>OY288227.1:2500-4998082 GCA_958449745.1 Ochropleura leucogaster
CCTAACCTAACCTAACCTAACCTAACCTAACCTAACCTAACCTAACCTAACCTAACCTAACCTAACCTAACCTAACCTAACCTAACCTAACCTAACCTAACCTAACCTAACCTAACCTAACCTAACCTAACCTAACCTAACCTAACCTAACCTAACCTAACCTAACCTAACCTAACCTAACCTAACCTAACCTAACCTAACCTAACCTAACCTAACCTAACCTAACCTAACCTAACCTAACCTAACCTAACCTAACCTAACCTAACCTAACCTAACCTAACCTAACCTAACCTAACCTAACCTAACCTAACCTAACCTAACCTAACCTAACCTAACCTAACCTAACCTAACCTAACCTAACCTAACCTAACCTAACCTAACCTAACCTAACCTAACCTAACCTAACCTAACCTAACCTAACCTAACCTAACCTAACCTAACCTAACCTAACCTAACCTAACCTAACCTAACCTAACCTAACCTAACCTAACCTAACCTAACCTAACCTAACCTAACCTAACCTAACCTAACCTAACCTAACCTAACCTAACCTAACCTAACCTAACCTAACCTAACCTAACCTAACCTAACCTAACCTAACCTAACCTAACCTAACCTAACCTAACCTAACCTAACCTAACCTAACCTAACCTAACCTAACCTAACCTAACCTAACCTAACCTAACCTAACCTAACCTAACCTAACCTAACCTAACCTAACCTAACCTAACCTAACCTAACCTAACCTAACCTAACCTAACCTAACCTAACCTAACCTAACCTAACCTAACCTAACCTAACCTAACCTAACCTAACCTAACCTAACCTAACCTAACCTAACCTAACCTAACCTAACCTAACCTAACCTAACCTAACCTAACCTAACCTAACCTAACCTAACCTAACCTAACCTAACCTAACCTAACCTAACCTAACCTAACCTAACCTAACCTAACCTAACCTAACCTAACCTAACCTAACCTAACCTAACCTAACCTAACCTAACCTAACCTAACCTAACCTAACCTAACCTAACCTAACCTAACCTAACCTAACCTAACCTAACCTAACCTAACCTAACCTAACCTAACCTAACCTAACCTAACCTAACCTAACCTAACCTAACCTAACCTAACCTAACCTAACCTAACCTAACCTAACCTAACCTAACCTAACCTAACCTAACCTAACCTAACCTAACCTAACCTAACCTAACCTAACCTAACCTAACCTAACCTAACCTAACCTAACCTAACCTAACCTAACCTAACCTAACCTAACCTAACCTAACCTAACCTAACCTAACCTAACCTAACCTAACCTAACCTAACCTAACCTAACCTAACCTAACCTAACCTAACCTAACCTAACCTAACCTAACCTAACCTAACCTAACCTAACCTAACCTAACCTAACCTAACCTAACCTAACCTAACCTAACCTAACCTAACCTAACCTAACCTAACCTAACCTAACCTAACCTAACCTAACCTAACCTAACCTAACCTAACCTAACCTAACCTAACCTAACCTAACCTAACCTAACCTAACCTAACCTAACCTAACCTAACCTAACCTAACCTAACCTAACCTAACCTAACCTAACCTAACCTAACCTAACCTAACCTAACCTAACCTAACCTAACCTAACCTAACCTAACCTAACCTAACCTAACCTAACCTAACCTAACCCGAAGCTGTTTTCAGCTATTTTAGACAAAACTAGGCTTCCGCTTAGTACCTGACCGGTTTGCACCCGAATTTACGCACCCTTGAAAAACTTCCCTTAGAAAATCAACATTTTTAATAATTTTCATTTTAAAAAGTCAAAATCTACTTTGTTTTCAAAATTTTTGTTATTGTTTCGGTAGATTATAGTTTCAATAGTACTCATCCTTCATCCCTGAAATTTGGTCCGCGATCCGTGTACCCAAATTCAGGTTGGGGGTTGTTTTTCGAAATTTTTTGCTCAAAAACTAGGTTTTTTGACCATAACCCAAAATTTTTGTTCTTACCACAGCAAGTTTTATTCCATAATCGGCTAGCCCGCGCGGAGACGCGTCTCTGGACACCTCGGTCGAGGGCCTAGCTCGAAATAAAAATCCCCGCCCACCCACCCTATAGTGTATAGGAAGGCTGGAGTGGTCGGCAATCACATTTTTTTTTTTATTCTTATTTTGGCTCTTTTAGCTTTTATTGTATCTATTTATATCGTTTTGGCTGGGTTTTAAGGGTTCGGAGTGCTGTAAAACTGAAACCTCTACAAATTTGACAAAATTTTGCGAAAGCGTGTACATTTTATTTATGACAGTATTTATTGATACGATCTGTGTGTTGTTTTGTATATTTATTATCTTATACTATCTGTGTTTCCCCCCTTTACAGGGACATAGAAGTAGCTAGTGTCCTTTGCCGCACTCCTCTCTTCCCGGGCAGATATTTTGACGTGACTTCCTATTTACAAGGGTCCTTCTTATTTCATCTGTTCGCATATAAAACAACATGTTCCGCACCCCATCAAGTACCGTGAATACGTATGGCTCCAGTAGCTCGCCGCGTTCAGCGGAAAAAGCGGGGCGTTCACCTGCTTCACTGGCGAGGAGGAGAATCTCCTTCGGAGACGATACTCGTTCCGCCTCTCAGGACGGCCCTGCTACCCCGGGGACGCGCCGAGCTGCTGCGGATGCCTCCAGACAGCTCAAAGGGCCTGATGCCGGGTACCCCAGTCGCACTGCGGAGGCGAGAGCTTGCCTCAGCAAGGCAAAAGTCAACTTGGGCAACTCTCGCAACCTCAGGACCGACATTAAGACTGCGGTGCTCGAGGCAATAAACAGGCTTTTTGAGCTCGTCAAAGAATCTGAGCGAGAAAGGGCCCCTGCCGCACCAACAGCCGTACCAGTATCCGTGCCCGCTGCTGACCGCTGTCCTGAGTCCGACTCCGATTTTCTTGTTGGCCAGACTGAGCTCGTCCAGACAATGAAGGAGCACATCTCTTTGATTAAGGAGAACTCCGAAGAATTGGTCAAACTGCGAGCCAGTCTGGCTAACAGGGAAACTGTTGTAGAGACAACATACGCAAGTGCAGCAGCCGCCACTAAGAGCCACACCGGGGCTCAGGCCCTGGAGCGAACGACGCTGCACTCCGTGGTTGTCTCATCAACCCAAGAGATGGACACAAGTGACGAAGTCCTCGAAAGAGTGAGGAAAGCAATGGACGCGAAGGAGGGCTGGGTGCGCGTAGAGAGGGTCCGAAAGGCCAAAGACCAAAAGGTCATTATGGGGTGCGAGACAAGAGAGGAAAGGCAGAAAATAAAAGCGCGACTAGAAGCAGCCGGAGTAAACCTCGTCGTCGAGGAGGTGAAAAATCGAGACCCGCTTCTGATTCTAAGGGATGTGTTGTTGATACACAATGACGAAGAAGTCTTGAGGGCCCTTAGGAATCAGAACCGGGAGATATTTCACGGCCTCGACGACAAGGAACAAAAAATGAGCGTCAAGTTCAGGAGGAAGACACGCAATCCACACGCCAATCACGTTGTGCTCGCTGTTACCCCTACTATCTGGAGGAGAGCGATCGAGGTAGGAAAACTTCGCGTCGACCTCCAAAGAGTACGCGTCGAGGACCAGACGCCTCTGGTGCAGTGCACCCGCTGCTTGGCCTACGGGCACGGCAAACGCCTGTGCACGGAGCCAGCCGATCTGTGTAGCCACTGCGGTGGTCTTCACCTTAGGGTAGACTGCCCGGTTAGACAGATCGGCGAAGCGGCGGTTTGCATTAACTGCACCAGAGCCAAACTAGGGGCCACCGAGCACAACGCGTTCTATAATGAATGCCCGGTGCGAAGGAAGTGGGACGCATTCGCAAGAGCTTCGATAGCTTACTGCTAAAGTTGGCGATGCGACCACTTCCAAGCACAAAAACTTTCCGAGATCGGCACAGCCGAAGAGTAGGCGCACAGAGCGGGCCGCTGGGGTTGGTTTTGTGGAAAAGGATAACTGCAGGAAATTTCGTAAGGAAACGACCAACGTTAGACGACACCTGAAGTTAGCCCTAGCGGACTCGTTTGGTTGTGTCGAATTTGGCTTTGAAGCCTGCTGCTGGTTTTGTTATATTTGTTAATTGATATTTTAATATATAATAATAATATACTTTTAAATATCACAGACACAAAATAATGTAATAAAGCCAAACTATAACAAAATAATAAATGAAAGAATAAAACAAAATCTAAAATTCAAACGATGTCGTAACAGATAGCTTTACATTAGGCATTAATAGACGGGAACAAAAGACAAAAATAACAACTTATAAAAACATTCATAAACATTAAGATGGTATATTAAAAACGGTAAAATCTAAAAAATAAGCATAATCAAAACACAAATATACAATCATATAGTAAATTAGTAAATTTAAACAGGATAATAAAAATAATATCGGAAATCAAGATAAAGTATATAAAAACAGTTCTATATATAAAATGATAAATCTTTAACAAAGAGCGTGGTCTCCTCGACCTCATATTAACAAGTCGCTAATTAAGGCAAAACAAATCGCAAAAGAAGGTCTCTGACTACGTTAGAGGGACACTAGCGGGGCAGGAGTGTGGTTTTAGCCGGTTCGAGTCCGGCACTACCTCGACTGTCTCACCACCCGTGAGATAGTCGAGGTGTCCGTGGGGATTTCCCACTCCTGCCAAAACAAAAAAAAAAAAAAAAAAAAAACCTAACCTAACCTAACCTAACCTAACCTAACCTAACCTAACCTAACCTAACCTAACCCAAACCTAACCCAAACCTAACCCAAACCTAACCCAAACCTAACCCAAACCTAACCCAAACCTAACCCAAACCTAACCCAAACCTAACCCAAACCTAACCCAAACCTAACCCAAACCTAACCCAAACCTAACCCAAACCTAACCCAAACCTAACCCAAACCTAACCCAAACCTAACCCAAACCTAACCCAAACCTAACCCAAACCTAACCCAAACCTAACCCAAACCTAACCCAAACCTAACCCAAACCTAACCCAAACCTAACCCAAACCTAACCCAAACCTAACCCAAACCTAACCCAAACCTAACCCAAACCTAACCCAAACCTAACCCAAACCTAACCCAAACCTAACCCAAACCTAACCCAAACCTAACCCAAACCTAACCCAAACCTAACCCAAACCTAACCCAAACCTAACCCAAACCTAACCCAAACCTAACCCAAACCTAACCCAAACCTAACCCAAACCTAACCCAAACCTAACCCAAACCTAACCCAAACCTAACCCAAACCTAACCCAAACCTAACCCAAACCTAACCCAAACCTAACCCAAACCTAACCCAAACCTAACCCAAACCTAACCCAAACCTAACCCAAACCTAACCCAAACCTAACCCAAACCTAACCCAAACCTAACCCAAACCTAACCCAAACCTAACCCAAACCTAACCCAAACCTAACCCAAACCTAACCCAAACCTAACCCAAACCTAACCCAAACCTAACCCAAACCTAACCCAAACCTAACCCAAACCTAACCCAAACCTAACCCAAACCTAACCCAAACCTAACCCAAACCTAACCCAAACCTAACCCAAACCTAACCCAAACCTAACCCAAACCTAACCCAAACCTAACCAATGGCGTCCAACGTCGGGCGGCCGAAGGCGGCTGCAGCGAGGTCCTCAATCCCAGGCGGCGGATCCTCTCTGCAACCAAGAACCCGCCAGCCGAGGCCTGACAGGCCGCATCCCCAAAGTTCCTCCCCCGGGCAATGTGGAGGGTGTCATCCGCCTAGCAGATGACACTCGTGCCAGACACTTGCAATGACACTCCCCGCAGGATCCAGTCGTACCCGATGTTCCACAGGGGGGGTCCGAGCACCGACCCATGCGAAACACCGGACTCTGCGCCGTACCGCCTCACCGTGGCCGTCTTGTCTACGAGGAGAACCTCTCGGCCCTTCAAGTAGCTGGCCAGGAGGTTGCGCAGGTATTGGGGCACGCCGTGATACCGGAGCGCCTCCAATATCGTCGCGTGGGCCATGGAGTTGAAGGCGTTGGCAATGTCGAATGACACCGCCAGCACTCCGTCCCGCGCCCTCACCGCCTCCTTCACCTGGCCCTTGAGTAGGGCTAGCGCATCGATAGTCGAACGCCCTCATCGAAAACCGAATTGGGCGTCCGACAGGTTGGGCCCAACCCCCTGCAAAAAAAGCTATCAAGCCGGGAGACGACAATCCCCTCGAACATCTCACCGACCTCATCGAGCAGGACGATGGGCCGGTATGCCGATGGAGAGTCCACCGGGCGTCCCTACTTACGAAGGAGGCATAGCTGCCCCTCCTTCCACAGTTTCGGAAACCTTCCAGCAGTGAAACAAGCGCTGAAGAGGTCCCGAAACCTGTTCTCCATTTCGGAGGCGGCGATCGCCACCACCCGTGTGGGGACGCCGTCTGCTCCGGGTGCCGTCTTCTTCGCGCGGAGGCTGAGAACCCCAGTGCGAAACTCCGTCGCCGTCACCGGGGGGGACCTCCGGCGAAGCGGCCCCTTGAAGAGGATCCATAGTTGGTGGGGTGAAGTCGGTCCTGCGCGGAAACAGGGACCGGACCACCCCGGCGTCCAGCAATACTGGCTCGAGGGTCTCCGTCAGTGGGGGACCAAAGGGGCGTAGCTGGCTCCGCGCCACCCTATATGGTCTCCCATAAGGATCCCTGTCGAGATCTCTCCAGCTCCCATCGCAGACTTGAGGAACATCGTCGCTTCTCGATAAGAGGCGTATAGGCGGTCCTCTTCTGCCTGTACTCGGTTTTGGGCGCTGCGCCGTCGGCTCCGCGCGTAGGCCTTTCTGGCCGCCACACTGGCAGCCCGGAGCCCCGTCAACTCCTCCATCCACCAATAGACGGCGCGACGGGGAGGAAACCTAACCCAAACCTTTTTTTTTTTTTTTTTTTTTTTTTTTTTTTTTTTTTTTTTTTTTTTTTTTTTTGTCGCTGGGAAAAAATGCTATTACGCATCCCCTTCCGTCGGGGGACGGGAGAGGGGTATGTGGGACTCCCCGGTAAAGTCGTTCCCGGTATACCCACTAAAAATACCCAGCGGCACTCCGACCTCGCCTGAGTGGAGGGGACCTGGGAGTCTATGTCGTCCAGTCCCCCTCCGGCGAATGCCCACCTTTCGGCAGGCCCTACACGTCCCCCCCCAGAAGGGAGGGGCTTTTATTATGGCCGGAGCACAGGAGGTGGATCATGTGGTGCAGGCGGTGGCGCCCCCGCGCCTGTCGCCCGCTGATCACCCCCCGGGGCGGTTGAGGACGGGCGTTGTGCTCGCTGTCTTCCACCCCTTCTTCGTCTGCGGAGCGGCGCCGCGAGAGGGTCGTCTTCCCGCGTGCGCTCCGCCGCCTCCTTCTGTGACATGACGTCCTCACAGAAGGAGGCTACTTCTGCCCATGCCTCCTCACTTCCCAGCATGGCTGAAATCACACTGGGGAGTGAGAGGTCGTTCCCGACCACTGCCACCATGGCGCGGCGGGGTTCGTCCCACGAAGGGCACACCTCAAGGGTGTGCTCTGGGGTATCCACTGCGGCCTCGCAGTGGTGACACTGTGGGGTCTCCTCCCGCCCTATCCGATGCAGGTACGATCCGAAGCAGCCGTGCCCGGACAGCACCTGCACCAGACGCAGGGAGAGGCAACCATGTCGCCGGTCGAGCCAATCGTTCAGGACGGGCCCGATGGCGTCCAGTGTCCGGCGACCGAATGTTGCTGAGGCTAGGTCTTCGGCCCAGTGCCGAGTTATTGCCTCGCGAACCTCCTCACGCACTTCCTCCTTTTCTTGAGGGTCCGGGCGCCGGTTGAGCGCCCTCTGACCCGCCGTCCAGTCGTACACTCTGGCGAGCACCCAAGCCTCGAGCTCCCAAGGTGGGGTTCCCGCCAGCGCGCACGATGCCGCGAAACTCACTGTGCGGTACGCCCTCGCCACCCGCTGTGCAATGGCCCTTTGTGGCCTGCGGAGGGCAGCGGCGTTCTCCCGTCTGCCCAGTGAGTCCGTCCAGATTGGGGCCCCGTATAGGGCCATACTCTTTAGTATGCCGGCGTATAGACGCCGGCATTGGTCGCCGGGCCTCCCGATGTTCGGGAGGAGCCACGAGAGGGCGCCCGCAGTCTTCAGTAAGCGCGTCGACAGCCCGCTAAAGTGAGCTCGAAAGCGCCACTTGCTGTCGAGCACTAGGCCCAGATATTTCATCTGGGCCTGCACCTCAATGCGGATACCCTCTACGTAGATATGGGCATCGGGCGGTTGACGCTGCCGCGGCCCGTGGAAGAACACGGCCTCGGTCTTGTGCAGCGCCACCGTCAGCCCTAGGCGGGAGATGCGGTCCACCACCTGCGAACCGCCCGCCGAGGCCAAGCTGGCCGCCTCTAAGAAATTTCTCCCCCGGGCAGTCAGAAGGGTGTCGTCTGCATAGCAGATGACAGACGTGCCACGGGGGAGGTGTCCCCGCAGGAGCCAGTCGAATCCGATGTTCCAGAGGAGCGGTCCCAGGACAGAACCCTGTGGGACACCGGACTCGACGCCGTATCGTCGGAGCTGGCCCGACTTGTCCTCCAGGAGGACTGTGCGATCCGACAAATAGTCCGCCAACAGCCCCCGCAAATACGGAGGCACTCCGTGGAAGCGGAGCGCCTCTAGGATGGTGGAGTGGGGAATGGAGTTGAACGCGTTAGATATGTCGAACGACACAGCCAACAGTCCATCCCCCGCGTCCATCGCCTCCCTCACCTGGCCCTTGAGCCGGGACAGGGCGTCCACTGTCGAACGCTCAGCTCGAAAACCGAACTGAGCGTCCGCCAGGTCCGGGCCGATTGTGCACAAGTGCCTGTTGACACGGGCGGCGAGGATCCTCTCAAACGTTTTACCGACCTCATCCAGTAAGACGATGGGCCGGTATGCCGATGGGGAGTCCACCGGCCGCCCTTCTTTCCGAAGAAGGCACAACCGACCCTCCTTCCATGGCTTCGGGAACCTCTCACACGCAACACACGCACTGAAGAGGTCCCGAAACCTGTCTCCTATCTGGGAGGCGGCGATGGCCACCACCTTTGCGGGGACGCCGTCCGGACCTGGGGCGGTGTTTTTGCCCCGGAGGCAGAAGACCGCCTTCTCTATCTCGTCCTCCGTGACTGGAGGGACCGCCTCATCTGCCGATAGAGCCGCACCGCGCGGGTCGCTCATCACTGGTGGAGTGAAGTTGTCCCTGCGTGGAAACAGGGACTGGACCACCCCATCCAGCAACGTCGGCTCGAGGGTCTCGGCAACTGGGGGACCGTACGGGCGCAGTTTGTTACGTGCCGCCTTGTACGGCCTCCCGAAGGGGTCAGCATCTAGACCCTCCGCCATTTCCGCCCTCGCGCGGTCTTGGGCTGCGCCCATTCGTGCTGTCAGGGTCGCTTTGGCCTCCATGTAGGCTACATAGAGGCGGTCCTCGTTGTCGCGGTCGCGATGGCGCCGTCGTCTGCTCCTTGTGTAGGTGCGCCGGGCCACCACACAGGCAGCCCGTAGTCCCACCAACTCCTCCGACCACCAGTAGACGGCGCGTCGAGGAGGCGGACGGTGAGAGCGAGGCATGCTCGAGTTGCACACCTCGGTCAAGGAGTCCCTCAACTGGGCTGCAGTGGCGTCCACGTCCTGGACGTCGACAGGAGGCGACAGCCAGTCCTGGATGAACACCGCCTCCGTGGCGGCCTCTCGGTCTAGGCGGGAGAGCGCCCATCGCGGGAAGTGAGACCGACCCGCGCGAGACCTCCGGGAGTCCGGGGCGGTGACGTCGAACCGCACGTATCGGTGGTCCGACAGCGTCTCCACTAGCTCCACCCGCCAGTCCACCACAATGGCAGCCAAAGACGGGGAGGCAAAGGCGAGGTCTACAATGGAGCCCCCCTCTCGCCGCACGCAGGTGTGAACACTGCCACTGTTGAGAAGGGACAGACCGGACGCCACGGACCAGGTCTCCACCTCGCGTCCTCGGGCGTCGGTGGTCGGGTTGCCCCATAAAACCGACTTGGCGTTAAAGTCGCCCATGACCAACACCCTGCGCTGCGCCACCCTACCTGCCACCCTGGCCAGGACCTCGAGGAAGTTCTCGAAGGCCGTGATGGGGCGGTTTGGGGAGAAATACACCCCTATAAGGGCTATGTCCCCCCACGCGGCGGCCACGTATCCCGGTCCCCTCTCTAAGAGCGAGAGGGAAGGGGAGTCCGTGGAAGACCGCGACACCAATGCAACCGAACCGTTGTCGTCTCCTAGCCAGCTGCCAGGGACAGAATACGGCTCGGCTACAACCGCCACATCCACCAACCACTCCGCAACGGTTTGGACCAGTAAGTCCTGGGCCGCTCTGCAGTGGTTGGTATTGGCTTGAAGAATTCTTCTTCGAAGCCCAGCCATCAGTCCGTGTTCATGGCACTTCCCTCAGTGGCCGGCGCTGAAACTGGGGTTCCAGTGGCGGCGGCAGCAGCAGGACGCGAAGGCGCCTGCACTTTCCCTTTCCTTTTCGGCGGACAGCACTTCTTGCTGGTCATTGTGTGGTCAGCTGGACGACCACTGGCAGCACAGACTGCACAGTGCGGGGCTGTAGCCTCGCAGGTGGCCGCCCTGTGCCCCTCCTTTCCGCAGCGGAAGCACAGTTCCTCCCGCTCGGCAGTGGACGGACAGAGGGGCCGGGTGTGGCCGATGCCAAAGCACTTGTAACAGCGCATCGGCTCATCCTCCAGCACCCGGACCCCACCCGAGCTAAATCCGACCGGGAGGCGACCCTTGGCCAGAACTGCCTTGGCCACCACGATAGGGCACTCTAGGCGCATGGTGCCCATACCCCGACGACCCTGTCTGATGGCGCGGCCCTTGACAGCTGCGACGTCGCAGCCCCCCGCCGCCGCAACCACGGCCACCACCTCCTCTTGGGTAACTGAGTCGTCGAGGTCAGTCACCTCAAGAGCCACACACTTGACGGGCCTCGCGACCTTAGCAGTGTCCGCGACGGCCTCCTTGAGCTTTGCCGCAAAGAGGTCCGCCTTGGTGCCACCCTGAGTCCCCGAGAACTCGAAAAGACGAGCCCCCGTTTGGGTCTTCCGGCAGGTAACTCTGCCGGCCCCAAGTTGCGCCGGATCGACATTTGTACGGGCCCGCCGTAACACGGACTCGTACGTCTCCCCTCGCTCCGCTGCCTCTGGGGTCAGCGTGACCACCACGGCTGCCGTTTTCGGAATAGGAGGGAGCTTCCTCCTCTTATCCACGGCAGCTGCAGCTGCAGGCTTGGCTGCAGGGGGCTTAGGGGCCGTCTTCTTCTTCCCCTTCTTCCCCACTACCTTGATCCAAGGCTGGTTGGAAGGGGTGGTGGAGGGTAGGAGAGGGTCTTGGTCTTCCCTCTCTGGTTCCGGTTGGGCAGTTGGGGCAGAAGCGGTCTTCTTGCCCTTACCCTTGCCCTTGGTGGTCTTGGGCACCTGGGGCTGCTCCTGCTGGACTGGGGCCGTTGAGGGCCCTGGTGCGCTGGTCACCCTTTCAGGAAGCGGCTTATCCGCTGCAAGCGGTGGACGGAGCCGCTTTTCCGGCAGAAGCCGGTCCTCAATGCCGGCCAAACAGGCCCTGGTGAAGGCCCTCTCCTCCATGACGACCTTTCGGATGATATCCTCAAGGTTGGAGGGTGAGGGCGTCGTCGCTGGACCTGCGTCGGGCGACACCTCAGGCCGAGTAACCAGCTCGGCAACGCGCGTGTGTAACGCGGACACCTCTTTCTGCAGGCGATCGACTTTCGCCTGCAGTTGCCGAGTCTCGTCGGAGGTTGTGCGCTCCGCCAACTCCTTGACAATACCCAGCAGGCTCGCTGCCCTGCATTTCAGGGCCTTCTGGAAGGTGCCCTTCAAGTTGGAGGACTTGGAGGCCACCTCCAAGATCTCCTGTTGATCCTCCAAAGCCATGCGCTCCATTTCCTCAACGGAGTGATCCGCGTAGAGGACACTGGAGGCGCCGTAGCCAGCCTTGGCCCTGGAGGTTCGCGCCCGCTGCTCTTTGGAGGCGATCCTCTCCTCCAAGTCGGCTTGTATGACAGCCCGCTTCGCGGGCTTCTCCGCAGCGTCCGGAGAGCCCCCGGAGCCGCGTCTGAGGAAAGCCCTCTTCCTCGATTGATGGGTTGAACCGCAGTTCGACCCACTCATGATCGACTCGGTGTCGGAGAAATCCGTCACGACGTCGCTCCCTCTAACAACGCTTGCCACGGATGGCGCGCGACTTGTCTCCGATGCCGAAGCATCGCGAGACATGGGTTGGCCCTGAGAAGGGCCTTTGGGTTGGCCCTGAGAAGGGCCTTTGGGTTGGCCCTGAGAAGGGCCTTTGGAGAGAAAGCGCCCGGAGGCGTCCCTCGAAGGTTGTGACATGGTCACTCAACAATATCGCAGCAAAAGACAGTAGAGATGCTCCGATTCACAGTGTTCGTTAGCCGCCGGCCTGCCACTCCGTTACGGTGGTCAGGCGCGACGTTGCCCAGGGGTCACTACGTGGAAGTCAACACTGTGGGGGTACCCCCAACCTAACCCAAACCTAACCCAACCTCCCGACCTATTCGAAAATTTAATGGGGGGCTGGATGCGAGGGAAAAGATTGTGGAAAGCAAAGGACAGAAAAGTGATAAAGGGATGCGCAACACAAAGAGAAAAAAATAAATTCCAGAGCGATTAAAAGCGGTCGAAAGGAAATTCGTTATCGAGGAAGTGGTGAACCGGGAACCGCTTCTGGTTTTTGGGGACGTATTGGCAATACACAGCGATAACGATGTGCTTAAGCCCTTAAGAACCAGAACCGGGAACTCTTCCACGACCTCAACGGTGGCAAGCAAAGGATGACGGTGAAATACCTAAAAAGTTGAGGAACACGCACACGAACAGCATTGTGTTGAGTGTGTCCCTCACAATCTGGAGAAGGGCGCACTCGAAGAAAGCAAGCTTCGAATTCACCTGCAGAGTATGCGCGTCGAAGACCAGACGCCTCTGGTGCAGTGCACTCGCTGCTTGGTATACACATCGTTAACGCCTGCGAACGAGCCTTCGACCTGTGTAGCCACTGCTGCGGTCCACACCGCAGGGCGGACTGCTCAATTAGAGGTCGGTGAGGCAACGGTTTGCGTCAACTGTACCAGAACCAAGCTGGGGGAGCACTCACACAATGCGTTCAGTACAGAATGCAATGTGAAAGTGGGACGCAAACAAGAGCGAGAACAGTCATAGTAGTTTTTGTATACACTCTGGCTTTTGTACTAACTCAGAGTATGTTTTATGCACAAGAGGGCCTTATCCGATACCGACTTCCAAAAATGCTAAAAAGCTAAAAAAACACTTAAAAATACTAAAAATCGCAAAAATAGTTACTTAATTAAATAAATAAAAATATACAAAAATAGAATACTTAAATAAAGCTAAAAACTATTAATTTAACAACTAAAAAGCAATAAATAGCATACGCAATTTATAACACTATCCTCTACTTACCTATTCCTTCCGCTTACTGCTTGGTTTGATGTCGGTGCCAAGCCATATATATTGATATCTCAAAAATGTGCTAAATTGAAGAACTAAATCGTAGCGTAAACCAAGAGCATGCGTCATTAGAATTTTAAATGCAACTGGTGCCAAAATTTTTGTTGACGTTATTAGTTTTTAGCTTTATATACTCTTTTTTAATATTTTTTTTATGTATAAGTATACTAAGTATTTTCGCGATTTCTAAGTGTTTTTTGTGTAGGTACCGATTTACGTGATGTGTTTTTTGTTCGACGCGAAGTATCTGATGGTCCAGGTGCACCAGGCGGAGAACGCACACCCATGTTACTCTGGGCAAAAGGGCTGTAAGGCGCGTCGCCCACACAACCAACAGTCGAGGCACAGTCGAGGCGCGGGCGCAGGAGTGGCGCGCCGCAACAAAGTTTTCTTTACAAATGAATGGCAGTGCGCTCATAGACAAGATTCGCGGTGCGGGCGAGGTGACGTCGGGGCGGAGGCGAGGTGAAGGCGAGGTGAAGGCGGGGCGGAGGCGAGGTGCAGGCGAAGGAGGGGCGCTCAAGTGTGCCCAAGCCACGATGCCGCCGCCATTTTGTCATTTGGTTTCGCGCGGAGAGCTGCGTTTAGACGTTTTAAATATGCGCAACGATTGTGAAACCAACGCAAAACTCATTAAAATTATTCAATTAAATCCTTGTATTTATGACTAGTAACACTACTACAACTTTCTTTAGGGAAAATTGATTTCCTCCAGTTAGTGTCCTTCTTCTGGAAACCATTCTTCGTTTTTTCAAACAGTAAATGGAATGTTTCTGGTGACATTTCATAAACTTTTTGATCTTGTCGGGATATCTTTTTAAGTCACGTGTAGAGAGTATTTAGAGAATAAACCTCTTTTGTCACACTGTATTTATAAAGCTGTGATGTTTGAGTAACTTCTTACACAGATACCGCTACTTATCAGCGTAACGCGTATTGATATTTAAGATATTTCATTATGTAAAATAATAATATTAGTTACAAATCAATGATTCTTATTCTTTTTTAAGAATATTTTTAGGACGTAGTTTCTCTTTTGTTTTTTAAGGCTTTCAAAAAAATAATCTTTACTATCATTAATTTGCTTTACTTTAGTATCCTTACTAATATTATAAAAGCGAAAGTGAGTTTGTTTGTTTGTTACCTCTTCACGCTTTAATGGCTAAACCGATTTTGATGAATTTTGGTACAGAGATAGTTGGGAACCAGGAGACGGACATAGGCTAATTTAAAAGGCGCCAGTTTAAAAGGCGTCTAAACTTTTAAAGTCATTTATTTATAGAAGCACTCATCAATAACAACAGTACAGTCTATCAGCACAACATACTGAGACGCGATTACAATATAGAGCTTTCGCGCACAACCCGAGAGTCGCGGAGACACTTCTTCCGTCTGACCTCGTTGGCGATCGGGGGTTCTCTGTTGGCTTCCACTTGCGCACGCGAGATCGTCTCGATCAGCGTGGATAGGAAACCCGAGGGTATCTGGGAGCTGACTCATGCGTTGACCTCGAGCCGGCGCTCGCAGCTTCGTCCGCGTGGCCGCGCTCGGCGCTGCTCTCCTCCTCTTCAGTGAGCGTTACATCGTCGTCGTCCTCTCCTCGTTGTTGACGGAGCGTTTCTCTTCACGTTGTCGGCATTTTCACACTAGTGATGACGACGGCACGGTAGACGTACGTTTCCTAACGGGTGAGTAGGTATAAGGTACACAACACGTGGTCACGTAAACACTGGATTTTCCCACTTGTCACGGTTCGGCCACTAGCTTGGGCGCCAGTTTAAAAGGTAAGTGAGTTTGTTTGTTTGTTACCTCTTCACGTTTTAATGGCTAAACCGATTTTGATGAATTTTGGTACAGAGATTTGGTAGTTGGGAACCAGGAGACGGACATAGGCTAAAAAAAAAGTTGTATATGAAGGAGAAAGAGGGAAGAAAAGGGAAAACTTACCGTTGCTATTTCAAATCAATAAGGTGCAAGGGAAACTGTGTTACCCCGAATAGTCACACCTTGAATTTGACGAGGATGCAAACCAATACGTTGTAGAATGAATAAGAATACAATGTCAGTCTCCAGAGACTCGATGTCTGCAGTACGTTTCCATACTAAAATTTCGTATAACATCATACTTAATAGACACACTAAAATTTACTAGCCTTGCTTCGAAGATGTCCCAGCTATTTCTGGATCCCTTTCGCCTCCTTGTATGAGTCGGACACGCCCATCCGAATGAAGGAGAGCTAAAGGATTTTATCCATCTTTTTCTTAAGTTATTGGTTCCTAAAAAACCCCTCAAAACACTATATTATTATTAAATAGAACGGGCTCTTATAACAATAAACTGCAACATCGTAGGATTATGCGAAGGTCGACGATCTAAAGAAAAGATAGAAAATCATGAAGACTACTTATTCTACTATAAAGTGGCGAAGGGCAGGGCGTTTTTGTGGGACTGTCTCTTGTAATCTGACGTTCAAAAAGTGCTGATTATCAGCTTAATTTGAATAAATGACTTTTGATTTTGATTTTGATTTTATAAGACTACAACCCTACCTCCAATCCTTTTAGGTTTCTACTGAAAGGATTGGAGGGTTTTTTCTACCAAGAACTTACAATAACAACACGAAATCTGTCAAATAGGTAAGAGTACTAATATCTAGAATAATTTGCTTGGGATACCTACTTAGGAGTCGAGAACGTGGGAAATACAAGTTCTCAAAGACTGATAGATTTTGTCCAAGAACAGTTTAACATAGTGACAAATTTTTTTCCACGCCTGTAATGGAGCTACATTTTCCTGTTTTTTTACTTCCCGTACCACCATTTCTCTCGAAGTTTTTTGATGCCTTAATTTTTTCCAGTAGTGATTTGTACATTGTGCATTAATGAAACAAATATGTTTTTTTTTTCGATTTTACTTCTTTAAAACTTAAAAAGACCACATTCAATATTTCGTTTTTTTTTATTGCTCTTGTTGGCTACATTAAACAATGGTCAATGGCGTATGACAGCGATTTACCTATTTTTATAAAGTTGCGTACAAGTAGTGCACTGTATCTCTCGTCCACAAAAGCCATTCTATTGAAGAGTTGAAGTTGAAGTAGTGCACTTTGGTAAAAGCGTCTCTACGCTATGTACTTTGAGCTACAAGTTAACTAATTTCATACACTACACTGACATTTTCGTCTACTATCAGAAATCGACGATGGTCGCGCTTACGTCCACCGTCTTACGTTACATTAGGAACGAGTATTGTCGCGATGCCGATAATATCGATGTTGGTGCATCACATTTTGGAACGCACTAAATAACTACTGTCAGATTACTTCTATGAAGTCTGTGCTTTTGTTTTGTGTCAATGGATGATGGACTGTCTTTTCGAGTGTGTTGTTGTTTATAGGTCTGTGCTGAATATCACGATATTTTTAAAATAATATAGTAATAATTAATTGATAGGATAATTTATTATTAAGTTTAAAATGAGTTCAAACGATCTTATAAAGACTTGTTGTGTTTTTAAATGTATTAACACGTATACGCAGTCGAACAGCAAAGTTAAGTTTTACAGCTTCCCTGAGTGTCGCTTTCGGCTTCATCAGAGAAACAGATGGATTGAAGCTATCCAGAACAAGAAGTAAGTACTTATTACTTGCAGTTTTTGTTCCTTATGATGTTTATGGATAGAAATATTACAAACGCACTGATTCATTATAAACACTGATAAACTGAAGACATTTATAAATTGACAGAAAAAGAGATCACAACTCTCTTGTCAGTTATCTTAGATTAAACCCCTAAGATTACCCACTGACCAAATGGTTAAAGGAACTAAGGAGTTGACATCACTCACCCAGTAGAGCCGCTGGCTCAGTGTTCCTAATGTTTACACCACCTGGGAAGCCTATCATCCTTGCTGACTCTTCTGTTGGCATCATTCATGCATAGCTGATCAGTCTAATGCCAACAAGATGAGTCCACGGTGTGACCATGTTCCAAGCAGGCCTCCAAGACAAGTCAGCAGAGTAGAGAGGCCCATGAGGACTACTGCCTGCCAGGGTTGTGGGTTATTCTTAAGAGACACCGCAGGCTGAGAACACAAACAACGAAAGTAGGAAGTAGCAGCAGTGAGTGATACTCCATGTTGTGGAAAAGGAATCATTATATTGAAATGTTGACAAGTTGTGAATATAAATGTTGCTCTGACATTGCTTTACCTGTTGTGACAGTGAAGTGCATCTCCACCGAGCTACATGTTGATGAAGTAGACGTTGGTGTTGGGAGCAGAGCAAACATTGTTGTGTTGTGTCATGCAACTGGCATTCAACTACATATAACATGTACAGACTCTCTTCTGTACACAATATCTAGATAATAATGTTGTTTAGTTTTTATTTTGCTTTGTATGCCCAATGGTAAGATGCGGAGACACTAACATGTGACCCAGATTTTATATAAAGTTTTATATAAAAATAAAAAAAGATTTGCTCATAAATAATTTGACTTTAATATTGTTCAAATAAAAGATAATTATGACTGTGCTCGTATATCGGTGATCTGAATGGATTAGTTTATGCAATCAATATTTTATAGCTAGTCATTTATAAAAACCATTTAACAATTCCAGTTAATAGCTATGTTGAAAATGCTCTGTTTCATTGTCATAATTTCTAACCAAATGCAAACAAAAGCTATCATGTTCGCAATCCGTATTTTTATGTTCGTAACAAGATTTCTGTGTCCATTATGGGCAGATTATCAAAAATATTTTTGGAGTTTACTCCTTAAGAATCGATTTTCATATATAAGGCGCCCGGTATGAGAAAAATCCGAGGGGTAAAACCTACTAAAGTAACGAAAATGTGTCACGTTTTCGGTGCGCAACTTTCTGA
The DNA here is from genome assembly GCA_958449745.1 of Ochropleura leucogaster. Lineage (NCBI taxonomy): Eukaryota > Metazoa > Arthropoda > Insecta > Lepidoptera > Noctuidae > Ochropleura > Ochropleura leucogaster. The sequence continues at coordinate 20,973 of OY288227.1, forward strand.
TTTGGCTGTGAGTGTATTAAGACGTACATATGGTATGCTGTATAGGCGACTATACCTATATACTATATGTTATTGGGCTTGTTTGTTTCTATCAGTGTCGATGTACTACTTATATTGCAATTTTTTTTCATTATATTGTGAATTTACCCTTTTATATGATATTAATCTATTTTCAGTTGAATAAACTCTTTTTGCGTATGGTTAGATACTCGTACTTAAGGAGTAAACTCCAGTCGTGCGTCAGAGCTGACACACACACTTTTTTATAATAGAAAGGGTAACCCGAAGGGGATATGAAAATGAATTTTATCAAAAACCTTCCGGAAGTTGGTGGCAAAAATCCATACATAAAAAAAGTCACCGATTTCGGGAAGTTTCCGAAACGATATAATATAGTAGTAGGTGCACCTCGCGGTTATTTTGATGCATAGTTTGTACTTGATGAATGTCCGCAGTGGGCCGGTGTGGACGCCGACTGCCCACAGCATGGTCTGCAGCGAGCACTTCGAGAAGGGCCGCCCGAGCAGGCTCCCGCAGGACGCCGACTTCGTGCCCACCGTCTTTGGCAGCAAGACAAAACTGGACAGAATTAAGTACGTAGCCGTGAGCCACGAACGTTGTGTGTACTGCGGCATGCCGGCTCAAACATGGCCGGGGCGGGTTCAGTCAACGACCATCAAACGTCAACTTTATTATTAAGGAAAAGTTTGAAGTGTTCTTGATATTTGGTGTTGATGATGAACACTTACCGTGTTGCATGTGTTGGGCGCAGTGCTCGGTGCGGAGTGTTCCGACCGCGACGCCGACGCCGACGCCCACTTCAATGGTAGCGTGTCAGTGTGGTCTACACTTACTGCACTCTCCGACTGTAGACTGTCTCGTGTACTGCTATCGTTAGCTCTTGGGTTCGAATCCCGGCTCGGGAAGGTCTTATTCTATTACGAATTTCTCAGTACAAGTCTAGCAGTCTGGATTCGTGCCTAGTTAATGTCAAAAGACTCTTGCAAGAGATATAAAAATGTGGATGTTGACCTGGGGGTAAGCCCCCAGGTCAACATCCACATTTTTATATCTCTCACGCGAACTGTTATATTATATGAACATTACCACCCTCCCCGCCCCCTCCGCCCCCCCGCAAGAGCGAGAGAACACCATGCTTATGTACTTAGACTTGATTTCATATTATAAGTTCATCGAGGATATTTTCCTTCATAGCGATGTGTATAACAGAACGTAGTTTGAGTGTATGTATATGCATGCACCGCGTATAGCGTGTTGGTGGTTGTGTGTTCAGGACGCGCGCGGTCACGCTGAAGCGGTTCGCGCGGGAGTACGTGCGGCACGACGCGCTCGTGGAGCGGCCGGCGCGCTCCAACCTCAGCACGGTGAGCCACACTCACACGCACACACACACACACACCACCGACCGCGACGGTTCTACTATACCGTCTGCTGTACTATGTGTCGTATCTGTGTATGAGTGTCTCGGTATGTCGATCTGGGGCATCCTAGCTCCTGAACGAGTGGACCAATTACGATAAATATTTTTTGCTTGCAGTCTTTATTAACTTTGTCTGAAATAAAATAATTGATGACACACTAGGAACTACAATTTCCTTTTTTTGGTTTCCTGTACATGTACAACCATTTGTCTCGAAGTTACAACCTGTTGAAAATTTCCCAATTTTTTTTTTCGATCGCTTTTTTTTTTCCAGTAGTGTAGATTGATGTCAGAAATTTAAAATAATAAGTACCTTATATACAAACTTATTTAAAGAAATCATAAAAAAAACATGTTTAGTTGATGAACCAAGTATTTTTTCTTCTAGAAACTCTGAAATTGTGTAGTGGGCTTTAGTAATGAGAAAGTTTATAAGATGTCTTTTAAAAAGATTAATGGTTAACATTTTAATTAGTCTGGTAAATGATCATAAGTTATTGAAGCCATACAGACGGCGAGGACCGGACACTGTGTAGAATTGTTTTAAGCTGTAGTTAAAATTGAGCGATGGTGCGTGTGTGCAGAAGCGGCGCAAGCTGGCGTACGTGCGGCTGGCGGCGGCGCTGGGCGTGCCCGTGGGCACGGTGCGCGTGTGGGAGCGCCGCTTCCGGCAGTACTTCGAGGAGAAGGTGACCTTACTGCCACGTACCACGCCGGGCGCAGGGGGGGGGGGGCTCTCGTGTGACACCCAACAACTAGCTGGTCCTTCCCAACTTACATTATATCGCTTCGTCGCACATTTAAAAACAAATATGAAGGGAAGCTTTAAAAATATGCGCTTTCTTGCTCAAAAACCGTTGACTATAGGCAATGAGGGTTTTCTTCAAAATTGGCGCCACTTTGGTAAGAGGTCCCAATTTCAATAATCCGCGCTGTGAACGGCGGCAAAAGTTGATCGTTTTTCAGTGTTTGATTTTAAAGGCTACTCCGAAATACAAAAACCCTGGAAAACATTCGAACTCAACTCAAACAAATTCTGGAACACAACTACTGGATGAATGATGACACTATGTCGCAGTGCATACCCCCCCCCCCCCCCCCGCGCCTCGCTATGTACGCCCCCTCCCTGTTGGTTGTGGCGTGGTGTGTGACGGTGCGCGGTGTGTGCAGCTGGCGGACCCGGAGCACCGCTGGGACGGCGCGCCGCACTGGAAGGCCTCCGTCGAGAAGCGGCTCTACGCAGACCCCATCAATGTACGTACTCGCGCTCGGTACTTGTATCATGTAACGCTGGCGCACGATCGTATTCAATATTGTGCAGTACAGTGTGTCCCCGGATAAAGTGACCAAACGAAAATGGGTGAAATTTTTTCTTATTTTATTTCTATAACATTTACATTAGGTTTCATTTTTGATTTGATTTTTATCTTATTTTTCATTTAATGTGCTTTTAATTGGGACTATATGGATCTAGTTATCTGAAATTATATTGAAGTTATATTGAAGTTATACTTCTTTTGGCGCGATAGAGAAAAATGATGAGAGTGAATTTTTACAATGCGCGCTCACCGCGACATCTTGAAGTTAGTTGTAGGTGGCATGGAAATCGATAACTATGTTCAAGTTGTATATTCTAGTATTTTTATATTCAGAACACGTGTTCGTAACAGTACAATTAAACAGTGTGAATAAATAAATATTATTTTGGTGTTTTTATTAAATCAATTTCACATACGACGGTAATAGTATTTACTAATAATTTATTAATCTTTGATCTATTTGCTAACGCCAAAGAAGTATAACTTCTAACGCGTGTACATAAGTACACACACTCTTTTTTTTAATTTAATTAAGAACTTTTGTATTTGTAACATTGTAACCAGTGCGTAGATTTTGTTCAAATAAAAACAATAATGACGCCAAAAGATTAACACTGTATAGCAAATGGCAGTCAATAGGGTGAAGCACTTTTTTTTTCACGAATTTTAAACATGTGTAAAATTTGGAGTAATCTTTATTTCTACCAAATAATTCATAACTTATACCCTTTTAACAAAAAAAAAAACAATAACATTTTGTTTCCAATACATGCTTAGCTACGAAGTTTTAATTGAGCGATTTTTTTTAAATGTGTTAATTGTTTATAAAGCTTCTAAAACCCGTCGATTTGAAATGATTTCTAGACAAATGTATCGAAAATATGTACAAATTAAGATGAAAAAAAATAGGAAACTCTTTCGTTAATAACTCAAAAACTATAATATAATATATTTTTTTCCGTTTAAACGTGTAACAGCAACAGTACACAAAATACCTCAATGGGTATCGCGGGGAGTCTGACAATGCAGTAAAATAAAGGAGTTCTATTGTGGCGTTACTCACTTGAACGTTTTGATAAAAAAGCCTTTCAGAAATACTCGGCAATATACAAAAAAAAACCAACGCAACGTGCCCAGAACTCTATAAAATCGAATCCTCGTTTAACAAGTCGAAAGCGGCGTGGGATACATTAATCGAACAAAACAGAATTTGCCTAATAACTCAGTTAGAAGCATTAAAATAGGAAGTAAAAAGTAACACACCCACAAGATATAGCAGAAGCCTTCAATAACTTTTTTAAACAAGATAAAGCCAATCAGTAATAGAGGTACACAACTGACGTCAAAAATCTCAAAGTCAAGTAACTCGATGTTTATGGCAAACAATGCAAATGAGATGAAAGCTATTATTAAGTCTTTAAAAAATACTGGCAGTGTTGGCAATGATGGTATATCTACCAAAGTAGTTACATTTTTCGCAGACTGTATTGGTGGAAGTTTGAGTTATATTCATCTATGTTTAGCACACGTTATATATCCAGCTGCCATTAAAACGGCTGTGGTCAAACCATTATTTAAAAAAAAAAACGCCAAAGAAAAAATGGAATCTTATAGACCTATTGCACTTGTACCGATAATATCGAAGGTATTTGAAAAGTTTATATATACCTTCACAAATTTATAATTACCTAGATAAACAAAAGATTTTGACTGAGGAACAAAAAGGCTTCCGGTTAAATAAACTATTAATATGGCCATCTATGACTTCCTTAACAATGTGATTAGGAATGTTGATAAACGAATCTCTGTGTGCTCTATCTATTGTGATATGACTCAAGCCTTCGAGTATGTGGATCATAAAACATTGCTTGAAAAACTGGACAACTGGACGGCATAAGAGGTAACGTCTTAAATTTAATAGAGTTCTATTTACAGAATAGCAAACAGTACGTTGAAGTATCCACAATAGATCCTGAAACAAATTGTCAACGACTGTACAAGTCAGATTATAAGACAATAACATATGGAGTGCCTCAGGGCAGCGTATTAGGCCCCCCTTTATTTATAATTTACATAAATTATATACCAACAGTAACAAGTCATCCTATGTCACTATTTGCCGATGACAGCACAGTGACCATTAATGACACAGGGCCGAAGCCACAACGATGAAATTACTAAGACTGTAACCTCCATTGTAAAATGGTTCGAAAATGATGATCTAAAATAAATATTGAAAAGACGAAATTAATGATGTTTAGCCAACGTACAAATGTAAATACGAGTATAGGTATCCTACGACAGTAAAATCATAACAAAAGTAAAAACATCTAAATTCTTAGGGTATTAATCCTAATAATAATAGATCAAAAATTGATTGGAAAGCACACGGCGGAGCTAGCTTAACGAATTAGTAAGTCTGGCATATCACTATAATATATACGTTAATGTCGCGGTATTTGTCGGACTCTGTTGGGTCTATGTGAGGCTTACCTGTGGTTGTGTTGCCGCAGCGCTTGTCGGCGCTGGGCTGCGGCGTGGTGTCGCCGCGCGACGTGGTGGAGGCGCTGTGCGCGGCGGCGCGCGCGCGCGGCACGCTGTGCAGCACGGCCATGTACCAGGACGTGCGCCGCGCGCTGCACCTGTACAGCGCCGTCAGCGACCTGCACGCCGTCTGGTGAGTGTCCGTACCGCACCGCACCGCGGCACGCTGTGCAGCACGGCCATGTACCAGGACGTGCGCCGCGCGCTGCACCTGTACAGCGCCGTCAGCGACCTGCACGCCGTCTGGTGAGTGTCCGTACCGCACCGCACCGCGGCACGCTGTGCAGCACGGCCATGTACCAGGACGTGCGCCGCGCGCTGCACCTGTACAGCGCCGTCAGCGACCTGCACGCCGTCTGGTGAGTGTCCGTACCGCACCGCACCGCGGCACGCTGTGCAGCACGGCCATGTACCAGGACGTGCGCCGCGCGCTGCACCTGTACAGCGCCGTCAGCGACCTGCACGCCGTCTGGTGAGTGTCCGTACCGCACCGCACCGCGGCACGCTGTGCAGCACGGCCATGTACCAGGACGTGCGCCGCGCGCTGCACCTGTACAGCGCCGTCAGCGACCTGCACGCCGTCTGGTGAGTGTCCGTACCGCACCGCACCGCGGCACGCTGTGCAGCACGGCCATGTACCAGGACGTGCGCCGCGCGCTGCACCTGTACAGCGCCGTCAGCGACCTGCACGCCGTCTGGTGAGTGTCCGTACCGCACCGCACCGCGGCACGCTGTGCAGCACGGCCATGTACCAGGACGTGCGCCGCGCGCTGCACCTGTACAGCGCCGTCAGCGACCTGCACGCCGTCTGGTGAGTGTCCGTACCGCACCGCACCGCGGCACGCTGTGCAGCACGGCCATGTACCAGGACGTGCGCCGCGCGCTGCACCTGTACAGCGCCGTCAGCGACCTGCACGCCGTCTGGTGAGTGTCCGTACCGCACCGCACCGCGGCACGCTGTGCAGCACGGCCATGTACCAGGACGTGCGCCGCGCGCTGCACCTGTACAGCGCCGTCAGCGACCTGCACGCCGTCTGGTGAGTGTCCGTACCGCACCGCACCGCGGCACGCTGTGCAGCACGGCCATGTACCAGGACGTGCGCCGCGCGCTGCACCTGTACAGCGCCGTCAGCGACCTGCACGCCGTCTGGTGAGTGTCCGTACCGCACCGCACCGCGGCACGCTGTGCAGCACGGCCATGTACCAGGACGTGCGCCGCGCGCTGCACCTGTACAGCGCCGTCAGCGACCTGCACGCCGTCTGGTGAGTGTCCGTACCGCACCGCACCGCGGCACGCTGTGCAGCACGGCCATGTACCAGGACGTGCGCCGCGCGCTGCACCTGTACAGCGCCGTCAGCGACCTGCACGCCGTCTGGTGAGTGTCCGTACCGCACCGCACCGCGGCACGCTGTGCAGCACGGCCATGTACCAGGACGTGCGCCGCGCGCTGCACCTGTACAGCGCCGTCAGCGACCTGCACGCCGTCTGGTGAGTGTCCGTACCGCACCGCACCGCGGCACGCTGTGCAGCACGGCCATGTACCAGGACGTGCGCCGCGCGCTGCACCTGTACAGCGCCGTCAGCGACCTGCACGCCGTCTGGTGAGTGTCCGTACCGCACCGCACCGCGGCACGCTGTGCAGCACGGCCATGTACCAGGACGTGCGCCGCGCGCTGCACCTGTACAGCGCCGTCAGCGACCTGCACGCCGTCTGGTGAGTGTCCGTACCGCACCGCACCGCGGCACGCTGTGCAGCACGGCCATGTACCAGGACGTGCGCCGCGCGCTGCACCTGTACAGCGCCGTCAGCGACCTGCACGCCGTCTGGTGAGTGTCCGTACCGCACCGCACCGCGGCACGCTGTGCAGCACGGCCATGTACCAGGACGTGCGCCGCGCGCTGCACCTGTACAGCGCCGTCAGCGACCTGCACGCCGTCTGGTGAGTGTCCGTACCGCACCGCACCGCGGCACGCTGTGCAGCACGGCCATGTACCAGGACGTGCGCCGCGCGCTGCACCTGTACAGCGCCGTCAGCGACCTGCACGCCGTCTGGTGAGTGTCCGTACCGCACCGCACCGCGGCACGCTGTGCAGCACGGCCATGTACCAGGACGTGCGCCGCGCGCTGCACCTGTACAGCGCCGTCAGCGACCTGCACGCCGTCTGGTGAGTGTCCGTACCGCACCGCACCGCGGCACGCTGTGCAGCACGGCCATGTACCAGGACGTGCGCCGCGCGCTGCACCTGTACAGCGCCGTCAGCGACCTGCACGCCGTCTGGTGAGTGTCCGTACCGCACCGCACCGCGGCACGCTGTGCAGCACGGCCATGTACCAGGACGTGCGCCGCGCGCTGCACCTGTACAGCGCCGTCAGCGACCTGCACGCCGTCTGGTGAGTGTCCGTACCGCACCGCACCGCGGCACGCTGTGCAGCACGGCCATGTACCAGGACGTGCGCCGCGCGCTGCACCTGTACAGCGCCGTCAGCGACCTGCACGCCGTCTGGTGAGTGTCCGTACCGCACCGCACCGCGGCACGCTGTGCAGCACGGCCATGTACCAGGACGTGCGCCGCGCGCTGCACCTGTACAGCGCCGTCAGCGACCTGCACGCCGTCTGGTGAGTGTCCGTACCGCACCGCACCGCGGCACGCTGTGCAGCACGGCCATGTACCAGGACGTGCGCCGCGCGCTGCACCTGTACAGCGCCGTCAGCGACCTGCACGCCGTCTGGTGAGTGTCCGTACCGCACCGCACCGCGGCACGCTGTGCAGCACGGCCATGTACCAGGACGTGCGCCGCGCGCTGCACCTGTACAGCGCCGTCAGCGACCTGCACGCCGTCTGGTGAGTGTCCGTACCGCACCGCACCGCGGCACGCTGTGCAGCACGGCCATGTACCAGGACGTGCGCCGCGCGCTGCACCTGTACAGCGCCGTCAGCGACCTGCACGCCGTCTGGTGAGTGTCCGTACCGTACCGCACCGCACCGCGGCACGCTGTGCAGCACGGCTAATCGTTAAATAGTCCCATGGTATAGCACTCCGACACGACCGGCCAGAGATCAGGTGCAGGACCAATATTAAAGTGCTTTGTATTAAGACACGGGATTATCATATTGCTAACTTCCAAATTGTCTGTTGCTTTTTAGAAATAGTTATGCACACTATTGTTAATTGTTGTACGATGTGCGTGTCGCAGGGTGTCGGCGCAGCGCGTGGCGCTGGAGCAGGTGCGGGTGGCGGGGCGCGCGGGGGACGCGGGGCCGCCCGCGCCCCCCTCCGCCGCGCACGTGGCCGACCTCGTGCTGCTGTACACCGACGTCGACATGCACCGCCTCGTCACCGACGTGAGTACTGCAGCCTGACAGCGCTGACAGCGCTGGCGTCGCCGCTTGTGCCGCTCTCACGCGCCCCGTCTTGTTGCAGGAGAGCGTCACTCTGTACGAGGAGGCGTCTGCGCTGCACACGCTGTGGCAGCTCGTCCAGCAGCACGAGCTCGAGGAGGCCGCGCCCGCAGACCGGCGCGAGCGCGCTCAGCGCTGGACCGACGCGCTCCGAGATTACTGCGCGAGGTAAGCAGCCCACACACACACGCGCACGCCACACACGTGCACGTGGGGCGCTACATGTGGTTGTGTTGTGCAGCGGCCGCACGGTGTCGCTGGTGGTGCTGCAGCGTCGTTGGCACGAGCTCAAGCTGCAGGCGCGCGTGCGCCTCGCCGCGCACTGGCGCCGCGACCCTGCGCCGCTGCTGATAACCGACCTAGCCGCCGCGCCCCCGCTTCTGGTCGAGCTCGCCCCCGCGCCCCCGCTGCTGGCCGAGCTCGCCCCCGCGCCCCCGCTGCTGGCCGAGCTCGCCCCCGCGCCCCCGCTGCTGGCCGAGTTCGCCCCCGGCCCGGAGGCCGCGCCCCCGGTTCCACCGGCTGCAGTGTGCCCGCGCCCGGCCTCGCTCCACATCTCCATACTCAAACGGTCAGTATACTGTCAGTGACGAGCTGATTATATCGGACGCCATGTGCTGACGTTTCCCACGTACCCCGCAGGTACCCGCACATCGCCACGGGGCCGTTCAAGTGTTGGCGGGAGCGGGTGCTGGACGGGAGCGTCGTCATCGAGCCCCTGGTGAGTCCCATGTTGCTATGAGCCGCTTACTGACACGTATAGTACTGCGCACACGGCACAATATACGCTTCCGAACATGTCAAACACAACATGTTATAACATGTTACATGCACTGGTACATATATGTACATATGCACATGGGAGATAAAAAAGGAATGTAACAAAATCTTTTCCACGCCCAAAAATTTAACTAAAAAAAAATATTTTTGCTTGTTTTTCTAAGATTACTCAAAACCGCGGAGGCTACAAAGTTTTCAGACTCTTAGAGCTACAATTTCCTTTCCTTTTTATTTTCCATACAAACATTTCTCTCGAAGTTACGGCCTGTTGAAAATTTACCAAAAATTTGTTTTTTTATCCTTTAATTTTTCTAGTAGTGTATTATAACAGCTGCTGTCAATATTGCTGACCTCCGTAATTTTTAGGAACCACTGGCTTAACTACTCAAATTACACTAAAACTAATTTAAGTAGTCAGCCAGTTAAGTTAAATATCCGTAATTTTCGTCGCTTCTAGGAAAATAATGACATAACGGCGAAGCAAAGCCAAGACAGTAAAAGTGAAGTGTCCACCATGAGCTCAGTCCAGGTCCACGAGCCCGCGCCCGCGCCTGCGCTCGCGCATCTCTACCCTAACATGAGCAAGGTGGAGCAACCCATGGAGAAACACAAGACGCACAGCGACACGTGGCGTGAACAGCCGCCGGACATCAAACCTAACATCGAACACGATTTGCCCGAACAGAGTTTAGACGTGACACTATTGCACGAGCGGCCCACGCACAGCGCACTCAAACACGAGCACACTGCGGACGGTGAGTGTAAGTGTAAGGTCGAGGGACTGCCGCGACACACCGCGACCACAACGACTCAAGTATGTCTCCCATTTATAAAGCGTACCGCCAATTATATTATTCGGAGCTCGGTATGCCACTGTTAAATTAAAAATTTGTTTTGCAAATATGACTAATATATTTTACCATTTAAAACCAACACACCAACTTTTATAATATAAAAAAAAAACTGAATAAAAAACCGAGTTAATTTATATACCGAATCGTAATCATAAAACATTTATTACTCGACACTGCAATTAGTTATCGCACGAACGACGACGTGTTGTCAACATCAGATCAACCTCTCCTCCAAAGTGTCTGTACATTACCGCACTTGCAGAAGTCCCCCCACATGTAATTGAAGTAAATAGCAATATAAAAACCCACACAGATTAAGTCAATCCGTATGAACAGTTTTTGTTTGTATATCTAGATGACATGTTACCGCCGCCGCCGCCGGCCCGTGCAAACAGTTCAGACACAGACACGGACACGGAAGACAATTTGGTTATCGACGAGTGTTCCAACATTACCCCGTGTTCAGTCAAACGGGAACCAGCAGCACACACAGAGACACACAGCGACGACACTGTGTCACGTCACGCGGTACCCGGCAACTTGGCCCCGACCATAGAAGTTTTACACATGATCGATCCGAGCATGGTCAAAACTGAGATTCTCTTCGAAAGTGACGAAGACGACTTTCAACCTTGTATCGAACGTGATAAAGATGAAATGGAGTTGGAAATAAAGAGAGAAGTCTCGTTTATACGTGACAGGATAGTGTTCGTAGACGAGGAGGCGGGGGGGAGTAGTGACGTCACTAAGCGCATGGGCTGTCAAAACGAGCAGCATATGGATGTTGATACAACGAATTTCGGTAAGTTTGTTTTCTTATCCTGGCTTCCACACGGATAGATTTTGATTGAAATACCGCCATGACCGCGGTATTATTCAATGCATCCACCAGCGCAATGTTCACCAGCAGTAGACGTCAGAACTTGCAAGGGACTTGGGCACTTGGCGCCAATATTGCGTGCGACGTTTTGTTTGTTTACTACTGTATGCGTAGTGTGTCGTATTTAAAAAAAATGAGCTTTAGACTGTAAAGCTCTGAAGTTTAGAGCTTTTTGTGGCGCTTATAGAGACCACTTCTGGCGCCACAGGTAAGAATGAACTGCCGCGCTCACTGACGACCGGCCACTTTTTGACCTTAGTCCTTAGTACTCAGAACATAAGTTTGAAAAGCGGTTGTCCATCAGTTATCGCGGTAGTTGTTTAGCCTACAGCGAAATTTGATGTTGCTCACATTTGTCAACAGATCGTAAACTGCTAATGGACACATCTGTACCACTGTTCAAAATAGACAAAACTCGCGCGTGGAGAAACAACGTGCGCAAGGACAGCTCCATCCGAGTGTCTCGCATACACAGGAGGTACTACACACCCAGACATACTCACAGAACACGCCGTAACAGTCAAGCGAAGGCGCAAGACGTCGCCATCGATATGTCTTGTCTAGACCGCGTGGCCGGCACCGACGTCGTGCAACAACTGTGTCGCAATATTAAACAGGAGATGATTGAGGAACAGCCCCACGGGCCTGAAGCCAACGCGCCAGAGAATAAGGCCAAACCACAGTCAGATTCGGAGGATGATCGGCCTCTACTGGAGGTTAGAAAAGAAAAATCGGGAGGTACCGAAGATAACGTAGAGGACGCAGACGTGAACGATTCGGAGGAGTCTAGCTCTGACGACGAGCTAGTGAAAGAGGAGGTGCTGAGCGCAATGGCGGGGCACGGGGCGCGCTGGAGCCTGCACGGAGTGCGCAGGCGCGGCCTGAGTCGCGCGGCCGCCAGCCTGCAGTGGGCGGCGCAGGCGGGGCGCGCGCACCAGCGCGTGCGCCTGCCCGACATCGAGCAGGTGCGCCGCCTCAACCGCGCCAGGCAGGTCGCGCAGGTCGCGCCCAACACCAGCGCGGTCAGTACACTGCCAACAACATTATGCTTATATTGATGGCCATAACATATCGCATGACTGTCACCTGCTCCGTCGGTTGCAGACGGCGCCGGCGGCCGCGCCCGAGCAGCCGGCGGGCGACGCTGCACACGACGACGCTGCACCAGGTATGTTGAACCGATCGTGTGTCGATGGCCCGCAGCTGCATGCATGACGCAAACTAAGCAAGCAATTTCGCTTAACATTAGAGATGGCAATTTATGTCCAGCCAAAAATTTGTCTTACGAAAATATTTTAAATCGTAACACTTAAACCAACCGGCGTTGTGTTTACGGAATGCTTCTTAAAAAGTTACACTGTATTTTTTTCTGGTTGATAAAACACGATTTTAAGCTGAAAAGTAAACTGTAAAATTGAATACATAATTGTGTGTGAAGGTGCCATGTCACGCTGGTGCTTGTTCCGTATGATCTGAACGTTGGGCCTGTCGCATCACACGAGCTCTCTCCGAGCATCTGTAGTGTGCGTATCGGCCGGAGGCACTCTTATAATACTAGTTAGGGGACCAACTGGAATTAATGACAACCCGATCGAAGTAAATAGTCGTGAAAGGGCTCGTACGTTCGTTGACGCACTTGGAGATTAGAGCCCAGTGCGTGCCGTGCGTTCAGTGCGTGCAGTGCGTTCAGTGCGTGCAGTGCGTGCAGTGCGTGCTCACATCGCGTGTTGGTTGCAGCGTGGCGCGCGCTGGACCTGCCGGCGCCGCACGAGCTTCAGGCTGTGCTCCACGACCTCACGGTTAGTACACACACACATACACACATTCACACCACAAGTGAAAAAACATTTCGGTTCGGTGACCGTACATGTTACGAATTGGGTATGGGCTTCATTAACGTTTAAACACCATTGCCACATATATGTGGCAATGGTGTTTAATGGTGTCTTGCTCTGGATGCCAAAGATACAAATATGTGACATAAACGGAGGTAACTTGTGCCCCTGACGGCACGCGCGTGCTGTTTTGTTCCGGTGTTCAAAAGCTTAAATACAAACAAATATTTGCCATAAAACACTTTGTTTTCCAAATTCAGCACTGATCTGAACTATGGTTGACAGAATGTGACTGACTGCTTCTGCAAACCTGACGGTTATTTACCTGCCTTCCGACTGAAACATTGTTTGTTGTACACACACACACAGTACCACAGTGGAAGTGAACGTAGAGTGTATGTGTATGTGTATGCAGGTGCAGCTGGCGCCTCGCACCGCGCCGCTCGCGCAGGCGCACTGCTGCGCTGCGCGGCGCCAGCGCGACGTAAACGACACGCGGCGCCGCCTGGGCCTGCCCGACGTCGCGCCGCACACGTATGTACTGACCCGCCAAGCCAGATTATTAATCGTATTCAATTAGAAATTACTAGCTTTCGCCCGCGGCTTCGCTCGCGTTCAATTCGGTATAACACACCAAGCAGACCTGCAGTTTTGCTCTTGCGCCTGATCGATTTGTAATACCAACGCTAAGTTTTCCCTTTTCTTCCCTCGTTCTCCCTCATATCCCACTTTTTTAAATAAAAATTAGCCTATGTCCGTCTCCTGGTTCGACTCCTCCAACTATCTCTGTACCAAAATTCATCAAAATCGGTTCAGCCATTAAAGCGTGAAGAGGCAACAAACAAACAAACTCACTTTCGCTTTTATAATATTAGTAAGGATGTTTATTTTGCAAGTACATTTTCACAAACACTTTTACACGACGTTTTTTAGGGTTCCGTAGTCAACTAGGAACCCTTATAGTTTCGCCATGTCTGTCTGTCCGTCCGTCCGTCCGTCCGTCCGTCCGTCCTCGCTTAATCTCTGTGACCGTTAGCACTAGAAAGCTGAAATTTGGTACCAATGTGTATATCAATCACGCCGACAAAGTGGTAAAATAAAAATTAAAAAAAAATGTTTTATTAGGGTAGCCACCCTATATGTAAAGTGGGAAGTGTTTTTTTTTTTATTTCAACCCTAACGTGTGATATACATTGGAAAGGTATTTAAAAATGAATAGGGGTTTACTAAAATCATTTTTTAATAATGTCAATAATTTCGGAAATAATCGCTTCAAAAGTAAAAAACAATATGTGTCCCCTCCTCTAACTTTTGAACCATAAGTTTAGAAAATATGAAAAAAATCTGAAAAGTAGAACTTTATAAAGACTTTCTATGAAAATTATTTTGATCTTGATTGACACAACAGTTTTTGTACAAAAAAGACAAAAAGTTGAACAAAATAATTTCTGGACTAAGTTTGTAGTATAATCGTGGCAATTTAGAACAAAACTAAAATTATTTTTTTAACACCATCAAAATGTTAAGGTAAAAACCAGTTCATAAATGGTTCGATCGATGGCGTTGTGTAATGACGTCATTTTTTAAAAGTCGATGTTAAGATTTTCCGTGCTTTCATGACCTACCGTGGTAAAGTAAGTTGCACCTTACATATATTCGTAATTTTATTTATGAGTGCATAATCTAATTAGTCGTCGAGGTTTGAGCGCTCCCCTTTGTGTTCGCGCTAAAAACCGTCACAAGTCGGAGCCGGAGCGCTTGCTGCGGACCTTTAAACTCATAAGTGGGAACTCTTATTGTGACGGACGGAAAACTACGGAACCCTACACTGAGCGTGGCCCGACACGCTCTTGGCCAGTTTTTTAACTATTCGAGGCCTGAACATTGTGCTTGTGCCTAATAGACCAGAGCCGAAGCATTCAAAAATGGTAAAAAATAAAAGAAATTGTAGTAAGATGAAACCTATTAGAAAAGGAAAAAAGGAGGGGAATATGATAAATAAATAAATTACGATCGATCCGAGTTCGGGAAGTGGGGGGCGGGAGTTTATTAGAGTAAAAAATTGGTATAAAAATAAAGATATTATTTTCGGCAGAACTACTAGTACTATGCAAAAAAGTTAAATGGCTGTATTCTTGTTATAGAAGATCTTTACTATTAAATGACATAAATTTTAAATGTGTACGTTCTGGGGCACAGCCTTATACATTTTTTGGCCATTTCCTTTTGAGGTTATGTGAACAAATTGAAAATACATAAGTTATAGATCTTTTTATAACCTACAACTTTGCTATTTAACTTTTTTGCATAGGACTAGTAGTTTTGCCGGTAATCAAGGTAAGGCTATAGATTTCTTTGAGTTACAGATTTTGTGCAACACTTCATTCATGAGATAATGGATAAAGTGTTGCACAAAATCTGTCTGTTCAAAACAATCTTACAAAGATCATACCTGAAGGGGGTATATTGTAGCTCACCGTCCGCCCGTCGATTGACGACAGGCCGTGTCGACGCCGCGTCCGTGTTTCACGCGCGCCTCAAAGAGATGTCAGCAAAGCAGAGGGGCTCGACGGATATGATTGATATATTATCGTTGGGCAGGCACTCGGAGGGCGCGTGCTCGTGCTGCTGCGCGCACCTGGGCGACGCGGCGGCGCGCGGCCGACTGGACGCGCAGCTGCGCGCGCTGCACCGCGACATCGAGCGCATGCTGTGGGTACGTAATGTGCTGTAGCGGTCACGTCACTATTATGTCGCACCTGCACCTGGGCGACGCTGGACGCGCTGCACCGCGACATCGAGCGCATGCTGTGGGTACGTAATGTGCTGTAGCGGTCACGTCACTATTATGTCGCACCTGCACCTGGGCGACGCTGGACGCGCTGCACCGCGACATCGAGCGCATGCTGTGGGTACGTAATGTGCTGTAGCGGTCACGTCACTATTATGTCGCACCTGCACCTGGGCGACGCTGGACGCGCTGCACCGCGACATCGAGCGCATGCTGTGGGTACGTAATGTGCTGTAGCGGTCACGTCACTATTATGTCGCACCTGCACCTGGGCGACGCTGGACGCGCTGCACCGCGACATCGAGCGCATGCTGTGGGTACGTAATGTGCTGTAGCGGTCACGTCACTATTATGTCGCACCTGCACCTGGGCGACGCTGGACGCGCTGCACCGCGACATCGAGCGCATGCTGTGGGTACGTAATGTGCTGTAGCGGTCACGTCACTATTATGTCGCACCTGCACCTGGGCGACGCTGGACGCGCTGCACCGCGACATCGAGCGCATGCTGTGGGTACGTAATGTGCTGTAGCGGTCACGTCACTATTATGTCGCACCTGCACCTGGGCGACGCTGGACGCGCTGCACCGCGACATCGAGCGCATGCTGTGGGTACGTAATGTGCTGTAGCGGTCACGTCACTATTATGTCGCACCTGCACCTGGGCGACGCTGGACGCGCTGCACCGCGACATCGAGCGCATGCTGTGGGTACGTAATGTGCTGTAGCGGTCACGTCACTATTATGTCGCACCTGCACCTGGGCGACGCTGGACGCGCTGCACCGCGACATCGAGCGCATGCTGTGGGTACGTAATGTGCTGTAGCGGTCACGTCACTATTATGTCGCACCTGCACCTGGGCGACGCTGGACGCGCTGCACCGCGACATCGAGCGCATGCTGTGGGTACGTAATGTGCTGTAGCGGTCACGTCACTATTATGTCGCACCTGCACCTGGGCGACGCTGGACGCGCTGCACCGCGACATCGAGCGCATGCTGTGGGTACGTAATGTGCTGTAGCGGTCACGTCACTATTATGTCGCACCTGCACCTGGGCGACGCTGGACGCGCTGCACCGCGACATCGAGCGCATGCTGTGGGTACGTAATGTGCTGTAGCGGTCACGTCACTATTATTTCACAACAAAATTTTAACATCTCGCTATCCCATTTAAGCAAACTGATTCCAAAATAAAATAAAAAAAAAAACTTAAAAAAAAACTTTTATTAAACGCTTCAAAAATATTTTTTTTCTTTTAAATTTTTTACTATCAACTTATAACTTCATTATATACAATTTATACGATGATAAAAGCCTGTGGCGAGGTTTAATAGGGAATGTGTATGTTTTTTAGGGTTCCGTAGTCAACTAGGAACCCTTATAGTTTCGCCATGTCTGTCTGTCCGTCCGTCCGTCCGTCCGTCCTCGCTTAATCTCTGTGACCGTTAGCGCTAGAAAGCTGAAATTTGGTACCAATATGTATATCAATCACGCCGACAAAGTGGTAAAATAAAAATTTGAAAAAAATGTTTTATTAGCGTAGCCACCCTATATGTAAAGTGGCAAGTGTTTTTTTTTAATTTCAACCCTAACGTGTGATATGAAAGGTATTTAAAAATGAATAGGGGTTTACTAAGATCATTTTTTTGATAATTTCAATAATTTCGGAAATAATCGCTCCTAAAGTAAAAAACAATGTGTCCCCCCCCTCTAACTTTTTAACCATAAGTCTAAAAAATCTGAAAAGTAGAACTTTATAAGGACTTTCTATGAAAATTATTTTGAACTTGATGGACACAACAGTTTTTGTACAAAAAAGACAAAAAGTTGTACAAAATAATTTCTGGACTAAGTTTGTAGTATAATCGTATATGCAAGCTTTTTTTGTAACTTTGTTTACATATTTTATTATCCTGAATTTATCTTTTTTCAAACAAAAAAAGAATTATTGAAATCGGTTCTCGCAATCCAGAATTACCACCAAAATTGCACGTCTTTGTATTAATTAGTAACCCAATTCCTCGAGAGATGGCGCTGTAGGTACTTATTACATTGGATCGGGTATTACCGAATTGTTCGGTTGGCCTCATAACTGGGAACACTTATTGTGACGGACGGGAAACTACGGAAACCTACACTGAGCGTGTCCCGACACGCTCTTGGCCGGTTTTTATGTCTTAAACTAATCATTTACTTCTTTATTACATAGAAAAAATATAAATAAGCTAGAAAATAATCAAGTTATTTTTCAAAATAAAATTTAAAACATTGAATAAATTTCAGCCGTTCAAACGCCGCCATTTTGCGCGCGCATATGATGACGTCATTGGTTATTCTCCTGTTTGTGTACTACAGTAGCGTTTCAAAGAGTAATCCTCGTTCATGAATACTGTATGTTTCGTATTATAGTTGGTATATGTCGCTCTCGGATCGGACAGGGTTTAATATATAACTACGTATTGAATACTTAAAATAATATGACTTTGAATTTTCATTTGTTACAACGCTAAGACGCTTAAAAAGAAGAAACGGAGGAATCTGGGAAGTAGCCAGGTATGCCACTACCGCTCGCTGCTCGCTGCTCCCCTCACACATGCACCGACGCCGACGTCATGTTTGTTATTACTTGCTCCGCACTGGATCACTGCTCACGACACCACACCTACATCTCGTAAAATTGTAATGTTCTACACATGCGTACAATCACAAACCAAGAGGGCGCGGGGTGTCCTGCACGCACGCCTACACATAATCGTTCACGACGTCGTATCGGCGCTCTCACCAAGGCTGAAATAAACACTACAATTTCACCCAAAAACCCTCATTAGCCAGCAAAAATAATTGCCAATTTTCAAAAGCACACTGTTATACAATCTGTGCTTCTAGTACACACGATGTCATATCAGGCTATACATATCCAGTGTACCACGATTTCTGAGCTTTCATTATGATGAGAGATCGGTCCATAGTGGTTAGGTATAGCTTAATTAGTCGTCGAGGGTTAATCGAAGCTGTAATACGTTTTACAAATCACGTACTAATATATGTTTTTTATTATTTCAGAAATCAGCAGAAGGAAGTAAGTTGAAATAATATAAAATTAGATCTTGATTTAAACAATTATCCTTGTATTAACTTCTTTTTTGTTGTACCAGGAACTCATTCGAAACCTAAAAAATCTCGATCGCCGAGCCCTGCCCAAGGGTCTACATCCACAGCAGCCACCCCAGCCACAGTGGCATCGGCCTCCACAGCGGCCAGGGCGCCCACAGCGGACAGGGCGCCCACAGCGGCCAGGGCGCCCACAGCGGACAGGGCGGCCACAGCGGTCAGGGCGCCCACAGCGGTCAGGGCGCCCACAACGGCCAGGGCGCCCATAGCGGACAGGGCGCCCACAGTGGCCAGGGCGCCCACAGCGGTCAGGGCGCCCACAACGGCCAGGGCGCCCATAGCGGACAGGGCGCCCACAGCGGCCAGGGCGCCCACAGCGGACAGGGCGCCCACAGCGGCCAGGGCGCCCACAGCGGACAGGGCGCCCACAGTGGTCAGGGCGCCCACAGCGGACAGGGCGCCCACAGCGGACAGGGCGGCCACAGCGGACAGGGCGGCCACAGCGGTCAGGGCGCCCACAGCGGTCAGGGCGCCCACAACGGCCAGGGCGCCCATAGCGGACAGGGCGCCCACAGTGGCCAGGGCGCCCACAGCGGTCAGGGCGCCCACAACGGCCAGGGCGCCCATAGCGGACAGGGCGCCCACAGCGGCCAGGGCGCCCACAGCGGACAGGGCGCCCACAGCGGCCAGGGCGCCCACAGCGGACAGGGCGCCCACAGTGGTCAGGGCGCCCACAGCGGACAGGGCGCCCACAGCGGCCAGGGCGACCACGTCGGCTTCGGCGTCCACAGCGACCAGGGCGCATACAGCGGCCAGGGCGCCTACAGCGGCTCCGGCAACCACAATGGTCAGGGCGACCACAGCGGATCCGGCCATCACTGCGGTCAGAGCAACCACAGCAGCCTCGACGCCCTCAGCGACCTGGGCGACCACAACGGCTAGGACGGCCAAAGGGGCTCCGGCCTCCACAGCGGCTCCGGTGACCACAGGTTCCTCGACGACCATAGCGACCTCAGCTTCTACATCGGCCACGACGTCCACCTCGGCGGCCGAGACGGTCAAGGTTGCACACAAGCAGGCATCGAAGGTATCGCCCTCCAGTTCAGCTGCAGAGGCTAAAGGCTCAAAGACTAAACCAGCTACTAACAACCGATCTAAACGGAGCCGCGTTCGGGCCCGCGCGCCCCCGCCCTCCGCCCCCGACCCCGCCGCGCCCCCTGCGCCCCCCGTCAACGACTACGAGGAGTGGCAGCGACAGAAAAACTTAAATGCGCAGTACTTCCACTTCAGCGGCAGCTGTTCCTCTAAGAAAGCCAAAAGTGCTGCGAGAGTTAGCGTCATACAGAGTACCGCCGCGCACAGTACTGCTACAAGAAGCACGAGCACGCAAGCCACGCCAGCGCCAGCTGCTTCACAAGAAACTGCCGGCACGAGTACCGATCCGCCAAGTGCACAGACAGGTCTAGTGGCGTACATCCGTGAGTCTCGCCTCGTGGCTCCGGCAGCGGCGTCTGCGGCCAGCCCGGCCACTGCGCCCAGCCCGGCCCCTGCGCCCAGCTCGGCCCCTGCGCCCAGCTCGGCTCCTGCGCTCAGCCCGGCCCCTGCGCCCAACCCGGCCCCTGCGGCCAGCCCGGCCCCTACGGCTGGCCTGGCCCCTGCGGCAAGCCCAACCCCTGCGCCCCCCGTGGCCCCTGCGGCCCCTGCGGCCTGGCCGGTACCGCTGCGAGTGACGAGCGAGCCGTGCAAGCCGCGCTCCATCCTGGAGGAGTACTCGCGCACGCTGTCGGCCGCGCCGCACGCGGTCGCGCCGAGCCTGGCGGCGCCGCCCGTCACGCAGATCATCAACACCACCATCGTCGTGGTCAACTTGCCCCCCGAGCGCGTCATCAATGAAACCATCGACGGCTCGAACGCGAACGAGACGGTGGACCTCACGCGAGAGACGGGCTCGGCCAACACCGTCATTACACAACCTGTAATCGAAACTATCTCTCCAGGTGTAGATATAATGCAAATGGTGAACGGTCTCTTGAATTCCGTGAACGAGGGCGAGCGCAACCGGAGCCTGCTCCAACGTGGCAGTGGCAGTGCGACAGGCAGGAGCCTGCTGCGAACTAACTGCAGCGCGCCGCCCGGAACTGCCTGCGTCATCGTGAGCGCGGCGCCCGCGAGCGCGGGGGGGCTGCGCGACGGCGACGTCATACAAATTGACGACTCGGACTCCGACGACTCTGACGGCAATCTGTTCAGTAACTCTAATAAGGGCCATATTGCTATAAATAACTGTCCTAATCCTGCTGTCTATACCAACAAGAATTCGAAACAAGCTAAATCTAGTAATAGCATAAAACCTTCTGATCAAACTACTCGTGAAGCAGATAAGAGATTGAATGAAGCTGCGACAAGTGAAAGTGTTCGTAGAACGAGTCGCGCGGACGGTCCCGCTGCGGCTGCAGACATACGTGCAGCCGCGAGTTCACTGCGCCGCAAGCCCAGGAGCCTGTTGAAGAGCAGCCAGGCCGACGTGAAGCCGCCCGCGACTGCGCGCGCATGCTCGCGCATCCCCGAGTCGGCGCCGCTCGCGTCCTCTAGTGGCATTCAGTGGCCGCAAAACAAACGAAGCAAAAACTCTTTGGTAAAACATTTTTCATACTATTTTTAGGCTGGCAGCATTGCTATCTATTATTGTGGGTTGTTAACGCACTTTATTTCTTTTTTCGTTTCGAGGCTTTTATATATTTTTATTTTTTATAGTTTATAAATAATGTAAATAGGTGTCATCCTTACTTTAATATTATAAAAGTGAGTTTGTTTGTTTGTTACCTCTTCACGCCTTAATGGTTAAACCGATTTTGATGAATTTTGGCATAGAGATAGTTGGACAAAGGCTAATTAAAAAAAAATGGGATATGAGGGAGAAGGACGGAAGAAAAGGGAAGACTTAGCTTTGCTATTACAAATCAATAAGGCACATGGGCAAAAAGCGCAGGTAGCAGGTATTTGCAAATCAGGAAAGGGGAACTGTGTTACCCCGAATTTAACGTGAGCGCAGCTGCGGGCAAAAACTAGTATTAAATAAAAAGTTGAAAAAGCAATATTCAGGCGCGGCCGTTGTCAAAACGTATTTAATCTGTTGTGCAACTTTTTGAGTCGTTTGTCTCACATATGTTAGTTATATATAACGTCCAGGACGTCTCGAATATGTTCAGATTCCGTGGCTGCGTTACCGAAAAAATCCTAAACACAAAAACCTAGAATGCATAACATTACAAAAACGAATAGAAATAGAAAATGTGCTCAGTGGATATGAAGCAATCAAAATTTGACGGGCCTGTTGGTCTAGTGGTTAGTGACTCTGACTGCTGAGCCGGAGGTCGTGGGTTCGATTCCCACCCAGGACAAACTTTTTGTGATGAGCATGATTGTTTGTTCTGTGTCTGGGTGTGATTTATCTATAATATGTATGTATTTATAAATTAAATAAGTATGTATATCAGTTTTCTGGTTACCATAACACAAGATATTTATTTATTTAATTTGAAACTGTTAACGATGTAGACAATACTTTATGTTGCAGGAGCTCGAAGCCAAGCTCGACGAGCAAGTTGCCGGAGCAGCGCACGACACGCGCCCGTGACGCGCCGCCATCACCAGCAGACACACAGCAGACACACCACACACCACGCTCCACCGCGCGGTACTTACACAGAGCACAGGCACCACAAACATTAGTGTTACCAGAATTACGTTTGGTCGCCACTGTAAAGGGTTCTGTAAGGTGCCGACGGATTGGAGCCGGTTACACGTATAGCCCATTTGTTTCATTTATCATTTTACTGGTTAATCCTTATCATGCAAGGGGAACCAAATGCATATCGCTGATAGACCGGAATGTAAGATATAGCAGTGCGCGCGACGACACTCCGCCACTTTCTTGTATAGTTCCTGTGTACAAAAATGAACTGTGGGCGATGAAAAACTAAGTATTAAAGACTGATTAACATAATATTACGGGTTAAACCTTAACAAAACCCAATCAAAACCTCTCAACACAAACGGCCAGACTATGTCAAATATATGTTCTGAACGAGGGTCGAACCCGCGAGCGCAGCACACGTAGCACAGCAATCAAACGCTTAGCCACTGTGCCAAACGTGTCGTTATATACACATAGTTTATAAAAGCCTTATTTGTAAATATTTTGTGAATTCATTATTTGTTATACTTATATTTCAATTTGAATGTTTTCGGTCTTCGATTACCTTTTAGAAATGTCCATGTTAGGTAGGTACTATTTCAGATCATACAACGGTAGATTAATGAATTGTGTGAACAATGACATGAGAGACAAAGAAAGCAATATTCTCATCGCAGACAATACGACACTCAATTAAACTGCGTCTGCCGGTTCCGGTCTACACACAAACATTCAATCGAATAAATCCAGTCGTTACACACACGACATTCGTTTTACAATTGTCCACATGATGTGTGGAAACGACGTCACGAATACACAAAACAAACAACAGCACTGACTATAAATGAACACAAACGAGTTAATTACGATTCAAGTGAATCAAACGACGTTTTTCTACACACTGCTGCCGTGCTAAGTACAAAATATAATCTGAAATAAATGTCAATTTGTTATTAGAAGCAAATTGTTTTATAAATGATCATTTATATTTGTAATAATCTGTTGATCAACACGTTATTTAAAATTAAATAATGCAGTGTCACACGGCACTGCATTATGATCATCAATACAACGGCCCCTCGCTAGCGCGACTGCCTCTCGCTGCGGAGCACGGCCCGGCCGAGCGCCGCCAGCTCCAACCGGGCACCGCGCGGCCACACCGCCGCTGTGTGCTCCGCCGTGTGTTGCGGCCGTGACGCACTATGGGCACACCTCCCGCCCGATGTATGTCAGGAACCTCCCGAAACTTCCGTGTCCGGTGAGGACCTGCGTCGGGCGGTAGGTGAGGACGCCATGACGTCTCTCCAGCCACTCCTCAAAGAGGGAACTTACCGCCACTATTGTGGCGTGCCCTGCACGGGGTTGCGACAGTGGCTCTCTCCATGCCACCATGAGATCGGACCGGAGGTCTGTCCGCTGAGCGGCAATTTGCCGCAGCAGCTGAGATACCCCCCGGTAGAGTGCGTCCGCTGGCCATTCGTGCAGGCGCACCAGGACTATCGCGCCCAGTGGCAATCCGGCAAGGAGGCTCGCTGTCTCGCCGCGATGGTGCGGTAGGTCCGGCTTACCATACGGCAGCCACCGTTTGGGGGCGACCAGGTAGCGCGCGACGCACCGCTCGAAGGTCCGCGCATGTTAGTGCGGTATTACAGGATTACAACTTAGTTTACTGTTTAGCTTGTTACAATCGTTTCACAGACGATAAATGTCAAGTGTCACGGCGCCATCTACACATATTGTGTATAATGTTCCTCACACTAATTGTATATATTTCCTAGACTTGTAATAGTTTAACCCCCGAATACTGAAACGTCACTTAAAGTTTGAGGGCTGCTTAACATTTGAGCAGCTCTTAAACGAGCGATTTTGTATTGACAAACGTCACTTCTGAGTATCTGTTAAATTTAAGTGGGACTTACATTTTGAGTGACGTTTCAGTATTCGGGGGTAAGTGTAGTAAATAGCGTGAACCGGTAAGGTGGTGATCATATGTGAAGGACTCATATATGTATTGAATAATTGTATATATGTATTGTATGTAAGTCTACAGGTCCAACATGAATGCCAGCTGCCCCATACGTTTACGTCGACTAGTTATTGAAGTTCTGTTTTGGGCAGCTGGGATTATTTTTTCGTGATTATAACATTGGTCCCATGGAGAAAGTAGTTCAGTGCAATAGCACAGCCTTCAGTATGAGCACAACTTTCCACTACATGCTGTATATAAGTAAGCTGACGAAATACCTCTCCCGCCAATTTCAATACAATACAAAGACGAGCTGTAAGCGCTTCGTATGTTTTAAGTCAGTAAAAAATTATATCATTAGTATTAAGTCCACTATAAGTTCATATTGTACAACCATACACACGCACAACCATACACACAAGCATACACACGCACAACCATAGCGGTTTTGAAAACACATAGAAGCAAAGCATATTAAATAATAAAAGAAAGCAATTCAGTTTACTACTTACTTAAATGATACGCAGTTAAATACGACAATTTCGGAATCAACACTATTACTGTAACATACAATTTAATTATCAGCACTTTTTGAACGTCAAATTACAAAACACAGTCCCTCAGAAACCCCGCGCTTCCCCACTTCCTAGTTAAGTGTTTCAGCTGGGAACAAGAAGTGGCGGAACAACCTCCGCAGCAACACATCTGTCTGCCAGCTTAGAAGAACCAGAATTTATACAATTTCATTTATCACAAGGTTTTAATAAATCCTTACTAATATTATAAAAGCGAAAGTGAGTTTGTTTGTTTGTTTGTTACCTCTTCACGCTTTAACCGATTGTGATGAATTTTGGTACAGAGATAGTTGGGAACCAGGAGACGGGCATAGGCTAATTTTTATTTTAAAAAAGTGGGATGTGAGGGAGAAAGAGGGAAGAAAAGGAAAAACTTAGCGTTGCTTTATAAATCAATAAGGCGCAAGGGGAACTGTACTCCAAATTTAACGCGGGCGAAAGCTAGTATTAAGCTAGTATTGTCACAGTCAGGTAATAAACAACAATGAGATAAATTTAGCTTTTTTCACGAAAACAAGTTAACATATGTGTTTAGCCACGTATAGTATAGTGTGAGCTGTCCATAATGAAATAACCCAATTTCGTTATGCCCTTTTTCTTTCTTTCGTTTGAGAATCGCGTCATTGTAAGGGGATACAAAAAGTGGCACAACGACAGACAGTTCGCAAAAATACCCAAACGATTTGCGGTTTCCTTCACGATATCAGACATCGGTTCGACGAAAAGAAAATTCTAAAACTAAATACATGTTTGTGCTATAAATCATTCCTCGCAACCAAAAAGCTCGGAATATAACCGTATAATGTTAACCGTATAATGTCTGTACCACTCAATTCTCCTATACTGCTATTGCCCAAAGAAATTATAATTTTTGTCGCAAGCCATTTGTATAACTTGATAATTAAACATTGCAGTGTGATCTCTCTCACCACAAAGTTATGTAAGGCTAAGGTTTACAACTGACTCCTGAGTCTGAACTATGAAGACAGACAAGTTACAAACCCACACATTGTTCACTAATTCACGTACACACACGCATGCCTCACACAATTAAACGCCATGCGGAGGCTTATTCTTTATTTTGTAATATTTTATTATCTGTTTTTGTTTTTAATGTAGTATGTTGCTCCATTGAAGCCATCTCCATCTTGTTAGCTTATATTAAATGTTACTCTGTATGTAAAGCCCGCAGTACACATTGAGCCAAGGTATTGGGCCAGCCTATTGGGCCAATATAATAAATTCTCACTGTAGCTGTATACACATTGGTGTCAATCATGACGAAGCGCGTCAAAATCCTTTGATGTGTGAACAAAAAACCGACAACAATCGGTTTGCTCGCCAATGTTGGCGCCAACCGAACATCGCTGCCAACATACCGCCAAGTAGCCCTATACACTTTGGGCCAATAGGCTGACCCAACTAGACATGCGAAATGTAGCTCACTGAAAAGAAAAGAGAGATACGGGTCCACCCTTTATAGCAGAACTTTTTATGTCATAATTTTATTTTGCATAACAACGGGTGGCATAAACTTCACTTCGCAGAAAATAGTTTAGCAGACACTCTATTCTATTCTATTTTTGTTATATGGCAATTAGAGCCGATGTCGACTATTCTGCCAATGTCGAGAGTGAATTGGAAAAGCAAGTGTTGTTAAAAAATTTAAAAACTACTGTAGACACAAACAAGATTCCTCGATGTATACAGTTGTGAAACTTGTTGGGTTAGTACGGGACTGAAACAAACAGAAAAATAAAATTACATAAATATTATAAATGTTAATACATCAAAATATATAATAATAGTTATATTGTAGGTATGCCACATTTAAACGGTGGATTGGAGTTGAGTACAACTCATAGTTTTATATTATTGTGGCGGATGAAAGTCATCAGCGCCACAAGCAATTCTGGAGAGGAATATGTAAGTAGGGAGGGGAAATTAATCGGAAGAGGGATCTTAAATTTAGGGAGGCGACTATATAAGTCGAGTGGTGGGGCGTTATTACAACATTCAAAAAAAATGTGATCTAAAGTACCCTCTTCCAATCCGCACTCGCAGAGAGAGGAATCGAGCATATGGATTTTATGTAGGAAAACAGGGGTGCAGCAAAATCCTAAACGAATTCTACAAAGAGTGGATATCACAGGTTTGGAAACTTTTTTATAGTTAAAAAACCATGGTTTTGGTTTAATACTTGGTTGTACAGCATAAAAAAACCTACCTTTCTTTTTGCTAGACATATCCCACTGCTCCTGCCATGAACATTGGAGATTCAACTTAGGAAGAGACAACAGGTCATAATTCTGATGGGTATTATGTGTGAGGTCCGCCGATACAGATGAGCAAGCATCTTTAGCCAAACCATCAACACATTCGTTACCCTTAATGCCACAATGACCAGGTATCCAAACTAACTGTACATCCCTTTGACTACGAGCACAAGACACTAAAGACCTTTTGGTTTTTAGAATAATGGGGCTGTGTAATTTATTTTTAAAAGGACTTTGAGCTAAAGCTTGCAAACAACTAAGGGAGTCTGTAAAAATAACGGCTTTCTCAATGTTAGTGTGTGATTCTATAAAAAGACAAGCTTCCAATATAGCCACACATTCACCAGTGAATACAGACGCTTCCTTAGGGCATTTAAACTGTAAAACTATTCTGGAGTTTTGGTAATATACCGCGGCTCCAGTATTATTATGTCCATCTAGTTTTGAGGCATCAGTAAAGAATAAATTAAAGCCATTCCATCGCTCGCCCACCAACGCATTGAAGGCGGAGTTCGCTGAAGGAGATCTTTTTGATATACCAATATCATAGAAAATTTTAGGGGTAAAACATAAGACTTCGTAAGCAAAGTTAAAGAGCGGTAGTCTAGGATACTGAAAAATCGGACAATCTAAATTTTGTGTTAACCGAAAGGATTTGAGGATTAAGGGGATTTCTTTATTTTTCCAATAATTTGAGTTTCTGCATAAGGCATCCAGCTCATTTAATTTCACTATAAGAGGATGGGATGTTCTGGGAATTACTCTGGATAAAAAGCGAGAAGCCAGGTACTGCCGTCTCAGGGCCAAAGGAGGTTCAGCACACTCAACCTGCAATGCGTTAACGGGGGAGGACTTCATGCAGCCAGAGATGATTCGAAGGCATTTAGACTGAACCCTATCCAGCCCAGCCAAAGCACCTTTGTTACAAGGAATCAAGTGGTATGTTCCATAGTCCAGAACACTACGAATTAGGGCGTTGTACACTAATTTCATGGTGTAGGGATGGGCACCCCACCAAACACCGGCAAGGACTTTTAAAATTGAAATAATTCTTTCGCACTTTTTAACAAAAAAATTTATGTGAGGTTTTCCGGTCAGCTTTGCATCCAAAAAAACGCCTAAAAATTTTGCTTTAACTACTATAGGAATGTTATGGCCTAAAATGTTTATTGAAATTTGAGGAATCGACCTTTTGCGAGAGAAAATTACTGCCGAACTTTTTGGCGCGGACAGCGACAGACCGTGGCTTAAAAGCCACTGGTTCAAAGAGTCCAGAGAGAGGCATAGAGATGATGCAGCGTCAACAATGGAGGAATCTGACACATATAGGGCAATGTCATCGGCGTATTGCAATATCTGGCAATTGCTATTTAGGCAGGATCTAATATCAGCCGTGTATAAATTATATAATAATGGACTTAAGACAAAGCCCTGCGGGAGTCCCCTCCATGTCTGTCTTTCAGCGAATTCCTCTCCCGGAACTCTCAGCACCAATGACCGAGACATAAGTAATCCACAAATACATCGTATCATCTTAGCTGGGAGACTCAGCTGTTGCAATTTCTGCCTGAGTACAGGAAGAAGTACGTTGTCATAAGCAGAAGATATGTCGAGGAAAGTAGCCACAACGGACTCGTTTTTAGAGAAAGCTATGCGAATATCCGCCACTAAAATACCAACACTGTCCATAGTGCTAAGTCCCTTTCTAAAACCAAATTGGTAGTTCGGCAGTAAGTCTCTTGATTCGACTATCCACTCAAGACGATTTTTAATAAGGTGTTCTAGTAGTTTGGTTAGGACTGAAGATAAAGCAATTGGCCTCAGGCCATTCGAATCATCTACATGTTTGCCAGGCTTTAATAGGGGAATGATTACTTGTAGTTTCCACTGGTCTGGAACCCAACCATGACTGTAACAAAAATTGATGATATTTAAAAAGTAGCTTTTAGTCCTGTTACCAGAGCGAGAGATAAAAGAATATGGCACACCATCAATGCCAGGAGCAGAGTCATGAACATATCTGAGTACCACATTCAGTTCTTCCATAGTAAATGGAGCATCGGAGGGATCCACTGTATCATTTTGCAGAGGTACATTTTGTAATTCAGATGAGTGGGGAACATAGGGTGGAGCTATTTTGTCAAAGAAATGTTCAGCTGTTTCCCTGGTAATTGGTGGAGTAAATGAGGGGAAGCACCCGCGTCTAAACCTGTTTATATTTTTCCAGACTACTGAAACTGGAGTAGAGGGAGATAAGGAGGTGCAGTATTTGACCCAACCCGCACGTTTCTTCTTACGAAGAAGACGCTTGGATCTGGCATTACACTGGGAGTATGCCATCAAGTTTTCGGTGCTCATATCTGCATTATAGCATTCCTCGGCCTCATTCCTTTCTCTAATTGCCGAAGTGCATTCAGGGTCCCACCATGGGGGTGAAGGGATTTTATTTTGGGCACTGTTTTTCAATGGAAAGGAAGAGTCAGCACTTGATGTGATGGCGGCAATAAAACCCTCATAACAACTCTTAGCATGGCAGTGACCAGAAGGGTCTGGTAAATTTGAATTTAAATTTGGAAGATGATCAATTTTCTCCTCCAATAGTGAAACAAATTTAGTCCAATCTGGTTTGGACAGATTATATTTCAAAAGTGGAGGAGAAACTTTTTCTAAATAGGTCTTGTTGATTAAAGTTATGACTATAGGGTAATGGTCACTACCATGCGACAGGGTTGTGCATTCCCAGTGGGTCAAAGCTGCTAATTCAACTGAACAAAATGACAGGTCAACACAACTCTTTTGCTGCCCGGGAAGAGATCTACGAGTTGGGCAGCCATTGTTCAAAATACAAAGGTCTAAATCATCCAAGATCTCAACTAGAGCTACACCAAAGGCATCACAGCGTTCAGACCCCCATCTATAATGATGGCAATTAAAATCACCCATGACCAGCATTGGACCATGTACGTTAGAAAAAGTGTTTTTTAAAAAGACTAAAAAACTAAGGTTGGGGTGGGCAATATAGATAGAAAACACTGTGATGCCCTCAACCCTTCCTGCTACAATACTCATATCGCCTTCAAGTGAAGGCAAGGATAAGGGGGAAAGTGGGACCCGATAGTTGACGAACAGAGCCGACCCTCCGTACCCATCGGATCTATCACATCTGAGGACGTTAAAATGAGGCATACGAAAGCTGAGGCTTGGGGTGAGCCAAGTCTCAGCTATAGAACAAGCCAATGGCTTGTACTTGTTTAAGAGGAATATGAGGTCGTGCTTTTTATGCCACACGCTCCTCACATTCCATTGTAGGAAAACTTGGCGGGACGCCATTTTTAATTTGTAAAAGGAGATTAATCAATTGTTCGGCAACGTTGGACGGTGATTGGGAGGAACTAGAAGATGAGGATATAATAGTTGGTAAAAGTTGTATTATGAGATCAATAAGAGATGTAGTATTATTAGAGAGAACATTGTTATAATTTAGGGCGCAGCCATTAGGCTGGGAAGATTGGGGAGTATTAACTAATTGGTGATGAGCAGTCTTATCATAGGATGGGGAAAGTGGGGCATGGGTCCTGGGCTTTAAGTGTACTGTTTTCCTATATGACTGAGATAGTGGAGTTTTAGTGGCATTGGCATAATTGCGGGTAACTACAGGAATGGATTTGCTAGCCTCAGCATATGAAATGGATTTCTCAGCCATAATAGTTTTAATGGCTTTTTGTCTACCATGCTCAGGGCATGACCTGCTATTAGCAAAGTGATCACCCGAGCATAGTATACAAAAGGCCTCGCCTTCAGTAATGTTGCAACCATCACCGGGGTGATCGTGGCCACATTTACTGCAGCGTGGTTTTGACCTACACAGGTTAGCTACATGCCCAAATCTACAGCATTTGCGGCATTGGATTGTTGGGTATATGTATTGTTCAACAGGAAGGGCTGTGTAACAACAGAATATCCTCTTGGGAAGGACTTGACCATCAAATGTAATGATGCAGGTTTCAGTGGGTTTCCATTCTGTTATGCCATCTCTTTGTACTTTTCTGTTTATCCTGCGAACTTTAAGTATTTGTCTACATCCAGCTGGTACAGACAAATATGACATAGCTTCTTCTTCAGTAATGTCAGTAGGAACACCGGTTACGACACCCATCCTAGTGACATTGAATGAAGGTATTGTTGCAGTATAACTATTCTTGGGCAACAGGTTATTAACTAAAAAAGAGTTGGCATCCTGAGGGGAAGCGAACTCTACTGATACCCGGTTTCTGCCTACTCTGTTGACACCTCCACGAACAATGTTGGCGATGTTGTTATTAATTAAAAATTTGCCGAAATTTACGGGATGTAGGGTGGTGCCTGCGTTTGGTTGGGTTTCTATACGCGACACGTGGACAATGTAAGGGGCCTTATCAATTGCCGAATAGGTAGTACGACCAATATGAGTTTTTGGTTGTTTACTTGGAGGAGTTGGATTAGTCATTTCTTCGTCCCCAGGACGTTTTCGTGAAGTTGGTTGGGAAGGGGAAACTTCCATTTCTGGTAGGCTGCAGACAACATTTGCAAATTGCGATAGGGGATTTAGCGAATTTAGGGAAACTGGGATGTCAGGAGGGACAGGATCGGGTGGTTTTTCCTTATCCATAATGAATAGGAGGGCTAAAAAGAAAAACAATCACTATACAAACCTGTTTACACACACAATACAACACACATAAACAAAAACAAGTCACAAAAGTATCAACAAACACACAAAAAATAAAATAACTCGAGACACACGTGCTATCCAAAGACACCCGGTGGCCGAATCCTAGCAGACACTCATTTATCATACATTCTAAACTCATAATTTTGTAAGTCAGAATCATCTCTAGGCATAAACTTCATATCCATAATATTTAAAAAGTAGAAACATCATATCGCAGAAAGTTCACAGTCAGAATCGTCTTTTAGCATAATATATTTTATATCGATGATCATTAAACGGCAGAATTGTCATATCGTAGAAAGTTTATAGTTAGGGTCATCTTTGTCATTATAAGTTGTCATTTATTTTGATTAATTATTCCTTTAAAATAATGCCATTTATTTTAGTTATTGTTTAATTGAATTTGAGAAAATGTCATTGAATTCAATAAGTAATTAGGTATCCTAATCTAAATAGTTCAGTTCCGGGTAACCTACTTAAAACAATCTCTTTTTTCTATTAGCGCAAGTCGTTTCTGGCACTCGCCGGCCGCTGCCGCGGCACCGCTCGCTTCGCTCGCTCGGCTCGTGCGTAGGAGGTCACAGTTTTAACCTAACCTAACCTAGCCATTACTGCCGTCTGCGTAGTATGCCAAGTCAAATTATACCAAATAATATATTATGCGAAATTTGAACTCGAACGCGAATCGTAATTATACGAAATGTAATTCTGCCATATTAAAAGTATGCCATTGTTAATTCAAAGTTTTAAACATTATGCCAAACGATAATTATACCAAATAAATTTTATGCCTTTAAAATGTTCGTTTAAAGAAAATTATGTTAAGTGTGTTATGCCAAATAAATTTCGGAGCATCAAGTTTCTGCCAGATAGAGGGAACCCGAGAGATACAGCTCTTTTGATCAAAAGAGCTATATCGCTCTTTTGATCAAAAGAGCTATATCGCTCTTTTAGCTCTTTAGCTCACCGAATAACTCTTTTAACTCTTCAGTTCAATTGATTAGTTGCGAGCTACAGATCAAATTGAGCCGAATTACTTGACGCAAGTCAAACGATACAACTAGCTCAGTGGCTCTTTATAATCTTTAAAGTTCTGTAGTTCATTTATCTCAGTTGCGAGCTATAGTAAAATTAGATTCATTGGGTTGTTTTGTTTTTATTATAAAATAAATAAATGATTGATTTTCCTTCATACTTGAACAGGCTAAGGACTGTCAATCTAGATAAATAATATTTGAAAAGCTAACTAATTGAGAGAATAATGTAATGAATAGACGTTATCATTTAGATAAGCGTATTTAAAAATCATCATATTTTACAATGCTGTATTGAATTGAGCCGAAGAGTTGGTTAGTGAGCGACATGCGAAATCGTTCACCTGTTCGTCGGGGCAGTTCGGATTGTCGGGCCGCTGGCGATACCACTCGTTACTCGCAAAGCCACAGAGTATAGAGTCAATGAGCCGTTGAGCTAAAAGAGCTAATAATAATAATAATAATAATAATAATAATAATAGCTTTATTGAGAAAAAACCTTTTGTTACAAAGAACTTATATACTACAACAATATAGTAATGGCAGAAACTTGCTATAGCCGAGAGTAGAGCAAAGGTCAGTCCCGTGCTAAGAATTAACCTGTATTACAGGAACTAGGCAAGTGCTCCGCCCCCGTACCAGAGACAAGCTCACATGATTCCCAAAGTAGCATACAAGAACTTGATACTCTGAGTTCCCTAATTAGGCATGCCTGTTTATAGGGACTCAGTCTTAGATTAGGTTTAAAAGTATTTAAGCTAGTGAGCTATTTCGTGAACGACTGAGCGACTGAGAGCTAGATTGTAACTAAAGAGCTAGTTCAATTTTATCTCTCATTCGCGAGCTACCCATGTCTAGGCCCAACACCTTGGCCCAATGTGAACAGCGGGCTTAAAACATGAGAGAGCACTGGTAGGTACCCATAACACAAGTTTAATGTAACCTTATGTACCAGAGTTCATTATACTACTTACCAAATTGAGTTATGATAAAATTTTAAAGATATTGTTAGTTTGTAAGTGGTACTGTACAAGTTTATTTGTAGTTATCAATGTTTTTTAATTATATGAAGATAAAATGATGAACTTAATATAAAATTGTGTCCAATGAACCGAGCGGCTCAGCACCGACAGTTAGATTGTGGTGCAGATTATGTTAATTAATAATGCGCGGTGTTCATGACCACTCATAACGAAAACAAAGGCTATATTTGTATAAACTAAGCTAAGCACTAGTCAGATAAATAAATAAACAAATGTGAATCAAACGCTTGCGTTTTTTCTTTCAAAAGTCAAAAAGCCAGAAATCTATTTTCCTGTAAAACTTGTGTCGCGTTCATCAATGTGATTCAGTTGCAGCGCGGAGTACGCCCCTAAGACATCAAGCAAAACTGGCGAAATGTGACTTTAGGGCGTTCGACGACCTGTGAAATAAATATAATGCAACTCTGCCTATCCCTTCGCGGATTGAAGGCGTGTTGTAATGCCATAGGTTGAGCAGCAGGGTGCACGCGGAGGGAGACGTGTACTTCCGTCTGTTAGTAATTAGTGAATTTTCGCGTCGAGTGCCGCTATCTGCTATCGCTGCTATCGGCATCGGCAGGGCCCGCGGCGCTATCAGCGCGGCGCGGCGGTGCGACAGAGCGCATCACTGGCGTCACCGCGCCGCCGCCGCGCACCGACACCACGCCGACGACGACGCTGCCGCTGGTGACCTTTCATTCCGACATTAATAACCCGGAACATTCAGGTAATTAAATCACTTCGGTGCCCGCACGTACGTGTGTCTGTCGGTCTCAGTCCAATACAATTCTAATTAAGAGATTGAAATCGAATTGGCTAATTGGATTGATATTGTCACTTGAATATTATTTTGACACTTCGGTATTTTTATGTAGATAGATGTTCGTGTTCAGTGTAGTCGTTATTGCTGAGAGCTGATAGCGTCCTGCTACGTGTAAGAACAGCGAAATCCTTGAAGGAGATTCAAAATTAAATTATATTCATTTCTGAACGGATAATATAACATCAGCCAAGTGTGAGTATGCCTTTTCCGCCGGGTTCCGTAACGAGCCACAACGAAAAGTTTTTTTTATGTCATTGTTAGGAAACGAGCCGGCTGGTCGTGTTATGTAAGTGGTGTATGCCGCCCACAGACATCCAGTAACAGACAATGGCAGTCATGTAACGTTGCTGTTTCATTTACACGTTACGAGACCAGATACAGTACTACGGTCGGTATTGATGCAGTACTTCCCCGGACGACTTTATAACGTACTCATACACACACCCTACGTACCTCCTCACAGTCATACACACACACCCTACTTACATCCTCACAGTCATACACACACACACCCTACTTACCTCCTCACAGTCATACACACACCCTACTGAACTCGTCACAGTCATACACACACACCCTACTTACATCCTCACAGTCATACACACACTCCCTACTTACCTCCTCACAGTCATACGCACACACCCTTCTTACCTCCTCATAGTCATACACACTCCCTACATACCTTCTCACAGTCATACATACACACACACCCTACTTACCTCCTCACAGTCATAAACACACACGCACCCTACTTACCTCCTCACAGTCATACACACACACCCTACTTACCTCCTCACAGTCATACACACACACGCACCCTATTTACCTCCTCACAGTCACATACGCACACAATCACATCCCGCCTACGCAGTTTCTCACGTCCATGCATATTTATACTACATTCAACAAGATGTTTTTTGATATTTTTAAATGACTTAAAAATAAGCTTTGGTTAGAAATATTTAAAAAATACGAGGAACGAGCTAGTTTTGGGTTTGAAATCACCTTGCTGCAAGGGCAATAATACAACATAAAATCATATTCTTTAAAGGTTTTTACTTACAACTTTACGGAACCCACGTATTTAGCATGTTGTGGTTTCTTTCCGCGAAGCGATAGCCTTCGCCTAGTGTGCGTAGGGCGGACAGCGCGCTAGGGCGGGCGGTACATATATAGGGCCGCTCGGCGGAGCCCGGCACAGTCCGCGACGACCGCGCGCTGTGAGTGCCGCGCCGCTCGACCATCTACAGGTAACGCACAACTGTTGCATTCGTTTGGTAATTCATAGTTTCGATTCATGCATGTTTAATTATATTGGTCGGTTTCATTGTGCATTGTTTTACAAAAAACTTAAATTATTCTATGTCATTAAATAACAATTATAAAACCATTGTTTTGCTTATTTACAATAAGGAAAAACCGAAAACAAGTCAATTAAAAGTAAACACAAATTCGTAAAGGCATTTTGATAAATTACATTAAAAAAAGCTTATATTATTTGTAAAAGCTGTGAAAAGCAAAGCATTTTAATAAGATCAAGTATAATTTATTTAAATATATTTTTTTAACTATTTTACATTATTAATGACAAAATTAAAATGATTGTTGTTTTAAAAATAGAATTGCTCGTAAACGCGTTGATGTCTTTTGTTTGCTACGAACTACGGCAACGGAGCTAAGAGATTAACAACATTATAAGTATTGAATATCACACAGCAGATGTAAGTTGTATAAATATATATTTTCAATACTATAATTTACATAAAATACTATTACAATTATTGACCTAACATATTATGAATGTAACTGAAATCGTTTCCAAATAATATTAATTTTTCAAAATCTAGACATAGATTTAGTTGGTATGAACACGAACACAGCCAGAACTGAAGCATTCTTGTTGAGATCGTCTCACAACACAATTGAGATCGTCTCACAACACAATTGGCTAATAAAGTGAATGTTTTAATTTAAAAGTGTTCCAGTCGTATCGAGTTACGGTGCAATGAAATTTCACTCAACTTTTTATATGTACTTCATTTTATTTTAGTGCGTGGTTCGTGGACTGAGTAGGGTCCCCGCGGGGAACGAGGGGAGGGGGGGGGCGGTGCGTGAGTAAAAATAGACAAATTAAAATGTAATATAATGATAGTAGATACTAGTGGACGCCAAAGGCCTATTTTCCGTTTTTACTAATGACAGCACACCAATAGTCAAAATCCAATTGCACAATATTTAAACGCCTTTTTAGGTGTTTTCCATTGTTAAAATACAGCACTTTGGTCCCTTTGCCCCCACGGACTAATACTTATAACCTTAGACAGTCTTTTTACATGGGCAACCACTATACTAGACTGTATGGAGCAACGCTGATGTCAATATTAATGATGTCAGTCTTAACAACTTTAAGAAGAAATTATATAACCGCTTTCAGTCAAAGGACATTTGAATTATCATTCCAAAGATTTAATTTATGCATTTCAATTGTGTTTTTGTGTTGCAATTTTTTTTTCAATTCTTAATATTAGTTATTCATTCTGACATAATATATATTTATTAATCTTTATTTATTTGCGGGGTTGTTTTCTGTTAATAATATGTCACCCCAATGATACATAATATTATTAAAACTGCTAATTGATCTGACTGTATTCTTGATATTTAACCGACTTCAAAAAAAGGAGGAGGTTCTCAATTTGTCTGTATTTTTTTTTTTTTTTTTTTTTTTTTTTTTTTTGTGTTTGTTACCTCATAACTCAGGTCTGAGTGAACCGATTTTAATGATTCTTTTTTTATTCGAAAGCTGGTGGTTGTCGTTTGGTCCCATAAAAAAAATATCAAGATCCGACAAGTAGTTTTTGAGTTATCTTTAATAATACGTATTAGATTGACTTCGTGTACGTTGATGATATACTCATTCGTCGATTATATTTTAGAAGTTGTCGAAGACAAATGATCAAAAAAGGTATGTACTACTATGGTTTGGAAGGTCATCGCAGTAATTTGGTGATAGATCTTCAGTGATATACAACGGCACTCTTTAATAAATGACAGCAAATCTGCCGTGATTGCTGCAATCACATGTATAAGTATGTGTTTCGCCAGGGTAGGCAGGCGAGTGGGAGCAGGGTGACCGTATCCCCTCCCCACCCCTCACCTAGTCATTAAGAAACATAAACATCAGATCAAGTATCAGCTATATCCCCTAGAGGATGATGCATATGATTTCTGAATTGGTTTAATACTAAAGCATAATATAGATACTTAGTATTTAATCTATAGCTTGATGTGGAACTAAAAATTGTTTCTAAGACGGGACTAAAGCTAAAAAGAAAAACTTTTTAACCGTGTTTGCGTATTATATCATAATACTATAACTAAAAATGTTGAAATAAAAACTTTTTAGTAAAAAAATAAAACCGACTTCTAAAAAAAACTAAAAACTGGAAAATAACTTTATTTCCGGAAGTCGGTGGCCAATAAAGTCAACGAAACCAACAAAAGCCACCGACTTCCGGAAATAAAGTTATTTTCCAGTTTTTAGTTTTTTTTAGAAGTCGGTTTTATTTTTTTACTAAAAAGTTTTTATTTCAACATTTTTTAATCTTTAATAATGGCATGATTGTATCATGTATCCCTTTTTATTAAATAATATATTTATAGCATGTGTACGTACCTACTCGATAATGTGTTCGCTGTGGTTATCGGTAATTGAAGTGTGCGTTGTGGGATAATGTTTTATGCGGTTTTAATTTAATAAAACATAATTTGTAAGGTAACCCGTTGGTAATCCTAAAAATAAATAATTAAATTTCTACAAAAAAATAAATTGGTCTCATGTAAATCAACAAGGGTCCTAATAGAGCTTTACTTTCTCTCCTGGCTTATAGACAACAAGTAACTAGCAATAAATAACCACGTTATTTCAAACTTGATAGCGGAGCGCTCAGTTCTGGGATCGAGTTTCTATTTAGGCGAAGTGCAATAAACATTTTTTTTTAGATTTGCGTCTGTCCAAACACTACCCCCGCCCTCCCACTATTGTAATCTATCCAAGCCTAGCTGTATAAAGGTTGTATAAACTTGATTCGGTAACCAAAATGTGCATAACACAAAAACAATATTAGAGTACTTGTCCTGTTTAGATGTTAGTGTCGATCAGTAGTGTTGTGAGTTCTCAGTGCGAGGTGTCCGGCGTCCATGTCAGGCAGCGTGCGGCGGGAGCTCTCGGACACACACGGTGCGCTACACAATACGATACCGCTATCGATTCTTTGCGATGTTTTACTTGATCGTTTTAAAAGCAATACTGATAAAATAATAAAAAGTAAAGTACGAGTATGGCTGCCGACGTTCGATCCCGCGCCGCGCCGCGTTATCACGACATCCACTAACTAATATTCTAATCTATACAAATCAGTTGTGAGTGACGGCGCGTCCCTCTCGACTCGCGCTCATTATGTGTTCGCTACTAATTAACTGTTAACTAGAGACGTAGCGACACATACATAATGTGAGCCTGCGTAACGTACGCTGTGCTTGCCTGCCACCTGCCATATCTGACCTTCACTTAGGAGATATCTTCTAGTTTGACTACGTTGTACTAGGAGGTCTTATTAAACTTAATTTGTTAGTTCGTATTACTATGAGTCAAATCTTGCAATTTAATCTTTTCCTATCCATGTTAACTTTTTTGCCCTTTGTGTTCCGAGACCGTGGTGTTTCTTACGAACCAACACGCAGCCCCGGCAGGCAGGCTCTGACGGGCACATCCAATACATCCAATTGCCTGACATTTCTACCGAGGCGCGCGCGAAACACGAAGGCGCCGTTGACGTGGCTTGTCGTCAAAACGGACGGAGATCTACCCAGTGTTCACAGCTCACAAGCCTACGGTGGCCGGGAGTCATCCCGTGGCTCCCGACGCCCGGAGCGTCTACCGCGACGGCTGTCACGTTTTCTTGTTCTCTCCCTCAAACGTTTCGCTATCTCCTTTGCTAGAGCAACTGCTTCGCAGGAGGTGAGTACATTCCCTCTCGCTGCGGGCTATGGATTGAACAAGGGAGGTCCTGCCGCCGATTGCCGATGCGAGGACACAGCGGCGCTCCTCCCAAGCGAGGGATACCTCCGCCGTCCTCTGGGCGTGAGACACAACACGGTTAAGTGTTATAACACTGTCATGTTGTCGTGACAAATTCTCACATGAATCAAACGACGTTCAGTTCAGTACACTTACGGACAAATTATATAACATAACAAAAAGCATTTTGTCATCAATCAATATGAAACTATGAATTATTTGCTTCTTCCCCGCGCTTTGTTTTCTCAGACTATGGGAGAAGCAAAAGTGTGATAACGCTAAACAGTCTAATATTAAAAATAAAAATCTAATATTTTTAATTCAGAACCCAAATTAATGTCAATTTGTAGTTTTAGGGACGATTTTTCAATCGTTAGATAACTTCTTTAACTTCTTAATTTGTGATATTCTGTAAAAGCATGCTTGTAAAATCCATTGCATGTTGAACCTAATCGTAGTACATTAAGAGCCAGTCTTTAAGGAAGTGTGTTGAAAAATACTTAGATGTTTCGTCAATAATCAAACTCAAAGCATTTATTTCAATAAGACCGTTAAGCTACAGATCCAGTCTCAAAATCCTTTGCCCATTTCAAAATCTTTATTTATTTATTTATGCACACACAAAATACATGACAGGACATTACATTAAGACAGAAGAGCACAAAGGTACAGCTTATTTCATAAGAAATTTCTTCCAGCAGACCTGCGAGAGGAAAGTTGGATAAGATATGTAGACACAGTGTGTGGAAAAGATAAAACAGAAAATTTTAAATTATCAATCATATAATAAACTTACATACAAATAATACACATATAAAAATAAATAATAAGATAGTAATATATACCTAAAATATAATTATACAGAATATTACAGTAAAGAGGACAGAAGGGCTACTATGACATCTTATAGCAATTCTTATTCCACTGAGTGAAAGAGATGGTGCTAGACACCCTGTATAGCTCTGTCTCTATCCCTCAGCGGAATAAGAATTGCTTTAAGAGGTCATAGTAGGGCTACAGGTAATGCTCTCTGACTTGCTTTTTAAAAATAAATATAGTTTTAGAGTCTCGTATGTTAAGCGGCACTTTTTAATCATAATTTCTTTACAAAATCATGTTATAATATTCATGTTCAAATATGTAATAACGATGTAGTTTAACGTGAACATTAAGAGCGTCCAGAGTAGAAGTAGAAATCAATAATTTAAAAATAAAGTAATTGAGATAAACTGTGGCAGCTGAGCGATGACCAGTACTTACGACTACTTGACGGTCACCGTCCAGCCGGTGTGACCTCCACCACCAGCCCACACTGTTCCCGCGTGGTGGGTTGCGGCGCACGCACTCCCTAAGGGGAGGCGTGAGTTACA
The DNA here is from genome assembly GCA_958449745.1 of Ochropleura leucogaster. Taxonomy (NCBI): domain Eukaryota; kingdom Metazoa; phylum Arthropoda; class Insecta; order Lepidoptera; family Noctuidae; genus Ochropleura; species Ochropleura leucogaster. The sequence continues at coordinate 62,483 of OY288227.1, forward strand.
ATAATAGCGGGAACTCTTAACATTCGAGGTTCATATAGTGTAAACGGCGCCACGAGCGCTGTAGTGCACTTACATGTAACTAACACTGCGCATTAGCCGCGTACCCACCTAGCGCACAGGCTCGCGCGGCAGCCTCGCGAGCCAAATGCCTCGGCTGGTGTGGACGTGCCTCGGCCTGCCTCGGGCGCGCGTTTGCTCGACCGAGCACGGCTCGGCCCCGAGCCATCTGTTGTCGGTAAACTTGACGCGCTCAAAGGTGCCTCAGCGAGCGCTGTGCGTTAGGTGGGGACGGTTATGTTTTGGCTCGCGCGTGAAGCTACTTCAAGTTTGTCTCTTGCCGTGTTTGTCTTGTGTAATTTTTATATCATGGGCAGTCAGGAGGAGTCCATTCGCTTAATCCAGGTTTTTTCTTGATACGTGACTGTTTTCGTTTCTTTAAACAATAAGCAGCTAGGAAAATAGCTGCAGCTGAAAATTCACGACTGTCCATTACGAATACTCTCGGACTTATGATGGCTCAGCCTGCCTCGCGAGGCGGCCTCGTGTAAATTGAACAAAACTACTGAGGCTGCCGCGCGAGCCATCGCTCGCGATCCGGACACCGAGGCTGCCGCGCGAGCCTGTGCACTAGGTGGGTACGCGGCTATTAAATATGGCTGACAAACGACTCGAAACATTCAATAGCACAGCGGTCATGGAACTTTGTAAAGTTATTACATTCAACTTACATTACAAAGCGTGTGAGAAAGTTGGCACTTTGTCCTTCAACGTCTCTAGAACGTTACCAGGCAGGGCTTGGAAAAAAATAGCAATAAAAAGAATGAAAGGGTGTGCTATTGTGCATGGCGTGTAGTTTGTAACGACCGCAACATTACACCTACCTATTTGGTATCGCAAAAAATAAACGACACAGAATAGTAAAATAAGCAAATAATGTGTTCGGGAATCTCCTAAGCAGAGAGTGTATTTGAAACGTTTAGGTTTCAAAATGGACAAGGATTGGCTATATCGTGGGAGCCGGTTGATTAGTGTCCTCAATACGTGGGCATCAGTGTACTCACCAAACAATCAGGCGATCCACCTCGTAGTGTGCTATAAATACGAGTCACCCCCGCCGGGAGTCCCGGACACAGCGCCGGACACAGCGCCGGACGCGGCCCGGACACCAGTCGGCGGACACGACGAGAAAAAACATGCTTCCGGCGAAAAAACATCAAACAGCCGGAGGATATTGTCGCTTCCGCTCGACACGCCAATATTACCGAGAGACCCCAATAACATTACGGAACACGCTCGCCCAGAGAGGGACGCACGTATACAAGGGCACTAGTGCCTTCTCTGTCTTAAGAATAGTCTAACTTAGTTACTTGTGACATTTGATATGGTTAATTAACAAAATATTATTATATTAAAACGAATACGCGTTGAATACAAAAGGCCTCTCTCTGTGTTAACTAACTCATCACCAGAACACTCAAAATATTGAAACTAATATCATAAACATAAGGAAATGTCATGGCAATGGTATGTTATGAAAGAAAAAAACATATCCTAATTACGTTACAAAAAATATTTTCGACGTTATTCATTTATTTATAGTTAATTAAAACAGTATAACACCAATCACAATAATTAACTTAAAAACAGAAAATAAAATAGAAGTAAAACTAACACGGAACATTGGATACTCTTGCATAGGTACATAGGTAGTTTCACAAAACTCCAGACATACTAGCATGCCGTTTTACATTCATCCGCAAAAACATGACATTCAGGGTGGGCAGACAGTTACCCGTTAGACGTTGGGACACGCGCTCGAACTCTTCGAAGAGCAGACACGTGTTTACTACATCCAGATTTTGCTTGCTGAATTAATCAGCCATTCATCCAGAGTCCGCGAGCTCAGCCGTCACGTCACGCGCTACTTATAGTACGTCATTTGTAAGATCCTTGACAGTCGTAAGGAGTGGTCAGAAGGCAGATAGTTCGCCAACCAGTCTTACTAAGGAATATCGTATTGTCCAAGTGTCAGACTCCCAAAACATGTAAAATTACTGAATCGCGAGTACTGAACCATCCTTTGGTACAAATCGTACAATCCGCAACTATAAAATATAATTGTATAATTCAGCCAAATTAATCTTTTTAAAGGAAAACAAAAACTTTTTGTGAAATGTATTCCGTATCCCGGCGAGGGGTAGGTAGGTAGCGGCGGATCACTAATAAAACAAATGTTTTAATATTCATATAATGTGGCAACACGCCCCCCCCCCCGCGCCTGTCCCCGCCCCGCGCTCGCCCTCCCGGCGCTAACTTTACGGTAATTAAAGTTACAGTTAACAATAGTTAGCGTACGAGGTAATTGTAGAATTGTCGCACGTTTCGTGAGTTAGCATGTATTATCAATAGCGGGGCGAGTGTTACGCCGTGCGTGCGCCTGTACTCGCGGTGCGTGCGCCTGTACAAGCGGTGCGTGCGCCTGTACATCATGTCATCAAGTGGAAATACATCAATAACTATGAACTAAAATTGGTGAAATTTTGAATCGAATCGAAAAAACTCCAACCAAACCAAGATGCAGCTGAATCTGAACTCCACAATCCAAGATCTGGGCAGTACAGTATGAAACACTGACTACCTGTTCACAGTTCTCCGGATGTCAGCCGGCTCCAACGGCCTCACCTGCCTCGCTCGCACCTGTCTGGTTTATTTAACACTAGCTTTCGCCCGCGGCTTCGCCCGCGTTAAATTTGGGCTAAAACAGTTCCCCTTGCGCCTTATTGATTTGTATAGCAACGCTAAGTTTTCCCTTTTCTTCCCTCTTTCTCCCTCACATCCCATTTTTTTTTGAATAAAAATTAGCCTATGTCCGTCTCCTGGTTCCCAACTATCTATGTACCAAAATTCATCAAAATCGGTTCAGCCATTAAAGCGTGAAGAGGTAACAAACTCACTTTCGCTTTTATAATATTAGTAAGGATTATCCCAGCTTTAGCGTAGTTTTGCTATTTAAAAGTAAAAAAAACATTCAACAACGTTTAATTCCTAAAACAATAATATAACATTCCCATCTATAATGAATTATCCAACTTTTAATAAAAATCTGATTCAAAAATAAAACCATTCGTTCCATCTCTTTGATTATGAACCGTCCAGTGACTAGTTTCACCGGAACGGTTTCAAGTGGAACCAAAACATTGTTAGATCGAACAGTTACAAAAATATTTACATTATTTTCAAAAGGCTTTATAAAAACATCACATTACAGTCGATTTTGAGTGATATTCAGATCACTCCTCATTCATACAATATCATTATGGATTCCATCCTGGTAATTGAAATAACGATGTGCTACGCGGTTGCTACGGGTGCTACGTTGACAAAGCTCTACGAAGGGCTCATTTACGGAGACGCGGTGCGCTGTGCGGCGCGTTCCGCAATACATTCAAACACGATGCATTAGAGTGACTCTGAAAACGGTATCGTTCATATCTGACAATACGTTGTCATATCTGTAAATGAGCCATAACTTGCAGCAGTGCTAGTTCTTTTTGCGCTTATTGTAGAAGAGCTACACCGTAGGATTGCTACGTCGTAGGCGGGCTACGACGTAGATGGTCTACGTCGTAGACAACCTACGGCGTAGTAGAGCTACATCGCTACAGTACATCATTTAGTACCATGATCTGCTGTGGTTATAATGAATTTATTCGTTAACATGATGTGTCCAATATCACAGACGCCCCATTAGCCGACATGTGCAACGTGTCTCGGCACTGTTTCATCTGATGAAGTAAAACTCCATGTCGCAGGAGTCCGGCGTGTGTTGGTGTGCCAGCGTGTCGCAGCACTGCCATGTGTGTGCGCGCGCGAGCGAGTGTGTGCGCGTGCGCGTTGCTGCTCGCGCTCGTCATAGCCGACCAAGACAAGCGCGCTGAGAGTGAGTACTCCATGTTATATTCATGTGTTAATAAGGCCCACCGTACACGATAATTTTCTCATGTGAGATTTGCCTGTACGTGCCGCTGAGCAGCCTTTAATGCTGTGATGTGATAACCGACCTGTGATATCTGACTTCAGTAGTGTTGGGAGGTGGTTGAATATAGTAACACAAGTGATCGGATTGTGTAGGACGACGCACTCTCATTCACACTTCATTCCTCTCCCTTTTTATCTCCCAACCTGTCTTGTAATTGTCCTTGTTCTCACATACGTTTAATCGACTGTTGTGTGGGTGCACAGTGTCTCCGATGCCGTTCCTGATGGCGACGCGCTACGGCCGCAGCTCGCCCCCCGAGCGCCACCTCTCGCCCCGCAACGACAGGTAACTCACATACACTACACCCCACACATGGGTTCGTGTTCCTATTGTCATCAACCGAGATAGTGCATCTAGTAGTTACTCGCTGTGATCTGGAAATTATATCTGGTAAAGAAAATGGTTTTGTTATCTTGACCCCGCGACACACCCTAGTTGCAAACACACACACACAACACACTCTGACACTAACTTCATAGTTGGTGTCAGAGTGTGTTCATTAGTAGTCATCTACTAATGAACATGTTTATTGTTCGATATGACGTCACGTTGCTGACGTCGTTTGTATGTGCAGGTTCTTCATGAGCACGCGATACGGCAAGCGGTCGGAGGGCGCGTGGGGCGCAGGGGGCGCATTAGGCGCGCTAAGTGCGGGTGGCGCAGAGAGGGGGGCGGCGCGAGGCGCAGAGAGGGGGGCGGCGCGAGGCGCAGGGGGCGCGGGGGGCGCGCTGCTGTGCGAGTTCACCGGCGTGTTCCCGCTGTACCGCTGCCGACACAAGCCGCCCGCGTACCACAAGTGAGTCGTGCGCTCCACTACATCATCAGCAGCTGCCTCCTTCAATGACGCTGGATTCAGCTTCCTATCAGTATAACCGTCTACCGCACAGTTATAAGTATGTTCTAAGGAGTGCCTGCTATGAGTCGGGGACGATCAACTTTTCAAAGAATACATATATACAAGTGTGAATATTGTTGTCTGTAACGTTACTACGTGTTTGTGTGTTTGTGCAGGAGGAGTGCAGAAGAGACCAGAGAGGAGGAATAATCCTCCGGCAGACAACCTGGACACCGCGACCGACAGCCGCGTCCGACATGACCAACACGCCCAACACGCCCAACACGACCAACACGCCCGACCCGACACACCTACACACCAACACACCCACGTTCCACGGACAGGGAAAAAGCGCACAACAAATACTTGTTTCAACCAAAGATTTTTTCAAATATACAAAAATATTGATAGTCTTGAAAAACATGGGCAAACCGGTTGTGTAGACAATACCGAAGCAAGACGTTTGTTACATATTGACACCGTAAGCATTGTATTGTTATAACTAATATAATTATTAAAGATGTGATGAACTGCTATAATTTAACATTTTGACCTTTTTTGGTACCTCCGTTAGAAATCAATATCCGTGCCTTCTATGTATGTGAAGAGGCCTTTAGCCAACAGTGAAACTATTTGTTTTAAATTTATTTACACACACACACACACACACACATTAAACACACCCACGATCATAAACGTAACGTGCGGACGTGACACCTCGGGGTGCGCATTCTGTACACTTGTGTATCTATACATACTAGTTATATTTTAACTTATATATTTATTATTACCACTGAGTACATAATGCGGAAACTAGTCTTCTAGCATCGTTTTATAATATTATGGTTTTCGAATCATGTGTACGGTGTGTATAGTTTTAGTACGTCATAATGAAATGTTAGCCGTTACTACGACTGTCAAAGTTTACAACATTGCTTCAACAAATGTGAGAAGACTAGAATCTGTTCGTATGAAGTGTTGCGTGGTGTTGCCAGTGGCGCGCTCCGGCTGGGGGCGCGGCGCCGGCGCAGGCTGCCGCTCCAACTTGCACACACACTACTTACACTTGCGAATTCTCATCACCATTTGGACAATCCACAGACTCCTTAGTAACGATAACCGTTTTCCCCCTTATCGTTAAGGGGGGCGTCCATAAATTACGTGAGGTGTTTTTAAAATTTTCTGTCCCTTCCTGGTGAGATGTCGTGAGATTTTATTCAACCTCCTCCCCCATCCCCCAATCTCACGTGAGATTTTTCAAAATGTGGGTTTCTTACGTAAACGCGTTGGATTGTTTTTGTAAAAAGAAAAATTGCTTCGTGCTTTTATTTACGACTAGTTAAGACTAGTAATCAATATTGCTGAGAGTTTAATTATAAGTGTATAATGTGTAATTGGATTGGTACAAAAATGCGTTGCTTTGTCTGTAAAGAAAATTTTATTTCAATACACTTTTAAATCGAACTTTACATAAAAATACCAGTGTTTTAATATAATAGAAGGACAAACCTGTAAAAAACGACATTTAAAGTTTGTACCACTTCCTTTCTTGTTTTACAATAATAATTCAGAGATTTACTTCTCTTTAATTTTATGAAGATTTATGGTCTTCAACATAAGTCTCTAATAAAGAGTTTCTAGTAAAGAGGAAATACATTTTCCTTACAAGTGTAATAAAAAATTAACAATAGAATACTAAAATCGTAACTACTGTGATTAATAAATAAATATCTACTGTAATTCAATCCATAGATCCACGGTCACAAGAGAGACTATTGGAACCAACATGGGCACTTGCACACAGTAACTCATTGGCTCGTCTTGTGTCAATCCGTGAGGGTCGCACTTTGCGGAACATACGCGCTTGCTTGCAATCGTATTACGCGATTACGCTCAAGATTAAATCTTAAGCATGTACTATCTGGATTAAATGGACCAAAATAGTAGACCAAAAAAAAATCGCGTGGTATTTGCCGAGACCCCCCTCTCTCCAACGTAAGATTAGATGAGATTTGACTCGACCCCCTCCCCCCCTTAAAGACCTCACGTCATTTATGGACGCTCCCTAGGAGAATTTCCTCAAAACTTGTAAAGCATTGTTATAATCGTACATTTTGAACAGTTCTCTCAAGTTTGACAAATGCTGACTAGCTCCGGGTGGAGGGCTACATCCCACTGTCGCCACACAAACAATCTGAAATCTTTTGTTCATAAAATAAACTTTCACGTAAAGTTCAATTTGCGTTTTAACCTTATTACTTACTAGTAATAAGGTTATTCATAATTACTAGTAATTATGAATTTATTACAAATCAAGCAGTAATACTACTGTATTACTGCTTGATTTGTAATAAATTCATAATTTATTAATGGTCAATCTAAAATATATTTAATAAGCATGAAATAATGTGGTTATTCGTTGAGTGCAAATATCATTGAGACCTGAGAGGTGACTCCTTATGGAGCTAGTGATACGCATCCTGTTTGTAAATGCGTTCCAACACGCGTGGTAATGTTATGCTAATGTTGTTAATTACTGTGAAGCAGTACTTAGATGTTCATTAATAACTAATTGCCGTAATACCGAAGTATAATCACGTTGGAACGACTGTTAACGAAACTTGTAGTAGTACAAACTGTATCAGGTTATAATATAAACATGCAGGAGATGTCTGTAGAGCATGTCGTTCGCGTTGTGTGTGCACGTCGGCGCACAGAATGTATTTAGTGATAAAGTAATATACTGTAGTAGGTAGGTGTAAGCAATGCAAGGCCGCCGCCATCGCAGCCACCGCGACCACGCTCCGTCAATATAAACGTACGCTCACTATCAACTTCTTTTATTTCTGACCTCCTGGTACTTCTCTCCTTTCCTCTGCAAATCGTCTTCTACTCATTAACCTCGTCGGGTCCGTCACAATAACATGGCGCGGTTCGTTGGTCTCGTGGTCGCAAACGTGACTGCTGAGCGTGACGTTCGATGTGGGGTTCGATTCCTGGTTCGGGAAAAGTGTTATTTGGTCCACCATGAGAAATTTCTCAGAAACAGCTATGGAGTTATTATTTGTGCTTCGTTGATGGCAATACGCTCGCTCCCAATAACATGACAATTTAACACAAAAAGCGATATGTGCTACAAGCACATATCGCTTTTTCTATGAGGTTTTATTGTTTAGAGATAATTCTCTAAACAATAAAACTTTTTTAAAAGTTTAGTTTGTTAAGAGTAAACTCCAGTCGTGCGTCGGGGCTGACACACACATTTTTTTATTATATAAAAACTTTTTGTAAAAAAAACCTATTTCCACAAAAAAAAACACTTATAACCTGATCAATATGACAACAAATTAAGGAACTCCTTGTGGTATCCTGTAAGGAGTGCGACCCTTGAAGGAGTGCACCTACGTGGTACTATTGTCGTGCACAATTTAGTAGTAAAGTAGCCAAATGAAATATAGCTATTCGCTGGAGCTGTATACCAAGCTGCAAAGAAAATCAATACAAAAGAAAAGAATTATAGACAAAATGCCTTAGTGCTACGGCGTAGCGTACTCATAGTTTAGTGCTACGGGGTAGCACGCTCGTTGTTTAGTGCTACGGCGTAGCGTACTCGTAGTTTAGTGCTACGGCGTAGCGTACTCGTAGCGAAGTGTTACAGCGTAGCTGGCTTAGCAATTCGTGAACACAAAAATTGCTTGAGCAAGCAATATGATATTAAACATTTAAACTTACAAACAGCTAGAACCAAAACAATACTAATTACCTGTAGGCCACACATAATGAAAATATACAGACAAATGTTCCGTGTGGAAATCAAACTCGCGACACGCTGTACAGCAGCCAAGCGCTCAACCATTGCGCCTACCGCACAGTTTGATGAGAACATTACGAGGAAGTGTGAAGAAGAATTTCTAATAATACGATTACTCCCGACGTACAACATAGCGAGAATCGTATTAATAATGTCGGTACAATATTTAAAATGGTTGCTTCATTTATAGATAGACTGAAACTGGCTATTAAGAGATTTGATTGAATCGTTTCTGTAATACAAACTACCAGTAGCCCATAGAGAATTTATAGACACTGCATTACGCCTGAATTTCTGTAAAGGAGGCAGTGGTATACCTTAATACCCAAACACATAATAATCAACCTTTTGCTATCAACCGGGTGCTGACCCACACTCCGTGAATGCCGCTAGGTCTTGCTGATGGAGAAATCGCGCTCGTTCAGCACCGCAGCACCGCTGGATCACTCCCCCCGCTCCGCCTAGAGCGGTGGAAGTTATTTGGTGATTTCCCACCCCCAAAAATAAAACTAGTTGTGTCCGCTATTGCGATCACTGATTCTTTTGTTTAAAGCATACGTGGTCACCTTCTACATATGGCTTAACCTTGAGGTCGACCCGAGCGGCTGCTATTATTTAGCCACGAGCTCCTCGGGAAAAGGCTAGGCAGATGATGGTCACCTTCTACATGTGGGGATATTGAGAGTTGAACGTGCTGGTGGAGCCTGCCTGTCTCACAGTGACCAAACGGAAGCTGTACTGAACCACAGTTCGGAGGTTAAATGTAATTCGCCGACGTGTCCGTCTCGCGCCACTCAGCTCGTACAAGGGTACGGAGTGTGGTTTTGTTATAACATTCACATTCCTCGTAGAAGTCCCAATAAGCATTTCACTGTGTAAATGAAGTCCAGTAGGCGTGGTTAAAAAAACGTTTGCCGCACACTAGGAATTTCTCCTATTTGTGTACGGTGCGCTTATAAACATTTAAACTCACATACACAAACAGCCAGGCTCGAAACAACTGTCTGTAGGCCATACAAATGTTTGTTTCGTGCGGGGATCGAACCCGCGACACGCAGCGCAGCATTCGTTAAACAAATAAAAAAACCTCTCAGTCGGGGGACTTTTTATACAAGAAAGTATTCGACTAAGACACATATATAAATAGGGACAATTCACTTTAACAACAATATTTAGTGTCGCCATCTTCAGGAGCAACCTAGCTACAGTACATGCACTGCGTATAGATGACCCGTGGGGTACAGTCTAGCAGCGACAATGTTTACGAGAGTGTTCTCGCTGCTCCGCATCCGACACTCTTGTGATGCAGCTCTTAACGAAATTATCAGTGTACGGGCTGCTACATCTCCAACGCGCTGCAGGAACGAAGCAAAGACAGCAATATATGCTAAGAGCATTGTTGTATTGCACACTCAATTTTTTAATAGCTTATTTTATCGCACTGTTCATCAAAGGCCCCTTCTCTCAGTGTTTGCCTTCTCGGGCAAATCCGCCAGGAACGAGTCTAAATTGTTTATTGTTTTTACGAAATTTAATTTTACGTATTTTTTGTACACATAAAATGTTATTCTACACCTCCACCACACAAGACATAAAAATGAGATTTATCGCTGTAGACTCCAAGATGGAGATAGAGATTGCAGCTGCCTCGTACTCTGCAGTACAACGACGCAAACTCCTTCCTAACGATGGTGAGAACTGGTCGTCGTGTGCCTGCGTCAACATACCATATGCACTGCGCACACGGAGCAGCCCCATCAACATTATGGATCCATTATTATACAGGACCCCGTGGGGCGCGGATACATTCATGTACCTTGGATTACCTATTGAGTATCTTACCAACTTTAAAACGGTCAATGAATATGATAAGTGAAATTTTTAAATGTATAATACGGCAAGTTTGAAAGTGTGCGCCACTAACAGAAAAGTAGAAAGAGAATCCGCTGTATTGGTGTGGGCGTGTGATTAGCAGGGACCAAACGAATGATGAATATTGATGTTGAAGGACGGAGAAGGAGACCAAGGAATGGATGGGTTGTGTGAGATGATGATAGGAACAATCATGTTGCGCCGACCGCACGTTACATGGTCATGATGAAATCTTGAATGTGATTATTTGGTGATGTGTAAGTATTCCTATTTTGCTTGTCTGTGTTTAATTTTATAAAAGTTTGTTTAAAACACACATTTTAACAAACTTTTCACAAGGCTAACGATTACTTATATTTATAACGTGCCGAATATTGTTCCTAATTCACAGAAGAGGGGAGGAATCTACACTACAGCCTCTACTTACTAAGAATGAGAAAAACGTTTAGGTATTCCATGAAATAAAGAATTGAATGAAAAGAGAACGTTTGAACGACTGATTGAATGATTGAACGGAAGTTAAGAGCTCACATTGAAAGGACATTTAAATTAAAGTCTAGGTTTTAAGTTTGATCTTCAGTCTCCAAGTGTGTCTGAATGAACGACTATTTTATTTCAGAGAATTTTTGCAATGAAAGGTTATTACTTACCGATGTAAGTAAAGTGGCATTTTGCCGCTTCTTATTGAAAACTCAGTGATTGGAGGAGTCCATTCATTTACTTGAAATTGCTTTCGATAAATGACTGAAAACATAGAAAGTCATTTCGAATTTATAAATCACATAACCTTCACTCGGGACGTTGGCCCTCACAGCGGTCACAAGAACATGTCAGCCGCTCATTCTCGAACGAATTCTTCAGAAAAAACGTCCACGTAAACGACTACAACTTGTCTAAAAGTAACTTATTCAGCCGTGTCTTGAGACTCTCATCTGTGGGCAATTCCTCGAGTCGTGGACAAACAGAACGTCGGAGCAAATAATATACAAAGATACTCACTGTTTTGACTCGTCAAGTACTCACGAATCAACACGCTCACACCGAACCGTAATCTCCGCCGAAATTTAGCCTGCCTCCATCTCTGGCGTATTGTGCGCCATTGCGACTGATGATAAAGTATCCTCAGATAGCTCTCATACTTAGATCCGATAGAGAGATACACAACTTTTTTTTTATGTGAAACGTGGTCGAGTGATATATCATACGTGTACCAAGTATCTGATAAACTGCACAAATAAAGAGTGATGTAGTTCGGTGTGACAGGCGGCCAGCGGGCAAACGCCCCGAGCCTAGCATTGTGCCTTAAAACAATTATTATTATCTTCTCGTGTTGACACCCCCCCCGCCCTCGACACTACCCCCTGCCCCCCACATCTCCGGGGGCAGTAGCTGTTGACACACAAGGCGAGGGCAAATGGACACAATACTCGTCTGGACAAGATGTTATATGAATTGTAGCAGAAATACTTGATAAATGTTTTAGTTTCGCTTAAACTTTAAAGAAAGAAATAAATTACGTCCATACCTTTACTACGAATAATGTAATCTCTTTATCTAATCATCAATCTGTCAGGCCGTGGTTGTGTGCTTGGCTTCCCTAGAGTTATTAGGTTTTCCCCTATTTAGTAGGTAATACAAGCTCCCCCCCCCCCCATATTAGTTGGTGCGACTTTCACAAACTCGTACTCGCTAGTGCCACACGCGTGCTATTGTGTTGTGGGCAGGCGTCGTGTTGTGTTGTGTCGTCGAACCGATGCGTCACAGTGAGCGATGCGGTCGCGGAGGTGTCGTGGCGGTCGCAGGTGGCTGCTCACTGCGGTGACTGATGAGCGCCCAGACATGTGGCTGACATTCTGTATTATCTGTCATCGCTAGTTCTGTATAATTTCACGAAATTGGCTTAAAAGATCAGGTATCCCAGCTTTTGCTTCGGTGCGATGTCGTCTGATCATTCAAACTAACATGATATTATTATCGTTTTAATTTAGCGTTGATAAGTGTGGTACGCGAAGGTACGGAGCCCTTACTGCATGGGTTCGAATCGTAGCTGGCCAGTTATCTAAGAAACCTTTTCATAATTTTCTTTTGTTTCTCGTATTGAACAGAACCATAGAGTATGACTAACGCTCTGTGACAGTTCATTATCATATTTACATTATTTACTCTGTGGTGGACCCTCAGTGTTATCAATATGCATTAATTTTGTATTTAACGTAATTTCACACCCGCATTCCCTGAAGACGTGGGTAGAGACGTATTAAATAAAAAATAAATGATACCGTCGTTGTCGTTCGTACCGTCTGCGGTGTAGTGCGGTGTAGTCGGGACTCGCGACTGCTGCAGCGGGGTAGGGGCTTCTGGGTTCGATTCTCTGCTCAGACAGTGTTATTGGTGTTTTTTCTGAATTCAGAAGCAGTCAGGGAGTTTGTATTTGTGGCCGGATTATGTCAATAGGGTCGTCCCTTATTACACGGAATTGAACTGGCGGGCGTCATGAGGCTATAATACACCTCTGTGTAACCTTCCGATTATTAGAGGCGTGATATTATGTTAAATCTATTAAAAACCTGAATCGCATAATTCGTCAGTTGTGCAATATATTATCGGCGGCACACAATTTATTAGAATAAAATATTTTCGTCTAAAAACATGTTTGAGAGTTAAACCAACACTCCCAACATAATATAATATTATGAATAAGGCGCGCGTCGCTATCGTTATAAACGTTACATACACACAAACAAGACGAACAAACACAATTTAGGCCATCTTGTAGGAGTTTGTTTTAATTTGATAAAAGATATAATATCAGATTTATAACACGCCTTTTTTTCTACACTTGTAACTTAAAGTCACATTTGAGGCACTTTCCAGTTTTCAATTGTCAGCAAGTGACGTAATTCTAAATCCAATATGGCGAACTAGTTATTTTTATGCATCGACACCATGACACGGGTATCAAACGATACATCAGCATCATCATATTCCTGCCATTGTCCTATTTGTCTTGGTGTCGGCGCAACACGTTCGTGTCTGCATCATTTACTCGTTCCTCCTTCATACCATTCTTCAAAATCCAGCCATCTTCTTTGGCCTTCCTCTCCCTCTCCATCCATCAAAATTCAGATCCATCACTTTTTAGTCACCTGTGCTATATATCTCCATATTTCATGTCCATACTAAATTCTGTTTTTGAGAAAAATACGAGAGTATGTTTTTAACTAAATATTTGTAAGTAGTTAATTGCACGCAGAGCCTGAGAAACGATGAATGGATTGTGTAAGGATATGAAGGAGATAGGACTGAGTAAATGATGCCGTGACGTCTGATAGGGGAGAGTGGAAGAAGAAAACGTGTTGCGCCGACCACAAATAGAATGGGACCAGGGGTCCAGGGCAGCAAAATGATGATGATTATTATTTTATAGTGGTCGTATCTGCAATGCGGACCAGCAGCCGCGATGAGAGGAGCTTTGTCTGTGGATGTACCGGACCGGGAGTTACAAGTGGTCAGAATCACAAGCCGGGTAGACTGACATGATAACGAGTCTTACCAGATCTATCCGGATTTATCTGCTCTAAATGCCAATGTTTTGCAAACATCGATTGCGTATCTAATCATAGCGCTGACTGTAGTCAGTATGGTCGCCAACTAAACCAAATACACAAAATACCATCACAAACCGTTTCGTAACTAATTCGATGTTCACACATTGAGCCTCGTTTCAATGTGTGAACATCGAATTAGTAAAAAAGGGCTTGCCGTAACGTAAGGCTCTATGCACGAGAACGCCTGCACACTATATTAAATAAGCTGGCTCACTTTACGATATCTACAGCCTATCAGTAATTCAGCAGTAGTATTATATAATACTAGCTTTTGCCCGCGGTTTCGCTCGCGTTAAATTTGGGATAAGTGGTAACACAGTCCCCCTTTCCTGATTTGCAGGTACATGCTACCTGTAGTTTTTGCCCTTGCGCCTTTTTGATTTGCAATAGACAAGCTAAGTTTTCCATTTTCTTCCCTCTTTTTCCTTCACATCCCACTTTAAAAAAATTCATGTGTCCGTCACCTGGTTCCCAACTAACCCTGAAACAAATTTCATCAAAATCGGTTTAGCCATTAAAGCGTGAAGAGGTAACAAACAAACAAACTCACTTTCGGTTTTATAATAGTACTAGTAATAAAATGATCCTTAGTAAGGATTAGCTGGTTTATCTAAAACACTTTGACACTCAAATAAAGTACCGAAGTACCCGTTAGTTCCAAACAAGTGCACCGGTGACAGTACCACCGCTGAGATTAGCATAATTGATAACACTATAAGTACATGACCCCGACCCGGGAATCGAACTTGGGACGTGTCACCTGTATGCGGTAACTAAACCAACAAAGCGGTAATGAGCATCACAAAAATATCCCAAAATACCTGTAACTTGACGATCCCTCTCACAAAGAATTAAAACTTTTAACAACACAAGGGTTCCTTTCACGTCACCCTTTCAAGAAGTTTGGATCTATTTACCGACATCAAAAGAGGTGCAATGGAGGTTATGCATTCGCTAAGTTTATCACGGCAGCGACCGGTGTGAGCATTGGGCCCACGGGGTGGATTGCAGCACCAGTAGTGGGGCGCTACACGCTCATTAAACGATACGGCACGGATTTTTTGTGCGATTAACGTTAGTGCGACAGCGAAGCGAAATTCGACGAGCGCTAGTGCGACAAATGACTGTACGGCAGTTGTGCGATATTACCAAAGTGTGATAAACGTTTATCCGACATTGCCATAAAAAATAGTTCTCCAGACCATTTTTGTTTATGGCGGCCAATCTCAACGTAAACTAGCTAACAGACAAGGAAATATTACAGAAACATTCTGATTTAGGAACACTGCACACACTGCACTGTACACACCGACCATATCTTATGATCATCTGCCCGCCCGTTGGAGTCGGTTTCTAATCTGACCGGATGCTGCCGAATACCAGTAGGTACTTTACAACGATCGATTTCCTATCTGACCTTCACAACCGTGTTATTAAGTATAACAATAAACCAATTAAGTGTAATCTTTATGTTGTTGTCACTATTGTGAGTGCTGCGTGTACCTGTGATGGGCATACATACCAGCACTTTTATATTATTACACAGTTCCTATTAAGTTTTAGTACGTCAAACATATTCCATAATCTAAACAGAATCAGATGTACAAACACAGCTTACAAAAAGGCGAAAATGATTCTTACTATTTTCACTTTTCCAATAGGTGTATTTAAAAGTCGGTTATATTTTTTCATCCGCCATTTTTCTTTTACATAAATATTAGAACTGCGCGTGGGTCGAGAGAACAATGGAAAACTTTCTGTTGTTATTGTTTTAATGTACATGAAATAATATGAAGCGAAAAGTATTAAATTTTCGTGTTGTATGTTTATTTTGTTTCGCATAGGATTAATATGAATTAGTATACTGAAAGAATTGCGTTTGAGAGAATCATGAAAATAGATGTTTAAATGTGTATTCACTCAATAACAAACACTGCAGAACCTCCTCCACTGGAAATGTGAAGAGTTTCTATCCAGGATAACATTACTACTGATCATCATGCACAGCTCGACTACATCCACCGCTGGATAGAGGCTTCTCTTTGCTCGTGTCAAGTCCTACGACCTGGTGCCATGTCGTCGGTCCATCTCGCCACCGGACAGCCATCACTTGTGCTTCCAGTCCTCGGACGCCACTCGAGCACATCCTCACAGCCACCTACTACCACCAGCCATTGCACGTCTTGCTATAGTATGAGGGTAGCAAAAGGGATGAACATTTAATCCCACACAATCAGCCAGACCCGGAACAACTAGCTGTAGGTTAATTTTCGGGTCCGCCTCCAGTCTTACCAGATGCAGCTGAATAACAGTACTCTACAAGGACGACTGTCTATCTGATCTTCACAGCCCACTTAGTACTGGGTAATACGATACCCCGCGGTAAGACTGGTTGTCAGACTTTCTGGCCAGTGGCTACCTGTAATGACTGCCAAAGATCTACAAATGACAAATCAATTCAATTTGCATGTATGTCGCTCACAATTGGTGCTAAAAATAATTTTGTTAGTGCGCTGCATTCAAGCATACAAATATTAATCACACATAACATTAGAATTACAGACAGACAGACAGCCGAGACAAACGGCTTAACGTGCTTTCCGAGAAACGTAGGAACCTGAATATTATACCTAATGGACATTCAACCCAGGCGGTCGGCAAACAGCGCGGCCTAACCTTTAAGGTCGACCCAAACGGCTGTTATTATATTACTAACTTTTGCCCGCGGCTTCGCTCGCGTTAAATTCGGGGTGACACAGTTCCCCTTTCCTGATTTGCACGTAACTGCTACCTGTGGGTCTTTATTATACCTTGCGCCTTATTTATTGTAATAGCAATGCTTACCTTTCCCTTTTCTTCCCTGTTCCTCCATCATTTGTCACTTTTTTAAAAAAAAACGTTAGCCTATGTCCGTCTCCAGGGTCCCAACTATCTCTGTGCCAAAATTCATCAAAATCGGTTTAGCCACTAAGGCGTGAAGACGTAACAAACAAACAAACTAACTTTCGCTTTTATAAGCGAAAGTAAGGATTTTGCGGCGAGCTAAACTATTTTATCACATTATCCATCACAGTCCAATCCGGTGAACATCGCACCTGACCTTGTTGAAGGCCATCAATGAGGTTAGTGTTTGTCCGTCCGGTACTCATAACGTGCAGTATCGGGCATGTAATGAGCGGCACTCACTGGGCAGCCGCCCGCGACAGTCACGGCCCGACGCGACACGTCACGCGCCCGTCACGCTCCGGCGACGCTCGAGTGTCTCTCATGGCACAACATTGTGTTGAACGACACTTGAACATACAACTACTAATTTAAGTTGAACAAACACTTAACGAATAGACCTAAACATAAACGGCGATGGATGATGTACTATTGGTACTCCTAGCTGAGTATAACGTTTGGGGGCCATGTAAACAAGCAGAATTGGGTTAAGTTCACTCTTACAATGTACTTTCTAAGAACTGTTGGCCTTTAAAAATTCACTTTCTAAGGTCGGTACTAAAAAAATCCTTTATGAAATCACAGGAAATACTTTAATTACGTTCAACCTCTTAAGGCTTCAGTGTTGGAAAATGTACTAAAAAGGCATATTTCTAAGAAACTGTGGGAGGCTCGTTGATACTCTATAGAAATATACACAAGCGGAGTTCAAGGGGAGACCTTGCTCCTCGTGCCCTGGCACTAGTTACCTGATTCTCTAGCTGGGTATTAATGGTGAGTGACCCTCAGTGGTTGTGGTAACTAATGTACAAATGTGTTAGGCGATACTTAAATGTGACGATGATGGTAATCAATAATACCTGTAGTATCAATATACTAACGACCCGCTGCTTCGCACCACACTCACCTAATTCAAATTTAATATTATTATAATAATTCAAATACAATATTATTTTATCTTTCCAAACAAAAACCAACCCCACAAATTAAAAAGGATTAGTCCTCCGAAGTGATGGTTTTATGAAACCACGGTAAAAGTGAAACTTCTGTCCCTACTCCGCGGCCGACCGTCACGCGACATGCAACACACAGACGAAAAAGTTTGAGACGATGTAATAAAAGTTTCACTTTAAAAAAAATACTGTTGAGTAGTTTCGGAGATTAGCGTTGGCACGCCATTTCATACAACGGGGAAAGTAATTAAAATAATATGAGATAATGCTATCCCATCAAAAACAATACTTGTCAAAAAAACCAAGTCTCGCAACACTCAGTTGTGCTGCTTTAAAAAGTTGTGAGATCCATGTAATACCAAGTCGGTTATTAATTTATTCAGTCTCTACTTAAGCGACTTTCTGTCTTAATACGTCCAGCCTCTAAGACCACGATCGTGGCCCATAACAATTGAAAATCAATTGCGTCTGGAATCTCCGTACTCGAAGCATTAAGTTGTTACGTAATAATTAACAGCATCTTATAGTGACGCATATCAATATTAAAATTCTTTAATGTTTCATATAAATATATCGAAACTTGGCCATCGCACTAAATAATTGAATTTACATGTGTTTTCAGGCGATTGAATTTACACGTGTTTTCAGGCGATGACCAAGTTTCGATATATTTATATGAAACATTAAAGAATTTTAATATTGATATGCGTCACTATAAGATGCTGTTAATTATTACGTAACAACTTAATGCTTCGAGTACGGAGATTCCAGACGCAATTGATTTTCAATTGTTATGGGCCACGATCGTGGTCTTAGAGGCTGGACGTATTAAGACAGAAAGTCGCTTAAGTAGATACTGAATAAATTAATAACCGACTTGGTATTACATGGATCTCACAACTTTTTAAAGCAGCACAACTGAGTGTTGCGAGACTTGGTTTTTTTGACAAGTATTGTTTTTGATGGGATTTAGTTTTAACCGGACAAAGTTCGTAAACATGTTCGTTATTAAATGTAATGTTAAGTACGAATACGCACGTAGGTACGTTTTTTGCATAAAATAATTTAATTTACATGTGTTTTCATGACGGGAATACCCATTTTTTGCTCGATTTGGCAGGGGCACTACCATGCGCCTATATTTATATGGGACTAGCTTAAACCCGTAAAACATCGTTACGAATAAAGAAATTTTTCAATAATGAAAAATTTTACTGAAAATTTGGCTGTATGGACTTAATTTTCTTTGCGGTCTTTTCTAGTCCAGATTTTTTAGTTTTTCCTTGATTCATACACCAAACACTACTTATATTCCAAATTTCAAGCTTCTAGGTCTGCTAGAAGTGCCTTAGCATTTTGATGATCGGTGAGTCAGTGAGTGACAAAATTAAGAAATTTGACCCGTTATAATTCTTAAAATACTGGTTCAAATTGAATGAAATTTGAAATATACCGTGTCTTTACTATGCTTGCAAGGTTACTAAAATTTCAGCCTTCTAGTTTTATCCACAACGAAGTTACAGGGGGTCGAAAATGGTCTGAGTTGCTTCGATGCTTCGAGAAAAGGATGGTACGGCCGTGACGCTTTTTGCTCGACTTGGTGGGGGCACTGCCGTGCCCCCAGATCACTGGTTTTCTTAGACATTTTGTTCTAGATTTAGATTTAGAGAGGTTATCTCTCTATATCTTTGTGACGGTGATAATATATTACATTTTCAAAAGTGTGTCTCGGCATGAACCGGGCGTCACCTAGAGACGCGTCTCAAAGAGTAACAAACGCGATTAGTCGGCGCGACTCGCGACAAATAACCACTTACTGCACAAGCACGACACGTGGCCACGTCGCGCGTCGTGTTAGCGTTTTACATAATGTCAGAACACGAGCGAACATTCTGTTGTGTTGTGGTTTAAACGTAGTGTCACACGTATGGTTATAGAGTAGATTATTTAAAAAAAAAAGGATACGCAAGAATGGACCACTTAGTTAATATACTTATTCTTACTATTTTTGTAATTTGTCACACTGGGTGTTGAACAAAATATGATTCGAGTTTTTCATGAAATGAAATCACATTTTATTTCATTACTAGCTTTTGCCCACAGCTGTTTTATAAAAAACTAGCTCGCGTTATTCAAATCTTTACTAACATTATAAAAGCGAAAGTGAGTTTGTTTGTTTCGTCTTCACACCTACTTAGCCAAACCGATTTTGATGAATTTTGGCACAGAGATAGTTGGGACCCTGGAGACGGATATAGGCTAACGTTTCTTTAAAAAAGTGAGAAATTGGGAAGAAACAGGGAAGAAAAGGGAAAACTTAGCTTTGCTATTACAATAAATTAGGCGCAACGGCAACTACAAGTAGCAGGTACGTGCAAATCTGGAAAGGGGAACTGTGTTACCCCAAATTCTACGCGAGCGAAGCCGCGGGCGAAAGCTAGTAAAAACATAAAAAGTAAAAAGACCACAACAGATCAGACTAGTTCCTTGACCACACGTAAATGCCTGGTTATCTCCTCCATCGACAGTACGTCGTGTAAGTCGTCATCGTGAAGATGATATATATACCTATATACAATGTACTCTGTGATGCATACTGAAGCTCGCTAGTGATGAGATCTATACAAATACATAACAAAAGTGGATATCAAATGCCGCCCCTATCTTTCTATGCTTATAAATTTTGAAGGTTTATGTAAATTTTCTTGTCTAAAATGCATTATGTTTTTTTACTAATATCTTTATCATTACGACATTATTATTAACGACACGGTTATCGCAATGGCTGAGCCATCCACTGCTGCGTTGCATGTCGCGGGTTCGATACCCGCACGAAAAAAAATATTTGTATTGCCTACAGATAGTTGTTCCGGGTCTGGATATTTGTGTATGTAAGTTTAAATAAATAAAAAAAAATACTTCAGACCCAGTAGAATCCGTAATTAGTAACAGAATATGCTTATATACTATGTTAGTGTTATTGTACTACTGAATTACATGAACCTATATAATGTCACCCAGTGCCCTTGCTGGTAGGCCCGACGGGCAATCATTGTCAGGATGCTGTTACGAGTGTTACGCAAGCGTTGCAGTAAGGAAGCCGCTTTCTTGCGCATGATGGCATGGAAGCCATCCGTTTGAGCTGCAGCAAACATTCCCGACGCATTACAACGCCGCGGCAACCGCAACAGCATCCTGAAAGCGTTGTTGTACTGTACACGCAGGAGTCCGCAGGACGTTGTAAGCTCGATTTGTATATGACACCTATAGGCCACTCGAGTACAAGGATTGACAGAGCGCCGTAAGGCGCGGCAATAAGCTAATCTTTAGGTATTCACGGAAGTGAGGCTAGCTGCATACTGGGCATGGTCTGACACAAGAACACGACAGCATTGCATCGAAAGAATAGAAATAAGGTCGAAAATATTTCGGTGTTTGATTTTATTTGAATATCATGTCCGCTAAAATGTGTTTGAAAAATTTTAGATATCTCTTTAGTCTATAAAATTTCCTTTGTTATAAATATAAAAAATATGATGGTTGTCGCTGAAAAAAATGAGAATTTCGAGACGAAAAAATGTTTTCGTGGTTTTTTTAAACATTTTTATTTTTCGTTGTACTAGACCAGTTTTGTAAACTGGTTTTGTTTAAGTCTTTACTTTATGTATTGAACTATACACGGTATTTTTTTTTGGCTAGTGGCATGTACAGATACGGCTAACTTTGCGACGAAAATCTAGACGTTTTACGAAGTGTTTGCTTTGTGCAGCGCTTTAAATAAACTTACTTTGACGTTTGTCGTGCAGCGAGCGAACCTACGGGCGAGCAAATTGCCCCGCACTGCCAACGCACTGCGCTCGCGTTCTATGTCGCCATCATCACGTAGGTCACATTGAGCACTACGCCGTTGAGATATACAGGAGGTACACGACGGGGCTGTTGTTTAGGTGCTTTAAACAATAAGACCTCACTCTTTTTTGAGTTATATTTAAGACCTCCGCATACGTCTCGCAGATCGATAGTAGCTCCCTCAGTCGACTTATCGACGGACTGAGCAACACCATGTCATCGACTAAACTTGTATTATTAACAAATTATTTAATTATTATTAAATGTTTGTAAACGATACAGGAGAAATTCCTAGTGCGGGGCAACGTTTTATTAAACAAAAAAAGAGATTAAGCCAAGTAATTTTAGATATCAGAATAGTAGTTAACCATATTTTAGATGCTATGGTTACAGTACTAGCGTCAGCGAACATGACATGGGTTCCTTTGGTGAAATAGATAGATGTCATGATCTACCAATGTCAACAAATGTTTCTTACAAACAAAGGAGGGCCTCGCACACTTCCCTTAAGTAAAGTAAAGTAAAGTTTATTTGCAGAGATTGTAGGTACATAAAATTCCAAAACATTACCCCACCCTTTCGCTGCCCAATCCAAAGTATTCCATACATTTTGGGCTCATACGCTGAGTTCTCGGCAGCGAAGAGTTAATCCATAAGCCTGAAGTTTGTCTAGCAAATTATTGTGCTCCACATAGTCGAATGCTTGTGACATGTCACAATAAATGGAGCAAACCAGTACAGATTTGTCAAGATGCAAAGAAACTGCGTTCAAAAAGTCGAATTGCAGTATTGATGATTTTATTTTTGCTGAAGCCCTTTTGTTCATCACAAAGGATTTCATTTCTATCTAAGGACCTAGTGAAAACTTCACATTTTAGGTCTCTACTACTGTGTTGTGATTTACACTCTAGGCTTCTGCTACTATGTCACGATTTATATTTTCCAGCATTGTGTTTTCAACCCGTATTTAAAAGAGGGATGTTATTAGTCTAAGTGTCTCACTGTCGATGTCGGCGATATCGTATTTGCGAAACAAAAAGATCGTTTATAATGAGTTTTTCTCAGAAGCTACTTTGTGTAGCAGTGTGAAGTACCCACGTGTAGGAGTCAAATAAAACAACTGCGCTCAATAAATAATACAAGTATATAGTCATTGTACAGAATAGTCGCACTCGATACATAACGATAGTCAAGTACATATTACATGAGTTGAGTCTTACAATATTACATAATATACATATTTAAGTATATACCACACATCTATGTACTACTCGTACACGTTACAGTATAACAACCCCTTTGATGATATAACAGCTACCCTACTATGACGTCTTAAAGTAAAACTTATTCCACTGAGGGAAAGAGACAGAGCTATACAGGGTGTCTAGCACCATCTCTTTCCCTCAGTGGAATAAGTTCTGCTTTAAGACGTCATGTGATGTCTTAAAGCCATACATACCTACAGTTTTATAAAAACGGCGGTTTTTTTCTAGCAATTTTACATTCGCAGACGAAGATACGTATCCATCTTTCAAAATATTACTTGTTAACTTACATAACTGTCTTGGTGAGGGACTGTGAACTCTTTCAGTGTCGACTTTTAGGAAGAGACACACGTATGTGTGACAGAGACAACACCCTACAAATCTGACCTTTATTAAACTAGAAGCGACATAATATTCACTATATCGATTTTCGTACAATTTGTAGTACATAGATGTGTATTTTTACAAAAAATAATAAAATAAAATCCAGTCTCTTGCAGGTGGGAACTAAGCTGACGAAACTCGTGGAAATTGTTCCAAATCTCGTATCCATAGAGTACAAAGTTGCACAACATTGTTTGTTGGTCGTTGCAGGTTACACACTTGGAACAAGTTATTGTTAACGATAGCCGACTTGTTAATATTTTACATTTTAAGGCGATGTTGTCTTGTAAAATTTTTGATTTGGCTAAGTTTGGCCATAGATTATTTACTTTCAATATTCAACATACCATCATTTAGATGTATATCATGCAGCCAACGATGGCCAACGTTTTTGGAGTGGAACGTTTTCGTGTGCATGCAACGGATAGGCCTAAAGTCAAATCATGTTACAAACACTCAGCGCCATCTGTGAGCTCACTGTCAATTTCAAGGATCGCCTCAACGTTCTTATTGGGCTTTATAAACAACTGAAACAAGTGAGCTATCGCTAACAATGACCGCACAAAACAATTATCTCTTAAACAAACGGTAAAAAAATAAAATCAGTCTAATTAGTTTCACTTAAATATAATAATGATAGCACTAAACACACACACAGCACTTTGAAACCAACGTTGGACAAACATTGTTAGTAGCCATGTTGGAGGCATCCCCGTTGGCTCCAACGTGTGCGCACGTCTTGGTATAGTTGATATTGGTGGAAGTGTTTAGTAGTTTGGAAGTATATAATAGTATTACTATTGAGGAAGTTCGGTACGGTCACGATGACAACGGGAGGCAGGATTTTAAAGCAGAACATAATTATATAAGCTATTTAATAACTAGCTTATTTTTTACCCCATTGTACAGTCAAGGTTACAACTAAGCATACCCTATGCAGGCAACATTCACAATTCACATATTTATGCACTTGACTGTACATGAGTTAGTGATGTGAAAGAATATTTGAATTAAACATCAATTCTCATATATTATTATTTTACGCGAAAATTTTTGTTTCTCAATCATAACTAATATTAAAATTCGATCCCGCTATCACTGTGACCACATCCCAAGTCTACTTAATCAATTCGAGTGCAATTCCTTACAGTGTTAGGGCCAAACTTTACCGCCAAACAAAAGTAACACTTACGATTCAAGTATTAGAGTTAAAAATCCCAAAACAAAGGACTTATGAAACTTGAAGCAAGGCCCTATGGGAACTTATACTATGTATACAATATACTTACAATCGGTACAGCGCTATGTACAATACGTATAAGTATAAGAAAATGCAAGTTTACGCCACGATACGATACGAGCCAAATTACAAATTTTTTACAAAATTTCTTGTTGTGACATCAGATCAATGGAAAAATCTATGTTAACACTCTTTACATTTATTATCTTAAATGACATGTTTTATCCAACAAGAGAGTTGTATCAATAAAAGGAAAAAAAGGTTTGTTAACAAAAATAAAATAAAGATTAATCTTAACTCCTTACGTAGTCCTTACTATTGAAAAAATATCCAAAAAGATTACAAATCTATTTTTTATCTTTTAAATTTAGTAAAGATCAATGCATGTATAAAAAAAACGATATATAAACTACAGTTATAAAAGCTATAACACAATAAATATTTTCAATTGGTCTGATGTCACATACACCAAGTTGACAATGCTGAACAAACGTGAGTGCTAGGCCATCGACACACTGACGCGACATGTCAAAACTGACAGCTGTCACTGTCACCTGTCAGCCTGTGCGCCGGTGTGACTACGGCCCAATATTATCAAAAGATGTGTCGTGTACGAAATATGACAAATTTACAAATATTTTATACTAAGATTAGTATCAAAAGATTTTTACAATAATTTACTTAAAGTACGCAAGAGCTTCGTAGAGTATAAAGTTATTGTATTCGACGAAGAAATTATGAAAACATTGCTTCAGAAGATTTTAGGACGAGAAGATGATGTTACCTTTACTAAATATTACTTTTATCACTCAAATTAAACCCAAAATTAATGGACTCTCTTTAGAACCACGAATTTCTGACACATGCTGTATACAGGCAAAAGTGCATTTATGCGTATATTATTATATCATGAAAAAAATATGGTAAAGTTATGTTTCCGATATTTAACAAATAAGTCGGACATACACACGTATTATCGTTATTTTGCGAATATGTTCGACAACGCCTACATCAGTTAGTGATAGTAGGTATTTGTATTGGTGACGTCATCATCCGCCATGACACCTATCTACTTACACGTATGGTTACTGACTAGCTCTTTACATAACATATACAGCGAGCCTACCTACATACACATACTAGTACATACTAAATTATATACCTTCGGCGGTCTTAGGCGACGTCAGTAACCGACGCTGTACTTGAATTTAGAATCTAAACTTTACAAGAAATATTTCAAATTTTATTGCAACTGCAAACTAAACTCCAAGGACTCAAAAAAGGTTAAACAGAAACCAACTTTGCATTCATATCGATAAAGTTCAAAGTACATCAGCAATGGCATGTAAGCATCTAACATTCTGATTACAAGTGAAGCTGTTGAATTCGGAATCTGAGATTTCTTACTGGATTTGGAAATACAAACTCTATTTCGCACAAAACAGAATACAAATTCTATTGCCAACAAAATTTGCAAAAGATCCTAATGTAGATTAGCAAAGATGCTGAGTTCAAGTACAGCTGGTCACAAGTGGACAGTCAGTGTTTGAGCGAAGTAGGCCGAGTCTTAAGGAACACGGTCGTATTGAGCGAGATCAGTAATAACTGATTTCATTGACTTTTACTTAAAGCAAAAGGAAAATCAATCAAATCGGTGATCACGGCTAGAATGAAGCCATTTGTAAATAGTCGACTGCAGAGTAGCAACACCATTAATATTCAGTGTGTGTACTAAATCAGTCAGACACGCGACTTAGGTAACAAACAAACTTTGTCAATGTTTGCCACAGAACAGTGGCGCAGAGCAATACTACCATACCGTACTGAACGTGGAGAACCTTTGAAACAGTGTTTGACATCACTTTTATATAATCAGTATTATATGTCAGACAGAGAACTTAGCGCACCAATTTCTACAAAAACACCTTGTACACACGGCGACACATCAAGCTATACATTTCTAGTATAATGTGGCCTCGCTTTGAATAGATTTTCTGTACAATGAGACACCCGCATACATTGGTTTTTATAGTTTTTTTGGTCGCCTTGCGTACACTCAACTGTTTCTTATAAAATAGTCACATCGCATTCATACATTTCCGCCTCTGTGGTTGCTCAACGGGCTGTGTGCAATAAATTTTGCTGCGAGAGAGCACTGAATAAACTTCTCTTATCAAAGACATATCGAATATCGTAGTGTCTCTTCCTCAAAAATCATTATGAAGAGTTGAAGTTAACATCTCGAATACAAGCTAACTAGCGCCCTCTCGCGGCAATGTATTCAACTAGGAACTCTGTGGCAGCTGAATGAGCGAAACAAACACTTGCGCGGAACTCACCTGATTGACTACAAAATAGTGAAGTTACGCTGCAGTAAACTACAACTTTTAGCAATAAATGTCAGTCGAAATAAGTAGAAAAACGTTATAATTAACGTAGAAGGTATGCGCTAAACTGAGCTAAGTCTATATACATTATATAATTAGTACATAACATCACAATGTACATAATATAATAAAGTTGTGTCGATTTTTCTGACAAATATAACAATCAAATAATGTTATATCATACAGGTTGTTTCTTAATTTGAGTCTGATAGTTGAAACGTTAAGTCCGCCCTGTATAATTTCATTGAATATGTCATAATTCATATTCATGTCGTTAATGTTGTCAGAAAAATCATTAAAAAGTTAAAGTTATAAGAAAAGGCAGTGCTGACAAATTCGTGTCAAAATCATTAGTTCTTATTAAAACTTACACTTAAAATTAAATAGTCAGATGGCACGGGACGCAGTAAAGTTTTCTTAAATACAACAATTTACTAAATTAATAAAAATATATAATAACTTACATATTTCTTTAAACAAAGTATATTTGTGTATTTCTTCACGACCTACAAAAGTAAAAATTATCTAAAATAATAAAGCTGCTACAATGTCACATTTGTCTATACCTAATACATTTCATTTTTGCGAGAAAATATTTTCAAAATTAATTTTGAAGTTCGTTGCTTTGTAAGTACTCTTCATATCATTTAATAAACTGCACAAAAACGCAAAGTAAGAAGAAATCTAACGCTTATTTTTCAAAAATGCACCGTGATTCCTAAATTAACGCCGTTACAATTACAACGCTGCGACTCGGTGCATAAAGTAGATTTTCCAGCAGCGCAACTGGAGGTTAATTTAAGTGCCAAGTACAGATGTGAAAACGAATTTGTGTGCAAATATATTTTTTAGTACAAATTCATATTTAATTGAGCAATTACTTTTGCTCGTTACACATGAACATAAAATATCTACAACATTTACTTTCTTTATCACTTCTTATTATTCTAAAAGTCATTGCTTGTCCCACAATTCATTTGTCGGCGCGATCGTTTAATTTTTTCACTAAAATAACATCTTTATTTCGGCCAAATTTTTATGACACTGATTAACTGATAACTTTCAAGAATTGGTTGAAACATTGAATATTATGTTAACTTGGGTCCTTACGCCATAGTGGCCCTTATGGCGCTTCATTAAGTTGAAAGCTTATACGTACAGTCAAGGAAATGAACACTGAAATAGACTATCACAACACATACATTGGACACAGTACAGCCATTCCATGCGACTTATCCCGATTTTGAGCATACAGATAATTTTAGCCCATTCGTTTCCCTGACTGAACCTTAAGTTTACGACGTTAACCTTTGTTAACTTTTTTCCACTCCCTAATATTCGAAGGCAGGTCAGGACAAGTTCCCGCGGGTCCTTAATATCGACATACGCTTGTCCCTAGGTCCTCAATGCGATCACACAAAAGTCTATTCGTCATTGGTAAGGATTGATATTGCCGGTAGAAGGCAGCCCCTCACCGGCAAGGCCTCCAATGTTCAAAACTTGCAGGTGCAAGCCCCAGGTGGCAGCACGTGCATGTAGTCGGGATCTGACCCCGGGCCCGGCGGACAGGTGCACTCGCGTCAGCAGTGGAACTGCTGCTGCGTGATGGCCGACAGGTCCTTCATCAGCCCCTCCAGGTTCTGCATCTCGCGGTGCAGCCGCTCCGTGCTGCGCGACGGCGTGAGAGGCTCCAGCTCCTCCGCGCAGTGCGACACCACGCCGCCTGACAACAACACCACCTTACAAACACCCGCTTTTGGGAAACACTATAGAACACAAATAGATAATAATAAGTTAGTTGATGCAGCTCTATACAGAGTACAGTCCTTCGCCAACCAGGATGACGACAAATCCAGAGGAATAGCAAGCCGATAAGGATAGAACGAGGTATATTTCAGGGCGATAGTTTGAGTCCACCTTGGTTCTGCTTAGCCGTGCATCCTCTAAGAACGTTGCTGGAGGATTCAGGTCTAGGGAAAATGATAAGGAGTCAGGATTAGGAACCAGGATTAGGAGTCAGGATGAGGAGGTTCCTTTCTCTAGAGGCCCTGACGGCCGGTTGCTTGGACTTGGTTCCCGATACCGGTGGGCTATTTTTTTATTTTTAAATGTTTTTTGTTTGTTGTATATTTTAATAAGAAATATGTTAATACATAAAAAAATGTATAGGAATGAATAAACCTCATGATAAGTTAATATTTCTTACTGTGGGTCATTCTGCGAGTTTATTAGAAACAAAACCAACTAAGTTCAAGGATTTGGATCAGAAATGTATTCGTTGGTTGAAGGGAGAGCAGAGCAAGTATTAGTGAAATAGTCAGGATCTAATTGATTTCAAGTTTTGGCTACATGGGATTCACGAACAAAAATTATGGTTTTGTTAATTTTCATGGACATGGTAGTCGAGAATGTTAATTCTAATACTCGCAAGTGTACGAAAGTTGCGTATCGATACGGTGGAGACTCACCCAGCTGCAGCCTGTTGGGGATGTGGCCGGGGGACGAGCTGGCGCTCTTCTTGTACGGCGACGTCTCCCTCACACTACCTGCGCAGCGGGACAGTCACATCACCATTATACGCGTTTGGAATTAACTGGTTATGTTTTCAATGATGAGTATGGTGAGATTTAAAAAAATAATGGTTGACTTTTAAAGGAAATATAAACTAAGGAGAATTGTTTCATTACTATCATAAAACTTTGTCCACCTTGAATTTAAAACAAAATTCTCCTAAATGAGAACAAACCAAAAGCATTAAGTTTACGATACTTAATCTTAGACAAGTAGAAACTAGTGTGCTCATGTAATTAAATATAAAATGACGTGTTAAATTGTTGGTCAAAATAAAATTGCAAAATAAACATAACTTATCCTTTAAAAGTCTGCAAAAAAGTGGTTTCAAAATGTTTCATTGTATTATACCTCTAGAATGTGAATGCGTCGGCGTGGAGTGATCACTCGCATTGTCGCTGAGCGTGAAGCTATGCAGCGCGCCCGGCGCGGCGTGGGGCGCGCGGCGCTGCAGCGAGCCGCCCGCGCTGCCCAGCCCCGCCCCGTGCCCCGCCCCCAGCCCCGCCCCGTGCGCCGCCCCCAGCCCCGCCCCGTGGGCCGCCAGCACGCCCGGCGCCGCTCCCGCCTCGCTGCTCAGCGAGTCCCGACTGTGGATGCGTGCCACGTATAAGTCATGTAACCGTACTGGCGTAGTATACAGACACGTATTAACAAATGTGAAACTAGTTGCACTCAACAAAAATAATCATCGCGACATCACACTGTTTAATGCGAAATAGAAAGACGAAACGAAAACAACTGGCCTGCTTTCTATGAGAGAGAGAGAGTCGTACGTCGCACGGCTTACAAATATAGCAAAAAGTGTTGTTACAACTTTTGGTCTAATTTTTTTCCGTCTAGCCTCTTTTCGCAAAGCGCAATAATAAACTTCGTACCAAAACGTAGTTTACTTCCTTTGAAATAAAATCATTCATGATTTCCTACTGGTTTATATATTTATATTCTTTTTTGTGATAAGATATCATTAAATGACTTCTCGTACTCTCGACCACACCTGATGATATGTCGCCCGGGCCCACCACAGGGCCCCCACGCCCGGTATGGTATAGGATAAGCTACTCACTGTGTGTAGTGCCCCAGCGGCTCGTACGCCACGTAGTGCCCCCGCTCCCGCGCGGCCGACGCGTAGATGTCACCGCCTGGGCCCACCACAGGGCCCCCAAGCCCGGTATGGTATAGGATAAACTACTCACTGTGTGTAGTGCCCCAGCGGCTCGTACGCCACGTAGTGCCCCCGCTCCCGCGCGGCCGACGCGTAGATGTCACCGCCTGGGCCCACCACAGGGCCCCCAAGCCCGGTATGGTATAGGATAAACTACTCACTGTGTGTAGTGCCCCAGCGGCTCGTACGCCACGTAGTGCCCCCGCTCCCGCGCGGCCGACGCGTAGATGTCACCGCCTGGGCCCACCACAGGGCCCCCAAGCCCGGTATGGTATAGGATAAACTACTCACTGTGTGTAGTGCCCCAGCGGCTCGTACGCCACGTAGTGCCCCCGCTCCCGCGCGGCCGACGCGTAGATGTCACCGCCTGGGCCCACCACAGGGCCCCCAAGCCCGGTATGGTATAGGATAAACTACTCACTGTGTGTAGTGCCCCAGCGGCTCGTACGCCACGTAGTGCCCCCGCTCCCGCGCGGCCGACGCGTAGATGTCACCGCCTGGGCCCACCACAGGGCCCCCAAGCCCGGTATGGTATAGGATAAACTACTCACTGTGTGTAGTGCCCCAGCGGCTCGTACGCCACGTAGTGCCCCCGCTCCCGCGCGGCCGACGCGTAGATGTCACCGCCTGGGCCCACCACAGGGCCCCCAAGCCCGGTATGGTATAGGATAAACTACTCACTGTGTGTAGTGCCCCAGCGGCTCGTACGCCACGTAGTGCCCCCGCTCCCGCGCGGCCGACGCGTAGATGTCACCGCCTGGGCCCACCACAGGGCCCCCAAGCCCGGTATGGTATAGGATAAACTACTCACTGTGTGTAGTGCCCCAGCGGCTCGTACGCCACGTAGTGCCCCCGCTCCCGCGCGGCCGACGCGTAGATGTCACCGCCCGGGCCCACCACGGGGCCCGCCGCGCCGCACGCCGCGCCCAGAGGACATGAACCCGACCCACCTGTGGGACATCACATAAATAAATACAACGTAACGGCTGGAGAGTTATCTAGATACACCGGTAGAAGCTTGCATAACGAAATAAAAACTTCTTTATTTCGCACCCATAAGGTTCAAATCAAATGTATACGATACGTCGTTGAATCGGGGCACAAATTTTAAAATATTCAAAAAATAAGACAAAAATGATAACATTTTGACGGGCCTGTTGGTCTAGTGGTTAGTGGCCCTGACTGCTGAGCCGGAGGTCGTGGGTTCGATTCCCACCCAGGCCAAACTTTGTGTGATGAGCATGATTGTTTGTTCTGTGCCTGGGTGTGATTTATCTATAATATAGAATAGAATAGAATAGAATAGAATATACTTTATTGCACACCAAAATCTTAAAACAAAACTATTATACAAAAAGATGTTAAATCTATGGTTACAATGGCGGTCTTATCGCTAATAGCGATATCTTCCAGACAACCTTTGGATGGACTGTTAGAATATAAAAATACAACGGGGGTAGTCAATAATATGTATGTATTTATAAATTATATAAGTATGTATATCAGTTGTCTGGTTAGCATAACACAAGCTCTGCTTAGCTTGGGATCAGATAGCCGTGTGCGAGTTGTCCCAAGATATTTATTTATTATTTTATTTATTGACAATACTAGTTCATGAGAATAATTCTAAACCAAAAACCCTAACACCAAACATAAAAAAAAAAAACAAACTAGCTAAATGGCATACAAGAGGAAGCAAATTAACTTGATCTTTTGGTGCCATTATTATTGATTCTCAGTAAAAAGCATTGGATCAAAGATGTTTTAACCAAATATATGGGCACCTCACTACCCGCGTGTTATTTATTGATCACTGCTAGGATCACTGTTCATCATCACTATCACATCACGTATAAATTATTCGTGTTTCAGTATGTCCACCATTAATTCTAATACACAGATTGCACCGTCGCAGAACGTTACAAAGCGATGACGCATGTGCGTGCGTCGTCACAGGAATGCAGTGACCCTCTTCGGTACCAGTGACCGTGACCTACATTTGTGCTTGCAAATTTTGACAAAAAGCGAATTAACAAACGAAACTAGATATTTATCTCTTTCGCACAAACCAATTTTCCTAATTCATGAGTGCAGAAGTATCAAATTCCGCATGTATTATTTTGTTATCTAGCTCTGATGATACGCTCTATGACCTTAAAACTTAACCTTAAGGTATAATTTGCACTAAATCAAATTTAAAAACTAAAATGGTGAAAGTTTCTAAGTAGCGCTCCGGTTGAAAAGTTCTTTTGATGGGCACTTATACAGATGCGGAGGTCGCTGGTCGTTAACCCGATTGTTAGATACATCGTGTATCAAATTTTAAAAATGTAAAATAATTTCCTGTGACTAAACTACTGGATATTTTCAAATGTTTTTTTATAGGTAGACTGAGAACGTCTTGAGGAATGCGTAGTTAAATTTATTGTCGTATTATCTTAACCACTTCGTATTTGTAATATGTGTGTTACGTACAGGGCGCGGGGGGCGGGTGCAGCGGCGCGAGCGACGCCAGCGACGACTGCGGGGAGCCCAGCGGCGCCACGCCCGCCAGCAGCGGCGTACTCTGCGGGGACGACAAGGTGAACAGTTTAGAGTACCAGAATATAAATATACAAAAGAACACAATAAACTTATCACGCAGGTGGGGATTACTGGGGAGACTATTAGGAACATTAAAAGTAAAACAAAATGTATTTATCAGAGTGAATAAAAGAAGGCTGGAAATGAAAATAGTTTTTTATTAAATATTGGTTTACTGATGTGTAAATTTTTCTTTAAAAAGAGACAAAAAAATAATTGCAGCCTACCGGTATCAGAAAAAAGGTCTTAGCTACTGGCAGTCCGTCTCTCTGGAGCCCTGAGGCGAACCTCCTAACGATACGAGGCGTGTCCAAGAGTACCGTTTTCTGAATAAAACGAATCCAGCTAACGGGAGCCTCCGCAGGTGTTGCTCGAGGCTCTTGGCAATTTACCCATTGGCTGTAACAACTATCGACGCAATGATCGCTGAATTCACGAGTCGACAATCTCAAGCCATGTTAAAGCGCGCGAACTCCTGCGCCGCGATCCTAGGTGCGCGCGTTCGTCACAAGCGGTAACGGTTAGGTGATTGCAGTTAATAATATTATATTTTTTTATATTTCTCAGCTTTCAAGACGCTTTTTCTCGTCATTCGGGACCGTTATGTCAATTGATTGTTCCCAGTACAATGTGATATTGCCATGTTCGATAACTGAGTCGGACACATGTCTAATAGTATGGCAATTCCGATTGATGGCGATTCCACAAGGTTTGGTTAGATAATTATGCTGGATAATTCTGGCTACAAGATTATGCCTATGTTATGTTTTTGGAGTTTATTGGAGTTTACTCCTTATATGTAAGGCACCCGGTATGAGAAAAATCTGAGGGGTAAAACCTACTAAAGTAACGAATATGTGTCACGTTTTTGGTGCGCACCTTTAGTGCGCAACTTTCTAATTTGGCTGTGAGTGTATTAAGACGTACATATGGTATGCTGTATAGGCGACTATACCTATATACTATATGTTATTTGTTTGTTTCTATCAGTGTCGATGTATTTATATTGCTATTTTTTTCATTAATTTGTGAATTTACCCTTTCATATGATATTAATCTTTTTTCAGTTGAATAAACTCTTTTTGCGTATGGTTAGATACTCGTACTTAAGGAGTAAACTCCAGTCGTGCGTCGCAGCTGACACACACACTTTTTTTTTTAAAGGGCGAGATGAATGAAAAAAGAATCAAAATCATGATATATTGACTTCCTACAACCTCCCCTTGGCTCGTCCAACGGCGACAGGCGGGCAGCGAACGATTGAGAGCAATGGGTGGACTGCGTCAAACTGATATATTTAGGAACCGGCTTCAGAGGTGCAGAATGATAAGGGATGTATGGAATAGGACATGGGGCGACAATCATTTAGGTAAGCACGGGAGAACAATCAGGAGCACAGGTAATATATAAGTAATACAAGTTGGAGTACGTACTCGTACCTGGTCGGGGTGCGGCATGCGCGCGTGCGCACGCCGCTCGCACGTGTTGGCGCAGCCCACGCCGCCTACGCCCACGCCCACGCCCATACCTGTCATCGCTGCGAAGATAAAACTCATGTTATACATACACAATGATATGCTATAAATCTCAATGAAATGCACAAAAAATTGACGAAATTTACTTTTATGATTATATATGAACATAAAATGATAGTGTGTTTAAGTGCTAGATTGTGGTAGGTCGCTGACATTCAATGTTCAAATCATTAACTTGTTGCAACTGAACCCAGGAAAATTCGTTTGTAAGGGCCGAAACAAATAACCGCGTTACATCATCGATCGTCCGCCATCTACCACGAAAAAGAAGCGAAACTAAAAAAGGGCTCGTCTCACGTTTGGGCATATAGTCGCAGACGTCGCAGCGCTCGCAGCGCCGCGCCAGGTCGGCGGGCGACGCGCGCAGCGGACACGTGTCGTCGCTGGCCGCCGACACCGAGCGGGACTCTAGCGCACGGGGCGGGGGGGGGGGGGCAGTGTAAGCAACTCATAACGAACTGGTGTGACGCACAACTGCAAGGACCTCTGGCCGCTCGGGTGTTCAATACCGCGTTATAACGTTGTTTCATAACATTTGGTTTTTATAAAATAGAACGAAGTCAAAGTGTCCTAATACAGCTTTAAGTAGATTTGGTAAAGTCTTTACATAATAGAAGTGTATACAAACAGGTTTATTATGACTAAGGATCTTACCAAATCAACTTAAACAAGTGTTCAAATAATATTTAAAATAAATATAGCAAAAAGCAAATGGTACACGAAGTAATGATGGTGATTACGTGCAAATGATAGACAAAAATCAAAAATAAGGATAAGGCTGTTTCTCAGTATATAATTATTATTCTTGCAACACAAACGTAGAGGAAATAGGTTTTTTCACTGCACTTGTG
Source organism: Ochropleura leucogaster (assembly GCA_958449745.1). Lineage (NCBI taxonomy): Eukaryota > Metazoa > Arthropoda > Insecta > Lepidoptera > Noctuidae > Ochropleura > Ochropleura leucogaster. The sequence goes on from OY288227.1 coordinate 98,371, forward strand.
GCTCGTACGTAGTGAATACGTGTCGCCACTCACCGACATAGGTAGGCACGTGGTGTCTCCTGTCCAGCGACGCGGGCGGCGGGGGCGCGTGTCTCGCGGGCTCGTAGTGAATACGTGTCGCCACTCACCGACATAGGTAGGCACGTGGTGTCTCCTGTCCAGCGACGCGGGCGGCGGGGGCGCGTGTCTCGCGGGCTCGTAGTGAATACGTGTCGCCACTCACCGACATAGGTAGGCACGTGGTGTCTCCTGTCCAGCGACGCGGGCGGCGGGGGCGCGTGTCTCGCGGGCTCGTAGTGAATACGTGTCGCCACTCACCGACATAGGTAGGCACGTGGTGTCTCCTGTCCAGCGACGCGGGCGGCGGGGGCGCGTGTCTCGCGGGCTCGTAGTGAATACGTGTCGCCACTCACCGACATAGGTAGGCACGTGGTGTCTCCTGTCCAGCGACGCGGGCGGCGGGGGCGCGTGTCTCGCGGGCTCGTAGTGAATACGTGTCGCCACTCACCGACATAGGTAGGCACGTGGTGTCTCCTGTCCAGCGACGCGGGCGGCGGGGGCGCGTGTCTCGCGGGCTCGTAGTGAATACGTGTCGCCACTCACCGACATAGGTAGGCACGTGGTGTCTCCTGTCCAGCGACGCGGGCGGCGGGGGCGCGTGTCTCGCGGGCTCGTAGTGAATACGTGTCGCCACTCACCGACATAGGTAGGCACGTGGTGTCTCCTGTCCAGCGACGCGGGCGGCGGGGGCGCGTGTCTCGCGGGCTCGTAGTGAATACGTGTCGCCACTCACCGACATAGGTAGGCACGTGGTGTCTCCTGTCCAGCGACGCGGGCGGCGGGGGCGCGTGTCTCGCGGGCTCGTAGTGAATACGTGTCGCCACTCACCGACATAGGTAGGCACGTGGTGTCTCCTGTCCAGCGACGCGGGCGGCGGGGGCGCGTGTCTCGCGGGCTCGTAGTGAATACGTGTCGCCACTCACCGACATAGGTAGGCACGTGGTGTCTCCTGTCCAGCGACGCGGGCGGCGGGGGCGCGTGTCTCGCGGGCTCGTAGTGAATACGTGTCGCCACTCACCGACATAGGTAGGCACGTGGTGTCTCCTGTCCAGCGACGCGGGCGGCGGGGGCGCGTGTCTCGCGGGCTCGTAGTGAATACGTGTCGCCACTCACCGACATAGGTAGGCACGTGGTGTCTCCTGTCCAGCGACGCGGGCGGCGGGGGCGCGTGTCTCGCGGGCTCGTAGTGAATACGTGTCGCCACTCACCGACATAGGTAGGCACGTGGTGTCTCCTGTCCAGCGACGCGGGCGGCGGGGGCGCGTGTCTCGCGGGCTCGTAGTGAATACGTGTCGCCACTCACCGACATAGGTAGGCACGTGGTGTCTCCTGTCCAGCGACGCGGGCGGCGGGGGCGCGTGTCTCGCGGGCTCGTAGTGAATACGTGTCGCCACTCACCGACATAGGTAGGCACGTGGTGTCTCCTGTCCAGCGACGCGGGCGGCGGGGGCGCGTGTCTCGCGGGCTCGTAGTGAATACGTGTCGCCACTCACCGACATAGGTAGGCACGTGGTGTCTCCTGTCCAGCGACGCGGGCGGCGGGGGCGCGTGTCTCGCGGGCTCGTAGTGAATACGTGTCGCCACTCACCGACATAGGTAGGCACGTGGTGTCTCCTGTCCAGCGACGCGGGCGGCGGGGGCGCGTGTCTCGCGGGCTCGTAGTGAATACGTGTCGCCACTCACCGACATAGGTAGGCACGTGGTGTCTCCTGTCCAGCGACGCGGGCGGCGGGGGCGCGTGTCTCGCGGGCTCGTAGTGAATACGTGTCGCCACTCACCGACATAGGTAGGCACGTGGTGTCTCCTGTCCAGCGACGCGGGCGGCGGGGGCGCGTGTCTCGCGGGCTCGTAGTGAATACGTGTCGCCACTCACCGACATAGGTAGGCACGTGGTGTCTCCTGTCCAGCGACGCGGGCGGCGGGGGCGCGTGTCTCGCGGGCTCGTAGTGAATACGTGTCGCCACTCACCGACATAGGTAGGCACGTGGTGTCTCCTGTCCAGCGACGCGGGCGGCGGGGGCGCGTGTCTCGCGGGCTCGTAGTGAATACGTGTCGCCACTCACCGACATAGGTAGGCACGTGGTGTCTCCTGTCCAGCGACGCGGGCGGCGGGGGCGCGTGTCTCGCGGGCTCGTAGTGAATACGTGTCGCCACTCACCGACATAGGTAGGCACGTGGTGTCTCCTGTCCAGCGACGCGGGCGGCGGGGGCGCGTGTCTCGCGGGCTCGTAGTGAATACGTGTCGCCACTCACCGACATAGGTAGGCACGTGGTGTCTCCTGTCCAGCGACGCGGGCGGCGGGGGCGCGTGTCTCGCGGGCTCGTAGTGAATACGTGTCGCCACTCACCGACATAGGTAGGCACGTGGTGTCTCCTGTCCAGCGACGCGGGCGGCGGGGGCGCGTGTCTCGCGGGCTCGTAGTGAATACGTGTCGCCACTCACCGACATAGGTAGGCACGTGGTGTCTCCTGTCCAGCGACGCGGGCGGCGGGGGCGCGTGTCTCGCGGGCTCGTAGTGAATACGTGTCGCCACTCACCGACATAGGTAGGCACGTGGTGTCTCCTGTCCAGCGACGCGGGCGGCGGGGGCGCGTGTCTCGCGGGCTCGTAGTGAATACGTGTCGCCACTCACCGACATAGGTAGGCACGTGGTGTCTCCTGTCCAGCGACGCGGGCGGCGGGGGCGCGTGTCTCGCGGGCTCGTAGTGAATACGTGTCGCCACTCACCGACATAGGTAGGCACGTGGTGTCTCCTGTCCAGCGACGCGGGCGGCGGGGGCGCGTGTCTCGCGGGCTCGTAGTGAATACGTGTCGCCACTCACCGACATAGGTAGGCACGTGGTGTCTCCTGTCCAGCGACGCGGGCGGCGGGGGCGCGTGTCTCGCGGGCTCGTAGTGAATACGTGTCGCCACTCACCGACATAGGTAGGCACGTGGTGTCTCCTGTCCAGCGACGCGGGCGGCGGGGGCGCGTGTCTCGCGGGCTCGTAGTGAATACGTGTCGCCACTCACCGACATAGGTAGGCACGTGGTGTCTCCTGTCCAGCGACGCGGGCGGCGGGGGCGCGTGTCTCGCGGGCTCGTAGTGAATACGTGTCGCCACTCACCGACATAGGTAGGCACGTGGTGTCTCCTGTCCAGCGACGCGGGCGGCGGGGGCGCGTGTCTCGCGGGCTCGTAGTGAATACGTGTCGCCACTCACCGACATAGGTAGGCACGTGGTGTCTCCTGTCCAGCGACGCGGGCGGCGGGGGCGCGTGTCTCGCGGGCTCGTAGTGAATACGTGTCGCCACTCACCGACATAGGTAGGCACGTGGTGTCTCCTGTCCAGCGACGCGGGCGGCGGGGGCGCGTGTCTCGCGGGCTCGTAGTGAATACGTGTCGCCACTCACCGACATAGGTAGGCACGTGGTGTCTCCTGTCCAGCGACGCGGGCGGCGGGGGCGCGTGTCTCGCGGGCTCGTAGTGAATACGTGTCGCCACTCACCGACATAGGTAGGCACGTGGTGTCTCCTGTCCAGCGACGCGGGCGGCGGGGGCGCGTGTCTCGCGGGCTCGTAGTGAATACGTGTCGCCACTCACCGACATAGGTAGGCACGTGGTGTCTCCTGTCCAGCGACGCGGGCGGCGGGGGCGCGTGTCTCGCGGGCTCGTAGTGAATACGTGTCGCCACTCACCGACATAGGTAGGCACGTGGTGTCTCCTGTCCAGCGACGCGGGCGGCGGGGGCGCGTGTCTCGCGGGCTCGTAGTGAATACGTGTCGCCACTCACCGACATAGGTAGGCACGTGGTGTCTCCTGTCCAGCGACGCGGGCGGCGGGGGCGCGTGTCTCGCGGGCTCGTAGTGAATACGTGTCGCCACTCACCGACATAGGTAGGCACGTGGTGTCTCCTGTCCAGCGACGCGGGCGGCGGGGGCGCGTGTCTCGCGGGCTCGTAGTGAATACGTGTCGCCACTCACCGACATAGGTAGGCACGTGGTGTCTCCTGTCCAGCGACGCGGGCGGCGGGGGCGCGTGTCTCGCGGGCTCGTAGTGAATACGTGTCGCCACTCACCGACATAGGTAGGCACGTGGTGTCTCCTGTCGAGCGACGCGGGCGGCGGGGGCGCGTGTCTGGCGGGCTCGTAGTCCGCGGCCGGCGCGCGCCCTAGCGTCAGTGTGGACGACATCAGCGCGCCGCCATCCACGCTGCCTGCCGATACTGACCAAACAATATCATTCATTACTATCAATTTATGTAAGGTTACTCACAAGTCTTCATTCTTTTGACCTATGGTATCCAACCTTACAGGGAGCTATCACGTTTATTGTCGCGGGAACGGCTCGAGCCGAACTCTGGACAGAAGGGACATGTAACGACAGAGCGTACTCTTACTAGCGGAGCTGTGCAGCGACTTGTCCATGTGCTTGAGCTCCATCTGGTCGTGATGGATCCACAGGTCCGGCGGCTTAATGCCGGCCGAGGCTGACGACTTCTGGTAGGTGCTAGAAAAAGATAACATCTCATATTATACAATCTAGTACAAACCAGTTCGGATTTAGACAGGGTCGGTAGGCTAAAAATACAATCACACAAGACCAAGGTAACACATGCATCGGTTTTAAGCAAACATATACGGCTTCCTTGACATATTTAGAAATAAGTCTGCGTGCTCTCTTTGCAGATTACAAGCTAGTTAGGGCAGTACGACCCCCCTTTATTAAGCTAAGCTATTGTTTAGTGAGTTAAGCTATTGTTCGAGATTGCATCACAAACCAATTGCTTGTATCTAAATAAATAATTGTGGCCGTACAATATCAACATAACAAGCGCCATTTACCGCCGTCATCCTTCATTCAGAAGTTACGTACTCCATCAGTCTAAGGCCTTTGACATTGTTGTCATACCAATTCTTGTCGATAGATAAGAATCAATACACAAAAGAGGTATTGTTTTCGATATTTTTCGGAACAACAATATCAGAACAAAATTAGTGTGTTAAAATTGGTATTCTTGTCAGCATTCAGCACTTTGTCAGATACGGTGTATCCCAGGACAACGAGTTGGGTCCAACATTGTTTTTGATTTGCATACACCTAATCTGTTGTACGGACCTGGTGTCGGGCGACAACGGCGGCGTGGATCGGCGACAGCACAGCGACAAGGCGAGCGCGGCCGCCAGCGCCAGCACGGCGCACGCGCCGCCCGCGCTCGCCCACAGCCACGCGGACGTGGCGCTGGCGAGGCCCCCACCTTCACCTGAATCTGGGGAAGTACAGTTATATCATAGCACGCCTGGACTGTACGTGGGAACATTGTGGCGAAACCGGCACAAACAACCTATCACCTTCGAAGACGTTATTGTTGCTGAGATCACGGCGATAACGTGAGCATTCATGGTAAGGCTTCTGATGCGTATGATTTTAATTAGTCTCCAATGTTCCAATCTTTTTTTTGGCTAACGTTTGAGATACTCTACTTTAAACGCTAAGCCACTTCTTTCGCTAGCATGATTGCTTCGTAGAAGGAAGTGAGTTCCCCACAGTTCAGTTCCCATTCCCTCTCGCTCCAGACCATTGAGTGAATCAGGGCCGTATGCGAGAGATCGCCGCCGCCGATCGCAATCTTCTAACCTTGGGTAAAGATTTTTAATAGCTCGTGGTGAAAATAAATGCTGGGTCTTGAAGGTAAGGATAGAAAATACTAGTATTCAGCTGCATCCCTTTAGACTGGAATCCACAACATAGTAGGGAAAGGCTAGACAGATGATGACTAAGACAAAGAAGAAGTATGCATTCACCCATAGCGGTGGTGTAGGTGAGCGGCGCGCAGAAGGGCCCGAGCCCCTTGCTGTTGCGCGCCTGCAGCTTGAACACGTAGGTGGTGCGCGGGCGCAGCCGCTCCACGCGCGCGCGCGTGCGCTCGCCCAGCGCCGCCACGGCCGTCCACTCCTCGCCGCCGCCCAGCGAGCGGGACACCGCGTACATGATCACGTAGCCTGCGGGCAGCGATGATGGCAATTGAGAGCTAAGTAGGCACTCGCAAATGACATGTTTTCGTAGGAACTATCTTCAATTAAGTGCTTGACTCCGTTTTCTTTATGTACCTATGCTGAGCATATAGCACTGTAACATATTATGTTACGGTACTGTTATTAGCCCATGTACAAGATATTGGCATTTTTGTAATGTCTATAAAATGGTATATATAAATACATATGTGAATAAAGTTAATACGAGACGTAGTTATGGAAAGCCAGTGAGAATGAGTTTACAGGATTGATACAATACACTTATCAAGAAACATTAGCAGTCGGCGAGTTTAATATTAACAACCAGGAATAAAGTTTCCATAAAATTCGTTTTTAATTATTAATAGTAATTTCATTAGCATGACTGTTATTTCTTCATAATTCACTGTAGATTTGTGACAGTTAAAATACTTTTCCTGTTCCATTTTGTTGCAGGGCCGTCATTGTATGGTTAATGGTCAGCAGCTGTAGCACGTGTACGCACCCGTGATGATGCCGTTGGGCTTGGCGGGCGGCTGCCAGCTGAGGTCGACGGCGCGCGCGGGCGACGCGGGGGGCGGCGCGGGCGACGGGCGCAGCTCGCGCGGGGGGGAGGCGGGGGGCGCCTCCAGCGTCGTGTTGGACACCAACATCGACCACGACGACTCGCGACCACCTGGGAGGGGGACAAAAATATAAGTAAATTTATCTAGGGGAACTTTGTCTTATTTAAGATAATGTGACCAACTAATAATTTTACAGTTATTTAAAATAGCCGCATGTCAGTTTTCTTTTAACGTAAAATTTTTCACTTTTACGTTAATCATTAGCTTATTGGGTCATACCTAATTTTTAAGGAGTATCAGTTCGCTTTTATAGCCAAACTCACCTTTGATCAGCTTGACGGCGAACTCGTACTGTGTGAAGGGCTTGAGCTCGTCCAGCATGCAGTTGAGATCCGTCGCGTTGAACGTGCGCACGCGCCCGCCCGACGACGACCAGCGGACCACGTAGCGACGGCCGTCTGTCGCCGTCTTCAATCAAAACAACAGACGAATTATGTGTGTTCAATAATGGTTAAGTATGAAGAAATCATAGAATTGTTTTGATTTAATCTGATAACCAAGCCACGTCCTTTTTCCTGCCAGGGTTTTTCGAAAGACATACCGCGGCCCCGGAACTTAAAAGGCAATGGAAGGAGCATGGGTGGGTTTTAGTCAGTACAAGTTTGATACTCTCTGAAGTTATTTTATGATTTCCCACCCCAAAAAAACCCACTTCCTCCTTGACGGAAGGTACATTACTGTAGTTATTAAATAACTCACTTGTCCTTTCGGCAGCGTGGGGTCGGTCCAGTACACCACAGCAGTAGTCCCGCTCAGCATTATAACCTGACACAGGAATACATACAAATTATTATAGAAATGGTACTTACCATGAACCATACTTCCCAACAATCACTATGCTGCCAATCTTCTTATGTGAGTTTATGCGGTTAGCGCAGGGCAGTGTCTGTTTTCTTACTTCATACTTCTATATTATCGCTCATTTTATGCTTGTATTGTAAATAAATAACTCTTTATTTCAGACCATGTATCCATAAAAAATATTATAAAAGTTATCCAACATGAGCCAGAATAAATTGAAGCAAACATGAAAGATTCCTCTTTTGTATGTCGGTCAGGTAGGCTGTACACTCATAGTTTGTTTCTATCATCTATATTGTCGTACCTTGACCCCCACGGGCGGTATGAGTGGCGGCGGCTCGTCCTCTTCCTCGTCGTCGTCCTCGTCGTCCGGCTCGTCGTCCTCGTCCGCGGCCGTGCGCGTGCGCACCGTGGCGTACACCGCCGGGCCCAGCCCGCGCGAGTTGGACGCGCGCAGCGAGATCACGTACTCCGCGTTGGACTCTGTGGGACCAAGGACGACGTCAGCAAGCAGAGCCGCGCGAGCCCACGTGACACACACACACACACACACACACACTCACCCAGGCCGCGGATGACGTGCGAGTGCAGGTGCGCGGGCAGCTCGCGGGCCGCGTCGTCGGGCACGCCCAGCCCCCACCCCAGCACGTAGCCGCGCACCACGACGCCGCCGTCGTCCTCTCCCCACCATACGGAGATCCAGTCTCGACCGGCGCGAGCTGGACGGAAAAGTGAACACAGCTGTAGTTACGAGAGAGTTGTATACAATATAGTACAGTATGTTCAGCAGAAGTGACGCTGTGGCTGTGTGACGTACTGGTGAGTGGCGGCGGCGCGGGCGGCACGCGGCTCTCGTCGAGCTCCTGGCGGTGCGTGGACGCCGTCACCCACTCGCTGAACGGACCCGAGCCGTTCGCGTTGATGGCGCACACGCGGATCTGGGGGGAGAGGGGGCATCGTGAGACACGACTGCTTAAGATAGAGCACCACACAAATACTGTGTATTCAACTGTAACTAAAAAGATAAATGAAAGTTAAACCATTCCTTTTTGAGACACCCCTCTACATACCTGATAAGTGGTAGCAGTATCCAGCCCCCTTAACTCCGCCCTCTTCTGATCAGCCGGTGTAGTCAACGAGTCTGCCTTTCTCCGTGGCTGCGCGGGCCCCGGCGCGGGGGGGCCCGGCGAGGGACCCGGCGTCGCTCGGTAGCGCACCTTGTAGCCCGTCAGGGGCCCGCGGTGCGTTCGGGATGCGGGCGCCTCCCAGCGGACTAGGATCGACTGTGCTCAGCAAACAGGCGAGTTAATATCTAACAATTTATAATGTTAAAATTAATTGTTGGTTTCAGCATTATAGTGTGAGTCACCGTGGCGCTGGTGGCGAGTGCGGTGACGTTGTTGGGCGGCGCGGCGGGCGCGTCGGCCGGCGTGCGCAGGCGCGCGGCGGCGGGCGCCCCCCCGGCGGCGGCCACGCGCACGGAGTAGGCGGCGGCGGCGCGCAGCCCCGACAGCGTCACGCTCACCACTGCGCTGGACGGCTCGGCCTCCACCCATTGGAACTGTTCGCGCCCGCTCTCCATCTACGAGAATCAGTGTACGAATGAGCAACATGTCTGTGGTAATCGTATGTCTGTTAGTAGTTTTTGAACCGCATTTAACACCAAAAGTTCAAACAATGTAGGCAGAGTTACCTCGCAGGCTCATATGGACTAAACCTACCTCAGTGTAGTGCACGGAGTACTTGGTGGGAGAGGGCAGCGTGGCGGGCGCGGCCCACGTGAGGCGCAGTGCGTGGGCCCCCACGGGCTCACCGCGCAGGTTCATCGGCGGACCGTGTGTCACCTCCTCTTCTGATGTCAGCACTTCTATTAGCTGCGGAGATACGGAACATGTTCTAGTTTGACGAATGATATTGTTTATTTAATGACATTGACAGGTTTTGAGGATTTCCCTTTAGCACCATCACGAAAATCTAAGGCGTATGTTACGTCAATAAAAATCTTCAATAAATTACCTGAATACATAAAAAACACAGAAAGAAACAATATATTTATAAATAAACTAAAACTATTTCTCTTAGATAAAAGCTACTACACAATTGACGAATACTTCAAAGATAAATTCCACCTAGAGAAACGAAGATAATTGAAATAACCAAGTAATACCTAATACATCTATTTACCTTATCTACCGTGCAATATCTTTAATTACTTACTATTTAGATAATGAAAAATTACAGCTGCCTAATATATAAATAAATATATAAAATAATTACCTAATATATAATCTAGAATATTAATAACTATTAATAATAAATAAATGAATGAATAATATCTAATAATACATAAAATTAATATAAATCTGCACATAAATAATATCTAGCTACTTAAATATCTTTATATAAGATTTTCCTCCTTAATTTCAATATTATTATGTTTTTAAACAAAAAGCGCTTCATCCTCTCCTCTAAAAACTAACTTGCTGTGCCCGACAGGGTCCATAATTGTTTCTCTTCAATTACCTACCAGCCTTGTATACATTATGGGATGCAATAAAGTATTGAGTATTGAGTATTGAAAATATGACAAAAACTTGTTAGATCCAATGAGTGAAACGACTTTCGCACACATATGAGTAACTATTTCTGTAGCAACACTGTATTTAGCACGCTTTTATATTAGCTTCACTTGTATAACTATGTAACCAAATCCTAGAGGTTAAATTTGACCCACTTCCCGGTTTTAGATTGAACTGACATTTTAATTTGGTTGACAATCCACGGTTAGCTTGGTCACGTTATTCTAATCTTGCAATTATTTTACAAAGGTCTCTTTGCATACATTCTTTGAATAGCATTTATTTAACATTTCATTATTTTATATTGCGTGTTTTGGGAGAAACGAAACGCAAATTCATTACGCGTCGTGTCAGATAATGCCGGTAGTGACGTCAAAGTCCATGTGTGTGCACTTTTATTTTATTTGAAAAGTACTTACTTATTTTTTCTAAGAATTTAGTATATTTTAATTGCAATGTTTGCTTGAATAAAATTAAATCTTATATAATTTGTATCTATTTTATTAAGAGCTGCGCGGAGTGGGGGAAATGTTAGACTTGTACTGACTAAAACCCACCCATGTTCCTTTTATGGCCCTTTATGTTCCGGGGCCGTGGTATCTCTTTCAAACAACCCGCAACCCCGGCAGCAACTTTAGTAGAAACTTGTAGGAGTTAAAATAATTTGTTTTTGCACTTTTAGTAGTTGTAATTAATTTTTAATACTTTTGTTGGGTTGTTAGTACTTTTTTTTCATTGATAAATGTAAAGAAAAATACACATGCATATTCCCTAATATATTAGCTACGCCTGTAACTGAGTAAAAAAAATACACATCCCCTTGAATCTCCCGGGTTCCGACTGAGATGACATTTTGCATATATTTTTTTGGTTTAGATGACAGTGATTATGTGGTTAAGTCACGCATCGTCAACGTCTACGTCCACGCAATTAATTCCGCGTATTATTTTATGAATTCCCCTGATATGGGTATCAGATGTAAAGGTTTTCTTAAAAAAGGAGACAATACGAGAAAGCATGTTTTTGAACTACAATAATATAGTACTTACATCAGAAGGCGGCGAGGTGGCGTGCTCAGTATACGCCACGACAGTGAACTGATACGTCGTGTTCGGCTGTAGCGACGCCACGTTCATCTCGTGCCGCGTGGGCCCGCCGCGGGACACTCGCTCTCTGGTGCGTGCCAGGGAGTTGGTTAGGAGGTTATAGCCAATATACAATTATATTATAGCGAAAAGGTTATGATTATTAACAACTTAATTTTGTACGAAAGTTTAAAAGTTACATTATACAATGTATAACTCTGCTCGTATGTATGTATACAAGCACTTAGATATAAATGTGGTTGTAAATTTTCAGTAATAAAGAAATGATGCAGATGATGTATGTGGGAGTCACCTCTCGCTGCCCTTGACCCTGTAGAGCACGGCGTAGCCCGTGAGGTCCTCTGCGCGGTGCTGCGGCGGCTGCCAGCTCAGCGTCACGAAGCGGTGCTTCACCAGCAGCGCCGCCAGCCCGCGCGGCGCCGCCACCACGCTGGCGTTGGGCCGCGCGCCCGCCGGCTCCCCGCCTGCAGCGAACGAATCGACATACTCCGAGTACTCCATCTCGGGACCAGAAGTGTAAGCTGAAGAGGTCTCGCCCAGGAAGTCGGGGTCGTCCGGTGCGGGGTCTAGCGTACTGTCCTGATCCGTCGAGATCAGGGTCGTGAGGATATCGTGTGTGGACTCGATCGTGATGTTGGACATCTCTGAAAGGTAAGGTGTTAGGGAGAAACACAAAATTAAAAAACAAAAAAATAAATAAAAAAAGGTAAATTATAATAAAATTTGGAAATAGGTATAAATTAATTAAAACAAAACATGAATTATTAAAATAATATATCTAACCAAAATGAACATAACAATAACCAACATAAATTAACAAAAAGTAAACAAAATTGGATAAGTTAGGGGAGCTCCCTACAAGATAACTGTCGAATTGTGGTTGTGGTACACTGCACCTCAACCTTTGAGGATGAGAGCCGCAATAACACTGTGATGTCATAGTTACCATCGTCGGGCGGCAGCACCACGAGGCGCACGGCGGCCAGCGCGGAGCCGGCGGGCGACGCGGCGCCGCACTGGAACATGCCGGCGTCCACGCGCAACACGCCCTGGATGCGGAGCGACGTGCTGCCGACAACAACGCCATCTTGTTACACTCAATCCGGAATTGCACAGTGACTCGTCCCTCTCTCGGGGGAGGAAGGAGTATACGTACCCATCCACGAGCGCGATGTCATGGTTGTTGGGCGTGAGCGGGTCTCCGTCCTTGAGCCACGCCACGCTGGGCGGCGGGCGGCCGCGCACGTCGCAGCGCAGCGTGACGTCACCGCGCGCGCGCGCCGTCTGCACCGCGCCCGACGGGAGCGACACGCGCGGCGGGGTCTGCGGGAGGGGGGACAACAGACTTCATCTAAGTTTCACCCAAACACAGATCACAGACAAGAAGTTCAAATTCAATTGATTTGTATGAACAATAAAATACCTTTAATTTACCAAAATTTATGAAATGAGGTTTGGACTTGATTATCACAGGATCATTCTATAGTTGACCCTTTTTGCAAAAATGTTTAGATTGAAAATTAGGTTATATCATTTACAATCATGACCTGTCTCTTTTTGCTCTACTATAAAAGAGCAGACTAACCGGATGTTTTTCGTTAGTATAACTATGTTCAATAAAAAACTTAAAACATGGTTTGATAGTCTATACTGACCAATACGTGTAACTGCGTGGTATGATCAGCGGAATCAATCCTGTTGTGCGCGCGGCACGTGTATGCACCGGCGTCCAGTGCGCGCGCCGACTGTACGCGCAACGAGCCCGAGCCCACCAGGTAGAAGCGGGAGTCTAGATCACTGCAACGCATCATTTAAAACACATTAAAAAAGTCACAATGCCTGCATTTATTGCAAGAATAGGAGGACCCAGTATTGAGCCTTGCGGTACACGTAGCTTAAAAGGTAACCCGAAAGATTTTCTGCCATTAACATGAACACTTTGGAATAGATCTATCATGTATGATATGTATTACTATGTGATAAATAAATTACAAAACAATGTATGTAATGACGTAATTCACGCAAAAGCTTATCGTGAGTTACACAATCGAAGGCGTTGGTGAAATCGCAAATTACACCAATTGCATTTCATGAGTTCTCATATGAATTAAATATTTGTTTCAACGAAGTAACCACATATTATTTCATTGGTTGTGTAATCATGGAGGATTTTTACGTTTTTAATTATGTTTAAATTACGGTGATATATCTCCACTTTCCATGCGAACAAGACTTGCACACAAGACTGTAGGACTGTATGTAAGTAATGTACCTGAGGTCGATGGCAGCGCCATTGTTGAGCCACGTCATCTCCGGCTTGGGGTTGCCAACAGCCGCGCAGTCAAATGTCACCGACGCGCCTGGAAACATAACCACAGGAAGTTGGTGGTGATTAATGACATAGACATTAAAGTAAAATTGATGAATGTTAGAATGTTATGATGAGTAGTGGTAGGATTATGGTAATTTTAATAACCAATTACTCTTAACCGATCTGGGAATCGAACCCAAGACTTTGTGCTCGGTAGTCGCGCTTACGACCACTAGCCCAACGAACCAGTCGGTAGTTGTAGTGACCGTACCTTCCATGACGGTGACGGGTGGTGGGGTGGCTATGAAGCGCGGCGGTGACTCCACGTTGGCCGTCTCTGCAGTTACTCGCAGCTCAGTTTCCTCACTCGTCCTGGAACGAACAAGCACAGTTGAATATATGACCAGCTACCCTACCATGACGGCTTAAAGCAGAACTTATTCCAGTGAGGGAAAGAGACAGAGCTATACAGGGTGTCTAGCACCATCTCTTTCCCTCAGTGGAATAAGTTCTGCTTTAAGACGTCATGGTAGGCCTACAGGTAAAGTACTAAAAAACTGTTTAGAGATTGATTGCATTTTTGTTGCAACTACGGTATCTATTTTAGTAGTGTTATAATCTAAGGCCACTGTTGAGTGACTGCAAATGTATGTTCACTTATTTTTGGGTTCGATGTTTACAAACTAACACGCCCGATCCGTTCACGACCTCAGCCAGTGCAACTTGCGTGAGGAAGAAGTTCTTACGCCAAATTACGGAACCTTTTTCTTATATCGTTGAAACACCAGTAAGTTAATCATTATTCATCTGGAATTCAAGTTCAACCTTGTTGTAGCAACAAGGTTAAAATACAGTTTGTTAAGTATAGGCAAAACTATGCTATAGAATAAAATGAGTTGGTCCACACACACTTCCCTGAGGGACTCTGCAGGTAAAGTTGAAGTAACTACTGCACTTCACACGTCACTCGCAGCATTTATATGAGTAGTCTGTTAGATAGGACTGAAACAACTCGAGAGCTAGCCTAGAATACCAACAGCTTCTATCTCTTAAGATCACATCTGTACACCGTGTCAATGGCTTTTACCAGATCAAGGAAAATTCGAATAAGACAGTTACTTGTAGACGTGCGGCTGTACGGCGAGCGCGACGCGACACGCGTATTGCGCCGCGTCGTGCACTCGCAGAGGTTCGATCTCCAGCGCGCCGCTCGGCGTCAGTGACATGCGTGTGCTCTCGATGCGCAGTGGGGAGCCGTTCTTTAGCCAGGTTACCTGGAACAAACATCATAATATGTATAAGAGAGGCTCAACACTCAATACCATTTCACCATGACGACATAGTTGGCGCTGTGGCTGAGCGATCGACTGCCGCGCTGCGTGTCGCGGGGTCGAGGAACACTAGGAATTTCTCTTGTATCGTGGGGGCGTTTACAAACATTTAAACTCACATACACAAACAGCCAGACCTGAAACAATTATCTGTTGGTCATAAAAATATTTGTTCAGACAACCTTGTCGTATTTGTCGACTTTAAGAATAACCCTTTCCATAGTTAGCTTAAATACTTTGAGAGGGCCGACATTCAATCTTCTGTTTTTCATATTATAAAGATACTCACGTTAAGTTTAAGCAGCGGCGGCGCGTTATGCAGTCGGGCAGCTCCGTAGACCCGGCGGTCGGTGGCCGCCGTGTGCAGGCGCAGCGCCAGGCGCGGGGGCGCGCGCACGCCGCACGCCAGCAGGGCTGCGCCCCCGACCGCGCCCAGCACTGAGCGCCCGCCGCCTGAGATCTCGGGCACCTCTGACGATGTTCAATTAATGGAATTAATGGTACGAGTTTGACAAAAAATACTTGTTTGCGTTACTTAAATGTTTATCATTTATCACATACAATGTTCGCAATAAACGTTTCTGTCTTTGACTTTGTGTCTTATACAAGATATTACGTTACACGAGTTTTCTACATACTTGAAAGGAGTGTTTTCATTCTAATGAGTACCTACTACTTTAAATGTGTCCCTCGTTTATTCTTACACTCTATATTATATCCCTTTACTACTCCTCAGACACCCAAATTCTCTTAAGCTTCAAAGTTATGAGCAGTTGCCAAAAGACCTTGAACCCTGTTTTCTGAAAATCATCTTATAACTTCCCCCGCTCTAGGCGTAGTGGGGAGCGGGGGGGAGTGTCAGACGTGTACTGACTAAAACCCACCCATCCTATCCCCTTTGAACAACCCGCAACCCCGGCAGGGAACTAGAACCGTAATGTAATTTCTTCTACGTATAGACTAAACGATATAGCATCGAACAAACAATTAATTTTGTTCTTCCTCTAAGCAATTGGTCTACAATACGCCTCAGTACGCGTGCTACAAATATCCACAACGCCTTCAGACAGACGCCTCACTTCCGCGGGGTCCCGCCGGGACCGATGTGAGGCCCTTTGTGAAGCCTTATCTAATCGACGGGACATCTCGGGCGATGTACCGCGGGGCGGCGGGCCGCAGGGTCGGCCGCTCGAGCCAACAGCTAATATGTCTCGTGTTTGAGGCTGCGATCTGTGATATCGGTGGAAATGTCTAAAGGTATGGTAAACGTTTTCTAAGTGTTTCGTATTTTGACAATAATCTTCTGTTCCTATTCAAATCTATACTAATATTATAAAGCTGAAGAGTTTGTTTGTTTGAACGCGCTAATCTCAGGGACTACTGGTTGGAATTGGAAAATTCTTTTCTTGAAGAAGGCTATATAACATCACGCTACGACCAACTGGTGCTGAGCAGCGTGGGTGAAACCGCGTGGAACAGCTAGTTGTATATAAATGTGCCTTACTGTGCTCGTAGTTCTAGATATCAGTTGCTTTGCGCTAAAGCCTTGCAAACCAATCTGAGTAATTTCTCCACCATTAACAGAATGCAGGTACAATTTAGTCGCCTGTCCCGCTTCCCCAGTGTATATAATGTCGACAGGGTTGGCGTAGTGGCTGAGCGATCGACTGCCGCGCTGCGTGTCGCGGGTTCGATTCTCGCACGGAACAAATACTTGCATGGCCTACAGATAGTTGTTTTGGGTCTGGCTGTTTGTGTATGTGAGGTTAAATGTTTGTAAACGCACCCACGATACAGGAGAAATTCCTAGTGTGGAGCAACGTTTTAATATAAAAAAAATAAGTTGAATAAAGAGTGAGACATATTTTTAGTCTTTACGTCAAATCAAGTTTGTCTTGCATAGAGCATTATCACAAAAAAAAAAAATAACTAAGACTATGGTTATTCTTATTTAATTTTTGTTCTTATTTTGTTATGATTTTGAAAATGTTTATTTAGTTCTCTGTATTTATTGTTTGGCACAGCGCCGAATAAAACTGTTCGATCGAACAGAATCAGCTTTAATTAATAATGTAACAACTTACCTATCTATTCAAATATGTACAATCTGTTTATTTCCAACTTCTATGTTTAACGCATGCTAAGGCAGCCATTCATTAAGGCCACAACACAAAATGTAATAACAATAAGAGCTTTAACATGTAAGTTGGTGTATGTCTTGTTGGTTGTCCTTAAATAATTAAATAAATAACTTAGTACAGGTTTGACGTACGTATTATATTTTAGTCTATGCCAATCTAGAACATTTTTGATTTTCTACATCGTTTTTGCGGATAGATTGGCATTTAGTTTATAGCGCCGTACCTATGATTGGATAATCCTTACTTATATCGGAACAACGAATACACATTATTAAATACGAATTTCACATTATTCAGGAAGCAGAATTCTTTTATGTCTTATTTGTATTATGAATAGGGATACTACACAACACAGTTAGGAACAACTGCGACTACATTATTGGTTTAGTCAAGGAGCAAGAGGTGGTCTATACACAGATTCACAGAAGTAGGTGATTCCGAAAGAAATGATAATCAGGCAGATACTTACCGGCTAGGAACACAGTAGCGACTCTCGACAGGATGGTGCCGACACCATCCACAGTGGCCACGCACTGGTAGTGTCCCGCCAGCGACGCCGACATCTCCGTGATGGACAGCGAACCGTTCGGCAGCTGCTTCCTGGAAACACGCGCATGAACGGTGAGGTTAGCTTCACACATATTGTTGATGGTTAAAGAGAAAGACGAAAGATATGATAATGGTTGGATTGTGTGATCAATGACGTAAAGGAAATTAACGCAAGAAAGTAAATACACATTTCTCACATTAAATAAGTATGTAGTGTGACGGTTGAGAGGTCAGAATGGAAGAAAAAAAACCACAAGTAACATAGGACGATGCTGATGGTAAGGATGAATCAAAATGGCGTCGTGACTATGTGATATCAAGGTATCAGATGACAGCAAGTAATGATACGTCTCTACTCAAAGCAAGGCACTGTGCCTTTTCGCGAAGCACCTCGAGATATACCTACCTATACTTGTCCGTGTCGGTGACGGCATGGTCTCTACTGGGCGAGGCGGTGACGCTGTGCCTCCACGCGAGGCGGATGGCTCGCCTCGAGGTCGCCGAGCACGGCAACAGTGCGGCGTCACCGGGTGCTATAACGGCGTCGGATGGCTCGTTGGTGAAGCGGACGCCGGGATCGTTCGCGTCCTCGCCACCTGGGGAAGAAGGAGATTGTCGATTATTAAAGCTGTTAAAAGTTGCCATAGTTATGTTATGATTAAGTTGACGTGTAGCATCATAAGCGGGACGAAGTTAACTCAAAGCCAGTATATCTTTACCGGTTGACCGCCGCGCGCCGTACGTTGGCCCTATCTGATAAAAGATAATCCAAAAGAACGCGCCATACTAGATGCACCACTTCTGCTTACGTGTCGCATGTCGGCAGCTTCAAGAAACGTGTATGTTAGGCGATTAATCGCACTAGTTCTGTTTAAACATCGAAGTAACAACTAAGACTCTGTCTATATCGGTCGATTATACTAAAAAAAATAAGAGTACCAATCTAGAGGCTGAACAAGTAACATAAACAACACACACCGTAGTACCAAACCAAAAAATCTACACTCAACCGCAAAACTGAATTTGTTCTTCATAGTATCTTTTAATCTAGTAGTAATAGTATCGTTTCCATAAAAACAAAAGATGAACCACAAGAATTCCTTTTTATGAGAATAACAAGAAAATGGTCCTCTTAATGTGTTCACAATAAATCAAAAAGTAAACAAAATATTAACAGCCACAGGTAACATTAACCACATGTTTGTTAGACTACAACAGTTTTCGTATCACAAGTGTTACAACTGACGCGCAGTTAATCATCCTTCGCCGTCTCCTTAATTCATTGGTGTGTTTTTCAATATTTCTCTATCATTCGTCATTCCTTTCCATCCATATCACAAATTCCAGTCATCCTGCCGATGGTCTCCTTCTGCTGGTATACTCATCCACATTAAATCTCACACATGTCCTCTCATCATTTGAACGTGCAGTTGATTGTACAATATAACGGATTGTTTAAACAATAAGCCCGACACAATGAGAACATTGCTCCAAGTTTGTCGTTCATTTATTTGATGAAAAGTCAAATTATGTACGAAAACATACAGAAACGAATCCAGTTTATTTACAAAAACACACATGTTTTTAATAAAAACAGGCTTACGATGATCGAGTTACGATAGTGACGTTTAAGGAGATGTGGGTAGGCAGAAGCATGCCTTCGAACAATGTAATGCACACAACTTTCCTTTAATACCATTTTGAGATTATTTGGGGCATATCGCACGGAGTGTGGAGTTGTTTGTTTTGAATAAACTCAGTGCAATATACATTATTGTATGCCCACGAAGATCAACTTTACTGCAACGACATAAAGACGCTTTCCAAAGTCAAATTGTGGCTTTACTTAAACGTAACTTTATAAACCTACATACTTGTGGATTCTATATTAATAAACTAAATGACTGTATATCTTTGTTTAAACTCAAAATACCAAGCAACCTACGCATCAGCCTGTATTTAAGGCTTTCAACATTCTGTATACCCGACCGTACCCGGACAACGTGGGCTAGTCTTTATAATTATAACCTTCGTTCGTATAACCCGCGAACCTTTTGACCTTCATCACAATATAGAAGTAGGTACGCGAGATGTTGGCAACGCGTGGGGCCCACACGAGGATAGCGCATAGAACGCATATTAACACTGCTGGAGTGATCGTGTAGACCCCCAGCCAGAAGTGACGAAAAGGAACACCGTGTGGTTTTAGCCAGTAGGAGTCTGACAGACCCCTCCGCCATGGCGGAGGACATCCATCGAGGATTTTGTAAAAAAAGGCCTTATTGATAACAGCGCATTCTAACACGACTACAAAGTGTATACAGATATACAAGTCATGAAATAAAAGTATATTTAAAGTGGGAACAGAATAGGAAGTTATTTGACGATTTCCTATCCGCAAAAAAAGAAGGAGGATCAGAATAGAGAATATAATCGAATAAGTATTTTTATATTTGCCTTAAACTGTGGGTGCATCAAATATGACGCAATGTGTGCGTATGTGTGGGATCATCATCATCATTGTTCACTATCCTTATCTCGATCTAATTTGGTTATCATCAAATTAGCCAATAAATAGGAAAATTATATCTTTTCTACGCGCTATAATATTTAGACGTTGTTGTTAAATTATAAATATAGGCCAAGTTTAACAGAAATAAAGATTATTATAAATAAAACGTGTTCTTCTTTTATATTTCCCTATTACTCATCACCTCAGAAGCTATTTCTCCACACTCTCCTCTTCACTCTGTCCATGTCTAGAAATATTTTTATTTTATGATTAACAGTACTCTATTATCAAGGATTAATCGTACTGAACTTGTGCCGAATCGTACTGAATTTTAAAGCATTTCTTAAATTAACCTGTTTAAAAAATAAAAACAACTTCAGCGATTATTTTAATAATTTTATCGCACAGAATAACAAACAAAAAAAAACTTTAAATTAATTTAGTCACAAACAAATAGCTCCCATTCGACATTACACACAAACACGAATAGTTAACATTACAATTGTCCCGTCAGCCCGCGTCCCCCCCCCCCCCCGCTGTCCGACCCCGCGGGGCCCATAAATCAGTGATCCTCATTTTATCGGCTTCCCATCTGTTGTTGAGCCAATACCCTGTGGTGCGCGGCTATGGCGAATTGTCACCAAAGAACGAGTCACAGGGTAAAATAGTTACAGAACAATAACTCTGAACAATTCCTATATTCAATCCTTTTGTGGCGTGTACCTATTATATATGTCACATGACGGTAAGCGATGTTGTAATTGCCTATTTTATGTTCTTATTTAATTAGAAAAGCTTCGATAGAGCTAGATCTTAAAGCAGATTCTCTAGGTGAATTTTTGCCATTCGTGAAATGTTCAGTGTACGAACAAACTACCACAAAAACAATTATTATAGTCGCGAAGATTTGATCGACCCGCAAAAATATGTATTACGATTGAATGCTCGTTTCTTTACAAGCGCTCGTTCTACGAATGTTTGCTAAACGAATTCGCGGAACGAATGCTCGCAGTGTTTTGCAAACCGTAATAATTTGCGCAACAATATTTCCGTCAGTGCACCTTCTGCCACTGTACATATACAGTCTGCTATGAACCCAGTTGGTAATGTAAGAGCCCATCCGCCCGCATGCGCACGCGCCGCCACAGACAATCCCTCGCAGCACACCACACTGACATACCATTACACATTGACCGCTAACCGTTCGACTACCGTGTGTATTAGTAGTTGGGTAGAAATGCGACTTCATCTTGTTTAAACACTCGTAGTACACAGAGAGCCAGCCAGGCAGACAAAAGTTTGAAGACATGAAAAACCCACCAAACCGTGGTGGACCCGTGTCGTGTATTACAGCCTGCCCTCTCATAAAGGCCTGTGTCCCAGTTGTGGGAACGTGATAGGCTGATTGGATACTCAATAATTGGTTAGTGAATTAATTTGATTGCAGTGATATATTATAGTTTAAAAACTAAAAGACACGTTTGGAGGAACGTCGTGTTATTCCTCGTATTCAGCAGGCTCTTTTATTTATTTATTTATAATAAGCACACCAACAGCACGGTTACATACAAAACAATTGAAAAGAACTGACATATAAAAACTGCATTTCAGTAACCATGCAAATAACAGGTATGCATGACATTTAACATGGTAAATATTAGAGACAGGATTATATTACAAAAATTGTGTCAAATAGAACCAAAACTAGTACAATTAAAAAAAAACAACAATACATGAAAACAAACACTCATGGTTCACACTGTTTACATACATTTGAAGCCCATGTCTTGGTGTTGTTTTAAAAAAAAAAACAAGATAAAGTAAGGTAAGGTAAGTCATGTTAGCTAGTTGTTGTTTACTAGTAGTTACAAGTGAAGCTAATAAAGGCGTGTTAAATAGTCATAAAACAGTAGTAGCGGAACATAAACTGAATGTGAGTTTGTTTACAAAGTAAATCGCGACTACTGTCAACTTGTGGTGCCGAGTGTAGTACAAACAATGGCCAGCTGGTGCCGTGTGTCTGTGTGTCTGTGGGGCTGTGTGTCTGTGTGTCTGTGTGTCTATGGGGCTGTGTGTCTGTGTGTCTGTAGGCGCAGGTAGCATGTCGTGCGGGCGCGCTGTCACTGTGGCAGCTGTGTCGACACGCCACTCGCGTACATGTCATCTATCTGTCACATGTCAGTAAACATGTCATATGGCGCCCGGATTATTTGGTTTCTGATGAAGTGGCGACCAAGACTCGCTGTACATTTCTTTTATTACCTGGTACTCACACTACAGTACTGTCTTTGGGATTGACTGCTGCGCTGCGTGTCGCGGGTTCGATCCCCGCACGGAACAAATATTTGTATGATCTACAGATAGTTGTTTCGGGTCTGGCTGTTTGTGTATGTGTGTTTAAACATTTGTAAACGCACCTACGATACACGAGCAATTCCTAGTGTGGGGTAGGTAAGGTTTCTTTGAAAAAATGGATGGTCACCCATCCACTCTCTTAAACTTAAAGACTAACCCGCGCGGTTGTTATTATTTAGCCACGAGCTCTTGTTTATCTACAACAATATACCGAGCATTACAACTCGCCACCTCAATCTCAAGTTGTTTAAACAATCGCTGTCACACATGCTTTATCTCAATCAGCGCGCGCCTGAGTGGCGTGGCGTAGCGTTAGCATACATAGACTAGCGAGCATAGAGCAGCGATGTCTGTGAGTCAGCGGTAAGCGGGTCAATTAGTCAGCGCGGAGACGACGCGGAAATGGGACGTGTCGGGAGACGTGGTGAGAGACAATGATACCAAATATACGAGTTATATAGAGTTAGATCTACTTTGTAGGGCGGTCTTAATCACACTCGTGTGACAGCTGTTTCTAAGCTAAATAATTGACATTATAAGTATCGTGAACTATCTAAAAGAGCTGTCTGCAGATAAGTGAGTCCGTCGACCGAACCACCATTTTTTTAGATTGGGAAGTCATCACTTAACTTCCCCTGCTCTTGGCGGAGCGGGGGTAGTATCAGATTTTTACTGACTAAAACCCACCCATGTTCCTTCTATTGCCCTTTACGTTACGGGGCCACGGTATCTCTTTCGAACAACCCGCAACCCCGGTAGGCGGAGGCCCTGGCAAGCCCCCTTTCTTTGCTGACATCTCTTTGAGGCGCGCGTGAAACACGAACGCGCCGTCGACACGGCCTGACGTCAATAGACGGACGGACGGTGAGCTACCCATTGCTCACCGTCCACAGGCCCTCCTTCGCTAGCATTACTGCTTCGCAGAAGGAAGTGACTGCTTCCTATTTTCTCTCGCTCCGGATGATGGACCAAACCGCCATTGTACTTCGTCTGAGCGCTCTTTAGGTGCTCTAAAATCGCACCACCGCGCGCCGCAAGCGGTAACGACGCCTACTTGCAGTACTTAACAGACCGACGTCTGTAATAATACAACTTTATGGGAAGGCGACAGAGGCAGAGGGCACATTGTCAGCATCTACGGAACTGCCGGGGTTGTGGGTTGTTCGAATGAGATACGTAAAGAGCGATTGAAGGAACATGGATGTATTTTAGTCAGTACAAGTCTGACGCTCCCCCCCACTTCACCCGGAGTGCGGGAAATTATATGATGATTTTCCACCCCAAAAAAAAGCATCTACGGAAGCGCTTAGAATGCCCTGTTAGCCCAACAACAGAACTTCAATTGCTTATGTAATCCTAATACAACTTCACAGTTCAAAAAGTATCACCCTCCTATAAAGTAACCCGCGTCAACTCCTACATAAAGAGTGCCAAGATGATTTCCTTCAGCCCTCCCCTCTGCCTCCCTGAATACTTTCAGTTGAAAAGTTACGGAACTATGCAAATGGGGGTCGCGACCACGGCCCGGTCGCGACCACGACCCGGCCGCGACCGGCGATGGCGACCGGCCGCCAATCGATACACGTACAGTTTACTTCATAAAACTGTGGACGGCACCGTCCCACCGGCAGCGGTTAGCGAGTTTGAGAACGTTTTGTTTTATATTCTACTAGCTTTTGCCCGCGGCTTCGCTCGCGTTAAATTAGGGGTAACACAGTTCCCCTTGCGCCTTGTTGATTTGTAATAGCAACGCTAAGTTTTCCCTTTTCTTCCCTCTTTCTCCCTCATCCCCCATCCCACTTTTTTATAAAAAATGTTAGTCTATGTCCGTCTTCTAGTTCCCAACTATCTCTGTACCAAAATTCATCAAAATCGGTTTAGCCATTAAAGCGTGAAGAGGTAACAAACAAACTCACTTTCGCTTTTATAATATTAGTAAGGATTTTGTCCCACAGCTGGACAAAGGTCTCTCTCTTAGCCATCCACTCTCGTTTATTTGCGTTTTTCTACGGGGGACCAAACAGAAATATAATTATTATACAGACGCGAGGCCTATAATTAGTACGTTTGTTGGAGACCAAATATCAATAAATGTTGTCGGAGAGTTGTTCGCTGATCAAAAACTATATCGACTGCGACGCATTGTTTAAATAAAAAAATCAAAATATAAAGTACATTCAGTTTTCCATCTTATGAGTTTATTATATAGTCGTACTAGCTTTTGCCTGCGGCTTCGCTCGCGTTTGATTCGGGGTAACACAGTTCCCCTGTCTTGATTTGCAGGTATCTGCTATCTGTAGTTTTTGCACTAGCGGCTTATTTATTGTTATCGCAAAGTTTTCCCTTTTCTTCCCTCATTTCTCATTTTTTTTACATTGCCTATGTCTGTCTCCTGGGTCCCAACTATCTTTGTATCAAAATTCATCAAAATCGGTTTAGCGTAAAAACGTACTAAACAAACTCACTTTCGCTTTTGTAATATTAATAAGGATTATACTGACGCGGGGCCTAAAAATAATTCGTTAGTTGGGGAACAAATATCAATAAACGTTATCGGAGAGTGACTGACTGACCAAAAACTATATCAACTGCGAGGCATTATTTAAAAGCCTAAAATATTAAACACTCGCGTCCTGTAACTAGTGTATAGTAGTCGCTCCCCGCCTGCGCCGGCGCCGACGCTGGGACAGGGGCCCTATGTTGACTGCGGTGAAGTTTTGCGATAAAAATGTTGAATAGATCGTTTGTGACAGCGGTTGTGAAGTTTGTAGAACATGCCCGATAACACTACACCGGTTTCTGAACTTTGTATCTAGCAACTTGAGACATTTTGTTTCCAAACGTAAAGCATCTACCTAAGTTAAGTTGATTTTGATAAAGGAAAAGCTGTATATTTTGCACAATTAAGACGCACACCGTATCAAAATCGTGATGGCCCAGAGGTTAACCGCCTCGCCTCTCATGCATTGGGTTGTTGGTTCAAAATCCGGTCAAGTACTAATGTGACTCTTTCAATTAATATGTTGTACTTTATATATAAAAACGATGAAATCGATCAATGGTCATACCTTCTCTGTATGAGAAGAAGTCTTAGCCCAGCAGTGGGCGGCTGGTATTAAGACGAACGTATAAAGTGCCATTATGTCACTTAAATGCTGGATCAAGCTAAGATTTCCAAGAGGCCTGTCCTCTTGGAAATCTTAGCTTGATTTTAACGTTGTTTGTATGAAGCGTGACATAACTTCCGCCAGAGTTTTATTTACAAAATAGCGGCTACATGACAACACTGTACATATTTGTTTATAGCTGCTATCAATACAAACAAGTTTTGTATGAGACTAAATCTTGTAAAGCATCACGTTTCCGACATTTAACCCATCGGTTGTACGCGAAGCTGTTATTAACCGACTTCAAAAAAAGGAGGAGGTTCTCAATTCGTCTGTATGTTTTTTTTTTTTTTTTTTTTTTGTGTTTGTTACCTCATTACTCAGGTCTGAGTGAACCGATTTTGATGATTCTTTTTTTATTCGAAAGCTGGTGGTTGTCGTTTGGTCCCATAAAAAAAATATCAAGATCCGACAAGAACTTTTTGAGTTAACTTTAATAATACGTATTAGATTGACTTCGTGTACGTTGATGATATACTCATTCGTCGATTATATTTTAGAATTTGTCGAAGACAAATGATCAAAAAATGGTATGTAGGTACTACTATGGTTTGGAAGGTCATCGCAGTAATTTGGTGATAGATCTTCAGTGATATACAACGGCACTCTTTAATAAATGACAGCAAATCTGCCGTGATTGCTGCAATCACATGTATAAGTATGGGTTTTGCCAGGGTAGGCAGGCGAGTGGGAGCAGGGTGACCGTATCCCTTCCCCACCCCTCACCTAGTCATTAAGAAACATAAACATCAGATCAAGTATCAGCTGTATCCCCTAGGGGATGATGCATATGATTTCTGAATTGGTTTAATACTAAAGCATAATATAGATACTTAGTATTTAATCTATAGCTTGATGTGGAACTAAAAATTGTATCTAAGACGGGACTAAAGCTAAAAAGAAAAACTTTTTAACCGTGTTTGCGTATTATATCATAATACTATAACTAAAAATGTTGAAATAAAAACTTTTTAGTAAAAAAATAAAACCGACTTCTAAAAAAAACTAAAAACTGGAAAATAACTTTATTTCCGGAAGTCGGTGGCCAATAAAGTCAACGAAACCAACAAAAGCCACCGGCTTTCGGAAATAAAGTTATTTTCCAGTTTTTAGTTTTTTTTAGAAGTCGGTTTTATTTTTTTACTAAAAAGTTTTTTTTGAATATAAATTAAAATGGCAGTACTAAGGCAGGCCAAATAAAATATCTACATCGTAATCTTGGTAGAAAGACTTGGTAGACCTTCTGAGATGAAAATGACATAACTTCGGCCAGAGGTGCATTTTGAAAGCAGAATATCTAATAATGTTCAGTCGCTCGAGTGCAGCCTACAGAGTGCCTCCCGTGTGCCGCCGCGCCGCACCGCGCCGTGCGCTGAGCGCGCCATATTAGTAATGGCAGCTTAATGCGCGCCCTTTGTAACATTATGATTTATACTAGTTCACGCCACAAGGTAAATACTACAGAAGACCCACTCTGCCGCGGTTACGGGTTGTTCGAAAGAGATACCGCGGCTCCGGAACGTAAAGTGCAATAAAAGGAACATGGGTGGGTTTTAGTCAGTAAAAGTCTAACACTCCGCCTAGAGCGGGGGAAGTTATTTGATGATTTCCCACCCCAAAAAAAAAGACCCACTTTACACCTACACAATCATTGCGAAACGATTGATATACCCGGAACATTTTTACATGATAAAGATATATGACTGATACCCTTTAGTCTATAGAATATGCCGTGGATTTTAAATACAACTGGCGAATTGTGGGCCAAAACTGTTATTTTTTCACCATGGTTTTTTTTTGTAAAACTTTATAAAGAAACGAGATTACCGATATGTCAGTGTAGGCAATTTTAAAAATTGATAAGACGAATACAAATCATAGTTATAATCACTGGACCACTATCACTAACAAATTAAACACTCTTGCCCAAATATTCCACTGCGTGGAGTGCGGTAGCTGTCCCAGAATCGCAGGATAAACAATACCCTATACTTAAGTAAATACATGTTATCTGTGTGCCAAGTTTAATACAAATCCTTTCAGTAACTTCTGTGTGGGAAATAACATTCATCCTCCCAAACTTTCGCATTATATAATAGTTTCTTCATAAAACATTGTAGAGTTGACCTTCTGAATGTATCAGCGTTTGGCTCGCACTAATGCGCCTCATTGACGGCGCTCGGTTACAAATGAAGCGCGGCGTGCGTCGCGTGTGGCGCGTACCCTTTTATACAAGTATTTCTGAAGCAAGCATTTTTATATTTTCAGGCGAGTTTTCCTTTACGAAAATACGCTGAAATACGTCAGTGTCTCACCTATATATCTTAGAGCAGGTTGTGAAACGTGTTTGTTGCAATAATTTAAAGTAAACATAAAACGAAAAGAATTGCAAGCCGAGGCTACGCCACTGTAGCACTGTAGCTACGCCGTAGCACTCGCGTAGCAAACAAATGACTAATGTTTCAAGAATAGCATTATAATGACTGCCGTAACGGCCGCTGCCGGTTAAACCTACCGGACCGGACTCCGGACACCTTGCTTGGTTAGATGTACTGGGGGCCTAGACAAAATCCCTTTTCTGTAAGCGTTAACGCCAGCAGAAAAATCAAATTGTATGGAGTTGACATTTGCTAACCAGATGTCACGTGACTGCCGCTAAATTGGTAGACAAAGTCATTATTCCTTATGCGGAAAGGAAAGCTGACGTGAGCGTGAAACGCAAACGCTAAAAATGTTCTCCTAAATGGTAGACAAGTGGCACTTTTGACAAACGCTAGTGATATTTTGACGTTTCCGTGACACGCTTTATTAGCGGGAGATCGGACCCTGACGCTAACCATTAGAAGGAGTAAACAGTGAACTTTTAGAGTGTGTTTTAGTTAAATTCTTTAGTAAAAATGCATTCTTTGAAATCGTTTTGGGAAGCAAATAATGAAGCATCATTGCAAACACGTCAAACAAGAATAAATGGTCGTAAACTGGAGAAAATTGTGGACATATCGGATTTGGAATTTGTTCATTGCTTTAGATTAGATAAACAAAGTTTTTGGACTCTTTGTGATGATCTTCGCGTTTAATTAAAAGGCTCTTAAAAATTACTGCTAACTCCTGCCACAACCGTTCACGATAACGACTTCAAGGTAAGGTACGGAACCTTACCTTAAAGTCCTGTTTGAGACCTTGAAAGATCACCATGGCTAAAAATAGAATTCATAAGATTAGGGTCTAGTGAGAATAAGAGCCAGTAAACATAAAGTTTGATACTAGCAATTTAATACCACATCTAATAAACAAGTGTTAAGATTTGGAATGAAGTTTATCTTTATTGGAATAACAAATGTAAGAGCCACAATCATATAAGAGCACCGTTGTGGGCTTGTTTACATTACGCATTCCATAATCTCAAGTAGGTCCAAGACTAGTTAAAATGGGAATAGTTTGGAATAAATGAAAAAAATATCGAAAAAAGCCTGCCTTTTCATGAATTCTATTAGCAAACTAAATTGCTCGGGACTCGCACGAAGTCTAGATTCCATCTAAAATTTAAATAAATAATGTATTGAATACTCATCGCAATAAAACTTTTTTTCTATTAACAGTAATTTTTTATATTAATTTTTTTCAAAGATACTAACTAGATCATAGTTGTTACTTTTACTTGAAATGTTATTTAAAGATGTTTAGTTACTTTCTTTGTAATAAAAAACACTCTTCAATCACTACAAATAGTTAAACACACACAACACTTTTGAATAATTTTGTTATCGCGCGTTTGTGCGTTTGACATTGACAGCGACACTAAACGCAATAATGTCACTGTGACATTTACAATACACTATTCCATAGGCTAATTATAGAGTGTTTCGGGTAACGCTGCTGGAATGAGCGTTAGGCGTTCCATTTGTAACTTGTCTACCATTTTCGGCACGCTAACGTTAAGTCCTTAGCGTGAACGGAAAACGCTCGTGCGGAAAACGCTTGGATTTTGTCTAGGCCCCCTGAAATATCTGTCAAACGCCGGTCCGCGGTACCTGCTTTTGACAGATATTTACAGTAAAAACATATTTTGAAATTGAGATAAAGTTGGCACTTTGACCTCCAATATTTTCGTAACTGGAAGGTTTACAGATATCCCGAAAAACTTGGCTTTATCAGGGGTGCGAAAAATTACATCCATTTTTTTTAAGAGCTAAACCGATCCCTGCGCATCTTTAACTCTAAGTACCCGAAATGCAACCTTCTCAATAACTGTCATTTTGACATATCCACCACATTCTCTGTCGCGTAAAAAGTTTACTTATCCTCAGTTCGTATCGCGCACATTCGGGTGTTGACAAAAACCTCGGACAAGTCAGACGCGGCGCCTAACTTCGCAGACATAGCGGGGGGAGAGGGAGTGGGGAGGGGAGGGGCGAATTGGCACTATTTGTGACAAGATGTATTGGTAGTTACGGAAAAGCGTAAAAGATAGTTTAAAAAGTTTTAGTTACGAGTGAGTTAGTCGAGTTATAGTAAAGTTCTGGGATTTCTGTGAGTGACGACTGACTAATTGGTATATTAGTTGTTAGTGTGACTGCAGACGATGGAGTTTCGGATTCGATGCCTAGGTTTTGAAGCATGTTCTTTAATGTGTTGTAAGCTATTGCATAGCTTCTATCGCGAGCCTTGAGCGTGGAGACTGAATCCAGAAATTTCGTAACGAAAAAACCTAACACTTTCATTACGAATACGGTCTGTTATTTCTAACGATTCCAATGTTCTATTAGCGTGTTCGGTAGAAAATCGGATAGTCAATCGACATTACGCTGAATCAAACCCAAGGTCTTATTTTTCTTTAGCTTTTATAATATTAGTAAGGATACTCATTAATATATCACCATAATCCTTCCTGCCCTGAGGCGAAATATAAAAATCTGTTGCTTTTTATAATATATTTGTGTTACTAGCAATAGTTTTTAAGTCAGTATGTATACTAACCATTGGATCAAGATGTCCCTAAAATAAATAAATTGAATGGAAATTGAATAACCCTGAGATAAAATTTCATAACTGGTGCAATGTGGATGCACTGTACAGTACACACTCCGCGCGGCGCAGCATGCAAGCTGAGATGTCATGTACCTAACTGTTAACAGCTCGAGGTAAACTACGTTGTGAACGTATTTGTATGGGAGCGTCCACGTGCGCCCTTGAACTAGCAACTAGTTACTAGTTCGGCTCGGGTCTCCAACTTCGGTCCCGCACAACTTCACCCAGCCATTGTGGCAACTTGCTATTCATAACTAAGTTCTGAACAATCTAGATTGCTTGTATAATAGTTTACAGTATAGAGGAGCTCGTGGCTGAATAATAGCAGCCGCACGGGTCGATCTTTAGATTAAGCCGCGCTTGTCTAGGTTGGTCTGTGGATGGGTGACCACCCATTACATACCGAGTTTGTCATTTGTAGATCTTTGGCAGTCGTTACAGGTAGTCAGTGTTCCGAAAGTCTGACAACCAGTCTTACCAAGTGGTATCGCATTACCCAGTAGTGACAGGATTGTGGAGGTCAGATAGGCAGTTGCTCCATGTCAAATACTGATATACTGATACTGAAGACCCGACAAAGCTTCCCAAATGATAAAAGGATACTAACGCGGGCCTATTACCAAGGCACTGGTGTGTGTCCGCCTGTCACAGGGCTATTTCTTCAAAGCCTTAACAGATATACGCTGGTGAACATGGCCAGAGAGCGCTCAAGGGAGAGAGGTTCGGGAGGACACAAGGGAGGCCATTACCCAGCAGTATGACAAATGACAGATCACACACACAACTTAGAAACTAGTGTGTTTTGTGTATTTTAATGTGTAACAAATCCTGCCGTATGCATATCCGACTCACCCCATTTTTTATTTAACCGACGTTAACGATCTGCCGTCAAAAGTGACGTCACATTATTATGAACATAATCTGGTTTTCATCATAATCTGTTTGTCAGCCAACCATGTCCCGGTCGGAAATAAGGGTAATTATAACGATCTCCCCGGATGCACAGTAATGAGATTTCCTAGCGTTCTGTCTTATAAGTGAAAGGTCTGCAACTCTCATTAACCAGCATTTGTATTAGATTATTATGTTATGTAATGCCAAACAAAACCGATGGTTCAATTTGAATGTACTCGTAAAAGACTAACCATGGAGTTTCTTGCAAGTTCTTCTCGATAGGAAACGACCAATCCGAACCGTGCACATTTTCTCATCGTTTTATAAATGCCTATGTAGGCCTGTGTGGAGTAAAAATATTTGGGTTTTAAAACATTCGCCACTTACGGACTGCCTGACATCATAATCTGCCTATCTCTTCTAGTCGAACCTGGTGCAGCTACATGGCGCGATTGTCCGTCTGACTTCCGTAAACCAGTTGTTCCTGTCCGGGGCACTACGATACCCTTTAGCTGACTGGCTGGCTATTAGACACTAGCTGTTTCCCGCGGTTTCACCGACGCTGCTCAGCACCTGTTGGTCGTAGCGTGATGTTATATAGCCCATAGCCTTCCTCAAGAAATGGACTATCCAACACTAAAAGAATTATCCAATTCCAACCAGTAGTCCCTGAGATTAGCGCGTTCAAACAAACAAACTCTTCAGCTTTATAATATATATATAAAATATATCCTCATCTGCCTAGCCTTTTCCCAACTATGTTGGGGTCGGCTTCCAGTCTAACCGGATGCAGCTGAATATCAGTATTTTACATGGAGCGACTGCCTATCTGACCTCCACGACTCAGTTAATACTGGGTAATACGATACCCCTTGGTAAGATTGGTTGTCAGACTTTCGGCACACTGACTACTTGTAACGACTGTCAAAGATCTACAAATGACAGCCGGGACCAACGGCTTTAACGTGCTTTCCGAGGCACGGAGGAAACTCGGTATGTAACGGGTGGTCACCCATCCACAGACCAACCTAGGCAAGCGCAGCTTAACCTAAAGATCGACCCGAGCGGCTGCTATTATTTAGCCACGAGCTCCTCTATATCTCTCTATATATATCAGCTTTATAATATTATAAGTATAAGTATAGATTCGGGTCATTAACTTCCTGCGACTACTTCCAAATGTCTACAAATGACAGCCGAGACAAACCAAGGCATAGAAGAAACACCCTATGTAACGGCTTAACGTAAACATCGATCCATGTTCATATTCATTTATTTACTAGCTTTTGCCCGCGGCTTTGCTCGCGTTAAATTGGGGGTAACACCTTCCCCCTTTCCTGATTTGCAGGTACCTGTTACCTGCAGCTTTTGCCCTTGCGCCTTATTGATTTGTAATAGCAAAGCTAAGTTTTCCCTTTTCTTCCCTTTTTCTCTTGCATAACCTAATTTAAAAAAAAAATTGCCTATTTCTATCTTCAGCGTCGCAACTATCTCTGTACCAAAACTCATCAAATTCAGTTTAGCCATTAAAGCGTGAAGAGGTAACAAACAAACTAACTTTCGCTTTTATAATATTAGTAAGGATTTGCATTCCATAATGTCTTTTAGACCTTCAAATAGGTCACAGTAACAATTAATTAACTTCTTCTAAAAGAGCTCTACTTGTACTTACGACATCTGCGCTGTAATGCTAACTCAACCAGCAACAACCAGCTGACATTGCAACAGATACAAATACTGAGACGAACTAGGTCGTAAACGAACTTGTTTCAGCGAATAATGTTCGTTGGAATCTTCGCGGACATGAAGTTGCCGTCCTTAGTATACAGAGTTAGTTTGCTTCGTTATCTCAAGATACAGCTTTCAAAAAAAATTAAATTATTATTATTATTTTATTATTATTTTTAAATGTTTGACTTTGACTTTGACTTTGAAAAGTTCTAAACTCTATGACCTATATTGATATTATAAATGAAAAAGTTTGTAAGAAAGCTTGGATTCGTCACACAGATAGTTTGAAACCGGATTAACACATAGGCTTTTAATACTGATAGTATAACTTTTGCGCAGGACTTAGGAGCTATTTAAGAATACTTTGTAGTAAGACGCTATTTTGGATGTGCATTTTTGTCATAAACAAATTAAAACACTATTACGACCAACAGCTGTACTATAATGTTGTACGAAAAAACTTTGCATTAAATAATACATAATAGCTTCTATAAACAAGGTTTTACAAAAGAGTTCCAATAAACCCTTCAGCTCATCTCAAAAGTCTATTCACACAAACGACCTAAAAAAGGCCCAATCTGACATAAAAGACCGCAATATCTATGTCACAGAGCCACAGTGGCACACAAAGGCAGAATGGATGCGCGCCTTGATCACGAATCACGGTGGAGAAAAAAAAGCTAGCTGTCAAACAAAGCGAGCGGCGGCCATGATTGAAAAATGGCGGATGTGGGACAGCTGGACAGAGCGTAATGTACCCCCTTTTTGATTTGTGCTGAATGATGGAGATTGGTACAGGTGCAGATTGTGAACGTTACAGTAGGTCACTGGGTAACTTCGAATGTCAAAATATATACTTGGGTTATTGTTTTTCTAGTGTAGAATGACAGAATAAAGGTTGGTTTTGAGTGCTACTTGCGGATCGTTATAACATTCTGTTTAAACCTATCAGCAGACCATAAACTCGTTTCATTTATGTGACCAGAGATTTTACAGGACAATGAGCAATCTCACACTCTTAGAAAATTCCTGTGTCATCAAACTATGACTGGTACATTGGCGGAATCTGTAAAATCATCTGAGGATGAAAAGATTTTTCCGGTAATCTTAGAAATGATTCATTTTAATATGAATCACACAAACGTGAATACATTCAGTGTTGCGCCATTAAATTAAGTACACATTCAAACATTCACTCCACATGCTGCAATCAATTTAAAACTTCAACGTTTCAAGTACTAGGCGCACATACAGTGTATGAAGATGTTACTTACTAATATAAGTCACTGTGTTACGAGAACCTCCAATGTTTGATTATGCGCGAGCGGGTGAATGTATTTGTCAATTTGCACCAGGAGTGCATAATGTATTTGGAGTTCGTCTCACAGTCTGATTGGTTTGGAGTGTAGTGCTTGGTAGCTTGGAGAGTTTGTATTGGTCGCGCACAACCCGTCTTTGAGTGTTGGGATGCGGTTTCGGGAATATGCACTGGTAGTGTTCGTACTGTCCGTGCCTTTAAGCCCTGATGGGAAACGTAGAGAGCACAAATCCATTCTTTCTGTTTATGTGTTTATGGTGAACATTCAGAACACTTTGTCATTTGAACTTTGCCCCACACTAGACATTTGACGGCACGGTTGGCGCAGTGGCTGAGCGATCGACTGCTGCACTGCGTGTCGCAGGTTCGATTCCAGGTAATTGTTCCGGATCTGGCTGTTTGTGTACGTAAATTTAAATATTTGTAAACGCACCCACGATACAAGAAAAATTCCTAGTGTGGGGCAAAGTAATAAAAAAAAATTGACCCCAATGGGGTCTTGGTGCAGTGCTGTCGCTCGGTTTCTCATTTTATTGTACGGCTTTATATATACGCAGCGGGGTAAGTGTCAGACTTTTACTGACTAAAACCCACCCATGTTCGTTCTTTTGCCCTTTATGATCCGGGGCCGCGGTATCTCTTTTGAACAACCCCGGCAGGCTTCCTGCTACCCTAGTACTCCACTCCTTGTAATCCCGCATTCCGTCTCACTTCATCATTCCACCGCCGTGGTACTTGTCACTCAGTTACCGTTTGGGTTCCATTCGTCCCGCGGTACATATCCCGGAGGTAACCTGGTTACGTCCCTCGCAGTCCGTCGGGACGCCACGTCGGCAGGTGCTCAACATTTTGCAATTTATGCATAGGGCTGCTATTCACTAATATTTTCTGTTTTATTTTTCTCCATTTGGACTGCTTTTAAACATGACTTTATTTATATCTACGCCTCAAATATTACGGGCGCAATTTTCTGTTATCAATACGATAGATAAACGAATACCTAAATAATTCGTCTCTAGAGCCGTGCACATTTTATTTATCAATTCAAATTGGTTGAAATAAGAACGTTGTGTACTGTATTTCGTCAAAGGGAAGTATCCCTTTGATGATAGATCCCTACATGTATTATAATACACATTAAAGTGTTCCCACCCACACATACACACAGCTGTGGACTCTCGTGGTTTATTGCCATTAACTAGCACAAGAACTATTTATTTGTGCTAGGTGAGCTTCAAGCAGAAGTCTGCCACATCCACAGCGTTAGTAGTTGCTTTCGACAGGTCCATCATAGTGGTCCAGGTGGAGCTGCCTAAAGATTTATTTATTTCTTTACTAAGGATCACCAACAATAGATGTACAGTGATCATTTAACTTAAAGTATGGACGACAATAGAATCACGTAGGTGCACTCCTTCACTTACAGGAGACCACAGCATGCACAATATACTTAATTCTTTATTTTTTTAATAAAAACGTTGCCCCACACTAGGAATTTCTCCTGTATCGTGTTTGCGTTTACAAACATTTAAACTCACAAACACAAACAGCCAAACCCGAAACAACTACCACTAGGTTATACAAATATTTTGTTCCACGCGGGAATCGAACCCGCGACACGCGACGCAGCAGTCGATCGCTCAGCCACTGCGCCAACCATGCCGTCACAATAGGTATAATTAACTATAAGCTAACAAAGTAACAATTTATAATATTATAGAATTAAAAAGTTAATAAAAATTAGAACAAAACTGTAGATCAGGACAAAGCTGTGCTAGTGTTTATGTGACTGCTACTAATACTACAGCATATTGCCATAATATGAGATCGATCTTGGGATACCACATTCAGAGTCGCTGTTGCAACCTCTTCACCAGAAACTCTATGAGAAAAATAAATCAGTGTCCTATCCCTAGCTGATAACAAAATCACAATCAAGTTATGTGCGGGCGGCTACCTGAATCACCGTGATTGAGACACGTCGGCCGCTCGGGTGCCGGACGCGCCCGATCCCCCCCGACCTCACACGATGACGCCCGAGCACACCTCACGGACATAACGAATAAGGGGCGAGACCCCGACTCGATCGGAGAGATATTTCACACTAACCCTGTGGAGATTGACGGCCACTGTCACGTTTCAATTTGGGTTCACTTTCTGTTTGGTTTCGGTGAGAAATTGTATGTGTTTGGCGACAAGAATAAGCTTCATACACTCTTCTGCTGACCTATGGCGCTGATCTCTGGCATTAGCATGTCATAGTGCATAGTGCATATAGCATTTACGTCTACATTTAACAGTACTGGCAAACTACCTAGACTGACCTCATCATCGACCTAAACTTGTCTAGCTTCCAGTCTGCATCTAGTTAGATGCAGTTCATCATCATTCTCCTGCTTGTTTATCTGTAGTCGGCGCAGCATGTCTTTTACTTACATACTACTCATCAGAAACAACCTTTCTTGCCATCCTTCACACAGTCCATCCATCGTTCGTTTGGCCTTCCTCTTCTACTAAACCCATCCACATCAATGTTCAAAACTTCCCTCCGCATCACATGTCCACACCAACCGATAACGACACAAGTTTTCAGTCACCAGCGATACTTTTAATAAAAAAAAAAACGTTACCCCGTAGGTACTAGGAATTTCTCCTGTACCGTGGGTGCGCTTACAAACATTTAAACTCACATACACAGACAGCCAGACCCGAAACAACTATATATAGGCCATACAAATATTTGTCCCGTGCGGGGATCGAACCCGCGACACGCAGCGCAGTAGTCTACCGCTCAGCCACTGAGCCAATCGTGTCGTAGCTAGAGACTTTCGTGTAGAGACTTTCAGAAATCCTTTTTGTACTCGTATTTTATGTTATCACGTAACACCACACATTCTTAACTTTCTTATCTCAGTCAAGAACAAATGCCTTTCATAATAGATATTTCAAACTAGATCTAGTTAAACCAAACTTCTATGGAAGATTTTCTGGTTTCTGACTACCAATTAAAACCAACGGCTTCATGTGCTTTCTGTAACTCAGAGGGAACTCGGTCACCCATCCGCGGGCCCACCTCACCAGGCCTCGCTTAACCTCGATGATCGACCCGTGCGGCTGTTATCAGCACTGCCCTATATAATGTTTACCGTTAGTGGCTGCTAACAATAATGTAATTTGTCCATTTTCCGCTTGGCTTGTAGGTCGGAAGCTCCCTGCCGCCGGATATTGGCGCGGCCTATGTAACGATGTGTCCCTTACGTCGCCAGTTATACCAACAAATGGTTCCTTGTCACACTTTTCACACGTTTTTAGATGATTTTTCCGGCGACAAAGTGTCAAAACATATGCAGAGTCATGCAGTTCGTTCTGCAATACGAAAAAAAATGGGTCACTGACCCAAGCTGCGACAATAATAACAACAAAAGTATATTTATTGGAAGGAAATTCCTTATCGCGTGTTGCGAAAGGGGGCTAGACGGAAAAAAATAAGACCAAAAGTTGTAACGACAGTTTTTGCTATAGTTGTAAGCCGTGCGCGTGTATCTTTGTTTGTTTCTCTCTCTCGCTCATAGAAAGCAAGCCATTTATTTTCGTTTCGTCTTTCTATTTCGCATTGAACAGTGTGTGGTGTCGCGACGATTATTTTTGTTGAGTGTATACAGGTTTTTTGTACATCCTTACCAATATTATAAAAGCGAAAGTGAGTTTGTTTGTTACCTCTTCACGCTTTAATGGCTTAACCGATTTTGATGAATAGTTTTGGTACAGAGATAGTTGGGAAACAGGAGACGGACATAGGCTAATATTTTTTCTAAAAAAGTAAGATGTGAGGGAGAAAGAGGGAAGAAAAGGGAAAACTTAGCGTTGCTATTAAAAATCAATAAGGCGCAAGGGGAACTGTGTTGCCTCGAATTTAACTTGAGCGAAGCCGCGGGCAAAAGCTAGTAACAAATAATAACTTCGTTCCATCCATGTGTGCCTTGACACCTCTTAAGTTTTTTACTGCCTCATTTGTCGTTGTTGTTTGTTTGCAAGTGACTGTTGAGCAAGCAGTCGTAGATTCGATTGAGTTGTTAATAACTACAGCCCAGAGACGGCCAACGTGGAGTCACCGCCGCGCTTCATAGCCACCCCACCACCCGTCACCGTCATGGAAGGTACGGTGACTACAACTACCTACTCGTTCGTTGGGCTAGTGGTCGTAAGCGCGACTGCCGAGCACAAGAGCTTGGGTTTCCTGCCGGGGTTGCGGGTTGTTCGAAAGAGATACCGCGGCCCCGTAAGGTAAAGGGCAATAGAAAGAACATGGGTGGGTTTTACTCAGTAAAAGTCTGACACTTCCCCCCTCGCTCCGCCCAGGGCGGGGGAAGTTATTTGATGATTTCCCACCCGAAAAGTCTTGAATATCTTCCGGATTGGGCAAAAAATACAACATACTTTGAAGTGTTTCTCTTGTCAATTCATGTAGGTCTTAGCTGCTATAACAAACTCAATATACGATGATGTTGTCCGTCGTATGTCCGGGCGACGGTCGACCCGTCCGTATTGGTCGGCGCCGGATATTGTCGCGGCCTGCACCCCCGCCGCCGCCGTCCCACCGACGACACAACTGCCATTTCCTACAGATTACTATTTGCAGTTACGAACATTGGGAGAACTGTGGGGGATTCGTACGGACTTGTTACGTTTGTTCATCTAACTTGAAGGCGAGGGTTTTAGACGAGTATTGATGGTTCTTCGGTTCTTCTTTCAAAGATATTTACAAATTGCTGACGGGCCAGTTTTGTTTAGAGATCATTCTATATTTCGCTTATCGTAGTATCCAAGGCAGTACGTTAAAATGATGTTCGATGACAAAAATAAATTCGAAGGTTGCTGTTACAGACAAGTTGAAAGGGAGTCGTTTGTCTTGGTATGGACATGTGATGAGGAGGGACAAAGCGTATGTGACAAACGAGTGATAGATATGATGACGACACGGTTGGCGCAGTGGCTGGGCGATCGACTGCTGTGCTGCGTGTCGCGGGTTCGATTCCCGCACGGAACAAATATTTGTATGACCTGCAGATAGTTGTTCCGGGTCTGGCTGTTTGTGTATGTGAGTTTAAATGTTTGTAAACGCACCCACGATACAGGAGAAATTCGTAGACAGGGGCAACGTTTAAAAAAAAAACAAGATATGAATGTTGATATATGATGGATGGAGAGGGAGAGAAAGGCCAAAGGAAAAAAAGATGGATGGATAGTGTAAGGAATGATATGAAGGAAAAAGGAGTAAACGCCGTGATGTTTGACAGAGGAGAATGGAAGAAGAAAACGTGTTGAGTGGACCCCAAATAGAATGGGATAAAGGCAGGAAGATGATGAAGATAAAAATAAGTTTGTAGTTATAGCATTAGCCCAAAGCCCGTCCCGTCTATGCTCAACACATACACGAAACAGGCGTGTCCATCCTAATAACATTCGCAGTAGCCCAACTCAATCAATCAGAGAGTCGTCAACACTTGAAGTCCATTCAGTCGTCAGTCGTCAGTCGACAGCGGGTGACGCGCCGGCGACAGAATGCCGACAGAGTGTCGACACGTTGACGACTGTGGCGACAACTTGTCGAATGGCGCGCCGACTTCGCACTACTCATGACGTCACGACGGATGCTTGATTGATCGACGAGTGACGTTTGACAGCTAGTAGCTATGAAGGGCTGGACAGAAGAACTGTAGGGTTACCATGACATCTTACAGCAGTTCTTATTCCTGTGTGAGAAAGAGATGGTGCTAGACACCCTGTATAGCTCTGTCTCTTTCCTTCAGTGACATAAGTTCTGCTTTAAGACGTGATGGTAGGGTAGCTGTTAACTGAAGTATACACAAGACAAGATCGATCCAAAGCGTAGATCTCTATGGAGAAGAATGGGCAAGAAACTCCATGGACACTCTTTTAAATCATAATATCTTTACAACATCGTATTTACATCATTCATGTTGAGATTATAAATACATGTGAGAACAATGTTGATAAACGAGCATATTAAGAGCGTCCAGAATAAAGGAAAAACAAGAGTTTAATAAATAAATCCTTATCCTTACTAATATTATAAAAGCGAAAGTTTGTTTGTTACCTCTTCACGCTTTAATGGCTAAACCGATTTTGATGAATTTTAGTACAGAGATAGTTGGGAACCAGGAGACGGACATATGCCCATTTTTTTATTAAAAAATGGGATATGTGGGAGAAAGAGGGAAAAAATCAACATAAAATCAATAAGGCGCATGGGCAAAAACTGCAGATAACAGGTACCTACTTGCAATTCAGGAAAGGGGAACTGTGTTACCCCGCGAGCGAAGCCGCGGGCAAAAGCTAGTAAATAGATAAATAGGTCAACACACTTTCCTTCTTCCCCATTAAAATTAAAACATCAACATTGCTCGTCACTCTCATAATACGGCTGACATTTTCCTTAATTTAAAGGAACATCCGAGATGAATATCTGCCATCTCCCGCCGACGGCTTTACATTAAGTATATTAGTGAAGGTAGCATCATCAGTGGCCATGCAGAAGGTCCACTTTGTACCATTTATGACAACACCAAACGAACTTAGTCACTACACTGATTATAATTATTTGATACTAGCTAACGCCCGCGGCTACGCCCGTTTTGACGTGAAAGAGTAACAAAATCCATACATTCATCCATCTTCACAAACATTCGCATTTATAATTTTAATAAGATCATTTTTTTTTTATTGCAGGTCGGTTTCCGGCTGTATGTCAAACAAAATACGAAACCATTTAATCCCATAGAATGACTATTCCAAAAATCGTAATTTTGGAAAAACCTGATGCACTTTGCCCGGCTTCGGAATCAGGACAAATCATTTATCAGAGAACTACTCAAAAGCGTCGAAACAACAGTTAAGTAAAGCCCGTTACAGCACAGCTACAGTCTACTGCGTCTACCCACATTATAACATTATATCACAAGTGCTGAAAGACTATCACAATAAAACTAAATAAGGCAACGTCTAGACTGGCGACAATTTGCGACTAATTGCGGGCGCGGCGGGTCGCGGGCGTGCACCCAGCCTTACTTGTCGCTGCAAATAAAACCGAGCGCATAAATTAAGAAGGATGGATGTCTTTTTAAAAAGAACGCTCTTTGCGCTCTTTGCTCTCTGGTAAGTTCAGGTGAAGGGCTATTAACGTTACTTTTTATTTGCTTCCTAGTCTTTCGTGTGAGATAAATTGTACAATTTATGTTAAGTTTTTCGCTTGTGGTAAATTAGCTAGTTTTTTTGGAGTTTACGCCTTAAGAATCGATTTTCATATATAAGGCGCCCGGTATGAAAAAAATCCGAGGGGTAAAACCTACTAAAGTAACGAAAATGTATCAAGTTTTTGGTGCGTGTATTAAGACGTACATATGGTATGCTATATAGGCGACTATACCTATATACTATATGTTATTGGGCTTGTTTGTTTCTATCAGTGTCGATGTATTTATATTTTTTCATTAATTTGTGAATTTACCCTTTCATATGATATTAATCTTTTTTTCAGTTAAATAAACTCTTTTGCGTATGGTTAGATACTCGTACTTAAGGAGTAAACTCCAGTCATGCGTCGGAGCTGACACACACACTTTTTTTTGTTAATAATATTTCAGGGCTAAAGCTTTGTGAAGTAGTCAGACGGACGCGGTTATGATGTTCATATATATTTGTAACATTGGGCGTCTGTCCATTTGAGCTACACAACGAAGTGACCGGGTTACACTGGGTAATACATTCTTATCTATTACCATTATCTATATTATTTATTGTTATCTAATCTATTGCTTGAGGTCACTTATAGGTTTTTACGCTATTTAGAGTGAATTTATGAAATTCCATTAATGTTATTGATAGTTGTGAGTTAGTCAGGTGCTAAAACACCGGTTTTAATAAAAATGCGGAAAGCAGTTGGTCTGCCTGTCTGTTAAATTTTCACAATTAAACCACTAAACCCTTTATGGTGCAATCAAGCAATAACTAGCGTTGAACCTGGAGGATGACAAGAGTTAGTCGAATACACAGAAGACTTACACATGGCATACCTAAATTCAAGCTTTTTCCCAGGGGGTAGGCAGAAACCACAGCATCAAATGCTACGATCCTTGCTTACTACTTTTAGTCATCCACGTTCATATATACATGTGTGGGGTCACCACGACATCCTACAGCAGGATTGCTTTTATGTCATCCCAGTGTGGGAATAAAAGTCCCAAGTGGACGGAGCAATACAACATGTCTAACGCCATCTATCACTACACATTTTTTACAGTTGGGAAATCATCAAACAACTTCCCGCGCTCTCTCTCTACCCCAGAACGAGGGGGGAGGGGGGAGTTTTAGACTTTTACAGCCTAAAACCCACCTATGTTCCTTCGTTTGCCCTTTATGACCCGGAGCCGCGGTTTCTCTTTCGAACAACCCGCAACCCCTATATCTATTTCTCACACTGGGATAAGATTAAAACAATCCGGGTTACCAAATAAGACAAATGTTTAAAGAAAACACGCACGTCCCCTACG
This sequence comes from Ochropleura leucogaster, assembly GCA_958449745.1. Classification (NCBI taxonomy): domain Eukaryota; kingdom Metazoa; phylum Arthropoda; class Insecta; order Lepidoptera; family Noctuidae; genus Ochropleura; species Ochropleura leucogaster. Next base: position 141,444 of record OY288227.1, read on the forward strand.
TAACACGAGCTCATAAGTCGCGCACACAATATCAGTCCGCCATCAGCATACGATATCAGCGGACGTACGTCACTCAGTCAGTCAGTCAGTCAGCGAGTCAGTCAGTCAGTCAGTGACGGCACAAGCTAGCCGTGAAACAATATTCTCAGAAATGTAATAAACTGGCGCGCGGTATCACAGTAATAACGAATACTTTGCGAGATAACTTACTTCATTCACCTGTTTATATGAAAAACTGATTTTTTCTTGAGAAAATATGTTTTCATAAAGAACTGGGTTTTGTGCGTGACTTTGCTCGCGGGGTTGGAAGTCTTAAGTAGCCTCCTTCAAACTACAGACTTAATGTAAAATAACTGTTTTTGTCATTATTCAAACTAATAAATTAAACTAATTAATCTGCATCTACAACAATAGCAATATAACAAAAGCGAAAGTGAGTTTGTTTGTTACGACTTCACGCCTAAATGGCCAAACCGATTTTAATGAATTTTGGTACAGAGATAGTTGGGACCCTGGAGACGGATATAGTTTTTTATAGATAATCACGCGGGTTAAAGTTAGCGTTAGCCCAAAGTAACTATGCCACGCGGACGATGACGCGGCCGGAAGCTAGTATAATATAAAGAGGAAAGTTTTATATGTTTGTAACGAATAGGCTCCGAAACACCGGGACCATAGTAGTACATACAATTTAAAGAACGTTATACAACAATTGACTGCCTTGTTGGTGCAAAAAAAGATTGGCTGCCTTGTTGGTGTATGTGCGACGGCTGAACCGAGGTCCTAAGTTCGATAACAGCTAAGTGTGCTTCCGATACACGGTCATAGTCACAGTCTATACGTGTACCAAATTGTATTCAAATCCGTTTAGTCGTAAACACAGACAGACAGTTACTTTTCCATTTTAATATTAATATGAAAAGCGAGAATTTTGCGAGAATATTTTATAAGAAATGTAGCAAATATGGTTGCCGGTAAACCTGTAATAAGCTTGGATTACATGCTTCATATATACATACGTGAAAAACATATATCATTGGATAACTGAAATGAAATGTTCGTCTAAAATGAACATCTATCTCGTGGCAGTAACGGTGGGTAGTGCCGCTGCTAAGCGTGCTTCAGAGGACCTTGACTAAGTGTGCTTCTATTTATACTAATACTAGCTTTTGCCCGCAGCTTCGCTCGCGTTAAATTCGGAGTAACACGGGCTTACCTTTTCCTGATTAGGAGGTATTTTTCGTTGGTAACAAAGAGGGAGTGTCTACTTTTTAGCTTCCTACCTTGAAAACTGCGAAAAGTTCCATATAATTTTTTTCCACCTATTCTCGATTAAAAAAAATGCCTATGTCCGTCTCCAGGGTCCCAACTATCCCTGAACCAAAATTCATCAACATCGGTTGTGCCATTTAGGCGTTAAGACGTAACAACAAGTCGTTTTTAAAGTACGAAACGCTTTTAAGGCTATTGTTACTTGTCTAAGCTCTCTGAATTGATTCCCGGGTGAGACAAAAAGTAATTGTTTGTTTTCCATTAGCTCAGTGGAAGCCCTGGTCCTGTTGTGTCCATGGCATTAGTCTATGGCTTCAACCCTTGTCATTCGCCTCGGGTATTATATCAATGAGGACTTATGTCTGTATGTACAGACGCCTGCACATCAAGCTACTACAATCTGGCAGATTTCTTTCATTTTGGTTCAAGGTTCATTGGGAAAAATTTACAGTTTCGGGTAGCTTGACCTGCTGTCGTCTGTACTCTAGGAACACCTCTGCCTTTCCTTTAGGGAAAATACGAGCGGGATGTTACATTTTAAAAGAACTCTTGATATATTCCAAAGAATATTATTATATCTACCGATTAGTTTTAACGAGTAGCTAAAATATCTCACTTGTACATATACTTTAGGAGCTAGGTCATCATTAACACATTTGATCCTAACAAATATATTGGGTAATAATATATGGTTATGTTTTTATATGTGGTTATGATTGCCATTGTGTGATAACCACAGAATTAGCTATTTTATAAAACAGTTGTGTTTCAATTTTGGTGTATAATAAAGTGTAATTATTCTGTTCTATTCTATTCTATGGTTACATTTGTCACCGCAGGATAGCACGTACTGTTTGTTTTGTGTATTAATTTAAAAAATCGTTAGTAATCTTATAAAAGCGAAAGTGAGTTTGTTTGTTTATTACGTCTTCACGCCTAAAGTTATAAACCGATTTTGATGAATTTTCTTACAGATAGTTGGGACCCTGGAGACAGACATAGGCTATTTAAAAAAAATGATACTTGAGGGAGAAAGAGAATTTAACGCGAGCAAAGCGGCGGGAAAAAGCTAGTGCTAGTTAACGTTTTTTTTAAGAAATCTTACTGATTGATTCATATAAAATAACTGTGCTATTAAAATTCAATAAAACAAACACCACTATTCTCTGTCATTCTTCTAAACAACAGTATGACTGTTCACTCTGCCAACACTTCTTCGAAATAAACCGTAAGTCGTACGTCTGCCGCCTCACGAGCACATCACTCGTACAGTGCCCAAACAAACAGCACGTCGTTGATATTTATTGGTTCAGCAGTTTAGGATGTTATTCCCACATACATAACATGGCTAATGTCAGATATGTTGTTTGAATCATTTGTATAGTTAACAGATGGGTTCGAGGTCGCGTTGGGTGATCGTTTAATTGAGATACCGTGATGATCACTGATTTATTCATTAAAAATATGCGCTGTACGCCTCACGAGTTGTAAGTTATGGGTTTGATTGAAATATTGAATCCAAGCAAACACGCTTTACTTTGACTGTTTGACATATTTGTATAATCTCAACATGAATAATGTAAATGCGATTTTGTAATAATATTATAATTTAAAATAGTGTCCATGGAGTTTCTTGCCCATTCTTCTCCATAGAGATCAACGCTTTGGAATGTGCAACTACAGTACTTTGACAAGTTGTTATGTCTTGTGACCGGGGCTGGAGCTTCAACATTTTGTTTCTTGACATTCAAAAGTGCCTGTAATTGTTTAGTTGAAATAAATGCTTTTAAGTTTGAGTTTTTCTTTTATTTTATCGCGATTAAATCGCGATTACAGACGAAGAAATCATGTTAAAGAAAGTTAGGAGGATCCTTAGAATGCTGCTGTCAGCAATAAAGATGAGCCTCTACTGAGTCAAACCTGTTACATTCTTCTAATTACTCGATCATTTTGATTTTCGCGTTAAACGTGACGTACCTGAAAACAAAAACAAAATACGTTACTTTTAGTTACGATATGGTATATGGATAGTCTAAGTACCGGAATAACAGTAGCCGATGTGTTATCCAAGTTATAAGCCATGTTTATGTGTACCAAATTCCATCTAAATTTGTTCAGTAGTTTTGGGGTGAAACAGTCACAAACCGTACTACACTGTACGTCAATCCTCACATATATGTATATATACATTATAAAAAAGTTTCCATATATTTCCCTTTATACAACGTCTGGCTTACAACTTTACATATTCCGACAATCTCCTAAACGACAATAAAAATGCAAAACTTCATCTGCACTTCAAAACGTTATAAATTCATTATTTGTTACCACCACACAGCTGTTTCTCTACCTTAACACCTAAGTATAAGGCTTAAAATCCATTGGTAACATCTAAATGCATGGAGCAGCGTTATGCGAGATTGCAAGTAAAACTAATTATCCAGACTGTATATTATCACCTAAATAGCATTATTATGTCACGACATTTTACTTTCAACGTTAAGATTACTGACATAAGGTAGAATTTAAAATGCATACAAAAATGCTACACTGAGCAAACAAAACTGAACTTTATCTTTAAAAGCGTAAGGGTGATAATTTTTTGTGTGACCACGTTATTAGAAAAATAATAGGTCCGTCGCTTTGAATAGTACGGAACCCTTTTTAATAAGTTTATCTGTAACAAACAGTACGGAAACTAATCCGGGACATTCGAGAAGCTTCTAATTTATTAACTGGTTTTAAAGAGCAATGTTGGTGATTTATGTAAGAAAGAAGGGAGGGAGCGAAGAGGAAATAAGGTATCTGTTGTTTTGCTTAAAAAATACATTTTTTTTTTTTTAAAGAAAGACATTACTTAGCGAAATTAAAAACATTTATTTGGGGAAAAAGGGTCATTTGAATTTTTTAATCAATATATTTAAGGTTTTTTTTTTATTATTATTGATAGGCTCGCGTTTGACCACTATCTCACCTGGTGGTAAGTGATGATGTGGTCGACGATGAAGCACGCTTACCTAGAAATAACCTATTCACTCTTGACTTGAAAACCCCTTTGAAGATTCCTTTTAATAAGCCTAATATGTCCAAAGTCATTTCCGTTAATCTAAAGAGTTCAAGTTTTAGTCGTAATCTTATTTCACTGCCAAAGCACAGTAAAAATCTTAATGATTGATACTAAAATTAGTTTAAAAAAAACTTAAGCAATACGGGTATTCCTCTACAGTTAGCTTTCACTCCAAATAACTTACTCATACCTTTCTCTAGTTTTACACATCTAAAGCTTGCTCTAAGTTTTGCGGGTTTCCGAAAAAGATACCGCGGCCCCTGAACATAAATGGCAATGGAAGGAACATGGGTGGGTTTTAGTCAGTACAAGTCTGACACTCCCCCCGCACCGCCCAGAGCGAGGGATTTCCCACCCAAAAAAAAGCTTGCTTAAAGTTGAGACTTGAGAAGCGACTGACGACAGTTATTATTATTCAATCAAGGAAAAGTATTTACATATACCCAAATTAGCTTATGCCCGCGACCACGCGGAATCCGGTCATTATCCCACGGGAGCGTATTACTGGGATAAAACGTATCTAATGTACCTACAGGGATATAATACAGGTTATAGACTATTATTTGAAAAATATATAAAATAAATTTTTGCAGCTGCAGTTTTTGCGTATAAGAGTAACAAACATCCAAAAATCCATCAATATATCCTTACAAACTTTTACATTAATAATATTAGTAGGATTTCTATCATAGTTCCTTCCTACATAATGTTAACACTATCCGAACTGAAACTAAATTATTTCAAAACAAATCCTTTATATCAAAGTTTATTTATCATACCTCCTATAATTAATCGCAGACTAAATGAAATCCCGGGCCTATCTCACTAAACAATTCGGTAAGAGAGTCCCCGTACTTCCCCCTACACGACCCCCTCTCACCCCCGGGCGAGGATCAATTAATTTCATCCACCCCTCACATTACACGCACACTTGTTAGTACTACACGAAAGCAAAAACTAAGACTACCCTAGCTCTTTGGCTATCTTCTTAAAAACAACCAAAATTTTACCTTAAACTTACTAAGATTAAGGCCCATATTGCGTTGCGTGTATGTGACAAGTTATAAGGTAATGTGTTCCAAACTCTATCAAACTAATTCCAATCCTATTTTTGTTAACTCAGAATATATTTCTATTTGTCAGCAATTCTGATTAAGGTCCAATTATTACAAATCGCTTTTAGGCGATTTTCCATCTTATTTCACAAGTCTATAAGGTTGTTTTTTCTTTGTGGTGAAAGGAGTAAGGGTCTGGCCAGGGTCTGTAGTAGTAATGTTTGGTGCAAATACAGAATGTTTATTTGTCAATAAGTTACAAGGTGCTGTGTAATGAGGACTTGTTTGGGGAGGGTCTCTAAGCTGGTTGATGTTGCTATAACAACGTTTAATGGTCTAGTTACGAATGAACAGGACTTTTTGATCATCTACCTTGTTTAACACAGTTTTTTTAGTCTGGGGTAAGTCTCTTTTTCTATTTTATCGCGTGGTTGGGGTCAACCATGGGCCTCTGACATGCATTCATCTACATGCCGTCGAGAAATATCTTATATAGTTATCTTCTTAAATAAAATAAACATATTTTTTTAAATTTAGAAACAGAACCTCTAACTGAATATAAAATCCATCAACTAAATTTAAAAAAACCCCCGATCGTGCGAAAATTTCGCTCCAAAACGACTTACCCTTAGTAGTGAGGGGCGAGTGGGTTCAACGAGGCGAAACATTAGCCGATAGCCTATCAAGTTTAGTCGATAGGCTATCGGCTATAGTCGATAGCCCGTCGGCGCTTCAGCCGTACGTGGCCGATCGGCTATGGTTGATAGCCGGTCACTAGAGATGAGTGTGAGATGCGTGGATTGAATCGAAATGTTGAGATTATATGTTTTTGTTAGTAGAGTGGTAGCCACCACCCTCGCAGATTTTCGACGACACGGTTGGCACAGTGGCTGAGCGATCGACTGGTGCGCTGCGTGTCGCGGGTTCGATCCTCGCTCAAATATTTGTCTGACCTACAGTTAGTTGTTTCGGGTCTGGCTGTTTGTGTATGTCAGTTTAAATGTTTGTAAACGCACCGACGATACAGGAGAAATTCCTAGTATGGCGCAACGTTTTATAAAAAAAAGATAAAAGATAAGATTCACATTGAGTTGGAACGACACATTCGAGTTGGTTTAAATCAATTGCCAATCCAGCAATAACATAAACAACCATATCTTTTGACTGTGTAAACTTAGAGGGCTGATTTTTCAAAGCTCCAAGGGAACGCAGATTTGGGTATATGGTTTTAATTTCAACTCGATACCTCCACGCGTTCCCGAGATATAAAGTCTTGACAGACAGACAACAAAGTGATCCAATAAAGTTTCTGATTTTTCCTTTTGAGATACGGAATCCTAAAAACAGTTTATGTTGATCTCTCATTGTACTATAAATTTATCCAAAGCGAGGCCATGTAGAACACACGTTAGGTAACCTAAAGCTTGATTTACTTGTGTTCTAATGCCACTTTACCAAATTATTTCTATTTGTCTGTCTATCCATCCTAACAAAGCTCGGGAACATGATGCTCTTGCTACTGTTGTGTGGAGCTAGTCTGACAAGTAACGATCACATTCATAGCTTGTCTATAGTTTCGGTAACTTTGGATAGACCTGCTTCTATTTTAGATTAATCTTAACTCTCTCTTTACTTTAAAGTACATTTAAATAGACAATTTCAAATCCTAATGAAACGTAAATGATACACGGATTTAAGCCGGAAAAAATGCTCCCAAAAATTTAAAAGGAGTATTCATGACATCTACACATCACAATCGCAAAGAATTATGTTTTTTTTTTAAATAAAAACCAATGAACGAATGAACCACTTGTGTCCCAAACGCAGCTCCGATGGTAAAGGACTCATGTCTCTTTGACATACCGATATGACACACACACACACATAGTCATACATACAGATGGATGTGCAGGTACTTGTGTGCGTGAGTGAGCACAAAGAATTGACAGGCTTTGACATCGAGCTTAAATGATTGAGAGCACGCGGGACGTTCGGAAAGTGGCGTTGAAAACAAGTGGTTCGGTGAGTGTTATGTCATAGACTGGGAATATTTATTTATTAAAACTTTATGCACAAGTAAAAACTCTACAAAGGCGGACTTAATGCCTTAGGCATTTTCTACCAGTCTACCTTAGGGTGATGCAGAGACAAAAAATATCCTTCCTTACTAATATTATAAAAGCGAAAGTTAGTTTGTTTGTTACGTTCACGCCTTAATGGCTTAACCGATTTTGGTACAGAGATAGTTGGGACCCTGGAGACGGACGGATCTTTTTTAAAAGTGAGAAATGAGGGAAAAAGAGGGAAGAAAAGGGAAAACTTAGATTTGCTGTTTAAATAAATGCGGGCTAGTTATATTATATATGTAAATGGTTTTACTTACGAAAACTAAATGTTATAATTGCAAACGTACAATATGATTATTTTGATAAGTAGGTATTACCCGTTACAGTTTAGTTCTCTCCGTGCCTCGGAAAGCACGTTAAGCCGTTGATCCCGGCTGTCATTTGTAGATCTTTGACAGTCGTTACAGGTAATCAGTGTTCCGCAAGTCTGACAACCAGTCTTACCGATGGGTATTGTATAACCAAGTGCTTAATGGTTTGTGGTGGTCAGATAGGCCGTCGCTCCATGTAGAGTATTGGTTATCAGCTACATCTTAATAGACTGAAAGCCGGCCCCAACATGCCTATGTTGGGGCCGGCTTTATATGCTATTTGATACTTATGTGCTAACTCAAAAACAACAACATTATAAAACCAATTGATTTTAAAAGAGTAACCATAGAGTTTCTTGCCGGTTCTTCTCCATAGAAATCGACCAATCCGATCCGTGACCTTTTTTCGACATTTTATAAATGTCCATGTAAGGTTGTATGAAACCCTGCCGGGGTTGCGGGTTGTTCGAAAGAGATACCGCGGCCTCGGAACGTAAAGGGCAATAGAAGAAACATGGGTGGGTTTTAGTCAGTACAAGTCTGACATGCCCCCCCGCTCCACCCAGAGCGGGGGAAGTCATTGGATGATTTCCCACCCAAAAAAAAAAAAAAAAGGTTGTATGAAATAAAAAATTCTGATTTTGATAACGCTTTTTAACTACACTGCTACTGTTGAGGAGCCAACCGAGCGGACAGAACAGCGGACCTCAGAAAATGACCGACCGCGATTAACTGATGTACCGAAATATCCTACTATATCTATTTAATATTTGTATATGCAAATGTTTGTGGGGATGGATGTTTGGATGTTTGTTACTCTTTCACGTCAAAACAACTATACGGAACATGATGGAATTTGGTTAAGAGGTAGATTATAGTCTGGAATAACACATAGGATACTTTTTTCGATATCACGCGGGCGAAGTCGCGGGCGCCAGCTAGTATGTCATATTGCGGTGTCAGCTGCCAGTCCGCCCCCTATCCTACCTACATAGTAAAGCTGCATAATAAATGGGGGCTAACATACACTACTAAATGCGTATGAGAAGTAATTTTACGACGAAAGAAATGTCATACGCTTGTGTAGTTGTACGAATAATTGCAGATATAATTGCATATCACTTTAAACTGTCAATTTGACCACGTGTCCAAACGACGGTGATGGGCCCTGGTTGCGGCCCGGTATGACGAATTATTATCGGTTAAGCGACATCGCGCAGCGGAACACAACGCCGAAGTTTTTACGTCAATTTGTTTCGTTCTAATTTAATAAGGTTTTCAATATGTATTTTTTAAAAGGTTATTTTTTAATAATATTTTAATACTAGCTTTTGCTCGCAGCTTCGCTCGTTTAAGTCGGGGTAACACAGTTCCCCTTTCCTGATTTGCAGGTACCTGTACTTGAAGTTTTTGCCCTTGTGCCTTATTGATTGTAATAGCAAAGCTAAGTTTTCCCTTCGACTTCGAATATCGAGCCCAAGATCTCAAACTCAGCAGTACGACTAAAGCAACGAGGAAAGATAGAGAACTTGCTATACTTATACTACTTATAGGTATTACAAAACACAGCTTAAACTTTACCCAGCATCTCATCAACAATAACCCCCGGCTACTCCGGGGCTCGACCCCGCGACCCTCTAACATACTGCCACACATTGTTCGTAACGTTACAAGTATTACGACACCCCCGCACCGCTCCGCACACACCCCGCTCGTAACGGGGGAATTAGTTTACGTGACTACGCGTAAATTCTTGTAAGACTGGATGATTCTTTAGGTTATTTTATTAAAATTGGATCTTGGCAAGTTTTTTTTTTACTCAAAACACCAATTTTCTTATGTAAAGACTTCTATTGATGTGCTCTCATTGTCACTTCACGCCATTTAATTAAAGTAAAGTGTTTGTCTGATTACTGAAATACTTATATTTCATTCAAACTCAAAGCATTTATTTCAATGAGACCATATCCGGTCATTTTTTAATGTCAATCAACAAAAGAATGAAGCTACAGTCCCGGTCACTTATGAAATAACTTGTGAAAGTACTGTAGTTGCCCATTCCAAAGCGTTGATTTCTGTGTAGAAGAATACTACATAGAAATTGATGTGAAGGTTGCGTGTTTATATGACGCCAGGGTCACTGAGGTTCAGGGTACTGGGTTTGAAAGAAAAGAAGGTGAAGCTCTCCATCCTCTATCCTAAAGTCAGGTTGTTACGCCTGGTGGGCTGTAGTACTTTTTCTAACGCGCAACAATATTGCGAGTCGAAGTCGCGGTCAGAGCGTAGTCCTACTCTCTACTTAATACATTCGCAGCTATTATCATCATGACTAGCTGTTCCCCACGGTTTCACCCGCGCTGCTCACCACCTGTTGGTCGTAGCGTGATCTTATATAGCCTATAGCCTTCCTCAAGAAATGGACTATCCAACACTAAAATAATTTTCCAATTCCAACCAGTAGTCCCTGAGATTAGCGCGTTCAAACAAACAAACAAACAAACTCTTCAGCTTTATAATATTAGTATAGATACTTTTGCCCTTTTTCTAATATATCGTGCGTGGGCGCAGCGCGTCTTCTTCTTCCATACTCCTCTATTTAACAACTCGCTACTCAAGTTCACAAAGAGATGAGGTAAACTATTAGAGTTGGCGGTTGTCTCGCCATACATGAGCCGATCACTTGAAGCCGAAGCTTTAATAAAACCTAATTTAATTGAATAATCACTAATATTATTTACCCCCTATAACATCCCCAAGCTAAAGTCCGAATCCTGCTCGCCCCCCCCCCCCCCCCGCCACCCTCACTGTCCCGCCCCCACATGCGTGCTGCACAATACACAATCATTGGCCGCGTCCATCTTAATATGGAAGTGTTTATACGTGTTTCCAAATAGTCGCGTCTACCGTAAGTACGAGGAGCTAATTTTGACACTTTGAAAGTTAGGCCCTCAGTACTAAACTAACATCGAAGTCAGCGTTTACGATACTTACTATGCAATACCTTAAAACTTTTCCTTTGCAATCGCTGGTCGCATGTCTTAGTTTATCTCATGGTCGAGCCTCGTCACTACTCGTCAGATTAAACTGATGCACAGACAACCATCAAACTTATAACTAATGCAAAAGTCTGTGAGTGTGGCTGAATGGATGTTTGTCATGATTTCGGCGCAAAAAGTTTATAATTTACATTTACACACGCGGACGAACACAACAACGCGGCTGGCTGGTTGTTCATCCATCGAATGTTGTCTGTTGTTATTTGAGTAAATGAAACTGTATTTTATTAACAGGAACGTGGTTTTATTGAACTTAATAAGTAGGTGGCGGACATTAGTTTTTAGAATACATTTTTGAATGACACAGTGTTGCCAATACACAGATAATAAAAGTATCTACATTGCTTGTCTATTAACACCCCTTCTCAATGTAAATACATTTTTATATTACATAGAATCACCATATTAACTTATAATTTTAACACAAAATTTTGAACTTAAACTTTTAACATTTGTTGTGGACACCACACATATTTAAGTGTCTTATAATTAATTCTTTACACAAAGCTTTTGTCAACATATCTGCTGGTTGTTCACTAGTGTTAATATAATCAATGCAAACCCTATTTTCCTTAACTAAGTCCTTAATAAAATGGTACCTAATATCTACATGCTTCAAACGCTTTATATTATCTGTTTTTGCATTTATAATGGCTGATTGATTATCACAATATATGCTAACAGGGTAAATGTTTTCACATTCAAAATCATTTAGTAAATTCGCCAGCCAGCAAGCGTCGCTTACAGCCATACTCATTGACACATATTCTGATTCTGTAGAAGACAAACTGACTGAAGCCTGTTTCTTAGAGCACCATAAAACTAAACAGTTTGAAAATAAAAATAAATAACCTGAGGTAGACTTTCTATCTTTAAGATCAGCTCCCCAATCAGCATCACAATAACCCTTGAGAGTAAACTCCTTACACTTATAAGTCAACTTATAATCTAAAGTATATTTTACATATCTTAAGACCCTCTTTAATGCACTTAGTAACTCATTATTTGCACATGTTTGATACCTGCTTAACAAAGAAATAGGAAAACACAAATCTGGCCTAGTTCCTAATGAAGCATACATTAAGCATCCTATAATTTGCCTACACAATGTTTCACACTTTTTATCTTTAGATTTGGTTTCATTTGAAAATATTTTAGTGTTTAGGTTAGGGTCCATAGGGGTTAGTATTTCCTTACAGTTCTCCATATTAAATTTTTGTAATACACTCTCCAAATAACTTGTTTGATCTAACTCTGTAATGCCAGTTTCCAAATTTTGCTTTACATTTATACCAAGAAAATTAGATACAAAACCAAGATCCTTCATATTAAATTCTTTATTCAAAATACCTTTAACTTGTGAAATAATTTTCTTACTTGACCCAAAAAACAATAAATCATCGACATAAAGTAACAAATAGGTCTTGTTATTGTCATTACATCTTTTAAATAAACATGAGTCATACTTGGATCTTGTAAATCCTTCTCTAGCCATCACTGAGTTAAATTTAGCGTTCCAACATTTAGGTGAACTTTTCAAACCATATAAAGCTTTATTTAATTTAACAAGGTTGTTATCCCCAGAGTAAGCCCCTTCTGGCAATCTAATATATACTTCCCTATCTATATCACCATACAAAAATGCTCCAGTAACATCCATTTGATGTATAGGCTGATTTAACTTAGTTGCTATAGCAACAAAGACTCGAAAGGTAGATAACTTTGCTACTGGTGCATATAATTCACCCAAATCAAACTCACTATTTTGCTCAAATCCCCTAGCGACTAGCCTTGCTTTATATTGCTTAACGTCCTTACTTCCCTTTAATTTAAAGACCCACTTACTGTTTATAATTTCTCCACTTGGTGGAGCACTACACAAGTCCCAGGTGTTATTGTCCCTCAAGTTTTGCAACTCTCTATTCATTGCTTCTCTCCATTTACTTGAATCACTTCTTTTAATAGCTTCTTCATATGTAGCTGGTTCATATTTCTCACTTACTACATTATTGCACTCATAAAACAGTGTTTGTTGCCTTGTTCGCTTTGGCCTTTCATCTCGTACCTGTACTGTTTCATCAACCTCTGACAATTCATCACCCGAAGGCATGTACTCACTTGAGCACTCACTTTCCACTAAGGACATATCTGTATTGAGACTAGTATAAGTATCACTTAGGTTAGGTTGAGATACTTCACTTTCAGTTATTTCTTCCACTGTCACTGATTCAACCATATTATCATTTGTAGATTGACTATCCAGGTCCAGCATAATAGTAGTCTCTCTCTCCTTATTTTCCTCTTTATTCAGGAATACCACATCTCTCTTTATAACTACACAATTTTTCTCAGAGAAGTAAATTCTATAGCCCTTGGTTTCTTCGCCATAACCAACCATTAATCCCTTCTCAGCCTTCTTGTCAAATTTCCTTCTCTTTTCCTTGGGTATGTGGGCATAAACTGGTGAACCAAACTCCTGCAGTTGGTGAATATTATAGCTTCTGCCTGTCCACAATTCAAATGGTGATTTCCCGTCTCTGCCTTTACCTGTTCTATTCAAGACAAAAGCAGCAGTGTGAACTGCTTCTGCCCATAGTTTCTTGTTTAAGTTCTTAGCATGTAACATTGTTCTTGCTGCCTCAACAAGTGTTCGATTTTCCCTCTCCGCCTTACCATTTTGTTCAGGAGTATAACATACTGTTGTTTGATGAATGATACCCCTTTTAGAGCACATTTCTTTCACCTCTTTATTTATGAATTCCAACCCATTGTCCGTTCGAAATGTCTTGACCTTGTTACCAGTTACATTTTCAGCTCTGTTTAAGAAATCCTCCAGACAATGTTTTATTTCGTCCTTCGTTTTGACAAAATACACAGTTCGGTAGTTTGAGAAGTCATCCTTCAGGACTACAAAATATCTCGATCCACCAATGGACTTTTCTTCCATGGGTCCACATGTGTCCCCATGTATTAACTCACATGTCCTAGTGCTTACATTTCCGCTTTTCATGAATGGTAACCGATGTATCTTCCCTTTTAAGCAACTTTCACATTGTGGCACATTGGTTTGTTTGACAACGATGTTATTTTTCGCAAACACTTTCTTTACGTGATCAAAGTTTTGATGTGCTAACTTCTGATGCCATTCATATAAATCGTTCTTCACTACTTTAGCTACATTTACATGCTCACTTTTAAAACGAAATTCCATATAATATGAGTTACCAAGTCTATTTGCAACAGCACACACAATACCATTCTTGTAAAACCGGCAAGTATTGTTATCTGTCATCATGACATAGCCACGATCCGCAGCGCGGTTCACAGAGAATAAATTTGTCTTTAGTTCGGGAACGAACAACACGTTATCTATGGTCGTATCAACCCATTCGCTTCCATCATAGACCTGTACCGCCATCTGTCCGGATCCTACTACACTTATATTAGCGCCGTTACCCACAATTACAGACTTTTGCGAGACACTTGAAAATGATGAAAATAACGATCTATCACGACACATGTGTTCGCTAGCCCCTGAATCAACTAACCACTTAGATTTTTCATATTTTTCTTCTTCTGAGTTAGACACAACAAACGCATTACTCATTTTCTTACTGTCCTTTAGCTTCCTAAAACGACACTGCGCCTTAATATGTCCCGGCTTACCACAATAGAAGCATTTATTAAAGTTCACATTCTTCTCACTGTCTTTATTATTTCGACACTCTGACTGGTAATGTCCCGGTTTGCCACATTTAAAACACTTAACACTTTTCTTGGCTACGAATGCTGACGATGACGAAGTCTCCTGGTTTTCTTCAATCTTTTCCTTCAACCTTTCCTCTTCTATTAATAGCCTTGCCACCAGATTATCAAACGTTTGTTTACTATCGGGTGCAGACTCCCATGCCGATATGAAGTGTTTGTACTCATCTGGTAAACTCATCAAAACTTTAGTTATTGTAAATTTCTCTGAGATCTCCTCACCCAATTGCTTCAACTGACTCTGCATTTCTTCGATTTTAGATATAAACACCGACATATCAACTCCTTTCTCGTATTTATATTGAAAGAAACGCTGTTGAATGATGTGAATACTCGTTTCTGACTTTTGCTCGTAGACACACAACAGTTTTCGCCACATTTCAGCAGAAGATGTACAAGTTATGATATGCAGCATGACATTCTCAGACATCCTGGTGACCATCAATGATTGAGCCGTATCAGCTCATAATGTCAACTTCGCAAAATGACAACCGATCGCAAAATGTCCACTTCTCCAAATGTCAACTTCTTAAAATGTCAAATTCGCATAATGACTATTTCTCAAAATGTCCACTTTTCAAAATGGCAAACTCTCATAACGTCAGTTTCTCACAATGTCAACTTCTTAAAATGACAAATTCGCATAATGACAACCCCACGTAGTTTCTACTTTAACAAGATAATTTGAATCTGGCAATGTAGGTAGGTAGGTAGGTGTAGGTGAGTAGGTTAAACTTTTAAAATAAAATACCAAAATTTATCATCAATAAACTGTAATAGTAATATAATAGGTATGTCATTTAAAAAAAAATACAGCAAAATAATCAAAATGACGAAAAACAACAATACAAACTAAAAACATTGATTCTCGACAGAAACAAAAAAATCAAGCGCTTCATTTCGTCATTACGAGGAGATTTATCTAATATATGACTCCATGCAGCAGATATTACATTTGCTGGTAACAGGGGAATCATTGCTGCCATTCTAGTGACGTTACGCCCTTCCGAAGTTCTGTTCAGTTTAATTTTCTTTGAATATTTCCACACAGCGTCATTGAAATGATGGTAACACCCACTTATATCAGCGTTAGGGAAAACCGTCGAAACTGCATTAATTTGAGCGATTTCGTAGTCGCATTTAAACGCTTTGATTTGAATGTTGAATCGTTGTTTTATAAGTATAAATAATCTAGTATAGGTCTGTTCCGTCTTATTGGGTAACAATGCATAGACAACCGGGACGATGTTTGTAGAATTCTCATCGGATTTAATGTCCAAATGCAAAACATATAATTGATAATAGGGCTTCGGGGTTGACTTAAATGTACCGTCAGCAAAGTAATATTCTCCTGTTTTCATAATCCGCCGGCTGTATTTGTTGAAAATACTAAAATTTTATCCTGACCACCATCTTCAATAACTAAAAAATCTTTTGATAATGCTTCTGGGATCAGAATAATATCTAAATTACTGTGCATAAGTAAATTTGTATTTAAAAACTTCTTTCTAGCCCTATAAAGGGAATCTTTTATCAACGAAAAGTAGGTATTAAATCACGGTCATTTTCATGATCTCTTCCCATAGCACTAAAAGATTCTTCTATAATTTGGGCACTGGACCAAGATCTTTAAATACTGCAACTTTTAGATTCTCTTTTCTCTTCAATATCTCATTTTGTAATGCGCTTGATACGCAAACATGGTCAACGTCTCGTATAATTCTTTGCTTATTTTTGTCAAGTGTTATGGACTGCATATATTACGAGAAACACCGCCATAGAGTAGTTCCGTTTGAATTTAATTTATTCCGTGTGTATCGATGTCCATCTTTACGAAGTAACACCAGACCACCTTTTTGACTATTAATAATCTCGAACTCACGATTCATTGTTCACTTTTAATTAAAAGATAATATTAATTATATTCAGTACACTAAAGTCTTCCTGTTTCGCTAACAATAACACTATTTTTCCCTATCGTAGTGTCATAGAAATTGTGACATGGCATTATTATCAAAGTACCCTCATGATATACGATTTTTATGCACCGACGAACTAACCATAACTTTTTAATGAAACGTTATGATTTATATTAATAAATTATAATTGCGTTAATCTTTTTATTTGAAATTTTATATTATTACAACAAACTAATGAAATGGTTAAAAGATATACAGGTAGGTACCTAGTATTTGTGATAATTTTCTCTATAGGCAATAACAGTTATTAAAAAATATTGTTTTATACTGGAACGTTTCACCGTGTTGCAGACAGATGGCGCTGAAAGAGTTAATATAATTTATGAAAACTAAAGCATGTAAACTTGTTAGCCGACTTTTTTTAAAAGTAAATTGGATCTTACAATCTAAATGTTTTTTTTTGTTCCTGTCGAGAATCAATGTTTTTTAGTTTATATTGTTGTTTTTCGTCATTTTGATTATTTTGTTGTTTTTTTTTTAAATGACATACCTATTATATTACTATTACAGTTGATTGATGATAAATTTTGGTATTTTATTTTAAAAGTTTAACCTACTCACCTACACCTACCTACCTACCTACATTGCCAGATTCAAATTACCTTGTTAAAGTAGAAACTACGTGGGGTTGTCATTATGCGAATTTGTCATTTTAAGAAGTTGACATTGTGAGAAACTGACGTTATGAGAGTTTGCCATTTTGAGAAGTGGACATTTTGAGAAATAGTCATTATGCGAATTTGACATTTTAAGAAGTTGACATTTGGAGAAGTGGACATTGTGCGATCGGTTGTCATTTTGCGAAGTTGACATTATGAGCTGATACGGATTGAGCCTTAGCATCCTTTACTTCCCAGGCAGCTTTTGCAGCAGCTTCTTCTGGTTTTACTGTCCGCCCTTCAACCACGTCCAACCATCCCTGACCCCTCAACAATACGGTTATTTGAAACTTCCAAACGTTCCAATTTTTCGCACCTTCCAGTTTCATCACATTAGTGGTATTATTTGCTTCCATCTTGCGTTAATTACTGCCTTGTCTAACAATAAAAGACAAGTATTCCTTCTGACTAAAGTTTTTCAGTCGGCACGTGCCGGCCAACTTAACCTCACTTTTGGTCAGTCTTCAATACCGCACGATGTAATTGTTCTTCCTTCTACTAACAGGTAGCCGTAACTGGGCCCATAACCTGTTGTTATTTGAGTAAATGAAACTGTATTTTATTAACAGGAACGTGGTTTTATTGAACTTAATAAGTAGGTGGCGGACATTAGTTTTTAGAATACATTTTTGAATGACACAGTGTTGCCAATACACAGATAATAAAAGTATCTACATTGCTTGTCTATTAACATTGTCACCCATAGCATGAAAGAAAACCTCTCCTTAACATTTCCAAACTGCAGTCTTCCCCCAACCCCGTCCGCCACCCCCGCCCCATCGCGCCCCACACACGTGCCGCACAATGCACAATCATTGACTGCGTTCATCTAATATTACATTCTTTATATTAGTGTTGTAATGCGCCCCTTTACTTGCACTGTGGATGCAGTGAGTGGTGAAATTGAATCAAAATATTAATGTGCTTGACGAAGGTTAGGGTCACATGTGACCGACATTTCGCGTCCATAATGCTCCCCTTTGTAGCAAGTTAAACATGTACCCAAAAAGGCGGTAAAACACGCATCTGAGACACTGTCACGATAAGTGGACTTAAGCGACCGTTTCCACAACATAGCATCAAGCTTAAGTTCATGTGACAGGGAAGACCCATTGACCGTACTCTGAGAAATATTAATTGGAAAATGCATAAGTTGTCTGGATCTACAATTCTACATCATCAAGCGTGTCTGAACCAACCACATTCAAAATGAATATTTATGTCATTTTCATTGTTTTTTTTTGTACCTAACGCAGTCAGAAATCAATTTTTGTTTATTTCACATGTCACACACCTACATGGACACTTATAAAACGTCGAGAAAAGATGCACAGTTCGGGTTGGTCGTTTTCTATGGAGAAGAACCGGCAAGAAACTCCATGGTTACTCTTTTAAAATCATTTGGTTTTTCAATGTTGTTGTTCCAGCGTTAGTACTTGTTAACAAAAGTTAACAAGCGTTTAAGAATGTACAAGGTCAACAATGTCACCTCATTTACAAAGAATTGATAAAACAATCTATACTATACAAGAAATAGAAAAAATCTTGCCAAAAAAATAACTATTTGAAACAAGTGACAGATGTTGACATCAGTACTGTAACTATTCAGAACAGTAGCCCTACTATGACCTCTTATAGCAATTCTTATTCCGCTGAGGGAAAGAGACAGAGCTATACAGGGTGTCTAGCACCATCTCTTTCACTCAGCGGAATATGAATTGCTTTAAGATGTCATAGTAGCCCTTCAGAGGTTGAATAAATTTATGATTTGACAACTATCATCACTACGATAACCTGAACATCCTTACTAATATTATAAAAGCGAAAGGAACAAACAATTACTAAATTAAACTAAAATTATTAAACTAAACTTATAAATAAATTAAAAAATAGCGTCAAAAAATTCATCCTCAACGCAGTCAGTTGGCAATGTCCCCAAGAGACTGGCGCGTTGCCACGTTGTATGGCAACGCTAAGCCTCTGGCCAAAGTAAAAGCCAGCCCTTGGGTCACGGGAAGTGTCAATCAAACGTTTTGAAATTGCCTTAAAAAGGCTGTGAGCACAAGGACCCCACGGTCCCAGAGTTTCAACCCCAAAATATAGTAGGCTAGGCTCGAAAATATAGTTCCCAATAAGGTTACTATATTTACGCCGCTTGAGGTTCTCTGCAGCCGCAGCAGCAGCGCCAGCGCAGCACGAAGAGCTAGGAAGATGGGATGGCGCAAGAGTATCGACGCACGTTGCGTCCCACACTAAAGGCCTACCCAACTTCCAAGGAAACAAAGACATACCGTCCGGTCTTTTGCCATCGTCGCGTGCCAAGCCATTGAGTTCTAAAACAGCTGGAACGCCGACGGTGACAAGAGCTCGACGGATGATGTCGTTAATATTCGCGTGCCGCGCAAAACGGCCCGCACTTCGGCTGCATGATAGGCCGTGGTCTCCAAGGCTGTTGACTACTTCACCACAATGACAGCGATGAGGAGAACAACAAGGAGCACCTAAAGGTCTCTGCACACAGCCGGCGTGGCGTGACGGGGCGCGGCGGGACGGGACGGCGACGCGACACTGAGCAGTTGTAATTTACTAGATATTACGGACGACGCCACACAGAGCCGTCCCGCTCGACGCGACGGTAACCGTCGCGCCACGCCGCCGCCGCGCCGAGCGGGAATACAAGTCAGAAGCGGCGGGGACGGGCGCGGCGGGACGCGAGCGGCATAGGCAGTTTAAAAACAGTATACGGTCGGCGTGAATGGGCGCGACGGGACGGGACGTTATCGCGCCCGCAGTGTGACCGATGCCGCCGCGCCAGCGTCGCGTCGCCGCCCCGCCACGCCGCGCCCCGTCACGCCACGCCGGCTGTGTGCAGAGACCTTAAACGTAAGGAAGCAGCGAGGCGGAAAGTAGTGTCGTCGAACAAAGTGCCTATGCTTGACGACGGTAGTGCGTAAAGCCAAAAACCCGACTCCCACTTGAGACTTCAGACGTGTTCAGTACATTATTCTGAACTACTCTGCAGGGCGGCTCGTCCCACTGTCTCTGGGAACCAAGCGAAAGTGAGTTTGTTTGTTGGTTACCTCTTCACGCCTCAGTGGCTAAACCGATTTTGATGAATTTTGGTACAGAGATAGTTGGAAACCAGAAGACGAACATAGGCTATTTTAAAAAAAAGTGTAGTGTGAGGGAGAAAGAGGGGAAAAAAAGGAAAAACTTAGCGTTGTTATTACAAATCAATAAGGCGCAAGGGGAACTGTGTTACCCCGAATTTAACGCGAGCGAAGCCGCGGGCCGAAGCTAGTTTTTTATATTCTTTCTATCTCGATTTCACCAAAAACCTGCTCCCTAACGATAACCAACGACAACACCTCCCCTCCCCACCGATTATCTCGGTCTCACACAAGAGTGCCAACTTACTAAAACAAACGTGTACTCCGCACACAATGTTCATAATGAGAACAGAGAGTATACGGCTCACGTGCGGGTGGTACTAGCTTGGAGCAGGGGTACCAACATGTACAACCACTTCGCTTTAGAAGTTTTTGTTTCAGAAGAGAAGCTACGCAATGTAGCTTGATTGGTACCGGCTATACATAAACATAAATCCTTACTAATATCATAAAAGCGAAAGTGAGTTTGTTTGTTTGTTACGTCTTCACGCCTAAATAGCTAAACCGATTTTGATGAGTTTTGATACAGAGATAGTTGGGACCCTGGAGACGGAAATAGGCTAATTTAAAAAAGTGAGATATGAGAGAGAAAGAGGGAAGAAAAGGGGAAACTCAGCTTTGCTATTACAATAAATAGGGCGCTAGGGCAAAAACTACAGGTAGAAGGTACCTGCAAATCAGGAAAGGGGAACTGTGTTATCCCGAAACTAATGCGAACGAAGCCGCGTGCAAAAGCTAGTTAACAAATACCGAGAGAACTGAAAAAAATTCCTTTGCCCAGAAGTGAAACAGATACAGATCATCATCAGATCAGACAGAGAAAAAATTGACAGCTTTGTTACCAAGAACACAGGCCGCTACTAATCATCTGCCTAGCCTTTTCCCAACTATGTTGGGGTCGGCTTCCAGTCTAACCGGATGCAGCTGAATATCAGTATTTACATGGAGCGACTGCCTATCTGACCTCCACGACCCAGTTAGTACTGGGTAATGCGATACCCCTTGGCACGGAGGCACAGAGGAAACTCAGTATGTAACGGGTGGTCACCCATACACAGACTAACCTAGGCAAGCGCGGCTTAACCCAACGATCGACCCGAGCGGATAGCAGCCGCTCTATTTAGCCACGAGCTTAACACAGGCCGTTACTAAGCCTACTAAATTCAACAACTCGTCTCATCTTGTCACGATTGCAAGCATTGACAGCGACGTCAATAGACCATCAACCGCGACGACACAATGCTTCAAACCGAATGCAATATTAAACGATGTGCCCGCCATCGAGAGCTCCGTAACATACAACATACAGTAATTCAACTAGGAACAAATTATCGGATTCGGCACACACACACATGCAAAGTATCATTTCCCTGCCCTTATTTGCGGTTGGCGCAACATGTCTACTTCTATACTTCTCTATTACGTCGTTTTAGTGTTCGTGTGGCTCTGACGTGAGCTTGATATCGCCCATGGGAGTCTTGGTAAACATGTCGTCGACAAAGATCGCTCAGGCACGCTGGTTTCTTTACGTTGTTTTCCTTCACCGAGGCGAGTGATAATTATACAATTTACTAGTTTTTGCCCGCGACTTCGCTCGAGTTAAATTTTTGGTAACACAGTTCCCCTTTCCTGATTTACAAGTACCTGCTACCTGTAGTTTTGCCTTTGCGCCTTATTTGCTGTTATAGCAATGCTGGGTTTTCCCTTTTCTTCCTTCTTTCTTCCTCATTACTAACTTTAAAAAAAAATGCCTGTGTCCGTCTTCAGGGTTCCAACTATCACTGTACCAAAATTCTTCAAAATCGGTTAAGCCATTTAAGCGTGAATACGCAACAAACAGACAAACTCACTTTCGCTTTTATAATATTAGGAAAGATTTATTACAGTAGTTTTAATACAATACGCACATGGATCTGAAAAGTGAGAAGTATTGGATTCCAGCTCGAGACCTACATCTTGGGAGTAGGACGGTCACACCACTAGGCGATGACAAAAAGATAAAGCTACAGTCCCAGCCGCGAAGCTTAATAACTGTGAATGGGCTGCAGTTGCTCATTCCAAAGTGACATATGAAGAATAAAGAACTAGAAACTCTATAGCCTATTTTGTGCTACATAGCAAAAAGTTTACACAAGCGATTTTTTTCAAACAAGAGCCTGTTGGTTTACGAGTTACCTCTACACTGTGGCTAAGTGGAATACATTCGTATTTGGTAGCTCTGTGAATGGAAATATAAACGATTTGATAGCGAGAGGAATCGAAAACTGAATGTGTGAATATTGATATTCATGGAGTAATCTTCAAAGAATACGTTTATCAAATACCTGAGTTTAATATTTGTGAGCGTCGGATTTGATTATGTGCGATCACGTCAGTGGAAATAGCTTTTAGTTTAATATAATATATCAAAAAAAATACACTAAAACGAATTCCATTAAAAAAATTATCTTTCCTAAAAACCATGCAGTCGCTCGAAACGAACGCGTCGTGAGTTAACTTCGATCAATAGAGTTACAAACTGCAGATACGGCTAAATATATTTATTTTTTTTCGAAATTGGAACTATCATAAAAATAAAAAAAAAATAATACGTGTGGCACTCGGGGACTGCCGCGGTAAAGCATAGCATAGCATTTTTTATCAACTTATGCAATAAATAAAAACAATCTAAATAAAATATTAAAAAAGTACTTCCAATGAAAAGAAGTCGCAAAAAGAAAAACAAAGACCTTGGGATTGATCCCGCGCAGTGTCAATTGGCTATCCGATACTCTACCAAACACGCTATTAGAACATTGGAATCGGGATTGAAATAACTGACCATATTGTGTAAACGACGTTAGACAATGCACGGCCTTCAAGCCACACATCCGTGCCCGTCGGAGTGGGGAGCGTCAGGTTTTTTTTCGTTACGGAATTTCTGGATTCGGTCCCCGCGCTCAAGGTCCGCGATAGAAGCTATGCAATAGCTTAAAAAAATTTTATTTCACATAGGCCTACATGGGCATTTATAAAACGTCGAGAAAAGGTGCACGGTTCGTATTGGTCGTTTGGTTTTACAATGTTGTTGTTACAGTGTTAGTACTTAAGTATCAGTATAATACGTTAACAAGCGTCTAAAAATCTACAGCGCCAACCATGTCCACTCATTCATAACGAATTGGACACACCACATATAAATTCAGGTATATTTTCTACGGAAATGTCTAAATTGTTCACAGCCAGGCTCATATAATATGGGACTAAATCATTATTTCGTCAAAATTGGCCCCATAAAAAAATACTACAGCCGTACATTTGTTACTTCCCAAAACAAAAAAATACTTAGATACATTCACTCTTTGTATTGTGTAGGTATGAGCTAAACCATTCTCACAATAACTCACAAAAACAAAATATTGTTCCTAAAACCGTTTTCATTCGATGTCAATCAGTCGCGCACAGCGGACGCGTCGCGGGTTAACCCCGATCAATGTCGACGCGACGTTCCACAGTTATAGGCTGCAGACACGAGAAACTGCACTTTATTCGTGAAATATGGCACTTTTATGTATTATAGCAACTATTTGAAAACTAATAGGCACATCAAACTTACGATTGAAGTGCAAAAGGCGGTCATTTGAGTAGGTTATTGAAAATAATATGTTAGCTGTTTGTCTTGGTATGGACATGTAATGAGGAGGGATGAAGGACATGTGACTAAAAGAGTGATGGATCTGAATGTTGATGGACGGAGACCGAGAGGAACGCCAAAGAAAAGATGGATGGATTGTGTCAGGAATGATATGAAGGAGAAAGGAGTAAATAATGCCATGACGTCTGATAGGGGAGAATGGAAGAAGAAAACCTGAAGAACGTGAAGAAGAAAACCACAAATAGAATGGGACAAGGGCAAGCAATTGGGAAAATTATGATGATGTTACCAGTATATGGAATTAAAATGTTTATAACGTGTCGTATGTATACCATGAAGCTGATGTGTTGTAAACAGCGGATGGGAAATAATCAAATAACTAACTGACAGACTTGTACTGACTAAAACCCACTAACCATCCATATGCCTTATTTTTTTTAAACGTTGCCCCACACTAGGAATTTCTCCTGCATCGTGGGTACAAACATTTAAGCTCACATACACAAACAGCCAGACCAGAAACAATTACCTGTAGGTCATATAAATATTGTTTCGTGCAGGGATCGAACCCGCACGACGCAGCAGTCGATTGCTCAGCCACTGTGCCAAGAGTGCCGTCAAATGTGCCGTTCCTTCTTTTGCTCTTCATATTCCAAGACCACGGTATCTCTTTCGTACAACCCATCACCCCGGCAGGCAGTGCCCCTGGCAGGACCCTCTGTTTTGCTGACATATAATAAGGCGCGCGTGGACCACTAACGCTAGTTACGATGTAATGACAATGGTGTTGAGCTTGGTATTAATCAGTAATCAATTACAAATTCTTGATTCTTGTACTACTACTGAAAATGTCCAAATTGAAAATGACGTATGCATTAACATGGTCTGCCTTCACGTGGTCGAATCCAGGATAACGGAATCTTATAAAACATCACGCCTCTATTCCCTAAAGGCCCTAGGCACGAGTGTATGTGTACCTGTAGTTGTATGTATGTATTGCCAGTTGAAAATGCAAAAGACATAAGTCGTTTATTACAAAACAATAAACATGAAAGTAGAAATAAAATTAAAATTACAATATACGAGATTACAATTATTAAATGTCAAATATAGAAATTAAATTACACAAATAGGATGTCAAAAATAAAAATATATCATCATAGGAACATGTAAAAACCGTGATCAGCAAAATATTACCAACTTCCCCACTCCCTCTCTGCCGTAGGAAACGCAGCTGTCATGAGTATTGATTTTCTATTGTTTCATTAGTTAGCTAACTAATAAGTTATAAAAAAAATACTTTTGCCTGCGGTTTCGCTCGCGTTAAATTCGGGGTAACACAGTTCCCCTTTCCTGATTTGCAGGTATCTGCTACCTGTAGTTTTTGCCCTTGCACCTTATTTATTATAATAGCAAAGCTAAGATTTCCCTTTTCTTCCCTCTTTCTCCCTCATTTCACACTTTAAAAACTAACTATCTCTGTTACCAAATTTCATCAAAATCGGTTTTGCCATTTAGGCGTGAAGACTTAACAAACAAACAAACAAACTCACTTTCGCTTTTATAATATAAGTAAGGATAGCCGTCATGTTGTGACGTCAGAAGAGGTCGCGGGGAGTTGTCGTGACGTAGCGCGGGGTTGGTGAACCAACAACAAATTGGACCTTTAATTCTATCTACGTGTAGGGGAAGCTCATACGGATTACTTTTATTTAGATACTTAAACATGATTTACCCTTTATTTGCGTCATACAATATACCTTTGATTAACGAGTTTGTTATTTATAATTTGCAAACAAAAAAAAAGCATAAACAGAACTGTTGGCAGTTCTGTTGTGCTTCTAACAAAATGGTAGTGACGTGGTTTGCTCAGATCAACTAGCTAATAATAAAGTAAAGGACTGTATCGTACTTGCCAAAGAATTGATACAACAACAATAATATGCATTACTAGTACACAGGAATCAACTCTGTAAGAAAGAGAGCGCATTCCTTAATACGCAGCTTCACTGTCACAAGATCACAGGTCTTCCAGACTTGAGAATATGGTTTAAATTTCAACTCGATAACTTCACGCGTTCCCGAGATAGGTCTGGACAGACAGAGGGACGGACAACAAAGTGGTCCTATAAAGGCTCCGCGTTTTCCTTTAGAGATGCGGAACTTACGTGTCTAAGTTTGAATTCAACTTACGACTTGACAGTCCGACAGTCAGAATACCAGGCTATCACTGCTGTCATTTGCAAAAACAGTTTTAAACGTCAAGTTTATAATGAAGTTGATGATTTAAAGTCATTGCATTTAGCAGCAAATATGCTGGCCCAAACACAAAGTTAGTCCTAGAGACTTTTTTTTAAATACTTGCCACACACTAGGAATTTCTCGTGTATCGTGGGTGCGTTTACGAACATTTAAACTCACATACACAAACAGCCAGACCCGAAACAACTATCTGTAGGCCATACAAATATTTGCTCCGTGCGGGGATCGAACCCGTGACACGCAGCGCAGCAGTCGATCGCTCAACCGCTGCGCCAACCGTACCGTCACATAATAATATGCTGGCATTAGTAGCCAAACACAAAGTTAGTCCCACAGGCATATTCCAATACTACACACAACATTAATATAAAAGTCCCGTAATGTTGTTCGAGAACAAAAAGCCATGTAACAGTTGGTCCCGGGAACTAATTGGAGTCGCAGAAAAACATCCCGACAATTGTGTCGCTGTACAAGTTTACTAATTAACAATTTCGGGAAAGTCTGTTATGATACCAAATGAACGTGTTACGTATATATACAAATATGATCTGTGTGTTTATAGACAGCCTTATGTTATAATTAGAGTTTGGATGAACGGATGTATATTTATCTAATGTTATTTTTTGGTTTACAAAGTATGTGATGAACAATGAAACAAATCAAATCAATCAAATCAAACCATTGCACCGCTAGTCCCAGCGGTTTCACCAGCTGCTCAGCTCCTTTTCTGGAAAGGGGTTTACAAGATAGATAGCAGCCGATTCTCGGACCTACTGAATATGCATACAAAATATCATATGAATCGGTCGAGCCGTTTCGGAGGAGTATGGTAACTAACAGTGTGACAGGAGAATTTTATATATTTTACTCGCCGTGTAGAAATAATAACATTTTATCAGTATCACGATCAGACAAGGTTTTTCATTGCGTTCAGTTTTACGACATGTCGCAGTAATTTCATCGAAAACGTAAATAAACTTCCAAAAAACGTTGGTATTTCGCGGGAGGCGTAACTCTAACAATTTATATGGCGTGATATTGAGTCATAAATGTGCTTTTCAGGTTTGGTGACAGCTGGAAGTACGTTCAACTTTGCGAAACTGCTTTACTGCCGAGCGTACTATTGTGCGATACAAAATAGTTTCGGAATATTACAATTTCGGTTACTATGACCTATATAATTCTTTTCGGCAGATTTAAATAGGAATTTCGTTAAAAAGGAGGTGTGGCAGATATTAAGCGAAGCGTATGTCTTAAACGAATACGGACGAGTTTGGAAAAAAATACCTTAGTAAATTTACAGACGACATGTCATGAAAAGTCAGTGGTCTTCTGCCAATATTGATATTCCGACTTCGTCTAGAAGCTCTGGGAGGTATCTTCAAGAAGGTTATGTTACAAACGTGAACAAAACGTATCGAAACGTGTAAATGTTTTGACAGCATGGTTGGTGCAGTGGCTGGCGACCGACTACTGCGCCGCGTGTCGCGGGTTGGATTCCCTCTCGAATAAATATTTCTATTACCTACAGGTAGTTGTTTCGGGTCTGGCTATTTGAGTATCTGAGTTTAAATGTCTAAACGCACGTAAAAAAAACTGCCCCTGTTGGGCGCCAAAATTCAACCTCGTAATTTCTTTTCCACGATCGTGAGTGTACATTGACGCGCGATGTTTCAGCATAATCCGTCACGTGTGTACCGTGTTTATGTTAACGCTAGCGTCACTCGGCAGTGACTGATGACTGGTCCCACTTGGGCGCCAATAAGCTTGCATTACCAAACGCTGCGCTACGTTGAGTAATGAATTCCCGCGCAAAGATGGATGTATTGCCTTCAAATTAACGAAGGCTTGAACCGCTACAGAAAAACTTTGCATGTTTATTTCCGCTTTTTTCAAGGGGAAAGAGCCGCAAATATGTAATTAATTTGTGTTCGGTTATTACGTCCCGAAATTCAAAGGAGATCTCGGCAACATCAAAGCCGGCAAAGGGAGCGTTAAAGGGAGGTACACATTGTGTCACGTGGTCGGCGCGTGTTCTCCTCGTACTCGCTGTTCTCAGAGCGTCAACGATTTTAGGGTTCACTTTGAGTGCTCAAAGACGTTCGAAAAATAATTTTCTTTAAGGAAAACATCATGGCGAAACCTGGTCTCATAATTAATATAAGTTTAAAATTGCCAATCCAACTGAAGCAAGCGTGGTGATTAATGTTTGTCCCTTCTGTGTGCGAGAGGAGGCTTTAGCTCAGTGGAGCAGTAACAGGCAGTATCGATGGTTTAACATTTTAGATGGCAGGCAAGTGACGGTATTTGTGAAAAATAACATTGTATTTAATACAGTGATTAATGAGGGAAATGACGCGGCATAGCACAGCTGTTGAGGTGTTTTTCTACGAGTTGTTTTTTTTTTCAAGACGTATGTTATGATTTCTATTTCTTATGATTAATTATAATTCAAAAAACCGGCCAAGAGCGTGTCGGGCCACGCTCAGTGTAGGGTTCCGTAGTTTCCCGTCCATCACAATAAGTGTTTCCACTTATGAGTTCAAAGGTGGAGGAGCGTGCAACATTGCACGCTCCGCGCGAAGCCGCGGGCAAAAGCTAGTTCTATATAACTCTATTGTTGCATTTTTAATAATTCAGCTCTTATTTTATGAACGGAATAAAGAAGCTTCGGGCAAACGACTTTATAAAATAAGCATAATTTGTTGGCTGTACCAACGGGAATTAATTTCCGATCCAAATGAAACGAACAAGCATTTAATATGTAGGTAGTAGTTGTGGAATAATATCCAAACAGTTTTTGCTCCAATTAATAAATAAATCTAACAGCAAATTCCGTTATGTAAAATAAAAATACAGAGAGAAGCTAAATAAATTCGAATTAGAGTGGAACGAACCTAAAACAAATATTCGGATATACATTTAAATTACACCAAACGAAAACGGGAGAACTATTCTGAAAACAGCATTTTGTGACATGCGACGCTACCGATCGTTGAGTCGTCACTGACGTGTAATTTACTTGTCTACGGGACAACTTTGTTAACATCACCCCCTCCTCTCTCCACCCCACACCCCACCCCTCGACAGTGCGTCGACCCCCACATTAGTGTCACGGCTGCGGTTTGCCGCCGTTTTTATCCGACTACCTACATATCCCGAATTGATAGGTTTGATTCGGTGAAAAAAGCTCCGCGGTGTTATTTGTCGCTTTTAATAATGGAGGAAGGTTTGGTGAACGTATTGAACGGCACGTTGTGTAACGTGTTTTTAATAGCGGGAAACTTTTATTGGCGTTGTTAGCTATAGAAAATTGGTAGGACACACAGGGATTTTTTGTATTCATGTAGCCAATAGTTTCTACTGCAATATAACCCGTCATTATAAGCATCCTCAGTCATACTTCACCCTCTGCTGGATCTGGAGAGGCCTCTCTTTACTTGTGGCAATCACATTCAGAATAGAACAGCAATAATATACTGTTAGCCTGTGCCATCCCTGCTGCTGCCATTGCTGAACAGGAGTCTCTTTCATGGCTTACAATTGTTTAGATCGAGGGCCCTTGTGAACCTGGGACGATGGACATGCAGCACACTTTAGCTTACCGGATTTTAGAGCAATGTCAGTAACTTTTGTTTTGAAGCGCAATCATTAAATTATATAAAAAACGATGAACCTAATTTATTATTTCTGGTATTCATATTTAACTAAGTTTCCGTACAAAAATAACCGCAAAGATTAGAATATTCAAATTGGACTTTAAGTTATAATAACTTTTAAAGTTACCCTAAAGCCCGAAATTTATGTTATCGAGACTATCTTGTTCCCCGAGGCAAACCCAATTAAAGAACAAACCTTATTGTTCTAATAAACCTAGTTTCTTTACGTACCTCTACAGTAACAAAAGTCTTCCTAAGCACACATTCTGGTTTAGACACGAACCAATTAACTAAGAAGATAATTACACTAACAGTATTGGATATATTGTAAACCAACTATTAAGTGTTTATTGTGGAATGACCCGGAGAAACGTTAGTTAGTACTAAACTGTTGCGTTTTGCGATAAAAGTAGTTGTAGAATAAGAGGAAACTGCATTTTAATGGGTGGGAATTATCTAATTGATACCTAAGTCAATAGAGTGACCTTTATGCTAGTTTAAAGAAGCGAGTCACGATCATATTAAAAAAAATGGATCAGTTTTTTTTTTTATTTTTTCCGCCAAAGCTCATCATTTTCCTGCCCTATTTGTGTTCGGCGCAACACGTTTTCTTCTTCCATTCTCCCCTATCAGACGTCACAGCAACATTTACTCCTTTCTCCTTCATATCATTCCTTACACAACTTATCCATCTTTTCTTTGGCCTTCCTCTCGCTCTCCGTCCTTCAACATTCAGATACATCACTCTTTTAGTCACATGTCCGCCGAAGCTTTAAACAACGTGAAAAAAGGAGCACTAATACTTATAGATACTACACTGTGAAAGAATCATAATTAAAACCAATGCTTCAACTTTCCATACGTTTTTTTCATTGTACTTCATCTGAATGTTGATGGACGGAGAGCGAGAGGAAGGCCAAAGAAAAGATGGATGGATTGTGTAAGAAATGATATGAAGGAGAAAGGAGTAAATGATGCCATGACGTCTGATAGGGGAGAATGGAAGAAGAAAACGTGTTGCGCCGACCCCAAATAGAATGGGACAAGGGCAGGAAAATGATGATGACTTCACTGTTAAGACCCTAAGCGTTCAGGTCAATGGCCGACGCGAGTAGATACTGAAGATATTAAGTACGAATGCGCTGGTTACATGAAATACTTTCTTCTAAAGTTCTTTCCTACTGGAGTAACATACCTACAAGTGTCATATGTCATAACGGTGTCATATCAAATAAAACTACAAGTGAGACACAAGCCAACTAGTATCTTAACCTTCTGCTCTAGAATTCCCTTAAGTATACTTTGTAAAAGGTGTTGCGTATGTCTGGGTAGTGATTTGTATACAGTTTCGTAAACTCACCAGGGGAGACCAGCAACACACTTAAACTGTGATGCTTTGTAACTTTGACCATCTTTTTAAAGTTCTCATTACCTGAAACAAATAATAAAATTAATTAAATTATATCTAAAATAAGTCTTTCTTTTATTAACAAGATTCAGAATTGTATAGAACAAATCAAATCGAACACTAGAATTTCACTCATTTATGTAAACAACTGCTACACCATCATCTTCTGACGGCACATAAACATTATAACCGCCAATAAGTCATCAGGTCATCAGTAGCACGCCGCGGTCGCGGTGCGGGCGCCGACCGACGACGCCGACGGGACGTGGAACTTGAAAACAACGCGCCACCGACGCTTCCGCGAGACGATACGATAACACTAATAGGGGCGGCTGGGGATTGAACAGAAATGGACGCATATAATGTTGAAGTTTTTGAACACGTTTTTATATTTCAGCCTTTATGGCTGGAATATTAGTAAAATTTGAAAGTATGTTGGAGTATTACACGCTTTTAAAAGTTTTTTTAAGTATACGCGCCTCAGACGTGGAGTTGCGGACACCAGCCCGTTATACAATACAAAGTGAAACTTTTGTTACATCGTCTCAAACTTTTTCGTCTGTGTGTTGCATGTCGAGTGACGGTCGGCCGAGGAGTAGGGACGTCTAAATGTTTATAATGTAGAAAAGTTTCACTTATAACGTGAATTCATAAAACCACACAATCCTTTTTCAAATTTAAAGAAAAGAATTATGAAACTTTTCAGAAAAGAGATCCATAACGTTCTCTGTATGTGCTTTTACAAATTACTGGTAAGTCAAGTATAAAATCGTCATACGGTGGCACAATGGGTACCGGTATTAACGAGTATACCTACTCTTTACCTACCTACTCTAAAGTGCAACTAGCGCTCGGAGGTTTCCGACAGAAAAGCCCAATTATTTTTATTGTTTTCACTTAAAGGTTTGTTATCTTTTTAGCTCCAAGGGTCAACAGATTTGAGTATATCATCTTAATTTCAACTGGATACCTCCACGCGTTCCCGAGATAAAAAGTCTTGACTAACAGACTGACGGAAAACAAGGTGATTCTATAAGGGTTCCGATTATTCCTTTTGAGGTACAGATCCCTAAAAGTTACACGTGTGGAAACCACTATTGCGTTGAATTCGTGAAAACTGTATAACATTGTCTTGCGACCCAGTGGAATACATTAGTCAATACGTTCCTATACATTCGGTTATGGAAATACAAAACAATACAAAAAGGCATTGGATACTCGAAACATACATAGTAATGCTGAGCACACACAGACTATCAATCGATAGAGGCCAGAGTACAGCATTACCAGCGAACGACGCTCGTCCCTCGGGCGAGATTCAGTTCGGTGCTCATATTGAATTCTCCCGAACTTTTGTATCAGACTCACATGTTGTGGAAATTTGTAATCTCTCAGTATTATTCTCTGAGGGATTAACAGAATCGACTGCAGCTTTGAGTAAAGTTAATATTTATATTTATGATGTATGAAGTGTTTTTTTATCGTGTTTATCGTTGCGTACCTGAGCTGCGCTGTTTATTTTATAAGGACATATAGAGCGACTTTTTATTAACTTTGTATCGTCCATGAAATCTGAAAAATTAACGAAAATCTCCGCTTTTCAGTATTAACATTCATTTTTCATCCCCTAACATCATTTTTCACATTCAATAGCGAGAAAAAAACCCGTAATACACAGTCATTCACCAACTCAAATAAATATAAACGAACAATCCGCACGTAGGGGCTCGCAGAGAAAACATCAATAGGTCTTAATGGCGCCCGCGTGGGCCCCCGGCTGGCTAGTGGCGCCCGACGTGGGGCTCGGTAATGGTGCCCTCTGTATGCGGAGAGCAGTCGACGAGCCCCGCGGGACACCTGACCCTCGCAGTCACTACATTTCTACTTACTAGTGGTGAAAACTTGTAGACAATTTTGTTTTGCGAATGTCAGCAAACGAGGCTTTTTCCTTATGGCTGTTTTTAGTTGTATGATGTGAGGGGCAAACATTTTATTCTAACTACATTGCAAAATGGATATCAACAATTACAGTTGCCTACTGTTTTAGTTGATTTATTATGATAATCCTTACTAATAGTGAGTTTGTTTGTTACGTCTTCGCGCCTAAATGGCCAAACCAATTTTGATGAATTTTGGTACAGAGATAGTTGGGACGTTGGGACCCTGGAGACTACATAGACTAAAAAATGGAGGAGAAATAGTGTAGAAAGGGGATAGAAAAACATTTTTTTTTTCGATCATCACGCGGGTTAAAGTAAGCGTTAGCCCAAAGTGACTATGCCACGCGGACGAAGTCGCGGGCGGAAGCTAGTACAATATAAATGAGATATTGAGTTTATTCGACACTCCATATCGGCAGATTTAGATGAAACTTGCTTTACAGGTTGGTCACGACTTCTTTTAGTACTTAGAATTATTTTTATTCTTGGGATAATTTTACACGAGGTAAAAGCCGTGAGCATAAACTAGTATATTTTAACTACATTACAATATAATGCTGTTGAGACTAACACACTAATATTTACAACTGTCACTACAAAAAGCTAATTAAATTGTTTAACGAGCACTCAATTATTTATATTACTGTTAGGCACGACACTATAAATTAAACGACGCCTTTTAACCGACACTTAACTGATTTTACTACTGAACGGCAAATTAAACCTGAACTTATACGGGAGTCGTCAAAACTAAACATTTAGGAAATTTTAACTGAACGTCGTCGTATAACTGATGGTTAGAATACTCTATCACTTACCAACTGTTATTAGTTAAAAACTAGTTTCACTATACGGTCATAGTGAAACTACTATACAAACTATTAATACTGGATTTAAACTATTGTCATTATTATTTTTATTAAATAATAAGTACTTTCAATACAATCCTACTAATATTATCCTACTTAATATTAAAAATGCGAATGTTTGTTACTCTTTCACGTCAAAACGGGTGAACGGATCTTTAATGAAATTTGGCACAGAGGTAGATTATAGTCTGGAATAACATATAGGACTTAGTTTCTATAACACGCAGGCGAATCCGCGGGCGTTAGCTAGTGAGTAATAAAATGAGTACCGTAATAACGGTAATAAAACTCTTTGCTTTATACGGTGGCGGGCATATAGAATTACAAACATATATTATTGGATAATTTCCTGTAGAGGACGCTTTCGGTTGAAATGGTGACGAGCGTTGTGTCATATAATACAATGTCAACTGACAATAACCTGCCAACTCTGCCTAAACAACACATAAAACCGGACACAAACTTAATAATTCCTTTAATACGTACTAAAGCGTAACTTCAGCCCTCCTTCAGTGTCTCAACAAACAACATAGTGACATCACAAATTACTTCAACGTCCTCTCGTAATAAAACGTAGCGCCAACACGCGATACAATGAACCGACAACATACATGAATACAGAAGTTCAGTTTTATACAACAAGTTAAATACGCCCACCACACGTGCTTAACCTCTCAAGGACCGCCATTATTTACGTCAACTATCCGTCAAGCACCGCCGGGCGGGCTCGTATCGTAAGCGTAATCTGATTTTAAGACTTATCTTTACTACAAATACAGTTTTAAATCGGTCGGGGTTTGGTGGCACATTTTTGTGCCGCTGGGGCTCTAGAGGTTAAACTTGCAAACGATCACTACGCTACGGTGATGTCGCTTTTACATTCTCAGACAGACAAAACGTGCTTTATAGATTTTACTGTCACTAGTGTTACACGAAAAAACCTAGGATTACTAGTACGATTAGTTCATACACGCCAATGTGGGCGCCTGTGGCAAGGTCGACATGTGAGAGCAAATGTGTAGCTTGCTACTACAGCATAGGTTATTCAAGTAGTAATGATGACCAATATGAGTGTGTGGGGCGGGTTATAGCCACGCGCGTGCAAGTGTACCGGCAACTTGCTTTGAACAGACATTCTGCACGTATTTATTCAGTGACGTAGAGTTGCTATTATTTTTACGACTACCCTCCCAATTAAGCGCAAACTCCGAACGAGTCCGAGTGCCGTTTCACCGACGACGCTAATTGATTTTCGTGTATATTTAAAATAAGAATTTTGTGTGTGTTGGGTTTTTTGCTTTTATAGTGCTTATCCATTTTTATACAACTGGGATTATGACGAAAGAAATTAAAATTTTTGCCCACTAGGAGGAATTGGGAATATTTCAGTAATCAGCTATGTTCAAAGCTGCGGTATATGTTATGTATGTATAGTTTAAATGTTATAGTGTTTTTAAATGCCAATATTGATATTTAATCATTTAATTTTATTCTAAGTCTATATGAAAAATGACACGAGACAAAATGAGCCTTAAGAACAAAGTATTTTCTACTAAACTTTCAATTTTGTTATTTTGACCAAAATAAAATCACCAGTGTATGACATTAAATAAAACAAACCAATTCACATCAAAATATTGTTGTGATGGATACAACCTGCTCTCAAAGAGACGAACGGGACTCTATTATGTAATATGATTTAATTACAAGCAAAAGGTTGTCCTTTATTTTAAGTTAAGTACCAAATGAAGGGTAATTAATAAACGGATTAGTATTATAAATGTAATCCAAAAGTCCACATAGGAAACAAATTGGTAAGTTACCCTAAACTCGACAACATGTACATGCATACTCAATTATCAAAACTTTACCCTCCAATCTTGTGTAGGCTGCACTTCGAAGACTCTGAATGTGTTTTTATTCCACGGTAGTAAGACACATTTTTGAAGTTCATGTGTGCATTTTGAGTATTGAATGAAACATCGCGAAGCCCCCGGCGCGGTTGTTCCAGTGGGTTTGGTCAAGAGGGCGCTACGGAACCTTTCAAAGTGCTCCAAAACGCGAGGGTTGGACAGGATACAAGGAAATGACATTCAACCATATCCCGAATAGACCCGAGTGTGGAATATACTTTTAACAAGTATTAAATGATGAAGGGGATTTAAATTTGTAAACTGTTATGGATTGTATGAACATTGAACACACATATTATTTAAATTGAGAATTTAGAACTAACCACTACTGGTAGCATTTTCATTGATACATTAGTATGGAGTGTCATGATTATGTCTGTAATAAATAAATTAATGTAGTAAATGCCACTGCTGACCATGAGGGCCTGGGTTCAACTGCCATTTTTGGCAAATAGTTATCGGGTTATTCCATCAAAACAGTCTCAGTCTATGCCCAGGGTCTGGATGGGATCTGTGCCTAGTTGTTTACAATGGGACGGCTCCGTCATTTGTTTTTAAACGTAGCCCCACACTAGGAGTTTCGCCTGTATCGTGGGTGCGTTTACAAAGATTTAACCTCACATACACAAACAGCGAGACCCGGAACAATACAAATATTTGTTCCGTGCGGGGATCGAACTCGTGACACGTAGCACAGCAGTAAATCGTTCAGCCACTGCGCCAATTGTGCCGTTAAAATAGAAACTATAATATCTGATTTAAACGAATCGGATGAAATCTGTATGTGTTGCTCGTGTAGGGACACCACATTATTAGACATCGGGGACACCAGGCTGGTGTTATACATATAACATACAATACCAGAGTAAACTGTCACGATATGAATTCACACACTCATTTTATTTCGGTTATTACGGTGTAATAACACTAACTAAGAATAATTGTTTTAGCTGTTAGCAAAGTTGTAATAATAAAATGTCGAACCGCTATCAAGCCACTAAAAACATGAGATGTATTTGACTTATAAGTCGGCACTTGCTAAAAAATTAAGACTTGTGTTCTATTTTTGCCAACAGTCCTCAGAGTCAGACTTTTTGGAGTCCTCCAACAAGCTTTTTACCGATTGTTTGTCTGTCTGTCTGTCTGTGTGACACAAGCATTTCACTCCCGTATTATTCAGAAAAAATTTAGGTATGCGTGTAAATTTTCATTGAATTTGAATGAGCGGTAAAGATATTGTTATTACATTGTTTGATTCTACGGAATCCTGTGTGTGGGAATACGACTCGCACTTGACCGGTTTCTTGTTTATATCACTTCGGACCAGCCCTCGTTGCGTAAAAGTTTAATAAAAAAAGCCTGAACTTAAATCTTAATACAAGATATTAAGTATTAATAAGAACTCCAACAATTTAAACTCCGGCTATAAATTAACATACCAAAGTACAAGATTACCGCAAAACTTTCTCAAGTTTTATCCAAACTACCCTCCTCTGAGGCGCCACTAATATATTCCAAAAGAAATATGTTCTTTGCCTCCAGTAATATAAGAGCAAGCGATGAATAAATAAGGCGGAGTCAAAATAAACTAGGTCAATAAGGACAGGCAGACGCCTAGTTCGGATTAATTATTCATTTTTCGAAGCTCGTGTAAAACTAAAGCTGGCGGGAAATCTCCAGGTAAAGGTACATGAAGCTTTAAAACAAGCAAATAAGGTCAACTTGTATATTCAGTATGTACGAGTATGTTAATACTTTCGTGCTGAGTAGTTTCAAATATACATAGGTGTTGTGTTGAGTAACATTTTCGATTAAGGCTTATGTTCGTATTGTCAAGGGAGTTGTTTTTTCTTTTTCGAAAAGCCGGCTTTTTATCTGCGAAAAATATTGTAAAACCTTTTACACAAAACCACTCTATTTTTATTCGAAGCTAGTAAAATATTGTAGCTAAAATAATCCTCGCCCGGATCCAGTTTGTAGTTTTTATTGTCAAATCGTTTTATTACGCCACGCCTCCACTATTTCACAGCGCGCTTACGGTTAACAAATGGCGCCCAACGTGGGACCGTAAATACGTTTTCCACAATAAACGGCTCACCTGCGCACACTAATCTAGTTTGCTTTTATTTGAATGTTATCAAAA
The DNA here is from genome assembly GCA_958449745.1 of Ochropleura leucogaster. Taxonomy (NCBI): domain Eukaryota; kingdom Metazoa; phylum Arthropoda; class Insecta; order Lepidoptera; family Noctuidae; genus Ochropleura; species Ochropleura leucogaster. The sequence continues at coordinate 179,732 of OY288227.1, forward strand.
CGTAATATAAATTATATACTTGAAACAATAAACATTTTACACACGCGCTGTAATAATACATTCCTATAAAACCAAATAGCGTACCAAATAGCGTAACGTGGTTTATACATTAATTTGGTCAGATTACCCACACACTGGATCTATGAAAAGCGCTCTTATTGCCGCGAAATAAGAGCTATATCAATGTCGAATGGTTCTTTGGACGTACGGATGACTGTACGTCACGATTTCACGCCGTCAAAGCGGGCAGTTGTGCGTGGAGCGAAATGGCGCCCAACGTGGGGCCACAGTAAAACGCTATATTCCTGCCAACGACTCCCGAGGGATACCTGACCCGACATAATCCAATGTGCTTTTAGTGGCCTCGTACCCGCAGCGTTTGCTTTCACACAAAGTCGACACAAACGTAAAAATATTTTGCGGAAATTACAGTTTGTTTTCCTGTTGGGCTTAAAATGGTGTTGTATTTAATTTCATCTCATGTATGTATTTGATAAAACAAATTATCTCTTGTATACAAACGTACCATATTTCGGCAACTACTACTTAACTATTAGACGACCAGACGTCTTTGAAATGTATTTCATTCATTTTACCTCCATTAAAAACTTGACTGCAGTACTTTTGATAATGCGTCAGACTTCAGACGTTCACAGTTTCGTTTATGGATAAGTAATGCAAACGGCGGTAGATGCTTCATCTAAGTTTAGTCCAAGTTAAGAAACTCTAAAACAAGATTTACACTCATCTACGTTTCTATCTTGTTTTATTAAAATTATAAATTCTAGACGCCTCAGCGCTGGCAGCCTTAGCTGAATTTCATTTTGAAAACAATATCTCAATTAAGCTAAAATATCCTCCAGCGCTAAATTAATTTTAACACGTAGATTATTATTAATTAATAATTCAATAAATGGAAACATTGTCTCTCCTGGCAATAATACAGGACAAACAAATGAAAAGTAGGAGTGGGGAGTAAATTGGCGCCCACCGTGGGACTACCCTTTGTGCAAACTACTTTAGCTCGCGAGTTGCGTGCGAACATACTCCTGATTCTGTCCATGTTATTAGAGTCCTTTGTCATTGAGAAGTGGTAGATTTTATTGCATCCTTTGCAGAGTTATCCTTTATAGCGTGTACATAGCAAACCAAATGAATGCGGCCCAGAACTTCGCTATGATTTTATTACTGTCAGTAGCGTCTATCTTGATCTTGAGATCTTGCTATAAGTAAACGCGGTTTGAAGCGACTAATCGCTTATGGAACAACACCATATTGACACTATCGGGCGAAATAATCTAAGAATCTTCAAATTGCGATATTGTTTTAGTGTTGCAGTCTAACACCATTACAAGTACTGCCGACATAGCAATGGTTTTCAGTGTAATAAGCTGTAAATGTGTATCGCTAATCATCAACGTTGCCCTACTCTACATTAAGGGGTAGGTTGATGTCGTCGTACCGTTGATGGTCTGTTTAAAGCAATAGACTACAATTTATGGTATGGTAATGGTTTATAGCTGAGCAAGGATGTAAAACAGGACGCGTGGCCAAAGTCGGTACGCCGCCATTTTGTTTCGATTTTAAAAATTAATATACAATGAAAAGATTCAAAGAATTATCTCATTATGTAAAACCAGTTTCACATTCAAACCAAACAATACTTCGTTACCCTGATAATTCATTCAGCATTTAATATAACAACAGAAACTGGTTTCAAAAGCATTAAAGCGTTTAATATCTGAATTCCTTCATTACGAGTCCGCACATTTAATTATTTAATGTCATAACACACACGATTCCGGAAGGACAATATTTGCTGACCATTATCGGAACTATTTCCCCTGAGTTCAGACTGAATACACCAACGACTTTTTACATTGCCAACATAATTGGAACTTTATTTTTTGAACGCTAAAGTACAGATCAGAGTGCAATTGACTTTGACAAAGATACGTTACTTGCTAATGCAATTTCAAGCTTAACATTTTAGTTATAAAATATAATATGTCGTTTCAAACATCTAAATAAGGGGAACGTAGATCATTAACATCAGTCAAGTGATTAGCAAATATGAATTTTAAAATTGAGTAAATAGAGTTCAGGGTTGTTTGGAGTTCAAACAGGAGGGTGGACAGAACAATAATGTTTTTGTTTGACAATTATATTAAGAGCTTCTGCGTTTCATGTAGCCCTGGTACTTAGCGCAGGTGAAATTTTATCCTCTCTTTCATTTGTTAGGATTTATTTTTCTTTACAATGTATGTAACCTTTTTACATTTTTGTTAACCGCATTTGGTAAAATGGAATATTCTTGTTTTCAGAGAATATTTTCTGTTACCCAAAGCAAACCGAGGAATGCGCAGACCGCAGCTCAGAATGTGCTTATTTCAATATTGTACGAATATGTACAATTGTGGAGTACAACCTTGGTTATTCTTACAACAGTATGTTTGTGAGATTGCATTGTGTTGCGAGAAACTACAATATAAATTCTGTTATTTGTGCAAAAATTCGTAATTTTTTCAAGAGACATGCTGACAATTCTTAATATAAAGATGACATAGCGTTCAGATAATAAAATCTGAGTAACTAAGGGCAAGTCGATGCTGAAGTTTATTTTACGTTGGGAATCTAGAAATCTCAATTAGATATATAAAAAGAATATTCTTTATTATGTACACCTTACAAATAATAAGAATAACATTAAACAACTTATAAATATGATGACACAATGGGCGGCCTTATCGCTAAAAGCGATCTTTGCAAGACAACCTTTGGATGGATTTAAAGAAGGAGACACAGTACTGTAGGTAGTCTGTGTGTGTAGATCATCACGAAATAACGGCAGCTCACTGGAACACTTTGTGACCCATGTAATGCCAAGTCCGATTCAGGTCAAAATGCTGGGCTGTTAAATAGGTGGATGAAAAACGAGTGCATGGATACGAGAATGTTGAGATGGATGTCTGCCAGGGGAGAATGGAAGAAGAAAACGTGAAGAGTCGACCGCAAATAGAATGATCAATGATCTTCATCATGTTCCTGCTCTCGTCTCATTTTTTTGTTAGGCTAGGCGTATTTTGTTTTGAAATATGATATTCAACTATTCCTACCTACCCAATGAAACTTAGTAAAGAAGCAAGGCTTAAAGATTCATTACCAAAATCTAAATTTTTCCACAATATGTAACTCGTTCGCCATTAGTCTTTAGCCAAATACCCGTACGCCCCAACGTACACGTCAGTAACGACCTATAAATAAGCTAGGACCCAAATAACAAGTTATTACCTTCTTTTACATTTGATAACTTATTCATAAGCTCGCATACGTCCCGTTGGCCTCTGAACACTCACTTAAAGCAATCGTTAAGTACAAGCATGTCGTCAACATGTACATAAAATATTCCAACTCGAACGTACGGAGTGGTCAGCCCATTATGAATTCATTGCTAGCACGAGATATTGGGTAAAATGGACGAATAAATTCTAATGGAAAAGAACAAGGGATGAATTTAAGAGTAATTTGGAATGTTTATTGGATCTGAGTGACTTGGATCGCGTCTAAAAATAACTTTAAGAGGAAATGTTTGTGCTTGGAATGTGATACAAGCCTCGTCTTGTATATTTCTGTTGAAATTTGAGTTTAATAAATATTATAATTCTTATTATTTCATTGACACGCGTAGCAACAACTAGTAACTATTTGCTTTGGACAACTCTATGTTTCTTTTACTCTTCTGTTTGTGTGTCTTGAAAATGTGAGAAAACATTATGGCGGTTTTTAAGTTATAGAATAAACTAGCTTTCGCCCGCGACTAGTTCGGCCCGCGCGTTACATTGGGCTACCGCTAACTTTAACCCGCGTGATAATCGATAAAAAATCCCCTCCCCTTTTTTCCCCTTTTCTCACTTTTTTATCATATTTTCGTCTCCAGGGTCCCAACTATCTCTGTACCAAAATTCAGCAAAATCGGTTTGAACATTTAGGCGTGAACACATAACAAACAAACGAACTCACTTTCGCTTTTATAATACTTATAAGTAAGGACATTAGAAACACATTTCAGTTTATTTTAACCAACCACTCCAACAATATCAATGACAATTAGTACAGTAGGCGGAAAACTTATGGCTACATGGTGATGTTGACATGACATACATTCACGACTGTAATCAAAGAAAGGTTTAGCAGAGGAGTGCCTATAGTACACAACATTGCACTTGTTGTGCTGAGTGTGTAGTTGTGGGTATATAGCCGTCTACTGGACACAAACTTAGAGTGCTGGTAAGAAATTGTAAAGGATCTAAAATCCATCAAACTTTTTACCCAACCCGAGAATCAAACCTAAGAGCTCAACAGTTCTGCTTGGGACCACTAGGCCATCGAGATAAAGTGTAGACTTAAAACACTTTTAAAAATGTTTTGAAGATATCACGTGAACAAAATTTCGAAAATTTGTCAAAATCGTTTTAAAACTTTGCAAAATATCGTCGTCATGTAATATTTCCGAAGCCTCATCATAAAGATGATCCGGACTCAATAACTGGAATTAGGAACTTTGGCTTTTATGAGCGACATAAAGGCGCGGCCGGAGTTACGAACAAGAATCCCGTCAATTGGTTCACGTCGCCGACCATTAGGATCCTCATTACTGTCTCATATATTTTCTTATAATTTTGGCTGATGCGATAAAAATGATATTTATGGTTAAATTGATTTTATTTGGCGTGAGAAGAATAAAAAGCTACCTTCAAAAATATGGCTCCGTGTGTCCTCGCCTAATATCAAAAACTTGAGAGTGACTCGAAATGAAATGGACGGAACGAAATTATTATTTACTAGCTTTTGCCCGCGGCTTCGCTCGCGTTAAATTTGGGGTAACACAGTTCCCCTTGCCTGATTTACAGGTACTTGCTACCTGTAGTTGTTGCTCTTGCGCCTAATTCATTGTAATGGCTAATGGCAATGCTAAGTTTTCCCTTTCCTTCCCTCTTTCTCCCTCATATCGATTTTTTTTTAAATCGCCTATGTCCGTCTCCAGTCAACAAAAATAATTGTCGCGACGCCACACTGTTTAATGCGAAATAGGAAGACAAAAAGAAAATATCTGGCTTGATTTCTATGAGAGACATTGATGCTCTATCGCAAAAACTGTCGTAACAACTTAATTTTTTTCCGTCTAGCCCTCTTTCACAATACGCGATAAAGAACTTAGTTCTAATAACATAGAATGTGTTTTTCATCAAGAATTTTAGGTGCAACCACGGAGTCCAGATGAGTTCCCGGTTATTGTAAATAATCTCGTCCCCTTTTATATGGAACTGAAAAATAATTGTCGAAATATGGGTTTACTATTACATGTACACCTCTGCCGCACTGGTAAGGGATTAAAGGCGTGAAGTAATGTTTATGATGAAGACACAAAGTTCCCGATGTTAATACGTCACTCATAAATAACCTCCCTGTACGTTTTCCGTCATGGCGGCCAATCTTAGCAGAGATGAGCCATCGGCGCGGGAGATGTTACAGCACGCACAGGAGCACTCTCTGTTCCTTCACTCGTATAGTCCAACTAGCGTTTGCACGCGGCTTCGCTCACGTTTAATTCGGGGTAACACGATTTCCTTTCCTGATTTGCAGGTACCTGCTACTTGTAGTTTTTGCTCTAGCGCCTGATTTATTGTAATAGCAAAGCTAAAGTTTCCCTTGTCTTCCCTCTTTCTCACTTTAAAAAAAAAGTTAGCCTATGTCCGTCTCCAGGGTCTCAACTATCTTTGGACCAAAATTCATCAACATCGGTTTAGCCATGTAGCCGTGAAGAAGGAACAAACAAATACACAAACAAATTCACTTTCGCTTTTTTAATATTAGTAAGGATGGGACGACAGCCCGACACGACTGGAGAGATATCAGGCGCTGAATCCGTTGATTCTAGTCTAGATAATGTCGTTACTTAACATGATCGCATGTGATATTGGTAAAATTGTGGTATCTCTCGTCCGCAAAAGACATTAATGGATAGTACAAGTTGAAGTTCCGAGGCATGTAGGTATCATTACGCCATCTTCCAGACTACGGGCTAAACACATATACGCAGATTGTCACACAAGTATGACTGACGGAGATGACGATTAACAAAGCAAAACTTCTTCAACTATTGTTAAACTAGGAAATTCTCAGTGACAGCTCCGATTTTGGTGTAATGTCCGGTTTAGAACAATAGACTTGTCCGACATTAACAGACTGAAGGACTCCAGGATGTCAGATCGCAGGTAGCGGCTCTGAAGTGGTAGTACGACAACACTTCGCAAGACTCACTGTGATGGCAGAAAAGACGCCACGGTTGGCGCAGTGGCTAAGCGTTTGACTGTTGCGCTACGTGTCGCGGGTTCGATCTCCGCACGTAACAAATATTTGTATGGCCTACAGATAGTTGTTCCGGGTCTGGCTGTTTGTGTATGTGAGTTTAAATGTTTGTAAACGCACCCACGATACAGGAGAAATCCCTAGTGTGTGGGGCAATGTCTTTTTTTTTTTCAAGGAAGGGGTAGCCGACCATCCGCCACGGAGGTGGATGGTGTTCAGAAAATTGCGAGACCAGGGCAGCATGGTACAGAAGAACAAGACTGGCAACCTTGCCGATGATATCCTTACTTCCTTACTAATATTATAAAAGCGAAAGTGAGTTTGTTTGTTACCTCTTCACGCTTTAATGGCTACACCGATTTTGATGAATTTTGGTATAGAGATAGTTGGGAACCAGGAGACGGACATAAGCAATTTTTTTTTAAAGTGGGATGTGAGGGAGAAGTAAGGAAGAAAAACTTAGCGTTGCTATTACAAATCGAAGCGAAGCCGCGGTCTAAAGCCAGTCTAATATAACAATAAAATGTGGGTCTCCATTTCTCCCCGAATGCTCAGGGACTAGAATCATAAAGTCAACTTTTTAAAGATCCTGTTTCAGATTTAGCCACTAAAACATAAAGAACGTAATCGCGACAACCGACACAGTAACCGACGCAGTAAAATAATAACGGCTCGTTTCATCCAGTGCCACAGTGCCACTCAACGCGACAACCGTTTTATTGAAGAGCCTTTAAATCTGCAGCTCACGCATGACGTGGCACGCGACCCAACCAGAAATCATGGCTGTGAATAAAAGCCACAATATTTATTACTAGCTTTTGCCCTCGGTTTCGCTCGCGTTAAATTCGGGGTAATACAGTTCCCCTTTCCTGATTTGCAGGTACCTGCTACCTGTAGTTTTTACTCTTGTGCCTTATTTATTGTAATAGCAATGCTAAGTTTTTCCTTTTCTTCCATCTTTTTCCTTCATTTCTCACTTAAAAAAAAAGTTAGCCTATGTCCGTCTCCAGGGTCCCAACTATGTCTGTGCCAAAATTCATCAAAATCAGTTTAGCCATTAAGACGTGGAGACGTAATAAACAAACTCACTTTCGCTTTTATAATATTAGAAAAGATAATACTAGCTTTAGCCCGTGACTTCTCCCGTTTGTTGGTCGGAAGTAATCAGAACAAGTTCTAGTTCACTGAATTAATTTTTGTATTCCTAATTTAGATATTGATTTTGACGATACTGAAAGTTAGACTACTACGCTGAGGTTTGCAAGTTCGATTCACGGACGGACCAAATATTTGTAAGGCCTACATGTCTGTCAGGTCTCTCTGTTTGTGGAAGAAGAGTCTAAAAGTTAGAAACGCACCCCACGATACAGAAGAAATGGAATGTTGGGGCAAGGTTTAAAATAAAAACTACCAACTTGTTGATTTTGCGTCTTCATACTACTAGGATTGTCTTCATAGTTGATACAGTGAAACCACTTGTTTCAAAACTAGACCAAAGTTACCGGCGGCGCCTGAAACCAGAGCAACTCATTCATTCACGTGACTGACAACCTCACACATACATTATTCACAAGACGAGCCGACGAACAAACTTTTGGTAGCCATCCACTGCGGGCCGCGGTACGACAAGATATAGTTCAATATTCTAGAAGGACATAGAAACAAGTACGTTCATTCAAAGCTGGTAAAACACAATACATAACAATACCAGCATGCATGATTGAGGGTTCTAAATACTTTAGTGTCGATTTGAAATGCTTAGATTTCATCTATTTTAAAACATGACAAATGAGACTTAGGCCTTAACACAGGACGGTGAGCAATGAGTAGCTCACTGTACGTCCGTCTTTTGAGGACACGGCGGCGTGTCGACGGCGCGTTAGTATCCCACGCGCACCTCAGAGAGATGTCAGCAAAGCAGAGGGGCTTGCCAGGGCTGCGGTTGTTCGAAAGTGATACCGTGGCCCCGGAACGTAAAAGGCAATTGAAGGAACATAGGTGGGTTTTGGTCAGTAAAAGTCTGAAACTCCCCCCGCTCCGCCCAGAGTAGGGGAAGTTAGTGTTTCCCATCCACAAAAAAAAGGCCTTAACACAAGTAGGTGGCTGGACGTTAGAGGGAGAGAACCTCAAACCAACCCAACCGCCACGTTAGCGGCGCGGCTGTTGGATTGTTTGGTCTCGAAATGCGACAACCAGTCGTACCGACAGGTATCTTATTACCGAGTACCAACTGGATGGTGGAGGTCCGATAGGTATTCGGTCCATGTAAAGTACTGCTATTCAGCTATATCCGGTAAGACTGGAAACCGACCTCAACAAAGTTGGGAAAAGACTAAGTAGAAGATGATGATCGCCGTTATCATTGTGGGTCATGTCGAGCGGCGCTCAGATGGACCACAGATGCGCTATGCAACGACACGTGCCTCTAATTACAGTCACCCATACTATTTAAAGCACGGCAACACTGATTGGTACTGATTATAAATCAATGCATGATGATAAAACTTGACGGATAGCTGCTTAAGAATGGACGCAAACTACCCGGCACCGCCATGTTTTATTCCAATATATCGCCCGTAAAGGCTGCAAGTCAATCCGGCATGTATGTGACAATCAAACTTCCATGTATACTGGAGCGACCTAGTTGTTCACTGTGGAGCCACAGACGAGCAACTTGGGGGCAATTGACGAGCAACTATCTGATCTCTATGCAAGTGACTTTGTAATAGGTCCGTTGGTTTCGCACGACGACCGTTAGATTTGCTGCACCAAGGTTGTTAGGGAAGTCGATTGCTTGGATTTATATACGTACATAGTTAAACTTTAATTCAATCTGTACAAATCTTTTTTCTCATTTCGAAAATCAGCATTTTGTACCTACAGGTAGTTGTTTCGGGTCTGGCTGTTTGTGTATGTGAGTTTAAATGTTTGTAATCGCGCCCACGATACAGAAAAAAAATCCTAGTGTAGAGCAACGTTAAAAAAAGAACAAAAAAAGTATGTTGCATTTTTTACGAATGATTAAACTTACTCTGAGAGATAGAACTTTGGTGTCATGTTGAGTAGCGGTATTAATAGATGGCACGTATAACGTAAACTTAAAACTGACACGTGAAAAGTAATAAATAGATTTAATTTTAAATTTGTAATATTTCTGTGATTAAAACAATATTTCAATTATACCAATGATTACCTAACGACCACGAAAAACACTAAGGGGGATCATATCAAAAGACGGGCGCTTGCCATCAAATCTGAGCCAGGTTCGCCACTGTCTGTACCTACTACAATATAACGCTGACAAAGTGGTGCAACACTTGGGCAACAGTAAAGTGTCCCGTGTGCCGCACGACAGCCTCGTGTATAATGAAGCTTCATTTGAACGGGATTAGTTGGCAGACGTGCCAGCGTCGCCGTCGCCCGCGACCAGCCGAATAACGAATCAAAGTTGTTCAAATAAGTATAAGGACCAGCATGTTTTGCTTAAAATAAAAGCATACAAACTTATAATTATCTAAACAAACGTTACGAATTATGCAAACAAAAAGAGAAAACTATCCTTACTAATATTATAAAAGCGAAAGTGAGTTTGTTCGTTTGCTACGTTTTCACGCCTAAATGGCTAAACCGATTTTGATGAATTTTGGTACAGCGATAGTTGGGACCCTAGAGACGGACATAGGTTTTTTTTAAAGTGAGAAATGAGGGTGAACGAGGGATACTTAGTTATGCTATTACAATAAATAAGGAGCAAAGGGCAAAAACTACAGGTAGCAGGTACCTGCAAATCAGGAAAGGGGAACTGTGTTACCCCAAATTTTACGCGAGCGCAGCCGCGGGCAAAAGCAAAAGCCGCGGTAGTCTATTGTCCATAAATTGCTTATTTAACCTTAAACATCTTACAGTCGAGTCCTTTAGTATGGGACCATGTGCTGCAGGGTTTTAGTGATTCATTATCATCTGCTTAGCCTTTTCCCAACTATGTTGGGGTCGGCTTCCAGTCAAACCGGATGCAGCTGAATATCAGTATTTTACATAGAGCGACTGCTTATCTGACCTACACAACCCAGTTAGTACTGGGTAATGCGATACTTGGTAAGACTGGTTGTCAGACTTTGACTTGACTACCTCTAACGACTGTCAAAGATCTACAAATGACAGCTGGGACCAACGGCTTAACGTGCTTTCCGAGGCACGGAAGAAACTCGGTATGTAACGGGTGGTCATAAATATCGACCCGAGCGGCTGTTATTATTTAGCCACAAGCTCCTCTAGAAATAGTTCATACGGAATGGAAAGTGCTGGTAACGCAACCGAGTTCCGTATCTTGTTCATCTACTTCGGTTGGTAGTGAGTAGGAGCAAGGAGGTGTCCTTCGCGTAGTCGACCTATAAAATTCCCATTGCTAGTACATTGACTCTCTTCGTGACAAGGAACTGACAATCTGGATGGCTGGGTTCCAAACCTTTTATGTATATTTGAATGGATCCAACCCAACATTTTTATAACCTATTAAAAATCGCACTTACAGAGAAAATTTGCGTCCCATAAGTAGGCACTGTGGTAACTTTAAATTCGTAATTTAAAAAAAAAAGTTTTTTGTTTTTACTCATATTACACACAAGCTTTCGCCCGCGGCTTCGCTCGCGTTAAACACCAAGCAGACCTGCAGTTTTTGCTCTTGCGCCTGATTAATTTGTAATAGCAACGCTAAGCTTTCCCTTTTCTTCCCTCGTTCTCCCTCATATCCCACTTTTTTTTAATAAATGTTAGCCTATGTCCGTCTCCTGGTTCCCAACTATCTCTGTACCAAAATTCATCAAAATCGGTTTAGCCATTACAGCGTGAAGAGGTAACAAACAAACTCACTTTCGCTTTTATAATATTAGTAAGGATTAGTAAGGATGTCACATCTTTGCAAAACTATTCTATTCTATATTCTCTATTTAAAAAACTTAAGTATTCGAACGTCATTGCAAACCGGCCAGTACACTTAAACGTTTGATTAATGTTATTAAACCTTACCAGTACTCAGGCCCATAATACTAAGCCATTAATTAAAACAAAATTAGCTACAACAAATGTCCAATCAGCTGTAACATGACAAACCAAAGAGATCCAATTAAACTCATAATGCCGCCTACCCACTGAGGCGCAACACGTATTGTATCGACGGACATATAACAATAAGAACATCACCTTTTGTCTACACAACTACGACACGACTCAGTGGACAACACGGATAAAGACAACACAAAATATTAATAAAAAGAATGAAACCTTTGTTTGTTGATGAGGACTGTTCATCTTTGGAGACTGGTGGGTCGTAAAATGTACCTGTAACGATACAAATTAAACGTTATAGGTACTTTGCAAATGCAATGTAACATAATAAAATATATTTTTTTGTATCCATTATCTATTTGGTTCACCAACAATTGTATACACTGGTATAAACAAACTAAACAAGCAACATAACAGAACAGTGTAACAATCACTTATAGTTAAACTCTGCATGCACACAAAACGTTGTTGTAGTTTACAAAAAAATAAAAAGCTATATGTTATGAAGTTCTTCGGAACAAGACTGAACAGATAAATAACTAAATGTAAGCAAAATTATAACAAGATTAATTCAGAGAGATCTAGTCAAACACATTAAAAAAATAAAAACATCAGAAAACAAAAATATAACGCCTGTAATACCCGAAGAATTACCGAGCAACCGGGCACAAACCGAAAATGGAAAAACCAGGTAACACTATGCCCGTGGTATTCCAACGCTCCGTCGGTCTCGCGGTCGCAAGCCAGATTGCTGAGCACGGAGAGTCCTCGGGCTGTCATCAGGCAAAAAGTGATATAGGGTTTTTGGAACGAAATTCCTTATCGCGCGTTGTGAAAGGGGGCTAGACGGAAAAAAATCTTAAGAAAAGTTGTCACGACACTTTTTGCTATAGTAAGCTATTGTAAGCTGTGCGCCGTCGCATGTTTCTCTGTCTCTCTCTCTCTTATAGAAAGCAAACTAGATTTTTTCATTTCTATAGGAACTTCCTTCCATCCGGGTGTCCCTTGACACCTCTAAATTTGTATTACGAATTTTCCAGTAGCAGCCTGAAGTTTAGAAGTTGGCGGGAAGGTACCCTCGTGCACGTGCACCCTTCGGAAAGCACTTTAAGCCGTTGGTCCTGCGCGTGGTGTCTCTCCGGTCGTGTCGGATTGCAATCCCATCGGACTATGAAAGCGAGGGAACAGAGAGTGTACCAGTGCCTGCGCATGCATACTTGTGCACTATAATATCTCCGCCGAGATTGGTCGCTGTGGATAAAAACGGTCTGGGGGACTATATATGTACATATATTGCAACCCAGTACCTTATGCTCAGCAGTTGCAAATTCGATCACTAAACCAACGAGGTAGTCAATTAATTGGACAACCTATTGTATTTGAATCGTTTGCGGTTTTCAAAATCTGCGACACCTACTCCTGCGCAGCCCACCGTCCCCAAACCAAAGACCTAACTGAGGTGGTTTGAATGATTCCCTGTACAACATATTTTTTTACACAAACCTCTACTTAACTTTATAGCTCCAATAGCTAAGCGTCAACAAACAGAGAAAAGAATGTCGGCGCTTAAAAAGGTTAGTGAGATAATGATGACAGTAAATGACATCCGTGTCTATGGTCCACGACCCCGTTTTTGGCGCCGCGCCAGTCAGTCGCTCCGCGGACGCTGTAGCGAGCGCACGTCCCGACATTATGGGACGTTGAGTACAGGCGCCTGATAACGTCGTGTCCGTTTTATTTGCACACCGAATGGCTTTTAATCTGGCGGGCGGGAGAATGGAGCGTTTGTTTAATAGAGGTAGGGTTGTTTTACACTTTTTTTTGTTGAAAAATGTTTATCTGAAGCTACGCACGTCCTGCGGGTTGCGGGTTGTTCGAAAGGGATACCGCGGCCACGGAAAGTAAAGGGCCATAGAAGGAACATGGGTCGGTTTTAGCCAGTAAAAGTCTGACACAGCACTGCACGCACTCAGATAGCAAAGAAAAAAAAGGCTACGAACGTGTGTACACGAGAATGGACCACCGGGATTAAAAACCTATGTATTTATGTTGGTTATAGTCTATCCAAATTTCATCGAGATCCGTTAAGCAGTTACGGCCTGTTAAGGATACTGACAGATAGAATAGAATAGGATACAAAACATGGGGCATCAGAGATGAAAGTAAAAATGTAACGTTAGTAGGATTAAAACAAGTCATTTATTGCGAAAGAGAGCGTATACCTACATGTCTGCTTACCCCTTTCATGGGATACATGCGTGAGGTTAGATTAATTTAACACAAAACAGTATTCCATTTACCCCACGACAGTGCTCTTAACAAAGCCCATTGTGTAGACTTTACAAATATATTGAATTTGACACTTTAATTATACTTCAATGAAATACAAGTTATTCAATCTAACTTTGTATTAGACAAAGAGGTTTATTTTAAGTACAAATACTCAGACTTGAACTGGATGGTTGAACTTAGTCTAAATATTTCAAGAACTTCGAGAAATCTTAAATGTACTTAGTTTTGATCAAACAAGATCTGCGAAGTGTTCTAACTAAAGCGATCGTAACGTGAACACAGCACCGTTGCGTTCAGTTTGTTTAAACAGTTCGACGTCATCACCTCTTTCTTTAAATTTGACGACACGGTTGGCGCAGTGGCTGAGCGATCGACTGCTGCGCTGCGTGTCGCGGGTTCGACCGCACGGAACAAATATTTGTATTTCCTACAGATAGTTGTTCCGGGTCTGGCTGTTTGTGTATATGAGTTGCACCCACGATACAGGAGAAATTCCTAATGTGAGGTAAAAAAATCAAATCTATAAGTAAAAGACAGTGATCTAAAATCAAAATCAATCAATCAAAATCAAAATATTTTTATTTCACATAGGCCTACATGGGCACTTATAAAACGTCGAGAAAAGATGCACGGTTCGGGTTGGTCGTTTCCTATGGAGAAGAACCGGCAAGAAACATAGTTCCAGAATCCATAGTTACTCTTTTAAAATCATTTGGTTTTACAATGTTGTTGTTACAGCGTTAGCACTTAAGTATGAGAGGACAGCGTAGGCCCGACAATAAGTCATTGCTTACTTTACAAAAAGTCAAATAAAATAATACGTTAACATAAGTTAACAAGCGTCCAAGAATCTACAAGACCAACCATGTCCACTCATTCACAACTAATTGGTAGAAAAGAATCTATACAAAAGTAAGAGAAAAAAAAAATATGCAAAAACAAAATAATAACTAAGAGACGAGTCGCACAGATGTTGCTATCAGTACTGTAACTATTCAGAACAAGGTTGATATAAATATGTGATTTGACAACTATTGCAAAAAAGAAATGATTAAAGAGGTCACAAAAAAAAAACAAGATTGAGAATAGTTAGAGACATCCACAAATTTGTGCTGAATATAGGTACCAGGGAAGCCGCATGCGCAGAAGGAACTATAGCCAAACTTCTTTATCTTCAACGTAGTCCTTGATTTTGTAATATGCGTTTTTAATAAGGACACGTTTTATGTAGTTTTTAAACTTTCCATCTGTCAGTTCTATAACTGATTTCGGCAACTTGTTATAAAAGCGTATACTGTTTATTAGTAACGTAACTATATTTTAGTAATCTTTGTAATAGAGCAAAATTCACAAACCAGAGTTTGGCAAGCTAAATAAATACGCGTTACATACGATTGTGAACATTATACATTTGGTTATAATGTCCAAATTCGAGTGCTTGCCCACTGCCCACAGAAATATGAACGTTACACCATTTATGAAGAAGTTTCTAGTGCTAGCCTATTGAGTAAAGTCAAATGTTGCCCTGAATCAGCTTCACTGTCTTGTAACTTATAAAAGCTTCCATCGTTATATGAATATGTAACGTGGTAAGCTGTTGAATGCATGTATGGTCACGGCGCTTCACAAGACCATAACACGCCACAAACTATAAAGTTTCTTGAAAGTGCCGTTGAGGTAGGAAATGACCACTTTGAAAGTTCCGTTTTTCCGTCCGGGAAAGGAAATCATCAAATCCCCCCGTGTCAGACTTGTACTGACTAAAACCCACCCGTGTTCCTTCTATTGCCCTTTATGTTCCGGGGCCGCGGTATCTCTTTCTAACAACCCCCAACCCCGGCAGGCCCCTCTGCTTTGCTGACATCTCTTTGAGGCGCGCGTGAAGCACTAACGCGGCCTGTCGTCAATAGATGGCCCGCATCTACGGTGGCCGGGAGTCGACCCGCGGAGTTTTCTTTGCTTGACTTGGTATTTTAGGTACACATCAGACAAAAGAGACTAGTTGTAGCTATAGGAATCCAGCTATACGAAGAACTGATTTTATTTTTGCGAGTGAACATCCATCCATCCATCCTCACAAAGATGCGTGTGTAAATATTCGTAAACAAGAAACAATATATAGGTGACAAGATTCGTTTTGCCATTTTTTTTTGACGGGCCTGTTGGTCTAGTGGTTAGTGGCCTTGACTGCTGAGCCGGTGGTCAGCCGGTCAAACTTTGTGTGATGAGCATGATTGTTTGTTCTGTGTCTGGGTGTGATTTATCAATCTTCTAATATATAAAATTCTCGTGTCACAGTTTTCGTTCCCATACTCCTCCGAAACGGCTGGACCGATTTAAACGAAATTTTGTGTACATATCGGGTAGGTCTGAGAATCGGCCAACATCTATTTTTCATACCCCTAAGTGAAGCGGGTGAAACCGCTGGGCACAGCTAGTAAGTATGTATATCAGTTGTCTGGTTACCATAACACAAGCTCTGCTTAGCTTGGGATCAGATAGCCGTGTGTGAGTTGTCCCAACATATTTATTTATCCCTTATCCCTATTCTTACTTTGTAAAGAAAAAGAAAATACCTAGGTAGCTCCAAGGTTATTAAACCAGGTAACATTGCAACGTTCAAGTACCACTGTTTCAGTGTAAGTCTAGCTCCAGTCCACAGCGAGGTCCTCCACCCTGCCGTGTCCGCTAGATAGCCTCTTAACTACAAATGGCTTCAATGAGGACTGTGCCAGACAGATGTTTGTCTAGCTTTCGTGAGCTATTTGTTTCGTTTGCAGCAATCTGTGCTGTTTTGTGTTTAATGTAGCTGGGGGAAATGGATTGGAGATTTAGTAGCAAATGGAAAGAATTTAGTAAAATAATAGATTAACAGTTTTGTGAGAATCACGGTGTTTTGCAAAAATATTTTTTTATGACAAAGTTGAGAGCTAGAGTAAGTTTGGATGTTTAAATATTCATGCCACTAAAAAAAAACATTGGGGATGAAAGATCTTCTGGGAGTGCTTCAAATTCTGCGAAATCTTGTCGGGCACATTAATCCAGTCGACATTTAAAGGTGTGGGTATCTGGAAATATTCTGAAGTTAATGAAACTTCAACAGATTGTATGGAGGTACACTGACAAGAATATCCTAAGTTTTCTCACCCCCCCCCCCCCCCCCGAGTTGAGCACATGGTCTTCGAGGTCTATATCTTGGGGGAGGTCAAACCTCAACATTTTTGTGACAATCGAGTTTTGAGTGAGAGTTAATTGTGTAGTGTTTCCCCATTCAACCTGATTAAGTTCAGAATATTTGAGACTTATAAGGTCCTCTTGCCTTCAATCCAATTCAAACTATAGCTTTTAACACTTCTCATAAAAAAAAAAACTCGGTAACAGTCTACTAGACCTCTAGTAGTCTCTTATACCCCTGTCTCTCCCATCTGATGGGTTATTTCTTTTTAACATTTTGGGCAAAACCTTCCACCACTAGTCCCTCAATACAGGGTGCTATAAATCATAAGATTGCCGCCATCATTTGGAAGATGGCTGAACCATGAACTTAATTAAGATAACGCATATCTACCGCGACATAACTCATGGGGGAACGATGCTGTGACACTATCTCTTGACCACCATGCTGCCAATTACTTGATAACCACCCGAGGTTTCTGAAAGCCTGGTCACTTGGCACACCCGGAACCCGGCGAGCAAATAATTGGTTAAAAGTTGCGCCACAGGACCAATAGATACTTACTTCGCTAATACTAATCTACCACTCAAAAGTTATAACAAGTTTTTTGAGTTTCAAAGAATTGTTTAACTAAAACTTTGTTTTCATCGTAATAAAATAACCTTTTGTTGCGCACTCGGATAAAAAAAAACAAGTGCTTCCATAGATGTAATAGGTCAATAAAAGATTTCATAACGAACGCTCAATCTCATATTCTATGTCTATTCCTGAAGCGCAGTTTTACTCGGAAATCGGTATACAACTTACGAATAAAATGTCATTCAACACGCAAATACAACTGTTTGATATATTAGAACATCGCCGTCGTCACCGGGAGCGCATAGCATTGCGCAGTCCCTTTCACACCGCGGACCGGCCCGCCCACGCGGCTCGCTACGGCTTTCTACTATTTGCAACTCTGTCAGTTTATAGGCGCCTAGTACTTGACGATGGAACACATTGTTCGCGTTCCAATCTATTGTTCAAGTTTTTGGCTGTTTTCAAACATTTGGGTAATCCATGTGGTACTTTTAAGTAAAGTATACTTTTGCCATTTTTGTGGTTTTCAAAGAAGCATATTTATCCGTTCTTCTGATTTTTTTCTATGAATATATTTGACAGCACGGTTAGCTTAGTGGCTGAGCGACGGACAGCTACGCTGCGTGTAACGGGTTTCATCCCGGGTCTAGCAGTGATGAAAAAATCTCCTCACCCACATTATCCAACCCGGGAATCGCACCTGAGACCATTGAATAGACCTACAGGCCCGGAGTTTGAATAGTAACTCTTAACATTTTGTGCGTACCCGCTAATCCCAATGTCAGTTCTGAAGGAACTTCTCCAGTTCCGTCTCATGCGTTGCCTACCTGGAATCCCCCTCATGTCGGGGCACCAGTTTCCTGCTATTTTGGCTCACAATTTGTCAGCATGTGGCAGACTTGTCTTTCCCAGTCCGATTCAGATATTTGTTTTCAATATTGTGTTTCGAACACGATCCGTTAATTTAACACCTAGTATACTGCGCTCCATTGCTCGTTGGAAAACTTTGAGTTTGGCCTTCTGCTGCCCTACCATGACGTCTTAAAACAGAACTTATTCCACTGAGGGAAAGAGACAGAGCGATACAGGGTGTCTAGCACCATCTCTTTCTCACACAGAAGTAAGAACTGCTATAAGATGTCATGGTAACCCTTCTAGTCTTTGAACTCTGCGCACCGTAGGTAAAAGACAATAGACCTATTACAAATACATTAAAATAAACATAACTGGCGAAATGACGCCGTAAGATATGTATATAAAGGCACGGGGGTCCTGTATCAGAATCACTCATCTTAAAATGGGTAATCGCAGGAGGTATTTTAGAAGTAAGTAGACAGCTTATCGATCAGCAGCCTTATAATCACGATCCACAACCTAAATTATAAAAATCACTTAATTTAACTCAGATGAAAATGGATTTCGAATTGGGACGTAAGCGATCCGTCGTAACCGTCTCGTCCACGCTACCGTTCCATCCAAAACTGCCTCGGTACGGTGGTTGACTGACGTTTCTTCGACGTTCCGCCAGAATGACAACTGTGTTGTCCTTCTCGTCAAATCAAAATGAGGTTTTCAATCTCTACTACTGGTTGGCACCAGAGACGCGCCTTCATATAAAACCAAATAACTCTTATTATCCACGTCGTAAGACATTGCATATTCATTCCCGAGTACCAGGCTACCAGGAGTTACAAGGAGATTATATTAAAACAAAGAGCATTCAAATTCCCCTTCGTACGCAAGGCGCTAAGATACGGTTAGAAACGAGAACTTACTTAACGCTAAGTATATTCCGAGTTACTTAGAAGTTTGCTTACGTAATTAGTTTTACTTAAGTATATTCTAAGAGATTTCTAGTTTTTACGATAATGAGATGAGGTACATACACAAGTTAGCTTAGTACCTACTTGTACAACAGAGAGTATTAGATTGTGCAGTGAAAATACTTGTTGTATCTAATCTAATGGGGACTGTAATCATGACTGAATAAACCTGTTGATTGAAAACTATATACAACGTTGATTTACCTATTACTGGTATCATTTCAAGGGCACCCCGGCAGCGGGTCTGTGGACGGTGAGCAATGGGTAGCTCACCGTACATCCGTCCAGTGACGACAGGCCGTACGTGTGTCGACGGCACGTTCGTGTTCCACGCGTGCCTCAAAGATATGTTAGATAAGCAGAGCTCGTCAGGGCCACTGCCTGCCGTGGTTGCGGGTTATTCGAAAGAGATGCCGCGGCCTCGGAACATTAAGTCCAAAAGAAGCAACATGGGAGGGTTAAAGTCAGTAAAAGTCTGACACTCACTCCTGTTCGCCTATTACTTGGTCTATAATAGAAAAAACGGCCAGCAAAGATCAGATACAGTTGACATTTTCTTAATAATCCATATCTTTCGTAGACTGTACTAAAAAGTATAACAATTAATTAATTTATCTAAGCACAGTACAAGGTCTAATCCCCAATTTCGTTTGGGCTCCAATCAGCTACGATCCACGATAACAGATAGTGGTTGAGCGCGTGTGACGTCACCGCGGATCTGCGTGATCTCCGCTGATTTACGTACCAAAACGGATCCAGATTAAATACGATTCGGGTTCGACGTACACGCTGTTCGTGTTAGGACAGACGAATTAAATTAGATTTATATCTATGGAGTTTGTATACAGGATGACATGGCATTATTATGGATTAAAGTCTGAAAAAAAAATATCGATATCACGCGGTTTGTGAGTATGTATGGATATTTGTTACTCTTTCACATCAAAATGGCTCAACGGATCTTGATGAAATTTGGCACACAGGTATTTATATATAGTCTGGAATAACACAAAGGATAATTTTATTTTCGATATCACGCGGGCGAAGCCGCGGTTGCCAGCTAGTGGAACATATAGGGCAAGAAGGAACATGGGCTGTTGTGAGTGACCCGCCACGACCACGACCACTCTGTCATGAGGGAACGACTAAGAAAACATACTTACTGGTAAACTATCAGTTGTCCAGACTAAACAAGGATATTTACAATGACGCGTGCCACCAACGGCACACGGCAGAGCTTGTCGGTAAGCCCATGTCCCGTCTGATAATCCCTGACAAGCTATGTCGTTGCCATGCCTACGGATAGTTACACTAGCGTTTGCTAGCGACTTCGCTTCCGATTTTTATCCCACTGAAACTGTGAATAGTATCGGGCCTAATATTACCTTGCGTCACTCTCTTGTTTTCAGAAAGCATTAAAAACGGGGCAAGTGCGAGTCGAACTGGCACACCAAGGGTTCCGCACAAACTAACGACATAAACTTCCACATCTTTTGACTGCGTAGATTTAGAGATATGATTTTACCACAATACTAATTAAGGGATCCCAAACGTATATGGTTCTAATTTCGACTACGATACCATCTAATTTTGGTTAACTCCCATGTCTTTGTAAATTAATGTAAGGTGCTTATTTGTAGAACAGACTTGCCAACGATAACCACATCCAATAAAAAAATGAATGTAAATGGATGTTTAAAAATTGAACAGATTCAAAGATCTTAAAAGTCAAACAAAACACAGGTGACAGTTTCTATCGATAGCTTGTACAAACAACACTAGTTGCCAAAAGCATCGCCTTCCTTCCTTTATCTCGATAGTTGAGCCACAGAATAAGTAACGATAGAACAACACAATATATCAAGCGTTTTGAACGTACGGACAGCGAAATACATTGGTGCTAAGGTACCCAATAAAATAGTAGTAAAATAGTAGTAATATTATATATCCTTACTAATATTATAAAAGCGAAAGTAAGTTTGTTTGTTACCTCTTCAGGCTTTAATGGCTTAACCTATTTTGATGAATTTTGGTACAGAGATAGTTGGGAACTAGGAGACGGACATAGGCTATTTTTTTAAAAAGATTGAGATATGAGGGAGAAAGGGGAAAACATAGCGTTGCTATTACAAATCAATAAGGCGCTAGGGCAAAAACTGCAGGTAGCAGGTACTGTGTTATACTCAATTTAACGCGAGCGAAGCTGCGGGAAAAGCTAGTTAATTATAAATCTCACTTTTGCTTGTTATTTTCGTAATTATATGATGCTAAACCCCTGAAACTTTCGTGAACCTTTACACATTAGAATTTTATACGCTGATTACAGTTACAATACGTTTAAACATCAAACATGTGATCATTGTTTAAGATTTGGAAATATCCACAAAAACAACTTCTGAACGAAATCAAAAGTTGCTCCATTGACTATATATTACAATCAGTAAAGAAGGAACACATTGCGTGGAAATCAAACGTATGACAGATATTTCTCAACAGAATGTAAACCCAAGTCAAAAGCCCACTAGCAGCAAATCTCTGACACCAGGGTAAGTACACTTAGAAGTAAGAAGAAGAAGTCATTCAGAATAGCTATCAAAAAAGATTCAGACGGCTAGTCCAATCATTTCCCTAACTGTAGGCACATGATACCCTGCACCCTCCTCTCGTTCGCTGGATGTACACAATCGTCCTTACAGTCGCGAGCTCTGCAAGCTGTGCCAAAATCGATGGCGCGAACACGCTGAGCGGTAAGAATTGCAAGTAGACGCTGTAACATGTGCCCGGAAGCTATTTGTATGGAGATTACAGCTAAATGGAGCCCATGGAGAAAAGGAGGCTGCTTTTAAAGTGTAAGATTTGTTTTCTTGAGACATTTAGATGATTTTTTCTGATATGGTCTGGTATGTTGGTTCTTTTATAAAAATATGTCATTAACATCATGTTATTGGTTTGTCACGCCTGTAATTCACCCACATTTCGCTAAGATAATGTCTTGTTAGGCAAGACTTTTTACAACAACTGGGCCCAAATCCAGTCTTCGTGGCAGTAAATAAGCTTGTTATTGATAAAAAAAACCCTAAAACATTTGCCCGACACGTGAATCGAATCCCTCATCATTACGGTCGACAAGGAATAAACCAACGAGGCACTAATCCAAATGACAAGATTAACTATGCTATCTTTAAACTTAGACGTATTTAAACACAGCAAACTATGCGAACATATTTATAATATCTTTGAAATTACAAACAATCCAAAGAAACTAATTCCCAGTAATGCATCGAAATTCCACAAAATTCTACAAAGACATAACTTCAAAGTTAAAAACAAAATACTGTTGTACGACTGAAATACCACAATATTGACTCCCGGTATAAACGCGGCTACACTACTACCACAGAGTAGACAGTCACAGAAGAACAACTTCAGACATCAAGCGAATATGCACGCACAAATAGAAATGCCTCGATTTCATGGCTAGAGTAGTAGAGGAAGACTAAATAAATGATAGATCGACTGTGAGAAAGATGATATGTCTACAATGACATGTGCATTGATAAAAAACTAAGCAAGACGAAGACATGCTGCGCCGACCACAAATAAATTGGAATAAGGTCATATGCTTTACGTGCAAGCGCACAAGCAACTGCGGGGATTGCGAGTTGTCGACAGAGATAGCTGGCCCCGGAACATAAAGGGCAAAAGAAGAAACATAGGTGGGTTTTAGTCAGTACAAGTGTGACAATCTCCCCCGCAAGTTATTTGATGATTTCCCATACACAATAAAAAAGCTTGAAGTATTTGTCTGTAATACATGGACCGTCACCAAGGACCTTAACTTTAACCAATCATGCCGTGCGACTATTACTGAACCAAAAGCCTTCTGCTTCTGTTAGCCTTCTGTACTTCTTCCGTGTTGCCCCCGAGCACACGTGTGACCGCATCCATCACCGACGGACATCGGACACCCGACGTCGCCCGACGCCGCCCGACACCGCCCGACGCCTCCCGTCGCCAGTGTGTACGCGACTAATGCACGGATGTGTCCGACAAGTCTGACGGGGAAACAGATGGAAAAGGAAAGTGAGTATTTTGAGGTTAAATGGGGATTTACTGTGTAAGTCCTATTTCACAAGGCCTATATTTTTTAGTATTGTGTTTTAACTTTAGCTTTTTTTCCTGTTTGATTTCAATAAAATATTAAATTTTCTTTCTTTGTCATATGGTACTGTCTTTACTAACTACTCGTATTTCCATTCATTAATAGTTGTTGCAACATATATTCTTCATCCATTAATCTATCAGCAGTCATCTCAGTACTTAAGAGCATGAGACTCTTAATCTCAGGGTCGTGGGTTCGAGCCCCACGTTGGGCGCAATTCTTTTTGTTAAAGTATACTTTATTTATTTCACATTGTGGAGAACAAGAACTCTATAGTTTATTTATTCTAGTTTTACGGCAGGTTATCAGTTATTTTACAAAAATAGAGGCCATTAACTTAGGGTTTTTGTTACTAAATAGGAATAGAATGAAGCGATGACGCGGGATGACCTAGGATGGAGCAGGGTTGCTTGAAACTCAAACTAAGGGACCCAGCTTAGAATAATAAGGAAATAGAGAAGCCTGCTGTAAATTCCACTTTTTTACTTTATTTCGCGTTCTTTTGTTTTTATTTTGCGAAGACCAAACTACACAAGACAGTTCTTAAAACTCCCGACCTTCACCACTTCCTATTGCATCGTACAAAAAAGGACAATTAAATCAAACGACACAGAGCCCTACACAAACACGTGAGCATCCCGATTCATCAGCGCCATCCATTACAACAATCCTCCCTGGCTAACAATAGCATTCCTCCTGACTAACACAACACACGAACATACACGAACACACACGAACATACACGAGCGCGCGTTGACTGACACCGAACACGTGCTGGTGACGTGTGTGGCGGCAGAAGGACAATACCATCTGGAAACTGTACTATAATATAACAAAGCTGAAGCATTTGTAGTCCGGTCAAATTAGACCAAAAAATAAGAGTGAAGTTACCTAAATTCCCACCAAGCTGAAAATCGGTAAGATTGTTTGAAATATCATTAAAAAAAAATTTTAAAGTTCCCCATCTGTCCCTTGTAAGGAAAAAAATTTATTTGAATCGTTATTTGAATCGTTATCTCAAAAACGGTGGCTCATAGAAAAAAAGTATAAATTAATTTTTTGTAGATAATTTTATGATCTACAATTTTTGTCTGAAATATTTTTATGATAAAACTTACCGTTTTGCTGAAAATCGAGAAAAACTCATTTTTTTTACCTTTGACCTTGAATAAATTTTTTTCCTTGCAAGGGACAGATGGGGAACTTTCAAGTTTTGTTTTTAAATGATATTTCAAACAATCTTACCGATTTTCAGCTTGGTGGGAATTTAGGTAACTTCGTATGTCTAATTTGACCGGACTATTGTTTTAATCTCAGAAACTACTAGTTCGGTATTAAATATTTAATTTTGATTCATGTGATCAAACTTTGTCATTGCGGCCGATGCGGAATTAACGCTTGAGCCGCCAGGCGAGGGTGTTATAGAGCTAAGAACACAAGTGACAAATTTTCACGTTAATCAAACAACGACAATACACTGCGGAGAAATTAAATAACAGAACAAAAAGCTTATATGAAATCAGGATACGACACTGGAGAAACCGTTGGACACAGCTAGTGAAGAAATTGGTCGTTGCCATGACAACTAGCTTAAATGGAGTTTCACAGACGGTGTTGCTGTTGACCTTGGAATGGAGTCATAGGTCTAAATCTGGCTAGTTCTAGCAAGGTGTTTACTAGAGAGAAAAGTTCCTATATGACACTCGCTAAGCTAAGTAAAGCAAATTCAAGTTCTATAACAATAAAAGTTCGTATGTATGCATGCCAGTTGTTATTCTTACAAATAGAATTTGAATGGGCTCATGCCTTTTATATCTGTAGTATATCTGTGAAATGAAAGCGTGTTTTATTTGGCGTGATGATTTGATAATTTCAACAAATTACAGCACCGTGTCTATACAAACAACTAATCCTTCTGCACTATACGTATGCAGTCCGCATGCGCGGTACCCACGTGCGCGCCAGGTGCGCTTGCGTTGCCTCCGCGCTTCTCACCCCGCACCGCACCCCCGCCACCCCCGCCGTACGGCTGTCAACATTATGTATAGTAACTACGAGTGTAGGGACGACAAAGTATTAAGTTGTAGGAATCTTCTTGTTTGCTTATTTGTGTGAAAGTCTTTCGAGTCCAACGTAAACAGAGTCTCGCCAATGGATGAAGGTCAGACAGGTAATCGCTCCACGTGTCGCTCCTAGATTTGAAGCCGATTTAAACATAGTTCTGAACACTGCGGTGTACATCTCCTGCTTACAGTACACCACTGAGAGAAGGACATCGTAGAGTACGTGCGACAGATGCGCAAGTACACACGACAGTGCAGGTGCTGGAGTCGCCTCGCAAAAAAAAAACATTGCCCCCACACTAAGAATGTCCCCTGTATCGTGGGTGAGATTACAAACACTCAAACACCCAGACCCGGAACAACTATCTGTAGGAAATACAAATATTTGTTCCGTGCGGGAATCGAAACCGTGACACGCAGCACAGCAGTCGCTTACTCAGCCACTGCCAATCGTGTGCCAAAAGTGCTATTGACATAGTTAGTTAGTTATTATTTATGGACTGAAGTTGCCTGAAAATAAACTGTTTTGTTTAGTTTGAAAAAGGCAAGTTTGTGATGAGTATAAATACAGATTTTGGAGATACTGTGCGCCCAGAGAAGTATTACCATGAAATCTATTACAGCATTTCTGAGTTCATGTTTAGCAATAGCAAGAGAGTAATAGTTAGAGTGCAGTACACTACCTACAGCTGGAAGAACTGTTAACTGTCAATTTCGAAAGGGTAAAGCATAAGTAATGGATCAGTATCTTAGGAGTGTTAGTAGCACGCCTTACATCTATTGTTAGTACATATACAAATTAAAAAAAAAACAAACCAATTAGACTATGAGTTACTTTGTACAGAAGATGAAAGCCAGTTCCTCAAGCGAACATCTTCTCCACAAAATGCCTCAAAAAAGGGAAAAATGCAGTCTCGATAACTGTTTCTAGAATGCTGTTGGTACAATGGGGTCCACACATATTGTAGTGATTGAATGTCGAACAAATTCCGTTGACAAAATAAAATTAAACATGCTTCGAAGTTCCCACTCAAAGCTCACACACTTCGGCTATACATGCTAAACAGCGTCCACTGTCGCCACCTGGACATTGGTCACTTAACTAACAATGCACAAGTATTTGCCAACGTCCACTCCTGAGCAACCAAACATCTGCGCACTGCAGTCCTTTCAGTTGTTTATGACAGCAGCAATTGCAACCTTATTGTGTCAGAAATAACGATCAATATGATTAAGATAGAGTTGCCAGGGGCAGCGGTCGAAAAGCAACCTTATTTCCACCACTATAAAGGTCATGATGATCTTGGTATTGAATACAAATCATAGACGTGTGAAGAGTGCATACAATGGGTCGTCCATTATGAGGTAACATTGTGCGCGTGTCCGGGACACTGTGGTATCCACAATATTATGGTAAAGAGCATGGCAGGATGTTTTGAGAGCAAGTCATAGTACTTATAATGATAAGTAATTAAACTGTCAGCTACTCACTAAATTATTATATAACTAGCTAGCACCCGCGGCTTCGCCTGCGTGATGTCGAAATATGTAGTCTCCTATGTGTTATTCCAGACTATAATCTAACTTTATCCAAATTTTATCAATAGCCGTTCAGCCGTTTTGACGTGAAAGAGTAACAAACATCCATCTATCCATCCTCACAAACATTCGCATTTGTAATATTAGTAGGATTGTAGCTCTTCGGAATGCAGTTTTGATTACGTATTATAATAATAGTCCGGTCAATTTAGACATTCGAAGTTACATAAATTCCCACCAAGCTGAAAATCGGTAAGATTGTTTAAAATATCATTAAAAACAACATTTGAAAGTTCCCCATCTTTCCCCTGTTAGGAAAAAAAAATATTCAAGGTCAAAGGTAAAAAAAATGAGTTTTTCATGATTTTCTGCAAAACGGTAAGTTTTATCATAAAAATACCTCAGACAAAAATTATAGATCATAAAATTATCTACAAAAAAATATCAATACTTTTTCTCTACGAGCCACCATTTTTGAGATATAACGATTGAAAAAGTTGTAATCGTCATAATATGCATGAGTACGCCACATGTATATATGTCACTGTAAAAGCATGAACTACGGTAAATCTTAAGATTAGACATTCGAAGTTACATAAATTCCCACCAAGCTGAAAATCGGTAAGATTGTTTAAAATATCATTAAAAACAACATTTGAAAGTTCCCCATCTTTCTCCTGTAAGAAAAAAAAAATTATTCAAGTTCAAAGGGAAAAAAAATGAGTTTTTCGTGATTTTCAGCGAAACGGTAAGTTTTATCATAAAAATACCTCAGACAAAAATTGTACTGTTGGTGATTCAATATTAGAGCACAACCGGCCTTGACAATGTGTATATGAGAACAGAACAGTGAAATTGCAAAAAATCGAGTTCAGCAGTTTTTCCGGCGCAGGTGGAAGTAAAGTGTGCACTGGTTCTAATGAATTGTTGACCAACTTCCAACCCCAGTCTGTAGGGTCTAGCTGATAACCAAGCCACACTTGAACTTGGTAATATTTAATATTTCAACATATAATGCAACTATAGAGATGTATATGTTACTGTAAAAGCTCGAACTACGGAAAATCTTAAGATTTTCCAGTAAAACCTAAGATTTACCGACATGACTTGGTAAATGTAAGTATTTATTATAAATAAAGGGACGATTTTTTCGGACTTTTGCCATTCCAATTCAGTACATGCTAGGTTTTACCAATGTGGACTGGTAAATGTTGGTTTTAGTTTAATACATCTCTAATATTTACAACTGATTACCACCTGCCCTAAGATAGGTCGACGGAGCCCCGCTCCGCCTCCTATTTCTGGGTGGTTTAAAAAAAACCACGAAGGCTAAGCCTTAGCCTTTCAACCTAACCTATCCGAGTCGGGGTACTCTGAGTCGTGAGTGAGAGAAAGTGATGTAATTTTTTTTCGACATTTACCGTTCCTTGAATACAAATCCTAAGATTTACCAAGTGAATGATGGTAAAAGTTCGAATCCCAAACTTTTATGGACATTTACCATTCATAGACGGTAAATCTTAGGTTTTATTGGAAAATCTTAAGATTTACCGTAGTTCATGCTTTTACAGTGACATATATACATGTGGCGCACTCATGCATATTATGACGATTACAACTTTTTCAATCGTTATATCTCAAAAATGGTGGCTCGTAGAGAAAAAGTATTGATATTTTTTTGTAGATAATTTTATGATCTATAATTTTTGTCTGAGGTATTTTTATGATAAAACTTACCGTTTTGCAGAAAATCATGAAAAACTCATTTTTTTTACCTTTGACCTTGAATATTTTTTTTTCCTTACAGGGGAAAGATGGGGAACTTTCAAATGTTGTTTTTAATGATATTTTAAACAATCTTACCGATTTTCAGCTTGGTGGGAATTTATGTAACTTTACTCTTATTTTTTGGACTAATT
This sequence comes from Ochropleura leucogaster, assembly GCA_958449745.1. Lineage (NCBI taxonomy): Eukaryota > Metazoa > Arthropoda > Insecta > Lepidoptera > Noctuidae > Ochropleura > Ochropleura leucogaster. The sequence continues at coordinate 208,717 of OY288227.1, forward strand.
TGACCGGACTATAATAGTTTAAAGAAGATTTTTATGCACTTCTTTTTTGTCAGTAATGTTTTTTTTCCACACTAAGTATTTCTCCTGTATCGTGGGTGCCTTTACAAACATTAAACTCACATACACAAACAGCCAGAGTAAGTCACAGTGACCTCTGGGTTTGTTTCGTTTCAGAGTAGTCGGTTACGAAATACCGGCATCATCTAATTCAAGAACAAAAACGTCGTAAAAGTATTTGTAAAAACCTACTTGCAAAATAAACATCATTTCACATTGAACATCTTCATTAGAAAAAGCAAAACAACAGTTTATTCGAATTTGGAACCAAAGGCTTCGGTATTCGATAAATCTTGAAGAATGTGAGATATAACACATTCTTCCGTATCGCCGACCGCGTGGGTCAACCATACGGTCTGCTAACCCTTGCCGTGATTGGGTGTATTGTGCGCACACACCACACATTCCCCGGACGTGTGACCTCCAGCCAATAGCGTCAATGTACCGAACTGTGTGTCGGAGGAATTACGATGACGATAGAAAAGTCATGGATTTGTTACTATTATACAATGTGTCCGGTCATGGTCATCCTTACTATTCCTTATTCCTTACTAATATACAGGGTTACAGGGAAAGTCGTACTGAATATTAAAGGATGTTATTATTGAGGTTATTTCCGATGAATTTCATTCTGAAATAAAATGTCCGAAACTGAGATATTTAATTTTAAAGATTATTTTTAAAAATCCTTTATTTTATGGCTTTTAGTCGTTTTCTTTGGGATTAGAGCTCCTAGAGTCGGTTTATTTGATGTATCTAGTTAGAGGACATGTCCATTAATAAAAATGATCAACAGAAACTGAACCTACTACTAACAGCTTAAAAAACTGCTCGACCACGGTTAGCATTATGAATTTTCTAATAGAGTGTTCTTAACTTTGACAGGCTTTTAATAAAAAAAAATTGTATGGAACTTATTCTGCAAATAATTTTATAAAGTTCTACATCTCTTTAGCTATTCAAAAAGGTATAACACTTGCTATTAAATAGGCAAAACATTGCCCAAATAACAGTCAAGTTAGGAGAGGGTACATTTTTAGTTTGAGGTAAAAGTAGCTAAAATACGTAAAAAAAGACAAAAAAAATAGCAATAGGGAAGTCTTGCATTAAAGAGGGTAACTCCTCCCTCAAAAAGTTATCATATGTCTCGCCCATTCAAGTTATCGGGCAGGAAGTTTGGCTCTATCAAGTTATTTGATATTATACCCATCCACACATTAAGACTGAATCTCCTTTGTAACCCTTTTGGTTTTTTTTTGGCCTTTTGACGTGGTTGGGTTGGCTTCAAAGAGACGTCGTATTGCATTATCTTCGTCGTCGTCATCAAGAACACGAGGTCGTCCTTGTCCTTCCATGTCAGTCCGACGTACTAGCACAGAACCAGTTTCTCGTAGTCTTCGATAAACTCTGTCAAATACGCCAATATCAGGTACTCGGAGAGTAGGATACCTTAGCATGTATTGCCTGTAGCATAAGAAATAGCAGCGGCTATGTAGAACATGAATTATAAAAATATTGCTAAAATTTTTGTCTTTTTTTTACGTATTTTAGCTACTTTTACCTCAAACTAAAAATGTACCCTCTCTTAACTTGACTGTTATTTGGGCAATGTTTTGCCTATTTAATAGCAAGTGTTATACTTTTTTGAATAGCTAGAGAGACGTAAAACTTTATAAAGTTATTTGCAGAATAAGTTCCATACAATTTTTTTTATTAAAAGCCTGTCAAAGTTAAGAACACTCTATTAGAAAATTCATAATGCTAACCGTTGTCGAGCAGTTTTTTAAGCTGTTAGTAGTAGGTTCAGTTTTTGTTGATAATTTTTATTAATGGACATGTCCTCTAACTAGATACATAAAAAAAAACCGACTCTAGGAGCTCTAATCCCAAAAAAAGCGACTAAAAGCCAAAAAATAAAGGATTTTTAAAAATAATCTTTAAAATTAAATATCTCCATAACGGTTAAGTTTCGGACATTTTATTTCAGAATCAAAATCATCAGAAATGACCTGAATAATAACCTTCTTTAATATTCAGTACGACTTTCCCTGTAACCCTGTATATGTATAAAAGCGAAAGTGAGTTTGTTTATTTGTTACCTTTTCACGCTTTAATGGCTAAACCGATTTTGATGAATTTTGGTACAGAGATAGTTGGAAACCAGGAGACGGACATAGGCAATTTTTTTTTAAAGTGGGATATGAGAGAGAACTAGGAAAGAAACGGTAAAACTTAGCGTTTCTATTATAAATCAATAAGGCACTGGGGCAAAAACTGCAGGTAGGAGGTACTGTGTTATACCGAATTTAACGCGAGCGAAGCTGCGGCAAATAACTTCCTCGGTGAGCTACTCATTCGTAAGCTCTTGGCTGAAGCTCGTTTACCAGGCCCGGATCACCTCAAGTTCGCATATAGTGCTTCCTGGACACAGTAGCTACCCAGTAACCCTGGGTGCGCGAGGTCTGACTCGCTCTTAACCTTTTAATTCGATACCACGTCGTCCTGAAGGTTCAAAGTTCTCTAACAATGTAGACATTGTGCAGTAAGACTGTGCAGTTAGCATAAATGTGCAGTAACCGCTCCACAGACATTGTTGCTATAGTTTATAGCGTCGTTAGTGCCGCGCTGCTTTATGTTATAAAGGGTAAGCAGAGATGAAGAGGTTGCAACACGAAATAAATGACGAACTGTTTCGGCATTATAACATGTTTTGGAATATTAGACCTATTACCATCAACCAGGTTATTTTTTGGGCATGGGAAATGTTGGACAAAAATCCACCCATGGTCCTTCTTTTGCCCTTTATGTTCCGGGGTCGCGGTATCTCTTTCGAACAACCCGCAACCCCGGCAGGCAATGGACATGGCAGGTGCCTTTGCATCAACCATGTTCAATTCTAGAGTCCATGGTTTCCATGGCTGCTACTAATAATTCCTGATGGAAAAACCCAATAACACCTTAGTATCGCAGACCTGCTACTCTACCATGACGTGTTAAAGCAGAACTTATTCCGCTGAGGGAAAGGGACAGAGCTATACAGGGTGTCTAGCACCATCTCTTTCTCTTAATGGAATAAGAACTGCTATAAGTTGTCATAGTAGGCCTACTGGATATCGTTTACTCGACCATAGATTAATTAATTTAATTGAGACCAAAATGAATTTAACTGATACAGTGGATCAGTGAAGGTAGAATGCGCAATTGAAATAGTAACTTTTTTTTTCTTAAAAAAATGTTGCCCTACTCTGGGAATTTCTCCTGTATCGTGGGTACGTTTACAAACATTTAAACTCACATACACAAACAGCCAGACCCGAAACAACTATCTGTAGGTATTGGTATGGGCAACTACAGTACTTTCACAAGTTATTCTACCTTGTGACGGGGACTGTAGCTTCATTTTGTTTCTTGACATTAAAAAGTACCTGTAATGGTCTAATTGAAATAAATGATTTGACTTTGAGGTCATAGAAATATTTTTTCCGTGCGGGGATCGAACCCGCGACACGAAGCACACCACTGCGCCAATCGTGTCGTCATACATTACTTACATTACATTACATTTTTGATTACATAATATTGTTCTACATTACACGTTAATTTCAATTCAATCCACAGTAATTACATGACTAACAAAAATGATTATACCTCAGTAACAGGCACTCGCTAACAGTTGTACAATAAACTCCTACAACTTTTGTTCTAACTGTCTCAAACCCCTAATTATCCGCCTAAGAACCTGCCTACACGACACGACCCGGTCGGCTAGCGACCTATCCACGACCTCACGCGATGCAGACTTGGTTCAAGTGACACACGCGCGTTCGTTAAATTGTATTCCTTCACGAGAGTCGCTTCGCGGTATCTCGAAGCATGCTCTAGAGAACTTCTTTCATTTAATATCTCCGTATGTCGCGTGTCGTTTGAGCGTATGCTTTGTGGCCAAGTTGTTACAATACTAGTACTTTGAATATGAACATTTGTAATGCCGTTAGGGAGATTGTTAATGTTGTTGGAATTTCAACCTTCAACACAGATTTTAATGTTGCAAATGCAACAGCGAACTCGATGTCTTTTGTAGCTTTTCGAATTTCTACTGTCTCCTTGTGCAGTAAGCCTAACAGCCTACACCGCATCAAAATAACCATGACGATGCCCTTACACCCGAAATTCTTGACCCTTTGTCATTCAAATAAACACCTTAGCTTTATTAACATAAAACGTGAAAGACATTGTTTGAAACACGTACGCATTCGCTACGGTTTAAATCACGAACAAATAAATTGGTACGCCAATGTGAACCTTATTTTCATAACCATAAGGTAATAACTGTGAATATTTATAGTATGAAGGGAACAAGTCATTCCAAATTCAGCTTTACACACATATGCATAAAGTATATTTTGCGTCAAAAGATTTTAGCGTGCAAACATTTTGGCGAATATATGCAAATTGAAAGAAAGCAGTACGGTCGAGCACAGTAAACATAATGTGGATGGTACACACAATCACTTGAGTGCGAGATTGTACCGAAAAAGGGGATATATTGTTTTTTCCTTAAGTTTGTTGAACTCTATGATTTTCCCTGTATTTGTGCATAAAATCTCGCAACCACAAACATGGAAGAAATACACTTAACATGGCGCCGATGACACGTGTAATTCGTAATCTCAACGACATAGCTAGCGACATTCTTCTGTTTCATTGTTCTCTGAAGGTGTGAATGAGTTTACAAAAGTTGCTTTATTTCTAACTAGCTTCAGCCCGCGGCTTCGTCCGCGTGGCATAGATACTTTTGGCTAAACACCAGAGTGATAAACGAAAAAAAAAATATCTTTCTCTCTCCTTTTCTTCCCTCTTTCTCCCTCTTTCTCCCCCTTTTCTCACTTTTTTTTTAGCTTATATCCGTCTCCAGGGTCCCAACTATCTCTGTACCAAAATTCATCAAAATTGGTTTGGCTATTTAGGCGTGAAAACGTAACAAACAAACTCACTTTCGCTTTTATAATTTGCGCCTTAATAAGGCGCAAATTATAAAAGCGCAAGGACAAAAACTACAGGTAGCAGGCACCTGCAAATCAGGAAAGGGGAACTGTGTTACGCCGAATTTAACGCGAGCGAAGCCGCGGGCAAACACTAGTAAGTAATCTATATAATCATTCATCACGTACAATTCCACAGACTTAATAAAATCGCTTACAGATAAACCCTTGCAACACCCGGGAATTGTACCCAGGACTCCAAACTCATGCGACTAGCAACGTCGTAGTCAGCCCGCAGTAGCGCTAACAGAAATATCTTCTCAAACCTTTCAATGAACCAAATCAAAATATTATTAAAGATAAAACAAAATATATTACTTCAAACAAAATCAAAGCAAGTCCATTTGTTTCCTGAGATCTCACACATCGGCCGACAAACCCAAATAAACAAAAATAAAATGCATCGCGCGGCCATCGAACCCGCGGCCCACCAGATCGCGGTAATACCATAACTAAATGAATTGTGATCGGGCATCGTGCGAGGATCGAGGTTTTACGCTGATTTTAATATTTTCTTTAAACATTAAATTAAGTTTGAGGGTGAAATGAGGTTTAGTTACCCGTGAGCTACCATGACATGTTTAAACCTTATTCCAATGTGAGAAAGAGACGGCGCTAGACATCCTGTATAGCTGTCACTTTTCTACACTTTTTCGACAACACGGTCAGCGCAGTGACTGAGCCATCGATTGCTGAGCTGCGTGTGCGCTGTTTGATCCCTGCTCGGAACAAAAATTTATCAAACATTTAAAATGTTTGTAAACGCACCCACGATACAGGAGAAATTACTAGTAAAGACAAGCTATACATGAATAAATATACTTCCCCTAGTCTGGGCGGAGCGGGGGGGAGTGAGAGCATCTACTGACTAAAACCCATCACTGTTCCTTCTTTTTCCTTTATCGGTATCTCTTTCAAACAACCCGCAACCCCAGCAGATAGTGGCCATGGCAGGCCTTTCTACTTTGCTGACATCGCCCAAACCGGGGTTCCGTAAAGGGGTATAAACTGCACGAATCCAGCGTAGAGTTGTACAGTTTTAGTCTAAGTATACTTAGGCATGAATGGAGATTTTGAACTGCAACCGAAAAATCTTAATTAAAACTAAAACAACATCATACTTAGATTCAGAGCCCCAACCCAAAACCTCACGCCCAACAATCTACCAGACCAACGAACCAGCCATACCGCTCAGTGCTCTCATTACGTCATTTCAATTATGTCAGTTTGACAGCTGTCACCTGTCACATGACGACGCCATATTGTTACGAACGGGCTTGGCGCGTGCCTCCAATAGTAATGAGCATTATGCGCATCGTACACGATGCTCCTCACATGCAACGTGCTCCAATGAGTAGTCAGAATGATGCGGCACTGTGTAAAGCACTGCATTGTTTTTATAGGACCACACTAAGGATACAGACAGATATAGACAGACTAAAAAAGAGGAGCTCGTGGCTAAATAATAGCAACCGCTCGTGTCGATCTTTAGGTTAAGACGAGCTTGCCTAGGTTGGTCTGTGGATGGGTGACCACCCGTTACATACCGAGTTTTCTCCGTGCCTCGGAAAGCACGTTAAGCTGTTGGTCCCAGCTGTCATTTGTAGATCTTTGACAGTCGTTACAGGTAGTCAGTGTTCCGAAAGTCTGACAACCAGTCTTACCTAAGACCTTGTCCAGAAGAAGCGAACTCGTCGCGAAACTCGCGCGTAAATCGCGTGCATAACGCCAGACCCTCGACTCGCGCGTGATTCGCGCGTATTGCGCGCTTTCTGGACAAGCCCTAAGGGTATCGTATTACCCAGTACTAACTGGGATATGAAGGTCAGATAGGCAGTCGCTCCATGTAAAATACTGATATTCAGTTGCATCCGGTTAGACTGGAAGCCCCCAACATAGTTGGGAAAAAGCTAGGCAGATGATGACTAAGATGTTGTTTAGATTTGAAAAGATACAGTGATTATTGAGTTTGTAAACAGTCAGTCTCATAGTAGTCGGATAGGAAATACCAACAACATAGAAAAAACAACTAGAGCGAGCCCAGACTCACGCACCGAGAATTCCGAACATACAACAGCCATATCTTTTGACTGCGTAGACGACATCGGTTGATTTTTAACCTAGCAAAGGGATCACGAAGTTGAGTAAATGGTTTTAATTTTTCGTTCTGAGGTAAAGGGCTTGACAGACAGACAGATAGACAACAACGTGAAACAATAAGTGTTCCGTTTTTTTCTACGGAACCATTAAAAATACTGTGTTTTTAAACCCACTTACAGTTGTAACTATGGATTATTTTGACCACATATAACGTTAAATATTAAATAGTAAAAACTCCGATGTGTAAGGACCTCCATTGTAATACAAGTATCGCCCGTCGCGTCGCTCGTGGACGACGAACCTTACCCTGCAGCCGAGTCATTGCCATGACTCGTATTATTGTCATTAATTCAATTATATCGTTATTAACACAAATGGTGTTCGTGTATGTTGATGGCATGGGTTCGATTCTAAGGTTGGGTTAAACTAGGTTCTGCTCTTGACTAGCCCTCCTCCCTCTTCCTCACAGTAAGAGTCAGGCTAGGACATCCTGGTACGATTAGCTGAAGAACGTTACTGTGTAAAATGCGGTTCTGGGTTTGTTTCTTAAACTAAGTAGAGTTACTAGGTACATTTTTTTGTTAGTAACTAATAAATTTATTTCAATCAAACTTCATGATACAGCGTTTATCAAAATTAACTTTCGCCATGCCACCAAACTGGGAATTGGAAAAAAATCGAGAGTCGAGTAGGTAACGTTTTCTATGAGAGAGTTCATCATTATTCTAATGATCGATACTCTATTCCAATCATCCTCCCATTCTTAAAAACAGCGTGAAAATATTAAAAAAAATAGGGTCGTATTGAGAACCTCTTCCTTTTTTTGAAGTCGGTTAAAAAAAACACGACAAAAATATCATACAGAATTCAATACGAATAAAAGCAAGAAACTGCTACGTCGTAGCGTCGTAGCGCTACGTGACTACGGCGTAGCATTTTGCTTGCGAAAGATACTTCACGTAGAGGCATGGTAATGGATAGATCAATATGTGATACGGAGTGTTTTCATAGTTCATCCTTTTTGGTATATCATCATTTCCTTAGGAGATCTGTGTACGATCTGAGAACCAAGGCAAGTAGAATTCGCTTTTAATGTGTTAAAAAAACTAATCTTAGCAAATTTGATTGGTTCTTTGGCAGCTTTTTAGGGTTTCGTACGTCTAAAAGAAAAAACGGAACCTTTAGATCCGTTCGTTATCCGTCTGTCTGTCTGTCTGCCAAGATTTATCTCGAGAACGCGTATATACTTAAGTCTGGGTCAGCCCACGTCGGTCTAACTGCTGGCGCGGATTGTGTTAACTTCAGCGGATAGACAGATGCTTCTAATTTGAACTGTTACACCTAAATTAAATGAACTGCATTCATTTATATAATAATAACTTAAATAATTATAGTACATGGTTGTTACTTTTGAACGAAAGCGTTCAGTGTTTTAATAAATCATGCTACCTATGATTTTTTAGAGTGGCCGATAGTCTGCTAGGCAAGCTCAACATAGGTTGGAGTATGTCTTGTGTCTTTTTTATCTGTTGTAGGGCACGCCCTTTCCCTTCTCCTTTTCTACAACTGTTTTGATATCGCATGGTCCGGTGCAAGAGGGAATAGGAAGCAGTCACCTCCTTCTGCGAAGTAGTCATGCCAGCGAAGGAGGTGGCCGGGCGTTTGAGGGCGAGATCCTCAAACGAACCCACACGCCGCGAGAGACGGGCGCCGCGAGACGACTCCCGGCCACCGTAGATGCGGGCCTGTGGACGGTGAGCAATGGGTACCACCGTCCGACCGTCGATTGACGACAGGCCGTGTCGACGGCGCGTTCCTGTTTCACGCGTGTGATACCGCGGCGCCAGAACGTAAAGGGCAATAGAAGGAACATGGGTGGGTTTTAGTCAGTCTTGTCTTATTTACAAGTGTGACACTCCCCCCGCTCGCTGAAGTTATTTGATGATTTCTCACCCAAAAAATAAAGTAAATCCTGACTAGATTCAAACCCACGTCACGTTAGTCGACACCACTGTAACACCACTTCTCATCAAAACAATCAAGGACAAAATTAGAGAGAAACGGTTTCAAGTCCAAAATGGCGACCGCATTTCTTCCAAAACAGAAGACTGGCATACTAATTGCTCTGGAATTATTTACAAAGTTTGTTTATAGCACTTGTTCAAACGAACGTTCATAAAGTTAAACAAATAAAACTTGAGCATGAGTTGAATATTTGAATAATTCCCAAGTCCGCGGGGAAACGGAAATTCGTGAACAACGTTCAATTGTGTTGCTTTGTTTAACGAGATTAAAGCCTCTTTTGTATTTAAGAGATTTGTATTTTTATTTATTTAAGCTATGATTTTCATTACATTAGAAAATAAAAGTTGTGTGATTGTGTTGACGATACGATTGGCGCAGTAGCTGAGCAAAGACTGCTGCGCGGCGTGTCGCGGGTTCGATTGCATCCTGTAAAAAATCCTGCAAATATTTGTATGACCAGCAGATAGTTGTTTCGGGTCTAGCTGTTTGTGTATGTGAATTTAAATGTTTGTAAAGGCACCCACGATACAGGAGAAACTCCTAGTGTGGGGCAACGTTTAAAAGAAAAACATGGCCAGTTTTATGGCAGGCCTTATTTTAAATCGTTAAGGTCATGATTATTCCTTCGTAGACTCCGCTACAGCGCCCTCAACTTAAACGTCTGCGTTTGAAGGCTCAATAAACTGAAAGCTAAACTTTTCACGAAACCTGGATATTTGTATAATCAGCTGGATATTATTCAGAACATGTTCCCGTTATATTTGTTCTACGCGAAGTTTGGACCACAGAGCACGAAGCACTCAGTAAGGACGCTTTGTTAACATTTTCCGTACATACCGAAATACATACAAAACTGATGCCCTGAGACAGACGAGGTCGCTGCAGGTCACGAAGAAGATGGTGGGTTGTACTGGATAGAGTGATTATTGGACTAGATATGTACATTATTATAGTTATATATTTTCCCAGCTGCATTGATTATTTGGTTGAATTTGTATAGTAGGTTGTCTAGTAGAAATTGTATAGAAAAAACAAGATGGCGGCTATTTAAGTGTCAGTCAAAACAAGTAAACTGAAGAACGGACCGTATTACGGACAGTGAACTGACACAGATAATAAATACTGTACTAGTACCTGAGACTGGAGATGCCGGTGCATTCTACTAGCTTTTACGATAAATCCTTTACAGTTCAAGCTGTACGGCTATGGAATGCCCTGCCCGTGTCTGTAAGGAGCGCTCAAACTCTGTCCACTTTTAAAATTCTGGTTAAAAAGCACTACCTCTCTCCTTAAACAAAATATTAAATACTTCATTGCTCTTGATGATTATTATTTTAAATGTATTTTATATGTATTTATATATAAGAATTAGTTTTTTTTTTTTTAAATGTAGCTATTAATTTTATAAAATGTTAAGCCACAGACTACCTACAGTACAGTGTGTACAGTGTTTCTCCTCCTTTAAATCCATCCAAAGGTTGTCTTGAAAACATCGCTTTTAGCGATAAGACCGCCCATTATGTCACTCTATTTATAAGTTGTTTAATGTTATGCTTGTTATTTGTCCATACAAATAACAAGCATAACAAATAAACAATAAAATGTACATAATAAACAATATTTTATCTATCTATCTAGTCTACTGTAGAAGTCGGTTTTAATACATTTAAAGGCCAGTTGTAGAAGCATGCAACGGTATTCTGCCGTGTCTGTGGTGTTCCATGCTCTGTGGTACAACGCGTACTAAAATCCTTGGAACTTGAAACGCGGCTTAATTACTTTAAGGCTTTGTTTGGATTTAAATTATTCTTTTCTCTACAGCGCCGGCGCCGGCGGCGGGAGACGAGGAAAATATGGACAGAAAACATGATAAAAGGCAATTTTTAAAAAATAAAATAATGTGCTTTTTCTTTGAACAATTTGTTATTATTTCTAAAATTCTGACAGATGGTAAAAAAGGAAGTATTTTTTTAGATAGAAGATAAAAATATCGGTTTTTGATTCACGTTTTATAAACAAAACGGACGGAGCCTTTTGACAATAAGTAGATCCTTTTAAAATAAACTCTTTATATTATGAACACTCAGTAGAGTAAAAGAAAAAACACAGTTATTTAGTAAAATATTGTTTACTAATGATAAGGTAAAGAGTTCAGTTTGCAAAAACCTAAATACGTCTTTATAATTACAGTACTAAGACACAATATTCATATCCCAAATATTCAAAGCCCATACCCAACCATAGGCGACCTACACACAATTTTCCTTACATAGCACAGTCACACATGACCGCAGACATAGGGGAGCCTCGTCTGCAGCCGCCCTACCAGACGGCAGACGGTCGTAAATGATGCAGTAGTATTGTGGAATTAAGTTACAATAGACCTTACGTTTGAGGGAGGTGCCTCAATAGTCGGGATTTGATTGGAGACCAATGGTTTTGTGAAATGTGGAATTTAGGTAGCTTAGGTGTCGTCCGAACCGGATAGCGATGGTACGATGACACGATGGGTTCTCGTCGCACGATGAGTTCGATAACAGAAACTTCGCAACGCATTTAAAGTACACAAGAAATCTCGCGAACAGTGATAATGTTTAATTGGCCATTTTCGTTTCACAACGAGAATATATCGTGTCATTGTACGATCTCCCTGCTGGGGTTGCGGGTTGTTCGAAAGAGATACCGCGGCCCCGAAACGTAAAGGGCAATAGAAGGAACATGGGTGGGTTTTAGTCAGCACAAGTCTAACACTGGGAGTTATTTGAAAAACAATAAAAAGACGGAAAATTATTTAATTCCGGAAATTGGTAGCAAAAAAATATCGATGAATCAAACATAAGTCACTGGTCACAGTAAATTTAATTTCAGTCTTTTAAGTGTTTCGGAAGAGTTTTCTTTAGTAATAAGTATTACATTGTACGCAGTGTTTCCATAAATCCTTACTAATATTATAAAACCGGCCAAGAGCGTGTCGGGCCACGCTCAGTGTAGGGTTCCGTAGTTTCCCGTCCGTCACAATAAGTGTTCCCAGTTATGAGGCCAACCGAACAATTCGGTAATACCCGATCCAATGTAATAAGTACCTACAGCGCCATCTCTCGAGGAATTGGGTTACTAATTAATACAAAGACATGCAATTTCGGTGGTAATTTTGGATTGCGAGACCCGATTTCAATAATTCTTTTTTTGTTTGAAAAAAGATACGTTCAGAATAATAAAATATGTAAACAAAGTTACAAAAAATGCTTGCATATACGATTATACTACAAACTTAGTCCAGAAATTATTTTGTACAACTTTTTGTCTTTTTTGTACAAAAACTGTTCTGTCAATCAAGTTCCAAATAATTTTCATAGAAAGTCCTTATTAAGTTCTACTTTTCAGATTTTTTTCATATTTTCTAAACTTATGGTTCAAAAGTTAGAGGGGGGAGGACACATTGTTTTTTTACTTTTGGAGCGATTATTTCCGAAATTATTGACATTATCAAAAAATGATCTTAGTAAACCCCTATTCATTTTTAAATACCTTTCCAACAATATATCACACATTAGGGTTGAAATTAAAAAAAAAATCACTTCCCACTTTACATATAGGGTAGCTACCCTAATAAAACACTTTTTTCCAATTTTTATTTTGTCGGCGTGATTGATATACATATTGGTACCAAATTTCAGCTTTCTAGTGGTAACGGTCACAGAGATTAAGCGTGGACGGACGGACGGACAGACAGACATGGCGAAACTATAAGGGTTCCTAGTTGACTACGGAACCCTAAAAACGAAAGTGAGTTTGTTTGTTACCTCTTCACACTTTAATGGCTACACCGATTTTGATGAATTTTGGTACAGAGATAGTTGGGAACCAGGAGACGGACATAGGCTAATTTATTTTTTAAGAAAAGTGGGATGTAACGGAGAAAGAGGGAAGAAAAGGGAAAAGGGTTACCCCGAATTTAACGCGAGCGAAGCCGCGGGCAAAAACTAGTCGTTAAATAAATAAATGAGTCTGACACCCAGAGTTCCGTGTCTTGAGTACGAAATCGAGACATAATAGCTAATATTCTTATACTCTTCATAATAACAACAATTTGCGGAAAAACCCCAATATTTGTGAGAAACACAGCAAAGCTTCGAAGCAATTTCCCATTACCTAAGCCCTTATATACTAACAGCTCTTTTATATAGCTTCCTCACGCGTGTTCGTGAGGCAAACGGCGCGCAATTTTCAAAGTCATTTCACTACAAGATTGGCGCGTTCCAGCGATACGCTGTAACCGTTCCGTAGTCTCGTACTACACACATGTACTCATGAACGAGGAAAATAAAGAGATTTTATAGGAAGAGTAAATAAATGCGTGTTCGTCTTGTAAGTATATTGCAGCGAAGGAGCCTGTTCAATTAACTATACAATATTAAAAAAGCGACACAAACAGACATCTTAAAGTGTTGATTTTTCCACAGCACAAAAAGACTAAAGATTTTAGACAACTATGTTCCAGTCTCCCTCCTATGGTCGGCTTCCAGTCTTACCGGATGCAGCTGAATACCAGTATTTTACATGGAGCGACTGCCTATCTGACTTCCACAACCCAGTTTGTACTGGGTAATACTATCGTATAAAGTCTGACAACCAGTCTTACCAAGGGGTGTCCCCCTTGGTAAGACTGGTTGTCAGACTTTAGGGACACTGCCTTTCTTGTAACGATTGTCAAAGATCTACGAATGACAGGGACCAACAGTCTAACGTGCTTTCCGAGGCACGGAGAAAACTCAGTATGTAACTGGTGGTCACCCATCCACAGACCAACCTAGGCAAGCGCGGCTTAACCTAAAGATCGATCTGAGCGGCTGCTACTATTGAGCCGCAAGCTACTTTTCTTTTTGAGGTACGGGCCTTAAATACGAACACTATTAGACTACAGCTAGTTTTAAACTGTTGTTCTTTATGGTTCAAGTTAGAAACATAGATAGATAAATAATTTATATAATGCAGCAAAAACATAAAACACAATAAAATAATTAGTACAAAAAAAAGCATCGCACAGAAATAAAGGAACATATTAAAAAAAAACCGGCCAAGAGCGTGTCGGGCCACGCTCAGTGTAGGGTTCCGTAGTTTCCCGTCCGTCACAATAAGTGTTCCCAGTTATGAGGCCAACCGAACAATTCGGTAATACCCGATCCAATGTAATAAGTACCTACAGCGCCATCTCTCGAGGAATTGGGTTACTAATTAATACAAGACGTGCAATTTTCAATAATTATTTTTTTGTTTGAAAAAAGATACGTTCAGGATAATAAAATATGTAAACAAAGTTACAAAAAAAGCTTGCATATACGATTATACTACAAACTTAGTCCAGAAATTATTTTGTACAACTTTTTGTCTTTTTTGTACAAAAACTGTTGTGTCAATCAAGTTCAAAATGATTTTCATAGAAAGTCCCTATAAAGTTCTACTTTTCAGATTTTTTTCATATTTTTTAGACTTATGGTTCAAAAGTTAGAGGGGGGGGGGGACACATTGTTTTTTACTTTTGGAGCGATTATTTCCGAAATTATTGACATTATCAAAAAATGCTTTTAGTAAACCCCTATTCATTTTTAAATACCTTTCCAACAATATATCACACGTTAGGGTTGAAATTAAAAAAAATATCACTTCCCACTTTACATATAGGGTGGCTACCCTAATAAAACATTTTTTTCAAATTTTTATATTAGCACTTTGTCGGCGTGATTGATATACATATTGGTACCAAATTTCAGCTTTCTAGCGCTAACGGTCACGGAGATTAAGCGAGGACGGACGGACGGACGGACAGACAGACATGGCGAAACTATAAGGGTTCCTAGTTGACTACGGAACCCTAAAAACAAAGTACGGTAGACTTAGTTAGATTACCATAGGTATTTAGACACATCACATCCTTACCGTTCCGTTTGTTTGTTTGTTTGTTACCTCTTCACGCCTTAATAGCTAAACCGATTCTGTTGAATTTGGTACAGAGATAGTTAAAACTCAGGAGACGGACATAGGCTATTTTTTTTTAAAGTGGGTTATTAGGGAGAAAGAGGGAAGAAAAGGGAAAACTTAGCTTTGCTATTACAATCAATAAGGCGCAAGGGCAAAAACTGCAGTTAGCAGGTACCTGCACATCAGGAAAGGGGAACAATATTAACCCGAATTAAAAGCGAGCGAAGCCGCGGGCAAAATCTAGTACACTTATAAAGTAGTGACTTATTAAAATGTACTTAAGATTGTCTCTCTATCTCCGTATGGTGCGGTGTGAGTGCTAATGAATGCGATGTTGTAGTTAACAGGCCATTGTCTTCACAGGTGCTGTGTCGGGCAGGTGTGCAGGTGTGCGCGACACCTGGCCAATATTGACAGCTCGCACTTAACTATAACATAACATCGCGCCTAATCCCAGGAGAGTTAGGTAGAGGTGTACTAAAAAGTACACCTACAATTCGCTGGTTACGTTTTTAAGTTATTTGTGACGCGGGGGAGGGGGGCATTTTTGACGCGGTTGCGGGTTGTTGCCAGGGTTGCGGGTTGTTCGAAAGAGATACAAGGTAATAGAAGGAACATGGGTGACACTGCCACAGCACACTATTTGATGATTTCCCACCCCAAAAAAAGGGGCAGCATTTTTTTGAACGATGCCCCACACTAGTAATTTCTCGTGTATCGTGGGGTGCGTTTACAAACATTTAAACTCACTTGCACAAACAGCCAGACCCGAAACAAATATTTGTAGGCCATAAATATTTGTTCCGTGCGAGAATCAAACCCGCGACACGTGGTGCCAGTCAATCACTCAACCACTGGCGACGCGCCTAATGCGCCCGCGCCTAATGCGCCCGCGCCTAATGCGCCCGCGCCTAATGCGCCCGCCGCGCCTCGACTGTTGGTCGTGTGGGCGACGCGCCTTAGAATCTACAAGGAAATCAACGCCAAGACCTCATGGTGGACCATTCGACCAACGACGCGGTATTACTGATAGATAACCGTGAGATGATCCCAGTTTTTGTTAAACAAACAAATGGCCTATACAATAATAGAGCAACTATTATTGTATAGGCCATTTGTTTGTTTAGTATATTGTGTATAGTCGTAAAATTATAGTGCTCTTAGATAAATAGATATTAGTAATCGCTGTAGCACTATCGCTCGTCAACGTATCAGTACGGAGGGGTAGGCAATTGATAACAAGGGTTTATACTACATACATGTCGCTTTTAGATTGTAAACATTTCAACCTCTTTTATAACTAGCTTTTGCCCGCGGCGTTGCTCGCGTTAAATTTGGAGTATACAGTTCCCCTTTCTTAGTTCTGTAGTTTTTGTACTTGCGCCTTATTGATTGTAATAGCAAAACTAAGATTTCCCTTTTCTTCCCTCTTTCTTCCTCATTTTTCCCTTTAAAAAAATACTAGACGATGTCCGTCTCCAGGGTCCCAACTATCTCTGTACCGAAATTCATCAGAATAGGTTTTATTTAGGCGTGGAGAGGTAACAAACAAACTCACTTTCGCTTTTATAATATTAGCAAGAATAATATCCAAAAACAATCAATCGTGGAATCAAATATCTAATATATAAAATTCTCGTGTCACAGTTTTCGTTCCCATACTCCTCCGAAACGGCTGGACCGGTTTAAAGGAAATTTTGTGTACATATCGGGTAGGTCTGAGAATCGGCCAACATCTATTTTTCATACCCCTAAGCGAGCAGCGGGTGAAACCGGTGGGCACAGCTAGTTTTTCTATTAGGAACTTCTCAGTAGCAGCCACAGATACTGGATTCATGTCCGTTTGATGGCAATAGGCTCGTCCCTATTACATGGGATTTAAATGACTGGTGGTTAATATGGGTGTCTCCGAATGGTAAGCTACACCTGTACCTGAACAATCGAGGTTTACAGGCATGATGGTAGATGAACCATAAAGAACAACAGTTTAAAACTAGCTGTAGTCTAATAGTGTTCGTATTTAAGGCCCGTACCTCAAAAAGAAAAGTAGCTTGCGGCTCAATAGTAGCAGCCGCTCAGATCGATCTTTAGGTTAAGCCGCGCTTGCCTAGGTTGGTCTGTGGATGGGTGACCACCAGTTACATACTGAGTTTTCTCCGTGCCTCGGAAAGCACGTTAGACTGTTGGTCCCTGTCATTCGTAGATCTTTGACAATCGTTACAAGAAAGGCAGTGTCCCTAAAGTCTGACAACCAGTCTTACCAAGGGGGACACCCCTTGGTAAGACTGGTTGTCAGACGTCTAACGTGCTTTCCGAGGCACGGAGAAAACTCAGTATGTAACTGGTGGTCACCCATCCACAGACCAACCTAGGCAAGCGCGGCTTAACCTAAAGATCGATCTGAGCGGCTGCTACTATTGAGCCGCAAGCTACTTTTCTTTTTGAGGTACGGGCCTTAAATACGAACACTATTAGACTACAGCTAGTTTTAAACTGTTGTTCTTTATGGTTCATCTACCATCATGCCTGTAAAGCCCGATGGTTCAGGCACAGGTGTAGCTTACCCCTTGGAGACATCCATATTATCCACCAGTCATTTAAATCCCATGTACCTAATAGGGCCTATTGCCATCAAACGAACATGAATCCAGTATCTGTGGCTGCTACTGACAAGTTCCTTATAGAAAAATATTTGATTCACGATTGAATGTTTTTGGATATTATTCTTGCTAATATTATAAAAGCGAAAGTGAGCTTGTTTGTTACCTCTCCACGCCTAAATAAAACCTATTCTGATGAATTTTGGTACAGAGATAGTTGGGACCCTGGAGAGGCGATGTGCCTAATTATTTTTTTTAAGGGAAAAATGAGGAAGAAAGAGGGAAGAAAAGGGAAAACTTAGCTTTGCTATTACAATCAATAAGGCGCAAGTGCAAAAACTACAGGTAGCAGGTACCTGCAAATAAAGAAAGGGGAACTGTATACTTACTCCAAATTTAACGCAAGCAGAGCCGCAGGCAAAAGCTAGTTATAAAAGAGGTTGAAATGTTTACAACCTAAAAGCGACATGTATGTAGTATAAAACCTTGTTATCAATTGCCTACCCCTCCGTACTGATACGTTGACGAGCAATAGTGCTACAGCGATTACTAATATCTATTTGTCTAAGGGCACTATAATTTTACAACTATACACAATATACTAAACAAACAAATGGCCTATACTATAATAGACCAACTGGGACCGTCTCACGGTTATCTATCAGTAATACCGCGTCGTTGGCCGAATGGTCCACCATGAGGTCTTGGCGTTGATTTCCTTGTAGATTCTAAGGCGCGTCGCCCACACGACTAACAGTCGAGGCGCAGTCGAGGCGCATTAGGCGCGTCGCCAGTGGTTGAGTGATTGACTGGTACTACGTGTCGCGGGTTCGATTCTCGAACGGAACAAATATTTTTGGCCTAAAAATAGTTGTTTCGGGTCTGGCTGTTTGTGCAAGTGAGTTTAAATGTTTGTAAACGCACCCACGATACACGAGAAATTACTAGAGTGGGGCAACGTTTAAAAAAATGCTGCGCCTTTTTTTTGGGGTGGGAAATCATCAAATAGGGGCAGTGTCACCCATGTTCCTTCTATTACCTTGTATCTCTTTCGAACAACCCGCAACCCCGGCAACAACCCGCAACCGCAGCAAAATGCTCCCCTCCCCCGCGTCACAAATAACTTAAAAACGTAACCAGCGAGTTGTAGGTGTACTTTTTAGTACACCTCTACCTAACTCATCTGCGATTAGGCGCGATGTTATGTTATAGTTAAGTATGAGCTGTCAATATTGGCCAGGTGTCCCGCACACCTGCACACCTGCCTCACACAGCACCTGTTAAGACAATGGCCTGTTAACTACAACATCGCATTCATTAGCACTCACACCGCACCATACGGAGCTAGAGAGACAATCTTAAGTTCATTTTAATAAGTCACTAATTTATAAGTGTACTAGCTTTTGCCCGCGGCTTCGCTCGCGTTTAATTCGGGGTGACATAGTTTCCCTTTCCTGATTTACAGATACCTGCTAACTGCAGTTTTTGTCCTTGCGCCTTTACTTCCCTCTTGCTCCCTAGGAACCCACTTTTTTACCAAAATTGAACAGAATCAGTTTAGCTATTAAGGCGTGAAGAGGTAACAAACAAACTCACTTTCGCTTTTATAATATTAAAAAAATAGTAAAGATATGATGTGTCTAAATACATATGGGTTAATCTAACTTATTCTACCAAACTTTTTCTTTTAAATGTGTTCCTTTTATTTATGTGTTTTTTTTGTATTAATTCTTGTATTGTGTCTTTTGCTGCATCAAATAAATGATTTATCTATCTATGTATCTAAGTGTTAACTTAATGTTAGCTCTAATTAGTAAGGACTAATTACTAACGCAACTCCGGACAAGGATACCTTAAAAACATCTTAAAAGGATCACTTTGTTGTCCGTCTGTCAAGACCCCTTATCTCGGGAACGGCTGGAAGTATCGAGTTGAAACTAAAACTATGTACTCATGTCTATTGACCTTGGAGGCTGTCAAATAATCAACCCTTCAAGTCTATACAATCAAAAGATTTGGCCGTTAATGTCGCAAGATTGTACGGAACCATCGGTGCACGAGTGCGACTCGCACTTGACCGGTTTTTTTGCTCCACACTAGGAATGTCTCCTGTTCCGTTTATAAACATTTTAACTTACATACAAAACCATCAGACTAAGAACGACGTGAGAAAAACGAACCCGTGATACGCAGCGCAGCAGCCGATCGCTTAGCCACTGCGCCAACCATACCGCGCCAAGAAGGAATGGGGGAGATGTTTGTCCAGGAGTGGACAAACATCTCCCCCATTTGAATACAGCCCGTATTGTTCACTCCTGGTACAAAAATAACTTAATTGTTCAAATAACGTCAATGGCTTGGCTGTAAACGTAGTTATTCCAACTTCCCCTTTTATGTCCCACACTAAAAAAAAAATCCTGTATCGCGGGTACGTTTACAAACATTAAAACTCACAAACAGCCAGACCCGAACCAACTATCTGCAAGTCATACAAATATTTGTTCCGTGCGGGGATTGAACCCGCAACACGCAGCAAAGCAGCCGATCGCTCAGCCACTGCGCCAACCGTATCGTCAAAGTAAGTAAGTCGATGTAATATGGGGCGAACCTATTACCATCAACCGCCACAAACTCCGGGCTGCTACAGGGAAATGCTAAAAGCCAAAGCTACTCAATGTACTAACATCGTACTCGTACTAATGAATAAACAAACACGCCATATAAACTTGTTGAATACATTCATATGAAATTTGTTACTTTGTAACTGAGAGATGTCCGGGGCGCGGGGTGGGGGAGGGGGTCACATACAACAGTGTGATGTCATAAAACATCGCGATGTCATTAAAAGTTTTTGACTACTCGTCTGTTTATGACATGAAGTAGCTGTTTATGGTTATTTTAATGTGTAGCTAAAATCGAATATGGATAGGGATATTTCAAATTATATTCGTATTATGGTGACAAAGTGAGAATTCATAATATTACTTGCGTCTGTTAGAGATTTCGGATCATTGTTTTTGCACAAACATAATATATGTTTATGCAAAAACAATGATCCGTGTGCTACTAGATAAAGAACCTTGTTAGAAAAATAATCGACTTCCAAAAAAAAAAACACAAAACTGACTGAAAAACTTCCTGAAAATATTTTTGGCCACTGACTTCTGGAAGTAAATTTAATTTCCGTCATAGTAGTGTGTTTTTTGAGAAGTCGGTTTTTTTAGTAATTTAGTTTTAGTTGTGGTATGATTGTATTCCACACCAATTCTTAACAAGTATACATTTTTCATTGCTATGAAGAGATATTAGCATTTGGTCCATTTACTGTAGAAGAGTTCAAAAGTGTAATAGTAATGGTCTATTTGAAAAAACAAATATAGAAAAAAACATGTATTGGGTAATTTATGAATTTTCTTCTAAGTATACTTAGAAGAAAATTCATAAATTACGCAAGCATTATAGATAAAATTCATATGGGTCTCCTACGGAATACCCTGTCGATTATAAAAAATAATTTGATAATCGGCCCACAACCGTCTAACAAATCGCGTAACAAACATACAAAAAAAGGTCGTAATTGTGGACCTCCGCCTTTTTTTGAAATCGGTTATAAATATAATAGTTTCTTCAGCCGCACTCATACATTATACCTTATCGTGACGATCTCGTGTGTAACGTGACGTACCTGGAAACAAAATAAAAACACTTCATTAGTTTTGATAAAAGGGTTATATGCTTGCCTAGGCAAGTATGTATGTAGGACTAGCTTTTGCCCGCGGCTTCGCTCGCGTTAAATTCGGGGTGACACAGTTCCATTTTCCTGATTTGCAGGTACCTTCTACCTGTAGTTTTTGCAATAGCAAAGCTAAGTTTTGCCTTTTCTTCCCTCTTTCTCCCTCATTTCAAACTTAAAAAATAGCCTTTGTCCTTCTCCACGGTGCCAACTATCTCTGTACAAAAATTCGTCAAAATTGGTTTGGCAATTTAGGCGTGAAGACGTAAGAAAGAAACAAACTAACATTCGCTTTTATAATATTAGTAAGGATGTATGATGTGCAGGCGACATCGATCTTAACTCAATACGGTACAAATTCCGGGGTTGCGGGTTGTTCGAAAGAACTGAACTATGGGTGGGTTTTATCAAGTACAACGTTATAAAGTACAACTTACTAAAGTTATTTGATGATTTTTTGCATAAACTACGTGCTCCCTTCCACCGGCTTCATAAAGTTCATAATTCATTTGTAGGGCTTGGTATAACTTTTTATAACAAGCTACCTTCTTCTTTGCTAGATTTGCCATTTAATGCATTTAAAGCTAAAGTAAAATCTAACCTTTGTTTAAAAGCATACTATTCAATTAACGACTATTTAGACGATAAGCATAGTTGGTCACTGTGTTGAACTCAAGACGGTTATTATTATTAATTTTTTTCTCTTCATGTTCTTTCGCCAAATTAGCTTATTGATATGTTACATGTCTTCGTCATGTAATTTTATATTTTTTTTTTTTTTTTTCTTTATTTACTTGTTTCATTTTGTGTGTTTTTATTTATTGACATGTGGTTAACTAGTGACCTCGAGCATTGACTGAATATATATATATTTTTTTTTTGTTACTGTTATTGGTAAATCATTTTTATGCTTAGCTTATTTATTTTGCACTATGGTCCTAGTTTATCACTTGATACTTCTTCACTGCACATGTAAGCGGGCACACTCGTTAGACTAGTGAATTTATTATTTAGACTTGGGTAATTTTATTTTTTTATTTTATATATAATTGGTGTTTGCTAGCTGACAAGTGACAATGAATGAATTATTTCTTATTTTTTTTCTTTATAATTTATTGTGATAATCGGAATTGTATAAAATCTGGTTCTTCTAACCTGACAGACAGATGTGTTGCTGGGGAGTTTGTTCCGCCACTTCTTCTTCCCAGCTAAAACACTAGGAAGTGGCGAAGGGCAGGGCGTTTTTGTGGGACTGTCTCTTGTAATCTGACGTTCAAAAAGTGCTGATTATCAGCCTAATTTGAATAAATGACTTTTGATTTGATTTGATTTGATTTGATTTGATTTCAAATCCCAAATAAAAAGAACGACAACTTCAAGGACATATAGTGGAGACACAACCCTCTGCCTCTCATCGAGAAGTGGTACGTGTTGCACCAATGGGATGGGAACGTACACCCCGACGCCGAAGTCGAACGTATCAGTCAAGCTCTTGCCTCTCACTCTCGGCTGGAGCGCGTTGACTTATGGAGCTTCGATAAGGCGTTAATGCGCTCAGGCACGCGATCTGCAGCTTATAGGAGGAGTGCAAGTGGTAGCGGGGAGCGAGTTTCGAAAAGTTAGGCTTAATTAAGTCCGTTGTCTTAGCAAATAAGTCCGAGGTGGCGTCGCGTGGTGTTTTGGGGAAGCTCACTCACACTTTACCTGAGACGGGGTTTGCCGCATCAAACCGTCACTGCCTGGGTAGTTGTGGAGAACGCAGCCTTTTTTTGGGTTGGGAAAAAACTGAAATAACTTCCCCCGCTCTGGGCGGAGCGGGGGGAGTGTCAGACTTTTACTGTCTAAAACCCATGTTCCTTCTATTGCCCTTTCCCTTCCAGGGCCGCGGTATCTCTTTCGAACAACCCGCAACCCCGGCAGGCGGTGGCCTAGGCAGGCCCCTCTGCTTTGCTGACATCTCTTTGAGGCGCGCGTGGAATACAAACGCGCCGTCGACAAAGCCTGTCGTCAATAGACGGACGGACTGTGAGCTACCCATTGCTCACCGTCCACAGGCACGCTTCTAGAAGCCCTTACATAATGTCTATAAAAATAAATAACAAACTAACTGACACAATAAATAAAAAAAAAAGTTTGACATTTTTATAAAATATAAAAAAAAATTGATAGTTAAAAATGTTTAAAATTTAAACATAAATAATAGCAAAATTGTATTAAAAGAAATATTATAATTTTATAAAAATTATGCTAAATAAGTTAAAAATATTAATAGTTAAAAAAGTAATTAGTGATAATCACAGATCACTAATACATATAAAATTCTGTGTTGCAGTTAATTATCTCCCAAATCAGAGCTTCCTTTCCTCTACCCTTTTGCTGAGCCCTACAGGGTCCATAATGATCATAATATTATTAAAACTACTACATAAGTACACATTATGGTACAGCAAATAAAGATATTCAGTATTGAGAAAGCAGCCAGTTTAGACCCCTGGTAGGCACACCTATTGCAATAGGTATAACATTTGTTTTTGTTAAATATAGGTGTTTCCCGAAGACAGAGGAGCCCCACCCTACGCTATATACTGAAGAGATGTGTTATGATTGTATCAAGCGATACGCTGTCACTCACACCACACCTTAATATCGCTTAATCGCTGCTATTGCGAAAGGATAATTATTTCGTTTAACTCGTACCTACACTCCAAACTATAATCCACTTTATTTCATTACCAGAGAGTGCATTTTACTATAACTAGTTAAATCCGATTGAAACGTTCTACAGAAATTAGGACAAAATATAATGTTAGTATGGAATTGAGTAGAATTAACAGAAATATTAAAATGACGTTAATTTGGTTATTTTAATTAAAATTTATTGTAATTAGTTTTGTTAAACGGTAGTTTATCAATGTGTGATTGTTGGCTATTTATTTGGTTGTTGTTACATGTTTATTTATTAAACAGGTATTTATTTATTTATTTATTTATTTATTTGGATCTCCAACAAAGGATACACAGATACATTATAAAACACAATACTATGGATTAATTTAACTGTGTTCCTTCAATTATAGGAGACCACAGCATGCACATATAACTAGGTGTTAACACAAAAATATTTATAGAGGTGAAAATTTAAAACTATTTTGAAATGATAACAAATCAGGAAAAGGAAACATAATGTCAATTAAAAAGAGATAAAGAAATTAAATGAATATAACAATAGAATTAAAATTGATTCACATAAAAATAATAATTATAATGGTTGTTGCACAATTGTTGTAGTGGTCAAATTCTTTTTGTATTTAGTAATGGGGAGGGTAATGTCCAAGCTGAATTGTTTTGCTAAATCGTTGTAATGCCTACAGAGTCTTGGGAGAGCGGCGAAATGTCCCAGATTAGTTTTGGAACCTGACACATAAAATAGGTTATAGCTGCTTTTTCGCGGCAAGCGAGATGGCGCGTTAATGTTTAGTTTGCCTAGTAATTCGCTAGAGTCTATGATACCATTAAATATTTTGTGCAGAAGTATCAAGTCTGCCGTTTTTCGTCTGTCAGCGAGTGAAACCATTTTGTAGTGACCCAGTCTGTCCTTATAACTGCTTACTTTTTTAGCCAATCGGTCTTTGTAACATAAGTGATACATGAAGCGCCTTTGGACACTTTCCAGGTGTTTAATGTATATGTCGTAGTGAGGGTTCCAAACCGGGCTGCCATATTCAAGTGTTGGGCGAACCAGTGTGTTAAATAGTTTTATTCTGGTAGATGAGTTTTTAAAGTCTTTACTGTTGCGTAAGATAAATCCAAGAATTTGAAACCCCTTCGACGACGTGTTCCTGATGTGTTTGTCAAATTTGAGCTGTTTGTCTAATGTGACTCCTAGGTCACGTATTTCCTCTACTTGTTTTAATTGTTGTTGGCCTATAGTGTAAATGTGAGGTTTGATTATTGTATTACGACTGAATTGCATGTAGTAGCACTTTGAGACGTTAAGAAGCATTTTGTTCGTTTCGCACCAGTTCGTTAGTCTATTCAGATCTTCTTGCATTAAACCGGAGTCAGATTCAGTTACCATTGGCTTCATTATTTTCATGTCATCAGCAAAGAGATAGCATTTTGAGTGCCTAAAGCATTGCGTGATGTCGTTAATGAAAATGTTGAAGAGAATTGGGCCCAAGTGTGAACCTTGCGGGACACCGGATGTAGCTTTAAAAGACTTTGAATGATGCCCACTCATAACAACTTTTGAAGACCGGTCACTGAGGTAAGACTGAAACTGTATAAACTAGCTCCTGGCCGCGGCTGCACCCGCAAAAATCTCACGCATCTGTATTATTGAAATAAATAATATCCAATGATAACGGTCAATGTCCCGGCTGTATACGTTTCGATAAAATTTGGCACACAGACAAACCATCACCTACGATAGATTAAGGATATTTTTATACATCAGAACTTAGTTCCCGTGGGATAAATACCGATATCAACGTAGGCGAAGCCGCAGGCAAAAGCTAGCTAACACAATAATTTTAAACAAATATTGACTACAAAGTGATCATGTACCACTTAATTCCCATAGGACATCATGCATATTTTATCCAACATCCAATTGAAAATGCTCCCTAATCAAACAAACACAGGATCTAATTTCAAATAACAACATTACATAAGCGAACAGTTGGTATCTCCTACCTACGCAATAAGTTATTAAAATTTAAATCCGACCTTAACTATGTAACATAGGGTACAATTTTGCTCTAAATAAAGTATTAAGCAATTAGACTAATAAGTATCTGTTAGTTCGTTAAAACTGTAGCGACATATTCTGTTAATTGAATCTAAATCTTATCGTGAGTGTTTTAGAGTTTCAATTAATTTAACGAGCGTGCGTAGGGTGTAATATTTGAAATAGCTAGGGATGTTGTTTAAATTACTAATATACGCATATCTGCAGTGATAAAAACAACGGAAAATGAACTGTATTTTCTTTTTCATAAATTTTAAGGATCACGAAATACCTTCGATCAGTACATCGAAGCAAAATTCACACTAAATTCTAGTATTCAACTGTATCCGGTTAGAGTGATAGTCGACCCCAACATAATTGGTAAAAGCCAGGATATTGAGGTTTAAATATTCAGACTACAAAGATTACAGCGCGCGCGAGTGTTCCACGCCCACGTCAAAGAGATGGCAGCGAAGCAGAGGTGTCCGCCATCAGGGCCACCGCCTGCAAGGGTTGCGGGTTATTCGAAAGAGATACCGCACTCACATAAAAGGGCAAAAGAAGAACCTTGGGTGGGTTTTAGTCAGTACAAGTCTGACACTACCCCCGCGTGAAGTTATTTGATAATTTCCCATCCGCAAAAAAAGGATTCCAGACGATATTTTTCTTACTAAGATAAACTCAAAAAGTCCCAATGAATTGAAACGTCACATTCTTACTTGCCCAGTTTTAAACCCTATAGGCGACGCCTGACTTCTGGGGCTTGTAATAATTTAACATTGACCACACGTATACTTGCAAAATATAGCTAAGTAATATTTTAACAGTTTAATTCACCCTTTGACCACACTTTGGTACTGAACCCACATGAAACGCAACCACAACACAACCTGCAGGTAATATCCGCGCGTAACCGCAAAATATCCGCATATCCGCGGCACATCACTACGCTTAGCCGCACGCAACTACTCGAGACATCAAAGTGAGCGTAATACGAGTGGCAACACTACACAACGATGCCAGGATTCTGAGTAACAACATTTAATTAGATGGCTACATTAAATATTAGTTTGTAGCGGGCATAGCTAGAGCTACACCGGTAGATTACTTAATTTAAAACTAGATTATAAACCAGTATAAATTGTAAACACTCCACCTTTTATTCACATACCAACATTCACAAAACGTCAAAGCAAAGCACCACAGATGCAGAACACCACAGACAAAAACCGATCATTTTCCATAAATAAAACCAACATTTCTTCACCATAATTATATTTACATATTTAATTAATTACTATATTTATTACACACATTATATCTTTATATATTTTCTAATAATACAATAAATATTTACACTATACCTACAACAGTTCTTTAATGTAATATAAATTGTCTTAGTAATTTCTGAACTTAACCTCGGCCAACTCACCTGTGGTCGGACAGATGACTTGCGTTTTTCATTCAACAAGACGATCAGATGGTCATCGCTCTTTCACTTTGATCCGGACCCCAGGCACCGCACGCTGTTCTCTCCGCAAGCTAGTTAGCCGAGTGTTTAAGTGAACCTTTACCTCATTGTACTTTTATTACATAGGTTCACTGATTCACAGAAGTGGTCAGAGAAAATAGATTCGATATCGAAAGTGCTAGTTTCATTACCTTCACCGACCCACTTCATTGGTGACCCCGACGAGGAGCGCAGGAGCCGGACGTGAGTCAAAATGGCTACAAGAACAGACCAGGAAGCTCTGCCAGCAGCGGAAGAGAAGCAGGAAGTGTGCAGAGTCGGCGTAAAGTTGCCGCCGTTCTGGCCTGAGGAGCCAACACTCTGGTTTGCCCAAATTGAAGGTCAGTTCGCGACAGCTGGCATCACTGCCGACACCACCAAGTACTACACGGTCGTGGGCCAACTAGACCATCGCTACATGGTAGAGGCCCGCGACATTATAGAGAACCCACCTGCACAGGATAAGTACGTTAAGTTGAAGGCCGAGCTCGTACGTCGGCTTACCGACTCGCGTGAGAAAAGGGTTCAGCAGATTCTGACTCAGGAGGAGCTCGGCGACCGGAAGCCGTCGCAATTTCTGCGACATCTGCAGACTTTGGCAGGGCCGCATGTTCCGGACACATTCTTGTCCACGTTGTGGGCTAGCAGGTTACCGACCAACATACAGACGGTTATTGCTTCACAACCTAACCTCCCGCTTCAGTCTGTCGCAGATTTGGCCGACCGCGTGCACGAGATCGCGCCATCGCCCGCCCCAGCGCTCACGACGTGTCCCGCAGTGGCAAGCACGACCACCAGCAGTGACATCATGGAGCTGAAACAGAGCATAGCAGAGTTGACTCTTCAGGTAGCGGCTCTACAGAGGCAAGGTCAGGTACACCATCGCTCGCGTTCCACAGGACGATACCGACGTAGTGACAGAGAACCGACCCCCGGCCGACGACGCAGTCGCTCGCGCTCCAGCAGCACGTGGAACGATGCTCACTGCTGGTATCACAACACTTTTGGTGATAGGGCCACGCGGTGTACGACGCCATGTTCGTACACGGAAAACGCCAGCGGCAGCCGGAAGTAGCGGCAAATGGCTGCCCTAATAAACCACGCCGCCTATTCGTGACAGATCGGGATACCAAAACTACTTTCTTAGTTGACTCAGGATCCGATTTGTGCGTGTACCCACGTACAGGACTACGACAGCGGCGCAGCAAGACGGCGTACCAGTTGTACGCAGCAAATGGGACAGCCATTGATACTTACGGTTGGGTTGAGCTCCACTTGAATTTAGGGCTCCGCCGCGTATACACGTGGAAGTTTGTGGTCGCAGACGTGACCAAGGCCATTATAGGGGCAGACTTCTTGGCACACTATGACATCCTGATCGACCTTAAACACCACCGCCTCATCGACGGGCTGACTCAACTGTCTTCGCCAGCGTCATCTGCGGCCGGCTCAGCAGCTGTAATCGCTTCAGTCAAGTCCGTAGGAGGCAGCACGGAATACCACGAGGTCCTCCGCCAGTACCCGGAAATCACTCGACCTGCAGGAACACAGAGACAGGTTAGTCACAGCACTGTACATCACATCCGCACCACACCTGGCCCGCCAGTCTGCGGACGACCCCGTCGTCTCGCCCCAGACAAACTTAAGGTTGCTCAGAAAGAGTTTGAGGCCATGCTGGCAAACGGCACGGCCCGGCCGTCAGAGAGTTCGTGGTCGTCTCCTCTTCACCTCGCTCCTAAGAAGGACAACAGCTGGCGACCATGCGGTGACTATAGGGCACTCAATGCCCGCACTGTTCCGGACAGGTATCCCATTCCTCACATCCAGGATTTCTCACATCAGCTGGCTGGCAGTAGAATATACAGTAAAATCGACCTTATTAAAGCGTTCCATCAGATACCGATACAGTCAGCTGACATTCACAAGACGGCCATCACCACACCGTTCGGGCTATTTGAATTTCCATTTATGACCTTTGGCCTCAGGAATGCTGCGCAGACGTTTCAGCGGTTTATGGACGAGGTACTACGTGGGCTGTCATTCTGCTATTGTTATTTAGACGATATCCTCTTGTTCTCAGAGACAGCAGCCCAGCACACCGAACATCTGCACCAACTCCTGAAGCGGTTATCCCAGTATGGGATTCTTATTAACTCGGCAAAGTGTGAGTTCGGCCGTACCTCCATTACATTCCTAGGACATGAAGTGTCCGAGAAAGGTGTCCGCCCGCTGCCAGAGAAGGTGCAGGCCATCCAGGACTTCCCAGCCCCCAGGACTGTCAAGGAGATGCGTCGCTTCCTGGGTATGTTCAATTTTTACCGTCGCTTTGTACCGGACGCCGCTCGCTTGCAATCGCCACTCAACGTTGTGCTCACAGGGCCTAAAACAAAAGGATCACAGGCTATTACTCTTACACAAGAGATGCAGGATGCTTTTAATGCTTGTAAGGGTAGCTTGTCCCAGGCTGCTTTGCTTGCTCACCCAGAGTCCAACGCAGAACTTGCCATTTTCACAGACGCTTCAGACACCTCAATGGGCGCAGTATTACAGCAGAAGGCAGGTGCGACATGGAACCCATTGGCATTTTTCTCCAGGCGACTGTCACCGTCACAAAAAAATACAGCCCGTATGACAGGGAGCTCTTAGCCATCTACGACGCAGTAAGATACTTCCGACATATGATAGAAGCTAGGCACTTCACTGTCTACACGGATCACAAACCCCTGTCCTACGCGTACTCACACAACCGTGACAATTGCTCACCGAGGCAATACCGGTACCTGGACTACATTGCTCAATTTACCACGGATATCCGTTTTGTCGCAGGCAGAGACAACGTGGTAGCAGACGCACTGTCCCGTGTGGAGTCAGTGTCAGTGCCGGCATGTAACTACGCAGCCCTTGCACAATCCCAGGATGACGATCCCCAGCTGCGGGTACTCTTAGAGAACAGCAGCACGTCACTCAAACTGCAGAAAATACCATTCGCAGACACAGGCACTGAGCTCTATTGTGACGTCTCCACCGGTAACACCCGACCTTTTGTTACAGAACACTACAGAAGGCAGGTGTTCCAGAACCTACACAAGCTGAGCCACCCTGGCAGGCAGGCCACGGTCAAACTGATTTCCACACGCTTCGTTTGGCCTGGTCTGAAGAAGGACTGCAGGGCCTGGACCAGAGAGTGTGTTGAGTGCCAGAAGAATAAGGTCTCGCGGCACACGTCCTCTCCCACCTCTCCCTTCCCAGTGCCTACCCAACGATTTTCCCATGTCCACATGGACATAGTAGGGCCACTAACTGTCTCGAATAATTACAAGTATGTACTCACAGTGGTTGACCGCTTCACCCGATGGCCCGAGGCATACCCTATTGCAGACATCACCGCAGAGACATGTGCTCGCACCTTCATCGCAGGTTGGGTGTCCCGCTTTGGCTGCCCACATCGCATCACTACCGACAGGGGCAGGCAATTCGAGAGCAAGTTGTTCCACACCATCGCAGCAACCCTCGGTAGTCAGCACCGGCCAACAACTGCATACCACCCAGCCTGCAACGGCATGGTGGAACGCCTGCACCGCCAGCTGAAGGCGGCCATCCGGTGCCACACAGACACCAACTGGTCTGAGGCACTACCCTTGGTGCTGCTCGGCATCCGCAGCGCCTGGAAGGAAGACATCAAAGCCTCATCAGCAGAGCTCGTCTACGGTGAACCACTAAGGCTTCCAGGCGAATTCATCGCCCCTACACTCACCGAAAAGGTGGATTACACCGACTTCGCGTCTAGGCTCCGGCATCACATGGCGAAGCTATCTCCAGAACCGGCGAGTCGGCACGGAAACAAGCCCTTCTACGTGCCCAGCGACTTGGCAACTGCATCACACGTCTTTCTGCGACACGACGCCGTGCGCCGACCGCTCGACCCACCATACACCGGGCCGTACAGAGTCCTGCAAAGAGGCAAGAAGACATACCGTATTGAGGTAAACGCAAGGGAAACCACAGTTACAATAGATCGGTTGAAACCCGCTTACCTCAACAACGCGGACTACTCTCCTCCCAGCGCAATGACGGGTACAACAACGGTCACAAACGCAGCTCCGCTACCTACCGGCGCCATCGAAAAAAAAACACGCTCTGGCCGCACTGTTCGTTTCCCGGATTACTATCGCCCTTAGCTTAGCAGCTACGGTCTCAAGGGGGGAGTAGTGTAGCGGGCATAGCTAGAGCTACACCGGTAGATTACTTAATTTAAAACTAGATTATAAACCAGTATAAATTGTAAACACTCCACCTTTTATTCACATACCAACATTCACAAAACGTCAAAGCAAAGCACCACAGATGCAGAACACCACAGACAAAAACCGATCATTTTCCATAAATAAAACCAACATTTCTTCACCATAATTATATTTACATATTTAATTAATTACTATATTTATTACACACATTATATCTTTATATATTTTCTAATAATACAATAAATATTTACACTATACCTACAACAGTTCTTTAATGTAATATAAATTGTCTTAGTAATTTCTGAACTTAACCTCGGCCAACTCACCTGTGGTCGGACAGATGACTTGCGTTTTTCATTCAACAAGACGATCAGATGGTCATCGCTCTTTCACTTTGATCCGGACCCCAGGCACCGCACGCTGTTCTCTCCGCAAGCTAGTTAGCCGAGTGTTTAAGTGAACCTTTACCTCATTGTACTTTTATTACATAGGTTCACTGATTCACAGAAGTGGTCAGAGAAAATAGATTCGATATCGAAAGTGCTAGTTTCATTACCTTCACCGACCCACTTCAAGTTAAAAGGTTCAAACTGGATGATTTAATTTTTTTTTTTGTAGATCTAGCCTAACGAACAATTGTAAGGGAGTCGTTTGTCTTGGTATGGACTTGTAATGAGGAGAGAGGAAGCACATGTGACTAAACGAGTGATGGATAGGAATGTTGATGGATGGAGAAAGTGAGGAAGACAAAGAACGAAAAGATGGATGGATTGTGTAAGGAATGATATGAAGGAGAAAGGAGTAAATGACGCCGTGACCTCTGACAGGGAAGAATGGAAGAAGAAAACTTGTTGCGCCGACCTCAAATAGAATGGGACAAGGGCAGGGAAATGATGATGAATAATCTCATTCCTACGTTACGTTTCACTGTGAAAAATAAGGATTCGCAGGACGGGATGGGATTTTCCAGCAGATATTTTTCAATCGCAACCTTGATGCAGAATTCACATTATATTTTTTATAGTATTAAACGTAACTGGTGAAATATGGGTACAATAAAGGTACACCTCTTTTAGATACTACAGGAATAACAGGCGTGTTCCACACGTTGCCCCACTAGGAATTTTGCCTGTATCGAGATTGCTTTTACAAGCATTTAAACTCACATACACAAACAGCCAGACCCGAAACAACTACCCGTAGGTCATACAAATATTTGTTCTATGCTGGGATCGAACCTGCTCAGCCACTTGGCCGACCGTGCCGTCCAATTTATATTATAGTATGAATATGGGCTAGCTTATTATATTAACAACTTAACCTCCCCCCCTCCGCCCCCACCAAAATTATGATGGTTTTTTTTTGGGGTGGGAGAACATCAAATAACTTCCCCCGCTCTGGGGGGCATGTCAGACTTTTACTACTGACTAAAACCCACCCATGTTCCATCTTTTTTACGGATTGAAAATCATCAAGTACGTAACGTCCCCTGCTTTGTGTTTAGTGTTAGACTTTTAATAACTAAAACCCACCCATGTTTCTTCTATTGTCCTTTACGTTCCGAGGCCGCGGTATCTCTTTCGAACAACCCGCAACCCCGGCAGGCGGTGGCCCTGGCAGGCCCCTCTGCTTTGCAAGTCTTGATTGTTTGGGATAATAATTATACTGAATACTAAGCACTATCTTTGGTTTCTACCGTGAACAACGTTGGGGTCTTTCACAGCTCAACTCAAACTAGAAAGCTAACTCAAATCACTGAGTTATCAGAATCGCTTTCATAGCGTGCATAACCAGGCGCAAACAATCACAACTAGTTTAATGGCTTCATCTAATATATAAAATTCTCGTGTCACAGTTTTCGTTCCCATACTCCTCCGAAACGGCTGGACCGATTTAAACGAAATTTTGTGTAGGTACATATAGGGTAGGTCTGAGAATCAGCCAACATCTATTTTTCATAGCCCTAAGTGGGCAGCGGGTGAAACCGCTGGGCACAGCTAGTATACCTATATAACTTCACGCATCATTATTATTCTCCCCCAAATACTGGCTGAGGTGTATCAAGTAGGATACCCACAATCCTCCAGTAACGCTTTAAGTCTAATGTAGGCTATCAACCATGCACAAATCCAGGCTGAGAAATTCCTGACCTTGGAATCGCACTACATCCTTTCGTTGCATTTCTGCAATTATTCCTTTCAAAGCAGATATGTCATGTATGGCACGAGCTTCGTCTATAAATAGTAATATTCCAAGCATTGCATCGTGAGTCGTGAAGCGTACGGCGAGTGTCGGGTCACGGCGCCACGCCGCGCGCCGCCACGCCTCGCTACCGGATACGTGCCGGCGGCGTACTGCATGCACAATTATGCCACAGCTATTATAGATATTTAATGATCTTTTTTAAATAAGGAAAGCGTTTCTACTGTTGATTAACATTATTTATACGGGATGAAGTATGGATGACGATTGGGAGAGTGGGATGAATGTGTGAGGAGTATTGTGTCAGCAATCTAATGGAGAATGAGGCTGCAGCAACCTGCTAGGTAAGCTAAAAGGGGTACATTGGACAGGATATATTAGATAGATTATTCAGCGTCACTTTATTTATTGTTAACCAGCTTTTCCCCGCGGCTTCGCTCGCGTTAAATTCCGGGTGACACAGTTCCCCTTTCCTGATTTGCAGGTACCTGCTACCTGTAATTTTTGCCACTGCGCCTTATTTATCGTAATAACAAAGCTAAGTTTTCCCTTTTCTTCCCTCTTTCTCCCTCATTCCTCACTTTTTTTAAAAAAAGCTAGCCTGTGTCCGTCTCCAGGGTCCCAGCTATATCTGTACCGAAATTCAAATCGGTTTTTTGGTTTAGAAGACGTAACAAATAAACAAACTCACTTTCGCTATTATAATATTAGTAAGGATAAAATGTTTACAAGCTAGAAGATTCTTTTAGCACTAGTAAATCATGACACAGACAGCGAATAAGTCTTAGTTTGGCAACGTATCGGCCGCTGACGCGTGACGTAAGTGCGCTGGCGCAGAACACGCGACATGCGATACTTATGTGAATTGTGTCTCTTCCTGAAATGACAGCAACATGTATGTACTGTGTGCTCATCTATAACTAACTAACAACTATGAAAGAAATACATTCGTCAGCCAGCCGGGCTTACTAGGTGCTTCGACCGTCTTCTGATTCATTTTTAGATAGCCCGCTGGCATGAACGGATTTTTTGCAGGGTAAACCCCTAGGGCAAAACCGTGCAAAAACTTATAACCATAACCTGTACATAATGTTGCGTTTGAGTGTATGTCTCCGCACCTGGACGGGCCCTCGCTCAAATTATACACTCACAAATGATTGACTGCGCAAATTGATACGTAACCGGAGATTTATAGACGTTTAGCAATCTGTTCCCTTCGCTGATTGGACGTATCATATGTGCAAGATTTGTCATTTGAAGTACTGGCAGTACGGCCAACGAGAAGCGATACCAAATGTAAACAAAACCCATGCTAAAACCCCATCTAAAATGGCCGCCCGAATGTTGGCGAACCCGTCTTAACGTTGTCATGTTTTTGCCGGGAGGACGAGACATTACGACAAAGGCACAAGATGGAAAGAGCTAAATATTAGATTGTCAACGCCACAGTTGTTCTTTAGGTTAATGACCTTTCGTATCGCTTCTCGTTGGCCGTACTATAAAGTAAAGGAAAAAACGGAACCCTTACAGGATCACTTTGTTGTCCGTCTGTCTGTCAAAACTCTTTATCTAAGGAACGTGTGAAGGTATCGAGTTCAAATTAAAACCATATATTCAAGTTTGTGGTCCCTTAAAGGCGTTAAATAATCAACCGTATAAGTGTACGTAGTCAAATTATATGGCCGTTTGTGTCGCAAGTTTATATGGAATAACTAGCTGGCGGCCGTGGCTTCGCCTGCGTTATATCAAAAAATCCCATGGGTTATTTCAGATTATAATCTACCTCTGTGCCAAATTTCATTAAGATCCGTTCAGTCGTTTTGACGTGAAAGAGTAACAAACATGATCTATACATCCAATATTATAAATGCGAATGTTTGTAAGGATGGATGTATGGACGTTTGTTACTCTTTCACGAAAAAACTACTGAATGGATCTTGATGAATCTTGGCACAGAGGTAGATTATAGTCTGGAATAACACATAGGATACTTTTTTTATCATCACGCGGGTGAAGCCGCGGGCGCCAGCTAGTACGTCCATATTATTACATTCATACAAACTTTCGCGTTTATAATATTAGTAAGATTAGTAGGATGGGTGTGCGAGTCCGACTCGAACTTGGCCGAAATTTTTGCGGGTTTGGTTTAGTGGATTAGTCCTTAGTATTTGAACACATGATAAAGCCTGTGGTTTCTCATACGGATTTTACTAACCGTAGCTTCTTTCACAACTTCAAAACACCGTATTAATCAGTAAAGCCATAAATAGCGAAACATTTTAAAATCCCATCGCTCACTCCCAATCGGAGCTCCGTGATATATTGCAGTTGAGCCCTCATGGTGATCCCGCGTCAATCACACACGCAACGCAACATATGTATGTCTGTATGTGTATGCGTTGTACGGACACAGCGAACACGTGGACATTCATCATTTGAACGTGAGGTGTGGTGTCAGTGACAGCGTGTATGAGGGAATGTATGGTACGGACATAAAGGCTAGTTCAAATAGGTATATTGTTATTTTATATCTTTTAAGTATCGACAATATCACATTATAAACTAGTAGCGTCAACTATAATAGGGTACGTAATACTGTATGTTTGTATTTCGAATAAAGTCAGTTCTCATCTGTGTCTCAAGCGTTTGATTTATTAGAGGTTATGGGCCCAGATTTTTTAGTTTTTATCGCATTTTTCTTGGATATTCCTGGTGGAAATAGATTTTGCAGATTGAGATAATAAATAATAAATATCTTGGGACAACTCACACACGGCTATCTGATCCCAAGCTAAGCAGAGCTTGTGTTATGGTAACCAGACAACTGATATACAAACTTATATAATTTATAAATACATATATATTATAGATAAATCACACCCAGACATAGAACAAACAATCATGCTCATCACACAAAGTTTGTCCTGGGTGGGAATCGAACCCACGACCTCCGGCTCAGCAGTCAGGGCCACTAACCACTAGACCAACAGGCCCGTACAGATAAACTGTAATTAACGCTGTGACTGTGAAAATGACGACGAACTACCTTGTCAGTGTGCCTAAATTGAAAGGGCGAGAGAACTACAGTGAGTGGGCTTTTGCGGCTGAGAATTTCTTAGTTCTGGAGGGAATGTCTGATTGCATCAAGTCGGAGACTTATGAAATTAAATCGTTGCAATTTAATTCAGTTGCCAGATAAATATGGCTTTAGAAAGCATTAAAGTTATGCAGCTCTATAGATGGATGATCATCTATTTCAAATAGAGCATGTTAAGCGTTGTCGTTTGTAGAACTTTGTCGGTAGTTACAGTGGCCCGAAAGACAGTCACTTCATGTAAAATGCTGGTACGCAGCTCCCTCTAGTTAAACTGGACGCCGCCCCAAGCATAGTCGGGAAAAGACAGGCAGATCATTATGAATGTAGTACAAACAGTGACGATGGCAATTATCATCATCATCTTAATAGTACTCACTAGTTTTCTTTAAATCCTATGGAACAGGTAGGGTTGCCAACTCTTCTGTTTTCAACAGTATTGTACTGTTTTTCACTAAATTATACTTTTTACTGTTGAACAAAAATGAAGTACACAAAATACTGTTTTCAGCATGCAAACACATTTTCTGATACTGCAGTTACTGAAAGGGTTTTTTTCAGTAATGAATGCTAAATGGCGGTAGGATAGAAAAAGAGTATAAAAATGAGCTCTTCATTTATTTTAATTACACTAATAAATGTGGTGACGCGTATGAAGTTTTGAAAAAAGATTGTAAATAAATAGGTAAGTTGTGCGGAGAAGTTTTAAAAAATAAAAATATATAAAATAAACAGTATTCTTCACAGACCTGAATATACTTTATTTCTTGTAAAAAAAAGTTGGCAACCCTAGTTACAGGTAGCAGGCCTATTGCCGTGCATACATTCGGAATGACTTTGTCCAATCTAGGAATCGAACGTGATCGGATATGAGCTTAGCTATGCTGGCTGGCAGTGAGTCGCTCACACTGCAGCCCGAGCGCGCCGCACCCGCCCGCACTAGCCAGCACGTGGCTAACTAGTTGAGACATGTTCCAGCTCCTGTTGCGAGACAGTAGACGTGTTAGCAGTACACTAACAGGACCTACGTGACAAATACTTCCACAGTCTGACCTGATCAAGTGGTATCGTATTACGCGGTACTAACTGGGTTGTGGAGGTATGATCGTCAGTTGTGCTATGTACAAAAAATACAGGTATTCAGCTGAATTCGGAAGGTTTGGCCTTCCGATCCTAACCTAGTTGGAGAAAGGCAGATGATGAGGTTCCTCCTGACTAAAAACTAAGCCGTGTTTTGCTATTACGGCATCAATTTGTCTACGGTGGCCAAATTGGAACTAACGATTGAAAACTAATCAGTAATTCCATATACATATACGCGATATTGCTGTTTCGTCTCTTCAGATTTATGGTCATGAGTTTCATGCTCAAACTACACGTATATTGCGCAAGCGCCTGCGGTGAAATATCAAAAAAAAACCGGCTAAGAGCGTGTCGGGACACGCTCAGTGTAGGGTTCCGTAGTTTCCCGTCCGTCACAATAAGTGTTCCCAGTTAAGAGGCCAACCGAACAATTCGGTAATAACCGATCCAATGTAATAAGTACCTACAGCGCCATCTCTCGAGGAATTGGGTTACTAATTAATACAAAGACGTGCAATTTCGGTGGTAATTTTGGATTGCGAGAACCGATTTCAATAATTCTTTTTTTGTTTGAAAAAAGATACGTTCAGGATAATAAAATATGTAAAAAAGTTACAA
Source organism: Ochropleura leucogaster (assembly GCA_958449745.1). Taxonomy (NCBI): domain Eukaryota; kingdom Metazoa; phylum Arthropoda; class Insecta; order Lepidoptera; family Noctuidae; genus Ochropleura; species Ochropleura leucogaster. The sequence goes on from OY288227.1 coordinate 247,733, forward strand.
AAAAAGCTTGCATTACGATTATACTACAAACTTAGTCCAGAAATTATTTTGTACAACTTTTTGTCTTTTTTGTACAAAAACTGTTGTGTCAATCAAGTTCAAAATGATTTTCATAGAAAGTCCTTATAAAGTTCTACTTTTCAGATTTTTTTCATAATTAAACGAAACAATTACAAGCCTCCACGGCTTGTAAATAAGTAATTAACGACAATCCTCCACAGTTACCACCCAAACATAATAAAATAAACTAAACGTTGTGTTCTGGGCTCTGTCCAACAGCACGCGCTCAGTTACCACATTTTTTTACATGTCAGCTGCTTGGGCGTGAATCTCACGAACGACGCAATCGTAAGCACCGCTAATGTTTATCCAAACTTGAACGCATAGAATGAGTCACATTTGCTCGAAGCTCTCCTACTGGCGTGTACTCTGTGTACTACAGTCGGCGGCAATAAAACGCTAATTGTTCGTCTAACAGCTCAGATCAAAGCAGTTCGTTTATAAACCGCACTATATTTGGACTCGCTACATACTTTTCGAGTTAGACAATATTGTTTTATTTGAACGTGCGTGTAATTGGACCTTTCAACTTTTTTTTGTGTGACAATACTTTTTTTAAGAACGTTGCCCTACACTATAAATTTCTCCTGTATCCGTGGGTACGTTAACAAACATTTAAACGCACAGACAGCCAGACCCGAAACAACTACCTGTAGGCCATACAAATATTTGTGCCGTGCTGTGCTGTTATCGAAACGTTGAGAGGGAATATATTGTCTGTTATTAATTGCTAAAGAAATATTCTAATACGTTTGGTAGTTTATTTCCAGTACACGTGTTATTGGCAAAATTGTAGTATCTCTCGTCCAGAAAAGCCATTAATAAAGAGTTGAAGTTGAAAAAAAAGAAATGTACAAATAAGACAAACGAAATATTTTCCCCTTTTCGGTTAAAAACTGGTACTACTAATCTAACCGGTACTACTAACTAATTATAGAAGTCTTATGGCAGTAACAAAAAAATCTAAACGAAACGAAATCAAAGAGCAAGTGACGCTGGCCACGTTACACTCGAATACTTGATGTGTCTATTTAAGAGAATTAGTTATGTTTTACGATGTCCGCATGTGTGTGCCGGGTGGCTGAGTGTGGGAACTGACGAGCTTTATTAGTAGCGGCCATTCGTTCTGTTCACGAGAGCAATGGTTGGGGTGGACGTGCATTTATTTACTAACAGGAGAAACGGCAGCTAAATTATTACTGCTGATAAATATTTGGGCAGAATAAATTCTACAATTGAATTCTAATTCAGCTGTTGTAGCCCCCGCGGTTACGCCTGCGTGATGATAGAATAGAATAGAATAGAATAAACGTTTATTGTCTCCAGTATTTACAGCTAGTAGTAGTAAATACATAAAAACTAATGATCATGATCAACCATGATCGAAAAAAGTATCCTGTGTTATTCCAGATTATAATCTACCTCTGTGCCAAATTTTATTGAGATCAGTTCAGCCATTTTGACTTGAAAAAGTAACAAACATCCATTCATCCTTCCTCACCAACATTCGCATTTATAATATTATATATTATATAATTAGTAGGATTTGTTATGAAATTTAATATTCTTGACTATTTAAGTTAATTATAACTTATATGGCGAAGAAAAAAACGTGTGACGTCACGCGTTTCTGCATTTTTTCGCAACAAGTGACGTCACAAGTTACTTCAATAAAAAAATGGAAACTAGCCTATTCTAGTAAATGATAAATGATGTTTATTTTGCAAGTTGGTTTTAGCAAACACTTTTACACGTCTTTTTTTTAAACTAGATGAGGCCGGTGTTTCGTACCCAACTACTCTGAGAAGAAACAGCCGAAACAAACTCAGAGGTCATAGTCTCTTTTAAAGTCCAGGTAAAAAAAATATCTTGGTTAACTTACATGAGGACTATGCAGATTAGTGTCTGAAATGGTCTTTTTAAGAAAGCACCACACAGATTGAGTGGACCTGTCCAGTCAGTGCAAGCATTTGTCAGTTATCGTGTAGCTCGACTCATAACCCAGTAGTGCAGTTACAGCAGTAAATACCGTTGACCTTCAAACAATTGACCCAATGACTGGCCACATCCTCTCATTTGCCCATGTAAGTACCCACATAGCTGCCGAGCTCCGACTCCGGTGCAGCCCGGATGTCTACCGCGTACGGGTATAAGCTCCCATAAGGTATTAACCTCCGTAGTGCTGAGGTATTCATTACACAGCTGCTAGTCTTGCATGTGATTATGTGACATACATGTTTATGGGCAGGAGATGCTCGTAGGTCGCTCGTTTAAATGGTCATCATATATCCGGTAGATATCCGGATACTGACATACCGGTGGTTGTGCTCTGAAATGTTCGTTTTTAGGACTCCGAAGCTCAAAAGGAAAATAACAGGACACATTTTTTTTTCGTGTGGGAAATCATCAAATAACTTCCTCCGCTCTGGGCGGAGCGGGGTGGCATGTCAGACTTGTACTGATTAAAACCCACCCATGTTCCTTCTATTGCCCTTTACTTTCCGGGGCCGCGGTATCTTTTTCGAACAACCCGCAACCCGGCAGGCGGAGGCTCTGGCAAGCCCCTCTGCTTTGCTGACATCTCTTTGAGGCGCCGTCGACACGGCCTGTCGTCAATAGACGGACAGACGGTGAGCTACCCATTGCTCACCGTCCACAGGCACGGACGGATACGACTTACATTACGATTTGAAACTAGTAAAGTAAAGGAAAAATAATATTTTTATTTCACGCGTCGGGTTGGTCGTTTCCTATGGAGAAGAACCGGCAAGAAACTCCATGGTTACTCTTTTAAAATCATTTGGTTTTACAATGTTGTTGTTACAGCGTTAGTACTTAAGTATGAGAGGACAGAGAAGGCCCGATATTAAGTCATTGCTTACTTTACAATACATAAAATGGAATAACACGTAAAGTTAACAAGCGTCTATGAATCTACAAGACCAAAGGAAAAACGGAACCCTTATTGGATTAGTTTGTTGTCCGTCTGTCTGTCAAGACCTTTTATCTCAGAAACGTGTGGAGCTATCGAGTTGAAATCGAAGTCCAGTGGTCCATTTGTGCTGTAAAAAAAGTGTGTGTGTCAGCTCCCTGGAGTTCTGTGCGTACTTTTTGCGTATGGTTAGATACTCGTACTTAAGGAGTAATTACGAGTATCTAACCATACGCAAAAAGAGTTTATTCAACTGAAAAAAGATTAATATCATATGAAAGGGTAAATTCACAAATTAATGAAAAACACTCACAGCCAAATTAGAAAGTTGACAAAAACGTGACACATTTTCGTTACTTTAGTAGGTTTTACCCCTCGGATTTTTCTCATACCGGGCGCCTTATATATGAAAATCGATTCATAAGGAGTAAACTCCAAAAAATCAACCCTCTAAATATACGCAGTCAAAAGATATGGCATTATGGCTTTCCGTATTGACTGTAAAAAGCTACACACAGTCAAGATTTTGGTCTAACTAATAGATGTTAGGATTGGTATAATGTACTTTATAAAGGGTCGAATTCACTGAGTTAAGGAAACTTTTTTACTTTTGTCTTTGAACGAAGTGCTTACACTACAAACGGCTGTCGACATCGTAGCTAGCTAAATATGTATATTTCTAATTGGCTTATGTTTAACTTACCACCAGATATGGTAACTAATAGCAGACAAAAATAGTAAATGATCACCAAAATGACACCCGCATTTTAATGTAAAATTATAACCAAAGTTTTTATTTCTGGGTGGTTTAAAAAAAACCATGAAGGCTAAAGCAGTTATAACCTAACCTATCCGAGTCGGGGTACTCTTGAGTATTGAGTATTGAGTATTAACCATAATGAGGTAATAATTCGATTAGATTTGGTGATTCTTTATTACATTTGGTGATCGAATACAATTTAAAGTGCAGTCGTGACTAAAATAGCTGGTACTATTGTAATTTTAGGCATTATTTTTCTGGTGTTAAGTTGATATTTTTGGTTACATAACTAAGGGTATCAAAGCATTTTATGGTGGTCATTTTATTTAATCCCTTTCTAATTTCTATGTTGTTTATTTTACAGTCGCGAGATATCGACACACATTAAACAAATACTTTTAAAACCCATTTGAGAACAGAATTCGAATGTAGCTGGACAAATCAGTTTTCAGATGTTTAACTTCAACCCGTCTATCTATGCTCTCATTGGTTCCGGTGAAGCCAATCAAGCACTTCGATCCGTTTATGAAGACATTCAACGTCATACTGTAGGCCTACTATGACATCTTAAAGCAGAACTTATTCCACTGAGTGAAAGAGATGGCGCTAGACACCCTGTATAGCTCTGTCCCTTTCCCTCAGCGGAATAAGTTCTGCTTTAACACGTCATGGTAGGGTAGCTGATCTCTTATTGGTGCGTCAGATCAAGTCAGGAGACATGATCTCGATTTTATTAAATTGGTGAAATCGGCCCTAAGTCTGCAAAGTTTCGTTACTGAAACATAATAAAATAAATAAATATCTTGGGACAACTCACACACGGCTATCTGATCCCAAGCTAAGCAAAGCTTGTGTTATGGTAACCAGACAACCGATATACATACTTATATAATTAATAAATACATGTACATTTATTATAGATAAATCACACCCAGACACAGAACAAAACAATCATGCTCATCACACAAAGTTTGTCCTGGGTGGGAATCGAACCCACGACCTCCGGCTCAGCAGTCAGGGCCACAAACCACTAGACCAACAGGCCCGTCGAATAATAATTCTACTACTATAATAGCTTCCTTGCACGATGACCACTGGGCAAGTCTTTCTGCAGTAAAACAGCAAAAGTAGAAAAAAAATCTGCCTTGCTCTTGAAATTTTCTTGGCCGAAAAACACAAGACGAAATGGTCAATACCTCATGTAGGTGAATCATTTGGCAAGTAAAAGCCATGCCTCATCACAGCACACCGTTACACGTCCGTTGTTCAAACAACGAGCCAGTAATTAGCATTAATTAACACGTGCGCCTGACGGCCGCGAATCTTGACGCGTTGTGCTAATGCATATGAGAAAGGGACAAGAGGAAATGTGCTGTGTGAGTGTTTGGATGCATTTTGGTTTAAAGCGAACCGATGGAGGAATGTAGACCACGTAAAAGGACCATGTTCTGAATATAAATAACAAGCTTTTGCCCGCGGCTTAGGGTAACACAGTTCCCCTTTCCTGATTTGCATGTACCTGCTACCTGTAGTTTTTGCACTTGCGCCCTATTTATTGTAAAAGCAAAGCTAAGTTTTCCCTTTTTTCCCTCTTTCTCCCTCATTTTTCACTTTAAAAAAATTGCCTATGTCCGTCTCCAGGGTTCCGAATATGTCTGTACCAAAATTCATCAAAATCGGTTTTGCCATTTAGGCGTGAAGACGTAACAAACAAACAAACACATATTAGTAGGATATAGTTGAACAGTTGCAGCTTGTGTTAAGTGTTGGACAGATCGTGATAGCGTCACGTTTTACTTGATTAAGATTACTTATTAATAAAGGTAAACAACAGCTTTTCCTTGGAAACTAATTGAATGGTCTTGGGCTTATAAACTCAAACTCTAACTCAAACTCAAAGGATTTATTTCAATTACACCATTACATGCACTTTTGAATGTCATAAAAACAAGAACAAAAAAATGATGCTGCTACAGTCCCAGTCACAAGACATAATAACTTGTAAAAGTACCTACTGTAGTTGCCCATTCCAAAGCGTAGATCTCTATGGAGAAGAATGGGCAAGAAACTCCATGGACACTCTTTTAAATCACAATGTTTAATAAAATCATGGATACATCATTCATGTTGAGATTATACATAATGTGAGAACGATGTAGAAAAAGCGAGCACATTTAGAGCGTCCAGAGTAAAAGCAATAATTAGCACGAGTTTAATAGAAGAATTAAAACAAACCGTGGTAGCTATACAGCGCGCACCTTTAAGTAGTTAGTTTGAAAGAGATATCAGCAAGAGGGGCCTGTCAGGGCCATCGCAGGGTTAGAGGGTTGTTCGAATGAGATACCGCGGCACTGGTGAACATGGGCGGGTTTTAGTCAGTAGTACAAGTCTGACACTCCCCTCGCTATGCTCAGAGTGGGTAAGTTATTTGATGATAGCCTATCTGCAAAAAAAAATAAGGCCTGTGCCACCCGGACGACAACGCGACGCACCCACGACACGACACGACTAAAACAACCTAAAGCGCAAGACAGTAGTCACATTACAAATGCGGCGACGTCCCTATTCATTTGTTTTGTCTTGAATGTCCGTTAACCAGTGTGGTCCGGGACTAAAGATCACAATAAAATCACTGCAACTTGAAGTAAAAGGGGAGGTTATGAACACGAGTTTAAATTAGTCGCGAAATGTACAAGGAGAAAACGACTAGTGGCTGTTTTCACTAACAGTAGGTGATACCTAACTCAACGACTAAAATAAAGCGGGCTGTTACATTTCCAACTCTATTCCAAGTGTCGATGGTTGAAAATATAATGGCGTTGTTTTAAGGGTTTCGTACTTTTAAAGGAAAAATCGAAACTATTTTTGGATTAGTTTTGTTCTGTCAAGTTCGTCCATCTGGCGCCAGCTAGTCTTCAATAAATCCACATATGTGAGTACTCCGTCCCTCAATTCTTCGCCCCCTCTATCAATCTGAGTTCAAATATATTAAGATAGCGTCCACGATCAGCCGCGTATCGTGACGACAGATGCAGCGCAGATAGCAAGCGGCTTTGTGATACCATCTGTTAAACGCAACGTCCGCGTCACTCCGTCTGGAAATAACCTTACAGTGGAGCGTCTACAGGAGTGACATGAAATGTATGCATTATCTGATCAAAGTTTATATTAAAAAAACGTTGCCCCACACTAGGAATTTCTCCTGTATCGTGGGTGCGTTTACAAACATTGAAATTCATATACACAAACAGCCAGACCCGGAACAACTATCTGTAGGCCATACAACTATTTTTTCCTTGCGGGAAACCCGCGACGCCTATCCACTGGGCCAACCGTACCGTCGAAACAGTTCATCATTTCCTTTGCCTTTTCCCGGTAATATTGGAGTTGGCTTCCAAACTAGCTGGATGCAGCTGATTACCAGTATTTTACAAGGAGCGACTGTCCAGAACGTACAGAACTCAAGACTATTCTAACCGTTTAAGGTAATTTTTATTCCTGGAATGGCACCTTGCCTACATACATACATACATATTCAACCTCACGCGTAGTACCTCAAAAGACAAAAATGAAACCCTTTTTTTTTCGTGTGGGAAATCATCCAATGAGTTCCCCCGCTCTGGGCGGAGCGGGGGGGAATGTCAGACTTGTACTGACTGAAACCCACCCATGTTCCTTCTATTGCCCTTTACGTTCCGAGGCCGCGGTATCTCTTTCGAACAACCCGCAACCCCGGCAGGCGGAGGCCCTGGCAGGCCCCTGTGCTTTGCTGACTCTCTTTGAGGCGCGCGTGAAACACGAACGCGCCGTCGACACGGCCTGTCGTCAATCGACGGATGGACGGTGAGCTACCCATTGCTCAGCCGTCCACAGGCCCGCATCTACGGTGGCGAAAAAAACAGAAGAAAACGAAAGTAAGTTTGTTTGTCACGCCTAAACCGATTTTAATGAATTTTGGTACAGAGATAATTGGGACCCTGGAGACGGTTTTTTTTTAAAAGATTGAAGGAGAAAGAGGGATAAAGAGGGAAGAAAAGGGAAACCATAGCATTACTATTAGAATAAATAAGGCGCAAGGGCAAAAACTACAGGCAGCAGGTACCTGTAATTTAGGAAAGGGGAACTGAGTTAATCCGCATTTAACGTGAGCGAAACCGCGGGCAAAAGCTAGTCTAGTCATAAACGCTCGCTAAGACAACCCATCTGACCTGTCTGTCTAGATCTGTCCTTCTAGGGTCCTCTCCCAGCATTCCGACTTACATCTACCTTATACAACATTATTTTTAGTATATGCGAAACCTGAATATAGTTTGTTCAGAATAAGTAACTGAAACGATTCCAATCATTTTTACACCATGTTATATTTTTTCCCAAAAATTATTTAAGTTTATACTATGGACACCATGCGACACTAAGTACCTATTCGCACAAAACACCCAGCCAAGAAAAATGCGCGCGAGTCACAGTGGCGACGCCGGCGCAGGGACGCCCGTGCGCCGTTGTTGACAGTGTATTTGTACGGATATCCAGGTAACATAACAAGCTTATAACTTTGTGGTTTTTCATGATACAGTTTTGAAATTTTGTACATAGATCTTTATATATATAATTCTTCTGTGAGTGTGTATGTCACTGAACTTCTCTCAAACAACTGGACCGATTTTGATGAAATTTTTTATGTGTGTTCAAGGGGATCTGGGAATGGTTTAGATTCAAAATTGTGTCCGGCAGATGGCGCTGCATCACATTTTTTTGTAAATACGTAGCGAAGCACGTACCGGGCCGCTAGTTTTTTTATAAAAATACTGGACAGGTGTATCGGCTTTCGCATAAACTAAAACTAATGTTGTAAATATCATGTGTTACTGGTCGCTGTGTTCCTTCCCTTACACCACAGGCTATAAGACATCTGTCTCACGATAGATCCACGATAACCCAAGTCGACAGATACGATACTCGGCTGATACAATCCTAGGTTATCGCGAATCGGGGCATCGCCCTTCGATGTGCACGATATTCATATTCCTAGACATATTGCTCTGAACTCTTCATCTCTCGATGGCAATAGCTTTACGATATATTGTAGAATACAAGTGCATGCAAAATGCATTAAAATAAAAATCTACAATACTCCCAAGTATTGTAGATTTTTATTTTAATGCATTTTTAGGGTTTCAAGGTACAGAACCTTAGAAATGAATTAACAACAATGTGATCTAATATGGGTTCTGTTTTTACCTTTTAACACTTTCGCTGCCCAGATGAAAGTCGAGTCCAAACGCTGAGTGCGTTTGGACTCGATTTTGGACTCAAACGCTGAGTTAAACAGAGTTAGACAGTCAGTTAACGAGTTAACAGAACCTATATTGGAACTGTTTTTATATTTATATTTTGACGGGCCTGTTGGTCTAGTGGTTAGTGGCCCTGACTGCTGAGCCGGAGGTCGTGGGTTCGATTCCCACCCAGGACAAACTTTGTGTGATGAGCATGATTGTTTGTTCTGTGCCTGGGTGTGATTTATCTATAATATATATGTATTTATAAATTATATAAGTATGTATATCAGTTGTCTGGTTACCATAACACAAGCTCTGCTTAGCTTGGGATCAGATAGCCGTGTGTGAGTTGTCCCAAGATATTTTTTTTTTATATATTATAAAATCAATCAAACTCAGATCATCAACAATCAATCGTGGAATTAAATAATTTTCGTTCCATATTTCTTAATAGCAGATACTGGATTCGTGCCCGTTGGATGGCAATAGGCTCTTCCTTATTACATGGGATTTAAACACAACTGGTGTAATATGGGTGTCCCCGAAAGGTAAGCTGCGTGCGTGAACCATCGGGCTTTACAGGCGTGATGTTATATAATTACGTTTATTTTTTAGACATTAAACGGAACGCTTAATAAGATCACTGTGGTGTCCGTCTGTCTGCCAGGACGTTTTATCTCGATAACGCGTGGGAATATCGAGATGAAATTAAAACTATGTACTTTGGTCCCTTCGTACTGTGAAATAAATAAATGTTTGCACAAGTTTCAAAAAGGGGAAAACCATTGATTACAGATTTTAATAAATCCCAGAAAGATATCAATCGTTTGATGAGACAATGCGTTCCCGTTTCACGTTGAGTTCAAACATTCATGAAAAACATTAAGAAGAAAAACATAAAGAGATAAATGCTTCGATGTCAGTCAATGACTGCCGTTCACTTGCCGTATGCCGAAGAAGCAATAACAACATTATATCCCTCCATATTCCACACAAATGTGTACGACATTCCATCTAAATCTACTCAGCCGTTTACCCACAATCCCGCACCAAACACCGCCGTACCGTACAACCATGACACAAGCGTCTAGTTAACACATTCTCACAGCTACCGTGCCGTGGGACCCACTCTAATCTTAACCATATCGAATGCTTATCCTGCTCATCTGGTTTTATCTTCTATTTCTTTGCACTAGATCGTATAAGAACGTGCTCCGACACAGGTATAACTCGTTCTAGCATTACTTATTAACTCGGCGTCTTTAATTAGAAATAATTCTAACAATGTAGTCTCGGGTTAAGTTGTTTGTCCACTGGGGTACAAGCCTACGAGAGAATAAGACTTTACTCCATCATGAAGGTCCAGCGCAGATAGGTTTTTGCCCCACTAGGAATTACTCCTGTTTCGTGGGTGTTTTTTTTAAACATTTAAACTCACATACACAAACAGCCAGACTAGGAACAACTACCACCAAATATTTGTAGACCATACAAATTTCGGATCGAACCCGCAACACGCAGCGCAGCAGTCGAAAGCTCAGCCACTGCGCCAACCGTGTCGTCGTTACTTGTTATAGCGTACGTCTTTACGTCTAAATGGCCAAACCGTTTTTTGTGAATTTTGGTACAGAGATAGTTGGGACCCTGGAGACGGACATAGGCTATTTTTTTTCAAGTGGTAAATGAGGGAGAAAGAGGGAAGAAAAGGGAAAAAATTGCTTTGCTATTACAATAAATAAGGCGCAAGAGCAAAAACCAGGAAAGAGGAACTGTGTTACCCCGAATTAAACGCGAGCGAAGCCGCGGGCAAAAGCTAGTAGTATTATAAATGAGAATGTTTATAAAGATGGATGTATGTGTAGATGTTTATTACTCTTTCACGTCAAAACGATTAAACGGATCTTGATGAAATTTGGCACAGAGTTAGATTATAGTCTGGAATAACACATAGGATACTTTATACTCGATCATCACGCGGGCGAAGCCGCGGGCGCCAGCTAGTGCTTCAAATATTTACCGGTGACGAAAAATAAGTCCTTTTTATGTATCCGTAAAGAACTGCCATCAAAGCCTGAATGGTGCCTTTCAGGGTAATTTTAAAGAGGACATGACTTCCTTTGATTCGTGAGTAGAGCCGATGTCCAAGTGCATTGGCATGGAGTCACAGACGGCTTCCTATAGAGCGATGCCTGAAAGGTTTCACTCCAAATGATAACATTAATGGTGAAGCTAGAAATTCTAAAGGAGCACACATCGACCTGGTAAATGTCAAAAAGAAAATACTGCAATATGAAGAAGATAGAGCAGTTTTTATTTTCAAATCTTGGAATCCGTAAATTAGTAGTAATATTTTACATTATTAATTCCTTTTTTTTTTCAAATCAAGATATTTATTACTAGCTTTTGACCGCGGCTTCGCTCGTGTTAAAGTCGGGGTTGCACAGTTCCCTTTTCCTGATTTGCAGGTATCTGTAGTTTTTGCCCTTCCACCCTATATTGTAATTGCAAAGCTAAGATTTTCCTTTTCTTCCCTCTTTATCCCTTATTTCTCACTTTTTTTAAAATAAATTAGCCTATGTCCTTCTCCAGGGTCCTAACTAGAATACTAATCTAGGCGTGAAGACGTAACAAACAAACAAATTCACTTTCGCTTTTATAATATTAATAAGGATTTCACATAGGCCGTCATAGGCACTTATAAAACATCGAGAAAAGGTGCACGGTTCGGGTTGGTCGTTTCCTATGGAGAAGAACCGGCAAGAAACTCCATGTGTGTGTTGTAACAGCCTGCTTTGGTGGAGCAGCTTAAGTTTTCTAACTTAAGCTTATTTGTTAACCCAGGGTATAAATTATGTGTATGCGAAATTTCAACTAAATCAGTGTTCAGTAGTTTTTGCGTGACAGAGTAACAAACATCCTCACAAACTGTCGCGTTTATGATATGTTAGTAGATAAATTAAAACAGTGGATGTATTCGTAGTTAAGTAGCAGATAATTCCGACCGTAACACGAACATAGCCGCGGGTAAAAGTTAGTTTAGACGACATTTTGTCCGCCAACATCTATGAAATCAATTATTAAACTGTTTCGCCCACTTTTACCAAAAAAGGACAGAAAATAGCCATATCGTTTAAATCCCAAACACAACGCGTCACCAAACATAACCCGGCCATATTCTCTCAATCCCGATCACCCAGTACATCAGTACCGGCCGCCATTTTCATAAACACGACAACAAAATGGCCGACCACCGCTTTAAATATTCCTCAGAGAGACAGTGCGAGTATAAATAAGTGAGATGTCACTGGAACAGGATTGGTACGGCACGAATAAATGATGACATGTGAAAATGAATTAGGGCTAAGTTGGTGAGATAGTTTTTTTATTTTTTCTTGGGGTGGGCAATCATCAAATAACTTCCCCCGCTCTGGGCGGAGCGGGGGGGCGTGTCAGACTTTTACTGACTAAAACCCACCCATGTTCCTTATGCTGCCCTTTACATTTTAGGGCCGCGGTATCTCTTTTGAACAACCCGTAACCCCGGCAAACCCGCAACCCCGGCAGAACCTGCAACCCCGGCAGTTGGTGAGATACTGAACCCTAATTGTGTATTAATCTTGTAATGGCAATGTCTTTTATATTGTCACTAGCTTTTGCCCGCGGCTTCGCTCGAGTTACATTCGGGGTAACAAAGTTCCCCTTTCCTGATTTGTAGGTACCTGCTACTTGTAGTTTTTGCCCTAACGTCTTATTTATTGTAAAAGCTAAGTTTTCCCTTTTTTCCCCTTTCTACATCATTTCTCACTTTAAAAAAAAAGTTAGCCTATGTCCGTCTCCAGGGTCCCTACTATCTCTGTACCGAAATTCATCAAAATCGGTTTAGCCATGTAGGCGTGAAAACGCAACAAACAAACTCACTTTCGCTTTTATAATATTAAGTAATGATTTGAAAGAGCCCAAATTCTCCAAGTTTTTTGTTGTAAAACATTGTAATGCCTATGTAATAATAATGTAATTGCCTAGGTTCAAATCTACGACCTAAAGCTCATGAGCCGGCGTTGTAGCCACTGCTCTCATTTTATTGTCTTGTGAAGACGAATGATAAGCCACACAGCTACGGACTTCGGTTTGGCAAAACGATTCAATAGAAATAAAAACCTAACCATGTACAGTACAGCTTTAAGTCTAAATAAATAACAATAACATAAATAAATTAACCAAATCAAAGCCTTGTAACCTACTCCCAATTTACTACCTCCTCCCTTCTGCCCTCTCGGCTACGAACTAATTACTCTCCTTCATTAATTAATACCATTGGTAATATTTGCAGAGGGCACAACATAGATGAGTACAGAAGGTCAAATCAGAAACGTAATCTGTATTTTTTATAAACTTAGCCCCACACTAGGAATGTCTCCTGTATCGTGAGTGCTTTTACAAACATTTAAAGTCACATACACAAACAGCCAAACACGAAACAACTATCTGCAGGTCATACAAATATTTGTTCCGTCTGGCAATCGAATCCGCGACACGCAGCACAGCAGTCGATCGCTCAGCCACTGCACCACCCGTACCATCAACAAAACCGGCCCAATCTTGCAACCAAAAACCGGCAAAGGTCGTTTAGCCTTATCTATTGATTGCGTAAGCTTAGACGGTTGATTTTTTACAGCTTCAAGGAACCACAGACTAGTGTTTATGGGGTTTAATTCAACTCAATACCTCCACACGATACCGAAATAAAGTTTTTTGTCAGCCACGGAACTCTAAAACTGGAAAAACATGTTGCGGAATCATAAAAAAGAAAGGAAAAACATGGTCATCGCGTAGCATAATGCTGTGACGCCATGCGAGGCAGTGGAACAGCGCTGGATGCAACCGACCGACGGCGTTTACGTAGTGACGATAATCAGTGCGACATAGAAAAGGTATTATTACAGTGTGTTTGTTACGTCTTCACGTCTAAATGGCCAAACCGATTTTGATTAATTTTGGTACAGAGATAGTTGGGACCCTGGAGTCGGACATAGCCTAAAAAAAAGAGAAAAAGGGGAGAGAAAGAATTTTTTTTTTCGATCATCACGCTCGTTAAAGTTAGCGTTAGCCCTAAGTAACTATGCCACGCGGACGAAGTCGCGGGCGGATGCTAGTGGTATAATAGGGGGCTTTTCAACTTTACGTCCAAAGCCTGGGTTTTGCGTACGGGAAAATCGTTCATACGATTCAGCCCAGTTCCCCGCATAAGCAGCAACGCCTTAGGTAAAAAGGAAGACAGAAATTATGCTTGCTGAAGTCGGTCCATGGATGTGAGACCATCCGTCTCATGGCAAGACGGATTGATTACCTTGATAAGCTTTACGTTAAAATATCTATAAAAATAATCCATAAAAACCTGCGCTCCTTAATGACGATTTATTTTTGAAGACAGCTGTGCGGACAACAGTACCTGTAACAATATTACAAAAACTTGATTAAGCATCATAGAATCAATGATTCAGATCTTTAAAAATAGTTAAGGGTAGATATCAGCCCGAAAAGCAAAAAATCAAAATCAAAAATCATTTCTCCAAATTAGGCTCATAATCAGCACTTTTTGAACGTCACATTACAAGAGACAGTCCCACAAAAACGCCCTGCCCTTCGCAAACTCTGACAATCAGCCTTACCAAGTTGTGGACGTTAGATAGGCACCACACACACCACGCGGCATGCATGCGTCTTAACCCTCCTATATATTTTATGTTCATACAGTCCATCCAAAGGCTATCTGGAATATCCCGCTATCAGAGAAAAGACCGCCGTTGTAACCATAGAGTTAGCATTTTTTTTAAACAGTCGCATTTGTTTTTTTTTTTGGTATTCTATTTTCAAATCCTGCATCTTGCAATCAGCGTTCTACCAACCCATCTAAGGACCTTCTTGGGTCTCTGCAGACAGGATCAATCTATACCTGTGACTGTAACTTAGCCAGGAGATCGTCTGCAAGCCAACCTTCTGTACGTTCCTACTCCGGGACGAAGCAGACCGCAAGGACTCATTACCAAACACCGATTGATCTAGAACGCCAAAGGATGGACGTTCGACTGTTGACTTATCGGAGATCGTATTTGTTGAAGCTTTAATTATCCCCATTTATGTTTGACTGTGGATACTGAGTTTAAATTAAACATGTATTTAAGGTTGGCTTTCCGTTGCGCTCTCCCAGTGGAAAACCAGCCTTAAATTATATACGAAGGAAAAGTCAGCAGGATGATCGGTGTTACCCGCGGTGAAAACCATCTTACGGGAACGCCGAAATTGACAAGGATCAAAAGTAATATGTGTTAATTTAGAATATAAGTTTAATTTTGATACCAAAATCCTCCAAATCCCTTACAACGTTTGAGAGTAAACGAGTTACAACTATGCACACACACATTCAAACTTTTGCCTTTATAATAACACATAATATTCGTAAGTAGGATATTAGTAGAAAGAACGATAGCTGGCGCCCGCGGCTTCGCACGGGTGATATCGAAAAAAAAAGTATCCTATGTGTTATTCCAGACTATAACCTACCTCTGTGCCAAATTTCGCCAAAATCCGTTCAGACGTTTTGACGTGAAAGAGTAATAAACATCTATACATCCTTACAAACATTCGTTGGATTAGTATGATGATGAAGAATTTCTTCTCGGATGGTTCTGATCTTGATTTGAGACATCAAGATATCAAGTAAACTCACACTGTCGCAGTGGAAAAAATCCTTCAAGTCCCACCGAGTCAAATATCAATTTTATGTATTGAATATGTTTGCTGAAAAACCCTCTGAATCCTCCCCTTTTTTTTCTTGTAGGAAATCATCAAATAACTTCCCCCGCTCTGGACGGAACGAGGGGGCGTGTCAGACTTTTACTGACTAAAACCCTCCCATGTTCGTTCTATTGTCCTTTACGTTCCGGGGCCGCGGTATTTCTTTCGAACATCCCGCAAACCCGGCAGGCGGAGGCTCTGGCAAGCCCCTCTGCTTTGCTGACATCTCTTTGAGGCGCGCGTGAAACACGAACGCGCCGTCGACACGGCCTGTCGTCAATAGACGGACAGACGGTGAACTACCCATTGCTCACCGTCCACAGGCCCGCTGAATCATCCCCTTCAAGGTGATTCTCGCTATCCTTTTTACCGTGTAAAAAAGCTTTGCCTCACATTAGGAATTACTCCGTTGTTCCGTGAAAGAATCGAACCCACCACACGAAGCACAGCAGACACTGCGCTAACCATGCCGACGTTTGCTTCTAGCAGATCTTTGTAAAATAATATTCACGTCAATAAAATCACAAACAGTGCAACGATTAAACCAGCCTCTCAATTAAACTCGCTTTCAATTACGAAGTGTCCGGTGACCCTTTGTAAGCGGAGTCTTGTTGCAAACTACGGGCCATTAAAATGTTCGCGGGCGATTAACTCCGGAGCGATAACTAAGTTTTGGGAGGTATGCAGCATTTTAGGAGCCGTGTGACTGGGATTATGTAAACGTTATTTAATTTAATACATGTATTTAGGACAGGTAATAAAATTAGGACTAAGGTACATAAGACACTTCAGCTAGAAAGGGATTCGTGAGAAGTAATAACGGGTTAAATCCGTGGATAATTGTATAATTGTAAAGCCCATGTGTGAGTACTATGTACTACTAGCTTTTGCCCGCGGCTTTGCAGGTACCTGCTACCTGTAGTTTTCGCCCTTGCGCATTATTTATTGTAAGTAATAGCAAAGCTAAGTTTCCCTTTTCTTCCCTCTCTCTCGCTCATTACTCATTTAAAAAAAAAAAAAACAAAAATTGCATATGTCCGTCTCCAGGGTCCAAACTACCTCTGTACCAAAATTCATCAAAATCGGTTAAGCCATTAAGGCGAGAAGACGTAACAAACAAACAAACACACTTTTGCTTTTAATTAATATTGATTCGAGTGTGTCCGGGGTGTTTGAGAGGACGTCACGCTTACTTTAATGTCTCTCTAATAATGGCGGATGTGTCGGGTCATTTAGATCCCTATAAATGGTTGATCTGAATGGCGCTGATCCATGCGTCATGTTCGTGTACGGGCTGTACTGTCAATCATCTCTTAGCTGCCACGGTTATTTTTAATTAATATTTTTGCTTTTACTCTGAACGCTCTTAATGTGCACGTCTTTCTACATGATTCTTTATTGATTGCCATTCAATAATATAAAACACGACAATGCTTATAACCCCATGACCCGATCGCCATTACATAAATCCTTCCTTTTTGTAAGTATCAGTACAATTTCGAAGCGAAACCCCCCGTATCATTTACCGGTGAAATTGCCGCCATTATTATCAAAGGTCCAGCTATTCGTTACAAAGCGTTTCGATTGGTTACCAAAATGTTTTTGGACTTTGGAAGAAAGATTAGGGCGCACTTTTGATTTTGAGGCAGATGGGTAAAGTAAAAACCCTTATTGGATCACTTTGTTGTCCGTCTGTCTGTCAAGACCCTTTATCTCGGGAACACGTGAAAGTATCGAATTGAATTTAAACCATACCCTAAAATCTGTAGTCACTTGGAGTTGTAGAAAAATCTTTACTAACCTTACTTCCTTACTAATATTATAAAAGCAAAAGTGTATTTGTTTGTTACGTCTTTATGCCTAAATGGCTAAACCGATTTTGATGTATTTTGGTACAGAGATAGTTAGGACCCTGGAGATGGACATAACGTAAACTTAGAGATATATGATACTAACTTTTGGCCGGGGCTTCGGCTGCATTAAAATCGGGGTAATACAGTTCCCCTTTCCTGACTTAGCTAAGTTTTTTCTTTTCTTCCCTCTTTCTCTCCCATTTCTCGTCTCCAGGGTTCCAACTATCTCTGTACCAAAATTCAATAAAATCGGTTTAGCCATTAAGGCGTGAAGACTTAACAAACAAACTCACTTTTGCTTTTATAATATTAGTAAGGATGCACGTGTAGCTCTTTCCGTTAACATAAATTCTCAATCATAAAGACTTGGACAATACTCTGACTAAAACTAAGTTTATATCGAAGCTCTAAATACACAGCGCCGCGGGACACAACCAGTCCTGAATGAAATCATTAATAACTTATGCGGATTGACAAACAGTGAATGCTAATATTTGTATCTGCAATTATAATGCATGCAAGTCCCCGACTAACTCGATACAGTCAGTAGCTTTCAGTAGTGACACTTGCAGTACGAATACCGCCCTTATTGCTATGATAGAAATTTCTATCAATGTGAAACTGTTGCGTTTGAAGGGCGGTAGACTGTATCGCCACCCAGAAGTAAAGTTATCATGCGTTATGCTGCAAACATTTTAAGTAGTTTAGATCCTATACTATTTTGTCGGCGTTCACTGCTGGTTCAATACTTGATTATGATATAACTAACTACTTTTCATAAAAAAAAAACATGATAGCAATGAAATAGACTACTAATACCTCACATCAACTAATAACTACACAACACCACACACACACACACGTACCTTACACACACCATGTCCCATATACATCTATGACGACAATACACTTCACACAAAATGTTTAAATTTTATTTTTTAACCGACTTCAAAAAAAGGAGGAGGTTCTCAATTCGTCTGTATTTTTTTTTTTTTTTTTGTGTTTGTTACCTCATAACTCAGGTCTGAGTGAACCGATTTTGATGATTCTTTTTTTATTCGAAAGCTGGTGGTTGTCGTTTGGTCCCATAAAAAAAATATCAAGATCCGACAAGTAGTTTTTGAGTTATCTTTAATAATACGTATTAGATTGACTTCGTGTACGTTGATGATATACTCATTCGTCGATTATATTTTAGAAGTTGTCGAAGACAAATGATCAAAAAATGGTATGTAGGTACTACTATGGTTTGGAAGGTCATCGCAGTAATTTGGTGATAGATCTTCAGTGATATACAACGGCACTCTTTAATAAATGACAGCAAATCTGCCGTGATTGCTGCAATCACATGTATAAGTATGGGTTTCGCCAGGGTAGGCAGGCGAGTGGGAGCAGGGTGACCGTATCCCCTCCCCACCCCTCACCTAGTCATTAAGAAACATAAACATCAGATCAAGTATCAGCTGTATCCCCTAGAGGATGATGCATATGATTTCTGAATTGGTTTAATACTAAAGCATAATATAGATACTTAGTATTTAATCTATAGCTTGATGTGGAACTAAAAATTGTTTCTAAGACGGGACTAAAGCTAAAAAGAAAAACTTTTTAACCGTGTTTGCGTATTATATCATAATACTATAACTAAAAATGTTGAAATAAAAACTTTTTAGTAAAAAAATAAAACCGACTTCTAAAAAAAACTAAAAACTGGAAAATAACTTTATTTCCGGAAGTCGGTGGCCAATAAAGTCAACGAAACCAACAAAAGCCACCGACTTCCGGAAATAAAGTTATTTTCCAGTTTTTAGTTTTTTTTAGAAGTCGGTTTTATTTTTTTACTAAAAAGTTTTTGGATTACTTTTTAATAATTTGTTTTTCTTCTAACAAAAATTGTGTGTAAATGGGTTGAATTAAATTATAATAATACTAGCTGTGCCCAGCGGTTTCACCCGCTGCTCAGTTAGGGGCATGAAAAATAGATGTTAGCCGATTCTCAGACCTACCCGATATGCACACAAAATTTCGTTCAAATCGGCCAGCCGTTTTGGAGGAATATGGGAACGAAAACTGTGACACGAGAATTTTATATATTAGATATTTCGCCATACAGCAGCTAATAATAATTGTTTGACGCTATCTGTCCCGGGGAGTCCCCGGTGTCCTAAAATAAAGGCCACGGCTTAGTTTAGGCACCAGTCTCCCACAAATGAACATTAGAAGCTTACTGCAAATACTGTTATCTTTTAAGTTTTAGCCTATAAGTGTTGTTTGTGGAGGAAAAATAAAGATTTTTTTGTATATCTAATAGTGACCAATGAGCCACCAATTCAAATACGAACGAATCATAATTTTTCGGCAATCGAAGAAAAAGTTATAAAAAGCCCAACAAAAATGAAGTCCAAAAAGTCTTGTACGTGACATCATCCACAAAGTCCCTTAACAATATCTACACACACTTCCGGCCTCCTTGCCCCAACAGATCACAATATAATTGAAATTAAAGATAAATCAGACATGTGCGCGATCCTCTCGCCTCCGAGAGGACGTACGTGAGGTGATATCAAAGGAAGGATACATTGGTAGTCCTCTCAGATACGTAGGTTTAGAAGCCGCGAGAAAAGAAGGGTCTAAGATGGTGGAGGGTTCGGCAGTCCCGAGCAGTTGGACAATAGAATTTAAAACAGACACTGTAATGTATCTTCGATCTATTACATTAACATTGCTAGTATGGATCTCCTCTGCATGATATGCCCGTCCACTTTACTCCCAAAACCTTAACAAAATCAAAAGTCATTTATTCAAATTATGCTGATAATCAGCACTTTTTGAACGTCACATTACAAGAGACAGTCCCACAAAAACGCCCTGCCCTTCGCCACTTCCTAGTGTTTTAGCTGGGAAGAAGAAGTGGCGGAACAAACTCCCCAGCAACACATCTGTCTGTCAGGTTAGAAGAACCAGATTTTATACAATTTATATTATCACAAAAAAAAATAATTAACAATTACCTTCCAGGATTTATATGCGAACGATTGGCGTGTCGCTTCTATTCAAGTGTTTTAGGCAGAATACTTCGTTCTAAATAAGGAACTCATGGCAAAATTATAACAGCCACTTGGGTCGATCTTAAGGTTAAGCCGCGCTTGCTTAGGTTGGTCTGTGGATGGGTGACCACCTGTTACATACCGAGTTTCCTCCGTGCCTCGGAAAGCACGTTAAGCCGTTGGTCACGGCTGTCATTTGTAGACCTTTGACAGTCGTTACAGGTAGTCAGTGTTCCGAAAGTCTGACAACCAGTCTTACCAAGGGGTATCGTATTACCCAGTACTAACTGGGTTGTGGAGGTCAGATAGGCAGTCGCTCCATGTAAAATACTGATATTCAGTTGCATCCGGTTAGACTGGTAGACGACCCCAACATAGTTGGGAAAAGGCTAGGTCGATGATGACTTCGTTCTAAATAAGAACGCAAAGGAGCAATCTATTAACCATGATTAAAAGTTCTATAGTGTATTGCTGTTGTTTGTTGTAATTATGAATTGGCATTAAGCTACCAAAAACCTGATGTTATAAGTAGAAACCGAAATTCTTTAAAAACGATCGAAAGAACAAAAGAGCTTTTACTTCCTTTGAACCACATGGAAATTGAGTATCTTCCAACAATGCAGAGCAACACTAAGTAACAGCATGGGGTCTCATTGCGAACAAACAAAAAATAGTTCAAATAAATCTCAATAGATGGCGTTATATGTATCGATTTGTTTTTGAGGTTTGTGTAACTGTCTAAGTTTGACCATGAAAGAAGTATGTCCTAGTTTTTAAAAATCTCCATAACACAAAATCAAGGAATAATGGGCTCCTAGTTCCAAATTCCATGATTTTACTAAATAATATTATGGTGTTGCCTCTGGTGAGAAAAATTTGTACTACGTTGTGGTTAAGTAACTCATTTGCTGTTAATTGTGCTAATAGATGGCGTTGTTTTAAGTTTTACTACACGTCCTAAATGATACATACCATACCTATTTAGATAGAATGAAATAGTTATGAAATGCAAATATATTAAGTAAAACAAAATATATTTCGGACATAGAACAACAAAACCTACTTTTCTTATAATCTATGAATAAAACGCTAATCTGCGCCATAGAATAATAATATAGGTATAAATTTACAATTTTGCGGTCTCAAGTGTCAACTTTGGGAATAAAGTCCTTGAAGCCAAAAGTCGCAAAAAATCATTACAATCTTCATCAAAATTAAGGTTACTTCAAAATAAATGTTTAATCATTGTTCTTCATAATTATGTATGATACCTATTATTAATCTTCAGGTGGATGCTGTTTGATAAATCAATTACATAGGTAGGACCTACAGATTCAATTAAATACCCAAAGGTCTTGTTGTATGTCTTTGTCTGCTATTCTGTATTTACTTTTTATGTATTTTACTGAAAGGCAAAGGCAAACTTATTAATTTTCCGTCAACTTCAAAAATAGCAGAAAAAGTATAAATATATCGACTAAATACATACATAACATTACGCCTTATTTCCCATAGGGTTAGGTATTGGTATTTTGGATAAAGTACCTACTTACATAATAAAAAAACTATTAAGTAATTTGTTGACGGGCCTGTTGGTCCAGTGGTTAGTGGCCCTGACTGCTGAGCCGGAGGTCGTGGGTTCGATTCCCACCCAGGACAAACTTTGTGTGATGAGCATGATTGTTTGTTCTGTATCTGGGTGTGATTTATCTATAATATGTATGTATTTATAAATTATATAAGTATGTATATCAGTTGTCTGGTGACCATAACTCAATCTTTGCTTAGCTTGGGATCAGATAGCCGTGTGTGAGTTGTCCCAAGATATTTATTTATTTTTATTTATAATTTATTGTGTTTTTTTTATAAATTTTCCTTCAAACAAAGATCATCATCATCATCCTCCTATTTGGGTAGACCTCTGCCCACCAAAACCCGCTGGGTTAAGGCAGGAGATTTATCCCGGCGGCATAAGTAGGTACATTACAAGCCGTAATTACCTTTGAAGGCGGCACGAGAACGTCCACCATGACACGTCCAAAAATACGATTTCTATTATATTTATTATGTATGTATTTTAAAATAATTACCAAGAACCGACTCTGAAGTGGTCAATTTAGTATTAAGGACTGCCATCGGATAATAATTGTTCAAAATACAAAAGAATTAGATGCCGTCTTGTAGCATAAAACGCAATTCAAATGAAACTGATAAGTAGGTACATTAAGCGACTCAAATCTAAAGGTACCTACTCATAAATTACGCTTGCATTTTATTTGTTTGTAGGTATTTTACGCTAAATGTGGGGTGAGACAAACTCAACCCCACATTCAGTTCAATATGCCAGTAAGTGGTTGGATAATATTAGAATGGAAAGTAAATGGCACGGATCTTGAGCGCTTGTTTAACTTCACATGCGCAGAAGATAAATTTTTGGATCTCAAGTTCTCATGCGCTGCCCGACTCTCATGACTGTAGTCTTTTTTGAGAATAAATTTCTTTAAATACCTACATCTCGTAAGTGTTTTTCTATAAGCGTACAGACATCAGCAGTCAGCAGGTCAACCTAGCCAGAACTGTACAATTTCTAAACCTTTGACTGCTGCCACAGAGTACATTTTATACCTATACTGCGGCCGAACAAACTAAATTAGATTTGACAAATTGGGGTAAGTTGATGAACTGGCGTCTGTACTGTACAAAGCGCAAGGTTATCCCCACTCTATCATCTAGCGCCCAATATCCGAGCCGGTAAGTATACTTACCTACTTTTATACGTAGGTACCAACACAACATACAAATATTACTACCTACGTAG
The DNA here is from genome assembly GCA_958449745.1 of Ochropleura leucogaster. Taxonomy (NCBI): domain Eukaryota; kingdom Metazoa; phylum Arthropoda; class Insecta; order Lepidoptera; family Noctuidae; genus Ochropleura; species Ochropleura leucogaster. Next base: position 271,274 of record OY288227.1, read on the forward strand.
TTAAGTAACAACTTGTAATAAAAATATTCTACACACTCGAAACATATTATAAAATAACTCCCTGCCAGGTGTGTATCCAGCCCTCAAAAAAGGTTGTGGGCACAGCCACCAAAAATTAGCAAAGTGAGACTTGGATTGGAGTACGAACACTACGAACTCACTCATGAACAATCATGGATTTACCTATGTTTTGAACAATTTATTATAACATTGATTACAAACTACACAATATTTCACAACATTTTACATTAAGTAGGTACCTAACTTACATAAAAATTAGCAAAACTGCTTCACACGAGTGAAGATTTATTTTTATACTTGATTCTACTTACAATCAGTAAAAATGTAGTACCTATTCTAACGGTGTAAAAAAAATATTTCAAATTTTATTGTAGTAAAATTAAATGACGCAACATCCTACTTAACATTACGAGTATAAATGCGAAAATTTAGGTGTTTGAATGTTTGTTACTCAATCACGCCTAAACCGTTGAGCGGATTTTGACGAAATTTGGTTTGTGTAAAGACTAAACACTGGATTGAAACTTAAGCTACAATTTATCTCGAAATTCTCACGGGAACAGGATAAGCTTTCGGAGAGCGTGCGATGGAATTGCACAGCCTAATTCCGCCAAGCCCGTTCCATCATAGGACTACAAGACCTACGGCGATGCGCCACCGTTACATGGTAGACATCCCACCCACACGCACTAAACGGTTTGGGAATACCTTCATTGTGCGTACTGCTAAGGAGTGGAATTCCCTGCCGGAGTCTGTATTTCCTGACAGCTATAACCTGGGGGTCTTCAAGTCAAGAGTGAATAGGTTATTTCTAGGTAAGCGTGCTTCATCGTCGACCACATCATCACTTACCATCAGGTGAGATAGTGGTCAAACGCGAGCCTATCAATAATAAAAAAAAAAAAAGCTTACGCTTCTTTTTAGCAAAAACATTAATTATTTCGTCGTCATCCAGGTGCACATCTTTATGAATATTTAAGAGAGCAAGCCCCGATAATCTTTCCTGTACCATTGAGGCGCGCAACCAAGATTTGATTCTACGAAGCGTTGAAAATGATCTTTCCGCGGTGGCTACGCTGACTGGTAGTGTAGCCAAAATTTGTAGATATTTTTTAATGTTTAGCAAATTAGGTTCAACAAGCAAATTGGGGTTGTGGGCATGCCCACAGTGCCCACAACGGTGGATCCGCGCCTGCTTCCTGTGTCTCAGTGTCTCCTATCATTTCAAGAGCTATTTCGATAACATAAATAATTTTAATTGATTTAAATACTCGATAATTATCATAATTTGCGTTGACGTTTACGCTCATACGTTGAACCTAACAAATAACTAAGTCAGCCGAAAAACATGGAGCTTTACCCCACGCCATTAAATCATGCGCTATCGCAAATCGCAAAGTAGGCGATTACCGAGCGAGTGACTGACGACGTAAGCTTCAAGGTCAAAGGGCTACTTAATTCTGTTGGCAGTACAAAAAATTATGTACAGTATGCTTTTATCGCCATCTATTGATTCTTTGTGTAAACTGAACTATCGCTGCAAGCACCATCTAGCGCCGTTGTGAGTAAAAAAAAAATAGCCCGAATAGCCCGGTGAAATGAGCAAGTTATGGCGGTCGCGTTTCTTTGTATGAGATGGAGTATCTGTACGTTAGTATTATATTATCTGTGGTAACAGTAAATAACTGAAGGTTTATTACCCGCTGCGGAACCCGAAAATTGCCCGGACACGACGTCACAAAGGGCTCTTCCTTTTATTAAAATTCAGATCCGCAACTGGACCCTACAAACTTACTAAAGTAGTCCAAAAAAACAAACGTAAACCATTTTTGTTGCGAATATTCTGATTTCGGCCGCAAACGTTAAGTTTGTTGAAACGTTCTGTGAGCTCCAAAGAGCTCGTCACTTACCAAATGATTCCTTTTCCGATACTTTTCGTAATAATGTAAAAAGGACGGGATTATATGGGGTCAATGTCAATATACTTCTTAAGTAGACTTCTATTGACAGGACAATAAGACCCATTCCATTTTGTCACATTTCGACGCCAATTATTATGGTAATTTATCCTATGGCCATCCATTTGAAGTGTCTAAAGAATTACGAGTTTTAAGAGCTGTACTCAAATTAATCTAGAAGCTTTTAGATTCCTCTAACGACATTAGCGTTTGACATAGATTCAACCTTATCCTAGGAGAACATCCTAAATACCCAGATGAAAGTTTTTTTGTTCAAAACAAAACATCATACATATGTGTGTCGAATTCCATTAAAAATTCGTTAAGCGGTTATACCAATAAATTTAAACTCTTCTAAATTTTGGTTTTGTGAACCATCCTTACTAATATCCTACTAATATTATAAAAGCGAATGTTTGTGAAGATGTATGGATATTTGTTACTCTTTCACGTCAAAACAGCTGAACGGATTTTAATAAAATTTGGCACAGAGGTAGATTATAGTCTGGAATAACATATAGGATATTTTTGTTTTCGATATAACGCAGGCGAAGCCGCGAGCGCGAGCTAGTAGCGAATAAATTTACATAATATATTTCAATTACATAATCTGTACTCAGTTAAGTTGACCAAGCATAACATCTTATTTTCAATACGAGAGCCATCCACCATAAATCTAACCTAAATAATTTATGTCTCCATGTTAATTTGACCTAAACTGTCTTCTTACTTTCCCCTAAACATCAGAATTGTTGATGACACAGATTATAAATTATTTGTCATCATTAATTTTGCAGTTCACTGTCTTAGTGACAGATGGGCAATCTTTGACAAATGGGATCTCTTGACAATGCGTCAAACATAGAAAGTTATTCCTAGCTATAATTAAATTAATTACTAAATATATATACAACCTATAAATATACACAAACTCATAATAAAAATAGCTTAGTAACGTGGAAATGGTGTTGTGGCTTTCTTGTAGCACGTGTTTTTAGTTGCTACATGACAAAAAAGCGTGAGTTTTAAATGTATTTTTGTTGGAATAACGTATGGTTATGTTTTTGGAATAGAAATTGATATTTTTTGACTTTCTTCTTAGAGAGTAAGATAGAAAAGGTGTGTTCTTAAAGCGACAAGTTCAACTATTGACATGATTTCAAGAAGTATTGTGACTTTACCGCGCTGCTTTGTTTAAAACCGACAGTAGTCACTTTACAGCAACTCAGGTAAAAGAAAAACCGTATTTCAATTTAAATTATTTTTATTTCACATAGGCCTTCATGGACACTTGTAAAACGTCGAGAAAAGGTGCACAGTTCGGGTTGGTCGTTTCCTATGGAGAAGAACCGGCAAGAAACTCCACGGTTACTCTTTTAATATCATTTGGTTTTACCATGTTGTTATTACAGTGTTAGTATTGACAATAAGTCATTGCTTACTTTACAAAACGTAAAATAAAATAAAATTCACCTTCCTAAATACAGTTGGAAATACTACAACAACATTGAAATAGTGTCTTACGTCACTAACAATCTCTCTCCACATTTCAGCAGTCCATTTGTTCCAGTCTTCACAGATCATCTCCACAAAACAGATTGTGGCAGAAGGTCCACGTTCAAAATATACGTACGGCGATCTCAGACAAATGACAATCGCGAGTGCGTTTGCACCAAATATTCAAAAAGCGAGTCTATCGATGCTCATACTTGCATTGATCTTCATCAGTCGTGCGAATAGCGACGTCGAAATACTGAACTTTGCTGTGTCGTGATGTGACGTGTCAACGCATGCACTTGTATAGGCATGGACGCGCGTGTACGTGCGTGTTTGTGCGGATTCCGACCTGTGGTATCCATATTGCTTGGACGGTCGACAGGTGGCAACGCATACATGTTGATTAATGACACAAGCAATCAATTCCAAATGGGCAACAGTTTTTGCTTGCGTTTAATTCGGGGTAACACAGTTCCCCTTTCCTAATTTGCAGGTACCTACTACTTTTAGTTTTTGCCCTAGCACCTTATTTATTGTAATAGCAATGCTAAGTTTTCTCTTTTCTTCCCTCTTTCTCCTTCATATTTCAATCTTTTTTAAGCCTATGTCTCCAGGGTCCCAACTATCTCTGTACCAAAATTCATCAAAATCAGTTTAGCCATTTAGGCGTCAAGACGTAACAAACAAACAAACTCACTTTCGCTTTTATAATATTATATAGTAAGGATAAACAAGTGCGAGCGTGATGTGCGGTAGCTGTATGTGTGCCGTTTCACTCGTTGTAATTTGTTCATTGACAGCTTCAACAAACGACAACCTCATGAGTTGAAAAAAAGTTGCAACTTGTAAGGAGCTGTCCTTCTGCCTGCTTTTATTTCGTGTCCTCTCGTTCACACCCACTTACAAATTGTTGAGAGAATTCATTAAATTGTTCCTCCAGGAAATAAATGGAAATTATTCGAACAACCAGCGAAAGGGACATGATTTTAAATGAGACAACTTTGAATAATTTGCTTTTGACTTCGAGCATTTGTTACAATAACATCGGATTATTTCTGGTGAGTGACCAGAAATGGAGAAACAGGCAAGTTTTGGAGTTTGATCGAGTGAATATAAGCTGGTTAAAGAAGTTAAAGAATATCTGAAGATGTTTTCAATCTTGGAGGTTGTTTTAGTATACCTAGTACCCCATTGGGCCACTTTCACGCCACCTTCGCCGCAGTCAACCCTCGACATACAAATTTTCTTTGGAAGTCTCTTTGCTCATCTCTCCGGGTGTAACCAGTTGGAACTGGTCGCACTCAGCACCATGTCAAGTGATGCAGCCGACAATTATTGGACATAACTTTTAACCGTACAAAATTGGACTTGGCTTAAAATGTATCGAAATCACATGCCCACGCCCACATTCGATTATTGATCCACATTTCTAGGGACACATTGATACAAATGTTGTTCATTTAATAATATAGGATAGAGAAGCACAAAGAGCTGACAATCACACGTTCTGTTAACTCCTAAATAGATTGAATGTTAATAACTGAGCTTAAAGCGAAACTAATTTAATAGAAAACTAGAAAATGGCTATATCACGGATGGAGGAACGGGTTGTACGACCGACTGCACGTTACAGTACGAAAATGAGCTTTATTGCTAAGATATAAAGTCGCTGTCAAAGGCTATTTATTTCGATAAACAAGCGATTGAGTGTACGATAATTAGGTGACCGACGAGGACTGAATATGAAGAATAAATAATTGGTAGTCAGTTTATATCGTTTTGTATGGTAAAAATAACTTAGGTGGGGCGCTTATGAACATAGGAAAGAACTTAATTATGTACTAGCCACTTCCTAGTGTTTTAGCTGGGTAGAAGAAGTGGCGAAACAAACTCCCCAGCAACACATCTGTTTGTCAGGTTAGAAGAACCAGATTTTATACAATTCCGTTTATCACAAGGTAAAAAATTATTAAAAATTAAGAAATTATTCATCAATTGTCACATGTCAGCTTAGCAAACACCAATTATGTATATAAAAATAAAAAAATACCCAAGCCTAAATAATAAATGCTCCAGACTAACGGGTGTGCCCGCTAACACGTGCAGTGAAGAAGTCACAGGTGATAAACTAGGAGCATGAGCAAAGGAAATAAGCTAAGCATAAAAAGATTTACTAACAGCTGTTATCCGCCACACACTCAAGGTGAATCGGAAACAGCATTACGTACCACAAAAACGCCATAAAAACATAAAATTATCTCGTATTTCCCGCGTTTATCCGCGGCGGCCATTTTCGCGGCGATTTTCACGTGTTCCCGCGTTTATGGCAGGTAGCCATCTTGGAATCGGTAATCAAGGATGAATGGTACTACAATTTTGGGCGAAAAAGCATTCCGAAATATGGTTTTGTGATAGGGATGGTGAATTGTTGATGTTTTATGAGGATTTTAAGGTCTTGATATAAAATATATATCGTTGGCAGGTGCCAGTAGCGAGGAGAGAGGATACACAAACTGATATTTTGACAGCTCGCAAGTCAATCATCTCGGTCTCAATGAAAGTAGTCGGAAGTTTACTTCTAAAGCAATAATACTTTTGTTGCCTCTCCTAATTAGAGTGGACTTAAAATTAGCCTTCAATACCAAGTTTGTGTTCTTAAGTTTTGCATGATTTTGATTCATAAGAAAACCGATTAAAATTAGTTTTAATTTTCCACCAATTAAAAAAATCACTGGTAAATACATATAACGTCACAGAAAACCAATTGCCAAACGCAATGCAAAGATAATTAATACAAAAAAGTCCGTCCAATGTTGTAACATACAAAAACATCCTCTGGACGAAACCCTGCAAATGTTATATTGAATTTAAAATTTACATTTTACGCGCGTTAGGGGCGGCATTAAATGTAAATTTGTGAAGCTTCGTTTATGATTAGGTTCTCGTAAACAAAACGATGTTCTCTGTGTACTCGTGTTCTCTCTTGTATGTGTATTGAGAGTCTGTGGCTGATAGATTGTGCACGTGATGTGGTTGGCGGGTTTTTGTATGAACATTGGGACTGTTGTGTAGTGACACTTTAGAGTAAACTGGCAGATCAGCACTAGCTTCGCCCCGAGACGGATCATCATATAAACTTTCAACCCCTATTTCATCCGAGCAGTGGTTGAATTTGCCATCATCTTTTCATAGCCCTGTCCGTCCAGTGCTTTGAGCCGTACGTTGTTAGATATTTAGCTCAGGGCACTTGATTTTATAACTATCAGAGATCAATCAATTAGATTTATTTAACGACACGGTTGGCGCAGTGGCTGAGCGATCGACTGCTGCGCTGCGTGTCGCGAGATCGATCCCGGCACGGAACAAATGTTTGTATGGCCTACAGATAGTTGTTACGGGTCTGGCTGTTTGTGTATGTGAGTGATGTTTGTAAACGCACCCACGATACAGAAGAAATCCTAGTGTGGGTTTTTTAAAAGAGAAGAGAATAGCTTTATTTGGATATATGGTCACAAGTTCGTCTGCTTCCGATTCCTGAGTTCGATTCGGGTAAAGGACTATTTGGATCTTCCATCTGGAATTACTCAGTAGCAGCCACAGATTCTGGGTTCCCGCGCGGTTGTTGGCATTAGGTTCACCCCCTATTACATACTTACTGAGGACTTAAAAACATAACTAACGAACTGTGGGTGTTACTATTTAGATACAACTTTGACAGGTTAAGTGGGATCTAAAGAGTGATCAGTTCAGGGTTGTCAAACTCTTACAAGTTATACATTCTAAATGCTTTAAGAATCATAATTAAGGTTTGATTTGTGTTACGAAAGACTTAATTTTGCCAGGTCGCTTCATGATATTGTAAGAAGACTAGACACTTTTGCCAGCTACAAACTGGTGTGGCACACAGGGTGCACAACCCTACTTAAGTCTCATTATTCAAACTCACATCCCTTGCGTAAAACCTGTTTAATCGTTTTCCAATTAAAATAACAGCACCCCCTTTAAAAACGCGATTAATTTAAAGCTTGATAAATGATTGGCAGTTCACCCTTAATTAAAAATGTATATTTTGCCAATGTGTTAGATTGCGCGCTCAGTAAGGGTGCTGACCTAATAGCAACGAGGTGAACGGGCGATGGTTAAGATTATAAATTAGGTCGGCTTAAGTAGGGTTAATGGAAATTGATGGATAACGCCTCACCTGTGATTATGCGAAGGTATTTATAACAAAGTGTATGTGTTTGTTTTAAGTGGGAACTTTAACTGCTCCGTTGGTCTTGCGGTCGCAAGCACCACTGCTGAGACGGAGTCCTGGGTTCGATTTCCGGGACGGGCAAAAAGTGATATTGGGATTTTTCATTAGGAATTTCACAGTAGAAGCCCAGAGTTTGGAAGTTGGCGGTAAGATACGTCCGGGGCCTCGGAAAGCACGTCAAGCTGTTGGCTCTGCACTTGATCCCTCTCCAGTCGTATCGGATTACAATTCCATTGGACTATGAGAATTAGGAAACAGAGAATACACTTGTGCCTGCGCATATTCGCCTTTACTTTATGCACAAATAAAAACTGTACAAAGGCGGACTTAATGCCTTAAGCATTTTCTACCAGTGTATCTTAAGGTGATGCAGAGGTAAAACACAGTAGCTGCGATAACAGAACAAAGGATATTAGAAAATAAATATTTAAATAATCTTATCTCCGCTGAGATTGACCGGCATTGCCAGAAACGGACAGGAGGACTATATACTGTACCTTACAGCACTTGCAGCTGTACAATACAATGTCATCAATAGTGTTGTGGCATGTCCGTTTTGATCTCAGAGATTTTCGGCCAACGTTGGACATGCTAACCTTTTGAGAGCACCACCAAAGCCGTTCACAACCACCCTAGAAAGTCATCGAATGCAGTCGCTGTGGCGGGAATCGGCTAGAAGGCCTCATCATCATGGTCATTGCATACGTTTTACATTATCATCATGGGCCAGATGTAGTCGAATATCAGTTATTTACATAGACCATGACGTCTTAAAGCAGAACTTATTCCACTTCCTCTTTCACACACAGGAATAAGAACTGCTATAAGATGTCATGGAAGCCTATATGCTCCGCAATGATCACAGCGTATTCACTAAGGAAAACGATATCAGTTGGTGAAACTTGCTATCTGACCGTCTCGTATCTGACTTTCAAGAATCTTCCAAAATGATGGGCATATTTGCGACGCAATAATAAATACATTTGCACACAAAATCCCAACCATCCATCCATTAATACATTCTAAAAAACCTTCTACAAAAGAAACCACCCGCTCTGCAACGAAGGCTTCTAAATAAAGAAAGAAGGAAAGAAAAACAGCGACCCTGCCTGTATGCCGGTCACGTGCGAGGTGCACGCGATATGGCGCGCTAAGGCATTCGCAATAATAACGAGAGTCGCGGGAATGCGACACCTGGCTCTATTAGCTTTAATATTGCCCGCTGTTTAGTATGAAGATGGGGTGTTCTAAGGCATAATATTTTGGAGGGTCGTTGGATATGTTTTGTTGAAGCATAGTTCATCCTTCAGGCAACTGCTTACAAATTGGTTTTACAGCGTTATACATTGAAAGTGAGGAAGCTTTGAGTATAAGTGTAAATGGACATTAGAGTAGGGGGAGATCAAAGAAACGATGTATGAACTGGATAAAGGATGATAGTTATTATATGGCTAGAACGGAGGTGACTGCTGATGCGATGACAAGGATGGGAGAAAAATACACACTGCCCCTAGCCTAAATAAATTGGGATATGGGCAGAAAAATGATGAGCGTTGGACAATGAAAAACTATCAGCAAAAAAGTTGATGGATAAATCCTGTTCTGTCCAAAAATTGCTGTAGAAATACGAAGGCCGTTTACAGGCCAAAGCTGACTGGGGATAGCAGTCAAGAGCATCTTCTTTAATACGAGACATTAACTAATTCGCTGCTGGAAAGAACTCTTCTCATACATAGAAGGCTCGAACATTGATCACCACGATTGCTCAAGACGGGTTGGCGATTTCAGACTTATTTTTTCTTTACTCAACGAAAATTCTTTCATGGGTAATGGTAACAAGATACATAATTTCAAATGTCACGAACGGAAATTCTTTTGATACCTTGGGATCGATCTCTAAACATTGGACTCTGAATCTCTTAACCTCACGTGCGGTCATCGCAATGGAATACAAGCCAACGACTCAGTGGTTTAAATGAAGTTGAGTAGGTACTTGTATTAAAAGGTGATACTGGACAAGTTTGTTCGAAGACGCTTGTGCTCGAACTCATTCAGTTAAACTTGGTCGTTTGCCCGTATTCCATAGGCAATAGGATTTGGGTAAACGACTTATTGTACGATAAGGATCTGGACAGGGTGTGAGTCAGGACTGCACGACGCGGAATGTCTATGGACATCCACTGTCCATATCCGCGTTTACCTCAATTGGATCTCATCACACATTTATATCCATGTCACGAACATAACTAGATCCGAACTCACCGTGCAATGCGCTTTTACCCTTAAACTGGCATCTACAAGTTTAACGCTTGCCTTAAATACGTCCCTTTCTTGATAATCATCAATAACAGGTTGTCAGGTTGCCTCCACATACCAACAGGTTCGCTGATAGGCAGAATCAGATCAACTTGATTTAGATAACATGTTACTATAGAATTGAACAGAAGTTCCATAGATCGAGCGATATGGCAAATATGGGCCATACGCGCATTTCGTTGAGTAGCATTGTCTCGCTCACTCATACTGTACATCGTATCTATCATCTCATTCGAGATATATGCAACTTAGCTAATTTTTCACTTGACACTTACACGCTCCCAAAGTACACGGTACACGTTACATTTACAGCAAGTGCAAGAGCACTCGTGACTGTTATTTGTTTTAGATCGCTGTGCGGTCAGTCTGTGGCTATAAACCGCCGTCTACTAATGCCTTGTCCAGTAGGGACAAATTCGCTGCGTATCATGTCACGAGATCTTATGCGTTGGCCGAGCGATGTTTCATGATGCGATGTATGTACCTCATACATCGCATCATGAAACATCGCTCGGGACGTACTGACAAGTCACCCTTTCTGGACCAAAATCAAGGCGGGTATTTCGCGCGAAATTCACACTTTTTTAACAACCTCTGTCGATGCAACTTGCGTCAACAGCGAGACGCAGTCACTTGGTTATGTATGCGTGTATACTGTTGGTTAATCCACAAGTCGCGACGTGGTTTTGCCACATTTTGGAGCGCCGTATCTCACCTTTTTATGCTCCTAACATTTTCTATTGTTCAAAACTGTCATTTAGTTCGAGCGAAAAACATTCCAGCTCTATTCCTCGCAACACTTAAAGAACATTTCACTGTTTTCTATACTGCCGTGCTAAACTGAAATGCGGTACTTCAGGGAAAGCCAGGTTCGATAAAATTAAAGTTTTATATATACAGTTTGGTTTCAATATAAAGAATTTTGTTTTTTTAGTCCTTAAGTTTTAAATATATACTGCAGACTATAATTTACCTCTGTGCCAAATTTCACCAAGATCCGTTCAGCCGTTTTGACGTGAAAGAGTAACAAACATCCATACATCCATCCATCCTCACAAACTTAGTAGGATAGTAGAATTCGGCTTAGTTAATTAAATGCGTGATTGCTTAATCCATCTAAAGCTTTTGAGCTTAGCACGGCAGTATAGGTCACCGCTGAACACTTGAGTGACTTAGTTATGGCGTTAAGTTAAGCGACAGTGTGCCTGGTTTAGCTGTTTGTACAGAGCTGGTATTCTGTATTATTGTGTGTAGTGTGTTCAGAAGTTTGAGTTGTGTTATCTTTAGCAGTTTGTCTGTGGACGGGAGCGTTTTATTTTGTATGATTCGGTAATTAAGCGTGAAGATCTCTTATCTTTTTACGAGATGAGAATGTCTTGACCTTCGGACATTCTACTCTGTTAGTGTATCTTAAGATCTGTCGTTTTTATTGAAGTTAAAATAAAACTGGATAAACAATTTGTTGGTTATTGAGTTTATCCATTAGGATTATTCTGTAGCTGCCTAAGAAAGCATGTTAAGCACGCTAAGGCAATGATTGCTACTGGTGAAGACATTACGCGAAGGCGTCGCGGCTTCACCCGCCGTTTATACCTTTTTTAAGGGTTCCGTACCTCAAAAGGAAAAGATAGAACTCTTATTGGATTAATTTGTTGTACGTCTGTCTATCAAAACCCTTTATTTCAGGAACGCATGGCAGTATCCAGTTAAAATTAAAACAATATACTCAATCTGTGGTCTCTTTGTGCTGTGACAATCAACCCTCTAAGTCTACGCAGTCAAAACATATGGCCGTTTACGTCGCAAGTTTGTAAGTACGTAACCCTCAGTGCGAAAGTCGACTAGCTCTTGCCGCTTTTTTCTTACTGCTTGCCTCGTAAGAGGTTCGCAACGTGATGTAAACACCCTGCCAAAATAAACATCCCTTAAAATTGTGGAATTCAATATAATAAGGCTGGTAGTTCCAGTGATAACAGTGATAGATAGATCTATTAACAAAATGATGTCAAAAATGGCCATAACATGAGGTAAAGGATAGGAAAAAATACTTGAGAGGTGTCAAAGGACACCCGGATGGAGTGAAGTGATTATTTATTATGTACCCTGTATACACTCAACAAAAATAATCGTCGCGACACCACACTGTTCAATGCAAAATAGAAAGACGAAACGAAAATAACTGGCTTGCTTTCTATCAGAGAGAGAGAGAGAGAGAGACAGACAGAGAAACAAGCACGGCGTACAACTATCGCAAAAAGTGTCGCTACAACTTTCGGTCTTAACTTTTTCCGTCTAGCCCCCTTTCGCAACGCGCGGTAAGGAACTTTGTTCCAACAACGAAAAGCGGATAGGATATCTTATCATTTAGAAAGTTTTACTACGATTTTGATAGATCCTTCTATCTCTCAAATCAAACTGAAGTCCTATTTTAATTAGGTACGCCTTATTAATACGTACGTAACTTGAAACCAGTCTTTAAACCCACATAGCGGCGCACACGGTAGACGCTGATGTTCTAATGACAAGCTACTAGTGGTATCTTAGGCACCTGTCCCAACATCGACGAGGAAGCGACTACAGCTACCGATTAATTAAATGGCGCCTAAAATGGTCACTTTACCAAATTATTAATATTCGTAGAATAATACACTACTGGAAAAAAAATAAGGGATAAAAAGTAAATTTTCAACAGGCCGTAACTTCGAGAGAAATGTTCGTATGGAAAATAAAAAGAAAGGAAATTGTAACTCCAAGTGTCTTTTTTTTTTTATTAGAATTTTGTAGCCTTCGCGGTTTTTGAGTAATCTTAGAAAAACAGCAACAACAAAAAATCTTTTTATTTGGTCTACAGGCGTGGAAAAAATCTTTTTATGGATCGGATATTTTGTTCATGTAGCTTAAATTTATTTTTTTGTTCACCTTGATACGTCCATTTCTCATCGAGATATCGGTCTTCAAATGGAAAAGGATCTTTTTGTATTGTTTTCTTTTTTAATTTTTTTTCTTTTTATCACATGAATTTGAAAATGCAACAAAAAATACGGCTTTTGGTGGTTTTTTGGAAAGTCAAGCCCTAGCTCAAAGATATTAAGGAAACCACTAATGTTAAGTATACCTTTTACAGTTCAATATGTCCACAAAAACCTACAACGAGCCAAATTAATACAGCCGGCCGTTTTTCGATTCACTCGAACGCATGCACATGCACAAAGGGAGTCAATTCGAGGCTTTTTTTTTTCAAAATCAAAAGTCATTTATTCAAATTAGGCTGATAGCATTAGGCAGCACTTTTTGAACGTCACATTACAAGAGACAGTCCCACAAAAACGCCCTGCACTTCGCTGGCTGGCTAGCTGTTGCCACTGCGCCACCTTTGCTCGCTTGTCGCTTACGCTTGGCGGTGGGACAGAGGGCAAAACAGAGCGAGAGACCAGTAATTATAGCACTAAGTGCGACTATGTAATTAGTTGGATGTGGAGTGAGGTAATGTGGGCTAAGATTATGTTCGGCGGTCGCTTGGTTATCGTATTAATGGCAGTTTTCTACCGAATTAGTTTGTAGAAGTTAGCTGTAAACGGGCGTTTGAGCTTTCTCAAAAGTAGGAGAGTCACCTCATAAGTCCGTGATTACTTTCCTGATCTATTTGGTTCTTATTTGAAGAAGAAGTAGAAGTTTGCGGGGTGGTCCCGTATATGTATAATAATATGCATTTTATCTAGATTGTTTGGGTAGTTTATGAGTAACACTAGCTTTTGCCCGCGGCTTCGCTCGCGTTAAATTCGGTATAACACAGTACCTGCTACTTGCAGTTTTTGCACTAGCGCTTTATTGATTTGTAATAGCAACGCTAAGTTTTCCCATTTCTTCTCTCTTTCTCCCTCATATCTCAATCTTTTTTTTTTTTTAATAGCCTATGTCCGTCCCCTGGTTCCCAACTATCTCTGTACCAAAATTCAGTTTAGCCATTAAAGCGTGAAGAAGTAACAATCAAACAAACTCATTTTCGCTTTTATAATATTAGTAAGAATGAGTAATATGCTACGATACACACTTTTTTTAAATAAACGATTTCCACAAGAAATCCAATTATGTAGGTACTTTTGATTTTTAACTAATTAAATTATCCTAGGTGTCACCTAAAAATGTTATTTCATTTTTATTTTAAACTGTCTGCGCTGAGCCGGTAGTGTTGAAAATCCATTAGTGTTTTTTTGTTTAGAATAAATATTGTTCACATGAAACACAGAGCATAGAGGAGGACTTAATACATTTTCTGCCAGTCAACTTTCGGTTGAAGCAGAGACAAACACTGAAATTGCAAACTTAAAATATTGAAAATGGGGCCTTCATTAAGATGCCGCTTAAAATAAGTAAGACAAAGGCCATTACTTATTTATTGATTCTTCAGTTCGTAATCGTCCGTGTTATCCGAAAAAAAAAGAAATACAGTTCATTTAACAATTTCATGTCGTAAGACTGTTAAAGTCAGAGCATATATCCAAATGTTACTGAGCGCTTTGGCTAAGAGTTATTCCTGCCACTACACAAATGTCAAGTTAAATTTTCAAGTTACTTTACAAACTTCTACAGTAAATCTTCTACATAGTGACCTCCTTTCAAGAATGAAAGATACCTGCGCTAGGAGACTCCGCTCTTCGAAACTAAAAACAATAATAGTTTAGGAGAGTAGGTACATTCAAAAGAAATTCAACATTTGGCTAGACACCTTCCTAGACATGTTTTTAGTGTTAGAGTTGATTTATAAGTTCTTCTGTGTGTCTGCGGCCTTTGTACACTTTTTTTATGAAAAAACATCAACTTACCGCAAAGAGACAGTGGGTGTCAGACTTTTGCTAACTAAAACACATCCATGTTCCTTCTATTGCCCTTTATGTTCCGGGGCCGCGGTATCTCATTCTCAACCCGCAATCCCGGCAGGCGGAGTCCCTGGCAGGCCCCTCTGCTTTGAGGCGCGCGTGGAACACGAACGCGCCGTCGACACGGCCTGTCGTCAACAGACGGACGGACAGTAAGCTACCCATTGCCCAACCGTCCACAGACCCGTGGTGCTTGCAGCCTAAGGTATTTTCCCTTATATTACTATCGACTATCTTTGTTTAGACCGTACTGTTTGTGCCACGTAGGTAGCAGGCTAAAGTTATAAGGTCGTAAATTGACGACCCTACGGTACAAAGTCAGTCTATTAAGCACTTTATGAACAGATAGTTACAGTATAGTTTGGTAATAAGGACTTAAACTTATTTAATAAACACACAATGTTAACATTAATGGTGAAAGTTATACAATGTGTTCAGGAAGCCACGTCGTTAAGAATGGTCGACGGAGGACCGGGTGGACATTATGTTACGCAGAAATGTACCCCTACTAGTATACCTCTCCTTCTATGTAATTCATCATCTGCCTGTCTTTTCCCTACTACAGTACGGCCAACGAGAAGCGATACGAAAGGTCATTAACCTAAAGAACAACTGTGGCGTTGACAATCTAATATTTAGCTCTTTCCATCTTGTCCCTTTGTCGTAATGTCTCGTTCTCCCGGCAAAAACATGACAACGTTAAGACGGGTTCGCCAACATTCGGGCGGCCATTTTAGATGGGGTTTTAGCATGGGTTTTGTTTACATTTGGTATCGCTTCTCGTTGGCCGTACTGTATGTTAGGTTTGTTACTAGTCTAACTAGATGCAGTTGGATACCATATATCTTTTTCTTTTTAAAACTCTGCCAGACACTAAGAATTTCTCCTGTATCAGGGGTGCGTTAACAAACATTTAAACTCACATACTCAAATAGCCAGACCTGAAACAACTACCAAATAGTTGTTCAGTGCGGGGATCGAACCCGCAACGTTCGATCGACTACTGCGCAGCGTGCGCAGCTGCGCCAACCGTACCGTCAACAACGTTGCGACGTCAGCAACCCAATTAGTAGTAGGTAATTGATGAAACTATCTGTAACTACTGTCAATGACAGCCAAACTAACGGCTTAGCATGCGACCCGAGGCACGGAAGAATCTGTATCCGTAATGGATACTCCCATAGATCACGGCATAACCTAAAGATCGACCCGCACGGCTGTTTATATTTACCCACGAGCCTTTCTAGACAAGGAAGTAATTGCAAAGAAATTATGAAAAAGAATTAAGTATATGAAATTATGAATGTTCCTAACCCGCATTTGTAAGAATTCGTTAAATTTCGTCGCTTTCTGGAGACGTAGGACTTCGGGCAAAGCTTCACCCCATTTTGACCGAAACCGAAGGTCTGGCCGAAGAAGGCCGAAGCACCGGTCGGACACTAATCTATACTAATATTATAAAGCTGAAGAGTTTGTTTGTTTGAACGCGCTAATCTCAGGGACTACTGGTTCGAATTGAAAAATTCTTTTAGTGTTGGATAGTCCATTTCTTGAGGAAGGCTATTGGCTATATAACATCGCGCTACGACCAACAGGTGGTGAGCAGCGTGGGTGAAACCGTGGGGAACAGCTAGTGTTTAGATAATGTGGAGTTTAGTGGAGCGCTCGAGTCGCGACCGGTGACGTCGGCTGTGGTTGAATGAACTATTTATATCTTACGAACCAGTTGTTAGAGGGTAACGAGGAGACGGGTTAATTAGTGGCGACGGATTTAGTTTTTAGTATTTCCACATCTCCCCTGTATTCCTTAGAGGGTCAGGTAGAGATGTACCGTGCAGTCAGTGCCCTGCTTTATCTTTTTCACCGATATTTATTCGTAGGTGATACCGATATGTATGAATACTGAAAAGACATAAAATACATGAAAATATTACATGTTAGAATTATAATTAACACTTGTAACGGGATATTTACCATGTTTATTACTTAAATTGAATTTCCAATATTTCGGCGATGTTGCAAACGCCATGATCACGGATGAACTAACCTAAATGAACTAATGAACTAATCGGAAACTCAATTAAGACCAAAAGTTGTAACGACACTTTTTCTAAGCCGTGCGGCATGCGCGTGTTTCTCTGTCTGTCTCTTTCTCTCTCTCTCATAGAAACCAAGCCTGTAATCTGCGTTTCAACTTTCTATTTCGCATTGAACAATGTGGTGTCGCGACGATTATTTTTGACGAGTATATACAGGCTTTTTGTACAAAATAAATAATAACTTTGTTCCATCCGAGTGTCCCTTGACAAATCTCAAGTTTTTTTTTAAAGCACGTGCAAAGTATCAAAGTGTTTCTACAATATAATGTCCTTTCTATCCAAATAACCGTCCGTTAAATCACCAGGGTAACAACAGCATCACAGATAGTGTCGCGCTCCTCGCCGCACGCGCACTAATTGCGGACGTTGTCCACGTTCAGAACTGTTTAGAGTTTAGAGAGTTTCTCGACAAACCACGGCTTATCTGTCGTAGTTTCTAATAAGTCACTTCTTTGAAACAAGTGATAACTGCTACCGTACTATGCCGTCTTAGAGCAGAACTTATTCCGGTGAGGGAAAGAGACAGAGCTATACAGGGTGTCTAGCACCATCTCTTTCTCACACAGGAATAAGAACTGCCATAAGATGTCATGGTAACCCTACAGGTCGTTCTAAGTATGGAGACAATTACGACACAAATTCTCTTTCAAAGGTATGCAGAACTTGTGTTGTCTGATATGCTACTGCCCGATAGTTGCAGTAAATCTTAATCTCGAGGTCAATGACTCTGCGCAATGTATGATTTTTATGTCATGTGCTATTTGCAGTCCGTCTCTGACGTTGTAGATGGCGCCACTGTCTTAAAATATAACCATTATATTTATATTTCTACCTTTCTTACACGAAATAAATACAATAAAATAGAAACACAAAATGCATTGTACCGTGGATTTACTGAGAAAACGTGTGTGCGAATACGACGTGCGGTCACAGTAGAAAGATAACCAGTAAATCCAATACAAATCATTACGTATTTCAATGATGAATTGAATCTATTGCCCATTCGCAAAGGCAGTATCGTATGGAGAAGAATGGACAAGAACCTCCATCGTAATCTTTTGTTATTAACTGTTTAACAATATAAAATACATAATATGATATGACGAGGAAGAAGAATTTATTTTCCTTTTGTGAAATCAAAAGCGAGTGTCAGATTGTCCACTAAGCTTTTTATTATGTTGCACTTGCACAACACACATATAGGTACACAGTACTGACAGTTAGTTTAGCTCTAAAAGGAACTTGAACAGCATTCCACTAGCAACTTTGTTACGAAGAGAATAAAGATCACTTTGATTTTGACAGTGATACCTGTCTTATCAAGGAGTATCGTATTACCTAGTTATAAATTGGGTTGTGGAGGTTAAATAGGCAGTCGCTGTATCTAGAATACTGGTAACTATTCAGCTGAATAATAGCCCGATATAGTTCGGAAAAGGCTAGACGGTTGATGAAACAACTCAAAAAAATATTATAGTTATACGTCTACGACGTATACGTCAAGAGCTAACACAAAACAAGCTTATTCATTTTAGACTTAAGTGAAAACGAAAACCTGAAGCTTAGCATTCGTACCGCATGAGTTAACTGAACACTAGGAAGTGACGAAGGACAGGCTTTTGGGTGCTTGTCTCTTGTTATGTGTTTCGAAGACACGGTTGGCGCAGTGGCTCAGCGATCGACTGCTGTGCTGCGTGTCGCGGGTTTCCCGCACGGTACAAAAATTTGTATGACCTACAGGTAATTGTTTCGGGTCTGGCTTTCTGTGTATGTGAGTATAAATGTTTGTAAACGCACCCACGAGGCCACGATACAGGAGAAATTCCTAGTGTGAGGCAAAGTCTTTTTTTTTAATGTTGTCGTTCAAAAAGTGCTGATTAACAGCCTAAATTGAATAACTGACTTTTGAATTGATTAATTTAGCCGATTCCAATCATTTGCGTCAAGTTAGAATACTGTATTAGTAGGGTGCCGTAAGGTTTATACCTCGGAATCCAGGGCCAGTCAATGAATCTTAATATAAACGTTGGAAATATGTTTTTGATAGTATATAGAAAAATGTAAAAAAAAAAATATTATGCGATCTCAACTTTTTTTTTATATTTAATTTTTTTCTTTTATTTATATTAGTTTAAAGTTATATTTTAAAAAGAACAAACTTGATCTTGGATTTCTAGGGACTGCAGGTATACCGATGAAGAGTGGGGAGGGGAATAGAGGGGATAACAGCAGCTGTTAAGCCGTACCATCCTTTACCATTTCGCCGCATTTTAGGCCCCTATTTAAGACTGGATAAGACTAGAACGCAGAAATTTTCGTCATCCAGTAAGCTATAATTACGTACTTAAAATCCAAAATTTCAAGTCTGTAGGCTATTTAATTCCGAAGTTAAGGGAAAGCAAAGTTTAGCATTTATGACACTTACTCACTCACTCATGATCATCAAAACATAACTAGTAGTTCCCATAAACTCAGAGAGCTGAAATTTGGTACAGAATTAGGGTTTAATGGCCACATCAAGGAAAAACTATAAAAACTAGAATAACCGAAGATTTGAAGTACCTGGTGACCCTGATTAGAAAGAACAAGAGCCCAACCAAACTATTAGAGATCGACATACTGCCTTTACAAAAAATATTCAAGTTGGTAGGCCGCTTCATTTGATGTCAAAATCTAAGGTCTGAAGTATCTGATGAAGAACCCTCAGCTGGTCTAAGCTGTGTTAGAGATATGGTAATGCCCTCTTCTACGATTGGTACATAAAAATCGACTGTCATTGCAAAAATCCAGCATAGTGGAACACATATCTAATTTAATCTAGCCTATAGCGTCCCACTGCTGGGCGAATGCCTCCCTTTCTTCTTTTTATACGTATATAAATGAAAACTCTGGATAAGACTAGACTGGCTTTTATTTAATTATTTATTTATAATAAGCACACCAACAGCACGGTTACCTACATACAAATTGAAATAAACTAACACCTAAAAACTGCATTTCAGCAACCAAAACCACGTATCTGAAAAATCATACCTGTTGTAACTACTTATGTTTGCACTCTTGCTTTATACGGTGCCCCCCAAAAAATAAAAGATCTTAATGCGTTAAGTTAAGTTAATCCCGCCGACAAACTGTTACGCAGTTTGGCGGGTTTACTAAATGTACAACAACTTTGGTCCAAAAATAAATGATTTATTATTAAAAAAAAAAAAGATATATCTCTTTTTTGCAGCTTGCTTAGAATGCAATGGTGACAGCTGTACTAATCTTTTAGTACGAGAGCCAGGTGCAAATTTGGTTAATTATTTCTTCTCGTTAGATAATTGGCGATACGCATCAGACAACAGTATCATAAAGCCCTATGACCGTCAGCCGCGGCGCAGTGGGGGGGATGAGCAGTTGTAACCTTCCACGCTTGAAGAAAAAAAAAATTAATTCACTCATTTCCTCTCGGCTAAAACTTTATCAAGTTATAGCTAACCCAATACCTCAACAAAAAAAATAAGTCAGCTGGCTATAACATAGTGGATTGTACGTCAGCTGATGGCTAGATCATGGGAAAAAAATCTTCACTTTCAGTGATATCCTCTCGGCTAAAAATTTACCAGATGATAGCTTATATGTAACTATTGATAAATATATACGTCAGCTGGCTGTATCTCGGTGGAAAAATCGTCAGCTGATACTTTGAAGGTCGTTACGTAGAAGTTAGCCAGAAGCATTTACTGACTATTTAAAGGCATCAGCTGACCAGGTTTCCCTCGACTTATTGCTAGCTGATTTTTTTTATTTATCACAGTACTAGCATTCGCCCTCGGCTTCGCCCGCGTTAAATTTGGGGAAACACAGTTCTCCTTGCGCCTTATTGATTTTTAATAGCAACGCTAAGTTTTCCCTTTTCTTCCCTCTTTCTCCCTCACATCCTACTTTTTTTAAATAAAAATTATTATATATGCCTATGTCCGTCTCCTGGTTCCCAACTATCTATGTACCAAAATTTATCACAATCGGTTTAGCCATTAAAGCGTGAAGAGGTAACAAACAAACAAACTCACTTTCGCTTTTATAATAGTATAGTAAGGATAGTAAGGATTATATTTAAAATCAGCTCACAAATTTTCGTGTGGGAGGAAATGACGTCTTTTTAATTATTCGGCATAGCACTCCAATATGAGTGTTGAGGTGATAAAAATATTCCATATCAATATTTTTTAGACTTATAAGTATATAATCATATAATTATAGATATATTCCAATATTTCAATAATCAATTTGCTTAGTATAAATTAACTAGTAACTTGATAAAAAATATTTATTATAAAAAAATTATGACAAATTACAATTCAAATGACAATGTTATTTAATCATTTTCGGCTCCGCTTTGGCTTGAGTCACAAACATATCTCTCTGATTCATTGTCCGAGTCACTGTCAGAGCTGTCTGCTGTTATATTTTCATCGTCATCATCTGTAAAAAAAAATTTGAATGCGTAATTTAGCATAATATCATTAATATGATAATAAAATGTTACCTTTTTCGGGCTGGATAGTTATTTCATCAATCGATGTTGGTAACTGACTTCCAAAGAACCAGGTAAACTCATATTTATCGATGTTGGTAACTGACTTCCAAAGAACCAGGTAAACTCATGATGCTTATAAAAATCGTAACCTAACAAATAAAAGGAAAAAAAAAATTTGATACATACTGTAATCTTGCAGTAGGTGCGTCTTCTGGTATTATTTTGCGATACTTTGGGGGCAAAGCCGTAAATCCTCTATAACACTCACTGTGATACAGCTGAAAATTGTTTTTTTCCGTAGGAAGTAGGTACAGCCTCGTGTCCACTGAGTTTATTAGTTTTTCGAACACTCAATTTAGCACTACACTTAACAAGATTTTCTTCACTGTTCGATTTTAAATTAGAAGCAGATTTTGTTTTTTTGCAAAAAACGCAAAAAGGCGTTACATTCGACATTTTGATCGATTTTTCACAGATGCAACAATGTTTCGAGAATATTCTTTTCGTCAGACAACGTTTGCTCGTCTATTCTCAACGTATAATAGTCCCCTTCTTTTCTACTTCTAAAACATGGTCGATGCCCTCAACAAAAGGGTCTTCATACCCCGAGCATGGGCACAACTAACCCCCTCCAAGCATACCTTAATACTGTTTATGCTATGCTAGCGTGTGTTGTTTAAATCTTTAAAAATAACAAGAATAATTAAAGAGGCGTCATTTCCTCCCACACGAAAATTTGTGAGCTGATTTTAAATATAATACTGTCATAAATAAAAAAAATCAGCTAGCAATAAGTCGAGGGAAACCTGGTCAGCTGATGCCTTTAAATAGTCAGTAAATGCTTCTGGCTAACTTCTACGTAACGACCTTCAAAGTATCAGCTGACGATTTTTCCACCGAGATACAGCCAGCTGACGTATATATTTATCAATAGTTACATATAAGCTATCATCTGGTAAATTTTTAGACGAGAGGATATCACTGAAAGTGAAGATTTTTTTCCCATGATCTAGCCATCAGCTGACGTACAATCCACTATGTTATAGCCAGCTGACTTATTTTTTTTGTTGAGGTATTGGGTTAGCTATAACTTGATAAAGTTTTAGCCGAGAGGAAATGAGTGAATTAATTTTTTTTTTCTTCAAGCGTGGGAGGTTACAACTGCTCATCCCCCCCACCGAGCCTCAGCTGACATTCAGGAGGCTTCATAGTTCGATTATCTGATGCGTTTTACTAATTATCACTTGAGAGGAACTTGGTCATATAAATCTGTTACTGGCTCTCGGACTATTTCACCTACAATCTACATCAACGAGATCGCCGACGATGACAATAATGAACAATGATGTAATAATGTGTATAGTTAACGATAAATTATTTTTGTAAATCATTATTTTTTACGACAATTTAATAAATTAACATTGAAGTTACTCGGCAAACATAATTTATAACAAATAATTTTTTTTTTTTTACTATAAACACTTTTTCCCCTCTCCGCCTCTCATTTTTCAGTAAATTGTTGTTAAAAATTGTTGTAATCGAGATCGGCCAAATTTTTTTTTTTAACTTTTTTATTCGAGGTTTTAACAATGCAGTCTAACACTTGATATACAGATTCATTGACTGGCCCTGGGTTCCGAGGTTTGACCATTTTTATGCCTCACGGCACTCTACTATATGGTAAGTCAGTCAGTCATATGGCGCGGTGCATCGCCGCCATTGTTGTGAATTTACGCGCGAAACATTGACGTATTTATTCGACACCATGATTCTTGAATTTATTTATTGTTAACGAGTGGACACGCTGACTGTGTCCGTACATTACTTATTCTGTTGATGCAACCGAATTTAGAGATGAGTAACTCGGCGGCTTTACTTCTTGGGCTTGTAGCGTGATCTCGATCAGACTCCAAAGCTTCTTCTATCTACAAGGTACGGATAAGGCACATCAAGCTACTACAATCTGTCAGATTTCTTTGATAGATTTTCGACTTTATTTCTAAAGAATTAGGTTCAAGGTTCATTGGGAAAAATTGACAGTTTCGGGTAACCTGCTGGCGTCTGTACCTAATGGTTTTAACTTGTAAACCACGACGCGGGCCAGGTGCAAGTTGGTAGGAAATTGGTTAGACTAAGCTTATGCGCTGGCTTCGAATTCCAACACACGACCACTGCTACTGCAGATAAAACAAGTGAAAGATGTTGCTCAGAACATTCCTCGAGCTTAGGAAAATGGCGTGAAGAAAAGTTTGAGTCTGAATTTGTATGGCTACAAGCATAGAAGAAAACCGAAAAAATCATTGAATGTACTGTGTGAATCGTGATATAGTAAGGCGGTGATGATAATAGAGAAAACATGCTGCGCCGACCCTAAATAAATTGGGATAAGGGCAGGAGATGATTTATTGCCAAAGTAAATAATTGGTAAAACAACATGAAACTTCACAGACAGACAGTCCGACGGGCAACAAAGATCCTATGTTTCCGTTAAATCCTTTGAGATACGGATTTTTGTATAGGTTTTAAATGTTTTTTTTTTTTTATATCATTGAAGACACACATCAAGAATATAGCAATAGCAATCAAAGTATACTTCAACTTCAACTCTTCATTAATGGCTTTTATCAAAGTATACACAATACAACATCCATATTTTAGAAACTCCATGACAATTACTTGTTATACGTTTAACCGGTATCCATGGCAACGGCGCGGGCGATAGAAACCTAGACGGTTAACAACGGGTTAAATCATAGACACAAAGACATCGTCACCTACACAATAGACAACGGGATCGGAATAATACTTATAGATAACTTATGAGCTTAGCCATCTCTTTCGAATCGCACAAGTCTACTGCTTTTGTTTCACCAGATTAAGGCCATGAATTGCTAGAAAAGCTTAGCCTTAAATTCTTTATTGGTCCGCACAAACGCCTTTCAACCTTTAGGTATAATTATGTTCTGTTTATAAAGGTATCAGGCAAAAAAAAAACCTTTTTTATTAGAATAGTATGTGAGTATGCCTAGTAGACCGTTCCGTAGCCTGCCAACACCGTCGCGTGCCATGCACAGAGCGTATCAACACCGGCTAAATATTCTCACTGACAAATTGTTAAATTCGGTGCATGGCACACTGCAGTGACGGAATGGTCTATACATATATGTATATATACTGAACATAGTCTCATGCTTTTCAGTAAAAATAATTTAGGGTTTCAGTTAGACTTGTATGGTCACCATTTTAAACCCGTTACAAATAGGTATTATAAAAGGGTAAGAGTTCTCATGTACATAGAGGTCTGTGTGCCGTTCCTGATACGTTAATAGCCCGATCATGGTATGGTACAGTGTTGTAGGCAGACGCCTGGTAATTATGCCTGATTTAAAAAAGCTGCATTATCTTCATCTAAGCATAGTGTAGTCCAGCCACGTGAGAAGACAACCGCTGGGCTGCCACTAGTACAGTGAGCCAGACACCGTGAAGAAGCTAGGCAGAGGTCTAGTAATTACCTCACATATTTACTGGCCAGGCACAAATCCAGGATCTGACTCGTACGTAGAAGTTCGTAAGGCAAAAACCAAATAACATTTTGCCCTAGCCAGGTCTTCAAGACCTCGTGGCAGGCTAACGAGACAGTCTGCTACAGATTGTTCCTGAAACATTACGATAGGAACTCTGGGGAAATCATTTACAAACCCTTGTAAAGAGAGGCCTGATTAATTTTAATACAGCTTTAGGATTTATTAATGTTAACCGCAAGACTGTAGCAAAGTGCTATTGAGACCAAACTTGGGTGTCGATGGTATTATTTTAGATCTGAATTTGGACGTTTTGAAGACCATAAATAATTGCATTACGCGATGATTGTATTCGGTTTGAATGCGATTTTCTGTTTTTGGTTTGTTTAATGTTTTGGATTGCCTAGATTGTTGATCAACTAGCTGCGTACACACTTGTTCACTACCATATCTCCCTCGTCGATGGCTAGTATTTGCTGATTGGCCGCCATTACGAAATTCGCTCTGGTGAAGTATTATTTATTAAACTAGCGTGCCCCGCGCTTTCATCATTGCTCGGCTTCTAAAGGCCACTGTGATGTTAGATAGCCTCTAACCTTCCTTATCAAATGCAAAAAGATAGTAGATTAGTAGTTCCAGAGATTAGAATAGAATTTAATACCAATGTCATACCAAAATTGAAACACATGCAGCCACCTAATTTCGATTTGTCCCTGATTGATGGCAAAAAAACCGGAGGAGAGGAGCTCGAGGCAAAATAATAGCAGCCGCTCAGGTCGATCTTTAGGTTAAGCCGCGCTTGCCTAGGTTGATCTGTGGATGGGTGACCACCCGTTACATACAGAGTTCCCTCCGTACGAGTTTGTAGATCTTGAATAGTAGTTACAGATAGTCAATGTCCCGAAGGTCCGACAACCAGTCTTTTTAGAGGTTTCGTATTACCCAGTACTAACTAGATTATAGAGGTCAGATAGGCAGTCGCTCCCTGTAAAATACTGATATTCAGCTGCATCCGGTAAGACTGGAAGCCGACCCATACATAGTTGGGAAAAGGCTAGGCAGATGATGATGATGGCAAAAGGCCCACTCCCCGTTACGTAGGACTTAACATCAATATTGATCATTAGCAGTCTTTATCAGACCACTGCTGGATATAGGCCTCTCAAAAAGCGCACCACTTAGCCCCATCTTCGGTTACACGTATCCAGCATCTGACAGCCGTCCTGCGCAAATCTTCGTCACACATTACAGTTGCCTTTTCGCGGTGTCCACTGCAGGACACGCTTAGCCCAGCGTTTATGAATTCTGCGACAAGTATGACCAGCCGTCACTTAAATTTCCTAATTCAAGTGGCTATGTTGGTAACAATTGTTTGTATCACATTTTATCTCACAGAAAGACTCCGAACATATTCCTCTCCATAGATCGCTACGAGACTTTGAACTTGTGGTCCAATCCCATCGTCATTGTCCACGTTTTACGAAAAAGCGGAAGAAAAACAAACTCAATCTCATACGACTAAGTTTTAATTACAATTAGCATTAAAACTTAGCCGTTACTCGTATGACATACAAAAGAAGAATTATTTCGTTATCTGTAAAGATTGGCGGGCTGCCATTTTATCAAGACTATTTTATTCTTTAAGTAATGTTTGTATTATGTCGATACGGTTCAAGAACTTGACTTGTCCATGAACTCATGCAAGTACATGCTTGCTTTGCGACGAATATAAAATATAATGTTATATTATTTTGTGCACAGTAGTTCAACGACTTATTCCCGACACAATATGTTCGTACGCTTACGAAAAGTGTTTCATAATTTTTAAACACAAAATTCTTTCTTATTCTGCTCTCTCTAAAAAAATCTGGTAATGGGTGTAGGTAGGTACATGAATTTAAATGATATGATTATGAATGAAAATATAGAAAATGTTTCATTTCTTCTTATTTCCGCCGTCTTGAAATAATATTAAAGCATTTCGAATTTCGAGTGAATCGTTTTCTTCTAGACAAGCGTGTTCCACTCTGGGCCGCTTCATCGCTTCACATCAGGCGAGTTGCTTCCAAACACAAGCCTGTTTAATATTAAAAAAAATGTGAGATACATTATCCTTACTTCCTTACTAATATTATAAAAGCGAAAGTGAGTTTGTTTGTTTGTTACCTCTTCACGCTTTAATGGCTAAACCGATTTTGATGAATTTTGGTACAGAGATAGTCGGGAACCAGGAGACGGACATAGGCTAATATTTTATTTGGAAAAAAGTGGAATGTGAGGGAGAAAGAGGGAAGAAAAGGGAAAACTTAGCGTTGCTATTACAAATCAATAAGGCGCAAGGGGAACTGTTTTACCCCGAATTTAACGCGAGCGAAGCCGCGGGCAAAAGCTAGTTACCTATAAAACATTTGTGTCAATTCTTTTGTCACAACATAAACCAAAACTACTCTAAAAATCACTAAAAAAATTGGTTTATTCCTATCAAACGACGTTTCCTCTTCTGAAATTGATAAAAGTGACACAATCGTATTATAGGTAGTTCGACAGCATTAATGATAATTTAGTAACTGAATTTTGTTAAAATGGCTGAAATTTACGACGTTGACCAAAAACAGTGAGTGTCAAGCTAAATCGGACTATGTTTAATCGCGACTAAAATGTCGTGAAATAAAATTAGATGGTACCTATTAGGCAATGTCATTTTAATTAATCCTGTTAGTGTTAAACCAACCCGCACTGAAGACCTGTATTCTAAAAGTAGGAAGGAAAATAGGAGGTTCTACGCACGACAAACCACATTGTCGATCAACGCACAAACATTCGTGTACAAATATCCCAAATACCTATTGCGCCTAAGTCTGAGATATGCATAGTAAGGCACAAGAATTCACTAGATTAACTATAGATACAGCACTTGGGTAGCTAGGTACGATGTCAGAATTCCTTGTACCTAGGTACCAGCTTTCTAAATAGTTGGTCGTTGGCTATTGTCAACACGATTGTTTGAGCGAAAGATTATGTATTTGCTGTGATGGTAAATAGGTAGTTCATTAATGTAAGTTGGTAGTGCTACATTTAAGTTCTTTTTTTTCTAGTTATGTTTCTAGGGCAAATTTTTAGGCTACTAACGTAATTACACACGCGTATTTAGCAGTTTTTCTTTGGATTTATAAAATCACTAATAGCTTTTACAGCAGCTTTATTTTCTTTCGTACCTATTTAAGATGTGAAATTTACCCCTTAGTCACGATAAGGGAAAACGCGGCACAATATCCGCGGAGACTTCATGTCCATCGGCTAATTAACGCCTGTGAAGAGAAAAGAAGGTTGCAATTGGATTTAAAGACCTTAAAGCAAGACCACCTACCGCTATATCCTATAATGTCTTCAATGGTGTTCTGACATGTCCTCTTTGTACTCAGAGTTGGTTATGCTCGCCAATTGAGAGCACATACGAGAGCCGCACACCAAAGCTCTCGACAACCACCCTAGAAAGCCATCGAATGCAGTCTCTGTGGCGGGAATCGGCTAGAAGGCATCATCATCATTTTTTTTTTTTAGCAACTGTGACGACGCCGATGTCAATTATTCTGCCAGCATCGTTTGGTGGCGGGCAGCGTGAACCATGGAACAATGCACTTTATAGTGGTGTTATTATAGGTGTTTATTTGAAACATGGTTCTGTTTCTGTCAATAAATGGGCTATGGTAGAGAAATACTTATTAACATTACGCCATGCAATCCCAAACGGTTAGGCAGAGGAGTACCACGCATGGTTCATAAACATAACGGCGAAGTGTGCGGTTACAACGTTTTCAGTCAGATATTACGTTTTTTTTTTTTTAAATTAGATTACCAATGTGTTTATCTTTTAGCGTTAAATAGGTAGGTACATTTATTGAGTTTGTTCTACAGCTTCTAAATATTTGTCGATTTTGTTTGCATTGTTTTATTTTACAAATTCAGGCTAAGTTTTACTAAGAAACTTCTTTCTTTCGGGCCCGAATTATTAGATCCTAGTACGGGAGCCAAAATTTACAACTTGTTGGTTTTAAAAAAGTTCGAGCAAGGTTCGAGTCCTACCTATATCAACTTAATTCAGCCTAGTTAAGTATCCTGAATACCGATGATTCAGTTCTATTCCAAGATAGACTATTTTTGTGGCAACAGCGCACACAATACTAAGCCTATAAATTGATCACTCTTAACTAAACAACTTTTAAACCATAATGAAAAGCTTTTGGAAGCTTTCCAGAACTGTTCCAATAGGAACTTACGCCATTAAAGTTTATTATCTGTTTACAAAAGGAATTAAACCTCTAATTGACCCGAAGCAGTCAATAAATCTGTATTTATTTGTGTGTCGTTAGAATTCGAGGGCGGAGCGCTAACGGCGAAGCCCTAAATACAAGATATACGAACTTACATACATTTTCAACACATACATTTTCAAAAGACAGGCATTATGACAGAATGTCTTTGGTCACACACATAAAACGTAAAAACAAAAAACGTAAATAAACCCTCCACTGCTCGGTGTTCAAGTTAGTAACAATGAACGTATAAATTACCTATAGGTAGTTTGAAATCGAGAGAAATCGGCTACAAAGCGTTTCAACTCGAAATCATACATTCCAGTATTTAAATGACATCTAGATGCAATTTTCTGCATAATTACAGATACCCTATTATTAGCGACAATTTCAAGACCAACGATCGATAGTAAATGGTAATATTTATAAGGAGCTTACCTTGAGCGTATGTAAACAAATGGAGACAGGCGAACAAGAATATCCAGTTCCCGACACCGAATTGATACATCCCTGTCCGCCACATGTTGCAAAACACTTAAACAACACTACACAATATGTTTTAATTCATACGATTCACATTTTCACATAAAATTCACGAATATTTTGTGTTTTATTTCACACAGTTTTAAGTCGATGTTGCTACCGATCCGCCATTTTCAAGCGAGCACCGCCGCGTTCGGAAACACAACTCAATAATGAAAGGGCAATGCCCGAGTTTATGTTACGTGAAGCTTGCAGCGTTTGAAGGGTTACTTGCATTGAAGATAGGCGCAGTACTAGTGCTGAATTCAATCGAAACGCCTTGAGTCAATTTAAATCGATTGCAATAATTTAGTGTAACCAATATTATAAGAATAAATAAATAAAAATAAAAAAGCTTTTATTATTCCTTACAAATTATTCATAGGTACGAGAAAAAAGAAATAACTTTAAACAGTAAAAGGTTAATATGTTGTTAATGTAAAATATGAAATTAAATTAAAAGACTTATTACTATGTTAGTTAGTATTGTGTGTTGGTATCTTCTCTTGTATTTTCCTTATGTTCTATGTAAGGACCGCCTGCGGCGGTAAAAGCCTCCTCCAGATGCTTCCATCCATCACGTAGTCTAGCTGTTCTGGCCCAGACTTTACCAGTTACCTTGACTATGTCGTCATTCCATCTTTTAAAAGGTCTGCCTCTTTTCCTTTTTAAATTTCTAGGCGTCCAGTTTGTTACAATTATAAGGATGCACATTCATAATTCAAGACAGATATTCCGCATAATTTAAATGCAATATAGTTAGAATAAACGTTCAGTTAAACAAGCCTGGATCTAGCACTCCAGAAACTACAAGCAAAGTCTTTTGAACATTGTTAATGTTATTGTCTACAGGCGTGCTTGATGATGGTACCATCAGTGAAAAAAATCTAACTTTGATTGCTTATATCTCGGAAATGTGACACTTTAGAAAATATTGTCAACATCAAACTTGCTTGTATTGATAACAGCTATGGCTTATGTATGACCACAGGTATGATGTATGACCGCAGCAGGTATGATGTATGACCAATATTACTAAAATAAAATAAAAAAAAGTTATGCAGGCCAGACGTTATACCTTTTTTTGTTTTCCAACCTCGCTGCCAGGGCCAGTTTCGAAATCTCTGTAATATAACAGCCCGTTCCTTAAGTAATTAGTCCCAGCCCATCTTTTGCTGCCATCCCCCAATGACGCTGAACCACACAGGGGGTGCCCTTAGCGAGCGGTCATTCAGTTTGTTAACTTTTGGAAGCTCTGGCATAGTTTGCAAGAACAGTTAGTGACCCAACCTAAAAAATGAGCTTGTATTTATATCGATGCTTCAAATAGCTTCGGATCGTTTCGCAATATTCGACAATTATCAAATCGTATCGTGTCGTTCTTTGAAATTTTGGATTCTTGTCACGGTGGATCGACGTAGCACTGGTCAGTTTTCCTCACTTGTTAGTTTTTCTTATTCGTCAGATTCGCTAATAAAATTCCGAAGATACATAAATTTTATAAATATTTGTAACCGCATTTACCAACATGTTCCTCTGCTGTCACATTAAAATATTAACATTTTTGATACATGAATAATCAATTATTATGTTTGGATGGATGAAATGGCAACAGGTCACTGGAACAACTTGTGGCCCACGGATGCCCCTCAAGTTAAAGGGGAAAATATATAAGTCCGTGATTAGACCTGTTGTACTGTATGGGTCAAAATGCTGGGCTGTAAAAAAGGTGGATGAAAAACGATCATATAGCGGAGATGAGAATGTTGAGATGGATGTGTGACAAGAATGGATAAAGTAAGGAATGAATATATTCGAGGAAGTTTGAAAGTTGCGCCTGTTACAGAAAAATTGAAAGGGAGTCGTTTGTCTTGGTATGGACATGTGATGAGGAGGGATGAAAGACATGTGACTTAAAGAGTGATGGATCTGAATGTTGATCATGGACGAAGAGCGAGAGGAAGGCCAAAGAAAAGATGGATGGATTGTGTAAGGAGTGATATGAAGGAGAAAGGAGTAAATGATGCCATGACGTCTGATAGGGGAGAATGGAAGAAGAAAACGTGTTGCGCCGACCCCAAATAAAATGGGACAAGGGCAGGAAAATGATGATGATGTTTCAAATTGAATAATCGTACAATTAAGGTCAATGGTGTAGTAAACTATTGTTTCAATTCAAAATGTTATTATATCAAATCAACTGAAGTCATTGTTAATTTTCAGATTGGTTTGTGCATCACTAGTTTTCATTTCCTTTGAAGATACTGTGGTGTTTGTGACAGTGACAGTGACATTTTTGTTTTCATCGAAGTTTGTTCCATTGCTTGGTTGGTTGCTTAAAAGATTCGAAAAACTCGTTTAAATGCGATATTAATTAAAATCTGTGAAGCAACGTTAGAAAACAATAATGGAATTAATATATTCTATGCGGCGCAAGCCCTTGAAATGCGAGCCGCCGCACTTTGAAAGGTAAAAACAACACTATTTGTTTGTGTTTTAAACTGAACAACATCACACCTGGAATCCCTGGATAGGCAGAGGTGCGCTTATAGATCATCCACATTCGCTAGTTAAGTTTATGTAATAGTGGACGCGCCTCTTTCTAACTGGGCACAAATCCTGACAGTGGGTAGCTGTTGAATGTTTCTGCTACTCTGTCAACTCTAAATCACTTTCTTGTCTTGGGATTTCGAACTCAAGACCTAAGGCTCATCAGAAGGCCTTATTTTGAACCCACTGGGTTACTACAGTTAGTTCCTCTTAGAGTATGCCATAGATGTGGCCAGTCCAGCTTACATTTAAGCTAAAGAGAGAGAACTTCCAAGGTAGCCTTCAAAATATACATATTGTTTAATATTTTGCTATCAACAGGACAGTGTTTGGTTCTCAGTTAACACTTTTGCTGCCCAGAACTGAGTGTATGAGATTATTTTGGACACATACGCGGAGTGCTCGGCAGTGAAAATGTTAGTCAAAATGTCATTTGGGACTATTAAAAATATGTTCTGATAGCATTCTAAGATATCCTCTTGTAATAGTGGGCAAGCTTATTGCTATCAATCAGGAAAAAAACCAGACTCTATGTTTCCAAATTCAATCACAAAACGGGAGACGCGGCATGTCCGGCTAAAATAGCTGCCGAGTATCGCTATATTAACTCGATAGACTATGAAGGCTACTAAGAACGCCCGATTTTAGTTTATAGCTTATCGTAATTTGTAATCATAAATTGTATTTAGAATGTAATAGGTATTAATTAGGTTACGTAGAAAATCATGTATCTTTAAGTTGATGTATTACAATTATGTACAAAGACAGCAATTACTTTTTTGCGCAGCGTTGCATACCTAGAGCCATGTACGCCCAGACAATTTTTACTTTATGTCAGCAAATATTTAATAACACTCTGTTCCACTTTAGTTTTCCGCTATGTTAGTTTTAATTTTAGTATTTTACACTGTTTATTTATTTATAATTCGAATAAGATTTTTTATGTACTGTCTAGCCTGAGACACAGGTTCAACCTAGTTCAGGCAACTGTGCAAACTGTGATCTATTTTAGATGTCAAGATAATTTTATTGTAAATTATGTCCTTTTATAAAAATAAACAATTATTATTATTATTATCACCTTTATTAACATTACATTCTTAAGATTACATTTTTAAATATTTCTTATAGTAAACAAATAAAAAAAAAAACATTTAAAAATATAAAAATAGGTTTCCGCCGGTAGCGGGAGCAGGGTCCAAGCTACCGGTGGTTAGGGCTCCAGAGACAGGAACCTCCTCACAATACGGGCCGTATCGAGGAGTACTGCCTTCTGAATCAGGCCCTTGATCCAACCACCTAAGGAGAGCTTCGACAGATGTTCGTCGAAGCTCTTGGCAATTAAGCCATTGGCCGTTATGACAATCGGCACAATGATAGCCGAGTTTACATTCCACATGTCAACAACCTCGTGTGCCAAGTCAAGATATTTTAGTTGTTTTTCTTTCTCAGCTTTCACGAGGTTTTCGTCATGTGGAATGGTAACATCGATTATCATTACGCGGCGCGCTGATCGGTCTATCACCACTATGTCAGGCTTATTGGCGACAATAGTCCTGTCAGTAATGATAGACCGATCCCAGTACAGCGTGACATGGTCTTTCTCGAGAACTGGGTCGGGCACATACTTGTAGTACGGTACCTCAGATTCAACAAGATTATATTTCAAGGCAAGTTGCTGATGAATAATCCTAGCTACTTGGTTGTGTCTATGCAAGTACTCGCTGTTAGCTAGACGAGAACAACCAGAAATAATATGTCTGATGGACTCACCAGGACGATGGCATGCCCGACACACGTCAACCGTCCCATCCCTCATAATATATTTCCGGTAGTTGTTCGTCAACATAACTTCGTCCATAATCGCACAGACAAAACCTTCAGTTTCCCCAAATAAGTCACCGAATCGTAGCCAGGACACGGACGCTAGAAAATCTACATCGGGCCCATGAAGAGCCTTGTAGAAGCGCCCGTGAAGCTCCTTACCTTGCCATACTTCCTTGCGGTCATCGGTAGTAAGTACTACAGGTTTGCGCCAATTCTCTTTAGCCATGGACAACGGGGTGAGTCCCTTGTCCACTGCGACTACATCTCGGTGCATACCCACGTCGGCTTTTAAGAAATATTCCCTGAGACTGCACACCTCTCGGTTGTGGAGGGTCTTTGCGTTTAAAAAGCCTCGACCCCCACACTTCCGTGGGATGTACAGTCTCATCACCGATGATCGTGGGTGATGCATCCGATTTGCAGTCAGCAATGTACGGACTCTCCTATCCAGGGCATCGAGTTCAGTCTGAGTCCATTTGAGTATGCCGAAAGAGTACATTAAAACCGGCATGACCCAACTGTTGAAGGCGCGCACCTTGTTCCCGCCGGAAAGAAGGCTTTTTAATACCTTCTTCAGGCGACCAAAGAAACGCTCCCTCAACAGTTGCTTCATGTCAGCCACGTTAATGCCTAACGCTTCCGACATACCCAAATACTTATAGCTTTCGGATGAGGAAAGGGATCTGAGGTGTATGGAATCCGAGAGTTGAATTCCCTCGGATTCCATAATCTCTCCTCGTTTAACATACATGACTGCACATTTGTCCACACCAAATTCCATCCTGATGGCGTCACTAAAAGTTTCAGTTACTTTCAGTAGCTCCATCAGTCGCAATTTGTTGGGGGCAAAGAGTTTCAGATCATCCATGTAAAGGAGGTGAGATATGACCTGACCACCTCTTCTCAACCGATAACCTAGACCTGAATCCTCCAGCAATGTGCTAAGAGGATTCAGGGCCAGACAGAACCAAAGTGGACTCAAACTGTCGCCCTGAAATATTCCCCGTTTAATCCAAACAGGCTCATCATTCCCCTGGATTTGTCGACATCCTGGATATCGAAGTACCGTCCTCCATTGTCCCATACACGACTCAAGAAAGGCGCGTAGGGTTGCATCTATCTTGTACAACTCCAGCACCCTCTTGAGCCATGTATGTGGCACTGAGTCGTAGGCCTTCTTATAATCAATCCAACATGTCGACAAATCCTTGCGGGATCGACGAACCTGTTGGCTAATGGCCATGTCAATGAGGAGTAGCTCTTTAGTACCGCGAGACCCGTTCCTACATCCATTCTGAGAGGCAGACATAATTGAATTTTTGTCAATGTGTGAATTAATTTTCGCTCTCAAAATGGACGTAAGAAGTTTATAGACCGTCGATAAACACGTGATCGGTCTATAATTCTTGGGTTCCGCGGGACTACCTGACTTATAGAGCAGGTGGGTAACGCCTGTTGTTAAAAACTGTGGCAGAGACCCGGACTCAAGGCAAGACTGAAATTGTGATGCCAGGCGAGTGTGTGAACTACTGAGCCACTTGAGCCAAAAGTTGTGCAGTCCATCCGGTCCTGGAGACTTCCAGTTCGGTAACGGACGAACTGCACTGGCTATGTCTATAGATGTTATTAAAATAGGCTCCATTTCTGGAATAGTTTCACACACGCGCTCAACATCACGCATCCAGTCAGCCTCAGTATGACAGACAGGCACCGACCAGATGCTGTGCCAGAAAGAACTCGTGGCTACATCATCCGGGCGGCACACGTCAGTCACACTTTGTTCGGGTCGCTCCCAAGCTCTGTATACCCACCTCTCATCGCTCCGGAACATGCGATTCTGCGAATACCGATCAACCCGCCGCTTATACCGCCGAATACGGTTTGCCCATGCATAAACTTTCTGCTTCAGGAAGTCGATGCGCTCTGTGGTACGAGACATGTATTCTTGAGGACTGATTCCAGTCCCCGAGAATGCCCGTCTCACAAAGCGCATCACACGTGGTCTTGTATTGCCCTCCCTGAAGCAGTATAGTTTACCGATGAGTACCCTGGCCTCGTCGATACGCCGCTCGATCCTGCACTGCCAGGCTGGTACGGATGGTTTTGGTCGAGTAGCTACGTCACAATTTGGAAATTTGACGTTAGCTACACGACATACCGCAACAGCCCCACAGTACAGGATCGAGTGTGTATCAACGAGATGCTCGCTACTCTCGAATAAATTCTTGAGCTGCG
This sequence comes from Ochropleura leucogaster, assembly GCA_958449745.1. Lineage (NCBI taxonomy): Eukaryota > Metazoa > Arthropoda > Insecta > Lepidoptera > Noctuidae > Ochropleura > Ochropleura leucogaster. Next base: position 307,787 of record OY288227.1, read on the forward strand.
AGTTCAGGGCACACACCAGCGCCCTATTTTTTTTATTCATGGGTAACCGTGGTAATCGAGGTCTAAGTTCGGCTGGAGTGGATCGATAGTCGCGAAGCGCATCCTCCAGTGCGCTCCTCAATCGGTCGTTGCACTGGCTACTTACCGTAGCAACCCTATCATCCTCCTCTACGACAGTGGGATTGGACCGCGGCTGCGTCACATCAATTGCTGACGCTTGCACCGCGGTTTGTGGCGTAGTCAAGATGACACGATTGCTCAGTACTTCTGAGCGCAGCCTATCAAGTGCAGCATCGTCCAACAAGTGATTGCGTTGGATGACCCGCACCTGATCCGACAGTCGTTGGGCCGAAACATTGATGGTTGGTTCTAGGTCCTGGAACAGAGACAGCATCCTAACACGGTACGCAGTGAGGTTAGTTCCCCCCTCTGTAGACCCATAATATGCGCGCATGACATTCGCGTTGATTGACGAAGTCCATCGCATGCGCGACACATTTCCACCGGCAGCGGGGACCCTGATCGGGGCCTGTTGGCCCCTAGATCCCAAGCTCGCTGGCGGCCGTCCTCTTCCTCGTCGTTGTCTTGTTGGTGGTGGTGGTGGTGACGACGGCGGGGAGAAAAACTCGTCGCTCGAGCTCGACGCAACTGCAGCGACCGGCGACACGGCGCTCACGCGTGTAGCGCGTCCCGGCGGCTGCGAGGCGGAGCTGAGCGACGAGCCCGGAGATGGTGGGAGTGCCTCTAGGTTCTTGGCCCGGCGTCTGGTCAGCATCGACGTCAATTATTTAGAGAATCTTGATTCTTGACAAACGGTTTTTTCTGGTAATTTTTACACATAGTTCAAGAAGGTGTTGTGGAGTTAGTGGATTCATATTTTTCTTATTTTGTTATTGTTTGTTGCTGATTTAATATGTTTTCGACTAGAGATAGTAGAAAAAATAAAATAAAATTGTTTAGTTTTGTAAAATACGTCCTGTCAATTTGACGGTCGGGCCACCGTCAAATTATTATTATTATTCCTGATGGAAACATCCAAAGGTACTTTTCTTAAACTAATTATATTCTCATATTAGATTCTCATCAACAAGTGAATCATAATTCCATATTTTCCCCAGCACATCAGACCACGAAGTAGTTCGTCCAATCTGCACAATATCAAGCTGCAACATCATAGCATTCTCATCACCAACCGAGCTGGAAGATACAGAGGGGGACACCTGGGGTGGCCACGTGTATGTGTGTGACCTGGACACTCCATGGGACAGCCATAAAGTCACCAGTACTGCATATCCTGTAAGTCTATCTAGTTTACTGAAAAACTAGATTTTGCCTGCAGCTTCACTTGTGTTATCTATACTAATATTATAAAGCTGAAAAGTTTGTTTGTTTGTTTGAACGCGCTAATCTCAGGGACTACTGGTTGGAATTGGAAAATTCTTTTAGTGTTGGATAGTCCATTTCTTGAGGAAGGCTATATAACATCACGCTACGACCAACAGGTGCTGAGCAGTGTGGGTGAAACTGCGAGGAACAGCTAGTCATTTGATATTATCACATGGGAACATAATATAACATTACACCTTATAATTTGCCAAAGGTTAGGCAGGGGTATAAATAACAGGTAATCCAAATTTCACCAGTTAATATGGGGCAGTTGGCAGTCACTGAGAAATACCAGATGTAATAATCTAATAACACTTCCTAACTTAACACTGGAACCCAATTAAAAGTAATTGAGCTATTTACTTCAAGGAGTAGACTACAATTAGGCCAGGTTGTAAAGTAACAAAGTAAATCTCCTACCTGGCACAGAATGTTTATACCAACAACTCGAGAGTCGGGCTTTAAGCTACTGGGCCACTACTTACTAAATATTTGTTGCTCTTATATGCCTCACGTATTACTAGCTAACTCATTATCATCTGAGGTAAGATGTCAAATGGATAAGAAGAAGTCAGTTCTTGGTTAAGACTGATTGTCTGACTTTCAGGAAACTGACTATCTGGAACAACTGTCAAATATCTATATAATAGCTTAACATGCTTTTCGAGGCACTGAAAAAATGGATGGTTAACCGCAGACCAACCTAGGCAAATACGGCTTAAATTAAAGCTCGACGCAAGCGGCTGTTATTAATCAAAAACGAGCTCCTCCGAGCTTTATAAAAAATAAGTTAACGTTGACTCACTTCCCAGTTTCCAATTGAGATGAATTTTTGCAGACATTAAGTTTGGATGACATTGCAATATTTATTGGTGACGGAATTCTAAATCCAATATGGCAGACTACTTGGACAAGTAATTTTTATGACAATGACGCAGAGTAACCATGAATTACATGTTTTTTTTTATTACTTTTGCTGTTAGGTATCAGTACTGGAATGGGACACCGAAGGCAAGCAGCTACTTGTAGCGACGACCGTAGGAGAGGTGTCCGTGTACACCCAGAAGGATTACCTGCTCAACGAATGGAACTGCATCTATACTGCTAACTTTCCAGGTATTAGTAACAAAAGACAGAAAAAAATAATATGTTTGTTAGGCACACCCCACCTGTAAACAAACGAGTTTTATGCCTGATTCGTGGGACCAAGATTGCCCCTTATTACATGGATATTCAGATGAGCTGAGTAGCATGGCACAGTACAAAATAAGTGTGTAACGCCAACCTTCCCTCGACTTAGCGAGTTTATTATAAAAGAATATTACACAAGATTGAAGTACCCACGTTATTACATATATGACAGGATTAAACTTAGCTGTCGAAATATGTATGCAGGTTAGGTATTGTCCGGGGTAACGGGTTGTTTGAAAGAGATACCGTGACCCCAGAACACAAAGGGTGAAAGGAGGAACATGGATGGGTTTTCGAACTAATTTAACTGTCTGAATATTCTACATTTTTATAGACTTAATTTTTTTTTTTTACTTTGCCACACTAGGAATTTCTCCTGTATCGTGGGTGCATTTACAAACATTTAAACTCACATACACAAACAGCCAGACCTGGAACAAGTATCTGGAGGTCATACAAATATTTATAAAAACAAACAAATATTAACAAAGGTCTAAATAACATTATTGATTAATAACTAAAGAAAAATTTCGTCTGTAAAAGTCTCCCCCCGGAGCGGGGGAAGTTATTTGATGAATACCTACCCAACCGAAAAAAAAAGAATAGGTTTGAAGTTTTCCATTTCAATTAATTCTCGCCACTTTTGGCTGAGGTTTGGTGACACAATTACATTCTACGCAGTCACCCCAGCAGATGCCAATGCAGCTTAATTTAATGTTAAATGTAAGCTATAATACCTAACAATATACACAAAGCTATTTCCATTATAACATGACATCGCTTTTTAAAGACTTCCCGTGCATTGAGAGATCCTCATAAACTGGTTTAATATACTCAAACTCAGAGCATTTATTTCAATTAGACCATTACACGCACTTTTGAATGTCATGAAACAAAATGTTGAAGCTACAGTCCCGGTCACAAAGCAAAATAACTTGTCAAAGTACTGTAGTTGCACATTCCAAAGCGTTGATCTCTATGGAGAAGAATGGGAAAGAAACTCCATGGACACTCTTTTAAATTAGAATATTATTACAAAATCGTATTTACATCATTCGTGTTGAAATTATACAAATACTAGCTTTTGCCCGCGGCTTCGCTCGCGTTAAATTCGGGGTTACACAGTTTCCCTTGCGCCTTATTGATTTGTAATAGCAACGCTCAGTTTTCCCTTTTCTTCCCTCTTTCTCCCTCACATCCCACTTTTTGAGAAAAAATATTAGCCTATGTCCTTCTCCTGGTTCCCAACTATCTCTGTACCAAAATTCATCAAAATCGGTGTAGCCATTAAAGCGTGAAGAGGGAACAAACAAACTCACTTTCGCTTTTATAATATTAGTAAGGAAAGTAAGGATGTAGCAAGACGTGCACAGTAAAAGTGTCCAGAGTAAAAGAAAATTCAATTTAAAAATCCAAATAAATTAAAAATGAACCGTGGCAGCTAAAAGATGACTAGTCCCGACTGTCAGATGACCAGTCCCAACTGACAGCAACTCAACTACTATCATCAGGTGAACACATAATCCGCGCGTCGTTCTTCCACAACGGGCGGCGTCTGGTGTTGGTGGACAAGAAGCCTGACGCGCCCATCACCGAAAGGATCCAGATGCTGAGGCCCACGCCCACGCTCAAAGGATTCGGGTGAGTACACATTGTAATGTACTGCCGACCGCTTTTTCACCACGGTGGCCAATATCAGCGGAAATTAGAGTAAGTACGTACGTAGACGGATCCGCCAAATACCAGCTTAAAGCGCTAGAGTCTATAGAGAAACGAGCCAAGAGGCTCATCGGCAACGACGCGCTGGTTGAGGCAAAGCTTCAGAGCCTGGAGCATCGCCGACGCGTTGCCAGCCTTTCGGTTTTCTATCGGTTACATTTCGGAGAGTGTGCGATGGAATTGCACAGCCTAATTCCGCCAAGCCCGTTCCATCATAGGACTACAAGACGTACGGCGATGCGCCACCGTTACATGGTAGACATCCCACCCACACGCACTAAACGGTTTGGGAATACTTTCATTGTGCGTACTGCTAAGGAGTGGAATTCCCTGCCGGAGTCTGTATTTCCTGACAGCTATAACCTGGGGGTCTTGAAGTCAAGAGTGAATAGGTTATTTCTAGGTAAGCGTGCTTCATCGTCGACCACATCATCACTTACCATCAGGTGAGATAGTGGTCAAACGCGAACCTATCACTAATAAAAAAAAATTAGGAGATATTTACTTACTTATTATACAGGGTGCAAAAGGAGGGTCCATTTACACTCGTTTAATATTCAGTCTTCACTGTCCGTCCATCTGTCACTAGTCTGTATCTCAGGAACCGTGATAGTAAGACAGTTGAAATTGTCACGAATGATGTATTCCTGTTGCCGCTAGATCAACAAATAAAGAAACAAATATATTTAAAGGATATCCCTTACAACAAACATGTTTTTTTGCAGTTTTTATAGATACTAGCTGGCGCCCGTGGCTGCGCCCGCGTGGTGATCGAAAAAAAAGTATCCTATGTTTTATTTCAGACTATAATCTCGACTGTGCCAAATTTCATTAACACCCGTTCTGCCGTTTTGACGTGAAAAAGTAACAAACATCCATACATCCACCCTCACAAATATTCTCTTTTATAATATTATTAGGATGGGATAGTAGGATGGTGGAGCCCTTCGTGCGCCAGTCCGACTCGCACTTGCCCGTTTGTAACATTATCCATTCTTCATCAGTTTTTTTTAAATTTGATGCAAAATTTCAGTGGCGTCGCCTGCGAAGGTGCGTGCATCATCACTGCGACCGGCCTGATCGGTGTACTGACTCCGCCCACGGAGGGGACGCGCGCACACGTCGCGACCGACTGCCTGCGACCAACGCGCGACCACATCACCGCTGCCAGTATCGCACATAAGAGTAAGTTGTTCATATGTCTGACTCCGCCCACGGATGATCTATTTAAAAAAAATATTGAGAGATGTCAAGGGACACATGGATGAAACGATGTTATTATTTATTATGTACAAAAAACATGTATACACTCAATAAAAATAATCGTCGCGACACCACATTGTCCAATGAGATATAGAAAGACGAAACGAAAATAACTGGCTTGCTTTCTATGAGAGAGAGACAGACAGACAGACAGAGAAATATGCGCACGCCACATGGCTTATAACTATAGCAAAATGTTTCGTTACAACTTTTGGTCTTAATTTTTCCTATGCTGGTGTCTGCTTTCTTCGCGGACCCACTTTGGGTCAATTTCCTTGCCAACTTTATTTTATAAAAAAACCTGGCGCATTGGCTGAGCTATCTCCGGCCAGTATTTGCCTTGTGTTGACAATGTGCGGCTCCCTGACGTGTCGCGACGCAGGAGTTCCATGCGCGTCAGTCCTCCTGGGACGAGCAGCCCCGCAGGTTGCGCGGGTCGGCAGCGGTAATCGCATTGGATCCCGCTATCCCCCGACGCAAGTGTGCCCGGGAACACCCGTTTAGTCAGTTCGAATCTGATGCAGCCAGTGTCATAGAATCAGACATTAGAAGTTACTGACATAGGTCAGTAACTTCTAACCAGGCGGATATCGAACCCGTAACACGCAGCACAAATAGTTGTGCTGCGTGTTACGGGTTCGATATCCGCCTGGTTACTTACCTCTTTTGCTGACTACACTTCTACGTAACCCGTCAAAAATTACAGTCGTTATGTAGAAGTAACCGTGGTCTCAAACTAGGCACGATCTATACCTTGTTATTTACCCACCTCCAGATGGCAGCCTAGTGATAGCCGCGCTGTGTCGCTCGGGCGGGTCGAGCGGGGCGGGCGGCGCGGGGGGCGCGGGCGGGCGCTGGGCGGTGCGGTGCGCGTGCGCATGCGTGACGTCATCGTCGCCGGCGCCCGCGCTGTCTCTCAAGCCGCTCCCCACCATCTACCTGCCGCACCAGGACGCAACGCCAGGTATGCTCAATGCTGTGTCGACAGCGATATCGTGTTCCACGCGCGCTTCAAAGAGATGTCAGGGGCCTGCCAAAGCAACCGTTTGCCGGGGTTGCGGGTTCTTCGAAACCCATACCGCGGCCCCGGAACATAAAGTGCAATAAGGAACATGGGTGGGTCTTTGTCAATAAAAGTCTGCACTCCCCCCGCTTCACCCAGAGCGGGGGAAGTTATTTGATGATTTACCATCCGTAAAAAATGTGGTACGTGGTAATTTACGTGCTGTACAAACAGTCTATATAAAAGTCCGGATTTCCTAATGTTTTCACCAGTGTCAATAACATGGTGCCAGCGAGAGGACACGGACTCGCTGCTGATCGCGGGCGGCACGCTGACCATGTGGAAGTGCTCGGAGCGAGCGCATCAGGTGCACAAGCTGTTCGCTAAAGGTACCAACTAACATATCCAAGTGTAAGACTGTTTTACGTCCGACACATCACATCACAGGTCCAGTTAAAAACCAGCGTCGGACACTAGTTGCCGTGTTTACGGTAACAGAGCTAAATTAACGTAAACAAATTAAAATGATAATAATACTAGCTTTTGCCCGCGGCTCCGCTCGCGTTAAATTCGGGGTAACACAGTTTCCCTTGCGCCTTATTGATTTGTAATAGCAACGCTGAGTTTTTCCTGTTCTTCCGTCTTTCTCCCTCACATCCCACTTTTTTAATAAAAAAAAATTACCTATGTCCGTCTCCTGGTTCCGAACTATCTCTGTACCAAAACTCATCAAAATCGGTTTAGCCATTAATGCGTGAAGAGGTAACAAACAAACAAACTCACTTTCACTTTTATAATATTATTAATAAGGATTTATAACCCAATGGTGACATAATAAAATGTATTAATTAATTATTTACCTAATGAAATTGTGAAATTGACTAGAAATGAAAATGTATGAATGACAATCAATATATTATCTTAAAATAATTAGGAGTAAAGTGTATGACATAGTATTTTTCAATCGCAATCTGTATTAAGTAGTATAAATCAATTTTAAGTGGCATACCCAATATTTGTATACCTAGTAATGGTGAAACATGTTTAACTTTTCATTATTGTATGTACAATCCTCAACACCATGTTTTTGACAAATAAATTACTTTGACTTTCAAAAAAAAATATTTAAAAAGAAAAAAGTAAAACCGACTCGAATTCATATCCTTTTTTGTTGTCATCAAGGACCTCTACAAGGCAGCACGACCCCCGGGGGAGGTCCTAAGCCGGGAACTGATTGTTTCAATACATTGGTAAGTACTGCTTTAAAACTAGACATAAAATTAGTTGCTATACAGGTGGAGGGGACACCGACAGCAAAGGGCCCTGCCAGGGACACCGCCTGTCGGTGCTGTAGGTTGTTCAAAAGAGATACCGCGGCCCCGGAACAAATAGGGCAATAGAAGGAAGTACAAGATACTCCCCCAGAGCGGACAAGTTATTTGATGACTAGCTTTCGCCCGCGTAAAATTCGGGATAAGACAGTTCTCCTATCCTGATTTGCAGGTACGTGCCACCTGTGCAATATTATGCAATAACCCTAGTGCCTTATTTACTGTAATAGCAATGCTAAGTTTTCCCTTTTCTTCCCTCTTTCTCCCTCATATTGCAACTCCTGGTTCCCAACTATCTCTGTACCAAAATTCATCAAAATTGGTTTAGCCATTTAGGCGTGAAGAGGTAACAAACACAGTTTCGCTTTTATAATATTAGTATGGAAGCAAAAGTGAGTTTGTTTGTTACCTTATTCTCTTCTTGTTCTAACACACCACCGTTTACATTTCTTTTCTTCATATAACCTTTCATAGGCCTGCTGGTAGAAATGTCTTTTGAAATAAGCTGTGCCTTTGTACTCTTATGTTTTGTTATGTATGACGTTTCCCTGTGTGTACATAAATTATTAAACAAATAAGTAAAATAAAACTATTTATGCAATTTGGGAATTGATATAGGACATTTTTTAGGATTCCGTACCTCAAACGGAAAAAACAGATCCCTTATTGGATCAATATGTTGTCCGTGTCTGTATGTCTGTCTGTCTAGACCCCTTATCTCGAGGACGCGTGAAGGTATCAAGTTGAAATTAAAACCAACTCAAAATTCAACCGTTTAAGTCTACGCAGTCAAAAGATTTGGCCGTTTAAGTCGTAACTATGATTTATTTTATATTCGTGCCGCTCTTCTCAGTCTGAGAAACAAAGGTATGACAGCGCTAAACTTCCTAATATTAAAAGTAAATTCATTCTAATATTTTTGAATTTAGAAATCAAATAAATGTCAATTAGATGTTATAAGCAATTAAACACACCACTGGCTACTAGGATTTGTTAATTGTTATCTGTGGTGAAATCAGAAAAAAAGTAAAACCTTTGTTGCCATACATGAAAAAAAAGCATGCGTGTGAAGTGTGAACATTGCATTTTGGACCAAATCGTAGTGCACTGCAGTAAATGCTAGTTATCTAGATCTGATAATATTTTTTTTGTTAACATGTTTCCCCTAAAGTTAAATGCATATATTTCATTGATCTGGCAGGCCTGCTTTACTCCCTCAAAATATGCGTCGACAGCAACCTTGACCTTATTGCTATGTTTGCCTTTCTAATTTGTTTTTTAGATTTAGAAATAGATAAAAGTCTAATATAGCTAAATCAGGAGAATACGAACATGGGGTTACAAAAAAACCGCTATGGTGGATTTCTGCCATTCCTTCAACTGACGTATAAACCCGCGCGTAATCATAATTAAAAATTATATAAGACACTTCAAAAAACAAAAAAGTGTAAACTAACTTTAGTTCCGGAATTCGGTTACTCTTTTAGTTTTGTTGACTTTACTACTTCAGACTTTAGTACCTATAATGATTAATGAATTTAAGTTACAATTCTAAGTGTTTTAAAAATAAATATCAATTTACGACAATGCTTCCAGATGGGCTTTAAAGTTTAGAGTATTATCTAAGATTATGCCCAAGTATCTAATATTATTTACAGATTCTATTTGAACGCAGTTACAATTTTGTGTAGTTTGTGTAAGACACGTGTGAACTGTTAGTGTTATATCATGTTTTGACGGGCAAGTTGAGCTAATAGAAAAAGTGATAAATTTAGTTTTGTTTGTGTTGAGACTTAAGGTGTGAGCTAGAAACCAGTCGAGTCGAGTCCTCTTTATACTTTGATTTGAAGGTCCGACCAAGAGTCTGCAAAGAAAGTAATTGCAGTATCGTCTGCGTAAGTTACAATACTAGAATTCGGGTACTTAGATTGCAGAGCTCATTAATAAAATAAAAAAAAAAATGTGGTACCAAGAATGCTCCCCTGTGGTACCCCATGCCCAATAGGAATCTCGTCACTTACGTGGTTTCCTATTTTAACCACTTGCGTTCAACCTGTGAGATAACTATGAAAAACATGGAGTTGTGGACCTCTGACACCTATAATTTCCAGTTTCTGTAAAAAGGTTTTAATGGGAACGGTATCAAACGCTTTCGCGAGATCTAAAAACACTAAGTACGTTATTATTATTATTTAGGTTTGGAACAACGAAGTTTGAAGTGCTCTAAGTAATCCACCAACCTTTTATTGATGAGGCGTTCCATTAGTTTGGACAGAATGCTTGGCTCAATTCTGGTCCTGCTCCACAACCATAGGGGTAAACACATTGATTAGCATTCGAAGTTGTAGTGGAAGCTGCAGATGATTGTAAGACTATATTTGCATTGTAGACTCAATTTTCTAGTTTTGTATAAATGAAAGCCTATGTGTGTGTACTATGTCCTATTATTAACTTGTCGATGCCCTGGTAATTGACAGAATTTCATGCTCACGGACTTCAAAATGGTTGAGCTGAATAGGGCTCCATCCATATGTCATGTTCGTGAACGGGCGTTATCAGTTGGTCGTGTTGGTAAATGCTTTGAGTTTGAAGGCACCTAAAATGTTATAAGTCATAAACAATTGTTAAAGAGAATACTGTAAAGCGATGAGAAAATATGCGCATCTCTGTAAAGTCGAATAGGCATCCACTGAAGTTGGCGATGCGAAATTTTGAAACGAAGCCTCATTTGCGAAAATCACCAAATATAATATCGTCCAGGGGGGTACTTAGGTACAAGCTAGTCAACAATACAGTCCTCTCGTCCCGTAGGTGTGGCAGAAGACTGCAGCGTGGGGCGTGGAGGGCGGTGAGAGTGCCGTGTGCGCCGCCAGCACCAAACTGCCGCTCGGAGCGCCGCACGCCGTGCTGGCCACGCCGCGCGCGCTGCACCTACTGGCACGAGACACGCACCACTATGTAAGGCACACGACACTGTTTGTATACAAGCTGCCCCTCGGCGCCGCACGCCGTGCTGGCCACGCCGCGCGCGCTGCACCTACTGGCACGAGACACGCACCACTATGTAAGGCACACGACACTGTTTGTATACAAGCTGCCCCTCGGCGCCGCACGCCGTGCTGGCCACGCCGCGCGCGCTGCACCTACTGGCACGAGACACGCACCACTATGTAAGGCACACGACACTGTTTGTATACAAGCTGCCCCTCGGCGCCGCACGCCGTGCTGGCCACGCCGCGCGCGCTGCACCTACTGGCACGAGACACGCACCACTATGTAAGGCACACGACACTGTTTGTATACAAGCTGCCCCTCGGCGCCGCACGCCGTGCTGGCCACGCCGCGCGCGCTGCACCTACTGGCACGAGACACGCACCACTATGTAAGGCACACGACACTGTTTGTATACAAGCTGCCCCTCGGCGCCGCACGCCGTGCTGGCCACGCCGCGCGCGCTGCACCTACTGGCACGAGACACGCACCACTATGTAAGGCACACGACACTGTTTGTATACAAGCTGCCCCTCGGCGCCGCACGCCGTGCTGGCCACGCCGCGCGCGCTGCACCTACTGGCACGAGACACGCACCACTATGTAAGGCACACGACACTGTTTGTATACAAGCTGCCCCTCGGCGCCGCACGCCGTGCTGGCCACGCCGCGCGCGCTGCACCTACTGGCACGAGACACGCACCACTATGTAAGGCACACGACACTGTTTGTATACAAGCTGCCCCTCGGCGCCGCACGCCGTGCTGGCCACGCCGCGCGCGCTGCACCTACTGGCACGAGACACGCACCACTATGTAAGGCACACGACACTGTTTGTATACAAGCTGCCCCTCGGCGCCGCACGCCGTGCTGGCCACGCCGCGCGCGCTGCACCTACTGGCACGAGACACGCACCACTATGTAAGGCACACGACACTGTTTGTATACAAGCTGCCCCTCGGCGCCGCACGCCGTGCTGGCCACGCCGCGCGCGCTGCACCTACTGGCACGAGACACGCACCACTATGTAAGGCACACGACACTGTTTGTATACAAGCTGCCCCTCGGCGCCGCACGCCGTGCTGGCCACGCCGCGCGCGCTGCACCTACTGGCACGAGACACGCACCACTATGTAAGGCACACGACACTGTTTGTATACAAGCTGCCCCTCGGCGCCGCACGCCGTGCTGGCCACGCCGCGCGCGCTGCACCTACTGGCACGAGACACGCACCACTATGTAAGGCACACGACACTAATAATAATAATAAAATAATAAAATCGTTTATTTATAAAAAGGGGGCACATATACAATAAAATAAAGCATTTAAACAAACAAAAGAACACAGTTGCTTAATTGCCTGAACTAGGTTGGACCTGTGTTTCAGGCTTAAAAAGAGCATTAATACTAATTTCAAATAAAATAAATTAACAGTAATGTAAAATTAAAGTATCATAAATGAAAAATTACACAAAAATAAAAATATAAAGTAAGTGTTTTATTTGCAGACAGCAAGTAAATCTTCTGTCTGTGCATAAGTTAAGGTTTGCAACAATTCAATTATTATTTTTTTACAGCTATAATAGTTTAACTTATAGATACTTAGTTTTCTATTAAATCTATTGTACAGAAATGGGCCTAAGAACGAGAAAAATCTTTCCACAAATACGCGTTTGGAGGTTGTATTAATCGTGCAAACAATATCATTCCGTCTCTTGTTAGTAATGTCATCATTGTATGTGAGCTTGGTGTGCTGTTTTAATACTAAGTGCGTAATGAAAAGCTGGCGAACTGTCAACACCTTGCAGGATTTATATAGTTGATCTGTAGGAAAGAAGAAGGGAAGGAAGTTTGCTACCTTTAAAATTGCTCTTTGAGCTCTTTCAAGAGGAAGCAAGATAGTTTTTGGTGCGCCACCCCATGAAGTAATACAGTACTGAATTATGGATTGACATAGGGCAAAATAAATTTGTGTAATTAATTTAGAGTCTGAAAAAGTTCGTATTTTTTTAAATACATATATTAATTTGCGCACTCTTTTAACCAAACTTTCAATATGATTTCTAAAAGAGAGGGTGCCGTCTATTATCACACCGAGGTATTTAATGTTAGAGGTTTTTAGGATAGAAGGACAATTGCACATGCTGACTGATGGGTTACTACATTGATGGGCATATAAGTGAAAGTTAGCAGTGTTTTGTTGAGGCTTGCGCATGGAAAAATGTATATATTTGGTCTTGTCAGCATTTAAAGTTAGTAAATTGCTTTGAAGCCAATTAGTCACAGAATTAAAACTAAGTTGAGCGATTTCGAATAGTTCGGCAGTGTTTTTAGCAGTAAATATTAACGCCGTGTCATCAGCATATGATATGATTTTACCGTGCCTGAGATTTTGGTTACATAAATCGTTAATATATACCAGGAATAAGGTAGGGCCCAAAATACTTCCCTGGGGCACACCAAAATCCGTATTTTTCTGCTCATCGCTCGTAAAGTTATCAATTCTAACACATTGATATCGGTCGGTTAAATAGTCAGTAAGTAATGTCAGTGTGGTTCCCCTTATCCCTATGGCTTCTAGTTTGTTTATGAGTAATGAAGCAGATACAGTGTCAAAGGCTTTCGCTAAATCAAGGAAGATTGCTAGGACCTGGTTCCCTTTACCTAGCTCTTCTGAGACGTAATCGGTCAGGCTATGCACCGCATCGGTAGTGGATAACTTGGCTCTAAAACCAAATTGCGCAGGTGATAAGATGTTGTTTTTTTCAAGATAGTTAACTAGTCTGCTGTTTATAATTTTTTCAAGTATTTTTGAGATTGAGGGGAGTAATGATATTGGCCTATAGTTATTAACCAAGTCCGTATCCCCAGATTTAAAGATAGGGATAACAACTGCCTTTTTTAGACATTTAGGAAAAATTCCTTTAGCCAGACAGATTTGAAATATATGCGTTAAAGGAGGTACCAATATATGCTTACAGTGTTTAAGGATCTTATTGCTTATATTATCCCATCCGACTGCACAGTCATCTTTAAGGCCAGAAATGATGCGGGTTATTTCGTCTTCGTCAGTATCCAGCATAACAAATGAGTTCACAAAACAATTATTGTTTACTTTTTTGAGAGATGGTTGCGCGCAATCCTTCGGAATCTGTTTGGCCAAAGTTTTCCCGACATTTATAAAAAAGTTGTTAACATAATTAGCGGATAGGAGAGGAGTAGGATTAGTAAGCAATAGAGTCGAATTTGATTCACGTGGTTTAGTCATATAAGTGACACTTTTAATGTGCTTCCAAATTAGCTTGCTATTTTTACCTGCTTTAGTCAATTCTTTTTTATCGTAATTACTTTTAACCTTTTTTAAGAGATTGTTGCAAAAGTTCCTGTATCTTTTATAGGTGTTTAGAATTATTAAGTTGTCAGGGTATTTCTTGGTTCTCTGGTGAAGTTTATCTCTGTGTCTAATACACCGAATAAGTCCAGGAGTAATCCAAGGTTTAATGTTATGAAGACGATTAGGTACAGTCACAACGGTCGTGTTTCGCAAAATTGCTTGTTGGACAAGTTTTATTAAGTTCGATAAACTTGAATTAGCGTCAGCAGCATTATAAACTAAGCTATAATCAATGTTGCGTAAATCATATTCGAGTGTGTTTATGTTTAGTTTAGACTTGTTCTGAGGTCGATTTTGCTTAGGCAGCGATAAATTTATTGCTAGTAAGACAGAATGGTGGTCGGTTATTGTTGAGTTAGTAACAAGCGTAATACATGAATAGGGGGTTTTGATCATCATATGGTCAAGGCAGGAACCGCTTTGGTGGGTGGGTAAAGTGTGAGCAGGGAGAAAACCATGGTATGAGCAGATGTTAAGGTAGTCTTGGGCCCCAGAATCACAGTTTTGAGAGCAAATGTTGATGTTAATGTCGCCTGTCAGTATTACATTCTTAAATGGGCTAAGCGCTTGAAAGATCTGGTTAAGAGAACTGTGAAAACAGGCTAAATTTCTTACGGAAGGCGATCTATACATAGCAATAATCGCTGTAGTTGAACCAATTTTGATGATTAGGCAGTTACTCACACAATCTTGTAGGTCAGGTTCTTCAACTTTGACCTTTAATGATTCCTTAGCAAAAACAATGACACCATCATTTTGATTATGGTTCATTTTAGTGTGAAATAACTTGTATCCTGGTATTGTCGGAAGATTATCTTGGCGCTTTGTTAGCCAGCATTCTGTTAGAACCATGATATCACAATTAAAGTTTAGTCTGTGAAGAAAAATGTTAAAACTATCTATGTTCTTATTAACACTACGAATGTTTTGGGTTAGTATTGTTAGTGACTTTTGATGCTGGGAAAGAAACTGTTTGCAATCCTCAACGTCGCATGACTTTGACTCAGTTAGGAATGAGTTGTCTATGTCAGTTATTAAACTAACATCCATTATATTTAAGAAAAAAATAACAACAAAAATTACGTCTAAGATTTAAACAAATATGTGGCGCTCTTAGGCGCCTTCATAATCAATTGAGTTTATATACCTGTATTCGGCAGCTATTTTGGCCGGACAAATAGCGTCTCCCGTTTTGTGGTTAGCTTGCTTTTTAAAGCGTAAACAAGTAGCACATTTTGGGTCATCGGCTTTCTTAGTGCAGTCTTGGTTTGTATGTCCTTCTTCACCGCAATGTCCACAAGTAGGGGCAGACATCTTGCATGTCTTAGCTGCATGTCCGTACTGCTGGCAATTGTAACATCTCGTTACTAAGGTGAAATCTCGTACCGGGCAGGATGTCCAATTTATAAATAATCTGTCCTGTGTGATGAGGGCTTTGCGAATGACCGCTGGAACTTCTAATATGTAATTGCAAAACTCAGCATCTTTTCTGCCAGATTTGTGGCTAAGTTTGATTGAGTGCAAAAATGAATCAAGAGCTATATTCGGCAGTTTTTCAGATACATTTTGGTCATAAATGCATTTGTAAACATCATTATCAGCCATCGACGCGGGAACTCCTATAACAATTATGCGTGGTTTGCGTTTTCGAGGTTCGTCTACGGTAAGCCCTGACGAAGCGGTTTGTACTGTTTGTTGAAGCTTGTCTAGGTCATCCTTAGTCTCAGTGCTGATGATAAGTCCTCCTTTCCCTATTTTGCGTACGCCTCGCACCTTCAATTTCATGTCACCAGGGCATATGATTTTTTGAACCATGTTCTTGGTTTCGTCACTGGTCTTCGAGTTGTCGCATGGAAAGATCGCCACGGAGCTAAGTTTATTGGGACGAATAAAACTGCTGGACCCTTTCTTCACCATATCGGCAAAAGATGTAGGAGTTGCACTATGTTTCGTACAGGACTCCTGAATCGTGCGGTTCATCTCTGTGAGACAGTCCGCTAGGTCTCTAGCTTCGGTCATGGTTTTCAGGGCGGTGTGTGTTTGTAGGGCTCTTGATTTTAGGGACTGGTATTGTACAGCCATTTGCGAAACACCATGTCCAACTTTTCGGCAAATATTGCCAATTTTTTGCTTTTGGTCAGAGTTAAGTTTGCCCTCAGATGCAATAACACATATCTCATCAAGGCACTTATCAATAGACCCAAGCCAGCTCTGAATCTCCGAGGTAGAGACTGCTGCAACGGCTTCTTCTTGATACTGCTGGGGTTGTTGACTTCTCGACTGTGGTGGTGTCGGTGTTGGTGTCGACGGAGGGCTGCGTGGTGTCATCCCACTTCGATTAAAGGGACTGCCTTCCATTTTTCTGATTATAATATCCGTCTATAATCTAGTTAGTCCATTGCACTGGGTGAAAATCACTTACTAAGTTGATTTGTCTAACACGCTAATGCACTTAAACTGGGTCAAAATTTATTGCAAGCGTTAATTTATTTATTTTAATAATGCATCGGTGAACGTCTGTATGCGATGAGCGCAAACCGATCAATCCTTGTATACAAACACTGTTTGTATACAAACACTGTTTGTATACAAGCTGCCCCTCGGCGCCGCACGCCGTGCTGGCCACGCCGCGCGCGCTGCACCTACTGGCACGAGACACGCACCACTATGTAAGGCACACGACACTGTTTGTATACAAGCTGCCCCTCGGCGCCGCACGCCGTGCTGGCCACGCCGCGCGCGCTGCACCTACTGGCACGAGACACGCACCACTATGTAAGGCACACGACACTGTTTGTATACAAGCTGCCCCTCGGCGCCGCACGCCGTGCTGGCCACGCCGCGCGCGCTGCACCTACTGGCACGAGACACGCACCACTATGTAAGGCACACGACACTGTTTGTATACAAGCTGCCCCTCGGCGCCGCACGCCGTGCTGGCCACGCCGCGCGCGCTGCACCTACTGGCACGAGACACGCACCACTATGTAAGGCACACGACACTGTTTGTATACAAGCTGCCCCTCGGCGCCGCACGCCGTGCTGGCCACGCCGCGCGCGCTGCACCTACTGGCACGAGACACGCACCACTATGTAAGGCACACGACACTGTTTGTATACAAGCTGCCCCTCGGCGCCGCACGCCGTGCTGGCCACGCCGCGCGCGCTGCACCTACTGGCACGAGACACGCACCACTATGTAAGGCACACGACACTGTTTGTATACAAGCTGCCCCTCGGCGCCGCACGCCGTGCTGGCCACGCCGCGCGCGCTGCACCTACTGGCACGAGACACGCACCACTATGTAAGGCACACGACACTGTTTGTATACAAGCTGCCCCTCGGCGCCGCACGCCGTGCTGGCCACGCCGCGCGCGCTGCACCTACTGGCACGAGACACGCACCACTATGTAAGGCACACGACACTGTTTGTATACAAGCTGCCCCTCGGCGCCGCACGCCGTGCTGGCCACGCCGCGCGCGCTGCACCTACTGGCACGAGACACGCACCACTATGTAAGGCACACGACACTGTTTGTATACAAGCTTGTAAGCTTTGTATATTGCACCACACCCCAAAACATAGATAAACACACACTAATCAACATCCTTTACTCACGCACGCTTTCACAGCCGCACATACAATTATTAAAGCGCACACACCCATCCAAAAACAAAAAAAGCTCGCGCACTAGTATCTGTATTTAGACATTTGTATGCCTTAGAGGCAGAATGACTCTTTTTAGCCGATATTCTTTGCAAATAAAGCATTTTATTAGTTTACATTCTAACAAATACAATATTGTCGGCAGTTGTGCAGTCGCGCAGTCGTGTCGCACGGAGGCGTGGCTGCGGTGGAGGCTGCCTCCACTCCGCCCAAGAAGACCAAGTACGGACCGAACACTGCGCCTGTAAGTATGCAAGGTGTAAACGTTCCCTTCTCGAAACTGTCAACCTGTTCTGTACTTCATATTACGCAAATATTATTGTTAGGACTGTCTTTTTTAGCAGCCTTCAAAAAACCGGCCAAGAGCGTGTCGGGCCACGCTCAGTGTAGGGTTCCGTAGTTTCCCGTCCGTCACAATAAGTGTTCCCACTTATGAGTTGCGCGGCAGGCGTTCCGATTTGTGACGGTTTTTAGCGCGAACACAAAGGGAAGCGCTCAACCCTCGACGACTAATTAGATTATGCAGTCATAATTATTATATTTAAGTGTAACTTACTTAACCACGGTAGGTCATGAAAGCACGGAAAATCTTAACATCGACTTTTAAAAAAATGACGTCATTACACAACGCCATCTATCGAACCATTTTTGAACTGGTTTTTACCTTAACATTGTGATGGTGTTAAAAAAAATAATTTTAGTTTTGTTCTAAATTGCCTTAGCATGTTCTTAATAGAAGTTTTATGTAGTTATAAGGTACCGCCAATGCCAAGGAAAGACCAACCGAACAATTCGGTAATACCCGATCCAATGTAATAAGTACCTACAGCGCCATCTCTCGGGGAATTGGGTTACTAATTAATACAAAAACGTGCAATTTCGGTGGTAATTTTGGATTGCAAGAACCGATTTCAATAATTCTTTTTTTGTTTGAAAAAAGATACGTTCAGGATAATAAAATATGTAAACGAAGTTAAAAAAAATGCTTGCATATACGATTATACTACAAACTTAGTCCAGAAATTATTTTGTACAACTTTTTGTCTTTTTTGTACAAAAACTGTTGAGTTTGAAAAAATCAAAAAATGATTTTAGTAAACCCCTATTCATTTTTAAATACCTTTCCAACAATATATCACACGTTGGGGTTGAAATTAAAAAAAAAATCACTTCCCATTTTACATATAGGGTGGCGAAAAAAATCAAAAAAATGTTTTATTAGGGTTAATAAAACATTTTTTTGATTTTTTTATTTTACCACTTTGTTGGCGTGATTGATATACATATT
The DNA here is from genome assembly GCA_958449745.1 of Ochropleura leucogaster. Lineage (NCBI taxonomy): Eukaryota > Metazoa > Arthropoda > Insecta > Lepidoptera > Noctuidae > Ochropleura > Ochropleura leucogaster. Next base: position 327,021 of record OY288227.1, read on the forward strand.
GATACCAAATTTCAGCTTTCTAGTGCTAACGGTCACAGAGATTAAGCGAGGACGGACGGACGGACGGACAGACAGACATGGCGAAACTATAAGGGTTCCTAGTTAAATAAATAAATAAATATCTAAAATAAATATCTTGGGACAACTCACACACGGCTATTGTGTTATGGTAACCCGACAACTGATATACATACTTATATAATTTATAAATACATACATATTATAGATAAATCACACCCAGACACAGAACAAACAATCATGCTCATCACACAAAGATTGTCCTGGGTGGGAATCGAACCCACGACCTCCGGCTCAGCAGTCAGGGCCACTAACCACTGGACCAACAGGCCCGTCAGTTGACTACGGAACCCTAAAAAAAGGAGGATGTTCTCAATTTGGCTGTAGTTTTTTGTTTGTTACCTGAGAATATTCGATTAAGTGAATCAATTCATTTGCTTTTGGAATGAAGTTTTGGAACGAATATCCTTGTCACACGTTGCGAAAGTAAGCTAGACGGAAAAAAATAAGACCAAAAGTTGTAACGACACTCTTTGCTATAGTTGAAAGCCGTGCGGCGTCCGCGTGTTTCTCTGTTTGTCTCTCTCTTTCTCTCTATTATAGAAAGCAAGCCAGTTATTTTCGTTTGTTTGATTTGATTATTTGTGTTGAGTGTATACAGGGTTTTTGTACATGATAAATCCTTACTATCCTTACTAATATTATAAAAGCGAAAGTGAGTTTGTTTGTTTGTTACCTCTTCACGCATTAATGGCTAAACCGATTTTGATGAATTTTGGTACAGAAATAGTTGGGAACCAGGAGACGGACATAGGCTAATATTTTTTTTGAAAAAAGTGGGATGTGAGGGAGAAAGAGGGAAGAGAAGGTAAAACTTAGCGTTGCTATTACAAATCAATAAGGCGCAAGGGGAACTGTGTTACCCCAAATTTAACGCGGGCGAAAGCTAGTTAATAATAAATTCGTTCCATCAGGGTGTCCATTGACACCTCTCAAGTCTTATTTTGGTAAAAAAAAAATCTTTCCTTTCAATTTGGTCCAGTTCTGATAATGGCATCGCTGAGAAAACCACAAAAGTCTTGAATTTTTCTTCTAATGTATATACGCTAAAGTCTCTTAGTAGCAGTGAAAAATTTGTATAGGATACTATCATACCATAATTAAAAACGCTGAGATAAGAAGTTTATTTAAAAAAAAACGATTCCCAAAAATACGGAGATTTAATTGACTTCCGGAAGTCGGTAGCAAGAAAAACGATGAGTACGTACATAAGTACACTGACTTGTTATGATCGCCCGCTCCGCCCAGAGCGAAGAATTTATTTGATGATTTCAATTCTGCAAAAAACGCCCTTGAATGTTTTAACGCCCGAATTTACACCAAAAATATTATATATCCCATTCAGAACATATTTTGCGGCTGTAAACATGGAGCTGCATCCTGCATCCAAGCCGCGGAATCCAAATGAATTGTTGGGCATAACATGATAACATCATCAAAAAACGCCTGATTCTATAACTACTTTTTTTTATAAAACGTTGGCCCACATAAGGAATTTCTCCATTATCGTGGGTGCGTTTACAAATATTTAAACTCACATACACAAACAGCCAGACCCGAAACAACTATTTGTAAACCATACAAATATTTGTTCCGTACGGGAATCGAATCCGCAACACGCAGCGCGGCAGTCAATTGCGCAGCCGCAACCATGCCTACATATTTTTGTTAATAATTGAATGATCTGTTGTTGTGTAGAGTGGGTCCGGGTGCGCCATCGTGTCGTGCGTGGAGCTGTCCCAGCTGGGCGGCGTGGTGCTGGCCGTCGACACGCATGCGCAGCTGCACGTGTACAAGCTGCCGCAGCCGTGGTGCGACATACGTGAGTACTTACATACACGCCTAAAAGCTTGGCTTGACGTTATAACCTTGCTGGCACCGTATTGTTGGGCCTTAGGCAAATCTTTCTTCGGAATCTCACATGGAAATTTTTCAAGTTATTTTTAAAAATACCAATACCAGTTTTGCGGTTTTGTAGGATTCTGTGACAGTCCTTACAGACGTTCAGTAGCAGATTGGTTCTCAGACTCCCCGTCTTCCGTTCTTTGACAACCAATCTTACCAAGGAGTATCGTATTAGCTTTAAATGTGTGGTGGAGGTCAGATAGGCTGTCGCTCTATGTAAACTATGGTATTCAGTTGAATCCGGTAAGACTATAAGCCGACCGGAAAATTATTTTGGAACGAAGTTCCTTATAGCGCTTTGCAAAAGGGGGCTGGACGGAAAAAAATGAAACGACACTTTTTGCTTAAGACCAAAAGTTGTAACGACACTTTTTGCTATAGTTGCAAGCCGTGCGGCGTACGCGTGTTTTTCTGTCTGTCTCTTTCTTTCTATTCGTCTTTCTATTTCGCATTGAACAGTGTGGTGTTGCGACGATTATTTTTGTTGAGTGTATACAGGTTTTTTGCACTTAATAAATTATAACCATCCGGGTGTCACTTGACACCTCTCAAATATTTTTTAGTGTACCGTTTTTTTTAACCTGATTGACATGTTTAGTAAATGTTGACGTACATGTCCCAGCGACGCCCATAGCCGTCCAGCACGCGACGTCGCTGCTGGAGTTCGGCGCGGTGGCGGGCGGCGACTGCCTCGACGTGCTGCTCGCGTGCACCGGCAGCGCCAAACATAACATACTCGAGCTTATGTATGAGAGGTAATATAAATATATATTTACATTTTTTTTTAAACATTGCCCCACTTTTTTATTTTCTCCTGTAACGTGCATGCATTTACAAACATTTAAACTCAAAAGAAATATCTGCAAGTCATACAAATATTTGTTCCGTGCGGGGATCGAACTCGCAATACGCAGCGCAGCAGTCGATTGCTCAGCCACTGCGCCAACCGTGTCGTCAAACAAATATAAACATTCCCTTCAGATTACAGTCCATAGTTCAAATAATAATGGTATTTATGTATGTACTAGCTTTTGTCCGAGGTAACACAGTTCGCCTTTCCTGATTTGCAGGTACCTGGTACCTGTAGTTTTTACCCTTGCGCTTATTTATTGTAATAGCAAAGCTAAGATTTCCCTCTTTCTCACTTTGTTTTCTCCTTTTCTTATCTCTTTAGCCTATGTCCGTCTTCAGGATCTCAACTATCTCTGTACCAAAATTCATTATTTAGGCGTTGTGTCTTCACTAATTTTCAGATTAACAGACTCGTTCCAGCGCCAGCCGGCGGCATTCCAACAATACTACTTCCATAGCTGGTTGAAACTCAGGATCGCTTTGTGCAGGTAGACATACATTACACATACTATATATCTTATATAATAATAAAGGATAGATAAAAGAGCATACATTTTCGCTAAAGCATCACGTGGGAGACATTTTTTTTTAAACTTTGCCCCACTCTAGGAATTTCTCCTGTATCGTGGGTGCATTTGCAAACATTTAAACTCACATACACAAACAGCCAGACCCGAAACAACTATCTACATTACATTACAGGTTACTGAGTAACACTTAATATATTGTCTTCCACCTAACCTGTCTCTAGTGCCGGTGAGAGAAGAGAAATATGACTACACTGTTAACTTAGTTTTTATCTGTGAAACAAATGTAAGTGTAAATAAATAAATGAATTATTTCTAGGGCTTAAATTGTATTTATAGTGTCAATTGTTTGATCTTTAAAAATATATTCTATAAACGTTCGTTGTCCAGACTGATCCCATCAGCTCAAACCAGCCTGTCGTGGCTGACGTGTCTCCAAAGCCTGCAGGCGTCGTGGGCGGCCGTGTCGCTGGCGCTGCGACCGGACGACAAGCCCGACGCCGCACCTCTCGCCGCCATACTCGATGACCACACCCATGAACATGATAAGGTAACACTCTTAATTTCGTACCTTTTTGAGTAAGACTGCTGCCAAATATTTACAAAACAGAACTCTGTTTGGTAAAAAAAAATCTATTATTTATGAGGGAGTAAATTTTATAACTCTTAAAATACACAATCGTTATTACTATTTAAAAAGCTACTTAAGTGCCACATTTAAAAAAAAAAAAAACAAAAATATAAAAATACAATATTACTACTTTGGCTATAGTGTGAACCAGTCCTAATATTTCAAGCACATAAACAAAGGATACAAGTCACCGTTATAACGCTCTGTACGGCGGTAGACAATAAATAACTTAATCAATTACCCTCTTATTACATACTAATCTAATTGTTAAGTCTACAAGCTTCTGCTACTCCTGGACAACAAACATGTTTATTTATTTATTAATTTAGTATTTATTTCTGAACAAGTGATTTGTAATCTTTAGAAATAAATGAATTCAAACTGTAAACCGTATGGAGTCCGTAAGGAGTCCATCTAAGGCACGAGGTGACGGCATACCTTCGTGTCTTGCGGCCATGTTTCACGCCATGACGCTTATGTTACAGAGCCTCCTAGCAATAGAAGCGAAGCCCGAAGCGTTAACCGAAGCGACCTCCCTGCAGCCGCTCCGCCTGTCCCTGCAGCGCTCACTGGACATCGGCCTCACCGCGCTTCTGTCCCTCGCCTACCAACATCAACACTCCATGATCCATCCCCACCAGTACGTATCTAGTTTAAACTCACACCTCTCTAAAAGAGTAACCATGAAGTTGCTTGCCGGTTCTTCTCCATAGGAAACGACCAACCCGAACTGTGCAGTTGTGCACCTTTTCTCGACGTTTTATAAGTGTCCATGTAGGCCTATGTGAAATAAAGATATTTTGATTTCATTCAAAAATGTTTTCATGAAATTGCCATTGGTTGTCTTGATTATTATTAAAATATATATATTATTATTAACTCTTCAAACGGGATAACTACCGTGTGTGATATTTATTTCGAGTTTTCGATATTTCGGCGACATTGCAAACGCCATGATCACGTATAAACTGATTTTATTGCGGGTGGGTGTTAATAAGCAGACAAAACGATCGATGTACCCTCTTCCTTATTAGTTTTGTGCGTTGGTACCACTGACACCGTCGTCATTCAAAACTCGATTTTGTTCTCACCACACGATTTTTTTCCTATATTTTGGGTTTTTAGTTTTTTTACACAATGAACTACTGGATTCAATTAAAAACACTATTAGTGTAATATAATTCAATATTGATTTGAGTGTCGCCTGACGCTCACGACTGAGAGGCATCACAAGTCAGTATAACTCACAGACTAGATAGCTCAGACGGGGCACTCCTATAGAACAAAAATCGACGCGCCTCAGACAAGTGACGTCACGGATGTCAAGTTAGCCCGTGCTTTGTGCGATCGTCTTATAATTAAAAATAAAAATAACACCGTTAACGGGATTGATCGGTTACAGAACGTTTTATTATACAGTGATACATAACTAGAAACGTTATCCAGTGTACCAGTACAGTGCATAAAATACAATTACATGTTAAACTTAAAACTAAAACAAGTGACTAAAATCTACCCTAAACAATAAATAAATCAAAAACACACAGTGATTCTGTTAAAAAAAACAAGTGCTGAAGTGTTGTCGAAGAGTGAATGCAAAGTCTGTTTACCCCTGTGTTGACTTATGGTGTAGTTATACCATAGCAATACAAAAAACCATAACAAACGTAAATTGAAAACAGCGCCATCTGTGGATGCAGGGTAGAAACACGGAGAAAGAAATTGACGTAAATCATGCCTGTTGCTAAGTGTGGTGGTTGCGCGAAATTTATGACAGCGGTAGATGCCGCTAAATGCTATAAGTGCCATGCCTTCTACCACCGGGTTTGCGTCAACCTGCCTAATACGGGTTACATTACTCCCACCTGGTGCTGCCCTGAGTGCATCAAAAATATGGTAAGGGATAACAAAGCGGAGACACCTGTTCGAGGTGTGGCAGATTCTGTACAGGCGAAGAAAAACACCCCGGAGGAGTTTATGGATACCAGTCCATTAAATAACGCTGCGCTAGATACCACCATCCACTTCTCCCCAGGCATGGCTGATGAGCTGCGCTTGTTTAAGGAGGAGATGCGAGCGGAGTTCCGCCTGATCCACCTGGAGTTTGATCAGCTGCGTACGGAGATGGTGGGTGTAAAGGATGCCATAAAAGCGTCTAGTGAGAGAATGGACCATCTGGAGTCTCGGGTGAACGCTCTCGAGGTCAAGTTAGAGCAGAAACTCACGTCAGAGGGGGGCGGGAGTATCGAAAACACCATCGCTGACCTGAGATGCCAACTAAATGATCGAGATCAGGAACTCCTATTGAATGACATCGAAATATCCGGAATCCCTGAAAACAAAGATGAGAGCACCTTGCACCTTGTCAAGGTAGTTGCCCTGAAACTCGGTGTCGATTTAGATGAAAGGGACATCGTGCACGCTGAGCGGGTAGGGTCTACGCACCGTAATCGAGTCGAGAACACGGATGGCTCCATCTCTGCTGATCCCGCTGCGCAGCGAACGCGGAGTATATCTGTCCGTTTCGCAAGGCGCACATCGCGCGATGTACTACTGCGCGCAGCTCGAGTACGCCGTGGTCTAAGTACACACGACCTTGAAATGACTGAGCCGGCGGCGTCGCGCCGTGTGTTCATTAATGAGCGTCTTACTCGGACAAACCGCCAGCTATTTTATCACGCTCGTCAGGCAGGGAGTCAACACAACTGGAAGTATGTGTGGACAAGAGATGGAAGGATTTTGGCTCGCAAAGAGGACCGCCAAAAAGCTGAAAGAATCAGATGCCTTAATGATATACCCCGAATTTTTGGTTAATCTGCGGTTTGCACAATACCTATTCCAAGTTGAGCCACCAGACTTGTTTATCATCTGTTCAATCTCCATTGCTGGCTATTAGGGGTTCTTTCAATTTGTTTTCTTTATTACTTTGTAGTGTACGTCATAAACAATACTTATGTCTTATGTGTGTTATTTCTTTTACGGAGCGGTGTGTGTCTCCTGCCGCAACAGATTGGAATCTAATCGGGTCACCGAGTAAGTGTAGTTTTAAGTTGTATATTAATTATCTCCCGGTCTACCTACTATTCCTTTTTATAATTGTTTACAGTAATTTACTTGAATATCACAGAGATTACTTAATATCAAAAACACAAACAGACTATAGTTTAACAACAACAAACAGACACCTGAATATTTTACATAATGCAACTATACTTATTTATAAAATCAAATTAAACATATATACTTATAATCATATTATTATTATTATACATATTTACAAAATGAAAACAAAAGATATTGGAAAGGAATTATTGTTTACTTTTATAAATCTCATTGTCTTTTATAGATTTAAACATGAGCTTTTATTATTCACATTATATGTCTATTTCTATATTACATACAGTAATTACTTTTTAATTGATATTTTTTTTTATGATAATATACTTAATATGAAAATGCTTATTAATTCCTGCAGCATATTTAGGACAACAATTCAAATAAATAATGGTTGAAAAATATCTTAAAGTTGGTTTCTTAAATGTGGGTTCGCTTGGCACTAGCCACTCTGACTTTGTCGTTGCTGTGGAAAGGCACTCTTTCGATGTAATGGCAGTCAATGAGACTTGGCTACGACCTGGTGAGGAAGGGCGTGCGCCTAATGTTCCGGGCTACCGTCTACGACACACGCCAAGACCGCTGGCTGTGCGCGGGGGTCGAGGAGGCGGTGTGGGTTTCTACCTTAAAAAAGGGCTCAACGTTCGTACTCTGCCTGCCCTAACTGATCCCAAATATGAATCAATTGAGCAAATGTGGATTACCCTCACCTTGAATGGGAATAAGATAGCTGTAGGCACAGCGTACCGCCCCCCACGGCTGGACTTGGATCTGTTCTTCGATGCTGTCACTGAGGTTATTACTTCTCTAGGCAAATGTGAACACATATTACTTTTAGGCGACTTTAATGTCAACTTACTGGCCACTAATGGTCAAACAAAGAAGGTACATGCCTTTTTAAATAGCTTGAGCCTCAGGCAATTGGTTAGTTCCCCCACTCATTTCACGGAACATAGTGAAACATTGATCGACCTGGTGTGCACTAATCTCAACTATAGGGGAGTTTCTATTGAATCTTTTGGCTCACTAAATGGCCATTCACTCATTGCTTGCGAGTTTAGCATCAAGCGTAGTAAGTATAAGCCTCACTCAGTGACGTACAGACCCATTAACCAAGTTAATAAAGAAATGCTAAACAGTGACCTATTGCATATAGACTGGGATAACATCTGTAAATTGGAAAACGTAAATAGAATGGTTGAGATATTTAACAGAAACGTCCTAGCTATTCTAGATACGCATGCTCCAGTCAGAAAATGTTTAATTAAAGAACCGTCATATCCGTGGATAACTGACACAATAAAAATTATGATGAGCTTGAGGAATGATGCCCTGGACACGTATCGTAAAACGAAATCGGAGTGCAAACAAACGTATTATAAACAGCTAAAATCTCTGGTCACAAGCTCCCTATTTAAAGAAAAAGTTGCCTATTTTAATCATAATATAAACAACAAAATTAAAGATCCTAAAGAACTATGGAAAAATTTAAAAAAAGATGTATTGCCAGTTAAGCAGATCTGCGATCTCCCTTCTTATTTAAGAGATGCAAACCAATTAAATTCCCATTTCTTGAGTGTACCTGGCAATCCAAACTGTAATTTATCACAGCGTGCTTTTTTTGTGTCTAACCGTTTTAGCGAGGCATCTTTCACCTTACAGCCAGTAACTGAGGAACAAGTGTTTCGATATCTTGGTCAGCTGAAATCTAATGCTGAAGGTTGCGATAGAATTACTTTGAATATGCTGATGTTAACCCTTCCGCAAACACTAAAAGCTATCACAGACATAGTGAATTACTCGATTGTGTCTTCAACGTTCCCTGACATCTGGAAAGTAGCAATTGTTCGACCAATCCCAAAAAAAAGTAACCCTACTGAATTCAAAGACCTCAGACCTATAAGTCTTCTACCTTGTCTATCTAAAGTATTGGAAAAGGCAGTATGTCAGCAAGTTTCACATTATTTAGAAAAAAATAATATTCTACCGGAACTACAGTCAGGGTTCCGTAAGCGACGTGGCACCTGCACGGCCTTGTTGGATGTGACAGATAACATCCTTGCTGCACAAGACAAAGGCCTATGCACACTCTTAGTCCTGTTGGACTTCTCGCGGGCTTTTGACTGTATAAACATTGATCTGTTCCTAGCCAAGCTACAATACTATGGATTTGACAAAGAATCAATAGGCTGGTTCCAAAGTTACGTCAGCAATCGAGAACAACGTGTCGAAATACGTCTGAGCGATGGAACAACTCTTGCCTCATCACCAGTCTCTGTAAACAGGGGAGTCCCGCAAGGCTCCATACTTGGCCCCATAATTTTTATTTTATATTGCGCGGACATAATTAAAACACTACAGTGTTGCAAATACCACATATATGCAGATGATATACAAGTCTATATCTCGTTCAAGCCTGACGAATATGAGGGAGCCTTAAAGGATCTGAATGAGGATCTTGGAAGGATAGCATGCTGGGCCGAAAGTAATGGTTTAGTACTTAATCCGATCAAAACTAAATACATGCTACTCGGAACCAAGCACCAAGTAAATGGTTTGCCTCCAGAGCTCAAAGTTACTCTATTGGGTGAGTCGGTCAGTCGAGTCAGTGAGGCCCGAAATCTGGGTCTGTTTATGGATGCTGAGCTGAGGTACGAAGGTCACGTGGCAGAGTCGGTGCGGAACTGCTTTTATAGGCTCAAGGTCCTGTACAACATAAGGCCGTATCTGTCGGAAGAGCTGCGTATTCGACTAGTTGAGTCACTAGTACTCTCTAACCTGAACTACGGAGATACCGTTTTCGGTCCTCGACTACTGGCAAGGACTGAGCGACTGATCCAGAGAGTGCAGAACGCTTGTGCGCGATTTTGCTTCTCAGTTCCGCCTAGAACCCATATAACACCTTTTTTAAATGAACACTCCATTCTTAAAATGAAGTCACGCCGTAAATTACACTTAGCATGTCTGTTGTTTGGGGTTATTAAGCACAAAGAGCCGGCTTATCTTTACAAAAAGCTGAGCTGGATCGCTAGTAGAAGAGAATGCACGATCAGACAGTGCTCTCAGCAACTCACTACAGAAGTGCACAAGACGGCAGCCTTCAGAGGCAGTTTCAGGTACGCCGCGTCCAAATGTTGGAACAACATTCCCCCGCCGATAAGGAATTTAAAAACACTCGGTACCTTTAGAAATAGACTACGGCAGTATCTGATCGACGCTCAGAAGAAACTGGGCCTGACCGTCACCAACACTTCCATAATATAGAGGGTTTTCTGGTCCTAACGGCTCACTTTGTCCTATAACAACAGACACTAACTTTGAAAAATGAAACGTATACACGAAACACATTACACATTACAATACATGTTACACAATACACGAAACACATTACAACTACACTCAGTACCGTACATTATGATAAAAACTGCAACATAATGATACCTACATGAACAAGTAACCTCGTACAAACACAAGTCTAGACACACTCCATACAACTTACTAAATATTAGTAATTCATTACACATATTACCTATGCTGTGATAATCAAGTTTATTATTTTTAGTACATATTTCAACTCAATGACTTTCTTACCGACAACCCACCTGTATAATATTCGACGCACATTATCTCGACATCCGTGTGTCACTAGCAGGATTCAGCAGAATACCAGCGTCAGGTTATCCACCTGGCATTATGCTGAGCTGGACTCCTTTTTGGTGCAATTTTGAGACACACACCGCCCATTAGTGGGCGACCTCAGTAAATTTATGTGATGTGTCTAAATGCCTATGGGTCAATTTAACTTAGTCTACCTTACTTTTTTTTTTTAACGTGTTCCATTTTTTTTTCTGTGTGATGTTTTTTTTTAATTTTAATTCTTGTATTGTGTCTTTTATTGCATCAAATAAATGATTTATCTATCTATCTATCTATCTTATCAGACTCATATATCATTATGACAGCTCTTGTGCGAATATTTGAACAATAGCGTGGTCGTATTCTGCCTAAATGTTTTTCTTGCTAGGACAATTATTGCAATATATTCTAAGAATTAGTTGGAAAGGGAATGATGCCGAAAAAAGGATATCGTATTATTTTCGAATCTTTTTATTTTTAAGTTGCCTATTTTACAAGTTAATGCAAAAAGTCATTCAGAAACAGCATCCTTATGTAATTCACAATTAATAACTATGGAGCGTTGTTGAAGAAAACGTTTTCTCGAAAATTCTACTAGCGTCGGTTAATGCCAATCTTCAGAGCCTGTAACTAAATGTAACAAAATGTGTATTTGTGTAAATTTAACTAATGTTAGTATTCGAAAACGGATCGATACGCTGTGATATATCGTATCAAATGAAGCGAATCGATACGCTCTTTAACGATCCAATATAAAGCTTTAAAGCGACTGCATCGAGCATCCCATAAATATGGCGTCATGCTGCCAGAAGTACGGACAGCGGGAGGGGAGGTAGCTGTCAAACGAGATATGCGAGAACCATAGACATACGGTTCAATTATTTAACTCGATGATTAGCTGAACTGGTATAAGTTGTTCCAGCTACGAGTTGTGGACAGACAGCGCGGCGGTGACGTTGCTCCGCAAGCTGGGCAGCGTGGCGCGCGGGGCGGGCCGCGCCGCCGACGCGCTCACCCGCCCGCTCGCGCGCCTGGCCGCCAGCGCCGCGCCCAAGCAGGAGCTCATCGGTGAGGGCAATATCATAAATAACTTCCCCCGCTCTGGGCGGAGCGGGGGGGACTATCAGACTTTTACTGACTTAAACCCACCCATGTTCCTTAAACAACAATATTTTTAGTATATGCGAAACCTGAATATAGTTTGTTCAGAATAAGTAACTGAATCGATTCCAATCATTTTTACACCATGTTCCCTAAAGTATATTTAAAAAAGTTCCTAATATGGACACCATGCGACACTAAGTACCTATTCGCAAGCGCTACCCTACACTTGACCATTACGATAGTCCAAAGCTGCCAGACAGTGTGATGGAAAATGTATCACCAGTTAATTACCTACAATACAAACTAAGACATTAATCAATGAAAGCCGTTGGTGACAGTGTTTTTGTATGGATATCCAAGTAACTTAACAAGCTTATAACTTTGTGGTCTGTCATGATACAGTTCTGAAATTTTGTACATAGATTCTTTATATAAAAATACTGGACAGGTGTTTCGACTTTCGCATAAACTAAAAATAATGTTGTATTAGCCGCGGAGTCTCTGTCGAACAACCCGCAACCCCGGTTAGTTGAACCGTCGGGGCGCAGCTAGTATTTGATATATTCCGTGATATGTGTCCAGAGGAGTGCGCGTTGCTGAGCACGCAGTGGACGGGCGCGCGCGTGTGGGAGTCGCTGCCGCGGTGCAACGTGGCCGCGCCGCACGGGAAGCAATGGCCGCTCTATGTGAGTACAAGCTTCAATACCGAGCCAACTAGAATGCAACCTGTGAACGAACTCTTGCTATACATCAAACTAAGTAACTATGATAAATAAGAAAAGTATTATTTTTGGGCAGAAAATACTTGTCATGGTAGGACAAAATGTAACACACTCAAAACAATATTCTTATGGAAGTATAAAATAGTACCGAGATCGTATTTTCCCTATCAAATTCCTGTTCACTGCCCTCGCAGAAATTAAAATATTCAAAAATACAAAAACTACGGTAGAATCAATAAAAACATGGCGGAAATATTACGAATTTGCCGCCAACTTAAAAATATAATGATTGGCTACAACATTAGTGATGTCCAACATTAATTTCAAAAATCGACTAATTTGTTTTGACTGTGTTTTTTTATATTTTTAATAAATGAACCATATTTTAATGAGTATTGTTGAATGCAATACATAGTCAAATTAAAATATCTTCCAAAACTCGATAGTCTGATTAGGTTTTATAAAAAATAATAAAAAAATGACTTGGTATATTTTGTGAGTCAATTATTTTTCAAGACTGGGAAGTTTTGCCACCTCACTAAATTTGTACTTTATTAAACATGTATAATATATGCAAAAACGTGCATTAATAAGACTTGACGTGTAACTAGTTGGAGTACGGTGTAGAACCAGAAGCATTGCGGTACAACCCCGAGCCGCCGCCCTACGCGCAGTGCGAGACCACGCCCTCTATCACCATGGACGCTATACGGTAAATATACCGCCTGTATGACACCTCGACAATAAAGCTGTGGGCGCATTATCCTACCTAGCTCAACTTATTATATCGTAACTTTTCGTCGGCTACTAAAAACAAAATGCTCTTTCACAAATGTTGACTTTCTAGGTATTGCACTTTGTAGGAAGCAGTTGCATTATATCGGAATATATGCATCCGAAACCGTCGCTTGGAAACGATATATTTTTAACTGCAAGTGAAAGTTTTTTTCTTTTTTTTATAATGTACCAGGCACATAATCGCATTGCGGCGCGGTGATACAAAGCATCGTGTATTAGCAATATAAACAAGTCCACGTCTTTTTTTAAATACGTCATGCGTGTTGAACTATGTTACGTGTTATTTCTATGCGTACTGGAGACAAATTGAAGAATAACTTCAATTTGTCATCAACAAGTGTGAAGACATGTTGCGGGTTGTTCGAAAGAGGTACCGCGGCCCCTGTACGTAAAGGGCAATAGAAGGACCATGGGTGGGTTTTAGTCAGTACAAGTCTGACACTCCCCCCCCCGCACCGCCCAGAACGGGGAAGTTATTTGATGACTTCCAACCCCAAAAAAAAATGTCATAATGCAAGAATGCACGACATGTTGCACACCGCCATTTGTTGTCAGGTGAAGCGCGGAAATGTCATCATATTCCTGCCCTTCTCCCATTTTATTTGTGTTAAAGTAAATAGTAATAGTTGAGAATGTACCCACCAGGTACATGTACATAGGCGGCGGGCTGCGGCCGGCGCGCTGGCGGCAGTGCGGGCGCTGCGGCTCGCGCGCGCTGGCCGCGTCGCAGCCCAACAAGCACCCGCTGCAGGGCGCCTACGACGCACGGTTCCTGTCGGCGTGCAGGTAACGAACCTAGCTTATTACGTACATTATATTCTTTCATTTTACATTTCTAATACAATATTCCTATTTAAAATAGTAGTCACCATAAGCATTGGGACCAGGGTTCAGGTTAATGGTGGTCAGGGCTCTTAAAAAAGGAACCTATTATCAATACGAGGCCTGTCCACATCTTTCTAAATCAAACTATTTCATCTATGATAAATTAATGATGTGCCTTTTGTTACAGATGCGGTGGAAAGTGGACATTGTTTTCTAATATTTAAATCTCTAACTAGTTATAAGCGAAATAGTGTTAAAAGTTGTATATATTAAATGAATTTTGTACCATAACGTTTCTTTTATTTATAACGTAAACCGTAACATATGAAATTGGGCCAAAACATCGCCTCATCGTCATCGTACTTTACTGCCTCGTGTTAGGGTTACGTACCTCCAAAAAACGGAACCCTTATTGGATCACTTTCTTGTCCGTCTGTCTGTCGGTCAGTCAAGACCCTTTCCATGAAATTAAAACCATATTTTCAACTGTGGTCTCTTTCTGCTGTGAAAAAATCAACCCTTTAAGTCTTGGCAGTCAATAGATATGGCTGTTTATGTCGCAAGTTTGTACGACACTCTTAAAAGGCGCCTGCTGCATGTTGTTATAATGTTAACTACAAAATCAAAATCAAAAGTCATTTATTCAAATTAGGCTGATAATCAGCACTTTTTGAACGTCAGATTACAAGAGACAGTCCCACAAAAACGCCCTGCCCTTCGCCACTTCATAGTGTTTTAGCTGGGAAGAAGAAGTGGCGGAACAAACTCCCCAGCAACACATCTGTCTGTCAGGTTAGAAGAACCAGATTTTATACAATTTATATTATTACAAAAAAAAAATATATAAAAAAATATTCATTCATTGTCACTTGTCAGCTAGCAAACACCAATTATATATAAAAAACAAAAAATAATAATAATACCCAAGTCTAAATAATAAATTAACCAGTCTAACGGGTGTGTCCGCTTACACGTGCAGTGAAGAAGTCACAGGTGATAAACTAGGACCATAGTGCAAAAGAAATAAGCTAAGCATAAAAAAGATAAATATAAATAATTATATTCAGTCAATGCTCGAGGTCACTAGTTAACCACATGCCAATAACAAAAACACACAAAATGAAACAAGTAAGTATATAAAGAAAAAAAAGTAAAATATAAAATTACATGACGAAGACATGTAACGTATCAATAATCTAATTTGGCGAAAAAAACATGAAGGAGAAGAAAAAAATAATAATAATAATCGTCTTGAGTTCAACACAGTGACCAACTATGCTTGTCATCTAAATAGTCGTTAATAGAATAGTATGCTTTTAAACAAAGGTTAGATTTTACTTTAGCTTTAAATGCATTAAATGGCAAATCTAGAAAAGAAGCAGGTAGCTTGTTATAAAAAGTTATACCAAGCCCTACAAATGAATTATGAACCTTATGAAGCCGGTGGAAGGGAGCACGTAGTTTATGCTTATTTCTAGTGTTAATGTTGTGAATATCACTGTTTTTACTATATAGATGGATATTTTGCCTAACATATAAAATGTTGGCCAAGATGAATTGAGAAGCCACAGTGAGAATACCAATCTCTTTAAAAAAATCCCTTAGAGAAACCCGGGCACCTAGTTGATAAATTGCACGAACCGCTCGCTTCTGCAGAACAAATACATTCTGGATCAGGGCCGGATTTAGAGGTCCAGAGGCCTCGGGGCAACAAAGGAGTGGAGGCTCCCTTGCCCCAAATTATTTTCCAAATAAAATGAACAATTTTTTTCAGTCGAGTTTTTCAATAAATAATTTATTGTGAAACCAAGTAGATTTTCTTAGTATTTAACAAACACATATGGATATAATCGGAAATAAGAATTATTTGAAATTAAATTTTAGTGTTAACGAACGGAACCTTTCGAACTTTTTTTGCTGAAAAATCGTTGATGATTTCGCTGAAATCCAGTTCTCGGAGTAAATCGCTTTCAATGCTCAGGAGAGAAAGCTTCGATAGACGGTCTTGTCCCATCGTGGTTCGAAGCCTATTTTTATAATTTTCATTTTTGAAAATGAGCGCTCTCCAGTGCAATTTGATACCATCAAAACCAATACATTCTCAATGCAATTTCGAGGTTTGGGAATGTAGTTCTGAAATTTTGATCTTCGAGAATTTGGTAGTAAAATAGTTCCGGCGATTGATCTTTTCCATAGTCCTTTTTGTATGAATCAATCAAAGTTACAAATTGAACCAACTCATTACCAAGACTAGGCTCTAAATCATCCGTATACACTTTCACCAATGCTTCTGCTGCAGCGTGCAAATTTTCAGCATCCATCTTCTCGATGTGATTCAGAAATCCAAATCTCGATGGCATTTAATTGTGTCACAATAATAACTATTTGCCTATCAAACTGCATCATACATTGATGCATAAAAAAATATGAAAAAAAATTACCAATTAGTCAATAATAATTGATTGATTTGTTTTTGTTTAAGAATTGAAGAACACCAATTGTTCACATACTGCAATTAATTCATATGTATATATGTATACTTTTTTTTAAATGGTCGAGACACGGAATGGAATACCCAACCTCCGAGGATGCAGGCAAGTACCACCCCACTGAGCCATTGGGGTACTCCCTCAAGATGGGTAGTAAATTGGAAGTGCTTATCAGGGCCATTTGAGATTTTGATATTTCACTGATTGCCTGATTGGAGTGAACAAATATAGATCAATGATTTCTATTTCTGTTAATATTTAATATTAATATAATCAAATAATCATGTATGTATAAAGTACTTTAGGCTGTAGGTAAAGGTAAAAGCGAAAAAAAAATATCAAAGGAAAAGATGTTTACTAGGTTTACTAGTTGAAATTTGAAAGTTTTTTTTTTCCGAAGTTTCTATTGTGGAGGCCCCCTGCTTGTGGAGGCCCCGGGGCTTTCGCCCCGGTTGCCCCCCCCCCTAAATCCGGCCCTGTTCTGGATATCAGCGGCTTTGCCCCATAGCAGAATACCATAGGACATGACGCTATGGAAATAACTAAAATAGACCAATCGTGCCGACTAGAGCTGAGCTGACCGTTGAATCCAACCCTTAAGCTTAAGCTAAGCATTCATTTGTGTGTTCGTGAAAACGGGTATACAATACTGGTTATCAATATAGGTATGTGGTCAGGTTAATGCCAGAGCTCGCAGACTATGACGTGACAGGGTATGGTTGATTATTCTTTTGCAGGCTCTCTCCCTGCGAAAGTAGCCACGCTGAATATTATGTTCGACTCGGCTTCTTTGGGCACAGCCGGGCGGCACCATTGAAAATACAAGCTCTGAAAATCGACTATCAAGCATTCTACTGATGTCAAACACCTTCAAACCGGATCGAACCAGGATTAGAGTGAATGGCGAAGAATTGCAATATGTCAGTAAATGTACTTGGGTCAGTTAGTCTCTTTCCAGCCTAGACAAGACAAGGAAATCACAAGACGAACAATGAATAGCTGATGAATAGTAACCTTCCTTTATCGCTCAAGAGAAAAATCAAAGACATTTGCATTCTTCCTATACTCAAAGTCTGTCAACCTGCAAAATAGAGCGCAGCATGCTAGGCGTCAAACTAACCGACAATATACGCAACACCACGCTACACTTTCTGGAGCCTTGACATAGTCAAAAGGTGTCACGGATCTTGTAGATGTAGAAGATGGCGGAATGAGCTGGATAACAAAACAACGACCAGTGGTGCACATTGAGCGTACCTACCAACGGGAATACATGGGGAGAGGCTTTTGCCTAGTCATGGGATGATGCTGACTAGCAGTATTAATATGCGGTGGGAGCAAAGTTAGGTCGAATTAGGCGCCAACTGGAACGTCTCTGTAGCTGACTGACTTCTCAGAAAAGAAATATCGATAATGTGGAAGAAGTAAACCGAAAGACGAACAGCCGACGCCAGTAGGTATATAAGATAAGGTGGGAATGTTAAGCCAAACACGTTGAAATAGGAAGCCCACAATATTGGCTGATTAAAACACGTAATCAAGATGAACGGGGATACTTGACATTGGCGGTAGTCATTCGTATGTACATGTTTGTCATCCTCTTAAAATGAAAAACCTATAATAGGTATATTACAGGTTTTTCATTTTGAAATTATCTTCATTATTTTTATAGATAGGTAACAAAATCCCAAGAACTCTAGCGGAGTTCTTGAGATTAATAAAGTTCAAGTGAAAATCCATAACAGCCTTGAGTGCACCGCCCCCAACCCGCTGCAATTCGCGCATGTCATCCTGCAATCAAATGGTACCGCCCGAAGATCGATCGATTGACGACCAGATTTACGAGGTCAATTAAGGACGTTGCTGTGATCAAATGTAAATAGTTTTTGTTTATAGTTTTGAGAATGGTATCTGGTCTGAATATTTAAATTGATTAGTAGATCGTAGGACATGAAGGAATATTTTGAAATGTTCATAACTTGAATATTTTCTTTAAGGTAAATGATTATTTTCTACTCAATTGCTTAAAATTGTTAGTCTTATTGGCTTAGATTTACGGCATACGGTTTCAGAAGTTTGATTTATGCAATTACGAAACCAAAACAAAAAGCAAGAAAAACAATAATACACTACCTATTTTAAATTTTAGCATTGTAGAATTTAGTATTTTTCCGATATTTTTAATGTCAAACATTTAAATAACGCAAAAAAGTATTCCCCAAATTGACTTTCATTCTAAATTATTGTTCAAGAAGTAACAAAAATAAAAAATCTACTAAAATAGTTTCAAGTCGATCGTCTGACAATGACAGCACTATTGAAATCACTAGTTGTCGTTGCGAGAATCGTTCGAAGCGCTTGCTGCGACTACGTACAAGTTTAATTGCGAATTTCCTGTATTTCTCGCAGCCTAACACAAAATATTAACGTTTTAACTAATATTCAAAAAGTTATCATATAAATGGCAGACAAAAAAGGTATGTGAACTGTTGATTTATTATTTTCTTTGTTCTTTTCTTATTATACGTTCTGACATGCGTAACGTCATGGCAGGGCCTTGGATTACAAGTTTTCGCTATTATAACAATGATTTAATCCCCGGACGCGAGATTATTGCGTTGGATGGGAGTTATTTTGTGTTGGTTTAGCTGTAAAATTGATATAAAATAGTTGCGCGGTAGATCGATACTCGCGATAAATTCAAGATGGTCGTCCACCCTTAGATTTGCAAGGCGGGATCTATTTGTTCTAATTTTAGGTCCATTCATTGCTAGAACTGATTCATGAGCCCTCGTTACGGAGGCCGACGTTGTCTTTCAGCATTACGATGATATATCTTACGAAAAATTACCATTATGGCGAACATCTGTTGTTCATATTTCACTAATATGCCATTGTATTAGAAGCCTACTAGTGTATTGACCTGTTGTCTTTAATCGATTTTGAGGAGTAAATATGTTATCCCCTGCTGACCTTTTCAAAACTAGGTCAACTAATTCTGCAGCTGTATCAACATAATTATTCAAACGGCCATCTGCATAGTTAATTATTCAAAATAATGTGTGTTTGTAAATGGAGAACATTCTTGATTGTTCTAAGTGGAGAAATGTGGACCAATCATCCAATATTTGATGTAGTTTCTGATAAAATATTCTTGTTATTAAATCTGGTTTCTCCATCATTAGAAAATAATTATGGGACAAGATCTTTTTATATTTCTCTTCATATTGACAAAAAATATTTTTAATATTCACTAAAAGTATAATTATTTAAGTAGTATATTTAAAATCCTAAATAAGATTCATAAAACGAATGAGGTCCAACAATGTTGCATTAAATCCTTGACTGTTTGTCCATCTTGTCATCAACAACATAAAGAATATCAATCAAAATATAACCTTGGGTGGCGTTACAAATGTCAGAATGAGCGTCCAAACTCCATAATATAAGCTTCGTAGTTAATTACGTTTCCAAATATACAATAACTATGTATATTACAAAATTACTGGACACTGGATGTATGCAGAAATACATGTGTCATTAAAAAAACAATAACTAAGGCCTAATGTTGGCTGACCTGAGTCAAAAATCTTGAAATTGGGAAAAACTGGTGGAGCCAAAGCTTATAGGTAATCAAACCTATGATATGCTGAGAAATCTCACTCATATTGTTGACATCTGCAAAATAGAGTTGTGTAACTTTACATTTTGACCATAAAAGGTTAGCGCCTCGGGTGTAGTTGGAGATCAAAGTATCTGATTATTTTATTTTTAGTATGCATTATTCTAGCTTTTGATACCCTTTTGATCGCTTCTTTTTTTACGATCTCCAGCCTCACTTGCCTTCATTGCATTATAATTTGTCATAAATAAGGGTGAGGTTTCTCCTGCACAGTGTGAAGCAGCGTTGTCTTTTGCGCGGCTCATAAGACATGATGATAATACAAAGTTACCCGCACCCCCTCCCCCCCTCCCAGCTGCCGGCCCCCCTCTACAGGAGCCGCGGGCCCGCCGCCGCAGTCGCCGCGCGGCAGTCGACTAATCGCTCTCATGTAATGAAATCATATAGAATTTTTCTTTCTTTATTTTTCTTTTTTTTGGAAACATAGTTAAAGAGAGACAAATATATGATATGTGCGTATCGGCGTGTGGACGATCGTATGTGTTATTAATTCGATTGTAACCCGTTCGTTTGGGGCTAGGCTGCTGTAATCAGTAAAGGATAAATAAAATACCAACACAATACTTATAACAAAGCCCAAAAAATAAAAATAGGCATCAATGGACACTTGAGGAATTGACTTATCATTTTTTGTTCCCATACACAAAATTCGTGCAAAAACACCAAATCGGGCCAAAATATTTTGGTTTAGTAACTTATGGACAAATTGCGGACACTGGGCACTGGCACATCCTTTCACCAGATGCCGCAATTTGGATGAACCTAACTCCCAAAATTAAGTTCCCAACAGAGCAATTGTAGTATACAAATATTTAATATTCAGTGGAAACAGACAAGCCAATAACCTCTCCACTCAGATTATATTGAATAAGAAAAGGTCAGAAAGACAGTCATCTTCTGAAAATAAACTTTAAACATTTTGAAAGTTAATTTCAATAAAAACTCAACCTTGAAGTAAATTACAGCAGTCAAGTCACTATTATGTTTTTCTATACAAATCAGACAAGTATCTATGTTTGGAACAATATTTTTTTTACTTTGAAATGTTTTTACAGTAACAGTAAATGTAAAAACGAAATACACAAATCGTGAGCACTATTTCACATAAAGCTAAATGGTTGGCTGTACAGTAGATGTCTTTGGCTTGAAACTATTTGTATAGTGTTATGAAAAACGTTCTGGATTTGTGGCAAAAAAAAAAAACATAAATACTCGTCTGGTTTCTTAGTTAACAATGTCTTAAAAAAATAAGTTGTTCTAAGTCGCAGAGTACCGTCTAATAAAAAAAGAAGTTTTCTTCCAATTTTCTTCATAAATATTAAGATGGGACTCTTTTATTTAATTAAAATATGTGTCTTAGCTATCTGGTTATTTTTTGTTTTTTTTTTCTGAACATTTAGTTCACAGCTTATTTTTTTATTGTTTTTTAACACTTATTTTAAGTTGGGATAATTACTGGTGTAAAATTGGATTTTTCATGTTTTTCACAAAATAAAAAATATTTAAAAACCAGTAATTATTGTTGTTAGTTTTGTGCACCTTAAATAACAATGAGGCAATGTTTTAATTTTTTTATAACTATAAATGAAATATCATTCCCTCATTAGTTATTAAGCTTCCCTATTGTTTTCAAAAATGACTAAATAGGGATGTCTTGAGTTTGTTTTGATTTTTTTCGTTTTCCTTACTTAGATTAAGCTAACTTTTTAGCTTTAATGTTTATGGAAAATGAATGACGAATAAAAACAAAGACGTAGAAACACTTTGTATAAAAAAATACCAAATAAGTAAATTTATCCGAAATCCGTCATTTATTTTTATTTTGTACTGGATTCTTAAGATAATTTAGAATCTATGACAAATGGCACAAAAGGCTAGCTATTTTTGTTACTGACAAACAGATTCGACTTTTACTACATCATTTAGATAAAAATAAGATTTCTAGTTTGAAGTTTTTAATGTAAAAGTCGTGTCATTATTATTTAAGGTCGTGTGTCTAATACTAACCGAAATAAATGTAAAATAGTAATAAAAAAAATATAAAACAATAACATTTTTTTAAATGATTGGACTTACTTACTATTTTGCATTTTTAATGTTTACAAATGTACGTTTGTAGACATTTTATTGTAAGGTGAGGGTTAAATTGGCACTAACGAAATCAATACATTTTTTGTTTTCAAATTATATATTTCCTTGTTATTGCCAATTTTTCTAGTTGTATGTTTAATTTACACAATATGTTTAACAAACGTTTTAGATTCGGTATCTTTTTTTTATAGTGATACGCTATCTAAAATGCGACGTTTAATCCTTGCCGAGACTTTTTTTTCATTTTTTTTTTTGCATTTAATGGTTTGAAACAGGGAAGGATTTTAGGTCAACACTGAGTCAATATGTTAACAGGAATGACACATTGTTAGTGCGTGTGTGAATAGATTTAAGTTAGCAAATACACACCACCAGAAAGCAGAGAAAAAAAAAGTAGCAAAAATCTTGACATCTCTTAAGTTTTGAGAAAAGTTGTTGGTGGAAAACTGGTGATGTGAATTTGTTTAATGTTGCCTTTACCATTACAAAGTGCTACAGGCATCAATGCATGCAAAAATAAGCTTAATTGAAGGACAGGGAAGTATGTCAGTTGTGAGGGTCTCAAGTAACACGGGACGGTTAGAACACTTTCAACTTAAACCACGGACTTAATATATTCCAACACCATTTCCATAGGAACCACATTTTTTTTATTATTTTTTCTTTTTCTCAAACTTCTTTTTGGTCTTCTCTATGTCGGTTCTTTCGAGTCTTTTACAGGGATCCAGAGGTTCAAAATAAGTTTTTATTAACTAAATTTATTCACAGCAGTCATAAGCGATCTTCAGTTTGCTGTTATATCTTACGATATGGCAGTAAACTCCCCCTGCTTGTTGCAATTCAATAATAAATTAAGCTTTTACAACATTTGACAGTATTTTGTGTTGGCCATATTGAAAAGTTTGCATATTATTAACAGAGAACAATAACTGAAGTATAATAGCATTCTTTTCAGTAATGGTTATAATTTAGTAATAAATGTTTAGGTGACGGATGTTACCAAGTTTTTTGTGGTTTTCTAACATCCCTGTATATGACAATTTTGCTGTTTCTTAGCAGCCAAATGTTTTATTTGTGACAAGCATGCATTGCTGCCATTTTGTTTTTTCTCAGAGCTTTTCTAATTGTTTATCGTTTGATGTTTTAGTGTTGCTAGTAATAGTTTTTGATGCATCTTTATTAAGTATAAATAGGTACATTCGTTTTTTTTTTCGTAGTTATGTCGTGTTTGTTGGTGCATGTTTAGAATTTGTTTTAGAACTTTGTGTTGTCACAATAGCATGTTTCTGTGTCCTTCAACGCACTGATATCATTTATAAGTTTTATTTTTGCTTTTCCTGCATCGAAATGCTTTTTTAGAATTGAACAGCAAAATATCGTATATGAAAGTGATAAAATCAACAAAAAATCTTGGTACAATTGTTGAATAGTTAGTAAATGAATAGAAAAAGAATATATTTTTTTATTTCAAGGAATGTTCACATGTATACACGTTTGGTCGTCTATTTTGGCGATCAATTCTTATGACTCTGAACTTAGTAAAAATGATAAACATGCCAACAGAACTGGGACTTAAAATATGAGTAAACATTGTAAGAAAGTAATACTTTTGTCATGGTTACTTTATTGTCACCCTATTGACAAAATAGTGGCCACAGCTATAGTTCAAAGTCATATTATAAATAAATATTGTACTTTTTAAAGGTTCCTTATCGTGTGATGATTGTTTTGTTATTTAAGAATTTTCTTAATGAAAAGACATTTGGATGGTCACACTAGCTACTGCACAAGGCTTGAATTAATCTACTGATTATATGGATATAGGGCCTCTAGCTTAAATTAACTGAAGTAATACAAAACGGATTCTGACAACTGTTCACCGTTTACAATAAATGATGGACAATTGGTTGATTTCTAATTTTTTGCCAACAAAAATGTCTTCATATAGTCAGTCCAGCTAGGGTGACCATTAAAAAATAAGGAATGCATTGTAAATAACTAATTTGGTAGGCTTTCAGCACTCACAAACTGTGTTGAAACATTAACTCGGCCTACCAAATTGACTGTATTTTTCTTTGGCGCGGAAGGATTAATATTTTTTTCTAAAAAAAAAGATATTTATTTTTGTGGAGCCAAAGTGTTGTCACCACACTGACGGGTCTTTCAGAATGGTATTTTTAGTGTTAAATGTTTTTGAAAGACTCCGTTAAGTGGTAACGCGTTGTATGGGCATCGCTTGTCGTTAACACTGACGTATGTGAATATTGCGTGGGTGAAATTATTAAAAAAAAATACAAAAACATTTTTTATTTTTGCTAAATTAGGCAAATTGTTTTTTTCTGGAGATATTTCAAGAATGGCCGTATTTCACCCACGTTCTGGTCATGCTAAAAATATTGCTATAGTTTTTTAATTATTTATATTGTCTTATTTTCCCATTCCTCGTACGTAGACATGTAAAAATGAGACAAAATCGATCAATTAATTATTATTATTCACGTTCCTTGCAAAGACTTTATTTTTTATGTCTGGTAAGTATAACAAAGAGGTATAACTATAGCAGTATTATTAATTAGCATGGTAACACCGCTGCGTCAAGCGTGAATGCTCGGGCTTGGGTTGCGGCGCGCCACCGCGCGACTACGCGTGCGACATACTGACTTAGTATCACATCACTTTTTATTCATGGGTATTTTAATAAAGGAAGAATCTGAAAGTAATCTGTCAAAATTCTATAAAAGAAAAAAATTAAACTACCCACACAATTTATTTTAAATTTCGAACGCGTCTTGTCGTGTTCAGCTAGTGATGTGGTCGATCAGTATGTAGTGCGTGTGTAACCGATGTGTGGAGCACCGTTAGAGCTGAGTGTTGTTGCAGTGACGCCGCCGCTGGGTGCGTACCCTCAACCTCAGCCGCCGCAGGGACCGTTCCTGCCGGCGCCGCCACATCAGGCCGCTCCGCAGTATGGAGGTTAGTTTATTAAGCATTATCATTTCAGCCAAACGCATGGAATACTTTACCAAGGCTGCCCTAAGTAGCGAGAGGGAATGGGTAGTGGTCACTTCCTACTGCGAAGCAGTCATGCTGGCGAAGGAGGTGGATGGGCGTTTGAGGGAGGGAACCTGAAAACCCAGCCGCCGCGGGAGACGCCCCGGACATCGGGCGCCGCGATACGACTCCCGGTCAGCGTAGATGCGGGTCTGTGGACGGTGACCAATGGATAGCTCACAGTGCGTCCGTCCGTCGACAGGCTGTGTCAACGGCGCGTTAGCGTTCCACGCTTGCCTCAAGAGATGTCAGCAAAGCAGAGAAGCCTAACAGGGCACCGCCTGCTGGGGTTGTGCGTTGTTCGAAAGAGATACTGCTGCCCTGGAACATAAAGGGCAAAGAAAGGAACGGGTGGGTTTTAGTCAGTCCAAGTCTTACACTCCCTGCTCCACCCAGAGCGGGTGAACTTATTTGATGATTTCTTATCTGCAAAAAAACAAACTCCCTTAGTGTCAATACATCGACCAGTCCAGGAGGCTTAGATAAATAACATTTACTACTATGACTTACAACGGGATTGATCAGCTTTTTGGCAGATTATCTTCTAACATAACATCGTTATCGCATGAATGTCTTCATTAATGCTCTCAGTACTTCTCGCATTCAGCGGTTTTTCGCGGCCATTTTAATAATAACTCTGAACATTGTGTTCTTCTAATTTAGAGCAAGTTTCTCGATTTGAAAACGGACTTACTTATTCTAATCCTGACTTGAACGTATGTAGTTTCGAATTTGAAAATTAAAGTCTTTGTCGACCTTTGAAATGTACCTAAAGTCAATTATTCGTACTTGCAATTTGAGAATTTACATTTTCATCGATGTAAGCGCTCTGACGTGTGAAATGCATAACAATAATACGCATTGTACAATGACATAGCCGTTCTCAATGCGCGCGCAAGTAGTGAAGGACCGCGCCCGTTTGCAAGTTTTCCATCTGTCGATCAATGGCGAACAAATGTTTAACACGATTTATTCGTTCACCGTTATCTATTCTGTTCAAAGGCCTATTTTAACAGTGGTTTCTAATCAGCAGGAGTAAACTGAGAAACCAGGCTCGTCAAGATAAACCTTGTTGACTTTTCCTTCCAAATCCATGAATGTTTTCGAATACAGTTAAATAGTATTTATTTGTGAGAATATAGTTAGTTCACTAAATAAATTCGGGTTGAAGAAGTCCATTGATTTCTAAGAAAAAAGTAACTATTTCTGGCGATCATGGGATCCTGGTTGCTTAAACTCTTTTGCAGATGATAAATACTGAGATTGATGGACTAGAAGACATGTCAAGACCAATTAAATTGGGATACAATACAAGTGACTTGGAGAATGTTGATAGGAAGTTTTCAAGTTTATAATGATGTAATAAAACAACAAAAGAAAATACAGTAGCATTGTTTACCCAAAATCTTTACAAAAACTATTCCTTGATATTAATTTGTTTTGTTTGTTTTTCTAAATAGATTGCTACCGCACAGTGGCCGGTGGCTCGCCTTACGGGGTAACGTTCGGAGGCGCGGGCGCGGGTGCCGGGGGTGTGTATGCGCCCCCGCCCTACGAACAGCTTCAGCATCACCAGGCTATACCAGCGCTTAGCCAGCAGCTACCGGTAAGTTACAATAAAGTGTGTACCGTACCGTGGGTCGGGTACAACTCATAGATAACCGCCAGAGCAGGCTCCGGGAAATGGAGAAGAGTCCTAATGTGGTGTCGGTACCGGTTTGCAAAATGCCTCGCCTGCAAAGATCGTCATTATCATCTTCCTGCCGTTGTCCAGCCCCAAATAGATGTAAACACGGTCAAGGATATTGTCTAAAACCAAAACAGTAGAGAGCTACAAAACGAAAGAAAACAATTCATTTGGCCTAAACCTATACAGGTTGACACGCCTATAGAGATAAAATAAATAAATAAATATCTTGGGACAACTCACACACGGCTATCTGATCCCAAGCTAAGCAGAGCTTGTGTTATGGTAACCAGACAACTGATATACATACTTATATAATTTATAAATACATACATATTATAGATAAATCACACCCAGACACAGAACAAACAATCATGCTCATCACACAAAGTTTGTCCTGGGTGGGAATCGAACCCACGACCTCCGGCTCAGCAGTCAGAGCTACTAACCACTAGACCAACAGGCCCGTCAAAGAGATGTATGTCCAAAGAAGCTACTAAATCGACATACCAACAAAATTCTTAATTATTTCCCCAGCAGATGTACAGTCCCGCCGCGGCGATGTACGCGGCTGCGGCCGGGTACCCGGGCTACATCGGGTATCCGGTGCAGTACTATCCGTACTACCCGACCGCTGTGCAGCCTTCTATTCAGCCGCTGCGGCCCACTATCATGATTCCCGTGAGTATCCTTACTAATATTATAAAAGCGAAAGTGAGTTTGTTTGTTTGTTTGTTACCTCTTCACGCTTTAATGGCTAAAGCGATTTTGATGAATTTTGGTACAGAGATAGTTGGGAACCAGGAGACGGACATAGGCTAATTTTTATTAAAGAAAAGCGGGATATGCGGGAGAAAGAGGGAAGAAAAGGGTAAACTTAGCGTTGCTATTACAAACCAATAAGGCGCAAGGGGGAACTGTATTACCCCAAATTTTACGCGGGCGAAGCCGCGGGCGAAAGCTAGTATTCTATATTTTTTTTTATTATTGACCGGGGCATTCTTGCACCACCTAAATGAGCTAAACCAGTTTTGTTTCTGAAAAGAGTTCAAAGACTCAGAGATTTATAGATCGATGTTTGAAACACCGCTAATAATATTTGATTAGTTTTGGTGGAAATGGGCCTGTTTCTAAATGCATAAAATACCTGTTTGTGATACATATAAGCATTTATTATACTTTACGTAATTAAACTGTAAACTTTGGTTTTATTTTTAGTGGGTTATTTTCACTGTGAACCTAATAAAAGCTTTTGTCAGTGTTAATCATAAACAATATAGATATTTTATAAATCAAATAATAAAAATTATTCATGATGGCAGGATTACCTAATTTGTACTACTCTATCTTGCAAGGAATCATTCAATTTTAAGATTTTAAGCAAAATTGCATTGGTTTTATAAAGATATAAATTCAGGGGTATCACAAGGCACAATACTATGCCCGCAATTAGTTCTAACTTGTTCTCTCTTTGTGTACAGAACGGCTTTGAAGCCGGCGGCAGGTTCGAAGGCCTCGCGCAGACACTGCTGCCGCCCGCGCCGCCCGGCGTGCCGCCGTCGCCCGCGCACCTCGCCGCCATACAGCCGCATCAAGTGCTGTGAGTCTATACGTAGCTTTATGTTCTTATTTCTAAGATCTAGGCCAGATTTCCCAAGTTTGACATCAGCTTCCAGTCTTACCATATATGCAGCTGAATATCAGTATCTTGCATGCATCGCCTGCCTGTTTTAGTGTATAACGCGATAGGTGTCGGTGAGACTGGTTATCCGAGCTGCGGGTGACAGGCGGTTGTTGCTGTGACCACACCTATGGCCTAATAAAATAGAATAATTCTTCTTTTCCAAAGAATCTTGGTTCGTTATTTAATATTAAAAACAAAAATATATGAAGCTTAGAATTCATTTAAAAAAATACTTTCACGTTTTTCTATCTATTTCCTAAAGTGGCTAAATACACGCTAAGTTATAACAGAAAAACTGAATTTCGTTCTTACTATTTTACTGTTTTCTCACCCTTTCTACACACATGTAAAACTGAACATGCATTTAACTTACTGTCTATGGCTGGCTTTAGAATCACTAACTAACCAAGCTAAAATTTTTAATACATACAAAATACTATAATGTAATCCTTCACTCTTTCAGTTGGCGCTAAACAAATCATCACACAGCTATCCCGACGTCAGACACTGCACTTCGTTAGATTCCTTACCTTAGAGAGTGAATGGATTGAGTTCAGTTCACTCACTGTCTAAGTCGTTCACAGCTCGGTCTCTGAATGAGGCGACTGATACAGGTAACCATTCACTTACAAACAATTTATATTTTGAGAATATCTGTTGTCAAGATTTTGACTTATAATAGGATTTTGAAAACTGTTGGTATGTCAAAGTAAAATAAACTTTCAGATTAATATTATGTAAAACTCACATAATATGTATTTAGAAGGGAATTAATTTTAATGATCTAAATAAAGCTAAAATAAGGTAGCTAATCTTCAAATGATGTGTAATTGTTTTATATGCTTTCAAAAACTTAGGGATGAAAAGAATTTGAACAAAATTAATCAAAGTTTTCCAGTCATTGAATTATTTAAAAATATCAGTCGCCTCACAAAAAGCTGTGATTTTCCAAAATTATGGAAGCAAAGCCATTGTACGTCACTGTACCTTTTTTATTTAAACTATATTATACAATGTATTTTAACTTATACAATACACAGAAGCTATACTTAAATATGTATCTGTATAATACATACAAGTCTTTGTATAAATTATACAAAGATTCAAGTATGTATAAATTACACATGTAAAGTTGATCTACTTGTGACTTGTATGTAGTTAGGGTAAGTTTTGATTCTAATTATGTTAGGGAAATATACATTCTACCCATACAAATTAAAAAGCCACTTTAAATTCCAATTAGATTTCTGAACGTAGAATTAACTTTCTAATAATCTTAAGTGGTTTAGGCAGAATTGTAAATATAACTAGCAAATTTCGCAAGTTATATTTAACTCTCTTGTTGTTGGTTACGATACTTTTGCCTTCAAACAGTCACATATTTATCCAGGCAAATATTATTTCTCCTTGTATATTTCCTGACATAATTGTATCAAGATATAGCTATATTTAAATATATATTACGATGTATAAACATATATATTTGCCAGTGCGTGTCACTACGTCGGTATTTTAGCCTGTTATTTGACTGTGATGTCGCGTGCGACCGCTACGCTCGCCGCTTCTAGTAAATCGACCTTATCATCAAGAATTAGGGTTTAAAATCTAAGAAAGTATTTATTATAAGCAATGACATAGGAATATCAACGTCTCTCGAGATTGAATATGAAATGACTTTGAAAGTGATCTGAAGTAATGAAATATCATTTTTATAGCTATAGGTTAAGTGAAAGCAAAAACAAAAAATCCTAAAATTTTGATCTGATTAAAATAACTATGCTCTCTAACTTAGTTTAAGTCAAAAGATCTTAATTTAAGAGTCGAAACAGAATCTCCTAAAATCTCAATTTGCGTCAATAGCATCACATTTATTTAAACCTACGCCAGAGGGCGCTATTTTCACTGCAGACTTGTCAGTGTAGTCGCGGCGAGCGAAGCGAATGGACGCAGGAACAGCTGCCGGCTGTCAACGTTATAGTATTATGCCGGTGAAACTCCGGGCACACGAGTAAGACTAGTTTAGAATCGTCGACGGCTGTAGAAAAGAGAGTAGACGGAGAAAATTAAACTGGATAGGCAGAATATCTGAGAAAGAAAATAATGGAGGAGTTTTTGTGTTTGGTTCTCGGTGCAATGGAAGTTATTTTCGAATTAATAATACAGGGAGCTTAAAAGTTAGTTTTGCTGCTAGCTTATAAAGTTTCCTATTTCGAAATGTAACTTTATAAAGCTAACTAAATGTACTGTTAAATTTAAACACACCGAGTTTTTGTTGTTGTTTCAAAATTAAATTAGAATGCGATAATTTAAATAGAAAAAACATTTTGACTGATGTTTAAGCCATTAATTAGATTACTCTACTAATGAAGTAAAGCACAAAATTTCACAAAAAAAATATAAAATACGTGAGCCGTCGACGTAATTAGCTATTATAATAAATAAAAAAATATAAACAAAAGCGGTTGTGCGTGACGCAAGAGTGTGAGAGCGAGACAGACATATTTTTGTTAGTTACGTTTGGTTAGGGCGTGTTGGGGTAGTAACTAAATATATATCAGAAAGTTACTAAAATGTTAGACTCTAGTCTATATTACTTGTTTACTAGTCTTTCACCGAATGTTGTGGTTGGCCGTTGTCGCTATCACAGTTTTACATATAGAGACTGCCTTTTTCATCTTAGCCTATTTGAAATGATGTGAAAATCGTCTATATTATCGCCATTATGAATATGTACCCTGTTTTCGGGGAACTTTTGTACAAAATTCACTTTTTGTTTAGAAAATATATCTAAAATATTTCGGATGCTTTAAATGAAAGATTTTTGGTTCCCTACTCACGACCCTACAAACGCAGCGTAATGATGTAGTATGGATATTTCAGCATGAAAGGCATTATCAAAACCAATTGGTTGTTCGTATGATTGGTCCGCCGACTGCCAATTTTCACAAATGGCAACACTGATAACGTGTTGCCACATACGAAGAAAAAAAATGCACAACTTGAAAAAAAAGTATTACAAAAATATATCTTCTAAATATTTTTACTATACAATGCCAAATAATATACTGGCAACACAGTTGATTGGTGTTGCCATGTGTAAAAAAAATATCTGTTATATATTTCCAGTCTTTTAGTCTTGGTTTGTAAGCATGTGATTCTGAGTAGATGGGCGATGGGAGAATCTCACTTATATTATTATTATATTAGACTAATAAATAGAAAAATCGGTTTGTTTCTTGTATAAGTACAAACTGGTTCATTTCTACTGTTTTAAGATAACTTCAAGTTAAAATGAGGAATCTCATATGTATGTTTACTTGAATTTAGTAACTTGAAATATGTGAACAACCAGTTAAGCTGTTGTTAGCCAAGTAGCTTACATGTTTAAAGGTACTAAAAACGTGTAACTTAGCTTAGATGGAAAACTTCAGTCCATAAATGGCATCTTTCTATGCATTTAAGCTACAAATAAATTAAATATCAGTAATAATTTCTGTGTTCACTAGCTCTATACTTACCTACCCAGTCTACCCATGTTATAAAAATGTCAAATCGAAAGAATAGATATATTTTTTTTAGATAGTAAATTACGCATGTCATGCCTATAAGGGGTGTTCACACAATATTTGGGATGGAACAAGCAATTATTATCGCAATCGGATATATTCGGGTTTCAATTGACTTGACGTACCGTCATTCGGCTCGGAACAACTAAGAAAGCTGGCGTGACTTTGCCAAACGTACCTGTCGTGTGCCGAATCTTGTCGATCTAAACATTGTGTGTCACTAAGTTCCTCTTAAAGACATGACAATTGTATTCACGGCTTTATTACACAGTGTAAGTGAACACTAAAACAGAATTCAGTAGTTATTTTCTCCAAAATAATTTTATGAAGTTCATACTATGAATTTGAAAAGCCTCTTGTGCAGTTACAATTTTCTTTATGAATGTACCAGTAATTTGTTTGTTTTTGGTAACGTATGAGTAAGTTATATAGTAATAGTCAACCGCCTAACCAAACTATGGTAGATTTGTAAACCCATTTTGGACAACCTTTCCCCAGTAAGGGTCGGCTACCAGTTTGACTGGATGCAGCTGACTACCAGTTGTTGACATGAAGGGACCTATCTGACCTCCACAACGTAGTTACAACTGCGATACTCCTTTTTAAGACTAGGTATGCTGTACAACTTAAATATGCGTTACTAAAAATGTGCAAGCATATTCCAATATGCATTATTGATTTAAATGTGAGATTCGTGGCCAACTATGATATTGTTTGCTTTGTTTGTGGGCGATCTGACCATATTTACCTCCACAATATTCTTGCCATACATACAAAAATATCCAGACTTGTGAAGTCCAAATCATATCTGTAGACATAAAAAAAGTATTTTATGTAGATTGAGAGTAGTCTATGGTCATCTTTTTTTTTCTTTGGTGGGGTAATGTTGGTCACCTTGCCCCAAACAATGTTTTGCCCAACAGTGGGCGTGGAAGATCTTTTTGTACTAGTTTATATACTGAGCCTTTTTGATTATATTGCATTTTTTGTTGATCAAATCATGTTATTGTGTGAGCGGGGGAGTCTGTGATTGTGAAGCGATCTTGTTAGTGATTATAAACGGCTTAAATTCCAGAAAGAAAGTATTTTTGACGAATTCATAAGAAAAAAACCTGAGTTTTGACAATATTTTCTTAAGTTTGACTTAGCTTTTGCAAGGTTTTATGATATACCAAAGTAGATCTTTAAACTGACAAAAAAATGAAATTAATCGAAATTATTATCTTACTTAAAATTCTGATTTTCAAAGGAAATGATTTTAAAACAGTTTTTATAATCACTAACATAGTTACAAAGGAGAGTACCCATTGCGGTAGTTAATAATTCCCAGTTAGGAAGGGACCAGCGGTTTTTAGGGCATTACTGTGGCACTAAATGTGTCTCAGGTCTCTACAGTCCACGATATATCTTAAGGCTTGAGTATTATTATTGCTAGCCTTTAACCTCTAACCAAATGCAGCCGACTACCAGTATTTTACATGGAGCGACTGCCTACCTGACCTCCAAAACCAGTACTGGGCCAAAAAATACCACACACTACCTGTAACGACTGTCAGAGATCTGCAAATGACAAAATTTCGCCATTTTATTGCCCTCTAGGCCGCCTGATTGATCGAAATAACTTTAATTTACAAAACCCAATTTCAGAATGATTTCCAAAGCATGTTTTTAACGACAAGAGATATCGTCCGAAGATTTTGTCTATGCATTTCTTTTTCTTTTAAAAAATATTACGAAATTTTTATTTTAAACTATTACGAAATTTTTCGGCGGTAATTCTTGTTTGAATCTTAGGGATACTGGACATGTTCGGGTCGAATTAGACCGACCAGGATGTGTTTAGCATGTCTCACTAAGTTGATTTTTGTATTTGTTTGATAGTTTCCATAAATATTATTAGAAAAATAATATTTGTCATTTTCTACTGCATCTAAAGTAATGTACGAAATAAACGACGCTAACAACTATTTAGTATCTTATAACTTTTTGCTAGAAAATAGAATATTATAATTTCTATAACAATACACATTTTTAAAATATCTATGAAAGGGATTTCTTATTTATTTATCAATAGCGAAGATTTCTATTTTTGAACTAAAAGAAATAAAATCTACCTTTCCATTAATATTTTCCTGGAATGAGTTATAAGAGCAATAATTATAAAGAATCTTTGTGGCGAATATTCTATAAAACAGGCATCTATTTAGTCGAATTAATCGACTATCAATATAAGTATTATACAAATAAGTCCATTTATATTCTCCATAAAGTTTCGTAATAAGCAGTTTTAAAGTTAAAGGACATAAAAATGTGTTGACATAGTCATTTATTCCGCATTTTGAAATTTTTGGAATGTAAGGATTTCGTAACGCTTTGTGCCTCGGCAACGTGGCACTTTAGAGCAGCATATTATACGTTTATAAACATTTCGTTCTTTGTTTAAGTATCCCAACATCATATTATCACGCCTGTAATCCTCAAAAGATTAGGCAGAGGTATGTAATAGTGCACTCGAGCCCTGTATAACCATTAAGTAACACATGAATGTCGGATGGGTGACTATGCCAGCTTCCATATTTTTGTTCAACGTTTACTGCATACCATCATCTTACGTCACACTTGTGTAAAATTAAGCGAAAATGGGTTTTGCTCAAAAGAATGTATCTAGACTAGAGAGTCACGTGCAATATATAGCATAATTATTATTATTTTTGTTTTGAAATAAAACTTATTAAAAATCGATTTTTGTGTTTGCTTTTTAAACCCTTTCAATAGAACAGAACCCATGGTACTGATGTGCGCCCTTCAGGAACACTGAAGTGTGTGACACAAAGGACACTTGTGAGAATCAACTATGTTACGATCGTGCGATGACACGATGCGTTCTTGTTTAATTTAAATGACTATTAAAAAGCGACGGATTTATACATATCGATGACCTTCTTTATTGGACGTATTATACCTAAGCTGTTGGCCGTACAGTTGCGTTCAAAAGTTTTGGGGGCTAAATAATAAATATATATTAAATGCACCTTGTGACTTTATTAATGAAACAGCTATTATTAGCGCCAAGATGGACCCAATACAGTTTTCAGTGGACTTATGCCGTGTCTCATTTAGACGCTGCGATGTTTTTTCGGGTTTTGATAAAACCGCAATAACTTGAAAATTAATATTTTCTTAAATCTAATTAGGGCACACATTAAGAACTACTCGTGTATGTTTATTCTACAGGGGCACATGCAATGGTTTTAGAGATATACGATTCATCAAAACGTTACTCCAGCAGGAAACGCAATATCTCGAAAACCTGAAGGGGCACAGATTTTATTTTTGGGGGCACATTTTGGCACAAGCTCTGGCCATGCACAATTTTTCTCTCCGATTGCTCGTTTAGAATTTTCCTGCTAGAAAAACGTTACCCCAGCAAGAATCCGTTTTTTTTTTTTTTCAAAACGATGGGCACACGTTTTTTATGTAACACATTTACATCAGATAAGGCACAAACTATACGTTTTACTTATATAACTCTAGGAGATTCTTGCTGGAGTAACGTACACGCGCATGACAGCGTAATTAATGTTCCTTCTCGGCAGGCGGTAGCCCTGGCAGGCCCCTCTGCTTTGCTTACATCTCTGAGGGTCGCGTGGAACACTAACGCGCCGTCTACACGGCCTGTCATCAATAGACGGACGGATGGTGAGCTACCCATTGCTTAGTCGTCTCGCGGCGCCCGACGCCTGGGGCGTCTCCCGCGGTGGTTGGGTTGGTTTGAGGTTCTCCCCTCAAACGCCCGGCCTCCTCCTTCGCTAGCATGACTGCTTCGCAGAAGGAAGTGACCGCTGCCCATTCCCTCTCGCTCCGGACCATGGACTGAACCAGAGCCGGACGCTCCAGGTCGCCGCTGCTGATCGCCTCTAGCTCGCACACGGCGGTGCTCCGCCCGCTTTGGCGTTTCCTCCCGAAAAAAACTACGCAGTCAAAAAATGGGCGTTTATGTCACAAGTTAGTAAGGAACACTCGGTGCGCGAATTTTACTCAGTCTCGGCCGTTTTTTCTGATCTCACCACATAACAAGAGCGTGTCGGGCCACGCTCAGTGTAGGGTTCTGTAGTTTCCCGTCCGTCACAATAAGTGTTCCCACTTATGAGTTTATTATTTGTTTGACGTTGAACACTAGAGAATTGTATTTCCTAATTAATACTTTTTTTTAATAATTTTGGATTGCGAGAACCGATTTCAATAATTCTTTTTTTTGTTTGAAAAAAGATACGTTCAGGATAATAAAATAAGTAAACGAAGTTAAAAAAAATTCTTGCATATACGATTATACTACAAACTTAGTCCAGAAATTATTTTGTAAAACTTTTTGTCTTTTTTGTACAAAAACTGTTGTGTCAATCAAGTTCAAAATAATTTTCATAGAAAGTCCTCATAAAGTTCTACTTTTCAGATTTTTTTCATATTTTCTAAACTTATGGTTCAAAAGTTAGAGGGGGGGGGGGGACACATTGTTTTTTACTTTTGGAGCGATTATTTCCGAAATTATTGACAATATCAAAAAATGATTTTCGTAAACCCCTATTCATTTTTAAATACCTTTCCAACAATATATCACACGTTAGGGTTGAAATTAAAAAAAAAAAACCCTCTCCACTTTACATATAGGGTGGCTACCCTAATAAAACATTGTTTTCCAATTTTTATTTTACCACTTTGTCGGCGTGATTGATATACATATTGGTACCAAATTTCAGCTTTCTAGGGCTAACGGTCACAGAGATTAAGCGAGGACGGACGGACGGACGGACGGACAGACAGACATGGCGAAACTATAAGGGTTCCTAGTTGACTACGGAACCCTAAAAATTAACATCTGTTCAAACCTATTGTATGTTAGATTTTCGTTTGTCAATTCTCTTGTGTGAATTGTAACTTTGTCGAATTATACGGAAAAGCCTATGAATTGTAATAAAAAGAATTAACTTGCGAGCGGAGTGAGCTTGACAATTTCAGCACTCACATCGAAATTGATAGGTTTTCTTTTGTCTTCTATTAAATGCTGATTCTGCGTAATTATATTTGTATAATCTCAACATGAATGATGTAAATACGATTTTGTAAAAATATTATAATTTAAAAGAGTGTCTATGGAGTTTCTTGCCCATTCTTCTCCATAGAGATCAACGCTTTGGAATGGGCAACTACAGTACTTTCACAAGTTATTATACCTTGTGACCGGTCACAAGGTTTAATAACTTGTGTGACTGTAGATTCATTTTGTTTCTTGACATTCAAAAGTGCCTGTAATGTTCTAATTGAAATAAATGATTTGATTTGATTATAAAGAAAAGCTTGTCTTATAGAATATTCGGTTACTATAGTAACCCCACCCCCTTGTCCTGTTCGCGGCTCTGACGATGGAAGACGCGAGGTTGAGCGGCTTGTGTATGCATGTGTCACACGGAAAGAGTAGAGGACAATAACTTTATAGAGAAGGAGAGCAGTCTAGTCGGATAAAGTGTTTATATACAAAGTTACTTAACTTTTCTTGTTCTCTATGTATTTTTTTGGACCTTGCTGCCGGCGCCCATGGTCTAAGCGAGTGAAACCGCTTAGCACAACTAGTGATATAATAAAACTACAAAAAACTAACAACAATACCATTTATTTGGTTATACAGATTTTTACATATAGCAACAGTAATAGGATAGTTTTACTAATTTTGTCTCACATTATAAGTGATCAAAAAGTGAACAGTATATTGCGTCTAAATGCTAAACTTTTCGAAACACTAGTTTATAATATACTTTTAAATATATATTCATACATATCTTACAAAGAAAATTAACACAACATTCGTAAAATGGAAGACAATTTTGGAAGACTTTGAAAACTATAATTTATATTATTTTGACACTGAAAATATATTTTCTCTATTGTATACTTACAAACTAAGCAATTTGGAAGCACTGCGATTCGATTGTTAAGTAGAGTGACATCTAACAGTAGAAAAGAGAACTACTCTGCTAGCGTACTGCCATCTGTTATTAAGTAGTAGAATCTTTAAATAGTCATAAATTATTTTAAAACTAATAAATAAATGAGAAGCACAGGAGGCCCAGTTAATGACATTCACACGCTACATATTTACACATTATTACTTTTATAATTTGACTGATAGTGTCATTTTAATTTCGAAATAAATAGTTTTTAATAATTTCTGATATTGGCCGCTAGAATGCTAATTCAAAACATTTTTTTCCAGAAACTAATTATATCATTACCTATCTAATATTATCACGAACACGACACCAATTAACTTTAACCCGCCCTCGAGATTATTTCTCCGTCACTAACTATTCTACCCTTTCTATTGTCATCGTCACATCGTATTTTTCATATATTTACATACTTATTATGTACTTACTTACTATAAAATCAAAATCAACCAAGTAGATTCCAATAATTAGTAGTAGTAGATTGTAAACAGAATAATATACAAACGGATTTTTATCCAAAAATATTGATATCATAAAATAATGTTATTTTGGATACATAGATCTCATTATAAAAACAATATCCTATTCCAACAAAACAAAAACAATTGCAATTACGCTTATTCTAACTTATATCTACCGAGACACAGATCTAATACCGATAAAATAATTATAATTTTATTGCAATATTACACAATATTCGTCCTAACATTATTTTATGCAGCGCCATCTTTTGACAAAAAGGTTAACCTTAGCTTAATCTACCCGTCATAAGATGGCGCTATTTTATTATTTTATAAATTTCTTATGTCTCCAAGACATGCCTTTGGCGGTAAATTAAAATATTTTATTTTTAAACAAGCACCAAAAAGCTGTAAACTACAATGCGTTTTTACAACTTATAAAAATTTAACAATACTCTTTAATTGGCAAAACGGGAGATATGTTTTGTATAATGTGATTTTGATATCGATAAATATATATATATATATATATGTATTTTATACTAAACATGCATTTGTATACAAAGTGAATGATATAAAATAACAATTTGATTAAATTATTTTTTATTTTATAATGCACGGATCATTCACTTTGTACACTATTTATGCGTTATAAATAATCTAAATATATAAACAGTTAGCAGAAAATAAATATATAGCTCTCCAAGAAAACAGTTACTTTATGCTACTTATATTAACTTTATAGGCAATCAACCATTGATAGGGATTTTCTTTCAGGTCTTTCATTTTTCTTCCTACGTGTCGATGATGAGTCTAGGCACACTACTTCACATGTTATAGGTATTTCAAATCAATGGTTGATGCTTATTTTAGTTTTAAATATTTAATAGATTAATAGACGTTAAATTACTATTACCATCGCTACACACAGAATATCATTCATTTCATTAACATTAAGCACATACGCACACACATCTTTTGAACACACACTCACTCTCTCACACAATCTTTCAAATATTTTTTTTAACAACAACAGAAAATACTACAAACATTCAACTGATCAACTACACAACTTGAGCTTTGTAATCTAATTTTTTACTTAATCCTATTGGAAAGTACATTTTCAATGTCAATATTAAAATAAAATATATATAATATATGTTATATAAATATTTATGTGAAGGGACCAACATTTGATAAATAGGTATTATATTTATTTTAATGTAAAGATGGCTCGTTACATTCTCATAAAATCATTCTAATTTTTAGAATTATTTAACGTTTAGGGAATATAGTGGACCACTAAGAAGAGATGACGAGAATCATGTTTATTCTTAAAAATAGTAATCGGTAAATATTATTAGAACTCTCGAGAAATTTGCTTTAGTGTTTTGTTCAGATAAATTCTAAATATTTATTATTCTTGTTCGAAAAGTCGAGTCAAATATAATGAAATTTCGTAAGAGATAAAGCGGGGATGTAACCATTTAATATTTAAAAGTAAAAAATGTGTCGTTGTTGATTTTACTAGAAATACTAATTTCTATAACGACTTATCTGTCAAGACTCGTCGAGATGCTAATAAAAATCAGAAATTCTAAAATCGTTCTAAAATTAGCTAAAATTTTAAATTACTTATTCGAACGAACAAGACACACTCGGCCAATTTATAAATTCATTCAAAAACCAATCAATTCCATTGTTTTGTAAAACTTTCCAATTCGACAACAAAATACTCAATTTTAGTTAAATTACACGAAACTTAGTTTAGCTACTCCTCAATAGATGGCGACAGTGAAGCTTGTGGTTAAGTAGTTTTTATTTTATGAGTGATTATGCTATACTCCCTGGCACACCTAAATTTGCTATGCATTTTTACAGCAGATAACATCTAGATAAATAAATCACTAAATCTTTTGATACATGTACGTAACATAATAATGTTTAAAAGTACATAAATATTTGGTAACGGCGGCGAAAATTCCCTAAACAAAACCACAACGTTAATGCACATTGATAAACACGTAGATTAGAAGGGAAAACGAGAGAATATTTCAAAGTCACATTTAACACACCTAAGAATAATTAAAAAAAAAAACCCAGTTAACAATTCAACAGCCAAATATTTAACCGCTCCACAAATTTCCCTTCCAAATTCGAAATTTAAAACGTCTCCGCCGTTACCCTATTAATTTAAAGCTTTAGTCCACGATGATGTCCTGTCCAAGACGGTCCATCTCCGCTAGCATGAAGTCTACGTCCTTCTCGTTGACGGCCGCAGATGAGATGATGCTGCGGAAGAAGTTCGGACGACGGTCATCGGGTTGGTAGCCAACCATCAAAGTTCCCGACTGCATCATGTTGCCCTTCAGTTTAGCGCACACCTGAAATTCGAAAGTTGTGCTATTAGATACTAGAAGGCGCTAGACCAGTTGATGACGATACGTTTTTTTCATCAACTGCATCTTTTTGTCAGTTATAATATTATTACTATATACTAACTAATACGAAGTAGTATAATAACTGATACGAAGGAGAAAATTTATAATTTTACTAGCTTTCGCCTTAATTTTGGGGTAACACAGTTCTCCTTGCGCCTTATTGATTTGTAATAGCAACGCTAAGTTTTCCCTTTTCTTCCCTCTTTCTCCCTCACATCCAGCTTTTTTTAAATAAAAATTAGCCTATGTCCGTCTCCTGGTTCCCAACTATCTATGTACCAAAATTCATCACAATCGGTTTAGCCATTAAAGCGTAAAGAGGTAACAAACAAACAAACAAACTCACTTTCGCTTTTATAATATTATTAGTATATTAGTATTAGTATATTAGTAATTAGTAATATTAGTAAGGATTACTAGTCTAATTGAAATTAATACGAAAAATCTTGTTTTTCCTGTTAATATAGTCGACACATAAAAGGCCAGAATAAACTAATTAGCAAAACTGAGCAAACATCGAAACACGAAAATAATTTTTGACCATTTCGTTTTTCAATCGCAGTGTAGAGTTGGAAACTATCGTTACTTTTTGTTTAAACTGTTTGGATATATATGACTATTTTATGGATTACACTATTATATCACATCTGTGGAGTTCAGATAGCTTGTCCAATCTTTTGGATATAATTAACCAAACTTTAAAAACTCCGTCACCCACCTTCCCCAACTTGATCTCCTTATGCGCGTCATGCGGCAGACCTCGCAGCTGTTTGGGCAGGTACCAGAAGGAGACGTTCACCATCTCTGGTTCCAGGATGAGGTGGAATTTGTCAGGCTGTTCCTTGATGCGGCGCACCTGGTACTCCGCCAGCTCCATCAGGCGGTCCATGTGGCGCTCGAAGCCGGAGGTGCCCTGGGACGAAGGTAAGGGTTAAAAAGAATGCCAACAGCGACTATTCATCATCTGCTTGCCTTTTCATGTTGGGGTCGGCTTTCAGTTCAGCTGGTTATAAATATATTCAACACTCGAGGAGGTTAATTTCCAAAACTGTATTTAAGAACTCATGTTTGTAAGAAAAAAAAAACTGTCTTTGCTAAATTCATGCTTAACCCCTTGTAGGAACGTAGATCTACGCGAGACACAATGCGTTTTTAATTGTTGTCTGTAATTCCGGCATACAAGCGGTTATGGGCCACAGTGAATCAGACGCGGCGTCGTCAGTTAGTCATTTTTTGATA
Organism: Ochropleura leucogaster; assembly: GCA_958449745.1. Taxonomy (NCBI): domain Eukaryota; kingdom Metazoa; phylum Arthropoda; class Insecta; order Lepidoptera; family Noctuidae; genus Ochropleura; species Ochropleura leucogaster. The sequence continues at coordinate 369,606 of OY288227.1, forward strand.
TCTAGATATTACCTACTTAGATTTTATAACATCAGCATTTAAATGCCATGACCCTAACGCTATACACCGAAGGCACTTGATACTGGCTGTCACTTTTGATGAAAGTTAAGCGCATTTCGACATAAAGAAGCGCTTTATTTATATTTATAGGTTTTATAAAATAGAATTTGAAATTAATTGCATAATTAAGTACCTTTCCACGCCACTGCAGCCACAGCTTGAAGATATCATTGTGTCGTCCACACTGGATGACCTTGTCCCCGGTGTCGTACTTGGGGTCGTAGATCTTGTCGGTCATGAAGAGGTACTCGGCTGACATCGCGTTGCAGTTCAGGAGGATGCCCTGGAACGAGAACGAGGTTTGAGAATAAAAATCGACACTACACGTGACAAAAGGACTGGCTGTTTGTTTGGTCATAGACGCTCATGGCGCGTATTTTAGTTACTTTTAATTCCGTAATAAACCGACTGGGATGGTAGCACACCTGGGATTGAATCCAAAACCCTACGCTCAGCATCTCGGCTCAGTAGATATACTTGTATATTTTTTGTTATGTTTAATATACCTACATAATTGTATGTACTATGGGTACCTATTATGCCTATTATATACATATTATGTTTCGTACATTTATTTATTTTTACATACATATAATTACATTTTTAAATATTTCTAAAAATCATAAAAAAACATTTAAAAATATAAATATAGTAGCCCACCGGTATCGGGAACAGGGTCCAAGCTACCGGCGGTCAGGGCTCCAGAGAAAGGAACCTCCTAACAATACGAGCCGTGTCCAGGAGTACCGCTTTCTGTATCAAGCCCTTGATCCAGCTGCCTAACGAGAGCCTCCTCAGGTATTGGTCGAGGCTCTTGGCAATTAAGCCATTGGCAGATACGACTATCGGCACAATGATCGCTGAGTCCACATCCCACATGTCGACAACCTCGCGAGCCAAGTCAATATACTTAATTTGCTTATCTTTCTCGGCTTTCACGAGGTTCTCATCATGCGGGACTGTTATGTCAACAATCATTGCGCGCCGCTCTGATCGATCCACCACCACTATATCAGGCTTGTTAGCAACAATAGTCCTGTCAGTGATGTCCTGATGGATCGATCCCAGTACAATGTGATATTGCCATGTTCAAGAACTGGGTCGGGCTCATACCTGTAGTACGGCACTTCCGATTCCACAAGATTGTATTTTAGAGCAAGTTGCTGATGGATAATCCTGGCTACAAGGTTGTGTCTATGCAAGTACTCTCCGTTAGCTAGACGAGAACAACCGGAGATAATGTGTCGAATTGATTCACCCGGACGGTGGCATGCCCGACATATGTCAACCGTGCCGTCCTTCACAATAAATCTCCGGTAGTTATTTGTCATCATAACTTCATCCATAATTGCACAGACAAAACCTTCAGTTTCTCCAAAGAGATCCCCGGAACGTAGCCAGGCTACGGACGCTGAATGATCTACATCGGGTCCATGTAGGGCCCGGAAAAAGCGTCCGTGAAGCTCCTTACTCTGCCATACCTCCCTGCGGTCGTTAGTGTCAAGCACTACAGGTTTGCACCAGTTCTCTTTAGCCAAGGAGAGCGGGGTGAGGCCTTTGTCCACTGCAACCACATCCCGATGCATTCCCACGTCGGTTTCTAGGAAATATTCCCTGAGACTGAATATCTCGCGATTGTGGAGAGTCTTGGCGTTTAAAAAACCTCGACCTCCACAACTCCGCGGGATATACAGTCTCATAACCGAAGAACGTGGGTGATGCATACGAAATGCCGTTAACAATGTACGGACCTTCCTATCCAGGGCGTCCAGTTCTGTTTGAGTCCATTTGAGTATGCCGAAAGAGTACATCAAAACCGGCATGACCCAACCGTTGAAAGCACGCACCTTGTTTCCACCTGATAAAAGACTATTAAATACTTTTCTCAGGCGGCCAAAGAAGCGCTCCTTCAACGATTGCTTCATGTCAGCAACATTGATACCCAACGCTTCCGACATACCCAAATACTTGTAGGTTTCGTTTGCTGAGAGGGATCTAAGGTGTATGGAATCCGAGAGTTGGGTTCCCACAGATTCCACAATTTCCCCTCGCTTTACATGCATGACCGCACATTTGTCCACACCAAATTCCATACTGATGGCACTACTAAAGGTTTCAGTTACCTTCAGTAGTTCCATCAGTTGCGAATCGTTGGGGGCAAAGAGTTTCAGGTCATCCATGTAAAGGAGGTGAGATATAACCTGACCACCTCTCCTCAATCGATAGCCCAGACCTGAACCCTCCAGCAACGTGCTTAGAGGATTCAAGGCTAAGCAGAACCAAAGTGGACTCAAACTATCGCCCTGGAATATACCTCGCTCTATCCTTATCGGCTCACTATTCCTCTGGATCTGCCGAGATCCTGGATAGCGAAGGACCGTATTCCATTGCCTCATACACGAGTTCAGGAAGGTGCGCAGAGTTGCATCAACTTTATACAATTCTAGCACCCTCATGAGCCATGTATGTGGCACGGAGTCATAGGCCTTCTTATAGTCTATCCAACATGTCGATAGATGCCTTCGGGAACGGCGAACCTGTTGGCTAATGGCCATATCAATGAGGAGCAGCTCCTTAGTACCACGGGACCCGTTCTTACATCCATTCTGAGAAGCAGACATGATAGAATTGTCATCAATGTGTTTAGAGATTTTAGCCCTCAAAATGGATGTAAGAACTTTATACATTGTAGGAAGACACGTTATTGGTCTATAGTTTTTGGGTTCCGCCGTACTACCTGATTTATGGAGCAGGTGGGTTATTCCAGTTGTCAAGAACTTGGGTAGCGATCCTGACTCTAAGGTTGTCTGGAAAAGGGTCGCCAAACGAGCGTGCGACCTTTGGATCATTTTTAACCAAAAGTTGTGCAGTCCGTCCGGCCCTGGAGATTTCCAATTAGGCAACGGACGGACCGCACAAGCTACATCTTGGGGGCTGATTGTTATTGCCCCCATTTCTGGTATTGGATCGCACGCTTGCTCGACTTCCCGAGTCCATTCACCCTCGGTATGACTGACAGGCACCGACCAAATGCTACGCCAAAACGAGCACATGGCGTCATCATCCGGTAGGTGCGTGTCAGACACACCTTGGTCCGGTCGCTCCCATGCTCTATACACCCACCTTTCATCGCTTTGGAATGTACGATTCAAAGTGTATCGTTCCACCCGCCGCTTATACCTACGAATACGGTTTGCCCATGCATACATTTTCTGCTTCAGGAAGTCGATGCGCTCTGTGATGTGGCACATGTAATCTGAAGGACTAATATCAGTCCCTGCAAATGCCCGCCTCACAAAGCGCATCACTCGAGGTCGAGTGTTACCCCCCCTGAAACAGATAAGTTTGCCAATGAGTGTTCTGACCACACCAATACGTCGCTCAATCCTGTACTGCCAGACTGGTACAGCTGGTTTCGGTCGTGTAGCTCTGTCATCAGGAAAGTTTACATGAGCTACACGACACGCCGCTACAGCCGCACAATACAGTATTGAGTGAGCATCAGTGAGGTTTTCGCAGTTGTCAAAATAGTTTGACAACTGCGAATCCAGAACAGCCACCAGCGCCCTATTTTTATTATGCATGGGCAACCGAGGCAAACGTGGTCTAAGTTCGGGCGATATGTACCGATATTCTCGAATCGCACCCTCCAAAGCACTCCTCATTAATTCCTCATTGCACTGGGTACTTACATTAGTAGCCATGTCATTACTTACCTCGTCAGCGTGACTAACTAGTTGGTGGGACTGTGGTGGAACCACAGCCTGCGACCATGTGATTATGTTCATTGTTATGTAGTGGAAAATTGTTATTTTGCATACTATAGGTAATTATGGCGGAAACGAAAACAATTTATAAATTCCTTTTATACCACATTTTATGCAAATAAATATACTTACTTACTAGGCATTCAATCAAAATCGTCATAAATCATCATCATTTTCCTATCATTGTCCCATTCTATTTGTGATCGGTGCAACATGTTTTCTTCTTCCATTCCATCAGTTCATATCATTCCTTACACAATCCATCCATCTTTTATTTGGCCTTCCTCTCCCTCTCCATCCACCAACATTCAGATCCATCAAAAATCTTCATAAATATAATTCGAAAATAAAATATTTGGTACAATTTCGGTGTTTGTTACCTAACTCCTCCGAAACGGCTGGACCGATTTGTATGATATACAGATTTGTGTGCATCACACTCTCCAGAAAAAGAGCTTAGCAGCGGAAGAAACCGCTAAGCACGACTAGTTTTCTAAAGTTTACAGACTGATTTTTTAAAACAAACTTTTCTTTTAAAAACCCCTTAATACCACAAACAACACGAGTTAAAGTAGGTACTCAATCAGTGTGTGAACAGCTAGCCATAGAGTTTGTAGAGCATTATGTAGATTCACTATCTGTCGCTCACAGCTGTTTGTCTGTGGGTTTATATTAATATGCTAAACAGACACACCCCTACTCTAGTGATAGAGTAGTGTTTGCGCAGGTACCTGCATACAGTTGATGACAGAAAAGTATGTATATTGTTGAGACCACGCTATCCTTTTATAATTAAGTACTAACTGTAACAACAATATAGTAAAACTATTTGATTTGAAATGACTAACTATGGAGTTTCTTGCCGGTTTTCTCTCTATAGAAAACGACCAACCCGAACCGTGCATCTTTTCTCGACGTTTTATAAGTGCCCATGTAGGCCTATGTGGAATAAACCACTTTGATTTGATTTGATTTATGGACTCATGTTATAAGGCAAAGATCGATTAGCCCGTTTCTGTTGAATTGTAATGTCGAAATTATACACGATCGAATTAACTCCGAAGACGAGACGAATAGGTATGGTATAATTTTAAAAACCAAAATACCCTATTACTACCAATTACTTCGCTATCAGTGGCCGTTGATAAAAATCAACTGTACACACGACGACACATCAACCTATACAAACCAGTTTATGCGGATCTCTCATCGTACGAGAAATCCGCGGTGTACGATCCGTTGTTAAGAGATCAGCATAAACTGGTTTTGTATAGGTTGATATGTCTTCGTGTGTACCAATTCGTAATCAACGGTTGACAATTGGCTGATATTATTTCTATTAATAACTGAAAACATCCGATGAACAACTAAATATTTCTTCGCTTAACGTGGTATTCGAACACAATGCATTCGGAAGTTCCAAGAAACTTAACTTACACTACAAATAACTAACTATATGCTGAATATGCCAAGCGACTATAGACCTTATTCCACTAAAGTAAGCCAAACAATTTAGCTTATAAATGGTTGTAGTCCGTCAGAACAATATGCTTCATGATAAATTCCTGTGGACCCCGCCTACACTCCATGTTTGAGGTTAGGGACGGTATAGGGACAGAGACTGTCGATATCGATATAATCGTTATTTTTTTTAATAGAAATAAATGGATCTCTTTTAGGATCATGTTGTTGTCCGTCTGTCTGTCTGTCCCTTAAAACCATATAAAGTCCCTTAGAGCTGTGAAAGAACCAACCCACTAAGTTTTGGCAGTCAAAAAATATGGCTGTTGATGTCGTAAGTTTGTACGGAACCGTCACGGAATTATCTTATTCAGGTAAAATAAAATTTCGATCCAAGATAAACATGGAAAACCTTGACTTCAATACAATTAAAGCAAACTGACTGACTGACGTTGAAAAAAAAACTATTACAACAATTCAACATCCTGACAATGGACTCTTTGTCTACGGGACAGAATTACCGCTGCGCTAAAATAAATCCTGTCTATTGATTTTCAAGTTGTTTTTACAATGATTGATTGTTGCTCGTTGTTTGCAATTTGTCACTTCAATTGAATTTTTATCGATATCTCAGTCTTACGACCACATCCCTACCTGTCAGGAACGCGGTACATTTAATTAAATTCCTCTTTGCGACACTTGCCAGCATATGTTACCAATTTGGGTCTACCCTTATCACCGCTACGGATGAAAACCAACCTTATTTCCTTTGTGGAATGTCTCAGCATAGCTTGTGCTGTTATAATAACATTTTAGGGAAATTTACTGGCATGTCGTGTAATAGAAATTGGGTTTTGTAACAAGGCAATAACGTTGGAATTGTTTTAATGTCGGAAATGTTAAGGAATTTTGTTATTTGTTCTGTTGACAAGTGGCTTTTTATATTAGCTATTGTGTGAATGTTGATATTTATGTCATTAAATACAGTTTTTGTTTAACGGAATTTAAGAGATTTAGAAAATCCTGCGTCCTTCAGTCAGAAAATAGGGATCAGATGGATTGTGTTTAATATTTTGAAGTCAATAAAAATTATATACAAAGTTATGATCGGGTCCCCACTCTCATCAGAATCACCCTGCTATAACGTTGAGCTATATTATAACCGTACCATTAAACGCAGACGTTTACTGAGCGTCTGCTAATAATTGCTCTGCTTTTTACTATTGTCTGCCATAACGATACACACACACACGAACACGAAAGACGCGAACTTTGTTATTTCACATGGTAACGAATACACAAAACGGTTTTTTTACAACATTCACTGTTTTTTTTAAATTACTGTACTCAAAATCAAAAGTAATTTATTCAAATTAAATAGATTACAAGAGACAGTCCCACAAAAACGCCCTGCCCTTCGCCACTTCCTAGTGTTTTAGCTGGGAAGAAGAAGTGGCGGAACAAACTCCCCAGCAACACATCTGTCTGTCAGGTTAGAAGAGCCAGATTATATTATGTATTGCAAAATTTGTCTCTAATAAAATCACAGCCTTTTTTTATTTTAATTTTATGTTTAATCAGATATATCATATTTTGACGGCACGGTTGGCGCAGTGGCTGAGCGATTGACTGCTGCGCTGCGTGTCGCGAATTTGATCCTCACATGGAATAAATATTTGTATTGCCTACAAATAGTTGTTTCGGATCTCGCTGTTTGTGTATGTGAGTTTAAATGTTTATAAACGCACTCACGATACAGGAGAAATTCCTAGTGTAGGGCAACATTAAAAAACAAGTGACACTCACTCGTAGTCTTTGACACAAGTAACGTCATTTTGTAGTTTCAAGGTCTGTGCACCAGTCTTGGTCGAAATATGGCTATTTGAAGAAATAACTTAGCAGCTATAGACATTGAGTACTAACCTCATACTTGAAGTGGACGGTGGAGCATTGCAGCAGAGTGCCCATCAACTTGTGCGGGTTCCACGTCACGGAGTCGGCCCTGAGGACAAAGAAAACATTATTAACGTAACTTAACGCTTGTGAACTTCGAAGGGTAGAGCAGAGGTCAAAATCAAAATTATTTATTTCAATTAGTACATTTTTTTTTTCAGCTGCGAAATCATCAAATAACCTCCCCCGCTCTGGGCGGAGCGAGGGGGCGTGTCAGACTTTTACTGACTATAACCCACCTATGTTCCTCCTATTGCCCTTTACGTTCCGGTGCCTCAGTATCTCTTTCGAATAACTCGCAACCCCGAACAACCCGCAACCCCGTCAATTAGACCATTACAGGCACTTTTGAATGTCAAAAAAGAATAAAATGTTAAAGCTACAGTCCCGGTCACAAGGCATAATAACTTGTGAAAGTACTGTAGTTGTCCATTCCAAAGCGTTGATCTCTATGGAGAAGAATGGGCAAGAAACTCCATGGACGGTGGTGTTATTTGTTACCGTAGACCCACATGCTCAGTGTGAGTTTCATGGCGAGCCTGTCGCTATCAACCGAGCACAAATCTAGATTCCATGACTGTTCTCGTCTTGTCAGCAAAGCAGAGACGCCTGCCAAGGCCACTGCTTGCTGAGGTTGCGGGTTGTTCAAAAGAGATACCAGGGCTTTGGAACGCAAAGGACAAAAAAAGGAACATGGATGGGTTTAAATCAGTACATGTCTGTCAACACCTCCACCTCTCCCCACAAATAACTTCCCTCGCTCTGGGCGAAGCGGGAGAAGCTTTTTGCTGTTTGAAAATGCCAATAGCCTTTTCCGAACTTTTTAGTTCAATCCGATGCACCGTAATACCAGTATTTTACAAGGAGCGGCTGCCTAACTGAATTCCACAGCCCAGTTCCTGAGTATGTTTGACGGCACGGTTGGCGCAGTGGTTGATCGATCGACTGCTGCGCTGGGTGTCACGGGTTTGATCCCCGCACGGGACAAATATTTGTATGACCTACAGGTAGTTGTTTCGGGTCTGGGTGTTTGTGTATGTGAGTTTTGTATGTAAACGCACCCACTATACAGGAGAAGTTCCTAGAATGAGGCAAAGTTTAAAAAAAAAAACGATTTGGTAAGACTGGTTGTCAGATTTCCAGACTTCTAAATACCTATGAGGACAGTCGAAGATCCTCAAATGATGTGACTAAAAGCTTAACGGGTTTTTCGAAGCACGAAGGAAACTCAGAAGGTACCGGATAGTCAGGTGGTCACCCATCTACAGACTAACCCAGCCACATAAGGCTTAACCTTGAAGATCGACACGTGCGGCTGTTATTATTTTAACCACGATTACTGTAATCTCCCCTCAAATTCAATCCCACAATTATTATGGAAATTAAATCTAAAATTCAATGTTGATTTTTGACAAACCCAAGGTCGAAGGACTCTGCAAGCCCGGGGTGACATCGGGCAATTTGCATAATGCCCTAATCAATTGTGAATCAACGCTCCCCATGCTACCCCTTCTATTTGCTTGTGGGGAATTGATTCGCACAGTGTGGGGAGAGTAGGGACATAGGGTAGATAGTAGCATTGTGTGATGAGCTAGAAAACTGTCGTAAATTATGATTTTGAGATTAATTTTTTGGGGATGTCTGTGAAGAGTTTTTTTTTAAAGTTGCCCCACAATAGGAATTTCTCCTGTATCCTGGGTGCGTTCACAAACATTTAAACTCACATACACAAACAGCCAGATCCGAAACAATTATCTGTAGGTCATACAAATATTTGTTTCGTACGGGAATCGATCCCGCGACACGCAGCGCAGCAGTTGTCAACCGTGCCGTCAGTCTGTTTTTGTTTTGAGTTTGAATGTGGATGGGTAAAGGGGAGTAAGGGAAGACTAAGAGACACGATGGGTAGACTGGGTGAAAGATGAAATGGTAAGAGAAGAGGTGTCTTACGAGATAACAATTAATCCTTACTTAATATTATAAAAGCGAAAGTGAGTTTGTTTGCTTGTTTGTTACGTCTTCACGCCTAAATGGCTAAACCAATTTTGGTACAGAGATAGTTTGTCAATTTTTTTTAAAGTGAAAAATGAGGGAGAAAGCGGGAAAAAGAGGGAAAACTTAGCATTGTTATAACAATAAATAAGGCGCTAGGGCAAAAGCTACAGGTAGCAGGTACCTGCAAATCAGGAAAGGGGAACTGTGTTATCCCGAATTTAACGCGGGCGAAACCGCGGGCGAAAGCTAGTACAGAAATATTTACGAAAAAGACATGTTGCGCCGAACCCGAATAATTGGGATTAGGGCAGGAGAATAATGATGTTTGTCTGTGAATTTAGATTTTACATTTGTGTGAAATACAATATTCCGGAATTCATGATTTGTGTGAATTATTTTCAAAGTGTTTGGGTAGTTCGAGCAAATGGAACAGTTACACCAAAGATTAGGATTTGTGACGAAGTAATTTCATACTTTATTAGGGATGGGAAACATTAAATCATCCATTCATGTTCTTTCTTTTGTGTTCCAGGGCCGCGGTATCTCTTGCAAACAACCCCCTACCCTATCTGGCAGTGGCCCCGGCAGGTAGCTCTGAAGTGTGTAATTTCAGACTCAGCAACACTGACTACAGTTTATCGCGGGCAACGAATTATCCTACCCATCTGTCTAGCCTTTTCCCAACTACGTTGGGGTCGGCTTCCAGTCTAACCGGATGCAGCTGAATATCAGTATTTTACATGGAGCGACTGCCTATCTGACCTCCACAACCCAGTTAATACTGGGTAATACGATACCCCTTGGTAAGACTGGTTGTCAGACTTTCGGAACACTGACTACCTGTAACGACTGTCAAAGATCTACAAATGACAGCCGGGACCAACGGCTTAACGTGCTTTCCGAGGCACGGAGGAAACTCGGTATGTAACGGGTGGTCACCCATCCACAGACCAAGCTAGGCAAGCGCAGCTTAACCTTAAGATCGACCCGAGCGGCTGCTATTATTTACCCACGAGCTTCTCAATTCGACAAATTATCCTACTATATCCTATTAATATTATAAATGCGAATGTCTATGATGATGGACGTACGGATGTTTGTTACTCTTTCACGTCAACACGGCTGAACGGATCTTAATTAAATTTGACACAGAGTTAGATTATAGTCTGGAATAATACATAGGATACTTTTGTTTCGATCATCACGCGGGCGAAACCACGAGCGCCAGCTAGTAATATTATAATTATGTTGACAAGCGATTAGCGAAATTAACATTTAATCTAGTCTTTTTCTGTTTACAGAAACTCAAAGAAGCCAATATATTTCTAGACTTCACTGGAAACCTATTAACCTAACTAATGCAATTCAGACAGAACTTAATATTCATGAGCTCGTAAGCGTTAAGTTAAACAGTGCGTATCGTATTGACACAGTCCCACTCTACTGCAGTGGCGCGCTCTGGCGGGACTTTAGATAATCCTCTGTTTTTACAGCTTTTGAGGGTCGCATGGGGATGCGTTCACACCGAAATGTAATAGAGAGGACATTTTAGGTTCGCGGATTGTTTTTTTATGCTGCTTTAAAGAAATGATATTTTTGCCACAAAGTTTATTATTTGAATGACGTTTAAGTTTCGACTTTTACTTTCCGAGTCGATGGTACTTTAAATTAAGTACAAGTGTATCAAACCTCCTTTTAATGGAGTATTACATACAGCGATCAGATTAGTACAACTTCGAAAAAGGGAAAACTTAGCTTTGCTTTTACAATAAATCAGGTGCAATGGGAAAACTACTGGTAGCAGGTACCTGCAAATCAGGAAAGAGGAACTGTGTTACCCCGAACTTAACGCGAGCGAAGCAGCGGGCAAAAAGCTAGTTAATTTATATTTCACTGTTAATTATTATGACATTCATTCTTTTAAAAAAATGCGCCTGACAACGTGCATGTGAACTGAATTATTATTTAAGATCTTGTAAAACACATGTGAGATGAAATAAATCATTGAATTGAATTGAATTCGCGACGATGTAACTGCGGCCCAACTTGAAACATTCCCTCTTGATAAATGAACAGCGTGACAAGTGCAGACGTGTGTACGAACACTTTTGTCTTTTGTTCCTTACAGACTGTACTTATTTAACTTCAGACAGCTATAGTCGAATAGCAACCTTATCATCACCATTTTAAAGGTTACTATAATTTCGAGCGAGTCTTGCAACGTCACAAAACCTTGTTGCTACTACCATAGAGTTCATTTTGATTCTAACAGCGGTGCATGGCTGGAGGTAAATTATTTTTGAAGGGACCGTATACGTACTGTAGAGGGGTACTTTTAATTAATCTTAAAGGAGGTTTAATAGCACCGCTTCTGGAGGGAGAGGAAGAGGGTTTGTTCTTTTTGTTAAGAGTTTTCTTTTACTGAATGTTAGTGCTAATTGTTTTTTGTTTTGGCAAAGTTTTTAAGAACTTTTCAAACTTGTTGTAAGCTATATTATTAAAGTTGTTTAAAGTTATTTTTAGCTCCAACTTTTATTAACTACTAGCTTTTGCCCGCGGCTTCGCTCGCGTTAAATTTGGGGTAACACAGTTCTCCTTGCGCCTTATCGATTTGTAATAGCAACGCTAAGTTTTCCCTTTTCTTCCCTCTTTCTCCCGTACATCCCACTTTTTTTAAATAAAACATAGCCTATGTCCGTCTCCTGGTTCCCAACTATCTCAGTACCAATATTCTTCAAAATCGGTTTAGCCATTAAAGCGTGAAGAGGTAACAAACAAACTCACTTTCGCTTTTATAATATTTGTAAGGATAATATTATATTATATAATTATGTATAGTAAGGAAGTAAGGATAAGGATGTACCCAAATCTTACAAGTTAAATTAGACCCACTGCACGGTGTCCAATTGAACTAATTTTTTTCATATTTGTTTAGTTTGGTGGACTATTTATGTCTTAGTAAATCTATACTAATATTATAAAGCTGAAGAGTTTGTTTGTTTGAACGCGCTAATCTCAGGGACTACTGGTTGGAATTGGAAAATTCTTTTAGTGTTGGATAGTCCATTTCTTAAGGAAAGCTATAGGCTGTATAACATTACGCTACGACCAACGGGTGCTGAGCAGCGTGGGTGAAACCACGTGGAAAAGCTAGTCCATTCTAAATCTAATACATTCCCATGATATAGAAGAAGCAAACGAAAGAGTTTGTTGAAAAGATGACGAGAAAGTATGTTTTTAAAGTTAAGTATCATTTTGTTGCCTTTCCGTCTGTCTGTCAAGACATCTTGGGAACACGTGGAATTAAAACCATTTACTAAGTCTTAGGTCTGGTGCGATATGGTACGCCTGATATCAAAAAATGATGCGGCTTAGGGTGGAGTACTAAACATCATCATCTGCTTAGCCTATTCCCAACTATGTTGGGGTCGGCTTGCAGTCTTACCGGATGTAGCTGAATATCAGTATTTTTATGGAGCGACTGCCTATCTGACCGCCATAACCAAGTTAGTACTGGGTAATACGAGACCCCTTTGGCAAGACTGTTTGTCAGACTTTCGGAACACTGACTACCTGTAACGACTGTAAGATCTACACGGAGGAAACTCGGTATGTAACGGGTGGTCACCCAACCTAGGCAACCGCGGCTTAACCGATTGACCCGAGCGGCTGTTATTATTTAGCCACGAGCTACGAACAATGATCAATAAACACAGCACCTCTCCTTACTCGAGACTCGATCAAAGCGATCAACTGTAACGCTTTACCCCGGATTGAGATCTACGAGATTGACGTGTGAACTCATGGCCTGCTACGCCGCATAGCGCTACGGCGTAGCAACGTAGCGCTACGAGCTACGCGTAATCCTTGACGTGGAGTATAGGGCTGGCAACAGTTTTTTGAAATACTATGTTAGGAAAATTATTTTGTTCATTCAAAAGTTCTTGAAATAGTGATAATATCACACCGCGTGCCGGAATTGCGGGTTGTTCGAGAGATCGGCCCCAGAACGTTAAGGGCAATAGAAGGAACATGGGTGGGTTTTAATCAGTACAAGTCTGACACTCCCCCCGCTCCGCAGGGTAATTTATTTGACGATATTACTTCCACAAAAAATATAGGCTGGAGCGAGAGGGGGTATGGGTATGACCCTCAGAGCGGAAGAAGTTATTTGATGATTCGCAAAAAAAAGTCTAATTCAAATAAATGCTTTAAGTTTGAGTTTCAGTTAACACTGCCACTTCAGGATATCTGATTTTCAGTGATTTTTCATTATTACTGAGCTACTGATGTTTCGTAGCCTGTTATTGGCGTTGTTGCAAACTCCATGATTTTGCATCCACTCGCATTCCCGTAAAAAAATATTAGGTACCCAGAAATCGAGTTCCAGTAGAGCGCGTATCAAAAGACTAGGAAAGCTGTTACGCGTATCACTACGGTATTTGAAGTCTTTATTACCAAATAACTCGTTTCTGCCAACCCTACACCAACTTGTCACACGCTCCACCGCCTACATCTGCTGCATTTAGCAAGATTTCCCCCCACCACTCGCACCGCACTCCCCGCCTCACTCCCCCCGCGGGGGTGCCTCGCGCGCGGCTTACTCCGCTGGCATTTACCGCTGAACACTCATGATTGATGGACGTTAATAGCGCGCGGATTAATAAGGGATAATAAGGAAGTTTTAGTGTAGGTAGCTTGTTTTTCGGGATTGTATTGAGTGGGGTAGCAATTAGGTGTAAGGGTGTGATTAAGGGTTTTAGGAAAACTATTTAGTGTGTGTTTCTTTAAGAGCGTTGTACTGGCTGACTTGGAAACCTCGTACTAATGCCACCTAGCACAAGCTTGCTTAATAGGTGACCTCTAGATCATGAATGTATTGAATCATAATGCACTTGCATCTTTTTTGAGTTCCGTACCTCAAAAGGTAAAAACGGGACCCTTATTCGATCACTTCGTTGTCCATCTGTCTGTCTATCACGACCCTTAATACCGGGAACACGTGGAGGTATCGAATTTAAATGAAAACCATATACTCAAGTCTGTGTTTCCGTTGTGCTGTGAAAAAAAAACTAAGTCTACGCAGTCAAAAGATATGGCTGTTTATATTGCAATTTTGCACGGATCTCTTGGTGCGCGAGTCTGACTCGCTCCTGGCCGGTTGTTTTTCTTTATTCTGATATCCACCGTTAAAATACAACGCCCATAGATTGGGGGTTCTAGTTGAGTCTGATCTTAAGTGCATTGCAAGATTACCCTACATACAATGGGCTTTTTTTCGGGGTGGCAAATCATCAAATAACTTCCCCCGTTATGGGAGCGGGGGGGATTGACAGACTTTTACTGACTTAAACCCCGCCCATGTACCTTCTATTGCCCTTTACGTTCCGGGACAGCGGTATCTCTTTCGAACAACCCGCAACCCCGGCAGGCGGAGGCTCTGGCACGCCCCTCTGCTCGTGAAACACAAACGCGCCGTCGATACGTTCTATCGTCAATAGACGGACGGACGGTGAGCTACCCATTGCTCACCGTCCACACATACAATGGCCTGCGTATAGCTTTCAATGGTCGAGAGGATACAAACACCCTAAGGCAATTAGTTCATTTAAATCTATCTTACCTCTCAATTCCAGTCAGACGAGGATGACGGTACTTCTTAGAGAACAGCAGCCCACCTCCCCACGCAGCCTGCGACACACAAAAGACGTTATTGCAACAATATCAAAATTAAATAATTCAAATTAGGCTGAAATCAGCACTTTTTGAACGTCAAACTACAAGAGATAGTCCCACAAAACGCCCTGCCCTTCGCCACTTCCTAGTGTTTTAGTAGTGAAAAAAAAGTATCGGAACAAACTCCCCAGCAACACATCTGTTTGTCAGGTTAGAAGAATCAGATCAAAGACCAACGAGCAAATCAGATATCAAAAGAAGAAAGTGTAAGTAACTATACGGGCCTGTTGGTCTAGTGGTTAGTGGCCCTGACTGCTGAGCCGGAGGTCGTGGGTTCGATTCCCACCCAGGACAAACTTTGTGTGATGAGCATGATTGTTTGTTCTGTGTCTGGGTGTGATTTATCTATAATATGTATGTATTTATAAATTATATAAGTATGTATATCAGTTGTCTGGTTACCATAACACAAACTCTGCTTAGCTTGGGATCAGATAGCCGTGTGTGAGTTGTCCCAAGATATTTATTTTATTTATTTATACAGCCAGTAGAATTAAAATGTTCAAGTTTCAACTTTGCTGTACTTACATCCACGTGCATCCACATGTCATGCTTCTGGCAGATGTCGGCGATGTCGTTCAGAGGGTCGAACGCGCCCAGCACTGTGGTGCCCGACGTGGCGTTCACGAAGAATGGCACCTGGTGGAGAAGATGGAGAATTAGAAATGACATTTATTTCGTATAATCGGAAGAGATTTGAAATAAAAAACTCCTAAACATCATTGTATTCCTGACGTGACTAAAAGGTTTAGCCCTACTAATATTATAAAAGCGAAAGTTAATTTGTATGTTACGTTTTCACGTCTAATTAGCTAAACCGATTTTGATGAATTTTGGTACAGAGATAGTTGGAACCCTGGAGACGGACATAGGCTAATTTTAAAAAAAAAGTGGGATGTGAGGGAGAAAGAGGTAAGAAAAGGGAAAACTTAACGTTGCTATTATAAATCAATAAGGCGCAAGGGGAACTGTGTTACCCCGAATTTAACGCGAGCGAGGCCGCGGGCAAAAGCTAGTGGTTAAAATAAAAAGTGTAGAGGTAACAAAAAACCAAAAAGACCACAGTCGTCATCGCATCTAGCTTTTCATTTAAACTTAATGGCAGTGCAACCATAGAGACGAGAGTCGTGTCCCCGTCGACGTAAAGTTGCATGACAGACGCAGCCATCCACCTTTCTCCAAGAGAGCAAGTCGTACATCTTCTCTATACTTACATTGCCTCTATCCTTGTGGTAGTTGACGAGGCGCTCCAGCTCGGCCGGGATCATGCGGCCGCGCTCGTCCGACGGCACAGCTATGCAGTAGTCGGTGCCGAGCCCGCACACCGAGGCGCACGACTTCACAGAGTAGTGGCACTGAGGAGGAACAAGAAAATGTATGAATTTGTAAAAAATAAACAATATAATATGGTCATAAGATTCGTTTCTTTAATGAAATATCTCAAGAACATGATATTGACTTATTTTGCACTAAAACAAGCACAGTAAGGAAACTTATAGCCAAATCGTTTTTTGTGAATGAAGCACCGGCTGGTGGACTCAGAGGTGGCTCAGACTCGCATGTCGGTATTAATGTATAATTACAAATAAGAAGCATACGTAACTTTAACTTTCAGCTATATTCGTTAATGTTATATTGTTGTGTAATTAGTCTGTAAGCCTTCCTAAAAGTAATGAAATAAAATGATAAAATAAAATAAATGAGATTTTCGGAACTTCGAGACATAAACTCAAACTCAACTCAAAGCATCATCATCAGCCTAGCCTTTTCCCAACTATGCTGGGGTCGGCTTCCAGTCTAACCAGATGCAGCTGAATATTAGTATTTTACATGGAGCGACTGCCTATCAGACCTCCACAACCAAGTTAGTACTGGGTAAAACCTGTCAAAGATCTACAAATTACAACCAGGACCAACAGCTTAACGTGTTTTCCGAGGCACGGAGCAAACTCGGTATGTAACGGGTGGTCACCCATCCACAGACCAACCTAGGCAAGCACGGCTTAACCTAAAGATCGATCTGACCGGCTGCTATTATTGAGCCACGAGCTCCGCCACCCATGCCGTCAAACTTGTACTAATACTACTACAGAACCAATCTAAGTGTACTGACCTGATCAGAGGTGAACATGACGAGATGTCCTCCGATGCAGGAGAGGCCCTTCTCCTTGTACTGCGGGAACTTGTGGTGCCGTGCCGCCAGGAACGCGTACAGGTTCGACACGGAGCCACCTGGTGGACGAAAGAGGTGTCACATTATACCCTCCCAAGAGGAGATATCATGATGTCATTATGTCACACAATGGGACGGGTGATGATTCATGTCTTGTACAAATTTACACCTATTGTTATATTCAAGTTTTCTTGGCTTTCACAACATCATTTTTTTTTTAACATGGATCATACCCATTAACATCATGGGTTCGGTTTCGGTCTATATTAATCAGCTGAATTAATCATCATCTGCCTAGCCTTTTCCCAACTATGTTGGGGACGGCTTCCAGTCTAACCAAATGCAGCTGAATATCAGTATTTTACACGGAGCGACTGCTTATTTTGTTATTTTGTTGCTCGTCGTAATTTGCGACTAATAAATGTTTTTTCTTTCTTTCTTTCTTATCTGACCTCCACAACCCAGTTAGTACTGGGTAATGCGATACCCCTTGGTAAGACTGGTTGTCAGACTTTCGGCACACTACCTGTAACGACTGTCAAAGATCTACAAATGACAGCCGGGACCAACGGCTTTACGTGCTTTCCGAGGCACGGAGGAAACTCGGTATGTAACGGGTGGTCACCCATCCACTAGTTTTGCAATTACACTTACGGAGGAATTAAATGACAACAAAAAGTACTTTTGTTATTAATCAATATGAAACTGTGATTTAATTTGATTTTTCCCCACGGTTTGTCTTCTCAAGCTGAAGGAGAAACAAAGGCGACACTGCTAAACAACTTAGTATTAAAAATAAATGTTATGCGCAAAATTATTTAGTACTAGCTTTCGCCCGCGGCTTCGCCCGCGTTAAATTTGGGGTAATACCGTTCCCCTTGCGCCTTATTGATTTGTAATAGCAACGCTAAGTTTTCCCTTTTCTTCCCTCTTTCTCCCGCACATCCCAGTTTTTCTTAATAAAAATTAGCCTATGTCCGTCTCCCGGTTCCCAACTATCTCTGTACCAAAATTCATCAAAATCGGTTTAGCCATTAAAACGTGAAGAGGTAACAAACAAACATATAAACAAACAAACAAACTCAATTTCGCTTTTATAATATTATAGTATATATATATATAATATATAGTAAGGATAAATGACTATGTTCAGCTATATCCTCAGAGCTGTAGCGAAGAGCTACACTCCAAATATTAGGCATTTTGTTCGGATGTTGATAAAATATGACACATTGCTCTTGCTTTGTTAGCTTTTGTTTTGATGTTTTATTTTATTTTTACTTCTAACACTAGAGAATAAACCGTTTTGTAATACTAACAAAATATAGATCTCCGTTGTCCGAAATAAATGTATTCTTTTTTTTTATTGGTGATTTTATGTTGGAGCATGACGTTCTGACTGCCAGTATTTGAATGAACAAAAACATAAATAAACTACTCACCGGGCGCCAGAATAGAGTCTCCGGTCCTCCAGCCGATCATGCTCCTCATCTTCTCCAGCACCACATTCTCCATCAGGATGAAGACGGGCGCGATCTCGTACGTGAACATGTTGGTGTTGGCGGCTGCTGTGAGCCACTCGCCCGCCAGGGAGATGATGTCCAGGCCGCAGGACAGCTGGTTGAAGAAGTGGGGGTGACCTGGGGGTAAAGAAGGGGTTGAATTGGTGGAGTGTTGTATTGAGTGCCCGGGGATGACAATTACAAAGACGTTGTCTCAAGTTGACCGTATTAATATTTTTTTTTTATTGAGAATGAACTCACTCTTGACCTCGACCTCGCCTGATGGTAAGCGACAGATGAGGTCTACGATGGAGCGAGCGAGCCCAGAAGATGCCTATTGACTCTTGTTTTGAAGGCAGACGGGTCGTATGTGGTAGGGAACACAGAAGCCGGTAGAGAGTTCCACACCTTGGCCGTGCGCACAATAAATGCAATGCAATTGATTTACAAACTCCTTATGGCAACAATTTTCTTTTTTGCGGATTGGTGGAGTAGGTCTTTTACTGACTAAAACCCAACCATGTTCCTTCTTATGCCCTTTATGTTCCGGGGCCGCGGTATCTTTTTCAAACAACCCGCAACCCTGGCAGGCGGTGGACATGTCAGGCCCCTTTGGTACTGACATCTTTTTGAGGCGCGCGTGGACCACTAACACTCCAACTAGACGGAAGGACGGTGAGCTGCCCATTGCTCACCGTCCACAGACCCAGTGGCAGATATCCGGAGCGTCTCCAGTTCTCCTACAGAGGCTGTTTGGTTTGAGGTTCATGGCAATGATGACCTTGACGTGTATTAAAATGCAAAAAAATATAAAAATCTAATTTCGTTTGGATAAACGGTTGGCACCACTGCGGTGAAGTGTTTGGCTGCCGCTCTAGGTGTTGCGGGTTCATTCCCAGCACGGAACAAATATGTGTTTGACCTACAGATAGTTTTGGGTCTGGCTGTTTGTGTATATGAGTTTAAACGTTTGGAAATGCACTCATGATACAAGAGAAATTCGTTGTGTGAAGCAAAGTTAAAAGCAAAAAACAATTGAAAGAACAGTAGGGTTACCATGACATCCTATAGCAGTTCTTATTCCTGTGTGAGAAAGAGATGGTGCTAGACACCCTGTATAGCTCTGTCTCTTTCCCTCAGCGGAATAAGAATTGCTTTAAGAGGTCATAGTAGGGCTACAGTAGGGTTACCATGACATCTTATAGCAGTTCTTATTCCTGTGTGAGAAAGAAATGGTGCTAGACACCCTGTATAGCTCTGTCTCTTTCCCTCAGTGAAATAAGTTCTGTTTTAAGACGTCATGGTAGGGTAGCAGGTGTTCCATTCATTTTGATCGGGTAGGTTTCTGCACCGTGCATTTAAATTTGCATTATTTAATACTATTGCTTCTACAGTCCATTCACAATTATGTATCTCCTCTGACAGTCTACGAAATAGCAATCATACAAAAACGAGAATATTGTGACTGTAATAATCTTACACTACCTATATCCATGAAAACGTGTCAATAACAAAAACCAACCGTTTATACGGTTGGCTTGCTATCCGGTTCGGATGTAATAGCACACGCGACTACACCGTGATGACATCCGGTCTCTTGCCGGAAATAGTCTCCTTTGTGGGTGGACTATATCGATGATTTTTAGGAAATTATTTTTTGGGTTTTTCTTACGTTCTGAGATTATTTTTACACGACTGTCCAACACTTTTTGAACATCGATTTTTTTGTTTTTGTTTTCAGTGGTTAGTTCTTATGACATAAGTTTAGATTTCCATGAGGGTGAGGCCACCGACAATAAGTAGGTAGTCTAACCTAATATTACAAACTGGTAAAGTTTGCATAAGTAATTTATTTCACAACAATACAGATTTTGTTGAAAATATAAAAAAAGTTGCAATTGAATTAACATTCATTAAAATACATTTAGAATTTCAATAATAACAATGAGGTAACAACCACTGAGACGATTCCGTAAATTTATTTAATAATAGGATTTGCTGTATTCAAATTGACGTTCATAAAGCGAGTAAAGCCACGCTCAATAGTAAGCTAGTACCTATAATGAGATTACTTCACAAACGAAACTAGCAAACTCAACAATTGCAAACCAAATTTGTATTTTTATAATCTACTAGCTTTCGCCCGCGGCTTCGCCCGCGTTAAATTTGGGTCAATACAGTTTCCCCTTGCGCCTGATTGATTTGTAATAGCAACGCTTAGTTTTCCCTTTTCTTCCCTCTTTCTCCCGCACATGCCACTTTTTTTTTAATAAAAATTAGCCTATGTCCGTCTCTTGGTTCCCAACTGTCTCTGTACCAAAATTCATCAAAATCGGTTTAGCCATTAAAGCGTGAAGAGGTAACAAACAAACAAACAAACTCACTTTCGCTTTTATAATATTAGTAAGGATACTAATATTATAAAGCTGAAGAGTTTGTTTGTTTGAACGCGCTAATCTCTGGTTGGAATTGGAAAATTCTTTTAGTGTTGGATAGTCCATTTCTTGAGATAGGCTATATAACATCACGCTACGACCAACAGGTGCTGAGCAGCGTGGGTGAAACCGCGTGGAACAGCTAGTTTCTAATATATGTAGAGGAAAATGTCATAGGTATTTATAACTATTGTATATTTATAACTTAGCATAAGATTCATGTATAACTGTTTATTTTCCCAAATAAATAAATCCTGAGAAAATACTACGCAGTACCAACAAAATACTTTTCCAAGCTTCCTATGATTCTCATATTAAAAAAAAAACATACACAAAACCACTAGTAATTCAATCCAACCCCATAAAAAGCAAGATACATGTCTATGACAGCTTCCACAGACCACAAATAATGTTGATAAGACCTCTTTGCTCCCCTACAAAACTGTTTATCAGAGTCACATATTTTTTGTGACATCTCCGAAGCGGGACCACAGATAAAAAATATAAATGAGAATAGCGCCCTCTAGGGACAGAGGAGGGAAGTGATGATACACTGTAGGGCTTTAAGTTATAAAATAGGTCCTTGGGAAAAAAATAGCCTGCCGGCCGTGAAAGGAACAGCAGTGATTTAAAAGAGTTTTATGTTTTTTTAATCACTGTAGTTGCAGAAAATGAATAAAACTCAGATCTACTGGACAGATTTCAATATTTCTTTTACCATTAGAAAGCTACATCACCACAGGAGCGGGGAGTAATTAAAGATGCGGGTTAAACCGGGCAGGCCATCTAGTACTTACTAATATTATAAATGCGAAAGTGTTGTTTGTTTGTTACATCTTTACGCCTACAAAATTCATCAAAATCGGTTTAGCTAAAACCGATTTTGATGAATTTTGGTACAAAGACAGTTGCGACCCTGGAGACGGACATCTTTTTTAACGGCTAACTTTTTTGAAAAAAAGTGAGAAATGAGGGAGAAAGAGGGAAAACTTAGCTTTGCGATTACAATAAATAAGGCAAAAACTACAAGTTGCCGGTACCTGCAAATCAGGAAAGAGGAATTGTGATACCCCGTATTAAACGGGAGCGAAGCCGCGGGCAAAAACTAGTATTTAATAAAAGCATACCACAATTATGAAACTAAAGTATAGGTGGATCGGAATCATGGTTCAATAAGATTTTTAAGCAAGTTTTAACGAGTGGTAGTTCTGCAGCCAACTGTTTTGTGACATTCACGTAACATATTATTGAAATGATAAGCCGTCATTGCTTTGTTATCTGTGATACTTTATTGATTCGTGGCGGGAAAAGGGGGCGCGAAGTTTGATTAGGTTTTTTTGTGTTTTAGGAGATGTTAATTTTAGAAATATATTTAGTTTCGATAGTTGGTAGTTAAAACAGAGTAATGCTTACTAATAATAAAAAAGCGAAAGTGAGTTTGTTTGTTTGTTACCTAAAAGCTTTAATGGCTAAACCGATATTGATGAATTTTGATACAGAGATAGTTGGGAACCAGGAGACGGACATAGGCAAATTTTTTTAAAGTGCCTTATGAGGGAGAACGAGGGAAGAAAAGGGAAAACTTAGCGTTGCTATTACTAATCAATAGAGCAAAAACTGCAGATAGCAGGTACTGTGTTATACCGAATTTGACGCAAGCGAAGCCGCGGGCAAAAGCTAGTAGGTTAATTAAATACTTAGAAATACAATTAACAATTCGAATTATAAAATTAATGGAATCACTAAATAGGACATTATTAATCATCTGATATTATTGTTTTAGATTTATATTGTTTTTCTTATAGACCAAGTGCAAGAAGGTTGCAGAATTTTCTGGAAAAATAAGTCTCTTTCTACCGAGACCGAACCAGTGCGGTGGTTCTAATACATGCACCGAGGGTTCTGTGGAAACTTGTGACATAAACGGCAATATCTTTTGACTGCGCACACTTAGAGAGTTTATTTTTTCACAGCTTCAAGGGACTACAAATATGAGTTTACGGTTTTAATTTCAACTCGATACCTCTACGCGTTCAAATCAAATCAAAGCATTTATTTCAATTAGACCTTACCAGGCACTTTTGAATGTCAAGAAACAAAATGAATCTCCAGTCCCGGTCACAAAGCTTAATAACTTGTGAAAGTTATTAAGCACATTCCAAAGCGTTGATCTCTATGGAGAAGAATGGGCAAGAAACTCCACGGACACTTCTTAAATTATAATATTATTACAAAATCCAGGAATCATTCCCGAGATAAAGGGTCTTGACAGACAGTCGGACAACAAAGTGTTTAATAATTGTTGCGTATTTTCCTTTAAAGATACGGAACCACGGAACCAAAAAACTAACATTTAAGCAACTTAAAACCAAAATCTTTTTCCCGCACATTTAAAAGTGTGAATAGATAAACCCGGGGGGTATGCCCGTATTACCCCACTAGTGTAATCCGGTCATACCCCGGGGACTGTTTATCACGCCCCACAGCCGAGGGGATCAACTTGAAGAGTAAACATACGACCATCCACTGGGATTTAGAATTAGAGGGATGAATTGTTTTTAAAAGTTATTTGGAATGATGTGGCGGATGTATTCTTTAGGCGTCTTATTGACCTTCTAAGTTCCAATTTTCAACGGCTACGAAGGATATAAATTTTTGTTATTTGAACAAACTTGAGGGAAATGTTTGTTTGTTTAAAGGATAAGATGTGAAGGATGATATTTTTGACGGTACTGTTGGCGCAGTGGCTAACCGATCGACTGCTGCGGTGCGTGTTAAGGGTGCGAACCCCGCACGGAACAAATCCTACTTCCTACTTCTTATATTACATAATATAATATGAATTATAAATACGATTTTTTGTGTGGATGTATGGATGTTTGTTATTCTTTCACGCAAAAACTACTGAATGGATTTGAATGAAATTTTACAATAATATAGCTTATACATCAGAATAACACGTAGGCTACAATACGGTATTACACCCATTTTTAAAAAGTATCTCATTTTGATCCTGGGGTCCTAGTAAACCACCAAAAAAAACAAAAAAAAAATATTCAATCGACAAGTGCCATAAAACTGCATTACAATTTCTATTGTCGCGCGTAAAATCACAAAAACGCTTGACGCCATGTTACTCTGCGGTCATGACGTCAGTTGGTCATGTAAGCAAATGCGCTGGTATTAGTCTTTCTGTTTAGTTGTATTTTTCATTATAGTTAATGGTATTATAATATGGTAGTGTTTATTTCTTCCATGGTATTATTACTATTATTTCAATAAAAATTCCTAAACTCCTGGCATACCTAGAATCCAATGACATCCTTAATGACCGACAATACGGCTTTCGCCGAAACCGTTCCACTGGGGATCTTCTAGCGTATGCCATTCACATTTGGAGTGAGGCCATTGAGAAACACGGGGAAGCGCTTGCCGTTTCCCTTGACATCTCTAAGGCCTTCGACAGGGTGTGGCATGAAAGCCTTATTAAAAAGCTTCCTTCTTTCGGTCTACCCGCTGGTTTTTGTACTTGGGTTGCGGACTTCCTGAGGGATCGGTCCATTCGAGTGGTCATAGATGGCTGCTCATCTGACCAATTGGCTATTAATGCTGGGGTCCCTCAGGGGTCGGTTCTCTCAGCAACTTTATTTTTGCTGCACATTAACAGTCTGCTAGTGCCCGGCACCTTTGGGTATGCAGACGACAGCACTGTTGCTGAGAGATATACGTCCAACGCAGGGGCTAGTGGGTCTCAGATCCGGTCTCTTCGCGAGGCCATGGTTGAGCGGTTAAACTTGTCCTTGAGGGCTGTCTCCGATTGGGGAGATGCCAACTTGGTCAAGTTCAATGCTGCTAAGACCCAGGCGTGTCTGTTCTCCGCAAAGAGGAGTGAATTTCAACCTGCTCCTTCTTTTCGTGATGTAACCGTGCCAATTACCGACCATATTGAGCTTCTTGGTGTAACGCTTACATCTACCCTCAATTTTGGTCCGT
This sequence comes from Ochropleura leucogaster, assembly GCA_958449745.1. Lineage (NCBI taxonomy): Eukaryota > Metazoa > Arthropoda > Insecta > Lepidoptera > Noctuidae > Ochropleura > Ochropleura leucogaster. The sequence continues at coordinate 394,681 of OY288227.1, forward strand.
TCATCGAGGCTAAGGCTAAACTGGCTGCTAAGAAGTTGGGTATCCTAGCAAAGGTGAGACAGTATTTCACACCGGAACAGTTGCTGAACTTATATCAAGCGCAAGTTCGATCGTGTGTGGAATACTGTTCTCATCTCTGGGACGGATCCGCCAAATACCAGCTTGAAGCGCTAGAGTCTATAGAGAAACGAGCCAAGAGGCTCATCGGCAACGACGCGCTGGTTGAGTCAAAGCTCCAGAGCCTGGAGCATCGCCGGCGCGTTGCCAGCCTTTCGGTTTTCTATCGGTTACATTTCGGAGAGTGTGCGATGGAATTGCACAGCCTAATTCCGCCAAGCCCGTTCCATCACAGGACTACAAGACGTACGGCGATGCGCCACCGTTATATGGTAGACATCCCACCCACACGCACTAAACGGTTTGGAAATACCTTCATTATGCGTACTGCTAAGGAGTGGAATTCCCTGCCGGAGTCCGTATTTCCTGACAGCTATAACCTTGGGGTCTTCAAGTCAAGAGTGAATAGGTTATTTCTAGGTAAGCGTGCTTCATCGTCGACCACATCATCACTTACCATCAGGTGAGATAGTGGTCAAACGCGAGCCTATCAATAATAAAAAAAAAAAAAAAATTAAAATGTAGAGTTTTATAATACAAAAATACCAATAGTTGCTCAGTTGACAGTTGTCACTTTTTGTTTGCATGACCATATGACGTAATAATCATGGCGGACACAGTTTCGATTAGTAAAACAACAGACTAAAAAAAGTGAAAACTTTGAAATCAATTTAAAAATTTATTTAGTTACTTATTTTATTAAATAAATTTAACATTTTCCGACTGCTTGTTGCCTAAGCTATCTGAATTGTATATTTTTAGAATTTCTTTCATATACAGTAAAATACCCTATTCATAAAGATATATAGTACATACCTATATTCTATCATCACATGAGTGAAACCACGGGGCGCAGCTAGTACTTGTATATTTGTTCCAGGTCTGGCTGTTTGTGTATGTGTTTTTAAATGTTTGTAAACGCACTGATACATGAGAAATTCCTAATGTGGGCACGTGATTTTTATTTCAATTTGACCATTACAGGCACTTTTGAATGTCATAAAAACAAAAAAAAAATGCTGCTACAGTCCCAGTCACAAGACATAATAACTTGCGAAAGCAAATCCAATCAAATTAAAAGTCATTTATTCAAAATAGGCTGATAATCAGCACTATTTGAACGTCACATTGCAAGAGACAGTCAGAAAACGCCCTGCCCTTCGCCACTTCCTAGTGTTTTAGCTGGGAAGAAGAAGTGGCGGAACAAACTCCCCAGCAACACATCTGTAGTTGCCCATTCCAAAGCGTAGATCCATTCCATTTCGCTTCACCATTTATATTTTTTTGACGGGCCTGTCGGTCTAGTGGTTAGTGGCCCTGACGGCTGAGCCAGAGGTCGTGGGTTCGATTCCCACCCAGGACAAACATTGTGTGATGAGCATGATTGTATGTTCTGTGTCTGGGTGTGATTTATCTATAATATGTATGTATTTATAAATTATATAAGTGTGTATATCAGTTGTCTGGTTACCATAACACAAGCTCTGCTTAGCTTGGGATCAGATAGCCGTGTGTGAGTTGTCCCAAGATATTTATTTATTTTATTTGAAACTAAGAAACATTTTTTAACTAAATTCCTAAATTCTTAAAAGCAAACATTACCCTACTGGCTATTTCACTTAAACTAATCTGGAACAAAAGCTGCGTTCCCCGACGTAAAAACTCCCCCACGCTTGTGGCGCCCTCTGAGATTAAACTGGCATTACGCAACACCTGACAGTAGCCCCATCTGTCGGCCGCGCGAGGGATTTATATTAAATTCCTTTTGACGTATTAATATTTATTGTAGTGGCTTCTGGACTTTCGAATAGTTACGTTGTTGTTGAAAGTATCTAAATTTAAGCAAGATAAAAACAAATTAGTTTTATTAAGCACATGGCACAAGATCGCTCAATATAAAAAAAGAAAGATAACAAAATAAAAACACAAAATTAAATGCTAACTATATAATCCTTACTAATATTATAAAAGCGAAAGTGTGTTTGTTTGTTACGTCTTCACGCCTAAATGGCCCAATCGATTTTGATGTGTTTTGGTACAGAGATAGTTGGGACCCTGGAGACGGCCATAGACTATTAAAAAAAAAGTGAGATAAGGGGGAGAAAGAGGGCAAAAAAGGGAAGAGAAAGATTTTTTTTACGTATTAAAATAAGCGTTAGCTCAAAGTAACTATGCCACGCGGACGAAGTCGCTGGCGGAAGCTAGTAATAAGATAAAACTAAAAACAAAAAGAAGATAATTATTGTGAGTCTCACGGCTGCGCCAAAAGGCAAAGATAGTTTGAAAAAAAACAACCCCGCTATTAACACGTATGGCTCCCAGAAACAATAACCCACATAATAACTAACTCCAACAATAACCCAATAATTAGCACACTTCATTCTCCGACTAGGGTGTCCACACGAGCTACTCAGTATGCGACACGGCCTCAAATGATTCAATTTGTCCGCAGACCGCACGTGATCTCTGACGAGACTATTCACCGGATGATACCGGTTTAATCCAGTTGATACCAGTTTGCAGCAGTGGGAACCGCAATCAGAGATATTGTTCGCGTGTATTTATATGATGATAGTTTAATTTTGAATGAATATGTTGTGTGGTGATGTATTGTGGACTTATTTGATTACATCAATATGATGAAATTATATTAATTTGATTATATTATTCTGTCCTATTCCTTGCTGTTCGATTCCACGTTGGACCCGCTATTTTTTGAGATCATCTTTCCATCTCCTAGTCTGCCTACCTCTCTTTTTTTTGCTATCTCGTGGCTACCGCTCTGATATTAGCCTTGTTCATTTTTCTTTTTTCTCTCTTGACATATGGCCTGTTTTATTTATTTATTTTATTATGTCCCATACTACGACGATAGGACGATAATCTGCCTCAATAAAGCCCTCATACAGGCGTCTGTCTGCCTGTCCGTATGTCATGTCGTTCTAAACAGTGTAAACTCAAAAATATTTAAGAACGCATATGATGACAGCTACAAATGTACAGACGCCTGCAGGTCAAGCTACCCGAAACTGTCAATTTTTCCCAATGAACCTTGAACCTAATACTTTAGAAATAAAGTCGAAAATTGTAGACAACAGATTGTAGTAGCTTGATGTGCAGGTGTCTGTACTACCCTTCTATTCAAAATCCAAAGTATAATCTAGTATTTATTTGCATGTTTTTTCAATTTACTGTAACGGAATTTTCTTACTGTAGAGTCTTTTAAATATATTTATAAAGCAATTTCAGTATGTACTTAAATCCATGTCTATTAATCCTCTCTTCCTACCACTTTACCCACCCACCATCATATGCAATTTTATGTAATGGTCGACACAGCACATCTTTCGTTTTTACACCTTACAATCTGACATTTCAATGCTCGCTACTTTCCAAGCCACGAAAACCTCTAAAACCTAAGCACCTATAAAATTCCTCTCTCCGACCGAAATCCGACCATAATCCCCAATTCACTCACGAAGAGTGTATAAAAATAAAATCAATCTATAACAGAGGAATCCTAATCTAAATGCAACAATGGGGATGATGTAGCAGACGCGGGGAAGATGATCCATCAAACTATATAATATGTTAATAATACGGGATCGTGGGGTGTGCTGGAATGGCCACATTGTGTGTCAGTTCAATAAGCGATACTAAGAAGATTGGATAAGAAATATTTCTCAAAGGTATGTAAAGCCAAGTCAGAAGGACATGGACGCCATAAACATACTGACGGGCCTGTTGGTCTAGTGGTTAGTGGCCCTAACTGCTGAGCCGGAGGTCGTGGGTTCGATTCCCACCCAGGACAAACTTTGTGTGATGAGCATGATTGTTTGTTCTGTGTCTGGGTGTGATTTATCTATAATATGTATGTATTTATAAATTATATAAGTATGTATATCAGTTGTCTGGTTACCATAACACAAGCTCTGCTTAGCTTGGGATCAGATAGCCGTGTGTGAGTTGTCCCAAGATATTTATTTATTTTATTTATATTGAAACCAGGCTAAGCTCAAAAGGCCTGCCACATGGAGAGGTACTACCCCGGAACATAAAGGGCCATAGAAAGAACATGGGTGGGTTTTAGTCAGTACAAGCCAGACACTCCCCCCTGCCCATAGATCTTCATCCGCAAAAAAAGTAAAGCACTGACCTCACTATAAAGGCTTATATACAACACTTTATCAAAGTGTTGTATAAGCTAATTTTTTTTAAAGGGCTTTGAATAATTGGGCCTGATGTACGGAACATGTACCAATCAATACCTGGCATCAATACAAACAAGTATTGTATAAGACTAACACTTCCAAAACATCGTCTAGAAATATATAGTATTTCGTCAGACTTGAAACTTCTTATCCATGTGCACCATATTCTAAGCGCGTTCTAAAGTCTCTAATCCAATGATTTGCGTATTCTTAGCGGTCTGCATAAATCTCCCGCTAGTGTTGCCCGGTACTTTTTTGCCATATTTGACGTTTTATGGTTATGTCCCGCGCTTTATAGAGTTAAGTCTATAGTCTATGGTTATGGAATTTTATTTGAAAATATTGAAAGAGGTAATGTGTGATTACGTTATTTTTTGGGCTTTTAGACATTATATTGGGTATCTTACGGACCACATCAGAAAATCCATACTTCACTCCAAAACCCAAATGCAGTGGCACAGTGGCTGAGCGATTGATTGCTGCGCTGCGTGTCACGAGTTCGATTCCCGCACGGAACAAATATTTGTATGACCTATGTAGTTGTTTCGGGTCTGGAGAAAATACAGTGCGGGCCACTTGGACACTTTTAATGTACACGGCTTGCTACATCGTTCTCACATAGAACTAACCACGAATGATGTAACCACGGTTTTGTAACAATATTCTGATTTAAAAGAGTGTCCATGGAGTTTTTTGCCCATTCTTCTCCATAGAGATCTACGCTTTGGAATGGGCAACTACAGTACCTACTTTCAAAGTTTATTATGCCTTGTGACTGGGACTATAGCTTTTTTTTATTATTGTCAATGTTTCGACAGTTCAAAAGTGCCTGTAACTGGCCTACTTGAAATAAATGATTTTGATTTGATATGATTTTAAAACAAAGATTTATGCAGCATGTCAAATCAGAGAGAAATTCTTAATTATACCTCTCAGTTTTAACAACTAGCCTGCCTACCAATCAAATACAATTTTTCACTCTAAAATCTTTTGATTCCCAACCAACCCCATTTTGAACTCTCAACAATCAATCCATTCGCCTCTCTCGGCGTCGCTCGCCGTCGTCGTCGCTCAGACAAGCGACTCGCGCTCCGCGTCGCTCAGACAAGCGATCGTCTCGCGCTCGGCCAAGCACGTGATTCAAGAGGGCGGCTGCGTTTGATGTGCTCACAGTTATGTCAGATGAGAATGCGAGTGATGGGGAAATTAACGATGCAAGAAGATTTTAGTGGGACCAGTCTGGTTGTCGTGCTGGCCCTGGGGTTAAGCGCCTCATCTCTCGTACATGAGTGAGTGGGTTCAAATACGGGCAAGTACCAATGTGACTTTTATAATTTACTAGCTGTTCCACGCGGTTTCACCCGCGCTGCTCAGCACCTGTTGGTCGTAGCGTGATGTTATATAGCCTATAGCCTTCCTCAAGAAATGGACTATCCAACAGTAAAAGAATTTTCCAATTCCAACCAGTAGTCCCTGAGATTAGCGCGTTCAAACAAACAAACTCTTCAGCTTTATAATATTAATAAAGTATAGATATGTACTTCTTAAAGTTTGTCTAAGACATCGGTGAGGAAACAAGTAATTCCGAAATCCAACACGACATTTGTAAAGAAAATCTCGTTGCGGCGTGCCTCTAATGCGCCAGCGCCTCAACTGCGCCTCGACTGTTGGTCGTGTGTGGTGGTCGGGCGACGCGCCTCAGAGATATTTCTTGACAACGTGAAAAGCAAACTCAGAGGTCCAAAGGCCCTGCCGGGGTTGCGGGTTGTTCGAAAGAGATACCGCGGCCTCGGAACGTAAAGGGCAAAAGAAGAAACATGGGTGGGTTTTAGTCAGTACAAGTCTGACATGCCCCCCCCGCTCCGCCCAGAGTCATTGGATGATTTCCCACCCGAAAAAAAAAAAAGAGGTCCAAAGGCGGCAATCAAACTGTTGTAACAGATTAAGCCCTAACTACACGATGAAACAAATACATCGCGATAAAAAAAAAACCGACATTCTAAATTTGAATCTAAATCAATTCACAAGTGACTAGAGTGAACATAAAATCCACAATATCCGTCCGATCGCTCATTTCCGAGTAAATCCGACACCACCCGAACAATGCCGAACCCTCCGCCCGCAGCGGTATCAAACAATTCAATTACGTACTCAAATGTATCGGAAAGTTTGCCCCTAGACCCGTATTTACGGATCAAATATTCGTTTTGTCATTGACGTAAAAAGAAAGATGGAGTAATGAAACGGAAAAATATATATTTTTTAATTTGGGTCCATTCAAACATACAGACTAATTGGAGTGCAGTGGATTTTGGCAGATTATTCAATACCAGCTTCCGCCCGCGATTTCGTCCACATGGCATAGTTACTTTGGACTAATGCTAACTTTAACCGCCGTAATTATTGAAAAAAAAATATTGTTTTCTCCCCTTTTTCTCTCTTTTTTAGCCTATGTCAGTCTTCAGGGTCCCAACTATCTCTGTACCAAAATTCATCAAAATCGGTTTGGGCATTGCGGCGTAAAGACGTTACAAACAAACTACAAATATTGGTAAGGATTATGTTCCAAAGTCTGCTCTTTTAACTGAGATTTGTTTAAACTGGTCTGCAGGAACTATAACGCATACTCATCAGCATCTGCTTAACCTTTTCCCAATTATGTTCGGATCAGCATATCAGCATCCAATGTAACTGAATACAGCTGAATACCTGTACTTTACATAACAGGCACTTTTGAATGGCATAAAAAAGATACTGCTACAGTCCCAGTCAAAAGACATAATAACTTGTGAAAGTACTGTAGTTCATTTATATTAATTTATTTATACAATTATCATAAAATTCCTAAAAAAAATCGTTGGCTAAATCTGGGCGAACGAAGGAGGCGGAAAAAAGAAGTTGTACGTCCAATGTCTAATCCAGCAGCGATAGGCTGAATTGATTACTTGATAAAAAAAAAAACTTGCAAACAATAGAGGCAATCATTCCAGTTGACGTTTCGCCGAACATCCCCGAGTACGGCCGACCTCTCCCGAACCCTCCACCGCAGCAAACAATTCAATTACTTGCTCAAATGTATCGGAATGATAGCCCTCCGTTGCTTACACACCGCTGAGCGGAATACTGTGCAAGCGATTGTAATTGCATTCTTAAGCGATTTGATACACTTGCTAGTAAATAAAAGGGGTACATACAAAATATGTGAGTGGAATTTGAAATTTGTTGGTAAACTAGCTTTGACTCGCGACTGGCTCCGCGTGGACGTTGGAATTGTGGCGTACTAAGAGAACGGTCTACCGGTCTAAAGTTTATCTGAATCCATATTCATGCCTGTTTGCTAGTTTTTTTTGGGTGGGAAATCATCAAATAACTTCCCCCGGTCTGGGCGGAGCGGTACATTTTTTTTCTACTGTATGAGCTTATCTCTTTCAATTCTCATCATTTCATTCTCAAAAATAAATAATTTAAAAGATTCTGTGTGGAATACCATCATAGTACAGACACCTGCACATCAAGCTACAACAATCTGTCAGATTTCTTTGATAGATTTTCGACTTTATTTCTAAAGTATAAGGTTCAAGGTTCATTGGGAAAATTTGACAGTTTAGGGTAGCTTGACCTGCAGGCGTTTGTACAACTAAAAAAGCGGAAACAAAAATCATATTTGCAAAAAAAAACCGACAACCTAAACCTATTTTCTACTATTTTTGTGTTTTTTTTTTGGAAGCCGGATTTGGTTTTGTACTGTCTATTGGAACGAAGTTCCTTAAAACCAAAAGTTGTAACGACACTTTTTGCTATAGTTGTAAGCCGTGCGGCGTGCACGTGTTTCTCTCTCTCTCTCTCATAGAAAGCAAGCCAGTTATTTTCGTTTCGTCTTTCTATTTCGCATTGAACAGTGTGGTGTCGCGACGATTATTTTTGCTGAGTGTATAGGGGTTTTTCGTACATAATAATATCCGGGTGTCTCTCTTAATCTTTCGCATCCTGACAACTAGGTGCTCAAAGCAAATGATCCACTTACCAGTCTTGACCTGGTGCTTCAGAGCCAACTTGCAGTCCTCCAGCAATTGCTTCAGAGGAAGAGGCTCGTCGTGCAGTTGGAAGTCACACATCTTGTTCATCTCCTCTGGCATACGGAACTCCAAGATCTAGGGACGAAGAAAACATGGCTATAATCATAGACTATGCACGATATAACTGACAAATGCTTGCACTGACTGGACAGGTCCGGTCAGGTGTGGTGCTTTCTTAAAAAAAAACCGGCCAAGAGCGTGTCGGGCCACGCTCAGTGTAGGGTTCCGTAGTTTCCCGTCCGTCACAATAAGTGTTCCCACTTATGAGTTTATTATTTGTTTGACGTTGAACACTAGAGAATTGTATTTCCTAATTAATACTTTTTTTAATAATTTTGGATTGCGAGAACCGATTTCAATAATTCTTTTTTTTTGTTTGAAAAAAGATACGTTCAGGATAACAAAATATGTAAACGAAGTTAAAAAAAATGCTTGCATATACGATTATACTACAAACTTAGTCCAGAAATTATTTTGTAAAACTTTTTGTCTTTTTTGTACAAAAACTGTTGTGTCAATCAAGTTCAAAATAATTTTCATAGAAAGTCCTTATAAAGTTCTACTTTTCAGATTTTTTTCATATTTTCTAAACTTATGGTTCAAAAGTTAGAGGGGGGGGACACATTGTTTTTTACTTTAGGAGCGATTATTTCCGAAATTATTGACAATATCAAAAAATGATTTTAGTAAACCCCTATTCATTTTTAAATACCTTTCCAACAATATATCACACGTTAGGGTTGAAATTAAAAAAAAAATCACTCCCCACTTTACATATAGGGTGGCTACCCTAATAAAACATTTTTTTCCAAATTTTATTTTACCACTTTGTCGGCGTGATTGATATACATATTGGTACCAAATTTCAGTTTTCTAGTGCTAACGGTCACAGAGATTAAGCGAGGACGGACGGACAGACAGACATGGCGAAACTATAAGGGTTCCTAGTTGACTACGGAACCCTAAAAAGACCATTTCAGATACTAATCTGCATAATACTCATGTATGTTGACCAAGATTTTTGTCTGGACCTTAAAAGAGACTATGACCTCTGAGTTTCTTTCGGCTGTTTCTTTTCAGAGTAGTCGGGTACGAAACAACGGCCTCATCTAGTTTTAAAAAAAGACGTGTAAAAGTGTTTGTGAAAACCTACTTGCATCTTCTTGCATATCATTTGATATTAATTCGTTAGTGGAATATGCCTATGTTTAATTGGCCTTACAAAAACCGACCAAGTGTGAGTCGGACTCGCCCACGAAGGGTTCTGTACATAATCTATAAAATTATGTACGTCTATTAAATCATGTTCGTAGTATGGAAGCTTTTATTCTGTTTTTTTTTTTTAGTATTTGTTTCTATTGCCGTTATAACAGGCAATAGAAAAACATCATTTGTTAAATTTTATCTGTCTTAGTATCATCGTTTATGAGGTACAGCCTGGTGACAGATGGACAGACGGACGGTCAGCGGAATCTTAGTAATAGGATCCCATTCGCTCATACTTCTTAATGATGAGTTATTGACCATTCCTGCAGTCTCTAAAAGGCCATTTTTATACAAGCTCCTCCGCTATCAGTTCCAGTCACATACCTTCTCGTTCCTGTCGTTGACCTGGTGGATGAAGTCGAGCAGCACGTCCACCACGCGGGAGAGGAACTCACGCGTCTGTGGCTGCGCATCCTCGCGATACGGGAGAATGGCTGCAACAAACATAAAAGATTTATGAGCAAGTTGAAATGCTGTAGGTACATTTGCCCTGGCTGGAGGCCTTAATTTCAAGGCATGAACAGGAATTGCCCTATTAAGAAGACGACAACCTCCTAGGTTGTAATTAAGTCTAACAAAACAAAAGGCAGCCATGGAGGCCGAGGTGTCCTTTTGATGTAAATGAACTCGTTCAGTTTAACTGTCGTAATGTGGATGTACTATTAGGTACGCCTCTGCGCTCCCTTAAAGTATTACAGGTGTGAAGTTATGTCATATTGATCAGACTTTCAGAAACTGAAGGTTATTTTGTAACAAGAAGAAGATTATTCAATCTAATATATAAAATTCTCGTGTCACAGTTTTCGTTCCCATACTCCTCAGAAACGGCTGGACCGATTTAAACGAAATTTTGTGTACATATCGGGCAGGTCTGAGAATCGGCCAACATCTATTTTTCAGACCCCTAAATGAGCAGCGGGTGAAACCGCTGGGCACAGCTAGTTGATTTTATAAAATCCAGTTTATTAGAATACCACGCTTTCTTCCTATTAATTTATTCTTTATATATACTAGCTTTTGACCGCAGCTTCGCTCGCTTTAAATTTCCTGATTTACAGGTACCTGCTACCTGTAGTTTTGCCCCTAGAGCCTTATTTATTGTAAAAGCAAAGATAAGTTTTCCATTTTCTTCCTTCTTTCTCACTCCTTTTCTTTTTTAAATATACTAATGAAAATAATAATAGAATAAAAAAATATACTACAACGAATTTAACGCGAGCGAAGCCGCCGGCAAAAGATTATTTTTAAAATAATGCAATGTAATCCTGAGAACTTTCCCCGAAGATAATAATGCGAAATATTTCAAACCGTTAATTTCTGCTTTTGATAAAAGCACATATTTTTATTATTTCTGAAAGAATTTGTGCCGTTTCAAATAACCTACTGAATTTCAATGGGACAAGTTCTGTTTCATCAAACAAACAAAAGCTAAAACCTCCCTTAGTTTTCATTTCCTCTCCTGTCAAAGTTCAAGCAATCCTTCATAGAAAACAAAAACTTGACTGATCAGCTGACAATGGGTATCTTTGACAATACAGCATTCACCAACTTTTGCTTACACTTCAAATGGAGAAACTTCGATCTTAATCCCTAACATTTACGGCTTAGAATTCATTTTCGGAACCGCAGCAATATGTTGGGAATTTTTAGAATTCAAAATCAGAATGCAAGGTATTGTTGGCAAAATTTGTGCAGCATTGTTCGTGTTCTGTGTTTAAGGGATGTTGCTCGTTATTCTCATGTTGGGTAAGGTTTACTTTCGTGTGCGGGTTTTTGGAAGATATGTGATGTTGTATGAATCAAAAACATCTGTGTTCCAAGCACAATGACGCGAGTATAGTATTGTGACCATGTCTTTGGAATTTCGGAGGTTTTTCTCTCGCGTGGTTTCCGTATTTCAACAAATATTCTTTCCTGAATGCAAAAAAAATGCGTAGGTTAGGTTAGGTTAAAACTGCGACCCCCTACGCACGAGCCGAGCGAGCGGAGCGAGCGGTGCCGCGGCAGCGGCGGGCGAGTGCCAGTAACGACTTGCATTAATAGAAAATGGATAAAGATATAACACTTTTTTATTGTAGTGCTGTCTTTTTCCTGATGCTCGTTATGACATATTTTAATTAACATATTTTGGTGCTCATTCAGTAAATTTGGTGCAACACAGGCAAAATTAGGTAAACGAAATGGGAATAAATTGAAGTACGTTTAAATACCATCCTTATAAAACTAGCTGGCGTCCACGACTACGCCCGCGTGATATCGAAAAAAATCATAAAAATATCCTATGTGTTATTCCAGACTATAATCTACCTCTGTGCTAAATTTTATCAAGATCCGTTCAGCCGTTTTGAGGTGAAAGAGTAACATAATATTAAAACATAGAATACTTTTTTTTTCGATATGACGCGGGCGAAGCCGCGGGCTCGAGCTAGTATTATATACATATTATTATTTAGAAAAATTACCATAATATGATTGGCTACCGGTGGGCTAAATTTTTTGGCAGTTTTTACTGGGTTTTTTTCTTTTAGATAACAAAAAATACATATAAAAATGAATAAACGAACTGTTACAATAATTTTGTATTCAAGCTTCATTCAGTACGCGGTATTCCGGGCCACGACTAGCATTGTTAGTAGCTTACTCTTTTTTTTGAATTCTCATAAAAAAAGGGGTGTGTGTACTTATGTACACGCGTTAGAAGTTATACTTCTTTGACGTACTTATAGAAAAATAATTATAAGTAGGCTAATATTTGAATTTTGTCACCATAATCAATATCAGTTCAGCACACAACACTTTCTCGTTCATGTTTACAAACACGATCAAGGAAACAACAAACAAAAACAAAACTGACAAAATACAACAACCTCAATGATTTATATTGGTTTAATACTATCTAATTTTTGACATTAAAAAAAATATTGATTCAGGATATTGATGAATATTTAATTGAGGTGCCAGGCTGTTTATCGTGACATGATCCACCTTATGAAGCACCTTATTATATTTAAATCTGCATCTGTTATCTGCAATTAGAGTAAAAAATACTTATTACTTACACTTTGTTTAAAGTAAAATAATAAATTGTTTTATTTTTGTGTTATTATCTTAATACTACGCGCTGCTCAGCACCTGTTGGTCGTAGCGTGATGTTATATAGCCTATAGCCTTCCTCAAGAAATGGACTAAGATCCAACACTAAAAGAATTTTCCAATTCCAACCAGTAGTTCCCGAGATTAGCGCGTTCAAACAAACAAACAAACAAACTCTTCAGCTTTATAATATTAGATTAGATAACATAAATGATAAGGGTTTAAATGTACTTATGTAATTTGATATTTAGTCCATTTATTGTTTTCTTTACATAAAATTATATTTTTAAATATTTCTTAAACACATAATTTGATATTATTATTATACTGTTTGATATCCAAATGAACAGATAAAAAAATTAAGCAAGTGTTTCTTTCACTGAACTTACCAATAGAACATTTCTTGCATGATATCCTTTGCGACAGTAATATTATTATATATTATCTTTCTTCATTCTCCTTAGGTCTCATCATAGCAAATAATGTGCTATCTATACATTCTATAACACCGGATATGTTAGTTTTCTTATAAAACCTAAAATAAATAACATTTTAAATAAGTACTAGTACACCTAAATAATGTAATCAAGGGTTTAACAAAGGTGTAAGGTTTAAAAGATATGCAATGTCTGCAAGCAGCCATTTGTGACCGTACAATTTACTTTCACACTGAGCTGATAAAAGATGTAGTTCGGGATAGGTACTGAATTCAATAATTTGGTCACAAAACTTACTTTATAATGCTGTAATATTATAGAAAAGTTACCTGTAATTTTTATTAGTTGTTAAATATAGTGGCATCAGAAGCTGAACCAGGCCAACAGGCTACTAAATTCATATTTCATCATTTTACATCACACAGCTTATATTAGGGGATCCCTTTCAATTTCTAAATTCTCCAGTCTCTGAACCTAAGAAAAGAATTGAATTGTGTTAACAAAAATTTATATAGTAAAACCTAATCCCATCCCCTACTAAATAACACATGGGTGATGAAATAAAATTATTATATGATTTACAAGGTACCAATGAAACAAATAAATACTGCTATAACATACAAAAAACTGATTATTTAGATACACCAACAAAGTCAGTCACTGGTATTAGCCAGTGACTGACTTTGTCCATAATGCGTAAAATAGTAGTCATTATGAGTTGGTGAAAAGGATGTATCATGTATACCATAAGTAAAATGCGTAATGAATGGTGTTGTTTTGGTTGTCTCAAATGAATATTATGCGGTAAGACATACACGTACCTGGCTCCTTGGCTTCGACATGTAAACTTTGTACAGATGGCTTATCTAGCGGAAATCTAACTTGGAATTCATTATTATCGAAGATACTAAAATGATCCATCTTCAATTTATATCTTCATTGATTAGAACCACTTTCTTCAACTGGTTCGGAGTTACTCCAGCCCAAAAATCTTTCAAAATCACTTGATTCACTATCTGAACAAGATATTTTACATTTTTGTGGATAGCCGACCGAAATCGAACAGTAAACACATTGAAAACGGCTCGTAACTTTGACAGTTCGTTGACATTTATACTTTTCTAAAAACACCAAAATAATATTCATTTATTCACACTGTTTAATTGTACTGTTACGAAACACGTGCTATAAATATAAAAATACTAGAAAGTAGATTTTATACAACTTGAACGTATGTTATCGATTTTCATGCCACCTAGAACTAACTTCACATTATGATGACCGATACAGTGTGACCAACTACAAATTAGAGATCCTGCCCAACTTAGGCAAAAAATCTGACAAATCCTGCCAAAATCGAAAGCACAAAATGCCAATGTAATTTAATAAAACTCCAAAAATTTAAAATAAATAGACACATTATTTTTTGGAGTTTTATTTAAAATAATTGATCTTAAAGTCTAAAACTGAACTGAATTAAATTATACATTCGTATTAACATCGAATTCTTCTTGATCACTTTCTTTATACATCGCTTTTGTCATTTTGTCAACAAAAGTGCCAGAGAGTAAAATAAAGGGCTAAACCTGCCAAAATGCAGGTTCCTGCCACATATGGTCACACTGGATACCACCTAGAACTAACTTCAATGTGTCGCTGTAGTACCAAATCACTCTCATCACAACGCCCCAAAAGAAGTATAACTTCAAAAATTGTGTTTACTCTGGAGAAATATTTTTTCATATTTATCCAACAATATCCCAATCTTGCATACACCTTACTCCCCCACGAAATTCCTGGACACACAGGGGCAGATATTAAAAGCGGTGACTTTTTAATCAGAGACCCTTACGACCGGGTGCTGCAGAGCGAGGGTTAACACAGATGTGTGTGGTGCTTATATTTCTTATTAAAAGTAAGATTAGATGTGCTCGTAAAATACTGACAATTCTTATCCTTACTAATATTATGAAAACGAAAGTGCGTTTGTTTGTTTTTTTTTTTTATAATATCTTGGGACAAATCACACACGGCTATCTGATCCCAAGCTAAGCAGTGCTTGTGTTATGGTAACCAGACAACTGATATACATACTTATATAATTTATAAATACATACATATTATAGATAAATCACACCCAGACACGGAACAAACAATCATGCTTATCATACAAAGTTTGTCCTGGGTGGGAATCGAACCCACGACCTCCGGCTCAGCAGTCAGGGCCAGTACCACTAGACCAATAGGCTCGTCTTCACGCCGAAATGGCCAAACCGAGTTAGATGAATTTTGGTACAGACATCCGGGTGTCCTTTGACACCTCTCAAGTATTTTTTGTTATTTTGACGCTTATCATCTTTCACCTTAACTGCAGTTAACCGTCAAAATGCACTGCTATCCGAACTGTAACTCATTCTCAAGCAGCACTTATTGCTAATCCCCCCTCTATAACACGCATCGCTTGACAACGTTGTAGTGCTGTCAGACGCATCTGTCAGACGTATGGCAGACGGTCAGACCCTTGAGTGTTGGCGGTGGGAAAGTTTACGATTAAGCGTTGATTTTTACCGCTTTACCAAGTGATTGTAATGTGTTTGGAGATTTTGTAACAATACGTAGGTACATATTCTGATTTTAATAAAATAAAACTTGAGAGGTGTCAAGGGACACCCGGATGGAACGAAATTTTATTTACTAGCTTTCGTCCGCGGCTTCGCCCGCGTTAAATTTGGGGTAATACAGTTCCCCTTGCGCCTTATTGATTTGTAATAGCAACGCTAAGTTTTCCCTTTTCTTACATCTTTCTCCCGCACATCCCACTTTTTTTTAATAAAAATTAGCCTATGTCCGTCTCCTGGTTCCCAACTATCTCTGTATCAAAATCGGTTTAGCCATTAAAGCGTGAAGAGGTAACAAACAAACAAATAAATAAACAAACAAACAAACTCATTTTCGCTTTTATAATATTAGTAAGGATTATATACAAAAAACCTGTATACACTCAACAAAAATAATCGTCGCGACACCACATTGTTCAATGCGAAATAGAAAGACGAAACGAAAATAACTGGCTTGCTTTCTATGAGAGGGAGACAGACAGAGAAACGCGCACGCCGAACGGCTTACAATCATAGCATTAAGTGTCGTTACAACTTTTAGTCTTATTTTTTTCCGTCTAGCCCCCTTTTGCAACGCGCGATAAGGAACTTCGTTCCAAAAACTACTGACATCCTGAAAAAGTGGAAAATATTATACTTACTTTAGAAAGTCGATCATTTGGCTCTCAAAACCTAAAAAGTGTATCTTTTTAACAATTTCCTTTTATACTATCTTCATCCCATTGTTCCTATACAGTGTAAGCACACAGCTTTCTAACATTAAAGCGCATCCCCTGACATTTACTTCATCCCTTATCATTTTAACCGACAATATATTAAGAGCCACTCATGTCAGTTTCAGGAAAAACCTACCCTCAAACTAACCCAACCAAATCTAAACCTTAAAACTTAACTATTACATTCCATTTCCCTATATTCACACCCTCAGCAAACATTCTTACAGCCCTCAATTTAAATTCAAACCTTATTTGACGGATTTAAGAGTGTATTTTCTGTGTTTAGCGTGTTGGCAAATCATCTAAGCGCCCTCAATAGTATTTGGAAAGCATTACATCGCATTCCAGATGTTATTTGCCAACCATTTTCAAGTAAACCTTCTGTTAATTAATTGTAAACCTTATGTCTATTGCAATAAGGGTTACGTAAGGTGTGTAGGACAGTGGTACAGTTGTGAAGAGTGGTGTGAATGTAGTCGACGTTATAAGCCGATTGTCAGTGATTGTACATTTTCTGGACGTGTGAAGTTGAAGTGGGGTGGTGTAAATAGTTTTCTTATTTTGGAATGGTTTTTTGTGACAAATATGACATTTTAGTTTTACAAGGATTTTTTTCTTCTTATAAACCTATTCAGTACGTAAAGCCGAAAGCTTATAACCATTATAAACCATTCAAAAAAAAACATTCCTACAAAAATTCAAAACCTAATCACAAGCTTTTTTTTAATTATCGGTAAACAATTTATATCCCCAACAAAGAAAGAAAAACAGTAAGGCCGCAGTGGGAGTGGACAGGCCACGTCACACGGGTGCACCAGGAGAGATAGGTAAAGACCATCACACAGTGGCTGCTTGAGGAGGGACTGCACCGTCGAGATCAACTGCGGCGAAGGTGGTGTAATGATCTGATTATGTTTGCGGGACTTTAATGGGTAGACATTCCAAAGGATAAAGAGACATGTGTGGAAGGAGAAAGGGGAAGATTTTGCCCAGAAGTGGGACAAAACGTAGGTTAGAATAAAACTGGCCAAGAGCAAGTCAGATTTGAGAACCGCGGGTTCCTTTCAAAATTACAAAATAAACGGCCATATCTTTTGACTGCGTAGACTCAGAAGGTTGATTTTTTACAGCACAAAGGAACCACAGATTCAATAAGTGTGATGATCCAATAAGGGTTCCGTTTTTATCTTTTGAGGCGCGGAACCCTAAAAAGATACTCATTCTTACACATTGCTAAAAACAATTACAAGGCCCAATATATTTGCGAATATTAGAATCTATTTAATTATTTATTTAAAACATTTATAAATTTATAAAAAAAATACACCAGAATCAGCTCTTTGACAAAAGTGTATTTTTCACTCCACGATGTACGTTATTTCAATTAGTACCGACTCAACCCTCCACTGCTCGTGCAGTAAATACCCATAGTCGGGATATCCCGGGACAGTTTGATCCTCCCGGTAATGACGGAGTATTACAGCGAAGCCCTCATTTGTGAGGATCACTGCTCCGGGTGTGTCGTGAGGAGGAGGATTTTATGAGGTTTTTGATGTAAGTAGTCATTTTTAAAAAGTTATGTTAGTCAAGATTTTGTGTTAAACAAAAAAATGTGAGATTGCTTTTTTTGTTTTGGGGTATTAACAAATAGTTTTTTTACATTTTTTTTAAATTAATAAAATGAGTTTTGCCCAGTTACTACATAGTATAGGAACAGTAACACATACATACACATTTTTTAACAACAAAAGCTATGCTTGCTCACTTGCTTGTTCTGCAAATTATGTTCTATGATCACTTCTTTAAAATCAGTTTATAATAGTTTTTTTTTTTTACATTCACTACAAGTTTTCTAGCAACAGAATCCCTCTCCACATTATAAAACAAAGAAAAATACTCACAAAAAATATTCTATTTCCCTCAGAAATCCCTTAAACCCTCAGTCTATCAATTGTAGCCCACAAAGCTAACGCATGGGCTATCTCCTCCACTCTGGTGGTTCGATCAGGGTTGCCAGTTCTATTTATATATTTAACGATTTATGTACATACACACTGAATAAAGAAAAATAAAACACAGGAACAGTAAATAGGCACAAAGGTAAAGCTTATTTCTATAGAAATCTCTTACAGCATACCTGC
The DNA here is from genome assembly GCA_958449745.1 of Ochropleura leucogaster. Lineage (NCBI taxonomy): Eukaryota > Metazoa > Arthropoda > Insecta > Lepidoptera > Noctuidae > Ochropleura > Ochropleura leucogaster. The sequence continues at coordinate 413,356 of OY288227.1, forward strand.
GAAAGGAGAGTAAATAAAAAGAGATGTAGACGCAGTGCGTAAAGAAAAAAGAGAAAAAAATACTTACATAAAACATGAGCAAAAAACATAACACTCCTTTTTTGGGGCAGTCGTGTTATAATGACTAAATACATTTTAAGAATATACAAACATACATACAAACACAAGTTCTATGTTATTTTATCCAGAGAAAAAACTAACACATCAAACAAAATCTAGGCATTTCTTTCTTTTTTAATTATGTAATATAATATTATAGAATTAATTCATTGGTTTTTTTAGGTAAATTAAAAAAAAGTGACACATTCGATAGCACTTCCTAAATATTACTATTTTTTGTGTATTTTTTCTTTTGAAATTAGAAGAGGAAGAGTGTAGACTGCAAATATTTGACTTAAGTTATTTTGTTCTTGTCATAATTAATTTTCGTTTGATTCGGAGGCATCTTTTTAATTCACGGCTAATTCGGAAGTTTAGTTCAATTAATTAAAACCCTTAAAAACAAAAAAACGTTTAACGTAACTAGGATTATTTTTAAGTTAATTATTTTGCAATACGAAAGTTACCTGACAAATATGATGACGACAATTTACATTATCTTTCTAAAATTATTATATATATCTAAAACAACGAAATTATTAGAGATGTCCCGACTAGTCGGCGACTAGTCGGTAAAGGCGACTATCCGGCCACTATTGTTGTCGTCGATTAGTCGGCGACTAATCGGCAAAGTGCCGACTATCCGGCTTCTTACGTTGTATGTATTTCTCATTAAGATACATGCGGGGGAACTACATGAAATAAAAACCTAGATTATATATTAAGTCTTATACATTAAAGAAGTCGGTTAAAAATGTAAAGCAACTTTTCCTTTGGTAATCAGTTTTTAAAATTACTTGCTTGTAAAGAAAACATAATTATGACAATTATTGAACAAAATTAGTACCTACCTATCCTAATTAACATAAAAAAACAACATAACATACAACGATTGCGCGCGAATCAAACGTAAACGAAGCGTTACGGAAATCCCCGAAACCGTGATCGGCTTAGCCGACTAGTCGGCCTTATTACAACCGACTAATCGGCTAGTCGGCGTAAGTCATAATCGGCACATCTCTAGAAATTATATGTATAGAGGTGTAATTTGGATTTTATTTCGCTACATTATGGAATTTCCGCGCATTCCACACACTGAAATAAAATTCAATAAAAAATTGCACGTATGACAACCCTGCATACGATGGGCTTTTAATACCTCTCGAAAAATGAAGATGGCTCCCGAATGGGCTCCCGACAACGATTATAAATTGCGAGCTTACGGCTTTGACAGCGCGGTAATAAAGGGAATTTAGATTTTTATGAGTTTAATTTGTTTGGGCTATTTATTGGGTCTTTTAAGGGTATTATTGTAAGTAAGGGTTGACTGAGATTTTCTTTGTTTAGTGATGTTGAGGAGGTTGATATATTAAACACTAGCTTTTGCCCGCGGTTTCGCTCGCGTTTAATTCGGGGTGACACAGTTCCCCTTTCCTGATTTGCAGGTACCTGCTACCTATGGTTTATGGCCTTGCGAATAATTTATTGTAATAGCAAAGCTAAGTTTTCCCTTTAATTGCCTCTTTCCCCCTCATTTCTCACTTTAAAAAAAATATTAGCCTATGTCCGTCTCTAGGGTCCCAACTGTGTACCAAAATTCATCGGAAGCGGTTTCGCCATTTAGGCATGAAGACGTAACAAACAAACATACTTTCGCTTTTATAATATTAGTACTGATTTTCTGATTGTAATATCGTCACTGTTCTGTTGGTAGTTTATGAAGTTAATGAGGTCGGAAATTGATAGCTACATACAATAAAGACGCCCTGGATTTCAATGCACAATATTTGTATGTGTGTTTCAGGAAAATAAGCTCCTGCTATCAACTCGCTGATCTGCTGTTGTGAGTCTATTAATACGAATACTCTATTCGTTCAATACAGATTGCGTGGCTGCTTTTTAATAAAATTGCTTTTTTTTTTGGGGTAGGAAATCATCCAATAACTTCCCCGGCGCTGGGCGGAGCGGGGTGAGTGTCAGACTAGTACTGACTAAAACCCACCCATGTTGATTCTATTGCCCTTTACGTTCAGGGGCCGCCGTATCGCTTTCGAATAACTCTGAACAACGGCAGGTAATAAATTATTCAAATTCTGTTGCTAATCTATACCCAAAAGAAAATAGTTTTTTTTAAACGTTGCCACACACTAGGAATTTCTCGTGTATGTGGGTGCGTTTATAAACATTTATACTCACATACACAAACAGCCAGACTTGAACAAAACAATTACCTGTCTATAATAAAAATATATATTTGCCTATTAATCCCAACTGCCTGTCAGCAAACACAGGGTTAAGTTACACGTGTAGTTTGAATCTTTATACCGTCGCAGCATCCCAAAGGTTGGTTGGATTAATACGATTTTTTTTCTCATCAAAGTCGTGCAGATATTATAGTCGACCCGCGAGAATCGGTAATAGCACAAGCTTCAGTTGTGCTATTATGAGGTCTGCGATCTGATGGTTAGATTGGGTTGTCTGAGCGATCGACTTCTGTGCTGCATGTCGCGGGTTCGATCCCCGTTCAGAACAAATATTTGTAAGGCCTATAGATAGTTATTTCGGGTCTGGCTGTTAGAGTGAGTTTAAATATTTGTAGACGTGTACGATACAGGAAAAATTCTCTGTGGTTAAACAAAAATTTAAAAAAAATGAGCTGCTTAGAAAGCTTAAGTAATCAAAAAGTTAACAATCAAACAAAAATCCGACCGAAATTACGAATCAGACTTAATATTATTCCACCAGAGTCTACGAGACCGCACAACGGCATTAGAGCAGGTTACAAACACTCTCTTACTGATTTATCAACACAAACAGACGGACAGAAGAGTTTCTGATTAAATTCCTGACGGCGGTTCTAAAATGCAGCTGTGTATTGTTGTTCAATATATAGTCGGCACGCGCGTGTAACTAATCGGACGAGGGGTGCGGGATGCTGTAGCACAGAGATTGATAGCAAAAGGTTCATAATATATATAAAAGATATTGTTAGTTTGTAAGTGGTATTGTACAAATCTCTTTCTGGCAATATTTTTTAATTTTTTTTTTATAATTAATTTCGCATAAAACTGATGAAAGATTTTTATAGGATTATTCAACAGCATATATTGCGTTATTAATTAACGTTTTTGTGTAAACCAGTTTTTTGTACTGTACAATGAATTAAGAATTTTCTTCGAATTTCAAAAAACTGTGTATTCGCGTGCTGGTCAGCGACTACAGTTTCAATGCGCAAAACCATAAACAAGGCAATATACCCTATATAATGACATCAAACTAACTTTTTAAATGGGCATTTGAGCACAAAAACATACTTTTCAAAGTAACATATAAAATAACATATCTTCGTATTATAAGTAACAGGACGATTATAATAGTGGTATTTCTGCACATGTTTCCCTAGTGTCACAAATGCCAACGCTGGGTCTATGGGACCCCGTCGCAACAGAGGGTTAGAATGAAAATGATGAATTCTTGCAGCAAATTATTTGTGCTACGCATTGCTCCGAATAATTGTTAAGTCAAGTATTTTTAAAATGGGAACTATTTGTTTTGTTAGCATTTTTTAACTAAGAGGTTGGTAATCTGTCCCAAGTTTTTTTTTAATATTTTTTTTTCTTTCTTAGGGAAGCCCGTCCGGGCATTCAAACGTACACCACTATTTGGTAGTGAACAAATAGTGTTGTTTTTTTTTTGTTTTAGTTGTCTCTGATGTTTTAATTATAATTGAATTTGGATAGATGCAAATATTTGTACACCAGAAATGGTAGAATATAAATAAATAAATAAATATCTTGGGACAACTCACACACGGCTATCTGATCCCAAGATAAGCAGAGCTTGTGTTATGGTAACCAGACAACGGATATACATACTTATATAATTTATAAATACATACATATTATAGATAAAACACACCCAGACACAGAACAAACAATCATGCTCATCACACAAAGTTTGTCCTGGGTGGGAATCGAACCCACGACCTCCGGCTCAGCAGTCAGGGTCACTAACCACTAGACCAACAGGCCCGTAATAATTTTGGTACACAGATAGTAGGGACCCTGGAGACGGACATAGGCTAACTTTATAAAAAAAAAACGTGAGAAATGCGGGAGAAAGAGGGAAGAATAGGGAAAACCTAGCTTTGCTATTACAATAAATAAGGCGGAAGGGCAAAAATTACTGGTAGCAGGTACCTGCAAATCAGTAAAGGGGAACTGTGTTGCCCCGAATTTAACGCGAGCGAAGCCGCGGGCAAAAGCTAGTCGTGTAATATATTTGTCATTATCTTTCAAACGCCGCTTGCTGTCAGTTTTCGGAAGCTCACCAGTTATGATCATCTACCCGGCTACCCCTGTAATATGATATGGTGGGTGTGACGTCATTTCCGTGTCGGAAGTGGCGCCCTCTGGCGGAAATCACTGATAAGGTGCGTGCGAATAAGTTTTAATCAGTTCAACCGCAAGGAAATTATTTGCTACCCTAAAGTTGAATCAGTTTAAGGTTGAATTTGTTTTGCACGTCAGTTAGAGTAGGAAATTTGTGTCTGTTGTTGCAGGATTCTATCTAATCTGTAGAATTTTACGCGTCCATTATCCTTACTAATATTATAAAGCGAAAGTGAGTTTGTTTGTTTGTTACCTCTTCGCGCTTTAATGGCTAAACCGATTTTGATGAATTTTGGTACAGAGATAGTTGGGAACCAGGAGACGGACATAGGCATATTTTTTTGAAAAAAGTGGGATGTGAAGGAGAAAGAGGGAAAAAAAGTAAAGTAATGAAAAGATCGACCCGACAGGTTGTTTATATTTATTTTCTTTCTTTTTTAAAAACGTTGCCCCACACTAGGATTTCTCCTGTGTCGTGGGTGCGTTTACAAACATTTAAACTCACATACACCAACAGCCAGACCCGAAACAACTATCTGCAGGTCATACAAATATTTCTTCCGTGCGGGAATCGAACCCGCGACACGCAGCGCACCGTTCGATCGCTCGTCCTCCCTCAAAAAGTCCCCAAAAACTCGTAATCAATTAATCAACGCTTCAAAAACCGAACACGTCATGACGTCATTTGCCATTAATTAATGACGTCGTAAAGTTCAGTTCCATGTACTCATTGTATACGAGTTAATTGATGTGGCTTGCCGTTAGATGTGAACGTATTCAGATTTTGTGAATGCATAATAGCATTGACTTAATTACATTGCAATCTTAGTGTTCCCTTTTGCGAGGCAAACAAGTATGATTAAACTCAAATCATTTATTTTCAATTAGACCATTACAGGCGCTTTTGAACGTCAGAAATAAAAAGATGAAGGCACAGTCCCTTTTATCCTACTCATCATCATTTTCCTACCCTTGTGCCATTTTATTTGGGGTCGGCGCAACACGTTTTCTTCTTCCATTCTCCCCTATCAGACGTCACGGCATCATTTACTCCTTTTTCCTTCATATCATTCCTTACACAATCCATCCATCTTTTCTTTGGCCTTTCTCTCAGTCTCCGTCCATCAACATTCAGATCCATCACTCTTTTAGTCACATGTCCTTCATCCCTCCTCATTACATGTCCATACCAAGTCAAACGACTCCCTTTCATCTTTTCTGTAACAGGCGCAACTATCCTACTAATATTATAAATGCTAATATTTGTGAGGATGGATGTTTGTTACTCTTTCACGTCACAACGGCTAAAAGACCTTGATGAAATTGGCACAGAGGTAGATTATAGTCTGGAATAACACACAGGATTCCTTTTTTTTCGATATCACGCGAGCGAAACCGCGGGCGCCAGCTAGTAAGGCATAATAACATGTGAAAGTACCGTCGTTGCCAGTTCCAAGCTTTGATCTCTATGGAGAAGAATGGGCAAAAAACTCCATGGACAGTTTTTTAATCATATTTTTTTTTACAAAATCATGGATACATCATTCATGTCGAGATTACACATATATGTGAGAACGATGAAGTTAATCGTGCACATTACGAGAGTAAGTCCCGTGATCCTAACCGGTTAGTAATATGAACAAGACTTCAATTACACTGGCTTACCCCCGTATACTGAAACGTCACTCAAAACTTAAGTACCACTTTAATTTAACAGATACTCAAAAGTGACGTTTGACAATACAAAATCTAAAATTTAAGAGCTGCTCAAATGTTAAGCAGCCCTCAAATTTTGAGTGACGTTTCAGTATTCGGGATATAGTTTATTAGATACAATTATAGACAGACAATAATTACTACAGTTTCTAACCAAGACTTGTCAACAGACGCCATTTTTTATCATGCGTGTCACGACGGTCATTTTAGTAACTAGTGATGTACCACAACGCTAGTGACGTTCTCATAACACTCGGGAACGCGGTAAGCAGGGAATGTCATTCCACTCTAATTTGATTGACAGGAGATGGTCCTAAAATTAAATAAAAGTAAAAGAAATTAATTGTACTTACAGTCGTAATACAGGTTGCCGACTGAGGATGTCAGCTTGGGAGTGCCTTGACCAGATAGTGACGCCATCCTTTCTCCCTGTACACACATACATATATATAAGTACATTGTTATATACACAGAAGTTAGGGACTACCACCCAGATAAGAAAGACCGAAAGTATTCTTTATTTGTTTAAAATTAAGACTTAAAATAGCATGGACTATTTTTTTTATTAGTGCGATCTGGCTATCAAGAGCACCTCTATTTGGCTGCCTTTTTCAACTTCATTAGTGTTGTCTTTCAGTCTAACGAATTGCAACTGAATACCAGTATTTTTTATGGAATGACTTCCTGTAGGCCTACTATGACATCTTAAAGCAGAACTTATTCCACTGAGTGAAAGAGATGGTGCTAGACACCCTGTATAGCTCTGTCCCTTTCCCTCAGCGGAATAAGTTCTGCTTTAACACGTCATGGTAAGGTAGCTGATCTGACTTCTACAAACTAGTTAGTACTGGGTAATACTATACTCAGGAATCCAAAGCCGTCCGTTTAATGTCATCATAATTGATTTAATGTTTGATGAACTTTGCCGTCGGCAACTCGAAACGGTTACCCCGGCGACGGCATTAGTACGGCTTTATATATTTTGAAAGTAATTAAAAGAAACTGAGAGTACATTTTAAGCATTGAGTATTTAATTGTTAATAAATAAAAGGCGTTATCTGGAGCCTTCAGATAAAAATGATATGTATGCGGCTGCATAAAGTGCCTTATTTCTTATTTAAGACGACATTTTATTTGCTTTATTTCATCATGATCATAAATAAATATAACTACAGACATAAAGCAAGCGTCAGAATTCAATTAAAAAGTATTTAGATAATTGAGTTCTGTATTAAAACTATTATAACATCATTTCTCTTTTATTATGTTGCCAAATTACTAGTAAAAATTCCTACTAAAAGAAAAATCAATACTTTTGCGAATAAATCAGACTAGAAAACAAAAGGACGGTTAAATAAGTATATAATAATCAAGCTTAAAAGAAAAAAACATGTTTCTAAATCGAAAAGTGTTAAGGAAAAGCAGCCTGTAAATAAAATATTAAAATCACAAAAAAAAACTATAAGAAAACCATTCACCACCAAGGAAAGATTAAATAGAAATGAAAACATGCAACCCTTCTTAACAGTTGGGTAAAATAGGAGTCATCATGCACCGAGAACAAAGGGCGTGTCAAAATCCAAGATGGCGGATTAAAAAGATGGAAATTGAACGAACCAACTGTATATGCTCTGCTATTTGCTTGCAGTAGGAAAAAAAGCCGTCCAAACTCAGCTTTGACATTACTCTAACTTCTAGAAAAGTCTGTGAACAGAGAGAAAGAAATACGTTAATGATTCTGACACTAAAAGTAAAATGTTGCCAGAGTAAAATTATAAAAAGATTTAGTAGTTTTCTTTTAGAATATTTTTCCGGCGGCAATATTTTTTATGAAAAAATATGTTTAATCATAAAAGAGCGAAGAGAAAACGTAATGACAGATGTATCTAGAAAAAAAAGAGAACAAATAATACTAAATCTACTCTAACGAATAATAAAGAATGAAATTTCAAGATTTTTCTAAGATAACGTACCTTGTTCGCAGCTCCCACAAAAAAACTACTTATAAGCTATATTTTTAGTCGAAAAACAAATAACTATATGCCTCAAACAGAAAATGTATTTAATAAAATACAAAGTGCGAGATACTGAGTTAGAATTTCTCATAAATGAAAGATAAATTTTCAATACTTGTACAATTTCAGCTTTGAAGCTGAAAACGGGTGCTGCACCAAGAGTTTCAGGCAGACTGAAATCCGGGCTCTTTAGGCGAAGGCTGAAGGCTTCAGGGGTTCGCGCATGCGCTGTGTAAAGGTCGTAGGGGGTGACATTTAGGCCAGCTGGGGGAGGGGAGAGAGGGCTGGTCAATATTGGAGAATCAGGTCATTGGATGTGGGCGTGGGTCTCATTGTTTTATGAAAAGGTAGTTTTAGGAAGCTATGCTGTACTTTTTTGGTTATTTCCGGGGAGATCTAATATATAAAATTCTCATGTCACAGTTTTCGTTCCCATACTCCTCCGAAACGGCTGGACCGATTTAAACGAAATTTTGTGTACATATCGGGTAGGTCTGAGAATCGGCCAACATCTATTTTTCATACCCCTAAGTGAGCAGCGGGTGAAACCGCTGGGCACAGCTAGTAATCTCTGTAAATAGAAAATCAATTGCCAGATAACAGATTTTTTGTTGTATTACATATTAGTGAGGAAAGTTGTTTTTTTTTAATTCAAAAATTCTCATTTTCTTAGTTCGTAGGTAATTATGGTGGGTCGCTAGTTACATATAATAATCGATAGTCATGAAAAATGACGATTTTTCTGTCATTTTTCAATCAATAAAAGGAAATTGTCAAGCACCAACCGCAATTTCCTAGCATTAAATTTCCTTTCATTTCATATCAATATCTGACACCATCACTTAAATTGTGTTTTTTTCCCAAAACAATCAATTTGTTTCACGATCAAGCTTTCAGGAATCCGGGATATAGCGTCGAACTATTCACATTAAGTTCCTATTACTAATACTCATAATTAGACTATAATTAAAACACAAAAAGACAAGAACCACCTATAGATATATAATTCCTTAAAGCTGGTTTAAAACCATGGCTGAAAATAAATGCATTGGCGTCGTATCCAAGTGCTACGGCGTAGCACGGCGTAGCTTCTCGTAGCAAAATCAATATCTTTTGTAGCTACAAAGATCGTAGAGGTTATGTTTCGTCATTTATTACTATTATATTATACTAGCTTTTGCCTGCGGCTTTGCTTGCGTTAAATTTGGGGTAACGCATTTCCCCTTTCCTAATTTACAGGTACCTGCTACCTGTAGTTTTTGCCCTTGCGCCTCATTTATTGTAATAGCAATGCTAAGTTTTCCCTTTTAGTAACTCTTTCTCCCTCATATATCTTTTTTTTTAAATAGCCTATGTCCGTCTCCAGGGCCCCAACCCCAATCTCTGTACTAAAATTCATCAAAATCGGTTTAGCCATTAAACCGTGAAGAGGTAACAAACAAACTCACTTTTATAATATTAGTAAGGATTTAATTTTTGACACATCTAATCCATTTTCAGTTAAATCTACTTCTGACTTGGAGTGATGTTCACTAACCTTTATAACCGTAAAATCAACAATTTCATTAAATTGTAAAAGCGTAGGCGATAACTTACAACTCTAGGCCTACCATGACGTCTTAAAGCAGAACTTATTCCACTGAGGGAAAGAGATGGTGCTAGACACCCTGTATAGCCCTGTCTCTTTCGCTCAGTGGAATAAGTTCTGCTTTAAGACGTCATAGTAGGCCTACTGTACGCGTATAACCTTTACGTGGGCGACTACATCGTAAGCTATACCCGTTGTCTGTGGAGAGCGTTCTATACTGAATGCAAAAATATTAAATGCTGTAAGGGACATGAAGTGTGCCACTGGATTAGCAAAGTTAGGCATTGCGGCGAAAGTTGAAAATCCAGCAGCATGCTTAGAGAATATTTCTGACGACATTTTAAATATCCATAGTTTACAAATGACGCAGGTGGTAATGTATAAGGCCTCAGTCGTAGGGGACGATCAGAGGTTAAGATCATATATCTAAATAAATATCTTGGGACAACTCACACAAGTATATCTGATCCCAAGCTAAGCAGAGCTTGTGTTATGGTAACCAGACAACTGATATACATACTTATATAATTTATAAATACATACATATTATAGATAAATCACACCCAGACACAGAACAAACAATCATGCTCATCACACAAAGTTTGTCCTGGGGAATCGAACCCACAACCTCCGGCTCAGCAGTCAGGGCCACTAACCACTAGACCAACAGGCCCGTCACTAGATCCTTGGCTTATGAGTCGAGAGGTCCACTCAAATCTATGTAGTTCTTTTTTAAAAAGATTATCTTAGAATACTAGTCAGCGTAGTCGTCATATAAGTTGACCATAATTTATGTCATTTGTGGAAATGAGACAGATCTTTTTTTTTATGAATGGCATCTCGCAGTTCAACCAAGGAGGTTGTCGTCTGCTTAACCGGGCGAATCTTGTGAGTGCCTCAAAAATTAAGACCTCCAGCCAGGGTATAAACTTACAAACTAAGCGACAACACGCTAAGGGCACCCCCTGTGGGGTACGAGCCTCGGCTTAGGGCAGAGATGGCGAACCAATGGCACGCGTGCCAATGACGGCACGCGACACAAAGAATTGGGCACGCAAACAATTTTAATCATATTTTTATCTTACTATCATTTTTTAACTCGCCGGAGAAATTCATTATTTTTAGAGATGAATAAAATTAATTCGCTTAGAAACCGTTTGGCGATGACTCTACTAGTCAGTAAAAAAAGTTTCGAATTGATAGTAATTATTTTCCTAATACAATCACTTAGTCAAAATTATTTGATGGCACGTCTGTGGCCTCATTCAACATTTATTTAGGAAAAATGGCACATTGGTACATCAAGGTTCGCCACCCCTGGCTTAGGGCGTCGCTGAGGGACAGCAAGGGACAGGCTGGATCTGAGTGATATTATTTATGGACTATTTTAACTTACTGGCTCAGCAACGCGGGCTGGCTCTTGCAAGGGACAAGTGGGAGACGGATCTTTAAACCAAACTGCTTGATATGCTTTATATTGTACCCCCCCACTCCCCCGCCCGCAATAGCTCAAGCGTGGGTAGAGATACGCTCACGTGGGAGTAAATACCATAAACTGTGAGCTTTTGTTTGTGGGTAGAGTGCGACGTAGGAGTACTATATAGGGGTCTGTGGTTAAATAATAATTTCTTCTTGGGACAACTCACACACGGCTTTCTGATTCCAAGCTAAGCAGAGCTTGTGTTATGGTAACCAGACAACTGGTATACATATACAATTTATAAATACATACATATTATAGATAAATCACACCCAGACACAGAAAAAACAATCATGCTCATCACACAACGTTTGTCCTGGGTGGGAATCGAACCCACGACCTCCCGGGCTCAGCAGTCAAGGCCACTAACCACTAGACCAACAGGCCCGTCAATGGCAGCCGCAAGAGTCGATTGAAGGTTAAGCTACACTTACCGCGGTCAATTGATGGATGGGCGACCATGTTTATTGATACAGACTCGATATTGATTAAATGTAAGATGATTTTAATAAAAAAAAAACGTAGCCCCACACTTAATTTCTCCAACTCACATATACAATTAGCCAGACCCGAAAAAAACTACCTGTAGGCCATAAAAATATTTATTCCGTGCGTGGATCGAACCCACGACACGCAGCGCAGCAGTCGATCGCTCAGCCACTGCGCCAACCGTGCCGTCAAACTTGTCGTAAAGCTTTAGTAAAGTTCTTGTGTATGACAAATATTGACTACAACCTTTGTTACTGTGAAATCTGTAAAGCCCCTAAAGTGTGGGCGTGATGTTGTGTGGGAGTGAGAACCGTAAGCTGTGACCTTTGTATGTGGGATGATTTCAATGTATGTTGTAGGCGTTACGTTATTCAACGTTGGTTATCCTTACTAATATTATAAAAGCGAAAGTGAGTTTGTTTGTAACGTCTTCATGCCTAAATGGTCAAACCGATTTTGATGAATTTTGGTACAGAGATAGTTGGGACCCTGGAGACGGACATAGGCTAGGACAATTTTTTGTGTAGTGTAGTGGGAAATGAGGGAGAAAATCCGATTTTGATGAATTTTGGTACAGAGGTAGTTGGACCCAGGAGACGGACAAGGCAATTTTTTTTTAAAGTGGGATTTGAGGGAGAAAGAGGGAAAAAAGGGAAAACTTAGCGTTGCTATTACAAATCAATAAGGTGCAAAGACAAAAACTGCAGGTAGCAGGTACCTGCGAATCCGGAAAGGGGAACTGTGTTACCTCGAATTTAACGCGAGCGAATCCGCGGGCAAAAGCTAGTACAATATATATCGGGACGTCAAACCTTTAGAAATATTTCAGTATTCCGCCCCCGTGTTTCCGTTTTGTATTTCGGTAGATTGATGGAGGTTGGTATTCTTTGGAGTTCTAGACATCGTGGGAGGATCTTAAAATAAGTATTTTTAACATGAATAAGGAAGACTGGGATGAAATTAAATATATTTCGAAGCTCTTTTGTTTTCGGCTATAGACCTCACCCTGCTTTACAAAGATGACATGTTAATGTTTTCTTAACAAACTAGCTTTTGCCTGCGGCTTCATTTTTGTTTAATTCGGGGTAAAACAGTTCCCCTTTCCCGATTTGCAGATACCTGCTACCTGTAGTTTTTCCCTTATGCCTTATTTATTGTAATAGCAAAGCTAAATTTTCCCCTTTCTTCCCTCTTTCTCCCTCATTTCTCACTTAGCCCATGTCCGTCTCCAGGGTCCCAACTATCGCTGTACCAAAAATCATCTAAATCGGTTAGGCCATTTGGGCGTGAAGACCTAACAAACTCACTTTCGCTTTTATAATATTAGTAAAAATTTCCCATCCGAAAAAAATGACACACAGATATGAAATCTTTTAGTACCAACCCACAACACAGAAGTCATCATCATCTGCCTAGCCTTTTCCCAACTACGTTGGGGTCGGCTTCCAGTCTAACCGAATGCAGCTGAATATCAGTATTTTACATGGAGCGACTGCCTATCTGACCTCCACAACCCAGTTATACTGGGTAATACGATACCCCTTGGTAAGACTGGTTGTCAGACTTTCGGAACACTACCTGTAACGACTGTCAAAGATCTACAAATGGCAGCCGGGACCAACGGCTTAACGTGCTTTCCGAGGCACGGAGGAAACTCGGTATGTAACGGGTGGTCACCCATCCACAGGCCAACCTAGGCCAGCGCGGCTTAACCTAAAGATCGATCCGAGCGGCTACTATTATTTAGCCACGAGTTCTTCCACACCCACAACACAGTAGCATATTATCGTAAATCAACAGCGTCCACTGACAGAACGAGGCCGTGACGTCATAAGCAGGCTCGTCGTGTATTTGGGCACTCGTCCAATCACAGCGGCTGATTACACTGTTCCCAAAACTTGACAGTGGACTCAGATGAGAAGGTGGAAAGCGGGGCGACTTTATACTAAATGAAAAATAATGTCGAGTCCTTACTTCCTTACTAATATTATAAAAGCGAAATTGAGTTTGTTTGTTAAGTTAAGTACCTAAGTTTTCCCTTTTCTTCCTTCTTTCTCCCTCACATCCCACTTTTTTCAAAAAAATATTAGCCTATGTCCGTCTCCTGGTCCCCAACTATCTCTGTACCAAAATTCATCAAAATCGGTTTAGCCAATAAAGCGTGAAGAAGTAACAAACAAATAAACAAACAAACAAACTCACTTTCGCTTTTATAATATTAGTAAGGAAGTAAGGATTAACAAAAACTAATGAGAAATTAAAATAATTTGAGTTAAAAAGAGGACATTTATTTAGCTGTCATTTCCCAACTGCTTATCCACGCCGCATAATGAAAGAACTAAAGCTCTGCAGGCCCTCCTGTGTCGATAAACTCTATCTTAATTTCTACAAACATAAATAAAATAAAAACTCTATATTTTATTGTATTCTAATTCTAGGTGCTACTCCCCACCAGCTCACGCCCTGAACGCGTTATTATATTGGACGCGAAGGAATAATAATAATAATCACTATCACTTACACGTGTGTATGTGTGTCATTACGTGACGGCCCTTTATCTTTATAAACCTTTATAAAAGCTATTGGAACGAAGTTCCTTATCGCGCGTTGTGAAAGGGGGCTAGACGGAAAAAAATCTTACGAAAAGTTGTCACGACACTTTTTGCTATAGTAAGCTATTGTAAGCTGTGCGGCGTCGCATGTTTCTCTGTCTGTCTCTCTCTCTCTCTCTTATAGAAAGCAAGCCAGATATTTTCATTTCTATAGGAACTCGTTCCATCCGGGTGTCCCTTGACACCTCTAAATATTATTATTATCATTTCGTACTATCCATATAAATCTATACTAATATTATAAAGCTGAAGAGTTTGTTTGTTTGTTTGATTGTTTGAACGCGCTAAACTCAGGGACTACTGGTTGGAATTGGAAAATTCTTTTAGTGTTGGATAGTCCATTTCTTGAGGAAGGCTATATAACATCACGCTACGACCTACAGGTGCTGAGCAGCGTGGGTGAAACCGCGTGGAACAGCTAGTTCAAACAAAAACTCGAAACATTAATTTCAATAAGACCATTATATGCACTTTTGAATGTGAAGAAACAAAATAATGAAACTACAGTCCCGGACACCTGACATAATAACTTGTGAAAGTACTGTAGTTAAAGCATTGGAAAAAGATAACACAAGATATTTGCTGAAACCAGAGGAAAATCGTTTCATAAATATGTCCTAAAGTGAACAAACTAACCAGGTCTTAAATAAAATAACTTTCCTCGCGTTTATTTTATTTACTCGCGTCGGCGTTGTTAAGGTAAATAAGTGCGTTTTCCCTTTTTTCAATTTTACGTAGTTCACCCTTCGCGCTTTGAATATAAGTTACGATCATTTTTAAGGTTTCATTACAAAATATTTGGTACGTAAGCGGAAACCCCCTTTTTGGGGGTGGGAAATCATTAAATAGCTTTTCCCGCTCTAGGCGGAGCGGGGGGAGTGTCAGACTAACAAACCTTTTCTTCCCTCTTTTTCCCTCATACTCACTTTAAAAAAATAACCTATGTCCGTCTCCAGGGCCTCAACTATCTCTGTACAAAAATCGGTTTAACCATTTAGGCGTCCAGACGTAACAAACAAACAAACTCATTTTTGGTTTCATAATATTAGTAAGGATTTACATATATTTTTACGTTATAAAATTTCATAATTTACATTTAAAAAATAGTGGTCCGCTGGTATTGGGAGCAGGGTCTAAGCTACCGGTGGTCAGGGCTCCAGAGACAGGCACGTCCTAATAATGGGGACCGTATCGGGGAGTACTGCCTTTTGAATCAGGCCTTTGATGCAACCGCCCAAGGAGAGCTTCGAGAGATGGTCGTTGAGGCTCTTGGCCATCAAGCCATTGGCTATTACTGATACCATTACATTACATAACTTGGCCATTTTCTCTCTTATAGGAGATCGCCAGTTTTGGGCTAAAGTATGTACAGAAACGATATGTATATTAAAAAAAACTAGATTTTTTACTGATTAAAAACAACATGTAACAATAATAACTTTCTACTGGAATGAACTAAAAATTATAATTTTAGATATGGTTTTTCATTTAACGTTCGTCTAAAACTAGCTCCGTAAACAAGCTGTCAGGTCATTTTAAGATCGTTCTAAAACTACTAGTTCTAAAGAAGTTATTAAAAAAACGATATCTATTTTGTTTTAGCATCTATCATGGACATTATCATCATTTATAAACGAAAAAGAACATTTGATGACATTATTTTAGTTTTATTAATAGTTATTTATTTATTTAACAAGAACTTCGTTCAAAATCGTGTATCGGGCGACTGTTTTAAAACGAATAAATATCGATGTTTGTCAAAATGTCAATGTTACGTCACTCCCGTCAAGTCCCGTCATTCGTTTTCTTACTCGTGCACTTAACTTTTTGTGTGCTACGCAATAATATGCAATAATATGCAACTATGTTTTTAAACAATTAAACCAATGTGACTATTTGATTATGGTGTTTAAAATGCATTTTGCCATTATAAATACGATTATTCTTACCATCTGCCGTATAACCTAACCTAGAACCGTGACCTAGAAACTTATTTCCTGCCTAATTCCCATTGAATTTTGAAAAAAATCTTTCTGATATTATTAAGTACGTGTTTTATCTATTAAACAACACATAAATTGTTACTCGATCGGCGATCTCCTTTCTTTGTCATACAAAAACAATAACGCGTTCCCTTTCAAAGACTTAAACTCAACAGCGCATAATTTGTCGAACCAAATATTCTTCAATCTCTACGCTTTTACAAAAGGGGGGTGAAATTTCTCCTTACAACTCCCTCAACACCCCCTGTCCCCCAGTGGCGGGGGCGTTTGACGTCAGCGCCACGCCCCGAGGGTGGGGGATGTGCGCAACTAAAAACTATAGCTATATAGATAAATGCAGGTTGTATGTATGTATGCATACAAAGTTTTTCTTTGTACATCTTATATACCTACATATGTGCTGTGTAGTTTGTAGTATAGGTTATTATGTATTTCAGTATTATCATATACTAGCTGTGCCTACTCAGACCTACCGAATATGCATATAAACTTTCATAAGAATCGGTCGAGTCGTTTTGGAGGAGTACGGGAACGAGCATTGTGACACGAGAATTTTATATATTAGATAAAGAAGATTATTTTTAGTTGACATAAAATTTTTGCATGACTTATGAAGGAAAACTGTACAAGGATCTCCAATACGGGTTAAACATTCATTTTTATGGACTGTAGAAAGTTGCGGGATATTTGTTATTAAAAGAAACAGTGGAGGAGTGGTGGAGTTTCTTGCCCATTCTTCTCCATAGAGATCAACGCTTTGGAATGGGCAACTGCAGTACTTTCACAAGTTATTATGCCTTGTGACCGGGACTGAAGATTCATTGTTTCTTGACATTCAAAAGTGCCTGTAATGGTCTAATTGAAATAAATGATTTGATTTGATTTGATTTGAAAAAAAAAACATAAAATACTTTTAAGACTGTAGTTTAGTTCATTATTTTATCAATACGTGTCACATAATCTTCCAAACTCAAACTCAAATCATCCTTACTCTTCCAAAATCTTGTTTCCATCCGAGTCCCTTTTCCCGCTTCTATCTCGTGTATTTAATTTAATTTTAAAGTAGATATTTATAAAACAATTGCACTTTCCCTGTAAATAATGATATATCTATTTTGTTCATATAAATATTTGTATTTTATTGTGTACTCTATTTATTAAGTAGTTTTAGGTTTAATACAAAAATCACCAAGCTGGCGGTTATTGGGCCAATTGGATGCGTTAATTTTCTGTTTTATCATATGATAAAAAAAATATAACTATAAGTTGATATTATTTTGAAATTTTTATTTAATAAAAATTTATGTCATTTCCTTTCCCAGTTATCCTTTTTAATATTTTTTCGTTTCGCGTTGAATCGATTCCTACGTTTTTAATCCCGTAAATAAATTGTAAGTGGCAATAAGCACGAATAGTGAGAAGCCAAAAACAAAAAAATACTAAAATCATTTATTTTAATTAGACCGTTACTTTTGAATGTCATAAATAAAAAAAACTACCAGATAAAGCTATCCTATTAATTTTTTAATAATTCTTAATTTAAAAACCTGAGTATTCAATCTTCTTTGCAAAACAGCCAGCACTGTTGAAGTTTTGATCAATGTTATTAAACCTCTACAGTATTCTACAGTTTAAACAAATAAAACCTCCTTCAACTTCAACTCTTCATTAATGGCTTTTGTGGACGAGAGATACCACAATTTTGCCAATATCACTTGTAAACTGGTAATAAACTATCAGACGCTGGAGAATATTTAGCAAGTAATAACAATAATTAAAAAATATAGAAACAATAAAAGTATTTCTTTGCAGATTTAAATTATCAATTTATAACAGAATGACAAAAACAGAGAATAAACTTAGATATTACAGACAAATAAAACCTATTTTATGTAGTTATCCTCCACATTAAGATAATCGCTGTCATTTTCACAAGAGATATCAAAATTGACATATTTTCAAGTGAAAGTAAGCGGTAAACAACTGTGACTGCCAGATCACTGATAACATTATCAGTTAAAACCCTTTTTTTTCGCGGAAAAGCTGCGCTTTAGATAACCTTATCGTGAGTGAGTTAAGTGGTCACAGAGTAATGAGAGGATATAGAAGGCGCTGAGGAAATCGATGACGATTTACTTTGTAAGTATTTTATTTTCATTGATTGTTTTTATATTTTTACATATTTTTTTTATTAAATAAATTTAAAAAAGTAGTAGTCCACCAGCATCGGGAACTAAGTCCGAGCTACCGGTGGTCGGGGCTCTAGAGAGAGGAACCTCACCGTGTCCAGAAGTACGGCTTTCTGAATCAAGCCCTTATATTATATTATTTCTTACGCAGTAAGTTAAAAATATGCTAATAATAAATATAAATAAATATCGTGATCCGAATAAGGCTATTTTCATCTCCGTAAAACCAAAACTTTGAGAGAGAATATCTCAAAATGGCTGCCAAGCGGGAAAGTGAATTAGAACCAAGTGTAGCGGTAATAGTATATTAAAACACTCGTTTAATAAGTATCTAGAATATCGCTAGTCCATGACCGGACACATTGTATAACGTCCCTCTCTACCTGTGCATTACTCTATGGTCCTTACACTACAGTATGTTGGGTCACAACAGAAGCCGAGTTTATAAAGCTTCATAAAGTGTTCCTGATAACACAACATCACACCGAGTAAGTTGTATTTTGTTTTACTTTATTACATTTTTGGTTTTTCATTTTGTGGAGTGAGCACACTGAGCCTGTGTGTCAAAAGACTTGGTTGTAAAAATACCTTTGAAAGACAGCTGTCCTTATTGACAATGTAATGACTTTTTCTTCTAGATCAAAATTGGGCCTTCTAAATATTTTTTTATAAGTTTTTAATATTATAATCGTCCATTTAGCACAGTTAATTTGGGCTAATAACCTTTAAGATAACAACCTTTTTTTAAATATCTTTCTCTCTCCTTTTCTTTCCTGTTTCTCCCCTTTTCTCCCTTAAATTAAATAGCCTATATCCGTATCCAGGGTCCCAACTATCTCTGTACCAAAATTCATCAAAATCGGTTAAGTCATTTAGGCGTGTTACCAAACAAACAAACTCAGTTTCGCTTTTATAATATTAGTAAGGATTACTAGCTGTGTCCTAACTGCAATCCGCAGTGAAAATAGTACATTTTGATGAAAGTGTGGAAATATTGGCATTGCGACCGTAAGGCAAGGGTGTTATGAAGCTGAGAACAGCAGTGACAAATTCTCGAAGAACGTGAATCAAATGACATTTTGCAATACACTTACGGAAAAATTAAATAACATATCAAAAGGCATTTTTGTATTTTTTTTAAGAAAAGAAGGGGAAAACTTAGCATTGCTATTACAAAAAACTTACAAAACTTACAAAAAACTACAGGTAGAAGGTGTGTAAGTGTGTTACCCCGAATTTAACCCGAGCGAAGCCGCGGGCAAACGCTAATTAAAAATAATATCAAGTAATACAAAAGTTACTTTGTCAACAGCCTTGTTTTAAAACCGCAATCATTTCAATAAAATTTTCATCAAAGCAAATTAAGAACTATTAACCTTATTATTAAACACAAAATCCACTGCATTTAAGCTCTCTCTACACCTACAATCCTTCTGCTTACATACAACAGCAAACTCAAAGTACATAGTTCGTATATATATAACGCACTTACATAATCGTTTCAACCTCCCCGATCAATACCGGATGCGCTATCTCTTTTCAACTATACCCGTCCTTTTCTAACAAAGGTTTCAGTGTATGTCGGTCTCTTTCTAGCGGAGGCTTCGCAGGGACGTATAGATTTTCGCTTAGTGCAGAGTTTGATGGTATAATTAAGGTTGTGCTTGATTAAGAGGGTGGACAGAGGTATACGAAGTTCGAACATGGTTAATCGCTTTTGACAGATTCTGTGGTGATTCGTTTAATGTTATGCCATGCAATTGATTGATTAATTGACGACACGGTTGGCGTAGTGGCTGAGCCATCGTCTGCCGCGCTGCGTGTAGCGGGTTCGACTCCCCCACGGAACAAATATTTGTATGGGCTACAGATAGTTTTTCCGGGTCTGGCTGTTTGTGTATGTGAGTTTAAATGTTTGTAAACGCACCCACGATACAGGGGGCAAAGTTTAAAAAAAAAAACATTTCTAATTTCAATGACTATTTATATTGTATTTATTAATGTTAATTACAACGTAGGTATATATATTTTATTCATTCATTTAACAATTTGCATTTCGTTTGAATTAATCCTACATTAATACATCACATAATTAGTTAGAAAAACCTAAAAAACAATAAATAGTGAATTGTGAAAATGCAAAAACAATAATCAATAAAATATCACTAAAAGATATTATAAATATGATGTCAATAGATTGTAAATGGTCATTGTATTAATTATTATAAATTATAAATAGGTGTCAAACGACGTGATATTTGACGATAAGGTATTAATTTATTATTTGATCTGTAAAATTGCATGCCGTAAGGTAGAATGTAGCGGAAACTTTCAACTATGTACATACCATCTTATACTGTACCTACATTGTTACCTACATTATCTGAATCTTCATCTAAATCGTCTTATTTCAACTATGGTCTATCCAAATACAGCTTTTACATGGTTTTTCATGGCGGGACTGCCTATCTGACCTCCATAACCCAGTTAGATGATGCCGTGACGTGATAGGGGAGTATGGAAGAAGAAAACGTGTTGCGCCGACCGCAAATAGAATGGGACAAGGGTAGGAATGTGATGAAAGATGACTTATTGGTTAATAAAATCAGTAATTTCAATGAAGTCTTTACATATCAGTAGGCCTACCATGACGTTTCAAAGCAGAACTTATTCCACTGAGTGAAAGAAATGGTGCTAGACACCCTGTATAGCTCTGTCTCTTTCCCTCAGCGGAATAAGTTCTGCTTTAAGACGTCATAGTAGGGTAGCTGAATAACACATAGGCTACAATTCATAAAAAAAATATTGTACCTATATTCTATCGTCACACGAGTGAAACCACAGGGAGCAGACAGTCCTTTATAATCTAGAATGAGCAATTTGCTGTTACTAATTTTAATAGATTTCTGACGTCGAAGCGCCCTTAAAAGCCGTAACATGTATCGTTAATAATAAACCCGGGAACGATGCCTCTGTCTGAGAACTAAGCACTTCAGACCATCTGCTCCTAAAGCGTGTAAAACTTGTACAGTACGTAAATGTGACACTTTGCGCCCTTGATCGGGAATGTAGAATTTTCTCAATGTGGAGTTTTTTAACGAAATTATTCAGAATGAAAAATTGTTAGCTGAGTAAGTTGGGCGGGGAGAAAAAGAAAAAAAAGTGTTGGACATAATTTATTAGTGTGGTATTTTTTTTGGATGGTAATTCATCAAATAACTTCCCTCGCTCTAGGCCGAGTGAGGGGTAGTGTCAGACTGTTACTGACTAAAACCCACCCATGTTACTTTTTTGCCCTTTGTTTTCCGGGGCCGCGGTAATACATCCTTAAATCTGTTCACACTATTCTGATACATAAGCTAGCATGAATAAGATATTTGAAAAGTTAAATCTTACGAAACAATATAAAAAGACAAATAATGATAATGTGGGGTTTTTTCAGCTTTTTTGAGTCTGTCAAAATAACTAACATCACGTTTGTAACGCCCAAAGGGTTCAGCAGAGGTGTACCTAACAGTACCCACACATTTCGGCAGTTATGTTCAAACTAGCTTTCGCCCGCGGCTTCGCCCGCGTTAAATTTGGGGTAACACAGTTCCCCTTGGCCTTATTGATTTGTAATAGCAACGCTAAGTTTTCCCTTTTCTTCCCTCTTTCTCCCTCACATCCCACTTTTTTCAAAAAAATATTAGCCTATGTCCGTCTCCTGGTTCCCAACTATCTCTGTACCAAAATCGGTTTAGCCATTAAAGCGTGAAGAGGTAACAAACAAACTCACTTTGGCTTTTATAATATTAGTAAGGATTTCACGACATAGAGGGCGAAACTATGCTCATCGTCATTTTCCTGCCCTTGTCCCATTCTATTTGAGGTCGGCGCAACACGTTTTCTTCTTCCTTCTTAGGACAAAACTATGCTAAACCGAAATAATTGATGACACGGTTGGCGCAGTGGCTAAGCGTTTGACAGCTATGCTTCGTGTTGCGGGTTCGATCCCCGCGCGGAACAAATATTTATATGGCCTACAGATAGTTGTTCCGGGTCTGACTGTTTGTTTATGTGAATTTAAATGATTGTAAACGCATCCACAATACAGGAGAAATTTCTAGTGTGGGGCAACTTTTTTTTTTTTAAAGTAAGTATAACAAAATTTCCCAACACATAAAAAAAAAAATCTACTTCATCATTTGCCTGCCTTTTCCTAACTATATTCGGGTGAGCTTTATAACTGCCTATCTGACATCCACCACCCAGTTCCTGGTAACATAATGCCCCCTGGTAAGACTTAGGTTGTCAGATTATCCGACCACTGCCTTACAATGACAAGTGTCTAAATCTACGAATGACATCTGGGACAAACGTGCTTTCAGAGACACAAAGAAGGTTTCTCTAATTTTTAGAAATTTGAGGTCACCCATCTGCAAAAGAACTTCAACAAACGTTGCTTAACGTTGAACAACGATATTATTTAGTCATTATCCCCTTCTCATTTATTAAAAACGTCACTAATTCTGCTTTTAAAACACAACTAAATAAAATAAAAGAGGTGATTAAGATATTTCCATTAAAAATTAAGCTCACATAAAAACTTCTAAATTGAAAAACTCGAGAAAGATTGCTTTATCGTAACTCAACCGTGCTTTCAATCTCAACAAAAAACTTTAAGAAAAACCTTTGATTTCAGATGGTAAAGAATAAAACATGAAAATATTCACCCTCGTTCTGGGCGTGGTCCTATCAGGGGTTGCGCATACCGCCCCCGGCCAATCGGAGGTAACCGCCCCGGAAAATTCACCAATAGAAACGCAAGACGATGACGGAGAAACGAGACGAGTAGATGTTCCCGAAGTTGTTTTACAATTGAAATATGATAAGGGGGAACTGAATAGGATATATCTGACGCAGTTCAGAAAGGATTCCACGACGTGGCTGCCCTCAGTATCTGCCCGAAGCAACTTGTGTGCAGACTTGTGCCACGCAGGTCTTTATCTGGCTGTATAGCTTTTGTCCTTTGCCTCGTAAAAAGACAGTTTGTTTACGCGGCCATTTTGGTTTGGTGTGAAATGTGACGTTTGTGTTTAAGTGTTTTTTTTGTTTTGTTTCTTTATTTGTGTTAATATGAAGAACTGTGATTGGTAAGTAAATCATTTGTTGTTTGTTATTTTGTTTATTTACAATGGATTGGCAATTCGTTTATTGATGATTTTTATTTTAAAACTAGATGTGCCGTTGCAATACATTTTTTCTACCCTACCTACCCGACCTACTCTACTTACCCTATCGAATTTTTCTCGCCGTAAAAACCATCCTTGGACTTCAACAAATATAAAAAAAAAATTGTCAAAATTGGTCCAGGCATTGTTGAGTTATGCGCTTACCAACACATTTTGCGATTCATTTTTATATTATCTAGATGCCATACTGAACTTGTTTCTCGCGTATACAGCTCAAATTTTTTTGCAATAATTGTAAATGGTTTGTAAATAATAATTATGTATTTTTAAGGAGAAATGACCGTTAACTAAAAGATATGGTTAAAGATATTTATTTTCTCATAAGTACAAATTCATTTAAAGAGAAATCCTTAATAAATCATGTAGCAGTAAGCGTAGCTTAAATTAAAAATACAACGGCATGTTACGTAGGTATAAGTTTAACTATAATCTTAAAATTATATAAATGTTTTAGCATACCATACCAAACAAATAAATCAAATCAGCACATAGTCATAAAAAAAACATAAATTATAATTATGTCATATTTTTTTTAGGCTTTTACATTTATTGTTTATTGTGTCGCTAATACACATAATTGTGGAAAGTACAAACATACGGCTGTTTAACTAGCGATTTTTTATAAAAATAAACAAAATAGTAACGAATTGCTTACCTAACTGGCATTAGTATGAGATTAAATATCTGATTCCTTTAATAAACTCACAAGCTGTTGTGTGATTTATGCGAGTGTTTCTTTCTTTTTTAAAAACGTTGCCCCACACTAAGAATTTCTCCTGTATCACGATACAGAAGAAAATCTTAGTATGGGGTAAACAATAGTGCAAAAAGAAGTATTCAATTTACAGTATTTTAATTTGTTTTTTTTTTAATAAAAAAAACGTTTCCGCACAATAGGCATATATAGGAGTGCGTTTACAAACATTTAAACTCACATACACAAACAGCCAGACCCGAAACAACTACCACCAGGTCATTTACATATTTGTTCCGTGTGAGGATCGAACCCACGACACGCAGCGCAGCAGTCGATCGCTCAGGCACTGCGCCAATCGTGACAAACTAAACAAACTACTTACTAGTAAAATTAACAGAACAATACAAGATAAAATTTATTCAATAAAAACTGCAAACATCTTTTAATTTCAGACACGCTTATTACCAACACAAAATACTGTATTTTGTGTTGGTAATAAGCGTGTCTTAATGTCTTGTGTTGAACATGATATATATATATATAATATATAGATTTACATCTATGGTAATATATTTCTCCAAAGAAATCAACGCTTTGGAATGGGCAACTACAGTGCTTTCACAAGTTATTATGCCTTGTGACTGGGACTGTAGCTTCATCATATTGTTTCTTGACAATCAAAAAAAAAGTGCCCGTTATAATCTAATTGAAATAAATTATATCAGTTTGAATATGATCGATAAAAAGTAAAAATAGAGAAACAAAAAAATACGATAAAGAAAATAATATTAAATAAATGTGCCTTTCAAAACCAGGTTCGTTTTTGACATAATAACGTTTAAATAGGAAAATCTCTTGACAAGAGATTTATTAATTAATTTTTAAGAGCATTTAATTAAAAGTTATCTCCTAAAAAAGGTTTTTCAAAGTTTTTCAAATTAAATTTTGTTGAAATTAAAAAATAATACTTCGGTGCCAAGGATAGTAGGTATAGTTATTGGAGCAAAAGAGACAGCAATTAACCCCCTTTTTTGACGCCTGGTCAATTTGACCAAAGGATGCAGTAAACACCCGTTTAGTACAGGATATACATCTGTCACTGTGAATACTGTTATTCAGTCAAATTTACCTTTGACCGGTAAAACTATCTTAATAAACATTGAACTTACTACTGGTAATATAAGATAACTAAACATAGATAGATAGAATATTCTTTATTATGTACACCATACAAGTAACAAGAATAACACTAGACAAATTATAAATAGGGTGACACAATGGGCGGTCTTATCGCTAGAAGCGATCTTTTCAAGACAAACTTTAGATGGATTAAAAGGAGGAGAAACAGTACTGTAGGTAGTCTGTGGCGTAACATTTTTCAAAATTAATTTACAAACAATTTTTTAAAACATTTATTAAAATTTTAGACACTTTTAAGGTTAAATGATAAGAGGTGGGTTTTTCGTACCCGACAACTCTGAGAAGATGCTGCCGAAACAAACTCAGAGGTCATATTCTATTTTAAGGTTCAGACAAAAATCTTGTTTGCATTGTCAAATGGCAACAACGAAAGCCATATATAAAACAAACCAATTATCCCATCATTCAAAAAAAAAATTTTTTGTTGAAAGTTTTTTTACGATCTGCACATATTATGTGACTTTTTCGTCAAACTGCAAAAGTAACTTTGATTTTCACTGCTAAAATCAATCTGTCTATCTGAGAATAGGTTGGACTGTATGTGTGTCTTTTTATCTTATCTATCCGTGCCCGCCTGTATGTCTATCTATTTGTCTGTGGTACATTTGTCCAGAGGACCCAGTGAAAGCCCTACCAGGCCAATCTTACACATTACTTCCCCTAGGACTGGGTGGCGAAGCCTGCGGGACCCCGATATGCTCCCAGCTGATGCCTGTGGGCTTACAGTCAGCTCTGAAGACTACCACCAAGGAGGTGGAAGTCTACGGACATCCAAGATACAACGTGTGCCCTGCGCTTTGTAAGAATCAGCTTGGTAAGTCTATCATTATATTGTAACTAGCTGTGCCCAGCGGTTTCATACGCTGCTCAGGTCCTCCTTATAACTTATATTATGAAAAATCTGTTGTAGCCGATTCTCAGTCTTACTGAATGCATAAAAATGTCATAAGAATCGATTGAGCCGTTTCGGAGGAGTATGAGAACGAAAATAATTTTCGTAGACAAGAGAATTTTATATGTTAGAAGATTAGATATAAGCTTATTACTGCCGGGGTTGCGGGTTGTTCGAAAGAGATTTCGCCGCCCTGGAAAATAAAGGGCAAAATAAGGAACAAAACCCACCCGGTTTTAATCAGTACAAGTCTGACGCTCCCCGCTCGGAAATGTCTTGAAAAAAGTTTTGAATATGAATGTGGATGGGTAAAGGAGAAGAAGAAGGCCAGGGTAAAAGCGGATAGTCTGCAAAGGACGATATGGCAAGGAAGGAGGTGTCTGATGAGAAGATGATGACGAATAGAGAAGTATGGAAGAAGAAGACATAATGCGCCGACCACAAATAAATTGGGATACGTTCGTACGTACCCAAGATGTGAAAGAATGCGTAGCGAGGAGCGGGTGGAACTTACACCGACAGATGACCCCAATACAGTTGAATTGACAGGCACATTACCTACAGTCAAACAAACGACAGCCGGGATGCTTAACGTGTTTTCCAAGGCGCGGAGGAAACTGGATAAGTCCATTACTTATGATTATTTGTGATCAAGCAATTTTTGGAGCAACCAAGGCAAGAGATTTAAAAATCGTCCCGTGCGACTGTTATTATTGAGCCACGAAGTCTTCAAGGTCAGATACACAGTCACTCGACCAAAAATGATGGTAATGATGTGTATCTCCATAAAGCTCCATAAAGTTGAAAAAAGGCTGACAGATGATGGTAATTAGACATGAATTACACGACACATTCCACCATATCCTTTTTTCCATCAGGAGTCCAGTTTTACCGCAGTTCATCACCCATATCTTGTCGATATTTGCACGAAGCGCTTTACAACATCCCTAAACGCTCAGCTAAAGCGGGGAATTATCTAGCTGCATGTGTGTTCCGGAGTTCATTTATTCCGGATCTATTCAAGATGAAAATGAATAGGTTTTTTTGAGAACGCCGCCGCCGATCGCTTCTACGAGGACACAGCGGTGCTGCGCCTTTTTTTTGTTGTCGATGTGACAATCCTCATGGATGTCCCCCGTCCTGGGGAGGACTGACTAAAGCCACACCGGTGTTCCTTCTCACACTTGCGTCAGGGGGCAGCGGAAACAAGTGCGACTTCAATTGCCCCGGACTAGTGCGGCCCGCTTGACCTGTGCGGGCCTCGTCCCAAAAGGGGGGAGTGATTTGTCAGACTCCCCCCGCTACGTCTGAAAGGCACGCGTGAAACACATCGCGCCACAGTCTTGGGTCCAGTGTGATGGTGGGCGACAGGTGTCCCCGAATCCGCCCCCCCTGGACTGAGCCCATTTATGGGGGCTGGAAGAGGTCGTTGTCCATCTTCTGCCAAGCGGTGCTGCACCTAACCTGACCGAACCGCCACAGTGTGTTCCACCGTGTCTTCTGGGCGATCGTCAAGTCTCACCCGGGCGTTTCCTCTCGCTCGATTATGTGCAAGGAGTTAATAAGCTTCTTTTGGCTCAGCTCGTTTCATCATCAACCTCATATATGTCTTTTAGACAAGACTGAGAACAAGGGTAGGGCCATGTAATATTAACTTTGAAATTTCTCTTCGGAACAGGTGCCCCGCTCTGCAACTGCCCCATTCGTGATGATGAACACTCTGTGGACTGGATGGCAGTCTGCACAGCCTTCTGCTACGAAGGGTACGCTCTTAGTGGTAAGTCAACGTCACCCATATTCTAGAAGTGAAGTCAGTAATGTAACCTGTAGGCCTACTGTGACATCTTAAAGCAGAACTTATTCCACTGAGTGAAAGAGATGGTGCTAGACACCCTGTATAGCTCTGTCCCTGTCCCTCAGCGGAATAAGTTCTGCTTTAACACGTCATGGTAGGGTAGCTGTTCTTCTTCCTAAAGATAGAATAGACGCGACTAAATAAAAAGGTATGTAATAGGTTACGTTTTTGAACGATTTCGTTCAGATGTACAATGACTGAAAAAATCTAAAGTTTGAGTTCCGTGGGTCAAATGTCGTAGAGTAATATTTGAAGCAAATATTAACACTAAAAAACATGTTAAATTGCTCATTACCTACATTTTCATTCAACAATCTTTAATTTTATAAAAACAAGAAAAATATCGAGACGATTATTGTTCTTCTTTTAGAAACTTACTTTATTTCAATTACTTCTCTTTCATCGACTATTTCATGAAAAAAATGGGATTAAATGAACTTACAGGATAATATACTCAACAAAGCTATATTTGTTACGGCTAAGAATCAAGTTTTAACCAACAGACACTGTCCTGCATTGCAAATAACTGGCACTTCCACCTTAAAGTACCTACATGAATATTGAACGAAATGTTAACATTTGCGATTTAACCAATTTTACCCTACAGGCTGCCCAACCTGCGACAAGACATCCACGGAGGCTGCACCGATCATTCAATCCTCACGGTCCCTCTCCACCTACGAAGGCTGGGCAGCATGGTGCAACGTCCAGTGCAGGCAAGGACAGGGCGGGGCGGCCTGCAACTGCGACCGGGCGCCCTTCCAGTAAAGTTAACCAATTTTACCCTTTACCTTTAAAAATGTTTTACCCTAGAAATGCTTCAAAATCTACAGCAGCAACAAGATCTTACACATATAGGCTTAGGTGTTATTTTTATAGATTTAATGGTTTTTACCCTATTTAATAATTTTACCCTTTGTTAATATACGAAACTTTAAAGTTTTGTATGGGGTAAAAATGTTTTAGAAATGGAAAATTGATTTTTTGTTTATAGTTTTAGATATTTTTGTGTATAAAACACATTAATGGCCCGCACCATCGCACAAATAGTATTGGAGTGCAATAAATTAATATCCCGAGTACTTTATCATTACATTTTGTACTCTAAGGTAGGCATTTCAAAAGAATACATTAGTGTGCACATATAATTACAATACGATGTTAGTATTTATCTTATTAATATACCACTGACATCTGTAATCAATTTAAATAATTTAATCGTACATTTAAATGCAAAGTACATGGCTTTTTAATCAGTACGTATATAATATTTTTAAAACTATTAGATAATAAGCGTGTATTATTGTGTTAATTCTTAAATTCATTTCTATGTACTGTTTAATCAACATATTTTAAGACGTATTTAATCATTACATAATAATTGTAATTATAAAAATAATTAATAACGATCTGCGCGCAAGACAATATTACGAGTAAAACTTAAATGTAAACATTCCATATAATGTGATTTATATTTTATTTTATTAAAGTTATTTTTCATTTTTTTTTTGTTTTAATTTTTTTTCACCTTATCTTTTGAACCTACCAGTCAATTATTGATTTCGACTCCCTAAATTTTTCAATTTTGAATAATTCGTGTTGTTAAAAATAGTAAAAAAAAATGTTTAGCAGTACGTGGAGTAGTCATTGTCGTGAAAAAAATGTGTGTAGTTCTTACATAATCGAGTTTTAATCATAACATAATTATATTTATTAAGTTTTATTATTTCAGGATATGTTAGGGAAACCTAACTTCTACTACATACCTATTCCGGTCTTATTACAAAAGGAGATATTTCATTTGACATACATACTTCTAAACACTATGAAAGCTTTTTGTAGTAAGAACCTTATTGTGGTTGAAATAAAGTTCTTTTCACAAAACTGACCCTAGACTCTTGTACTAGTCAGTTTTGTATATAAAGAATTTGACAAGAATGAAGTAAAACTTACTGGCTCCCGGACTAAAGAAAGATTTCGTTTTGTAAAGGGACGGTCACAATGACAGTTTTTACGCGCTTGTGTGGAAAGATTGAGGATTTACCAACACAAAGCCGCTTTTGATTTAATTTCAAATGCGGTCATCGTAAAAAATTGACGATAAATACATTTATCATACATATATGTATTTATTGTACGCACTTTAATATGAAAAGCTAACAGTGAATGATTTCAGCTTGAAATGTTACTTTCGTGATCATAATTAAAAAAAAACCCGAATTTTCAGACGGCAAGGTTCGTAAAAAAAAATTATGAATATTTTTTTTAATTTAACATCTCGCCTGTGATTTAAAGCGTATGTACACGTACACCCAGATTTAGTCAGCTACCTATGTCAAGAGGCAACCCTATGGGAATCAATAGGGCAAAAAAAAAACTATTTAAAAAAATGCATTTTTTTTTCAAACACACAGCAGTGGCGCTGATAAACCACAGACAAAAAGTCAGTCTTATAAATATAATATGACATGATTAAAACGATATTCTGAATATATTTTTCTTATTTACGTATTTAAGATTTTAAAAAAAGAATTGTGTAGTTGAATAGCCAGCAAAACTAGCCTATAATAATTAGGATTATGACCTTAAAATATAAGGTATATTAATAAAAATTATAACGCGACTAAGCAATAAATCGACAATCAAGTTTTTGTACTAGAATATAAAAATCTCAATATTATTATCTTAAAATTTGACTTTCGAATGTCTAGACTTTAATAGTCGTTTTAAACAATTTGTGTCACTTTGACATTTCAATATTATTGTACAGAAAATAAATATTAGCTCGATATATTGAAATATTTTAAAGCATAATTTAATCTTTATTGGCCACTTTAATCAATTTAATCCTTAATCGAAGTTTAGTCTAAATCTTACTATTTGAAACATAATTGATATATTTCTTCATTTTAGTGCTTTTCTAGAATCCTTACATATTATTATTATTGTAATAAATATATAACCTACCTACTACAACACCTAAACTTTGATTAAAAACATAAGATTTACTTCTAGAATTCTTTAAACCACAAACCATAACGAATATCTCATAAAATAATAGTAACAAAATTTTTTTATCAAGGGAATGATTTTATTTATTTAAACTTCATGTACAATAGTGGTACATAAACGGACTTAATACCATAAGGCATTCTCTACCAGTCAACCTTTGGGTAAAATACGACAACATTGTGATAGGGAACAAAAATCATATAAAAAATATATAAAACTATTTGTTTTCGAGAACTTATATATACTTACAACAGATTAACGCGGAATATCGTCAAAAAAAAAACTAAAATCTTACCTTTCTCATAAACCACTTAAAATTAAACATCCCAACAGCACTAACGTTCAATTTGAGACACTTAAACAAAATACTAAGATTTTGTAGTAATCACAAAATTCACGACGCATGTATGTTATGGGCACTTTGAACTAGATCCTAATTTGTTCTTCGAAACCGTGCGATATACTCAACTCGTAATAAATAACTAGTTACTAAACAATGGTTCTGAGATCTACTATAGATATAAGACTATAATAGAATTGGCATTTATGTTTTAATCGATTTTTGTTGCCTACTCTTTGTCTAGATACTCTAGATAGACAGGGCCACAAAAAATTCTACCTGAACTAGATAAAAATAAAATTCTACTTTTCTAGAGTAATTAGTAAGTGCATTTTGGCATGTAGAAATAAATATCAGAAGACACCCATTTTGAAATAGATTGATTTCAAGGCTAAGTACATTCTTTGACGATTAAAAAAGTTTAAAAAAAAACCAATGACAGTTCTATCCATTCTGTAGACAAAATTGGACACTAACATCATCAGATTCTAAATTGATTAATTAGAGCGATTCAGTCAAGTTTGTGGTTTACTAATTGTCTCTGGTTGAGGAGTGATTGCTCATCTTTGTGGAATTTATAACACGGTGTAAGCAGATGGATTGACAAAGTTACTGTCAAGGTTAATCAACATATTTTTTCTTACATAAAAGTACAGACGCCTGCACATCAAGCTTATACTACAATCTGTCAGATTTCTTTGATAGATTTTCGACTTTATTTCTAAAGTATAAGGTCCAAGGTTCATTGGGAAAAATTGACAGTTTCGGGTAGCTTGACCTGCAGGCGTCTGTACATGAACATTTGATGAAAGGGTACTCTGAGAAGAAACAGCCGAAACAAAAGATAGAAACATAATTCGATTAGGTAATTTCTAATGGAAAATAATCCTTCAAAACTATTTTTTAATGTTCATTTGTTATAACGTTTATGCTTACAAATCCGTTAACAAAATAATATGGTCTGGTATATCTTTATATTTAAAATCATCTTTAATTAAGTCAGTTAAAATACGATTTAATTACATTAAATGGGTTCAGTAGTTCCTGAATAATTACCCAAAAATATCTAATCTCATTGTTCACTTTACTTTAATCTATAATTGTATGAAATATTGACATTTCCGATGTAAATTATTAATAAAACTATTGATAGTAAAATATTTCGTAATCCGCCTATAGCTTCTTACAATATTCTAGTTTAGTATAAGCTTCTGATCTTCTGTAGAAGCTGGATTTTAATTAACAAGGATTGATGGAATTGAAAGTGAAATTCATTAGTGCTATTTTCTAAGAAAACGGCCTTGAGCGCAGCGCTGACCCCAGGCGACTCTCTATGAAACTTGACACTGCGGTATCGCTAAGCTCGACGCTGTATTCTTAGAGAATACCACGACAGTTCCTTTACGCACTGTAGTCGGCCATTAACGATAGGTATGAGTGATAATTTTACCTGTACATTCAGAAAAAGAGATTGGTAACCAGGTTCGTTACATAATTCAATTAAATTAAACAACAAATTGACGCTTTTTAATAATGAACTTGACTAACTATAATGTCCGGCCCGTTTTTCATACCCGACTACTCTGAGAAGAAACAGCCGAAACAAACTCAGAAGTCAGTCTCTTTTTTCTCTCTTCATAATCTTTGTCAACTTACATAAAGACTATGCAGCTTTGGATCTGGGATGGTATTTTTATGAATAAAGATTTGACTAGCCCTATCTAGTTTGTGTAAGCATTTCATAATTCTAGGACCTCAACTCGTGAGTTTCCTCTATGGCAGTTAGTTTTGCATTCAAATTTAAAACTGTCATATCAACTCCTTGTCTATGGCGGGCTTTAATTACTAGGAATTAACTAAAAATCTGCAGCTAATAATGCCAATGCTCTTTGAATTGTAAAGTTATGTAGTCTATTGTAAAATATCACTTACGTTCAATGAATAGGTGTATTTATTAATTAATTAAAATAGTGTATGAAACTTTATCAACAAAATATCATAATTATAAGATCCAAAAATTTAGGTTATAAGGTGTAAAAGTGTGTGAATGTTTCATAATACAAGAATTAATTCATGATATGAACGAGAAAAAAGAAGTGTGCATGTGGTTCAGAATGATTGCGTGATTTTAAGCCCTGCTGCCCTACCATTACGTCTTAAAGCAGAATTTAATCCACTGAGGGAAAGAGACAGAGCTATACAGGGCGTCTAGCACCATCTCTTTCTCACACAATAAGAACTGCTATAAAATGTCATGGTAACCCTGCTGTTTATTGCAATTCTGACCAAATATATGATCAGTTAGTCTGCTGTCATAAATGACAGCTTTTGCTAGCACACTAAATGATTAAAACAACTGTGCCGAAATATGGTGTCTTTTGTTTTAAGACACCACACTAACGCCATCTTGTAAAATATGTAGCGTACTAAATACTGAATCCCAAAAAACGGAAATAAATTAAATTTCGGAAGTCGGTGATTTTTGTTTGTTTTATAGTTTCCTTTTGCTATCTTTATTTCAGATTTTCTTGTTGTGGTATTCAGATGGTACTATGAGATACTAGCACATTTTTCGGCCACCTACATCAGATTTACAAAAAAAAGGAATTTAAGAACTTTTATAAAAATCGCAACCGCTTCGGGAATATACCCTTTCTATTATAAAAAACGAATTTCGACCCACATCGACGAAGAAATTGCGTAACAACCATACAAAAAAAAACAAATAAATACAGTCGAATTGAGAACCTCTTCCTTTTTTTAAGTAGGTTAAAAAAGGCACAAGATGTGGGCTGCAATAGTACAGATATACAACGTAATAATAGATTAAAGTGAGAAAATCATTATCAAACTCAAATTTGTTTTTATTGCATTTTTATAGAAAAATTTAATACAATCATCAAGATGATGACATGTCTATGTGTTCCGAACTCTGTAACTTACCTTTTAATAATAAAAAAAAACTCTATCGTAATCTTGATATGAAAACAAATTATTAGTATTGTTTGTTTCAAGATAGGCATAACTACAAACTACATGCGTACAATCAACGCTAAATAAAACGTTTGTTTTGTAGAAAATTAAAATGAACGCGTGTAAGACGAATACACTCAGTTTAGAAATATTTTACGTATGTTCTGTTTTGGACATTTTTACACTTAACAATATGTCCTCTGTATACCTTATGATTAGTGCCATAATCGAAGCCGTGACTTGGAACTTGTTAAAGAATGACCATACATCGAATTTGGACCCTTTTTTTTCGGCTGGGAAATCATCCAATGACTTCCCCCGCTCTGGGTGGAGCGGGGGGGCATGTCAGACTTGTACTGACTAAAACCCACCCATATTCCTTCTATTGCCCTTTACGTTCCGAGGCCGCGGTATCTCTTTCGAACAACTCGCAACCCCGGCAGGCGGAGGCTCTGGCCAGCCTCTCTCCTTTATTGACTCTCTTTGAGAGGCGCGTGAAACACGAACGCGCCGTCGACACGGCCTGTCGTCAATCGACGGACGGACGGTGAACTACCCATTGCTCACCGCCCACAGGCCCGCGAATTTGGACCCTGTCAGTCAAATTATGACTGTTAATAACAGTGCATTATTTTTGGTGATTGTTGATTGGTTTCTGGCTTTTCTGCGTGTATTAATTGGGATTACATTGTATTGGGTTTGTCACCTGTCTAATCTATACTAATATTATAAAGCTGAAGAGTTTGTTTGTTTGTTTGAACGCGCTAATCTCAGGGACTACTGGTTGGAATTGGAAAATTCTTTTAGTGTTGGATAGTCCATTTCTTGAGGAAGGCTATAGGCTATATAACTTTACGCTACGCCCAACAGGCGCTGAGCAGCGTGGATGAAACCGCGTGGAACAGCTAGTATTATATAATAATCTAATATACTGAATGGATTTCTAAGGACTTAGAGGCGTGTAGTACTCGAGAAAATCAACAAGTTTAACTTATGGGATCGAAAATGTTATAGGGAAAGTTATGTTCCATACAAATATAGTCGTATAACAAAACAATTTAGACCACTTTCTGGTTGTAGAATGTTCTTGGGCTTTCTTTTTTAAAGTAAATCGATTGTTAATAGACCACATATTTTGAGGAAGCGCATTGCAAACGAAGACCGCTTGGACCAAGAAAGCAGTTTTGATAAAACCAGAGCGAGGAAAAGGACATCGTAGAATACGATTATTTTCGGAACGAAGGTGTTTGCTTCTTTTTCCCACTCAATCGATGTGACATATATTTATCAATGACGAAAATAAACTAAAATGATTAAACTAACAAACTATAAAAGGTCATCAAAAAACTCGTCCTCAACGCTGTCAGCTGGTAATGTACCCAAGAGACTGGCTACGTTGTATAGTTACACTTTTTTTTTTCGGGTGGGAAATCATCCAATGACTTCCCCCGCTCTGGGCGGAGCGAGGGGGCATGTCAGACTTGTACTGACTAAAACCCACCCATGTTCCTTCTATTGCCCTTTACGTTCCGGGGCCGCGGTATCTCTTTGGGACAACCCGCAACCCAGGGACATTGTATAGCTTCACTTAGTCTTTGGCCAAAGTAAAAGCCAGCCCTTGGGTCATGGGTAGCGTCAACTAAGCCATTTGATAAGTCGATTTTATTGCTTGACTAGTTTTTACCCGCGGTTTCGCTCGCGTTAAATTCGGGGTTACACAGTTCCCCTTTCCTGATTTACCCTTTTTGCCCTTGCGCCTTATTTATTGTAATAGCAATGCTGAGTTTTCCCTTTCCTTCCCTTTTTCTCCCTCATAACTCATTAAAAAAAAAGCAGCCTATTCCCGTCTCCAGGGTCCCAACAATCTCTGTACCAAAATTCATCAAAACCGGTTAAGCCATTTAGGCGTTAAGACGTAACAAACAAACAAACTCACTTTCGCTTTTATAATTTCAGTAAGGATTCTTACTTTCTTCTTTACTTCTTACTTTCTCGGGAATTTTAAATAAAATTTGATTCCCGACTTTTTTAATTACTGTAACCTTTATTGTCGTTTCAATTTGTAGTCTGTGGTACGGTGGGTTGCTAGTTGTGCTAGTACGGTGGTTTTCAGGGCAATGCATGAGTGTGTGACTTGGTAACTTGTGTGACTTGGACCTTCATATTCGAATGAGTGTGTATGTGAGAACGAACGAATCTTGGAGCGTGAACGAATTGATATGTGTGTGAGCGAATGTTTAGTTGTAGTTCAACCAAGAATTATCACAACAAACAATATCACAACGGTCTTCCATTAGATAAGGGTTAGTTGTTAATTAAATATAATTAATAATTACATTAGTATCTGTATATTGTATAATTATGTAAATATTAAACTAAGAAATTTTTATTTTTAATATTTCGGCATCCTCGTCACTTTTGGAATTAAAATTAGTGTGTAGATATATTTACCTACAATTATTATGACGGATAATCAATAAATCGTTAGAATGATTTCCGTTGATTAAATAAATTGATGTTAAATACACTTGTTAGTCGTTTATCGGCCTATTAGTAAGTAAATAATATTTTCAATTTAAGGAAAACATCTCAAAATATTCTAACAACATCTGTGTTAAATAGTTCTCTCAGCATAGGTAATATAAAATGGCCTGATTTTCAATACGTATAACAAAACTAAAGTTACGACACAATAGCAGGTTTCTAACCCAACATCTCGCCTGTACCTAATCTCTAAACGGGTTAGCAGAAGTGTACCTAATACGGGACTCTTCACTTAAAACACCACAAATATAAAACTTAGATTACGAACGAGTTGTCGTGATACTTGAGGAATAAAAGATGATGATTAAATATTAATTAAAATTAATCAATCTAAGAAATTACAAATTTCTAATATATATACTTAATTAAACACATTGAAAGCAATAGCTCTTAATATAGAGAAGTCGCCATTTTAAGTAATATTTTTCTTGCAGAAATCAATCTATTGGTTTTACGCTATTAGGACGGTGGGGCAAATCTGCCCTTTCTTCATTAGAACCTTATCAAATTTAATATTAGATTTTGTATAGTTTGTGATACTAAATAAATATTACCTAATTAAAAAAAAAACACCTACAAAAAACATAGAGTAAGAGCGCGCTTTACGTACATACAATTTGACAAGCAACGCACAATAACTAATTTAATGTT
The DNA here is from genome assembly GCA_958449745.1 of Ochropleura leucogaster. NCBI lineage: Eukaryota > Metazoa > Arthropoda > Insecta > Lepidoptera > Noctuidae > Ochropleura > Ochropleura leucogaster. The sequence goes on from OY288227.1 coordinate 451,336, forward strand.
TAATTAAATAAAACTGTAACCCTCTTAACTATAGTCCCTTAATTATAGCTTAGACGTTAACTACATGTAGACGCCACGTAGGCGCCTCGTATACTCCCCGTAGACGCCACGTAGACGCTGCGTACAATGTCGTTGCTTAGATACCGTCGTGTAAACAATATTTGATCGTTGTTTAAAATGTCGCAGATGTCGAAATACGGACAAACGCGAGCGTATCTGCAGGATCAAGTTATATCTTAATAATGGATTATGCTTCTTATAAAAAAGGGCGCTTCGAGTGTACGTTCAGTGAGATGCATGTTTACAAATCCGTGCGACTAAATACGTGAGATATATTTTGGGTAAAAATATGTAAATAATTTGTAAAAAGTCAGTGTTTTCGATATTCAAAATTCACTATCGCGGTTGTATATTCAATCTGTTTGTAAAATATTGGTGTAAAAAAGTAGAGTGTGTATTTGTTTTAAACCTGCTGCAAAAGAAGTACTTAATATTTATGAAGTAGATTTTGATGTTGTCTTCTAATTCTTTTAGCTTACCAAATGTTGTACTATCGCCCCTAGAATTATCCCACGTCAAAACTATAAGGGGTTGGCTTCAAGGCTAACGGGATGCAGAACAGCATAACGTGCTTTTCTAGGCACGAAGAAAACTGGATAAATAATGGTCACGGACGGTCATCCACCGTGTAGATAGTAGTGTATCTATTTAATAGATATGTAAACACTGTCTCGCACACACAAGTGGTCGGGTAGCTGTCACGAATGTCAACTGTCAGTCATCACGGATGGCGGGAAAGTGGTAAGGTGAAACGGACCAGGGGGTCTACTCTAATTCTACGTAAAACGAAATTGCGGCCGAAACTTCGAACGTTTTCTACCACGGTTTCATTTCATTTCATTCATTTCGAAATTTCGGACGTCCGAAGTTTATTTGACATTAAAATTTTCTAAACCTACTCTAATTCACGCAAAATGATAATATAGAGTAGGGTTACAAACGTAACTACTTTTGACTTTCGTTCGTTAACGAAGTTACGTTTCGGAGAAAGAGAGTAGACCCCCAGGAACGAGGACTTGGTTGTGCTGGTGAGCCTGTGATAAGTGATATATAGTGTTATTAGCCCTGCTGGCCCTGCTAGAAACCTAATACTAGAAGCATGAAAGCATGACATAATCTGAAGATCAACTCGAGCAGTTATTATTGGAACGAAGTTCCTTATCGCGCGTTGCGATACGGGGCTAGACGGAAAAAATTAAGACCAAAAGTCATAACGACACTTTTGGCTATAGTTGTAAGCCGTGCTGCGTGCGCGTGTTTCTCTGTGTCTCTCTCCCTCTCTCATAGAAAGCAAGCCAGTTGTTTTCGTTTTGTCTTTCTATTCCACATTGAACAGTGTGGTGTCGCGACGATTATTTTTGTTGAGCGTATACAGGTTTTTTGTACAGACGCCTGCAGGTCAAGTTACCCGAAACTGTCAATTTTTCCCAATGAACCTTGAACCTAAAACTTTAGAAATAAATTCGAAAATCTATCAAAGAAATCGAAGAGATGTGCAGGCGTCTGTACATAATAAATAATAACTTCGTTCCATCCGGGTGTCCCTTGACACCTCTCAAGTTTTATTTACCCACGAGCTACTCACATGCATAATTGACATTAGCATATAAACGACAATCGCCTTCACGTTTAGGCATATATTATACGAACTGGTTTTTTGTTATAAATAGGAAAACAGAAAATTATGTCACATTTAAATTAACACAGACATAGTGCTGCGAACGAATTGATGATTTATCGATACTTTTACGTTTAAAACTTGAGATAGTTAAACTGACTTCAATGTATTCGATGTGTTAATAGTATCGATTGCAAAGAATGTGCTGTCTTATCGATGAGGAAGTGAATCCGAGATATTTTTAAACAGGCTGAATGTAATTAGACCGACCTAACCCTGATATTCATTTCGGTCGAAAAGCGTAAAGAAAAGGACGCTTATTTAAAATTAATGAAGTGTCAATCAAATAAAAGAGCATACTACAAATTGGGCTTAGGCCAGGATCAGGCCATGCAATGCGTATATTGTACTTTTGATGGACAACATACAACATACCATTGGAATAGACGTTATCGACTGTCGACGAACAAACTATCGATAACCATACAGCACTGCAATATTATGAATAGAAAAATAAAGTCACTTTCCATGTTTAATTTCTATTTATATCTTTAAATGCCTTTTAAACCACACAATTGTTTTTGATGCCTTTTTCACAAACAATTCATGGGTATAAAAATACTCTTAGCAAAGCCAAACGGTACGTGGTCTCCTTCTTGCAATTTGTATTTTGTCCTAGGCCATCCCTGGGACCCTACTCGTTTCGGAGATACCAAAAAGGAAAAGTTCCAAACTCCATAAACACAGTACTGTTCAATGCATGTACATCAGCACAATCTTTTAAGGCGTAAACAAAAAAATTGGAGTCGTTTCCGAATTTGAATAAGTTTTGACGTACAGTGACGTTAATTTAATGTACAAAATTCTTGATTAACGGCTTCGTTAAGGTTTGTTGTACCTTGTATATTCATAAACTCACACCTTTCTCCCAAGGGTGTAGGCAGACTACTTCAATTTCATCATTATGCACATTTTACGATCTAGCACAATTCAGTATGTATTAGGCATATCTTCACTTTTAGGTAGAACGAGCAAGTATACAGCGGGGGAGGTCGGAAATTATTCACGACTCAAGTAATAACATTAAACCTGTACTTAAAATGGGGTGAGGCAGGGTAGGTTTTCGTATAGTCAACCTCATATTATTAGACTAAGGGCTAATGTCCCTGCCGGGTTTGCGAGTTATTCGAAAAAGATAATGCGGTTCCGGAATATAAAGGGCAACAGAGGAAACATGGATGGGTTTTAGTCAGTACAAGTCTGACACTCCCCGCGCTCCTACCAGAGCGGGGGAAGTTATTTCAAGAATTCCCATCGGCAAAAAGAAAAGTAACTATTCTATATTTGGATCAAAAAACTAAATCTATTTGTAAATGTGACAGATTCGATATATTGTAAAATTTCAATTCACTGCGAAATATTGTCAAAAGGAGTAGAATTCGACAATAAATCAAATCAAATCAATTGTCATTTATTTAAACCAGGTTGATGATCAACACTTTTTGAATGACATTACACAAGACAGTCCCACAAAATGCCCACCATTCTCCACTTCCTAGTTGTTAAGCTGGGAAGAAGTGACGGAAAAAATCCCAAGCAAATACATCAATCGTTCACCTAAACGTATAGTAGGTACTTGATAGTCCAAGAACGAATGTAGGTACAGGGCCAAGGCAAGCTTTTTACCTTGAAAATAGAATAAATGTATCAAAATAATCGACTTACCTTTGTGGCACCTACAGACGAACTAAAGTTATATAACGACATTAAATTTAAATACACTACTTAAATATGTCGTTGAAATAATTAATAGAAATAGAAACTGTCAGAGTCAACCGATCATAAACCGGTGCGATGAATTATTTGTTACAATGTTTTGGTAAATATATTTTTTTTTTACTTTGGTAGTCAATAACAATAAAATCACGATAAATGGTTTCTAAACGACGCAAGGGGGTAGGATGGGCAGCTGGAGCATCCCTTTTTTCCGCATTTTTCTACCCCACACCCCCTCTCCTAATTCCAATGTGTTTTTTAAACTCTCAGGTCAGTGGCGCTATCTAGCGGCGAGGAGCCATTACCTTCAAACTTGTTTACGTTTTTTGACTAAGCTCAATGATATGTCATTGAGCTTTTAATATTTTAGAATATTCCAAGGGTAATGTTGAAATTAATATTCTCGAGACTTTTTTGTGAGTAACGCCATCTAGTGGTGAGTAGTTATGACTCTTGCTGTTAACATTTTTTATTCGAAATTATGTAATAGACCTAGAAAGACAATGTGTGCAATATGTAAACACTAATATATTAAAAAAAACTTTTTACGATAACTTAAAGCAATCCAAAATGTATATCGTTGTTGCATTATTAATTATTGTTGCTACTATAAATAAATAGATAAGCTTGTTAGTAAGAAAGTACATATTATTGAAATAATTCGATATTAACTGTTGTCGTGACAATAAGCAACTTTTATAATAAAAACATATTATAACTAGTTAGGATACTTTAATATAATAATTATATTAATTGATGTAAAATATTTAGCACGTACATAACTTTAACTTTCTCGTAAGTTAATCAAAATTCCAGTAGTCTACAAACTAATGTATCATAGCGTTAAGACGTCAAAACGAGTGTAAATAAAATAGCTACGTGTTCTAGCAATGTGCAATATTTTATGTAAATATTTTTAAATTTTAGATTGCATATTGCGCACTCACAGTGTACAGACGTGTTCATTAGCAATATTTAATAATATTGACCTCCTTAATTTTAATGTCGTAATGTATAAAGTATTCTTGCTTAGTGTGTAGTTTTAGTGGACAATGCACACAAAACAGTGAACCTTTAACACTAAAACAAAATGGAAAACAGCCCCTGTAATCCAAGGGGGCCAGCGCAACGCTCCGCCTCGCCGTCACAAAATCCAGTAGATGTTATTGTTTCAACGCCTGAAATCCAACGATGGATGGCCACCATCCAGCAGTACCTGAACGAAGTTTGCTCTATTGCCGCGGATGGGAAACTCAATACGGAGCAGAAATTGAAAATCACAAACCTCTGCCGTAAAGTCGAATCTGGTACGTCACAAATGGCTGTTCTATACCAGTCGCTGAAGCAAAGGGCCATTCACGCAGATATCATGATCGATACCCTGAAACAACAACGCGACCTAACAGAGCATTTTTCGGACCTCAAGCAAACGTTTCTGGACTCTTGTTCTGCGAAGAATACTTCTTTTGCCGATGTTGTGAAAAAAGGATCTAACCATTTCATTCGACCGAATAATTTAAGCTCTGTCGCCATTTATCCCGATGATAAGTTGAAAACAAGTGACGAAACAAAAGAACTGGTGAAAAAAATCATACGTCCCGAGCAAATGAAGCTGCAAGTACGTAGTGTCCGAAAAACAAAGAACGGTGGCGTAATAATTAGTACCGAGACGCAACAAGATGCGGATAAACTAAAGAGTGCAGTTCAACTCTCCACAGCTGGACTTACCGCTGACGAACCCAACAAGCGTAAACCCCGGATCGTGGTTGTAGGTGTGCCGACATCCCTGTCTGAAAATGAGGTGTTTAAATGCATTTTTGAACAGAATGTAGCCGATAAGATACCAGCGATGTCTTTGGAATCCTTTCTGACCTCTTTAAAATTAAGCCACAAATCTGGGAAGCGAGAAGCTGCGACCTGTAACTACATTATTGAAGTTCCGGCCAATATACGAAAAATATTAATACCTCAAACAAGGATTTTTATAAATTGGACATCTTGCCCTGTTAGAGACTTTACATTAGTCACGAGGTGTTATAAATGCCAACAGTATGGCCATGCAGCAAAGTCTTGCAGAGAGGTAAATCCTACTTGTGGTCACTGTAGTGAAGCTGGACATATCATGTCTGAATGCACGAAGAAAGGTGACACCCCGAGATGTGCGTCTTGCTCACGCTTTAAAAAACCTAGTGATCACAAAACGGGAGACGCAGATTGCCCTGCTAGAAAAATAGCTGAACACCGATACATAAACTCCGTGAACTATGACTAGGTGCCCACCTAGTGCGTCATACTCAACTAGGCCAGACTTCCGTTGATTTTTACCCTATCTAAGCAAATTCTCGGCCGCAACAAAAATGTTTCGACGGCGTTTTGTTTTGAAATATTTATTTACTTGCATAATTTCTAATACTGCTGACAATCATATTACTATTTGCAATGAAGTGCTACCTTGTTTTTCCTTATATTATTGTATTTACACTTTTTCTTGGTAATCTTATAAATGTTATTTTTTTTGTTCGTATCTTATAATAGGTTTAAAAATATATATCATAATTGTAACTCATACTAAGTTAACCTTTTTCACTAATGTTATCTAAATATTGTTAAGAAATTTACTGTCCTAACACTAATTATTAGAAAATACCGCCTGTGATACAGGTTTAACTTAACCTAGTACAGGCATCGAAATTTTGTTATACCAACATTATTTCTAGGATTTAAATTGTATTTATAGTGCCAATTATTTGAACTTTGAATAAATATATTTCTATATTTCTTTCTATATAAATCATAAAGTTGGTGTCAACCTATTATTTTGTTAAAATCCTGTGATATTTCTGTTAGTTATTTTTTCTTGTGGCAATGTTGTCTAGTCTATAGTAGTTTTTAAAATGGCGGAATATGATTAAAACTGGCGGGAAGAACAACACAAATGGCTGATTCATGAAAATGAGAGGATCAATTGCTTTATTCTACTTCTATAGATAGTATACTTATCGATAACATGTCTGTAACTAAATATAAAAGTATCCAAAATGCTTTAGTGCCAAATAGATCCATTTTTTATAAAATGTAGATAAATGTTTGTTCTCAAATTTAAAATGCTGCAATCAAAGTGTAACGCTGTTTAGATTATTTAGTTATAAAATAAATGTGTCATGTTAATGTGCTGTTTTTTTATTAAAATCCCATCCCCCACTTACAGGAGCTTGGTAATATTTTGCAAATCAATTACTTATCACCACGCTGATAATCCTCGACGAATAAGGTAGAGGTGTACCTAATATTACACCCACATTTCGCCAATTATGTTTAAATCCCATGTCATGATATTAGGTCCCATGGCAGACTCCGTGGGTGGTACTGAGAAAACCTCAGCAGTTGCGCTTACGACCACTACACCCATGAGACATATTATTTATTTCTAACTGCCATCTTGCAGTCCAGTTATAAGGTTGTAGTCTGCTTAATCGGGCAATTCCAGTGGATACCTAGAAAATAAGAAAATACCCTGTCTGGAGGCAGCCAGAGGCGACTAGGAGCTAAGGGCACCCCCTGTAGGGTACGAACGTCGGCTTAGGGTGTCGCTGGGGGAGGACAGCAAGGAACAGACTGGATCTGAGAGATATTATTTGGGGACTGCTGTGAACCTACTGACTCAGCATCACGCTCCAGCAAAACCGGGACATCGCGACGGGCCTAGTCAGCGAGGACAGAATTAACAGAAGTAAATGAAATAAAGCAGCATTTTTATTATTGCCACCCTAACGCTAGCAAGATCACTGCAATCTTTTTTCTTGTAAAATGATTGTTAAGTTGGTATCAGCGATGCCAGCGATATTTAATCACTTTGCACTCTGATACTAGAAATGAACATTATTTTAAAACAATAAAGTTTTGTTTTATTGTGTTAAAATAACGTAAAATAAGGTTGATTTTGGTTTGTTCCTGTCAGAGGTCCAGGCGGAGGACAGTTGCCTACAGTCGCATTTTCAAAAGAAAGTGGCGCTGCCTATGTTTCATTTCCGTCAAAGTTTGATAAAAGTGTCGATAGATGGCACTCAAATAGCATTTTATTATAAAAATCAAACTGAAAAGTCATGGATTACATAAATTAATCAGAAAATTATCGTAATATTGTAGAGTTAAGTAGATAAAAAGTTATATCAATTTAAGAACAAACTTTTTAATGGTCATAATGAAATCTGCCCTAAAATAGGGACAGGAAGGCCATTTTTGATTTGACATTTACAAAGTGTTGACCACAGAGTACTATAATATAAAAGGAAGTGTTGACCACAGAGTACTATAATATAAAAGGAAGTGTTGACCACGGTGCTATAACTTAGAACAAAAGTGACTGATTCATAGCCGACCAATTAGAGTAGGCTTCTGCCTTTGCAGGGACACACTCAGTTTAATAGATTTTTAATTTACTCGTATAGGAAAATCAAGAGTTTGACTTACTTAACGGTAGATGGTGCTTTTCTCAAGATTTTCATTGGGAAAGTCCAAAAATAAGATCCGTTTTACTCAGATTTTTATTGGATAATCAAAATATTTTTATGAGAAATAAAAACAAATAATGAGTTAAAATACCTTTTGAATGCATTGTTTTATCCGACTATGTTTGTTTAAATGGATAAAATCATCCACAAATGCAAAATATCCATATTTTTTTAAACTGCTCTGAATGGTAATAAAGGAACGCAACGCGAGCAAATGACAAACTAATTCGTTTTCAAAGTATCCGTAATCCGTATCCGTTTTTCTCTTTGCAAGTGAATTATTTTGACTTATAGTTGAAAGTGATTATAGTTTTATTAAATGCAACGGCCACAAAGGGCAATTAATTTCAAAAATTGAAGATTTGTGCACTAATTTATTCATTTACAATTGGTGTAAAGACACAAATTAATTATTATGTGGATCACGGAAAGATTATGTGTGGAAGATAAGATTCAGGAGTTGGCATTAAAATATTGTAAAAAAAAAAGATTAAAATAAAAGATTTATGTTTTGTAAATAATGTTTTATTTTTAGAAAACTACTACATAAACTTAAAGAAAATACAACAAACAATAGAAAGCCCCCAGATTTTACAAATCCTACTACAGATATGAAGGTGTAGTTATACATATATATCTTCATGAAAAGTTGTACTTACTCATTACCAGAGGGCGCTACAAAATGTGCGAGTGACGTCTCTATGTCACTATAAACAATGTACTCTGTGGTGTTGACTACTTGATGCGTGTGCTCGTATTTCTTGTTGTCCCACTTTGTTGTGTATTTAGTTCATTATTAGAACATACAATTCATATTACTATTAGATTTTTACGACTAGTTTACGATGTCTAACGAATATTAATTTTTGAAAAACTGTGTATATTCATTGGAATTGTTATATCAATAATGTGCTATTATTTTGTTCCTTAATACTATTTCTTTGTATATTTGTAAAATTCTTACGCTTAAACAGTTCGAAGGAATGTCATGTCGACAGGACCAGAAAAATAATACATTATCGATATTTGTAACTTTTCCAATGCATACACAAATCAACTCAAAACACTTAACTACCTATCTAATATGTAAAATTCTCGTGTCACAGTTTTCGTTCCTATACTCCTCCAAAACGGCTGGACCGATTTAAACGAAATTTTGTGTACATATCGGGTAGGTCTGCGAATCGGCCAACATCTATTTTTCATACCCCTAAGTGAGCAGCGGGTGAAACCGCTGGGCACAGCAAGTATATATATAAATATATACAGCTAGTTTAAATATGTATAGTATACAGGCTGTGTAAGGACACGTTTTCTAGATGCCGCTAGTGTCGCAAAATGGCGTCAATTGTATAACAAAAAAAGTCATAAGAGGGCATTCTTCTCCTGTATAGGTATATTATTTTACTCTGTGCAGAGGACCATTAAATTTAAAAGGACTGAAGTATGGTTAACTGAAATACTTAATTTGCAGCGATATCTACACAACTTCGGAAGAACTTCGCAGACGACCACTGAGCTACAAATGACAATAATGGCGCTAGTGTAGCACGTAAGTCACAGTAGCGCCATCTCTGTTTCTTCAAGGATTTAGGGTTGTAGTATAACCCGACAGAAATTTCTTGTGGAAACAGAGATGGCGCCACTAGTTTGTATTAATCATCTGTATCGCTAGCGCTCTCTCCTTTCCTACCAAATGCAGGACTTCAGGGGGCCAATTCTCGATTTTAGCCATTTATCTCGAGTTCGAGATTCAAAGTCTATCTCTATGTCTATCAAAAATATCTCTATCTCTACCAAAAAATGTCGAAATGACCAAAATTCCGTATTCTCAGTCAAAATAGAAATAAATTTCACGAAAATGTCGAGTCGAGTGAAGATAATGTTACCATTAGGAAGAATCGCACGTTCCATTTTAAGTAACTATAAGTGAATATATGATTTTGTTTTAAAACGCTGACCAAACTTAATTCGTTATGTAAAACGAAACGTTTAGTCTAAAAATAATCAGCTTGACAGTTGAAGAATTTTCAGTTCCCTCAAAACTTTTGAAAATTGTTTTTTGTTTTGTTTAATATAGTTTAGTTTTGTTTTGTTTGTGTAGCAATCTGAAGTTTTTAAATAAGTACTTGTTTCGCTCAATGATCTTTGTCTCCTTCCACAAACGCCATTAAATAAATAAGTCAAGTCAAGTTGCGCTCAAGTCATAAATATTGACGGCGGGATAAATGCGCTTTTAAAGTTTTGTTTCTTTACAACATGGAAGGGAAAAAATACCCCAGTGCTCAACAAAAACATTTACTAGTTGCATTAATTGAAGCAGACCCAGAATTGAGGGGAGGTAAATTCTCCTCCAATTTTTCAAAAAAAGAGGCAGAAAGAAGATGGCAAGCCATCGCTCTGCGCTTAAATGCTTTGGCCGGAGCCAAAAAATCTTGGGAAGGTTGGCGCAAAGTAAGTACAATGGTTACCAATCTACCTTTCTGTGACTCAACCACCGTTTTTAAACTTAATCATTCGCTGTTTTCATTACTTGCAATCACCGCAATGTTTTCAAATTCCTTACTTCTCAGTAATTTATTTATCTTTGTATATTATTTAATTCTCAAAGAATGTATGTTCCTGCTAACATAATAATTTTATTTCAGAGTTGGCAAGACAAAAAGTCGAAAACCAAAAATAAATTGGCAACAATGAGAAGACAATCTATGTTGACTGGAGGAGGTCCACCACCAGAACAACTCAATGAAGAGGACCAATTGATACTTAGTACATTTAGTACATCTGCTCTGGTAGGCCACATTGATTCGAACGAATCAATTGTGGAATTCATTGGTGAGTGAAACTAAGGCTATTCTGTGTACTGCTATTATTATATATATTGTAATTAGAGTTACATTTTGGTTTTTTTTTTCAGATTTAGCTACACCAAGTACCTCAAAAGTTGACATGTGTACAGCCTCTGCAGTGAGCTCTGGATCTCGAGGTATTCTATTTTGCATTTAAATTTATAATAAAACATATATAACATAAAACCCAGTTAAAATGAAACCCAGTTATAAAATTAAAGTAAATAAATATTTAAGGTTGTTAAGTTTAGGTTTCCATAATCTTTAATGTTTATTTTAGAAATAGTCCAAGATCCTATACAATGTGCCGTTCTGCCAAGCACCTCACAATCTGGCATTGGTATGGGTGCAGCTGCTCCTCCAGGGACCTCTGGATCTCGAGGTAATTCTTTTTTCATTTAGATTTACATATTCATATATTATGTATAAAATAAATGTGTCTTAATGTTTATTTTAGATATAGTCCAAGATCCTATACAATGGCACATTCTGCCAAGCACCTCACAACCTGGCATTGGTATGGGTGCAGCTGCTCCTCCAGGGACCTCTGGATCTCGAGGTAATTCTTCTTTCATTTAGATTTACATATTCATATATATTATGTATAAAATAAATGTGTCTAAAGACTTCTTGAAACTTGACAGTATCTAACAAGAATTTTAAATAAAAAACTTATGAATTTTTAAAAGCTCTTGTTCAGTCCAGTACACTAAGAAGAGAGTACCTATTCCTTTTAATTTCTTAAATTCGTCACAATTACAGAGGTAAACAAAATAAAATATGTGCTATACTGGACTGAACAAGCAGCCTTAAAACTTTTTAAATGGGTTTTATCAAACATTGACTGCAAGGAAGAATAATATTATAATTGGTTTTGTTTATAGGAAAATCAAAACAAAAAACGAATGCTGCCCGACGTCAGCTGGCATCCATTGATGTTGCTGAGAAAATTAGTGCAGCAATGGAGAAAAAAAATGAACAAAAAGAAAAATTTTACACGGAGTTTATAAAATTAATGGCTCAGCAAACAGAGGCTTTGGCTGCAATAGCCAGATCGATGCAGGCAAAATCATCACCCTATATATAATATTTTTGATAAGGATGATGATTTTATCTGCATAGACCTGTTAATGATCAAAAGAAACTAGTCTGATTATTGATTACCCATTATTTATTGATTTGAAGATATTATTTGTTAATTATTGCTAAGAGTATACATATAAAAAAGACTGTGATTTTATAATTAGTCTGTAAAAAGTCTGACTCTACATACATACATATACACCAATGATTGTTAATTATTTACATATTACTGCCATAATTATTGTTATTTGATGTAAAGTTTATTTGTTAATTGTCTAAGATTATAATTGTTTAAAAAACTGTACTGTGATTTTATAATTAAACTGTAAAAAGTCTGACTTTACATACATTCATATACACCAATGATTGTTAATTATTTACATATTACTGCCATAATTATTATTTGATGTTAAGTTTATTTGTCAATCATCTAAGATTATAATTGTTTAAAAAACTGTACTGTGATTTTATAATTAGTCTGATCTTATGTATGTACACACATTTGTTATTCTTTTTTTTAATTCATAATGAATGTGAGATAAGACTTGGAAATTCTAATGTGTAGCTGTTTGTGCTATGTTGTTTTACAAATTTTAATAATTACAAATATCTAATGATTGAATGTTTTTTTTATTTTTTATTCGGCGGACCTGTTGGTCTAGTGGTTAGTGGCCCTGACTGCCGAGCCGGAGGTCGTGGGTTTGATTCCCACCCAGGACAAACTTTGTGTGATGAGCATGATTGTTTGTTCTGTGTCTGGGTGTGATTTATCTATAAAATGTATGTATTTATAAATTATATAAGTATGTATATTAGTTGTCTGGTTACCATAATACAAGCTCTGCTTAGCTTGGGATCAGATAGCCGTGTGTGAGTTGTCCCAAGATATTTATTTATTTATTCATGTATAATATTAAGTTAATAAATAAAACAATTTTATTATTAGTTTGTAACAATTTATTTAAATTCTATGAAAAGTAGTTATTGGTCAGAAGGTTATGGGTCAGAATGCTGGGCTGTAAAAAAGGGGGATAAAAAACGATTGCATGTAGCGGAGATGAGAATGTTGAGATGGATGTGTGGGGTGACAAGAATGGATAAAGTAAGGAATGAATATATTCTAGGAAGTTTGAAAGTTGCGCCTGTTACTGAAAAATTGAAAGGGAGTCGTTTGTCTTGGTATGGACATGTGATGAGGAGGGATGAAGGACATGTGACTAAAAGAGTGATGGATCTGAATGTTGATGGACGAAGAGCGAGAGGAAGGCCAAAGAAAAGATGGATGGATTGTGTAAGGAGTGATATGAAGGAGAAAGGAGTAAATGATGCCATGACGTCTGATAGGGGAGAATGGAAGAAGAAAACGTGTTGCGCCGACCCCAAATAAAATGGGACAAGGGCAGGAAAATGATGAATGATGAGTTTGTAACAATTTATTTAAATTCTATGAAAAGTAGTTATTTATTATATTTTGTTGTTTTTGTCTCCCTAGATTTAAATAAATATTGCCTCCAGTTGCAGGTAGAGGGTCTAAGTTAATTATGCCTAATTCTCTTTCTACAGGCATATCAGTAAGCTCCAAGTTGTGAGCTATACACAAATTGTGTAATACACAGCAGGCGTTAATTATTTTAGTGGCCTTATTTGGTGTGTAGTGCAAGACCCTGTCTTTTAAAAGACATCTAAACCTCCCCTTTAGTACTCCATTACAGCGCTCGATAATGGATCGCGTTTTCTTTAATGCTTCATTGTAGCGAAACGCAGGCGTATTCTCTTCGTCGTCCTCCTCCAAGTCTAATATGGGCGTTAGACACCACGGCCTCAAGGGATAACCACTATCACCTGAAAATAGATTGCACTTGTAATTAATTAACCGAATAATAGTTGGTAAAAATATGTATAATTTAATCAATATAGTACAAAACCTATACTTCACAAAAATTTGGTTTTAAGACAAATAGCTTATAAGAATGTCAAACACATTTGTCAAGGAAACTTGACAGGATGAAATGAAAGGTGGACTCCTTTTTAGACTCTTTCGGTCCATTGTACATGATGTGATAGGTTGGTTGGCCTTAGAAGCCAGCCCAACTCTGCATATATTTGATAAGATAGTAGTAACCTGATGTGTGGCGGTTTCTACATAAAGGCATACATACCCAATAAGTGATAGTTAGTATATCCAGCATTATGGAGATTTTCTAGTAATGGCAACACTGCAGAGTTGCTCCAGATATATGAATCATGAGTACTGCCTGGGAATAGTGCATTTACATTCAAAATTTTTAATTTGGAATCACAAATCTGTAAAGGAAAAAATCTGATTATAACATTTCTTAAGTGTTTGTTGACTTTATTGATAGGTATCAAATATAACAAACCAGCTGTGTGTTAATGGAATGAAAGTTTTTCCTATTCACATAGCTTCTCTCGTCATGAGTAGTTCCCGAAGGAGGCACAATTGCAACATGTGTGCAGTCAATGCATCCTATCACTCCGGGAAACCCATAGCAGTTGTAAAAGCTAAAAAAATAACAATACATGAAGTATAAAAATTAAGTAAAAAGTACTTGGGTATTGAACAAGAATATAAATGTCTTACTCTAAGGCTATTGTTTGAAGCTCTTGTAATGTTCGAGGAAATCTCACCCATTCATGAAAAATGTTTGGATGGTTCAATGCCTCTACAACATCACTTATGCAACGAGAGGTTGTTGCCTGGGATACATTTATTTTGTTCAAGTTACCGGTTGGAGTTTGATAACTCCCAGTACCCAAAAAATGTAAAGTACATAGGACCTGAAATAATATAACTAAGTGTTAGGTAGGAAGGTAAATGATAAAGTTCTTTATTTTAAAATAAAAATATCTAAGTTATACAAAAGTTCAATCAAGTATAATAAAATCAGTTATAATATTTGTGCACTCATTAATAGTTTTTTGCACTCTAAAAATGCCATTTGTACACCAAAGCATAGAAAGAGTTTGGTGCACACTTAGTCATTTAAGTATTTTTGGTGGGTTAGTTTGGTAAACAGTTAAATACATGCTTTTAATAAAATTATTAAGCAAATAATAATTTACCTTCGTTTTCAGGTCTATTTTCGTAGTATCCTGAATTATAGGAGCCACGAGATCTATTAAAATCCTTATTAAATTTTTATTCAATCTGAAGTTTTTGATTACTTCTGTTTCGCTCAAGTCAAAAATATCGACGGCGGGATAAATGCGCTGTTGTCGCCGTGAATTAGCCTGTTGCTCGCTATTTTCCAACAACTCCAAGATGAACATGTTAATAAACTCGTCCATTATTCAGGGGTTCCAAGTCCAATCGTGGATACGCAAATTACAGAGTCCGTTATTGTACGCGAAGGTCGTCGTTTCCAGAAAACACACAATGCACAAATCACAGAGCAAATCGAATATCCAGTATGAGAAGCCAAGCCGTAGTTTAATTAAAAATCAAGGAAAACACAATGTAACGCAATAACAATAACAAAAATCCAACAAACTCACTCAGCAGAAATGACATATCTCTACAATCGACATGACATCTCTACTGCTCAGAAGCACTCGACACGAACTCGAACGTCAACCTTCGACAAATGTCGAATTCGAGATCCCCAGAATAGCAACTTTTAAAATTTGTCGAAAAAATTACGTCATTAGACATTTTTATCGAGTTCGACACCATCTCTAAAATCGAGAATTGGCCCCCAGGCAGCTTTTGTAATATGTCATCATTTAATTTTCCTTTTGTACCCACTTATGCAGTCTATATAACTATATTCATTGGTTTGAAATAAACTTCTCAGGTTTAAATTCCCATAAAAAAATAGGGAAGTTGTATACTTACATTGCAATGCTTCGTTATCACTGATTTAAAGAGGCAATATACACGCTATAGTACATAGGAGCTGAGCAGCGGATGAAACCGCTGGGCAAAGCTATTCTGAAATAAACAAAAAGGTACCTAGGTACTCAATATGTTTATTTCCTTTACCATAATGTAATAAATAAACAGACAGCTTGAAGGCTGAAGGAGTATAAGGCTGAAATCTACTTAGTGTAGTTCTACCAAAATGAGCCAACACATAATCCCCTAGTATTTCAGTTAAATGCCATCTTAATTTCTGAGTACAGTACGGGCTACGGCCAACGAGAAGCGATACGAAAGGTCATTAACACAACTGTGGCGTTGACAATCTAATATTTAGCTCTTTCCATCTTGTGCCTTTGTCGTAATGTCTCGTTCTCCCGGCAAAAACATGACAACGTTAAGACGAGTTCGCCAACATTCGGGCGGCCATTTTAGATGAGGTTTTAGCATGGGTTTTGTTTACATTTAGTATCGCTTCTCGTTGGCCGTACTGTAGGTACTTATCGAGAGCAAGCCTAACCTTAGAATAGATTAGAAAAACAAAATCATAACTTATAACATAACAATTATGAAAATATATATTTTTTAAATGTAGTCTGGTGCATGTTTGCAGAACTACACTCTATTTCTTACTTAGGTACCTATAACGCTTTTTTCTGGGGTGGGAATTCATCAAATAACTTCCCCCACTCTCGGTGGAGCGGGGAGGAGTGTCAAACTTGTACTGACTAAAACCCACCCACGTTTCTTCTACCGCCCTTTATGTTCCGGGGCCGCGGTATCTCTTTCGAACAACCCGCAACCCCGGCTGGCCCCTCTGCTTTGCTGACATCTCGTTTGAGGCGCGCGTGAAGCACTAACGCTCCGTCGACACGGCATGTCGTCAATAGACGGACGGACGGAGAGATACCCATAGCTCACCGTCCACAGGCCCGCATCTACGGTGGCCGGGAGTCGTCTCGCGGCGCCCGACGCTTGGGGCGTCTCCCGTAGGTGTCACTTGCGATTGCAATACAAACCAGGGTCATATTTCTCAACGTATTTATTCGTTTAACAATCATCTGTGAAATATTGATTTAAACCAGTTTTAAATTCCTGTAACAAAATCGCTCGATGAAGGGTAAATTTGAACATTTCCTTCAAGATTTATTAACAAGTTTGGCTTTCAACAATTGATTTGTGTTCTTCTCGCCTTGGACGAGGAGTTGCAGCACGTTATACAATACAGTGCCATATTCATCTGACACCTCCCTTTTTTTTCATCATTCTTCTCACAGTCCATTCATAATTGTTGGTTTTACGACACAATATAATCATCTAATCCTTATTCTAACATTGGCAAAAAATAACAATCCAAAAAAGATAGTTTTACCTGTTTTAATAATAGCAAAATATAATTATGCCAGACAAAAACTTACCTACTCAATAATCACAGATATGCTATTTTATTAAAAACAATTTAGGGCAGAAAGTTGCTACCACCATTTGCAATTTGAATTTTTATGTTGTTAAGTATTTGTAGGCCGTTGACGGCAAAATATAGAGATACTTATACTTAATATTTATTTACACATTTTAAACCCATGTTTAACAAATCTTTTTATATTAACAAACCTTTGACTTTAGACTTTTTTCTCAAAATATACAACTACAGAATAAGTTTTTAGTAATAATACTGTTCTGTAAATAAGGTCTTAAATCTTAATACTATAAAATATAAACAGTCAGAAAAAGAGAAAGGTACGCAGAGTGACTCGTTGAAGGAAGAAGAATGATTGTGATGAGCGTGGACCCAATATCCAAGAACTAGGTACATGATTCAAGTCACTGAAAATTCAGTTATTTATGTCAGACGGTTCGGCCAAGCCCCCGCGCCTACAGGCGATACCAGACTGATTACGAAGATAAATATCACGTTATTGATGTCCCGAATGCACTAATAAATCATAAAAAAAAACAATTGGATTTCTGATGCGCTGGTAAAATAAACAGTTCGAAAGGAGTTAAGCAAGAGTTACGCGAAGCAGATACGTTGATAATTTTAGGGAGAATTCTAATAACTGAAAACTATTTTTTTAATGGGAAATCATAATATAGCTTCGTGGAGGACCCATTCATGTCTCTTCTTTTGCCCTTTGTGTTCCAGGGCTGCGGTATCACAATCGAACAACCCGCAGCCCTGCATCTTGCCGTTCATTCCCATTACTTCGATTCATTAGTTAGATCGTGGAACTAGTGAGAATTTTTTTCCTCATATGTTCGACCGTCGAATTAATTAAATTTAAAAACAGTTCTACTACCACTCCCATGACAAGGTAAGTCACCGTTTCCGAGGAAAATGATCTTTTGTAAACTAACCTCAAAACACTCAAATATTGCTTAAAAGGCCTCTACTTTTGGGTGGTTTAAAAAAACAACCACGAAGGAGGTAGCGGGGTCTGTTCGCCCGCTACGCTCGCTCACTACGACCCCGCCACCTAATTCTAACCTAAATCTATCCGAGTCGGGGTGCCCCCAAGTCTGTTGACGGGGTAGTCGACTGCGGGTCCCCTACCTTCTGGGTTCTGGTTTAAAAAAAATCTCACTAGTTCCACTATCAAACTAATGAATCGAAGTAATGGGAATGAACTCATCTTGCAGTCACACCCAGAATCGGTGTGAAAATTAGAAATACAGAACAATTGCCCGTCTAGCAAAATTACACTCCACATCATCAACTCCAGATTGATTTTATGGGCTGGTACCCCAGCAGTAAGCCACTTTTCCTAAAGATCGAGGAACTCTAATTCCGACTTGTCGAAGAAAAATGTTACAAATACAAAACTCAATACAAACTCTTTTCCTGACTGTTGATTAAACATTAACGCTAAGTCTATTCTAAAACATCGATTACACAAACATTGAGATCGTCGTAAAGACATTTATTATAGCTTAAACTTGTAGAACATTTAGAATAAATAAATTGTACTAATTTAACAATATACAGGGAATCAGGATTAGTACAAAAATACAAATTAGCAATGGAAAAATAGAAAACAATGTTTAGCACAAAAATCCCAGGACATTAAATGGGTACTTATTTTTATTTATTTTTTTATATCGAGTAATTTTTGGAGTTTACTCCTTAAGAATCGATTTTCATATATAAGGCGCCCGGTATGAGAAAAATCCGAGGGGTAAAACCTACGAAAGTAACGAAAATGTGTCACGTTTTTGGTGCGCACCTTTCTAATTTGGCTGTGAGTGTATTAAGACGTACATATGGTATGCTGTATAGGCGACTATACCTATATACTATATGTTATTGGGCTTGTTTGTTTCTATCAGTGTCGATGTATTTATATTGCTATTTTTTTTCATTAATTTGTGAATTTACCCTTTCATATGATATTAATCTTTTTTCAGTTGAATAAACTCTTTTTGCGTATGGTTAGATACTCGTACTTAAGGGGTAAACTCCAGTCGTGCGTCGGAGCTGACACACACACTTTTTTTTCTTTGAAATGTAAAAATCCCTGTAAGATATTTTTTAAGAAGTCTTCAGTTAAGGTCGAATACCTTATCAAAGAAAAATTTATCCATTAAAATATATGACAGGACGGGTAGATGATAATTTCGAGTCATGGACTCTATACATTTATAAATACGGAAAACAAATGACTAGTACATTTATAACACCTGCTCTTTGTTATACTTATATCTAAATGGACAATAGTCAGCTAAAGTACGGCCAACGAGAAGCGATACCAAATGTAAACAAAACCCATGCTAAAACCCCATCTAAAATGGCCGCCCGAATGTTGGCGAACCCGTCTTAACGTTGTCATGTTTTTGCCGGGAGAACGAGACATTACGACAAAGGCACAAGATGGAAAGAGCTAAATATTAGATTGTCAACGCCACAGTTGTTCTTTAGGTTAATCACCTTTCGTATCGCTGCTAGTTGGCCGTACTGTAAATATTAAGGTTTTAAGAATTTAACCTTCTGATCATCGGAGATAAATTGCGTCGCTGATGAGTCCTGTCGGCGAAGTGTCCTGTCGGCGAAGTGTCCTGTCGGCGAAGTGTCCTGTCGGCGAAGAGTCCCGTCGAAGTAAAGTCTTGTCGGTAATCAGTCTGTCGGCGTAGTGTCTGTCGGCGTTTAGTCGTACACTCCAAAAACGTGTCAGTAAACAAGTATTACCGTTGAGTCGCGCTGGCACAAATTTGTGCCACCAAACCCCGATCGTCTTAAAACTGTATTTTTGTAGTAAAGATAGGTAAGTCTTAAATCAGAATACGCTGACGATAAGAGCCCGCCCGGCGGTGCTTGACGGATAGTTGACGTAAATAAGAAATGATTTTTTGGTTATAGATAAGACACTTCTTAACATAATATACATATAATAAGGCTTACTTGGGCCAAAACGATCCAACTCACATTTCATCAGTTATTCAGTCAATCGAATGCAGGTTTGTACGTTTTGACGGAATAAAGCCAATTTCAACAAGTATTTTTCTAATAATAACATTTAAAAATCGGGTAGAAAATATACACGACAAAAAGCATCACACTAGATTGTGCGTTTTACAATAACCGTAATTATTATCCTTACTAATATTATAAAAGCGAAAGTAAGTTTGTTTGTTACGTCTTCACCCCTAAACAGCCAAACCTATTTTAATGAATTTTGGTACAGAGATAGGAAATTGGAGACGGACATATGCTAATTTAAAAAAAAAAGTGAGATAAGTGGAGAAAGAGAAAAAAAGGGAGAGAAAGATTAAAAAAAAACGATCATCACGCGGGTTAAAGTTAGCGCTAGCCTAAAGTAAGTATACCACGCGGACGAAGTCGCGGGCGGAAGTTAAATATACAATTAGTAATGTGTGCGTAGAGGAGCTTAAAAATTATATAATGATTATAATTTAAAAGAGTGTCCATGGAGTTTCTTGCTCATTCTTCTCCATAGAGATCAACGCTTTGGAATGGACAACTACAGTACTTTCACAAGTTATTATGTCTTGACTGGGACTGTAGATTCATTTTGTTTCTTGACATTCAAAAGTGAATGTAATGGTATACTTGAAATAAATGATTTGATATGATTTTTTATTTCAATGATCAAAAAGATAGAGAGTTTTTTGGCTCCTCTACCTTAGTGAAAAATGATCTTGTAAATACATGGAGCGATAGTATCGCTGTAAGGATGAAATGAACGAAGAAATATTTTGAATAAAAATAATATAGTTATAAAATAATCAACAAACGATTGATGACCTCTTTTTTTGTAAAATTCGGTTAATAAAATCATAGGGAAAGTCAGTTTTTGCAGTATTTTTTTTGTTTGACGCTTTGGTTTCCCCTATGGGTGCGTCAGGCGGTGCAGTCAGTGCATATGTGTCGTAGGATAATTTGATACTTCGAATCTTCGCGGAAATCCTAGGGGTTTTGCGAAAACGCGGATAATTAGACATAGGCGAAAAATTATCAAATCTTACTGGACAAAGTCAGGATTTTTGCGAAAATACTCGTTACTATAGTAAGATTGCGAAACGAAACGCTGGCTGTTATGAAATAAGAACGCTGATTGGTCGGTCAGCGCGTTCAATAAGAGATCGTCTCTGATTGGTTGACGTCTTAAATGTCAATCATTTGTTGCCGCACGTTATTTGGTTACGTTGTTTCATCCAATTTATGGATTACACCCTAAAATTGGATCATTTTTTTTACTACGACTGAGATCTCCTATTGTCTGTAGAAAACAACATACATACTAAAATTTTCAATAAAAAGGTTATAAAAATCAATTTAGTGATTTTCCTTTCTCACCTATTCTAAACCTTCATGCCTCTATGATACAATACTTGAAGTTAATCATCGGCAAACTAGGAACCAATTAGAAGTCAGCCAGCAAAATTGTAGCCAATCAGTGTTGAGCACATCAAATCTTACTATAGTAACGAGTATTTTCGCAAAAATCCTAACTTTGTCCAGTAAGATTTGATAATTTTTCGCCTATGTCTAATTATCCGCGTTTTCGCAAAACCCCTAGGATTTCCGCGAAGATTCGAAGTATCAAATTATCCTACGACATATGCACTAGCAATCGATTAAGTTTGGTACAAAATTGCGCGCCGCCTCCCGTTATACAACGAACTACTTATTATTGTCATCTTTTACACGTTTAGTTCAGCTAAAACTATCTAATCCACAATCTATCAATGCTTTAATTATGACACACTATCAGAATCTTAGTCAATATCAAAATATGGTCCTTAAATAAATATCTAAAATAAATTATTTCTTTGGAAAATATTTCATGTGGACTAGATTGTTTTGCCAATTTGATTAAATATCATTTTAACAGCACCAATCAAACGTTAACGGAAGGCTATAATTTTAACAGTATTTCATATTTTAATATTTTAGTATACAGTATCATGACTGTTCACTATCGTTTAGAAAGTTGCCAATAAAACGCGATCAACGCATTTCAATTCGATCGCTTTAGACTTCGACGATGGAAAAGTCGAAAAACTTTTCAACGATGGAAAAGTCGAAAAACGTTTAGAGTTTTCCATCGTCGGCGCTCGCTTACAAGTCGAAGGTCACTTCGTCTAAGCCAATAACATCCATCTGGTTGCAGTCAGTACAAGGAAGACAAACTTGACAATTACAGTCATTTCCACCATTATTTTCCCCGCAAACCAACATCAACCTTATAGCACCAATTATAAAGAACAATGTGATTTGGACGACGTTTACACCTATTTGCAAAGACAATAAAACTCAATGTTTTGACCTGTGATTGAAATTTAGAAGTAAAATATTGTTGACAGTTTCTTTTCTTTTTTCTTGGTGGCTACACTAGCGAAGGAACCAAGCGTGCAGCAAAGTATCTAGAATGTTCGTTTCACCTCGCTCCTCTCAAAGCGACTCGCTAGGATCTAGGCTCTATGCAAGGCAACTGCACATCTGGTAATATCGCGGATAGGTATTGAAATTTTGAATGGGGCAGTTGATCTTTTCGCGATATATTAAATGTGAAGTCGTCCCACAGATTAGCGAAAAGCGTGTCCAACTAAGACAAATTGTTCGAACAGTTAGCAATCTACATCTTTCACAGACACTGGACCTACAATATTTTCTGAATGTTTTGAGCAAGAAAATATTCGATAGGTAACCACTCCCTCATCAATAGTGCCTACATAAAATGATGTAGGCTTAAAATCATCTTTTTTAGTGCTTTTTTTTTTAATTTTCACCATCCATTGATTCTTCTAATCTATGACTATTGGCCAAAAATATGTCGGCCCAACCACGTAAAACATCGTCCCCAGCATAATTTCTTCCACCATCTGGGTTTTGGGCTATTGTAACTTGGCAAGGTGTTTCGATCTTCGGTCTAGCAGCTGGTACCTCCATTACTACCTGCGTGGTGTAGTCACAGTTGTCTGCAAACGTCGAGGGGCGGTTCACGTCGCCTGTAGGCCGTTGTAATGGGTCATAGCGACTTCTTTGCTGACGTGCCAAATATTTGAACCTAAACAGTAAACAGGTAAATTAATCAAAATATTTTTTAAGCCTACAAGGCTACTTATTAAACGTCGAGAAAAGGTGCACGGTTCGGGTTAGTCATTTCCTATGGAGAAGAACCGGCAAGAAACTCCATGGTTTTTTAAATCATTTGGATTTACAATGTTGTTGTTACAGCGTTAGTACTTATGTAAGTATAAAAACAGCGCGTTTGCTTTACTCACATTCGTACGTTTATCACAGGCATACTGCAGTGTTGATGAATTCTCAAATGACAAACAATATTAGAATTTTGACTGAATTAAAATTGACATTATGTCAATTCGTTTTGATTTTATATTGCACATTGTTTTTATTTATTTTTGTTACAATCTTTGTTGTTGTTTGTTATTATTATTTATTTTACATGTATGTGTAATTCGATTTCTATCTTTGACATTTAATAATATTGTAATCTATATTGTATTACAGCGACACAAATATGAGAGTAGCAAAAAGTACTACAGCGCCATCTATGTAACTACTGAAGAACTAACGGCAAGAGTGCTACATCTTGCAAGCAAAGTTATATACGAAGTTAGCATATATACGAGCACCCGACAAGCAAATGTGGAGTAGTGGCCCACCAGACACGATATCCGCCTGGTCGGAGTATCCTCCCTTTTCTATAGAGGACAAAGAACTTTACACCCTGTTCCTCATACCTCTAAAATATCCTTATTGTATATTCTACACAATGTATATTGTTTTGAAATAAATACTATGACTTATGGCATTACAAGACCGGTGTGGCAATACATTCAAATGCGTGGTTAAATGGATTGTAGATGATAATAATCACAACTAAAACACCAATCACAATCATCACACTTGTAAGGTTTGTCATGAACTAATTAGTTCTCCTCAACCTTCATAAGTCTTAAAAGATTTACTACACTTTCATAGCCAATAAGTTGTGGGCAACAAAACTGCCACATTGAGCGCACACTTACTTCTTGGCGGTCCTTAGCTTCTGTGCGCGCTGCTTTCTCGTCCCACCAAAGGAATGAGACTCGTCAAATGCCGCCTTATTTGTCACTTTATATTCTGAAGTTGGTAAGATGAATGATGGTTTGCCTAAACACGTCTCTGTATTGTAGTTAATATGGTTTGGATGTATTAGCCGGATGTCGCAGATCGGGCAGTACGCGCTGGAATGTAAAATATTCAGATTACATGTTGAGTGTAAAAGTAGCCCTAAGGCGCGTCGCCCAGGGCACGCCACAATAGTGGCGGTAAGTCCCCTCTTTGAGGAGTGGCTGGAGAGGCGTCATGGCGTCCTCACCTACCGCCTGACGCAGGTCCTCACCGGACACGGAGGACACGGTGGAGCACACAGTGGCGATCTACCCAGCTTGGGCGGAGCACCGCCGTGCCCTCGTAGAGGCGATCGGCGGCGGCGATCTCTCGCGTCCGGCCCTGGTTCAGGCCATGGTCCGGAGCGAGAGGGAATGGGAAGCGGTCACCACCTTCTGCGAAGCAGTAATGCTAGCAAAGGAGGTGGCCGGGCGTTTGAGGGAGAGAACATCTGCCCAACCCAGCCGCCGCGGGAGACTCCCATGGCGCCGGGCGCCGCGAGACGACTCCCGGCCACCGTAGATGCGAGCCTGTGGGCGATGAGCAATGGGTAGTTCACCGTCCGTCCGTCGATTGACGACAGGCCGTGTGGACGGCGCGTTCGTGTTTCACGCGCGCCTCAAAGAGAGTCAGCAAAGCAGAGGGGCTTTTTTTTTTTCGGGTGGGAAATCATCCAATGACTTCCCCCGCTCTGGGCGGAGCGGGAGGGCATGTCAGACTTGTACTGACTAAAACCCACCCATGTTTCTTCTTTTGCCCTTTACGTTCCGAGGCCGCGGTATCTCTTTCGAACAACCCGCAAAAGCAGTGGGGCTTGCCAGAGCCTCCGCCTGCCGGAGTTGCGGGTTGTACGCGCGTCGCCCCTAACAAAGCCGAAAGACACAATTTTCCAACATTTTTTAAGTACATCCTTACTTATAAAAGTGAAAGTGAGTTGTTTGTTTGTTACGTCTTCACGCCTAAATGGCTTAAACGCTATTTTTTTTTAAGTTAGAGATATGAGAGAGAAAGAGGGATTAAAAGAGAAAACTTAGCATTGCTACTACAATAAATAAGGCGCTAGGGCAAAAACTGCAGGTAGCAGGTACCTGTAAATCAGGAAAGGGGAACTATATTACCCCAAATTTAACGCGAGCGAAGCCGCGGGCAAAAGCTAGTACATACATAAAGTCACGCCTTTGTCCCATATGGGTAGGCAGAAACACAGAACGCCATCTGCTACGATCCTCACACAATCCTTTTGCTTCGCTCACATTCATGCATCTGGTCAACAAGTATTCTGTACATATAATTAATCAACTCGTTTTTTTGGCGAAAATTTACTTAATCAGATCTCCAGAATTACGTAATTAATGTTGATGAACAGATTTGAAGTTTCAAAAATACTCACATCAACTCCGGACGATGTTCGCGAACATGTTGAATAAAATTTTCAAAAAACGGAATCAATATGTTACAGTCAGAACACTTGAACCCACAGAACTTCCCATGTTCTGTCTTTTGGTGTTGTTTTAGGTCCAAGATATTTTTGAAACTCATCTTACAATTGTCACATCTATTAGGATAGGACGTCCACGTTCGACGCCGGTGTAGTAGTGGAGACGGGATTTGGTAGGTTCCTGAAAAGATGTATAGAATGCAACTGCTAATAGCTTAGGCATAGGGTGGGCAGACCAGCTTACAGCGGGTAATAGCGGAACATATTAGCATCCCCAACGCTATCTTCTTTCTCGTGTGGTTAGCGCCTAACCTGGTGTTATTTTATGATGTCCATCCGAAAACAAATAAATGCACGCTGGTTTTCTCATGTTTTCCTTCAGCGAAGCAAATGATGCCTATATTGATTATACAATACGCAAATGAAACTAAGAAATCAGAGATCACCCTGGGTTCGAATTCGAAATGAGATGAAACGGTTGGCGGAGCGATCATTTATTCAAATTAGGCTGATAATCAGCACTTTTTGAACGTCAGATTACAAGAGACAGTCCCACAAAAACGCCCTGCCCTTCGCCACTTCCTAGTGTTTTAGCTGGGAAGAAGAAGTGGCGGAACAAACTCCCCAGCAACACATCTGTCTGTCAGGTTAGAAGAACCAGATTTTATACAATTCCGTTTATCACAAGAAATTATAAAAAAGTAAGAAATTATTCATTCATTGACACTTGTCAGCTAGCAAACACCAATTATAATATAAAAACAAAAAAAATACCAAATTCTAAATAATAAATTCACCAGTCTAACGAGTGTGCCCGCTTACACGTGCTGCGTGTCGTAAAATAAAGATCAGCAACATTTAAAGATGAACAAATATTTGTATTGCCTACAGATAGTTGCTCCGGGTCTGGCTGTTTGTATTTTATGTGAGTTTAATGTTTCTAAACGCACCCACGATACTGGAGAAATTCCTAGTGTGGAGCAACGATTTTTTTAAAAAGAAAAACAAGAAGGCAATGGGAACTGATCATTTTTTGGTTCCTTTACCAAATGATTGTCCGTCTGTCTGTCTATTTACTTCGAAACTTTTAGAAATCAAGAGGAAAATTCTGAAATTGTAAGTTAGTAAAACGTAAAAAAACTATCAACATTAATTTGTTTGAATAAGATTTTATGATTATTTTAGTTACTGTTTTGCTGCTGGTTGTCAAACAATATTCATGAATAAAGAACGACCCCAATTTTTATTGTTTTCATATGCAACGGAACCCTCAGCATGAAAAACATTTTTTGTAGAAAATCTTTTAAGGCCGTATAAGAATTAAAGGGGCACAAACTACTTAGTTCATGACAAACCTTACAAGTGTGACGAATATGACGGTTACTTTAGTGTGGATTAAACTCTAAAGCAAAGAAAAAAAAAATTCTACATCGATTCGCAGTGGTATTTTAATCTGAAGAACAAGGGACAAGAAACTCCATTGTTACTATTATAAAATGTTTGGTAATTTTTAGGTACATCATCATCTGCCAAGAAGAAGAAGCTAACCCCAACTTTTCCCAACTATGTTGGGGTTAGCTTCTACTTAGGTACATGAATTATAAAATAACTAGCTAAAGCCCGCGGCTTCGCCTGCGTCATATTGAAAAAAAGTATCCTATATGTTATTCCGGACTATAATCTACCTCTGTGACAAATTCCATCAAGATCCGTTCAGCTGTTTTGACGTGGAATAGTAACAAACATCCATCTATCCATCAATCTTCACAAACATTCGCATTTATATTATCAGTTCCTACTAATATTATAAATGCGAATGCGAATGTTTGTGTAAGTGCAGTAAGTAGTAGTAAGTGCAGTGCTTAGATTTAGCAATAACAAATAAATAAAATATGTTCCTCACATATTTACAAATATTGCATACAAACTAGATTACTTTCAGTACATTTTAACAAATAATCAGTATATTTAGCAATTATGTTGTAGTTGCAATGAAAAAATCACAATTAATTAACTTGCAACAAAATTGATCTTTTTTAGGCTCTTAATTGACCTGTAAAGCAAGACCTGCATGCTTCCAAACATTCTATCTAGTTTGTAACTTAAGAAAAACAGTATTTAAGGAAAATCTACATAATTTTTCAAGAGCTATTGATAGACACCACAGTTTTATGTAGATTTATTATTTCAACCCTCAGTTACTAGTAAGAATAGATGGCAAAATTTCACATCAAATTTGTGTAACGGTTCATAAAAGACCTTCTGTCCAAATTTCAACTGTGCGGTGCCGAAAATCTCGGAGCAAAATGACTTTAACATACTGACATATGAACGCACAATGGTCCACTGGAAGGATTAAGTGAAGAGACCGGACCCTCCCCCCCAAGAAGGGTGGGGTCTACATGAAGAAGAAGACAGACAAACAAATCATCAGGCTATATTAGTCCACTGCTGGACATAGCCCTCCCCTAATGAGCGCCATAGTGCCCTGTCTTCAGCTTGCCACATCCAGCATCTGCCTGCAGTCTTTCTTAGACAAACAAATGGACAGAGCAAATTTATAATGGTGCCATTTGGTAATAGAATGCTAAATACTGTCATTAAAAAATTCAAACTCAAAGTATTAATTTCAATTAGACTGTTACTTTTGAATGTCAAAAAGATAAAGCTACAGTCCCAGTCACAAGGCATAATAACTTGTGAAAGTACTGTAGTTGTCAATTCCAAAGCGTGGATCTATATGAAGAAAAATGGGCAATTAGTTTTAGTCACAGAGTTACTCACTGGGAAACGTCACTTAAGAACATAACATACAAAATCATTTGTTGTACAAAACTATTTGTTACTTACAAGGGTTATTTAGTTAAAACTTTAAATTCAAACAAGATTTCTGTTAGAATTACAACAAATCATTAATTGGGCAAAAAATTAATTAAAAATATTTTACATGCGCGCCTGAGAGTTATTTCTCAACGGCTTGCTAAACTAAGTCAGAGACCCATGGGCATGGCTTATAGACTCTGTCACCAAGTTAAACACTAACTATGCAATGAAGAAGACTGTGGAAGAACTTTAAAATTTAACTAGCCATTAAATTTAAAAAAAAATATGTACATACATATAAAAGTAATACCTATATTTTAAGTAAAGTGTATCCTATTTTTCTTAATATGTTCTTATTTATGTCTCGACAATCTTAAAAGAAACTTTTAGTAACATTTATTCTTGGCCCTGCTTCTCATAAATGTGGTTTTTCAAAAACACCACAAACATGTTTTTTTTTGTGCAGAATAAGCATGTTCTTGACATTCAAAATTGCGTGTAATGAACTAATTAAAATAAATGCTTTGAGTTTTAAATAGAATTAATTCTGCCCAAAAACATGTACTGGAAACGATGCAGTGCTACCTTAAAAATACAGTAAGTATCTACATCTAAAGCGAAAGCAAAAAGCAAAGGGCAAGGCGTTTTTGTGGGACTGTCTCTTGTCAAAAAGTGCTGATTAGAAGCCTGATTTGAATAAAAAATGATTTTGATTTTAAAAAAAATTCCATGTTTTTTATTCCTATATCATACAATCAGTTCTTTAATTATGAACAAATGTGTTGTTACACCTAAAATAAAAAATATTTGCCCACCACTTTCAAAGGCAGACTTCGCAAGCATCAAGCGGAGTTAATCGCAATGGCTGAATTCGCAGAATATTCAGATAGCAAAATTTCCCATTTACCAAGTAAATTTAGGTTTAAAAAATGATATGGTAGCTACGGTGATGTAAGCTAGAACGGTTACCCAGTGATATGGTTGTGTAGGTCAAATAAGTAATCACTTCATGGGACATGCCGATGCAGCTGCAACACGTTATACAGGAATACTGACCCCGACTGAGTTAGGAAAGGGCATGCAGTTGATCCTAAGATGAGCCACTGACCGATATGGCAGCTGTACTATCTGGAATTTTGTTAGTTTGATATACACCAATTATTCATGAAAAATATATAATATTTTAGTGCAAAACTACATGAAAACAACCCGCTATCTATTTGTATAATTATTAAATATTATATCCTTACCGCTGGTGGAGTCATCTATGTGCCAGAAATTTGAATGAGGAGGTGGATTATTCATTTTGATATAATTTATAATTCTTGAAAAAAAATTGCTTATTTTGGTTAAAATTTCCTTTACGGGCCGTCGATTTAAGGGTCGCGGGGGTGTGGGGGGGGGTGGGGGGAGGAAAGTGCTGCCCCCCTGTACCACCCCCAACCCGCGGAGCCCCATGGTTATGGAGATATCCATGGTTAAAGTTTTTGAGGTTATGTTACTTTCAAACACTAATATCTATCAATTTGTACTCTAATTTCAATAGATTTATGGGGCGGGGAGGGTGAGGGTGCTAGGGGCCTACCCCCTTTACACTCGTCATCCCGCGGAACCCCATGGTTATGGAGATATCCATGGTTAAAGTTTTGAGGTTATGTTATTAAAAGATAGCTTTTCGCGGAGGTCCTACTTCTGGGTGGTTTAAAAAAAAATAACCACGAAGGAGGTGGCGGGGTCTGTTCGCTCGCTTCGCTCGCTCACTACGACCCCGCCACCTCCTTCTAACCTAACCTGTCCGAGTCGGGGTGCCCTAAAATTCTGAGCTCGCACATCACTCGACTCTTCAGACACAGAAGCATAGGGCTTCGGAGACGCCATGGTAGTCAAACGAACGGAACTTGCAAGGGCAACAAACGAACGATGACTGACACTATCAACAAAACAAAATAGCATCACTAAACGTTCCGTTCCACAGTGTAAACAAATATTCATAAATATTTTTGAGAAAAAGTCAATTTGCGTTATTTTTATGTAAAAAAGTAAATGTAATTGCATAATACAACGCATTATTAGTGCACATTAATTATATATCAAATTTACTATATGAAATACATAATTATATTAAAAACATATTATGATAAAATTTAATGAATAACACGTCCGCCATAAACGGAACGTAAAACGCCAATTTTGACATTACTGTGACATTTTAAGTAACCTAAATTGCGTAATTTGCGTATTATTTTGGAAACTATAAAAAATTATATGTCGTAAACCGTGCGTCTCCGCAACTTAAAACTTTGTAAAAAGCCTTCTGTTAATGAGTACTATCTACAAAAAAAAAATGAACTTCCAACTCGACGGCCCGTAAAGGAAAGTTTAGCCCTTATTTTTGTCAAAAAATATCTTTAAGCCATTTTAATTTAATTTTTTAATGGTATCTATGTAACATGTACTAATCATGAACAGTGATAAATGCACGGGCCGAATTTCACAAATATTAATAATTGAAAATTCAGGAGAAAACATTTTACAGCACTCATTTCAGGACGAAACGGAACTGAAACTGAAACTGAGCCATAGAGTAAAATCCTTACATTTCAGTAGTATGGCAGTAGTTATTACAATATTCAAAATTAAAAAAGAGCAAGTAACTTATAGATGAAATAGCTGGACTGGGTTATCCTAACCCATCTTTCATCTTTACTTGCTCTTTGCCTAACTTAGGATTACTTCGGCAGAAGGGATACTATCGAAGAAAATATATAATGGTTAGGATATAAATCCTGTCCAATATCCTACTTCTTGTATGTATGGATGTTTGTTACTCTTTCATGTCAAAACGGCTGAACAGATCTTTATGAAATTTGGCACAGAGGTAGATTATAGTCTTGAATAACACATGGGATACTTTTTTTTCGATATCATGCGGGCGAAGCCGCAAGCGCAAGTTAGTCCTTACTAATATTATAAAAGTGAAAGCGAGTGTACAGAGATAGTTGGGAACCAGGAGACGGACATAGGCTAATATTTTTTTGAAAAAAGTGGGTTGTGAGAGAGAAAGAGGGAAGAAAAGGGAAAACTTAGCGTTGCTATTACAAATCAATAAGGCGCAAGGGGAACTGTGTTACCTCGAATTTAACGCGAGCGAAGCCGCAGGCAAAAGCTAGTATATTATAAATAGAACAGCATATTCGTTTGTTTGTTAGCATTTCCTAAACCACTGAACCGATCATTCTGAAATTTTGCAAAAAAATGTTGTGCCTTTCATACCAAAAAAAAAAAGTACTGTTCCGACGGAAACAACAATGTTTGTATCGAATAGGCTCAAGAATACTGGATCGTTTTCAACCATTTTTTTATCGCGGTGTAGCGGGGTAGCAACTAAAGACGCGTGTGAAACCGCGCAAGACAGCTAGCAGCAAATAAACAGACCGATAGTGAAAGCGACAGTGGCGACGCTAGACTAAATGTGACATCAACTTTTGGTTTTAGTTCCCAATGGTATTATTTTTCAGATTTTGTCAAACTTAGAAGCGATTCGCACAGTGCTTTCTCCTGGGCTATTTACTCTATGGATTTCTCCTAAAAACGTAAATACCGTAATTGGGTTCAAAAACGAGAAACCGCAACAACATTGACTGGACATCGCACAACACTAGAGAACTGCCTTCTATCTATTGTTGTTGGTTTTGCTTGTTTGACAAAAAGGACGAAAACCTGAGTTTGACGGCTACTTTTTCTTATTTATTATACGAAAACTAATGTTAGTTATGGGTTAATCACACTTAAAAACATGGAAAGCATGTACTGCCGCTTCTGTGCCGAGCCTAAAAGCTCTGAGAAGCTTCTAAACTTACAGAACAACGCCGAAAAACACGACGAAATAATCGTAAAGCTAGCATTTGTTAACGCTGTGTATGTCAACGTAACTAGCGATGATATGTTGCCGAAAACTGTTTGTTTTATATGCTATAATAGTCTAAACAAAGCTTACGAGTTCCTGGACAGTGTAAAGAGAGCACAAGACGTCCTATCGAACATATTTCCAGCAGCCGAAGATAGTAAGTGCGACCTCTCAGACGACGACAGAATTCCAGCTTTTGATGATTTTCTCTGCAATGACGACTCAACCACGGTCAAATTGGAGGATGATACCCGCAATAAGTACACAGAACCGACTCAAATAGACATTAGCTTGGAAGTAAAACATGAATGTAAAGAAGAACCAGACTTAGACGACCCAGCTTACGACGACTCGTTGAATGTCCAAGATATTCTAGATGCGGCTATATGTAACGCATCCTTCAACTCCAACGTCACGATATACGCTAAAGAGTTATCAGATTTAAGCAAGAAGGTTGTTAAATCATGGAAAGATTATCCTTGGGTCTGCGGGTATTGTAATATAGAGTTTTTAAACATTGATATGCTGAGATCTCACTGTAAGGTAGTCCATGGGAAATGTTCTGCCTTCATGTGTATTGACTGTAAAGCAGGGAGGAATGAAGACTTCACCAGTTTTATTAAACATGTTCGGAAACACAGGAAGATTTTAAGGTACTTTTTAACTACATAAATCTAACCCACAAGTATGACAACCACTGTTACAAGTTTTGTATGAGCCAGTATATTAGTAGCAGAAGGGCCTGCCATGGCTATTGTTGCCAGGGTTGTTGGTTATTCAAAAGAGATACCCTAGCCCTGGAACGTAAACGGCAAAAGGTTTTTAGTTTGTAAATTTCTAACACTCCCCCTGCTCCGCCCAGGACAGGAGGAAGTTATTTGATGATTTCCCATCTACAAAAAAAACCCAGTATCTATGTCTAGGTGGCGTCAGTCAGTTGCTCCATGTAAAGTACTGGTACTCAGCTGAATTTTGTAAAAATGTAAGCTAACCACAATTGGGAAAAATGCTAGGATGATGAACTAGCTCAAAACTGGCCTAGCAGTAGGATAGAACAGGCTTACTCTCTTTTCTCTGTATTAAAAATGATGAAACTTCTCTGCATGAAAATGCATTGCCACCTCTTATGAAAATGACTGTTTTATAAATTAAAATATTTGCAACATAATACTGTCAAAACAATCTTAACCAAAGTTTGTTATAATTTAATATTATTTTTTCTTTTATTCATTAGATTTTTACAATCTCCTAAACAAAATAAAACTGACAAGAAAACAATCTTACACTTGATACATTAGAACTTGCTTATATCAGTATATGTCCCTTCAATGGGTCAGATGGGAATAAATGGCATTATCTCCTTACAACCAGCAAAGATTTCCAATAGGGAGGATCCAATAGGAAGGAGGTTCTATGTTTGACTGTTGTTTCTTTACCAAGAAGTGTATGTCAGAGTTTAAACTACTATACAATGTGTCCAGTCGTCGACTAGCAATATTTTTTGTAATAATCATTCTAGTACTCAAATGCAATTTTTTTTTTCCCAAAAAAGTTTACAAAACTTTCTTTGACTTGCATAGTTTTTTGGACGTCATTTTTTTTTTCTAAAATTAGGAAAATGTAAGCCCATTATTTCTTAATTTATACAAAGTACACGATATTGTTGAAAAAATCTCAATCCAGTGCAGTTGGGTCTGGTGGGTTATCGCTGGAAGTGCTATGTTATAAAAAGTCGCGCGAAAATTTTTATTTCACGACA
Source organism: Ochropleura leucogaster (assembly GCA_958449745.1). NCBI lineage: Eukaryota > Metazoa > Arthropoda > Insecta > Lepidoptera > Noctuidae > Ochropleura > Ochropleura leucogaster. Next base: position 485,675 of record OY288227.1, read on the forward strand.
TAGGTTTTGCCATTTTAGTTAATATAGATTGTCTTTACACATTATGTTTGTATGGAAAGTCAAATTAAATTAGCTAGCGAAACTGGTAGTTATTCCAAAAAAAATATAATCATTACAAAAAGATTGATGTGGCTCTTTAATGATTTTGTTTTTAGTCTGGAATAATCTATTAAATCAAACTTTGTTTTTTTTTTTTTAAACTGATTAAAGTTTGGATAAACACAACTACAAATCAATTTCTTTTATGTGTGTGGAGTTTTGCTAGATTTTTTTTTTATTAGTGATAGGCTCGCGTTTGACCATTATCTCACCTGATGGTAAGTGATGATGTGGTCGACGATGAAGCACGCTTACCTAGAAATAACCTATTCACTCTTATATTATTAATTTTACTTTCAATAATATATTTATAAATGCAGTGTTTTACAGAAATATTTGATCAAGTTTTATTACCTATAGTTTAAACTTCAGGGATAAATCATAACAGTGACAGCTCATGGCAATATTCACTGAAGAAAACATTTTCCCTCATTTCCAGAAACCACTGCTACTACTGCAACTTAGAGCTGAACAAAACAGACAGCTTGAGTTCACACATAAAGGAACACTTCCTCAAGTCACAACTACCCTGCCCACTGTGCGGAGAAATACTTAACGAGGACACTCTAAAACTACATCTGCAAGACTACAATATTACCAAACAAAAACGAAGACCTAGACGGAAACCTGGGACTCCCCTTACTGTAGAAGACCTAACCTGTGACTTGTGTAAGAAAGTCTACAAAAATCCCAACAGTCTTCGAGACCATATGAAACTGCACACCATAGACAGAAAAAGAAATTATACTTGTGACCGCTGTGGAAAAATGTTCTATAACAAAGGTACGCTTACTTCACACATTCTTTCACACGATAAAAACCGACCTCACGTCTGTAGAATATGTAATAAGTCTTTCTTATACCCAAATATGTTGAGGAGACACGTTGAAATGCATTCTGGAGTAAAACCTTTTTCGTGCGAACAATGTGGAAGGTGTTTTAGGCTACAGTATCAGTTAAATGCTCACAAAATCATCCATACAGATTCCATGCCTTACGTTTGCTCATACTGCAGCAAAGCGTTTAGATTTAAACAGATTTTGAAGAATCATGAAAGACAGCATACAGGTGCAAAGCCTTATTCTTGCCAGCATTGCGGTATGGAGTTTACAAACTGGTCGAATTATAATAAACATATGAAAAGGAGGCACAATACTGATACATCTAAGAAAAAGATTACTCCTGAAGGTGTGTTTCCTATCAATCCGGAGACAGGCCAGATCATACAGGTTCAAGATCCTGTTGGTACAGAGGAGTGGAAGACTAAGATCATGATTCCCGGAAAGAGAGGGAAGAAGAAGGTTATAAAGCAGGAGAATATTTAGCTACTGCCTCTTTGGTATAGTAGCCTGCTTCAGAGCATGAGGTTTTAGATTGATTCTCACCTCGGGCAGTAAGTGTAATTGTGTTTTTTCTGTATCCAACCGGAGTCAGGATTAAGGTTGATAGCAATAACCTTCCTTAACATGACACTAACTGTCAACATGAGAGCCTTACTCTTTTTGGAGTATGCCTGATGTTATGTTCTTATAAAGCGAACTGCCTTGTTGGGCCAATGTTACAGCACAACTGCTGTATGAGGTCTCAAACTGAAACTCAAATCATTTATTTCAATTTAGACCATTACATGCACTTTTGAATGTCATGAAAACAAAAAAGATGCTGCTACAGTCCCAGTCACAAGACATAATGACCAGTAAAAGTACTGTAGATGCCCATTCCAAAGCATAGATCTCTATGGAGAAGAATGGGCAAGAAACTCCATGGACACTCTTTTAAATCATTATATTTTCTGGGGTTCGATACGAGGCCGGCCAAATGTTATTGGGTTTTTTCCATCAGGGTTTTCTTACAAGCAGCCACTAAAGCAATTAACACACGCCACGCACCTGACAGCGTAACGCGTGAATGCGTGTTTTAATGTTGTTTGTAAACAAGCGAATTAAAATACGAGAGACACGGTATGACATACCTCGCAGTGCTGTGCGTGATTTTAGACAAAAAACAAACAGTATAACTGCAGCATTTTGAATTAGTTCCGCACTAATAACCATTTTTCAATCGTGCCGTGACTATAATCGGAAAAGCAAACGCTATTCACAAATCCGTAATCGGCATCGGATTTCTGCACAACCATGATACAATATGAAGACGTCAATTATACCGTCAAAAAACAAATACAAGTAGGCTTACCATGACATGTTAAAGCAGAACTTATTCCACTGAGGAAAAGAGATGGCGCTAGACACCCTGTATAGCTTTGTCTCTTTCCCTCAGTGGAATAAGTTCTGCTTTAAGACGTCATAGTAGGGTAGTTGATAGAAAGAATTATCTATTAATCACTTTGAATATTTTCCCATAACTGTTAAATATTCCTTGTAATGTTTAAAAAAAAAGAAACTTCACAAGAATTTGTTTATACCTAGTGTTTCGTCGGTTTAAATTCTGAGAAAAGACTAGTGCCCAGAATCGATTACGGTTACAGTTGAATTGTTTGTGAATAGATGATGTAGTTTTTGAATAGCGTTTGAAACGTTTCGCAATTTGGGTAATGGTTTCCTCAAAAACAACTTTCGAATGATCAATCAGCTTCCAAACAGGTGTTCCATGTACAAGCGCAATAATTTTACATAAATAACGTAACTTTTTATGTAAAAAAATATATATATTATTTAAATGTATCATGCGATTTAAATAAGTAATAACGGAATAGAAAAGATTTGGTTTGAACCAACACTAGGATAAGTAACACAGAACTGGGAAGATAAAATGCTCTGCCGTGCCCTCCCGCATGGCTTTGTCTATGCTTTAACCAAAGACAAACAGTTAATAACCCGAAACTGTTGAAAGGCACGCTCATACGTCAAACAACGGTTCTTATAATATCAATTGGAGCCAACCATATTCTTATTTAGATCGCATAATATGAATTATTGTTAATAGTGTTATTAAATAGTGATTTATTTATGTATTAGTTTGTATTAAAGATAACGGTAATATAAGTCGCACACAGCTTCAGAATATGACAAATTTAATGCAATATTATATTTTTATTATTAAAAGTATGTAAAGCACATAATTTTAGTGTTAATAAAAACCTTTTTAGTAAAATATGAGATTTTATTTAACAACACGTAATTTTAATAAACCCTAGAATCATGAATATTTAATGTGGTATGTTAGGATAAAGGTAAATAGATTTTTAAAAAGACGCCTAGAACGGACATTGGGAATATTGTCATACAGATATTTTAATCCTGACAAACGGGCGTGTGACACTAGACGGAACGATTTGTTACCAAGTACAGCTACCCTACCATGACGTGTTAAAGCAGAACTTATTCCGCTGAGGGAAAGGGACAGAGCTATACAGGGTGTCTAGCACCATCTCTTTCACTCAGTGGAATAAGTTCTGCTTTAAGATGTCATAGTAGGCCTACAGGTTAGTCCGTTTGAGCAGATAAACAACTCGACAGAGAGTTGAGTTGCTAGTGGCCCTATTAAAAAATCATAAGTCACAGACACTCAAGAAAGGGAAATTGTGGTAAATTGTCGTATGACGTTACGGCTGCAACAGTCGCAGGCGTTTGAACTATAGTAGAAAATTGTTACAGCTACAAGTTGCTATACTTTTAATACTTTTTTGTTTTGTAAGTACTCTTTTTCATTAATTTGTTATCAAAAAAATACATGCATATTCCCTATTGGTCCAGTTTCATGTTCGGAATCTTAATTACCACCTTTTTTGGGATGGGAATTCATCCGATAACTTCGCTCTGGGCGGAGCGGGGGGAGTGTCAGACTTTTACTGACTAAAACCAGCCCATGTTCCTCTGTGTGCCCTTTGTAGTCAGAGGCTGTGCCTATGGCTCTTTCGAACATCCAGACAGGCAGTAACCCTGGCTGCCCCATCTCTTAATTATCACATAAGCGATATTGTGATTATCCTGTTGCACACTGTATAATAGTGTTTTTACCATCGACTCCAAAAGATGAACGTGAACATCTGCATTCTACTAACCAACTGCTTACGGTTGGGTGAGCTAAATAAGAGGAACGCTCGTCCTAATCGGGAGGTGGCCTGCCACGACTGATGAAAAAACAAGAAAAAGTATTAGTTTAGAGATACATTTTTCCTTTGCCTTAAGTAGTTGCCTTTTCTCGAAAGCGTTGGTGTCGACTTCCAGTCTAATAGAATGCAGCTGGATACCAGTATTTATCATGAAGCGACTTTGTACTAGTCAGTTCTGTATAAAGAATTTGACAAGAATATGAAGTACAGTTGTGTGTAGTAGTAGTCCGTACTGGATAATGCGATACCCCTTGGTAAGACTGTACCGACAACGGGTTGTCGGTAGACCGAAAGTCGATAACAACTGTTGTTATCGACGGATTCGTGGCGAATGACAACCGAAACCAACGGCCATGTGGGCCATGTTTTATTATTACTAATTGCATAATTTTGTGTGTTTGTTACTCCTTCCTTCTGAAACGTAAGTGCCAATTGGCGTTTAGATGCGGGCGCAGCTAGTTACTAAATAATAAACGTATTTAATATTAATGTTCATTTTTATTGTTTCATTTTTTTTTTCATTATTATTATTTTTTTTATTTCCTAATAAACTTTAAAGCCTGTGTTCATAAGCTAGACAAAAATAAGTTTTGTCTATGCTACTAGTGATGCTACTGCTGCAACCAAAAGCAATGTTTTCGGTTTTTAGATTTAACATGCAATCAACAAAGTAACGCAAAAAAAAAATAACTGACTCGTTCAAATCTACGTGACACAAAAATATGGGACAGTGGACATTTTTTTGCGATGGTCAAGTGTGACAAGTTATAAGCGCTTGTTCACATGGTGGACGAATACACGAAAGCGCATCTCTTGCCAGCTAGAAACTGGGTATACTTGTATACAAGATTTTCAAGGTGCCGCGCGGGGTTGGATTATATCGAATTTAAAGGCCTGTTACCAGGCCAATAAATTCCTAAAATCAATTTCTAGCTCTATGACCCACAATGACATCCACCTAGACGTCAATGTCAAACAATACTTTGTTGTAGATTGTCATTTTATTCTACGAATACAGGGCGATGTTCGTAATTTGGGCCACTCAATGGTAAAGTATGTCGTTCTTTGCTAAATGAGAATCGCCTGAATATTACAACATGAATAACACCGAAAATGTTTACTGTCGCCTTTGTGCGGAGTTGATGCCGCCCAACAAACTCTTCGACCTGCAATCTGACAAAGGGAAATGCCGAGATATTATCACGAAATTGGCTCGTTTTAATGTGCAAATAAACTTCGGCGATAATGTTTTACCCAAAATGGTTTGTTACACATGTATCATGGGATTAAATCGTACATTTGAGTTCATTACTGCTGTGGAAAAGGCACAGTCAACCTTAAACGACTTCATTTTAACTAAACAAATAAAACAAGAAAAACCTGGTTCTGAGGATGAAGTCTTTATTTACGACTCTTCAGATAGCTCTAATAGTGATAAACCAATTCAAAACATTAAAATAGAAGCAGACCTAAAAGCAAAATCAACTGCCAAGGCCATAGTGAAAAAGAAAACGGCAGCAGCCAAAAAAGTTAAGGAAAGTAAGAACTCTAACACTTCACATTTGTCACAGTTAAAACTGACCTGGAAGAGCTATAACTGGCTATGTACTTACTGTGAAACTCAATTTCCTTCAGTTGATGAACTAAGGGATCATGCCATGCAATACCACAGTGCTTGTAACCCGTACCGATGTACTGACTGCAAAATAAGAAAGTTACGTCTTGATAGTTTTATTCTACACGTGAGAAAGCACAAGAGGTTTCTAAGGTTCTCGTGCTACAAATGCTCTATGGTATTTGGTTCGGTGATAGCAGCTAACAAACACCAGGAAACGCATAAAACAACCAGTATTGTTTGTTTCGGATGCAATATGTGCTTTGAAACTGAAGAGGAATTAGGTAATCATACTGCCACTTATTTTAGAGGTACACGTGCAAGAAAACCTCGGCCTATGGTTCAATTGTCAGGTGACAGTTTAAAATGTCCGATATGTGAAAAGGTATGCCGAACTAAAACTAGTTTGAGCACTCATTTATTGATACATACAGACCGTAAGAAAGACCACACTTGTGAAGTATGTGGAAAATGTTTCTTCCAGAAAGGTTCTCTGGCTGGACACATGCTTCAACATAGCGATTCAAGACCATTCCAATGTGAAATCTGCAAATCAACATTCAAAAGTCCAAGACGATTACGTCTCCACATTGCAATTCACGATGGAGGAAAACCATTTCCTTGTGACCAATGTGGTAAACGCTTCCGGATTAAACGTCAGCTAATCAACCATGCTATAATCCACACAGACTCACATCCCCATGTTTGCACATACTGCGATAAAAGTTTCCGTTTCAAGACCATTCTGAATCAACACATACGCCAACACACTGGAGTAAAACCTTATTCTTGTGGTCTCTGTCCGCGTGACTTTACAAACTGGTCCAATTATAACAAGCATATGAAACGCAGACATGCTACGGACATGGCGAAGAAGAAACGCACTCCTGAGGGTACATATCCCATTGATCCGGTTACTGGGGAGGTGATGGTACCTGCCGAGGAAACAATAAATGAATGGAAAAAAAGAATGTTGCAAAAAAATAATGTGTAGGCCAATACTTCTTATGTGAGGATTAGAAAAGTAAATAAGAGAACCAGAGTAAAGTCATTATGTGTGTGCTTGAAAAATCGAAAACAACTATTACCCCTATTTCATGAGACTCAATCATAACTGGTGAAACATGGGTTATGCTATCAGATACACCTATGCCTAATCCTTGGAGGATTGCAGTCGTGCGTGATGTTATGGAGGACGGCATCATCGGATGCAGCGTCTAGCGACAACAGTACCGAGAACAAATTTGTCCATGGGACCAACATCGAAATTGTAGAAAAACAGCTGTCCCATATTGAGTTGAGTAGGTATTGAAGTTTTGTACTGAATACCTTTACACACTTGGTGTCCATGGAAATTGTCGACATTACCGCCTGGATCAGTAGCCACTGCGTCTCCTACTCTGTGGCTTACTTACCCACACCATACTTTAGAGGCGTCTCAGGCGGTCAGCGTGTGCAACAAAAATGATTGCGTAAGTAATCACAAAGAAGGGTCCTAATCAAAAGCGGGTGCCTAACAGCAACGCAAGCGCATAACGGAGTGAGCACCGAGATGTTGATGTTGTTTGATTTACACACTTATAAAGTGAGTCATGAACTGCCCACCCCTCTCCCATGTCTGATTGCGAGACGTCTTTATGGACGCATCCACCCCACACCCCGTGTCCGCTCTCACCTGGGCCAGAGTGTGTACACACGGAGACCAATCTAGCTATACAATGCTAGTTAATGCGCATCTCTCATTGTACAGGAAATCTACACGATGCGAGTCTAAAGGATACTAGAAATGTATAGCTGGATGTGTCGCGTGTTATCTCTTTTTAATCACGGTTTCCACGAAAGCCGAAACAATTTGGAGAAAAGACACGGGGAATCGTCAACCACTGCTGGATACTAGCCCTTACGTTCCGCGAACCTCACAGGATTTTTCACGAAGGCAACATAGACGTCTGCGTACAATTTATCATTTAGATTCTAAATCAAATGTCATATATTCTAATTAGGCTGTTATTTAATCAGCACTTTTTGAACGTCAAACTTTACAAGAGACTAATACCATGTTTTAGTTGGGAAGTAAAAGGGGCCAAAACAAACTCCCCTGCAACACACATTTGTCTGTTAGGCTAGGTGTTTTGTCGGTTGATATCCACATCGCGTCTCTTGTCTCACACTTTGGTGAAAAAAGGCTTTATTAAACTTCCATTGCACTTGATGTTAGTTATAAAAAAAAATGTTTCTGTATTAGTATAGGACAATTTATTAAGTTAATATTTTGCCTCTATCTTTTTGTATTAGTTGGTAATTGGATAGGTACTTAATTGATTAAAATAAGCTAACGCTGTACAGAATAATGTATTAATGTTATTTAATAAATGATATAATGTTACTGAATAAATAATAGGTAAACATACTGTTTTTTTTTTATTGGAATTTCTCATATGCCGTGTTTATTTTTATTAGCGCCCAAAAATTAGCAAAGTGAGACTTGGTTTGGAGTACGAACTCACTCATGAACAATCATGGACTTACCTGTTTTTAACCATTTTTTTATTTGATATTTTTTACATCATCAAATGATAAGATTGATTACAAACTAAATTACACACCATTTTACATTAAATAACTATCAAAAATTAGCAAAACTGCTCACACGAGTGAAGATTTATTTTTATACCTTATTCTACTTACAATCAGTAAAAATGTAGTACCTATTCTAACGGTGAAAAAAATATAAGTTCAAATTTTATTGTAGTATAATTAAATGACACAACTTTCTACTTAACATTACGAGTATAAATGCGAAAATTTAGATGTATGCAAGAATGTTTGTTACTCAATCACGCCTAAACCGTTGAGCGGATTTTGACGAAATTTGCTATGTATCCCAAACAGGAGCAAGCCCCGATAATCTTTGTATCATTGAGGCGCGCAACCAAGATTTGATTCTACGAAGCGTTGAAAATTATCTTTCCGCGGTGGCTACGTTGACTGGTAGTGTAGCCATGTAGATGTTTTTTAATGTTTAGCAAATTGGGGTTGTGGGCATGCCCACAGTGCCCACAATGGGGAATCCGCGCCTGGCCCGCGGCCTCGCCAGCGTGATATCGAAAAAAAAGTAAGTATCCTATGTGTTATTCCAGGACTATCTCTATACCTCTGTGCCAAACATCAAGATCCGTTCAGCCGTTTTGACGTGAAAGAGTGACAAACATCCATCCTCACAAACATTTTTACTTAAAATATTGGTAAGATTATTCTTTAATATAGTGGTTTAATTTTAATTAATTTTACCGCTCATATTGATGTCCGTTATGTCACTAAATCGTGTCAAATCTATAGATTTCAGCTACAGCTCATTGTATAACGCGAAATATCGTTAAAAAATGCAAGTTACCGTAGTAGGTACATTATTTCAGGTCCGCGGGTAGGAGATCGTTCATGGTTTCCACCGTTAAATGTGGTAACACTAACGGTTTTTTTTTTCGGGGATTCCCAACGACATTAGTAGCGTATCATTGTGTTTCTCTTTCCTTTTATTTTACTTTTAACGTCGTAAGTGAACAGTGAGTGAGACCTACTCGAGCACAATCTAATATCGTATTATTTAAATAAATAAGAAACTAAATTATGGATAAAAAGAAAAAACCCAGTGGTGCATTTAAACGCAAACAACGCCAAGAAAGAGAAGATAGTAAACAAAAACCGGCCAAGAGCGTGTCGGGCCACGCTCAGTGTAGGATTCCGTAGTTTCCCGTCCGTCACAATAAGACGTGCAACATTGCACGCTCCGCGGCAGGCGCTCCGACTTGTAACGGTTTTTAGCGCGAACACAAAGGGGAACGCTCAAACTTTGACGACTAATTAGATTACGAATTATATTTAAGTGCAACTTACTTTACCACGGTAAGTCATGAAAGCACGGAAAATCTTAACATCGACTTTTAAAAAAATTACGTCATTACACAACGCCATCTATCGAACCATTTATGAACTGGTTTTTACCTTAACATTTTGATGGTGTTAAACCCGATCCAATGTAATAAGTACCTATAGCGCCATCTCTCGGGGAGTTGGATTACTAATTAATACAAAGACGTGCAAGAAGTTTTCGGTGGTAATTTTGGATTGCGAGAACCGATTTCAATCATTCTTATTTGTTTGAAAAAAGAGACGTTCAGGTATATATATATATACAAAATATGTAAAGAAAGTTAAAAAAATGCTTGCATATACGATTATACTACAAACTTAGTCCAGAAATTATTTCGTACAACTTTTCGTCTTTTTTGTACAAAAACTGTTATGTCAATCAAGTTCAAAATAATTTTCCTAGAAAGTCCTTATAAAGTTCTACTTTTCAGATTTTCTAAACTTGTGGTTCAAAAGTTAGAGGGGGGGGGGACACATTGTTTTTACTTTTGGAGCGATTATTTCCGAAATTATTGACATTATCAAAAAATGATTTTAGTAAACCCCTATTCATTTTTAAATACCTTTCCAACAATTATATCACAAGTTAGGGTTGAAATTAAAAAAAAAACACTTCCTACTTAACATATAGGGTGGCTACCCTAATAAAAAAAAATCCAATTTTTATTTTACCACTTTGTCGGCGTGATTGATATACATATTGGTACCAAATTTCAGCTTTCTAGTGCTAACGGTCACAAAGATTAAGCGAGGACGGACGGACGGCTCGCACCTACGGTGGCTGGGAGTCGTCTCGCGGCGCCCGGCACCCGGGGCGTCACCCGCGGCGGCTGGGTTCGCTGGATGTTCTCTCCCTCAAACGCCCGGCCACCTCCTTTGCTAGCATTACTGCTTCGCAGAAGGAGGTGACCGCTTCCCATTCCCTCTCGCTCCGGACCATAGCCTGAACCAGGGCCGGTCGCGAGAGATCGCCGCCACCGATCGCCTCCACGAGGGCACGTTGGTGCTCCGCCCAAGCTGGGCAGACCGCCACTGTGTGCTCCACCGTGTCCTCCGGGCGATCGTCACAATGGTGACACCCGGGCGTTTCCTCCCGCCCTATGATGTGCAGGAACCTCCCGAAACTTCCGTGTCCGGTGAGGACCTGCGTCAGGCGGTTGGTGAGGACGTTATGACGCCTCTCCAGCCACTCCTCAAAGAGGGGACTTACCGCCACTATTGTGGCGTGCCCTGCACGGGGTTGCGACAGTCGCTCTCTCCATGCCACCATGAGATCGCACCGGAGGTTAGTCCGCTGAGAGGCAATTTGCCGCGGCAGCAGACTTTCCCCCCGGTGTAGTGCCTCCGCGAGCTACTCAAACAGGCGCGCGAGCACTATCGCCTCCAGATCCCACGGTGGCAGTCCGGCAAGGAGGCTCGCTGCCTCGCCGGAGATCGTGCGACCCCGGATCAGCCTTATCGCTACCACCTAGGGGGGCTTCAGGGAAGGTTTGGGGAGAACGCGGGGCGGTCGTCTGGCAACACTGGTTGTCAACGTCATTTGTCAACAGTTGTCAAAGTGTTACATACAAATTGTCAACAATGAACAAATAGATTACGTTATTGATGCTGTATTTATCTTCCATATCTGCATTTTCTGATACTACTGACACTGTTTCTGAATTCTGCTCCTGCCTCGTCACCTTGAACTCACATGGCTGGCATGGCCATAAGTGAATTTCTCCGCGGCAGCAACCTGTGACAAAAACATTCCAAAAATCAATTAAAATGAATAACACTAGAAACGTTTATTGTCGCCTTTGCGCCGAGTTAAAAGCTCACAATGAACTCACAAACATGCAGACGGACGAAGAAATGTGCCAGAAAGTCGTCAATAAGCTGTCAAGATTCAATATAGTTTTGAATATTCAAGAAAATATCTTACCTAAAACCGTGTGCTCACTATGTGTAAAATCCTTAGAAAGAGCATTTACTTTCATTACAGCAGTTGAAGAGGCGCAGGCATTTCTAAATGAATTAGTTTTGATAAAAACAAGTTCTCTAAAAGATGATGAAATTGATGATCTTACATTTGTTAAGCCAATAGCAAAACATAAAGAATTGATTGGCGTGAAAGTGGAAAATGGCCGCGATCCAGTGGATGTTATTGATGATGAGAATATCTTCAATAATGATGGTAATAATGCGAGTAGTGAAGAATTTGATGAGGAGAAAAAAAGCACCAAGGGCACATATTATGTTGTAGTTGAAGAAGAAAAGATTAATATTAAAGATGAAACTGATGTAGATAATGTTGAAAATAAAGAAGAAAATGAATATCATAATTTTTCTAATGACTGTGAATATAATCATTTTATCAATGTAAGAGAAAATGATTTCAATATCAAAAACACTAAAATGCTCTCATTTAATGAAAAACTCATGAAAGAATTAGATACAGAACACAGTTCTGAAGAAACCCCACCTTCCAGTGATACCAATAATATTTCAATTAGAAGAAAAGAGAAAGCTTACAGGGGCAAAAAAAGTAACACAAAACTGAATCAACGACTTTTGAAATCAGTCCCACCTGAACTAGATTCCAAGGTATATTCTGAAGACTATATCAATAAGCAAATCAATAGATTAAGTGTTGTTCCCGTGCAATGTCTAAAAGAAACATGGATGGATTACGAATGGAAATGTTCTCATTGTGGAACACTTTTCTCCAATATTGAAGAGTTACAAAAACATTCAATAATGTACCACAGTGCCTGTAATGCTTACCAATGCACGGAGTGTAAAATTAAAAAGCAACGTCTCAACGCTTTTATTAAGCATGTCCGATCACACAGAAAGTACTTGCATTACTCTTGCTACAAATGTTTTGAGAAATTCCCAAAAATGATAGAAACCATACAGCATAAGATAAAAATTCATGAAAACTCAAAATTTATATGCTCGGGATGCAACACTCCTTTTTCAAGTAATGCTGAGTTAGAAGAACACATGGACAAGTATTATAACATTCTATGGAGAAAAAACACACTTATCACAGACAATTTAACTTGCAGTACTTGTAATAGGGTTTTTGCAAATAAAATTGCTTTACGGAACCACTTGCTTAGACACAAACCTAATAAAAGAGACCATATTTGTGACAGATGTGGGAAAAGCTTTGACAGTAAACCAAGATTACGAAGTCATATGGAGACACATACTGAAAGGCTTTTATATCATTGTGAAATTTGTAAGACTACCTTCAAAACAGTGTATTCTCTGCGGTACCACGCTAGCGTTCATTCAGGAATCAAACCTTTCACCTGTGATGTATGCAGTAAATGTTTCAGAACCAAAAGCCAGATTACAAATCACATGAGATGTCATTCTGATTATTTTCCTTTTCCTTGCACGGTTTGTATCAAAAAGTTCCGTACAGAAAATTATTTACAAAATCACATGCATCAGCATACTGGAGCGAAGCCGTTTTCGTGCGACATTTGTCCGAGAGACTTCACAAATCTGTCCAATCGTAACAAACATATGAGACGGAGACATGGTATAGAGATGGCGAAGAAGAGACAGCCAATAATAAAACAGCTAGCAGCTGACGAGTCGACATCCTCTGACCTAGCAACTGAACAGGCTAAGTTTACAGATCTGGACAATATGAATGAATGGAAAAACAAAATGGTGGATCAGAGTAAAACTCAAAAGATCAACAATCGGTTAAAAACAGTGAAAATTAATAGCAATGAAAACTAATGAAGGGACTCAGGTGGACTGGCGCAACATCGAATAGTCCGGACTAAGTATGAGCTCAGTGCATCGGCGCGACTTTACGCACGAGAAATGACGTTATTGGTGATTTTCTGTCAACTAACTTGAGTTGATCGCCAAAAGGGTAGTTACCAGGGTCAAAGTAATTACTTTCTATTTAGTCCGTCTTTTAGATGAATAATAAGGGACACGTACTTTTTTATTTGTAAATTAGACCAAAAATGACAAAGATAAAGCCCATTACAGTTTACGTGTGACGTCACTTGTTGCGAAAAACTGCAACAACGCGTGACATTTCACGTACCTAACTTTAAGCTATATCTTTGTAATTTTTGGTCTAATTTACAAATAAAAAAATAAGTGTCCCTTATTTTGAATAATTTAAATGAACGGACACTAATAAAAAATATAGGAAACTACCCTATTGTTAACGTAGACGATACTGTACGAATCGTAGCAGCTTGCCCAACGAAAGAAAGGCGTTTATAAAATGAAAAATGTGAAATAAAAAAACTGTCTCTTAATACTACATTTAATGAATTATATCAATAAGAAATACAGTATATTCATTCATATTTCTTTTATTAGATAATGATTAAGTAGGTACCTACTATAATAATATAAAATATTATAACAACAAAGAAAAGGTTTCATCCAGACAGTGAAACAATTAAAACAGAATTTTAATCATACTCCATATTTAAAAAAAGGCTAAGCAGTAAGTACACTTAGTACATAAGAAAAAAAACAATGAAAGCAAATTATAACAAACAAACTTAACATTTCCATTTGCACAAAAAAAAACTGCCCTGACAAATTGAAAATTGATAAAGAAATTATTGGTACCTAACCTACGATTATTCTTCATTTTAACCAATATGTGAGATTTCTCTTATAAAAATATAAATGATATTGGCTCTTTTGCCAATAAAGCAGTCATAAAAACTGCCATAAAAAAGACTGCACCCATCATGTACTATGGAATCTCACTAGTTAATCCAATTAGACCTGAATAATAATTTGAGCAAAATGTAATTTGGCTTAAAAGACAAAAACCATCAAATCCTTCAACTAGTCGTAGTAGTAGTTGAATTATTAGATTCTTGGCTCTCAAGCTCAATAAACGATATGCCTCCAGGCATACTATCCTCAGCAGTTTTCTTCTTTTTCGTCCTCGTTACCTTGACATTTGCAAGTATTTTCTTCTTCCACTCAGCAACTTTGTCCTCATCTGGATAAATAACTTCTTTAGTCACCGGATCTACAGCATAAAGTCCCTGAGACGTGTGTTTTCTTTTACAATTGTCTACTCCATGCGCATCTTTTGAATGTTTGTTGTAATTAGGCCAGTTTCTAAACGTCAGAGAGCAGTTTTCACAGGAATACGGTTTTGATCCCGTGTGCAAACGTTTATGCTGCACCAGTAAATGTTTGAAGCGGAAACTTTTGCTGCATATTAAACATGAATAAGGCCTAATGTCTTTATGCACAGCTTTGTGAATAGATAGGTCCTTCATTAAACGGAAAGTTTTCCCACATTGTTCGCAAGCAAATGGCTTTGTTCCAAAATGTATAAGAGCATGCTTTCTCAAATCGTGTTTTAACTTAAAACTGTATTTACAGACTTCGCATTTGTGAGGTCTCAAGTCTGAGTGCACAAGTAGGTGGCTTCTTAATGCTTTCTTATTATAAAATCTGCCACCACATGTATCACAAATGAATGTCCGTTTTCTGTCAGTATGTAAATATAAGTGTCTGTTTAGACCAAGTTTGGAACCTAAAGTTTTCTCACAAATGGTACATTTAAGGCTTTCATTTTCCTTGCCTACCAATGTACTGGCAACTGCGGTTTTGTAGAACTTTTTCATATGGGCTGCTAATTCCTCTCTGGTTTTAAAACATGTGTTACATCCATAACAACTATAAGCTGAATCAAAATGCGTCGATTTATGAGCCTTTATTTCTTTTACAGTTTCAAAGTTTACGGAGCATTTATAGCAAGATCGTCTTAGTACTGGGCGGTGTCTTGAGATGTGTGTTACAAAATTATCCATGTGCAGTCCTCTTGCATTACAGTCAAAACATCTATAAGGGTTACAGGTAATATGATACTGCATAGCATGTACCTTCAATTCACTAGGATCATTGTAAAATTGACCACAATAAGCACATAGCCAATTATAGTCAGACCAAGTGTCTAGGTCAACATTTTTCGAAATTTTTGGTTTCCTTTTTGGTCTAGGGGCCATATTTCTCTGTCGTGTCGTAGCCTTAGATACAGTTCGTCTTTTATTTGATTTGGAATTAGAACTCTTTTCTGATCCAATATTACTGATTGCTAAAGTGATTTCTGCAGATTCATCATCAAGTGTAGCTTGATCAGTTTTGACATCATCTGCAATGCTTGAATCCATAATATCTAGGACCGAAGTATCATAGTCTTTAAATGCCTCTTGAGCGATGTCCACAGTTGAAACGAAATCATACGCACGTTCCAAAGATTTTATACATTCTAAACACACAGTTTTAGGCAACATATTATTAAAATTCACGATTATATCAAATCGTGCTAACTTATCTGTGATTTCTTTACGTTTTTCTATGTTTAGTACCATGTTGGAGAGTTCACTGCTTGGCTTCAAATCGGCACAAAGGCGACAGTACAAATCTTCTAAAGTCTCCATGTTGACGATAAGATGTAGACTGGCATTTGTTTTTCAACTCTTTTGATTCATGAGAGTTATACTACATTCAGACGGGATCGGCGTAATTTGGTAAGCGGGAAAACACCGATGCGAATACATTCATCACAAACAGCCAGTTGCCCAGTTTTGACCTACTAACCACACATGTCATGTATGTACTCATGTCAATGTCATGATGACATTATGACAGGAAACAAAAACGAAAAAAGAACTTACAAACCATACCAACTAAGCGTAGTGCTTGGCAATTGGTACTTACAAAGTCCATTAAAAAAAAACCATAGAGGAATAAGCCTTAGAGTTAGCCCTGCCAAAGTATTTGTGGCCATAAAATCGTAGTTATATAAAAGCAACTCATTCGCCGACGCGGTGGTGGACCGCCAATGGTCGAAGAGGACGAACGTGCTAATCCCTGCGTGTAGCAAGCCGGTGAAGTCTCCTCGGGCACCGCCATCGGGCAGAAGATTCGTGGCGTCACCTCTGACTGGGAAGCGAGGATAGTCGGGAGTGGAGTGAGTGCAACATTTTTCGCCAAGAGTGTTTGTGGAACTACCCACGTCACGGCTCTCGGTAATTAGTGCTCCCGTCTGAGGAAAATTACCTTAGCGAGAGCCACACCACTCGGACCGCCAATTTTTATTCTTTTCCAGTATTCGCATATTTATCCTCAGGTGCTGGTGCGAACACAGATTCGATCTTGACACGCCACATGTTCAAGAACATGAGGGGTATCAAGATCGAAGCTTGGCGGAGCAAATGAGAGCCCGCCCAATGCCACTGGTGCCAGAAATTCAGGCACTCGTCTCACCACTGTCACCGGACGGTCGCCTGTGTCCACTGAGGTGGCCAACATGCTGCGCGTGATTCCCCCGCCCACGGGAGGAACCGGCAACGTGTGCCAACTGTGAGGGTGATAACCCAGCTTCCTACGTCACGTGCCCCGTATGCCAGGCGGAGGCGCGGAACAGGCGAGTGGGCACAGTCACAACCACGACTGCCTCCGGCCGTCCGGAAACGAACTTGGACAAAAGTCTAAACGTACGGGTCGTCGTTGGGTCGCTGGTCGTCCTCCGCACACGCATTGTATCCACACTCACAGGTGCGAGATGTAAAAATACGCACTTTCATGCTAACAATGTGAAGTTTCCCTTGCCTACTCTACCTTGTATTAGCCACCAGCAACTTGGTCTAAAATACAGTTTTGTGAAATCGGATATGCCTTACTCTATAGTTGGGACTTCCTAATTCCACAACACTGTTTTTATACCTATGGTATGTATTTTCCCGACCAAGTTCTTCAAAATGTTACATTACTGGGATCATTGACTAACTAATAAACCTATGGACTGGGTATACCTACAAAATTAGCGTGACTACCTACAAAACTCGGGAGCTCAAAATGGCCGCCTGTTTATAGGGTTGTAATTTAAAGCAACATGAGTACCTAGTTTATATCGATATTTTAGTAGACCAATATCAATTTGTTATTTCAATTATTCGAATATGTGTTATTTAAGTAAGTATTTTTAAAGATGCATGGCTGATTTTTCAATCGTCAGATACCTGTTCTGAGGAACATAAATATGACTGACAGCTTTATGGCTTCTGCATCATATAAATGAAATCAGCCCGCCTTATTAATTCGTCGTGTAGAGATTCTGACCACGGTGTTTGTTGGATAGCACGTGTGTTTAGAGTTTTTGCTGTTTTTAGGTGTTTTTTGATATTCTGTAAAGTGACTTGTCATAACATAATTGTGTTGTTCTTGTGTTCGTAACCAGGTTTGTTTTTGTTATAGTTTTAAGCCGTTTTACACAACATGGATAACAATAAACCCCCCGATAAGGTCCCTCCTGACATTCAATTTTCAGCTTCCTTAGACCATCAGTACTCACTGAAACCACTATCGCAACTAGCGGATGTTTTGGACGCCTCACCCATGGATGTATCGACTCCTCAATCCCAACCAAACCCTCGAAAACGCCCTGTGTACGAAGAGATTTTGCTTCCCTCTTTGCCAAGCAAACAGCAAAAGAACCTAATTGGACGTACTAAGTATTCTGTCATGGACAAAGCCCCTTATGTTGTCCACGTTTCGCGTATTGAGACACAACCAAATACTGGCACCACCCTTCATCCCGTTAATTTTGGCAAATTCTTAATGAACAACAACATCGCGAACATTGTTCGTGGTGGTGTTAACAGAGTTGGTAGAAACCGGGTCTCGGTGGAGTTTGCTTCCCCTCAGGATGCTAACTCTTTCTTGATAAACAGTTGCTTGATTAAATATGGTTATACAGCATCAATCCCTTCATTCAACATCACAAGGATGGGTGTTGTCACAGGTGTTCCCTCAGAACTCACAGAAGATGAAGCCATGTCGTATTTGACTGTGCCCTCAGGTTGTGGTCAAATCCTAAAAGTAAGACGCATCAATCGCAAAACACAAAGAGACGGAGTTAATGAATGGAGACCCACAGAAACATGTGTCCTGACCTTTGATGGGCAGGTGCTGCCAACCAGGATTTACTGCTGTTACACATCCCTTCCCGTTAAACAGTACATATACCCTACAATACAATGCCGAAAGTGTTGTAGGTTTGGTCATGTAGCAAATCTTTGCAGGTCTAAACCACGCTGTAACAAGTGTGGCCATGATCACCCTGGTGACGGTTGTAATATTACAGAGGCTGAGGCGTTCTGTGCGCTTTGTTCAGGGAATCACTTTGCCAATAGCCAGTCATGTCCTGAGTATGGTAGGCAGAAGGCAATTAAGACGGTAATGGCCGAAAAAACCATCCCCTATGCAGAGGCATGTAAAATTATTCCTCTAGTTTCCCGCAACTATGCCAACATAGTTAAATCCTCTCCAACATCCCAGTCATATCGCAAAACTGTGACCCTCAAACCCAGAACCCATGCCCCACTTTCTCCATCATATGACAAAGTTGCTCATCAACAGATAGTTAGTTCTCCACAACCCTCACAGCCTAATGGCTGTGCTTATAACAACAATTTAGCATCAAACAATATCAGTTCAATTATTGAACTTCTGGTAAAACTGCTTCCTACTCTTATTTCTTCTACTTCTTCCAGCTCACAATTACCGTCCAACGTTGCCGACCAACTTATAAATCTACTTTTATCAATTAAAAATGGCGTCCCGCCTAGTATTCCTACAGTGGAACGTGAGGAGCGTGTGGCATAAAAAGCACGACCTCATATTCCTTTTAAATAAATACAAGCCATTGGCTTGTTCTATAGCTGAGACTTGGCTCACCCCAAGTCTTAGCTTCCGCATGCCACACTTCAATATTCTCAGATGTGACAGATCTGATGGATATGGAGGTTCGGCTCTCTTAGTCAATGATCGGGTCCCACTTCTACCCCTTCCTTTGCCTTTACTCACAGGAGAAATGAGTATTGTGGCGGGAAGGATGGAAGGCATTACAGTGTTTTCAATATACATTGCTCACCCTCGGCATGAATTTCTGGATATTTTAAAAACCACCTTCTCTAATATTCAAGGATCAATTATGGTCATGGGTGATTTTAACTGTCACCATTACAGATGGGGGTCCGAACGCTGTGATGCCTTTGGTGTGGCTTTGGTTGAGATTTTGGATGATCTGGATCTCTGTATACTCAATAATGGTTGCCAAACTCGCAGATCTCTTCCTGGACAACAAAAGAGTTGTGTTGACCTGACATTTTGTTCAGTTGAGCTGGCGGCTTCGGCCCATTGGGATTGTACGTCCTTGTCGCATGGTAGTGACCACTACCCTATAGTAATATCTTTGTTTAATAAGACCTATTTAGAGAAAAGTTCTCCTCCACTTCTGAAATATAACTTATCCAAACCAGATTGGGCAAAGTTTGTATCATTATTGGAGGATAAAATTGAAGTTTTGCCAAATTTAAATTCAAGTTTGTTTGATCCTCCTGGTCACCACCATGCCAAGAGCTGCTATGAGGGTTTTGTTACAGCCATCACCTCCAGTGCTGATTCCTGCTTTCCAATAAAAAACAGTGCCCGAAATAAAATTCCATCACCACCGTGGTGGGATCCAGAGTGCACTTCGGCAGTCAGGGACAGGAATGCGGCCGAGGTTTGTTACAATGCAGATATGACCACTGAAAATCTGTTGGCATACTGTCAGATTAATGCCAGAACCAAACGTCATCTTCGCAAGAGGAAACGTGCGGGTTGGGTTAAATTCTGTACATCTTTGGCTCCCTCTACACCTGTGTCAACAGTTTGGAAGAGTATCAATAGGTTCAGACATGGGTGCTCTCCATCAGTTTCTTCTCCAATCACTAGGGAAACAGCTGACCTTTTTTTTGATAAAATCGCTCCACCATACATTCCATGTTTTCCTGAATGTGTAAACATGCCCATTCAAAATATATCAGAGGATCCTTTAGATGCGCCATTTACTTTGGAGGAACTGAGTGTGGTACTCAGTCATGTCCGGGACTCAGCCCCGGGTATTGATGGTGTGCCATATTCTTTTATTACCCATGCCGGTGACAAGGCTAAAACTTATTTTTTAAATATATTAAATTTTGCTTATATTCATAGTTGGGTTCCAGATCAATGGAAAATGCAAATAATTATCCCACTTTTGAAACCAGGCAAACATGCAGATGATCCGAATGGTCTTAGGCCAATTGCTCTGTCTTCAGTCCTTGCCAAATTACTGGAGCACCTAATTAAAAACCGTCTCGAGTGGATTGTTGAGTCGAGAGACTTACTGCCGAACTACCAATTTGGCTTTAGGAAAGGACTTGGTACTATGGACAGTGTTGGTACTTTAGTTGCGGACATACGCTTAGCTTTTTCAAGAAATGAGTCGGTTGTAGCTACCTTCCTGGACATTTCCTCTGCGTACGACAATGTACTTCTTCCAGTACTCAGGCAAAAATTGCAACAGCTGAGTTTACCGGGTAAGATGATACGATGTATATATGAGTTACTGATGTCCCGCTCGCTGGTCCTGAGAGTCCAGGGAGAGGAATTCGATGAGAGGCAGATATGGAAGGGACTCCCACAAGGATCCCCCCTCAGTCCCATATTGTACAACCTGTATACGGCGGATATTGGGTCCTGCCTAAATAACAATTGTCAGATCCTACAATATGCCGATGACATTGCCCTGTACGTGACAGACTCCTCTATAGTCGATGCCGCGTCATCTTTGGGCCTCTCTCTGGATTCCTTGAATCAGTGGCTTTTAAGCCATGGCCTGTCGCTATCTGCGCCAAAAAGTTCGGCAGTAATTTTCTCTCGTAAAAGAAGCACTCCTCATGTTACAATCGACATTTTAGGTCAAAATATTCCAATAGTTAATAAAGTAAAATTTTTAGGCGTCATTTTGGACACAAAATTATCCGGCAAACATCACATAAATTTTCTTATACAAAAATGTGAAAGAACTATTTCAATTTTAAAAGTTCTTGCGGGTGTTTGGTGGGGTGCTCACCCCTACACCATGAAATTGGTCTACAATGCCTTAGTTCGTAGTGTTTTGGACTATGGAACCTATCTTCTGATCCCGTGCAACAAAGGTGCCTTAGTTGGACTAGATAAGATTCAGTCTAAATGCCTTCGAATCATCTCAGGTTGTATGAAATCCTCCCCCATTAACGCGTTGCAGGTTGAGTGTGCTGAACCCCCTCTGGCCCTTAGACGTCAATATCTGGCCTCCCGATTTTTATCTAAGATCATATGCAGAACATCACACCCCCTCATAGAAAAATTGTACGAATTAGATGCCATTTGTACAAATTCAAACTATTGGAAAAATAAAGAAATACCCCTAATTTTGAAATCTTTTCGAGAAATCCTAAATTTAGCATGCCCAATTAGTCAGTTTCCCAGATTACCCCTTTTTAATTTTGCGTATAATGTTTTATGTTATGTTCCCAAAATTGTTTTTAACATCGGTATAACCAAAAAATCCCCGTCAGCAAACTCGATGTTCAACGCGGTGGTGGGCGAACGATGGAATGGTTTCCAACTATTTTTTACGGATGCTTCGAAATTGTCTGATTTTAACCACACCGGAGCGGCGGTCTATTACCAGAGCTCTAAAATAATCTTACAGTATAAGTGTCCTAAGGAGTCTTCTGTATTCACTGGTGAGTGTGTGGCTGTATTGGAAGCTTGTCTTTTTATACAGTCGCATCATAATATACACAAAGCCGTTATCTTCACAGACTCTCTTAGCTGCCTGCAAGCCTTAAAACAAAACCCTTTTAAAAGTAAATTGCACAGCTACCTGGTTTTAAAAATTAAAGAGTCCTTATTATCTTGTGCTACCAATCAAAAAGAGGTTCAGCTAGTTTGGATACCTAGTCACTGCGGTATTAAGGGAAATGAGTGCGTTGATGCATCGGCTAAAGATGCTTGCTCATCGTCAGTAGCTGATCTTTCCCACAATAGCCTTCAGGGGTATGACTTATTGAGTCTTCCACGAACTAACCTCCAGTCATCGTGGCAGGATCAATGGAATATCACTGGGGGAAAAAAAGGCAGGTTTTATTACGCAGTACAACCAACCATCAAACCAAAACCTTGGTTCTATGGCTACAAAAAAGTCTCCAAACCTGCTATATCCGTCATATGTCGTATTCGTCTGGGTTTCTGTTGTACTCCTGTTTTTTTGCAAAAAATCCGGGTTAGGGACTCCTCTCTTTGCGAGTGTGGGTTGGAAGAAGGTACTCTGGATCACATCTTCTTTGAATGCTCAAACAACATTCCTCCTTTAGATCTGTATAGACGTCTCCCTAAATTTAAAATCCCTCTTCCGACAAATTTCCCCTCCCTGCTTACATACTCCTCTCCCGAACTGCTTGTGGCGCTGATGACTTTCATCCGTCACAATAACATTAAATTATAAATCTGAATGTGTGGGTGTGGTATGCGTTTATTCTATGTTTTAACAATTTTTATTATTTATTTATTTATATTTTTTGTTTGTTTCAGTCCCACGCTAACCCGACAAGATTCACGTGGTGTCAAAGAATTTAATTTGCGATCTTGATTAAATTAACATTAGAATCATATTTTTATTTTTTATCTTGCACACTTGTTTTTCCAATTCACTGGACATTGGCAGAATAGTCGACATCGGCTCTAATTGCCATTAATTAAAAATAGAATAGAATAGAATTCGTCGTGTAATATTTGACGGTTGCAATATAAACCGTTAATGTAAATGAATTAATATTTTCTGATATTTTTTACATGATTTAAATATATAATTTATACATAATTCGTGAAAAACCAATGAAAACTTGTCACTGACCTGTGAATGGTCAATTCAGGCTGATTTTTGTTTCCTTGCACCACACTGTATTATACAACACGTTGGCATGATTAATTGTTTAATAGCAAAGCCCAGTGCACCACAATAACTATTTTAAAGGCGTATTTTTCAATAAAACAACAAAAAATATCTTGGCGCGCAACTGTTCGACAGTTGATCTACCCCAAAACTCGGCGCAAATCATAGAGACGTCACATGAAAGTGTTGCCAAAATGAGCACTTGACAAACTATACTTGTCTTTCTGTTCTTATGCAGCTACAGCTTTATTAAAAAGAGACAACACTGCTTTTTACATGTGTGTCGACTTTATAGATATTTGTATAACTATTCTTTCTATAGTAGAATATGCCGTCTCCATAGGTATATCTCAATGACTGGGATAAATCCATCATTACTGACAAGACTAGTTTTGCCAATAAGCCTGATTTAGTAGTGGTGGATCGATCAGAGCGCACTATTAAAGAAGAAAAAGTATTTATATGTTTAGTTTTTTATTAGCTTTTATTGCTTGATAGCTTAATGTGATACATTGAGCAATACATTTCTAGTTAAACTTAGCCTCGCTTTGTATAAATTTCTTGTACAATGACAGATACAAAGAAACTGGTTTGTATAGAAATGGTTGTGGAGGTAAGATAGGCAGTAGCTCTATAAAAATAATGTATCCGGTTAGACGGGCAACAGACCCTAACTTAGATGGGAAAAGACAAACAGATAACGATGTCAGTTTAGATAGAAAAATAATGCAGAGCGAATCAAATACTTATTAAACCACCTACTTAAACGCCAATAAAGCTAAACAACGCGGCGATGTTTTAACGTCCACTATTCTTTTGAATTCGCAGTGTTTTACGCCCTTTTCTCTGAGATAAACCAATCTGTCGAATAACACAAAATTCTCAATGACTGGCTGCAAATAATTTTGTAAAAGAATAAAAATTCCCGCTTTCTTAAATGTCAATTGAGGTAACTCATTCCACAATGTCTTAAGTTCTTCTAAACAGAATGCAGGATTCTCAACGTTATCACAATTGTCGCTGATTTCATTTTTGAGTAAATAAAAGCCATTCGAGGTAGCATCTTCTATGTAGGCTACAAAATTGTTGTCCATTTTTTTAGTTTTTACAGCTTTTCTTTTTTTCCTTTTTAGTTTACAGTTGTCTGTAAAAAACATTATATTTATAAATAGCCATTTGCTTTATACCTATGTGCACAGAAAAAAACTAATTTGAGAATAGTTAAAAACTTTGTCTCTCTGTCAAAATTAAAGTGATCTTTATCCCCTTTGCAGTAAGGTTTCTGTTGATTTGGCTAAAACAATACTTACGTTTAAAGGCAAATATCTGCAGCACAGCTCTTGACAATAAATTAAAAACTAAATCTTCTAACTTGTCATCCACCGACGGCGGTTGAGCTGCCAGTCTTAAGAAGGGTACCTTCAAATACTCTTCCCCTTGAAATTTCCCAAAAATATCCTTCAGACAATCACTTAAAGGGAAATTCCTGAACACTCTACCATTATCCACCATTTTGTGGTAACAGCAAGGCATTATTACCATCGCCTTTGCCTGGTCCATCTTTAAAAATAAATTGATCGCATCTATAGTCAAATCAGCACAAGCATGAAGTCCGGCTATGCAAAATTCTCTATGTTTTTCAAACTTATCGTGCAAATAGCCTTTGATATTTTCATGGGAGTTCTCTGTTATGGTGTGCTTTATATACTTTACATGATCTGTGGAATTAACGTGGTATTTCCGCTGTCGTATTTTCGCGCCAACGTAATGATTTTCGTTGCATTCAATTCCTAATATTCTGTAGTTTGTTTTTTCATATAAATGTTGATCTAAGTAGCCCTGGAAAGAGACAATAGTATGTATAGCTGACAAGATAAGGCTTTATAAAACACTCATGCTTGTTGCCCAAGAAGATATGCATTATGCAGAGACTACGTAGATCCGTGCGTGTCCGCCTTGTGCTACCACATTCCTAGCTACTTATAAATACTCCTTATAATTTCTCAAGACTATAAATCTGGTAATACAAGCCCGCAGTTTCCGATACTACGCACCTGACCTTTCTGAAGAACATCTCAAATTGGTAGTTAATACGTTTATATAGTTTATCCCTGTGTTTTCATTGGTAAAGGTTTTTGATTTGTTAGTAAGTTGTAGCCATTAAGATTCTGTTTAATTGTAAAACACGGTATTTGAATTGCATGCCTATCTAACCGGCATGTTAAGGGCAACGAAACTATGAACAGCCAAACTAAAATACCTAGTGACTACCCCTCATGGATAATCGTGTACCTAATCATAAAAATATGTCTTCAGTATTTCTCTCTCCTGTATTTTTTATAGATTTGTAAAAATTCCAGGGTTTTTTATTTAAAAAAAACGTTGCTCCGCACTAGGAATTTCTCCTGTATCGTGGGTGCGTTTACAAACATTTAAACTCACATACACAAACAGCCAGACCCGGAACAACTATCTGTAGACCATACAAATATTTTTTCCGTGCGGGAGTCGCTCAACCACTGCGGCAATGAAGTTTGAATCGAGTCTTGTCACATATTGTACCTACGTGTACAGATGCCTGCACATCAAGCTACCACAATCTGACAGATTTCTTTGATAGATTTTCGACTTTATTTCTAAAGTATTAGGTTCAAGGTTCATTAGGAAAAATTTACAGTTTCGGGTAGCTTGACCTGCAGGCGTCTGTACCTATACACGGCAACACATCAAACTATAAGTACATGTCCAACATCACATGGCCTCTCTTTGTATAAACTGGCTATTTCTTTACTAATTACTTTATTTGACTTGATTGGTCATGCGTACGTGAAAGAAATTTCTTACCAGTCCCGATCCAAAGTCGACGACAACACCACACTCAACATTTTCACATACTTCTTTAATTTCTTTAGCCAAATGTAGTATCTCATGTTTTTTCTTAGGACTAACGGGCACATTCATATTGTTCTCCAACGAATCTTCTTGAATAATATCATCGTAAATGACTTGCAGCTTCTTCAGCTTCATGAAGAAAGCGCTTAAAAAATTATCATTTGTGGAACATAACTCGAAATCTTCATTAAAAATATCAATTTCTTCATCTTTTACTGTGATTTTGTCCAAAATGTTGTGAATAAGGAAATCTGTGTTGGGTTGATTGAATAAATATTGATATTCTTGAAAGAATTTCAGGCATTCTTCGAAATAATCGTCGGCGTTGTCGAAATACTGCGGCAGTGACATCTGAAAGGAAACAAAAAAAAAACTTTCATCCGTTTTAACACGCTTTTATAAACTTCACCTATATGTAGGTATACAACAATGTACAGACGCCTGCAGAAGGGCTACTATGACATCTTATAGCAATTCTTATTCCACTGAGTGAAAGAGATGGTGCTAGACACCCTGTATAGCTCTGTCTCTTTCCGTCAGCGGAATAAGAATTGCTTTAAGAGGTCATAGTAGGGCTACAGGTCAAGCTACCCGAAACTGTCAATTTTTCCCAATGAACCTTGAACCTAATTATTTAGAAATAAAGTCGAAAATCTATCAAAGAAATCTGACAGATTGTAGTAGCTTGATGTGCAGGCGTCTGTACACAAACTTAGAAGATTTTATGTCACTTCTCGGTCTCTGATTAAGTACTCAAAAATTTTGCATACCTACCTACATTATTTGGATGATCGCATGAATATACATAGGTAAGTAGGTAAACTTATAATAATTATGTTTCATCATTAAACTCAATCCGGCAAAGCGACATAAACGGCCATCATTTCTTTTGACAGCGTAGAATAGATATTTTTTCACAGTTCCAAGGTACCTACTACAGATTTGAATATATGGTTTTAAATTCAACTCGATACCTGTTCCCGAAATAAGGGTTCACCAAGGGATATGTAAGTAAGACTCGAATAGAATTTTGGAGCTGTTATTATTCTAAATGTCTATATACCTACCTATATATACAATTTGAATCCTAAGGTGCGTCGCCTACACGACCAACAGTCGAGGCGCAGTCGAGGCGCGGCGCAATAGGCGCGTCGCCCACAATATCAACAGTCGAGGTGCAGTTGAGGCGCAGGCACATAAGAGGCACGCCGCTGCACAGCAACGAGATTTTCTTTACAAATGTCGTGTGGGCGACGCCACTCACGCGCCTAAGGTAGTGGGCTAGCTAGAGTACAAATTACACTGTTGAACAATCACGAGCGAGTTAGTTCGTGGGTTCTCCGTTCTATAACAGACAGGGTGTCGCTGCTGTCACTGTTCGATGGTGGTGGTTATTTCAGCATTTTTAGTTATTGTATGATGATATCTCTCACACAATTTTTAATGAGTATTTTTTTATCATTGTTGCTAAAAATGAGCAAATCATCCATAGACGACATGGTAGGTGCAGTGGGTGAGCGATCGATTGCTGCGCTGCGTGTTGCCCTTCCTTCCACTTGACACCACCAAAACGACACCACCGGTAGTATCGTATGGAATATCTAGTCCATATGACACCACCGGCTATTAGTGAGGTTACATACAAAATTGTTGATATGAAAACTCCAATTAAGTTCAAGCAGTTTCAATGAGGTACGTCATTTGACATAGTTTATATTTAAAGTTTTTTCCCGGAAAAGAAACACTAAAAGAAAAGTTCATTAAGGCCTATTACAAGCACGTAACAACAATTGTTGACATGCTGGAACTAGTTTTCCGGTCCGTTCTTTAATGCCTACATAACTACTTACTTCACTTAAATAAAAAAATAATATTTTATAAACTCTGTTTTATAAATTATCGTTTAACTATAGAAAACTTAAAATAATGAATTGGGAGCTGTTTGTCAAAAACACGCGTTTCTGGACAACACTAGGGTGGTGTCATATGGACTAGAGATTCCATACGACACCACCGGTGGTGTCGTTTTGGTGGTGTCAAGTGGAAGGAAGGCGTGTTGCGAGTTCTATCCGCGCACGGATCAAATATTTGTATGGCCTACAGATAGTTGTTCCGGGTCTGAGTGATTGTGTATGTTTTTGTAAACGCAGATAAGACAAACTAAGATAAAAAAAAATAGACATAGAATAATTATGTATTATAGACGATAACAGCCCAAGCAATATAAATACAATTGATATGGGCCCACATCACAAGTTAACCTTTCGAACAAAGAATTGTGAAAATCGGTCCTCGGTTGGCATTGTAATCGAAGAAAATATATTAAAAAAAATACGGTCAAACATAGAATCTCCTAGTTTTTAACCGACTTCAAGGCATGGAGGAGGTTCTCAATCCTGTTTTTTGATGTTTGTTACCTCATTACTCTGGTTTGGGTGAACCGATTTTGACGATTCTTTTTTTATTCGAAAGTTGGTGGTTGTGGTTCGGTTCCATAAAAAATAAAACCGACTTCCTCTTTTTAGTAGGTACTTACTTATTTAAATTTTGGTCGGTTTTATTTTTTACAAAAAAGTTTTTTTTTGAACAGTTAATTAAAAAATGTGCATTCAAAAAATTAAACGCGGCTTGAATATAAAATAACATTTATTAACAGTCTCAACATCACATACTTTGTAATAAATAAACAATTAATATGCTCTGACAATAAGATGTATTCTAAAAAGACTCATTTTACAAAGACAAAAATTAAATCTCAACATTTTTACAGGGAAGTAAAATATAGCTGCTTATTTGAGCATAACAAATGAATGATTCCCAATCTTTTAGCATTATTGCCCATTTCTACATACACATATTTATATGAAAATAACTAAAAGTAGTTGAAGTCCTTGCATTCGCTTCTAAACAAGATGTAACATTATATACACAAGACTTGTGGAGTGTAGCGTTTCAAATTATGAAATTAATCAAAATTTTTTGTATGGCATTTGAAAACTCATAAAAATAAGTTTTACCATACATTTTAATCTGTTGAAGGGCTACTATGACATCTTATAGCAATTCTTATTCCACTGAGTGAAAGAGATGGTGCTAGACACCCTGTATAGCTCTGTCTCTTTCCCTCAGCGGAATAAGAATTGCTTTGAGAGGTCATAGTAGGGTAGCTGATCGCTTCATTTCCTATAGGTTTAGAGAAAATCCAAGATTGTTTTGACGAATTTCGAGAACTTAAAAGTTGTTTCGTTGCAGACCGAGAGACCACACAGGAACTCTTATGTAAATTATGTTGCACTTGTATAAGTATTCGTTTAATTGTCTGTTTTTGCTAAAACAGGGGGTCTAAAATGTCCGCTCAGCAGAACCATAGTAATATGAATAAAGTAAAAATTCTTATAATGGTCACAGACGCACTTAATAATGTGAATTTTCACTTTGACTATTTTACGAATTGTAATGTAATTCATAATTATCCTATTCTAATTTGGCTGAAGCCGCCATTTTAGACCCAGGTATTTGAATATATTTTCAGATTATTGAATCATATTCCTTAGCCGTTGTATCGTCAAAGATTTTTTGGAAGATATTTCCTAACCGTAGGTGATTGACATGTAGGCTTATTATGTGCTACAGAATAGCTTCTAGCGTACTTGATTGCAGTCATAGTCCTAGTCAAGCCAAGATTGTGCGTACAAGTAAATGGCACCTGTCTCATCGTCGACAATTAACAAGTAGAGCTAGCATCTACAGTTTTGTCGCTTTGCTGTATGAGCGAATTTGACGGGCGATTACTTGCGCTTTGGAAATTTCTCGTTTGTGCCACGCATGTGTTCTACCCACTAAACGAACCCGGGTCAGTGGGGGAGCTTTTGTCTCTGCCCAAAAAGTAATGAAGTTAGTTAAGAAATTATTGCAGGCAGTGTGAACACTGAAAAGTGAGCGATCAACTATGAGATGTGGCCGTAGGACCTACATCTCTAATGTATTCGAGCGAGGTAATGGTCGATAGCTACAAGCTTCGTCGTTGATGAGACAGATACTTGAGACTAGAAACTTCGAACTACCTACATTTGTCGCTTGATCAAAAAATAATCTACATAGGAAGGTCCTACCTATTGTTGAGGTCCACTAATGGTTTCCCAATCCTCCTGCCTTTTAAGATCTTCTGAGCCTTCACCAATAACGCATTTTCCGCTAAACCTGTCAGCTTTTAAATATTTCTGACACACTTCAATCAAATCCTCTTTTTTCACAGCAAGGACCCTTTCTCTTTGTGTCTTCCAAATGTCATAAGACAATCCGTATAAGAATAGGTCGATTCCTTTCATGTATTCTGCAACAGGTTGGTCCATCTGCTGTAGAATAGACAGTTTTGCTTCAAATAAGTTTTGATCATCAACAAGCTGAGTGTTTTTGGACATCCATTGCGCTGTTTCATCGAACACATTCAAGGTTACTGTGGAGTTGGGGTCCCTGTACGAATAATAGTTAAAGACCCCGTCTAAGGTTAGCAAAGCACCGCCGCCGTATGCTCCGTTTTGTTCTCTGACGACCGGGTGCAAATACTTTGAAGTTATGAAACGCGAGAGGACTCGTAGTTTCGCGTAATCAGGTTCAGTGTAAGGTACTGTAGGCAGAACTTTGGCGCAGAAGTTGACCGGAATGTTCATATGAATGTGTACGCCACGGTTTTTCTCAGATATTTTTTTCGCATCCGTCCAGTTGATCCTGTTCTCTTCTTTTTGCTTGATATCCTTACAAAGTTCTTTGCAAAACTTGTCTACATGTTCTTGAATCTGTGTGTTGGTGTTGCAATGATGGAAAGCTGTTCGTAAATTGTTTCCCTTTAAAACTTGGCTTCCAATGTTGTCAATGATCGATTGAACCTCTTCTATCTTTTTATTTTTCTGAATTTCTTGCATATTTACTATATGCTGAAGGCCCATTAGATTCTCTTTGCATTCGTCCACTGTGGTTATTAAGGCACGGGCAGCCTGCATAGCGTAGGTATGCCCTCCGTCTACTATACCATTGCTTAAAGACGAGCAATAGTTGGTCAGGAGCATTTTCATTCTTTCGCTGTTACTGAAGTTTGGTTTTTCGAAGATTTCTTTCCATATATCCATCATTTTTGGCAGGTTTTCGTCTAAACAGTGACTGCTGATCAATATTCCTTGTTCGTACTGACCGGGTAGATCGATGTGTTCGGTAATATGGCTTAAGAAGCCCAATCCAGATGTGGATCTGCTGACATACTTATCAAAGTCTCGGTAATTGTATTTTTTGGTGTCAAACTTGTTGATTACGTATTCAAAGAATGGAAGGAGTTTCCTTTCATCCTCATTCAAACATTCAGTTCCAACGACTCCTTTGAAGTATGTGACGCCATTAGTATTTGCCTCGCACATCTGTAGCGGAATAATATCTGAAACCGTATGTTTTAAGGGAGGTGCTGTCTTGTTAAGAGTGATATCCTCAATCTTTAAACAAGGCAGAGCATCTAAATTCTCAACTTTCTTCTGAGTTTTAGAGAGTTCTAATCCTTCGTTATATATCTTCTCCTTCTGATTGTCCGACAGATTACTTACTTTAATCTTTAATAATGTCGCTTCCTCCGCATTAAATGTATCGTCAAACTTGTGATCGGGTACCATAGTCATGACTAACTTGTGATTGTTATTTATGAAGTATTTTTCAATTACATCCTGCACATATTTTGGTTCTTTCAAGTTTGTTTTTAGTTTATCCAATAATTGATTTACTTTTAAAGCACTTATAATTGGGCCATTATGGTTCCAAAGAGGCATAAGATTAAAGAGTAGATTGAGTCCGAATTTAGGCGATTGATGCTTGATTGATAGCTCGAAACCATGGAGAACACTCTGAATGTGATCTTCTTCAAAGCCTTTAACGTAAATGTCATGCAGAGTTTGGTTTACAATAGATTCTACCAATTCAAACTTTGATTTCTCAACATCTCTCAATCCTACTACAAATAATGTATCCCTAATTTGGTTGTCATATCCCGTGAGCGAGTTATAGCCTCCTGATATGTTTCTTTCAATTAAACTTTTATAGAAAGCCGAATTTGGACCTATTACCATGAGTTCACTCAATGCCATCATCATGAACGTCTCGTATGTGTTTGTAATGTCAGCCATTACATAACCAATAGCAATTTGATTTTGTTTCTCAATCGGAACTCCGTATTGGTCGACCCTACACTTTATTTCAGTTCTTTGAGGTTGTGTCCATCGTGGCTGACTGGTCACTATTGAGTGCTTGGGGTCCAAATATGCACAATTACTTAAATAAGCCTCGTTGACAAACTTGAGGTTAGTTTCCAAAGGAAAATTACCGTAAGAATAAATTCTAGCATTACTTGGATGGTAATAAGTTGCGTGGAAATTCTTTAAATGCTCATGAGATAGTTGTGGAATGATTAGTGGGTCACCTCCAGAGACATAGCCATAAGTCCCCACGGGTAAGATAGTATTGATAAACTTTTGTCCAAACAATGAACTTGTTTCCGAGAAAGCCCCTTTCATTTCATTGTAAACAACACCTTTAAATGTAAGATCAGTAGATTTGTCATCCACATTTGAATGTTCTAACCTCCAGCCTTCTTGTAAAAAGTCTAATCTAGAAAGATTAGGTTTAAATACAGCATCTAAATAGACCTTCTGCAGATTCCTGTAATCAATCTCATTTTGTGAAGAGAATGGATAGAATGTATAGTCAGGGCCTGTCAAAGCATTCATAAATGTTGCCAGTGATCGGTTCAACATTTTGAAGAAAGGATCTCTGACTGGATACTTCTCAGAGCCACAGAGAACTGTGTGCTCTAGTATGTGTGGTGTCCCCATAGAATCTAAAGGTGTTGTACGAAAACCTACTGAAAATACATTGTTGGAATCATCTCTTTCTAAATGCAGGTACTCTGTTTTTGTCTTTTCATGTATGAGATGGTAAGCTGTCATGTTATACTCCTTGATAGGTTCTACTTGGTTTACGACGAATCCATGAACCAACTTTCCTGGATGCAAGGCTTTTGTACTTGGATCCTTCTTTTTAAGAATGCTGCTGCTGTACATATTGCTGCATGATATCAGCCGATGTTTCACACTGGGACGGAAGTTGCATATTCTTGAATACATTTTTGTTTTGATTCTTTTCTTCAATTATCCTGCAATACACATACACCACTCACAATTTTTAAGAAGTAAATTAAATGCCGCGATGATTACGAGATCGACAAGAATGAGATTTGTTGTCGCTAACCATATATATATAATTGGAACGGAAAAGTGCTAATGTGTAAAAATCTTGTTGCAAAAGAGTCGGTATATTAAAAACCCTTTAGGATATTAAGGGACACACGCGTTCTGCCTGAAAGTTGCAAGAAAATTGGGATAGACAGATGTTTTAAGTTAGTAAATAGTACGAACTGAATATTTTTTAACGAAATGAGAAAAACAAATGAAAAGTGATGCAACGTTTACTTACAATAAGTTTATCGTAGAATTGATGAGACTTGTGTAGTTTAGATTCCGAAATAATTTGCAACTGCCGTTTTCTTGTTATAGTAACTGTTCCAGTAAAAACTCCGGCATTATTTTCTATAATATATCCAGCATAACCTCTCTCTATGCCATTTGCTATCGGAACTTTGACGTTTCAAAATCTAATACCAAAGGGAAAAAAAATGATTAAAATTGTAGTAGAATATTTATTTTTGTTTTAATTAAAAAAGATGACCAGTAGAAGCCTGATAACCTAAAGAAAACTAATAAAATCTATTCCAAAATAAACCTGTTCTCAGTTCATAGCGCAAACAAGTCAGTAAATATGTTCCTTGAAACAAGTAGTAGAACAAACGTTTCGTTTCTTTACTAGAAAAAAAACCATCACCAATATCGCCAATTCTAGTTATTTCATTTGGCAACTTTTTAGACGTTCTGTTTTTGCAACGTATTTTTTGGGAAACTACTCTTAACAATAAAAAAATCTGTCATTGCAATAAAAAAGACTATCCAAGCACACAGTTATATAGCAGTTATTTATAAACAAAAAAAATAAAGGTTATAAAATAAAAAAGGCATTTGAAATAAGAAAAAAAAAACCAACACAGTTTATGTTGGTTTTCAAATGAAAAACCAAACGTTACACGTGTGACAGTGACATTTCTTTCATCCATTGGATTTTTCTTTTAAAAACACGTGTTTACGTGTTAAGCTCATGCCGAGCTCCTTTTTAATTATAAGTTTATTAAAATAAGCCAAAATGAGTTTGTACAACTTTAAAAAGATTGCCGTAGTCCCTACGGCAAAGGTAAATCATCCAAAATTATATTACTTTAATGTTTACTATATTTCCTATCATGCGTTCTAACCTAACATAATACGCACAATTTTTGTATTCCAGGATTTCATAGACATTATACTGTCTAAAACACAGAGGAAAACTCCCACAGTGGTACACAAACATTACAAAATATCGAGGATTCGTGGGTTTTACATGAGAAAAGTGAAATTTACACAACAGAACTTCCATGATCGTCTCTCTAGGATTATCCAGGTATTTCTTTTTATTTATTTCAAAGAGAGTATTGATCAGTATTGTTTAAATACAATTGGAACTTATAAATCATAAAAGTAGGTACAAAAATCGTTTAAAAAGATACTTTGCTTTGCTCCAAACACAAATAAATGCATTCTAATAAATACTAGTTATTTTTATTCTGTTTTATTCCAACTAGTTGGATTCATTTTTTAAAAGATGCAACAAAACAAGTTTTTAAATCTTGTTTTATGTACATTTCATCCATTGCGCAACATTGTGGCAATTTATCAACTTTTTGTGCAATTTATCTTATAAACTGCTATACTATTGAGCTCCTCTCCTACATAAGAACTTTTAAGGGATATAATTCATTAGTTAAAGTGAATTAACCACAGTAAAATATGCATCATTTCCTGTTTACACTAAGATCACTTGCCATTACTTGCCAAAGACTTGCACAATATATTTTAATCATCAGCTGAGGATTGTACAGTGGAATCTGTTTATAATGACTTCAAAAGGAAATAACAAACATCATAAGCAGACTACACACAGCATTTTGTAGAAAATAAACAATATACTGTTTTTTTGTCAGTATGTTTTCATCTTTAAAGAGATAAACAAAATAGAGAGAATCACTAACAAACAATGCGTGATCTTTAACCAGCAATCACCCACTGAGAGTCAAAACAAAAACAAGCTGTGTACTTGCGGACTGTCGTTGGGTATCATGTGACTCTTTCAAATGTTCACTTCACTTCACTTATTTATTTAATGGAGTTTGTGGAAGGAGTCACCACAATTTTGCCGATATCACGTAGGTACTATGGTAGACAATCAAACACTGGAGACTATATCAGTAATTATTATTGGTGAATAGAACACAACAAAGAGTTTAAATGATTTAATATATTTTAACAAACAAATAATGAACCATTTTCTGCACAGACATTTCAGACACAGAGTTCTAAGAGAGAAAAAAAAAAGTTTAATAGTTGTTATAAATTACAACTTTATTTTATTAACTTCAACAAACTTACACAGTTTATACAAAACGAGAGAACACAAGGGAGAGGAGACATTTAACGGATTTGGGACGAGGGATATGACGGGGAATAATTTTGTGTAAAGAGAATCTCAATTTAGGGTAGCAGAAAAGTAAATGGTCCACGTTTCCGTCATCCAAACCGCATTCACAAATAGAGCTATCCCTAATCCCTTTCAAATGTTGGTGAACCACAAAGTAGACACAAATTACAAAAATGTAAATTCACCCACAATACAGGAGAAATTAATTAAAAAGGAGAAATGCAGTATCCTTATTGTATCTGTCTTTATTTATAAAATCCTAATCATTTATTTTTACTCCCAAAGGAATTCCCCAAACTGGACGATGTGCATCCATTCTACGCAGATCTTATGAATGTGCTTTACGACAAAGACCATTACAAGCTGGGTCTTGGACAATTGAACACAGCCAGACATCTTATTGACACGTAAGTTTGCACAAATAATACTTAGAACAAAAAAAACAATTTCCAAAAATATAAAAAAAATATTTACTTCTGGAAGTCATCGAATTTTCTTTTTTGCCACTTATTTCTGGAAGTAAGTTGGTTTTCCACTTTTAATGATATTTTGGTTCATTGTTCATCGCTACTAAAATATAAGCATACCAAACAGTTGAAGAAAAAACCACCCATACCTTTTGACAACTTAAGACTAAGCATACCATCTACATACAGTTAAAGAAAAGACCACCCAACAGCCATATCTTTTGACAACTTAAGACTTAAGTAGAGGGTTAATTGTTTTAACAGCTCCAAGTTACCACAGTCTTGAGTATATGGTTTTAATTTTACGTGATTTGATACCTTTACAAGTTCCTGAGATAAACGGTCTTGACAGACAGACAGATAGACTGACAAGAAAGTGATCCTATAAAGGTGAGTAAAGACTACAGTACGGCCAACGAGAAGCGATACCAAATGTAAACAAAACCCATCCAAAATGGCCGCCCGAATGTTGGCGAACCCGTCTTAACGTTGTCATGTTTTTGCCGGGAGAACGAGACATTACGACAAAGGCACAAGATGGAAAGAGCTAAATATTAGATTGTCAACGCCACAGTTGTTCTTTAGGTTAATGACCTTTCGTATCGCTTCTCGTTGGCCGTACTATACAACATTTACTTGTAACAGAACAACGAGCAGTTCGAGGATATGTTCTAGTGTATCATCCTTTTACGAACTAAACGTCGAGCACTCTCGCCTCTTTGTTATAAACCAAGGAGCATATTGTTGTAACATTTCGTCGATCCCCGAGTGCGTCCGCGGTTGCGGGGTGACGCGGAGGGAGAGGGACGAAAGACACGCGGTCCGCGCGGTAAATGCACACTCGCTGTGAGCATTTACAAGTAACATAACGCCGAGCATTCCCAGGAACGTTACATTACACAGAAATGCTCCAGAAAATGTTGTAGTTTATACTCACCTTTAGGGTTCCGTATTTTCATTTTGAGGTATGGAACAGAAAATATATTATTTTGAACTGCATGCCTTATGTTTGGCCCGTTCGAAGCTGAGCACAATAGTGAATATAGTGCGTCAGTCACAGCGCGGCCTACACTAACAGTTGTCATAAGGTCGCGCGCAGAGTCCGTGCTCTGACGCGCATTACCCATGACAACGACAAACTAGTTTTATTAGCGAAACAAGTTACAACGGCACGGTTAGCGCAGTGGCTAAGCGATTGACTGCTGCGCTGCGTGTCGCGGGTTCGATACCCGCACGAAACAAATATTTGTATGACCTGCAGATAGTTGTTTCGGGTGTGGCTGTTTGTGTATGTGAGCTTAAATGTTTGTAAACGCACCCACGATACAGGAGAAGTTCCTAGTGAGGGGCAAAGGTAAAAAAAAAAAGTTTGAAATGTGAAAACATTAAAGACTTGTTTTACAAATAAAAAAATAAAGTTTTTTTTTCAAAATTCATCAAAATCGGTTTACCCTTTCGCTTTTATAATATTAGTAAGGATTATATGTTGTTATTATAAATTACAGAGTAGCAAAAGACTACGTCCGTCTGCTAAAGTACGGAGATTCGCTGTATCGATGCAAGCAGTTGAAGCGCGCGGCGCTCGGCCGCATGGCCACCATCATGAAGAGACAGGGCGCCAACCTCACGTACTTGGAACAGGTGATGTGCACTCCTACGTAGGGTTACGTAGCTAGGCTACGTAGGCTCATTACTTTTAGCCCATTTTATCAAATCATTATTTCCACTGAAAATCTCCATAGCATCTTTACATTAAAAAATAAAATAAATAAAAGCGTAATCTGTCGTTTTGTTTCACACAAAATTCTTGCAATAACAAGAAATCAAATCAAGCAAAAAAAAAGTATTTTTGCGTACTTTATAGTTAGTATAAAGTATATAGTACAATTACCTGAAATAACGTACTATACTTTTAATAAAGAAAGGGTGGCAACCCTACTCCCACATCCCCTAAACTTGAGGGGAAGAGATCGTCCTTGCAATACCCGTCCATTTGCATTTTCTGGCTATTATTACTTCTGGTCAATTTTGTAACACACTTTCATTAATATCAATAATTATTTCTTATTCCCATTGATCTGATATTTTGCAAACTTGTTTAGTTTGGATGTTAATTAAAACATGGTCAACTATGTGACGTCTTTCTAATCCAATATGGCTGACTCCTAAAGATGGCTGACTAGTTAGTTTTTATGCATTTCAATGATAAGTGTATCAAAGTAAAGAGTTTGCGAGAAAGTTTGTTTTTTTTTAACTAAACAATATTTTTTATTAGTCTAGTCTGTCTCACTGCTGCATGCTGGTCAAAAGCCTCTTCAATTTCTTTCTAACTCACTATTTATGAGTTTCAAAATTAAAAATTATGCTTATCAGAAATAACACCAAGATTTTTAAGTTTTCTGGATTGCATTATTTAGTACTTTGTAAACAATTTTTTTCGGTTGTATAAAATAAAGTACTTATAGCTATTAGCGAATTCTTCACAAGAAAGACTAAAACATAATTTGACGGTTTGGGAATACCTTCATTGTGCGTACTGCTAAGGAGTGGAATTCCCTGCCGGAGTCTGTATTGCCTGACAGCTATAACCTGGGGGTCTTCAAGTCAAGAGTGAATAGGTTATTTCTAGGTAAGCGTGCTTCATCGTCGACCACATCATCACTTACCATCAGGTGAGATAGTGGTCAAACGCGAGCCTATCAATAATAAAAAAAAATAAAAAAACGTACCTAAATTATATTTCTTCCTTTGTTTTGTGTAGAATTCGATATTATTTACTTCATTTGTCTCGAGACTTTGAGTTATGTCTTTTGGTATTAGGCCATCTTGTTCAAATTACATATTTGTCTACAGGTCCGTCAACATTTAGCACGTCTGCCATCCATCGACCCGTACACACGCACCATCATCATCTGCGGGTTCCCTAACGTGGGCAAGTCCAGCTTCATCAACAAGGTATGTAGCCCCCGGGGTTGCGGATTGTTCGGAAGTAAAGGGCAATACAGGGAACATGGGTGGGTTTTAGTCAGTACAAGTCTGACACTCCCCCCCAGGGAAGTTATTTGAAGATTTGCCATCCCAAACAAATAGATTTAAAAAAAGTATGTAAGTATCCAAGTCAGACCTAGTATTAAGAGTACTTATCTCAGTTCGGACGTATCGTTAAGTCGTGAGTGGGTTCAGTACAAACACTTCCACTCAAAACTGAAAAAAAATAGTAACAAAACCTATGTAATTAGGGAAATTTAATAATTACTGTACACACTTACATTGTGAATCTGTTCAATCCCTGAAGGGTACCTAATCGCGATTCGAGTCCCGGCCACCGTAGCCGTGGGTCTGTGGACGGTGAGCAATGGGTAGCTCACCGTCCGTCCGTCTATTGACGACAGGTGGCGTCGGCGCGCGAATATTCCACGCGTACGATTTCGATAACAACTTGCCATACTTAATGATTTTCCTATTGTATTACTCACTACAGAAAAAAATACTTGCCAAGTGCGAGTCGGACTCGCGATAAGGGAAAGATATGAAAAAAAACAACCCTCTAATTCTCTATATAGACTTAGGGGGTTGATTTTTTCACAGCCTCGAACCACTGCAGTATATACACAGTTTTTTTTTTCTTTCAACTTGATACCTGCACGCGTTCCCGAGCTAAAAGCTCTTGACAGACAGACAGACGGACAGCAAAGTATTCCTATAAAGGTTTTTTCCTTTTGAGGTACGGGATACTAAAAATACAACCAACTTTAGCTATAAGTGGTTAGCGAAAGGCAGGGCGTTTTGTGAGACTATCTCTTGTAATGTAACGTTCAAAAAGTGCTGATCAGCCTAATTTGAATAAATTACTTTTGATTTTGATTTGAGTGTATGACTTTATCTTGTGTGTAAACAGATCACGCGCGCCGACGTGGAGGTCCAGCCATACGCGTTCACGACGAAGAGTCTGTACGTCGGACACACCGATTACAAGTATCTCAGATGGCAGGTACGTTCATTTACACTTATTTTTGCCCGACTGCGGCTAATCCCGAAAGGATGGTTATGTGTTTGACCTATATGTATGTATTCGTTTTAAATATCAATCAAAATATTTTTAAAGTGGGTATAGGTAAATGATAATTTATTTTATTTCGGAACAATAACAGTTCAGGATTCCGTCGGGCTAAGTGTTAAATAAAACCAGTGGACTGTATGAAACTAGATAATTATTGTCTTCCAAAGGATAACGATCCCGACTAAGATTAAGGTTGATATGACGACTGTTCTTGATGGCGACCAGAGCTTGAGTGTGTGTCGCCGCGCGACGTTGTGTGGTCGTGCGCCAGGTCACGTAGGCCACTCGATGACCTAGCAGCTGTACCCGTCATCAGCGCGTCGCCTTGTTGTTGGGCTAGATTCCCAACAACGACATCCGTCGCCCCCCCATTATATTAGACCCGAGACGGCGGCGCAATGTGTTCCACGCGCGCCTGTCAGAAGTAGCGGGGGGAGTCTGACACCTCACTCCCCCCTCTCGAGACGAGGTCCGCACAGGTCAAGCGGGCCATACTAGTCTGGGGCAGCGGAAGTCGCACGTGTTCCCGCTGCCCCCTGACACAAGTGTGAGAAGGAACTCCGGTGTGGTTTTAGTCAGTAGAGTCTGACAGACCCCCCCGTCCTCCCCAAGGACGGGGGACATCCATGAGGATTTCCAAATCGACAAAAAAGAAAAGATTCCCAATAACAGGTAAACGATGTTAGCCGCAAAAGTATAAACTGTAGCGCTGAATGGAATGTTCCAAACAAAAAAAAAAAGTTTGATTAAGTTATTTATAAATAGGTGTGCAGTTCCATTATGTCCTACCAAATAGGTATACAATAATTTAACATTATAGTACGGCATTATGCGTTTCCAACATTTAAATTCTTTTAATGAATTCAGAATGTATCTATTCAATAATTTAAGAAATCCTGTTTCTATCGTAAGCTATGTATATAAAAAAATTACAGAATTTAGATTTAAAAAATGGAAGTCCCTTTGTTCCTCACAATGTCATTAGGTATCTTATTGTAGATTTTTGATGCCATACCAAAGAATTAAGGCACTTGGTACCGCTTACACTGTCACTTACAACTCGATTCTATTCCTGACGCACGAATCTCACTGTCCGTTCGCCAACATTTTCCACACTTCGATTTTAAAAAAGCTGAATGATTTGACAGTTCTTACTTGCCGTATGTAAACTCACAATTTTTTTTTCAGGTCATAGACACTCCCGGTATTCTCGACCATCCTCTAGAA
Organism: Ochropleura leucogaster; assembly: GCA_958449745.1. NCBI lineage: Eukaryota > Metazoa > Arthropoda > Insecta > Lepidoptera > Noctuidae > Ochropleura > Ochropleura leucogaster. The sequence continues at coordinate 527,501 of OY288227.1, forward strand.
GAGCGCAACGTGATAGAAATGCAAGCAGTTACAGCACTCGCCCATCTGCGCGCCGCCATCTTGTATTTCATCGACCCGTCAGAACAGTGCGGGCACAGTATAGAGGAACAGGTAACGTCTTACCATCACGCTTGTAATCCCAGAATGGTTCTGCAGAGGTGTGTCTATAGTACACCCAGATTTTACTAGTTATGTTTATGTTCTAAGCAATTATAGTAATAGAGAGAGAGAGAGAGAGAGAATATAAGGCACACTTGGCGCTGTCACCAACCATTTTTTATACAATTTCACCCGCGACTTCGTCCGCGTGGCATAGTTACTTTGGGCTAACGCTAACTTTAACCCGCGTGATGATCGAAAAAAAATATCTTTCTCTCCCCTATTCTTCCCTCTTTCTTCCTTTATCACTTTTTTTTTAAATTAGCCCTCGTCTGTCTCTAGGGCCCCCACTTTCTCTATACCAAAAATTCATTAAAATCGGTTTGCCCGTTTAGGCGTGAAGACCTAACAAACAAACTCACTTTCGCTTTTATAATATTATTAAGGATTTATTTCGTGTCGGGTCAAACCCGATCCCTTACGAAATAAAAAAATGTTTGACCTACAGATAGTTGTTCCGGGTTTGACTGTTTGTGTATATGAGGTTAAGTGTTTGTAAACGCACCCACGATACAGAAGAAATTCCTAGTTTTTATCCTTCTTTTTAAAAGAAAAAGAAATCAATAGTGACAGCTACTGAGGATCCTGCCGGGGTTGCGGGTTGTTCGAAAGAGATACCGCGGCCCCGGAACGTAAAGGAACATGGGGAAGAAGGAACATGGGTGGGTTTCAGTCAGTACAAGTCTGGAGACTCTGGAAGTTATTTGATAATTACCAATCGCCAAAAAAACAAGCTACTGAGGTATTCCTCCTCGATTTTATTACCGTGTTAGATGTTCCTGCGTTTTTATAGCCTAATTGAAATAACTGGTTTGACTAAGGTTTCCCAAAGTATTAACCCATTCCCTTCTTCCCCCAGATCTCCCTGTTCGAGAGCATAAAACCGCTATTCAGTAACAAACCGCTCATCGTAGTCCTGAACAAGATGGACGTTGTGAAACCCGAAGACTTGGCTCCTGGGAAGAAGGAACTTATCGAAGAGCTCATGCTGACTTGCTCCAAGGGTAACCTCGTCAAGTAAGTTGGTAGACTTTACCAGTAGGATCTGCAGGTACTACAGAGGACCTGTAGGCCTACTATGACATCTTAAAGCAGAACTTATTCCACTGAGTGAAAGAGATGGTGCTAGACACCCTGTATAGCTCTGTCCCTTTCCCTCAGCGGAATAAGTTCTGCTGTAACACGTCATGGTAGGGTAGCTGGTGCGAGTTTTAACACATACTTAAATGTTTACTTATGGTATTAAAATTGTTAAAAATAATTTCCCAGTGTAGTGTACAGTACGGCCATCGAGAAGCGATACCAAATGTAAACAAAACCCATGCTAAACCCCATCTAAAATGGCCGCCCGAATGTTGGCGAAACCGTCTTAACGTTGTCATGTTTTTGCCGGGAGAACGAGACATTACGACAAAGGCACAAGATGGAAAGAGCTAAATATTAGATTGTCAACGCCACAGTTGTTCTTTAGGTTAATGACCTTTCGTATCGCTTCTCGTTGGCCTTACTGTAGTAGAGTACAATTATTGTTTTAAGAACTTGCATCCAGTCGTTTTCAAACCCAAAGACTGTTACAGGTACTTGAATGTCAAGAAACAATATGATGATGCCACAGTCCCAGTCACATTGTATAATAAATTGTGAAAGTACTGTAGTTACTCATTCCAAAGCGCAAGAATGGGCAAGAAACTCCATGGACACTCATTATTCATGATGGGATTTTACATATATGTGAGAATGATGTAGAAAAACGAGCACATTAAGTGCGTCCAGAATAAAAGCAAAAACAAGACCTAATTTATTGATGAATAAATTAATCTATTTTCGAGGACCATAAAATTAAGAGACATAATGTGAACTTTTTTAACTTTCACTTTTTGACGATATGTTTCACTTTCCCAACTACATCGACATCATCGTTTTTATGTACTCATTTGATGAAAAAATAAAAAGAATTTTAGTCCATCTTAAATTTTGTAAACTCTTCATTTTGACAACACTCCTTCTAAGTACCTTTATTGTCCTCAGTGCGGACCCCAACTCAGACCTGTCAGTGGTACCTGTGATGAGAATGTCCACCATCACGGACGAGGGAGTACAGGAGGTCAAGATCGAGGCCTGCGAGCGACTCCTGGGTCACAGGGTCACGGAGAAGATGAGGACTAAGAAGGTATGGTGTTAATGTGGCTAGTTTGTACTGCGACACAGCTGGGTGTGCCATTATAGAATTGGGCATGGTACTGCAATTCCTGCCATAGATAATGTATAAAGGACATTGCTCTGCATCCATACATTGTTGGCCCTGGAACCAAAAGCATCGGAAAATTATGTATTGTATTCACTAACATTAGTAAACTCGTTTATGATTTTATTTATAAAAAAGACAATTATCGTGTATTTCGATAATCTATATTGCGACGGGCCATTTTGGACATTGGCTTTTAGTCGTCATTCAAAACCAAGGATTTAATAAATATACATATTATTTAAAATATCGTATTTAAACTACTTAAAACAGCTTTCAGTAGTAGTAGAGTAGTATTGATAAGATAACGATTCATAAATTAACACAAGACAATTTTAGCCGTTATTAGGTTTTGTGAACAATCAATGATTTAGTGATAATAACACAGAAATGTGCCGATCTTGTTGATGAAACCAACAATATATTATCGTCATCTTGTCGGAACGATACCGCTTTTTTTTCGATTGGGATCATCATATAACTTCCCCCGCTCTGGGCGTTGCAGAAGGAAGTACCAGACTTGTACTGACTAAAATCCATCCATATTCTTTCTTTTGGCCTGTGTCTCGAGGCCAAAGAATATCTCTTTAAGACAACTTACATCTCCGGTTGGTGGTGGCCGGTGCCCTTCTGACCTTGCTTGGTTTATAGCCGTGATGTTCTATTAGGCAAATCCACCATCACAGCTCTCTTCGTCTTAAGTAGGTCCTGACGGGACCCTCTCTTACCTCCGTAAACTTGACCTAAATAAGTTAAATCTCCCGCCCCCAGGTGGACGGCATTCTAAACCGTCTGCACGTAGCCGTCCCGTCCCCGCGCGACGCCAAGCACCGCCCCGCCGTCATACCGCCCTCCGTCGCGCTCAAGAAGCAGCAGCTAGCCGACAAGCAGGCCAGGAAGAGGAAACTGGAGAGGGACATCGAGGTCGAGGAGGGAGATGATTATGTGCTCGGTGAGTGAGATTTACAATTTGTGGTTGTAAGGGTGAATGCTGAGCATGAGGTCGTGAGTTCGATACCCAGGTTGGCCAAAGTGTTATTGGGTTTTTTAACAAGGAATTTATCAGTAGCAGACATGGATTTTGGACTTGTGCCTGGTTTTGGACAATAGGCTTGGCCCATTACTAGTCATCATCTGTCTAGCCTTTGCTCAACTGCGTTCGAGCTGGCTTTCAGTCTAACTAGATGCAGCCGAATACCAGTATGTTACATGGAACAACTGCCTATCTCGTTACCACAAAATCAAAATATTTTATTTCATACAGGCCTTTTCTCGACGTTTTATAAACCCCTACATGGGCACTTATAAAACGTCGAGAATAGGTGCACGGTGCGGTTTGGGTTGGTCGTTTCTTACTTTACAAAAGTAATTTTCTTTACATAAGTCATTGCTTACTTTACAAAACGTAAAATAAAATATTAACAAAACAATCTCTACTCTTCACAAAGAATAGGTAAAAAAGAATCTATACAAGAAATAGAAAAGATATTGCAAAAAAACTATATGAAACAAGTGACACAGGACACAGATGTTGCCATCAGTACTGTAACTATTCGGGACAAAGGTTGAATAAATATGTGATTTGACAACTATTGAAAAAAAAAACGATTAAAGAAATCTCAAAAAAAAACTTGAGAGGTGTCAAGGGACACTCGGATGGAACGAAGTTATTATTTATTATGTACAATAAACCTGTATACACTCAACAAAAATAATCGTCGCGACACCACACTGTTCAATGAGAAATAGAAAGACGAAACGAAAATGACTGGCTTGCTTTCTATGAGAGAGAGAGACAGGTAGACCCATGCGCACGCCGCACGGGTTCCACTATAGCAAAAAGTGTCGTTACAACTTTTGGTCAAAATTTTTTTTTTGTCTAGCCCCTTTCGCAACTTGCGATAATGAACTTCGTTCCAAAAAACAACACAACCCAGTTAGTACTGGATAATACAATACATCTTGGTTAAAGTCAAGCAACCAAACTCATTCTCACCTTCATAACCAGATCTACAAAAGAACTACGCGGAGATACCAGAGGAAGAGCGTCACGACCCCATCCCTGAGTTCTGGGAGGGACACAACATCGCCGACTACATCGATCCTGAGATATTTGATGTGAGTATACTATTTGTATTGATGTTCTTTATCGTGTCGTCCTTCCGTGGTGTCAATATTTTTAGCGCCTGAGGGCCTCTGATTAGGCACAACCGTATCTACAAAGAAGTCGAAGTAACTACTTGAGAAAAGTCATTGTTTAACCTCTATAGCCCCAGCGGCACAAAAACGTGCCAGTAAACAAGTATTTTGACGGGCCTGTTGGTCTAGTGGTTAGTGGCCCTAACTGCTGAGCCGGAGGTCGTGGGTTCGATTCCCACCCATGACAAACTTTGTGTGATGAGCATGATTGTTTGTTCTGTGTCTGGGTGTGATTTATCTATAATATGTATGTATTTATAAATTATATAAGTATGTATATCAGTTGTCTGGTTACCATAACACAAGCTCTGCTTAGCTTGGGATCAGATAGCCGTGTGTGAATTGTCCCAAGATATTTATTATTTTTTATTACCGTTGAGCCCCGCTGGCGCCAATTTGTGCCATCAAACCCCGACCGATTTAAAACTGTATTTGTAGTAAAGACAAGTCTTAAAATCAGATTACGCTTACGATAAGAGCCCGCCCGGCGGTGCTTGACGGAAGTCGACGTAAATAATGGCGGTCCTTGAGAGGTTAAAACACGATTTTTATTCTATAAAAACTTGAAATAAAAACTTTTAATAGTTAGAACTTTTGAAGATTCTTGCATCCTACTTAATATTGTAATTTATGTGACGTTCACGTCAAAACGGCTGAATGGATCTTGATGAAATTTGGCACAGAGCTAGATTATAATCTGGGAAAAGACATAGGATACTTTTTTTCGATATAACACGGGTGAAGCCGTGGGCGCCAGCTAGTTTTAAAATAAGACTTAGGTTTTATTGCAACTAATAAGTACAAACATAAATGTATGTTGTGATCAATCCACCCTTTTTAAATGTTTATCTTGGCCCATTCGAAGCTGAGCACAATATTGAATATAGTGCGTCAGTCACAGCGCGGCCTACACTAACAGTTGTCATAAGGTCGCGCGCAGGCTCCGTGCTCTGACGCGCATTACCCATGGCATCGACAAACACTTTAAATTTCTTACTTCTGGCGGCAAGTAGCGTTGCTGTTTTGCTTTGAAGGATAATTGAATAAATAAATAAATATCTTGGGAAAACTCACACACGGCTATCTGATCCCAAGCTAACCTGAGCTTGTGTTATGGTAACCAGACAACTGATATACATACTTATATAATTTATAAATACATACATATTATAGATAAATCACACCCAGACACAGAACAAACAATCATGCTCATCACACAAAGTTTGTCCTGGGTGGGAATCGAACCCACGACCTCCGGCTCAGCAGTCAGGGCCACTAACCACTAGACCAACAGGCCCATCAAATGAATGTGGAGGTGTTATGACTGGCTAAATGTTTTTTTTTTTGAGTATGTTACTCCACACTGAGAATTTCTCCTGTATCGTGGGTACGTTTACAAACATTTAATTTCACATATACAAACAGCCAGACTCGAAACACCTAACAATGCGGGGATCGAACCAACGACACGTAACAATTATAAGATTTTGTTACATAGTTACATATGAAACTTACAGAAGCGTTTTAATAACGAAATGATATTTGCTCTCTGGTTGATCTCGTTTAGCGAAACAGTAAATACAAGGATTTTTAAAACAAAATTGTATGTTGTTGTTTTAATTTTTGTAATGTAATCCGTAGGTCATCTTAAATAAATACAAAATTATCAAAATCAAAAGTCATTTATTCAAATTAGGCTGAAAATCAGCACTTTTAACAAGAGACAGTCTCACAAAACGCCACGCCCTTCGCCACTTTCTAGTGTTTTAGCTGGGAAGAAGAAGTGGCGGAACAAACTCCCCAGCAACACATCTGTTAAGAACCAGATTTTATACAATTCCGTTTAACACAAGGTTCATTCAAGAAATTATTCATTCATTTTTCAGCTAGCAAACACCAATTATGTATAAAAATTTATTTATTAAAATATACCCAAGTCTATAAATAAATTCTCCAGTCTAACGCGTGTGCCTGCAAACTATTGCGCATTAACTAACCAACACACTGTAATTTCCAGAAACTGGCTGATCTAGAGAAGGAAGAAGATCTTCGCATGGAGGGAGGCATGTATGCTGTTCCCAAGATCGAGCTGGATGAGACCATGAAGGAGATCAGGGAACTGGCCCGCCAGATACGGTATGTAACCATCTTCTGCCTAGCCTTTCCCCAAGTATGTTGGGGTCATGCAGCTGTTGGGAATGGTGCCGAAGCATCCCGAAGTATTCTCAAGGCTGTATGCGATCCGCCGCGGGAGACGCCCATGGCGCCGGGCGCCGCGAGACGACTTCCGGCCACCGTAGATGCGGGCCTGTGGGCGGTGAGCAATGGGTAGTTCACCGTCCGTCCGTCGATTGACGACAGGCCGTGTCGACGGCGCGTTCGTGTTTGTCGCGCGCCTCAAAGAGTGTCAGCCTCAAGCATACCGAAGCGGTATTTTTGTTATTACGACCATATATATAATGGAAATTTCTACTTTATTGCCATTATGTTAATGTATATTGCTATTTGCCACCTAAAATCCTCAGTCGTGCTGATGCCGATAATGGGCGCCGGGCCTTAGTGTTCCACGCGCGCCTCAAAGATATGTCAGCAAAGCAGAGGGGCCTACCAGGGCCGCCGCCTGCCGGGGTGAAGGGTTACTGAAGCGAGTAGCGATATTATTCTGACTAAAACGGGTCTTAATCATAAAAGGATTAAGGTGTAAAGTGCTAAGAATATTCACATTTCAACTATAGCCTTCTTGGATTTTAAAACAAGACTTAGGTTTTATTGGAGCTGATAGATACAAATACAAACATAGATGGATCTGATGATCAAACCTCCCTTTTTACACGACTGCCCCAAAAAAGGAGTGTTATGTTTTCAGGGTTCATGTATGTTTGTGAGTTTCTTTATTCCATCATAACTTCTAAACGCCTGAACGGATTTACATGTATGGGGTATCATTAGAATCCTTGCATCTATAGAAAAGTATAACACCCATTATTTTAGTTCATTTTTGACACGGCAGTCGTGTTTTTTTATTTTGTTAATTAATTTGTATTATTAAATGTTTATCTTGGCCCGTTCGAAGCTGAGCACAATATTAAATATAGTGCGTCAGTCACAGCGCGGCCTACACTAACAGTTGTCATAAGGTCGCGCGCAGAGTGCGTGCTCTGACGCGCATTACCCATGGCAACAACACTTGTAGATTTACCAAATAACTGTTGCGTGGTTTATTTAAACTTGATCCGACAAGAATGTTTGGATAAAATATTTGAAAGTACCAAAAAGGTTCATTAACTTTTGCCCCACACTAGGAATTTCTCCTGTATCGTGGGTACGTTTACAAACATTTAAACTCACATACACAAACAGCCAGACTCGGAACAGCTATCTGTAGGCCATACAAATATTTGTTCCTTGCGGGAATCGAACCCGTGACACGCCACGCGGCAGTCGTGTGGGTCAGTTATTGTCCCATCGAATCGTACCACCGCACATTGTTTTAAGATCATTTTTCGGACATTTTTTTTTACTTGAAAAATTCACAGGCTAAAGCATTTGAATGCAATATTTAGTATCCCCATTTAACAATCATTTTTGAAAATTGATATATTTGTACTTAATATTTAGTAGTCTTCTTAAAACACTATGTACCGGGATACATATTACAGATATATTCTATGTGTTAATCATCATCTGCCTAGCCTTTGCCCAACTATGTTGGGGTCGGTTTCCAGTCTAACATGTGGTTAACTAGTGACCTCGAGCATTGACTGAATATCTTTTTTTTTTTTTTTGTTACTGTTTTTGGTAAATCATTTTTATGCTTAGCTTATTTCTTTTGCACTATGGTCCTAGTTTATCACCTGATACTTCTTCACTGCACATGTAAGCGGGTACACCCGTTAGACTGGTGAATTTATTATTCAGACTTGGGTAATTTTATTTTTTATTTTTATATATAATTGGTGTTGACAAGCTGACAAGTGACAATGAATGAATTATTTCTTATTTTTTTTCTTTATAATTTCTTGTGATAATCGGAATTGTATAAAATCTGGTTCTTCTAACCTGACAGACACATGTGTTGCTAGGGAGTTTGTTCCGCCACTTCTTCTTCCCAGCTAAAACACTAGGAAGTGGCGAAGGGCAGGGCGTTTTTGTGGGACTGTCTCTTGTAATCTGACGTTCAAAAAGTGCTGATTATCAGCCTAATTTGAATAAATGACTTTTGATTTTGATTTAACCGGATGCAGCTGAATATCGGTATTTTACATGGAGGGACTACCTATCTGACCTCCACAACCCAGTTAATACTGGGTAATACGATACCCCTTGGTAAGACTGGTTGTCAGACTTTCGGAACACTGACTACCTGCAACGACTGTCAAAGATCTACAAATGACAGCCGGGACCAACGGCTTAACGTGCTTTTCGAGGCACGGAGGAAACTCGGTATGTAACGGGTGGTCACCCATCCACAGACCAACTTAGGCAAGCGCGGCTTAACCTGAAGATCGACCCGAGCGGCTACTATTTATTTAGCCACGAGCTCCTCATTCTATGTGTTAATCCAAGCTTTAAACTATGTCATGCCAAATTTCATGCAATGCAATTTTTTTGCTTGAAAGAGTGACAAAAATCTCATACATCTTCACAAACCTTCACATCTATAATATTCAAGTATTATAGAGCGACTGCCTCCGACCCTCAGAGTCCTAAACAACCGTGTATGTGTGTTACAGCAACAAGAAGGCGATCCTGAAGGACGAGTCCCGGCTGGTGAAGCAGTCCACCAAGCCTGTGATGCCGCGCACCAGCCGCGCGCGCGCCAAGGACCGCTCCACTGGCAAGCTCAGGGATGAGATGGAGAAACTGGGTAACTTCATCACTTTATTTATTACTAGCTTTTGCCAATTTAATACAGTTCCCTTTGCGCCTTATTGGTTTGTAATAGCAACGCTAAGTTTTCCCTTTTCATCCCTCTTTCTCCCTCAAAACCCACTTTTTTCAAAAAAAAATTAGCCTATGTCCGTCTCATGGTTCCCAACTATCTCTGTACCAAAATTCATCGAAATCGGTTAAGCCATTAAAGCGTGAAGAGGTAACAAACAAATAAACAAACAAACTCACTTTCGCTTTTATAATATTAGTAAGGACTAGCTTCCGCCTGCGACTTCGTCCGCGTGGTGAACGCTAACTATAACCCGCGTGATCATCGAAAAGATACATCTTTCTCTCCCATTTTCCAGGGTCCCAACTATTGTTGTGCCAAAATTCATTAAAATCGGTTTGGCCATTTAGGCGTGAAGACCTAACAAATAAACTCACTTTCTCTTTTATAACATTAGTAAGGATTTTTCACTCTCATTACCTTATTTTGATTGTATATAATTATGTACGTAAGTATTTTTTTTTAGTTGTAAATGTTTTCTTGAAAACTTTCTGTTATGCACCTTGTACCTAACATGTTTACTCTCTGCATCACCCTAAGGTGCTGGACAAAAAAGCCCTGTACAAAACAAGGGCTGACTTAACAGTCAGCCTTTGTTTTATACGGGGCTTTTTTGTGTTTTTAAATAAATAAAACGTTGTCAAAAGACACTGCTTTGGCCCGTTCGAAGCTGAGCTCAATAGTCAATATTGTTCGTCAGTCAAAGCGCGGCCTACATCAATTAGTTTGTCATAAGGTCGCGCGCAGAATTTGTGTTCTGACGTGCATTACCCATGGCACGCACATTTACTATCGAAGTCAGCTCCACGCTCGGCAGAAGGACATGTGGCTAAAAGAGTGATGGATGTGAATGTTGATGGACGGATGGGAAACGTACTTGTATAAATAAACCGCTGTTTAATCCCTCTTAGAACAAAGACGATGTATGTTCAGCAATTAGTTTTATAAACTGTGCTCCACAACTTTTTACAAATATTTAGACTTGCATACACAAACAGACAGGTCCGGAATAATTATCTGTAGGCTATATCCTTACTATCCTTACTAATATTATAAAAGCGAAAGTGAGTTTGTTTGTTTGTTTGTTACCTCTTCACGCTTTAATGGCTAAACCGATTTGGATGAATTTTGGTACAGAGATAGTTGGGAACCAGGAGACGGACATAGGCTAATATTTTTTTGAAAAAAGTGGGATGTGAGGGAGAAAGAGGGAAGAGAAGGTAAAACTTAGCGTTGCTATTACAAATCAATAAGGCGCAAGGGGAACTGTGTTACCCCAAATTTAACGCGGGCGAAGCCGCGGGCAAAAGCTAGTATATGTATATATTCAGCAGTTTATCGCTCAGACACAGCGCCAACCGTACTGTCAAAAATTATTTTTAATGTTTTCTGTTTAAAGAAATATTTAAAGATATAATATAAGTATCTAAAATAAAACTGGCTCTTGCTAGGCCGCTGTAGTTGCTACCGTCCAGGCTCGGAGCTTAATGTTAGGAAGTTCCTTTCTCAAGAGCCCTGACCATCGCATCGGTAGCTAAAAAGAAAACGAAATAACATTCTTACTAATATTATGAAAGCGAAAGTGAGTTTGTTTGTTTGTTACGTCTTCACACCTAAATGGCCAAACCGATTTTGATGATGGTACGGAGATTGTTTGGACCCAGGAGACGGACAGTGGGTTAAAAGAAGTGAGAAAAGGGGGAGAAAGAGGAAAGAAAAGGAGAGAGAAAGATATTTTTTTCGATCATCACGCTAAAGTTAGCGTTAGCCTAAAGTAACTATGCCACGCGGACGAAGTCGCGGGCGGAAACTAGCCTTTTTTTAGCGGGTGGGTAATTATCAAATAACTGCCCCCGCCTTGGGTGGAGCAGGGGGGAGTGTCAGAATTGTACTGACCAAAACCTACCCATGTTCTTTCTATCGCCCTTTACGTTCCGGGGCCGCGGTATCTCTTTCAAACAACCCGCAACCCCGGCAGGGAGTGGTCTTGGCAGGCCTCTCTGGCGAAAGCTAGTCTTAAATTACTGAAAAAAGCTAACAATTGTATTGTTCTCTCCAGGTGTGGACATGTCAGAAACGAAAGAAGCCCACTTCACCCGTTCCCGCTCCCGCTCGCGCTCGATGTCGGCGCCGGCCGCCAAGCGCGCGCGCGCCGACGAGCGCGGCCGCTCCGTCAGCCGGCCCGCCAGGGACACCACCGGCGTTGGAAATGCTCTCGTACGTATATCCGTGTGTCGTCTAACAACCCGTGAACAAAACTATTCTACTATAAAGACTGTGTTCATTGTAGTTTGGCCCGTTCGAAGCTGAGCACAATAGTGAATATAGTGCGTCAGTCACAGCGCGGCCTACACTAACAGTTGTCATAAGGTCGCGCGCAGGCTCCTTGCTCTGACGCGCATTACCCATGACAACGACACTTTATATTTTATGTATTTTTTTGTCAGATTAAAAATTGGTTTCATAATATCAATACGCTAATCTGCCTGACGTTTTTATACTATGTCGGGGTTCCTTCGCGTGCGGTATCTAAACTATAACCCCTGCCTTGAATGAGATCTATTGAAGAAAACATTTTGAGTTTCATCCATTGAAACTCCCCTTGAGACTTCCATCTTACCGAGTTGAGAAAATACAAAAAATATCATGAAATCAAACATTTCAGCTTTTTTTGAACATGTAGATATTGCACTTTTATTATTTCGTTGGACACAACTGGTATTTTTACTTCGAATGAAAAAATACTGGACCCTTATGGGATCATTTTGTTGTCCGTCTGTCTGTCATCTGTCAAGACCTTTTATCTCAGGAACGCGTGTAGGTATCGAGTTGAAATTATAGCCATATTCAAGTCTGTGGTTCATTGGAACTATGAAAAACTCGTAGTCAAAAGATATGGCCGTTTTTTTAAACTCCTGAATAATTTTACTTCTATCGATCCACCCTATGTTAAGAAGTACTACACGGCCCGAGCCTATAATTATGTAAAGAAACAGTATGTATTTACGTTTCTAAGAATCCACTTTCCTATTACAGATGCAACAAAAAGCGAAGAAAATGGCTCACGTTGCCATCGCGAAGAAGACCAAGCGCATGGGTCTCAAGGGAGAAGCCGACAGGTTCATCGGCACCAAGATGCCCAAACATCTGTTCTCGGGCAAGCGAGGAGTTGGCAAGACCGACCGGAGATAAGCGGCCAGGAGGATACTGGGCTGGCGAGAAATGGGCAAGAAAAGATTGGTCAAACTATAGGAGTTGTATCCAAGATATGTGTTGGATATTATGTGGATATATTCAGGTCGTGTGTGGTGCATTAAAAATTGTACTGCGTGACTTTTTATTAGTATTGAATTGTTTAACCATATCTGTCAGATCCACATATACATTGGTTATTTTCTACATTATAATTTCAAAATATAAACAGCTTCTATTTAATAAGAAATCCTTGAAGAAGTGATAGACACCGCACACGGCCACACTGAAGAGAATGTAAATACAAAAAATATGATGAAAGGGTAAAACAAATAAGAAATTATTTTGTGCTTAATTTTGTACAAACTTCGAGTTGGACACCACTGTGGCGTATTGACTTTTAGTAAAATATACTTAAGAGTATCAATTTTACGTTATTTTCGTGTATTTCAGTGTGGCTATTGTAAAAATGCCATTAATTTGATCACTGTACTCGCTCAAATACTTGTAATAGAGCTGAATTTAAAATAAATACACTTATTTAATTTATTTTGTTTTTTTTTTTCTTATTAGGCAATGGATAACTTCCTCAATAATTTAGGCTTTCGCAAATATGTTGAAGACAAGATGATGGGTCAAATGTGATCAAGTTGGATACTTATTCGTCAAATATTAATCCTTACTAATATTATAAAATCGAAGGTGAGTTTGTTTGTTAGGTCTTCACGCCTAAATGGCAAAACCGATTTTATAGGCTTATGGCAATTGACTCGCCTCTATTACATATAACATAGAGCTTGTACGCCAAACTACGATGAGACGTCCGTCCGGACACATAAGTTTCGGGAGGTTCCTGCACATCATCGGGTGGGAGGAAGCGCCCGGGTGTCACCATTGTGACGATCGCCCGGAGGACACGGTGGAGCACACAGTGGCGATCTGCCGCAAGCGGTGCCCGAGTTAAAAGGCGATCGGCGGCGACGATCTGAAGCCTCCGGTCTTGGTTCAGACCATGGTCCGGAGCGAGAGGGTATGGGAAGCGGTCACCTCCTTCTGCAAAGGAGGTGGCCGGGCGTTTGAGGGAGAGAACCTCAAACCAACGTAGATGCGGGCCTGTGGACGGTGAGCAATGGGTAGCTCACCGCCCGTCCGTCTGGTGACGACAGGTCGTGTCGTAGGCGCGTTTGTGTTTCACGCGCACCTCAAAGAGATGTCAGCAAAGCAGATGGGCTTGCCAGAGCCTCCGCCTGCCGGGGTTGCGGGTTGTTCGAAAGAGATACCGCGGCCCCGGAACGCAATAGAAGGAACAGGGGTGGGTTTTAGTCAGTAAAAGTCTGAAACTCCCTTCCGCTCCACCCAGAGCAGGGGAGGTTATTTGATGATTCCCCCCCCCCCCCCCCCCAAAAGAGGTGTGTGTACTTATGTACACGCGTTAGAAGTTATACTTCTTTGGCGTATAGAAAAAAAAATACTAAAATGCTGTAGTGATTAACGATAAATATAAATCTAAAATATCTTGGCACACGAGGTTGTTGACATGTGGAATGTAAACTCGGCTATCATTGTGCCGATTGTCATAACGGCCAATGGCTTAATTGCCAAGAGCTTCGACGAACATCTGTCGAAGCTCTCCTTAGGTGGTTGGATCAAGGGCCTGATTCAGAAGGCAGTACTCCTCGATACGGCCCGCATTGTGAGGAGGTTCCTGTCTCTGGAACCCTAACCACCGGTAGCTTGGACCCTGCTCCCGCTACCGGCGGAAACCTATTTTTATATTTTTAAATGTTTTTTTGTTAAATTTATTTTCTAAGAAATATTAAAAAATGTAATTTTAAGAAGATAAGTGAATAAAGAATATAATATTAATCAAAAAAATTTGAGCCGTCACGGGACGCCTGGCAGATGTGAAACATCGACATTATTTTGTAAAAGTAGTATGCAGAAACGAACAGATTGTGATAGGAACTAAATATGTCATTGAAAACATCATTATTCTGTTTCATTGTGGACTTACCAAAAGGACATCGTTTTCGTTTTTGAGTTCAGCATCGTTTATGAATTCGAGGATCGAAGGCACTTTGAATAAAACTCTATTACTGGCTATAGGTTGCTTAACCTGGCCCCCTGTGGTAACCCATCCATTTCCAAACCTTGGCAAAGGTTGCTTAACCTGGCCCCCTGTGGTAACCCATCCATTTCCAAACCTTGGTGAGGGTTGCTTAATCCCCCTCCGTTTGGTAACCCATCCATTTCCAAACCCCGGCAAGGGTTGCTTAGCCTTTCCCAGGTAACCCATCTATTTCCAAACCTTGGCAAAGATTGCTTAACCTGGCCCCGGGTGGAAACCCATCCATTTCCAAACCCCGGCAAGGGTTGCTAACCTGTCCCCGTGTGGTAACCCATCCATTTCCAAACCTTGGTGACGGTTGCTTAACCTGTCCCCGTGTGGTAACCCATCCATTTCCAAACCTTGGCAAGGGTTGCTTAACCTGGCCCCGTGTGGTAACCCATCCATTTCCAAACCTCGGCAAGGGTTGCTTAACCTGTACTCGTGTGGTAACCCATCCATTTTTAAACCTTGGCAAAGGTTGCTTAACCTAGCCCCGTGTGGTAACCCATCCATTTCCAAACCTTGGCAAAGGTTGCTTAACCTGGCCCCCTGTGGTTATCCATCCATTTCCAAACCTTGGCAATATGATTATTATGAAACACGTGTTCTTAATATAAAAATACTAGAATATACAACTTGAACGTAGTTATCGATTTTCATGCCACCTAGAACTAACTTCACGATGTCGCTGGCTAAATTCACTCTCATAATTTTTCTCCATCGCGTAAAAAGAAGTTTAACTTCAAAAAGACGTTGCATCGTAAAAATCTACCGAACTCGCACAGCGCTTCGCAAGAACTTGTGAATTGATTCGCTTAATCATTATCCTAATATCTTCTTAAGGCGGCCATACGTAGCGGTATATCTGAACGGTATACCGGAACTGAAGGCTTGTGCAAGTATACCTATCGTGCATAGTGACCACACACGACTCAGTGTGCCTGTGCAGTCTCAGTTCTGCGCCTGTGACAAACTGAAGAAGTCGTGTTGTGCAATAAGTATATTGTGAAATATGCCACCGGTTCTAGCTAAAGTGACACCCATAACCATAATCTATTACTGCGGCGTGAATCGACAGACATTTTGGCGCGAAAATAAACACACAAACCGACTGAAGCACTAACTGGCGCGCGTGCGACTGAAGCGTTCCGACACACACGACCATGCATACCTACTTGCACAAACTAGTTTGCGCAGGTATACAGATCGTAGTTTTGATTTGCCTACCAGACTAGTGCAAGTCAGGAAACTTGTGCAAGTTTTGTCACACACACGCTCCGGTATACTTGCACAAGCCTTCAGTTCCGGTATACCGTTCAGGTTTGCCGGTACGTATGTGGCCGCCATTAGAAATAACAGCAGTGCGCATTTCTTTTTACGATCCATGTCACGAGCTAGTTTACAAAATACGTTCAGTAAGGTTGACGGCCGTTGAAGGAATGCTCACTAGTCGTGGAAGAGAGACGTCTTGCAGCACGAAATCGCATCGCAGTTTTCTGCGTTGCGATTGTATAACCCCGGCGGGATAACAAGTGCCATGTTATTATTACAAAAATATAAATATCTACGGAACGGTACAGCGAGAGCAAGGAACGCCTCATTCCATGATGTCGGAATCAAGGTTAGTAGGATCTCTTTAATGACGGCTCAGTCGGCACACTGTTATTACCAGGTAAAGATACTTCTAAAGGTGGGCGATATGCATCTGGTTGTGGGGCAATACCTCGGCCATCAATCACAAGACTGATGCTACCTATGTGACACCTACACCACATCCAACTTACATCTATACGCATTCAATACCTCATTTCTCTCAGCAGGCCACAGACAGCGAGGAAATGACAATAGCAAGATATCTTTGAGATGAACTGACCGAACTTGACGTCACTATCACAGACCTTAAGATGGCTGACCTTAGGAGTGACTTTATAATTTGTAATGTCATTAATTCAACAGTAAAGTAAACGGGTGAAATAAAACACAAAATTAGCAAAATGAATGGCACATTTATATTTAATTAATATTATTCATTTTTATAATTAGACCTTTCTTGTAGTTATATTTTAATCTATGCATTTGAACAGGAAAAGAAAAAAAACAAATGCTCTATGTTACATAGGCTGTTGGGGTTGCCATTGACGAAAAAACAAAAAAATATTAACAAAAAGCCTCTTTTTGTACACAATATCTCCAGGATAGTTATACCGGTGTCTAATTTTACCATTCATAGGTTCCTGAGCATCAGTTGCGAATAAATACAGGGCGAATGCGTACGTATTAAAAAAATCTTAAAATAGACCTACATAGTACGCTTGACAACAAAATTATAGATAATAATTAATCATAAAAAAGAAATTACATCTAAATGGAAGAGGAATCAACTAATCTAAACTAAAAAGGTGATAGTTAAGTCTTACAAACTAAAGGTAGAATACTAAAAAGATATTTTATGAATTTGTAAGATCATTTACGTCAACTTTGATGTACAGAATTTTTCCACATAAAAGCCAGATAATATAAGAATAATTGACAACACATTACCCTCGTTATTTTGTTTTAAAGAGAAATGAGTGATATAAAAATATTAATCTATGTAACAAGTTAAACTAAAATATTATATGTATAATTGCTTTAGATTTAAAAAACGACGTGTTGCCAACAATTCCTATTTTGTTACTGGGACCTGGTATAAGTATGACCAGCATTAAAATCTTTCGAGACATTATACAGTCTAGTGATTGATTTCATAATTTTTCAAGCGTAAATTGTATTTGGAATAATCAATTCTTCAAAAGCTCATACAAATTATAATTTCCTAAAACTAAATATTTCATATAAATCTCCGTCATAGAGAAAATAATAATCAATTAACTGTTCTTTTTAGAAAATTATAACATATATGGCTTACTCAAAATATACACGATTCATAATCTTCAATAATTCAAGGGGGAAATCAACCTTAAACCTATATAATACAGAGTACCATTTAGTCTACCAACTAAACATGGATACATTTAAGTCGGCCAGTTCGACAATAATATTGCAATTGACTATAATGTTAACTCCCGAATTTTAACATTGAATCTAATGCAATCTTTTTGTTGAACGATGTCATTTTACAAGTTTAAAGAATGGATACTCAAATCTACAAGGCTATACGGTTTTTTCATTGGTATTTTATGCATTGAGAAACAAACACGTCAACACATAAATGAACTAGCAAAAGGTATTGACTAAATTATTATCTCTGTCTCGCCTAGGATACCTAAAACTTTGGCTTATTGATGATTTTAGTTGTAGTAATAGTTAGCGGGGTATAATCAGTATAGACGATGTAATTAATGATCCATTCAATTACCTTATAAAATGTCGTAAACCCGAGCCGGATAGGTCGAAACAACTAAAGATACTATACCAAACGCATTACCGCAGTAACTGTTGACAGTACGTATCATAGCGGTTTCGAAAATAATAATAATTATAAATGTCATGAAAAATAATAACAATATTAATAATTTAGCTCCAAAACATTTGTCAGAAATCCAATCGTTTATCTAAATCATTGAGCGGACATTGGTAAATATATTTATTTAATTAAATATATACAGGGTGTAATCAATTATGCGATTTTTGTTTTCAGACTTGCGATTGACGCGATTTATTGGTTGTGCGCGTTGTGTAAAAATATATAGCTATTTTAAAATTAGATTTTTCTATATTTATAAAGCAAATACAGATTCTGATTTTACTGTTGTCGCTTCTTTGGTTTATCTTAGAGATATTTCAATTTAATACAGTCGGGCGATCGAGAGCGACTTTTCTAATGGCAAGACAAACACGACAGTCGCAAGTCTGAAAACGTTTAAAACATTACATCGAATCAACGGAATTAAAGCAATGTCATTTGCTAGATTTTCATTACTTAATATGCAATCCTTCACTCGATCTTTTCGCTAAGAAAAAATAACAAATGACAAAAAATATATTAAAAAAAAACAAAAAATATACTTAATAAAAAATGACTTACACAAAAAAAATTGCATAAGTACGATCTCAAGGCAATTAGCTACCGAAAGTATTCTAAAAAAAGAAAAATTAATATTTATAATAAAAAAATAATACTACGTTTAACTCGTAGATCTTCCTGGATCGCAAAATATTGTCAAAAGAACAGAAAAATGTCAACAATTACGATTCACTGGAGTTTTGGTACAAAAGTGATACTTAAGTACTTTCTTAAGTTAGCAGCCATTTTTATTACGTTTTTTTGTAAACTTGTAGATTTTTCTCCTAAGAACATATTTATATTACAATAAGTACTAAGTATTTTCATAAGTTTTTACGAATTATTTCAAGACAATCTTATTTACCTTTCATTTTCAAAATCATTATTTTCTACAAGTTTACAAAAAAATAGCATGATATACACCACTTGTTCATGAGAAAGGATCACAAAACAAACATACAGTTTTATTGTCTAGCTTCTTAAACTCAGCATAAAGCGGTTGAAGTGGTGTGTATGGCAGCGATATAGAGAAAACAACTAAAAACAAATCATCGTAATTAAAATATCTTCATTTCTTCTCATTTCTTACCTATTCATATACCTATACATATACTAAGTTAATATTTTACATTGTTTATGTCTTTGGATCTAAGACATAAAAGAACTCCTTTCTCAACCGATGTTACGTTCCCTTTTATAAAACTATCTCTATGTACTAGTAATATACACACTTATGTACTACAGAGTCCAAAATATAAGTCACTACGCACTGCTCGTTACCGTTTTTAGGATTCCGTATGTAAAATAAGGAACCCTACATCGTTTTTAGTATTTTTTTTAGTTTATTTAAATAATTCTTTGGAACTCTCGTCCGATGTGGAGTTATGAGCTGGGCTTGGTGTGTAAATTACCAATGATGACGTAATTGTTGTGACGTCAAAAGGCAGTTTCATTGTACCCATAGTTTAAGGCGGACTCGAGTATTTGTCGAGTATACAATAGGTAGACAAAGTTACAAACTTTGTATTGATGTTACTGCCGATAGAAATCATTTTATTTTAAAATAAATGTGTTTATTATGATTTTAAATTCGATATGTTTGTAGAAATAAAATAAATTCATGATAAATAAAGTTTATGTTCAAGTGAAATTAAAGACTTATTTTTATTAATAGTGTTTAATTTTCATAAAAAAGGCAAGATTTGAATACAAATAGATCAAGAGTCACCCGAAATAGAAGAAAAAGACTAAAGATCCATTTATAATCTTTAAAAGGTGTTTAAAGAATTGCAGATTATAAAATATTTTACAAAACAGAGAGCAACAATATCGTCGGAAATTGATAATTTCTCCACCAAGCCCACCAGTCACTGGGCACTTAAAAAAACATGGATTTTCTTCAAAAATCTGCTAATAAAGTGTGTACTTATAATAAAAATAAACTTATATTAAGTAAAATGTAAACTTTTACTTATTTATGGCTTTCTTCCGTTTGGGAAGACAGTGTCCCACTCCCGTTCAACGGGTTTGTTTTTATTAAAAATAAAAATAAAATGCAACGATTAAAGTTTTGCGTGTGTTTGTAAGATAAGTTGACAATATTCCGGTTTTCTTAAAGGGACTTCAAATATACAGGGTAATATTTATAAAGTACTATACTGTACTATAATTTAATAAATATATTGATTGTCATGCACAATTCGGTTTCATGCAAGATTTCAGATCGTTTTTACAGTAATTAAAAGTCATTGGCATCGAGCACCTCTACCATATCGGTCAAAAATGTCACCCTGTATATTTGTTCGTGAAAACCCATTAGCAAGTGACAGACACACGGCAAGCAATAACACGGCAAGATATAATAGTGGGTCTGTATGCGCTCGTAGTGTTGGTGCCGTGCGGCGCAGTGCGTAGCGCGGGCGGCGCGGGCGCAGACGGCTATTGTGGCGGGCCTGTGGGGGGCTGGCCGGGTAACTGGCCCATGCCCTGTGGAACAACATGCAACGGATATTTTATATAAGGTTTTTGTTCTCTTTAAGTTGCCAACAAGCGGCCACCTAAGTGAACTGGCTCCGTTGTTACTACGGCGGAACCGTCCAACGACTAAACTTATTGCAATGCTACTCACCGGCATGGGTTGGTAGTGCTGTAAGGGCGCGGCCAGCAGTTTGGGCGCCTCCTCCGCTTTCTCCTCCTCGCGCCGCTTTAGACACGCTGCCTTGGGGTTTAAGTTGCGTTCTGGAATTTAATCATTTCATACATACTCCAAACATTACTCAAAAACATTCGTGGCTGTTTAAGACATATTACTTAACCTGTTGCTGGCTGTACATCTGAATGATGCAGTTCTTACCTCTGACTTGCTGCTCTAAGGTCATAATGACCTCGACGGCCATGTTGAGTATGCCCAACTTGGTCTGCGGCTTATCGCTCTTCAAGTGGGTCATACACATCCTGCCCAGTTCCTTCAGAGCCTCGTTTATGTCTCGTATTCTTATCCTGTGGACAGAGGCAAGTTTACGTCACAAAAACACCATGGATAGCTTTCAGAACATTGTTTTAGAAAAGTGTGTTCATTTTCAGCTATAAGACAGTATTAAATGTTACTTTGTTATTCAAATCAAATTTTAGAGTAAAATTATTGTATTTATTGTAAAGAATTAATAACACACTTGTCTAAAATACTTTTTAGTTCGTGCAATTCGAATTATCCATTATTCCCGTGAGTTGTGATTGAGGTTAATTGCGGTTTTAAAAACAACTAACAATTAAAAGAATTAAAATGTAGAGTAATACGCAATTTACATTATGTTAAGAAAATGTAACGTTTAAACTCTGATAGACAATTCGATTTGCACTTGAAATATATTGTGAAAACACAAAGCAAATAATATAATATTGGTGTGAAAAACAATTGCTCATAATAATTAAAAAGCATGATCATTGTGGGTCACAGTGTGTAAAATGCCTGAAATAAATATGGTTTATTTTATACACAAAAATATATAGGAAAAAAACATTAAGAATTATCAGAAATAATTGACGCATTGCCACCGAACGTGGTAACGCCAATCTTCTGGTCACTTTCTATTGACAACGACGTATATAGGTAGAGGACTTTCTAGACGCTAATTCTTGTCCCATTTCTTTTTTTCAAAAATTTGTTCAAGTATTAATACTTGAACAAATTTTTCTTTGGGTACTGCCCCGCTCCCGTGGGTAGTAGCGTGATGTTAAATAGCCTTTCCCCCGAATACTGAAACGTCACTCAAAACTTAAGTACCACTTAAATTTAACAGATACTCAAAAGTGACGTTTGCCAATACAAAATCTAAAGTTTAAGAGCTGCTCAAATGTTAAGCAGCCCTCAAATTTTGAGTGACGTTTCAGTATTCGGGGGTATGTGACTCAGTGATAATTTAGCTTTCAAGTGAAAGATTTTTTGAAATCGGTCCAGTAGTTATCGAGTTAACTCGTTACGTACAAAAATACAAATCGTTCATCTTTATAACATTAGTGTATACAAATATAAATATTAGATTAATTTATAAAGAAGTGTCGAAGTTTAATAAATACAAGGAGGGATATAGGATTACTTTGTTGTCTGTCTGTCTAGACCTTTTATCTCAAAAACGTGTGGAGGTATCAAGTTGAAATTATAATATAATCAACCCTCTTAGTCTACGCAGTCAAAAGATATGGATGGTTATGTTGAAAGTTTGTACGGAACCCACGGTACGCGACGCTGTCTCGCTTCTGGCCGGTTTTTATAGTCACTAGCACTCATTTTGTAAACTGATAAGAGAAAACACAGTTTTAATTGATGAAACTTTTGTCTTGTGGAACCAATGCGTGCTGTGGGCACATACATACACACACTGTGTAATGTTTTGTGTTAGTGTATTTGTGCTGTCGTTTCTCCACATCTTCTACAGTTATCCCCATCTCTGTGACTCTTACCTCTCCCTGGCGTTGTTGGCCTGCCGCCTCTCCTTCTCCCGCATGGCCTTGGCTTGAGGGTCGGCTTCGTCGTCACCTTCGTCCGCTGACGAACAACTGGTGCCCAGACGTACGGGTTAGATTGGTAACGCCATTTAAATAAGCTCTAAGTCTAGATATTGGAGACGTTGAACATTTAGAAATGAATGGAAAACAGGTTGTTTGTTTAAGGGTTTAATTTTTAGTGCAAAATCTTTTGGTATTAGTTAAAAATAGGGGTGAGAGCCTGGAGATCTGTCATACAGGTCCCGAACCCAGTATAGACTCCCAACTCTCACAAAGGTTACAAATCAGATTTGACATAATATGACATCAACCAAAGACTGTACCTTTTTGAGAGAAAATAAAAATCTATTCTAAATCTGTTCTAATTCTAAAATTACACCATTACAGGCACTTTGGAATGTCATCAAAACAAAAAAGGAAGCTGCCCCAGTTCTAGTCACAAGTTGCCTGTTCCAAACCGTGGATCTCTATGGAGAAGAATGGGAAAGAAACTCCATGGACACTATAATCATTGAATTTAGTAGATTGTCTGATTCGGTGATACAATGGGTCTCAACTCTTAACTAAGCTGAATGATATTCGTTCTTAGCGTCAATACGATATTAGTTTGTTCTGGGAACCTTCTACTTACAGAGATATTGAGGTCAAAGTTTTAGCTTTTACATTCGTTCGTTCTTTTTACTTTAATGAGGGTTTTGGTAATGTGTTACATTGAGTCCTGTTGTAGTAAAATATTATTCAACTCAAATTAACAAGTCATTTCCCGGCAATAATGTTTCCGTAGAGTTACTTACTCTAATATCTAGAATGCACGGTTGTTGGATTCGTGAGGAGTGTAATGACACTTTAAAATATACAATTATAAAGTAGATTTTACGTCAATCTTGTAATTTCATCGTTTCAATGATTGACAAAAAATAGTTTTAGATATATTTATTTTTGTACCCTATCACAATGTTGTCGTATTTTACCCAAAGGTTGACTGGTAGAGAATGCCTTATGGCATTAAGTCCGCCTATGTACCACTATTGTACATGAAGTTTAAATATTTAAATAAATTAAAAAAAAAAAAAACTAAGAAAATAAGGGATTAAATTGTAGGATACAATTTAAAACACATAAAAGGTAAACTAGAATATAAGAGCTTTAATATAATGTTTTTGTAGGCACATGAAGATTAAAATTTCCAACGTCTCCAACATGTTTTTTAGAACGCAAAAAATGAAAAAAAGTAAATAAATAAAGACACATAACCTGTGATTGTTCCCGTCGACGAAGGCGGCGCGCGAGAGAGTTCAGCCGAGCCTGTTCTTATAGCTAGCTTTGTTATATGCAGAGTGACGAACGCACTTGAGCTTTGTGTTAATGAATAATGTTATTAATTGCGTGTTGGCTTGTATGATGTGGTTATTTGCTGAATTGATTTTGAACTGTATTGAAGTAGCGCTTGCTTTGGATTTGTTTATTGAAATACTATCTTAAACGTAACACCACGCCTGTGAACCCCGAATGGTTAGTTAGAGAGAAGAAAACAAGGAAAAAGGGAGGGAGGGAGGGGAGTGTTTGTACACCTACATTTCCCCCTATGTAATTAGGAGCGGGACCATTGCCATCAACCGAACATGAATCCGTGGTTCCTATTGAGAGAATTCTACTGGAAAACTCAATAATATTTAGCCCGACCCGAGCATCGAACCAAGGACGTCGTGCTACGCAGTCTCGATTGCGAACACTGGACCAAAAAGGCAGATTTTTAAATAGATTTGTTTTGAACCCGTATGCACAGTAGGATTTGCCGTGTGGTCTTTTACCAACTATATATATATGTTGGGGACGGCTAGGTATTTCTCCTATTTACAAACATATAAACTCACATACACAAACAGCCAGACCCGAAACAACTATCTGCAGATCATACTAATATTTGTTCCGTGCGGGAATCGAACCCGCGACACGCAGCGCAGCAGTCGATACTTCAGCCAGTGCGCCAACCGTGCCGTCAACACCATCGTCGTGTTCTCCATAACACCCTTGCCTAGTGGCTAAGGCGCTAAATCCGCTTCGGCCGCAATGGCAAAGTTTCCTCACTTATAACAATACTAGCTTTCGCCCGCGGCTTCGCTCGCGTTAAATTCGGAGTAACACAGTTCCCCTTGCGCCTTATTGATTTGTATTAGCTACGCTAAGTTTTCTCTTTTCTTCCCTTTTTCTCCCTCACATCCCCATTTTTTCAAAAAATATTAGCCGATGTCCGTCTCCTGGTTCCCAACTATATCTGTACCAAAATTCATCCAAATCGTTTCAGCCATTAAAGCGTGAAGAGGTAACAAACAAACAAACTCACTTTCGCTTTTATAATATTAGTAAGGATAAGTAAGGAAGTAAGGATGTACTATAGCCACGAGCTCCTCCTTTGTGATCTCAATACTGTTCAGTAAAATACATTCGTGTGTGAACGGTAACCAACACAAAATCAAAATCATTTATTTCAAGTAGGACATTTACAGGCACTCTTGTAACTGTCGATACAATGACAACAATAAAATGTAGCTACAGTCCCAGTCACAAGGCGTAATAACTGTGAAAGTACTGTAGTTGCCCATTCTCTCGTTATCTCTATGGAGAAGATTGTGTAAGAAACTCCGTGGACACAAGTGCACGCACACATTAAAAGCTCAATTGCCTTCGACATTTCCTTCAAGCTGATGATTCTCTATAACTGTTTATTAATAAGCGGATGATTTGATGGTTTGTTAATATGGCTCCAATTTCCTTAATAATGATAGAAACAGGTTGTTAATGGCCTTTTTTTCGGATAGATAACTTCTTCAGTTCTGGGTGAAGAAACAGAATTGT
This sequence comes from Ochropleura leucogaster, assembly GCA_958449745.1. Lineage (NCBI taxonomy): Eukaryota > Metazoa > Arthropoda > Insecta > Lepidoptera > Noctuidae > Ochropleura > Ochropleura leucogaster. The sequence goes on from OY288227.1 coordinate 553,215, forward strand.
ACTGAATAACACCCACCCATGTTCCTTATTGTGTCGTTTGTGTTCCGGGGCTGCGGTATCAGTTTCCAACAACCTGCAGCCCCAGCTCAGCTCCTTAGTGTTGTGGCGTGATATTTTATAGCCTATAACCTTCCTCGATAAATGGGCTATCCATCACTAGAACATTTTTTTAATTCGAACAAATAGTTCATGAATCTTTAATTGTACACAAAAAAATACATTTTAATATAGATTTAGTTTCTGTAAAAAGATTCATTTAATTCCAATCAAATGATGTTTTTCTACGACTTACCCTTCCGCCTACCTAGGAGTACCACACAGAAATGAGCTTTATTTAAAAGAACATAAGGCATAAAATAGAGGACATTGTACACACTGTGACCCTGTTAGAATGGCGTGCGGCTGAAACTTTAACACAATGTTAGTATATTATGTACGGATTATATATTATACAATATGTTTAAAAAAAAACTCTGTTCGACCCGAAAGGGGCATAAGTAGAATATGAAACATTCCCAAAGTTCTAACAAACCTTTAAACCATGACAACACCATATTCGGTACTAGTATGTATCGATCATCAATTGGGTAGTTGACACCATTAACCAATAATTTAAAAACACAATTTTTCTGAAAGAACAACTTATTCTAGGCCTGAGAATTCCATTCATTTCAAAATAACTTTAAAAATCGATTTTTAGTTGCTTTTAAATCAATAAATAGTGGCATCATTGACTTGACAACTTAGTGACGTCATCGTTGCGAGTCTCATACAAAATCTATGGGGAAGCGCCTTTTGACAGCTCATAAAAAGTATATCAATTGATTGGTGTCAACTACCCTATTGTGTGTATGACGTCACAACCGGGAAGCCCTAATGTTGCCATGTCAAGTTCCTAATTGCAGTACATTTTATTTTATTACTATTATGCCCAGCGGTTTCACTCGCTGATCAGGTCCGTTTTAGTGAACATTAGTCTTATCACTTAGGGGTATGAAAAATAGATTGCGTCCGATTCTGAGACCTACCGAATATGCATGCATAAACTCGGTCCAGCCGTTTCGGAAAAGTATGACAACTAAAACTGTGACACGAGAATTTTATATATGACAACATTATAGAGGAGTATGTTTGTTTAAATTGTAATCCAAAAAGGATTAATCTCAATACCTACAAGTACACGAGTCGAACAAGTTTTTTCAAGGCGTGTTGTTATATACTGTGAAGTATGTGTGCGTATGGAAAGAAATATCTACTTTTGGCTCATACTATAACCTGTTATATCAAACTAAACAGGGTCAAATTCATTAAGCTAGCGAAACTCTATATACAGCACAAGTTAACTTTCTAAATGACGTCAAATGAGATCCAAAAATCCAGATATTTCCGGCAAAATACCATGGTAAACAGCAAAATCTTAGCAAAAATACTCAATAATTAATAAGGACTATTGAGTAAATAGTTACCTAATTGATGAATACCAAATTGATTTATAAAATGTTTACCATGGAAAGCTGAGAAAGTGTGAAAATGAATTAAATAGAGAAAAAATACAACTACAATGGCATTTGCAAACCAATATTCTTTTTTTTTTAATTTGTGCAAACGCCATTCTAGTTCCAAAAGAGACAATTAAATAAACAAGAAGTTAACAAAAACATCGTCATTTCAATCATCTCCTTTGGAATGGATAAGAAAAAATAAAACTAGAGATGAATTATCAATTTATATAGAACATTACCCCAAATATTTAAAATCTTAATTTAATATATTAATTTTAAAATTGTAAACCTTTGCATACCCATGTGACGGTAAAATATGGAGAACTTTACAACAAAAACACCGATACACTATGTCCATGTTTTCAAAGAAATAAATGATTTGATTTGACAAGATACCACAAGGAAATGTCAAATAATGTACTCTTGTCAAAATTAAGAGACACTTATGACCCAAATATGACTATATTTTTCTGCTTGTTTCAGTTCGACCGACATTAACCAAATTACAATGAGCCCATAAATCACTCTATTTAAGTTTTTTTTTTCTCTCTCATAATGATCCGTCTGGCTTTTTTTTTTTGTTACAGTTCCCACACTTGCTACTCCAAATTCACTATTGACATTGGCAGAATAGTCGACATCGGATCTAATTGCCATTAAATAAAAAAATAGAATAGACCCAAATATGAATTTTATTTTAAATACAGTTCAGTAATTAGGGTAACTAAAATCAAGTTACCCTGGTTAAAATCAAGAGTAACATGATCCTTACAACAATTTACCCTTTTCAAACTTGATTACTTTGAGGTTATGTAATTACTTTAGTATTTTTTACGATTAGTGATAGACTTTTACTTAGTAAAACCCACCCATGATCGTTGTTTTGCCCTTTATGTTCCGGGGCTTAGCTTAGGGTAAGATAATAACTTTAGGGTACTGTTGAGCAAAGGATTACAATGTTGAAATGAGAGTGTTGCAAAGTTAGTTGGGGCAATGCGTCGTATATATAAGACAAACATGCATGTAGTGGGTATCGTTAGTTGGTGGAGCCGCACCTCTCTCTAACATTGTTGGCCTGGCGCCTCTCCCGCTCGCGCGCCGCCTTGGTGTCGGGGTCCAGGTCGTCCTCGTCCGCAGACGAACAGCTCGGCATGGCGGGGTTGCTGGAGCTTTGGGATCGCAGCGGACGTTACTCATACACGCACATACCAAGCTATTCTTATACGAATACGTCGAAGCGTCACCATATTCCGCCAAATTTTAATGTTCTCATTTAAATTATATCGTGACACTCACAAATATGGTTTTAAAGTTATCTTTACTTAAAATTAATAAATGATAATTTCATGAAAAAGACATTATTGGGATTAAATGAACTTAAGAGGTTGTATTTAAGATTTTAATTCTGTTAATATTCACATGTTACGGTCGCAAATCATATTTATTTCAACAGAGTAACATTGAACTGCAAATTGAAAAATCAAGCAACACTTAAATTTCGCGGTACACTCTGACGCTTTCACCGTAATCGATTGATCAATATTATCGATAACAGTATAATTAATTAATCGATTAAAGAGACTCAAATGTTGAAAAGTTAATGAGTCAAAGTTACTGCAGTTATTACGGCAGTATTTTTAATTTATAGGATGCAATTGTAAAGGCAAACATAATATGCGATCACATTTAAGAAAATGTTTTTTTTTTACTTTTATAAAAGTGGCAACACTAAGATTTACAAATCGATAATTTAATATTGACTTCAATTATCAGTTCAGTCTTGACATTTGACAATTATGAACAAAATAAATTGCAGCTGTAACGAAGGGTGGTCTAGAACACGATTCTTTTAAATTAGTGATCTATCTCCCACCCTTCGCTACCGTTGACTAGCTTCGACCTTATATTAGATATCAATAAGACTCACTATCGCCTGGAGCGTTTGGAGTTGGGTGGCTTGTTGGCGAGCGCGTCTGCTGAGCCTGATGATGACGGCTTCGACTCCACGCCTGAGTCCGGGGGCTCTTTGCGTTTTTCTGGAAGAGGGGGAAATGATCATGAGTATCATTTAAAAACGTTTTGGCAAAAATAAATCACTATCTCAATCTCCAATATCTCCGTAGCCAGAAAGATGGATCATACCTGGTATCTTTTTAATTCGAAGATACAACAAAGACTTAATTATACATATCGACGATTTGGTGCTGAATACAGTTAATCCTGTTCTAATTAAAATTTAATTAGCAAAAAGTCGTCAATATTGCTAAGACGGTAATGTCAAGTGTCGGCTTCGTTTTGCCACTCGTCCTCATAGCATGCCTATTTTAATTTCGTGTTTCTATGTTCGTATGAAATCGGGCCTTATTTGTTAATGAATACGGTTTTTTTTTTCCGCATCAAGGAACCTCTTTTAGATCGTGGGTACGTTTAGAAACATTTAAACTCATATACACAAACAGCCAGGACCCAATTATTTGTTCTGTGCGGGGATCGAACCAGCGACCCCGCTTGCTGGTATGGTTGCCTCTTGTGAAGAGTGTACCAAGTGAGTGTAGCCCTTATGTTGGTGACAGTAAAGTAGTTGTTTGGTTGCCGGTGTGGGATGTACTGAGGTTATTATAAGTGTGTACGTACTAGTGTTGGGCATCACGTGACGCTCCATCTTGATGGGCGGCTCGGCCTGCAGCGACGACAGCGCCGCGCCCAGCCGGGGGACTGCGGGGGGAGCGGGGGGGGGGATATGTTACTTATTGCCTCATTGCTTGTCGCAGGTAGAAACAGCCGAAGATAAGGAGAATATGATGTTAGAGAATTTCAAGTTTTGCCAATAGTTTTTAAAAGTTTTTTTTATTGGGGATGGAAAATTATTTAATTACTTCTCGCGCTATAGAGGGGAGCAGGAGTGAGTGTCACTTTTTACCGAGTTAAAAGCTATGCATGTCTTAGCGAAAGAGATGTCGGAAACGTGGCAATAGAAGGAAGTTGTGTGGGTGTCAGTGAGTACAAGTAATGAGGTCTCACCGGGCGGCGCGTGGTGCGGGTGCATGTCCTGCGGGTACAGGTCGGGCGCCTCCGCGTGGTTGCGCAGCACATTGATGGCGTCGTCCAGCCGCTCCTCCATGCGCGCGCCCTGCCGGCACTCGCGTTGTACGACCACATGCTATCGGCGCGCCGCCCCCGACACTCCGCACTGACCAACGTGTCGGGTGTTCGGAGGCGGCGAGCCGTAGCTAGTGTACACCATAATAGATAGATGATGCAACAGATAGCCTATTCTATAATTAAGGCGGCTTTTTCTAATTTATACAGGGTGTGGCGTAAATAGTGGTCCACCGTTAGGGATTCGATTTACGAGATAATTTACTATAAACCTACTACAATTTTAACCATTTTTACCCAAGGGGTCCGGAGATATATTTTCTTTTTTTATAAATTTAGTTTTATTAAAAAAAAGAAACATCTTTTACTGAATTCTGTTTATAACTGCTAAATACTAGAGCTGTCGTGAATAAATGTGTTTTTTAAGTACATTTCGAGAATTTAGAGAAAAAGCTATTCTTTTCTATTTTTAATCCATTTTTATTTTCATAATCTGCAAATTCAAGACCGATTTTGTATAAAAAAAAATACTATACTCTCAATGCCCATGAGTTCTAAAATATGCCTTCTAAATACCGTTTCCTAAAACGTATCATAATACGGTATTACACTCATTTTTAAAAAGTATCTCATTTTGATCCTAGGGTCCTAGTAAACCACCACAAAAAATAAAAAAAAATAATCAATCGATAAGTGCCATAAAACTGCATTTCAATTTTACAATTTCTATTTTCGCGCGTAAAATCACAAAAACGCTTGACGCCATGTTACTCTGTGGTCATGACGTCAGTTGGTCATGTCAACAAATGCGCTGTCATTAGTCCTATTTAGTTGTATATTTCACTTTAATTTAAAAATGAGTTATTACCCTTACCATTGGTGCGCTGTTCCTGAATGTAAAAACACTAGTGTTAAAACACCGGACAAGTTGTGGATTCAAGTGCCAACTGATTTAAATATAAGAAGAACTTTGTTCAAACTTCCGAGAAGGGATCCAACACAATAGGGTATTTTACTCAATATGAAAGAAATTCTAAAAATATACAATTCAGATAGCTTAGGCAACAAGCAATCAGAAAATGTTAAATTTAATTAATAAAACAACTGAATAAATTTTAAAATTGATTTCAAAGTTTTCACTTTTTTTAGTCTGTTGTTTTAAAGCGAAACAGTGTCCGCCATGATTATTACGTCATATGGGCATGGAAACAAAAAACTGACAACTGTCAACTGAGCAACTATTACTATTTTTGTATTATAAAACTTTACATTTTATTTTTTATTAAAATAGTAGTAATAATACCATGAAAGAAATAAATACCACCATTATAATAATACCATAAACTATAGTGAAAAATACAACTAAACAGAAAGACTAATAACAGCGCATTTGTTTATAACCAACTGACGTCATGACCACAGAGTAACATGGCGTCAAGCGTTTTTGTGAATTTACGCGCGAAATAAGAAATTGTAAAATTGAAATGCAGTTTTATGGCACTTATCGATTGAATATTTTTTTTTGTTTTTTTTTGGTGGTTTACTAGGACCCTAGGATCAAAATGAGATACTTTTTAAAAATGGGTGTAATACCGTATTGTCCGAAATCTCGTTTGTACTTTTGTGAAGATCACTTCGATGTAAGTATTATACCTATTCATTACTTATCTAAAATATTTTTCACAATAGGTTACACGAAAAGTATATATTTTTGGAAGTTTGTTCATATTTGGAGGTTATGTAAGCTAGTACCTAGAAAGTTGCTAATTTATGTCTTATTTTTCTTTAAATTTGTACTGTCTCCTTTTACGAAACCGTCTTCCATGGTGTTATTACTATTATTTCAATAAAAATTAAAATGTAAAGTTTTTAGTACAAAAACAACAGACGTTACTCAGTTGACAGTTGTCACTTTTTGTTCACATGACCGTATGACGTAATAATCATGGCGGACACAGTTTCGCTTAGTAAAACAACAGACTAAAAAAAGTGAAATCTTTGAAATCAATTTTAAAATTTATTTAGTTATTATATTAACTAAATCTAACATTTTCCGACTGCTTATTGCCTAAGCTATCTGAATTGTATATTTTTAGAATTTCTTTCATATAGAGTAAAATACCCTATTGCAGATCCTACTGTTTAACAGAAATATATTCAATTATAATCTAATAAACGACGATTATCATTAAAATACATTTTAAACTTTAATTCCGTTTATAAAGCGTTTTAAATCATAATAACAAAATTAGAGTATGTGATTTGAGTCATATAGAAGTTGGTGGCAAGTACAATACATAACTGAGGGGAACAAAAGCCCGATTATTAATTTACTTAATTATTGATATTACTTACGATTTTTATTAAAAAATGACTACACTGCAATGCCAATAACATGTTTTGTCACTATTGTTGCAAAATGACACCTAACCTATTTCGCCAAAGCAAAATAAAACAATTCATACTAGTCATCATTTATTAAAAACTTTAACATGGTTAAATTATATTAAAATTACACCAAATTTTCAAAATGCACCCATTTGCAGCGATACACGCTCTGCTTCTAGCTGTTGTCTGGATTCTAGTCCTCAATTGCTCAATACGCTTCTCGTTGACCGTACTGTAGTAACTTGTTGTTTGTAAACTTTTTCCTTTAGGCAACCCCAATAAAAGTAAGTTATTTGCTAGATTAAAATTGAATATATTTCTGTTAAACAATAGCATCTGCAAGTATGATATTTTTTTGCAATCGGTATTTAGAAGGCATATATTTATTTTAGAACTCATGGGCATTGAGAGTACTTATAGTAATTTTTTTTACAGAAATTGTTCTTGAACTTGCAGATAATGTGAAAAAACAAATTTAAAAAGTGAGAAGAATTGCTTTTTCTTTAAATTCTCGAAATGTACTTAAAAAAAACACTTTTATTTACGATAGCTCTAGTATTCAGTAGTTATAAACAGAATTCAGGAAAAGAAAAAGATTTTTCTTTTTTTTCAATACAACCAAATTAATAACAATATATGGGATTTTTAATATAAAAAAAAGAAAAAATAATATCTCCGGAACCCTTGGGTAAAAATGGTTAAAATTGTAGTAGTTTATAGTAAATTATCTGGTAAATCGAATCCTTAACGGTGGACCACTGTATACGCCACACCCTGTATATACGGACCAGAATTTGGTCGCCCTGATACTTGAACTTTATACGTAGCCGTAATAGTTTTCATGTATTTTTTTTAATTTTACGTTAAAATGTTTTGTAACTTATATTATATGTATATGTTAAAAATCATTTTTTGATATATTCCTTGAGCATATAAATTAAATACAATAAAACCCAGAGAAGTTTGTGATTTTGTAAGTTCAGCAATGTTCATAAACTACTAGAATTTTGAATATTTGCAGCCATTGTTAACACATGTAGATATTATAAAAAACCAAAGTATCACATACAAATGCAAATAAAGGAACATACAGCATACAACCATGCCACATAATGTCTATATACATACATACATATTTACAATATAATATCTAGTGTAACTGCCCAAAAAGTTACGACTTAAATAATACTCTGTGATCCAGCTTTATAACTTATTTATTTGATAAATAAAGCCTTTCTAGACAAAAACACTAAATATTTTAAACACAAAAATGTGAGTTTATATGCTGTAGGTATATACTAGCTCGAATGCAATGATGGTTATTTTGTAAATGTGTTTTTACAAATACAAAATAGTTCTTTTATTTTTTTTTAAACAAGATCAGGCTGGTTTTTCGTACCTGAGTACTCAGAGACTTAGAAGCGGAAAAAACTCAGCCTCTTTGGACAAAATACTGGTCAACTTACATAAGACTAGGCAGATTAGCATCGGAGATGGTCTTTTCAAGAAAGATCCACACAGATTTGTCAGTTATCTTGTAGCTCGACTCATAACTTAAGGAGCTTTCAGTAAGTCGGTTACCGAACTAAAATAGCCACAGCATACAAGGCTCCGAACAAAATGATATGATACTCACACAGTCGGTGTGATCCCTCAAGAAGACCATAGCCTCGTCCAGCTGGCGCTGCTCGGCCGGCGCGCCCTAACCAACCCAACGGTACAGCGAGCTGCGGCGGCACGGCCATAGACTACACCTAGGGGACCTAACGATGACGCGGAAATACGTGGTGCGTCGGATAATGGTGTTAAAATTACGGCTTACGTAACTTTAACACAATTAACTTGTTATTTATGCGATAGAAAACGCGTTTACGGAATAGAAAAGTAGTTAAATTAGGTGGAAAGATGTTTTTTTTTTGTGAAATATTAGATACGAGTGTAAGGCATAAGAAGTTATAGGTTACGGTATGCAAAGAAATACGCGTTTGTGAAATGGGAAAGTACTGTAAAGCAGAAGACGTGGTGTTTTTCGTGGAAATATTTATTTTAGTGGTTCATTTGAACTGATCTGACAAGTATGTGTGGGTAAACTATTTGAAAGTTCCAAAAAAGGTTCTTAAATTATTATTTTTTTAAATCAATGCCTCATTCTAGAAATTTCTCCTGTACCGTAGGTGCGTTTACAAACATTTAAACTCACATACACAAACAGCCAGACTCAGAAAAACTATCAGTAGGCCACATAAATATTGTTCCGTGCGGGAATCGAACCCGTGACACGCAACGCAACAGTCGATCGCTCAGCCACTGCGCGCACCGTGTCGTCAAAACTTAATCGACAGTGTCGGCAATGGGAAAGCCCTATTACACGAGATGTGAAACATAACTGGCGGAAAGTGGGTGGGGAACTATTAGGTACATTCCTACTTACCGAATGATGTTCTGATGTTGAAAGTTATTCCAGTGTATCTAGGGCATTACCGTGACTCAAATGATCTACTTATTTTCTCTATCCATCCTAAACATCATCCAGCTATACTTTTCCTGTGTTGGGGTCCGCTTCTAGTCTAACTGTTATAATTTTCAATCATTTGTAAATAGTTTACAATTTTGTCTTTTTTCATATTACTGTGTTAACACCTAGTTATAATGTACATGCTGTGTTATCCTATAATTGAAGGAACACAGTTAAAACAACCTATTGTGATACAAAATTGCGATGCACGTAACGGCGAAAGACCGTCTCTGCGAAGCCACTACACTGCGATAAACTACGGACCAACTTGGCTTTGATCATCTATTGCGAAACATCTTATACTAAGAAACTTTTACCCTTCGACATCACTGCTCGTCTTTCGCTAAGTTTGTCATATTATACCTATTAGCTATCTACATTTATTTTTTATTATATTATCAATCACCTATCAGAACGAAAATATGTTTTGAATGAGCCTAAATAATATGTATATTAACCACATACCTTCCTCGATCTCCCGTGTTAGTGTAACGCTGATGAAGATGGCAAATAACGCTTCTGTTGACACCAAATACCGAGATACTTGAGACTGACTTCTTCCCGCTATTAAATGACGTCACTCCATGACGTAAAAAATGTCTCAAAATCCAAATTTGTTAAAAACTTTTTTTAAATTATTGTTTATTTCATAAAATTGATACAGAATACTAAAATTGAATAAGCAAAGAAAACGTTTTAAAATTCGAATAAAATACATTCGTTTTTTAAAAACAAATGAAAAAAAAACAAATGATACTCGTTTTTTTTTACAACCAGCCAGTGTGTCTTCTAGATCAAAAAAAGTTTACATGGGTATAACCTACTTGGTAAGCAATGATTATTATAATAATTGAATAATAACTTTAAATAGTACGTGTTGCTTAGACTTTTTTGATGTGTGTATTATTTTGTTCACTATTTGTTTTGGTCTATAATTTTTTTAAGCCCATTCAATACTATTTTCGTTCTGAAAGGTGATAATATAATAAATGTAGATAGCTAATATGACAAGGTTAACGAAAGACGAGCAGGGATGTCGTAGGGTAAAAGTTTATCAGTACCTATACGATGTTTCTCATCGCAGTGAAAACCTTTCGCGGTAACGTGCATCAAGGTGTAGTGGATTCACAGAGGTCTTTCGCCGTTACGTGCATCGCAATTTTGTAGCATCGTATTAGCGTTTATCGATATTTTGTGCGTCGACATTCCGTATTCTACTCGCTCATACAAGCGTGTAGGACAGTAATTGTAATCGTTTTCCTATATCTTCTTAGAAATAACAGAAGTGCGCATTTCTTTTTACGATCCATGTCACGAGCTAGTTCACAAAATACGTTCAATAAGGTTGAGGGCGTTGAAGGAATGCTCACCAGTCGTGGAAGAGCGTATTGACAATATGTACATGGCTAGAGCGCAAGGGTGTGAAACTAGTCGCGTATAGATTGGAAATCACTTTTTGATCAAAGTCTTTCAAAGCATATAAGTAGTGACCAAAGTAACTAGCTTTGCTCCAAAGTATACAGTGCTAGTCCGCATGCAACTTATCATGTATTACTATTAAGATTAAGTAGAATTCTTAAAAAAAAATGGGTTGGTTGGGTTAGGTTAAAACTGCGTGCGGTGCCGCGGCAGCGGCCGGCGAGTGGCAGAAACGACTTACATTAATAGAAAAAAGAGATTGTTTTTAGAAGGTTACCCAGAACTGAACTATTTCAATGACATTATTTCAAATTCAATTAAATAAAAATTAGAATTAATGACATTATGTATTTTGAAGAAATAAATAATTTGGCGTTTTGGCCGTGTATAAATTGGAAACATGCATTTGTGCACGTCTCAGTTACAAACTATACGCGAGTATTACGCTAAATTCGTGTATACTTTGTAATCACAAATTTAAAAAGTGCATTACAAAGTATACGCGAGCAGTTTCCTATGGCTACGTTCTGGCCATGTATACAATGTAAATACGCTGTCTTGCAGCATGAAATCGCGGGCGGGCGACCCGTTGCACTCAGCGCTGATCTATGAGATTACATGAAACAGCACGCCACGCGGGCGCCCGCTTGGCGTGCTGTTTCTTAACGCAGCGCACGGCCATTGGCCGAGCGCTGCGGCGGGCGACCCGTTGCACGCAGCGCTGATCTATGAGATTACATGAAACAGCACGCCACGCGGGCGCCCGCGCCGTGCGCCCGCCTAACGCAGCGCACGGCCTAAGATGGCTGCCCTTAAGAGTGACCTTATAATTTGTAATGTCATTAATTCAACAGTGAAGTACACAGGTGAAATAAAACACAAAATTAGCAAAATGAATGGCACATTTATATTTAATTAATATTATTCATTTTTATAATTAGACCTTTCTTGTAGTTATATTTTAATCTATGCATTTGAACAGGAAAAGAAAAAAAACAAATGCTCTATGTTACATAGGCTGTTGGGGTTGCCATTGACGAAAAAACAAAAAAATAATAACAAAAAGCCTCTTTTTGTACACAATATCTCCAGGATAGTTATACCGGTGTCTAATTTTACCATTCATAGGTTCCTGAGCATCAGTTGCGAATAAATACAGGGCGAATGCGTACGTATTAAAAAAATCTTAAAATAGACCTACATAGTACGCTTGACAACAAAACTATAGATAATAATTAATCATAAAAAAGAAATTACATCTAAATGGAAGAGGAATCAACTAATCTAAACTAAAAAGGTGATAGTTAAGTCTTACAAACTAAAGGTAGAATACTAAAAAGATATTTTATGAATTTGTAAGATCATTTACGTCAACTTTGATGTACAGAAATTTTTCACACAAAAGCCAGATAATATAAGAATAATTGACAACACATTATCCTCGTTATTTTGTTTTAAAGAGAAATGAGTGATATAAAAATATTAATCTATGTAACAAGTTAAACTAAAATATTATATGTATAATTGCTTTAGATTTAAAAAACGATGTGTTGCCAACAATTCCTATTTTGTTACTGGGACCTGGTATAAGTATGACCAGCATTAAAATCTTTCGAGACATTATACAGTCTAGTGATTGATTTCATAATTTTTCAAGCGTAAATTGTATTTGGAATAATCAATTCTTCAAAAAGTCATACAAATTATAATTTCCTAAAACTAAATATTTCATATAAATCTCCGTCATAGAGAAAATAATAATCAATTAACTGTTCTTTTTAGAAAATTATAACATATATGGCTTACTCAAAATATACACGATTCATAATCTTCAATAATTCAAGAGGGAAATCAACCTTAAACCTATATAATACAGAGTACCATTTAGTCTACCAACTAAACATGGATACATTTAAGTCGGCCAGTTCGACAATAATATTGCAATTGACTATAATGTTAACTCCCGAATTTTAACGTTGAATCTAATGCAATCTTTTTGTTGAACGATGTCATTTTACAAGTTTAAAGAATGGATACTCAAATCTACAAGGCTATACTGTTATTTCATTGGTATTTTATGTATTGAGAAACAAACACGTCAACACATAAATGAACTAGCAAAAGGTATTGACTAAATTATTATATCTGTCTCGCCTAGGATACCTATAACTTTGGCTTATTGATGATTTTAGCTGTAGTAACGGGGTATAATCAGTATAGAAGATGTACTCAGTCATCCATTCAATTACCTTATAAAATGTCGTAAACCCGAGCCGGATAGGTCGAAACAACTAAAGATACTATACCAAACGCATTACCGCAGTAACTGTTGACAGTACGTATCATAGCGGTTTCGAAAATAATAATAATTATAAATGTCATGAAAAATAATAACAATATTAATAATTTAGCTCCAAAACATTTGTCAGAAATCCGATCGTTTATCTAAATCATTGAGCGGACATTGGTAAATATATTTATTTAATTAAATATATACAGGGTGTAATCAATTATGCGATTTTTTTGTTTTCAGACTTGCGATTGACGCGATTTATTGGTTGTGCGCGTTGTGTAAAAATATATAGCTATTTTAAAATTAGAGTTTTCTATATTTATAAAGCAAATACAGATTCTGATTTTACTGTTGTCGCTTCTTTGGTTTATCTTAAAGATATTTCAATTCAATACAGTCGGGCGATCGAGAGCGACTTTTCTAATGGCAAGACAAACACGACAGTCGCAAGTCTGAAAACGTTTAAAACATTACATCGAATCAACGGAATTAAAGCGATGTCATTTGCTAGATTTTCATTACTTAATATGCAATCCTTCATTCGTTCTTTTCGCCAAGAAAAAATAACAAATGACAAAAAATATAAAAAAAAAACAAAAAATATACTTAATAAAAAATGACTTACACAAAAAAAATTGCATAAGTACGATCTCAAGGCAATTAGCTACCGAAAGTATTCTAAAAAAAGAAAAATTAATATTTATAATAAAAAAATAATACTACGTTTAACTCGTAGATCTTCCTGGATCGCAAAATATTGTCAAAAGAACAGAAAAATGTCAACAATTACGATTCACTGGAGTTTTGGTACAAAAGTGATACTTAAGTACTTTCTTAAGTTAGCAGCCATTTTTATTACCCTTTTTTTGTAAACTTGTAGATTTTTCTCCTAAGAACATATTTATATTACAATAAGTACTATTTTCATAAGTTTTTACGAATTATTTCAAGAACAATCATTTACCTTTCATTTTCAAAATCATTATTTTCTACAAGTTTACAAAAAAATAGCATGATATACACCACTTGTTCATGAGAAAGGATCACAAAACAAACATACAGTTTTATTGTCTAGCTTCTTAAACTCAGCATAAAGCGGTTGAAGTGGTGTGTATGGCAGCGATATAGAGAAAACAACTAAAAACAAATCATCGTAATTAAAATATCTTCATTTCTTCTCATTTCTTATCTATTCATATACCTATACATATACTAAGTTAATATTTTACATTGTTTATGTCTTTGGATCTAAGACATAAAAGAACTCCTTGCTCAACCGATGTTACGTTCCCTTTTATAAAACTATCTCTATGTACTAGTAATATACACACTTATGTACTACAGAGTCCAAAATATAAGTCACTACGCACTGCTCGTTACCGTTTTTAGGATTCCGTATGTAAAATAAAGAACCCTACATCGTTTTTTAGTATTTTTTTAGTTTATTTAAATAATTCTTTGGAACTCTCGTCCGATGTGGAGTTATGAGCTGGGCTTGGTGTGTAAATTACCAATGATGACGTAATTGTTGTGACGTCAAAAGGCAGTTTTATTGTACCCATAGTTTAAGGCGGACTCGAGTATTTGTCGAGTATACAATAGGTAGACAAAGTTACAAACTTTTTATTGATGTTACTGCCGATAGAAATCATTTTTTTTTAAATAAATGTGTTTATCATGATTTTAAATTCGATATAATAAATTCGTGATAAATAAAGTTTATGTTCAAGTGAAATTAAAGACTTATTTTTATTAATAGTGTTTAATTTTCATAAAAAAAGGCAAGATTTGAATACAAATAGATCAAGAGTCACCCGAAATAGAAGAAAAAGACTGAAGATCCATTTATAATCTTTAAAAGGTGTTTAAAGAATTGCAGATTATAAAATATTTTACAAAACAGAGAGCAACAATATCGTCGGAAATTGATAATTTCTCCACCAAGCCCACCAGTCACTGGGCACTTAAAAAAACATGGATTTTCTTCAAAAATCTGCTAATAAAGTGTGTACTTATAATAAAAATAAACTTATATTAAGTAAAATGTAAACTTTTACTTATTTATGGCTTTCTTCCGTTTGGGAAGACAGTGTCCCACTCCCGTTCAACGGGTTTGTTTTTATTAAAAATAAAAATAAAATGCAACGATTAAAGTTTTGCGTGTGTATGTAAGATAAGTTGACAATATTCTGGTTTTCTTAAAGGGACTTCAAATATACAGGGTAATATTTATAAAGTTACTATAATTTAATAAATATATTGATTGTCATGCACAATTCGGTTTCATGCAAGATTTCAGATCGTTTTTACAGTAATTAAAAGTCATTGGCATCGAGCACTTCTACCATATCGGTCAAAAATGTCACCCTGTATATTTGTTCGTGAAAACCCATTAGCAAGACACACGGCAAGCAATAACACGGCAAGATATAATAGTGGGTCTGTATGCGCTCGTAGTGTTGGTGCCGTGCGGCGCAGTGCGTAGCGCGGGCGGCGCGGGCGCAGACGGCTATTGTGGCGGGCCTGTGGGGGGCTGGCCGGGTAACTGGCCCATGCCCTGTGGAACAACATGCAACGGATATTTTATATAAGGTTTTTGTTCTCTTTAAGTTGCCAACAAGCGGCCACCTAAGTGAACTGGCTCCGTTGTTACTACGGCGGAACCGTCCAACGACTAAACTTATTGCAATGCTACTCACCGGCATGGGTTGGTAGTGCTGTAAGGGCGCGGCCAGCAGTTTGGGCGCCTCCTCCGCTTTCTCCTCCTCGCGCCGCTTTAGACACGCTGCCTTGGGGTTTAAGTTGCGTTCTGGAATTTAATCATTTCATACATACTCCAAACATTACTCAAAAACATTCGTGGCTGTTTAAGACATATTACTTAACCTGTTGCTGGCTGTACATCTGAATGATGCAGTTCTTACCTCTGACTTGCTGCTCTAAGGTCATAATGACCTCGACGGCCATGTTGAGTATGCCCAGCTTGGTCTGCGGCTTATCGCTCTTCAAGTGGGTCATACACATCCTGCCCAGTTCCTTCAGAGCCTCGTTTATGTCTCGTATTCTTATCCTGTGGACAGAGGCAAGTTTACGTCACAAAAACACCATGGATAGCTTTCAGAACATTGTTTTAGAAAAGTGTGTTCATTTTCTGCTATAAGACAGTGTTAAATGTTACTTTGTTATTCAAATCAAATTTAAGAGTGAAATTATTGTATTTATTGTAAAGACTTAATAACACACTTGTCTAAAATAGTTTTTAGTTCGTGCAATTCGAATTATCCATTATTCCCGTGATTTGTGATTGAGGTTAATTGCGGTTTTAAAAACTACCAACAATTAAAAGAGTTAAAATGTAGAGTATAACTCAATTTGCATTATTTTAAAGAAATGCAACGTTTAATATCTGATAGCCAATTCGATTTGCACTTGAAATATATTGTGAAAACACAAAGCAAATAATATAATATTGTTGTGAAAAACAATTGCTCATAATAATTAAAAAGCATGATCATTGTGGGTCACAGTGTGTAAAATGCCTGAAATAAATATGGTTTATTTTATACACAAAAATATATAGGAAAAAAACATTATCAGAAATAATTGACGCATTGCCACCGAACGTGGTAACGCCAATCTTCTGGTCACTTTCTATTGACAACGACGTATATAGGTAGAGGACTTTCTAGACGCTAATTCTTGTCCCATTTCTTTTTTTCAAAAATTTGTTCAAGTATTAATACTTGAACAATTTTTTCTTTGGTAACTGCCCCGCTCCCGTGGGTAGTAGCGTGATGTTAAATAGCCTTTCCCCCGAATACTGAAACGTCACTCAAAACTTAAGTACCACTTAAATTTAACAGATACTCAAAAGTGACGTTTGCCAATACAAAATCTAAAGTTTAAGAGCTGCTCAAATGTTAAGCAGCCCTCACATTTTGAGTGACGTTTCAGTATTCGGGGGTATGTGACTCAGTGATAATTTAGCTTTCAAGTGAAAGATTTTTTGAAATCGGTCCAGTAGTTATCGAGTTAACTCGTTACATACAAAAATACAAATCGTTCATCTTTATAACATTAGTGTATACAAATATAAATATTAGATCAATTTATAAAGAAGTGTCGTAGTTTAATAAATACAAGGAGGGATATAGGATTACTTTGTTGTTTGTTTGTCTGTACCTTTTATCAGCTCAAAAACGTGTGGAGACATCAAGTTGAAATTAAAATAAAATCAACCCTCTTAGTCTACGCAGTCAAAAGATATGGATGGTTATGTTGATAGTTTGTACGGAACCCACGGTACGCGACTCTGTCTCGCTTCTGGCCGGTTTTTATTCACTACCACTCATTTTGTAAACTGATAATTTTCGATTTATTTAATTAGTGAGTTCAGAAACAAAAAAAAAATACTTAGTTTTAATAAAATTGATGAAACTTTTGTCTTGTGGAACCAATGCGTGCTGTGGGCACATACATACACACACTGTGTAATATTTTATGTTAGTGTATTTGTGCTGTCGTTTCTCCACATCTTCTACAGTTATCCCCATCTCTGTGACTCTTACCTCTCCCTGGCGTTGTTGGCCTGCCGCCTCTCCTTCTCTCGCATGGCCTTGGCTTGAGGGTCGGCTTCGTCGTCACCTTCGTCCGCTGACGAACAACTGGTGCCCAGACGTACGGGTTAGATTGGTAACACCATTTAAATAAGCTCTAAGTCTAGATATTGGAGACGTTGAACATTTGGAAATGAATAGAAAACAGGGGGATATAGCAATAGGGGGGATATAGCAGGTGAAAGTCTGGCAGGCTGTTGTTTCGTTTAAGGGTTTAATTTTTAGTAAAAAATCTTTTGATATTAGATCAAATTAGACCATTACAGGCACTTCTGAATGTCATAAAACAAAAAGGATGCTGCTACAGTCCCGTCACAAGACATAATAACATGCGAAAGTACTGTAGTTGCATATTCCAAACCGTACATCTCTATGGACAAGAATGGGAAGAAACTCCATGGACACTCTTTTAAATCATAATATTTTTAACTAAGTCAAGAAAATATATTGATTGAATTTAGTAGATTGTCTGATTCGGTGATACAATGGGTCTCAACTCTTAACTAAGCTGAATGATATTCGTTCTTAGCGTCAATACGATATTAGTTTGTTCTGGGAACCTTCTACTTACAGAGATATTGGGGATCAAAGTTTTAGCTTTTACATTCGTTCGTTCTTTTTACTTTAATGAGGATTTTGGTAATGTGTTACATTGAGTCCTGTTGTAGTAAAATATTATTCAACTCAAATTAACAAGTCATTTCCTGGCAATAATGTTTCCGTAGAGTTACTTAGTTTAATATCTAGAATGCACTGTTGTCGGTTTCGTGAGGAGTGTAATGACACTTTAAAATATACAATTATAAAGTAGATTTTATGTCAATCTTGTAATTTAATCTCTGTGTTTCAATGATTGACAAAAAATAGTTTTAGATATATTTATTTTTGTACCCTATCACAATGTTGTCGTATTTTACCCAAAGGTTGACTGGTAGAGAATGCCTTATGGCATTAAGTCCGCCTATGTACCACTATTGTACATGAAGTTTAAATAAATTAAAAAAAAACTAAGAAAATAAGGGATTAAATTGTAGGATACAATTTAAAATGCATAAAAGGTAAACTAGAATATAAGAGCTTTAATGTAATGTTTTTGTAGGCACATGAAGATTAAAAAAAAAATTTGTGTGTCGTTATAAATTTGTGGTAAATAAATAAATAAATAAATAATAAATAAATAAATAAAATTCAACGTCTCCAACATGTTTTTTAAAAGGCAAAATTGAAAAAAAAAAACATGTAAATACATAAAGACACATAATCTGTGATTGTTCCCGTCGACGAAGGCGGCGCGCGAGAGAGTTCAGCCGAGCCTGTTCCTATAGCTAGCTTTGTTATATGTAGAGTGACGAAAGCACTTGAGCTTTGTGTTAATGAATAATGTTATTAATTGCGTGTTGGCTTGTATGATGTGGTTATTTGCTGAATTGTTTTTGAAGCGTTTATTGCAATACTATTTTAAACGTAACACCACGCCTGTGAACCCCGAATGGTTAGGCAGAGAGAAGAAAACAAGGAAAAAGAAAGGGAAGGAAGGGAGGGAGGGAAGGGTTGGGACACCTACATTCCCCTTGTGTAATTGGGACCATTGCCATCAACCGGATATGAACCTATACTTCGTGGTTCCTACTGAGAAATTTTGCTGGAAAAAACTCAATAATACTTAGCCCGACCCGAGCATCAAACCAAGGACGTCGTGCTACGCAGTCTCGATTGCGAACACTGGGCCAAAAAGGCAGATTTTTAAATAGATTTGTTTTGAACCCGTATGCACAGCAGGATTTGCCGTGTGGTATTTTACCAACTATATATGTTGGGGACGGCTAGGTATTTCTCCTATATCGCGGATGCGTACAAACATATAAACTCACATACACAAACAGCCAGACCCGAAACAACTATCTGCAGGTCATACAAATATTTGTTCCGTGCGGGAATCGAACCTGCGACACGCAGCGCAGCAGTCCATACCTCAGCCACTGCGCCAACCGTGCCGTTAACACCATAGTCATGTTCTCCATAACACCCTTGCCTAGTGGCTAAGGCGTAAAATCTGCCTCGGCCGCAATGGCAAAGTTACCTCACTTGTATCAATATGTACTATAGCCACGAGCTCCTCCTTTGTAACCTCAATACTGTTCAGTAAAATGCATTCGTGTGTGAACGGGTAGTCAACACAAAATCAAAATCATTTATTTCAAGTAGGACATTTACAGGCACTCTTGTAACTGTCGATACAATGTCAACAATAAAATGTAGCTACAGCCCCAGTCACGAGGCGTAATAACTGTGAAAGTACTGTAGTAGCCCATTCTCTCGTTACCTCTATGGAGAAGAATGTGTAAGAAACTCCGTGGACACAAGTGCACGCACACATTAAAAGCTCAATTGCCTTCGACATTTCATCAAGCTGATGATTCTTTATAACTGTTTATTAATAAGCGGATGATTTGATGATTTGTTAATATGGCTCCATTTTCCTTAATAATGATAGAAGTAGGTTGTTAATGGCCGTTTTTTTGGATAGATAACTTCTTCAGCTCTGGGCGAAGAATCAGAATTGTACTGAATAACACCCACCCATGTTCCTTATTGTGTCGTTTGTGTTCCGGGGCTGCGGTATCTGTATCCAACAACCAGCAGCCCCAGCTCAGCTCCTTAGTGTTGTGGCGTGATATTTTATAGCCTATAAACCTTCCTCGATAAATGGGCTATCCATCACTAGAATATTTTTTAATTCGAACAAGTAGTTCATGAATCTTTAATTGTACACAAAAAAATACATTTTAATATAGATTTAGTTTCTGTAAAAAGATTAATTGAATTCCAATCAAATGATGTTTTTCTACGACTTACCCTTCCGCCTACCTAGGAGTACCACACAGAAATGAGTTTTATTTAAAAGAGCATAAGGCATAAAATAGAGGACATTGTACACACTGTGACCCTGTTAGAATGGCGTGCGGCTGAAACTTTAACACAATGTTAGTATATTATGTACGGATTATATATTATACAATATATATACTGTGATGTATGTGTGCGTATGGAAAGAAATATCTACTTTTGGCTCATACTATAACCTGTTATTTCAAATTAAACAGGGTCAAATTCTTTAAGCTAGCGAAACTCTATATACAGCACAAGTTAGTTTTCTAAATGACGTCAAATGAGATCCAAAAATCCAGATATTTCCGGTAAAACACCATGGTAAACAGCAAAATCTAGGCAAAAATACTCAATAATCAATAAGGAATATTGAGAAAATAGTTAGTTGATGAATACCAAATTGATTCATAAAATGTTTACCATGGAAAGCTGAGAATGTGTGAAAATGAATTAAATAGACAAAGAATACAACTACAATGGCATTTGCAAACCAATATTCTTTTTTTTAATTTGTGCAAAGGCCATTCTAGTTCCAAAAGAGACAATTAAATAAACAAGAAGTCAACAAAAACATCGTCATTTCAATCATCTCCTTTGGAATGGATAAGAAATAAAAATAGAGATGAATTATCAATTTATATAGGACATTACCCCAAATATTTAAAATCTTAATTTAATATTTTAATTTTAAAAATTGTAAACCTTTGCATGCCCATGTGACGGTAAAATATGGAGAACTTTACAACAAACACCAATACACTATGTTTTCAAAGAAACAAAAGATTTGATTTGACAAGATACGATAAAGAAATGTCAAATAATGTACTCTTGTCAAAATTGAGAGACACTTATGACCCAAACAAGTACAGTTTAAGTACAGTTCAGTAATTAGGGTAACAAAAATCAAATTAAGACTAACATGATCCTTAGAACAATTTACCCTTTTCAAATTTGATTACTTTGAGGTTATGTAATATTTTTATGATTATTGGTAGACTTTTACTAAATAAAACCCACCCATGATCGTTGTGTTGCCCTTTATGTTCCGGGGCCTCGGTATCTCTTGCGGTACCTTAGCTTAGGGTAAGATAATAACTTTAGGGTATATGTCCCACTGTTGAGCAAAGGATTACAATGTTGAAATGAGAGTGTTGCAAAGTGAGTTGGGGCAATGCGTCGTATATATAAGACAAACAGGCATGTGGTGGGTATCGTTAGTTGGTGGAGCCGCACCTCTCTCTAACATTGTTGGCCTGGCGCCTCTCCCGCTCGCGCGCCGCCTTGGTGTCGGGGTCCAGGTCGTCCTCGTCCGCAGACGAACAGCTCGGCATGGCGGGGTTGCTGGAGCTTTGGGATCGCAGCGGACGTTACTCACACACGCACATACCAAGCTATTCTTATACGAATACGTCGAAGCGTCACCATATTCCGCCAAATTTTTAATGTTCTCATTAAAATTATATCGCGACACTCACAAATATGGTTTTAAAATGGTTGATACAACTCTGTCTCTGCTGCTTTAAATGATAATTTCATGAAAAAGACATATTTTAATGGGATTAAATGAACTTAACGAGGTTGTATTTAAGATGTTAATTCTGTTAATATTCACATGTTACGGTGGCAAATCATATTTATTTCAACAGAGTAACATTGAACTGCAAATTGAAAAATCAAGCAACACTTAAATTTCGCGGCACACTTTGACGCTTTCACCGTAATCGATTGATCAATATTATCGATAACAGTATAATTAATTAATCGATTAAAGAGACTCAAATGTTGAAAAGTTAATGAGTCAAAGTTACTGTAGTGATTACGGCAGTATTTTTAATTTATAAGATGCAATTGTAAAGGCATAATATGCGATCACATTTAAGAAAATGTATTTCTTAAAAAAATTATAAAAGTGGCAACACTAAGATTTTCAAATCGATAATTTAATGTTGATTTCAATTATCACTTCAGTCTTGACATTTGACAAATTATGAACAAAATAAATTGCAGCTGTGGCGAAGGGTGGTCTACAAACAATTCTTTTAAATTAGTGATCTATCTCCCACCCTTCGCCACCGTTGACTAGCTTCGACCTTAAATTGATATAAATAAGACTCACTATCGCCTGGAGCGTTTGGAGTTGGGTGGCTTGTTGGCGAGCGCGTCTGCTGAGCCTGATGATGACGGCTTCGACTCCACGCCTGAGTCCGGGGGCTCTTTGCGTTTTTCTGGAAGAGGGGGAAATGATCATGAGTATCATTTAAAAAGGTTTTGGCAAAAATAAATCACTATCTCAATCTCCAATATCTCCGTAACCAGAAAGATGGATCATACCTGGTATCTTTTTAATTCGGAGATACAACAAAAACATAATTATACATATCGACGCTTTGGTGGTGAATACAGTTAATCCTGTTCTAATTAAATATTTAATTAGCAAAAAGTCGTCAATATTGCTAAGACGGTAATGTCAAGTGTCGGCTTCGTTTTGCCACTCGTCCTCATGGCATGCCTATTTTAATTTCGTGTTTCTATGTTCGTATGAAATCGGGCCTTATTCGTTAATGAATACGGTTTTTTTTTCCGCATCAAGGAACCTCTTTTAGATCGTGGGTACGTTTAGAAACATTTAAACTCATATACACAAACGGCCAGGACCCAATTATTTGTTCCGTGCGGGAATCGAACCAGCGACCCCGCTTGCTGGTATGGTTGCCTCTTGTGAAGAGTGTACCAAGTGAGTGTAGCCCTTATGTTGGTAACAGTAAAGTAGCTTTTAGGTTGGTTGTCGGTGTGGGATGTACTGAGGTTATTATAAGGATGGTATTTAATACTTTAACTGTAAATCCCCTTTTTTCAATCAAAATATTCGAAATTATCACCAAAAATACTGAATTGCACACTAAATTTGCTCATCAAATAAATCAATTATACTATACTGTTAGAAGACAGCACTACAATAAAAAAGTGTTATATCTTTATCCATTTTCTATTAATGCAAGTCGTTACTGGCACTCGCCGGCCGCTGCCGCGGCACCGCTCGCTCGCTCGGCTCGTGCGTAGGGGGTCGCAGTTTTAACCTAACCTAACCTACGCATTTTTTTAGCATTCAGGAAAGAATATTTGGTGCACGATCAGTATTTTTGGTGAACACAAAATTTTTTCCCTTATTATAAGTGTGTACGTACTAGTGTTGGGCATCACGTGACGCTCCATCTTGATGGGCGGCTCGGCCTGCAGCGACGACAGCGCCGCGCCCAGCCGGGGGACTGCGGGGGGAGCGGGGGGGGGGGATATGTTACTTATTGCCTCATTGCTTGTCGCAGGTAGAAACAGCCGAAGATAAGGAGAATATGATGTAGAGTATTTTAAGTTTTTTTATTGGGGATGGAAAATCATTACTTCTCTCGCTATAGAGGGGAGCAGGAGTGAGTGTCACTTTTTACCGACTTAAAACCTATGCATATCTTTGCGAAAGAGATGTCGGGTTGTTCGATAGAGAACAAGTAATGAGGTCTCACCGGGCGGCGCGTGGTGCGGGTGCATGTCCTGCGGGTACAGGTCGGGCGCCTCCGCGTGGTTGCGCAGCACGTTGATGGCGTCGTCCAGCCGCTCCTCCATGCGCGCGCCCTGCCGGCACTCGCGTTGTACGACCACACGGCTATCGGCGCGCCGCCTCCGACACTCCGCACTGACCAACGTGTCGGGTGTTCGGAGGCGGCCGAGCCGTAGCAGTGTAGGTATAGCCTACAGTACATTACAGTCTGCACCATAATAGATAGGATGATGCAACAGATAGCCTATTTTATAATAAAGACGGCTTTTTCTAATTTATACAGGGTGTGGCGTAAATAGTGGTCCACCGTTGAGGATTCGATTTACGAGATAATTTACTATAAACCTACTACAATTTTAACCATTTTTACCCAAGGGTTCCGGAGATATATTTTATGATATTTTACTTAAAGATTCCATATTTTGTTATAAATTTAGTTGTATTAAAAAAAGAAACATCTTTTCTGAATTCTGTTTATAACTGCTAAATACTAGAGCTGTCGTGAATAAATGTGTTTTTTTTTTAAGTACATTTCGAGAATTTAGAGAAAAAGCAATTCTTCTCACTTTTTAATTATTTTTTTTCACATTATCTGCAAATTCAAGAACAATTTCTGTAAAAAAATGTACTATAAGTACTCTCAATGCCCATGAATTCTAAAATATGCCTTCTAAATACCGATTCCAAATAAATATCATACTTGCAGATCCTATTGTTTAACAGAAATATATTCAATTTTAATCTAATTAATAATAATAATTTAATAATAATTTTCAATAAATTCTTATGTATATTTATAATTATGTCATTAATTTAGCTTTTAAAAATTGTGTTCTAATGTTATAAATTGTAATTGTATAATATTATTACTAGTCTGACATTATTTTAATTTTAATAATTGACATTTCTGTAATTTTTATGATTTGACATTTATTTTCTAATAATTTTCAATAACATCTTATGTATATTTATAATAATATGTCATTAATTTAGCTTCGAATATTATTTGCATGCCTATGCGACGGTAAAATATGGAGCACTATATAATATGAAAACATCTATGTACAAATTACCCATGTTTGCAAAGAATAAATGATTTGATTTGATTTGATCTAGCAAATAACTTCCTTTTATTGGGGTTGCCTAAAGGAAAAAGTTTACAAACAACAAGTTACTAGTATTGAGCAATTTCACTTTTATTTACGATAGCTCATATATATTCAGTAGTTATAAACAGAATTCAGGAAAAGAAAAAGATTTTTTTTTTTTCAATACAACCAAATTTATAACAATATATGGGATTTTTAATATAAAAAAAGAAAAAATAATATCTCCGGAACCCTTGGGTAAAAATGTTTAAAATTGTAGTAGGTTATAATAAATTATCTGGTAAATCGAATCCTTAACGGTGCACCACTGTTTACGCCACATCGTGTATATACTGACCAGAATTTGGACGCCCTGATATTTGAACTTTATACGTAGCCATATAGTTCTATTGTATTTCTTTTTTAATTTTACGTTAAAATGTTTTGTAACTTATATATGTTAAAAAACATTTTTTGATTTATTCCTTGAACATATAAATTAAATACAATAAAACCCAGAAAAGTTTGTGATTTTGTAAGTTCAGCAATGTTCATAAACTACTAGAATTTTGAATATTTGCAGCCATTGTTAACACATGTAGATATTATATAAAAAAAAAACAAAGTATCACATACAAACGCAAATAAAGGAACATACAGCATACAACCATGCCACATAACGTCTATATACATACATACATATTTACAATATAATATCTAGTGTTACTGCCCAAAAAGTTACAACTTAAATAATACTCTGTGATCCAGCTTCATATCTTATTTATTTGATAAATAAAGCCTTGCTAGACAAAAACACTAAATATTTTAAACACAAAAAAATGAGTTTATATGCTGTAGGTATATACTAGCTCGAATGCAATGATGGTTATTTTGTAAATATGTTTTTACAAATACAAAATCGTTCTTTCATTTTTTTTAAAAACAAGATCAGGCTGGTTTTTCGTACCTGAGTACTCAGAGACTTAAAAGCGGAAAAAACTCAGCCTCTTTGGACAAAATACTGGTCAACTTACATAAGACTAGGCAGATTAGCATCGGAGATGGTCTTTTGAAGAAAGATCCACACAGATTTGTCAGTTATCTTGTAGCTCGACTCATAACTCAAGGTGCTTTCAGTAAGTCGGTTACCGAACTAAAATAGCCACAGCATACAAGGCTCCGAACAAAATGATATGATACTCACACAGTCGGTGTGATCCCTCAAGAAGACCATAGCCTCGTCCAGCTGGCGCTGCTCGGCCGGCGCGCCCTAACCAACCCAACGGTACAGCGAGCTGCAGCGGCACGGCCATAGACTACACCTAGCGGACCTAACGACGACGCGGAAATACGTGGTGCGTCGGATAATGGTGTTAAAATTACGGCTTACGTAACTTTAACACCATTAACTTGTTATTTATGCGATAGAAGACGCGTTTACGGAATAGAAAAGTAGTTTAATTAGGTGGAAAGATGATTTTTTTTTTGTGAAATATTAGATACGAGTGTAAGGCATAAGAAGTTATAGGTTACGGTATGCAAAGAAATACGCGTTTGTGAAATGGGAAGGTACCTACTGTAAAGCAGAAGACGTGGTGTTTTTCGTGGAAATATTTATTTTAGTGGTTCATTTGAACTGATCTGACAAGTATGTGTGGGTAAACTATTTGAAAGTTCCAAAAAAGGTTCTTTAATTATTATTTTTTAAAATCATTGCCTCATTCTAGGAATTTCTCCTGTACCGTAGGTGCGTTTACAAACATTTAAACTCACATACACAAACAGCCAGACTCAGAAAAACTATCAGTAGGCCACATAAATATTGTTCCGTGCGGGAATCGAACCCGTGACACGCAACGCAACAGTCGATCGCTCAGCCACTGCGCGCACCGTGTCGTCAAAACTTAATCGACAGTGTCGGCAATGGGAAAGCCCTATTACACGAGATGTGAAACATAACTGGCGGAAAGTGGGTGGGGAACTATTGGGTACATTCCTACTTACCCTTCGGAGAAAACGAATGATGTTCTGATGTTGTTATTCCAGTGTATCTAGGGCATTACCGTGACTCAAATGATCTACTTATTTTGTCTATCCATCCTAAACATCATCCAGCTATACTTTTCCTGTGTTGGGATCCGCTTCTAGTCTAACTGTTATAATTTTCAATCATTTGTAAATAGTTTACAATTTTGTCTTTTTTCATATTACTGTGTTAACACCTAGTTATAATGTACATGCTGTGTTATCCTATAATTGAAGGAACATAGTTAAAACAACCTATTGTGAACAAAATTGCGATGCACGTAACGGCGAAAGACCGTCTCTGCGAAGCCACTACACTGCGATAAACTACGGACCAACTTGGCTTTGATAATCTATTGCGAAACATCTTATACTAAGAAACTTTTACCCTTCGACATCACTGCTCGTCTTTCGTTAAGTTTGTCATATTATATTAGCTATCTACATTTATTTTATTTATTTTTTATTATATTATCAATCACCTATCAGAACGAAAATATGTTTTGAATGAGCCTAAATAATATGTATATTAACCACATACCTTCCTCGATCTCCCGTGTTAGTGTAGAAGATGGCAAATAACGCTTCTGTTGACACCAAATACCGAGATACTTGAGACTGACTTCTTCCCGCTATTAAATGACGTCACTCCATGACGTAAAAAATGTCTCAAGATCCAAATTTGTTAAGAACTTTTTTTAAATTATTGTTTAATTCATAAAATTGATACAGAATTCTAAAATTGATTAAGCAAAGAAAACGTTTTAAAATTCGAATAAAATACATTCGTTTTTTAAAAACAAATGAAAAAAAAAAAACAAATGATACTCGTTTTTTTTTTACAACCAGCCAGTATGTCTTCTAGATCAAAAAAAGTTTACATGGGTATAACCTACTTGGTAAGCAATGATAATAATAATTGAATATTAACTTTAAATAGTAGGTACGTGTTGCTTAGACTTTTTTGATGTGTGTATTAGTTTGTTCACTATTTGTTTTGGTCTATAATTTTTTTAAGCCCATTTAATACTATTTTCGTTCTGATAGGTGATAATATAATAAATGTAGATAGCTAATATGACAAGGTTAACGAAAGACGAGCAGGGATGTCGTAGGGTAAAAGTTTATCAGTATACGATGTTTCTCATCGCAGTGAAAACCTTTCGCGGTAACGTGCATCGAAGTGTAGTGGATTCACAGAGGTCTTTCGCCGTTACGTGCATCGCAATTTT
Source organism: Ochropleura leucogaster (assembly GCA_958449745.1). Lineage (NCBI taxonomy): Eukaryota > Metazoa > Arthropoda > Insecta > Lepidoptera > Noctuidae > Ochropleura > Ochropleura leucogaster. The sequence continues at coordinate 581,834 of OY288227.1, forward strand.
GTAGCATCGTATTAGCGTTTATCGATATTTTGTGCGTCGACATTCCGTATTCTACTCGCTCATACAAGCGCGTAGGACAGTAATTGTAATCGTTTTCCTATATCTTCTTAGAAATAACAGAAGTGCGCATTTCTTTTTACGATCCATGTCACGAGCTAGTTCACAAAATACGTTCAATAAGGTTGAGGGCGTTGAAGGAATGCTCACCAGTCGTGGAAGAGCGTATTGACAATATGTACATGGCTAGAACGCAAGGGTGTGAAACTAGTCGCGTATAGATTGGAAATCACTTTTTGATCAAAGTCTTTCAAAGCATATAAGTAGTGACCAAAGTAACTAGCTTTGCTCCAAAGTATACAGTGCTAGTCCGCATGCAACTTATCATGTATTACTATTAAGATTAAGTAGAATTCTTAAAAAAAAATGGGTTGGTTGGGTTAGGTTAAAACTGCGACCCCCTACGCGCGAGCCGAGCGAGCGGAGCGAGCGGTGCCGCGGCAGCGGCCGGCGAGTGCCAGAAACGACTTACATTAATAGAAAAAAGAGATTGTTTTTAGAAGGTTACCCAGAACTGAACTATTTCAATGACATTATTTCACATTCAATTAAATAAAAATTAGAATTAATGACATTATGTATTTTAAAGAAATAAATAATTTGGCGTTTTGGCCGTGTATAAATTGGAAACATGCATTTGTGCACGTCTCAGTTACAAACTATACGCGAGTATTACGCTAAATTCGTGTATACTTTGTAATCACAAATTTAAAAAGTGCATTACAAAGTATACGCGAGCAGTTTCCTATGGCTACGTTCTGGCCATGTAAACAATGTAAATACGCTGTCTTGCAGCATGAAATCGCATCGCAGTTTTCTGCGTTGCGATTGTATAACCCCGGCGGGATAACAAGCGCCATGTTATTATTACTTGTCAAATAAAGCATTCAAATATCTACGGAACGGTACAGCGAGAGCAAGGAACGCCTCATTCCATGATGTCGGAGTCAAGGTTAGTAGGATCTCTTTAATTAGGGCTCAGTCGGCACACTGTTATTACCAGGTAAATATACTTCTAAAGGTGGGGATATGCATCTGGTTGTGGGGCAATACCTCGGCCATCAATCACAAGACTGATGCTACCTATGTGACACCTACAATTCCAACTTACCTCCATATTGCATTCAATACCTCATTCTTCTCAAACAGGCCACAGACAGCGAGGAAATGACAATAGCAAGATATCTTTGAGATAAACTGACCGAACTTGACGTCACTATCACAGACCTTAAGATGGCTGCCCTTAAGAGTGACCTTATAATTTGTAATGTCATTAATTCAACAGTGAAGTACACAGGTGAAATAAAACACAAAATTAGCAAAATGAATGGCACATTTATATTTAATTAATATTATTCATTTTTATAATTAGACCTTTCTTGTAGTTATATTTTAATCTATGCATTTGAACAGGAAAAGAAAAAAAACAAATGCTCTATGTTACATAGGCTGTTGGGGTTGCCATTGACGAAAAAACAAAAAATAATAACAAAAAGCCTCTTTTTGTACACAATATCTCCAGGATAGTTATACCGGTGTCTAATTTTACCATTCATAGGTTCCTGAGCATCAGTTGCGAATAAATACAGGGCGAATGCGTACGTATTAAAAAAATCTTAAAATAGACCTACATAGTACGCTTGACAACAAAATTATAGATAATAATTAATCATAAAAAAGAAATTACATCTAAATGGAAGAGGAATCAACTAATCTAAACTAAAAAGGTGATAGTTAAGTCTTACAAACTAAAGGTAGAATACTAAAAAGATATTTTATGAATTTGTAAGATCATTTACGTCAACTTTGATGTACAATAATTATTCTTGAAGTTTTTCACACAAAAGCCAGATAATATAAGAATAATTGACAACACATTATCCTCGTTATTTTGATTTAAAGAGAAATGAGTGATATAAAAATATTAATCTATGTAACAAGTTAAACTAAAATATTATATGTATAATTGCTTTAGATTTAAAAAACGATGTGTTGCCAACAATTCCTATTTCGTTACTGGGACCTGGTATAAGTATGACCAGCATTAAAATCTTTCGAGACATTATACAGTCTAGTGATTGATTTCATAATTTTTCAAGCGTAAATTGTATTTGGAATAATCAATTCTTCAGAAACTCATACAAATTATAATTTCCTAAAACTAAATATTTCATATAAATCTCCGTCATAGAGAAAATAATAATCAATTAACTGTTCTTTTAGAAAATTATAACATATATGGCTTACTCAAAATATACACGATTCATAATCTTCAATAATTCAAGAGGGAAATCAACCTTAAACCTATATAATACAGAGTACCATTTAGTCTACCAACTAAACATGGATACATTTAAGTCGGCTAGTTCGACAATAATATTGCAATTGACTATAATGTTAACTCCCGAATTTTAACATTGAATCTAATGCAATCTTTTTGTTGAACGATGTCATTTTACAAGTTTAAAGAATGGATACTCAAATCTACAAGGCTATACGGTTTTTTCATTGGTATTTTATGCATTGAGAAACAAACACGTCAACACATAAATGAACTAGCAAAAGGTATTGACTAAATTATTATCTCTGTCTCGCCTAGGATACCTATAACTTATTGATGATTTTAGCTGTAGTAACGGGGTATAATCAGTATAGACGATGTAATTAATGATCCATTCAATTACCTTATAAAATGTCGTAAACCCGAGCCGGATAGGTCGAAACAACTAAAGATACTATACCAAACGCATTACCGCAGTAACTGTTGACAGTACGTATCATAGCGGTTTCGAAAATAATAATAATTATAAATGTCATGAAAAATAATAACAATATTAATAATTTAGCTCCAAAACATTTGTCAGAAATCCAATCGTTTATCTAAATCTTTGAGCGGACATTGGTAAATATATTTATTTAATTAAATATATACAGGGTGTAATCAATTATGCGATTTTTTTGTTTTCAGACTTGCGATTGACGCGATTTATTGATTGTGCGCGTTGTGTAAAAATATATAGCTATTTTAAAATTAGAGTTTTCTATATTTATAAAGCAAATACAGATTCTGATTTTACTGTTGTCGCTTCTTTGGTTTATCTTAAAGATATTTCAATTCAATACAGTCGGGCGATCGAGAGCGACTTTTCTAATGGCAAGACAAACACGACAGTCGCAAGTCTGAAAACGTTTAAAACATTACATCGAATCAACGGAATTAAAGCGATGTCATTTGCTAGATTTTCATTACTTAATATGCAATCCTTCATTCGTTCTTTTCGCCAAGAAAAAATAACAAATGACAAAAAATATAAAAAAAAAACAAAAAATATACTTAATAAAAAATGACTTACACAAAAAAAATTGCATAAGTACGATCTCAAGGCAATTAGCTACCGAAAGTATTCTAAAAAAAGAAAAATTAATATTTATAATAAAAAAATAATACTACGTTTAACTCGTAGATCTTCCTGGATCGCAAAATATTGTCAAAAGAACAGAAAAATGTCAACAATTACGATTCACTGGAGTTTTGGTACAAAAGTGATACTTAAGTACTTTCTTAAGTTAGCAGCCATTTTTATTACCCTTTTTTTGTAAACTTGTAGATTTTTCTCCTAAGAACATATTTATATTACAATAAGTACTATTTTCATAAGTTTTTACGAATTATTTCAAGAACAATCATTTACCTTTCATTTTCAAAATCATTATTTTCTACAAGTTTACAAAAAAATAGCATGATATACACCACTTGTTCATGAGAAAGGATCACAAAACAAACATACAGTTTTATTGTCTAGCTTCTTAAACTCAGCATAAAGCGGTTGAAGTGGTGTGTATGGCAGCGATATAGAGAAAACAACTAAAAACAAATCATCGTAATTAAAATATCTTCATTTCTTCTCATTTCTTATCTATTCATATACCTATACATATACTAAGTTAATATTTTACATTGTTTATGTCTTTGGATCTAAGACATAAAAGAACTCCTTGCTCAACCGATGTTACGTTCCCTTTTATAAAACTATCTCTATGTACTAGTAATATACACACTTATGTACTACAGAGTCCAAAATATAAGTCACTACGCACTGCTCGTTACCGTTTTTAGGATTCCGTATGTAAAATAAAGAACCCTACATCGTTTTTTAGTATTTTTTTAGTTTATTTAAATAATTCTTTGGAACTCTCGTCCGATGTGGAGTTATGAGCTGGGCTTGGTGTGTAAATTACCAATGATGACGTAATTGTTGTGACGTCAAAAGGCAGTTTTATTGTACCCATAGTTTAAGGCGGACTCGAGTATTTGTCGAGTATACAATAGGTAGACAAAGTTACAAACTTTTTATTGATGTTACTGCCGATAGAAATCATTTTTTTTTAAATAAATGTGTTTATCATGATTTTAAATTCGATATAATAAATTCGTGATAAATAAAGTTTATGTTCAAGTGAAATTAAAGACTTATTTTTATTAATAGTGTTTAATTTTCATAAAAAAAGGCAAGATTTGAATACAAATAGATCAAGAGTCACCCGAAATAGAAGAAAAAGACTGAAGATCCATTTATAATCTTTAAAAGGTGTTTAAAGAATTGCAGATTATAAAATATTTTACAAAACAGAGAGCAACAATATCGTCGGAAATTGATAATTTCTCCACCAAGCCCACCAGTCACTGGGCACTTAAAAAAACATGGATTTTCTTCAAAAATCTGCTAATAAAGTGTGTACTTATAATAAAAATAAACTTATATTAAGTAAAATGTAAACTTTTACTTATTTATGGCTTTCTTCCGTTTGGGAAGACAGTGTCCCACTCCCGTTCAACGGGTTTGTTTTTATTAAAAATAAAAATAAAATGCAACGATTAAAGTTTTGCGTGTGTATGTAAGATAAGTTGACAATATTCTGGTTTTCTTAAAGGGACTTCAAATATACAGGGTAATATTTATAAAGTTACTATAATTTAATAAATATATTGATTGTCATGCACAATTCGGTTTCATGCAAGATTTCAGATCGTTTTTACAGTAATTAAAAGTCATTGGCATCGAGCACTTCTACCATATCGGTCAAAAATGTCACCCTGTATATTTGTTCGTGAAAACCCATTAGCAAGACACACGGCAAGCAATAACACGGCAAGATATAATAGTGGGTCTGTATGCGCTCGTAGTGTTGGTGCCGTGCGGCGCAGTGCGTAGCGCGGGCGGCGCGGGCGCAGACGGCTATTGTGGCGGGCCTGTGGGGGGCTGGCCGGGTAACTGGCCCATGCCCTGTGGAACAACATGCAACGGATATTTTATATAAGGTTTTTGTTCTCTTTAAGTTGCCAACAAGCGGCCACCTAAGTGAACTGGCTCCGTTGTTACTACGGCGGAACCGTCCAACGACTAAACTTATTGCAATGCTACTCACCGGCATGGGTTGGTAGTGCTGTAAGGGCGCGGCCAGCAGTTTGGGCGCCTCCTCCGCTTTCTCCTCCTCGCGCCGCTTTAGACACGCTGCCTTGGGGTTTAAGTTGCGTTCTGGAATTTAATCATTTCATACATACTCCAAACATTACTCAAAAACATTCGTGGCTGTTTAAGACATATTACTTAACCTGTTGCTGGCTGTACATCTGAATGATGCAGTTCTTACCTCTGACTTGCTGCTCTAAGGTCATAATGACCTCGACGGCCATGTTGAGTATGCCCAGCTTGGTCTGCGGCTTATCGCTCTTCAAGTGGGTCATACACATCCTGCCCAGTTCCTTCAGAGCCTCGTTTATGTCTCGTATTCTTATCCTGTGGACAGAGGCAAGTTTACGTCACAAAAACACCATGGATAGCTTTCAGAACATTGTTTTAGAAAAGTGTGTTCATTTTCTGCTATAAGACAGTGTTAAATGTTACTTTGTTATTCAAATCAAATTTAAGAGTGAAATTATTGTATTTATTGTAAAGACTTAATAACACACTTGTCTAAAATAGTTTTTAGTTCGTGCAATTCGAATTATCCATTATTCCCGTGATTTGTGATTGAGGTTAATTGCGGTTTTAAAAACTACCAACAATTAAAAGAGTTAAAATGTAGAGTATAACTCAATTTGCATTATTTTAAAGAAATGCAACGTTTAATATCTGATAGCCAATTCGATTTGCACTTGAAATATATTGTGAAAACACAAAGCAAATAATATAATATTGTTGTGAAAAACAATTGCTCATAATAATTAAAAAGCATGATCATTGTGGGTCACAGTGTGTAAAATGCCTGAAATAAATATGGTTTATTTTATACACAAAAATATATAGGAAAAAAACATTATCAGAAATAATTGACGCATTGCCACCGAACGTGGTAACGCCAATCTTCTGGTCACTTTCTATTGACAACGACGTATATAGGTAGAGGACTTTCTAGACGCTAATTCTTGTCCCATTTCTTTTTTTCAAAAATTTGTTCAAGTATTAATACTTGAACAATTTTTTCTTTGGTAACTGCCCCGCTCCCGTGGGTAGTAGCGTGATGTTAAATAGCCTTTCCCCCGAATACTGAAACGTCACTCAAAACTTAAGTACCACTTAAATTTAACAGATACTCAAAAGTGACGTTTGCCAATACAAAATCTAAAGTTTAAGAGCTGCTCAAATGTTAAGCAGCCCTCACATTTTGAGTGACGTTTCAGTATTCGGGGGTATGTGACTCAGTGATAATTTAGCTTTCAAGTGAAAGATTTTTTGAAATCGGTCCAGTAGTTATCGAGTTAACTCGTTACATACAAAAATACAAATCGTTCATCTTTATAACATTAGTGTATACAAATATAAATATTAGATCAATTTATAAAGAAGTGTCGTAGTTTAATAAATACAAGGAGGGATATAGGATTACTTTGTTGTTTGTTTGTCTGTACCTTTTATCAGCTCAAAAACGTGTGGAGACATCAAGTTGAAATTAAAATAAAATCAACCCTCTTAGTCTACGCAGTCAAAAGATATGGATGGTTATGTTGATAGTTTGTACGGAACCCACGGTACGCGACTCTGTCTCGCTTCTGGCCGGTTTTTATTCACTACCACTCATTTTGTAAACTGATAATTTTCGATTTATTTAATTAGTGAGTTCAGAAACAAAAAAAAAATACTTAGTTTTAATAAAATTGATGAAACTTTTGTCTTGTGGAACCAATGCGTGCTGTGGGCACATACATACACACACTGTGTAATATTTTATGTTAGTGTATTTGTGCTGTCGTTTCTCCACATCTTCTACAGTTATCCCCATCTCTGTGACTCTTACCTCTCCCTGGCGTTGTTGGCCTGCCGCCTCTCCTTCTCTCGCATGGCCTTGGCTTGAGGGTCGGCTTCGTCGTCACCTTCGTCCGCTGACGAACAACTGGTGCCCAGACGTACGGGTTAGATTGGTAACACCATTTAAATAAGCTCTAAGTCTAGATATTGGAGACGTTGAACATTTGGAAATGAATAGAAAACAGGGGGATATAGCAATAGGGGGGATATAGCAGGTGAAAGTCTGGCAGGCTGTTGTTTCGTTTAAGGGTTTAATTTTTAGTAAAAAATCTTTTGATATTAGATCAAATTAGACCATTACAGGCACTTCTGAATGTCATAAAACAAAAAGGATGCTGCTACAGTCCCGTCACAAGACATAATAACATGCGAAAGTACTGTAGTTGCATATTCCAAACCGTACATCTCTATGGACAAGAATGGGAAGAAACTCCATGGACACTCTTTTAAATCATAATATTTTTAACTAAGTCAAGAAAATATATTGATTGAATTTAGTAGATTGTCTGATTCGGTGATACAATGGGTCTCAACTCTTAACTAAGCTGAATGATATTCGTTCTTAGCGTCAATACGATATTAGTTTGTTCTGGGAACCTTCTACTTACAGAGATATTGGGGATCAAAGTTTTAGCTTTTACATTCGTTCGTTCTTTTTACTTTAATGAGGATTTTGGTAATGTGTTACATTGAGTCCTGTTGTAGTAAAATATTATTCAACTCAAATTAACAAGTCATTTCCTGGCAATAATGTTTCCGTAGAGTTACTTAGTTTAATATCTAGAATGCACTGTTGTCGGTTTCGTGAGGAGTGTAATGACACTTTAAAATATACAATTATAAAGTAGATTTTATGTCAATCTTGTAATTTAATCTCTGTGTTTCAATGATTGACAAAAAATAGTTTTAGATATATTTATTTTTGTACCCTATCACAATGTTGTCGTATTTTACCCAAAGGTTGACTGGTAGAGAATGCCTTATGGCATTAAGTCCGCCTATGTACCACTATTGTACATGAAGTTTAAATAAATTAAAAAAAAACTAAGAAAATAAGGGATTAAATTGTAGGATACAATTTAAAATGCATAAAAGGTAAACTAGAATATAAGAGCTTTAATGTAATGTTTTTGTAGGCACATGAAGATTAAAAAAAAAATTTGTGTGTCGTTATAAATTTGTGGTAAATAAATAAATAAATAAATAATAAATAAATAAATAAAATTCAACGTCTCCAACATGTTTTTTAAAAGGCAAAATTGAAAAAAAAAAACATGTAAATACATAAAGACACATAATCTGTGATTGTTCCCGTCGACGAAGGCGGCGCGCGAGAGAGTTCAGCCGAGCCTGTTCCTATAGCTAGCTTTGTTATATGTAGAGTGACGAAAGCACTTGAGCTTTGTGTTAATGAATAATGTTATTAATTGCGTGTTGGCTTGTATGATGTGGTTATTTGCTGAATTGTTTTTGAAGCGTTTATTGCAATACTATTTTAAACGTAACACCACGCCTGTGAACCCCGAATGGTTAGGCAGAGAGAAGAAAACAAGGAAAAAGAAAGGGAAGGAAGGGAGGGAGGGAAGGGTTGGGACACCTACATTCCCCTTGTGTAATTGGGACCATTGCCATCAACCGGATATGAACCTATACTTCGTGGTTCCTACTGAGAAATTTTGCTGGAAAAAACTCAATAATACTTAGCCCGACCCGAGCATCAAACCAAGGACGTCGTGCTACGCAGTCTCGATTGCGAACACTGGGCCAAAAAGGCAGATTTTTAAATAGATTTGTTTTGAACCCGTATGCACAGCAGGATTTGCCGTGTGGTATTTTACCAACTATATATGTTGGGGACGGCTAGGTATTTCTCCTATATCGCGGATGCGTACAAACATATAAACTCACATACACAAACAGCCAGACCCGAAACAACTATCTGCAGGTCATACAAATATTTGTTCCGTGCGGGAATCGAACCTGCGACACGCAGCGCAGCAGTCCATACCTCAGCCACTGCGCCAACCGTGCCGTTAACACCATAGTCATGTTCTCCATAACACCCTTGCCTAGTGGCTAAGGCGTAAAATCTGCCTCGGCCGCAATGGCAAAGTTACCTCACTTGTATCAATATGTACTATAGCCACGAGCTCCTCCTTTGTAACCTCAATACTGTTCAGTAAAATGCATTCGTGTGTGAACGGGTAGTCAACACAAAATCAAAATCATTTATTTCAAGTAGGACATTTACAGGCACTCTTGTAACTGTCGATACAATGTCAACAATAAAATGTAGCTACAGCCTCAGTCACGAGGCGTAATAACTGTGAAAGTACTGTAGTAGCCCATTCTCTCGTTACCTCTATGGAGAAGAATGTGTAAGAAACTCCGTGGACACAAGTGCACGCACACATTAAAAGCTCAATTGCCTTCGACATTTCATCAAGCTGATGATTCTTTATAACTGTTTATTAATAAGCGGATGATTTGATGATTTGTTAATATGGCTCCATTTTCCTTAATAATGATAGAAGTAGGTTGTTAATGGCCGTTTTTTTGGATAGATAACTTCTTCAGCTCTGGGCGAAGAATCAGAATTGTACTGAATAACACCCACCCATGTTCCTTATTGTGTCGTTTGTGTTCCGGGGCTGCGGTATCTGTATCCAACAACCAGCAGCCCCAGCTCAGCTCCTTAGTGTTGTGGCGTGATATTTTATAGCCTATAAACCTTCCTCGATAAATGGGCTATCCATCACTAGAATATTTTTTAATTCGAACAAGTAGTTCATGAATCTTTAATTGTACACAAAAAAATACATTTTAATATAGATTTAGTTTCTGTAAAAAGATTAATTGAATTCCAATCAAATGATGTTTTTCTACGACTTACCCTTCCGCCTACCTAGGAGTACCACACAGAAATGAGTTTTATTTAAAAGAGCATAAGGCATAAAATAGAGGACATTGTACACACTGTGACCCTGTTAGAATGGCGTGCGGCTGAAACTTTAACACAATGTTAGTATATTATGTACGGATTATATATTATACAATATATATACTGTGATGTATGTGTGCGTATGGAAAGAAATATCTACTTTTGGCTCATACTATAACCTGTTATTTCAAATTAAACAGGGTCAAATTCTTTAAGCTAGCGAAACTCTATATACAGCACAAGTTAGTTTTCTAAATGACGTCAAATGAGATCCAAAAATCCAGATATTTCCGGTAAAACACCATGGTAAACAGCAAAATCTAGGCAAAAATACTCAATAATCAATAAGGAATATTGAGAAAATAGTTAGTTGATGAATACCAAATTGATTCATAAAATGTTTACCATGGAAAGCTGAGAATGTGTGAAAATGAATTAAATAGACAAAGAATACAACTACAATGGCATTTGCAAACCAATATTCTTTTTTTTAATTTGTGCAAAGGCCATTCTAGTTCCAAAAGAGACAATTAAATAAACAAGAAGTCAACAAAAACATCGTCATTTCAATCATCTCCTTTGGAATGGATAAGAAATAAAAATAGAGATGAATTATCAATTTATATAGGACATTACCCCAAATATTTAAAATCTTAATTTAATATTTTAATTTTAAAAATTGTAAACCTTTGCATGCCCATGTGACGGTAAAATATGGAGAACTTTACAACAAACACCAATACACTATGTTTTCAAAGAAACAAAAGATTTGATTTGACAAGATACGATAAAGAAATGTCAAATAATGTACTCTTGTCAAAATTGAGAGACACTTATGACCCAAACAAGTACAGTTTAAGTACAGTTCAGTAATTAGGGTAACAAAAATCAAATTAAGACTAACATGATCCTTAGAACAATTTACCCTTTTCAAATTTGATTACTTTGAGGTTATGTAATATTTTTATGATTATTGGTAGACTTTTACTAAATAAAACCCACCCATGATCGTTGTGTTGCCCTTTATGTTCCGGGGCTTAGCTTAGGGTAAGATAATAACTTAAGGGTACTGTTGAGCAAAGGATTACAATGTTGAAATGAGAGTGTTGCAAAGTTAGTTGGGGCAATGCGTCGTATATATAAGACAAACAGGCATGTAGTGGGTATCGTTAGTTGGTGTGCCGCACCTCTCTCTAACATTGTTGGCCTGGCGCCTCTCCCGCTCGCGCGCCGCCTTGGTGTCGGGGTCCAGGTCGTCCTCGTCCGCAGACGAACAGCTCGGCATGGCGGGGTTGCTGGAGCTTTGGGATCGCAGCGGACGTTACTCACACACGCACATACCAAGCTATTCTTATACGAATACGTCGAAGCGTCACCATATTCCGCCAAATTTTAATGTTCTGATTCTAATTATATCGTGACACTCAATATGGTTTTAAAGTTATCTTTACTTAAATGGTTGATACAACTCTGTCTCTGCTGCTTTAAATGATAATTTCATGAAAAAGACATATTTTAATGGGATTAAATGAACTTCAGAGGTTGTATTTATGATTTTAATTCTGTTAATATTCACATGTTACGGTGGCGAATCATATTTATTTCAACAGAGTAACATTGAACTGCTAATTGAAAAATCAAACAACATTTAAATTTCGCGGCACACTCTGACGCTTTCACCGTAATCGATTGATCAATATTATCGATAACAGTATAATTAATTAATCAATTAAATAGACTCAAATGTTGAAAAGTTAATGAGTCAAAGTTACTGTAGTGATTACGGCAGTATTTTTAATTTATAGGAAGCAATTGTAAAGGCAAACATAATATGCGATCACATTTAAGAAAATGTTTTTTTTTTTACTTTTATAAAAGTGGCAACACTAAGATTTTCAAATCGAGAATTTAATATTGACTTCAATTATCACTTCAGTCTTGACATTTGACAAATTATGAACAAAATAAATTGCAGCTGTAACGAAGGGTGGTCTACAAACGATTCTTTTAAATTAGTGATCTATCTCCCACCCTTCGCCACCGTTGACTAGCTTCGACCTTAAATTGATATCAATAAGACTCACTATCGCCTGGAGCGTTTGGAGTTGGGTGGCTTGTTGGCGAGCGCGTCTGCTGAGCCTGATGATGACGGCTTCGACTCCACGCCTGAGTCCGGGGGCTCTTTGCGTTTTTCTGGAAGAGGGGGAAATGATCATGAGTATCATTTAAAAACGTTTTGGCAAAAATAAATCACTATCTCAATCTCCAATATCTCCGTAACCAGAAAGATGGATCATACCTGGTATCTTTTTAATTCGGAGATACAACAAAAACATAATTTATACATATCGTCGATTTGGTGGAGAATAGAAGTGAATCCAAAATCTGTTGTAATTAAAATTTAATTAGAAAAAAGTCGTCAATATTGCTAAGACGGTAATGTCAAGTGTCGGCTTCGTTTTGCCACTCGTCCTCATGGCACGCCTATTTTGATTTCCTGTTTCTATGTTCGTATGAAATCGGGCCTTATTTGTTAATTAATACGGTTTTTTTTTCCGCATCAAGGAACCTCTTTTAGATCGTGGGTACGTTTAGAAACATTTAAACTCATATACAAAACAGCCAGGACCCCATTTTAAGTTCCGTGCGGGGATCGAACCCGCGACCCCGCTTGCTGGTAAGGTTGCTTCTTCTGAAGAGTGTACCAAGTGAGTGTAGCCCTTATGTTGGTAACATTAAAGTAGTTGTTTGGTTGCCGGTGTGGGATGTACTGAGGTTATTATAAGTGTGTACGTACTAGTGTTGGGCATCACGTGACGCTCCATCTTGATGGGCGGCTCGGCCTGCAGCGACGACAGCGCCGCGCCCAGCCGGGGGACTGCGGGGGGGAGGGGGGGAGATATGTTACTTATTGCCTCATAGCTTGTCGCAGGTAGAAACAGCCGAAGATAAGGAGAATTTGATGTAGAGAATTTCAAGTTTTGTGAATAGTTTTTTTATTGGGGATGGAAAACCATTTGAATACTTCTCTCGCTATAGAGGGGAGCAGGAGTGAGTGTCACTTTTTACCGACTTAAAAGCTATGCATGTGTTTGCGAAAGAGATGTCGGGTTGTTCGATAGAGAACAACAACTCACCGGGCGGCGCGTGGTGCGGGTGCATGTCCTGCGGGTACAGGTCGGGCGCCTCCGCGTGGTTGCGCAGCACGTTGATGGCGTCGTCCAGCCGCTCCTCCATGCGCGCGCCCTGCCGGCACTCGCGTTGTACGACCACACGGCTATCGGCGCGCCGCCTCCGACACTCCGCACTGACCAACGTGTCGGGTGTTCGGAGGCGGCCGAGCCGTAGCTAGTGTAGGTATAGCCTACAGTACATTACAGTCTGCACCATAGGAGATAGATGATGCCACACGATTGAAGTTTTAAGAAAGCCTATTATTTTAATTAAGGCGACTTTTTCTAATTTATACAGGTTGTGGCGTAAATAGTGGTCCACCGTTAAGGATTCGATTTACGAGATAATTTACTACAATTTTAACCATTTCTACCCAAGGGTTCCGGAGATATATTTTCTTTTTTTATATAGTTAAAGATTCCATATTTTGTTATAAATTTAGTTGTATTAAAAAAAAACATCTTTTTCTTTTTCTGAATTCTGTTTATAATTGCTAAATACTAGAGCTGTCGTGAATAAATGTGTTTTTTTTTAAGTACATTTCGAGAATTTAGAGAAAAAGCAATTCTTCTCACTTTTTAATTATTTTTTTCACATTATCTGCAAATTCAAGAACAATTTCTGTAAAAAAATGTACTATAAGTACTCTCAATGCCCATGAATTCTAAAATATGCCTTCTAAGTACCGATTCCAAATAAATATCATACTTGCAGATCCTATAGTTTAACAGAAATATATTCAATTTAAATCTAGCAAATAACTTCCTTTTATTGGGGTTGCCTAAAGGAAAAAGTTTACAAACAACAAGTTACTAGTATTGACCAATTTCACTTTTATTTACGATAGCTCTAGAATTCAGTAGTTATAAACAGAATTCAGGAAAAGAAAAAGATGTTTCTTTTTTTTTAATACAACCAAATTTATAACAATATATGGAATTTTTAATATAAAAAAGAAAAAAATAATATCTCTGGAACCCTTGGGTAAAAATGGTTAAAATTGCAGTAGGTTGTACTAAATTATCTGGTAAATCGAATCCTTAACGGTGGACCACTATTTACGCGACATGCTGTATCCGGACCAGGATTTGGTCGCCCTGATACTTGAACTTTATACGTAGCCGTAATAGTTTTCATGTATTTTTTTTAATTTTACGTTAAAATGTTTTGTAACTTATATTATATGTATATGTTAAAAATCATTTTTTGATATATTCCTTGAACATATAAATTAAATACAATAAAACCCAGAGAAGTTTGTGATTTCGTACGTTCAGCAATGTTCATAAACTACTAGAATTTTGAATATTTGCAGCCATTGTTAACACATGTAGATATTATAAAAAAACAAAGTATCACATACAAACGCAAATAAAGGAACATACAGCATACAACCATGCCACATAACGTCTATATACATACATACATATTTACAATATAATATCTAGTGTTACTGCCCAAAAAGTTACGACTTAAATAATACTCTGTGATCCAGTTTCATATCTTATTTATTTGATAAATAAAGCCTTTCTAGACAAAAACACTAAATATTTTAAACACAAAAAAATTAGTTTATATGCTGTAGGTATATACTAGCTCGAATGCAATGATGGTTATTTTGTAAATATGTTTTTACAAATACAAAATCGTTTTTTTTTTAAACAAGATCAGGCTGGTATTTTTGTTTTACCTGAGTTTATAGCCTCTTTGAACAAAATACTGGTCAACTTACATAAGGACTAAGCAGATTAGCATTGGAGATGGTCTTTTTAAGAAAGATCCACACAGATTTGAGTGTATTTGTCAGTTATCTTGTAGCTTGACTCATAACTCAAGGAGCTCAAAAAGAAAGGTAATTTCTGTAAGTCGGTTACCGAACTAAAATAGCCACAGCATACAAGGCTCCGAACAAAATGATATGATACTCACACAGTCGGTGTGATCCCTCAAGAAGACCATAGCCTCGTCCAGCTGGCGCTGCTCGGCCGGCGCGCCCTAACCAACCCAACGGTACAGCGAGCTGCGGCGGCACGGCCATAGACTACACCTAGGGGACCTAACGCGGGGGTCGCGACGGGGCAGCCGTCTGCGAGCTCCAAGCGCGTTCACGACGCGGAAATACGTGGTGCGTCGGATAATGGTGTTAAAATTACGGCTTACGTAACTTTAACACCATTAACTTGTTATTTATGCGATAGAAGACGCGTTTACGGAATAGAAAAGTAGTTTAATTAGGTGGAAAGATGTTTTTTTTTTTTGTGAAATATTAGATACGAGTGTAAGGCATAAGAAGTTATAGGTTACGGTATGCAAAGAAATACGCGTTTGTGAAATGGGAAGGTACTGTAAAGCAGAAGACGTGGTGTTTTTCGTGAAAATATTTATTTTAGTGGTTTATTTGAACTGATCTGACAAGTATGTGTGGGTAAACTATTTGAAAGTTCCAAAAAAGGTTCTTTAATTATTATTTTATAAAATCATTGCCTCATTCTAGAAATTTCTCCTGTACCGTAGGTGCGTTTAAAAACATTTAAACTCACATACACAAACAGCCAGACTCAGAAAAACTATCAGTAGGCCATATAAATATTGTTCCGTGCGGGAATCGAACCCGTGACACGCAACGCAACAGTCGATCGCTCAGCCACTGCGCGCACCGTGTCGTCAAAACTTAATCGACAGTGTCGGCAATGGGAAAGCCCTATTACACGAGATGTGAAACATAACTGGCGGAAAGTGGGTGGGGAACTATTGGGTACATTCCTACTTACCCTTCGGAGAAAACGAATGATGTTCTGATGTTGAAAGTTATTCCAGTGTATCTAGGGCATTACCGTGACTCAAATGATCTACTTATATTGTCTATCCATCCTAAACATCATCCAGCTATACTTTTCCTGTGTTGGGGTCCGCTTCTAGTCTAACTGTTATAATTTTCAATCATTTGTAAATAGTTTACAATTTTGTCTTTTTTCATATTACTGTGTTAACACCTAGTTATAATGTACATGCTGTGTTATCCTATAATTGAAGGAACACAGTTAAAACAAACTATTGTGATACAAAATTGCGATGCACGTAACGGCGAAAGACCGTCTCTGCGAAGCCACTACACTGCGATAAACTACGGACCAACTTGGCTTTGATAATCTATTGCGAAACATCTTATACTAAGAAACTTTTACCCTTCGACATCACTGCTCGTCTTTCGTTAAGTTTGTCATATTATATTAGCTATCTACATTTATTTTATATATTTTTTATTATATTATCAATCACCTATCAGAACGAAAATAATAATATGTTTTGAATGAGCCTAAATAAATTATGTATATTAACCACATACCTTCCTCGATCTCTCGTGTTAGTGTAACGCTGATGAAGATGGCAAATAACGCTTCTGTTGACACCAAATACCGAGATACTTGAGACTGACTTCTTCCCGCTATTAAATGACGTTACTCCATGACGTAAAAAATGTCTCAAAATCCAAATTTGTTAAAAACTTTTTTAAAATTATTGTTTATTTCATAAAATTGATACAGAATACTAAAATTGAATAAGCAAAGAAAACGTTTTAAAATTCGAATAAAATACATTCGTTTTTTAAAAACAAATGAAAAAAAAACAAATGATACTCGTTTTTTTTTACAACCAGCCAGTGTGTCTTCTAGATCAAAAAAAGTTTACATGGGTATAACCTACTTGGTAAGCAATGATAATTATAATAATTGAATAATAACTTTAAATAGTACGTGTTGCTTGGACTTTTTTGATGTGTGTATTATTTTGTTCACTTTTTGTTTTGGTCTATAATTTTTTTAAGCCCATTCAATACTATTTTCGTTCTGAAAGGTGATAATATAATAAATTAATGTAGATAGCTAATATGACAAGGTTAACGAAAGACGAGCAGGGATGTCGTAGGGTAAAAGTTTATCAGTATACGATGTTTCTCATCGCAGTGAAAACCTTTCGCGGTAACGTGCATCAAGGTGTAGTGGATTCACAGAGGTCTTTCGCCGTTACGTGCATCGCAATTTTGTAGCATCGTATTAGCGTTTATCGATATTTTGTGCGTCGACATTCCGTCGATATTCTACTCGCTCATACAAGCGTGTAGGACAGTAATTGTAATCGTTTTCCTATATCTTCTTAGAAATAACAGAAGTGCGCATTTCTTTTTACGATCCATGTCACGAGCTAGTTCACAAAATACGTTCAATAAGGTTGAGGTCGTTGAAGGAATGCTCACCAGTCGTGGAAGAGCGTATTGACAATATGTACATGGCTAGAACGCAAGGGTGTGAAACTAGTCGCGTATAGATTGGAAATCACTTTTTGATCAAAGTCTTTCAAAGCATATAAGTAGTGACCAAAGTAACTAGCTTTGCTCCAAAGTATACAGTGCTAGTCCGCATGCAACTTATCATATCACACTATTCAGATTAAGTAGAATTCTTAAAAAAAAATGGGTTGGTTGGGTTAGGTTAAAACTGCGACCTCCTACGACAGAAACGACTTACATTAATAGAAAAAAGAGATTGTTTTTAGAAGGTTACCCAGAACTGAACTATTTCAATGACATTATTTCAAATTCAATTAAATAAAAATTAGAATTAATGACATTATGTATTTTAAAGAAATAAATAATTTGGCGTTTTGGCCGTGTATAAATTGGAAACATGCATTTGTGCACGTCTCAGTTACAAACTATACGCGAGTATTACGCTAAATTCGTGTATACCTTGTAATCACAAATTTAAAAAGTGCATTACAAAGTATACGCGAGCAGTTTCCTATGGCTACGTTCTGGCCATGTATACAATGTAAATACGCTGTCTTGCAGCATGAAATCGCATCGCAGTTTTCTGCGTTGCGATTGTATCAAATCAAATCATTTATTTCAATTAGACCATTACAGGCACTTTTGAAAGTCAAGAAACAAAATGAATCTACAGTCCCGGTCACAAGGCATAATAACTTGTGAAAGTACTGTAGTTGCCCATTCCAAAGCGTTGATCTCTATGGAGAAGAATGGGCAAGAAACTCCATGGACACTCTTTTAAATTATAATATTTTTACAAAATCGTGTTTACATCATTCATGTTGAGATTATACAAATATGTGAGAACGATGTAAAAAGGCGTGCACAGTAAGAGCGTCCAGAGTAAATAAAAAGCAAAATTTAATTTTAAATCTAAATAAGTTTAAAAATGAACCGTGGTAGCTAAAAAATGACCAGTCCCAACTGACAGCGCCCGTTCACGAACATGACGTATGGATCAGCCCCATTCAGCTCGACCATTTTGAAGGGAGCTAAATGACCCGACACACCCGCCACCATCAGTGAGACATTTAAGTGAGCATGACACTATCAACCACCAGGGCTTCGTCAAGTCAATGATAATACATAGCACTCACATATGGGCTTAATAATTATACAATACTAGAGAATTGATTCTATACATTGCAAAGATAGTCTTACAATCTTCTGCAGCTTCCACTATAGCTTCGGATACTAACCAATGAGTTTATCCCTATGCTTGTGGAGCAGGACTAGCATTAAGCCAAGCATTTTTATCATCAATATAATCCCCCAACTTATAATATGCTTGCCTACATAGTGTGCGTTTAATACAAGATTTAAATTTCGTTTCATTCAGTTGAAGAATGTGGGGAGGTATTTTATTGTAGCATTTTAAACAGTACCCCATGAAAGATGAGTCTACTTTAGCTAACCTGAAACCTGGTTGAACTAATTGGTCCCTATTTCTAGTATTATAATTGTGTCTGTCACCTCTTTTACTAAAAAGATGCAAGTTTTTCCTGACATACATGATGTTTTCATAAATATATTGACAAGGTACTGTCATGATGTTAATATCCTTAAACTGTTCCCTTAAAGAATCTCGCCTACGTAGGTTATATATGGCCCTGATGGCTCTTTTCTGCAGAATAAATATAGACTCGATGTCTGCAGCCCGTCCCCAAAGTAAAATACCGTATGACATTATACTATGAAAATAACTAAAATAGACTAGTCTCGCGGTATCTACATCAGTAAACTGACGGATTTTTCTAACAGCATATGCTGCTGAACTAAGGCGTCCTGCAAGAGATGTTATATGCGGACCCCATTGTAGCTTTGAATCGAGTGTTATTCCCAAGAAAACAGTTTTTTCGACGAATTCTAGTTTCTCTTGATTCAATACTATGTCACACACACTGTTTTTGACATTTGGTAGAGCAAATCTTATGCACTTCGTTTTTTTCCCATTTAATACTAAATTATTAGCGGTAAACCAATTATGTACCTGCATTAGGGCATTATTTACGTCGTCAAGATTTGTGGCACGCCTGTTTATCTTAAATATTAAAGAGGTATCGTCAGCAAATAACACCATTTGTGGTTGGTTTTTAAACAAATGGGGTAGATCATTTATATATACTAAAAAGAGGAAGGGACCTAATATCGATCCTTGTGGTACACCCATCTCTATTGTATAACCCCGGCGGGATAACAAGCGCCATGTTATTATTACTTGTCAAATAAAGCATTCAAATATCTACGGTACGGTACAGCGAGAGCAAGGCACGCCTCATTCCATGATGTCGGAGTCAAGGTTAGTAGGATCTCTTTAATTAGGGCTCAGTCGGCACACTGTTATTACCAGGTAAATATACTTCTAAAGGTGGGGATATGCATCTGGTTGTGGGGCAATACCTCGGCCATCAAGCACAAGACTGATGCTACCTATGTGACACCTACACCACATCCAACTTACATCCATACGCATTCTCATTCCTCTCAGACAGGCCACAGACAGCGTGGAACTGACAATAGCAAGATATCTTTTAGATGAACTGACCCATCTTGACGTCACTATCAGACCTTAAGATGGCTGACCTTAGGAGTGACTTTATAATTTGTAATGTCATTAATTCAACAGTAAAGTACACAGGTGAAATAAAACACAAAATTAGCAAAATGAATGGCACATTTATATTTAATTAATATTATTCATTTTTATAATTAGACCTTTCTTGTAGTTATATTTTAATCTATGCATTTGAACAGGAAAAGAAAAAAAACAAATGCTCTATGTTACATAGGCTGTTGGGGTTGCCATTGACGAAAAAACAAAAAAATAATAACAAAAAGCCTCTTTTTGTACACAATATCTCCAGGATAGTTATACCGGTGTCTAATTTTACCATTCATAGGTTCCTGAGCATCAGTTGCGAATAAATACAGGGCGAATGCGTACGTATTAAAAAAATCTTAAAATAGACCTACATAGTACGCTTGACAACAAAATTATAGATAATAATTAATCATAAAAAAGAAATTACATCTAAATGGAAGAGGAATCAACTAATCTAAACTAAAAAGGTGATAGTTAAGTCTTACAAACTAAAGGTAGAATACTAAAAAGATATTTTATGAATTTGTAAGATCATTTACGTCAACTTTGATGTACAGAATTTTTTCACACAAAAGCCAGATAATATAAGAATAATTGACAACACATTCTCCTCGTTATTTTGTTTTAAAGAGAAATGAGTGATATAAAAATATTAATCTATGTAACAAGTTAAACTAAAATATTATATGTATAATTGCTTTAGATTTTAAAAAGGATGTGTTGCCAACAATTCCTATTTTGTTACTGGGACCTGGTATAAGTATGACCAGCATTAAAATCTTTCGAGACATTATACAGTCTAGTGATTGATTTCATAATTTTTCAAGCGTAAATTGTATTTGGAATAATCAATTCTTCAAAAGCTCAAACAAATTATAATTTCCTAAAACTAAATATTTCATATAAATCTCCGTCATGGAGAAAATAATAATCAATTAACTGTTCTTTTTAGAAAATTATAACATATATGACTTACTCAAAATATACACGATTCATAATCTTCAATAATTCAAGGGGGAAATCAACCTTAAACCTATATAATACAGAGTACCATTTAGTCTACCAACTAAACATGGATACATTTAAGTCGGCTAGTTCGACAATAATATTGCAATTGACTATAATGTTAACTCCCGAATTTTAACATTGAATCTAATGCAACCTTTTTGTTGAACGATGTCATTTTACAAGTTTAAAGAATGGATACTCAAATCTACAAGACGATACGGTTATTTCATTGGTATTTTATGCATTGAGAAACAAACACGTCAACACATAAATGAACTAGCAAAAGGTATTGACTAAATTATTATCTCTGTCTCGCCTAGGATACCTATAACTTCAGTTTATTGATGATTTTAGTTGTAGTAATAGTTAGCGGGGTATAATCAGTATAGACGATGTAATTAATGATCCATTCAATTACCTTATAAAATGTCGTAAACCCGAGCCGGATAGGTCGAAACAACTAAAGATACTATACCAAACGCATTACCGCAGTAACTGTTGACAGTACGTATCATAGCGGTTTCGAAAATAATAATAATTATAAATGTCATGAAAAATAATAACAATATTAATAATTTAGCTCCAAAACATTTGTCAGAAATCCAATCGTTTATCTAAATCATTGAGCGGACATTGGTAAATATATTTATTTAATTAAATATATACAGGGTGTAATCAATTATGCGATTTTTTTGTTTTCAGACTTGCGATTGACGCGATTTTATGGTTGTGCGCGTTGTGTAGAAATATATAGCTATTTTAAAATTAGATTTTTCTATATTTATAAAGCAAATACAGATTCTGATTTTACTGTTGTCGCTTCTTTGGTTTATCTTAAAGATATTTCAATTTAATACAGTCGGGCGATCGAGAGCGACTTTTCTAATGGCAAGACAAACACGACAATCGCAAGTCTGAAAACGTTTAAAACATTACATCGAATCAACGGAATTAAAGCGATGTCATTTGATAGATTTTCATTACTTAATATGCAATCCTTCATTCGTTCTTTTCGCCAAGAAAAAATAACAAATGACAAAAAATATATTAAAATAAAAAAAAACAAAAAATATACTTAATAAAAAATGACTTACACAAAAAAAATTGCATAAGTACGATCTCAAGGCAATTAGCTACCGAAAGTATTCTAAAAAAAGAAAAATTAATATTTATAATAAAAAAATAATACTACGTTTAACTCGTAGATCTTCCTGGATCGCAAAATATTGTCAAAAGAACAGAAAAATGTCAACAATTACGATTCACTGGAGTTTTGGTACAAAAGTGATACTTAAGTACTTTCTTAAGTTAGCAGCCATTTTTATTACCTTGTTTTGTAAACTTGTAGATTTTTCTCCTAAGAACATATTTATATTACAATAAGTACCATTTTCATAAGTTTTTACGAATTATTTCAAGACAATCATTTACCTTTCATTTTAAAAATCATTATTTTCTACAAGTTTACAAAAAAAATAGCATGATATACACCACTTGTTCATGAGAAAGGATCACAAAACAAACATACAGTTTTATTGTCTAGCTTCTTAAACTCAGCATAAAGCGGTTGAAGTGGTGTGTATGGCAGCGATATAGAGAAAACAACTAAAAACAAATCATCGTAATTAAAATATCTTCATTTCTTCTCATTTCTTATCTATTCATATACCTATACATATACTAAGTTAATATTTT
The DNA here is from genome assembly GCA_958449745.1 of Ochropleura leucogaster. NCBI lineage: Eukaryota > Metazoa > Arthropoda > Insecta > Lepidoptera > Noctuidae > Ochropleura > Ochropleura leucogaster. The sequence goes on from OY288227.1 coordinate 604,945, forward strand.
ACATTGTTTATGTCTTTGGATCTAAGACATAAAAGAACTCCTTGCTCAACCGATGTTACGTTCCCTTTTATAAAACTATCTCTATGTACTAGTAATATACACACTTATGTACTACAGAGTCCAAAATATAAGTCACTACGCACTGCTCGTTACCGTTTTTAGGATTCCGTATGTAAAATAAAGAACCCTACATCGATTTTTAGTATTTTTTTTAGTTTATTTAAATAATTCTTTGGAACTCTCGTCCGATGTGGAGTTATGAGCTGGGCTTGGTGTGTAAATTACCAATGATGACGTAATTGTTGTGACGTCAAAAGGCAGTTTTATTGTACCCATAGTTTAAGGCGGACTCGAGTATTTGTCGAGTATACAATAGGTAGACAAAGTTACAAACTTTTTATTGATGTTACTGCCGATAGAAATCATTTTTTTTTAAATAAATGAGTTTATCATGATTTTAAATTCGATATGTTTGTAGAAATAAAATAAATTCATGATAAATCAAGTTTATGTTCAAGTGAAATTAAAGACTTAATTTTATTAATAGTGTTTAATTTTCATAAAAAAGGCAAGATTTGAATACAAATAGATCAAGAGTCACCCGAAATAGAAGAAAAAGACTAAAGATCCATTTATAATCTTTAAAAGGTGTTTAAAGAATTGCAGATTATAAAATATTTTACAAAACAGAGAGCAACAATATCGTCGGAAATTGATAATTTCTCCACCAAGCCCACCAGTCACTGGGCACTTAAAAAAACATGGATTTTCTTCAAAAATCTGCTAATAAAGTGTGAACTTATAATAAAAATAAACTTATATTAAGTAAAATGTAAACTTTTACTTATTTATGGCTTTCTTCCGTTTGGGAAGACAGTGTCCCACTCCCGTTCAACGGGTTTGTTTTTATTAATAATAAAAATAAAATGCAACGATTAAAGTTTTGCGTGTGTATGTAAGATAAGTTGACAATATTCTGGTTTTCTTAAAGGGACTTCAAATATACAGGGTAATATTTATAAAGTTACTATAATTTAATAAATATATTGATTGTCATGCACAATTCGGTTTCATGCAAGATTTCAGATCGTTTTTACAGTAATTAAAAGTCATTGGCATCGAGCACCTCTACCATATCGGTCAAAAATGTCACCCTGTATATTTGTTCGTGAAAACCCATTAGCAAGTGACAGACACACGGCAAGCAATAACACGGCAAGATATAATAGTGGGTCTGTATGCGCTCGTAGTGTTGGTGCCGTGCGGCGCAGTGCGTAGCGCGGGCGGCGCGGGCGCAGACGGCTATTGTGGCGGGCCTGTGGGGGGCTGGCCGGGTAACTGGCCCATGCCCTGTGGAACAACATACAACGGATATTTTATATAAGGTTTTTGTTCTCTTTAAGTTGTCAACAAGCGGCCACCTAAGTGAACTGGCTCCGTTGTTACTACGGCGGAACCGTCCAACGACCAAACTTATTCCAATGCTACTCACCGGCATGGGTTGGTAGTGCTGTAAGGGCGCGGCCAGCAGTTTGGGCGCCTCCTCCGCTTTCTCCTCCTCGCGCCGCTTTAGACACGCTGCCTTGGGGTTTAAGTTGCGTTCTGGAATTTAATCATTTCATACATACTCCAAACATTACCCAAAAACATTTGTGCAAGTGTATCTGTCGAGGTAGCTCTCGTATTACTTAACCCGTTGCTGGCTGTACATCTGAATGATGCAGTTCTTACCTCTGACTTGCTGCTCTAAGGTCATAATGACCTCGACGGCCATGTTGAGTATACCCAGCTTGGTCTGCGGCTTATCGCTCTTCAAGTGGGTCATACACATCCTGCCCAGTTCCTTCAGAGCCTCGTTTATGTCTCGTATTCTTATCCTGTGGACAGAGGCAAGTTTACGTCACAAAAACACCATGGATAGCTTTCAGAACATTGTTTTAGAAAAGTGTGTTCATTTTCTGCTATAAGACAGTATTAAATGTTACTTTTTTATTCAAATCAAATTTTAGAGTATAATTATTTTATTTATTGTAAAGAATTAATAACACACTTGTCTTTACTAAAATAGTTTTTAGTTGGTGCAATTCGAATTATCCATTATTCCCGTGATTTGTGATTGAGGTTAATTGCGGTTTTAAAAACTACCAACAATTAAAAGAGTTAAAATGTAGAGTAAAACTCAATTTGCATTATTTTAAAGAAATGCAACGTTTAATATCTGATAGTCAATTCGATTTGCACTTGAAATATATTGTGAAAACACAAAGCAAATAATATAATATTGGTGTGAAAAACAATTGCTCATAATAATTAAAAAGCATGATCATTGTGGGTCACAGTGTGTAAAATGCCTGAAATAAATATGGTTTATTTTATACACAAAAATATAAAGGAACAAACATTAAGAAGTATCAGAAATAATTCTCGCATCGCCATCCTTCTGGGCACTTTCTATTGACAACGACGTAGAGGACTTTCTAGACGCCAATTCTTTTCCCATTTTATTACTTGAACAAATTTTCTGAGAACAATAGATGTCCTGCGCGGATTCACTCGCTTCTTTGGTAACTGCCCCGCTCCCGTGGGTAGTAGCGTGATGTTATATAGCCTATGTTACCTACTCAGTGATAATGTAGTTTTCAAATGCAAAAGATTATTTGTAATCGGTCCAGTGTTTTTTGAGTTTATTCGTTACATACAAAAATACAAATCGTTCCTCTTTATTCTCTTAGTGTAGATAAATCTGTACTTACAAGTTTTAGATCCAATTTTAAAGAAGTATTAAATGTCGACAGACATTGAATAATTGCAAGGAGAAACAAAAAAACATAATTTTGGTTGATGAAACTTTTGTCTTGTAGAACCAATGCGTGCTGTGCGCACATACATACACACACTGTGTAATGTTTTGTGTTTGTGTATTTGTGTTGTCGTTTCTCCACATCTTCTACAGTTATCCCCATCTCTGTGACTCTTACCTTTCCCTGGCGTTGTTGGCCTGCCGCCTCTCCTTCTCCCGCATGGCCTTGGCTTGAGGGTCTGCTTCGTCGTCACCTTCGTCCGCTGACGAACAACTGGTGCCCAGACGTACGGGTTAGATTGGTAACGCCATTTAAATAAGCTCTAAGTCTAGATATTGGAGACGTTGAACATTTGGAAATGAATAGAAAACAGGGGGATATAGCAGGTGAAAATTGGGCTGTTGTTCGTTTAAGGGTTTAATTTTTAGTAAATAATCTTTTGGTATTAGATCAAATTAGACCATTACAGGCACTTCTGAATGTCATAAAACAAAAAGGATGCTGCTACAGTCCCAGTCACAAGACATAATAACATGCGAAAGTACTGTAGTTGCATATTCCAAACCGTACATCTCTATGGACAAGAATGGGAAGAAACTCCATGGACACTCTTTTAAATCAATATTTTTAACTAAGTCAAGAAAATATATTGATTGAATTTAGTAGATTGTCTTATTCGGTGATACAATGGGTCTCATCTCTTAACTAAGCTGAATGACATTCGTTCTTAGCGTCAATACGATATTAATTTGATCTGGCAACCTTCTACTTACAGAGTTATTGAGGTCAAAGTTTTAGCTTTTACATTCGTTCGTTCTTTTTACTTTAATGAGGATTTTGGTAATGTGTTACATTGAGTCCTGTTGTATTATTATTCAACTCAAATTAACAAGTCATTTCCCGGCAATAATGTTTCCGTAGAGTTACTTAGTTTAATATCTAGAATGCGCGGTTGTTGGATTCGTGAGGAGTGTAATGACACTTTAAAATATACAATTATAAAGTAGATTTTACGTCAATCTTGTAATTTCATCTCTGTGTTTCAATGATTGACAAAAAATAGTTTTAGATATATTTATTTTTGTACCCTATCACAATGTTGTCGTATTTTACCCAAAGGTTGACTGGTAGAGAATGCCTTATGGCATTAAGTCCGCCTATGTACCACTATTGTACATGAAGTTTAAATATATAAATAAATTTAAAAAAAAAACTAAGAAAATAAGGGATTAAATTGTAGGATACAATTTAAAACACATAAAAGGTAAACTAGAATATAAGAGCTTTAATATAATGTTTTTGTAGGCACATGAAGATTAAAATTTTCAACGTCTCCAACATGTTTTTTCAAACGCAAAAATTGAAAAAAAAACCTGTACATAAATAAAGACACATAACCTGTGATTGTTCCCGTCGACGAAGGCGGCGCGCGAGAGAGTTCAGCCGAGCCTGTTCTTATAGCTAGCGTTGTTATATGCAGAGTGACGAACGCACTTGAGCTTTGTGTTAATGAATTATGTTATTAATTGCGTGTTGGTTTGTATGATGTGGTTATTTACTGAATTGATTTTGAAGCGTATTGAAGTAGCGATTACTTTGGATTTGTTTATTGAAATACTATTTTAAACGTAACACAACGCCTGTGAACCCCGAATGGTTAGGCAGAGAGAAGAAAACAAGGAAAAGGGAAGGGAAGGAATCCCGGACGGAGGGAAGGGTTGGGACACCTACATTTCCCCCTATGTAATTGGGAGCGGGACCATTGCCATCAACCGGATATGAACCTACACTCCGTGGTTCCTACTGAGAGATTTTGCTGGAAAAACTCAATAATACTTAGCCTGACCCGAGCATCGAACCAAGGACGTCGTGCTACGCAGTCTCGATTGCGAACACTGGACCAAAAAGGCAGATTTTTAAATAGATTTGTTTTGAACCCGTATGCACAGCAGGATTTCCCGTGTGGTATTTTACAACGGACGGCTAGGTATTTCTCCTGTATCGTGAATGCGTTTACAAACATATAAACTCACATACACAAACAGCCACACCCGAAACAACTATCTGCAGGTCATGCAAATATTTGTTCCGTGCGGGAATCGAACCCGCGACACGCAGCGCAGCAGTCGATACCTCAGCCACTGCGCCAACCGTGCTGTCAACACCATCGTCATGTTCTCCATAACACCCTTGCCTAGTGGCTAAGGCGTTAAATCTGCCTCGGCCGCAATGTCAGAGTTTCCTCACTTATATCGATACTAGCTTTCGCCCGCGGCTTCGCTCGCGTTAAATTCGGGGTAACACAGTTCCCCTTGCGCCGCCTTATTGATTTGTATTAGCTACGCTAAGTTTTCCCTTTTCTTCCCTGTTTCTCCCTCACATCCCCCTTTTTTCAAAAAATATTAGCCTATGTCCGTCTCCTGGTTCCCAACTATATCTGTACCAAAATTCATCCAAATCGTTTCAGCCATTAAAGCGTGAAGAGGTAACAAACAAACAAACTCACTTTCGCTTTTATAATATTATAGTAAGGATAAGTAAGGAAGTAAGGATGTACTATAGCCAAGAGCTCCTCCTTTGTAACCTCAATACTAGGGCATCCATTCCGGAATTCCGGAATTTCGCAACTCCGGAACTCCGGATAGTTTCTCCGATATTTTAACTCCGGAATTGGGCTCAATTTATCGTATTTCGATATTAATTATTTTTAAGTTAAAAATGTGTGCGTAATTTTTCAACACATCATTTTACGCGCAATTGTTCTTGTGCGTGTATCATGTACTAGCTAGACGAGTGACTAGACTAGACTACCCTATGGTACGCCACCGGCACCGCCCCGCGCATCCCCCTCCCCGCAGGGCGCAGCGTCGTTCACTCCAGTCAGTCGCGCGGTTAGTGTTGGCCACGAGTGTTTGACGGGAGGAGAGCGCTGCGCGTCAGTAAGCACAATTACGAAAAAGCAATTTTTGACAAAATGTAAGCAGTTTTTTAACATTATTGCGTTTAATCTAAATGACTGAAGACCTCATCACCACGGGCTCATGGCTGCTCAGGCGAATATCATCGGCCACTTACTACCGTAGAGTCGTCTGTCTCAACAGTAAGTTTAAAATTGCGCAAATTGGAGTAGTGACTAGCCAGCCCAACACAACAAATAAACCCAATAACTGTTTAAATCTTTCCAAGGAAATCTAGTGGAGTACATCTGCAAATGTCCCTTAGTTAATTTAATAATAACTGATCAATCGTTTATGAACAGCAAGTTCCTCCTGATCCAGACTACCCCGAAGCATTAACACCCAATGATTTTTAATCGGTACCTCATCTGGGAGAAACGTTTCTGCAAACTCAAGGAAAGGAGATATGTGTGGCATGGCGAAAGGCGGTCCAATTGGCAAACCAACTCTGGCCTTAGACCGATATAAGTAAAAATACTTATAACGATCAAGATCGTTTAGATCTTTCACCATATAACTAAAACTGCGGAATCGCTTAAAACGTATCGATAGAAGACAGGGCAGTATTATCTGTACTCATGCAATTCTAGTCTAGGCTGTAGAATGTTTGAAAAAGTCGAAAGCTATTTTCCCAAGAAAAAAGGTTTCTATTTTGAAATTAGACTTATTTCATAATAGCTAATAATTTCGGATCCAGTTGCGAAATTCCGGAATTCCGGAGTTGAGAGCCCAATATCGTAAATTAACTCCGGAATTGAAAACCTTCCGATACTGGATGCCCTACTCAATACTGTTCAGTACAATACATTCGTGTGTGAACGGTAGCCAACACAAAATCAAAATCATTTATTTCAAGTAGGACATTTACAGACACTCTTGTAACTGTCGATACAATGTCAACAATAAAATGTAGCTACAGTCCCAGTCACAAGGTACGCCTTGTGACTGGGACTGTAGCTACATAACTGTGAAAGTACTGTAGTAGCCCATTCTCTCGTTATCTCTATGGAGAAGATTGTGTGAGAAACTCCGTGGACACAAGTGCACGCACACATTAAAAGCTCAATTGCCTTCGCCATTTCATCAAGCTGATGATTCTCTATAACTGTTTATTAATAAGCGGATGATTTGATGATTTGTTAACATGGCTCCATTTTCCTTAATAATGATAGAAGTAGGTTGTTAATGGCCATTTTTTCGGATAGATAACTTCTTCAGCTCTGGGCGAAGAATCAGAATTGTACTGAATAACACCCACCCATGTTCCTTATTGTGTCGTTTGTGTTCCGGGGCTGCGGTATCAGTTTCCAACAACCAGCAGCCCCAGCTCAGCTCCTTAGTGTTGTGGCGTGATATTTTATAGCCTATAACCTTCCTCGATAAATGGGCTATCCATCACTAGAATATTTTTTTAATTCGAACAAGTAGTTCATAAATATTTGAACGTACGCAAAAAAATACATTTTAATATAGATTAAGTTTCTGTAAAAAGATCAATTGAATTCCAATCAAATGATGTTTTTCTACGACTTACCCTTCCGCCTACCTAGGAGTACCACACAGAAATGAGCTTTATTTAAAAGAATATAAGGCATAAAATAGAGGACATTGTACACACTGTGACCCTGTTAGAATGGCGTGCGGCTGAAACTTTAACACAATGTTAGTATATTATGTACGGATTATATATTATACAATATGTTTAAAAAAACTCTGTCCGACCCGAAAGGGGCATAAATAGAATATGAAACATTCCCAAAGTTCTAACAAACTTTTAAACCATGACAACACCATATGCGGTACTAGTATGTATCGATCGTCAATAGGGTAGTTGACACCACCAATCAATTGATATACTTTTTATGAGCTGTCAAAACGCGCTTCCCCCATAGATTTTGTATGAGACTCGCAACGATGACGTCACTAAGTTGTCAAGTCAATGATGCAACTATTTATTGATTTAAAAGCAACTAAAAATCGAATTTTAAAGTTATTTTGAAATGAATGGAGTTCTCAGGTCTAGAATAAGGTGTTCTTTCAGAAAAATTGTGTTTTTAAATTATTGGTTAATGGTGTCAACTACCCAATTGTGTGTGTATGACGTCACTACCGGGAAGCCCTAATGTTGCCATGTCAAGTTCCTCATTGCAGTACATTTTATTTAATTACTATTATGCCCAGCGGGTGTACTCGCCGCTTTTAGTGAACATTAGCCTTATCACTTAGAGTTATCATAAATAGATTGCGACCGATTCTCAGACCTACCGAATATGCATACATAAACTCGGTCAAGCCGTTTCGGACGAGTATGCCAACTAAAACTGTGACACGAGAATTTTACATATGACAACATTATAGAGGAGTAATTTTGTTTAAATAGTAATCCAAAAAGGATTAATCTCAATACCTACAAGTACCCACACGGATCGAACAAGTTTTTTCAAGGCATGTTGTTATATACTGTGATGTATGTGTGCGTATGGAAAGAAATATCTACTTTTGGCTCATACTATAACCTGTTGTTTCAAATTCATTAAGCTAGCGAAACTCTATATACAGCACAAGTTAACTTTCCAAATGACGTCAAATGAGATCCAAAAATCCAGATATTTCCGACAAAACACCATGGTAAACAGCAGAATCTTGGCAAAAATACTCAATAATTAATAAGGAATATTTAGAAATAGTTAGTTAATTGATGAATACCAAATTGATTTATAAAATGTTTACCATGGAAAGCTGAGAATGTGTGAAAATGAATTAAATAAAGAAAGAATACAACTACAATGGCATTTGCAAACCATTATTCTTTTTTTTTAATTTGTGCAAAGGCCATTCTAGTTCCAAAAGAGACAATTAAATAAACAAGAAGTTAACAAAAATCTCCTTTGGAATGGATAAGAAATAAAACTAGAGATGAATTATCAATTTATATAGGACATTACCCCAAATATTTAAAATCTTAATTTAATATTTTAATTTTATAAATTGTAAACCTTTGCATGCCCATGTGACGGTAAAATATGGAGAACTTTACAACAAAAACACCAATAGATACACTATGTCCATGTTTTCAAAGAAACAAAAGATTTGATTTGACAAAATACGATAAAGAAATGTCAAATAATGTACTCTTGTCAAAATTAAGAGACACTTGTGACCCAAACTTGAATTTTATCTTAAGTACAGTTCAGTAATTAGGGTAACAATAATCAAGATAAGTGTAGTTTCTTAATAGAGTAATGCAACTGTATATTTATTTTTTTTCAATTAAATACTTTTTTAATTTTTAATTCTATGTCCGCCCTCTTGTATGGGGACGATCCACTGTGCGCCGGTAGCTTGGACCCTGTTCCCGATACCGGTGGGCTACTATTTTTATATTATTAAATGTTTTTTTTTATGATTTTAAGAAATATTTAAAAGTGTAATTATATGTGAAAAATAAATAAATGTACGATAATCAAGTTACCCTGGTCAAAAATCAAGAGTAACATGATCCTTACAACAATTTACCCCTTTCAAACTTGATTACTTTGAGGTTATGTACTTTAGTTTTTTTTACGATAAGTGGTAGACTTTTACTTAGTAAAACCCACCCATGATCGTTGTTTTGCCCTTTATGTTCCGGGGCTTAGCTTAGGGTAAGATAATAACTTTAGGGTACTGTTGAGCAAAGGATTACAATGTTGAAATGAGAGTGTTGCAAAGTGAGTTGGGGCAATGCGTCGTATATATAAGACAAACAGGCATGCAGTGGGTATCGTTAGTTGGTGAAGCCGCACCTCTCTCTAACATTGTTGGCCTGGCGCCTCTCCCGCTCGCGCGCCGCCTTGGTGTCGGGGTCCAGGTCGTCCTCGTCCGCAGACGAACAGCTCGGCATGGCGGGGTTGCTGGAGCTTTGGGATCGCAGCGGACGTTACTCACACACGCACATACCAAGCTATTCTTATACGAATACGTCGAAGCGTCACCATATTCCGCCAAATTTTAATGTTCTCATTACATACATATTTTAATGGGATTAAATGAACTTGAGAGGTTGTATTTATGATTTTAATTCTGTTAATATATATACACATGTTACGGTGGCAAATCATATTTATTTCAACAGAGTAACATTGAACTGCTAATAGCATCAAAAACAACATTTAAATTTCGCGGTACACTCTGACGCTTTCACCTTAATCGATAGATCAATTAAATCGATTACAGTATTATTAATTGATTAAAAAGACTCAAATGTTGGAAAGTTGATGACTCAAAGTTACTGTAGTGATTACGGCAGTATTTTTACTTTTTAAGATGCAATTCCAATTTTAAACGCAAACATAACATGCGATCACATTTAAAAAAATGTATTTTTTATAACTTTTATAAAAGTGGCAACACTGAGATTTTCAAATCGAGAATTTAATATTGACTTCAATTATCACTTCAGTCTTGACATTTGACAAATTATGAACAAAATAAACTACAGCTGTAACGAAAGGTGGTCTACAACACGATTATTTTTAATAAGTGATCTATCTCCCGCCCTTCGCTACCGTTGACTAGCTTCGACCTTATATTAAATATAAATAAGACTCACTATCGCCTGGAGCGTTTGGAGTTGGGTGGCTTGTTGGCGAGCGCGTCTGCTGAGCCTGATGATGACGGCTTCGACTCCACGCCTGAGTCCGGGGGCTCTTTGCGTTTTTCTGGAAGAGGGGGAAATGATCATGAGTATCATTTAAAAACGTTTTGGCAAAAATAAATCACTATCTCAATCTCCAATATCTCCGTAACCAGAAAGATGGACCATACCTGGTATCTTTTTAATTCGAAGATACAACAAAGACTTAATTATACATATCGACGATTTGGTGCTGAATACAGTTAATCCTGTTCTAATTAAAATTTAATTAGCAAAAACTCGTCAATATTGCTAAGACGGTAATGTCAAGTGTCGGCTTCGTTTTGTCACTCGTCCTCATGGCAAACCTATTCTAATTTCGTGTTTCTATGTTCGTATAAAAATCGGGCCTTATTTGTTAATTAATACGGTTTTTTTTCCCACATCAAGGAACCTCTCGTATATCGTGGGTAGGTTTACAAACATTTAAACTCATACACACAAACAGCCAGGACCCAATTATTTGTTCCGTGCGGGGATCGAACCAGCGACCCCGTTTGCTGGTAAGGATGCCTCTTGTGAAGAGTGTACCAAGTGAGTGTAGCCCTTATGTTGGTAACAGTAAAGTAGCTGTTTGGTTGCCGGTGTGGGATGTACGTACAGTGTGAGGTTATTTAAAAGCGTGTACGTACTAGTGTTGGGCATCACGTGACGTTCCATCTTGATGGGCGGCTCGGCCTGCAGCGACGACAGCGCCGCGCCCAGCCGGGGGACTGCGGGGCGAGGGGGGGATATGTTACTTATTGCCTTATTGCTTGTCGTAGGTAGAAACAGCCGAAGATAAGGAGAATTTGATGTTAGAGAGTTTCAAGTTTTGTGAATAGTTTTTTTATTGGGGATGGAAAACCATTTGAATACTTCTCTCGCTATAGAGGGGAGCAGGAGTGAGTGTCACTTTTTACCGACTTAAAAGCTATGCATGTGTTTGCGAAAGAGATGTCGGGTTGTTCGATAGAGAACAAGTAATGAGGTCTCACCGGGCGGCGCGTGGTGCGGGTGCATGTCCTGCGGGTACAGGTCGGGCGCCTCCGCGTGGTTGCGCAGCACGTTGATGGCGTCGTCCAGCCGCTCCTCCATGCGCGCGCCCTGCCGGCACTCGCGTTGTACGACCACATGCTATCGGCGCGCCGCCTCCGACACTCCGCACTGACCAACGTATCGGGTGTTCGGAGGCGGCGAGCCGTAGCTAGTGTAGGTACAGCCTACACCTACTATACACCCTACTATAGTACATTACAGTCTGCACCATAATAGATAGATGATGCAACAGATAGCCTATTTTATAATTAATTTATACAGGGTGTGGCGTAAATAATGGTCCACCATTAAGGATTCGATTTACCAGATAATTTACTACAATTTTAACCATTTTTACCCAAGGGTTCCGGTGATATATTTTCTTTTTTTATATAAAAATTCCATAATTTGGTTGTATTAAAAAAAAGAAAAATCTTTTTCTTTTTCTGAATTCTGTTTATTATAACTGCTAAATACTAGAGCTGTCGTGAATAAATGTGTGTTTTTTTAAGTACATTTCGAGAATTTAGAGAAAAAGCAATTCTTCTCACTTTTTAATTATTTTTTTCACATTATCTGCAAATTCAAGAACAATTTCTGTAAAAAAATGTACTATAAGTACTCTCAATGCCCATGAGCTCTAAAATATGCCTTCTAAATACCGATTCCAAAACAATATCATGCTTGCAGATCCTATTGTTTAACAGAAATATATTCAATTTTAATCTAGCAAATAACTTACTTTTATTGGGGTTGCCTAAAGGAAAAAGTTTACAAACAACAAGTTACTAGTATTGAGCAATTTCACTTTTATTTACGATAGCTCTAGTATTCAGAAGTTATAAACTGAATTCAGAAAAAGAAAATGATGTTTCCTTTTTTTAATACAACCAAATTTATAACAAATATATGGAATCTTTAACTATATAAAAAAAGAAAATATATCTCCGGAACCCTTGGGTAGAAATGGTTAAAATTGTAGTAGGTTATACTAAATTATCTGGTAAATCGAATCCTTAACGGTGGAACACTATTTACGCCACATGCTGTATATACGGACCAGAATTTGGTCGCCCTGATACGTGAACTTTATACGTAGCCATACAGTTCAATTGTATTTCTTTTTTAATTTTACGTTAAAATGTTTTGTAACTTATATATGTTAAAAACATTTTTGATTTAGGTATTCCTTGAGCATATAAATTAAATACAATAAAACCCAGAGAAGTTTGTGATTTTGTAAGTTCAGCAATGTTCATAAACTACTAGAATTTTGAATATTTGCAGCCATTGTTAACACATGTAGATATTATAAAAAACCAAAGTATCACATACAAACGCAAATAAAGGAACATACAGCATACAACTATGCCACATAACGTCTATATACATACATACATATTTACAATATGATATCTAGTGTTACTGCCCAAAAAGTTACGACTTAAATAATACTCTGTAATCCAGCTTCATATCTTATTTATTTGATAAATAAAGCCTTTCTAGACAAAAACACTAAATATTTTAAACACAAAAAAATGAGTTTATTTGCTGTAGGTATATACTAGCTCGAATGCAATGATGGTTATTTTGTAAATATGTTTTTACAAATACAAAAACTTTTTTTTTTTAAACAAGATCAGGCTGGTTATTTTTTTTTACCAGAGTACTCAGAGACTAAAAAAAGCTGAAAAAAAAACTCCGAGGTTATAGCCTCTTTGTACAAAATACTGGTCAACTTACATAAGGATTAGGCAGATTAGCATCGGAGATGGTCTTTTGAAGAAAGATCCACACAGATTTGTCAGTTATCTTGTAGCTCGACTCATAACTTAAGGAGCTTTCTGTAAGTCGGTTACCGAACTAAAATAGCCACAGCATACAAGGCTCCGAACAAAATGATATGATACTCACACAGTCGGTGTGATCCCTCAAGAAGACCATAGCCTCGTCCAGCTGGCGCTGCTCGGCCGGCGCGCCCTAACCAACCCAACGGTACAGCGAGCTGCGGCGGCACGGCCATAGACTACACCTAGGGGACCTAACGCGGGGGTCGCGACGGGGCAGCCGTCTGCGAGCTCCAAGCGCGTTCACGACGCGGAAATACGTGGTGCGTCGGATAATGGTGTTAAAATTACGGCTTACGTAACTTTAACACCATTAACTTGTTATTTATGCGATAGAAGACGCGTTTACGGAATAGAAAAGTAGTTTAATTAGGTGGAAAGATGATTTTTTTTTTTGTGAAATATTAGATACGAGTGTAAGGCATAAGAAGTTATAGGTTACGGTATGCAAAGAAATACGCGTTTGTGACATGGGAGAGTACTGTAAAGCAGAAGACGTGGTGATTTTCGTGGAAATATTTATTTTAGTGGTTCATTTGAACTGATCTGACAAGTATGTGTGGGTAAACTATTGGAAAGTTCCAAAAAAGGTTCTTTAATTATTATTTTTTAAAATCATTGCCTCATTCTAGAAATTTTTCCTGTACCGTAGGTGCGTTTACAAACATTTAAACTCACATACACAAACAGCCAGACTCAGAAAAACTATCAGTAGGCCATATAAATATTGTTCCGTGCGGGAATCGAACCCGTGACACGCAACGCAACAGTCGATCGCTCAGCCACTGCGCGCACCGTGTCGTCAAAACTTAATCGACAGTGTCGGCAATGGGAAAGCCCTATTACACGAGATGTGAAACATACTGGCGGAAAGTGGGTGGGGAACTATTGGGTACATTCCTACTTACCCTTCGGAGAAAACGAATGATGTTCTGATGTTGAAAGTTATTCTAGTGTATCTAGGGCATTACCGTGACTCAAATGATCTACTTATATTGTCTATCCATCCTAAACATCATCCAGCTATACTTTTCCTGTGTTGGGGTCCGCTTCTAGTCTAACTGTCATAATTTTCAATAATTTGTAAATAGTTTACAATTTGGTCTTTTTTTATATTAACTGTGTTAACACCTAGTTATAATGTACATGCTGTGTTATCCTATAATTGAAGGAACACAGTTAAAACAAACTATTGTGATACAAAATTGCGATGCACGTAACGGCGAAAGACCGTCTCTGCGAAGCCACTACACTGCGATAAACTACGGACCAACTTGGCTTTGATCATCTATTGCGAAACATCTTATACTAAGAAACTTTTACCCTTCGACATCACTGCTCGTCTTTCGTTAAGTTTGTCATATTATATTAGCTATCTACATTTATTTTATTTATTTTTTATTATATTATCAATCACCTATCAGAACGAAAATATGTTTTGAATGAGCCTAAATAATATGTATATTAACCACATACCTTCCTCGATCTCCCGTGTTAGTGTAACGCTGATGAAGATGGCAAATAACGCTTCTGTTGACACCAAATACCGAGATACTTGAGACTGACTTCTTCCCGCTATTAAATGACGTCACTCCATGACGCAAAAAATGTCTCAAAATCCAAATTTGTTAAAAACTTTTTAAAATTATTGTTTATTTCATAAAATTGATACAGAATACTAAAATTGAATAAGCAAAGAAAACGTTTTAAAATTCGAATAAAATACATTCGTTTTTTAAAAACAAATGAAAAAAAAACAAATGATACTCGTTTTTTTTTACAACCAGCCAGTGTGTCTTCTAGATCAAAAAAAGTTTACATGGGTATAACCTACTTGGTAAGCAATGATAATTATAATAATTGAATAATAACTTTAAATAGTACGTGTTGCTTAGACTTTTTTCATGTGTGTATTATTTTGTTCACTATTTGTTTTGGTCTATAATTTTTTAAGCCCATTCAATACTATTTTCGTTCTGAAAGGTGATAATATAATAAATTAATGTAGATAGCTAATATGACAAGGTTAACGAAAGACGAGCAGGGATGTCGTAGGGTAAAAGTTTATCAGTATACGATGTTTCTCATCGCAGTGAAAACCTTTCGCGGTAACGTGCATCAAGGTGTAGTGGATTCACAGAGGTCTTTCGCCGTTACGTGCATCGCAATTTTGTAGCATCGTATTAGCGTTTATCGATATTTTGTGCGTCGACATTCCGTATTCTACTCGCTCATACAAGCGTGTAGGACAGTAATTTGTAATCGTAATCGTTTTCCTATATCTTCTTAGAAATAACAGAAGTGCGCATTTCTTTTTACGATCCATGTCACGAGCTAGTTCACAAAATACGTTCAATAAGGTTGAGGGCGTTGAAGGAATGCTCACCAGTCGTGGAAGAGCGTATTGACAATATGTACATGGCTAGAACGCAAGGGTGTGAAACTAGTCGCGTATAGATTGGAAATCACTTTTTGATCAAAGTCTTTCAAAGCATATAAGTAGTGACCAAAGTAACTAGCTTTGCTCCAAAGTATACAGTGCCAGTCCGCATGCAACTTATCATGTATTACTATTAAGATTAAGTAGAATTCTTAAAAAAAAATGGGTTGGTTGGGTTAGGTTAAAACTGCGACCCCCTACGCACGAGCCGAGCGAGCGGAGCGAGCGGTGCCGCGGCAGCGGCCGGCGAGTGCCAGAAACGACTTACATTAATAGAAAAAAGAGATTGTTTTTAGAAGGTTACCCAGAACTGAACTATTTCAATGACATTATTTCAAATTCAATTAAATAAAAATTAGAATTAATGACATTATGTATTTTAAAGAAATAAATAATTTGGCGTTTTGGCCGTGTATAAATTGGAAACATGCATTTGTGCACGTCTCAGTTACAAACTATACGCGAGTATTACGCTAAATTCGTGTATACTTTGTAATCACAAATTTAAAAAGTGCATTACAAAGTATACGCGAGCAGTTTCCTATGGCTACGTTCTGGCCATGTATACAATGTAAATACGCTGTCTTGCAGCATGAAATCGCATCGCAGTTTTCTGCGTTGCGATTGTATAACCCCGGCGGGATAACAAGCGCCATGTTATTATTACTTGTCAAATAAAGCATTCAAATATCTACGGTACGGTACAGCGAGAGCAAGGAACGCCTCATTCCATGATGTCGGAGTCAAGGTTAGTAGGATCTCTTTAATTAGGGCTCAGTCGGCACACTGTTATTACCAGGTAAAGATACTTGTAAAGGTGGGTGATATGCATCTGGTTGTGGGGCAATACCTCGGCCATCAATCACAAGACTGATGCTACCTATGTGTCACCTACACCACATCCAACTTACATCTATACGCATTCAATACCTCATTCCTCTCAGACAGGCCACAGACAGCGAGGAAATGACAATAGCAAGATATCTTTGAGATGAACTGACCGAACTTGACGTCACTATCACAGACCTTAAGATGGCTGCCCTTAAGAGTGACCTTATAATTTGTAATGTCATTAATTCAACAGTGAAGTACACAGGTGAAATAAAACACAAGATTAGCAAAATGAATGGCACATTTATATTTAATTAATATTATTCATTTTTATAATTAGACCTTTCTTGTAGTTATATTTTAATCTATGCATTTGAACAGGAAAAGAAAAAAAACAAATGCTCTATGTTACATAGGCTGTTGGGGTTGCCATTGACGAAAAAACAAAAAAATAATAACAAAAAGCCTCTTTTTGTACACAATATCTCCAGGATAGTTATACCGGTGTCTAATTTTACCATTCATAGGTTCCTGAGCATCAGTTGCGAATAAATACAGGGCGAATGCGTACGTATTAAAAAAATCTTAAAATAGACCTACATAGTACGCTTGACAACAAAATTATAGATAATAATTAATCATAAAAAAGAAATTACATCTAAATGGAAGAGGAATCAACTAATCTAAACTAAAAAGGTGATAGTTAAGTCTTACAAACTAAAGGTAGAATACTAAAAAGATATTTTATGAATTTGTAAGATCATTTACGTCAACTTTGATGTACAGAATTTTTTCACACAAAAGCCAGATAATACAAGAATAATTGACAACACATTATCCTCGTTATTTTGTTTTAAAGAGAAATGAGTGATATAAAAATATTAATCTATGTAACAAGTTAAACTAAAATATTATATGTATAATTGCTTTAGATTTAAAAAACGATGTGTTGCCAAAAATTCCTATTTCGTTACTGGGACCTGGTATAAGTATGACCAGCATTAAAATCTTTCGAGACATTATACAGTCTAGTGATTGATTTCATAATTTTTCAAGCGTAAATTGTATTTGGAATAATCAATTCTTCAAAAGCTCATACAAATTATAATTTCCTAAAATTAAATATTTCATATAAATCTCCGTCATAGAGAAAATAATAATCAATTAACTGTTCTTTTTAGAAAATTATAACAAATATGACTTACTCAAAATATACACGATTCATAATCTTCAATAATTCAAGGGGGAAATCAACCTTAAACCTATATAATACAGAGTACCATTTAGTCTACCAACTAAACATGGATACATTTAAGTCGGCCAGTTCGACAATAATATTGCAATTGACTATAATGTTAACTCCCGAATTTTAACATTGAATCTAATGCAATATTTTTGTTGAACGATGTCATTATACAAGTTTAAAGAATGGATACTCAAATCTACAAGGCTATACGGTTTTTTTATTGGTATTTTATGTATTGAGAAATAAACACGTATTAAAATCAACACAAAAATGAGCTAGTAAATCGTCTGGTATTGACTAACTTACCTATAACTTTGGCTTATTGATGATTTTAGTTGTAGTAATAGTTAGCGGGGTATAATCAGTATAGACGATGTAATTAATGATCCATTCAATTACCTCATAAAATGTCGTAAACCCGAGCCGGATAGGTCGAAACAACTAAAGATACTATACCAAACGCATTACCGCAGTAACTGTTGACAGTACGTATCATAGCGGTTTCGAAAATAATAATAATTATAAATGTCATGAAAAATAATAACAATATTAATAATTTAGCTCCAAAACATTTGTCAGAAATCCAATCGTTTATCTAAATCATTGAGCGGACATTGGTAAATATATTTATTTAATTAAATATATACAGGGTGAAATCAATTATGCGATTTTTTTGTTTTCAGACTTGCGATTGACGCGATTTATTGGTTGTGCGCGTTGTGTAAAAATATATACCTATTTTAAAATTAGATTTTTCTATATTTATAAAGCAAATACAGATTCTGATTTTACTGTTGTCGCTTCTTTGGTTTATCTTAAAGATATTTCAATTTAATACAGTCGGGCGATCGAGAGCGACTTTTCTAATGGCAAGACAAACACGACAGTCGCAAGTCTGAAAACGTTTAAAACATTACATCGAATCAACGGAATTAAAGCAATGTCATTTGCTAGATTTTCATTACTTAATATGCAATCCTTCACTCGATCTTTTCGCTAAGAAAAAATAACAAATGACAAAAAATATATTAAAAAAAAAAAACAAAAATATACTTAATAAAAAATGACTTACACAAAAAAAATTGCATAAGTACGATCTCAAGGCAATTAGCTACCGAAAGTATTCTAAAAAAAGAAAAATTAATATTTATAATAAAAAAATAATACTACGTTTAACTCGTAGATCTTCCTGGATCGCAAAATATTGTCAAAAGAACAGAAAAATGTCAACAATTACGATTCACTGGAGTTTTGGTACAAAAGTGATACTTAAGTACTTTCTTAAGTTAGCAGCCATTTTTATTACCTTGTTTTGTAAACTTGTAGATTTTTCTCCTAAGAACATATTTATATTACAATAAGTACTATTTTCATAAGTTTTTACGAATTATTTCAAGACAATCATTTACCTTTCATTTTAAAAATCATTATTTTCTACAAGTTTACAAAAAAAAATAGCATGATATACACCACTTGTTCATGAGAAAGGATCACAAAACAAACATACAGTTTTATTGTCTAGCTTCTTAAACTCAGCATAAAGCGGTTGAAGTGGTGTGTATGGCAGCGATATAGAGAAAACAACTAAAAACAAATCATCGTAATTAAAATATCTTCATTTCTTCTCATTTCTTATCTATTCATATACCTATACATATACTAAGTTAATATTTTACATTGTTTATGTCTTTGGATCTAAGACATAAAAGAACTCCTTTCTCAACCGATGTTACGTTCCCTTTTATAAAACTATCTCTATGTACTAGTAATATACACACTTATGTACTACAGAGTCCAAAATATAAGACACTACGCACTGCTCGTTACCGTTTTTAGGATTCCGTATGTAAAATAAAGAACCCTACATCGTTTTTAGTATTTTTTTTTTTAGTTTATTTAAATAATTCTTTGGAACTCTCGTCCGATGTGGAGTTATGAGCTGGGCTTGGTGTGTAAATTACCAATGATGACGTAATTGTTGTGACGTCAAAAGGCAGTTTTATTGTACCCATAGTTTAAGGCGGACTCGAGTATTTGTCGAGTATACAATAGGTAGACAAAGTTACAAACTTTTTATTGATGTTACTGCCGATAGAAATCATTTTTTTTTTAAACAAAAGAGTTTATCATGATTTTAAATTCGATATTTTTGTAGAAATAAAATAAATTCGTGATAAATAAAGTTTATGTTCAAGTGAAATTAAAGACTTATTTTTATTAATAGTGTTTAATTTTCATAAAAAAAGGGCAAGATTTGAATACAAATAGATCAAGAGTCACCCGAAATAAAAGAAAAAGACTAAAGATCCATTTATAATCTTTAAAAGGTGTTTAAAGAATTGCAGATTATAAAATATTTTACAAAACAGAGAGCAACAATATCGTCGGAAATTGATAATTTCTCCACCAAGCCCACCAGTCACTGGGCACTTAAAAAAACATGGATTTTCTTCAAAAATCTGCTAATAAAGTGTGTACTTATAATAAAAATAAACTTATATTAAGTAAAATGTAAACTTTTACTTATTTATGGCTTTCTTCCGTTTGGGAAGACAGTGTCCCACTCCCGTTCAACGGGTTTGTTTTTATTAAAAATAAAAATAAAATGCAACGATTAAAGTTTTGCGTGTGTATGTAAGATAAGTTGACAATATTCTGGTTTTCTTAAAGGGACTTCAAATATACAGGGTAATATTTATAAAGTTACTATAATTTAATAAATATATTGATTGTCATGCACAATTCGGTTTCATGCAAGATTTCAGATCGTTTTTACAGTAATTAAAAGTCATTGGCATCGAGCACCTCTACCATATCGGTCAAAAATGTCACCCTGTATATTTGTTCGTGAAAACCCATTAGCAAGTGACAGACACACGGCAAGCAATAACACGGCAAGATATAATAGTGGGTCTGTATGCGCTCGTAGTGTTGGTGCCGTGCGGCGCAGTGCGTAGCGCGGGCGGCGCGGGCGCAGACGGCTATTGTGGCGGGCCTGTGGGGGGCTGGCCGGGTAACTGGCCCATGCCCTGTGGAACAACATACAACGGATATTTTATCTAAGGTTTTTGTTCTCTTTAAGTTGCCAACAAGCAGCCACCTAAGTGCACTGGCTCCGTTGTTGCTACGGCGGAACCGTCCAACGACTAAACTCATTACAATGCTACTCACCGGCATGGGTTGGTAGTGCTGTAAGGGCGCGGCCAGCAGTTTGGGCGCCTCCTCCGCTTTCTCCTCCTCGCGCCGCTTTAGACACGCTGCCTTGGGGTTTAAGTTGCGTTCTGGAATTTAATCATTTCATACATACTCCAAACATTACTCAAAAACATTCGTGGCTGTTTAAGACATATTACTTAACCTGTTGCTGGCTGTACATCTGAATGATGCAGTTCTTACCTCTGACTTGCTGCTCTAAGGTCATAATGACCTCGACGGCCATGTTGAGTATACCCAGCTTGGTCTGCGGCTTATCGCTCTTCAAGTGGGTCATACACATCCTGCCCAGTTCCTTCAGAGCCTCGTTTATGTCTCGTATTCTTATCCTGTGGACAGAGGCAAGTTTACGTCACAAAAACACCATGGATAGCTTTCAGAACATTGTTTTAGAAAAGTGTGTTCTTTTTCAGCTGTAAGACAGTATTAAATGTTACTTTGTTATTCAAATCAAATTTTAGAGTAAAATTATTGTATTTGGGACGTTCTTCTTTTTTATCGACAATCTGACCCGCAAATTTTTATATTTGATAAAAAAATAAACTTGTGATTTATTTAGTGAAATGTGATTTAAATTATTGGCTCATTATTGTAGATTACAAGAACATATAATGCAGCGAAGTATTACATGCCATTTTCGTTTTATTTCAAATTTCGTAGGAATGGTATGAAAAAAATAACACCTCTGTCACAAAAGTAATTATTTTTTTTATGTCTCATTTT
This sequence comes from Ochropleura leucogaster, assembly GCA_958449745.1. Lineage (NCBI taxonomy): Eukaryota > Metazoa > Arthropoda > Insecta > Lepidoptera > Noctuidae > Ochropleura > Ochropleura leucogaster. The sequence goes on from OY288227.1 coordinate 626,695, forward strand.
AAATCAGAACTTCAGTTTCTTATTACTTTCTTATCAAGAATATAAACATTTACCATTATCTAGCTCAATTGGACGATATTTTTTAAATAATCATTTTTTTTAAATCATCCAATACCACTCTGTCACATTTTTGCTTCATAAGACATAAAACTTTTTAATATTATGAAAGTCGCCCTATAAAGTCGCTTAAAATTCTAGTGAACACCTTTATTATTTAGCATAAAAGACTAGAAACCGTGATTTTTGTAAATACTAACAATAAAGTGGTTCATAACTCACTTTGAACTAAAATTTTAAGGGGGACAAAATTGTGACCGAGTGGTTAACGAAGTGAATAAACAATAACAAAAATAGTATAAATACTTAAAATGTTACTACAAGTCTTGATGATTGGTGTTCATTCTTTGGTAGATATTAATTTAGTCTTACAATATCTTTTTGCTAACTCTACTTTTCAAAAACTTCTGCTGGTTGATCCTACACGTAAAGGAGGCGGAATAATTTGTAACAAATTTTCATACATCACATCAGACACATCAGTCTCTACCAATTTCTCTGTAAGTTTTTTCTTGTATTTCTGTACTTTTCACAATCAAAATCAAAGTCTTCTCTTGTGTTTGGTTTTGAAGTTGAATATTTTGTCTATAAAGGCGTGATCTATCTCATCGCACTTGTTTTCTTCCCCTGCTGCTGGCAACAGACGAGGCTGGAGTCAGTGAACGAGATATGGGACTTAATGGAAGTAGTCTGGGACTTGAAAGAGATGGTGTAGAAGCCAGAGTGTTAATCAAAACGTTCTGCAAAATTTTCTGTCTTTCTCTTTTTATTTCTAATCTGCCAGTCTTTTAATTTTTTTATGTTCTTTTGGTGTCATATCCTTAACTAACTTTTTTCGAGCATTTTATCTTGTAAATCTTTACGTTTTACTTCTGTAACAAGTTCAGGGTGAAGCTTTCTTTTTTCACGACACCGTCGCTGTCTTTCAGCCGCAGAAAATGCCATTTTTTCATTGACTTGATGGTAATACCTTAAATTATCAAAATAGTTGAAAATAGAATAACCAACATAATAAAACTAGCAATCATCTATTATGGATATTAACTAAGGCTCTAAGTTCCATACAAAAATGACCACTCCGTCACGAGTTATACCACTCCGTCACACATTTTCGTGACAGAGGTGGTACGTGACAGAGGTGTAAAAAAGTATTGTTCGAGATATTCAGTATTTTCCTAATTATAATTTACGATATTTATCATAAATGAACCTAATAAAATTAAAACCCTGAAATTAGAAAAACATTTGAAAGTCGTAACTAAGGTGACAGAGCGGTCGCTAAATAAACACACGCACCTCTTTTTACTGTTTGCGAGCGACTGACTGATATTTCCGAGGAGTGGGAACGTACAGCGCGAGCTCGGGGTGGAGGGGGACTATTCTCGAACCTAGTCACCAACGTCAAAGTTTCTAACGCACACTATTTTCTACCATAAAATGAGTGACAGAAGGTAGCAACTAAAATTATGTACATCGAGAGACAGCCAATAAAATATTTTTTTATTTAATAATTTAAACATTAAAAATTATTTCTTCTTATTAATGTAATAAAAAAGGTTAAGTAGTTCAGTAAATATTTTTGGATAGAAACATTCAAAGTGATTTTTTTTTACGAGAGCAGTTTCTTTACAGTACTAGTCATAGAAGGACACACTTTATTTGTATGTATAACACCTCCGTCACGCTTTTTGTATACTCTGTCACAGTGATTTTGTAAAAAATAATTATGAATAACATCTAGTTTTGAGGATATTAAAATTATTGCATTATCAAGTGTATTTTTATATTAAAAAAAATAAGTAATTGAGTATTTATGAGCAAAATATTATTTTTTTTGCGGAGAAGACACGTCATTGTCGATAAAAAAGAAGAACGACCCATTTATTGTAAAGAATTAATAACACACTTGTCTAAAATAGTTTTTAGTTCGTGCAATTCGAATTATGCATTATTCCCGTGAGTTGTGATTGAGGTTAATTGCGGTTTTAAAAACAACTAACAATTAAAAGAATTAAAATGTAGAGTAATACGCAATTTACATTATGTTAAGAAAATGTAACGTTTAAACTCTGATAGACAATTCGATTTGCACTTGAAATATATTGTGAAAACACAAAGCAAATAATATAATATTGGTGTGAAAAACAATTGCTCATAATAATTAAAAAGCATGATCATTGTGGGTCACAGTGTGTAAAATGCCTGAAATAAATATGGTTTATTTTATACACAAAAATATATAGGAAAAAAACATTAAGAATTATCAGAAATAATTGACGCATTGCCACCGAACGTGGTAACGCCAATCTTCTGGTCACTTTCTATTGACAACGACGTAATAGGTAGAGGACTTTCTAGACGCTAATTCTTGTCCCATTTCTTTTTTTCAAAAATTTGTTCAAGTATTAATACTTGAACAAATTTTTCTTTGGTAACTGCCCCGCTCCCGTGGGTAGTAGCGTGATGTTAAATAGCCTTTCCCCCGAATACTGAAACGTCACTCAAAACTTAAGTACCACTTAAATTTAACAGATACTCAAAAGTGACGTTTGCCAATACAAAATCTAAAGTTTAAGAGCTGCTCAAATGTTAAGCAGCCCTCAAATTTTGAGTGACGTTTCAGTATTCGGGGGTATGTGACTCAGTGATAATTTAGCTTTTCAAGTGAAAGATTTTTTGAAATCGGTCCAGTAGTTATCGAGTTAACTCGTTACATACAAAAATACAAATCGTTCATCTTTATAACATTAGTGTATACAAATATAAATATTAGATCAATTTATAAAGAAGTGTCGAAGTTTAATAAATACAAGGAGGGATATAGGATCACTTTGTTGTCTGTATGTCTAGACCTTTTATCTCAAAAACGTGTGGAGGTATCAAGTTGAAATTATAATATAATCAACCCTCTTAGTCTACGCAGTCAAAAGATATGGATGGTTATGTTGAAAGTTTGTACGCAACCCACGGTACGCGACTCTGTCTCGCTTCTGGCCGGTTTTTTTATTCACTACCACTCATTTTGTAAACTGATAACTTTCGATTTATTTAATTAGTGAGTTCAGAAACAAAAAAAAAAACTTAGTTTTAATTGATGAAACTTTTGTGTTGTGGAACAACACAAAAGCGTGCTGTGGGCACATACATACACACACTGTGTAATGTTTTGTGTTAGTGTATTTGTGCTGTCGTTTCTCCATATCTTCTACAGTTATCCCCATCTCTGTGACTCTTACCTCTCCCTGGCGTTGTTGGCCTGCCGCCTCTCCTTCTCCCGCATGGCCTTGGCTTGAGGGTCTGCTTCGTCGTCACCTTCGTCCGCTGACGAACAACTGGTGCCCAGACGTACGGGTTAGATTGGTAACACCATTTAAATAAGCTCTAAGTCTAGATATTGGAGACGTTGAACATTTAGAAATGAATGGAAAACAGGGGGATATTTCTAGTGAAAATGCGGCTGTTGTTTGTTTAAGGGTTTAATTTTTAGTGCAAAATCTTTTGGTATTAGTTAAAAATAGGGGTGAGAGCCTGGAGATCTGTCATACAGGTCCCGAACCCAGTATAGACTCCCAACTCTCACAAAGGTTACAAATCAGATTTGACATAATATGACATCGACCACAGAATGTATCTTTTTGAGAGAAAATAAAAATCTATTCTAAATCTGTTCTAATTCTAAAATTATACCATTACAGGCACTTTGGAATGTCATCAAAACAAAAAAGGAAGCTGCCCCAGTTCTAGTCACAAGTTGCCTATTCCAAACCGTGGATCTCTATGGAGAAGAATGGGAAAGAAACTCCATGGACACTATAATGATTAAATTTAGTAATTGTCTGATTCGGTGATACAATGGGTCTCAACTCTTAACTAAGCTGAATCACATTCGTTCTTAGCGTCAATACGATATTAGTTTGTTCTGGGAACCTTCTACTTACAGAGATATTGAGGTCAAAGTTTTAGCTTTTACATTCGTTCGTTCTTTTTACTTTAATGAGGATTTTGGTAATGTGTTACATTGAGTCCTGTTGTATTATTATTCAACTCAAATTAACAAGTCATTTCCCGGCAATAATGTTTCCGTAGAGTTACTTAGTTTAATATCTAGAATGCGCGGTTGTTAGATTCGTGAGGTATGTAATGACACTTTAAATATACAATTATAAAGTAGATTTTACGTCAATCTTGTAATTTCATCTCTGTGTTTCAATGATTGACAAAAAATAGTTTTAGATATATTTATTTTTGTACCCTATCACAATGTTGTCGTATTTTACCCAAAGGTTGACTGGTAGAGAATGCCTTATGGCATTAAGTCCGCCTATGTACCACTATTGTACATGAAGTTTAAATATATAAATAAATAAACTAAGAAAATAAGGGATTAAATTGTAGGATACAATTTAAAACACATAAAAGGTAAACTAGAATATAAGAGCTTTAATATAATGTTTTTGTAGGCACATGAAGATTAAAATTTCCAACGTCTCCAATATGTTTTTTAAAACGCAAAAATTGAAAAAAAAACCTGTACATAAATAAAGACACAAAACCTGTGATTGTTCCCGTCGACGAAGGCGGCGCGCGAGAGAGTTCAGCCGAGCCTGTTCTTATAGCTAGCTTTGTTATATGTAGAGTGACGAATGCACTTGAGCTTTGTGTTAATGAATAATGTTATTAATTGCGTGTTGGCTTGTATGATGTGGTTATTTGCTGAATTGATTTTGAAGCGTATTGAAGTAGCGATTACTTTGGATTTGTTTATTGAAATACTATTTTAAACGTAACACCACGACTGTGAACCCCGAATGGTTAGGCAGAGAGAAGAAAACAAGGAAAAAGAAAGGGAAGGAGGGAGGAAGGTTGGTACACCTACATTTCCCCCTATGTAATTGGAAGCGGGACCATTGCCATCAACCGGATATGAACCTACACTCCGTGGTTCCTACTGAGAAATTTTGCTGGAAAAACTCAATAATACTTAGCCCGAACCGAGCATCAAACCAAGGACGTCGTGCTACGCAGTCTCGATTGCGAACACTCGACCAAAAAGGCAATTTTTAAATAGATTTGTTTATAACCCGTATGCACAGTAGGATTTGTCGTGTGGTCTATTACCAACTATACATATATCTTGGGGACGGCTAGGTATTTCTCCTATATCGTGGATGCGTTTACATACATATAAACTCACATACACAAACAGCCAGACCCGAAACAACTATCTGCAGGTCATACTAATATTTGTTCCGTGCGGGAATCGAACCCGCGACACGCAGCGCAGCAGTCGATCCCTCAGCCAGTGCGCCAACCGTGCCGTCAACACCATCGTCGTGTTCTCCATAACACCCTTGCCTAGTGGCTAAGGCGGTAAATCAGCCTCGGCCGCAATGGCAAAGTTACCTCACTTGTGTCAATATGTACTATAGCCACGAGCTCCTCCTTTGTAATCTCAATACTGTTCAGTATAATACATTCGTGTGTGAACGGTAACCAACACAAAATCAAAATCATTTATTTCAAGTAGGACATTTACAGGCACTCTTGTAACTGTCGATACAATGTCAACAATAAAATGTAGCTACAGTCCCAGTCACGAGGCGTAATAACTGTGAAAGTACTGTAGTTGCCCATTCTCTCGTTATCTCAATGGAGAAGAATGTGTAAGAAACTCCGTGGACACAAGTGCACGCACACATTAAAAGCTCAATTGCCTTCGACATTTCCTTCAAGCTGATGATTCTCTATAACTGTTTATTAATAAGCGGATGATTTGATGATTTGTTAATATGGCTCCATTTTCCTTAATAATGATAGAAGTAGGTTGTTAATGGCCGTTTTTTCGGATAGATAACTTCTTCAGTTCTGGGTGAAGAATCAGAATTGTACTGAATAACACCCACCCATGTTCCTTATTGTGTCGTTTGTGTTCCGGGGCTGCGGTATCTGTTTCCAACAACCTGCAGCCCCAGCTCAGCTCCTTAGTGTTGTGGCGTGATGTTTTATAGCCTATAACGTTCCTCGATAAATGGGCTATCCATCACTAGAATATTTTTTTAATTCGAACAAATAGTTCATGAATCTTTAATTGTACACAAAAAAATACATTTTTATATAGATTTAGTTTCTGTAAAAAGATTAATTGAATTCCAATCAAATGATGTTTTTCTACGACTTACCCTTCCGCCTACCTAGGAGTACCACACAGAAATGAGCTTTATTTAAAAGAACATAAGGCATAAAATAGAGGACATTGTACACACTGTGACCCTGTTAGAATGGCGTGCGGCTGAAACTTTAACACAATGTTAGTATATTATGTACGGTATATATATTATACAATATGTTTAAAAAAACTCTGTTCGACCCGAAAGGGGCATAAATAAAATATGAAACATTCCCAAAGTTCTAACAAACTTTAAAACCATGACAACACCATATTAGGTACTAGTATGTTTCGATCGTCAATACGGTAGTTGACACCACCAATTAATTGATATACTTTTTATGAGCTGTCAAAACGCGCTTCCCCATAGATTTTGTATGAGACTAGCAACGATGACGTCACTAAGTTGTCAAGTCAATGATGCAACTATTTATTATTTAAAAGCAACTAAAAATCGAATTTTAAAGTTATTTTGAAATGAATGGAGTTCTCAGGTCTAGAATAAGGTGTTCTTTCAGAAAAATTGTGTTTTTAAATTATTGGTTAATGGTGTCAACTACCCAATTGTGTGTGTATGACGTCACTACCGGGAAGCCCTAATGTTGCCATATCAAGTTCCTCGTTGCAGTACATTTTATTAAGTACTATTATGCCCAGCGGTTTCACTCGCTGATCAGGTCCGCTTTTAGTGAACATTAGCCTTATCACTTAGAGCTATCATAAATAGATTGCGTCCGATTCTGAGACCTACCGAATATGCATAGATACATAAACTCGGTCCAGCCGTTTCGGACGAGTATGCCAACTAAAACTGTGACACGAGAATTTTATATATGACAACATTATAGAGGAGTATGTTTGTTTAAATTGTAATCCAAAAAGGATTAATCTCAATACCTACAAGTACCCACACGGATCGAACAAGTTTTTTCAAGGCGAGGTGTTATATACTGTGATGTATGTGTGCGTATGGAAAGAAATATCTACTTTTGGCTCATACTATAACCTGTTATATCAAATTAAACAGGGTCAAATTCATTAAGCTAGCGAAACTCTATAGGATATAGCACAAGTTAGCTTTCCAAATGACGTCAAATGAGATCCAAAAATCCAGATATTTCCGGCTAAACACCATGGTAAACAGCAAAATCTTGGCAAAAATACACAATAATTAATAAGGAATATTGAGAAAATAGTTAATTGATGAATACCAAATTGATTTATAAAATGTTTACCATGGAAAACTGGGAATGTGTGAAAATGAATTAAAGAGAGAAAAAATACAACTACAATGGCATTTGCAAACCAATTTTCTTCATTTTTTAATTTGTGCAAAGGCCATTCTAGTTCCAAAAGAGATAATTAAAAGAAACAAGAAGTTAACAAAAACATCGTCATTTCAATCATCTCCTTTGGAATGGATAAGAAATAAAACTAGAGATGAATTATCAATTTATATAGGACATTACCCAAAATATTTAAAATCTTAATTTAATATTTTAATTTTAAAAATTGTAAACCTTTGCATGCCCATGTGACGGTATAATATTGAGAACTTTACAACAAACACCGATACACTATGTCCATGTTTTCAAAGAAACAAAAGATTTGATTTGACAAGATACGATAAAGAAATGTCAAATAATGTACTCTTGTCAAAATTAAGAGACACTTATGACCCAAACAAGTACAGTTTAAGTACAGTTCAGTAATTAGGGTAACAATAATCAAGTGACCCTGGTCAAAATTAAGACTAACATGATCCTTACAACAATTTACCCCTTTCAAACTTGATTACTTTGAGGTTATGTACTTTAGTTTTTTTTACGATAAGTGGTAGACTTTTACTTAGTAAAACCCACCCATGATCGTTGTTTTGCCCTTTATGTTCCGGGGCCTCGGTATCTCTTGCGGTACCTTAGCTTAGGATAAGATAATAACTTAAGGGTACTGTTGAGCAAAGGATTACAATGTTGAAATGAGAGTGTTGCAAAGTGAGTTGGGGCAATGCGTCGTATATATAAGACAAACAGGCATGTAGTGGGTATCGTTAGTTGGTGGAGCCGCACCTCTCTCTAACATTGTTGGCCTGGCGCCTCTCCCGCTCGCGCGCCGCCTTGGTGTCGGGGTCCAGGTCGTCCTCGTCCGCAGACGAACAGCTCGGCATGGCGGGGTTGCTGGAGCTTTGGGATCGCAGCGGACGTTACTCACACACGCACATACCAAGCTATTCTTATACGAATACGTCGAAGCGTCACCATATTCCGCCAAATTTTAATGTTCTCATTAAAATTATATCGTGACACTCACAAATGTGGTTTTAAAGTTATAATCATTAAAATAGTTGATACAACTCTCTCTCTCTCTGCTGTAGTAATCCTTTTAAATGATAATTTCATGAAAAAGACATATTTTAATGGGATTAAATGAACTTCAGAGGTTGTATTTAAGATTTTAATTCTGTTAATATTCACATGTTACTGTGGCAAATCATATGTATTTCAACAGAGTAACATTGAACTGCTAATAGCAACAAAAACAACATTTAAATTTCGCGGCACACTCTGACGCTTTCACCGTAATCGATTGATCAATATTTTCGATAACAGTATAATTAATTAATCTATTAAAGAGACTCAAATGTTGAAAAGTTAATGAGTCAAAGTTACTGTAGTGATTACGGCAGTATTTTTAATTAATAGGATGCAATTCCAATTGTAAAGGCAAACATAATATGCGATCACATTTATTGAAGTGATAATTGAAGTCAATATTAAATTATCGATCTGAAAATCTTAGTGTTGCCACTTTTATAAAAGTAAAAAAAATACATTTTCTTAAATGTGATCGCATATTATGTCTTGATATTTGACAATTATGAACAAAATAAGTTGTAGCTGTGGCGAAAGGTGGTCTACAACACGATTCTTTTAAATTAGTGATCTATCTCCCACCCTTCGCTACCGTTGACTAGCTTCGACCTTATATAAGACATCAATAAGACTCACTATCGCCTGGAGCGTTTGGAGTTGGGTGGCTTGTTGGCGAGCGCGTCTGCTGAGCCTGATGATGACGGCTTCGACTCCACGCCTGAGTCCGGGGGCTCTTTGCGTTTTTCTGGAAGAGGGGGGAAATGATCATGAGTATCATTTAAAAACGTTTTGGCAAAAACAAATCACTATCTCAATCTCCAATATCTCCGTAACCAGAAAGATGGACCATACCTGGTATTTTTTTAATTCGGAGATATACAAAAACATAATTATTATACATATCGTCGCTTTGGTGGTGAATAGAGTGAATCCAAAATCTGTTTTAATTATAATTTAATTAGAAAAAAGTCGTCAATATTGCTAAGACGGTAATGTCAAGTGTCGGCTTCGTTTTGCCACTCGTCCTCATGGCATGTCTTTTTAATTTCGTGTTTCTATGCTCGTATGAAATCGGGCCTTATTTGTTAATTAATACGGGTTTTTTTTCCGCATCAAGGAACCTCTTTTAGATCGTGGGTACGTTTAGAAACATTTACATATACACAAACAGCCAGGACCCAATTATTAGTTCCGTGCGGGGATCGAACCCGCGACCCCGCTTGCTGGTAAAGTTGCTTCTTGTGAAGAGTGTACCAAGCGAGTGTAGCCCTTATGTTGGTAACAGTAAAGTAGCTTTTAGGTTGGTTGTCGGTGTGGGATGTACTGAGGTTATTATAAGTGTGTACGTACTAGTGTTGGGCATCACGTGACGCTCCATCTTGATGGGCGGCTCGGCCTGCAGCGACGACAGCGCCGCGCCCAGCCGGGGGACTGCGGGGGGAGATATGTTACTTATTGCCTCATAGCTTGTCGCAGGTAGAAACAGCCGAAGATAATCAGAATTTAAATTATGTAGAGAATTTCAAGTTTTGTGAATAGTTTTTTTATTGGGGATGGAAAACCATTTAATTACTTCTCTCGCTATAGAGGGGGAGCAGGAGTGAGTGTCACTTTTTACCGACTTAAAAGCTATGCATGTGTTTGCGAAAGAGATGTCGGGTTGTTCGATAGAGAACAACAACTCACCGGGCGGCGCGTGGTGCGGGTGCATGTCCTGCGGGTACAGGTCGGGCGCCTCCGCGTGGTTGCGCAGCACGTTGATGGCGTCGTCCAGCCGCTCCTCCATGCGCGCGCCCTGCCGGCACTCGCGTTGTACGACCACATGCTATCGGCGCGCCGCCTCCGACACTCCGCACTGACCAACGTGTCGGCTGTTCGGAGGCGGCGAGCCGTAGCTAGTGTAGGTACAGCCAGTACATTACACAGTACAGTACATTATATATACAGTACATTACCTAGGAGTCTAGATAGCCTATTCTATAATTAAGGCGGCTTTTTCTAATTTATACAGGGTGTGGCGTAAATAGTGGTCCACCGTTAAGGATTCGATTTACGAGATAATTTACTATAACCTACTACAATTTTAACCATTTCTACCCAAGGGTTCCGGAGATATATTTTCTTTTTTTATATACTCAAAAATTCCATATTTTGTTATAAATTTAGTTGTATTAAAAAAAAGAAACATCTTTTTCTGAATTCTGTTTATAACTGCTAAATACTAGAGCTGTCGTGAATAAATGTGTTTTTTTTTAAGTACATTTCGAGAATTTAGAGAAAAAGCAATTCTTCACTATTTTTAATCTATTTTTTTTCATAATCCTTTAATTCCGAATACTTTAAGTTTTAAATTTGCAAATTTAAAACTTAAAGTATTCGGAATTAAAGTTTAAAATGTATTTTAATGATAATCGTCGTTTGTTAGATTAAAATTGAATATATTTATGTTAAACAATAGGATCTGCAAGTATGATATCTTTTTAGAATCGGTATTTAGAAGGCATATTTTAGAACTCATGGGCATTGAGAGTACTTATAGTACATTTTTTTTGCAGATATTGTTCTTGAATTTGCAGATAATGTGAAAAAATAATTAAAAAGTGAGAAGAATTGCTTTTTCTTTAAATTCTCGAAATGTATTTAAATAAAAAACACTTTTATTTACGATAGCTCTAGTATTCAGTAGTTATAAACAGAATTCAGGAAAAGAAAAAGATTTTTCTTTTTTTTCAATACAACCAAATTTATAACAATATATGGGATTTTTAATATAAAAAAAGAAAAAATAATATCTCCGGAACCCTTGGGTAAAAATGGTTAAAATTGTAGTAGTTTATACTAAATTATCTGGTAAATCGAATCCTTAACGGTGGACCACTGTTTACGCCACACCCTGTATATACTGACCAGAATTTGGTCATCCTGATACTTGAACTTTATACGTAGCCGTAATAGTTTTCATGTATTTTTTTTAATTTTACGTTAAAATGTTTTGTAACTTATATTATATGTATATTTGTTCAAAATCATTTTTTGATATATTCCTTGAACATATAAATTAAATACAATAAAACCTAGAGAAGTTTGTGATTTTGTACGTTCAGCATTGTTCATAAACTACTAGAATTTTGAATATTGGCAGCCATTGTTAACACATGTAGATATTATAAAAAACCAAAATATCACATACAAACGCAATAAAGGAACATACAGCATACAACCATGCCACATAACGTCTATATACATACATACATATTTACAATATAATATCTAGTGTTACTGCCCAAAAAGTTACGACTTAAATAATACTCTGTGATCCAGCTTTATATCTTATTTGTTTGATAAATAAAGCCTTTCTAAACAAAAACACTAAATATTTTAAACACAAAAAATTGGGTTTATATGCTGTAGGTATATACTAGCTCGAATGCAATGATGGTTATTTTGTAAATATGTTTTTACAAATACAAAATCGTTCTTTCATTTTTTTTAAAACAAGATCAGGCTGGTTTTTCGTACCTGAGTAGAGACTTAAAAGCGGAAAAAACTCAGCCTCTTTGGACAAAATACTGGTCAACTTACATAAGGACTAAGCAGATTAGCATCGGAGATGGTCTTTTCAAGAAAGATCCACACAGATTTGAGTGTATTTGTCAGTTATCTTGTAGCTCGACTCATAACTAAAGGAGCTCAAAAACAAAGGTAATTTCTGTAAGTCGTTGACCGAACTAAAATAGCCACAGCATACAAGGCTCCGAACAAAATGATATGATACTCACACAGTCGGTGTGATCCCTCAAGAAGACCATAGCCTCGTCCAGCTGGCGCTGCTCGGCCGGCGCGCCCTAACCAACCCAACGGTACAGCGAGCTGCGGCGGCACGGCCATAGACTACACCTAGGGGACCTAACGATGACGCGGAAATACGTGGTGCGTCGGATAATGGTGTTAAAATTACGGCTTACGTAACTTTAACACAATTAACTTGTTATTTATGCGATAGAAGACGCGTTTACGGAATAGAAAAGTAGTTTAATTAGGTGGAAAGATGTTTTTTTTTGTGAAATATTAGATACGAGTGTAAGGCATAAGAAGTTATAGGTTACGGTATGCAAAGAAATACGCGTTTGTGAAATGGGAAGGTACTGTAAAGCAGAAGACGTGGTGTTTTTCGTGGAAATATTTATTTTAGTGGTTTATTTGAACTGATCTGACAAGTATGTATGGGTAAACTATTTGAAAGTTCCAAAAAAGGTTCTTTAATTATTATTTTTTAAAATCATTGCCTCATTCTAGAAATTTCTCCTGTACCGTAGGTGCGTTTACAAACATTTAAACTCACATACACAAACAGCCAGACTCAGAAAAACTATCAGTAGGCCATATAAATATTGTTCCGTGCGGGAATCGAACCCGTGACACGCAACGCAACAGTCGATCGCTCAGCCACTGCGCGCACCGTGTCGTCAAAACTTAATCGACAGTGTCGGCAATGGGAAAGCCCTATTACACGAGATGTGAAACATACTGGCGGAAAGTGGGTGGGGAACTATTAGGTACATTCCTACTTACCCTTCGGAGAAAACGAATGATGTTCTGATGTTGAAAGTTTTTCCAGTGTATCTAGGGCATTACCGTGACTCAAATGATCTACTTATTTTCTCTATCCATCCTAAACATCATCCAGCTATACTTTTCCTGTGTTGGGGTCCGCTTCTAGTCTAACTGTTATAATTTTCAATCATTTGTAAATAGTTTACAATTTTGTCTTTTTTCATATTACTGTGTTAACACCTAGTTATAATGTACATGCTGTGTTATCCTATAATTGAAGGAACACAGTTAAAACAACCTATTGTGATACAAAATTGCGATGCACGTAACGGCGAAAGACCGTCTCTGCGAAGCCACTACACTGCGATAAACTACGGACCAACTTGGCTTTGATAATCTATTGCGAAACATCTTATACTAAGAAACTTTTACCCTTCAACATCACTGCTCGTCTTTCGTTAAGTTTGTCATATTATATTAGCTATCTACATTTATTTTATTTATTTTTTATTATATTATCAATCACCTATCAGAACGAAAATATGTTTTGAATGAGCCTAAATAATATGTATATTAACCACATACCTTCCTCGATCTCCCGTGTTAGTGTAGAAGATGGCAAATAACGCTTCTGTTGACACCAAATACCGAGATACTTGAGACTGACTTCTTCCCGCTATTAAATGACGTCACTCCATGACGTAAAAAATGTCTCAAAATCCAAATTTGTTAAGAACTTTTTTTAAATTATTGTTTATTTCATAAAATTGATACAGATTATTAAAATTGAATAAGCAAAGAAAACGTTGTAAAATTCGAATAAAAACCATTCGTTGTTTAAAAACAAATGAAAAAAAAAACAAATGATACTCGTTTTTTTTTACAACCAGCCAGTGTGTCTTCTAGATCAAAAAAAGTTTACATGGGTATAACCTACTTGGTAAGCAAAGATAATTATAATAATTGAATAATAACTTTAAATAGTACGTGTTGCTTAGACTTTTTTGATGTGTGTATTATTTTGTTCACTATTTGTTTTGGTCTATAATTTTTTAAGCCCATTCAATACTATTTTCGTTCTGAAAGGTGATAATATAATAAATGTAGATAGCTAATATGACAAGGTTAACGAAAGACGAGCAGGGATGTCGTAGGGTAAAAGTTTATCAGTATACGATGTTTCTCATCGCAGTGAAAACCTTTCGCGGTAACGTGCATCAAGGTGTAGTGGATTCACAGAGGTCTTTCGCCGTTACGTGCATCGCAATTTTGTAGCATCGTATTAGCGTTTATCGATATTTTGTGCGTCGACATTCCGTATTCTACTCGCTCATACAAGCGTGTAGGACAGTAATTGTAATCGTTTTCCTATATCTTCTTAGAAATAACAGAAGTGCGCATTTCTTTTTACGATCCATGTCACGAGCTAGTTCACAAAATACGTTCAATAAGGTTGAGGGCGTTGAAGGAATGCTCACCAGTCGTGGAAGAGCGTATTGACAATATGTACATGGCTAGAACGCAAGGGTGTGAAACTAGTCGCGTATAGATTGGAAATCACTTTTTGATCAAAGTCTTTCAAAGCATATAAGTAGTGACCAAAGTAACTAGCTTTGCTCCAAAGTATACAGTGCCAGTCCGCATGCAACTTATCATGTATTACTATTAAGATTAAGTAGAATTCTTTAAAAAAAATGGGTTGGTTGGGTTAGGTTAAAACTGCGACCCCCTACGCACGAGCCGAGCGAGCGGAGCGAGCGGTGCCGCGGCAGCGGCCGGCGAGTGCCAGAAACGACTTACATTAATAGAAAAAAGAGATTGTTTTTAGAAGGTTACCCAGAACTGAACTATTTCAATGACATTATTTCAAATTCAATTAAATAAAAATTAGAATTAATGACATTATGTATTTTAAAGAAATAATTAATTTGGCGTTTTGGCCGTGTATAAATTGGAAACATGCATTTGTGCACGTCTCAGTTACAAACTATACGCGAGTATTACGCTAAATTCGTGTATACTTTGTAATCACAAATTTAAAAAGTGCATTACAAAGTATACGCGAGCAGTTTCCTATGGCTACGTTCTGGCCATGTATACAATGTAAATACGCTGTCTTGCAGCATGAAATCGCATCGCAGTTTTCTGCGTTGCGATTGTATAACCCCGGCGGGATAACAAGCGCCATGTTATTATTACTTGTCAAATAAAGCATTCAAATATCTACGGTACGGTACAGCGAGAGCAAGGAACGCCTCATTCCATGATGTCGGAGTCAAGGTTAGTAGGATCTCTTTAATTAGGGCTCAGTCGGCACACTGTTATTACCAGGTAAATATACTTCTAAAGGTGGGGATATGCATCTGGTTGTGGGGCAATACCTCGGCCATCAATCACAAGACTGATGCTACCTATGTGACACCTACACCACATCCAACTTACATCTATACGCATTCAATACCTCATTCCTCTCAGACAGGCCACAGACAGCGAGGAAATGACAATAGCAAGATATCTTTGAGATGAACTGACCGAACTTGACGTCACAATCACAGACCTTAAGATGGCTGCCCTTAGGAGTGACTTTATAATTTGTAATGTCATTAATTCAACAGTGAAGTACACAGGTGAAATAAAACACAAAATTAGCAAAATGAATGGCACATTTATATTTAATTAATATTATTCATTTTTATAATTAGACCTTTCTTGTAGTTATATTTTAATCTATGCATTTGAACAGGAAAAGAAAAAAAACAAATGCTCTATGTTACATAGGCTGTTGGGGTTGCCATTGACGAAAAAACAAAAAAATAATAACAAAAAGCCTCTTTTTGTACACAATATCTCCAGGATAGTTATACCGGTGTCTAATTTTACCATTCATAGGTTCCTGAGCATCAGTTGCGAATAAATACAGGGCGAATGCGTACGTATTAAAAAAATCTTAAAATAGACCTACATAGTACGCTTGACAACAAAATTATAGATAATAATTAATCATAAAAAAGAAATTACATCTAAATGGAAGAGGAATCAACTAATCTAAACTAAAAAGGTGATAGTTAAGTCTTACAAACTAAAGGTAGAATACTAAAAAGATATTTTATGAATTTGTAAGATCATTTACGTCAACTTTGATGTACAAAAATTATTATTCTTGAAATTTTTCACACAAAAGCCAGATAATGTAAGAATAATTGACAACACATTATCCTCGTTATTTTGATTTAAAGAGAAATGAGTGATATAAAAATATTAATCTATGTAACAAGTTAAACTAAAATATTATATGTATAATTGCTTTAGATTTAAAAAACGACGTGTTGCCAACAATTCCTATTTTGTTACTGGGACCTGGTATAAGTATGACCAGCATTAAAATCTTTCGAGACATTATACAGTCTAGTGATTGATTTCATAATTTTTCAAGCGTAAATTGTATTTGGAATAATCAATTCTTCAGAAACTCATACAAATTATAATTTCCTAAAACTAAATATTTCATATAAATCTCCGTCATGGAGAAAATAATAATCAATTAACTGTTCTTTTTAGAAAATTATAACATATATGGCTTACTCAAAATATACACGATTCATAATCTTCAATAATTCAAGGGGGAAATCAACCTTAAACCTATATAATACAGAGTACCATTTAGTCTACCAACTAAACATGGATACATTTAAGTCGGCCAGTTCGACAATAATATTGCAATTGACTATAATGTTAACTCCCGAATTTTAACATTGAATCTAATGCAATCTTTTTGTTGAACGATGTCATTTTACAAGTTTAAAGAATGGATACTCAAATCTACAAGGCTATACGGTTTTTTCATTGGTATTTTATGCATTGAGAAACAAACACGTCAACACATAAATGAACTAGCAAAAGGTATTGACTAAATTATTATCTCTGTCTCGCCTAGGATACCTAAAACTTTGGCTTATTGATGATTTTAGTTGTAGTAATAGTTAGCGGGGTATAATCAGTATAGACGATGTAATTAATGATCCATTCAATTACCTTATAAAATGTCGTAAACCCGAGCCGGATAGGTCGAAACAACTAAAGATACTATACCAAACGCATTACCGCAGTAACTGTTGACAGTACGTATCATAGCGGTTTCGAAAATAATAATAATTATAAATGTCATGAAAAATAATAACAATATTAATAATTTAGCTCCAAAACATTTGTCAGAAATCCAATCGTTTATCTAAATCATTGAGCGGACATTGGTAAATATATTTATTTAATTAAATATATACAGGGTGTAATCAATTATGCGATTTTTTTGTTTTCAGACTTGCGATTGACGCGATTTATTGGTTGTGCGCGTTGTGTAAAAATATATAGCTATTTTAAAATTAGAGTTTTCTATATTTATAAAGCAAATACAGATTCTGATTTTACTGTTGTCGCTTCTTTGGTTTATCTTAGAGATATTTCAATTTAATACAGTCGGGCGATCGAGAGCGACTTTTCTAATGGCAAGACAAACACGACAGTCGCAAGTCTGAAAACGTTTAAAACATTACATCGAATCAACGGAATTAAAGCAATGTCATTTGCTAGATTTTCATTACTTAATATGCAATCCTTCACTCGATCTTTTCGCTAAGAAAAAATAACAAATGACAAAAAATATATTAAAAAAAAAAAAACAAAAAATATACTTAATAAAAAATGACTTACACAAAAAAAATTGCATAAGTACGATCTCAAGGCAATTAGCTACCGAAAGTATTCTAAAAAAAGAAAAATTAATATTTATAATAAAAAAATAATACTACGTTTAACTCGTAGATCTTCCTGGATCGCAAAATATTGTCAAAAGAACAGAAAAATGTCAACAATTACGATTCACTGGAGTTTTGGTACAAAAGTGATACTTAAGTACTTTCTTAAGTTAGCAGCCATTTTTATTACCCTTTTTTTGTAAACTTGTAGATTTTTCTCCTAAGAACATATTTATATTACAATAAGTACTATTTTCATAAGTTTTTACGAATTATTTCAAGAACAATCATTTACCTTTCATTTTCAAAATCATTATTTTCTACAAGTTTACAAAAAAATAGCATGATATACACCACTTGTTCATGAGAAAGGATCACAAAACAAACATACAGTTTTATTGTCTAGCTTCTTAAACTCAGCATAAAGCGGTTGAAGTGGTGTGTATGGCAGCGATATAGAGAAAACAACTAAAAACAAATCATCGTAATTAAAATATCTTCATTTCTTCTCATTTCTTACCTATTCATATACCTATACATATACTAAGTTAATATTTTACATTGTTTATGTCTTTGGATCTAAGACATAAAAGAACTCCTTGCTCAACCGATGTTACGTTCCCTTTTATAAAACTATCTCTATGTACTAGTAATATACACACTTATGTACTACAGAGTCCAAAATATAAGTCACTACGCACTGCTCGTTACCGTTTTTAGGATTCCGTATGTAAAATAAAGAACCCTACATCGTTTTTTAGTATTTTTTTTAGTTTATTTAAATAATTCTTTGGAACTCTCGTCCGATGTGGAGTTATGAGCTGGGCTTGGTGTGTAAATTACCAATGATGACGTAATTGTTGTGACGTCAAAAGGCAGTTTTATTGTACCCATAGTTTAAGGCGGACTCGAGTATTTGTCGAGTATACAATAGGTAGACAAAGTTACAAACTTTTTAATGATGTTACTGCCAATAGAAATCATTTATTTTAAAATAAATGAGTTTATCATGATTTTAAATTCGATATGTTTGTAGAAATAAAATAAATTCGTGATAAATAAAGTTTATGTTCAAGTGAAATTAAAGACTTATTTTTATTAATAGTGTTTAATTTTCATAAAAAAGGCAAGATTTGAATACAAATAGATCAAGAGTCACCCGAAATAGAAGAAAAAGACTAAAGATCCATTTATAATCTTTAAAAGGTGTTTAAAGAATTGCAGATTATAAAATATTTTACAAAACAGAGAGCAACAATATCGTCGGAAATTGATAATTTCTCCACCAAGCCCACCAGTCACTGGGCACTTAAAAAAACATGGATTTTCTTCAAAAATCTGCTAATAAAGTGTGTACTTATAATAAAAATAAACTTATATTAAGTAAAATGTAAACTTTTACTTATTTATGGCTTTCTTCCGTTTGGGAAGACAGTGTCCCACTCCCGTTCAACGGGTTTGTTTTTATTAAAAATAAAAATAAAATGCAATGATTAAAGTTTTGCGTGTGTATGTAAGATAAGTTGACAATATTCTGGTTTTCTTAAAGGGACTTCAAATATACAGGGTAATACTTATAAAGTTACTATAATTTAATAAATATATTGATTGTCATGCACGATTCGGTTTCATGCAAGATTTCAGATCGTTTTTACAGTAATTAAAAGTCATTGGCATCGAGCACCTCTACCATATCGGTCAAAAATGTCACCCTGTATATTTGTTCGTGAAAACCCATTAGCAAGTGACAGACACACGGCAAGCAATAACACGGCAAGATATAATAGTGGGTCTGTATGCGCTCGTAGTGTTGGTGCCGTGCGGCGCAGTGCGTAGCGCGGGCGGCGCGGGCGCAGACGGCTATTGTGGCGGGCCTGTGGGGGGCTGGCCGGGTAACTGGCCCATGCCCTGTTGAACAACATACAACGGATATTTTATATAAGGTTTTTGTTCTCTTTAAGTTGTCAACAAGCGGCCACCTAAGTGAACTGGCTCCGTTCGTACTACTGCGGAACCGTCCAACGACTAAACTTATTCCAATGCTACTCACCGGCATGGGTTGGTAGTGCTGTAAGGGCGCGGCCAGCAGTTTGGGCGCCTCCTCCGCTTTCTCCTCCTCGCGCCGCTTTAGACACGCTGCCTTGGGGTTTAAGTTGCGTTCTGGAATTTAATCATTTCATACATACTCCAAACATTTCTCAAAAACATTCGTGGCTGTTTAAGACAAGTTCAAGTGTATCTGTCGAGGTACCTAACTCTCGTATTACTTAACCTGTTGCTGGCTGTACATCTGAATGATGCAGTTCTTACCTCTGACTTGCTGCTCTAAGGTCATAATGACCTCGACGGCCATGTTGAGTATACCCAGCTTGGTCTGCGGCTTATCGCTCTTCAAGTGGGTCATACACATCCTGCCCAGTTCCTTCAGAGCCTCGTTTATGTCTCGTATTCTTATCCTGTGGACAGAGGCAAGTTTACGTCACAAAAACACCATGGATAGCTTTCAGAACATTGTTTTAGAAAAGTGTGTTCAATTTCTGCTATAAGACAGTATTAAATGTTACTTTGTTATTCAAATCAAATTTTAGAGTGAAATTATTTGATTTATTGTAAAGAATTAATAACACACTTGTCTAAAATATGATTTAGTTCGTGCAATTCGAATTATCCATTATTCCCGTGATTTGTGATTGAGGTTAATTGCGGTTTTAAAAACAACTAACAATTAAAAGAATTAAAATGTAGAGTAAAACTCAATTTGCATTATTTTAAAGAAACGCAACGTTTAATCTCTGATAGTCAATTCGATTTGCACTTGAAATATATTGTAAAAACACAAAGCAAATAATATAATATTGTTGTGAAAAACAATTGCTCATAATAATTAAAAAGCATGATCATTGTGGGTCACAGTGTGTAAAATGCCTGAAATAAATATGGTTTATTTTATACACAAAAATATAAAGGAACAAACATTAAGAATTATCAGAAATAATTAACGCATCGCCATCCTTCTGGGCACTTTCTATTGACAACGACGTAGAGGACTATCTAGACGGCAATTCTTTTCCCATTTTAATACCTGAACAATTTTTTATAAGAATAAATTAGGTGTACTGCGCGGATTCACCCGCTTCTTTGGTAACTGCCCCGCTCCCGTGGGTAGTAGCGTGATGTCATATAGCCTTTGTTACTCAGTGATAACGTAGCTTTCAAATGCAAAAGATTATTTGTAATCGGTCCAGTAGTTTTTGAGTTTATTCGTTACATACAAAAATACAAATCGTTCATCTTTATAACATTAGTGTATACAAATATAAATATTAGATCAATATGTGAATAAGTGTCGTAATTTAAAAAATACAAGGAGGGATATAGGATCACTTTGTTGTCTGTCTGTCTGTACCTTTTATCTCAAAAACGTGTGGAGGTATCAAGTTGAAATTAAAATAAAATCAACCCTCTTAGTCTACGCAGTCAAAAGATATGGATGGTTATGTTGAAAGTTTGTACGGAACCCACGGTACGCGCCTCTGTCTCACTCATTTTGTAAACTGATAATTTTCGATTTATTTATCAAGCGAATATAGAAAGAAAAAAACACAGTTTTAATTGATGAAACTTTTGTCTTGTAGAACCAATGTGTGCTGTGGGCACATACATACACACACTGTGTAATCTTTTGTGTTTGTGTATTTGTGTTGTCGTTTCTCCACATCTTCTACAGCTATCCCCATCTCTGTGACTCTTACCTCTCCCTGGCGTTGTTAGCCTGCCGCCTCTCCTTCTCCCGCATGGCCTTGGCTTGAGGGTCGGCTTCGTCGTCACCTTCGTCCGCTGACGAACAACTGGTGCCCAGACGTACGGGTTAGATTGGTAACGCCATTTAAATAAGCTCTAAGTCTAGATATTGGAGACGTTGAACATTTGAAATGACAGGTGAAAATTGGGCTGTTGTTCGTTTAAGGGTTTAATTTTTAGTAAAAATCTTTTGATATTAGATCAAATTAGACCATTACAGGCACTTCTGAATGTCATAAAACAAAATGGATGCTGCTACAGTCCCAGTCACAAGACATAATAACATGCGAAAGTACTGTAGTTGCATATTCCAAACCGTATATCTCTATGGACAAGAATGGGAAGAAACTCCATGGACACTCTTTTAAATCATAATATTTTTAACTAAGTCAAGAAAATATATTGATTGAATTTAGTAGATTGTCTGATTCGGTGATACAATGGGTCTCAACTCTTAACTAAGCTGAATGATATTCGTTCTTAGCGTCAATACGATATCAGTTTGTTCTGGGAACCTTCTACTTACAGAGCTATTGAGGTCAAAGTTTTAGTTTTTCATTCGTTCGTTCTTTTTACTTTAATGAGGATTTTGGTAATGTGTTACATTGAGTCCTGTTGTATTATTATTCAACTCAAATTAACAAGTCATTTCCCGGCAATAATGTTTTCGTAGAGTTACTTAGTTTAATATCTAGAATGCGCGGTTGTTGGATTCGTGAGGAGTGTAATGACACTTTAAAATATACAATTATAAAGTAGATTTTACGTCAATCTCTGTGTTTCAATGATTGACAAAAAATAGTTTTAGATATATTTATTTTTGTACCCTATCACAATGTTGTCGTATTTTACCCAAAGGTTGACTGGTAGAGAATGCCTTATGGCATTAAGTCCGCCTATGTACCACTATTGTACATGAAGTTTAAATAAATAAATAAATTAAAAAAAAAACTAAGAAAATAAGGGATTAAATTGTAGGATACAATTTAAAACATAAAAGGTAAACTAGAATATAAGAGCTTTAATATAATGTTATTGTAGGCACATAAAGATTAAAATTTCCAACGTCTCCAACATGTTTTTAGAACGCAAAAATTGAAAAAAAAACCTGTACATATATAAAGACACATAACCTGTGATTGTTCCCGTCGACGAAGGCGGCGCGCGAGAGAGTTCAGCCGAGCCTGTTCTTATAGCTAGCTTTGTTATATGTAGAGTGACGAACGCACTTGAGCTTTGTGTTAATGAATAATGTTATTAATTGCGTGTTGGCTTGTATGATGTGATTATTTGCTGAATTGATTTTGAAGCGTATTGAAGTAGCGATTACTTTGGATTTGTTTATTGAAATACTATTTTTAACGTAACAAGACGACTGTGGACCCCGAATAGTTAGGCAGAGAGACGAAAACAAGGAAAAAGAAAGGGAAGGAAGGGAGGGAAGGTTAGTACACCTACATTTCCCCCTGTGTCAGTAATTGGAAGCGGGACCATTGCTATCAACCGGACATGAATCCGTGGTTCCTATTGAGAGGATTCTACTAGAAAAACTCAATAACACTTAGCCAGACCCGTGCATCGAACCAAGGACGTCGTGCTAAGCAGTCGCGATTACGAACACTACGCCAACAAAGCAGTTTTTTAAATAGATTTGATTTGAACCCGTATGCACAGCAGGATTTGTCGTGTGGTCTATTACCAACTATATATATATGTTGGGGACGGCTAGGTATTTCTCCTATATCGTGGATGCGTTTACATACATATAAACTCACATACACAAACAGCCAGACCCGAAACAACTATCTGCAGGTCATACTAATATTTGTTCCGTGCGGGAATCGAACCCGCGACACGCAGCGCAGCAGTCGATCCCTCAGCCAGTGCGCCAACCGTGCCGTCAACACCATCGTCGTGTTCTCCATAACACCCTTGCCTAGTGGCTAAGGCGGTAAATCCCCCTCGGCCGCAATGGCAAAGTTTCCTCACTTGTGTCAATATGTACTATAGCCAAGAGCTCCTCCTTTGTAACCTCAATACTGTTCAGTAAAATACATTCGTGTGTGAACGGTAACCAACACAAAATCAAAATCATTTATTTCAAGTAGGACATTTACTGGCACTCTTGTAACTGTCGATACAATGTCAACAATAAAATGTAGCTACAGTCCCAGTCATAAGGCGTAATAACTGTGAAAGTACTGTAGTAGCCCATTCTCTCGTTATCTCTATGGAGAAGAATGTGTAAGAAACTCCGTGGACACAAGTGTACGCACACATTAAAAGCTCAATTGCCTTCGACATTTCCTTCAAGCTGATGATTCTCTATAACTGTTTATTAATAAGCGGATGATTTGATGATTTGTTAGTATGGCTCCATTTTCCTTAATAATGATAGAAATAGGTTGTTAATGGCCATTTTTTCGGATAGATAACTTCTTAAGTTCTGGGTGAAGAATCAGAATTGTACTGAATAACACCCACCCATGTTCCTTATTGTGTCGTTTGTGTTCCGGGGCTGCGGTATCAGTTTCCAAGAATCTGCAGCCCCAGCTTAGCTCCTTAGTGTTGTGGCGTGATGTTTTATAGCCTATAAACCTTTCTCGATAAATGGGCTATCCATCTCTAGAACATTGTTTTAATTCGAACAAGTAATTCATAAGTATTTGAACGTACGCAAAAAAATACATTTTAATATAGCTTTAGTTTCTGTAAAAAGATTCATTTAATTCCAATCAAATGATGTTTTTCTACGACTTACCCTTCCGCCTACCTAGGAGTACCACACAGAAATGAGCTTTATTTAAAAGAACATAAGGCATAAAATAGAGGACATTGTACACACTGTGACCCTGTTAGAATGGCGTGCGGCTGAAACTTTAACACAATGTTAGTATATTATGTACGGATTATATATTATACAATATATATACTGTGAAGTATGTGTGCGTATGGAAAGAAATATCTACTTTTGGCTCATACTATAACCTGTTATTTCAAATTAAACAGGGTCAAATTCATTAAGCTAGCGAAACTCTATATACAGCACAAGTTAGCTTTCCAAATGACGTCAAATGAGATCCAAAAATCCAGATATTTCCGGCAAAAAGCCATGGTAAACAGCAAAATCTTGGCAAAAATACTCAATAATTAATAAGGAATATTGAGGAAATGGTTAAATTGATGAATACTAAATTGGTTCATAAAGTGTTTACCATGGAAAGCTGAGAATGTGTGAAATTGAATTAAATAGAGAAAAAATACAACTACAATAGCATTTGCAAACATTTTTTTTTTTTAATTTGTGCAAAGGCCATTCTAGTTCCAAAAGAGGCAATTAAATTAACAAGAAGTTAACAAAAACATCGGCATTTCAATCATCTCTTTTAGAATGTATAAGAAATAAAACTAGACATGAATTATCAATTTATATAGGACATTACCCCAAATATTTAAAATCTTAATTTAATATTTTAATTTTAAAAATTGTAAACCTTTGCATGCCCATGTGACGGGAATATTGGGAACTTTACAACAAACACCAATACACTATGTTTTCAAAGAAATAAATGATTTGATTTGACAAGTTACGACAAAGAAATGTCAAATAATGTATTCTTGTCAAAATTAAGAGACACTTATGACCCAAACATGTACAGTTTAAGTACAGTTCAGTAATTAGGGTAACAAAAATCAAGTTACCCTGGTCCAAAATCAAGAGTAACATGATCCTTACAACAATTTACCCTTTTCAAACTTGATTACTTTGAGGTTATGTAATATTTTTATGATTATTGGTAGACTTTTACTAAATAAAACCCACCCATAATCGTTGTTTTGCCCTTTATGTTCCGGGGCCTCGGTATCTCTTGCGGTACCTTAGCTTAGGGTAAGATAATAACTTTAGGGTACTGTTGAGCAAAGGATTACAATGTTGAAATGAGAGTGTTGCAAAGTTAGTTGGGGCAATGCGTCGTATATATAAGACAAACATGCATGCAGTGGGTATCGTTAGTTGGTGGAGCCGCACCTCTCTCTAACATTGTTGGCCTGGCGCCTCTCCCGCTCGCGCGCCGCCTTGGTGTCGGGGTCCAGGTCGTCCTCGTCCGCAGACGAACAGCTCGGCATGGCGGGGTTGCTGGAGCTTTGGGATCGCAGCGGACGTTACTCACACACGCACATACCAAGCTATTCTTATACGAATACGTCGAAGCGTCACCATATTCCGCCAAATTATAATGTTCTCATTAAAATTATATCGCGACACTCACAAATATGGTTTTAATGTTATCTTTAATAAAATGGTTGATACAACACTCTCTTTGCTGTAGTAATCCCTTTAAAAGATAATTTTATGAAAAAAGACATATTTTAATGGGATTAAATGAACTTAAGAGGTTGTATTTAAGATTTTAATTCTGTTAATATTCACATGTTACGGTGGCAAATCATATTTATTTCAACAGAGTAACATTGAACTGCTAGTTGAAAAATCAAACAACATTTAAATTTCGCGGCACACTGACGCTTTCATCGTAATCGATTGATCAATAATATCGATAACAGTATAATTAATTAATCAATTAAAGAGACTCAAATGTTGGAAAGTTAATGAGTCAAAGTTACTGCAGTGATTACGGCAGTATTTTTAATTTATAGGATGCAATTGTAAAGGCAAACATATTATGCGATCACATTTAAGAAAATTTTTTTTTTTATAAGTGGCAACACAAAAATTTTCAAATCAATAATTTAATATTCATTTCAATTATCACTTCAGTCTTGATATTTGTCAATTATGAACAAAATAAATTGCAGCTGTAACGAAGGGTGGTCTACAAACGATTCTTTTAAGTTAGTGATCTATCTCCCACCCTTCGCTACCGTTGACTAGCTTCGACCTTATATTAGATATCAATAAGACTCACTATCGCCTGGAGCGTTTGGAGTTGGGTGGCTTGTTGGCGAGCGCGTCTGCTGAGCCTGATGATGACGGCTTCGACTCCACGCCTGAGTCCGGGGGCTCTTTGCGTTTTTCTGGAAGAGGGGGAAATGATCATGAGTATCATTTAAAAACGTTTTGGCAAAAATAAATCACTATCTCAATCTCCAATATCTCCGTAACCAGAAAGATGGACCATACCTGGTATCTTTTTAATTCGGAGATACAACAAAGACATAATTATACATATCGTCGCTTTGGTGGTGAATACAGTTCACAATCCAAAATTTGTTCTAAATAAAATTTAATTAGCAAAAAGTCGTCAATATTGGTAAGACGGTAATGTCAAGTCAAGCTTCATTTTGCCACTCGTCCTTATGGCATGTCTATTTTGATTTCGTGTTTCTATGCTCGTATGAAATTTGTTAATAAATACGGTTTTTTTCCCACATCAAAGAACCGCTTCTATATTGTGGGTACGTTTCCAAAAATTTAAACTCATATACACAAACAGCCAGGACCCAATTATTTGTTCCGTGCGGGGATCGAACCCGCGACCCCGCTTGCTGGTAAAGTTGCTTCTTGTGAAGAGTGTATCAAGCGAGTGTAGCCCTTATGTTGGTAACATTAAAGTAGTTGTTTGGTTGCCGGTGTGGGATGTACTGAGGTTATTATAAGTGTGTACGTACTAGTGTTGGGCATCACGTGACGCTCCATCTTGATGGGCGGCTCGGCCTGCAGCGACGACAGCGCCGCGCCCAGCCGGGGGACTGCGGGGGGAGGGGGGGGAGATATGTTACTTATTGCCTCATTGCTTGTCGCAGGTAGAAACAGCCGAAGATAAGGAGAATTTGATGTTAGAGAATTTCAAGTTTTGTGAATAGTTTTTTTATTGGGGATGGGAAATCATTTAATTACTTCTCTCGCTATAGAGGGGAGCAGGAGTGAGTTTCAGACTTTTTATGACTAAAACCTATGCATGTCTTTTCGAAAGAGACACCGCGGTCCCATAACGTAAAGGGCAATAGAAGGAAGTTGTGTGGGTTTAGTGAGTACAAGTAATGAGGTCTCACCGGGCGGCGCGTGGTGCGGGTGCATGTCCTGCGGGTACAGGTCGGGCGCCTCCGCGTGGTTGCGCAGCACGTTGATGGCGTCGTCCAGCCGCTCCTCCATGCGCGCGCCCTGCCGGCACTCGCGTTGTACGACCACACGGCTATCGGCGCGCCGCCTCCGACACTCCGCACTGACCAACGTGTCGGGTGTTCGGAGGCGGCGAGCCGTAGCTAGTGTATGTATAGCCTACAGTACATTACAGTCTGCACCATAATAGCTAGATGATGCAACAGATAGACTATTTTATAATATATACGGCTTTTTCTAATTTATACAGGGTGTGGCGTAAATAGTGGTCCACCGTTAAGGATTCGATTTACCAGATAATTTACTACAATTTTAACCATTTTTACCCAAAGGTTCCGGAAATATATTTTCTTTTTTATATACTTAAAGATTACATTTTTGTTATAAATTTAGTTGTATTAATAAAAAGAAACGAAAGTATAAATAAAAAGAAAAGTTGCCTAAAGGTATAAGTTTACAAACAACAAGTTACTAGTATTGAGCAATTTCACTTTTATTTACGATAGCTCTAGTATTCAGTAGTTATAAACTGAATTCAGAAAAAGAAAATGATGTTTCCTTTTTTTAATATACTTAACCAAATTTATATCAAAATATGGTTTTTTTTTATATAAAATAAAGAAAAAAATAATATCTCCGGAACCCTTGGGTAAAAATGGTTAAAATTGTAGTAAGTAGGTTATACTAAATTATCTGGTTAATCGAATCCTTAACGGTGGACCACTATTTACGCCACACCTTGTATATACTGACCAGAATTTGGTCGCCCTGATACTTGAACTTTATACGTAGCCAAATAGTTCTATTGTATTTCATTTTTTAATTTTACGTTAAAATGTTCTGTAACTTATATATGTTAAAAAAACATTTTTTGATTTAGGTATTCCTTGAGCATATAAATTAAATACAATAAAACTCAGAGAGAAGTTTGTGATTTTGTAAGTTCAGCAATGTTCATAAACAACTAGAATTTTGAATATTTGCAGCCATTGTTAACACATGTAGATATTATAAAAAACCAAAGTATCACATACAAACGCAAATAAAGGAACATAGAGCATACAACCATGCCACATAACATCTATATACATACATACATATTTACAATATAATATCTAGTGTTACTGCCCAAAAAGTTACGACTTAAATAATTCTCTGTGATCCAGCTTCATATCTTATTTATTTGATAAATAAAACCTTTCTAGACAAAAACACTAAATATTTTAAACACAAAAAATGAGTTTATATGCTGTAGGTATATACTAGCTCGAATGCAATGATGGTTATTTTGTAAATATGTTTTTACAAATACAATTTTTTTTTTTTAAACAAGATCAGGCTTGTTTTTTTTTACTTGAGTACTCAGAGACTAAAAAAAGCTGAAAAAAAAACTCCGAGGTTATAGCCTCTTTGGACAAAATTCTGGTCAACTTACATAAAGACTAGGCAGATTAGCATCGAAGATGGTCTTTTCAAGAAAGATCCACACAGATTTGTCAGTTATCTTGTAGCTCGACTCATAACTCAAGGAGCTTTCAGTAAGTCGGTTACCGAACTAAAATAGCCACAGCATACAAGGCTCCGAACAAAATGATATGATACTCACACAGTCGGTGTGATCCCTCAAGAAGACCATAGCCTCGTCCAGCTGGCGCTGCTCGGCCGGCGCGCCCTAACCAACCCAACGGTACAGCGAGCTGCGGCGGCACGGCCATAGACTACACCTAGGGGACCTAACGCGGGGGTCGCGACGAGGCAGCCGTCTGCGAGCTCCAAGCGCGTTCACGACGCGGATATACGTGGTGCGTCGGATAATGGTGTTAAAATTACGGCTTACGTAACTTTAACACCATTAACTTGTTATTTATGCGATAGAAGACGCGTTTACGGAATAGAAATGTAGTTTAATTAGGTGGAAAGATGTTTTTTTTTTTGTGAAATATTAGATACGAGTGTAAGGGCCTTATCATATTAGCGAATTGCGAGCGTCTTCAAAGCGAAGCGGGCGCGCAACGAATACGTTACGGGCGCGCAACGAACGCGCCGCACGTGCGCGAAGTCTTCGCTGAGCAGCCGCGGCGTGTTCGCGACGCATTCGCTTCGCGCCCGCTTCGCTTTGAAGACGCTCGCAATCCGTTTGTATGATAACGCCCTAAGGCATAGGAAGTGATAGGTTATGGTATGCAAAGAAATACGCGTTTGTGAAATGGGAAGGTACTGTAAAGCAGAAGACGTGGTGTTTTTCGTGAAAATATTTATATTAGTGGTTCATTTGAACTGATCTGACAAGTATGTGTGGGTAAACTATTTGAAAGTTCCAAAAAAGGTTCTTTAATTATTATTTTTTAAAATCATTGCCTCATTCTAGGAATTTCTCCTGTACCGTAGGTGCGTTTACAAACATTTAAACTCACATACACAAACAGCCAGACTCAGAAAAACTATCAGTAGGCCACATAAATATTGTTCCGTGCGGGAATCGAACCCGTGACACGCAACGCAACAGTCGATCGCTCAGCCACTGCGCGCACCGTGTCGTCAAAACTTAATCGACAGTGTCGGCAATGGGAAAGCCCTATTACACGAGATGTGAAACATAACTGGCGGAAAGTGGGTGGGGAACTATTAGGTACATTCCTACTTACCCTTCGGAGAAAACGAATGATGTTCTGATGTTGAAAGTTATTCCAGTGTATCTAGGGCATTACCGTGACTCAAATGACCTACTTATTTTGTCTATCCATCCTAAACATCATCCAGCTATACTTTTCCTGTGTTGGGGTCCGCTTCTAGTCTAACTGTTATAATTTTCAATCATTTGTAAATAGTTTACAATTTTGTCTTTTTTCATATTACTGTGTTAACACCTAGTTATAATGTACATGCTGTGTTATCCTATAATTGAAGGAACACAGTTAAAACAACCTATTGTGATACAAAATTGCGATGCACGTAACGGCGAAAGACCGTCTCTGCGAAGCCACTCACTGCGATAAACTACGGACCAACCTGGCTTTGATAATCTATTGCGAAACATCTTATACTAAGAAACTTTTACCCTTCAACATCACTGCTCGTCTTTCGTTAAGTTTGTCATATTATATTAGTTATCTACATTTATTTTATTTATTTTTTATTATATTATCAATCACCTATCAGAACGAAAATATGTTTTGAATGAGCCTAAATAATATGTATATTAACCACATACCTTCCTCGATCTCCCGTGTTAGTGTAACGCTGATGAAGATGGCAAATAACGCTTCTGTTGACACCAAATACCGAGATACTTGAGACTGACTTCTTCCCGCTATTAAATGACGTCACTCCATGACGTAAAAAATGTCTCAAAATCCAAATTTGTTAAAAACTTTTTTAAAATTATTGTTTATTTCATAAAATTGATACAGAATACTAAAATTGAATAAGCAAAGAAAACGTTTTAAAATTCGAATAAAATACATTCGTTTTTTAAAAACAAATGAAAAAAAAACAAATGATACTCGTTTTTTTTTACAACCAGTTTACATGGGTATAACCTACTTGGTAAGCAATGATAATTATAATAATTGAATAATAACTTTAAATAGTACGTGTTGCTTAGACTTTTTTGATGTGTGTATTATTTTGTTCACTATTTGTTTTGGTCTATAATTTTTATAAGCCCATTCAATACTATTTTCGTTCTGAAAGGTGATAATATAATAAATTAATGTAGATAGCTAATATGACAAGGTTAACGAAAGACGAGCAGGGATGTCGTAGGGTAAAAGTTTATCAGTATACGATGTTTCTCATCGCAGTGAAAACCTTTCGCGGTAACGTGCATCAAGGTGTAGTGCATTCACAGAGGTCTTTCGCCGTTACGTGCATCGCAATTTTGTAGCATCGTATTAGCGTTTATCGATATTTTGTGCGTCGACATTCCGTATTCTACTCGCTCATACAAGCGTGTAGGACAGTAATTGTAATCGTTTTCCTATATCTTCTTAGAAATAACAGAAGTGCGCATTTCTTTTTACGATCCATGTCACGAGCTAGTTCACAAAATACGTTCAATAAGGTTGAGGGCGTTGAAGGAATGCTCACCAGTCGTGGAAGAGCGTATTGACAATATGTACATGGCTAGAACGCAAGGGTGTGAAACTAGTCGCGTATAGATTGGAAATCACTTTTTGATCAAAGTCTTTCAAAGCATATAAGTAGTGACCAAAGTAACTAGCTTTGCTCCAAAGTATACAGTGCTAGTCCGCATGCAACTTATCATGTATTACTATTCAGATTAAGTAGAATTCTTAAAAAAAAATGGATTGGTTGGGTTAGGTTAAAACTGCGACCCCCTACGCACGAGCCGAGCGAGCGGAGCGAGCGGTGCCGCGGAAGCGGCCGGCGAGTGCCAGAAACGACTTACATTAATAGAAAAAAGAGATTGTTTTTAGAAGGTTACCCAGAACTGAACTATTTCAATGACTTTATTTCAAATTCAATTAAATAAAAATTAGAATTAATGACATTATGTATTTTAAAGAAATAAATAATTTGGCGTTTTGGCCGTGTATAAATTGGAAACATGCATTTGTGCACGTCTCAGTTACAAACTATACGCGAGTATTACGCTAAATTCGTGTATACTTTGTAATCACAAATTTAAAAAGTGCATTACAAAGTATACGCGAGCAGTTTCCTATGGCTACGTTCTGGCCTTGTATACAATGTAAATACGCTGTCTTGCAGCATGAAATCGCATCGCAGTTTTCTGCGTTGCGATTGTATAACCCCGGCGGGATAACAAGCGCCATGTTATTATTACTTGTCAAATAAAGCATTCAAATATCTACGGTACGGTACAGCGAGAGCAAGGAACGCCTCATTCCATGATGTCGGAGTCAAGGTTAGTAGGATCTCTTTAATTAGGGCTCAGTCGGCACACTGTTATTACCAGGTAAATATACTTCTAAAGGTGGGGATATGCATCTGGTTGTGGGGCAATACCTCGGCCATCAAGCACAAGACTGATGCTACCTATGTGACACCTACACCACATCCAACTTACATCCATACGCATTCAATATCTCATTCCTCTCAGACAGGCCACAGACAGCGTGGAACTGACAATAGCAAGATATCTTTGAGATGAACTGACCGAACTTGACGTCACAATCACAGACCTTAAGATGGCTGCCCTTAAGAGTGACCTTATAATTTGTAATGTCATTAATTCAACAGTGAAGTACACAGGTGAAATAAAACACAAAATTAGCAAAATGAATGGCACATTTATATTTAATTAATATTATTCATTTTTATAATTAGACCTTTCTTGTAGTTATATTTTAATCTATGCATTTGAACAGGAAAAGAAAAAAAACAAATGCTCTATGTTACATAGGCTGTTGGGGTTGCCATTGACGAAAAAACAAAAAAATAATAACAAAAAGCCTCTTTTTGTACACAATATCTCCAGGATAGTTATACCGGTGTCTAATTTTACCATTCATAGGTTCCTGAGCATCAGTTGCGAATAAATACAGGGCGAATGCGTACGTATTAAAAAAATCTTAAAATAGACCTACATAGTACGCTTGACAACAAAATTATAGATAATAATTAATCATAAAAAAGAAATTACATCTAAATGGAAGAGGAATCAACTAATCTAAACTAAAAAGGTGATAGTTAAGTCTTACAAACTAAAGGTAGAATACTAAAAAGATATTTTATGAATTTGTAAGATCATTTACGTCAACTTTGATGTACAAAAATTATTCTTGAAGTTTTTCACACAAAAGCCAGATAATATAAGAATTATTGACAACACATTATCCTCGTTATTTTGATTTAAAGAGAAATGAGTGATATAAAAATATTAATCTATGTAACAAGTTAAACTAAAATATATGTATAATTGCTTTAGATTTAAAAAACGACGTGTTGCCAACAATTCCTATTTTGTTACTGGGACCTGGTATAAGTATGACCAGCATTAAAATCTTTCGAGACATTATACAGTCTAGTGATTGATTTCATAATTTTTCAAGCGTAAATTGTATTTGGAATAATCAATTCTTCAAAAGCTCACACAAATTATAATTTCCTAAAACTAAATATTTCATATAAATCTCCGTCATAGAGAAAATAATAATCAATTAACTGTTCTTTTTAGAAAATTATAACATATATGGCTTACTCAAAATATACACGATTCATAATCTTCAATAATTCAAGGGGGAAATCAACCTTAAACCTATATAATACAGAGTACCATTTAGTCTACCAACTAAACATGGATACATTTAAGTCGGCCAGTTCGACAATAATATTGCAATTGACTATAATGTTAACTCCCGAATTTTAACATTGAATCTAATGCAATCTTTTTGTTGAACGATGTCATTTTACAAGTTTAAAGAATGGATACTCAAATCTACAAGGCTATACGGTTTTTTCATTGGTATTTTATGTATTGAGAAACAAACACGTCAACACATAAATGAACTAGCAAAAGGTATTGACTAAATTATTATCTCTGTCTCGCCTAGGATACCTATAACGTAGGCTTATTGATGATTTTAGTTGTAGTAATAGTTAACGGGGTATAATCAGTATAGACGATGTAATTAATGATCCATTCAATTACCTTATAAAATGTCGTAAACCCGAGCCGGATAGGTCGAAACAACTAAAGATACTATACCAAACGCATTACCGCAGTAACTGTTGACAGTACGTATCATAGCGGTTTCGAAAATAATAATAATTATAAATGTCATGAAAAATAATAACAATATTAATAATTTAGCTCCAAAACATTTGTCAGAAATCCAATCGTTTATCTAAATCATTGAGCGGACATTGGTAAATATATTTATTTAATTAAATATATACAGGGTGTAATCAATTATGCGATTTTTTTGTTTTCAGACTTGCGATTGACGCGATTTATTGGTTGTGCGCGTTGTGTAAAAATATATACCTATTTTAAAATTAGATTTTTCTATATTTAAAAAGCAAATACAGATTCTGATTTTACTGTTGTCGCTTCTTTGGTTTATCTTAGAGATATTTCAATTTAATACAGTCGGGCGATCGAGAGCGACTTTTCTAATGGCAAGACAAACACGACAGTCGCAAGTCTGAAAACGTTTAAAACATTACATCGAATCAACGGAATTAAAGCAATGTCATTTGCTAGATTTTCATTACTTAATATGCAATCCCTCACTCGATCTTTTCGCTAAGAAAAAATAACAAATGACAAAAAATATATTAAAAAAAAACAAAAAATATACTAAATAAAAAATGACTTACACAAAAAAAAATTGCATAAGTACGATCTCAAGGCAATTAGCTACCGAAAGTATTCTAAAAAAAGAAAAATTAATATTTATAATAAAAAAATAATACTACGTTTAACTCGTAGATCTTCCTGGATCGCAAAATATTGTCAAAAGAACAGAAAAATGTCAACAATCACGATTCACTGGAGTTTTGGTACAAAAGTGATACTTAAGTACTTTCTTAAGTTAGCAGCCATTTTTATTACGTTTTTTTGTAAACTTGTAGACTTTTCTCCTAAGAACATATTTATATTACAATAAGTACTATTTTCATAAGTTTTTACGAATTATTTCAAGAACAATCATTTACCTTTCATTTTAAAAATCATTATTTTCTACAAGTTTACAAAAAAAATAGCATAATATACACCACTTGTTCATGAGAAAGGATCACAAAACAAACATACAGTTTTATTGTCTAGCTTCTTAAACTCAGCATAAAGCGGTTGAAGTGGTGTGTATGGCAGCGATATAGAGAAAACAACTAAAAACAAATCATCGTAATTAAAATATCTTCATTTCTTCTCATTTCTTATCTATTCATATACCTATACATATACTAAGTTAATATTTTACATTGTTTATGTCTTTGGATCTAAGACATAAAAGAACTCCTTGCTCAACCGATGTTACGTTCCCTTTTATAAAACTATCTCTATGTACTAGTAATATACACACTTATGTACTACAGAGTCCAAAATATAAGTCACTACGCACTGCTCGTTACCGTTTTTAGGATTCCGTATGTAAAATAAAGAACCCTACATCGTTTTTAGTATTTTTTTAGTTTATTTAAATAATTCTTTGGAACTCTCGTCCGATGTGGAGTTATGAGCTGGGCTTGGTGTGTAAATTACCAATGATGACGTAATTGTTGTGACGTCAAAAGGCAGTTTTATTGTACCCATAGTTTAAGGCGGACTCGAGTATTTGTCGAGTATACAATAGGTAGACAAAGTTACAAACTTTGTATTGATGTTACTGCCGATAGAAATCATTTTATTTTAAAATAAATGTGTTTATCATTATTTTAAATTCGATATATTTGTAGAAATAAAATAAATTCATGATAAATAAAGTTTATGTTCAAGTGAAATTAAAGACTAATTTTTATTAATAGTGTTTAATTTTCATAAAAAAGGCAAGATTTGAATACAAATAGATCAAGAGTCACCCGAAATAGAAGAAAAAGACTAAAGATCCATTTATAATCTTTAAAAGGTGTTTAAAGAATTGCAGATTATAAAATATTTTACAAAACAGAGAGCAACAATTTCGTCGAAAATTGATAATTTCTCCACCAAACCCACCAGTCACTGGGCACTTAAAAAAACAAGGATTTTCTTCAAAAATCTGCTAATAAAGTGTGTACTTATAATAAAAATAAACTTATATTAAGTAAAATGTAAACTTTTACTTATTTATGGCTTTCTTCCGTTTGGGAAGACAGTGTCCCACTCCCGTTCAACGGGTTTGTTTTTATTAAAAATAAAAATAAAATGCAACGATTAAAGTTTTGCGTGTGTATGTAAGATAAGTTGACAATATTCTGGTTTTCTTAAAGGGACTTCAAATATACAGGGTAATATTTATAAAGTTACTATAATTTAATAAATATATTGATTGTCATGCACGATTCGGTTTCATGCAAGATTTCAGATCGTTTTTACAGTAATTAAAAGTCATTGGCATCGAGCACCTCTACCATATCGGTCAAAAATGTCACCCTGTATATTTGTTCGTGAAAACCCATTAGCAAGTGACAGACACACGGCAAGCAATAACACGGCAAGATATAATAGTGGGTCTGTATGCGCTCGTAGTGTTGGTGCCGTGCGGCGCAGTGCGTAGCGCGGGCGGCGCGGGCGCAGACGGCTATTGTGGCGGGCCTGTGGGGGGCTGGCCGGGTAACTGGCCCATGCCCTGTGGAACAACATACAACGGATATTTTATATAAGGTTTTTGTTCTCTTTAAGTTGTCAACAAGCGGCCACCTAAGTGAACTGGCTCCGTTGTTACTACGGCGGAACTACTTATTACAATGCTACTCACCGGCATGGGTTGGTAGTGCTGTAAGGGCGCGGCCAGCAGTTTGGGCGCCTCCTCCGCTTTCTCCTCCTCGCGCCGCTTTAGACACGCTGCCTTGGGGTTTAAGTTGCGTTCTGGAATTTAATCATTTCATACATACTCCAAACATTACTCAAAAACATTCGTGCAAGTGTATCTGTCGAGGTAGCTCTCGTATTACTTAACCCGTTGCTGGCTGTACATCTGAATGATGCAGTTCTTACCTCTGACTTGCTGCTCTAAGGTCATAATGACCTCGACGGCCATGTTGAGTATACCCAGCTTGGTCTGCGGCTTATCGCTCTTCAAGTGGGTCATACACATCCTGCCCAGTTCCTTCAGAGCCTCGTTTATGTCTCGTATTCTTATCCTGTGGACAGAGGCAAGTTTACGTCACAAAAAAACCATGGATAGCTTTCAGAACATTGTTTCAGAAAAGTGTGTTCATTTTCTGCTATAAGACAGTATTAAATGTTACTTTGTTATTCAAATCAAATTTAAGAGTGAAATTATTTTATTTATTGTAAAGAATTAATAACACACTTGCCTAAAATAGTTTTTAGTTCGTGCAATTCGAATTATCCATTATTCCCGTGATTTGTGATTGAGGTTAATTGCGGTTTTAAAAACTACCAACAATTAAAAGAATTAAAATGTTGAGTAATACGCAATTTACATTATGTTAAGAAAATGTAACGTTTAAACTCTGATAGACAATTCGATTTGCACTTGAAATATATTGTGAAAACACAAAGCAAATAATATAATATTGGTGTGAAAAACAATTGCTCATAATAATTAAAAAGCATGATCATTGTGGGTCACAGTGTGTAAAATGCCTGAAATAAATATGGTTTATTTTATACACAAAAATATATAGGAAAAATACATTAAGAATTATCAGAAATAATTAACGCATTGCCACTGAACGTGGTAACGCCAATCTTCTGGTCACTTTCTATTGACAACGACGTATATAGGTAGAGGACTTTCTAGACGCTAATTCTTGTCCCATTTCTTTTTTTCAAAAATTTGTTCAAGTATTAATACTTGAACAAATTTTTCTTTGGTAACTGCCCCGCTCCCGTGGGTAGTAGCGTGATGTTAAATAGCCTTTCCCCCGAATACTGAAACGTCACTCAAAACTTAAGTACCACTTAAATTTAACAGATACTCAAAAGTGACGTTTGCCAATACAAAATCTTAAGTATAAGAGCTGCTCAAATGTTAAGCAGCCCTCAAATTTTGAGTGACGTTTCAGTATTCGGGGGTATGTGACTCAGTGATAATTTAGCTTTCAAGCGAAAGATTTTTTGAAATCGGTCCAGTAGTTATCGAGTTAACTCGTTACATACAAAAATACAAATCGTTCATCTTTATAACATTAGTGTATACAAATATAAATATTAGATCAATTTATAAAGAAGTGTCGAAGTTTAATAAATACAAGGAGGGATATAGGATTACTTTGTTGTCTGTCTGTCTAGACCTTTTGTCTCAAAAACGTGTGGAGGTATCAAGTTGAAATTATAATATAATCAACCCTCTTAGTCTACGCAGTCAAAAGTATTATATATTATTTTGTACGGAACCCACGGTACGCGACTCTGTCTCGCTTCTGGCCGGTTTTTATTCACTACCACTCATTTAGTAAACTGATAATTTTCGATTTATTTATCAAGTGAATATAGAAAGAAAAAAACACAGTTTTAATTGATAAAATGTTGTCTTGTGGAACCAATGCGTGCTTTGGGCACATACATACACACACTGTGTAATGTTTCGTGTTTGTGTATTTGTGTTGTCGTTTCTCCACATCTTCTACAGTTATCCCCATCTCTGTGACTCTTACCTCTCCCTGGCGTTGTTGGCCTGCCGCCTCTCCTTCTCCCGCATGGCCTTGGCTTGAGGGTCGGCTTCGTCGTCACCTTCGTCCGCTGACGAACAACTGGTGCCCAGACGTACGGGTTAGATTGGTAACGCCATTTAAATAAGCTCTAAGTCTAGATATTGGAGACGTTGAACATTTAGAAATGAATGGAAAACAGGGGGATATTTCCAGTGAAAATGCGGCTGTTGTTTGTTTAAGGGTTTAATTTTTAGTGAAAAATCTTTTGGTATTAGTTAAAAATAGGGGTGAGAGCCTGGAGATCTGTCATACAGGTCCCGAACCCAGTATAGACTCCCAACTCTCTCAAAGGTTACAAATCAGATTTGACATAATATGAAATCAACCAAAGAATGTACCTTTTTGAGAGAAAATAAAAATCTATTCTAAATCTGTTCTAATTCTAAAATTATACCATTACAGGCACTTTGGAATGTCATCAAAACAAAAAAGGAAGCTGCCCCAGTTCTAGTCACAAGTTGCCTATTCCAAACCGTGGA
This sequence comes from Ochropleura leucogaster, assembly GCA_958449745.1. NCBI lineage: Eukaryota > Metazoa > Arthropoda > Insecta > Lepidoptera > Noctuidae > Ochropleura > Ochropleura leucogaster. The sequence continues at coordinate 666,270 of OY288227.1, forward strand.
TCTCTATGGAGAAGAATGGGAAAGAAACTCCATGGACACTATAATGATTAAATTTAGTAGATTGTCTGATTCGGTGATACAATTGGTCTCAACTCTTAACTAAGCTGAATGACATTCGTTCTTAGCGTCAATACGATATCAGTTAGTTCTGGGAACCTTCGACTTAGTGATATTGGGGATCAAAGTTTTAGCTTTTACATTCGTTCGTTCTTTTTACTTTAATGAGGATTTTGGTAATGTGTTACATTGAGTCCTGTTGTATTATTATTCAACTCAAATTAACAAGTCATTTCCCGGCAATAATGTTTCCGTAGAGTTACTTAGTTTAATATCTAGAATGCACGGTTGTTGGATTCGTGAGGTGTGTAATGACACCTTAAAATATACAATTATAAAGTAGATTTTACGTCAATCTTGTAATTTCATCTCTGTGTTTCAATGATTGACAAAAAATAGTTTTAGATATATTTATTTTTGTATTATCACAATGTTGTCGTATTTTACCCAAAGGTTGACTGGTAGAGAATGCCTTATGGCATTAAGTCCGCCTATGTACCACTATTGTACATGAAGTTTAAATATATAAATATATAAAAAAAATAAGAAAATAACTAGAAAAAATATATTTAAATGATTGTAAAATATAAGAGCTTTAATATTATGTTATTGTAGGCACATGAAGATTAAAATTTTCAACGTCTCCAATATGTTTTTTAAAACGCAAAATTGAAAAAAAAAACAAGTAAATAAATAAAGACACATAACCTGTGATTGTTCCCGTCGACGAAGGCGGCGCGCGAGAGAGTTCAGCCGAGCCTGTTCTTATAGCTAGCTTTGTTATATGTAGTGACGAATGCATTTGAGCTTTGTGTTAATGAATAATGTTATTAATTGCGTGTTGGCTTGTATGATGTGGTTATTTGCTGAATTGATTTTGAAGCGAATTGAAATAGCGATTACTTTGGATTTGTTTATTAAAAACTATTTTAAACGTAACACCACGCCTGTAAACCCCGAATGGTTACGCAGAGAAGAAAACAAGGAAAAGGGAAGGGAAGGAAGGGAGGGAGAGAGGGAAGCGTTGGTACACCTACATTTCCCCCTGTGTAATTGGGAGCGGGACCATTGCCATCAACCGGACATGAATCCGTGGTTCCTATTGAGAGGATTCTACTGGAAAAACTCAATAACACTTAGCCAGACCCGAGCATCGAACCAAGGACGTCGTGCTAAGCAGTCTCGATTGCTAACACTACGCCAACAAAGCAGTTTTTTAAATAGATTTGTTTTGAACCCGTATGCACAGCAGGATTTGGCGTGTGGTCTATTATTAACTATATATGTATATATGTTGGGGACGGCTAGGTATTTCTCCAATATCGTGGATGCGTTTACATACATATAAACTCACATACACAAACAGCCAGACCCGAAACAACTATCTGCAGGTCATACTAATATTTGTTCCGTGCGGGAATCGAACCCGCGACACGCAGCGCAGCAGTCGATCCCTCAGCCAGTGCGCCAACCGTGCCGTCAACACCATCGTCGTGTTCTCCATAACACCCTTGCCTAGTGGCTAAGGCGGTAAATCAGCCTCGGCCGCAATGGCAAAGTTACCTCACTTGTGTCAATATGTACTATAGCCACGAGCTCCTCCTTTGTAATCTCAATACTGTTCAGTAAAATACATTCGTGTGTGAACGGTAACCAACACAAAATCAAAATCATTTATTTCAAGTAGGACATTTACAGGCACTCTTGTAACTGTCGATACAATGTCAACAATAAAATGTAGCTACAGTCCCAGTCACGAGGCGTAATAACTGTGAAAGTACTGTAGCTGCCCATTCTCTCGTTATCTCTATGGAGAAGAATGTGTAAGAAACTCCGGGGACACAAGTGCACGCACACATTAAAAGCTCAATTGCCTTCGACATTTCCTTCAAGCTGATGATTCCCTATAACTGTTTATTAATAAGCGGATGATTTGATGATTTGTTAATATGGCTCCATTTTCCTTAATAATGATAGAAACAGGTTGTTAATGGCCATTTTTTCGGTTAGATAACTTCTTCAGCTCTGGGCGAAGAATCAGAATTGTACTGAATAACACCCACCCATGTTCCTTATTGTGTCGTTTGTGTTCCGGGGCTGCGGTATCAGTTTCCAACAACCTGCAGCCCCAGCTCAGCTCCTTAGTGTTGTGGCGTGATGTTTTATAGCCTATAACCTTCCTCGATAAATGGGCTATCCATCACTACAACATTTTTTTAATTCGAACAAATAGTTCATGAATCTTTAATTGTTCACAAAAAAATACATTTTAATATAGAATTAGTTTCTGTAAATGATTAATTGAATTCCAATCAAATTATGTTTTTCTACGACTTACCCTTCCGCCTACCTAGGAGTACCACACAGAAATGAGCTTTATTTAAAAGAACATAAGGCATAAAATAGAGGACATTGTACACACTGTGACCCTGTTAGAATGGCGTGCGGCTGAAACTTTAACACAATGTTAGTATATTATGTACGGATTATATATTATACAATATATATACTGTGAAGTATGTGTGCGTATGGAAAGAAATATCTACTTTTGGCTCATACTATAACCTGTTATTTCAAATTAAACAGGGTCAAATTCTTTAAGCTAGCGAAACTCTATATACAGCACAAGTTAGCTTTCTAAATGACGTCAAATGAGATCCAAAATTCCAGATATTTCCGGTAAAACACCATGGTAAACAGAAAAATCTTGGTAAAAATACTCAATAATTAATAAGAAATATTGAGGAAATGGTTAATTGATGTGTTTACCATGGAAAGCTGAGAATGTGTAATAATGAATTAAATAGAAAAAAAAATGCAACTACAATGGCATTTGCAAACCAATATTCTTTATTTTTTAATTTGTGCAAAGGCCATTCTAGTTCCAAAAGAGACAATTAAATAAACAAGAAGTTAACAAAAACATCGTCATTTCAATCATCTCCTTTGGAATGGATAAGAAATAAAACTAGAGATGAATTATCAATTTATATAGGACATTACCCCAAATATTTAAAATCTTAATTTAATATATTAATTTTAAAATTGTAAACCTTTGCATGCACATGTGACGGTAAAATATGGAGAACTTAACTACAAGAAACACCAATACACTAAGTCCATGTTTTCAAAGAAACAAATGATTTGATTTGACAAGATACGACAAAGAAATTTCAAATAATGTTACTCTTTAAAGGTACTCTTGTCAAAATTAAGAGACACTTATGACCCAAACAAGTACAGTTCATTAATTAGGGTAACAATAATCAAGTTACCCTGGTCAAAATTAAGACTAACATGATCCTTACAACAATTTACCCCTTTCAAACTTGATTACTTTGAGGTTATGTAATTAGTTGAGTATTTTTTTTAAGATTAGTGATAGATTTTAACTTAGTAAAGCCCTCCCATGATCGTTGTTTTGCCCTTTATGTTCCGGGGCTTAGCTTAGGGTAAGATAATAACTTTAGGGTATATGTCCCACTGTTGAGCAAAGGATTACAATGTTGAAATGAGAGTGTTGCAAAGTTAGTTGGGGCAATGCGTCGTATATATAAGACAAACAGGCATGTAGTGGGTATCGTTAGTTGGTGTGCCGCACCTCTCTCTAACATTGTTGGCCTGGCGCCTCTCCCGCTCGCGCGCCGCCTTGGTGTCGGGGTCCAGGTCGTCCTCGTCCGCAGACGAACAGCTCGGCATGGCGGGGTTGCTGGAGCTTTGGGATCGCAGCGGACGTTACTCACACACGCACATACCAAGCTATTCTTATACGAATACGTCGAAGCGTCACCATATTCCGCCAAATTTTAATGTTCTAATTAAAATTATATCGCGACACTCACAAATATGGTGTTAAAGTTATAATCATTAAAATGGTTGATACAACTCTCTCTCTGCTGTAGTAATCCTTTTAAATGGAAATTTCATGAAAAAGACATTTAATAGGATTAAATGAACTTGAGAGGTTGTATTTATGATTTTAATTCTGTTAATATTCACATGTTACGGTGGCGAATCATATTTATTTCAACAGAGTAACATTGAACTGCTAATTGCAACAAAAACAACATTTAAATTTCGCGGCACACTCTGACGCTTTCACCGTAATCGATTGATCAAAATTATCGATAACAGTATAATTAATTAATCTATTAAATAGACTCAAATGTTGAAAAGTTAATAAGTCAAAGTTACTGCAGTGATTACGGCAGTATTTTTACTTTATAGGATGCAATTGTAAAGGCAAACATAATATGCGATCACATTTAAGAAAATGTTTTTTTTTTTTACTTTTATAAAAGTGGCAACACTAAGATTTTCAAATCGAGAATTTAATATTGACTTCAATTATCACTTCAGTCTTGACATTTGACAATTATGAACAAAATAAATTGCAGCTGTAACGAAGGGTGGTCTACAAACAATTCTTTTAAATTAGTGATCTATCTCCCACCCTTCGCCACCGTTGACCAACTTCGACCTTATATTAGATATCAATAAGACTCACTATCGCCTGGAGCGTTTGGAGTTGGGTGGCTTGTTGGCGAGCGCGTCTGCTGAGCCTGATGATGACGGCTTCGACTCCACGCCTGAGTCCGGGGGCTCTTTGCGTTTTTCTAGAAGAGGGGGGAAATGATCATGAGTATCATTTAAAAACGTTTTGGCAAAAATAAATCACTATCTCAATCTCCAATATCTCCGTAACCAGAAAGATGGACTATACCTGGTATATTTTTAATTCGGAGATACAACAAAAACATAATTTATACATATCGTCGCTTTGGTGGTGAATAGAGTGAATCCAAAATTTCTTGTAATTAAAATTTAATTAGAAAAAACTTGTCAATATTGCTAAGACGGTAATGTCAAGTGTCGGCTTCGTTTTGCCACTCGTCCTCACGGCATGTCTGTTTTAATTTCGTGTTTCTATGCTCGTATGAAATCGGGCCTTATTTGTTAATTAATACGGTTTTTTTTCCCACATCAAGGAACCTCTCGTATATCGTGGGTAGGTTTACAAACATTTAAACTTATATACAAAACAGCCAGGAGCCATTTATTTGTTCCGTGCGGGGATCGAACCCGCGACCCCGCTTGCTGGTAAAGTTGCTTCTTCTGAAGAGTGTACCAAGTGAGTGTAGCCCTTATGTTGGTAACAGTAAAGTAGTTGTTTGGTTGTCGGTGTGGGATGTTCGTACAGTGTGTGAGGTTATTATAAGTGTGTACGTACTAGTGTTGGGCATCACGTGACGCTCCATCTTGATGGGCGGCTCGGCCTGCAGCGACGACAGCGCCGCGCCCAGCCGGGGGACTGCGGGGGGAGCGGGGGGGGGGATATGTTACTTATTGCCTCATTGCTTGTCGCAGGTAGAAACAGCCGAAGATAAGGAGAATTTGATGTAGAGAATTTCAAGTTTTGTGAATAGTTTTTAAAAGTTTTTTTATTGGGGATGGAAGATCATTTAATTACTTCTCTCGCTATAGAGGGGGAGCAGGAGTGAGTGTCACTTTTTACCGACTTAAAAGCTATGCATGTGTTTGCGAAAGAGATGTCGGGTTGTTCGATAGAGAACAAGTAATGAGGTCTCACCGGGCGGCGCGTGGTGCGGGTGCATGTCCTGCGGGTACAGGTCGGGCGCCTCCGCGTGGTTGCGCAGCACGTTGATGGCGTCGTCCAGCCGCTCCTCCATGCGCGCGCCCTGCCGGCACTCGCGTTGTACGACCACACGGCTATCGGCGCGCCGCCTCCGACACTCCGCACTGACCAACGTGTCGGGTGTTCGGAGGCGGCCGAGCCGTAGCTAGTGTAGGTATAGCCTACAGTACATTACAGTCTGCACCATAGGAGATAGATGATGCCACACGATTGAAGTTTTAAGAAAGCCTATTATTTTAATTAAGGCGACTTTTTCTAATTTATACAGGGTTGTGGCGTAAATAGTGGTCTACCGTTAAGGATTCGATTTACGAGATAATTTACTACAATTTTAACCATTTTTACCAAAGGGTTCCGGAGATATATTTTCTTTTTTTATATACTTAAAGATTCCATATTTTGTTATAAATTTGGTTGTATTAAAAAAAAGAAACATCTTTTTCTAAATTCTGTTTATAACTGCTAAATACTAGAGCTATCGTGAATAAATGTGTTTTTTTTTAAGTACATTTCGAGAATTTAGAGAAAAAGCAATTCTTCTCACTTTTTATTTTTTTTTACATTATCTGCAAATTCAAGAACAATTTCTGTAAAAAAATGTACTTTAAGTACTCTCAATGCCCATGAGTTGTAAAATATGCCTTCTAAATACCGATTGCAAAAAGATATCATACTTGCAGATCCTATTGTTTAACAGAAATATATTCAATTTAAATCTAGCAAATAACTTCCTTTTATTGGGGTTGCCTAAAGGAAAAAGTTTACAAACAACAAGTTACTAGTATTGAGCAATTTCACTTTTATTTACGATAGCTTTAGAATTCAGTAGTTATAAACAGAATTCAGGAAAAGAAAAAGATGTTTCTTTTTTTTTAATACAACCAAATTTATAACAATATATGGAATTTTTTATATAAAAAAGAAAAAAATAATATCTCTGGAACCCTTGGGTAAAAATGGTTAAAATTGCAGTAGGTTATACTAAATTATCTGGTAAATCGAATCCTTAACGGTGGACCACTGTTTACGCCACACCCTGTATATACGGACCAGAATTTGGTCGCCCTGATACTTGAACTTTATACGTAGCCGTAATAGTTTTCATGTATTTTTTTTAATTTTACGTTAAAATGTTTTGTAACTTATATTATATGTATATGTTAAAAATCATTTTTTGATATATTCCTTGAACATATAAATTAAATACAATAAAACCCAGAGAAGTTTGTGATTTCGTACGTTCAGCAATGTTCATAAACTACTAGAATTTTGAATATTTGCAGCCATTGTTAACACATGTAGATATTATAAAAAACCAAAGTATCACATACAAACGCAAATAAAGGAACATACAGCATACAACCATGCCACATAACGTCTATATACATACATACATATTTACAATATAATATCTAGTGTTACTGCCCAAAAAGTTACGACTTAAATAATACTCTGTGATCCAGCTTCATATCTTATTTATTTGATAAATAAAGCCTTTCTAGACAAAAACACCAAATATTTTAAACACAAAAAAATGAGTTTATATGCTGTAGGTATATACTAGCTCGAATGCAATGATGGTTATTTTGTAAATGTGTTTTTACAAATACAAAAGTATATAAAAAAAAAGTTTTTTTTTTAAAACAAGATCAGGCAGGTTTTTTTTTTACTTGAGTACTCAGAGACTAAAAAAAGCTGAAAAAAAAACTCCGAGGTTATAGCCTCTTTGGACAAAATTCTGGTCAACTTACATAAAGACTAGGCAGATTAGCATCGGAGATGGTCTTTTCAAGAAAGATCCACACAGATTTGTCAGTTATCTTGTAGCTCGACTCATAACTCAAGGTGCCTTCAGTAAGTCGGTTACCGAACTTTTTTTTTTTTTTTTTTTTTTTAAAAACTAAAATAGCCACAGCATACAAGGCTCCGAACAAAATGATATGATACTCACACAGTCGGTGTGATCCCTCAAGAAGACCATAGCCTCGTCCAGCTGGCGCTGCTCGGCCGGCGCGCCCTAACCAACCCAACGGTACAGCGAGCTGCGGCGGCACGGCCATAGACTACACCTAGCGGACCTAACGCGGGCTCCAAGCATGTTCACGACGCGGAAGGACCAGACGAATTTATAACCACGGTTTAAGACGTGAAAACTCGTTATTTCTGCGATGGAAAGACGCGTTTACGGAATAGAAAGGTAGTTTAACCTCTTAAAGACCGCCATTATTTACGTCAACTATCCGTCAAGCACCGCCGGGGGGGCTCTTATCGTAAACGTAATCAGATTTTAAGACTTATCTTTACAAATACAGTTTTAAATCGGTCGGGGATTAGTTGCACAAATTTGTGCCAGCGGGTCTCAACGGTAATACTTGTTTACTGGCACGTTTTTGTGCCGCTGGGACTCTAGAGGTTAATGAGGTGGAAAATTTTATTTTTTAATGTGAAAAATTGCGACTGTAAGGCATTGGAAATTATAGCTTACGGTACGCAAAGAAAGATGCGTTTGTAAAATGGGAAGATACTGCAAAACAGAATTATTTATTGTTGTGATTTAAAAAATACCGTTATGTTTTGGTTAGAAGTTTATAGAAAATTATGAGTTTTAGTATTTCAATTAATACTTGGAGATGAGTTATTAAAAATAAGCAGCTGGATTTCTAATGTTATTTAAAAAATGACGTTTTTATTTATAAACCCTATTGCATTGATGTTTCTAAAAGTTCAAAAAAAAACTATTCATTCAACAGCCAATAGACAAAAAATCTACCAATGCAACTATTTTTTTTAACTACCAAACTACACATCACTAGTAAGTACTAAAAAATAAAGAATAGTCTATGGCACGAGCCCTCACTTCTCGCTGACTATTAAACACAACAAAAACACAAAAAAATGTACAAAGAAAATATAATATGAAATTTTATTGACCATGTATTTTTTGGGTTGGCAAAACATCACAATTCTGAGCTTAATTTTGATTTAATTATTTTTCGCCATCATATATTATTACAACGAAAATTGATTTATTTTGTCAAAAACATTGTTGATTTTTTTACATAGTCATAAATGTCATATTACATTTCGAAAAAATATTAATTCAGAAAACAAAAGGGAAAGAAAATCCAAAGCATCAATTATTCATTGAAAAAAAAAAAGAAAATCATTTCAAACACGAATCAAAATTATTGAGACAGTCGTAAAATTAGTTACATCCATGCAAAAAAGGGGGACACATGCTTAGAAATTAAATATTTTTAAAACTATTCCATAGTTTTTGAAACCCTCATCAAGGTTGTAATCTGTTGTCATATTTATCTATATATAAATCTGGGATTAGAAGCTTTCAAAAACTGATGGTATAATAAATAACATAAGGACTAATTTTCAACATTTGCTTTGACAACTTATAGACACGGCAATTTACCGATCATCAAGTAATCTTTTACTTGGAATTAAATCACATGACTGTATATTATAAGACTTTGTAGGGGAATCTGTGGATCTACTAAACCGATTTTGAAAATTCTTTGACTTATAGAAAGCCATGTTATATGTACGTGTTTTAGGCTATATAACATCTCGTTTCAACACTTGGGAGCTCAACAGTGGGTGAAACCGTTGGGCATAGCTAGTACTCAATATCTTTAATGCTTACTAAGCTACTTGTGTACTTAAGTGACAACTTTGATTGAGATCAATTTGTGTTACATGCAGACCTTAAAATTTTTCTGTAATTCTATCTCCTCTAACAAGTGGACGCGTCATTTGCTAGAGGGAGAAGTCCGAGAGGAACTGTCACTCATTTACATCAAAAGCAATGTTGCAATTGTTGAAAGTGTTGAATTTTGCACATATATCAAGTGAGGGTTTGAAGTTTTCAACTTTGTTGGAGGATCGACTTCCAATCTAACGAGATGCAGCTGAATACCAGTTTTAACATGAAGTGACTGCCTATCTGACCTTCATAACCCAGTTAGTACTGAGTAATACGATAACCCACCAAGAGTAATACAATACAAAGACAATACAGGTTGTAAAACTGTCGGGATACTGACTGCCTGTAACGACTGTCAAAGATCAACAAATGACAGCCGGAACCAACAGTTTAACGTGCTTCCCGAGGTAGGTACGGAGGAAACTCGGTATGTAACAGGTAAATATGAGTCTAAAACAAAATTTGATTTAACCTTTCAAGGACCGCCATTATTTACATCAACTATCCGTCAAGCACCGCCGGGCGGGCTCTTATCGTAAGCGTAATCTGATTTTAAGACTTATCTTTACTACTAATACAGTTTTAAATCGGTCGGGGTTTGGTGGCAAAAATTTTTGCTCAACGGTAATACTTGTTTACTGACACGTTTTTGTGCCGCTGGGGCTTTAGAGGTTAAGAATATTTTAGTTGATGGTAACATTGCAATGTCTATAAGCTTTAATACTAATAATATAGAACAGTTTTCGTACTTCCTTCAACTCCATAGTTTTTGCGGGGCTGGGGTAAAATGCTGGCTAAAAATACAAGTGACAAGCAAATGTATCGAATTAGTTAATGTCTTGTATATACATAATAGTACATGGCGTGGGGATTCATGTGGTGGGGATGTGACGTTTGGCAATGTTTACTAGATATTTACTACCTTTCATGTAATTCTAAAATATCAATCAGTACTATTTCTATATTATTGACTACTGAAAGAAAAATACCTTAGTTACTAGTCTATATTTATTTTATTCTGTTCCCTACATGAGTAACTTCATACAGACAGTCTTTTGTTTTTTTTTTATATGAGTGCTGTCCAAATTCTTATTTAAAACCTCAAATTTTCGTACAGGTCTAATTTATTTCAGTGTTTTTTTCAATTATTTTACATATTTTACTTTTTATAAATTTTGTTTAACCATTTTGTCCTTGGTAAGTCAAATTAATACTTACTTTTTCTTTCTGAGTTAAATGTTATCGTCATTTTCTCTTAGAATAATAACACAGTTTAAGAGTACTTTTTGCTTCAAAATTTGTTGCCTGTCATTGTTTTAAATTTGTACTCTTCACTTTCATATCCATAATTTGACCATAATACATGGTAAGCCTAAGAAGGTAACTACATCATCTACGTCTACTCTTGCCCCCCCACCCCCACCACACCCCCCCTGGCGGCCCCAGCTGCTCACCATATTGTTGTTCTGGAACACGGGCATGGGCGCGTGGTGGCCGTTGGGCAGCACGGGCGGCGCCAGCGCGTGCGGCGTGGACGCGGAGGGAGGAGACGACACGCCGGACGACACCCAGTTTGATTGCTGGAACAGAGGAACAGATGGTGATTAACTGATTAGTAAGGTACTTCTAAAATGTTATAGGTTTAGTTTCTAGTTCGGGCAAAGTATTATTTTGTTTTTCAATCAGGGATTTTTAATTTCTGGGTTCGATCCCCGCACGGAGCAAATGTTTGTATGACCTAAATGTCTACTACTTGTATTTCACAAATGCATTTATTGCGTGTTTTGGGTCTGCCTGTTGGTGTATGTGAGTTTAAATGTTCGTACATTTAAATTCTTAGGGTGGGGCAGTTTTTTTTAAGTAGTTGTCTCAGAGTTTGGACCTATAGATGCCCTGTAGATGGCAATAAGCTCGCATTAACACACTAAAACAGAATGCAGAAAATACAGCTTTGCTTTAAGTTCAACTCAGGGAATTACTGATGATTGTCAGTCTCCAGGGTATATTTTACACACATTCATAGCTCTAGCTAAATAACCCGTTAAAAACAAAAAAAAAAATAAGCTACAGTCCCAGTCACAAGACACAATAACTAGTGAAAGTACTGTAGTTGGCCATAGCGATGATGAATTGTCCCGGCCTTCTTAATGCGGTTTGGTGGATGGATGTCTGCCTACCTGTCCGTTGTGATGGTGGTGCTTGAGCGGCGGGTAGAGCCGCGCGTGCAGGGGAGGCGGGGAGTGCACGGGCGTGGAGGGGGACGAGCCGTATGAGGAGAGGCTCCCGGCCTCCGCCGCGCCCACACCGGGAGTGCTCGCTGAACCGCCGTACATCTGTGGAGAAGAAACAACAAATTTGAGGGTGCGAGGAACCAGAACTGTGCTAATTTTGAACCAGATTTTTATATGTAACCAATTTAAATTATTCGAGAAGGAGAATAAAATATCGTTCAAGGTCGTGATTAAGATTCAGCATACATTTCAAGCATAAATAATTTTTAAGTGAAGGTCTTGCTGTCTAATAAAAATCTTTTGTGAATTAGTTGCTAGATAAACGAAATAAAAAAAAAAAACTTCAGAAGACGAAAATTAACTACACACTAAATCTATGCCAAAATGAATCATTATTGCAATTTCCAGTATCGGAGCTGATCCGAACTTTTAAGCTTTTCAGGTAGCATCATCAGCGTTATGCAACGACTTAAACATCATCATCAAACACTCCATCCCAACTTACAGGTTGTAACGGCGGCTTGGCGACGAGCATGGGATCTGTGGGCGAGTGGTGCGGCGCCGCAGCCCTGAACGAGGACATCGGCGGCAGGGGGAGCTCCGCGCCGCCGCCCCCCGCCTCGCCCACCGGAGCACCCGCTATACCTGGAACAGCAGAAGAACAGCGGTAAGATAATATAGAAGAGTGTTACGTGGAACAGTTACAGTGGCCAATCTGGAAATGTCTTAACCGACTGCAGGCCTAAATTGGCCGCTGTACATATTTTCTGGCCAAATGGGGTATCCTCGATCCTCCCCAAACACAATGGTAGTATGGAGTCCTTTACTAGGATATGCCCCTCATGCCCTGTCCAACTACTTGCACCTATCAGGAATTAGACGAAGCAAATGTTAGAGCTGTGCAGGTGGCTACATACAATATAAGTTTCATCGACACTGAAAGGAGAAGCAATATTTTCGGTAATACTCAGGGTGCAACGGAATTTCATAAAGAAATTATACGCCATCATCATATTTGAACTACGTTCAAGAACGCCATCGTAATCACGAAATAGGACAATGTTGACATTCACAGCTCTCAAATTCTGATATGCGGCAGATGATCAAACGCTGGTGGAAATCGCTACAATTCCTGGAGTTCCTATCTTTTAGGTGGAATTGAATAAGCTGGAGAGCTGTGTCGCTTTGTAGGCGTCCAGACTAGGGTTAACATTTGTTTTTTTTTATCATTGTAGAGGTTTGCTATGAAAGATCAACCCACCAAGTATTTTGCTGTACATTTGTGTGCATTCGATTTGTCAAAACCGTTTTAGGGCGTATGGAACTTCTCCTGACTCACAAAGACTTCTACTGCTTCTAATAACCTGGTCAATTACGTTAGGGTATAAGAACGTACCTGGCGACGTAGCATAGGGGTCGTGCTGGTAGTGGGGGGGCGGCGGCTGGTAGTAGGGCGCGCCCCACTCGCCCCCCGCGTAGTACGCCTCCTGGTAGGGGGCGCCGGCGCCCGCGCCCTTGGGGGACGCGTAGCGGGACGGGGAGTCGTGCCCGAACTCATCGCTGCCGTACTGTGGAAGAGAGGAAGAATTTTGGTTAGTTGGATGCATCAGATCAGATATTTAGATACATTAAAAATTTAGATACATGCTGTTTTTAATGTCCTGGCAGAAAAACTATTCACCGGAGAACCTGACCAAAGACAATTTTTGTTGGTCTTTTATAGCGACACACAAGAAATTTAAGATTTTTCTGAGAGTACATTATCCCAAACAGTGACTATATTACGTCCAACAACATTATAATAGACAGAATGCTGATATTCTGCCTGCGATAGTGTAGGTATACGAAAGGACTTTAATGCGTAATTTGTCGTTTTGTGGCTTACTATCGTTTTTAGGATTTTTGGTAATTTTCACAAAATAATAGCAGGCGCCAGAGTTCAATCAATGTTAACCTTATTTCCATAAGCGGCATGGAAACAATGAAGTCGTCACTCGCAATTCAACCTGACGCGTTTAAGAATGTATGTGATGCTGTGTAAATATTTATTTATACCCTCGATTTGACAGCTTGAGAGGTAGACATCGATCAGAATTACAAACTATAACTACTGCAACATTTATGAGGAGCCGCCTCTTGACATATGGAGTCTGCGACTCAAAAACGGACAGTTTTTTGGCATATTTAAAACACTGCATATTGTCATGCAAGCTAACCACATATTCATCACGAAAATTAATCCGTACTTTCCGTACTAATATTATAAATGCGAAAGTAACTCTGTCTGTCTGTCTCTTCTTCACGCATAAACCACTAAACTGATTTCAATGAAATTTGTTTACAGATATAGTCTGGGACCCGAGAAAGGACATAGGATAGTTTTCATCCCGGAAATCTCTCGGGAACGGGAACTATTAATCCACGCGGACGAAATCGCGAGCAAAAAATAGTGATAAATAATGGTATATTTGCATGTGGATTGTTACAAACATTTATACACGTTCTTTTAATAAACTAGTTGAGTCCGATGTTTCTTACCTGACTTCTCTGAGAAGAAACAGCAGAAACAAACTCAGAGGTATTTTTAAGAAAAAACTACAGTGACTGGACCTGTCCAATCAGTGCAAGCATTTGTCAGTTACCGTGTAGCTCGACTCAGAACTCAAGGAGCTTCAACGACACGACGAACAATAACAAAAAAGGGACATAAAGAGGCATCGTAATATTCAGTACTAACTGGTTGGAGGTTAGAGGCATTCGCTCTATGTAAAATGATGACGCGGTTGGCGCAGTGGCTAAGCGTTTAACCACCGCGATACGTGTCCCAGGTTTTATCCCCGAACGGAACAAATATTTGTATGGTCAGCCGACCGAAACTGAAGTGGAGGTGGACAGGTCACATGATGAGGAACCAAAGGAACAAATGGACAAAAGAAATAACAGAGTGGTGCACGATAATACAAAAGAAAGAGAGGCAGACAACGTAGGACATGGGAAGACGACATAAAAAGAATAGCAGCTGCAACATGGACAAGGAAAACACAGGATCGCACTCTATGGCAAGCTTTAGGGGAGGCCTATGCTGAGTAGCAAGACAATCTTTGCAAAACTGGTGTCAATTTTAGAAATTTTATTAAACTTAGTATGTAAGAAATATGTTTTTTTTTTAGGGGCTCGTGGCTAAATAATGGTAGCCGCTCGGGTCAATCTTTAGGTTAAGCCGCGCTTGCCTAGGTTGGCCTGTGGATGGGTGACCCGTTACATACCGAGTTTCCTTCGTGCCTCGAAAAGCACGTTAAGTTGTTGGTCCCAGCTGTCATTTGTAGATCTTTAACAGTCGTTACAGCTAGTCAGTGTTCTGAAAGTCTGACAACCAGTCTTACCAAGGGGTATCGTATTTCCCAGTACTAACTGGGTTATGGAGGTCAGACAGGCAGTCGCTGCATGTAAAATACTGGTATTCAGCTGCATCCGGTAAGACTGGAAGCCGACCCCAACATAGTTGGGAAAAGGCTCGGCACATAATGTAAGAAAAAAATATGTTTTGTAAAAATTGTTAAATAAATGCTAATATAAAGCCGACCCCAAAATAGTTAAGAAGGAGCTAATCGGTCGGGTAATGATGAACCTTGATTGAATACTCCACACGAACGCAGTATATTACAACATCGCATATAAGACACATGGTCAATTTTCCTTCTCAAAAAAACCACAAACAGTTCTATTACTAAATACCTGCGCTACATATAAGGAACAGCCCCCGAGGCCAACGCTATTGTTTCTCTTTACATTAACTGCAACATTACACTAAGGACTTAGTCACCAGGCACGGTTCGGAATTATTCACTGATTATTACATTACTGACTAATACTTCTTATTGGAACTGGTCTATATTCGGAGT
Organism: Ochropleura leucogaster; assembly: GCA_958449745.1. Taxonomy (NCBI): domain Eukaryota; kingdom Metazoa; phylum Arthropoda; class Insecta; order Lepidoptera; family Noctuidae; genus Ochropleura; species Ochropleura leucogaster. The sequence goes on from OY288227.1 coordinate 681,834, forward strand.
TTTGTTTGTTGTTAGGGAAATATGTAAACTTAAAACGTTTTTGCACACACTGTTTCAATATGCGGCCATTTCATGTTCCCTAATCACAAGTCTTGTCTGCTCAGAGTATCTCTAGGGTCTCAACTATCTCTGTACCATAATTCATCAAAATCGGTTTAACTATTTAGGCGTGTTCCATACAAACAAACTCGCTTTCGCTTTTATAATATTAGTAACACGGAACAAATATTTGTATGAACGAAATGTAGACGATAGTGTGTGAGAGAGTACGAGAAAAATATGTGTGTGTGCCGTAACCTATTATAACTTATAAGTAAATATTAATAAATACTAGTATAATTACATTATGCTCAAATATATATCCATAAATAAATACATATACCTATTACGATTGAGAGGACAGGTAATGCTCTTTCACTCCGTTTTTGAATAGAGAAATGGAGATAATCCAAACTTCCAAACTAATATTATAAATGCGAAAGTAACTCTGTCTGTCTGTCTGTCTGTCTTTTCATCACGCCTAAACTACTGAACCGATTTGTGTGAAATTTGGTACAGACATAGTTTGGAACTTGAGAACGAACATAGGTTAGTTTTCATCCCGGAAATCCCCCGGGAACGGGAACTATTAATCCCCGCGGACGAAGTCGCGGGCAAAAGCTAGTAAGAAATATATTGTTGCGAAGGAAATATAAAAAATGATTTTCCTTCCCCTACACAAAATACTTTAGTAGGAGTCACGAACCTAGGCTTGTGTTAGAGTACAATACCTGTCCACTTGCTGGCAAGATAGTCATATACCGGCAGACACACACCATATCAGTCAACACAACAATGAGACGCAAGTGTGCGCCATGTTTTTGATAGTTGCGACATTTGAGAAAGCTTTTTAATTGCGATTATTGTTCGTTTAGTCGTACGTTTGTTGTTTGGGGACCTGTGGGAAGTTGACTAGGTTCCTGGTTGTAGGATTTATAACAAACTAGCTTTTGCGCGCGGCTTCGCTCGCGTTAAATTCGGGGTAACACAGTTTCCCTTGCGCCTTATGGATTTGTAATAGCAACGGTAAGTTTTCCATTTTCTTCCCTCTTTCTCCCTCACACCCCACTAGCCTTTGTCCGTCTCCTCGTTTCCAACTATCTCTGTACCAAAATTCATCAAAATCGGTTTAGCCATTAAAGCGTGAAGGGGTAACAAACAAACTTAGTTTCGCTTTTATAATATTAGTAAGGATTTATGTTAACCTAAAAAAAAACGGCCACATAAGAGTCAGACGTGCGACATAAACAGCATATCTTTTGACTGCGTAGATTTAGAGACTCGATCTCAGGCTCCAAAGGACCACCGACTTTAGGATATGGTTCTAATTTCAACTCAATAACAACATGCCTTCTCAAGATAAAGAGTCTTGACAGACAGACAGACATACGAACAACAAAGTGATCCTATAAGGTTTCCGCTTTTTCTTTCTAAGTTTAAGGCTTATGGAACACTAAAAACCGCCGTCTGACCGCCTTGACCAGCCTTACCAAGGGGTATCGTATTATAACCGGGTTGTGGCGGTCAGATAGGCAGTCGCTCCATATAAAATGCTGGTGTATTCAGTTGCATAGTTGAAAAAAGACTAGGTACGTGATTATCACTGTGCTCAATGGTAGATGACATTTTAGTGTCTCCAAATTTTTTATCATAACGAAACTGCTAATCAATATAACACTAGCATTAAGTGGAGCAATATCCCCACACACACACACACATATATGCGACAAACAAATCTCACAATAATCGCAATTACACACGACAAAACTTTCAACATGATCTCGCAACGTCACAAATATGGTCCAGCGCACACTTGCGACCATTGTTCACGGGACGGTTATGGTCCACGCAGACTCTTATGGTAAGGTTTGGTAGATAGACAACAATGGGGTGAAACCAGGTGGTTTGCTTATGGTCAATGTGAACGTAAGTTGTGTATTTAGTGTAACGGTTGAAGGAGTATTAATTTCTGTGTTAGATAAAATTTTAAGTACTTAGGCGCGTCGCCCACACGACCAACAGTCCAGGCACAGTCGGGGTGCGGGCGCGTTAGGCGTGTCGCCCACAAGAAGATAAAGAAAATCTCGTTGCGGCGTGCCTCTTATGTGCCTGTGCTTCGACTGTTAGTCGTGTAGGCGACGCGCCTAAGACTTGTGTGTGTGTGTGTGTGTTATCGTTTCTTCTAAAACTACACATTCTCGTATCAATACAATAACACCACGCTTGTAATTTAGGAAGGGTTAGGCAGAGATTTAAAATCAAAATCAAAATATTTTATTTCACATAACAAAAACCCATAGATAAATAAATAACTTAAACAAAGTCAACATACTATTACAATCGTGTTTCTAAATAAAATGGGATCTTAAATTAGCTTACAAGTTTAAAATATACATAATTAATGTGATATGGTGCAGCAAATATCCTATCCTACTTAATATTATAAATGCGAATTTTTGAGAGGATGGATGTTTGTTACTCTTTCATGAAAAATCTACAGAACGGATCTTGATGAAATATGGCACAGAGGTAGATTATAGACTGGAATAACACATAAGATACTTGTTTTTTCTATATCACGCGGACTAAACCGCGGGCGCCAGCTAGTTTATAATAAGAAGACCATCCTTGTTCCATATCCGTCTCCAAAGTACCGTTTCCCAATACAAGGTCCTCAGGCCCGTTGTTAACTGTTCTCTAGCAATTAATAATGCATCGGCTAAATAAGAATGTTGGAGCGACGCCCGCTCATTAAGCCTTTACACTATACTTTCACATTCCCCCGCAGGGAAGACGGTTAGGACGTTACTTTAAGGACATATTATAAGCTGACGCATTGCTAAATCCTTACTAATCTTCCCCTTTTCTGAACTCTATCTCCCCCTTTTGTCACTTTTTTATCTTATGTCCGTCCGTCTCCAGAGTTCCAACTATCTATTCAACAAAATTCATCAAAATCGATTTGGCCATTCAGGCATGAAGACAACGAAACAGACCAACAAACTCATTTTCGCTTTTATAATATTAGTAAGGTCAGCTCTTCAGCCAAATCCTTACTATGATAATAATATTATTAAAACAAAAGTGAGTTTGTTTGTTTGGCTAATGGTACAGTGATAGTTGGGATCCTGCAGACGGACATAGGCTAGCTAAAAAGGGGGAGAAAAAGGGAAGAAAAGGGGAGAGATAGATTTTTTTTCGATCATCACACGGGTTAAACTTAGCGTTAGCCCAGTAACTATGCCACGCGGACAAAGTCGCGGACGGAAGCTAGTATTCTATATATCTGACGAGCCTAGTTATTCAGCTCCTTTGTTAGGAGTACGTCTTGTACCTCATAACTGCACCCATTCAATTAACCCGACAACACACAATGCACTCCAGGCGCCCAGTCAATCCCTACATCCGCATTACTGAGATATCTTATAAAAATAAACTTATTAATTAACAGTTCAGACGATGAGTCAGTGCTAAATCATTGTTCCCACATCGTCGCTAGCTTCCTGCTGTTCTTACCGGGTTTGTGTGGGATAAGTTATAAGAGATTAAGAGAAGCTTCATGCATCCGGCTTGGCTTGGCTTTAAATTCAGTCTGCAGTTGAATTTTAGTATTTACATTAAGCGACAGCTTTTCTGAACTCCACAACCTCGTTAGAATTGGTCTATTATACGATACTAATTAGTAAAACTGGTTGTCAGATCATTATCATCATCATTATTTTCCTGCCCTTGTCCCATTCTATTTGGGGTCGGCATCATTTATTCTTTTCTCCATCATATCATTCCTGGTTGTCAGATATTTGGGCGAAATACCGAATACTGGTAATTTATTATTATCATGTTTTTTTTTAAAAAAAAAAAACGTTGGCCCCCTCTTGGAATTCCTCCTGTATCGTGGGTGCGTTTACAAACATTTAAATTCACATACACAAACAGCCAGACCCGAAACAACTACCTGTAGGCTATGCAAATAACATAATAAATTGACAGAAATATTCTCAGATGACAGTGAAATCGCTCTCACACATTAAAACGCTACCGCTCCTAACTTACATCCCAATATCACTACGTAATTCATATGAAATCATTTTTCATTATAAGCCCGGGAACAGATTTAGAGTCGACTTTATACTCTTAGAGATGTTATTAATGAGTCATCAATGGATTCGGATTATTTATTCTGAATGTTTGGCTAAGTGCATTGTAGTTGGTAGAAAATTATTAAAATCACACTTGGTATTACCAAGGCAAAAGTCTGTGTATGTTTGTTACTCCTTCAAACGAATATGATGAATATCAGTATATAGATAGCATATACTCTGGATTAACACATAGGTAACTTTTAATTCCAGACTAATTTTTTCACATCTAGCAGATGCAATTTTATCATTATTTTATATTATAGAGTGTCCATGGAGTTTCTTGCCCATTCTTCTCCATAGAGATCAACGCTTTGGAATGGGCAACTACAGTACTTTCACAAGTTATTATGCCTTGTGATCGGGACTGTAGCAGTAAAATTTTGTTTTTTTGACATTCAAAAGTGCCTGTAATGGCCTAATTGAAATAAATGATTTTGATTTTGATTGATCTCCCATTTTCAAGCAACATTTTGCACCAACTTTTTTCTACATTAACTTTCTAAAATCATTGACCACCCTAAGAAGGGGCGTACACAATGTGTTGCAGATTCAAGATGGCTGCCGAGTATCACATTACAGAAATCCATTAAGCAATGTCAAAAGTGGCGTCTAAAGGATATAGAATTACTGAATGGTGTTCAACAAAAAAATTATGATTGGAGGCTTCCATTTTTGGATAATAGAAGTTATCTTAGAATCTTTGGCTGTTTATATCAAAATTAAAATCCTTACTAATATTATAAAAGCGAAGTTTGTTTGGTTTGTTAGGTCACGCCTAAATGGCAAAACCGATTTTGATGAATTTTGGTACAGAAATAATTGGGAGACGGACATAAGCAATTTTTTTTTAAAGTGAAGACAGGGATATTTTTTTTCGATCATCACGCAGGTTAATGTTAGCGTTAGCCCAAAGGAACTATGCCACGCGGACGAAGTCGCGGGCGAAAGCTAGTATAATATATTTACATGGGCACTTATAAAACGTGGAGAACGGTCGTGCACGATTAGGGTTGGTCGTTACTTATAGAGATGAACCAGAAAGAAACTCAATAGTTACTCTTTTAAAATCATTTGGTTTGGCAATGTTGTTGATACAGCGTTAGTACTTAAGTTTCCAAAACGTCATCCAACTATCTCAGATTGGCACAAATTCTACTTCCTGCCTCTAGATCTTGAGACCAACACGCAATATGCAAGTTTCTGGAATCCTCTTTACTTTTTCGTCAATAAGAATTGTTTTTGCTGCAAAATTGTAGTGTAGACAGTTAAACAAAAGATGGATTGACAAAGGAGATTGGTAAAAAAAAAACAAAAATAAATACACTTAATTCAGGGTAAAGATTTTGATCACACTAGAAACCCTATTTCAAAGGCAATTTCTATTTCATTTACACAAATAAACGTTGCTATAATTATGAATGTGCTTTGTGCTTGAACTTTTTGTGTGCGCAAAGAGATCTTATGCCTAATTTTCAACCGGAAAATGGAAAGAGGATCTAATTTAACTTCTAAGATTTTATTACATAGTTACTGGTAAACTTAATTAAAGGCGTGTTGCTGATCCCAAGTAACATGGTACCTGGTATTGTTGCGGGTTGTTCGAAAGAGAACACAAAGCGCAAAAGCAGGAACATGGATGGATTTTAGTCAGTAAGTCTAGACACTCCCCCCGCTTACGGAAGAAGATATTTGGTGATTTCCCATCCCTGATGATGTTGAAGATGATGTAGATAAGCTAGTTTTAAATCTACGTTCAACGTCACACTTCCCAATCCATCTTCAGCCGCTCAAATATTCCCATCCACAACATAACTCAATGTATTTACATCACTGTTTGTGTGTTTGTGACCAGTATAATTGACTGCTGCTAATTTTAGCCGGCGTGGGACGAAGCACGATTATCTAATAGTACTAGAGATAGTACGCTCTGCACGTGTACGTAGATGTGTGCTTACTGAAATACGTGCAGTAGACTACAAGTCACTGCTTAAATTTAAATCTCGAACTGGTATAGTATAATCATCATATTCAGCCTTTTACTCAACAATGATGGGTCAGAATTGTCACACAGTGGATGACTGAAAACGGTCGTGGTCACCAAGGAAGGTCACCCAAAAACCTCGTTCCCGCCGGATTAGGCAGAGGAAGCTAAACACCCAGAAACTTGAAAAGGAATGGAGGCCTTAGCCAGCAGTGCGCCAAAATAGGATAATAAAAAAGGTAGGAGTCGGCTTCCGTGATACTGCCGAATGCAGTTGAATACCAAAATTTTAAATGGAGCGATTAAATGTTGATGGACGGAGTGCGAGAGGAAGGCCAAAGGAAAGATGGATGGATTGTGTAAGGAATGATATGAAGAAGAAAAGAGTAAATGATGCCGTGACGTCTGAAAGGGGAGAATGGAAGAAGAAATCGTGTTTCGCCGATCCCAAATAGAATGGGACAGCGGCAGGAAAATTTTACAGTCAAATACTAGTAAGAGGGGATGGAGCGAATCAGTCCGAAGACAATGTAACCATCTACTAAGATCACATTTTACAGCTGTTGACTAGTGGTTATTATTAAGTTACGTGCTTGTTTCATTTTTTTTTTTTTATAAAGATTCCCTATCTGACGTCAACAACCTAGTTAGTACTGACAGACTTAAAGAGCCACTGACTACCTGTAACGACTGTTGAAGATCTACAAATGACAGCCGAGATCAACGGCTTGCAAGGAGGAAACTCCACATGCTGGTTTGGACTGCTGACCTTCAGCTGGCTTGGCATAGCATAAAGTTTCAATACAACAGGAGGCCAGTTTATACTGGTTTGTTATATTTGAAGTTCGGCCTATTACAACGATGATGGATACAGAAATATGCCACAACACCGTGAGTAATTGACGCTGAAACTATTAGCTTTTTGTAATGCTCACATTGCCAAGACGTCAAGAAGTGGTTGTTCGCACGACGACAAATCAAGCTTTACAAAACCTCTCATTGTACGGGTAATCTGTACAAAAAGGAGGTCAAGTAATACTGGAAAGGTACACCTTGATGTTTGGCCGTGTGTACAGTACAATTGTTGGCAGAACTAAGGATTGTTATTTATTAAAGCATGTTGCAAATTGGCGAAAGAAACTGTTTTTATCTTTCAAATCTTTTGGCGTCTCCAGGTACAGCACAGATGAGATTGTGACGTCGTGTTAACAATGTACGTACCTATAAACTGAGAAGCTCCATCTCTTTAATATGTACTAAAAGAGGAGCTGGTATGGTGCCTGTTTAGAATATAATATGAGAGGTCTCCGATATCTATACTTTGGGCTGGGTACTCTAATGTGGATGAAGCAGACCAAATATTCCTCACGGTTGCACATGTGTACGCTAAATCGTTGGACTAAAATAATAAAGAAGAAGAAACCAAGAAATTTACCAAGAATCTCAGTCCGCACTACTTCTCTCCAAAATAACAATAAAATATTGAGTATTGAGTTAAACAATATTAATACAAAAAACATTAAGAAAAACTCGTGTCATGGTATTTGTTACCAAACTCCTTCGAAACGGCTGGATTGATTTGTATGAAATTTTATGTGCATATCGGGTAGGTCTGAAACTCGGCCAACTTCAATTTTTCATACCCCTATCTGGTAAGGATGGTCTGAACAGCGGGTGAAACCGCTGGGCACAGCTAGTAATATATAATAAGCATGTGTTTTGATAAATATAGCTATTCAATTGAATAATGGAATACCACAGACTACCTAAAGTATTGTCTCTGTTGCGCCCTTGAATCCATTCACAGATTGTCTTGAAAATATCGCTTTTAGCGATAAGACTGCCCATTGTGTCAACCAATTTTTATGTTTTATCTATACTGTAATACCACTAAATAAAAAAAAAAACAAAAGTCATTTATTCCAATTATGCTGATAATCAGCACTTTTTGAACGTCACATTACAAGAGACAGTCCCACAAAAACGCCCTGCCCTTCCCACTTCCTAGTGTTTTAGCTGGGAAGAAGTGGCGGAACAAACTCCCCAGCAACACATCTGTCTGTCAGGTTAGAAGAGCCAGATTTTAATTTGCATGGTAGATCTATCCGATGACAAGCTAGCAAGCTTCAAGATAAAATGCTTCTTGATTGACGAGAATATCCTATAAACAGTCCACAAATAAAATCAATTCTTAAGATCCAGGTGTACCAACTTACCCCACTTTCTTGACTAGTAGTCGCCGGCGGCTGCAAGCCATGTTCCTCATTATATCTTCTCCTCGCCCTATGCCTCAACAGTGCTGAAGCGTCAGGCTGACCAAATTGGAACACATGCTCATCTTTCCCACTTAAAAACACTTTTTGAGCATTCAACTCATAGTCTTTCCCGTTAAAGTCTGTGCTAACATACTCCGATCTCACTCCATCGAGGATCTCCGCGGATAGCCGAAGACTGTCCGAAGTTTGCCGAAGGTTGACGTCCGAGTCACTTCGGTAATTTTCGCATATTTGGTTAAACGTATTGAAGTATTCGGATGCTAGGTCTGTTCTAGGTTCATAAATGATTTCTGCTATTGGAGGCGGCTCCGAAGGGAGAGTAAATGTGGAGTCCATGTTAGAAACGTCATGCCGAAGCGCCATTTTCGTCATGAAGTCATTTGAATTTGAATTTCTTGCATTTGTTTGGACGCATCACTTTGTTTTGTTTTGTTCACTGTTCAGTTTGGTTGTCACTTGATTTTTTAGTTTTTACACTTTGGTTTGTTTAATTGTTTTTGGATTGATAAGTTTATATTTAAATGTGTGTTTTTGCTGCCAACGTTTTGTGACACTATGGAATACAATTCAAGTTGAATTTATGTTCATAACTCTCGAGTAATATCTAGTCGTGCGGATCTTCGTAAAAACTAAAATCTATCAGACATTCATTCTCAATTACATCCAATCATCTAAAAGCTCTAGCAAAAATCAAAACCGACACAAAAATCAATTCAAACTCACTTCCTTTTAAAACCGCTAAAAAACACAAACAAAAAAAAAACAATTTTCAACATGACTAAATTTTCGCTAATTTACAACACTTGTGCACGACCACCCTAAAGAAGCAATCTAACCGCAAAGCCGCCATAGACAAAGAAGACCAAATCCGAAGGAAAAAAAAAACAAAATTACACACGCTCTATGGATCCCATAGAATTGTATTTAGCACCTTGCTTTAAATCCCTTGGGAAAGAACCGAAGACCATAGACACGAAAGGCGAGTGAAAGGCCCAGGTAACATTTTGTGTTATGAAAGGGTGCAATTGTCATATTTTTTGACAAGTACATTATATTCAGAATTTTCGGACTATCAAAGTGACAAGGTGTGGTCATTGTAACAATGGTTGTTGATTGTCAATGCATCGATCATGAATTCGATGGTATAGCGTGGTGATTTTGGCGCGGTTTTGACAACAGGACTGACAGAAGAGATATTTTTATTTGAAACTAGCTCGAAAAACAAGTTTCCTATAATATGTTAATCCAGACCATAATCCTCTGTGTCAATTTTCATTAAGATCCGTTCAGTCGTTTTGACGTGAAAGAGTAACAAACATCCATCCATACATTCATCTATCCATCCTCACAAACATTCGCATTTAGTAGAATGCTCTTTGGAATACATAGGACTACCTCATGAGCATAAGATCTTGTGTTTGATTCTTAGCGTGGATCTGTGCCTGGTTGATGGCATTCGTCTCGTCTGCTAAATAACTAGTGTAATGTTGGTACACGCATACCTAACCCTTGAAATATTAATCCAATACGTTTGGCTTCTAACATTGTTCAAAATCAAAAATCAAAATACATATTTTTATTTCACATAGGCCTACATGGGCACTTATAAAACGTCGAGAAAAGATGCACGGTTCGGGTTGGTCGTTTCCTATGGAGAAGAACCGACAAGAAACTCCATGGAGGGACACAGATCTTTTTTTTTACATTTGGTATGAGTCTCTTAAGCCAACCAAATTCAAACTTTACTTTGTTTTTAGATGTAGGCTTTAGTTCAATAAAGATTTTTAATTATTATTACAACCGTGAAAAGAAGGACCACAGTGAACGATACGATTGCTATTATAACGTATAAATTGTATGGTTACATGATAATTTTGAACGAATTATTCATTGGATCGCTAGGTCATCTAGAGGATGTTGAAACCGTTTAAAAACCGATTTAATGATAAAACTATATCACATAATATCTTAATTAATGAAGATGACATTTTGACATTGGAGTCTACTCCCAGGTGTCTTGAGTATCATCGATAAAACGATAATCCTTACTAATACTATAAAAGCGAAAGTAAGTATGTTTATTTGTTTGTTACGTCTTCACGCCTAAAAAGCCTAACCGTTTTTGATGAATTTTGGAACAGAGATAGTTGAGATTGAGAAAAGGGGGAGAAAGCGGGAAGAAAAGGGGAGAGAAAGATTTTTTTTCGATCATCACGCGAGTTAAAGCTAGCGTTAGCCCAAAGTTATGCCACGCGCACGAAGTCGCAGGCGGAAGCTAGTGGCTGAATAAAAATGGGCTTATAAAACTTACTGCTGTGTGAACGCATCGTAATATGGGATAAAGAAACAAAAAAATTGTGTATCTTGAGAAGGTGTTTGAGAAATCATTTTCACCTTAAATGCAAGCGAAGTCCAGCTGCATATTTTAATAAAAATAAATTTAAAAAGTTCACTTCTCAAGTCAGAAACCTTAAAAGTGACTCATTAACTTTTTGTTCCCAAATTCAGAGAGCAATCTGTACGTAATTACTGACCATATGATACTGTTTCTGTTCACAATTACACAGCTGATTTGATACCAGTTACGGTTGCTTTACATGCCTTAAGATTTAGTGTCACCTCCCCCAGGTGACAGTTTTTATCAAATTAAATGCACAGCTTCTTACCTCCCGCAACAAATATTTGTATGACCTACAGTAGTTGTTTCGGGTCTGGCTGTTTGTGTATGTGAGTTTAAATGTATGTAAAACGCACCCACGATACAGGAGAAATTCCAAGAGAGTGGGGCGTTTTTTTTTAAAAAAAAAACTGGACATCCATTGGACACCCGGATGGAACGAAGTTATTATTTATTATGTACAAATACAAAAAAACCTGTATACACTCAACAAAAATAATCGTCGCGACACCACACTCTTATAACTGGCTTGCTTTTTTGACAGCAAGGAGTCGTTACAACTTTTGGTCTTAATTTTTTTCCGTCTACCCCCTATCACAAAACGCGATAAGGAACTTCGTTCCAAAAAAAAACACCTCAAACCAGAAACTTTGAAACAAAAGCCACCCTCAAATAATGAACCCGTATTCGCGACAACATGCCACCTTCGCAAGAACAAAAGGATGTACCTACACAGCGCATGAGTACATACATCGTAGTACGTGGGAATCAGCTGATCGGGTGTCAGGTTGCCTGCCTTGGTGGCGACCACCCGGACTGCACGGAGGGTTACGTGCGCAATTGTGTAGCGGGCGACGGGTTCGGTCTTAGGTGGCGATATTCTTGTGCATGTGTTAGGCAGGGTTTCCTAAACTTTGAAGATTAAGGAACACCCACCACCTTTTATTTTATGGAAGACTTATAACAAATAAATACACAGTAGTAGTCCCACAGTGTAACTTAACATTATCCTTACTAATATTATAAAAGCCAATGTGAGTTTGTTTCTTTGTTACGTCTTCACGCCTTAATGGCTGAACCAATTTTGATGAATTTCAGTAGTGGTACTGAGATAGTTGATGAGATGATGATTGAGATGGGTAGTTTTTTTTTTAAAGTGGGAAATTGGGTAGAAGGGGGAAGAAAAGGGAAAACTTGTTTTTGTTATAACAATCACTAAGGCGCAAGGGTAAAAACTACAGGTATGGAATACAAATCAGGAATGGAAAACTGTGTTACCCAGAATTCAACGCGAGCGAAGCCGCAGGCAAAAGGTAGTATGAGTTTAAAAAGAAAAAAAAAACGACTAACATAATGTAAATGATTGTCTTTCAACCAAAACTTTCAATTAAAATCAATCGACGCCTTTAGCTTCGTTACACCATGTATTAACAAAAACTCGTATCAAAAACCTTACTAAAAAGACGTCACGTTATTACCCGGTTTCCTTCTGCTCTCATCAAGAAATTGAGCAAAAAAAAAGCCGTCCAATTGTGAAACAATTTATATTTTCATCAGTTTTCCTCATTCACCCCCTTTAACTCCGTTACGTCTATCACTCTGAGCGTAAGTATTACGTCACTAAAACCCCTTCGAGATGACGTGGGTGGCTGAAAACTTGGGACAAAAGTTGCGTTTATTTCTATGAATGAAAGAATAAATGTGCGTAAGGTGATAGAAGGGTTAAGTGGCATGAATTTATGTGTGACTAGCTGTCTTCCGCGGTTTCAGTTACTACACCGCTTTCGTGGGTAGTAGCGTGATATTGTATATGCCTATGTTAATTCCTGATAATGAAGCTTCCTATTAGTGAAAAAATGGTTAAAATCGGTCCAGTGGTTTTGGAGCCTATTTAATATCAACAAACCAACAAATCTTATCTTTCCTCTTTATAATCTACTAGCTTTTGCCCGCGGCTTTGCTCGCGTTAAATTCGGGGTAACACAGTTCACCTTGCGCCTTATTGATTTGTAATTGCAACGCTAAGTTTTCCCTTTTCTTCCCTCTTTCTCCCTCACATCCCACTTTTTTCAAAAAAATATTAGCCTATGTCCGTCTCCTGGTTCCCAACTATCTCTGTACCAAAATTCATGAAAATCAATTTAGCCATTAAAGCGTGAAGAGGTAACAAACAAACTCACTTTCGCTTTTATAATATTAGTAAGGATATCCAAGGTACACATCACAATTATGAAAGACAACACACAAACAACTTTTAGACGATCTTTCCGAGGCACAAGGTGATCTTGAACCCAACAGATAGTCTCCCATCCATGAGCCGGCCTCGACAACCGTAACTCAGCGTTCGACCGATCCCTTTACATTCCTCCACTAAATAAAACAAACCTAACAGTAATACAGCTATTACATTTTCAAAAAATGCAATAAAAACGTATTGACTCGGGCACCGAACCCGCGGCCTTGACCCCACACATCTGCCGACCCACCACCTGTCATACGGAGCGATGTGCTATGCCAATCGCATACCAGGCTAGTAGGAGTATGTTTACTATGATCATGGTTGATGGAGAGTAGCGAACATTTGGTGGCTGTATAAATTTGAAACATTGGGAGCAGTTGTCAAAATATTCAAAAAAACGACCAGAGTCGGACTTGCGCATCAAGGTTTATAGACTTACCGGGCGTTCCAATGAACAAAAACGAATCGTTTTGCTAACGGAAAGTTGTATTTTGACATACGTCCCATAGAATTTATGTCAAAATACTACCATCCGTTAGCAAAACGAATCGTTTCGTGTTTATTGGAACCGGGCGTTAGAGTGTTTGATTTTTCGCAGCTGCAACAAATTTAAGTAGGTATATGGTTTAAATGTCATCTCGATAGCTCTACGTGTTCCCGAGATAAAGGGCCCTAACAGACAGACCTATCAATAACTTGCCTTATACAGTGTAGCTACAACACTATTGTATTCTATGACATCGTAATATAAAAAACTAAAAATAAATACAAAAGTTTTCTATCACATTCAGAACGAACCATACTTAAAATTTATTGAAATATTAATTCAAAATCCGCCCGCCGTATTACAGAAAACAACCCCACAAAATCAAATAACTTAAAAAAAATACTCTTTTTCCCAGCGTGCACAATAACATGACATTTTAATAATTTCTTTTACCACAGGGTGGTTTGTATGACGTGGTGCGTTCTCAATGGTTTAGTTTATACTGACGTGTCAAGGAAATATTACAAGGGTTTAAATTAATCAAACATTAAAATACTCGTCTTCACCCTTTTATTTCCACGAACATGTCACCGTGGAATATTTCACACCCACATTTCACTGGTTCCGTTCCGTTGAGTAGGCCGATCCGGTTGGTGGTTTTTGGGGATGAAGACTTGGTCCTAAGGTTTCATAATGGCCCTACTAGGGTTGCGGGTTGTTCGAAAGAGATACCAAAGGCTCTGAACATAGGCAAAAGAAGGAACATGAAAGGGTTTATTTAAGTCAATATCCCCCGAATACTGAAACGTCACTCAAAATTTGAAGGCTGCTTAACATTTGAGCAGCTCTTAAACTTTAGATTTTGTATGGTCAAACGTCACTTCTGAGTCTCTGTTAAATTTAAGTGGGACTTAAATTTTGAGTGACGTTTCAGTATTCGGGGGTATATGTCTGATACTCCCCGGTTCGCCCAGAGCGGCGGAAATTATTTGATGCATTACCATCCGCAAAAAAAATGTGTCGATATCCATCCACGGACCAAACTAGCCAACTTAAAGAGCGACTCGAGCGGTTGTTATTATTTAGAAACGAGCTGCTCGCGTGTATGTTAACTTAAAAATTCAGATGCATGGTTAATTTTTGTCACCAGAAAGTGGCAATTGAAAACTTAACGGAAAAACTAAAGCTCACGTAACGAATATAGCCTTAACTATACAATAAGGGTTAGTTTCCCCTCAAAATCGACCCCAATCATTCAAGAAAATATCCTTATGCTCACCTATATTTAAGTTAAAAGCTTTAAATACCCAAGCACACGCATACTTAATGTAATAATTACCTACTATTAGTGTTCATTGAAAACCCACCTGTTACTTCGGAACAAAAGGAGCGATTTCTTAAAAGGGACTGGTTGGGTCCGGTCTGGTCTTACAGAACAAATTGTAGAGGGGAAAGAAATTTTCAAAGAAGTTACTGCCCTCATTTTGAAATCGGGTGTTCAGTTTTCAATAGGGATATTGTTGGCTATAGACCTGTTTATTTTTAATGCAGTCATACCAGTCAAAATGCAGCGTCAGAGGGATAAAATCCGGGCCTGTGGACGGTGAGCAATGGGTAGCTCATCGTCCGACCGTATTGACGACAGGCCGTGTCGAAGGCGCTTTGTTTCACGCGCGCCTCAAAGAGATGTCAGCAAAGTCGGGGTTGCGGATTGTTCGAAAGAGATGGCATGAATGTGATAAATGAACATGGGTGAATTTTAGTCAGTAAAAGTGACTCTCCCCCCCGCTCCGCCCAGAGCTGGGTAAGTTATTTGATGATATTCCACCCCAAAAAAAAGAGGGATAACAGCAAGCTTTTCTTCGCACTCAACCTCATCCATCTCCTGCCCATATCTCAATTTATTTGTGGTTGTTGCAGCATGTCTTCTTCTTCCATACTTCTCTATTACTCATTACCTCATAGTGTCTTAAAGAGTGATGGATCTGAATATTGATGGACGGAGAGCAAGAGGAAAGCCAAAGAAAAGATGGATGGATTGTGTAAGGAATGATATAATGGAGAAAGGTGTACCTAAATGATGCCGTGACGTCTGATAGGGGAGAATGGAAGAAGAAAACGTATTGCGCCCACCCCAAATAGAACAAGGGCACGAAAATGATGTCAATTTCATTATAAACCGCGAAAATTTAAAACAATCTTCTTTTCTTAAATTATTTGCCATAGACATGTTTGGGAGACACCAAGTCAAAGATCGAAAGTAAAAAAAGAAGAATGTCCAGAAACCTGGTCCTAACCTCCAAGGTACAACAATACTCCACATATTCTCCAGTAACATTTCCCAAAAGCACCTCTACACCGTTACACGGTCGCTCGCGCACGAACGCGCAGCACCTGCCATTGGGACCGGTCGGCGCGGGCGCACCTAACTTTACGATTATTTTGACCCGCTTACCGAATGTTTTTGGTAGCTTTTCTAAAATCGAATGTACTTTGTTGGTCATGCATTGTGTAGGCTTGGAATATATATTTTTTATCGATTAAAAAACGACGCAGGTTCCATATTATTTTTGTCTAAATCTCTGTACTAGTGGTAGATTATAAAGCGCACTTTAGAAACATGACCTGTAGGCCTACCTACTATGACATCTTAAAGCGGAACTTATTCCACTGAGTGAAAGAGATGGTGCAAGACACCCTGTATAGCTCTGTCCCTTTACCTCAGCGGAATAAGTTCTGCTCTAACACGTCATGGTAGGGTAGCTGTTTTCTAGCAATTACGTTATCGGCAGATTATGATCATTTTAATTAATCAAGTCGATGCTTATTACGCATCTCGTGTGAAAACAAATAAAGAAATATTAATTACAAAGCATTTTAATTACTACTACTCATTCGAAGACACCTCTCAACCTTAGATAAGTTACTGTTAAAGCAAGAACTATCGATACCGATATATCATCAGTTCAATCTTAAAGGCGAATTCCACTTACCTACAAGTCGTTTATAGTTAAGTTACAGAATCCAGAGCAATACAATCGCTTCTAGCAAGTAAGGCTTCCAAAAAGTGACCAAATACGAAAGAATAAGATGGATCTAGTAAATCTGAATGAGTTACTACCGTACGGCCAACGAGAAGCGATACCAAATGTAAACAAAACCCATGCTAAAACCCCATCTAAAATGGCCGCCCGAATGTTGGCGAACCCGTCTTAACGTTGTCATGTTTTTGCCGAGAGAACGAGACATTACGACAAAGGCACAAGATGGAAAGAGCTAAATATTAGATTGTCAACGCCACAGTTGTTCTTTAGGTTAATGACCTTTCGTATCGCTTCTCGTTGGCCGTACTGTAGTTCCATGTTATTCTTGTATCTTGATGACACGGTTGGGGCACTGGTCGAGCTATCTACTGCTGCGCTGCGTATTGAGGGTTCGATCCCCGCACGGAACAAATATTTGTATGATCTACAGGTAATTATTTCAGGTCTGGCTGTTTGTGTATGTGAGTTTAAATGTTTGTAAACGCACCCACGATACAGGAGAAATTCCTAGTGTGGGGCAACGTCTCTAGTAACTCATTTAGTGCAGTATGGTCAGAAGCTAACTAACATCCACATCCGGTTTTTAAGAGAATGTGACAGTAGTCATGGTGATTCTTTTGATATATTTAAGCAAAAACTAAAAGAAATTTTGAGGGCTAAATAACAACCTAGAAAAGCAGGTTACTGTCAGCCTGTGCGATCCACAGCATCGCATAGTTCTCTCTCTCAACGACTTCCAAATCTTTCAATCTAGGGCTGATGTGGACATCCTGCCATCTCCTGCGAAGTCACCTTCTAGCTTTGTCAGAGCTCCGAATCTTGTTTATTTTGGCAGAACCTCGATTGACAAGTACTCTACCTTCACAAGTTATTATGCCTTGTGACCGGGACTGTAGATTCATTTTGTTTCTTGACATTCAAAAGTGCCTGTAATGATCTAATTGAAATAAATGGTTTGATTTGATTTGACTCAACCTAAAACTCAAAATTCAGCTACCGAACTAGGTACCAAATTCATAGGCAAGTGTACTAGCTCCTTTACAAACTACGCATTGCAGAATCACTTGACACAATTACTATCAGCATACGTTTTCCCTATCACTGACTGTACTGCGCATAAAATCACGCGTTAGACTGGCATGCACGGGCGCAGACCGCGCGCCGCCGGGTGACGTAGCGCGTCGCGGATGTACCCGTAATATATGCTGATAGATTCCAATAGTACCTTCGATTGACGATGTGTTGGTAAAACTGGTCTTGGATTCGGAGACGGACGTTTGATCTACTATCACGTAAATTTTTTACATATACAGCATGTTAAAGAAGCCGAAATTTATGCTGGAAGCCTCTTGTTCTTCCAATTATTTTTATACAGCACCATTCATTAGAAATTCGGATATTGATAGTCAAAGTTTCTTCTTTTGTCACAAGTTTTCTCCATAACCCGTTTTTCTTTCTAATATATGGTATTTCATGAAATGATTTCTACCGCTCTGGGGGGAACGGAAAGGAGGTTTAGAATTGTACTGACTAAAACTCATCTATGATCCTACTTGAGTCCTTCGTGTTCCGGGACCGCAGTATGTCTTTCGAATAACCCGCAACCCTCTATTCCACCTGCAATTACTAATCACTGCATTCATGTACAAATGTTTTTAGTCGTTTTCCAGCAATAATTCTTACGTAGTGACTATTAGTTTCAAGTACTGGATATTTGGTTGACAACCTCGTCAAGGTTTGTAGTCGCTTTCAGACATTCTCCACTTCAGCGTAAACCCCTTTCAATTGAAGTACACAGTTGATCAGGTGGACGATAACTGCTACCCTACCATGACGTCTTAAAGCAGAACTTATTCCACTGATGGGAAACAGACAGAGCTATACAGGGTGTCTAGCACCATCTCTTTCTCACACAGGAATAAGAACTGCTATAAGATGTCATGGTAACTCTTCTGATCCTACCAAACATGACACAAATGATTACAAAAATCAGCGTGGGTTAAAATTCACCTTTACCACCCATTGAGCCTGTCTTGACATCCGTCAAAGACCATCGCATGTCAGGTAACTTTATAATCTCAACATAATCACACGCTATTAAAAATATTAAAAAAAAATACCATCCAAAGATCGCAACAATATCTTAGTTCAACCGGATGTGAAAGCTAACGGAAGTAGTTCCCGGCAAGTGTCACGTTACCCGGGACGAGAGTCGAACTTGACACCTTCGAGAGTGCTAGAGGCGTTGTTGCCGATTGTATTTAAGCCAACATTGTTAAGATGAAGAAGCGTTTTGTGATTCTTCAATCGAGTTATCCTGGACTGACTTGAGCTTTTTGACAGAAATAATTAATTGAATGCAAATCTTCCAAACCTCCTGATTCAAGGGTACCAAAGAAACAGTAATCAAGTTTTTATCACACATCAGAAATGTCTCCGTAGCGAAACAGATAACTCGCCACAAAAACTCCGAAGTCTAGATTCGTATCCGGTCGTTAGTTATAAGCTCGCCCACTATGACGGCACTATTGACGTAGTGGCTGAGGGATCGACTGTTACGCTGCGGGATCCGGATTTGATCCCTGCACGGAACATATACTTGTATGTCATACAGTCAGTTGTTTCAGGTCTGGCTGTTTGGGT
The DNA here is from genome assembly GCA_958449745.1 of Ochropleura leucogaster. NCBI lineage: Eukaryota > Metazoa > Arthropoda > Insecta > Lepidoptera > Noctuidae > Ochropleura > Ochropleura leucogaster. The sequence continues at coordinate 701,083 of OY288227.1, forward strand.
ATGTTAGGTTAAATGTTTGTAAACGCACCCACGATAAGGATGGACTTGTAAGAGTGGGGCAAAGAAAAATTATCACGATCTTCGTCCGAACACCATGATTTTTCATCGTTACCAGTTTAAAATCATGAAGCGTACCATCAATATTTTGATGATGTCCGCTTTTATGAACGACTTAATGCCACGGACATTAGAACGCGAACTGAATATTTATAACATCGTTTGCGACTTATGTTCGGTAGACACTCTGTCGTCTGCTTGGATACAATACAACAGAGGCCCCGTGGGTAAACCAGGCAGTAATTTTATTTGAGGGACATAAGGAAACCTTGCCTCCAAAAAAAATGCAAAGTCACCATCAGTTGTTGGATGATCAGATTGTCCACGGCTTCACACACTGTTCAACTAGATGCCCATACCGATGTTCGCATTCAAATTAAAATAATAACTTAATGACAACCTCTATGACTTCACCTCCGACCTCATTCCTCCTCCAGCCGTACTTATGGCATTAAAAATGCATGTGATGTACGACACCAGCCTCTAATTACGCTATAATAGTATAGAATGAAAGATATCGATTTTATTTGCAAGCTTATTTAACATTCAACTGCAGGAATGACGTGGTGGTATTTGAGTGGCACAGCCCTGGAGCCTCGGTACTGGGTGGGAATTTCCTAGAATTTCTATACTAGGCTTGTGTATAATGAAGTTTATCATGGCAAGAATGATGGACTTCCATAAACACTTCGACTTTATGGGGTGATTTTCCACGTCTGGTAATCATTGAATGTTATGTTTTACTCCAGGATGCAAGTATTGGCTGCTTCACCAGTCTAGTAGTCGCAAGCACGGCTGATGACAACGACATCCTGTGTTCGAAAACTGGGACTAACAAATTCTAATAGGGTTTTTACATAAGGAGACTGGATTTCTGCATCTGGCGAAATGTAAGTGAAAAAGATTTCAAAATAAACAGGTTCAAGATTAAGAAGTCTTCATAATTTTCACATTATAGACGAATTAAAGTAAGTAATTATCAGGGCGCAAACCAACATTAACAAAGAACAAAGGCCGCGTATTGCCAAGATAAGCGTACGTTTCTTCCAGCTAAATGAACTATGTACCTATCATAAAAAGACTTGGAACGGAGGAGTGGTTGCGTACCGTTCGAGAAAGCACTGTGTAGTAGCAGAAACACTATAAACTTAATGGATACTTTAGTCAGACTTTTAGAGGGACGAAGAACTGAGAGTTCCTCATCCCCAGCTGTAAAGGGTAGTACCTCCGACCAGATAGGTGTTGTCTCTAGTGCGCTACTGCCAGAAAGTGGCCGAGTTTTTCTATACGGTCTTAAATCAAAACTCAAACGCACTCAAACTTGCGACATAAACACCCATAGATGTTTATGTCGCAAGTTCATATGGAAATCTCGGTGCGCGAGTCCGGACTAGCTTTTGGCTGGTCTATGTAATGCCGAGACAATAATATATAATCACACTATCCTTACTAATACTATAAAAGCGAAAGTTAGTTTGTTTGTTTATGGCTAAACCGATTTAGATGAATTTTGGTACAGAGATAGTGAGGAACCAGGAGACGGACATAGACTTTTTTTTAAGTGGGATGTGAGGGAGAAAGAGGGAAAACTTAGCATTGCTAGTACAATAAATAAGGCGCTAGGGCAAAAACTACAGGTAGCAGGTACCTGCAAACCAGGAAAGGGGAACTGTTATCCCGAATTTAACGCGGGCGAAAGCTAGTAATATATATAATCACACTAAATATTATAAAGACCAAAGTTTGTATGTTTTGTTTGTAACTCTTTCACGCTTAAAAGACTTAACATACGCTTTTAATCCAGGTCTACGCAGTGGAAACCGCGGGCCGCAACTAGTTACACATAATGCACTTGAACAGCGGTTAAACCTGCAAGCCATTATAGCGATAATTTGATTACATTATAAAAGATTAATTGCACAAAAAACAAAGATGCATCCATTGCAGACGGCAGGCGGCCATCTTTAAAATATCTAGAGTAATGTAAAAAGGACATATTATGTTAAACAAAGTGACATAATTGTTATTGTTCATATTGTTAGTCATGCAGATAGAAGGTCGCGCGTGCATCGTCACGGTTAAGCGGCGGCGCGTAAGGTTTGTTTAATGATGGGTAAACTTATTTTCTTATAAACATTTTTACAAGGGGTTTTAAAACTATATATTATCAAGAGCTTACATATATGTTAAACTAGCTTTTGCCCGTGGCTTCGCTCGCGTTAAATTCGGGGTAACACAGTTCCCCCTTCATGGTTTGCAGGTGCTACCTGTGGTTTTTGCCTTTGCGCCTTATTTATTGTAATAGCCAAGCTAAGTTTTCCCTTTTCTTCCCTCTTTTTCCCTCATTTCTCACTTTAAAAAAAAATAGCCTGCCAGGGTCCCAACTATCTCTACCAAAATTTATCAAAATCGATTTAGCTATTTAAGCGTGAAGACGTAACAAACAAACAAACTCACTTTCGCTTATATAATATTAGTAAGGATCACTAAAGGTATTCCAAAAGTGACAGTTCCCATTTATTTCTCATTTTTGACTGGTTTGTTGGATCAGTGGTTAGAAGAACTACTGCTAAGAATGAGATGTTGGATTCAATACCCGGGTAGCGTAATTAGAGTATTCTATGAATCGCTCGCTTTATGACAACCGGCTAGTCTTATGTTGCATGTGACAAACTTAATCAACGTGGGTGGATATAGGTACGATAGGGTGCACCCTTCTTTAAAAATACTGGCATTACAATAGTTCTGTTCTTATTTTGAAAAGTATTTCATCGTTAACTCTCTGATCATTGCTAAATATGGATTTAAAACGCGTTTAGTAAAGTTTTAGCGCGGAACAATGGACCGCATGGCGTCAGATTAAAACGCGATATCTCTTCCTTTAGCAACGAAAGATTGATCATCATTGAACAAAAAGCAATATATCAAAATAACTACAGGAGATGTGAGGAGACTGCGGGCCTGTGGACGGTGAGCAATGGGTAGCTCACTGTGCGTCCGTCTATTGACGATAGGCCGTGTCGACGGCGCGTTGGTGTTGCACGTGCGACTCAAGGAGCTGCCAGAAAAGCAGAGGGGCCTGCCAGGGACACCGCCAGCCGAGGTTGCGGGTTTTTCGAAATTTACCGCGGCCCCGGAACGTAAAGGGCATTAGAAGGAACATGGATGGGTTTTAGTCAGTCCAAGTCTGACACTCCCCCCGCTGCGCCCCGAGCGGACGATAAACAAAGATACATCAAATTCAATCTCCTGTCTATATTCCAAGTCTGGGGGTCTACTCTAATTCTACGTAAAACGAAATTGCGGCCGAAACTTCGAACGTTTTCTACCACGGTTTCATTTCATTTCAGTCATTTCGAAATTCCGGACGTCCGAAGTTTATTTGACATTAAAATTTTCTAAACCTACTCTAATTCACGCAAAATGATATAGAGTAGGGTTACAAACGTAACTACTTTTGACTTTCGTTCGTTAACGAAGTTACGTTTCGGAGAAAGAGAGTAGGCCCCCTGTTACGGTCGTTGCAGCATGTCTTCTTCTTCTACACTTCTCTTTTACTCTTTACCTTGTCGGACACTTCTTTTTGAGCCATATCATTCTCTACAGGCTCTACACAGTCTATCTGTCGTTTCTTCCATGACAAAGACTGGCCGGTTTTTTTTACTTTTCTCATTTTACTAAAAACTAAAAAACACTGGCCAGAGATTTTAAGTAAGCATGTCGAATTTTTACTCATACATGTACTCGTCCACGTCTGTGTCCAAAAAAACCCACAGTCATAACTTAATCAATAAAAGTCTTCGTTAATAAATAAAACTCATTGAAAGATAAGATTTCCATGCGTGTGTCTCAGAAATATTACCCAGACTTGTAGAACAACACAATAACTTAAAACTTGACTATACAAACTTAGATTGACTTTTAAACTATTTAAATTAAACTTACAAAAGTTCTATCCAAGAAACAATGAACATACAACTCGAGAATTCATAGAATTTATTAATAACTAATTTATAGTTAAGTTTACTTCAATTAAACAAGTAATATAAAATAACTTTACCAACTTCAAAAATCCGTTTGCAATTCATCATTTAAAAATCCATTCAGAGACACACACACGGAATTCAAAACTTCACACAGAAGAAAATAACAAAAAGCACCATCCTCTTTGCAAGACTTTCAAAAATCGAACAAAAAAAGATCCTTCTTTGTCAAGACGGTCAATTCCAAATTCGCAACACCCAAACCATACAGCACTATTAAAAGAAAAAAAAACGAAACAAAATCACACTTCAATTTCAATTTTCGAATCTTAGATCCGCACGCCACGACGAAAAACTCATGAAGGAAATCGTAGAAGAAGAAAAAATTGCACTATCGCGCTCTTACCGAGGGCAGAACAATCATATGGAAACGTAAACACACGAGACAATGCTAGCACTAATGTCAACACTAGATAACACAGGCACTTAGTTACATCACATAAACTTTGTACGTGTTTTGACGCGACGCGCCGTACGTGCGCCCGGCGAAGCGGCGGTGCTACTACTGAATCGTCATGGCCGCTTGCCGCTCACTTAGCTGGCGGTATTGCCATAAGTGGATGTTGTATTTCCCTGATAGGGCGAACGTTTTGTTAGGAGGAAACTTTTGGAGTATCTTGACTATCTTGATGATGTTTTGGCGATTCTAGTGGTGGTCTCAAGAGTGGTGAAGATGGCATAGTGTTATGACAAGCTATATCAAGTTTTATGAAAATTGAGCAGAATTAAAGGGAACCTTTAAGTTTAAAGAATTTAACAAACATGATGAAATCATTGACATAAAACGTTTAATAGCATAATTAATTAGCATTTGTACATATCCTGGAAGAAATCAGTACCAAACCCATGTATAAAACAAACGGAAATTATACAAAAAAACACTAATTCCATCTTTGAAAAACTAACTACTTCCTACAAACTACAAAAAATATATCATCGTCAGCAAACTCAAATCTCCCTAAAACGTACCAACGAAAGCTCCCATGCCTCTGGCAACCCGCCACAAAAAGCGACGTTGCCAATTCTCCGGTGGGGCGCGGGGGGCGCGAACGTAACAATAAATGAGGTTAAAGTTTCCGAGCACAACTTTACAACGAGTACTTTTTTCGAATTTCAAACTCGAAAAACGGTTTCGTTCATTAAAAATTTGTTTTCTTTTTAATTTTTTCGACGTTCTTCTATGTTAGTTTGATATTTATGGCAGAAGTTTCAAAGTCAAACATAGTTTCATTGAATAAGTTAGTAGTATTTCGTAACTAGTAAACGAAAGTTGTTAGAACAATGTGTATAGTTATAAACTTGATAAGTCGTATTGCTGTGTACTATCTAGGTCTATTGAATATTGCTATATCATCACTTTCTAGGCGTGGTTGTGTTGTTTGTTATTGCTTTAGTACCGATTTTCTCGAAAATATTTGAGAAAGCAATATATTTTCAACTTACCTCATACTTTGAGAAAAACTCCCTTTTTGTTGATAACCAGAAAGGTTTTAGGAAAAATAAATCTATTAACATGGCTATCTACGATTTTTTACATATGGTTACTAGCAGAGTAGATAAGAAACTACCAACTCTAGCGCTTTATATGGACATGTCAAAAGCTTTTGATCGCGTAGACCATAAAATACTAATAAGTAAACTTAACGCGTATGGCATAAGAGGAAATATATCAAACTTAATAAAATCTTATCTCAGTAATAGGCAGCAAATAACGACAATCAGTAGAATTTATAAAAAAACCGTAACAACCTATAAATCTGACCTGAGAACGGTAAATTATGGAGTGCCACAAGGTAGTGTACTGGGGCCACCCCTATTTATTGTTTATATTAACGACTTTCCGACAGCATCAACATATCCTATGACAATGTTTGCAGATGACAGCACTTTACTTTTCAATTGTGACGACGTGAGGAAAATAGAGCCTGAGATTAATTCTACACTTCTATCAGTTGTGAATTGGCTACAAAATAATAATTTGGTTATAAATCTTGACAAAACAGTATTAATGAAATTTCAACAAAGAGTTAATTACAATCTAGACTTAAATATTAAATACAAGGACAAAATTATTAATGAAACAAATGAGACTAAATTTCTTGGACTTAACATAGAAAACACTTTAAAATGGAATTCACATATTGACAAAGTATGCAGTAAGCTTAACCAACATTCTTATGCTTTGCACATGTTAAGTAAAACGGCCAATCGAGCAACTGTTTTAACTGCTTATCATGGTTTAGTAGCTTCAACATTGAGATACGGAATTATATTTTGGGGAAATGCCACGGGCAAAGAAATAGTATTTAAGTGCCAAAAGAGGTGCATTAGATCTATTTATAATTTAAAGACAACCGATAGCTGCAAACCGTTTTTTAAAAATACAAAAATATTAACCTTGCCCTCGTTGTACATATTTGAAACATCTATGTTTGTCAAAAATAATCCACATAAATTTGCTCGAGTAACTAGTCAGCGCCGTTGTGATCGGATACAAACAGTTGGGTCTAGAACTGCGCTATATGGAAACAGTATTTTTGTAATGGCACCAAGGGTCTATAATAAATTACCAAAATGTATAAGGAATGAAGATAATATCCGCAAGTTTAAAAGTAAATTGTATTTATTTTTATTACATAAGACATACTACTCCATTGAAGAATTTTTAAATGATAAAATATGACATTGTCAACTTTTTATTACAATTTACCTTTGACTTGATAAAATATGACATTGCCAACTTTTTTATTACAATTTACCTTTGACTTTTTAATTGCCTAATAACAGTATCATCAATTGAAATTATGAATTTATTATAAAGTGGAATTTTGTTCATTTTTTTTAAATTTAATTGACATTATTTATTCAAACTTGACTTTTTATTGTATTGTAAATTCACACGTATTACTAAAAACAAACAAAAAAAAAAAATAGATTTGTACACCAATTTCATTGGTAGGACATAGAGCTCGACTAAATTGTATACCTACATAAGACCTTTATTGTAATACCTATGTTCACAAATAAAGTTGATTTGATTTGATTTGATTTGATTTGAGACGACTGTAGGGTTACTAGGTACTAGTCGTTTCATGATCAATTATTATTCCAACTCCATCGTTATTATTCTCCTGCCTTTATCCCAATTTATTTGTAATAAGCACAGCATGACTACTTTTTAGGGTTCCGTAGTCAACTAGGAACCCTTATAGTTTCGCCATGTCTGTCTGTCCGTCCGTCCGTCCGTCCGTCCTCGCTTAATCTCTGTGACCGTTAGCGCTAGAAAGCTGAAATTTGGTACCAATATGTATATCAATCACGCCGACAAAGTGGTAAAATAAAAATTTGAAAAAAATGTTTTATTAGGGTAGCCACCCTATATGTAAAGTGGGAAGTGATTTTTTTTTAATTTCAACCCTAACGTGTGATATATTGTTGGAAAGGTATTTAAAAATGAATAGGGGTTTACTGAAATCATTTTTTGATAATGTCAATAGTTTCGGAAATAATCGCTCCAAAAATAAAAAACAATGTGTCCCCCCCCCTCTAACTTTTGAACCATAACTCTAAAAAATATGAAAAAAATCTGAAAAGTAGAACTTTATAAGGACTTTCTATGAAAATTATTTTGAACTTGATTGACACAACAGTTTTTGTACAAAAAAGACAAAAAGTTGTACAAAATAATTTCTGGACTAAGTTTGTAGTATAATCGTATATGCAAGCATTTTTTGTAACTTTGTTTACATATTTTATTATCCTGAACGTATCTTTTTTCAAACAAAAAAAGAATTATTGAAATCGGTTCTCGCAATCCAAAATTACCACCAAAATTGCACGTGTTTGTATTAATTAGTAACCCAATTCCTGGAGAGATGGCGCTGTAGGTACTTATTACATTGGATCGGGTATTACCGAATTGTTCGGTTGGCCTCATAACTGGGAACACTTATTGTGACGGACGGGAAACTACGGAACCCTACACTGAGCGTGTCCCGACACGCTCTTGGCCGGTTTTTTTAAGAGGAGATATTCTTATGTAAGAAGTTACAATTAAAGGGTGATGAGTTGAATGAAAGGACTAAGTGCGGATTCTGGACCCCTCAAGAAGCGAGGTCCACATGAAGAAGAACAAGACGGGTGATGATGATGAATATTGAAATTGGTACTGAATTAATCGTAAGAACTACAATAAAGTTGCCGAAAAGACCAGAATTGGCGTAAATCGAGAAAATCAGCAAAAGCAATACACTATTTTAATATAACTGGAACAGTCAATATAGGTAATGTAAGTTACCATAGAGTAAATTCCTCTACAGAAGAATGCACAAGGAGTGCAGTTGCAAGGGAGAATTACATCTGGATAGGTACGATCAAGATATTCCATACTCCATTCCAACATGCGTATTCACATTGTTTTCATAACAAAATAAATGTTACAACATTACGGAAGCTAGCGTACGTTACTAAGAGATCTAATCTGTCAGAGATCTGCATGTCCTGTTTGTTCATTACAGGGACTGATCGACGCTACTGTAGAGTTTGATAACTTTAATCGAATCTTTAGCAGTGCAGGCTGGTTGCAATGAGGTTCAAATACTCAAGTAGTTTAAAAAATAGAATAGCTTTGGAATTATGTGACATCAGTTGGCGACCGCAGCTTCGCCCGCGTGATATCGAAAATAACCTCTGTGCCAAATTTCATCAAGATCCGTTCAGCCGTTTTGACGTGAAAGAATAACAAACATCCATACATCCATCCATACATTCTCACAAACATTCGCACTTATAATATTAGTAGGAAGTAAAATGTACTGTTAAAATGATAATATAAAAATATAAACTTTAGGGTAACATGCTTCTCTCAATTTAGAGACTATTGAGATATTTTGTTATAAAACCTATACACTACTGAGAGCGCCAATCACTTTGCCAAAGCCGACCGAATTTATATGGCCAATTGGCCATAGATACGCAAAGAAGATAATCCTGATTCATTAATAACTAAAACAATTGATGAAAACTTATCTCTAGACACGCAAGTACACACACCTACAGATTTAAAAAATGCAATCAGTCTGAAAACTGCTAAAGAATTAAAGTTACCTACGACCTTCTGCATTGAGATAACAGTTGCCAACCCCACTGATAACAAACAATTAGATTAATGTCATTAAACGTCAATAGTTTAGATAGGAATAATTCACGATAAGTAAGACTTAAGATTCGGCTATCAGTAAATTTAAGTGATTCATTAAAATCATTGCTAGATGTCATGCTGTCAAGGACGGTGGAAAAACCAGGAATATTTGGAGTGATAGTGCTTTTTGTGAAGCATGCTACAGACACGAGTCTTTAACTTAGTTATTAACTTTCTTATCTACATTGTGTCCGGTCACGGACTAGAGCGATATTCTATGTACCTACTTATAACAAACATTCTAGCACTCAAAATTATTGATTTTCAGTCAGTGGAATTCCCTGCCGGAGTCTGTATTTCCTGACAGCTATAACCCGGGGGTCTTCAAGTCAAGAGTGAATAGGTTATTTCTAGGTAAGCGTGCTTCATCGTCGACCACATCATCACTTACCATCAGGTGAGATAGTGGTCAAACGCGAGCCTAACAATAATAAAAAAAATAAAAAAAAAGTCACAAAAAAGTTAAAAATATTCGTATTTTTTTTACTTTAATTTTGTTTTCTAAAGTAACAAAAATGTAAACTCATCATTTCTTAATTTAAACGATAGACAATATTGTTGCCCTCTCAATTTCCGTCTCAGTAAGACCAAAACTTTGAGAGATATGATTATTTTTTGTACACGCAGAGAATATCTCAAAATGGCTGCCAAAAAGCGGGGAAATTAGACCCATGTGTGTAAAACACTCGTTACATAAGTATCTAGAATATCGCTAGTCCATGATCGGACACATTGTAATAAGAAAAATATTTCTATTGAACCCCAAAATCCTATTTGCTTAAAAAAAACCTCTGAATAGACATATTTTTGATTTTGATAAACAGTAAAGTAGTTGTCTAAAATCAAGAGTCATTACTTTATGAATGACTTTAGATAACAGGCTATGAACGACCAATTGTCTCTCAATATTGTTAAGTATGGTCAAACCATCAACTGCCTTGCCTCCAATTAGTTGGGGTTGGCTTCCAGTTTAGCCGAATACAGCTGAATACCAGTATATTACATGGAGCGACTGCCTATCTGACCTCCACAACCCAGTAATTCCAGGGTAACAAAATTGACTGGCTGGCAGACTTCACTACCTGTAACGACTATCAAAGATCTTCAAATGACTGCCGGCATCAACGACTTAACATGCTTTTAGGCACGGAAGAAAAGGGTCACCTTTCCATAGACTAACCTGGGCAAGCGTGGCTTAGCCTACGATCGACTCGAGCGGCTATATAGCTACAACCTACTCTCCAATTATGGGCAAATATCAGTCTATTTATACAGAAAATAATGAAACAAATCTATGACGATATTCCCTAATTAGTCTATTAACAAACTCAAGGTTAAAGATTTGTAACCAAGGCTTCATCAAGGATTATAAGTAAAAGCACATTTTCATGAAACAGATTCATTTAAAAACAAAGAAACTCTTCAAAATCTAAAAAGCTTTTCACCCAAAGTAGATACATCACTAGGTCATCAAACATAAATAAGCTAACTTTATAGTTGTTCCACAGACAATAAAACTGATGGAATTAGATACTCGTTTAATCTGCTCTCTGGTATCCAGACGATAAATAAACAAACTCGATTTGTCTTTGGGTACTTTTCCAATATTAACTTTTGTTCTAAAGTCTTCGGTTTTCGTTTTTAATTAAGACTAAGACATTTTTAAGATACAAAGTGAAGAAGATTGATGAACATAAAAAATTGAAAATACAGCTACTACATATGAGACTATTTATGGCGGCTGCGGAGCCAAAGAGAGCATTTGAAATGGTCAAGATGACATGGTAGATTTCAGACCACTCGCTCTCAGTGAGTCCAGTGTTTCAGCAGTAGGGACGCATATTGCAGTCTAAATGGGCGTCTTCTCACACATACTAAGTGTAAACGGACCTTCTATGCAAAAAAATGCTAGTAATTGATTTTTGGTGAAAAAACGCGTTTCACGATAAAACTTAATGTGTCGCCATCAAATTATTGTGCCGATACAATGAATAAATATTACATGGATGTATTTAAACGATGGATGGATTGTGTAAGGAATGATATGACGAAGGAAGGAGTAAATGATGCCGTGACGTCTGATAAGGGAGAATGAAAGAAGAAAACGTGTTGCGCCGACCCCAAATAGAATGGGACAAGGGCAGGAAAATAATGATGATGATGATAACTTTATTTTGGATGTGGAATTTAGTCCTCCAATATCTCGATAACTAGACGCCTCCCAAGTATAGTTAAAAATAAAAAAATATCGCAATGACGATGTGAAAATTGTGTGTTTTAGCTTTGTTGAGGTTACTTTTACAACTTTTAAAAGAACAAGCTTTGATAATATAAGCCAGTGATGTACTTAATCAACTTTCAAAGTCCAAATTAAATTGAAAGTCATCATGATGCAACTTTTATCAATATTCTGATACAATTTTCCCTCAAAACAACTCCGATTACTCCTAAAGATTTCTTAGTATTAAAATTCTTTACTATCAAAAATGTTTACATAATTTACGTTTGTGAGTTACGCGTGAAATTCTAAATCATAGACGGTCAGTGAGAGTAAGGTAATCGTCCACTACAGTGTATCATTGTGTCATAAAAAGTGCGAACACACATCACAACTGTCACTTCAGTCTTACTGAGAGGAGTACGTTTAGTTGACTGTGTTGTAGAGGTCAATAAGAATTCGGAAAATGAAATTTTATTGAATTCAGCTACGTTCGGTTAGAGTGAAAGGTGAATTGGGTTGGGTTTAGCTTTTTTTGGGTGGGAAATCCTCAAATAACTTCCCCCGTTGGATTTTGTGCGGAGCGGGGAGGAGTGTCAGACTTTTAGTGACTAAAACCCACATGTTCCTTCTATTGCCCTTTACGTTCCAGGATCGCGGTGTCTCTTTCGAACAACCCGCAAACCCCGGCAGGATTGGGTTTAGCTTTAGGTTAAAAATGAATAGGAAATATAAATAACATTAAAGTGAGGTGTCTCAATGATATGAAGGAGACAGGAGTAAATGATGCCGTAACGTCTGATAGGGGAGAATGGAAGAAGAAAACGTATTGCGCTGACCCCAAATAGAATGGGGCAAGGGCAGGAAAATGATGATAGTGAGGACAATGGAAGAAGAAGACATGTTGCGCCGACCACAAATAATTTGGGAGGAAAGCAGGAGAATTATGATGATTATAATCGTGGTGAATTGTCAATCGTGACGTTTAACATGACGCACAAGTTGAGAATCTTGCCTGGGGGCGTGTTGGAATTCTCATATGAAATCGATATAATAAAATCAACTTATAATTAATTGATAACAGTATTTTATAGGACCGTATTATTGTACAGATTAGACGTTTTAATTAACTTCTACATCTTGATTGAAATATTTGAAATCGTGAAAGATGGACGTTTTGGGGGATTGTATTAAGTCATTGATACGCCCCCATACAGCTAAGAATTAGCTTTAAATAGAATAAACGATTTTCTGACTGTTTTGATATATATTTGACGCATCATGAAGGTTGGTTTAAGACGGGAATGTCTTGGGGAAGCTGCTCTTGTCCAATACTATGGTAGCAACGGCTGGTTCAAAAAATCTTTGGAAGACGACCACGTAACATCTTTTCATGTTAGGAGTTTCGTATCTTAAAAGGAAATAGCGAACCCTTATTAGATCGCTTCGTTGTCTATCTGTTTGTCAAGACCCTTTATCTCTCGAACGCGTGGAGATATCTCTTAGAATTCAGAAACCATATAATCAAGTCTAAGGTTCGTTGGAATTGTAAAAATATTAACCATTTAAGTTTACGCCGTCAAAAGATTGTTGCATGTTTGTTCGAAACCCTTTTTTGTGGAAATCATCAAATAACTTCCCACGCTCTGGGTGTAGCGGGGGGGAGTGCCAGACTTGTACTGACTAAAAACCCACCCATATTCCTTCTATAGCGCTTTACGTTCCGGGGCCGCGGTATCTCTTTCGAACAACCTGCAGCCGCGGCGTGTACGGAACCCTCAGTACTCGAATCCGACTGGCAAATGGCCGGTATTTTTTTTTTAATACGGCTTTCGTTCCGGCGCTTAGAGTAAGACACGCTTAAAGAAAACGATACACTCGAACTTTGCAAAGATGTTCCTCCAATACTTGAAACACCTGTTGTTATTACACCTCAGTGTACAGCTACGTTTCGTTCATTCCGTCGCAGGTTACGTCCCAACATGTCGCCGTCACCGACAGGCCTGTCCTGACGAAGGGACCCCTGCATCTGCCACTACCATCTCATAGCGGGAGTTAATGTGAATATTACTCTTTTGTTTTGTTGTTATCTGAATTTTTGTGAGTGGCCAATATGTATGTAATCATAGAAATAAGATCCGTGTCTCTAGGCAAAGGTTTTATGTTACACTAGGTATTACCCGCGGCTTCGCTCGCGTTAAATTCGGGGTAACACAGTTCCCATTGCGCTTTATTGATTTGTAATAGCAACGCTAAGTTTTCCCCTTTCTTCCCTCTTTTTCCCTCAAACCACACTTTCAAAAAAAAAATAGCCTATATCCGTCTCCTGGTTCCCAACTATCTCTGTACCAAAATTCATCAAAATCGGTCTAGCCATTAAAGCGTGAAGAGGTAACAAACAAACAAACTCACTTTCGCTTTTATAATATTAGTAAGGATATCATATAACATCACGTGTTATCCCCAAAGGGGTAGGCAGAGATGTGCCTTAATACACAGTAGAAGTAGTAGACTAGTGGTCGTAATCGCGATTGCTAAATATGAGGTCTTGGATTAGATTCCCATACCGCTCCAGTGTTATTGGATTCATCATGAAGAATTTCGCACTAGTAGCAACAGTCGGTTGATGGCAATTGGCTCGTTCCTTAACACATGGAACTTAAACATAACATTCAAACATTTTTTTTTGTTAATTTGCTCCACACTAGGATTTTCTCCTGTATCGTGGGTGCGTTTACAAACATTTAAACTCACATACACAAACAAGTCAGACCCGAAACAACTACTTTTAGTCCATGCAAATATTTGTTCCGTGCGAGAATCAAACCCGCGACACGCAGCGCAGCAGTCAATCGCTTAGAAAATTAAATATCAAGTGAAAAGAACAACTTGAGATAATTCATTTCTACTTTATCATTCCTGATTTAAACTATCATTTAGAAATCTTGACCGGTAAATAAAATCATGACGAGGTAAGTAATCAATACTCGTTTCTCCTTTGTATGAGAATAGGAGATTAACATATTGAAAAAGACGATGATTAGATATTGAAAAAGACGTTACTGCACGGTTCTTACACGGAATATATTTTACTTTAACAAGCGAAATTATTTTCTCAAAAACAATTTTAAAAAAAGCTTCTAAAATTCGTCCTCAACGCAATAACCACAAAAATTAAAACTAATAATTAAAATTAAATTATCAAACTTTTTCGTTACTAGTTTTTAAGTACAGTAATCAGCTCCTATTTATATATTTTTTTGTAATCATGTTATTTGTGCATCCTCTGTTGGAAATCCAAATAAATAAAAGCCATAATTATTTTAACACGACATACATACCCAATTAATCATAACCCAGCGACACTACAAAAATTAGAACACGTAAAACAACCACTTGACCTAAAACGAAACGAAATAAAACAATTTACCCAAAATCCAGTTCCGCTATAACAAGATAAAAACATTTCATAACAAAATTAAATAAAACAAAATAGCTATCACCACTGATTATGTCGATGACTTCATCATCACTATCAAACAGATATTTCTAAATATTCGCATTAGTTACGATAAACGAGGTGATGATAACAAATTGAAATTAAAAAAAAGACCATTTCAGACACTATCTGCATAGTCCTCATGTAAGTTGACCAAGATTTTGTGTCTGGACCTTAAAAGACCTCTGAGTTTGTTTCGGCTGTTTCTTCTCAGAGTAGTCGGGTACGAAACACCGGGCTCATCTAGTTAAAAAAAAAGACGTGTAAAAGTGTTTGTGAAAACCTACTTGCAAAATAAACATTAAACTCAAAGCATTTATTTGTAACTGGCTTATAGATCGTACTACTAGAAAAAAAATATCCTATCTGTTAATTAAAGTTACAAACTATATGTGTGCCAAATATCATCTAAATCCGTTCAGCAGATTTCGCGTAAAAGAGTAACAAACATGAGATGACTATTTAATATTTTTTTATAATTGAAAATATTTTTAAATGCTATTTCGACTTCCGTACGTTTTAATCACGGGTTGACCACTGAAAACCAGTGCTGTGCTGTGGGCTCCCATAGCACAGCATCATGCTGAGTGGTGACCTACCTGTCGCAGTCAGGACGTGCAAGATTTTTTTTTGTTTTGTCCCATTTATGTATTTGTAAATGTTTGTAATGCTTTAAATGTTTAATGTTGATGTTTACATGCGACTAATAAATGTTTTTTCTTTCTTTCTAGGTGACCATACAAGCACGTAAGGTGGGAGGCATTGGAGGACAACCTCACCGGGTGACTGGTAGCACCTAGACGATGGTTGACGAGGATCGAACAGAATGGCATGCAGTTGTAAAGGCCTATTACCAGCAGTGGATTGCTCTCAGATCCAGCCTGTCCCTTGCTGTCCCTCAGCGACGCCCTAAGCCGAGGCTCGTACCCCACAGGGGGTGTCCTTAGCGTGTAGTCGCTTAGTTTGTACCCTGGCTGGAGGTCTTGTATTTTAAGGCATCCACAGGATTCGCCCGGTTAGGCAGACAACAACCTCCTTGGTTGAACTGCGAGATGCCATTCATAAAAAAAAACAGTGGATTGCTGGTGACGTGTTAGATGATAAGTAATCGGGTGAGCAGTGTCGTCAACGCTTTAGATGGACTTAATTTGATAAGCTCTTTGTTCAGTATTGATGTGATTAGCTTGTTTTTAATCATTACACGTGTAGTCGGAGTTCCTACATAACATTACGCTTTATCCCCCACGGTTTAGGCAGAGTTGTATATTAAATTACAGACACATTTCGCCATCTTATTGCCCTGTGAACACCACTTCAAGAGGTCCCTTTTTTGGCGAATGGGAAATAAACAAATATCTTCCCCCGCTCTGGTCGGTAAGGGGGGGGGGGGGAGAGTGTCAGAATTGTACTGACTAAAACCCACCCATGTTCCTTCTTTTGCAATTTATGTTTCAGGGTCACGGTATGTCTTTTGAACAACTCGCAACCTCGGCAAACTTCAGAGGTCTAAGGGCGTAGAACTGTGTCATTGAATTCTGCTTTAAAATTGATGAAGAAAAGAGAAGACCAGTTGACCAAGACTCGTAAATATACAAGGAATCACACACAAGCGATTACGTCAAGAGCTCAAGACAGTCAGTTGTGTCCTTATATCAACTAATAACACCATAAACAATGTAATCAAAATATGCACCAAGATTGTTTTTGCAAAATGTACTGTGACCAGTCATACGAAGGTTCCCTTTGATGTTTCCAAAGCTAAATTGATACAATTTTAGACCAAAACAATAGTTCATGTTTACATCTCAACACGATTACGCTGATCTATAAAAAAAGACTAAAAGAACCACAACTTTAGACTCATTCCACGACGCTTACAAAGAATCTCGTACAACAGAATTGTTTACAATATAAAAATGTTCTAAGTGGATTATTAGCCATTACACGCCTATTGTCTATATAAAGATAACACGCACGAATTAAAAAGTCGCTCAAACATGCGCTGCGTACAACGACTGTGTGACTTCTGAACTTTATCGGGTTTCACTTGCTTGACTCACGGCGCGACGTTGCCAGCTCTCTCCCCCCGCTTTGTAGAAAGAGACGGGGATATTAGAGTGAGATGGTGTAAGGAGTTAGGGAGCTTTACGATTATAGAGGATAATGTAAGAAAAAGTTTTGTGTGTTGGATAATTTGGATGTATTTGTGAGGATTGAAAACGAGACGATTATAAGAGTAATTAATTTTGTTTACGAACGCTTCTTGGGGATTACATTGATAAAGTTTAGTGACGTCAAATTGATGTGTAATCTTATATATAAAATTCTCGTGTCACAGTTTTCGTTGCCATACTCCTCCGAAACGGCTGGACCGATTTAAACGAAATTTTGTGTACATATCGGGTTGGTCTGAGAATCGGCCAACATCTATTTTTCAGAACCCTAAATGAGCAGCGGGTGAAACCGCTGGGCGCCGCTAGTTTGATATATAAGCTTAAACAGTTAGATAACTAAGACCTAAACTAAGGTTAGAAAGACGCTTATTTCTATCAACCATAATGGTTTGCTACTGAGAAATTCCTGATGGGACAGTGCAAATTAAAAAAACAGGAATCGAACCCAGGTCCTTAAGCTCAGCAGTTTGCTTGCGACCACTAGACTAACAAAGCTGATTGTAGAAAAGATTTTTTAAGATGAACCATTTGTCCTGGGTGGCAATCGAACCCACGACCTCCGGCTCAGCAGTCAGGGCCACTAACCACTAGACCAACAGGCCCGTCCAGTTACAACAGTCGTTATGATGTAGTAACTAAACAGCTTAATTAAAAACAAAAGTCATTCATTTGACGGCACAGTTGACGCAGTGGCTGAGCGATCGACTGGTGCGCTGCGTGTCGCGAGTTCGATCCCCGCACGAAACAAATATTTGTATGACCTACAGGTAGTTGTTTTGGGTTTGGCTGATTATATATTTAAACTACCTGTGCCCATGCGAGTAAACTTACTAATCAGTGCCCATGCGTTGCAATGCAATTTTCTACCTTTCTACCTACCTGCCTACCCTACATACCCTACCTATCGTACATACCCTACCTACCCTACATACCCTACCTACC
Source organism: Ochropleura leucogaster (assembly GCA_958449745.1). Classification (NCBI taxonomy): domain Eukaryota; kingdom Metazoa; phylum Arthropoda; class Insecta; order Lepidoptera; family Noctuidae; genus Ochropleura; species Ochropleura leucogaster. The sequence goes on from OY288227.1 coordinate 719,216, forward strand.
CTACATACCCTACCTACCCTACATACCCTACCTATCGTACATACCCTACCTACCCTACATACTCTACCTACCCTACATACCCTACCTACCCTACATACCCTAAATACCCTATCTTTCAAGTTGGATCAAACTGCACACGGTGTGCAAATTTAATTTAAAATCGGTTAAGTAGTTTAGGAGTCCATCGCGGACAAACAACGTGACACGTGATTTATATATATTAGATTTACAGGAGAAATTCATAGAGTGAAAACGGTATGAATATGATAGACACTAGACCTCTACCTATACCGTGGCTTTGCGTCGTGAATATAAGGTAATGTAATAAAAAATGCAAGAGCTATGATGTTGCATCGGGCCCACCGACTTGGAAACTTTACCGTTCCAAGTTTGTAACATGCGAAGATATCAGAGCTACCTCGTTACATATCGTGATAGCAAGTGTTTCTTTTTCGAAATGCTATCTCGCAGTTCAACCTAGGAGGTTGTCGGCTGCATAACTGGATGCCTTTAAAATTAAGACCTTCAGCCAGGCAACAAAACTTATAAACTAAGCGACTACACGCTAAGGGCACCCCTGTGGGGTACAAGCCTCGGCTTAGGGCGCCACTGAGGGAGGACAGCAAAGGGACAGGCTGGATCTGAGTGATGGCAAGTGGTGGCTATCTCGCTATGGCCATTCAACTGACGGCATGGTTGGCACAGTGGCTGAGCGATTGGCTGCTGCGCTGTTTGGCGCTCGTTCGATTTCCGCACGGAACAAGTATACAGATAGTTGTTTTTTTTCGGTGTGTGTTACTTTAAATGTTTCTAAACGCACCCACGATACAGGAGAAATTCCTAGTGTAGGGCACTAAAAAAAAATGGATTAAACGAAAAAAAAAATGACAACAGTTGGTACTCTGACCCCCCAATATCCCCATAACAGGAAGGATCCCAGGTGTCCCATGGTCTAGAAAAAAAAAATCTTATCACTCTTTTTGACGTCATTACAATAGGGTAGATGACACCACCAATCAATTGATATACTTTTTATGAGCTGTCAAAACGCGCTTCCCCCATAGATTTTGTATGAGACTCGCAACGATGACGTCACTAAGTTGTCAAGTCAATGATGCAACTATTTATTGATTTAAAAGCAACTAAAAATCGAATTTTAAAGTTATTTTGAAATGAATGTAGTTCTTAGGTCTAGAATAAGGTGTTCTTTCAGAAAAATTGGGTTTTTTAATTATTGGTTAATGGTGTCAACTACCCAATTGTCCCAATTTCAGAAGCCTCCATACTATGTACTTTGCAATAAGTTTACAAGTTCATAAGCACTTGTACAGATATCTTCAGTGGCCAGTACTTCCGTAGGCGTCTCTTGACCAGCAGTCACCACCCACGCAAAGATGAGTGTGTTCTATTTAAAGGTTCACACGTCAACGTTCGAAAAACAAGTATGGTTTAGTTAATTAAATTGGGACCAAACATGGGCAAGACGGCACAAGGCATTAATATTCAGTATTCATTTAATAGTTGTTAGCTTTTGCCCGCGGTTTCACTTGCGTTAAATTCTGGGTAACACAGTTCCCCTTTCCTGATTTGCAGGTACCTGCTACCTGTAGTTTTGCCCTAGCGCCTTATTTATTGCAATATCAAAGCTAAGTTTTCCCATATCTTCCTCTTTCTCACATTAAAAAAAATAGCCTATATCCCGTCTCCAGGGCCCCAACTATCTCCGTACCAAAATTCATCAAAATCAGTTCTGCCATTTAGGCGTGAAGACGTAACAAACAAACTCACTTTCGCGTTTATAATATTAGTAAGGATAACCATCTTTCAAGATATTTGTATATGCCGTGTCGACGGCGCGTTCGTGTTTCACGCGCGCCTCAAAGAGATGTCAGCAAAGCAGAGGGGCTTGCCAGAGCCTCCGCCTGCCGGGGTTGCGGGTTGTTCGAAAGAGATACCGCGGCCTCGGAACTTAAAGTGCAACAGAAGGAACATGGGTGGGTTTTAGTCAGTAAAAGTCTGACACGCCCCCCACGGGGAAGTTATTTGATGATTTCCTACGCGAAAAAAAAAATTGTATATCAGAAATTCTAATCTAGTCTTCATAAACCATTTTATAGATGTTAACAACGCCATTAACAACGCCACACGTAATAGGAGCCCCTGAACCCCGTAGTTGGTAACATCGATTGAACTCGCTAAGTGGTGAAACTTAGTTGCGAACTGTTTCAGCTTCGTGTCCGTACTTCCACTACTTTTCATTCACTGAGATTTGACATGACCTAGGGGCCTAGCAGTGCCAAGCGACTAGCTGGCGCTCGTGGCATAGCCCGCGTGATCATCGTAAAAAAAAAAACATCAAATTTCATCAAGATCCGTTCAACCGTTTTGACGTGAAAGAGTAACAAAAATCTATACATCCATCCTCACAAACATTTCCATTTATAATATTAAGGAGGATAAGGAAAACGTCAAAATGATGTGAATGATTAACTGACATAAGGTACAGAAAAGCCAAAACTGTATGTTTCGTATTTGGAAAAGGTTGCTATTTGTCTAGAACCTCCCCAACCCTATCGCATGTCCGAAATAAAACAAAACGGAACCCTTAAACCACTCGGGTGTCTTTTTTACGTCTACTCGGATTCTGCGACAGCCAAATAAATGAGGCAATAATGATAATCATGGTAAGCTGATGTCATATAATTCTGGTCCTCTTTGCGCCCGGGGTTGCGGGTTGTTCGAAAGAGACACCGTGGCACCGGAACATAAAGAGCAAAAGAAGGAACATGGGTGGGTTTTAATCAGTACAATTCTGACACTCCCCCCCGCTTCGCCAAGAGCGGAGGAAGTTATTCGATGTGTTCACATCCGCAAAAAAAAGTTCCCACAAGTTGCATAAACCATCTGGGTCCTTCACCGCTTTTCCCCAACCGTAGAATAAACGCTAGTTATATAGGACATACACCAGGGCATCGTTCTACAAGCCTAGCCTACAACCCATAGCCCCATCAGCGACGTCAGCGACAATTAAACATTCAGTTACCAATTACGTCGATGTTCCAACTGTATTACCGATTCCACGATATTCTAAAGGTTGGTGCAGACATGGTAAGCCACTGCTGGGGTGATTATGTAGAATGTGATTGTGTCCTCGCACCCCAGCCAGAAGTGACGAGAAGGAACACCGTGTGGTTTTAGTCAGTAGGAGTCTGACAGACCCCACCCGGCCCCCATGGCGGAGGACATCCATCGAGGATTTTGACAGGTATAAAAAAGACATGACAAGTGACCAGTTGCCGGCTTTAATTCTATTCGGCCCCAATCCTATTTGTAAAAGTTCAGCTCGTTACACCATCTCCTTCTGGGCCTACCGCGTAGACGGGTCCTGTTGTTCGGAACTTTCAGTCGCACCAATTTGGCAACATGCGACAGATGTGGCCAGCTCAGGTCCACTTTAATTTAGCAGTTGCAAACGTCTGCTATTTGGGTCTTGGAGCGAAGTATACTATTTCTTAAACAGTCAAAAATATAGACACACAGTATGCTTCGTTCCATGCTTTGATGACGACAAAATTTGTATTACGGGTAGACCTACCAGACAGTTGTATTTGCTAGGGAGTTAGTTCCGCCACTTCCTCTTCCCAGCTAAAATACTAGAAACTGGCGAAGGAGAGCGTTTTGGTGGACTGTCCTGTGTAATGTCGTTCAAAAAGTGGAGATCCTCAGCCTAGTTTGAATAAATGACTTTGATTTGCTAGTAGCTACTGACTATTTGTACTTGACTTGTACACTAGACTAGCCCAGTGTGAACCCGCCACTAAGTAAACGAGACACAGTGATATTTAGTTCTGTGATTACCTCCTTCACCGATCGGAATTCAATTAGTGGGCACTTTTAGAAAGAAAATAGGTTTGTTTAGCGGTTCGTGCTGTAGTGGGGTGGGTAGAGATAGATTCACGTCTTTTCATTTGCGGGTTTATTATCTAGATTAACTTTAGCTTTTTAGGCTTATGTGTTTCCTGAATGAAAAGGACGAGTCTACTATATCATTTTAACAGTATGGTGACAATGTGTCATAATATACTAACAGACATTCAATAAACATACATTTAATTCGTTAGGCTTAAAGTCAAATCATTTATTTCAATTACCCTTTTTTTACGCATGGGAAATCATCAAATAACGTCCTCTGGGCGGAGCGGGGTGGAGTGTCAGACTTGTGACTCAAGTGTGGGACTGGACGGTGAATACAACGGGTTGCTGGTTGTTCGAAACAGATACCGCAGCCCCGGAACATAAAGGGCAATAGAAGAAACATGGGTGGGTTTTAGTCAGCCCAGAGCGGGGGAAGTTATCTGATGATTTCCCCGATAAAAGAAATGAAGTGTGGTGAAACCAAACTCGTGACAATTTTAACAACTAACCGAATCAAACCCAACACAATAAATCTACTGGCATATTTTTCTCATGCCTGTGACGTCACTACACCCCCTGTGAACGTGCACGGGTGGGGGTGAAGGGGGTGTACAAGACCCCATTGTGAGCAGTGATGTACGGGGCGATTTAGATAATATAATGACTAGGGATGAAGTCAAATTGAGGAGTGTAACGTGTATCATGTTGGAGTATCTAAGTGATTATGTGGATTGGTGAGGGGTTTTATGTCTTTGGGATAGGCTATTGAGAATTAGGGAGTCTCCTAATGTAGTCACAAAACAATTACATTCACTGTTTTAGAATATTTTTAGGGTTTCATGCCCCAAAAGAAAAAAAAACGAAACCCTTATTGGATCACTTTGTTGTACGTCTGTCTGTCAAGATCTTTTATCTCGGTAACGCGTGAAGGTATCGAGTTGAAATTAAAACCATATACTGAAGTCTGTGGTCCCTTTGAGCTATGTCGCAAGTTTGTACGGAAGCCTCGGTGCGCGAGTGTGACCCGCTCTTGGCCGGACATTGGACATTGTTTTGTACAAAAACAGGCTGTGTCGACGGCGCGTTAGTGTTCCACGCGCGCCTCAAAAAGATGTCAACAAAGCAGAGGGGCTTGCCAGGGCCACCGTCTGGGTTGCGGGATGTTCGAAAGACATACCTCGGCCCCGTAACGTAAAACGCATAAAAAAAAAACACAGATGGGTTTTAAAAGTCAGACTTTTTGAAATAAATTATTTCATATTTTTCCATCCCTAAAAAAATAGCCACACTTAAAAACAAAAAAAAACCTACTAATATTATAAACGTGAATGTTTGTGAAGATGGATGGATGTATCGATGTTTGTTAATCTTTCACGTCAAAACGGCTGAAAGGATCTTCATGAAATTATACTTCATAATTCATAGGATACTATCGATATCACACGGGCAAAGTCACGGGTGGTGACAGCTAGTTAACCATTTAATAAAATAGCAAAAGATAGAAAGCTACAATTCCTTAGAATGACTTCGCAATACAGTTAATTGTTTCAAAGAATTCCAATAAAAACGATCGTTTTATAATCGTCGCTTATGTCTCGTGTTAAGTTAAAGTTTATAAGTGCATCAAGGTCGGTGGCTCGCAGCTACCTATTAACGATGTGACAGTCTTGTCCGCGAGGGTGCGCAGCGGTGCTCAAACTATGAAACGAAGGACTTTTATAAGTATAAGTACGGCCAACTAGAAGCGATACGAAAGGTCATTAACCTAAAGAACAACTGTGGCGTTGACAATCTAAGCTCTTTCCATCTTGTGCCTTTGTCGTAATGTCTCGTTCTCCCGGCAAAAACATGACAACGTTAAGACGGGTTCGCCAACATTCGGGCGGCCATTTTAGATGGGGTTTTAGCATGGGTTTTGTTTACATTTGGTATCGCTTCTCGTTGGCCGTACTATAGTTAGCGTATTTTTTAAAACGTTGGACGCTAAGAACTTCATACAAATATTTGTTTCGTGCGGGGATTGAAACCACGACAAACAGCGCAGCAGTCAATCGCTTAGCAACACAATTTGATTTGTAGTTGTTCCGGGTCTGGCTGTTTGTGTATGTGAGTTTAAATGTTTGTAAACGCACCCACGATACAGGAGAAATTCCTAGTATGGGGCAACGTTTTAAAAATAATCTTTTCATAAATCGAGGGAATCGGTATCTACTTGGCAAGCGTGCTTCATCATAGGCCACACTGTCGCTTCACATCAGGTGAATTGCGACCAAACACAAGCCTATTTAATAATTGCGGGTTGTTCGAAAGAGATACCCGGAACGCAAGGGCAACAGAAGGAACATGGGTGGGTTTTAGTCAGTAAAAGTCAGACACTCCCCCTCGCTCCGCCCAGAGCGGGGGAAGTTATTTGATGATTTCCCACCCCAAAACAAGCCCATTTAGTAATTAGAAAATGATTGTCATCATCATCTGCCTAGCCCTTTCCAAATTAGAAAAATCTAGTATAATAAATGATGTTTATTTAGCAAGTAGGTTTTCACAAACACTTTTACACGTCATTTTTTTTTAAAGTAGGTGAGGCCGGTGTTTTGTACCCGACTACTCTGAGAAGAAACAGCCGAAACAAACTCAGAGGTCATAGTCTCTTTTAAAGTCCAGACAAAATAATCTTGGTCAACTTACATGAGGACTATGCAGATAGTGTCTGAAATGGTCTTTTTAAGAAAGCACCACACAGATTGAGTGGACCTGTCCAGTCAGTGTAAGCATTTGTGAGTTATCGTGTAGATCAACTCATACTCACTCAATAAATAAAATCTTTGAGCATCGTATCAATCCAGGCTTACAGCGCAAGCCTATAGTTTGTCCATTTATCACTTAATCTGTAATCAGACAATTTCAAAGGAAACTGGAACATGCACGACTTTAACTAAGTGTAATGTGTGTCGGCTGCTAGATATTATGGCTTCTATTTCAGCCGATGTGCGCTGTAAGTGACGGTGATCGATTTGAAATTGTAGCATTGGAATAAATGTAAGAAAATGGGACCTTCGTGGACCTACTGGTTTCAGTAATAAAATACATAAAAAGATTTTATTACTTCTTTTTTTACGTAGTGGTAAATCAACAAATATTTTGGGGGGAAGTGTCCGACTTGTACTGACTAAAACCTCCTTCTATTGCCCTATACGTTACGTTCCGAGGCCGCGGTATCTCTTTCGAACAACCTGCAACCGCGGCATTTTATTACTCCTTATAAACTATTAAGAGGTACGAAAACGAAACTTTGTAAAACAGTAAAAAAATGTTTAATGTGTTGTTAATGTAAAAAAAAAAATAGAAAGAGTTATTACTAGAGACCGGATTATACGCAACATAAAAAGCTTGTTAAATGCATGAGAAATGCGTGAAATATGCACGAAAATTGGCAGAATATGCGAAATAATATAATAATATTTTAAGAACCCCAAAAAAAAGAGAAAAGTAAGTATTATTTATTTGTTTTGTTTCAAAATCAGCATACAATTAGTACTTAAATAATTTTTTGATAGGCGATAAAAGGTTAAACTAATATAGTAATTAGTTATTACTATATTAGTTTGTTAGTGTTGGTATCTTCTCATGTATTTTTCTCATCATGTTCAATGTAAGGACCGCCTGCGGCAGTAAAAGCTTCCTCCAAATGCTTCCATCCATCACGTAGTCCAGCTGTTCTGGCCCAGAGTTTACCAGTTACCTTGACTAAGTCACTGTCTGGTACTACTCTGCATCTTTTCCTTTTTAAATTTCTAGGCGACCAATTTGTTATAATATGTGTACTTGTTTCAGTATTATATTTCAACTAGACAGATTGTGTTACTGTGGGTCCGAACTGACCGATTGATGGCTCGACTGGGCCAGAACACCATGTCTACGCAGACTTTCGGGACACTGACTATTTATAACGACTGTCAAAGATCTACAAATGACAACCGGGAATAACAGCTTAACGTGCTTTCCGAGGCACGGAGGAAACTCTGTATATATAACGGGTGGTCACCCATCCACAGACCAACCTAAGCAAGCACGGCTTAACTTAAAGATCGACCTGAGCAGCTGCTATTGTTTAGCCACGAGATCATAATGGACACGAAATATCTTGTAACCGCAAGGTTTTCCCAAAACCGCGCCAACCACGTGGTTATAATTTTGCATAAACCATGTTTAATATAAAACCAGCTTCACAGTGATGTTTCTGACCTGTATCAAGGTGATATCTGTCAGGTTAACGACCTCAACACAACCCTTACACAACCTTCAAGAAAAGCTGCTAGATTCAGTCAAACAAATTGAACTTTGTAACTAAAAAAAATCTTATCAAAAATGTCCCTCCCGTTTCTAAGGTCATCGACACATACAATCATACACACATATATAAGTTCTTTCATGCATATTCCCCCACTTTCCTACCCCACGCACCACCTGTACAAATCTTCGGCTTCGGACATACAGGTTCGGATCGACGCACGCGCCGACGACAGATGTTCGCGTTCGCGTTTCTTCGGAGCGGTTCGGGCGAGTTCGGGTTCACGATTAATATAAAAGGAATTTTTAAGGGTGTTTTTTTGTTGTTGGAAACTTGAGGTTTTTAAATGGGCCAGTTATTTTACTTTGTATTTGACAGACTAATTGCGATTCAGGTTGTATTTATACTATTTTGCGAAAGGGAGTAATGACAACGATGATTTATTAAAAGTAATCATGGATTAAATATTTTAGACACAAAAAATGTTGGTTTAAGAAGACAAAAGGAAAATGAATAGATACTCTGATTAACAAATATTTGGGTTTACTTTTGATTGGGGTAAGAAACTGGAATAATATTCATTTCTGTCATTTGTTAAAAAAATTAACAACTTAGAATTTCTAAACAAAAATCACTTATGAATTTGGTATCTTTCATGTGATAGTAAATGGGACAAAATGGGCCTTGAAGCAGTGATAGTCTAATAGTGTCACCGTCGGACAGCGAAGGTCTCGAGTTCGGACCCAAGACACGGCCCTTTGATTTTCAGATTCATGTGCGTATCGTTTAATTATCACTTACTTCGGTGAAAGGGGGGGCCTAAGTCTGCTATTACAATAGTGTCAGAATGGTCGATCACTGATCGCATAATGGTTAATTTTGACAAGTTTGGTAATCTGCTACATACTAAACTTGTCAAAATCAACCATTATGCGATCAGTGATCGACCATTCTGACACTATTGTAATAGCAGACTAAGGCCCCAGGTCTACAGGGTCCATATTGATTACAATATTATAAAAACGACCACCTAAGTACACATTATGGTACAGCAAATAAAGATATTGAGTATTAAAGAAAATATCGTGAGGAAACCAGCTATGTCATGATAAGCCATATGGCTTATCATGATATAGCTGGTTTGCAGGGGCTCATGGATGGCATAAATCTCCTGACCCCAGGTTCAAAACAAACCACAGATTAAAAAAAAATACTTATTGTGCATACATTTCATATTCCCAGTTTCCCACTAGGAATTACTCCTGAACCTATCGTGGGTGAGTTTACCAATATTTAAAGTGTAGGCCATACAAATATTTTCATGTATAATCAGATGTATGAACGTGGACCAAATGTATGAGTATGTAAGGATTGTATCAGGCAGCGCCCTGTGTCTTTTTTTTACATTTTCCCATACTAGTAATTTCTAATGTATCGTGGGTGCGTTTATAAACACTTAAACTCACAAAACAGGTCATACAAATATTCGATCCCGTGACACGCAGCGGCCAATCGCTCAGCCTCTACGCCAACCATGCCGTCTCCTACACCCATGGCTAAAATGCGTGAGTTTATGTTATGTTACGCCCATTTCCCCATCCATTCAGCTTCTATTCGACTCCTACACTTATGTAAAACATTGATATCAATATTGGATAACGTAAATAATAAATAGGCTATTTTGAAGGCGTAGGAGGCCACCTAACCTGTTACTAAGCAACGACTAGCACATGATGAAACAGTTACTGAATGTATTGCAAAATAACATGCGTAAGTGTTGGAAATTAATGTTATAATTAAATAAATCACACACACTTTCTCATATTTTTCTTGGCAAACTCTTTCATTTGATACCCATATCATGGGCACATGCATCCTATCATAACCTACTAATATTGTAAATGCGAATGTTTGTTACTCTTTCACGTCAAAACGCCTGAACGGAAATCTTGATGGAATTGGGCACAGAGGTAGATTATAGTCTGGTATAACACATAGGATACTTTTTTTCGATATCAAAGCGAGCAAACCCGCGGGCGCCAGCTAGTAAGTAGCAAATAATTAGTCCGCCATATTTGGGTGTACGCCATATTGGATTTAAATGGCGGCGCATCCACGCGTTACCAAGATCGATGTCTTGACAGACCAGAGAGACAGACTAACGGACAACCTTATTTAAGAAGTTCCGTTTTTTTTCTTTTGAGGTACGGAATTATAAAAATATGGTTAAGCTGCATTCCGAAAGAATTCCCTAAAAGTTCCCTATGTTCATGTCTTCACTGGAGAATTTCCAACAAAATAAATATATTTCCTGTCCGCAGGAAATCCTCTTCCAATTTTTCGAAACAGCCTTGGCAAACTCTTAAGAAAATCCAATCTTCGATTCCCAATTATCCCCCTACGTACATCCACTCGACAGCACAACAACTACCCGCTCCCCCGTCCACCGGCGCACGCGCATGAGTTCCTGAACACTATTCGCTATTCAAACGGACCCCTCGCGTCTTTTTGTGTCACGGTCGTTCAACTTCGCCTTTCATAGGATTACCATACAAATTATTGTATGGGGAGCCGTGGGGTTCGCTGGTGGACTCACCAATCATCACCAAACCAAAGACAGTTATAGTAGTGAATCTAGTGTTGGATTCTCTTGATCTTGAAAATCAGAAATGGAAGAAGAAGACGTGTTGCGCTAACCCCAAATACAACGGGACAAAGGACGAAAAATGGTGATATTGATGATGGTAATCTTTAAGCTGCGTTCGCGGCAAGTAAGGTTTTTTAAGAACATTCTGATGTAAAAGTGTCCATGGAGTTTCTTGCCCAATTCTCCATAGAGATCAACGCTTTGGCATTCCAGTTTTGCGACTGCCACATTTTATGTTTTCTTTTTTCGACAGTTCATAAGTCTTATACCTGTAACTGACCTTCTTCAAAAAAATGCTTGATTTTGATTGGGATAAAACTATTAGCTCAGGTTCGAATACACAATACAAATATACAACATAATTTAAAACAAACTTGCTTCTCGCTGTCAAAAATGTTACGCCACAGACTACATACAATGCTGTTTCTCCTCCTTTAAATCCATCCAAAGGTTGTCTTGAAAATATCGCTTTTAATGTTAATATCATTATTTGTATGGTGTACATAATATAGAATATTCTATCTATCTTTTTAGATAGTGTCATAATATGTATGTATCTACATTGCACCCATGCGAAACTAGGCAAGTCTCTATTTAACAAAATTTAACTTACAAACGTAGGTAACCCATCAATCAATAAACATATTGAAATCAAAGGGTTGCATTACGCTTTCAAATTAAAAAACCACCGTTAATCCAATATCAACTTTATTCAGATAGACATTAAGACCATTTTCATATTAATCATCAGTGGTATAATATACTTTAGATTCCCTTTGTATATGAATGTGAATTACTAACATAAAAAAACGTAGTGGACATGACGCGAGGTAGGAAATATATAAATTAAATGAGTATGAGTTTAGGGTTTCGTATCTCAAAAGGAAAAAAACGGAACGCTTTTTGAATCACTTCGTTGTCCGTCTGTCTGTCAAGACCCTGTATCTCGGAAACGCGTGGAGATATCCAGTTGAAATTAAAACCATATACTCAACTCTATGGTCCTTAGGAGCTGTGAAAAATCAACCCTCTAAGTCTACGCAATCAAAAGAAATAGCTGTTTATGTCGCAAGTTTTTAAGGAACCAAGAGTGCGAATTTGTACGGAACCCTCGGTTCGCGAGCGTGTAACTCGCTTTTGGCTTTTTAAAACGTTTCCCCCACACTAGGTTGTGGGTGCGTTAACAAACATTTAAACTCACATACACAAACAGCCAGACCCGAAACAACTACCTGTAGGTCATACAAATATTTGTTCCGTGAGGGAATCGAACCCGCGACACGCAACACAGTCTTAGTAATAGGGTCCCGTTTCACTCTTAGGATACGGAACCTTAAAAAAATACTTGTCAAAATGTTGGAACTTTAACCCCCATTATATCTGTAACTAGAAGGTTCCCAGATTTGGATTAAAAAATAACAAATACGGGGAGAACAAGTACTTTCTGGCTTCTATTTTTCGTAACAAATTTTAACCTAAAAACTTCTCCATTCTACATAAATATGAAAACTCCCCCTCTCCCCTAATACTCGCCACCAACACCACGTTAAACTACACCACATCTCACTATAATCCACTCCCGCGCAGCTAAACGAAACAGGATTGTTAGCGCACCTGCCGCCCTGACGGCTCGACCAATCAGCGTATTATGTGCCTTTAGTTAAGTTTCACTTGTGCCTCACGCTTGTTGGCTATGAAGGAGTTAGTAGAGTGCCCGATTTTAACTAAACCATGCAAAAATATAATATTAATCTATACTAATATTATAATTCTGAAGAGTTTGTTTGTTTGTTTGTTTGAACGCGCTAATCTCAGGGACTACTGGTTGGATTTGGAAAATTCTTTTAGTGTTGGATAGCCCATTTCATGAGGAAAGCTATAGGCTATATAACATCACGCTACGACCAACAGGTGCTGAGCAGCGTGGGTGAAACCGTGTGGAACAGCTAGTATACAATAAATAAGGCGCAAGGGCAAAAACTATAGGTAGCAGATACCTGCAAATCAGGAAAGAAGAACTGTGTTATCCCGAATTTAAAGCGAGCGAAGCCGCGAGTAAATGCTAGTTAAATTATATTTCTTTACCCTTTTATCTAACTTAAGAAACATATTTTCAATTCCTTGACGTCAGAAAAAAGAAAATAAAAAAAATAATTCTAGAAACAAAACTACAAATCAAAGAAAAAGATGTCAAAACAGCGGAGAACATTAAAAAGTCAAAAGCATACGGTAAACCTGCCGAACAAGACATTTCCTATCGGAGGTCGAAACAAGAAAACTAGAAGACAAATGGCTTTAAAGTGTAAATCAGTGTTGCTAGAATAAAAATTTAAATAAATGGGGCCAAAAAAAATGCATTTAGATTATTTTTTTGCCATCTACTGCGCATCTGGTGTTGTTCTTGTATTTATTATAAATTATAATAGATATTTACAATTTTGGTGCTAATGAATTCGTAGACATGGATGGATCCTTAACAAAAAATATTATACTGAGCAGGATAAATGTATTGCTGGTTACAATTACATGTTGCAGGATAATCATCTGCAGTGGCGTAACTATACCACCTGGGGCCCGTGGCTAATTCATTTATTGGGGCCCTATCAATTAAAATCGTCACGTTGTACTGAGTTTAATTTTAATAAACGCTATAGTTTAATTTTAAAAAATACTTTCCAAGTAAAATAAAATACTCAGGAACAAACTAAAAAAATATTTCTGAGCTCGCTGCCTCTTAGTCCGGGGCCCTTTTGGGTCGGGGGCCCGTGGCATTTTGCCAGCCATGCCACCCTATAGTTACGCCACTGATCATCTGCCTAGCCTATTCCTAACTATGATGGCGTTGTCTACAAGTCTTACCAGATTCAGCTGTTATACCAGTGTTTTAAATAAAGCGTCTTGATCGCCACAACCCGGTTAATAACCGGGTAATACGATATTCTTTGGTAAGACTGGTTGTCAGACTATCGAGTCACGGATTACCTGTAACAACTGCTACAAATGACAGCCGCGAACAACAGCGTAAAGTACTTTCCGAGGCACGGAGGAAACTCGGGACGTAATGGGGGGCCACCCATTCATTTTTTTTTATTTCTACACTGGTAACGGTAGTATATGTGAAAGCTTTTAATGTTTGACGACACAGTTGGCGCAGTGGCTGAGCGGTCGACTGCTGCGCTGCATATCGCGGGTTCGTTTCCCGCACGGAACAAACATTTGTATGGCCTACTGATAGTTGTTTCTGGTCTGACTGTTTGTGTCAATTGAGTTTAAATGTTTTGAAACGCACCCACGATACAGGAGAAACTCCTAGGTCAACGTTATTTTTTAAAAAGAATGTTAAGATGATATTTTAAGAAAGAAAGAAATAATTCACTAGCTTTTGCCCGCGGCTTCGCTCGCGTTAAATTCGGGGTAACACAGTTCCCCTTGCGCCTTGTTGATTTGTAATAGCAACGCTAAGTTTTCCCTTTTCTTCTCTCTTTCTCCCTTACATCCCACTATTTTAATAAAAAAAATTTGCCTATGTCCGTCTCCTAGTTCTGTACTAAAAAAGCGTGAAGAGGTAACAAACAAACAAACTCACTTTCGCTTTTATAATATTAGTAAGGATTCTCTCCAACTTCTTTCATCTCGCGCGTCATTCGTCTCCCAGCAACAGCCAACCAAATACCAGAGCTTATATGGGCAAAACAACGAGCCACATACCTCAGGGTATTCTGTTCGGAACAGGGTTGGTTTCAAACCGGATGCATTGTTTTACAGTCTATCATTATAACTACGGTACATCTCAATCCAGTTGACGATCAGTGTTCTTGTAACATCTGCTTGGTGTCGATATATTAGTATTTATTTTTATGTCCTACTAGTATTATAATCCTACTAGCGGTGCCGCTGCACAGTTAGGGGCATGAAAAAAAGATGTTGGCCGATTCTCAGACCTACCCGATATGTACACAAAATTTCGTTTAAATCGGTCCAGCTGTTTCGGAGGAGTATGGGAACGAAAACTGTGACACGAGAATTTTATATATTAGACTAGCTGTGCCCAGCGGTTTCACCCGCTGCCCACTTAAGGGTATGAAAAATAGATGTTGGCCGATTCTCAGACCTACTGAATATGCATATAAAATTTCATAAGAATCGGTCGAGCCGTTTCGGAGGAGTATGGGAACGAAAACTGTGACACGAGAATTTTATATATTAGATTATTTTATTTTATCCTACTAATATTATAAATGCAAATGTTTGTGAGGATGAATGTATGGATGGAGGTTAATTTGGTCTAGGTATATGAGACTAGGGCGAAACTTAATCTAGGCTAATCTATTTATGGTCTATTTCTGAAGGTATTTAAGGGCCAAGCGCGAGTTGGACTCGCGCAGCGAAGGTTCCGTACCGATCTCTGACTACACAGCTTAGAGAGTTGTTTTTTTTACATCTGCGAGGGACCACAGACTTGAGTGAACTTGCCACTTACACGAGTTCCCGAAATAACGGTTCTAGACAGACAGACAGACGTGGTCGTTTGTGAGGATGGATGGATGGATGTATAGATGTATGGATGTGTGTTACTCTTTCACGTCAAAACGGCTGAACGGATCTTGAAATGAAATTTGGCACAGAGATTATAGTCGGGAATAACACATAGGATTCTTCACTTTTTTTTCGATATCACGCGGGCAGTACATACATCATGCCTATAAACCCCAATGAGGAGAGGCAGTGGCGTACCCCACAAAATTGTTAACAGGGACGTTCAGTGTACTTCCCAAGGCAAATGCGACAGAAATATTCAACCATCATCGGTTACAAAAGCTTCTATAATTGCCTACTTCATTTTTCCACATGACATTGCCCCCAACTATTTGCCCTAGACCTCTCCTTACCCCCTAATGGCAGAAGACTCGCCACGTGACCGGTATAATTAGCCAGCCCGGCGGGACGAGCCACCTGGCCGAAATATTTGCATATCGATACCGTTGTGACGAGAATTTTGTGCGAAGAGGTGATGGGGTGCTACTATGTGCTTTTCTGGGAGGTTCGAGATGGGTGAACTTTTTGTGAGTTACGAAACTATCGAGGAATACATTGAGCTAAATGAGGATGATTTGTATTAACTGAATGGGTTATAAAGTCAATACACCGAATAAAAATCGCAGTTTTTGAGAACTTTGAGGATATAAGTTACTGAAACGGAAAAAGAAGTTCTTGAAACGGAAAAAACTGACAGATGGAAAGTTTTAAAACTACATTAATCATGTCCTTATTAAAAAGGTTTAATACAAAATTAAGGACTACGTTTAAGACAAAGTCGGCTACCAAACTTACTGACTGACCAGCCATCACACGCATTTCTCGTCTCAATTACATGTGAGATGAGAAGAAGATAACTCGCCTAGAAATCTCAGATCTCCCTCGCGAACTCATAGTACCACTTCACAATCATTGTCAAGTAATATATTCGTCCAGCTATATTATAATGTTCACATTTATATTCTGTAGCTAGCCATCAGGATATCATGTATCAACACGCACCGCCACTTGTTATGTAACATCGATATATATTGGAAGTTGGCGATGTAAGTTCAAGGTGTCAACTTGAGTTTTTTTTTTAAAGAGTTTTCCCTGTGTCATAGTTAAGTTTTCTTGTAGAATATTTTCACATATTTAATACTAGCTGTTCCACGCGGTTTCACCCACGCTACTCAGCACCTGTTGGTCGTAGCGTGATGTTATATCCTCAAGAAATGGACTATCCAACACTAAAAGAATTTTTCAATTCCAACCAGTAGTCCCTGAGATTAGCGCGTTCAAACAAACAAACAAACAAACTCTTCAGCTTTATAATATTAGTATAGATTGTCGCACGAGGTTGTGGATTCAAATCCGATCTCGTACCAATGCGACTTTCGGTCACGGTTTCGATTCCCGCACGTAACAAATATATATCTGACCTACAGGTACTCGTTCCGGGTCTGACTGTGTATATGAGTTTAAATGTTTGTAAACGCACCCACGATACAGGAGAAATTCCTAATATAAGGCTTGGCAAATGTTTAATTTAATTTTAGCTCTTAATTAATCAGTTAATTTAAATGCTGTCTTGACATTTGCAATCTTTATAAATATGAGCAGTCATTGTTAGAATTTACGTCACCAATGACAATGCACAGATATTATTAAGAGAGCCTCTATTTTAGATCTACATAACTTAGTTTAGAATATTAATCATCAGTCTTCTTCAGTGCCTAGAATTTTACTCCATACAGTCGTGCTATTCTGTAAGCGTCAAGTTTCATAGAGAGTCGTCTGGAGTCAGCGCTGCGCTCAAGGCCGTATTCTTAGAAAATAGCACTACAGTACGATAGGTGGAACCATCATCATCATCTCCCTGCCCTCGTCCCATTCTAGTTGTGGTCGGCGCAACACGTTTTCTTCTTCCATTCTCCCCGGTAAGACGTCACGGTCTCATTTACTCATCCTTTCTTACACAATCCATCCATCTTTTCTGTGGCCTTCCTCTCCCTCTCCAACCATATAATGAATACCAGTATTTTACATGGAGCGACTGCCTATCTGACCTCCACAACCCATTTAGTACTGGTTAATACGTTACCCCTTGATAAGACTGGTTGTCAGACTCTCAGGACATTGAACATCTGTAACGACTGTCAAAGATCTACAGATGAAAACCGAGACCAACACGTGTTTTCCGAGGCACGGAGGAAACTCGGTATGTAACGAACGGGTGGTCACCCATCCACAGACCAACCTAAGCAAGCGCGGCTTAAACTAAAGATCGACCCGATCGGCTGCTATTATTTAGCCACGAGCTCCTCGAGAGTTTAATCAATTTCACAACTATGAGCAATACCTATGCTTCTGCTTGTAACCCATCAACGGATAGCACACTGATATCTTATCCGCACGTGCTGAGCGTCAATATTTGACCGTCTTGTTTGCTAAAGATTTAAGTTAGTCATGCTAAATATGGGATTCGTGAACAACTGTTAAGAGGGGAGATAGATACGCGATGATGATTTTCTAGGTACAATCAGCAAAAGGGGATGAGTAACCAGGCTCAAACGTCACTTCAGAAAGACCTCCGGGTGACGAACTTACGGTCCATTCGTCGTTCGACCAGGGGCCTAAGTTTGCTATTACAATAGTGTCAGAATGGCCGATCACTGATCGCATAATGGTTAATTTTGACAAGTTTGGTAATCTGCTACATACTAAACTTGTCAAAATCAACCATTATGCGATCAGTGATCGACCATTCTGACACTATTGTAATAGCAGGCCCCAGTAAGGACTAAAGAAGTGGTACGCAGGGGTTCATGCTCGGCCGTCTCGGAGGATGTGCAGTCGGTGGATAGGACGCACTTGGGGATGAGCTCCGCCTGGTAGGCGGGCTGATAACAGTCAGGGGTGTGGGTTAATGTACTTGTATCTCCTAGGCTCCCGACACATGGGAGTAGTAGGTTGTGTGGTTGTTAGCAGGTTACTCACATAACCCTGCGTCCCCTCTGACAGAGGATATCCACGAGTAATTTCCCACAAAAAAACACTATTCAAAAACAGTCGGAATTATCTTAAAAATCCAGGCATTTTTCGAATGTAGTTAAATTTATGTGATGGAAAACTAACAGGTCATTAAATAAATTACAATTTGAGTTGATGTCCATCGGATTCTAAGAACAAATCAACTATGCTGAATGTACTTCAAAAATTTCTTTTTCATTCTATACTTCTTGGGAATGTTTTAGGCAAGGGGCTTCACCAGCGTGTTATCGAAAAAAAGTAACCTATGTGTTATTCCAGACCACAATATACTTCTATGCCAAATTTCATCAAGATCCGTTCACCCGCCATACATCCATCCATCCTCTCAAACATTCGCATTTATCTAATTTATAAAATTCTCGTGTCACAGATTTCGTTCCCATACTCCTCCGAAACGGATCGATTTAAACGAAATTTTGTGTACATATCGGGTACGTCTGAGAATCGGCCAACATCTATTTTTCATACCCCTAAGTGGGCAGCGGGTGAAACCGCTGGGCACAGCTGGTAATATGTATTAGTAAGATTGCATTGTTAGTTAGTTAATATGTATTGTTCAAATCTTGCAACTGGATTTCAAACCACTGTTATAGTAGTTTTATTTTATTTTATTTTATTTATTTGGGAAAATTAACAGTTATACATGAATCTTACACGAAGTTATAAATATACAATGATAATAAATGTATAACCTACGACATTTTCCACAACATATATTAGAAATGATAAATGCGCTGTACTAAGCTGTTAAAACAAAAGTAGTACAGGTAAACTTAAACATAGACAGGCATGCAAGAGACAGAGAAAGAGAAGTAATTAACTATTAAGCTAACTAGGTGTTAGAATCCAGCTTTTCATTACGAATAACACATCTAAATTTTTGAGCAGTGATGGAAAAGAAGTCGATGTCCACAAAGATCGTATTGTATTGACTGGTAAGGCGTCGTAAGGGTGCACGAATGCCTGCGTTTGTACGACAAGAACTCACTGCAAATAAAAGTCTTGCGCGCACCCCACGGCATATCGTTGTTCTGGGTACAACATAACTAGTAACATAGTTGCGGACTTTCAAAGATCTACAAAAGACAGCCGGGACCAAAGGTGTTTCGAGGCACGAAGAAAACTAGGTATGTGATGTGAAGTCACCCATACACAAACTAACCTAGCCAAGCACGGCTTAACCAGACAATCGTTCCAAGCGGCTGTTATTAATTCTTGCCTCAAACATTAATATGACCTAAAATAATTTCAGAATGCATGTTAAACTTTCACGCAAAAACTGCTAAACGGATTCGGACGAAATTTGCCACACGGTTAGATACTTTTTATCCCGTTAGTATAATCCTGTGGGACAGTTTTCAAACTCCATACAAACGAAGCCGCTGGCATGAACGTGTCTTTAAAACAAGAATCTTTAAACCCAGTCCAACTAGCAACTCAAGCTTGCACTAAAAACAAAGAGATCGCGCCATTCATTCGGATCGCGTGCGCATGCGCATGCTGTATACGTACGTGTGTTTATGTAAGTGTCGTGCTCGTATCAAACGCACACAGACGGGTTTTGTAAACATGGAACCATTGCGTTTGAAGAAAGGAGTTGGTTGTCAATGAAGTGTGTTACTATGCGTTGATTCTTGTGGCTGAGAATAAGCTATTAGAAATACTCTTGAATAATCTATTTGGTATTTATCCCTGAATGTCTAATCAAGTTTAATATGCTTAACAATGATATCTTGTTATGATTTTCTAGTTTGTAATGTTATTTTTACTCCCCTTGTATATTTTATATATCTAATTTGTTTTTTAGGGTTCAGTGGATAAAAAGGAAAAACCACCCAAAAAGGAGTCAGACTCGCGCATCGAGGGTTCCGCACAAACTTTCGACATAAACAACCATATTACCTTTCGACTGCGTAGACTTAGAGGGTTTATTTTTCACAGCAAAAAGGAACCACAGAAGGTTGATAAAGGGACTACAGAGCTGAAAATATGAAAATACTCGATATCCCTTCTGTTATCCATCCTAGTTCCTGAGATAAAGGGTATTGACATACAGACAGACAGACAACAAAGTGATCAAATAAGGGTTCCGTTTTTCCTTTGAGGTACGAAAACCTTAAACAAAAGAAAAGCTATATTTTACTTTGAGTTTTTGAAACAAAAAAAACTATCTCAAAAATACTTTTTCCGTCTAAGAAGAAGTCATCACTTCCACTCTAGCTCCTGAATAACCTACCACACTAACTATCCCCCCACTTAAGCACAAACCAAGAAACAACAAAGCTCACACAAACACACTCACACACGCAAGCTGCGCACGCGCATTCGCGCAGAGTGAGCGAATTTTTCGCGCAGGTTCTTGACCGGGGCTATTTCCGGCTCGGGGAATCGAAACGGCGTTTTATCGCCCCGAGCGAGAGTGGGTGAACAAGGTATGAGTAGTAGCGGGGAGGCTTAGTGGATATGAAGATAACTATGGTAGAATGAAGTTGTAGATCTTAACCTGCACTATGTAAAATCTTAGATGTTAAACTCCTTCATCTTAATATTTTCTAAAATTGTATGTCCTTCAATAACTCTAAGATTAACTAGTTCAAGAGTGGAACTTCCTAACACAAGTGTATTTTCATTTAAATGGAAATTCCTAAAAAACACATGTGAAAGTATTTTTAAGTTATTGTTTTTTTTTTTAATCAACCCTAGTTCCCGATTGAGCTATGATTTTGAATACATGTAGTTTGCACGACAATGCATAGTTAGGTAGCATCGTTTATCATTTTCTATTCTTTCGATATTTAAAAAAAAACTATTGAGAAGATCCCTGCGTGCACAAAAATTACCGGCACAAAACAAAACACATTGAAAATACACAATCACACATTTATGTTAATCAAATTGACTTTGTTTTTATCACTACACACACTACAGTATAAAACAAAGTCGCTTTCTCTGTCCCTATGTCCCTTTGTATGCTTAAATCTTTGAAACTACGCCACGGATTTTGATGCGGTTTTTTTTAATAGATAGAGTGATTCAAGAGGAAGTTTTTCATGTATAATACATACATATTATAGTAGAGAAAAGTGGGGATTTTCAAAGATTTGTAACACCCGTGCGAAGCTGGGACGGGTCGCTAGTTTTTTTATAAACTACTTGCTGTGCCCAGCGGTTTCACCCGCTGCTTACCACCCTCATCACTTAGGGGTATGAAAGATAAATAGTAGCCGATTCTCTGACTTCTGCCATTTCGGATCAGTATAGGAACGAACATTGTAACACGAGAATTTTATATATCAGAGATAATATTTATGCATGTGTGAGAAAACGGGATCCTTATGGGATCACTTAGTCCGTCTGTCTGTCAAGACCCTGTATCGCAGAAACACGTAGAAGTATCAAGTTAACATTAAAACCATAGCCTTTTAGTTTGTGGTCCCTTGAAGCTGTGGAAACATCAACTATCTAAGTGTACACATTAAAAAATATGGCCATTTAAGTTGTAAGTTTGTACGGGGTCCTTGGTGCGTAAAGTCTGACTTGTACTTGGCCACTTTTTTAAGATTGCCGGGCTAAATCTGAAGTTCATTCTGACGCGAAGATTTTGGGCGATCTATCAATACATATAATGAAAGGGATAATCGTTTCATATTGCAATAATATAGCGTTTGACTATCCTTACTTAATATTATAAAAGCGAAAGTGAGTTTGTTTGTTTGTTACCTCTTCACGTTTTATTTTAAAAAAGTGGGATGTGAGGGAGAAAGAGGGGAGAAAAGGGAAAACTTAGCGTTACTATTACAAATCAATAAGGCGCAAGGGGAACTGTGTTACCCCGAATTTAACGCGAGCGAAGCCGCGGGCGAAAGCTAGTAACCTATATTTCCGACACCGCTTCTGCTTATAACCTGGTCTTAGACGCCGGATATGGTGAGCATACCCAGCTCTAAAGTCACAGGACATCTGTTCCTCTATCGCCAATCAGGCGATCACCAATAAACGCTGTCATAGGCTAAATTGAGACACGACAATGTACAGTCCGATACAAATAACAAACATGGTAAATATCCCGTTTCAAGTGTTAATTATAATAAAGGAAAATTTATTAAAGTTAAAATAATTGTAATCAAAGGCAATTGCAATCGGAGATATAGAAGAATCTAGAAATATTATTAATTCACGGATACATTTGAAATGTTTGGCGAAGCGGTCCTAAAACGTCAAATTCCACGGTGATAAGCAAAATCCGCTACCTCCTCTAACTCACACAGACTCACCGGATGTGTTAACTGTAGTATCGCGATACGTCTGCCTGCATCCTTACGACTACAGCTTAATGATACCATACCTTAGCAAATTAACGATTGTGGACTTACCTGAAATAAGAAAAAAAATATTAGTATATTTTTCGTGTTGAGTCAAAAAGTTTGTATATAATACTAGCTTTTGCCCGCGGCTTCGCTCGAGTTAAATTCGGGGTAACACAGTTCCCCTTGCGCTTTATTGATTTGCAACGCTAAGATTTCCCTTTTGTTCCTTCTTTCTCCCGCACATTTCCTTTTTTTCAAACAAATATTAGCCTATGTCCGTCTCCGGGTTTCCAACTATCTCTGTACCAAAATTCATCAAAATCGGTGTAGCCATTAAAGCGTGAAGAGGTAACAAACAAACTCACTTTCGTTTTATAATATTAGTAAGGATTGAAAAAATACAAAAATTCTAAGAATGAGGAAAGTGATGCATACAAGAATTGTATGTGATACAAGTACTAAAAATATCCGTACTTTATGAATTTTTTGACAACACGGTTGGCGCAGTGGCTGAGCGATCGACACGTTCGATCCCCGCATGGAACAAATATTTGTGTGACCTACAGGTAGTTGTTCCGGGTGTGTTTGTGTGTGTGAGATTGACCTCTTACAAACCGGGTTTTCGGTTGTTTATCACGACTGTCATTGGTAGATCTTCGACAGTCGGTACAAGTAGGTAGGTACGGAAAATCTAGCAACTAGTCTTAGCAAGCAGTATCGTATTACCCAGTACTAACTGGGTTTTAGAGGTCTAGACGGGCCTGTTGGTCTAGTGGTTAGTGGCCCTGACTGCTGAGCCGGAGGTCGTGGGTTCGATTCCCACCCAGGACAAACTTTGTGTGATGAGCATGATTGTTTGTTCTGTGTCTGGGTGTGATTTATCTATAATATGTATGTATTTATAAATTATATAAGTATGTATATCAGTTGTCTGGTTACCATAACACAAGCTCTGCTTAGCTTGGGATCAGATAGCCGTGTGTGAGTTGTCCCAAGATATTTATTATTTAGATAAACAGCCGCTCCATGTGAAATATTGGTATTCAGCTGCGTCCGGTTAGACTGGAAACCCCAATACCTAGTTGGGAAAAGGCTAAGCAGATGATGATGCTAAGTTTTAGATCTATCCACCGCCATTGTTTGCCGTTGCGTTTCGCAAAGAATGTTAATGGCTCTCCCAGACATTGCGTGTTAAGTTCGGTTTGATACCCTAATTGTTTAAATTGCTGCTAGCTTCGATTGAATTTCTTTTGTTATCCAACCTGTCTTGATGGTTCAGGAACAGCTTTCTACTGAGGCTAAATATCTTGGGCCTAAATCTTTAAATGCAAAGTATACGGTCTAGTTGAATATCTAAGCTCTTGATTTCTATAGAAAAATCGCCAAATTAGAGAAACTGAAGTCATGCAGTCTCAGTACTCATCATGCAGAGGGGCTTGCCGGGATTGCGGGTTGTTCGAAAGAGATACCGCGGCCCCGGACCATAAAGGGCAACAGAAGGAACAAGGGTGAGTTTTAGTCAATAAAACTCTGAGACTCCCTCCCGCTCCGGCCAGAGCGGGGGAAGTTATTAAATGATTTCCCATCCGCAAAAAAAGGCGCCGTCGACACGGCCTATCGTCAATTAACAGTGGGACAGTAAGCTACTCATTGCTCACAAAATCTTCAAAAAAAAAAAAGTGTGTGTGTCAGCTCCGATGCACGACTGGAGTTTACTCCTTAAGTACGAGTATCTAACCATACGCAAAAAGAGATTATTCAACTGAAAAAAGATTAATATCATATGAAAGGGTAAATTCACAAATTAATGAAAAAGAATAGCAATATAAATAGGGAAAAAATTTTGTGTTCACCAAAAATACTGATCGTGCACCAAATATTCTTTCCTGAATGCAAAAAAAATGCGTAGGTTAGGTTAGGTTAAAACTGCGACCCCCTACGACTTGCATTAATAGAAAATGGATAAAGATATAACACTTTTTTATTATAGTGCTGTCTTTTTCCTGATGCTCGTTATGACATATTTTAATTAACATATTTTGGTGCTCATTCAGTAAATTTGGTGCAACACAGGCAAAATTAGGTAAACGAAATGGGAATAAATTGAAGTACGTTTAAATACCATCCATATAAATACATCGACACTGATAGAAACAAACAAGTCCAATAACATATAGTATATAGGTATAGTTGCCTATACAGCATACCATATGTACGTCTTAATACACTCACAGCTAAATTAGAAAGTTGCGCACTAAAGGTGCGCACCAAAAACGTGACACATGTTCGTTACTTTAGTAGGTTTTACCCCTCGGATTTTTCTCATACCGGGCGCCTTATATGTATATATGAAAATCAATTCTTAAGGAGTAAACTCCAAAAAGTGTTTGTTAAAACGTATTTCCAAAATAAACATGAATTATCATCGGTGTAATATTGGAGATTTTAAACTATCAGTTTAGGACCTCCATCAGTCGAGCACTTTCCCAAATAATATCGACCAACCTTCCCTACACCAAATAAAACCCTCATACAGCAAACTATCTTCTAAAATCAAAAATTTGAATTCGGAAACGGAACGAGAACGGCGCGGGCGCATTTGATTTTTTTCTTCAATCCTAGGGCGCTTTGTTATATCCGTCCCTTTCGTTCTAAAGCGATCCTTATATGTCTGTCTCACGTCGGGGGTGGGTAGAGAGGGTGTTGAGCGCCAGATGTTTTGGAGATTCTTTTTTTTTTATTTCTTTACGGTTCCCAACAATGGGGGCGAGCTTAAGATTTGAGCATATGGTCTGTGAACAGGTATTGATAGGCGAAATCTTCATTTTTTTTCGTCTGGTTATATCGTTTTTGAGTATTTGATTTTCGGAGTTTATATTTTTGATGTAATGAGTGTTGCGTTTTTTTTTGTTTTAGTTACTTGATGCACATGGTGAATTGAGCTAGATGGAGAAGAAAAGAAATTTAGTAATTAATATTAATTGGTTCTGTATGCAAAGTTAGCTATTATATGTTATATATATATATATGTTTTTTTTTACGGTATTTCATTTTCGATCTCAGTAGTGCAAAGTTCAATCTCGTATCATGAAACTATTCCCAATCAATTAGTCCAATATTTATAACTAGCTGTTGCCCGCGGCTTCGGCCGCGTGTAGTTTTCCCAAGGATTATAAGTATCGGGATTAAGTTAGTCTATGTTAAACCAGGTTATTAACTATTTGTGTTAGAAATTTCATGAACAATTTTATTCTTGTTCTGTTCTGTATGCATCTTATATAATTATATCTTCACAAGCTGTCATCTTTATAATATGTGATTAGTCGAATCATTGTATATGTAGAATTCGATATTTTTAGTTCAGAATTAGCTTTCGGACTTGTTAGCGCGATTCCCTTCTGACATCTTTAGGATCATAATCAATTGAATGGTATGATAAGATAAGATTTTTATTTAACAAATATAGGTACAAATAAATATTAAAATAAATAGAGAAATAATACTTTATATCAATAGCTAAAGGTCTACTATGACATCTTATAGCAATTCTTATTCCACTGAGTGAAAGAGATGGTGCTAGACAACCTGTATAGCTCTGTCTCTTTCCCTCAGTGGAATAAGAATTGCTTTAAGAGGTTATAGTAGGGTAGCTGTTCCTTCTAAAAAAGCTGAAGGCAGTTACTCAACTACAATGAATCTTCATTCAAATTGAAACAAAAGAACATCCTTGTCGAACTATTCAATTTTTTTTCTAAATTTCTAGGTGTAAAACTTTATGGCCAGTAATTGTCAACAATATTGTTTTGGCAAAACATCTGGTGTTATTATAGAGGTGCTAATTGTAAATAAACAATAAGTTTGGAATTTGGGAGAGATTCTTTCTCATGGTGGCGAATATTAATATTTGTCTACCTATGCGATGGTAAAATATGGAGAACTATATATTACTAGCTGTGCCTGTGTATAAAAAAAAAACATACAGTCGAATTGAGAACCTCCTCCTTTTTTTGAAGTCGGTTAAAAATAGATGTTGGCCGATTCTCAGACCTACCCAAAATGTACACAAAATTTCGTTTAAATCGGTCCAGCCGTTTCGGAAGAGTATGGGAACGAAAACTGTGACACGAGAATTTTTATATATTAGATGAAAACATCTATGTACAAATTACCCATGTTTGCAAAGAATTAATGATTTAATTTGATCAAGTGTATGAGAAGCTTAGGGGTTTCAAAATGTCGACGGTGTGTTCGTGTTCCACGCAGTAGAAATGTAGAAGCCAGGGCCACCGCCTGCTGGGGTTGCGGGTTGTTCGAAAGAGATACCGCGGCCTCGGAACATAAAGGGCAAAAGAAGGAACATGGGTGGGTTTTAGTCAGTAAGTCTGACAATCCCACTCCGCCCACAGCGAGAGAAGTTATTTGATGATTTCCTATCCGAATTAAAAAAGGGTTTTCAAAGTTATACATTCATGAATGATTATTTCTAGTATGCAATATTGATGTACTCATCAGAAAAAGAATTGACTTTTAAAAAACAGGTTTTTTTTTACAGTTTTCTGACACTAGGAAAATCTTCTGCATCGTAGGTGCGATTACAAACACATGTATCCAGACCCGGAAGCCGGAAGCCTACAGATAGTTATATATATATTAATATATATTATTTCACTGTGGAGATCGAACCCGCAACACGCAGCGCATTAGTCGATCAACTGCACCAACTGTGCCGTCAAAAAAACAAGTGTTCAAAATGAAAACAAAACTAAAAAAAAGTTGGCAATACTAAATTTTGACCAAAGGTTTAATTTGCAGTAAATATAAGAATCAATGCTGTTTCATAACGGACCATAATACCATATTTTTTAACTTTTAAACCACTCCAAATCTTTCGAAATTGCTTTCTGCGTACACACTCACAACTTCTAGCCACATTTCTTGTGGGTACCATCTACCTGGTCTGAGCCTGCGTCCTGGTCGTGCTCACCCATAAATTCTAATACAGCGTGGTGGATTGTCACGGAGTTATGGTGAGGAGATAGTTCCCACGAACACAGGAAGTGATGGCTAGAGTGTAGGGGTAAGGTGCCAGTGACAGCGGGGGCGTGATACTAACGGCTTTACTTCTCAAAAAAAAGGAGACATTACATGTAAACTTAAAAAATAATAATCCTTACTAATATTATAAAAGCGAAAGTGAGTTTGTTTGTTTGTTACGTCTTCACGCTTAAATGGCAAAACCGGTTTTGATAGGTTTTGCTACACAGATAGTTGGGTCCTGGAGACGGACATAGATAGGCTAATTTAAAAAAATGAGAAAAGGGGAGAATAAGGGAGGAAAAGGGGAGATAATTATATTTTTTTCGATCATCACGCGGGTTAAAGTTAGCGCTAGCCCAAAGTAACTATGCCACGCGGACGAAGTCGCGGGCGGAAGCTAGTTATTGTATATGTTGTATTCTTCTCAGTAAGTAGTAATAATAATAAATAACTGGTCCGTTACCTTCCGGAATCCGCCATATTGGATTAAGAATAACGCCACGTGACACTGCACTGTCATCAAAACTAAACAATTTGAAACCGGGAAATGTACAGTCGCCAGCAGGTCAAGCTACCCGAAACTGTAAATTTTTCCCAATGAACCTTGAACCTAATATTTAAGAAATAAAGTCGAAAATCTATCGAAGAAATCTGACAGATTGTAGTAGCTTGATGTGCAGGCGTCTGTACCTATTTAGTTAGTTACAAGTGAAGCTAAAAACGTGTCAAAGAAAAGAGGTAACCTGTTGAATGTCCCAACAAACGCGCAAAAATTCGATCGAATTTATGAGTAACGTCTTAGCGAGGTACGCCTTCAGAAAAAAAGAAAGATTTTACCGTTAAACTGTATAAAGTTCCCCCGTAGGAACTTAACGACATTCAAAGGGATATTTCTTTTTCACTATGATCCTAGTTAATCACCTGTGACTTCTTCACTGCACGTGTAAGCGGGTACACCCGTTAGTCTGGAGAATTTATTATTTAGGCTTGGGTAAATTTTTATTATTGGTGTTTGCTAGCTGACATGTGACAATGTATGAATAATTTCTTAATTTCTTGTGTAAACAGAATTGTATAAAATCTGGTTCTTCTAACCTGACAGACGGATGTGTTGCTGGGTAGTTTGTTCCGCCACTTCTTCTTCCCAGCTAAAACACTAGGAAGTGGCGAGGGGCAGGGCGTTTTTGTGGGACTGTCTCAAAAGTGCTGATTATCAGCCTATTTTGAAAAAATGACTTTTGATTTTGATAATGCCCCATACGCCCACCACCCATACGCAAAATACGCGCCTCAGACGTGGAGTTGCGGACACCAGCCCGTTATACAATACAATACAAGGAATAATGAAGATGTACTTTTCAAAAAGTTGTTATGACTACAGTAGCAGAACACTACCTATTTTATTTTTGCATAAAAACGCTCGCCATTACAGAGCCAGCCCGTGCTGCTGAGCCAGTAAGTTTAAATCAGTCCATAAATAATATCACTCAGATCCAGCCTGTCCCTTGCTGTCCTTCCTCAGCTACGCCCTAAGCCGAGGCTCGAGGGCACCCCACTGGGGGTGCCCTTAGCGTGTAGTCGCTTAGTTTGTAAGTTTTTACCCTGGCTGGAGGCATTTTTAAGGCATCCACAGGATTCGCCCGGTTAAGCACACGACGACCTCCTAGGTTAAACTGCCAGATGCAATTCATAAAAAAATAAATATATTATCTATTTCAAAATCGCTTCCTACACGCGCGGACGCACCCGCTCCCCGCTCACACTACACCCACGCTCAAAAAAAACCGCTCTCCCGCATACAAAGCGAATACTTTCAGAACATCTGTCCGCATGAGGGGCGTCTTGCATCCCTCTCGCGCACGTGACAGTGGTATACTGCTATCTCTGTCTGTAAGTCGACAGGTAGATAACCTGGGTTTCGCGAGTCATGTTCGAAGACTTAAAGATCATTGGGTTACTAGTACATGCATGGTCGTGATGAATTTTAAGGTGTAAATAAGCATTTTAGGGAACTAACAAGCTTTTGTTGTGGAGCGATACTTCCGACACCTTAATTAGTTCATCTATCTAAACTAATACATATCCTAATACTTACTATTATAAATACAAATGTTTGTGAGGATATATGGATGTTTGTTACTCTTTCACATCAAAACGACTGAACGGATCTTAATGAAATTTGGCACAGAGGTAGAATATAGTCTGGAATAACACATATGATACTTTTTTATGCGACATGACGCGGGTGAAGCCGTGGACGCCAGCTAGTTGACAAAAGATCATTCTCATCTACCCACAAAAGTGCATATCGCATCCCTAGTACCCGATCGAGTAAAGGT
The DNA here is from genome assembly GCA_958449745.1 of Ochropleura leucogaster. Lineage (NCBI taxonomy): Eukaryota > Metazoa > Arthropoda > Insecta > Lepidoptera > Noctuidae > Ochropleura > Ochropleura leucogaster. The sequence continues at coordinate 749,318 of OY288227.1, forward strand.
CACTACAATAACACCATGAAAATAAAATGCACCAGCATTGCACCCCATAACCACGGTACATTACTCTGCAAAGGGTCGCAGGCGCACCCTCGCGTCCTCGCTTACATGCCTCCGTCTCTTTCACACTTACTGTTAAAACGGAGAAAAGTAGTGTCGTCTCGCTCTCTCGCAGTATTTGAGGGAGTAATGCGTCTTTTTTTTGTGAACATTTATGGTGTATGATAGTACGGTGTTTTTGGGGGGTGGGCAGGATTTAAAGGCATTATAAACAGTGATCTTATCGACTAGTTGGTTATTGAATTAACTAATAAGATACAACTTTATCGTAAGCCTCGCCTTTCATTTATTTACACATAAAAAGGAATGAGAAATACAGACAAAACCGAGGTACCGCTAATTTAATTAAGAAATCTCTTCCAGTGGACCTGCGATAGGACATAGATAAGACAGTTTTTAGGGTTTTAAACTAACTTGAAAAAAAAAAAGAAGGAGCTTAATTAATTTGACTATTTTGTTTTGTATGTTTTTACACAATTTTTCGGTCGATGACGGGCCGATTTTAAAAATTATTTTTATTAAACACAGTTTTTCTTCTCTTCTAATGTATAAGGACGATATCTCATTATAGAAATGAAAAATGAATACACCATAACAATTTGTATGAGCTACCATCATATACCACAACTAAAAAACGCTGAAAAGAAAATATTTTTGGCAAAAAAATACCATACCGTAATCTTTCAACTTGGCTTGCGTGAAATCAATGTTTTAGGTAAAAATATAGAACCGAGAGAAAATATTTAAAAGACAAACTAAGCCAAAACTAAACAAATTGGAACAAGAAAGTCCAGAAACATAATCAATCAACACCCTTCAAAGAACAATAATCCTTACTATCCTTACTAATATTATAAAAGCGAAAGTGAGTTTGTTTGTTTGTTATCTCTTCACGCTTTTATGGCTACACCGATTTTGATGAATTTTGGTATAGAGATAGTTGGGAACCAGGAGACGGACATAGGCTAATATTTTTTTGAACAAAGTAGGATGTGAGGGAGGAAGAGGGAAGAAAAGGGAAAACTTAGCGTTGCTATTACAAATCAATAAGGCGCAAGGGGAACTGTGTTAAACCGAATTTAACGCGGGCGAAGCAGCGGGCAAAAGCTATTTAAAAATATAGGTACCAAACAGCATCTACAAAGAACTAAAAGACTGCAATATTAATAGCTTCACAAACCAGATAACAAATATGAAGAGCACTCCAATTAGCCGATAGTTTAATAAAAAAACAAAAACAGCGTAACTAGCGCCACCTGTCGGTAATCTAGAGATAAGAACTGACTACAATGACTGCGAAGTTTTTTCTTTTTTTCTTTGACACAGGATGTGGCATTAAACTGTTGATTGAGGACTTGTAATTGGTTTTATAGGACGCAGGATACTTTGAGTCCCTGCAGATTGCAGAGTCGGTTGATAGTTTAGTTGAGTCCAGTTTTGGTCCGCTTTCAGTTTAACCGGATACAGCTTTTACATGGAGCGACTGCATACCGCTTTCCCGACTCTAAACGTCCCATACTAGGAACTTCTCCTGTATTGAAGACGTGTTCACTAACATTTAACAGCCAGACTTAACTCAGATCCAGCCTGTCCCTTTGCTGTCAGCGACGCCCTAAGCCGAGGCTCGTACCCCACAGGTGCCCTTAGCGTTTAGTCGCTTATTTTGTAAGTTTTTGCCCTGACTGGAGGTCTTAATTTTTATGGAGGATTCGCCCGGTTAAGCAGACGACAACCTCCTAAGTTGAACTGCGAGATGCCATTCAGAAAAAAAACAGCCAGACTCAGAACAACTATCTGTAGGTCATACAAATATTTGTTCCGTGACACACAGCTAGGCAGTACGCTTAGCCACTGCGCCAACCGATGCATCATTAACTTGTTTCAGTTAAGATAAAGTAAAGCCTAACTTTATTCACCTCATGCCTTATTTGCCATCTTATTTAAGTTATTATCCTTTTCACAGAAACATTCAAGTAGGACACTACAAACACACACACACCCACACAACGATACATGCTCATAAGCACAACGCCAGGGTGAGCGCGCACGCGATTGGCGTCGCACGCGCCAGGTGCGCGGGAGTCGGTCTGTCGGGCCCTTACACCCCGCCCTCCCGCGACCGCTACACCCCCGCGTAGGGGAAAATGGGATTTTATGAGAATTAGAGATGGGGTGATGTTGGGTTATGGTTTATCGATAGGTTCGAAATATCGTGTCGACTAGGCGGGAATGATGTTTTTTTTTAATACCTGGACCGCTGAACATGATTTCCTAGCTTCAACTCATAGGTCGAGCAGGGGTATTGGGTCCATCTGAATTTTTTCAGTAGCAGCTAAGGAGTCTGGCTTCTTGCCCGACCTGGCTCTGTCTAACCCGTTGGGAATCCCCAACAGGCGTGATGTTACATCTTATATGTTTTTAATAAAAAAGAAACTATGCTATCCTGACATGATTTGAAGCGTAGCCAAGCTGAATTGTAATGGTTAAATTAACGGTGGGGTCGTACAACTACTTAACGTGTCCTATTTATTGACAAATAGTTCATGTTTCAATTGATATAATGATTGCAATTTATTTCTTGGTTATGAATCATTTAAACATTATTGTATGTGTATTTCTTTCAACTAAATAGGTTTTTTGATAATGGATTTCTACGGCACGCACATAACTGACAAAATATAATTGTAGTAGTCTATCGTAGGGTGATTCAGAGGTGTGCCTATTTGGGTAATGATCTGCAGTTCTATCTATCCCCATAGCCTGAGTTTATGTATGTGTGTATGTACTTTATTAGATAACAAGACACACATCTACATTCAGATCTCTCCATTACAAGCCAGCATCCCATCCACCCAGATAGGCAAAAAAAAAACATTTAAATTGTTTTCTGATTACCACATTTGTACAGACGCCTGCAGGTCAAGCTACCTGAAACTGTCAATTTTTCCCAGTGAACCTTGAACCTAATACTTTAGAAATAAAGTCGAAAATCTATCAAAGAAATCTGACAGATTGTAGTAGCTTGATGTGCAGGCTGTACCACAAAAAGAGGCCAAGTGCAAGTCGGATTCGCGCGCATAGAAACTTGTGATGAATTGGAATTATTTTACTTTTGAATGAATTGACATTAAAGACATGTATTATTAATTTATGTAAATGCTTATGACATGTATTGATTTAAATTGTATTTTTTTTTTTTACTTGTATTGTAATAATGGTTAAATCTCTGTACTTTTGCATGCCTTGTTATTGGCAAAATATGGCTGTTCTTTTTTTATTGTAACACCTGTACTTTTACCCATATTTGCGAAATAAAAATCTTATCTTATCTTATCTTATCTTGCGACATAGACAGCCATCTTTTGACTGCGTAGACTTAGAGATATGGTTTTTCCACAACTCTAAGGGACTAAAGACGCCTGCCGGGGTTTCGGGTTGTTCGAAAGAGATACCGAGGCCCCGGAACGTAAAGGGCAATAGAAGGAGCATGGGTGGGTTTTAATCAGTAAAATTCTGACATGTCCCCCCGCTCCGCCCAGAGCGGGGGAAGTCATTTGATGATTTCCCACCCTGGAAAAAGAAGGGACTAAAGACTTGAGTAGGTTTTAATTTAAACTTAATTCCTCCTCGCGTTCTCGAGATAAAGGATCTTGACAGACAGAGATCCTATAAGGCTTTCGCTTTTTCTATTTGATATAGGTACGGAACCTTAAAAATATACTAACATTCATTATGTCAGTATTGTAAGTTATAGACCTCACACGAAGACGGAATACTTAATATTTAACTAAACCTCTTTATAAATATTTATATTTGGACTTGTAGTTTACTTGATAAGTTGAGAATTAAATGCTTTGACTGTGGCCATATTTGGTATTTTTAACTAGTGAAAGAGCGAAATTGACAGGCGAATGCAAAAAAAAAATCACCAGCTATGAGAAATGGAAGGTGTGGTGTGGAGGTGTGTGCCCAACAAGAGGACAAAACGGGTTGCAATACTTGGGTGAGAATCAAAATAAAACCGTTGCGTTCAATATGGTTAGCAGAAGAGCTAACAAAATTTGAAAAAAATGCTAATACGCTTGTGAAATTCTTACGCTGTTGATAACGACAAAAGAGCTTTATTGATGAAGAGCACACTTAGTCTAAAAACATATATACTCGAATCAAAATCTGCAACTACATTAATAAAATGAAATTTAACTGTAATCATTAACGCCTTATCGATATCACATTTCATCGACACAACCACAACCCTCGCGTAACAAAAAAAAATGGTACGTGCCTATGTCCACAGGTATAAATGACAAAAATAGGTGGATATAGATTATTATCTATGCTTCTATAGAAATGTGATGCTTGCGCTAGTTATTTGTAACGGTGTAAGCAAACCACGCCGTAGTCATTATATACTTAAAGTAATCAATCCTTGCTATATTATTAAAGCGAAAGTGAGTTTGTTTGTAACCTTTTCACGCTTTAATGGCTACACCGATTTTGATGAATTTTGGTACAGAGATAGTTGGGAACCAGATGACGGACATAGGCTAGCAATTAAAAAAAATACTGGGTTGTGAAGGAGAAAGAAGGAAGAAAAGGGAAAACTTAGCGTTGCTATTACAAACCAATAAGGCGCAAGGGGAACTGTGTTACCCCGAATATAACGCGAACGAAGCCGTGGGCAAAAGCTAGTATGGTTACAAAATTACATTAAATTGTATGTGAGGGTTAAGTTAGTCGGAATTGATGGAGACTTTGAACGCTCCTGTAGGCCTACTATCACTTCTTAAAGCAGAACTTATTCCACTGAGGGAAATAGATGGTGCTAGACACCCTGTATAGCTCTGTCTCTTTCCCTCAGTAGAATAAGTTCTGCTTTAAGACGTTATGGTAGGGTAGCTGTTCTCATTCTCACACACTACTGTCTACGTTTCTCTTCTTCATATTTCCTCTCGTAAGCCTGCTGGTATAAATTTCTTTTTAATAAGCTGTGCCTTTGTATTCTATGTTTTGTTATATTTTCTCCTGTGTCTACATACATTATTAAATAAATAAAACAAGATGCTCATGTTTTGGAGGCAATAGTGAGATTTAAAATGTTTACTTATTAAAAGTAAACATTTTCTTGTAGAGAGGTTTTTGAAAACGGTTCCAGCCCTGACGTATTGAAATGTTTTATTTGCGTTTTTTGAAGCCCGTAGACTTGGGACCTTCAATGAGTTTGAGCGCTCCAATTGGAAAAAGAGCAATCTTCAAAAATAAAAACGTCCGTATAAAGAATATTCCAATTAGATATACTTAGTTAAGTACTAGCGACCCGTCCCAGCTTCGCACGGGTGTTACAAATCTTTGAAAATCCCCACTTTTCTCTACTATAATATGTATGTATTATACATAAAAACCTTCCTCTTGAATCACTCTATCTATTAAAAAAACCGCATCAAAATCCGTGGCGTAGTTTCAAAGATTTAAGCATACAAAGGGACATAGGGACAGAGAAAGCGACTTTGTTTTATACTATGTAGTGATTAGGGCTTCAAAGTCAAATCATTTATTTAAAATAGACCATTACAGGCACTTTTGAATGTCATGAAAACAAAAAAAAACGATGTTGCTACAGTCCCAGTCACAAGACATAATAACTTGTGAAAGTACTGTAGTTGTCCATTCATAGAAACATTTTAAAATGTCCCTGAATCTTTTCTACAGCTTATCATAAGGATCTGATTCGTTGGTATCGCGGTCGTAAGCGCGACAGCTGAGCACGGAGTCTGGGTTCGATTCCCGAGACAGGCAGAAAGTCATATTAGGATTTTCCATTAGGAATTTCACAGTAAGTAGCAGCCTGGAGTTTGGAAGTTGACTATCAAAGATCTACATATAACAGCTAGGACCAAGGCTTAAAGCGGTATGTCAATAGATGATCACCCATCCACTCCTTGAGTTTTGAGCCAAACTACACGATAACTGACAAATACTTGCACTGACTGGACAGGTCCACTCAATCTGTGTGATGCTTTTTTTAGAAGACCATGACGGGCCTCTTGGTCTAGTGATTAGTGACCCTGACTGCTGAGCCGGAGGTCGTGGGTTCGATTCCCACCCAGGGCAAACGTTGTGTAATGAGCATGATTGTTTGTTCTGTGTCTGGGTGTGATTTATCTATATTATGTATGTATTTATAAATTATTTAAGTATGTATATCAGTTGTCTGGTTACCATAACACAAGCTCTGCTTAGCTTGGGATCAGATAGCCGTGTGTGAGTTGTCCCAAGATATTTATTTTATTTTTTATTTATTTCAGACACTAATCTGCAAAGTCCTCATGTAAGTTGACCAAGATTTTTGTCTGGACCTTAAAAGAGACTATGAGTATATACCTCTGAGTTTGTTTCGGCTGTTTCTTCTCAGAGTAGTCGGGTACGAAACACCGGCTTCATCTAGTTTTTAAAAAAGACGTGTTAAAGTGTTTGTTAAAACGTACTGGCAAAATCATTTATCATTCTAGGACCAACTCAAGCGGCTTTAAAGATCGAACCGACCAGCTGTTATTACTTAAACACAACCTCCAAATCAACAGACATACCTTGCTTTTTTTGGGGTGGGAAATCATCAAACAATTTCCCCCGCTCCTCGTGTCAGACTTTCACTGACTAAAACCCACCCATGTTCCTTCTATTGCCCTTTACGTTCCGAGGCCGCGGTATCTCTTTCGAACAACTCGCAACCCCGGCAGGCACACATACCTTGATGAATCAAAACATTGCAATCCCGTCACGTGTCTTAAAAAACATATGGTCAACACGTTCAGAAATACGTTGACAGACTAACATACATTGCGAAATATTGCAGTAAACAGTAACTTCAATGAAATTGATAGCATTTATAAGAAGGGGGCACGTTTTCTGGGTGAATGGTCTACTTTTTTTGTAATTATTTATGGGTGTGTATAGATTAGAAATTTGAGTTAGTTATTGTCATGTTTTGAGTTAGTTAACAAGGTCAGGTTTCAGTAATTTTATTTCTAAAGGTTTGCTCAATTGTCATCATTATCTGCCTAGCTTTTTATCAACACGGTTGGCGCAGTGGCTGAGCGATCGACTGCTACGCTGCGTGCCACGGGTTCGATTCCCGCACGGAACAAATATTTGTATGGCCTACAGGTAGTTGTTCTGGGTCTGGTTGTTTGTGCATGTGAGTTTAAATGTGTGTAAACGCACCACCAACTTAAGTGGAAGTGGACTGGACATATGTTGCGATCCAAGGAGGAAAAATGGAGCAAAGAGATCACAAATTGGTACCCTAGAGACGCTAAACGCTGCAGAGGCAAACCATGCTGCAGATGGGAGGACGAGATAAGGCTAACAGCGGGATCTTACTGGAGAAGGGTAACGGCAGACAGGAAACAGTGGAAAGAGTTAGAGGAGGCCTTTGCCAAAAGGTACACTGAGTTGAGAGACATAATTTGAGACCTCAACAATACTTACATTTATTTAGTTTTATAATTTTAATGTTCTAGCTAGATTGTAATTGTAATTATTATAACTCAGTAATAAAGGCTATTTTATTTTATTTTATGGGTCCACCCTTTATGGCAGAACTTTTTATGTCATAATTTTGTTTTGCATAACAACGGATGGCATAAACTTCACTTCGCAGAAAATAGTTTAGCAGACACTCATTTATCATACATTTTAAACTCATAATTTTGTAAGTCAGAATCATCTCTAGGCATAAACTTCATATCCATAATATTTAAAAAGTAGAAACATCATATCGCAGAAACTTCACAGTCAGAATCGTCTTTTGGCATAATATATTTTATATCGATGATCATTAACAGCAGAATTGTCATATCGTAGAAAGTTTATAGTTAGGGTCATCTTTGTGATTAAAAGTTGTCATTTATTTTGATTAATTATTTCTTTAAAATAATGGCATTTATTTTAGTTATTGTTTCATTGAATTTGAGATAATGTCATTGAATTCAATAAGTAATTAGGTATCCTAATCTAAATAGTTCATTTCCGGGTAACCTACTTAAAACAATCTCTTTTTTAACCGACTTCAAAAAAAGGAGGAGGTTCTCAATTCGTCTGTATGTTTTTTTTTTTTTTTTTTGTGTTTGTTACCTCATAACTCAGGTCTGAGTGAACCGATTTTGGTGATTCTTTTTTTATTCGAAAGCTGGTGGTTGTCGTTTGGTCCCATAAAAAAAATATCAAGATCCGACAAGTAGTTTTTGAGTTATCTTTAATAATACGTATTAGATTGACTTCGTGTACGTTGATGATATACTCATTCGTCGATTATATTTTAGAAGTTGTCGAATACAAATGATCAAAAAATGGTATGTAGGTACTACTATGGTTTGGAAGGTCATCGCAGTAATTTGGTGATAGATCTTCAGTGATATACAACGGCACTCTTTAATAAATGACAGCAAATCTGCCGTGATTGCTGCAATCACATGTATAAGTATGGGTTTCGCCAAGGTAGGCAGGCGAGTGGGAGCAGGGTGACCGTATCCCCTCCCCACCCCTCACCTAGTCATTAAGAAACATAAACATCAGATCAAGTATCAGCTGTATCCCCTAGGGGATGATGCGTATGATTTCTGAATTGGTTTAATACTAAAGCATAATATAGATACTTAGTATTTAATCTATAGCTTGATGTGGAACTAAAAATTGTATCTAAGACGGGACTAAAGCTAAAAAGAAAAACTTTTTAACCGTGTTTGCGTATTATATCATAATACTATAACTAAAAATGTTGAAATAAAAACTTTTTAGTAAAAAAATAAAACCGACTTCTAAAAAAAACTAAAAACTGGAAAATAACTTTATTTCCGGAAGTCGGTGGCAAATAAAGTCAACGAAACCAACAAAAGCCACCGACTTCCGGAAATAAAGTTATTTTCCAGTTTTTAGTTTTTTTTAGAAGTCGGTTTTATTTTTTTACTAAAAAGTTTTTCTATTAACGCAAGTCGTTTCTGGCGTAGGAGGTCGCAGTTTTAACCTAACCTAACCTAGCCATTACTGCCGTCTGCATAGTATGCCAAGTGAAATTATACCAAATAATATATTATGCGAAATTAGAACTCTGCGAATCGTAATTATACTAAATGTAATTCTGCCATCTTAAAAGTATGCCATTGTTAATTCGAAGTTTTAAACATTATGCCAATCGATAATTATACCAAATAAATTTTATGCCTTTAAACTGTTCGTTTAAAGAAAATTATGCTAAGTGTGTTATGCCAAATAAATTTCGGAGCATCAAGTTTCTGCCAGATAGAGGGAACCCTTATTTTATATTTTATTTATTTTATTATTTATATACGCACCCACGATACAGGAGCAATTCCCTATGTGGGGCATGGTTTTATTTAAAAAGAAAAGAAAGAAAGATTCGTTTTCAAATTAAATGGTTGTTAGTATTTTTCCATGTTTTTGGCTATTATAAACTCTCTTTACATTACTTGTATGTATTTTTTTAAGTATTTACATTATTGGAACGAAGTTTATATAGTTTTGAACCTTATCGCGCGTTGTGAAAGGGAGACGGAAAAAATTCTTACGAAAAGTTGTCACGACACTTTTTGCAATAGCAAGCTATTGTAAGCTGTGCGGCCTCGCATGTTTCTCTGTCTGTCTCTCTCTCTCTTATAGAAAGCAAGCCAGATATTTTCATTTCTATTTCGCATTGAACAGTATGGTGTCGCGCCGAGAACTTCGTTCCATCCGGGTGTCCCTTGACACCTCTAATTTTTATATATTTTTTAATATTTTATTTGTAAATATGTTCTTAAAATTATTCTGTTATGCACCCTGCAAATAATGTTTGCTCTCTGCATCACCCTAAGGTAGACTGGTAGAAAATGCTCAAACCATTAAGTCCGCCTTTATACAAAGTTTTGTTTTTTACATGGGCATAAAGTTTTAATTACTGATTATTCCTCAAACTTCATTCTCATTAACGTACAACTCGTACTCGATACAAACACAAAGATTTAGCAACATCATGAATAACCGTATTACATCTGACACAGATAGGGCACGTCCATGATACCCGTACCTAAGTTGTACTCGTTTAATTTGTTATTAATTAATGCACTTTGTGTTCTTGATGATTAATGTTTTAATTTTTACACGTGGACTTGATGACCTTCAGAATTAATATATCCTAATATATCTATAATATATATCTTAGGACAACTCACACACGACTATCTGATCCCAAGCTAAGCAGAGCTTGTGTTATGGTAACCAGACAACTGATATATACTTATATAATTTATAAATACATACATATTATAGATAAATCACACCCAGACACAGAACAAACAATCATTCTCATCACACAAAATTTGTCCTGGGTGGGAATCGAGCCCACGACCTCCGGCTCGGCAGTCAGGGCCACTAACCACTAGACCAACAGGCCCGTCAATTGAGACCTGTTTTAGTAGGTCCCTTTTTAATCATCACTATTTTAAGAGTTCCGTACATCGAAAGGTAAAACAGTACCCTTATTGTCCCTCTTTTAAGACCCTACCATCTACCCACGAATACTGAAACGTCACTCAAAATTTAAGGGCTGCTTAACATTTGAGCAGCTCTTAAACTTTAGATTTCGTATTGTCAAACGTCACTTTTGAGTACTTATCTGTTAAATATAAGTGCTACTTTTTTTTTTCGGGTGGGAAATCATCCAATGACTTCCCCCGCTCAGGGCGGAGCGGGGGGGCATCTCAGACTTGTAGTGACTAAAACCCACCCATGTTTCTTCTATTGCCCTTTACGTTTCGGGGCCGCGGTATCTATTCTATTTTACACACACATACACACACACACACAAACACATTCACACACACACCTTTATAAAACTTACCTCCCACAACACTGAACTTGCCGCAACTAAAGGTGTATTGTTTTAGTACGTCCCGACAATGTTACTCGGGGTGGGGTCCTGGTGTCCTATAACACAGGCAATAAGCCGACGATGACTCATCTGTTCAGCTTAAAAACAACTCGAAGATATGGTTATTGCGTTATACCGAGCTCGATAATAATAAATAATGTTATAGGACAACACGACACAGTGTACAAACACACCCAACACGTGGCGAATTACAAACACACACACACACTTATTTAATAAGTACAGTGTACAAACACACCCAACACGTGGCGAATTACATACACACACACACACATATTTAATAAGTACAGTGTACAATCACACCCAGCACGTGGCGAATTACATACACACACATATTAAATAAGTATTTCTTAAACTAGCTAATAAGATAAATATGAAGAAATAACTTACTGTGTCTGTAGGTCTAAATTGACTGATGGAATAGAAAACAATACGAAAACCAATCTTTTCATTAAAGAAAGATAATTAGATTATCAACATTGAATGCGTTGACCCGTTTCATGTCCAAGCTATTTAAAATTGAAGAGTTCTCTCGTGAGGAGGGGATCCTGACTGTAATATTAAGGCGCTGTACAAAGCAAACACTTTGTAAAACATCTAGATTTCAGTCGCAAAGTTAGCCGTATCTGTACTATACCACAATCCAAAAAATTACAGTCAAATACATAAAAAAAGAAAAGTAAACAAAAACAGTTTACTAATGTGGTCTGGTACTACGAAAACTAATTTTTAAAAAGTCCACGAAAAAATTTTTTTCGTCTCGTAATTCTCAATTTTTCAGCGACATCCATCATATTTTTATATCTATAACAAAGGAAATTTCATAGACTAAAGACATATCTAAAACTTTTTTAAAACACGGAACTGTTTTTTTTTAAATATTCAATTAAAACTGCAAAATGACTTACATTTTGGCGGACATGATATTCAAACAAAATCAAATGCCGGAATATTTTCGACCTTATTTCTATTCTTTCGATGGAATACTGTCGTATACTTGTGTCAGTCCACGTCCAGTCTGCGGCTAGCCTCACCTCCGCGAATACCTAAAGATTAGCTTCACACCGCGCCTTAAGTGGTAGCTGTCATAAAATGTGTTGGCAAATTTTCAGCTTAATATGTTGCGAGGTACTAGTTCAAAATCCAGTTTCAGATTTAGCCGAGACACATTAACTAACAAGACAAATTAAATAAAAGCCTATAAAAATACAACAATCTTATTTGTATATTAAAAGGCTGAAAATGCAGACAGTAAGTTGAGAACTAAAAAAATATGAAAAAACTCACGGTTATCCTTACTAATATTATAAAAGCGAAAGTGAGTTTGTTTGTTTGTTACCTCTTCACGCTTTAATGGCTAAACCGTTTGTGATGAATTTTGGTACATAGATAGTTAGGAATCAGGAGACGGACATAGGCTATAATATTTTTTGGAAAAAAGTGGGATGTGAGGGAGAAAGAGGGAAGAAAAGGGAAAACTTAGCGTTGCTATTACAAATCAATAAGGCGCAAGGGGAAATGTGTTACCCCAAATTTAACGCGGGCGAAAGCTAGTTATAAAATACAAAACACGAGCTACAAGAGAATCTCAACTTTTACTCACACTCAACTAAAAAAAAACACAAAAACTAAGCAGTACTTAAGCCAACACAGGCGAAAACTAAGCATCAATCAACCGAGTTGAAATCAACAATTAAGTGCTGAAAACAATTACAAATGCTCAAGTACGTACAACGACTAATACCAAACAATCAAGCTATACCAAACAGCAGAGGGGCCTGCCAGAGCCTCCGCCTGCCGGGTTTGCGGGTTGTTCGAAAGAGATACCGCGGCCCCGGAACGTAAAGGGCAATAGAGGGAACATGGGTGGGTTTAAGTCAGTACTACCATCCGCAAAAAACATGCTATACAAAACCAGTTTATGAGGATCCCTCATTGTGAGAGAATCTATAGGTACATAGGTAGACCATGTTGTACAGACGCCTGCAGGTCAAGCTACCCGAAACTGTCAATTTTTCCCAATGAACCTTGAACCTTATCCTTTAGAAATAAAATCGAAAATCTATCAAAGAAATCTGACAGATTGTAGTAGCTTGATGTGCAGGCGTCTGTACATAGGTAGACCATGTTGTACATACTGGAAATGTATTGTTTGATGTATCGGCGTCTACAAAATCAATAGGTACGCAAATTTTACTGAACATTGATCTACGACACATATTGTCACGCTTGTGATTCCTAAAGGGTTTGGCAGAGGAGTACATAACAGTACATTTCGACAATTATGTTTGAAGTCCTAGTAATACTTAGAACACGAGTCGATTGCGATCAGCCGCGTGTGGATCTAGACTTCGAGGCTGCTACTGAGAAATTTCACATTACAGACCCAATAACAATTTTCCTGATCCGGGAATCAAACCCAGTACCTCATGCTCAGCAGTCGAGCTTGCCACTGCTACACCAACGAGGCAGTTTACGACAGTTACGATCTACAAGACACATAATTACAATTAAATTTCAATGTGCACTACAAACAAAAAAAAAACAATAATAGACGCAAGAACACACAGGTAAGCCAACAAGAACAAAACGATAACAAAACACAGGACAACAAACACGAAAAAAAAAAAGCCAACACAGATACAACAAAAAGACGTGCTAAAACCAACACAGACACTACGGCCTCACCCATTGTGGCGGCACGTCAGCATGTTGATGGTGCTGGTGGTGGTGGTGGTGACGTCTGTCGGGCTGGTGGTGGCCGTTGGAGGCCGCGCAGGAGGTCGCCGCCACCCCGTACTGGTGCAGAACAACAGGGTGAACGTGCTTACTGATTGTGGTTACATTAGATGATGGGTGGCACAAGATGGGCTGTGGGATATTTTGTGATGAAAATTGTGAAAGATATATTAAACTTAAAGCATTTATTTAAAGTAGACCATAACAGGCCCACTTAAATGTCAAAAACAAGGTGAAGCTACAGTCCTATTCACAAGACAAAATAACTTGTGAAAGTACCGTAGTTGCCCATTACAAAGCGTAGATCTCTATGGAGAAGAATGGGCAAGAGACTCCATGGACACTCTTTTGAATCATAATATTTTTACAAAATCATGGTTACATCATTCATGTTGAGATTATACAAATATGTAAGAACGATGAAGTAGTTAAAAGTGAACATTAAGAGCATCCATAGTATGAGTAGAAATCAATAATTAAAAAAATAAGTAATTGACGATATGGTTGGTGCAGTGTTTGAGCGAACGCATGCTGTGTGTAACGGGTTAGATTCCCGCATGGAACAAATATTTGTATGGCCTACAGATAGTTGTTTCGGGCCTGGCTGTGTGTGACAGAGTGACAGAATTTCACATTTGTAACATATTTTTTATCACATAGAAAAGAGGTAATGATCTTCAAATAGCAAAGCAGATTTTTATGAATTGCAGCTAAGAACACACTAGATTAAGAAACCTATCCAAAAAAAAAAAAGAATATAAATCGGTCCACCCGTTCAGGAGCTTCGATGCCAGAGACTGACACACAAATACAAAGTTCAAAATACATCTAGTTTTTGGCCCGGGGTCAAAAACATCATCATCATATTAAATGACACATCTCTCGCCCTAATCGATGTGTAACGGGTCGTCTCCCACACGATACCATCAACTTTACTATCCACTAATCTTACAGGGGCAAACGGCGGGGTAAGACGTAGTAAAACTTGTAGTAATTGTACCGGAGCGCTGACGTCCGGGCCCTTACATCGACGTTTACTGTGAGCGGGGTACTGGGACGAGCCCTTGAGAATACGTGACGTTAATTATTAGTGAGAGGAAATTAAGATAGTTTTTCAACAGTGATAGCCTAGTGGAGTTGCCGTCGGACTACCAAGTCAAAGGTCCTCACTTCGAACCCAAGGCACGTACATTTGATTTTTTGGATTTATGAGCTTATTTTATAACTAGCATTTGCCTGCGGCTTCGCTCTCGTTAAATTCGGGGTAACACAGTTCCCCTTTTCTGATTTGTAGGTACCTGCTACCTGAAGTTTTTGCGCCTTATTTATTGTAATAGCAAAGCTAAGTTTTACCTTTTCTTCCCTCTTTCTCCCTCATATCTCAATCTTTTTTTTTAAGAAGTAGCCTGTGTCCGTCTCCAGGGACACAAACAAACTCACTTTCGCTTTTATAATATTAGTAAGGATTCAATCGGCAAAGCTAGCATATCTTAAAACTGGAGCCCTGAGGTAGCTAGAATAGAGATCTAGGCAAAAATATCTGAGACGCCTTGGATGGCTTTCTCTGCTGGAAAAGGCGCAACATCGCGAAAATTAAAAAAAAATACGTCAGGCGCCTGCGGTATTTTTTATGGTGGCAGGCAAATGCCCAGTAAAAGGAGAAATCGAGCTATAAAGATATATATAGAGCTTGATATAATCCCTTAGCTAAAATAGCTTACCTAGCTAAGCCATGACAAAACTTTTTGCAAACATCAAACAATCCAAAAAGGTCCCAAAACTCCTAAGCACAGCTATCAGCTAGTACTATACTCGCCCACACACGTCTATAAACATATGTACTAGCACCAGTACTAGCGCGAGCCACCCGGCCGAGTTGCCGCTTCACTTTTATAGCCGGACGACTGTCTTACAGTACTGGTGAGTACAGAAGTGGAATTAAGGAGCGAAAAAAAAAATTGTCTTGTATTTGTTTTTACCACACTTTTTGTTTCAGTTTAAGAAACGAACGAAGAAGAATGAGGAAACGATTTCTCGCTTAAGAAACAAACGAAGAAAGGATCATCTGTTGTACTAGGGATCGGACGGCTTGAATGCAGACACTAATACACTGATATTATTCGTATAAACCTTCCTCACTGGGCAAAAGAAGGAACATGGATGGGTTTTAGTCAGTAAAAGCCTGACTCTCCCCCCTGCTCGGCCCAAAGCGAGAGAATATATTTGGTAATTTACCATCCGAAAAGTTTAAAAACGTGCTATGTACCTATGATGAGAAATCGTTACTAATATTATAAAACGAAAGTGAGTTTGTTTGTTTGTTACGTCTTCACGCCTAAATGGCTAAACTGATTTTGATGAATTTTGGTACAGAGATAGTTGGGACCCTGGAGACGGAAATAAGCTATTTTTTTTAAAGTGAGAAAGCGGGAAGAAAACGCAAAACTTAGCTTTGCTATTACAATAAATTAGGCGCAAGGACAAAAATTACAGGTACCCGGAATCTGCAAATCAGGAAAGGGGAAATATGTTACTCCGAAATTAACGCGAGCGAAGCCGCGGGCAAAAGCTACTATAATAATAAAATACAAGCATCGAAATAGTCTGTTGACTGTATTTAGATATTCGTTATTTTCCTTATGAATCTGATTGTTTTGTCGTAAATATAAAAAAAAACTATTTCTGGTTGCTGCTGGTTAGCATCATTTACCGATGCCGGTAGTGGTGGCTGAGGAACTGACTGCTTTCACAGGTTCGGTTCCCGCAAGACATATTTGTGTGGCCTACAAATAGTTATTCTAGGTCTCAATATTTGCGTATGTAAGTTAAAATGTTTGTAAACGAACCTACAATAAAAGTGATATTCTTTTCGAGAG
The DNA here is from genome assembly GCA_958449745.1 of Ochropleura leucogaster. Classification (NCBI taxonomy): domain Eukaryota; kingdom Metazoa; phylum Arthropoda; class Insecta; order Lepidoptera; family Noctuidae; genus Ochropleura; species Ochropleura leucogaster. Next base: position 765,935 of record OY288227.1, read on the forward strand.
CAAACTGTTTTTTTACCCACAGCTGGGGTTGGAAGTCACCGCATGACTTCCAGTTCTTTCGATTTAGCTTTGTGAAGACAGTTAAGAAAAAAATAACATAAAACCTTAACACTTCTGCGCACAACAGTACGTCTTCAAACTAAGAGGCAACAAAGACAATGCGGCGAATTAAAAGCAACTTACCCCTACCCCCGCTTCGGCCCCGTATTTATACCCCCCCCCCCCGTACGGGCAAGTTTCATCCCCTTTTATTGCCTTTCACCGTCGCTATAAATATATACGTTGTGTTGTATTTATGGGGTGTAGTTAGAGGCTGTATTTTCATGTATTTTTAACGTGTAATGTATTTCATGGACAAAATCTTCCGAAATCGCGTTTTTATACTATTAGTATAGATAGCACAGTAAATGACGACACGGTTAGCGCAGTGATTAAGCGACTGGTTACTGCGCCGCGTCTCACAGATTCGATCCCCGCACCGAACAGATACAAGTATGAACTACAGGTAGGTGTTCTGGGTCTGACTATTTGTGTATGTGATGATGATGAAAACGCATCCACGAAATAGAAATTCATAGTAAGGAGCAATGATAAAAAAAGGCTTTTTCTTTCTACCTTTGTTTATTTATTCCCATTGATAATGATAGATACCCTAGAGGACATCCACCCTAGCCTATAACACGAAGTACATCACCCTCAACAATTATGACGTATTTCTACATACACAACAACATCAAACTATCCATAACCAGTATAACATATCCACGCTTTCTATAAATTCCCAGTACAATGAGAGATCAACATGAACTGGTATTGTTTAGGTTGATTGGTGGTTTTACGTTCTACAATAAACCGGTAAAAGAATGCAGCGAGGAGCAGATGTTTTGACTTAAGGCGCGGTAACAAGCTAATCTTTAGGTATTCGCGGAAGTGAGGCTAGCTGCATACTGGGTATGGTCTGACACAAGTACACGACAGTACTGCATCGAAAGAATAGAAATAAGGTCGAAAATATTTCGGTGTTTGATTTTATTTGAATATCATGTCCACCAAAATGTAGGTTATTTTGCAGTTTTAATCCTTACTAATATTATAAAAGCGAAAGTGAGTTTGTTTATTTGTTACCTCTTCACGCTTTAATGGCTAAACCGATTTTGATGAATTTTGGTACAGAGATAGTTGGGAACCAGGAGACGGACATAGGCTAATTTTTATTTAAAAAGGGAAGAAAAGGGAAAACTTAGCGTTGCTATTACAAATCAATAAGGCGCAAGGGAACTGTGTTACCCCGAGTTTAAAAGCAAAAACGAGTAATATATAATATAGTAAGGAAGTAAGAATTCCTATCCATTAAGAAAATGCACCTTTTACGTAAACTAGCACAAACAATCTACCAGCCAGGATTAAAAGAAATATCTTGAATAAAACCAATCACACTAAAAAATATAAAGGCGAAAGTTTGCATGTGTGGATGTTTGTTACTTCTTCACGATCAAACGGCTGAACAGATTTTAAAGAAATTTGGTATGTGGATAACTTAAATCCTAGATTAACATTTATGCGGGGCGCAGCAATTTTAATAGGATGGTATTTAAAAGTACTTTAATTTATTCCCATTTCGTTTACCTAATTTTGCCTGTGTTGCACCAAATATACTGAATGTGCACCAAAATATGTTAATTAAAATATGTCATAACGAGCATCAGGAAAAAGACAGCACTACAATAAAAAAGTGTTATATCTTTATCCATTTTCTATTAATGCAAGTCGTTACTGGCGTAGGGGGTCACAGTTTTAACCTAACCTAACCTACGCATTTTTTTAACATTCAGGAAAGAATATTTGGTGCACGATCAGTATTTTTGGTGAACACAAAAATATTATCCATTTTAATATAATTAAAGCTCCACAAAACTATCAATAAACTACTTTTATTGGTCTTAAGTGGCTATTAATATTTCTTGTTATTTAATTAGTCGTCTGATATGTTGATTAGGAGTATATTCACGCTGTTAAACCACGGGGGGTAAGCATCAAGGTGAAAATCGTTATAACATGACATACTTGTGTGTCATTTAGTCAATACTAGCTGGCGCCCGCGCCTTCACCCGCGTGATATCGGAAAAACAAATATCCTGTGTTATTCCAGACTATATAATCCACCCTCTACCAGGTTGTTCGGCAATGGAGGGAACATGGGTGGTTTTTAGTCAGGTATAAGTCTGACACTCCCCCTCGCTCCGCCTAGAGCAGAGGAAGTTATTTGATGATTTCTCACCCCAAAAAAAAAGATGTATGTATGGATGTATGTTACTTTTTCACGTTAAAAAGGATCAACGGCACTTGGTGAAATTTGGCACAGAGAAATATTACAGTCTGGAATAACACATAAGATACTTTTTTCCAATAACACGCGGGCGAAGCCGCGGGCGCCAGCTAGTAATAACAATAAAACAAAGTCGCTTCCCGCTTTCTGTCTGTCCCTTGGTATGGTAACACTTTTGTTAGATTTTGATATGGTTTATTATAAATAGATAGAATATTAGTATTTATATTGCATTGCAGTGCGAAGCCAGACAGCTTGCTTGTTAAAATATTTTCCAATATTTTTTTATTTAGTACTTAATGGTGTGTGCAGGTGTGATCCCTAGAATAAACTAAAACAAATTATTTAAAAATATCTAAGTTTTGGTTGCTATTGAAACCAGCGCCATCTATCCGTCAGCTGTCAAACAAACTTATTTAAATATGAAATTAATTCAAAATTAATACTAGATCAAATATAGGATGCCGTCCAACAGTCTAGCTAGTATATTTGGCCTAGACATTTAGACAATAGTATAAATAATCTAGTCTTCCGTGTTTTTTTTTATCAAGTTATCTCCAGACGGACTGTCTAGAAGAGTCTACAACTTGTTCTTTTTACGCGGAAATAAAACGGGTAAATCTGAAACTTAAGGTCAGACTTACTGTAAATTGGTCTATTTTTTAAATAAATTTCGGTTGCAGAAGTAAAATAAAACTGAAGGGTTACCATGACATCTTATAGAAGTACAGACGTCTGCACATCAAGCTACTACAATCTGTCAGATTTATTTGATAGATTTTCGACTTTATTTCTAAAGCATTAAGGTTCAAGGTTCATTGGGAAAAATTGACAGTTTCGGGTAGCTTGACCTGCAGGCGTCTGTACATACTTATTCCTGTGTGAGAAAGAGATAATGCTAGACACCCTGTATAGCTCTGTCTCTTTCCCTCAGTGGAATAAGTTCTGTTTTAAGAAGTCATGGTAGGCTAGCTGGACAAGTGCGAGTCGGACTCGCACACAAAACAAAGGGTTCCGTAGGTCCAATCTTACTAATATTATAAAAGCGAAAGTGAGTTTGTTTGTTACGTCTTCACGCCTAAATGGCCAAACCGATTTTGATGAATTTGGTACAGAGATAGTTGGGGGGCCCTGGAGACGGACATAGGCCCTTTTTGTAAAAGGGAGAAAGACATTTTTTTTCGATCATTACGCGGGTTAAATGTGGCGTTATCCCAAAGTACATATTAACTATGCCACGCGGACGAAGTCGCGGTCGGAAATTAGTTATCTACAAAAAAAGGCAAAAAAATCATGTTTGTTGTATGGGAGCCCCCTCAAATATTTATTTTATACTGATTTATTTATTTTTTATTATAGCGGCAACAAATACATCATCTGTGAAAATGTTAACTGACTAAGAATAGCGTTTTACGAGATACAGCCTGGTGACAGACGGACGGACAGCAGAGCCTTAGTAATAGTTCGATAATTAATTCGCGTACCTATAACCCTATACAGAATAAGAAATAATACATTCAGTTAAGTAAACGAATTTGACATTATTTATTTTGGAATTTTACTTCGTCTTTAAAACTGTAACTAACTTTTTTTTAACTGTAAAATTGTTTGACTCAAAATAATTACTATAGTATTAAGCAATTTCTGGAGCATAGACTATAGGTTTCTATTTTTGTTTGTATAACTTATAAGTTTGCATGCTTTAATTCTAAGCAAAACATGCTGGTCCTTATACTTATTCCAACAACTTTGTATACCGTGTTTTTCATTAATATAAAACTAGAACTAATTTCTCTATTGTGTTGCAGGTTACCTGGACCTGGTCTGGCCTCATGTAGCGATATCTAAGCAAAATACAAGTTTTCTCAACGTCACATTAGGTACGTCTCAGGACCACCTGTCCGTTTGTCCGGACAATTCAGACGGACCGGTTCCGACAAACTGTCATGGAGTATGTAGCGAATGGAGGTATAGCGCGGAAAATAATGAAGCGAGAAGAGAGGTAAGATGGCAGACTGGTCGACAAGCGCATGATCCGTAAACGCCACGCAACCGAACTGATATTTTCCCATAGAGTTTACTGTATTACTACCTGTGTACACGCGCTTGTCATTAGTTTCCTTATTATATAATGTTAGACATACTGGTAGACTATACGCAGGGTGCATGGGCAAGCATGCTGTTACACGCAAATTCGCCCGCTTTCCACTAACTGAGGTCTCCAGTTTATTAGTCCCCTAATGTATATCATGACAGCAATGACATAGTTAAGGAATATGCACATAATGCAATATTGCCCCCCCCCCCCTCCCCCAATTATAAGCGTGATAATCTATGATCTACGTCTTTTTCCAGGTCAAAATCTTCTTAGTAAATTTCATCAATTTCATACGATCCGATCTGCCGTTTAATCGTGAAAAGATGGCATACATTCAAAAGTTCAACAAAACAGAGTAACTTTCATATTAAGTATAGACTACCAAATGGGCTCTGAATCAAATCTAACTAGTGCAACTAAATACCAGTATTTTACATGGAGCGACCGCCAACCAATGATCGTTCTTTATCCGTCTTAACAGAGGCTACACTAAGATTAATCTGCTTAATGTGAGCTCTCCATTCACACATACATCCGTGAAACCAATACATAAAAATATAAACGACCAGTGATGTGTTTATTATAGTTGCCTAGTTAAATATAGATGGCTGTCGTTCTGAATTAATTTGTATATCATTACTATTTATTATGTATTGTTGAAATTAAAGTGATGTTCTTTGGAAGGTCAGTCGTACTACTAGTCGTGCGTAGTACTCGCAAATCTCACACACAAGATGTGAGCAAAACAAGCGTAGTATGTAATACTAGCTGGTGCCCATGGCATCGCCCGCGTGATATAGAATAAAAATTATCCTATATGTTATTCCAGACTATTATCTACTTCTGTCCTAATGTTCATCAAGATCCGTTCAGCTGTTTTGACGTGAAAAAGTAACAAACATCCATCCATCCTCACAAACATTCGCATTATAATATTAGTAGGATTTTGTATTTTCTTATATAGACAATATTTTTGCCATAGCCTGTTTGTAACTTTTTACTTGGCAAAGTCAATGCCCAGTTCGAATTTGTGAATTTCATGTTGCCATATTGTAAATGATACCGTGACGTCTGACAGGGGAGAATGGAAGAAGAAAACGTGTTGCGCCGACCCCAAATAGAATGAGAGAAGGGCAGGAAAATGAAGATGATGGTACCAGATTTAGCCATGTTGGTTTTATTAATGGTCTATTAATTCGATTCCATCCATCATCCATGTCCAAGTATTTTGTGTGTGAATAAATAATTCATAATGGTCTTCAAAAGTGACTTCTCGAAATAAAAACAAATATTTTGTAAACTACCCTCAACTAAAACTAACATTTTCTGCAACCCCCAAAATACAAATAAATATACCCCGAATCGTTCACAAAGCTGATTTATTCGATTCCATCCCTTTTTGCTGTACGGTCAGCAAAACATGTAGCGTAACCTCCATATCTTGGATTTGCATTTGTATCCTTTTTTTGCTGACGTATGTGAAGTTATAAATATTATATCTTGCATAGTTTTTTCCTAGGGATGGACTATTTTTGTGTGATTTCGCATGTTTGGTTCATGATGTGGAATTTGAAAACCCCAGAATGACTTTTAAGTTTCGAAATAAAGCTGTTAGTTTAGAGGGTGCTAATATCTAAATCAATGTATTTTTATTTCACATAGATCTATATGGGAACTTATAAAACGTCGAGAAAAGGTGCACGGTTCCGGTTAGTCGTTACCTATAAAGAAGAACGGCAAGAAGCTCCATGGTTACTCTTTCATAATCATTTGGCTTTACAATCATCCAGATGTGAATTATTTTCTTGGAGTTCAGGAAAATAGACTCTGCCTGTATCAATCCTGTTCATCGTCTACCTGCCTTTTCCCAACTATGTTGGGGTCAGCGTCCACTCTAACCGGATACAACCGAATATCAGTGTTTTACATGAAGCGACTGCCTATCTGGCCTAAACAACCTCATTAGCACTGGGTAATACGATACCCCTTTGGAATGACTGGTTGTCAGATTTTCTGGCCACTGACTACCAGTAACGACTGTCAAATATCTACAAATGACAGCCGGCATCCATCCACGGACCAACCCAGGTAAACGCGTCTTAAGCTCAAGATCAGCTGCCGGGGTTGCGGGTTGTTCGAAAGAGATACTGCAGCCTCGGAACGTAAAGGGCAATAGTAGGAACATGGGTGGGTTTTAGTCAGTACAAGTATAGACACTCGCCCCCGCTTCGCCCAGAGCGGGGAAAGAGATTTGATAATTTCCCACACCAAAAAAAAAGCTCAAGATCAACCTAAACGACTAACATTACTTATTCACGAGCTCCGAGCTGTGCGAGTCGGACTCGTGAACGAAGGGTTCCGTACCATCACATCCTTACTAATATTATAAAAGCGAAAGTAAGTTGATTTGTTACGTCTTCACGCCTAAATGGCCAGAGATACAGCTTGGTGTCAAACGGAGACATGGTGACAGACAGACAGCGGAGTCTTAGTAATAGGGTCCCATTTTACCCTTTCTACACGGAACCATAAAGACATGTTCGCACACTTAAGATATATATCTTACTGGTTCTATTTATTATTCACCCAACTTTAAACACACTTATCAGTTAAGATCTTGATAATGATAATTATTTAAATCGAATTCCAGTTATCTTTATGTGGAGGAATGAGGATAATGTCGTGAGGAAAGTTTTGACTGTGAATGTCATCTACATTCACAGTTTAAGAGTAGAGGAACACCAAAGAAATGATGAAGGCATTGTGTAAAGGATGATATGACAAGAATGGACACCTCCACCCTGATGAGATGACGAGCATTAGAGAAGTACGGATGAAGAAGACATGTACGCATGTTCTCCTCCTTAAAATCCAACCAAAGGTTGTCTTGAAAAGATCGCTTTTAACGATAAGACCGCCCATTGTGTCACCCAAGTAGTATACTGTTATTCTTGTAAATTGTAGGGTGTACATAATAAAGAATATTCTATTCTATCTATGTTACGCTGACTCTTAATAATTTGGGATAAGGGCAGAGAATGCAGTGACGATGGCGCGTTTTTGTTCTACGCGCGCCTTAAATAGATGTCAGCAAAGCAGAGGAGCCTGTCAGGTTCACCGCCTGCCGGGGTTGCGGGTTGTTCGAAATAGATACCGCGGCTACGGAACATAAAGGGTAAAAAAGGTTTTTTTTATCTTTAAAAAAACGTTGCCCCACACTAGGAATTTCTCCAGTATTGTGGGTGCGTTTACAAACATTTAAACTCACATGCACAAACAGCCAGACCCGGAACAACTATTTGTAGGCCATACAAATATTTGTCAGTCACTGCGCCAACCGTGTCTTTGACAATCTTTAATTTTACACCCATTAAAGCTTTCGTAACGTGTTACACTGAAAATGATTTCATTCATCAATAAAATTTCAAGACTTTCCCCTCTCATAACAAATATATCCTAAAAACGCGAGTTTGAGATCAACAACAGGTTTGCAGTTTAAATAAAATCTTCTATCTAATATATAAAATGTTCGTGTCGCGGTTTTTGTAACTAAATTCCTCCGAAACGGCTGGACCGATTTGTATAAAAATTGTGTGCATATCTGAGAGGTCTGAGAATCGGTCATAATCTGTTTTTCATACCCCTAAGTGACAAGGTTACCTGAACAACGGGTGAAACCGCTAGGCACAGGTAGTAATTTTATAAAATTTTCGTGACTCAGTTTCAGTCATACGGCTTGACCGGTTTTCATGATGTACCATTGATAGGTTTGAGAATCGGACCTCAACTATTTTAATACCCCTAAGTGATAAGGGTGGCCTTCTCCAGAAATGCAGACGAGCAGCGAGTGTTACCGCTAGGCATAGCTAGTAGTCTTAATACATGATGGTTTTTAAACCGCAAAGTACATACACACCAGCCTAATTAGGGTATCGCCTCAGGCCCAAATACAACCACAATTACACACCCATTTCGCTTGTTTTAAAACGAGATGGTAAGCAGCTGCCATAGTGAAAAGTTTTTGCTTAAACTCTAATTTCAGTATACGTTAAATAAAACAATAAAGGTAAGTCTGGACTAAGACGTGAGAATGTGGTTTCGAAAACCCGGTTTGAACAATTTCATTGTAGAACCTAAAAAGGATGATAGGTACCCTACATTTTGAAGTCGAGAATTGAAAAAATCACAAAGGTAAACGCCCAGATTTGAACTAACAACCTCATGAACGAGAGGCGAGTCAATTAAACTCTGGACCATCACGACAAAATAATAACAATAAGTATTAATTTTACAATGACTTACATCTAATGATGATTACAGAACAACAAAAATTAAAGCTTCAAAAATACAAAGCACAAATATTACAGCAAAAATTAAAAAAAAAACTCACCATTCCATTGTCCATGCCCCCATATGGTGATTGGTATCCCGCCTTTTCTGTGACTGTGAGAGATAATAAGATTTTCATATTATTTATCTGTAATTTTAATGAAATATTCTTTTTATTACTTTTATGTAGCCACTTGCGTTCCTCGAACAAAACTGTGAAATGTTTCAGTTTACGTGTTATGCCATTTTTGTTACCTAAGTATGTGCTTTTTTTTTCAGTGGTTATTATTCGATACCGCAAATGATGCCGTGACGCCTGACAGGGGAGAATGGACGAAGAAAACGTGTTGCGCCGACCCTAAATAAAATGGGACAAGGGCAGGAAAATGATGATGGTTATTATTCGATACAAACTGAAAGGAAAGCCTTTTTATTTGGATTACAGCGTAAGCCAATAATTTAGTTTGTTTATCAGAACAAAACGAGACACGTATAACTCAAAGAAATTAAACGAATTTAGTTAAAACACCGTACACTGTCAGACCATGCAGAAACAGCCGCGTTTGTGATAAATTGTCTATGGTATTGACGAAACCATAAATGAGATGACACTTGAAACAAAATTTGGCGCCCAACATGGGACCGAAAATAATTAAATTATTTTATAACGTATTGTGAATTAATAGTTCGGAAAGCAATAAAAATGCACCAGTATATAATCGTATTACTCCAAACCTAACAATAACATTATAACAATAAAAACTCCACCCTAAGCCTCACACAATAAAATACGAATTAAAGACGCACCATTTTGATAACCCTTTAAAAAACCTTTTGTTAACTTGGTCAAATAGGGTACCGAGTTCATGTTGTCAGTCGGTTAAAAAAGGGTTAAGCTGTACAGTTTGGTGTTACTGAATGATATATCGGCGATGTGGGTATATTATTTTTCTAATATAATACCAAAGATTATTTAATTTTGGTGTTGAAACAAAACATCGTTGAAAATGGCGGGATAAAATAACTCTCAAAATACGTATTATTATAAAAGCAGACACATAAAAATAAATTGTAGAAAGATTAAATTAATATTTGCGAAGCGTGGTATTTGCAGTTGCAAGTTAAGAACGTCTTTAAGGGCAATTTCAAGGCCGATAATCTACAAATTTAACAAATTGGTATTATATTACCTAGTAACTGTCAAATTCTAGTATTGAGTTGCATTTGGTTAGACTGAAAGTCGACTCCAAAATAATTAGGAAAAGGCTAGATAGATAATTTAATCGTTCCATTGTCGACGTCGTCTCTGTCTTCTGGGCAAACTTGTGGTCGGAGTCAGGAGTAGGCATAAAAAATAAATAGAAAATATCGAATGTTTTCTTCACGTCGAGTTTTCTTAGAAAACCTTATGCATCGAAAATAACTAATGTCTTATAGTAAGTTATAATTAACCCAAAAAAACAACCGTCTGTTTCTATCTACCCTCAAAATGAAGCAAAGGCATTGCTCAGAATTATTCAAATTAATTCTATAATTGTGGAGCGTTAACGCCTCCAGTGAGGGTAGATATTTATTAAACAAAACTCATTAATTACAGTTATGGCGATCATCATCCTTTGTTTACTTAGACTAAAGGCTTTAGGAGTAATTAGACATTTGTGGCGCTGAGTGTACATTGTCTGTGGAGCCAAACGTTTTAGTTATTTTTGGGTAAATCGCTAAGAAGATGATTTGCTGTTACTATTGCCATCAAATTTGTAATGCTTCTAAAGTTTTTGGCGAATTTGCTACTAATCCATGGCAGGTTTCTTACGGTTTTCTTCTAATTTTCTAATAGGCAGTGACAGCTTAGTGGTGTGACAGACCGCAAGTATATTTTTCGCATTTATGTATGTATTTTTTTTATTAACATTGTCCAACACTAGGAATTTCTCCTGTATAGTGGGTGCGTTTACAAACATTCAATCTCAAATTCACAAACAGCCAGACCCGAAACAACTATCTGGATTCCAAACAAATATTTGTTCCGTGCGAGGATCCGACCCGCGACACGCAGCGCAGCAGTCGATCGCTCAGCCACTGCGCCAACCGTGTCGTCAATTATCACTTGCTTCGGTGAAGTAAAGCATCGTGAGGAAAACAGTATGCATGAGAAATATTTCTCGACAACGTACCAATCCAACTTAGAGATAAAAAAAGGACATCAGCTTATGCACTATCCATTCGAGCACGAGATGACTTCCGGCCATAATAGACAACGTGCCAACGGCGCGTTCGTGTTCAACACACGCTTCTAAAAGATGTCAGCAAAGCAGCGGGCCTACCAGTAGGCCTACCATGACGTCATAAAGCAGAACTTATTCCATTAAGAGAAAGAGATGGTGCCAGACACCCTGTATAGCTCTGTCTCTTTCCCTCAGTGGAATAAGTTCTGCTGTAAAACGTCATGGTAGGGTAGCAGGGCCCTGCCTGCCGGTGTTGCGGGTTGCCCGAAACATATACCGCGGCCCCGGAACAAAAAGGGACAAAAGAAGAAACATGGTTTCAGTCAATAAAAGTCACATTCACATCCGCTTCGCCCAAAGCGGGAGAAATCATTATGATTTCTGATTCGAAAAAAAAAAAACAATTTAGAACATCATCATTTTGAATAGCTGTCACCTACCGCCATACGGATGACGTAATTTCTTCGACACAATTCAAAACTACCCTCCTTCACAAAACGAATGGTTAATCCAAATTATACAGCGAACGAACAGGGGTAGGCAGAATGAGTGTCCTGATTGTTAGTTACGAATTGTGTTCATTTTTTGTTTGTATATCGATCGTTTTTGAAGATAGGGGAAGTATTTAATAATATGTGGATTAATGCAGTACAAAGAGTAGGGATTTATTAATTAAATAACTGGTATTTTAATTTTTCAATTACAGATGGAAGTAAAATGTGCTGTTACAAACAGTGCATCAGATAAACATTGAATGATGTATTAATCAATTATGCTTGTGCTTAATAACTGCCGCGCTTGCTAGGTTGGCCGTGGATGGGTGACCACCCATTACATACCGAAATTCGCCTGTCTTTAATGTAGGCTCATAATAAAAAATAAAAATAAATGCCAAGAGCCTCGACAAACACCTGAGGAGGCTCTCGTTAGGCAACTGGATCAAGGGCTTGATACAGAAAGCGGTACTCTTGGAAACGGATCGTATTGTTAGGAGGTTCCTTTCTCTGAAACCCTGTCCTGTAAATTGGACCCTGTTCCCGATACCGGTGGGCTTTTCTTAATTATATAATTCGCGTGTCACGTTGTTTGTCCGCGATGGACTACTTAACTGATTTAAAATTTTTGCACACCGTGTGCAGTTTGATCCAACTTGAAAGATAGAGAGGTAGGTAGGTTTTTTGTAAATTTTCTACCTTTCTACCGGGTAGGTAGAAAGGTAGAAAATTGCATTGCAACGTATGGGCACAGCAAGTATCTTATATTTTTAAATGCTTTAGAGAAGTAAGAAATATTTAAAAATGTAAAATTGTATGTTTTAAAATGAATAAACGAAATAAAATAAATTCGGAAAGTTGTTTAGAATAATATTAGAAAGAATAAAAAAAATGACCATAATTATTTCTCGCCCCACTGTCACTGTCACTCGTGCCAACTTTCCGCTCGGCTAATAAAATAGGGGTGCTGATATTTTGCTGTTACAAATTACACGGTACCGAACTGTACGGGGGGAAGGGTGACTTTCTGACGACACGCTAATTATTTAATGTACAGGGTTAGTACTAAGAGCAGAATTTAACGCATAGAAGCCCTGGTTTTAGTTTTTTTTTTAGGATTCCGTAAATCTTAAGGAATTAACCTTTATTGGTTCAATTTGTTGTCCGTCTGTCTGTCTACGAAGACCATTTTTTTCGGATGGGTTTTGCGTCAATTAACTTCCCTGCTCTGGGTGTAGCGGAGAGGAGTGTTAGATTTTTACTGACAACCCATCCATGTTACTTCTTTTACCTTTTGTGTTCTGGGGCCGCGGTATCTCTTTCAAACAACCCGCAAATGGTTTTAATGCTGTATTTGGGATTTGGACTGTATATTTAATGCTAATTGCCAAGCTGACTTATTTGTTATTTTTTCGCTTTAAGAAAAATCTTTGACCACTAGGAATGTCTCCTGTATCGTGGGTGCGTTTACAAACATTTAAACTCACATACACAAAGAACCAGACCCGATCAACTACCTGTAGGTCATACAAATATTTGTTCCGTGCGGGGATCGAAACTACGACACGCAGCGCGGCAGTCGATCGTTAAGTTGATTCAATTGTCCAGAACAGAAGGGTTATGACATCTTTGGCAGATCTTATTCCTGTGTGAGAAAGAGATGGTGCTAGACACCCTATATAGCTCTGTCTCTTTCCCTCAGTGGAATAAGTTCTGTTTTAAGACGTCATGGTAGAGTAGCTGTGCATGTGCATGCTGAGAAGCTCGTGGCTAAATAATAGCAGCCGCTCGGGTCGATTTTTAGGTTAAGCCGCGCTTGCCTAGGTTGGTCTGTGGATGGGTGACCACCCGTTACATACCGAGTTTCCTCCGTGCCCCGGAAAGCACGTTAAGCCGTTGGTCCCGGCTGTCATTTGTAGATCTTTGACAGTCGTTACAGGTAGTCAGTGTCCCGAAAGTCTGACAACCAGTCTTACCAAGGTTTATCGTATTACCTAGTACTAACTGGGTTGTGGAGGGCAGATAGGCAGTCGCTCCATGTAAAATACTGATATTCAGCTGCATCCGGTTGGACTGGAAGCCGACCCCAATATAGTTGGGAAAAGGCTAGGCAGATGATGGTAGGGTAGCTGTGGCAGTATGTTCACTTCACATGCTAAAATACGAAGTACAAAAGCCACTTCAGGCGGGTTATAGCAGACTGCAGAACCAAGTAACAGTGGCAAATTGAAGGCTCAGTTGTCAGTACAAATTATATGGTGCAAAACAACGGTATTGTCTATGGTGCGAGGGACAAGCGGCAGCGGAATGCGTTGTAGACGAAATTGCAGATTTTGAGACCCACCATTTTTTGGTTTAAAAGTATCAAAATAGCATAATTGCAAAAATTTTCTTGACATACGACTTTCAGAAGGTATTTAGATTTTGATGGGATTATCTGTATTATGACAGCATGATTATAATTAAGTAGTTCATTTAAATAAAAATAGATCACCCTGTTTTTAATTTGCATGCCGATGCCATTTAAGGGCAGAATTTGAGATCAATTTTGTCTACTAGTCAACCTTATTTACGCTAATAAATGATTTCGTTGTTTTTTTTTTTATTTATTTTTTTAGAAGATCAAATGTATTTTGTAGCTATTTTGGGATGCCAGAAGTTCGTATCTTCATCTCATGAGCTGTGATACGGCCACAGCTGGACGTCAACCCCAAGCGTAACCGTTTCTGAGCTTTGATAACCTCCTTCTTTTTGTAGAAGTCGGTTGAAAAGTATTTATTTTAAAAAGACTGTCATGTTTTTCTTCACCATGGAGAGATACGTTTTGAAATTGATAACTACAGTACTTCCACAAGTTATTATACCCAGTGACAAGGAGATTTACACTTTTGTTTTTGACATTCAAAAATGCCTATAGTGATAGTAGTAGTAGAATAGTAGGTAGTTTCCAAAAATGACTAAGAAGTTACGTGTGACGTCCGTCCCTCGTTGCGAAAAAATGCAGTGACGTCACACGTAACTTTAATGGGCTATATCTTTGTTATTATTTTTCTAATTTCCAATAAAAAAAATACGAGTCCCTTATTTTAAATAATCTAAAAGACGGACTACTATTTTTTTTGGAAACTAACCTATAGAAATAAATGCTTTGAGTTTGAATTTCAATTTCATAAGCTAAGACATAGAAAAAACCATTAATGACGGGCCTGTTGGTCTAGTGGTTAGTGGCCCTGACTGCTAAGCCGGAGGTCGTGGGTTCGATTCCCACCCAGGACAAACTTTGTGTGATGAGCATGATTGTTTGTTCTGTGTCTGGGTGTAATTTATCTATAATATGTATGTATTTATAAATTATATAAGTATGTATATCAGTTGTCTGGTTACCATAACACAAGCTCTGCTTAGCTTGGGATCAGATAGCCGTGTGTGAGTTGTCCCAAGATATAAAAAAAAAAAAAAAAAAAAAAAAAAAAAAAAAAAAAAAAAAAAATTAATGGAATAGTACCTATATATTAATAAAAAAAAAACAAAACAAAATATGAGAGTCGCACACTAAAGTAATGCAAAACAGGGCCGCGGCCCGCTTTCAACTTAGACCGCTCATTCAAAAGAAATCGATATCAAATTGCTACTTTACTATGTAAGAAATAAAAACTACCCTCATTGCGAAACTGAAAGACGATCCGCTGGCAAAGCGCAATACAAAATAAATTATTAACTTGTAATTTTCAGGGCAATTATATGAATAGAAACAAAGGCGCTTCAGACCTGCAATCGTCTTAACAAGCATATAAATAAATTTAATATTTTTATTTATAACCGACTTCAAAAAAAGGAGGGCTTTCTTGATACGACTATTTTTATTTAATCTTTGTTTCGCGATGTCTTCTTCAATTGTGGGCCGATTTTTAAAATATTTTTATAATCGATAGGATTATATAATCGATTACTGAATATGAGGACCCAGGTCGGTTTTTATCAGGAACTTCTCAGTAGCAACCACGGAGTTCGGATTTGTGGTAGTTGGTGGTAGTAGATAGAGAATCTACTACCACCAACTAGGCACAAGTGCTATGTCATAGGGAGAGCCGTATGACATAGCACTTACACATCATTGGCGAAATGTGACACTCAGCAGTAGCCAACGAGTCAACGACCACTATACCAACGAAACAGTCCAGTTATAATGTTTGCCAAAAAAGACAGAAATGTTTTTTTTTAAATAAACCTTGCCACACCCTAGGAATTTCTCCCGTATCATGGGTGCGTTTACTCACATACACAAACAGCCAGACCCGGAACAACTACCTGTGGCCATACAAATATTTCTTCCGTGCGGGAAATCGAACGCGCGACACGCAGCGCAGCAGACGATCGCTAAGCCAATGCGCCAACCGTGCCGTCTCAATGAAAGTCGAAATCAAAGAACCGAACATTGCTCTAACGAAAAGATAAACTGTATTGAAGGGCAAACTTAACTTTGCTGTTGGAAACTTGTCCACATAAATTGACATATTATGCCGTAGTAAGTTTACCACGTGCAATTAAGTTTGTAATCCTTTTGTTTAGTGATGCTGCTACAAATTTGCGGTTTTTGATTTTTATTTTTCTTTATTGGTACTCTATAATATGACTTCTTGTCAAATTTCGTGATTCCAGGTCAATGGGAAGTATCACATAGATTTTTGAAATCGATTGATCTTTGCGAAAGGATGGAAAATACGACATAATCGGCCATATCCTTACTAATATTATAAAAGCGAAAGTGAGTTTGTTTGTTTGTTACCTCTTCACGCTTTAGTGGCTGAACCGATTTTGATGAATTTTGTTACAGAGATAGTTGGGAACCAGGAGACGGACATAAGCTATTTTTTTTTTAAATAAAAGCGACAAATGAGGGAGAAAGAGGCAAGCAAAGGGAAAACTTGGCTTTGCTATTACAATTACAAGAGCAAAAACTACAGGTAGCAGATACCTGCAAATCAGGAAAGGGAAACCGTGTTACCCCGAATTTAACGCGAGCAAAGCCGCTGGCAAAAGCTAGTTATTTCATAATCCAACAAAAACTCTACTAAATTCACACCGCATCAAAAAAAACATCAAAGTACCCTCAAACTGAGGAAAGCTTAGTAAATTATAGTGACATACGAACACTTAGAACGGCACGCGACCGGCACGTGTACGCGGTCAATCTGTTGGCGCGAATAATTGTCAATATGTCACGTTAACTGTTTGACTAGCTTTTGCCCGCAGTTTAGCGTAAGAAGGGGCTTTTTATGGGAATTTGCGGAGATAAAATCTTCACACACTATTCATCATCTGCCTAGCCTTTTCTCAACTATGTTGGGGTCGGCTTCCAGTCTAACCGGATGCAGCTGAATATCAGTATTTTACAGGGAGCGACTGCCTATCTGACCACCACAACCCAGTTAATACTGGGTAATACTTTACCTCTTGGTAAGACTGGTTGTCAGACTTTCGGAACACTGACTACCTGTACCGACTGTCAAAGATCTACAAATGACGGCCGGGACCAACGGCTTAACGTGCTTTCCGAGGCACGGAGGAAACTCGGTATTAAACGGGTGGTCACCCATCCACAGACCAACCTAGGCAAGCGCGACTTAACCTAAAGATCGACCTGAGCGGCTAATATTATTTAGCCACGAGCTCCTCTCATCTTCACACTCTATTCTGGGCTGGATATGTGTGCGTTATTAATGCTTAATTTTTGTACAAATATTATAAAGAGGTAGTCTATAAGTTGAAATGTTAGCTCTGAAACTCGGATGATTGATTCAAATATATACAGGGTGGAATTTTGTAATGCCACTTGAAGGGGAAGTACTCTTAATACTTTAGATAGAAAATTTACTCAAAGAAAACATTCCTTTATTTTTGAAAAGAATGAAAACGGCATTCAAAGATTTTTTTAAATGCCGCACACGGTAATCGAACCGACTAAAATCTGTAAAAGTTGCAACCTGTACTCTTATTGCGTCAATCGTTAGGGTCAATAAGGATGAAATCTCTTTAACGAATTTCATAAATTAAAAGAAAGAAAACAATGAAATCTTAAATTAATTTAATTATTTACAAAATATGGTAAACTAACTAATTAACTGATCGAAATGGGCTCCATTTTCTTGGATTGCAGGTACCTGCAAAACAGGAAACTGTGTTACCCCGAATTTAACGCGAGCGAAGCCGCGCCATAATCTTCTCCCGTTTTTTACACTATTATAGAATAATACCCGGTTCCAATAAACAAAAAACGACTCGTTTTGCTTACAGATAGTAGAATTTGATGACATGACGTCTCATAGACCTTATGTCAAAATACTACCACCCGTAAGCAAAACGAGTCGTTTTTTGCGTATTGGAACCGGGCGTAAGCCAATTTAACATATTACACATAGTTGACAAGATATTTACGACCGTTCCTTTACTTACGGGGTTAAAACTTTCCAAAAATCGTAATTTCTCAAAGGAGAGTCAATGATAACCATTTACTGTGTGATTATGTATTTTAAGTAAGAATACAACAATTTGCATATTAATTTGAAAATCTAATTGGTTTACTCAAAGTGGAATATAATTAGATTCAATCGGTATTTAGCTTTGATTACAAATGAAACAGAATTGCTAATATTTGAAACAATGAAAGATACAACTTCAATACGTCACTTTCATTGTTCAATTTTGTCAATAAAGGTAACAACAAAATACATCGAAAAATGAAAAAATATTTTTGGAACTTGGAACTTGTTTTTGGGATTCCGTACCTCAAAAGCGAACCCTTATAGGATCACTTGGTGGTTGTCCGTCTGTCAAGACACTTTATCCCGAGAACGCATAGAGGTATCGAGTTAAATGATAAATGATAAATGATGTTTATTTTGCAAGTAGGTTTTCACAAACACTTTTACACGTCATATTTTTTTAAAACTAGATGATGCCGGTGTTTCGTACCCGACTACTCTGAGAAGAAACAGCCGAAACAAACTCAGAGGTCATAGTCTCTTTTAAAGTCCAGACAAAATAATCTTGGTCAACTTACATGAGGACTATGCAGATAGTGTCTGAAATGGTCTTTTTAAGAAAGCACCACACAGATTGAGTGGACCTGTCCAGTCAGTGCAAGCATTTGTCAGTTATCGTGTAGCTCAACTCATAACCCAAGGAGCTCAACGACACGACGAACAATACCAAAAAAAGGACATTTGTGTAGGTCGCTTATAGCACTCAAACTGCCAGACCTTCGTCAAAAAACAAAGTAAATAAAAGAAATGATCCACATGGTCCTCACATTTACAATAAACAAATAAAATAAATAATTAATGAGATCATAATGAAATCATAAAATGTCATAAAATAATAAGAAAATAAAATGTCACTAATCATAATAATAATAATAAAAAGAATGTAAAAATAAAGTAAACATTAATGTCAAAGTGTATAGAATAAAGGAATAGACAATAAATAAATGAAACAAAGGCAAATTTTGACACTCACTGAGTAAACTAAATTGGAGCAGCTTAATCCCAAGCCTTTTTATCTTCAAGGTAATGATTAATATTATAGTAAGCTTTGAGACATAGTTTACGTTTTATAAAAGATTTAAATTTATTGAGGCTTAGTGTTTGAATATCGCTTGGCAGTTTATTATAATAACGTATACATTGGCATGTGAATGTACCCCCTATTTTTTTGAGCCTCGTTGCAGGAACAACAAATTTGTGTTTGTTCCTTGTATTTATGTCGTGGATATCACTGTATTTTTTAAACAATTTTATATTTTTATGCGCGTACAAAAGGTTTTCGTAAATAAACTGAGAGGGCACAGTTAGTATGTTAATCTCTTTAAATTTTTCTCTGAGGGAGTGTCTAGGACTTAATTTATACATTGAACGAATTGCCCTCTTTTGCAAAATAAAAATTGTCTGAATATCGGCGGCATGGCCCCACAAGAGAATACCATACGACATCACACTGTGGAAATAACTAAAATAAACTAAACGGGCTGTCTCTAAATCAGTCAAATCACGAATTTTTTTAACGGCGTATGCTGCTGAGCTAAGCTTTTTTGACAACTTATCTATATGAGGGCCCCACTGAAGCTTAGCATCCAAAGTTAAGCCTAGGAACACTGTATTATCTTCCGGTTTCAACTCTTCATCCTTGATTAGTACACTAGTTTCCACTTGTCTAACATGAGGTAACGTAAACTTAATGCATTTGGTCTTTTTCTCATTTAGAAGTAAATTATTAACGTTAAACCAATTAACGACCTTTGCCAGAGCGCCATTAACATCGTCAGTAGCTAGCTGCTGACGTTTTAGTTTAAATAAAAGAGAAGTGTCGTCTGCAAACAACACTACATCATGATTATCCTTTATGAGGTAAGGCAAGTCATTAATATAAATAAGAAATAAAAAAGGGCCAAGAATGGACCCTTGTGGTACTCCCATGCTTACTACAGATCCGGGAGATCTTTTCCCGTTTACATCAACTCTCTGAATCCTACCACTCAAATATGACGTAAGAAGATTCAGAGAGGCGTTCCGGATTCCGTAGTGGTGTAGTTTTCTGATTAATGTTTTATGGAGAACGCAATCGAAAGCCTTGGACAAATCGCAAAAAATCCCCAAAGCATCGCATTTATCTTCCCAGGCATTATAAATGTGTCCTAGAAGTTCAACACCGGCATCAGTAGTTGAACGACCCTTTGTAAAACCGAACTGTTTATTATGCAATAACTTATGTTTATTGAAAAATCTTTGCATTTGATCTAAAATTATTTTTTCAAAAATTTTACTAAATGTTGGTAGCACTGAAATTGGTCTATAGTTAGTAGGGTCTGATGTACTACCCGATTTAAACAATGGTATTATTTTACTGTTTTTCATTAGATCAGGAAACTCACCACGGTCAATACAATCATTAAATATAACAGCTAATGAAGGAGCTACAATGGTTATAATGGACTTGGCAACGTCCACAGAATGACCCCATAGATCAGCGGTCTTCTTAACATTTAACATATGAAAAGTTTTAATTACATCATTACAATTAACATATTGAAAATTAAATTCGGAATCATGAAATGGAATATTTTCCTTTAGCAAAGCATCTGCAGCAGCAGGTGACGAGTCTAGCGATTTAGTAGTCGATACAGGAATATCCGCAAAGAAATTTTCAAACGCTGTAGCAACTTGAGTATCTGATTTTATGATATTATCGCCGATAGCAAGGCTGTAGTCAGTATTTCGCTTGCAAGACCTTCCTGCTTCGCTATTAATAATGTTCCAAGTCGTTTTAATTACGTTACTGCTATTTTTAATTTTTGAACTCAAATAATGTGACTTAGCTATAGCACAAACTTTTTTAAAAACTTTAGAATAATTCTTAACATACAAATTAAATTCTACAGTATTAATACAAATTCGCTCTTCATACAGCTCATAAAGCCGTTTTCTACTTTTATGAATACCAAAGGTGGCCCAGTCATTGAAAGAAGCGTTATTATTAACCGAGATAGTCTTAGGAACAAATGTGGTCTTAAACTGTGTGCAATACATACTAAAAAAGTTGTTATATTGTTGATTGGGGTCATCACTAGTTGACAAAAGTGGTAATTTAGTTGAAAGTTTATTTTTAAAAGTTTCTAGGCGACTTTTAGTTTTTGGGTTGACAGTGATATCCATTTTAGCTACTTTTTTGATTACATTTGGAATTGTAATCAGTTGCCCACAATGATCTGAATCTAATAAGTTAATAATTACTTTGTGGGTTGGTATAACATCAGTATAAATATTATCTAGGCAAGTGGCACTAGTCTGGGTTATTCTAGTGGGCTCCAAAAATTTGTTTCCAAGGTTGTATGACTGAAACAGATTTGTAATTCTAGTACTTAACACCGATTTTTCAAGCAAATTAATATTAAAATCACCACAAGTAATTATAGATTTCTTTGAGCTACAGATTTTATGCAACACTTCATCCATTACCTTTTCAAAACAATCATACAAACCTGAAGGGGGTCTATATACACTTAATATGATAAACTGCTCCAATTCTATACAGGCTATTTCAATTGTTCTCTCAACAGACAGGTTTACAATATCCTTGCGCTCTTTAAATTTGAGCTGATTATTTACTAAGATTAATGCGCCGCCATGTATAGCATTTACTCTACTGAATGAACTACCAACCTGGTGATTACTAAAATTAAAAATTATTTGATGACTTTTGAGCCAATGCTCTGTGATACAAAGAATATCTATGTTGTTACAATTCAGGAAAAGCCCTACTTCTAATTCTTTGTTCAAAAACCCTTGAATATTTTGATGCACCAGGTTGATACAATCACAATCCCCAATACTTTCAACTGATTTACTATCTGGCTTCCTTACATTATTGCAAGAGGTTGCCTCTATTGTCTCAATCTCTAATTTAAATGATGATCTGATTCATTAATTGTGAGCAAACTATTGGCTGAGTAACTTGACTGAGTATTACAATGTTCAATAGAGGCAACTCGCTTAGCCAAATTCTTGGCTGTAATTGTAAAAAAATAGGATAGCGATACAGCTATTTGTCTTCTACAATAGTTTGCAAGATAGTACCGATCCACAAAAAATCTATCTTTTGTCAAATAAAAATAGTTACCAACAAAGTTATTGGTGTCAATCAAATGGAACACATTACTATGAAATGTCAAATTATGTAATGTCCTATTCATATTATATCGAATGTAATTTTCTTCCTGTGGCAAACTTGTACTATATGGAAATGTAAACAATACAATTTGTCTTAAATTCAAGCTGGATAAGGTATTATGGTATTGGAGCAATTCCCCTTTGTTGACATTTCCTCTATTACCTATCAAAATGACTAATACAGTGTCCTTATTAAATTTGCATTTAATTATTTCTTTCATTATATAATATAATGAACATCCTGGCATACAGTTGTTTATAACTGAGTGCCCTGGATATTCATCTTTTAGCAAACTACCTAGGTCTTTTCCAATCTCATCACAATATATTACTATGTCATTATTTACACTTGGTTTGCAGTGATTTTTAAAACTATTTCTAGGAATATGCAAGTTAACACATGGCTGCGGTAAGGTGGCATTACATGTTGTCATTGAATGGTCTGGCGTAAGTACATCTGAAGTTTGTTGACAGTGCTCACAGCTATTGGTTTGTGAGTTCACCAGATCATTCATTGCCAACACATATTCCCTCATTAGTTGTTCAGAGGTATTATATTTGGTAGTCATTGAACTTAACTTCTCTTGTAGGTGGTCAAGTTTGGATTGCAAGTGTTCGGTGTCAATTTTGTACTTCCTAGTGCTTTGCTCTAAATTATATGAATACATATCTAATTGTTTTATTACATTCAATCTTTCTCTATTTAATTTAACATTTTTAATGAAAAACTTTTGCCTTTTAACCATTCTCTGTGTCTTAACAATGTATTTATTGATTTTAATGTATTTTTTTATTTTATTCTTACTAGTGACTGCCTTTACTGAGTGAGATATCTTAGAATCATCCTCACCTGTCAAATCTATGGTATAGGTGGGATTACTGGCAGAAACTATTGACGGGGCAATAGGCACCAATTCACTGAACAGACTTTGATTCAGCGAGGCAGTGATGTTGAAATTGGTAGTCTCCAGTTCTGTAATTTGACTCCTAGCCTCGTGTAGTTGCTGTTGTAACAAATGTTTGTGATCCAGAGCTTGTTCATACTCTTTGCTACACTGGCTGAACCCGTCCACAATAACTTGGAGCCTATCCCGGTCTTCTATGGCGACAGTGAATTGAGTGTATAACTGACCCATTTCTTTTTTTAATTTCCTATTTGTTTCATGGGCTTCAAAGAGAACCTTCTCATTGTCATCCAATTCCCTACTTAGTTGGTCACAGGACTGCTTGGACAACTTTAATTCGCTCAAAGCCAACTTGAGTTCTTCTTGGCGGGCGTAGGCGGTACGAGTTAAAGTCATGATTGAATAGGAGAAAATAAATTAATAAAATAAAAAAAAGACAGGAAAAGAAATTGAAAGAGAGTAGGTAACTGTGGCAGTAGGTTTAAGATATTATAGTATAAAAGGGGAAACAAACTAACAAAAACAAATTAAATAGCGAGTGCT
Source organism: Ochropleura leucogaster (assembly GCA_958449745.1). Lineage (NCBI taxonomy): Eukaryota > Metazoa > Arthropoda > Insecta > Lepidoptera > Noctuidae > Ochropleura > Ochropleura leucogaster. Next base: position 789,576 of record OY288227.1, read on the forward strand.
GTCACCAAACCAAGCAAGGTTATGTTTACGTTCTAAAGGTCTTTAGTTTCGTAAATAATCTAATTCAAAGGTAGACTATTTATTAGCTGGCGAAATTATAGCACGCGAACAATATCATAGCAAGTAAAATATAATGTATTGTACCTGATATCGATGACAATGCAAAAAAATCCCTTTAGCCGGTAACTGTCACTGATTCACTTAGAGATTTTAACATCAATATAAACTTGTTAGGTGAATCTAATGCAAAACTAATACAAAAGAACACATAAATAAACTTTTTAGTTGATGAGCAATTGGAAATATGCTTTAAAAACAAGTTGAAATTCAAACCATATACTCAAGTCTGTGGTACCTTATAGCTGTGAAAATATATGACTGTTTATATCGTAAGTTTGTACGGAACCTGTGATGTGAGTCTGACTCGCTCTTAGTCGGATTTTTTGGAAGTTATTTTTATCAATGACCTCCACTTTTTAGAACTCGGTTAAAAATCATCAAGTCGAGAGAAAAGCTAGTTATACCTAAACCACAATTAACTTTGTTATTAATAAATCACAGTGATCATAAAACTAAAAACCAACCACTCAATAACAACACGATTTTCACCCCCGAGATGATCCCTAAATCATCCCCTATGGACAGATATGAATCACTAAGGGTCGTAATTCATCCCCATAGTTTCACGCCGGATTGGTCAGAGAAGAATCTGGTTTATTACAAGCATCCCCTTTATTTATTACTTGGAGGGTAATGACATTACATTATCCTACATGGGTGGGTAGTTGAAAAAAATAAAGCTAGTTCGTAAAATTTAAATCTGGTAGCGAAAATTGTTTAAGATAAAATGATCCATCTATAATAATCTCTCACTCGATGGGCGCGCTCTTATTACCGAAATCTAATAATCGAAGCACAGATACGCAGTGTTTAATGCGCGTCCATGGAAGGAAGGTAAGATTTTACCTTCCACCAAATGGCCAGGAGTATAGTTGGGTGATACACACTGATAGTATAGTTGGGTGACCGTCTGACAGTCAAGACAGTCTGGTTCTTTGGATTCATGTAGGCAGTGTTAAATTTGTAGATAATGGTAATGGGATAGTAGACTAAGGATAAACAAATAAAAGCGCAATCTAGAAAGATCAATATTTGTGAGAATGCGGTGTACGAAATTTCAAGTCAACTAGGTATTAATGAAAAGATCAACCCCAACCGTGCCGGTCCTGCTCCACAACCATAGGGGCAAACTAACTATCATTAATCAGCATCTGAAGTTATTGTGGCAGCTGAAGAAGATTGTAATACTATCTTTGCATTGTATAGACTCAATTTCCTAATATTGTATAATTGTAATGCCCATGTGTGAGTTCTATGTAATTTTATTGACTCGACGGTTGCCCTGGTGGTTGAGAGATTGTCATGCTCACTTAAATGTCTCGCTGATGGTGTCGGGTCATTTAGCTCCCTTCAAAATGGTCGAGCTGAATGGGGCTGATCCATACGTCATGTTCGTGAACGGGCGCTGTCGGTTGGGACTGGTCATCTCTTAGCTACCACGGTTTGTTTTAATTCTTCTATTAAACTCGTGATAATTATTGCTTTTACTCTGGACGCTCTAAATGTGCTCGTTTTTCTACATCGTTCTCACATTATGAATAATCTCAACATGAATGATGTATCCAGGATTTTATAAAACATTATGATTTAAAAGAGTGTCCATGGAGTTTCTTGCCCATTCTTCTCCATAGAGATCTACGCTTTGGAATGGGCAACTACAGTACTTTCACAAGTTATTATGTCTTGTGACTGGGACTGTAGCAGCATCATTTCTTTTGTTCTTGTTTTTATGACATTCAAAAGTGCCTGTAATGGTCTAATTGAAATAAATGATTTGAGTTTGAGTTTGAGTTCATGCACCTTTCTCGACGTTTTACAAGTGCCCATGTAGGTCTATGTGAAATAAAAATATTTTGACTTCTAATTTTTATTTATTATTCCTGAAAAAGTCTCACTAAATATATACATAAGCTGCAATATTGTAATTGCACGCCAATCAACGTGTAACACGACCGCTCTGGTACACGCTTCAAGCGCGTTTAACTGACATTACACCACGTGTGATAAGTTGGAGGTCCAAGGTAGAGTATATTCAGAAGTATCATTAGTGTGATAATAAAGGGGCCTGCCAGAGTCACCGTTTAAAAATAAGATCCCGAAATGATGCCAATTATGCCAAACTACATCATCCCTGAGTGTCATAAAAATCTTTACTTACGTAAATTTATTTTCCATATCGTTATGAAATTCCGTTTTATAGATAAAATTCATGTTCGGGAGTAACCCTTTTCGATTATAAAAATACTTTTGAAAATCCAATCTAAAGAAGCCCACAATCGTGTAACAAACAAACAAAAATACAGTCGGATTGAGAACTACCTATTTTTGAAGTCGATTATTAAAATATATTGAAATCGCGCCGTGAGATCATTTCCGATATCAATTACAACGAAGATGTGGGCAAAAACTTTTGTCTAACTTAAGTTTTCATAGAGTTTACACGTTGTAAATTCGAAAGTTTGTGAGGATGGATGTTTGGCACACAGAAAATTTAACCTGACACATAGGATACTTTTAATCTCGGCAGTGCGATCCCATGAGACAAATATCGATCTTACACAGGTATAGTCGCGAGCATAAGTTAGTCGTGTAATAAGTCAAGTAAAACTTCTGTCTGTTTCTCTGAATAGTGAACCCGGGGTAATACATAACAGTAAAAAGTCGGTGTTCCCCCTGAAGTACAGTCGGCGTGTTTTTGTCGTTAATGTAACAAATATTGTCGACCGTGAACTGGGGCGATTGAGAGGGTGCAACGGGCCGTATTCATAGTGAGGAACTGTACCGAAATATTTGAATCGTAAGGACTGTAGTGGTTTTCTGAGTTTGTTTGTTTGTTACGTCTTCACGCCTAAATGCCTAAACCGATTTTAATTAATTTTGGTACAGAAATAGTTGGGACCCTGGAGACGGACATAGGCATTTTTTTTAAAGTGAGCTTAGCTTTGCTATTATCATAAATAAGGCGCAAGGGCCAAAACTACAGGTAGCAGGTACTTGCAAATCAGGAAAGAGGAACTGTGTTACCTCGAATTAAACGCGAGCGAAACTGCGGGCAAAACCTAGTGTTGCATAAGTTCCATTTCTTAGTGTTAAAGTGAAGTCTGAAGTGGCAGAACAAACAACTCAGCAACACATCTTCTTTTAGTTGTAGGTTTAGCAGTCGTAAGCGTATGTTTTTAGTCCTGAGAGCCCAGGTTGTGTAAATTGATATTCGATTTTCAAAAAAATCCGTCATAATATTACACAAATGTTTGTCAAAAACAATCCCTGTTCTGTTCATGAAATGCATCATTGTTTTTGATAAAATGTGTCCTAACTATTTTTTTTCGATTGTATGTAATCCATTTTCGTAACAATAGAAAACAATAAAATATGCAAATCAACGAAAGTTTTAAAAAAGTATAGTGTCAATAGTATCAAAATAAATTAAGACTATACATTTTTAATAACAAAAGACAAGCGGAAAGGACGAATCTATAAGGGTTCTATTTTTGCCAATTGGCAACAGATTACAAAACTGCAATACCTACACAGTGAAAATGTAATGTAAAGTAAATCTTTATTAAATTACCGATAAAAAATGCGTATGTGACACAATAACTAGTCAAATGAGGGTATACATAATACTACTCTACCTACCCCGCCTAGTAATACAAGAATGATAATAAATCATGAATGGACAAGAATGTTAATATTTCTTTGATCACATAGTACTTGAGGAAATCACTTAGGTATTTATGTAAATCATTTTATTGTCATTATTACGCGTAATGTGCTTACATAGACTTCATTGATACTTCGCTACTTATAGACAAGTATCAATGAAACCTGTCTATACCAATTACATACTAGAATGATCAATAGGAATTATGTTTATTACTAAGAGGCTGGTTTAATAATAATAAAAAAACTATTTTATGTAGTAAATAAATGGCCATCACCTTTCCTTTTTTCCAACTACTTTGGTGTTGGTTTTCAGTCTAATCGGATGCAACTATATAACAGAATAAAGTGACTAACTACCCAGTCAGTACTGGGCAATACGACACACCTTGGTAAGACTGGTTGTCAGACTTTCGGGCCATTGACTTCCAGCAACGACTGACAAAGATCTACAATTACAAGCTAGGACCAACGGGTTCATATGCTTTATCGAGGCTCGGAGGAAACTCAGTAGGTAAAGAGCTGTCACCCATCCACGGGCCAAACAAGGCAAGCGCGCCTTAACATAAAGTTCCACACGGGCGGCTGTTATTATTTAGCCATGAGCACAGAGCACAAAACAAAACCAAATTCAGATATAAGCCATAAAGTCCAGACATAATCTTAGTCAATGAGATTTTTACAGTTTCTTCTTTCTAATGACTATTTATTTGTATCCATCTCAGATACTAGGTACTCTCTTTTTTCCTCATACGACCAGTGGCGTTACCAAGACGTGTGGAAGCAGCTGTCAATCCAGTGTGGAAAAGAGATGGCGCTAGCACACCCTGCTTAGTTCTGTCTCTTTCTTAGACTGGAAATGACACGTGCTTTAAGACGTCGTAGTACCTGAGATAATTATTAGAAAAAAATGTTCAGATTGCATCTATGAAATACATAACTTACTAAACCAAATGTTCGGCATGTGCCAAATAAAATACTCATATTACCCAAACAACTTTTTGTTACTGTCTAACTCGACTATGAATACGGCGCACACTACGCAGTACCCTCCGCGTCTAATATGATTAATCGCTAAAATTTAACGCTTTCGTACTCCACTGTACTCAATAGAAGCGGTGCTTGGATTATATGCATTTGGTTCAGCAGTATAGTGACGAGTAAAGTGATTTTGGAAGGTATGATTTTAGCGGTGCGTGGATTTTGTGCGATGCACTTTTTGACATGACTGTACTAGTTTACTGTACTAGTAACTGAATCGATTCCAATCATTTTTACACCATGTTATATTTTTTCCCAAAAATATTTTAAAAAGTTTATAATAAGGACACCATGCGACACTAAGTACCTATTCGCAAGCGCACAAAACTCCCGGCCGGACCTCGGCAAAAAAATGAGCGCGAGTCACAGTCGCGGCGCGGGGACGCCGTGCGCCGTTGGTGACAGTGAATTTGTACGGATATCCAGGTAACATAACAAGCTTATAACTTTGTGGTTTTTCATGATACAGTTTTGAGATTTTGTACATAGATTCTTTATATAAAAATACTGGACAGGTGTTTCGGCTTTCGCATAAACTAAATATAATGTTGTATGTTTAAAGTTGACTTAGTTGTTGGGACAGTTGTTAAAAAAAGTGTTTATGGAATTATTTCATTCGAATATTTCCTTCTCATTGCACAAATGCAAGCAAAACAAAATTACTAATAATTATAACTTAAAAATAAAAACAACATATTGCCTATTTTAGACTTGTGAAAGATTTATAGAACTAAGATATTAGTCAGTGTTTCCAGAATCAAAATGAAACAAGAGACAGTTTTAAAGGATTTTGCAGTGACGTTATTCAAAATCCAATATGGCGTACTCCCAAAGATGGTGGACTTATTCTTATGATATGAGTTTCAAATGAAAGGGTTTGTTACAAAGAACACGAGAAAACGTGTTTTATGTAGCTTTTATTTAAATATTATTTAGTTGAGTTTCGTTCTAGAAACCAGGGGAGACTATAAAGCGCCAAGAAATTTCCTGAAATATTTATTTGTTCTCTTCACATTTAAAACCACATCTAAAAAACCGGCCAAGAGCGTGTCGGGCCACGCTCAGTGTAGGGTTCCGTAGTTTTCCGTCCGTCACAATAAGTGTTCCCAGTTATGAGGCCAACCGAACAATTCGGTAATACCCGATCCAATGTAATAAGTACCTACAGCGCCATCTCTCGAGGAATTGGGTTACTAATTAATACAAAGACGTGCAATTTCGGTGGTAATTTTGGATTGCGAGAACCGATTTCAATAATTATTTTTTTGTTTGAAAAAAGATACGTTCAGGATAATAAAATATGTAAACAAAGTTACAAAAAAAGCTTGCATATACGATTATACTACAAACTTAGTCCAGAAATTATTTTGTACAACTTTTTGTCTTTTTTGTACAAAAACTGTTGTGTCAATCAAGTTCAAAATAATTTTCATAGAAAGTCCTTATAAAGTTCTACTTTTCAGATTTTTTTCATATTTTTTAGACTTATGGTTCAAAAGTTAGAGGGGGGGGGGACACATTGTTTTTTACTTTTGGAGCGATTATTTCCGAAATTATTGACATAATCAAAAAATGATCTTAGTAAACCCCTATTCATTTTTAAATACCTTTCCAACAATATATCACACGTTAGGGTTGAAATTAAATAAAAAAACACTTCCCACTTTACATATAGGGTGGCTACCCTAATAAAACATTTTTTTCAAATTTTTATTTTACCACTTTGTCGGCGTGATTGATATACATATTGGTACCAAATTTCAGCTTTCTAGCGCTAACGGTCACAGAGATTAAGCGAGGGCGGACGGACGGACTGACGGACGGACAGACAGACATGGCGAAACTATAAGGGTTCCTAGTTGACTACGGAACCCTAAAAAGAAGAGATAGATAAAAAAAAAACATTAAGCCTCCGAACAAATAAAGACTCAATACTCAATTAAACCCTCTTATGTGCGAAGGGTAAACAGAAAGCAACGGTCAGAGGGTACCTAGTCAATGTTTGCGGGACAAACAGACAAACAGAGAGAATAGGGTTGCTTTTTTAGTGGATTTACTTTGTGGTTGTGTTATAAATAAAGCTTCTGTATTTACATGAGGTTCTCCATGCATGAGGACCTGGGTTTGGTTCCCAGGTTGCCAGTATTATAGGGTTTTTGATTTTCAGACACAGAAATTTCTCAGTGCTTACATTAGTGCCCTTTTGATGGCAATAGGCTCGCCCCCTATTACATCACTTCAACATAACTGACGAAATGTGGGTGATAAGACGTCTCTTATCACCCACATTTCGTCAGTTCAAAATTCTGTGTGTGTGTGTCTGTTCAACGACTCAAAATTCTGTGTTGATACTGTAAGAACTAAGCTAAATTATTATTTTTAAGATTTTTTCATTATTTTTTTTAAGAAATCGGTTTAGTATGAAGACAGTTTTACCTACACAAATCTAATTAGCTCTACCATCATGATCTGCCTATTCCTTTTCCCCTTAAACTTGAGAGGCATCCGTAGGTTGTTAGGGGCCAGTCATTAATTACGTAAGACTCGTTGAGGGAGTCTTAATAATTCTTACGTAAGATAACAAAATTAAACTTATACTTTGCAAGAGAAGGCACCGAGCTGTAAAAATGAAAACCGGCCAAGAGCGAGCCAGACTCGGGCTCAGAGGTGTCCGTACAAACTTGCGACATAAACGGCCATATCTTTTGACTACGTAGACTTAGAAGTTTGTGTTTTTCACAGCACAAGGAGACCGCAGTGTGGAGAATTTACATTTCACTCGATAGGTACCTCCAAGAGCTTCCGTGATAAAGGGTTTTGACAAACGAACAACAAAGTGATTCAATAATCAATGATTAGTACCTTTCCATTTGTTTGTACAATATTTTAGTAGATCATCTATGTATACATGGAAGAAAATATATTTATCATATACGATGACTCATAAACCACCCAAGCAATATAAAATTGAGTCGGAACCACCTCGGAAGTATACCCATTCGAACAAAAATAAATATGATTATCGATCCACTGTTGACGCAGCAATCGGTTAACACACACGTAAAAAAATACAGTCGAACATAGAACCTCCTTTTTTGAAGTCGGTTAATATTATAGTAAACATAAGATAGTTATTACTTTATCTTTTAATAAAATTTGTCTTTTTTTGCGCATGGGAAATCATCAAATTATTTGGGGGGGGGGGGAGTGTCAGACTTATAAACAGTACTGACTTAAACCTACCCATGTTCCTTCTATTGCCTTTTACGTTCTGATGCCGCGGTATCTCTTTCGAACAACCCGCAACCCCGGCAGGCGGTGGCCCTGGCAGGCCGCTCTGTAGCAACAAAAATAGTCTTACATAATAAATTAATGGCCCCTGAGTTGTCCCCTTATTCTACGGACCTCAAAATATTGGTAAAGCTAACAAGCTCATGTAATATTCAGTATTTTCTTGAATTCCCATAATAAATTATCGTTAATTCACCATAAAACAGTAGGACAAAGTAAAGAGGTATTAGTTACAAGCCAAAGATCTATGTAAATGTGATAAAAAAACGGCGCAGACGCATCGTGTAGCTTCACGCGTAAGGCTGTGTTGGTTATACTAATTAATTTGTCCTTTTGTGTTGTTTTGAGTCTTGTTTTTATAGTGGTATGGTTGATAATGAGGAGAGTTCGTTTTTTGGTTTTAAATGGTGTGGTTTATTCTGATTTGTTCTTTTATTACTAAGACTCCGGTGTCAGTCTGTATCTGATGAACCGTGATAGATATAGTTGAAATTTTCACAATGATGTATTTTTTTTGCCGATTTATCAACAAATACCAAAAACCAGAATAAAATAAATATTTAAGGGGGCACCCATATAACAAACATGATTGATGACACGTAATTATGACCTCGTAAAGCGCTAATTCATTAAATAAAATAAAAATAAAATACTTTTTTTGCCTTGCGTTAAAAAACACCGGTGAACACCAGTTTAAAATCTAACCAAGGTCTTAAACAGAACCGGCCATCAGAAAGACCTTAGATTTAGAAGTAATTAATCGTATGTGTGAAAACAAGTAAGCCCTCCTTATCGGGAGATCACACTTAATTGCCTTGCAGAAAAAACCTTTCGACGTTTTCATAATATATGAGCTAGGTTGTTATCGTATAATAAGTGGCTTGTCATTAGCTTGATCTTATGCTGTACAATTTTTAGGAACTCAAAAGGAAAAGGGATGTATTCGGCTTCCGGAAGTCGGTGGCAAAAAAGTCAACCAAAACAAACGTCACCGACTTCCAGAAGCAAAGTATTTTTTTTAAAGTAGGTTTTTTTTGCCAGAAATTTCAGTATTTTTAGTTATAGTATAATGATATTATTCCCTTTATTGTTTTGTATCATATAGGTATTCATTTTCCATATGTCGCGAATAATAAAATTCTATTTAATGGAACACTTAACAAGGCAAAAATCTATTCTCCAGGGGGTCTCTGTCAGTCAGCAGCCAGCCTGCCAGGGCCACCGCCTGCTATCTTTTGACTGCGTAGACTTAGACTATTTATATTTTCAGAACTTCAAGGGACCACAGACTTGAGTATATGATTTTAATTTTAACCCGATTCGTCCACGCGTTTCCGAGATACAGGTTCTTGTCAGGGCTGTCTGTCAAGAAAGACAACAAAGTAATTCTAAAAGGGTTCCGTTTTTTCACGATTGCCTCAAAAGAGGAGTGTTATGTTTTTAGGGTTCATGGTATGTTTGTATGTGTGTGAGTTTCTTTATTCCATCATAAATTCTAAACGCCTGAACGGATATACATGTATCATTAGAATCCTTGCAACGTCACGAGTAACATAGGCTAAACAAAAAATTTCATCGCAATCGGGGGACCAATCTGTAGAATTTTCTTGTCTAAAAAGTCCCCAGACTGCGATGAATTTTTTTAGCACACATCTTGGGTTTTCTTTTTAGTTCATTTTTTTGACATGGCAGTCGTGTCTTTAAATTTTTTTTTCACTATCTCTAGTCACTCATACACTCTGGTCTTAAAACAGAAAAGGGAGTTGTTGCTTTAGTTTAAAACCTTGACCATTTACAACTCCGCACTTCACCCCCAAATCCTTACTAATATTATAAAAGCGAAAGTGAGTTTGTTTGTTTGTTTGTTACCTCTTCACGCTTTAATGGGTAAACCGACTGTGATGAATTTTGGTTCATAGTTAGTTGGGAACCAGGAGACGGACATAGGCTAAAAAAAGTGGGATGTGAGGGAGAAAGAGGGAAGAAAAGGGAAAACTTAGCGTTGCTATTACAAATCAATAAGGCGCAAGAGGAACTGTGTTACCCCAAATTTAACGCGGGCGAAAGCTAGTAATCCATAATTACTTAGAAATCAAATATCTAACCAACTTGATCGACTGATGACGAAGTTCTACAATCACAACAAACAATTTTATCGGAAAGGGGACGCTCAATCATCGGTGTACTGTTACCATTTTGTCATTGATCTGCTTTTTTAACGATAACTACTTTAAATTTATGTACATTATTTATATTAGTTGTTTTATCAGTAATGAAATGATGACTCAGAGAGGGTAATGCATTTGGTTTTGGGTGACTGGTTTGAGTCTCCTGAGGTTTGAGGACCACTTCAGACTCGTTCAACTGCTAGGACTGTTCATGGGCAGCCTTACAGCATTCATCTCGGGCTAATAGTTCTAACAAAATCTAGATTCATGATTGAATACAGATGCAGCGATCTTGGTCCAGCAAAAATATGGAGACGATGCGATAAATTATTATGCAAAACAGTGACATATACCTTAACATCCAAATCTTTCCAAAAGAGTAACAACGATCAACAATTTTTAGTTAAGCGTTTCGATATTTTAACTAAATAATTGTAAAAATAATATAAAAATCCTCATTAAAAACACAAATACTCAACCACGTATATTTCTCGCGTCATTACATTACAACCTAATTCATATCGTATACGTGTATTTGCTCAGCTGCGCGTGCGCCGAGCCCCTATTGGTCAGCGCCGCCTGCCAATCGTGACGCGGTCGAATTTCGAAATTTTATTTTTCATTCTGATTAATTGTTTTAAGGAATGCGTTTTTATTTCAGGCTTGAATTATTAAATTGTTATTAATTGAAGTTGACTTTTTGGTGACTAATATGAATGTAATTCAAAGCTTCATAGAATTCGCAAACATTGCCTACTATGGTCATCCTCTACTTTACAAACATTTCTGTGAAATTATGGAAATGGCTAACCTGATCATTACTACTGCTCTCAAAATTGGCAATGAACACATCATCATGGTAATCACTGCTACCAATTCCCACTAGGTGTCATAGAGCGAAGGCCTGGAATGGAGTGGAGGGGAGGAGAGGCCAAGCAGTGGAAACCACAAAAGGCTGAGTATACCTGGAGAATTATAGTTATTGATGATAGTTAAGCCCAATGATTTTACTACATAACACTGAGACTCAAATTTTCTCTTCATCGAATTTTCTTTCTTCCTTTTTGGAGCATTTGATTTCCAAGTACATATTAGTTTTAAATAAGTACCTAACCCAGTCTAATTTAGCTCACAATTATTCTTAGACATCCCGGCACAAGTTATCACCACTTAGAGAAACAATAACGTAGTATTATCTGAACATAAATCATAATTACTGGTCGACTTACACGCCGTTGATAACCTGACTACGCATATACTGGGGTCGAGAAGTCAGGGAGTCAAATGTTGCAGATAAAGAGGTATCGAGGTTCCTTTGTTTGTGAGAGATTCAGAGATAATGTGTTGTGTTTGGCGAATTTGTTTACTGTTTTTGTAATAAAATTGTGTTTATGAGTGGTGGTATTTTAATTGATGTGAATGCAAGATACTCTGGGCAGTAAAGGTATCGGCATAAGTTTGTTGTCTGGTAAAAACCGGCAGAACCCGTGAGAATATTTTAAAGGTGGGCCCAAAAATAAGTCAGTTTGAGAAAGAAGTAGTCATTCTGCAACACTAAGGGGTTTGTCGATGATTTGGTAATCAGAGAGGTGAGTTGAAGGTCCTAAGGTGGTTGTTTTCAATATTAACAACACTAATGGCCAAAATAGGCACCAGTATTTCTGTTATGACGTCTATAAGATACTACAAGTTTTAGGAACGCCAATAAGAGTTCTGAAATGCCTTAGGGGGTTGTCATCAATGTTCCCAGTACCAACGGCCTTCAGCAAGTTCTTCTGCAAGTCAGACAGTTGTCAAAAATTAACATTCGGCATTACTTCTCTTGACGTTTTTAAGATACTACAGATTATAAGATCCTCAACCTACTTAATCGGATTTGCTGGAATTAAGCATCCCACTATTCTCTTACCAAGGATGTTGTAACATACGGTTTCGGGATTTCAAAAGGATGGCCTTGTTCTAATAATGAAATACTGTTATCAGCTATCCGTTTGCGATAAATGGTGTTTGTGTCATATCCCAAACGACCTTAATTGATGGAGTCATTGGAAGATCATGTTTCGGAAATATTTCATCAGGGATTAAAGATATAGTCGCGTTCACACTGGTGGTATTTATTTATTAAACTAAATCTAACAGTTTAAACTAAATCTCTGGTAGTCTAAAACTTTAATAATTAGGTAAATTTTATAGCAAAAGTATTTCTTAACCCTTAAATTCGCACAGATGCATATCTGCAACATAGCCGTTTTAGTCTGTGAAAATATAAAAGAAATGATTGACATCTATTTTTGAACGAATATTCCTTAGACTTTAATATTTTTTTATTTATTTTTGACAATTAGCGGCAACAACCTCTTTTCAAATTTGAATTAAAAAAATAAATAACCTGCGACTCGGTTGGCGCCAAGTGAAACGAATTTTCTAAGATGTGATTTGTGTTTTTCGAGAGTTTTTCCAGGTAAGATGGTTATTGTTTTTTTATTTATTGATTATTTAGATATTCCTCAACATAAAAGTAATACTAGTTTTCAATTATTTATCTGTTTTACTATTGTAATAAGGAAAAGTCGGTTTGATTTATTTCTGCAACATTGCGCACTGTTGGGTATTTTTATTTCTACAACTACCATTTGAACTACCTACTGAAATAAGTGATATTTTTTCGATTGTTTTACTTATATAGCATTTAATTTTTTATATATATTTTTAGAATGCCGCGAAATATATCAGATGGAGACGTAGAACGCTATTTGAGTACCTTGTACGATTCCAAAGATGGAATGGAGTCATCAGACGATGATGAAGAGGCATTCTTTAGAAGTGATTTGGAATTGCTTCAACCTTTAGAAGATGAGGAGCAAATCGCCTAAAAAGTAATGAGCTACCCGATAAAAAAGCTATTATGAAAATATGCTTTTCTTTGTAGAGACAGTCAGTAATGTGGATGGGGTCGATCTATGTGCCTTAGTTTGGAAAGATAACAAGCCAGTAATTTTACTTTCAACATATACAGGATCAGCGCCAGTCACCACAATCATTATAAATATGATAAAACACAGAAACTAAGAGTACCTGTGACCTGTCCCCATATTATAAAAGATTACAATGCCCACATGGGCGAAGTTGACTTATTCGATAATTTCATTGGGAGGTACCATATAACTCGAAAGAGCAGGAACTGGACGAATAGATTGTTTTTCCATCTATTAGATATGTCAGTAATCAATGCATGGCTTATGTATAAAAAATATTTGTAATAAATAATAATAATGACATAATAAATAAAAAGCCACTAAACTTTTGCATTTTTAGGCAGGAGTTAGCCAATGCCCTATGTAATATAGGTGGGCCATCTAGTCTCGTCAGCAACAGAAAATGTGGCCGCCCTAGCACCAGTTCATTAGAGGCTGAATTGCTTCAAAAAAGAAAAAGGGGATTAGCACAGCCTGTGCCACCTAAAGATGTCCGCCTAGAATGCACAGGACACTGGCAAGTCTTTGGTGACAGAGCCAGGTGTAAATATCCTGGGTGTAAGGGGTATACTTATACTAAATGTGAAAAATGTAGGGTCAGCCTGTTACAATAGAGAAAATAATAGTTTTTATAAATTTCATAACTAAAAAATAAAAGTTTTTATATATTTACTTTGTTTTATTTCAACTTTTATACAGATACAAAGTTAAGGGTAAAATTGATCGTAAATGCGCAATGTTGCAGATATGAATCAAAGCATTTTTCAGTTTTTTCAGGGTATGTAGGTATAGAAAGTCACTATATTTATATGTTTCTGTATTCTAGGCATTATTTTGAGATAGAAAAAAATTGTTTCATAAAAAATTAAAAATCGCGAATTTAAGGGTTAATTGGAGTGCCTTCTCGCCAATTAATGAGAAAGCCATCCCAAGAGGCTTGACATCAAAAATAGTGGGAGGAAAGGGGGGACGCCCTGGCCCAGGAGTCATAGATCAAGCTAACAACAAAACAGTTTGTTATAGGCTGTTAAATGACTGAAAAACTAGTTTTTGCTTTTAGGCCATTCATGGCTCTAATGCAACCTTTTTTGAGCTTTGATAACATGTTTTTTTTATTTGCCTATTCTGTCTCACCCCATAGTTGGGCCAAGGCCTACCCCATTCATTTTCAACTCTTTCGGCGTTTTACATTATCTGGCCTATAAGTCAGGAACGAGAGAAAATCGTCAATCGGCGTTTTATGAGCTTGCCTCAGTAACGGCGACAGTCTTCAATCACAATGTGACGATCTTAAATAAATCTCATAATTACTCTGAAGATTCAATTTCTGCGCAGATTAAAGTTAAGTAATTAGTTCTCACATTGTAATAACAAAACAATGTAAAGTCAAGTGTCACTCGTAAACAAGAGATAGCGGGTTCGAAGCTCGATCGATAACAATTCAATTACACGACACTTTATTTTATTTTATTGCCATTATGTTATAATGACGCACTTGACATTGTATTTAATTAAATAAAAGTAACAACATTACGTGTGTAACTCTGGAGGAGATTTACCTAATAGTATTCTCGCATTTCGTCAGTTATGTTTCTAGTCCCATGTTAGAGGTGAGCTTATTGTCATCGACCGGGCACAAATCCAAACTCAGTAAATGATACTGAAAATACCCTTTACTTAAATTACTTATTGGCTCTCTGGCGACATCTACAACGCTGCATACGAACTACTGGCGTGTCTCAAATCCTGTATCGCCAGAGTTATCCCTGAGGATAGCATATAACTGCCCAACAACAACCGTCGGGTAGAAGTCCATCAGACCAGCTTCGTCGGAGGATCCTCAATTTCTTTGGAAGAAAAGAAACTTCCTAGTCCTCATACATACTGTATAGGTCACAGGATCGTGAAGTCCGGCAGTTTTTGGAGAGAACTAATATAAATAGCAAAGCCAAAATTACGTTGAGCGTAAACTTCTAAAATGTACCACCTCCGAAAGCGATTTTCCATACGTTATTTGGGTCTAGCTGCAAGTGAGCGGTGGCACGCTTGGTTTGTATGAAAGGAGTTGACCTAGGCGTCTCCGATTTCTGTGATAGGGTTTATCATATCGACACCTCTGGGCTCAAAGGTCGTAAAGGACAAAATGCAACTTTTCAGGAGAAGCAAAAAACTAAAAAAAAAATCGTATTTTTACTCTAACTTTTTTGTTTCTTGTGCTATTTAAATGAAACTTTGGGAAAGTGCTTAGAATTCATAGTACTTTCTTAGGCAGTATTACGATTTTACCCTAATGCCCTATTTATCGAGATAGATTTCCTTTACGACCACAAATTTAAAAATAAATGTCCTTTACCCCCCTAAAATTTTCATCTTATGATTTTAGTTTAGGGCGTAAATCTACTTTACTGTGCAAAATTAATCAAAGTAAGGAAATAATGGACAAGTGCCATATTTTTTAGGTTTTAAAGGATCACCCGCTAAGGTATTCTAAAAGGATTAATTGATAATTAAGCTTAATAATTAAATGGATCACGTAATTGTATGTATTTATTATATTTTTTATGTTCATTTTTTTTACATACAATTATATTATTAAATATTTCTTAATAAAAAAAAAACATAAAAAAAAATTGTAGACCACCGGTATCGCGGACAGGATCCAAGCTACCGGCGGTCAGGGTTCCAGAGAAAGGAACCTCCTAACAATACGAGCCGTGCCGAGGAGTACCGCGTTCTGTATCAAACCCTTGATCCAGCTGCCTAACGAGAGCCTCCTCAGGCATTAGTCGAGGCTCTTAGCAATTAAGCCATTGGCAGATATGACTATCGGAACAATGATCCCTGAGTCCACATCCCACATGTCGACAACCTCGCGAGCCAAGTCAATATACTTGATTTACCTATCTTTCTCGGCTTTCACGAGGTTCTCATCATGCGGGACTGTTATGTGTCAACAATCATTGCGCGCCGCGCTGATCGATCCACCACCACTATATCAGGCTTGTTGGCAACAATAGTCCTGTCAGTGATAATGGATCGATCCCAGTACAATGGGATATTGCCATATTCGAGAACTGGGTCGGGCTCATACCTGTAGTACGGCACTTCCGATTCCACAAGGTTATATTTTAGAGCAAGTTGCTGATGGATAATCCTGGCTACAAGGTTGTGTCTATGTAAGTGCTCACCGTTAGCTAGACGAGAACAACCGGAGATAATGTGTCGAATTGATACACCCAGACGGTGGCATGCCCGACATTTGTCAACCGTGCCGTCCTTCACAATAAATCTCCGGTAGTTATTTGTCATCATAACTTCATCCATAATTGCACAGATAAAACCTTCGGTTTCTCCAAAGAGATCCCCGGAACGTAGCCAGGCTTCAGACGCTGATTGATCTACATCGGGTTCATGTAGGGCCCGGAAAAACCGTCCGTGAAGCTCCTTACTGTGCCATACCTTCTTGCGGTCATTAGTGTCAAGCACTACAGATTTGCGTCTGTTAGCCAAGGAGAGCGGAGTGAGGCCTTTGCCACTGCAACCACATCCCGATGCATTCCCACGTCGGTTTCTAGGAAATATTCCCTGAGACTGCATATCTCGCGATTATGGAGTCTTGGTATTTAAAAAGCCTCGACCTCCACAACTCCGCGGGATATACAGTCTCATAACCGAAGAACGTGGGTGATGCATACGAAATGCCGTTAACAATGTACGGACCTTTCTATCCAGGGCGTCCAGTTCTGTTAGAGTCCATTTGAGTTTGCCGAAAGAGTACTTCAAAACCGGCATGACCCAACCGTTGAAAGCACGCACCTTGTTTCCGCCTGATAAAAGACTATTAAATACTTTTCTCTGGTGGCCAAAGAAGCGCTCCTTCAACGATTGCTTCAGCAACGTTGCGTTAGTACTTGTAGGTTTCGGTTGCTGAGTGAGTTGTCCAAGGTTTATGGAATCTGAGAGCTGGATTCCCACAGATTTCACAATTTCCCCTCGCTTTACATGCATGACCGCACATTTGTCTACACCAAATTCCATCCTGATGGCGCTACTGAAAGTTTCAGTTACCTTCAGTAGCTCCATCAGCTGCAAATCGTTGGGGGCAAAGAGTTTCTGGTCATCCATGTAAAGAAGGTAAGATATAAAATGACCACTTCACCTCAATCAATAGTCCAGACCTGAATTCTCCAGCAGCGTGCTTAGAGGATTCAAGGCTAAGCAGAACCAAAGTGGACTCAAACTATCGCCCTGGAATATATCTTGCTATATCCTTATCGGTTCACTATTTCTCTGAATCTGCCGACATCCTGGATAGCGAAGGACTGTACTCCATAGCCTCATACACGAGATCAGGAATGTGCATAGAGTTGCATTAACTTTATACGACTCTAGCACCCTCATGAGCCATGTATGTATTATTATTATTATTTATTGTATGTTGAAAACACATGTATAAGAGTCATTTTAATAAGGTAGGGTTTGAAGAAGATACCAAAACTTTAAAAATCCTTGTAATTTTGATGATAATCGGTTTATTATTACCTAACTACATTTTACGAGATCGTGAGTTGATAGTTTTGTGTAATTTTAAGTTGGTAGGTTGAGATTAAATTCGGAATATTATAGGATGTATGGGACAATTTCTCACTTAAGTTTATAATACGCCCTTAGTGGAAGCACATAATTGAAAAGAAACTAGGTAGTAAAGGACACTTTACGTTCCTTTTTTTTTAACTTGTAAGGGTGTAAAGGGCAATTTGCAAAGAAGATGCCCTTTACATCAAAATTTTTAAAATGACTTATATTAACCACCAAAGGAGGTAAAGGACAATTGACATTTTTAATGTATTTTAACCCCAAAAGTTGTTTTTTTATTTTGCTTTACTACCAAAATGAGTTTGCTCTGGTAACTAAGTGTTATTTACGTCCATATTTTAACGGTACATTTTGTTTAACGTCTTAAATTATGTGGGTCGTAAAGGCATTTTTTTTGCGAATTTCGTAAAACGGAATATACAGATCGATAGAGAATTAAAAAATTAGTAAAAGTGTATCAAAAAGTCATTTTCGCCAAAATGTCCTTTACGACCTTTGAGCCCAGAGGTGTCGATATTAGTCAAGACAAACATACATATAAGTTTAAGGTCGTTTCTTAAATGAGTTTCTATTTTCGGGTACAATTTGTTTTTATATTAGTTAAGCCCAATCTTAATCTCAATTTTGTCCCAAAAAGACGACGGGTGATGACGTCGACGATGAAACCAGCTACCCAAAAAGAAGCCTATAATTATTTAAGTTTTATTTCGTAAATGTCAACTTGACTGAATATTGTTTGAGGAACAAGTGAAAATGAACTTTGTGGAGAAGTATTTTTAGGGTTTCGTTTTTCGTAATGATCACGAGGCTATAATTTCGTCTACGTCTTCCTGTAATGTATCCAAAGGTTGTCTTGAAAAGATCGTTCTTAACGATAAGACTGCCCCATTGTGTCACCCTATGTGAAATGTTTTCTGTAGGTATTTTTTTTTACTGAGTGTACATAATAAAGAACATTCTACAACTAGTATTTGGCATTAGGCCATTGCACCACATCAATATCGCCTCCCCACATTTTTACTAGTTTATTCCGATCCAACAAGGTACAAGGATTTGCACAAATTGATAACTTCCGCGAGAAATTGATTATATACCTGTGCGTTGAGCGTCGTAACCAACTTAGGCTCTATCCAATAATAATGTATATGCCTCCTTTACCACCACAGGACTAAAGAAGCAGTGGCCAGCAAATGAGCCGACTAAAGAGTGCCGTCACCTCACGACAGCCGTCCAAAAATGATTAATACCCTCCGTGTAACACTTCACAATAAGCATACGTGACACGCCGTATTTGGTCGGGTTGTTTCTACAGAGTGGTATTTTATTTATGTCCAGGATGACTTTAAAATGTAATAAAAAAAAAACATTCCTCACTCTAGGATTTTCTCCTGTATCGTGGCCGCCGATGGTTGCGTTTTAAAAAATATTATTTATAAATGCACAAAAGACAAGATCCGGAACAACTACAATTTATTTATTTACTTGCATTACATAATGTGTGAAGAATTTACAATGGGGTTAAAGCTAAGGTACAATTACGGACTCATTAGGGCACAGCAAATGTATAAAGTAATTGTGACATAAAATTAATACTAATTCCATTAATATTTTAAAAACAGTTCTACTATGACCTGTCATGTACTACCTGTAGGTATACGATACAATTTTTGTTCGTTGAGGGGATCCCACGCGCGAAATGCCACGCAGCAGCTAATTGACCGGCTATTGCGCCAACCGAGCCGTCTTCATTCAGCTTTTAAAATACGTGAGAGGTGTGAGTGGTAAATCAATCGAAAGCTTGTTTTTTTTTGCATAATTTGACGCGGATTTTTGCGCAATGGTAAAATATATGATGCCAATACTGTGTTTTGGGCTGTAAACGTTATCTGGTAATACATACTAGGACTAACAAGGGAAACAAATTAATGTTATAATAACTCCGCTTATAATATTTGACAAAAGTAGAACATACTTTTTGAAAACTTTTAAAATCCAAGCGGAGCAGAACTTATGATCACATTCTTGTAGAAGATGGAAAACTACAATTAATATATTACGCACGCAAATGCATTGAGGTACAATAATATGCAGATGTATTACCGTACATGGCATATTCATCAGAGATCCCTAGAGTGCATGTTTAGAATTCTTTAGATTGTCACAGTTAATAAGCCTATTTGCTTGTTGGGTATGCAGCACGAAAAGACTTCGCAGGTCCAATCACATTTAAGCCATTCATTTTCTTGTTAATAAAACTGTTGATGTGATTTCAACATGGATTGTTAAAAGTGAAAGCACGGCAGAAACATCAAATTTAAAAAACATGAAATATAATTTCAAACTTTAGACAAATTTTGGACACATGAATAAGACGTTCTTCTGTCTTCTTGCAAAATGAAAATATTTACATTTTGTTAGCGAGTTATTTTTCCAGTATGGCGCAAAATCAGCACTTTTTGAATATCAAAATGACACAGCATCCCAAAACACGCGCTAAGCGCATAAATAAGACATGGATAGATGCTCAACAGTGTGACTCTGAAAGAAGAAAATATGGCGGTTTGAGACGTCCTTCTAATGCCAATGTTTTTGTTTTGCGGATGGTAAACCATTAACTAAAAGTTAAATTACTTCGAAAAAGTCTGACACTCCCTAGCGCCAGACTTTTACTAACTAAAACCCACCCATGTTCCTTCTTCTGAACTTTATGTTCCGGGGCCGCGATATCTCTTTCGAAAAATCCCGGCAGATACAACGTTGTTTGATCACACATCTTTGTCATACAAATTCATGATCTCTCACATTTTTCACACCCTGTATGAGTTCGTCAATGGTACAGAACTAACTCAATGTAACATAGTAATGCGGTACATTAATTCATACAGGTACTGAATACTGCATTATACAATGTGTGGCGGTGTGAGACATAAGCGGAAGCGATAAGAGAAGACCATGCAGCACCGACCGCAAATAAATGGGTCTTCTTCTTCTTCAGACTTTTTCGACCGTTGTGGTGAAGGCCTCCTTCAACGTTCTCCATTCCTCTCTGTATCCAGTTCGAGCTAGCGAATTTCTTTACATCAATGTGGTCGACGTGGTCGTCCTTGAGGCCGCTTTGCGCGTGGGGTGAAATAAAGGGGTATAAGGACAGATATGTCGATTCGGGCCCTAATATTTCTCCTGTATGTATCTATATCTGTATGTATCCATATCCAATACTATAATTTAAAGGATCTATGGTCACCACGCGACTTATTATCAGTTTTTATGGACGGTGCAAAGCGCTTTAGATGTTTACGTCTACTCATTTAAATCTAATTTTCATGTATTTGGCCTGTTTGACTAATTGCCAGCATCCCTATAATCCTCAATGGGTCTAATAAAGATGTACTAACCACAGTCCACCCACCTTTCGCCAGTTCTATTAGGTCCCATGTAATAGGGAGTGTGGCAGAGAACTTAAATAAATGATAATGTTCTAAAAACTACAGGTAGCAGGTACCTGCAAATCAGGAAAGGGGAACTGTGTTACCCCAAATTTTACGCGAGCGAAGCCGCGGGCAAAAGCTAGTTTCTGATATCTTCGGTACACGTTTTTGCATCTCTTGAAGCTCATATGCGCCAAATAATCAATGTGACTGTCTTGACGTCGCTGATTCACCTGGTAACGCTCCCTCTCTCTCCTCTACCTTACCTCGCAGCCACATAACGGGTACAATCATAAGCCTGCACCTAATACGGCCAGATAGTTCAATGTCGATTGTCCAAAGCATTTGATTGATTGGCTCGGTAAACATTACTTTATTGCATGTTCCACGTATAGATTTCTAAGATACAGTCGTGGGAATTGAGTAATTTGAGGAAAATCTTTGATAAAACTGTTATTTCTTCGATTTCGGTCGAACTAGTTTATTTATATTATCATTTTCTGTCGACGAAAAGTAGCTTGTTCTTCCGCATATCATAGAGATACGCTGCTAGTTCTATGTTTGCTTAAGTTTTTTTTAAATCTGTTGAGTAGTTCAATATCATAAATGTGCAACTGGTTTGCGTACATCTCTGGGAGTCTAGATTCGTATTTGTTAAAAGAACATCACCTGCATGGCATTTTCTCATTTTAGAATCGGCTGCAGCCCGAGAAGATGCAGCTGAATGTCAGTATTTACATGGAGTGACGAAATTTCTGAACCTCACAATCCAGCTACTGCGAATATAGGTACTGATTACAGCATGTTTGTTAAGCAAAAATTGTTAAAACCTGGGATTTAAACGATCGCAGACAAGCCGAAAAAATAACTTTCATAATCGGCCAAAAATCTAAAAAACTACAGGCTTTTCTACTGAGCAATGTCGAATTTGTGAAAAGATACTAATCATAAGGACAACTTCAAAAAGTTCCGAGTTTGTCTGTTCTGCTTAGTTAGATATTTTTTTAAAGGCAATCACTACCGCATATGGAGAGGTGGATCAGCAACTATTATTGTAACATTTTGATTGATTGATTTTTGACATGAACTATGAACTAACGACCTGAAGAGGTTGTAAGGCTGGATTGGGTGCCCTCGTAGAGGCGATCGGCGGCGGCGATCTCTCGCGTCCGGCCCTGGTTCAGGCCATGGTCCGGAGCGAGAGGGAATGGGAAGCGGTCACCACCTTCTGCGAAGCAGTAATGCTAGCGAAGGAGGTGGCCGGGCGTTTGAGGGAGAGAACATCTGCCCAACCCAGCCGCCGCGGGAGACGCCCATGGCGCCGGGCGCCGCGAGACGACTTCCGGCCACCGTAGATGCGGGCCTGTGGGCGGTGAGCAATGGGTAGTTCACCGTCCGTCCGTCGATTGACGACAGGCCGTGTCGACGGCGCGTTCGTGTTTCACGCGCGCCTCAAAGAGAGTCAGCAAAGCAGAGGGGCTTGCCAGAGCCTCTGCCTGCCGGGGTTGCGGTTTGTTCGAAAGAGATACCGCGGCCTCGGAACGTAAAGGGCAACAGAAGGAACATGGGTGGGTTTTAGTCAGTACAAGTCTGACATGCCCCCCGCTCCACCCAGAGCGGGGGAAGTCATTGGATGATTTTCCACCCGAAAAAAAAAAAAAAAAAAAAAAAAGGCTGGATTGGGTGCGCATGAGACAGTGCGGGACTGTTGCAAAAATTGGGCAACGACCTGCTATGTTTGTTCGAAGATTTATTTTATGTACTCGGGCAGTCCCAAAAGGCGACCTAACGTATAATGGCTGTTGATGTTTTCAAAATACTGTCTTTAGTTGAGAATACCAATCTTGATGTTACTAAAAACTAGAGTTTCAAGCCCCCAAATTATTAATTACTTATTTTGCACCTAATAAATAGTCTGTCCCTGTTTTTATTTTTCATATTAAATAAAATTGATCACCGTTACGTGATACAAAACTTTTATTTAAAAAACCTACTACCAGATTAATATCAAAACCCGAGTTACATTCTACTCCAAAGGAGCTTGCTTCTTTATTTACAACAATAAAATATAAACTCGGCTTTAAACGAGGCCATATGAGCTGAAGATGAAAATCGCAGTGGTCGACGAAATGAGGTGACTGACAAGAAATGGTTGGATGATCGTCGGTTGAAATTGCGCGAACTGGCAGATAAGGTAAGGTTTTGGAAAGTAGTGTACTTCGTATCTTGACCGAAAAGGACGTGAAAAAGTTGTGGAAACAGTTAAAAGAAATAAAGGGACACATTTAAAAAAAAACTAAGATATTCGTATTTTCTTAGTTAGACCAGGTAAATCAGGGACTCTTCATAGACGACTGTTCCTGAATTAATACAATAAAAAGTGAAATGTGGAGCTTCTAGAGGACTGTTTCCTGTTATTTTGCACGTCAAAAAGTGCTGATTCTGAACCGAATTAAAATAAATGACTTGATTTTATGGGAACTTTCTATTTTCTTTTTTGGAGAGCTAAGGCTTCTTCTCATACAGAAAATAAACATTGCTCACTCGTTTTGTAAACTACTTTTTTAGACTATAAAATTCCGGATTTCTCACAATCTTTTCCACTGAATGACTACTCATTAAGGTTAGAAGTTTTAAATAAAAATACTGCTAAGATCTAAAAACAAACTTAGCTTTTAACTACACAAACACCGCACAAAGTCAAACAGTCCATAATCTTTCGAATAAATTACAAAAAAAAGTTACATTTTACCTAAAAACTAAGAGAAACAACCAATATAATATACTTCACCAAAATAGATGTAGTCTGCTGATAGTAAATCAATTTAACGGGACACGGGGCACGTTAAAATGTGCCGGCAGAAAAAAATATATTGATACATAGACAAGCTGGGATCGATTTGGCGATTATGCAATGTCGAGATTTTTCTCTCGAACATTTTTTCAGAGTTTGACAACAAGGGAAAACTGGGTGTTTAAAAATAGCCTCCCCTAACTTTTGGGCGTTTTAAAGGCGGTAAGAAATTCGGAGCCGTGTAAAAAAGGCACCACCAATGTTATGCCATGTATTTTTAATATCTTGAGGGTACAGCCGCGTTGGCCTAGTGGTCACAAGCTCCATTGTTGAGTTTAGACTTGAGTTCGATTTCCAGATAGACCCAAGAGTTATCGGGTTTTTCCATCAGAGATTTCTCATCACAGGCGTTTGTTTGTGTCGAATGTGAAAGGGGGTGAGCCTGTCACCATGGCACAAGTCTTAACTCCGGGCTGCTACTCCGAAATTAATAAAAAAAACACCTTTAAACATACGGGACCGCTAAATCCGTAAAAACAAAACCTGTTTATGTTAATCAGGATGCAACAGATTATAAAGTGCTAAACGGTAAACAATAACATCTGCTCGATTTCACAGGAAGTCGATTTCAATTTGAAAATGGACTAACTTGGTTATGGGCATAAATTGCCTTTTTTTTAAACTATCTTTTGTCTGCGACCGGTTTACTTGGAGTCATTGGTGGTTAATCGTGAGCTTATCAATTATTTTTTTAAAGTTAACTCATTCGTTCTTGTGATAAAATGAACGGGTGCCATCAGCTAATTACTAATCACGAGTAGACCCAGTTTTTATTCACTTTTTTGCGAAAGAGGATCCAGGAGTGGATTCTGGAACCTTTAAAAAGACTGCTTGACTGTAAGAGTGGCGAGAAAAGACATTGAGTTCCTTGCCTTTGGTTTTTAACCGATTTCAAAAAAAGCAAGAGGTTCTCAATTCGACTGTACTTTTTTTGTATGTTTGTTACGAGATTGCTACGTCGATGTGGGTAGATTTTCAAAATTCGTTATTTTATGGAAAGGATATACTGCCCACGGGAACCGAAAAGTGTTTCTTTGTATATGCTTGGGTAATTTATGATTTATTTTCTCTCATGCATATTTTTTCTAATGTATATGGACGATGTGCTTAAATCTCTTAGTGGCAATGAACAAGTGCAAATCAGGACTCGCACACCAAGGGTTCCGTACAAACTTGCGACATAAACGGCCATATCTTTTGACTACGTAGACTTAGAGATGAGATTTTTCCACAACTCCAAGGAACCACAGACGAGTTACATTTTAATTTAATTGAGTATACGGTTTTAATTCCAACAAAGGGTCGTGACAGACATACAGACAGAGAACATAGTGATCCAATAAGTTCCGATTTTTCATTTCGAGGTATGGAGCCCTAAAAATGTACTAAATTAGGTGGAGGATGCATCAATCGTTGTTCAACCATTTTTTTGGGATCACTGACAAGCTTTTTTGTACAGAATTGATAATTTCTTCCAACTTTAAACACCAAAACAGCTTCAATCCAACACGCAAATAAATCACAATTTCACAATTCACCAATATAACTGTTCGGAACGTATTAATTGATATAATATGACTGTTGACTCACTAGTCACACTAAAAATATAGCTAATAGGCGTTTCTAGGTCGCATGGACGATTCAAACGTTTTATTGCTTTCGATATGTTTGTGTCGTGTATCAACAAATCTCGGGAACTGATGGCACAGTGTTGATAAGATATTTTTTGATTGGGTTGTCAGTTGAAAGAGATTTGGTTCGAAATGACCAGACACGAGTTTTTGGGGACCCTGAGCATTTGAGTTCTGAATGTTGTGTAGCACTGATGACGAGTTGGGCGCCAAAATCAGATGCATATTTTGCCGAAAAGCTCTGCTGAAGTGCCAAACTCGATGTAAACCGATACTGACTGACCATAGTCACTAAAAAAAAACAATATTCATAATACATATTAAGGGAGGGATGAAGCGATGTCAGATTCACCAATGCGATCTGAAATTGCGTGGTGAATCACAACCGCTTCGTCTCACACAAAGGAGCCCATGCAGTTTTAGGAACTTACTCTAAAGTTCGCGAGAAATTATTTGATATCAGAAACAATTTGATTCGAATTTCCATTTGAGTGTAATCTATTTGTCGTCTTTCGGAAAACCCATAGACAATTACATTACAAAATAGAATACTGTGCTGTACCCACAATCAGATCACAACCTTATTTCCTCTACGCCAAGGTATATTTTCAAATGTAATTTTGGAGTTATTTTTAATGTAAGAATACTATTTACACAAGTGTGTTCAACTAATAACAAATTCAAAATCCACAATGATTTAGATATGGGTGTAATATGTAGTTATGTTCTTGGCCCATAAAAAGAGAAAATTGTATTGGATTACTGAATTCTCCCTTCAAATTTTAATGCACTCCATAAGCAGTAACACTAAGAACATACACTGAACATATTGGTGGGGTTCTTCAGAAAGGTCGTAGTGCTCGTAGCAAGTGGCAACGATCTCTCACATCCTGCCATGGTTCCTGGTCCACGGTCTGGAGCGAGGGGGAATGGGAAGAAGTCACCTCCTTCTGCAAAGCAGTTATGCTAGCGAAGGAGATGACCGAACGTTTGAGGAAGAGAACCTCAAACCAACTCAGCCGCTATGGGAGACGTTACCGGCATCGGGCGCCGCGAGACGACTCCCGGCCACCGTAGATGCGGGTCTGTGGACGGTGTGTGTGTGTGTGTCTGTGTGTGTGTGTGTGTGTGACGACAGGCCGTGTTTACGACACCTTCGTGTTAACGCGCGCCTCAAAGAGATGTCAGCAAAGCATACGGTTGTAACCAAGGCCCACCGCCTGCCGGGATTGCGGGTAGTTCGAAAAAGATACCACGTCCCCGGAACATAAATGGCAAAAGAAGGAAAATGGGTGGGTTTTAGCCAACTTTAGGCACTATTGGCAAATTGATAAAATCATAAAACATTAACTTGACAATCCATTAATCAAATCAGCCGTATAGCAACTAGGCAATGTTGAGTGTTTACAAATAGTTCAGCAACAATGGTTCAGTTAACAAAAAGAGATTCGAGAAATCTAGATTTTACTACAGAGGTAGAGTTGGCAAACAAATCTAGATTTAAGTACCTGGATTGAAATTGAAAACAATGTCTTTGTACTTAGAATGTGTTTTAGCAGATAGTGATGCAGAAAAATGAACTTAATCAATGTAATAATATTTATTGATACCTCAAAGGTTGACCAAAAACAGCTGTATATAAAAACAAGAGGAAAAAGCCTGTTAAATGGACCTACTTTTGCAAACAGAAACCGATTCACGTGTGTTGGAGATAAGGATACAGAAAACTTTGAAATACACTTTTTGTATAACATGTAGTTTTCTGTGTTCCAACCTAAGTACCATCTACTGTATGTGGCGTGCAATGATAGGTTAGTGGTGTGATTGTCGGACTGCCAAGTCATATGTCCCAAGTTTGAACCCAAGGCACGCACCTCAGATTTTTCGGATGTATTTGTCTACAGTTACTATTTGTTTCAGTGTAGAAACAGCATGCCAGAAAGATATATAGTACATAGTCCTTGTCTTTGCTTTCCAAAACTCAGTCCAAAATATATGGTATAATTTGGTCTGGGCAGCAAAAGGGTTATGGATATTTAAGCTACAAGAATAAATAAGGCCAGAATTTGACTTACGAGAGTTAACGGTTTACACAAAAAGCATTATGATAGCCTATTACATCCCTACAGCTAGGATACACACGCAAAATAGAACCTTATTTTGAAATATAATAATGTCCATTTATGTGCGAACCACCATTTTTGCATTCAACATCATTTTGATATTTGTATAAAGAACCCACCTTTTTTTATGTGGCAATTTTAAAGCCTGAATTGCTTTGAGATCTCCATCAACTTGTTATTACAAACAATGTATTTATTGAGTGTGGTTTGTCAGCATTTATGATATTGATACATATTATGATAATAGTACTGAAGAAATTATTATGTGAAGCAATGAAAATCGTAATAATCTATTGCTTGCCCATTCAAATCCAATTCATTTCAAGTTAGTGTAGCATCTTGTGTTTTCTAGATATTGTACACTTGTTTTTGGTGAAATTGACAGCCAAAATAAAATATGGGCCTGGCTTACAATTAATTGTAGGTCTAATTCTCAACCTTGTTGAAAATTATGTCAGTTGTAAGGTCATAATATTCTTATAAAGTTATCAGCTAAAATTCATTGCATAAATAGAATCTGCAAGTTTGATGTGAGAAATCAGTTTATATTAATGACATTGCTATCTAAAAAATACACAGAAATATTAGTGATGTGTGTCAAAATACAAACAGAACTATAATTCAACTTATTGATTCATTTTACTATTTCAAATGAAGAATGGAATTGAATCTTATGCATTATGAATTTAGATCAATATCTAACTAAACTAATCACAGCATGCATAAGCATTCATTTTAATTATAATATCTATCACAGAAATTCCTTACACTGCCAGCCAAGGCATTTTATCAAATAGTGCATGCCTAGTCGATTCCATAGACGCTCGAAGTCCGCGCCTTACATGTGTAAATAAACAAAAAAATACACTGTAAACATTAGCACAAAGAGAACATAAAAACAACGATTCGCGAACAAAATACCCGTGTACACCTCTACAGAGCAGGCTGGCAACGTTGTGTCCATTGATAGTTGGGAACGAGAAAAAAAAATGCATCAAGAAACTTGCATATGACAAGATCACATCTTCTTTCTTGAGATAAATCTCACAAAATTATTGTTTTTCAAAATGTTGACGATTCGTTTACCTTACCCAGTTGTGAGCGAAGACGTCAAAGTAAATAAATTCCGTGAAACAATTCAGATTCGCACTGAAATCGCTGTAGCACAATGGTACAGGCACATTTGCTGTCGTAGTATACGATCAAAACATAGCCTTTGTACGCCTAAAACGCGATATTAAAGCATCCTACATAATTGAAACGCATACGTTAATGATTGCAGAAGGTTAACCACTGCTTTAGGTACGCGTAGGTTGGATTTTTCGAACGTATTTTGAAAAAATGCTGTTGCTTTTCAACACAGTAATGGCATAACACGCAAACACTATGACTGATATTCACAATGAAACACTTCACAGAACCGCGAAAGTTTGTTCGAGAAACGCGAGACGAGCCACGGTATGCATTTTCTCACTCACCTTGTTGTTTATTAGCTATTTTATTGAAACAGTTTTGAAAAACTTCATATAAATGCATAGGCTCGTCATCGCTCGTCGCCATTTTGGATTCTACTGTCCAAATAAAGCATAGACAATGCAGAGCATGAATTAAATGACTGACTGTTCGAAAACTGTTAAACCGAATTATAATTTTAATTGTTTTTAATTATTATATTTAGCCTATTGTTTATAAAAAAAGAAAAACTGGAATTATTTAGTGATATATAATATAAGGTGTTGTAGGCTTCTGTTTTTATTCCTTTTTTCAAATTCATTTGACGTAATTCAGTTCAGGGCATTTCATGAAAATTATTTTCATAAAATCATACAAAAACCAGCGTTTTAATAACTTTTTTAGGTTTCAAAAGCTCTTCAATTAATTTTATTTCAAGAGAACTACAAAATGGATATAATGTAGTTATTGCTTTTATTTTCGCCAAGTGACCTCATGCAAGCACAAGAAATCGCCACTATAGACAAATAACTAGTTACGGATTTTTCTTAGTCGATTTTCAACCTAACTGTTTTAACTAAATATTTGTATTTTCAGCGATAAAAAGCATAAACTAATTTATCAAATTATTTCTTGCGGTCACAACAGGAATCATGATCATGGCTAAAGTAATTAGCGAACATTTTAAAAATAGTAACTACAAATAATCGAATGTTAAATTGTAGGAGTGGTAAACACTACAGCCATTTTTTTTTCATTGCGAAAATTAATTTTGACATGAGAAAGAGCCTACAAAATTTTCGATTCGAGTGCACTTCAATGAAAAAAACACTCAATAATATCCACCTACATGTAACATGTTCTCATTGAATTCATTAAACACCCAAAACCAGGTAAATAGACATCAATAAACACCTGAAGTGTTCAATGATCTTTTGTATAAATACGAAAACTGTTTTGTCACTAAATATAACCTTTTGTCATTGCAGATTTTAGTTAGTTTTAGTCAAATATCTTCAAGATATTCAAGTGTTTTCCGGCATCGGAAGCATAACAGTGGGAAAAACAAAAATGTGAGGGGAAAAGAGGGTTCGGTGGCAGTATATGACGCAATAGTTTGTCAGGAAAGTCTCGAGGAAACTATCAAGAACTTTGATAAGAATGTCTTCAGGTATGTAAGGTTGACCGACAAGGCTGAATATGGTTATACTATTGCTAGATATGTAGTAGTTCTGTAGTCATTTGTGGCATATGCCAACATAGCTTATTTTTACATTATTGGCTTGTAAATGGATTATTTTTAAGCTAAGTACAATTAAATCAAAGTAATAGCCATTTATTATGTAAGAAAGGTTATGTTATTAGTATTAACAGTCAATGTTTTCATTTGAGTTGTTTCAAAGAGTAAACAAAATTCTATTGTTAGGCATGTTCTCAATTTGACCACTGTGAATGTGGACTGATTTCACCGAGGCTAGCTAAATTGAAATAGTAATGATTTGTTGTAATAAGAGAAGTGGTTATTTAATTTAAGAATGTTAAATACATGTAACAACACTTCTTAATTTGGTAATCATCATAAAGAATAAGGATTACAACACAGTAAAAGTGAGTAGAAAAAGCTATTACTTCTAGTAACAAGCCTGAAGGTCTAACTTTCAGTCTTACCAAGGTTTATCATGATAATCAGAGAATGGGTTTTAAAGCTCAGATAGGCAATTGCTCCTTGTAAAATAATGGTGTTCAGCTGCATCCAGGTAGACTGAAAGCTACATAACATAGTTTGTTTTTCATAAACAGCTTTCATACATTTTCTACGCGAAATAAATCACTATTTAAAGATAAATGATGTAATTTGTTGAAATAGTTACTAATATTATAAAAGCGAAAGTAAGTTTGTTTGTTACGTCTTCACACCTAAATGGCTAAACTGATTTTGATGAATTTTGGTACAGAGATAGTTGGGACCCTGGAGATGGATTTAGGCTAGAATATTGAGATAAGAGAGAGAAAGTGGGAAGAAAAGGGAAAACTTAGCAATGATATTACAATAAATAAGGCTCAAGAGCAATAACTACAGATAGCAGGTACTTGTAAATCAGGAAAAGGGAACTGTGTTACCCCGAATTTAAGACGAGCATAGCCACAGGCAAAAACTAATTACACAATAGTACTAAAAAGCAAATACTTACAGTAATCCACAGTTGATATACAACTAAGCAACACCGAAATGAATCCTAGAATTTTAATGCAGTGCCAAAAGTAAAATATGCAACTGTGCAAAATAATATTGTATTGGAGCCACACTTGTCACCTTTGCAATTGTTTTTATAGCCTATCACCTACTGAAATACTTGGCAGTCTTCCCCTTTTGAAAAATTTATTAAAGATGTATTTTATATGACCTAAAGTATCTCTGCACTTGATTTGATAATAACACTCATCATCTGCCTAGCCTTTTCCCAACAATGTAGGATGCAGCTGAATATCAGTATTTTACATAGAGCGGCTGCTTATCTGACCTCCACAACCCAGTTAGTAGTGGGTAATTCAATACCCCTTGGTAAGACTGGTTGTCAGACTTTCGGAACACTGACTACCTGTAACACCTGTCAAAGATCTACAAATGATAGCTAGGAGCAACGGCTTAACGTGTTTAAAAATTGAATTTTAAATTGTATTTCTGAGGCACTGAGAAAACTCGGTATGTAACTGGTTGTCACCCATTCACAGACCAATCTAGGCAAGCGCGACTTAACCTAAAGATCGACCTGAGCGGCTGCTATTATTTAGCCATGAGCTCCTCGAGACCAAAGCATAAAAATTAAAAGGATGTTTCTGTGATTCATTCAGTTAAAGTTAAAAGTCAGATAAATTTATTTTCACAGATTAAAAAGCAAATAGGTAGGTATTTCAAAATTCTTATAAGAATCTTTTTGTTACATACTTTTTTGTTTAAATTTACACAAAAACAGACAGACAGGGTTAATGCCCCTTGTGACCTTTCATTAACCTAATGTAAATTTCATATAACTAAATATTAATGACTATGTGCTTTGAATGTTCATAGTGAAGTAAAGTGACTGTTTACACTGAACAAAATACATGAAATAATGCCTGAATACGACACCACCACAATACTGGCCTATATTTGATTTGCGTCATGTCTGTGAATGTGGGACACGGGCCGACATTTGGGACTGGTCATCTCTTAGCTGCCATGGTTTATAGAGAAAAGAATTTTTTAAGATAGAGAAAAAGGGGACAGAAAGATATTTCTTTTTCGAACATTACGCGGGTTAAAGTTAGTGTTAGCCCAAAGTGACTTTGCCACGCGAAGTCGCGGGCGGAAGCTAGTTGTTAAAAAAGTACATGTCTCACATTTATCTTTCTTTTGTCACAATATACATTTTCCCCCCAATAGTGAAAAATTGTATTTCTATTTCTGACCCCCCTTCTCCCCTTTTTATCTGACGTGATCTATTTATGCAGTGAGCACACACATACACACAATTTGTTGATCTTATGACCCCTTATAACTTTGATGATAATCCTCATGATATCATCAACTAATAATATTATGAATGCTGTCTGTTATGTTTACTACATTGCAAGACTAGTTTGTTTCTTCTATAAATAGACTGAAGCATAGTTGCCTTTTGAGTCGATTTGTGTGAGGATAGCTTTTTTTTTTAATTAATTTTTTTATAAATTTCTTTTTATTAGTATTATAGTTAGTTAATTTAAGTTACATAGTTTTTAATTTCTCTTTTATTAAGTTTAGGTAGGAATCAACATGTATTTACCAAATTGTTAACTGGAAATATAAGGCTTTTTTTTAAATTTATTTTTTATTTTTATTTAGCTTTTTTTTTAATATGGCCGCTTTGCAAAATCATAGTTGACGGCACGGTTGTTCTTATTGATTGACTGCTGCGCTACGTGCCGCGGGTTCGATTTTCGCACGGAACAAATATTTCTATGGCCTACAAATAGTTGTTTCGGGTCTGACTGTTTGTGTATGTGAGTTTGAATGTTTGTCAACGCACCCACGATACAGGAGCATATCCTAGTGTGGGGCAAAATAAAAAAGAAATATTATTCAGAGACAGATTGTTTGTCTGTTTGGATCGATTGGGCTCTAAAACTACTGGATCGATTTTAACGTTTTTTTCACTATTAGGAAGCTACATTACCAAGTAGTAACATAGGCTATACAACATCACGCTACTACCCACGGCAGCGGGGTAGTAACTAAAGACGCGAGTGAAACCGCGCAGGACAGCAAGTCCTTACTAATATTATGCAAGCGAAAGTGAGGTTTGTTTGTTACCTCTTCACGCTTTAATGGCTAAACCCATTTTGATGAATTTTGGTACAGAGATAGTTGGGAACCAGGAGACGGACATAAGCTATTTTTAAAAAAAAAAGAGTGGAATATTAGTGAAAAAGAGGGAAGAAACGGAAAAACATAGCGTTGCTATTACAAATCAATAAGGCGCTACCGACGTTAACGCGAGCGAAGCTGTGGGCAAAAGCTAGTTATATTATAATTGAGGCAACTTTAGTTGTCGGTCGCGTCTCAGCACAGTACTTAAGTGATCAATGGCGTTTAAAAAATTAAGCTTGTTTTTATATAATTTCAGTGAGATGAAATCTCTTCAGCTTCGAACACTAGCAACGAAGCCAAGTGGTCCCAGATTGAAGGACTTGGCCTCTTCACGGAAGGTGTCCCACGTGTCCTCTGACAGCTTTGAGACTAACAAGAATGGCTGGGGTAAACTGCCCACGGTCACTGTGGACCTCTCCGGGAAGAATACCAGGTATGTTGGTAATATACATTGGGAGTGTGAAGACCATGTGGGTCATTACTAGAGACCGGATTATATGAAACATAAAAAGCTTGTTAAATGCATGAAAAATGCACGGAAATTGGCAGAATATGCGAAATAAAATTAAAAACTAAACTGCAGATCAATGAGCACGCACGTCAAGTATGAACAAGTAACAATTTATATGCTTAATAGGTGGAACGATTTTAAAGTAGGCGAGGGCGACGTTCTCATGTCTCTTTAATTTTATTATCGTGGAGTGACAAGAATGGATAAAGTAAGGAATGAATATTAACGGGCCTGTTGGTCTAGTGTTTAGTGGCCCTGACTGCTGAGCCGGAGGTCGTGGGTTCGATTCCCACCCAGGACAAACTTTGTGTGAGCATGATTGTTTGATCTGTGTCTGGGTGTGATTTATCTATAATATGTATGTATTTATAAATTATATAAGTATGTATATCAGTTGTCTGGTTACCATAACACAAGCTCTGCTTAGCTTGGGATCAGATAGCCGTGTGTGAGTTGTCCCAAGATATTTATTTATTAATATATTCGAGGAAGTTTGAAAGTTGCTCCTGTTACAGAAATAATTAAAGGGAGTCGTTTGTCTTGGTATGGACATGTAATGAGGAGGATGAACGACATGTGACTAAAAGAGTGATGGATCTCAATGTTAATGGACGGAGAGCGAGAGGAAGGCCAAAGAAAAGATGGATAGATTTTGTAAGGAATGATACGAAGGAGAAAGAAGGAGTAAATGATGCCATGACGTCTGATAGGGGAGAATGGAAGAAGAAAACGTGTTGCGCCGACCCCAAATAGAATGGGACAAGGGCAGGAAAATTATGATGTTAACAAAAGTTAACAAGAGTCTAAGAATCTGCAAGGTCAACCATGTCAACTCATACAACGAACGCATTCAATGAACTCACAAACCCATCTGTCTCCGCAGGTTCAGCTTCACAGATAACTTCGCAGGCCTGCTGGCCGGGAGCCGGGGGAACAGCACCTTCAAATACGCCGTCCAGCTGCGAGGGTTCAAGACTGAGCGCGGGATCCATGCTGACTTGAAGCGGAACCCTAATCTTATAAACAGACTGCGTAAGTTGTTTGACTTATTTATTTATTTTTAAAAGTGTTTTTTTTTTTAAAAAAGTAGTTCAAATTGAACCAGCTCGGAAGAACATTGGAAATGCCTCATTTTGTAAATAGTTTTTGTTTTTTTTTAATATTGCCCCACTCAAGGAATTTCTCCTGTATCGTGGGTGCGTTTACAAACATTTAAACTCACATACACAAACAGCCAGACCCGGAACAACTATCTTTAGGCCATATAAATCGAACCAGCTACACAGAGCGCAGTAGTCTATCGTTCAGCCACTGCGCCAACCGTGTCGTCAGAAAAAAAGTATTATTAAATATTATAAATGTTATTAAAAATTCACATTCCATCAACTATTTCAATTAGACCATTTACGGAACATCATGACTGTAATCCCTTAAGGGCCTGTGCACACAACGCGTGGTTTTAAACGCGCGATTGTATCGTTTCAAACGCGCGACACCGGCGCGTCACTACCACGCGCGCCTTTCTTTCGGGCGGGTTTTCTCCCGCAAGGAAGTGGGAATTTACGTTAATTGCAATCGATCAATATGATGCACCGCACAACTTAGAAACAAAATAAATAGAGCCTTTCGAGTCAGAAAACTTATATGATTATGTCGGCAAAGATTGCTGATTAAGGTGAAAACTGCGACCACGACACCAATGAGGCACTTTTTAAGATATTTTGTATATTTGTATAGGATCACTTTGTTGACGTCTGTCTGTCAGCTGGTTTTCTAAAGACCTTTTATCTCAGGAACGCGTGAAAGTATTGAGTTGAAATTAAAACTATATACTTAAGTCTGTAGTCCCTTAGAGCTCTTAAAAGATCAACGCTATACGTCTACGCAGTCAATAAATTTGACGGGCCTGTTGGTCTAAAGGTTAGTGGCCCTGACTGCTGAGCCGGAGGTCGTGGGTTCGATTCCCACCCAGGACCAACTTTGTGTGATGAGCATGATTGTTTGTTCTGTGTCTAGGTGTGATTTATCTGTAATATGTATGTATTTATAAATTATACACTCACAGGCACAATTAACCGCCCACCTTGTTTTTCTCTGAATTTGCAGAAATTGACTTATTTAGACTATTTTTGATGACAGGGTATTTGAAAGCAACCCTCGAGGTAAAAAAAAAAGGCATAAAAGACTTAATAAAAACTTGTTTATTAGATGATTCTCTGAAAAATCAATTTTGTGAAAAACTTCGTCAAAAAATTTTCATTTAAAATGTTGATAAAAGGGGTCTAATTTTTTTTAAATTTAATTAATAATAATGAGTGTTGCCGCATCGGGCTCTGATGACTTCTTGGAGCCGGTTTGGCAATCCATCCAAGATATCCTGGATATCCGACTGGGGGATATTTTGCCACTCCTCTACCGCCACCGTCTTGAGCTCTTCTAGGGTCGTAGGGGCAGGTACTCTTGCTCGGATTCGTCTTATGAGGTTGTCCCAAATGTGCTCAATTGGGTTAAGATCGGGACTGCGTGCCGGCCATAGTAAAACTTTAATCCCGACCTCATTAAGGTACTCAGTAACCAATTTTGTGGTATGGCAACGTGCATTGTCATGCATTAATTTGAAATAATCTCCAATAAATGGCGCGAAAAGCATGACATGATCTTGTAGAACTTCCTCCACGTATCTTTGAGCGTTCACACTGCCTCTATCGAACATAACGAGATCGGTACGAGCCTCGTAAGAGATACCTCCCCAAACCATAATGGACCCTCCCTGGTAACCCACTGTTGTGGTTATGCGCATGGAGCAAACCTTTCGTTTTGGCGCCTGTAGACACGCTGACGTCCATCTGGACCTCTTAAAGCTATTCTACTCTCGTCTGAAAACAGTACGTCCTTCCATTCCTCTATAGTCCAGTGAGCATATTCTCGCGCAAATCCAAGTGTAGCTCTACGGTGCTGTGGGAGCAGTTGTGGCACACGAGCTGGACGAAAAGCTCTCAGATTTCTTTCTGCCACTCTTCTTCTTATGATTCGTTCACTCAAACTGACATTTCTCACCTCAAAAAAGCCGCGTACGAGCTTCAGTAGCAGTGCAAAAGCGATTTCTCAAGACGTTGTTGACAACGAAGCGGTCATCTCGGGCTGAAGTGCATCGATGTCTGCCTTGGCCTGGTCTCCGGGTGTATGAACCAGTCTCCCGAAATCGTCTGAAGGCATCCCGTGCCGTGGTTCGAGGTACACCGAGTGTACGAGCGATGCGACGTTGGCTGTACCCAACATCGGCTAAAGCCACTGCCCTAGCTGCACCAGTCGCATCCAGTGGCATTTTTTAGAGATGCAAACAATAAACAAACACTACAAACTCAAATTAAACAATATTGATACACTATGGCAAAAAGGAACAGGAAATGTTTATACGGTAACGCAACGGCGACAATGTCGAACAACGACTAAATCACATAAACGCTTCGGTGACACAATTCTATGCAACAAAATAAGGGTATAAGTGTTTAGTTTATTGCTGAAGTATCCACTTGACAAGAAATAAAACAGTGCATAAGTCATAGTAAACGTAAACAAACAGGGTGACGAAAGATAAAGGTGGGCGGTTAATTGTGCCTGTGAGTGTATAAGTATGTATATAATAATAATAAATTTATTGAGTTTTTATTATTTTATTAAATATGGCCGTTTGTGTCGCAACCCTCGATGTGCCAATTTTTTTCGTTATATGTAGCATGAACTTGTATAACCCCCATTCTTCTCATTAGGTATCGTTTATTTAACTGGTCTTTAGTTAACATTTTGTCTCCAGGACTAAGCGCCACGGAACCAGCGGAGAAGCAACAGTTCCCAGAAGTAGCTCCGCGCCTGGAGAAGCTCCTCAATGAAGACGCCAACCATCTCACGCACCAGCAGAAGGATAAGATCAAGATTGCCTTCGCCGAGGGTTACCTAGCAGGTATGTTGAGATTCTAGGCTTTTTCAATTATGTTGGTGTCGGATTCCATCAAACTCAATATAATTAATTTCAATTAGACCATTACAGGCACTTTTGAATGTCATGAAAACAAAAAAGAGACTCTGCTACAGTCCCGGTCACAAGACATAATAACTTGTGAAAGTACTGTAGTTGCACATTTCAAAGCGTCGATGTCTTTGGAGAAGAAGGGGCAAGAAACTCCATGGACACTCTTTTAAATAATAATATTTTTACAAAATCCTGAATACATCATTCATGTTGAGATTATACATACATGTGAGAACGATATAGAAAAACGAGCACATTAAGACCGTCCAGAGTATTTGTGTGTCCTTTTATTACACTCAAACCCCCGGATTAACCATCTCGAGGCCCCTAGGCACAGCTCGTTTCACCCCCCCCCCCCTTTTTTCATACTACAACAACGATATTTGGAATTTTTTATTGTCTACTAGCTGTGCCCAGCGGTTTCACCCGCTGCTCACTTAGGGGCATGAAAAATAGATGTTAGCCGATTCTCAGACCTACCCGATATGCACACAAAATTTCGTTCAAATCGGTCCAGCCGTTTGGAGGAGTATGGGTACGAAAATTGTGACACGAAAATTTTATAAATTAGATATTACGAAATAGAATGAAGGTACCATCATCATCACCAACAGACTTCAGTCATCACATTACAAAAGTAAACGCCTTCCTTACA
Organism: Ochropleura leucogaster; assembly: GCA_958449745.1. Classification (NCBI taxonomy): domain Eukaryota; kingdom Metazoa; phylum Arthropoda; class Insecta; order Lepidoptera; family Noctuidae; genus Ochropleura; species Ochropleura leucogaster. Next base: position 828,504 of record OY288227.1, read on the forward strand.
GTGAAAAAGGTTTCACTTTTACCTTGGTTTCATAAAACCACACAATCCCCTTTTTTTTTTTCATTTTTTCATTGGGTTTACTGGGCCCCTGGTCATAGTGGGCCCCTAGGCACTGGCCTAAAGTGCCTTATGGATAATACGGCACTGCCCCCAGAGCTTCGCAAATCATGTTAAACTTCTAGACACGACTATCAAAGTCTTTGTGGGTTGTCAGAAGCCCAAGTCTGATAACCAGTCTAACCATGGTTTTCTTTTTTGCGGATGGGAAATCATCAAATAATTTCCCCCTCAGACTTGTACTGACTATAAACCTATCCATGTTCCTTCTATTGCCCTTTACGTTCCGGGGTCGCAGTATCTCTTTCGAGCAACCCGCAACCCCGGCAGGATCTTCATGGTTTAATTTGTGTATCGATATAAAAAATACTTATTAGTTAAAATGTTCTGCCCTCAGGTTCTCACCCAGACAATGTCCGCGGCACGAAAGCGTCCAAATACCTGAAGCTGGTGCAGCAGCTGCTGACCATCGTACTGTTCCTGGCGATCTTCGTGAGCCTCATGGCGTCAGTAAGCGGCACTATGTTCAGGTATGGCTTCTTGACTGAACACCACACTCAACAGGTGTATAGATAGTTCTGTGGGCGTTCTGATTTTTAGGCTTCCGTAACCTCAAAAGGGAAACATGGACGGGTTTTAGTCAGTACAATTCTGACATTAAGTCATTTGATGTTGTCTCATCCGAAAAAAAAAGAAGTATGGTTGAGTGGGGCGTCGGGCGCCGCGAGACGACTCCCGGCCACCGTAGATGCCTGTGGACGGTCAGCAATGGGTAGCGAGCCGGCCGTACGTCTATTGACGACAGGCCGTGTCGATGGCGCGTTAGTGTTCCACGTTGCCTGAAAGAGGAGTCAGCAAAGCAGAAGGCCCTGCCACGGCCTCCGCCTGCCGGGGTTGCGGATTATTCGTAACAGTTACTGCGGCCCCGTAACGCAAAGGGCAATAGAAAGAACATGGGTGGGGTTTTAGTCAGTAAAACTCTGACATGCCTCCCCGCTCCGCCCAGAGCGGGGGAAGTCATTAGATGATTTCCCACCCGAAAAATAAAATACTGCCAGCTACATCTCTGCCTAACTCTTTCTGGTAATACAAAGAGTTATGTAAGGTAAATAACCTTGAATAAGTTGAATACACGGTTTGACGGTCCTGTTGGTCTAGTGGTTAGTGGCCCTAACTGCTGAGCCGGAGGTCGTGGGTTCGATTCCCACCCAGGACAAACTTTGTGTGATGAGCATGATTGTTTGTTCTGTGTCTGGGTGTGATTTATCTATAATGTGTATGTATTTATAATATAAGTATGTATATCAGTTGTCTGGTAACCATAACACAAGCTCTGCTTAGCTTAGGATCAGATAGCCGTGTGTGAGTTGTCTCAAGATATTTAGATATTTAATACAGTAAAGGACTTAATAAGAGCCTATGTAAAGGCATACAATAAACGTCTTAAACTCCATTCGGAACCATTAGCAGTGCAACTTACTATCCCTGACACCATGAGTCGACCGAAAATACGTAAAATCCTGAACCTGAACTGCCTACATTGAGCTACCAATTGCAAAGAATAGAATAGAATAGAATAGGTTTTTATTTCTCTCAAAAAGGTACATTCTGTTTAGGTGATAAGGTCGAGGGTTGCTTGTTCGGATACTGAATGAAACGACGTGCGGTTTGGACAATGATCTATTGGACACTACTTATGAACGAACGTTCGAGTAACTTGAATACCTGAGAGTACATAGCTATATGCGACAGTTTTAAAGCGAACATACCGCCCACCAAAAGGGCTTACAGGCCTTTTCGAAAAAATAAAAAAATTACATGCTACCTTACATTACAATATTACAAAACATTATTAAACATGCATCTTCAACAAGTATAAATTGCAAGTTATTGTTACTCGATTTACTGTAAATTTGAAACTTAAAACATGAATAATAAATTGACTTATCCTAATAATAACAAATAAACATTATAACTAAAGTTTATAAACCTGGGCTTACACACAAAGACAGCTAACCAATTTAGTCCTCAGTACTAATCGGTAACGCACATAGGTTTGCAATTGACCTCCGTGTCAGTTTACCATTGTGACGTAATGTATAAACTCGAGTTATTCCGTCCTGTCCAGGGTGTTTCTCCGTAATTCGTGCTAATGCCCACTTACTAGGAGGCATATTAAAATTTTTAATTAGTACAATATCGCCGACCTCAAATTCTTTGGTTCTTTTTAACCACCTTGTTCTTTGGTTGAGGCGCGAAAGGTATTCTGTTTGCCAGCGTTTCCAAAATCCTTGAACCAGTCGTTGGGTGTGTTGCCATCGGGATAGCTGATTCATATTGGCTGTGGTTGACTTTGACGGTTTGGTGAATTCTATGTTTTCTTCTGTAAGCCAGGCAGGGCCGTTCCACCATAACGTTTTCTGTTGTAGTTCTGATAAAGACGTTCCTCTTGATGCTATATCGGCTGGATTATGTGCCGACTGCACATGGAACCATTGGCTACTGCTTTGGTTTTCTAGTATCTCGACTACTCTATTTGCGACAAAAGGCTTCCATCGGTTTGGTTCTCCAACTAGCCACGCTAATACTATGGTTGAGTCAGTCCATGCGAACACATTGTGTGAGTGGATTCTCATAGCTTGACTCACTTTGGTTAGCAATTTAGCTAGCAGCGTAGCTCCGCTCAGTTCGAGACGTGGTAGTGTAATGGTCTTGACAGGAGCTACCTTGGTTCGTGATGCAATGAGATTTATCTTGATGTTACCTTCCTTCGTTTGTATACGGCAGTAAACCACAGCTGCATATGCCTTTTCAGATGCATCGCAGAATCCATGTAACGTTATTCGTTCCTTATCAGTGCTAATGGTATTCAACCAGCGTTTGATTCTAAGTTGATTGACATTTTCTAAATCTTTTCTAATAAACTTCCACTGGTCTTTAAATTCTTTACTTATTTCTTGGTCCCATCCTATTCCTTCTAGCCACAATCTTTGTACTAGAATTTTTGCTGTTACAATTACTGGTGCTATCCAACCTAGTGGATCAAACAATTTTTGTAAGTCTGACAGAATAGTTCTCTTTGTTATTTGATCCGATGATAGAGGTTCTAGTTGTAATTGGTAATTGAACTCGTCTCTGCCGAGATTCCATGACAGACCAAGAGCTTTTATGGTGCCGTCCAGCTTCAAGTCTAGGTTAGCCTTTGTAGTGATTTTGTTGGCATCTATAGACTTAAGAAATTCGGTATCATTAGACGCCCATTTTTGAAGTTCAAAGCCTCCTCGCTTTAGAATGGTAATGATTTGCTTACTAATACGAATTGCTTCTTCTGTTGTATCACAGCCTGATGTCAGGTCATCAACATAGAAATCTTCACAAATAATTTTGACAGCTTCAGGATACTGTTCACCCTCATCTCCTGCTACTTTAACTAACGTTTTTATGGCAAGATAAGGCGCAGATGCTGTACCAAACGTAACTGTTTTTAATCTGTAGTCCTTGACTTCAGGTTGTAGGCTGTTTGGCTCAAGATGGGGTCTGACGCTGCCACGCCACAATATTCTATGGTAGTCTGTATCTTTCTTGTCAACATGTACCATTCTATACATCTTCATGATGTCACTAGCAAAACACACTTTGTGCATCCGCCATCTCATTATTATACTTCGCATATCTTCTTGGAGTACCGGGCCAGTCATGAGCTCGTCATTCAAGGATATACCGTTACTTCCCTTGCATGACGCATCAAATACAACTCTGACTTTCGTGGTCTCTTTATCACTTCGAATTACGGCGTGATGTGGTAGGTAAACACATCGGTTGCTTATCTCGTCTTTAGGAACTTCTTCCATGTGTCCCATTGTTAGTTTATCTTCAAGTACCTTGTCATATTCTTCTCTTAGTTCAGGTTCCTTTTGAAGTCTCCTTTCTTGTTGAATCAAGCGGTTCATAGCAATTTGTCTCGTATTCCCATCCGCTGATTTTGGTTCATTGGTACGAAATGGGAGTCTCACAACGTATTGTCCATTGCTGTTTCTTCTGTATGTACTTTCATAGAAACTTTCACATTGGTTTTCTTCTTTTGTGTATGTCCTCTTCGAATCTGGTTCTATCTCCCAGAGTGTTTTCAATAAATCTTCTCCTATTATTTGATGATGCATTACAAGAACCGACTCTGTTTGTTGTAATTTATCTTCCACCTTTCCGAATAAAATCCAGCCAAGGTTTGTTTTATGTGCACATGGTGACCCCGGCGGAACTTTGATTAATTGGTTCTGTACAATTTGGGCATACACATCTACACCCAGCAGTAAATCAATAGACCCTGGCTGACAGTAGTTAGGGTCAGCCAGGACTAGTCCTTCAAGATGAGGCCAATAGCTTGTGTTTATCGTGCGGGATGGTATTTTAGTAGTCAGTGGCTTTGACATAACATATGTTTTAACTTCCAAGTTGAAATCTTCACATCTTGATTTTACATTGATCTGAACTACTTGTTTGATATCTTCTCTCGTTGATCCCACACCTACAACTGTACCTTTGATAGGATATCGCTTGGCCATGAGTTGTTGTGCTGCTCGTTCGCTAATAAAACTCGCTTGTGAGCCTTGATCGATTAAAGCTCGTAATATAGTTGTATAATTGTCTTCACTTGTCACCTTTACGATTGCAGTTGCTAACAACGATGTGCTTTGTTTTGTAGAAACGTGTGATGTCACCATTGTAATGTCCTTCTCTGTTTCTTCAATCTTCTCCATGTTGGTATGTAATGTCACTTCGGGTTGTTTGGTTTCAGTGTTGCCCGTTGTGGTTGGTTTTGTAGTGCTCTCTTCCTTATTTTCATGAAGAAGTGAATGGTGACGTCTTTTGCATATTCTACAACTTATTGGTATGCGACAATACCTCACAGAGTGTCCGGGTGCAAGGCAGTTGAAGCACAAATTGTTGATTTTGATAAACTCGCTTCTTTGTGTTGGTGATTGTTTACCAAACTCCTTACAGTGGCTAAGCGTATGATTTTCTTTGCACATTTTACACGTTTTATTGTTCTCCATATTAGTTGCTGCGTGAAATGACTTCTCTCGAACATATACTGAACTTGTCTTTTGTTTTGTTGGTTCTGTCAGTTCTAACGTACGAAATCGACATTCGAGGAATTTACGAAACATTTCGAGTGAAGGAAGGCTGTCAGGATTTTCACAATTACTGCTCACATAGTTTTCCCAATCTTTGTGGGTTTCACAGTCTAGTTTTTGCACTATGACGAATATTATCACAGGGTCCCAGTTATCGGTCGGCACATTCATATTTTTAAATTGATGTAAACATTCAAATGTTGTATCCAGTAAATTCTTGATAGAACTGGAATTACCCACGGTAATTTTCTTAAGCGAGAAGAATCTTTTCATAACTGCGTCAACATTTATACGTTTGTTGCCATACCTTGCTTTTAAGATGTTCCATGCTTGTTCGTAGTTCGTATCTGTCACTTGTATATGTTTTAATATCGATGCGGCTTCTCCACTAAGACTTGTTTTCAAATAATGCAGTTTTTGTACGTTACTTAACGCCGCGTTCTTATGTACAAGTGTATTAAATAAATCATGGAACGATAACCACTCTTCGTATTGTCCACTGTACGTAGGTAGCTGTATTTTCGGCAAAACCACTCGTGTTTGTTGAATATCACTAGGCACAGGCGACGAACCACTAACGTTAACTGGTTGACAAACCAATAAATCTTTCAAGTCAGTTATCAACGTTAAATACAACTCTTCATGTTCAAAATATTCTTCGTTAACTATGTAGGGTATTATGTCACGCTTCTCCTTCGGTACGCTTTGCATTATTTCACCGTAAGCTTGTTTATATTCGTTCCAATAATCTTCAACACATTTAATACGGGCTTCAATATAGTTTTTTTGAGCTAATCTAGCCTTTGGGGTCTTCTTTAAATTAATCTGGGTCTTCTTCAAAGTATGTGCAAGGTTTTCCACAATACTCAATGCTTTTTCAACTTCCATAGTCGTAATGAACTTAATAAGTTTTAATAATCAAACACTTAGCACTAAATAACTCGAACACTTCGTCGTCTTATCGCGATCTCTTTGTTCTCGGGCGGCCGGCGATATCGGCAGCGAGGTCTGGTTATGCGGCTCGATTATGGACCATATGTTTAGGTGATAAGGTCGAGGGTTGCTTGTTCGGATACTGAATGAAACGACGTGCGGTTTGGACAATGATCTATTGGACACTACTTATGAACGAACGTTCGAGTAACTTGAATACCTGAGAGTACATAGCTATATGCGACAGTTTTAAAGCGAACACATTCTTTGGTTCAAGTCATATTATGTCAAATCAGATTTATAACCTTTGTGAGAGCTGGAGTCTATAATGGGTTCGGGACCTGTAGGACAGATCTCCAGGCTCTCACCCTCTTAAACAATAGTATTGAGTACTAATTTGAACACATCAAGGCCTTCACGTACAGAGAGGAATATTTAAAAACTAGAATAGGAAAATTTTAAAATTAAGCAACAAAATAATCTGCGAGTGTGTAGTGAATGGTGTGTGTGTGTGTGTGTTGTGTAAGTGTGAGTATGTTTGTAAGAGTGAATATAGGTGTGTGTATTGAAATATGGTCTACTAATTTACTATCAAATTTATTTTAAAACAGCTAGAATATTTTCCGTCTCAGAATAATCCAAATCAAGTAGCCAATTCATTATTTTTGCTTTACATTTGGATTTAGTCAAAAAGAGTCAATCCGAGTGGGGAACTGACTCTGCATGCCACTCAATCTGTGACAACACATCTGCTCATAGTCAAAAGATTGATTGCACGATATAGAAATTAATAATAAATAAAAAAAAAAATTGTGATATAATAATAATGACGACACGATTGGCGTAGTGGCTGTGCGATCGACTGCTGCGCTGCGTGTCGCGGGTTAGATTCCCGCACGGAACAATTATTTTTATGGCCTACTGTTCACTCGCAGTAAGGGTGTAAATAAAAACTGTTTCCAGAACGAAGACATTTAATGGGAAATTGTCGCCATACCTTATATTTCCACGGCGACACAACGATAGTTCGAATTTAAACAGGCCATTGCCATCTATCGAGAAATGGGTAAACTTTTCGCACAAAGTTGAATGACTATATTAAATACTACAACGTTAACATACCGCCCACCAAGGACCTAGTCCTTTCAAGCCGCCCACCATGGCAAATTTGAGAGTAAAATATGAACAATATTAGTGTTATTCTTAATCCTTGGTGTTCGGACATTATAATAATATCAACAAAAACCTTAACATGAAAGACAGACAAAATTTAAGTTTACAACAATCAAACTTAATTACGTTCTTACTTTAACATTCAACATTTAGTATCAGAGTGGACTGTATATAAAAACTAATAAAGTAAAAAATAAATAAAACTAACAGCAGTGACATACACAAAATTTGTATCATTCATCGTTGACAGGCAAAACACATAGCTTAGAAGTTGGACGTTTGACTCGGGAGTCCTTACACTTGAGGGTGACTACACGCACAAGGTTATCTTTACCAGGGTGTACTTCGACTACCTTCCCATATAACCACTTGCCAGGCGGTAAATTGTCTTCCTTTACGAGGACAATATCTCCAACCTTTGGATCGCGTGTCTGTTTAGCCCACTTGTGTCGCTGAAAAAACATAGTTAAATACTCCTGAGACCAACGTTTCCAGAAACATTGAAGCATTCTCTGTGTCAATTGCCAACGTCTCAAGCTACCTACTGTCGCATGCTCATAATCATAATCTGGTGCTGTCACCAGTGGCTGACCAACCAAGAAATGTCCTGGTGTCAATGGGTTTGGGTCTGACGAGTTCTCACTAGACTGCGATATAGGTCTCGAGTTTAAACAAGCCTCGATTTGTGATAAAACGGTACTTAGCTCTTCAAAAGTCAACGTCGATTCGCCAATCACTCGTTTGAGGTGATGTTTTGTGCTTTTGATCCCAGCCTCCCACAGACCTCCAAAGTTTGGAGAATGAGGCGGGATGAAATGCCATTCCGTTCCATTGTTTGCCAATATAGGGGCAACTTCTTGAGGAAGAGAAGCGCATTCATCGCGAAACATTGCCTTAAGCTCTTTTGATGCTCCTACAAAGTTAGTGCCATTGTCACTGTAAAGATGGCTACAGTGACCCCGTCTAGCTACAAAACGTTTAAATGTAGCAAGAAAGCTTTGAGAGGTCAGATCAGAGACCGCTTCTATATGAACAGCGCGGTTTGCCTTGCATGCGATATAAAAATCTGTCGTGGCCCTACTAGCAGCGCATGAATACAATTCACCTTCATCACTAGCGGATTGCTGCAGTGCCTTGACTGCCAGGTAAGGTGCACTTGATGTTCCGAATGTGACTCTCAAAAGCCTGTATTCTTTTATCTTAAAATGAACTTCATCGCGCCATAAAATCCTTTGAAAGTCTACGTGATCATCAGCTACCTTTACTTGGCGATACATTTTTATGATATCGGCTGTCAAGCATATTGGATGTTGACGCCACCGCATAACTATATGACGTAAATCAGCTTGTAAGCGTGGTCCTACCATTAAGGTGTCATTTAAAGAGACAGCATCGGAATCCTTGGATAACGCATCAAATACCACTCTTAATTTTGTGGTTGACTTGTCTTCGCGAATGACCGCATGATGTGGTAAAACAGCGCCAACCTTATTCTTGTCTTTTTCATCTGAAATTTCTTCCAAATGACCTAGAGATAGATATTCTTTTATTACCGTTGTATATTGTTCTTTAAGCTCGCTATTTTTTGCTAGCTTCCTTTTAATTTCTTTTGTGTTGCAAGGTGTTTTTCTGGATCGAAAAGGCAGCTTTACGATGTAGCGACCATCTGCATCTTTGCAGGTGGTAGCAGCAAAGTAATCTTCACATGCTTGCTCTTCAAGATTAAGAAATGTCTTTTCAGAGTCTGTTGGCTCTGCCTCTAGTTCCCAAAACTTTTTTAGGATTGCATTTTCTTCGATCTTAGCGTGCATGCTTAGAATAACATTATGGCAAGCTGTAACTCCATCATGATTGCCGACTTCTCCCGATATGATCCAGCCGAGGTGAGTATCTTGAGCCATTGTTTTACCCTTAGGGTCCTTGATTAAGCCTTCTTTTAAGACTTTAGTATAGACTCCCGATCCTAACAAAATGTCAATTTTGTTAGGTTTATTGAAATTTGGATCGGCCAAATTCATACTACTAAGCTCTGGCCAATCCACCAATGTGAATTTCCTTTCAGGTAAAATAGAAGTCACCTTACTCAACACAAAAGCCTTTGTTTGAAAGGTGAAGTCAGGATCCCATAATGACTGAATGTTTATGCTAACCATAAACTTGGATGTTAGATTACTCTGACTTCCACCTACACCTGAGATAGACGTTTTAACAGCTATCTTTTTTAATTTTAATAACTGAACCGCCGATTCGGTAATAAAAGAAGCTTGAGAACCCTGGTCTAACAGGGCTCTCAAAACCTGTAAATGCCCATTCCATGACTTAGCCTTAATAACAGCTGTAGCCAGTATTACCTGGCTATGAATATTTTGAGCAAAATGGGTAGTAATACAAGGTTCCAAAGTGGACTCGTTCTGGGGTGGTTCCCTTTGTACTGGAGATGTGGAAGAGCTCGCTACTGCTTCTGAATCTGTTTTTAGATGCAAGAGTGTATGATGCTTTCTATTGCAAATTTTGCATTTAGCATTTACTCGACAATTAACAATAAGATGACTTGAGCGCAGGCAATTATAACACAAACCAAGAGATTTAACTGTTTGACGTCGTTGTTCGACGGTCTCCTGAGCAAACTTCTTGCAATTACACAAGAGGTGATCCTCGGAACAATAAGGACAGGTTGGTTTTGAAACTACGTGAAATGCTTTAGTACTACCTTTAGACTTGCTACCTTGAGGTTCTACAAATTCAAAAGCCCGAAAACGTTTATCCAAAAAGTCTTTAAAATCGTTGAAGTTGGGAAGTTCCTCGCAAGATTGACTTACCTGCAATTCCCACTGCTTCCGAGTCTCAACGTCCAACTTTGAGCTTATTAAATAAATAATAATAATGTCCCAAGCGTCTACTTTCACCCCTAGATTTGCTAATTCATGTAAGCAATCGGTTGTAGTATCTAAAAGCTCTTTGACAGCAACAGATGACTCAACCGTCATTTGTTTTTGGTTTAGTAGGCGCTTAAGAATACAATTTGCTAAAAATCTCTTATTATTGTACCGACTATTTAAAAGTGACCAACATTTTTTATAATTTGTGTTTGTTATTGGTATGTGCTTTATGAGCTGTGACGCTTCACCTGACAACTGAGTCCTTAAATAATGTAAGCGTTGTACATCATCCAGAGTTGGATTATTATTTATCAGTGATACAAACAGATCTCTGAACGTTGACCATTCCTGATAATTACCACTAAATACCGGAATTGTTATTTTTGGTAATCTTGCGATTGACATCGTTTTCGGTTGATAATTATCTGGAGACGCGGCATCATCAATCATTTTTGTAGACTGAGGTTTCGGCAAAGCACTCTTCAATTCTACTTTATAAATTATAAAGGTGTCCATTACTACTTCGAATACGTCATTTTTTATGTAACTGGTTGCACTTAATTCAGTTTCGGTGTAATTAAGCAGGAGTTCCTCATGTTTCTTAGTGAAATCTTCAAATTGTTTGTCTAATATTTCTAACCGCGAATTCACGTATGCTTCATTAACTCTGTCCTTTGGCGACTTTTTAAAGTTACTCAACCCCTTCTGGATACGACCTTTTAAATCTTCTAAGACCCTTAACTTAGCCTCCATGATAATTTAATGTAATTTTTCTAAGTGTCCAAACAGTAGTTCTAGGCGAGATCGGGCATAGATTCGGGGTATCTTCACTTTTTTGTAAATTATTCTAAGTCCAAAATTTCTTCAAACTTTCAAAGACCATGCTATAATTTCTAAATTTTTACAAGTCTTTGACACTTGGAACTATAGTTGAAGAAAATGTACTCACAGTTTTTAGTTCTATTGGCACTGATCACTTTAAACACTTTCCTTTAAATAATCCTCCGCTTGACACCATGCGCTCCTTGACACTTGCACCATGTCGATTTAACAGCTGCTCAAGTTCCGATTCCGGCTCGAAGGACCTTATGTTCACTCGCAGTAAGGGTGTAAATAAAAACTGTTTCCAGAACGAAGACATTTAATGGGAAATTGTCGCCATACCTTATATTTCCACGGCGACACAACGATAGTTCGAATTTAAACAGGCCATTGCCATCTATCGAGAAATGGGTAAACTTTTCGCACAAAGTTGAATGACTATATTAAATACTACAACGTTAACACCTACAGATACTTGTTCTGGGTCTGGCTTTTATGTATGTGAGTTTAAATGTTTGTAAACGTACCCACGATACAGGAGAAATTACTAGAGCGGGGAAAAGTATAAAAAAAAATTTGGTTACAGAATCCAGCTAGGTAACCAAGTGGAGGTGGACCCTGAGGACATTTCGGTGACCTTCGACGATGTGAAGGGTGCCGACGAAGCCAAACAGGAGCTTAAGGACGTTGTGAGTACAGTAAACTGTCCTTTGTCATCCAATTTGTTCGCTTGGAGGATAGAATTAATCCCACGGGAATGTAGTCATAATCAAGCCTTTTCTGAACTAACCTTGGTAATAAGATAAAAGTGGTGTGGGCATTTGTGGATTTTTGACAGATGTAACAACTGTCAAAGATCTATAAATAACAGCCGAGACCAACGGCTTACACGTGCTTCTTGAGGCAGGGACGATATTTATGAACTCATCTAGACAAGCGCGGCTTAACCTTGCAGATCAACCTGTGCATTTACATATTTGTCTTTCCTTTAAATCCATTCAAAGGTTGTCTTGAAAAGATTTTAGCTTTTAGCGATAAGACCGCCCGTTGTGTCACCCTATGGTGTAAGTACATAATAAAGAATATTATACCTATCTAGTTTAGAGCCATGAGTTCGTTGAAAATCATATTAGTTTTTATTTTCAGGTGGAATTTCTAAAATCCCCCGAAAAGTTCTCGACGTTAGGCGGCAAGCTGCCCAAGGGCGTGCTGCTGGTGGGTCCGCCGGGCACGGGCAAGACGTTGCTGGCGCGCGCGGTGGCGGGCGAGGCGCGCGTGCCGTTCTTCCACGCCGCCGGGCCAGAGTTCGACGAGATCCTCGTGGGGCAGGGAGCGCGCCGGGTGCGGGACCTGTTCAGTAAGTACCACATCTGACAACACACTCAGAAGTGTTTTGGTGCTACTCTTTAGACGAAACCACAGGGAGGCCATTCTTCTACGAATGTATACTGTAACTAGCTGTGCCCAGCGGTTTCACCCGCTGCTCACTAAGGGGTATGAAAAATAGATGTTGGCCGATTCTCAGACCTACCCGATACACAAAATTTCGTTTAAATCGGTCCAGCCGTTTCGGAGGAGTATAAGAACGAAAACTGTGACACGAGAATTTTATATATTAGATGTATACTGTATGTCAAATATCATTTAAAACCATTTACCAAATAATTTACAAGAGGTACTACTGAGAATTTTTTGAAAATACTTTTTAATATGTTACTAATAAAGAGATATTATACCGTTAAGGACTATTTAGATTTTTAGAAGATAAGCCAATACCAGATGTAATTTGCAATATAGACTGATTAAATTGACATACCGACACATTATAGCAGGATATGCTGAAACCAATCTACTGTAACATCTTATGTACCATATTCTAGCAAATAAATACTTTTGATTTCTTTCACGGCTATCTGATCCCAAGCTAAGCAGAGCTTGTGTTATGATAACCAGACAACTGATATACATACTTATATAATTTATAAATACATACATATTATAGATAAATCACACCCAGACACAGAACAAACAATCATGCTCATCACACAAAGTTTGTCTGGGAGGGAATCGAACACACGACCTCCGGCTCAGCAGTCAGGGCCACTAACCACTAGACCAACAGGCCCATCAGATTGTGAGATTGTGGCCTTAACTTTTATACTGAGCTTCAGTAGCAATTAATTCTTTTTACATTCACATCACCAAATATTAATTAATATTTTGTCTCCATAGAGGCAGCCAAAGAGCGCGCTCCATGCGTGATATTTATAGACGAGATCGACTCCGTCGGCGCCAAGCGAACCAACAGTGTGCTACACCCTTATGCCAACCAGGTAAACTCACCATCATTTTCCTGCCCTTGTCCCATTCTATTTGGGGTCGGCGCAACACGTTTTCTTCTTCCATTCTCCCCTGTCAGACGTCACGGCATCATTTACTCCTTTCTCTTTCATATCATTCCTGACACAATCCATCCATCTTTTATTTGGCCTCTCGCGAAAAAGAGTGATGGATTTGAATGTTGATGGACGTCTCCGTCCATCAACATTCAGATCCCTCACTCTTTTTTTAGTCCCATGTCTTTCATCCCTCCTCATTACATGTCCATACCAAGACAAACGACTCCCTTTCAATTTTTCTGTAACAGGCGCAACCTTCAAACTTCCGCGAATATTCATTTATATATACTACTAGCTTTTGCCCGCGGCTTCGCTCGCGTTAAATTCGGGGTTATACAGTTCCCCTACTGCCTGATTGATTTGTAATAGCAACGCTAAGTTTTCCCTTTTCTTCCCTCTTTCTCCCTCACATCCCACTTTTTTAAAATAAAAATTAGCCAATGTCCGCCTCCTGGTTCCCAACTATCTCTGTACCAAAATTCATCAAAATCGGTTGAGCCATTAAAGCGTGAAGAGGTAACAAACAAACAAACTCACTTTCGCTGTTATAATATTAGTAAGGATTAAATACTAGTCCGTACCTAACTACATTACTTCTATTATTCCGATACACCTGGCCCTATAGCCGAATAGCAAATCTATTGACGTTTACATATCGTTTTCGTTTGTTTCGTTCGTTATCACTCAGCAGTCTTTAATAGATTTTCAACTATATGCGCTAGGGTATAAAGTTGAAAATGTATTAGTGACTGCTGAGCGATAACAATTGCCGTCTGCTGTTTGGCTATAGGGCCTGGCATTACACACGTCAAATTGAAAACTTCCTTTTGTTTTTGTCGGTTAAAAAGAAAAAAAAGTGTGTGTGTCAGCTCCGACGCACGACTGGAGTTTACTCCTTAAGTACGAGTATCTAACCATACGCAAAAAGAGTTTATTCAACTGAAAAAAGATTAATATCATATGAAAGGGTAAATTCGCAAATTAATGAAAAAAAATAGCAACATAAATACATCGACACTGATAGAAACAAACAAGCCCAACAACATATAGTATATAGGTATAGTCGCCTATACAGCATACCATATGTACGTCCTGTGCGTGTACAAAATTACTGCAGAAGCAGTGCTAATAGTGAAAGATCTCTTCTATAAGGCTGTATTTTCCTTTCAGACCATAAACCAGCTACTATCAGAAATGGACGGCTTCCACCAAAACGAAGGAGTAATCGTGTTAGGAGCCACAAACAGACGCGACGACCTGGACCAGGCGCTGCTCAGACCTGGACGGTTTGACGTCGAGGTAATGTGTTTGTACAAATGTTAGGGAAGAAAACCTTAAAAAAAATTAATGCAGAGATATATTTATTTCTTTATATACACACGAAAAACTAAGGTACTGCTTATTTTTAAGAAATTTTTGCCAGCAGACTTTACATACTCCTTTTGTTCGTCGACCTTCATACTCTGGTCATACATGTTTCCCGGTTAGGGAACCGCACACCTTTATAATGATCAGTACGTCATATCCTATCCCTCCCTACCCCACAGGTGACGGTACCCACCCCGGACTACGGAGGGCGCCGCGAGATACTGGAACTGTACCTGGCGCGAGTACGCGCGCATGGAGACGTGGACAGTGATGTACTGGCGCGAGGGACCACGGGCTTCACCGGGGCCGACCTGGAGAACATGGTCAACCAGGCCGCGCTCAAGTAACTATACAAGTAACTATACGTGTGGCGCGAGGGACCACGGGCTTCACCGAGGCCGACCTGGAGAACATGGTCAACCAGGCCGCGCTCAAGTAACTATACAAGTAACTATACGTGTGGCGCGAGGGACCACGGGCTTCACCGGGGCCGACCTGGAGAACATGGTCAACCAGGCCGCGCTCAAGTAACTATACAAGTAACTATACGTGTGGCGCGAGGGACCACGGGCTTCACCGAGGCCGACCTGGAGAACATGGTCAACCAGGCCGCGCTCAAGTAACTATACAAGTAACTATACGTGTGGCGCGAGGGACCACGGGCTTCACCGGGGCCGACCTGGAGAACATGGTCAACCAGGCCGCGCTCAAGTAACTATACAAGTAACTATACGTGTGGCGCGAGGGACCACGGGCTTCACCGGGGCCGACCTGGAGAACATGGTCAACCAGGCCGCGCTCAAGTAACTATACAAGTAACTATACGTGTGGCGCGAGGGACCACGGGCTTCACCGGGGCCGACCTGGAGAACATGGTCAACCAGGCCGCGCTCAAGTAACTATACAAGTAACTATACGTGTGGCGCGAGGGACCACGGGCTTCACCGGGGCCGACCTGGAGAACATGGTCAACCAGGCCGCGCTCAAGTAACTATACGTGTGGCGCGAGGGACCACGGGCTTCACCGGGGCCGACCTGGAGAACATGGTCAACCAGGCCGCGCTCAAGTAACTATACAAGTAACTATACGTGTGGCGCGAGGGACCACGGGCTTCACCGGGGCCGACCTGGAGAACATGGTCAACCAGGCCGCGCTCAAGTAACTATACAAGTAACTATACGTGTGGCGCGAGGGACCACGGGCTTCACCGGGGCCGACCTGGAGAACATGGTCAACCAGGCCGCGCTCAAGTAACTATACAAGTAACTATACGTGTGGCGCGAGGGACCACGGGCTTCACCGGGGCCGACCTGGAGAACATGGTCAACCAGGCCGCGCTCAAGTAACTATACAAGTAACTATACGTGTGGCGCGAGGGACCACGGGCTTCACCGGGGCCGACCTGGAGAACATGGTCAACCAGGCCGCGCTCAAGTAACTATACAAGTAACTATACGTGTGGCGCGAGGGACCACGGGCTTCACCGGGGCCGACCTGGAGAACATGGTCAACCAGGCCGCGCTCAAGTAACTATACAAGTAACTATACGTGTGGCGCGAGGGACCACGGGCTTCACCGGGGCCGACCTGGAGAACATGGTCAACCAGGCCGCGCTCAAGTAACTATACAAGTAACTATACGTGTGGCGCGAGGGACCACGGGCTTCACCGGGGCCGACCTGGAGAACATGGTCAACCAGGCCGCGCTCAAGTAACTATACAAGTAACTATACGTGTGGCGCGAGGGACCACGGGCTTCACCGAGGCCGACCTGGAGAACATTGGGAGAGAGTGTTCATGTTTTACTTACTAAACCCTATCCATGTTTCTTCTTGTGTCCTTTATGTTCTGGGGTCACGGTATCTCTTTTGAACAACTTGCAACCCCAGCAGGACCCTCTGCTGAACTCTACCCTAGAGTGTAAATGTAGTATTATTTTACAAACATGTACCCCATCCGAACTGGGCCAATTTTAACATTACTGTACATTTTCAGGGCAGCAATAGACGGCGCAAAAACAGTCTCAATGAAGTACCTGGAGGACGCGCGAGACAAGGTGCTGATGGGTCCCGAGCGAAGGTCGCGGCTGCCGGACGAGGAAGCCAACACCATCACCGCCTACCACGAGGGGGGACATGCTATCGTCGCATACTTCACTAAGGTAACACACCAACATCTGCCTGCCTTTTCCCAATTATGTTGGAGTCAAATTCTAGTCTAACTTGATGTGTTCCTGTATACAGGGTGGAATTTTGTAATGCCACCTGAAGGGGAAGTACTCTTAATACTTTAGAAAGTTTAGATAGAAAATTTTAGTCATAGAAAACATTCTTTTATTTTTGAAAAGAAAGAAAATTACATTCAAAGATTTTTAAAAAATTCGCTTGCCGCACACGGTAATCGAACCGACTAAAATCTGTAAAACTTGCACCCTGTACTTCTCAATCAAAATTAAATCTCTTTAACAAATTTCATAAATTAAATGAAAGGAAAACAATTAATCTGAAATGAGAGAAGGAGGGCAGGAAAATGATGATGATCCTAAAAATGGTACTTCGACCCGAATGATTGAATAGCTGGGAATTTTCCGCGCCTTCTTCCTCACAGTTTTCCACGGATGAGTGAGGCGACGACAGTTACATATATGAAAGATATCGAAGTCCCTGATATTGACATCATAATAATTTGGTTCCCAGGACTCACATCCACTACACAAGGTGACCATAATCCCTCGTGGGCCGTCACTCGGACACACTGCATACATACCCGCGAAAGAAAGGTATTTTTTTCAAAACACTAAAATTAAGTTCAAAATGCAATGTATTTCACACGCACAATAAACAACTGTTCACGAATCCCTAAACCTGGCGGTGATATGTTTTTTAGATCAAAGAGTGGCATGTCTTTTGGCCTTTATGTTAAACAAAAAATAAAATTGCGTTTTATGCAAATATCTCTCAGTAACAATGGAAAATGAATATTCGCTAAGAATTTGTGTCATATACCATCGTCGATATACCATTATGTCGATACCAATATACCATAACTAAAAAGACTGAAATGCAAAACGTTTTTGCAAAAAAATACAAAATGATGAAAAATAAATTTACTTCCGGAAGTTGGTGGCAAAAAAAATCTATGAATCAAACAAAAGCGAAGTCAAGTTTTTGAAAGTCGTTATTTTTGTACGACTGAAAAGAAGGACCAGTTTTGGCCTTTCACTCAAATGTTTATTATTTTATAAAGTTTCAAGATAAATGAATTAAATTCTCTGTAACAGATACCACGTAACAAAGCAACAGTTACTGGCAATGATGGACACAATGATGGGCGGCCGCGCTGCCGAGGAGCTGGTGTTCGGACCTGAGAAGATCACGTCAGGTTAGTCACACCCTCGAACCAACCAACCAACCAACCTACCCAGCCCGTGGGAGACGCTCCGGGCGCCACGAAACGACTCCCCACCACCGTAGATACGGGTCCGAGGACGGCCGTCCAGCGATGACCGTGCCGACGCGCGAGGTACGGCCACGGCGGCCAGTCTAAGCGGACATTATCCATCGGCGCGGGTGATACAATAGTTGCGTGGTGTGTGCGCAGGCGCACGTGGCACTGTCACTGTGCGGCGGGACGGGGATACCACACGGGGCTAACTCGTAAAAAAAGAGAAAGTTACTAAATTCGCACCATGGTGATAACTTCATAGCTGTTTAATCAACGAAGTTGGTTGCTTAATATCCTGTATAGCAAAAAAATATACATGAAAAGATTTAGATTGGTCCTGAGACACAAACAAAGTCTGTGCACATTTCCTGAATTTGCCAACATTCAAGTGACTAAGTGAGTAAGCGCGAGCTATGACATTTTAAACACATTGTAACATAAGATTCTTTTTTTTCATGAAAAATCAGGTCACATCTCTACCTAACCTTTCATGGATTATAAGCGTGATGTTATGTTAACAAGGTCTAAAATGACTTGCATCTCTTCCAGGCGCGTCATCAGACTTGAAACAAGCCACTTCAATAGCCTGCCACATGGTCCGCGAGTGGGGTATGAGCGAGAAAGTGGGCCTTCGCACCATGGAACCCGTTCGCAACACGATGCAGCAACAGGAACAACTTGGACCTTACACCAACGAACTGGTCAGTGTAACATGTAGTGTAGTCTTCGCACACCGAATACCTCCCCATCTCTAACCTATATAAAAAAATCTTAAAAATTAGGTATGTGTCATTCATCAGCAAATAACACCATAGTGTTTTTGGTTTTTCAATAATTAGAAAAGATCATTAAAATATACTAGAAAGAGGAATGGGCGTAATATTCAGCCTTGAGAAACACCCATTATTATTTTAAAGATTTGTGATTTTACGTATTGTTATTGTTGTTTTTTTTTTCTTTTAACCAATAATATCCA
Source organism: Ochropleura leucogaster (assembly GCA_958449745.1). Taxonomy (NCBI): domain Eukaryota; kingdom Metazoa; phylum Arthropoda; class Insecta; order Lepidoptera; family Noctuidae; genus Ochropleura; species Ochropleura leucogaster. The sequence goes on from OY288227.1 coordinate 847,690, forward strand.
ATAAAACTTGACTTCACTAAATGTAAGTTTATTTATCCCGTCATGCTAAAGTTTCTAAAGGAATGTGTCGTGATTTATTCAATCAAATGCCTTTGAGAGGTCACGATATTCCTATGACATCTTGAATGTCTTGCTAAAACAGAATAAATGAGCATAACTGGGGTAAAGTCAGAATGTATCTGGCTGACATGCGGTGCGGCTTGGATGTGTAGCTTAATTTATTGTGTTCACAGGTGGACGGTGAAATAAAGAAGATCCTTTCAGACAGTTACGACCGCGCTAAGCTGATCCTGAAGACCCATGCCAAAGAACACAAGGCTCTGGCTGAGGCTTTACTCAAGTGAGTTATTCTTATTGTTATTTAACGATAACTTGCCCCTCGGTTTCGTTCATGTGTGGTTCGGTTATAGTCCTTACGGGATCATATTCAGTCAAGACAAGCGTTGATTTGCGTTAAATTTCATTAAAAACCGTTCAGTTTTGTGTGAAACAGTACAAATAAGATACATCTAACCACTCACTTTCTCATTTGTAATAATAGTCAACAAGTTGTCATATTTTGTTCCACAGATATGAAACTCTAGACGCAGACGACATAAAAGCTATAATGAATGGCGAGAAGCTGAAGATGGAGCGCCTGGGGAGGGCGGCGGCCGAGGGCTCGGGCTCCGCCGCGCCCCCTGCGCCCGCGCCGCCCGCGCCCGCGCCCGCGCCCGGCCTGCTGGGCACGCCGCACCCCGCGCCCGCGTAACACGACCTAACTAAAACAACAAACTCGTCTTAAACAGTGCAAATTGAAAATTTTGCAGGCACCCTTGTAAAGATTTGAAATAAAAATAAGTAAAACATGCTATGATTTAGTCTGAGTTTAATTGTAGCTAGATGTTATGTTGGCTTGGGGTCTATTGTGTGTTTTGACGGCCGGCATTTTTGTTGCGTAGACGCTGCGTAAACGTCACGTAACCACGTCAATGCCTGGACTTTACGTTGCGTGCACAACTTAAACGTTGTGTAGGCGTAGACATTGCGTAAACTTCGCGTAAATTCTGCGTAGATGCTGTATAATTTATTGCTCTGCCTCATAATACAACCCCAGTCTTCTACTAGCGAGAAGGATCAGCAGAAATAATCTACTATTTGTAATTAAATAGTTAAAACTAGTAACATTCTATTAAATTTTTGATGAAGGTTGTAACACATTTAATTATAAATATAAATAACTACATTTTGACGCGTGTATCAATATCGATTTGGTGAATGACTAATTAATGATTCCGATATCCTTGTCACAAAAATATATTAATTAAAATTAATATTATTTTTTTTTTGTAGGCATTAGGTAAATTATTAATCAGTGTTCGCACAAAGAGAAATATTATAGTTTAAAAAATAATAAAAGTTTTCTCGTATTTCCCATCGCCATCTTTGTGACTCATATTAGATCTATGAATAACGTCACTTGCTAACCATGCATTGTCATCAAAACTAAATATGTATTCAAAATTTCAGCTCTTTCAGAGTCCAAAATGCTTATTTAGCTACTAAGATTTATTTAGATGGTGCTAATATAACTCTTATATTAAAAAGACGATTGTGTCTCGCAAAATGATCTCTATCTTGTCTTAAGACAGAGATCATTTTGCGTATTGCTGTCGCCTTAAACAAGTTAAACATAGACTTTATAAAGCCTGCATCTTCGCTTCCATATATTCCTCTTTTATATATATTTGACTAAAAGCACTCTTGCTTTTTAATTAAGGCGATCGATTCGTAATAAAAGGCTGTACATAAATTGTGATTATATGCCAAATTATATATTTAGTACTTAAAAAAAAATAACTGCAAGAAGCTATAAAATGATTGAATACCACATATTTATCAAAAGTCTCATATGGTCCAAATTCGTTAAAATATTGAACTGTCAGAAACATTTACCTACTTGAATTATATTTTGAACACATTTACGGAAGTCGTGTCGTGGCCCAGAGGTTAAGCGCCTCGCCTTTAATGCATGAGGTTGAGTTCAAATCCGGGCTATTACCAATGTGAGTAGTTCAAATCATATGTACACACGGACGGCACACCAACCTACACAAAACCATTTTAACCTGACCCTCTCTACTACGGTGTGCAATCTGTAGTAGGGATCAGGTTATAATATTTTAGTATAGCCTTCCGTCGTGTGTACTTTCTAAAAGTTTATCTAAGACATTGCAAAAATCGATGAAGGAAAACATCGTGAAGAAACCTAACCTACAATGCTCGTGCCTTCTGTGTATGAGAAGAGGGCTTTTGTCCAGTTGTGGGCCAGTTGTAGGCTGGTATTATTTGATTCTGATACAATTGAGTTCGTAATAAATGTGTTACAACCTTTAAATGACTATGGCGCCAAAAGTAGCTTTAAATACAAGAATACAAACAAATAAGGTTTGCAAATTTTGTATTGAATTTATCCACATACGTCGATAAGTTGCTTCGACGCCACTATTTGTTGATTTAAAGGAAACTATATAGTTGCAAATAAAAAAATAGTCGGATTTAACCCAATTCCCCGAGAGATGGCGCTGTAGGTACTTATTACATTGGATCGGGTATTACCGAATTGTTCGGTTGGCCTCATAACTGGGAACACTTATTGTGACGGACGGGAAACTACGGAACCCTACACTGAGCGTGGCCCGACACGCTCTTGGCCGGTTTTTATTTATAATCGTTCCAAGATTGACAGAAAAATCGCGTAACATGCCTCAAAAATAATGTCGATTGAATTGAGAACTTGCTTTTTTTGAAGTAGGTTTAAACAATTGTTTTTTTAATGTTAGTAAACTATTTTGTTTAATTTATAATAATAAGCTTTACCACACGGGAGTTTGGAATAGCGCATATTCACTAGATTAAAGGATTCAAGAAAAAATCAAAGTCCAGTTTTACATTTTTATTGGTTTTTCATATTTTACAAATACACAAAATATCTTCGAGACTAAATAGACTATGACTATTTTTTTTTGTATTGCTCCTTCCATATTTTTTTCTATAACAAAATTAAACTGGATATAAAGTTAAAGTTGGCGCCAAAAGTAACGTCAAATATTTGAAGACGAGAAAATAAGATCTTGTAGAAAGTTGTGTCAAATTTATTTTTTATACAATTTCTCACTAATAGGACTAGTAATATATTAATTTGTTTTAAGAATGTGTAAAGTTTACAGGGTGCAAGATTACGACACACATGCGCTTACCATGTATTCAGAACACCATGAGGTTACCAGTATGCCCGAGAGAAGTTTCTCGACAACATGTTAACTTAAGTGAGGGCGGCATAAAAACTCTGATACCAGGTTAAACAATAACCACACGAAAAAGAAAGAAGAGTTCATTATTCCAACCCCGTACCACGTGATTTTTTCAATTATCAGCTGACCGTCCTTTTATAACTCACCACTTTTTACAAAACTGCGTTTTTTGACATATTTTGATCACTAAAGTTCACTAAACAATCATTGCAAGACACTGACATCCAACAAAAAAAAACTGAGGCCCGAAAATCCGACTATTTTTTTATTTGCAACTATATAGTTTCCTTTAAATCAACAAATAGTGGCGTCGAAGCAACTTATCGACGTATGTGGATAAATTCAATACAAAATTTGCAAACCTTATTTGTTTGTATTCTTGTATTTAAAGCTACTTTTGGCGCCATAGTCATTTAAAGGTTGTAACACATTTATTACGAACTCAATTGTATCAGAATCAAATAATACCAGCCTACAACTGGCCCACAACTGGACAAAAGCCCTCTTCTCATACACAGAAGGCACGAGCATTGTAGGTTAGGTTTCTTCACGATGTTTTCCTTCATCGATTTTTGCAATGTCTTAGATAAACTTTTAGAAAGTACACACGACGGAAGGCTATACTAAAATATTATAACCTGATCCCTACTACAGATTGCACACCGTAGTAGAGAGGGTCAGGTTAAAATGGTTTTGTGTAGGTTGGTGTGCCGTCCGTGTGTACATATGATTTGAACTACTCACATTGGTAATAGCCCGGATTTGAACTCAACCTCATGCATTAAAGGCGAGGCGCTTAACCTCTGGGCCACGACACGACTTCCGTAAATGTGTTCAAAATATAATTCAAGTAGGTAAATGTTTCTGACAGTTCAATATTTTAACGAATTTGGACCATATGAGACTTTTGATAAATATGTGGTATTCAATCATTTTATAGCTTCTTGCAGTTATTTTTTTTTAAGTACTAAATATATAATTTGGCATATAATCACAATTTATGTACAGCCTTTTATTACGAATCGATCGCCTTAATTAAAAAGCAAGAGTGCTTTTAGTCAAATATATATAAAAGAGGAATATATGGAAGCGAAGATGCAGGCTTTATAAAGGCCTAATATCTACGATTAATCCTGGCAATGTGTTGACGAGGGATAATGGAATAACTTCTGCTACCGACGACTACCAGAAGTTAACTTATTTTCCAATCTTTTATGTTTTTTGGTAAGTCGGGTATTTATTTAACAACAATATTTGTTAACTAACCTGCATTGCTCTTTTCTTCAATTTGTTTACTATTCCCTTCACAAACTGTTTGGAGTTTATCAACAACTGCTTCCTCACAAGATTCTGAAAATGAAATTTGTAGAAAATGAAATCTAATATATAAAATTCTCGTGTCACAGTTTTCGTTCCCATACTCCTCCGAAACGGCTGGACCGATTTAAACGAAATTTTGTGTACATATCGGGTAGGTCTGAGAATCGGCCAACATCTATTTTTCATACCCCTAAGTGAGCAACGGGTGAAACCGCTGGGCACAGCTAGTAAAAATATAAATTAGTAGAAAAAATATTAGTATCTATCTACCTATGCCACGCGAACGAAATCGCGGGCGGAAGATAGTTTTTGAGGTATTTTTATTTATTTATTTATCCTTCTTACAACTATCATTACAGGTATGAATAACAGGGTAAAGTTCTCCATCCTCTATGGAAAAGGGAAATTCGTTATAACACAGTACTTGCTACCTGCAGGTTTTGCCCTTGCGCCTTATTGATTTGTAATAGCAACGCTAAGTTTTCCCTTTTCTTCCCTCTTTCTCCCTCATATCCCACTTTTTTTAAATAAAAATTAGCCTATGTCCGTCTCCTGGTTCCCAACTATCTATGTACCAAAATTCATCAAAATCGGTTTAGCCATTAAAGCGCGAAGAGGTAACAAACAAACTCACTTTCGCTTTTATAATATTAGTAAGGATAATTTAAGGATTAGAAGCTCATGTTTAACATTTATATTTGTAAGTATGTCAATCTATGGCGAAATATGTTAGAACTTATCGATAGCATGAGACATTCGTTTTAACGATACTTGGTAAAAAAAAACTATTCCATTATATTCTTACTAGCTTTCGCCCGCGGCTTCGCTGCGTTAAATTTGGGGTAACACAATTTTCCCCTGGCGCCTTATTAATTTGTAATAGCAACGCTAACTTTTCCCTTTTCTTCCCTCTTTCTCCCTCACATCCCACTTTTTTAAAATAAAAAATAGCCTATGTCCGTCTCCTGGTTCCCAACTATCTATGTAACAAAATCCATCACAATCGGTTTAGCCATTAAAGCGTGAAGAGGTAACAAACAAACTCACTTTCGGTTTTATAATATTAGTAAGGATTTAATTTATGTAAAAAGTAAATTAAACTTTTTCCATGTCTAATATATTTATTTTACAACTTCGTTTTCAGAATCGTACGCGGATGCCGGTGGTCAGCTCCAACATATTGAAGACAACTCCAATGAAAGTAAGTTCCCATATTTACCAACTAGCTTTTGCACGCGGCTTAGCTCGCGTTAAATTCGGGGTAACACAGTTCCCCTTATTCCTTCAGTTGCGCCTTATTGATTTGTAATAGCAACGCTAAGTTTTCCCTTTTCTTCCCTCTTTCTCTCTCACATCCCACTTTAAAAAAAATATTAGCCTATGTCCGTCTCCTGGTTCCGAACTATGTCTGTACCAAAATTCATCAAAATCGGTTTAGCCATTAAAGCGTGAAGAGTTAACAAACAAACTCACTATCGCTTTTATAATATTAGTAAGGATATGTTCATTCAAAAAGAATAACCCAAAAATTAAAACAAAAACTGTTTATTCTGTGTTTTTTTCAAAATCAAAATCATTTATTTCAATTAGACCATTATAGGTACTTTTGAATTTCAAAAAAAAAAAACAAAATATCAAAGCTACAGTCCCGGTCACAAGACATAATAACTTGTGAAAGTACTGTAGTTGCCCATTCTAAAGCGTAGATCTCTATGGAGAAGAATGGACAAGAATCTCCACTCCTCAATTTTCTTGTGGCATGCCACCCATATTCAGACTATTTAAATTTTGCGATAAAAGACAATTTGTTAATTTATAAATTAAGTCGTAGATACGTAGTTTGCTTAGCGAAGAAAATAAAGACATTAATACTATACTCACTGTGCCCTCTCAGTTTATTTACGAAAACCTTTTGTACGCGCATAATATTATAAAGTCGACTGCCCCGGACACCATGGCCTTTCCTGCAGTAAGACTGCAGGTCAGGCAAAGTTTAAGTGCGAATGGTTGTTAATCAACTTTCAATCGTTATACAACACATTACCCTCTTTTGTACCGCGCCGTCGGGTAACAAAATACTTAACTAGGCCGAGACCCACTTCATCTCAAACTGGTCCCATACCTCACACCTTCTACTTGCAGAGATAAAAAAAAAGTGTGTGTGTCAGCTCCGACGCACGACTGGAGTTTACTCCTTAAGTACGAGTATCTAACCATACGCAAAAAGAGTTTATTCAACTGAAAAAAGATTAATATCATTTGAAAGGGTAAATTCACAAATTAATGAAAAAATATAAATACATCGACACTGATAGAAACAAACAAGCCCAATAACATATAGTATATAGGTATAGTCGCCTATACAGCATACCATATGTACGTCTTAATACACTCGCAGCCAAATTAGAAAGTTGCGCACTAAAGGTGCGCACCAAAAACGTGACACATTTTCGTTACTTTAGTAGGTTTTACCCCTCGGATTTTTCTCATACCGGGCGCCTTATATATGAAAATCGATTCTTAAGGAGTAAACTCCAAAAATATGTCATTTAACTGCACAATCTCGTTTTCAGATTCTTGTGAAGAAACTGATGGTTATCTCCAAACAAGCTGTCAAGAGAATAATATACAAATTGAAGAAACGAACAATGCATGTAAGTTCCCAATAAAATTCACTATTGAATTGTATATCAATTATCCACAACTCCACAACTAAGCGAAAACGTCACATACAGAAAAAAGTGTGTGTGTCAGCTCCGACGCACGACTGGAGTTTACTCCTTAAGTACGAGTATCTAACCATACGCAAAAAGATTTTATTCAACTGAAAAAAGATTAATATCATATGAAAAGGTAAATTCACAAATTAATGAAAAAAAATAGCAATATAAATACATCGACACTGATAGAAACAAACAAGCCCAATGACATATAGTATATAGGTATAGTCGCCTATACAGCATACCATATGTACGTCTTAATACACTCACAGAAAAATTAGAAAGTTGCGCACCAAAAACGTGACACATTTTCGTTACATTAGCAGGTTTTACCCCTCGGATTTTTCTCATACCGGGCGCCTTATATATGAAAATCGATTCTTAAGGAGTAAACTCCAATTAGGGTCGATCTCCAAAACGGGTGTATTCGTGTGATCGCTCTGGTGCTTTCAGATATTGATATTTAATGGTAATTAGATTTATAACATACCACATGCAACGACGGTTAGTAGTTACATCACTTTTATCTTCTTTTATTACAGTTGAACCAGTCACGGATCCAAGGCATCCGCTAATAATCCGCATGGTCAGATCTAAACGTGATCAAAAAGCAGATTATATGATAAAGTCTGACAAAAAGCGCCACAGAAAACATTCTAAAGAACATTCAAAAGAAAAAGTTCGTAAATCTAAACACAGAAATATGGAACTCGATTTGACAGACAATATTCCTGAAAGAAGTTATGTGGTCACACAAAATCGTGAATCAAATTGCCAAAGCTCAGAGAGTTCCCCAAAAAGTACGGAATCCGAAATCAGTAACACAGTTGATTCTATACAAACTCATTTCAAAAACAATAATAACAATTCTTATTCCTCAAAAAGGACATTACCAGAAATCCTGGACTCTGATACAGAAAATAATGATATGATGTTTGAAGACCGAGAATTAGTTAAAAATATGTATACGGAGATCATGAGATACGTTGATTATATGGAAAAAAAGGTGTTCGAAATGAAAACGGCTAGCGTGATAGCCACAGCAAATAAAACAATTGTAGAACAATTAGCTGCAAAGTATAGAATTCCACTAACTCGTGTAGAAACAGCGAATAAACGAATAGGCAAACCGTTTGAAGAAGAAAACTTACAGAATAAAGAGATTGAAACCCAATATGTCGATATAATGGAAGATGAAGAACAAGCTACTATAGAAAATGATAGTGCATCAGAGGGAAACTGGCTTGAAGAAAGTTTAAGTGCTGAAACACTGTTAGACTTCCAGATAGTAACTGATGACGACACTGAAGATTTGTTACTGTCTTCGCGAAAGATTTTTAATTATCAAGGAACAAAGCTTGTCAGCAAAGAGAACGATATTCGGACCCTGAAACATAAGCACGCTCGCAAAGATTTGATAGAGGTAGGACAAAACTCTGGCGTTTATATAAACGGGGAGGCGTTAGCAAGAGCTAAACGTACTAGTAAAGATGTAAAACAGTTTGCACGCAACCTTTATAGAGAAGTTTTTACTTCTAAAGCATTGCGCACGTGTTCAATGACTGGTTATAACAGACCAGCATTGCATTATAAGGCTAGAACCATCCTTAAAAATTATGCAATGATTTATGGACAACATAAAAAATGGGAGAGAATAGAATCGAAAAAGCTTGAAGACAATTTGAGTAGATTTTTGCACAACTATAGAAGAAACATGAAAAGGAATGAAATAAACGAACAAAATAGAAGGAAACAATATTTGAAGTAAGAAATATTAATATCATCATCTGCCGAGACTTTCCCGACAATATTTGTATCGGCTTCCAGTCTAACTGGAATTATTGGAGCGATTGCCTATCTGTCTCCACATCCCAGTTTCTGGGTAACGTAATACCTCTTTTAAGACTGGATGTTAGGCTATCTTCTTGACTAGCCATAATGTAAATATCAAACAAACGGATTTAAGATTCAAAGCTATTTTAATAAGGGAAAAAATTTTGTGTGCACCAAAAATACTGATCGTGCACCAAATATTCTTTCCTGAATGCTAAAAAAATGCGTAGGTTAGGTTAGGTTAAAACTGCGACCCCCTACGCCAGTAACGACTTGCATTAATAGAAAATGCATAAAGATATAACACTTTTTTATTGTAGTGCTGTCTTTTTCCTGATGCTCGTTATGACATATTTTAATTAACATATTTTGGTGCTCATTCAGTAAATTTAGTGCAACACAGGCAAAATTAGGTAAACGAAATGGGAATAAATTGAAGTTCTTTTAAATACTATCCTTTTAATAAAACATTTACTTAATCTATGCCCTTTATGTACTTCTTGTCGACAACTTCGGGTACCATGACCTGTCCAGCTTTAGGAGCGCAGGTCACATAGCACGTCACGACATCATCAATATTATTCGTCGAGCTCTTGCCACTATAGGCGTACCAGTTTAAGAACCTTATGGCTTGATAAGTGATTTTGAAAAAGACCAGACGGCATGACGCTGATGCCTTTGAAGGTGATTGGTAGTTATATTTTTGAGCCGTTTAGCGCCAATACGCTCGGGTGATGGGGCCCAAGTGCGCGTCTCCTTTTTAAGGAAGTTTCTCACCGAATGGTCGAAACTACGCGTGACCATTGCTGGGTCTTTGGTATATAATCTGTATTGTGATTTAACGTGGCAACGCTATCAGTGTTTTGGGCACGTTTCTGGACGACAGCGATGTGATGGAGTAACTACTTTGAGTATATTTAATATATAAATTAAATGGATTTTTTAAATTATTTTATAAGTATAACGTGTTTTAAATACAGCAATTATTATAACGAGCATTTTTTCGACATAAATAATAAATCGGTCTAAATTCCTAATCATTGCATTTGTGGACTTACGCAGTGTTGATACGCTTTTAAAATGTGTCATATTATTTTAAGATTTGGTCTGATAGTTTTATTTTTATTATTGTAAACAATTATTTTGGGGCTGAAGTGCAATAAATATGTCATTGTGCTCAATCATCACGAAATTTCAGAAACTACAAGTGTTAGAAGTCTTAAATTTTGCATAGGGAGATCCATTAAGGAGGAGATGCTTAATAAGAGGGGATTTCGCGAAATTTAATCCCAAATGGTCTGAAATAGGTGGGACTGATTTGAAATTTAGCCTACGCATTGTCTCACGGAATTAAGGCGCGGCGCAAACGTGGACACTTTTGTATCTTGTGTCGGCAAGAAACACTATGGTTAGGTACTCTTTTAAAATTAATTGGTTTTACAATATTGTTGTTACAGCGTTAGTACTTAAGTATGAGAGGACAGCGTAGGCCCGACAATAAGTCATCGAGGATTTGAAAATAGATTATTTTAAATATTAATGCTAAGTGTGTTTTTGAACTACTAATGTTATCATAGGAATGTGATCTTTTTAATCTGTTGATGTTAATTATAAGATGTTATTTTGTAAATGTTCTTACAAATAATGTGCATTTTTACTGGTGACTGTAGTCATCACATATTATTTATATTTAGGTACATTTTAAACTATTTGGGTGTATAAAGTGAATCGTGATTTCTCAACTAAAAATGTTAAAAAAAAATCTACTTAAAAAAATAGCAAAAGTGCAAAATTCTATGTGAGTAAAAAATTTCTTTGACTTCAGAAGTCGGTGGTAAAAACCCTTATTCAAAATGGTCTGGACTTGCAGTATTTGGTGGGTGGATAGGAAGAGGAAGGCTAAAGAAAAGATGGATACATTGTGTTAGGAATGATAAGAAACGGCTGGTCTGGTTTGTGGTTCTCTCTTCAAACGCCGGGCCACCTACTTCGCCAGCATCACTGCTTCGCGGTGGTGACCGCTTCCCATTCCCTCTCGCTCCGGCCCATGGACTGAACCAGGGCCGGACGCGAGAGATCGCCGCCGCCGATCGCCTCTAGCTCGGACACCACGCTGGGCAGACCGCCACTGTGTGCAGATTGTCACTTAGGCAGCCATTTTTATATTTTTGCAGTGTAAATCCTGCTATCACACTAATATTATAAAACCAAAGGTTTGTGTGTGTGTTTATGTATGTTTGCTTCTAATTCGCAGCGCGTAGCTAAGTAATATTATAAATGTGAATATTGTTGTGGTTGAATGGATGTTTGTTACTCTTTTACGCAAAAACTACTGTACGGATTTTGATGAACTTTCACCCAGATAGTGTATAACCTGGATTAACACATACGATATTTTTTTGGGAATAATTGACTGAACAAAATGTGAGCAAGAATGATGTAGTTACTGAAAATGTTTTGGCATCGATGTCCTTGTACCTATGTATTTTAATTATTATTGTGAATATGGATACCATATTTTGTCAAATATTTTTAAGGAAGTCGTTTTAATGTTTATTTTATACCTTCGTTTAATCTTGTTCATTTTTATATTGGAATGGATTAAAATCATTTATAATAAGAATATAGTCGTTTTATTTTTGTTTGACTATCAGATGCTTCAAAACCCCATTTACTAAAATTTCTAAACATATAATTTTTACTTGTCAATCACAGCTGAAGCACAGAAGCACATACAAGATGTCTAAATACCCTTAAAGAAGTTGAAAAGTAGTTGTTCTACCTTTTTTTTTTGGAACGAAGTTTCTAATCGCGCGTTGCGAATGGGGGCTAGACGGTAAAAATTAAGACCAAAAGTTGTAACGAAACTTTTTGCTATAGTTGTAAGCCGTACTGCGCGTGTTTCTCTGTCTGTTTCCCTCTCTCATAGAAAGCAAGCCAGTTATTTACGTTTCGTCTTTCTATTTCGCATTGAACAGTGTGGTGTCGCGACGATTTTTGTTTTTCAGTGTATACAGATTTTTTGTACATAATAAATAATAACTTCGTTCCATCCGGGTGTCCCTTGACACCTCTAAAGTTTTTTTTTGCGGATGGGTAATCATCAAATAACTACCCCCGTTCTGGGCGAAGCGGAGGGACACTTTCCGTGTCAGACTTGTACTGACTAAAAGCCACCCATGTCCCTTTACGTTCCGGGGCCGCGGTATCTCTTCTGAATAACCCGCAGCTCCGGCAGGCGGTGGTCCTGACAGGCCCCTCTGTTTTGCTGACATCTCTTTGAGGCGCGCGTGGAACACTAAAGGACTTTTTGCATCTTATCGTCCCGCATTGCAAATACAAAGTCAAACGTTCCATTTTTTAAACTTTTCAGGCAAACTGGGGTTCATAAAAATCTAGTACGATAGAATAATGATTCTATCTATTAGTACCTACCTACATTAAAATAGCGAGTGCTTGTTTTTTTTATTTTTAAATTTTAGTTGGTTCGAGTCCCGGGCTAGGCAAGCGAGTTTTAGAAAATCTTAGAATGCTATTTGATTTCTTTTTTAAAATAAAGGAATGTCTCCTTTAATTTTTTGACAACACGGTTAGCGCAATGGCTGAGCGATCGACTGCTGCGCTGCGTGTCGCGGGTTCGATTCCCGCGCGTAACAAATACTTGTATGGCCTACAGATAGTTGTTCCGGGTCTGGCTGTTGGTGTATGTGAGTTTAAATGTTTGTAAACGCACCCACGGTACAGGAGAAATTCCTAGCGTGGGGCAACGTTTTTTTTTAAAAAAAAATAAATTAAAATGAGCCAACTTAAGGATTTAAGGTAGTTTCCCTCCAGGGCCCGACGTATTTTTCCACATTGTAAATAAAAGAAAAATGACTGAGTCACATCACTAAATCTCAGAAACTACAGGAGTTGGCGCCAAATTTAAAAAAAAAACGGTCGATTTTAAGAAAGCACCACACAGATGGAGTGGACCTGTCCAGTCAGTGCAAGCTTGTCAGTTATCGTGTAGCTCGACTCATAACCCAAGGAGCTCAACGATATGACGGCGCACGACGCCCGGAGCGTCGGGCGCCGCGAGTTTGAGGTTCACTCCCTCAAACGCCCAGCCACCTCCTTCGCTAGCATGACTGCTTCGCAGAAGGAGGTGACCGGACTGAACCAAGGCCGGACGCGAGAAATCGCCGCCGCCGATCGCTTCTACAAGGGCACGGCGGTGCTCCGCCCAGGCTGGACTGACCACAGCAACACAAAAGCAGTCTTCATATTAAAATTTAAAACCAATGAAGTTGTAATAAAATCACCTTGCATTTTCAAATCATTGGGTATATTTGTCAGGTACTATTATGGCATAAACAAGATCAGGAAGAGGAAATAATATAATGGCTAGACAGGAACCTAAAAGACTGACATTCAGTCTTAAAAAGCGGTGTTGCGTTAGTTAAAAACTGGGGTGTGGTGGACGAATAGGCAGTTCCGGCATTCAGCTGGATCCAGTTAGACTGATACCAATATTTCTGGGAAAAATCTCAGCAGATGATTCTAATTATCTTCTATTTACGACCTTTCTTCTTCTAATCGTGGAAGTAAGATATTCTCCTTAATTTGTCCTTTCTACTATTCAGCAAAAGCCTACTCAATTTTTTCTCAAGCTCTTTTCATTATATTCTCTTCCACTTCAATATCTTGCTGATATTTCATTGCACAAGTTTTTAAGAATAGTTCTAGCTTCATAATGCAATGCTGGTCTAGTAAAACCAGCCATTGAATATGTGGGCAATGCTTTCGGAGTAAAAGTGTGTAAAGTTGGCATGGAAACTCTTTTACATCTGTGCAAGTTTCTTTAGTTTTTTTTTAAACCATGTACCGCTTATATAAACGCCAGAGCTTCGTTCTATCTGTGTTAACCCTTTGCCGGTATATCGTTATCTTTGCTAATTATCTTTTTTCTATGTTTAGCAACTTTAAGCGGAGACAGCAAAAAGTCTCCGTCAGTAGATTTGTCATTAGTATATTTCCCGTTGTCTGATTCGCTTTCCAGCGTATTTCTTTCTTTGAGGATGTTTCCTCTGATGTACTTAGATGTTCTTCAGAAACTTGTGCTTTGCTTTCCATTACATCTTAGGTTTCCATCTCCTGTTTCAAGTTTTCTTCATCAAACAGATCATTATTTCGTTCATTTCCTCTTTCTTAAGAATTTGTGACAGGAGGCACAGGAATTCTATACTTAGCAACTAATTATTTTAAAGTTTTCTTATATTCTGTCGCTATCAGGTGAGATTTCCTTATTTTTAACGCCATTGTTTCCATATACTCATCATATCTGATGATCTTTATGTATGTTGTATGAATTGTCGGCCTTCGGGCAACATACTGTAACTATTATCTTTTTTAGCGTCAAAACTTTTTAATAACATTCTCATTGAGTAATAAGAGTTATTATAATTGATTTTCAAATGAGTTTCTGGGTCAGAATAAACTGGGTTGCTTGTTTCTGATTTCATAACTTTTGTCAAACTCTGGTAAATGGATTTAGAAGAATTACCTGATTCTGTACTTATCTGAATGATCATAGAACTTCTTTCAGTAAAATTATCTGTCAATGGTAGGTGGTCTATATGGCTGTGTTAAAATTTATGATCATTGTCTTTTGAATGTTTTTTATGACGATTTTTCTCAGTATTTTTCTCTGCTTTTTGGTAAAGCTTAGATCTGTTCTGATGAAGTTTTATTGGATTTTCTGGCTCAGTAACTGGTTCAACTGTAAGAAAATAACACATACATAAATACAATACCTTTAACCCTATTTCGTTAATATCAAGTCAACTCAAGGCTGTTTGTGTATGTGAGTTTAAATGGATGTAAACGCGATTTTTTTTAATCCAGAATTTCTCGATTTTATTAAAAAAAATCTTTAAGTCTTACTTTTGTTAAAAGGGTGTAAATGGACCGTCAAAAAGTGGTAAACTTAACATTCAGTGTGTCAAAGTAACAAAGGCTGTAAAGAAAAGGCGGGAATAATAGGTTTTTTTTGTTGTGAATCATCACGGGATGTGCTTATGATATGAATGCATTAAATGACACATAGGGTTGCCAACTTTTATAGTTAAAAAAAAGTATAAAATGGTTTATATAGGAAAAATAAGTTATTTGAAAGAAAAAAGTATTTGTAAAATATTATGTTTTTATCGCTTTAAAAACGTAATTTGGGTGCTTTTAGCACTTGCTAACAATATTTTGTTATCTTTAAATGTTTCAAAGCTTGTTTGACAATCATAAATTTAAATCAAACAATTCGTTTTTAATTAAAATTGACGCTCTATTTCTTTCTTCTCGCCTCTTCATATTCATTACTGAAAAAACTCTTTCAGTGAAAGCATCACAGTAAAGGTTGAAAATAAAGTATTTCCACATACTATATTTGTATGCAAAAGTATAAAGTATAATTACCAAAAATAAAGTAGGATAGATACGTTATTATAAAGTACTAGCTTTTGCCCGCGGCTTCGCTCGCGTAAAATTCGGGGTAACACAGTACCCCTTGCGCCTTATTGATTTGTAATAACACCGCAAAGTTTTCCCTTTTCTTCCCTCTTTCTCCCACACATCCCACTTAAAAAAAAATTGCCTATGTCCGTCTCCTGGTTCCCAACTATCTCTGTACCAAAATTCATCAAAATCGGTTTAGCAATTAAAGCGTGAAGAGGTAACAAACAAACTCACTTTCGCTTTTGTAATATTAAGTAAGGATGGTTGGCAACCCTAGGCACAGGGGTCGTGCAGGTATCTACACTTCTACTGTTCTACTTTTACAATATCCATTTTGTTTTGGATGGATTGTGTAAGGAATGATATGGAGTAGAAAGGAGTAAATGATGCCGTGACGTCTGATAGGGGAGAATGGAAGAAGAAAACTTGACGCCAAGAGCGAATCGGACTCGCGCACCGTTCCGTACAAACTTGGGACATAAACGGCCATATCTTTTGACTGCGTAGACTTAGGTTTTTCACAGATCCATAGACTGGAGTATTTGGTTTATAATTTTAACTCAATACCTCCACGCGTTTTTAAGATACAGGGTCTTGACAGACAGACGGACAATAAAGTGATCTTATAAGGGTCCCGTATTTTCCTTTTCAGTTGTGGAACACTAAAAAAAATGTAAAGACGGGGGAACAAGTGCCTTCCGCTTCTATAAGTTTTTTTTATACTCTGTATGTATACGTTACGTGTAAAATATTTTGGTATTTTGACCTTGAATATCTGTGTAACCAGAATGTCCCCAGGAACGGTCCTGAAAAAAAAAACACAATGGCGGGATAAAGAAATGGGTTCATCTCGGTTTCTTATAGGGAGTTTAGGATACAAGCTATCTACAATCCACATTTCATCTAAATCGGTTCATACGTTTGAGCGCGAAGAAGTGATAAACATACTTACACATACAAAATTTTACCTTGATTTAAATAAATAGTAACACTAGCTAGGGCCAGCGTGAAATTGAAAAAAAAACCCGTGTTATTCCAGACTATAATCTACTTCTGTGCCAAATCTCATAAAGATCCGTTCAGCCGTTTTGACGTGAAACAGTAATAAACCTATGTCCGTCTCTAGGGTCCCAACTATCTTTGTGTCAAAATTCATCACCATCGGTCGAGCCGTTAAGGCGTGAAGACGTAACAAACAAACTCACTTTTGCTTTTATAATATTAAGTAAGGATTCTCGTGTCACAATGTTCGTTCCCATACTCCTCCGAAACGGCTCGACCGATTTTTATGTTTTTTTTTTATGCGTATTCAGTAAGTCAGAGAATCACCTATTATCTGTCATTCAAACTCGCTGGGCACAGCTAGTAATATGCACTAGGTATTATGAGAACTTACTATGATAATAGTTGTCTTCAATTTGTTTTCTCTTCCCTCCACAGATTGTTTGGAGATAAACAACAGCATCTTCATACGATTCTAAAAACGCAAAATGAAATATTTGTCAACGAAAAGGTAGAATTTTCTTTTTTCATGACTTGTTTAGTTGTTTGCATACGGTACTTCTAAGGTCCTGGGTTTGGCCAAAGTGATAATTTATTTTCCATCGAAAAGGGCTTTGAGTGGGCCTCCTGAAAACCTTCCGTCATTTTCCTGCCCTTGTCTCAGGTGACAAAAAGCTTCAATTCAAACAAGATTTGTACGAGACCTAATTATCTAAAACGTCTCGTATCCGAATTTGTTAACTCAACTAGCTGGCGCCCGCATCATCATCTACCTAGCCTTTTCCCAACTATGTTGGGGTCGGCTTCCAGTCTAACCGGATGCAGCTGAATATCAGTATTTTACATGGAGCGACTGCCTATCTGACCCCCACAACCCAGTTAATACTGGGTAATACGATACCCCTTGGTAAGACTGGTTGTCAGACTTTCGGAACACTGCATGACTACCTGTAACGACTGTCAAAGACAGACAGACAAATGACAGCCGGGACCAACAGCTTAATGTGCTTTCCGAGGCACGGAGAAAACTCGGTATGTAACGGGTGGTCACCCATCCACAGACCAACTTAAGCAAGCGCGGCTTAACCTAAAGATCGCCCCAACCGGCTACTATTTATTTACCCACGAACTCCTCAACTCAGCTAGCTGGCGCCCGCGTGATTTAGAAAAAAAAAGTATCCTTTGTATTATTCCAGACCATAATCTACCTCTGTGCCAAATTTCATAAAGATCCGTTCAGCCGTTTTGTCGTGAAAGAGTAAAAAACATCCATCTATCCTCAAAAACATTCACATTTACTTATCCTTACTAATATTATAAAAGCGAAAGTGAGTTTGTTTGTTTGTTTGTTACCTCTTCACGCTTTAATGGCTGAACCGATTTTGATGAATTTTGGTACATAGATAGTTGGGAACCAGGAGACGGACATAGGCTAATTTTTATTTAAAAAAAGTGGGATGTGAGGGAGAAAGAGGGAAGAAAAGGGAAAACTTGGCGTTGCTATTACAAATCAATAAGGCGCAAGAGCAACTGTGTTACCCCAAATTTAACGCGGGCGAAGCCGCGGGCGAAAGCTAGTAATATTATATAAGTAAAATTACTTAAGTAAGATTTTTTAGTTTATTTATAATTTAGTTTGTCTAAATAATTTTGATTACTATTTTTGTTTAACATTATCGAATAAATTAAAAGAGAAAGGATGGACATGGCCAAAAGGACTTGAGTTTATGTAAATATCTATACATATAAAAAAAAAAACAACTTACCCGCTTCAAATTTTATTTGTCCGATGTAATGGCGCCAACTTCTGTCCGCGGGTTCTTTATTCTTAATTCTAATTGCGATACAGGCCTCATTTCCAGAAGGATACGCAAAAGCCACCTTCTTCTCTGGCATTTTGCACATTATCCAAGTTTTTGGTAGACAAATACGATTGTTATCTTTGTTTGGTGGTTTTTTACATTCTAACACAATAAAACCGCTTTCTTCGGGAGGCAACATCTTGGAATGATATTGAAGGGCATGAGAAATCTAGATTACTGGTTTTGGTAAGTGGAAAATTGTGGGAAACCCTATTTAATAAATATTATTGAGGAAAACATGGTACTTGAATTTTGAAAGAAGTCTGTGTCTGTGTCAACGTTAGAGATTGCGTGTGAATGTCATAGAGGTAAAAATTTTGTCTGTGGAAGAAGTGTTAAAGACTATTTGACGTTTATCAGCTGCGTGCGTTATACATAAGTTTTTAATCAAATCAAAATTTTTATTTTAGACCAAGCGATCCATATAGTGTTAGTATCAACTTAGCCTATCCCAAGTAACACAGACGTGCTGAATAATGATTGAGTAGAGCAATCATCAAGAGCATTAAGCTGAATACTAAGCTGAATAATGTCTGAGTACCGTCTATTCAGCTGTTACTCAAGCAAAAAGGGCCCCAATTTTGAATGCTTAACGCTGAATAACATCTGAGCAACAGCTAAATAACATCTGAGCACCATCTGATTAGGAGCTTAATAACTTTTGAATAACAGCTCACATTGTTTTTACTAAGCTCTTACAACTGAGTTATTCAGTTTATTCGAATTGGATATTGTATTCAGAATTTATTAAGATTGTTCACATTTTTGCAAACTTTATTCATACAAATTGTGAAAATAATTCAATATTGGATTTTAATGTCTAATGTTGATTTGACATCCGCCGGCGAACTTATAAAATCGAAAACTTATTAATTTAAATTGACTAAGTTAGAGTTCTGCTATTATGTTAATTGTTAGTGCGCAAGTAATTTTGTCGTGAATATAATGTTTTTTTTTGTCATTACACGACGCGCCGCGTGAATAATCAAGATAACAGATAGTAAATAGTATTTTCATACAAACATACTAGGTCTGACAAAAGTAATTGTGACGAAATAGCTAATACTAGCAATTTTAACCCATAAAATAAGCCATAAATGAGTTGAAAATGTTGTAGTTGTGAGATTAAGCATTTTGGTGATTCGTAAATTCCTTTTAAGTATAAGTTACAAAGATTTTTAATGGCGATCGATAGTTTTTGCTTTATAATGCTGAATAAAAGTGCACACATGTCTTGTTACTAAGCTATAACTTTAAAAAGAGAAGACTAACTTCTGAATAACAATTATATAGGTAGTTTGATCACATTTCTACATTCAGATTTTTAGGGTTCTCTTATCGAACGAACAAAAACCTTTTATAATGTGGAATTTTCCCGCCCGGCTTTCACTAAATTGAAATATTGAAAATTGGAAGACCATCCATGTTTATATTCAGTGATATCTTTTCTGGCACAACGTTTGTGTTTATCAATATGTTTTTAAGTATCTCAATGACGCTATTGTGCCAGTATTCACCTTGCTCAATATACTTTATGTGGACTTGTCTCGGTGTATTTAAAATTGACGGGCCTGTTGGTCTAGTGGTTAGTGGCCCTGACTGCTGAGCCGGAGGTCGTGGGTTCGATTCCCACCCAGGACAAACTTTGTGTGATGAGCATGATTGTTTGTTCTGTGTCTGGGTGTGATTTATCTATAATATGTATGTATTTATAAATTATATAAGTATGTATATCAGTTGTCTGGTTACCATAACACAAGCTCTGCTTAGCTTGGGATCAGATAGCCGTGTGTGAGTTGTCCCAAGATATTTATTTATTTTATTTATTTATATTGTCCTTGGATCATTAGGTACAATGTCTGGGAATCTTTGATTTAATATTTCTGCCAAATCCTTTAGTGCTACTTGTGTAATGTTTTTTTCGACAGCCCTTTTTCTGATTTTTTCTCGAAATATAAAATGTTTCATGTGTTCGGTACATTGTTCTTCTTCGATATCTGTTCAGCTACCATCAGATGCACTCTCTTCTTGCGTAAATCGCAATGCTGTTTGACTTATTTGGGGGACGGAACCCTCATCATTGCACGGCAAACACGCATGATGGCTGGGACCGGGTTCAGTTTTGTTCAAACAATTTTCACAAATCCTTTGATGACCAGAAACACTTGGACAATTACTACTTCTGATATTTAAATATTCTTTTAACAATTTTCTTTTGATATTACAGGTTCTCTTACGTTTTTTCCATAACGCAAAAAAATTATACGTACAATAATACTTTAATTAAGCTGGTATTAAGCTATGGACGCTATAACAATACAAATATAGTATATAATTTGAATAAATAGTTTGAAACTCTCTATTATACTGAAAAAAGCTTAATAAAAACATAAATAATATTGTTTATTAAGCAGCTGAATAATTAGTAAAACATAGAATCTTATCCAATTTAAAGATAAAATAAAGACAATTATTCAGTATCAAGCTGTATAATAGAATTATGTAACAATATTATTCAGAAGGTGATTTTTTATTCAGCAAATAGCTATTTCAAACGCTACAAGCTTAGTACTGCTTTAATAATAGCAGGACAGATTATGGTTATTCAGATAAATGCTGCCGACGGGGCTGTTTTTCAGCTTTAAGCCACCTGGAATGCGTAATGCTAAATACCGTCTGTATAATAATTTTACGGTGAATGGTTATTAAGCCTAAAGAAGGGAAGGACAGAAATACAGAATTTAATAAGCTTTAAGAATTTTAAGGTTCCGAACTCAACCTAATTCAGCATTTGGCTATTTCCAAAGCTCTTATACAAACTATATTCATCTTTGAACTGTAAAATGTTCTTAATGCGTACTGTTATCTTGCTTATGTGTTACTTGGGATGTTAGTTAAATTAATAATTAAAAACAAACAAAACACGTTAATTGGCTGCATGAACATGAGCACGCACATGTCTGCCAGCCCAGAGCCTGATAAATGGTCCGTTGACCTTGTCCACCAGTGTACCTAAAATGCTGTTAGGGCTACCCCTAAATCGCCGCAACATCAATGCACATCGTTTGCGCGTAATGGCATGAAAGTCATCTATTCGTGCATCCGCGTCCACGCCCGAAGCGCTGCAACACCGAGGCAGCTTCACCAACATCTTCAGCGCATTATTATATACTATACTGCACGCGCAGAGCGTTGTAAGCCTTCTGCGTATACCTAACCCACAAGCTGCACGTGTAGAACGACTGTCAGTAGGCTCTGAAGAGCGTCAGTTTTACCTGACCAGAGCACCGCGCACACCTGCGGGCAAGCATATTGCATCGGGCTGACAACGCCCTGCACTCCCTGTCTATATCCTGGTCATCTGTGAGAGACTCCGTGGCCGAGGTATCTAAACTGAGTGACGACTTTTAGTGGTGATACCTTGTAACGTCACTGGTGGTACATTTGTGGGCATATTATTGCGTGCTTTAAAATCCAACACTTCACTTTTAGTAGCATTATACCTCAAACCATGAGCCTTCGCATACTTCTCACACACGGCCAACAACTTCCTCAGTCCACAGATTGATGGGCTCAGCAGCACCATGTCATCAGCATGTTCAAATATGATCAACTATAGCGAGCATATTAACAGCTCAACATTTATTTTATAGTACTGAATTGATGTCGACTTCTGACCAATAGATGGCGCTGTATGTCCGGAATAAATTTTATTTTTTGTAATAAAACCTATCCTATGTCCTTTCTCAAGTTCCAAACTATGTCTGTACTAAATTTCACACAAATCGGTTCAGTAGTATAGGCGTGAAGAAAAGACAGACAGAGTTACTTTCGCATATAATATTAGTTTGGATATTGTTGATCATTCTGCCATCCACAGAACAACCAACCATAGTGCTACTCAACTTACCAACCAACTGGTCTATGTACAAATTAAAAAGGGTGGGTGAAGTCAACCCCCCCTGCCTCACGCCACAATCTAATCATAAATGTAGGAGACGAGGTAAGGGTATACTGAAGTACGGTAGGTTACAATAAAACAGCTAGGGTTGTTTTGTTATGTATATTAAAGCGCATCCCGTTTGTTCCGCTTGGCGACGGCCGTGTCGTAGTTGCACAGCGGGCGCGCGCGCAGGTCGCGGGCCGCGCGCCACACCACGTGCCGCGCCTGCACCTGCGCCGCGCTGGACGACGACCTGCAACACGGGTGCGATATAAGAACAGAAGGGCTACTATGACATCTTATAGCAATTCTTATTCCACTGAGGGAAAGAGATGGTGCTAGACGCCCTGTATAGCTCTGTCTCTTTCCCTCAGTGGAATAAGAATTGCTTTAAGAGGTCATAGTAGGGTAGCTGGTACATAACCAATATCCTTACTAATATTATAAAAGTTAAAGTTTGTTTGTTACGTCTTCACGTCTACATGGCCGAACCGATTTTGTTGAATTTTGGTACAAAGATAGTTGAGACCCAGGAGACGATATAGGCTTTTTTTTAAAGTGGGATATGAGAGAGCAAGAGGGAAGAAAAGGGAAATCTTGGCTTTGCTATTACAATAAATCAGGCGCAAAACTACAAATAACAGGTACCTGCAAATCTGGAAAGGGGAACTGTGTTACCCCGAATTTAACGCGAACGAAGTCGCGGGCAAAACCTAATCTGCTTATAAATAAAATTGATAGAGGGTCCCTATCAATTTTATTTATAAGCAGGAGTATATACTCGGAAGTTATATCATTTCGAACAAAAAAAAATTACTATGGAAATCAGTCCAAACTTGGCGGAATTATCGGTGAACATACATATCATATCAATGACGACACGGTTGGCGCAGTGGCTGAGCGATCGACTGCTGCGCTGTGTGTCGCGGGTTAGATTCCCGCACGGAACAAATATTTGTACGGCCTACAGATAATTGTTCCGGGTCTGGCTGTTTGTGTATGTGAGTTTAAAAATTTGTAAACGCACCCACGATACAGGAGAAATTCCTAGAGTGGGAAAACGTTTATTTAAAAAAAATAACAAACAAAAAATATGATCGAATATAGAACCTGCTCATTTTTCGAAGTCGGTTAAAAAGAAATATTATGTGGTTACCCAGCCCAGACAGTAGGTGTGGTGTCTGTGGAGTCCTCGGTGAGCTTCCCGGCGAGCGCGCCGCGCAGCAGCTCGTCCGCGAAGCTGCGCAGCGCCGACAGCAGCACGCAGTGCACGGCGCTGCGGGAAACAACAATGTGGGAATTATTGCACGGAACAATACAAATGACTGGTGTTGTTTTTCAATACACACTCTTATTGTACTACGATTTCATTCACGCAAGAATTTATCACAGGTGTTCTCGGCTTCATAACACCCTTGCCTAGCGGCTCGGGCGTTAAATCTGCTTCGGCCGCAATGACAAAGTTTTCACATTTAAATCAAAATGTACTGTTGAGTACGCAAAAAGATCTTTTACCTACTTTTTCACCAATATTTATTCCTTTAAACATTGCGGTATACATATTAAAATGACATGAATTAGATAATCATGCATTGTCATTCAAACTTTCAGCAACACGGTTGGCACAGTAGCCGTATGACCAACTGCTTCGCTGCGTGTCGCGGGTTCGATCCCCACACGGAACAAATATTTGTACTAAACGTAGTTGTTTCGGGTCTGGCTGTTTGTGCATGTGAGTTTAAATGTTTGTTAACGCACCCACGATACAGGAGGAATTCTTAGTGTAGGACAACGTTTTAAAAACAAAAAAACCTTAATAAGTAAGCAAAATTTTAGCTTAATTCATAACCGGGAATTTGGTCAAATTTAACTCAACTTAGGTCAACTTTGACGGGCCTGTTGGTCTAGTGGTTAGCGGCCCTGACTGCTGAGCCGGAGGTCGTCGGTTCGATTCCCACCCAGGACAAACTTTGTGTGATGAGCATGATTGTTTGTTCTGTGTCTGGGTGTGATTTATCTATAATATATATGTATTTATAAATTATATAAGTATGTATATCAGTTGTCTGGTTACCATAACACAAGCTCTGCTTACCTTGGGATCAGATAGCCGTGTGTGAGTTGTCCCAAGATACTTATTTATTTATAAAACTTTAAAGATGAGGTTACATGGTTACATAAGAAGCTAATAAAATCGCGTTAAAAGGTAATAAACACTTAAAAACTCACCTATAAGAGTACCCGTTCCCAACATCCTCGTTCCTGAGCTCAATGCCGATATCAGCACACTTCCGCTCAATGAACAGGTACCGCAGTCTATCGTCTTCGTCGCTCACCGGAAGTACCGTCAGCCCGCCGCTGTCGCCGCCCACTTCCGTTTTCACACGTGCCCTTGAACCTAGAAATGATATTTGTAAATTAATAAATAATCTATACTAATATTATAAAGCTGAAGAGTTTGTTTGAACGCGCTAATCTCAGGGACTACTGGTTCGAATTGGATAATTATTTTAGTGTTGGATAGTCCATTTCTTGAGGATATATAAAATCACGCTACGACCAACAGGTGCTGAGCAGCGTGGGTGAAACCGCGTGGTACAGCTAGTAATTAATAAATATCTTGGGACAACTCACACACGGCTATCTGATCCCAAGCTAAGCAGAGCTTGTGTTATGGTAACCAGACAACTGATATACATACTTATATAATTTATAAATACATACATATTATAGATAAATCACACCCAGACACAGAACAAACAAACATGCACATCACACAAAGTTTGTCCTGGGTGGGAATCGAACCCACGACCTCCGGCTCAGCAGTCAGGGCCACTAACCACTAGACCAACAGGCCCGTCATCACGTCATAAATAATTAAAGGATATTGCTACTTTGTTTGGCCTAGAGCTAAGAGCAACGGGAATTAATGTATTGTACCAATTGTCTGGAATAACACATAGCCCAAGTAACACATAAGCAAGATAACAGTACGCATTAAGAACATTTTACAGTTCAAAGATGAATATAGTTTGTATAAGAGCTTTGGGAATAGCCAAATGCTGAATTAGGTTGAGTTCGGAGCCTTAAAATTCTTAAAGCTTAATAAATTCTGTATTTCTGTCCTTCCCTTCTTTAGGCTTAATAACCAATCACCGTAAAATTATTATACAGACGTTATTTAGCATTACGCATTCCAGGTGGCTTAAATCTGAAAAACAGCCCCGTCGGCAGCATTCATCTGAATAACCATAATCTGTCCTGCTATTATTAAAGCAGTACTAAGCTAGTAGCGTCTGAAATAGCTATTTGCTGAATAAAGTATCACCTTCTGAATAATATTGTTACATAATTCTATTATACAGCTTGATACTGAATAATTGTCTTTATTTTATCTTTAAATTGGATAAGATTCTATGTTTTACTAATTATTCAGCTGCTGAATAAACAATATTATTTATGTTTTTATTAAGCTTTTTTCAGCATAATAAAGAGTTTTAAACTATTTATTCAAATTATATACCATATTTGTATTGTTATAGCGTCTATAGCTTAATACCAGCTTAATTAAAGTATTATTGTACGTATTTATTTTTTGCGTTATGGAAAAAAAGTAAGAGAACCGGTAATGTCAAAAGAAAATTGTTAAAAGAATATTTTTAATATCAAAAGTAGTAATATCCAAGTGTTTCTGTTCATCAAAGGATTTGTGAAAATTGTTTGAACAAAACTGAACCCGGTCCCAGCCATCATGCGTGTTTGCCGTGCAATGATGAGGGTTCCGTCCCCCTAATAAGTCAAACAGCATTGCGATTTACGCAAGAAGAGAGTGCATCTGATGGTAGCTGTACAGATATCGAAGAAAAACAATGTACCGAACACATGAAAAATTTTATATTTCGAAAAAAAAAACAGAAAATGGGCTGTCGAAAAAAAAACATTACACAAGTAGCACTAAAGGTTTTGGCAGAAATATTAAATCAAAGATTCCCAGACATTGTACCTAATGATCCAAGGACAATTTTAAATACACCGAGACAAGTCCACATAAAGTCTATTGAGCAAGGTGAATACTGGCACAATAGCGTCATTGAGATACTTAAAAACATATTGATTAACACAAACGTTGTGCCAGAAAAGATATCACTGAATATAAACATGGATGGTCTTCCAATTTTCAATAGTTCAATTAAAAGTGAAAGCCGGGCGGCAAAATTCCAGTCATTAAAAAAGGTTTTTGTTCGTTCGATAAGAGAACCCTAAAAATCTGAATTTAGAAATGTGATCAAACTACCTATATAATTGTTATTCAGAAGTTAGTCTTCTCTTTTTAAAGTTATAGCTTAGTAACAAGACATGTATGCACTTTTATTCAGCATTAAAGCAAAAACTATCGATCGCCATTAAAAATCTTTGTAACTTATACTTAAAAGGAATTTACGAATCACCAAAATGCTTAATCTCACAAAGTACAACATTTTCAACTCATTTATGGCTTATTTTATGGGTTAAAATTGCTAGTATTAGCTATTTCGTCACAAGTACTTTTGTCAGACCTAGTATGTTTGTATGAAAATACTATTTACTATCTGTTATCTTGATTATTCACGCGGCGCGTCGTGTAATGAAAAATAAAAACATTATATTCACGACAAAATTACTTGCGCACTAACAATTAACATAATAGCAGACCTCTAACTTAGTCAATTTAAATTAATAAGTTTTCGATTTTATAAGTTCGCCGGCGGATGTCAAATCAACATTAGACATTAAAATCCAATATTGAATTATTTTCACAATTTGTATGAATAAAGTTTGCAAAAATGTGAACAATCTTAATAAATTCTGAATACAATAACCAATTCGAATAAACTGAATAACTCAGTTGTAAGAGCTTAATAAAAACAATGGGAGCTGTTATTCAAAAGTTATTAAGCTCCTACTCAGATGGTGCTCAGATGTTATTTAGCTGTTGCTCAGATGTTATTCAGCGTTAAGCATTCAAAATTGGGGCCCTTTTTGCTTGAATAACAGCTGAATAGACGGTACTCAGACGTTATTCAGCTTAGTATTCAGCTTAATGCTCTTGATGATTGCTCTACTCAATCATTATTCAGCACGTCTGTGTTACTTGGGAGGATACTCTTTTTTTGATATCACGCGGGTGAAGCCGCGGACGCAGCTAGTATACAAAATTTCATAAAAATCGTTTCGGAGGCAACTACGACTGTGACCCGAGAATTTTATGATAACACTCATTTGCGCGTTGCGAAAGGGGGCTAGACGGAAAAGTTTAAGACCAAAAGTTGTAACGACACTTTTTGCTATATTTGTAAGCCGCGCGGCGTGCGAGTGTTTCTCTCTCTCTCTCATAGAAAGCAAGCCAGTTATTTTGGTTTCGTCTTTCTATTTCGCAATGACCAGTGTGGTGTCGCGACGATTATTTTTGTTGTGACACCTCTCAAGCTTTTCACTCAATATATAGACTTTATTCAACCCTTAGTTTTAGGAGGATCACCCCTATTTTTTTTTCAGCTACAAATTTTGAAAATCGGCCTACAATTGATGGAGAAATCGCGTAACAAACATACAACACCCTCCTTTTCTTGAAGTCGGTTAAAAAGAGAACCAACTTACCTAAAGTCAAAACATCAACCTCCTCATCATCAGAAACTGGAACCTCACAAACAGAATTCGAGCTCCTCCCACTCTTGTCAGAGAACCTTCCCTCCTCAAACACAGACAGGGTATTAATATCATCCGGGTTTGGATACAACTCCTTGATGCTGGTCTCCATCTTGCGAACAGCTTCTAGATCATTCCACGTGGACCAATCGTCGGGTTCAGCCTTGATTCGCATCGTTTCTGAACGTATGGGGTAGTGGCCATGGAGGCGGGAGTAGGACAGGATTTGTTTTGTCCGCCATATTGGTTCTGTGACTCCGCTGTGGTCTGTGAGAATTCTGTTGATAAGTTTCGCTCGGGACCACTGAAATTAAAAACAAAATATATATATCAATAGCGTTCCGTATGTAAAGGGTAAAACGGGACTTGCCGGGGTTGTGGGTTGTTCGAAAGAGATACCGCGACCCCGGAACGTAAAGGGCAGTAGAAAGAACATGGGTGGGTTTTAGTCAGTAAAAGTCTGACATGCCCCCCGCTCCGCCCAGAGCGGGGGAATGATTGAATGAGGAAATCACTTGTAGATTTCCCACCCGAAAAACAAAAAACCGGCCAAGAGCGTGTCGGGCCACGCTCAGTGTAGGGTTCCGTAGTTTTCCGTCCGTCACAATAAGTGTTCCCAGTTATGAGGCCAACCGAACAATTCGGTAATACCCGATCCAATGTAATAAGTACCTACAGCGCCATCTCTCGGGGAATTGGGTTACTAATTAATACAAAGACGTGCAATTTCGGTGGTAATTTTGGATTACGAGAACCGATTTCAATAATTCCTTTTTTGTTTGAAAAAAGATACGTTCAGGATAATAAAATATGTAAACAAAGTTACAAAAAATGCTTGCATATACGATTATACTACAAACTTAGTCCAGAAATTATTTTGTACAACTTTTTGTCTTTTTTGTCTTTTTTGTACAAAAACTGTTGTGTCAATCAAGTTCAAAATGATTTTCATAGAAAGTCCTTATAAAGTTCTACTTTTCAGATTGTTTTTCATATTTTCTAAACTTATGGTTCAAAAGTTAGAGGGGGGGGGACACATTGTTTTTTACTTTTGGAGCGATTATTTCCGAAATTATTGACATTATCAAAAATGATCTGAGTAAACCCCTATTCATTTTTAAATACCTTTCCAACAATATATCACACATTAGGGTTGTATTTAAAAAAAAAATCACTTCCCACTTTACATATAGGGTGGCTACCCTAATAAAACATTTTTTTCAAATTTTTATTTTACCACTTTGTCGGCGTGATTGATATACATATTGGTACCAAATTTCAGCTTTCTAGTGCTAACGGTCACAGAGATTAAGCGAGGACGGACGGACGGACGGACAGACAGACATGGCGAAACTATAAGGGTTCCTAGTTGACTACGGAACCCTAAAAAAAACGGTAAAACGGGACCGTATTATTAAGACTCCGCTGTCTGTCTGTCCGTCTGCCACCAAGCTGTATCTCATGAACCGTGATAGTTTGACTGTTGGAATTAAACAAATACTAAAGAATAAAATAAATATTTAAGGGGGCTCCCATCTGAAGGGCCTGCCAGGGCCACTGCCTGCCAGGGTTGCAGGTTGTTCGAAAGAGATACCGCGGCCCCGGAACGTAAAGGGCAACAGAAGGAACATGGGTGGGTTTTAGTTAGTACAAGTCTGAAACTCCCCCCCGATCCTCCCAGAGCGGGGGAAGTTATTTGATGATTTCCCATCTGCACAATC
This sequence comes from Ochropleura leucogaster, assembly GCA_958449745.1. Taxonomy (NCBI): domain Eukaryota; kingdom Metazoa; phylum Arthropoda; class Insecta; order Lepidoptera; family Noctuidae; genus Ochropleura; species Ochropleura leucogaster. The sequence continues at coordinate 877,558 of OY288227.1, forward strand.
CATATCCGCGCAGTACATCACAGACATCAGGGAAGAAAAAACATCGTGAGGAAACCTGGATTTATAATTAACTTTAGCCCGCGGCTTCGCTTGCGTTTAATTCGGGGTAACTCAGTTCCCTTTCCTGATTTGCAGGTACCTGCTACTTATAATTGTTGCCCTAGCGCCTTATTTATTGTAATAGTAATGCTAAGTTTTCCCTTTTCTTCCCTCGTTCTCCCTCATATCTCAATCTATTTAAAAAAAAATAGCCTATGTCCACAGAGTCCCAATTATCTCCGTACCAAAATTCAACAAAATAGGTTCAGCCGTGTAGGCGAGAAGACGTAACAAACAAACGAACTCACTTTCGCTTTAATAATATTAGTAAGGACTAGCTTCCGCCCGCGACTTCGTCCGCGTGGCATAGTTACTTCGAGCTAATAACGTTAGCTTAGCAACTTTAACCCGCGTGATGATCGAAAAAAAAAAACATTTTTCTCTCCCCTTTTCTTCCCTGTTCTCCTTTATCCAATTTTTTTTTTAAATTAGCCTATATCCGTCTCCAGGGTCCCAACTATCTCTGTACCAAAATTCATTGAAATCGGTTTGACCATTTAGGCGTGAAGACGTAACAAAGAAACAAACCCACTTTCGCTTCTATAATATTAGTAAGGAATAAGGATAGCCGTCTCCACCTTCTCTGTATGAGAAGAGCCTTGCCTTTGCCTAGCAGTGAGATATTTATAGGCTAGTATTATTATTATTTAAGTAAAAACTTACCTCAATATTTCTTCTCTTAGCAAAATCCAATTTCCAATAGCGTTCCTCGGTCTCAACAACAAAAGGAAAATGTTTAACAAAATCTGAATCTCTCGCCTGATCACTAATTATAGGAATTTTCTTGATCAAATAATTTACTCCACTTCTAACATTATTCAATCTAGCAACACTAGTACACAACACATCAAACAAACTCTTTTCTTTTTTTACTTCCACACTGGCAACATTATCAAACCTTCTCGGTGTTGCAAGGTAACAGTGATCATTTTCTATATGAGCAAAGTTGGGTTGTATTTTAACATTTTCAGTGTTTTTCAACATATTTTTAACTTCAGGTTTTAACAAAGAAACACCTTTTTTCTTTCTAAAAGTTTTCAATCCATTTGATTTGATAGGACTTATTTTAGCTGTTTTAGTATTATTAATGACTATTTCTTGAACTTTGCTTAAATCTAAAGCTCGATCCATTTCTAAATAATAAATTTTGCCTGTGGTTGGATCAATGTATTTGACGATCCTTTTCTTAGGGGATGCAGGTTGATTTAAAATCTCATTTGGTAGATCTACATCAGCCTTATAGTTCCCCTCCCATTCCTTCTCTGTCTTTATATTAACTTTATTGTTAAATTCTTCATTAACAGTTTCAGATTCATGATTATTTATTTCTATTTCGACATCTTGTTTGTCGACTGGTTCTTTTTTGATTGGTTTAATAATCATTTCGTCGACATCAACTTCAGTGGGTCCTTTTGAGAAGAATTCCATCCAGTTGTCAGTGTGTGTATCACAGGTATCTAAAGGTTCCGTTTGAGGCACTATTTCTGTCTCCTTCTGTTCTTTTACTGTTTCAGTTAGTCTTTCAGTTTGTGGGTCTTCTCTGAACTCATATTCTAGCATTTCTGGGGTACTATATAGCCATACATCTATTAAAGTTTCGGCGCCTGAAAGAAGAGTAATTTTTTTAAATAAATTATCGTTTGTTTATTGTGCTCTTCACATATAAGTTACATTTTAAAATATTTTTTAATAAAAACATAAAAAAAACAATTAAAAATATAAAAATAGTAGCCCACCGGTATCGGGAACAGGGTCCAAGCTACCGGCGGTCAGGGCTCCAGAGAACGGAACCTCCTAACAATACGAGCGGTATCCAGAACTACCGCTTTCTGTATCAAGCCCTTGATCCAGCTGCCTAACGAGAGCCTCCTCAGGTATTGGTCGAGGCTCTTGGCAATTAAGCCATTGGCAGATACGACTATCGGCACAATGATCGCTGAGTCCACATCCCACATGTCGACAACCTCGCGAGCCAAGTCAATATACTAGATTAATTGTTTATAAATTATTATTTAAAGGACTTTTTATTGTGGCGTGCTTCAAAACGGTTGCCCGTCTGTCCGTTTCGTTATATAGCGAACACGTGAAGGTATCTAGTTGAAATTAAATCATACACTCAAGTCTGTGGTACATTCAAAGAGATGTCAGCAAAGCAGAGGGGCTTGCCAGAGCCTCCGCCTGCCGAGGTTGCGGGTTGTTCGAAAGAGATACCGCGGCCCCGGAACGTAAAGGGCAATAGAAGGACACACACACTGGTGGGTTTTAGTCAGTAAAAGTCTGACACTCCCCCCCGCTCCACTCAGCGGGGGAAGTTATTTGATGATTTCCTAACGCAAAAAAGTCTGTGGAACATTGAAGCTGCAAAAAAAATCCACAGTCTCAGTCTACGCAGTCGAAATTTATAGCCGTTTATATAGCAAGTTTGTACGGATCCCTCGTTGCAATGTACCGACTCGCTCGTGGCCACCGCAGTGGGACAATAGGACTACAGACTTGAGTATATCGTTTTATTTTAACTCGATACCTCCACGGGTTCCCGAGATAAAGGGTCTTGACAGACAGACAACATAATATCATCTGCCTAGCCTTTTCCCAACTAAGTATATTGGGGTCGGCTTCCAGTCTAACCGGATGCAGCTGAATATCAGTATTTTACATGGAGCGACTGCTTATCTGACCTCCACAACCCAGTTAATACTGGGTAATACGATACCCCTTGGTAAGACTGGTTGTCAGACTTTCGGAACACTGACTACCTGTAACGACTGTCAAAGATCTACAAATGACAGCCGGGACCAACGGCTTAACGTGCTTTCCGAGGCACGGAGGAAAACTCGGTATGTAATGGGTGGTCACCCATCCACAGACCAACCTAGGCAAGCGCGGCTTAACCTTAAGATCGACCCGAGCGGCTGCTATTTATTTAGCCACGAGCTCCTCACACAGCAAGCACACGCACAGACAGACAACATAGCGATCCAATAAGTGTTCCGAAAGGCTTTAGAGCTAAGCTTTGTCAAGGGAGTCTGTCACTTACCTAGCATCTGCATTCCCGTGTAGTTCCTGTCTAATTTGATGGTGTGTTCCACGGTGGCCGGTCGGTTCCGGTCGGGGAGGGCGAAGTGCAGTTCTATCTTAGCGGGGAACTCGCCCCAGCCGCGCCGGGATATGTGGTACGGCGGTTTGCTGAAAAACGTCACAAATAAGCAGTTATTAACTTTAAATCAAGGACATCTTATTAGCGTGTCGATGGCTATCTTTATGGATTCAGCTCAATATTTGACGAATAGCTACATTTATGAAAACACATACTATATATATCTTATTATATACTTATATTATAAAGCTGAAGAGTTTGTTTGTTTGTTTGTTTGTTTGAACGCGCTAATCTCAGGAACTACTGGTTGGAATTGGAAAATTCTTTTAGTGTTGGACAGTCCATTTCTTGAGGAAGGCTATAGGCTATATAACATCACGTTACGACCAACAGGTGCTGAGCAGCGTGGGTGAAACCGTGGGGAAAAGCTAGTAATATATATATTTGTGTGCCGCTGTGCCCAGCGGTTTTACCCGCTGAGGTTTAGGGTTTAGAAAAATAGATGTTAGCCGATTCTCAGACCTACCCAATATGTACCCAAAATTTCATAAGAATCGGTCGAGCCGTTTCGGAGGGGTACGGTAACTAACATTGTGACACGGAAATTGAATATAATCCTTACTAATATTATAAAAGCGAACGTGAGTTTGTTTGTTACCTCTTCACGCTTTAATCGCTAAATGTTAACTTAATCGTCTCCTGGTTTCCAACTATCTCTGTACAAAAATTCATCAAAATCGGTGTAGCCATTAAAGCGTGAAGAGGTAACAAACAAACTCACTTTTGCTTTTATAATATTAGTAAGGATTTTGGACTCATACGCTGAGCTCTGGGCAGCGAAAGAGAGATGAAGCTAATCAAAGCGTGTTAAGGCGCGGCAATAAGCCAATCTTTAGGTATTCGCGGAAGTGAGGCTAGCTGCAGACTGGACGTGGTCTGACACAAGTACACGACAGTATTGCATCGAAAGAATAGAAATAAGGTCGAAAATATTTCGGTGTTTGATTTTATTTGAATATCATGTCCGCCAAAATGTAGGTTATTTTGCAGTTTTAATTAAATAAAAAAAAATACAGTTCCGTGCTTGAAAAATTTTAGATATCTCTTTAGTCTATAAAATTTCCTTTGTTATAGATATAAAAAATATGATGTAGTCGCTGAAAAAATTGAGATTTTTTCTTGGTCTTTTTAAACATTTTTTTTTTCGTAGTAATAGACCACGTTAGAAAACTGATTTTATTTAAGTCTTTACTTTATGTATTGAACTATACACGGTATTTTTTTGGCTAGTGGCATGTACTGATACGGCTAACTTTGCGACGAAAATCTAGACGTTTTACGAAGTGTTTGCTTTGTACAGCGCCTTAAATGCTCTAGCTATAAATACTGACTCTATGTGAACTTGATGATGAGGCGCATATGAGTGGTGCAGGCGCACGCTGACGGCCGTGACGAGCCGCGACACGTCGGGCGCGGCGGGCGGCCCGCGCACGTACAGCAGCCACTTGTGCGTGCTGCGGTCCGCGCGGGACGCGGGCGGCGCGTACTTCGATGTGTTGCCTGGGAACAAAGTTATATGCGTCATGGTTACATTTATTATACACTTCTTTTTTTTTTTGAAAGGACAATTTATTGATGAATAAAAAATGAATTAAGTTGTAGTTTTTGTCTTGGTACTATCCCTGAATTTAAGTATTTATCCTACTAATATTATAAATGCGAATGTTTGTGTGAATGGATGGATGTTTGCTAGTATTTCACGTCAAAACGGCTGAACGGATCTTGATGAAATTTGGCACAGAGGTAGATTATAGTCTGGAATAAGACATAGGGTATGATCTCATATGTAAAATAAAAATGCTGGTTAACCTGTAGCCACTGTTTAAGTCCATCATAATTTTCCTGCCGTTGTCCCATTCTATTTGCGGTCGGCGCAACACGTTTTATTCTTCCATTCTTCCCTGTCAGACGTCACGGCATCATTTACTCCTTTCTCCTTCATATCATTCCTTACACAATCTATCCATCTTTTCTTTGGCCTTCCTCTCGCTCTCCGTCCATCAACATTTCCAAGATCCATCACTCTTTTAGTCACATGTCCTTCATCCCTCCTCATTACCAAGACAAACGACTCCCTTTTAATTTTTCTGTAACAGGCGCAATTTTCAAACTTCCTCAAATATACTCATTCCTTACATTAATTATCCATTCTTGTCACTCCACACATCCATCTCTACATTCTCATCTCCGCTACATGCAATCGTTTGTCATCCACCTTTTTTACAGGTCAGCATTCTGACCCATACAGTACAACAGGTTTAATCACGGACTTGTAGCCACTGTATATGTATCAGGGATGTAACGGAGGTAGTTTTATCGGAACCGAAATCGGAATCGGAGTTTTCAAATTTGGTTTATCGGAATCGGAATCGAAATCGGAGGCAGGGTCAGTTTGTTTAAGGACAAATAAAACATGATTTATAGTCAATTCTTTTCATTTTTACTTTTTATTATAAAATAAAAAACAACTGTGAACAAAAATTGGCATAATTCCAAATAAACAAAAGATAAAATTAATGAATTTAATTTTTAATTCTTCGAACCTGTTCGGCACAGGCCGTCGCGCGCCGCCCGCTTTGTTTCGTGCGACCTCCGATTAACATCCGATACGAAAGTATCGGAACCGAAGTTGGAACCGAAAGTGTAATAATAATCGGAAGTTCCGACTTAACGGAACCGGAATCGAAGCTCCGTTACATCTCTGATATGTATTAGTCAAATTACTATAATTTTTATTTTCTAATATAATAATTTTTGCGTTTGTAAATAAATAAATATATCCATTAATTACAAAATTAACTTCAATGTCAGTATACCACTTACCGATAACAATCCTATACCGGTGTTTCATCTTGTTTCTCGTCACCTCGTCTAAGGTCACCACGTTCGTGATCTTGGGGTCCAGATGCCGCGGGACCTTCTTAGGACGGCTGGTGCAGGGCTCCTCATTCAGCTCCAAGATCATCTCGTCCGGCTTCCTGTCCGGACGTAGGGTCTTTGTTGTGTCCGCTGAGATCGTGTAGTTGCGTTTTTGGAGCATTGCCTGTGGTAGATAAAAAAAAATTGTAGAGTAAGTTTTACAGGGACTAAACTACTTAAACAAATGTTAAGAATCCGGCTTAATGAAAGGCCCGTTCACGATTTGTATATTGACGGCACGGTTGTCGCGGATTCGATCCCCGCAAGAAACAAATATTTGTATAACCTTCAGGTAGTTTTTTCGGGTCTGGCTGTTTGTGTATGTGAGTTTGAATGTTTATAAACGCACCCACGATACAGGAAAAAATCCTAGTGAGGGGCAATGTTTAAAAAAAGGACTCCTCGGCGCTACTAAAAATTACTTTAAGGAATATTCCCATAGATCATCGCTGGGCCCGGCGAAATTGAAACACAATAGGGCACTTATAATAATTGGGAAGGAGCAGTGGCGGGCGAGGGGCCTGGATGGAGGGCAAGCTATCGACTTTTGATATGCGTCCCCCCCCCCCCCCCTCTTACTGTTTATGTGGTTGTTAGGAGTCATTGGTATAGTTAAATTGCTGCTCAATACTGCTCTAGTAACACAATTATTGTAAATTATAGTTTAAAAAAATCTATTACCTGTTTAATTACCTTTCACGTATGGGATTAAACGTTCTACGCGCCATCTATTGGTACCGAGACTCCACGCGACATCAAAGTTCTATCTCTTAACGTAGGTTTAATAATTCGTAAAATAATTCAATCGATGGCCACTAGATGGCATATTACAAATTATCGATTTGTTGTTTTTTAAGCTTATGAATATATATTCAACGTTTAAATCTCACTAATAAATTAATTAACATCTAATTCTTTATTTTGCTTTTCAGCTTTTACATTCACACAAAGTCTGAAAGTATAAATCATGCAAAATGACATACGAAATAACCATTAAGCATTATTCTGAAGCGGATTTTAATGCGTTTTTTATACCAAAAAAAGTTTGTCACGCTCCTTGAAAACAATAGAATAAACATACCTGGGTCTGTACAAGAAATCATTTCTTGTGGATTCATTGAATATACGGTGAATTATAAGTTATCTCAATGTAGCATACCTTTCAGGCGCCAATTTCCGAATTCACATTTTAAAATTAAAATCACTAAATCAGTTAATCACTTAACAAAATCGTAGGTTGTCACATCGCACCAAAATCATTAACCACATTACTCAGTAATTTAAATAACATAACTAAATCAAAACTCCCAAACTAAACAAACTATACAAAAGAAACAAAATAATAACAATTGTCATTCGCAATTTGTTGCACTTGTTCTTGCAACTATATTCAGGTCGGTCATCGGATGGTTCATATGCGCGAACTTAATGGACAAGCCAGGCTTTACTAGCCCGTATAAATCGCCGTACAAGTACCTAAAATTTATCAATGAATTGTATTTAACTTCTATACAAATGAAAAGCCTCATTGAAAGCCAACGAGTGCGAAAGAGACGCGCTAGAGCGAGAGATCATTGCGCGCGCTTTCGGTAGTGTTGACATGTCACGAATAGCTCCGAATCAGACACGATTGAATTTTGTTCGAATTTGATGAATGACTGACTTTAGTGAGTCGTAGTATTTTATATGGATCTGGTAATGTAAGCGTGCGGCAAATTAATTTGCGTGTATTTAAAATATTTTTGTTCGTGAATGTTTATGTTAGTTTTGGTACAGTTAGGTAGTAGGTTATATAACTATTGGTCTGATTGGTGTTATAATTTAGGGGAAGCCTGGCTTATGGGCTTCTATTGGACCTTCGCCCCTGGGAAGGAGCAACGACACAACTGCTGGGACGAGGTAATGTGTCGTGCATTGCACTGTAGTACGATTGTCAGTGCATCTCGACGGTCCCTACGTACATAAGGTTAAGTCAAAAACCGAGGTTTACAGGAGAGCGTAATTTGTGTTCAACACGCCCTAGAAATAGTTCTATGAGCAATCCTTACTAATCTTATAAAAGCGAAAGTGAGTTTGTTTGTTTGTTTGTTACCTCTTCACGCTTTAATGGCTACTCCGATTGTGATGAATTTTGGTACAAAGATAGTTGGGAACCAGGAGACGGACATAGGCTACTTTTTATTTAAAAAGAGTGGGATGTCAACAAATCAATACGGCGCAAGGGGAACTGTTAAGTACCCCGAATTTACCGCGAGCGAAGCCGCGGGCAAAAGCTAGTAATAAATATATTCTTTCTACAATATTTTAACAGTTTTAAAAGCTTATGATGCCATTGACACATAAATATTTTATTTTTTTACGTTTTCTTAGAAAAACTTATAGATGACCGTTTCTACGACACTTATTCTTTGTATTTATAATAAGTACTTGTTCTTTTATACGATTTCTAAAACAAGGTACTTAAATAAATTAAATAAAAATCGTATGTCAGCATGTGCGCATAGATACTAAAGCCAATGATACAATAAAAAAATGCCATTTTCGACATGTCTTTATGTACAGACGCCAGCAATTCAAGCTACCCGAAACTGTCAATTTTTCCCAATGAACCTTGAACCTAATACTTTAGAAATAAAGTCGAAAATCTATCAAAGAAATCTGACAGATTGTAGTAGCTTGATGTGCAGGCGTCTGAACGTCGGGACCGTCAATCTGTTTGATATTTGTTTCAAGATTTTTGTTTGAGAATGTTTTTATTTATCTAGACTAGAAGTTTTTCTTTCTATTTGTAGAGTTGAATTATCACCAATCTATACTAATATTATAAAGCTGAAGAGTTTGTTTGTTTGAACGCGGTAATCTCAGGGACTACTGGTTGGAATTGGAAAATTCTTTTAGTGTTGGATAGTCCATTTCTTGAGGAAGGCTATAGGCTATATAACATCACGCTACAACCAACAGGTGCTGAGCAGCGTGGGTGAAACCGCGTGGAACAGCTAGTAGTTTAAAATGCTCCTTTTTAGGGTTCCGTAGTCAACTAGGAACCCTTATAGTTTCGCCATGTCTGTCTGTCCGTCCGTCCTCGCTTAATCTCTGTGACCGTTAGCACTAGAAAGCTGATGTTTGGTACCAATATGTTTCTCAATCACGCCGACAAAGTGCTAAAATAAAAATTGGAAAAAAATGATTTATTAGGGTAGCCACCCTATATGTAAAGTGGGGAGTGATTTTTTTTTTAATTTCAACCCTAACGTGTGATATATTGTTGGAAAGGTATTTAAAAATGAATAGGGGTTTACTAAAATCATTTTTAGGGTTCCGTAGTCAACTAGGAACCCTTATAGTTTCGCCATGTCTGTCTGTCCGTCCGTCCGTCCGTCCGTCCTCGCTTAATCTCTGTGACCGTTAGCGCTAGAAAGCTGAAATTTGGTACCAATATGTATATCAATCACGCCGACAAAGTGGTAAAATAAAAATTTGAAAAAAATGTTTTATTAGGGTAGCCACCCTATATGTAAAGTAGGAAGTGATTTTTTTTTTAATTTCAACCCTTACGTGTGATATATTGTTGGAAAGGTATTTAAAAATGAATAGGGGTTTACTAAGATCATTTTTTGATAATGTCAATAATTTCGGAAATAATCGCTCCAAAAGTAAAAATCAATGTGTCCCCCCCCCTCTAACTTTTGAACCATAAGTCTAAAAAATATGAAAAAAATCTGAAAAGTAGAACTTTATAAGGACTTTCTATGAAAATTATTTTGAACTTGATTGACACAACAGTTTTTGTACAAAAAAGACAAAAAGTTGTACAAAATAATTTCTGGACTAAGTTTGTAGTATAATCGTATATGCAAGCTTTTTTTGTAACTTTGTTTACATATTTTATTATCCTGAACGTATCTTTTTTCAACAAAAAAAGAATTATTGGAATCGGTTCTCGCAATCCAAAATTACCACCAAAATTGCACGTCTTTGTATTAATTAGTAACCCAATTCCTCGAGAGATGGCGCTGTAGGTACATATTACATTGGATCGGGTATTACCGAATTGTTCGGTTGGCCTCATAACTGGGAACACTTATTGTGACGGACGGGAAACTACGGAACCCTACACTGAGCGTGGCCCGACACGCTCTTGGCCGGTTTTTTTGCTATTGTCAATAATTTCGGAAATAATCGCTCCAAAAGTAAAAAACAATGTGTCCCCCCCCCTCTAACTTTTGAACCATAAGTTTAGAAAATATGAAAAAAATCTGAAAAGTAGAACTTTATAAGGACTTTCTATGAAAATTATTTTGAACTTGATTGACACAACAGTTTTTGTACAAAAAAGACAAAAAGTTTTACAAAATAATTTCTGGACTAAGTTTGTAGTATAATCATATATGCAAGCATTTTTTTTTAACTTCGTTTACATATTTTATTATCCTGAACGTATCTTTTTTCAAACAAAAAAAAGTATTATTGAAATCGGTTCTCGCAATCCAAAATTATTTAAAAAAGTATTAATTAGGAAATACAATTCTCTAGTGTTCAACGTCAAACAAATAATAAACTCATAAGTGGGAACACTTATTGTGACAGACGGGAAACTACGGAAACCTACACTGAGCGTGGCCCGACACGCTCTTGGCCGGTTTTTTATGAAACTGCAAAAGAGAACTCGGTGACTTTTTTGCAGCCGACTTCTGGAAGTAAAGTTATTTTTCACTTCTTTTTTTTAAAGTCGGTTTTACTTTTTACTAAAAAGTTTTTTTTTTATTTCAGGAGTTTTAGCTATGGTATACTTATAATGATATATCATAATAATATAATAATATGTAATAATGATATATCACATTTTATTTTAACGAGTATTAATTTTCCATTGTTTTTAAAAGATTAGCAGATCATCCGAAAAGAAAAATATATGTATTATAGACGATAACTCAAAAACTACCTAAGCAATATAAGTAAAGTTGATATGGGACCACCTGGGAAGTATACCCTATCAAACAAGAAATTAAAATTTGAAAATCGTTCCAGGCGTCTTTGAGTAATCGGTGAACATACTTACATAAAAAAAAAGATTCAGACGAATTGAGAACCTCCTTTTTTTTGAAGTCGGTTAAAAAAGGAGGAGGTTCTCAATTAGAAAGTTTGTTTTGTTGTATGTTGATGTTACTTAGATTTTTAAAATCGAAAGGGTAAGTATATTGTTTTATTCATTGGTGTTTTTTTTTTAACTTATAGGTTTTTATATTTTTTTTTATTATTTCACCAAGCTAAATTACCAGAAGTTAAGAAAGGCAGGTGCAACCGAAGGCACAGCTAGTATATGAACATGAGACTCACCGAATAATCCTTCCTACTCTTGTTCCTCGGGGCTCTGATCTTGAATATCTCGTCGAGGTCCACCGTCTGCTTGCCAAGCAGTTTCCGTACGGAGGGGTGCAAGCGACGCTGACCTTCGCGAAGAATTGTGGACACCTGGGGAAGAAGATTCAGTAGAAGAGAAGTGATGACTCAACTAAGATGAGTTTTTTTTTGTCCGATAGGATGTGTCTTCTCCCACTCTGAGCGGAGTGGAAGGGTGTGTCAGACTTTTACTGACTAAAACCCATCCATTTTCTTTTTTTGCCCTTGACGGTTTGGCTTTAGAGCAACCCGAAACGCCAGCAGGCGGAGGCCCTGGCAGGCCCCTCTGCTTTGCTGACATCTCTTTGAGGCGCGCGTGGAATACTAACGCCTTACGACACGGCCTGTCGTCAATAGACGGACGGACGGTGAGCTACCCATTGCTATGCGTCTACAGACCCGCATCTACGGTGACCGGGAGTCTCGGGGCGTCTCCTGCGGCGGCTGGGTTGGTTTGAGGTTCTTTCCCTCAAAAGTCTGACACGCCCCCCCATTTTGCCCAGAGCAAGGGACATTATTTGATGATTTCCAAAAAGAAGCGCAAGAGCAAGTTAGTTGTTTAGTGCAATGTTCTTAATTCCAAGCATAATTCACTACTATCATTCATCATGTCTTCGGACAACACTGCCCGACCTAGGATTCGAACCCAGCATCTCATGCTCACCATGCAATCGATCCCAATCTCAATCACGACTTCGTACAAGAGTGCCAATTTTCTGAAGATTGGAATTGAAACTGGATCGGATTGGAATGGAATCGAGATTGGGATTGATTTCAAGAGTAAGCCTGCAGTCCCGCTTACAGCCACTATACCAACGAGATAGTCTATTAATTTTTAGAATTCCGTACCATACTTCAAAAGGACAAAACGGGGTTTTTTTTTTGGGGGGTGGGGAATCACCAAATAACTTCCTCTCCCCCGCTCTGGGCGGAGCGGGGGAGAGTGTCAGACTTTTGCTGACTAAAACCCACCCATGTACCTTCTATTGCCCTTTACGTTCCGGGGCCGCGGTATCTCTTTTAAACAACCCGCAACTAACGGAACGCTTATAAAATCACTTTGTTTGCCGTCTGTCTGTCTGTTTGTCTATCAAGACCCTTTAGCTCGGGAAGGTTTACTCAAGTCCTTTGGACTTGTGGAAAAATTATACCTCTAACCCCCGAAAACTGAAACGTCACTCAAAATTTGAGGGCTGCTTAACATTTGAGCAGCTCTTAAACTTTAGATCTTGTATTGTCAAACATCGCCTTTGAGTATCTGTTAAATTTAAGTGGTACTTAAATTTTGAGTGACGTTTCAGTATTCGGGGGTAAGTCTACGAAGTCAAAAGATATGACCGTTTACGTCGTAAGTTAGTACGGAACCGTTCGGTGCGCGAGTCTAACTCACTCTTGGCCGGTTTGTTTTTATTAACGTAAGACAAACTCCTCACCTCAGCCCTTGCTCTGGGCTCAGTCTGTGCAGCAATCTCATCCTGCATCTGGCCGTTAGACAGCATCAGCTTCTGATCCTTGTAGTAGCTGTTCACTAACGCATACCGGAGACGATGGAGTAGACGACGTGATGTGGACATCCTGAAACCAATGCTTTATATTTAGTTGGGGAAAAAAATGAATGCCTTAAAATCAAATCATTTATTTCAATTAGACCATTACAGGCACTTTTGAATGCCAAGAAACAAAATGAATTTACAAGGCATAATAACTTGTGAAAGTACTGTAGTTGCCTTCCTCAACTAGACCTAACACTTAATCACAGCTACCCCTCCTCATCATCATCATTTTCCTGCCCTTGTCCCATTCTATTTGGGGTCGGCGCAACACGTTTTCTTCTTCCATTCTCCCCTATCAGACGTCACGGCATCATTTACTGCTTTCTCCTTCATATCATTCCTTACACAATCTATCCATCTTTTCTTTGGCCTTCCTCTCGCTCTCCGTCCACCAATATTCAGATCCATAACAGTTGCAACTTTAAAATACAAAAAGCTCTATTTGAAAGTTGCAAGTGTTACAGAAAAATTGAAAGAGAGTTGTTTGTCTTGGTGGACATGTAATGAGGAGGGACGAAGCACAAGTGACTAAAGGAGTAATGGATCTGTAGTTGATGAACGGAGAACAAGAGGTAGGCCAAAGAAAATATGGATGGATTGTGTTTAGGAATGATATGAAGGAGAAAGGAGTAAATGATGCCGTGACGTCTGATAGGGGAGAATGGAAAAAGAAAACGTGTTGCGCCGACCACAAATAGAATGGTAATCTTTATGAATTGTAAGCTTTTGCATTGTTTATTCTAATGTTTCATTAAATTCCATTCAGTAGTTTTTGCGCCAAAGAGTAAAAAACATCCATACAAACTTTCACTACTATAATATATTAAGTAGGATAACTATATATTTCCCTTTTGCTTTCAGTAATATTAGTTTTAAGTTATGTGTTTGTATTTTTCTCTTTAATAAACCTATAGAATGCTTTTAACACATGTGTATGAAAAACAAGAATGCGCCCTGGATGTCGACAACACAAATATTGTGGGAAAAAAAAACAGGTAAACAAACCAGCAGTCTCAAGGAAACTATAGGTAACAAAAGGTCTTTAAAATAACAGATATGAAAGTAGTGTAACTAAAAAGCCTTATATTTGTAGTTATAAATACGGAAGGTGAAACTAAAACTTCCTATTATGATCATTTGTTTTTTTTTTTTTATTTTGCTTGCCAGTAACATTACTATAGTAAGGTTTAGTGGGTTTAACAGCCGAATACTGACACGCCACTCAAATATTTAAGGGCTGCTTAAACGTTTGAGCAGCTCTTAAACTTTAGATTTTGTATGGTCAAACGTCACTTCTGAGGCTATGTTAAATTTAAGTGGGACTTAAATTTTGAGTGACGTTTCAGTATTCGGGGGTATGAGTCTTAGAATTAAAAAGCAATCAATCACACCAAGGCATTGCTGGCCTTAATTGTGGAGCTGGAGCGGATTGAATAATATTCCCACCCAAACGCGAAACACACTTTTTCCTGATGCGAAATAAAACCCACCAATGTTCCTAAAATTGCTCTGCATTCTAGGGCTGCAGTATCTTTTTCGAATAACCCGCAACCCCGGCAGGCCCTTCTACTTGGGCATAGAGTTGCAGAGGCTAGCTCTTTATACAATACAAAACTAATACAGTTTTAAGTAAAGTAAGGGCTATGAAGGGATTTTAAATTGACAGGTGTGAAAGTAAGGTTAGAAGGAAGCCATATCAGTCTACAGTTAAAAGTATAGGAGGACCTTATACTAAGTAATATGCACATTTGTGTTTCAAAATATAAGAAATAAACTATTGGCTTATCACAAAATGAGTAGTTATTTCTGTTTCTGAAGTATGCTTGATTCATTGGAAAACAAATATTATTATGTTTTCTACAGCAATACATAGTTTATGGAAATAAAAGATTCCGTATACTTTAAATGGCTTGCCTAGGTTAATAAAATATTTCATCAAGTTTAGAACTTGCAAAATAATAATAATAAACAAAAATGACAGATCAAAGAAGAAGGAAAAACTTGATCAACAAAAACACCACATGGTGTTTAATAATACGTTATTCAAATTATACACTGATAAATTAACCTCGAAAAGGTTTCATAAATAGAGACAAAGGTAGAAAAACACAACAAACCGTTGATCTATAAGCATGACTTCATTTTCACGGATTTCTAACTCATTCAAAAATTCCCGCCTGATAATTTCTTTGATTTTCTCAACTTTCTCTTCTTCTGAGAAGCTTGGGGGCTCCTCCTTGACGCAGACCGGAGCCTCCGGGTAATCAGGATCATGATATTCCTCCTTTGGATCCATTTCTTGCAATTTTTACAGTTAAAAATGAGTAACGCCCTAGGAGCGTCGTCTTATAATTACACTTTTTTACACTATTCTTATAGTCACGGCACTTTAGTTTTTGGTTGATTATCACATTTATTCACAGCTCGATTAGGTGGGATGTTTATACTAACACTATTTAGTAAAAAACTATTGTAGTATTTAACCAATTTCCGCATTTGACAGTGGAAAGGTCAACAGCCGATTCATTCAAGTTTTTAACTTTTTTTTAAATGCATTCATCGAGACAGACATAGGTCGTACTGTCATGAGCAGACGTGATACTATTTTTGTAATGTTATTTTTATTTGGTTTGTATTTTACTGAAATTGTGCGTGTATCTTTGTGTACGCAAAATTGGTACAAAACTATCAATGAATCTAAATTGCAGAAATATTCCGTTTGCTAATAAAACGCCGCACATGGTATGCACACGTGCGGAATTTTCCGCGAAAAAATATATAAATATGTTTTGTTAGACTAATTAAACAGCTTTTTCGTAAATCAAACCGTAACGTATAAAACAACGAAATTAAGTTTTTTTTTATCAATAGCCATGTAAAATTAGTAACTTCATTGGCAGAATAACTAGCAACACACAAGTCTCTAAAATATTTTTCCTGACATGCAACACCACTAACAACTGTCAAACTTTTTACGTTGACGTTTTTGCGAAAATCCTTTCTTTATTTTACTAGAATTTTAATAAAATCTAAAACGGCCTCCAGTAACGGATCGCCGTCGTGTGGACAAAGGAGCGTAGACCGTGATGTAAGGGCTCGCGGGGACGAGCAAACGCCTATGTCAGACTCGCAGACTCAGGGGCCAGAGGCCATGACCGAAAGACGTCCCTTCTTCTATCCAGACAGTAGTAGCGATACGGAGGAGTATAGAAGGGACGAGGAGCGTCGCAAGCGGTTATCGAAGCGTACTGGCCCTAATATCCGAACGCGTCCTACGATGCCGCCGAAAAATTTAACCGCGAATACTCCTACTCCTTCGACGTCGACGGCTCAGGAACCGACCAGAAATGGGCAGAAAACGACGAACCAGCTTGGAGAAGACCGTATAACGCTGGTGGTGGACAATACGAGGTTCGTCGTGGACCCTGCACAGTTCACAGCTCATCCCAACACAATGTTAGGAAGGATGTTCAGCTCAGGTATGTTTTTTTTTAATTTTAATTGTCTTTGGTGATGGACTGTTACAAAGGTTTTACTACGACACATTAAATCTGAATTTATTTGTGTTATATAAATTGAAATGGAATGTTCTTGAAAGTTGTAACTTTATTTATTGGAAACTTTTAAAACTTTTCTTGTTAGATTTTGAAAATGTTGCTTTATAAATTTTCCAATGCATTAGTAACTGGAATAAGTTCGCTTTTGTTAGTCTATTGGAGATAACCATGGGACTCTTGGTTTCATTCTCAACTCTCTTTATTTTAATATTAATTAAGCAACAAACAGAATGACATTTAAAAAAAAATCTCAGGCAAAGTTTCATCATATTGTGTTACTAATTGTATACATTTCTTAAAGAGATAGATAATAAATTTATGAGAGAAATTATTGAGTTAATAACTGATGTGAAAGTTTAAATAATTCTACTGCTTTTAACATTTTGTATGTGTTGATTAAATATATTTTTACATCCCTGGGCAAAACATAAATAATCTAATTATCTTTAACATCCTACACTCTTTCGTAAGTTAACCTATCTTTAAAAATAAAGCATTCTGATTTTGATTTTTTCTTTCTCATATTTTGTTAATACTGACCCAGTATCCTAATAAGATAATCTACTTCTGACAATATCTAACAGAGAATCTAAAACTATTTTCAATGCAAGAACATTATCTGTTTATATTTGATATTATCTATTGGTAGTACAAATAACTAAATCTTTTAAGCTATTTTTTTTCTTATTTAGTTTCTTTCTTGTCTGGAAAACATATTTTATGCAAGCTTAGGAATGTTTAAAGGTTAAAAAATAACTTGCCTTCCAGGCAAACAGGCATTTCGAACATCCCACCATAGGACAAACAAAAGATTTAAAAAACACTGCCTTGTATAATTTATTTAAGTACTCTCTAAAAATAATTGACATTCTGTTGGCCCTGGGGCTGAGCGATCGACTGCTGCTCTGCGTGTCATGGGTTTGATCCCCACATGGAACAAATATTTGTATGACCTACATACAGGTAGTTGTTTGGGGTCTAGCTGTTTGTGTATGTGAGTTTAAATGTGGGGCAATGATAAAAAAATAAATGAAAAATATAACATAAATCATCCTTTTCTGTCAAGCCCACTATTTAAACCTTAGCCTCAACTACATGCCAAAAACCTCATTTCGAAGATCCACAATTAATGCTAATTGCAACAATTATAGCTAATTCATGATAATGGACCTTAATACTGGGAAGTACCTCGACTTCTAAGAAATATGCAAATTACTTTCACTAACAATTAGTCATCGTTTTATTGTGAAACTAACTGTGGCCCGTAGTTTCACTTGCATGGTTATAAATCTACACTATATAAATGAATCCCCATTTCCCTTGGTAACAGCATCACATGTGAATGGCGGGACCAATTCCAGTTTTTCTTTTTTTGTTGTGTTGTTTAATATCGGGAGATGGCTCTTATGAAAAAAAAATAAGTAGGTTGGCTAGGTAGATTTGATAGGGTAGGCAGGGTAGGCTGGGTCAGTAGGGTAGCAAAATTGCATTGCAATGCATGCCAGGCACAACTAGTATGCAATATATCTTAATAATAATCTTAATGAATTGTAACCTATGCATCATTATAATTGTATTGTTTGTGTATGTGAGTTTAAATGTTTGTAAACGCACCCACAATGCAGGAGAAATTCCTAGTGTGGGGCAATTTTTAAAAAGGAAAAAATATGTATGAATACAAGCTGTGCCCAGCGGTTTCACCCGCTGCTCACAATTCTCAGACCTACCCGATATGTACACAAAACTTCGTTTAAATCGGTCCAGCCGTTTCGGAGGAGTATGGGAACGAAAACTGTGACACAAGAATTTTATATATTAGATTGAAAACTTGGGAAGTTGATGTGTTTACGTTGAAATATGCACAGTACTTTCACAAATAGATTAGTCACAGTTTTACTAAGAATTCTCTCATTAAAAACCATGAGTAATGTCAGGGGAATATTTTATGCCAATAACTTCATTTTTACAGTTAGAGTATTTTGTTTTAACCACTCTTGGATTTTTTCCTGTATCGTAGGTGCATTTACAATCCGGGGTATAAGTATAAGGTTCCGTTTCTTCCTTTTGCAGTACGGAACCTTATATTATGTTTTTTTACCTATTAGTAACCACATGACCTAAAAGTGTTGCTAATAACAAAACAAAAAAGCAACTATCAACGTCCTAAAGTCACAACACAATTGAAGTTTCAGGCAAAGTTCAACTTTTTGTCTTTACAACTTAGATTCATATTCCCCTAACTGATGATGACCAATACATAAAGTCGAACCAATCATTATGGAAAACTAAATCTTTACCTCTGGTAAATAAGGTTCATATTCACAAAATATGTTCATTGCTCAATTTCTCTAGGAAATTTTGAGTCATTTATTACCTAGTCAGTAATTTCTAGGTCATTTTTGTTTACTAACAGTTAACAGATCATAGACAAATTGTTCACTCTACATATATGACGCCTATAATCAACGAAGGGTTTTTGTACACACGTCAGCAAGGTCAACCTATTCTAAACCATTATAACCTGATCTCTATACTACGGATCGCACACCGTAGTAGAGAGATCAGGTTAAAATGGTTTTGTTGTATAGTTTGATGTCGTCGTGTGTACCTAATAGTATACCCATTTTGCCAGTTATGTTTAAGTCCGATATGGTAATAGGGGCGACCCTATTGCCATTAATTGCGTACAAATCCAGACTCTGTGACTGAGTAATTCATCATCTGCCTAGTCTTTTCCCAACTACGTTGGGGTCGGCTTTCAGTCTTATCGAATGCATTTGAATACCAGTATTTTACATGGAGCGACTGCCTATCTGACCTCTATAACCCAGTTAGTCCTGGGTAATACGATACCCCTTGGTAAGACTGATGGTTGTCAGACTTTCGGGACGCTGACTACCTGTTACGACTGTCAAAGATCTACAAATGACAGCTGAGACCAACAGCTTAACGTGCTTTCCGAGGCACGGAGGAAACTCGGTATGTAACTGGTGGTCACCCATCCACAGACCAACCTAGGCAAGCGCGGCTTAACCTAAAGATCAGCGAAGCGGCTGCTATTATTTAGCCACGAACTCTTCTGTGACTAAGATATTATTGATGGTAAAACCCATTAAAACTTGCCTTTTTTTTCGGTTGGGAAATCATCAAATAACTTCCCCCGTTCTGGGCGGAGTGTCAGAGTTTTACTGACTAAAACCCACCCATGTTCCTTCTATTGCCCTTTGCGTTCCGAAGCCACGGTATCTATTTCGAAAAACCCACAATTGGGTAGTTGACACCATTAACCAATAATTTAAAAACACAACTTTTCTGAAAGAACACCTTATTCTAGACCTGAGAACTCCATTAATTTCAAAATAACTTTAAAATTCGGTTTTTAGTTGCTTTTAAATCAATAAATAGTTGCATCATTGACTTGACAACGTAGTGACGTCATCGTTGCGAGTCTCATACAAAATCTATGGGGGAAGCGCGTTTTGACAGCTCATAAAAAGTATGTCAATTGATTGGTGGTGTCAACTACCCTATTGTGAACCACCCGCAAATTAAAACTTGCCTGACATGGGTTTCGAATCCTCATGCACTTATTCACGTTTGGACCAAAGAGGTAGTCAATAAACTTTTGTCTTTCTGTTGACCCAATTTGTTTAAAAACTTGTTTTGTTCGAACCATAAAGAAGTGTTGCTTGTTTTTTTATTTTGTTGGTTTTATTTTGTGAATATTTGTGGTTCGTTAAGTGATGAGTGTTTGACACGAAAACATGGATGTTGTTGTATCTAAAATATATTGGACTAGCACGTGCCCGCGGCTTCGCCCGTATGAACATCGGAAAAAAAGTATCCTATAAATAAAATAATAATAAAATATTTATTGCCAGAAAGAGATTTGTACAATACCACTTACAAACTAACAATAACTTTAAATGTACAGTATAGATAGACTATAATCTACCTCTGTGCTAAATTTCATCAATATCCGTTTGGCCGTTTTGATGTGAATGAGTAACTAACATTCATCCATCCATCCTCACAAACATGCGCATAAATACTAGCTGTTCCCCGCGGTTTCACCCACGCTGCTCAGCGCCTGTTGGTCGTAGCGTGATGTTATATAGCCTATAGCCTTCCTCAAGAAATGGACTACCCAACACTAAAAGAATTTTCCAATTCCAACCAGTAGTCCCTGAGATTAGCGCGTTCAAACAAACAAACAAACTCTTCAGCTTTATAATATTATTATAGTATATATAGATTAGTAGGATAGTAGTATTTTAATACTCTTTAATTAACTTCACTAATTGTAACTTTGTAACCAAATCTTAGAAGATCTATAAGTAACAAAATCAAAATCAAAAGTAATTTATTCAAATTATTTTTGAACGTCACATTACAAGAGACAGTCCCACAAAAACGCCCTGCCCTTCGCCACTTCCTAGTGTTTTAGCTGGGAAGAAGAAGTGGCGGAACAAACTCCCCAGCAACACATCTGTCTGTCAGGTTAGAAGAACCAGATTTTAACACCCGGACTCGTTAGTCCGGGTGTTAAAATCTGGTTCTTCTAAGCACTTGAAGCCGTTGCTTCAAGTGCTTACCGAAGCACGGAGGAAGCTCGGGATGGTGTGAACGGTCACCCATCCACAGACGAACCTTGGCAAACGCTGCATACCTGCTACCCTTTTATTGTTTTTTTTTCGGGTGGGAAATCATCCAATGACTTCCCCCGCTCTGGGCGGAACGGGGGGGCATGTCAGACTTGTGCTGACTAATAAAACCCACACATGTTCCTTCTATTGCCCTTTACGTTCCGGGGCCGCGGTATCTCTTTCGAACAACCCGCAACCCCGGCAGGCGGAGGCTCTGGCGCCCCTCTGCTTTGCTGACATCTATTTGAGGCGCGCGAGAAACATGAACGCGCCGTCGATACGGCCTGTCGTCAATCGACGGACGGACGGTGAGCTAATACCTGCTACCCTACCATGACATCTTATAACAGAACTTATTTCACTGAGGGAAAGAGACAGAGCTATACATGGTGTCTAGCACCATTTCTTTCCCTCAGTGGAATAAGTTCTGCTTTAAGATGTCATGGTAGGCCTATAGAACGGCTCTTTCAATTTAGCCACGAACAAGTACAGTAGGACGTTATTATAGTGAACTAGCTTTCGCCCGCGGCTTCTCCCGCGTTAAATTTGGGTAATACAGTTCCCCTTGCGCCTTATTGATTTGTAATAGCAACGCTAAGTTTTCCCTTTTCTTCCCTCTTTCTCCCTCACATCCCACTTTTTTTAAATAAAAATGATGAAATTGTCTATGTCCGTCTCCTGGTTCCCAACTATCTATGTACCAAAATTCATCACAATCGGTTTAGCCATTAAAGCGTGAAGAGGTAACAAACAAACAAACTCACTTTCGCTTTTATAATATTAGTAAGGATTAAAAGTGTCGAAATGTTATGAAACAATTTTCTGTTTACAAAAACATGTTTTAAAAACGCGTTGTCATCATCATAGTGCGCTCAGTAAATAAAACCAGGATATGAACAAAATCAGAACAGTAGATCACTTGATAATAATAAATGATTGTAGGATTCCTTATCAATTGTGTCATGCGTGAAGTAAATAATCTCATTGAACTGAGATTTTATTGCATACTAGCTGTGCCCGCGGTTTCGATGATACATTTTTTTTAGAACGAAAAAATTATACACGGAAAAAATTAAGACCAAATGTTGTAACGACACTTTTTTCTTAAGACAAAAAGTTGTAACGACACTTTTTTGCTTAAGACAAAAAGTTGTAACGACACTTTTTTATTTAAGACCAAAAGTTGTAACGACACTTTTTGCTATAATTGTAAGCCCTCTCTCATTAGTCAGTAATCAAGTCTTGACACTGCCCCCCGCTCCGGGGGAAGTTATTTGAAGATTACATTACCCATCCGTTAAAAAGAGGTTCTAAACAAAATAGAAAGAATCAGGATTACTATTAATTGTAAAATCAAAATCAAAAGTCATTTATTCAAATTAGGCTGATAATCAGCACTTTTTGGACGTCACATTACAAGAGACAGTCCCACAAAAACGCCCTGCCCTTCGCCACTTCCTAGTGTTTTAGCTGGTAAGAAGAAGTGGCGGAACAAACTCCCCAGTAATACTAACATTAGGCTAAGTTACTTTACTACAATACTAACAATATATGGATTTATCTGAAATAAATTATTTGAATTTGAATTACCCGAAAGATTTCGTGTTGTACTAATCACACAGCAAGGTCGCTGTTCGGTCCCGATATATTTTCGTGCGAAACATTCACATACAAAATGTTAAATAAACATGAATGTACACACATTACTGTACTTTTTGACATTGTCGGATAAAAATAGCTCGTCTGTTTGTTAAGTCTTGCGCGTTGAATTTGTGAATGAATCGATCACTATGAAGATTATTGTCATATGAAAATTGTATTTTAAGGTGCTCTCCGGGGTGGCAGGTTGTTCGAAAGAGATACCGCGGCCCCGGAACACAAAAGGCAAAAGAAGGAACATGGATGGGTTTTAGCCAGTACAAATCTGACCCTCCCTTGCGCTCCGCCTAGAGCGAGAGATTTTATTTGATGATTTCCAATCCAAAAAATAAAAACCGTCCAAGAGCGTGTCGGGCCACGCTCAGTGTAGGGTTCCGTAGTTTCCCGTCCGTCACAAGTTCCCACTTATGAGTTTATTATTTGTTTGACGTTGAACACTAGAGAATTGTATTTTATTATTATCCAAGTACGGGAATAGTGCGTTAAACTACTATGTGAGTTAAACTATTATATAAACTATCATAGACCCGTAATATTCCATTGATGTAATAAATGCAAATCCAATGCCCCACAAACCCGACTTCTCTCTCCGCCATATATAATTTATAAATGACACTCAGGCTCTATTAGTTCCGGGTAAAGAAAAAGAGGCACTTCTCTAGGCCGAAACGATGTGTGTTGGCCTGTTGGGATAACAAATCATGAAAGGCGCGCACAGCGTCGTCCTCAACATGATTCACTTTTCAAAATATACGAGAACATTTTAATACCGGACAAATCAAAATCAAACCTCGACAACTAATTAGATTATGCACTCATAAATATAATTACGAATATATTTAAGAGCAACTTACTTTACCACGGTAGGTTATGAAAGCACGCAATATCTTAACATCGACTTTTAAAAAATGACGTCATTACAAAACGCCATCTATCGAACTATTTATGAACTGGTTTTTACCTTAACATTATTTTGATGGTGTTAAAAAAATAAATTTTAGTTTTGTTCCAAATTGCCTTAGCATGGTCTTAAAAGAAGTTTTATCTATACTAATATTATAAAGAGGAAAGATTTGTTTGTTTGTTTGTTTGTTTGTAATGAATAGGCTCCGAAACTACTGGACGGATTTCAAAAATTCTTTCACCTTTGGAAAGCTACATTATCCCCGAGTAACATAGGCTATATAACATCACGCTACGACCAACAGGTGCTGAGCAGCGCGGGTGAAACCGTGGGGAACAGCTAGTGTAGTTATAAGATACCGCCAATGCCAAGGAGAGACCAACCGAACAATTCGGTAATACCCGATCTAATAGTAGTAATAAGTACCTACAGCGCCATCTCTCGGGGAATTGGGTTACTAATTAATACTTTTTTTTTAATAATTTTGGATTGCGAGAACCGATTTCAATAATTCTTTTTTTGTTTGAAAAAAGATACGTTCAGGATAATAAAATATGTAAACGAAGTTACAAAAAATGCTTGCATATGATTATACTACAAACTTAGTCCAGAAATTATTTTGTAAAACTTTTTGTCTTTTTTTGTACAAAAACTGTTGTGTCAATCAAGTTCAAAATAATTTTCATAGAAAGTCCTTATAAAGTTCTACTTTTCTGATTTTTTTCATATTTTCTAAACATATGGTTCAAAAGTTAGAGGGCACATTGTTTTTTACTTTTGGAGCGATTATTTCCGAAATTATTGACATGATCAAAAAATTATTTTAGTAAACCCCTATTCATTTTTAAATACCTTTCCAACAATATATCACACGTTAGGGTTGAAATTTAAAAAAAAATCACTTCCCACTTTACATATAGGGTGGCTACCCTAATAATTTTTTTTTTCCAATTTTTATTTTACCACTTTGTCGGCGTGATTGATATACATATTGGTACCAAATTTCAGCTTTCTAGTGCAAACGGTCACAGAGATTAAGCGAGGACGGACGGACGGACGGACAGACAGACATGGCGAAACTATAAGGGTTCCTAGTTGACTACGGAGCCCTAAAAATGGGTACCTACAGAATAATAAAATTAATCGTACTAGAGATATCGTGTTACTTACGTCACGGCATCATTTACTCCTTTCTCCATCATATAATTCCTTACACAATCCTTACTAATATTATAAAAGCGAAAATGACACGCCTTCGTCGTCTTCACGCCTAAATGGCTAAAAATATTTTTATGAATTTTGGTACAGAAATAGTTGGAACCCTGGAGACGGACACATACATAGGCTAATTAAAAAAAAAAGTAGAATTTGAGGGAGAACGAGGGAAGAAAAGGGAAAACTTAGCTTTGCTATTACAATAAATAAGGATCAAGGGCAAATCGGGAAAATGTGTTATCCCGAATTTAACGAGAGCGAAGGCGCGGGCAAAAGCTAGTCTTTCTATAATTTCTTTGATCTTCCTCTCCCTCTCTATTCATCATATATACATGAGTCTTTTAGTCACAGTTGCTGCACTTCAATTCATAACGTCTTCATTATCAGCTAATTTCAAATGTGAACAACATCATTATTCAGCTAACACCAGATGATCGATCATTATAATCAGTTATCTCTTATCAGTCACTCTCTAGCTCACTGACACAGATTTAATATATCAGTGATAGTATTGAGGAGATGATTATACCGAAATCGGTGAGTAGGGCGTATATACAGGGTGGCCAGTTGATAGGTGTCCAAAGAAAAAAATTAGATGCCTTATGCTAAGGGGTACCCGAATTACCCCCATGTATGTTCCGCGATTATTTGTAGTTTAGGAGCTAGAAATTTTTTAAGTACTATTTTCAAAATTTTCACCTAACATTGGTTTTTATTTTTTTTGTCTTTATTCCTATCATTTTTAGATATTCTTTTTTGTGGAATCTATTAGCGATAGCAACAGCTACCATGCAAAAAAAATCCGTTTGCCTAGGCATTGTAGAATTATCACAAAATTAGTCCAAAGTTCAAAATTACCATTAGAGTTCGATAATCAAAAATGTTCAGAGCTTAAAAAAAAAAAGTTAGGGGCGCCAGAGGTTTCTAAATGATCTTAAAAACTTCTATGGACCTTCAACAGACAAAATCGGTAAAAAAATATAGAGCTTGATCGGGGATTATTTCCTGTAATTGATAGCAATAAAGCAATAAAGGTATTTTTACAGTTATTGTTATAATTTGAGATTTTTTTATTTTTGCCACTTTTATGATAAAAAAATACGGTAAATAGTTTACAAATTTTAATAAAAACACGTTACAAAAGGTTTTCAAAGTGCCGCCTTACCACAGAAATGCACAATCTACATCTACGGAGGAAATTGTCCTCCATTGTGCTGTCCTCTCATACTTAAGTACTAACGCTGTAACAACAACATTGTAAAACCAAATGATTTTAAAATAGTAACCATGGAGTTTCTTGCCGGTTCTTCTTCATAGGAAACAACCAACCCGAACATTGCACAGCTTTTCTCGACGTTTTATAAGTGCCCACATAGGCCTATGTGAAATAAAAATATTTTGATTTTGTATATAATCAAATAGAGAGAATCAGAGGTGCTAAGGTACGAAATGAAGACCTGACTTGGAAGTCAGGCTATCACTGCTTCAAAAATACTCTAATCCATTGTTTTGACAGACTCTGTGTGCGTCAGTATGTCATGCGTCATGCGCGTCATATGTGCATGCCTCGTGCAAGCCGGGTGAGAGGTTGTGTGTGCACGTAATTTGATTAAGTCTTATCTTAATTATAAATAACTGCCGCTTGGGTTAATCTTACTGCTACGCCGCGCATGCCTTGGTTCGTACGTAGATGGGTTGCATACCGTTATATAACGAGTTACCTCCGTGCCTCGGAAAGCACGTTAAGCTGTTGGTCCCGGCTGTCATTTGTAGATCTTTGACAGTCGTAACAGGTCAGTGGCTTGAACGCCTTACCAGTCTTACCAAGGAGTAATGTTAATTAGCCAGTTATAAACTGGGTAGCGAAGGTCAGATAAGCATATATCCGGTACGGTATCCGAGTGTGGGATCGAACTTCGTTCACAATCGTTCAGTAACTGCGCTAGCCGTTTCGCTGCGTAGCCCTTTGACGTTATGTTATAAGAGAACATCGTCAAGCCGAGTGGTCTTAGAAACGCTCCCCGTGATTAACGTGACCACGTTTTTGGCTCAAGGAATTTGATGAGAAGTACACACGCGAGACTACTCCCGGCTACGGTATACAGGGTTATTTGTAAAACACCGACAACCTCGCAGGACTGTATTACTATCATCATAAACAACAACTTTTCTTCTATGATTTTTTACAAAATTTTATACATTTACCAAAAAAGAAATCATCAAGATCTCGTTGTCCTATGTAACACATTTCAATTCCGTCCGTTTGCTGTACCTACACCTGCCGCGCACTGTCCGAAGCAAACGTACCTAACGTTTGCTTCGCATAGATTTCGTAACATTTAGAGCGTTCAATTTAAATATTTTTATTTTTGTATGAAAATATGATGAACTTAAATATGATAAATGTTTAAATGTCATAGAACAAAAGTTGTTGATTATGATGCTGGTAACTTGGTCCTGAGAGGGTGCCGGTGTTTTACAAATAACCCTGTATAGCCGGGTCTATGGACGGTCAGCAATGGGTAGCGACAGGCCGGGGAGAACGCACGTTCATGTTCCACCTGCGTCTCAAAGATGTCAGCAAAGCAGTGGGGCCTGCCAGGGCCGCCGCCGGCATTGCGGCGTTCGAAAAAGAAACTGCGGCCCCGAAACATAAAGGCTAAAGAAGGAAAATCTGTGGGTTTTAGTCTTTAAAAGTCTGACACTCGGTATTTAACACACCAAGCTACAATAACAGATCTACATAA
Organism: Ochropleura leucogaster; assembly: GCA_958449745.1. Taxonomy (NCBI): domain Eukaryota; kingdom Metazoa; phylum Arthropoda; class Insecta; order Lepidoptera; family Noctuidae; genus Ochropleura; species Ochropleura leucogaster. The sequence continues at coordinate 905,414 of OY288227.1, forward strand.
ACTGGTTGTGTATACCTCTGTCACGTGTACGCGTCATGCAGTCATGCAAGTGACGCATGACGCTGTCACAATGACAGCTGCGTTGACGTAACAAACGTCACCGTGGAAATAAACTGTGTTTGTTTTGTTTAATGTCAATATTTTTGTTAGAATTGCTGTTATGAAATGGAGTGATGTTTGTCTATTGGACTTTAATGCGACAATTTAAATGTCTGGGTTCTACGTCTACAGTCAAATATAATATAAATATCTTGGGACAACTCACACACGGCTATCTGATCCCAAGCTAAGCAGAGCTTGTGTTATGGTAACCAGACAACTGATATGACATACTTATATAATTTATAAATACATACATATTATAGGTAAATCACACCCAGACACAGAACAAACAATCATGCTCATCACACAAAGTTTGTCCTGGGTGGGAATCGAACCCACGACCTCCGGCTCAGCAGTCAGGGCCATTAACCACTAGACCAACAGGCCCGTCAAATCTGGCTTCCATGACCTTAAAAGCACCCAACGGAATCCTTATTTTTTCTTGTGGATGGGAAATCATCAAATAATTTCACTCGCTCTGGGTGGAACCGGAGTATCAGACTTTTACTAACTAAAACCTACCCATGTTCCTTATTTTGCCCTCTATGTTCTTGGCCCGCGGTATCCCTTCCGAACAACCTGGAAACCGGAACCCTTATAAGATCCCTTTGTTGTCTGTCTGTCTTTTAAAACACTCGGGAACGGGTGGCGGTATCGAGTTAAAATTAAATCGATATACTTATATCTCTATCTATCTTTATATCTTGAGACAACTCACACACGGCTATCTGATCCCAAGCTAAGCAGAGCTTGTGTTATTGTAACCAGACAACTGATATACATACTTATATAATTTATAAATACATAGGTACAATTATAGATAAATCACACCCAGACACAGAACAAACAATCATGCTCATCACACAAAGTTTGTCCTGGGTGGGAATCGAACCCACGACCTCCGGCTCAGCAGTCAGGGCCACTAACCGCTAGACCAACAGGCCCGTCAAAATACTCAGGTGTGTGGCCTCTTAAAAATGTGAAAAACCAACCCCCTAAGTCAACGCAGTAAAAAGATATGGCCTATATCGCTAGTTTGTACAGAATCCTCGACCGGTTATTTTTTTAAATACCAATGAAGAGTTTTAAAATTTCATGCCGATGAAAATTGCGGTCAACAGCTAATAATGCAATAGGAATACTTTTTCTCTTAATCCTCGCTAATATTGTAAAAGCGAAAGTGTGTTTGTTTGATTGTTTTTTGTTACGTCTTCAAGCCTAAGTGGTTAAACCGATTTTGATGAGATACTTGAGACCTTGGAGACGGATATAGGCTATTTTTTTAAGTGAGAAATTAGGGAGAAAGTGTGAAGAAAAGGGAAAACTAAGCATTGGTTTTACAATAAATAAGGCGCAAGAGCAAAAACTACAAGTAGCAGGTACCTGCAAATAAAAAACCGGCCAAGAGCGTGTCGGGCCACGCTCAGTGTAGGGTTCCGTAGTTTCCCGTCCGTCACAATAAGTGTTCCCACATAAGAGTTTATTATTTGTTTGACGTTGAACACTAGAGAAATGTATTTCCTAATTAATACTTTTTTTAATAATTTTGGATTGCGAGAACCGATTTCAATAATTCTTGTTTTTGTTTGAAAAAAGATACGTTCAGGATAATAAAATATGTAAACGAAGTTAAAAAAAATGCTTGCATATATGATTATACTACAAACTTAGTCCAGAAATTATTTTGTAAAACTTTTTGTCTTTTTTGTACAAAAACTGTTGTGTCTATCAAGTTCAAAATAATTTTCATAGAAAGTCCTTATGAAGTTCTACTTTTCAGATTTTTTTCATATTTTCTAAACTTATGGTTCAAAAGTTAGAGGGGGGGGGACACATTGTTTTTTACTTTTGGAGCGATTATTTCCGAAATTATTGACAATATCAAAAAATGATTTCAGTAAACCCCTATTCATTTTTAAATACCTTTCCAACAATATATCACACGTTAGGGTGGAAATTAAAAAAAAAATCACTCCCCACTTTACTTATAGGGTGGCTACCCTAATAAAACTTTTTTTTCCAATTTTTATTTTACCACTTTGTCGGCGTGATTGATATACATATTGGTACCAAATTTCAGCTTTCTAGTGCTAACGGTCACAGAGATTAAGCGAGGACGGACGGACGGACAGACAGACATGGCGAAACTATAAGGGTTCCTAGTTGACTACGGAACCCTAAAAAAAGGGGAACTGTGTTACCCCGAATTTAACGACAGCGAAGCCGCGGGCAAAAAAGTTCATGCCAGAGAAGAAGTTTAGGCTAGAAATCCATTAGCATTTTATCAGTTGTCTAACAAGTGACGAACACACAAAGACACCGTACCCAATAAAGGTGTCTAGTCGTTACTCCGCCGGTCATTGACGTGGTTCAGCCCCAAAATGGGGTGCGAGGACATTAACTTGCCATTTATAGGGCACTGTTCTGGACGCAGGCGCGGTGGAGGTCGGGTTACAGGTGGTAATGGAGTTGTTTCTCCTGTCTGTACTACGCTCAATAGATTCATACCTGGAAATCCCGCTAATGTACCTCGTAGTACACCTACATTTCATCAGTTGTGTCTAAGCATGCAACAACTTGTGACCCACGGATGCCCTTAAGTTAAAGGGTAAAATATACAAGTCCGTGTAAAAAAAGGTGGATGAAAAACGATTGCATGTAGCGGAGATGAGAATGTTGAGATGGATGTGTGAAAGTAAGGAATGAGTATTTCCGAAGAAGTTTCCAAGAAAGGGAGTCGTTTGTCTTGGTATGGACATATAATGAGGAGGGATGAAGCACATGTGACTTAAAGAGTGATATATATGAGTGGAGAGCGAGAGGAAGGCCAAAGAAAAGATGGATGAATTGTGTAAGCGATGATATGAAGGCGAAAGGTGTAAATGATGCTAAAAGTGTTTTGTTTGTGCATCTTATTTCTTTATTTTTTAGTTTGTGTAGTGTTTGTGACAGTTTTTGCCTGGCAACAGGTAAAATCAGTCAAAATAATGGCTGATCCTGTTTTACCTTTATTTACCCTTTATTTACCCACTATGTAATGCACACATATTTTCAAAATAAAATATCTTTAATCTAGAAAAATCTATAAATTAAACACCACAAACTACCTACAGTACAGTTTCTCCTCCTTTAAATCCATCCAAAGGTTGTTTTGAAAAGATTGCTTTTAGCGATAAGACCGCCCATTGTGTCACCCTATTTATAAGTTGTATACTGTTATTCTTGTCATTTGTATGGTGTACATAATAAATTATGTTCTATCTATCTATCTATAGCACGGCCAACGAGAAGCGATACCAAATGTAAACAAAACCCATGCTAAAACCCCATCTAAAATGGCCGCCCGAATTTTGGCGAACCCGTCTTAACGTTGTCATGTTTTTGCCGGGAGAACGAGACATTACGACAAAGGCACAAGATGGAAAGAGCTAAATATTAGATTGTCAACGCCACAGTTGTTCTTTAGGTTAATGACCTTTCGTATCGCTTCTCGTTGGCCGTACTATAGACCCCGTGGCTCTTTCTGACAATTCCCAAGTAGAAATACCCATAGAACTTTGCCTGGCCCGGGAATTGGACCCAGGACCTTAACCAAGTAGGAGAAGAAAGGGGTCGTGTCTTGCTAAATCGAGTTAAGTCTCAGACAAGGCTCCAAGGTCATTCGACTCCAGACCTTACTTCGAATGGCATAGGGTTTGATGTTGAAGTTCGCGAGTTCGTTCACTTAGGCTGTCTGGGGCAAATGGCGAATGCAGTATTGAATTTTGTTATGTGTTCTACATACATTATAAGGTTGAACGTACACCGACGCTTAAATGAATGCCAAAATTGTTTTTATTTCAAACTCAAACTCAAAGCATTTATTTCAATTAGACCATTACAGGCCCTTTTGAATGTCATGAAAATAAAAAAGATGCTGCTACAGTCACAGTCACAAGACATAAAGTAACAATTGTGAAAGTACTGTAGTTGCATTTATTTACCGTTGGTCCCGGCTGTCATTTGTAGATCTTTGACAGTCGTTACAGGTACTCAGTGTCTCGAAAGTCAGACAACCAGTCTTACCAAGGGGTATGGTATTACCCAGTACTAACTGGGTTGTGAAGGCCAGATAGGCAGTCGCTCCATGTAAAATACTGATATTCAGCTGCATCCGGTTAAACTGGAAGCCGACCCCAACATAGTTGGGAAAAGGCTAGGCAGATCATTATTGTTCTTAAAAAAAAGTACATTTATAATTTAAATGACACTGAACCCCACACTAGGATACCCTGTTTCGTGGGGTTCAGTCTTTTTCGTACTAACTACGTCTGCAAATAAATGATGTTTATTTTGCAAGTAGGTTTTCACAAACACTTTTACACGTCTTATTTTAAAAACTATATGAGACCGGTGTTTCGTGCCCGACTACTCTGAGTAGCAACAGCCGAAACAAACTCAGAGGTCATAGTCTCTTTTAAGGTCCAGACAAAAAATCTTGGTTAACTTACATGAGGACTATGCAGATTAGTGTCTGAAATGGTCTTTTTAAGAAAGCAACACACAGATTGCCTGGAGCTGTCCAGCCAGTGCAAGCATTTGTCAGTTATCGTGTAGCTCGACCCATAACCCAAGGAGCTCAACGACACGACGAACAATACCAAAAAAAGGACATTAGTGTAAGTCTCTAATAGTACCAAACCAGACAAAGTTTTCTCACTTAAGTAAAAATGTACTATTAATTTGATTTACTTTTGTATCACAATAACTATGCATCTTTTCGGCACTATACGCGAGAAAAAGTTATGAACTTACCCCTCCATTTGTTCATACTCCGTGCCCCTTTCAAATTACGTGCTAAAATTCGGGCTGGGCATTCAACTTTAGCTGTAATGTCTGTCTAGGTGGCAAGTCAATGCCCTTAGGGATAGGACAAGGCTTGGTAATTGTGGAGCTAGTGCTGGGGACTTGGGGTAAATTGATTCTTTAAATCTGTTGAAAGAATATTTATTACTAGGAGTTTAAAGTTTTTGGAGCTTGAGGTTAAATGATAAATGTTACTGGGGTCGATTTCTAGGTTAAGCTGCGCTTGTCCTAGGTAGGGAAATAATCAAATTGAGCGGGCGGAAGGGATTGTCAGACTTTTACGGACTATAACCGATCCATGTTGCTTCTATTGCCCCTTATGTTCAGGGCCGCGGTAACCCGGAAACCCCGTGTAAACCGCAACCCCCCGCCGCAGGAGACGTCCCGGGCGTCGGGCGCTGAGAGGAGTCTCCCGGCCACCGCAGATGCGGGCCTGTGGACGGTGAGCAATGGGTAGCTCACCGTCCGTCCGTCTGTTGACGACAGGCCATGTTGACGACGCGTTAGTGTTCCACGCGCGCCTCAAAGAGATGTCAGCAAAGCAGAGAGGCCTACCAGGGCCACCGCCTGCAGGGGTTGTGGGTTTAAGAAATAATAAATTTCATGCGGATAAAAAAAGTTTTTTTTGTTATGTGCCGAGGCCGCAGTATCTGTTTAGGAAAGCACCTTAATTAAGGCCCCCTTTAAGCAGGCTCGAAATACGTAGCAGAGTTGTTTTTATTAAGAAGTAACCAAGCCCTTTTAATTTTTTATTAGTTAACTTTTTTTGCATTAATATTTGTTATCAAATTCTAAATATTTTTATTATGTATATCAAATATCGTTTTAGTAACTGTAACTATTAAAATAGTATACTACAAAATACCTTTTTAAAAACTAACAATAACTAATTAACTTTGTGAACTAGCATTGTCCTTAAGAAATAAAAGTTTTTTTTTATTAATTTACCCTTTGCGTAAGGAACCCTAAAAGAACATGGAGATTTTAAATAAGTATTCTTTATGACAACTGTTATCTGACATCAGAAGTTTCACCTTGCAGGCTTGTAGATCGATCTGCAAGAAGCCTTGTAGCTAAGACTAGCTTATACGAGTCTAAGGCTAACTTCCAAGTTTAGCCTTCTGTAAAACCTTTGAGGAATTAGATTAAGAGTTATTTGATCATATACTCGGTAAGGTAGAACCTTTAGTTACTACATCGTTATCATATACTAGCTGTTCCACGCGGTTTCACCCGCGCTGCTCAGCACCTGTTGGTCGTAGCGTGATGTTATATGTAGCCTATAGCCTTCCTCAAAAAATGGACTATCCAACACTAAAATAATTTTACAATTCCAACCAGTAGTCCCGGAGTTTAGCGCGTTCAAACAAACAAACAAACTCTTCAGCTTTATAATATTAGTATAGAAGTATAGTATAGATATACCCATACAGGTAGTCTATTTCTTTTTTTAAATGCCTTGCCACACACTAGGAATTTCTCCTGTATCGTGAGTGTGTTTACGAACACTTACCCCCGAATACTGAAACGTCACTCAAAATTTAAGTCCCACTTAAGTTTAACAGAGACTCAGAAGTGACGTTTGACCATACAAAATCTAAAGTTTAAGAGCTGCTTAAATGTTAAGCAGCCCTCACATTTTGAGTGACGTTTCAGTATTCGGGGGTTAAACTCACATACACAAACAGCCAGACCCGAAACAACTACCTGTAGGTCACAGCACGGTACCTACATATTTGTACTGTGCGGGGATCAAACCCGCAACATGCAGCGCACCAGTCGATCGTTTAGCCACAGCACCAACCGTGTTGTCAAAACTTTAACGACGATATTTATTTATTTTATTTGGCCCTTCAACAATGACTACACTATACCCCGGATATTAAACCCTTTAAAGCTAATTATTCAACAAAAAAAGAATAATATTAGTACTGACTAAGGGCGGGTTGTTTCAAACGGTGGGTTAACGTTACATACGAACGGTTAAAAGTTACTATTACGTGTGATGTTTAACGTTCGTTAAATTCGGAGCGTTGTTTCATCACAAAAAAACGGAAGGTCAAAGTTAATCGGGTTGCCAATACAAAGCCCATAAAAATGGTCGGGAGTTTTTTTCTAGTGTGGTAATACGTAACCGTTCACGACCAAATTTGATCTGTCGAATGCGCGAAAGGTTCATAAACAAGTGAGAATTGTCAATTTTAAATTATTTGTTATTCGTTTATTTTATTAAACACTATAAAAAAAATACAAAATGGATACGTTCACACCAAAATAAGTACCAAAATTCTAACATTAAACAATAACACGATGATATCTGTTGAACTTTACGATAGGTACTTCTGTTTTTTAATATTTTGGACTTTACGTGGTATTTTATTTGCAAAGAACGCACTACAATTTTTTCATAACTTGAGAAACTGCGCCTTAGAACATTAATTGATAAGAACAAGGATGTTTTGTTCTAAACATAAACGGACAATATGAATCAATTGGAGAAAAATAAATACCAAATACTTGGTTTATAGGTTTGCAAAATTAATGAAATATTAAGAATTAATAATATAGGTAATTAATTGTCAAGCTTAATTTTCTGTAGAAAAACTTATTTCATCTTCGAAAAGACATGTAATTAGTAAAGTCACTTCCTATGATGCACGATATCTTACAATACATTCTTGTGAACCCCGTCGTTGAAAGTTATAAACGCTTTTAGATACGTTTGTCTTTCTTTGCGCAGAATTTGTATCCTCAACACATGAACTATCGTAAAAAAAAAAACGAATACAAAAGAGACTCCATACTGTTTTAATGATAGAATAGGCAAAGTTCTTTGAAAACGAAAATAATGTCCCGTAAAATGACGTTAACTAATGGGTAAGGCATCGGTTATAGTTATAGTAACTTTTAACGTACGTTAAGGCCGCCATTTTGTGAAACAACCCATTTTTCGTTTTAACTAAAGTTAGCGCCATTTTTTACTGTTACCCATGGGTCAAGTATAGCTGAAGCCACCCGCCCTAAAACAGCGTATATTAAAAATGAGGACAAACGGAATTAGAAATATTGATTATTGAGATATTTAAAAATATGGCACAGATAACTCGATGTCATACCAACATATCGCATCAATAGATTGCACCTGTACGACGTGGGTGGCGGGGATTACTTTTTCAAATGTACATGTTGATGTCTGCTATCCCTTTTAACTTACGATGCAGAAAATGTGCTATCTAGTCGATAATCCTTATGTCTGGCTGTCTAGTTTAAAAGGGTCGTTCACTCCCTGCAGACGGTGAACTCCCGGGCTTTGAGAGTCGATCGAATGAACTTTTGAACTATTATTTTCCAGACTTTTCGTCTGCAACTCTTTGGATTGACTATAATTATATTGATGAATAGACTTTATTTCGCGTGGCATAGACTTATAGAAACCTTAAACTAGACTGGTATAATATTACTAACTGCGTCTCGCGGCTTCACTCGCGTGCTGATAGAATAATCTACTATATAAAAATAAGTCGGGTTTTCCTTCCTGACGCTGCCTGTAACTCCAGAACGCACGAACCGATTTCCACGGTTTTGCATTCGTTGGAAAGGTCTCGGGATCCATGAGGTTTATATCAAAGTTTAAGAAAAGGTAGGGTAGGTAGAAAGGTGGAAAATTGCATAGCAACGCATGCCGGGGCACAGCTAGTATACAATATGTATACCACCGTAATACTCAAACTCAAAGCATTTATTTCAATTAGACCATTACATGCACTTTTGAATGTCATAAAAACAAGAACAAAAAAAATGATGCTGCTACAGTCCCAGTCACAAGACATAATAACTTGTGAAAGTACTGTAGTTGCCCATTCCAAAGCGTAGATCTCTATGGAGAAGAATGGGCAAGAAACTCCATGGACACTCTTTTAAATCATAATGTTTTATAAAATATTTGAATGATACCACGGGGCGCAGCTAGATCTAGAGATCTTTATGAATTGTTGTGTTTTTATGTGTTGTGAAACTGCCTATGTTTTATTTTGTAAGCTATATTATTGTGAAGTTTCATCAAATTCCATTTAGTAGTTTTTGTTTGAAAGAGCAATAAACATATTTACCTACATCCTCTCAGACTTTCCCTTTTATAATATTACTAGCTTTCGCCCGCGTTAAATTTGGGGTAACATAGTTCCCCTTGCGCCTTATTGATTTGTAATAGCAACGCTAAGTTTTCCCTTTTCTTCCCTCTTTCTCCCTCACATCCCACTTTTTTTTAATAAAAATTAGCCTATGTCCGTCTCCTGGTTCCCAACTATCTATGTACTAAAATTCATCACAATCGGTTTAGCCATTAAAGCGTGAAGAGGTAACAAACAAACAAACTCACTTTCGCTTTCATAATATTAAGTAAGGATTTAAAACTAGCAGGCGCCTGCGGTTTCGCCCGGGTGATGATCGAAAAAAGCAACCTATGTGTTATTTCAGATCCTTTCAGCCGTTTTGATGTGAAAGAGTAACAAACATCCATACATCCATCCATCCAGACGGGCCTGTTGGTCTAGTGGTTAGTGGCCCTGACTGCTGAGCCGGAGGTCGTGGGTTCGATTCCCACCCAGGACAAACTTTGTGTGATGAGCATGATTGTTTGTTCTGTGTCTGGGTGTGATTTATCTATAATATGTATGTATTTATAAATTATAAAAGTATGTATATCAGTTGTCTGGTTACCATAACACAAGCTCTGCTTAGCTTGGGATCAGATAGCCGTGTGTGAGTTGTCCCAAGATATTTATTTATTTATCCATATATAAAACAGAATGATATGGGACCACTTCGGAAGTATCTTTTCTATTGAAGAACGCATTCTCATTTATAGAAATCTACTAAAAGAAATGACTTTAAAAACTAAATCAATAAGCTAATTTCTTCTTTACCAGGTCTCGAATTTACTCATCCAAACGAACGAGGGGAATACGAGGTGGCCGAAGGTATATCAGCGACGGTCTTCAGAGCCATCTTGGAGTACTACCGCCTCGGGAGCATCCGGTGCCCGCCCACAGTATCGGTGCAGGAGCTAAGGGAGGCCTGTGACTACCTGCTTGTGCCTTTTGACGCCAACACCGTGCGCTGCCAGGTAAGGCCAGGAATGGTACTTTTTAGTGAGGGTTCGTGCCATAATTGGCACTTTTGGAGGGTTATGTGCTGCTCTTTTGGGACTAGCAGTGATACTTTTCGGTTTCGTACCTCAAAAGGAAAATCGGAACCCTTATAGAATCACTTTGTTGTCCGTCTGGCTGTCTGTCTGTCTGTCTGTCTGTTAAGACCCTTTGTCTCGAGAACGCGTGGAGGTATCAATTTAATCTAAAACCATATACTCAAGTCTGTAGACCCTTGGAGTCGTTTTTGGAGTTTACTCCTTAAGAATCGATTTTCTTATATAAGGCGCCCGGTATGAGAAAAATCCGAGGGGTAAAACCTACTAAAGTAACGAAAATGTGTCACGTTTTTGGTGCGCACCTTTAGTGCGCAACTTTCTAATTTGGCTGTGAGTGTATTAAGACGTACATATGGTAGGCTGTATAGGCGACTATACCTATATACTATACTGCCCTCGTAACAGCAAATGCAGTACTTGCAAAATGGCGGTTTCGAGAAAAACGCGGTTAAGTGTTTTTTTTTAATCTCTACTAAAACTGATCAAAAAACTCAAATTTTTTGTTACAGAACAAGTACAAAAAATACAAGTTATTATTTAGTTTGATTTTGACAGTATTTTATCTAATGTAAGTCTTTATAAACGTGAATACTGTATTTATACCTTGTGTCGCCATTAACAAATAAACCAAAGTAGTGCAGTAAAATGCAGTACTCGTGTTTGTTACTGCATTTGTTTCTACGAAATACATTAACTGCATTTAGTATTAGCAAAGTTAATAATTGAAGACGACTGAAATAATAGACTAAAATGCAGTGTAAATAAGTCTTGTCCCATAATTTAAAAAAATAAAATAGGAAGAAAAAGGAAATACCTGGGTATTATGAAAATCTTTTATTTTATAACAAATTTAAACAGTCTTAATGTTGCGACATAGAGTAATAAAAATATATTGGACGTTGTTTAACTAAAATAATAGAACATGTATCTTTTCGTACCACTTGCTCAAAAAAGTGACATTCCACAAAAAGCGAACATAAGAATAGTCATTTTTAATCTGTCAAAAACAGGGAAAGAAAATTGTACTTAATTTCATTCATCCCCTAGGGAGAGAATGTGATTTAAAATTGGAATACTTAATACTGAACTACATCTGTGTTTACACAATTGAGTTTGTAGGTATATAAAGCATTAAGCATCTTTTTTAAAAAGGAACACGCAATTAATATGCAGTTATGATTATTAAATAAAATTACCAAAACCGACGAGGTCATATGAGCTTGATGCCTTTGCTTTTCCGACAATAGTATATTATTAACCAAGGGGATAAAGCAGTGTCTACTGTCGTGGGTGACGATATAAATCGCGAGTGTAACGAAGGACTCGAGGTTTACATTTTTATTTGGTACATTTATTGTTGATGAGTATGATTACGGTAGCATTTGCACTGATGGAATCCGACAATACACTGTCACTGTCGCTTTGATTTAACTATGTATTTTATAAAACATTACTTTTTTATAAAAATAAACTTATCGTTTATGTATTTGAAGAAAACAAAATCGCGGCAAATTCCTAGACTAATATGTTTTGTCGGAAAAGCAAAGGCATCAAGCTCATACAACCTCGTCGGTTTTGGTAATTTTATTTAATAATCATAACTGCATATTAATTGCGTGTTCCTTTTTAAAAAAGATGCTTAATGCTTTATATACCTACAAACTCAATGGTGTAAACACAGATGTAGTTCAGTATTAAGTATTCCAATTTTAAATCACATTCTCTCCCTAGGGGATGAATGAAATTCAGTACAATTTTCTTTCCCTGTTTTTGACAGATTAAAAATGACTATTGTTATGTTCGCTTTTTGTGGCATAGAATGTCACTTTTTTGAGCAAGTGGTACGAAAAACATATTATATGTCTAGGAATTTGCCGCGATTTTGTTTTCTTCAAATACATAAACGTTAAGTTTATTTTTATAAATAAGTTAAAGTTTTAAAAATACGTTGTTAAATCAAAGCGACAGTGACAGTGTATTGTCGGATTCCATCAGTGCAAATGCTACCGTAATCATACTCATCAACAATAAATGTACCAAATAAAAATGTAGCTATAAATAATTGGACCAATGTTCGAATCTTAACTTTTACTTTTAATGTCATTATCTTTAATAAATACTTATCTCATATTATTACTGTGTTAATTTTTTCGCAAATGGTACGAAAAGTAGAGTATTTTCCTCGGTGATAAAGCTGTCTTAGTTTTGGGTAAACTTAAATCTCTCGCTACACTCAGGACTCGTCTTAAATCCCTCGCTTCGCTCGTGATTTAAGTTTTTGACACCCTCGCTACGCTCGGGAGTAAACCTCGAGTCCTTCGTTACACTCGCGATTTAAATCGTCACCCACGCCAGAAGACACTGCTTAATCCCCTTGGTTAATAATCTACTATTATTGGGGTCAGCCGCTGACAATTCAACATCTTCTTGATACAACTTTCGGGCTTTTTTGTATCTTACTTGGTGGTTTATATAGGAAATACAAACATCACAGGATACTGGTTATTTGCAAGTAGGTTGATGTAACTTATACCCTTCGCATTCTTCGTTTCCCAATTGCGTAAACGAAATGTTCATGTCAATCCGTAAGATATTTTTATTGCAGGATGTTTTTCTTTAAAATCATTAAACATTAAAGTTGCGCTTAAGTCGCTTGGAAGGTATCTTCTGTTGGGTGCGTGTTTTCTCCTGTATCGTAGGCGTATGCACGCGCGGCTGCTGCACGTCCCACCACTGCGAGTGACGAGCACAGACTGCGGCACTAATGTAAAACGCAGTATGCGCTATAAGAATGCAGCAATTTGACATAATTTTGTTTTATAATACTAGGTTGAATCGCAGTATAAACCAATACTGCATTTCACCTTAGAAAGCAATGAATAACCAAATATACGAATGTACTAAAATAAAATGCAGCCAAAATGCGAGTACTGCGTTTCTTACTAGTATTTAGACGAATACTGCATTCTAACTTGGTACTAAATACGTGATTACTGCATTTTAGTCTAGTTTATGATCATTGCTGCATTCATACTAACAATATTAGATAATTTCACAGGAAATACTGCATTTTTCCTTGTTGTTTCACCATGTTCCTGTACAAAAAAAAAAAAAAATTCTACGTGTAGCTGAAAGCATCCAGATTGATTTTTTGAAAAAAACGAGAAACCAAAAAAATGTCGATTACTGCATTTGCTACTACGAGGGCAGTATATGTTATTGGGCTTGTTTGTTTCTATCAGTGTCGATGTATTTATATTGCTATTTTTTTCGTTAATTTGTGAATTTACCCTTTCATATGATATTAATCTTTTTTTCAGTTGAATAAACTGTTTTTGCGTATGGTTAGATACTCTTACTTATGAGTAAACTTCAGTCGTGCGTCGGAGCTGACACACGCACTTTTTTCAAAAAAATTAAATAGCTATATATTGACTATTTATTTTTACCAATTATTTGTGAATGACTGGACACTTTGGACCCTGTATATTCCTAGACGCTTGTTAACTACTTATCTTATGTTTTGTATAAGTAGTATGATTATGAAATCAATAATTTGATGACTTATTGTCGGGCCTACGCTGTCCTCTCATACTTAAGTACTAACGCTGTAACAACAAAATTGTAAAACCAAATGATTTTAAAAGAGTAACCATGGCGTTCATGCGACCAACGCGAACGATGCACCTTTTCTTGACGCTTTATCAGAGCCCATGTAGGCCTATAAGTGAAAAATGTTTTAGTCTTGAGTATAACCATAAAATACTCCAATTTCCAGAACCTCCGAGGCCTTCTCCACGAGCTCTCGAACGAAGGTGCTCGCCGACAGTTCGAGTCCTTCCTCGAGAGACTAATCCTGCCTCTCATGGTGGAATCAGCCCAGAGAGGGGACAGAGAGTGCCACGTGGTCGTCTTGCTTGACGACGACTCCGTGGAGTGGGACGAACAGTATCCTCCTCAAATGGGAGACGAGTACTCTCAGACTGTGCTGTCCACACCGTTGTATAGGTTCTTCAAGTATATTGAGAACAGGTGAGTGTTCTAATTCTTTTTGCCTTATGCTTTCCTTCTTTTTCTTTTTGTGGGGATGGAAATCATCAGACTCGTCTGATGATTTCCATCCCAGAAGACGATCATTAGATACATCACATACATTTATTCGCCCACTACTGGGCCATTCTGTACTGTAACGTCATATTAACAAAATGCTTTTCTTCCCCTTCCAGAGATGTAGCCAAACAAGTAATGAAAGAGCGCGGTCTCAAAAAAATCCGCCTCGGAGTTGAAGGGTACCCTACATACAAAGAAAAGGTGCGCAAGCGCCCAGGAGGCAGGGCCGAAGTCATCTACAACTACGTTCAACGTCCGTTCATACATATGTCTTGGGAAAAGGAGGAAGCGAAATCTCGTCACGTCGACTTTCAATGCTTTAAGTCTAAGTCGGTCACGAATCTGGCAGAAGCTACTGCGGATCCTGTCATAGAGCTGGACGCGAATAGGGTCAGGGATGAGGAGGTTCCCGAGGTAGTTGCTGAACCTGAAGTTGAGGAAGCTCAGTGATTGGTAAACCGCTCTTCTGGAGCGGTCGTGAAGTTATTAACAGGTATTTTTTGCTGGCTCTGATAGTTGGTCTTTGTGTGACGGGGATGGAGATTAAGGTTCGATTTTTGAAATTGAGGTTGTGGTTTTGAAAAGTTCTATTTTGAAATGGTGTCTTAGAAATGGAACAAGACAGTTCGGTTTTTAAATTGGATGAGTTTTGGTGTTGTGGTTTTGAAATGCGAATGTGTTTTGAACTTCGAGACGGTTTTAAATGATTTTGGAATTCGAATGCGTTTCGAATTTTTTGCTTATTCGGGTAGGCTCCCTTTAAAGTCTTAACTGCCAGTATTTCAAAATTTAAATGATTTTGAAATTCGAATTCGGTTCGAATGTATTGCTTATTCGGGTAGGTTCACTTCAAAGTCTTAAGTGGCAGTATTTCAAAATCACATCGTCTTGAAATCCAATTTGAAGTTGGTATTAAGAGTGCCATTTGGGGCCCCAATCACACAAACATCTTAAAGTGGCGGAGTGTCAAGAAAGTGCCAGGTGAACACTATGTACTTATAATAACGCACATTATGTCTTACGGTATGCTTATACACTGGAGTGCATTAAAATAGGTCGCTGTAAACTGACGTGTATGAAAATTGGGTCAGCGGATTTATGAAAAGATGGCCTTAAAAAATTTTGCTGTGGCAATATAATGGTGAATTGTAGTTGTTTACTACTCTTTATTGTGTGTAACAAAATGTAGAAAGTGATTATGGACGGTTCGTTTTTTTTTCTTGCAGTGTAAAATTTAAAATTATTTAGGGAGTGTCCAAACTTTTTTATGCTGAATGCTAGCTTTTGCTCGCGGCTTCGCTCGCGTTAAATTCGGGGTAACACAGTTCCCCTTCCCTAACCTGCAGTTTTTGCCCTTGCGCCTTATTGATTTTTAATAGCAACGCTAAGTTTTTCCTTTTCTTCCCTCTTTCTGCCTCATATTAAAAAAAAAGTTATATTATTAAGCCTATGTCCGTCTCCTGGTTCCCAACTATCTCTGTACCAAAATTCATCAAAATCGGAGTAGCCATTAAAGCGTGAAGAGGTAACAAACAAACAAACTCACTTTCGCTTTTATATTAAGTAAGGATTCCGGCGTCATCTGTCTGGAAACATTTTTTGAATGGCATCTTGCTGGTTGACCTATGAGCTTATAAGCTACGCAACTGTACTATCCTGAGGGTACCTTGAGACTAAAGGATCCAGATAGGTGCCTGCCGGGCCTGCGGGTTGTTTGAAAGAGATACCGCGGCCCCGAAACATAAAGGGCAAAAGAACATAGAAGGGTTTTATTCAGTACTAGCTGTTCCCCACGGTTTCACCCGCGCTGCTCAGCACCTATTGGTCGTAGCGTGATGTTATATAGCCTATAGCCTTTCTCAAGAAATGGACTATCCAACACTAAAAGAGTTTTCCAATTCCAACCAGTAGTCCCTGAGATTAGCGCGTTCAAACAAACAAACTCTTCAGCTTTATAATATTAGTATAGATAAGGAGCGTCGCCCACACGACCAACAGTCGAGGCGCGGGTGCGTTAGGCGCGTCGCCCACAAGATCAACAGTCGATGCACAGGCACATAAGAGGTACGCCGCAACGAGATTTTCTTTACAAATGTCGTGTGGGCGACGCGCCTAAGTCTGACACTCCCCCCGCGCTCCTCCTCGCGGGGGAAGTTATTTGATGACATTCTCATCCTTATAAAAAGGGATGTCTCTAGACAGGGCTTATCAATTTTTATCATATAGTTGACGGCTAAATGCCCGGCTCACCATTTTACAACCTTAATACTTTACGCATAGAGTTCAAAATTGCTTGACCACAAACTTGGCACTTCAGGTCATTATAAACGGCTTAAGCTGATTCCGCGTAGCAAAGTGTGGGCACTCCCTGACGAGGCAAAGTCTTATTAATGTAATTTTACTAACTAATTATGAAATATTTTCTGTATCTCAAATGTAAAAAATGGAACCCTTGTAGGATCATTGTCTGTCTGTCTGTCAAGACCTCGGGAACGCGTTAACTCGGGAACGCGTGGACGTATTGAGCTGAAGTAGAAAACCTTATTTTTTAAGTCTGTGGTTCCCTTGGAGTTGTGAAAAATCAACCTTCTAAGTCTACGCAATCTATAGGACGGCCAACAAGAAGCGATACCAAATGTAAACAAAACCCATGCTAAAACCCCATCTAAAATGGCCGCCCGAATGTTGGCGAACCCGTCTTAACGTTGTCATTTTGTCGGGAGAACGAGACATTACGACAAAGGCACAAGATGGAAAGAGCTAAATATTAGATTGTCAACGCCACAGTTCTTGTTTAGGTTAATGACCTTTCGTATCGCTTCTCGTTGGCCGTACTGTAAAGATATGGCTGTTTTTTTATGTCGCAAGTTTGTACGGAAACCCGGGTGCGTTAGTCCGACTCTAACTTTGCTGTTTTTTTTTTTTAAATGGAAAGTAAAGTTGTTTCTGTGATAAAAATGGTGGTGGGCCTATTTTTATGCACATCTTTGTAGTTTATACAGCGTGTATCAGAATGGTATTGTCATATTTTAGCGTCACTGCAGAGCGAGAGTACGGGTACTATTTCCAGGGTGGGTTTATTTTCTGGAACGAAGTTTCTTATTGGGCGTTGCAGAAAAGGGCTAGACGGAAAAAAAAATTATAACGACACTTTTTGAGTGAGGCCAAAAGTTGTAACGACACTTTTTTGCGTGAGACCAAAAGTTGTAACGACACTTTTTGCTTAAGACCAAAAGTGGCAACGACATTTTTTTGCTTAAGACCAAAAGTTGTAACGAAACTTTTTGCTATAGTTGTAAGCCGTCCGGCGTGCTCGTGTTAATCTTATTTTTTCTGGTGGTGTTGTCTGGTGTCGCGACGATTATTTTTGTTGAGTGTATAAAGGTTTTTTGTACATAATAAATAATAACTTCGTTCCCTCCGGGTGTCCCTTGACACCTCTCAAGTTTAAAATGTAGGTATAGGACACCGGTGGATGCCATATGGGTATAGTTCTTCAATTTGATGCTCTGCATCACCCCCCAGAAATATGGTAACACCATTCTGGTACACTCTTATGAAAATGTTAAAAAAAAAATACACAAATAGTTAACCAAAATATACTTCGTGTTTAAATGTTTTTATTTCATGATATAGTTTTATCCTATGTCATTACTCGCTTTTTGTGAAATGAACAAACTTTTAAATGCTATGAAAAGGTTGTTAAAATCTGTAAGAAAAAAATGCACCAATGCGGCAGAAAGTTTTAAACAATCCAAGTGTTTGTCCTCAGAAGGAAGAAAAAGAACCCTTATTGGGTCACTTCGATGTCTGTCTGTCTGTCAAGACAATTTATCTCGGGAACACGTGAAGGTATCAAGTTTTATTTTTTATATTACTGTTATTACTTGCTAAATATTCTTCACCGTTTGATAGTTTACTACCAGTCTACAAAATTGTGGTATCTCTCGTCCAGAAAAGCCATTATTAATGAAGAGTTGAAGTTGCTCTAAATATAAAGGTACAATGATATTTTTAGACTTCATCGACGCTGTCATTTTGTCACATTTGTCAATAGTATTGAAAAAAAAACAAAATGTCGGTGTTTTTATGGTTCCAC
The DNA here is from genome assembly GCA_958449745.1 of Ochropleura leucogaster. Lineage (NCBI taxonomy): Eukaryota > Metazoa > Arthropoda > Insecta > Lepidoptera > Noctuidae > Ochropleura > Ochropleura leucogaster. The sequence goes on from OY288227.1 coordinate 923,776, forward strand.
ACCACTAAATAAAAACAAAATCAAATGTCATTTATTCAAATTAGGCTGTTAATCAGCACTTTTTGAACGTCAGATTACAAAAACACCCTGCCCTTCGCAGGGCGTCCCACAAAAACTCCCTGCCCTTCGCAGGGCGTCCCACAAACACCCTGCCATTCACAGGGCGTCCCACAAAAACACCCTGCCCTTCGCAGGGCGTCCCACAAACACACCCTGCCCTTCACAGGGCGTCCCACAAAAACACCCTGCCCTTCGCAGGGCGTCCCACAAAAACACCCTGCTCTTCGCAGGGCGTCCCACAAAAACACCCTGCTCTTCGCAGGGCGTCCCACAAAAACACCCTGCTCTTCGCAGGGCGTCCCACAAAAACACCCTGCTCTTCGCAGGGCGTCCCACAAAAACACCCTGCTCTTCGCAGGGCGTCCCACAAAAACACCCTGCTCTTCGCAGGGCGTCCCACAAAAACACCCTGCCTTTAGCAGGGCGTCCCACAAAAACACCCTGCCTTTCGCAGGGCGTCCCACAAAAACACCCTGCCTTTCGCAGGGCGTCCCACAAAAACTCCCTGCCCTTCGCAGGGCGTTTTTGTGGGACTGTCAAAACATCGGAACCCTTATAAGATTATTTGTTGTCCGTCTATCTGTATGTCAAGACCCTTTATCTCGGGAACGAGTTTAGGTATCGATTTGAAATCAAAACCATGTACTTAAATCTGGTAGCTTCTTCCGTCTAAGTCTACGCTGTCAGAAGATATGGCCGTTGTCTCAAGTTAACCCTGGACGGTTCGGCTAATAGAGTCTTGCTAAGTTATGCTTAAACTGGTGCATTTTTTTAACAGTTTATAATGTCTTAGGTGTAGATCATATCTAAAACTTAAGTTTGCTAGAAAAAAATGTCCACTTAAATAATCTTAAAATCCAGACACACTGTCGTGCAAGATAAACCGTTGATTATATTTTAAAATTATTACAAAACGTACTGAGACATTCCTATAGAAAAGTTAACGAATTATCCTGCACGACAGTGTAAGTAACTTGTTACACTTGAGTGAAAAAAAATTGGTTAAACGTTTATTATTTGTAATTTCCATGTTTTATTGTACAGCATAAGGTATCGCCACAATTATATGATCATACGTTTTACAGGCTGCGTATACGCGGCAAAAATGACAATTGTGTAGATAAATAGAGCCATTATTAGCATCATCATCTGCTTAGCCTTTTTCCAACTATGTTGGGGGTCGGTTTCCAGTCTAACCGGATGCAGCTGAGACCTCCACAATTCCGTATTGGGTAATATGGTAGCCAGGGTAAGACTGGTTGTCAGATTTGCAAGCATAGCTGTAACGACTGTCAAAGATCTACGAATGACAGCCGGCTAGCGCGCCATTACTTAAAGATCGAATCGAGAAGTTGTCATTATTGTTTTATTTATTACTAGCTTTCGTGCGCGTGGCATAGTTACTTTGGGCTAACGTTAACTTTAACCCGCGTGATGATAAAAAATGCATATGTCCATCTCCAGGGTCCCAACTAAAGAGAGTCAGCAAAGCAGAGGGGCTTGCCAGAGCCTCCGCCTGCCGGGGTTGCGGGTTGTTCGAAAGAGATACCGCGGCCTCGGAACGTAAAGGGCAATAGAAGGAACATGGGTGGGTTTTAGTCAGTACAAGTCTGACATGCCCCCCATGACTTCCCCCGCTCCGCCCAGAGCGGGGGAAGTCATTGGATGATTTCCCACCCGAAAAAAAAGGGTCCCAACTACCTCTGTACCAAAATTCATCAAAATCGATTTGGCCATTTAGGCATGAAGACTTAACAAACAAACTCACTTTCGCTTTTATAATATTATTAAGGATCTTATTATTTACACTATGCTTCGTAAAGGTTTTTTAAACCTTGTAATGGCGCTATTTACCTGCACAATGGCTTTTTCGATTGTACAGACGCCTGCAGGTCAAGCTACCCGAAACTGTCAATTTTTCCCAATGAACTTTGAACCCTATACTTTAGAATTAAAGTCGAAAATCTATCAAAGAAATCTGACAGATTGTAGTAGCTTGATGTGCAGGCGTCTGTACCTACCTTTTCTTTCCTTTTTTTTAAGTTACAATGTAAATCTATAAAAAAAAATAACGAATTGATTATTATTCGTAAGACTATTACTGTATTTAGATTTTATAAAATACTTAGAAAATAATTTGTACGAACTTATGTTAGATTTTGTATTAAAATTATACATATCTGCTGAATTTTGGTGTTTTATTTTGAAAGTATGTATTATTACAACGTTAGTTAATTCCGAATAGTTATGCAGAGGTATACTTGTTTTGACGGGCCTGTTGGTCTAGTGGTTAGTGGCCCTGACTGCTGAGCCGGAGGTCGTGGGTTCGATTCCCACCCAGGACAACCTGTGTCATGAGCATGATTGTTTGTTCTGTGTCTGGGTGTGATTTATCTATAATATGTATGTATTTATAAATTATATAAGTATTTATATCAGTTGTCTGGTTACCATAACACAAGCTCTGCTTAGTTCTGCTATCAGATAGCCGTGTGTGAGAGTTGTCCCAAGATATTTATTTATTTATTTACTTGTACTTAATGTTACACAAATTATTCACGACGAGGAACTCGCAGCACTCGAACAAATGAAACGCTTCAAAAACTTTTGCGAATTGTTTTTACTGGCGACTAGCGAATCCAGTGCCTCATAGTTGACACATGCAGAGGAACAGTGACGTACGGTACTTTTAACTTATATCGGGTAGGGCACCGTCCTAGAGAATCGATCTTCCGATTATTATTTCTGCATGCATTCTTTCTAATGGAGAGTATTTGCATAGACACAACCTCGGTGCCTGGATTATCCACCAGCAACATGCTTTGAAGAACAACCTTGTTGAAACAGAAGTGCTAAACTATAACTAAAGAGGTTGATTGACTTATTGGTTCCCTCTGTCCCTTTAGATTATTTTCCAATCAGGTTTGAAAAGTTCGCTTTTTAGTTTGAAGCCCTCTGGCAGACCTACCAGTATGGGTATTTTTTCTGGTTCCCAGAAGGGTGGCCTAAGTTAGTGACCTCAGACACCGCCCTATCATCAAGGTGACGGTTCTGTTCAGGAGAATTTTAAGCGCGGACTATAAAATAGGTAGAAACAGAAAACTGCCACATTCCAAATCTTTTTGACAGAACGAAGTATATCGGGTCCGCTAGTTACTAAATTAATGTGTTTACGCGCATTAATTTATAAAACGAGTACTTATCTAAACAGAATTATGACAAAAACTGTTTGCATAACTCGCTTTAATCTATGACTCAAACTATTTTGACAGCTGCAGCAAATTAAAAAAAAAAAATTTGCTTTGCTCTATGGCGCGCTCCTGAAGCCGAGAAAAGTGATTTATGGTCTCAGTTTTCATGAAATAATTTAAAACATGTCTATATGGGCACCGTTGAATCGTTCAGTCTTCAAAAAGACGTCGTCATATTTCCTAATCGCCACGCTTTGCACATTTTTCTTCGAGCGAGCCTTTGATAATATTTGTAACGAGATATTCGAAAGATGCAATCCAAATAAACTTTGGAAGGATGTTGCTCACCGCTTTGTTCCAAAAGAACTGGCGGAAATAGATCCATGTGCAGAAAAGAAGAAAAAGAAATAAAAATGTTTATTGGCTTGATTAAAAATATTCAAGTTTTGTTGGTTTTTTCATTCGATAAAGCGCGTACGTGGTAAGAGGGTGTACCTATTCTGAAAGTCGTGAACTTAGGATATAGCTGTCAAGTGTTTCGCTATTTAATCAATATTATTGAATTTTGGTGATAAATATCAGATAGATAAATACATAAATCATTTATTTAATGCAACAAAAGACACAATACAAGAATTAATACAAAAAATCATCACACAGAAAAAAATTTAGAGGTGTCAAGGGACACCCGGATGGAACGAAGTTCCTATCTTATAGAAATGAAAATATCTGGCTTGCTTTCTATAAGAGAGAGAGCGACAGACCGACAGAGAAACATGCGACGCCGCACAGCTTACAATAGCTTACTATAGCAAAAAGTGTCGTGACAACTTTTCGTAAGATTTTTTTCTGTCTAGCCCCCTTTCACAACGCGCGATAAGGCATAAGGTAGAATAAGTTTAGATCGACCCATAGCCTTTTAGACACATCACATTTTATTAAGGTCGCCCACTACTGGGCGGTCTGTCTCAGAATTGCACCAAAAAGGAGTCAGGCTTAGCATAATGCCAGGTAAATTACCTGACGCTGGTATTCTGCTGAATCCTGCTAGTGACACACGGATGTCACTCTGTGTTGCAATAAAATAATAGCGGCGGTGGTATCTACGTACCCCAGAGGGTTTTACTCCAGTGGATCTGACATTGAACATCGCGACTGATTGCATCGACCGAGAGCGGAGAATTTGCGCTCTCAACCGTCGGGAGTGCAGTGTGCGGTCGCCGTGGTCGTTTAATGAGGCTTAGGGTCTGACTGAATGCGTTTTCGCTGCATGTTGGTGATCAGGGTTGCCTCCGCTACAAGCGGGCTACTTAAGTCGCCAAAAACTGGAGAAAGAGTTGAAGATGATGACGGTTTCTTGTCTTTGACATGTTGTTCGAAGGCTGCGCTGTGTGTCGTGAGTTCGATTCCCTCACGGAACAAATATTTGTATGACCTACAAATAGTTGTTCCGCGTGTTTGTGTATGCGAGAAACATGTTCGTAAACGCACCCACGATACAGGGGCCTTAGTCTGTAGTAGTGTCTTAGTCCTTAGTATTCGGGGGCTGGTCTGCTATTACAATAGTGTCAGAATGGTCGATCACCAACGCCCATACAGCCGGTCGTTGTCGATCACTGATCGCATAATGGTTGATTTTGACAAGTTTAGTATGTAGCAGATTACCAAACTTGTCAAAATTAACCATTATGCGATCAGTGATCGACCATTCTGACACTATTGTAATAGCAGACTAAGGCCCCTGAGGTGAAGCAATAACGAGGTAAGAATGATATAGTTACAGTAGGCCTACTATGACGTCTTAAAGCAGAACTTATTCCACTGAGGGAAAGAGATGGTGCTAGACACCCTGTATAGCTCTGTCTCTTTCCCTCAGTGGAATTAGTTCTGCTTTTAGACGACATAGTAGGGTAGCAGCCCCCGAATACTGAAACGTCAGCCAAAATTTGAAGGCTGCTTAACATTTGAGCAGCTCTTAAACTTTAGATTTTGTATGGTCTCTGTAAGTGGGACTTAAATTTTGAGTGACGCTTCAGTATTCGGGGGTAAGGCCCCAGGAGAAAATCCTAGTGTAGGGAACGTATTACTAAAAAAAAAAATTAGACACCTAGAATGAATATTTTAGTGAAACACACTGATTTCATTTCCGTTCAGTAATATTAAAGAAACACACGAAATGATAGGTTCACACACATGTACTTACACACACCCACCCACACACACAGCCAAACACACAAGCATGCTATTTATATCTAAAGTACTGATGAAATGTACATGGAGCCTCTTAATACAGACATTACTTGTTTCAAAAAGGGGGCTCCAATCACCAACTTATGTAAAACATTTTGGTACAGAAAAAAGATTTTGTATTTTTAAAGAAACTCACCTTAACAGCGATAGACTCGCAGGTATTAATGATATTACCAACTTTCAGAATACACCCTCATAATACGTACGTACTCATTTTACCAAAGAGATTTAAAGGATGAAATTTAATTTAATTTCAGGGTGACCGCGACATTCAAATTATTCGACGTTTTTTTCAGGTCAGTGTCAAATAGTGTGCTGATAAAAATATGTATAAAAAACATTTCGGGAAACTCTGCATGCTTGGCTTTAAACTAGGAGGCGACCAGCCAACCAAACGTCAGGATGGCTGTACAAAAAAAAATTGTTATTTCTAAATGTATATAGTTTGTAGCAATTATTTATTAAATGTAGCAAATATAAGCAATTATGTAGCAATTTTCTAATCAACTCTCATAGACCAAAGCCACAGGCAACCAGCCATTCTAACGCACATCCATAATCTGGATTCGTGTCCAGTTGTTGGCAATAGGTTAGTCCCTCTACTACGTGAAACTGAAAACCTAACTAGCGAAATGTAGGTACTATAGATACAACTCTGCCGTGCCCTATGTGTAATACTGTCGTGATGTTACGTTAGGAGAGAAGTGACTTTCAAATCTGGTTTTTTGTAAAACCTTACCCCACACAAGGAATTTCTCCTGTATTATGGGTGCGTTTACAAACATTTAAACTCACATACACAAATAGCCAGACCCGAAACTACTACCTGTGGGCCATACAAATATTTGTTCGGTGCGGGAATCGAGCCCGCGATACGCAGCGCGGCAGTCGATAGCTCAGCCACTGCGCCAACCGTGTCGTCAGTTAAAACAGTTATAATCCTAATTATAACGGGGTAAAGTTTTTGTTTGCATTTAGGAAGTAATATCTTGAACTACGGAAACGATTTCGAAATTCTTCTTTCACTAAAGAGCAGGACTAGTGAAAAAAAAGCTATTATGAAATAAAACACAGATTAATACCACTGAAGTTTATTACAGCACAACTTACCAAAAGCTTTAGTACGAGCGACAAAATAATACTTATAAAATATATTATCGTAGCTAACTAAGAGCGCTTTCTTATATAATACTATATCTAAAAGTATTAATATAACAATACACTTATATACAAAACGGTTTGTACAACGAACGTATAAAGTTATAGACAGGAAAGAGATAATCTTGGAAAAAATCCGAATGTCCCAAATTCGCGAAAGACGGAATATTTTTCTAGACGTAACAAATAGTACAAGAACACAAAATTTAATTAAAATAAGTCACTATGTATTTGTACAATCAATCTACAACACGAAAAATCAGGCAATCACAGTCATTTCACAATTATTTTACCCCTGACAGAATTATTCGCACGGCAATCTTACTACAACAGAAGAAAAGATCACAAACTTGTCGGAGGTCACAAGACGAGCCAATAGCGTCTTTCTTGTAATGAAAATAAAGACCATTGTGACTTTGTCAAAGATGTCTAAGTCAGAAATAAAATACCAACGAAAGGACTATGATTTTTAATCCAATCAGTCCACAAGCTCATTTACTGCGGTGGCGATAACGAAAAATGACAGAAAACTGTCATCTTTTCTTTTATTAGTTCTAAAAAGTCATCTAGTAAAACAAGCTTGGTACACTATTCGTGAAGTCATTATCATAAATAAGTAGATTGATAAAACAATCAATCCCATAAAATTCTACAGTATTACTATAGAATATTTCGACGTCTTGTTTAGTCAAACCGTTTTTAGTCTCTTTAAAAGTATTCGGTTTGACGTTTCAAACTGTCAGTGTCATTCGAAACCGCCATTCAAAATGGCGGAGCTGTCAAGGGTCGAAATCGATTGGAGGCAACGGAGGAGGCCGGTTCCTTTCTTTCCATAGTTCAAACTTGGTTTCTTGAGAATCTGGAATATTGTAAGGACACTTTTAAAAGTTTGTTCGAAAGCAAGTTTTTGGTAAGAAATTCATTGATTTCAGGTAATGTGTTGAACAATGGGCGGCATTCTAGTAATTATTAATAATGTATTAAAAAAACCATCCACGTGCGAATCGGAATCGCGCGTCATTAATGGGAAAATGTGTGTGTCTGTTTGTTTATCCGTCTTTCACGGCATAACGACGAATTGACGTGATTTTGCAAGTGGAGATGGTTGAAGGGATGGAGAGGGACATAGGCTACATTTTTCTCCCTTTCTAAACCCTAAAATGCGGATGGACGCAAGCGTAGCCGCGGGCAAAATATATTTAACTATAATAACCACAAAAAATCAAGTTTGTTGTATGGGAGCCTCTTTAAATATTTATTTAATCTGTGTTTTTTATTGAGTATCTATTTAACTTTTTTTTTAAATCAAAGCCAGTCCATCATTCAGTGATTTGGGAGTTACTATAGTTACCGGTCGCCCTGGAGGAAGTGAGACTCGGCCTGAAGAATCGCGGGAGGATCACACGCGACGGAGACAGTGGACGGGCGTACGCTACCTCCACAATCGGCAACGGCTTAGCTGGAAACGAGAAGATTAAGAAGCGCTATATCTATCCGACAAAAGCGTACTGCGCATAGGTTGTATATCTAGGAGTTTCTTGCCCATTCTTCTCCATAGAGATCAACGCTTTGGAATGGGCAACTACAGTACTTTCACAAGTTATTATGTCTTGTGACCGGGACTATAGCTTTAACATTTAGTATTTTTTTTAATAAAAAATATAAGTACACAAGCATAAATAAGTAGCAGAAGTCTCTTTTATTTTAAACTAGCTTTTGCCCGCGGCTTCGCTCGCGTTAAATTCGGGGTAACACAGTTCCCCTTTCCTGATATGCAGGTACCTGCTACCTGCAGTTTTTGAAAGAAAGAAAATTGCATTAAAAACAAAAAAAAGGAACACTTTAACAAAAATAAAATAAATAATGCTAAAAGGGCCTCAGCTCAGCATAATGCCAGATGGCAACACAATGCCGCCACCTAACGCTGATTTTCAGCTGCAGCCCACACGAGTGCCAAATATTTTGCTCTTGCGCTTTATTGATTTGTAATAGCAAAGCTAAGTTTTCCCTTTTCTTCCCTCTTTGTCCTTCATATCCCATTTCATTTTTATAAATTGCCTATGTCCGTCTCCTGGGTCCCAACTATTTCTGTACCAAAATTCATCAAAATCGGTTTAGCCATTAAGGCGTGAAGAGGTAACAAACAAACATACTCACTTTCGCTTTTATAATATTAGTAAGGACTGAAACACATTACTCACGTATCTTCTGCTCGTCATCATCTCCATCGTGCTCCTGGAGCTCGGTGTCCCTGGACACGACATGCACGATCACAGAGAGAAGGACGCAGGCTGTACAGCCAAACAGAACACCGCTACTAGCCACCACGTAGCCGCAAGGAGGGTACCACCACCACTGCAAGGGTGTTGAAAATTTGTATCATTTGGACGCTCTAACTGTGCACGTCTGTCTACATCGTTCTCACATATTTATTTATTTATTACAGCATGGAGAACTTACAGCTAAAAAGAAACTTAATATAAAAAAGTAAGGAACCATAGACAACAGTAAGCCAATTACAAGTCCTCACGTATAGTACCAGACTAAAACTTCAAATGAAATGTGAGCACAAACTGCACTTTACACATTAACATAACATAATCAAAAGTTACATTAACAAAATCAAATATGTGAGAACAATATAATCTGAACAAGAATAATGTAAATACGACTTTATAATAATATTCTAATATAAAAGAGTGTCCATGGAGTTTCTTGCCCATTCTTCTCCATAGAGAATTACGCTTTGGATTGGGCAACTACAGTACTTTCACAAGTTATTATGCCTTGTGACCGGGACTGTAGATTCATTTTGTTTCTTGACATTCAAAAGTGCCTGTAATGGTCTGATTGAAATAAATGATTTTGATTTGACTTGACTTGTCTACTAGGCTGCTACGCTAAATAATTACAACACCATCAATTGGATAAACAGTGCTTACCCATTTCGGCAAGACCTAGGCCATACATACTGAGTTTCCTCTACGGCTCAGAAAGCTCGTCAACCTGTTGTGTAGACCTTATTTTTTCTTATAAATAACGTTGGCCCACACTAGGAATTTCGTAGTGGCTGAGAACGGTACGGGACAGCAGAAATTCTTAGTGTGGGGCAAAGTTAAAAAAAATACAATTTTCCAGTGCCAGTATTTGTCAACGCAGACAAAGTCGTGAGCAGAAGCCAGTATGAAATAAGAGTACGTACATCATACCTGCGATGGAGTGTTTTGACGAGATGACACTTGGAGGCTCCCGGGTCCGCGCGGGTGCCTCGCGGGCAGCTCCTGCAGGTGTTGTCGCCTGCCTTCGACGACGTGTTGGGTGGGCAGCTTGCTGACGGAAACCAATATAACATCACGCTTGTTAATCCTCTAAGGGTAGGTATAGGTGTGCCTTATCTTCTTTATAGTTTGGTTAGGTACCTAACGTGGTGTCTTTTATGCCTACCATGGGCCCCTGACATGGTTAAGCATGTGACTTTTGGTGACTTTTGTTGGATTGGTTGACTTTTTTGCAACAGACTAGCGGAAATAAAGTTATTTTCTACTATTTAGTTTTTTTTTTGGAAGTCCGTTTTATTTTTTACAAAAAAAAATTGTATTTTAGATTTTTGCGACTGGTATCATGATTGAGGACCTTGTGGCTTAATAATAGCAGCCGCTCGGGTCGATCTTTAGGTTAAGCCGCGCTTGCCTCGGTTGGTCTGTGGATGGGTGACCACCCGTTACATACCAAGTTTATTCCGTGCCTCGGAAAGCACGTTAAGCTGTTGGTCCCGGCAGTCATTTGTAGATCTTTGACAGTCGTTACAGGTAGTCAGTGTTCTGAAAGTCTGAAAACCAGTCTTACCAAAGGGTATCGTATTATTCAGTAGTAACTGGGTTGTGGACGTCAGACAGGCAGTCGGTCCACGTAAAATACTGATATTCAGCTGCATCCCGTTAGACTGGAAGCCGACCCCAACATAGTTGGGAAAAGGCTAGGCATATGATGGTACTGGTATGATGATATATCTCTTATTTTTTATCGAGTATTCATTTTCCATTGTTAAAGATTAGCAGATCATCCATACGATTTAGAAGATAACTCATAAACTACCTAAGCAATATAAATAAATTAAAATACACCACATAGAAAGCGACAGCTTTCTAATAAAAAATGAATCTTCAAAATTGCTTCACCTAGTCAAAATGTATAACGTAACAAACATAAAAAAACACAGTCGAATTGATAACCTCCTCCTTTTTTGAAGTTGGTTAAAATATAATTAATCAATTAATAATGTTGATACTCACAACAAAGCTTGTACTTGGCCAAGAGGTAGTAGCCACCGGGGCAGATGAGCACCACGTCCACCTTCCCAGGAGTCATGAGGGACGTCAGCTGGTGGTACTCGTTGTGACCGTTGGTATCTGCCGGGAAAAAAATTAGCAATCAGTTGGATTACCATGACATCTTATAGCAGTACTTATTCCTATGTGAGAAAGAGATGGTGCTAGACACCCTGTTTAGTCTGTCTCTCTTTCCCTCAGTGGAATAAGTTCTGTTTTAAGACGTTGTGGTAGGGTAGCAGCCTGTGGACGGTGAGCAATGGGTAGCTCACCGTCCATCAGTCTATTGACGACAGGCTTTGTCGACAGTGCGTCTGTGTTTCACGCGCGCCTCAAACAGATGTCAGCAAAGCAGAGGGACTTGCCAGGGCCTCCGCCTGCCGGGGTTGCCGGTTGTTCGAAAGAGATACCGCGGCCCCGGAACGTAAAGGGCAATAGAAGGAACATGGGTGGGTTTTAGTCAGTAAAAGTCTGACACTCCCCCCCGCTCCGCTCAGAGCGGGGAACTTATTTGATGATTTCCCATCCCAAAAAATAAATAAAAAAATGGTAGGGTAGCAGGCGTGTTGGGCGCTATTCAGAAAATCACCGACATATCTTGGCTGTCGTAGTTGTTCACACAGTCAGTCCCAAAAAGATCGGATCGCGGATTCATTATATTGTATACAATCATTGTAGGTATGTGATAATTAGCGATAAGACCGCCCATTGTGTCACCCTATTTATGAGTTGTTTAACCTCTAGAGCCCCAGCGGCAAAAAACGTGCCAGTAAACAAGTATTACCGTTGAGCCCCGCTGGCACAAATTTGTGCCACCAAACCCCGACCGATTTAAAACTGTATTTGTAGTAAAGATAAGTCTTAAAATCAGATTACGCTTACGATAAGAGCTCGCCAGGCGGTGCTTGACGGATAGTTGACGTAAATAATGGCGGCTCAAGGACCGCCATTATTTGGGTTGGGTTAATGTTATTTGTATGGTGTAAATAATAAAGATTATTCTATCTATATCTGTGGATTAGCACGGGCTATAACTGACGATGATGTGGTTAAAAAAATCAGTAGGGACTTACCTTTCTTTCTAAGTGTATGTGTGACTACAGGTCTGCCCAGGTCCTTCCACGGCGTCAGGGTCTCGCGAATCCCTTCCTTTGATACCTCCACTGAAATAACACCAAAATAAATGTTTATATGACAAATTGACACCAGGATTTTTGCTGACATGGAAATAAAAACTTGAGACGTGTCAAGGGACACCCGGATGGAACGAAGTTATTATTTATTATGTACAAAAGACCTGTATGCACTCAACAAAAATAATCGTCGCGACACCATACTGTTCAATGCGAAATAAAAAGACGAAACGAAAATAACTGGTTTGATTTCTATGAGAGAGAGAGAGAGACAGACAGAGAAACACGCGCACGCCGAAAGGCTTACAACTATAGCAAAAAGTGTCGTTACAATGTTTGGTCTTAAACATAAAGCGTTACAACTTTTGGTCTTAATTTTTCCTGTCTTCCCCCTTTCACAACGCGCGATAAGGAACTACGTTCCAAAAACCAAACCCTCATAGGGTCACTATGATATCCGTCTGTCTGTCAAGGCCAATTTGTCAAGCAGTTAAAGAATATGGGTTATTGCCCATCGTTCCAAGTTAAGCGTGATAATAAAAAGCATTTGTCCTCCCCTTTTTGGTTGAAATCTAATTCGTTGCCAAATTTCATCAGATCAACCGTTTAGTCGTGACAAGGTAACATACATAAAAGTGAGTTTGTTTGTTACGTCTTCACGCCTAAATGGCCGAACCGATTTTGATGAATTTTGGTACAGAAATAGTTGGGACACTTGGGACCTTAGAGATGGTCATAGGCATTTTTTTTTAAAGTAAGAAAAGGAAAGAGAAGAAGAGAATAAAAGGGGAGAGAAAGATATATTTTTCGATCTTCACGCGGATTGAAGTTAGCGTTAGCCCAAAGTAACTATGCTAGTAACTATGTGAAGTCGCGGGTGAAAGCTAGTTAAAACTATACATACCTCGAATAGACGAAAGAATAGCAGCATTACCAGCGCAAAGCATGACAAGAGAAGATACAATGTCTCTCTTACACTGCAAGCTGCAGTTGACTGCCCGAGGAGTCATGGATATGACGGCGGTGGCCCGAACCAGCGTGTTGTTGGTGCTCTGGAAGAAGTGTCATCATCATCTGTTTAGCCTTGTCGTAGTTAGTTGGGGTCGTCCTCCAAATCTAACCGGATGCAGCTGTACTGCCTTGTAATATACCGGGGTTTATAAAAACAAACGTCCACGTTACTTGGATATGGAACAAGGGCAGGAAGATAATGATAATGACGGTTGCCCTGGTGGTTGACAGATTGTCATGCTCACTTAAATGTTATAATATTAAGTAAAGATTATGCCAGGTAAAAAAACAGTCCATCCATCGTTTCACCCTCCCCTCTTAAGTATTCCCACCCAAATTTATACAATAAACTAACAGCAATCTTACCCTGTCTCTTTGGCAGACCGGTTCATCAATTCTGATGGAACAAGCTTTTCCACAGTGAGTTTCATTCGCCATTAGACTGCCGAGTCGCTGGATGGCTAACAAATCCTGCAAAAAGTGTTTTAAATTAAATGTTTTGATAATGAACTACTATGTAGAGTGTACTAGGATTCTTCGAAATAATTGTAACCACTTTATTGTAAACTAACTTTTGCCTGCGGCTTCGCTCGCTATAAATTCGAGTTTCCCTTTCCTGATTTGCAGGTACCTGCTACCAGTAGTTTTTGCCCTTGCGCCTTACTGATTGTAATAGCAATGCAAAATTCTCCCTTTTATTTCCTCATATCTCACTTTAAAAAAATTAGCCTCTGTCCGTCTCCAGGGTCCCAACTACATCTGTACCAAAATTCATCGAAATCGGTTTAGCCATTTAGGCGTGAAGACGTAACAAACAAACAAACTCACTTTCGCTAGGCACCTATGTACATTCGGAGCAAATAATAGTTATTTGTTATACAAGAGTGCAAAGTTGCTTTTTAACCGCGTGTTCAATTTTGATGACCGAGCAAGCGAAGGATTCTAAAATTGAATCACGAGCGCAGCGAGTGATTCAAAATTAGAATCCTGAGCGTTAGCGAGGGAATCAAAAGAGCACGAGGTGAAAAATCTTTGCGCTCGAGTGCAACACGTAACTTTTCATTCCACCTCAGCGAGGAAATGACTAAATGCAAAAAAAGACGTTTACAATCACAAGACAATCAGAAGGTATTAATTACTACATTATGACAGGTAAGTATTACAGAATAATCTTGAAATTATAACAAAACTAGTTTTTGCCCGCGGCTTCGCTCGGTTAAATTCAGGGTAACACAGTTCTCCTTGTGCCTTATCGATTTGTAATAGCAACGCTACGTTTTCCCTTTTCTTCCCTCTTTCTCCCTCATATCCCACTTTTTTTAAATAAAAATTAGCCTATGTCCGTCTCCTGGTTCCCAACTATCTCTGTACCAAAATTCATCAAAATCGGTGTAGTCATTAAAGCGTGAAGAGGTAACAAACAAACAAACTCACTTTCGCTTTTATAATATTAGTAAGGAAATAGTAAGGATAATATCTTTTACTTGTTTTCAAGTTTCTTGTTTTTAATATAAGGTTTAACAATGACGTGAAAAAATGCCGCGTAAAGAACCGCGTAAAAGCAAATTGAAAAAACACCAAGAAGGTTCCGAGTCTGAGTTTTTAACAAATTAAGAAAAAGTTGTATGATATATTCGGCACCATAGAGGTAGCAGTAAATCGGTTTAATGTTTTTTTTAATTCACAAACTTAGTGCACACGATGTTCTAAATTCAATTTACTTTATCCTCTAGAGAATAAAAACGGCTTTTCCACTCAGATATTGAAGATTAAAAATACTCTTTCCGAGATGGTGGGATGAAAATAAATTTTCTTACTTCATAAGAACAGTTGGTTTCAGTCCTATATACTGGCACGAACACGACATCGAAGGACGGTACCGTCAGCACGCTTAGTTTGATTTTCTTCCGGACTGTGTGGTCCTGGAAATACGAGTTAGTCTTGTTAATTAATAACAAATCATACACTTTCCTATAGTCGCCGCCAGATAAGAAAAAAATAAAGGTCGTTAACCCCCGTGTACCAATGTATTCAAACGATACGAAATATTGTAAAGTGTAGTAGTAAAAAGTGTCGCCACACGATGTAAACAAACGTATCGCGGTACGGGGCGTCCTTGAGGACATGAGTTACAAACCTTTTGGCCAAAACCATAATTATTATTCAATTGTACCTATTTATTTTGGCAGGTAAAATATGTAGTACTTAATGAAACCCTTAAACCAAATTCAAATTCGAATCATTTATTTCAAATAAAAACAAAAATAGGCACATAGTGTCGTAACGAATTACATATTTTTTAATAATAATGGAACACACAACAGTCACTCTAGCACTTTCCATTACGGGCCCAACTTAATCAAAATATTTTTATTTCACATAGGCCTACATGGGCACTTATAAAACGTCAAGAAAAGATGCACGGTTCGGGTTGGTCGTTTCCTATGGAGAAGAACCAGCAAGAAACTCCATTGTTACTCTTTTAAAATCATATGGTTTTACAATGTTGTTGTTACAGCGTTAGCACTAAAGTATGAGAGGACAACGTAGGCCCGACAATAAGTCATTGCTTACTTTACAAAAAGTAAAACAAAATAATACGTTAACAAAAATTAACAAGCGTCCAAGAATCTACAAGGCCAACCATTTCCACTCATTCACAACGAATTGGTAGAAAAGAATCTATAGAAGAGTAAAAAAAAAAAAATTGCAAACACAAAATAACTAAGAGACGAGTCACACAATTGTGTAAAAACCGAAAAGGTACGGAAAAAATTTCGCGAGCGGACAGTAGTTACAGTGAGAATTGTGTGTCGTGCAATGAAGCAGTCGTGTTGTGAGTGACCTAAGTGACAATGGTAGCGGCATTGATCGCAAAAAACGAACAAGAAAGAGGGTAGACCGTTTCGCCTGCACATAAACATCCACCCACAATTACTTCAGTTCATCCGTGATAATATAAGAATGTATGTAGTTATAGAATTATAATCATCCAAAGCATCAATACAATCCTCCAACTAACTATGACCTTGAAAAAATCTTTCCTCGACCTTTAGTAACTCAATTACTTAACTTAGTCTATCATTTCATCGGTAAATTGCATAGGTAGGTTTCCTTGATTAACAATGATAACAAAATAGTATCAAACTAACAAAACACTAGAACAATAAACAGCAAGATAACAAATGCAAAGTTTTCGAGTATGAGTTCGCTCAGTCAATCCCATGCGCAAACCAATTTGGAATGAAACTCGAGACGAAGGACGCGATATGTACTTAATTACAAAATAGTGGATAGGTAATGCACCCCTGACTTGCTCTGACGTCACACTCAGCGCATGAGTATGAAGGCATAACCTAAAAAAATTGATTTTTTGGTATGAACTTTAAAATTCGGTTATTTAAATTCATTGTATACTTTTATGAATATGAGTTAAAGCTGGATAAATAAATCCAATTATTGCATGTTCTGTTATTGAAATATAAGTTGAAAACATAAGAAATATTGAAAAATAAAAATACCCCAAGGAAATTATTTTTGAAATGCATAGACCACAGCAATTACATATTTCAATGTTTGAAAAGTATTTTTGAAGCTTAAAAAAATACCACAATTTATTCTTCAAATTTACGTATTTCTTACTTATTTCCGTTGGGATGATTGTTTGGTATTATGAAACTCGACCGGTGCAGTATGACCGACAGTTTTGAATGACGAGCGATCGCTAACGAAGTTTTGTGGAGTTTTTTGGTACAAGTCGGGTCAATGACTTTTAATTTTTTCTTATCTGGCGGAGACTATAATAATTGTAACTCGCGCGCTATTCTTGCTGTGAATTTGCGCCACGGTTTGTGACGCGCCTACTGCGTTTTTTGCAAAAAGATGCGTTTGTGAACCAAGCCAGAATCCTTTAGCTCACCGTCCGTCCGTCTATTGACGACAGGCCGTGTCGACGGCGCGTTAGTGTTCCACGCGCGCCTCAAAGATATGTCAACAAAGCAAAGGGGCCTGCCAATGCTACCCGCTTGCCGGGGTTGCGGGTTGTTCGAAAGAGATACCGCGGGAACATAAAGGGTAATGGAAGGAACATGGGTGGGTTTTAAACAGTACAAGTCTGACACTCCCCCAAAGAAAAATCGACACCGAACGGGTAACGAGAAGCGCGAGGACGCAAAACCATCTACACTTGCCTTTCATGGCTTTCACTGTCATTCGCGCTGCGAATTTAGACACCACATCACAAATTGTGTCATTGTGATGCTCTTCTCTCTCATTGGTGTTTTGCTCAAATCGGAACTGTCACATTACGGGCGAATGCCTCCAGTAATGGAGCTACTTTAGGCACACCTCAGCTCTACTAAAGCCGAGAGGAAACTAGGGTAAACCCATAAGAAAAAACTGTTTTGACACTTATTACTAGCTTTTGCCCGCGGCTTTGCTCGCAATAAATTCGGGGTAACACAGTTTCCCTTTCCTGATTAGCAGGTACCTGCTACCTGTAGTTTTTGCCCTTGCGCCTTATTTATAGTAATAGCAAAGCTAAGTTTTCATTGTTATTCTCTTGCTCCCTCATTTCTCACTTCTTTTTTTAAAAATTAGTCCATATCTGTCTCAACTATCTCTGTACCAAAATTCTTTAAAATCGGTTTAGCCGTTTAGGCGTGAAGACGAAACAAACAAAAAAACTCACTTTCGCTTTTATAATATTAATTAATAGTAAGAATTCTTGGATACTAAACAAGCTTGCGTTTGGCTGCAACACACTTGAGGTGAAGCAATAACAAAGTAAGATGAAGCACTTACATAGAAGAAACCGATTTTGCACTTTCAAGTGAACCAGATTATAATGTTCAGGGAACTGAGAAGTCAGCAATTAATCCCACAGACTGGCTGGTCACACAACTAATTAATGATGTCAAATCTCACCAGATTACAAGTATAGGTCCCGCTGTTCCTAGGCGCCACGTTCTGAATGGTGACGGTGAGGCCATCTACTGCAACATTGTTTAGGCCCAACATCCTGTTCCTATCCGTCTTCCAGTAGAACTTTCCATCACAAGTTCTTACAGGATCATTGATGCCACAGTCCAGGACCACTGAATCTCCTACCATTGCGTAAAGTTCATCCTGGAAGATAAGAAGATCTTCATCATCACCATCTGCCTCCCTTTTTTTAATAATGTTAGTATCGGCTTCCAGTCAAACAGGTATATTGCCTACTAGCTTTGCCCAGCGGTTTCACCCACCACCTAGCTCCCAATTATTGTAACATGACGTTTTATACAGCCTTTAGAAAGAATACCACTGTGAATTTCATGCAGTCCTAGTAGTTTTATCTCAACGCAGTTGGTTCTACCAAGATCTTGAATCCACAGATCAAACTGTTGCAATATCACCGCGCCTCCGCTCGCGTTAAATTCGGTATAACACAGTACCCTTCCGCCTTATTGATTTGTAATAGCAACGCTAAGTTTTTCCTTTTCTTCCCTCGTTCTCACTCATATCTTTTTTTAAAAGAGTTTTTTTTTTTATTAGGCTATGTCCTTCTCCTGGTTCCCAACTATCTCTGTGCCAAATTCATAAAAATCAGTTGAGCCATTAAAGCGTGAACAGGAAACAAAAAAAACAAACTCACTTTTGCTTTTACAATATTAGTAAGGATAGTAAGGATTAGTATAGATATGGATTTGCTCCTTAACCCTGCAACCGGGTTACACGATATCCCCTTGGTATTTCGAGCAGTGTAAGGACTGTCCAAACACCTTCGGACAATCTGCTGAACGGGATTTCTGAAGTACGTTCCTTGGTAAGATTGTTTGAATGTTATTGGAGCTACAAGTTGTACCCCAAAAAGGTTGATTACACTTAGCAGACTTGCACTTACCTCAGCAGGCATCAAAGCTGGTATATTCCTCAATCCGCGTTCCAAAGCCCCTAAGTTTACTTTCCTTTTCTTTCTCTTAACAATTTTATAAATACCATTATCACCCTTAACGAATCTCTCAAACGTTTCACTGGAATCATCTCTAAAGTCCACAACATAAGTGTCATCATTAAAATCATGGCCATCTTTGATTTTATTTTGGAAGTGTTTTAAAGATCTCTTATGCCTTATCCAGTCCCAAGTTTTAGCTTTTTTCTTATAAGGAATAATAAACGAGGCGTCTGCGTTTCTATATTTGTAACAGCTGACGTTTTTCATTAAGTTCTCGAATGTCTTTGGCGGTACCGATGTCTGTAGGTTCTGTATGTGTTTATATGTGGCCTGGATGTCACATATTTGAGCTGGTTGGGTTGTCCGACGAGAATAACAGGCCTCTTGAAACAAAGTACGTGCGTTAGATTCGGGAAATACAAAACCACTACTTTTCTTGGCCGATCTGGGGAAGAAAAACAACTGTTGTGAGATGCAATGCGTTCAGTTGCTTCTCCTCCTTGCAATCGATTGAGGAGAAGAGGGACCGCCGTCGAAAATGCTTCTTAAGTCAGTGCATTTCGAAAGTTGGTAACATCGCATATAGCTTTCAAGTTCTGTTCTGTATCATTTATTGATATTACTAAATTCAATGGTGAAATAACTGTGTTTTATCCTGATTCCTGCATATTAATATTAAGCTTCGGATTTTTAAGGTACTTAAAACCTTTTAAACTCAAAAAGCGGATGGAGTAACTTTGCGACATAGCAAAATTACATTATAATTAAAGTAGTATTTATTCATCAAAATATTTGACAGCTATTGATAACGTTGCCAACTTTTAAACCGATAAAAATTCAAAGGATGGTTTTCAGTTGTCCTTTTCAATCATGACACTAGCGTCTTAAGTTCAATTCTAGAAGCTGGTTGATACAGAGCATTTTCGAGGGCAATCTTTTTAAGTCTCATATTCATTTGAAAAGGCGCGATACGTTATTTCTATAATAAATTGCGGCAGATTGGGAATTATTTTTTCTGGTACTAAGAATGTTGGTCCAATGAACATGTGGCCTAACTTCAACTGGGCATTCGATCTAAATAAAAAGAGAAATACATTTCTCCCGCAGAATCAAAAAAGTGAGAAACAGATCTCCCAGAAAATGTTCGCGCTTCAGCAATCATCTATCTTTAAAAATATAAACACGTGATAATGAGATCGAATATAAAGCAATCAAACTATGTAAGTTTTGTTGTCTAGTTTTATCACCATAGTTAGATAACATTAGATAAATAAGTCCATGCAATTACACAATATTTAAGAGGAAACTAGAGTAAGTAAAAAAGGCACAGACGATATGAACACTACTGTTAAGGGCGTACAAAAAGGAAGTTACTTACACACAAAATAATTTTACTACTATTACATTAAAATGCGAAAATGTTGAAAGATCTTTTACGCACAATTATTGAACGAAATAAATGGCACTCTCGTCAAGAAATCAGATAACCTGTTATATTGATAAGATATATATAAGCGGTGGGTAAAAGCTACTAAATACTTTAAAGCCATGCCAAGCGTTGCCCCTGTAAGAAGTTACACTTTGGAGCAATATTAGTACAAATTCGGAAACACGAAGATTACTGAAGCGCATTCCTATTCTGGGTAAACTGTTGGTAGCTACTATGAAAATTTCGACTAAGGGGCGGTTTTTCAATCTCCCGGTTAAGTTTAATCCGACGAATTAGTTTGTCATTTTAACAGTTTTTGTACGGACACTCTGACAAAACTTCACATAGAACTTCACTTAGGTGAAAGTTTTCTAATGATTGAAAAATCGGCCCTTAGTACATTTTTTTTATTCTCTTACCTTTGTTGTTTAGTGGTGACATAGCCTCTTGTCTGTATGAATTAATTCGTATCTTTCTGTTTTTAATAAAATTTGCTCTGTTTTTATCTTTCCTGGCTTCCCGTATACCTGGCTTCTTCACTACCTTTGGATAAGGAAAGTTACTAAACATCTAAATATGTTAAGTAGATGATATGTGGTTGGATTTGTTGGTCTAAGTGCCATTGTACCTGATAATAAAGAAATTAAATTCGTTGACCTAAGGCTGGAGGTACACAGTTAGGAGAATCGGTTGGTTCTCCCGTGTGGACTTGGCCTAGTACCCTGTTCATGGCTTCGAGAGATACTACTTGCATCAAACGACATGCACACGACATTTTCATTCATGTGAGTACCGTTGTTCCATGAGACACGCGGGGACTCTTGTCTTTCTCAAAACGACTTCTGTCAATTGTTTTCTCGGCAGTCGTTTTCGGAAGACGCGTTGTGCTTGAACTTGCGCTCGTTGTCAAGATGTGAACGATTACCTAAACGAAGAGAAGAGCAGAGACACTTTATCGGTAATTATTTACGTGGTTTTGGCGGTCCAAGATGACAGGCCGACCGGCTCCTTCTGGGAGGGCTCGTCCATTTTATCAGCGATTGGGAAAGGCAGAGGGAGGCCCTGCAGGGGGAAAAATACAGGCTTAAGGCCTACTGCTTAGCTGAGGCGGTGCCGGGGGTAGCTGCGGGGTGCGGGGAACTCTTCAGTCCCTGCTGAAGGGAGTGACTGTCCTTCCGTACCGCGCAGCTACCTGAAGCAACGCCTCAGTTAATTGGTAGGCCTGTATTATGCCACATTTAGGTATAAAGCAAGACGGTTAGAGAGAGGTACGCTATTGGTCGATTTAAACTGTCTCTGCTCCATTTCGCTTTGGTACACAATCAATGGTATTTAAGAGACCTTATGCACTGTGCATCCAAGACTAGGCAAGGTAGATACGATCAAGTTGCGGACGGTAGGCTCTGCTTCTTTGGCAATATTTTACAGGGTATAACAACAACAAGGTTATTTTCGCTATAAGTATCATCTACCAGCAATCCACAGAATACATCTTCCCAAAAAATAAAAGTAGGGGACCAAAAATAAAAAAATGCTTCGACAATAACTGACCTTCTTCTTGTTTATGACTTTGATGCCAATTTTGTTAGCGATCTTATTCAGTAGACCCTCAGGTGCCTTCTTGGTAGTCTTTACATGTTCAGTTTCTGAATATGTTTCCTCTTCAGAAACTGCTACTGTGGGCGTCGTTCTAGGTGTCACTAATATTGGTGCTCTGGAAGTGAAGAATGAAATGAATACATATTTCAGATGACTAGAAAATATCTTTTTATTTATCAGTTTTCACCAACCGGCTCTGAGCCCGCGTGTACTGGGGTAGACCTGAGAGTGGCGGTAGGCAGACTAAAAGCCAAAAATACCGCCCCGGGACCCGATGGCTTGCACGGCAAAGCCTGGGTCCTGGCCTTGGAGGCTCTCGGACCCGGACTACAAAGGCTCCTAAGCGCATGCTTGGAGCCAGTTTTCAGTTCGTTAGAAGACGGGGAAGCTGGTCCTCACACAGAAGCCGGGGCGCCCTGCGGACTTTCCGTCTGCATTTCGACCCATCGTGCTGCTCGACGAGGTGGGCAAGTTCTTTGAAAAAGTAATTGCAAACCGTCTCCTCGGGCACCTTGTGGGGACGGGGCCGGATCTCGCAGAGCACCAGTATGGTTTCCGCAAGGGGCGCTCGCCGGTAGACGCCATCATGCGCGTAAGAACCAGGAGTGGGGTTGTCGTGGCGGTGTCTGTCTTTTTAATATTACTAGCTGGCGCCCGAGGCTTCGTTCGCATGATGATGTGTTATTCCAGACTTTAATCTACCTTTATGCTAAATTTCATCAAGATAAGTTCAGCCGTTTTCACGTGAAAGAGTAACAAACATCCATACATCCTCACAAACATTCGCATTTATAATATTAGTAGGATAGTTGTTAAACATACTTACTTAACTTCGACTTTGGGCGATTTTGAAATACTCCGTTTGATATCAGTCTCATCTCTGTGTTTGACTTGGCCGTACGCGATCCGATCCCATTCGTCATTCAATTTTTTTGTTTCGAATTGTATAATCGATAATAACAGATTCTTATAACCTTCCTTCAACTCATCGGTCAGCACTTGCTGAGCCTGACCATAGTCATTGATGATTAATATCGTGGGATTTTGAGTTGTGCTTTGAGAATTTTCATCAATGACATAGTCATTTTCGGGACTACAAGTCACTAGCTCTATTACATCGGTTTGCATCGGAGTTAATTCGGTACTTAATTCTGTTGTAGACGAAATCTCTGTTGTTGTTTTAGTAGTTTGTGTAGTCTGTCCTTTTTTAAACATAACTGTCGCTGCGTTGATCATATTTTTAAAACCGAATTTAGTTTTTGAGTCACTGATAATTGGTGTAGATTCTGATTGC
This sequence comes from Ochropleura leucogaster, assembly GCA_958449745.1. NCBI lineage: Eukaryota > Metazoa > Arthropoda > Insecta > Lepidoptera > Noctuidae > Ochropleura > Ochropleura leucogaster. The sequence goes on from OY288227.1 coordinate 947,164, forward strand.
TTATCACTTTTTGTTGCACAACTTGTTAAAGCTGTTGTTGATGCTTTAGCATTATTTGTCGTAATAGACTTAGCAGTTAATCTGACAGTTGATGAGGTTATATTTGTAACCGGTGTTTGGCTAGTTACTTCACTCGTTGCCTTTGATGATATTACTATCATGTTGTCACTAGAACCTTCTGATGTCGCTTTTGTGGTTACATCAAGTTTAGTAATTGTTTCAATCGTATGTTCTATAGTAGACAACTCGTCCATCTCTTTCTCAATAGCGGTCTTTTGATTCTTATTCTTCTTCTTCTTTTTTGTTTTTGTTTTTGTTGTAGCATTTGCTTTATGTTTCGTGAAAGCTTTATCCACTTTTTGTTTAACTTTTTCTACGAGAGAGACTTTTTTTGGTTTATCTTGTGATACTGCTTTGTGTACTGCCGAGTCTCTTTGCAAATTTGTTGTTAGATTAGAGTTGGTAACGTTACTAGTCATTGCTTCAACGTCTTGGAGACTCCCAAACAACTGTAGCATTTGATTTATATTCCGGCTCAAGGTATCGGTAGTAGTTTCTATGTCTCGTGGATTCCTCTCAGGACTTGTGCGAACTGTCATGTATACCGTATTAATTCCCAAATTATTATTGTCTGTTAGTGCAGTTACCTTGAGAACATTTCCCGTCGTTCCTGCTCTTTGGATAACATCGACTGTTATAGTAGGTGTATCTTTAATCGAACCTCTAGCTAAGCGAGGTTCGGCTGTCCCAGCTTTTAAGTAGTCATTCCAAAAAGCACCTCCACCATCTGATATCAATGGCGTTGGCGCTTGGTTATCAACCTGACGTTTAAAATTTACCTTTGGTTTTTTGCTGAAGTCAAAATACGATAACAGTCTTGACTTTTTATTTTTCCTTGGAAAAAAACTGACGAATCCCAAGCGATTCTTGGGTTTGCTTTCTTCTAAATCAAAATCTAGTAGATGATCATTGATTCGTTCTGAACTGACCTCAGGTGAAATTCTAGCAGCAATTACCTGTTCATTCAGCGTTGAAGATGATTCAGGATTGCAGATTATATTGACGTTAATATTATCGAGAGAATACACTTGCTTTACAATCTTTTTCGGAGTAGTGGTTGGGTTGGCTCGCTTGTTAAACGGCTTGTAATCGATATAACTATTCATCAAATGAATGAACTTTTCACCATTCTCTTTTAATTTTTCACTATTACAAATATTCAACGCTAGCGCCATATTCAAGTCATCTGCGAGGACAGCCAAATCATTAACCAGACCGGATACACCTTCAACTTTTTTGACCTTGGCAGTTTTGACAAAATTTCTTTTATCTATATATGTTGTGAACGTCTTGCACAATCTTCCTTGGCACTTTCCTTTAACTCTTCTGCAATAATCAGTTAAACTTCTGTCTATTTTGTTGACGGAATCTCTTAATTTTTGCCCCCCACTAGGATTCATCCAGAAGAAAGTTTGTATTTCAGTGCAATGATCAGCCATGTAGCGACCAATGTTGTCAAATTCGAATATAAGTTCATCTATAACGGCATCGCTAGCTGCACAAGCCCTACACATGGCAGTGTTACATTTGCATTTACAGCTACACACCCTGTCGTGGCCAAAATACCTCTTGACCGACTCCCAATCTATGCGTCTCTTTACGATGTATTTTTCCACCCCCTTTTTCTTCCTTTCCTTCTTTTCTTTTAGCTTCCGCGATCTCCATATGGAGCGAGCCACTCTAACGTTGTTTTTGTCAATGTCTTTGTTGACTCTCAATTTATTTTCATATAGTTCTAACAACTGTTGATGGATTGCTGCCACAAAATCCTTGCTCAGCGTCACTTTGGCCATACTCTTCATGCTCGTAGTTTCGTCTCTTGAGTCCGTTGGCTTAGGTTCCGTCATACTGGCCGTGGATCCCGAAAGCAACTGTCGTGACTTAATCTCAGGGAAATTAATCTGATTTAAGAGTGGTTTCAATGCAAACCCGTCTCTGGGTTTATCTACAAGAAGATACATCCCAGGCGTTAAGCCAGCTGTGTTAGTGATGGCGAGTCTTTCTGGTTTATTGGATGAGGACGCTATGGTCCCTTCAATGGAATGGACTTGGTACTCCAAATCGACTGGAGTGGACATCTTTGCGGAGAAGACTTTCCGAACTCTAACGGGACCGGGAACTGATGGAGATCTTTTCCTACCATTTTGGAAATCATATGGAATTGCGATATGGACTTGGATAGCGTTAGTACTGCTGTTAAGACTTATAGGCTTAGTCGCGTAGGGCTGAAGAATGCTATGATGCAACCCCTTTGCTATATTGTTGTCTTCATAGTTGAGGGTGTTCTTCATAAGGTCTACGATGACTTCTAGCGCGGCCACGTCTTTGGCTGTGAACGTGTTGGGTTGGACCTCCCGCTTGACCTCACAATGTGTGGTAGGTGGATGGTCATCGTTTGTTCGAGTGGTCGGGCATGTGGGCAAATGCTGCACTGCTGATTCCTCGTAGTACGCCTGCCGAATAAAACCGGTTATTAATATGACATTTGAAGATTTTAATAATGATATTCTCTGGGACGAAGATTAACTATGCACGACATAAAATGGTACACAAACGTGTGAGAAACGTAGGTGTGTCATCCATTCCTGTACTTTCAAAGTATGGTTAGAAAGCAATCCGACACGACTGAAGTATAATTTTGAAACTCGAAAAAAGCATAGACCGTGAAGTATTTTTTTTCTTAGTGTGGATTCCCTCAAGGTAACCCCTGGATTTATTTAAAGGGTTGCATTTTCCACCCTCTACCACGCATAGTAAGTCTGCTGCAGGATGGACGGGAGCCTTCATTTCGCTCTCCCTTTCTCTTTCCGCAGCTTTCTACGACAAGACAGTTTTGCAGAAGTCACTGCCTCCCCAACCATCGGGCAAACGGTCGGCAGCGACAGGCCTCACACCTCTGTAATGAGGGTACGGCGCAGCTCATCCCTCGTGTCACAATCGGCAAGCGTATGCGGTGTCTTTCAGACAGTGGACTCAGTGAGTCCGTCTTACTGCTTATGCGTCACAGGTTCTTTCTAGGCAGGCGTACCCTAAGAGCACATGCTTCGCCCGAAACGTCAGAGCCGGACTTCCTCCCCAGTTAGCCATTGAGTAATGGGCGGGTCGCCACGATGGTGTCAAGGTAGGAAGCCCAAGTCTCCTTCGCCATTCCGAGAGACCGTTGCACCAGTCCAACTGATGATGATGAACTGATGTAGTGGCGAGAAAGTCTTAGTTCCATGGCGTGGATCCCGCCAGTACATAAGTAACCTCGTAGTATCTGTCAGACTCGTACTGACTAAAACCACACCAGTGTTCCCTTGTACACTTGAGTCAAGCAGGATCTAATGCGACTTACACTGCCCCAGACTAACGCAGGCCTGCTTGGCCTACGGGCCTCACCCAGGAGGTGAATCTTTGGTCTTCTGGTGATGGGGATGATCCCGAGTAAGTCACCCTTGGACCGGGAGGCCAGAAAAAGACGTTATTCACCCTCTGCTGCGGGATCTCTCTCTACCTCTCCGGATCTTACGGTCATGTCCTTCTGCGAAATAATAATCGCGCAGAAAGACATCACCGAGTACCAATAGTCTGCGCTGCCAACCATTGAGGGAGCAACGGTCGATAGCGACAGACCTCCTCCTACATCTAAAACAAGGGCACAGCGCGGCTCCTCCTACGCGGCATGTTCAGCCAGCTTATGCTGCGCTGTATCTTCTAGTCAGGGGACGTAATTATGGCATATTAAGCTTTCTGCTTGGGTACTTCTCGAGAGCACCTGCGTCGCCTGAAACTCTATAAGAAGCCGTGCATTCTCCCGAGCCAGTCGACAAGTATTGGCCAATGCACGTCCGTTGTGTCCTGGCCGGTGGTAGGGAGCTCAAGCCTTCTCCGCCATTCCATCACCATAACCAAGTACAGCCTGGTCCAAGGTTCAATAGCCATAAAATATACATAATTGAAAAGAGCTTCAAAAGGAAAAACTTAGCTACTAACACTACTTTTGACTTTTTGAAATCCGTTCGGAGTTACTGACCTAAATATTTGACAAGTTGGTTACCGAAGTTAAAATTTTCTTGGAAACTTATTAGTTTAAGATACTATTTTATGATACTATTCTGTTCCTATTTTGTAGTTACTAGTATAGAACTTTTTAAAGAAAACCTTTGCCACTAACACGACTTTCGATTCAAAAGATACACACCGATTGAGCTTTTCAATGGGGAAGTGTTCAAGGTTGTTCAAATGTTGGAGGAAATGTTCTTCCTTCTGTCGCTCCTCACTGCCTTCACTGTAGAAAACTGATGGGATACTGGCCCACACTGCAGAAGAGAAGTCTTAATCTGTTCGCCTCTTATTGCAGAATCATCTCGTCTCAATTCTGGGAGCGCGACACCTCCAACTTCATTTGGTAGCTCGAGTATGATGCCTAAAACTCGCATTCGCCAAAAAGAGGTCTGTAATGTGCCAGTCAACCAGACGGTTTTTCTGCTATAGTTCTGAAGACCTGTACACCTAATTTGTCTCCTGTACAAACACGCATATTTCGGTTCTCTCTTTAGACTGCAGTAGTGCCAAAATTCTGGAAGCTTGCAACCCGTGAGTAGTCATCGCGTTCCACGTCTCTTCTCTGCATGACTATGGAAAGTGTCTCCAATAAGACGCTCCTAGCGTACCTTGAAGCCCGAACAGAAGCCAAAATTGTTTCACTGAAGATATAATAGCGTACGTCTGTCACATCTGGATTAATGCCATCGAAAGTTGCAGTCTCTATAAATACTACGAAGGCCTATGATAAGGTTTGTCCTAGTCATACTGTTCGGTTAATAATTGTGTTGTGTCTAAATGCCTATGGGTCGATTTAACTCAGTTTACCTTACTTTTTTTTGTTTGTGTACCATTTTTTTTCTGTGTGATGTTTTTATTTTATTTTAATTCTTGTATTGTGTCTTTTGTTGCATCAAATAAATGATTTATCTATCTATCTATCTTATTGTTTACAAAATCTGATTTATTTTGGATTCATATCTTCTAATATATAAAATTCTCGTGTCACAGTTTTCGTTGCCATACTCCTCCAAAACGGCTGAAATTTCGTTCAAATCGGTTGAACGAAATTTTGTGTACATATCGGGTAGGTCTGAGAATCGGCTAACAATTTTTCATGCCACTAACTGAGCAGTGGGTGAAACCGCTGGGCACAGCTAGTATCTTATATATAAAATTCTCGTATCAGTTTTAATTGCCATAATACTCGGCTTGACCCATTTTTATGAAATTTTATGTGTGTATTCGGTAGTCTTAGAATCGGCCAACATCTATTTTTCATACCCCTAACTGATAAGGGTGATCCTATTCAGAAAAGGAGCTGAGCAGTGGGTGTAACCGCGGGGCACAACTAATCTATAAAATTATCGTGTCAGTTTGAAATACTCCGATTTTTAAGAAATTTCTAATGTGTACATTCAGTAATTCTGAGAATCGGTCGTAATCTATTTTTTGTATTTTAGTTGAGCAGCGGGTAAAACCGCTGTGCACATATAGTAATATATAAAAATGTAGTAAACACACGGATAAATCTAAAAACAAAGAATGAAGCATTTGCATAAGTATTTAAATAGTTTAATGTATTAAATAACAAAACTTAAACATTAAAAACATTTTAGTTAATTTTCCAGAAAGCTTTCTATTATTACAGAAATAACTGTGGTACATAATTATATCTTCGTGTTGTTATGAATAGAGGAGATCATGGCCAAATAATAACAGGGGGTCGATCTTAACGTTAAGCTGCGCTTGCCTAAAGTACGGCCAACGAGAAGCGATACCAAATGTAAACAAAACCCATGCTAAAACCCCATCTAAAATGGCCGCCCGAATGTTGGCGAACCCGTATTAACGTTGTCATGTTTTTGCCGGGAGAACGAGACATTACGACAAAGGCACAAGATGGAAAGAGCTAAATATTAGATTGTCAACGCCACAGTTGTTCTTTAGGTTAATGACCTTTCTTATCGCTTCTCGTTGGCCGTACTGTAGTTTAAGTTTGGTCTGTCGATGTTTGTCTTCCGAGGCGCGGAAAACACGTCAAACTGTACTGTGCTATATCTATTGAAAACTGAATCAAAAACCGTTGAGTAGTTAAAAGATCCAAGATAATGTATATTCTTACTATATCTAATATATAAAATTCTCGTGTCACAGTTTTCGTTCCCATACTCCTCCGAAACAGCTGGACAGATTTAAACGAAATTTTGTATACATATCGGGTAGCTCTAAGAATCGGCCAACATCTATTTTTCATGCCCCTTAGTGGACAGCGGGTGAAACCGCTGGGCACAGCTAGTCCTTACTAATAATATTATAAAAGCGAAAGTGAGTTTGTTTGTTTGTTTGTTACCTCTTCACGCTTTAATGGCTGAACCGATTTGGATGAATTTTGGTACAGAGATAGTAGGGAACAAGGAGACGGACATAGGCTAATATTTTTTTGAAAAAAGTGGGATGTGAGGGAGAAAGAGGGAAGAGAAGGGAAAACTTAGCGTTGCTATTACAAATCAATAAGGCGCAAGGGGAACTGTGTTACCCCAAATTTAACGCGGGCGAAGCCGCGGGCGAAAGCTAGTAATATTATAAAAGTGAAAGTGAGTTTGTTTGTTAAATCTTCAATAGGCTTGAAGACTTGAATGGCTAAACCGATTTTGATAAATTCCGATACAGAGATAGTTGAGACCCTGAGACCCTATTTTAAACTGAGAAATGAAAAGAGGGAATAAGAGAAAAATCTTATAATAATTAATTGCCTTTTTTAAGGACGGAGGATTTGGGATAAGAAGATTCCCGCCGCTCTGGGCCGCGTGGAAGGGAGGGTCCGACTTTTTCTGACTGAAACCCATCCTCTTCCTTTTCCCTTTACGTTTCAGGGCCGTTGTATCTCTTTTGACTAACCCGCAAACTTCCGGAAGGGGGAATCTATCCCTGTACTACACAGTCAACATTCACGTTCCGTTCCCAAGACAAATGGGGGTTAAAAGTCATAACATGTCAAAAAATTAAGTAACACATTATAACACCGACCTAGGCAAGCGCGGCCGAACCTTGACGACCGATCCTGGGGCCTTAGTCTGCTATTACAATAGTGTCAGAATGGTCGATCACTGATCGCATAATGGTTAATTTTGACAAGTTTGGTAATCTGCTACATGCTAAACTTGTCAAAATCAACCAGTATGCGATCAGTGATCGACCATTCTGACACTTTTGTAATAGCAGACTAAGGCCCCAGGGGCTCCGCGAACGCGGACACGTTTGCATCTTATGCCAGATTCAAGCAACCAATTTCCATAGAGTTGTAATAGTTGCTATGTCCTGTGCCCGCTGATTTCAAATTGGTTATACACGCTACCATCATCATCTGCTTAACCTTTTCTCAACTATGTTGGGGTCGGCTTCCAGTCTAACCGGATGCAGCTGAATATCAATATTTTACATGGAGCGACTGAGTATCTGACCTCCACAACCCAATTAGTACTGGGTAATACGATACCCCTTGTTAAGACTGGTTGTCAGACTTTAGGAACACTGACTACCTACAACGACTGTCAAAGATCTACAAGTGACAGCCGGGACCAACGGCATAACGTGCTTTCCGAGGCACGGAGGAAACTCGGTATGTAACGGGACCCATCCACAGACCAACCTAGGCAAGCACGGCTTAACTAAACATCGACCCGCGGCTGCTATTATTTAGCCACGCTACCAATTTCTCCAATTTTTATAAAACCAGTACAAAAAAAAATCGGTAGCTTGTATTTGGACAAGACACAAATTGTCCACGTTTGCTCAGTCTAACGGCATCCCAGTGTGGGTAAGAGACAAAGGTATACAGTAAGTCTAACCACCCCAATCCTGCTTTTAGGCATCATGGTAACGCGATCAAGGCTGTTATTATTTAGAGTTTGAACTAACTAATTGAGTAAAACAAAGGCCAATACCTGATCATCATAAGTTTCAGGCTCAACATACAATCCTTCGCCAGGATTCTTAGGCAATGGTTTTCTAGGAACGCAGCATTGATCTTGGACGGTGGTATGAAGATTATACTGATGAGGTACGGTTGCTTCCACGTGCTGGTAGCTGCTCTCTTCGTGGTGGGTTGGGACCTCTGCGTGGTGGGTTGGAACGTCTTCTTGGAAACGGAAGGGCGGTTCGCACGTCGGGAACTGGGCTGTGATTCTGAGCGTTTGATCTTGATCATCAGCAGGCCTTGGGTGTGGTTTAGGCTATTGAGAAATCAAAATTGGGACAAATTAATCCTAAATTGAACGTAATCCTTACTAATATTATAAAAGCGTAAGTGAGTTTGTTTGTTACGTCTTCAGATCTTAATGTCAACAACTGATTTTTGGTACAGAGATAGTTGGGACCCTGAAGACGGACATAGACTTTTTTTAAAGTGAAAAATGAGGGACAAAGAGAGAAGAAAAGGGAAAACTTAGGCCCGGCGCCCATTATCGGCATCGGCACGACTGAGGATTTTAGGTGGCAAATAGCAATATACATTAACATAATGGCAAAAATGTAGAAATTTCCATTATATATGGTCGTAATAACAAAAATACCGCTTCGGTATGCTTGAGGCTGCTGTATCGGCAGCCTTGAGAATGCTTCGGGATGCTTCGGCATCCTTCGGTACGCCGCCGGCATCATTTGACTCACACACAACACAATCGAGGAAATACGATATGAGACGCTTCGGCAAGCTACAGGACGGTACGGCATGCTTAAGGACGTTCCGTCATCCCTAAGCATAATTTCCGACAGTGTGCGCTTGCATGTAGGATGCCGAAGGATCCTTTTCCTTGCCGATGCCGATAATGGGCGCCGGGCCTTAGCATTACTATTACAATAAATAAGGCGCAAGGGCAAAAACTACAAGTAGCAGGTTCCTGCAAATCAGGAAAGGGGAACTGTGTTACCCCAAATTTAACGCGAGCGAAGCTGTGGGCAAACTAGTATAAATCTAAGTGAATAGTGATCGGTGGAGAATTTGTGATTGGCCTTATTCGTGAACTGGCAAGAGTGAAGGCCTTATTAGACCACCCAATTTCGAGGGACCCTAACCCTATCTAAGAGTGGTGTAATAAGACTGACCCCCGAATACTGAAACGTCACTTAAAATTTGAGGGCTGCTTAACATTTGAGCAGCTCTTATACTTTAGATTTTGTATTGGCAAACGTCACTTCTGAGTATCTGTTGAATTCAAGTGGTACTTAAGTTTTGAGTGACGTTTCAGTATTCGGGGGTGAGGGAGTTAGTGTCCCGATTAAGGGCGATCGGATCATCCCGATCTGCCTAGCTCCCTAAGCGCCCTGCAGATTGGGTAATGTAATAACGTTTATGGCGGTTAGGGAGCTCAGTTGCCGCGCGACTAGTGCGTAGCATATCGGAATATTATTTGGATGATTTACAAAGTCAACCGAAATCCTTTTGAATAGTGCAGGTTGAAAGCTTTTCACGTAACCGCAAATACTCTTTCACCCAGATCTTTCTCTTCTTTCTTTTTTTAATATTTGTTATTGCGAGCACGGTTGTCACTGCTACAGCAATTTTTTGAAGTTTCGATACTGACGACCGACGGCATAATGTAAAATGCGACAATACGTTTATCTCTCTAGACATTCGCGTATAAACTGAGTTAGGGCCCAATTCACAGAGAAGTGTAATAAGCGCCGCACTAACTAGGGTACACACCCACCCTGGATGCAGGGCCCTTCATATCGGGTGGTGTAATAAGCGTTTATATGGGAGTTGGCATCTTCCAATTTTACCTATTTTTGACAGACTTCAAAAAAAAGGAGGTTCTATGTTTAACTGTTTTTATGTCTGTTCACCGATTACTCCATCAACTTTGAAGCGATTAACATAATTCTTTTTTCATTCGAAAGGGTATATTTCCGAGGCGGTCCCATATCAATTTCATTTATAAGGGTTCCGGTTTTTCCTCTTGAGGATTTAAATAAACGGAAATGTTTTATATATGTATAGTAGTTTAGCAAACCTGTTCACAACGATGCGTCACGCAGAATCCTTCTCTCTCATCCGAAATTTCCTCCGTTGTAGTGGCTACGGTAGATGGAGTTGCTGTGGATATCAGGAGATTATTGTTTATTAAATAAAATCAGCCATGTCTAGGTGTAAGCCCAAATATCGCGGAGTTGGAAACCCTCTCTTTTTTGGATGGAAAATCTGCAGTAGACTTCCCGGTCTGGGCGGAGCGAAAGAGAAGGTCGAGACTTGTACTGACTAAAAACCCACCCATGTTCCATATTACTTCTTTTGCCCTTTGCGTACGGGGGCCGCAGTATCTCTTTCGAACCACCCTGGACTGGTTTTATGCTTATGGTAAACTAGCTTTCGCCCGCGTCTAATTTGGGGTAACACAGTTCTCCTTGCACCTTATTGATTTGTAATAGCAACGCTAAGTTTTCCATTTTCTTCCCTCGTTCTCACTCATATCCCACTTTTTTTTTAATTTAACCGATTTTGATTGAATGATTTTGATGAATTTTGGTACAGAGATAGTTGAGACCCTGGAGACGGACATAGGCTATTTTTTTTAAAGTGAGAAATGGATCTCCCATTTGAAGGAAGAAAAGGGAAAAACTAGCTTTGCTATTACAACCAATAAGGTGCAAGGGCAAAAACTACAGTTAGCAGGTACCTGCAAATCAGGAAAGGGGACTGCGTTACTCCGAATTTTACGCGAGCGAAGCCGCGGGCAAAAGCTAGTCCTTACTAATATTATAAAAGCGAAAGTGAGTTTGCTTGTCTGTTTGTTTGTTTGTTACCTGTTCACTCTTTAAAGGCTAAACCGATTTTGGTACAGAGATAATTGGGAACCAGGAGACGGACATAGGCTAATCATTTTTTTTAAAGTGGGCTGTGAAGGAGAAAGAGGGAAGAGAAGGGAAAACTTAGCGTTGCTATTACAAATCAATAAGGCGCAAGGGGAACTGTGTTACCCCAAATGTAACGCGGGCGAAGCCGCGGGCAAAACCTAGTATTATATAAATTGAACAACTCACTTGTTTTATCAGGTATAAATTTTATACACGTGCGTTTCGGGTTATCCTTTGTGACTGTCGTTAGAGACGTGACGTTCGCGACGTTCGAATGTTTGGTAGTCATAGTCAAGTTTTTCATGAAACTCTTCAGCCGGTTTTGTAGAACTGAAATAAATTTACAATTAATAACTAAACTTACATTCACATGTGGAGGAGCTCGTGGCTAAATAGTAGCAGCCGCTCGGGTCGGTCTTTAGGTTAAGCCGCGCTTGCCTAGGTAGGTCTGTGGATTGGTAACTACCCGTTTCATACAGAGTTTCCTCCGTGCCTCGGAAAGCACGTTAAGCCGTTGGTCCCGGCTGTCATTTGTAGATGTTTGACAGTCGTTACAGGTAGTCAGTGTTCCGAGGGGTATCGTATTACCCAGTACTAACTGGGTTGTGGAGGTCAGATAGAATCAGTATTTTACATGGAGCGTCTGCACGCTCCATGTAAAATACTGATATTCAGCTGCATCCCGTTAGACTGGAAGCCGACCCCAACATAGTTGGGAAAAGGCTAGGCAGATGATGACATCCACATGTGGTAGAAGTGGATTAATGAAGACTCGCGCACCTAAAGTTCCGTACAAACTTGTCACATAAACGGTCATATCTTCGAAGATTAAGAATATGAATTTTTAACTACATCGTTTCAAAATACATATTTGTATAATCTCGACACGTGACATCCTTACTTATACTTATTTTACTTATCCTTACTAATATTATAAAAGCGAAAGTGAGATTGTTTGTTTGTTTATTTGTTTGTTACCTCTTCACGCTTTACTGGCTGAACCGATTTGGATGAATTTTGGTACAGAGATAGTAGGGAACCAGGAGACGGACATAGGCTAATATTTTTTTAAAAAAAGTGGGATGTGAGGGAGAAAGAGGGGAGAGAAGGGAAAACTTAGCGATGCTATTACAAATCGATCAGGCGCAAGAGCAAAAACTGCAGGTCTGCTTGGTGTGTTATACCGAATTTAACGCGAGCGAAGCCGCAGGCGAAAGCTAGTATTTGTATAATCTCGACAAGAATGATCAACAGATTTTGCAAAATATTATGATTAAAAAGAGTCTCCATGGAGTTTCTTGCCCATTCTTCTCCATAGAGATTTGGAATGGGCAACTACAGTTCTTTCAGTTATTATTGGAACTGTAGCTTTATATTTTTGTTTATTTGACATTCAAAAGTACGTGTAACTTTCTAATTAAAATAAATGCTTTGAGTTTGAAGGTTCACAGTTTGAGTTTGAGTTTTCACAGGTTCAAGAGACCACAGACCTATTTTTAATTATTATTAGAAACGTCACGAGTTGCTGCAGTGTTTCGCAACAAGTGACGTCACACGTAAACTTTGATGGGCTAACCCCCGAATACTGAAACGTCACTCAAAAGTTAAGTCCCACTTAAGTTTAACAGAGACTCAGAAGTGACGTTTGACCATACAAAATCTAAAGTTTAAGAGCTGCTCAAATGTTAAGCAGCCCTCACATTTTGTGTGACGTTTCAGTATTCGGGGGTGTCTTTGTAATTTTTGTTCTAATTTACAAATAAAAAAAGACGTGTTCCTTATTTTTGAAAAATCTAAAAGATGGACTAAATAGAATATAATTACTTTGACCCTGAAAACTACCCTATTTCACCGACAGACAGACGGACAAAAAAGTAATCAAATAAGGGTTCCTTTTTTTAAACTTACAAGAAAATTTGAACAGTCTCCTTTGACGATCTCTTTGAGGGCCTGGTGACTTCTCCTTATCCGTGCTCGACCTGTTCGAGGATGCGGTGGTCTTCAGCTGCTTCAGGTTATAGACTATAGAGCCTGGTTGAGATGACGACGGGGTGGTTGTTGAGGCCATTGTAGTGGTCTTAGTTGCAGCTACGGTTGCAACGGTAGTGGCAGCTGTAGTTGCAGGAGTGGTCGTAGTGACGCTAGTTGACCAGGTCCCATGTGATGTTTTCTTTTTTGCCTTGTCCGACGCTCTTCTTATATTGTCTGTGGAGTTACTTAGATTCACTGAGAGATTTGGGAGGAACCTACACTTGGCATTGGGTGGCCAAAAGGATTGAGAGAGAGAGGGAGACAGCTTGGACGCTTGTAGCAGTGCTGCAAGCCAAGCTCAGTGTGTCAGTGCTCAAGCCTAATGGTGACAGTCAAGTCTAAAAAGGTCTTATTTTTTGTGCGGATAGAAACTTAGCGGGGGGAGTGCAGAATATTATTGACGAAATCTCACCCTTTTGCCGTTTAGGTTCCGGAGCCGCGGTATCTCAATCGAACAACCTGCAACCCCAGTATGGAGTCCTAGGTCTAGAATGCCAAACCAAGGTACGCGCTTAATTTTTCGGATTTATGTGCGTATTGGTAAATAATCACGTTCGTCGTCGAAGAAAAACATCGTGAATCGGAAACCAGCACGCCTTTTTTGATGATGATCATCAAGTAACTTTCCCCGTTCCGGGCGAAGCGGAGTTTTAGACTTTTACCAACAAACAAAAACCACCCATGTTCTTTTATATTCCGGGGCTCTTTCAAACAACCCGCAACCCTGAAATCAGCATGCCTAAGAGATTCTTCTCGACGGCATGTAAAAGTCAAATTAAAGACCCAAGGGTGACATGTATCAGGCCATGGTCCGGAGCGAGAGGGAATGGGAAGCGGTCACCACCTTCTGCGAAGCAGTAATGCTAGCGAAGGAGGTGGCCGGGCGTCTGAGGGAGAGAACATCTGCCCAACCCAGCCGCCGCGGGAGACGCCCATCAGTCTATTGACGACAGGCTTTGTCGACAGTGCGTTCGTGTTTCACGCGCGCCTCAAAGAGAGTCAGCAAAGCAGAGGGGCTTGCCAGAGCCTCCGCCTGCCGGGGTTGCGGGTTGTTCGAAAGAGATACCGCGGCCTCGGAACGTAAAGGGCAACAGAAGGAACATGGGTAGGTTTTAGTCAGTACAAGTCTGACATGCCCCCCCGCTCCGCCCAGAGCGGGGGAAGTCATAGGATGATTTCCCACCCGAAAAAAAAAAAAAAAAGGGTGACATGTACTTAAGGACTAACCACACAACATCCTTGGACACTACGACCTGCAAGATCCAGAAACGAAACAGAAAAATATCTCATAGTACCTCGGACAGTTATGCTCGTAAAAAACTCCGACTTAATAGCTGACAAGGTCACCGCATCCGCAATATCAGATTTAGTGACCCCCAGATCCTGTGCATCCAACAGGGTCACCACATCTTCTATATCAACCATCGGCTCCGTCTGCTCTATCAGGGAGAGTGTGCCGGTGTTTTCCGCTGATCCCTTGAAAGTTTGGTCAAGTTTTTGCATGGAGACATCAGTGGAGGTGTCCGGGGATGATGTTGGTTTGAGCTCTGCCAAGGACCCTGTAGGTTCTGTAGATTCGCCGGTAGACTTGGCTTTGCATCCTCGAAAAGTGAAATGCTTTCGCTTTTTATTTTTGGGAGCTGTTGTCCTCCAAACTAGATGATAAAAATATTCGTTAGTGATTTTGGAAATCCTTACTTTTATTTTAAAAGCGAAAGTGAGTTCTCATGGCTTAACCGATTTTGATGAATTTTGGTACAGAGATAGTTGGGACCCTGGAGACGGACATAGGTTATTTTTTTAAAGTGCGAAGTGGGTGAGAAAGAGGGAAGAAAAGGCAAAACTTAGCTGTGCAATTACAATCAATAAGACGCAAGGGAAAAAACTACACGTAACAGGTACCTGCAAATCAGGAAAGGGGAACTGTGTTACCCCAAATTAAATGCGAGCGAAGCCGCGGGCAAAAGCCAGTTGTTCAATCTAACATGGCGCGAAGTCAGTACTATTGTTTCTTGAAACACATTGTATAAAACTTACCTCTTCGTCGGTATCGTTGGCCGTGAGTTCTGTCGATTAGTTGGACAGCTTCGACGTTTGTCCGTTTTCTAAAAACTTTACATGAGTTACTTATCCGTCACAATTATTGAATCGGGAATAATAATAATAATAAATATCTTGGGACAACTCACACACGGCTATCTGATCCTAAGCTAAGCAGAGCTTGTGTTATGGTAACCAGACAACTGATATACATACTTATATAATTTATAAATACATACATATTATAGATAAATCACACCCAGACACAGAACAAATAATCATGCTCATCACACAAAGTTTGTCCAGGGTGGGAATCGAACCCACGACGTCCGGCTCAGCAGTCAGGGCCACTAACCACTCTAGATCAACAGGCCCGTCAATGAATGGAAGGAATAAGTTATAGATACAAATATACTGAGTTTATGGGATGCTGACGCGAAAACGGTAGCACAGATTCACAATACAATCAAAATATTCAATCTAGTAGTGAAACAGTGGTTTTTTTTTAATAAAAACCGCTGTTTTTTACAAAACCTTCATGGTCAGATGTTTAGAACAGAATTTCTCTTTTATATTTTGGACAAAACATTGCTTTTACCTCTAGAGCCCCAGCGGCACAAAAACGTGTCAGTAAACAAGTATTACCGTTGAGCCCCGCTGGCACAAATTTGTGCCATCAAACCCCGACCGATTTAAAACTGTATTTGTAGTAAAGATAAGTCTTAAAATCAGGTTACGCTAACTTTAAGAGCCCACCCGGCGGTGCTTGACGGATAGTTGACGTAAATAATGGCGGTCTTTAAGAGGTTACCATACTTGAAATACAATATCAGACTGGTCAGAGAAGTGATTTGTAAAGCTTTGAGCATCTGTACGAGACAAAATTAAAATCGTGCTGTTGTGAAAGATAACTTTAATGGCTCATATTTCGGAAACGTAAAGATTTAGAAGATTTTGTCTCATTAAATAATTGGGTGCTTGTACCAGCTATTGATTAATACAAGTTTGCAGACAAACAGGCAGGCAGAAACAAAATGGCGGCAAGAGGGGAAACAAAATGGCGGAATGAGAGCTATCGTTTTTGAGCCCACCAGATGGCGCTACTAGAGTAAGATCCTGTCATTCATTCTATTTTGTATCAAGAACCTTGTAAAAAGTTTGTTTTATAACGTATTTGAACATAGTAGTAGTAACTACAAATACATAATATTCACAATATAGTCCCTACGATTAGCTAACACGAAAGGTTTAAAAAATACTCGTCCTCGATGCACTCACAATTATAGTCTAGTTTCCAAAAAAAAAATTGTCCATCTTTTAGATTATTCAAAAATAAGGAACACGACAGACCAAAAATTAAAAAAAAAATTGAAACGTCAGCATTTTTCGCTACCAGTGACGACACACGTAACTTTAATGGGCTATATTTTTGGCATATTTCCTCTTTAAAAAAAAATACATGTCTCTCATTTTTGAATCCTTACTAATTTTATAAAAACGAAAGTGAGGTTGTTTGTTTGTTTATTACCTCTTCACGCCTAAACGGCTAAGCCGATACTGATGAATTTTGGTACAGAGATAGTCAAGACCTTGGAGACGAACATAGCCTTATTTTTTTAAAGTGAGAAATGAGGGAGAAAGAAAAGGGAAAACTTGGCTTTGCTATTACAATCAATAAGGCAAGTACAAAAACTACAGGTACTAGGTACCTGCAAATCAAGAAAGGGGAACAGTGTTACTACGAATTTAAAGAGAGCGAAGCCGCGGACAAAATCTAGTTTAATATAAATGAAAAAAAATAACGTACTCACTAGTAGGAGCGCGCCTGCGCGATATTTTCATCCCACTTGGGGTCACTGACACATGCTTGAGTTGTGCTAGAAAAAAATAAAGTTACAAATTATTACAAAAGTCACACACTTACAAATAAAGTTTTAGCATAGCCGCCAACAGCGACCATCTCAACAGAATATTTATTAGATGCTTTGCAAGAAATGGTAATGGGTGTAAGATCATTTTTTCCAAAAAAAAGGACTTCCCAAAAAAAAACAAAAGAAACGGAAAACAAATTTACTTGTTGAAGTGACAGATACGGAAAATAAATTTACTTCCTAAAGCCGGTGATTTGTGTTTGATTCATAGATTTTTTGTGGTATGATTGTATCTCAAACGAATTCTCATCGAGTATTAATTTTATCGTATATAAACTACCCCGTCGGGAGTACACCCTTTTGATTGCAAGAAAAATAAATATTATCGACCCACAATTGACATCGATATCGATGTTTGTGCAACCCTGTATTTTATTAAAAGGATCTTTAACACGTGGCTAAAATCGGAACTAATTTTCGTGAACAAGTTTACCAGCCGCTTTTTTCTTTCAAAACCATTACATTGTGAAAAGATCCTTTATTTAATCTACAAGAAAAACAGTTTTTAAACGAATACCCACACCCGTCAAATCCACGATTCTTCCCAGATTTCTTGATATCGTCATAAAAAATATCATACTTATAATGATGGCTTGTAATATGGACTCTTTTCGGCATGTTACCAAAATGCTTCCCATGCTGATTCGGCAATTTGTTAAAAATATTTGGACACATAGGCGGCACTTTTTCAAAGGGATACCTGAGTTTGTTAGTTGTTACAGTCTGTCCGTCTTTTATGTGATCAACGTATTCAGTTCTTTTAGTAAGATCCGTATTCAAGTATTCTCTCGTTGGGGCAGTACTAGTTGTTCGTTCGTTAAAAATATCTTGGTACAGTAACTCATTATGAATATCTTCTCTTTGTTTAGTTGTTTTCTTTTTTGATTTGGGCGTGGTATCCGTTGTATATGATATATCACTAAAGTCTATAAACGGACGAATCTCATCTTTTTTTGGTAACATTAAGGATTCATAAGTATTTGGTGTCGTGGCTCCGTCTAAATCATCGAAGTTTATGATTGTTATTTCTACTTCCTTGTTATGTGGGTCCACGGTGATAGCGTTTGTCGTAGGACTCTCTACCTGTTCAATTGGTTTCTTGTCAAAGAGTTTATCTTTTACTTTCTTTCTGAAAAAATCGTAGTACTTGGGTGTAGGGGAAATCTTATTTTTGGCTGTCACTGCTTTTGTCGATGCCTTCAACGAGCTGGATCTTTTGTATCTGTCAAAATCTTCACCCAAGTTAGACTTCTTGTTGCTACCATTACTGTTATAAGCAACTTTGGGCTTCCCTTTCGATTTTTTCGTAGACTTCACAGATTTAACTACTGTTTCCAAAGTACTTTCAAATTTCGAAGGTAATTCTTGCTCTTTCTGTTTTTGAGATTGACTTTTTGTCGCCTTGGTAGTTGCTTCGATAGCTTCGGCTTTACTGGCCGTTGTTTCTATATTCAAATGAATGGCGTCCGAAGATGAATCCTCAACATTATCATTCTGTTTGGACAACTTATTATCCTTTTGTTTTGTTGACCATTTTTCTGCGAGTGTAGGTAGGTCGATCATTGGAGCAGTAACGAAGTTCACGCCCATTTGGTTTTCGATTAAGAACTTGTGAAAATCTTGAGGTTTCATCGGTAGAGGTGTTGTATAGTACTGAACCGGGGCTTTGTTATTTTTTAAAAAAGAAGTATGCTGGAACAAAACATTGTTCTTTTTATCTCTAGTGTTTATAATCATAACTACCTTCTTTGCTTTGCCGTAGTCGTGTGTAATAAAAGAACATCGACTTTTGAAAAATGTGGTGATCATACGCTTAATTAAAATTATTGTTTTTCCCGAATATTTCTAATACCAATAATTACATGATGTGTCTTCGTCGTTGTGGAGGTCAGATAAGCTGTCAATCAATGGAAAATACTGGTATTCATCTGTATCTTGTTCGCTGGAAGCCGACCCAAACATATTTGAGAAAAGGTAGAGAAAAGAAAAGAAAAGGAATATAATTTTAGTATTTACTTCTTGTGCAAGAAGGCAATAGGCAGAGAGCGAACCACAGAAAAGGTGAGATGATGACATCAGACAAGTGGCAGGAGTCACGTGGAAAAGAGTGGCTCAAAAAAGAAAAAAAAATGGAAAAAAGTTGGAGGAGATGTATGGCTAGAAGCAAGAGCCCATGGCTAGCAACAGTTGCCTTCGCCGAAGAAAGAACTTCTTCAACGGCAGCAAAAGAGGCAGCAGAAAGGAAGAGGGAAAAAACTTCCAACATACCTTCCCGCACCCGAAGATCTGGGCGCAGGAGGAGGGCCAACAGTGCTCTCATCCACCCCCCATGAAGGCCTGCTGGCAATGAACTTGAGGAAGTCTGTTGTCCAAGCATATAGACATGAGCTGGCGTCACGTGGTGTTTCCGCGCGCCTCTCATATAGAATGACAGGGAGAGGAGTAGCTCACTCCTCCCCTTTACCTGAGAAGGGAGAACTGTCACTGCTGGGGTGATTGTGTAGAATGCGATTGTGTCCCCGCACCCCAGCCAGACGTGGAACCAGGAACACCGTGTGGTTTTAGTCGGTAGAAGTCTGACAGACCCCTCCGCCATGACGGAGGACATCCATCGAGGATTTCCACACGTAAAAATAGGCCTTTGCCGACTGGCAAACAGATCTAGGAAATACCAAGCAACAAATGTTGATTAAGTTTAAGATTTTAATGTTAGTTCTTTATATAACTTTAAAAATCTATTGTATTAAGTGATCTGAATAAAGGCTATATGATTACTTCTTGTGCAATGCAATTTAAGTCGTGATGCTGGAAATGTTAAATCTCTTAGTGTTTTTCTAGTTTTACGTTCTCGTTTCTTAATGCAACTGAATACCAAAATCTTACACGAAAAGACTGCCTATCTGACCCCCAGTACCCAGTTAATACAATACCCTATAGTAATACTGGTTGTCAAACTTTTAGGGTATAAAGACTGTCAAAAAACTACTTTTAACAGCAGGGACCAACTCCTTAACGCGCTTTTCGAGGCATGGAAGAAACTCGTTAAGTAATGGGTGTTTACCCATCCATTGACCAAACTAGGCAAGCGTAACTTCACCTAAAGATCGACTAACGCGGTTGTTTTTATTTAGCAAGAAGCTCCTAACGAAAACAATTACGCTGCATTGGGATGCGTGAAGAATGTTTGTGTATATGTTACTGTAAAAGCTCGAACTACGGTAAATCTTAAGATTTTCCAGTAAAACCTAAGATTTACCAATTTATGAGTGGTAAATGTCCATAAAAGTTTAGGATTCGAACTTTTACCATCATTCACTTGGTAAATCTTAGGATTTGCATTCAAGGAACGGTAAATGGCGAAAAATATCATTATCACTTTCTCTCACTCACGACTCATGGAATGGTAAAAGTTCGAAAAAATCGTCCCTTTATAATAAATACTTACATTTACCAAGTCATGTCGGTAAATCTTAGGTTTTACTGGAAAATCTTAAGATTTTCCGTAGTTCGAGCTTTTACAGTAACATATCACGCATTTTCTGCGCAAGCATATTTTTGCGAGAAAGCGGTGTTGTATCCTTCAATGCCGTTATATTTTATGCAATAGTTATCTTAAATATTTAAATAATCGAATAAGTTATTTTTTTTTTGTTACATTCGTTTAATTCTATAAAAGACTTACGTCACTTTTCACCTTGGCTGTCACTTTACCGGACTTCTGGGCTTGTTTAGCTGTAAACATAAATGCAAATATTAGTAAAAAAAAATAGAAAAAAAAAACAAAACATTTGTAAATAATAGTTTAAAAATGAAAATATTTGTACAAGAAAAAAAAACATTAGTAAATCCTTATCCTTACTAATATTACAAAAGCGAAAGTGAGTTTGTTTGTTACGTCTTCACGTCTTAATGGCAAAACCGATTTTGATGAATTTTAGTACAGAGACAGTTGGGACCCTGGAGACGGACACTTGTTGCGAAAAACTGCAGCAACGCGTGACGTTTCACGTAACTTTAATGGGCTATATCTTTGTCATCTTTGGCCTAATTTACAAATAAAAAATACGTGTCCCTTATTTTTGAAAAATCTAAAAGACGAACTAATCACAAAAATTAGGAAACTACCCTATTAGGGTAGGCCTTAAAGAAAAACAGCATACTAACACTTCTTGCTTTCCAATTCTTTGGTGATTGATTCTACATCGTCATCATACGCCATGAGTGTTGTATCTACTATGAAGGCTGGTTCTGCAGGCGTATCGGCACGAGTTGGAGTCTCGATGTGGGGACCTGGAGTAGACCAAGTGTGTTATAAGAACGTCACTAGTCCTGTGGAAACTGTCAATTTTTCCCAATGAACCTTGAACCTTGCTTTAGAAATAAAGTCGAAAATCTATCAAATCTGACAGATTGTAGTAGCTTGGTGTGCAGGCGTCTGTACAACACTACTTAGTAAAATGGCCGTCGTGACACGAATCATCAAAATGGCGTCTGTCAGCAAGTATTGGTATGTACTGTACTCACTAATATTATGTCTATCTATAATTGTGTCTAATAAACTAACAACCGGTTCCAATAAACTAGAAACGATTCGTTTTGCTTACGGATAGTTCTATTTTGACTTAAGTTATATGAGACGTATGTCAAAATACAACTAACCGTAAACAAAACGAATCGTTTTATGTTTAGTGAAACCGGGCGTTAGCCAATCTAATTGAAGTCTTATTAATATAACTATTCAGATTATTTCAAAGTGATAGTAGTTAGCTTTGACTATTACTGTGGAGATTTCGAAGAAAACAAAATTTAAACACAATCGATTAGGAGAAATTGATTCGAAATGCCCAATGAATACTAACTTACAATACAAGATAAATAAAAGCTTTTCAAAAGACTGAGGTTTATACCCAGAGTTTTCCTTCTTTATATTACATGTAGCAGAGACAAGAATGTTGAGATGGATGTGTGAAGTGACAAGAATGTGTAAAGTAAAGAATGAGTATAGTATAGGAAGTTTGAAAGTTGTGCCTGTTACAGAAAAATTGAAAGGGAGTCGTTTGTCTTGGTATGGACATGTAATGAGAAAGAACGAAGCAAATGTGACAAAAAAAGTCATGGATCTGAATGTTGATGGATGAGTTGTGTAAGGAATGATATGAAGGAGAAAGGAATTAATGATCTCGTGACGTCTGACAGGGAAGAATGGAAGAAGAAATCGTGTTGCGCTGACCCTAAATAGAAGAGAGGACAAGGGCAGGAAAACGATGATGATATAAATCTACTATTTGAGACAAGCAACTAAATTATCTCACAGTCTCAAAGACTCATCCTAAAAGGAAAATCGAAGTATGTAAACATACCTTTCCGTTTAATCTGAACCTTATCTGCTAATTGGCTATTCAACATATTCAGCTTCATAACAAAATCACTGGAACCTAGTGTTTCAGGAGTCTTCGGCTTATTATATTGGAAATACTTTGCTTCTCCCCTGATGACCACATCTTTGCTTGTTACGATAGTGTTATCGTCCATAGCCACGCTTTTAATCATTCCTTTATCTTCATTCAACTGGTTATTGGGAGCTCTAACACCGATACGATCTTTTGCTGGAATTTCCATTGGAACATCAGGGAATCCAGTCACAATTGATTTGTTAACATTTTCCGCTAAAAAGTCGTTCATTTCATTCAAATCGACCATCAGATTTTTCATATCTGGTGTTGTATAGCTATTCTCAGTGTCTGGTTGTAAGGTATTCAATATATTCATCCATGAAGGGTTTGGCACTCTGTCTAAGTTTAATATATCATTATGCCACATCAGTAAGTCGTTAAAATAGTCGGTATAAACGCTCTTGTTCTTCCCCTTAGTCATTGATGAATTAGGATGTACTTTCTTCAAGGTATTTGCAGCTGTTTTTCTTTTACCATCGTCATTTACGTTTCTGTTTCCCAAGTCATGTATATATTGTAAGACTGATGGACCATCGAAGCCTAAATTATCTCTATCATTATTATCTGGTTCAGTATCATCGCTACCTCTCATTTTATACCGTCGTTCCCTAATCGGGAACTTCGCAATTCTTGTAAGTTTACTTCTTATAGACAAATCCTCAGGTAAGCGCATTGGAATTGGCACATTTTTCTTGTATTCGTATTTCTCTGTTTGCATTTCGTACCCGGAGTCATATAATGTAGTTACTATGGGGTATTCGTCTGAAGATTTTTTAAGTTCTTTTTGCATTCTATCGAGAACGAGACGCATGTCATCAATAGCGAATGGAGAAGTGGCCTCTGTGGTTATTGGACTGGTTGCTAAGTCGATAGTTTTTAAGTTCACGGTCATCACGTTGCTCGGTGGTACTCTCAGCATTTCTGGCAATTGCTTGGTGATGGTTGATATCAAAACACTTGTTGAAGTTTGCGTGACCGTTGATGGCTTTGCTTTGGTGGATGACTCCGTTGTTATCATTGCGCTCAATAGCTTATCTGAAAAAGTATGAATATATACTACTCAAAACAGTATAAACAGCTACGAGGTATTTTTTCATTTTGGTGTTATTTATTGGGGCATGCTGCTCTTCACAGACGAATGCAAAGTTATTTTTTTTAACGACGATCGGCGTATTAGAGTATATAGAGAAGACGGTGAGAGATTTTTAGAAGCCTGCATCCATGAAGTCGGTCGTTTTGGTGGCACAAATGTTGTTAATGATTTGGGGCGGAATAAGCTTACACGGCAAAACTAAGCTCGCTATTTTACGACGGTGATCAGGAAATCCACAACCAACAGCAACTCATCAACGCTGTTAAAAGAGCCTGGGAAGAGATTCCAGTGGAAAATGTCCGGCATTTGATTGAGAGCATGCACTCCAGGCTTCAGGAGTGCGTAGCTAAACGAGGGGGGCAAAAGATGAGCATGGAGTATTTTCTTTTGTTTTCAGTAACCTTACATTGTTTTTATTTTTAACCTAAAATGTGTTTATTCTTTCAAAAGCAAATAAACTTTTTAATCATTATTATTTGAATAAATTTATTGGTCTACATGGTAAAAACAAAATTAGTTTTCGTTATGGAGACAAAAAATATATATATTTGTTTTATTATTTTCATGGTACAGAGAAAATACGTCGTCATTTGTTAATGGAGATTATTTAGACGGGAAATTGTGCTGTCAAATTAAAAGTATTAATTAAAAATGAGTACACTCATCCATCTTAATCTAATATATAAAATTCTCATGTCACAATTTTCGTTCCCATGCTCCTCCAAAACGGCAGAACCGATTTGAACGAAATTTTGTGTGCATATCGGGTAGGTCTGAGAATCGGCCAACATCTATTTTTCATACCCCTAAGTGAGCAGCGGGTGAAACCGCTGGGCACAGCTAGTAATATATAAAAATAAGTGTCATTTTTCGTTGTCACTATATAACTTAAGATCGGGCACATCTATCTAAACCAAATTTTCAGGGTTTGTTCGGATATTTAGTAGATTGTTTATGTGGAGTTTGCACAAAATCGGTCGAGTGGTTCTTCATTTATGACATTTTTTGTAACAAATGTATTCAATAAATGACGGGTCATTTTGTTATTGGAGATTATTTAGACGGGGAATTGTGCTGTCAAATTAAAAGTAAGTATTAATTAAAAAATGAGAACACTCATCCACCAGTTGCAATAGGTAATAGGTACGTCTTATTTCAATTTATTATTTCCAAAAAAACATTTTTAACACCCTTGCTCGTAAAGCTGATGTAATTTCACCGGTTTTAAATATGTAAAGAGGATCATAAAAAACGCGTGTGTTATCAAAGCAAATAGTTAAGTTTATAGTCCATACAAATTCCATAACAGTATTATTTGCCATTTCAAATTTGGAACTGATCGCCGCCGCACGACTCCAGCTAGTGAGCAGCGCGCTGTTGCTATTCTTTTTCTTTTGTTCAAAATTATTTAAAAAAGAAGAAAAAGTAGTAGTTTTAATTTTTTATACTATTGTGCAATCGATAGATGAATTAGATTGAATGTGTTTTTCCAAATATTCTTCAGAATTATAGAAATCATGATTGGTTGAGAGAGCGCGCTATTTTAGCACCAAAGAACATTCATATCAATGCTATTAATTTTCAAATTCACGAGAAACTGCCAGGTGTAGTCATCATCTGCCTAGCCTTTTCCCAACTATGTTGGGGTCGGCTTACAGTCTTACCGGATGCAGCTGAATACCAGTGTTTTACTTGGAGCGACTGCCTATCTGACCTCCATAACCCAGTTAATACTGGGTAATACGATACCCCTTGGTAAGACTGGTTGTCAGACTTTCGGGACACTGACTACTGTAACGACTGTCAAAGCTTAACGGACTTTCCGAGGCACGGAGGAAACTCGGTAAGTAACGGGTGGTCACCCATCCACAGACCAACCTATGCAAGCGCGTCTTAACCTAAAGATCGAACTGAGCGGCTGCTATTATTTAGCCACGAGCTCCTCTGCCAGGTAACTGCCAGGTGTAGTCACGACATATAAATCAATTGGCAGTGCTATAAATCAAGATGAGGCATTGAATTTTCCAGTTGAATTTTTAAATTCATTATAACCGGCTAGTATGCCACCGTACTGCTTAAATCCACCAAAACTGTGTAATGGCACCAGATTGGCAGTGAAAAGTAATTACCAAATTTGATCGAAGCTACGATCTTAACTGGTAAATTTAAAGGAGAATTTTGTTTGATACCGCGTATCCCTATGATACCAACTGATATGCCATTCGAGTTCAAACGATTACAATATCCTGTTCGTTTATCATTTGCGATGTCCATCAACAAGGCCTGAGGGCAAACATTTTACGTTTGTGGTGTGAATTTGGAAGAATCATATTTTTCTCATGGCCAACTTTATGTTGCCTGTTCCAGAGTCGGTCCCGCAGTCGTTTGTTTATTCACACTCAAATTGGAATAACAAAAAATATTGTTTATCCAAATGTTTTGGATTAAGTTTTTATTTTTTTTTTATTTACAGAACATTGGGTACAATTCATCTATCCTATTCAAAAACGATATACACAATTATGTTCTTCTTTAGAAGATAGAGTAAACGGCGAAAAAAATATACTTAACTGCTCGCTATCAGCAGACGCTGATAGCGAGCAGTTAAGTATATTTTTTTTGGAAATTAATCGGTGTTCGAACTGATTTTTGTATTATTTCACTTTATACGTACCGAAGCACGTACCGGGCCGTTAGTATTTACACATTTTTTTATGGAAATATGTCGCTAATAAGTAGTTTTTTTCCTAAATCCCTGTTTTTGAAGTTATACTTCTTTTGGCGCGATGGAGAAAAATGATGAGAGTGATTTGCCAGCGACATCGTGAAGTTAGTTATAGGTGCTCTAGTAACTATGTTTATGTTGTATATTCTAGTATTTTTATATTTAGAACACGTGTTTCATCCTACTACTATTATAAAGGCGAAAGTTTGTAAGTATGGATGTATGGATGTATGGATGTTTGTTACTCTTTCACGTAAAAACTACTGAATGGATTTGAATGAAACTTTACCACAATATAGCTTATACATCAGAATAACACATAGGCTATAGCTTATACATCAGAATAACACATAGGCTACAATTTTTGAGGTTTCTAATGTGAGGTCGTAAAAAAACACATTTTTTTTCGCTTACATTGCAAACGCTGACTGAATCCTACAAGATAGATCAAAACA
Source organism: Ochropleura leucogaster (assembly GCA_958449745.1). Taxonomy (NCBI): domain Eukaryota; kingdom Metazoa; phylum Arthropoda; class Insecta; order Lepidoptera; family Noctuidae; genus Ochropleura; species Ochropleura leucogaster. The sequence continues at coordinate 973,833 of OY288227.1, forward strand.
ATGTACTACAGTATTGTACAACTTAAAAAGGTCTACAAAAAAGTCCGTGATGGTATATGTTTATCTCTTAGGAATAACCCACAATAACCATTTTTTATCCTTTACTTTGTACGAGAAATAATGGCTTATTTACGAAGCGATTTTAAGCTATACAGTATTAATCCTTATCCAATTAAGTATCTTAAATACATTGTGCATTTAATAAAGATCAATATGGCTTTTTACAGCATGTAAATTAAATAAATATTTTCGAAGATATCACAGATTTAAAATGCAGAGTCATAGCAATTTCGGCGAAAAATACCGGCAGCGGTGCCAGGCGAACGGGCGGGGCGTGGGGGGAGCGGGGTAGGTGCGGTGGGGAAGAAGTGGCTCATCGCTGTGCGCGACCCGAACGCGGGCAGACGCATGAGGGCAGACGTCGTTGACGGTTGTGTCCGTTTTGCGAATTTTCAAGGCACTAAGCGATTTGATAAAAACGTATGGTCGCCTACTTTAAGTAATAATAGGCCCAAGGTTAGTTATTGCAAGGTTTCTTTTTGGTTCGGAGTTACACGTACAAAAAGATACTTCATTATTACGAATTACTTCATTGATAATTAAATTACTATATAGATAGGTTACTTACAGTTAATTATAACAAATTATATAAATAGGTTAATTATAACGAATTACTTCATTGATAATTCAATAGGGAATATGCATAATATTTAAATTTGTCTCAAATATTTTTTTCTAGATTCTTTATAGTCTTAACATTATACTTTAAAGGTATTTTTTTTATTTAGTTATCATTTAAACCCAGAAAATATTATTTAAAAAGTGAAAAATAACGGAGGGAAATTCAAACTGTCAAAACGCGTCACTATTGTTCGAAACGAAATGTGACGTCACCTTTGCATTTATCGTTGATTTATCGGCGTCGATATTCATACTGTATTAGTATAGTTTTTGTGAGAAAAACTATTTAAAACTGTATTTCTGTGTGGTTACTTCGTGAAATATATTTGTAGTAAATTTAAGACGATGACAGAAACTGGTTTTGTCAAAGCACAATCAGATAATCTACCGAGAATAGATGCATTTATAATGTCTGCATATTTTGCATCAAATTTCGATTTTACGAGTGCAGAGATCAATCTAATTATTATGTCACATGGTATACATATTTGAATAAATAACATAGATTTTTGTTTAGGTAATCCTAGAAACATTTTTGGCTATTTTTCAATAACAGTTAGGATGCTACTACACATTAGGTTTTTAAAATGTTTCTCTTCTTCTAAATCATCTTGCACTGAACTTAACTCAGAAGAACAACTTGGTTCATAATCAGCAGATATAACAGAGGGACGAAATGATATAGAAGTGCTATCAACCGAGTTATCAGTGATCAATTTTCTTTTTACACATAGTTTTTTATCGGTGACGTTCCAATATTGTGTGATGAAAGAAGTAATGGTGATAGCCCTACATTTTCTTTTCAGTAGGCATTTTTACATTGATACTTTTACTTCTGTACTGTGGTTTAATATTGACTTGCACAGCTTTGTCACTCTGTAATATAAGAAGTGCAGGGCTCTGTTTGATGATCATTACAACATACTTCAATACGGGAAGTACTGGGTCCTGCTTGACAAATATCACATATTTTTTTATGAGAAGTACTGGGTTCTACTTGATTATTATCATAATACATTTGAATGGAAGATACTAGGACTTGCTTCATGATCAATTGTTTGTGGAAGTTCACCAATTTCTAAAATATTACTACTTTTGATAGCAAACTCTGATAGAGCTTCATTTACCAGTGCTATTCTTTGCCTTTTAACTACGGCCATTCTCTTACATGGTGGTGGCATATTCGGTTTTTGACATACAAACATATGGGGAACAATTCTTTTCCTTAACCGTAGGTTACGTTTTTCTCCATTCTGTTTCATTATGTTATCCTTACTATTATTATAAAAGCGAAAGTAAGTTTGTTTGTTTGTTACCTCATCACACTTTAATGGCTCAACCGATTGTGATGAATTTTGGTAAAGAGATAGGTGGGAACCAGGAGACGGACATAGTGGGACAGACAAAAAGTGGGATGTGAGGAAGAAAGATTGAAGAGAAGGGAAAACTTAGCGTTGCTATTACAAATCAATAAGGCGCAAGAGGAACTGTGTTACCCCAAATTTAACGCGAGCGAAGCCGCGGGCGAAAGCTAGTAATAAATAAATATTCTTTTGGTGTGTTTTATTAAGCTCAAATCAATTTCACATTCCAAGCTACCCTTGCCGAGGTTTAGAAATGGATGGGTAACCACAGGGGGCCAGGTTAAGCAACCTTTGCCAAGGTTTGGAAATGGATGGGTTACCACACAGGGACTGGTTAAGCAACCTTTACCAAGGTTTAGAAATGGATGGGTTAACACACGGGGACAGGTTAAGCAACCCTTGCCGAGGTTTGGAAATGGATGGGTTACCACAGTGGGCCAGGTTAAGCAACCCTCACCAAGGTTTGGAAATGGATGGGTTACCACACGGGCTCAGGTTAAGCAACCCTTGCCAAGGTTTGGAAATGGATGGGTTACCACAGTGGGCCAGGTTAAGCAACTCTCACCAAGGTTTGGAAATGGATGGGTTACCACAGGGGGCCAGGTTAAGCAACCCTCACCAAGGTTTGGAAATGAATGGGTTACCACACGGGCTCAGGTTAAGCAACCCTTGCCAAGGTTTGGAAATGGATGGGTTACCACAGTGGGCCAGGTTAAGCAACCCTCACCAAGGTTTGGAAATGGATGGGTTACCACAGGGGGCCAGGTTAAGCAACCCTCACCAAGGTTTGGAAATGGATGGGTTACCACAGGGGGCCAGGTTAAGCAACCCTCACCAAGGTTTGGAAATGGATGGGTTACCACAGGGGGCCAGGTTAAGCAACCCTCACCAAGGTTTGGAAATGGATGGGTTACCACAGGGGGCCAGGTTAAGCAACCCTCACCAAGGTTTGGAAATGGATGGGTTACCAAAGTTTTTTTTCTTTACACCAAAGAAGTATAATAGTCCGGTCAATTTAGACATTCGAAGTTACATAAATTCCCACCAAGCTGAAAATCGGTAAGATTGTTTAAAATATCATTAAAAACAAAATTTTAAAGTTCCCCATCTTTCCCCTTTAAGGAAAAAAAAATATTCAAAGTCAAAGGTCAAAAAATGAGTTTTTATGACGATTACAACTTTTTGAAGATATAGGTATATCTCAAAAATGGTGGCTCTAGAGAAAAGGTATTAATTTTTTTTGTAGATAATTTTATGATCTACAATTTTTGTCTACCTTGTCTGTCTCCTTACTAATATTATAAAAGCGAAACTGAGTTTGTTTGTTTGTTTGTTACCTCTTCACGCTTTAACGGGTAAACCGATTTTGATGAATTTTGGTACAGAGATAGTTGGGAACCAGGAGACGGACATAGGCTATATTTTTTTGAAAAAAGAGGGAAGAAAAGGGAAAACTTAGCGTTGCTATTACAAATCAATAAGGCACAAGGGGAAATGTGTTACCCCAAATGTAGGTAATGCGGGCGAAGCCGCGGGCGAAAGCTAGTTTTATAATAAAACTAACCATTTTGCTGAAAATTATGAAAATCTATTTTTTTTTTACCTTTGACCTTATCTTTCCCCTGTAAGGAAAATATTTTATCAATATTTTTTTTTCCTTACAGGGGAAAGATGGGGAACTTTCAAATTTTGTTTTTATTGACATTTTACACAATCATACCGATTTTCAGCTTGGTGGGAATTTATGTAACTTTTACTCTTATTTTTTGGTCTAATTTGACCGGACTATAACTTCTAACGCGTGTACATAAGTACACACACACCTTTTTTTTTTCTTTCTTTGACAGATTAAGAAAACTGTAGGGATAAATTGATGTCATCATTGCGAACTTTTGTCTGTCATAATAATAAATTTAAATATAATTTGATTTTCTATTATAATTATACAATAGATCTTCGATAGATTCATAGTAAACAAATCTTTTATATAATTATATAGTCATCCTGACCGTTTTCTGCAACGTGAGCCTGAGAGAATCCCTCCCACATTACCCCCCACTCAAGACTAATGCCCCGTTCCCCCGTTCATAAGTTCTATGAGACTTATGTCAAAATACAACTATCCGTAAGCAAAACGAGTCGTTTTTGTTTGTCATAAGTCGCATAGAACTTATGTCAAAATACAACTATCCGTAAAGGCCTTATTAGACCACCCAATTTCGAGGGACCCTAACCCTAACTAAGAGTGGTGTAATAAGACTTAGGGAGTTAGTGTCCCGATTTAGGGCGATCGGGTCATCCCGATCTGCCTAGCTCCCTAAGCGCCCTGCAGATTGGGTAATGTAATAACGTTTAGGGCGGTTAGGGAGCTCAGTTGCCGCGCGCGCGACTAGTGCGTAGCATATGGGAATATTATTTAGATGATTTACGAAGTCAACCGAAATCCTTTTGAATAGTGCAGGTTGAAAGCTTTACACGTAACCGCAAATACTCTTTCACCCAGATCTTTCTCTTCCTTCTTTTTTTAATATTTGTTGTTGCGAGCACGGATGCACTGCTACAGCAATTTTTTGGAGTTTCGATACTGACGACCGACGGCATAAAGTAAAATGCGACAATACGTTTATCTCTCTAGACATTCGCGTATTAACTGAGTTAGGGCCCAATTCGCAGAGAAGTGTAATAAGCGCCGCACTAACTAGGGTACACGCCCACCCTGGATGCAGGGCCCTTGATATCGGGTGGTTGTAATAAGCGCTTAAGCAAAACGAGTCGTTTTTGTTTGTCTTAGGGCCTATGCACACCACGTTTTTTAAACGCGCCGTCGACGCGCGTTTGTAGCGATACAGACGCGATACGCACGCAAGTCAGACGCAACCTGTAGACCTTTGCACACCTGTATAAATACAGACGCGCGTGTGTAGCGATACAGACGCGCGTGTGTAGCGATACAGACGCGATGCAAAAGCGCGTGTGTAGCGATACAGACGCGATGCAAAATCGCGTGTGTAGCGATACAGACGCGATGCAAAATCGCGTGTGTAGCGATACAGACGCGATGCAAACGCGCGTGTGTATCGAATAATCCGGCAATCGTGAATTCCACAATATTGGCCGGTTTTGAATTTCAGTTATAAAGTTTTCTGTGTCGAAAGGCTCCATTTTTTTGTTCCAAAGACGTGCGGTGCACCAAATCGCTCGATTGCTACTAGCGTAGATTCACACTTCCCTTTCCCTCGTTGCGTTTGTATCGATACAGACGCGCCGGTGCCGCGCGTTTGTATCGATACACACGCGCCGGTGCCGCGCGTTTGAATCGATACAAACGACAACAAACTGCTCTGCAGGATAAAAACGCGCCGGCGACGCGCGTTCCCAAAACGCGCGTCGACGGCGCGTTTAGGAAACGTGGTGTGCATAGGCCCTTAAGTCGCATAGAACTTATGTCAAAATACAACTATCCGTAAGCAAAACGAGTCGTTTTTGTTTATTGGAACGGGGCATAAGTCATCATTTCTACGGCTTACATGGCCGGCTTCTGACACTTCAGCTTATTATGAAATACATAGTCATTGATAATTTGAGTTTGTAACTGGTTACTTTAGTTTAAGGCCTTATGATGTAAACTTACCATTCTTTATAGGGGTGGGTATAAACATCTTCGTGCTTGTTCGCGAAGGATTATAATTATACAATAGATCTTCGTCTTTTTGGTCCAATTTATAGTAGTTTGCAGTCTTCACTTTTGTGGTATGTTTCATTTCGGGAGGCTCGAAATATATATCACTGATATTTGGTATCTGTTTCTGCATTTCCGCAACAGACATTATAGGCTTCTCAAGCTTTGGTTTGAAGGCACCCGCACTCAGGTGTGCATTCACTGCATCGTAATCAGTAGCATGGAAAGGTGCTGGTGCAGCTTCTTCTTTGTCTTTCCCAGTCTCCTTATTTTTAAACATATCTTTCAACTTCTTAATAGGATTAAATCTCTCTTTTCTAGGATTTGGGGAATAATAATTGTAGTAAACAGCACGTTTCGGCTTCGGTTTCTTTGTTTTGTCCTTTTTAAAATGGAATTTCTTGAAAAAGTTTTTGAGTCTACTCTTTTTGGTATTATCATGGAGTTTGACGGCAGGTGTTTGTCGCGGTATCAGATCAATATCAACGTAACCGTATTTGTTTGTTTCTCTGTTGTTGGTTTGAGCTGCTTCTGCGTACACTTCTTTGGTAGCAGTGGTTGCAGCTTTTTCTTCTATAATATCTTTATTCGCGAAATCTGCCATTAAAGTATTTTCAAAGCTTTCTTTGGTGACTGACCTTTTAAATCTACTTAGTGGATTATAAATGTACATGTAATTGGTTCTCGGGAAGTACTCTTTGGTAATTGGTGTTTTTTTGTACGCGTGTCTGCGTTCGCCACCAAGCAACTTACTAATAAAACCACTGCCATACATACTTGCACCATCTGTAGCATTAAAGGTGTCCATAGACATAAATGTGTCTTCATCTTCCTTTTTTTGTGTTATCGGTTTACCTAAAACGTAAAAAAAATGTGTTAGAAAATGCAGTTAATTTTACTTTACATTATTGAAAAATAATACCTTTTGTTAAAGGATTATAGGTTCCTTTATCCTTAATTGAATCCAATATTTTCGACAGATCATCTAAAGAAATCTCTTGAGCGTCTTTAGCCTTTCGTGGTGCATTATTAGAGTCAATCTTTATCAAGATTTGCTCTTTATGTTTTGTCGTAGGCGTCGTATCTGTAATATAAAGTTTAAGGTCGACTGCACCCGGCTTCAATTCAACAGTTTCTGAAGTATGATACTTTTTAGGAGGTCCATTATCAATGAACAGATAAAAGTGTTTTCTAAACCAGGAATCATCGCTTTTAGTTGTAATCTCCTGATAATCTATATTGTTATCCGAATCATCAGAAAATCTCAGATCTCTTTTCCTCCTATTCAACGTAGGTACCGGTGGTATTTTATTGAGTATATATTTGCCAATATCATCAACGCTGTGATGTCTATGTGCTTGATATTTGATCAAATTGGAAAAGTTTTGGTTTTTTAAGTCTTGTTGGAATTTTAAGTAGTGTTTGTATCCATCTACGTACTGGTTATAAGAGATTTTGTTGCTCAAGCCTTCATAGCTGGTTTCCGAGGCAGGAATACTAGTGGTGAGAGGAGCATTATAGGAGCCTGCCCCAGAATTAGTGTCGTTGCCGTCTGCTTTAAGCTCCTTTGCCTGAGCTCTCGGTTTATTATCGACTGGTTTTGATCCCTGAGCATTATAATCCGAAGAACCTGATGAATCGTCAAGACCGTATTCGTCGTTATAACTATTACTGCTAGCTGAAGTTGCCCCAGTTGAAGAGACGTTAGCTGCAGGGTCAATGTAATCATAATCAGGCATATTTCCGCCATCATCATATATATTACGAACAACTTCAGTCAGTTTGACATCTGTTAGGGTTTCTGGGTTTCTCTTAGATAGCCTGCGGGCCTCCCTTTTCTTTTTAGCATAGATTGGAAAATCTGGTGTCGCAAGTAGTTTTCTGACATTGTCGTCATGTGTTTTTGCTAGCATCTGCTCGTACAGCGTCAACATCACATAGTCGTCGTATGTTTGTCTAGCATAAGTTTCCGGAGTATAGTTGTCTTCTACCCTGTCTTCTTCTTTTTCATCTTTCTTCTTGACTCTTGGTGCCGTGGTGGATTTGGTGGTGGACATGTGGGTGGGGATGGAAGAAGGGATGGCGGCCGGTTTCTCTTTAAGTTTCGGTGGCAACGGTTTGCATGGACAAGTCCTATGCGTCGTTGGATTAGTAGTTGGAGGACTGCTAGAGCTGGTTATGTTACACGACTTGCCTTTATTACAAATTTTGCTGGTAATCTTGTCAAAATTTCCCTTAACCGTAGACTTGACGGTGTGGACTTCTTTACGAAAATCGTTGGATACTTTATGTTTAACTTTATTGTATAAGTTCTTTAACTCTTTCTGCAGTAAATCTTCGACATTCATAGCAATAGTCATCGCATCTTCTTTAATCGACCTAGCTACTAGGTAATGAGATTCAGTATTAGCATCGATGGATTCTTTTGGATTCAGTTCGTATAAGTTGGATCTAGCGACGGTACTTTTTCCATCGTTTTCTATCTCATTGTCTGGTGCTTCCGTGCTCAAAACAGAATTTGTAGCGAGCTGATTGGAATCGGGAGTAGTTTCTGTGGCAGAACCACTTTCAAGTTCAGTCCCTGGTGGTGTTTGGGCATACATCATACTAACCGCCTTCGCTTTCATAGCACTCAGCATGTCTTCTATATGTTCTGTACCTTGATAATTAGATTCAGTACCAATACTTCCTTCAGGGGTGGCTACAGAAAGAATATTTGGCTCAGCATTATCGGCATGTGGTGATACTACCTTAGTTCCAATGACTCCATAGATCTCTTTCAATTTCGATATTTCGTAGTCTATATTGTTTAGTTGAACCTCCAAATTATCTGTTACTTCTGTAGGCTCGGGCGCAGTCACCGCCACTGCATGCGGGCGTACAGGTTTGATTTTGGATTTACTTTTAAGCATGTTGTCGACTTGTGGAGCAATTCCCATTTGTAATTTGTAACTCTGCGGTGTATTAGAATATGGTCTTGTTGAGAACAAGCCGCTGGCATCTCTTTTAGCAGCTTTATGTTCAGGCTGCCCTAGCAACAAATGCTTTCGATGTTTCTTCTTTGCTTTGGTTAGTCCGGGGCTAAGTTTTGTGGTGAAATAATCTATTTTATGTGATTCTTTTTTATGATTGGATATTCTCCTTTTTCTGTCTTTGGAGTCATATTTATTAGTTTGTTTCTTCTTTTCTTTACCTCTAAGTTTTTTCCAGAAACTACCGACTCTCCTTTTAGGTGACTTGTGGTGTTTCGCATGTTCTGTAGGCTTATGGTTCTGTTGAACAGTTATTTTCTCAGTTATTTTGTCGACTTCAGAGTACGGTTTAGTTTCTTTTACGCCTTGACTTAGATCATCGTCTTTGCTGTAATATACTTTATATTTGTGTTGTCTGTCTTTCCTCGTCTTGGGGATTATGGGCCGGTCTACGTCACGAATCGACTCGAATATGTTATCATCTACTTTTTCGTCGTTGTCAATACTTTTAGATATAGTATGGCTGTCGGCAAGCACCATCAGATATAATAAACTGAAACAAAATATTTTTTTATAAAGTGTTGCAGTATTCGCAGTATGTGCGAGAGGCCCACGAGCGCCCGGTGCCATAACTTGAATACGTCGATTTTTAGGATTTCGTACTCAAAGGGTAAAACGGGACCCTATTACTAAAACTCCGCTGTCCGTTCGTCTGTCACCAGGCTGTATCCCATAAACCGTGATAGTTAGACAGTTGACATTTTCACACATTATGTACCTATTTCTGATTCCGCAGAAAGCAGACAAACATTTGTATGGTCTACAGATAGTTGTTCCGGGCTTGTTGAGTATGTGAGTTTATGATGTAAATGCACCCACGATACAGGAGAAATTAACAGTGGGGCGATGTTTATAAAAAAAAAACAAGTGTGAATGTATATCTATTGATGATTCTTATTATGTTTATTACAAAAAAAAATAGCAATTTAATATTAAAATCGATGTATGTATTAGGTTAGTTAATTAGGATTAGAATAGTTATTTATATATACCAGATATATAAATAACTATTCTAATCCTAATTAACTAACCTAATACATACATCGATTTTAATCTCTACTCTATACATACATTGATTTTAGGCTCATCAAAATCCGTATTAAACTAGAATTCTATTAAAATGACATATCTAATTTTATTTCACACCATTTGAGTCGCGAGTGAAGATATAGTCCCATTTAGCTTGACAATCACTATTCTTGGTGAAAAAAGACAATTTCACAATAGTGAGATTGCCATGTTCTCTAAAGTGAGTTACTAAACTATCATTTATGCTGTCGAACTATAATTATATGTTACATGTCACTTTAATCAATTACAGAAAAGAAAACTTCGTTTCATAATTTTCCTGCCCTCGTCCCATTGTATTTGGGGTCTGCGCAACACGTTTTCTTCTTCCATTCTATCAGGCGTCACGGCATCATTTACTCCTTTATCCTTCATATCATTCCTTACACAATCCATCCATCTTTTGTTTGGCCTTCCTTTTACTCTCCGTCCTTCAACATTCCATCACTCTTTTAGAAAAGAAAACGTCATTTGACAGAAATAAACTAAATTTTTAAGATTTTTAGAGTTGCGTTAGTTTAGTTTGTGACAACGGAATAGACACCAATGTCTGTATTTAGGTAACATTTGAAATGTGACGCAGCAGCAGAACCGAAACCCAAATGGACGCGTTCAGTGTCTATGCCAGAGTGACAAGTCTTTACTTTTTTTTTGCAAATACGACCTGGCGGATGAAACTTCCTTACATTATCGAGTCTCAAAAAAATCAAAGAAACTAACGCCCTCAAATGGCCAGGGATCGGAGTTTATCATTGATTTGACAAAAAAATTATAATAGAGGGCGTTAGCTACAGCAAGAAAACGATTGTTTAAAAATGTTGTTAATAAAATATGTCATTATTATCTAGAAATAAATCAGTTATTAAAAGAAAACAAAAATAAGTTTAAAAGGTTAGGATAAAATTATTAAAAATAATTTCAGAAATCATTTTCACCACGGCAGCACAGCGATATATTTATGTAGGGGAATCTAGTTCCCAGTATTAGTATATAATCTATGGATACGACTGTCTATGACTCTATGACATAACAAGTGAAGCCTCCGCGTCACCCGTCATCCGCACGGCCGGCCTATTAATGCAGCCCGCCTGCGCAGCCAACCAATCAAAACACACGCGGCTCGCGGCGGCGGAGAAGAAGAAGAAGAAGAAGAATAGTTCTTTATTTGCACAGAAAGTAGGTACAAGTTACAGATGTTAAGTTTAGATGATCCTTAACTTTAACTAAGACTTATATTCTCTGAGGAATAAAAATAACAGTTTGACATATTTTCTGAAAAATTTCATATTTTCTAAATGAGCTGTCAAACCGCCATTTTTATTCTTCAGATAAATGTTATCTGACCATTGAAAAAACAGCCCTAAGGCATGCAAACAGGTTAAGCTAAAACATAAGAGTGACTCATTCAATACGCATTATAATACATCATCTGCCTTGCCATTTCATAACCATCTAACTTGTCGGATTCCAGTCTAACCGGATGCAGCTGAACACCAGTATTTTACATGGAGCGACTGCCTATCTGACCTCCACAAACTGGGGTTAGTACTGGGCAATACGATGTTCCTTGATAAGACTGGCTGTCAGACTTTTACAGACACTGACTACCTGTGACGACTGTCAAAGATCTACAAATGACAGCCGAGACCAACAGGTTAACGTGTTATCCGAGGCACGGAGGAAACTCGGTATGTAACGGATGGTCACCCATCCACAGACCAACCTAGGCAAGCGCGGCTTAAACTAAAGATCGACCCGAGCGGCTGCTATTATTTAGCCACGAGCTCCTCTAATACACATTATTAATACATTTAATTAATTCAAGATAAACTAACCATGACACAATGAAATCCAGTAAATAATTTGAAATACAATAGATTTTAAAAGTTGGATAAATCCTTACTAATTAATATTATAAAAGCGAAAGTGAGTTTGTTTGTTTATTTGTATGTTTGTTACCTCTCTTCACGCTTTAATGGCTAAACCGATTTTGATGAATTTTAGTACAGAGATAGTTGGGAACCAGGAGATGGACATAGGCTCTAAAAAAGTGGGATATGAGGGAGAACGAGGGAAGAAAAGGGAAAACTTAGCGTTGCTACCCTTACTTAATATTATAAAAGCGAAAGTGAGTTTGTTTGTTTGTTTGTTACCTCTTCACGCTTTAATGGCTGAACCGATTTGGATGAATTTTGGTACAGAGATAGTAGGGAACCAGGAGACGGACATAGGCAAATATTTTTTTGAAAAAAGTGGCATGTGAGAGAGTAAGAGGGAAGAGAAGGGAAAACTTAGCATTGCTATTACAAATCAATAAGGCGCAAGAGGAACTGTGTTACCCCAAATTTAACGCGGGCGAAGCCGCGGGCGAAAGCTAGTTACAAATAAATCAGGCGCAAGAGCAAAAACTGCAGGTCTGCTTGGTGTTTTATACCGAATTGGGATTACAAATACGTCATGTCGAAAGTAATACAGTTTTTAAATATTATGTCAGGAATACAAAGATGTCACATTTTCAATTTAAAGAGAGGTGACAACAGCGATTCAGAACGGCGAGACGGAAGCAGGCAAAAATACGAATCGCGCGTAGAGTATGTCGAGTGCACATGCACTACGATATTAACTAATAAATATAGTTAGTGGACTGTATGTGTAGCTTTTTATTTTTATGGCCTATGGAGTGCAAACGTGGTCTTTAACAAAGCGTCAAAAGATCGCCCTCGGGGTCTGCCAGCGAGCTATGGAACGAAGCATACTAAACGTCAAAATTTCCGATCGTATAAGAAACAGTATGCTTCGCTCCAAGACCCAAATAGCAGATGTTGGCAACACAGCCGTAAAATTAAAAAGGAACTGGGCTGGCCACAGCTGCCGCATGTCGCAACAAAATTGGGCCAAAGTATCAACCGATTGGGTTCCGAACAACAGGACCCGGCGACGCGGTAGGCCCAGAAGAAGATGGCGTGATGAGCTAGACTTCCACGAACAGGACTGGGTCACATTAGCAAAATACAGAAAAAAATGGGAGGAAGGAAGGGAGGCCTTTGCCCTGCAGTGGGACACAAGTGGCTCATAATAATAATTATTATTTATATGTTCAACAACGACAGAATAGAAGAAAAGAAAAGACGAACGTGACTCGCAAGACGCCCCGGGCGACGGGCGCCGCTAGACGACTCCCGGCCACCGTAGATTTGGGCCTGTAAACAGTGAGCAATGGGTAGCTCACCGTCCGTCCGTCTTTTGACGAAAGGCCGTGTCGACGGCGCGTTAGTGTTTCACGCGCGCCTCAAAGAGATGTCAGCAAAGCAGAGGGGCCTGCCAGGGCCACCGCCTGCGGGGGTGAAGGGTTGCTCGAAAGAGATACCGCGGCACCGGAACATAAAGGGCAATAGAAGTAACATTGGTAGATTTTGGCTAGTACAAGTCTGACACTCCCCCTAGCTCCGCCCAGAATGGGGGAAGTTATTTGATGATTTCCCAAAACAAAAAAAGGGAAGGGCGTATTGTTGAGAGACAAAGTCAATACAACGTTGGCAGTTTTTCAGTTTTGAACCAAAACTATATTATTATATTTTCTACAAATATAATTAACTAGCTGTGCCCAGCGCTTTCACCCGCTGCTCAGTTAGGGGCATGAAAAATAGATGTTGGCCGATTCTCAGACCTACCCGATATGTACACAAAATTTCGTTTAAATCGGTCCAGTCGTTTCGGAAGAGTATGGGAACGAAAACTGTGACACGAATTTTATATATTAGATGAAAAAAGATAGTTGTTCCGGGTCTGGCTGTTTGTGTATGTAAGTTTAAATGTTTGTAAACGCACCCACGATACAGGAGAAATACCTAGTGTGGGGAAACGTTTTATTAAAAAAAAAAATAGGCACACAATTTGCGAAGATAAAACTAAATAAGTAAATATACGAACAAAAAATCAGAAATCAGTTCATAAACTTCGCCTTCTCGTGTTTCTTTACAACAAAACCTTTCATTTGATACACATGTCATGGGAATGACGCTCGAACTTTAGGTAATACTGCTCTTGCATAGGTTGGTCTGTGGATGGAGCATCCATAACATGCTAAGTTACCTTCGGGCCTTAGAAATCTGAAGCTGCTGCCAGTTGTAGATCTTTGAAAGTCTGACAATCAGTCTTACCAAGGGTCTCGTATTACCTGGTACTAACTGGGTTGTAGAGCTCAGAAAAGTACATATATAAATTGACTAGCTGGTGAACGCGGCTTCGCCCGCGTGATGTCGAAAAAATGTATCCTATGTGTTAGTCCAGACTATAATCTACCTCTGTGCCAAAATTCATAAAGATCCGTTCTGCCGTTTTCACGTGAAAGAGTAACAAAAATCCATACATCCATCCATCCTCACAAACATTTGCATTTATAATATTAGTAGGATAAAGTCATATTGGTGCATTCCCGGATTTGAATCTACAACCTCGTCCATGAGAGGCGAGGCCTGAACCTCTGGGCGATTACCATAATTACCTTTCCTTAAAATATTACTCAAGATCTATTATGAAAGACCCAGATATGTATCCTGGTGCCCAAATTCAGGAAACCTTGACATGATGACGTGATACTAATACCAAACTGGCAGTTGATTGTCAATTTGACACGGGCGCATCCTCAATGATGACCGGTAGACCTTGCATCAGGCAGGCCTTTAATAACCATTTTTACGTACCTTTTTTCTTCTTTTATCCATGATAAAAGAGTCTTCTTACCAGCACAATCCTGGATAAAAATCTATCTGGTAAAATATACCCTGATTGTCAGGGTACTTTACTTCCTATCGCAAAAACTGGAGGCTGTTCGTGTCTAACGACACGAGAGCCCTAAGTCAGTCTACAGTCTAAGCCTAGAAAATATTGCAAGTACTCACCATAGAAAATTGATAAATAACATTGGCTACTAATTATAGAATTCGCTCCTTGCATGATACCATGTAAATATCGATAACCTAACAAATAAAACCTTCAATATAACCAATAAATAACAACCAAGTTCGCACAACGATACTCTATTGTTTTTCTTTATGTCATTCTTTTGTGTCAATTTGAAGATTTTTCTTCTGAAGTTTTTCTTTGTCTATGGAGGAAAGTAGTTTTTATTAGTTTTCTTTATGAAGGTCGTCACCTAAGGCAGAATCAGGCCGTGGTCTTGCCCGTTAAACTTTCAATAAGGGGGTGTCCGTTCCGTCCGTACAATCGACGATTTCGGATGTCCACCACCAGTGATCCTACTAATATTATAAATGCGAATGTTTGTGAGGATGGATGGATGTATGTATCGATGTTTGTTTCACGTCAAAACGGCTGAATGGATCTTAATGAAATTTGGCTCAGAGCTAGATTTTAGTCTGGAATATCACATAGGGTTTTTTTTTTTTATATCACGTGGGTGAAGCCGCAGGCGAGACCTAGTATCTATACTTCTATACTATATTATAAAGCTGAAGAGTTTGTTTGTTTGTTTGTTTATTTGAACGCGCTAATCTCCGGGACTACTGGTTGGAATTGGAAAATTCTTTTAGTGTTGGATAGTCCATTTCTTGAGGAAGGCTATAGGCTATATAACATCACGCTACGACCAACAGGTGCTGAGCAGCGCGGGTGAAACCGTGGGGAACAGCTAGTCAAAAATAATTCTAGTTGTCTACCAGGAGGTCTCTTTGGCTACATGTTTTGGGGCTCTGTAAGCAGCATAAACTATGAAGCACAGCTCAGCTCTACACCCACAAGTTTTACGCCAATGAATTATTTCGTGCCAGAGACTAGGAGAAGAAGAATAGGAAGTGGTTAGTGGGTTTTACATGTCATTGATGTTGCCGTTTTATACGCAATGTATTTTTTACAGTTGCGTACCTCAAAAGGAAAAACCCGTATTGGATCATTTTGTTGACTGTCTGTCTGTCTGTCAAGACCCTTTATCTCGGGAGCGCGTGGACGTATGGAGTTGAAATTAAAACCATAGACTCAACTCTATGGTTCCTTTGTACTGTGAAACATCAACCATCTAAGTTTACGGAGTCAAAAGATATGGCTGTTGATGTTGAAAGAACGATAGCCATATTTTTTTTTATTGTTGATTTATTTTTTTAAATATTGTGATATGAGGGAGAAAGAGGGAAGAAAAGGGAAAACTTAGCTTTGCTATTACAATAAAAACTAAAGGTACCGGCAAATCAGGAAAGGGGAACTGAGTTACCCCGAATTAAATGCGAGCGAAGCCGCGGGAAAAGGTTGTTTTACATAATATAGAAATAGATAATGACGATTGAACCAATGCAATGACGATTCAATCATGTTTATTTCTATTCCCCATTCAAGGAAATTCTTTGAGTCATGTAAGTACTTCTAGGAAATTATTTGTAAACATTATTGATGCAGTGACTCATTTGTTAATGTACTTAACAAACAGACAGACCTCTGAACTCGTAGGAAGAAATGATAATTGTGGTCTGAAACAGATTTCTCAATGACTGCTAGAATGTAAAGTCAGGGAAATGAATCGTGCCGCGGGAGTCGCTCCAGACTTCGGGTGCCGCGAGATGAATCCCGGCCACCGTAGACGCGGATCTGTAGACAGTGAGCAATGGGTAGCTCACCGTCCGTTCATCAAGTGACAACAGGTCGTGTGGACGGCGAGTTTGTGTTCCACGCGCGACTCATAGAGATGTCAGCGGGGCGGAGGGGCTTGCCCGGGCCTCCGCCTGCCGGGGTTGCGGGTTGTTCGAAAGAGATACCGCGGCCCCGGAACGTGAAGGGTAATGGAGGGAACATGGTTTTGGTCAGTGGAGGTCTGGCGCTCCCCCCCGCTCTGGGCAGAGCGGGGGAAGGTATTTGATGGTTTCTCACCCTAAAAAAAGAAAACAAAAAAGAGGTCATCTCCGTTCTCAATCTTAAAGGAACTTAATCAATGTTCAATTACTAAGCATTATATCTCCAACAATGCCATTTCATTATCACAAAAAGACGAATCTAAGTCAGCACAGCACGACCAATCGGTGATTTATTGGCTTGTTGATAAGGTCCGTTTTTGTATAATTTATTATTTTGTAGTCTTATTATTTGTATTTGTTGGGATGTGTGTTGTAGGTGTTTGTGAATTTTGACTTATTGTGTATAAACCAGCTAGGCTGGCCTGTGGATGGGTCACCACCCGTTACATATCGAGCTTCCTCCATGCCTCGGAAAGCACGTTCAGCCGTTGGTCCCGGCTGTCATTTGTAGATCTTTGACAGTCGTTAAAGGTAGTCAGTGTCCCAAAAGTCTGACAACCAATCTTACCTAAGGGTATTGTATTACCCTGTTTCAACTGGGTTGTGGACGTCAGATAGGCAGTCGCTCCATGTAAAATACTGGTATTCTGGTAAGACTGGAAGCCGACTCAACATAGTTGCCAGGCCAGGTTGATGATGTGTAACTAACTCCACCCGCGGTTAAAAACCATATTTGAGTGATTTGATCATCCTACGAGAACACCAGATTTTAACGGAATCAAAGTAGCTTATGTGTTTATAAGCTATCGTCATACAGGGGACTGTCATACAGGGGACTGCCAGGGCCACTGCCTGTCGGGGTTGCGGGTTGTTCGAAAAAGATACCGCGGTCCCGGAACATATAGAACAAAAGTAGGATCATGGGTGGGTAGGTTTTTGTCAGTAAAATTCTGATACTCCCCGCTCCGCTCAGAGCGGGATAAGTTATTTGATGATTTCCCAGCCGCAAAAATCAAATCAAATCACAATCCGCTAAGCCATTTGAGTGTGAATGACTAGGGCACGCCACAATAGTGGCGGTAAGTCGCCTCTTTTGGAGGAGTGGCTGGAGAGGCACCATGGCGTCCTCACCTACCACCTGACGCAAGTACTCACACCCCTGCCTGCCGTGGTTGCAGGTTGTTCGAAAGAGATGTACCGCGGCCCCGGAACGTAAATGGCAATAGAAGGAACATGGGTGGGTTTTAGTCAGTACAAGTCTGACACTCCCCCCTCGCCGTCAAATAACTTATTTGATGATTTCCCACACCAAAAAAAAGCTAAAACTAGTTCTGGGCATTACGTAACGTACATTAGAGAAGAAACTTCGACCACAAGTCGACCTAGTGTCCTAGGCATTTGCTAATTCATCCGAATCCAAACTCTATCTCCAACACACAATCAAATCACAACAGCACGATAACACAATGAACTTTGCGTCATTATCAATCACACTGTCGTTAGACGAACACGTGTTATATCAAAATGAAGTCCCTTCTAATACTCTCAGTTTTCTGCATAGTTGGTGTCTGGTCTGATCATTTGTTAATAGGCAATGTTTCCAACAAGGTAGTACTAGGGAATCAAAGTAAGGTCGAATACAATGCAATACCTTTTATAAAACGTGTGAAGTATTTCTTCTACACTCAACAGGATAATAGACTGATTCAGGTATGTCTGATGTTTCTAATTTATTTACTACTAGCTTCTGCCATAGGTACTTTGGACTAACGCTAACTTTAACCCGCGTGATGATCGAACAAAAATTATCTTTCTCGCCCCCCCTTTCTTCCCTCTTCCTCCCCTTTTCTATTTTTTTTTCAATCCCGTCAAAATCGAGCCGGCCGTTTTGGAGGTTAGCCGAAACAAACAGACAGACAATTTTATTAATGTTTTTTTCTTGTGTTTCGTATACGATTCCTCGAGTAATCCGTCAAAAGCTGTTATTTTGAATTAACACTCAAACACTTCAACTTTAATAATTTGTAGAGATTTAAGATTTTAAATGTCATAACGAAAGACCTCATTGATTAGTTTTAGCCCTTACTTACTCAATTTATTACGAGGTTGATTTGACGGCACGGTTGGCGCAGTGGCTGAGCGATTGACTGCTGCGCCGAGTGTCCCGGGTTCGATTCTTGCACGGAACAAATATTTGTATAACCTACAGATAGTTGTTTCGGGTCTGACTGTTTGTGTATGTGGGTTTAAATGTTTGTAAACGCACCCAAGATAGAGGAGAAATTCCTAGTGTGCGGCAACGTTTTTTTTAAAACAAGATAAAATACGAGGTTGGGCACAGCTAGTTACATTATAAATGCATTAAGTAAACAATGTGTACTATAAGTACATAGAATATCGCTAGTCCTTGATCTCTTGATGAAACAAACATTCTAGTACTCAAATTTATTGATTTTGTTAACTGCAATAAAATTGTTTTTCACAAAAAGTTTACAAAACTTTAGTTGATTTGCAATTTTTCTGAACTTTAATTTTGTTTTCTAATGTTACAAAAATGTAAGCTCATCATTTCTTAATTTAAACGATAGACAATATTGTTGCCCTCTCAATAAACCAATTTTCGTTTCAGTAAGACCAAAACTTTGAGAGATATGATTATTTTTTGTACCAGACAGAGAATATTTCGAAATAGCTGCCAAAAAGCGGGGTAGTGAATTAGACCCAAGTGTATATCGTAATAGTAGGTATATTAAAACACTCGTTATATAAGAGTCTAGAATATCGCTAGTCTGTGACCGGACACATTGTATATTACCTTGTGTTGTTTTCCTCTATTGTAATCAAGTGATGAGTCTAAACAAAAAATGTTTAAAACATTACATCATACATGTAATATCGGGTCTGTAGACGGTGAGCAATGGGTAGCTCACCGTCCGTCCGTCTATTGACGACAGGCCGAAGAAATGTCAGGAAAGCAGAGGGGCCTGCCGGCCGGGGCCTCCGCCTCCCTTGTTCGAATAAAACCTACCCATGTTCCTTATATTGCCCTTAACGTTCCGGGGCCGCGGTATCTCTTTCGAACAACCCGCATCCCCGGCAGGTGGTGGCCCAGGCAGCCCCTCTGCTTTGCTGACATCTCTTTGAGGCGCGCGTGGAACACTAACGCGCCGTCGACACGGCGTTCAGAAACCCTTACATCATCATGAAGCGTAGTAAGATTTATGGACAACTCATGCTTTTAGGATTGTATGAAAACCGCCATTAAAAATCAAATCGAAATCTATTTCAATAATTGTTATTTTTCGTATTCTAACGTTATCTTCTAAGTAGTTAGAAGGCATTAAAACAAAGTCTTTTGATATTGAACTACTTAAAAGTAGTTCAATATCAAAAGACTTTGTTTTAAGAAGGGCGCCTCTGACCTCTATAATCGGAACACAACTTGATTCTTCGAATACGCGAAGAAGTTTAAGCGATAAGCAACAAAACAATTTATTTCGGTAAAATAAACTTATAGTACTTATAGTTCAGAACCCTTATTGGGTCAGACGGAAAACAACGTGGTTCTATTATGGGTCCCGTTTTTTCGAGGAAGTGTAGATATTGACTTTCGATTTCGAAATAATTCGAATATTGAAACCCTTTGCTACATCCTATATTAATTTCAAATGTATTGCGTTCTATACACTGTCTTTCCCAATTTATATATTCCAGATCCATTTAAGTCGCGACTTAATAGACTCCTTTTTTAGTTAGCTCGCTCCATAGACCTTATCTCTGACCTCAGGACAAGATTAAGGTTTCAGAACAATCCATTTCTTTAGCCATGAGAATATACCCTGACTATTTTTGATTCCAGGGCATCCAGGCACTAGATACACTACACAGCAAAGCGTCAATCAACATCACAGCTGGAGGTGTAGGCTACTCTTTCGTGAACTTCCGCCTCAAGAGTGAGAGGGGCAAAGGACTGGCTTACGACATCGGCATCTATATTCAGGACTATTTTTATCATTAAAAACTAAAGAAGAATTTCGGTGAAGTTTTATTAAAATCACTTCTTATCATCATCTGATAAGAGTTGCCGATAATCGAGCTGAGTGGCTTGCAATTTGAGAAGTCTGCAGCCGTCCACAGCTGACTGCATGCTTCTTAAATAGCTGATAACGATTGCAGGAAAGCGATACACATCATGATCCGGGTTGCAGACCAAGAATTAAGCTAAGTTAGTTTACTATGTTACTATGTAACAAGTATGACAAACTGAGTTAGCTTTGCGAGCTAAGCTAAACTAATTTAGCTTAGCTCTTGGTCTGTAACCGGCATGACTCATGTGATCTGCGTAGCTATTAAATATCTTGGGACAACTCACACACGGCTATCTGATCTCAAGCTAAGTAGAGCTTGTGTTATGGTAACCAGACAACTGATATACATACTTATAATTTATAAATACATACATATTATAGATAAATCACACCCAGACACAGAACAAACAATCATGCTCATCACACAAAGTTTGTCCTGGGTGGGAATCGAACCCACGACCTCCAGCTCAGCAGTCAGGGCCACTAACCACTAGACCAACAGGCCCGTCGTATTAGTGAAATAGCTAGCAAAACTCTTCAGTTCTGCTAGCTAATTTAATTCACAACAGCTGTTCTCATAATATTATTTTCTAAAACTTAGTACAAGATTAAAAAATGTATTAGATATATCCCTTGAACCGCACGGAACTAATATTTGTATGACCTGCAGATAGTTGTTCCGGGACTGGCTGTCTGTGAATGTGAGTTTAAATGTTTGTAAACGCACCCACGATACAGGAGAAATTCCTAGTGTACGTTTTTTTTAAAAAAAAAAACCGGCCAAGAGCGTGTCGGGCCACGCTCAGTGTAGGGTTCCGTAGTTTCCCGTCCGTCACAATAAGTGTTCCCAGTTATGAGACCAACCGAACAATTCGGTAATACCCGATCCAATGTAATAAGTACCTACAGCGCCTTCTCTCGGGGAATAGGGTTACTAATTAAGGCGACATTAACTGCGTCTAACCTTGACAGTAGTCAGCCATACATTGCCGCCCGTCGCCCGCCAGAGCCCCGCTTCAACGGGCACCAAGATTATTCGAAAAACAACCCACCTTGATTTATCAAACACAATACAAATAAAAGCCGTATACTAAAATATGGATCATTAAATTGTCTTTTATATGATTAAAGTTTCATGTAAATACGCCCCATAGTTTTTGCGTGATTATCGTTTTTTTGTCCACGTTAGACAATACTTTACAAATTAATTACACTATGTTATTAAAATATAATTTCACATTTCACATATCAAATTATGAATAAAATTGTCTAGTATAACATATTGTTTTTTCAAAGAAATAAGACTACAAGTTTAGACGTGATGTTCAATATAAAATCATTAAAAGTCGTATATCTGCGCCTTAATACAAAGACGTGCAATTTCGGTGGTAATTATGGATTGCGAGAGCCGATTTCAATAATTCTTTTTTTGTTTGAAAAAAGATACGTTCAGGATAATAAAATATGTAAACAAAGTTACAAAAAATGCTTGCATATACGATTATACTACAAACTTAGTCCAGAAATTATTTTGTACAACTTTTTGTCTTTTTTGTACAAAAACTGTTGTGTTAATCAAGTTCAAAATGATTTTCATAGAAAGTCCTTATAAAGTTCTACTTTTCAGATTTTTTTCATATTTTCTAAACTTATGGTTCAAAAGTTAGAGGGGGGGGGACACATTGTTTTTTACTTTTGGAGCGATTATTTCCGAAATTATTAACATTATCAAAAAATGATCTTAGTAAACCCATATTCATTTTTAAATACCTTTCCAACAATATATCACACGTTAGAGTTGAAATTAAAAAAAAAATCACTTCCCACTTTACATATAGGGTGGCTACCCTAATAAAACACTTTTTCCAAATTTTTATTTTACCACTTTGTCGGCGTAATTGATATTGCAGCTTTCTAGTACTAATGGTCACAGAGATTAAGCGAGGACGGACGGACGGACGGACGGACAGACAGACATGGCGAAACTATAAGGGTTCCTAGTTGACTACGGAACCCTAAAAAACAATATTGAACTAAATAAAACACTTACTCACACCACGTATGAGTTATCTTAACCTCTCAAGGACCGCCATTTTTAACGTCAGCTATCCGTCAAGTACCGCCGGACGGGCTCTTATCGTAAGCGCAATCTGATTTTAAGACTTATCTTTACTACAAATAGTTTTGAATCGGTCGGGGTTTGGTGGCACAAATTTGTGCCAGCGGGGCTCAACGGTTATACTTGTTTACTGGCACTTTTTTGTGCCGCTGGGGCTCTAGAGGTTAATAAATATATAGCTTTCCTTCTGTCGAGACACAGGCTTCCTCCCTATAACCTCTCATAGGGAGGGGAGGGGGACACATACCTAACGTGGGTAACAAACGGCAAAATAAACAAAGGATACCATTTAAAACATTTATTAAAACTAATGGCATGACCTGAGGTACTTGTAGCTAAATTATAACAGAGCCGTTTGGGTCTGTCTTTAGGTTAAGCCTCGCTTGTCTAGGTTGTCCCGTGGATGGGTAACCACCTTACCGCCGTTGGTCCTTCAGTTTTTTTTATCTTTGGCTGTTTTACTGATAGTCATATTTAGGTAAGCGAGTTACCCAGTTAACTGGGTAGTGGAGGTCATAGGCAGTCACATCATGTTAAATACTAATATTAAATTGTAGTAGGGTATTTTGGAATATATCCAACATATAGCTTGTAAAAGGCTAGACAGAAGATGGACCTGTCAAGATTTCATTCACTATTTCACTCTTCATTCAAAAAATCACAATACTCCTTTTCAAGAACTTTCAAAGCGCCCTCTGTGCTCAACAATAAGTTTTGTCTTCTCAAATTATCGATCAACGCCATCTGTCGGTCACCTCGCGTGTTTAACACTTTAATGTGCGCTTCTAGCCGCGAGATGGCGGTTTGGTGAGACGCTGAAAGACTGCGGGATGAATCGCGGAATTCCTGAAATAAATAAATTTAATTTGTTAAAGATTCTAGTTGAGTTTATAAAACAATTTATAATAATAAATAATACATTGGTTAGACTTTTTTTTTCGCAGATGGGAAATCATCATATAAGTTTCTGGGCGGAGCGGGAGGGACTGTCAGACTTGTGCTGACCAGGCGGTGGCCCTGGCAGGTCCCTCAAGTAATTACCCTTATGTAAAAAAAAAAAACTGTTTTCAATCATTATACATATAGGTAAGTACTAGGTACATACAACGACACACAAAGCGCACTTCTAGTTTAATATAACCCAGCTTTTTAGTAGTTTGGTATAGTAGAGTTGTATGCCTGCCAAAATACTTTTTTATATTAATTTTTTATTCACAATTGTGTATCGTCTTAAATGGGGGCCCTTCACCCCCAAGGAGCCCTGGGTTGCAGCCCAAAACGCCCTTATATAGATCCGCCCCTGCACTCAAATTTAACATAAACAGACATTATAAAGCTGAAGAGTTTGTTTGTTTGATTGTTTGAACGCGCTAATCTCAGGGACTACTGGTTCGAATTGAAAAAATCTTTTAGTGTTGGATAGTCCATTTCTTTGGTCGTAGCGTGATTTTATATAGCCTATAGCCTTCTATAGGCTATATAAAATCACGCTACGACCAACAGGTGCTGAGCAGCGTGGGTGAAACCTCGAGGAACAGCTAGTTAAACATAAACAGACATGAGCTTCTCCACAAGTTAAGTCTTCATTTACCTTTTCAGTCCGTTTCACCGTCTCAATCTGCTGCTTCAAGTTATCAATGGACTCCTGCTGAGCTGCGCTCTTTGCCTCCACGCTGTTACATTTAATCTTATAACGTTTTAGTTCGCAAGTCAACTTGTCCGACTCTGTCCTTTGTTCTTTGTAGAGGCGGTCTTTTTCCTGGAAGAATAGAATTTCCAATCTTATCCTTACTAATATTATAAAAGCGAAAGTGAGTTTGTTTGTTACCTCTTCACGCTTTAATGGCTAAACCGATTGTGATGAATTTTGGTACATAGATAGTTGGGAACCAGGAGACGGACATAGGCTAATTTTTATTTAAAAAAAAGTGGGATGTAAGGGAGAAAGAGGGATGAAAAGGGAAAAGTTAGCGTTGCTATTAAAAATCAATAAGGCACAAGGGGAACTGTGTTACCCCAAATTTAACGCGGGCGTACCGCGGGCGAAAGCTAGTAATAATATAAAAATGTGTTGGTAAGCGCATAACTCAACAACGCCTGGACCAATTTTGTCAATTCTTTTTTTAAAGATTCGTTGAAGTCCAAGGATGGTTTTTACGGCGAGAAAAATCGAGAGGGTAGATAGATAGATAGATAGAATATTCTTTATTATGTACACCATACAAGTAACAAGAATAACACTAAACAACTTATAAATAGGGTGACGCAATGGGCGGTCTTATTGCTAAAAGCGATCTTTTCAAGACAACCTTTGGATGGATTTCAAAAGAGGGGTAACAGTACTGTAGGTAGTCTGCGGCGTAACATTTTTCAAAATTAATTTAAAACATTTTTTTAATTTACAAAAACAAATACTTAAATATAAATACATATAAAATAACAATCATGAAGAGCAAAGCAATATTTAATATTGTTGTTTATGGAGAGAGGTAGTGCTTAGGTAGGGCTAAAGAGGGTAGCTAGGGTAAGTAGAGTTGGTCGGGTAGGTAGGATATAAAAATTGCATTGCAACGCATTGCCGGGCATAGCTAGTAATTATTAAAGACGTTGTAGCGACACAAAGATGCAAGTGGCAAAAAAAGGACTACAGCGGCATCTATCCAGCCACTGATGAACTAACGGCAAGATTCCTACATCGTGCAAGCAAAGTTGTACGCGAAGTTAGCATATCTACGAGCACCCGACAAACAACTGTCGGGCAGTGGCTCACCAGACACGACACCCGTCTGGTCGGAGGATCCTCCTTTTTCCATAGAGGATGGAGAACTTTACACCCTGTTCTTCATACCTCTAAAACGTAAAAGCGTAGTTCACAATGTTAGCAGTTTTAGGGTTTCGTAAATCGAAAGGAAAAACCAGCCAGGAGTAGTAAAACTTGCGCACCGAGTGTTCCGTACAGCGACATAAACAGCCATATCTTTTAACTGCGTAGACTTAGAGGGTTGATGTTTTCACGACACAAAGGGACTACAGACTTGAGTATTATGGTTTTTAATTTCAATTCGATACCTCCTAGCGTTCCCGAAATAAAGACGGACAACAAAATGATCCAATACGGGTTCCGTTTGTTTCCTTTTGAGCTACAGAACTTCAAATCAAATCATTTATTTCAATTAGACCATTACAGGCACTTTTGAATGTCATGAAAACAAAAAAAAAATTGCTGCTACAGTCCCAGTCACAGAAATAATAACTTGTGAAAGTACTGTAGTTGCCCATTCCAAAGCGTAGACCTCTATGGAGAAGAATGGGCAAGAAACTCCATGGACACTCTTTTAAATCATAATATTTTACAAAATCATGGATACATCATTCATGTTGATTATTAATACATGTGAGGACGATGTAGAAAAACGAGCACATTAAGAGCGTCCAGAGTAAAAGTAAAAACAAGAGTTTAATAGATAAATTAAATAATTAAAACAAACCGTGGCGGCTAATAAGATGACCAGTCACAACTGACAGCGCCCGTTCACGAACATGACGCATATATCAGCCCCATTCAGCTCAACCATTTTGAAGGGAACTAAATGACCCGGCACACACGCCACCATCAGCGAGACATGTAAGTGAGCATGACAATCTCTCAACCACCAAGGCGAGGTCGTCGAGTCAATTAAATTACATAGAACTCACACATTCCAAAAAACAGAACCCTTATTGAACTCACTTTGCTGTCCGTCTGTCTGTCGTTCAAAAACTTTGTATCTCTTGAACGCGTGGAAGTATCGAGGTGAAATTAAAACCATATACTCATAGTATAGGATCCCGATATACAACGACCTTCACCGAGATGTTTATTTGATGAAACATATTTTATATTCAATTCTATTTGCCAATAATTATATTCCATATGGGTTGCCTAATAAATTTCAGTCCAGGATACGATTAATTAATAATTAAAAAAAGATTTTTTTTTTAATATTTCACCGGTTTGACTATTAGACAAATTTCATTCCAATCGAAAGTATGAAGCCCATAGAATATGCTAACGTTAGGTTGCCTATTCTTTTCCAGTCATAACTCTCGGGTTGCCAGGTATAAACAGGTAAATCGATAGTAGCATTTTACACCGGTCAGATAATTTAATCAAATTTAAATGAAAATAAAGATTATTTAATTATAAACACGGTAAAATAGGGTTGCCTGCGAAAAATCAGTCCTGAATTACGGTTGTCGAATTATAAAAAGTAAAATATTGCCGCGAGTGAATAGGTGCGACTGAGAGGTCCCAAGCAACCGTTCCGTGCGTTAGAAGAGGACAGAGCATAACAGCTGCTTAAGGTCCGCCCAGTTAAAGAAAGAGAGCGCGCATGCTATTTGTCAGTGCAACTGACAAGGATAGCGATAGACTTGCATAATATTATGCTGTGTATCATTTTAGAGTAATGTATTATCAAAATAGAAGAATAATTTTTTAATATTATTTTTAATTAATTAATTTATTATGTGTATATATTTAATGTGATATTAAAGTATATAAACATATATAGTAAAAGTAAATAAGAAGGTTATAGCAATAAATATGTAATACTAATTTAGATTTTTTTTTTATTAAAAAAAATGAAAAACAATTGAAAAAATCACTGTTAATCATACAAAATTATATATAAATATTTTTTTTTAAATTATTCAGCTTCTGAGTCATCAGAAATAAAGCTAAGATCTTCGACATCTGCACCTTCTTCGTCATCACTCTCTGTTTCGGTTCTTTCGACAATATCATCTATTCTTAGAGGTGTATGATCACCAATGAATTCTCGTGGCTTTAAATATTCATCTAAGTACCAACCGCAGCTCTCAGGTTCAAGTTTGATACATGTTGGATCTGTTGCATTCAGCCACATCGAATTTACGTAGATAGTTCGTAAAACTTTTTGTGTTAATGATATCCAGCACGGAGGTATGGAGTTAGAGTCAAAGCCTTTGATTTTTTTTAGAAACTGCTCACTGTCTTCTTTAGCAAAGTAATTTTTCATGAAAATGCGCTATCTTGCATCATTCACATTAGTGCAATTCTTAATCCCATACATACAAGCTGTAAATTCTTGAACTATTTTCATTTTATATTCAATGAAAATATCAGCAGCATCTGTTAATGACGCAAAAACTGTTTGATATTTTTCATTTTTGGAAAATATTTGAAAAGGTTTTACTTTTCCTTTATTATAAAATGCTGCCGTGTAATCGCAGCCTGTAAACGCGTGGAAGGCGGGAAGACTTTGGCATAGCTTGATCCCTAACTTCAACGCTAAATCAGTGCAATTAATGCAATCAACGGATTCATTATTGGTCTTTTTTGTTGTCGAACTTGCAAGCCAAAATTGAGATTCCATCAGTTTGTGCATATTTCCTAACAAAATAATCAAAACGTCAGTATCAGAGGCCTTAATTAGAATTCTTGAGCCTGGTTCTGCTTTAGAAGCATGAAAAATAATCCTCGTATCTGCCTCTTCGTGATAACATTCATATTTAGTTTCTTCAGTTTTGTTTACGGAGTTTTCGTGAACTTGATAAGAGTAGCACTGATGATCGACGGTTAAAAAGATATTTTTGTTTTGTATTATTGTTGCCAAATGGTCGTTCTCCCAATAATCAGCCAGAAACAGCACCAAAGCCTCTTTAAAGCGATAATTTTTAAGGCTTTGTAAAAAATTTTTTGGTCTTGTTTGTTGAGGTCCCGAAATTTTATACGGAATATCGAATTCTTTTCTGCTTTCACGCTCTGAGTCTTTGATTGACGGTGAACGCAACGCACGGAACGGTTGCTTGGGACCTCTCGGTCGCACCTATTCACTCGCGGCAATATTTTACTTTTTATAATTCGACAACCGTAATTCAGGACTGATTTTTCGCAGGCAACCCTATTTTACCGTGTTTATAATTAAATAATCTTTATTTTCATTTAAATTTGATTAAATTATCTGACCGGTGTAAAATGCTACTATCGATTTACCTGTTTATACCTGGCAACCCGAGAGTTATGACTGGAAAAGAATAGGCAACCTAACGTTAGCATATTCTATGGGCTTCATACTTTCGATTGGAATGAAATTTGTCTAATAGTCAAACCGGTGAAAAATAAAAAAAAAAATCTTTTTTTAATTATTAATTAATCGTATCCTGGACTGAAATTTATTAGGCAACCCATATGGAATATAATTATTGGCAAATAGAATTGAATATAAAATATGTTTCATCAAATAAACATCTCGGTGAAGGTCGTTGTATAACGGGATCTTAGACTATCAAGTCTGTGGTCCTTTTGAGCTGTGCCCATGCAGTCAAAAGATATGGCCGTTTCTATCGCAAGTTTGTACGGAACTCACAGTGCGCGAGACCGACTCACACTTTTTATTGCGTAGACTTAGAGGGTTGAATTTTTCATAGCTATAAGGGACATCAAACTGCAGCATATAGTTTTAATTTTAACTCGATACCTCCACGCGTTTCCGAGATAAAGGGTCTTGACAGACAGACGGGCAACGAGTGAAACTATAAGGCGCGTCGCCCACACGTCCAAGAGTCGAGGAGCAGTCGCGGCGCGGGCGCGTTAGCTGCGTCGCCCACACGACATTTGTAAAGAAAATCTCGTTGCGGAGTGACTGTGATGTGAGATTTTCCTTTTGAGATAGAAAACCATACAACAAGTATTATAACTATTAGACAGATAGAAATTCATACATTGAATAGCAGCTCGAGTCGACCTTTAGGTTAAGCTGCGCATGCCTAGGTGGGTCGGTGGATGGGTGCCCTCCCGAGCTTTGGAAAGCACGTTAAGATGATGGTTCCGGTTGTCATTTGTAGATCTTTGACAGTCGTCACAGGTAGTGTCTTTAAAAGTCTAACAACCAGTTTTACCAAGAGATATCGTATTACCCGCTACTAACTTGGACTGTGGAGGTTAGATAGGCAGTCGCTCCATGTAAAATACTGGTATTCAGCTGCATCCTGTAAGACCAGAAGCCAACCCAACATGTTGGGAAAAGGCTAGACAGATAATGAGGCAGACATAGGCGCGGCGCAAACGTGGACACTTTTGTATCTTGTGTCGGATACAAGATAAAAATTTCTATATAACCAGTATGAAATCTGTCGCTAAAGGACACAGGAACTTCTATAACTCTAAATGAATCGGTAGCTTGTATCCGACACAGGACACAAAAGTGTCCACGTTTGCGCAGGGCCGGATTAACTATCTCGGGGCCCCTAAGCACAGCTCGTTTCGTCCCCCACTTTTCATACCACAACAACGCAATTTGGAAATTTTTACCGTCTACATTACGAAATAGAAGGAAGGGTACCATCATCATCACCAACAGACTTCAGTCATCACATTGCAAAGGTATACGCCTTCCTTCAAGTGAAAACTATTTCAATTTTATCATGGTTTCATAAAACCAAACAATCCCCATTATTTTTATCGGTATTGCTGGGCCCTTGGTCATAGTAGGCCCCTTGGCACTGGCCTAAAGTGCCTTACGGATAATACGGCACTGCGTTTGCGCAGCATCTTAATTGTACACTCACATTAAGTTTAGCGTTCAACACCATATTCTTGGCTTTCATATCTGCGGTGCTGGCCTTCATGCTATTACACTTGGAGAGCAGACACAGTCTCTCACTCTCCAGTTCTGCTAGTTGTCGTAAATGACCGTCGCATTGTGTAGCCTGGAATGAAAATATATATTACTAGCTTTTGCCCTCGGCTTCGCTAGCGTTAAATTCGGGGTAACACAGTTCCCCTTGCGCCTTATTGATTTGTAATAGCAACGCTAAGTTTTCCCTTTTCTTCCCTCTTTCTCCCTCACATCCCACTTTTTTCAAAAAGTATTAGCCTATGTCCGTCTCTTGGTTCCCAAGTATCTCTCAAACTTTCGTATCCTTATCCTTACTAATATTATAAAAGCGAAAGTGAGTTTGTTTGTTTGTTACGTCTTCACGCCTAAATGGCTTAACCGATTTCGATGAATTTTGGTACAGAGGTAGATGGGACCCTTGAGACAGACATAGGCTATTAAAAATAGATAGATATTTAAGGGAGAAAGAGGGAAGAAAAGGGAATCATAGCATTGCCTCGGGCAAAAACTACGGGTGTCAGGTATATGTAAGTCAGGAAAGGGGAACTGTGTTACCCCGAATTTAACGCGAGAGAAGCCGCGGGCAGAGCGCAGTGGCTGAGCGATCGACTGCTGCGGTGCGTGTCGCGGGTTCGATACCACTGATGAACAAATATTTATAAGGCCTACAGATAGTTGTTTCGGGTCTGGCTGTTTGTGTATGTGAGTTTAAATGTTTGTAAACGCACCCACGATACAGGAGAAATACCTAATGAGGGGCAACGTTTTTATTTATATAAAAAAAAACAATTTCTGCTGTATCGTGGGTAGGTACGTTTACAAACATTTCAACTTGCATACACACACAGCCAGACCCCGAAACAACTACCTGTAGGTCATACAAATATTGGTTCCAGAGCAGGTATGAGCTAGTAGTCAAAAGTGCTAAGCAAATCATTTTCCTGATCTTGCCCCATTCTATTTGGGGTCGGCGCAACACGTTTTCTTCTTCCATTCTCCCCTATCAGACGTCACGGCATCATTTACTCCTTTCTCCTTCATATCATTCCTTACACAATCCATCCAACTTTTCTTTTCTTTTTAATGCTAAGCAAATAATGAGAAAACTAAGTTTGTATTTAAATCTTACCTTTTTATTTAGTATCGCCTGTAGTCTATCAATTTGTTCTTGCATCAATTTAACTTTTGAAGTTAGAAACTTGCATACATTCTCTACTGTAGGTCTATCTGGAAATACAGAAAAAAAAATTTATAATATAAATAAAAATAAATAAATAAATAAATATCTTGGGACAACTCACACACGGCTATCTGATCCCAAGCTAAGCAGAGCTTGTGTTATGGTAACCAGACAACTGATATACATACTTATATAATTTATAAATACATACATATTATAAATAAATCACACCCATAATACATATTATAATATCACAATGTTTTGTAAATTCTGAAGGGTAATTAAGTAGTGTAATTAACATGTACATCCACATTTCCAGTTATGATGGGTCCCATGTAAAATCAATGATGATCTCAGCATGAATGATGTAAATACGATTTTGTAATCCTTACTAATATTATAAAAGGGAAAGTGAGTTTGTTTGTTTGTTACCTCTTAACGCTATAATGGCTAAACCAATTTTAATGAATTTTGGTACAGAGATAGTTGGGAACCAAGAGACGGACATAAAGGGATGTGAGGGAGAAATAGGCTAGAAAGTGGAAAATTTAACGTTGCTATTACAAATGAATAAGGCGCAAGGGCAAAAACTGCAGGCAGCAGGTACTTGCAAATCAGGAAAGGGGAACCGTGTTACCCGGAATTTAACGCGAGCGAAGCCGCGGGCACTAGCTAGTAATATTATAATTTAAAAGAACCCTCTTTGCAGGGCGTACCGGAGTTTCTTGCCCATTCTTCTCCATAGAGATCTACGCTTTGGAATGGGCAAAGCAACTACAGTACTGTCAAAAGTTATTATGCCTTGTGACCGGGACTATAGCTTCTTCAATTTTGTTTCTTAACATTCAAAAGTTCCTGTAATGGTCTAATATTAATAAAATGCTTTGAGTTTGAATTGAGAAATTGTATTACCCAGTACTAACTGGACTGTGGAGGTCAGATAACCTGCTGCTGCATATAACATACTGGTATTCAACTGCATGTGTTTGGACTGGATACCGACCCCAAGATGATGTTTGTTTGTGATGTTTGGTTGGGGATTGGTGAACATCATATGGTGTTGTCTCTGGGGTATCTGATACACTGGTTAGGACCATGGGTTACTCCTGTCAAGGTTCTAGGCTCAATTACCCACTGAATTGATACAAGAATAATGTTCGTATCTATACTTCTATACTTAATATTATAAAGAGGAAAGATTTGTTTGCTTGTTTGTATTAAATAGGCAACAAAACTACTGGACCAATTTTAACCATTTTTTCACTAATAGGAAGCTACATTATCAGGAAGTAACATAGGCTATATAACATCACGCTACTACCCACGGGGCAGTCACTAAAGATGCGGGTGAAACTGCGCTAGGCAGTTTGAAAAACAAATATTAAAATTATATGTTACCTTTCAAAAATGACTCTGGCAAAACATTATCCTTAACATTAACTGATACAAATGCATATAAGAATTCATCATCTTCTCCGATTCTACCAACCTTTCCATTGGCACAACAGTTACACACATTTAAACTCTTTGTTTCAACCTCATCAATGTTCACACTACCAACATTAGAACTTTGAATTCCATTTTCAATTTTGCCGCTTAAAGTTGTATTTGATGAAGAGATTGGAGGTGATTTTTTCTTTTTTTGTGGTAGTTTATGGTTTTGCGGCAAAGGTGGTGGTGTTTTTGGCCTATGGGAGTCACAGCTATGTTTTTTTATTGTGTGCACAGGAGACAGGGTCAAGCTTGGTGAAAATGATGAAAATATATCTTGTTTTTGCTGAAATTAAAAGAAAGCAAAATTGAGAATGATAATTGACTAAATGAAAGCTGACAAAGGTTCAAGTTTACATTGAAAAGTTTTTATTTTTAATAAAGTTATGGTGTAAATAAAAACTTGAGGTTGCTGTCCTTGTGTATATGTTTTGTGTAATTCCCTACTCTTTCCCTGTGAATGGTGAGCAGGCACACTTGCACAGGCTAGGGCTTTCGTCTCCGATCATCCGAACCATAGACAGGGGGAATTTGGTAAAAAATAAGTTTTACTAAAGAAAACATCTGTATCAGGAGCAGATACCAAATTTTTCGAGTAATTGCTCATATTTCTATTCTTATTTCAGTATGTATGAAGTAAAAGACCTGGTAACCTGGTAATTTATCCAAGGATATTCATAATATTCAGACTTGCTCAGACATCCTAACACTCGCTGCTCAGAACTCAGCGTATGAGTCCAAAATACATTGTAGGTATAATTTGGACTGGGCAGCGAAAGGGTGTACTTTGCGTTCATAATCTTTTCTTTATAAAAAGGCAAATAGCATAATATAGTAAGGACAAAAGAAAACCTATGAATTTCAAGGTGGGGTCTAAAATTTTCAAGCTGGCTACACTTAGTCTTGAACCGCAAGTTTCCTATATTTACCTACAACATTGCTACTTGCATGGTTTGACAAACAAAAATCTAATTTAATATATGTGTGGTTAAAAAAATTTGGAGTATTTTTCATGAAACTAAAAATTTTATTCTCCTTGATTGTTTTTCAGATGGGTGATCGTTAAATAACTTCTTCCGATTTAGGTGGAGTTGAAGGAAGTGCCAGACTTGATGCCAGAATGAGTTTAAGACACTAAAGTGTCTTAAAGTGATCCAAGATTCTTCTTTTGCTCTTTGTGTTCCAGGGCCCTCGTATTTCCCGGTCGGGGGGCGTCCTGGGGTTTTAAAACTCACACAAAGCAAAAGATTCATGAAAATGTTTTTATTAGTTAGTCATACATGAAATTTAGTGCAATCCATGCATTTGTTAATGACATCAGATACAAAACAAGTTTCTGTGACATGCTAACTTACTTGAAAGCTATATAAAAACTTTTTGAAGGAAATTATTGCACCATCATAAAAAAAAAACTGGAGCATGATGGTGCAGCATGAAGGTCGAAATGATGTTGAAATTAGTCTTGTCAACTGATTTTAGTTGCAAATCCAACTTGTATGCTACTCAATTAACGTAATAAGCGAAGGGCTTATATTGTGTACCTATTCATTTTCCACAATACAATGATCGCGCTGTTTGGCATAATATTATGGGTATTCAGATCTTTTCTAATCAGTACTAAGCAGCCAATAATCTTAACACCTAGTGCTTGATATTCAGCAACAATATACAATAAAATCGCAGATCAAAGATATCATAAGTAACAATCTTGATAAAACTAACCATAGCATGTTCAATCTCCTTCATTAAACTTTCTGTTTTCTTCTCGAGTTGTTTATTAAGTTTCTTGAACTCATCCTCACGAGCTAACAGGTCTAAAGAGTCCATTTTATTGGTTTATTTTTATCTTGAACGATAAGAAACACTAAGCGATGACATTTATACATTAAAAATACGATTAAATTAAAAAGTGCACACTCGATTTTGTATCTGGCACATAATACGGTATTTTATATACGGTCGGATTTTAATGTCATCAAATAAACACGGTTGCTATGGTTACGAGATGCACTGTAATCAAATGAAGCACTGACTATTTCCTAAATGCACTCAACTCATGTACTCTTTATATCAAACAGCTATTCTCATAAATGCTTTTGCATGACAATATATGTGGTAACTCTTATTTTAAAGAGTTATAAATTTACAAATTGAGATACATGCTTTGTTTTGCTTGGTTTTTTGATGTTAGTGAGAATATGCTGCCATCTACTGATGACGCGTTGAAACCGTTGAAGAGCTACTCATGTCAAAAACAGCTGTCCGTGAACCAATCACGAGAGCCTCCGTTTGTCAATATGTTTTCTTTGTTACGTACACACACACATACAAGTACTTGTTGACACATTGCTTTGTTCCCATATGATTTGGATTGAGAAAATCCTAATATTTATCGTGAAAAAAACATAACACACTTAAAGATATGTCCAAAAAATGACTGTTAGTAAAAAAAATGCTGAAAAATATCACTTGGATTGGCATAAATTCTTATCAAGGTCGTTAGCCTCAGAGCGAGAGGGCAGATGAGAGAAAGAGATGAAAGGACAAATTAAAGTGTGCTACACAGATTTTCAATCGATTTACCAATGAGAACGAACCAAACCCAGCTGACACTCCTGACATCTTAGTGTGCTAGTTGTGCCACTGACGCGAGCGAACATTGGACGTTCGCTCTTGCGACTGCCGAATTTGCAATAAAATCTGAATATTGGACTGCGTTTTCGCGTCCGGACATTGTATAAACAGTGTAATAATGTATTTTAAGAGAAAAAGAAACGATTACCGGAGTGTTATATTATAGCCCAGG
Organism: Ochropleura leucogaster; assembly: GCA_958449745.1. Taxonomy (NCBI): domain Eukaryota; kingdom Metazoa; phylum Arthropoda; class Insecta; order Lepidoptera; family Noctuidae; genus Ochropleura; species Ochropleura leucogaster. The sequence continues at coordinate 1,009,721 of OY288227.1, forward strand.
TGTTTAGGAGCGGAGTTAAACGACATCGTTTGCGGCTGAATAAGGTAACTCTATTTTAAAATCCGCTAACATATGTTTGGTTGTTTCTTTTTTCCTGTTTCGTAAATACGTATCGTAATCCCGAGTTTTAGAAAGTTAATTGACATGTAGTTTCATACTATAATGCGATTCAGATATGCTGCTACCCGTATTACTCCATTTTACGAAGTGGAAAGTGGTTTTTCAAATCGGTGGTGTAAACTCTATAGAAGTTCTTAATATTGCGTAAATAAGTTCACGGAAGCAATTTAGTATTTCAATTTACATCTACATTGTGTTTTTAAGTGATTATAAAAGAAAATAATAATAAAAATCAGCTGTTCCATTTTGTTAGGAGCACAAAAGGGCCATTGGGTCTTTTTTTTTTAATAAACAAGTTCCGTCGGGCTCAGGTCGTTTCGGGTCCAGCCAGTGCCCCGTTAGTGATGTGCAGTTATCGATGTTCACATATCGAAGCAGGTTTAGTAAGTTTTTCTTTGTTCTCTATTTTTGGTTGTTTTTTTTTAATAAAGCGAAGTTCATAAAATAAGATCAGTTTTATATGCCTAATTGCGTGCTGTATGTACTTAACGGATGACGTCATTATGAGATTGTTTTGACTGCTTTTGTAACGGGGTTTTTAATTGGAAGCCGTAATGATTAGAGAGCTATAATGATACCTACCTTTTCTTAAAAAAACAGTTTAACTTAGTAGTTTCTTAATTGTAATGAATTTCTTTGAAAATAAATTCAAATTCGGTATTTAGGTACCTACCTACATGTGAAAATTAATTTCTATTTAATAAGATTTTTTTTATTGAAAAGACATTCTGTTAACAATTTTATACCCCTAAAAAACATACTTATCTGAAACCAGATGCTCTAGCTACTCGCTACGAAAAATACCACGTTTGATGCTCAATAATGACATCAGTGCAAAAATGATTACTGCTGCCATAAGTACCTAATTAATAATGTTTCTGGCTAATATGCAGCCAATAAGGGATCACGCTTCCTGAGAGTTTTACACTATATTTTATAAATAATTTCTAGTTTTAAATAATTTTGAACGTAACGGAAAACAGAACGATGTGTTGCCGCATCAAAAAATTCACTTTCACGGTATGTTTGCGTGTTTAAACACGGCGTTCTATACTTTCTACTTTTTGTGCGTTGCATAGGAAAAAACTTAATGTCTACATTCAAAGGCGACATTAAGTTTCTATGTTTTATGAGATATTGTTTTGTAAATGCGTTTTTTTTCTTTATTGTGAGATTCAGCATCAATGGATTACGTAGCTGCCGTTCGGGTCTATCTTTAGGTTAAGCCGTGGATGGCTGACCATCGTTTACGTACCGTGTTACTTCCATGCCTCAGAAAGCACCTTAAGTCGTTGATCCCGACTGTCTTGTCAAAGTCAAAGTAATTTATTTGTCAAAAACATGGTGTGGAGGATGGTACATACAATAATGGAAAGTTCAACATGTTTCACCATTACTAGGTATACAAATATTGGGTATGTCATTTAAAATTAATTTATACTACTTAATACAGATTGCGATTGAAAAATACTATGTCATACACTAGACAACTAGACTGTAGAACTATGACAGTCGTAACAAGATAGTTAGTGTATTTTTTTTGAGTTTTTAAAAGTCAGAGCACAGAAGTTAAATATGATATAAGGAAGCGACCTGTAAAAAGATATTGGTGTTTTTTTCAAAATGACTCTGTAATAGGTTCTTGTCCAGAGTCCTGCGTAAGTATTTCGCCATAATTCCCTTAATGAATACAAAACCCAGTTTTGAAAGCGTATTGTGTGTTGAGACAATACTCATTCAAGGAGGGTTTAATGGGTAGCAGGGTACTGGTACGCTAATACTGTTATTCATGCTGTGGTGCTGGTTAAAGTCAGTCAGCCGATACGGTCTTGGGTCTATCGTTTACCTCATTCAAGTCCTGGAGGCAGCGATACCCACCATTAATTAAATTTTAGGCTGATGATGGTATGACACTTTTCAATATTCAGCAGGATTAACTTATTTGTCCTTCGATCATACGATTTCCATATCATAAGTTAAAAATCGAGTTATATAACCTAATTATATTAATTATCTAATTGCACCTGAAATCGGTATCAACTACATTGTATTGAAATTACCTACGTTTGTGACGTCATGACCTAGATAAGACTCGCACATTTCTGGGAAGCGTAACATAAGGCTGGATGGATAACTTACATACAATAACATACAACACATTTAGTAGGACGTGGAAAAATCTGCTAACAATGGATGATGTCGACAAAGTGATCCTTTTTACCTTTAGGATTATGTATGTATGTAGACCTTTCTTTATTACTTAGACGACATTAATAGCTTTTAAATGAGTCCCCAGTCGTGAAATATAAAAAGTATTTATCGAGCCATGCCATAAACGAGAAAAATAGAAGCACAATTCACTTTTACTCGCCGACCTACTTTTGCAAACCGTAATTGTAGTGAATCACACTTTACCGGAAAATGTAACGGTGAAATTATCGATGAGTGACATACCTATTTTGTCGGTATTTATCGATTTTTTTCAAAACATACTTGTTTTTCATGACAGTTTTGGTTATCAATCAGTATTGTTAATTTAAACAAAACGAAACATTAAATTAATGCATAACTTGTTCATTGTAAGCAAATTCAATAACAAACCTTATTTTAAAACGTTGAAACCAATCACTCTTGCCATTGTACGCGCAGGATTTAAGAGTTGAAAATGAACTTGGATGTACATCGGAGCATTTTAAAAACGGCTTAACCAACAAAGCCTTTACAAGTTTGTATAGCGTTACCTTGGCTTAGTTTTGCGAAAATATATGGAAGTGGCATACTTAATCTGCAAATAGCGTGGCCATTTTCTAAATAACAGCTGTTTGAGTAGACAAGCCTTAGTTTAACATTCAAAGTTAAACTCGTTACCTTTTTATTCAATTCACTATCTATAATTCGTTGAATTTCGTGCGGAATTGTGACTCAACTCGGAGAAATGTATTATTTGAAATTGTAATTACTTGAGCGCTTGTAAATTTGTATTTTTTGCGGAGGTCTGACATGCTACAGTTAATTACTTACTGCCTTTTAAGAGCTTGCTTTTTAAGACTATGATACCTTGTAATAGGTGCTAGTAATTAAGCCTAATGATGCTTGATTATTTTAAACGCGAAAGTAACTCCGTTTTTACGTTTGTCACCTTTAAACACTTTAATAGCTGCACAGAATAAGGTGTAGCACATGGCTAAACCTTGACCTAGTTGAAGGCGCCATACTTATACTTTATTCTGGTAGTACTTTCCCGGGGGATGATTTTCAACTTCCACACGGGTAAAATATCGTGCAAAGGTACACATTATTTATGAAAATTCCTCAAATGAGAAATTATTTTCTAAAAAAGGTACTGTTTTAATAGAAATTGTTTGTGTATTCTTAACTGTAGGATTTATATTACTGATGTCATTGACTACTCCTGTCATATTTTTATATTCGTACAGTCCATCCAAAGATTATCTGGAAGATATCGCTATCAGCGGTGAGACCGCGATTGTAACCAATTTTATTGTATTTAAATTTTTGGTGTGCAATAAAGTATATTTTATTGTATTCTGTTTCCTTTCATCCTATTACAATGTCTTCATTATCTTAACACCCCCTTCTTATATAGAGAAAACGAGTATTTTCCGTCATAAAACTCCTTTGTGAGTCGTCTAATTTCCTTTGTCTTAGCTACACGCCATTACGTTGAATACAAATGCGTTTCAGCTTCAGTTGGTCTATTGGTTACAAGTGCGCCTATTGAGCAGGAAGTCCTGGGCTCAATTCTTAGGTCAGACAAAGGCAGTGTTAATAGGAAGTGTTTTTTTTTTCGGTTCTGTTACTAAGAAATTAATTATTGTAGTTAAAAAAAAAAACACAATTAAAAGTGATATGATTTTATTTCTCGTATTCTTCTCACTGAAACCTTTCACTTGAAACCCATATCATGAGGGTGCTTAATAAGGAACTAGTCAGCCATCTTTTGGGAGTCCGCCATATTGGATTTAGAATGACGTAACTTAGCATGCATGTTTTGTCATCTAATCTAAACATGTAGGCAAAATTGAGAGACTGAGAACAGGAAAGTAACTCAAATTTGACTTCTAAGATTTTTTTACATAGTTACAAGTGAGCTAATAAAAGCATTTAAAAAATAACAATACAAGCGCTCTTTTATCAGCCAAAAACCTCAGACTTAAGTGTGTCAGTACTATCAAGTCATTATTATTGATAAACCACCGATTGTGCCAGACCAAACATTGTTATCTAAAATAATTAACAATTTCCGCAATTAGCTTTAAGTTGGAGGTGATTAGCTTATTGCTCTAAAGTGTTTCAAGGTGCTTCACGATTGGTGCGAAAAATCAATGGTTAGGTTTGAGGGGATGACGTCACTTTAAAGGGCTTTGGGTTTTCATAGCATGATACAATCTTATTGAAATTATTCTTTGTAACCTTTAGGAACACCTGTTGCGAGGGGTCTCGGATGTCTTAGGACCTAAAATTGCTTATCAAGTCGATTGCAGTTTAGCGAATTCAACACCCCAACTACGTAACACACTTTTGACGTCATTTGTTAAAGATTGAATGGAGTTTCTTGCCCATTCTTCTCCATAGAAATCAACACTTTGGAATGGGCAACTAAAGTACTTTCACAAGTTATTTTGCATTGTGTCCGGGACAGTAGCTTATTTTTGATTGTTGACATTCAGAAGTGCCTGTATCCATCGTTTCTTCGGTCTTCCTCTACTCTGAACCCCATCCACATACATACCACCAAAAATCTTCGCGTATTATGTTATCCATTAACATGGTTATCAGAATCAATTAGTTGGTCGTTCCTAAAAATACTAGTATTCTGGTGCACTCAGTTACACTGGCACAAGAAATTCATCCATGTAGAATTCTGGTATTCATCTGTTAAGACTGGAAACTCTTCCTAACATAGTCGGAAAAGGTTTATGCAGATGATAAAATACTCTATTACTCATTCTCTTTTCATAAAACTTAATCCGGCTTCTTATCCGGCTCAGCTGGTGATAGTAGACCTGTTTATCAGCCCACTCGTGTTCTGAGGTCAGCTGAGGAAACGGCATGTTGTCGTCTCGCAACTTTGTCTATACTTGAGTAATTCTGCTATTTACGTACACGTCAACTTTTGCATAATGTTAGTGTAATGTGACTTTTGATGTCTTGTGTGACCTTTGGTCATGATGGCTGCGCGTGGATGACAAAGGGATAGACTCTTTCTTGATCGTGTTATTTAATGTATGGTGATGTATAAATGGACAGAAGAGGAGGACCTAGTAACTTAATTATATCATGCGCTTACGTTGTTTTTTAGATTAAGTATGTAATGTAATAAATGGACGATGGCCGAAGTTCACCAATATCGTGTAAGAGCAGTGTCAATATACCACAGCAGTGATCATACCGGCATTTCTTGAACGTTGCTGAGTCATGCGTTTAGTGTGTATTCGCCATTACTGAGACAACAACTAGACCCTAAATACGCTAATCATGTATTTTTTTTATAAATGTTTCTTTGGAAAATATCTTTGTACCTTTAAAAGATCTTGTCCTGAAGAATAGTTGGATAATGAATGTTCTGAGTGAAAGAAAGACTGGCATATAATTAAAAAAAAGTTTTTTGGGAGGCGGCTTAAGACAAAACTTTGAATTCCTTACACCTTTTACAAGGATAAACCCTTTTTTTCTCTGAAAACTCCCATGAGTTTAATGTTGGAAGATTTTTCTATAGAACTTTGCACTATAATCAGATTTAATAATCCGCCTTGCATTAGGCTTCCTGTACACGACGCCGGAACCGCACCGGCGCCGGACCGCAATAGTGTGTATTTACATCAAAATCGCATCACCACCATGCCGCAGCCGCGTCGCAGCCGCACCGGCGCCGCGTGAAAACCGTACCTAGTGTCTCCGCGTTTTATAATAAAGCAGCAATCACAGTCCAGTATAACATTGTCGGTGTAACTGTACAGATTTCACTGTTAATAGTTGTGTCGGTATCTATATATAATGTTAACATTAAGTAAAAAAAAAAGTGTTACTCACTTATTTAATCTACAAGCAACGGCAAGAGCAAGTTAATAAACGCAGAAGAAGATTTTGGGTACACCCTGTTTTATTCTTTAGGGAGGACAAGGGTCGACCTGTCACTGAGTGTCGTGTAATGTCTACAAGTCGGCGGCGCTCTGGCAGTCCGGCGCCGATGCGGCCGCGGCGCGGCCGTGGTGCGGTTCATGAGCAATTTTCATTCGTATACATATAATTGCGGTCCGGCACCGGTGCGGCTCCGGCGTCGTGTACAGGAAGCCTAACAGTATTATTTGCAAAAACAAACCAAGAACTACTCCACAAGTCTAGATACCCAGTAAGAGTAAATTAACATCGTCTATTAATAACTTTCTTTTATCAATCAGTCCCACAGGCCATGCGATATCTGTACGTCAAAGAACGCAAACTTACAACACGGTTGTAAAACTAATGACTTGTTTATTGAAAAACGCGAATTCAAACTGATAATTAGGGATGTAGGAGTGTAAAAAAGTATCGATATTTTTAAAATGTGTCGATGTCACATCACTCTTTTACTTTGAATTCAGTAACAATATGTTTTGTTTACATAGATAAGTCGGCAATTTTTTTAGGGGGTAAAAGTTCCGAAGTTTTTCACAAGGGTTTTTTTATCCATCAATTTTATAACATAACTATTTATTACCCAAATTAACAACTGATCTGCAAACTACACGGCAATTTATTCATTATACCTTAGCCTCTCTTTGTATAAAGGATGTCAAAGGACTTAACCAAGCTGAAAACCAGTTATTCTCTTCGTTATTCCGTTTTTTTTTTGTTCTAGATCATTCCCGTGATTCTCCTAGTAAAAGTTCTAACTTTTTCACAGGTTTTTTATTTTTTAAATTCAAGTTTTTAATGTCATAGCTTTAAATGCCTTGCTGACCACCATTATGCATAATATATCAGCACAAAATTTTGAGCGCGTTCTGCCAATACCACCATTGAGTTTTACCGTATACCGTGATTTTTTCACCCAAAAAGAAGTCAATTTCCAGCTATATGTTTTGCGTACAGTTACTTATTTTGGTGTATAGAATCCTTGGTTTACACTGTATAGATTTCCCGTAAAATGTGCGAGTACCGCATAAACTAGCTTTGTACAGTTTGATTAGGCATCGTCCGTACAACTGTAGTTTTTAAGGATTTGAACTACAGTTTTTCACAAGAATGAGTTTTTAAACGTCAAATCTGTTTTCAATGGTGAAAAATCAAAATCAAAAGTCATTTATTCAAATTAGGCTGATAATCAGCACTTTTTGAACGTCACATTACAAGAGACAGTCCCACAAAAACGCCCTGCCCTTCGCCACTTCCTAGTGTTTTAGCTGGGAAGAAGAAGTGGCGGAACAAACTCCCCAGCAACACATCTGTCTGTCAAAATAAGTTAAATGAACCATTTCTCTTCAGTCTGGAACGTAACTGCGTTTCACGTTCCTTACTGATTTTTGCCCTGAACATATAATCGTAAAGGAGTACCCATCATAACAGAATGAAGAAGAAGGGACTGTCTTTCTTGTTTTGCGGATGGGAAATCTTGTGCTGACTAAAAACCCACCCATGTTCCTTCTATTTCCCTTTATGTTCCGGGGCCGCGGTATCTCTTTCGAACAACCTGCAACAACGGAGAAGGGACTGTCTTGTGTAATGACGTTCAAAAAGTGCTGATCATCAGCTTAATTTGAATTAATGACTTTTGATGTCTCAACATCAAATGTCACCCACACAATCGCCACCTTACTCGATATATATCGATACTTGATTTTTATCGACAAGCCTACCTACCCTAGTTAGGTGATTGTTTCTTGAGAGTCAAGGCAAGGAAAGTACACTCACACCTCTTCAATCCAAGATAATGTATCAGCCTGTTGTTGTGTGGTTGAATAGACTGAAATATTCAATGGTAAGGAGAATAGGAATTGTTTTATTATGTACACGAGTAATGATGGTTATAGTTTTTTTTTTTTTGGGACGACTCACATACGGCTATCTGATCCCAAGCTAAGCAGAGCTTGTGTTATGGTAACCAGACAACTGATATACATACTTATAATTTATAAATACATACATATTAAAGATAAATCACACCCAGACACAGAACAAACAATCATGCTCATCACACAAAGTTTGTCCTGGGTGGGAATCGAACCCACGACCTTCGGCTCAGCAGTCAGGGCCACTAACCACTGGACCAACAGGAAAAAAAAAGAAAAACAGTAGTTAAGTGTGTACGGTGTAGCTCAGTTAGTAGTACTGCTTGGAGCCTAGGCCATGTATGTTTATACTAGCTTCCGTCCTTGACCTGTCCGTCTTCCGCGTGGCATAGTTACTTTGGGCTAACGCTAACTTCAAGCCGTATAATTGTCTAAAAAAATTACGTTCCCAACCCCATTTTCCCCTCTTTAAAAAAAATAGCCTATGTCCTTCTCTCGGACTCCAAATATCTCTCTATACCAAAATTCATCAAAATCGGTTTAGCCTTTAAGGCGTGAAGACGGAATAAACAAACTCACTTTCGTTTTTACAATATTAGTAGGAAGTAAGGATGAAGACCTATACGCCCTTTTTCATACCTCTAAAAGTTGAAATGCGACAGGCAACATAAAAAAAAAGTTTGTGTGTCAGCTCCGACGCACGACTGGAGTTTACTCCTTAAGTACGAGTATCTAACCATACGCAAAAAGAGTTTATTCAACTGAAATTGTGAATTTACCCTGTCATATGATATTAATCTTATCATATGACAGGGTAAATTCACAAAATGAAATAAAATAGCAATATAAATACATCGACACTGATAGAAACAAACAAGCCCAATAACATATTATAGTATATAGGTATAGTCGCCTATACAGCATACCATATGTACGTCTTAATACACTCACAGCCAAATTAGAAAGTTGCGCACTAAAGGTGACAAACAACCAAAAACGTGACACATTTTCGTTACTTTAGTAGGTTTTACCCCTCGGATTTTTCTCATACCGGGCGCCTTTTTTTTTTTTTTGGGTAGGAAATCATCCAATGACTTCCCCCGCTCTGGGCGGAGCGGGGGGGCATGTCAGACTTGTACTGACTAAAACCCACCCATGTTTCTTCTATTGCCCTTTACGTTCCGAGGCCGCGGTATCTCTTTCGAACAACCCGCAACCCCGGATACCGGGCGCCTTATATATGAAAATCGATTCTTAAGGAGTAAACTCCAAAAATTACTTCAAGAGACCACAGAAGGGGCAAAGATCTTTTGTTCTCAGTAACTACGCCTCACACCCACATCGTCAGCGTCGTTTATAAATTATAATCTAATTTGCATTAATATTTCCATCCTCTTATGATTACTTAACTATGTAGTGTAATTATTTAAAAGCAAGCAAAACGCAATATTATTATTTTTTTCTTCAGAAAAACGTTGCCCTACACTAGGAATAGTATCGTGGGTGCGTTTGCAAATATTTAACAGCCAGACCCGGAACAACTACCAAACTAGGTTCAACAAATACTTGTTCCGTGCGGGGATCGAACCCGCGACACGCAGCGCAGCAGTCGATCGTTCACACTTTTAGTGACTTGCGCTTTATGTCTTACATGTTCATACATACTAATACCATAACGCTTGTCTTTTGTTGACGTATTAGCGTTAAAAACCCTTAAAAACCTATCGAATGCAATGCAAGAAAGCTTGACCAAGATCCAGTATGTAATGTCAGTCTTTATCTGTCAAAATGCCAAGGTCCACATCTTCTAAAGGTCGCTCAAGGTTCTTTAAGACCAATCTTACAGTTATTTCCTTCATCAACTCACAAAATTTCTGCCCTTCACGATACCTTGAACCTGGTGTCCTTTCATTTAGCATAGCGTCACGTAACGCACCATACATGGCACGCGCCATATCGTACCCTGCCTTAAGAGTCGCAGTGTTTTGTTATTTGATTCGGAAAGAATAGCTGGGTCAAGAACCTTGGTATGTACGCATCCATGTGCAGTTTTTTTGATGGATGGAAGAAGAAGAAGATGGATAAATTGTGTAAGGAATGATGTAAAGGAGAAAGGAGTAAATGATGCCGTGACGTCTGATATGGGAGAATGGAAGAAGTTAACGTGTTGCGCCGATCCCAAATACAACAAGGACGGGAAAATAATGATGCTGATTTATTTTGCATCTAATTGCTAGTTGGTCCTGGTATCTTTAAACTAACTTGGAGATAAACTAAAATGTTCGACTGCAACATTGTTAACAAGTGTACGACTAAACGCCGACAGACACTACGCCGACAGACTGAACACCGACAAGGCTTTACTTCGACGGGACTCTTCGCCGACAGGACTCTTCGCCGACACGGCTCATCAGCGACGCAATGGGTAGGTTAGGTTAGGTTAAAACTGTGACCTCAGAAACGACTTGCATTAATAGAGAGAGCCATGTGGGCGAAGAGTCCTGTCGGCGAAGACTCCCGTCGAAGTAAAGTCTTGTCGGTGTTCAGTCTGTCGGCGTTTAGTCGTACACTCTTGTTAACTGGTAATGTTTCCAAGGATTGTGATATTATAGTGATTGTGGAGTAAAGAAAAAGAGCGTGCATTTGTTTAAATGCGTATCAAATCATTTATTTCAATTAGACCATTTTTTTTTTTTTTTTTTTTTTCGGGTGAGAAATCATCTAATGACTTCCCCCGCTCTGGGCGGAGCGGGAGGGCATGTCAGACTTGTACTGACTAAAACCCACCCATGTTTCTTCTTTTGCCCTTTACGTTCCGAGGCCGCGGTATCTCTTTCGAACAACCCGCAACCCCGGCAGGCAGAGGCTCTGGCAAGCCCCTCTGCTTTGCTGACTCTCTTTGAGGCGCGCGTGAAACACGAACGCGCCGTCGACACGGCCTGTCGTCAATCGACGGACGGACGGTGAACTACCCATTGCTCACCGCCCACAGGCCCGCATCTACGGTGGCCGGAAGTCGTCTCCCGGCGCCCGGCGCCATGGGCGTCTCCCGCGGCGGCTGGGTTGGGCAGATGTTCTCTCCCTCAAACGCCCGGCCACCTCCTTCGCTAGCATTACTGCTTCGCAGAAGGTGGTGACCGCTTCCCATTCCCTCTCGCTCCGGACCATGGCCTGAACCAGGGCCGGACGCGAGAGATCGCCGCCGCCGATCGCCTCTACGAGGGCACGGCGGTGCTCCGCCCAAGCCGGGCAGATCGCCACTGTGTGCTCCACCGTGTCCTCCGGGCGATCCTCACAATGGTGACACCCGGGCGCTTCCTCCCGCCCGATGATGTGCAGGAACCTCCCGAAACTTCCGTGTCCGGTGAGGACCTGCGTCAGGCGGTAGGTGAGGACGCCATGACGCCTCTCCAGCCACTCCTCAAAGAGGGGACTTACCGCCACTATTGTAGCGTGCCCTGCACGGGGTTGCGACAGTCGCTCTCTCCATGCCACCATGAGATCGCACCGGAGGTCTGCCCGCCGAGCGGCAACTTGCCGCGGCAGTGGGTTTTCCCCCCGGTGTAGTGCCTCCGCGCGCCACTCAAACAGGCGCGCGAGGACTATCGCCTCCAGATCCCACGGTGGCAGTCCGGCAAGGAGGCTTGCTGCCTCGCCGGAAATCGTGCGGTAGCCCCGGACAAGCCGTATGGCCGTATGGCCACCACCCTCTGGGGCGCGTTCAGATAGTGGGCGGCGCGCCGCCCTAAAGAACGCGCCCATACTGGGGCCCCGTAAAGGGCCATGGACCGCACGACTCCGGCATAGAGCCTACGGCAGGAGGCGTTTGGCCCCTTGAGATTGGGCAGGAGCCGCTTGAAAGCAGCCCCCGTCCGCTCGAGCTTGGGAGCCAAACGTCGGAAGTGTTCGACGAAGTTCCACCGGCTGTCGAGGACGATTCCCAGGTACTTCATCGTCGACCCGACGCCGATGCGAACCCCTCCTACCGTCAACTGGGATCCCGACGGTGGCGTGTTTCCGCGGCCATGAAAAACCATGGCCTCGGATTTGTGCAAGGCCACCTCGAGACCCAGTAGCCGGATCCTCTCCGCGACTATCGCAACCCCGCGTGTCACATTGTCGGCCGCCGCCTGGTGCGACCCCCCCTGAGCCAGGACGAGCGTGTCGTCAGCGTAACAAACTACACTGACGCCGCTGGGGAGGTCGGCACGCAACACCCAGTCGTAACCGATGTCCCACAGGAGCGGCCCCAAGACCGATCCCTGTGGGACACCGCACGACATCTCTCGCCGGTTCCACTCTCCAGAGCGACCGGGGTATATGACAGGCACTTTTGAATGTCAAGAAACAAAATGAATCTACAGTTCGTCCCGGTCACAAGGCATAATAACTTGTGAAAGTACTGTAGTTCCCATTCCAAAGCGTTGATCTCTATGGAGAAGAATGGGTAAGAAACTCCATGGACACTCTTTTATAATATTTTAACAAAATCGTATTAACATCATTCATGTTGAGATAATACAAATATGTGAGAACGATGTTGAAAGACGTGCACGGTAAGAGCGTCCAGGGTAAATAAAAAGCAAAATTCAATTTAAAAACTAAATAAATTTAAAATGACCGTGGTAGCTAAACTATGACCAGCCCATAAACTTGTACATGTACTGAAAATGCTATATGCATGCTGGCTTTGGTAGAATAAAGAAAAGAATACAAGATAGCCGATGCCCTTTGTTCTTTACAGTGGCATAATAGGTAGGCACTTTAGAAGTGACCGGTGCCCGGAGACGTGATCGTATTACGGAGATTAAAAATGAATCGAATGCAGTTATTAAGAAGACGGTCAAGTTTATCGAGCAGATCTGTATTCAGATTATCGGAGCACATAATGACATCACTATTATATCATTTGATTTCTTGGCTATTCTCCATTGAGATTAACCGCAGTGACCGAAATTTGATCAAACGAAATATACCTTGCAGGTGATGCTAAATAGTGAGGTAATTACAGGCTGCTTGAAACGTATCATTTCAAACGGGATATCTTTACTAATATTATAAGCCAAAGTGAGTTTGTTTGTTTGTTACGTCTTCACGCCTAAATGGGCAAACCAATTTTGATGAATTTTGGTACAGAGATAGTTGCGCCCGATACCGCAACCACTGTCAGTCAATTCTCTTCGGCACTTATTTGGTATTTACATATTCGAGGTTCTTGACAGTTGAAACCCATCCATCCCGGTTAAGTTCCTATATATTGGTAAACAAAAATGCCTAAATCGTAATTTCGCTGAAGGAATAAACGCACCGAATATTGCATTTAGATCTCTCGCTTTAACCATCTTACTGCTTGGATGCCAGCTTCCAATTAGGCGTTGTCCGAACTGGCTATGGGTCCTCCAACACGATGAGTTCTCGGCCCACGATGAGTTTACTGCAGATTCCTTCAGTGTCTTACTTGAAGCTTGCAAACCATCGCGCGAGCATAGGCAATGTTTCATTGTCCATTTCTACCGCAAGACGAGAAAGCATCTTGTCATCGTACGATCCTTCGACGATAGGATGTCGCGTTAGTGATAGGAAGTGGGTATAAATAATTCATCTTATCAGCCGAATGCAGTGTGGTGGACGTTGAAAAGCCTCTATTTGAGGCTAAGGTCGGCCTCGTGTGCAGTTTTTATCAAGACAAATAATCACACCATCATCTGCCTAGGTTTTTCGTTGGGGTCGGCTTCCAGTCTTAACGGATGCAGCTGAATATCAGTATTTTACTTGGAGCGACTGCCTATCTGACCTCCACAACCTAGTTAGTGCTAGGTAATACGATGTCCCTTGTAAAACTGGTTGTCAGACTTTAGCGACACTGACTACCTGTAACGACTGTCAAAGATCGACAAATGACAGCCGGGACCAACAGCTTAACGTGCTTTCCGAGGCACGGAGGAAACTGGGTATGTAACGGGTGGTCACCCATCCACAAACCAACATAGGCAAGCGCGACTTAACCTAAAGATCGACCCCCATCGGCTGCTATTATTTAGCCACGAGCTCCCCAAGACAAACACATGAAACTGTCTAATACATGATTCAACATTGCATCAGTCAGTCCGGATGCGACGTCACAAAATGAAAGAATTCCTCCTGACAATACACTTGTTAGTTACAGCTCTTTATTTAGCGTTCACGATAATATTGACTAATCTCTTATGACTCATTTCCTTCCTGGATTTGGGAATTTTAGTCCATGAGTCACGGTGTTCCAGTCTTTCGGAAGTAATTTTCGCTAAAGCTATCTGCTACCTTGAGTTTTTGCAAGACTAAAGCCATCATCATCATCTGCCTAGACTTTTGCCAACTCTGCTAGGGTCGGCTTCCAGTCTAACCGGATGCAGCTGAATACCAATCCTTACTAATATTATAAAAGCGAAAGTGTGTTTGTTTGTTACGTCTTCACGACTAAATTGCAAAACCGATTTTGATGAATTTTGGTACAGAGATAGTTGAAATCCTAGAGACGGACATGCGCTATTTTTTTTAAGTGAAAAATGGGGGAAGAAACGGGAAAACTTAGCATTACTATTGAAATAAAATAGGCGCAAGGGCAAAAACTTCAGGTATCAGGTACCTGCAACTCAGGAATGGGGAACTTTGTTACCCTGAATTTAACGCGAGCGAAGCCGCGGGAAAACGCTAGTATTTTATATAAAGGAACTGTCATTGCCATTTTGAACCCTCATTTTAAAAGTACTTGGATTTAAAAGCTCACAGAAGTGCATATTAAGCCGTATTTTATCCAAGATTATCATACGAATGCGATACTTTTCTTTGAAATAAATGGGTCGTGGCATCTGTGTTGTAGGTTCCACTTTGTTTTTTATTTCATGACTTGGAATGAAGAAGACTCATGTATACACAGTGCCGTATTATCCATAAGGCACTTTAGGCCAGTGCCTAGGGGCCCACAATGACCAGGGGCCCAGCGAACCCAATTAAAAAATGAAAGAAAAAGGGGATTGTGTGGTTATATTCAATAAAAAAAAGGTAAAAGTGAAACGTTTTTCACTTGAAGGCGTATACCTTTGCAATGTGATGACTGAAGTCTGTTGGTGATGATAATGGTACCTTCATTCTATTTCGTAATATAAGTCTAACGTACGGCCAACGAGAAGCGATACGAAAGGTCATTAACCTAAAGAACAACTGTGGCGTTGACAATCTAATATTTAGCTCTTTCCATCTTGTGCCTTTGTCGTAATGTCTCGTTCTCCCGGCAAAAACATGACAACGTTAAGACGGGTTCGCCAACATTCGGGCGGCCATTTTAGATGGGGTTTTAGCATGGGTTTTGTTTACATTTGGTATCGCTTCTCGTTGGTCGTACTGTATATTCCAAATATCGTTGTTGTGGTATGAAAAGGGGGGGGGGGGCGAAACAAGCTGTGCCTAGGGGCCCCGAGATGGTTAATCCGGCCCCGTGTATACATAGCCGCGAAAAAGCAGCTATAACCTATTTGATGTGTCAGGTTCCAAAACTAATCTGGGACATATCGCCGCTGTCCCAGTCTCTGTAGGCATTACAACGATTTGGCAAAACAATTTAGCTTAGACAAAACCCTCTGTGACTCCGTGACATCTTCACTGCACGTGTAAGCGGGCACACCCGTTAGCCTGGAGAATTTAATTATGCTTGGGCTTAAATATTTTTATTTCATACTAGCTTTTGCCCGCGGCTTCGCTCGCGTTAAATTCGGTAGCGCCTTATGGATTTGTAATAGCAACGCTAAGTTTTCCCGTTTCATCGCTCTTTCTCCCTCATATCCCACTCTTTTTTTTTTAAATGCCTATGTCCGTCTCCCGGTACCCAACTATCTCTGTACCATCAAAATTCATCAAAATCGGTTTAGCCATTAAAGCGTGAAGAGGTAACAAACTAACAAATAAACAAACAAACCAAGTCACTTTTGCTTTTATAATATTAGTAAGGATAATTGGTGTTTGCTAGCTGACCTGTTACAATAAATTAATCTATCGTTAAATTTGTCTTGTGAAAAATGAAATTCTATAAAATCTGGTTCTTCTAACCTGACAGACAGATGTGTTGCTGGGGAGTTTGTTCCACCACTTCTTCTTCCCAGCTAAAACACTAGGAATTGGCGAAGGACGGGTGTTTTGGGGACTGTCTTTTGTAATGTTGACGTTCAAAAAGTGCTGATTGTCAGCCTAATTTTGAATAAATCACTTTAGATTTTGATTGGAGGCCGATATAAAACTGCCTACATTTTTTTGTTTTTAAACCCTTGGCTGACACAAGGAATTTCTCCTATATCGTGGGTGCGTTTACAAACATTTAAACTCACATACACGAACAGCCATACCCGAAACAACTACCTGTAGGTCATACAAATATTTGTTCTGTGCGGGGATCGAACCCGCGACATGCAGCGCAGCAGTCAATCCCTCAGCCACTGCGCCAACCGTGCCGTCAAATAATATTTTTAATTATATATGTATTACGTAATTTAAACATAATCCTTACTATACTATATACTATACTATAGGTACTTACTAATATTATATAAGCGAAAGTGAGTTTGTTTGTTACCTCTTAGCGCTTTAATGGCTAAACCGATTTTGATGAATTTTGGTACAGAGATAGTTGGGAACCAGGAGACGTTCATTTTTATTTTAAAAAAGTGGGATGTGCGGGAGAAAGAGGGAAGAAAAGGGAAACTTAGCGTTGCTATTACAAAACAATAAGGCGCAAGGGGAACTGTGTTACCCCAAATTTAACGCGGGCGAAGCCGCGGGCGAAAGCTGTTGATATTATAATTTGTTATCTTAATTTCTCATCTGAGATAGTAATTCGTTCGTCATTAGTTGTTGTTATATAAGTGCTGTTGATAAATTGCGGAAATATTGTTTTCCATTGGGTATGTGTCTAGAATTTATGAAATCATGACGTTTTTCAATGCAAAATTTTGTTCGTGAATTAATAATAATAATAAATCACTTTATTTCAGACATCGAAGGCCCATACATACTATACACAAATAATCTTAAATTTATTAACTAATACATATTTTATAAAATTAAATACTACTGCACACGAGGTGACGGCTTCATGTTTCGTTGCGAATTAATTAGAAGGTTTTTATTGTATTTTTTATTAAGACTTTCCATTGTATCTACTTTTTAACCGACTTCAGAAAAAGAAGGAGGTATAAAGTTTCAGAAAAATCAAAAGGTTTAAAGGTTTGATTACTTGATTGTTATTTTTTGTATGTTTGTTAGGTACGTGATTATTCATTTTAATTGTACGTTTTTTTTTAAATCATTTTTTATATTTTAAAAGGTATCTTTGAAATTCGACGTGGCGCACCCTACCTGAAATAGGATTTTTACGCATTTCCATGTTATAGGTATGCAATGAAAGCATGTTTTTATTTATACAAAACAATAATATTACTATTTAGTGCAATGTTTCCTTATTGTCTTTAGAATGGATAAATAAAAAAAAAACAAAATAACTCGGGAAAATGTTTTTTTTTTAAACGTCGCCCCACACTAGGAATGTCTCCTGTATCGTGGGTGCATTTACAAACATTTAAACTCACATACACAAACAGCTAGACCCGAAACAACTACCTGTAGGTCATACAAATATTTGTTCCGTGCGGGAATCGAACCTGCGCTAACCGTTGCCGTCATTCATTGAACACTGTATCTGGGTGTCAGTTTTCGAGGTCGTAACCCATTATTGTATTCAAATTAATATTATTTTGCAGTAAGTATATGCTGTACAAAAGCGAACTTAATGTTTTGAGTATTTAAATAGTCACCACTGAACCATCTGAATGTTGATGGACGGAGAGCGAGAGGAAGACCAAAGAAAAGATAGACGGATTGTGTAAGGAATGATATGGAGGAGAAAGGAGTAAATGATGCCGTGACGTCTGATAGGGGAGAATGAAAGAAAACGTGTTGCGCCGACCACAGATAGAATGGGATAAGGGCAGAAAAATGATAATCATAATTATCATCATCACCAAGTTATTTGTGGTCGGCGCATCATGTCTTATTCTTCCATACCTCCTTACAACTCATCATCAGACACCTCCTTTCTTGCTAATCATTCGTCACACAGTCTATCCATCGTTTCTTTGGTCTTTTTGTACTTATTTTTAAGTCTAAGACTCATCCTCTTTCATACACATTTTCTATCAGTAATTTAACGAATCCTTTCTAATATCATAAAAGCAAATGTGACTTTGTTTGTTTCTTACGTTTTCACGCCTAAATGGCTCAATTGATTTTGATACAGAGATAGTAGGGACCCTGGAGACGGATATAGGCTAAAAAAAGTGACAAAAGGGAGAGAAAGAAGAAAGAAAAGGACAGAGAAAGATTTTTTTTTTCGATCCTCACGCGGGTTTAAGTTAGTGTTAGTCCAAAGTAACTATGCCACGCGGACGAAGTCGCGGGCGAAAGCTAGTAACTGAATAAACTACTGTATTTCACAACATATTATACAATTTGTCGTTGTGTTATTTTAGTTGCTGATAACGAGATTTAAAACTAGAAGTACTACTTATACGTGTATCTACAGGGTTGCAGGTTGTTCGAAAGAGCAAAGTACAAAACATGGTACCTATATTTATTTTAGTTCTTGTTTTTCCCGACTGCAAAGAAAACTTGGTTGTAGTACATACATTTTACCGACCCGCGCATTGTCAACGCCATTTCAACGCCAAAAAATCTTTTAAATACCATTATAACATATTTTATCATAGAAACACAATACTCATAGTAAACGTGTCATACATCAATAATTATTATGATTGTGATGATGTAATAATAATGCGTTGCTATTATTTTTATATTGTACGATAAATAGTTTATAAATATTGTTCACCACACACAGCGTTATAGATCATTCTAGTTACTCTCACGTACAATACAAAATGGGTTATATTAACCCTTTGAACGCCATTGTCACATATTTGTGACAACAAGCTCGTGACTTGGACGCCAACGACATAAATATGTGACAAAAATGTAGATAAAAAAAGTTTCTCTGCGTGGACGGCGTTTAAAAACTTAAAAGTGTTAAAATAAATCCTTAGTAATATTATAAAAGCGAAAGTGAGCTTGTTTGTTACGTCTTCACATCTAAATGGCCAAACCGATTTAATTTTGGAACAGATAGTTGGGACCCTTGAGACGGACATAGGCTAAACAATACCCGATACTAACCATAATATCGATAACTCACTACATGAAAAGTGGCGAAACAAACTCCACGCCAACACATCTATATGTTAACTTACTATAAAAACATGATTGCATTCAATGTATTCTTTCCAATTTAATTCAACAAAATGACTATAAATAATAAAATAAATAAATAAAATCGTTTATTTATAAAAAGGGGGGCACACATACAATAAAATAAAGCATTAAAACAAACTAAAATAGAGCACAGTTGCTTAATTGCCTGAACTAGGTTGGACCTGTGTTCCAGGCGAAAAAGAGCATTAATACTAATTTAAAGTAAATAAATGACCAGCAATGTAAACTTAGAGTTGCAATATTTAAAAATTACACAAAATCAAGTGAGCATTTTATTTGCAGACAACAAGTAGATCTTCTGTCTGTGCATAAGTCAAGGTTTGAAACAATTCAATTATTGTTTTTTTACAGCTATAATAGTTTAACTTATAGATACTTAGTTTTCTATTTAATCTATTGTTCTATGAAACTAAAAACCGATACTAACCGTAATATCGATAATTCACTCGCAAATTTATCGATCGCGGCGCGTCCCTACTGTAATTCGCGCTGTACATATCACATCCCTACTCGGGTCTGTGACCCCTGCGCAGTTTTTTCAACTCTGCATCGCGAATTTCGTTTTGGCGATCTCCTTTGCAATAGGTTTGAGATGTTTTTTCTGGTTTATTTAAAAAAATATAGAAATGACTGTGTGGCTTAGCTTAAATCTACGTTCGGAATAGCCTGGGTTGTCACTTTAGGTACCATCTTGCTGTATCATAATCTGCCTAGCCTTTTCCCAATTATGTTGGGGTCGGCTTACAGTCTAACCGGATGCAGCTGAATATCAGTTTTTACATGGAGCGACTGCCTATCTGAACTCCACAACCCAGTTAATACTGGGTAATACGATACCCCTTGGTAAGACTGGTTGTCAGACTTTCGGCACACTCACTACTTGTAACGACTGTCAAAGATCTACAAATGACAGCCGGGACCAACAGCATGGAGGAAACACGGTATGTAACGGGTGGTCACCCATCCACAGACCAACCTAGGCAAGCGCGGCTTAACCTAAAGATCGATCCGAGCGGCTGCTATTATTTAGCCACGAGCTCCTCCTCCTCCTGTTCCTGTTTTGTTCCACAACGATAAGGCCACTTAATTCCGTATCCTTCGTGCCCTGACCAAAGCTAAGCTAATCTGATTGCATTGACGTTAATATTGACGGCATTGAATACGTGCATGTCACACAAATGACACGTGTATCGATTATTACTTTACTTCCACGATACATTCAGTGGCATCATAGTTTTAAATATCCCAGTATAGTTTTTTTCCGATGTTAATTCATCAAATAAATTTCACCCATAAGATCAACAGTCGAGGCGCAGGCACATAAGAGGCACGCCGCAACGAGATTTTCTTTACAAATGTCGTGTAGACGTCGCGCCTTTTGCCCCGCACCTCGACTGCGCCTCGACTGTTGGTCGTGTGGGCGACGCGCCGAAGGGAGTGTCAATCTTTTACTGGCTATACCCACCCATGTTCCTTTGCTTTTGCTCTTTCGAACAACCCGTAACTCCGGCAAGCAGTGGCCTTTGCAGGCTCCTCTGCTTTGCTGACATCTCTTTGAGGCGCGCGTGAAACATGAGCGCGCCGTCGACACGGCCTGTCGTCATTAGACGGACGGATGGTGAGCTTACCACTGCCCACCGTCCACAGACCCGCCTTGCCGCTATATATTTATCGAGGATTGAATTAGCTTTCGTTTTGCCATTCATTGTTACTTAATTTAATTTGTTGGCGATTTTCTAGACAAAGGATTCTGGTACCAGTTGAATTTCCTTTTAGAAGAAGTTTTTAACCCGCTCCCCGGTTTCCGATTGAGATGAACTTGTTCATGTTTAGTTTGGACAATGCATGGTAGTTGGCGTCATTCAAAATTCAATATGGCGGACTCGTAAAGATGGCGGACTACTTATTATTTTTATGGAATTTTGAATATCTGTTTTTAATTATAATAGGGAAAAAAATTGTGTTCACCAAAAATACTGATCGTGCACCAAATATTCTTTCCTGAATGCAAAAAAAATGCGTAGGTTAGGTTAGGTTAAAACTGCGACCCAGTAACGACTTGCATTAATAGAAAATGGATAAAGATATAACACTTTTTTATTGTAGTGCTGTCTTTTTCCTGATGCTCGTTATGACATATTTTAATTAACATATTTTGGTGCTCATTCAGTAAATTTGGTGCAACACAGGCAAAATTAGGTAAACGAAATGGGAATAAATTGAAGTACGTTTAAATACCATCCATTATAATATATGCTATTGGTTTTTCGGAAACTCTTTCGAAATCTTCATAAGCAATAAATAAAAACAAAAACATACATATAATTAAGTTCATGAATAAAATACTGGTTGACTTTTAGTATTCAAAATGTTTGTTGTTTAGGCAATATGTTGTCAGTTGTGAAACTGTTAACACTATAAATCTCTCTTAACAGCTTCATAGATCAATGCAAAGAATATTGAGTATATATAAAAAATTGGCGATGACGCAACTCCGCCATTTTTTTTTTACTTAAAATGTTCGGGCGAACGTCCTTTTAAAGAGTGACCAGTAGATCTTGATACACTGTGTAATGGAACTTATTTTCTTTTTTTATTTAGGTTTTATCTTCTTACCTTGTTGATATCGTAACTTATTGTTACAGCCTTTATTTTGCTCTATATATAGCTCTGTCTCTTTCCCTCAGTGGAATAAGTGGTAGGCCTACTGATTAGTTTACTTTGCATACAGTGCTGTCATTTGTAAATATTTGACAGTCGTTACAGGTAGTGCCCTGAAAGCCTGAAAACCAGTCTTACCAAGAGGTACCGTATTAATCAGTACCAACTGGGTCGTGGAGGTCACTGGTCTTCAACTGCAACTGGAAACCGACTCCAACAAATCAAATTAAATCAAAATATTTTAATTTCACATAGGCCTACATGGGCACTTATAAAACGTCGAAAAAAGATGCACGGTTCGGGTTAGTCGTTTCCTATGGAGAAGAACCGGCATGAAACTCTACAAGACTAAGCACATAGATCAAATATACTGGTTAGTCTTTGTTTGTGTTTTTTTGCTACATAACCTTCTGAAAACGATGTTGCTATGGTTTTTTGTAAGAAATAAAAAACGTGTTTCGGCAAGCGTGACTCCATTTTGTTGTAATTGTAGGGGTTTTCCTGTATACAAGTTAATTGGTGTTATGACTTGGTGTGATGCTTTTAAGTCATACTACTAACAATAATAAATAAATAATAAAATAAAAATGCCTTAAAGGACCATGGGAAGAAACGTCCCCACCAACCAACAGATTAGAAACACGTGTCATTTGAAAGATCTACTAAAATAGAGAACTTTTTACTATGGCGACATATGTCAAATGCGTGGGGTTTAGGTTTTATGATACATTGTTTTTTTATATATTTTTTCTCTCTTACTAACACATTTTCTTAGTGTGCGTAAAATAGGGTTAGAATATGGCTTATCTTCGTGATAGATATATTTGCTATGTGAATCGGGACGGTAGCGTCCATGTCAGGAAGATTATGTGCGGAGTTCTGCAGGGATCTGTTTTAGGACCTCTCTTATGGAACCTCGCTTACGATGTGGTTCTGCGTACAGCTACCCTACCATGACGTGTTAAAGCAGAACTTATTCCGCTGAGGGAAAGGGACAGAGTTATACAGGGTGTCTAGCACCATCTCTTTCACTCAGTGGAATAAGTTCTGCTTTAAGATGTCATAGTAGGCCTGCTGATCTCCCCGTTGGCGTTATATCGTTTGCTACGCGGATGACACTCTGGTCTTAGCTAGCGGGGACACTGCTGAAGAGACTATTTGGCTTTCAAAGATGGGACTATAAAAAGTCGTGGCGTCAGAGATAGCCACGAGAAGAAGTTCGCCGCCTTTACGCGGGGGTTGTGCGATCGATAGTCTTTTATGGGGCGCCTGTTTGGTCAAATAAGCTGTCAGGCCACCGACGCTGCAGGACTAAAATTAACAGTTCGCAGCGGAAAATACCTATCCGCATCGCACGAGGATACCGTACTGTGTCCTTTGAGGTGGCAACTCTCCTGGCACCTGTCCCACGGATAGATCTTGGCAGATATGGACACGAGGGTTTACATCCGAATTTGCGCCATCCGCCGTAGTGGTGATAAATGAGCTAGGAATCACTGTGGCAAGGCTGAGGCGGCAGGAACAGCGAATTGAAAATAGCGGCTGCAACAGCCGCAATATTCACAGAAGCGTGTTGTCGAAGCCGTCCTGCCACACTTCGAAACATTGCTGAAAAGAGGGGAGGGCGTCTCCTTTGGACTTACTCAGGTACTTACCGGGCACGGTTGCTTCGTGAGTACCTAAATAGGATTGGAAGAGAGGCCACGGCAAGCTGTCATCATTGTGGAGACGGTTTGGACTCCGCACACCATACTTTCAAGGAGTGCCCTGCGTGGGACTTGGAACAAAGGGTCCTGGTCGCTAAGATCGAGCAAGATCTGTCTCTGCCAGTCGTAGTTGGGGCTATGCTGGTGAACTCTGACAACTGGAGAGACAGTGACGGTCCAGAAGGAAGCTGCTGAACGGGATCGTGAGAGGGCAGATCGCAGTAGGATAAGAAGTCGAGGAGGCTACCGTCTCGCCGCTTAACACGCCGAATACCCAGGTGGGGTTTGAGCAGGTGTAACAGCAGGTGGGATGTTGGGGTCACAGCCGTTCAGAGAGACCTCAGATTTAACCGGCAGCACTGTGGTCACGTGCTGTCGTGCATACATGCACAGCGAAGCTCAAGGGTTACCTATGTGTAGTCGCCCCAGGGATGTGCCTTAACAGGCGTTGCACAGAGGAGGACCCGGACTGGTCAATTAAGAGGAAACAGGGCGTACTCTCATGTGCAGATGGTGATCACCAGGGTGGTTTTATTGCGTTAAAAGTCCCACACTATCCCGTCTTGTCCCCAAAGATCGGTCGCCTATTGAAGGTTTCTCCTCGACAGCAAAAAAAGATAGCTATCATATTAAGCTTACGATTGTCGTCAGCGTAGCAAACTACGTTGACGACACACTCGTGCTGGCACAGGGGGGGTCGCACCAGGTGGCGGCCGAAGTAACCTGCATACAATCGGGCAGGAGGAAACGCCCGGGTGTCACCATTATGACGATCATAGGAAGCGGTCACCTTCTGCGAAGCAGTCATGCTAGCGAAGGAGTTGGCCGGGCGTTTTAGGGAGAGAACCTCAAACCAAATTAGCCTCCGCGGGAGACGCCCCGGATATGGGACGCCGCGAGACAACTCCCGGCCACCGTAGATGCGGGCCTGTGGACGGTGAGCAATGGGTAGCTCACCATCCGTCCGTCTATTGACGACAAACCGTGTCGACGGCGTGTTAGTTTTTCACGCGCGCCTCAAAGAAATGTCAGCAAAGCAATGGGTCCTGCCAGAGCTACCGCCTGCCGGGGTTGCGGGTTGTTCGGAAGAGATACCGAAGCCCCGGAACGTAAAGGCCAATAGGAGGGACAGGGGTGGGTTTTAGTCAGTACAAGTCTGACACTCCACCTCGCTCGCTCCCTCGAACGGGGAAAGTTATTTGATGATTTCCAATCCGCAAAAAAAAATTTAGAAGTGTATCGTTTGACATGTTTTTAGATGTACATACTAATAAGTTAAATGTAATTAACTGAATTCTGTTTATAATTCTGAATATTTTTCAAAGATGTTAATATTAGTTTTTTTTTTTGTTATGCTGTATAGAATCGTCATTTGTTTACGTGAGAAATATGCTTTTTGTTTGTAGAAAATAATTATTTTTGTTTTTTTTTTTATAAATAAACCCAATTGATTTTGAAAATAACACAGGTACTTTAGACTTTCCTGGGTCCCAGTGAACAAATCGAGACGCATTCCAAGACTGTTGAAGGGTGGGGACGGGGTTCATACAAAATCCCCCATGGTCCTTTGACTATAAATACACAGAACATAATATGAACTTAATTCTTCGTATTTTAGAACTACTTATTATATGGGTTAAATATGTCTGAAATAAAAAGTTTTTTTTTTTGTGGAAGACTTAGGTATATAGCAGCAGGCTTGTTTTAAAGGTTCGCATTTAAAAATTATTGACTGAAAAAATATTTAAAGACACATAATTATGCAGAGGGTGGCGGCAATAGGGGGTTGCGGGTTGTTCGACAGAAATACCGCGGCATAGCTAAATAAATGACAAGCCTGGTACTCCCTCCTGCTCCGCGCAGTGGGGGAAGTTATTTGATGGTTTCCCATCCGCAAATAATACCTCCACGCGTTTACGAGATAATAAATAATAAATAAATAAATATCTTGGGACAACTCACACACGGCTATCTGATCCCAAGCTAAGCAGAGCTTGTGTTATGGTAACCAGACAACTGATATACATACTTATATAATTTATAAATACATACATATTATAGATAAATCACACCCAGACACAGAACAAACAATCATGCTCATCACACAAAGTTTGTCCTGGGTGGGAATCGAACCCACGACCTCCGGCTTAGCAGTCAGGGCCATTAACCACTAAACCAACAGGCCCGTCAAAAATAAAGGGTCTTAACAGACAGACAGACAACAAGGTGATCCCATTAGGGTTCTGTATATATAGTGTGCGGTACGAAACCCTAAAAAAAGGTGTAGTAAACTCCTCCACAACCTTAGTTACGTTCTCTAAACGCAAACAGACAGACAATACCATTTAACAACACGTCATTCACATTCTAACCACCTCAGATGACTAAATGTTAGTAAACAACGACGTTCGACACAGTATGTGTGCGTATACGCATAATGACGCCATTTTATTGTAAGTCTGTTTTGTAGTCAATGACTTGTAGATCGTAGACTAAGCCGCGGCGCAAACGTGGACACTTTTGTGTCTTGTGTCGGATACAAGATAAAAATTTCTATATAACCAGTATGAAATCTGTCGCTACAGGACACAGCAACTTCTATAACTCTAAAGGAAGCGGTAGCTTGTATCCGACACAGGCCACATATTAAGTATCCTCGTTTGCGCAGCGCCGTAATGGCTACTGAGAGAATGCAATAAGTTTTTTTTAAAGCATTACCCCACACTAGGAATTTCTCCTGTATCGTGGTTGCGTTTATAAACATTTAAACTCATATACACAAACAGCCAGACCCGGAACAACTACCTGTAGGTCATACAAATATTTGTTCCGTGCGGGGATCGAAACCTGCGACACGCAGCGCAGCAGTCGATCGCTCAACCACTGCGCCAACCGTGCTGTCAATTTGTAGGAATCCGACTCGCACTTGACTGGTTTTTATTTTTTAACTAGCTTTTGCCCGCGGCTTCGCTCGCGTTAAATTCGGGGTAACACAGTTCCCCTTGCGCCTTATTGATTTGTAATAGCAACGCTAAGTTTTCCCTTTTCTTCCCTCTTTCTACCTCATATCCCACTTTTTTTTAAATGGCCTATGTCCGTCTCCTGGTTCTCAAATATCTCTGTAAGTACCAAAATTCATCAAAATCGGTTTAGCCATTAAAGCGTGAAGAGGTAACAAATAAACAAACTCACTTTCGTTTTTATAATATTATAAGTAAGGATTTCTTCTATTCTCTTACGTAATTACTTTTTGTGTGATGTCGTCAAAATAATGACGTGTTATATAATCTGTTTTACATAATTGACTTATGTGTTATTTCTGTCTAGTTTCTCTCGTGTAGCTTATATTTAGGTTTGACGTAAATACTTTGTGCTATATTATATATAGGGCTATATTATAGAAAAAAAAACCCAAGAGGACGTCTTTTTTTGCGGGTGGTAAATCTTCAAATAACTTCCCCTGCTCTGGGCGGAGCGGGGAGTGTCTGACTTGTACTGACTAAAACCCACCCATGTTTTTTCTATTACCCTTTGTGTTCCGGGGCTGCGGTTGCGGGTTGTTCGAAAGAGGTATCTTTCGAACAACCCGCAACCCCGGACCAGAGAACGTCTAGTAATAGTACTTACAATGAAAAATAGTTTACGAGTAAAAGCACGCTTAAAAGAAAATATGTGTGGAAATATGTACCTTCCTTTTTGTGGATAGGAAATCATCAAATAAAGCTCGGAGCTGTTTACAGATTTAAAACCCAACCAGTGCTCCTTCTTTTGCCCTTTAATTTTTGGGGCCACGGTATCTTTTTCGAAAAACCCGTAACCCCAGTAGGAAATCTTTGTTCTATCTTTATATGGTAAAAAAAAAAATTGCCCCACACACCAGGAATTTCTCCTGGATCGTGGGTGCGTTTACAAACATTTAATACTCACATACACAAACAGCCACACCCGGAACAACTATTTGTAGGCCATACAAATATTTGTTCCGTGCGAGAATCGAACCCGCGACACACACCGCATCAGTCGCCAACCGTGTCGTCAAACTGTTAACCCTATTTCATTGTCAATGTCAATTTGATTGACATAAATGTATTTTGTTATAATTTGTAAGTGTTTTGTTTTGTGCCAGAACTTTTTGCATCTCCAAGGAGATTGTATACCTTCTTTGTTTTAATAATTTGAAGTCATTGATGAGGACTCTACATAGTCCTCATGTAAGTTGACCAAGATTTTTTTGTCTGGACCTTAAAAGAGACTATGACCTCTGAGTTTGTTTCGGCTGTTTCTTCTCAGAGTAGTCGGGTATGAAACACCGGCCTCATCTAGTTTAAAAAAAAATGACGTGTAAAAGTGTTTGTGAAAACCTACTTGCAAAATAAACATCACTTATCATTATCAAACAAAACAGGTATGACCCACCTGGTGATCCACACAAAACACCTACAGGACAAGAAACACCAACCTAATAATAGCCGGACAGCATATGCGTACGCGCATCAATTCGTACAGGGGACTGGCACAAGGTACGTTGCCCTCGGCGACCTTGCAGCGGTTGGTGACTCCAACAACCGATGTTGGGTTCTGCTACCTCATGCCTGGGTGACGCAATGTCTTGGGAGTGAATGGCGAAAGCTTCTGTATAGTGTTTTGTGGAGGGTAGATCGTTTTTACGGGGTTACGGGTTACGGGTTTTCGACGGGCCTGTTGGTCTAGTGGTTAGTGGCCCTGACTGCTGAGCCGGAGGTCGTGGTTTCGATTCCCTCCCAGGACAAACTTTGTGTGATGAGCATGATTGTTTGTTCTGTGTCTGGGTGTGATTTATCTATAATATGAATGTATTTATAAATTATATAAGTATGTATATCAGTTGTCTGGTTACCATAACACAAGCTCTGCTTAGCTTGGGATCAGATAGCCGTGTGTGAGTTGTCCCAAGTTATTTATATTTTACCCACTACTGCAAAATGAGGAGGTTCTCTATTCTGGATCTTCCCCAGTTTTGGCCAAATACGTCAATGATACAGACTAAAGTCACTGACTTCAGGAAGTAAAGTCATTGGTCACTTTTTTATCGTTCCGTAACTTAAAAGGAAAATACGGAACCCTTTTCGGATCACTTTTTGTCCGTCAGTCTGTCTGTCAAGACCCTTTATTAGAACGCGTGCAGGTAAGTATCGCGTTGAAATTAAAACCATGAATATAAATTTTTGCCGAATTCCTTTTAATATTTTTTTTTATTAAAAATAATATTCTAATTAATTTTAAAATACCAATTTTATTATTATATCAATTTTGATTATTTTTTTTATTTTATTTTAAATGAAATTATAACAAAGTAAATTTTTTTATTCTTAAATCTGTTGTTCCTTGGAGCTGTCAAAAAATTAATCCTTTAAATCTATGTAGTCAAAAGATATGGCCGATTATGTCGCTAGTTTCTACGGAACCTTCTAGTACACACCGAGTTTCCTCTGGGCCTCTCGAAGAACTTTCAGCTGTTGGTCACGGATCCTTGACAGTCTTTGCAGCTAGTCAGTGGCCCAAAAGTGAAGACCAGTCTTACCAAGATGTACCGTACTTTATTAAACAGCCTTCACTAGGTTTTGGAGGTCAGATAGGGAGTCGCTCCATGTTAAGGATTGGGATTCGACTGCATCCGGTAAAAGAATTACGACCCCAAAAATGTTGGGAAAGGCTAGGTAGATATTGAACTGGTATCTTCTAGAAAATACCCAGATTTTTGCGAATTTGCGAAAATCATTGAATAACTTCCCCTGCTCTGGGCAGAACGGAAGATGAAGTGTGAATTTTACTAATTAAAACCCACCCTTTTCTTTCTTTTGCCCTATAAGTTCTGGGGCCGCGGTATCTCTTTGGAACAACCCGCAACCCCGGCACGGATCCCTACTCATGTTACAGCGAGTTCAGCGACCGAAATTCAGTCGGAAACAAAGAAAACGACTTCATATTTTTAATATACATTTCCACTTGAAACGTGACGAGTATTTTCTTCATAATATTTACGAATGTAGGCGGCAAACGGACATGTTAAACACTCAAGCCCACAATTACGTTTGATCTAAAAAGCTGAGCAAAAACTGACGCACGACCGTGAACTTGGTTTAGGACGAAAGCGGCCGAATTCGACGTGGGACGGTGTTCTTAAAAACATTGCAAACAACAGAGATGAGAATGTTGAGATGGATGTGTGGAGTGACAAGAATTGATAAAGTAAGGAATGAGTATATTAGAGGAAGTTTGAAAGTTGCGCCTGTTTCAGAAAAGATGAAAGGGAGTCGTTTGTGTTAGTATGGACATGTAATGAGGAGGGATGAAGGATATGTGACTAAAAGAGTGATGGATGTGAATGTTGATGGAGAGCGAGAGGAAGGTGAAAGAAAAGATGGATGGATTGTGTAAGGAATGATATGAAGGAGAAAATGGATGATAAATGATGTTTATTTTGCAAGAATAGAATAGTATAGAAAGATGTTTATTTCCCTAGTTCATATGATACATCATGTCCACTAGTCGGTGGTGTATCCGGCCTGTGGGTGTGTCAGCTACTTACAGTCTACCTATGTTTGTCTGAAAGAGATCTATATAAGTGTCGTGTAGTGTGTGCTGTGAGATTGTTAATGTGTAGGTACTAAAATAAATGTATATATGATGTTGTGCTATATTTCCCTACACTATTTACAACTATTTAATTACAATTTATGGGGACGTGGAGCGGTTGTTCGCTTGCTGTGCAGCCGACTCCTGTCTGTTTTTGGTACATAGTCGATTTCACCTATAGTACGGCCAACGAGAAGCGATACGAAAGGTCATTAGCCTAAAGAACAACTGTGGCGTTGACAATCTAATATTTAGCTCTTTCCATCTTGTGCCTTTGTCGTAATGTCTCGTTCTCCCGGCAAAAACATATGACAACGTTAAGACGGGTTCGTCAACATTCGGGCGGCCATTTTAGATGGGGTTTTAGCATGGGTTTTGTTTACATTTGGTAACGCTTCTCGTTGGCCGTGCTATAGTCTAGTATTAGTTAGTTGAGGTAAGCGTCACCAGGAGTCTTATATCTATTTTGCAAGTAGGATGGAGGAGCCCATAGGTTAAGCACCACACCTTCCATGCAAGAAGTGCAAGGTGCTTATCTTATGGGACATCACGACTACACGAAAGGTTCCGATCTTAACCGAAGTCTTTTCAGCAACTTCGGCACGTGAAAATATTGGATTATAACTTTTCCGCCTGCCATCCGAAAGGCGAGTGAAGCCTCACAAAATCATAATTTAATCATTCCCTCCTGTTCCACTGTGTTTCTATCGTAAATGTTTGATTTTTACGGCCTTGGTACTGCCTTATAGTTTTTAGATGTAGCTGAAATATGTACGTGTTCTCATTGGTTCGGCTTTTCTTTTTTGTGGATGGTAATTCATTAAATAAATTCTCTCGCTCTAGACGGAGTTGGTGAACTTATTGGAGTGAGGGGAGAACAACAGACTTTCACTGACTTAAACCTATCTATGTATCTCTTTCAAACAACCCGCATCTCTGACAGGCGCGGGCCCTGGCAAGCCCCTCTGACATTTTCTTGGCTTAGTTTAGTTTGGTTCCGGCTGTCATTGGTAGATCTTTGACAGTCGTTACAGGTGTAGATGTAAGCTATATTATTATGAAGTTTCATTGAAATCCATTCAGTAGATTTTGCGTGAAAAAGTAACAAACAACAACACTGAATTTCGCGTTTATAATAATAGTAAGATAGGATTATTCGGATATGTAAGCTATATTATTGTAAAGTTTCTTTGAAATCCATTCTGTAGTTTTTGCGTGAAAGATTTACAAACATCCAGTCATCCATACCAACTTTCGCGTTTATAATCTATACTATATACTATAATATTATAAAGCTGAAGAGTTTGTTTGTTTGTTTGAACGCGCTAATCTCAGGGACTACTGGTTGGAATTGGAAAATTCTTTTAGTGTTGGATAGCCCATTTCTTGAGGAAGAGAGAAACATAACATCACGCTACGACCAACAGGTGCTGAGCAGCGCGGGTGAAACCGTGGGGAACAGCTAGTATTAAATATAGCAGGTGATTCTTTGTGGAAAAAAGTCGATGTAACCACTGTTCATCTTTTTCTTTGAAGTACTGTCATGATATTCTGCCATTCTTCTTTGAAATAAACATCGTTGAACTAAACTAGCGTGTCTCGGAGGACAAAGCACAATTTCAATTAAGTCATTTGACCCATTTTTCAACTAAAAACATTGAAGATCTTTTGTTTTGAAATGTTGACACGTGTACAGTTGTACTGTAGTTTTTGGTACAACTATTTTTGTTTTTCTACACAAACATACATAGAGTTTGGATAAAGGACAATGGGCGATATCACCATCGCCTCAACTGGAATTTATTTTATTTTTCACACACGTTCATTTATTTTTATGTTAATTTTGTAGTTTTATTTCATACTAGCTTTTCCCTTGCGTCTTATTGATTTGTAAAAGCAACGCTAAATTCTCTGTCTGGTTCCCAACTATCTCTGTACCAAAATTCATCAATATCGGTTTAGCCATTAAAGCGTGAAGAGGTAACAAACAAACAAACTTACTTTCGCTTTTATAATATTAGTAAGGATTTTTGAAACTTTGCTGTTTTTTGCACTTTTTTTCTGTCATTATAATTTTCTAGACCGAATGGCTGTTTTTCTTTTACCTGAAATATTATGAAATCTAACTTGTAGCCTAGGAGATGAGACTTATGCTACTTATATAAAAGTGGGATGTGGGTGAGAAAGAGGGAAGAAAAAGGAAAACTTAGCGTTGCTATTACAAATCAATAAGGCGCAAGGGGAACTGTGTTACCCCGAATTTAACGCGAGCGAAGCCGCGGGCAAAAGTTAGTAGACAATAAAAATAAAACCCAAACCAAAGATAAATACTTATATCTAAAAAGTTCACATTATATGAGACTTAAAAAGTTCACATTATATGAGACTTATGTCAAAATACAACTATCCGTTAGCAAAACGAGTCGTTTTTGTTTATTGGAACGGGGCATAAGTCTACAGTGTAGACTTATGCCCCGTCTTTTGACTGTGTATACTCTACACAGTCAAAAGATATGGCTGTTTGAAAAGATTCGGTACGCGAGTCCTACTCCCAGTTGGTCGGTTTTTAGTACTTAATTAAGTGGAACTATATAAATGCCAAAAGGTCAAAGGACACAAGTGTCACTTTCCATAATTGGGTTCATATCAGGTCAGAATGCAGTCAAATGAGAAATTGATTGGCATTGACTTACTTAATTAATATGGTAAAACATCGTGACTGGAGTACCGAGGGGATATGCAGAGTTCTCTCGATCATATTTACGTGACTGGTGATTTGTCTTGAACTCGAATACCAGCAGTTTATTTATTTATTTATTTAGTTACTAGCTTCCGCCCGCGACTTCGTCCGCGTGGCATAGTTACTTTGGGCTAACGCTTACTTAAACCTACATAATGATCGAAAAAAAAAATATCTTTCTCTCCTTTCTTCTTCCTCCCCTTTTCTCACTTTTTTTAGGGTCCCATCTATCTCTGTACCAAAATTCATTAAAATCGGTTTAGCCATTAAGGCGTGAAGACGTAAAAAACAAACACACTCACTTTCGCTTTTGTAATATTAGTAAGGATAATATATTTAGTATTTGTTTTTATAAATGTAGCTATTCGTTAGTAAAATGTTACACCACAGACTACCTACAGTACTGTTTCTCCTCCTTTAAATCCATCCAAAGGTTGTCTTGAAAAGATCGCTTTTAGCGATAAGACCGCCCATTGTGTCACCCTATTTCTACGTTGTATACTGTTTGTTATTCTTGTCATTTGTATGGTGTATCAATAAATAATAATCTATTTAATATCTATCTATCCATACTCAATACTTTCCTCACGATATTTTCCTCATTCCTTTGCATCAAATGGCATTCATTTATCATTGAACGAATTGTACCTTACATCATATTAAATATCTTGGGACAACTCACACATGGCTATCTGATCCCAAGCTAAGCAGAGCTTGTGATATGGTAACCAGACAACTGATATACATACTTATATAATTTATAAATACATACATATTATAGATAAATCACACCCAGACACAGAACAAACAATCATGCTCACACAAAGTTTGTCCTGGGTGGGAATCGAACCCACGACCTCCGGCTCAGCAGTCGGGGCCACTAACCACTAGACCAAGAGGCCCGTCAAATTGTTATTCTAGTATACCTGGTAAAGTCGCCATTTTAGGTTCCTCAACCTGAGAAAATATCAACCTTACGTTTGTTGTACCACAGTCCTTCGCACCTCGCGTTAAAATAACCAGTTTTTCTTACATTTACCTGTGTTAAAATGTACAGTTATCGCTTAACAATGGAAACGCTGACCAATCTGGTTTTTGTACCAGGTTCCTATACTTTTGGTTTAGTTGGTAACTTTTGCCTCGTGGCTTGCTGGCGTGTTCAGTATCAACACGGACTAGTACTAAGAGATTTTAAAGCTAGCAAAATACAAAAAGAGCTGAGCTGCAAAATTAAGATGACAGCTAGACTGTCATCTTAATTTTCCTGCCCTTGTCCCATTCTATTTGGGGTCGGCGCAACACGTTTTCTTCTTCCATTCTCCCCTACAGACGTCACGGCATCATTCACTCCTTTCTCCTTCATATCATTCCTTACACAATCCATCCATCTTTTCTTTGGCCTTCCTCTCGCTCTCCGTTGATCAACATTACTTATTACATTGCTATCTAGCTATGTGTGTTAGTATGTTTCACAAATTACCTAATAACATATACAGATAAACTTAAACGGATCTTGATGAAATTGGCACAGAGATAGATTATAGTCTGGAATCCTTACTAATAATATTATAAAAGCGAAAGTGAGTTTGTTTGTTTGTTACCTCTTCACGCCTAAATGGCTAAACCGATGTTAATGAATTTTGGCACAGAGTTAGTTGGGACCCTGGAGACGGCTATAGGCTATTTTTGAAAAATACTGGGATATGAGGGAGAAAAAGGGAAGAAAAGGGAAAACTTAGCATTTTAAATAAGGCGCTAGGGCAAAAACTACAGGGGGCAGGTACCTTCAAATCAGGAAAAGGGAACTGTCTTATCTCGAATTTAACGCGGGCGAAGCCGCGGGCGAAAGCTAGTCTAATGTATAAAATTCTCGTGTCACAATTTTCGTTCCCATACTCCTCCGAAACGGCTGGACCGATTTAAACGAATTTTTGTGTACATATCGGGTAGGTCTGAGAATCGGCCAACATCTATTTTTCATACCCCTAAGTGGGCAGAGGCTGAAACCGCTGGGCACAGCTAGTAACACATAAATCCTTTTTTTTTTCGATATCACCCGGACGAAGCCGCGGGCTAGTTAATGATAAAAGGAGTTTGTCTATTTGACAGGTTTTCTTTTGAAAGTAGTATAATTAGCATCAGTTGGATTAAAACAGGTTTTAGCTAATCTCATGAGTAAACATAACGATGTGTTTTCTATGTCGGTAGTAACTTCATTGGATTTGACACATCTACTCTTTGACCGACTTAAAAAATAAGTAAGAGGTTAACAATTCGATTGTTTATTTAAGGTTCTGTACCTCAAAAGGCAAAAATACGGAACCCTAATTGGATCGTTTTGATGTCCGTATGTCTGTCTTTTTGTCGACGGGCCTCTTGGTCTAGTGGTTAGTGGACCTGACTGCTGAACCGGAGCTCGTGGCTTCGATTCCCACCCAGGACAAACTTTGTGTGATGAGCATAATTGTTTGTTCTGTGTCTGGGTGTGATTTATCTATAATATGTATGTATTTATAAATTATAAGTATGTATATCAGTTGTCTGGTTACCATAACACAAGCTCTGCTTAGCTTGGGATCAGATAGCCGTGTGTGAGTTGTCCCAAGATATTTATTTATTTATAATCCCCTTATATTGGGAACACATGGCGGTATTGTATTGAAATCAAAACCATATACTCAAATCTGTGGTCCCTTGAAGCTGTGAAACAATCAACCTTATAAGTCTACGCAGTCAAAAGATATGGCTGTTTATGTCGCAAGTTATTGACGACACGGTTGGCGCAGTGGTTGAGCGATCGACTGTTGCGCTGTATGTCGCGGGTTCGAACCCCCCACGGAACAAATATTTGTATGACCTACAGATAGTTGTTCCGGGTCCGGGTGTTTGTGTATGTGAGTTTAAATGTTTGTAAACCCACCATACAGGAGAAAATCCTAGTGTGGGGTTAGTTTCTTTTTTGTTTAAGTCTAATAATCACTTTACTTTCATTAAAGAGATGCGTTACCGTTTCATTAACACTAAGTAACGCCTAAATGTTATTGAACCGTTGTCGTGGCAATTTGAACTCTTGCCACTGAACCGAGGGTTGATATCAGTGCGCTTTTATTAGGCAATAATTTAGGTTTCAACTGGTGTACAAAAAAGTTTACATATTTATAAAATAAGTTCAGTGCTCAGCTATAAACTGCAAATATAAAACTTAAATAGCGTCTAATAAAAATAAAATCTTAAGTACAGTCAAGAGCAGCGATTTGTTAATTTTATTGCTGATAGATAGATATGAGATAGATAGATAAATCATTTATTTGATGCAACAAAAGACACAATACAAGAATTAATACAAAAAATACGTCACACAGAAAAAAAGAAAACATAAAAAAAAAAAGTTGTCAAGGGACACCCGGATGGAACGAAGTTCCTATAGAAATGAAAAATATCTGGCTTGCTTTCTATAACAGAGAGAGATACAGACAGAGAAACATGCGACACACAGCGACACACAGCGCCGCACAGCTTACAATAGCTAACTATAGCAAAAAGTGTCGTGACAACTTTTAGTAAGATTTTTTTCCGTCTAGCCCCCTTTCACAACGCGCGATAAGGAACTTCGTTCCAAAAGTAAGGTAGACTAAGTCATTCATAGTATAATTATATCATGACTAAGTTAGATCGACCCATAGGCATTTAGACACATTACATACATTTATAAAGGTCGTCCACTACTGGGCGGTGTGTGTCTCAAGATTGCACCAAATAGGAGTCCAGCTCAACATAATGCCAGGGGCCTAACCCCCGATTACTGAAACGTCACTCAAAATTTAAGTCCCACTTAAGTTTAACAGAGACTCAGAAGTGACGTTTGACAAAATCTAAAGTTTAAGAGCTGCTCAAATGTTAAGCAGCCCTCACATTTTGAGTGACGTTTCAGTATTCGGGGTAAGTCTGCTATTACAATAGTGTCAGAATGGTCGATCACTGATCGCATAATGGTTGACTTTGACAAGTTTAGTATGTAGTAGATTACCAAAATTATCTAAATCAACCATAATGCGATCAGTAATCGACCATTCTGACACTTTTGTTGATTGGCTAAATGACGCCGTTCTAAAGATTGCGGACTTGATATTTTATATTACATTCCCTTGATACGCATATCTTCATAGCGTAATCTAGCTAAAGCTAGATCTAATATCTAAGTCCAGCCAAAATCTTGATCAGATCCCATGAGGACCCTAAACAAATTGTGATAATAGCAAGACATTGATGAAAATAACTTAAAAATTAAGAACGAAAACGTGCGTTCCTTAAGAACAATAAATGTGTCGGTGACTGTACCAGCTGATCTGAATCACAAAAGGTGTTTGACCGTTCTTTGTTCACGTTGATTGAACGAGAATCTTTTCCAAAAGTGCATGAACTGATAAAATACACACCCCGACACCCTCACCCGCCACACCCCTCGCCGTCTAGACGACCTGTAGGTAGTCGGAAAAAAAGTGCAACAATATTGTCAGTTTGCATCGACACGCCGCGCGATGCGGTCGCGTTGCGCGCTTTCGATTTTCGAAAGTTTTTACGTATACGCGTGGACTGTGATAGTTTTTTTTTTTGTATTTTATTGTACTGTGATAGTTAGTGTGTAGATATGTTTTGTTTGTTTAGTGCCAGTAAGTATTTTTTTTTTAAATATAAACAGACTTTAAAAAAATATTTGTGAATTTGACTTTTATTTGGAAATTTCATTGAAAAATCATTGACTTAGAAAAATAAGATTTGAATTGTTATATTTATTATGTCATGATAGCTTAGAGGTTGAGGTTTCGCCTCTCAAACACAAGGTAGTGGGTTCGAATCCGGGCTATAACCAAGGTTTCTCGAAAACAGTTTATAATAATAATTGTGACGTCGTGATGGCTTAGAGCTTAAAGTCTCGCCTCTCAAACATAAGGTAGTGGGTTCGAATCCGGGCAACAATCAAGGTGACCAATGCTAGTAATGTATGAGAAAATATCTTTGGCCTGCATTGGAACAGTATTATTATATATAATTGGGTCAGCTGATAAAATTAGCGCGAGCTATGAAAGTTTAATGAAAAGTTCTGCCCTTTTCAAACAAAAGTTAACTTAGAAAAAGCTTAGATGAACTTGCCTTGTCATTTCTTTTTTTGTCCTAGGTTTAAACTTTTTGGGCTTAGTAACCTTTTACAGTTGGGTGTTTTATTTTAAAATTGACTAAAAATCAAAATCATTTATTTCAAGTAGGCCAGTTACAGGCACTTTTGAACTGTCGAAACATTGACAACAATAAAAATTAAGCTACAGTCCCAGTCACAAGACATAATAACTTGTGAAAGTACTGTAGTTGCCCATTCCAAAGCGTAGATCTCTGTGGAGAAGAATGGACAAGAAACTCCAATAAGGGTTCAGTTTCTCCTTTTGCGTTACCTAAAAAGTAAAAAAAAACAAAGTTGTTGAAAAAAGTGAAAACTTTGAAATCAATTTTAAAATTTATTCAGTTGTTTTATTAATTAAATTTAACATTTTCTGATTGCTTGTTGCCTAAGCTATCTGAATTGTATATTTTTAGAATTTATTTCATATAGAGTAAAATACCCTATTAAATCGCGTTTGTTACTGAAAGTGTCGTTATTGAATAAAATTAAAATACGATTATGTAGGTATATTATATGTACATAATTAGACATTGTATATTATTATTTCTTTGTTTAATTATATAGGGTTTTGTTTTTTTAATTAAAACAAAGCGTTACGACCTTTACAACAGTTGGGTAAATAGTATTATAATGTACTAGCTGTTCCACGCGGTTTCACCCACGCTGCTCAGCACCTGTTGGTCGTAGCATGTTATATAGCCTATAGCCTTCCTCAAAAAATGGACTATCCAACACTAAAAGAATTTTCCAATTCCAACCAGTAGTTCCTGAGATTAGCGCGTTCAAACAAACAAACTCTTCAGCTTTATAATATTAGTATAGATTTTATTTAATTCTATGACACGTGACTTTTACGCCGTTTTGTAATCGCGTCAATAAACGGAAAAAAACGAAACACTTATTGAATTACTTTGTTGTCCGTCTGTCTGTCAAGAGCCTTTATCTCCGGAACGCGTGGAGGTATCGAGGTGAAATCCTTACTAATATTATAAAAGCGAAAGTGAGTTTGTTTGTTACCTCTTCACGCTTTAATGGCTAAATCAATTCAGATGAATTTTGGTACAGAGATAGTTGGGCACCAGGAGACGGACATAGGCCAATTCAAAAAAAAAGTGGGATATGAGGGAGAAAGAGAGAAGAAAAGGGAAAACTTGGCGTTGCTATTACAAATCAATAAGGCGCTAGGGCAAAAACTGCAGTTAGCAGGTACTGTGTTAAAAGCTAGTTAAAACCATATACTCAAGTTTGTGGTCCCTTTGTGCTGTGATATTCTGAGTCTACACAGTCAAAATATATGGCCGTTTATGTCGCTAGTTTTTACGGAACCCTCGCTAGTCTGACTTGTTTTCGCCCAGTTTTTTTGACTAGACTGACTGAAAGAGTGATGGATCTGAATGTTAATATATTCATACTTATATATTTTATAAATACATACATATCACTACATAGTATAAAACAAAGTCGCTTTCTCTGTCCCTATGTCCCTTTGTATGCTTAAATCTTTGAAACTGCGCCACGGATTTTGATGCGGTTTTTTTTAATAGATAGAGTGATTCAAGAGGAAGGTTTTTATGTATAATACATACATATTATAGTAGAGAAAAGTGGGGATTTTCAAAGATTTGTAACACCCGTGCGAAGCTGGGACGGGTCGCTAGTTATAGATAAATCACACCCAGAAACAGAACAAACAATCATGCTCATCACATAAAGTTGGTCTTGGGTGGGAATCGAACCCACGACCTCCGGCTCAGCAGTCAGGGCCACTAACCACTAGATCAACAGGCCCGTCGATGGCAGGGAAATGACTGACTGTAGAAAATGGTTTCCATGTACAGTTTCCCTGTAACGTAAGGTTGAACTAAAATAGACTAAAAGTAATTTAATCACTAGTTAGTTGCAAATGAGACGTAAGGTCATGTACTGGCTTGTAGTACACGCACATGTTTGTTAAGTACATTTATGTAAACGGAGACAGTTTCTGTCCTTCGTTGGTTTTACCTTCCAAGATGGCGCATTTTGGTGTCAATCCCCGTCGTTTTATGTACCTACCTTTTTCTTGAGACTCGTTATGAACTGTAGGCCTACTATGACATCTTAAAGCAGAACTTATTCCACTGAGTGAAAGAGATGGTGCTAGACACCCTGTATAGCTCTGTCCCTTTCCCTCAATGGAATAAGTTCTGCTTTAATACGTCATGTTAGGGTAGCTGAACTCATGTTTCTATACTAATAGTAATCCTTACTAATATTATAAAAGCGAAAGTGATTTTGTTTGTTACATCTTCACGCCTAAATGGCTAAACCGATTTTGATGAATTTTGGTAAATAGATAGTTTGGACCCTGGAGACGGACATATGCTGTGAGAAAAGGGGGAAAAAGAGGGATAAAAAGGGGAGCCAAAGATATTTTTTTTTCGAAGAACGCGGTTTAGAGTTAGCGTTAGCCCAAATTAACTATGCCTCTCTTGGACGAAGTCACGGGTGAAAGCTAGTATTATATATTTTTTACTGAGATCAAAGAGAAAATAATTTAAAGCTGAGATTTTTGCAAAGGTCACGCACAGAACCTTTTTGACATGTAGCATATTTTATTTGATGTAACATCAAAAATCAACTGAATTCTTTCCCTCCCAAAAAGCCATCCATTTCCTAGATCATAACTCACACACAAACATACATATGACTCTGTCTGGCAGGTGAACGCCTCTGGGACCCTTTGTCGTCTGATCGTTGACCTAGGTTAGGTCTGAACCGTCTAGCCTCCGTCTAGACACCCCCTGTTCCTACCGGATTTCATTTCAGGGAGGAATATTGAAATTTTGATTTCGAAAGGAGGAAAATTCCATCTTTAATATAAAGTCTTGCGGGAAAAATGTTGGTAATATCTGCCTTTTATTTGACAGTTCTTTGCTCGATATTAATTCGAGAAAATGTTTGTTGTCTCTGAAAAAAGAAATATTGTTCAAGAACAAAAGACGTGTTTTAAATAAATGTGATGTATTTTATTATCATATTTATTTTTTATATAGTAAAATAAAAACTTAAGAATATATATTATAAAGATAAAATCAATAAAATTATCATATTCATTTCTTTTCCGCATTTCGTTCAAAACCAGCGTATCAACGTAACTTAACTTAAAATAAAAAAGTAACTTTTAACAAAATTACATATCTTTGAATACCGTTTTTTTAAACGTTAGTGATTAAAATTATCTTAATTAACCAATCTAATTGAAAACAACAGAACAGAAAGAAGAACAACTTCCATCAGCCCACTTATCATAGAATAAATCGGTGTTTGTAAAATAAAAAAACTAAACGAAAGATGCTTGAAATCATCATCTGCCTAGCCTTTTCCCAACTATGTTGGGCTCGGCTTACAGTCTTGCCGGATGCAGCTGAAAACCAGTATTTTACATGGAGCGAATGCCTATCTGACCTCCACAACCCAGTTAGTACTGGGTAATACCATACCTCTTGGTAAGACTGGTTATAAGACTTTCGGGACACTAACTAGCTGTAACGACTGTCAAAGATCTACAAATGACATGCTGCTGTTACTCGGAAAGCACATTAAGCTGTTGCTTAATGTGCTTACTTGAGACACGGAGGAAACTCGGTATGTAACGGGTGGTCACCCATCCACAGACCAACTTAGGCAACCGCGGCTTAACCTAAAGATCGACCTGAGCTTTTATTATTTAGCCACATAAGCTCCAAAAAAGATGAAAAGAAAAGATACTTGAAATACATAACCTAAAACTTTTTCAGAAGTCATTTAAAAAAAAAAATAAGACATTAACTGTATTTTGTGGATGGAAAATCATCAAGGGCGGAGCGGGGGGGAGCAGTCTTTACTGATTAAAACCCACCCAGTTTCCTTCTTTTGCTTTTTATGTTCCGGGAATTTGGGCTTACGCGTTCAAGAAATATACGCAAAATATAGTAATCTGTCTAATTGGCTTGTTTCGGGTCATTACGTGCTCAAACGGGCGTGGAGAGCCGGGCCCTTGATGAGCACAATCGTGGTTCAAGGCCCTAATGTTTAAACTTTTGGTCTCTGGAAATAAATAACTATTTTTTTTATGATCGTTTAATAGTTCCTACTTTTTAGCCAAAGTCGTTTTTTTCTTGCGATCTTCAAAATATTGTTTAGTTTCATATTCCGAAAGGCTATCTTGTACAATTCGAAACATAATTGCACTAATAATCTTAAAATTATTCACAGTGATAATCTGTTCAAATATGTTCGATGTTCTATAATTATTCTGATTTTGTCGTCAATGTCATATATATTTTTAATTATTTCGTTGAACTTTTAAAGTAGTATAATTAATTCAATCAAACATAACCTTCAGCCGAATTCGCTACCAGGCTAGCATAAAATCTATTGACAAAAATATTAAATGTTTTAAATTTATTCTTTACAGGTGAGTGTGTCAACGTGTTCGATTCGAGTAACGATGAGAAGTTGGAAACAGTGAGTTTTTATACCTCCTATTAGGTTATGAGACCCTGGTACTATTGGTGCGAATTACTATCTCCTTTTGGGGATTTTGTATAGGTAATTTTATTTCTTTGAACTATTTTGATTTTATTGGATTTTATGTGCAATTGCTGCATGTAAAATACTACCTAGGTTTGACTCCCAAGTCGTGCTAAGAATTTTTTTGAGCCGCTCATTAACATTTCGCAATTTTTTTTGTTTTTTTTTTGGCAATACTAGCCGTACGGTTCAATAATCAAGGTTAAGCGACACACGCAGAGGTCAGCAAGTACACCCCACTCTCCCCCTGCTTAAAAAAACGGCCCCTTTCCTATTATTCCTGAATTTATACAGTTATCAGGAAAAAATAGAACCGTCATCGGACCACATTGTTATTCCGTCGATCTGTCTGTCAAGACCCTCTATCTAGGGAACGCGTGGAAATATCTACATTTAAATTTTGCACAGACATGCTTTCACAAAATTAAAAGACTGTATAACATCACGCTATCATACTATGGCGGTCAGCAGCGGGTGAAGCCGCTGGACAGAGCTAGTCTCAGTATAAAAGTTTAGATTTTGTACAACAACTTTAACACTGGGGTGAATGCTTCAAAGCACAGAGGGGCCTGCCAGGGCCTCCGCCTGCCGGGATTGTTCGAAAGAGATACCGCGGCCCCGGAACTTAAAGGGTAATAGAAGGAACATGGGTGGGTTTTAGTACAAGTCTGACTCCCCTCCGCTCCGCCGAGAGGTAGGAAGTTGTTTGATGATTTCCCACCCCAAAAAAAAATATCCTTCAAAGAAGGCAGGCCCCTCTGCTTTGCTGATATCTCTTTGAGGCGCGCGTGGAACACTAACGCGCCGTCGACACTTCTAGGTACTTCTCTGTCTTCACCTTCGTTTATTACTGGCTTATCAAGTTATTAATAACCTAAAGATTTCGTAACACAAATGTGAGTTGCGAAATATAATTGTTGCTGCCTTTCGCAAAACAAGGCCAGAAGAAGTTCAAACCAGTGCTAAAGTGAAAGTATATATAAAACTGGCTTAATAGGACAAACACATACGTGCAACCTAGGGTACTGTAGCACGCGACGAGTCCCGGCCACCGTAGACAGGGGTCTGTTGACGGTGGGCAATGGGTAGCTGATCGCGGTCCTCCAAAGCTCTTTCGTTATCGCGTGGTCAGTGCCTAAGTTGGAATCAGAGTTTTTATATAGCCTAGGGCCTTAGGTTTATATGACGTCCAGAAATTTATCTCAGGCATGCTAGTTCATAGGGGCAGGGCCCCCCGTATCCTATTGGTCTTAGCGTAATATACATATAGCCCAAATATAGCC
The DNA here is from genome assembly GCA_958449745.1 of Ochropleura leucogaster. Taxonomy (NCBI): domain Eukaryota; kingdom Metazoa; phylum Arthropoda; class Insecta; order Lepidoptera; family Noctuidae; genus Ochropleura; species Ochropleura leucogaster. The sequence continues at coordinate 1,053,934 of OY288227.1, forward strand.
ATCTACAATAAATGGGTTATCTAACACTGATAGAATTTTTCAAATCGGACTAGTAGTTCCGGAGATTAGCGCGTCCAAACAAACAAATAAACTCTTCAGCTTTAATTATTAGTATAGATTTTGGCTAAAAATCGACCAGAGCGGCTGATATGAGCCATGACCTCTCAGAAGGGAACCAATTATTTGAAGATCGATTAAATACATGCCATAGAAAACGGTTTTACATAATCTAATTAATTATTAACTATAGTCTCCGCCAGATAAGAAAAAATTAAAAGTCATTGACCCGACTTGTACCTAAAAACTCCACAAAACTTCATTAGCGATCGCTCGTCATTCAAAACTGTCGGCCATACTGCACCGGTCGAGTTTCATAATACCAAACACTCATCCCAACGGAAATAAGTAAGAAATACGTAAATTTCAAGAATAAATTGTGGTATTTTTTTAAGCTTCAAAAAATACATTTCAAACATTGAAATATGTAATTGCTGTGGTCTATGCATTTCAAAAATAATTTCCTTGCTGTATTTTTATTTTTCGATATTTCTTATGTTTTCAACTTTTATTTCAATAGCAGAACATGCAATAACTGGATTTATTTATCCAGCTTTAACTCATATTCATAGAAGTATACAATGAATTTTACTCAAAAATGCATGTAATGTTGTCATTATTTTGACAACCTTGTTTGAGCAAAGTCGACCTTGCCGTTCTGTTTCAAGGAGCGGCCGGCAAAGTTTTGCTGGCCGCTCTAACAGGCCGGCAATGTTTTGCCGGCCGCTATTTTGACGTTTCAACGTTTTAAAAAATCAATTCCAAAAAGATTTTATTTAAAACACAGCTGTTTGTACGTGTAAAGGTAAAAATAAAAAAAAGATTTAAAAGATTTTATTCGATATTAGGCTGTATAATTCCAACTACGATTGATAAAAAAAAAACACAGAAGTAACAAAAGCGCGGTTCAGCGAAAATTTTGATTTATTTACTGACTTTTTTGCTAAAAATGAGCTCTCAAAGCGAAAATTCTTCCGATTCAATGTGTTTAACACCACCAGACATTAAAGATGAAGCTAAATTAGTGGTTGAAAATTTGATACCGCGAAACTCAAAGGAAAAATATAAGCTTGCATATGTGTAATTTGTGCAGTGGAAAATCAGTAGGAAAACTATATCTTTATCCGAAAATGTTTTTCTTGCGTATTTCAATGATCTTTCCAACAAAATGAAGTCTTCGTCTCTTTGGAATACCTATTCAATGTTAAAGTGCATGGTTCTGATAAAGCACAATTTGAACATTAAAAATTACCACAATTTAACGAGTATCCTAAAACGACAGTCAGACGGATATAAATATATTTTTTATTTAAATTACTTGCTGGTTTTATTTAGATTAGGTACTTGCATTTTTGAGTAAAGCACTATACAAACCTTGGCCCACAATGACTGCTTCGCTGGTCACGCTATGATTGCCTCGAGCTAGCCTAGCTACGCTCTAGGCCTTTCATCTTGGCCATCATTGCAGCCCTTGCTGTCCTCGCTGTAAAGGCCTCGACCTACGGTCTCGGCCTTTATCTCAGCTCGCCCATCAAGTGCAGCACGCTGACCGCGCTGTGTCGGCCTGGAGCTGCGCTACGCTGCGCTGTCGGCCATCATCAGCGCGACCAGCAAAGTAGTCATTATAGACCGCGGCAGTAATGTACTATAAATAACCGAATTTTAAAATTCATACCAAAAAATCTAATTTTTTAGGTTATGCCCTCATACTCATGCGCTGAGTGTGACGTCAGAGCAAGTCAGGGGTGCAGTACCTATCCACCGTTTTGTAATTAAGTACCTATCGCGTCCTTCGTCTCGAGTGTCATTCCAAATTGGTTTGCGCATGGGATTGACTGAGCGAATTCATACTCGAAAACTTTGCATTTTTTATCTTGCTGTTAATTGTTCTTACTAAAGGTCGAGGAACGATTTTTTCAAGGTCAAAGTTATTGCTAGACCCTTATGAACTTAGAGGATTGTATTGATGCTTTGGATGATTATAATTCTATAACTAAATACATTCTTATGTTATCACGGATGAACTGAAGTAATTGCGGGTGGATGTTTATGTGCAGGCGAAACGGTCTACCCTCTTTCTTGTTCGCTTTTGCGATCAATGCCGCTGCCATTGTCACTTATGTCACTCACAACACGGCTGCTCCCGACACACAATTCTCACTGTAACTACTGTAACACTGTTTTCGGTTTTTACACAATTGTGTGACTCGTCTCTTAGTTATTTTGTGTTTGCCATTTTTTTTTATTTATATTTTATACTCTTGTATAGATTCTTTTCTACCAATTCGTTGTGAATGAGTGGACATGGTTGGCCTTGTAGATTCTTGGACGCTTGTTAACTTTTGTTAACGTATTATTTTATTTTAATTTTTGTAAAGTAAGCAATGACTTATTGTCGGGCCTACGTTCTCCTCTCATACTTAAGTGCTAACGCTGTAACAACAACATTGTAAAACCATATAATTTTAAAAGAGTAACAATGGAGTTTCTTGCCGGTTCTTCTCCATAGGAAACGACCAACCCGAACCATGCATCTTTTCTCGACGTTTTATAAGTGCCCATGTAGGCCTATGTGAAATAAAAATATTTTGATTTTTGATTTTGATTAAGTTGGGCCCGAAATGGAAAGTGCTAGAGGGACTGTTGTGTGTTCCATTATTATTAAAAAATATATAATTCGTGTGTGTTTGTGTGCCTTTTTTTGTTTTTATTTGAAATAAATGATTCGAATTTGAATTTGGTTTAAGGGTTTCATTGAGTACTACATATTAGGTACCTTCCAAAATAAATACGATTGAATAATAATTATGGTTTTGGTCAAAAGGTTTGTAACTCACACATCAAGGACGCCCCGTACCGCGATACGTTTGTTTACATCGTGTGGCGACACTTTTTACTACTACACTTTACAATTTTTCGTATCGTTTAAATACATTGGTACACGGGGGTTAACGACCTTTATTTTTTTCTTATCTGGCGGCGACTATAGCTGGCGCCCGCGTGATATCGAAAAAAAACATCCTATGCGTTAATCTAGATTATAATCTACCTCTGCCAAATTTCATCAAGATCCGTTCAGCCGTTTTGACGTGAAATAGTAACAAATATCCATGCATCCATCCATCCTCACAAACATTCGCATTTATAATATTAATAGGATATTGCTATCATTTGAGATAGGTAATTAAATTGTACCTACCAGGATTCCATAGTGGTTAGACACTGTAATATTATCGTTTTATAGTAGTACCTAATATCAACTGTTTTGTGAAACCACAACATAACATTGATAATGATATGACAATTGTGGGACACGACCCATTTTAATATTGAATCTTTACTTACATTATGCATGAAGATAATTTTGATTTGCTTGTACTGTATACCAGGTTAAATTAAATCAGTAATCAGGGTTTTTACCTCAAAAGGAAAAAAAAGGATAGGTACTTTAAATGATTACCCCGAATACTGAAACGTCACTCAAAATGTGAGGGCTGCTTAACATTTGAGCAGCTCTTAAACTTTAGATTTTGTATGGTCAAACGTCACTTCTGAGTCTCTGTTAAACTTAAGTGGGACTTAAATTTTGAGTGACGTTTCAGTATTCGGAAGCTCTACTAGGCTCTTTGTTCTCCGTTCGTCTGTCTTTCAAGACCCTTTATCTCAGGAACTCGTGGAGGCATCGAGTTGTAATAAAAACCGTATACTCAAGTCTGTGGTCCCTTAAAACTAAATTGGTATGATTCAACCCTCTATACTAAGGCCAACTAGCAGCGATACGAAAGGTCATTAACCTAAAGAATAACTGTGGCGTTGTCAATCTAATATTTAGCTCTTTCCATCTTGTGCCTTTGTCGTAATGTCTCGTTCTCCCGGCAAAAACATGACAACGTTAAGACGGGTTCGCCAACATTCGGGCAGCCATTTTAGATGGGGTTTTAGCATGGGTTTTGTTTACATTTGGTATCGCTTCTCGTTGGCCGCCTAGCCTTTTCACAACTATGTTGGGGTCGGCTTCCAGTCTAATTGGATGCAGCTGAATATCAGTATTTTACATGGAGCGACTGCCTATCTGACCTCCACATCCCTGTTAGCTCTGGGTAATCTCTGTATTATATAGTGTATATATTCTTTGATAGGTATATATTAATAGTATTTTGTTTTATATTTATAGTATTTTATATATCTATATAGGTAGTATAAATTAATAATGAATATTTTTTTGTTTTACACCTACCACTGTTTGTCTCTGCATAACCCAAAGGTTGACTGGTAGAAAATGCCTATGGCATTAAGTCCGCCTCTGTACTTTGTGTTTGAAGTGTTAAATATAATAAATAAATAAATAATCCAATACTTCTTGGGAAGACTGGTTGTCAGCCTTTCGTGTAACTGTGAAGACTGTCAAAGATGTACAAATGTCAGCCGGCCATCCCTCGTCGACGGACCCACTAGGCAAGCAGATATTTTCAATTAAGTTTGTTTCGTTTATCGGTTTTCTTGCCAGCAAATTCTTAAGCTGCTTGCTACGGGAAAAATATCTCACAAAAACTATGTTCATCTTATTATGATGTTTTCCCATCAAAGAAACACATGGTTTTCAATAAACTACGCATCACCGATCCAGTAAGCAGTAAAAAACATGTAAATGGACCGTTACTGACTCACCGTTGGGTACTAGGCTACCATAACTGTTGAGAGACGACGTCATTCTTACTTTTGTACAATAGTAGGAACCTGCTTCGGCTTTGATCGGGTTTCTTCGTGTGTACGAAGCGCACTGCCTACTTGGGCCGGCTGAAGTTGGAGTTACGGGCACTCAAGCGTGACATGCAGTTCGAATTTCAAGTTGAAGAGCCTTTGATTTTTCTAAGATATGTTTTTATGCCTGTATTTTTGAGTTTAGTTAAACATTATTATTGCTGGGGTTCCAGGGGTATTTTTTTCTGTTCAATAAAAAACGTTGACCCACACTAGAAAATTTCTCCTGTATCGTGGATACTTTTAAAAACATTCTAACTTACTTGGGGAACGAACCCATGACACGTAGCGCAGCAGTCAAACGTTTGGCCACTGCGCCAGCCTGCAGCCGTGTGAAAACAAAACTATGCAGTACCAATTATTTTTCACGTTCGATAGTCTATAAACCTATTTTAAGCAATTGCTAGAACATTTGGTCAAAGCCCATTGGAGTGAAATCAACCTCTGTATCTATAATTATCTAGACTAGAGTATAATCAGTACACAATCTTCTCTCAAAACTGGAGCCCTGGTAGCAGGTAGACGTGGTCGCGGGAGACCGAGAAAAAAACGGCGAGGCTCCTTGGATGGTTTTTGTTTATTGACAGGAAGAAGCGAAAGGCTCTTGAGGAGCTCGTGGCTAAATAAATAGGAGCCGCTCGGGTCGATCTTTAGGTTAAGCCGCGCTTGCCTAGGTTGGTCTGTGGATGGGTGACCACCCGTTACATACCGAGTTTCCTCCGTGCCTCGGAAAGCACGTTAAGCCGTTGGTCCCGGCTGTCATTTGTAGATCTTTGACAGTCGTTACAGGTAGTCAGTGTCCCGAAAGTCTGACAACCAGTCTTACCAAGGGGTATCGTATTACTCAGTACTAACTGGGTTGTGGAGGTCAGATAGGCAGTCGCTCCATGTAAAATACTGATATTCAGCTGCATCCGGTTAGACTGGAAGCCGACCCCAACATAGTTGGGAAAAGGCTAGGCAGATGATGACAGGAAGAAGCGAAACATCGCGAAAAGTCGATGGAATGGGGCTTTTGCCCACGAGTGGGACACATCAGGCTTAAAAAATGATCTTGATAGGACCTTTGTCCAACAGTGGGATTATAATATTTTTGACCAAACCTACACTATTTATTATGTCGTAGGAAATCTACAACTTGACATTTAACATATGAGTCAGCGGTAGTAGCGGTACTAGGTTAGCAGAATTGTATAAGAGATTACGTCACTTAATAGAGATGGGATTATTCTATTGTTGTAAGAACTATGTGTATCAATCATAGCAGTAATTATCAGGCGTTGTACTCAATCGTTTAATTCATGAATTTTAATAGGATTATGCAATTGTCATTTTCTAGTAAATGGCTGGTCATTATAATGTTATGAGTAGGGACTAGGGACGCATGAGACTAAAAGAGTGATGGAAGAGGAAGGCCAAAGAAAAGACGAATGAATTGTGTCAGGAATCGTTAAAAAAATAGAATGACCAAGGACTGGGACATGATTTTTATGGGAGACTCTAGGCAAATAATGTTGCCAAGTAATTATCAATCAATAAATAATTTTTTTCAATCTACTTCCTCGAAAATTGGCTGTCATTGCACTACAATTAAGTTTAACATATAATGTATTTTACCCTCGCCTGGCTACTCGGGCGTAAAATCCGCCTCGGCCGCAATGCCGTTTCCTCATTTTAATAAAAATGTACTAAGTACTGCTATTATAAAACTGAAGTTCCCTAATCCTTAAAAATTATTATAATATGCTGTTAAACATCAAGCTACCAACTTCAGGAACCAAACAAAAGGAGAAACCGTGGGACACGGTTAACTTAAAATATTTACTCTTAACCACCAACTGCAACTTGTGCTTATTACTAACTAGCTTTCGCCTGTGGCGTCGCTTGCGTTTAATTCGGGGTAACACGGTTCCCCTTGCGCCTTATTGATTTGTAATAGCAACGCTAAGTTTTCCCTTTTTTTCGTCTTTCTCCCATACCCCCTTTTTTAAAAAAAAGTTAGCCTATGTCCGTCTCCTGGTTCCCAACTATCTCTGTACCAAAATTCATATTATATTCGAAATCGGTTCAGCCATTAAAGCGTGAAGAGGTAACAAACAAACTCACTTTCGCTTTTATAATATTAGTAAGGATATTGTCTATATCACAGCTATTGTTTTGTAAAACAGTAATCAAGCAACGTTATTAATCGAAATACTAATGTCTACGTTAATTTTAAATTCGTGATCGCCATATCATAATCGGTGCCAAGGTTTTGAAACTAGCGTTGCGCTTGCGTCAATTCCTTTTACGCACGCGTTCGAGTGTTGTGTGTGAATCGATTTTTTTTATCGATTACTTGGCTTATTGGACGATTCGCACGAATTTAACTCGCACAAAACGTGCGAATCGACTCCTTTAAAACATATTATTTTTTCTGTAGTCGATTCGCACGAATTTCATTTATTGGCGTGCGAATCGACACCCTCACAAATATGTAGTAGACTATTCGCACACATTTCATTTTAAGGTTTAAAAAAATTAAAGTACAGTCGTATTCAGCCATCACTGAAATAAAAACAAAAAATAATCGAAGTTTAAGTAACAGTGATTCAAATTGTGATTATAGCCCTTTTTAGGGTTCCGTAGTCAACTAGGAACCCTTATAGTTTCGCCATGTCTGTCTGTCCGTCCGTCCGTCCGTCCGTCCTCGCTTAATCTCTGTGACCGTTAGCGCTAGAAAGCTGAAATTTGGTACCAATATGTATATCAATCACGCCGACAAAGTGGTAAAACAAAAATTTGAAAAAAATGTTTTATTAGGGTAGCCACCCTATATGTAAAGTAGGAAGTGATTTTTTTTTTAATTTCAACCCTTACGTGTGATATATTGTTGGAAAGGTATTTAAAAATGAATAGGGGTTTACTAAGATCATTTTTTGATAATGTCAATAATTTCGGAAATAATCGCTCCAAAAGTAAAAAACAATGTGTCCCCCCCCCTCTAACTTTTGAACCATAAGTCTAAAAATTATGAAAAAAATCTGAAAAGTAGAACTTTATAAGGACTTTCTATGAAAATTATTTTGAACTTGATTGACACAACAGTTTTTGTACAAAAAAGACAAAAAGTTGTACAAAATAATTTCTGGACTAAGTTTGTAGTATAATCGTATATGCAAGCTTTTTTTGTAACTTTGTTTACATATTTTATTATCCTGAACGTATCTTTTTTCAAACAAAAAAAGAATTATTGAAATCGGTTCTCGCAATCCAAAATTACCACCAAAATTGCACGTCTTTGTATTAATTAGTAACCCAATTCCTCGAGAGATGGCGCTGTAGGTACTTATTACATTGGATCGGGTATTACCGAATTGTTCGGTTGGCCTCATAACTGGGAACACTTATTGTGACGGACGGGAAACTACGGAACCCTACACTGAGCGTGGCCCGACACGCTCTTGGCCGGTTTTTTTTTTTGGGTGGGAAATCATCCAATGACTTCCCCCGCTCTGGGCGGAGCGGGAGGGCATGTCAGACTTGTACTGACTTAAACCCACCCATGTTTCTTCTTTTGCCCTTTACGTTCCGAGGCCGCGGTATCTCTTTCGAACAACCCGCAACCCCGGCAGGCAGAGGCTCTGGCAAGCCCCTCTGCTTTGCTGACTCTCTTTGAGGCGCGCGTGAAACACGAACGCGCCGTCGATACGGCCTGTCGTCAATCGACGGACGGACGGTGAACTACCCATTGCTCACCGCCCACAGGCCCTCATCTACGGTGGCCGGAAGTCGTCTCGCGGCGCCCGGCGCCATGGGCGTCTCCCGCGGCGGCTGGGTTGGGCAGATGTTCTCTCCCTCAAACGCCCGGCCACCGCCTTCGCTAGCATTACTGCTTCGCAGAAGGTGGTGACCGCTTCCCATTCCCTCTCGCTCCGGACCATGGCCTGAACCAGGGCCGGACGCGAGAGATCGCCGCCGCCGATCGCTTCTACGAGGGCACGGCGGTGCTCCGCCCAAGCCGGGCAGATCGCCACTGTGTGCTCCACCGTGTCCTCCGGGCGATCGTCACAATGGTGACACCCGGGCGCTTCCTCCCGTCCGATGATGTGCAGGAACCTCCCGAAACTTCCGTGTCCGGTGAGGACCTGCGTCAGGCGGTAGGTGAGGACGCCATGACGCCTCTCCAGCCACTCCTCAAAGAGGGGACTTACCGCCACTATTGTAGCGTGCCCTTGATTATAGCCCTAGTTCTAGTTTTATGATTAAAAGTTTTATTGTTATAATTATGAGAACTGTGTATTTTAGGTACACTTCTGAAAAAGAGCGCGAGCTTAGAAGATGTTTAGTACTTAGTTTTAATTTTAATACAGATATTGTTGATTATGGATTGTGATTTTATTTTCTATCTATTACGAGTAAAACATATTTGACCTTACTACTTCTGTGCTCAAGTATACTTTATCTTAACTGCATTTCATAAAAAAACAATGTGTGCGAATAGCCTACTACATATTTGTGAGAGTGTCGATTCGCACGCCAATAAATGAAATTCGTGCGAATCGACTACAGAAAAAATAATATGTTTTAAAGGAGTCGATTCGCACGTTTTGTGCGAGTTAAATTCGTGCGAATCGTCCAATAAGCCGATTACTTTTGTTGGGAATCGATTTTTAATGGTGATCGATTCTTGTGAATAGGTTATGAAATGTCTGTTGGTATTATAGGCTGTGTATACTTTAATACCTGCTTGATTCATCCTATAAATGTTGATCAGTTGATAAAGTCAGTTCCTATAAAAAGTCTTAATAAAGCACGGAGGGTTCCGTATAAAATTGCGACATAAACAACCATATCTTTCGACTGCGTAGATTTAGATGGTTGATTTTTTTTACAGCACAAAAGGACCACAGACACAGACAAGTCTATGGTTGTAATTACACTTGACGTTTCCAACATTCACGTTCCCGAGATAAAAAGGTTTTGACAGACAGACAAACAAACAGACGGACAACAAAGTAAACAAAAACTAGAGGATGGATGTTTGTTACTCTTTCACGTGAAAACGGCTGAAGGGATCTTGATGAAATTTGGCACAGAGGTAGATTATAGTCTGGAATAGTCTTATAGTTTCGATATTACGCGGGTGAGGCCACGGGCGCCAGCTAGTTGAAAAATAAAATGAGAATAGCTGTAATAGGAAATGTGTAACATGTAATGATAAAATTATGAAATAAAATCTAATATATAAAATTCTCGTGTCACAGTTTTCGTTCCCATACTCCTCCGAAACGGCTGGACCGATTTAAATGAAATTTTGTGTACATAATTAGGTAGGTCTGAGAATCGGCCAACATCTATTTTTATACCCCTAACTGAGCAGCGGGTGAAACCACTGGGCACAGCTAGTCTAATATATAAGTATTTTGTGCACTTTCAGTTACGTAGAGTTGTCTATCTTTTACAGTACTTACCCTCAAATTATTATTGGAAAAATCCGTAAATTAGTTTAATTAAAATTGCAGAACAGGTGTTCTCTAGGCCGTTGTGTCAGTTCAATGAATCGGTAAATCGGTAGTCCCCAATCCAATGAGACATGTTTATTTTTATCGCAATGTTTAGACTCGAATCTTGACCCAATTGTTCAAATGACCGCTTCCTTTGTCCTCTTTGTGATGTAGTAGAGAGTTACTATAACCCTCGAGGAGCTCGTAGCTAAATCTATAGGTTAAGCCGCGCTTGCCTAGGTTGGTTTGTGGATGGGTGATTTCTGTACAAGTTAGTTGTTTCGGGTCTGGCTGTTTGTGTATGTGAGTTTAAATGTTTGTAAACGCACCCACGATACAGGAGAAATGCCTAGAGGAGCCTTTTTTTAAAATTAATTTACTTAATCTGGTCTAATTACTGCAAATAATAAAAAAAAGATAAAATTTAAAAAAAAAACCTCTTCCAAAAAGATCATTCAGAAGCTAAAAATATTAATCTATTTTTGTACTCTTTTGAGGACCGTGAGAGTGTGGTCCCATAAATAGAGAGGTTTTCAGGCAGGAAATAACCTTTTCCTAACTTGGGGGTGCCATAGGCGTTTGTCGCGTTTACGGATCATTGAGCAGTATCATTTCTCCGGCATATTTATGGGGATATCAGCACTTTGCTTGCTTTATACATATAAAAATACAATGAATTTTGATTTTGACGGGCCTGTTTGTCTAGCGGTTAGTGGCCCTGACTGCTGAGCCGAAGGTCGTGGGTTCGATTCCCACCCAGGACAAACTTTGTGTGATGAGCATGATTGTTTGTTCTGTGCCTGGGTGTGATTTATCTATAATATGTATGTATTTATAAATTATATAAGTATGTATGCTTAGCTTGGGATCAGATAGCCGTGTGTGAATTGTCCCAAGATATTTTTTTTTTATTATTTAGAATTTAAATAAGTATCCCGTTTCAGGTGTTAATTATAATTTAATTTTATACAAATTGGTTGGTAGGTAGAATGATGCCCATCATGTACAGACGACGGCTGGTCAACTTACACTAAACTATTATAACCTGATCTCTCTACTACGAATCGCAAACCGTAGTCGAGAGATCAGGTTAAAATGGTTTTGTATAGCTTAATATGGCGTTCTCTGTATATACCATTTGTAGTGAGCACTATTTGCCTATTCTCAATTCTTTCACTCAGCTGATTTTAGGGTTGTCGCACGGCAGTTGTTCCAAAATTTTAAATGTCTTTTTCTCTAAAAGTATAGTATTTAAATCATGGGAACATGCACATAAATATAAGACCTAAGCTGTATGCCCCTAAAATGTTAGTACGTTTTTTACGCATTGTATAAAAACATATTTGTATATAAAAGGTTAGTGTTAGTCTTAAATTCATTAAATATTTACAAACCATGAGAAAGTGACTAAACTAAGATTAAGGGGATGTCCAAACGAAGAGAATATTTGTTACCGACACGGCAAACTATTACAAGTAACCGTATTTATTAATCAAATATTCATTGTAAGTAAGCATACTATAAATATATCTAGTAATGCTAAGGAGGAGGCCGGGCGTTTGAGGGAGAGATCATCAGGCCAACCTAGCCGCCGCGGGTGACGCCCAAGGCGCCGAGCGCCGCGAGACGTCTCCCGGCCACCGTAGATGAGGGCCTGTGGACGGCTGAGCTATGGGTAGCGAGCCGTCCGTCCGACTATTGACGACAGGCCGTGACGACGGCGCGTTCGTGTTTCACGCGCGCCTCAAAGAGAGTCAGCAAAGCAGAGGGGCTTGCCAGAGCCTCCGCCTGCCGGGGTTGCGGGTTGTTCGAAATAGAAGGAACATGGGTGGGTTTTAGTCAGTACAAGTCTGACATGCCCCCCCCGCTCCGCCCAGAGCGGGGGAACTCATTGGATGATTTCCCACCCGAAAAAAAAGGGGATGTCCAAACGAAGAGAATATTTGTTACCTACACGGCACACTATCACAAATAACCGTATTTATTAATCAAATATTCATTGTAAGTAAGTACGTATCTGAAAGAAAAGTTTCGACGTTTGCGCAGCGGTAGTTTTATAGTAATAGTGTAAATTAAGTACTTACCTAAATAAACAACGACGGCAATAAGACACTTGGGCGCCAAAGTACTCCTGCGCATCGCTGTCATCTGGAAGCTTACCTACCCGGGGTCTAAAATGGCCGCTTTAGACCTTTTTAGACCCCCAGAAATACACTCAAAAAAGCGGACAGTTGCTTGTTTATTTTTAAGGTTCCGTACCTCAATAAGAAAAAACGAAACGAAAGTTTTTTGTCCGTCGGTCTATCTGGTCTCTATCTCAGGAACTCGTAGGGGTATCGAGTTGTATTGAAACTAAAACGATTAAGTAAAATCGATTTAAACAAATCGTTTTGAAGAACTCCCATCACTATTAACAAGTCTAGACCGAACGACGCCATCTTTTAAACAGCTGACCATTCAGTGATGCAGCGCGTCGATCTATGTTCTATAATTAAACGGTTGTTACCGTCAATTGCTTTATTTAATGCTACATTGTCATTTTTCAACTTTCACAGCATATCTACTCTACAAGCCTCCTTTAGGTTTGTAGTTACTTGTTGCAGAACGAGAACCTATTATTATAAATTAGATTAGATCTGCCTAAACATACCGTCCAGAGCTATCAATTCGTTGGTTATTTACAAACAGCAAATTCAGCCGCTTTTATTTTCGTTTCATTGGACGCTATAAAATACCAAAGCGCTTTTCGCTGCAACGGTATGATATTTTCCGCTTGACGACAACTTATCTAGGTCAGAAGGGCTCTGGGAGCTCTGACGTCATACTGCATTCGAAGTTCGAACACCGGCCAGTCCTAAAAAGGTCGCATTAACCAACTTCGTTCATCGTAAAATTAGCCCTACACCCTATGAATAGAGATGAATATTGAATTTTCCGTTTTAATTACCAATTACCTTGCTTCTATTTTATTTTACCAAAGGTCGTAAGAGTCATTTGTTTAAATTCAATCTTGTGAGTAAACGATAAGGTTGGGATTTGATTGATCTTTATCTATTGCGTTATGTTGGCATGTTACGAAGGTCTTATTAACATACAAAAGCTCTTTTAGCATTATGGGCGCCTAGTACTTTGTCATCGTGTGAGAGGTGAAGCGTGATCTTTGTTTTACGTTTGTCATTGGTTACTGTTTATCATCATCTGCTTAGCCTTTTTGTATGTTGGGGTCGGCTTCCAGTCTAACCGGATACCAGTATTTTATATAGAACGATTGCTATTTGACCTTTACAACCTAGTAATTGCATAGGTACCCCTTTTTTTCCGTGTGGGAAATCATCCAGTGACTTCCCCCGCTCTGGGCGGAGCGGGGTGGCACTTCAGACTTGTACTGGCTAAAACCCACCCATGTTCCTTCTATTGCCCTTTACGTTCCGGGGCCGCGGTATCTCTTTCGAACAACCCCGGCAGGATTGCATACCCCTTCGTAATAAAAAACCGATCTGGTTGACCTTGACCTTGTGATTTTACCTTAAAAAATGACATTTAATTTTACTGCATCGTTGGTCCGGTTTATGCAAGTCCTACTGCTAAGCATTGAGGCCCTGCGTTCCATTACTAAGTTGGTAATCTCCCATTAGCAATTTCTCAACAGACCATAGTCTAGATTTATGGTTATACTAGCTTTTGCCCGCGGCTTCGCCCGCGTTTAATTCGGGGTAACACAGTTCCCCTGATTTGCAGGTACCTGCTACTTGTAGTTTTTGCCCTAGCGCCTTGTTTATTGTAATAGAAAAGCTATGTTTTCCCTTTTCTTCCCTCCTTTCCACTTTAATTAAAATAAAGTTAGCCTATGTCCGTCTTCAGGGTCCCAACTATCTCTGTACCAAAATTCATCAAAATCGGTTTAGCCATGTAGGCGTGACGACGTCACAAACAAACAAACTCACTTTCGCTTTTATAATATTAGTAAGGATGTTTAGGTTGGTCCCTATTACACTAAACTTATGTTTGAAATGCGTTTGAATCTCCGTTGAGCCCTTTTTAAGGCTTTATGTTATATAAATGACACCTAGGCCAGATAATCTCAATGTATAAAGCCTACTTTTTATCATAATATCTAGGTAAATAGGTTACCGGGTCGCTTGCGATAGGCGTGGCTGAATGCATTCGAAACTTTCGGCTTGCAGCTTTCAAAGTTCTGGCAATTTTGGATATAAAAACACGCCTGTATTCCCTCTGCAAAACAATAAATCAGCACTTGTACCTTAATCAAAATGTGATGAACCAAAAAATGATTGTTGAAGACGAAATGACAGAATGAAATTCGAAATAAGAATATTTAAAAATTTAAAAATCAATGTTCTAAAAGGAATGAATTTGAAGCAACAGAGAGGATGAAATACCCACTCTGTTACAAGTTCACCCATATTTCACCAATGCCTTCAACAACATTATAATACCTTTTTGTACCACTTGCTCAAAAAAGTGACATTCTATGCTACAAAAAGCGAACATAACAATAGTCATTTTTAATCTGTCAAAAACAGGGAGAGAAAGTTGTACTGAATTTCATTCATCCCCTAGGGAGAGAATGTGATTTAAAATTGGAATACTTAATACTGAACTACATCTGTGTTTACACCCTTGATTTTGTAGGTATATAAAGCATTAAGCATTTTTTTTAAAAAAGGAACACGCAATTAATATGCAGTTATGATTATTAAATAAAATTACCAAAACCGACGAGGTCGTATGAGCTTGATACCTTTGCTTTTCAGACAAAACATATTAGTCTAGGAATTTGCCGCGATTTTGTTTTCTTCAAATACCTACATAAACGTTAAGTTTATTTTTATAAATAAGTTAATGTTTTAAAAATACATACATTGTTAAATCAAAGCGACAGTGACAGTGTATTGTCGGATTCCATCAGAGCAAATGCTGCCGCAATCATACTCATCAACAATAAATGTACCAAACAAAAGTGTAGCTCTCTTTATAAATAATTGGACCAATGTTCGAATCTTAACTTTTACTTTTAATGTCATTATCTTTGATAAATGCTTATCTCATATTATTACTGTGTTAATTTTTTCGCAAATGGTACGAAAAGTAGAGTATTTTCCTCGGTGATAAAGCTGTCTTAGTCTTGGGTAAACTTAAATCTCTCGCTACACTCAGGACTCGTCTTAAATCTCTCGCTACACTCAGGACTCGTCTTAAATCCCTCGCTTCGCTCGTGATTTAAGTTTTTAACACCCTCGCTACGCTCGGGAGTAAACCTCGAGTCCTTCGTTACACTCACGATTTAAATCGTCACCCACGACAGAAGACACTGCTTTATCCCCTTGGTTAATAATCTACTAATATGTAAATTACTCCATACATACAATCTACGAATATTGCGCAAGATCCAACGATTCACGAATTAAAAACAAAAATAATCCTACTATTTCGGTAATCAATACCTCTCTACTCTAATTTAAACTCTATCGTAATAGGCTTAAAGTTTGTTTTCCTCTGCTAGGTAGTCTGAAGGTTTATTCAAATGAGTATAGTCCAACTACTTAACTTCCTGGTCGCCTAGTACTATTCTGCGCAGTTACATCATAATGTAATGCATAGTTTCTACACCTGTGGGTATTAATCACTCTAATGGCACGTGTATTATCTATTTATTACCTAGATCCCTTTGTTTCTGTTTTTTAGTTTCGTTTTTTCGCTGAAAGAAAATCATACCAATCCACAATTTGGTGCATAATAAAAAGAATTACATGAAAGAATATTTAATATCAGCTATGCCCGTTGTTTCATCTGCGCATACCGGGATAAAAAGTAGTATTATGTTAATCCAGGGTATAAACTATCTACATACCAAATTTCATCTAAAACCATTAAGCCGTTTTAGCGAGACGGAGTAATAAACGTTCACACACACGTATACAAACTATCGACTTTTAAATATTAGTGCTTCTTTCTTTTCAAAACAAAAAGGTGCTGACTCTAAACGAAAAACCTCTTGGCCAATTTAGTATCCTAGTCTTTCCGCAGCGATCTTTCACTTTTTTTTCCTCCCCATACACTTGGACAAGGTATTTTTAGGATTTCGTACCTCACAAGGAAAGAACGGAACCCTTATTGGATGACTTTGTCCGTCTGTCTGTCAAAACCTTTTATATCATTAGCGCGTCAGAATTCTGTGGTCTTTTCGTCCTGTGAAAATACCAACCCTGTAAGTCTACACAGTCAAAACATATGGCTGTTTATGTCGCAAGTTTGTACGGGGCCCTCGATACCCTAGCAAACTCGCTTTTTTAATGTTTACTCACACCAAACAATTTCTCTTGTACCGTGGGTGTGTTTACAAACATTTAAACCAACATCTGTGCTCACATATACAAAAACCCAGGCGGAACTGGGTGTTAATGTTTGGGTTCAAATCTAATATTATAATAATGCGAAAATAACCTTGTCTCTTTGTTTGTCTAAGTATTACTTTTTCACAGTTAAACCATTTTTTTTTTAATATTATAATAGCGATAGGAAATATACTTTATTGTTTAAACTAATTATAAATTAAACTAAACCACAGATAATATAATACTAACGTACAGATACTCCATCTCATACAAAGAAACGTGACCGCCATAACTTGCTCATTTCTTCGGGCTATTCGGGCTATTTTTTTTTTACTCACAACGGCGCTAGATGGTGCTTGCAGCGATAGTTTAGTTTACATAAAGAACCAATAGATGGCGATAAAACCATACTGCATACAAAATAAAATTATGGTAGCCGTTTGACCTTGAAGCTTACGATACTCGGCAATCACCTACTTTGTGATAGCGCATGATTTCTTGAGCGTGGGATTATACTATCTATGGCGTGGGGTATAGGTCCATGTTTTTCGGCAGACTTAGTTATTTGTTAGGTTCGGCGTAAACGTTAACGCAAATTATGATAATTATCAAGTAAGTATTTAAATCAATTAAAATTATTTATAATATCGAAATAGCTCTTGCAATGATAGGAGACACTGAGACACAGGGCAGGGAATTATTTTTTAACAGACTCAGTTTCGTGTGTGTAATTTTTTTAATTTTAATTACAAGTTGTTACTTAACTAAGTAGGTAGTAATATTTGTATGTTGTGTTGGTACCTACCTATAAAAATAGGTAAATATACTTACCGGCTCGGATATTAGGCGCTAGATGATAGAGTGGGGATAACCTTGCGCTTTGTACTGTACAGACGCCAGTTCCCAATCCCCACTTTGTCAAATCTAATTTAGTTTGTTCGGCCGCAGTATATACAATGTACTCTGTGGCCGCAGTCAAAGGTTTAGAAATTCTACAGTTCTGGCTAGGTTGACCTGCCGACTGCTGATGTCTGTACACTTACAGAAAAAACACTTACGAGATGTATTTAAAGAAATTTATTCTCAAAAAAGACTACAGTCATGAGAGTCGGGCAGTGCATGAGAACTTGAGATCCAAAAATTTATCTTCTGCGCATGTGAAGTTAAACAAGCGCTCAAGATCCGTGCCATTTACTTTCCATTCTAATATTATCCAACCACTTACTGGCATATTGAACTGAATGTGGGGTTGAGTTTGTCTCAGCCCCACATTCAGTGTAAAATACCTACAAGCTAATAAAATGCAAGCGTAATTTATGAGTAGGTATAGGTAGGGGTACCTTTAGATTCGAGTCGCATAATGTACCTACTTATCAGTTTCATTTGAATTGCGTTTTATGCTACAAGACGACATCTAACTTAGTCCAGCCCAGTCCAGACCTTGGAACCAGTTCTTTTTAACAATTATTATCCGATGGCAGTCCTTAATACAAAATTGATCACTTCAGAGTCGGTTCTTGGTAATTATTATAAAATAGGTACTAGCTTTCGCCCGCGTTAAATTTGGGGTAACACAGTTCCCCTTGCGCCTTATTGATTTGTAATAGCAACGCTAAGTTTTCCCGTTTCTTCCCTCTTTCTCCCTCACATCCCACTTTTTTCAAAAAAATATTAGCCTATGTCCGTCTCCTGGTTCCCAACTATCTCTGTACCAAAATTCATCAAAATCGGTTTAGCCATTAAAGCGTGAAGAGGTAACAAACAAACAAATAAACAAACAAACTCACTTTCGCTTTTATAATATTAGTAAGGATACAATAAATATAATAGAAATCGGATATTTTGGACGTGTCATGGTAGACGTTCTCGTGCCGCCTTCAAATGTAATTAGAGCTTGTAATGTACCTACTTATGCCGCTGGGCTAAATCGCCTGCCTTAACCCAGCGGGTTCGTTCGCCAGGCTGGCCAGGTTTTGGTGCGCAGAGGTCTATCCAAATACGAGGATGATGATGATGATGATCTTTGTTTGAAGGAAAAATTTATAAAAAAACACAATAAATTATAAATAAAAATAAATAAATATCTTGGGACAACTCACACACGGCTATCTGATCCCAAGCTAAGCAGAGCTTGTGTTATGGTAACCAGACAACTGATATACATACTTATAAAATTTATAAATACATACATATTATAGATAAATCACACCGAGACACAGAACAAACAATCATGCTCATCACACAAAGTTTGTCCTGGGTGGGAATCGAACCCACGACCTCCGGATCAGCAGTCAGGGCCACTAACCACTAGACCAACAGGCCCGTCAACAAATTAATATTTTTTTTAAATAAGTACTTTATCATTTACAATGAGTAAGTAGGACTGCCTCGTTGGTCCAGTGGTCGCAAGAGCTACTATTGAGCAGTAGGATCTAGGTGCGATTCTCGGGTGGGACAAAATACCAATACCTAACCCTATGGGAAATAAGGCGTAATGTTATGTATGTATTAACTATTAAGTTCATATATTACTTTTTCTGCTATTTTTGAAGTTGACTGAAAAATTAATAAGTTTGCCTTTGCCTTTCAGTAAAATACATAAAAAGTAGATACAGAATAGCAGACAAAGACATACAACAAGACCTTTGGGTATTTAATTGAATCTGTAGGTCCTACCTATGTAATTGATTTATCAAACAGCATCCACCTGAAGATTAATAATATCATACATAATTATGAAGAACGATGATTAAACATTTATTTTGAAGTAACCTTAATTTTGATGAAGATTGTAATGATTTTTTGCGACTTTTGGCTTCAAGGACTTTATTCCCAAAGTTGACACTTGAGACCGCAAAATTGTAAATACCTATATTATTATTCTATGGCGCAGATTAGCGTTTTATTCATAGATTATAAGAAAAGTAGGTTTTGTTGTTCTATGTCCGAAATATATTTTGTTTTACTTAATATATTTGCATTTCATAACTATTTCATTCTATCTAAATAGGTATGGTATGTATCATTTAGGACGTGTAGTAAAACTTAAAACAACGCCATCTATTAGCACAATTAACACCAAATGAGTTACTTAACCACAACGTAGTACAAAATTTTCTCACCAGAGGCAACACCATAATATTATTTAGTAAAATCATGGAATTTGGAACTAGGAGCCCATTATTCTCGATTTTTGTGTTATGGGGATTTTTAAAAACAAGAACATACTTCTTCCAAGGTCAAATTTAAACAATTACACAAACTTCAAAAACAAATCGATACACATAACGCCATCTATTGAGGTTTTTTTGAACTATTTTTTCTTTCTTCGCAATGAGACCCCATGACTAAACTAAACTTATAAATAAATAAAAAAATAGCGTCAAAAAATTCGTCCTCAACGCTGTCAGTTGGCAATGTCCCCAAGAGACTGGCCGCGTTGCCACGTTGTATGGCAACGCTAAGCCTCTGGCCAAAGTAAAAGCCAGCCCTTGGGTCACGGGAAGTGTCAACCAAACGTTTTGATATTGCCTTAAAAAGGCTGTCAGCACAAGGACCCCACGGTCCCAGAGTTTCAACCCCAAACGGCTCAAAAATATAGTTCCCAATAAGGTTAAACCATTGAACTTATCGATATAATTTAGCAGGACCTGCTACCCTACCATGACGTCTTAAAGCAGAACTGATACCACTGAGGGAAAGAGACAGAGCTATACAGGGTGTCTAGCACTATCTCTTTCCCTCAGTGGAATAAGTTCTGCTTTAAGACGTCATGGTAGGCCTACTGGGTTGCTTCTCATCTTAGTTGGCAGTCAAAGTCGTGGGCAACAGCTAGTTCTTAAATAAAACTGCATAAATCTTTTTACAAATTGAAGAGAAGTATGTTTCTTTCAACTCCCTTTATACAGGAATATGGATTTTGCCCTTACCTTCTAAAAGCGATGGTAATTCATCTAAAAAGTAACCCAATGCAAAAAAGTCAATAAAATATCTATTAAAACAACACCCGTCTTTGTGGAGGGAAATCATCAAATAACTTCCCCCGGTTTGGCCGGAGCGGTGGGAGTGTCAGACTTTTAATGACTAAAACCCACCCATGTTCGTTCTTTTGCCCTTTATATTCCGAGGTGGTATCTCTTTCGAACAACCCGCAAGCCCGCAACCCTGGTGGTCCTGGTAGGCCCCTCTGCTTTGCAAACATCTCTTTGAGGCGCGCGTGGAACACGAACGCGCCGTTGACACGGTTTATCATCACTAGACGGACTGATTACAACACCCTGAAATAGACAATCAATGGTGCAGATCACACAAAAGTGACAGCTACCTGGCTTCAATCCAGGTACTCCATAGCAACCCCGTCAATCTTGGCTCCAAGAGTACTTTCTAATGACATAACAGACTAATTTGAATGCGTCCACGTCAATTTCTGAGAAATCTTTGTCGTAATCAACCATAGAATTAATGAAGTTTCAAAGTCTAGAATGTCATATGCTACGATCCTTATACGGCCTTTGCTTCGACCACATGCATACGACTGGTATTCTGATCATACATGAACGAGTACTAGTACAGTACTGATATTTTTGTGACCATTTTAATAATCGGAATCGGCTGCAATCTTCTTCAGCGACTTTTCGCAGTCCAGAACTGGAGAAAGGCCTACGCAATGTATATCAAGCTCCTCCATTCATTTTGTCTATGAAAGTGAAGTGAACTGATTTCCAAGATACAGCTACCCTACCATAACGTCTTAAAGCAGAACTTATTCAACTGAGAGAAAGAGACAGAGCTATACAGGGTGTCTAGTACCATCTCTTTCTCACACAGGAATAAGAACTGCTATAAGATGTCATTTTAACCCTACAGGTTCTTTAACTAGTTTGGAAGTCAGGTGCTCATTTAGTTTTTATCAGGCTTTCTATGTGTGCCTTGTGTAGTCAAAATTGTACTAGGCTATATTCTACAGAGTCCAATAAACGATACTTAAAATTAAATTGTCACAATATCGTCCTTCGCAGCTTCGCTATCCGGTCAGACTTAAAATAGCGATACACCTAATTTTTAATCTGACCGTAGTTGCTATGGTATATCATGATTGTGTGAAGAATAATAAATATGACAAGAATGGAGTTGAAAACTGAGATGACTGCTTATAGAAATGTATAGAAGAAGACGGCAGGCCAGAAGCTGATTACAAACTAGTAAGGATAGTAAAAATAACCCAGTAATGTTGTGTAACCCAAAAATGCCAGTTAATTCATATAAGATAATGATTTTCCACCAGATTCGGTTGAACTTGAAGTCATCTAGGAAATAGTTTAAGAAAGAAGGCGGATGAGACCTAAATATTAATCAAAACTGTGTTGTCTATAGCAAATGACCATATGACCTCAGTAATTAAGCTAATGAACGCTTCATCAACAAAATGTAGAATCATCCACAACGTCACAATTTTCTAAAGAGTGATAATCATAGAAAAACAACTCCAAAATAACAGGTTGCTAACCTAAATCATATAATCATAATAAATACCCCCCCTACTGAAGAATAATCAAGCATCTCTGCCACATGTTGTGACTGGGTGCAAAAGAGATGGAACATACAATCGCACAAGATAGAAAGAGATAAACGAATGTTTGTCAACATAGAGACGTGTATTTTTAGATATGTTTCCGTGAGCAGAATTTAGATAAGTGACGTGAATTAGTATATCAACGCTTTTGTCGTTTATAGGTTAGTATGTTGTTGATTCTGTAGGTAATTGTTAATTACTAACGGGATAAAAAATATTTCATATCAACGTTAAACGAATAGATAAGTGTTTTTGTATATTTAGTAAAATAACCACGCAATTTTTTTTGTTTGTAAGGATAAGTAATTATACAATTTTGAGTACCCTAGGGAACTGTTTTAGGACCTACTGTGCGTATGACGAAATATTTTTCAGACTATTTTTCAAACTTCTAACCTCTGTCTGATAAAACTTTAGCTTTCTTGGTATTTCAATAATATCCATCTTCCAAAACATGGATCTTCTTCAATGACTAACGTATGGCCTTCGTTAAAAGTCGCTTGGCAGACGAATTGGCGATCACTGTTATTCGCAGATAAAATAACGATTCAGTCTCTTTATGATCATGGTTCCCTAATACTAATATCAAACCGCATAACAGGAATAGAACGTCGCGTTGTAGATGTCTTCGTCTGCAACTACAACTAACCAGTCTTACCAAAAGATATATATTACCCAGTACTTACTGCGTTGTGGAGGTCGGATCGGTACTTTATTCATGTAAACTACTGGTATTCAGCTGCACCCGGTTAGACTTGAAGGTGGCCCCAAAATAGCTGGGAAAAAGCTAGGTAGATGTTAACTTCTAAGCCCACAGAACATCATAGCTACTTATTAAATAATCAAGTTTATAATCATCATTAAAATGTTACGCAAAATGAGCGCGTGCACAAACTGCGTAGTATTTACGCAATAGATTTTGCTGACAAAGAAACACATGTTACAACTTCTGTTATCCTCTCAGTACAATGGTCCAGCTTATAACGTGGTTGTTAGATGGTACTTGTAACATCCTCTGCTACCCTGGTAGCATAAGTTAAGTACTAGTTTATTGAGTGGTCGAAAAAGTTAAAAATATTCTGTTCTGAAAAGAAATATGTGGGTTGAACAACAAAAAAAAACGTGAGGAAAACCTGTTGTCTCAAATCACCAACACGCAGTGAGCGTGGTGATCAATGCCCGGCTGTATGAGAACAATCCTTTGTTCTGCATTGGAACAATAACTGGGTGATATTATTAGACGAAACGGCTTTACATCTATTCAACAAATATCAGTATAGTCTTATCGCGTAAAATGCATGATACGCAAACGTGCCGTCATGTTAAAGATAGCATTTTCTCTGCTCACCTCGTAAAGATAAGGGGGAATCTAATTCAATTAGTAGATAAACCATGGACGAACTCGTGTTAAATCAGCTGGTATGCAAGTCATGTGTGTTACATGCCTTGTTTATTTGATATCTTGTAAACTTCTGGTAGCCTAGTACTTACAGGAAATGATATGAAGATTGTAGAATCCAGCGTTACCGAAAATTGGCCAGTGGCTTTGTCCGGGAATCTAACCATACATTCTTCGGCAGCAAACCTTTTAGAACTTCTGCTACCCTAGTCCTTGTATCAGATATCAGAGCTGGTAATCTAATGATAACCGATGTTTACAAGAAAGTAAAAAATATTTAGAAATTCTTCATTCACATCTTTGAAACTTCTGCAGCCCTAGTACTCAGCGAAAATGAGTGCGAAGGCAAAAATACGTTTCTCGGTTTTCCCAGATTCGGCCGATTCCGGATATTTTTATCTGGAAAATCTTATCAAGCAACCCAATTTTCCATGCCAAAGATTTGCAATTCAGATGACGTCAATCTCAATGCAGCATCAATAAAATTACGACGATTTGACAGTCGGTACAACTGCCATACATAACTTAAGCATGGAAAGTTTCAAATATGATCGTGAAAAAGCTGTGAAGGTAGAGAAAGAAACGATGGAAAAACTGTGTGAAGTTATAATATTATGTCTAGAAAATACGTGTCTGATGAGAAGACTTGCATAATAGAGAAAGAAGTATGAAGAAGATGACTCCGATTTAGTTGACATAAGGGTAGCAGAATTGGGAGAGAACCTAAAACCAACCCAGCCGCTGCGGGAGACGCGTGCGGGCGTCGGACGCCACGAGACGACTCCCCGCTACCGTAGAAGAGGGTCTGTAGACGGTGAGCAATAGTTAGCTCACCGTCCGTCCGTCTAGTCACGACACACCGTGTCGAAGGCGCGTTCGTGTTTCACGCGCGCCTCAAAGAGATGTTAGCAAAGCAGAGGGGCCTGTCAGGGCCACCGCCCAGAGCGGGGGAAGCTATTTAATGATGATCACGTCTGTGTTTCTTACATCGTAAGTCAAAATACAGCTGTTGAATGTACCTGTATGAAATAACATTATTATCAAACATTAAAACACAGACGTCCTTGCGATACCATTGTTTTATGATAACACTAGCTTTCGCCCGCGGCTTCGCCCGCGTTAAATTTGGGGTAACACAGTTCCCATTGCGCCTTATTGATTTGTAATAGCAACGCTAAGTTTTCCCTTTTCTTCCCTCTTTCTCCCTCACATCCCACTTTTTTCAAAAAAATATTAGCCTATGTCCGTCTCCTGGTTCCCAACTATCTCTGTACCAAAATTCATCAAAATCGGTTTGGCCATTAAAGCGTGAAGAGGTAACAAACAAACAAACAAACAAATAAACAAACAAACAAACTCACTTTCGCTTTTATAATATTAGTAAGGATTTCGATAAGCTATCGATTTCTAAATAGGTTAGCTTTCAGAAATTCTTATGCGGAAAGGAGACGATAATTTTGGAAGCAATCGCCAATAGTCCTGACCGATTTTGGTTATTGTGGCAAAGACAACGACCGCGACGCAGGAAATTCTAAATTGTGCACTTTCTCCTACTTCGGTCTCATAGTCCTATGGTACGACAATTGGTCACGACCAGTGATACATCCTTTAGCATAGGGCATAGATGGTATTTTCAATGCAAAGATGACCATTTTCTCATCAGATGGTAAGCAATGATAGGTAAACGATAGTGCCCGCTTGGCTCGGAATATCCTGTTCATTTTAAACGTAGACTAAGGGCATATCGATTACAAGACTCTTTTGTATTTTAGCATCATCCCAAGCCAACAGCAGTGCTAGCTTTCTCCCAAGTATGTTGGAGTTGGCTTCCAGTCTTACCAGATGACGCTGAATAGTATCCTCACTAATATTATAAAAGCGAAAGCGAGTTTGTTTGTTAGGTCTTCACGCCTAAATGGCTAAACTGATTTTGATGAATTTTGGGACAGAGATAGTTGAGACCCTGGAGACGGACATAAACCAATTTTTTTAAAGTGTGTGATCAGAGAGAAAGAGGGAAGAAAAGGGAAAACTTAGCTTTGCTATTACAATAAATAAGGCGCAAGGGCAAAAACTACAGGTAGCAGGTACGTGCAAGTCAGGAAAGGGTAACTGTGTTACCCCGAATTTAATGCAAGCGAAGCCGCGGGCAAAAGCTAGTTTTATATAAAGCAATTGCCTATCTGACCACCAGTAGCCCTACTATGACCTCTTAAAGCAATTCTTATTCCGCTGAGGGAAAGAGACAGAGCTATACAGGGTGTCTAGCACCATCTCTTTCACTCAGTGGAATAAGAATTGCTATAAGATGTCATAGTAGCCCTTCAGAACCTAGTAACATATGACACGAGAATCCTTGGTAAGATCAAAGATCTATTACGATGCTTTCCGAGTTTATGAGAGGTCTTGTCATGAAGTGAATGGTTCCTTCTGCGAAGCAGTAATGCTAGTGAAGGAGCAGGCCGGGCGTTAGAGGAAGAGAACCTCAAACCAACCCAGCCGCCGCGGGAGACGCCCCGGGCGCCGGGCGCCGCGAGACGACTACCGGCCACCGTAGATGCGGGCCTGTGGGCGGTGAGCAATGGGTAGCTCACCGTCCGTCTGTCGATTGACGACAGGCTGTGTCGACGGCGCGTTTGTCTTTCACGCGCGCCTCAAGGAGATGTCAGCAAAGCAGAGGGGCTTACCAGAGCCTCCGCCTGCCGGGGTTGCCGGTTGTTAGAAAGAGATACCGCGGCCCCGGAAAGTAAAGGGCAATAGAAGGAACATGGGTGGGTTTTAGTCTATAAAAGTCTGATATGCCTCGCTCCGCCCAGAGCGGTGGACATTTGATGATTTCCACCACCCGAAAAAAATGAATGGTCCCCCATCCAAAGACCAACCGTAGCGAGAGTTGCTTGCTTGTGTACAAGTTCTAAAGATACCAAGTAAAAATATATATCAACAACTCTTCCGACATCTCTTGTACAAATAAATAAATAAACTAAAATACACATACTCCGCTCCAGGTTTTTGGAGAGCTTCCAAAAATGCGTGTGAGCTGAAGGAACGGTATTCTTATAGTTAAAATCTGTTTATATTCATTCCCGGTTAAGAATAGAGGTTAACCGTGCGAGGTTAACATACGGACGGGTTAGGTAACTGATGGAATTTGAGTTAAATGATGAAATGTTAAATCTTAAACTGGCTTCTGGTCGCGGTTTTACATGTGTTATGGGCGAAAACTGTCCCACGGGAACATCAGAAACATAGCCAATGACACTTGGGGATTATTAAGTTTAAGCGAAAGTGAGTTTGTTTGTTACATCTTCACGCTTAAATGGCTAAACCGATATTGGTGAATTTTGGTACAGAGATAGTTGGGACCCTGGAGACGGACATAGGCAAACTTATTGTTTAAAGTGAGAAATGAGGGAGAAAGAGGGAAGAAAAGGGAAAACTTAGTTTTTCTATTACAATAAATAATTAACGCCGATTGCTTTAAGGTTTTAGACTAAAATGACGATATTAAAATCTAGTATATTACGTAACTACACCATGTGTAAGGTATAACCAGTGACGGAAGTACCAAGTCAAAATAGTTGCTAACCAATATGCATTATCGCTTTGTTGTCAAGTGCAGTACTCAACTTTATTGTGCGTTCAGTTGCAACTAATTTGTCACGTTTTCAATTTTATTACAGTCATGTTCGTATGTTAATGCAATTTGTATTTCAATGTGTTTGTTGTTTTAACACGATTTTAATTATGAAAGGGTTTGTGAGTTGACATCTGGTATAAACCTGTAAAAAAAGAGCAAAATGATAAACAATACACTGGACTCAGCGATCATTGTGCCGATAGTCGTTACAGCCAATGGCTTAATTGCCAAGAGCCTCGAACAATACCTGAGGAGGCTCTCGTTAGGCAGCTGGATCAAGGGCTTGATACAGAAAGCGGTACTCCTGGACACGGCTCGTATTGTTAAGAGGTTCCTTTCTCTGGAGCCCTGACTGCCGGTAGCTTGGACCCTGTTTCCGATACCGGTGGGCTACTAATTCCATGCAATATTTTTGTTTGTTTTTTTTTGTTTTTATAAAAAAAAATAAATAATTAAAAATGTAAACTGATATGTAAAAAATCAATAAGAAGAATAATAAGAATACACTATGAAACAATCATAATTAAAATAATTGATTTACGTATTTTTTTTTCATTTTACTTCACTGTTACGACCCTAGGCATTCAGCTCAATGGCCGACGATAATAGGTACTAAAGATATTACCTAAGTAAATGCGCTGTAAGGAGTTCACGGTCCACGGTGAGTTGAGACCCATTATTAGGAAGAATTCAGCCGGTCTAGATCTAATCCATCAGCCATTTATTGCCCAACTAAGTTGGGGTCGGCTTCCAATCTAACCAGGTGCAGTTGAATACCAGTATTTTACATGGAGCGACTGCCTATCTGACCTCTATAACCTAATTAGTACTGGGTAAATACTTACCTTGTGTCGTTCATTAAAACAGTTTTTAATTGAGAAGCTGTTCAATATTATCCTACTAATATTATAAATGCGAATGTTTGTGTGAATGAGTTTAAGTATGAATGGATGTTTGTTATTCTTCCACGTCAAAACGGCTAAACGGATCTTGATGAAAATTGGCACACAGGTAGATTACAGTCTGGAATAACACAGGATACTTTTTTATATCACTCGGGCGAAGCCGGCGCCAGCTAGTTAGACATAATTCTGGTGTTTCTTCTCATTCTAAAGAACTAAAAATAAATGAGAAACTAGATTTCCTGATTTTTTTAACATAGATGTTTCTTATTCTTTCACACAAAAATTACTGAACAGATTTGCACGATTTTTTGTACACATTCAGTTAATAACCTGGATTAACTATTATGCTGCTTTTTATAACAGTCCAGGGGCCTAAGTCTGCTATTACAAAAGTGTCAGAATAATCGATCACTGATCGCATAATGGTTGATTTTGGTAATCTACTACATAGGTACTAAAATAAAATCAACCATTATGCGATCAGTGATCGACCATTATGACACTATTGTAATAGCAGACTTAGGTCTCAGGCAGGTGAAACTGCGGGACGTAGCTAGTTCTATACATCGGACAAAGGCAACGTCACTGTTACCAGGCGCTGTACTATCCTTGGCCTACATTGTATGATGCACCCTCCCCCCTCCCCCCACATTGACCCAGTTTCCCGGTGCCCTGGTTCCGAAGCTCTTTGTGATTCCCATCGGGGTTGGCAATGTAAGCTTTGCCTGTTTTCATTTCTTTGTTTGTTGCAATGTAACGATTTCTTTTTGTTGACGAATTTTGCGGGAATTTTAAATTGACTTCAAATATATGAGGAGGTATTTAATTTGACTGTATTTTTTTTTGTGTTTGTTACGCGATTTCTCTGTCGATTGTGGGCCGATTTTTAAATCTAATATATAAAATTCTCGTGTCACAATGTTCGTTCCCATACTCCTCCGAAACGGGACGACTGATTCTTATGATGTTTTTTATGCATTAGTGATAAGTGTAGCGGGTGAAACCGCTGGTCACAGCTAGTTCTTTTTAAAAACGAAAGGGTATACACACGAGGTCTCATATTATTTGTATCCATATTCTTTTCTTTATTCCTTTGGTTATTTATAAGTTATCTTCTATAGTACATATTTTTCTTCTAATGTAAATAATGGACGGTAATAATGCTAATATCTCTTAGTAGGAATGAAACCTCGACAAGAATTTTTGTGGGATACTATCATACCACAGCTAAAAAGGCAGAAACAAAAAAAGCGTTTTTGCTAAAAAGAACTGACTTCCAAAATCTACGAATCAAATAAAAGTCACCGACTTCCGGAAGTAATTTTTCTTTCTGTTTTTATAAGGTTAAATTGAAAAAAAGTTTTTTTTTAATGTTATGTTTTTGGAAATAGGAACAGGGAAGTTGGTTATTTATTATGGGAATTATGATAGACGTGACCTATGCTTAGTAGAAGGACATGACCCAATTTAGGAAACTTAATGGCATAGAAGAAAACTGGTGCACCAGTCTTTATACTTTAAGTTTAAATAAATAAAACATAAACTTAGTCTGTATTTTATAAACCACTAGTTTTCGGCGTTCCCGGCGTCACACTAAGAATTGTTCCTGTATAGTGGGTGCGTTTACAAACATTTTAACTACCATACACAAACAGCCAGACCCGAAACAACTATCTACACAGGTCATACAAATATTTGTTCCGTGCGGGGATCGAACCCGCGACACGTAGCGCAGCAGTCAAACGCTTAGCCACTGCGCCAACTGTGACATCATGCTATGGGTAAATAATGTGAGCATCTTTGTACTAATAATATCTTTCTGTTTTTCCAGATGCACAGTTGTGATCCAGTGCCGGCGGCGGCGCCACCGGCGTCCGGGCCCAACCTTCTCCTGCAACTAGGCCGTCTCATCATCAGGTCGCGAAGTTCCAGCCCCGCGGCTCGCGCCCCGCCCCACGACCGACTGATACACGCCAAGATTATCGCTGCTAAACCTTCCACCAGCTCACAGGTATGACGCCCTGGTAGTTTTGTTGTTAGGACAAGTGGTCGTCAGGTATGCTTCACCCACGACCAACTTGATACACGCCAAGATTATCGCTGCTAAACCTTCCACCAGCTCACAGGTATGTCGCCCTGGTAGTTTTGTTGTTAGGACAAGTGATCGTCAGGTATGCTTCACCCACGACCAACTTGATACACGTCAAGATTATCGCTGCTAAACCTTTCACCAGCTCACACGTATGTTGCCCTGGTAGTTTTGTTGTTAGGACAAGTCATCATCAGGTATGCTTCGCCCACGACCAACTTGATACACGCCAAGATTATCGCTGCTAAACCTTCCACCAGCACACAGATATGTCGCCCAGGTACTTTTTGCTGTTAGGGTAGGTCATCATCAGGTATGCTGCGTTCACCACCGACTGATATACGCCAAGATCTTTGCTGCTAAACTATTCACTAGCACACAGGTACACATGACAGCCTATTATTTTTCCGTTTATTAATTTTTCAACATATTATTTATATTTATACTTTCTTATTAAAAAAAAAACAATACGAGCCGTGTCCAGGAGTACCGCTTTTTGTATCTAGCCCTTGATCCAGCTGCCTAACGAGAGCCTCCTCAGGTGTTGGTCGAGGCTCTTGGCAATTGAGCCATTCGCAGATATTATTTTTTATTGTTGGGACAGCTTTTATCTGGATAGTCTTCACTCCAGAAATACGACACGCCAAGTTTCACTATACAACACTTTCCACTACCACACAGGTATGTAGCCCTGGTACTTCAGTTGTTAGGACAGCTCAGCATTAATTACGCTTTGTGTTATAAACGCAGAGCTAAGTAATCTCTGTGAAATACTCCACCATGGGTATGACTCCCTGGTAGTTCGTGGATAGAAACTGTAGGCAGAGAGTTGTGTCCAGTTTACCTGTAAGATTTGGCAGGACTTTCTAAACTGGTGGTAAGTAATTCTAAACGGGTCTTAGCGAATAGTTCGTACTTTGACATTGTATATCAGGCTCATGTCCGCTACTCGACGTTCAAGGTGCGCATGGAATTGTAACCGATTGGCGAACAAACGAAGCCTACCAATGTATTCTTCTCAAAACTGGTGCCCTGGTACTTTTATGAAAAATATATTTCGGACTGTCGTCAACAGTTTGGGCCCAAAGTAAAACCTATGCTTAATTGTTTTCAGGTTCAAACGCAACCGAAGCCAGCAGAGACTGAGGAGCCGAAGCCAGCTGTGGTGGCTCAGCTCAACACCCGCGTGCAGGCGCTTTGGGATGAACAGATCCCTGTCTGCATTGAGGTTTGTAACCATGACTACCTGAACAGAGTTTGACTAACCTAGTGATGTGGCCGTAGGATTGCCATGTCATCTTTGCCTGGAGGATACGGAAGAACACACTGTTATATGGTCTACCTAGCTTCTCCGTAGCTTTCTCATAGAGACGATTGGCGACGGCGATCTCTCGTGTTCGGCCTCTTAATGACTTCGCATCCTCAAAAGAAAAAAATAAAGATCTCACTGCTGACTAAACAGTTTTCTGTACGTATTTCAAAAATATCTCTTGCTTCGGTGTAGGACTTCGTAAGATAATCAGAATACCTGAGAGATATTTCTCGACGCCATGTAAGATAAACGAAACTTTATGCTTTGCTTTATGCCGCCTATAGGCTCTGACAAGGCTGATGAAAAAGACGTCGTTTCCAAATCAGCATGAAACAATTTTGATACACATAACAGGCTTAAGATGGGCTGTAACTAAGGCTTATCTTGGAGTGAGGACTCTTCGACATGAAAACAGATTGACTAGTCAATACAGTAGTAATTTCCATGCTAGCGGAACAGATTTCGTCTCGAAACGACTCGACACCAAATCGTATTCTTATCATCAATAAGCGCTATTGCCAGTTTACTCGTGAATAAGGTCTTTAATTTCCTTCGTCTCCAAATTCCAGGTGCTGTTAGCCCCCGACTGCCAAGACTGCTACTCCACTCTGTCTCGCGAAGGAGGCTCGTTCGACAAGCATGCACACCGAGCCCTGCTGCTGGAGAGGTGGACGATGAGGGCACAGGTTAAGAAGTAAGTCCAATCTTATCAGCATCAACGTAAAAGGCAAATTGGTTCCAATAACCCCCAGAAATATTGGTCCAGCAAGTCAGGTTCCAACACAGGTAGACTAACGCATTGCTCCGTCGTTTCTGCTCTCGAACGATACTGATCACCACCAGGAAACCAGCATTTACAAGAACCAAAGATTCGCAGACAAGTTACATCAGGGATGACAGCTAAACCCTCGAAAAAAGCGCGTCTCCATCTGTGGAGGGGAACTCTAATGATCTTGGATCTTCAATGCAGTTGGCTTGTTTTCTCCTCACATCAAATATCGCATTTATCTCTAACTTTCAGGGGAGACCGGAGCCCAGCGTTCAGCACATCACAATGGCTACTGAATGCTGTGCGGTCACAACTTCACTTCTCGCAGCTGTCCGCCTGGCTCGCCCGCCTCAAGGAGACCAGCGTCGATGATAGTCCCACCGAACGCAGGTATATATACAAACTAGCTTTTGCCCGCGGTTTCGCTCGCGTTAAATTCGGTATAACACAGTACCTGCTACTTGCAGCTTGCCCTAGCGCCTTATTGATTTGTAATAACAACGCTAATTTTTCCCTTTTCTTCCCTCTTTCTTCCTCATATCCCACTTAAAAAAGAAGCCTATGGCCTTCTCCTGGTTCCCAACTATCTCTGTACCAAAATTCATCAAAATCGGTTTAGCCATTAAAGTGTGAAGAGGTAACAAACAAACAAACTCACTTTCGCTTTTATAATATTAGTAAGGATTCAACACTTGAATAGCATCACTCAGATCCAGCCTGTCCCTTTTCTGTCTTCCCCCAACGATGCCCTAAGCCGAGGCTCGTACCCCACAGGGGGTGCCCTTAGCGTGTAGTCGCTTAGTTGGTAAGATTTACCCTGACTGGAGGTCTTAAATTTAAGGCATACACAGGAATCGCCCGGTTAAGCAGACGATAACCTTTTAGATTGAACTGAGTAATGCCATTCCGAAAAAAAAATTAAGTGTGAGTCATTCAGCCTGTCGAGGTTGCGGGTTGTTCGAAAGAGATACAGCGGCCCCGGAACGTAAAGGGCAATAGAAGGAACAAGGATGGATTTTAGTCAGTACAAGTCTGGCATTCTCTTTCGCTCCGCCCAGAGAGGGAGAAGTCATTTGATGATTTCCCATCCTAATAATAAATAAAAAACAAAGAGTATTAGGATAACATGAAACATCAAGAGGTGTGCTTATAATAAAACCTGCACCTTTCCAAAATAACAATCTTTCAAAACGCAGTTAGTTGAAAAATCCACACAATATGCGCGTTAAAGTACCAGGCGATTAGGAGTGCACGGGAGCTATCAAGGATAAGCTGAAGTTAATTTATCAACACTGACTGCTGATAAATTAGGCACTTATCTCAGTTTTAATGTCTTGAAGGACTGCCTGGCTAGTATATAGTGGTCTCATGATGTTAATCATAAAGACATTTGTTCGATTCCCACCCATCGGAGATAATAGGAAACATCAGGAGGTGTGCTTAACCTGCAGCTCCAATGACAATCTTTGAAAACGCAGTTAGTTGAAAAATCCGCACAATATGCATGTTAAAGTACCAGGCGATTAGGAGTGAACAGGAGCTATCAGGGATAAGCTGAAGTTAATTTATCAACACTGACTGCTGATAAATTAGACACTTGGATCATTTTAACTAAGTTTAAAAGTAGTGAAGGACTGTCTGGCTGATTTAGAGTGGTCTCATGATGCTAATCATGAAGACCTGGGTTCGATTCGAATTATTGGGATATTACATCAAGAACTTCTTAGTAGCAGCCGAGTCTGGATTTGTGCTTTGACGGCAATACGCTCGCCTATAACATGGGTTTTAAACATCACTGGCCAACTGTGTGTAGTTTATAAGTTAGAAATTGAGAGCTGCTGTAAAATACGAATGTGTAATATACGAATTACTTTACAGTAAGTCAGTTTGTTAAGACCTTTTGGCAATTTGTTTTAATTTAAACTCTGTACCTCCTGGTACAGAGTTTAAATTAAATTAAATCCAAATACTCGAGTCTGTAGTCCCTTGGAGCTGTTAAAAAATCAACCCTCCAAGTCTACGCAGTCAAAAGATATGACTGCTTATGTTTCAAGTTTGTACGGAACCGTCGGTGGGCGAGTTCGAGTCGCACTTGGCCGGATTTTTTGCATATGATTTTACAGAAAACACCCTTTTGATAAAAACACTTTTTGACCATTTTTCTCTCTCTTTTTCCAGACGCAAGCTAAGCCGCGAGACATGCAATTTCAAAAAAATAGAAGCCAACTGCGATGACCAGGAGATTGACCGCAAACTGAACGTCGTTTACTCCATACAAATATCACGCGACAGCTACAAAAAGTCCGATTTCGCCCGACCTCCAAACGACAACAATTTCCCCGTCACCGACATTGGCAATAACCTGTACCTCAATGTCATTCTCGAAAGTCTACCACGACTCGACGACATACCGCATATAAAGTGCTCCTGCCAAAAACGAAAAACAAGCAAGGATATTCCGCCTAACGTACATGAAGAAATAGTCGGCAAACTAAATGATCTCAGTATAGGAAATAAGTTTGATAATGCAAACGTTGTTGATGACAGAATGCTGACTCCTTGTAGCGAAAGTGGGAAGCATAAGTGTTACTGTGATGACGAATCAGATGGCAAGGATAGACCGAAGAAACTCGACGATCGGAGGCTGAAAGAAATAGCTAAATACAAAAGAAGGCTTCGCAAAGAATGTAAGGTTAAAAAGCATCATGATAGCACGTCTTCAGAAGGCGATGGCTTAGTGAAACTTAAAGAAACACACACTTCTATACCGATTCTGCAAGCTTCAAGATTCGATAGATTTCGAGCTATAGGGTGCTATAGGAACCAAACATATCTGACATTACCAGCAAGCAGAATAGAAACAAAATCCCCATTCGTTGACACAGACCTTCACAATATACAACCACCAGCTGAGTTCAAAAAAACAAACACAGTCTCTACCCAAACAGAAGAATTGTCGTGCGACTGTGGGAATCTTCTCCAAATGACTTGTGACGCTTGTAGCGACAGAGGAATGGTCAGATCAGAGGGCAACTACAACCTTGCATCAGTCCAGAAGACGCAAGAAGAATCTAGAAGAATTGAAGAAGATGAAAAGAAGATAAAAAAGCATAAATGTGATACATATTGTGATAATAATCATAGTATTAGTGATAATAATGACATTATAAAAAGACCTAAACTGCGGAGGTTTTTTCCTATAGTGGATAAAATTGAGAAGATTGTAAGTGATAGATTTGCGCAGAGGGACAAGGATATAGAAGAATTGCAGCTGGAGAAAGAAGACACGGTGTTCTCGAGGCCGCTTGAATCGAAACGACAGAAGACTTTTTCAATAAGCGATGAAGACTATGTGTTGTATGAGAAATGTGATTATGGAACTTTTGACCGATTTTTGGAGAACGCTGACGAATCTCCTAAAGATGATAAGGTGAGATAGAACTGCCTTTTTGATTTCATATTTATTTGAGGGACTAGCTGTTCCTCGCGGTTTCACCCACGCTTCTCAGCACCTATTGGTCGTAGCGTGATGTTATATAGCCTATAGCCTTCCTCAAGAAATGGACTATCCAACACAAGAATTTTTCAATTCCAACCAGTAGTCCCTGCGATTAGCGCGTTCAAACAAACAAACTCTTCAGCTTTATAATATTAGTATAGATTGGATAACTAAAAGAGTGGTAGATATGAATGTTGATGGATGGAGAGGGAGAGGAATGCCAAAGAAGAGATGAATGGTATGTGTAAGAAATGTTATGAAGGAGAAAGGGAGTAAATGAAGCCGTGACGTCTGATAGGGGAGAATGGAATGAGGTTGCATAACATAGGGGGGTTGCGGGTTGTTTGAAATAAATACCGCGGCCCCGGAACAAAAAGGGCAAAAGCACAAACATGAATGGGTGTCGAGACAGTAAAAGTCTGACACGGGGAGTGTCAGACTTTTACTGTCTCGATACCCAGACCCGCTCCGGCCAGAGCCTTGTAAAATTCAAACGGTGTCACGTTTGAATTTTACAGGGTTGTCTTATATATTTTTTAACAGCTGACGCCCGCGGCTTCGCCCGCGTGATATAAAAAAAAATGTGTTGTTTAGACCATAATCTACCAGTGTGCAAAATTTCATTAATTTGGACGTGAAAGAGTAACAAACATCCATACATCCATCCATCCTCACAAATATTCGCATTTATAATATTAGTAGGACTAGTTGCACCTATAGTTTTTACCTGCGTAGACCGGAATACAAGTAGCCTATCTGTCTCCATTTATAAATTAACCCCATTTCACCCCCAGGGCTTCAAGTTCCCCGACCCACGTCGCCCGGAGGCCCAGGTCCCGTCTCCGAGCGAGATGGACCGCTTCCGTTGGCGCTTCGACTCGGCAGCCTCCATGGTGTTCCACACGAAGACCGGGTTGCCGCTGACTTCCAGTCCTGCCCCGCTGAGGAGAGGGAATAATTGTTTTGATTTTGATGATTCGATTAATGGGATTTCTGGGATTAAGAGGTGAGGTTTCTTTCTTTATTTATTTACTAGCTGTTCCACGCGGTTTCACCCACGCTGCTCAGCACCTGTTGGTCGTAGCGTGATGTTATATAGCCTATAGCCTTCCTCAATAAATGGACTATCCAACACTAAAAGAATTTTCCAATTCCAACCAGTAGTCCCTGAGATTAGCGCGTTCAAACAAACAAACTCTTCAGCTTTATAATATTAGTATAGATAATGAACTAGCTGTACCCAGCTGTTTCACCCGCTGCTCACTTAGGGGTATGAAAAATAGATGTTGGCCGATTCTCACACCTACCCGATATGTACACAAAATTTCGTTTATATCGGTCCAGCCGTTTCGGAGGAGTATGGGAACGAAAACTGTGACACGAGAATTTTATATATTAGATACTAGCTGTGCCCAGCGGTTTCACCCGCTGCTCAGTTAGGGGTATGAAAAATAGATGTTGGCCGATTCTCAGACTTACCCGATATGCACACAAAATTTCGTTTAAATCGGTCCAGCCGTTTCGGAGGAGTATGGGAACGAAAACTGTGACACGAGAATTTTATATATTACTAGCTGTGCCCAGCGGTTTCACCCGCTGCTCAGTTAGGGGCATGAAAAATAGATGTTGGCCGATTCTCAGACCTACCCGATATACACACAAAATTTCGTTTAAATCGGTCCAGCCGTTTCGGAGGAGTATGGGAACGAAAACTGTGACACGATAGTTTTATATAGATATTATAATGCTATGGAGATTTTTGGTTCTATAATTAAGGAGACTAGGCACTGTTTCGAATTGAAAAGTTACAATAGTGTAGAATAAACCATTTATTGAGGAAGGCTATAAAAGGGTGGTTTAAAAAAAACCGTCTTTTAGATTATTCAAAAATAAGGGACACGTATTTTTCTATTTATAAATAAGACCAAAAATGACAAAAATATAGCTTTTTAAAGTTACGTGTGACGTCACCACGCGTTGCTGCATTTTTTTCACAACGAGTGACGTCACGTTTTTGGTCTAATTTTCTAATAAAAAAAAACGTGTCCCGGAATAAATTTTATTTTATTTAAAAAAAAGAACGGAATAAATTTAATGTAATTACTTTGACCCTGGAAAATACCCTATTATAACAGCGGGCAAAACCGCTGGGCACAGCTAGTATTAAATAACTCGACTAATATATAACAATTAATACGATACAATACAATACAACAGAGATCAGACTAACAAAAAAAAAAAATTTGCTTGTTCTGAAATAAGTATTTTCATTTTTAATACATTTTCTGACATTGCCAACTGACAGCGATGAGGAGGAATTTGTTGACGCTGTTTGTTTATTTATTTATAAGTTAGGTAGTTAATTCTTTTAATTTTTTATTAAAATACTTGTGATGTTTAATGAATTTTAACAAAAATCTTGAAGTTATTCAGAGTTATTTTAATATTTGAATAAGTACATTGTGTTGTCCACAGCGCTCTGTTCCACCCGCTGTCGCCGGTGTCCCCGGTGCCGCCGGCGTCCCCGCCGCCCGCGCCGCGCGCGTCCCCGCCGCCCCCGCCCGCGCCCGCGCCGCCCGCCGCTAAGATACGCATGCGGCCTAGCACTGGTTTACTGGGTAACTACACACTTTCAGACAACTTTTTTTTTATGAATTGCATCTCGTTCAACCTAGGAGGTTGTCGTCTGCCTAACCGGGCGAATCCTGTGGATGCCTTAAAAATTAAGACCTCCAGCCAGGGTAACAACTTACAAACTAAGCGACTACACGCTAAAGGCACCCCCTGTAGAGTACGAGCCTCGGCTTAGGGCGTCGCTGAGGGACAGCAAGGGCCAGGCTGGATCTGATGATATTATTTATGGGCTGGTTTAACTTACTGGCTCAGCAGCGCGGGCTGGCTCTTGCAAAGGACGGGTGGGGCAGTTACCGGGACGTCGCGACGGGCCTCGTCGGCGAGGACGGAATGGCGGCGCATTGCGTCTGAATTTACGAAGAGTGCTAGTCTCCCTGCTGCTCTCCTGGAGCAGGGCTATAGCATCGTCAGGAGTGACGAGGGTATGACGGGGACGACGAATTTTACTTATTCGCGAGGGATCGTATCGAGCGGCCGATGCGATAAGGGGGTTGCGATGTTTTAACGCGGAGTCAAAGAAGCGCTTGGTAAGGCGCGTAACAAACAAACTAATTTACGCTTTTATAATGTTTATTTATTTATTTTATTAAGGTTAACCAACAATTGTTTACACGTATACATTTGTTAGTATACGTGTAAACGTATACAGTAACAAGGGTAAACATTTACAAGTGCAACAATTAATTAAAGATTAACACCACATGCACAAAAAACGGTTTTACAAACATGTTTATAAAAAGTGTTACTAAAGATTGATATTTAATTTTATAACATTCCAGGTAGCTTCGAGGAATCCGCCCTGAAAGGTCGCCTGGAGCCCGTAGCGACCGTCCACGGCTTCACAGCCGAGCTGGGCGCTTACGGCTCGTTCTGTCCCCCCCACAAACGACTGCCCGTCACTGTGTTCTTCTACGCGCCTGGAGGGACCAACGCGCCTTATATGGTAAGCGTGCTAACTATACAAGGGCCAAACGCCAAAACAGTAGTTTTTTTTTAGGAATCCTTTGCCAATGGTACATATGGAACCCTTATAGATTTGCCCTGACCGTCTGTCTGGCAGTATTTCACAGACATTTCACGCCGAGACCTTTGGCACCCTGTAGTTAAAATTTAGAGAGTAGATGCAGATGCCTTCTATGAACTGATACACAAAATTAAAAGACACTGATACACAAAATGAAATCTATACTAATATTATAAAGCTGAAGAGTTTGTTTATTTGTTTGAACGCGCTAATCTCAGGGACTACTGGTTGGAATTGGAAAATTATTTTAGTGTTGGATAGTCCATTTCTTGAGGAAGGCTATAGGCTATATAACATCACGCTACGACCAACAGGTGCTGAGCAGCGTGGGTGAAACCGCGTAGAACAGCTAGTGAAATTATTAATATAAAAAAATAAGGAGAGCCCTTCATACATGCAATTGACATTTGAAAAAAATATCTTATTTATTTTACGATTTATTTACTCACAAGACAGGTTTATAAGAAATTTCTGCCAGCAGACCTGCGAAAAGAGATAATATGAGAACGAAATGTAGACGATCTTGTCTAGAGAGTACGAGAAAAATATGTGTGTGTGTGCCTTAACCTATTATAAACTTCCACATATAAGTAAAAATTAATGAATTCTTGTATAATTATGTAATGCTTAAATATCTTCTTTATTTATATAACTAGCTTTCGCCCGCGGCTTCGCCCGCGTTAAATTTGGGGTAACACAGTTCCCCTTGCGCCTTATTGATTTGTAATAGCAACGCTAAGTTTTCCCTTTTCTTTCCTCTTTCTCCCTCACATCACACTTTTTTTAAATAAAAATTAGCCTATGTCCGTCTCCTGGTTCCCAACTATCTATATACCAAAATTCATCACAATCGGTTTAGCCATTAAAGCGTGAAGAGTTAACAAACAAACAAAGAAACTCACTTTCGCTTTTATAATATTAGTAAGGATTCTGTTGGACGTGTGTATGTGACTGAACTCCTCCTAAAGGCCCTCGTTTGGATGGCGCCCTGGATGGTTTAGATTCACAAATCAGCTCGGCAGATGGCGCTGCGGCTGGTATCTAGGTTATTTATCTATTCTGCAACTTAACGGCTCGATCGATTTGAATGAATAATGCTTAAAGTAGGTACTAGGCTTACATGAATAGGGTAGATGACACCACCAATCAATTGATATACTTTTTATGAGCTGTCAAAACGCGCTTCCCTCATAGATTTTGTATGAGACTCGCAACTATGACGTCACTAAGTTGTCAAGTCAATGATGCAACTATTTATTGATTTAAAAGCAACTAAAAATCGAATTTTAAAGTTATTTTGAAATGAATGGAGTTCTCAGGTCTAGAATAAGGTGTTCTTTCAGAAAAATTGTGTTTTTTAATTATTGGTCAATGGTGTCAACTACCCAATTCAATGCAAGTTCTTGGTAGAACCAAATCCGTTGAGATAAAACTACGTTGTATTTATGCGTAAATCTTTAAAACTACGCAACGGATGTTGATGCGGTTTTTTTAAATAGGTAGAGTGATTCAAGAGGAAGGTTTATATGTATAAAACTTCACGCCATGACTCTTAGGAGGTGAGCAGCGGTTGAAACCGTTGGGCGGGTCGCTAGTCGAATTTAACTGAGTATCGATATGCACCCGTATATCGATAGGTCGTAAAGAAATATATCGAGGTTTCTTAAATACTTTTTTTTTTGACGAGCCTGTTGGTCTAGTGGTTAGTGGCCCTGACTGCTGAGCCGGAGGTCGTGGGTTCGATTCCCACCCAGGAAAAACTTTGTGTGATGAGCATGATTGTTTGTTCTGTATCTGGGTGTGATTTATCTATAATATGTATGTATTTATAAATTATATAAGTATGTATATCAGTTGTCTGGTTACCATAACACAAGCTCTGCTTAGCTTGGGATCAGATAACCGTGTGTGAGTTGTCTCAAAATATTTATTATTATTATTTATTTATTATTTTTGTTAAGTATGTTTTTATACCACCAAACTAAACACAAAACTATTCCTCCCCAGCAAATCTTCAAAAGTGGCTTCTTCCTTTCCAGGGCCACATAAACCT
The DNA here is from genome assembly GCA_958449745.1 of Ochropleura leucogaster. NCBI lineage: Eukaryota > Metazoa > Arthropoda > Insecta > Lepidoptera > Noctuidae > Ochropleura > Ochropleura leucogaster. The sequence continues at coordinate 1,095,490 of OY288227.1, forward strand.
CGGCTCCTCCGGCTACCGCGTGGCCCGTTCCGGCACCGTCCAGGTGTCCCTGTTCAACCCGCACGGGACCCTGGTGAAGATGTTCGTGGTGCTGTACGACCTGACGCGCATGCCGGCCAGTGCGCGCACGTTCCTGCGCCAGCGCACGCTGTACATGCCGGCCGGGGCCGACCCGCCCGCGCGCCATCTCGCGCACAAGTGGCTGCGGTATCTTATACATCTTAGGTAAGTCTGCGCTCCTGGTACTTTTGGCTCCCGTGATAGGTTTTGGACATGTTAATTCGTAATTTTTTAATTTAAGCTTGTGGCTGTATAATAACAGTCGGTCTGGGGCCTTAGTCTGCTATTACAATAGTGTCAGAATGGTCGATCACTGATCGCATAATGGTTAATTTTGACAAGTTTGGTAATCTGCTACATACTAAACTTGTCAAAATCAATCGACCATTCTGACACTATTGTAATAGCAGACGGCCCCTGGTCATCTTCGGGGTTAAGCCGGGCTTGCCAAGTTCGGTCTGTGGACGGATGACCATTATTACATACCCAGTTTCCTTCTCTGGCAACGCATACGGCCATATGCTTTGAGTGCGCAGACTTAGAGGGTTGATATTCACAGCTCCAAGGGACCATATACTTCAGAATCAGAATCAGAATCAGAAATATTTATTCGTGAAACATAGGATAGGTACAGTGGGTGTTACGTACAGTGGGTAAAGTTCGCTGTGATCAGCCTATTACAAGCATACAAAAATAGTGAAATACAAATTATACAATCAAATAAAAGTTATTGTCACTAAATTATAAATAAATTAACACAAATAATTTGAATGTTACTTTAATCACTAGGAACAATTAAATCAACGAAGTCAAATAACTTGAGTATATGGTTTTAATTTCAATTCAATAAATGGTCTTGACAGAGGGTCACGTTTTTCCCAGCCATATTTGCCCTGTATTTATGATGAAAGTATTGTAAAAGAATATTAAACTTTAAAATAATCTTATTTTTCTCCCCTTTCCAGATTTATGACATCGAAATCCGGTAAATTGTACCTACACACCGACATACGTATAATCGTATCAAGGAAAGCCGATCTCGACACGGCGACTGCCCATTCCGCCTTATTCCGACCGCTGCCGACCAATCAAAGCGCGCCATCCGACCCGAAGACTGCCGAACGCGACCCGAACTCGTCCGACCGCAAGCCGAACCGCGTGTTCGGCGGTTGCTCCGAATTCGAAGATTTCAAAAAGGAAATCGGTTATGATAATCAAAATGGCGTGTCTTATGAATTGAGGAGTTTTACTTACGCACCAGATAATCCGAAGTATTCGCCGCGATAGTTCGGGCGTGATCGGAGATGATCGGGTGTTTTCGTGGCTAGTTGACGAGTAGTATCGGTGGTCGTCGGTTTTATGTTTTTAGTGCCTGTATGTAATGATTGTTTGTTTAACAGTATGTATTAATGAGAAAATATATTTTTGGTTTTATAAAATTATGCGTTTTTACTTAGAACTCCTTTTACTTATTCTGGTTGCATGTTTGTTTGCCGCGAGAGGGCGCTGATAGTTATTTGGCGAAGCCATCTTGAAAAATTGATCCTCCACGCGAAATCACTCATTCTGCCCTTAATTTCCGTCACATCTTTCTTTTTTTTTCTTTAAAAAAAAAACTGTTGCCGCACACTAGGAATTTCTCCTGTATCGTGGGTGCGTTTACAAACATTTAAACTCACAAACAGCTAGACCCGGAACAACTATCTGTAGATCATACAAATATTTGTTCCGTGCGGGAATCGAACCCGCGACACGCAGCGCAGCAGTCAAACACTTAGCCATTGCGCCAGCCGTGTCGTCACATATTTGTGTAGGTTGTCCAGGATATGTACTTGCTTGTCACGTAAATGTGTCAATGGCGTTCAAATGGTTTATGTCACCTTGTACCAATTGGGTACTTGACACCATGAACCAATAATTTAAAAACACATTTTTTCTGAAAGAACACCTTATTTTAGACCTGAGAACTCCATTCATTTCAAAATAACTTTAAAATTCGATTTTTAGTTGCTTTTAAATCAATAAATAGTTGCATCATTGACTTGACAACTTAGTGACGTCATCGGTGGCTAGTCTCATAAAAAGTATATCAATTGATTGGTGGTGTCAACTACCCTATTCAGGGGGCGACACAGCTGTCATTATTCGTACTTTAGGTAAGCGTCCATTTTTCGTGTTGACTCTGGCTCTCACTATTAAAATAAACTAAAAACCAAAAGTTCAAAGAATTGCGACAGATGGCGCGTTTAACTACATATTTCTGTTCTTTAATTCTGCAATAGGTATTGAAGATTATTCAAAACTATAGATATTATTGTATAATAATTAATTTAAAAATAAACCACGATGTACGATTAACAATGTCTGATAATTATGCCCCAGTGAGTTTTTTCAGTTGGCAACAGTTGATGAACTGGGACTGGTAGGGCAACAATCCGTTCATTCCCATTACTTCGATTCATTAGTTCGATCGTGGAACTAGTGAGAATTTTTTCCCCATACCGCAACCGTCGAATTAATTAGATTTAAAAACAGTTCTACTTGGTAGTAAAACTGTTTTTAAATCTAATTAATTCGACGTATAATCATATCAAAGACAAGGTAACTCACCGTGACAAGGTAACTCACCGTTTCCGAGAAAACGATATTTTGATAACTAACCTCAAAACACTCAAATAATGCTTAAAAAGGCTCTACTTCTGGGTGTTTTAAAAAAAAGGGGTGCCCTCAAGTCTGTCGACGGGGTAGTCGACTGCGGGTCCCCTACCTTCTGGATGGATTAAAAAAAAATCGCACTAGTTCGACGGTCGAACAACTGAGAAAAAATATCTCACTAGTTCCACGATCGAACTAATGAATCGAAGTAATGGGAATAAACTCAACAATCCAGAGTTTTTATACTCTTTGGACCAGTTTCAAGCACACGAAAATACATTGTATAATTTTTGGACATGTTGGCTAATTCAATTCAGATATTGTTGAGAGCAGCTAATCGGTAGTTTTTCTCATGCGGGCATGATATGAATGAAAAATTACCAATATTAAAATTGGGACCATCAAAATTATGCCTTGACTTGCAAATTTAAAAAAAATTAGCATACAAATTCCACATCAAACACCATCAACTGATCCAGGTATTAGTCAAGGTTTAATTATCAAATAAAACAGACAACTTTCCAAAAATAATTTATTTAAAAATAAATAAAGGCATACTCACACAAGCACACAATAAATAACACACACACTATGGCCTCATCTTAACTAATAATGCCTTATTTACTTATTACACTTAAATCTTAGGTATTATCGTTATTTATCCTTGCAACACTGACCTTTTTGTTGGCAACACTAAGACTACTTGCGTGCGATCGTGGTTTTTAAAAAAATTGCAATTGTAATTATAGAGGGCAAAAATGTATTGTTATATTTTTGTTAAAAATATAGTATTATTTGGTGGAAAAATTAATCTTTAGGCATAACAAAATTTATGTTACAAATATAAGAGAGAATTGAACCCCCACATCGCATTTCAGAAGCTTTTAAACATTGATCAAAATTTCATGCTCTTTTCTATGCATTTAGTTGTTTTTTATATATTAATAGGTATATTTTCTTACTATTTCTTGAATCGCTAAACCACAAGTAGTCTTTTACAAATATTATTGTCTACCATAAAATACATACAATGAAAAACCTACCATACAACATTAATCGTCAGAAAACACCGTTTTTCCCTCACACACAGACCAAATAACTACCAAATGTACAAAGTACTATGTTTATTATTATTATTTATTATATTTATTCGTATGAAAAGCTTGATCACAGTCGCTTCAGAAATTAAGGACTATAGTTTTCATACAAATAAGGTTCATTTTTAAATGAAGCGCTAATGTTCAAGATAAAGTAAGATCTACGTGTGAGAAAATGGCGGAAAAAACTATCAGGTAATACTTTCTAGTGACGCAGTTTCAATCTCGTGATTTATTGTGGGAAGAATCTTTTTCTATATGCTGTTTTCACCATTTACAATAACATAACATCAATCTTGTATACCAGAAGAAGTCGACAGAGCTCTATGATTCACCCATATTTGGCAAGTTATGTCTCATGTCAAGGACAAACCTATTGACAGTAATTGGGCACTGATCTATACTCTATGGCCAACTACTGATGGAAAAAACATATATCACTATTGCCGACCCGGGGAAGTGAACCCAGGACCTCATAATCCGAGGTCGCGCTTGCAACCTTATTTTAATTGTTTTGTATTAGCATTGTATTAGCAGTAGGTACACCCTTGACTACCCCCCATTATATTTCTAAATTCGTCCAGTCCAAAGTTATCTGAAAGATATTGCTATCAGCGTTAATACCGCCATTGTAGCTATGGAATTAGCAAGTCCTGTAAAACGGTTGTGTTTAAATTTTTGGTGTGCAATAAAGTACATTCTATTCTTTTCTATTGACGCGTTCAGCAAAACAAACTCTTCAGCTTTCATTGTTCGTATAGATTTAACGTTTTTCTATATATGGTAAGTTAAACATAGTTTCTAAATACAAGTCTGGTGTTACAATATGACTTTAGTAAAAACACATAATAATTAAACTTGCGTTAGAAAAGGACGGGTGTAGACCAGCGGATTTCTCTCTTGCGCTTTGTAGGGCGAAACTTCACTGGCGTCGACTTCGGTTTCCTGTGAAGATAGACCGGTTTGTGAGTAACTGGGTTTAGTTATTTATAGATATTGGAATTTGATACGATGAATGAAGAAGGTCGTGGTTCAATTACAGAAGCTGGGTTCGATCCTCGGATTAAGTTGCGCTTTCATAGTTTGGTCTGTGGTGGACCATACCTAGTTTTTTCCGTGTCTCAGAAAACATATTGAGGCGTTCTGACTATAGTTGTCTTACAAAGGTATACCCTCACTAATATTATTAAAGCGAAAGTGAGTTTGTTTGTTCGTGCCTTGAAAATCAGCGTCAGGTGGCCGCCTTGTGTTGTAATCTGGCATTATGCTGAGCTGAGGCCCTTTTGGCGTTTTTTATTTTATTTAGTTAAGGTGTTCATTTTTTTTTGTTTTTGTTTTTTATGCTAAATAAACTCAATTTGCTTTCTTTTCTTTCTAAATCTAAACCGTTTTTGATGAATTTTGGTCCTGAGATAGTTGGGAACCTGGAGACGGGCATAAGCTTTTTTAAAAGTAAGACATGAGGGAGAAAGAGGGAAGAAAAGGAAAAACGCACAGGAATTGGTATGTAACGGGTGGTCACCCATCTACAGACCAACCGAGGCAAGCGCAGCTTAACCTAAAGATTGACCCGAGTGGCTGTTACTATTTATCTCCGGGCTCCTCCCCTGTCATGTAACAAAGGTTTTAATACTCACATCGTCAAGTATGGACTAAGGTCCTCAGCTGTGTAGATTCTCTTTTAAGTTATGTATCCCTGGTACCAACTGTCCCTCCTAGTGATCCTACCTTACAGCTGTTTGTTCAGGATCTGAAGGGCTACTATGACATCTTATAGCAATTCTTATTCCACTGAGGGAAAGAGATGGTGCTAGACACCCTGTATAGCTCTGTCTCTTTTCCTCAGTGGAATTAGTTCTGCTTTAAGACGTCATGGTAGGGTAGCAGATGTGCTTACCAATCTCTATACTGAAGTAGTTACACTCCTTGATCAGTATCCCCAGCCGTGCTATTACTCTTCTTAATTATATGTCCCTGGTACCTACTTCCTCTCCTAGATATCCTTACCTTACCGTTTGTTCAGGATCCTGATGAGCTAACCGATATCTATACTCACATCAGCAAGTAGTAGGCATACTTCTTTTTTGAGGATGGGAAATCATAAATTAACTTCCCCGTTCTGGGCAGAGCGGGGGTGAGTGTCAGACTTGTACTGGCTTAAACCCACCTATGTTCCTTCTCTAGACCTTTATGTTCCGGGACCGCTGTATCTCTTTCGAACAACTCCCAGTTCCGGACGGTGAGCTACCCATTGCTTACCGTCCACAGACCCGCATCTACGGTGGCCGGGAGTCGTCCCGGAGTGTCCCCTTCGGTGGCTGGATTAGTTTGAGGGTAGTATACTCCTGGATCAGTGTCCCCATCCGTGCTATTACTCTTCTCAATTATATGTCCCTGGTACCTACTACTGAGATCTTACCTTACCTTAGAGCAATAAGGTCTGCAATATAACACTGACTTGAATACTCACATCGTCTGGTATTATACTCCTGGACCAGGGTCCCCAGCCATGCTGTTCCTCTTCCTCATGGTCATAATGATGCTGATGTTGAGCATGCTCGTAGTAGATTATCTGAGGACAAGAGGAAAAACCATCAGATAAATCATTCATTTGTCAGTTAATCACATTCGAATGACGATCTATTTCTTTTGGGGTTGGGGTTGGGTTCCAGTCTTATCAGATCCAGCTGAACACCAATATTTTACTTGGAGCGACTGCCTATCTGACCTCCATAACCCAGTTAGTACTGGACAATACGATACTCCTTGGTAAGACTGGTTGTCAGACTTTCGGGACACTGACTAGCTGTAACGACTGTCAAAGACCTACAAATGACTAAAAAAGAATTTTGAAAATAGGTCCACAGTCGATTGACGCTTAACAAACATACTGACGAATTAAGAACCTCCTCCTTTTTTTGGAGTCGGTTAAACTCAGTAAAGACCTATTTTGTTAGTTGCGAATGATAATCAAAATAGAAATCAATCAAAATATTTTTATTTCACATAGGCCTACATGGGCACTTATAAAACGTCAAGAAAAGATGCACGGTTCGGGTTGGTCGTTTCCTATGGAGAAGGACCGTCAAGAAACTCCATGGTTACTCTTTTAAAATCATATTATAAAAATCAACAAACAATCCTACACTGACCTGCGAATTGTATAAAACTTAATATGATTGGAAAACAGGTATCTAACTATCTTGAAACTCGTCACCCATTTAAATAATTTAACCCTCCATCGCCGTGCCCCGAGCTTGTGGGGTCACTTTCACTATGACACGGATGTAGCTACCGGTACCGATACCAATACCAGCTCTCCTTGGTATTTATAAATTATAGGTTTAAACAATGAGTTCGTGGTTTCTAAATGATAGGACCTAGAAAAGAAGGTGGTGTTTAAATTAATAATTCATTGAGACGCTCTTGACGTTCAAAAAGCATGCATTTTGAGGCTAATTTGAATAAATTATTTTTTGTTTTTGTTAGATATTAAGTCCGCCTCCTGTTTTTGTGAATAAATCACACTAATAGGCGAAAGTTCCTCGCTCAAACGGCTTACCGGATTTAGATAGACGAAATTTTATTGATATGTAGATAATAAGAATAAAAACATTTATTTTGGCATCTTAGGCCCATAGATAAATAACTTACAGACAAACATACATATAGCTATTACAATTCGTGTTAGTAATTAAATCTTTAACAACTATGTTAGTAGAACTTCACTGCACTATGTCACTGCGCGTTCTTATGTTACTTTTGTTCATGTAGATAAGTTATACAATCTGAATTAACACGTAGAATAAGTCCCGGTAAAAAGACAATTACCGAACTTCACACGCAGTGCAGCGGGCATTAACTAGTCTATTAATATATCAGGTCTCTTGCACCTTTTCACCCGCGCCCTGTACTCTCGCACCGTGCTAACCCGTTGCCTGCAGCCGGGGGCCGGGGGTCACTTTCACTGCGACCCACACGGATGCCAACGACCTTAATCGTGGTATTTCCCAGCCGAGAGAAGAGTATTCATTACTTAGGTAAGGTTGGCACTTCGCAGCTTGTTTTATGAATATTTATTTTATTATCTGAGTGAAAATACAAGAAGCTTGTTTTTTTCTTAGTAATATTTAGTTGCATCACGCGGTTTCGCCCACGTAGATTAAGATATTATACATATACACGTCTTGAATAAATAACCAACTCAGCCAAAACATACACACTACAAACAAACTCATCTGCATTAAAATCTGTTGAGTAGTTTAAAAGATTTAAGCGAACAGACAGCGGATGCGACGTCATTTTATACTATACTAGCTTTGCCCAGCGGTTTCACCCGCTGCTCCAGTCTCCCTTATCACTTAAGGGTTTGAAAGATAGTTAGTAGCCGATTCTCAGACTTACTGAATATGCATAAAATCTATAAGAATCGGTCGAGCCGTTTCGGAGGAGTATGGAAACGAACAAAATAAAATAAAAAAGTCAAGTGCGAGTCGGATTCGCGCACCGTTCCGTTCAAAGCTACATAAACGGCCATGGTTTTTGCCTAGGTAGATTTAGAGGGTTGATTTCAAAGCTCCAAGTACTTATATGGTTTTAATTTCAACTTGATACCTAAACGCGTTCCCGACGTAACTATAATCTTGTCTAGAAAGAAGTGAAGGATGCCGTGACATCTGATAGGAGAGAATGGGAGAAGAAAACGTGTTGCGCCGACCACACATAGAATCGGACAAGGGCAGGAAAATTATAATGATGACCAGTCGATCGCTAACTCATTGCAATAAAGCCTGATATGACGGGCCTGTTGGTCTAGTGGTTAGTGGCCCTGACTGCTGAGCCGGAGGTCGTGGGTTCGATTCCCACCCAGGACAAACTTTGTGCGATGAGCATGATTGTTTGTTCTGTGTCTGGGTGTGATTTATCTATAATATGTATGTATTTATAAATCATATAAGTATGTATATCAGTTGTCTGGTTACCATAATACAAGCTCTGCTTAGCTTGGGATCAGATAGCCGTGTGTGAGTTGTCCCAAGATATTTATTTTATTTATTTATTTTAAAGCAAGAAAAATAAATGATGTTTCTTGAACTAATAACTGAACTTTTAATTGGCTTTTTTTTACTAACTATCAACTATTTGTGTCCACAGACTAGCTACTGTCTAGTAATCCTGTCTCTCCTCCTTTAAATCCATCCAAAGGTTGTCTTGAAAAGATCGCTTTTAGCGATAACACCGCCCATTGTGTCACCCTATTTATAAGTTGTTTAATGTTATTCTTGTTATTTGTATGGTGTACATAATCAAGAATCCTTACTAATATTATAAAAGCGAAACTGAGTTTGTTTGTTTGTTTGTTACCTCTTCACGTTTTAATGGCTAATTCGATTGATAAATTTTGGTGCAGAGATAGTTGGGAACCAGGAAACTGACATAGGATAATTTAAAAAAAAGTGGGATGTGAGGGAGAAAGAGGGAAGAAAAGGGAAAACTTAGCGTTGCTATTACAAATCAATAAGGCGCAAGGGGAACTGTGTTACCCCGAATTTAACGCGAACGAGGCCGCGGGCAAAAGCTAGTATTCTATATACAGGGTTATTTGTAAAACACCGACAACCTCGCAGGACTGTATTACTATCATCATAAACAACAACTTTTATTCTATGATTTTTTACAAAATTTTATACATTTACCAAAAACAAAACTTCAAGATTTCGTTGTCCTATCTAACACATTTCTACTTCGTCCGTTTGCTGTACCTACATACCTACACCTGCCGCGCACTGTCCTCGTCGGTAAGTTTGCTTCGCATAGATTTCGTAACATTTAGAGCGTTCAATTTAAATATTTTTATTTTTGTATAAAAATCTGACGAACTAAAATATGATAAATGTTTAAATGTCATAGAACAAAAGTTGTTGATTATGATGCTGGTAACATGGTCCTGAGAGGGTGCCGGTGTTTTACAAATAACCCTGTATATGTATCCTAGCTGTAAATTTTCTAAAGAAATAAAACGAACGGTCTTAACAGACAGACAGAAAAACAACAAAGTGATCCTAAAAAGGCTTTGTATTTTTCCTTTTAAGTTACTGAACCCTAAAAATGAGTCAGCAACTCAATAACTAATCATACAACTGTCAGGCAAATTGTCTAGCCGAGTAGACAGTCAGACATCTTACTATTCAATGTAATGCCCTTTCCAATCGCACTCAATGAAGCGCCATTTGTAATCACAAACACGCTTGACACAGATACACTTATCTCTTTATCTACGTTGGAAGCTTGCTAGCATGTGTTAAGTATATTTATTTAGTTCAATATGTAAGTGATTGTGATTTGACCGCTCAGTTGTCGGCTGAGGATGGAACCCGCGACACACATCGCGGGTTCCAACCCCGCGCGGAGCAAATATTTGTATGTCCTACAGATAGTTGTTCCGGATCTGGCTGTTCGTGTATGTGAGTTTAAATGTTTGTAAACGCACCCATGATCGCAACGATGACGCATGATTTTTTTAAATAAAATAAAATACACATAGAATGAATAATATGTATCAAATGGGGGTAGTTAATGAATTATCTTTTAAGTATAAAAGAAAACTCAAACTACCCTAGCAATATAAATAAAAATGATAATTGAATAATACGCTTTCGTTTAACAAATAATTTCAAAAATCTCGAGAAATTGCGTAACTAACATACAGAAAGAAACAGTTGAATTGAGAACCGCCTTCTCTTTGTAGAAGTCGGTTGACAAATGACACTTTCCTTGACAACCCTAAACAAATAATGACTCTAATAAAGTGCCGAGAAAGCGTCTAAAGACAAACAAACACCTTTTGAAGATCAGCGTCGTTGGCAACATTATGATTTTAAAGATTAGCCTGTTAATCTGGTTTTAAGTTAATTAATGAGTGATTAACATGTGCTTATAACACCTGGAGATATAATTGTACGCACTTTCGACTCGGCCTAGTTTCTTACATATGTTTTGTTTATTTAAATAAAGAGAAGAGAAAAAAAAAGTGTTTGTGTCAGCTCCGACGCACGACTGGAGTTTACTCCTTAGGTACGAGTATCTAACCATACGCAAAAAGAGTTTATTCAACTGAAATAAGATTAATATCATATGAAAGGGTAAATTCACAAATTAATGAAAAAAAATAGCAATATAAATACATCGACACTGATAGAAACAAACAAACCCAATAAAATTATAGTATATAGGTATAGTCGCCTAAACAGCACACCATATGTACGTCTTAATACACTCACAGCCAAATTAGAAAGTTGCGCACTAAAGGTGCGCACCAAAAACGTGACACATTTTCGTTACTTTAGTAGGTTTTACCCCTCGGATTTTTCTCATACCGGGCGCCTTATATATGAAAATCGATTCTTAAGGGGTAAACTCCAAAAAAAGTTAAATTAATTTGATAGAAAACAAATAGTCCATTAAATACAATAAATTTTAGTTAAGATGTTCGCGTCTTCAAAGAGATGTAAGCAAAGCAGTGGGGCCTGCAAGAGCCACCGCATGCTGTGGTTTTGGGTTGTTCGAAAGAGATACCGCGGCTTTAGAATGTAAAGGGCAATAGAAGGAACATGGGTGGGTTTTAGTCAGTACAAATCTGACCCTCCGCCCGCAATGCCCGCGCTTAAGAAAAAAAAAACTTAAGAGGTGTCAAGGGACACCCGGATGGGACGAATTTATTATTTACAAAAAACCTGTATGCACTCAACAAAAATAATCGTCGCGACACCACACTGTTCAATGCGAAATAGAAAGATGAAACGAAAATAACTGGCTTGCTTTCTCTGAGACAGAGAGAGACAGACAGAGAAACACGCGCACGCCGTACGGCTTACAACGATAGCAAAAAGTGTTGTCACAACTTTTGGTCTTAATTTTTCCCCTTTCGTAACGCGCGACAACGAACTTCGTTCCAACAAATATATGTAACAAGCCTTTTTACCAATATATTTTGCCGACTGTACCATCCAGATAATTTCAAATATCACACAAGTAAACCGTAAACAAACAATCAAGACAAAACAAACTATACACTTGAACAAACATTTGTCACTCAGTAAAAAAAGTCAAGACGTGGGAATCAAACACCATTCCGGTTATCTTACACAAAAGAATCTATGTCATTTGGACATTTTGTAGAACATGTTACAATTTTACGGGCACTAAACAAAAACGTTCAGAAGATCCACTTAAGAAAAGAGTCGGAATCGCGCATCGAGTGATCCGAACAAATTTACGACATAAACAGCTACATCATTTGACTGCGTAGGCTTAGAGAGTTGATATTTTCATAGCACAAAAATACCACAGAGTTAAGTATATGGTTTTAATGTCAACTCAATAGCTTCACGCGTTCCTGAGATAAAGGGTCTTGATGGACAGACATACAGATGGAGTCCAACAAAGTGATCTAATAAGGATTCCGTTTTTTTTACTTGTTGTATCTCTTTTCGGTAAAACATGAATCTCCGCATGGAGAACGTTTCTTTTTTCTTTTACTAAACAAAAGATGAATGGATTGTGTAAGGAACGATTTGAAGGAAAAAGAAGTAAACAGACAGGGGAGAATGGAAGACGAAAACGTGTTGACAAGGGCAGGAAAATGGTGATATTCTGTAAATTTTTTGACTGGATCTTCTGAACCAAAACTTTGATACGACATAATATTCAAAACGTTTAGTTTCCAATCAAATCAGATGCATTGAGGTAGTCTGTGTGTTCGTGTCGCTATGTACATAGGTATATCTGACGAGTTATGTATTAAATATTAATGAGACTATCGCCTTAATCGATTAGCGATCAATCTATCACGGTAGGGGAAAAGAAATTGAGATTTGTAAACGTGAGTGAGTTTCTCAGACACATCACGGAGAAGTTGTTCTTGAAAATGACCGGTATGACGGAATCATAATCCTATTAATATTATAAAAGCGAAAGTTTTTGAGGATGTATGTAAGTTGACGGCACGGTTTGAAAGTAGCTGAGCAATCGTCTGCTGCGCTGCGAGTCGCGGGTTCGATTACCGCACGGAACAAATACTTGAATGACCTACAGGTGGTTGTTCCGGGATACACAATCAGTCAGAACAACTATCTGTAAATCATATAAATATTTGTTACGTGCGGAGATCGAACCAGCGACACCCATGCCAATCGCCAAGTCACTGCGCCAATCGTGCCGTTTTTCATGGAACAGGTAATGTAAGTATCCAATGTATGCTGTGTCGACGGCGCGTTCGTGTTCAACGCGCGCCTTAAAGAGATGTCAGCAAAGCAGAGGGGCCTGCCAGGGACACCGCTGCACGGGGGGAAGGGTTGTTCGAAAGCGATACTGCAGCCCCGAAATATAAAGGCAAAAGAAGTGACATTGTTGGGTTTTAAAAATAATAAAATAAATATCTTGGGACAACTCACACACGGCTATCTGATCCCAAGCTAAGCAGAGCTTGTGTTATGGTAACCAGACAACTGATATACATACTTATATAATTTATAAATACATACATATTGTAGATAAATCACATCCAGACACAGAACAAACAATCATGCTCATCACACAAAGTTTGTCCTGGGTGAGAATCGAACCCACGACCTTAAATACATACATATTGTAGATAAATCACATCCAGACACAGAACAAACAATCATGCTCATCACACAAAGTTTGCCCTGGGTGGGAATCGAACCCACGACCTCCGGCTCAGCAGTCAGGGCCACTAACCAGTAGACCAACAGGCTCGTCAAGTTTTAGCCAGTACAAGTCTGAAACTCCCCCCCGCTCCACCAAGAGCCCCATGGGGAAGTTATTAGATGATTGACCGTCAAAAAACGTGTCCAATTTATTTCTGCCTTCCTTTGAAATATACAGCCCTGAATATACAGATTTGAAATAACATGTATCTTAGTTTTTGTAAATCACATGACAGCAACCACTAATAACTTTTACTTGGTCGTAAAAAATGTGAAATCACACACCACACACTTGAGAAGTCGGTTATCAGAACTGGTTTACGCTTTCGAACGCATTAAAAAACGTAGATAATCATTTATGTTTGCTGATATGGAAGTGTTATAAGGAAAAATTGTAGCAAAATTTAAGGCGCTGTACAAAGCAAACACTTTTTAAAACGTCTAGATTTTTGTCGCAAAGTTAGCCGTATCTGTACATACCACGAGCCTAAAAAAAACAGTGTATAGTTAAATACATAAAGAAAAGACTTAAATAAAAACCGTTTACAAAACTAGTCTAGTACTACGAAAAAAAATGTTTAAAAAACTCACGAAAAATATTTTTTCGGCTCTAAATTCTCAATTTTTTTAGCGACGTAGCGAATTTCATAGACTAAAGACATAAGTATCTAAAACTTTTAAAATACGTGACTGTATTTTTTTTTTAAATTTTCAATTAAAACTGCAAAATGACTTACATTTTGGCGGACACGATATTTAAATAAAATCAAACGTCAAAATATTCGACCTTATTTCTATTCTTCCGATGCACCACTGTCGTATACTTGTATCAATCGACACAGTCTACAGTTAGCCTCAACTCCGCGAATACCTAAATATTAGCTTCTAACCGCGCCTTAATCGCCAAATTACTGTGTCTATTCTTAGCAGTGTGTATAAATAACAAAACCGTTAAAATGTGAGTCGGGCTCGCGTACCGTTCCGTACAAACTTTTGATAAAACGGCCATATATTTTGACTGACTTCGAGACTTGATTTTTCCAGAACTTCAAGGGTGTGATTTATCTATAATATGTATGTATTTATAAATTATATAAGTATGTATAACAGTTGTCTGGTTACCATAACACAAGCTCTGCTTAGCTTGGGATCAGATAGCCGTGTGTGAGTTGTCCCAAGATATTTATTTATTTATTTAAGGGACCCTAAACTTGAGTATATGGTTTTATTTTCAACTCGATACCTCAATGGGTTCCCGTGATAAAGGATCTTGATAGACAGATTGACCCACATTAGACAACAAAATGAGAGAAATAAGCGCGCGGGAGGAAGAGGCGCGCGCGGGAGGGAGAGGCGCGCGTCTATATATGAGGTCCGTCGAGGCTCGCGGCAAGGTCGGTCATTGGACATGTGGTCCATCTTATAAAAAGTCGGCCTGTTCGGATTCCATTTTTTTTAAAATAGACGTTGGACTATACCAGGAATTTCTCCTGTTTCGTGGGTGCGTTTACAAACATTTAAACTCGCATACACAAACAGCCGGACCCGGAACAACTATCTGTAGGCCATACAAATAACTGTTCCGTGCGGGAATCGAAGGTCTCGTTTTGACGGAATCCTAAAAAAATTAAATCCTAAAAATGAGCTTGAGCTATAATATAAAAGCGAAAGTGAGTTTGTTTGTTTATTTGTTTGTTTGTTGCCTCTTCACGCTTTAATGACTGAACCGATTTTAATGAATTTTGGTACAGAGATAGTTGCGAACCAGGAGACGGACATAGGCTAATATTTTTTTGAAAAAAAGTGGGATGTGAGGGAGAAAGAGGGAAGAAAAGGGAAAACTTACAAATCAATAAGGCGCAAGGGGAACTGTTTTACCCCGAATTTAACGCGAGCGAAGCCGCGGGCAAAAGCTAGTGAGCTATAATAGCGTAACACTTCCTTTTTTGAAACAGTGCGTAGTAGGTAATACGTTTGTCCACCCCGACCAAAACGCCGCGCAAGCCGTCTTTGTACAGTTTTCTAGAGCTATCTACTTGTTATTTAAAACGAAGTAAGTAACAAAAAAAATACATTAAATTTCTTTATAATCTTGATTCCATTATTGTAGATTTAATTTTTATTTTTATTGAGTCATTATTTAGTAAATCTCCTTACAACAAAGCCCCAGAAATGAGAAAAAATATCAATAACATGCATCTCCTCGTAAAGTTGTTTAATTTTGCTACTGACACTAATGTATACACAATTCTATAATGAACATTTTGGTAGAAATAATTTTTCCAAAAATCCAATACTTAATTTTATATAGATTTTATTCCAAAAAATAGGCATTATTCACTACTGCTCTCACTCACTCACTCCTGCGCGGCAAAGAGGGAACGAATGCTTCAAGGTTATTTGCGTAGGGTACGGCCTTAACACTTTTTTTTGCGATTGTATTTGCGGAGCGGGAGGGAATGTCAGACTTGCACTAACTAAAACCTACCCATGTTCTTTCTATTGCCCTTAATGTTCCGGAGCAGCGGTATCTCTTTCGAACAACCCGCAACCCCGGCAAGGTCTGCTTAACACTTCGAAGTAAATAACCGTTATGTTATTAATAAATTAATTTCAAGAGAGATCAAATACCAGATTATATGCGAGTAATTATAGCGATTAATTTCTCCATGTAACTTCTAATTAAGCCCTTATTAAGTTAAGCAGCCTAATTAAATATTAAGTAGGAACTCAAAAGATTTACTCAGTCCCCTTATTGTTCTAAATGAAAGTAAAAATACCTTCACTTTCATTCACTGAATGAATGAATTTATTCATATAATAAGAATGAATGAATAGGATTATGGTATGACTGTGATTCTTTGATAATAATTTGCTAATTACCTACTTATTTAAGAAGTGAGATAATTTTAAATTAAATATGAATGGATGGGGACTAAAGTTTCTAAACAAATAATTTTATGATAATTACTAGCTGTGCCTAGCGGTTTCACTCGCATCTATAAAAGATAGATAGCAGCCGATTCTCAGACTTACTGAATATGCATAAAAAAACATCATAAGAATCGGTCGCGCCGTTTCGGAGGAGTATGGGAACGAAAACTGTGACATGAGAATTTTATATATTAGATAAGACTAGCTTTCGCCCGCGGCTTCGCTCGCGTCAGTTTCGGTATAACAAACCAAGCAGTCCTGCAGTTTTTGCTCTTGCGCCTGTTTGATTTGTAATAGCAACGCTAAGTTTTCCCTTCTCTTCCCTCGTTCTCCCTCATATCCCACTTTTCTTTAATAATAAAATTTGCTTATGTCCGTCTCTTGGTTCCCAACTATCTCTGTACCAATATTCATCAAAATCGGTTTAGCCATTAGAGCGTGAAGAGGTAACAAACGAACTCACTTTCGGTTTAAAATATTAGTAAGAATAAGAATAAACATGGTGGTGCATGGGTGGCAATCTATTAAATACTGAGTTTCTTGAAAGAGGGCTAGAGTGAAAAAATTAAGACCATAAGTTGTAACGACACTTTTTGCTTTAGTTGTAAGCCGTGCGGCGTACGAGTGTTTCTCTGTCTGTCTCTATCACACTCTGTCTCATAGAAAGCAAGCCAGTTATTTTAGTTTCGTCTTTCTATTTTGCATTGAACAGTGTAGTGTCGCGACGATTATTTTTGTTGAGTGTATACAGGTTTTTTTTTGGCGGATTAGAAATCACCAAATAACAGGAGGAAGTGTTAAGACTTGTACTGAATAAAACTTACCCTCCCCGGATAAAACATGAAGAAATGTGAGTGTAATCTATGCTAATATTATAAAGCTGAAGAGTTTGTTTGTTTGTTTGAACGCGCTAATCTCAGGGACTACTGGTTGGAATTGGAAAATTCTTTTAGTGTTGGATAGTCCATTTCTTGAGGAAGGCTATAGGCTATATAACATCACGCTACGACCAACAGGTGCTGAGCAGCGCGGGTGAAACCGTGGGGAACAGCTTACTAGCTGTTCTGTATCTATCTATTCTGTTCTGTTATATACACTACTGCATTTACACTCAAGTATAACAGTCGTTACATAATTATTTTAATTCACCGTTTCTGTTTACCCTAACGTGAAGAAAAATGCGAGTTTGTTTATGTATGTGCGGTGATAATGTTAGAGAAAGTGCCATTTTTATGGACTGAATTAATCAGATACGGTTGTTTAATGTTTTATGCGAGTGGAAGGCATTTTCGAGCACTTTTTGAACATCAGTAACACAAGACAGTCCCCCAAATCACCCACCCATCGCCCTTGACCTCAGCTTTCCGTCAATGTTCGTTTCCGAAGACACAGGTTTCAAGCTGTTCGGCAAACATTGTTGCAAAGATGTCAAACTCCAAGCATTTACTTTAATTAGACCGGTACAGGCGCTTTTGAATGTCAAGAAACAAAATAATGTGAAAGTACTGTAGTTACCGTTCCATTAATCTCTACGGAGAAGAATGAGTAAGAAACAAAAATGGACACTCTTTGAATTAAAACACTTTTTGCCACTGTCGCAGGGCTACGAAACTCAAATCGTGAACTGATGAATGGAACTTCAAACTATAGGTACTCGCTACACGCGGGCTAGCTAAATAAACTGTATAAATAATCCTAAACGGTAACGCTTACCATACATACACACATTAGTGTGTATATTAAGCGTTACTGTTTCACTTACTACACACTACACTCACTCACGCAATCACCCACACTCATAATCACACTCGCATACGTCACACAACTGCGCTACTTTTTATATTTTATTTTTTTTCATAGTTTTTTTCTTAAACTTTGCTTTATTTTTCAACTAGCTTTCGCCCGCGGCTTCGCCCGCGTTAAATTTGGGGTAACACAGTTCCTGTTGCGCCTTATTGATTTGTAATAGCAACGCTAAGTTTTCCCTTTTCTTCCCTCTTTCTCCCTCACATCCCACTTTTTTCAAAAAAATATTAGCCTATGTCCGTCACCTGGTTCCCAACTATCTCTGGGTACCAAAATTCATCAAATTCGGTTTAGCCATTAAAGCGTGAAGAGGTAACAAACAAACAAACTCACTTTCGCTTTTATAATATTAGTAAGGAAGTAAGGATTGCATACACTGCTTAATGTGAAGTCGGAAAAGTGGAGTCACTTAACACAAGCATATCCTTGCTTAAAAGTATCTTAAAGTACTATGTAATTGAAATATACCATGTTTTTTAAATCTTATTTTTAACAAGATCATGGTTGTATTATTCCTGTGTCTTTATATTTCCTGTTAATAATATTAGTGTGGATGTAAATTAACCTCTAGAGTGCCCCAGCGGCACAAAAACGTGCCAGTAAATAAGTATTACCGTTGAGCCCCGCTGGCACAAATTTGTGCCACCAAACCCCGACCGATTTAAAACTGTATTTGTAGTAAAGATAACTCAGATTACGCTTACGATAAGAGCCCGCCCGGCGGCGCATGACGTAAATAATGGCGGTCCTTGAGAG
Organism: Ochropleura leucogaster; assembly: GCA_958449745.1. Classification (NCBI taxonomy): domain Eukaryota; kingdom Metazoa; phylum Arthropoda; class Insecta; order Lepidoptera; family Noctuidae; genus Ochropleura; species Ochropleura leucogaster. The sequence goes on from OY288227.1 coordinate 1,114,526, forward strand.
GTTAAGTGGTTTTTCTTGTGTTATCAATAATGATGTATTCCTTCTTACCTTTTGTGGCTGATGGCTGTGTTTATTCTTCAAGTCTATCCAGAGCCTGGCCAAGTTGATCGCCAAGCCAAGGATAGCGACGATGAAGAATTTAATCTGGAATTATGAAAAGAAACTTTTAATAGAACAAAAAATTTCATAGAGGGTTATATAAGGAGGGATGTTACGCATGTGACTAAGGCACAGTTCCAAAAACGACTCGTTTTGCTTACGGATAGTAGTATTTTGACATAAGTTCTATGAGACGTACTACTCTGTCAAGAAAGTACCAGGAAAAGATCAATAATACACAAAATGTCTGTTATTCATCCAAATTTATTTTATCACCTTCAAAGTATGCTCCTTTAGAAACGATACACTTGCGCCAACGAATAATCCATTCATCAAAACAGTTTTTAAACGCTGCTTCCGGAATTGAGTTCAGTTCTCGCCGCTTCGTTGTATGTCAAAATATTACTATCGGTAAGCAAAACGAATCGTTTTTTGTTTATTGGAACTGGGCGTAAAAGAAGAATAGATATATGAATGTCCATGAATGGAGAGGGAGAGGAAGGCCAAAGAAAAGATGAATAGATTGTGTAAGGAATGATATGAAGGGGGAGAATGGAAGAAGAAAACGTGTTGCGCCGACCACAAATAGAATGGGGCAAGAGCAGGAAGATGGTGAATTGATAGTAGGTAAGTTCCTTATAGTCCTAGACCTCTCAGCCAATAAAAAAACAATTTTTCAAAACAGTTCTTGTTTGAGAATATATTCTCCACAATATTCAGTTGAAGACCTGCGAGGGAACCATAGAGTTAGTTTAGTACACATGGTACCTCTTGGTTCGACTTCAGAACTTTTTGGCCCAAGAATTACTTCGGATTTCTTTTTGGGTATGACAGGTCCCGTCACGGTAAAAGATTGCTGACAGTGTACCTGTGTACAAAATTGGTGGTATGAAGGGGGTGACGGGGTAACGCTCATCATGCCCCCGTCGTACTATAATTAATTTTATCGACGTCTTTTGTAGGTGGTTCAAAATAAAGTTCACGAAAGTACTTAAGTTTTTTTTTAAAGTAACTAAATACCTACTTAATCATTCTTCTTTTGACAAAAGATTACATAAAATCTTAGCAATCCTGAGGAATATATTTTAATGTAATTAGCAGAGTAGAGGGGGGGGGAGGCTTTTGCCCGGGAGTGGGCTTGTTTTTTTTTAAATAACGCTGACTTGTATTCCGTGTTATTTTTAGTAATGTCATTATAATTGGAATATGAAATGGTATTAAAAAGTATGTTACCTGCAGTTTATACGTAAGAATCTGCAGCAGAGTTGAAATCTTAGCTTTGATGACGGCACCCAGGATCAAAAGCTTAAGGATAGCCTTCTTTTTCTTCTTCTTCTTGCCTCTTTGTTCTAGAAGTTGACAGAAATACATTAAAATACAGCAGAATATTGAAAATTTAAAACACATGCTTGACTTTACTTTAGAATTTTCAAAAAAATATCGTGGTCATTCGTATGTCTACAAGAATCTTCGTTCATTGTTTATTTATGCTTAATTAAGGATATGGGGATTCATGCTTAAGGCACTAGACAGACAGACTGCATTTTAACTGCAATCCGAGTGTTATTGCAGTTTGAATGCAGTTGACATGACTGCAATAGAACTGCAAACCAAACGTGTCGACCGATTGCATTTCAATTGCAATTGTGTGAACTGTACACCGACTAACTGCAAACGAACCGTGTAGTTCGATTGCAGTCGTGTCAACCGCATTAAAACTGCAATTGAACTGCAATTTGCAGTTGGATTGCAGTTAAAATGCGGTCTGTCTGTCTAGAGCCTTAATCTAATGTGTCATGCTTATAATGTGTAGTTCTTCGTGCTTTCAAAAATACAGCTAAACTAAATATTTCATGCATTCAAAATGCTTATAATTTGAAATGGTGTTACCAAATATGTCACACCAATGTTATTATGTTGGTATCCTGTAATAATAACACAGTTTAAATAGGATCAGAAAGTATGGGTATCATTTTTTCATGAAAAAAAAGACCATTTCAGACGCTAAGTAGTCTGCACAGTCCTCATGTAAGCTGACCAAGATTTTTTGTCTGGACCTTAAAAGAGACCTCTGAGTTTGTTTCGTCTTTTTCTCAGAGTAGTCGGATACGAAAAACCGGCCTCATCTAGTTAAAAAAAAAGACGTGTTAAAGTGTTTGTGAAAACCTACTTGCAAAATAAACATAATTTATCATTTATCATGTGACCAGACTGCTTTTACGAGACAAGGGATTAATATTATTAATTTATTATGAAAAATAAGCGACGTCCAAAGTTACACAAAAAACCGGCCAAGTGCGAATCGGACTCGCACACGAAGGGTTCCGTAGGGCTCTTTAAAAAAGACAATATTAAATTAAATGAATACCTATCCCTTAGTGCCAACAAAAATACAACCACAAATACGTTAATTTGTGAAAATACTATCACGGTGCATGATTTACAGCTTGGTGATAGACGGACAGACGTACGGACACCGGAGTCTTAATAATAGGTCCCAGTGGCGAACTGGGGGTCTGATTATAGAGCAAGCCCCCCCCCCCATTGGTATTTATAATTGTTGTGAGGAGTCCTTAGTTCAACCGAAATACTGCTTTAATCTATACTAATATTATAAAGCTGAAGAGTTTGTTTGTTTGTTTGTTTGTTTGAACGCGCTAATCTCAGGGACTACTGGTTGGAATTGCAAAATTCTTTTAGTGTTGGATAGTCCATTTCTTGAGGAAGGCTATAGGCTATATAACATCACGCTACGACAGACAGGTGCTGAGCAGCGCGGGTGAAACCGCGTGGAGCAGCTAGTAACGACTAAAATGTTTTTTCGTGAATTTTAACATGTTAGTTTAAGTACAGATTGTTTTTAATATAAAACTATTGGTATGTTTGGTGTTATGATTTGGGGGAAGCCGGGCTTTTTAGCATTTATAATAGTTTCGCCTCTGACAGGTCCCTGTTTACACTTTGGATACGGAACCCAAAAAGGGAAGGAACTCGTGACTTTTGTTTTTTTGTCACCCATCCACAGACCAGCCTAGGCAAACGCGGCTTAACCCAAAGATTGTAGCCCGAACGACTAGTATTATTTAGCCACGAGCTCATCCACTACTATCGTCGGCCATTGACAATAAAATGTATGGAAAGTAGAATCATTGATTGTAATTACGATTCTTTCACAATGTATTCCTAACAAGCAGTATATTTCTTCGCTTCTTCTTGTGTCATCATCATCTGCCTAGCCTTTTCCCAACTATGTTGGGGTCGGCTTCCAGTCTAACCGGATGCAGCTGAATATCAGTATTTTACATGGAGCGACTGCCTATCTGACCTCCACAACCCAGTTAGTACTGGGTAATACGATACCCCTTGGTAAGACTGGTTGTCAGACTTTCGGGACACTGACTACCTGTAACGACTGTCAAAGATCTACAAATGATAGCCGGGACCAACGGCTTAACGTGCTTTCCGAGGCACGGAGGAAACTCGGTATGTAACGGGTGGTCACCCATCCACAGACCAACCTAGGCAAGCGCGGCTTAACCTAAAGATCGACCCGAGCGGCTGCTATTATTTAGCCACGAGCTCCTCACGCTCGTGTCATACATCCTTAAAATACATGGTCATCTACAATAAAGGTACCAGAAAACGGAGAAAGCAAGCCGAGAAAGTTTATCAACATTAAGTTAAGGCAATTTCGCGAAAACCGGTATTCTGAACATGGACAGTGTCATGACGAATCGAAAATGTTGCGGTTTATGAAACTCACCATGAAATGGGCGATCGTTCACATGGTATTATAACAGCTAATTGATGGCAGACATGACGAGTCATTCCATAAAGAATCCATGATGGTGTCTCGTCATGACACCCACACCAATAAGGGGACGTCCTCTAGAGCCCCAGCGGCACAAAAACGTACCAGTAAACAAGAATTACCGTTGAACCCCGCTGGCACAAATTTGTGCCACCAAACCCCGACCGATTTAAAACTGTATTTGTAGTAAAGATAAGTCTTAAAATCAGATTACGTTTAAGATAAGAGCCCGCCCGGCGGTGCTTGACGGATAGTTGACGTGACGCGGTCCTTGAGAGGTTAATCACAAATCTTTTTTTCTGACAATTTTAAATGCATGTTAGTTTAGATGTGTGTCTCCTTCGATCGTCGTAATATTCGCCGCAAAATGTCGTAATTTTGTTCTTTAAGATCATTGCGTTTTCTCAACATCCGTGTGTCACTAGCGGGATTCAGCAGAATACCAGCGTCAGGTAGTCTACCTGCATTATGCTGAGCTGGACTCCTATTTGGTGCAATCTTGAGACACACACCGCCCAGTAGTGAATGTGAATGTATGTGATGTGTGTACAGTACGGCCATCGCGAAGCGATAAACAAAACCCATGCTAAAACCTCATCTAAAATGGCCGCCCGAATGTTGGCGAACCCGTCTTAACGTTGTGATGTTTTTGCCGGGAGTACGAGACATTACGACAAAGGCACAAGATGGAAAGAGCTAAATATTAGATTGTCAACGCCACAGTTGTTCTTTAGGTTAATGACCTTTCGTATCGCTTCTCATTGGCCGTACTATAATTGTCTATGGGACGATTTGCCTTCTATTTTTTTTTAAACCTTTTTTTTCTGTTTGTATTTTTTTTGGTTTAACTCCTGTATTGTATCTTTCACTTTCTCCTGTATTGTGACCTACACAAGTGTGTTTTTTTTTGGTATTGTTCGTCATGTCGTTGAGCTCCTTGAGTTATGGGTCGATCTACATACTTAATGCTTGCACTGACTGGACAGGTCACAAATTGAGTGGACCTGTCCGGTCCATGGAAACTCCTCATAAACAAAAGTTGGTTCAGATATATGTTTTAATCGTTGCCTGTCGACGATACGGATATAGTAGATTCCTGGTTGCTCTCCCTCACTTTTCTCCACAACCACATAAAACTAACTAACTACACCCAACCACCAACCTTCAACAGAACTGCGATCCTTAATCCCATTCTCCAGATCCTCATTCTCCACAACATGCTCAGCTAACGTATCCAGGGCATTCTTCCCCATAGCCCAGAAGTCCGACACGATGCCCCTGGACACCTCAGTCGCATTCTCCGGCACAGGCAGAGCCCTTTCTCCTATCACCCAGGACTGGACGCCATTGCCAAAGGTTCGACCTTTCTCTTCTTTAGGGGCTTTCCGTAAAGGCATCATAACTGGGTGGATGAGGTGGATCTTGGGAGGCTTGGTCTTCTTCTTCTTCATCTTCTTCTTGTCTCCCCCCGCGCTGATGGTTATGCTGTCGATTCCACCTTCGCTATGGTGTTTCTTGCCGAGGGATCTGGGGATGAAAAAACCTAGGTTATTACAAACATCTAAGTACAGGATTACTATATATATTACTAGCTGTGCTCATCGGTTTTACCCGCTGCTGAGATCCGCTTCTCAATGAGGAGTTTAAAAGATGGATGGTAGCCGATTCTCAGACTTACTGAATATGTAATAAAATTCTTAATAATATTATAAAAGCGAAAGTGAGTTTGATTGTTTCGTCTTCACGCCTTAATGGCTTAACCGATTTTGATGAATTTTGGTACAGAGATAGTTGGGACCCTGGAGATGGAAACAGACTAACTTTTTATTTATGAGGGAGAAAGAGGGAAGAAAAGGGAACACTTAGCATTAGTTTTAAAATAAATAAGGCGCAAGGTCAAAAACTACAGGTAGCAGGTGGCAATCAGTAAAATACTATAACACTATAATCATGTTTATATAACTACTATTTTATTTAATCTGTCACTTTGTAAAACATAACTAGCGCTCATACTGCGCAGTATGTGCTAATATTTGTCAAGAGAAACTTGGCAAGAAATTATGGCTTGCGAGAAAGTATTGGGTTTCCCAACAGAATTGTAGACCAATGATTCCCTTTGTAGTTAATCAGTTGTTTATAAACATCACAAAAACAAATTATACCCCGAAATTATTGTTCCAGCAAAGGCCAGGGCCACTGCCTGCCGGGGTTGTAGCGGGTTGTTTATTTATTTATTCATTAAACCAGCTTTCGCCTGCGGCTTCGCCCGCGTTAAATTTGGGGTAACACAGTTCTCCTTGCGCCTTATTGATTTGTAATAGCAACGCTAGGTTTTCCCTTTTCTGCCCTCTTTCTCCCTCACATCCCACTTTTTTCAAATAAAAATTAGCCGTATGTCCGTCTCCTGGTTCCCAACTATCTATGTACCAAAATTCATCATAATCGGTTTAGCCATTAAAGCGTGAAGAGGTAACAAACAAACTCACTTTCGCTTTTATAATATTAGTAAGGAAGTAAGGATGCACAATGTACAAAATAGTTACACGCTAAGCTTATAACTAATGAGTACCTACATGACCCTGTTAGGGCGCAGCAAAATATCTTAAAACTAATAAAATTATGTTCGAAAGAGATACCGTGTCCCTTAAGGGCAAACGAAGGAACATGAATGGTCAGTCAAAGTCTGACACTCCTCGGCGCTACCCAGAGTGGGGTAAGTTATTTGATGATTTCCCATTCGTAAATATAAGTATCGTATCTCGTAGTACCGAGGTCAAATAGGCAGTCGCTCCAAATAAATACTGGCAGCTGCATCTGGTTAGACTGGAAGCCAACCACGATAAAGTTGGGAATCCTGGCAGATGAGGCCAGGCCCAGAAACATTAAGGGCAAACAGAGGAACATGGATGGGTTTTAGTCATAGTCGGACACTCCCCGCCCACAGCGGGGGAAGTTATTTGATAGTTTTTAGAGAAACATATACCATAGAGGTATATAGAGGAAGGCATAGCTGTTCCTATTTAATTATATTTCAATACTGTTTCTCCTCCTTTAAATCCATCCAAAGGTTGTCTTGAAAAGATCGCTTTTAGCGATAAGACCGCCCATTGTGTCACCCTATTTATAAGTTGTATACTGTTATGCTAGTAATTTGTATGGTGTACATAATAAGGAATATTTAATCTATCTATCTTTCCAAGACCCGCAGATCGAACCAGCAACTGACTGGACAGGGCTAAATCTGTGTGGTGCTTTCTTAAAAAGACCATTTCAGTCTCTAATCTGCATAGTCCTCATGTAAGTTGACCAAGATTTTTTGTCTGGACCTTAAAAGAGACTATCATCACCTGAGTTTGTTTCCGCTGTTTCTTCTCAGAGTAGTCGGGTACGAAACACCGGCCTCATTTAGTTTAAAAAAAAGACGTGTAAAAGTGTTTTCAAGAAATTGATTATATGACAAAATATTACTTTCTAAATCATATAACATGCTTATCAAATCGTAATCGAATTTGATAATTAGGCAATTCATATTCAATAAATTATTTCCATAAATAGATACCTTAAATTAACATGAATCCATCCCAAATACGCATGCCTAAAAAATCGATTAACTTAAAGGTGAAATCATTCGACCCGTCCATGTTCGCGACCGGACATCAAACCCGGGACTTTCACTCACCTACATCAATGATATACTTTGCTTAAAACAATGTAGGTAACGTCATGGTCACTGATATGTTTACTGATGGCAATTTTTTAACCGACTTTAAAAAGAAGGAGGTTCAAAATTCGACTGTATTTTTATGTCTGATTCTTTTGCTTCCCTAAAATGGCCGAGAAAAAAATGCAAAAAAAATATATGTGTGTTTATTCTTTGCGTGGTTTAATGTTCTGACATTGCATTAATTGACATTGAAATTGCGGTATTGAACAAAATAAAATGAAAAACTATTTAAAAGTTGCCTAGATAATTCAAATGAAATATCTAATATTGCTTTACCCGACCCGAGAATCGAACTCAGGACTTCACGTTCATCAGTTGAGCTAACAAATTTGAGATTTATAACTTACTAGCTGGCGCCCGCGGCTTCGCCCGCGTAACGATAAAAAAAAGTATTCTATGTGTTATTCCAGACTATAATCTACCACTATGCCAATTTCCATCAAAATCCGTTCAGTAGTTTTTTCGTGAAAGAGGACCAACATACATCCATCCACTCACAAAGTTTCGCCTTTATCGGTAGCGCCTTATTGATTTGTAATAGCAACGCTAAGTTTTCCCGTTTCGTCCCTCTTTATCGGTCATATCCCACTCTTTAAAAAAAAATAGCCTATGTCCGTCTCCTGGTTTCCAACTATCTCTGTACCAAAATTCATCAACATCAGTTTTGCCATTAAAGCGTGAAGAGGTAACAAACAAACTCACTTTCGCTTTTATAATATTACTAGCTTTCGCCCGCAGCTTCGCCCGCGTTGAATTTGGGGTAACACAGTTCCTCTTGCGCCTTATTGATTTGTAATAGCAACGCTAAGTTTTCCCTTTTCTTCCCTCTTTCTCCCTCACATCCCACTTTTTTAAAATAAAAATTAGCCTATGTCCGTCTCCTGGTTTCCAACTATCTCTGTACCAAAATTCATCGAAATCGGTTTAGCCATTAAAGCGTGAAGAGGTAACAAACAAACTCACTTTCGCTTTTATAATATTAGTAAGGAATAAGTAAGGATGTATAATATAAATATTATTATATTAGTAGAAAGGATTAACAATAAGAGGTAACAACAAGGATAGGAAAACGTTTTTATAAAGCTGGGAACTCTATTTCATTGTCAATGTCAATTTGATGGCCATAAATGTATGTTGGTATAACCAGAACATGTTTTGTTTTGAGCCACACATTTTTAGTAAGCAAAAAGATCTTATACTCTTTCATTTGTAAATTGGAAAATTAGAAAGACGTGACCTAGCTAATCATGCATTGTCATACAAACTAAACATATATGCAAAATTTCACCTCAATTGGTCTCTGGGAAGTTGGTCAAATTTAACTTTTAAGTTTTGGTTACATAGTTGTACGCAAAGCTAATAAAAGCTTGTTTAAAAATAACATTAATACACACAGAGAAAACCACTTTTAAATATTGCTATCTGTAAACATACATGTATTTGTGCGTCTGACCGTACCTATGGTAAAATATCTCCCATCTACATACTAATGTGAACTAGTTTTAACCGACACTGACGAGGTTGAAACGAGGGTAATGCGTTTTACGATGTTTGTGTGTATGTGAACGCGTTTATCTTAAACTGAAAGACCAGTTTTAATAGCTAGTGCTCATGGTATTACAAGATGGAATGTCACTTGGGGGCAAAACAAATGAGGATCGGTTTCACAGCATTCCACTAAGGTAAAGATTTTTTTTTAGAACCTCGTGGGTCACTGACGCACGGGCAGATCTGGAGGTTTCCCGTGATAACTTCCGTGCCTCTGAAGGCCGTTGCTCCCGACCTCTGTAGATTTCTGACAGCCGTTACAGATAGTCAGTGGCTCCAAAGTCTGACCACCAGCCTTACCACTTGGTGGTCAGATATGCAGTCGCTTAAATACTAGTTAGTATTCCGCTGCAGAGCAGGGCGTTTTGGGAGACTGTCTTGTGTATTACCTAGTTTTAATAATAATAATTTTGTTTATTTAAGTACTAGCTTTCGCCCGCGGCTTCGCCCGCGTTAAATTTGGGGTAACACAGTTACCTTTGCGCCTTATTGATTTGTAATAGCAACGCTAAGATTTCCCTTTTTTCCCTCTTTCTCCCTCACATCCCACTTTTTTTAAATAAAAATTAGCCTATGTCCGTCTCCTGGTTCCCAACTATCTCTGTACCAAAATTCATCAAAATCGGTTTAGCCATTAAAGCGTGAAGGGGTAACAAACAAACAAACTCACTTTCGCTTTTTAACCGACTTCAAAAAAAGGAGGAGGTTCTCAATTCGACTGTTTGTTTTTTTTTTTTTTTTTGTGTTTGTTACCTCATAACTCAGGTCTGAGTGAACCGATTTTGATGATTCTTTTTTTATTCGAAAGCTGGTGGTTGTCGTTTGGTCCCATAAAAAAAATATCAAGATCCGACAAGTAGTTTTTGAGTTATCTTTAATAATGCGTATTAGATTGACTTCGTGTACGTTGATGATATACTCATTCGTCGATTATATTTTTAGAAGTTGTCGAAGACAAATGATCAAAAAATGCTATGTACTACTATGGTTTGGAAGGTCATCGCAGTTTTTTGAGGTGATTGTATTTTAATTTGGTGATAGATCTTCAGTGATATACAACGGCACTCTTTAATAAATGACAGCAAATCTGTCGTGATTGCTGCAATCACATGTATAAGTATGGGTTTCGCCAGGGTAGGCAGGCGAGTGGGAGCAGGGTGACCGTATCCCCTAGGGGATGATGCATATGATTTCTGAATTGGTTTAATACTAAAGCATAATATAGATACTTAGTATTTAATCTATAGCTTGATGTGGAACTAAAACTTGTATCAAAGACGGGACTAAAGCTAAAAATAAAAACTTTTTAACCGTGTTTGCTATAACTAAAAATGCTGAAATAAAAAATTTTTAGTAAAAAAATAAAACCGACTTCTAAAAAAAAACTAAAAACTAGAAAATAACTTTATTTCCGGAAGTCGGTGGCAAATAAAGTCAACGAAACCAACAAAAGCCATCGACTTCCGGAAATAAAGTTATTTTCTAGTTTTTAGTTTTTATAATATAAAGTAAGGATATTGACTTGACTCGCGAGGTTGTCAACATGTGGGATGTGGACTCAGCGATCATTGTGCCGATAGTCGTTACAACCAATGGTTTAATTGCCAAGTGCCTCGACCAACATCTGAGGAGGCTCTCGTTAGGCAGCTGGATTAAGGGTTTGAACAGAAACCGGAGTTTCTGGACACGGCTCGTATCGTTAGGAGGTTCCTCTCTCTGGAACCCTGACTGCCGGTAGCTTGGAACCTGTGATACCGGTGGGTTAGTTTTTTTTTTTTGTAAATGAACAAATGGAGATTCCGTTTTTTTTTTTTTTTTATTATTGATAGGCTCGCGTTTGACCACTATCTCACCTGATGGTAAGTGATGAAGCACGCTTACCTAGAAATAACCTATTCACTTTTGACTTGAAGACCCCCAGGTTATAGCTGTCAGGAAATAAAGACTCCGGCAGGGAATTCCACTCCTTAGCAGTATGCACAATGAAAGTATTCCCAAACCGTTTAGTGCATGTGGGTGGGATGTCTACCATGTAACGGGGGCGCATCGCCGTACGTCTTGTAGTCCTATGATGGAACGGGCTTGGCGGAATTAGGCTGTGCAATTCCATCGCACACTCTCCGAAATGTAACCGATAGAAAACCGAAAGGCTGGCAACTCGTCGGCGATGCTCCAGGCTCTGGAGCTTTGCATCAACCAGCGCGTCGTTGCCGATGAGCCTCTTGGCTCGTTTCTCTATTGACGAATAATATAATTTTTATTTTCTTTCTTATTCTGATGTCGAGTGCACTTGTGGGATGCCTTCCGTCCACTTGACACCACCAAAACGACACCACCGGTGGTGTCGTACATGGAATCTCTAGTCCATATGACACCACCGACTATTAGTGAGGTTACATACAAAGTTGTTGATATGAAAACTCCAATTAAGTTCAAGCAGTTTCATTAATGAGGTACGTCATTTGACAAAGTTTATATTTAAAGTTTTTTTCCCGGAAAAGGAACACTAAAAGAAAAGTTCATTATGGCATATTACAAGCACGTAACAACAATTGTTGACATGCTGGAAGACTAGTTTTCCGGTCCGTTCTTTAATACCTACATAACTACTTACTTCACTTAAATAAAAAAAATATATTTTATAAACTTTGTTTTATTAATTATCGTTTAACTATAGATAACTTAAAATAATGAATTGGGAGCTGTTTGTCAAAAACACGCGTTTCTGGACATCACTAGGGTGGTGTCATATGGACTAGAGATTCCAAACGACACCACCGGTGGTGTCGTTTTGGAGGTGTCAAGTGGAAGGAAGGGTGGGATGTGCTAAATAAACGTTTTTTCTTTCTTTCTATTTCGATTTTGCATTGACTTACACAAAAAATAAAAGTAAGTAAGTACCTACTAAAATTTTTATATCTTTTTGCGCTGGTAAAGCAAAAAGCTTGTCCAAGCAATGCATTTTAATATTAAATGTAACCTAGTTTTTTTTATCGAGACGTCAGAAATAGCAAAAAGTGTAAGTAATTTGTAATATAAAAACGAAATTTGACTTTTTTTAAATAGAATCACAAAAATAAAAGTAAGTACTAAAGATTTTATATTTTTTTGCGCTGGTAAAGCAAAAAATCTTGTAGTAAGTAATGAATTTGAATATTAAATCTAACCTCGTTTTTTATCAAGATTTCAAAGAATAAAAAATGCAATTTGACTTTTTTTGAAATCGGTCAAGAGGTCATTTTTTAATTCGTCTGCTTAGCCACAAAGCTGAATACGAATCATCTTCATCTCAACGTTCTCACATCTAATATATAAAATTCTCGTGTCACAGTTTTCGTTCCCATACTCCTCCGAAGCGGCTGGACCGATTTAAATGAAATTTTGTGTACATATCGGGTAGCTGAGAATCGGCCAACATCTATTTTTCATACCCCTAAATAAGCAGCGGGTGAAACCGCTGGGCACAGCTAGTTTTTTATAATCCTTACTAATATTATAAAAGCGAAAGTGAGTTTGTTTGTTTGTTTATTTGTTTGTTTCCTCTTCACGCTTTAATGGCTAAACCGATTTTGATGAATTTTGGTACAGAGATAGTTGGGAACCAGGAGACGGACATAGGCTAATATTTTTTTGAAAAAAGTGGGATGTGAGGGAGAAAGAGGGAAGAAAAGGGAAAACTTACCGTTGCTATTAAAAATCAATAAGGCGCAAGGAGAACTGTGTTACCCCAATTTAACGCGGGCGAAGCCGCGGGCGAAAGCTAGTCTCATCATAAATGAAGTAATATGGTTACTTCATTTATGTTGAGATTACAAAAAACTCTTGTAGAATTATTATGATTTAAAAGAGTGTCCATGGAGTTTCTTGCCCATTCAGACGGCACGGTTGGCGCAGTGACAGCGATCGACTGCTGCGCTGCGTGTCGCGGGTTCGATCTCCGCACGATACAGATATTTGTTTCGGGTCTGGCTGTTTGTGTATGTGAGTTTAAATGCTTGTAACCCACGATACAGAAGAAATTCCTAGTGGGGGCAACGCTTTTATTGAATAAAAGAATGGTTACTTAAATGATAAATTATGTTTAAGTGTATTGCAAGTTGGTTTTCACAAACAATTTTACACGTCATTAAAAAAAAATCTTGATGACGCTGTTGTTTCGTACCCGACTACTCTGAGAAGAAACAGCCGAAACAAACTCATAGGTCGTAGTCTCTTTTAAGGTCCAGACAAAAATCTTGGTCAACTTACATAAGGACTATTGATTTTACTCTTTGTAATTTCTGAATCACTAGCTTTTGCCCGGCTTCGCTGGCGTTAAATTCGGGGTAACACAGTTCCCCTTACGTGATTTACAGGTACTTGTTACCTGTAGTTTTTGCCCTTGCGCCCTTTTTATTGTAACAGCAAAGCTAAGTTTTCCCTTTTCTCCCTCATATCTCAATCGTATTTTTTTTAAATAGCCTATGTCTGTCCAGGGTCCCAACTATCTTTGTACCAAAATTCATCATAATCGGTTTAGCCAATTAGGCGTAAAGACGTAACAAACAAACTCACTTTCGCTTTTATAATACTAGTAAGGATATTTCTAATGTATAAAATTCTCGTGTCACAGTTTTCGTTCCCATACTCCTCCGAAACGACCGATTTAAACGAAATTTTGTGTACATATCGGGTAGGTCTGAGAATCGGCCAACATCTATTTTTCATACCCCTAAGTGGGCAGCGGGTAAAACCGCTGGGCACAGCTATAATATAAATAGTAAGGATTAAATGTCTTCTTACTGGAGTGTATCGAGAGAGTTCTGTGTATGTAACCGCAAAATAATCTCTCTTAAGACTGTGTAATATATAGTTTCTGATTAAATTGTTTTGTGTTATAGAATAACATTAAAATAATGAAAGTTATTTACGACTTAGACGAAGAAACAATAAAAAGAGAAATCTTAGATTGTGACATTATAAGCAACATTGTATTCTTATAAATCATTGAAATTGATTTGAATAATTTAGTGCGACATTAAGTGAAATTTTGTTAATATTTTTTTTTTGCATTAACTATCTGGTGACCGCGGCATCGCCCGCGTGTTATCGGAAAAGTGTTATTCCAGACAATAATCTACCTCTGAGCCAAATTTCATCAAGATCCGTTCAGCTGTTTTGACGTGAAAGAGTAACAAACATCCATACATCCATCCATCCTCACAAACTTTCGCATCCTTACTAATATTAAAAAAGCGAAAGTGAGTTTGTTGGCTTGTTCACGCTTTAATGGCTAAACCGATTTTGATGAATTTGATAACGATTGGAACAGAGATAGGTGGGACCCTAGAAACGGACATAGGCTATTTGAAAAAAAGGCAAATATGAGGCAGAAAGAGGGAAAAAAGAGAAACCTTAGCATTGCTATTACAATAAATAAGGCGCAACAGCAAAAACTACAAGTAGCAGGTATCTGTATATCAGGAAAGGAGAACCGTGTTGTCCTGAATTTAACGCAAGCGATACCACGGGCAAAAGCTAGTACAATAATACTTTACAATTGATGGGCAAGAAACAGTCAATCCAAAATTGGAGCCCTGACTCCTAGACCAGGAAGATCCTGTATCTCAGGAGCAGTGTCTTCGCGTTAAATATTAGACGAGCAGATTATGATAGTCACAAACAAGAAATAGACTTAACCTTCATATTATTTTAACGTCTTTAATTTTACAAGCGTTGCCGCGCTTCGGGTCAAATTTGACCCAGTAATAGAATTAAACTGAAAAAAATAAAAAACTACGTTAAAAAAAACCGACTTCCAAAAATACTAAAAATCGCAAAAATAGTTAAATAAATAAAAAAATACTAAAATCTATATATATAAAAATGGATTGCTGTTCGTTAGTCTCGCTAAAACTCGAGAACGGCTGAACCGATTTGGCTAATTTTAGTCTTGAAATACTCCTGGAAGTCCAGGGAAGGTTTAAAAGGTGAGAAAAATTGGAATAATTGTCGGGAAAACCCTCAAAACCGTCCTTCTTTATTTCCCATACAAACGTTTTCTAAATAAAATGGAGTCAAAGAAAGTACTAGGCTTGCATGAATTCACGGTGAAATTTCCCATACAAACGTTTTCTAAATAAAATGGAGTCAAAACCCTAACTAATACAAGCGAAAGTACTAGGCTTGCATGAATTCACGGTGAAATTTCCCATACAAACGTTTTCTAAATAAAATGGAGTCAAAACCCTAACTAATACAAGCGAAAGTACTAGGCTTGCATGAATTCACGGTGAAATTTCCCATACAAACGTTTTCTAAATAAAATGGAGTCAAAACCCTAACTAATACAAGCGAAAGTACTAGGCTTGCATGAATTCACGGTGAAATTCCCCATACAAACGTTTTCTAAATAAAATGGAGTCAAAACCCTAACTAATACAAGCGAAAGTACTAGGCTTGCATGAATTCACGGTGAAATTCCCCATACAAACGTTTTCTAAATAAAATGGAGTCAAAATCCTAACTAATACAAGCGAAAGTACTAGGCTTGCATGAATTCACGGTGAAATTAATTCCAGCAGTTTGATCTGTGGATTCAAGTTCTTGATAGAACCAACTGCGTTGACATAAAACTACTAGGATCGCATGAAATTATAGCAACCTTTGCCAAGGTTTGGAAATGGATGGGTTACCACACGGGGACAGGTTAAGCAACTCTTGCCAAGGTTTGGAAATGAATGGGTTACCAAACGTGACACGGGGACAGGTAAAGCAACTCTTACTAAGGTTTGGACATGGATGGGCTACCACAGGGGGCCAGGTTAAGCAACATTTGCCATGGTTTGGAAATGCATGTGTTACCACACGGGCCAGGTTAAGCAACCCTCACCAAGGTTTGGAAATGGATGGGCTACCACAGGGGGCCAGGTTAAGCAACCCTTGCTGAGGTTTGGAAATGGATGGGCTAACACAGGGTGCCAGGTTAAGCAACCCTTGCCAAGTTTTGGAAATGGATGGGTTACCACAGGGGACAAGGTTAAGCAACCTTTGCCAAGGTTTGGAAATGGATGGGTTACCAGACGGGCTAGGTTAAGCAACCCTCACCAAGGTTTGGAAATGGATGGGTTACCACAGGGGGCCAGGTTAAGCAACCCTCACCAAGGTTTGGAAATGGATGGGTTACCACAGGGGGCCAGGTTAAGCAACCCTTGCCGAGGTTTGGAAATGGATGGGCTACCACAGGGGGTATAGGTAAAGCAAGCCTTGCCAAGGTTTGGGAATGCATGTGTTAGCACACGGGCCAGGTTAAGTAACCCTTGCCAAGGTTTGGAAATGGATGGGTTACCACAGGGGGGCAGTAATAGAGTTTTGTTCAAAGTGCCTTCGATCCACGAATTCGTAAACGATGATGAACACGAAAACGATGTCCTTTTGGTAAATCCACAATGAAACAGAAAAATTATGTTTTCAATGACATATTTAGTTCCTATCACAATCTGTTCTTTTCTGCATATTACTCTTACAAAATAATGTCGATTTTTCACATCTGCCAGGCGACCCGTGACGGCTCACATTTTTATGATTATTTTTATATTTATCGTTAATCCCTACAGCATTTTAGTATTTTTTTTGTCTATACACCAAAGAAGTATAACTTCTAACGCGTGTACATAAGTACACACACTTCTTTTTTTTAAACTCCTAGAATGTGCCTGGCTTACCACCGCACAATTTACGCCTAAAGGTTGGCTCCGTAGTAAGCTTCGAAACATAAACCAACCAAAACGGCGCAAACCAGTACGCATTTGGTGGTTAGAAAATTGATGAACAATGTAATTTACGCGACGTATAGTGAAAGGAAAATTCAAAGGTGAGGAAGTCCTCATTCTGACGATCCCGATGATCACAACCGATTTGCCGTTCGAATTTAAAAGAATTCAATATCCGATCCTTCTTACATTTGCCATGACCATCAACAAATCACAAAGCCAACCCTTAAAAGTTTATGGTTTGAATCTAGAACATCCATGTTTTTTCCATGGTCAATTATATGTGGCATGTTCACGGGTCGGAAGACTATCTGCGTTGTTTTGTAGAAAACAAAAAATGTCGTGTATCACAAGGTACTTAAGTGGAGACCAACCTATGTACTGAAATGCAGAAACAATAATAAATGATTAATATACTTAATTTCTTTTTCAAAGAAAAAAAAAACTTAATAAATTCGAAAATCGGCTTATTATTTATTGCCTTTATGGCGGAACAGAGTTCGCCGGGTCAGCTAGTAGAATATATAAAGCTAAAAACTATTAATTTAACAACTAAAAAGCAATAAATAACATACGCAATTTATAACACCATCCTCTACTTACCTACTAACTACTTATTCTTTCCGCTTACTGCTTGGTTTGAAGTCGGTGCCAAACCACAGCATAATTAGCAAATCTATATATATAAAAATGGATTGCTGTTCGTTAGTCTCGCTAAAACTCGAGAACGGCTGAACCGATTTGGCTAATTTTAGTCTTGAAATACTCCTGGAAGTCCAGGGAAGGTTTAAAAGGTGAGAAAAATTGGAATGATTGCCGGGAAAACCCTCAAAACCGTCCTTCTTTATTTCCCATACAAACGTTTTCTAAATAAAATGTAGTCAAAGAAAGTACTAGGTTTGCATGAATTCACGGTGAAATTCCCCATACAAACGTTTTCTAAACAAAATGGAGTCAAAACCCTAACTAATACAAGCGAAAGTACTAGGCTTGCATGAATTCACGGTGAAATTCTCCATACAAACGTTTTCTAAATAAAATGGAGTCAAAACCCTAACTAATACAAGCGAAAGTACTAGGCTTGCATGAATTCACGGTGAAATTCCCCATACAAACGTTTTCTAAATAAAATGGAGTCAAAACCCTAACTAATACAAGCGAAAGTACTAGGCTTGCATGAATTCACGGTGAAATTAATTCCAGCAGTTTGATCTGTGGATTCAAGTTCTTGATAGAACCAACTGCGTTGAGATAGAACTACTAGGATCGCATGAAATTATAGCAACCTTTGCCAAGGTTTGGAAATGGATGGGTTACCACACGGGGACAGGTTAAGCAACTCTTGCCAAGGTTTGGAAATGGATGGGTTACCACACGTGACACGGGGACAGGTAAAGCAACTCTTACTAAGGTTTGGACATGGATGGGCTACCACAGGGGGCCAGGTTAAGCAACACTTGCCATGGTTTGGAAATGCATGTGTTACCACACGGGCCAGGTTAAGCAACCCTCACCAAGGTTTGGAAATGGATGGGTTACCACAGGGGGCCAGGTTAAGCAACCCTTGCCGAGGTTTGGAAATGGATGGGTTACCAGACGGGCCAGGTTAAGCAACCCTCACCAAGGTTTGGAAATGGATGGGCTACCACAGGGGGTATAGGTAAAGCAAGCCTTGCCAAGGTTTGGGAATGCATGTGTTAGCACACGGGCCAGGTTAAGTAACCCTTGCCAAGGTTTGGAAATGGATGGGTTACCACAGGGGGGCAGTAATAGAGTTTTATTCAAAGTGCCTTCGATCCACGAATTCGTAAACGATGATGAACACGAAAACGATGTCCTTTTGGTAAATCCACAATGAAACAGAAAAATTATGTTTTCAATGACATATTTAGTTCAAGTGTTCAAGTATCACAATCTGTTCTTTTCTGCATATTACTCTTACAAAATAATGTCGATTTTTCACATCTGCCAGGCGACCCGTGACGGCTCACATTTTTATGATTATTTTTTATATTTATCGTTAATCACTACAGCATTTTAGTATTTTTTTTGTCTATACGCCAAAGAAGTATAACTTCTAACGCGTGTACACACACTTCTTTTTTTTAAACTCCTAGGATGTGCCTGGCTTACCACCGCACAATTTACGCCTAAAGGTTGGCTCCGAAGTAAGCTTCGAAACATAAACCAACCAAAACGGCGCAAACCAGTACGCATTTGGTGGTTAGAAAATCGATGAACAATGTAATTTACGCGACGTATAGTGAAAGGAAAATTCAAAGGTGAGGAAGTCCTCATTCTGACGATCCAGATGATCCCAACCGATTTGCCGTTCGAATTTAAAAGACTTCAATATCCGATCCGTCTTACATTTGCCATGACCATTAACAAATCACAAAGCCAACCCTTAAAAGTTTATGGTTTGAATCTAGAACATCCATGTTTTTCCCATGGTCAATTATATGTGGCATGTTCACGGGTCGGAAGACTATCTGCGTTGTTTTGTAGAAAACAAAAAATTTCGTGTACCTATCACAAGGTACTTAAGTGGAGACCAACCTATGTACTGAAATGCAGAAACAATAATAAATGATTAATATACTTAATTTCTTTTTCAAAGAAAAAAAAAGCTTAATAGATTCGAAAATCGGCTTATTATTTATTGCCTCTATGGCGGAACAGAGTTCGCCGGGTCAGCTAGTGTACAATAAACATTATACAAAAAAGTAATTAGCGCCATCTATAATGTAAAAGAGATATCACGTGTTGTGTGATTTAATAAGGTCAAACATTTTTGGCACCATTAACATTTAAAATTCCAAATTTTTCGACGCATGCTCTTGGTTTATGCTACGATTTAGTTCTTCAATTTAGCACATTTTAGAGTTATTAAAATATATGGCTTGGCACCGACTTCAAACCAAGCAGTAAGCGGAAAGAATAAGTAGTTAGTAGGTAAGTAGAGGATGGTGTTATAAATTGCGTATGTTATTTATTGCTTTTTAGTTGTTAAATTAATAGTTTTTAGCTTTATATATTCTATTTTAGTATTTTTTTTATTTATTTAACTATTTTTGCGATTTTTAGTATTTTTGGAAGTCGGTTTTTTTTAACGTAGTTTTTTATTTTTATTTTTTGCTTTTTAGTGATTTAACTATGGGTAGGCTCATGAAAGGTGCTGCGCGCCTAAAAAAGTATAGATCCTTATTACATAGCATTCAAATAGGTGTAGGCTCAAATTTCTCCTCCCCGACATCATTGAAGTTGAGGTTGTCAATTCGGGTGGTATGTTTTCTCTTCTTTTTGTTGGTTTTCATTTTATTACGTGTGTACCGATTTACGTGATGTTTTGTTGTTCGACGCGAAATATCTGATGTTTCAGGTGCACCAGGCGGAGAACGCACACCCATGTTACTCTGGGCAACAGGGCTGTAATGTGAATGTTCGCTTATTATTTATTTAATAACAATCACAGAAAATCATTTAACACTATTAAACCTAAACGTTAATAATGAGATTTACCTTCAAGGTCAACCTAATAGCCTCAAGGAATACTATTCTCTATCCATATGTACGTACAATTTTGAAAGAATTTTCTCTGAACTCCTAACCTTTGAGGAGTTGTACCTTCCATCATCAGCTCATCCATAGGAAATCATCATCAAACGCAAATATTTGAACAAACTGTATGATATTTTCTGAAACGTAACAGTTATCTATATATATAAAAATGGATTGCTGTTCGTTAGTCTCGCTAAAACTCGAGAACGGCTGAACCGATTTGGCTAATTTTAGTCTTGAAATACTCCTGGAAGTCCAGGGAAGGTTTAAAAGGTGAGAAAAATTGGAATGATTGCCGGGAAAACCCTCAAAACCGTCCTTCTTTATTTCCCATACAAACGTTTTCTAAATAAAATGTAGTCAAAGAAAGTACTAGGTTTGCATGAATTCACGGTGAAATTCCCCATACAAACGTTTTCTAAACAAAATGGAGTCAAAACCCTAACTAATACAAGCGAAAGTACTAGGCTTGCATGAATTCACGGTGAAATTCTCCATACAAACGTTTTCTAAATAAAATGGAGTCAAAACCCTAACTAATACAAGCGAAAGTACTAGGCTTGCATGAATTCACGGTGAAATTCCCCATACAAACGTTTTCTAAATAAAATGGAGTCAAAACCCTAACTAATACAAGCGAAAGTACTAGGCTTGCATGAATTCACGGTGAAATTAATTCCAGCAGTTTGATCTGTGGATTCAAGTTCTTGATAGAACCAACTGCGTTGAGATAGAACTACTAGGATCGCATGAAATTATAGCAACCTTTGCCAAGGTTTGGAAATGGATGGGTTACCACACGGGGACAGGTTAAGCAACTCTTGCCAAGGTTTGGAAATGGATGGGTTACCACACGTGACACGGGGACAGGTAAAGCAACTCTTACTAAGGTTTGGACATGGATGGGCTACCACAGGGGGCCAGGTTAAGCAACACTTGCCATGGTTTGGAAATGCATGTGTTACCACACGGGCCAGGTTAAGCAACCCTCACCAAGGTTTGGAAATGGATGGGTTACCACAGGGGGCCAGGTTAAGCAACCCTTGCCGAGGTTTGGAAATGGATGGGTTACCAGACGGGCCAGGTTAAGCAACCCTCACCAAGGTTTGGAAATGGATGGGCTACCACAGGGGGTATAGGTAAAGCAAGCCTTGCCAAGGTTTGGGAATGCATGTGTTAGCACACGGGCCAGGTTAAGTAACCCTTGCCAAGGTTTGGAAATGGATGGGTTACCACAGGGGGGCAGTAATAGAGTTTTATTCAAAGTGCCTTCGATCCACGAATTCGTAAACGATGATGAACACGAAAACGATGTCCTTTTGGTAAATCCACAATGAAACAGAAAAATTATGTTTTCAATGACATATTTAGTTCAAGTGTTCAAGTATCACAATCTGTTCTTTTCTGCATATTACTCTTACAAAATAATGTCGATTTTTCACATCTGCCAGGCGACCCGTGACGGCTCACATTTTTATGATTATTTTTTATATTTATCGTTAATCACTACAGCATTTTAGTATTTTTTTTGTCTATACGCCAAAGAAGTATAACTTCTAACGCGTGTACACACACTTCTTTTTTTTAAACTCCTAGGATGTGCCTGGCTTACCACCGCACAATTTACGCCTAAAGGTTGGCTCCGTAGTAAGCTTCGAAACATAAACCAACCAAAACGGCGCAAACCAGTACGCATTTGGTGGTTAGAAAATCGATGAACAATGTAATTTACGCGACGTATAGTGAAAGGAAAATTCAAAGGTGAGGAAGTCCTCATTCTGACGATCCAGATGATCCCAACCGATTTGCCGTTCGAATTTAAAAGACTTCAATATCCGATCCGTCTTACATTTGCCATGACCATTAACAAATCACAAAGCCAACCCTTAAAAGTTTATGGTTTGAATCTAGAACATCCATGTTTTTCCCATGGTCAATTATATGTGGCATGTTCACGGGTCGGAAGACTATCTGCGTTGTTTTGTAGAAAACAAAAAATTTCGTGTACCTATCACAAGGTACTTAAGTGGAGACCAACCTATGTACTGAAATGCAGAAACAATAATAAATGATTAATATACTTAATTTCTTTTTCAAAGAAAAAAAAAGCTTAATAGATTCGAAAATCGGCTTATTATTTATTGCCTCTATGGCGGAACAGAGTTCGCCGGGTCAGCTAGTATGCTTATAAATTGAGTGTTCTTCTCGATTTCCTTGGGATTCCATCATCTTATGCTGACTAGATCACCAGGGTACCAACTTGAATATGTACCCTAACGAACAAAAAAAGAATTACGCAAATCGGATAAGAACTGTTAAAGTTATCGACATACTAATATACAAAGTGTCGTTAAAAGAACATCATCCAAATAACATCGTCCAAATAACAATAATGCTTATAAAATAAAAACTTCTTAACCAAACTGAAAGAAATTTTTATGGGACCACCTGGCAGCTATTTTACGTCGAACAAAAGAAGAATCACGCGAATCGGTTCAATAACCGCGGCGTAATCGATGTACATACATAGAAAAAAAACATACCGGCCGAATTGAGAACCTCCTCCTTTTTGGGAAGTCGGTTAAAAATTAACAACAAATAAAGACACAAATGTGTAATGGGTTGATTTAATATATCATACTAGCTTTTGCCCGCTGCTTCGCTCGCGTTAAATTCGTTTTCAGTTCCTCTTTCCTGATTTACAGGTACCTGCTACCTGTAGTTTTTGCCCTTGCGCCTTATTTATTGTAATAGCAAAGCTAAGTTTTCCCTTTTCTTCCCTCTTTCTCTCTCATATCTCAATCTTTTTTTCTTTCCTTCTTTCTCCCTTTTAAGTTAATCTTTTTTTTTTAAATAACCTATGTCCGTGTCCAGGGTCCCAAAAATTCATCAAAATCGGTTTAGCCACTTAGGCGTGAAGACGTAACAAACAAACTCACTTTCGCTTTTATAATATTAGTAAGGATTTATTAACAGTATTACTTTAAATTAAAAAAACAAAGTAATTCTCTTCTTATTGAAAAAATGGATAAGTACCTGGCCATCCCTCGTTCCACCATTTCAGTCAATGAGCTAAGAGAGTCGGTGATTTCTCTCCCTATCTTCGAAGGCATCTCCTCAAAAGATCGGCCCGAGGACCTGATCTCAGCGTCAGCTTCCTCTGTGAAAAACAAACAATACAAAATTAATTTTAAATATACTCGAAAAGTGACTCTACCTGCAAATCTGTGTTACCCAGAATTTAACGCGAGCAAAGCCACGGACAAAAGCTGGTAAATAATAAAAATAACATATCTCTTCACTGCGTCGGACCACAGAGTTAAATATATGGTTTTAATTTCAATTCGAAACCTTAACGCGTTCCCGAGCTAAAGGGTATTGACAAACAGACAGACAACAAGGTGATCCAATAAGGGTTCCTTTTGAGGTACGGAACCTTAAAAAAATGTCCGATATCTTTCTTCGTCGTCCCAAGAAGAAAATGTTATGATTGATATTTGATTGGTCTTCACTTACAACTATTGTTACAAGTACAACCTACTGCTTGTGGCGCTGAGGACTTTCATCCGTCACAATAACATCCTTACTAATATTATAAAAGCGAAAGGTTTGTTCCCTCTTCACGCTTTAATAGCTAGGTAAATGATTTTTGATGAATTTTGGCACAAGAGACAGTTGGGAACCAGGAGACGGACATAGGCTATTTTTAAAAAACAGTGAAATATGAGGGAGAAAGAGGGAAGAAACGGGAAAACTTAGCGTTACC
This sequence comes from Ochropleura leucogaster, assembly GCA_958449745.1. Taxonomy (NCBI): domain Eukaryota; kingdom Metazoa; phylum Arthropoda; class Insecta; order Lepidoptera; family Noctuidae; genus Ochropleura; species Ochropleura leucogaster. The sequence continues at coordinate 1,138,786 of OY288227.1, forward strand.
ATTACAAATCAATAAAGCGCTACCGAATTTAACGCGAGCGAAGCCGCGGGCAAAAGCTAGTTTAATTATAAATCTGAATGTGTGGGTGTGGTATGCGTTTATTCTATGTTTTAACAATTTTAATAATTATTTATTTATATTTTTTGTTTGTTTCAGTCCCATGCTAACCCGGCAAGATCCACGTGGTGTCAAAGAATTTAATTTGCGATCTTGATTAAACTAACATTAGTTTCATGTTTTTGGAGTTTGCTCCTTAAGAATCGATTTTCATATATAAGGCGCCCGATATGAGAAAAATCCCAGGGGTAAAACCTACTAAAGTAACGAAAATGTGTCACGTTTTTTGTGCGCACCTTTAGTGCGCAACTTTCTAATTTGGCTGTGAGTGTATTAAGACGTACATATGGTATGCTGTATAGGCGACTATACCTATATGTTATTGGGTTTGTTTGTTTCTATCAGTCTCGATGTATTTATATTGCTATTTTTTTTCATTACTTTGTGAATTTACCCTTTCATATGATATTAATCTTTTTTCAGTTGAATAAACTTTTTTTGCGTATGGTTAGATACTCGTACTTGAGGAGTAAACTCCAGTCGTGCGTCGGAGCTGACACACACACTTTTTTATTTTTTACCTTGCACACTTGTTTTTCCAATTCACTGGACATTGGCAGAATAGTCGACATCGGCTCTAATTAAACGCAATAGTGTGGTAGCAACCTATTTTCTTCACTAAAATCTCCTAAGCAAATTACAGCAATAAAAACATTAACGATTTTAAAAAGGCCTCCCTGAAAATATTACATAAAATGGCCAACTGTTAAAGATGTATAATATTGTAACCACAAAACGATGGGAAAATATTTTGATGAAGCGTAGAAAATCACGAAGAATCTATCGAAAGTAGTGGTATATTGTTATATTATGAGAAAAATTTGGTTTATTCATTGAAATTACGTCTCCAAACAAACATTATGACTTTCGCTTGTTCGTGAGAACTTTTGAGTGAAAATTTTATAATGCACTAGCGACCCGTCCCAGCTTCGCACGGGTGTTACAAATCTTTGAAAATCCCCACTTTTCTCTACTATAATATGTATGTATTATACATAAAAACCTTCCTCTTGAATCACTCTATCTATTAACCGCATCAAAATCCGTGGCGTAGTTTCAAAGATTTAAGCATACAAAGGGACATAGGGACAGAGAAAGCGACTTTGTTTTATACTATGTAGTGATTTGTTTGTTGCACGTGTAAATTGTTTTTCATTTGATACTAGCTTTTGTCCGCGGCCTCGTTCGATTTTAATTCGGGGTAACACAGTTCCCTTTTCCTGATTTGCAGGTACATATTTTTCGTTGGTAACAAAGAGTAAGTGTACCGATTATTATCTCAATACCTTGAAAACTGCGAAAAGTCCTACATAAAATTTCATTCCCTCTGTTAAGGGCCAGGAGACAGATTAAAAAAAAAATGGTTTTTGTTAGTGACAAATAGTTTGCATACCAATTTTTAGCGTCCTACCTTAATAATTGCTAAATTCCACACCCTATTTTAGAGAAGTGGGGGGTTTGAAAGGAACAAAAAGTAGCCTATGTCCGTCTCCAGGGTTCCACCTATCTCTGTACCAAATTTCATCAAAATCCGTTTTTGCACAAAAAATAAGCATGCCATCCAACGCGGTAATGCTGCCAGCCTTCTGGGCACTTTACCTGTTGACGGCGATACGGACGAATTTTTTGACGCCCTGTAATTTTCTATTTTTTACTTGTATATATATTTTTTTATTATTAGTTTGTGTATACTTATAGGTTGTATATATTTAGTAATTAATTTAATTATAAAATGATAAATAAATAAAAAAAAATCTGTTTAGACTCAAAATTAAAAAAAAAACCGTTTTGCTATTTAAGTTTCGTCATTTTGACGAAGTGATATTTAAAGTTCATTGCTTCTCTGTTTATAAATTAAACAATTCAGAATAAACAAAAGGAATGTTTATTTTGATATTTTGGAGGTTAAATATATTTTGAATTTATGTTTAATGATACTATATTTAACTAACCGGCGCACGCGTGCTATCAAAAAAAAAGTATCCTATTATTCAGTCTATAATCTACCTCTGTGCCTAATTTCATTAAGCTCCGTTCAGCCGTTTTGTGAAAGAGGAGCAAACATCCATACATCCAGCCTCACAAACATTCGCATTTATAATTTTAATTTAAGCAACTTCAGGTTATTTCGTAAAAAATCACGATTATAATAAATGAGCATTTAAATAAGCTTTAATAAATAGTTCATTTAATATAAAAAATCACTTTTATCAATCTTTCCATCATGTTTGCGAAAGTTTGAAACACAAAAAAGAAACTTAAAAGTCAAAAGTCGAGTTTTTTACAGCACTACTTCTTATACATTAAAGTTATAGGTCAAAAAATTTATACTAAAAAAGTGATGTATGTTAACGAAAACAAAAAAGTGAGATTTCTAAAAATCCAAACTAATAAAAAAGTAAAAGTAGAATAGGCCTGTAGAAATAGATATTAAATTATCGAATCAAAAACAAGTTTTAATTTCTTCTGTGAAAGTTAAACTTAGGTCAGTTTTGAAATATCTTGGTCATATCAGATAATATCGTGGTCGAAATCATTACGAATAATTATTGGTTACGGTCCAATGTTTAATGGTTATCAAGTAAGTTCGTTCCCTATAACTATTTTGTATAAAAAGTAGTGTCATGAAAAACTCAATTTTTGACTATCGCAAAAAACTTGGGAATGTCAGAAATCGAGTTTCTTAGCCTTTAGGAAACTGATAAAAAGATAGATGAAAGAAGATTTGTTTTAAAAAAGTTTTATTTATTTATATTGTCAGTCTGTCTGTCTGCCAAGATGATATATCTCAGGAACGTGTGAAGGTATCGATTAGAAATTAAAACCATATACGCAAGACGGAGCTCCCTTGAAGCTGTGTAAAAAATAACCTTCTAAATCTAAGCAGTCGAAAGATATGACCGTTTATGTAGCACGTTTGTACGGGACCCTCCGTGTGAGAGTCCAACTCACACTTGGCTGGTTTTTTCCTTTACATCACGAACCATGATTAAGGCCCGGTATGAAGCTAATCTTTAGTTATTCGCGGAAGTGAGGCTAGCTGCACACTGGGCATGGTCTGACACAAGTACACGACAGTACTGCATCGAAAGAATAGAAATAAGGTCGAAAATATTTCAGCGTTTGATTTTATTTGAATATCATGTCCGCCAAAATGTAAGTCATTTTGCAGTTTTTATTGAATATAAAAAAAATACAGTTCCGTGTTTTAATAGTTTTAGATATATCTTTAGTCTATAAAATTTCCTATGTTATAGATATAAAAAATATGACGCTAGCGCCTTAAACATGTTAAAAGTTGTTGCTTAAAATGTAACAACAATTCTCGTGTTTTTTTGTACGAATTAAAAACCGCAAGTAGAGCGAAAACCTTGTTCAGTTAATTATAGTTATTAAAGCATAATATCAAGTAATCTGTTGGGCAGGAGATATAAATTATATGTAATTGGACAATTATAGAAAGCAGCTGACGACTCGTAGTCACGACAATAAAATTGGTGGTTTGTAAAAGTCGTCTAAACGACGAACAAAAGGGTACAAACTTTTAGTTTTTTTTTTCTTTTGTTTTAGTTAAAAAAATAAGAAAATATTTTTATTTCACATAAGCTTACATGGACACTTATAAAACGTCGAGAAAAGATGCACGGTTCGGGTTGGTCGTTTTCTATGGAGAAGAACCGGCAAGAAACTCCATGGTTACTCTTTTAAAATCATTTGGTTTTACAATGTTGTTGTTACAGCGTTAGTACTTAATTATGAGAGGACAGCGTATGCCCGACAATTAGTCATTGCTTACTTTACAAAACGTAAAATAAAATAATACGTTAACAAAAGTCAACAAGAGTCTAAGAATCGACAAGGCCAGTGAACGTAGCCCACTAGGAATTTCTCCTGTATCGTGGGTGCGTTTACAAACATTTAAACTCACATACACAAACAGTGAGACTCGGAACAATTATCAATAAATATACTATCAATAATCCTACTATCCGACTATCCTATCTATACTAATATTATAAAGCTGAAGAGTTTGTTTGTTTGTTTGTTTGTTTGAACGCGCTAATCTCAGGGACTACTGGTTGGAATTGGAAAATTCTTTTAGTGTTGGATAGTCCATTTCTTGAGGAAGGCTATAGGCTATATAACATCACGCTACGACCAACAGGTGCTGAGCAGCGCGGGTGAAACCGTGGGGAACAGCTAGTTAATATTATAAATGCGAAAGTTTGTGAGTATGGATGTATGTTTCATCCGCTTTCACGAAAAAACTACTGAACGGATCTTGATGAAATTTGGCACAGAGGTAGATTATGGTCTGAAATAACACATAGGATACTTTTTATTTCGATATAACACGGGTGAAGCCGCGGGCACCAGCTAGTGATTCATAATTATTTTTCTTATAAGTTCTGCCATAAATATTTAAAAACTTCCAAAGAAAAGTTAAATATCATAAGAATTGATAGCTTAGTGAGAGATTACAGCAAATACGTTAGTGTCACGTATCACATCGTTACTATTATGGTAGTGGGTTCGAACCCGGTTGGGGTTGGCACGGAAACCGATGCTATAAGCTTGTGGTTAGTACTACTGTTAGATAGCTCTTACTTAAACTAGGGTTGGCAGGAGTCTAGCTTTTATTATTAGCTTTTAAGATAAGGAAATAATTCGTAAAGACGTGTGACATAAACCAAAAAAAAAAACGTGTGGCAATCGAGGCCTGCCGCGATAAAGGTTTTTATCAACTTATGCAATAAATCAAAAAACTAAATATAATTTTTTAAAAGTACTTTCAATTAAAAAGAATTCGCAAAAAGTAAAACAAGACCTTGGGTTTGATACCAAATAATAACTTCGTTCCATCCGGGTGTCCCTTGACACCTCTCAATTTTTTTTTTAATAAGCGCAATCAGAATCATTCATAGATATTTAGTTTTTTTTTTTTAAATTAACACATAACATAACATTCCTGATTCATCGAAGGGAGAGGCAGACGTGTATGGAATTGACGCACGGTTGGCGCAGTGGCTGAGCGATCGACTGCTGCGCTGCGTGTCGCGGGTTCGATACTCGCACGGAACAAATAATTGTATGACCTGTTGTTGTTTTGGATCTGGCTGTTGGTGTATAGTTTAAATGTTTGTCAACGCTCCCATGACACCGGATAAATTACTAATAAGGGGCAAAGTTTTAGAAAATAATACATATATCCTACTTCCTACTAATATTATAAACACAAAAGTTTGTATGAATGTATGGATGTTTGTAACTCTTTCACGCAAAAACTTCGGAATGGATTGTAATGAAACTTTACAATAATATAGCTTACATATCAGAATAACACATAGGTAGGCCACAATTCATAAATATAAGTTGTATAGAAAACCCGTGCTCGACCCGGGAATCGAATTTAGGCCCTCAAGGCTAAGCAGTCGCGCTTGTGACAACTATATCAACGAGGCAGTTATATACAATGTGTCCGGTCATAGACTAGCGATATTCTAGATACCTATGCAACGAGTATTTTAATATACTATGACGATACACACTTGGGTCTAATTCACTTCCCCGCTTTTGAGATAATTATACTCTATGCGTGTACAAAAAATAATCATATCTCTCAAAGTGTTGGTCTTAATGAGACGAAAATAGGTTTATTCAGAGGGCAACAATATTGTCTATGGTTGAAATTAAGAAATGAAGAGCTTAAATTTTCGTAACTTTAGAAAACTAAAATTAAAATCCAAAAAAATATGCAAATCAACGAAAGTTCTGTAAACTTTTTGTGCAAAAAATGGTATTTTATTTTATCAATAAATTTGTATACTAGAATGTTTGTTATATGTATAAGTACATGGAATATCGCTAGTCCGTGACCGAAAACATAGTATAAAAGCATATCTTCTTATAACATCTCTACCAATCTTCCATTTGACAACTATAAAACAACTCACAGCCCTATAATTGTCATATAAAAGTTGAACGGCGCGTGCGCAACTAACTGTGACGCGGGTGCGCGCGAGTCGGCGCTAAACGCTAAATCGGTGAGCTAAATTATCACGTAGACATCAAGGTTGTGGGTAGAAAGGTTGAAATCGTGTTAGGTTAGTGTTATACAACTGGGGTTAAGTGTGGGCTATGTTGATGTAGAAGCTTAATTTATAAATTGTTTGTGATTTTTACCGACTTAAAAAAGAAGAGGTTCTGAATTTGAGTGTATGTTTTTGGAACGAAGTTCTTATCGTGCGTTGTGAAAGGGGGCTAGACGAAATTTTTTTTTACGAATAGTTGTCACGACACTTTTTGGTATAGTAAGCTATTGTCAGCTGAGCGGCGTCGCATGTTTCTCTGTCTGTCTGTCTGTCTCTCTCTCTTATAGAAAGCAAGCCAGATATATTCATTTCTATAGGTACTTCGTTCCATCCGGGTGTCCCTTGACACCTCTAATTTTTTTTGCATGTTTGATTACGTGATTTATCCGTAAATGTGGGCTGATTTTCAAAAAATATTTTTTTAATTAAAAAGGATATGCTCCCGAAGGTGTACCATATTAATTTTATCTATATTTCTTGTCTGATTTTGAGTTATCCTCAATGATGCATATTTTTCTTCTAATCTAGATGGACGATATGCAAACAAAAATATGAATTTGTGTGAACCACATTACATCACAACTAAAAAGGGCTGAAATGAAAAACATTTGTGCCAAAAAATATCCAAAATAGAGAAGAAATAGACCGACTTCCAAAAAAGTCGGTCGCAAAAATAATCTATGAATCAAATCAATCTTTCTATTTGTAGAACATAGGTAAACATAAGTACTGTTGTCAATAATCTATACTAATATTATAAAGCTGAAGAGTTTGTTTGTTTGTTTGAACGCGCTAATCTCAGGGACTACTGGTTGGAATTGGAAAATTATTTTAGTGTTGGATAGTCCGTTTCTTGAGGAAGGCTATATAACATCAAGCTACGACCAACAGGTGCTGAGCAGCCCGGGTGAAATCGTGGGGAACAGCTAGTCATAAATAGAGCGCTATATCTTGCCATCAATGGCGTACAAATATTTTATAAACATTAATAAAACAAATAAAAATGCATTAGTAAGTCCCACATTTACCTAAATAAATTAAATTAAAATAGAATGAAATAAAATATATATAAAATCAAATCAAATCGAATCAAACTGTAGTTGCCGACTTCCGGTAGTAAATCGATTGATATTCTTCAGTAGGTATTGAAAACATAATACAACAAATTTTACTCGATAAAAAACATCGCGAACTTATCTCTAAAAATTTCTTTTAACGAGTAAAATCCATACTAAAATACATGTGATCAATCTGATTTTTTGACAAATAATTCAACAAACAAAATATTAGCGTAATAGTGTTTTATTTTTTTACTCCAATCAATAGATTTTTTGTAAGTCGCAAAAAACCACACATTTCGCACTGACGTAACAACCGCTTTGTAGTGCAAGCTGATTAGAACTTTATCCTAACAGTATTTCAAACGAAATTTGAACCACAACTTATTTAGCTCATGTAGTCGTCTTAATTATATTTCTAATCGTTGCTCCAGCCTTAGGAAATTCTTCTGTTTCGTGGGTGCGTTTACAAACATTAGAAATCACATACACAAACAGCCAGACCCGGAACAACTACCTGTAGGTCATACAAAAAATTGTACCGTGCAAGGATCGAACCTGTAACACGCGGCGCAGCAGTCGATCGTTCAGCCACTGTGCCAACTGTGTTGACGTTACATTATGTATTTGGAGAAAGTGTGGTAACGTAAAGATTCTGCAATAATTATCATGGAGTTGGTAAATATTTCTCACAACTTTTCTTGTATTTATTCGTTTAACAATTTAGCACTTTTTCTTTCTACAGTTAAGTCAGAAATCAGAAGTATATTTTACACTTAGTTATAAAATAGTTTTAAGAACTCGTATAGTCGCGTAAACTTTGTATGGACTTGTAATGAGGAGGAACAAAGCACATGTGATTAAAAGAGTAATGGATCTGAATGTTGATGGACGGAGAGCGAGAGGAAGGCCAAAGAAAAGATGGATGGATTGTGTAAGCAATGATTTATGAAGGAGAAAGGAGTAAATGATGCCGTGACGTCTGGTAGGGGAGAATGGAAGAAGAAAACGTGTTGCGCCGACCTCAAATAGAATGGGACAAGGGCAGGAAAATGATGATGAAAGATATACCGCGGCCCCGGAATCCAAAGGGCAAGAGAAGGAACATGGATGGGTCCTCATCTGCCCAGCCTTTTCCCAACTATGTTGAGGTCGGCTTCCAGTCTTACCGGATGCAGCTGAATATCAGTATTTTACATGGAGCGACTGTCTATCTGACCTCCACAACCCAGTTAGTACTGGGTAATACGATACCCCTTGGTAAGACTGGTTGTCAAACATTCGAGACACTGACTATCTGTAACGACTGTCAAAGATCTACAAATGACAGCCGGGACCAACAGCTTAACGTGCTTTCCGAGGCATGGAGGAAACTCGGTATGTAACGGATGGTCACCCATCCACAGACCATCCTAGGCAAGCGCAGCTTAACCTAAAGATCGACCTGAGCGGCTGCCACGAGCTCCTCCAGGAACATGGATGGACGGTCAGTAAAACTCTGACAGTCGACTCCATTGCGCCCAGATCGGGGGAAGTTGATGATAAACCATCCGGAAAAAGTACTACCTTAAAAATGATATTATATTTTATTTTGTTTTTCTGATATTTCGATATGACATCACCTACATAGTTGTTGACATTTATGTAAAGATTTCACCTTGTACGCAAGTCAACTTGTTTTCTCTAATTAAATATGCAAGCTGTGTAATTTCTCCTGTGTATCAGATATGTTCACGACCTTAATCCCTTATGGCATGAGCAAGAAACTAGATATGGTATAATAGTAAAAATCTGCTTGCAAGATAGTTCTATTGAAAAGTATACGACTTTTTTTAACCTTAACACTAACTTAGTATTAACCTGTTAAATGTCACAAGAAACGCGCAAAAATTCGCTTGCGTATCAATTATAAGAGTTTTCAAATAGGAAGTGTATTTTTTTTCCGTTTTTTAACAAGTTTCTGTGTCCAGCTGATGATATAATATGTACGTTTAATAATATAATATCTTTACATTTATTTTATTTGAAACACCCGGAACAAAATACATTAATATCGGTAAAAGTCGCACTAATAATATGCGTAGCATAGTTTAGGAGGAAAACGCGGTCAAATATTAAATATAAAAAAAATATATATTTATCCAGTAACTCTGTATGCGGATTATTTTCTATATTATATGAAAAGATTTAATGAAATAAAGATCGCCTTTACTAATATTATAAAGAGAATTATTTAATTATTTGTTTGTTTATTTGTAACGAACAGACTCCGAAACTACTGGACCGATTATAACATACTTTTCCTCACAAGAAAGTTTCAGTGAAACTAAATAGGCTTTATATAGTATATAATTATAATAAAGCAATCCTGTTATTTATTCTTAGCACTGTCCTGTTATGGTGGGATATGGTTAGAAGTCCAATGACTCGCCCCGGTCTGGGCTCAGCGCAAAGACGTGTCACAATTTTACTGACTGAAACCCATTCATTCATATTATTAAGTAAATCACGGTTATTCGTGTTGTAAAAAAATGTAACCTTCATATGCAACATGTTCTTGCAAATATTATATTTTTTTAAAACGTAACATTAGGAATTTCTCCTGTATCGTGGGTGCGTTACAAACATTTAAATTCATACACAAACAGCCAGACCCGGAACAACTATCTGCAGGTCATACAAATATTTGTTGAACCCGCGACACGCAGCTCTGCAGTCGATCGCTCAGGCACTGCGCCAACCGTGTCGTCAATTTGATTTGCTCAGACAAAATTAAAATCAGGATTCGATGTAAATTTTATTTTTGATAGTGTGTTTACTATTGCTTATTTTCTTTTTGACAAACATAGTATTTACTTTACTATTACTAACCTGGAGAAGCAAAATATTCTAAAATAATGTTAAAATGCAGTATTGCTATACTGTAGCATTTTTTAATATCTAATATATAAAATTCTCGTGTCACAGTTTTCGTTCCCATACTCCTCCGAAACAGCTGGACCGATTTAAACGAAATTTTGTGTACATATCGGGTAGGTCTGAGAATCCGCCGACATCTATTTTTCAGACCCCTAAGTGAGCAGCGGGTGAAACCGCTGGGCACAGCTAGTAGCCATATAATATTTATCTACTTCAAAAGGAAAAAAAACGGAACTCTTATTAATCAATCAGCTGTCCGTCTGTCTGTCAAGACAATTAATCTCAGGAACGCGCGGAGGTATCAAGTTGAAATTAAAACCATATACTCAACTATGTGGTCTCTTTAAGCTATGAAATAATGAACCCTCTAAGTCTACGTAGTCAAAAGATATGGCTGTTTATATCACTCTTAGCTGATTTTTTTATTTATATTAACGAAATATGTGAAACTTTTATTAAGACTAGCCCGCGACTTCGCTCGCGTTAAATTCGGGGTAACACAGTTCCCCTTTCCAGATTTACAGGTACCTGCTACTTGTAGCTTTTGCCCTTGCGCCTTATTTATTGTAATATCAATGCTAAGTTTTCCCTTTTCTTCCCTCTTTCTCTCTCATATCTCAATCTTTTTTTTTAAATTGCCTATATCCGTGTCCAGGGTCCCAACTAACTCTGAACCAAAATTTCATCAAAATCGGTTTAGGCGTGAAGAGGAAACAAACAAACAAACTCACTTTCGCTTTTATATTTATTAGTAAGGAAATCAAATAAAGAATCTTTCCTTAACCTTGCTTTCGAATAACAAAATATTGAAGCATGGTCTGCTTCCGGTTTAGTTACTAAGTCAATAATTTGATAGATAAGAATCTCAATTATGACGGCACGGTTCGCGCAGTGGCCACTCGAGTGACTGCTGCGCTGTGTGTCGCGAGTTCGATCCCCGCACGGAACAAATATTTGTATGATCTACAGTTAGTTGTTCCGGGTCTGGCTGTTTGTGTATGTGAGTTTAAATGTAAAATTCCTGATGTGTAGCAACGGAACATTTTTATTAATTATAAGTCACAAGATAAGTCATAAGAGACAAAAGTTTTGATTTAACTAAATACGTACTTTTTTAAATTTAGGAGTAAAATATTATCAACACTTAGGTATGTCAATCAGAGATATTAAGAGAAAGCTTTGTTAAATACTAGCTGTGACCAGCGGTTTCACTCGCTGCTCTGCTCCTAAGCTTTCTAGCGTGATGTTACATAGCCTATATTACTTCTCCATAAATCTGCTTTTATTGCTGAAAAAGTAATTAAAATCAGTCCAGTAGTTTTGGAAAAAAACTTCGCAAAAAAAGAATTGTGCGGATTCACCCGCTTCTTTGGTATCTGCCCCGCACCCGTGGGTAGTAGCGTGATGTTGTATAGCCTATGTTACTCAGTGATAATGCAGCTTTCTAATGGTAAAAGATTTTTTGATATCGGTCTACTAGTTTTTGAGATAAAACATACATAAAGACAAATCTTTCTTTAAATGTTGGCGTAGATGTAGGTATGTAGATTATAGTATAGACTAGCTGTGTCCAGCGGTTGCACCCGCTGCTCGGTTAGGGGCATGAAAATTGATGTTGGCTGATTCTCAGACCTACCCGATATGTTCACAAAATTTCGTTTGAATCGGTCCAGCCGTTTCGGAAGAGTATGGGAACGAAAACTGTGACACGAGAATTTTATATATTAGATTAAAAGATTACTTGAGATTGACAACGATTCAACCGTCACACCTATGTTTATTAATCCATTATTATGAAAGCTCCTAACATTGAAAAGGTTTTCATTATTCTTTTTATTCTAATTCTTTATTGCATACTAAAAATTCAAAAAAAAATATAGGATATACACAAATTTCTAAACTAATCAAATCAAATCAATTATTTATTTGCAACGAATGTGGGTTACAATAAAATACAGATGGAGAAATAGGAGCGAGCCATGCACATTCTGCCTGAGAATAGTCATGCTAATATTTTAAAATATCTATTAAATAAATATAATATTACTAAAGCTTATGTATGTATGTACAACGGCGAGATAAACCAAGAATTTGTTATTTTTTACATCAAATTACTTAATATGTCATTTATTTCGGTGAGAAAAACGACTCCGCATGGGTCCTGTTTACTTATAAATTAGACCGATATTATTTTTAGTTTAACTAGTGATACTAATAATCTAGAGGTTCCTGCCTCTGGAGCCCTAACCACCGGTAGCTTGGACCTTGCTCCCAATATCAACGGACTTCTATTTTTATATGTTTTGTTCATATATTTGTTTAAAGAAATTTATATAAAAAATAAGAAACTGTAAAATTGAGAACAAAAGTAAATAAATGTATCTTGAGAAAATATTGAGAATAAAAAATAATAAAATTCTCCAATTACCTTCCCAGCTTCTCCGTTCTTCCTCCACCTCATCTTCCCACCCATCCAGCATCTTCCCTGCCTTCTCCCGCGCACAATCCCACGCCTCATTCTGTCCCACACATTCTAACATAGATAGCAAGTTAGGTCCTAAATTCTTCCCCAAATTCACAAAATACTCATAGCCCTTTTCTAATAACGATGCACTTTGAACTTGGGAACAAAACAGTAAAAGAAAAACTATTAAAAATTTCGGCGCCATCTTGTTTATTTTTTCTTCTTTTTTTTACATGTGTCTACTTTCACTCGCGTTCAAGGTTGTACTGAGAAGCGCGGATTTATGGAGCTGGTTATATGCACTGCGGGTACTTTCTATTGAAGAGGGGCAGGTTAAGCGACAGGTGGTGAGGACTTGAATTTGATGGGTGGGTTTGGTCAAATTGGGTGATAACTATTATCAACATCTTTACTTATGTGTCGATTCTGGTGAACTATTGGATTAAACTAGACTAAGATTAAAATAACATAAACTAATCACATCTAATTTTATTCCAAATTATTTAAGTCGCGATTAAAGACAGTCCAATTTAGCTTGATAACCACAATTTTTGGTGAAAAACGTCAATTTCAGAATAGTTAGATTGCGATTTTGTCTAAATTGATTAACTACGATTCGAATATTTCTTAATAAAAAGCATAACAAAAAATAAAAATATAAAAATAGTAGCCCACCGGTATCGGGAACAGGATCCAAGCTACCGGCGGTCAGGGCTCCAGAGAAAAGAACCTCCTAACAATACAAGCCGTGTCCAGGAGTACCGCTTTCTGTATCACGCCCTTGATCCAGCTGCCTAACGAGAGCCTCCTCAGGTATTGGTCGAGGCTCTTAGCAATTAAGCCATTGGCTGTAACGACTATCGGCACAATGATCGCTGAGTCCACATCCCACTTGTCGACAACCTCGCGAGTCAAGTCAATATACTTGATTTGTGATTAATGATTAACTATTATTATTAATGCTGACTTTAATATGATTAAATTGTGACACATTAATAATTTTCAGAATTATAAAATTACCCTTATTGGATCACTTTGTAGTCCGTTTGTCTGTCTGTTTATCTATACCCTTTATCTCAGGAATGCGTGAAGCCTCTCTCAACTTTATCGTCCCTTTGTGCTGTGTAAAAATCAACCGGCTCTTGCCGGTTTTAGAGTAGTTTGTGACAACATATGGACACTATATCAACTCATATTTTGTCTATACAGGGTGGAATTTTGTAATGCCATCTGAAGGGGAAGTAATTTTAATACTTTAGATAGAGAATTTTACTCAAAGAAAACATGTGTTTACAGACACAAATGTCACATACCTCCACAAATAACCTGACGTGGAATCCTTGCTAATAATATAAAAGTGAGTGTTTGTTTGTTACCTCTTCACGCTTTAATGGCTGAAACGATTTTGATGAATTTAGGAACAGAGACAGTTGGGAACCAGGAGACGGACATAGGCCAAAAAAACTGAGATAAGAGGGAGAAAGAGGGAAGAAAAGGGAAAACTTAGCTTTGCTATTACAATAAATAAGGAGCAAAGGGAAAAAAGTACAGTTAATTTTTATTAAATAGAAATGGGATATGAGGGAGAACGAGGGAAGAAAACGGAAAACTTAGCGTTGCTATTACAAATTATTTACATTAAAAAAAATATTACATTAAGGCGCAAGGGGAAAACTGCTGGTAGCAGGTATTGTATTTTACCAAATTTAACGCGAGCGAGGCCGCGGGCAAAACCTAGTAAAATTATAAATGCGAATGTTTGTAAGGATGGATGTATGGATGTTTGTTACTCTTTCACGTCAAAACGGTTGAACGGATCTAGATGAAATTCATCACAGAGTTAGATTAAAGTCTGGAATAACACATAGAATCCTTTTTTTTTAATCATCACGCGTGCGAAACCGCTTGCACCATCTAGGATTTTCATAGTTTCACTTCTGCTTCGTTAGCCATGTGGTCATGGGTTTGATTCCCAGGACGAGCATAAAGTGTTATTAGGTTTTTTCATTAGGAATTTCCCAGTAACAGCTCAGAGTCAAGTTGGCGGTTAGATACCCCCCGTGCCTCGGAAAGCACGTGTCACCGTTGATTGCGCCTGATCTCTCTCCGGTCGTATCGGATTGCCGTCCCATCAGACTATGAGAGTGCGCCTGCGCCTGCGCACACACGCTTGCATTATAATCTCCGCTGAGATTACCGTGGCCTAAAACGGTCAGGAGGATCCTTACTAATATTATAAAAGCGAAAGTGCATTTGTTTGTTTGTTATGTCTTCACGCCTAAATGGCTAAACGGATTTTGGTACACAGATAGTTTGGACCCTGGAGACGGATATAGGCTAATATTTAAAAAAAAGTGATATATGAGGGAGAAAGAGGGAAGAAAAGGGAAAACTTAGCTTTGTTATTACAATAAATTAGGCGCAAGGGCAAAAACTACAGGTAACAGGTACTTATAAATCAGAAAAGGGGTGTTACCCCGAATTTAACGCGAGCGAAGCCGCGGGAAAAAGCTAGTTGTATATAGTTCTAAGACTTAGGTAATTCAAATCTATGGATAGTGCCGAAAGTGCTTGTTGCAAAAAGAAATGCTAAAGAATTTTTTTTAAACTCTGTTCCATACTAGGAATTTCTCCTGTATCGTGGGTGCGTTTATTTACATTTACACTCACATACACAAACAGCCAGACCTGGAACAGGTATCTATAGGTCTCCCAAATATTTCTTAACCACTGCACCAAGCGAGCCATCAATTGTATATCCGATTTAAAGATGTCAATTTTTTGTTCCTTCAGCTGCGCCCAGCGGTTTCACCCACTGTTTAGCTCCTAAATGCCGTAGCGTGAAGACATAAAGTATATGTTACTTCCTGATAATTAGCTTACTATTGACGTAAGGTCGGTTTAAATCGGTCCAGTAGTTTCGGAGCCCTAATCCTGTGGGATACAATTTGGCATATTGGATAACTAATAATAGTCACAGTCACTGGAGTAAATCTTTAGGTTAAGCCACGCTTACCCAGATTGTTCTGTGGATGGGTGACCACACGTTACATGCCGAATTTCCTTCGTGCCTCGGAAAGCACGTTAAGCTGTTGGTCCCGGCTGTCATTTGTAGATCTTTGACAGTCGTTACATGTAGTCAGTGTTACAAAAATCTGAAAACCAGTCTCATCAAGAGGTATTTCTCAGTACTAACTGGGTTGTGGAGGTCAGATAGGCAGTCGCTTCATGTAAAAAACTGGTATTCAGCTGCATCCGGTTAGACTGGATGCCGACCCTAACATAGTTGGGCAAATGCTAAGCTTATGATGACGATGGATAAGCTATAAACTCGGAAAATACTTCAATTGGAGTTTACATCCCGTTACGACACTTTCCCGTAGAATAATTATAGACCTTCACGCTCTTGAAATAGGGGGTAAGTCCTAAACAAACATAAAATCAATACTTATTATCAAACTTTAATTTCCTTACGTGATTCATAGCGCCATCTATCGAGTTGAGTATGAACTGCAAACCTGATAGTTCTACTAATTCACCACTAGACTTGTGGCGCTGCGATCGGTGACAATAATCTTGTATAGTTTTATTAGCTTTTGCCCGCGCTATGTGATCTTATAAATTACTAGCTTTTGCCCGCGGCTTCGCTCGCGTTAAATTCGGTATAACACAGTACCTGCTACCTGCAGTTTTTGCCCTTCGCCTTATTGATTTGTAATAGCAACGCTAAGTTTTCCCTTTTCTTCCCCCGTTCTCCCTCATATCCCACTTTTTTAAATAAAAATTAGACTATGTCCGTCTCCTGGTTCCCAACTGTCTATGTACCAAAATTCGTCAAAATCGGTTTAGCCATTAAAACGTGAAGAGGTAACAAACAAACAAACAAACAAATAAACAAACAAACAAACTCACTTTCGCTTTTATAATATTAGTCCTTTATAGTCCTTTATTATAGTAAGGATTCTTTTTTCAATAGACAGATTATAAATTATTGTATTACAAGCTTTGCCCGCGGCTTTGCTAGCGATAAATTCGGGGTAGCACGGCTCCCCTTTTCTGATTTCTGAGGTTTTGGCGTGTAAGAGTAACAAACATCCATACATCCATCCTCACAAACATTGTCATTTATAATATAACTAGCTGTTCCTCGCGGTTTCACCCACGCTGCTCAGCACCTGTTGGTCGTAGCGTGATGTTATATAGCTTATAGCCTTCCTCAAGAAATGGACTATCCAACACTAAAAGAATTTTCGAATTCCAATCAGTAGTCCCTGAGATTAGCGCGTTCAAACAAACAAACAAACAAACATACTCTTCAGCTTTATAATATTATTATAGATTAGGATTCTCAGATGATTTCACATCCTTAGAAAATAACCCGTCCATCTTCAAAGCGTCCTTTGGTTCTCGTATTCATCGGATTCCAGCGATCTTTGTGAGTCCAGGTGCATTTGTAGGTCATAAAAAGTAAAATGCGTGCGTATGTATTGCAATAGGAAAGTAATAAAAGTTGTAATAATTACTCGTAATAGTCGATTATTAACCACACAACAGAAGATTTACAGAAGTACTAATCTTTTAAACGTGTATGTGAACCCTTTTTTTGAGTGGGAAATTTTGAAGAACTTCCCTCGCTCCGCCCAGAACGGGGAAAATGCGAGGGAGTGTCAGAATTTAACTGAATACAACTGACCCATGTTCCTTCTTTTCCCCTTTTTTTTTGGTGTGGGAAATCATCATATAAATTCCCCCGCTCAGGGCGGAGCGGGGGGCGTGTCAAACTTGTTCTGACTAAAACCCACCCATGTTCCTTCCATTGCCCTTTACTTTTCGGGTTTCGGGGCCGCGGTATCTCTTTCGAACAACCCACCACCCCGGCAGTGCGGTGGCCCTGGCAGGCCCCTCTGTTTTGCTGACATCTCTTTGAGGCGCGCGTGAAACACTTACGCGCCGTCGACACGGCCTTCTTTTCCCCTTAATGTTCCGGGGGCGCGGTATCTCTTTCGAACAACCCGCAACTCTTAAACGAAAACTTCATCAGTTTTCAACAATAGATATAGTGATTTAAAATGAATTTTTATATGTATAACTAGCTTTCGCCCGCGGCTTCGCTCGCGTTAAATTCGGTATAACACACCAAGCAGACCTGCAGTTTTTGCTCTTGCGCCTGATTGATTTGTAATAGCAACGCCAAGTTTTCCCTTTTCTTCCCTCGTTCTCCCTCATATCCCACTTTTTTTTTAATAAAAAATAGCCTATGTCCGTCTCCTAGTTCCCAACTATCCCTGTACCAAAATTCATCAAAATCGGTTTAGCCATTAAAGCGTGAAGAGGTAACAAACAAACAAACTCACTTTCGCTTTTATAATATTAGTAAATAGTAAGGATATCCCAGGCTTCTTGAATGAACCCCGAGGTGCGTAATACGTCATGGTGGGCGCAGTGACTGAGCGATCGACTGCTGCGCTGACTGGTTCGATGCCCTTACGGAACAAACATTTGTATGACTTACATTTAGTTATATCGGGACTGGCTGTTTATGTATGTGAGTTTAAATGTTTGTAAACGCACCCACGATACGTTAAAAATTAATTAAAAAGAGAGTTAATATAACTAAAAGTGAAAACTTGTACGTTACTCCTTCACGCTTAAACGACTGGACAGATGTGGATGAAACTTGTTATGTAGATAGGTAAAGCCTGGATTAACACATAAGCTTTTAATCCCGGTATACACGGGTGAAACTGCGTAGTCCAGCTAGTCTTTACTTAATATTATAAAAGCGAAAGTGAGTTTGTTTGTTACTTCTTATGTTCTGACGTTCCGATTTTGATGGATTTGGGTACGAACATAGTTGGGAACCTGGAGATAGACATAGGCTACTTCTTGTCTCTTTCTGATTCCCCTTTTCCCTACAATAGGGGGTTGAAGTTTGTATGGAGTTATTCGCAATTTTCATGGTAGAAAGCAAAAAAAAAAAATAGTATGCAGACTATTTGTCACTAACAAAAAAATCATGCATAATTTTGTTTTCAGAAATCTACCCCCAACCCCTTAAAAGAGGGGGTGAAGTTTCATATGAGACTTTTCACAGATTTCAAGGTAGGATGCTAAAAATTGGTACACACACTCTTTGTTAATAACGAAAAATACCTGCAAATCAGGAAAGAGAAACAGTGTTACCTCGAATTTAACGCGAGCGAAGCTGCGGGCAAAAGCTATCCTTACTTATAATATTATAAAAGCGAAAGTGAGTTTGTTTGTTTGTTACCTCTTCACGCCTAAGTGGCTAATCCGATTTCGATGAATTTCGGTACAGATATAGTTAGAACCTTAGAGACGGACATAGGCTATTTTTTTTCAAATAAAATTGAGAAATGAGGGAGAAAGAGGGAAGAAACGGAAAACTTAGCTTTGCTATTACAAAAAATCAGGCGCAAGGGCAAAACTATAGACAACAGGTACCTGCAAATAAGGAAAGGGGAACTGTGTTACCCTGAATTTAACGCAAACGAAGCCGCGGGCAAAAGCTAGTTATTATCCTTACTAAGCGAAAGTGACTTTGTTTGTTTGTTTGTTACCTCTTCACGCTTCAATGGCTGAACCAATTTTTATGAATTGGTACAGAGATAGTTGGGAACCAGGAGACGGACATCAGCTAATATTTTTTTGAAAAAAGTGGGATGTGAGGGAGAAAGAGGGAAGAAAAGGGAAAACTTAGCGTTGCTATTACAATAAATCAAGCGCAAGGGCAAAACTACAGGTAACAGGTACCTGCAAATCAGGAAAGGGGAACTGTTTTCCCCTGAATTTAACGCAAGCGAAGCCGCGGGCAAAAGCTGGTTAATATTATGATTGAATAAAATTTAAATGTTGTGACACTTCTCAAGACATTTCTGTAATAGAACAACAAACTAAACTATCGTCCCTAAACATTTGATAGCCGGAACAAATAGCAGCATGAACAATGTAGTTAGTCGAGTTTACTAAAATACTAGTTTTATAACAATTACCACGATTAGGCCTAAGTCGTGTGAAATAGAAAACTTTACAAACAAGTGAAATTTCAAATATATTTTTGGGAACAAGAATTTGAATATAAAAATCACGCATAAACTTTAAATAAATTTAAAAGTTTATAAAAAAAAAAAGTGAAATTCAATATTTTTTTGTAAACTAGATTTTGAGCATCAATATCATGCATAAATTACTTATAAGTTATTTTTTTTTTTCGTTTAAAAAACCTTGCCCCACACTAGGAATTTCTTCTGTATCGTGGGTGCGTTTACAAACATAAACTCACATACACAAACAGCCAGACCCGAAACAACTATCTGCAGCTCATACACATATTTCGAACCCGCGAATCGAACCCGCGATACGCAGCGCAGCAGTCGATCGCTCAGCCACTGCGACAACCGTGTCGTCATAAATTAGTAGTTTACCTATAAGAAAAAAAAAACATAAAGACACACTTTTTGTTTGTAGATGGGAAATCATCAAATAACTTCCCCCGCCATCGGCGAAGCGGTAGAAGTGTCAGACTTGTACTGACTAAAACCCACCCATGATCCTTCTGTTGCCCTTTACGTTCCGGGGCCGCGGTATCTCTTTCGAACCACCGCAACTCCGGCAGTCAGTGGACCTGGTATGCCCCGCTGCTTTGCTGACATCTCTTTGAGGCGCGCGTCGAGCACGTACTCACCGTCTCCCCAGTCTGTCGTCATTAGACGGACTGACAGTGAACTACCCATTGCTCACTGACCACAGAATGTAGAATCAATATTTCTGTCCTACTAGTGTGGATATATAGGATGGTGTGAATATATCTAAAAGAAATAACAGGTCAAGCAAATCACAAGTATAGGTTTACTAGCTTTCGCCCGCGACTTCGTTCGCGTGGAATAGTGATTTCCGCGCAAACGAAATCGCGGGCATAAGCTAGTTATATTATACTAGCTGTTCCACGCGGTTTCACCCACGCTGCTCAGCACCTGTTGGTCGTAGCGTGATGTTATATGGCCTATAGCCTTCCTCATGAAATGGACTATCCAACACTAAAAGAATTTTCCAATTCCAACCAGCAGTCTCTGAGATTAGCGCGTTCAAACAAACAAACTTTTCAGCTTTATAATATTAGTATAGATTTTTCATACCTTTTTACTATTTATTTACATTTTTCCGATGAAAACAATAACATGAACCGAACACGTGTAAAGACACCATTGTGCGATCAACGCCATCTATCTGCGGAGCATAGGAACAGCTCGACATTTATAGTACTGAATTGATGCCGACTTTTGACCAATAGGTGGCGCTGTGTGTCCGGAATAAATTTTACTTTTTATTTTGATTTTTGTAATAAAAACTATCATATGTCCTTTCTCAAGTTCCAAACTGTGTCTGTACCAAATTTCACATAAATCGGTTCAGTAGTTTAGGCGCGAAGAAAAGACAGACAGACAGAGTTACTTTCGCATTTATAATATTAGTTTGGATTTGGATTGAAGAACCAAAAAGAAGTCTGTCTACTTTGAAGTTAAGTTATGGACTGTCTTTCGGCCTCTTTCTCTGTAATTACGTTACCTACTATTGTTGGGTTCCTCACCCAGACTGTGTCTAAGGTGGCCGGGATAGCGAACGAAGGCCAACAAATCCCTGTTAATAAACTTCAAATTATAAAATTAATGTAATTATTATTCTGTGAATGTAGTTTTTATTATTTCCTGGTTGGTAGTTGATATGACGTTTTTGTTTTGCATTTTCTATAAGTTTGGACTTTGTTCTTTGCACCTTTGATCCGCCATGCTTGCTTAGTAATACAATTATATACGTTATATAAGAAACAATAGTAAATGGAAACAAAAATATATACTATAATAATACTTAGTGTTTTTATGACATTTTCGTTTTTCTTGTGTCGTAAAGTATAATATAACCAATACATGAGACAGTTATAAAAACAATCATACACGAAATCCTTACTAATATTATAAAAGCGAAAGTGAGTTTGTTTGTTTGTTACGTCTTCACACCTATATGGCAAAACCGAATTTGATGAATTTTGGTACAGAGATAGTTGGGTCACTGGAGACGGACATAGGCTATTTTTAAGTAATAAATGAGGGAAGAAGAGGGAAGGAAAGGGAAAATTTAGCTTTGCTATTACAATAAATATGGCGCAAGGGCAAAAACTACAGGTAGCAGGTACCTGCAAATCAGGAAAAGGGAACTGTGTTACCCTGAATGACGGAAATCAATTCAGAAGCCGATTCTGAGCAAACTACTTTCTGGTCTTGCGTTTTTTCTGTTTCACCTTGTATATTAAATTTAATTTAATTTAAAATATGAAAAATACGTCATTGAGCGACGCATGTTTATTTACGTATTTACTAGCTTAAATTTGGGGTAACACAGTTCTACTTTCGTGATTTGCAGGTACCTGCTACCTGTAGTTTTTGCCCTTGCACCTTATTTATTGTAATAGCAATGCTAAGTTTTTCCATTTCTTCCCTTTTTCTCCTTCATTTCTCGCTTAAAAAATAAAACTATCTGTATACCTACCAAAATTCATCAAAATCGGTTTGGCCATTTGGGCGTGAAGACGTAACAAACAAACAGACTCACTTCCGCTTTTATATTAGTAAATAAGGGCACTTTAACGACTTACTAACTAACATTTATAGCTACACAAAAATCACAAACAATGAGACTATCGTGAGTTCGTCACTTACAGAAGTGCACAGCACTTGCACAAACATAAAAATATAAAAGAGAACACCGAGATTATAAATTATACACTTTGCAAAAGAAAATATTATATTAGACAATTAAAAAAATATGAAATGATGATTATAAATTAGAAAAATATAAATTAAATATGTTTAAAAGGTGGTAGGAGTACCGACTACTACGTGAAAGATCAAAACTTTATCCCTCAAATTAAACAAAGGTTGCATCGATGTAACGGATTTATTTTTTAAATAAGTGTGCGGGGTATACTTCGCCGGAGGTACACTTCGGCTCACCTTAAACCGTTCAATAGTCATTCAAAGTGTTGCCATACTCTCGATTCGATTCAATTCAATAATCGATTTAATATTCCACTAATATAAAAACTATAAGAATTACTATTTATAATTTTGCTTCTAATCGTAATACATATAAATACATTTTACGCATGGTTGCAAGCTAGATAGGATATTATTAAAATACCCACATCTTGGCTAAATAACCTTACAAGCGAGACATGCTTTAAAAAAGAGATTTTACCAGGGGAACGTCATGTTAACCTTATCCAGATTTCGCATAACTAAGATTATTTTTACATTTTACAAGATCTAGAAACAGATCTTTCACGAATCCGTCTAGCATTCTATACCAATAACAAATTAAGGACCTCTTTTTTTTTAAATTGCTGGCGAACTACCTTCTTTAGGGATGAAAACTCACGTTTTTCTTTTAAACTCAATGTCACTTAACTCAAAATATTGTGCTATCTGTGCATTAAATAGTTCGGGGTCATGGAAAGTATGGAAACATATAAAAAAAATACTAGTAACATTGAACCCCAATCTTCGCATCTAGAAGGATCCCAGGCATGGTCTAGAGTTCTAGACCGTTTAAGAAAACGCCATGGCCTGGTTTTATGGATATTTATAATTTTTATTCTATCTCTATCACTATATTATATCCTTACTAATATTATAAAAGCGAAAGTAAGTTTGTTTGTTTGTTACTTCTTCACGCCTACACGGCTAAACTGATTTTGAACTTTAACAGTTAGGTAAGATGGGTATGGCGGGGTCTAGTCACGGAACAAACACAAACCCCACCTTCCTCTTCGAGGTAATTACTTGTTAAATCTTATTTTATGAAAACAACTAGTTTTTGCCCGCGGCTTCGCTCTCGTTTAATCCGGGGTAACATAGTTCCCCTTTCGTTATTTGCAGGTACCTACTACTTAATTTTTTTGCCCTAGCGCCTTATTTATTTCTAATATTCCCTTTTCTTTCCTCTTTCTCCCTCATTTCCCACTTTAAATAAAAATATAGCTTATGTCCGTCTCCCGACTCCCAACTATCTCTGTAGCAAAATTCATCAAAATCGGTTTAGCCATGTACTCGAACTTTCGCTTTTATAATACTAGTAAGGATTTTAGCACATTTAAGGTTTTCGTCAAGTCATTCTGGAGGAGAGAGCAGGTACAGGTCTCATGGTACCATGTAGTTTATATTTTAAGCTAATATTGTTGACTATTTTTACGTCCTTATTTTGTTGTGGGCAATAAGGAAAGATCAGAAAACTGCGTTCAGACAGGTTGGCCAAAAAACCGGTATATTTGCAATCCTTCGTAGGTTAAAACGTTTTACAAAAACTAAAAAACATGCATAATATTTATAATCTTCCTTTTAGTAGTGTGCTTACTAATAAAAACGTATTCTGTGATATACTAGTCTCCACAACAGATACTTAAATAAAATTATCGAAATAATGTCAAAAATACAAAGAATCTAATTAAAAATAAGATATCTTACAATAAAACGTGACAAACCATTTAATTAAAGTGAGAATTTTACCAAAAACCGGTTAGATACAGACATAACCCCAAAAAAAAACAAACAACAATAAAATAATAAGAAAATCAAAATGGCGGAAGTGAAATACACAGTGAACGGAGACTACAACAAGACACTATCAATTCGTTTATATTTAAGGACAGTGTTCCATTTAGTGACGAGTGGTATCTACCCCTCAGTATGGTGTTATGGTGGATATTTCGTGCATCAAATGTCGAACAAAACAGATATAAAAGTACCTGATACATACTGACAAGATGTTTATTCCGGGATACGCCACCTACTGGAATTTTGTAAGTATTATAAACTAGCTTTCGCCCGCGGCTTTGCCAGCGTTAAATTCGGGATAAGACAGTTCCCCTTTCCTTATTGGCAGGTACCTGCCACCTGTAGTTTTTGCCCTAGCGCTTTATTTATTGTAATAGCAATGCTAAGTTTTTCCTTTTTTCCCTCTTTCTCTGTCATTACTCACTCTTTTTTTTTTTAAAGTAGTCTATGTCTGTCTCCAGGGTCCTAACTCCTAACTATCTCTGTTATATGTCGGGCAAACTGTCCGAAATCAATTCGCCAATTGTTTTTCTTAAGTTAATAAATCTCAAGCTTTGTTTGGGAAATAACGATTGTATTGGTCCACTTTAGACGAAAGAGACAGTGTCATTTAAATTATGTATGTATATTTGTTCCGTACGGGAATCGAACCCGCGACACGCCGATCGTTCAGCCACTGCGCCAACCGTGTCGCTTAAGTTTGACAGCGGGGTAAGTTATTTGATGATTTCCCACCCTAACAAAAAAAGGAGGCTCTCGTTAGGCAGCTGGATCAAGGGCTTCATATAGAAAGCGGTACTCCTGGACACTGCTCGTATTGTTAGAAGGTTCCTTTCTCTGGAGCCCTGACCGCCGGTAGCTTGGACCCTGTTCCCGATACCGGTGGGCTACTATATTTTTAAATCCTTACTTAATATAATAAAAGCGAAAGTGAGTTTGTTACGTCTTCGCGCCTAAATGGCTAAACTGATTTTGATGAATTTTGGTACAGAGATAGATCGGGCCCTGGAGACTGAAAGTAAAGGAGTAAACGAGGAAAAAAGTAAGAAAAGGCGGAGGAAGTTTTTTTTTATCATCATGCGGGTTTTGTTTTTCAAAAACATTGACATATGAGGGAGAAAAAGGGAAAACTTGGCATTGCTATTACAATAAATAAGGCGCAAGGGCAAAAACTACAGGTAGCAGGTACCTGTAAATCAGGAAAGGGGAACTGTGATACCCCGAATTTAAGCAAGCAAAGCCGCGGGCAAAAGCTAGTAAGAAATATGTATAAAACTTAATAAACGAGAATTTTAATGCAATGCATACAGTAGTAGTATACAGAAGTTATTGCGGGTGGGTGTTTACAAGCAGACAAAATACTCTACTCTCTTCCTGATTCATATTTTTGCGCTCTCTTCCGCTACCAATGTCACTCACAACTCGATTCAGCTGGTGCTAGACACCCTGTATAGCTCTGTCTCTTTCCCACAGCGGAATAAGTTCTGCTTTAAGACTTCATGGTACGGTAGCAGTTCTCGACACACAAAACTCTTTTTTCATAAATATCAAACATTCAATCAAAAAATCAATACCTAAACAAACATTACAAGTTAAACAAAAGTTCGTAAAGACATTAATATGTTTCTTATTGACATTAAGAAAAGATACAAACACGTTCTTATGCAGTGGACCCAGGCGTGTACGTCAAAGCAAACCGGTTACATCAAGAACCGGTACTATGGTTGGCAAATCTTGAATAGTGACCTCTCAGAAGAATCATAAAAACCGAGCAAGTCTTCCGTAAGTTACGTACAGATTTATTTATTGATTTACTAGCTTTTGTCCGCAGCTTCGGTCACGTTAAATTCGGGGTAACACAGTTCCTCTTGCGCGTTATTGATTTGTAATAGCAACGCTAAGTTTTGCCTTTTCTTCCCTCTTTCTACCTGACACCACACTTAAAAAAAATAGCCTATGTCCGTCCCCTGGTTCTCAATTATATCTGTACCAAAATTCATCACAATCGGTTTGGCCATTAAAGCGTGAAGAGGTAACAAACAAACTCACTTTCGCTTTTACAATATTACTAGCTTTCGCACGCGGCTTCGCCCGCGTTAAATTTGGGGTAACACAGTTCCTTTTGCGCCTTATTGATTTGTAATAGAAACGCTAAGTTTTGTCTTTTCTTCCCTCTTTCTCCCTCACATCCCACTTTTTTTAAATAAAAGTTAGCCTATGTCCGTCTTCTGGTTCCAAACTATCTATGTACCAAAATTCATTACAATCGGTTTAGCCATTAAAGCGTGAAGAGGTAACAAAAAAACAAACAAACAAACTCACTTTCGCTTTTATAATATTAGTAAGGAAGTAAGGATAGTAAGGATTTACTAGTTTTTGTCCGCGGCTTCGGTCACGCTAAATTCGGGGTAACACAGTTCATCTTGCGCCTTATTGATTTGTAATAGTAACGCTAAGTTTTCCTTCCTGGTTCCCAACTATCTCTGTACCATAATTCATGAAAATCGGTTTAGCCATTAAAGCGTGAAGATATAACAAACAAACTCACTTTCGCTTTTATAATATTAGTAAGGATTCAAATGCACAATATACAAAATAGTTACACGCTAAGCGTACATGACCCTGTTAGGGCGCATCATAATGTCTTAATACTAATAAAATTAGGTACCTATATTGCAGAATCTATATCACGTATGGTAAGTACTTTCACAATATTATATTTAATTAGCTGTGCCCAGCGGTTTCACCCGCTGCTCACTTAGGGGTATGAAAAATAGATGTTGGCCGATTCTCAGACCTACTTAATATGCTCACAAAATTTCATGAGAATCGGTCAAGCCGTTTCGGAGGAGTATGGGAACGAAAACTGTGACACGAGAATTTTATATATTAGATTAAACTTATATCTAGTTATAAACAACAACATACACAATATTCATTAAACGTAGAATAGAACGTAGCTAGACGTAAAATCGAAAAATTAAGACCAAAAGTTGTTGCGACAATTTTTGCTATAAGTAGTTGTAAGCCGTGCGGCGTGTTTGTCTGTCAGTCTCTCTCTCTCTCTCTCATAGAAAGCAAGCTAGTTATTTTCGTTTCGTCTATCTGTTTCACATTGAACAGTGTGGTGTCGCGACGATTATTTTTGTTGAGTGTTTCCAGGTTCTTTGTACAAAATAAATAATCCCTTGACACCTCTCAAGTTTTTAAGAAATATTTACAAATATCAAAAATATTGTGGTAAAATGAATTAACTGAATTATTATTGAACCTTATCTGATGTTGCATTTAAGTTGATAATTATTGTGTTATTTCATCTTACCGCTGCCCTCTAAGAAAATTATTTTTACGTTGGTCATCTATTTTAATCATCAACAGATTCGCTAGTAACCGGTTTCTGAAGAGATAAAAACAACTTTTTGTATTAATATTTGTTCCAGCGTTGTTAAGAATCACCCACCCGTCTCTTGCAAGAGCCAGCTCGCGATGCTGAGCCAGTAAATTTAAATCAGTCCACAAATAATATCACTAAGATCCAGCCTGTCCCTTGCTGTCCCTCAGCGACCTAAGCCGAGGCTCGTACCCCATAGGGGGTGCCCTTAGCGTGTAGTCGCTTAGTTTGTAAGTTTTTACCCTGGCCGGAGGTCTTAATTTTTAAGGCACCCAAGACGACAATCTCCTTGGTTGAACTGCGAGATGCCATTCATAAATAAAAATAAAATTGCCAAGAATCGCAATATTATGCGTTGCATATAGAGACAGAGAACATCTAGCCAACCCAGCCGCCGTGGGAGACGCCCCGGGCGCCGCGAGAAGTCTACCGGCCACCGTAGATGCGGGCCTGTGGACGGTGAGCAATGAGTAGCTCACCGTCCGTCCGTCTATTGACGACAGGCCCTGTCGACGTTCGTGTTTCACGCGCGTTTCTAAGAGATGTCAGCAAAGCAGAGGGGCTTGCCAGAGCCTCCGCCTGCCGGGGTTGCGGGTTGTTCGAAAGAGATACCGCGGGCACGGAACGTAAACGGCAATAGAAGGAACATGGGCGGGTTTTAGTCAGTACAAGTTTGACATGTCCCCCCGTTCCACCCAGAGCGGGGGAAGTCATTGGATGATTTCCCACCCAAAAAAAAGGGTACTGTTAATTTCCATTTTGCTACTTTGATGTATTCCTATTTTTTTTTACTAGAAACTTTAAATGATTTACCACCCTAAAAGAAAATCGTGAAGCAGTAACAAACACACACACACACACACACTAAACGCTTGTATATTATGAGTGTGACATAGCTAGCGTGTGCCGCGTCATCATCGAGTCAGGTAATAATCAAATCAGGTTTTATGGGCAAGTTTGCATGATTTGGTTAAATGGTTCCGTACTAATATTACTCCCTCGTTCATGCTCGCGGCGTCGTCCGCGTGTTGTACGGTAATGGCCCCACGGAATCTTCTACCGGGACTTTTTTTTTGCGGTAAGGAAATCATCAAATAACTTCCCCCGCTCTGGGATGGATGCGGGCCTGTGGGCGGTGAGCAATGGGTAGCTCACCGTCCGTCTGTCTAGTGTCGACGGCGCGTTAGTGTTCCAGGCGCGCCTCAAAGAGATTTCAGCAAAGCAGAGGGGCCTGCCAGAGCCACCGCCTGCTGGGGTTGCGGGTTGTTCGAAAGAGATACCGCGGCCCCGGAACATAAAGGGAAATAGAAGAAACATGGGTGGGTTTTAGTCAGTACAAGTCAGACTTCCCCCCCGTCGTTTCGCCCAGAGCTAGGGAGTTATTTGATGATTTCCCATCTGCAAAAAAATCAGCAGGAGAAATCGCTGGCCACAGCTAGTATAATAAAAAAAATGCAATAACTTAATCACAACAAATTTAATGATAATTAAAACGAAAGTAGGTATGACTAATTTGAACACCTAATTAATTGCAGCTAATTTAAAAATTCCAACATAATGAAAAAGTACATTAATATTAATTACAACGCAACGAATTCTTATAACGATTAAGGAACCCTAATATCACTGCTACATATACAAGGCGATCACATAATATATAGTGACCTCAAACGATATGCACGTTCTTAAATAACAATAAAAAAAAACCTGCAATGTTTCAATAAAAAAAAAAATTGACATTTAAACTATTTTGAGAAACAAAAACAAAATGGCGGACTTAAAAATTACAGTGAGTGAAGAATTTGAAAAAAGACGTTCGATTCGGTGGTTATTAAGTGTATTATGGCATATAGTGGCTTGCAGTGTTTTTAATGGAGTTGCTTTATATAGTTACTATTTGTGGTATTTGTTGATGCAGACAGAATTAACAGATGAACGTGTTATCACAGCCAAATGGTTCACCCCGTGTTATCTTACAAACTGGAACTTCGTAAGTACTTAGTGTAGAACTGTGCGTTCTTTATTGTAGACGGGCCTGTTGGTCTAGTGGTTAGTGGCCCTGACTGCTGAGCCGGAGGTCGTGGGTTCGATTCCCACCCAGGACAAACTTTGTGTGATGAGCATGATTGTTTGTTCTGTGTCTGGGTGTGATTTATCGATAATATGTATGTATTTATAAATTATATAAGTATGTATATCAGTTGTCTGGTTACCTTAGCACAAGCTCTGCTTAGCTTGGGATCAGATAGCCGTGTGTGAGTTGTCCCAAGATATTTATTTATTATTATTTATATTCATTTTTAACCGACTTCAAAAATGGAGGAGGAGCTTTTTTTATGTGTGTTCACTGATTACTCAAAGACGCCTGGACGGATTTGCAAAATTTTGTTTGATAGGGTATTTTTCCCAGGTGCTCCCATATCAATTTTATTTTTATTGCTTAGGTAGTTTATGAGTTATCGTCTGTAATACATATTTTTGGAATGAAGTACCTTATCGCGCGTTGTGAAAGGGGGTTAGACGGAAAAAATTCTTACTAAAAGTTGTCACGACACTTTTTGCTATAGAAAGCTATTGTAAGCTGTGCGGGGTCGCATGTTTCTCTGTCTGTCTGTCTGTCTGTCTCTCTCTCTCTTATAGAAAACAAGCCAGATATTTTCATTTCTATAGGAACTTCGTTCCATCCGGGTGTCCCTAGACACCTCAAATTAAAAAAAAAAAAAATCTCTATGTCTAAATAGATGATCTGCCAATCTTTTAGTAACAACGGAAAATGAATACTCGATAAAAATATGTTATAGGTACATACATCTTTATACCATAACTAAAAATACTGAAATAAAAAACTTTCTTGTAAAAAAAAAATCGACTTCCAAAAAAAAAACGTGGAAAATAGCTTTACTTCCGGAAGTCGGTCGCAAAAAAGTCAACGAAACTAACAAAAGTCGCCGACTTTCGGTAGTAAAGATATTTTCCACTTTTTTTTTGGAAGTCAGTTTTATTTTTTCTTCCATACAATTATATTTTCAAATGTATCTAACAAATATCATCATCATTTTCCTGCCGTTGTTCCATTCTATTTGTGGTCGGCGCAACACGTTTTCATCTTTCATTCTCCCCTATCAGACGTCACGGCATCATTTACATCATCATCTAACAAATATATATAAAAAAATAGGTTTTCCGCCGGTATCGGGAGCAGGGTCCAAACTACGTAGATCAATCAGTCAATTTCTATACCTTACAAAAAATACAAAAACCCCATCGGAAAATCACAAACTAATCATCTATTAATAAACAAAGCTGACTCTGTGACTCGTATTCTTAGTAATGTAATAAACTAGCTTTTGCCCGCGGTTTCGTTCGCGTTAAATAAGGGATAACACAGTTCCCCTTTCTTGATTTACAGGTACCTGTTACTTGTATTTTTTGCGCTTGCGCCTTATTTATTGTAATAGCAATGCAAAATTTTCCCTCTTCCCTCATTTCTCACTTAAATTGGGTTTGATCCAGCGTAATGTCGATTGACTATCCGAGTCTCTACCAAACACGCTATTAGAACATTAGAATCGGGATTGAAATAACTGACCGTATTGTGTAAACGACGTCAGACAAGCCACGCCTCCGTGCATTCCGTGAATGGGGAGCGTCAGGTTTTTTTTCGTTACGAAATTTCTGGATTCGGTCCCCGCGCTCAAGGCCCGCGATAGAAGCTATGCAATACCTTAAAAAAAATTGCCTATGTCCGTCTCCAGGGCCCCAACTATCTCTGTACCAAAATTCATCAAAATCGGTTTAGCTATTTAGGCGTGAAGTCGTAAAAAACAAAGAAACTCACTCTCGCTTTTATAATATATCCTTACTAATGCTACACGGGTCGATGTTCAAGGTCAAGCAGCCCTTGCCAAGGTTGGGCTGTAACAGAACCTCTTTCATTCTGTTATCTGCGTCATCATCAACTTCATTTTGTTCATTTCAATTTGATCTCGACTAGCACCTGCATAAGTTTTGAAATATATTTTTGGAACGAAGTTTTTTACCGCGCTTTAGGAAAGACGGAAAAAATGAAGACCAAAAGTTGTAACGACACTTTTTGCTATAGTTGCAAGCCCAGTTGTTTTTCTGTCGGTCTCTCTCTCAAAGAAAGCAAGCCAGTTATTTTCGTTTCGTCTTTCAATTTCGCATTGAACAGTGTAGTGTCGCGACGATTATTTATGTTGAGTGTATACAGGTTTTTTGTGCACGGTTCGGGTTGGCTGTTTCCTATGGAGAAGAACCGGCAAGAAACTCCATGGTTACTCTTTTAAAATTATCATCATCTTCAACACATCTTTTCAAAAGTTTTATAATATTCTGCTAAAATACTTTAGTTACGGCAATTATGATATGGCATATCATTAAATCTAGTTCTCATAATGATGAAAAAGAATTAATCATAATTATGTTAAAACAACTTCCAAGTACATTATTTAATGTAATCTCCGTCTGAAAAGACGTTAACTACTTAAAAAGTTAAAATTAAAAACAAACAAATCTTGCAAATCCAATAAAGAAGAAGAAACAAAATCGTAGTTAAATAAAGAAAAACATAAAAAATGACAGAAGTGAAAATAATAGTGTCTGAAGAATTGGAAAAGAAAACATTACGGCGTTTGTATATAAGGATATTCTTTCATACACTGTCTTTAGCAATGTTCTTTTATGCCATTTTATATGCTCTGTATGTGATGTCTGAACTCTTGTTAAATAAAAAAGTGGACACAGAAACAATCTCGGTAATTAAATTGGGTGCAGGCTTCTTTACAAATTGGAACCTTGTGAGTATTTTTTTGTATTAATTTAAGCTTCCGCTCGCGACTTTGTCTGTGTGGCATGGTTACTTTGGGCTAAAGTGTTTAAACCCTTGCTTTCCACTTTTTTTCTCTCTTTCGCCCCCTTTTCTCACTTTTTTTAGCCTATGTCTGTCTCCAGGGCTTCAACTATCTCTGTTCCGAAATTAATCAAAATCGGTTGGGCTATTTAGGCGTGAAGAGGAAACAAACAACCAAACTCACTTTCAACAAATTCACTTTTTTATAATATTAGTAAGGATTAACTGGCGCTGCTGCTGTGGTTTCTGAGATCCTCAAGCACCACAAATATTGTAAGAATTTTTTTTTGAAATCATCAAACAACTTGCCCCGCTCTGGAGCGGTGTAGCGAGGGAGAGTGTCAAAATTTTACTGGTCAAAACCCTTTAAAGTTTGCTTCTTTTGCCCCTAATGTTCCGGGGCCGCTGTATTTTTTGAAAAATCTGAAACCCCGACAGGCAATGGCCCTGGCAGAACTCTCTGGTTTGCTGACATCACTTAGAGGCGCGCGTGAAACACGAACGCGCCGTCGACACAGCCTGTCGTCAATAGACGGACGGACGGTGAGCTACCCATTGCTCACCGTCCACAGACCCGCATCTACGGTGGCCGGGAGTCGTTTCGCGGCTTCCGACGCCCGGAACATTTCCCGCGGAGGCTGGGTTAGTTTGAGGTTTTCACCCTTAAACATCCGGCCACCTCCTTTAATATTGTAACCTTATTGGTAGTTACAGTTTTGAGCAATTTAGAATCGAAACGCTTGCAGTAGAAGGGGGGGGGGGTCGTACAAACTTGCGACATAAAACAGCCATATCTTTTTACTGCGTAGACTTATGCCCCGTTCCAATAAACAAAAACGACTCGTTTTGCTTACGGATAGTTGTATTTTGACATAAGTTCTATGAGACTTATCAGAAACGGGGCATTAGAGGGTTGTTAGTTTGCACAGCTTTAAGCAACAACAGACTTTATTATTATTTATTCATTTAACACTTCAAGTACAGAGGCGGATTTAATGCCATAGGCATTTTCTACCAGTCAACCTTTGGGTGATGCAGAGACAAACAGGTGTAAAACAAAAAATATAAATATATTAATTTATAATATAGATATATAAAATACTATAAATATATTTCAAAGAACACTAAATAAAAATACAAACAATGAGGAAAACATTAACTATGTGACGAAGACTTGAGTATATGGTATTAATTTTAACTTGATACCTTTACGCGTGCCCGAGATGAAGATTCTTGACAGACAGAGAGACAAGAAAGTGATCCTATACATACATATATATCGACAACACGGTTGGCGCAGTGGCTGAACTATCGACTGCTGCGCTGCGTGTCGCGGTTTCCTTTCCCGGACGGAACAATTTTTTTATGACCTACAGGTAGTTTTTTGGTCTGGCTGTTTGTTTATGTGAATTTAAATGTTTATAAACGCACCCACGATACAGGAGAAATTCCTAATGTGGGGCAACAAAAAAAAGTTTTCCCTTTTCCGGGTCTACGGGTAGTTCGAAAGAGATACCACAGCCTCTGAACATAAAAGGCAAAGGAGCATGGATGGGTTTTAGTCAGTACAAGTCTGACACTCCCCTCATTATTTCCCATCCGTAGAAAAGGCAGACAAATGATACATTGATACCGGCGTTACCTTGGCTGGTTGATAAGATCAAGGACTCTCAATACTTAAACATATTTATTATGTTTCTTCCGGAAGCTAGTTATTTACATAATTATACATGTAAAAATATATTTATGTATATATGTAAGAACTAGCTGTGCCTAGCAGTTGTATTCGCTGCTCAACTAATATCTAATACTAGCTGATCCCCACGGTTTCACCCGCGCTGCTCAGCACCTGTTGGTCGTAGCGTGATGTTATATCCTAGCCTATAGCCTTCCTCAAGAAATGGACTATCAAACACTAAAAGAATTTTCCAAATCCAACCAGTAGTCCCTGAGATTAGCGCGTTCAAACAAACAAACAAACTCTTCAGCTTTATAATATTAGTATTAGATATAAAATTCTCGTGTCACAGTTTTCGTTCCCATACTCCTCCGAAACGGCTGGACCGATTTAAAGGAAATTTTGTGTACATATCGGGTAGGTCTGAGAATCGGCCAACATCTATTTTTCATAGCCCTAAGTGGGCACCGAGTGAAACCGCTGGGCACAGCTAGTGATGTTATATAGTCCACTAGCTTATGCCCGCGGCTTCGTTTGCGTAAAATTCGAGGTAACACGGTTGCTCTTTCCTGATTTGCAGGTATTTTTCGTTGGTAACGAAGGAGTGTGTGTACTGATTGTTTTCTACGTTGGATATTGCGAAATGCTCCATACAAACTTCAACCCCCACTTTCGGAAAGTGGGGGAATAGAAAGAGACCAAAAGTAGCCTTTGTCCGTCTTCAGGGTCCCAACTATCTCTGTACCAAAACTAAGTTTTCCCGTTTCTTCCCTCTTTCTCAAACAATTCTCACTTAAAAAAAAATTGCCTATGTCGGTCGCCAGGGTCCCGACTATCTCTTTACCAAAATTTATCAAAATCGGTTTTGCCATTTAGGTGTGAAGACGTAACAAACAAACAAACTCACTTTCGCTTTTATAATATTAGTAAGTAGTAGTAATATGACACTCCCAATTACGTGACTTTCTATTGGTAACATAATTTAAAATCAGTTCAGATCAGTCTAATTGAAATAAATGGTTAAAAATTAATGGTTAAAAAGTTGGATGACCTCCAATCTTTGAAAATCTCGTTATGCAGTCGGAGGCTGTATATTTCCCTATCTATATTTAGTTATCTAATTTATAAATTGACTGATCAAAAACACAATTATACAAAGTTCATTTATTTAAACCAATCTAGTTGTTGGATGCATCGAGAGCGTAAAAAACCCTTGGAGGTGTCAAGGGACACCCGGATGGAACGAAATTATTATTTATTATGTACAACAAACCTGTAAACACAACAAGAATAATAGTCGCGACACCACACTGTTCAATGCGAAATAGAAAGACGAAACGAAAATAACTGGCTTGCTTTCTATGAGAGAGAGAGAGAGAGAGAAACACGCGCACGCTGCACGGTTTACTACTATAGCATAAAGTTTCGTTACAATCAAATCAATCAATCCAATCATTTATTTCAATTAGACCATTACCGGCACTTTTGAATGTCATAAGAAAAACAAAAAAAAAAGGTGCTGCTACAGTCCCAGTCACAAGACATAATAACTTGTCAAAGTAATGTAGTTGCCCATTCCAAAGCGTTCATCTCTATGGAGAAGAATGGGCAAGAAACTCCATGGACACTCTTTTAAATCATAATATTTTACAAAACCATGGATACATCATTCATGATGAGATCAAAAAGACATGTGAGAACGATGTAGAAAAACGAGCACATTAAGAGCGTCCAGAGTAAAAGCAAAAACAAGGGTAATCTATTAGATAAATAAATAATTTAAAACAAACCGTGGCGGCTAATACAAATAATAGTTACAACTTTTGAACTTATTTTTTCCGTCTAGCCTTTCACAACGCGGGATAAGGAACTTCGTTTCAAAAAGAGACCTCTGCCAGACCTTTCTTAATTACAAGCGTGATGGTATGTCATGTACAGTAAGCTGTACGTGATAAAAGGTGATTATTATATAACTACGTGATTTAGCATTGATAAAAAATCTTCCGACTCGTGACCTTCCGTGTTTCGATTCATTATTTATTAACATAGTCATTAAATACAAATTAAATTATCATTTATAAGCATCGTCATCTAATGTCTAGCAATCATCTTTGTTGGGGTCGGCTTCCAGTCTAACCGGATGCAGCTGAATAAATAAATAAATATCTTGGGACAACTCACACACGGCTATCGGATCCCAAACTAAGCAGAGCTTGTGTTATGGTAACCAGACAACTGATATACATACTTATATAATTTATAAATACATACATATTATAGATAATCACACTCGGACACAGAAAAAACAATCATGCTCATCACACAAAGTTTGTCCTGGGTGGGAATCGAACCCACGACCTCCGGCTCAGCAGTTAGGGCCACTAACCACTAGACCAACACGCCCGTCAATGAATACCAGTATTTTACATGGAGCGACTGCCTATTAGACCGCCACAACCCATTTAGTACTGGGTAATACGATACCCTTTTTATTGCTGATGGCAAAACATCAAATAACTTCACCCGCTTTGGGCGGAGCGAGGGGAGTGTCAGACTTGTACTGACTAAAACCCACCCATGTTCCTTCTATTGCCCTTTACGTTCCGGGGCCGCGGTATCTCTTTCGAACAACCCGCAACCCCGGCAGACGGTGACCCTGGCAGGCCTCTCTGCTTTGCTGACATCTCTTTGTGGCGTGACTAACGCGCCGTCGACACGCCCTGTCGTCAATAGACGGACGGACGGTGAGCTACCAATTGCTCACCGTCCACAGGCCCATACGAGACCCCTTAGTAATTGGGTCGGCACACTGACTACCTGTAACGACTGTCAAAGATCTACAAATGACAGCCGGGACCAACAGCTTAACGTGCTTTCCGAGGCACGGAGGAAACTCGGTGTCTCGGTATGTAACGGGTGGTCACCCATCCACAGAACAACCTAGGCTACTGTGGCTATTCTAAAGAGCGACCAAAGTGGCGCTATTATTTAGCCACAAACTCATATCTACCAATATAAAACATTATTATGTATTTTAGCATTGAATTTTAGAAGAACGATGTTTTTTAAACTCTTTTTATTAACTTCGCACTTCAAATGACGAATTTCAGACAATTCATCATTTTATTGCCCTTGTCCCATTCTATTTGGGGTCGGCGCAACACGTTTTCTTCTTCCATTCTCCTCTATCAGACGTCACGGCATCATTTACTCCTTTCTCCATCATATCATTCCTTACACAACCCATCCATCTTTTCTTTGGCCTTCCTCTCGCTCTCCGTCTATCAACATTTAGATCCATCACTCTTTTAGTCACATATCCTTCATCCCTCCTCATTACATGTCCATACCAAGACAAACGACTCCCTTTAATTTTTTTCTGTAAAAGGCGCAAATTTCAAACTTCCTCGAATATATTCATTCCTTACTTTATCCATTCTTGTCACTCCACACATTCATCTCAACATTCTCATCTCCACTACATGCAATCGTTTTTCGTCCACCTTTTTTACAGCACAGCATTCTGACCTTTAACTCTGTAACTAAATATTAGAAGTTAAAGGACAATGCCCAAAATGGCCCTGTGCAATAAAGTGTATTGGAATACACGATAATTAATTGTCGTTCTAAATTATGTAACTTGGAAATACTTTTGTATGATAAAATTAACATTATATAGTATTTTACGCGATTAATAACATCCGCCATCAACGCCTGGTGTTAAGAATACAGGTTATATAAGTCATATATGAATAGTTTATATATGCATTTTTATGTTGCTCTTATATCCACTTAGACGTTAGAAAATAATAATAATAGGTAAGTACCTACTAATTATGTAGGTAGGTATTAAAAATATGTAACTCAATGTTTTATGATATCATTTTTCAGTTTGTTAAAAATTATTTGGAGCTATGAAAAATCACACCTTATATTCGTTGTTATGTTATGATTGTAACTTCAAAATCTAGTACATTTTTTTTAAATATATATAAATATATTTTGCAGCTAGTCCGCTATAAAAATCCTTATCCTTACTAATATTATAAAAGCGACAGTGAGTTTGTTTGTTTGTTTCTTACGTCTTCACGCCTTAATGGTTAAGCCGGTATGAGGGAGAAAGAGGGAAGAAAAGGGAAAACTTAGCTTTGTTATTACAATAAATAAGGCGCAAGGGCAAAAATTACAGGTAGCAGGTAACTGGAAATCAGAAAAAGGGAACTGTGTTCCTCCCCCCCTCCCCCCGAATTTAACGCTAGCGAAACTGCGGGTAACAGCTAGTAAGATCATAAAGGACCTTACTAATGATAGAAATTACAATACCTCATTTTCCGATGCTCTTGGGTCCAGGGCCAACAATGTATGGACGCAGAGCAAACTCCATTGCAGACATGTTTAGGTTGGATGTTAATGCATTGTAAGTGACGTCATTCCGAGCAAACCACGGGGCACAACTAGTCATTCGTTATATCCGAGCCACAAAAATCTAGATTTACAAAAACACGCTACTAAATCGTGTTTAGTTAGACTATTTCAAATCAACCTTGCATTCAGAAGCAAGGCTATTCAATATAAGGTCGTTTATCGAATGACAGGTTATACTGCATATTTTCGCATATGGATAATTGGTCAGACTATCCTATTAGGTAATTTGAGCCCTAATAGTACACACGACGGCAGTTTCACCTATTTTTATTATGAGCCACTTGTGTCCCACTACAGGGCAAAGGCCTCCCTTCCTTCCTCCCATTTTTCTCTGTCTTTTGCTAATGTGACCCAGTCCTGTTAGTGGAAGTCTAGCTCGTCACGCCATCTCCTTCTGGGCCTACCACGTCGCCGGTTCCTGTTGTTCGGAACCCAATCGGTTGATACTTTGTCCCAATTTTGTAGCGACATGCGGCAGATGTGGCCAGCCCAGTTCCACTTTAATTTTGCGGCTGTGTTGCCAACGTCTGCTATTTGGGTCTTGGAGCGTAGCATACTGTTTCTTATACGGTCGGAAATTTTGACGTTTAGTATGCTTCGTTCTATAGCTCGCTGGCAGGAGGGCGGACTCACCTATTCTAAACTATTATAACCTGATCTCACTACTACGGATCGCACACCGTAGATGACAGATCAGGTTAAAATGGTTAGGTGTAGGTTGATGTGCCGTCGTGTGTACATTTATTGAAGAGAAACTTGATATTATAAATAAATAAATAATAAATATAATAAATATCTTGGGACAACTCACACACGGCTATCTGATCCCAAGCTAAGCAGAGCTTGTGTTATGGTAACCAGACAACTGATATACATACTTATATAATTTATGAATACATACATATTATAGAAAAGATAAATCACACCCAGACACAGAACAAACAATCATGCTCATCACACAACGTTTGTCCTGGGTGGGAATCGAACCCACGACCTCCGGCTCAGCAGTCAGGGCCACTAACCACTAGACCAACAGGCCCGTCGACTAGTGAACTGACTAGCGTATAAATTTTTGTTCCGGGTCTGGCTGTTTGTGTATGTGACTTTAAATGTTTGTAAACGCACCCACGATACAGGGGAAATTCCTAGTGTGGGGCAACGTTTTATTTTTAAAGAAAATAATTTGCTTGTGCTTGTCATGCTCCTCAAGTTAAAGAGGAAAATATGTAGGTAATGTTAAGATGTATAGAATCAATTCTCTAGTATTGTATAATTATTAAGCCCATATGTGAGTGCTATGTATTATCATTGACTTGACGAAGCCCTGGTGGTTAATAGTGTCATGCTCACTTAAATGTCTCGCTGATGGTGGCGGGTGTGTCGGGTCATTTAGCTCCCTTCAAAATGGTCGAGCTGAATGGGGCTGATCCATACGTCATGTTCGTGAACGGGCGCTGTCAGTTGGGACTGGTCATTTTTTAACTATCACGGTTCATTTTTAAACTTATTTAGATTTAAATTTAAATTTTGCTTTTTTTTACTCTGGACGCTCTTACTGTGCACGTCTTTCAACATCGTTCTCACATATTTATTTTTTATAAAAATATTATAATTTAAAACAGTGTCCATGAAGTTTCTTGCCCATTCTTCTCCATAGAGATCTACGCTTTGGAATGGGCAACTACAGTACTTTCACAAGTTATTAAGCCTTGTGACCGGGACTGTAGATTCAATTGTTTCTTGACATTCAAAAGTGCCTGTAATGGTCTAATAGAAATAAATGATTTGATTTGATGTATGGAGTGACAAGAATGGATAAAGTAAGGAATGAGTATCTTAGAGGAAGTTTGAAAGTTGCGCCTGTTACAGAAAAAATTAAAGGGAGTCGTTTGTCTTGGTATGGACATGTAATGAGGAGGGGCGAAGCACATGTGACTTAAAGAGTGATGGATATGAAATTAAATGGACGGAGAGAGAGAGGAAGGCCAAAGAATCCACCCATCGTGGATCGTGTAAGGAATGATATGAAGGAGAAATGAGTA
The DNA here is from genome assembly GCA_958449745.1 of Ochropleura leucogaster. NCBI lineage: Eukaryota > Metazoa > Arthropoda > Insecta > Lepidoptera > Noctuidae > Ochropleura > Ochropleura leucogaster. Next base: position 1,179,469 of record OY288227.1, read on the forward strand.
AATGATGCCGTGACGTCTGATAGGGGAGAATGGACGAAAAAAGGTGTTGCGCCGACCACAAATAGAATGGGACAAGGGCAGGAAAATGATGATGAAATTTTTTTGTTTAAAACTATATTTTATTCGATAACATCATGGTTTTTTTTAAGAAAACCGCTTTAATGACTGTACGTAGGTAAGTACTTTGATGGAGTTCAAAAAACTTGTTATCCTTACTAATATTATAAAAGCGAAAGTGAGTTTGTTTGTTTGTTTGTTTGTTTGTTTATTTGTTTGTTTGTTTGTTACCTCTTCACGCTTTAATGGCTAAACCGATTATGATGAATTTTGGTACAGAGATAGTTGGGAACCAGGAGACGGACATAGGCTAATTTTTATTAAAAAAAAGTGGGATGTGCGGGAGAAAGAGGGAAGAAAAGGGAAAACTTAGCGTTGCTATTACAAATCAATAAGGCGCAAGGGGAACTGTTTTACCCGAAATTTAACGCGGGCGAAGCCGCGGGCGAAAGCTAGTTTAATATAACGCCGGAAATCAACTGTTTTTTGTATCCTCGCCTAATTGAAGGAGGTTAATATACTAATGATTCTCGACCCGGAACAATGGGAATAATGTAATACTACATTTAAATTCAAGTGAGGAAACTTTGTTGCGGCTGATTCGGATTTTACGCCCGAGCCGTGAGACAAGAGTCTTATAGAACCGAGAGCAGTTAAACATAAAGAGAAATTCCTCATTACACTTAAGGAGGAATTAAATAAAAAAGCAAAAAGTCCTTAGGTCTGTAAGTAATCAATATGAAACTAAGATTTTATTAACTTTTTCACTGCGCTTTGACTTCTCAGACTGAAGGAGAAACCAAGGCATGGCATTGCTAAACATACTTGATACTATATTGAAAATAAAAAAAAAAACAATTATTTTTGAATTTAGAACTCAAAAAAATTTAAAGGATCATGGCGAGTTTAGACCCACATTATTTATAAATTAACAAAGTGTCATTCACTTGCGAATTCATGTTTATAAGACATACCTAAGACTCTATTTAATAAGAAGATTATCTAAAAAATATGGAGTGAATAGATGATGGGAATTAAAAGTTTGAAAAGATTTTTATTTTCTTAAGAATAAGTTATCATGTAGTAATTGAAAGTACCGTGTTTCGAATTACATTCCAACGTACTCTTTATTTGAGTTTTGTTCTCACACTAGTAATTGTTACCGGTTCTCATTTTTTAAAATAAATAAACTTGTAAAATATAAAAAACAAACATACCAAAGTTAATAATATTAAACATACATTCACTTTTTTTTTTACAAAAATTCACAATGTTTAAATTATTATGATTATTTATGATAACGTAGAATGAAACGTTATGCTGTTCGTTATGCCGATGCTTTTACGCACCTTCTCTAAAATACCCAAAAAAAAACTCAAATTTATTTATTTATTTAAACTTCATGTACAATAGTGGTACATAGGCAGACTTAACGCCATAAAGCATTCTCTACCAGTCAACCTTTGGGTAAAATACGACAACACTGTGATAGGGTACAAAAATAAAAATAAATTAACTACAACTACTAAAACTAAAAGTGTTTATATCAATTAATTACCAAGATCTGGAATTTTAATTGATTATTTAAGCATGTTATGACCATCTATAAAATTTTGACAAGGATTCAAAATCTGAACCTTGCATGTTGCTTTTTCTTTAGCTTTATTTACAATCTTTATTTATAAAATGCAAACTAACTTGTACATATAAAACAAGTATTCAATAAACAAAACAGGAAATGAACGTCTCAACTACCTTTTAGCCTTAATATAATTATGTTTAAAACAAAGTCGGGTTTGCTCGAATACGTCACGTAACTCGAGAACGGCTGGACCGATTTTCATGGTTACTGATTTGTCTGTAGGTAGGGAGGAAACCAATGTGACGATCGCCTGGAGGACACGGCAGAGCATTGGTGTTTGCTAGCTGACATGTGACAAAGAATGAATAATTAATTAAATGTTCCTTGTGATAAACGGAATTGTATAAAATCTAGTTCTTCTAACCTGACAGACAGATGTGTTGCTGGGGAGTTTGTTCCGCCACTTCTTCTTCCCAGCTGAAACACTAGGAAGTGGCGAAGGGCAGGGCGTTTTTGTGGGACTGTCTCTTGTAATGTGACGTTCAAAAAGTGCTGATTATCAGCCTAATTTGAATAAATTACTCTTGATTTTGGGTAGAACACCGTTGTGTCCTCGTAGAGGCGATCAGCGGCTGTGATCTGCGTTCAGCCCTGGTTCAGTCCTTGGTCCAGAGCAAGAGGGAATGGGAAGCGGTCACCTCCTTCTGCAAACCAGTTATGAGAGCGAAGGAGGTTGCCTCGTTTCATGGAAAGAACTCAAAGACTCCCGGTCAACGTAGATGAGGATCTGTGGACGGTGAGCAACGGGTAGCTCACCGTCCCTCCGTCTAGTGACGACAGGTCGTATTAACGCCGCATTCGTGTTCCTTGCGTGCCTCAAAGAGATGTCAGCAAAGCAGAGGGGCCTGCAAGGCCAGGGGTTGCGGGTTGTTCGAAAGAGATACCGCGGCCCCGGAACGTAAAAGGCAATAGAAGGAACATGGGTGGGTTTTAGCCTGTAAAAGTCTGACACGCCCCCCGCTCCGCCCAGAGCGGGGGAAGTTATTTGATGATTAAAAAAGAAACGGTAGGTACGATGGGTAGGGTAGGTAGGGTATAGTCAACGACCATGCAGCCCGGTATAGTATTACCTATTAAGTGCATTGCAACGCATGCCTGGCGCAGATAGTAATACCTAATTGTTTTTTTTTTACATGTGCTTGGTAGGTATTTTGCAATTATATTCTGTTGAGAATACTTATAATTATTGTAATAGCGGATAATTATGTTCTCTTATTGTTGTAGCCTTAACCTTCGCACCTAAAGACATCACTTAAATCTAATAGATAATTAACATAAATTATTTAGCCTACGCTAATTAATGGACGTATTCATTAATAGGTGGTCAAATGTTAGAAACATTAGCAGTCTATTTCCGTAATTTTTTGCGAATTTTAACAAATGAAGAGGTTATGTTTTAACCAGCATCTATTGTTGACGTTTATAATATTTTAAACATTTTAAAATATTGCTAAAAAGTGACCCACGGATGCCCCTCAAGTTAAAGGGGAAAATATATAAGTCTGGGATTAGGCCTGTTGTACTGTATGGGTCAGAATGCTGGGCTGTAAAAAAAGGTGGGTGAAAACCGATTGCATGTAGCGGAGATGAGAATGTAGGGATGTGTGGAGTGACAAGAATGGATAATAAAGTAAGGAATGCATCTATTCGTGGTAGTTTGAAAGTTGCGCCTGTTACAGAAAAATTGAAAGGGAGTCGTTTGTCTTGGTATAGACATGTGATGAGGAGGGATGAAGGACATGGGACTAAAAGAGTGATGGATCTGAATGTTGATGGACGGAGAGCGAGAGGAAGGCCAAAGAAAAGATGGATGGATTGTGTAAGGAATGATATGAAGGAGAAAGGAGTAAATGATGCCGTGACGTCTGATAGAGGAGAATGGAAGAAGAAAACGTGTTGCGCCGACCACAAATAGAATGGGACTGGGGCAGGAAAATGATGATGAGCCTGTTCTCACGGAGTGACCTAGGCAAGTGCAGACAAACCTTGAAAGTTGAAGATAGACTTGTGACTGTTATTATTTGAGTCTAAGACCTATAACATTAAGTCTAAATATACCTATAAACTTGATACTGTTTCATATAATTAAACGCCAGCCTATTATTGCAAATAAGTGTACTAAGAACCACCTAGACACGCGATGTCAGATGATAAATGATGTTTATTATGCACTAGCTGGCGCCCGCGGCTTCGCTCGAGTAATATAAAAAAGTATCCTATGTGTTATTCCAAACCATAATCTACCTCTGTGGCAAATTTCAACAAGATCCGTTTAGCTGTTTTGGCGTGAAAGAGTAACAAATATCCATACATCGTCGCAAACATTTGCATTTATTATATTATTAGCTTCCGCCCGCGACTTCGTCCGCGTGGCATAGTTACTTTGAGAAAACGCTAACTTAAACCCGAATGATTATCGAAAAAAAAACTTTTTCTCCCCTTTTCTCAGCCTATGTTGGTACGGATATAGCTGAGACTCTGGAGGCGGCCAGGGTTCCAAACCGATTTTGATGAATTTTGGTTTAGATCTCTAAACCAAAATTCATCAAAATCGGTTTGACCATTTAAGCGTGAAGACGTAACAAACCAACTCACTATCGCTTTTATAATAAATATTACTAAGGATAAAATATAAATATGTATAAGTAGTAGGATCTGCTAATAAAAACGCATATCACAAAATCAAGGACTACGTTGAAGATAAAGAAGTTTGGCTATAGTTCCTTCTGCGCATGCGGCTACCCTGGTAGCTATAATCAGCACAAATTTGTGGATGTCTCTAACTATTCTCAATCTTGTTTTTTTTTGTGATCTCTTTAATCATTTTTTTTTTTAGTTGTCAAATCACATATTTATATCACCCTTGTTCTAAATAGTTACAGTACTGATAGCAACATCTGTGCGACTCGTCTCTTAGTTATTATTTTGTTTTTGCATTTTTTTTTTTACTTTTGTATAGATTCTTTTCTACCAATTCGTTGTGAATGAGTGGACATGGTTGGCCTTGTAGATTCTTGGACGCTTGTTAACTTATGTTAACGTATGTTAACGTATTTTTTTATTTTACTTTTTTGTAAAGTAAGCAATGACTTATTGTCGGGCCTACGCTGTCCTCTCATACTTAAGTGCTAACGCTGTAACAACAACATTGTAAAACCGAATGATTTTAAAAGAGTAACTATAAAGTTTCTTGCCGGTTCTTCTCCATAGAAAACGACCAACCCGAACCGTACATCTTTTCTCGACGTTTTATAAGTGCCCATGTAGGCCTATGTGAAATAAAAATACTTTGATTTGATTTGATTTGAATATCTTTTAGTAAAAATGGAAAATGAATGCTCGATAAGAATTTGTGTGAGATATTATACCACAAGTTATTCGGCTGAAATAAAAATCTCTTTTGCCAATGCAAAAAAGTTGTGTATTAAATATTGTTCGGGCGTCTGCGAATCCAACTCGCACTTGGCCTGTTCGTGTTTCTTGATTTGTTTACGTTTTATTCAGTATTATATTGAAACAAAGGATTTTTTTAGATTGTGCGACCATGAAAACCAATTTATAACTATTTTGGGTATTGCTTACTTAGTATGAACAACAAAAGAACGAGTAAAAAATACACAAAATTCTTCATAATGTTATAAAAGCGAAAGTGAGTTTGTTTGTTATGTCTTCACGCCTAAATGGCCAAACCGATTTTCATGAATTTTGGTACAGAGATAGTTGGGAACGGACGAACGGAGCCTGGAAACGGACATAGGCAATTTTTTTTTTTAAAGTTAGAAATAAGCGTGAAAGAGGGAAGTAAAGGGAAAACTTAGCTTTGCCATTACAATAAATAAGGCACAAGTGCAAAAACTACAGATAGCAGGTACATGCAAATCAGGAAAGGGGAACTGTGTTTCCCCAAATTTAACGCGAGCGAACCCGCAGGTAAAAGCTAGTGCTTACATAGTTGGACAGCAAGGTTAGTCCTTGTTAGCTTCAGTGAGTCAAGCTAAAACTCTTGCTATGCTTTATCAAGAATTTGTTTAACATCAGAAGAATTAAAGGACACGTGGAGCGCCTCAGCATCATGACTTTTATCATCCTCGCTGTGATAGCTATTTTTGTCGTGCTGAAGATCTACAGGAACTGACAGCCGGGACCAACGGCTTAACGTGCTTTCCGAGGCACGAAGGAAATTCGGTATGTAACGGGTGGTCACCCATCCACAGACCAACCTAGGCAAGCGCGGCTTAACCTAAAGATCGACCCGAGCGGCTGCTATTAAATGTGGCCAGAGATAAGATAGGTACCGAAAAAAAAAACAGTGAAAAAATTAACGTTTTAAGTCTATGCAGTCAAAAGATATTGCCGTTTATGTCGTAATTTATACGGAACCTTTGATGCGTAAATCCGAGTCGCACATAGCCGGGTTTTTTTTCTTCAAAATAATTCATTATCGGCGCCTTTGACGGGCCTCTTGGTCTAGTGGTTAGTGGCCCTGACCGCTGAGCCGGAGGTCGTGGGTTCGATTCCCACCCAGGACAAACTTTGTGTGATGAGCATGATTGTTTGTTCTGTGTCTGGGTGTGATTTATCTATAATATGTATGTATTTATAAATTATATAAGTATGATCAGTTGTCTGCTTACCATAACACAAGCTGTGCTTAGCTTGGGATCAGATAGCCGTGTGTGAGTTGTCCCAAGATATTTATATTTATCTTAACCCTGGTTTCATTCGAACTTAACTTAGCAAAAGTCCATTAACAATATTTTTTTCAGATTCATCATTTAGCACCTTTTTGCATTTTCTTTATACTTATAACTGACTAGGTTTTGCCCGCGGCTTTGCTCGCGTTAAATTCGGAGTAACAGAGTTCCTTTTTCCTGATATGAAGGTACCTGGTAGTTTTTGCTCTTGCTTCTTTCTTGCCGGTTCTTCTCCATAGGAAACGACCAACCCGAACCGTGCATCTTTTCTCGACGTTTTATAAGTGCCCATGTAGGCCTATGTGAAATAAAAATATTTTGATTTTGATTTTGCGCCTTATTGACTTTTATAGCAAAGCTAAGTTTTCCCTTTTCTTCCCTCTTTCTCCATAATTTCTCAGTTTAAAAAAAAAACCTATGTCCGTCTCCAGGGTCCCTGTACTGTCTATCTCTGTACCAAAATTTATCAAAATCGGTTTATCAATTTAGGTGTGAAGACGTAACAAACAAACTTACTTTCGCTTTCATAACATTAGTAAGGATTTGAGTGTAAAATTACGAATTTCTCACAAAAACATAAATAATTATCTTCAGAATAATTCATTTGGTTTAGAAAATCCATGACTATACTAAAATCGTTGATTTCAAAATGGCGAAGGTTGTAACTGACAAAGACGTTTGTTCTCATATTCTTGTAAGAACAGTGTTTCATGTTCTAAATTGTTTTATATTTTATTTTACTGTGAGTTTTGGTAAAGCTATTGAATCAAATTTGACTGTGAAGCAAAGAAATGATCCAGATTTGGAATGCATGTCAAAATATTCTCTCTGTATGTTCACCAGTTGGAATCTGGTGAGTGTTTTCCTACTAATATAATACTAGCTTTTGCCCCCGACTTTGTCCGTAGGCAAACGCTAATCTTAACCCGTGTGATGATCGAAAAAAAATATCTTTCTCTCCCCTTTTTTTCCTTTTACTTTTTTAGCCTATGTCCGTTTCCAGGGTCCCAACTATCTCTGTACCAAAATTCATCAAAATCGGTTTGGCCATTTAGGCGTGAAGACGTAACAAACAAACAAACTCACTTTCGCTTTTATAAAGTAAGGATAAATGCGAATGTTTGTGAAGATGGATGGATGTATGGATGTTTATTACTCTTTCACGTCAACGGATTTTGATGAAATTTGGTACAGAGGTAGATTAAAGTCTGGAATAACCCACAGGATAGTATTTATTTTCGATATTACACGGGTGTAGCTGCGGGCCCCAGCTAGTAATAAATAACTAGCTGTGCCCAGCGGTTTAACCCACTGGTCAGCTCCTATAAGACATAGCGTGATAATTTAGCTACAGTACGGCCAACGAGAAGCGATACGAAAGGTCATTAACCTAAAGAACAACTGTGGCGTTGACAATCTAATATTTAGCTCTTTCCATCTTGTGCCTTTGTCGTAATGTCTCGTTCTCCCGGCAAAAACATGACAACGTTAAGACGGGTTCGCCAACATTCGGGCGGCCATTTTAGATGGGGTTTTAGCATGGGTTTTGTTTACATTTGGTATCGCTTCTCGTTGGCCGTACTGTAGGTAGTGACGAAATAATTATGGATGTGAATATTGATGGATGGAGAGGGAGAGGAAGGCCAAAGAAAAGATAGAAAGATTGTGTAAGGAATGATATGAAGGAGAAAGGAGTAAATGATGCCGTGACGTCTGATAGGGGAGAATGGAAGAAGAAAACGTGTTGCTCCGACCCCAAATACAATGGGACAAGGGCAGGAAAATGATGATGACGAGCAGAATACGAATTCACTAATTAATTGAACGTCGGTAATTATAAAAGTTACTTAATTGCCAGATTTATCTTTAAATTCAGGAAGGTAACAAAATTATGCTAAGACTGGTTCTTTTATACATATAAATATTTATGAAAATTTAACGTGACGGTCAAAGTGTTAAGTTTTAAATTATTCGAGTAAAATTAACATTACCTACATATTGAAGAAGTTATTGTTTTTTTGGTATGTGGGCTGCATAACGTCTGGGGCCTTAGTCTGCTATGACAATAGTGTCAGAATGGTCGATCACTGATCGCATAATGGTTAATATAGATAAAAAAAAACACGATTGCCATGTAAAAAAAATGAACTAAAAAGAAAAAACAAGATGTTAGTTTTACATTTGCCGATGGAATGTGCTAGGAACAAAGATGAAAAAAAAAATTTCGTCGCAGTCGAGGGACTTTTTATACAAAAAAAGTATTCTACAGATTGGTCCCTCGACGGCGAAGAAAATTTTTGTTTCTTTTTCGATTCACGGGGGACCAATCTGTCAAGGCAGTCGTGTAAAAGCATAACACTCCTTTTTTGGGGCAGTCGTGTAAAAATTGATATGGGACCCCTTTGGGAGCATACTTTCGATTATAAAAAGACATTTGAACCACCTTCTTTTTCATAAGTCTACAAGACACAAGTTGTATATAAACAACAATAAAAAAAAACTATAACCATTATGTTTTAAATAACAACTATTTTTAGACAGCTCTAAAGTCGTCAGAATTTTTATTTTTAGACGAAATTGTTATGTTTTAAATATTAATCGATGCTTTAGTATCACTGGTTTATTATCGCATTTATTTTAATTACAATTTACGAAAGTTGCGAAAGGCGCTGTACAAAGCAAACACTTCGTAAAACGTCTAGATTTTCGTCGCAAAGTTAAAATTTTTCAAACACGGATCTTTTTTTTATATTCAATTAAAACTGCAAAATGACCTACATTTGAAGCTGTAACAAACAAACAAACTCACTTTCGCTTTTATAATAATAATAGTTAAGACTAGTAAGGATTATAATACGGTATCATGCATATTGAACATTTAAAGTCTTGAAGTAAATAACAATTTTTTATTTTTTTTTATTGATAGGCTCGCGTTTGACCACTATCTCACCTGATGGTAAGTGATGATGTGGTCGACGATGAAGCACGCTTACCTAGAAATAACCTATTCACTCTTGACTTGAAGACCCCCAGGTTATAGCTGTCAGGAAATACAGACTCCGGCAGGGAATTCCACTCCTTAGCAATACGAACAATGTCAATATTTAGAACATACATATATCTATTCAATAATTTAAAAAATCTTGGATTGTGGAGTAATCTTTATCGATTAAAAATTCTATTTTAAGACACTATAGTTGCCAAATCAATTATTATCAAACACTCTCAGTTTTATTTAACTTTCTTTTTTTATGCGAAATGGGAATAAAGTTTGATATTTGAAAAGTAAAAGTCTATTTCTCAAGTTTCTTGCGTGTAACAATAAAATGAATCAAAAGGCGGAAACAAACTGTCGGACGCGTCCGTAAGCCACAACTGTCAGTCACGACTGACAGCCACAACTGACAGCCGCGACTGATAAATGTGTATTGTGTAGTTTGTATTTTTTTCATTGATCGTGATCATTAGCCACCAAGTACATAATTTTGTTATTAGAATCGCTTACCCTTATAATAATGTTACTAGCTATTGTCCGTCCGTAAATTCGTGGTAACACAGTTCCCCTTTCCTGATTTACAGGTACCTGTAGTTTTTGCCCTTGCGCCTTATTTATTGTAGTATTTTAGTTAATGCCAAGTTTTCCCTTGTAAAAATAGCCTATGTCCGCCTCCAGGGTCCCAACTCTCTGTACCAAAATACATCAAAATCGGTTTAGCCATTCAGGCGTGATGAGGTAACAAACAAACTCACTTTCGGTTTTATAATATTAGTAAGGATTTTTACTATAAACGTTTTATGTACACTCATAATTATTGTTTCTTTTTTTTTAATTTAGTTTCTTAGTAAGCGATTTGTTTTATTTTTTACGAGAATTAAAGTCCCCCTAAGCTAGAAAAGCCGCGTACAGAAGCTAGTTAGAAATAAGAATATATAATTTGCTCACATTATGAATTCTGACTGTCTGGTTCGTTTACCTTGAAAATTATGAAGCTATAGAAGTATTACAAATTGCTAGATTATTATAAATTCACTAGATTTTTATCAAAACACATGTTATTATTCGGTATTTTAGTGACTCTTGAGGTCCTTATAGATGAGGCTTTTTTTTACGTATATTTTCAAATCATCAAATAACTTCGCCCGATTTGGGGGATCGGGGGGAGGGGGGTTAGACTTTCATTAACTAACAACCAGGCATGTTCCTTCTATTGCCCTTTATGTGCCGGGCCACGGAATGTCTTTCGGACAACCCGCAACCTCAACTACAGTCTTAAGTATATTTCCAACTCGATACCACCACGCGTTTCCGAGTTAAAAGCCGTTGACAGACGGACAACTAAGAGCCCCTGTAAGGGTTCCGTATTTTCCTTTTTGAGGTACCTATAAAACCCTAAAAATAAAGGATAAAATATTAATACTAGGGCTCTTTCTGAATAAAACTGAGAAATTCCACGGAATTGTTATATTATAAGTAACTAGCTTTCGCCCGCGGCTTCGCCTGTGTTAAATTTGGGGTAACACAGTTCTCCTTGCGCCTTATTGATTTGTAATAGCAACGCTAAGTTTTCCCTTTTCTTCCCTCTTTCTAACTCTGGCTAACTTTTATTTAAAAAAAGTGGGATGTGATGATCACATCACACTTTTTTAAAATAAATAGCCTATGTCCGTCTCCTGGTTCCCAACTATCTATGTACTAAAATTCATCACAATCGGTTCAGCCATTAAAGCGTGAAGAGGTAACAAACAAACTCACTTTCGCTTTTATAATATTAAGTAAGGAAAAACGCTTGCACATTAAGAACACAAGAAATCGAACCATAGACGAAGTAACCATCAACAAAAACAAAATCTTATATTTATGGGTAGCGATACCTTGGCTATTTAGCCTAGATCAAAATTTTCACATTAATTAACAGAAAATTGTATTTTTTGGACTCACATAAAAAACATTACAATAACAAACAAGCAAATCAGTTTGTCCAGTCAATCGTGCTATTATTATTTTGTAGGCACCACACTTGGATGGGTAATCATCAAAAAACTTCTTCGGCTCTGGGTGGAGCGGGGGAGGGGGGGGGTCAGCCTCTTTTTTTTAGGCATCTTTGGCTAGGTTCACATTAGGTCGGACTGACAGTTTTGCCGTTGTCCGACCACCAGATCTTACTGTTCACACAAGAAGCTATAGCCGACCTATACAAAGCAGCATGTCTATATTCTCCACCATTGTCTCGTCAGAAATCGTGGCCGGGTCCTCGCCGACAGTTTTATCGGGTCGCCATATATGACAGTACGCATCCAACACCGGTTCCGGTAAAACTGCCGGGTACGACCTAATGTGAACTCGCTCTTAGGCCTATAGATAAAATACCTTACAGACAATCTTATATATAGCTAATACAATTCGTGTTAGTAAATAAATCCTTAACAATTATATTAGTAGCACTTCACTGCACTAGCTATAACCATCATAATTTTCCTGCCCTTGTCCCATTTTATTTGGGGTCGGCGCGACATGTTTTCTTCTTCCATTCTCCCCTATCAAACGTCACGGCATCATTTACTCCTTTCTCCTTCACATCATTCCTTACACAATCCATCCATCTTTTCTTTGTACTAACTCATGTTAATTCTTTTGCCCTTTGTGTTTCTGAGCCTCGGTATCTCTTTCGAACAACCCGCAACCCTGGCAGGCAGTAGTCCAGGCAGGCAACACGCTTGGGACACAAACTGGACTTAAGGCGCAGTATTATATCGTTGACCTTGTTCATATGGACTTTACTGCATAAGTTTGTCGTAAAAATACAAATAAATTTGTATAAAATTAAATATTAACTATACAATCAAAAACAATCCATCATTGAACGCAGTTTGGAATTGGAAATTTCATTGTATACTTTTGATTATAATTACGATTAATATTGAAGAGATAAACTGCTTTAAAAGAGAATTTAGAGGTGTGTTTGAATATTTTTTTACACATTTTAGTATATTTAATTATAATTTGAATTCCATCAATGTATGCAAAAAAGCCTTAAAAATATCATTTTTTTTCAGTGATTAAAATTATGTATGGTTTAAGAGATACACTGCGTGAAAAAACCTGATTTTTGGCCGTTCTCAAGAAATCTTCACCTTAACACTCTTCATCTAAATAAACCCAATGGTATTGGTCAATACTGGGAACTGGCCCAGTGATAGTCATAGGAATCTCTTATAACATCATCCTACTTTCTACAAATATTATAAACTAGCTTTCGCCCGCGGCTTTGTTCGCGTTATATTCGGGGTAACACAGATCCCCTTTGCTGATTTGCAGGTACTTGTTACCTGTAGATAATGCCCTTGCGCCTTATTTATTGTAATAGCAATGCAAAGTTTTCTCTTTTCTTCCCTCTTTCTCACTCAAACTCAATCTTTAAAAAAAAATATAATTAATATCCTATATCCGTCTCCAGGGTCCCAACTATCTCTGTACCAAAATTCAAACAAACAAACTCACTTTCGCTTTTATAATATTAGTAAGGATAAGGATGTCCATTTTTTTGAGGATATATGGATGTACCTACACACGACAACAGTTCAACCTATACAAAACTATTATAACCTGATTTCTCTACTACGAATGGCACACTGTAGTAGAGAGATCAGGTTTAAATGGTTTTGTAACGTCTGAACGGATCTTGATGAAATTCGGCACAGAGTTAGATTATAGTCTGGAATAACACATAGGATACTTTTTTTGATCATCACGCGCCAGTAATACTTAGATATTTTTTTACGCTTAAAAGATAAAAATAATGAATCTAACTGAGGGTAAAATAAACAACATTATGATAAACAATAAATACTGAGATACCGCCGATCTCATTACAGAAACGATAATTAACAAGTAGTCGCCCTTAAACGCCACGGGAAACGGGCGTCTATTAGCATAAGTGATTTATTAACAATTAAAATTTGGTATAATAATACAAACATAATTATTTCAAAATCATTTTAAAACATAGTAATAATTATTTGGAAAAAAAAATAACAGTGTTCTAAATATCAAACCGTATTAGTTTAAAAAGTGTTCTTTATTCGAAAACATTTTAATTAAATTATTTTTGAAAAAATGGAGGAATACATTTGGAAAGATAGCAATATTTTTTATAACGTTTTATGCTTTTTAATTACTGAAAATGAGAAGTTGTTTGATAGGAGTGATTCTAAATTGTACTGGACCACTGTTTATCATATGTTTGGGGTTCTTCATAATGTCTATATCACAATCTTTGCCGGTACTTTGGATATCAAACCGAGTTCTGATATAGAATTAGATAATCTGTATAGATACAAACCTGGATATTTGACTGGATGGAATTTCGTGAGTACTTTTAATTAAGCATATAACATTTATGTAAGCATGTTTCATTTATTTTTTGCATACGACTTCTCAAATCAAAGAAAAATTTGACAGATGTACACTGTTTTTAGTACCTAGTAAGTTGACCAAGATTTTTTGTCTGGACCTTAAAAGACCTCTGAGTTTGTTTCGGCTGTTTTTTCTCAGAGTAGTCGGGTACGAAACACTGGGCTCATTTCGTTTTAAAAAATAAGACGTGTAAAAGTTTTTATGAAAACCTACTTGCAAAATAAACATGATTTACCTATAAATATACCAGCGGTCCGGTACGTGCTTCGCTACGTATTTACAAAAAAATGTGATGCAGCGCCATCTGCCGGACAAAATTGTGAATCTAAACCATTCCCAGATCCCCTTGAACTCACACAAAAAATTTCATCAAAATCGGTCCAGTCGTTTGAGAGAAGTTCAGTGACATACACACTCACAGAAGAATTATATATATATAAAGATTTTCACTAATTGGATTCATTATCCCGCCCCGAAAATGACCCACTGACCGTACTTTTTTATTTTTGGGAGTTGGCTATACAACATCACGGTACTACTCTTGGGACCAAGGCAGCAATTAAAGACACGGATGTAACCGCGCAGGGCAGATAGTTTCTGCATAAATTTCGATCTACTTACGTTTTTTGACAAATAATAGGTCTTTCTATGAAAGTAATACTTAATCTAAACTAAAATTATATGAAAAAAAAATTTTTTTTTGATAAATTTTTTATTCGAAATGCGATGAAAATGTAATAAACAAATACCTACTTTTGGAAAAAAAACATGTTTATAAAATAAAATTAATTTGAAATTAGAATTCTCAGCCAAACAAAAATTATTTTGATTTGAAATGGCCAGTACTGCAGAACGGCAATTTCATAGGTAAAGACTTAATATGACAATAATAATAATTGAATTTTATGCCCAAAAAATAAAATGAAAATTGTGGGTATGACGATTAAAAACGGCTTATTCGTCAACTCGCGCTCATACGCGGGTTTACTCCTAAAAGAATCCCATATTTTATTTTTATATTATCCCATATTATAATTTTATTTATTTATCTATATTGATTGGGTAATTTATGAGTTATCGTCTATAGTACATATTTTTTCTTCTAATTCATATCTAGGACGTGTATAATCTTTTTTTTTTAATGTAAATGGACAATATGCTAATAAAACGTCTTAGTAGCAGTGAAAAATTACTACTCAATAAGAATTTGTCTGAGATACCAATAAACCACAACCAAAAAGGATGAAAGGATGTTTATTTTTTCGTTTAGAAATGAACTGGCACCTGCGGCATCGCCCGCGTGATGATCGAAAAATAAGTATCGTAGGTATGCGTTATTCCAGACTATAAAGTAACGCTGTGCCAAATTCCATCTAGATCCGTTCAACCGTTTTAACGTGAAAAAGTAACAAACATCCATAAATCCATCCATCCTCACAAACATTCGCATTTATAATATTACTAGCTTTTGCCCGTGGATTCGCTCGTGTTAAATTCGAGGTAAAACAGTTCCCCCCCTGATTTCTGTAATTTTTACCCTTGCGTCTCATTTATTGTAATAGCAATGCTAAGTTTTCCTTTTTCTTTCCTCTTTCTCCCTCATTTCAAACTTTTTAGCCTACGTCCGTCGCCAGGATCCCAACTATCTCTGTACCAAAATTCATCAAAATCGGTTTAGCCAATAAGGTGTGAAGACGTAACAAACAAACTCACTTTCGCTTTTATAATATTAGTAAGAATATAAACTAAGATTATCCGAAAAATCAATATCGGTTTCGGTTATGGACTACACGAAAAACCAATATCGATTTCGGATATTTTTTATTTCGGATATCCGAGAGATTCGGTCTTTATTAGGCCCGATAGAATGCAAATCTAATCAATTCATAAAGTTCCATGAACGTCTATGACCTTTAACTTTACTCCACAAATCGTCATCACAGATCAGCATTTAAAGCACTATCTATATGGACTAAGTTCAATATAATCTTGATAATCGTCTCATGCGACTGTCACAGGTCAAATAAGGTCATGTCGACTTTCTACATAATAATCTTTGAGAAATATAAATTACTAGCGACCCGTCCCAGCTTCGCACGGGTGTTACAAATCTTTGAAAATCCCCACTTTTCTCTACTATAATATGTATGTATTATACATAAAAACCTTCCTCTTGAATCACTCTATCTATTAAAAAAAACCGCATCAAAATCCGTGGCGGGGTTTCAAAGATTTAAGCATACAAAGGGACATAGGGACTGAGAAAGCGACTTTGTTTTATACTATGTAGTGATGAAAGAATGACTGTTATTTGTTTGAGAATTTCGGTTCTAATATAATTGGTATTTTTATTGTTATTGGGTACGGTACGGATGAATGTGTACTTGTGTGGTTTGTTTACGCCTTTATAGCTGGCGCCCGCGGCTTAACACGCGTGATATCGATTAAACAAAGTATCCTATATGTTAGTTCAGACTATAATCTACATCTGTGCCAAATTTCATCAATATCCGTTCTGCCGTTTTGACGTGAAAGAGTAACAAATATCCATACATTCTCACATAGATTCGCATTTATAATATTACTAACTTTATCCCGCGTGATGATCGAAAAAAATATCTTTTTTTCCCTCTTTCTCCCCCTTTTTTCTTTTTTTTAGTCTATGTCCATCTCCAGGGTCCCAGCTATCTCTGTACCAAAATTCCTCAAAATCGGTTCGGCCATTTAGGCGTGAAGACGTAACAAACAAACTCATTTTCGCGTTTATATTATTAGTAAGGATTAATATTCTGTTAATGTGGCGATTTTAGACTGTGATCATCACGCAAGACGTGCCTAACGTGTGATACGTGTGATAATCATAATTTGATCCGTATGTCATACGTGTGAGCGTTGATATAATACGTTGAGATAATAGATGAACTCAATTAATAAACAAATGCGAATCGGATGTTCGTTGAAATGATTACGATTTATAAACCCACTAGATTATTTCCGCGGTTTTGCCTGCGTCGTCACAACTATGTTGACGTTTAGCTTCCAGTCTAACTGTTTTTATAGACATTACTAGATTTTTCCCGCGGCTTTGCTCGCGTTAAATTCGGGGTAATATAAATCCCCTTTCCTGATTTGCCTGTAGTTTTTGCCCTTGCGCCTTACTGATTGTAAAAGCAAAGATAAGTTTTCACTTTTCTTCCTTCTTTCCCTTTTTTTAATATAAAAGTAGTGTATGGCTGTCTCCAGGGTCCCAAAAATCTCTGTACCAAAATTTATTGAAATCGGTTTAGCCATTAAGGCGTGAAGACGTAATAAACAAACTCACTTTCACTTTTATAATATTAGTAAGGATAAGGATTACGCCCATTGTATTAACGCTATTTCACCCATCTTCACGCTACACACATCAGGGTGCAATTGAATTCATGGGCATTATTTTAAACTAAGGCTCTACTCCTACTAAGTGCATTGGAGCTACTATAACGCAAATCAAAAATTATTAATGCAAACTAGTTATTGCGGCAATATATATTTTCTTAGAAGTAGCAATAACAATAATATTTTTGATTTGCGTTATAGTAGAATGCACTTAGTATCGTGAGTAGAGCCTTAGTTTAAAATAATGCCCATGACTTCAATTGCACCCTGTATACACATTTTCACACAATCACACACATCTTTTCGTCATTTGTATCCTAAATGGTTTTATTTTTTGTCGGTTTTTTAAACCTATTGTATCATCATTTTCCTGCCCTTGTCCCATTCTATTTGGGGTCGACGCAACACGTTTTCATCTTCCATTCCCCCCTATCAGACGTCACGGCATCATTCACTTTTTTCTCCTTCATATCATTCCTTACACAATCCATCCATCTTTTCTTTTTATACCTATTGTAAAATGTCAGAATTGTATAGTCTATTTACAACCAGTTTGGAATTGTCATACTATTTTTACTATCAGATATTATAATTAACTGTCAACCAACAGACCATTCCTTAATTAATGATAACCCAGAAATTAATTAGTGTTATCATCTGTTTTGTAACAATTGATGTAATGGATTGGCTAATTACTATGGTTCGATTTCTTAATTAACTGTCCGTAATCCTACTAATATTATAAATGCGAATGTTTTGTGAGGATGGATAGATGGATGTATGGATGTTTGTTACTCTGTCACGTCAACACAGCTGAACGGATCTTGATGAAATTTGGCACAGAAGAATAAGAATAATTTATTTGCCAGAATGTAGTGTACAAGTAGTGTGTATGATCTTAACATTAATGTGGACCATTTACATTCTACCATTAACTGTGGTGTACAAATATTTCGTTTAAGAATGGATTAAATTCACAAGACGGGCCTCTTGGTCTAGTGGTTAGTGGCCCTGACTGCTGAGCCGGAGGTCGTGGGTTCGATTCTCACAAACTTTGTGTGATGAGCATGATTGTTTGTTCTGTGTCTGGGTGTGATTTATCTATAATATGTATGTATTTATAAATTATATAAGTATGTATATCAGTTGTCTGGTTACCATAACACAAGCTCTGCTTAGCTTGGGATCAGATAGCCGTGTGTGAGTTGTCCCAAGATATTTATTTATTTAAATTATTAAAAGTGACACAATATTATAGAGCTAGATTGTAGTCTGGAATAACACATAGGATACTGTTTTTTCGATCATCACGCGGGTGAAGCCGCGAGAGCCAGCTAGCTTTTAATAAATTTCAATTTAACATTATGAATTACGTTTTTCTTAAAATTATCGCAGACGCAGTTGTGAATTGTCGGTTTGTGGCCATTTTAGGAATGCTAACGTAATTAATAATATTAACCATTAAATATTATTACATATAAACCATTACATATTAGCTTCTGCCCGCAACTACGTCCGCGTGGCATAGTTACTTTGGGCTAACGCTAACTTTGACCCGCGATATTATAAAAAAAACTCCCCTTTTCTCACTTTATTTAGCCTATGTCCATCTCTAGGGTCCCAACCATATCTGTACCAAAATTTCATCAAAATCGGTTACGCCATGAAAGCGTGAAGAAGTAACAAAAAAACTAACTCACTTTCGCTTTTATAATATTAGTAAGGATTTATAAAATATAATATGTACAAACAAAACACAAAAGTATATATAATCATTTTCTTGCCCTTGTCCCATTCTATTTAGGGTCGGCGCAACACATTTTATTCTAACACCAAAAAAACAAAACACATACCTATAATTGAAAAATATATATACAGAAAAAAGACCACAAAGGTATGTACTATGCTTATTTCATAAAAGAAATCTCTTCCAGCAGACCTACGATAGGACAGATTGATAAAACATGTAGACACAGTGTGTAAAAATACTAATTAAGCACTCAATTAGATAAACATAAATAACTATATCAATATAGAAAAACATAGATACTAAATAAAAATAATAAATATAATAAATATAAAATATTAAATACATTTTAAACATTTCTTTAAAAAATAAAAAATAGACATTTAAAATATAAAAATGTCTCCGCCGGTAACAGGAGCAGGGACCAATCTACCAGAGGTTACGGCTCCAAAGACAGAAACTTCCTCACAATGAGGGCCGTATCGAGAAGTACTGCCTTCTGAATCAGGCCCTTGATCCAACCGCCTAAGGAGAGCTTCGACAGATGGTCGTCGATGCTCTTGGCCAGGCCATTGGCCGTAACTACTATCGGCACAATGACAGCCGAGCTCACATTCCACATAATCGACAACCTCGTGTGCCAAGTCAAGATATTTATATAATATAAAGAATAGAGGAGAGGTAATGCTCTCTAATTCTTGATAGGGCCAAACTAAACATTCTAGAAAATTGTATAAAAAACATCTTATTTTTTTTTTATAAAACTTTGCCCAGCACTAGGAATTTCTCCTGCATCGTGGGTGCGTTTAAACAAACATTTAAACTCACACACACAAACAGTCAGACCCGAAACAACTATCTATAGGTCATACAAATATTTGTTCCGTGTGGGAATCGAACCCGTGACACGCAGCGCAGCAGTCAATCGCTCAGCCACTGCGCCAACCGTGCCGTCAATTAATTATTTTACAAGACTAACGAATGCATTTTTTCCCGTACAAAAAAAACCATAAAAATTGCATCAACCGGACGTCAAACCCATTATCATGCGACCAAAGTTCGGTCACGTGCGTGCCCTACTATCGTCACTTTTAAACCACGGATACATTTGACAATTTATCTAGGGCGGCCTCGATTAGATAAGGTGCCACTGCAAGCGGACAGCGGGGCGATAAGCGCAGCCGTTATCAGTGGTCGCGTTTGTTAGTAGTTTATAATTAACTAGCTTTTGCCTGCGGCTTCGCTCGCGTTAAAGTCGGTATAACACAGTACCTGCTCCCTGCAGTTTTTGATTTTATTTTGTAATAGCAACGCTAAGTTTCACTTTTCTTCCCTCGTTCTGTCTCATATCCCACATTTTTTAAATTAGCCTGTGTCCGTCTCCTGGTTACCAACTATCTCTGTACCAAATTTCATCAAAAATGGTGTAGCCATTAAAGCATAAAGAGGTAACAAACAAACTCACTTTCGCTTTTATAATATTAGTAAGGATTATTTTGCATTTTTATTGGAATAAAACCCTACTAATTTTATAAATGCGAATGTTTGTGAGGATGTATGGATGTTTGTTAGGTACTCTTTTACCTCAAAACGGCTGAACGGATCTTTATGAAATTTGGCACAGAGGTAGATTATAGTCTGGAATGATGATGATCTATTAATACTTTTGGGACACTGAATACCTGTAACGAATGTTAAAAATCTACAAATGACAGCCGGGACAAACCGCTTAACGTGCCTTTCGAGGCACGGAGGAACCTCGGTATGTAAGGGATGGTCACCCATCCACAGACCAACCTAGGCAATCGCGGTTTAACCTAAATATAAACTAAGCAGAAATTATTATTAAGCGCCATGCTTTTCTCTCTTTTAATTATCACTATTTGACGCCCGCGGCTTCGCCTGCGTGATATCGAAAAAAAAGTATCCTATGTGTTATTCTAGACTATAATCTACTTTTGTGCCATTGGAAACTTCAAAGCCCGTTTAAAAAAATGGCTTCTCGAGTAAGCGTTTTACTGTTTTGACGATTTTTTTATATTTGAACTTTGACTTGAAATTAATGTTTTTTTTTGTGTTTTTAACTTTTTCATTTTATCTATACTAATATTATAAAGCTGAAGAGTTTGTTTGTTTAAACGCGCTAATCTCAGGGACTACTGGTTGGAATTGGAAAATTCTTTTAGTGTTGGATAGTCCATTTCTTGAGGCTATAGGCTATATAACATCACGCTACGACCAACAGGTGCTGAGCAGCGTGGGTGAAACCGCGGGGAACAGCTAGTTTGTAATATTTCTACCTATTTGGCATTTTGATTTTTTATTGATTTGACATTTTTTATTACTTTGTTACTTAAATGTAATGAATATTATGAACCTGTGACTTGTAAGAATCCCTTATCAACAAAATGCTATGACTATGACTATGCCAAATTACATCAAAATTAGTTCAGCCGTTTTGACGTGAAAGAGTAACAAACATCCACTCAAATTGCAGACTATTGCTGTTAGTATTGATATTAACAGATATATGTAAATTTCTAGTAAAACAAAAGAAAGCCTAGTTTTCTTAACAGAATCCACTTTCGAAATTCCGAAACTTAATTCTTATATTCAAATGCGTTTTCATCTATTTACATAGGCCTAGACAAAACAATACAAAACATATAATTTAAAGTTTCTAAGCACATTCAAGTAATTTCCAAGGTCAACCTATACCAGTTTAGAGGCTGGGTGTATTAAAATAAATTTGAATACAGAGAAATCACTTTCGTATTGTGATAACGGTGTTTGTGTTTCTCCTTTTTAACCGATTTAAAAAAAAACTAGGAGGTTCTCTGTTTGTATTCCAATATTGCATACTAGCTTTTCCACGCGGTTTCACCCACGCTGCTCAGCACCTGTTGGTCGTAGCGTGATGTTTTAGCCTATAGCCTTCCTCAAGAAATGGACTATCCAACACTAAAAGAATTTTTCAATTCCAACCAGTAGTCCCTGAGATTAGCGCGTTCAAACAAACAAACAAACAAACAAACAAACAAACCAACTCTTCAGCTTTATAATATTAGTATAGAAAGATAAGAAAAACTTATGCGATAAATATAAAAAAAAAAACAATATAATATTTAAAAAGTACTTCCAATGAAAAGAAGTCGCAAAAAGAAAAACTAGATCTTGAGTTTGAACCAGCGTAGTATTGAATGACGACCCGATTCTCTACTAATCACGCTATATGAAGATTGGTATCGCGAATGAAATGACTGACCATATTCGTAATGTTAGGTGTTTTCGTTACGAATTACTGGATTCGGTCTCCACGCTCAAGGCCCGCGATAGAAGCTATGCAATAGCTTTAGAATTACATGTCCCTCCCCTATTTTTGAGTAATCTAAAAGATCGACTATTTTTTTTTAAGGAAACCAGCCTGGTCTTGTAGATTCTTGGACGCTTGTTAACTTATATTAACGTATTATTTTATTTTACTTTTTGTAAAGTAAGCAATGACTTATTGTCGGGCATACGCTGTCCTCTCATACTTAAGTGCTAACGCTGTAACAACAACATTGTAAAACCAAATGATTTTAAAAGAGTAACTATGGAGTTTCTTGCCGGTTCTTCTCCATAGAAAACGACCAACCCGAACCGTGCATCTTTTCTCGACGTTTTATAAGTGCCCATGTAGGCCTATGTGAAATAAAAATATTTTGATTTGATTGATTTGATTTGCCTATTCTTGTTCAGGGTCCCGAAATCTGCCAATCACCCCGCTTACAGTGTGACCTAACCCCAATCACGTCCGCATCCTATGACAGACTCGTCTGTCCTCTACACAACTGAACTTTGTCTGTCAGATAGCGCCCAGACATGATTTGACCTCGTCTTCACCTTTAATTATTAACTCTAACTAATGAGTCGAAGTAATTAGCGTTTGACTTATTTATTTGTTGAAGAATGGCCTGTTTGTCTTTGACTGACTTAAAAAAAAATGGAAGATGTTCTCAATTCCACTGTTTTTTTT
Organism: Ochropleura leucogaster; assembly: GCA_958449745.1. NCBI lineage: Eukaryota > Metazoa > Arthropoda > Insecta > Lepidoptera > Noctuidae > Ochropleura > Ochropleura leucogaster. The sequence continues at coordinate 1,202,416 of OY288227.1, forward strand.
GTGTATTTGTTACGAGATTTCTCAATCAATAGTCTTGTTTCCAAAAAAATAATATAAATTGGTCTTTTAGATTATTCAAAAATAAGGGTGACGTATTTTTTATTTGTAAATTAGACTAACGTGTGACGTCACGCGTTGCTGCATTTTTTCGCAACTAGTGACGTCACACGGGACACGACACAGTACTTCATATTTCTCCTAAAAATTCAGCAAAAGCTAATTTTTGGAATACACCATGTTTCTTATTAATTGAATGAAAATTATATTTTATTTGCTCAAAATTGTTAGATAATGCGAATGGAACTAAATAAGAAATACAAATTTTGAAAATAAAAAATAGGCATGTCAAATAAAATTTAATTACAGGAATGTCAAAATTAATCAAATTAAGTACAATAATGTCGAAATTAATTATTTAATTTTTTCATATTTGAGCATTTTTCCTATTTATCTAATCTAATATATAAAATTCTCGTGTAACAGTTTTCGTTCCCATACTTCTCCGAAACGGCTGGACCGATTTAAACGAAATTTTGTGTACATATCGGGTAGCTCTGAGAATCGGCTAACATCTATTTTTCATACCCCTAAGTGAGCAGCGGGTGAAACCGCTGGGCACAGCTAGTATACGTATAAAATTTCCGTGTCCAAATGTTCGTGCCCATACTCCTCCGAAACGGCTCGACCGATTCTTATGAAATTTTAAATGCATATTCAGTAGGTCTGAGAATCGGTCAATATCTGTTTTTCTACCGCGGAGTGATATAGTGTATTATTACTAGCTGTGCCCAGCGGTTTCACCCATTGCTCAGGTCCCCCTTCTCACTTAGGGGTATGAGTATGGGAACGAACATTGTGACACGAGAATTTTAGACCTGTTTTGTCGTCCAGCGGCAAACTGTCGGTCCTACCTAATGTGAACCTTTTTTTTTTTTTTTTTTTTCGTGTGGAAATCCTCAAAGGATGTCCTCCGCCTTTGCGGAGGGATCTGTCAGACTCCTACTGACTAAAACCACACGGTGTTCCTTCTCGTCACTTCTGGCTGGGGTGCGGGGACACATTTGCATTCTACACAATCACCCCAGCAGTACCTAATATGAACCTAACCTAACACGTCCTCTCTCTTTTCCAGCTGTTCCAGACCATGTTCCTGACGATCTCCTTGCTCTACGACATCATGGAGTGGCTGAGCCGGCACGAGTCTCCTCTGGGGAGGAAGCTGAAGAATGTCAGGGATGTCATGTTTTCTGGACTGGTGGTGCCTTTGACCCTAGTGAGTTTGTTAACTTAAAAGGCATATTTGTTCTGGTGTTTCTCACGGTTATACCTTTACGAAAGCCGTGATTCACATGGCGTCTTCACCTACCGCCTGACGCAGGTCCTCACTGAACATGGAAGTTTCGAGAGGTTCCTGCACATAATCAGGCGGGATGAAACGTCCGTCCGACACGGTGGAGTACAATTATGGCGGTCTCCTTAGCGGGGGCGGAGCACCGCTGTCTTCTCGTAGAGATGATCGGTGGCGGAGATCTTGGTTCTGACTTTGGTCTCCAGCGAGATTGAGAATCGGTTATTTTTTTCTGCGAAGTAGTCATGCTAGCGCAATGACCCAGCCGCCGTGGGAGACGGTCCGGACGTTGAGCGCCCCTATACGATCCCGGCCGAAGACGCGGGGCTGTGGACGGTGAGCAATGGGTAGCTCACTGTCAGTCCATCTAGTAATGACAGGCCGCGTCGACGGTGCGTGTTTCACGCGCGCCTCAAAGAAATGTCAGCAAAGGAAAGGGGCCTGCCAGGGCCTCCGCCTGCCGGGGTTGCGGGTTATTCGAAAGAGATACCGCGGCCCCGGAACGTAAAGGGCAATAGAAGGAACATGGGTGGGCTTTAGTCAGTACAAGTCCGACACGCCCCCCCTCTCCCCGCTCCGGGGGAAGTTATTCATGATTTCCCATCCGTAAAAAATACTATTTTAATTGTTATTTTATGATATGTTCAACACAATGTTTATTATAAAGAACAAATAAATGACGATGATTTTTAACATCAATAATCTCTAGTCTCAGAAATCAACTATCCAGTTTAACAATCTTCCCATTTCTTCTATTCCAGTTCATAACTTCAATGTTCTGGACGGTCTACTGGATTGACCGGGAGCTGGTCTTCCCCAAAGTGTACGACCAGCTGGTGCCGTGGTGGTTCAACCACTGCGTCCACACCAATATTACTATTGTGGTGCTTGTGGAAACCGTGCTGTTGGCTCGGAGACAACCAACCAACTTCAAGCTGGAGCTCTGGTTGACTGGTGGTGTGGGCGTATTATATGCTATTGTGTGAGTATTAAGTAAAAAAAAATGAGGTGTCAAGGGACACCCGGATGGAACGAAGTTCCTATAGAAATTAAAATATCTGGCTTGCTTTCTATAACAGAGAGAGAGACAGACAGAGAAACATGCGACGCCGCACAGCTTACAATAGCTTACTATAGCAAAAAGTGTCGTGACAACTTTTCGTAAGATTTTTTTCCGTCTAGCCCCCTTTCACAACGCGCGATAAGGAACTTCATTCCAAAAATCAAAAAAGGTTTATTGCAGAAACTTGTACAACTTTTACAGTAAATCGGCGGTCCCTTCCTACGTACAGACGCCTGCACATCAAGCTACTACAATCTGTCAGATTTCTTTGATAGATTTTCGACTTTATTTCTAAAGTATTAGGTTCAAGGTTCATTGAGAAAAAATTACAGTTTCGGGTAGCTTGACCTGCTGGCGTCTGTATATAAAGACATGTCGAAAATGGCATTTTTTTATTTGTATTATTCGCTTTACACGTATTATAAATACAACGAATAAAGTGTCGTAAAAACGGTCATCTATCAGTTTTGCCAAGAAAACGTGAAAATATAAAATACTAGCTTTCGCCCGCGGCTTCGCCCGCGTTAAATTTGGGATAACACAGTTCCTCTTGCGCCTTATTGATTTGTAATAGCAACGCTAAGTTTTCCCTTTTCTTCCCTCTTTCAACCTCACATCCCACTTTTTTATGATAAAAATTAGCCTATGTCTGTCTCCTGGTTCCCAACTATCTCTGTACCAAAATTCATCAAAATCGCTTTAGCCATTAAAGCGTGAAGAGGTAACAAACTAACAAACAAACTCACTTTCGCTTTTATAATATTATATATATATATATAGTAAAGATTTATGTGTAAATGGAAAAAAAAACTGTTAAAATACTGTAGAAAGAATATATTTATTATTGCTTATAGAATTATTTCTAGGGCGTGTTGAACACAACGCTCTCCTGTAAACCTCGGTTTTTGACTTAACCTTATGTACGTAGGAACCGACGAAAAATTACATAGGGACCTTCTTTTAAGTAAAAGATATACCTGTGCTAGGAGGCCCCGCTCTCCAATAACAGGTTAGAAAATAGTACAAGTGGTGCACAATAAAAAAGAGAAAAAAACGAATACGAAACATAAATTAAACAAAAAAGACCAAATAACCAAAAAATCTAGAAAAACCTAAAAAAACAATATAATATGTACATTAATCCTAAAGTAGTGTTTGAATGGGTGTGTGTGTGTGTGTGTGTGTGTGTGGATGTGTGTTGGTGTGTTTATATCCTTACTAATATTATAAAAGTGAAAGTGAGTTTGTTTGTTACCTCTTCACGCTTCAATGGCTGAACCGATTTGATGAATTTTAGTACAGAGATAGTTGGGAACCAGGAGACGGACATAGGCTATATATATTTTTTTAATATTGAGATATGAGGAAGAACGAGGGACGAAAAGGGCAAACTTAGCTTTGCTTTTACAAATCAACAAGGCGCAAGGGCAAAACCTGCAGGTAGCAGGTGCCTGCAAATCAAAAAAGGGAAACTGTGTTACCCCGAATTTAACTCGAGCGAAGCCGTGGGCAAAAGCTAGTAGTATAATTTATTAACAGTGTAGTGAGTAGCATGTTGAACCTAAATTATAGTGCAATAAGAGTCAGTTTTCAAGCAGTGTATTAAAAATTAATATTTCTTTTATATCTCTTCCAGCTACTACTCAATCTACTTCTTCTCCCACCGCTGGCTCTACGGAATCTTCGGCATAATGACCTGGTGGCAGGTCTGCCTCTACCAGCTTCTCATCTGGTCATCCACCTTCGTCTTCTACTTCATCCAGTTCCCCATCAACAGGCTGTTCCATCGTGAAGAATCCACTGAACAAAAAGAAGTCCAAGAAACGAAGACTGGAATCCAGAATGGAGGGTACAGTGAAGAGACGAGTGGTATTCCAGAAAGCTGGTTGAAGCATAGATCTAAGAATCAGGTTGAGAATTCTAGCTTCTGATTTGTTAGTCGCTGTAGGTTATGGTTTTAAAAATATTCGATGATGAAGTATGATTGGTTAAAGCCTCTCCATTCGATAAGAAGTCTTATACCAGCAGAATAAAGATGAGATTTCAATGGCTCTGCAACTGTAAACGAACTTTTCATGAAGCTGTCAAATGCATTCTGTAGGTACAGACGACGGCATATCAACCTACACCTAACCATTTTAACCTGATCTCTCTGCTACGGTGTGCGATCTGTAGTGGAGAGATCAGGTTAAAATAGTTTAGAATAGGTTGACCTGCCGTCGTGTGTAGGTATATCAAACTAATTTCTTTAAGCAAAGAGTTTTTGTTAGGAAACGACTTTTTTTTGGGTTGAAAACCACGTTTTATGTTAGAACACATTGTGCTAATAGATCAATGTAATAGTACGTGGGTATTTTAAGTAAAGTTACAAAACTAAAAACTTGATTAAAAAAAAAAACTTGTCATAAAATTGGAGCTTTGACCCTAAATATCTCTGTAGGTAAAAGTTTCCCAAGTATACTAGTAGTACTTAGATTCCAAAAAAAAATCCGGCACAACAGAAGACAATCCAAATTTTGCAACATAAACAGCCATATCTTTTTACTGTGTAGACTTAGATAGTTATTTTTTTCATAGGTCCTAGCGACTACACTTTTAAGTATATGGTTTAAATATTTCGTTGATTTGCATACTTCTTTGGACTTTAATTTTGTTTTTTAAAGTTACGAAAATGTTATTTCTTCATTTCTTAATTTAAACGATAGACAATATTGTTGCCTTCTTTTCGTCTCAGTAAGACCAAAACTTTAAGAGATATGATTACATTGTACACGCATTGAAAATATCTCAAAATGGCTGCCAAAAAGGCGGGAGAGTGAATTAGACCCAAGACAAGTGTCTACCGTAATAGGATATTAAAACACTCGTTACATAAGTATCATAGTTGAATACCGCTAGTCCATGACCGAACACATTGTATAAGATAGCCACTGGAGAGCATATGGGTCTTCTCATGAAGAGAAGAGCCTTTGGCATTGAGTACAATTTTCTTTACCATAATATTCTTCGACAAACATGAGGGTCAACTAACTTAGGAAGAAACATTGAAAAATTCACAATCAATTCAGATTTGGTGCCAATATCGAGGGCGTTAAAAACTAAATGCGTGCTACAAACATCTTTGGACTGGTCATGAAATGCCCAAAATGAAAAAAAAAATGGCTGTGATTGCTTCAAACAAAATACAGCCGAACAATATAGCTTAAGAATCGGTGATATTTTAATCTTAAATATTATGACTTTTTGACAGTTAATGACATTTTTGTTTAGCATTTAGTGGTGATAAGAAAACCTACCTACCGAGAAAGTCATATTTTACAATAAATTAAAGTCAAATTGATTTGATTAAGGCGCGCCCACATGGCATTTGTAAAGAAAATCTCGTTGCGGCGTGCCTCTTATGTGCCTGCGCCTCAACTGCACCTCGACTGTTGATCTTGCGGGCGACGCGCCTAAGTAAAACAATTAAACGTGAACTTGTACTAAAAAATGACAATTGCAAAGGATAACTATCGCTACCCAAATTCGCACGCGTATCCATAATACACTGACCCTGTACAAAGATACGCGTGCGATATGATATTTAGCGACATTAAGTACGGATAGCGATAAATATCGTTTTCAATTGCGATTTCTTGGTACAAGTTCACATCCAACTGTTTTGCTAGCTTTAAGCGATTGTACAACAGATAAAATAGCATTTTTTAAAATGATTTTCATAAGTATGGTGGGAAGTTTTTGTCTATTGTATGCAAGTTGCTGTAAAATTACTATGTATAGTACCACTAAGTATGTAATACAACGCGGCGCTGCTTGTCAAGCAACATACGTTTGTTTTGTCATTAACTGATTTGTACTGTGTTAGTAATTGCCATTTGTCTAGACCAAACCGACGATCCCTTCGTACATAAGGTTAAGTCAAAAACCGAGGTTTACAGGAGAGCGTAATTTGTGTTCAACACGCCCTAGAAATAGTTCTATGAGCAATAATAAAGATTTTCTAAAACAAGGTAAATAAATTAAATACAAATAAAAATCGTATGTCAGCATGTGCGCATAGATAATCTAAAGCCAATGAGACAATAAAAAAACATGCCATTTTCGACATGTTTTTACGGTAGGGACCGTCGAAACCTTCACTAAAAAGTCTATGAAATTCTTAAATAGTTTATTGTTAAATCTCGGGATTCTATAAAAAATAACCTACTTATAGTGAAATATGTCAAATTTATTGTCACAATGATTCCATTTTGTATTTGTGTTGAGTGTTGAGATAAGAATAATATTAGAATTTTGTATTTTTGTAAAATAATGTAAGAATTGTGCCTTAAATAAGTTAAGTTGTGTAGAGTTTTAAATTAAGCTATCAGAGTTTTTTGTAAAGCGATTTCAATTTATTGAAAATAGAAATATTTATTGAGACAGAGTTTTCTTCAAAGTTCTCCAAAACCAGCCAGGAGTAAGTCGGACACGCGCACTGAGGGTTCCGTAGAAACTTGGGACGTATTTTTTGACTGGGTAGATTTTGGGAGTCGATTTTCCAAGCTCCAAGGGATCACAGATTTCAGTAATAAGGTCCCTAAGTTCGGTGTGCCTTTTGGCATACGCCTCCTCCAATTCCTTCCAATGGGTCCTGTCCCTTGCTACTCTCAACCAGAATGGTCCCGCTGTCTGCTTCAAGTCATCTTCCCATCTCCTGATTTGAGGACCTCTGCCTCTTACGCCGTCTCTTGGTTGCGAGAGCGTGACTTGTTTGCTCCATTTGTTACAGGGGTGGCGAATCATATGTCCAGCCGATTTGAGTAATAATAATAATTTTAATTTCAACTCGATACCTCAAAGCGTTCCCGAGATAAATGTTCTTGACGGACAAACAGACACACGGACTTCAAAGTGATCAAATAAAGATTCCATATTTCCTTTTTAGTTACGGAACCTTAAAAATCGACAAAAATAGAAAACATTAAAACATTTCTGGTTTAAATGTTATTAGATATTCTTATTAAAAAAAGTGTGTGTGTCAGCTCCGACGCACGACTGGAGTTTACTCCTTAAGTACGAGTATCTAACCATACGCAAAAAGAATTTATTCAACTGAAAAAAGATTAATATCATATGAAAGTGTAAATTCACAAATTAATGAAAAAAAGAATAGCATTATAAATACATCGACACTGATAGAAACAAACAAGCCCAATAACATATAGTATATAGGTATAGTCGCCTATACAGCATACCATGTACGTCTTAATACACTCACAGCCAAATTAGAAAGTTGCGCACTAAAGGCGCACCTTTCTACCAAAAACGTGACACATTTTCGTTACTTTAGTCGGTTTTACCCCTCGGATTTTTCTCATACCGGGCGCCTTATATATGAAAATCGATTCTTAAGGAGTAAACTCCAACAAAATATCTTTCTGTTTTATCCTTTGAATAATTGGAATCGCCTTACAAGACATTTTGTGTAATAATTTTATATTGAGTTTATGTATGTGCTTGTGATTATTGAAGATAGAGCAAAATATATTTAGAACAATTTACTGTTATACTAAGAATTGTTTTATTCAATATTCATTTGGCTTATGTGGAACTAGCTGGCGTCTGCGGGTTCGCCCGCGTGATATCGAAAAAAATATCTTATGTATTATTCCAAACTATTATCTACTAATTTTTATTTTATTTTTATATTTCATCGAGATTCGTTCGGCCGTTTTGACGTGAAAGAGTAACAAACATCCATACATCCATCCATCCTCACAAACATTCGCATTTATAATATTAGCGCATATAAACCAAATGGCTCCCCATTTGGTTTTAGACATAGCTGTTTAGTTACGAAGAAAAATGTGGGTAGGGTCATCAAAAAAGATATATGTTTTAAACCAACTTCAAAAAAGGTACTTTTTCGTGCTTACTATGTTGCGCGATTTCTCCTTCAATTTTGACGGCACGGTTAGCGCAGCGGCTGAGCAAATAAATGCTGCGCAGCGTGTCGCGGGTTCGCTTCCCGCATGGAACAAATATTTGTATGACCTGTAGATAGTTGTTTCAGGTCTGGCTGTTTGTGTATGTGAGTTTAAATGTTTGTAAACGCACCCACGATACAGGAGAAATTCCTAGTGTGAGAAACGTTTTTTTTTTTTTTTAATATTTTATAAGCCGATATTAAATTTTCTAATATCAATTTTATCTACATTACTTTCGTGGCTTATGAGATACCTCATAAGCCACCTTATCCTTATCCTTACTTACTAATATTATAAAAGCGAAAGTGAGTTTGTTTGTTACCTCTTCACGCTTTAATGGCTAAACCGATTTTGATGAATTTTGATACAGAGATAGTTGGGGACCAGGAGACGGACATAGGCTAATTTTATTTTTTTTAAAGTGGGATTTGAGGGAGAAAGAGGGAAGAAAAGGAAAAACTTAGCGTTGCTATTACAATTCAATAAGGCGCAAGGGGAACTGTGTTACCCCAAATTTAACGCGGGCGAAGCCGCGGGCGAAAGCTAGTAATATTATAAAAGCGAAAGTGAGTTTGTTTGTTTGTTTATTTGTTTGTTACCTCTTCAGGCTTTAATGGCTAAACCGATTTTGATGAATTTTTGGTACAGAGATAGTTGGGAACCAGGAGACGGACATAGGCTAATTTTTATTTTAAAAAAGTGGGATGTGCGGGAGAAAGAGGGAAGAAAAGGGAAAACTTAGCGTTGCTATTACAAATCAATAAGGCGGTAGGGGCGAAGCCGCGGGCAAAAGCTAGTCTTCTATAAAACATATAGGTATTTTCTTCTAAAGTACGTCAGTCATAAACATATATCTCTAAGTAGCAATGGGAAATGAATGCTCGATAAGATTTTGTATGATATACCATCATACCACAACCAAAAAGGAAGAAAAAAAATCATTTTTGTAAAAGTTAAAATCAAATCAAATCAAACCGTTTACTTCAATTAGACCATTACAGGCACTTTTGAATGTCAAGAAACAAAATGAATCTACAGTCCCGGTCACAAGGCATAATAACTTGTGAAAGTACTGTAGTTGCCCATTCCAAAGCGTTGATCTCTATGGAGAAGAATGGGCAAGAAACTTCATGGACACTCTTTTAAATTATAATATTTTTACAAATTCGTATTTACATCATTCAGTCGGAAGTTCAGAAGTCGGTGACTTGCTTGATTCGTCATTTTTTAAATAATAATATATCACACCCTGTGACAATGGTCAATGGCAGAATAAGAGAACAATTTTGTCTATTTGTCAACCTTCTGTATCTTATTTCCGCAAATAAATGATTTTTTGTTTTTTTTTTCAATATTTTGAGTAATCTTAATGATTAAAATGATGGTTTAAAAACTTATATCAGGTAATCTGTCAAATTTAACGACGTATAATTTAAATAAATCGGTGTGGTGTGTTAATTTAAAAGTTACGATAGAAGAAAGAAACGGACACACATACATACAGGTCAAACACATAAAACTCCTTTGGGCCTTCACTGCAGTCGGGTAAAAATAATTGAGCGAGTTGTAGGTTAAAAAAAAAACACGAAAGTATTTTACATAGTTTTTTTTTATTATAGGAAAGTCTCCTTAAAACTAATGTGTACAAAATAAAAAAAAATATGTTGTTCGTATTTATAAAATGTACAAATATTTATTTTGTGTGTGTGTGTGTTATCGAGAAAAGATACCATCAACTTTCAAGGATCAGTTACCAATGTCACATTTTTTTTAAAAACATTTACTTACCTCCTGCATCTTGTCAATTGAGTAAAAACTACTAGAAAAAAAGGACAATGCCCATTTTGTTTGTAGCTTCGGCCCCTACAAAAAACTCGGGTGTCACGGTGATTTTTATTTCGTTTTATAGAACTACCTTCCTGAAATTGATTATCTATTTTTAAATTTAGAGAGAAATTTTATTATTTTAAAACCTTAAATTGGAGTTTTAAATAATAGTTTCTATATTTACTTTTAATATTTACCATTGTTTTTTTTTAGAAGTTACTAGTCTGAACACGCCACCAAAAATAAGGCCATTCTCCTTTTTTTTTGTATTTTATTTTTACAATTCCTTTTTTTGTCGACAGTACTGTTCAAAAACAATATGTTTCACTCAGGACTCAAACCCGATATAAATCAATCCGAATATTATATCATGTATCTTTTCTCTCAACCACAAACACACTAGAATTTTTCTTAAAATACAGGTAACTAAGAGTATTTTTTTACACAAAAAATATTTTTCTTTTAATTTATATAAATTAAAAAAAAAATTGGCAGTGGTCTTTCAATGTACCAAAAATATTTAGTTCTTTTCTTTACATAATTTATTTTTCATTAATTGACTTATCATTAACTGTACTTTTTTATACGAAAACCTGTAGGGTATTAGATTATTTTGTTGGTCGCAACAAAACTGTCCAATTGCGCAACAGTTTTCTGTAAAGGAATCGAATGCATAACCTCTTGCGTTTTCAGGTCGGTTATAGTATACTCTTTACTAATTTCCGTGATATTCCATGCATTATATTTTTACAGCTCATGAGATCCTCAATTATTATCAAATAATATTTATTGACTCTTAATCAAATAAAATACATTCCAATATGGCCGAATTGACAACCTTCTTTTCACAAAATACGTTTAAAATTAATCCATAACCGGCAGTTATTTCGTCAAAAAACATTATTATTAATAAATTCAAGTAACAATTTTAAATATTCAATCGACATCGAGAATGTCAAGATCAAAAAGTTTGAATTTAAAAAACGTTACCTCGCACATTGGATCATCAACTACCCTACAAGTTTTCATACGCCCAGAATCTCTAATGAAAATCTACAGATCTATAAAAAAGTTGTCTTGGATACCTCTGAGATGGGTCGTCTTGGTACACCAACCTCTGTGGATTTAAATAATATGAAGACGGCGTCCTAATACTAACTTTCGACACCTGAGGTCGTTTCCTAACTTGGAAGTTGTCAGAAGCTGCAAACTGAGGATCTGCAGGTTGCAGATTACTTCTAAATCTTGAAAAAGTATAATCTCTATCCGCTGGTATTATGAATCCGGATGGTACTCGACTTACAGGCAAAGTAGGGTTTAATGCTTCATTTAATCTGACATCGTAATCATTCTCTATACTGTCAGCAAGATTTTGTTTTATCGATATATTTTCGGGTAGTAACGGTTTTCCTGTGGCAGTGTAGGGCTTTGATATTTCTGGCTTCGGTTTTATGTCTTTCTTGTAGTCTGATTGTCTGTAAGGATTATCAGCTACTAGGGGTGTAGCGGTAGCTAGGTATGGTTTAATATAGTCCCCGGGTGATAATGTAGATTCTAGTTGGCCACGAATTGCTTCGTAATTATCGTTGTAAACTCGTAAAACTTTTGAAGCTAAATTTTTAGCTTTCTGTTCAGGTGTTGTTATTTCTTCAGTTGTAGGTGGTGCTGTTGTTGTTGTTGTCCTTGTTGTTGGGGCTACTGTAGTTGTAGTCCAAGTTGTTGTAGCTCTTGTAGTTGTCGGTTGCGTAACGAAAACTGTTGTAGTTTCTTTTTTGTTGTTTTTATCGTAGTCTATGTCTTCTTCGTCGTAATATTCTTCTTCGTATTCTTCTTTTGGGTCTTCTGTTGTGACTGTTGTTGTAGGTTTTTCTGTAGTTGTTGTTGTAGTAATAGTAGTGCTGGGTGTGGTAGTAGTAGTAGTAGTAGTAGTAGTAGTGGTAGTGCTAGGGATAGGCGTGGTCGTAGGTTTAGGAGAAGTGGTGGTAGGTTTTGGGGTGGTATTAAGTGGTGCAGAGACATCCCTTCCCGCTACGGGCTGTAGTCCGCGGGGAAGGTATGGGCTTCCACCCCTAGAGGGTAAAAAAGGACGCTTAACAACCTTCACATTGGGTCGCAAGTCTTTAATTTTGCTTGTTATATCTTCTCCTGCTCTGAATCTATCTTTCTCTTTCTTTTCCTCTTCATAATCATAGTAGTCATCATCTGCTGTTATAGGTTTAGATTTAGCCCTTTCTTCTTTAACCCTCTGATTGTAGGCATACTTTTGTGACTTCACTGGTTCGTCATAAACTTCCTCTTCGTAATCAATTGGTCTTTTAGTTTTTCTACCTTTACTTGGATAATGGGGTCTTGTAGGTTTAAACCTTTCCTTTTCAACTAGCTCTGGCTTCGGTCTTTGCTGTACCGTGCTGGTCTTTCCAGAAGATGCTGGTCTACTAGTGTCGTCTTCCTCATAATCATAGTACTCATCATCGTCTACCACTGGGGGAGCTTTTGTAGTAGCTACTGGTACGTAATCAAATTTATCTCTTTCATTGATTGGAACTGGTCTTTTAATCTTCGGAGGCATTCTTGGCTGGCCAAAAAGACCATGTCCATTTGGCTTCACGAGAGTACCTGGAGTTGCTGGCGCCTCTGGTGCAGTTGGCGGTTCTCTCCTCTCCTCATTCCTTTCATCGTATGGTCTTTGGACAAAGTCAGACTTTGTGTAGGGTCTGTCGTCCCTAGTTTTAAAAGGGGTGCTTCCTCTGTATCTTCGACCTTCGGATAATCTGTCTTCTCTTGGTCTAGATGGTCTGACAGGTTTTTCTTCTATTTCTTCCTCTTCTCTAATAGGTCGTCTCTCAGGAATGTCGCGAGAAGGTTCATCTCTTGATTTGATTTCATCCCGAGGTCTTATTTCATCACGAGGCCTTATTTCGTCTCTGGGTCTGATTTCATCCCGTGGTCTTATTTCGTCTCTGGGCCTAATTTCATCTTGCGTTCTAATTTCATCTCGCGGTTTAATTTCGCTACGTGATTTATATTTGTCTCTTGGCCTTATTGGTTCCCTAGGTCTAATTTCATCACGGGGCCTTATCTCGTCACGAGGTCTAATTTCATCCCGAGGTACAACCTCATCTGGAATTCTTGGTTCATCTCTTGGCCTAATGATCTCATCTTGAACTCTTGGGTCGTCTCTGGGCCTAATAACGTCATCCCTTGGTCTAGTAACTTCATCTCTAGCTCTAACTTCATCCCTAGGTCTAACTTCATCCCTAGATCTATATTCATTCCTTGGTCTCGGCCGTTTCGGTCTATCCTCTCTGTTCTGATCCCTCTGTCCTAGTCTAGGCCTCTCTTCATCATCAGGCCTGTATCTTTCCTCCTCTTCATCTCTGGGTCGTGGTCTAGGTCTCCTGGCTGCTGGGCGTCTATCTTCCTCATCATCGTATGGTCTTCTTTCAGGGTACGCTGGTCTTTTAGCAGGTCTTCTGTCGTAAGGTCTTCGCTCTACATAATCATCGTCTTGTTCCTCGTCTCTCGGTCTTGGACGACGTTCGTATCTGTAAATATGAGTTAAAGTGGTGAGTGTCAATTTGTTTACTATTCCTATATTTTATTGGTTTTATAGGATGAGGAGCTCGTGGCTAAATGATAGCAGCCGCATGGGTCGATCTTTAGGTTAAGCCGCGCTTGCCTAGGTTGGTCTGTGGATGGGTGACCACTCGTTACATACCGAGTTTCCTCCGTGCCTCGGAAAGCACGTTAAGCCGTTAGTCCCGGCTGTCATTTGTAGATCTTTGACAGTCGTTACGGGTAGTCAGTGTCCGGAAAGTCTGACAACCAGTCTTACCAAGGGGTATCGTATTACCCAGTAGTAACTGGGTTGTGATGGTCAGTCGCTCCATGTAAAATATTGATATTCAGCTGCAAATGGAAGCCGACCCCAACATAGTTGGGAAAAGGCTAGGCTGATGATGATAGTGATCAAGTCCAAAAAAACTAGATGATGACATGGTAGCTCATCTACAAGCGCATACTACACTGATACATACCGATCATCTTCGTAATCGTCTACTGGTGGCCTCTTCTTTTTGCCAGGCCTTCGAGGTCTGGGTCTTCTTCTGGAAATATTGAAATATTCATATCAGGCCTTCAAAATAATGAAAATCCAAATAAAAGTGCCAATATTTCCATACAACCTTTCATCCCCCCTGTTAACCCGTTAAAACCCCTAAACCTCTAAAAGGTAAGCCTATGTGTGCAAGTAACGAACTCACTATAACCTCATTGTTTGTGATGTTGTAGCTATATGTAATTGAGTAAGTCGTTGAAGTGCATTAATAAATAAATAAAAAAAAAAAAACTGGGACAAACATACAAAAAAAATATCCTGTAGTTTATAATAGGTTAAGGCACACACACATATTTTTCTAATACTCTCTCACACACTATCGTCTACATTTCGTTCTCATATCTCCTTTCGCAGGTCTGCTGGCAGAAATTTCTTAAGTAATAAGCAGTACCTTTGTACTCAAATTTGATTTGCTTTTATCCTGTCTGGTTTACTGTGTGTACAAACGCCTGCACATCAAGCTACTACAATCTGTCAGATTTCTTTGATAGATTTACGACTTTATTTAGTAAGGTTCAAGGTTCATTGAGAAAAATTCTCAGTTTCGGGTAGCTTGACCTGCAGGCGTCTGTACATAAAGACATGACGAAAGTGGCATTTTGGCAACACTACAAACCTGTCTTCATAATCATAGTCATCCCTAGCGTAGTAATAGTCATCATCTTCATAGTCGTATCTATAGGCTGGTCTGCGGCGACCGGGGCGTGGGGGGCGCGGGGTGGTGGTCGTCGTGGTGGTGGTGGTGGGCGGTGGGACTGGCGTGGTTGTGGTCGTGGCTTTGTAGAGAGCATCGTTCCTGGAAAGAGGATAAGCAAAATGTGAGACATCATACTTTCTTCGTAGGAAATAAGGCGTGCCTTTTTTTTTTTAATTGCTGGTTGTTTGATAGAGATACCGCGGCCCTGGAACATAAAGGGCAAACTCAAAGCATTTATTTCAATTAGACCATTACAGGCACTTTTGAATGTCAAGAAACAAAATAAAGCTACAGTCCCGGTCACAATGCATAATAACTTTTGAAAGGACTGTAGTTGCTTATGCAAAGCGTAGATCTCTATGGAGAAGAATGGGCAAGAAACTCCATGGACACTCTTTTAAATTAGAATCTAATATATAAAATTCTCGTGTCACAGTTTTCGTTTCCATACTCCTCCGAAACGGCTGTACCGATTTAAACGAAATTTTGTGTACATATCGGGTAGGTCTGAGAATCGGTCAACATCTATTTTTTATACCCCTAAATGAGCAGCGGGTGAAACCGCTGGGCACAGCTAGTATTTTATAAAATCATGGATACAACTGTTCATGTTGAGATTATACCTAATGTGGGCAAAAGAAGGAACACGGGTGGGTTTTAGTCAGTATTAGTCTGACACTCCCTTCCACTTCAACCAGAGCAGGAGAAGTTACTTGATGATTTCTCATCCAAAAAAAGAGTCCTGGAGGTATTTTAAGTACCTACATTTAAAGCATTTAAAACTAAAAAAAAAATGCGTGAAAATCTTGTATCTATGCGGATGGGAAATTATCAAAATCTTCCCCCGCTCTGGATTTAAATAAAAGAACCAATAATCAATTTTCATAGAACAGTTGGCGTAGTGGCTGAGCGATCGACTGCCACGCTGCTGTCGCGGGTTCAATACCCACCCGGAACAAATATTTGTATGACCTACAGATAGTTGTTTTGGGTCTGGCTGTTTGTGTATGTGAGTTTAAAGGCGCGGGCCCACCGCGGTGCACGGAGAGGCTACGCATGTGTATTAAGCTTCGCTTTGTAAGAAAATGTATGTGGTTCTGTCCACTACAACCCACGGAGAGGCTACGCATGAATTGACGTCATTAATACATGCGTGGCTTGCTCGAATAGGCGGTTACATAGCTCAACGCTGTCAACGTGGGTCTACGTTTCCACTAAATTACACGAATATGACCCATGACTATGTACAGTTCGCTTACCGCAGAGCGGTTTTCCTCCGTGGATTGCAGTGCCACGTGTGTAGCCTCTCCGTGAGCCGTGCCACGTTAAACATAGTCGTGGGGTTTCGTGTAGGTACTCAAGTGGAAACGTAGACCCACGTTGTCAAACAAATTTATACACGCAGCTAAAATGTGCCGCGTGCCCGTGCTCAGCATGCGCCGCGGTGGGCCCGCGCCTTAAATGTTTGTAAGCGTACCCACGATACAGGAGATATTCCTAGTGTGGGGCAATTTATAGTTATGTAAGCCTCTTAAGGGATTACCATTGTGGTTCTCAACCTAGGAACAATCAGTACTTCGTTATTTCCTAGAATTACTAGACCGCACTGCAATTAAGTTTATAGAATGTGGTTCATGGTACGTGCTAATATTCTAGGCTTGGAAATTATCTTGACTTTTCTAGATCTTTGACAACTGTTACAGGTCAGTCAGTCTTATCTAAATACCTAAAGGTATCGTATTATTAATTCTAGCTGCGCACCGCGGTTTTATTCGCGTGGTGATAAAATATACTATTTTATATTAGTAAGGATACATAAATATTATTGTTATTTCCTTTATTAACTGTTCATCTTAAATTTACATTTTTAAATATTTTTTAGTAAACAAATAAAAATAAAAAACATTTAAAAATATAAAAATAGGTTTCCGCCGGTAACGGGAGCAGGGTCCAAGCTACCGGTGGTTAGGGCTCCAGAGACAGGAACCTCCTCACAATACGGGCTGTATCGAGGAGTACTGCCTTCTGAATCAGGCCCTTGATCCAACCACCTAAGGAGAGCTTCGACAGATGTTCTTCGAGGCTCTTGGCAATTAAGCCATTGGCCGTTACGACAATCGGCACAATGATAGCCGAGTTCACATTCCACATGTCAACAACCTCGTGTGCCAAGTCAAGATATTTGAGTTGTTTCTCTTTCTCAGCTTTCACGAGGTTCTCGTCATGTGGGATAGTAACATCGATTATCATTATTGTTATTACTCATTATGTGAAAATGTTGGTTAACCTGTAACTGTATAAGTCCAATACTACATAATTTTATTTTTTTAAGATATTTTTAAACAGAAGCTGTTGGTGACCTATTAAATAAATAAATAAGCAATATAAATAAAATTAATATGGGACCACTGGGAAAAATACCCAATCAAACAAAAAAAGAATTTTGCAAATCGATTCAGACGTCTTTGAGTAATCAATCATTGAGTGAACATACATAAAAAAAAAGATTTCAACGAATTGAGATCCTCCTCCTTTTTTGAAGTCGGTTAAAATAAACGTATGCACAATCAGACCTTGGTTAAAGGGAATGCAACTTTCAATACAGCTTCATCGTGACTTCGATGCGCGTGAGTTTGCAAATCAAGCTGTTAATATATTATACCGAATGTAACGTTTGAAAAACAAGTTTTATAAAATGGAAAAAGCTATCTATTTACAAACTAAAACTAGATCTAAAACCGATGAAAAAACCAATGACAACCACCGGTAAGTCAACGACTTCCGAAAGTGAACTACTTTTTTGAAAAAAAAAGTTTTTTAACACAATTTTACTAACTTCACTTCTAAATAGTTGTAAAAAATACCTTAGAAGTTTAATTTTGTAAATTTTTCATATAGGTACGACAATTTGGATGACAATGCTGTTAGCTAAGTGAAGCACATTTTAAAATCCAATATGGCTGACTTCCAAAGATGGCTGACTATTTATATTCTATGCACCCCAATGTTACGATTATCAATGAGGTTTTGCTGAGAAGAACATAGGAGTATCTACTCCTCATTGGTCAGCTGACCGGAACGTACCATAGACTCCCACCCGTTCCTCGTTATGTCTCGTCGACAAAAGATATTTGGAGCGCTGGGCTATTGGATATTGGCCAATTTGATAGTGTCTATAATAATTTGCATTAAGAAAATCATAATAATACTTTTGTCCATCTGTATTTATATATTGTTTTGTAATCTTTGTATCTGTAATTAGAATATTTATTCAAGTACTAGCTATCGCCCGCGGCTTCGCCCGCGTTAAATTTGGGGTAACATAGTTCCCCTTGCGCCTTATTGATTTGTAATAGCAGCGCTAAGTTTACCCTTTTCTTCCCTCTTTCTCCCTCACATCCCACTTTTTTTAAACAAAAATTAGCCTATGTCCGTCTCCTGGTTTCCAACTATCTATATAGCAAAATCCATCACAATCGGTTAAGCCATTAAAGCGTGAAGAGGTAACAAACAAAAAAACTCACTTTCGCTTTTATAATATTACTAGCTTTCGCCCGCGGCTTCGCCCGCGTTAAATTTGGGGTAACACAGTTTCCCTTGTGCCTTATTGATTTGTAATAGCAACGCTAACTTTTCCCTTTTCTTCCCTCTATCTCCCTCACATCCTTCTTTTTTAAAATAAAAATTAGCCTATGTCCGTCTCCTGGTTTCCAACTATCTATGTACCAACATTCATCACAATCGGCTTAGCCATTAAAGCGTGAAGAGGTAACAAACAAACAAACAAACTCACTTTCGCTTTTATAATATTAGTAAGGATAAGGATTTTGTAATTGCTGTGGACACAACTAAGATTTCAAATAGTACGAACCTGTTGTAGAAATTCGGAGAGTTCTTGCAGTCTACTTCAGACACAAACTGGCAGATGAACGTCTTCTGGTCGAAGGCGGTGTAGTTGGCGCAGAGGAAGTCGTAGCGTGTGCCGAACAGACAGTGGTGGTACAACTGGAAGATGTTAAAAAAGAGGGTTATTTTTGTTTTTGGTATAACAGTGTATTTACCTACTAAACAAATGGGGTTTCTCGATATATATCAAAAATTTAGTTGTAAAAAAATAAGATAAAATGAAAAGAAAGAAAAGACAGAAAAGAAAGAAAAGAAAGAAAAGAAAGAAAAGAAAGAAAAGAAAGAAAAGAAAGAAAAGAAAGAAAAGAAAGAAAAGAAAGAAAAGAAAGAAAAGAAAGAAAAGAAAGAAAAGAAAGAAAAGAAAGAAAAGAAAGAAAAGAAAGAAAAGAAAGAAAAGAAAGAAAAGAAAGAAAAGAAAGAAAAGAAAGAAAAGAAAGAAAAGAGAGAAAAGAAAGAAACGAAAGAAAAGAAAGAAAAGAAAGAAAAGAAAGAAAAGAAAGAAAAGAAAGAAAAGAAAGAAAAGAAAGAAAAGAAAGAAAAGAAAGAAAAGAAAGAAAAGAATAAAAAAGAAAGATTTCTTTTTTTGACTAGAAGTTCCAAAGCTGTGCGCGTTGGAAACTTCTGTGTGTGCGCGTTCGTCATGAACCTTTTGGAACACTGACCATGAACATTAAAGAAATGATTGCAATAACACGGGTAACAAGTGCGTTTCGGCTTAACTAAGGGGCTTTGAACCTTGAGACGGCACTAGGCGGCTGTGTCTTGGGTGGTATGGGGGCATACCATCTGGACTCTTTCCATCGACATTTTGTTCTGAGATAGCTAGCAATCAGGTGGTGACAAGAGCACGACGGATGAGATGATATTTAATGCCAAAAATTCGGTACAAAAATAAACTGCCTGTTTGTGTGTATGTCTTATATTATTCTATCTGTCTTGTTTAGGAAGTTTTTAACAGTCGGTTTTTTTTTGGAGTTTATTGGAGTTTACTCCTTAAGAATCGATTTTCATATATAAGGCGCCCGGTATGAGAAAAATCCGAGGGGTAAAACCTACTAAAGTAACGAAAATGTGTCACGTTTTTGGTGCGCACCTTTAGTGCGCAACTTTCTAATTTGGCTGTGAGTGTATTAAGACGTACATATGGTATGCTGTATAGACGACTATACCTATATACTATATGTTATTGGGCTTGTTTGTTTCTATCAGTGTCGATGTATTTATATTGCTATTTGTTTTCATTAATTTGTGAATTTACCCTTTCATATGATATTGATCTTTTTTTAGTTGAAAAAACTCTTTTTGCGTATGGTTAGATACTCGTACATAAGGAGTAAACTCCAGTCTTGCGTCGGAGCCGACACACACACTTTTTAAATTTAAAATACTTTAAAAATGAAATAGGTATAGGTATACAATATTTCATTTTTAAAGTACCCCATGTTACTCCCTCAACTCAAGCGATTTCGAAAACACCACATCCGTGGAACTTCGTTAAACTGTTTAAGTTGTGAAGCGTGCCAAAGAACAATACATACAATCGGTAAAAAACATCACAACTCTCCTCCTCCTCCTCAGCAGTCGGCTAAAATAATAAGTTAGAACATCTTACCTGACACTTATGAGGAATTGAAGCATAGAATCCATCATGAAGACCTTCACATTTGAAGTCAATCGTCTCCGGCTTGGGCACCAATCCCAGAAACGGGTAGTCCGACAAGTTGTACCCGTTCAGTTCCCTGGGCAGATTCGGGTCGATAAGGTAGTCTATTTGAGGGATTCCTGTGTACTTGCTCGAGGAGTTGGTCTCGCCACCTTCTGCTGTGATTTCCGCCTAGAATGAGAAATAATAGGTAAGTATTTTAAGGGTTTTGGTAACTTTTGTGTCAAATTCAAAGCATTTTTTTTTGGTGTGGGTAATCATCAAATAACTTCCCCCGCTCTAGGCGGAGCGGGGAGGAGTGTCAGATTTTTTTGACTAAAATCTACCCATATTCCTTCTATTGCCCTTTACGTTCCGGGGCCAACAGGTAAAGTGCCCAGAAGGCTGGCAGCATTACCGCGTTGGATGGCAATGCTTATTTTTGTGCAAAAACAGGCCAGCCCTCTGGTCAGGTAAAATCAGAAGGTACTAACTCGCGCGCAGTCGCGAGTTTATGAAGCGCGAGTTGAGGGATAAGCCGAATTTTTTGACGCCTTGTAATTTTCCATTTTTTACTTGTATATATTTTTACAAGTAGGGAAGAGATTGCTTAACACATTGCTCATCCCTAGCACAAGACATTACTATAACGAAATCTAGTTATTACTCGGTCCTAGCGTGATAGGTCATACTCAAATTACAGTGAACTGCAAGCAAAAAGATTTATCGTGATGAGCTATTGTTTTTAAAGATCTAGGTTTTGTGATCTTAGCTTTTTCTAAAGTAGGTCGAGGTCGATTTAAAGTCCAAAATGGCGTCTATTTTTGCGCTAGTTTAAAATTTTGAAATAAGAATGCTATGGGGATGCTCGAATGGTTTTTTTATCCAATAGGAAAAACAAACAGCTTCATTATGAGATACTAGCTTTTGCCCGCGGCTTCGCTCGCGTTTAATTCGGGTTAACAGAGTTCCCCTTTCCTGATTTGCAAGTACCTGCTACTTGTAGTATTTGCCCTAGCACCCTATTGATTGTAATAACAAAGCTAAGTTTTCCCTTTTCTTCCCTTTTCAAATCAAAATCGGTTTAGCCATGTAGGCGTGAAGACGTAACAAACAATCTAACTCACTTTCGCTTTTATAATATTAGTAAGTAAAAATAAAAAAACATTTTTTTTTTTAATCTTGACTTGGTACATGAGTTTGTCGACATGTGGAACGTGAACTCGGCTATAATTGTGCCGATTGTCGTAATGGCCAACGGCCTGATAGCTAAGAGCCTCGACGAACACCTGTCGAAGCTCTCCTTAGGCGGTTGGATCAAGGGCCTGATACAGAATACTCCTCGATACGGCCCGCATTGTGAGGAGGTCCCTGTCTCTGGATCCCTAAACACCGGACTTGGACCCTGCTACCTATACCGGTGGACTATTATTTTTAATATTTTTTTATGTTTTCCAATATATTAGAGTAATAGATTTTTATCGTCTCCTAAAAAATACCTTTTTTATTGAAACGAAGTTCGTTATCGCGCGTTGCGAAAGGGGATTAGACGGAAAAATCAATACCAAAACTTGTAACGACACTTTTTGCTACAGTTGTAAGCCGTGCGAAGTGCGCGTGTTTCTCTGTCTGTCTCTCTCTGTCTCATAGAAAGCAAACACAGTTATTTTCGTTTCGTCTTTCTATTTCGCATTGAACAGTGTGGTGTCGCGATGATTATTTTTGTTGAGTATATACTCAACAAAAATAATAACTTCGTTCCATTCGGGTGTCCCTTGACACCTCTCAAGTTTTTTTTTATTTGTCTAAGTTTTGATTTATTTGTGCGTAATGTTGAAGGACTTACACAACTACCTACCCTATTAACTTACAGCCGTGATAATTATGTTAACTAATTGATTAATTCACCGTGCCTTCACATAACTTTCGCTTAAACACATCTTAGATAAATCTTATTAATATTTCATAAGATAATAAATCTTTTTAGAATTTAAATAATATATTTTCATATATTTTATATGTATCCGGGTTTATTGTTTAATCGTAGATTTATGGTTGTACCTATAGCAGAGGATAGATTATTTGATCTTTGACACTGTTATGAAAAGTTGTGTTTGTAGTTTGTATATTATGCTGAAAACTATCAACCATATACTTGACTAGCTGTTCCACACGGTTTCACCCACGCTGCTCAGCACCTGTTGGTCGTAGCGTGATGTTATATAGCCTATAGCCTTCCTCAAGAAATGGACTATCCAACACTCAAAGAATTTTCCAATTCCAACCAGTAGTCCCTGAGATTAGCGCGTTCAAACAAACAAACAAACAAACTCTTCAGCTTTATAATATTAGTATAGATTGTAGTATCTTTCTAATCCTACTAATATTATAAATCCAAATGTTTGTTAGGATGGATGTATGGATGTTTAAAATTGATTACTCTGTCACGTCAAAAATTCTGTACGAATCTAGATGAAAATTTCATTGAGATCCGTTCAACCGTTTTGACGCGAAAGAGTATTACAAGTATTACTATTAGTAAGAAGTAGGATTAATCCTAAAATATCCTGTCAATTATAAAAATTATTTTTGGTATTCGGCTCGTAATTGAGAAAAAAAAATTGACAATTGAAAAATTGCGTAACAGATGCAAAAAAAAAACAATAGAATTGAAAACCTGCTCCTTTTTTAAGTCAGTTAAAAACCGATGCCAATAAAAATCAAAATCGGTGTATCCATTCTGAAGCTATGATGCTACAGACAGACATTAGCCCACGGTTAAAAACGTCGATGCCACAATGATTGAAATTTTTTTTTTGTTTTTTTTTTTCATCTAAGCCCCTCACTAGGAGTTTCTCCTGTATCGTGGTTGCTTTTACAAACATTTGAACTCACATCCACAAACAGCCACCCCCGGAAAAACTATCTGTAAGCCAAATAATTCTACCGTGCGGGGATCGAACCCGCGACACGCAGCGCAGTAGTCGATCGCTCGGCCACTGCGCCAATTGTGTCGGGAATCCTTACTAATATTAAAAAAGCGAAAGTGAGTTTGTTTGTTTGTTTGTTTGTTACCTCTTCACGCTTTAATGGCTAAACCGATTTTGATGAATTTTGGTACAGAGATGGTTCGAAACCAGGAGATGGACATAGGCTAATGTTTTTTTTGAAAAAAGTGGGATGTGAGGGAGAAAGAGGGTAGAAAAGGGAAAACTTAGCGTTGCTATTACAAATCAATAAGGCGCAAGGGGAACTGTATTACCCCAAATTTAACGGGGCGAAGCCGCGGGCGAAAGCTAGTATATTACTAAAAGCATTCTCCCAAAGACGACCTACACTGCTGGTGAGCAACTTCTACCAACCTCAGTTCCAGCATCATCTTCCACTGCTTCTTCAGGCGCTGCTGTAGTGGAGCTCTTGGAGAAGATCAATGATGTGGCCTTCACTGCTGACGTGGTGGGTATGTCAATGGCCAGGAGGGTTATGGAAATACCTGGAAGAAAGACAGATGGTTAATATGATGTTTGGTTTCTTTTTAAATTAAATCCTTACTTTCCTTACTTATATTATAAAAGCGAAAGTGAGCTTGTTTGTTTGTTACGTCTTCACGCCTGAATGGCTAAACCGATTTTGGTGAATTTTGGTACAGATATAGTTGGGAACCAGAAGATGGACATAGGCTAACTTTAAAAAAAAAAGTGGGATGTGAGGGAGAAAGAGGGACGATAAGGGAAAACTTAGCGTTGATAATACAAATCAATAAGGCGCAAGCGGAACTGTGATACCCCGAATTTAACCCGAGTGAAGCCGCGGGCAAAAGCTAGTAACATTATAAAAGCGAAAGTGAGTTCGTTTGTTTGTTACGTCTTCGCGCCTAAATGGCTAAACCAATTTCGATGAATTTTAGTACAGATATAGTTTGGGCCCTGGAGACGGACATAGGCTATTTTTTATGTGGAAATCGAGGGAGACAGAGGGAAGAAACAATAAGGCACAAGGGCAAAAATTAGAGGTAGCAGGTACCTGCAAATTAGGAAAGGGGAACTGTGTTACCCTGAATACATAAGTTTTGAGATATTTGAATAAAAAAACAACGTGTTGCTAGTACAGTAGTTTAATGTGGACTGCCCGTCCTTCACACGTCTACAAGGTTACGGCGCTGTCGTAAGCGGGCGCACACAGATTATGCACACATACATTACACCCCCACCCTTAATTCTAACATGCGTTTATTATATACTTAAGAATAACTTTCTTACCTAAATTTATGATCATATACTTAATCATTATACATAAACACTGACTTAGATAACTATGAACAATTTACCTAACTACAAACAAAAAATACAATATCCTTATCATAACTTATAATTAGTTGGCTTATTAATTCTACATCTCCGGAGGGGACGAGACTGGGTCGGCTCAGGGGAACGTAAGGAGGTTTGTGTTTCCGGTTCGACACAATCGTCAACATGCTGTTGTTCCCTGAACTCCTGCTGAGTCTTTGCTGCCGCTGAGTCACCGAAGGCCGGATCGCTCGGACCGGGCGTTTCCTGGTCCATCACGACCTCCCCCGTCTCTGACTTCTCTCTAACCGGGCTGGAAGGACAGATTAATGAACTCCGCATTCGTTGCTTTAGCTGATCAACATGTTTATGAGTTTCCCTACCTAACGAATCCACTACTTTATAATCCGTGGTCCCTAACTTTTCTGTTATCTTTCCTGATACCCATTTATCTTGCCCCGTATACTGACGCAACCAGACTTCTTCCCCCGTACGCAATTGACGTGCCCCAGTAGCGCCATACTGCTGTTGCCGCGACTGAGCATCTCTAACTTTATTGTCCCTATTGGGTCTCAGCGCGTCGAATCTTGTGCGCAACCTACGGCCGAACATGAGAAACGCCGGTGTTTCACCTGTTGTACAATGTTCCGTGTTCCTATAATATAGTAGAAATTTATTTATAAATAACGGTATGTTTAAATTTTCCCTAATAGCTTTCTTAATCGCCCTTTTTACCGTATGTACTGCATTTTCCGCTGCCCCGTTTGAAGCAGGGTGATACGGCGCGGAGAATATGTGTTCAAGGCTATTGGCATTAAGAAACCGTGAAAACTCATGACTTGTAAATGGTGGTCCGTTGTCCGAGACTATTTGTCTAGGTAAACCAAAACGTGCGCACACGTCACTTAAAACGCTGATTGTGTGGGAAGCCGCTGTACTAGGTACTTGACTAACTTCTAGCCACTTGGTTCTAGCGTCAACCATAACTAAAAACATCCGCCCCGCAATGGGGCCTAAAAAATCAACATGTATACGGGCCCACGGTCTATCTGGCCAGGGCCAAGAGCAGGGCATATGTCGCGGCGGCGCCTCACTTTCCACAGCACAGACACGGCAACACCGGCACGTATTTTCTATTGCTTCGTCCATTCCCGGCCACCAAACATAGCTCCTAGCAAAAGCTTTTGTTTTAACTATGCCCATATGGGCCTCATGTAAACCAATTAGCACCTTATCCCTACAGACTTCCGGCACGACCACCCTATGGCCCCACATCACACAGCCTAATTCCTCATACAGTTCTTTCCTGCGGTTGAAATAAGGTTGGAGCGATTTTATGTCGTTATCCGCCGGCCATTCGTCGCGAAGATATGTTAAAACTCGGCCCAATAACTGGTCTCTGCTTGTCTGTTTTTTAATTTCATTGTAGTCTAACAACATTGCATTTTGTGCGAAATGTAAATACGACTGTTCCGGAATTTTTGTTTGTTTACTCGCAGAAACAGCTGGCAATCGCGATAGGCCGTCCGCCCCGTTCTGCTTGGAAGTAACGTACTCAATATCATACGTATATGCTGACAACTTTATTGCCCATCTTTGTAATCGACTTGCGGCCATGGATGGTATACCTTGCTTAGGTCCAAAAATCGTAACCAACGGTTTGTGATCCGTGCGTAGTGTAAAACGCCGACCGTATAGATACTGGTGTAATTTTTCTAAGCAAAATACAATCGCTAATGCCTCGCGTTCAATTTGTGAATAATGTTTCTCCGCTGCGCTAAGTGCGCGCGATACATACACTACCGGCCGCTCGCGCACGCCAACCGAGCCGCTGCTGCTATCCTGCTCGCACGCCTGACTCAACACGCCGCCTATGCCTCTCGCGCTCGCATCACATGTTAAGAACAACGGTTTGTTTGGATCATAATGAGCGAGGACGTCTGCGCTAATTAAAACGTTTTTAATTTTCTTAAAAGCTGACTCACATTCTATGTCCCATCTCCAAGTCACTCCTTTCCCTAATAATCTATACAGCGGCGCGAGCATAGTGCTCAAGTTGTTGACGAATTTCGCATAATAATTTATTGTTCCTAGGAAAGCCCGTAAATCAGTGATATTTTCAGGTCGAGGAATGTTTAAGATACCTTCTACCTTTTCCGGGTCCACTTTAATTCCCTCGTTGGAAACAATAAAACCTAAGTACTTCACCTCATTAGTCATAAACACACACTTATTCTGTTTTAGTTTCATTCCGTTATTATGTAAACGCTTTAAAACTTTGTCCAGTATAACTAAATGTTCCCTAACATTGGGTGATCCAATAATAATATCGTCGAGAAATACTTCTACGTTTGGAATATCGTTGAGTAGGTTCGCCATAATTCTTTGGAAAATACCTGGACTCGAGGATAGGCCATAAACTAATCTTTTATACTTAAAAAGTCCCTTGTGGGTATTAATAACTGTACAATTCTCGGGGTCATCCAATTCTACTTGGTTATATGCTTGTGTTAAATCAATTTTCGTAAATATCTTCGAACCGTTTAATTTAACTAACAAGTCATTAATGCGGGGTAATGGATATTTGTCTACCAATAAAACGGGATTTAATGTTATTTTGTAATCAGCACAGATACGGAGTCCACCATCAGCCTTACGTACCGGTACGAGTGGGGTAGCCCAATCCGCGCTCTCCACGGGCTCGATGACACCAGCGCGCAACATACCTTCCAACTCTGCCTCAACGCGCTCGCGCAGCGCGTACGGCACAGGCCGTGCACGGCAAAATACCGGCACCGCTCCCTCGCGTATTCGTAACCGAGCCTTTCCTCCCGTGAACCGGCCCAGTCCATCCGTAAACAGGTCCTTATATCTGTGAAGTAATAAGGTTAATTCTTTATTACTTGAGTTATTACAATTAGCTCGGTCTGCGTTCATGGTCAACATACTTTGATACATCGGTATTTTAATACCTAATTCTGTAAGCCATTGTCTGCCTAACAATGACGTGGTACCCCCATCTATCACAAATAACTCCATTTGTTTAGAATTATTTTTATAAGTCACTAGTGGCATGATTACCCCCATTGGTTTTATTATAGTACCATCGTAGAATCTAAATACCAAATTCGAATTTTCTAAAGGTCTATGTTTAAACAATTTATAATACATTTCTCCACTGATGCATGACACCAACGACCCCGTATCAATTTCCATACCTAACTTGATTCCATCGACACACATGGTTAGGCTCACCGGTTTGTAACTATTTAAGCTAAGCTGATGGAAGTCTTCTACCGCCTCCCAGTCTCCATCGTCTGACGCCGGCGGTTCATCGTCCCCCGACTGGTCCGCAGGGGACCTGGCTGCTCCGCTCGTCGCTCGCACCTGCGCCGCCATGTTGTTGGTGTCGTATCGATCTTGGGGTTGTCGGCCACCTGTCCGCATCGGACATACCCGACGTAGATGGCCCTTCTGCCTACATCTACCGCAGATAAAACGATTGTATCTACATCCTTCACTCTGATGGCCAGAAGCCCCACAAGCAGTACAACTGGTTCTCAATTCGTCGGCGTTGCCCTTCCGCGTGCCTGTCCATGTTCCGCCTCTGCCACCACGGCCTCGCCGGCCGCGGCCGCCCCGCATCGACGTGGCCACCACGTGCAACGCTCCGGCCGTGGCATCACCGCCCCCGCCCGGCTCGGTATTGCTCCCGACTGCGTGTTCCACTGCCGCTGCATCTCTTTCCGCCGCTTCCATGGTACATGCAATTTTTACGGCATTTGAATATTGCAGATTTTCTTCCGTAAACAGTCGCTGCCTGATTGCTTCGCTTCTCAGTCCACATACTAGCTGATCACGTAAATTCTCTTCTAACACAACTTTAAAATCGCAAAATTTTGACATTTTCTTTAGTTCGGATATGTATAGTAAAATGGATTCACCCGCATTTTGCCTTCTCTGACGGAAACGGTACCTTTCGGCCATAAACGACGGTTTTGGTTGCAAGTGATCCGCCATGATTTTCACCACCATTGTATACGTTTTTGCACTCGGTTTATCCGGACTTGTTAAATTACTTAACAGTTCATAAGCTTCGTCACCCATCGTCGCAATCAACGTAGGTAACCAAAGTTCCTCCTTAACGCTGTTCACTTTAAAAAACATCTCCATGCGTTCCACGTACATTGTCCAGTTTCCCGATCTCACATTATACTCCGATAACTTCCCGATCGACATTTTTAAAATAAGTTTATCCTCGTCGCCACTGAGATATTTGAATAAAAAAACAACGTGTTGCTAGTACAGTAGTTTAATGTGGACTGCCCGTCCTTCACACGTCTACAAGGTTACGGCGCTGTCGTAAGCGGGCGCACACAGATTATGCACACATACATTACAAGTTTCATACTGTTAAAGATCAACAATCTGCATCTGTTTCGGCTGGGACCCGAATACTACAAAGTTGGCTGACAGCAAAGGAGGAGATTATTGTCAAATTCGTCTTTCAACACAAATATCCTTCACATTTATTGTTGGATTCTGTTTTTTTTATTTCACACTAGGATTTTCTCCTGCATTGAAGGTGCGTTCAAAAACATTTAAACTCACATACACAATGACGATATGGTTGGCGCAGTGGCTGAGCGATCGAAAGCGCTGTATGTCGCGGTTTCAATCCCGCACGGAACAGATATTTGTATGGCATACAGATAATTGTTCCGGGTCTGATTGGTTGTGTATGTGAGTTTAAATGTTTGTAAACGCACCCACGATACAGGAGAAACTCCTGGTGTGGGGCAACGATTAAAAAAAAAAAACAAAAAAAATGTATTCTCTCATTATGGCATCATTTTTAACCTTGGGCTAATGTGTCTGTAGCCTCATAGCTCCAGAATGGATAGATCGATTTTGATTTTTTATCCGCGGGCAGTTTAAATGTTTGTAAAACCCACCCACGATACAGAAGAAATTCCTAGTGTCCCACACTAGGAATCTAAATCTAAAGTAATATTATAAATGCGAAAATAACTCTGTCTGTCTGTCTCTTCTTCACGCCTAAACCACTGAACCGATTTTAATGAAATTTGGTACAGATATAGTCTGGGTCCCGAGAAAGGACATAGGATAGTTTTCATCCCGGAAATCCCCCGGGAACGGGAACTATTAATTCACGCGTACGAAGTCGCGGGCAAAAGCTAGTTTCTTATAAAGTAAAAAAAAAATGTGATGTGCAAGCCTCGATCCTGCGACACGTAGTGCAGCAGTCAAACGTTTAGTCACTACGCCAAACGTTTTGCCAAATTTATCCTTTAACTTTAGTACGGTTCTCAGAATCAACGCTATTTGCCTTGAACAGATTGTGGTATAGTGAATAATAAGACAGTTTTTTTATTGCAAGAAAATTGCGGTTTACTTCAGAATTCCAATTAAATAAGTTTACATACGTTTTTGCATAGTGAGTATTCATCATCTACCTAGCCTTTTCCCAATTATGTTGGGGTCGGCTTCCAGTGTAACCGGATGCAACTGAATATCAGTATTTTACATGGAGCGACTGCCTATCTGACCTCCACGACCCAGTTAGTACTGGGTAATACTATACCCCTTGGTAAGGCTGGTTGTCAGACTTTCGAAACACTGACTACCTGTAACGACTGTCAAAGATCTACTAATGACAGCCGGGATCACCTGCTTAACGTGCTTTCCGAGGCACGGAGGAAACTCGGTATGTAACAGGTGGTCACCCATCCACAGACCAACCTAGACAAGCGCGGCTTAACCTAAATATCGACCCGAGCGGCTGTTATGTATTTATTTAGCCACGAGCTCCTCATATATAGTAATCTCATGCATAGTAAGTATTACTAAGTAGAAATAAACTAGCGTTTGCTTTATAACCGACTTTTCATCGAATGCACGGTTGGCGCAGTGACTGAGCGATTGACTGCTGCGCTGCGTGTCGCGGATTCGATTCCCGCTCGGAACAAATATTTGTATGACCTGCAGGTAGTTGTTTAGGGTCTGGCTGTTTGTGTGTATGTGAGTTTACATGTTTGTAAACGCACCCGCGATACAGGAGACATTCCTTTTGGGCAAAGTTTTTTTTTTAAATAATAATTAAAAATAGATTGTAAGAATATTTTCATTTAAATTCGGTCAACAAAAGAAAACTCGAAACGTAATGATTGGTCACCCATCCAAGAACCAGCCTGGGTAAGCAGGTTATTTAACCAAGAGCACTTCACATCGCGACGTCACGATGTGACTGTTTACTCCCATTCAAATATATAGGCGTGATGTTAATCCTTACATATATTCTAATAGCGAAAGTGAGTTTGTATGTTTATTACGTGTTCACGCCTAAATGGCTCAACCGATTTTGATGAATTTTGGTATAGAGCCTGGAGACGGACATAGGCTATCTATATATTTTTTTTAAAAAAGATTGATATACATATGTGGGAGAAAGAGGGAAGAAACGGAAAAACATAGCTTTATTGATATTACAAAAAATAAGGCGCAAGGGCAAAAACTACAGGTAACAGCAGGTACCTGTAATTAGGAAACGGGAACTGTGTTACCCCGAATTTAACGCGAGCGAAGCCGCGGGCAAAATAATAATTTTAAAGTTTTCAGAGAATCAATCCACAGTTTTGTAACAGTCACAATCAATCAGATTTTTATGGTAAAATTATCCTTATAAGCGTTAAATATTTTACTATTTATGTAATGCAAATCTTGGTATTTCTGATAAAGTTTCCACATTTTAAGTCCTTGACTTTTGTTAAGAGATTCTGTGGTGCAAGACATCTGAAATGTTCTCATAGTAATTAACATACAAATATAGGCTATATGTAAGTAGTAGTGATGGTAATGTGTCGATAGTTTTGAATATCGATAATTGAGTTTATCGATAGGTTTTTTATTGCTAAGGGTATCGACGTACAATGAATTAATACGTTAAATACTACCCATCTCATACTACCAATTCCAATGTAACACATTTTTATAGGTAACTAGCTTTCGCCCGCGGCTTCGCTCGCGTTCAATTTGGGGTAACACAGTTGCGCCTTATTGATTTGTAAGAGCAACGCTAAGTTTTCCCTTTTCTTCCCTCTTTCTCCCTCACATCCCACTTTTTTTAAATAAAAATTAGCCTATGTCCGTCTCCTGGTTCCCAACTATCTATGTACCAAAATTCATCACAATCGGTTTAGCCATTAAAGCGTGAAGAGGTAACAAACAAACAAACAAATAAACAAACAAACTCACTTTCGCTTTTATAATATTATAAGTAAGGAATAAGTAAGGATTAAAAAAAACTGCTATTGCATAACATTTTAACTGTGTAGGTATTGACTGTTCGGGTTGGTCGATTCCTATTAAGAAGAACCACTAAGAAAATATATGGTTACAGTTTTAAACAAATTTGGTTTTATAATGTTTTTGTTAACCCTTTTAAAATCTTTTGGTTTTACAAAGAATTGTTACAGTGTTAGAACTTAAGTATGAGTGGACAGCGTAGGCCTGACAATAAGTTAAGGCTAACTTAAAAAAGAATATGATCAGGGAATAGGAACAATTATATAATAAAAATTACTATCTATACTAATATTATAAAGCTGAAGAGTTTGTTTGTTTGTTTGTTTGAACGCGCTAATGTCAGGGACTACTGGTTGGAATTGGAAAATTCTTTTAGTGTTGGATAGTCCATTTCTTGAGGAAGGCTATAGGCTATAAAATCACGCTACGACCAACAGGTGCTGAGCAGCGCGGGTGAAACCGTGGGGAACAGCTAGTATTAAATAAATGACACAAACGCTGCCAGCGTTTGTGTCGTAATGTCACCGTTATCAGGACGGTAACTGTTTTTAAAGGATGTATTAATATGTGATTTGAGAATTATTGTAAAAAAAATTGATTAAAGAGAAAAAAAAAAAAAACTTATTGAGAATAGTTAGAGACAACTACTTTTTTGTGCCGGTCATGGCCTACCAGGGAAGCCGCATGTGCAAAATGAACTATAGCCACACTGGTTTATCTTAACGTGGTACTTAAAAATTAATATGCTTTTTTTTTAATAAGGATTATAAACAAGTGACATAACCGATTTATCTAATCGTGGTATTTATTATATAAAAATTTGGTTCATAGGTGTAACAAGGTGATAGATTGCACGGTCATTTAATGTAACAGGAATAAACAAACAAAACTACTTTTCACCGTGGTGCACCTAAATCTTCACAACTTAAACTATTCTAAACTGAAATAAATCATACCGTATTATTTATTTATAACGTAGGAAATAAGACAATACGAACTTTTATACGACGTAAAAGGATCGATGAATTTATATCGATAGCCTTATAAACTATCGATATTGACATCACTACTACCGATATGTCAGATTGCATAAATTTAAATAAATGACATAAAATTACTCATCTTCCATAAAATTTGCGAATGTGGAAAAATTATATGATACGATAACATAAGGTGGGTTTTAGTTAATAGGTCATTTACTAATTTTATTCACTTCTGAATAGGCCAAGGATAGCTTTAGAAAGATGACATCAGACCCATATCATCCTATGAAATCATACTATCGGAAATAGATCTATATACTTAGGTAGATAGAATATTTTTTATTATGTACACCATACAAATAACAAGAATAACATTAAACAACTTATAAGTAAATAGGGTGACACAATGGGCGGTCTTATCGCTAAAAGCGATCTTTTCAAGACAACAAAGTGCTATTTGACCAGAATTTTAAAAGTGGACAGGGTTTGAGCGCTCCTTACAGATATGGGCAGGGCATTCCATAGCCGTACAGCTTGAACTGTAAAGGATTTATCGTAGAATCTAGTAGAATGCACCGGCATCTCCAGTCTTAGGTTTTCCGATGACCTTAGATATCTATTATGTGTGTCATGAAGGAGCTTAAAACGTTCTTTAAGATAAGGGGGGGTTCTAGGAGCTACCCATTGCTCACGGACCACATGCCCGTATCTACGGTGGCCGGGAGTCGTCTTGTCAAACGCTGAGGGTGGTGGGCTCTGGCGGTTTGAGGTTCCCCCAAACGCCCGGCCACCTCCTTCTCATGACTGCTTTGCAGAAGCTAGTGAACGCTTTCCATTCCTTCTCTCTCCGGACCATAGACTGAACCAGAGCCGGACGCGAGAGATCGCTGCTACAAGGGTGACCTGGATGAGGCTGGTACAACGGTAAAAACGTCGAAAATGGAAAGAGAAGCTTAGACCCAGTAGTGCCTGAAATGGAGCTGTGGATGGACAGCCTATAAAAAACTGGTCAAACAACCTACGTCTATTCACAAAGTATCAGCTGCACTACTATGATGTCTTAAAACAGAACTTATTCCACTGAGGGAAAGAGACCGAGCTATACTGGGTGTCTAGCACCATCTCTTTCTCACACAGGAATAAGAACTGCTATAAGATGTCATGATAAACCAGCGGGTCTATATTAAATTGACATGATTTACGTAGTTGCTGGGGGGTCGACTGCTGCGCTACGTGTTGCGGGTTCGATCCCCGCACGGAACAAATATTTGTATGGCCTACAGATAGTTGTTTCGGGTCTGGCTGTTTGTGTATGTGAGTTTAAATGTTTGTTAATTTCTAAAGCGAACACGATACAGGAGAAATTCCTAGTGTGGGGCAACGTTTAAAAAATAAATCTATAGTTATAAAAGAAAAAACCACTGACACTCATCACGAATTCTCAGAAACGTTTTAGGATTCTCAAATTTTGCATGGTGGAGCCTTTTAAGACGTAGATGCTCACTAAAACGGGACTTTGCACAATTCGACCCTTAAAGAAGTCTTCTTAGACGATAAATCCTTTACAGTTCAAGCTGTACGGCTATGGAATGCCCTGCCCGTGTCTGTAAGGAGCGCTCGAACTCTGTCCACTTTTAAAATTCTGGTCAAAAACCACTACCTCTCTCCTTAAACCAAATATTAAATACTTCTTTGCTCTTATTGATTATTATTTTAAATGTATATTATATGTATTTATATTTAAGTATTTGTTTTTTTTAAATGTAGTAATTAATTTTCAAAAATGTTACACCACAGACTACCTACAGTACTGTTTGTCCTCCTTTAAATCCATCCAAAGGTTGTCTTGAAAAGATCGCTTTTAGCGATAAGACCGCCCATTGTGTCACCCTATTTATAAGTTGTTTAATGTTTTTCTAGTTATTTGCATGGTGTACATAATAAAGAATATTCTATCTATCTATCTATCTTAGAAACTCCCTTGGCCGAATTAACTTGAACAGACATCCTTTCACGAAATTCACGCCACGACACTAAAAATCTGAGCTGATGGAAACCGCTGAGCATCGCTAGAAAATACATAATGCATACTATATTAAACAAGTAGGTGTGCCAATTCGTAGCCCGATACTTTTAATAATGTCATCACCTGAGAATTTGAATACTAAGTCAAGGTCAGTTGTAAGGAAGCTGAGAACAATCTAATTTTAGTATTTAATGCTGTGTTTGCACGATAGGACCTTGGATAAGTTCTAGAATGATTTTGGGTTAGGTTAAGACTATGATTTTTGTTGGTTTAAAGAAAACTGTATCTACAGTACGGCCAACGAGAAGCGATACCAAATGTAAACATAACCCATGCTAAAACCCCATCTAAAATGGCCGCCCGAATGTTGGCGAACCCGTCTTAACGTTGTCATGTTTTTGCCGGGAGAACGAGACATTACGACAAAGGCACAAGATGGAAAGAGCTAAATATTAGATTGTCAACGCCACAGTTGTTCTTTAGGTTAATGACCTTTCGTATCGCTTCTCGTTGGCCGTACTGTACAAGTATAATAAAATTCAAAATATTTTATTTCACATACATGGGCACTTATAAATCGTCGAGAAAAGGTGCATGTGCACTTCCCTGCTTTCAGTAGAGCGGTCAGCCTACATGAATGACAATTTAAAGAATAACCTATGTCCGTCTCCTGAGTTCTAACTATATTTGTACCAAAATTCATCAAAATCGGTTTTGCCATTAAAGCGTGAAGAGGTAACAAACAAACTCACTTTCGCTTTTATAATATTAGTAAGGATGAAGGCTCTAAAATCATTACCTTTGCACTAAAAAAAATATCACCGGCTATTGGGATTAGAGCAGTTGTTTATCCGTGGAGAAATCCGAAAAAAAATGAAAGCCCTAGTTACGGTAAATGAGAAAAAAGCACTCGTGTGAAATATATTGCATTTTGAACCTAATCGTTGTGTAATAAGGTTAATTTTTCAAGAAAGTGTGTTGAAAAGTCATTGACAACCTGTAGGTGAAATTTTGGAATATGTAGTACAGATAAATTAAATCCTTACTAATATTATAAAAGCGTAAATGAGTATGTTTGTTTGTTACCTCTTCACGCTTTAATGGCTAAACCGAATTTGATTATTTTTGGTACATAGATAGTTGGGAACCAGGACACGGACATAGGCTAATTTTTATTTAAAAAAAAGGGGATTTGAGGGAGAATAAGGGAAGAAAAGGGAAAACTAAGCGTTACTATTACAAATCAATCAGGCGCAAGAGCAAAAACTGCAGGTCTGATTGGTGTGTTATACCGAATTTAACGAGCGGCGATCTCTCGCGTCCGGCCCTGGTTCAGGCCATGGTCCGGAGCGAGAGGGAATGGGAAGCGGTCACCACCTTCTGCGAAGCAGTAATGCTAGCGAAGGAGGTGGCCGGGCGTTTGCGGGAGAGAACATCTGCCCAACCCAGCCGCCGCGGGAGACGCCCATGGCGCCGGGCGCCGCGAGACGACTTCCGGCCACCGTAGATGCGGGCCTGTGGGCGGTGAGCAATGGGTAGTTCACCGTCCGTCCGTCGATTGACGACAGGCCGTGTCGACGGCGCGTTCGTGTTTCACGCGCGCCTCAAAGAGAGTCAGCAAAGCAGAGGGGCTTGCCAGAGCCTCTGCCTGCCGGGGTTGCGGGTTGTTCGAAAGAGATACCGCGGCCTCGGAACGTAAAGGGCAATAGAAGAAACATGGGTGGGTTTTAGTCAGTACAAGTCTGACATGCCCCCCCGCTCCACCCAGAGCGGGGGAAGTCATTGGATGATTTCCCACCCGAAAAAAAAAAAAAAAAAAAATACCGAATTTAACGAGAGCAAAGCCGCGGGCGAAAGCTGGTGATTTATATACTTACAAAATAAACTGAGTCCAACCCATCTGTGCCGCGATCGCTTCATTCTGTTATTTCCACCTGTGAACAAAGAAAGTGTTGTTTTATTTATTTGTCGCATAATTGAAGGATCTTAGATTATTACAAATATCCGGTATCCATGTAAAAAGTACAGACGACGGCAGGTCAACCTATAATAAACTATTATAACCTGATCTCTCTACTACAGATCGCACACCGTAGTAAAGAGATCAGGTTAAAATGGTTAGGGGTAGGTTGATGTGCCGTCATCTGTACAAAAAACGTACATCATCTGCCTAGCCTTTTCTCAACTATGTTGGGGTCGGCTTCCAGTCTAACCGGATGCAGCTGAATATCATTATTTTACATGGAGCGACTGCCTATCTGACCTCCACAACCCAGTTTATACTGGGTAATACTTGTACCCCTTGGTAAGACTGGTTGTCAGACTTTCGGAACACTGACTACCTGTAACGACTGTCAAAGATCTACAAATGACAGCCGGGACCAACGGCTTAACGTGCTTTCCGAGGCACGGAGGAAACTCGGTATTAAACGGGTGGTCACCCATCCACAGACCAACCTAGGTATGCGCGGCTTAACCTAAAGATCGAACTGAGCGGCTAATATTATTTAGCCACGAGCTACTCAAAAAGCTTACAAAAAACGTACACCGATATAAAATGTTTCGGAAGGCATATTGCATGATTTACTATTTGAAATTTAATCATTATATATGTACATTTTAACAATTAAATAAACTAAAACAACATACTATAAAAGGTATAAAAAACTCGTTGTCGTCAAGAAGAGAGAGAGAGGCCAATAGACTGGGCGCATTGCCACGTTGTATAGTGACCCTTTCATTTTACGGATGGGAAACCATCAAGTAACTCCCCCACTCTGGGCGGAGCGGAGGTGAGTGTCAGACTTGTACTGACTAAAACCCACACATGTTCCTCCTATTACCCTTTATATTCCGGGCCACGGTATCTCTTTCGAACAACCTGCAACCCCGGCAGGCGGTGTCCCTGGCAGGCCTGCCAAGGACACCGCCTGCCGCGTGGATCACTAACGCACCGTCGATACGGCCTGTTGTCAATAGACGGACGGTGAGCTACCCATTGCTCACCATCTACAGGTCCTAACAACGGTGGCCAGGAGTCGTCTCGCGGCGCCCGACGCCCGGCACGTCTCCCGCGGCTGCTGGGTTGGTTTGAGGTTCTCTCCCTTAAACGCCCGGCCACCTTTGCTAACATGACTGCTTCGCAGAAGGAGGCGACCGCTTCCCATTCCCTCTCGCTCTGGACCATAGACTGAACCAGGGCCGGACGCGAGAGATCGCCACCGCCGTGGCGGGCCCCCTTAGAACACGGAACGTCGACACGTTGCTGACTAAACGTAACAGTAATTGCTACTATAAATAGACATAATACCAGCACTCCCTTTACCTCCATAGTTGAGTAAAGTGAAATGTAAGACCTTGCGCTGTTGTCGCTAGTGATGCTACATGTTTATCGATATGTTAATTCAATTATATCGACATTGACATTTCGTTAAACTATGTATTGGAAAGTGATGTTTTTTTTTTAAGAATAAATTTGAATATCAACTGAACCAAGGCGAGCGCTTTTTTATCGATCAATTATTATAACGATTGCATTCTTGACGATTATGAATGCGCCGGAATAAAAATTGCTGGAAAATATATTTAATGCAATTTTTTTGTTGTCTGTTAAATTATGAAAAAAATACAAAAACTACAATATGATTTTATAATTGCGTGAAACTTCACAAAAAAACTAAATTAATAAATATGAATTCACACTATTGTATTGTAACATTTTTTGCGACACTTAAATGCTGCCTATTTTATTAAATATTTCTTGACCTCTGCAATTCTGAAATAGAAAAAGTAATCTGGCAAAAACCTTGTCTTTAATATTATACTATAACATTACAAAATGTTCAAACATTATAAACAAAAAGATTGACCCGTATTTTTGACATCTGATATGAATTATTTGTAGATTTTTTTTTTCTTAGTGCAGGGGTTTAAAATGTCCACTCTAGCAGAATTTCAAATTAAAATTCTGCTTAAGGCATTTTAGACCCCTGCTCGTTTCTTTCTTTTTCTTTTAACATAGTTACTAATCCCGTTTTAAAGAATTATGTATGTTATGTTTTCTAAACAGAAACAGCTTGACATTTAATGAGGAGGGACGAAGCACATGTGACTAAAAGAGTGATGGATTTGAATGTTGATGGACGGAGAGCGAGAGGAAGGCCAAAGAAAAGATTGATGGATTGTGTAAGGAATGATACGAAGGAGAAAGAAGTAAATGATGCCGTGACGTCTGATAGGAGAGCATGGAAGAAGAAAATGTGTTGCGCCGACCCCAAATAGAATGGAACAAGGGCATGGTAATGATGAGACAGAAATATTAATGTTTTAAATGTTGCCAAATGCATTTATACACATCAGACATTTATCTTTGCATAACTACGATAGTGGTTTTATTACTAGCTAATAGCCAAAAGGATCGCATCCGTTCACATGGGACTTAAAAATATAGTCACAAGTGAGGAAATGTGAGTGTTTTATTGGGTTTACCTCTGCCTAACCATTACAGATTACAAGCGGGATACTATGATCCATTATATCCCGCTTGTAATCTGCTGTAAAATATGATTTCCGTAATTCTACTCAATACGTAGACATAACTATGGTACATTTGTAATCTCTGTCAACTTCACTTGAAGGCTAACTTGTTATAGTGGTCATTACTTAAGTATTTACAATGTACACTGTCGCTTACTTAACCTTGGGGTAAGCAGACTTTATAACGATCTATGTTCCGTAATTCAAAAGTACAAAAACGGAATCCATGTAGGATATCTTAGTTGTCCTGGCTATTACAATAAATAAGGCGCAAGAAAAACACTACAGGTAGCAGGTACCTGTAAATCATGAAAGGGGAACTGTGTTACCTCGAGTTTAACGCGAGCAAAGCCGCAGACAAAAGCTAGTTTACTAATTAAATAAACTAATATTCTTTATTTTAATATTGTGTCTTTTGTTTCTTGTTCGGCAAAAACCGTTTTTAATAAAAAAAACTATCGACAATTTTGCATCGATGCTTGCCCATCACTACACAAGACAATAGACTCTGATATACGATACGGTACATACTTCCTGTCATTGTGTGAGCTTATATGAACAAATTAGTTATTTAACAATAACATTATTATCTACAGGGAAATAAATAACAGTAGTAACGGAAACGAGGGTTTGGTAAATAAGACAAAGTTTATAACATAACATAACAAATGTAATCGTTGAAAGAAAGGCAAGTTTTCTATAGAAACCATTGTACGTTATTAAAACTCTAGTTTAAAGTATTAAATTAACTGTTTGTTAATACCAAGAAAATTTAACTGTATTCAAAAACATTCACTTCTCTTGTATCGTGGGTGCGTTTACAACCATTTTAACTCACACACACAAACAGCCAGACCCGGAACAACCATCTCGATACCACCATGACGACCAACCGCTCGACGGCACGGTTGGCGCAGTGGCTGAGCGATCGACTGCTGCGCTGAGTGTGACGAGTTCGATTCCCGAACAAATATTTGTATGACCTGCCGATAGTTGTTTAGGTTGCTGTTTGTGTATGTGAGTTTAAATGTTTGTTAACCACCCACGATACAGGAGAAATCCTAGTGCGGGGGCAAAGTTTAAAAAAAAAACTGGTCTTGACAGACAGAAGAAGAACAAAATGGTCCAATAATGGTTCCGTGGTAAAACTCACCAGTCGAGAAGGTTCTAAAAATGCAACTCTCTACCTTCCCTTGCAAAAAGAGTCGTGACAATATTTCCAGTTCAATATATAGTTACAAAAGGTAAAAGTACTTGCAACAAGGACAACGCGAAGGTGAACGCCCTGCAGTTGCATTCTCTACATATATATGTATGTTGAGCTACTCTATATATGCTGGGTATTTGATCAGTTTCTTGTACCTGCCTGGGGGTTAGTCTGCTATTACAATAGTGTCAAAATTGTCGATTACTGATCGCATAATGGTTGATTTTGATAATTTTGGTAATCTGATACATACTAAACTTGTCAAAATCAACCATTATGCGATCAGTGATCGACCATTCTGACACTATTGTAATAGCAGACTAGGCCCCTAATTTTTGTATAACCCCCTCCCACGACCCTTATCTTATTATCCTACTAATATTATAAATGCGAAAGTTTGTGAGTATGGATGTATGTTTGATCGTCTTTTACGAAAAAACTACTGAACGGATCTTGATGAAAATTGGCACAGAGGTAGATTATAGTCTGGAATAACACATGTGTACTTTTTTTTTAACATCACGCGGGCGAAGCTGCGGGCGCCAGCTAGTAATATTATAAAAGCGAAAGTTTTTGAGAATGTATTATTTTTGTTGCCCTTTCACGGAAACACTACTGAATGAATTTTGGTGAAACTTCACAATAATATAGCTTACATATCAGAATAACACATAGGCTACAATTGGGTAGTTGACACCATTAGCCAATACTTAAAAAACACATTTTTTCTGAAAGAGAACCTTATTCTAGACCTGAGAACTCCATTCATTTCAAAATAACTTTAAAATTCGATTTTTAGTTGCTTTTAAATCAATAAATAGTTGCATCATTGACTTGACAACTTAGTGACGTCATCGTTGCGAGTCTCATACAAAATCTATGGGGGAAGCGCGTTTTGACAGCTCATAAAAATTATATCAATTGATTGGTGGTGTCATCTACCCTATTCATAAAAATGTATTGTATATATTCTATCAGCATACAAGTGAAACCGCGGGGCGTAACTAGTTACACAGCAAGATCAATGTTTACTAATGCTAAGAAGAAAATTAAGACCTTTCCATGTTCAGCAGCGCATGACCATTTAATGAACATATAAGCACCTTTAATTAATTTATACTAATATTATAAAGCTGAAGAGTTTGTTTGTTTGTTTGTTTGAACGCGCTAATCTCAGGGACTACTGGTTGGAATTGTAAAATTCTTTTGGTGTTGGATAGTCCATTTCTTGAGGAAGGCTATAGGCTATATAACATCACGCTACGACCAACAGGTGCTGATCAGCGTGGGTGAAACCGCGTGGACCAGCTAGTTTATAATAAGCCGGTAAAAGCCTAATAAAAATTACGCAATATAACAAAATTAACATATAAAAAGTGTTACATAACGTTTCATTTAAAACAATGCTCTTGTTATAACTTCAAGCGAGTTAGAGAAAGTGGGTAAGCTGTGGAGCGTGACTGCAATGCGCGGCGTCACGTATGGAACGACCTTCGTTGTAGCTACTGATTGTTCGCTTATTAACCGACTTCAATAAATCAGGAGGTTCTGTGTTTGACCGTATTTTTTTTCATCCAACTGTGGATTGGTTTTTATAATTTTTCTTTTGTTTTGTTCGAAATAGTATATTCTGAGGTGGTTCCATATCAAATAATATTAATATTACTTGGGTAGTTCATGAGTTATCGTCTATATTATAAATGCGAATGTTAGTGAGGATGGATGAATGGATGTTTAAATAAATAAATAATAAATTTATTCGAGTATAAGTAAAACTATGATTTACATTAATCGTCATAGAGGAAAATTAATTCTAACTACATATAATGTTGAATGTATGGATGTTTGTTACTCTTTCACGTCAAAACGGCTGAACGGATCTTGATGAAATTTGGCACAGAGGTAGATTATGGTTTGAAATAACACATAGGATGTTTTTTTCGATGCCACGCTGTCAAAGCCGTGGGCGCCAGCTATCTTACTAATATTATGTTACTCTGTCACATCAAAACAGATGAACGGATTATGATAAAATTTGGAACACAGGG
Source organism: Ochropleura leucogaster (assembly GCA_958449745.1). NCBI lineage: Eukaryota > Metazoa > Arthropoda > Insecta > Lepidoptera > Noctuidae > Ochropleura > Ochropleura leucogaster. Next base: position 1,245,397 of record OY288227.1, read on the forward strand.
GCGAAAAAAAGAGACACGAGTGAAACCGCGGGCGCCAGCTAGTAATACATTTTTTTTCTCTATGCCTATATGGATGATTTGCTAATCCTTACTAATATTATAAAAGCGAAAGTGAGTTTGTTTGTTACCTCTTCACGCTTTAATGGCTTAACCGATTTTGATGAATTTTGGTACAGACATAGTTGGGAACCAGGAGACGGACATAGGCTATTTTTTTTAAAGAAAGAGTGGGATATGAGGGAGAAAGAGGGAAGAAAAGGGAAAACTTAGCGTTGTTCTTACAAATCAATAAGGCGCAAGGGGAACTGTGTTACCCCGAATTTAACGCGAGCGAAGCCGCGGGCAAAAGCTAGTCTTTTAATAACAATGGAAAATCAATACTTGATAAAAAATTGTCCGAGATATCATCATTGAGGAATTATTTGATGATTTCCCAGCCAAAACAGGGGTCATACGATCTAAATGAACACAAATAATGTTAATTTAAATCATGTCACAACTTTATTTTATAGGTCCTACCAACACCATAAGGGTAAAAGCACCAAATACGCAAATACACTTCATACATTTGAATACAATAAATAATTTCTTACCACGTAATGTTACCGTTATGTAACTGACAGACGGACAGACAGGCGTGACTGAACTGGCCTACATTATCCTACTAATATTATAAACGCAAAAGTTTGTATGGATGTTTGTTAGGATACATCAGAATAACGCATCATTTTCCTGCCCTTGTCCCATTCTATTTGGGGTCGGCGCAACACGTTTTCTTCTTCCATTCTCCCCTATCAGACGTCACGGCATCATTTACTCTTTTCTCCTTCATATCATTCCTTACACAATCCATCCATCTTTTCTTTGACCTTCCTCTCGCTCTCCGTCCATCAACATTCAGATCCATCACTCTTTTAGTCACATGTGCTTTATAGGCTACAATTCATAAAGATATATTGTATATTCTATCACAACGCGTGTGAAACCAGTGCAGCTAGTATTTTATATTTTCCATCGGGAATTTCTTAGAAACAACTACGAAGCCTCGATTTGTGTATACGGGATTTTAAACAATACTGGTGAAATGTAGGTCTATTATTATTTTTTCGGGTGGAAAATCATCCAGTGACTTCCTCCGCTCTGTCAGACCGGCAAGTCAGACTTGTACTGACTAAAACCCACCCATGTTCCTTCTATTGCCCTTTACGTTCCGGGGCCGTGGTATCTCTTTCGAACAACCCACAAGCAGGCAGTGTCCCTGGCAAGCCTCTCTGCTAACACTAACGCGCCTTCTACACGGCCTGTCGTCAATAGACGGACGGACGGTGAGCTACCCATTGCTCACCGTCCACAGGCCCGTAGGTAGATAGTATGTATTATAGACAGAGATATGAGAGAGAGAGAGAGAGACAGACAGACAGAGAAACACGGTTTACTAATATAGCAAAAAGTGTCGTTACTTGGAACTTCGTTCCAACTTCATTACAATTATGAGAATGGAAATTTTTAAAAAAAACTTGTCGAACATAAAACCTCCTCCTTTTTAAAAGTCGGCCAAAATACAACAAAACCAAGGTTACCAATATTTCAAACTAATTGACAACCTTCAGTGTGATCAACTTAAAAATAAATGACACTTCAATCAAATGACGTAACAACAAGTTAATAAAATTTGAATTAAACTTAAAACTATTACTATACTGTGTCCGTGTCCAATTGTTTGACATCATACAAAATACCATGAAACATTGGCCATACACACATTCATACAAAAATTATGATTGATGTGAAACGTGGGAATTTTAACTTGTGTTGTGTAATGATTATATTAGTAACTAGCTGTTCCTCGCGGTTTCACCCACGCTGCTCAGCACCTGTTGGTCGTAGCGTGATGTTATATAGCCTATAGCCTTCCTCAAGTAATGGACTATCCAACACTAAAAGAATTTTCCAATTCCAACCAGTAGTCCCTGAGGTTAGCGCGTTCAAACAAACAAACTCTTCAGCTTTATAATATTAGAATAGATTAGTATAGAAACATAACATAACGCGTGATAAACAAAGGGTTCGGTAGAGGTCGACGACTGTTGAACATGATGTGCGGGATTCAATTCAATCTACCTAGGGGCCTGTGGACGGTGAGCAATGGGTAGCTCACCGTGCGTCCGTCCGTCTATTGATGACAAGCCGTGTAGACGGCGCGTTAGTGTTAGCAGAGGGGCTTGCCAGGGACACCGCCTGGGGTTGCGGGTTGTTCGAAAGAGATACCGCGGCCCCGGAACATAAAGGGCAATAGAAGAAACATGGGTGGGTTTTAGTCAGAAGAAAGACGTTGAAATTGGGGCCAAGCCTAATCCTTACTAATATTATAAAAGTGAAAGTGAGTATGTTTGTTTGTTTAATTTTAGTACATAGGATAATTTGGACCCGACAGAAGGAAAAAGCAAATTTAAAAAAAAGTGAGAAAAGGGGGAAAACGATTTTTTTTTTCGACTATCACGCGGGGTAAAGCAGGGTTAGCCCAAAGTAACTATGCCAGGCAGATAAAGTCGCGGGCGGAAGCTAGTTAAGTGATAAAACATCCTATTTCCCAATTAACGTCTGTTCAAAGATCGGTTTAGTAAAAGACAAGACGTGTTATTTTAAGGTTATATGTCAACTCGAAATGTCAGTTGTCAAGTGACAATATGACATAGGATTAACATTGTGTTATATAACAGAGTTTTATCTGACTACGCAGGTCGGAGAGTTGAATTGTATGCAAATAAGGTTGGCGCAGTGGGTGAGCGATTGACTGCTGCGCTGCGTGTCGCGGATTCGATTACCGCACGGAACTAATATTTGTATGACCTACAGATAGTTGTTCCGGGTCTGGCTGTTTGTGTATGTGAGTTTAAATGTTTGTAAACGCACCCACGATACATGAGACATTCCTATTGACGCTGGGGGAGTTAAAGGGACTTGGTGGACCAAAATGGATGAGAATTGCGAGAGATAGGGATATGTGCATTTTTTTAAGGGACCCTGTATCGAAAGACAAACTGAGGAAGAACGTACCAATCCAAAATATACAAAGTTTTTTATTTTATTTTTCCCCGCACTAGTTATTTCTCCCGTACCGTGGGTGCGTTTACAAACATTTCAACTCACATACACACACAACCAGACCCGAAACAACTATTTGTAGGCCATACAAATATTTGTTCTGTGCGGAAATCGAACCCGCAACACGTGGTCTAAAAAATTAACTGTAAAGAACTCTTTTTTACTAGCTGTGCCCAGCGGTTTCACCCGTTGCTCACTTAGGGGTATGAAAAATAGATGTTGGCCGATTCTCAGACCTACCCGATATGTACACAAAGTTTCGTTTGAATCGGTCCAGCCGTTTTGGAGGAGTATGGGAACGAAAACTGTGACACGAGAATTTTATGTATTAGATTTATAAGTGGACATTTTGAGGGTCTAGTAGATTCCTAACAGCTTGGTTGACGCAACACGTTTTCTTCTTCCATTCTCCCTTATCAGACGTCACGGCATCATTTACTCCTTCCGCCTTCATATCATTCCTTACACAATCCATCCATCTTTTCTTTTACCTTCCTCTCCCTTTCTATCAAACAACATCAATTCAGTACTAATATACCGTCAATTAAAAAAAGGTGTAAATAATGCCGTGATGCAGAAAAATTGAAAGAGAGTCGTTTGTCTTGGTATGGACATGTGATGAGGAGGGATGAAGGACATGTGACTAAAAGAGTGATGGATCTGAATGTTGATGGACGGAGAGCGAGAGGAAGGCCAAAGAAAAGATGGATGGATTGTGTAAGGAATGATATGAAGGAGAAAGGAGTAAATGATGCCGTGACGTCTGACAGGGGAGAATGGAAGAAGAAAACGTGTTGCGCCGACCACAAATAGAATGGGACAAGGGCAGGAGAATAATAATGAAATAAACAAATGACAATCTTTCTCTATATGAACTACAACATAAGTTCAATTACATTCAGTGTTTATAAGGAAGAGCTCGTGGCTAAATAATAGTAGCCGCTCGGGTCGATCTTTAGGTTAAGCCGCGCTGGCCTAGGTTGATCTCTGGATGGGTGACCACCCGTTACATACCGAGTTTTCTCCGTGCCTTGGAAAGCACGTTAAGCAGTTGGTCCCGGCTGTATTGTAGATCTTTGACAATCGTTACAGGTAGTCAGTGTTCCGAAAGTCTGACAACCAGTCTTCCTAAGGGGTATAGTATTACCCAGTATTAACTGGGTTGTGGAGGTCAGATTGGCAGTCGCTCAGTGTAAAATACTGATATTCAGCTGCCTCCAGTTAGACTAAAAGGCTGCTAAGATGATGACATTTAGTGTTTATAACTTCACTAAACAAAAGTTAAGTGGGTCATCAGGTCGCGTGGTGGCTGCAGTGTTGAGGTAATAATTAACAACTGCATATTCAAGATGACAATGTTTTAGCGTCTATTAATAGGTGTGGACATTTTTATCGTCCTTGGGCTGAAAATGCATCTTATTGGAGGTGGATCGAAGATATTTGTTTAAACTTTCCTTGTTGCTTAATAGATTTTTATGACATTTAATGTCATTTGTGTTTGTCATAAAGGTGTGTTTTATAGGTTTTCTCGTTTTAACGTTATTATATAATATCATAGAAATATAGTTGATAATAGACGTAACACACCAGATCAACGCAGGATGGATGAAATGGGGACAGGTCGCTGGAACAACTTGTGACCCACGGATGCCTCTCAAGTTAAAGGGGAAAATATACAAATCCGTGATTAGACCTGTTGTACTGTATGGGTCAGAATGCTGGCCTGTAAAAAAAGTGGATGATAAACGATTGCACGCAGCGGAGATGAGAATGTTGAGATGGATGTGTGGAGTGACAAGAATGGATAAAGTAAGGAATCTTTACTTATATTATAAAAGCGAAAGTGAGTTTGTTTGTTTGTTACGTCTTCACGCCTAAATGTCCTAACCGATTTCGATGAATTTTGGTATAGAGATAGTTAGGTCCCTGGAGACGAACATAGGCAATTTTTTTTAAAGTGATTAATGAGGGAGAAAGAGGGAAAAAAAAGGGAAAACTTAGCTTTGCCACTCAATAAGGCTCAAAGGCAAAAACTACAGGTAGCAGGTACCTTCATATCAAGAAAGGGAGAACTGTGTTACCCCGAATTAAACGCGAGCGAAGCCGCGGGCAAAAGCTAGTGAGTATACCTATAAGAGGAAGTTTGAAAGTTGCGCCCGTATAGAGAAACACTGAAAGTGAGTGAGACAAGGCTGCAGAGAAAATCAAGTCTATCAGTGTTCTCAAACCAGGAATACTTAGTTTTCTAACCAACAAAAACCCTGAAAATCCACCGAACAAGCAATTAGATGAAACATGAAACAAATATCTAATATTATGACTACTGTACTGACTACCTGTAACGACTGTCAAAGATCGACAAATGACAGCCGAGACCAACAGCTTAACGTGCTTTCCGAGGCACGGAGGAAACTCGGTATGTAACGGGTACCCCATTCACAAACCAACCTAGGTAAGCGCGGCTTAACCTAAAGATCGACCCGAGCGGCTGCTATTATTTAGCCTCTCAACAACAGACATACCTACAACCCAATCTCAGGGACTTCTGGTTGGAATTGGAAAATTCTTTTAGTGTTGGATAGTCCATTTCTTGAGGAAGGCTATAGGCTATATAAGATCATGAGCAGCGTGGGTGAAACCGCGGAGAACAGCTAGTAAATATAATAAAGATGCCCTTTAAAAAAGAACGACGTACATAATATTTCCCTAACTGACATAACACACAAACAATACCTCATTTACATCTAACGGTAGATAGTAATACTTTTGGTTTCTTGACCGACTTTATCAAAAGAGAGGTTATGTAACGCGTTACAAAGTGCCATTGATATTTCCGGCGGGCGGCCGTTTTGTTCGTTCGTCTAGTTAAGTTGGATTCTTATAAACATGTTTCACGGTTCACTTATGATGTTTTTTCGTGTCAACATTAGTTTTTTTTTTTGTTAATATTTTTTTATATGTTATGGTGAAAGATTTTCTGTTTAGAAAGATTCTATATGTACCATCACGATGGTGTGTGACCGCTCTAAGAACTATTTTTGCTTGCAGCGCTTATTTACGCACTAACAGTAACAGACTCGCGAGGGTTCCGTACAAACTTGCGACATATCACCATTTTCCTGCCCTTGTCCCATTCTATTTGGGGTCGGCGCAACACGTTTTCTTCTTCCATTCTCCCCTATCAGACGTCACGGCATTATTTACTCCTTTCTCCTTCATATCATTCCTTACACAATCCATCCATCTTTTCTTTGGCCTTCCTCTCGCTGTCCGTCCATCAACATTCAGGTCCATTACTCTTTTAGTCACATGTCCTTCATCCCTCCTCATTACATGTCCATACCAAGACAAACGACTCCCTTTCCATTTTTCTGTAACAGGCGCCACTTTCAAACTTCCTCGAATATATTCATTCCTTACTTTATCCATTCTTGTCACTCCACACATCCATCTCAACAGACTTGCGACATAAATGGCTATATATTTTGATTGTCTGGACCTAGAGGGTTTTTTTTTTCGGGTGGGAAATCATCCAATGACTTCTCCCGCTCTCTGAGCGGAGCGGGGGGGCATGTCAGACCTGTACAGACTAAAACCCACCCATGTTCCTTCTATTGCCCTTTACGTTCCGGGGCCGCGGTATCTCTTTCGAACAACCCGCAACTCCGGCAGGCGGAGGCCCTGGCAAGCCCCTCTGAGGCCCTGGCAAGCCCCTCTGATGGCTATATATTTTGATTGTCTGGACTTAGAGGTTTGATGTCACACAGCTTCAAGGGACTACGAAATAAAAAATAAATAAAATAAATCCCCATTTCACTTAAAGATTCTAAAGTCTAATTACCAGACTATACAATTTTGAGATTTTACAATAAGTATAAATAAAACTGGCAAAAAAAATGACTGTGTTTACTTATGTACACGCGTTAGAAGTTATACTTCTTTGGCGTATAAAAAAAAATAACTAAAATGCTGTAGTGATTAACGATAAATATAAAAAAATATCAAAAAGATTTTATTTCAATCCTCACTAATATTATAAAAGCGAAAGTGAGTTTGTTTGTTTGTTTGTTACCTCTTCACGCTTTAATGGCTACACCGATTTTGATGAATTTTGGTACAGATAGTTGGGAACCAGGAGACGGACATAGGCTAATTTTTTTTAAGAAAAAGTTAGTTGTGTGGGAGAAAGAGGGAAGAAAAGGGAAAACTTAGCGTTGCTATTACAATTCAATAAGGCGCAAGGGGAACTGTGTTACCCCGAATTTAACGGGAGCGAAGCCGCAGGCAATAGCTAGTAAAATATACAACTTGAACATAGTTATCGATTTTCATGCCACCTAGAATTAACTTCACGATGTCGCTGTCCGTGTGCGCATTGTAAAAATTCACTCTCTTTATTTTTCTCCATCGCGCCAAACGAAGTTTAACTTCAGAAATTAATGAATTTTGTCCAACATAAAACAGTCTGGTCTCAGGTAAGTACTGTAGAGGTTTTAAATGTATTTAGTCTTCAATGTGCCTAGAACCTTTAAACCTTAATTATTACAAACCATGAACTGATGATGCTCAAATCATCATTATCCTGCCCTTGTCCCATTCTATTTGGGGTCGGCGCAACACATTTTCTTCTTCCATTCTCCCCTATCAGACGTCACGGCATCATTTACTCCTTTCTCCTTCATCTCATTCCTTACACAACCCATCCATCTTTTCTTTGGCCTTCATCTCGCTCTCCATCCATCAACATTCAGATCCATCACTCTTTTAGTCACATGTCCTTCATCCCTCCTCATTACATGTCCATGTGTCACTGATGATACTCACATGTACTCATCTAACTATTAACCTACATCCATTTAAACCAATGTTTATACATATACATATAGTATGTATGTTTGTATTTATGTTCAGGTATACGTATTTAAACAAACAACCTTGCTAGCGTTGACAAATGCGCGAAGGTCGAACAATGTCTTATATTTACAATATAGATATAATATTTAGACGTAAAGGACCGGCCAGTAGAGCGTCAGATTCGCGCACTGAGGGTTCCGTACAAATTTGCGACAAACGGCCCTATATTTTTAACCGACTTCCCAAAAAGGAGGAGGTTCTCAATTCGGCCGGTATGTTTTTTTTCTATGTATGTACATCGATTACGCCGCGGTTAATGGACCGATTCACGTGATTCTTCTTTTGTTCGACGCGAAATAGCTGCCAGGTGGTCCCATAAAAATTTCTTTCAGTTTGGTCAAGCAGTTTTTATTTTATAAGCATTATTGTTATTTGGACGATGTTATTTGGACGATGTTCTTTTAACGACACTTTGTATATTAGTATGTCGATAACTTTAACATTTCTTATCCGATTTGCGTAATTCTTTTTTTGTTCGTTAGGGTACATATTCAAGTTGGTACCCTGGTCATCTAGTCAGCATATGATGATGGGATCCCAAGGAAATCGAGAAGAACACTCAATTTATAAGCATATAACTGTTACGTTTCAGACAATATCATACAGTTTGTTCAATTATTTGCGTTTTATGGTGATTTCCTATAGATGAGCTGATGATGGAAGGTACAACTCCTCAAAGGTTAGGAGTTCAGAGAAAATTCTTTCAAAATTGTACGTACATATGGATAGAGAATAGTATTCCTTGAGGCTATTAGGTTGACCTTGAAGGTAAATCTCATTATTAACGTTTAGGTTTAATAGTGTTAAATGATTTTCTGTGATTGTTAAATAAATAATAAGCGAACATTCACATCATAGCCTACAGCTCTGTTGCCCAGAGTAACATGGGTGTGCGTTCTCCGCCTGGTGCACCTGAAACATCAGATATTTCGCGTCGAACAACAAAACATCACGTAATAAAATGAAAACCAACAAAAAGAAGAGAAAACATACCACCCGAATTGACAACCTCAACTTCAATGATGTCGGGGAGGAGAAATTTGAGCCTAGACCTATTTAAATGCTATGTAATAGGGATCTATATTTTTTGAGGCGCGCAGCACCTTTCGCGAGCCTACCCATAGTTAAATCACTAAAAAGCAAAAAATAAAAATAAAAAACTACGTTAAAAAAAACCGACTTCCAAAAATACTAGAAATCGCAAAAATAGTTAATTAAATAAAAAAATACTAAAATAGAATATATAAAGCTAAAAACTATTAATTTAACAACTAAAAAGCAATAAATAAGTTACGCAATTTATAACACCATCCTCTACTTACCTACTAACTACTTATTCTTTCCGCTTACTGCTTGGTTTGAAGTCGGTGCCAAGCCATATATATTAATAACTCTAAAATGTGCTAAATTGAAGAACTAAATCGTAGCATAAACCAAGAGCATGCGTCGAAAAATTTGGAATTTTAAATGTTAATGGTGCCAAAAATTTTGTTGACCTTACTAAATCATGGAGAATCTTTAACACCGTGATTCAGATGTAGCGTTTAATAGCACAACACGTAATATCTCTTTTACATTATAGATGGCGCTAGTTACTTTTTTGTATAATGTTTATTGTACATTTGTTAATTATGCTGTGGTTTGGCACCGACTTCAAACCAAGCAGTAAGCGGAAAGAATAAGTAGTTAGTAGGTAAGTAGAGGATGGTGTTATAAATTGCGTAACTTATTTATTGCTTTTTAGTTGTTAAATTAATAGTTTTTAGCTTTATATATTCTATTTTAGTATTTTTTTATTTAATTAACTATTTTTGCGATTTCTAGTATTTTTGGAAGTCGGTTTTTACTGCGTAGACTTATGTCCCGTTCCAATAAACAAAAACGAGTCGTTTTGCTTACTGATAGTTGTATTTTTGACATAAGTTCTATGAGACTTATGTAACGGGGCATTAGAGATGTGATGTTTTTCACAGAACAAAGTTCACACGGAATTTTTATTTATTACGCGTTCCCGAGATAACACACAGGCAGACGGACAAAGTGATCCAATAAGGGTTCCGTCCGGAATTACGGAACTTCAAAAATTACGTGATACAATGTCAAAATATACAACAGATGTCAATCGTACACATCTTTGACAGTCCTTGCGGATGCAGAATGAACCAGTCTTGCCTGGGAATCGAACCCAGTGGCCAAAAGATAGGGGTTCGCTCTATACAAATAAATATCTTGGGACAACTTACACACAGCTATCTGATCCCAAGCTAAGCAGAGCTTGTGTTATGTAACCAGACAACTGATATACATACTTAAATAATTTATAATTACATATTATAGATAAATCACACCCAGACACAGAACAAACAATCATGGTCATCACACAAAGTTTGTCTTGGGTGGGAATCGAACCCACGACCTCCGGCTCAGCAGTCAGGGCCACTAACCACTAGACCAACAGGCCCGTCAATAAAACATAAAAAAACTTTTATGTAAAAAATAAAACAATCATCCTTACTCCTTACTAATATTATGAAAGCGAAAGTGAGTTTGTTTGTTACCTCTTCACGCTCTAATGGCTAAACCAATTTTGAAGAATTTTAGTACAGAGATAGTTGGGAACCCGGAGACGGACATAGGCTAATTTTAATTAAAAAAAAATGAGATATGAGGAAGAACAAGGGAAGACAAGGAAAAACCTAGCATTGCTATAACAAATCAATAAGGCGCAAGGGCAAAAACTGCAGGTAGCAGGTACTGTGTTATACCGAATTTAACGCGAGCGAAGCCGCGGACAAAACGAAGTACTAAATTAAACAACATAACCTCCTCTTTTTTTTTAAATCAGTTTAAAACAGCGCCCTCTACCATCATGGATGATGATAGAGGCACATAACCTGTCACTCACAGTCTAGCCCAAACAGTTAGATAATAAATAAATAAATATCTTGGGACAACTCACACACGGCTATCTGATGCCAAGCTAAGCAGAGCTTGTGTTATGGTAACCAGACAACTGATATACATACTTATATAATTTATAAATACATACATATTATAGATAAATCACACCCAGACATAGAACAAACTATCATGCTCATCACACAAAGTTTGTCCTGGGTGGGAATCGAACCCACAACCTCCGGCTCAGCAGTCAGGGCCACTAACCACTGGACCAACAGGCCCGTCTAGATCTTTCGCAAGTGACCTAAAGATATCCATCCTTGCGTCATCTATACACATAAGTGGACAGACCGACGTCGTTACGACGCCATTTTGCAATAGATCATGCAATGTGACAATTCCTAGGAGATTGGTGCTGTAACTTTATTCTCTAGCGAGTTCTGTCAGCTGAATTGAAGGGCAAATATTGTTTATTTATTTTTAACACCCTTGCTCGTAAAGGTGATGTAATTCCACCGGTTTTAAATATGTAAAGAGGGTTATAAAAAACGCGTGTGTTATCAAAGCAAAATTAAATAGTTAAGTTATAATCCATACAAATTCCATAACAGCATTATTTGCCATTTCAAATTTGGAACTGATCGCCGCCGCACGACTCCAGCTAGTGAGCAGCGCGCTGTTGCTATTCTTTTTCTTTTTTTTCTTTTTTTAAAGGATTTTGTCACTTAGCGCTATTGCTATTCAAATTTCGAACTAATTCGAAAGTAGGCACCGCTAGCTCGCTATTAAAATGGCAACAGTGTGCATTCACAGATTGAGTTTATTTAAAATGATTTTTTTTCTGTTTCCTCGCAAATGTGTTAAAAAAAGTCGTACGATATACATGCGTATTGGTTATAACATGCTCGGTTCAATTACGCCCTCGCCTTCGGCTCGGGCTGCAATTCCGACTCGCATGTTATAACCATCTTAACGCACTAATATCGTAATGTACTATTATTTATGCACACACAAAATACATGACAGGACATTACATTAAGACAGAAGAATTGTTCATACTATCCTACTAAAATCGTTTGTTTGTTACGTCTTCTCGCCTAAATGGTAAAACCGATTTTGATGAATTTTAGTACAAAAATAGTTGGGACAATGGAGACGGTCATTTTTTAAGTGAGAAAAGGTCGAGAAATCGTTGGGTGGAAAAGGAAGAAAAATATTTTTTTTTCGACCATCACGCGGGTTAAAGTTAGTATAAAGTAAGGTAAAGTTAGTATAAGCCCAAAGTAACTATGCCACGCCGACGAAGTCGCGGGCGGAAGCTAGTAATATAAATAATATTATAAAAGCGAATATTTGTGAGTATGGATGTGGATGTTTGTTTCACTTTTACGTCAAAACGACTGAACGGATCTTGATGAAATTTCACACAGAGGTAGATTATAGTCTGGAATAACACATAGGATAATTTGTTTTTTATATCACGCGGGCGAAGCCGCGGCCGAAAGCAAAGAGCTGTCGTATTTAGATTTGTAACACAGAATTAAACAGTCTTAATTTTTTACTACACAAGAAGGTAGGTATATATAAAAACCATAATGGGATTCACATGCTATTTTAACTTATTAAGAATAAACCAGTTTTGTCTCAAGTTAAGACACCGATGATACCAGTTTCGGTTTATATTTATGTAAAAAAGCCGTCTGACATCTATGACCTTATCAGAAACTAGATTCTTTGTGTTTTTTCATCTTTACTAATTTTCTACGGAGGTTAACTTTGTAAGTTTGGATAATAGAGATATTTTTGGAATAGGGTATTTTACTCTAGGTATATGAGAGAAATTCTAAAAATATACAATTCAGATAGCTTAGGCAATAAGCAGTCGGAAATTGTTAAATTTAGTTAATAAAGTAACTAGATAAATTTTAAAATTGATTTCAAAGTTTTCACTTTTTGTAGTCTGTTGTTTTACTAAGCGAAACAGTGTCCGCCATGATTATTACGTCATATGGTCATGTAAACAAAAACTGACAACTGTCAACTGAGCAACTATTACTATTTTTGTAGGCAGCAGGGACGAATGTGACTTCTGCCACCCCGGACTAGTGCTGGCCCGCTTGACCTGGCGGGCCTCGTCCGATGGGGGAGTGAGGTGTGAACTCCCCGGGATACGTCTGTGGGAGGCGCGCCTGTAAAGGGGGCGGTGGATGTATAGGCTCGCCCCTGCCTTCAGCCATGCACCAGGCAAAATCCAATCTGTTTTAAATCTTATGCAATAACTTTATTAATAACTTTATGCAAATTATTTTTACGAAGATAGTCATCAAAATCTGATTATGAAGTCGTTATTTTTATAAAATCTGTAAACACTTAATTAGGAACATAATTTTATGTTAATTATGATTAAAATGGCGTTTTTATGAAAGTGGATCGATTTTTATGATTTTTTAAAAAGAATTCTTACAGAATAAAGTAACTATAAATCCTACTAATATTATAAATGCGAATGTTTGCGAGGATAGATGAATGGATGGATGTATGAATGTTTGTTACTCTTTCACGTCAAAACGGCTGAACGGATCTTTTTGAAATTTGCCACAGAGGTAGATTATAGTCTGGAATAACACATAGGATAATTTATTTTTCGATGTCACGCGGGTGAAGTCGCGGGCGCTAGCTAGTATCATTATAATTAAATACCGGTCAAGTGCGAGTCGGACTCGCGGACGATACTTTTTTTTGCTGTTTTTATAGATAGTTTATTTCTATGTTTATATAGGTACCCGCAACTATCTATAAAAACAGTTTTTAGTATTTGCTGTTATGGCGGCAACAGAAATACATCATCTGTGATAATTCCAACTGTCTAATTATCGCGGTTCATTAGATACAGCCTGATATCTTCCGATATCATTCCTTACACAATCCATCCATCTTTTCTTTGGCCTTCTTCTCGCTCTCCGTCCATCAACATTCAGATCCATCACTTTTTTAGTCACATACTTCGTCCCGCTTCACATTCTTCTACATCCTACCTAGATAATCACATGCCTTTCAAAATCCCCATATCAGACGCATTATTTAAACTTCCTGATTTGAGGTTTAATTTCAATTTGGTACCTCCACACGTTTCAGAGATACAGACAGACAGACAGACAGACAAAGCGATTCCGTGTGCTTTCTTTTGAGGTACGGAATCCTAATAAAAATATTTAAGAATTGAAAATGTTTATCTTCTTTTTGTGAAACAAAGAATAAATACAAAAATCTTGGGCAGTACTGAGTAATACTTAGTATTGACTTATTTGTATTCCATTTGCGTCTGGTCATGAAATAAACAAAGAAAATGTTTAAAATAATCTAAAAAGGGTGGGTGATGCAGTTGATGTCTGAGCTATTGAATATTTTATGTTTTTTGTTTGTTTGAGAAGTGACTATTTTCTAATCGGTATGCAGCTTCGGTTTTGTTGAATTGTGTATAAAAACTACAGTTTTAAATGTTCACTTCACGTCAAACTTTGCTTATAAACATATGGCAGAGTAATGATAATATATGGATTGTTGTTGTAATGTACGATGTAATTTAATAATATGCTTTGGAGATTATTGCTAAATACATCATATTTTGTAAAATGATATGAGATATGATATATTGGTGAGATACATCACACCTGTACTCTTTATGTATTTACTACTAGCTTCCGCCCGCGACTTCGTCTGCGTGGCATAGTTACTTTGGGCTAACTTTAACCCGCCCTAATCGAAAAAAAAAATATCTTTCTCTCATCTTTTCTTCCCGCTGTCTCTCCTTTTTCTCACTTTTCGTAGCCTATGTCCGTCTCCAGAGTCCCAACTATTTCTGTACCAAAATTCATTAAAAATGGGTTTCGCCATTTAGGCGTAAAGACGTAAGAAACAAACAAACAAAGTCACTTTCGCTTTTATAATATTAGTAAGGATTAATAATATAATCTCATGGGGAAGAATAAATAATTTTTTTTTGAATAAAAATTAATATAATTTCTGTTTACAAAGTTACTATACAATATTAATATGTCATGTCTATATTTTCAATCGAATAACGAATTCTCCAAACACAAGATTATTATTATTTTACTGTCTGTCACATAATTCTTAGCTGTGAAGTTAAAGATTTCTTTTTTGTGTATATTTTCCCTCCAGTGCAACGCATCGTATTGAGTCATCGGAGCATAACGTTACCACTTTCCTTCAGCCGCGGTGTAGTTTTCTTTCGTTCATTCATTAATATTAGTTGTTGTTTGCATGAAGTAATTAATAGGTAGGTATTTTCTTTTATTGGTAAAACACCTACTTAGTATTATAATTGTAATCCTACTTCCTATTTATATAACACTAGCTGTGCCCCCGCATGCGTTGCTATGCAATTTTCTACCTATCCTACATCCCCTACCTACCCTAACTACCCTAACCACCCTACCTTTTCTTTGCTATAAACCTCACGGAGCCCGAGACCTTTCCAACGAATGCAAAACCGTGGAAATCGGTTCGTGCGTTCTGGAGTTATAGCGTCAGGAAGGAAAACCTGACTTATTTTTATATAGTAGATTATAAACGCCAAAGATTGTATGGATGTTTGTTACAAGTCCACGCAAAAACTGCTGAATGAATTTTAATGAAACTTTAGCTTACATATCAGTATAACACATAGGCTACAATTCATACAGATATATTGTATATTCTATCACCAAACGAGTGAAACGGGCGCAGCCAGTAATATTATAAATGCGGATGTTTGAGAAGATGGATGTTTGGATTTTTGTTACTCTCACGTCAAAACGGCTGAACGGATCTTGATGAAATTTGGCACAGAGGTAGATTGTTGTCTAGAATAACACAAAAGACTCTTTTTTTCTTTCTTTATGATATTATGATGCGGGTTAATTCGCGGCCGCAACTAGCTTACAATAGAAGTCTTGTTATTTTTCTCTTTTAGGTTTGGTTCCTAAATAGTAAAGCTGTACCCTATTACTAAGACTCCGCTGTTCCATCCGTCTGTTTGTCTGTCACCAAGCTGTATCTGATGAACCAAACCATTTCTGTTATCGCTATAACAACAAATACTAAAAGACAGAATTAAATAAATATTTAAAGAAAAAATAGTGAACATGACATTCGTTATCAGAAAGCATTAGGCATGCTGCCGGTTATGTATTTAAAATCAATAAACAACGGCAAGCATGCCAATAATTTATTTAGTTAAAAAATATACAAAAACATTTTTTAAAAAAAGAATCTTCTTTTTACTTTGTTTGAAATAAAAACCAAGTTATTTTATCGCCTTTGTCTTTAATGTTATTTTCTACAATAAAAAAAACCACAGACATTTATTGGTGCGTTCACCCTACAGGTTATTGGTTTGTCAGCAGTAAATGTGGAATCGCTAGAATTATAATAAGGCTTAAAGGTCAAAAAACTTGCAAAATACAAGTCTTGAATGTTTAATATGTCAATATTTCGAAATAATCAATTTGTGTAGAAAAATCTCATGTCAGCATTTTTAAAACATGTTAGACACATGCTTTTTAGGTTACTAGCTTTTGCCCGTGGCTTCGCTCCGCTCGCGTTTGATTCGGGGTAGCACAGTTCCCCTTTCCTGATTTGCAGGTACGTGCCACCTGTAGTTTTTGCCCTAGCGCCTTATTTATTGTAATAACAAAGCTAAGTTTTCCCTATTTTCCCTCTTGCTCCCCTTATTTCTCACTTTAAAAAGAAATTAATTGGTTTAGCTATGTAGGCGTGAAGACGTTACAAACAAACGACAAACTCACTTTCACTAGTAAGGATAACTAACTTAATTAATACCAATTAATTAATATATCGTTACGCATGTAATCCTAGACGCATAAAACAGATATGTACGATAAGAGGTTTTATAACCTAACAAATGCTGGTTGGTTTACCATAATATTAAAAAGAATTTAGGAAAAAATATAAGGATAAAAGATTGAGATAAAAATGTGACGTGTAACTTAAAAAGTAATTTAAATTAAATAATCTTTAAAAGTATTATATGCGCGTTTTATTGAAACACACAACTAAATCATTACAGTACTGTGTAGGCTTTCTTTAAGAAGAAAGAGAAGGTTAAGCAGATGACAATCTCCTAGGTTGAACTGCGAAATGCAATTCACAAAAAAAAAACTTCTGAGCCTATTCTAAAACGTTTGTGGTCAGCGCATCATATCTTCTTCCTCTATACTGCTCTATTCCTCGTCAACTCATCAGAAACCTTCTTTTTTAGAGTCTCGTTGAAAAAGCATATTATAATTTTGGAGAGTATTTATTGACCAATCTTATAATGGACTAGCTGTTCTCCGCGGTTTCACCCACGCTGCTCAGCACCTGTTGGTCGTAACGTGATGTTATATAGCCTATAGCCTTCCTCAAGAAATGGACTATCCAACACTAAAAGAATTTTCCAATTCCAACCAGTAGTCCCTGAGATTAGCGCGTTCAAACAAACAAACAAACTCTTCAGCTTTATAATATTAGTATAGATTTAAAAGAGCCGGTCTAAAAACAAGTCGAATCAATTATGTTGTAAAAATTACGAACGAAACGGTCATTATGGATTGGCAAACTCGTTTTACAAGTCAGAAATGGGACAGTATTGCTCATACGTTGGTCGATGCTCCTACAAGATACCGTTAGGACCTGGATTTTACTGTTGTTTGTCATGAAAAGGTCACAAAGATGTCCATCTTGCATTTAAAACAAACTGTCAGACACCCCACATATACACAGTTAGCGTAGTGGCTGAGCGATCGACTGCTGCGCTGCGTGTCGCAGGCTCGATTCCCGCTCGGAACAAATATTTGTATGGCCTACAGATAGTTGTTTCGGGTCTGGCTGTTTGTGTATGTGATTTCAAATATTTGTAAACGCACTCACGGTACAGGGGAAATTCTTAGTGGGGGGCAACGTGCAAAAAAAACATTCATTGATTACGTGTACAATTTTTTTTTGCCAAAAAGACAGATTTCGGAGAAAAAACAAATAAATCTTTACCTGAAAGACGGTGGCAAAAAAATCAAACAGAATGAAACAAACAAAAGTCACCGACTTCCGACCGTGGTGGAAGTCGGTTTTTTTTGACAAAAAAGTTTGTTATTACAGCATTGTTAGTTTTGGTATGATTATGATAGTATTTCACACAAATTCTTATCGAGAATTCAATTTCATGATAGACCTCATAAAATAAACTTATCTTGACATCTTGCTTCAGTTATTTTAAAAAGACATGAAGGGCTACTATGACATCTTAAAGCAGTTCTTATTCCACTGAGTGAAAGAGATGGTGCTAGACACCCTGTATAGCTCTGTCTCTTTCCCTCAGTGGAATAAGAATTGCTTTAAGACGTCATAGTAGGGTAGATGGACAGATGGCATTTAAAAAGCATCTCATTCTGTAATTCTGTTTTTGCAAATGGGAAATCATCAAATAACTTCCCCGCTCTGGGCTCAGCGGAAGGGAGTGTCAGACTTTTACTGACTTAAACCAAACCATGTTCCTTCTATTGCCCTTTATATTTCGGGGCCGCGGTATCTCTTTCGAACAACCTGCAACCATGTCAAGTACATTCTTGACATCTAAAATTAAATTGCAAATAAAATATCGATGAAGACACTTAAACACAATTTAAAAACACTTGAAACGATGAAACTGGATGTCAAAATATTACGACACCACAGAAGCGATTGTTACAATCGATTGAAATCGATTAGCCACAGTCTAATCGACAGCTTTCAAATCATTTATAACGATAGAACTGCGAAATCGATTAGGTGTGTTGGCTTTTAGAATCGAGTTTGATTTTGCGTCGTGAAAGTTTCTGTAGGTTTAAAGGGACTTTATTTTAAAAGACTAACCCCCGAATACTGAAACGTCACTTAAAATGTGAGGGCTGCTTAACATTTGAGCAGCTCTTAAACTTTACATTTTGTATGGTCAAACGTCACTTCTGAGTCTCTGTTAAACTTAAGTGGGACTTAAATTTTAAGTGACGTTTCAATATTCGGGGGTCAGAAGTGACGTTTAACCATACAAAATCTAAAGTTTAAGAGCTGCTCAAATGTTAAGCAGCCCTCACATTTTGAGTGACGTTTCAGTATTCGGGGGTATGACCGCCGCGCTTTTGTGTACCACGCGCGCCTCAAAGCAGAGGGGCGTGCCAGGGCCACCGCCTGCCGGGGTTGCGGGTAGTTCAACTCTCATTTATGTTGTAATGGGATTCCATTCAAACCATATTTAAGTCATCATCTGCTTTAGCCTTTTCCCAACTATGTTGGGGTCGGCTTCCAGTCTAACCGGATGCAGCTGAATATCAGTATTTTACATGGAGCGACTGCCTATCTGACCTCCACAACCCTGTTAGTACTGGGTAATACGATATCCCTAGGTAAGACTGGTTGTCAGACTTTCGGAACACTGACTACCTGTAACGACTGTCAAAGATCTACAAACGACAGCCGGGACCAACGGCTTAACGTGCTTTCCGAGGAACGGAGGAAACTCGGTATGTAACGGGTGGTCACCCATCCACAGACCAACCTAGGCAAGCGCGGCTTAACCTAAAGATCGACCCGTGCGGCTGCTATTATTTAGCCACGAGCTCCTCTCAAACCATATTTAATTTTATTCTTTACTCAAACCATATTTAAGTAAAGAATAAAAAAAAAAACGTTACCCTAGGAATTTCTCCTGTTTCATGGGTACGTTTACAAACATTTAAACTCACATACACAAACAGCCAGACCCGAAACAACTATCTGTAGGTCATACAAATATTTGTTCCGTGCGGGGATTGAATCCGCGACACGTAACGCAGCAGTCAATCGCTCAGCCACTGCGCCAACCATGTCGTCACACATTTTTAAATTTAGCTGGCTAACTAGACCTAGGCATATATCTATACTAATATTATTAAGCTGAAGAGTTTGTTTGTTTGTTTGAACGCGCTAATCTCAGGGACTACTGGTTGGAATTGGAAAATTCTTTTAGTGTTGGATAGTCCATTTCTTGAGGAAGGCTATAGGCTATATAACATCACGCTACGACCAACAGGTGCTGAGCAGCGTGGGTGAAACCGCGTGGAACAGCTAGTTTATTTATAATTTGGTAATTAATATTAAGAATTTGTTTAATTTGTTTGCTGTGCCCTACAGGGTCCATAATTGTACCTTAGTTTTAAGCCTATTTTAAGATCTACAGACATTATGAAATGCAATAAAAATCGAGATCAGTTATTGTTAGGATGAAAATTAAATTTATTCTTATTTATCAAAAAAATTAAGCACACTTTACAACAATAGTATCTATTTATAACTCATCTATCAGTTACATGTCTAAGTATATTAGCCAACCGCGTTGTCAAATTAATATTTTTATGGAAACCACCGTCATACCACCTTGATCATTACTAAGAAATACCGATATTTTTACTTCTTTACACAAATACGATAGTCACCCGACCTTTAAAATGACTGAGACATACAATTTTCCTCAACCAACTGACAGAATTTGAGATTTACACTCAAAATTGCAAAACTAGAAGTATTGTGACGTCAAAATTATTGCGATATCACAAACTAGACAAGAGAGGAAGAATTTATAGCTTCTGACCATACTTAAACGATGGGCCCGATGGCCCGTGACTTAATCCTTACTAATATTATAAAAGCGAAAGTGAGTTTGTTTGTTTGTTACTTCTTCACGCTTTAATGGCTACACCGATTTTGATGAATTTCGATACAGAGATAGTCGGGAACAAGGAGACGGACATAAAATAAAGTGCGTTTGTTTGTTACCTCTTAACGACTTAATGGCTAAACCGATTTAGATGAATTTTACATAATTTTACAGAGATAGTCGGGACCCAGGAGACGGACATATAATGATAATTTTTGAAAAAAAAAAGTGGTATGTGAGGGAGAAACAGGGAAGAAAAGGGAAAATGAGCGTTGCTATTACAAATCAATAAGGCGCTACCGAATTTAACGCGAATTTAAAGCTAGTATTATATACCTACTTCGGAAAATCGGCTTATATTTATTTTCTTTGACAGTCCTTAGAGGTAGTAAATGACCCCCGAAAGTCTGAGAACCAGACTTACCAAGGGGTACCTACCGTACTTGTTATCTGGATAATGGAGGTCAGATAGGCAGTCGCTCAAAGGACTAGGTAGGGCCTACGCTGTCCTCTCATATTTAAGTACTAACGCTGTAACAACAACATTGTAAAACCAAATGATTTTAGAAGAGTAACCATGGAGTTTCTTGCCGGTTCTTCTCCATAGGGTACGACCAACCCGAACCGTGCACCTTTTCTCGACGTTTTATAAGTGCCCATGTAGGCCTATGTGAAATATAAATATTTAGATTTTGAGTTTTAATTTCAACTTCAACTCCTCGAGGTCCCAAGTTAAAGGTTTCTGACAGACATAAAACATGGTGATATGACAGTTCCGATTTTTTTCTTTTGATGTACGGACGATACCTCATTTCAGACTGTGTTATTTAATTAATTGACATATCTAATTATTGAAGAGCTATTTTTTTAAATTATATTTTATTCTTTGTTTTTTCTTGTGAAGTTGTGTTATTATTTTAACTTTAATCTCAATTATAAAAAAATAAAATAATGTTTGCATACCTAATTATAAGGTAGATTGTCCATATGACGCGGCACATCAACTTACACCATTTTAACTCTTTACTACGGTGTGCGATCCGTAGTAGAGAGACCAGGTTATAAAGTTTAGAATAGGTTTATCTGCCGTCGTGTGTACAAGGCTTACCCAATCATTGTTACACACCTTATTTTATGTACACACAACGATTTAATGTAAACTGTTATAACCTGATCTCTCTACTACTGATCGCACACGGTAGTAGAGAGATCATGTTAAAATAGTTTTGGTATAGGTTGATGTGCCGCCGTGTGTACCTACAATCTATGCAAATATTTTTTTCTTTTCTTTACAGTCAGTATTTAGGGCTTCAATACAGCGAGCCGACACAGGAAAGACTTCTTTTAAGACCAAGGCTAAAGGCTGCCGACCCCTTAACAACACCAGGTTACATAGTAACCTACTCCACAAAAGGGAGGTTATGAGTTACACAATCCTTATATAGTTACGACACAAACCTGACTTGAATAATGTCGTGAGTTGCTTACCGTTAGCTTGAAGGAACTATTGATAATATTTAATTTGGAGGTCAGAGAAACAGTTACTTACATGTATTGTTGGTGAAAGTTTTTTGAAGGGAATTCTGTAATAAATTTAAGAATAGATAGATAGATAGAATATTCTTACTTAGTATTATAAAAGCGAAAGTGAGTTTGTTTGTTTGTTACCTCTTCACGCTTTAATGGCTTAACCGATTTTGATGAATTTTGGTACAGAGATAGTTAGGAACCAGGAGACGGACATAGGCTAATATTTTTTAGAAAAAAATGGGATGTGAGGGAGAAAGAGGGAAGAAAAGGGAAAACTTAGCGTTGCTATTACAAATCAATAAGGCGCAAGGGGAACTGTGTTACCCCGAATTTAACGCGAGCGAAGCCGCGGGCAAAAGCTAGTTCTTTATAAACAACTTATAAATAGGGTGACACAATGGGCGGTCTTATCGCTAAAAGCGATCTTTTCAAGACAACCTTTGGATGGATTTAAAGGAGGACAAACAGTACTGTAGGTAGTCTGTGGTGTAACATTATTCAAAATTAAAAGCTACATTTAAAAAAACAAATAAACATAAATACATATAATATACATTTAAAGTAATAATCATTAAGAGCAAAGAAGTATTTAATATTTTGTTTAAGGAGAGAGGTAGTGTTTTTGACCGGAATTTTAAAAGTGGTCAGAGAATATTCCTTGAGACTTTCTTTTTTACATAACTATAGGTATCTAATATTACTGCAAAAATAGTAAGCCTTGTTTTTTGGGAAAGAAATCATCGACACGATATTCACGACACGGTTGAGCGATCGACTGCTGCGCTGCGTGTCGCGTTCGATTCCCGCACGGAGCAAACGTTTGTATGACCTGCAGATGGTTGTTTCGGGTCTGGCTGTTTGTGTATGTGAGTTCAATGCACTCACGATACAGGAGAAATTCTAGTTTGGGGCAACGTTTAAAAAAAAATTAGAGGTGTCAAGGGACACCCAGATGGAACGAAGTTCTCGTCGCGACACCACACTGTTCAATGCGAAATAGAAATAAAAATATCTGGCTTGCTTTCTATAAGAGAGAGAGAGAGAGAGACAGACAGACAGACAGAGAAATATGCGACGCCGCACAGCTTACAATAGCTTACTTTAGCAAAAAGTGTCGTGACAACTTTTCATAAGATTTTTTTCCGTCTAGCCCCCTTTCACAACACGCGATAAGGAACTTCGTTCCAAAAAAAAAAAAAAACTTGCTCCTCCCCTGAGCTAGGGGAGTGTCAAAGTTTAACAGACCAACGACCCATCCATGTTATTTATATTCCAGGGCCGCGGTATATCTTTCGAACAACCCGTAATACCAGCACTGGCCCTGGCAGGCCCCTAAATAATAGTAGGCCCTTGCCAGTAGCGATACGTGTTTACGGCCAATCAGTCAGTAGTTGTAACTAACATAGCTACTTTAACCCATTGACCTCAAACTTCATTACTTCCGAGACATACATAACTCGTACCTACAGCGTGTTTAAGTGTATATACTGATAGTTAATATACGTATGGCTTAACCCTCTAAATCAATGTGTAGACTGTAAGCAACATACCGTAGAAACTCCTCAAAATCCAACTAATCCTACTAAAATTATTGTATATTATTATTTATATATTGTATATTATTATTTGACGGGCCTCTTGGTCTAGTGGTTAGTGGCCCTGACTGCTGAGCCGGAGGTCGTGGGATTGATTCCCACCCAGGACAAACTTTGTGTGATGAGCATGATTGTTTGTTCTGTGTCTGGGTGTGATTTATCTATAATATTTATGTATTTATAAATTATATAAGTATGAATATCAGTTGTCTGGTTACCATAACACAAGCTCTGCTTAGCTTGGGATCAGATAGCCGTGTGTGAGTTGTCCCAAGATATTTATTTTAACTTACTACTTTTTTTTCGATATCACTCGGGTGCCAGATAGTTTAAATAATAGAAAGTTTTTGTTCTAAAGACAAATTTTGAAACTAGGAGTGGAAACAATGTCATTTAAAATGGCCGAAAATTTTAAATAAACGCAAAAATAAAATCTCCAATATACAAATTCCAAACACGCTGTTTTTTTTTCTCCCACAAATTTAAAAGAAGACGCAATGCAATTATAAACAAGCCAATTACAAGCTATTATTTCTATTATCGCCCTCCAGCGGTGTCGGTTATAATAAAACTATGAGATAATCATTATTATACCACTAGTGCTTATAACAGAAGTGGCCTAGATTTAATAAGTAGAAAAATAAAATCATCGTTACATCATTGGTCGAGACTGGGTTTAATTTGACGAAGAATAACGTCTTGTATGTAGTAATACAGTATTATAGTTAAACACTTTTTTTTCTAATCATTTAGTTGTTTTTAGTAATTAAAGAAATTCTGGTTCTTGTATAGTTTTTGTGAAAATTGATACCAAGGCGGCATGATTGCACTTTTTTATGAACAAATCTTGTGATAATTCAAATGTTAGGTGCCTTGCCGCTCATGCATGGCTGTGGTTTCAAATCCGGACAAGTATAATTGCCAATGGCTTAGTGTCGTCATACAACGATAATGCGGCCCGGCCCGTCCCATAAGTAAGTTGACCAAGATTTTTGTCTGGACCTTAAAAAAGACTATGACCTCTGAGTTTGTCTCGGCTGTTTCTTCTCAGAGTAGTCGGATACGAAACACCGGCCTCATCTAGTTTTAAACCTACTTGCAAAATAAACATCATTTATCATTGTCTCTTGGGTAAATTACCAGCTGACAGCGTTGAGGACGTTTTTTTTTAAAGGCATCTCGCAGTTCAACCTAGTAGGTTGTCGTCTGATTAACCGGGCGAATCCAGTGGATGCCTTAAAAGTTAAGACCTCCAGCCAGGGTAAAAGACTTACGAACTAAGCGACTACACGCTAAGGTCACCCGTTGTGGGGTACGAGCCTCGGTTTAGCAAATGAAAATCAGCGTTAGGTGGTGGCCTTGTGTTGTCATCTGGCATTATGCTGAGCTGAGGCCCATTTTTTTTGGGGTGGGAAATCATCAAATAACTTCCCCCGCTCTGGGCGGAGTCGGGTTGAGTGTCAGACTTGTACTGATTAAAACCCACCCATGTTCCTGGAGCCGCGGTATCTGTTCGAACAACCCGCAACAACGGCAGGCGGATGCCCTGGCAGGCCCCTCTGCTTTGCTGACTAACGCGCCGTCGACGCGGCCTGTCGTCAAAAGACGGACGGACGGTGAGCTACCCATTGCTCACCGTCCACAGGCCCGCAAGCTGAGGCTGAGGCCCTTTTGGCATTATTTATTTTGTTAAGGTGTTTCTGATTCTTTGTTTTTAATACTAAATAAACGCAAATTTCTTTCTTTTTTTCTTAGGGCACCGTGATAGATATTAAGGACTAATTTATGTTGCGCTGTTATAGTTTGTTCTTAATTTAATAATTTCGTAAATATAAGGTAGTTTAAACAAAAAGACGTGTGGCACTCGCGGACTGCCGCGGTAACACTATTGCATAGCATTTTATATCGGCTTATAAATAATTTTAAAAGTACTTTCAATGAAAAGAAGTTGCGAAAAGAAAAACAAGACCTTGGGGTCGATCCTGCGTACTGCCGATTGACTATCCGATTCTCTACCAAACACGCTGATAAAACATTGACATCATGAATTGAAATAACTGACCGTATTCGTAAGGAAAGTGTTAGGTTTTTTTCGTTACGGAAAATCTCGTGGCGCTCTAAGCCTGCGATAAAAGTTATGCAATAGCTTAAAAAGTGTGTATTGCGGTTAAAAATACACAAACACATACAAAACTAGGATTCTAGTAAAAGAACATAAAAATAACTTACCAAAAATCTCCTTTTTCTGTCAAAAAAGTCACAAAAAGTCACAGTTTAAACACACTTCACAGTTGTTCCACAATTACTTCACATTTCTGTTTAAAGAAAAAAAAAACAAAAGTTTATAATCCGAAATAATAGTCAAAGATATAGAATACTATATAAATAATGATGGCATAAAATGCGAATTTGAAATATAGATAGAAAAAGTCTTTGATAAAAACTAAAACTTTTTGGGTTATTCCCCTTTGCCTTTCCTCGACGTTGTTATGCATTTAAAATGGTGTTGCCATAGTTTTTTCTGTAATTTTTTAGTGTGTGTGTGTTTTGTGTACATAATCATCATAATCATAATATGTGAGTAGTAAATACTTAGGTCTTTTTTTTGCGGATCAATTATTATAAAATCAAATAATAATCAATTATTTGATGAAAATAACCTCGCCCTCCATGGGCGGAGCGGGGTGTGTCAGACTAAAACCCTGGGTGGGTTTCTTCTATTGCCTTTTATGTTGTTCTGGGGCCGCGGTATCTCTTTCGAACAATAAATATGTAAAAGTATTATAATTTACAAGAGTGTCCATGGAGTTTCTTACCCATTCCTCTCCATAGAGAACTACGCTTTGGAATGGGAAACTACAGTACTTTCACAAGTTATTATGTCTTGCGACTGAGACTGTAGCAGCATTTTTTTTTGGTTTTAATGACATTCAAAAGTGCCTGTAATGGTCTAATTGAAATAAATGATTTAGATAGATAGATAAATCATTTATTTGATGCAACAAAAGACACAATACAAGAATTAATATAAATAAAAACAAAACACAGAAAAAAGGAACACATTAAAAAAAAAGTAAGGTAGACAAATAAAATCGACCCATAGGCATTTAGACACATCACATACCTATATTTATTAAGGTCGCCCAGTAGGGCGGTGTGTGTCTCAAAATTGCACCAAAAAGGAGTCCAGCTCAGCATAATGCCAGGTAGATTACCTGACGCTTTGATTTGAACAACCCGCAACCCTGGCAGGCGGTGGCCCTGGCAGGCTTCTACCAGTACCAGGTTTGGTGACAAGACCAAGAAGGCAGTTTGTTTGAATGTGTGAGTATGGTTCTCTTACAATGTTGGGAATTTAACTACAATGAACTAAAGATTGTTAAGACAAGAGGTCGTGAATTCTATTCTGTTTAAAGCCATTGTGATTACTTCTAGTACAGTCAGTAAAAGTGTTAAGTTATCTGATTCGTA
The DNA here is from genome assembly GCA_958449745.1 of Ochropleura leucogaster. NCBI lineage: Eukaryota > Metazoa > Arthropoda > Insecta > Lepidoptera > Noctuidae > Ochropleura > Ochropleura leucogaster. The sequence continues at coordinate 1,272,643 of OY288227.1, forward strand.
TAGTACGTTTAAAATTTTATGAATAAAATAAAATTTATTTGATTGAAAACTTAGAGCATTATCTGCTTAGCCTTTTCCCAACTATGTTGGGGTCGGCTTCCAGTCTTATAAGATGCAGCTGAATACCAGTATTTTACATGGAGCGACTGCCTATCTGACCTCCACAACCCAGTTAGTACTGGGTGAAACGATACCCCTTGGTAAGACTAATTGTCACATTTTTAGGACACTGACTATCTGTAACGACTGTCAAAGATCTACAAATGACAGCCGGGACCGACAGCTTAACCTACATTAAAAATACGGTCAAACATAGAACCTCCTCTTTTTTTGAAGTCGGTTAACAAAAACAACTACCTAAATCTGACGAGACTGGATACTTAACTCTTTTGCTGACTATACCTATTATATGAAACTAGTTTTCCCGAACGCTAATACATAACTAAATGACCGCCTAGATGTCTTTGTCGTAATTTAAACTTTGAGCGTTACGCCGAGCGTCGAAAATCCAACTTCACTGACATCTACATATTAATAAAGAGGAAAGATTTGTTTGATTTCATTGATATGACTTCATTCTTAAAAACATTAAGTATCCTATATGTTATTCCAGACTATAATCTACCTGTGTGCCAAATTCCAACAAGATCCGTTCAGCCCTTTTGACGTGAAAGAGTAACAAACATCCATCCATCCTCACAAACATTCGCTGTTTGTAAACGCACCCACGATACAGGAGAAATTCCTAGTGTGGGGCAACGTTTTGTTAAAAAAAACGAACTTCCCGCGGTCAACGCCGCGGGTATGAACTAGTCTAGACGACACGGTTGGCGCAGTGGCTGAGCGATCGACTGCTGCGCTGCGTGTCGCGGGTTCCATCCCCAAATACTTGTATGACCTATAGGTAGTTGTTTCGGGTCTGGCTGTTTTTGTATGTGAGTTTAAATGTTTGTAAACGCACCCACGATACAGGAGAAATTCCTAGTGTCCAACGAAATAAATGACGACTAGTAATTCAATGGAAAGCGAAACTAACTAGCATAACATTAAGGGTTATTTCAGTCTGCATAATTTAATATCTAAGACCCTTTTCTTCTTTTGTATCGTTCACGATAAAATTGACATAAAAGACTTTCAAAGACAGAAAAAGTATTACTCAATATTTGTCATTATTTAAATTGTCAATTTTTTTTTTTTATATTGGGACAACTCACACACGGCTATCTGATCCCAAGCTAAGCAGAGCTTGTGTTATGGTAACCACACAAATGATATTCATACTTATATAATTTATAAATAAATAAATAATAAATATCTTGGGACAACTCACACACGGCTATCTGATCCCAAGCTAAGCAGAGCTTGTGTTATGGTAACCAGACAACTGATATACATACTTATATAATTTATAAATACATACATATTATAGATAAATCACACCCAGACACAGAACAAACAATCATGCTCATCACACAAAGTTTGTCCTGGGTGGGAATCGAACCTACGACCTCCGGCTCAGCAGTCAGGGCCACTAACCACTAGACCAACAGGCCCGTCAATTTGTTAATGGATAGACAGTAACTTTGAATGTTAACTTTTTGTGATCAGAATGTTACGGAACTTGTTTTAAAAAGGATTAAATAAATTAAACTGGCTCATTGGACCAGTAGTCGAAAACACGACTGCTGAGCATAATCTCTGGGATTCAATTCAATCTACCTGATGCCAGTCTACCTACGGGCCTGTGGACGGTGAGCAATGGGTAGCTCACCGTCCGTCAGTCTATTGACGTTATTGATGTTAGTGTTTCATGCTCGAAAAGATGTCAGCAAAGCAGAGGGGCCTGCCAGGGCCTCCGCTTGCCGGGGTTGCGGTTGTTCGAAAGAGATACCACGAAACATAATGGGCAATAGAAGAAACATGGGTGGGTTTTAGTAAGTAAACGTCTGACATTACCCCCCGTAACTCCCAGAGAGGGCAAGTTTTTTGATGATTTCAAATCCGCAAAACAAAAATGCTAGTCTACCTATCAATACAAAATATTTACAATCTGTTTTGAACTGTATTTCCTATTACTATGTTTAATGCATGTTGTGGCAGACTTAACTTACTAATTAATACCTTAATTAACACCACAAAATGTAATAAAACAAGAGCTTTTTCACGCAAACTGGGGCCTTAGTCTGCTATTAAAATAGTGTCAGAATGGTCGATCACTGATCGCATAATGGTTGATTTTGACAAGTTTAGTATCTAGTAGATTACCAAAATTATCAAAATCAACCATTATGCGATCAGTGATCGACCATTCTGACACTATTGTATTAGCAGACATAGGCCCTTGTAGGCCAACTATGACATCATAAAGCAGAACTTATTCCACTGAGTGAAAGGGATGGTGCTAGACACCCTGTATAGCTCTGTCCCTTTCCCTCAGCCGAATAAGTTCTGCTTTAACACGTCATGGTAGGGTAGCTGGTGTATGTAAGAATCGCGCACCGCGGGTTCCGTACAAAATTGTGACATAAACAGCCATATCTTTTGACTGCGTAGACTTAGAGGGTTTATTCACAGCAGAAAAGGACCACAGATTTTTGAATATGGTTTTAATTTCAACTCGATATTCTACGCGTTCATAAATGATCGTGACAGACAGACGGACGGAGAACTAAGTGGTCCAATAATGGTTCCGTTTTTCCTTTTGCTTTACGGAACCCTAATCCAAATCAAAACTAATATTATAAATGCGAAAGTAACTCTGTCTGTCTGTCTGTCTGTTTTTTCTTCACGCCTAATCTACTGAACCGATTTGTGTGAAATTTGGTACAGACATAGTTTGGAACTTGAGAAAGGACATAGGATAGTTTTTATTGCAAAAAATAAAAATAAAATTTATTCCGGACATACAGCGCCATCTATAAGTCAAAAGTCGGCATAAATTCAGTACTATTAAAGTCGAGCTGTTAATATTATGCTCCGTGCTGCCGGAAGTCACTATTCCACGCGAACGAAGTCGCGAGCAAAAGCTAGTTCTTAAATAAAACTGTATTGTCACTAGAACCACAAGTGTGTACAAAATGTTGACTTAATCAGTTGGGGGTAATTGGTTTGAAATTCAGTTGCAAGATTTGACAAAGACATACTATCTACCAAGGCTAGTTAAATGGAATTTTATGAAAATAATGTATTTTTAAGGTTATTGCTACAGTATTTTAATGATTTCTCCTAGATACATCAGACTATTTAAAAAAAATACCTGCCTATAATGTGCAATGTCTTTTTTTTGTTAATCGAGATCAATAGTTTAAGTTTCAAAGTTAAATAAAAAAAAATCTAAAGAACTTAAGAGGAAAACCCACACAAACATCATTAAAATAAAGATTTACCGAGATTACCAAGAAAATCTCACAAACACACACACATACATCACACAAAACTTTACCACACCAAACTTATATCACAGCAAGTAAACACACATTACAAAAATACTCCGAAAAAGAAATAAGAAAATGAAAAAACAAAACACACACAATAAAAATTAAGTAACAAAAAAGTACCACACGATTTTCCAAAGTTGATTTTGTACGGAACAAAAGTTTTGATTTTAAAACAAGATGGCGTCTATAACCGACGCATGCGCGGGAGTAACTGTGAGTTGTCGCTTGCGCACGTAGAGGGGGTATTACAGTGACTATCGGTTGGGTAACTCAGGGACTAAAACTCGAGGTATATTGAGTGTGTTGTAAGTTAGAATTTATGTTAAGTAAACTTTACTTTAAAGGTGAATTTTCGATTGAAAATAATGTCATGTGATGACTGAATTCCGAGCGGTTAAGCAGAAGTGTCTACATACGAAAATGTGTTCGTTTTTGTTTTATTATTAACGTGTAGCATTATGCGAATCAAAATATTCTTATTTCACATAAGCACTTATAAAACGTCGAGAAGGGGGCAAGGTTCGAGTTGGTCGTTTCCAATGGAGAAGAACCGGCAAGAAACTCCATGGTTACTCTTTTAAAATCATTTAGTTTTACAATGTTGTTGTTACAGTGTTATTACTTAAGTATGAGAGGACAGCGTAGGCCCGACAATAAGTCATAGCTTCATTTACAAAACGCAAAGTAGGTAAGATAAGAAATAAAAATCTATACAAGAAATAGGAATTACAATAAAATAACTGTATGTAAAAAGTAACTGTAATAAACCCAGTAACCAGACTTTTTAAACTTTAACGTAGTCCTTGATTTTGTAATATGCTTTTTAACAAGGACACGTTTGACGTAGTTTTTAAACTTTCCATCGGTCAATTCTGTAACTTACTTTGGCTATTTGTTGCAGAAGCGTATTGGTACTGTTTATTATATTATTCTATTTGGGGTCGGCGCAACACGTTTTCTTCTTCCATTCCCCTATTAGACGTCACGGCATCATTTACTCCTTTCTCCTTCATTTAATTCTTTACACAATCCACCTATCTTTGGCCTTCCTCTCGCTCCCCGTCTCTTTGTTGGCTAACACCCAAAATCATCATTTTCCTGCCCTTGTCCCATTCTATTTGGGGTCGACGCAACACGTTTTCTTCTTCCATTCGCCTCCATCAGACGTCACAGCATCATTTATTCCTTTCTCCTTCATATATTTATTTACACAATCCATCCATCTTTTCTTTGGCCTTCCTTCCTCTCGCTCCCCGTCTCTTCGTTGGCTAACACACAACATCATCATTTCCCTGCCCTTGTACCATTCCATTTGTGGTCGGCGCAACACATTTTCTTCTTCCACTCTCCCCTATCAGACGTCATGGCATCATTTACTCCTTTCTCCTTCATAACATTCCTTACACAATCCATTATTCTTTGCTTTGGCCTTCCTCTCGCTCCCCGACTCTTCGTTGGCTAATACCCAAAATCATCATTTTCCTGCCCTTATCCCATTCTATTCGGGGTTGGCTCAACACGTTTTCTTCTTCCATTCTCCCGTATCAGACTGCACGGCATCATTTACTCCTTTCTCCTTCATATCATTCTTTACACAATCCATCCATCTTTTCTTTGGCCTTCCTCTCGCTCTCCGTGTCTTCGTTAGCTATACTAAGGCCAACGAGCAGCGATACGAAAGGTCATTAACCTAAAGAACAACTGTGGCGTTGACAATCTAATATTTAGCTCTTTCCATCTTGTGCCTTTGTCGTAATGTCTCGTTCTCCCGGCAAAAACATGACAACGTTAAGACGGGTTCGCCAACATTCGGGCGGCCATTTTAGATGGGGTTTTAGCATGGGTTTTGTTTACATTTGGAATCGCTTCTCGTTGGCCGTACTATAACACAAAAGATATTTATTAATCGTGGTGACCCTACTCAGCAACTCCGCTTGTGCGTGAAATCGAACTAGCATTCGTAACGTTATAGATCGCACGAACACTGAATAAGTAAACAGTTTTACTTCAAATATACTAACATCAAGCCTGTAATCTTCAGAGAGATCGGCAGTGGTGTACCTATTCAGGCGCGGTAAGAAGCTCATCATCTGCCTAGCCTTTTCCCAGCTATGTTGGGGTCGGCTTCCAGTCTAACCGGATGCAGCTGAATATCAGTATTTTATATGGAGCGACTGCCTATCTGACCTCCATAACCCAGTTAATACTGGGTAATACGATGTCCCTTGGTAAGACTGATTGTCAGACTTTAGGAACACTGACTACCTGTAATGACTGTCAAAGACCTTACAAATGACAGCCGGGACCAACGGCTTAACGTGCTTCCCGAGGCACGGACGAAACTCGGTATGTAACGGGTGGTCACCCATCCACAGATCAACCTAGGCAAGCGCGGCTTAACCTAAAGATCGAACTGAGCGGCTACTATTATTTAGCCAAGTGCGGTAAGAATCTTTAGGTATTCGTGGAGGTGAGGCTAGCTGCACACTGGGCGTGGTCTGACACAAGTACACGACAGTAGTGCATCGAAAGAATAGAAATAAGGTCAATATCATGTCCGCCAAAATGTAAGTCATTTTGCAGTTTTAATTGAATTATTTGAAGGAGAAAGGAGTAAATGATGCCGTGACGTCTGATAGGGGGGAATGGAAGAAGAAAACGTGTTGCGCTGACCCCAAATAGAATGAGACAAGGGCATGAAAATGATGATGAATTGAATCTTAAAAAAATTACAATCTCGTGTTTTAAAAGTTTTAGATAAGTACGTTTGTCTTTAATATATGAAATGTCCTTTGTTATAGATAGAAAATATTGATAATTTGGATACGAAAAGATTTTTTCGTGGTCTTAAAACATTTTTTATGGTACATTTGTTTTTTGTAAACTGTTTTTGTTTCAGTCTTTTTTATATATTTGACTACACAATTTACATTTTTTGGCTTATGGTATGTACAGGTACGGCTAACTTTGTGACGAAAATCTAAACGTTTTACAAAGTGTTTGTACAGCGCCTTAATACACGCACATTTTGACCCTAGCCTAACGGATTGGGCGTGAAATCCGCTTTGGCCGCAATAGTAAAGTTTCCCCACTTGATTCAAAATGTACTATTTCGCTTCACATTACATATTTCCGGTGGAAATCGGTAAAAATGGCGATAAGTATGAAGGAAATAGTTTTTTGAGGAAGGAAATATACTTAATAGCATGCATCGACTTAGTTCATTGAAGGAAGCAACGTTTCACGCGATACCGTCCTCGTACTGATTCGTGGCCGTTCGATTCCGGGACGAGCAATTATTTTTATGATTGTGTGCGAAAATGTGGGTTATTAAGACTTATTTGTCGCGTTAAGGAGAATGGTTGCTTTTATCAACCTTTTGTGTTGATACAGAAAGAACTTTCGAGAGAGCTTCCCTTTTTTAGGGTAAGGCAAAAACATCATCATCAAATCATTAATTACTATCCCCATTCTGCGCGAAGCAGGGAGGAGAGTGTCAGACTTAAATACAGATGAAAACCTACCCATGTTCCTTCTTTTGCTCTTTATGTTCCGGGGCCGCGGTATCTCTTTCGAACAACCCGCAACCCCGGCAGGCAGAGGCCCTGGCAGGACCCTCTGCTTTGCTGACTCTCTTTGAGGCGCGCGACGAACACTAACGCGCCGTCGATACGGGCTGTCATCACTAGATGAACGGACGGTGAGCTACCCATTGCTCACCGTCCCGACCTGCATCTACGGTGGGGTCAGTGCAACACGATTTCTTCTTCCATTCTCCCCTATCAGACGTCACAGCATCATTTACTGTTTTCTCCTTCGTATCATTCCTTACACAATCCATCCATCTTTCTTTGCTGAGCCGGAGGTGGTGGGTTCGATTCCCACCCAGGACAAACTTTGTGTGATGAGCATGATTGTTTGTTCTGTGTCTGGGTGTGATTTATCTATAATATGTATGTATTAATAAATTATATAAGTATGTATATCAGTTGTCTGGTTACCATAACACAAGCTCTGCTTAGCTTGGGATCAGATAGCCGTGTGTGAGTTGTCCCAAGACATTTATTTATTATTTATCTTTTCTTTGGCCTTCCCATCGCGCTTCGTCCATCAACATTCAGATCCATCATTCTTTAAGTTACATGTGCTTCGTCCCTCCTCATTACATGTCCATACCAAGAAAAACGACTCCCTTAAAATTCTTTTGCGATTAGGATCCTTACTTATGTTACAAAAGCGAAAGTGAGTTTGTTTGTTACGTCTTCAAGCAAAAATAGCCTAACCGATTTTGATGAATTTTGTTAGAGAGATAGTTGGGACCCTGGAGACGGACAAACGCTAACTCTTTTATAAGGCGAAGAAAGAGGAAAGTAAAGGGGACAAAAATATTTCTTTTTTCGACCATCACGCGGGTTAAAGTTAGCGTTAGCCCAAAGTAACTATGCCACGCGGACGAAGTCGCGGGCGGAAGATAGTTAAGAAATAATGACTAACTAGACAGTCTATATCATTACTGGAATCTCTAATATATACTTGTCAAAACAAATGTTATCATTATCGGCACTAACTCGGAATTCAACTAGCAATCAAATCATTTCAATAACCATAACAACGACCAGCGGGTCATAAACTAAGCAATTCGGCATTTCTTGATATCTTACATAATTCATTTTCGGGGTTCCTTAAAACGAAAACAACGGAACCCTTATTGGATTACTCTGTTTTACATGTCTGTCTAAATCAAAATCAAAAACAAAAGTCATTTATTCAAATTAGGCTGACAATCAGCACTTTTTAAAAATCAAATCAAATTATTTATTTCAATTAGACCTTTACAGGCACTTTTGAATGTCAAGAAACAAAATGAATCTACAGTCCCGGTCACAAGGCATAATAACTTGTGAAAGTACTGTAGTTGCCCATTCCAAAGCGTTGATCTCTATAGCGAAGAATGGGCAAGAAACTCCATGGACACTCTTTTAAATTATAATATTTTTACAAAATCGTATTTACATCATTCATGTTGAGATTATACAAATATGTGAGAACGATGTAGGAAGACGTACACAGTAAGAGCGTCCAAAATAAATAAAAAGCAAAATTTAATTTTAAATCTAAATGACCAGTCCCAACTGACAGCGCCCGTTCACGAACATGACGTATGGAAAACACACATTACAAGAGACAGTCCCACAAAAACGTCCTGCCCTTCGCCCTGTCTGTCACAAACCTTTATATCGGGAACGCGTGAAGTTGTCAAGTTGAAATTAAACCAAATACTCAAATTTGTGGTCCTTTTGTGCTGTGAAATCAAACCTCTAAGTCTATAGTACGGCCAACGAGAAGCGATACCAAATGTAAACAAAACCCATGCTAAAACCCCATCTAAAATGGCCGCCCGAATGTTGGCGAACCCGTCTTAACGTTGTCATGTTTTTGCCGGGAGAACGAGACATTACGAAAAAGGCACAAGATGGAAAGAGCTAAATATTAGATTGTCAACGCCACAGTTGTTCTTTAGGTTAATGACCTTTCGTATCGCTTCTCGTTGGCCGTACTGTACACCGTCAAAAGATATGGATTTTTATGTCGAAAGTTTGTACGAAACCCACGGTACGCGAATCTGACTCGTTCTTGGCGGTTGTTTTTATGTGATGTCTCAGTTTTAGGGTTTAGTACCTCAAAAAAAAAAAGAAATAATAAATAAATAAATATCTTGGGACAACTCACACACGGCTATCTGATCCCAAGCTAAGCAGAGCTTGTGTTATGGTAACCAGACAACTGATATACATACTTATATAATTTATAAATACATACATATTATAGATCACCCAGACACAGAACAAACAATCGTGCTCATCACACAAAGTTTGTCCTGGGTGGGAATCGAACCCACGACCTCCGGCTCGGCAGTCAGGGCCACTAACCACTAGACCAACAGGCCCGTCAAATCCTTTTAAAATTACTTTTTTGTGCGTCTGTCTGTCTGTCTATCAAGGCCATTTATCTCGGGAACGCGTAAAGGTATCCAGTTGAAATTAAAACCATATACTCAAATCTGTAGTCTCTTTGAGCTGTAAAAATATCAGCCTTCTCAATTTACGCAGTCAAAAGATATGGCTGTTTATGTCATAAGTTTGTACGGAACCTTAGGTCGAGACTGCCTCGCACTTGGTTGGTTTTTATTTGAAATAATCTCTCATTTTTAATTATGTACACAATTACCTTTCTCCTGGTCTTTTTTATGTAATAATTATATTTTTACTTATATATCATTGTGAAATGTAGAAATTGTGAATACTAATTTAAAACATCTCGGAGGAACTCTTAGCTAAATAATAGCATTGACAGGCCTGTTGGTCTAGTGGTTAGTGGCCCTGACTGCTGAGCCGGAGGTCGTGGGTTCGATTCCCACCCAGGACAAACTTTGTGTGATGAGCATTATTGTTTGTTCTGTGTCTGGGTGTGATTTATCTATAATATGTATGTATTTATAAATTATATAAGTATGTATCAGTTGTCTGGTTACCATAACACAAGCTCTGCTTAGCTTGGGATCAGATAGCCGTGTGTGAGTTCTCCCAAGATATTTATTTTTTTATTTATTTATGGCAGCCGACCGGTCGATATTTAAGTTAAGCCGCGCTTGCCTAGGTTGGTCTATGGATGGGTGATCACCTGTTACATACCGAGTTTCCTCCGTACCTCGGAAAGTAGTAGATGAAAACGCTCGGCACAGCTAGTATATCCTCCTAATATTATAAATGCAAATGTTTGTGAGAATGGATGGATGGACGTCAAAACGGCTGAACAGATCATGATGAAATTTTGTACAGAGGTAGATTATAGTCTAGAATAGGTTTAGGCTCGTTTAATTAGTTTGCGGTCTAGCAGTTGCAGGCGCGTGTGTTAAGGACGAGGTACATGGTACGATTCCCTGGTCAAAATGTAAATTAACGACATGGTTGCGCAGTGGCTGATCGATCGACTGCCGTGCTGCGTGTTGCGGGTTCGATCCCCAAACGGAAGAAATCTCTGTATGGTCTACAGATAGTTGTTTTGGGTTTGGCTGTTTGTGAATGTGAATTTAAATGTTTGCAAACGCACCCTAGATACAGGAAAAAAAATCTAGTCCTTGCTATCAAAACGGCTGAAAGGATCTTGATGAAATTAGGCACAGAGTTAGATTATGGTCTGGAATAACACATAGAATACTTTATTTTCGATCATCAAGCAGGCGAAACTGCTGGCTCCAGGTAGTTGATAGAATAATTTTAATATTATAAAAGTATGTGGGTCTATATTGACTAGACCCTACTACTAGTTTACAAATCTGCCAAGTCCTTTATAATACGCGGCGTGATGATATCTTATACATATTGTAAAAAGAATACAATAAAACTACAGGCAACACACAATACAAGACTCATTACATTCGCACAAACAAAAACAAAAATGGCGGCAACGAATTTTCAAATTACCCGCGTTAATTGTCATTTATGACAGTTGATACAGACATTGAACTCCCGCGCAGTCAGCTGAACGCCTTTCTAACACACGCGTAATTTTTATCTATAGAAAGTACTTATTACGTGCAATTGTGAGGTAATCTGCCTATTTGGCGTGACTTAGGTCATCGGACGAAAGGTTTGAAAATGGAAAATGGAATTTAGGGACGATCGTACCACAGACAAGATTATTTTTTATTATTATTACTGGGCCTTTTTTCGCAGCCGTGAGACACACCATATCGTCTTTTTTTATTTTTATTGTTTAGATATTTGTTTTATTTTTTTGTTGTGGTAGGTGCCAAGTTTACATTTTTCTTTTCTTTCTTTCATCTCTGGGTACATCTATATTTTACTAGCCTGAGCCCGGGGCGCGGAAAAAAAGTATCTTAAGTGTTATTCCAGACTATTAATGTAACTCTGTCAAAATTTCATCAAGATCCATTCAGCCGATTTGACGTGAAAGAGATCCATCCTCACAAAAAATCACATTTATAATACGCCCGCGGCTTTGCCCGCGAGATATCGAAAAAAGAAATATCCTTTGTGTTATTCTAGACTATAATCTACCTCTGTGCCAAATTTCATCAAGATCCTTTCAGCCGTTTTGATAGCAAGGACTAGATTTTTTTTCCTGTATTGTGGGTGCGTTTGCAAACATTTAAATTTACATTCACAAACAGCCAAACCCAAAACAACTATCTGTAGACCATACAGAGATTTCTTCCGTTCGGGGATCGAACCCGCAACACGCAGTACGATAGTCGATCGATCAACCACTGCGTAACCATGTCGTTAATTTACATTTTGACCGACCAGAGAATCGTACCAAGTACCTCACACTTAACACACGCGCCTGCAACTGCTAGACCGCAAACTAATTAAACGAGCCTAAACCCGCGCTATTAAATTATCAACGCTAGATTCAGCAATGAAGGTTTAAAATCCAACAGCAATCGTAAACAGGCTTTCAATTGGGTTTTAAGTGTTCGTATACATGCAACAACGGTATTGTTTTCAAGGCGTAACCGCCAATAACCTTAATTAAAAATGTCGTGAGCTATGAATGTGTATAGCACTTTCATTTCTAAACAATACACAATAGAGAATACATCGCTTAATCACATGATTTTAGTTTCTATATACATAATAGTATGTAATCTGAGTTGGTTCCTTATGAGTTTAAGCTTAGTTAAGTTTATCCGTGTTCGCAGAATCGTATTTCAACGTAAATACTATTTTATTCCCGCAGTTTTGCTTGTGAGAACTTCGACAGTTGTCTCAAGGGGATCTCTCGCGTCCTACCCTGGTTCAGTCCATGGTCCGGAGCGAGAGGGAATGGGAAGCGGTCGCCTCTTTCTGCGAAGCTGTCATGCTAGCGAAGGAGGTGGCCGGGCGTTTGAGGGAGAGAACTTCAAACCAACCCAGACGCCACCCCTAAGGCGTCGGGCGCCGTGAGACCACTCCTGGCCACCATAGATGCGGGCCTGTGGACGGTGAGCAATGGGTAGCTCATCGTCCGCCGTCTATTGACGACAGGTTGTGTCGACGGCGCGTTAGTGTTCCACACGCGCCTCAAAGAGATGTCAGCAAAGGGCCGGGGTTGCGGGTTGTTCGAAAGAGATACCGCGGCGCATGAAGTTATTTGATGATTAACCACCCAAAAAAGGGGATCCTTCAAGCAGAGGGGCCAGACTATGTCGAAGGAACGAAGAAATACATATTATGCGCTAAACAGACCAAATACATATACATATTATTATGCACTAAGAAACACATAATAATGTAAGAAGAACAAACAAATTATTCAAGTTGATTTGTAACATACCGAAACAACTTCTAGAAATACCCAATATTAAGAAATCTATACTAATATTATAAAGCTGAAGAGTTTGTTTGTTTGTTTGAACGCGCTAATCTCAGGGACTAATGGTTGGAATTGGAAAATTCTTTTACTGTTGGATAGTCCATTTCTTGAGGAAGGCTATAGGCTATATAACATCACGCTACGACCAACAGGTGCTGAGCAGCGCGGGTGAAACCGTGGGGAACAGCTAGTAACGTTATAAATGCGATATTTTTGTGCGGATGTTTGGATGGATGGGTATGTAATGTTTGTTACTCTTTCACATCAAAATGGCTGAACGGATCTTGATGAAATTTGTCACAGAGGTAGATTACAGTCTGGAATAACACATAGGATACTTTTTTTTCGATATCACGCGGGCGAATCGCGGGCGCCAGCTAGTTAAGAAATAAATTAAACCTTAATCTAGATTCACATATCAATATTGAGCACTAAAAACTGGTATCATACGTTGTCAAATTGAGCAAGGTTTTGAGCCTACACCGCTCATAATACTAACCTATTTCTTTTTGATGTTGCAACCTGTCAGAGTTGCCATACATCGGTTGATATCTTGTTTGTTATCACGAAAGGTTTTTTAACTGATTTTAGAACTTGTATAGTAAGATTAAGCTCCCGCTCGCGACTTTGTCTGCGTGGCATAGTTACTTTGGGCTGACGCTAACTGTTACCACGGTGTGGATCGGAAAAAACAATTCTCTCCTCTTTTCTTCCCTTTTTCTACCCCTTTTCTCACTTTTTCATTAAAAATAGCCTACGTCCATTTCCAGGGTCCCAACTATCTGTGTAGCAAAATTCATCAAAATCGGTTTAGCCATTTTGGCGTGAAGATGTGACAAACAAACTCAGTTTCGCTTTTATAATATTAGTAAGGATTGTATCTGGAGTAGATTGTTTTTAACCGACTTAAAAAAGGAGAACTTTTGCAGTTCAGTTTGCTTCGCGATTTTTCCGTCAATTGTTAGACTGGAAGACGACCCTCACTTAGTTGGAACAAGGCAGGTACATGACAAGGTGGTGCCTTCCTTCCCCTGCTCTGGTTTGAGCGTAGTCTAACCGACTAACTACAATTTAACTGACTATAACCCATTAGTGGTCCTTCTTTTGCCTTTCATATTCCGGGACCGTGGTATCTCTTTTGAACAACCCGCAACCCCGGCAAGCAGTGTCCCTGGCAGGTCCTTCTGCTTTACTTACATCTCTTTGAAGCCTGTCGTCACTACGGATGGACAGTGAGCTAGGATTGGTTTGAGGTTCTCTTCCTCTTCTTCTTCTTCAAACAACAACCGCAGTCGGTGGCTTTTGTTAGTGTCGTTGACTTTCTTGCCACCGATTTAATGAAGTAAAGCTATTTTCCTCTTCTTAGTATATTTTTTTTGGAAGCTGTTTTGTTTTATTTCAGCATTTTTTGTTATGGTAGGTATAAGGATATATCACATATTTTTTCGAGTATTCATTTTCCTTTGTTACTAAAAGATTAGCAAGTCATCCATATAGGTATTGAGAAAAAATATGTATTATAGACGATAACTCATAAACTACATAAGCAATATAAATAAAGTTGATATGGGACCACCTGGGAAGTATACCCTATCAAACAAAAAAAAATATTTTGCAAATCAGTCCAGGCGTCTTTGAGTAATCGGTGAACATACACATACAAATATTCTGACTGATTAAGAACCTCAAAATAGAAAATATTCAATTTAAATTGTCAAATTAGACTATACATTCTGCAGGATAGTCAATAACTATAAACAGATTTCCTAGAAAACGAAATACTTGCAAAACTAAATCTAAAAATGTCGCCATTCAGTGATCTAATTTAATCGCGTATGCAAGCAATGCCGCGGTACATTGTAATGCCAGTAGCGAGCCAACCGCTTTAGTTTTGCGTAAGCGCTGAAGTGAAAGTTGAACGCAAAGGTAAAACGAATTTTGGTTAAGTCACTTCAACTTGGGTATTGTATATTACTTGAAGTTTCTGATAGAGGATTTTGCTTTTTGTGTAGATCCTACGAATCCTTGCTTCCTTACAAATATTATAAAAGCGAAAGGGAGTTTGTTTGTTTATTACCTCTTCACGCCTAAATGGGTAAACCGATTTTGATGAATTTTGGTACAGAGATAGTTTAGAACCTGGAGACGGCCATTGGCTATTTTTTTATTAAAACACTGGGGTATGAGGGAGAACGAGGAAAGAAGAGGGAAAACTTAGCGTTGCTATTACAAATCAATAAGGCGCAAGGGTAAAAACTGCAGGTAGCAGGTACTGTGTTATACTGAATTTAACGCATATATAATACTAGCTTTCGCCCGCGGCTTCGCCGGCGTTAAATTCGGGATAAAACAGTTCCCCTTTCCTGATTTGCAACCTGTAGCTTTTGCCCTAGCGCCTCATTTATTGTAATAGCAATGCTAAGTTTTCCCTTTTGTTCCCTCATTTTTCACTCTTTTTTTAATAAAGCCTATGTCCGTCTCCAGGGTCCCAACTATCTCTGTACCAAAATTCATCAAAATCGGTTAAACCATTTAGGCGTGGAGACGTAACAAATACAAACTCACTTTCGCTTTTATAATATTAGTAAGGAAGTAAGGATTCACGGGCTGGCGAGTTGTTCGATAAAGATACAGCGGCTTCAGAACATAAAAGGCAAAGAAAGGCACATGGGTGGGCTTTAGTCAGTACAAGTCTGACACTCCCCCCCCTATTAGATTATTTCCAATCATCAATTAAAAGCACACGTTCTAATGTAATTATCTTAACGATGTGTTGCTTAGTTAGTAACTTGTCGTGTGTAGCCGTTGGCTATGACCCCAATTAAACGAATACTTAATTGAATATAGTACTTGTTTTAATACATTGTTAATTACTATTGAATACGGTAAGTATCTTTTGATTACTTTGACATACATATGACTACTCACCATGATGTTAAAGGTTTTTTTTGGAAATTGAAGAGAATCCTTACTAATATTATAAAAGCGAAAGTGAGTTTGCTTCACGCTTTAATGGCTAAACCCATTTTGATGAATTTTGGTACAGAGATAGTTGGGAACCAGAAGACGGACATAAACTAATATTATTATTATATTTTTTGAAAAAGAGTGGGATATGAGGGAAAAAGAAGGAAGAAAAAGGAAAACATAGCGTTGCTATTACAAATCAATAAGGCGCTGCCGAATTTAACGCGAGCGAAGCCGCGGGCAAAAACTAGTCTGACATAAACGGCCATATCGTTTGACTGCGTAGACTTAGAGGGTTAATTTTAACAGCACAAAGAGACCACAAAGTTGAGTGTATTTGGTTTTAATTTAAACTCGATACCTTCACACGTTCCCGAGATAAAGTGCCTTGACAGACAGACAGACAATAAAGTGATTCAATTAGAATTCTGCTTTTTGTTTTTGAGATACGGAACCCTAAAAACAGAAGAATTGAGAAACTCCTTCATTTTTGAAGTCGGTTAAAAATCTAATAACACTTAGTTTAACTTGGGGATCCAACCCAAGGCCTCATGAGCAAGGGGTAGCTCACCGTCCGGCCGTCTATTGACGACAGGCCGTGTCGACGGCGCGTTAGTGTTTCACGCGCGCCTCAAAGAGATGTCAGCAAAGCTTGAGGGGCTTGCCAGGGCTTCCGCGTGCCGGGGTTTCGGGTTGTTCGAAAGAGATACCGTGACCCCGGAACGTAAAGCGCAATAGAAGGACATGGGTGAGTTTTAGTTTGTAAAAGTCTGACATTCGCTCTGGGCGACCGCAAAAAGGCCTCATTCTGTTTAGTCAGGGTTACGACTTAACCAACGACGTATAAGTATTGCCAAAGAAAAAATAGTTTATTTTAAAAGGGGTTACTATATCGAAACCAGTGTTGGCATATTATCAAGGTCACGTTTTGTAACGGCTATGAAGCAGTAATTATATATATTTAATTAATATGCAGGTGACAGAGCCGGTATTTATAATTATTACTAGCTTTTGCCCGCGGCTTCGCTCGCGTTAAATTCGGGGTATTTTAATACAGTTTCTCTTGCCTGATTTGCAGGTACCTGCTACCTGTATTGTTTGCCCTTGCGCCTTGTTGATTGTAATAGCAAAGCTAAGTTTTCTCTTTTCTTCCCTCTTTCTCCCTCAAACATCACTTTAAAAAAAACGGTTTGGTCATTTAGGCGTGAAAACGTAACAAACAAACAGACAGGCTTACTTTCGCTTTTATAATATGAATAGCATTTGCCCGCGGCTTCGCTCGCGTTAAATTCGGGGTAACACATTTCCCCTTGCGCCTTATTGATTTGTAATAGCAACGCTAAGCTTCGTCAAGTCCCACTTTAAAAAAAAAAATGCTTATGTCCGTCTCCTGGTTGACAACTATCTCTGTACCAAAATTCATCAAAATCAGTGTAGCCATTAAATCGTGAAGAGGTAACAAACAAACAAACTCACTTTCGTTTTTATAATATTAGTAAGGATTAATATGCAAGTAATATAGCCGGTATTCATAATTATTATTTCATTCACTGCAAATATCCCAAAGGGACATGATATGATTGTGCACCTGGATTCAATCAGCAACAACTCAAAAAAGGTATTTTTGGAGTTCCTTACCTCCGAACGAAAACACGGAACTGAGGGTAAGTCCCCTCTTCGAGGAGTGACTAGAGAGGCGCCATGGCGTCCTTACCTATCGCTCGACGCAAAGGGCTGACGGAAAGGGTAATAGAAGGAACATGTGTGGGTTTTATCAGACCCACACATGTTCCTTCTATTACCCTTTTCGTCAGCCCTTTGCGTCGAGCGGTGAGGACGCCATGGCACCTCTCCAGCCACTCCTCAAAGAGGGGACTTACCCTTCCGTGTTTTCACACTCCCCCGCTCCGCCCAGAGCTGGGGAAGACATTTTAGATCACTGTTGTCCGTCTGTCTGCTTTTTTTTTTTTTAAAAAAAATAACGTTTCCCCACACTAGGAATATCTCCTGTATCGTGGGTGCGTTTACAAACATTTAAACTCACATACACAAACAGCCAAACCCGAAACAACTACCAGTGGGTCATACAACTTTTTGTTCAGTGCGGGGATCGAGCCTGCGACACGCAGCGCAGCAGTCAATAGCTCAGCCACTGCGCCAATCGTGCCATCAATTTCAATAAGCTTCTTGATTAAATGAGTTAATTAGACCAGCTACCTTACTATGACATGTTAAGGAAGAACTTATTCCGCTGAGGGAAAGGGACAGAGCTATACAGGGTGTCTAGCACCATCTCTTTCACTCAGTGGAATAAGTTCTGCTTTAAGATGTCATAGTAGAAAAAAAGATGACGTTTACATATCTAACCTAATGATGCGACAAATTAACATTTTTATTTTTGGAAAACCGCGTCTAAAGTGTTTGACCAAGCCTCAAAGAGATGCCAGTACAGCACAGGGGCTTGCCAGAGCCTCCGCCTGCCGGGGTTGCAAGTTGTTCGAAAGAGATACCGCGGCCCCGGAACATAAAAGGCAAAGAAAGGCACATGGGTGGGTTTTAGTCAGTACAAGTCTGACATTCCCCCCAGAGAAGTTATTTGATGATTTCCCGAAAAAAAAATGTATAACCAACATTAAAAAAAAGAAGTTCTTAATTTGACGGCACGGTTGACGTAGTGGCTGAACGATCGACTGTTGCCACATCCAAACGTCGAACAGAAAACCACACACACAACAACCGCATTAATAACTACTGCACCATTCTACCTAAAACAAGTACCTACACTTATGTCGTTGCAAAACATCATTTTCCGATTTTTATATATTAGAAGATAATAGGATTAGTGCCCATTTCGAGTCAACATACATGAGGACTAAGCAGATATGACGTGTCTGAGATTGTCTTTTTAAAAAAGAACCACACTGATTTGGGTGTACCTGTCCAGTCAGTGCAAGCATTTGTCAGTTATCATGTAGCTCGACTAGTAGTTAGTAGATCATCATCATTTTCCTGCCCTTGTCCCATTCTATTTGGGGTCGGCGCAACACGTTTTCTTCTTCCATTCTCACCTATCAGACGTCACGGCATAATTTACTCCTTTCTCCTTCAAATCATTCCTCACACATTCCATCCATCTTTTCTTTGGCCTCCCTCTCGCTCTCCGTCCATCAACATTCAGATCCATCACCCTTTTAGTCACATGTCCTTCATCCCTCCTCATTACATGTCCATACCAAGACAAACGACTCCCTTTCAATTTGTCTGTAACAGGGGCAAGTTTAGTTGCATGTCATTGCAAAACACTCACAGTTAAACATACTATTACAAAACGCGAGCAAAGTCGCAGCAAAAACATAGTTACAGTATGGTGAAAGTAAATAGTGCATAGAAGACCAAAATACACTGAGCTTTAATAAAACTAGAATTCCAAATAAATGAGGGCCTAAGTAAATTGGACAGTAACAGAAACATAATCTAACATCAATCTTGTATTTCCAAAGGGGGTGGCAGAATTGTATGATACAACTTTAGTTTATTGCTATTCAGTATTGAGAAACTATCAGTGTACTAAAAAAAAACAATTATTTGGTTAATGTATTAATTTTATTTCACAACACAAGCGCGGTTTCACACAAAAACTACTGAATGGATTTTAATGAAACTTTACAATAATATAGCTTAAACTTTGCCCGCGGCTTCGCTCGCGTTAAATTCGGGGTAACATAGTTCCCCTTGCGCCTTATTGATTTGTAATAGCAACGCTAAGTTTTCCCTTTTCTTCCCGCTTTCTCCCTCACATCAAACATTTTTCAAAAAGAAAGCCTATGTCCGTCTCCTGGTTCCCAACTATCTCTGTACCAAAATTCATCAAAATCGGTTTAACCATTAAAGCGTGAAGAGGTAACAAACAAACAAACAAACTCACTTTCGCTTTTATAATATTAGTAAGGATAAGGATATTCGAAAAATACGCAGGCTGCAATTCATAAAGATAGTTGTTTCGGGTCTGGGTGTTTGTGTATGTGTGTATAAATGTTTGTGAACGCACCCACGATACAGGAGAAATTCCTACTGTGGGGCAAAGTTTAAAAAAAAAGATAATTATATTGTATATTCTATCACCACACGAGTGCCGAACCGCGGGGCGAAGCTAATAAATACCATTTATTTATTTAATATTATAAAGCGAAAAGATTTGTTTGTTTGTTTGTATCAAATAGGCTGCAAAACTACTGGACCAATTGTAACCATTTTTTCACTAATAAGAAGCTACATTATCAGGAAGTAACATGAGCTATACAACATCACGCTACTACCCACGGGAGTGGGGCAGTACCTAAACTCGGGTGAAACCACGCAAAACAGTACCTTATCCTATTCGAATGTATGTATGGATGTTTGTTACTCTTTCACGTCAAAACGGCTGAACGGATCTTGGTAAAATTTGGCACAGAGGTAAAACATAGTCTGGAATAATATATGGAAATTTTTTTTATATCACGAGGGCGAAGCCGCGGGCACCAGCTAGTTAGATTATAAAGAGAAAGATAGATTATTAAGAAGCAAAACTACTGGACCGATTTTAACCATTATTTCACTAATAAAAAGGTAACTTTATCAAGATCATCAGGAATCTCTATATCTAGATCTACTACCCACGAGAACTAGGCAGCAAGTTTGATCTAATATATAAAATTCTCGTAGCACAGTTTTCGTTCCCATACTCCTCCGAAACGGCTGGACCGATTCAAACGAAATTTGGTGTACATATCGGGTAGGTCTGAGAATCGGCCAACATCTATTTTCATACCCCTAAGTGAGCAGCGGGTGAAACCGCTGGGCACAGCTAGTTATATTATAATAGTTGTACAAAGCAACTTTTCAAGAAGACATTGAAACATTTTACAAACCATTTGTGTAGAATATTAACAAGCGATTCGAAGAGATTGATTTAAATCACTACGTTATGAATATAGGGGTCAGTGAACGGTCAATGACCTGGGAGAACTTAAGTCCAACCGATTTTTTGTTTGTTCTTGAATCAGTTGTCTGGTTACCATAACACAAGCTCTGCTTAGCTTGGGATCAGATAGCCGTGTGTGAGTTGTCTCAAGATATTTATTTTATTTTATTATTTAGTGTTATTTTTGTTTGGTCTAGACGAAGGGCACGATTGAGCAATTGAGTAGCTTGTGGCTAAATAATTACCCTTTTCTTTGCTTTTCCGAATGGGAAGTCATCAAATAACTTCCTCAGTTCTAGGCGGACCCGGGGGGAGGGGGGAGTGTCAGGCTTGTACTGACTAAAACCCACCCATGTTCTTTCCTTTGCCCCTTATGTTCCGGTGCCGCGGTATCTTTTTCGAACAACCTGGGGCGTTAGTCTGCTATTACAATAGTGTCAGAATGGTCGATCACTGATCGCATAATGGTTGATTTTGACAAGTTTAGTATGTAGCAGATTACCAAACTTGTCAAAATTAACCATTATGCGATAAGTGATCGACCATTCTGACACTATTGTAATAGCAGACTAAGGCCCCTGGCAGGTAAATCAATTTATAAGTAAAAAAGATCACTGCACTTTTTTCGACGTTTTATTAGTGCCCATGTAGGCCTAGGTGAAATATTTTTCTGTTGTTTTTTTGATTGGTTAACGATTGTTTTATCTACAAATGGCATAAGATTGCGCCATTGACTATATCCTCTTGGGTAGATGTCTACGGGCTGTGGGAACGTACGTCTAACAAAGGCTGACAAATGCTTCTGTTATTGCTTAATCTATTCTAATATTATAAAGCTGAAGAGTTTGTTTGTTTGAACGCGCTAATCTCAGGGACTACTGGTTGGAATTGGAAAATTCTTTTAGTATTGGATAGTCCATTTCTTGAGGAAGGCTATAGGCTATATAACATCACGCTACGACCAACAGGTGCTGAGCAGCGTGGGTGAAACCGCGGGGAACAGCTAGTATTTGAATAACTACACGACTTTGTCACAAGTCTGTAATATTTCACATTATAATATAGCTAGCTTCCGCCCGCTACTTCGTCCGCGTGGCATAGTTACTTTGGGCTAACACTAACTTTAAGCTTAAACCTTTTTTTTTGTTCTTTAATCTTTCTCCCCATTTTCTCATTTTAAAAAAATACACTATGTCCGTTCCCAAGGTCCCAACTATCTCTGTACCAAAATTCATCAAAATCGGTTCTGCCATTAAGGCGTAACAAGCAAACAAACTCGCTTTCTCCTTTTCCCAACTATGTTGGGGTCGGCTTCCAGTCTAACCGGATGCAGACGAATATCAGTATTTTTCATAGACCGACTGCCTATCTGACCTCCACAACCCAGTTAGTACTGGGTAATGCAATATCCCTTGTTAAGACTGGTTGTCAAACTTTCGGAACACTGACAACCTGTAACGACTGTCAAAGATCTACAAATGACAGCCGGGACCAACAACTTAACGTGCTTTTTTGGCACGGAGGAAACTCGGTATGTAACGGGTGGTCACCCATCCACAGACCAACCTAGGCAAGCGCGGCTTAACCTAAAGATCGACCCGAGCGGCTACTATTATTTAGCCACGAGTTTTTTCCTTTTGAGTTACAGAACTTTAAAAACTCACGAGATTCAGGTACAAAATAACTTGATCAAATTAAAAATACTATCAAAATCAGAAGCTAGTCCGATTCAAATTTGACCTACATTTAATTAAAATTCGGTTATAAACTGACATACTAAAAACCACCTACATACAAATAAAACCTTATTTAGAAAAAGGATGTACAGACGCCTGCAGGTCAAGCTACCCGAAACTGTCAATTTTTTCCAATGAACCTTGGACCTTATACTTTAGAAATAAAGTCGAAAATCTATCAAAGAAATCTGACAGATTGTAGTAGCTTGATGTACCATCAAATGTTAACTACTTTTAATACAATCATCCATTTTGGATCTAAAGAATAATTATCTAATTCTCGAAACACCATAAAAGGCGTTATGAACTAATATTTGTTCGACTTTAAATAAATAAGGAAAACGATAAATTTGTTTTAAGACGTTTTTATTCGTTAAAAAGGTATATTTTTATTCAACTGCACTAATTTAAATATAGACGTCAATACGTAGGTTTGATATTACAGTCCTAATTATGTTTCTTAAGATGTTGTACACATGACAGCACATCAGCTTCCCCAAACCATTTTAACCTGATCTCTTAACTACGGTGTGCGATGTGTGTAGAGAGATCAGGTTATAATAGTTTAGAATAGGTTGACATGCCGTCGTGTGTACCTAATATTACTGCCCTTATTTAGCTAGTTATGGGTAAGTCCCGTGTTATAGGAGAGAGGAACCTCGGTATGTAATTATAATAAATCAATTTATTTCAGGCATCGAAGGCCTATACATTCTATACACAAATAATCTTGAATTTATAAACTAATACATATTTTATAAATGCATGGTCACCCATCCACGTGCCGAACTAGTCAAGTGCAGCTTAACCTAGATCAAACTTGACGGGCCTGTTGGTCCAGTTGTTAGTGGCCCTGACTGCTGAGCCGGAGGTCGTGGGTTCGATTCCCACCCAGGACAAACTTTGTGTGATGAGCATGATTGTTTGTTCTGTGTCTGGGTGTGATTTATCTATAATGTGTATGTATTTATAAATTATATAAGTATGTGTATCAGTTGTCTGGTTACCATAACACAAGCTCTGCTTAGCTTGGTATCAGATAGCCGTGTGTGAGTTGTCCCAAGATATTTATTTATTATTTATTATTAACTCCATAAGCTTCCTATTAACCAAGATGATACCGTAGCATAACACCACGCCGTTTATTACCGAGGTGTAAGACAGAGGTATATGTCACCCTGCCGATGGTTGCAAGTCTGACACTCCCCTCTCGCCGCCCAGAGAGAGATAAGTTTTTTTTTTTTGAAAAATGTTACCCAACACAAGGAATTTCTCCTGCATCGTGGGTGCATTTACAAACATTTAAACTCACATACACAAACAGACAGACCCGAAACAACTACCTGTAGGTCATACAAATATTTGTTCCGTGCGGGTATCGAACCCGCGACACGCAGCGCAGCAGTGCCCACTGCTCTAACCATGCCGTCAACAAAAAAAAACGCAACATGTATACTAAGGCCAACTAGCAGCGATACGAAAGGTCATTAACCTAAAGAACAACTGTGGCGTAGACAATCTAATATTTAGCTCTTTCCATCTTGTGCCTTTGTCGTAATGTCTCGTTCTCCCGGCAAAAATATGACAACGTTAAGACGGGTTCGCCAACATTCGGGCGGCCATTTTAGCTGGGGTTTTAGCATGGGTTTTGTTTACATTTGGTATCGCTTCTCGTTGGCCGTACTATGTATAAATAGTCAATGTTTTAACCACTGAACTATTCCATTCAGAAATTCTCATATGCCTAACAAATCTTAATAAATAACTAAGATAACTGCGTAAATAAATATAAACAATATAATGGCTGCATTTGTAAACTGCTAACGTTTAGAAATCTGCTAGTTTATGGTCAAATTATTGTTAAATTCTTAGCTCCGTTTGCACGATGCAAACACGGCTAAATATTTTGTTTGTATGAAGTAAAGTAAGAATTAAATGTTTTAGTTAATTAAGCTCAATTATATTTAATAATTTGTAACTGCCACAATAGGCTAGTTGACACCACCAATCAATTGATATACTTTTTATGAGCTGTCAAAACGCGCTTCCCCCATAGATTTTGTATGAGACTCGAAACCGATGACGTCACTAAGTTGTCAAGTCAATGATGCAACTATTTATTGATTTAAAAGCAACTAAAAATCGAATTTTAAAGTTATTTTGAAATGAATGGAGTTCTCAGGTCTAGAATAAGGGGTTCTTTCAGAAAAAATGTGCTTTTAAATTATTGGTCAATGGTGTCAACTACCCAATTAAAATAATATCGTAATGAATTTCTTATATCGTATTGGCATATCCTTACTAAGATTAATATTATAAAAGCGAAAGTGAGTTTGTTTGTTACCTCTTCACGCTTTAATGGCTAAACCGATTTTGATGAATTTTGGTACAGAGATAGTTGGGAACCAGAAGACGGACATAGGCTAATATTATTATTATATTTTTTGAAAAAAAAGGGGATGTGAGGGAGAAAGAGGGGAGAAAAGGGAAAACTTAGCGTTGCTATTACAAATCAATAAGGCGCAAGGAGAACTGTGTTACCCCGAATTTAACGCGGGCGAAGCCGCGGGTGAAAGCTAGTTATTTAATGATTTTCGAAGTACTCGCTTTTTGGGGTTCCGTAACTCAAAAGAAAAAAAACTGAATCCTTATAATGATCACTTTTTTGGTCACCTATCTGTGTGTCTGTGAATCCCGGACCTTTAGCTCGAGAACGCGTGGAGGTAAGTATCTAGTGAAATTAAAACCATTACGCAAATCTGTAATCACATAATCGTAATTTTCTAATAAACACTGTTTTTTTTGTTAATTATTAACTTGTGGCTTAAGAACTATTATAATATATTATAATATATAAATAATAAAATAAATAAATAAATATCTTGAGACAACTCACACACGGCTATCTGATCCCAAGCTAAGCAGAGCTTGTGTTATGGTAACCAGACAACTGATATACATACTTATATAATTTATTAATACATACATATTATAGATAAATCACACCCAGACACAGAACAAACAATCATGCTTATCACACAAAGTTTGTCCTGGGTGGGAATCGAACCCACGACCTCCGGCTCAGCAGTTAGGGCCACTAACCACTAGACCAACAGGCCCGTCAAAAACTTTATTATTTTAACTATATTATTTCTCATAAAAAATTAACTAAAGTTATAAATTTATAAATTTAAAGCATTTATAAATTTTAAATAAAAAGCTTAGAGCGCGCGTTGATGTCTTTTGTACAAAAAAATTGTCTTAAATTTTGTTCTTGTGTTCTTGGTATTCTATCCAATCAATTCCTGTATTCTGTCTCTTGTTGCATTAATTAACCCTAGAAAGATAATCTACGTCAAAATGACTCCCGCGCAAATGAAATATTGCTGTTTGTTTTTAATTAGCGCGAATCCGGAGTCGTGCGTTTCTGACATTTCACTCACCGATGGGGGCTAGCGAGAGGCGACCGCGTCACTGAGGTAAGTGCCCGCAATTTTGAGATATAAGAGTCACAGGAGTCAAAATTACGTATGATTATCTTTTGCGTGACTTTTACGATATTTGGTATAATTTTATTTTAATTATTTTTATTGTGGGTAGTGGTTTATATTAATTTTTGATATTGGTTTTATTTTATAGTACCTATTCAATTATCTGCCGCAGCATATTGGGGACTAGAGAATTAGATAAGGAACATATCCTGTCTGTTCTTTTAGAGAGTGATGAGGAGTCACCTTGTCCTGACACCGACAGTGAAATCGAAGATTATGAGAGTGAGTATGACGTCCAGACCGATGAGGAAGAGGGACTTGCGGATGAAGTGAGGGAAGAAGTGTCGGCAACTTCCTGTGAAATGGACATATTGAAGAAGAAGACTCTGGACAAGCGGCTCTTTCGTAGCATAATATTGATGTGTGCCTAAAGTGTTTTGGCTGATTTTTCTTCACTATTTCCTAATTATTATTACATTAAATTATATTTTTTTAATTTAGAAAATAAAAAAAATTACTGATTTATGACGATAATATGATAAAACTTTAGAAGAAAAGAGAAGTTCCTATATTTTGTTAGTTTTTGGAGAAGTTTTAACTTTTTGTTTTTTTTTAATAATAAATTAATATAATTAAATAAATATAAGTTTTTTAATTTCATAATATATTGGAGATAAAAAAAATATTTAGTGTATTACTTGCATCAGTACAAACCTTTTTAATAACAGCTACTCAAAAAGGAGGAGTCAATTTTACGTATGATTATCTTTAACGTTCAATTCGATATGATTATCTTTGTAGGGTTAAATGATTTATCTATTTAGAAAGAAAGAAAGTAAACATATATTTATTAGTCGTAAATAACGACGAGCACACAAAATATTAATAACTTGCTGTTCCACGCGGTTTCACCCACGCTGCTTAGCACCTGTTGGTCGTAGCGTGATGTTATATAGCCTATAGCCTTCCTCAAGAAATGGACTATCCAACACTAAAAGAATTTTCCAATCAGTAGTTCCTGAGATAAGCGCGTTCAAACAAACAAACAAACTCTTCAGCTTTATAATATTAGTATAGATTAGAGAAACATACGTACACTTCAACAAACATAACCCTCCTTTTGGCAGGGGAAAAAGAAGTTAATAATAACATGTGGACAGGAGAGAATGAAGAATAAAACCGTATAACTTGAGTGTAACATGGGATAATTTCAGGAAAATGTTGATACAGTTTTAGTATAACATAACCTCCAAATCAAATCAAATCATTTATTTCAATTAGACCATTACAGGCACTTTTAAAAGTCAAGAAACAAAATGAATCTACAATCCCGGTCAAAGGCATAATAACTTGTGAAAGTATATTAAATTTTGCTTATTATTTACTCTGGACGCTCTTGCGTCCAGAGTAAATAATAAGCGAAATTTAATTTTAAATCTAAATAAGTTTAAAAATGAACCGTGGTAGCTAAAAAATGTATTTTGTTAGTTATTAATATGGTCAAAACCATCTTTTTATACTGAATGGAACAAGTATGGATCACAAATACTTATAATTAATGTTTATTGACCAATTCAGTTCTGAATCGAGGTTTATAACTGCCTTCCGTTCGGACTAGTTAACAACTATTTATTCAATATGGCGTCACGGTTGTGTTTTACCAAAGAACTGATTGGGTTGAATTGTACTGTGTTTTTTCGCAATTTCAAAGGTGGTCCTGTGGAGTAAGCTGCATAAGACTGATCTTATGGTCTGAATGATACATCATACCGAAATTTGAATACACTAGCTAGGGCTCGCGGTTTCACCCGAGTGATATAGAAAAAAACAGTGTTGTTCCAGACTATAGTCTACCTCTGTGCCAAATTTCACCAAGATCCGTTCACCCGTTTTGACGTTTTTCCATACATCCTCACTAACATTCCCATTTATAATATTAGTAGGATCTTGGTGGTACAAATTTCGTCAAAAGTTTATAATTCCGTGAAAAGAGGTTAACATCTGACACATTCAAGGATCGCACCTGAAACGAGGTGAACTAACACTACTAGAGTTATCGACGTAGCACCCCAATCTTCTTCAAAAACCCATAGGCAAATAAACACTGGATTTTATCTATACTAATCTATACTAAAATTATAAAGCTAAAGAGTTTGTTTGTTTGTTTGTTTGAACGCGCTAATCTCAGGGACCACTGGTTGGAATTGCAAAATTCTTTTAGTGTTGGATAGTCCATTTCTTGAGGAAGGCTATAGGCTATACAACATCACACTACGACCAACAGGTGCTGAGCAGCGTGGGTGAAACCGCGTGGAACAGCTAGTGCACTATATTTCACTATTACATCAAAATTTTGACTAAAACATTTTTACTTAAACCAAGGTCTCATAATTTGTCACCACAAAACACAAAAACTTAATTTAATTTTAACTTACTTTCCACGCAAAATTCTTATCAAAAACTAGTTCAAATCGTGACCCGAACTCACGATTTTTGAGGCAATACAGAATCAACCTGAATTCTTGTCTTAGTGACAGACAGACGAACAAAAAAACGTCTACTGATATAAAACGAGTTATCGATAATACATCGGTTGCGTAAGCGTCGCAGCACTTGTGTAATGTCTGTGGCAAGCTGTCAAGTCCTTGCTAGGGAGGGGAAAGAAATATCGATAGTTTGTATTAAAATTTCGTATTGAGGGTTTTTGTTGGTTTTCGTATTGATTTTATATTTAAACTAGCTTTTGCCCGCGGCTTCGCTCGCGTTAATTTCGGGATGACACAGTTCCCCTTGCGCCTTATTGATTTGTAATAAATAAATAAATTTTCCCTTTTCTTCCCTCTTTCTCCCTCACATCCCAACTTTTTAAAAATCAAAATTAGCCTATGTCCGTGTCCTGGTTCCTAACTACCTCTGTGACAAAATTCATCAAAATCGGTGTAGCCATTAAAATGTGAAGAGGTAACAAACAAACAAAATCACTTTCGCTTTTATATTATTAGTAAGGATAGTAAAAATAAGTTTTTGATGACAAGTTGTTATTTTCTTGGTTTTCTACTCTACCTCAAACGGAAACAAAAGAACCCTAATAGTATCAATAGTTAAGCCTAATTAATTTTGGCGCCGGGCGCCGCGAGACGACTTCCGGCCACCGTAGATGCGGGCCTGTGGGCGGTGAGCAATGGGTAGTTCACCGTCCGTCCGTCGATTGACGACAGGCCGTGTCGACGGCGCGTTCATGTTTCACGCGCGCCTCAAAGAGAGTCAGCAAAGCAGAGGGGCTTGCCAGAGCCTCCGCCTGCCGGGGTTGCGGGTTGTTCGAAAGAGATACCGCGGCCTCGGAACGTAAAGGGCAATAGAAGAAACATGGGTGGGTTTTAGTCAGTACAAGTCTGACATGCCCCCCCGCTCCACCCAGAGCGGGGGAAGTCATTGGATGATTTCCCACCCGAAAAAAAAGCCTAATTAATTTAGTTGTGGATTTTACCAAAGTGATATTGTTACAATCGATTCTTGAAATACTTAGTTTGTTGATTGATAAATTAGATAAACTTCACGCTTGGTTCGTTGTGGTGAAAGCAGCATTATCGGTTGTTTAATATTTTAAGTTGTAATGTTTTTTGTTTGTGTAATATTTTCCTATTACATGGGTATTTAATCGAGTTATTATACTTACTAATATTATAAAAGCGAAAGTGAGTTTGTTTGTTACCTCTTCACGCTTTAATGGCTAAAACAATTTTGATGAATTTTGGTACAGAGATAGTTGGGAACCTGGAGACGGACATAGGCTAATTTTTATTTAAATAAAGTGGGATATGAGGGAGAACGAGGGAAGAAAAGGGAAAACTTAGCGTTGCTATAACAAATCAATCAGGCGCAAGAGCAAAAACTGCAGGTCTGCTTGGTGTTTTATACCGAACTAGCTTTCGCCCGCGGCTTCGCCCGCGTTAAATTTGGGGTAACACAGTTCCCCTTGCGCCTTATTGATTTGTAATAGCAACGCTAAGTTTTCCCTTCTCTTCCCTCTTTCTCCCTCACATCCCACTTTTTTCAAAAAAATATTAGCCTATGTCCGTCTCCTGGTTCCCAACTATCTCTGTACCAAAATTCATCCAAATCGGTTCAGCCATTAAAGCGTGAAGAGGTAACAAACAAACAAACAAACAAACAAACAAACTCACTTTCGCTTTTATAATATTAGTAAGGATTTAACGCGAGCAAAGCCGCGGGCGACAGCTAGTTAAATATATTTGTGTTTTAGAGAATATCACTTGTGTTGTTTTTCCAATTTATAGATAGATGAAATCATTAACTAACTTCTCCCGCTCTGAACTTTCTTCTTTTGCCCTTTGTGTTCCGGGCCCGTAGTATCTCTTTCAAACAGCCCGCAATTCTGGCAGGTCCCTCTGTTTTACATCTCTTTGAGACGTGCGTGGAACACGAACGCGCCGTCGACACGGACTGCCGTCACTAGACGGGCTGACGGTCCCATTGCTAATTGCACTAATGGCACTATAAAACAAGCTTAAAAATTCATAAAACTCTAGAATATCAAAACACGATAGTTATACTAACACACCAACCAAAGATAAATCTCTGTAGTCAACAAAATTTAACTTTATCGATAATTATCGCTCCACTTATCCCATCACTAACCGCAAGGAAGCCAACATTCAATAAATTAGAGCACGAATTACTATTATATATTATATACACTCAACTCGCGTCTACCGGGGTACCTCTTACTTAGATATTAAGCAATAATACCCGGTCTCACTAATACTAGGTGACGCTTAAACAACTTGACGGGCCTGTTGGTCTAGTGGTTAGTAGCCCTGACTGCTGAGCCGGAGGTCGTGGGTTCGATTCCCACCCAGGACAAACTTTGTGTGATGAGCATGATTGTTTGTTCTGTGTCTGGGTGTGATTTATCTATAATATGTATGTATTTATAAATTATATAAGTATGTATATCAGTTGTCTGGTTACCATAACACAAGCTCTGCTTAGCTTGGGATCAGATAGCCGTGTGTGAGTTGTCCCAAGATATTAAAGATATTTATTTATCTTTGTTTTGATCCGTATATATTTTTTAAATATTTTTGATGCTTTGAATGTTTGAAAAAATGTATTTTACGTGTTATTCCAGACTATAATCTACCTCTGTTCTACATTTCATCAAGATCCATTCAAACTTTTTGACGTGAAAGATTAACAAACATCCATACATCCATCCATCCTCACAACACTTTTTTCCTTATCACGAGATCCTTTTTTTATATCACGCGGGCGAAGCCGCGGGTGCCAGCTAGTCTTTCTGGCTAATGATATATGACTGTGTACTAATAAGGTTTGTGTGTAATATGAAATGTACAGGAAATCCTGGTGTTTAATTGCATTTTACACATACATTAATTCGTTGGAAATATTGGTATTTATGAACGAAAACCGGTTGGTGGCGCTATTTATTAAGAAGTTTATTTTTTAGTTAATACTAGCTTTCGCCTGCGGCTTCGCCCGCGTTAAATTTGGTTTGGTAACATAGTTCCCCTTGCGCCTTATTGATTTGTAATAGCAACGCTAAGTTTTCCCTTTTCTTCCCTCTTTCTCACATCCCACTTTTTTTGAAAAAATATTATATGTCCGTCTCCTGGTTCCCAACTATCTATGTACCAAAATTCATCACAGTCGGTTCAGCCATTAAAGCGTGAAGAGGTAAAAAACAAATAAACAAACAAACAAACTCACTTTCGCTTTTATAATATTAGTAAGGATTCAGTAAAGGTTGTACTTGGCTAAATAAAACTGCCAGTCGGATCTTGTCGATCTTGTGTTGCTGTAGTCCGTAGATGGGTGACCACCCGATATACAGTGGTGGTGGCATTTTGTAATGCCACCTGAAGGGGAAGTACTCTTAATACTTTAGGTAGAAAATATTACTCGAAGAAAACATTCCTTTATTTTTGACTAGCTTTTGCCCGCGTCTTCGCTCGCGTTAATTTCGGTAGCGTCTTATTGATTTGTAATACCAAAATTCATCCAAATTGTTCAGCTATTAAATCGTGAAGAGGTAACAAACAAACTCACTTTCGCTTTTATAATATTAGTAAGGAATAGAAAGAAAACGGCTTTTAAAGATTTTTAAAAATTCGTTTGCTGTACACGGTTATCGAACCGACAAAAATCTGTAAAAGTTGCACCCTGTTCTTTTATTACATCGATCGTTAGGGTCAAGAAGGATGAAATCTCTTTAAAATTAAGTAATTGGAACAACCCATACTCGCGTACTTAAAATGCTGAAAAACGTAACTATCTAAAGTAAAGTCAAGTGTAGTATATCCACAAACCAATCCAGGCAGGCGCAGCTTATCCTAATTTGATTGATTTAGCCACGAGATCCTTATTTAACATTAAAATTATGTAATTTGTAAATGATAAATGATGTTTATTTTGCAAGTAGGTTTTCACAAACACTTTTACACGTATTTTTTTTTAAACTAGATGAGGCCGGTGTTTCGTACTCGACTTCTCTGAGAAGAAACAGCCGAAACAAACTCAGAGTTCATAGTCTCTTGTAAAGTCCAGACAAAATATTCTTAGTCAACTTACATGAGGACTATGCAGATAGTGTCTGAAATGGTCTTTTTAAGAAAGCACCACACAGATTGAGTGGACCTGTCCAGTCAGTGCAAGTATTTGTCAGTTATCGTGTAGCTCGACTCATAACCCAAGGAGCTCAACGACACGACGAACAATACCAAAAAAAGGACATTTGTGTAGGTCGCTTATAGTACTCAAACTGCCAGACCTTCGTCAAAAAACAAAGTAAATAAAAGAAATGATCCACATGGTCTTCACATTTACAATAAACAAATAAAAATAAAAAAAATAATAAGATCATAATGTAAATAATACACCTAGTTTATAAAAAGAAGTTTAAATAAATTACTTTACGAGACCACTGAAACTATCAAAGTTACTAACAACAAACACAAACAAACAAACTAAATATATTTCAAAGTCCTTTTTCTGTTACAAACTCGTCTGTGGCAAGATCTGTGAAATTAGTTCTACAAAACATTTAGTAAGAATAAATAAGTTGTTGCCAAACTGTTTAGACTTGTAATTTAACGAGGTTTTTAAAGAAACTGCTTACGAAGTAAATTTAACAAAACATCAAGCCTGTAATTCAAGAAAGGTATGGCAGAGATAATCCACACATACACATTTCGCCAGGTACGTTTTTATCTTATACTACCTTTTGTCCACGGGTTCACTCTCGTTAAATCCGGAGTAACACAGTTCCACCTGAATTGCAGGTACTTGCTACCTATAGTTTTTGCCTTTGTGCATTATTTATTCTTATAACAAAGCTAAGTTTCCCATTTCTTCCCTCTTTCTCCCTCATTACTCGCTTTAAAAAAAAAGTTAGCCTTATGTCCGTCTCCAGGGTTCCAACTATCTCTGTACCATTAAGGCTTGAAGAGGTAACAAACTCACTTTCGCTTTTATAATATTAAATCTTTACTAATATTATAAAGCTGAAGAGTTTGTTTGTTTGTTTGAACGCGCTAATCTCAGGGACTACTGGTTGGAATTGGAAAATTATTTTAGTGTTGGATAGTCCATTTCTTGAGGAAGGCTATAGGCTATATAACATCAAGCTACGACCAACAGGTGCTGAGCAGCGTGGGTGAAACCGCGTGGAACAGCTAGTATTATATATAGTAAGCATTATTAGGTACTCTGCTGAGCCTTCCACAGTTTAAAAGCGTTATGTTTCGCACTTTCTATACGACCTCTATCTCATTTGACTTTTATTTCTTTAAACCTAATTCAACTAATAAGCATAAAAATACAAACGTCAACTCAATCAGCTGACAATGGTTGCTCAACCTACGAGCTGTTGGATAACCGATCGTGTTGACATCGGTTGATAGGCGGCAACCATTCACGGTATGTTTAAATATAAATATCTTGAGACAACTCACACACGGCTATCTGATCCCAAGCTAAGCAGAGCTTGTGTTATGGTAACCAGACAACTGATATACATACTTATATAATTTATAAATACATACATATTATAGATAAATCACACCCAGACACGGAACAAACAATCATGCTCATCACACAAAGTTTGTCCTGGGTGGGAATCGAACCCACGACCTCCGGCTCAGCAGTCAGGACCACTAACCACTAGACCAACAGGCCAGTCAAAGTGTTTGTTATAAGTATGTATTTCTATTTCTCAAGTCTAAGTTTTATTAGAGGGGCCTGTCGAAGCCACCATCTGCCGGGGTTGTGGGTTGTTCGAAAGAGATACCACGGCCCCTTAACATAAAGGGCAATAGAAGGAACATGGATGGGTTTTAGTCAGTACAAAATTCCGGAGATTATTATTAGACGGGCCTGTTGGTCCAGTGGTTAGTGGCCCTGACTGCTGAGCCGGAGGTCGTGGGTTCGATTCCCACCGAGGACAAACTTTGTGTGGTAAGCATGATTGTTTGTTCTGTGTCTGGGTGTGATTTATCTATAATATGTATGTATTTATAAATTATATAAGTATGTATATTAGTTATCTGGTTACCATAAAACAAGCTCTGCTTAGCTTGGGATCAGATAGCCGTGTGTGAGTTGTCCCAAGATATTTATTTATTAGAGATGATGAAATGCAAACCTGTGTGCGCAGGCACAGTTGCACTCTCTGTTCCCTCACTCTCATAGTCCAATAGGACGGCAATCCAACACGACCGGAGAGAGATCAGACGCTAGACTAACAGTTTAACGTGATTTCAGAGGCACGGGGGTATCTTACCGCCAACTTCCAAACTCCGGGCTGCTACCTACTGTGAAAATCGTAATGGAAAAACCAATAACACTTTTTGCTCATCCCAGTAACAGAACCCAGGACCGTAAACTACTGTGAGTCTAACTGAGCAGTTACGAAACGGAGCCTTTTTTGCGATGGGAAATCCGACCATGTTCCTTCTTTTGCGCTCTATGTACCGGGTCCGCGGTAGGTATATCTATAACTGAGCCTTGACATACGATTATGTACAATCCTTACTAATATTATAAAAGCGAGAGTGTGTTTGTTTGTTTGTTACGTCTTTATGCCTAAATGGCCAAATCGATTTGAATAAATTTTGGTACAGAGATAGTTGAGACCCTGGAGACGGGCATAGGCTAAAAAAAAGTGATGAAGAGGGAAGAAAAGGAGAAAGAAAGATATTTTTTTTCAATCATCACGCGGGCTAAAGTTAGCGTAAGCCCAAACTAAGCCACGCGGGTGAAGTCGCGGGCGGAAGCTAGTAAAGTATATGCCTGATAATATGTTGTTTTATAAAGTAGCATTTTACACACGAAGGTGACAATCTCTTACGTATTAAGCACAACTTCCTTAAGAAATCAAGGTGACAGTTATTGACGAGTTGAAGATAAGGATTCGTACACAGGGGGCTACAAAATGTGGCTGCAGAAGTATTGCAACATCTGTACAATTGTTTTTTTTTTTTCATAAAATGTTAAATGTTTGTAGTTGCGTGTGTTACACAAAAATTGAAAGGGAGTCGTTTGTCTTGGTATGGACATGTAATGAGGAGAGACTAAAAGAGTAATGGATCTGAATGTTTATGGATGAAGAAGGAGAGGAAAGCCAAAGAAAGCATTGTGTATAATTATTTCATTGTGAAATATGTCAGTATCCTTGTTTCCAGGAAGAAATGTGAGGAACTGCTTATTATACCTCCACAACCACAGTAAACGGGTTACACGATGGTCATTGTTTGCGGATGGGAAATTTTTTAAAAACTTCCCTCATTATGGCGGAGCGGAGGGAATTGTTAGACTTTTACTAACTAAAACCCGCGCATGCTCCTTCTTTTGCCCTAAATGTTCCGGAGCTAAGGTACCTTTTTCAAACAACCTACAACCCCGGAACACCATGCCCTTTGGTAGCATTCTGGTAAACAGAAACCAGAAATAACCATGAAACAAGTTAATAATAGTAAAGTATGTCAATATCGAACATATTATTAAGCAATAAACTAAACAAGTTTCTTGCAAAGTTGCTCAACAGTTGTCCAGTGAGTACACAGTCTTATTTCACTATACTTAGTGTATTAGTATTCTTTCTACTTACCCTAGTTTGAATAGCAAGTGTGTGATGCAATATTGTACTGTTTAGAAAACGAGAAATAAATAAATAAATAAATAAATAAATATCTTGGGACAACTCACACACGGCTATCTGATCCCAAGCTAAGCAGAGCTTGTGTTATGGTAACCAGACAACTGATATACATACTTATATAATTTATAAATACATACATATTATAGATAAATCACACCCAGACACAGAACAAACAATCATGCTCATCACACAAAGTTTGTCCTGGGTGGGAATCGAACCCACGACCTCCGGCTCAGCAGTCAGGGCCACTAACCACTGGACCAACCGGCCCGTCCAAAGAAATGAATTAAAAAGATTGATTTTCTTGTATTAAGAAGTTTTTTATCAGTAAAGACAGAAAGAACATACCACCGGCAAAGAGCGAGTCAGTCTCCCGCACCGCGGGTTCCGTTCAAACTTGCGAAATAAACAGCCATATCTTTTGACTGCGTAGACTATAGAAGGTTGATTTTTGTACTATAGTAAGGAAAGAAAAGGCTAATAATAAAGGGGGCCCTTAAAGATGGCTTGCCTAACAACAATAAACAAGGACGGTAAGCTTACGGACAGTTCTTTAATATTAATATATATTTTTAATTTTCGTTTGTTCATAAAAAATAAATTAAAATTATTTCCTGTCCCTAAAAAAAATTTTTGTTTACCGCGCTTATCACCATTTTAAATGCATAAAGAAAAAGGTTATGAATTGGCATTATATTTTATTTCATGCATTTTTTTGTCCAAAATATGAATAATCACGATAATAGCCAACTCACAGTATATTGCGATAAATAATATGTCAAGATCTAAAAATCCTAACAGACATAATTTCCAGCAGAATTCTCCTCATCGAATTTCACTTAAGAATTTAATTGTCGGGCTAATTTATGTAGACTAAATCGTTAATTTCTTATTAAAGACGCAATAAATCTTAATTTCAACAAATAACAGCTATCTAAATCTCCTAGAGAGTAAGAAAATCTCCATCAAAATATGTTAAAATATGTCATAAAAGCAATAATTTATTCCCTGCCCATACATCACAGACAACACCGTGAATATACACACAAAACCGCGTTCCGATTACAAAACAAGTTTCGGATATTACGTTACAAAAATAACAGTTGTTACATAACGTAAAAAAACGTGTTAAAAATATTACCGTTATTCTGCGTTCAAAAATATAACACTATTTTGTTCACTGCACTTTGTCACAGATGTCTAAGAGAAAACACTTTTTTTTTGTTTTTTTTTTGCGCCACGTCTTATTGTGGCGATGGTATAAAGCTTACTGCCTTATTGCCCCTCCAAGTTGGGTAAAGTGATAGTGTTTAAGGCTAAGTTACATTGGTGAGAAATATTTTGCGATTTTATTCTTTTGTTGATTTTATATGCAAGATTTTTTGTAGGGTTTTCTTGATTTTAATATTTAACATGGTGTTAATCCTTACTTCCTTACTAATATTATAAAAGCGAAAGTGAGTTTGTTTATTTGTTTGTTTGTTACCTCTTCACGCTTTAATGGCTAAACCAATTTTGATGAATTTCGGTACAGAGATAGTTGGGACCCTGGAAACGGACATACGCTAACTGAGAATTGAGAGAGAAAGAGGGAAAAAAGGGAAAACTTAGCTTTGCTATTACAAATCAATAAGGCGTTAAGGCAAAAACTGCAGGTAGCCTGCTACCTGCAGTTTTTCGGTATAACACAGTACCTGTACTGTGTTATACCGAAAACGTTATTAACGCGAGCAAAGCCGCAGCAAAAGCTAGTTATAGGTAAAATTTAAATGGGACCCCTTCGTGATTATATTTATTTATTTATAAAAACTTTATGCACATGTATCAAAACAATGTACAAAGGCGGACTTAATGCCTTGGGCATTTTCTCCCAGTCTACCTTAGGGTGATGCAGAGAGAAAATAAAGTAGGTGCAGGGTGCATAACAGAAAGTATAAGAAATAATTATATATATAATTAAATAATAATACCATTAAATAATAAAATAATTATACCCTTTCAGTAATACAAAGTATTATGAAAATCAGCTCACAATTGACGAAGAAATAGCATAACAAACGTACAAAAAAAGCAGTCGAATTGACAACAAATCGACTTTTTAAAGTCGGTTCAAAAACACATTTACAGAACATTCCAGAACACAGACCTTGTAAATTAAAAGTCGTAACCAAACTAAACATTTTTATGAACACACCCTAACAGTTACACACACAGAAACACAATGTGCAATGTTTAACAGTAACTATGTACTTATGTATGTTTGTGTGTGTCTAGAATGCAGCATTAATATTAAAGAGTTTGCATGCTCGCCCGCTCTCTGCTGGTCCCGTCAAGGTTGTAGCTTGATGATACAGTGTGACTAGTTATGTGCGTTGATGTCGGATCTTGTTTTTGAAAATGACTTCTGTTCCTTGCACGAAATATATGACACTAGCTGCGCCCTGCAGTTACACTCGCATGATGATAAAAAAGTATCCTATGTGTTATTCCAGACTATAGTCTACCTCTGTGCTAAATTTCATCAAGATCCGTTCAGTACTTTTATCGTAAAAGAGGATCAAACATAGGTACATCCATACTCACAAACTTTTGCAGTTTTATATAATACTAGCTTTCGCCCGCGGCTTCGCCCGCGTTAAACTTGGGGTTAACGGTTCCCCTTGCGCCTTATTGATTTGTAATAGCAACGCTAAGTTTTCCCTTTTCTTCCCTCTTTCTCCCTCACATCCCACTTTTTTCAAAAAAATATTAGCCTATGTCCGTCTCCTGGTTCCCAACTATCTCTGTACCAAAATTCATTACAATCGGTTTAGCCATTAAAGCGTGAAGAGGTAACAAACAAACAAACAAATAAACAAACAAACTCACTTTCACTTTTATAATATTAGTAAGGACTAGCTGTGCCCAGCGGTTTCACTCGCTGCCCACTTAGGGCTAAGAAAAATAGATGTTGGCCGAGTCTCAGACCTACCCGGTATGTACACAAAATTTTGTTTAAATCGGTCTAGCCGTTTTGGAGGAGTATGGGAACGAAAACTGTTACACGAGAATTTTATGTATTAGATATATAGTAGGATATATATATAGTAAGATATATAATATATGGTAGGATTAATAAGATAGAATGACCTTAAAATGTATGTTTCTCTCAACTATGTTGAGGTTGGATTCTAGTCTGCCCGGTATTTTACATGCCTGTATTTTACATGGAGCAGCTGCTTATCTGACCTCCACAACCCAGTTAGTGCTGAAACGTGAAATACGATCCTACTTGGTAAGACTTCGGGCCACCGACCACTTGCAAATTGATCTTAACTTGATCAAAATCAAATATTTACGATCCACGGCTTGTTCTAGCCAAACGTAACTTAGCGAGTAACAAATTACAAAGACGCCATGGCCTCTCATGTCAGTTAATTGTGGTGTTTTTTACGTCTTCACGCCTAAACGGCTTAACCGTTTTCGATGAATTTGATGATACAGAGATAGTTGGGACCCTAGAGACGGACACAGGAAGGGAAGTAAAGCGAAAACTTAGCTTTGCTATAACATAAGGCGCACGGGCAAACACTGCAGGTAGCAGGTACCTGCAAATCAGGAAAGGGGAACTGTATTACCCCGTATTTAACGCGAGCGAAGCCGCGGGCAAAAGCTAGTGTATTTATAAATATTTGTGATGGTTTGTTTGTTGATTTTTTTTGTTTTTCTTTCTTTTTTTCCTGAAGTTCTTTATAGCCTATTTTATATAACCACGGCTTCCTTGTGTATAACACACTAGCCGTTCCACGCGGTTTCACCCACGCTGCTCAGCACCTGTTGGTCGTAGCGTGATGTTATATAGCCTCAAGAAATGGACTATCCAACACTAAAATAATTTTCCAATTCCAACCAGTAGTTCCTGAGATTAGCGCGTTCAAACAAACAAACAAACAAACTCTTCTTCTTTATAATATTATAAGTATACATTTTACGGAAATATTGAAACTTATCAGAACTTTGCAAAGCCTATTCATAAATCAATATCGCGTATTATGTAATAGTTTTTTAAAAGGAAGTGAATGATAAATGAATAAAAGATTTAAATGCAATATTAAGAGTTCCTGTTAGGCATAACAATTAGATTGCGGGTTAGCGTGGCCCCGGAACACAAAAGGCAAAAGAAGGAACATGGATGGGGTTTAGTCAGTACAAGTGAGGCTCTCCCCCCGCTCTGCCTCGCTCGGGGGAAGTTATTGGGTGAGGTGAGTATAACTGTAAAAAATATGGGCAGATAGTTCAGGGAATAAACAAAAGTAAAACTACGTATGTTAATTAATTTATAATTAGGTACAAAAATATAGTTAAAATACAATTTATATTTACATTAAAATTACAAATTTTAGAGTTAATAATGTTTTTATGGCAAAAAATACATTTTTAATGGTTTTAGAAAATAAGTGCCACTTATACAATCACCAATATTTGTAAATAAAAATCTATTGTCTTTCTTTATTTATATTTATGATACATTTGAATGATGTAGACAGTTTTTTGGGTGAATTTCTTAGGTAAGTAAGTAATGTACAAATGCCTGCACATCAAGCTACTACAATCTGTCAGATTTCTTTGATAGATTTTCAACTTTATTTCTAAAGTATTAAGGTTCAAGGTTCATTGGGAAAAATTGACAGTTTCGGGTAGCTTGACCTGCAGGCGTCTGTACATAGATATACTTTAATAACATTGAAAAGAAATAGTAACCGGCCAGAATAACATTGTTATTTTCCCTTAATATTTTAAAACATTTAAATTATAATTTTGTTGCTCCCAGTGGTCAAATAACTCTCGTCGTCAGTTTCGTTTTTTTTTTTGTGTAACTTGACCTTCTAATTATTATCATTGTTAATAATTAATGTGTCAGTCAATTTCGGCTTGATAATTTTTAATTTAATTTTAGTCATCGTACACACGGCGACCAATCACGTTAAACAAAACTAGTTTAAGCGAAATTCTCATTGTACACAAATTAAATACAAAGTGAGGCCAGGTTAAACTGAAAAAGTATAGCTTGATAAATCGACGTGACTATTCAAAATCGTCAGTCAGGCATTCGTTCGGTTCACATAAATTCTGAAAGCCTTAGCAAATCTGATATCTAGTAAATAATATAAAATATTGACAACAGATTAAAAATAGCTTTCAGAAAGCAATGGCCAATCACATCAAGTGTGACTTTTAAACATTTTTAAGGTTGAAGCGCCAGGAAAGATCGTGAAATTGGGTAGTTGACACCATTAACCAAAAATTTTAAAACACATTTTTTCTGAAAGAACACCTTATTCTAGACCTGAGAACTCCATTCATTTCAAAATGACTTTAAAATTCGATTTTTGGTTGCTCTTAAATCAATAAATAGTTGCATCATTGATTTGACAACTTAGTGACGTCATCGGTGGCGAGTCTCATACAAAATCTATGGAAGAAGCGCGTTTTGACAGCTCATAAAAAGTGTATCTATTGATTGGTGGTGTCAACTACCCTATTCAAATTACTTGCGTTTTTTGCAATATTTCTGTCACATTGTATGTTGATTTAAATATGATTCGCTATCGTAACAGAATTTACAAAATTAAAACCATTAATACAACTCTCAAGCCCAGAGCATTTATTTCTTAAATGCCAAGAAACAAAAGGATGAAGTTACAGTCCCAGTCACAAGGCATACTAACTTGTGAAAGTACTGTAGTTACCCATTCCAAATTTCCTTCTATGGAGAAGCATGGGTAAAAACACCATTGACACTCTTTTAAATTATAATATTTTTTCAAAATCATAGTTGCATCATTCATGTTGAGATGAATATTAAGAGCGTCTAAACTAAAAATAAAGTAAGTAAGTAAATATCAGTAAAAAAAAAATTAACCGTGGCAGCCAAGAGTGATCAGCCCCAACTGACAGCGCCCTTTCGCAAACATGACGCTTGGATCAGTAACATTCAACCATTTAGAATGACCCTGGCAGAATAGTCGACATCGGCTCAGTTGCCAAAGAAGAAAAAAAAAACCATTTAGAAGGGATTAAAATGAGACACATGACACCATCAGCGAGACATTTAAGTGTGCATGACATTTTCTCAACCACCACCTACTTAGTCAGATGATTTATTAATGATATTATTTTAATTCAAGAATTTGAATTTGTGGCCTACTCTGGCGCCATCTCTTAAAGTGCCCTAAAGATATCAAACCTTCTCTTATCTACCTATCGTCAGTCAATATTGTCAGTAACTGTATCTTCACCATGACACTTCATTTTCTTTCTTAAGACTTTTAAACTTCCTTTGTCGCCTTCTTCTACTCCCTACCTCAACTTTGTCACTTTTAACTTGTAAGTTTTGACTGTCAGTTTGTCCTGAAGTTGTCGTGTCAGTCACTTGTTTGTCATTCTTGTCTTGTACGTCAGGTTTGTCAGTCTTGCCTGATTGTTTCATGACGTACTCGTGTCGTTTACGTCGGGCTGTTAATCGTCGTCTGTCATACGAATTGTTGTGTGTGTTACCCCTGGAAAATTTAGAATTTTGGTTAAGTTTAGGTTTAAGGAAGATTTGACAAGCAGAACTTACAGACTTGACTGATAAAGACAGAAAAGTGTGGGTGTTGCGACAACGCATATCTCAATTTTGTCAAATAAGGAAATGATGTTAATATTATCATTATTCGATAGCATGGGACAAGTATAAAAGCAGCTTTACATTTTTCAAGGTTATATTTATTAAATTATTATTTGAAAATTTACTTATAATTTGACGTGAAATTAGTTTGTCTATTTTACTTTTTTAAGCTTTTACTTATTGTTAATTTTCTTTTTATACATTTTATAAAATTATGGTAACTTTAGATTGAAATTGGTAACTATCGTTATTTTTTAATATTTATTATGACTAAAAAAAGTAAAATAAAATATCACATTTCTAATTTCAAATCGATCACAAATTCTATCGGCAATTTTGAATTTTCACTAAATGATGATGTGAATTACGTAGGTACTCCAGTGAAATTTTTTTTAATAAATTAATTAGTAAAAAAATATAAAAATATTTAATATCGCTAATGTTGTACAGTAAGCCACATGTCATGGTAACACTTTTATTTTTAATAGGCCTAGCTTAGTACGTAGTTTCAATAGAATGCAAGGCCAGCTTATATTGGTCATGTTACCTATGACGTGCGGTCTACTTTACCTATGACATTTTTGCATTAAAATTAATTGTACTTAAGATTGAGAATAATCTCTTATTTGTCTTTTTAAAAAAGTATTCATTAGAGATGTACTGACTGTAGTGACGTCGATGAGATATTTTTTTTTGAGATTTGGAAGTTTTTAAATAACTTCCCCTGCTCTAGGCGGAGCGGGGAGGAGTGTCAGACTTGTACTGACTAAAACCTATACATGTTCGTTCTTCTAACCTTTATGTTCTGGGCATACGGTATCTCTTTCGGGCAACCCGCAACCCGCGCAGGCAGTTTCCTTGGCAGGTATTTTTTAAGTACAGGATTCAAAATGATTGTGTTATCTAGATACCAAAGTCAATTAAATAATTATCAAAATACTTTTTAGTGTGTTTGTTATTATTAAAGAAAACTATATTAAACATCAATAAAATCAATAGTAATTCTTCTTCTCCTATTA
This sequence comes from Ochropleura leucogaster, assembly GCA_958449745.1. Taxonomy (NCBI): domain Eukaryota; kingdom Metazoa; phylum Arthropoda; class Insecta; order Lepidoptera; family Noctuidae; genus Ochropleura; species Ochropleura leucogaster. The sequence goes on from OY288227.1 coordinate 1,316,481, forward strand.
ATAATAATAATCACTCTATAATAACGTCCCAGATTGAAGAGGAATGGTACAGACGACGGCAGGTCAACATATACTAACCTGATCTCTCTACTACGAATCGCACACCGTAGTAGAGAGATCAGGTTAAAATGGTTTTGTGTAGGTGTAATGGTGTTGATGTGCCGTCGTCTGTACATTTAGCTAAAGTTACCCGGACCATGTAACAGCGAAAACATAATCGGAAATTTTTAGTCGATACGTCACTATTAAGTCAGTACATCGCTACAGAACATAGGTCTACTTTTTCCCGTTAATGTAGTTGCCGGCCTCGTCTTTGTACAGGTCTTCATTTATCCCGTAGAATGCTGGAGCGTTTGGACAATCCACCTGGAAATAAATCATAGGAAATTTTAATTTAATTAACCCCTTGTATGCCGGAACGTAGATCTACGCGAGACACAATGCGTAATTAATTGTGTCTGTAATTGCGGCATACAAGCGGTTAAAAGCCACAAAAGAAGAAAGAAATTTAGGTTTGTTTAGCACATGCTATAAGTGCATACAACAACAAAGAAAGAAAGAAAAAAAAATCATGATAAGGTTTTGTTATTTATTTAAAAAAAATAACAAAACCTTGAAACCAAACACAATAATCATATAATTATTGTGTGTCTCACGGCTGCGACAAATAGGCCTATAGATGCTAAGTAAGACCACAATAAGAATCGGCTAGAGAGGAGGTATCCGATAAGATGCCGTTAATGGAGGAGTATAAAGGAAGAACACATATTCTGCCGATCACAAATTAATTTGGATAAGGGCAAGAGAATGATACAATTAACGCTAAGTACTAATTTTCCTTAGCAGTTATTTGTCCTGTTATGGCCAAGTAATGAGGAGGGACGAAGCACATCTGACTAAAAGAGTGATGGATCTGAAGAGCGAGAGGAAGGCCAAAGAAAAGATGGATGGATTGTGTAAGAAATAATATGAAGCAGAAAGGAGTAAATGATGCCGTGACGTCTGATAGGGGAGAATGGAAGAAGAAAACGTGTTGCGCCGACCACAAATAGAATGGGACGAGGGCAGGAAAATGATACCTAATGATGACTAACTTTCCTTAGCAGTATGTTAAAACACTGACAAGTATGGGTTTTGCTCATTTTAGTTAACGCTAGTTACTAACAAAAATAGGTTACCTTGAAAAACCAGTCGCAGACCCTGGTCCTCTGGTTGAATACGGTTCCAGGTCCGCAAATAAAGGAGTACATTAGGTTGCCTCCAATGCTAGGGACGCACCAGTGCCAGACCTGCAAGAAAGAGACTTAGTGTTATGAATATTTGTGCAGGCGTTCAAATTCTGCTGCTTTGTGTTTGGACCTACGCTGTCCTCTCATACGTAAGTACTAACGCTGGAACAATAATATTGTAAAAACAAATGATTTTAAAAGAGTAACCATGGAGTTTCTTGCCGGTTATTCTCCATAGGAAACGACCAACCCAAACCGTGCACCTTTTCTAGACGTTTTATAAGTGCCCATGTGGGCCCTACTTATGTGAAATAAAAATATTTTGAATATGATTAGCGCAGTGGCTACAGCGCTATGTGTTGTGGATTCGATAATTCAATGGCTTACAAGTCTTTGTTCAGGGTTTGTTTGGATGTTTTTTAAATGTTGGTAAAAATCTTAGTGTGGGCGCAAACTTATATAATTTAAAACATTGTCCCTTTTTTTTCCTGTAACGCACCCAGCGTTACAGGAAAAGCAGACCCGAAAAAACTATCTGTAGGGTGTGTGTGTAACTATCTGTGTGTATACACATATTTGTTCCATGCGGGGATCGAACCTGCAACACGCAGCGCAGCAGTTGATCACTGAGCCACTGCGCCAACCGTGTCGTTGTACTATCCTACTTTAATATTATTAATACGAATGTTTGTGAGGATTATATAGATGGATGTTTGTTACTCTTTCTTGTCAAAACGGCTGAACGTATCTTGGTGAAATTTAGCACAGAGGTACCTAGATTATAATCTGGAATAGCACATAGGATACGCTCGTTTCAATCATCACGCGGGCGAAGCTACGGGCGCCAGGTAGTTAAAATACTTTCCATTTGATGCCGAAAAAAAACCTTTTCGAAACTGCATAGCAAACATTCTAAGCTACGAAACTTATTGCTCTGATTTTTAAATCAGGCTTCTGCTACTTCTCTTCTGTTTGTTCTCCTTTTTAACTGACTTCAAAAAAGGTGGAGATTCTGTGTTCAACTGTTTTTAGGGTTCCGTAGTCAACTAGGAACCCTTATAGTTTCGCCATGTCTGTCTGTCCGTCCGTCCGTCCGTCCGTCCGTCCTCGCTTAATCTTTGTGACCGTTAGCACTAGAAAGCTGAAATTTGGTGCCAATATTATATATCAATCACGCCGACAAAGTGGTAAAATAAAAATTTGAAAAAAATGTTTTATTAGGGTAGCCACCCTATATGTAAAGTGGGAAGTGTTTTTTTTTTAATTTCAACCCTAACGTGTGATATATTGTTACAAAGGTATTTAAAAATGAATAGGGGTTTACTAGGATCATTTTTTGATAATGTCAATAATTTCGGAAATAATCGCTCCAAAAGTAAAAAACAATGTGTCCCCCCCCCTCTAACTTTTGAACCATAAGTTTAGAAAATATGAAAAAAAACTGAAAAGTAGAACTTTATAAGGACTTTCTATGAAAATCATTTTGAACTTGATTGACACAACAGTTTTTGTACAAAAAAGACGAAAAGTTGTACAAAATAATTTCTGGACTAGGTTTGTAGTATAATCGTATATGCAAGCATTTTTTGTAACTTTGTTTACATGTTTTATTATCCTGAACGTATCTTTTTTCAAACAAAAAAAGAATTATTGAAATCGGTTCTCGCAATCCAAAATTACCACCGAAATTGCACGTCTTTGTATTAATTAGTAACCCAATTCCCCGAGAGATGGCGCTGTAGGTACTTATTACATTGGATCGGGTATTACCGAATTGTTCGGTTGGCCTCATAACTGGGAACACTTATTGTGACGGACGGGAAACTACGGAACCCTACACTGAGCGTGGCCCGACACGCTCTTGGCCGGTTTTTTTTTTATGTATGTTCACCGATTACTCCGCCAACTGTAGACCGATTTTTATAATTCTTATAAATTTAAGAAGTGGTCCCATATCAATTTTATTTATATGGCTTAGGAGATTATGAGTTATCGTCTACAATACATATTTTTTTCTTCAATGTCTATATGGACGATCTGCAAATATATTTTTAGTAACAATGGAAAATGAATGCTTGATAAAAAAATATATCATCATATCATAACTAAAAAAATATTTTCGTTTCCTTACGCCCGATTATGTGCAGGAACCTCCCGAAACTTCCGTGTCCGGAGAGGACCTGCGTCAGTTGGTAGGTGAGTATACCGTGATGCCTCTCCAGCCACTCCTCAAAGGGACTTATCGCCATTATTGTGGCGTTTTTTGGGGTGGAAAATCATCAAATGACTTCCCCCGCTCAGGGCGGATGGTAGTGTCAGACTTTTACTGACTGAAACCCACCCATGTTCCTTTTAATGCCCTTTACGTTCCGAGGCCGCGGTATCTCTTTCGAACAACCCGCAACCTACAAATACCCCTTAAACTAACACTAAATTATGTAGGTAGGTACTTTATACTTACTTGGCACATCGTTTCAGGGTCAGCGTAGTACCCGGGTATTTTGTCATCGCAGGTGAATGACAACCCTTTGGGTACCTCCGTGAAGACCGGGTAGTCTTCCCCGGGGATGTAGCCGTCTAATGACTGGAAAGACCAAAGAGTTGACGTTATTATAAATAAAAAAAATATAATATAAATATAAAATATATAATTCATTGTTTTAGACAAGTAAAAAAAGCCTTTATGCTCCCTGTATGTTTTTTTCTCATAATATGTGTTTTGTGTGTGCATAAATAAATACGTTCCTTAAATAAGTTCCTTTTGTGGTACGGAACCCTAAAAATGTGATTGGAAATATTCTTTTAGGCAAGTAATGCCTGTGTTAGGAGGCTCTGTTCTTCTGTTACAACACGTGGCATGAAGGCGAACTATATGTTTTTATAGCTTTTGCCCGCGCCTTCGCTCGCGTTAAATTCGGGGTAACACAGTTCCCCTTTCTCCGCTACCTGTAGTTTTTGCTATAGCGCCACATTTATTTGGAATAGCAAAGCTAAATTTTCTCTTTTTTAGGTATAGAAATAAAAAAAATATATATTTGTGTTGGGGTTTTCCATCCAAGACTACTCTGCTCTGGATTTGTGCCTACAGCCGACTACAGTTTCTGTTTACCCCTTTGGAGATTCAAGGCACGTCTTTATTATAAAATAAGTTGATGAAAACGGAAAAAAAATCAAAACGAAATATTATAATGTTGCTTACAATGTAATATTTATTGAGCTAGTGCCGAAAACACTACTTATTAATGCAAGTATGCACCGCTTGAATTAACAGTAGGTAAGTAGGAAAGAAAGTGTACAGACATTACAATAACTACACGAATGTGAAGGGAAGTTGTGGCAGAATGATTTATAAGGTAACAAACATTATGGAATTTCCATGGGCAAATATTACGATCATCGCGTACTATTCGCTCAAAAATAGTACAGACGCCAGCAGGTCAAGCTACCCGAAACTGTCAATTTTTACCCAATGAACCTTGAACCTAATTCTTTAGAAATAAAGTCGAAAATCTATCAAAGAAATCTGACAGATTGTAGTAGCTTGATGTGCAGGCGTCTGTACATTTTGAAAATTTGTCATAGCAGGCTCGGAATGAATAAATTGTGTAAAATTCATGGCATGTTAAACTTTATCGTCTGAGCCAGTTTTCGAATCCTCCTTTTTGCAGTCAAGTAAAAATACGACGAATAAAAAAAACCGTTTTTAAAGGAGCTCTTTTGCTATGTTTATACAATTTCTAATTACGATTTAGTTGAAAGATTTATTTTAATACTATTTTAAGGAAGGATTTAAAGCAGAAATAATTTAAATATTGTGAAGATATTTCGAGTTCGCTTCACGCGCTGATGTATGGATGTTTGTTACTCTTTCACGTCAAAAGGGCTGAACGGATTTTAATCAAATTTGGCATAAAGATAGATTATAGTCTGGAATAACACATAGGATAGTTTTTTTTATATCACGCGGGCCAAGCTGCGGTTGCCAGCTAGTTAAACAAAAAAACTCAAAGCAAAGAAATTCTGTATTTCTGAGAAGATAATTTAACAAAACAACATTCATTCAAATTTAATATAAAAAATTTGAGGTGTCAAGGGACACCCGGATGGAACGAAGTTTCTATAGAAATGAAAATATCTGGCTTGCTTTCTATAAGAGAAAGAGACAGACAGAGAAACATACGACACCGCACAGCTTACAATAGCTTACTATAGCAAAAAGTATCGTGACAACTTTTCGTAAGATTTTTTTTCCGTCTAGCCCCCTTTCACAACGCGCGATAAGGAACTTCGTTCCAATAACCAATCAAGTATGATTCAAAGACTTGCAATCCGGGTTCCGTACTAGAATTTATTAAAAAAAGTTTGTTAGAAATCTCAAAATAATGTTACACACAGACTGAAAAACATTTCAGTCTATTATTATAATTATTATTTTACATTTTTTAACGTCGACTAACTTGAATGAAAAATTACCATTCAATAATAAAAGACGACTAGCTTATCAAAGAAAAAAAAAAACCGTTAATCTGATTTTCCAACAAGATAATCTACCTAATGACAGGCAAATTAAACAATAATAGATACAATAATTACTGTTTAATAATACCTACTTAGTTAATCAAAGCTGTGAATTAATAATATCCCAAGTGTCGCGTGTTTGTAACACACGCAGCGACTTTTTTGTCGTATCGTGTAACATGCGATTTTTCGACGTCTGATTCATTTCCGAACAAAATAGTTTTGTATAAAAAACGGTTCAGATATATTTATAAGACGACTAGCTGTGCCAAAATGTAGGTCATTTTGCAGTTTTAATTGAATATAAAATACATACCGTTCCGTTTTTGTAAAATTTTAGATATCTCTTTAGTCTATAAAATTTCCTTTGTTACTACTTACTAGCTGTGCCCAGCGGTTTCACCCGCTGAGGTTTGGTGGCATGAAAATAGATGTTAGCCGATTCTCAGACCTACCCGATATGCACACAAAATTTCGGCAGGTCAAGCTACCCGAAACTGTAAATTTTTCCCAATGCACCTTGAACTTAATACTTTAGAAATAAAGTCGAAAATCTATCAACAAAATCTGACAGAATGTAGTAGCTTGATGTGCAGGCGTCTGTACATCGTTGAAAGTTTCCGCTCCATTCTACCTCACGGCATGCAAATTTACAGAATCTTTACTAATTTTATAAAAGCGAGTATGAGTTTGTTTGTTACGTCTTCACGCCTAAATGGCTAAACCGATTTTGATGAATTTTGGTACAAAGAGAGACCCTGGAGACGGACATAGGCAATTTAAAAAAAATGGGTATGAGGGAGAAAGAAAAGGGAAAACTTAGCTTTGCTATAACCATAAATAAGGCGCAAGGGCAAAACTACATGTAGCAGGTACCTGCAAATCAGAATAGGGGAACTGTGTTACCCCGAATTTTACGCGAACGAAGCCGCGGACAAAAGTTAGTTATTTTTTTACAGTATTCTAATGATTAAGAATTTATTTATTCAACTCTACTACTGATCTCGTGATAAATTTGACAGATCATCAATTTTACTATTGTATTAATAATTATTGCATTGTTTTTTTTTTTCAAATGACAATTTAATAAGCACATTGTTATTTTTTAATCGACACTAATCTGATAATTAAAAGATTATCCAGCTGCTAAATATTTTAGATACTAGATAAGCAATGAGCATGAAATCCTATTTCAATCATTTTCATTGAAGTGAGAAATTTTTGTCATTGCGTTCAAGGCGGAATTACCACACTAGCCGTCATGCAAGGGTGTTATAGAGCCGAAAACAGCAGTGACAAATTCCCACGTGAACACGTAAATGAATAATTTTAAAACTACTTACGGCTAATGACCGGTCGACAAGATAAAATAATACTGTTAGAACTCCTACGGAACTCAGGTTGATCCCGCACAGTCGTTTTTGTTGTGTCATTTTCGCTGCGGTGCCCTAATTGTGTGGGTTTAGCTCAAACCTGAAAAAAAAGGAAAATAGTTTTTAATTTGATTAATGTCGTATTCTTTTTCGTCAAGAAGGATTTATTGTCGTTATCTTAGTTCCACCATAAAACTAATAATATCTGCTAACTACTAGTCGAGTTTCATGATAACTGACAAATAAAATAAATAATAAAGCACACACGGCTATCTAATCCCAAGCTAAGCAGAGCTTGTGTTAAGGTAACCAGACAACTGATATACATACTAATATAATTTATAAATACAAACATATTATAGATAAATCACACCCAGACACAGAACAAACAATCATGCTCATCACACAAAGTTTGTCCTGGGTGGGAATCGAACCCACGACCTCCGGCTCAGTAGTCAGGGCTACTAACCACTAAAGCAAGAGGCCTGTCAAAATGCTTGCGCTGACTGGACAGGTACACCCAAATCAGTGTGGTTCTTTTTAAAAAGATCATTTCAGACACATATCGTATTAGAGTAGGTAAGTTAAATCAAAATGGGTAATAATCCTATTATCTTCTTCTAATAAATAAAAATCTCGTGTCACAATTTTCGTTCCCATACTCCTCCGAAACGGCTGGACCGATTTAAACAAAATTTTGTGTACATATCGGGTAGGTCTGAGAATCGGCCAACATATATTTTTCATACCCCTAACTGAGCAGCGGGTGACACCGCTGGGCACAGCTAGTATACATATAATATTGTAAATGCGAATGTTTGTGAGGATGTATGGATGTTTGTTACTGTTTCACCTCAAAAAGACTGAACGGATCTTGATGAAATTTGGCACAGAAGTAGATTATAGTCTGGAAAAACACATAGGATACTTTATTTTCGATCATAAGACGGGCGAAGCCGCGGGCGTCAGTTAGTGTTTACGTATAGTATAATTAAGATTATCACAATGATTTTAAACTGATAAAAATAGCGGAAGAAACATTACGTTTGCGAGTAATTTGAAAACTGAAAGTCTGAGAAATTATCTGGACTACTTAGATTGTGTAAAAAATAAATAAATAAATAAATATCTTGGGACAACTCACACACGGCTATCTGATCCCAAGCTAAGCAGAACTTGTGTTATGGTAACCAGACAACTGATATACATACTTATATAATCTATAAATACATACATATTATAGATAAATCACACCCAGACACAGAACAAACAATCATGCTCATCATACAAAGTTTGTCCTGGGTGGGAATCGAACTCACGACCTCCGGCTCAGCAGTCAGGGCCACTAACCACTAGACCAACAGGCCCGTCAAATACGCGCTATCATTCCTAAGAGGTTAGTTTCGGCTGTAAAAGAGAGATTACCCTCTGTGAGGGGGCCTCTGCTTGCCAGCCACCTTAGATGCGGGCCTGTGGACGGTGAGCAATGGGTAGCTCACCGTCCGTCCGGCTATTGACGACAGCCCGTGTCGATAGCGCATTTTGTGTTTCACGCGCGCCTCAAAAAGATGTCAATAAAGCAGAGGCGCTTGCCAGAGCCTCCGCCTGCCGGGGTTGCGGGTTGTTCGAAAGAGGTACCGCGGCCCCGGAACGTTAAAGGCAATAGAAGGAACATGGGTGGGTTTTAGTCTGACACTCTCTCCCGCACCACCCAGAGAGAATCCTTCTACCATTTCGGCATGCAAACATTGATGCAGTTCATCATCAAAAACGTATTTCGACGGTCCCTACAAATATAAGGTTAAGTCAAAAACCGAGGTTTACAGGAGAGCGTAATTTGTGTTCAATATTTTAACAGTTTTATGAGCTTTTTATTTTTTTTTTCACGTTTCCACGACACTTATTCGTTGTATTTAAAATACTTGTTCTCTTATACGATTTCTAAAACTAGGTAAATAAATTAAATAAAAATAAAAATCGTATGTCAGCATGTGCGCATAGATAATCTAAAGCCAGTGTAAAAAAAATGCCATTTTCGACATGTCTTTATGTAGGTACTTACGTAATCAAAATCAAAATATTTTTATTTTACATAGGTCTACATGGGCACTTATAAAACGTCGAGAAAAGATGCACGGTTCGGATTAGTCGTTTCCTATGGAGAAGAACCGGCAAGAAATTCCATGGTTACTCTTTAAAAATCATTTAGTTTTACAATGTTGTTGTTACAGCGAAAGACAATATGTCGAAAAAAATGTTTTTGTTTTGGATTGGATGGACCGTCGATTTAGTTTAGAACACGGATAAACAACCAAAATTTATCAGACAGAAATTCCGACACGGAGTAGTAACATTTGGTTAATAGGAGTGCAGTTAGTTTTTTTTTAAGGTTGTTACTGGTTGTTCTTTTACATTCTTTCTTTGGCATTCCTCTTTTACCAAATCAAATCAAATCATTTATTTATTTGCAACGAATGTGGGTTACATTAAAATACAGATGGAGAAATAGGAGTGAGCCATGCGCATTCTGCCTGAAAATAGGCATGCAAATATTTTAAACTAGCTGTTCCACGCGGTTTCACCCACGCTGCTCAGCACCTGTTGGCCGTAGCGTGATGTTATATAGCCTATAACCTTCCTCAAGAAATGGACTATCCAACACTAAAAGAATTTTCCAATTCCAACCAGTAGTCCCTGAGATAGTATAGATTATAGGTACCTATCTATTAAATTATAAATGAAGTGTCACAGTTATTAAAATTTAAAAATTACAAATTATACATAAATTAATTAAAATACAAAAATTACAAATTATACTTAAATTAATTATACCACCCACCAAATACCCATCCACATTCACACACAAAACATTCCTCACGACATTTTCCTCATTCCTCCGCAACATGCATTGATTAAAATCCCAACGAAAACCAATAATTAATTATATCTATGTGAATTAAAAGAAAAACTACTACAATGTCGTTACACAATGAAAATATTTGATTACAATTGTAATTGACTAGCTAAAGTACACTCGTTTGGTAGATTGCAATATGACATACCTATTATGTGAAATTGTGTTGGTGAACTGTGAAAATTAAAAGGTATGCAGAAAAGTAGATACAAGAATGTTACAGTACAAATTATTAATCGGTCTAAACTACCTTTGATGAATTTTGGTACAGAGATAGTTGGGAACCAGGAGACGGATAGACATTTTTTTTTTAAAGTGGTATATGAGGGAGAACGAGGGAAGAAAAGGGAAAACTTAGCGTTGCTATTACAAATCAATAAGGCGCAAGAGCAAAAACTGGTAGCAGGTACTGTGTTATACCGAATTGACCGCGAGCGAAGCCGCGGGCAAAAGTTAGTATAAAATAAATTGGTATCCCTACTAATATAATAAAAGCAAAAGTGAGTTTGTTTGTTACGTCTTCAGGCCTAAATGACTTAACCGATTTTGATGAATTCGAAACAGAGTTGGGACCCTGGAGACGGAGAACGGGTAAAATAGGCAATTTAAAAAAAAAAGTGAGAAAAGGGGGAGAAAGAGTTAAGAAAGGGGGAGAAAATGTATTTTTTTTTTATCTCACGCGGTCTTAATTTAGTGTAAGTCCATAGTAACTGCCACGCGGACAAAGTCGCGTCGAAGCTAGTTAATTATAAATCCAAAAAAAACATTATAGTTAGTACAGATACCGATCAACTCCGCTCAGAGCAGGGGAAGTTATTTTAAGATTAAAAAAAATTGTAACAGAATCTCCAACGTATTTGTCATGAGAAGAGTCATTACCCGAGTAGGTCAATAACAGAAACAATTGCCAAAGTTTAATAACAAAAAAAAACTGTATCATCGCATTAAAAAAGTATGTCATAATACAGGTTAATCGTTAACCTTGGTGTTGCAATCATATTGTTTTTTTAAAACAAGATAGTAATCTCTCCCACATCGTTTTAATAAAGGCTTTATGCTATATACAGTATGGAGCTCACTTCTAGGCAATAAATGAAACCTCAAGTAATACTAGTCCACAGAAGTATATTAAAATTAAATTTTAAATTAAAAACCGAAAATTAAAAAAATGAAATTTTCAAACAAAATAAATATCAAAATAAATTCAGTAAAAGTAAACACTCTGTTTAGACAACGTACCTTGACCCCAGGAGCGAAGTGCGGCAACAACGCATGTCGGCGCGCCACTTTGATTCGTTTGACAATGTGCGACGAAAATTAAATTCACTAAGTTAATTTGGTCGTAGTTTGTTCTTTTTTAGCACTCGATGTATTGTTCTATGGCTCATCCTAAACACACGCCCAGCTTGTCTAAGGCTGCAGGTTGGGTTCCGATAGAAATGTTCTAAGACTCGTTGTTCAAAAGAGGATGGAAGTGATGGAACATGACGCGGAGCAACTCCTTCATGGGTGTTGAGTACTATGTGCTGATTTTCCCTGATCCTTTGGACTGCTCCCAGGATTGTCCTGACACTAGTAGGGCAGACGCGAGTTGCTCCGTATCTCTCACGATAGGTACGTATAGTTAAGGCTGCATTTTGCCTGCATTCGCCATACAATAACACCATGTCTGTGTACTCTGCAGCACTGCAAAAATGCTGTTGCACGCGTACACAAAAGTTAAGTGTCGATTTCACCGTAAAAAATAACACACAACATAAAACTTAAAAACACAATTTACACACACACAAAGTCAAGTACTAATAAACTAATAAGTGTCCTTTTCACTGTAAACAATATTTAACTAAGTACCTACTTAGGTTATTGTCTAAAATCGCGTTATGAAGCAAAGCGCTCAAGTATGTCTACGAAATCTATGCGAAAGACACACACTACCGGAAGGGAACACCAGCGGTGACTGACAAATCGGAACTGAACTTCCGAAATCCAAAATAGCGAAAAAAATAAAAGTACCTAATAAGTAATGTAGGGCGAACGGCGCAATTATCGTAATCGCTTATCGATAACTTTTTACATTTATTCACCTACTACCTAAACAAGGCATTAGAATACAAGATCTTTGTGTAATTCGAATGTTTTAATATTTTTAATAATTAACAAATTATTAACAATAAAAAACGAAACTAACGTTTTGTGAGTTCCTGAGTATCAAACGGTTCTGTCGATCGCCCGGGAGCCGATCGGTAACATTAGAAATTTAATTTAGTAACTAATAATAAGCTCGTAGGTACGATTTTTTAATAGGTAAAAGCAATTCATAAATTATTGTTGTTTACCTTATTTATTTTGATCTCTAAATCTACTTAATAATATTTAATAAGAACACACTTAAAATTAGCTTTAAATATTAACGGCACAGTGTTCTTTAGAATTATCATAACAGCACGATAATTCTAAAAACACCACCTAAAGTATTTAGGATTTAAGCTAAACAGCTTTTTATCGATCATTATTAATAGTCAATAACAGGTGCCCTTCCCTACGTGGCGCGAGCGCACCCCGCGCTCCCTCCCACCCCGCCGGCCTGCTACGAGCCGCGCCGGCGCCGACAGCAATTCATTCCCTTTGAAGAAAGCCGCGTGCCTAGTGAGGAAGCCGCCAAAAGACACCGCTACCGACGTACACCTGCAGGAAATGCAGGCGCGTCCCATTGATAAATTGTGTATGTGTAAATTGCAAAACAAAGTTTCGACCGTGGCAGATCAGGGACGTTGATCAAGAGGAAATTCGAAGTACTAGTATACAGAAAAAAACAATATTAACATTAAATTTAATAATTTAGTCTGTACTTTTCTTCTGTCTGTGAGAAAGAGGTAGTGGGCGGCACCGTCACAGTATTAAAATCCATATAGCAGCGAAATAAATGTGGGAGTCGGGCAGCGCAGTCCGCGGCCGCGGCCTCTTACACGCTTAGTTTGCGCACTCGAACAATGAATTAAAATTTATTACATTAAAATCCAGCCTGTCTTTTAGGTGTACCAATTTTACATTTAGGCAAATAACTAGAATAGGTACGTAACAGCGTCGTGGTGATATTCGTAGTTTTGCACAGTGTGGCAACGTCGCTTTTCATTCAGAGGATTCAAGTTCGTTGAATCTTTGACCTAGTGATACAATTCTACAGAGTGTTTAAATTTGTTCAAAATTAAAACTCTACTTTTTGACCTAATTACTGGACCAATATCGTTATTTTTTTGCATAGCGTCAGTAAAGGCGATAACAAGTATGTCGTATAATTTATTGCATATATGTGGTCTCCATACTGTATACTTTAGCTAGTGATAATTGTCGTCATTTAAAATGTTATCCCTTTTTTAATCGAACTGACGGCACGGTTGGCTCAGTGGCTGAGGGATCGACTGCTGCGCTGCTTGTCACGGGTTCGATTCCCGCATGGAACAAATATTTCTATGACCTGCAAATAGTTGTTTCGGGTTTGGCTGTTTGTGTGTGTGAGTTTATATGTTGGTAAACGCAGTACGTTACTGGAAAAATTCCTAGTGTGAGGCAACGTTATTAAAAAAAAATTATTCATAGTTATTTAAAACTAGCTGTTTTCCGCGGTTTCACCCACACTGCTCAGCACCTGTTAGTCGTAGCGTTATGTTATATAGCCTATAGCCTTCCTCAAGAAATGGACTATCCAACACTAAAAGAATTTTCCAATTCCAACAAGTAGTCCCTGAGATTAGCGCATTCAAACAAACAAACAAACTCTTCAGCTTTACAATATTAAGTATAGATAAAACTGTTATCCTTGTACTCACAGTCTTTTAAAAGATATTTCAAAACGTTTAGTTTACACTTGCCGTCACCAAGGGCTTTTTTTTGCGGATGGGAAACCATCAAATAACTTCCCCCGCTCTTGGCGGAGTGGGAGGAAGTGTCAGACTTGTACTGATTAAACCTACTTAACCTACCAATGTTCCTTCTTTTGTTATTTATGTTCCGGGGCCGCAGTATCTCTTTCGAACAACCCGCAACCCCGGCAGGCTCCTCTGCTTTGCTGACATCTCTTTGAGGCGCGCGTGGAATACTAACGCGCCGTCGACACGGCCTGTCGTCAATAGACGGACGGACGGTGAACTACCTATTGCTCACCGTCCACAGGCCCGCATCTACGGTGGCCGGGAAACGTCTCGCGTACTTTGGTCCACTTTTACATTGTCCAGAGACTAAGCGTTGCTGTACAACGTGGCAAACAAACATTGTGAGTTGGTCTTTTATTTCGCCTTTTTTTATTGTTACTTTTGTTTTACCATGCAAAAACGTTGCCGACCCCTGGTCTACGCTGTCATTCATAGATGTGTCAGTTAGAGCAGAAACATAAAATTCTGTCAACTAGTCTTCCCGACGCTTATAAAATGAAGTCACTCCTTAAGAAATACTGGTATTCAGGTGTACCCTGTATCCCTTATGTAATTCTAATTTAATTATATTTTGATGTAATTTAATTATTATTTGATGTAATTTATTTGTGTTTTGATGTAATTTAATTATAATTTTATGTAATTTTAATTCTAGTCCATACGAAACCCCCAGTGCTTGAGAAAGTGCACTTAACCAGCTTTTTAAATCTTGAGTAAGGTCCATGAAGATAAGTTTTCAACACCACGCCCATTATCTAATCATCCTTAAGAAAATAACCCTCAAAACATAAATGAAAGGACGACTTCTCTATAAAATTAAATTAAGTTTGTGCAATTTTAATTGTCACAAATTGTAATCGTGTCTTAAGTTACGTAAATTAATTTAAACTTAAGTAGTTCATGTAATTTCTGACTTAATTGAAGAGCACTTAAGTGTGATAGTATGAATTAAAGCATATATTAGCAATTAAGTTATTTTGAGCTCTATATAACTGGGATGAAGCTAAACTATATTACACAGAGTAAGATTTCTCTATAATATGTATGTATTTATAAATTATATAAGTATGTATATCAGTTGTCTGGTTACCATAACACAAGCTCTACTTAGCTTGGGATCAGATAGCCGTGTGTGAGTTGTCCCAAGATATTTATTTATTAACATGCTTGCTTATTTGTAATTTGTTTGTAGTTTAAAAAAAAACGTTGCCAACTAGGAATTTCTCCTGTATCGTGGGTGCTTTAACAAACATTTAAATTCACGTACACAAACAGCCAGACCTGGAACAACTACCAGTAGATCATACAAATATTCCGTGCTGGAATCGAACCCACGACACACAGCGCAGCAGTCAATCCCTCAGCCACTGCGCTACCCGTGCCGTCAATATAGCCACAAGCTCTTCGCTTCATGATATGAAACCTTGAACTTAACTAGCGAAATAAGGAACTTTAATTTATTAAGATTTTTAATTGAATTTAACTTTTTATTATTTACTAGCTGTTCCACACGGTTTCACCCACGCTGCTCAGCACCTGTTGGTCGTAGCGTGATGTTATATAGCCTATAGCCTTCCTCAAGAAATGGACTATCCAACACTAAAAGAATTTTCCAATTCCAACCAGTAGTCCCTGAGATTAGCGCGTTCAAACAAACAAACTCTTCAGCTTTATAATATTAGTATAGATTTATGTACTCTAGACGCTATTACTGTGCACATCTTTCTACATCGTTCTCTTATATTTGTATAATCTCAACATGAATGATGTAAATACGATTTTGTAATCCTTACTAATATTATAAAAGCGATAGTGAGTTTGTTAGTCTGTATGTTTGGCCATTTAGGCGTAAAGACGTAAGTCTTTACGCCTAAATGGCCAAACCGATTTTGATGAATTTTGGTGCAGAGATAATTGGGACCCTGGAGACGGACATAGGCTATTTTTTTATAAAAAAAAGGGGAGAAAGGGAGAAGTACAGGGGAGTGAAAGATATTTTTTTCGATGATCAAGCGGGTTAAAGCTAGCATTAGCCATAAGTAACTATGCCACGCGGACGAAGTCGCGGGCGGAAGCTAGTAATATTATAATTTAAAAGAGTGTCCATGCTGTTTCTTGCCTATTCTTCTCCATAGAGATCAACGCTTTGGAATGGGCAACTACAGTACTTTCACAACTTTGTTTCCTAACATTCAAAAGTACATGTAATGGTCTAATTGAAATAAATGCTTTGATTTTGAGTTTAAACTCTGCCTATCCCTACAGGGATAATACGCGTGAGGCTATGTACTAATTGCAGTGCCTACCCGCCTCAGCACACGCTTTCTCACGCTTACAAAAACTATATAACATTACAATTATAAGCAATACGGTGGTTATAAACCTGTACATATATACCTACATACATACACACACTTTTTGTTTGTCTTTAATTTGTTTTACGCATTGTTCCGACTGTATAATTGACTTTGCAAGTGTCAGTCAAGTTTTGTTTGTGGTTTTAACTGTCAAAAAGTGTGTGAACTTATATTTAAC
This sequence comes from Ochropleura leucogaster, assembly GCA_958449745.1. NCBI lineage: Eukaryota > Metazoa > Arthropoda > Insecta > Lepidoptera > Noctuidae > Ochropleura > Ochropleura leucogaster. The sequence continues at coordinate 1,332,979 of OY288227.1, forward strand.
TAGCTTTCGCCCGCGGCTTCGCTCTCGTTAAATTCGGTATAGCACACCAAGCAGACCTAGACTCGGCGGCCAAAAGAACTTAAGTCAATTCTTTCTCAGAAACCATAAGAACTTAACTCAATTTTGTTCAAAATTGACTTAAGTTCTTATGGATTCCGAACAAAATTGACTTAAGTTCTTTTGGCCGCCGAGTCTAGACAGTTTTTGCTCTTGCGCCTTATTGAGATAGCCGATTTTGATGAATTTTGGTACAGAGATAGTTGAGACCCTGGATACGGACATAATATGCTATTTATTTTTAAAAGTGCGTAAAAATAGCGTTGCTATTACAATAATAATGCGCAAGGGCAAAAATTACAGGTAGCAGGTACCTGTAAATCAGGAAAGGGGAACTGTGATACCCAAAATTTAATGCGAGCGAAGCCGTGGGCAAAAGTCAGTATTTGTAAAAAAAAAAAAAAAGTGAAAAAGAAAGAAGTTCTCAATTCGTTGGAATCTTTTTTTTCAAGCCGCCTGGATTGATTTGTATTTTTTTACTAGCTGCTCTCCGCGGTTTCACCCACGCTGCTCAGCACCTGTTGGTCGTAGCGTGATGTTATATAGCCTATAGCCTTCCTCAAGAAATGGGCTATCCAACACTAAAAGAATTTTCCCCTGAGATTAGCGCGTTCAAACAAACAAACAAACAAACTCTTCAGCTTTATAATATTAGTATAGATAGGTTATACCTACTTTCCAGGTGGTCCATTTATATTGCTTAGGTAGTTTATCAGTTATCGTCTTTAATACATATTTTTTTCTCTATGTCTAAATGGATGATTTACTACACTAAGGCCAACTAGCAGCGATACGAAAGGTCATTAACCTAAAGAACAACTGTGGCGTTGACAATCTAATATTTAGCTCTTTCCATCTTGTGCCTTTGTCGTAATGTCTCGTTCTCCCGGCAAAAACATGACAACGTTAAGACGGGTTCGCCAACATTCGGGCGGCCATTTTAGATGGGGTTTTAGCATGGGTTTTGTTTACATTTGGTATCGCTTCTCGTTGACGTAGTCTCTTAGTTAAATTATGCGATATATCATTATACCATAACTAGAAATGCTGTTTTTTTTTAAATATAAGTACAACCTACTTCCAAAACAAAAACTAAAAAGTTGAAACCAACTTTACTTCCGGAAGTCAGAGGCAAAAAAGTCAACGAAACGAACAGAAGTTTTTGAAGTTATACTTCTTTTGGGGCGATTGATGAGAGTGATTTGGTACTACAGTGACACATTGAAGTTAGTTCTAGGTGGTATCCAGTGTAACCATATGTGGCAGGAACCTGCATTTTGGCAGGTTTAGCCCTTTATTTTACTCTCTGGCACTTTTGTTGACAAAATGACAAAAGCGATGTATAAAGAAAGTGATCAAGAAGAATTCGATGTTAATACGAATGTATAGTTTAATTCAGTTCAGTTTTAGACTTTAAGATCAATTATTTTAAATAAAACTCCAAAAAATAATGTGTCTATTTATTTTAAATTTTTGGAGTTTTATTAAATTACATTGGCATTTTGTGCTTTCGATTTTGGCAGGATTTGTCAGGTTTTTTGCCTAAGTTGGGCAGGATCTCTAATTTGTAGTTGGTCACACTGGTGGATTCATCGTGTGAAGTTAGTTCTAGGTGGCATGAAGATCGATAACATACGTTCAAGTTGTATAAAATCTACTTTCTAGTATTTTTATATTTATCGCACGTGTTTCGTAACAGTACAATTAAACAGTGTGAATAAATGAATATTATTTTGGTGTTTTTATAAAAGTATAAATGTCAACGAACTGTCAAAGTTACGAGCCGTTTTCAATGTGTTTACTGTTCGATTTCGGTCGGCTATCCACAAAAATGTAAAATATCTTGTTCAGATAGTGAATCAAGTGATTTTGAAAGATTTTTGGGCTGGAGTAACTCCGAACCAGTTGAAGAAAGTGGTTCTAATCAATGAAGATATAAATTGAAGATGGATCATTTTAGTATCTTCGATAATAATGAATTCCAAGTTAGATTTCCGCTGTATAAGCCATCTGTACAAAGTTTACATGTCGAAGCCAAGGAGCCAGGTATGTGTATGTCTTACCGCATAATATTCATTTGAGACAAACAAAACAACACCATTCATTACGCATTTTACTTATGGTATACATGATACATCCTTTTCACCAACTCATAATGACTACTATTTTACGCATTATGGACAATGCTAATACCAGTGACTGACTTTGTTGGTGTATCTAAATCATCAGTTTTTTGTATGTTATAGCAGTATTTATTTGTTTCATTGGTACCTTGTAAATCATATAATAATTTTATTTCATCACCCATGTGTTATTTAGTAGGGGATGGGATTAGGTTTTACTATATAAATTTTTGTTAACACAATTCAATTCTTTTCTTAGGTTCAGAGACTGGAGAATTTAGATATTGAAAGGGATCCCCTAATATAAGCTGTGTGATGTAAAATGATGAAATATGAATTTAGTAGCCCGTTGGCCTGGTTCAGCTTCTGATGCCACTATATTTAACAACTAATAAAAATTACAGGTAACTTTTCTATAATATTACAGCATTATAAAGTAAGTTTTGTGACCAAATTATTGAATTCAGTACCTATCCCGAACTACATCTTTTATCAGCTCAGTGTGAAAGTAAATTGTACGGTCACAAATGGCTGCTTGCAGACATTGCATATCTTTTAAACCTTACACCTTTGTTAAACCCTTGATTACATTATTTAGGTGTACTAGTACTTATTTAAAATGTTATTTATTTTAGGTTTTATAAGAAAACTAACATACCCGGTGTTATAGAATGTATAGATAGCACATTATTTGCTATGATGAGACCTAAGGACAATGAAGAAAGATAATATATAATAATATTACTGTCGCAAAGGATATCATGCAAGAAATGTTCTATTGGTAAGTTCAGTGAAAGAAACACTTGCTTAATTTTTTTATCTGTTTATTTGGATATTAAACAGTATAATAATATATCAAATTATGTGTTTAAGAAATATTTAAAAATATAATTTTATGTAAAGAAAACAATAAATGGACTAAATATCAAATTACATAAGTACATTTAAACCCTTATCATTTATGTTATCTAATCTAATATTATAAAGCTGAAGAGTTTGTTTGTTTGTTTGTTTGAACGCGCTAATCTCGGGAACTACTGGTTGGAATTGGAAAATTCTTTTAGTGTTGGATCTTAGTCCATTTCTTGAGGAAGGCTATAGGCTATATAACATCACGCTACGACCAACAGGTGCTGAGCAGCGCGTAGTATTAAGATAATAACACAAAAAAAAACAATTTATTATTTTACTTTAAACAAAGTGTAAGTAATAAGTATTTTTTACTCTAATTGCAGATAACAGATGCAGATTTAAATATAATACACGTGGATGCTTCATAAGGTGGACGATAAACAGCCTGGCACCTCAATTAAATATTCATCAATTTCCTGAATCAATGTTTTTTTTAATGTCAAAAATTAGATAGTATTAAACCAATATAAATCATTGAGGTTGTTGTATTTTGTCAGTTTTGTTTCTGTTGTTGTTTCCTTGATCGTGTTTGTAAACATGAACGAGAAAGTGTTGTGTGCTGAACTGATATTGATTATGGTGACAAAATTCAAATATTAGCCTACTTATAATTATTTTTCTATAAGTACGTCAAAGAAGTATAACTTCTAACGCGTGTACATAAGTACACACACCACTTTTTTTTTTTTGGAAGTAGGTTTTATTTTAAACAAAAAAGTTTCCTAAATCTCTTGATGCGACTGTATGGCTTTCTATCCGACAAACTTACACAAATACAAACTCCTATCGTTTAATAGAATGGACTTTCGATAACAACTTCACACAGTAACACCTAACTCTAGTTCCCCATTTCATGAGAAAACAATACTATTAATAAGCAACGATTACCCAACCCAGGAAAGGAACCCACGACCACACGTTGGCTAACGCGATATATCGTGTAACAACGACGTGTTTCACCTCATGAGACATTATATATACATAATTATATACAGATCTGGAATGTAGATCTGTCTGTAGAATTTATCGTGGACAATTCTGTGTCTTCTTTGGTTTGTTGTGTATTACTAGCCCCGTGGTTTCACTCGGGTAGTAATTATATCCTTATGAATTGTAGCATAATGTGTTATTTAGATGAATTCTTACAAAAGCAAAACTGAGTTTGTTTGTTTGTTACGTCTTCACGTCTAAAATGGCCAAACGGATTTTAATGAATTTTGGTACAGAGATAGTTGGGGCCCTGGAGACGAATATAGGCTAAAAAAAGTGAGAAAAGGTTTTTTTTTTCTTTGAAACAATATACCTAAATCGAACCTAGGGTCTAAACGTCAATCAAGCGCTCACGATTACAAGACCAACAACACAAGAATTACAAGTTAACAAAATTACCCACACCATTCGTTTTAGCCACCCCCACACAAAAAAAGATGGCTGCCACGATAAAATAACAATGTTTAACATTTCAAAATATTCACACAGATTTAAAATATTGCAAACATCTTGTTTTAACGCACACAATTCGTTTGGTAATTGTGTTCCAAAAGTTTTCGCATGATGTTGCTTATATCGTTTATAATGGTACTTAATGGTGAAGAGCACGAATTGTGGGTTTATCGTCAGTGTTTCGGCATCATTTTGAGATTGGAGCCCTTGGAATTTAATTGTAGTATCATTAAATTTTGTGGGAAAGTTTTTGTTTTCGTGGATTATTTTTTGAGTATATCTGAATAGTGTAGTTAGTGTTTAAGCTGGCGTTAGTGTTTTATGCTCTCCTATTAGTCTCTGTCTTGGCTTTAAAAGCCTCCGCCTTCACTAACCGTTACCATCATTATATATTTACGAAGCATCCATGTTTGTTCAAAAATACAAACAATACGGTATTACACCCATTTTTAAAAAGTATCTCATTTTGATCCTAGGGTCCTAGTAAACCACCAAAAAAAAAATATTCAATCGATATACGAATAAAAATTTAAATGTAAAGTTTTATAATACAAAAATAGTAATAGTGGCTCAGTTGACACTTAACAGTTGTCACTTTTTGTTTACATGACCATATGACGTAATAATCATGGCGGACACTGTTTCGCTTAGTAAAACAACAGACTAAAAAAAGTGAAAACTTTGAAATCAATAAAATTTAAAAATTTATTTAGTTATTTTATTAACATAATTTAACATTTTCCGACTGCTTGTTGCCTAAGCTGTCTGAATTGTATATTTTTATAATTTCTTTCATAAAGAGTAAAATACCCTATTATTTAAAACAGCAGAGGAAATAAGCTCTCGAAGTCGGCGTGACCAATACAGACTTGTTTTGGATGAACTACCTAGATCAGCGAAATATAATAAAAACTTTCTGGCAATGTGTGTACGGTTATATAATAAATTACCAAATATGTTTAAAACGTTAAATTGTAAATTATTTAAAATCCAACTATACAAATGGCTCAATAATAATAATTTCTATAGCATTAATGATTATTTAAAACGAATTTCAATGTTATCTATTTTATCTCAATGCCTTAATGTATGTCTAGTTTGCATGCTTTAGTTTAAGCAAAACATGTTTGATCTCATATTTTTAATAACATCTTGTATACCATGTTTTATGCAAATAAATATATCTTATCTTAAAAAAGGAAATTGTGACATTTCGTTCGCCCTAAGCGAAGAACCTTGTCGAAACAGAATTCTAGGTATGATAAAAACATTCCTGCTAAAAATCCAGATAATGGACCTTATCCGCCATCTTTCTCAGGACATTACGCCATCATAACTAAGGCGATGGGTAAGTAGAACTCTTCCATCTTTCATTTGTTCTCATCATTAGCAAGAATTGGAGGAAATATATGGAATGGGAACAAGTTGTGCGGAAAAATGGCACTTTTCGATTTGCACTACATAATTTCACGACTGATTTCCAAAAAGGGATAGACAGAAGTACCTTTATATTTTTTGCGGTTGAGGGATTTCTAAATAGCCCACTGGGAAGGAGGGAGTGTCAGACAGTAACATAAAAAAAAAATTGAGGTGTCAAGGGACACCCGGATGGAACGAAGTTCCTATAGAAATGAAAATATCTGGCTTGCTTTCTATAAGAGAGAGACAGACAGACAGACAGACAGAGAAACATGCGACGCCGCACAGCTTACAGTAGCTTACTATAGCAAAAAGTGTCGTGACAACTTTTCGTAAGAATTTTTTTCCGTCTAGCCCCCTTTCACAACGCGAGATAAAGAACTTCGTTCCAAAACATGTGGCACTCGAGGACTGCCGCGGTAAAGCTATTGTATATTATTTTTATCAACTTATGCAATAAATAAAAAAGAAACTAAGCATAACATTTTAAAAGTAACTTTTAATAAAAAAGAAAAACAAGACCTTGGATTTGATCCAGCGTACTGTCAATTCACATTTTGACGGGCCTGTTGGTCTAGTGGTTAGTGGCCCTGACTGCTGAGCCGGAGGTCGTGGGTTCGATTCCCACCCAGGACAAACTTTGTGTGATGAGCATGATTGTTTGTTCTGTGTCTGGGTGTGATTTATCTATAATATGTATGTATTTATAAATTATATAAGTATGTATATCAGTTGTCTGGTTACCATAACACAAGCTCTGCTTAGCTTGGGATCAGAAAGCCGTGTGTGAGTTGTCCCAAGATATTTATTTATTTATTATTCACATTCCGATTCCTTACCCAACACGCTGATCAAACATTGAAATAACGTAACGTACTGAAAGTGTTAGGTTTTTTCGTTACGGAATTTCTGGATTCGGTCTCCACGCTCAAGGCCCGCGATAGAAGCTATGCAATAGCTTAAAAAACTTCACCCCACACTAGTAATATCTCCTGTATCGTGGGTTCGTTGACAAACATATAAACTCCCATACACAAACAGCCAGGGGCCTTAGTCTGCTATTACAATAGTGTCAGAATGGTCGATCACTGATCGCATAATGGTTAATTTTGACAAGTTTGGTAATCTGCTACATACTAAACTTGTCAAAATCAACCATTATGCGATCAGTGATCGACCATTCTGACACTATTGTAATAGCAGACTAAGGCGCCAGACCCGAAACAACTACCTGTAGGCCATATAAATATTTGTTCCGTGTGGGAATCGAACCCGCAACATGCGGCTCAGCAGTCGATAACTGATTAAACCCATCTACGTTTCTTCTTTAGAACTTTATGTTCCGGGCCGCGGTATCTCTTTTAAACAACCCTCAACCCCGGCAGACAGTGATCCTGACAGGCCCCTCAGAGATATTACCCGCTACAGCCAAAATTAACCTCTTTGGAATAACAATCTAGATTTTTACCCAATCTAAGGTGCATCACTCACACGATTAGCAGTCGAGGTGCAGTTGAGGCGCAGGCGCATAAGAGACACGCCGCAACAAGATTTTCTTTTCAAATGTCGGGTGGGCGACGCGCCTAACGCGCCCGCGCCGCGTCTGCGCCTCGACTCTTGGTCGTGTGGGCGACGCGCCTAACGCGCCCGCGCCGCGTCTGCGCCTCGACTCTTGGTCGTGTGGGCGACGCGCCTTATTCGTGTGGGCGACGCGCCCAAGTAGTCCAAACCATTTCTCAGACTTACATTCTTCCGACCCGCAAACATAATGTTTCTTCCGCCATTTTTATCAGTTAAAAATCATTATTTACACCTAAGTTCATAAATATGTTAATTGAAATCATAATACTTAAATTTATTATCTTTTATTCGCATTTCATGTAATTATTAGAGGTAAAAAGTGAGATAATGTCGACACGCACAGTTAATTTTCAGTTAGTATTTAATAGGTCTATTACATAATTCTAGATTAGATACAACTAATTTAATAATAGGGCAAATGACGATGGGGTAATGCTAATCCTTACTAATATCGTCTCGAAACTACGTACTTGTATCGAACGTCGAAAGAGATACCGTGGCCCCGGCGGAACATAAGGAACATGGGTGGATTTTAGTCAGTACACGTCTGACACTCCCCCCAGGGCGGGGGAAGTTATTTGATAGTTTCCCATACGCATAAAAGAAAAACCAATCGTCAAACCGACAAAACTCTATTCACAGATCTGTGTGGAGTTTATTGTTTAAACATTGCAAGGTATTTTAGGAAATTTGTGGTCGAAAATTTAAAGTGATAAGTATATTATTTTACCAGGTATTTTTCTTGCCCCACACAAGGTATTTTCCTGTATCGTGGGTGCGTTTCCAAACATTCAAATTCACATACACAAAAAGCCAGACCCGAAACAACTATCTATTGGCCATACAAATATTTGTTCCGTGCGGGAATCGAACACGCTACACGCAGTTCAGCAGTCAATCGCTCTGCCACTGGGCCAACCGTGCCGTCATTTGTTTTTTACGGTATTTTTGACGTCTTCGTCGCAACACGGTTGTATAGACACGTCAAAATCTATGCTGGACGATGCGCGATTCTCACTTGGCCGGTAAAACCAAGATTAAGTACGACTGATACCAAATTATTATGTACTAGCGCTACGCTTTCAATTGGGGTAACACAGTTCCTCTATCCTGATTTGCAGGTATCTGCTACCTGTAGTTTTTTCCCTAGCGCCTTTTTGATTGTATCTAATAGCAAAGCTAATTTTTAGCTTTACTTCCCTGTTTCTCCTCCATTTCCCACTTAAAAAAACATAGCCCATATCCGTCTGCAGGGTCCCAACAATCACTGTACCAAAATCCCTCAAAATCGGTTTAGGCGTGAAGACGTAACAAACAAACAAACAAACTCACTTTCGCTTTTATAATATAAGTAAGGATCCCTTAAACCACGCTACAAACGTATCATGCATCTACGTGCCACGTTCCCCACTGCAAATAGCGTGATGATTATTGTTCCTGTACTTTCTAGTTCCGTCTTAGTGTATAAACGAATCGGTTCAGTAACTACAGATGCGCATCGCATGTTTTGAGCAGCTACCCTACCATGACGTCTTAAAGCAGAACTTATTCCACTGACGGAAAGACACAGAGCTATACAGAGTGACTAGCACCATCTCTTTCCCTCAGTGCAATAAGTTCTCCTTTCAGACGTCATAGTAGGCCTACAGGTTTAAGTATACAACATTATTTTTAGTTTATGCGAAAGCCGAAACACCTGTCCAGTAGTTTTATATAAAGAATCTATGTACAAAATTTCAGAACTGTATCATGAAAAACCACAAAGTTACAACAAACACGTACAAATTCACTGTCACCAACGGCGGCGGCGTACGGTGACGGCGGCGTCCCGCCGGTCTTGCGTTTATTGATAATAATAATTTCTCAATTTGTATTTTAATTAACTGGTGATACCTAACATTTTCTTTTTATAAACTTTTTTTTAATTTTTTGGGAAAAAATCATCCAATGGTGTAAAAATGATTGGAATCGATTCAGTTACTTATTCTGAACAAACTATTCAGGTTTCGCATAATATAGGTACCTACTAAAAATAATGTTGTAGTGTAGTTACTTATAAAAGTGATTGTAAAGTGTGTTATTGATCAACTGACTGCGCCCTTCCCTTGGGTGATAGAATCCTTACTAATATTATAAAAACCAAAGTGAGTTTGTCTGTTTGTTACGTCTTCATGACTGTTGGTATTTAGTCGATTTGTGTATACAAAAATGAATCGATTCTTAGTTTTCAATAATAGCAACACTGTCATTATAATTGTTATAAAAGCAACAACTGCCCTCAATTCGTCCCTCTTTTTTCTCTCAACTCGCTGTGCTAGGAAGCAGACACAAAACCTTCTCTGTGAATAAATTCAAAGTGAATAAATATAACGTTCAGTATTTAAATTAATCTCTGCATTTTAATTCATGTCCATAACCTGAATTCCTATAGGTTATGGGCCCAGTTACACTTAGTAAGTACTGCGCTGCTCACGTAAGTGTTTGAATTTATTTTTTCTCAAAACCCACGTGGTTTTGGCTCTGACTGTTATAATTTGAAAATCTGTCACCATGGAGAATTTGAAGATGAAGCGAAACATTAAACCGTTTGACGGTGAGAAATACAGCGTTTGGAAGTTCCGGATTCGAGCGTTGCTGACCGAGATGGATGTTATGAACGAAATCGACATGGATCCAGAAACACGATCGGAGGCTTGGGTGAAGAGCAACCGAATCGCCAAAAGTATCATTGTCGAATATTTAGCAGATTCATTCCTCGGTTTAGCCAAAAACGAAAAATTTTCAAAAACTTAGACGCATTATACGAGAGAAAAAGTTTGGCGACTCAGCTGGCGCTACGAAAAAGGCTGTTGGGTTTGAAACTTCAAGGTGACACTACTCTAATTAAGCATTTTACTGTTTTTGATGATCTGATTACAGAATTACAGGCTGCTGGTGCGAAGTTAGAAGAGACTGATAAGGTCTCTCACTTACTTCTCACGTTACCAACTTCATATGACGGTGTTATAACTGCAATAGAGACATTATCTGAAGATAATTTGAACTTGGCCTTTGTTAAGACAAGGTTATTGGACCACGAGGTCAAATTAAGAAACGAGGGTAATGATACCGTAGGTAAAATTCTACACGTCGAAAACACTTTCAAAAATTTCAGCCAATATAAATCAGAATTTAAAAAACCTAAACGCAACCAGCAAAAGTACAAGGCTAAGAAGAAGTCTTTCATCAAGTGCCACCACTGTGGACGTAATGGTCACATCAAAAATGATTGTTATTATTACAAGCGATTGAATCAAAGGAAACCTGCAGAAATATCGCGAACTATTCAAGCAGTGGAGCTTATTGAAGGTCCAACATATTCCAGTGAAGTTTCTGGATTTGCATTCATGTTTGGTAATTACCCGGATGCCTCAAAGGGTAACCAAATAACTTTCCTGTTGGATTCCGGAGCATCGGATCATATAATTAACAGGGAAGATCTTTTCAGTACCTACACTAAATTAAATGTTCCATTAAAAATTTCAGTTGCTAAACATGGCTCATTCATTTCAGCTACCAAAAAAGGCACATTGGAAGTCATTAGCAATACTGGAATACGTGGTACGCTGGAGGATGTTCTATTTTGCCCCGATGTACCATACAACCTCCTATCGGTAACGAGGATGCAACAAGCCGGTATGACAATAACCTTTGATCAACGAGGGACTAACATCAGTAAGGACGGTAAAGTCTTAATGCAAGGTATGGCTGTCAACAATTTAATATCTATAGATTTTGTTGTGGTGATAAATCGATCTGTTTCTCAAATATGCAAAAGTGATAATAATAATTACGATTTATGGCATCAACGGTTAGGTCATATAAGTAAGCAAAAATTTATTGACTTGAGAAATAACTCAATGGTTGATGACGTTAATTTAATTAAAACCGTATTGCCTGACAACAAATTGTGTGAAGCATGCATAAACGGGAAACAGACACGATTATCATTTAATTCCTGCAAAAATAAGACTTACATTAAACGACCATTATTTGTTGTGCATACTGATGTGTGTGGGCCAATCACTCCTTCTACAATCGATAATAAAAGTTATTTTGTTTTGTTTGTTGACCAATTTACCCACTACTGTGTGACATACTTGATAGCATATAAATCAGATGTATTCTCGGTTTTTAAAGATTTTGTAGCAAAAAGTGAAGCCAAATTCAATTTAAAATTGGTTAATTTGTATTGTGACAATGGACGGGAATATCTTTCAAATGAAATGAGAGAATACTGTGTTTCTAAAGGAATTTCATATCACTTCACTATTCCTAGAACACCACAACAAAATGGCGTTTCAGAGCGTATGGTTAGGACAATTACAGAGAAAGCCCGAACTATAATTAACGGTGCTAAATTACCAAAATGTTTTTGGGGTGAGGCAGTCTTAACTGCAGTATATTTAATCAATATTACACCTACCCGCGCTTTGAAACAAACACAAACGCCATTCGAATTGTGGCACGATAAAAAACCGATAATAAAATATTTAAAGGTTTTCGGTTCTACCGTCTATGTGCATAATAAAACCACTAAAACTAAATTTGATGAAAAGTCTTGGAAAGGTATTCTGGTAGGCTATGTACCAAATGGCTATAAAGTATGGAACACAAACAGGGAAAAATATGAAACAGTTAGGGATGTCATAGTAGATGAAGTAATGTTTCTGCAGTCGAGGCCTGCGTTACAACTTGAAGGAAATGAAATCGAACATTTTCATAACAAAACTGATAATATTGACGTAATGTCAAAATCAGTGCCAATTAATTCTACTTTTGACAGTCCTAAATCTGACACTTCTAAAACTGATGGAACTAAATCCAATGATTTGAAATTGGATGGTTCAAAATCAGTACAGTTAAAATCAGATGGTTTAATACTAGACTATAACAAATCAGATAATTCAAAATCTGATGAATTGGTTCATAGTAAAATTCGTAAGTTAAATGATTCGAACATACTACATAATAAACAAAGTTCTAATGAAAATATCAATAATTCTTCTCAGTTAAGAAGGAGTGATAGGCTTAAAAGTCGTCCTGCCTTATCTTATAAAGAAATGGCTGATGTTTTATTGTGTGCTGAATCGATCAATTGCAAACTACCTACTTCGTTTCACGAGATTAAAAATATGAGTGATAAAACTCATTGGGAAGATGCGATTCAGGTTGAATTAGATTCACTTTTAGTTAATGACACTTGGAAATTAGTACCTAAACCTAGAAACAAAAATATAGTTGATTGCAAATGGATTTTTAGTATTAAAAATGATGAATTCGGTAATCCATTAAGATATAAGGCACGCCTTGTAGCTCGAGGTTTTAGTCAAGAGTACTTAACCGATTACAATGAAACTTTTGCCCCTGTTGCTCGTATAGCTAGTTTTAGATTTATGATTAGTTTTGCAAATCAATATAAATTATTAGTTCATCACATGGATGTTAAAACCGCATTTTTAAATGGAATTTTAAAGGAAGAAATTTACATGAAAGTTCCAGAGGGAGTATTTAGTAAAGACGGTTATGTTTGCAAACTAAATAAAGCTTTGTATGGGTTAAAGCAAGCTGCCCGATGTTGGTTTGAATTATTTGATCAATGTCTCAAAGAAAAGGGTTTTGTAAATTCCTCGGTTGACAGATGTATTTATATTTTAGACATGGGTGATATTAGTAAGAATGTTTACGTTTTACTGTACGTTGATGACGTTGTTTTGATGTGTGCTGACCAGCATGTAATGAACAGCCTAAAGATTTACCTTAAGAGCAAATTCAAAATGGTAGATTTAAATGAGATTAAATTATTTCTTGGCATTCGAATAACTCGACATCAAAATATGGTTACCTTAGATCAAAGTTTATATATAAAATCCATTTTAGATAAATTCGGCATGTCAGACTGCAACCCTATAAGTACTCCTTTAGAAACTAAACCGAATTATGAAGCTCTAAACATAGACAGTGAATATAAAGCACCTTGTCGCAATCTTATTGGATGTTTAATGTATGCTATGTTATGTACTCGTCCAGATTTAAGTGCAAGTGTTAATATTTTGAGTAGATACACTAATAACAGTAGTAAAGAGTTGTGGCAATGTCTCAAAAGAGTGCTTAGATATTTGAAAGGCACAATAGAATTAAAACTAACATACAGCAGGTGTAATAATTTTGATAATATTCTATGTGGGTATGTAGATTCCGATTGGGGTGGTAACGATGTCAATAATAGAAAAAGTACAACGGGTTATTTATTTAAATTATTTAATAATTGTACAATAACCTGGAATACAAAGAGGCAAATGTCAGTAGCAGCTTCTTCGACTGAGGCTGAGTACATGGCATTATTCGAAGCTGTAAAAGAAACTTTATGGCTAAAGTCTCTTGCAATCAGTGTTAAACTAAATATTGTCAGTCCAGTTGCTATTTATGAAGACAATAATGGCTGTATTAGTATAGCTAATAACCCGACTAGTCACAAAAGGTCAAAACATATTGACATCAAGTATCACTTTTCCAGGGAACAAGTTGAAAACAATGTAATAAAATTGTATTATGTACCCACAGGTAATCAAATAGCGGATGTGCTGACCAAACCGCTACCAGCTGTCACGTTTACCAAGCATAGACGAGAACTTGGTCTATGTAAACAATAATTGTATGTTTTTTTTTATATTTTTTTTTTATATTAATGTTGTGTTAATCAATGTTGTCAATTACATTTGATTGTGATGAAATGGTCTGATTAGGTTTTCCTGGTTTTCCTAATCCTAGCAACGAATGTTGGGCCATAATGTATTTTTTTTTCCCAGGAATCACTTTGAAGGCTTTTGTGTTCTGATAATTTAGGTTACTTTATATTGTACTGTAACAAGTTAGATAATATTTGATTTGTGATTATAATTAATTTTTGAGGGGGCGTGTTGGTATTTAGTCGATTTGTGTATACAAAAATGAATCGATTCTTAGTTTTCAATAATAGCAACACTGTCATTATAATTGTTATAAAAGCAACAACTGCCCTCAATTCGTCCCTCTTTTTTCTCTCAACTCGCTGTGCTAGGAAGCAGACACAAAACCTTCTCTGTGAATAAATTCAAAGTGAATAAATATAACGTTCAGTATTTAAATTAATTTCTGCATTTTAATTCATGTCCATAACCTGAATTCCTATAATGACTAAATGGATAAACCGATTTTGATGCTGAAAGGTAAAGAGATCTCTGACAAGATAGTTTACTTCAGCTGTGTTAAGAAGGTTGCACGTTCGTAAGGACCGCTATACCTACTAAGGTCAGATCTATTGTTAACGGTAGTCTGCCTTCCAAGGTGGAGAGGTTCATCAAGGTCTAGACTCTAGAGCAATTTTGATCTTCTGCATTATACAATGTGTCCGGGCATGGACTAGCGTTATTCTATGTACTTATATAACAAACATTCTAGAACTCAAATTTATTGATTTAAAAAAAGCTGCCTTTTTTTTCAGAAAAAAGGTAAAGCTTTCGTTGATATTTTATTTCGTTGACGGGCCTGTAGGTCCAGTGGTTAGTGGCCCTGACTGCTGAGACGGAGGTCGTGGGTTCGACTCCCACCCAGGACAAACTTTGTGTGATGAGCATGATTGTTTGTTCTGTGTCTGGGTGTGATTTATCTATAATATGTATGTATTTATAAATTATATAAGTATGTTTATCAGTTGTCTGGTTACCATAACACAAGCTCTGCTTAGCTTGGGATCAGATAGCCATGTGTGGGTTGTCCCAAGATATTTATTTATTTATTTAAATGCATATTTTTTTGAACTTTAATTTTATTTTCTAAAGTTAAGAAAATGTAAGTTCATCATTCCTTAATTTATATGTTAGACAATATTGTTGCCCTCTGAGGGTCGATTTTTCAATCGCCAATTAAGTTTTATCCCTCGAGTAAGTCTGTCATTTTGACAGTTTTTGTATGGACACCCCGTCAAAACGTTACATTTACTCTTTAGATAAAAGTTATCTAACAATTGAAAAATCGGCCCTTAATAAATATTATTTTCGTCTCAGTAAGACCAACTTTGTGACATACTATTTGCAATGGTCAAATGGTATGACGGCACGGTTGCCGTAGTGACTGAGCGATCGACTGCTGCGCTGCGTATAACGGGTTCGATCCCCGCCCGGAACAAATATGACACGGAATAAGCATGTGAGTTTAAATGTTTGTAAATGCACCCACGATTCTAGTGTAGGGAAAAGTTTAAAAAAAAATGGCCAACATCACGGTTGCCTTGCAAAATGACCGTAAAAATCACAAGTCATAATTTTACTTTCAATAATAATGACGCAGAATATTTTGTAAAGTTGATATCAGATTTCTGTTTGCATTCTGTATTTGTTTTGTCAACTATACGCGAGTAACCCGACTTTTCTCGAACATTGGTTAATAACAGCTGAAGAAAGGGAGGAAGGGGGTAAGGGACGCCATTTTTTTTGCGGATGGAAAATTATCAAGTGACTTACTCCGATCTAGGTGGAGCGGAAGGCAGCGTCAGATTTTTACTGACTAAAACCCAGCCCATTTCTTCATTTGCCCTTCGTGTTCCGGGGACGCGGTATATCTATCGAACCAACCGGCAGGCCCAACTTTGATCGAACCTTGCAGCTGAAATTATTTAGCTACTAGCTGCTCCCCGCGGTTTCGTTTGCGTGGTGATAGAATATAAAATATATCTTAACTAGCTGGTACAGCATATCAAAAAAAAAATCCTATGTGTTATTCCAGACCATAATCTACCTCTGCGCTAAATTTCATCAAGATCCCTTCAGCCGTTTTGACGTGAAAGATTAACAAACATGCACATATCCATCTATCCTCACAAACATTCGCATTTATAATATTAGAAGGATGAATTGTAGCTTGTGTGTTATTTTGATACGTAAGATATATTATTTTGAAGTTTCACGAAAATCCATGTAGTAGTTTTTGCGTTAAACAAACAATCATACAAATCTCGTTTATACTGCAATAGGAAAAATCCCTTTGCCAAACCTGTCTAGCCAAAATGCATTCGTATCTACTTATAATAAGATTTGGTTATGTTAATTTTTATTCTTATTCCGTACATAATGAAAAATATTAACTAATTTTGATTATTAGCAGTCCATATTCTCCGTCAAAAATAAAAAATACTAGTGAAAGAATCCTTACTAATATTATAAAAGCGAAAGTGAGTTTGTTTGTTTGTTACCTCTTCACGCTTTAATGGTTAAACCGATTTCGATGGATTTTGGTACAGAGATAGTTGGGAACCAGGAGACGGACATAGGGTAATATATTTTTGAAAAAAGTGGGATGTGAGGGAGAAAGAGGGAAGAAAAGGGAAAACTTAGCGTTGCTATTACAAATCTATAAGGCGCAAGGGGAACTGTATTACCCCGAATTTAACGCGAGCGAAGCCGCGGGCAAAAGCTAGTTACTTATATAATTTCAACTAGTTTCCGATTTAGAAGTAAAACAAGACGCGGGCTGCCGGTTGTGATGTGACGTCATCACACAACATGCTCAGTCTGGCTCATTTAGTCCGCTCGCGGTCGCGCGCCCTTACCGTTGAAATTATAACTAAATACTTAAAAAAAAAGTCCAATCTAAATACTAGGAAATCATGTGTTGTGCCTAAATGTAAAAATACAACGCGCGGCGCATTGTGAAATGACGTCACAAGCGGTCACGTGACTGTTAGTGGGTTTGATATTTTTCGAAACTTTGAATGCTTATAAAATCAAAACTACTAGGTTTTTTTTACTACAACAAAAACTAGTGTGTTTGTATACATACAGGCTTTACTGACACAACATTTCAAGAGATTTGGCATACAGAGCGGGGGAAGTTATTTAATGATTTCCCATCCGCAAAGAAAATGGTACGGCCAACGAGAAGCGATACGAAAGGTCATTAACCTAAAGAACAACTGTGACATTGACAATCTAATATTTAGCTCTTTCCATCTCGTGCCTTTGTCGTAATGTCTCGTTCTCCCGGCAAAAACATGACAACGTTAAGACGGGTTCGCCAACATTCGGGCGGCCATTTTAGATGGGGTTTTAGCATGGGTTTTGTTTACATTTGGTATCGCTTCTCGTTGGCCGTACTATAGTAACATTCTCCATTGAGAGATAGTGTTTTGTTTAATTGTTTTGCTATTGTTGTTGGCCGCTCATGAAAGTTTTAATTTCCCAAAATAAAGAAAGATACCTAGTTGAATTAACATCTTGTTAGTTTTAGTGATCTGATTGTAAGACTTTCTTTAGAACAAAGCAGAAAGAAAGAAGATACGTTTATTTCAAGGTTTCAAATGAAGCAAAACCCTGTTGATAAATCTAATATCATAAAAGTAAAAGTGAGTTTGTTTGTTTGTTTGTCTTCACGCCTAAATTGCCAAACCGATTTTGATTAATTTTGTTACAGAGATAGTTGGGAACCTGGAGACGGACATAGGCTAAAAATAGTGAAAAACAAGAGAGAAAGGGGAAAGAAAAGGGGAGATAAAGATATTTTTTTTTTCAAATTTAACTATGCTACGCGGACAAGGTCGCGGGCGGAAGCTAGTAAATAATAAATGGGAGTCTACAATATTCCAACATTAGATGAAGTCCCACACACAATAAGCCATGAATGTTTACTAACAATAGTGATTAAAACCTTTGTTACTAACACCATGGACGTTGCCGGTAATAAATGCTTTACTTATTTATTTTATCAGTTACTAGCTGGCGCCCGCGGCTTTTCCCGCGTGGCATCGAAAAAAAAGTACCATTTGTGTTATTTCAGAACATAATCTACCTTTTTTTTATTTATTTTTTATTATTGATAGGCTCGCGTTTGACCACTATCTCACCTGATGGTAAGTGATGATGTGGTCGACGATGAAGCACGCTTACCTAGAAATAACCTATTCACTCTTGACTTGAAGACCCCCAGGTTATAGCTGTCAGGAAATACAGACTCCGGCAGGGAATTCCACTCCTTAGCAGTACGCACAATGAAGGTATTCCCAAACCGTTTAGTGCGTGTGGGTGGGATGTCTACCATGTAACGGTGGCGCATCGCCGTACGTCTTGTAGTCCGATGATGGAACGGGCTTGGCGGAATTAGGCTGTGCAATTCCATCGCACACTCTCCGAAATGTAACCGATAGAAAACCGAAAGGCTGGCAACGCGTCGGCGATGCTCCAGGCTCTGGAGCTTTGACTCAACCAGCGCGTCGTTGCCGATGAACCTCTTGGCTCGTTTCTCTATAGGCTCTAGCGCTTCAAGCTGGTATTTGGCGGATCCATCCCAGAGATGAGAACAGTATTCCACACACGATCGAACTTGCGCTTGATATAAGTTCAGCAACTGTTCCGGTGTGAAATACTGTCTCACCTTTGCTAGGATACCTAACTTCTTAGCAGCCAGTTTAGCCTTAGCCTCGATAAACGGACCAAAATTACCTGTGTGCCAAATTTCATCAAGATCCGTTCAGCCAGTGTGCCAAATTTCTTGTATGGGAGACATCTTAAATATTTATTTTATTCTGTTTTTTAGTATGTGTTGTTATAGCGATTAACTGTCTTACTATCACTGTTCTTGAGATATAGCTTGGTGACAGACGGACACACAGATGGAATGCAGAGTCTTAGAGAGTGACATTTAAAAGAAGATCACCTAAATTGGGCATTTTTTGCAGGCAAATAACAATAAACCTATTATTTAAATAGAGCATAACATAATAGAAAGAAAATAGATTTATTTGGCACATGGCATCAAGAAGCAAAGAAAAAAACAAAATGAAAACATTTAATTTTTATCGAGTACTAGCTTTTGCCCGCGGCTTCGCTCGCGTAAAACTCGGTAGCGCCTTATTGAATTGTAAACGCTAACTTTTCCCGTTTCTTCCCTCTTTCTCCCTCACATCCCACTTTTTTCAAAAAAATATTAGCCTATGTCCGTCTCCTGTTTCCCAACTATCTCTGTACCAAAATTCATCTAAATCGGTTTAGCCGTTAAAGCGTGAAGATGTAACAAACAAACAAACAAACTCACTTTCGCTTTTATAATATTAGTAAGGATTCATTTTCCATTGTTACTAAAAGATTAGCAGATCATCTATATAGAAATAGAGAAAAAATATGTATACAGACGATAACTCATAAACTACATACCTAAGCAATATAAACTAAATTGATATACGGAAAATGAATACTCGACAAAAGCCCCTATCCCTTATTATAATTTGCCCACAATCGACCGAGAAATCGCGTAACAAACATACAAAAATACAGTCGAATTAAGAACCTCCTTCTTCTTTTGAAGTCAGTTAAAAAATGCTCATATATTTTCTTTGAATTCAAGATAGATCGCTTTTCACTCACACTTCCATCATAGAGCGCTGAAAACCATGAAAATCAATTGTATATTGTTCGTTTCTATCTTTCTTAAAACAGTGGAATTATAATCACGAAAAATATTTAAAAAAAATCCGTATTAGCATAGCAGCATGTCACTTTTTTACTTGACTGCAAAAAGTATGTGTACCCAAAACTTCAAATAAAAAAACAAGTGAAAAAGGATCTTTTCGGAAGTCGTTTATGGAATAGTCTCCAATACGTTTACCTACCTCTCGAATTTAGGGTTCAGTACCACAAAAGGGAAAAGGAACCCTTTTTTTTTTTTTTTTGGGGTGGGAAATCGTCCAATGACTTCCCCCGCTCTCGGCAGAGCGGGAGGGCATGTCAGACTTGTACTGACTAAAACCCACCTATGTTTCTTCTTTTGCCCTTTACGTTCCGAGACCGCGGTATCTCTTTCGAACAACCCACAACCCCGGCAGAAAAGGAACCCTTATAGTATCACTAAGATTGTTGTGTTGTCCCGTCTCTCTGTCTATCTGTCAAGATTCTCTCAGAAACGCGTAGTATTTAGTTTATGGTCCCTTGGAACTGTGAAGAAAATCAACCCTCTAAATCTACAGAATTAAAAAATATGGCCGTTTATGTCGCAAGTTTGTAGAGGACCCTAGGTGCGCCTGTCGGACTCGCACTTGACAGGTTTTTTTAATTAATAGAACCTACCTGAATAACAGTCTTATACTTAAACAAGACATCACAAAATAAACGCAAAATTTGTGCGGTCTCTTAGACCAGGATACTGTGAATCTTTTGTTCTATTCATCCTGAAAAATCGCAAAAAAAAATGGTCTTTGTTTAAAAATCAACGTGAACAGCTGATTAACTTATATGGGAAAACAAAAAAAAACCTTAATAAAAAAAAGTCATGGATCAAAAGTTGTTCGGTTTCACGGTCTAGGAGACCCCCCGGCAGGTCTTGCGTTTATTTTGTTACAGAAATACAATTACTTTACATATATGTATAAACTTGCACTACATACCCGTAACGCACTGAATCACTGTACACTCTCGTGATCACTGCACTGCACTGAAATGTGTGCGCGCGCGCCGCTCTGTTTTATATACAGCGTTGGATTTGTGTGGATAAGACTAGCCTGCCTGTAGGCTGTTGGTGTTTAAATATATATTTTTTTTTATTAAACCTTTATGCACAAGTAAAGATTGTACGAAAGTGGACTTAATGCCTTAGGCATTTTCAGTCTACGGACAAAATACAATAAATGCGATAACAGAAAGAATTACATATGTATTAGAAAATATATGCCGATAAAAGTTATTGTTTTAGGGATTGGAAATAATCTAAACTTCTAGCGAGAGGGAGTGTTGAACTTTTACTGACTAACACCGAAAACTTATCCATGTGTATTCTGGAACCGCGGTTTCTTCTTTCGAACACTCTGCTTTGCTGACATCTCTTTAAAGTGCGAGAGGAACACGAACGCGCCGTAGATACGGCCTGACGTCACTAGATGGACAGATGTTGTGATATCTATTGCTAACCGTCTACAGACACGTGTCTACGGTGTCCGGGAGTCCGGGAGTCCGGACTGATGATAAAGTATGGTTGGTACATTACTAATATAAAAAATCACATTACTAATATAGAAATAAAGATAATATCTGGATTACTGGTTGCTAGTGACGTAGGTGTCTCGACGTTTTATAAGTGCTCATGTAGGCCAATGTAAAAAAATAATTTTTTATTTCTGTTTTTGAAGATTTTTTCCATTCCCAATTCCCAAGACGGTAAACAGTTTTGATGCTATCTATATATATTTATGGTGTCGTAAGATATGTGAGTCATCATTTAAAGTATTTTTTTTTAGAAACTATATAGACTTTATATATTCATTTTGGTACATATTTTTTATATTATTACATTTTTTTTTAAATAAAAGAAGAACCGCCTCCTTTTTTTGAAGTCAGTTAAAAATACAAAAAATAGTAGCCCTCAGGTGTCGGAAACCGTCCAAACTACCGGCAGTTAGGGCTCCAGAGAAAGGAAACTCCAAGAGTAACGCTTTCTGTATCAAGCCCTTGATTCAGCTGCCTAACGAGAGCCTCCTTAGCTATTAAATAAAGAAATAAATATCTTGGGACAACTCACTCACCGCTATCTGATCCCAAGCTAAGCTGAGCTTGTGTTATGGTAACCAGACAACTGATATACATACTTATATAATTTATAAATACATACATATTATAGATAAATCACACCCAGACACAGAACAAACGAACAAAGCTATTATAATTTTGTTACTAGTGATAGTTTGACGGCACGGTTGGCTGAGTGATTGACTGCTGCGCTGCGTGTCGCGGGTTCGATTCCCGCACGGAACAAATATTTGTATGGCCTACAGATAGTTGTTCCGGATCTGGCTGTTTGTGTATGTGAGTTTCAATGTTTGTAAACGCACCCACGATACAGGAGAAATTCCTAGTGTGTGGGCAATGATTTAAAAATAAAAAAAATAGTTTATCTTCCGAATCAAAATTTGCAAATATGAAAAAAATATCAAACGGAGAACTAGAAAATCACTATGCTAGAATAAATTAGATATATATTAAAAAAGACCGGTCAAGTGCGAGTCGGATTCGAGCAAAGAGGGTTCCGTACTGCAACTTATAAGAACATTAACATTATAGCAGTTCTTATTCCTGTGTGAGAAGGAGATGGTGCTAGACACCCTGTATAGCTCTGTCTCTTTCCCTCAGTGGAATAAGTTCTGCTTTAAGACGTCATGGTAAGGCTTCATATCTTTTGACTGCGTAAACTTAGAGGGTTGATTTTACAACATTTTTATAGCTTTAAGGCACCACAGATTTGAAAATAATAATAAACATTAAATTTATACTAATATTATAAAGCTGAAGAGTTTGTTTGTTTGTTTGTTTGAACGCGCTTATCTCAGGGACTACTGGTTGGAATTGGAAAATTCTTTTAGTGTTGGATAGTCCATTTCTTGAGGAAGGCTATAACATCACGCTACGACCAACAGGTGCTGAGCAGCGTGGGTGGAACCGCGGGGAACAGCTAGTTTAAAATATAATAAAACGTACGTGACATAATGGTTTTGGATGTATTTTGAAGTTCAGTTAATGTCATTTGAGTAAGGTTTCAATTTCAACTGTATTTAAACATACAATATTCTATTCTATTACTCGTATTTTTCTAACTGACAAGCACGTTCTTACCACCAAAGTGTAACTTCTAAAACTAAACAAATATAGGTAACTGACATAATCCTTACAAAAGCGAAACTGTGTTTGTTTGTTTGTTACGTCTTCACTCTTTGACGGCTAAACCGATTTTGGTGAATTTTGGTACAGAGATAGTTGGGACCCAGGAGATGGACATAGGCTATTTTAAAAAAGGGGGAAATGAGAGAGAAAGCTATTACAATCAATAACGCGCAAGGACAAACACTACAGGAAGCAGGTGCAACAGGCAAATCAGGAAAAGGGAACTGTGTTATCCTGAATTTAGTTCGACTGACCGAAGCCGCGGGTAAAATTTTGTATGTAATAAATATTACGTCTTAACGGCAAATAACTATGAACTGGCCATTCGCACTAAAACATCACTTTCTCAAAGCGATATAATGAGTTGGCAAAACTACGTAATTTGGTTGTAAAATTTTATCGCAAATTGTCGTACATATAAATTGTTTTGTATTCTCCTGAAGAATAGGTAAAAGTGATATTTAAAATATAATAAAGTAGCTTTTACCCGCGGCATCGCTCGCGCAAAATTCGGGATAACACAGTTCCCCTTTCCTGATTTGTAGGTACCTACTACTTTTAGTTTTTGCCCTAGCGCCTTATTTATTGTAATATAAATAAATAAATATAAATAAATATCTTGGGACAACTCACACACGGCTATCTGATCCCAAGCTAAGCAGAGCTTGTGTTATGGTAACCAGACAACTGATATACATACTTATATAATTTATAAATACATACATATTATTATAGATAAATCACACCCAGACACAGAACAAACAATCATGCTCATCACACAAAGTTTGTCCTGGGTGGGAATCGAACCCACGACCTCCGGCTCAGCAGTCAGGGTCACTAACCACTAGACCAACAGGCCCGTCAAAATAAGTTAAGTAGTCCCTTTTCTTTCCTCTTTCTCCCTATTAAATTAGCCTATGTCCTAACTATCTCTGTACCAAAATTCATTAAAATCGTTAATAGGCGTGAAAACGTAACAAACAAACAAACTCACTTTCGCTTTTATAAGGAGCTTGCTTGTAAGGATTTATTTATCCTTTAAAAATTATGTCAACAACTCAAATAAAATAACCTATCTACTATTAATCCAACAAAATTAAACGGTAGCCTAACTAGTCTTATCCACATAACTATTTCGTACTTCCCACGATAGCCGGTCACTGTGGTCTGCGCAATTCCGTAAAAACATTATCAAATTGTCTACAGTCTTAGTTTCCACACTTATATGGGAATGCGTAATAAATTGCTAATCATAATTAATTTATTAAGTAGCTATGTCTTGTGTTTAAAACTTTTTGCGATGGAACAAATACCATAGGGGTCATACTCCGCTGTTTTAGTAATATTGGCTATGTTTATTATTTACTAGCTGTTCCACGCGGTTTCACCCACGCTGCTCAGCACCTGTTGGTCGTAGCGTGATGTTATATAGCCTATAGCCTCCCTCAAGAAATGGACTATCCAACACTAAAAGAATTTTCCAATTCCAACCAGTAGTCCCTGAGATTAGCGCGTTCAAACAAACAAACAAACTCTTTAGCTTTATAATATTAGTATAGATATAGATTAGCATAGACTAGCTACCGCCTGTGGCTTCGTTCGTGTGGCGTAGTTACTTTGACCTTCGTTTTTTTAAAAATCCTTTAAAAAAAAAAAGCTAAGCTACGTCTTCACGCCTAAATGGCCCAACCGATTTTGATGAATTTTGGTACAGAGATAGTTGGGACTCTGGAGACGGACATAGGCTAATTAAAAAAAGGTGAGAAAAGGGAAAAAGAGGGAAGAAAAGGGGAAAGAAAGATATTTTTTCGATCATCACGCGGGTTAAACTTAGCGTTAGCCCAAAGTAACTATGCAACGCGAACGAAGTCGCGGGCGGAAGCTAGTCTTTTTTTTTTATTCGGGTGGGAAATCATCCAATGACTTCTCCCGCTCTGGGCGGAGCGGGGGGGCATGTCAGACTTGTACTGACTAAAACCCACCCATGTTCCTTCTATTGCCCTTTACGTTCCGAGGCCGCGGTATCTCTTTCGAACAACCCGCAACCTCGGCAGGGCAGAAGCTAGTCTTAGATACACTCTAGAAAGTACTTGCCCGGGTTTAAACCCACAACCCCATGCATGAGGTGAGGAGCTTATAGTAGAATTATACTGACTAAAACCCACCCATGTTCCTTCTTTTGCCCTTTAGGTTTCGAGGCCGAGGTATCTCTTTCTGCGGTTGCTGACCATGAGGTCCTGGGTTTGACTTCCTGTTCAGGCAAAGTGTTATTAGATTTTTCGATTATGAATTTCTCGAAAGCACCGAGTTTGTACCTGGTAGTTGGAAATAAATATCTGGTTTAATGTAAATATACTATAAGGTACACTTCTACTTAACCCTACTGGAAATATATGTTACTAGCTTTTGCCCGCGGCTTCGCTCGCGTTAAATTCGGTGTAACACTGTTCCCTTTTCCTGATTTACCTGGTCTCTATCTGCTACTTGGAGTTTTTACCCTTGCGCCTTATTTATTGTAATAGCAATTCTAAATTTTCCCTTTTCTTCCCACTTGCTCCCTCATATCTCAATCTTTTTTTTAATAAAATAGCCGATGTCCGTCTCCAGGGTTCCAACTATTTCTGTACTAAAATTCATCAAAATTGGTTCAGCCATTTAGGCGTGAAAACGTAACAAACAAACAAACTCACTTTCGCTTTTATAATATTAGTAAGGATACCTAACCTGGGTGTCAAACGGAGAATCCCACGCTCTGCAGTCGTATTAAGAACCACTAAACCTCATTACATCCTCTTTTAAAGTCGGTCAACAACTATTATTAGGACAGAAGATTCCCACAATAACGATTATGATCTATTTTTTAAGTTCAAACCATATAATTACAAAGTTTTGACCTTTCAAGTATTTGTAATGATAGTTCCTAATGGTTTTTAAAACCATTTGTTCATCACGAGTTAGCTGTTACTGTAGCAGTTATTTGTTAACAATGATGTCTTCGAAAACTATAAGTACCAATTTAGGAGATTCTCACACATCGCGGAAATGGCGAACCAAAGGACCATGGGGGATTTTGTATGAACCCCGTCCCCACCCTTCAACAGTCTTGGGATGCGTCTTGATTTATTCACTGGAACCCAGAAAAGCCTAAAGTAACTGTGTTAGTTTCAAAATCAATGGGGTTTAAAAAATAAATAAAAAAATACGCCAAAAATAAATATATTTTTTTTAACAAAAATCATTATTTTCTACAAACAAAAAGCATAATTACACGTAAACAAATGACAATTATATACAAAAAAAAATACTTGGTTCGCAAACGGAAAATCTTTGAAAAATATTAACAGTATTCAGTTAATTAATATACATTTTAACTTATATGTTAAACGAAACACTACTAACTTTTTTTTGCGGACGGGAAATCATCAAATAAGTTGAACTTTTTGCGCGCTGGCCGGAGCGGGGGGGGGGAATGTCAGACTTGTACTAACTAAAACCCACCCATGTTCCTTCTATTGCCCTTTACGTTCCGTATCTCTTTCGAACAACCCGCAACCCGGCAGGCGGTGGCTATGGCAGGCCCCTTTGCTTTGCTGACATTTCATTGAGGCGCGCGTGGAACACTAACGAACGCTGACGTACGCATAGTGAGCTATCCAATTGCTCACCGTCCACAGGCCCGCATCTACGATGGCCGGGAGTCGTCTCGCGGCGCCCGATGTCCGGGGCGTCTCCCGCAGCGGTTACCACGGGATCTGAAGGTGATAGTCCTCGCAAGCCTGTATGAGTGGCGCATGGAGGCACTACACCGGGGGTATCTCGTGGTGGCATGGAAAGAGCGACTGACTGGGCCACCGTAGATGCGGGTCTGTGTATGACGGTGAGCCACCCATTGCTCACCGTCCGTCCGTCTATTGACGACAGGCCGTGTAAACGGCGCGTTTGTGTTTCACGCGCACCTCAAAGAGATATCAGCAAAGCAGAGGGGCCTGCCAGACACTCCGCCTGCCGGGGTTTCGGGTTGTTCGAAAGAGATACCGCGGCCCCGGAACGTAAAGGGCAATAGAAGGAACATGGGTGGATTTTAGTCAGTAAAAGTCTGACACTCCCCCCCGCTCCGCCCAGAGTGAGGGAAGTTATTTGATGATTTCCCACTCCGAAAAAAAAAGGTTTGTTAGGACGGCTTCGACAACACGCTTCTGTGAATATTGCGGCTGCTGCAGCCGCTTTAACGCGCGTCGCCGTTCCTACCACAGTGATTCCTGGCACATTATCACCCCTATGACTGACAGCGCAAATTCGGCTGTAAACCTTCGGGTCCATATCTGCCAAGATCTATCCAGCAGTGGGAAACGTGCCAGGAGAGTTGCTACCTCAAAGGACACAGTACGGTATCCTTGTGCGATGCGGATAGATAT
The DNA here is from genome assembly GCA_958449745.1 of Ochropleura leucogaster. Classification (NCBI taxonomy): domain Eukaryota; kingdom Metazoa; phylum Arthropoda; class Insecta; order Lepidoptera; family Noctuidae; genus Ochropleura; species Ochropleura leucogaster. The sequence goes on from OY288227.1 coordinate 1,360,639, forward strand.
TTTCCGCTACAGACTGTTAATTTTAGGCCTGCAGCGTGGGACGCCTGACAGCCCATTTGACCAAACAGGCGCCCCATAAAGGACCATTGATCGCTCAACCCCCGCGTAAAGGCTGCGAACTTCTTCTCGTAGCCCCCCAAGATTAGGCAACAGTCTGTGCAAAGCGCTTACTAACTTTCCAACTTGGGTAACTAGGCGCTCGAAGTGCTCTTCAAATCCCCACCGACCGTCCAAAGTCAGGCCAAGGTACTTAATGTATCGTCCTTCCTGAACTTGCGCATCTCCAACTCTGACTGAAAAGCTGGGTTGCTCTCTGGTCCTTGGCAGCTTATGGAACCAAAGCGCCTTAGTTTTATGTGGCGCTAATTCTAGACCCCCTTCGCAGATCGACGCCACGACCTTTTCTACTCCCAGATCTGCAAGCTCAATAGTCTCTTTAGCCGTCTCCAGCTAATACCAGGTTGTCATCCGCATAGCAAACGATATTAATGCCATCGGGGAGATCAATACGCAGAACCTCATCGTAAGCGAGGTTCCATAAGAGAGGTCCTAAAACAGGTCCCTGTGGAACTCCACACATCATCTTCCTGCGATGAGCGCTACCGTCCCGATCGACATAGCAAATATATCTGTCACTAAGATAAGCCCCGATGATGCAGTGCAGGTAAAGTGGCACTCTGTGATAAACTTATGCCGCCCTGATAGCATTCGAAAGCGGACAGTTGAAGGCATTACCGATATCCAAACTAACCGCCAACGCCACCCCACCCTGGGTAATATGATAGCTCCTTAGCGCGAAAAGAAACACTACAGCCTTATAGGCGCTGGGATTGGTCTCAGATTCAGATTTCTGCAATGCCGGTATAGTGCAGGTTCGAGAAGAATTAAGAGCTCTTCAGCGTTTGGTTGGGAGTCTCTTGGATTATAAAAAGGTTCGCGGGAACTCTGCGCACGATCCCAAAAGGAAACAAAATAAATATTATAAAAAATCTCTATTCTAGCTAGGTCTTCCAAATGACACTTGTCTTAATTCTGTTGGATGGTAGCTATTCTTTAATTGAAAACATTATTATGATCACCATATTTTATCCCTATTTATCTCACACTAAGGAAATGTGTTAGTAAAGGTGAAAGAAATATATAAAAATACAATATATCATAAAACCTAAACCCCATGTATTTGACATAGGTCGCCATAGTAAAAAGTTCTCTATTCTAGTAGATCTTTCAAATGACACGTGTTTCTAATCTGTTGGTTGGTGGGGACGTTTCTTCCCATGGTCCTTTATTATCAGTAAACTTATTTACTAGCTGTTCCTCGCGGTTTCACCCACGCTGCTCAGCACCTGTTGGTCGTAGCGTGATGTTATATAGCCTATAGCCTTCCTCAAGAAATGGACTATCCAACACTAAAAGAATTTTCCAATTCCAACCAGTAGTCCCTGAGATTAGCGCGTTCAAACAAACAAACAAACTCTTCAGCTTTATAATATTAGTATAGATTAAAAAGGTCACCAACAGCTTCTGTATAAAAATATCTTAAAAAATAAAAATAACCGAAATTTTTACATAATGAGTAATAACAAGAATATTTACGTATTTAAAATAATAAAAAAAACTACTATTAAAAACAACAAAAAATACCTACAAAAATAATACAAAGTTAGTGCTTAGTTGTTATTTTTACACACTGTGTCCTATGTGTTTATTTTATTCCATCAGTCCTATCGCAGGTCTGCTGGAAGAGATTTCTTTATGAAATAAGCAGTACCTTTGTTCTCTTTTTTCCTTATGTACTTTTTTATATAATGTTTTGTGTGTAGGTACATAAATAAATAAATAAAATTTCTTTAGGGTAAAACAGAAGACAACATAAGACAAAATAAAACGAAACTTGTTACAAGGGAAACACAAATGATATTTAATTAAATTAAAAACAATATAATCCAATTTGGGTAGGCAAGTCGCCAAATGTAGCTGGCTTATTACTAAAACTACAAGTCCTTAGGAGATTGATTTTGAGAGATAAGTATTTGGGTCTTAAAGGAATTTAACGAATCATGGTGTATATCAACGTGTGATACGGATTTTATAAAACAATTAGCTGTGCCCAGCGGTTTCACCCGCTGCTCACTTAGGGGTCTGAAAAATAGATGTTGGCCGATTCTCAGACCTATCCGATATGTACACAAAGTTTCGTTTAAATCGGTCAAGCCGTTTCGGAGGAGTATGGGAACGAAAACTGTGTCACGAGAATTTTATATATTAGATTCATCTCTCAACTAAGTCTATTTAGACGAGAGTTTACACCAATGTTTGTGTTGGATGCTCTAGTGTGGAATAAGTGAGTTAACGGATATCTAGGAATTTTATAGGGTACTTTTAGTACAATTTGTTCAACTAACGTTTAAAATACGTAACGTAGTAAAAGTTGAATATGCTAATTAGCCCTCTATATCACTTTGTAGACTGTAGACAACATCCTACAAACGCGACAATCGTTTTTAATAATTGATTTCTTACCTACTGTAGCCCTTTCTTTCCGAATGGGAAATCATCAAGGGGAGCGTTATAGTCAAAGTATTTTATTGATAAGGAATTCTTACAAGTAACAGCTTCATAATATTCATTTCATTAAAGTTACATGCAATAAAAATGCCAATAATAAATCAATATCGTAGTGGTGGTGGATCGATCAGAGCGGCGCGCAATGATTGTTGACATAACAGTCCCGCATGATGAGAACCTCGTGAAAGCCGAGAAAGATAAGCAAATTAAGTATATTGACTTGGCTCGCGAGGTTGTCGACATGTGGGATGTGGACTCAGCGATCATTGTGCCGATAGTCGTATCTGCCAATGGCTTAATTGACAAGAGCCTCGACCAACACCTGAGGAGGCTCTCGTTAGGCAGCTGGATCAAGGGCTTGATACAGAACACGGTACTCCTGGACACGGCTCGTATTGTTAGGAGGTTCCTTTCTCTGGAGCCCTGACCGCCGGTAGCTTGGACCCTGTTCCCGATACCGGTGGGCTACTATTTTTATATTTTTAAATGTTTTTTTTTATGATTTTTAGAAATATTTAAAAATGTAATTATGTGTATGTAAAAATAAATAAATGTACGAAAAATCAATAATATATGTATGTTGCTTTTTTGAAATATTTAAAAATGTAATTATATGTTAAAAAATAAATAAAAAAAAAAAAAAAACGATATGTCAAACAGGTAGAAATAAAATAAAAAGTCAATTTCATAAAAATTAAACATTCATTTCTGGTCAAAGTCCAAATATTAAAAAAAATTGTCGAGCAACGCTTGCTCGACAAGCCAATTTTTCAAACAGGCTTTGAAGCTTCCAATGGTTGCGGCACCAGAAATAGTACAGCTACTGACGAAATCCACCCATGTTCCTTCTACTGCCCTTTACGTTCCGGGGCCGCGGTCACTCTTTCGAACAACCCGGAACCCAGGCAGGCGGTGGACCTAGCAGACCCCTCTGATTTGCTGACATCTCTTTGAGGCGCGCGTGGAATGTCAAGACCCTTTATTTCCAGAAAGTGTGGAGGTATTCAGTTGAAAGCTCCGCCCAGAGCATCATCGGCCTAGCCTTTTCCCAACTATGTTGGGGTCGACTTCCAGTCTAACAAGATGCAGCTGAATATCAGTATTTTTCATGGAACGCCTGCCTATCTGACCTCCACAACCCAGTTAGTATTAGGTAATGCGATACCCCTTGGTAAGACTGATTGTCAGACTTTCGGAACACTGAATACCTGTAACGACTGTCAAAGATCTACAAATGACTGCCCGGACCAACGGCTTAACGTGCTTTCCGAAGCACGGAGGAAACTCGGTATGTAACGGGTGGTCACCTATCCACAGACCAACTTAGGCAAGCGCGGCTTAACCTAAAGATCGACCCGAGCGGCTGCTATTATTCGTCCAAAGCGAGGGAAGTTATTGGATAATTTCCCATCCGCAAAAAGAAAATGGTCTACTTGAAATAAATGCGAACTTCTCCAAGTCGTCATTAGAAGGACACCGCTATATCCTAGGACCTAGATTTCGGCCTAGTATTTAAGGCAAACTGCTCTAAATGTCAGTAATTGTGGTGAATGCTATGACTGCGACGTTCTCTTTAAAGGACAATGCCCAGTTTGACCGGAGAATGTCGCCGATGCGCCCGAAATGTGTGAAGCGCGAAAATTGCGCGTTTGGCCTTGAGATGATAGTAGTTGAGTAAGTATTGCCTCATAGAGGTAAAATGATGATTATGTTCTAGAGAAATGTGAGGCAGCGACTAAAAAATATTATCCTTACTTTGTTTGTTTGTTTGTTACGTCTTCACGCCTAAATGGTCAAACCGATTTTGATGAATTTTGGCACAGAGATTGTTGGGTTAGATTGAGACGGAAATAGACAATTTTTTTATCTAAAAACAAATTGAGAAAAGGGGATAAAAGAGGAAAGAAAAAGAGAGAGAAATATATTTTTTTATCATCACGCGGGTTAGAGTTAGCGTTAGCCTAAAGTAACTATGCCATCCGGATGAAGTCGCGGTCGGAAGCTAGTAGTTTATAAAAAACAACGCTTAAAAAGGGTATATTTTATTTTGGTAACCCTGTTTTATAGTCAACGTCAATGTGACGCGAAAATAAAGAAAGAATTCAGTTCAATCAATCAAAATATTTTTTTTCACATAGGCCTACATAGGCACTTATAAAACGTCAAGAAAAGGTGCACGGTTCGGGTTGGTACTTTTATTAGGATAAATAATTGAAAATTTTGCCTAAAAATTACCGCTATATAGGCATATTACCTACTACTATTATTACCTACATATTACCGCATACGAGTACCTACTTAATTGTGGGTTGTTCAAAAGAAATGCTTCGTCTAAAGCGGGAGATTATAGATTAGAGTTATTTGCTGAATAGCCATCCAAAAATCCCAGAAATAAAATTACATACATAACATAATAATTTTTTCTACGAACCTCTTACTCTGCCTATACTCAATTGCATAGCGTGATGTCGTAGGTACAAGGTCAGCGCGAGAAGATCGCAAGCGCAGCTTTTATCATCGTTCCCATAACAATTTGTTTGCAAAACAAACTGTGAACGATGGGTGACGAACGATCTTGATACTTGTTGATTAAATATTTTGGACGACATTTTTAGGAGTTTTTTTTTTTATTTTTATGAAAAAAGAAAAAGTTATTTATCTTTATGAATGTTTCGTGGTTGTCCGCGCTTTTTCAAAGTATAATTTTAACATTGAATACGTTAGAACTATCATAACTCTCTCCCACAACCAATTTAGGGAGGGGTTGTGAGAGGGAGATTATAATTTTACATAACACTAACGGAAATTGTTCTCATATATTTGTTTAGATTCTTACCCATCTTGGAAGAAGGGGTCAGCTTAACCCATTGCTTTTCTAATATAGTCAACAAATTGCAAAAATAGTCTTTCGTTATAAATAAATGATCATTATGATGAGTAGCTACTTATAATTATTCCAACAAGTCGTAGTTTTTTTTTCAGTTATTTATTTTGGAAAAACCAACAGTTACAAACATTTCTAAATGAATTATAATAAAACTTGCAACTACTACTTATCTATACTTATTACTTATCTGTACTAATATTATAAAGCTGAAGAGTTTGTTTGTTTGTTTGTTTGTTTGTTTGAAAGCGCTAATCTCAGGGACTACTGGTTGGAATTGAAAAATTCTTTTATTGTTGGATAGTCCATTTCTTGAGGAAGGCTATAGGCATATATAACATCACGCTACGACCAACAGGTGCTGAGCAGCGTGGGTAAAACCGCGTGGAACAGCTAATACTTTATATGTATGTAGTTCACGTCGTTATCCACATCTTAAATAATGCATTTTTAGGGACTATTTGCATGCGATAAACTTGGAAGAAAAGTAAATAAACATAAGAGTTCAAAATACATTACACTATATCGAATCTTTTTAACAATTAGCCATATTTATTAAGAGTTTTCTTCTTTTTCAGTTACATGTAAAGCTACCAAAATTTACTTTGTACCTAGTTTCTGTTCCTGTCTTTTTTTCTGTATTCAATATGTATATGAATCGTTAAATAAATAAACTTATTAAAGAAATTATTACATTAAACATTTTCCACTGACTTTTTTTTTACTTTTGCTCAAAGTATCAAAACTACTCAACTCGGCCTAAAGGCACTGCCACACTTGTACTTGCAATACGTACGCACATCGCCAGTTTCCCGCGCTCTTGCCTCACTGGCTCTCTGCTGACCCACTAATAACCACTTCGGTTTATATCGTACGGTAATCAAATGTATAATGGTGATTATTGTGACATTGTAAACGTACTGGCATCATCATTTGACTTTGCTATTTTATGCCTAAATTTTTCTCAACTGCTTTTTTATGATTTAAGTTCATCAAATGACTTCACCAAAGGGAGTGTCAGACTTGGAAGTACTGAATAAAACCCAGAGGCGGACCGTGAGTTTGTGGGGCCCTGGACTAAAACTACATATTTGAGGGCCATTTTGCCTTTTCTTGCGTATAGGAAATCATCAAATAACTTCTCCGGCTCTGGGCGCAGCGGGGGGAGTTCCAGACTTGTTGAGACCATGTTCTCTTTTGCCCTTTACGTTCCGTGGCCGCGGTATCTCTTTCGAACCGAAACCCTGGGGCACTATGTACGGGCTTGCCTAATTAACCAAGTAATTTAGTTAAAAAACTGTTTTCGATAATGATACACCAGGTAGTACACACGAAGACATATCAACCTACACTAAACCAGTTTATGCTGATCTCTCAACAACGGATCGTACAACGTGGATTCCCCGTACGATGAGAGATCCGCATAATCTGGTTTTGTATGGTTTCAAGCGAATTTACAGTACAATACAGCCTAGCTTTTTAGTAGTTTTATAATTTGACTAGCTTTTGCCCGCGGCTTCGTTCGAGTTAAATTCGGGGTAACAAAGTTCCCCTTTCCTGATTTGCAGGTACCTGCTACTTGTAGTTTTTGCCCTTGCGCCTTATTTATTGTAATAGCAAAGCTAAGTTTTCCTTTTTCTTCCCTATTTCTCCCGCATTTTTCAATCTTTAAAAAAAAAAACGTTAGCCTATGTCTGTTTCTAGGGTCCCAACTATTTATGTACCAAAATTCATCAAAATCGGTTTAGCCATTAAAGCGTGAAGAGGTAACAAACAAACAAACTCACTTTCGCTTTTATAATATTAGTAAGGACTAGCTGTTCCACGCGGTTTCACCCACGCTGCTATGCACCCGTTGGTCGTAGCGTGATGTTATATAGCCTATAGCCTTCCTCGAGAAATGGACTATCCAACACTAAAAGAATTTTCCAATTCCAACCAGTAGTCCCTGAGATTAGCGCGTTCAAACAAACAAACAAACTCAGCTTTGTAATATTAGTATAGATAAGGATTTTGAAGAGAGTTTAATTATCACCAAATTGCAGCAACCACAACTTTGTTTTTAATTAACAAACTATGAAAACCAAAATTAGTTTTGCTAGTGAGTAAGTAGTAATTTACATAATGTATGAGCGTAAAATATTGTTATTTATACTACAGAACCTTGTGTGTTCAAGTAAAACTCGCACTTGGCCGGTATACTAGTTAAATATAAGTTTAAAAAAAAATGGGCAAGTTCGATTCGGACTCACGCACCGAGGGTTCAACAAACTTGCGACATCAGTTGCCAAAGAAGAAAAAAAAAAAAAAACTTGCGACATAAACGGCCATATCTTTTGACTGCGCTGACTTAGAGGGATTATTTTTTCACAATTTTAAAGGACCATAAATTTAGTATATTATAGTTTTAATTTAAATTCAATAACTTCACGCGTTCCCGAAATAAAGAGCTTTGACCGATAGATATACGGACATTAAAGTAATCGTATAAGGGTTCCGATTTTCCTCTTGAATTACGGAATCCTAAAAATGAGAGGAAAAAATAGGATTGTCAATTGCGCATTGACAGTTAAAGCTAGAACAATACAATCCGATTAATTATGATTATTTTTAATTGTTGTCATTAAAACGAGTAAGATAATCATTTGGATTTATTAATTATAATCACGGGAATGTGTTTTTCAGAGCATTTACTCAGAATTATCTTCACGTGTAAATTAGTCATGGTGTTTTTTTATAAAAATTCTTTATGGTGTCATCTAATTGATTTGACGGGCCTGTTGGTCTAGTGGTTAGTGGCCCTGACTGCTGAGCCGTCGAGCCGAGGGTTCGATTCCCACCCAGGACAAACTTTGTGTGATGAGCATGATTGTTTGTTCGGTGTCTGGGTGTGATTTATCTATAATACTAGCTTTGCCCAGCGGTTGCACCCGCTGCTCATTTAGGGGTCTGAAAAGTAGATGTTAGCCGATTCTTATACCTACCCGATATGTACACAAAATTTCGTTTAAATCGGTCCAGCCGTTTCGGAGGAGTATGGGAACGAAAACTGTTACACGAGAATTTTATATATTAGACTAGCTGTGCCCAGCGGTTTCACCCGCTGCTCATTTAGGGGTCTGAAAAGTAGATGTTAGCCGATTCTCATACCTACCCGATATGTACACAAAGTTTCGTTTAAATCGATCCAGCCGTTTCGGAGGAGTATGGGAACGAAAACTGTGACACGAGAATTTTATATTTTAGATGTATGTATTTATAAATTATATAAGTATGTATATCAGATGTCTGGTTACCATAACACAAGCTCTGCTTAGCTTGGGATCAGGATAGCCGTGTGTAAGTTGTCCCAAGATAATTGTCTAAGTAAAAATTGATGACCACATATAGATTTTCAAAATCACTGTACACCGTATTACACCTAAATCGATCAACATGACGAGCGCCAGAAATGAATGATTTTTATAAAAGGGCATATTTAAGTGACATCACTTTTCAAAAGTCACTAAACAAAGTTATAGTAAAAAAACATTATTTACATTCTACGTAGGTTTCTAAAGTCCCTGAACAAAATGAAATATTTTTTGGGTTTTTGTGTGTGTATTTCGGTACGTATATGTATTTGGTATATAAACTAAGGAGACATGTTATTAAAACTGTTAATTATTAAGTTATTAATATAAATAAAGGCTTTTGTTTTCTTTCAAATAATATTTTGTTTTAATTAACCTCACTATCAGTTATAACAAACAAGCAGTTTTCATCGTATTTAGTCATGTGATTTTTTTTTAACTAGACGAGAATCTAAAATTTTCCGGATCCCGCGGGATTAACATTTCTAATCCTATGGCAAACAGGGCAAACATGGAACTAGATGTTACAAGGGCACTATGGGGACCAATGGCAAACAGGGCAAACATGGCACTCGGACCAATAAGGACACAATATGAACCTATGCTAAACAGGGCAAACGTGGCACTCAGATCAATAAGGACACTAAAGGCTTCTATGGCAAACAGGGCACTCAGAGCAATAAAGACACTAGGCATCTACAGCGAACAATGCAAACATGGCATTTGGTGCAAAAAGGTAACTATGGGTACATATGGCAAACAGGGCAAAAATGGCACTAGTTGCAATAGGGTCTTTATGGGCACCTATGGCAAACAGGGCAAACATGGCACTCAGATCAAAAAAGGACACTAAAGGCACCTTTGGCAAGCCGGGTAAACATGGTACTCTGTGCAATAAGGGCTATATAGGCGCCTATGGCAAACAGGGCACTCAGATAAATAAGGTCACTTAAGGCATCTATGGCAAACAGGGCAACCATGACACTCAGATCAAAAAGGACACTAAAGGCACTTATGGCAAAAATGGCACTAGGTGCAACAAGGGCACTAAAGGCACCTATGGCAAACAGGACAAAGATGGCACTCGGTGCAACAAGGCATCTATGGGCACCTATGGCAAACAGGACCAACATCGCACTCGGTGCAAAAAGGCATCCAAGAGCACGTATGGCAAACAGGGCAAACATGGCACTCGGTGCAATAAGGCATCTATGGGCACGTATGGCAAACAGGGCAAACATAGCACTCGGTGCAAAAAGGGCTCTAAGGGCACCTATGGCAAACAGGACAAACATTGCACTCGGTGCAAAAAGGCATCTAAGGGCACGTATGGCAAACAGGGCAAAAATGCCCCTCGGAACAATAAGGACACTAAAGGCACATATGGCAAACAGGGCAAACATGGCGCTCGGTGCAAAAAAGGCACCTATCGCAAACAGGGCAAACATAGCACTCGGAACAATAAGGCCACTAAAAGAACGTAAGGCAAACAGGGCAAACATGGCACTCCGCGCAAAAAGGGCTCTAAGGGCACCTATGGCATACAGGACAAACATTGCACTCGGAGCAAAAAGGCATCTAAGGGCACGTATGGCAAACAGGGCAAAAATGGCACTCGAAACAATAAAGACACTAAAGGCACATATGGAAAACAGGACAAACATGGCACTCGATGCAAAAAGGCTCCTATGGCAAACACGGCAAAAATGGCACTCGGAACAATAAGGCCACTAAAGGAACGTAAGGCAAACAGGGCAAAAATGGCACTCCGCGCAAAAAGGCCTCTAAGGGCACCTATGGCATACAGGACAAACATTGCACGCGGAGCTAAAAGGCATCTCAGGGCACGTATGGCAAACGGCAAAAATGGCACTCGGAACAATAAAGACACCTATGGCAAACAGGGCAAACATATCACTCGGAACAATAAGGACACTAAAGGCACATATGGCAAACAGGGCAAAATGGCACTCGGAACAATAAAGACACAAAAGGCACATATGGCAAACAGGTCAAACATGGCACTCGATGCAAAAAAGGCTCCTATGGCAAACAGGGCAAAAATGGCACTCGGAACAATAAAGACACCAATGGCACATATGGCAAACAGGTCAAACATGGCACTCGGTGCAAAAAGGCACCTATGGCAAACAGGGCAAAAATGGCACTCGGAACAATAAGGCCACTAAAGGAACGTAAGGCAAACAGGGCAAACATGGCACTCCGCGCAAAAAGGCCTCTAAGGGCACCTATGGCATACAGGACAAACATTGCACTCGGAGCAAAAAGGCATCTAAGGGCACGTATAGCAAACAGGGCGGAAATGGCACTCGGAACAATAAAGACACTAAAGGCACATATGGCAAACAGGGCAAACATGGCACTCGGTGCAAAAAGGCACCTATGGCAAACAGGGCAAACATAGCACTCGGAACAATAAGGACACTAAAGGCACATATGGCAAACAGGGCAAACATGGCACTCGGTGCAAAAAGGCACCTATGGCAAACAGGGCAAACATAGCACTCGGAACAATAAGGCCACTAAAGGAACGTAAGGCAAACATGGCACTCCGCGCAAAAAGGCCTCTAAGGGCACCTATGGCATACAGGACAAACATTGCACTCGGAGCAAAAAGGCATCTCAGGGCACGTATGGCAAACAGGGCAAAAATGGCACTCGGAACAATAAAGACACTAAAGGCACATATGGCAAACAGGGCAAACATGGCGCTCGGTGCAAAAAAGGCACCTATGGCAAACAGGGCAAACATATCACTCGGAACAATAAGGACACTAAAGGCACATATGGCAAACAGGGCAAAAATGGGACTCGGAACAATAAAGACACAAAAGGCACATATGGCAAACAGGTCAAACATGGCACTCGATGCAAAAAAGGCTCCTATGGCAAACAGGGCAAAAATGGCACTCGGAACAATAAAGACACCAATGGCACATATGGCAAACAGGTCAAACATAGCACTCGGTGCAAAAAGGCACCTATGGCAAACAGGGCAAAAATGGCACTCGGAACAATAAGGCCACTAAAGGAACGTAAGGCAAACAGGGCAAACATGGCACTCCGCGCAAAAAGGCCTCTAAGGGCACCTATGGCATACAGGACAAACATTGCACTCGGAGCAAAAAGGCATCTAAGGGCACGTATAGCAAACAGGGCGGAAATGGCACTCGGAACAATAAAGACACTAAAGGCACATATGGCAAACAGGGCAAACATGGCACTCGGTGCAAAAAGGCACCTATGGCAAACAGGGCAAACATAGCACTCGGAACAATAAGGACACTTAAGGCACATATGGCAAACAGGGCAAACATGGCACTCGGTGCAAAAAAGGCACCTATGGCAAACAGGGCAAACATAGCACTCGGAACAATAAGGACACTAAAGGCACATATGGCAAACAGGGCAAACATGGTACTCTGCGCAAAAAGGGCTCTAAGGGCACCTATGGCATACAGGACAAACATTGCACGCGGAGCTAAAAGGCATCTCAGGGCACGTATGGCAAACAGGGCAAAAATGGCACTCGGAACAATAAAGACACTAAAGGCACATATGGCAAACAGGGCAAACATGGCGCTCGGTGCAAAAAAGGCACCTATGGCAAACAGGGCAAACATAGCACTCGGAACAATAAGGACACTAAAGGCACATATGGCAAACAGGGCAAACATGGCACTCGGTGCAAAAAGGCACCTATGGCAAACAGGGCAAACATAGCACTCGGAACAATAAGGACACTAAAGGCACATATGGCAAACAGGGCAAAAATGGCACTCGGAACAATAAAGACACAAAAGGCACATATGGCAAACAGGTCAAACATGGCACTCGATGCAAAAAAGGCTCCTATGGCAAACAGGGCAAAAATGGCACTCGGAACAATAAAGACACCAATGGCACATATGGCAAACAGGTCAAACATGGCACTCGGTGCAAAAAGGCACCTATGGCAAACAGGGCAAAAATAGCACTCGGAGCAAAAACGCATCTCAGGGCACGTATGGCAAACAGGGCAAAAATTGCACTCGGTGCAAAAAGGCATCTAAGGGTACCTATGGCAACGTGGCACTCAGATCAATACGGACACTAAAGGCTTCTATGGCAAACAGGGCTCTCTGAGCAATAAGGACACTAGGCATCTATTTTTATAAAAGGGCATAAGTAGGTGACCATCACTTTTCAAAAGTAACTAACAAAGTTATAGTATAAAAAGCATTACATTCTTCATATCTAAAGTCCCTGAACAAAATGAAATATATTTTGGGTTTTATGTGTGTGTATTTCGGTACGTATATTATGTACTTGGTATATAAACTAAGTAGACACATGCAAATGTAATTCACCACCCTTTTTATTATTGTAAACTATTTTTTTAGGGTTCCGTAGTCAACTAGGAACCCTTATAGTTTCGCCATGTCTGTCCGTCCGTCCGTCCGTCCGTCCGTCCGTCCTCGCTTAATCTCTGTGACCGTTAGCACTAGAAAGCTGAAATTTGGTACCAATATGCATATCAATCACGCCGACAAAGTGGGAAAATAAAAATTAAAAAAAAATGTTTTATTAGGGTAGCCACCCTATATGTAAAGTGGGAAGTGATTTTTTTTTTAATTTCAACCCTAACGTGTGATATATTGTTAGAAAGGTATTTAAAAATGAATAGGGGTTTACTAAGATCATTTTTTGATAATGTCAATAATTTCGGAAATAATCGCTCTAAAAGTAAAAAACAATGTGTCCCCCCCCTCTAACTTTTGAACCATAAGTTCAGAAAATATGAAAAAAATCTGAAAAGTAGAACTTTATAAGGACTTTCTATGAAAATTATTTTGAACTTGATTGACACAACAGTTTTTGTACAAAAAAGACAAAATAATTTCTGGACTAAGTTTGTAGTATAATCGTATATGCAAGCATTTTCTGTAACTTTGTTTACATATTTTATGATCCTAAACGTATCTTTTATCAAACAAAAAAAAGAATTATTGAAATCGGTTTTAAAATTACCACCGAAATTGCACGTCTTTGTATTAATTAGTAACCCAATTCCCCGAGAGATGGCGCTGTAGGTACTTATTACATTGGATCGGGTATTACCGAATTGTTCGGTTGGCCTCATAACTGGGAACACTTATTGTGACGGACGGGAAACTACGGAACCCTACACTGAGCGTGGCCCGACACGCTCTTGGCCGGTTTTTTTTATTAAGAAAATAAAATATCTCTCCTGCACGTGTGACAGCTATCAATCCTATTTAAAACTCGACGTTATACCAATATGAACATTAAATAAATAAATATCTTCGGACAACTCACACACGGCTATCTGATCCTAAGCTAAGCAGAGTTTGTGTTATGGTAACCAGACAACTGATATACATACTTATATAATTTATAAATACATACATATTATTGATAAATCACACCCAGACACAGAACAAACAATCATGCTCATCACACAAAGTTTGTCCTGGGTGGGAATCGAACCCACGAGGGAATCGAACCCACGACCTCCGGCTCAGCAGTCAGGGCCACTAACCACTGGACCAACAGGCCCGTCATGTCCCAAATGGCATTATAACGTTTATTTGTCACTAAAGCGCAATTGATAACTGACACCTAATTCTTCTGTCGTCTTTTGTTTTTAAACCAAAAAAGAAAAAGAGGCGTTGACAGCTGCCTGCCATGCTTTTTTTATGCATTTTCACTCGGTCCAAGTAGGTTGGTAGAAAAGATCTATCCCTTTAACTTTTTTTTACATGATTTAGTTTGGATAGGACAAGATTGGTTTTAAAACTCTACACGCACATTTTTAGTTTGCAGTTCAGCTACTTTTGATAGTATTAGTATAAGTTTACACTAGGGAATGCAATCCCGATCTCGCGAGATCTCGTGTAATTTTGTCGGTTAGCAGATAGTACTCTCTACACTCTTGATACACCTTTTTTTTAAAGAAGTTACTTTCAAAATCACCGTAACTACTTTTTAATCTCCTTGAGCCGTATTATTCCTACTTTTTTATTATGTTCATGTTAGTAAAACTGTTGATTATTTAGTTATTAATATAAATAAAGGCTTTTGTTTTCTTTCAAATAATATTTTTTGTTTTAATTAACCTTACTATCACAAAGAAGCAGTTTTCATCGTATTTAGTCATGATTTTTTTTTAACTAGACGAGATCCTAAAATTTTTGGGATCCCGAGGGATCTCGACTTTACAATCTAGAGTCGGGATTGAATTCCCTAGTTTTCACGCTACGTATCAGAAACAAAGTAAGGTTAAGTAACTTTCGTTCTTTATGATGTTAAGTTATTTTTGTACGTTTCCGTGATTACACTAGAAAAACAAAACAAATATTTTATATTGTTCAGTGACTTTTGTAAAACTGAATGTTCAGATGTTTTCGGATATTATAACGATCGGCAATTTTTGACATCATGGTGTTCAGTGACCTTTGACGAGTAGTGTTCAGTTAATTTTGAACTCTAATGATGTTGATTCAATACGCCAGTATTGAATGAACTCTATCTCTATCTGAGCGATTTATCTATACTAATATTATAATGCTGAAGAGTTTGTTTGTTTGTTTGTTTGTTTGTTTGAACGCGCTAATCTCAGGGACTACTGGTTGGAATTGGAAAATTCTTTCAGTGTTGGATAGTCCATTTCTTGAGGAAGGCTATAGGCTATATAACATCACGCTACGACCAACAGGTGCTGAGCAGCGTGAAACCGCGGAGAACAGCTAGTTATTTATTAATGACAACAGATTAGAAGATATTCGTAAAAAACAAACGCCTGCAAGAAATCTAACAGCAACAACTTGTAGAAATATAACTTTTAAAGATGGTTATTTTGTAAGTAGGTGTGTTTGTGTCGTTTTTTTTTTTTAAACTAGTTGAGGCCGTTGTTTTGTTACCAGCCTACATGAGGAGAAACTAACTCAGGGGTTATAATCTCTTCTAAATCTTGGTTAACTTACCTACATGAGGACTATGCAGATTATTGTCAGAGATTGTCTTTTTAAGAAAGCATCACACAGATTGGGTGGACCTGTCCAGTCAATGTAAGCATTTCTCAGTTATCGTGTAGCTCGACCCATAACTCAAGGAGCTCAACGACACGACGAACAATACTAAATAAGGACATTTGTGTAGGTCGCTTATAGTACTCAAACTGCCAGATAATCTTTAAAAACAATTTTGTTGACGTATAGTGCGTCGTAGTTTTAACCCTTATATTATCACCGAGTTTTGTCCGTGATAACTGAAGGTTTAAGCAGAAATGTCAAAAATAAAAATCAAAATATTTTTATTTTAAATCGGCCTACATGGACACTTATAAAACGTCGAGAAAAGATGCACGGTCCCGGTTGGTCCGTTTCCTATGGAGAAGAACCAACAAGAAACTTCATCGTTACTCTTTTAAAATCATATGGTTTTATTAATAACAAACTTTTGCTCGTGACTTCGCTCGCGTAAAATTTGGGGTAACACAGTTCTCCTTTCCTAATTTGCAGGTACCTGCTACCTACAGTTTTTCCCTTGCGCCTTATTGATTTTTGATAGCAATGCTAAGTTTTCCCTTGCTTCCCTCTTTCTCCCTCATATCCCCCTTTTTTTATTAAATAGCCTATGTCCGTCTCCTGGGTCCCAATTATCTCTCTACCAAAATTCATCAAAATCGGTTTAGCCATTAAGGCGTGAAGAGGTAACAAACAAACAAATTCACTTTCGCTTTTATAATATTAGAAAGAAATGAAACAAGTGATACAGATGTTGCCATGAATACTCGAACTGTTCAGAACAGAGGTTGTATAAATATGTGATTTGACAACTATCGTAAAAGAGAGACGAGACCTGGTCTACAGACTTGAGTATATGGTTATAATTTCATATCCAGACATTTATTCGTTCCTGAGATAAAGGGTCTTGACAGACAGACAGTCGGTACAAGGGTTCCGTTTTTTCCTAGTGAGATACATAATAAAAAAAGGCGAAGAATTAAAACTAGTTGTGGAAACTAATGAAGTAATATTCTTGTATAAGGCTGTCTTTGAGCTGCTATTAATAAATCTTAGTCATATAATATCAGTATTTCACACAAAACATGGCACTTAGCGCCTCCATCCGGATTTCCGGTCAATGAAGACAAATCGATTAAGTCACGAAATAGTCTTGTTTTCTACTTACTTTTGCTTTTATAACATTAGTAAGGATAAGTAAGGATGTCAAAATTGTGAAAAAACATAATAATAATATGTACCATAGTTTTTGACAATAGACAACAGCAGTAACTTTGTTTTTTTTAATAAGTTCAGAAAATATGAAAAAAATCTGAAAAGTAGAACTTTATAAGGACTTTCTATGAAAATTATTTTGAACTTGATTGACACAACAGTTTTTGTACAAAAAAGACAAAATAATTTCTGGACTAAGTTTGTAGTATAATCGTATATGCAAGCATTTTCTGTAACTTTGTTTACATATTTTATGATCCTAAACGTATCTTTTATCAAACAAAAAAAAGAATTATTGAAATCGGTTTTAAAATTACCACCGAAATTGCACGTCTTTGTATTAATTAGTAACCCAATTCCCCGAGAGATGGCGCTGTAGGTACTTATTACATTGGATCGGGTATTACCGAATTGTTCGGTTGGCCTCATAACTGGGAACACTTATTGTGACGGACGGGAAACTACGGAACCCTACACTGAGCGTGGCCCGACACGCTCTTGGCCGGTTTTTTTTATTAAGAAAATAAAATATCTCTCCTGCACGTGTGACAGCTATCAATCCTATTTAAAACTCGACGTTATACCAATATGAACATTAAATAAATAAATATCTTCGGACAACTCACACACGGCTATCTGATCCTAAGCTAAGCAGAGTTTGTGTTATGGTAACCAGACAACTGATATACATACTTATATAATTTATAAATACATACATATTATTGATAAATCACACCCAGACACAGAACAAACAATCATGCTCATCACACAAAGTTTGTCCTGGGTGGGAATCGAACCCACGAGGGAATCGAACCCACGACCTCCGGCTCAGCAGTCAGGGCCACTAACCACTGGACCAACAGGCCCGTCATGTCCCAAATGGCATTATAACGTTTATTTGTCACTAAAGCGCAATTGATAACTGACACCTAATTCTTCTGTCGTCTTTTGTTTTTAAACCAAAAAAGAAAAAGAGGCGTTGACAGCTGCCTGCCATGCTTTTTTTATGCATTTTCACTCGGTCCAAGTAGGTTGGTAGAAAAGATCTATCCCTTTAACTTTTTTTTACATGATTTAGTTTGGATAGGACAAGATTGGTTTTAAAACTCTACACGCACATTTTTAGTTTGCAGTTCAGCTACTTTTGATAGTATTAGTATAAGTTTACACTAGGGAATGCAATCCCGATCTCGCGAGATCTCGTGTAATTTTGTCGGTTAGCAGATAGTACTCTCTACACTCTTGATACACCTTTTTTTTAAAGAAGTTACTTTCAAAATCACCGTAACTACTTTTTAATCTCCTTGAGCCGTATTATTCCTACTTTTTTATTATGTTCATGTTAGTAAAACTGTTGATTATTTAGTTATTAATATAAATAAAGGCTTTTGTTTTCTTTCAAATAATATTTTTTGTTTTAATTAACCTTACTATCACAAAGAAGCAGTTTTCATCGTATTTAGTCATGATTTTTTTTTAACTAGACGAGATCCTAAAATTTTTGGGATCCCGAGGGATCTCGACTTTACAATCTAGAGTCGGGATTGAATTCCCTAGTTTTCACGCTACGTATCAGAAACAAAGTAAGGTTAAGTAACTTTCGTTCTTTATGATGTTAAGTTATTTTTGTACGTTTCCGTGATTACACTAGAAAAACAAAACAAATATTTTATATTGTTCAGTGACTTTTGTAAAACTGAATGTTCAGATGTTTTCGGATATTATAACGATCGGCAATTTTTGACATCATGGTGTTCAGTGACCTTTGACGAGTAGTGTTCAGTTAATTTTGAACTCTAATGATGTTGATTCAATACGCCAGTATTGAATGAACTCTATCTCTATCTGAGCGATTTATCTATACTAATATTATAATGCTGAAGAGTTTGTTTGTTTGTTTGTTTGTTTGTTTGAACGCGCTAATCTCAGGGACTACTGGTTGGAATTGGAAAATTCTTTCAGTGTTGGATAGTCCATTTCTTGAGGAAGGCTATAGGCTATATAACATCACGCTACGACCAACAGGTGCTGAGCAGCGTGAAACCGCGGAGAACAGCTAGTTATTTATTAATGACAACAGATTAGAAGATATTCGTAAAA
The DNA here is from genome assembly GCA_958449745.1 of Ochropleura leucogaster. Classification (NCBI taxonomy): domain Eukaryota; kingdom Metazoa; phylum Arthropoda; class Insecta; order Lepidoptera; family Noctuidae; genus Ochropleura; species Ochropleura leucogaster. The sequence continues at coordinate 1,379,808 of OY288227.1, forward strand.
AACAAACGCCTGCAAGAAATCTAACAGCAACAACTTGTAGAAATATAACTTTTAAAGATGGTTATTTTGTAAGTAGGTGTGTTTGTGTCGTTTTTTTTTTTTAAACTAGTTGAGGCCGTTGTTTTGTTACCAGCCTACATGAGGAGAAACTAACTCAGGGGTTATAATCTCTTCTAAATCTTGGTTAACTTACCTACATGAGGACTATGCAGATTATTGTCAGAGATTGTCTTTTTAAGAAAGCATCACACAGATTGGGTGGACCTGTCCAGTCAATGTAAGCATTTCTCAGTTATCGTGTAGCTCGACCCATAACTCAAGGAGCTCAACGACACGACGAACAATACTAAATAAGGACATTTGTGTAGGTCGCTTATAGTACTCAAACTGCCAGATAATCTTTAAAAACAATTTTGTTGACGTATAGTGCGTCGTAGTTTTAACCCTTATATTATCACCGAGTTTTGTCCGTGATAACTGAAGGTTTAAGCAGAAATGTCAAAAATAAAAATCAAAATATTTTTATTTTAAATCGGCCTACATGGACACTTATAAAACGTCGAGAAAAGATGCACGGTCCCGGTTGGTCCGTTTCCTATGGAGAAGAACCAACAAGAAACTTCATCGTTACTCTTTTAAAATCATATGGTTTTATTAATAACAAACTTTTGCTCGTGACTTCGCTCGCGTAAAATTTGGGGTAACACAGTTCTCCTTTCCTAATTTGCAGGTACCTGCTACCTACAGTTTTTCCCTTGCGCCTTATTGATTTTTGATAGCAATGCTAAGTTTTCCCTTGCTTCCCTCTTTCTCCCTCATATCCCCCTTTTTTTATTAAATAGCCTATGTCCGTCTCCTGGGTCCCAATTATCTCTCTACCAAAATTCATCAAAATCGGTTTAGCCATTAAGGCGTGAAGAGGTAACAAACAAACAAATTCACTTTCGCTTTTATAATATTAGAAAGAAATGAAACAAGTGATACAGATGTTGCCATGAATACTCGAACTGTTCAGAACAGAGGTTGTATAAATATGTGATTTGACAACTATCGTAAAAGAGAGACGAGACCTGGTCTACAGACTTGAGTATATGGTTATAATTTCATATCCAGACATTTATTCGTTCCTGAGATAAAGGGTCTTGACAGACAGACAGTCGGTACAAGGGTTCCGTTTTTTCCTAGTGAGATACATAATAAAAAAAGGCGAAGAATTAAAACTAGTTGTGGAAACTAATGAAGTAATATTCTTGTATAAGGCTGTCTTTGAGCTGCTATTAATAAATCTTAGTCATATAATATCAGTATTTCACACAAAACATGGCACTTAGCGCCTCCATCCGGATTTCCGGTCAATGAAGACAAATCGATTAAGTCACGAAATAGTCTTGTTTTCTACTTACTTTTGCTTTTATAACATTAGTAAGGATAAGTAAGGATGTCAAAATTGTGAAAAAACATAATAATAATATGTACCATAGTTTTTGACAATAGACAACAGCAGTAACTTTGTTTTTTTTAATAAGTTCAGAAAATATGAAAAAAATCTGAAAAGTAGAACTTTATAAGGACTTTCTATGAAAATTATTTTGAACTTGATTGACACAACAGTTTTTGTACAAAAAAGACAAAATAATTTCTGGACTAAGTTTGTAGTATAATCGTATATGCAAGCATTTTCTGTAACTTTGTTTACATATTTTATGATCCTAAACGTATCTTTTATCAAACAAAAAAAAGAATTATTGAAATCGGTTTTAAAATTACCACCGAAATTGCACGTCTTTGTATTAATTAGTAACCCAATTCCCCGAGAGATGGCGCTGTAGGTACTTATTACATTGGATCGGGTATTACCGAATTGTTCGGTTGGCCTCATAACTGGGAACACTTATTGTGACGGACGGGAAACTACGGAACCCTACACTGAGCGTGGCCCGACACGCTCTTGGCCGGTTTTTTTTATTAAGAAAATAAAATATCTCTCCTGCACGTGTGACAGCTATCAATCCTATTTAAAACTCGACGTTATACCAATATGAACATTAAATAAATAAATATCTTCGGACAACTCACACACGGCTATCTGATCCTAAGCTAAGCAGAGTTTGTGTTATGGTAACCAGACAACTGATATACATACTTATATAATTTATAAATACATACATATTATTGATAAATCACACCCAGACACAGAACAAACAATCATGCTCATCACACAAAGTTTGTCCTGGGTGGGAATCGAACCCACGAGGGAATCGAACCCACGACCTCCGGCTCAGCAGTCAGGGCCACTAACCACTGGACCAACAGGCCCGTCATGTCCCAAATGGCATTATAACGTTTATTTGTCACTAAAGCGCAATTGATAACTGACACCTAATTCTTCTGTCGTCTTTTGTTTTTAAACCAAAAAAGAAAAAGAGGCGTTGACAGCTGCCTGCCATGCTTTTTTTATGCATTTTCACTCGGTCCAAGTAGGTTGGTAGAAAAGATCTATCCCTTTAACTTTTTTTTACATGATTTAGTTTGGATAGGACAAGATTGGTTTTAAAACTCTACACGCACATTTTTAGTTTGCAGTTCAGCTACTTTTGATAGTATTAGTATAAGTTTACACTAGGGAATGCAATCCCGATCTCGCGAGATCTCGTGTAATTTTGTCGGTTAGCAGATAGTACTCTCTACACTCTTGATACACCTTTTTTTTAAAGAAGTTACTTTCAAAATCACCGTAACTACTTTTTAATCTCCTTGAGCCGTATTATTCCTACTTTTTTATTATGTTCATGTTAGTAAAACTGTTGATTATTTAGTTATTAATATAAATAAAGGCTTTTGTTTTCTTTCAAATAATATTTTTTGTTTTAATTAACCTTACTATCACAAAGAAGCAGTTTTCATCGTATTTAGTCATGATTTTTTTTTAACTAGACGAGATCCTAAAATTTTTGGGATCCCGAGGGATCTCGACTTTACAATCTAGAGTCGGGATTGAATTCCCTAGTTTTCACGCTACGTATCAGAAACAAAGTAAGGTTAAGTAACTTTCGTTCTTTATGATGTTAAGTTATTTTTGTACGTTTCCGTGATTACACTAGAAAAACAAAACAAATATTTTATATTGTTCAGTGACTTTTGTAAAACTGAATGTTCAGATGTTTTCGGATATTATAACGATCGGCAATTTTTGACATCATGGTGTTCAGTGACCTTTGACGAGTAGTGTTCAGTTAATTTTGAACTCTAATGATGTTGATTCAATACGCCAGTATTGAATGAACTCTATCTCTATCTGAGCGATTTATCTATACTAATATTATAATGCTGAAGAGTTTGTTTGTTTGTTTGTTTGTTTGTTTGAACGCGCTAATCTCAGGGACTACTGGTTGGAATTGGAAAATTCTTTCAGTGTTGGATAGTCCATTTCTTGAGGAAGGCTATAGGCTATATAACATCACGCTACGACCAACAGGTGCTGAGCAGCGTGAAACCGCGGAGAACAGCTAGTTATTTATTAATGACAACAGATTAGAAGATATTCGTAAAAAACAAACGCCTGCAAGAAATCTAACAGCAACAACTTGTAGAAATATAACTTTTAAAGATGGTTATTTTGTAAGTAGGTGTGTTTGTGTCGTTTTTTTTTTTTAAACTAGTTGAGGCCGTTGTTTTGTTACCAGCCTACATGAGGAGAAACTAACTCAGGGGTTATAATCTCTTCTAAATCTTGGTTAACTTACCTACATGAGGACTATGCAGATTATTGTCAGAGATTGTCTTTTTAAGAAAGCATCACACAGATTGGGTGGACCTGTCCAGTCAATGTAAGCATTTCTCAGTTATCGTGTAGCTCGACCCATAACTCAAGGAGCTCAACGACACGACGAACAATACTAAATAAGGACATTTGTGTAGGTCGCTTATAGTACTCAAACTGCCAGATAATCTTTAAAAACAATTTTGTTGACGTATAGTGCGTCGTAGTTTTAACCCTTATATTATCACCGAGTTTTGTCCGTGATAACTGAAGGTTTAAGCAGAAATGTCAAAAATAAAAATCAAAATATTTTTATTTTAAATCGGCCTACATGGACACTTATAAAACGTCGAGAAAAGATGCACGGTCCCGGTTGGTCCGTTTCCTATGGAGAAGAACCAACAAGAAACTTCATCGTTACTCTTTTAAAATCATATGGTTTTATTAATAACAAACTTTTGCTCGTGACTTCGCTCGCGTAAAATTTGGGGTAACACAGTTCTCCTTTCCTAATTTGCAGGTACCTGCTACCTACAGTTTTTCCCTTGCGCCTTATTGATTTTTGATAGCAATGCTAAGTTTTCCCTTGCTTCCCTCTTTCTCCCTCATATCCCCCTTTTTTTTTATTAAATAGCCTATGTCCGTCTCCTGGGTCCCAATTATCTCTCTACCAAAATTCATCAAAATCGGTTTAGCCATTAAGGCGTGAAGAGGTAACAAACAAACAAATTCACTTTCGCTTTTATAATATTAGAAAGAAATGAAACAAGTGATACAGATGTTGCCATGAATACTCGAACTGTTCAGAACAGAGGTTGTATAAATATGTGATTTGACAACTATCGTAAAAGAGAGACGAGACCTGGTCTACAGACTTGAGTATATGGTTATAATTTCATATCCAGACATTTATTCGTTCCTGAGATAAAGGGTCTTGACAGACAGACAGTCGGTACAAGGGTTCCGTTTTTTCCTAGTGAGATACATAATAAAAAAAGGCGAAGAATTAAAACTAGTTGTGGAAACTAATGAAGTAATATTCTTGTATAAGGCTGTCTTTGAGCTGCTATTAATAAATCTTAGTCATATAATATCAGTATTTCACACAAAACATGGCACTTAGCGCCTCCATCCGGATTTCCGGTCAATGAAGACAAATCGATTAAGTCACGAAATAGTCTTGTTTTCTACTTACTTTTGCTTTTATAACATTAGTAAGGATAAGTAAGGATGTCAAAATTGTGAAAAAACATAATAATAATATGTACCATAGTTTTTGACAATAGACAACAGCAGTAACTTTGTTTTTTTTTTAATGTGTTAATACACACTATGAAAAAACAAATTAAACCTTTGTAGTACAGTGCAAATCGACATAACATGAATGAGCGTCTAGTACCTATCCTTACTAATATTGTAAAAGCGAAAGTGAGTTTGTTTGTTACGTCGATAAATTTTGGTACAGAAATAGTTGGGACCCTGGAGACGGACATAGGCTTATTTTTATTTTAAAAAAGTGGGATGTGAGGGAAAAAGAGGGAAGAAAAGGGAAAACTTTGCGTTGCTATTACAAATCAATAAGGCGCAAGGGGAACTGTTTTACCCCGAATTTAACGCGAGCGAAGCCGCGGGCAAAAGCTAGTAATATTATTAAAGCGAAAGTGAGTTTGTTTGTTACGTCTTCACGCCAAAATGGTCACACCGATGTTCATAAATTTTGGTACAGAAATAGTTGAGACCCTGGAGACGGACATAGGCTAAAAAAAAGTGAGAAAAGAGGGAAGAAAAGGAAAGAGAAAAATATTTTTTTTTTATCACTACGCGAGTTAAAGTTAGTATTAGACCAAACCATGGGGTCTCATTGCGAAGAAAGAAAAAGTAGTTCAAAAAAACATCAATTGATGGCGTTATGTGTATCGATTTGTTTTTGAAGTTTGTGTAACTGTTTAAATTTGACCATGGAAGAAGTATGTTCTTGTTTTTAAAAATCCCCATAACACAAAAAACAGGAATAATGGGCTCCTAGTTCCAAATTCCATGATTTTTCTAAATAATATTATGGTGTTGGCTCTGGTGAGCACAATTTGTACTACGTTGTGGTTAGGTAACTCATTTACTGTTATTTCTATGAATAGATGGCGTTGTTTTCATTTTCTGAGTTTTACTACACAGCTCAATATTACCATTTACCATACCTATTTTGATAGAATGAAATATTATGAAATACAAACTATCTATACCTACTTATAATAAATCTGTAGAGAGGTCAATTTTGTACATGAAATATATTTCCAAAATAACTATCAGAGGGTGATTAGTGATCGATACTGATGCCAAAAATGCAATCAGTAATATTTTTGTCTGTTTGTCTGTATGTTCGTTATAGAAACAAAAACGGATTTTAACGAAACTTGGTAAAATTATTCTTTATACTCCTGGGGCAGGTTATAGTATACTTTTCATCACGCTACGATCAATAGGAGCAGAGCAGTGAAGGGAAATGTTGGGAAAACGGGAGAAGTTACTCCATTTTTTAAGCTTCTGTCGCGTGTGAAGCCTTAATGGTTAAAGCTACACAGAAATCATTTAAGACGGAAATATTCTCCTTAAAATTATATAAAAAATAATCATACAGCATATGTCTATCTTTAATGGTTAACTCACAATAACACGTGTAACTCCCGATAGCTAAGCAGTTCGGAGCTTTCTGATTATATTTGTCTACTCTTACGTTTAATTACACTCTCACTCACCTCTTATTAAAAATAGTTAACATTATTACCTATACAATAAAAAAATAATCATATTTATCGGTAATTATAAAGCTGAAGAGTTTGTTTGTTTGAACGCGCTAATCTCAGGAACTACTGGTTGGAATTGGAAAATTCTTTTAGTGTTGGATATTCCATTTCTTGAGGAAGGCTATATAACATCACGCTATGACCAACCGGTGCTGAGCAGCGCGGGTGAAACCGTGGGGAACAGCTAGTCATATATATCGGTAAAGAAACACCAAAGTTATACATGAAATACGCTAATAAGCCATCGCGCATGAATACTGGATCATGCCATAAGGATTATTTTTGTGTGCGCTCGACGCGGCTACCGTAATATTTGGCTGTTGATGCGAATAGACGTTCAGAGTGTTCGGCCTTATTGACAGACAATAGCTTATCACCGCGACTTTTAGTCTTTAAATAATTTATTTTAAGATTTCTTTTGTTGTTATTTAATAAAATAGGTACTTATTAGTTATTTTGGTAGTGTTTAAATAGGTAATCGTTCAAATTACGAATTAATAATAGTTTACATTTAATATCTTTTTAGGTAAAGTAGGTAGGTACGCATAGATTTTTAGATAGGTAGGTACCGAGTTTTGGTTATTTTAAGTTTTTTTTATATCAAGTAGGTAAAAGCGTAGGTAGGTACTTTTATTAATTATATTAAAGGTATTATTAATTAAGCATAGTAGTGATAGGTTTTTATCACAGTTTTAATTTTTAAATGATGTAGGTATAGGTAGATAGTATTGGAGAGGCGTTTTAGCTTTATTTTCATTTCTTTTTTTGTACAACACGCACGGTCATCCGCACTCTATCGTCTAGCGCCCAAGATTCGAGCTGGTAAGTATACTTACCTACTTTTGTAGGTACCAACACAACATACAAATATTACTACCTACTTAGTTAAGTAACAACTTGTATTTAAAATAAAATAAAAATATTCTACACACTCCTGAGTCTGTTAAAAATAACTCCCTGCTTAAAATCATCTAATTTGCAGCAAATATCATTTCAAGAGCTACCTACCTATTTCGATATTATAATCATCAGCCTAGCCTTTTCCCAACTATGTTGGGGTCAGCTTCCAGTCTAACCGGATGCAGCTGAATATCAGTAGGTACCTATTTTATATGGAGCGCCGTGCGACTGCCTATCTAACCTCCACAATTTGAGGAGGAGCACAACCCAGTTTGTACCTACTGGGTACCTAATACCATACCCCTTGGTAAGACTGGTTGTCAGACTTTCGGGACACTGACTACCTGTAACGACTGTCAAAGATCTACAAATGACAGCCGGAACCAACGGCTTAACGTGCTTTCCGAGGCACGGAGAAAACTCGGTATGTAACGGGTGGTCACCCATCCACAGACCAACCTAGGCAAGCGCAGCTTAACCTAAAGAACAACCCGAGCGGTTGCTATTTTTTAGCCACTAGCTCCTCTATTCGCTAATTCGATATTATAAATAACTTTGATTGACTTAGATACTTGATAATTATCAAAATTTGCGTTGACTTTTACGCTGAACCTAACAAATACCTCACTCTACCGAAAAACATGTAGCTATACCCCACGCCTCAGATAATATAATACTAGGCATGAAAGAACGTGAATTTATTAATGGCGATTGCCGAGTGACTGACGACGTAAGCTTCAAGGTCAAAGGGCTATATACCTACCTTAGTTTACAGTACAATAGTACAGTTTGGTTTTATCGCCATCTATTGGTTCTCTGTAAAATAAACTGAACTTGAGCTATCGCTGCAAGCACCATCTAGCGCCGTTGTGAGTAAAAAAAAAATAGCCCGGATAGCCCGGAGAAATGAGCAAGTTATGGCGGTCGCGTTTCTTTGTATGAGATGGAGTATCTGTACGTTAGTATTATATTATCTGTGACCAAACTAACTATTCCACGCGGACGAAGTCGCGAACGAAAGCTAGTTTTTATTATGTTTGGTGTTACAAAACCTTGTATGCGAGGACGACTAACACTTAGTCTTTTTTTTAACTTTAACAGTTTCAGAGTTCGTCGACCGTCAAACCCGCACCGTGCATCCTAACCACTGAACCATACCGACCTCATTAGGAAAACACAACCCTTATAATAGGGCACCCTCTCTGAGAAAATACTGGCATTTACAAAACCACCCTACCGTAACTATTACAAGAGTATTCGGGTATCGAACCCGTGCTAAACAGTCTGGTATAGCAACTGAACTATCCTTACTAATCCTTACGAATATTATAAAAGCGAAAATGAGTTTATTTGTTTGTTTGTTACCTCTTCACGCTTTAATGGCTAAACCGATTTTGATGAATTTTGGTACAGAGATAGTTGGGAACCAGGAGACGGACATAGGCAATATTTTTTGAAAAGAAGTGGGATGTGAGGGAGAAAGAGGGAAGAAAAGGGAAAACTTAGCGTTGCTATTACAAATCAATAAGGCGCAAGTAGAACTGTGTTACCCCAAATATAACGCGGGCGAAGCCGCGGACGAAAGCTAGTATTATAAAAAAGTGAGTTTGTTTGTTTGTTACCTCTTCACGCCTAAATAGCTTAGCCGATTTTGTTGAATTTCGGTACAGAGACAGTTGAGGCCCTGGAGACGGACATAGGCTTTTTTTTTAGAAAGTGGAAAGTAAAGGGTGAGCTTAGCTTTGCTATTACAATAAATAAGGCGCTAGGGCAAAAACTACAGGTAGCAGATACCTGCAAATCAGGAGAGGGGAACTGAGTTACCCCGAAATTAACGCGAGCGAAGCCGCGGGCAAAAGCTAGTGATGATATGTGTACAACCTGTGTAAAACCTAAAAGAAAAAAATATGTCTTTGTGCTGTTCTAAACTATTTTACTATATCTGTGCCAAATTTCATCTAGATCCGTTTAGCCATTCGGGAGTAACATAAGAACAAACATCCATTCAACTTTTTTATTAACAAAAGTAATAATACTTATTATGATGTCTAAGTAAACTAAATTTAAGCGGGCGAAACCATGTGCGACGCTTACCCTTCGAAGTGAATCAGACGGGCATCGAACCCGTGTCAGACGGGCACTAGCCACTGAACCATAGTGCTATGTGAACCGTAGTGTGTGGTATGCCATGCGTGGAGCCTCTACCGGTGTGAGTAGTATTGAAGGAAGGGTGCTCTACTTTGTGTTTATTAACGTATGTAAAATTGAAAATGTGTGTGATTTGTGGTGAAATTGTAAGTTTGGCTTTTTAAGCATCCGTATTTTAAAAGGAAAAACTAGACCCTTATAGGATCACTATAAGGGTATTATGTTTATCTATATATTGTCCATCTGTCTGTCAGATCCTTTATCTCGGAAACGCATGAAAGCATTGAGTTGAAATTAAAACTATATAATCAACTTTGACGGCACGGTTGGCGGTTGGCTGAGCGATCGACTACTACGCTGCGTGTCGCGGGTTCGATCACCGAACGGAACAAATATTTGTATGGCCTACAGCTACCCTACCATGACGTGTTAAAGCAGAATTTATTCCGCTGAGGGAAAGGGACAGAGCTATACAGGGTGTCTAGCACCATCTCTTTCACTCAGTGGAATAAGTTCTGCTTTAAGATGTCATAGTAGGCCTACAGATATTTGTTTCGGGTTTGGCTGTTTGTGTATGTGAGTTTGAATATTTGTAAAAGCACCAACGATACAAGAAAATTGAATCTATAATAAATAAATGTCTAGCACCATCTCTTTTATTCAGTGGAATAAGTTCTGCTTTAAGATGTCATAGTAGGCCTGTTGGTCAATTAATAGGACCGGGTAGGATCCTTCCGTCAGGTTTTTTTTTAATTTCTATATCGTGCAATCAGTCCTTAGACTATGAGCAGATGTGTTATCACAAATTGAGTGGCATGCAGAGTCAGTTCCCCACTGGGATTGACTCTTTGTAATTGGTAGCTCATTGTAGGCAGTTCAGGTTCAGGATTTTTCGTCTTTTCAGGCGATTCAGGGTGTCAGATTAAAAGTATTATAATGTCCTCATTCCAGTCAACTCCTAACTGTAGTGTGTGACTATTTCTATAATCCCTTTGCCGTGACAGACATGAGTTTCTTTCGCACTTATAATATTAGTTTAATGTTTGTTTAGTTAGTTTTGGGTATATATTTTCTATATCAGTATTCATTTTCTTATGTGTACTAGGTTTTGCCCGCGGCTTCGCTCGCGTTAAATTCGGGGTAACACAGTTCCCCTTGCGCCTTATTGATTTGTAATAGCAACGCTAAGTTTTCCCTCATTCTCCCTCACATCTCACTTAAAAAATAAAAACAGTTAGCCTATGTCCGTCTCCTGGTTCCCTACTACCTCTGTACCAAAATTCATCAAAATCGGTTTAGCCATTAAAGCGTGAAGAGGTAACAAACAAACCAACAAACTTTCGCTTACTCTGATTTTAACGCGAGCCAAGCCGCGGGCAAAGCTACTTTGTAATAAAATAAGTAGCAATACCTGTGTGCTCTTCGACATTTATGTAATATCCTATAAAGTATTTTGTGTATGCATAAATAAATAAATTAGTTTAAATGTCTGAGGGACATCCATACTACGAGTCTACAACGGTACAATTCACATTTCGAAATATTTGAATTAGATATTCAGTGCACGTAAGTAGTGGGAAGCGGGACGCTCAAGCATAAATTTAGAACTACAGAATTATAAGTTTTTGTAGTTTACTCCTTAAGAATCGATTTTCATACATAAGGCGCCCGGTATGAGAAAAATCCGAGAGGTAAAACCTACTAAAGTAACGAAAATGTGTCACGTTTTTGGTGCGCACCTTTAGTGCGCAACTTTCTAATTTGACTGTGAGTGTATTAAGACGTACATATGGTATGCTGTATAGGCGACTATACCTATATACTATATGTTGTTGGGCTTGTTTGTTTCTATCAGTGTCGATGTATTTATATTGCTATTTTTTTTATGAATTTGTGAATTTACGCTTTCATATGAGATTAATCTTTTTTCAGTTGAATAAACTCTTTTTGCGTATGGTTAGATACTCGTACTTAAGGAGTAAACACCAGTCGTGCGTCGGAGCTGACACACACACTTTTTTTTATAATTTGACAATAGAAACACAAAAGAATAAGTTTAGAGTATGATTTAAATTATATAATTCACTACAATGACATTAAATTTGCTAAACTGCCTATTTAGCGTAGCCGTGAGACGAAACATTGTCTTTTTATTTTTATTGTTTATATTTTTTGTGTATACTAGTGGCAAGTGCCTTTCTTTCTTGCTTTAAATGATGGTGTATTTTAGTTTTTGACTATTAAAAAAGTAAGTGTATAAATTTACCGTCCCTTCCCTTTAACAAAACATTAATTTCTTTTGAAAATATGGGTAATTGGTACAAATATGTTGATTTCATAAGGTTCACCATATTCCACCGTCTTATGAGCTAGCAATTGGTTGTAATTTCATTGGAATTAAATAGAAAAAAAAAATACTTTTTCTTTTTAACAAAAAAAAGAATACTACTTACGTATTTTTCTAAATAAAATACTACAAAACCACTAACCACTCGAAAATAAGAAATATTTCCCTATTACAAACGTATGTTTTCTATCATGGTTATTTTGGTAGGTACGCAAACATTTTTCCCTCATCGCCACAATTTGTACAAAACAACAACACACAGTAAAATACAGCTAAGTAGAGCCACTTACCGTCCATACCTACGCATCAACTCCCGTACACAATATCCGTATGTTACACACGTATACACACACACACATGCAAGCAGTTTCAACAGGTGTGTATACGAATGTGTGGTTACACAGGCTGTTGTATTTTATTTGTACATTTTTACTAATTTCTCAATAACTTTATTGCTTTAAACTGGTGGTAATTTATAATTGAGATTATTATGGACCATGTTGGTCGAAGTCTAGTTTTAGGAGATCATTAAGTTCTTGTTGCTTGGAAAAGTTTTAACGCAAAAATAATTTAGGTCTGGAAATTACGAATAAGATACTGTCATTTGCTTATATCGAATTATGTATCTGTATTTTTTTAAATCTCTGCATATATTATGTATTATAATTCTGCTTATTCGTCTGTATTTAAGTTTACGTACCTACATAGGTTTGTATATTAGTTTGACAATAATTAATGACGACGTTACTGGGGTAAATACTAGGATGTATAAAATCACATAAATAAGAGGAAAATTTATACATATTTGAAACTTGACTCAATGTGACACACATGTTAAGAAGACCAGGCAGCATGTCTCGTGTAAAAAAAAACAGGCAATGTCGCGAACAAAAGCTAGCTACTTGGTGAGTTAGCCAGTATGGTGATCAATTACCTTTAACTTTATGTAAGAAATCTTTTGTTTGGTGCAACAATGCCGGACCAATAAGTTATTGTCAGGAATATCTAGACAATTTTCGAATGATGAGCCAACAATTAATAACCCATTGTTAATATTAAAGAGTTAAGCTACTTAATAATTTTGGCTTACCATAGAGTATCATTACCTGCATAGCCTTTTGTTAATTACTAACTGTCCTGCGCAGTTTAACCCGCGTTTATGCTTACTGCCCCGTTCCCGAGGGTAGAAGCGTGATCTTATATAGCCTATGTTACTCAATGATAATGTAGCTTTCTAATTGCAAAATATTGTTTTAAATCGTTGTAGTGTTTGAGTTGTATCGTTACATGCAAAAATAAACCGTTTCTCTTTATAATATTAGTGTAGATGAGGGTTCGGCTTCCAGTCCAGATCGGGGGCCTATCTGACCTCCACAACCCAGTTAGTACAAGGTAGTAAGATACCCCTTCTTGGTAAGACTGATTTTAGCATTTTTGAGCTCTGACTACCTTTAGCGACTGTTATCATCATCTGCTTAGCCTTTTCCAACTTTGTTGGGATCGGCTTTCCAGTCTAACCGGATGCAGCTGAATATCATTATTTTATATGGAGCGTCTGCCTACCTGACCTCCACAACCCAGTTAGTACTGGGTAATGCGATACCCCTTGGTAAGACTGGTTGTCAGACTTTCGGAACACTGACTATATGTAGCGACTGTCAAAGATCTACAAATGACAGCCGGGACGAACGGCTTAACGTGCTTTCCGAGGCACGGAGGAAACTCGGTATGTAACGGGTGGTCACCCATCCACAGACCAACCTAGGCAAGCGCGGCTTAACCTAAAGATCGACCCGAGCGGCTGATATTATTTAGCACGAACTATATAGAGTAAATATTCTAGTAAATGCCCAATATCTTCTGCAAACAAGTCAATAAGCCAGCATTTTCTCCCCTGATATTTCTAAGAAGGTCGCACGTATTCCCTGCGTCCCTCGAGAATCCAATTTAGATTGGAATTTGGAGCATTTCCTTTGGAGAAAGTAAATTGGATTGCTGGTATAAATCGTCCGACGGTAAGGGAGATGAATGGATGTCTTCTCTTTTATTGGCTTTATCTTAAAAAATGACTATCTAAATGACATTTCATAATTAAAGCCATCTTTTTATTCTTTAACTAGCTTTTGCCCGCGGCTTCGCTCGCGTTAAATTCGGGGTAACACAGTTCCCCTTTTCTGATTTGCAGGAACCTGCTACTTGTAGTTTTTGCCCTTGGACCTTATTTATTGTAATAGTTTACTAGCTAAGTTTTCTCTTTTCTTCCCTCTTTCTCCCTCATTTCTCACTTAACTCTTTAAATTACAGAATCCTTTCGATGGTGTTTTGTGTGGTTCAATGACCATTGATTATAGACTATTGTTCTGGAAGGTATACTTAGATATAATAATTTAAAACATTTTCCCATAAAACAAGAACTAAACACAATAAGATTTTAGGTACTTTTCAATTTTCTGATTGAAATCAAAAAAGAAATTACAAAATACGTTTATAATACTTATAGAAAATTATTTTTGAATCATGCTGTACATCTTATCACTACGTTACCTTACCATATGAGTAATCTACCAACTTATTTATGCAGTCAAAAAAACAAGAAATCAACATTATCTCTTCGTGATAAGGTTTATTTTTTTCCACCTCAACCGCTCATAAAGTTTAGTAGGGACGTGCATAAAAGCCAAATTAATGAGACCTCCTCCGTCCCTCTCAACGGTTTAATAATGGCAGTACAAAGGTGAATCGCATAGAAGTTCACAGGTCAAGAAGAATTGGTAACGCCGCGTTCCGATTTTGAAAACTGAATTAGTTATTCATTCGCGAGTTGGACGTCGCGCGTGTCGGCCATTTTGTGTTTTTTTTTCTTTTTTTAAAAACAACAGAGTTGCATCGTTACTGTGCCAAAAGTTTTTAGAATTAATATCATAAAAGTGATTTTTGGATGATTTTTTCTTGAAAACTCAGTATTTAAGTGATTTTTCTTGCATGTAAGTCGATTTTACTTATTGTTTTTCGTGTGACGAAGTTTAGATAACGTATAAAACTGGATTGTGACGTGATAACAAATTTTCTACCGTATTTATCAATGTTAATTTTGTAATAATTCACATCAGGTGATAGTGTTGTCATTTGAAATATATTTTTAAGTCTATTTCAAGGAAAATTAACGTTGTTTACCTTTTTAATATGATTTTAATTATCTTCTCATCAACTAAAGCTATGAATTACTGTAATTATATTAAACTAGCTGTGCCCAGCGGTTTCACCCGCAGCTCGGGTGTTCTCACTTAGGGGTTTGAAAGATAGATACAATAGTAGCCGATTCTCAGACTTACTAAATATGCATAAGAATCGGTCGAGCCGTTTCGGAGGAGTATAGGAACGAACATTGTGACACGAGAATTTTATATATTAGTTGAGACCTGTCAAAAACAAAACCAGAGACTACATCCATACGTCAGTGGAAACAATTAAATTATTAAACAATACTTAGGCGATAATATCACGCTTTATAACCCCGAAAGGGTTGGGCAGAGGTATACCTATTCAGCACACCTACATTTCACCAATTACGTTGAATCCCCATGTAATTTAGAGAGAGCCTATTGCCATCAATTGGGCACAAATAAAGATTCCATGGTTGCTCTTAGAAAACTACTAATTTAACACCCAATAACACTTCACCCTACCGGGGAATGGAGCCTTGGACCTCACGCTCAGTACTCACTGGACTAACGAGACCGTTCATCATCATCATTAATCATCATTTCCCTGCCCTTGTCCCATTCTATTTGGGGTCGGCGCAACACGTTTTCTTCTTCCATTCTCCCCTATCCGACGTCACGGCATCATTTACTCCTTTCTCCTTCATATCATTCCTTACACAATCCATCCATCTTTTCTTTGGCCTTCCTCTCGCTCTCCGTCCTTCAACATTCAGATCCATCACTCTTTTAGTCACATGTAGGTACTTTGTCCCTCCTCATTACATGTCCATACCAAAGCGAGGCCGTTCTTCAATCCAGACAAATTATTTCATGACCATCTTCTTCCTAGCCTTTTCCCAACTATGTTGAGGTCGACTTCCAGTCTAACCAGACGCAGCTGAACACCAGTATTTTACATGGAGCGACTGCCTATCTGAAATATACCAGATATAAATAAATACCATACCATAACTAAAAATGCTGAGAAAAAAAAAACACTTTTTGTAAAAAAAAACCGACTTCCAAAAAGTCTTTGGCAAAAAAGTCAACGAAACCAACAAAAATTACCGACTTTTAAGTTTCTTTTTTAATAATGCTGAATAAGCGCAATTTTCTTTCTCTCCTCAACTTAAAGATCGACCCGTGCGGCTGTTATTCAACACCAAGCTCCAAAAGTAAACATGTTGTTGATTGTATGTATGTATTTAAGATGGAACATTAATCTGTGATGAGTCATACAAAAACACATACTCATACATTTATTGTATGTATGCTGAACAGTTAAAATGCCATTAATGTAATCTTGCAATACATGACATTTCACACGCGGGTTGTACCCGAGAGGCTAGGTAGATGTGTCGTGCCGGGGTTGCGGGTTGTTCGAAATAAATACCGCGGTCACGGATATAAAGGGTATAAGAAGGAACATGGGTGGGTTTTAGTCAGTTGTTATAGTGTCCAATTTATATTGAGTATTAGCTTCCGCCTGTGACTTCGTCCGCGTGGCGTAGTTACTTTGGGCTAAGCCTAACTTTAGCCCGCGTCATGATCCAAAAAAAAACATCTTTCTCTCCCCGTTTTCTTACCTCTTTCTCCTCCTTTTTTCAGCCCATGTCCGTCTCCAGGGTCCCAACTATCTCTGAATCAAAATTCATCAAAATCGGTTTGACTATTTAGGCGTGAAGGTGTAACAAACAAACAAACTCACTTTCGCTTTTATAATAAAACAGCTTATTAATATTTATCAGCATTTCACATTTTTGAAATTGACTAATGTTATATTTTCTATGGAAAATGGAAGACCTTTTTACTTTTACAAAAAAAAAAAAAATACAAAAATATTTTTACCAAAAATTGTGTTTGTCATGCTAACTTAAATGGTGTGAAATAAAATAAATAAATATATATTAGATGTAATTAGTTATGTCATTTTAATTGAAGTCTAGTTTAATCAGGTGGTTCATCATAACGAAGTCAATACTTAACAGTAGAATTCGTTATGCAAAAGAAGTTATTGCTATCAACACACTAGTGCAAAATAAGTCATTTTATGTGACTAATTGGAAAAACACATTTACAAGTCCTATTAACAGAAAACATTGTAAAGTTGTTATCAATTGATACAAGATTCGAGTGGACGGATTGTGTGAATTATTTTTTACTAGCTTTAGCCCGCGGCTTCGCTCGCGTTAAATTCGGGGTAACACAATTCCCCTTGCGCCTTGTTGATTTGTAATAGAAACGCTAAGTTTTCCCATTTCTTCCCTCTTTCTCCCTCACATCCCTTAAAAAAAATATTATAAGCCTATGTCCGTCTTCTGGTTCCTAACTATCTCTGTACCAAAGTTCATTAAAATCGGTTTAGTCATTAAAGCGTGAAGAGGTAACAAACAAACTCACTTTCACTTTTATAATATTAGTAAGGATTTGACGACATGTTTGGCGCAGTGGCTAAGTGTTTGAGAACTGCGCTACGTGTCGCGGGTTCAATCCATCTGCCTAGCCTTTTCCCAACTATGTTGGGGTCGGCTTCCAGTCTAACTGGATGCAGCTGAATATCAGTATTTTACATGGAGCGACTGCCTATCTGACCTCCACAACCCAGTTAATACTCGGTAATACAATACCCCTTGGTAAAACTGGTTGTCAGACTTTCGGAACACTGACTACCTGTAACGACTGTCAAAGATCTTCAAATCTCAGCCGAGACCAACAGCTTTACGTGCTTTCAGGGGCACGGAGGAAACTCGGTATGTAACGGGTGGTCACCCATCCACAGACCAACCTAGGCAAGCGCGGCTTAACCTAAATATCGACCCGAGCGACTACTATTTATTTAGCCACGAGCTCTTCTAACTGTATGCATCTAAATACCCATATTTATTTTACATGGCTATAACTATCATGTTTATTCCGGCTTATATTCTTGTAAATAAAGTATATTAGAAGATGGCACTGGTTGCCAAGATACAGGATCTGTCCTAGATCGGCATTAGATTCCATGTTAAAATATTGATAATTAAGCCTGTTACTTGAGCAAAGTTTTTGGTAAAATAAATGACTATTCTATTTTAACTATAGTACGGCCAACGAGAAGCGATACCAAATGTAAACAAAACCCATGTTAAAACCCCATCTAAAATGGCCGCCCGAATGTTGGCGAACCCGTCTTAACGTTGTCATGTTTTTGCCGGGAGAACGAGACATTACGACAAAGGCACAAGATGGAAAGAGCTAAATATTAGATTGTCAACGCCACAGTTGTTCTTTAGGTTAATGACCTTTCGTATCGCTTCTCGTTGGCCGTACTATAACTTATTCTAATACGGTTCCTCTTGGTAAGACTGGTTATTAGACTTTCGGGACACTGAGTAGCTGACTAACGACTGTCAAAGCTCTACAAATGACAGCCGAGACCAACAGCTTAACGTCCTTTCCGAGGCACGGAGGAAACATTTTAAATTTGTCTTGGAGTCCTTCAAATCACGATGGTTAAAATGGGTCTGTTTTGTAATTTTTGGAGCGATGTATTTTTTTACTATTAACTTGCTGACGGGAGATTACAGGGACATGCCTAGAGCAGACCCCGATTCCATGAGAAAAAACAATGCTTTATATAATCGGAAATATTTCAGGAAAAAAACAGGAGAATACATTTAAGTACCTATATGAACTATTGTACTACTAGGTACATGTGTCATTTGTTTTTTATTGCAATATTTTTTTTCCTGTTTTTGTTCTTTTTACCAATTCTTTGTGAATGAGTGGACATTGTTGGCCTTGTAGATTCTTAGACGCTTGTTATGATTTAATATAATATTTTTTTGTGTTTTTAGTTATCAATGACTTAGGCGCGTCGCCCACACGACCAACAGTCGATGCGCAGTCGAGGCGCGGGCACAAGAGGCACGCCGCAACGAGATTTTCACTACAAATGTCGTGTGGGCGACGCGCCTAATGCGCCCGCGCCTAATGCACCCGCGCCTAATGCACCCGCGCCTCGAATGTTGGTCGTGTGGGCGACCCGCCTAATTGTCGGGCCTACGCTGTCCTCTCATACTAGTACTAGTGCTGTAACAACAACATTGTAAAAACAAATGATTTTAAAAGAGTAACCATGGAGTTTCTTGCCAGTTCTTTTATATAGGAAACGACCAACCCGAACCGTGTACCTTTTCTCGATGTTTTATAGGCCATGTAGGCCTATGTAATTTTTTTTTTTATTTGGATCTTAAACAATCGGTTTTTAAGTACGAGCCTTCTGTTCCTTCCATTTGTTTTGTATAAAAATAACTTCAAATGCTAAAAACGAGAACTGTTATTAAAACAATTTCACCGAGTTTTGCAATCTTATCTCTTATCAGCTGTGATAGTGTTATCAGGAGAGGATAGGAATAAAAATGAAACTAACCGATGTACTTGATGAGAATGGTCTATAGATTTTAAACGTATATAGAATAGCATCCTTACTAATAATATTAAAAAAGCGAAAGTGAGTGTTTGTTTGTTGCGTCTTCACGCCTAAATGGCTTAACCGATTTTGATGAATTTTGGTACAGACATAGTAGGGACCCTGGAGACGGACATAGGCTTTTTAAAAAAGACTGAAAAGTGAGGGAGAAAGAGGAAAAAAAGGGAAAACTTAGCATTGCTATTGCTATAAATAAGGCGCTGGGGCAATAACTACAGGTGGCAGGTAGGTACCTGCAAATCGGGAAAGGGGAACTGTCTTATCCCGAATTTAACGGCAAAACCGCGGGCGAAAGCTAGTAGATAATAAACACATTGAATGATGCAGATATAACTTAGTGTGTGCAAAGTTAAAATATCTCTCTGACATGGTTTTGGTTCCTCAAACCAACCCAGCCACCGTAGATGGGGGCCTGTGGACGGTGAGCAATGGGTAGCTCACCGTCCGTCCGTCTAGTGACGTCAGGTCGTATCGACGGCGCGTTCGTGTTTCACGAGCGCCTCAAAGAGATGCCAGCAAAGCAGAGGGGCCTGCCAGGGCCTCCGCCTGCTGGGGTTGCGGGTTGTTTGAAAGAGATACCGCGGCCCCGGAACATACAAGGAACGTGGGTGGGTTTTAGTCAGTAATAGTCTGACATGGTGAATGATTGCTCATCGGCAAAAAACGTTTGCTGTTTTCCTCACGATGTTTTCTACCGAAGCAAGTGGTGAATATACAATACGTACATGAATCCGAAAAATCAGAGGTCTGAGTTTGAACTCAAGATGCGGCAGTCCCAGGGTGGCGGGTTGTTCGAAATAGATTCCGCGCCCCCGGATCGTAAAGGGCAATAGAAGGAACATGGGTGGGTTTTAGTCAGGACAAGTCTGACATCTGCCCCTCACTCAGCCCAGTCCCCGAAAAAAAAAGACGTGGCAGTCCGAAGGTCACATAACTAAGTAGATTAAAGGATAAAGGATAAAATAATAAATAAAATAGAGAACCTCCTACTTTTTATGAAGTCGGTTAAAAACACAGATGGCATGATACGCCCGCGACTTCATCCTCATGGCATAGTTACTTTGGGCTAACGCTAACTTTAACCCGCTTGATGATTAAAAAAATATCTTACTCTCCCCTTTTCTTCCCTCTTTCTCGCCCTTATCTCACAGGCTCCCAACTATCTCTGTACCTAAATTCATCAAATCGGTTTAGCCATTTGGGCGTGAAGATGTAACAAACAAACAAACTCACTTTCACTTCTATATTAGGTATTAGTAAGGATTTTAAAGTAATAAATTCAAAACTTGTTTTTTTTTTAATATTTCATTTTTGGCCCTGTATTTTTTATAATGGGAGCGTTTGTAAAAAAAATGTTTTATCAAATAGAAGGCTCACTAACTCTTATCGGAACCCCACCTCCGCATCGTCCATCCGACACGATTAACAAATAAATCCTATCAATCAATTTCCGAGAAAAAACATTCAACTACACGAACACACTAGATTGACATCTATTCACTAATTACTTCATATTTCAATTGATAAAAGAAATTGCGTAGGTAATTAATGATGTTTGAACATGTAATTTGTGTAATAATACAAGGAATATTATTGTTTTACGCAACTAGAATAATTAGGTAATCTCCTAAAAAACAAACTATTTAATTGGGTTCCGTGATGAATATCAGTGGTATCTATAGTTGAGATTAGTGCTCTGTTGACGGGAATAGGCTAAGGTAAGGAATGAGTAAATTAGAGGAAGATTGAAAATTGTTACAGAAAAATTGAAAGGGAGTCGTTTGTCTTAGTATGGACATATAATGAGGACGGATGAAGCACATGTAAAAACTAAAAGAGTGATAGATCTGAATGTTGAAGGACATTTTCCTGCCCTTGTCCCATTCTATTTAGGGTCGGCTCAACACGTTTTCTTCTTCCATTCTCCCCTATCAGACGTCATGGCATCATTTACTCCTTTCTCCTTCATATCATTCCTTACACAATCCATCCATCTTTTCTTTGGCCTTCCTCTCGCTCTCCGTCCATCAACATTCAGATCCATTACTCTTTTAGTCACATGTCCTTCATCCCTCCTCATTACATGTCCATACCAAGACAAACGACTCCCTTTCATCTTTTCTGTAACAGGCGCAACTTTCAAACTTCCTCGAATATATTCATTCCTTATTTTATCCATTCTTGTCACTCCACACATCCATCTCAACATTGTCATCTCCGCTACATGCAATCGTTTTTCATCCACCTTTTTTACAGCCCAGCATTCTGACCCATACAGTACAACAGGTCTAATCACGGATTTTCCCCTTTAACTTGAGGGGCATCCGTGGGTCACAAGTTGTTCCAGTGACCTGTCGCCATTTCATCCATCCTGCGTTGATCCGGTGCGTTACGTCCCGGTCTACTTCGCCATTCACATTTCTCTCTCGCCTATTTTAGGGAAATGTGATTATTTTTTATTTATTTTAAAAGAACTTTTCATATTTTAATCATCACTGTGCATTATCAGGGGAGGATCCGGCCATGTCCTTTAGGACCCATTCATATCCGTGTTGCTAGGCAACTAGGCTTAACCCAGTTTGTAAACCCCTTCTCAGTTCGTAAACGCCCTTTTGTGCCTGTTGCCCTTGTTTTGTTCTGTCTCTTGCAAATATGGAGGGAAGTGAAATAGTACATTTTGATTCAAGTGAGGGAATTTTGTAATTGCATTCGAGGCGGAATTTACATACAAGCCATCAGGCAAGGATGTAATTGAGCTGAGGAAAAACAACAGAAGGATCTGTCTGTTGCTTTTTGTGTGGACAGGTTTTAGTCAGTAAATGTCTGGCACTTGCTTCCCCTCCGCTTTAAGCGCGATGAGTCATTTCATAAAGAGCAGAGTCGGCTATGAATCTCCACCTGAATAGGGGTTCTAAATTGGCTGCTAAAGCGGAATTATAATAAACTAGCTTCCGCCCGTGACTTCGTCTGTGTAGCATAGTTACTTTGGGCTAACGCTTACTTTAACCAGCGTGATCTTGAGAAAAAAAGTCTTTCTCTCCCCTTTTTCTCCTCTCTCTCCCCCTTTTCTTTCCTCTTTCTCGCCCTTTTCTTCCCTCTTTCTTGCTTATTCTTCCCTATTTCTCCCCCTTTTATTCCCTCTTTCTCCCCCTTTTCTTCCTTCTTTCTCCTCCTTTTCAACGTATTTTTTTTAATTAGCCTTTATCCGTATCCAGGGTCCCAATTATCTCTGTACCAAACTTCATCAAAATCGGTTTAGCCATTTAGGCGTGAAGACGTAACAAACAAACAAACTCATTTTCGCTTTTATAATATTAGTAAGGATCTCTACCTGAACAGGTACGTTAGCTTCGACTTGTGTTCAGAGTCTAAAAAAGATTCATATAAATTTTCATTTTATTATTTCTGCTAACATAAGAAGCCGAAATGATGATTAATGAAAGATAATGAATATTTATAACGATGATAAGTGCAATCGATCGTCCGCAAGGTTGATAACTAAAATGTCAGACTGTGACGTAAGGATAGACTTTGTATAACGTAACTATTTAGTATTTATGACATTCAAAATGTGATCTAGGCGCCAATGAGTGGTGAAAGATAATTTTATGAGGAAATTTACGGGGTAGTTGTGCAATGCCCTTTATATCATAAAGGATTTTGAAAGAAATTTCTAATACATTGCTCCATTCGTTTCGTGGATAACGTAATTTATTACTTATTAGTTTTACTTACTTTACTTATTACCTTTAAAGAGGAGCTTGTGGCTTAATAATAGCAGCCGCTCGGGTCGATCTTTAGGTTAAGCCGCGCTTGCCTAGGTTGGTCTGTGGATGGGTGACCACCCGTTACATACCAAGTTTCCTCCGTGCCTCGGAAAGCACGTTAAGCCGTTGGTCCCGTCTGCCATTTGTAGATCTTTGACAGTCGTTACAGGTAGTCAGTGTTCTGAAAGTCTGACAACCAGTCTTACAAAGAGGTATCATATTACCCAGTAGTAACTGGGTTGTGGACGTCAGATAGGCAGTCGCTCCACGTAAAATACTGATATTCAGCTGAATCCGGTTAGACTGGAAGCCGACCCCAACATAGATGGGAAAAGGATAGGCAGATGATGACTTATTACTTTTAAAAGAGTGTATATTGGAGTTTCTTGTCCATTCTTCTCCATAGAGATCAACGCTTTGGAATGGGCAACTACAGTACTTTCACAAGTTATTATGTCTTGTGACTGGGACTGTAGATTCATTTTGTTTCTTGACATTCAAAAGTGCCTGTAATGGTCTAATTGAAATAAATGATTTGATTTGATTAAATTTTACTAGCTTTCGCCCGTCGTTTCGGTCGCGTTAAATTCGAGGTAACACAGTTCCCCTTTCCTGATTTGCAGGTACCTGCTAGTTGTAGTTTTTGCCCTTATGCCTTATTTATTGTAATAGCAAAGCTAAGTTTTTCCTTTTCTTCCCTCCTTCTCCCTCATTTATCACTTTAAAAAAAATATCTATTTCTGTACCAAAATTCATTAAAATCGGTTTAGCCATTCAGGCGTGAAGACGTAACTAACAAACTCACTTTCGCTTTTATAATATTATTAAGGATTATATGTACTTTGTCGTATATGCGACCTTTTTAAAGTTCCCTACCTCAAACGGAAAAGTACCTTATTGGTTGACTTTATTGTCCGTCTGTCTGGCAAAGACCCTTTATCTCGGGAACGCGTAGAGGTATCGGATTGTAAGTAAAACCATTTGCTTTATCTGTGGTCCCTTGGAGCTGTAGAACTATTAACCTTCGAAGTCTACGCAGTCAAAAGATATGGCTGTTTATGTCGTAAGTTTGTACGGAACCTTAGGTGAGCGAGTTCTACTCGTACTTGCCGGTTTTTATCTATACTAATCTATACTAATATTATAAAGCTGAAGAGTTTGTTTGTTTGAACGCGCTAATCTCAAGAAGTACTGGTTCGAATTGAAAAATTCTTTTAGTGTTGGATAGTCCATTTCTTGAGGAAGGCTATAGGCTATATAACATCACGCTACGACCAACAGGTGCTGAGCAGCGTGGGTGAAACCGCGAGGAACAGCTAGTATAGTATAAGTCACGGTTGGCGAAGTGGATGAGCGATCGACTGCTGCGCTACGTGTCGCAGGTTCGATCCCCGCACGGAACAAATATTTGTAAGACATAAATGTAGCTGTTCCGGGTCTGGCTGTTTGTTTATATGAGTTTAAATGTTTGTAAATGCACTCACGAAACAGGAGAAATTCCTAGTGTGGGGCTTACGGATCGGGGAAGGTTTTTTTTTACATACTGTAGTACATCATGACCTTGGCATGTTAGCTTCACATAAGTTCCGGATGGGTGACCGCATTCAATCGGATTTTATTATTTTATTTTACGTTACGCTTTCATTTCGTTTTCGAGTCGAATTTTACGCAGTTCATTTTGGATTAGTAATAAAATATAGTTATAGTATTTTGATTCAATTTAGGAAACTTTGTCATTGCGTTCGAGGCGGAATTACCACACGAGCCATTAGAGGAGGGTGTTATAGAGCCTTGGTAGGCCTTGTAGATTCTTAGACCCTTGTTAACTTTGGTTATTTATTATTTTATTTTACTTTCTGTAAAGTAAGCATTGACTTATTGTCGGGCCTACGCTGTCCTCTCATACTTAAGTACTAACGCTGTAACAACAACATTGTAAAACCAAATGATTTTAAAAGAGTAACCATGGAGTTTCTTGCCGGTTCTTCTCCATAGGCAACGACCAACCCGAACCGTGCATCTTTTCTCGACGTTTTATAAGTGCCCATGTAGGCCTATGTGAAATAAAAATATTAAAAAAAAAGCCGAGAACAGTAGTGACAAAGTTTCACGTGAGTTCTCGAGGAAGAAGTGAAGAGAAGTGTATTCAAAAAGTACTTTTTAATAGTATCAATAATACTTTTTTAAATAAGATATCAGTTATGTTTTAATCCTATGAAATTGGATGAGGTCTTTTGGGAAATGAGGAACTGGGTATTAAGATCTCCAATAATTTATAGACAAGTGAGGTTTTCCCTCCGACCAAACGAGTGTTGTGGCTTTTACCAGCGTCGTTTCACCCGCATTCCCGTAGAGACGCGGGTCTGTGGACGGTGAACAACGGGTAGCTCACCGTCCGTCTGTCTAGTGACGGTTCCACGGGCGTGCCTCTAAGAGATGTCAGTTACGCAGAGGAGCCTGCAGGGCCACCGACTTCCAGGGTTTCAGGTTGTTCAAAAAAGATACCACGACACCGGAACATAAAGGCCTCTTGGTCTAGTGGTTAGTGGCCCTGACTGCTGAGCCGGAGGTCGTGGGTTCGATTCCCACCCAGGACAAACTTTGAGTGATGAGCATAATTGTTTGTTCTGTGTCTGGGTGTGATCTGGTGTCTATAATATGTATGTATTTATAAATTATATAAGTATGTATATCAGTTGTCTGGTTACCACAACACAAGCTCTGCTTAGCTTGGGATCAGATAGCCATGTGTGAGTTGTCCCAAGATATATATTTATTTATTTTATTATTTATTTGTTGATTTTTCATCCAAATAAAAGGCAGTCAAAAAAAAGGTCAAATTAAGTCCACAATCGTTATAATTAATTGTTCTGAGAACAGAGGTCAGTGATGATCTTCTAAATACGTACCTACCCAACAATGATGTATTTCAAAATGATTATTGTGAAAACCTTTGTTTCTATGCATCCAAGGTTAGATTAAAACATAACAGTTAGTACTCATAGCCAACAATATAGTTTACACAAGTGTGAGTTAGTTCCTCGCTTTATGTACTTAAACGTGACACGTTGGGTATTTTTAACCAGTTAATGGCTTAAAAGTTTGACAACCAGTCTTACCAGGGAGTCTCATCTTACCCAGGGCAAACTAGGTTATGGAAGTAAGATAGGCAGTCGCTCTTAGATGTAAAAAAAAAAGTGTGTGTGTCAGCTCCGACGCACGACTGGAGTTTACTCCTTAAGTACGAGTATCTAACCATACGCAAAAAGAGTTTATTCAACTAAAAAAAGATTAATATCATAAAATATGAGAGGGTAAATTCACAAATTAATGAAAAAAAATATCAATATAAATACATCGACACTGATAGAAACAAACAAGCCCAATAACATATAGTATATAGGTATAGTCGCCTATACAGCATACCATATGTACGTCTTAATACACTCACAGCCAAATTAGAAAGTTGCGCACTAAAAACGTGACACATTTTCGTTACTTTAAAAGGTTTTACCCTCGGATTTTTCTCATACCGGGCGCCTTATATATGAAAATCGATTCTTAAGGAGTAAACTCCAAAAACAAGTGTCTTTGAACTTGGATTAAGTTTCATAATCTCAATCATTACACGAGAATTCCTCTCATCCATCTTTCGCGTCTCTGGTTTCCTCTACTCTTAACTGTAGCGCCACTACAATAAATTCCGATCATAGCAAAAAGTACTACAGCGCCATCTATGTAGCAATGCTGAATAACTAAAATGGCGGTGTATTTAGAACTAGCTGTTCCACGCGGTTTCACCCACGCTGCTCAGCACCTGTTGGTCGTAGCGTGATGTTATATACCCTATAGCCTTCCTCAAGAAATGGGCTATCCAACACTAAAAGAATTTTAACCAATTCCAACCAGTAGTCCCTGAGATTAGCGTGTTCAAACAAACAAACAAACAAACTCTTCAGCTTTATAATATTAGTATGTATAAGTAGGAAACGAAATGGGATTATTATTATTAGGGAACACATTCCAAAGCCTGTTCAGGGAATAAAGAACATAACACCATGTTCTTCATATCTCTCCCCACCCGTCTCTTTCTAAAGTACGGCCAACGAGAAGCGATACGAAAGGTCATTATCCTAAAGAACAACTGTGGCGTTGACAATCTAATATTTAGCTCTTTCCATCTTGTGCCTTTGTCGTAATGTCTCGTTCCCGGCAAAAACATGACAACGTTAAGACGGGTTCGCCAACATTCGGGCGGCCATTTTAGATAGGGTTTTAGCATGGGTTTTGTTTACATTTGGTATCGCTTCTCGTTGGCCGTACTGAAGACCAGTAATTCCAAACTAGTCTCTAAATAATATTAAAAAGATCCAGCCTGTCCCCTTGCTGTCCTTCCCCAGCTACGCCCTAAGCCGAGGCTCGTACCCCACAGAGGATGCCCTTGTAGTCGCTTAGTTTGTAAGCTATTGCCCGGCTGGATGCCATAATTTCAAGGCAGCCACAGGAATCGCCCGGTTAAGCAGACGACAACCTCCTAGGTTGACAGCGAGATGCCATTTAAAAAAAAACTGTATGTCCTTAAAGAGCCATAAACATTCATATCCAAAACTTCCCGGGGTCGCGGGTTGTTCGAAAGAGATACCGCGGCCCCGGAACGTAAAGGGCAATTGAAGGAACATGGGTGGGTTTCAGTCAGTACAAGTCTGACACCCGCTTCACCCAGAGCGGGGGAAGTTATTTGTGGATTTCCTGTCCACAAAAAAAAAACCCAAAACTTTACTTAAAACTAAAACAATAGAGTCTTATAACTTTACGAAAGAGATTGTTATCATTTTTTTGCGTACACGCACCTGTTTAGGACCAAGGGTCCAAAATTGAGGGGAACCATCTGTTTTGACCGTTACTAAATAATCGACAGGTGTATAAGACAGCATTCCTGTCTAAGCTTTTTAACCGACTTCAAAAAAGGAGGAGGTTCTCATAATTATATTTCTCACTAGCTTTTGCCCGCGACTTCGTACGCGTGGATTGATAGTTCCCGTTCCCGGGGGATTTCCGGGATGAAAACTATCTTATATCCTTTCTCGGGTCCCAGACTATATCTGTACCAAATTTCATTAAAATCGGTTCAGTGGTTTAGGCGTGAAGAAGAGACAGACAGACAGAATTACTTTCGCATTTATAATACATATTAGTTTAGATGTATTGGGACTGTAACTTCATTTTTTGTTTTTTGACATTCACAAATGTCTGTAATGGTCTTATTGATGGTTGTTCGAAAGAGATAGCGTTATCACTTTCCGGAATATAAAGGGCAATTGAAGAAACATAGGTGGGTTTTCGTTACGTTGGTCTGACACTCCCCCTTGCGCCCAGAACGGCGGAGTTATTTGATGACAAGTTTTTGCCGGCGGTTTCGCTCGCGTTAAATTCTGGGTAACACAGTTCCCCTTTCCTGATTTACAAGTACCTGTTACCTGTAGTTTTTGCGCTTGCGCCTTATTTATTGAAATAGTTGCGTAGTTTATTGTAATAATGCTAAGTTTTCCCTTTTCTTCCCTCTTTCTCCCTTATATCTCAATCTTTTTTTTTTAATAAAATAGCCCTATGTCCGTCTCCAGGGTCCTAACTATCTCTGTACCAAAATTAAACAAAATCGGTTTGGTAAATGGATTTTGATAAAGGATCATGACCATCAACGGTACTAGTTTTTCTCATGCATCAAGATAAAAATTATATCACAATTATTTTCTTTATTTTTGAAGACATTCTGCGATTAGAATGCCAATTTTGTATAGGGGTTTATTTTGTAAACTTAATAAGTTATGAAATTGTTTTGATAAAATGAATTACCTACTGCCGGCTATTCTGACGTTAAAGTGTTGTCATAATTAAAATAAGTAAATATATTGAGAACTGTAATCGATTTTTTTTTGCATACGATTACAAATTAATATAAATGTAAAGTCATTGGAAAGGTAAATCGCGAGGTTTTTATAAATAATAAAGCGAGATGATACTACTGTGGTGTGAAATTATTAGTATTTCACACACACAGTAGTCGTATTAATATTTTGCTTTCAAAACCAATTTCACTTTGTTGGCTAACGATACAAATGAATGATTGCATAGATTTTTTTTTAATTAGTTTGCTTCGGTTTGATATAAATCGAAATTTTTAAATAAATTAATGATTATAGAACTAAATTAGTCATTTGAAATAATTATGTGTTGAGTGTATTTATTCGAGTAATCGATTTTTATTTAAAATCTAAAGTGGCAACATTAGTGTTGGTGTCTCAAATTGAATTTGTCATTGTCAAAAAGTCCAATGACAATTGCGCGTGGTGCATGCTAAGTTTGTTCATTGCAATTTAAATATTACATTTTTTTTTTGTTTTGATCGAGGAAAAGTACTGATTTATTTAAGTCTCTATTCCATCAGATATGCTAATTAATCTGCTCTCCAAACTACGACCTATAAACTTACCTCTATACACGACGGATATTTCTATTTTGAGGTTAAGTTACGTTTTCTAAAAAAACTTGGAAATGCGGGTTTTGATTCCAAAAAAGCAATTGTAGATGGTTATTTGGTTAATTTATAAACCATCTAAAACAACTTTGGAATTGATGCAACTCTGAACCGTGGTCCATACTGTCGTGGTCATTCTCCTTTGATGCCAAAGACAAAATAGTCTAAATAATTGAAATAAAAGGTTTTAGTTAAGTTTGAAGAGCTGCTACTGATAAATTCCTGATGAAATAATAATAAAAAATAATATCTTGGGACAACTCACACACGACTATCTGATCCCAAGCTAAGCAGAGCTTGTGTTATGGTAACCAGACAACTGATATACATACTTATATAATTTATAAATACATACATATTATAGATAAATCACACCCAGACACAGCCTAGAACAAACAAAAAAAAAAAAAAGGAGTCAAAACAATTTTCCCGACAGTTCAAACCAATAGACTAAGAGGCAGTTATTCTAGACTATAACTATGTTAAGTAAGGCTGAATATGTTGCAACACGTCCCCCAGATAAGCACTGATATGCTCAACCTTGAATTTGTAAGTGAAATGTTTGTTTTACTCATAAAGCATTTACGTATTTATGAAACGCATTTCTTTACTTCTTGCGTGAAAGTGATAACGGTTATTCTTTCGTTTTCGTGTTGTTTTCATATCATATGACGGGCCTGTTGGTCTAGTGGTTAGTGGCTGCTGAGCCGGAGGTCGTGGGTTCGATTCCCACCCAGGACAAGCTTTGTGTGGTGAGCATGATTGTTTGTTCTGTGTCTGGGTGTGATTTATCTATAATATTTATGTATTTATAAATTATATAAGTATGTAGGTAGGTATATCAGTTGCCTGGTTACCATAACACAAGCTCTGCTTAGCTTGGGTTAAGATAGCCGTGTGTGAGTTTTCCCAAGATATTTATTTATTTATTTTATCGAATCAAATATGATTGCTAACGACACGGTTGGCGCAGAGGCTTAGTGTTTGACTGCTGCGCTGCGTGTCGCAGGTTCGATCCCCGCACGGAACAAATATTTGTATGAGCTACAGGTAGTTGTTTCGGGTCTGGCTTTTTGTGTATGGGAGTTTATATGTTTGTAAACGCACCCACGATACAGGAGAAATTCCTAGTGTGGAGCAAAGTTTTGATAAAAAAAAAGTTCAAGTAGGCCAGTTATAGTCACTTTTGAACTGTATATACAATGATTTCAATAATATATATTTAACTAGCTGGAACCCGCGACTTCGCCTGCGTAATACCGAAAAAAAAATCTTATGTGTTATTCCAGACTATAATATACCTCTGTGTTCAATTTCATCAAGATCCGTTCAGCCATCTATCCTCACAAACATTCGCATTTATAATACATGTATTTCGTTTATTTATTTGTTTTTCTAACATATCATTACATTTTTAAACATTTCTTAATAAAAAAAAAAATTAAAAAAAAAAATTGTAGCCCACCGGCAACGGGAACAGGATCCAAACTACCGGCGGCGGTCAGGGCTCCAGAGAAAGGAACCTCCTAACAATACGAGTATACATGTATTATTATAGTAGGATATTTATAATAATATATTAATAATAAATAATATATGGTTTCGGATCTGGCAGATTGTGTATGCGACAAACAGACAGACGTACAACGAAATGATCCAATAAAGATTCCGCCTTTTTGGTACAGAACCCCAAAAAAGAGAAAGAGAGACAAGAGAAAGTATATAAATCATGTTTTCTATCTTTACAGGTAAAAATGATATGAAAAGCCAAGAGTTTGGAGATCTTATCTAAGACTGAAGAGTAATGTAAAAGAAATTAAAAATGTCGGAAAAGGAAGAAAAAAAAGAGGGACCGGTCACCGCTGATGATCTGCCTATGTCATTTCAAGTAAGTTTACTTAAAGATTTCGCGTGACAACTTGAGAAAAAACTTCAAGGCACACATAACACACACGCATATTTTTCTCGTACTCTCTCACACACTATCGTCTATATTTCATTCTTACATCTCCTTTTGTAAGTTTTCTGGCACAATAAATGAGCATTACCTTTTTACTCAAAATTTATATGTTTTTTTTATCTGTCTGTTCGTTTGTGTGTACCTACAGTAAACGCTTAAAGGCCTATTCAGACCTAAGCGGTATTCGCTGCCGCTGTGGGTAGAGGTACATACCGCGCGGGTTTCGCTTAGGTATTTAGTATCAAGTACCTCGGTTTTCTCTGCCGCAGACGGTAGCGAATACCGCATAGGTCTGAATAGCTACCGCGCGTTATTCTACCCACAAGGATAGCGAAATCCGCTTTGGTGTGAACAGTAATATTACCGCATACCCACTGGGTTTTCTTTGACGCAGACGGTAGCGAATACCGCATAGGTCTGAATAGCTACCGCGCGTTATTCTACCCACAAGGATAGCGAAATCCGCTTTGGTGTGAATAGTAATATTACCGCATACCCACTGGGTTTTCTCTGACGCAGACGGTAACGAATACCGCATAGGTCTGAATAGCTACCGCGCGTTATTCTACCCACAGGGATAGTGAAATCCGCTTTGGTGTGAACAGTAATATTATCGCATACCCACTGGGTTTTCTCTGATGCAGACGGTAGCGAATACCGCATAGGTCTGAATAGCTACCGCGCGTTATTCTACCCACAAGGATAGCGAAATCCGCTTTGGTGTGAACAGTAATATTACCGCATACCCACTGGGTTTTCTCTGACGCAGACGGTAGCGAATACCGCATAGGTCTGAATAGCTACCGCGCGTTATTCTACCCACAAGGATAGCGAAATCCGCTTTGGTGTGAACAGTAATATTACCGCATACCCACTGGGTTTTCTCTGACGCAGACGGTAGCGAATACCGCATAGGTCTGAATAGGCCTTAAAACTCCAGCAGCGCGCTAAGGGTTACATTGCTATGAACTGCGCTAGCACAATACAGTCACTGCGTGTGCGTTTGTGTGTATAAATTATTAAATAAATAAACAAATAAAAATAAAACATGACTTGTAGATTCGATAGATAAATCATTTACTTGATGAAACTAAACACACAATACAAGAATTAACAAAAAAACATCAAGCTACGAAAAAAATTATACAAAGATTAAAAATAAACCAACTTCCAAAGAGACAGAAAACATATTTACTTTCGGAATTTGCTGACTTTAGTTTGATTCAAAGGTTTTTTTACCATCAACTTCCGGAAGAAAAGTTATCTCCCGTTGCAAAAAATACACAACAGAATTGAGACTTTCCACCCTTTTAAGAAAGTCGGTTAATAATTAGACATCATTAATTTCCCTGCGCTTGTCCCATTCTATTTGAGGTCGGCGCAACACGTTTTCTTCTTCCATTCTCCCGTATCAGACGTCACGGCATCATTTACTCCTTTCTTCTTCATCCCATTCCTTACACAATCCATCCATCTTTTCTTTGGCCTTCCTCTCGCTCTCCGTCCATCAACATTCAGATCCATCACTCTTTTAGTCACATGTGCTTCATCCATCCTCATTTTTGGTTACTAATTAGACAACAGGACTTAAATTACTAATTGGAGACAAGTTAGTCTGACCCTAAGGTCAAATCTATTTGGCGCCATTAATATCACAAATGGCAGTTAACATGCGACATACGAGCATGCATTACATTTATGCATATCACCATATTATTTATTTTTATACATTTTAACGAGTACCTAATCTAAATACTCGAAAAGAAATTGTGGGAGATAGCATCTTATCACTAAAAAGTACAAAATAAAAAACATTTTTGCAACAAAAAAAACCGACTTCTTTTTTTGCAAATAAAAGCGAAAGTGAGTTTGTTTGTTTGTTACGTCTTCACGCCTAAATGGCCAAACCGATTTTGATGATTTTTTGTACAGAAATCGGTCGCCTTCAACGAAACAAAACTCACCAACAACCTGAAGTAAACTCATTTTCTACTTTATAACCGACTTCAAAAAAGTAGGAATTTCTATGTTCGAAAATTTTTATTTTTTTATTTACCCCCGACTTCGTCCGCGTGGCATAGTTACTTTGGGCTTACGCTAACTTTAAACCGCGTGATGATCGATAAAAAAAAATCTTTCTCTGCCCTTTTCTTCCCCCTTTCTCACTTATTTTCGTCTGTCCTGTGGACGGTGAGCAACTGGTAGCTCACCGTCCGTCCGTCTACTACGACGACAGACCGTGTCATCGGCGCGTGAGTTTTCAACGCGCGCCATCCACACGGTCAAAGAGATGTCAGCAAAGCAGAGGGGCATGCCAGGGCCACCGCCAATTTGCGGTTTGTTCGAAAGAGATATCCCGGCCCCGGAACGTAAAGTGCAATAGAAGGAACATGGGTGGATTTTAGCCAGTACAAGTCTGACACTCCCCGCTCCAACCAGGGCGGGAGAAGTTACATGATGATTTCCAGTCCGCAAAAAGAAACCTATCCCAAATCCTATGTTCATGTACCGTATCCAACCCAAGTATGTACAAACAGACTAATTTACCGTTAATCATTACACACAAGCTACATACATAGTATACAATACATTGTGACGTCACATCCGCCGGCAACAATATGGCGCCCGCTCTAATTGAGACGATTTATAGCGCAACGCAACTGATTTGATACTTTAGATAATGTATAGTGTATACTAACGAGTGATGTTGATACTTTTGTGAGAAGTTAGGTACTCTTCATCACAAGGTTTTAAGTACCCAGTACTGACTGGGTTGCAGACAGTGGCGTAACTATAGGGTGGCAGGACTGGCAAAATGCCACGGGCCCCCGACCCAAAAGGGCCCCGGCCCAAGAGGCCCCCAGGTCAGAAATATTTTTTCTTATTGTCACTACTAAGTGGTCTATTAAAATTAAACTAAGTACAGCGTGACGATTTTAACTGATAGGGCCCCAATAAAAGAATTAGCCACGGGCCCCAGTTGGTATAGTTACGCCACTGGTTGCAGAGGTCAGATAGGCAGTCGCTCCATGTGTTCTTTTTAAAAAAGCATGTTACAAAATCAAGGACTACGTTGAAGATAAAGAAGT
Organism: Ochropleura leucogaster; assembly: GCA_958449745.1. Classification (NCBI taxonomy): domain Eukaryota; kingdom Metazoa; phylum Arthropoda; class Insecta; order Lepidoptera; family Noctuidae; genus Ochropleura; species Ochropleura leucogaster. The sequence continues at coordinate 1,414,789 of OY288227.1, forward strand.
TTGGCTATAGTTCCTTTTGTGCATGCGGTTTCCCTGGTAGCTCATAAACAGCACTTTGTGGATGTTTCTAGCTATTCTCAATCTTGTTTTTTGAGATCTCTTTTATCAGCTTTTTTTTGCAATAGTTGTCAAAACACATATTTATATAACCCTTGTTCTGAATAGTTACAGTACTGATAGCAACATCTGTGTGACTTAACTCATATAGTTATTTTTTTTGCAATATTTTTTGTACAGATTATTTTTACCAATTCGTTGTGAATGAGTGGATTTTTTTAGCCTTGTCGATTCTTAGACACTTGTTAAGTTGTTAATGTATTGTTTTATTTTACGTTTTGTAAAGTAAGCTATGACTTATTGTCGGGCCTACGCTGTCCTCTCATACTTAAGTACTAACGCTGTAACAACAACATTGTAAAACCAAATGATTTTAAAAGAGTAACCATGAAGTTTCTTGCCGGTTCTTCTCCATAGGGACCAACCCGAGCCGTGCACTTTTTCTACGTTTTAAAACTGCCCATGAAGGCCTATAAAAATATTTTGATTGATTGATTTATTGAGCTGGACCGCTGTGCCTGTTAGACTGGACACTGATTCTAACATAGTTGGGTAAAACAGAGCTAGCTAAAGCTATACCTTTTCTTTGTCTTGCTCTATTGTGTTGCCTTCAGTTAGCAAAGGACATTATAATTCCATAACGATAACATTAAGATCTTAAATACTCCTTAAGATTGTCGGAAACGTGAACACGAAAGATAAGATTGAAAGACAATTATTTCAATTATCATTTTACAATCCAGTATCTAATATATAAAATTCTCGTGTCACAGTTTTCGTTCCCATACTCCTCCGAAACGGCTGGACCGATTTAAACGAAATTTTGTGTACATATCGGGTAGGTCTGAGAATCGGCTAACATTTATTTTTCATACCCCTAAACCTCAGCGGGTGAAACCGCTGGGCACAGCTAGTAATATTATAAAATCAAGAGTGATGGCCAAACCGATTTAGCTGAATTTTGGTACAGAGATAGTTCGGACGCTGGATATGGACATAGGCTATTTTCTTATTAAAAAAAAGTGAGAAATGAAGGAGAAAGAGAGAAGAAAACGGAAAACTTAACTTTGCTATTACAATAAATAAGGCGCAAGCGCAAAAACTACTGGTAGCAGGTACCTGCAAATCACGAAAAGGGAACTGTGTTACCGCGAATTTAACTAGAGGGAAACCGCGGGCAAAAGCTAGTACTTAATAAAGGATACAGTAACGCGCTTCGTGCGAATGTATCTGATAAGCATTGTGCTAAAATGTTGGTTTCTCTAAATTCCAGGTTAAGTACTTAGGCCAGAGCGACGCTAGAGGACTATGGGGTATCAAGCACACGAGGAAACCTGTCGACCTGATGGTGGCTGCGGCGAAGGCATTACCTCCAGGTATTTATTGGAGTTTACTCCTTAAGAATCGATTTTCATATATATAAGGCGCCCGGTATGAAAAAAATCCGAGGGGTAAAACCTACTAAAGTAACGAAAATGTGTCACGTTTTTGGTGCGCACCTTTTCTAATTTGACTGTGAGTGTATTAAGACGCACATATGGTATGCTGTATAGGCGACTATACCTATATACTATATGTTATTGGGCTTGTTTGTTTCTATCAGTGTCGATGTATTTATATTGCTATTTATTTTCATTAATTTGTGAATTCACCCTTTTATATGATGTTAATCTTTTTTCAGTTGAATAAACTCTTTTTGCGTATGGTTAGATACTCGTACTTAAGGAGTAAACTCCAGTCGTGCGTCGGAGCTGACACACACACTTTTTTATTTATTTATTGATCAGTTTATGTATTCACTGAAAACATAAATGACTACAGGAACAGAAAAATATTAAAAAAAAAACGTTGCCCCACACTAGGAATGTCTCCTGTATCGCGGGTGCGTTTACAAACATTTAAACTCACATACACAAACAGCCAGAACCGAAACAACTATTAATTGTAGGTCATGCAAATATTTCGTCGGTTCCTACGTACATAAGGTTAAGTCAAAAACCGAGGTTTACAGGAGAGCGTAATTTGTGTTCAACACGCCCTAGAAATAATTCTATGAGCAATTATAAATATTTTCTTTCTACAATATTTTAACAGTTTTAAGAGCTTTATGATACCATTTACACATAAATATTTTATTTTTTCACGTTTTCTTAGAAAAACTGAGAGATGACCGTTTCTACGACACTTATTCGTTGTATTTTTAAGACTTTTTCTCTTATACGATTTCTAAAACAAGGTAATTAAATTAAAATAAAAATCATATGTCAGCATGTGCGCATAGATAATCTAAAGACAATGAGACAATACAAATCCATTTTCGACATTTCTTTATGTACGTAGCGTCCGTCGATTTGTTCCGTGTGGGAATCGATCCCGCGACACGAAGCGCAGCAGTCACTCGTTCAGCCACTGCGCCAACGGTGCCGCCATAAAATACAAACTATTATTTCCTTTTTGTTTTTATGTTAACCCTCTAAATTCTACGCAGTCAAAAGATATGACCGTTTATAAATAACTAGCTTTTGCCCGCGGCTGCGCTCGCGTTTGATTCGGGGGTACACAGTTCCCCTTTCCTGATTTGCAGATACCTGCTACTTGTAGTTTTTACCCAAGCGCCTTATTTATTGCCCTCTTTCTCCGACATTTCTCACTTTTTTTAAAAAAAAAGTTAACCTATTTCCGTCTCCAGGGTTCCACTTATCTATGTAAAAAAAAAATCATCAAAGTCGGTTTAGCCATGTAGGCGTAAAGACGTAACAAACAAACAAACTCACTTTCGCTTTTATAATATTAGTAAGGATAAATAAAATAAATACGTGTTTGACGAAACGGTTGGCGCAGTGACTGAGCGATCGACTGCTGCGCTGCGTGTTGCGGGTTCGATACCCGCACGGAACAAATATTTGTATGACCTACAGGTAGTTGTTCCGGGTCTGGCTATTTATGTATGTGAGTTTAAATGTTTGTAAACGCACCCATAATACTAGAGAAACACTAGTCCCCACACTAGTGTTTCTCTAGTATTATGGGTGCGTCTTTTAAAAAAAAATCAGACTCAGTACAATCCGAATTTATCATAGTTTGAATTTTCCATTTTCCCAGTTTTCTCAAACCATGTCTTTATCCATTTTTCTCATTCTTTTTCAGGTCAAATCTTACCAATAGTGAAACTAAAAATCGCCTTAGACGGAGTCCACCTCGAGACCCTGGACCACGGAGCAAAATCAGACGAGTTCGAACACATGGCTGTGTTTTTCAACATTGAGTCTATCTCGTATGGAGTCCAAGACCTGGTTTACACCAGGGTCTTCTCCATGATTATTGTGAAGGATAACGCTGATGTTAAAGGGTTAAACCCTTTTGAGTGTCATGGATTTGTTTGCGAATCAAGGTAAGAGTCTTTTTATGTATTACTAGCTGTGTCCAGCGGTTTCACCCGCTGCTCACTTAGGGGTATGAAAAATAGATGTTGGCCGATTCTCAGAGCTACCCGATATGTACACAAAGTTTCGTTTAAATCGGTCCAGCCGTTTCGGAGGAGTATGGCAACGAAAACTGTGACACGAGAATTTTACATATTAGATATTTTACTTGAAAGCTCTTGAATCACTGTCTATTGCTAAAACTTGCATTAAAATCCGTTGAAAAGTTGATGGACGGAGAGCGAGAGGAAGGCCAAAGAAAATATGGATGGATTGTGTAAGAAATGATATGAAGGAGAAAGGAGTAAATGATGCCGTGACGTCTGATAGGGGAGAATGGAAGAAGAAAACGTGTTGCGCCGACCACAAATAGAATGGGACAAGGGCAGGGAAATGATGATAATGGTACTTTACCCTATGTAGTTTGATCTAACAAGATAACATGATATCTGACAGCAGATATAATAATTCCCATGCTTTTAAAACCCGTGGTTTACACAACTGAAAATAAATCATTACATATCTTGTAATCTTATGTTTAGATATGTTATCTGAACCCAGTTTTGATTCAAAAAACAAACGCTTTTTTCGCAATTTTTAGAGTTCCGTACCTATTAAACGGAACCAATCAACAGTACAAGTTATTTTTTATTTATTTATTTATTTGGATCTCCAACAAAGGATACACAGGTACATTATAAAACACAATACTATGGGTTAATTTAACTGTGTTCCTTCAATTATATGAGATCACAGTATGCACATATAACTAGGTGCTAACACAAAAATATTTATAGAGGTGAAAATTGAAAACTATTTTAAAATGATAACAAATCGGGAAAAGAAAACATAATGTCAATTAAAAAAGAGATATAGAAATTAAATAAATATAACAATAGAATTAAAAATTGATTCACTTAAAAATATAATTATAAATGGTTGTTGCACAATTGTTGTAGTGGTCAAATTCTTTTTGTATTTAGTAATGGGGAGGGTAATGTCCAATTTGCTTAGTGACTGGGACTGTAGCTTCATTTTTTTTTTGTTTCTTGACATTCAAAAGTGCCTGTCATCGTCTAATTGACGTCAATTTTTTGAGTTAAAGGGTAAACCCTTTTTCCCTTTCCTGGAACGAAGTATTAGTAATAGTAGCGCTCTGCTGGCCGTCCATCAGTCCATCTGTCACCAGGATATAACTCATGAACCGTGATATTTAAACAGTTGAATTTCATTTCATAGATTAAGATTTCTGTTGCCTCTATAATAACAAATAGGTACTAAAATCCTTACTAATATTATAAAAGCGAAAGTGAGTTAGTTTGTTTGTTTGTTACCTCTTCACGCTTTAATGGCTGAACCGATTGTGATGAATTTTGGTACAGAGATAGTTGGTAACCAGGAGACAGACATAGGCTAATATTTTTTGTAAAAGTAGGATGTGAGGGAGAAAGAGGGAAGAAAAGGGAAAACTTAGCGTTGCTATTACAAATCAATAAGGCGCAAAGGGAACTGTGTTACCCCAAATTTAACGCGAGCGAAGCCGCGGGCAAAAGCTAGTACAGAACAAAATAAAAAAATATGGTTGTTGTACGGGGGCTACCATACAACAAACATGTTTTTTGTTTTTACTTTCTTATAAATAACACTACGGAACACTTCAGGCACGTGTCCGTATCGCACTTGTTATTTTATTTACCAACAGATTCGTTGACCTGAATATTATGAAGATATCTGTAAAATGTCAAGTATTTGAAATCAGATACTTAGATGATGAAATTTTTGCTAGATATTATACATTTTGACATTTTGTAGTATTTTTCCACGTCTCTATATCGACATTTTTATGTCGAAGAGTTAAGTAATATCTAATGTTAGTCAACTAAACTATATTATATTTTGTAACATCATACCTGTGTAAAAGTTTCACACAATCAACTAGACCGACTTCTTAATTCTTACTCTCCGAATTTCTATTATAAAGCTGAAGAGTTTGTTTGTTTGTTTGAACGCGCTAATCTCAGGGACTACTGGTTGGAATTGGAAAATTCTTTTATTGTTGGATAGTCCATTTCTTGAGGAAGGCTATAGGCTATAACATCACGCTACGGGCAACGGGTGCTAAGCAGCGTGGGTGAAACCACGTGGAACAGCTAGTTCTTAATAACTGCATTCGATTTGTTTTCAATCTAAGTGTTTGTTGTTTTAAATCACAAAGAGCTCGTGGCTAAATAATAGCAACCGCTCAGTTCGATCTTTAGGTTAAGCCGCGCTTGCCTAGGTTGGTCTGTGGATGGGGACCCGAGTTTCGTCCGTGCCTCGGAAAGCACGTTAAGCTGTTGGCCCCGGCTGTCATTTGTAGATCTTTGACAGTCGTTACAGTAGTCAGTGTCCCGAAAGTCTGACAACCAGTCTTACCAAGGGGTATCGTATTACCCAGTATTAAGAGGGGTATGGAGGTCAGATAGGCAGTAGCTCCAAGTAAAATACTGATATTCAGCTGCATCCGGTAAGACTGGAAGCCGACCCCAACATAGTTGGGAAAACGTCCTTGGTCATTGGATACTGGTTGCAAGCATCACTCCATACCATGAGGTTTCCACCCAAATTCCTTCTTTTGCCCTTTTATGTTCCGGGGCCACGGTATCTCTTACAAACAGCCCGTAACCCCGACAGGATTCCACCCCCTGAAGAACTCCTCTACAAAAATTTATTTATTTATTAAAACTTCATGCCCAAGTAACAAAAACATTGTACAAAGGCGGACTTAATGCCTTGGGCATTTTCTACCAGTCAACCTTAGGGTGATGCAGAGACAAAGACAGTCATGGTAGGTGCAATGTGCTCCTTGACGGGCCTGTTGGTCTAGTGGTTAGTGGCCCTGACTGCTGAGCCGGAGGTCGTGGGTTCGATTCCCACCCAGGACAAACTTTGTGTGATGAGCATGATTGTTTGTTCTGTGTCTGGGTGTGATTTATCTATAATATGTATGTATTTATAAATTATATAAGTATGTATATCAATTGTCTGGTTACCATAACACAAGCTCTGATTAGCTTGGGATCAGATAGCCGTGTGTGAGTTGTCCCAAGATATTTATTTTATTTATTTAATGTGACAGGAAATATCAATATCAAAGATCTATTCTAGGTACTAATTATAAAATGATAAAGGTTTCAAATAGAGTTAATTTTCAATTTAACTGTTTCAGAAATGCAGCGAGACGTCTCACATATTCGTTAGCGGCAGCCTTCCAAGATTATTCTAGAAGAGTCAAGGCTATGCAGGCCAGTGCGGGTTAGTAAATCATTTTAAATCATTGGAAAAACTTAGCGTTGCTATTACAAATCAATAAGGCGCAAGGGGAACTGTTTTACCCCAAATTTAACGGGCGAAAGCTAGTCACAAATAAAAATGATATTGAATAAAACAGATTGTCATTCATTTGATTTCTAAATTCAAAAATATTTGAATTTCTTATTTTTAATTTAGGTTGATTAGCAGTGTCATTATGTTTCCTCATTCAGCCTGAGTCAAGACAAAGCGTGGAAAAAAGCGAAATTAAATCATATTTTTTACATGGCAAAAGTATTGTGTTGTAAATGATCAATTAATGATAATAAATGATGTTTATTTTGCAAGTAGGTTTTCACAAACACTTTTACACGTCATTTTTTTTTAAACTAGATGAGGCCGGTGTTTCGTACCCGACTACTCTGAGAAGAAACAGCCGAAACAAACGCAGAGGTCATAGTCTCTTTTAAAGTCCAGACAAAATAATCTTGGTCAACTTACATGAGGACTAGGCAGACAGTGTCTGAAATGGTCTTTTTAAGAAAGCACCACACAGATTGAGTGGAGCTGTCCAGTCAGTGCAAGCATTTGTCGACTCATAACCCAACGAGCTCAACGACACGACGAACAATACCAAAAAAAGGACATTTGTGTAGGTCGCTTATAGTACTCAACCTACCTTCGTCAAAAAACAAAGTAAATAATGTCGGTATTGGAAAATGTCGTTTGTTTCATGTCAGAATTTGTCATTGCGGACTATTCGGACTAAACGCCCGAGCCGCCAGCTAAGGGTGTTATGAAGTCGAGAACATCAAGTTTTCAGCCAGTTTCCTCATTTGAATCAAAATGTACTATTTTACACGTGATGCTGATTAAAGGGTGATAAAAGGGCTATTCTGTTCCGTTTCTTTCTCCTTTAGACTTCGTTTTCTTTCGCCTAGTAATTACAGTATGGTACTCCACAGGTGAGAACTGGCCTTCACCCTGGCACATCCTACAGCGGACAGTGACAGGGTGACTCTCGACCTTATGGAACCAGTTATAAGGTTGTAAATTGGTCTTCTGAAATTATGATTCTATTCATACTTTCTTCGCTGTTTGCTAAATGTTGTTATTTCAATATTGTAGTTGTTTTTCTTCTAAACATTGCTGTTGTCTTTTTCCGTTTCTGGCTGTTTGTAAAAAATGTTGAGCTTCTTTTTTTAAATTCTAGTTTTGAATTTCGAATCGACTGTTTGTTCTTTTGTTTTATATTGGTTCTCTTAAGGTGACAGCGCCACGAGCGGCAACCAATGTTTTTTCCGAATTAAAAAATACGATTGAATGACTTTTCCATGAAATTGTCATTTAATGACATTTCTCTCTTCCTCACCATAACTTTGTTACATTTTAGCAAAATGGTCCAGGGAAGGAAAACAGTGCGCAAACACTTATGCATCATTTCCAATCTCTCTTAAGTCGATGTCTATTTTCCACTGGGATTGGTGTGACCAAATATTTTATTTATTTATTTATTAACACTACACATTTGTTTTACAAATCAAATCCAATTTAACAATGTAGTCATATTTTTCTACTCTACCCAGCACTAGAGATTGGTTAGGTGGAAGACAATAATATATTAAGTGTTACCCTCTGGAATTCCGCCAGAGAGCAAGTAAAGATATTCAATTTCAGAGAGACGCGGTTGAGTATCTGCATTGCCCGAACCACTGGTGCAAACTTCAACAAGTTTGTTCGCGCCACCGGGACTTTAAACAGCCTTTCTCTTGGCCCTTGCCACAGCCTACTGTTTGGAACGAATATGATATGATCAAGAGGATACTTTACCTTGTGAAACCATTATTCATAAAACATCTTTCCTCTTTTCCAGAATATGGAGAGGCCCCTACAAAGAAGAGGTTTGCTATAGACCTGCGAACTCCTGAAGAAATAGAAGCTGAACTGGAAACTGAAGCGTAACTAGTTATACTTAGTTCTACAGTTATATTCACTAGAGAACATTAATCATCATCATTACAGCCTGAAGATGTGCAATGATGGGCATTGATTTGCCCCCAAGTAGACCCCAAAAAGCCCCCAAGTAACCCTTAAGCAGCCCCCGAACAGCCCCCAAATATTTATTACCCAATTAACTCTTATAGACCAAGTGACCCCAAAGTGGGCCCGAAAGTAACTCCCACGTAGATTTCCCGTAGAGATCCCAAATAGCTCCCAAAGAGCCCCCAAAGAGAGTCGAAAGGGTCTTTTTAAGAAAGCACCACACAGATTGAGTAGACCTGTCCAGTCAGTGCAAGCATTTGTCAGATATCGTGTAGCTCGACTCATAACCCAAGGACCTCAACGACACGACGAACAGTACCAAAAAAAGGTAGTCACTCCATGTAAAATACTGGTGTTCGGCAGCATCCGCTTAGACTGGAAGCCGACTCCAACATTTTTGGGAAGAGACAGGCAGTTGATGAAATGTTGTTTAGTGAATTTTCTGTTTGAGTAGTTTTAAAAATTACAGCAGCTGAATTGGGGAAAAAGGAAGGGCTGCATGTTCATAAAATCTTTGAACAGCTTTTGATATCTACCATTCTATATTTTGATATACAAAGTGGTTTCGATAATACGACAATAAATGAAAACATTGACAATACTAGTTCATAAGAATAATTTTCTAAACTATCAAAAAAACCCCAAAAACAAAATGGCATAAAAGTGGAAGCAAAATAGAACACCCTGTCTTTTGACGTGTACCTATACAGATGCGGGGGTCACCGGTCGTTAACCTGTCAGTACTTCCCTATTATTAGATACATCGTGTTGCAAATTTTAATGTAACAATTTTTTTAAATGTATAATAATTTTTTGTAACTAAACTACTGGATATATTCAAAAGATTTTTTATAGGTAGACTGAGAACGTCTTGAGGTATGCGTAGTTTAATTTATTGTCGTATTATTTTAACCACTTAGTAAACCTTTTTATCGTCAATCTTAATAGAAATTTCTTAGAAACGAATGAAAAGCTTCAATTCTAATTGTAATTTATTTAAAGAACTGTTTGCTTTCTATCAAATAAATTTAACTTTATTCGAAAACTAACATGGATTTCTAAGAAAATTTCAACTGTATCTGACGAGTTATTTTTCTCTTTAGCTAACTGTACATGCCTTTCTGTTTATCCCTATTTCAGCTCACAAGTAAATAACCATTCCAATAGCTAAGAATTTAAGTTAATATATTGATACATTAACATATAGGAACACAATTGTATATTTTGCACACAAGAGGCTAAAAGAAAAATCAATAAAAAAAACTTGAAAGGTGTCATGGGACATCCGGATGGAACGAAGTTATTATTTATTATGTACAAAAAACCTTTATACACTCAACAAAAGTAATAACACCACACTGTTCAATGCGAAATAGAAGATAACTGGCTTGTTTTCTATGAGAGAGAGAGAGAGAGAGAGAGAGACAGACAGAGAAACACGCGCACGCTGCACGGCTTACAACTATAGCAAGTGTTGTTACAACTTTTGGTCTTAATTTTTTCCGTCTATCTCCCTTTCGCAACGCGCGATATGGAACTTCGTTCCAATATCTGGAATGATGAGACTGCCTCGTAAGACCAGCTACCCTACCATGACGTGTTAAAGCAGAACTTATTCGGCTGAGGGAAAGGGACAGAGCTATACAGGGTGTCTAGCACCATCTCTTTCACTCAGTGGAATAAGTTCTGCTTTAAGATGTCATAGTAGGCCTACAGTGGTCGCAAGCCCAACTACTGAACATAAGGTTTTGTGTTCGACGCCCCGTTCCAGCAAAGTGTTATTAGGTTTTTCCAGTAACTGTTGATAGTAAAAGGCAAGGCAAGGAATTGTGGGTGTATTAACAGTCAGAAAAATAACCCTAACTAAGCTCCTTAGCTTACTCTTTCAAAGAGCTTGCCCACGTCATCAATGGGCCGGAATGCGAGAGTCCGCAGGGCGCCCCAGCTTCTGTGAGAATTCCTGCCAGGGTTGCGGGTTTTTCGAAAGAGAGGCCGCGGCCCCGGAACTTAAGGGGCAATAGTAGGAACATGGGTGGGTTTTAGTCAGTACAAGTCTGATACTCCCCCTCGCTCCGCCCAGAGCGGGGGAAGTTATTTGACGATTTCCAATTCGCAAAAATAAAAAGCTTAGCTTAGATATAGTTGGGTTTTCTTTAAAACCGATGGCCGTCTTCAACTCATATTTAATTAAATAAAACTGTTTGTTTTTCTTTCACATAAATTTTAATTTTATTCGAAAACATTTATGGTTGGGATTAATTGGTTGACGGTTTTGTAATGGCTAATTTTTAGACAAAAATCTGAGTTTATTGTAATAGCAAAGCTTAGCTTTAGTTTTCCCTTTTCTTCCCTAATTCTCCCTCATATGTCTATCTTTTGAAAAAAAATAGTCTATGTCCGTCCCCAGGGTCCCAACTATCTTTGTACCAAAATTCTCCAAAATCGGTTAGGCCATTTAGGCGTGAAGACGTAACAAACAAACAAAATCACTTTCCCTTTAATATTAGTAAGGATGTTATGTCCAGTGTACTTTGTATTAACAGATAACCCTCTTGTGAATTAGTGTCAATTCTGTTATCACAACCTAAACGAAAACGACTCTAAAAAACACTAAAATTTAGTTTATTCTTGTCAAACGACGTTTCATTTTCTGCTACCATGACGTGTTAAAGCAGAACTTATTCCGCTGAGGGAAAGGGACAGAGCTATACAGGGTGTCTAGCACCATCTCGTTCACTCAGTGGAATAAGTTCTGCTTTAAGATGTCATAGTAGGCCTACTGATATTTATTAAAGTGACATAAACTTAACCATACTATAGTTTGATAGCATTTATTAATCGAAATCCTCTTCTAAACTTGTCATTTTTTTTACCAACAATAGTGGTTATCAAGCTATCTTTAAACACGACTGTAATGGACTAAAATAAATGTGATTAAGTATGCCATTTTAATACGAGACCAGTAGGGCTACCATGACATCTTATAGCAGTTCTTATTCCTGTGTGAGAAAAAGATGTTGCTAGACACCCTGTATAGCTCTGTCTCTTTCCCTCAGTGGAATAAGTTCTGTTTTAAGACGTCATGGTAGGGTAGCAGTTTAATCCGGTGGTTCAGAATTGACACCAATATCTGTCAACACAACAAAAAGTTACCTCTAAATTTTTGACACAATATTTTAGTACGTAAAAGTTTTGTATACCAAATTAATAATAATGTGATTTTAGTATAGATTATAGGATAAGTAAAAGTATTGTTTTTCAATAAAGTTTGTTGTGAAATTTGTTTTTTTTTTTATTTTCTTCAAATGGGAACGTTCGTATTCGAATATTTTTAACTAGCTGTGTACATCAAATTTCTAAATGATAAACTTTTAGAACGTTGATTTTTCATTATTAATTCTTGCTTGCAATTCCATCTTTTCAGATAACCAACATTTTGTGCATGTATATATTTTTAAGATTGACATGTACATTCATTTCGTTATCGAATTTAATCATTGTTATTGTGTTAATTGCTAAATAATTTAAATTAACGTTCTTGAGAAAAAAAATGAATGCCCAACGGAACATAGACATTTTCTGACTTTCGTATTTTACCTGTTTTCTACTTATGTTCGTTCAAAGCCAAGGTAAATAAATTAATAAATAAATATCTTGGGACAACTCACACACGGCTATCTGATCCCAAGCTAAGCAGAGCTTGTATTATGGTAACCAGACAACTGATTTATATACTTATATAATTTATAAATATATCATATTATAGATAAATCACACCCAGACACAGAACAAACAATCATGCTCATCACACAAAGTTTGTCCTGGGTGGGAATCGAACCCACGACCTCCGGCTCAGCAGTCAGGGCCACTAACCACTAGACCAACAGGCAGGTCTCACTTGTCAAAAAATAACCTTAAAAAAACTATATTTTATTCTACAAATTTATTATATTCTTCCAATATCTCCATTATGAACATCATTTCTTCCAAAGTTCGTTTACAATGCTGTCTATTTTCCTTCATATACTGTAAATAATCTTCTTCTAGACCGTTGCTAGCGCTGTCTTCTATCAAAGTAAACAACCTCAAAGAAGTCATATGCAGGAGTAACTCTAGAAGATTCTTCTTATCAGTATTTAGGTACAAATCTCTCAGATTTTGATACCAATGTTGGTTTTTGTATTTCGTAATTTTTGCCACGTTATTTATAGCTTCATGTAACTGTAATATAGAAAAAGAAAACTGTTAAATTTTCAATCAGAACTGCATTGAACGGATCAACGCAGGATGGATGAAATGGGGACAGGTCACTGGAACAACTTGTGACCCACGGATGCCCCTCAAGTTAAAGGGTAAAATATACAAGTCCGTGATTAGACCAGTAGGCCTACTATGACATCTTAAAGCAGAACTTATTCCACTGAGTGAAAGAGATGGTGCTAGACACCCTGTATAGCTCTGTCCCTTTCCCTCAGCGGAATAAGTTCTGCTTTAACACGTCAGTAGTAGGGTAGCTGTTGTACTGTATGGGTCAGAATGCTGGGCTGTAAAAAAGGTGGATGAAAAACAATTGCATGTAGCGGAGATGAGAATGTTGAGATGGATGTGTAGAGTGACGAGAATGGTAAAGGAAATAGTTGGCGGAGTAATAATATACATTTGAGAAAAGTTTCTCTATAATATACCTATGTATAATGTGTCCGGTCAAGGACTAGCGATATTAGCGAAAAAGCGATATTATATGTAACGAGTGTTTTAATATACGCTACACACTTGAGTCTAATTCACTTCCCCGCTTTTTGGCGGCCATTTTGAGATATTCTCTATGCGTGTACAAAAAACGATCATATCTCTCAAAGTGTTTGTCTTACTGAGACGACAAGAGGTTTATTCAGAGGGCAACAATATTGTCTATCGTTTGAATAAAAAAAAATGACGAGTTTACATTTTCGTAACTTTAGAAATCAAAATTAAGTTCCAAAAAAATATTGCAAATCAACGAAAGTTTTGTAAACTTTTTTGTGAAAAAAAATGGTAGTTTTTTATCAATTGAGTAAGTAATAGTATGTTTGTTATATAAGTACAATAGTTATTTGTTATACAAGAGTGCAAAGTTGCTTTTTAACCGCGTGTTCAATTTTGATGACCGAGCAAGCGAAGGATTCTAAAATTGAATCACGAGCGCAGCGAGTGATTCAAAATTAGAATCCTGAGCGCTAGCGAGGGAATCAAAAGAGCACGAGGTGAAAAATCTTTGCACTCGAGTGCAACACGTAACTTTTCATTCCACCTCAGCGAGGAAATGACTAAATGCAAAAAAAAACGTTTATAGTCACAAGATAGGTACCTACACTTTTATTTCAGTTTAGGTATTAATTACTACATTATGACAGGTAAGTATTACAGAATAATCTTAAAATTATAACAAAATAATAGTAAGGTATAATTAAGAAAATTTTAAAGAAACGTTGCTACAGTTATTTAAATTGAGTGTAATATTTTTGTTTGGTACTAGAATCACTTATTTCAGTTTTTTCACTTGTTTTCAAGTTTCTTGTTTTTATTATAAGGGTTAACAATGACGTGAAAAAATGCCGCGTAAAGAACCGCGTACAAAGCAAATTGAAAAAACACCAAGAAGGTTCCGAGTCTGAGTTTTTAACAAATTAAAAAAAAGTTGCATGATATATTCGGCACCATAGAGGTAGCAGTAAATCGGTTTAATGTTTTTGTTAATTCACAAACTTGGTGCACACGATGTTCTAAATTCAATTTACTTTATCCTCTAGAGAATAAAAACGGCTTTTCCACTCAGATATTGAAGATTAAAAATACTCTTTCAGAGATGGTGGGATGAAAAGAATATTGCTAGTCCGTGACCAGACACATTGTATAAGGTTCTATATTCGATTGTAACATAAAACCTTCTTCTATTTGAAGTCAGTCAAAAACACTTACATCGTACAATCCGTCTTCAACACCAATTAAAAACAAATTCAATTGTTGCAGAGCCCCCTGCTCGTAGACCTCAGGGACCTCCTTCCTCAAATACAACCATACTTTATTGATCAGTCCCTTTTCCTTTAGGTTTCTTGATTTCACGTTCTTCTTCATATCCCTCGGGACCATCAGCTTCTTCCTCAGGTGCGTCCCGAAATCATTTGCTTGGATTATTTCGGAAGCCAATTTGTGAATGAAGAGAATGTATTTTAGGATCTCCATGTCTGAGGGGTGGATGTCCTGTTTGTTGGCTACTAAGGAACTGGAAAAATATGTTAGAAGTTCAATATGGCCACCACTAACGGCCTAGTCTGTTCATAAAAACGTACGCAACGCATATGAATCTGAAAAACCCGCCAAGATCGAGACAGTTCCTGTTTCTTGGAACGGGGCATTAGAAGATTGTTTTTTTTTTCACAACTCAAAAGGACCACAGAGTTGAGTATGTAGTTTTTAGTTTCAACCCGACACCTCCACGCGTTTTTAAGTTAAAAAATAAGACAGACAGACTTCATTCTGAAATGAAACACTGAAAACATAGTTACAGAATGGGCGCCGATGCCCTTTCGATCCTATACAGATACATTTATTTACGGTTGTATTGTCTTTGGTGGAGGAGCTCGTGGTTATATAATAGCAGCCGCTCGGGTCGATCTTTAGGTTAAGCCGCGCTTGCCTAGATTGGTTTGTGGATGGGTGACCACCCGTTACATACCGAGTTTCCTCCGTGCCTCGGAAAGCACGTTAAGCCGTTGGTCCCGGCTGTCATATGTAGATCTTTGACAGTCGTTACAGGTAGTCAGTGTTCCGAAAGTCTGACAACCAGTCTTACCAAGGGGTATCGTATTACCCATGCAGTACTAACTGGGTTGTGGAGGTCAGATATGCAGTCGCTCCATGTAAAATACTGATATTTAGCTGCATCCGGTTAGACTGGAAGCCGATCCCAACATAATTGGGAAAATGCTAGGCAGATGATGATGTCCTTGGTCCTTGGATAATGGTTGCCAGCATCACTCCAGACCACGAGGTTTCAAATCCTAGGAGTCCCCATTTGATGACAAAAGGTATTATGTACCTTTGAAACGTTAATGGCAAAATTTATATTGTCGTCTTAATCGTTTTTTGGCCACGGGGCCCAGAGATTAGCCATTTGCGCGGGAGATATTATAGTGCAGATGTGTGTGCGCAAGCACAGGAGCACTCTCTGTTCCCTCACTCTCATAGTTCGATGGGACGGCAATCCGACACGACCGGAGAGAGATAAGGCGCAGGACCAACGGGTTAACGTGATTTTCGAGGCACGGACGTATTAAGATACGCGGTGGCGGTAATTCGCCAACTTCCAAACTCCGGGCTGCTACTCTGAAATTCTCAGGTAGAAAAACCCAATAACCCGACTCGGAAACCGAACCCAAGTCTTCGTGCTCAGCAGTGGCGCTTGCGACACCGAGACCAAAATCAAAATCAAAAGTCAGTTATTCAAATTAGGCTGATAATCAGCACATTTTTAAATGTCACATTACAAGAGACAGTCCCATAAAAACGCACTGCCCTTCCAATGGAGCAGTTCAAAATTACAACTGTTTTACATTTGGGTTATGAGTCGAGCTACACGATAACTGACAAATACTTGCACTGACTGGACAGGTCCACTCAATCTGTGTGGTGCTTTCTTAAAAAGACCATTTCAGACACTATCTGCATAGTCCTCATGTAAGTTGACCAAGATTATTTTGTCTGGACTTCAAAAGAGACTATCACCTCTGAGTTTGTTTCGGCTGTTTCTTCTCAGAGTAGACGGGTACGAAACACCGGCCTCATCTAGTTTTAAAAAAATGACGTGTAAAAGTGTTTGTGAAAACCTGCTTGCATAATAAATATCATTTTATCATTGCAATTCTATCTAACTCTTCGGAGATTACATAAACTTGTTATTTATACTCACGTCAATTCAAATAATTTCTGCAACGCCGCCTGTATGTCTACGGTTGTCCCCAACCAATTGTACTTCACCAAAGCCTTATCATCCAAAGTCACCATATCCTTTAAGACTTGCAAATATACGCTGACTTTAACAACTTCATTTCTTCTGAGACTTAATTCTATATCCTTTGTAACATTATCTCGATTCAGATTACCGGGAACTTCATCTTGATCTGGTTTTGCCTTCGTAGCTTTTTTTAATTTTTTTTTAACTATTTTATTATCATTTGTATCTTCATCCTCTCTTTGCGATTTCTCTTCTCGTTTTAAAACAGCGATTATTTCATGTCTATTTTCTTTTACAAATGAAAGTGATGGAGCTCGAGTCACGGTTTTCTCCTTAATAAATTTCTCAACATTTGATTTGAAAAAATCATCCATAACATATAATTCCTGAGTTTCGTTGTGTTTTTTTAGATATCCTACCTTTTGTATGTGTTTGTTAATTGGTATTTCTCTATCAAAATCAGTTTTAGTAGCGGCATCGTCTTCATCTTCTTTACTTTTATTATTATTTTGCTTATGCCCATAATTTGTATGTTTGGAAACTTCGTTGGAATTATGACGGAGAGATTTTTTGGCAGTACTTTGTTTTCGACCCATTCTTAATATTTGTTCAACGCTAGTTCCATACTTATCCTTCTCTAGAAGACCAAAAGACTTCTGCTGGAACAATAAATTCCGGACTGCTCTTACATGGTCTTTTAAAGTCCCTTTTCTCAAGCTATGAGCAGGATGAACAGCCTCATCAGAATTAGGGAATTTACTGAAATCGGGAACTCTCGCTATTGCTTTTCGAACTCTTCCAAAGTAATAATCAGAATCTAAATAATCTTCAGGGTTAACATTGCCCTTTGCTTTTTGTGTTTCAATATTCTGTGTGGGTTGTCTATAAATACTTTGAATTAGTTTCTTTTTACCACCAAATTTCTTTCTTTTGCTACCGTAGATTGTATCATACTCCATTTTAACATTTAGCGTTTCTATTTTGTCTGCTTTATTGTTATAGTCATCATTGAACATGTCGTTTTTTTCAGCACTTGCGTCTACAGCGTTTGGTCCTAGTCGGTTTTGGGGGTTGAAGTAAGCATTGTTTGGAGCATAATTGTATACAGGGACGTAGTATGGCTCATCTGCGATGGGTGTTTCTTCTACGGTGAATGGTGTTTGGCCAGCAGCTGTGAAAGAAGATTAGGATTACAAACTTAACGGCTACTTCGACCACTTTTTTATCTAATGTGTTATCTACTGATGAATCTGACTACAAACATGAAAGTTTCAGAGGATGGATGCAAGAATTATCTTTCAAGCAAAAACTACTGAATGAATTTGAATATAATTTGACACAGTTCCTAACTTTGTTACATATAATATATCGTTTATTTAAGTGATACGATCTCGTGAGATCATTTTCAAACTCATGTACCCAAGCCGCGGGTATAAGCTATTTATTAAAATAAAGTGTCATCGAAATCCTTTAGTAAATTTTGCGTAAAAGAGTCTCGAACACGAATCTATGAATCCTTAAAAACTTAGTACCAAAAAAAACTCTTTTTTAAAGTTGTCAGCTCAAAATATTTACGCTTAGCCTCTGGCCAGGGTAAACACCAGCTTCTTGAACATCGCTTTTAGCCAAATCGATAACCTCCAATGTTGGCAGACCAACCCAGATGGATGACATTCAGTAGATCGCGTGTAAGATGTGGTTGAGACTGGTGCAGAGCAGGGAAGATTCGTACAAGAGGGACAAAACCTATCCACAGCAGGGAGAAGAACAAGGCGACTGATGATGTTGATGCTACCTATTTTTTTTTACATGATATAGGCCTTTTCTCAATTAGCTTAGCTAAGAAAGCCAGGCTACTTAATCCTTACTTCGTTACAAGTATTATACAAGCGAAAATCAGTTTATTTATTTGTTACGTCTTCACACCTAAATGGCTGATTGATTTTGATGAATTTTGATACAGAGATAGTTTAGACCCTGGAGGCGGACATAGGCTATAGGCTAGAAAGTGAGATGTGAGGGAAAAAGAGAGAAGAAAAGGGAAAACTTAGCATTGCTATTACAATAAATACGGCGCATGGGCAAAAACTACAAGTATTAGGTACTTGCAAATCGAATGGGAAACTGTGTTACCCAGAATTTAACGCGATCGAAGCCACGGGCAAAAGCTAGTTTAATAATGAAACCCTCCGAAAAAAAACATAAGATAAGAAATATATAATTTGAAGTGCTACTTACGGATTTCAAAAACATGGTACTCGTTTCCTACTTTGGTTTTATAATTATTATCAAAATACACCTTTTCCAACTCAATAAAGTTATTGTTTTGTGCGCCATTTTGTTTTGCTTCTGCCATTTTCTTTGCTTTTGGGCCTACGATAACTTTAAAAGGCTTATGAACAATAGCTCTGTGTTTCATTGTTGTTGCTTCTATAGATTCTTCGTCAGGTTCTACAGCTGCGGTTGATACTTTTCCTAATAAAACTGCTTGATTATTTTCGGCGGTGATTTTATTTTTTTCTGTTGTAGTTTTCGGTTTAAATGCTGTAGGCTTTACAGTTGTTGCTGGAGTTGACGCTGACGTAAAATCCTCAACTATAATGTTCATATTTTCGGTTGTTGCAACAGGTATACTTTGAGTTGTCAAAATAACGGTAGTAGATTCTGTAAGGGCTTCGGTCATCATAATTTCTGACTCAGTTGTCGTTTCTGGGATGAATTCTGTTGTTTCTATGACGGGTGTCGTTGTTTCCATGACTGGGTTAGTTGTTTCTGGGACAAGATCTGTTGTTTCTAAGACAGACTCTGTAGTTTCTTCATTGATTGAAGTGCGAGTACTTATTGTTGTATTTGCCTCGACCTCGGTTTCAGAAACTTTTGAACTATCATTTTTAGAATTGAATAGTGACTCGGAATCGTTTTCTTTCATTGTGGTTACTTCTGTTGTACTTTCAAGTACAATATCATCTAAGGTACTTTCAGTAGTATTTTCTTTCAACGAACTACTCTCAAAAGGATTAGTTGGAGTCGTAAACTCTCCTTCAGCACTTGAAACGTTACTATACTCATCTAGTTTGTTTTCCGTAGTATTCTCAAATTCAACTGTAGAAGTTGTAGCATCAATGTCTGTTGTATTTTCTGATAATTTGCCTTCCTCAGTGTTTTTTCTACGTGACTCATGAAGAGCTTTTACTGATACATTTCGTGCATCATCGTTCTGGTTAATTTCAACTGATACAGCTTTTTCATCCTCTTTTGCTGCGGTTGTAGATTCTATTCCCTCTGTTTCTTTTTCAAATGAAGCTTTTGAATCCGAATCACTGGTATCGACTGCAAATTTTTCATTTCCAGCTTCAATTTCATTCGATTCTTCCAATGTGTTGTTCTGTGATGTTTTTTGTGGTGTTTCAGATGATTCCTCACTTTGATCCATTTTAGAGGAACTACCATCTTCTATAGATCTTTTTATAATAGGTGCGTTATCAGTAACTTCATCAACTGTAATATTACTAGAAGTGCTTTCTTCAGACTCTCGTTCATCTTGTGAAGATGTTTTTTCAGTTGTTAAAGATTGTAGCCCTAAAACCTCTTTTTCTTCAGAAGATGATTTTGAGCTTTCGTCATTCACATCGCCTTTATTGTGTTTAACACTTCCTTGTTCTTCTTTTAAAATCGATTTGACATATTTAGTGTGCTGTTTTAACTGATTTTCTGACACTTCTCCACTCTTGGCGCCAGTAACGTTTTCTTGGCTCTCAACATCTTTAAGGATCCTTCTTGCTACATTTTCTAAAAACTGTTGTTTTTCTTCATCTGGTAAGAGATCAACGTATTTGTCCTCATTACTATCAGCTAAAACTTTTGTGAATAAAATTAAAAATATCACCAACATTTTTTTCATAACATTTTTTTGTTGTTTTTAATCTAGGAAATTACTTCTCGATACTAATTCACGATTAAAAAGGCAGTTATTTGATTGAAATCAAGCATGGAAATGTAATTGTGTAGAAGATAAGAAATAATTAGTTTTTTTCACTGACATATGGCTTGTAGGCAGCCATGTTGGTTTTTTCTATTAATTCGCGGTCACTACACAGATCTTCATTCAAATTAAATGCGATGGCTAATCACACTTTCTGGTCCACTGAGGAATATCAACAATTGATTACAGTTTTTTAATTGAGAAGAAATTCAGATTTCATAACTGTAAATTCTAATCACGAATTTGTTTTTTTTTTTTTGTAATAACGTTAGCAAATATCTGTAAAAGTATTTTAAAAATAATGCGAAGTATAAACTTATTATAACCGGCTAGTTTCTACGTATGTCTGCTGATGGATAAATTGCTCATTTTGGACACTAGGTGATATTTTTTTTTAAGTGTAAGCCGTCTTAGCAGTCTTTGGCAAGAAGGTTGCTAGGCTGAAATAGATTGGGCGGGTCATGTCAACCGTATGAACGATGACCGCAGAAGTCTCCATACAATGGATGCCAAAACTCTCAAACCAAACCAGCCGCCGCAATAAACGACCAGCTGCCCTACCATGACGTCATAAAGCAGAACTTATTCCACTGGGGGAAAGAAACAGAGTTATACAGGGTGTCTGGCACCATCTCTTTCCCTCAGCGGAATAAGTTCTGCTTTAAGACGACATAGTAGGTCTACAGGGTCTTCATTGGTCCGTCTAGTCAAAATAGGCCTTATCAAAGGCGTTGTTCGTCATCCACGCGCCTCAAAGAGATGTCAGCATAGCAGAGGAGCCTGATTGTTCTAAAGAGGGCAAAACAAGGATGTTAAAATTTTGGGCAGTAAAAGTGAAACACTGCCCCCCCCCCCCACTCTATGCAGAGCTGGGGAAGTTATTTGATGCCCCTCGCTAAAACAGGTCTGTTAAAATAGGTCGACCCAGAAAGCACTGTTGATACGAACGCGTACATGCGTTACTGTAATGCGTAGATTGAGGTGGCGAACTTAAGTCTTCCGACTAGAGTTCGTGGAATAAATTAGGGGAGGCAATTAGCAGGATCCAGCAGAAGCACAGCATAGGCTTAAGAACTCTGTTCTGTTGCCTTGCGACCATCCTATTCAGTTATCTATTTATTTATCTTGTTGCTGTAACTACACTAGCTGTACGGGTTTTGCAGCTGGCTTTTACCGCTTGATATAAAATATATATAATATATATATTATTCCAGACTATGTATAAAATATCATCAAGATCCGTTCAGTCGTTTTGACGTGAAAGAGTAACAAACATTCATACATCCTCACAAACATCAGCATTTATAATATTAGTAGGAAGTAGGATACGTTTCATACACTATTTTAATATACACATATATAACGTTATATAACGTAAGTTTAAATAAATAAGACCTTATCAACTGTGTTGACAGTTAAGCGTAACTTGCACGAGTGCATTTCATCAAATACCGTATAACGGTCTATTGAAACTTATTGCATAGCAGTTGTTGCCCACAACCTCGTGTGTGGGAGAGAGAGAGAGAAAATAGTGAAGTTCCAGAGCAGATAGATTGATTGATTGATTTTTAAAGGTCTTTATTTTCCATAATATTTGAAATTTGCATACAATGAGATCTTATTCTAATTGTTTACAACCTTAAATGTAACTAGTTTCTAGGTTAACTTACCTTTATAAACATTTTGCACTGAGATTACTTTAGATGATTTAATTACATAGCAAGTTCATAAAGAACACAGAAATTTAAACGGCACAAAAAGTCTTAGCACTGACTTTATACGTATAACATAACACTATAACTAAACTATTTACACAAGGTAATGCAACTAATTGGAGCGTTCGTTAAATACATTACTAGTAGTTAATACGAAATATACATTGGTATAACAATAGTTGTAAAATTTTTGAATCTAAGTTGTGGGTAATTAAATTAAAGCACAGTCTTGCTACGAGTAATAGTTACTGCGGCCGGGTGAGGGTAGCCCAGTCGGTCCGGTGGTAGGTAGATATTGTTATTCACCTAAAAAGTAGTGATGTGGTAAACGATATCGATTGTATGTGATCGAATACGACAAATTATTTAATCTTCTTTTACCTATGGATGATACCAACGGATTGTAGTGTTTAGGATTTTTTAATAAATAGAATTTACGTGCTGATTTTAAAATGAAATTTTTAATAAGTGGGAATTTAATATGCTCATGCACTCGCTTCAGATTTGTACGGAAAGAAGTATTGAATGAAATTTTAATTGCCTTATTCTGGACAATTTGCAATTTGTTGTAATTTTTGTCAGTCAGGCAACTCCAGACTGGCGCAGCGTATGTCAAACATGGTCTAACCAGGGTGGTATAAACGCGTAGTTTAGTGGTGGCGCTCAACTTAGATTTTCTGTTTAGAATAGGTTTTAAAGCATTTATAGCCTTCAGACCCTTTTCACGAAGTGCATCGGTGTTTATATTCCAGGTCATTCTATTATCTAAAACCACACCGAGATATTTTACCGAACGACTCCAGGGTATGGAAATCGTTTTGAAGTTTATAAGCCTAGAAGGCAAACAACGTTTTCGCGTGAAAAGAATGGCTTCCGTTTTACTTGAGTTCAATTTTAATTTCCATCTAGTGAAAAACGTATCAAGGAGACTTAGTGCGAGCTGAAGCCTTTCAATTATTAAGTCGATATCTTCAGAAGAAGTATATGACGCGGTGTCATCAGCATATATTGCGAGATGGGTTCTGGGTTGTTTCGGGATGTCATTAAGATACAAAATGAAAAGGAATGGTCCTAAATTTGAACCTTGTGGTACGCCAGCAAGCACGGATTTTGCAACAGAACAGTGTTCCCCTATAAAAACTTTAAAATGGCGGTTACACAAGTAGTTCTGAACGATTTTAACGATCGAGAGAGGAACGTTATTGACAATAAGCTTGTGAAGTAAACCCTCGTGCCAGACAGTGTCAAACGCTTTTTCAACGTCTAGGAGCACCATTCCAGTAGATTTACCCTCGTTTAGGTTATGTGCGATGTGTTCGGATACCCTAGCCAGCTGCTGGGTGGTGGAGTGTGCCTTGCGGAATCCAAATTGCTCCGGCAGCAATAAATTTTCGGTGACTTTTAAAAGACGGGCTAGTATGAGAGTTTCAAATAACTTACCTAGGCATGGAAGTAGACTTATGGGACGATAGTTTGTAGGGATGCTTCCGTCCTTACCAGGTTTTTTAAGCGCGATTACTTTTGCTGTTTTCCAGCATGCTGGGAAGTAGCCTATTTTTAGACAACCATTAAATATTTTTGTGAGGTAGACCAAGGCTTTTTGAGATAGGTTTTTAAGTAGCTGGTTATTGAGTCCATCCAAGCCAGGAGCCTTGCGGGGTTTTAATTTGCGTATGATTTGTATAATTTCCTTAGGTCTAGCAAGGGTAGGATAATTGTATGTGACTGTAGAATTTAATGTTTTTATGGATTCTTTGACAGCGGCCTCAGTTTCAACATCGCTGGTCCATTGATTAGTAAGACTCATATTACCAGCAAATGCCTCGGCAAGCGCTTCACACTGCTCTGACACGGTGGAGGTTATTTGATCATTACGTATTTTTAGGGGAGGAATAGTACTAGGGGTATAGTTTATTGAACGAGCTAATCGCCAAACATCATTACTAGGATTATCGACTTTTGAGAGCTTGTCATTCCAAATACTGTCATTTAAGGTCTGAATGTTAGTTTTAATTGAATGAACTAGCTGGTGAACTTTAGAGAACAGTTGTTTTCTGAGGCAGGGGTTTTGCTCATTTAATGCCTTTCTACGGATGTAATTTTTGCGCTTGATTTGGCTTTTGATGCGTCTTGGTAGTTTTAAGCGGCTCTTATTTATTTCAACGATAGGAACACTCGCCTTACGTGCATTTAGTACACTGTCAGTAAATTGATTTACAGCAGCATCAATACTGGGTATTGCATCAAAGATTGTATTACTTAACGTGATGTTTTGGTCTAGATGGGATCTGTAACGTCTCCAGTCAGCTTTGGCAAAGTTGAATGCCGACTGGGTTTTTACACAGTATTTACCACCTATAGTAAAGTGTACTGGCAAGTGATTTGATGACAGGCTGGTGAGAACCTGTGGATCGCTCACCTCATGTGTATTGATAGCTATTACAACGTCTGGAGTAGAGGGTTCGTGAGAGCTATGGTAATGAACCAGGGTAGGAGAAGAAGGTGCTAATATCTCATAATCGTTAGCCAGCATGTGATCAAAGAGAATTTTACCATGCGAGTTAGATATACTGCAGTTCCAGTAAGGATGTTTGGCGTTAAGGTCACCCATAATCAGAGTCTTGTGATTAGCGTTTGTTATTAGAGAATCAAGGTCATTTTTTAGTAGAGGGCGATTCGGCGATTGGTAGGCAGAGTAAATGATCAAGTTTTGATCTGGACTGCTTACTTGGATGCCTATACATTCTAAATTATACGTGCTAGGAGTAGAAAGAAGGGTATGCAGTATATCACGACGGACCATCAGTGCCACCCCCTGCCCACGGCCGTCAGGTTTTTTGTCAAGACGATAACAGTTATAACCAGGTATTTGAAGCTTATAACGAGAGGAGATTCTAGTTTCGCACAATGCTACTATATCTATAGACAAATCACCTAGCATATCTAACAACTCCATAAGTTTGGTGCGAATGCCATCGGCATTCCAGTACATAATGCTCAAATTTTTACCATTAGACATACTGGCCAAGGTGAGTCAGGATTAATATTACCTTATCCATCATGCTGTTGCAAGTAACAAATTGATTTTTGATGGATTTGATAGTCATAAGAATTGCTAACATGTCAGCTGTCGTCTGGTCTTGAACGCCAATTTGAGGTCCAGTGGTGCTAGATTCCGTATTGTTTGCAGCGACAGAGTTCCAGCTACGCCCGTCAATATGGCTATTTCTTGGGTTAGTTTTAGCATCCCGAATTGCTTTTATGTGTTCTTGGCGACTCTGTACAAGTTTCAGGTATTTCTGTCTCTCGGAACATTGCCGAAAGTTGGCGGGATGGTTACCTTTGCAGTTGCAGCACTGTGCAGGGTTGGTCCTATCTTTCTTGGGACAGTCAGCCGTAGGGTGGAGTTCTGTGCATTTCACGCAGCGTGGAGTCAAATTGCAGTTCCTGGAAGAATGACCAAAACCTTGGCATCTAAAACATTGTGTACCATACGGGTTCTTTGCTTCATATTTCTTTATTTGGACCACACAGTTGCTTATGTACCTGATTTTCAGGAATTTTGAAAAATCACTGCCAGCTGGAAGGTGCACTAAGATTGGTGGACAAAAATCATTGCCTTTGTTGCTGTCAACCGACAGTTTCATCTTACGAACTTTCACATATTTGAAGCCTAGAATCTCGAGTTCTTCTGTTAAGCAATCTTCAGTGTAGGCAGGTAGGCCAAAAATTACCGCTTTGTATGTTTTCTCGTCCTTTCTTGGAAATGTATGGAATGGAAGATCATCAGCTTGGAAACCTTTTTTCACTGCTTGGTGGCTTTCCGGATTATAGCAAGTAATTACAATCTTATTGTTACCTCTGTATTGTAGATCGAAGTTTTTGGTGTGCTTCAGGACGAGATTCTTGATTGTATCATGTGTCCATTCGGATTTCATTTGCAAGATAATGGGCGGAATATGGCTTGATTTCCTCTTTGGAGTAGAAGCTTCTTTGAGACGTGCGGCGGGGGTATCTGATTCCTGAGATGTAACGGTTCGAAGAACACTGAATCGATTTGACGTTTTAACCGGATCAGGTTTGGCTTGTACAGCAGCAGGCAGACCGAACTTTGGAATCTTCCACTCACTGGTATTTACAGGACCTTCCAGTGGGCGTTTGCCCACCGAGTTGGAACGTGTTATAAATCGCTCCATGGCGAACACGTAGAATAAGTCGACGTTTTGTGGTATCGATATGTTTTTCCCATCACTATCAATCACGATAACTCGGTGACGTTGGGAATCACTCCACGACAACGTGCAACGAACGACACTGGGAGGCACAGAAGGCGTGCGACCAACGCGCGCGCTCACGAAAGAATGAGAACGAAAGAGCAGATAGATTAAAAACAAATACTGTGCAAAATTTCATTTATGGTGCGATCACAATGAGATAGTTACTGAGCTCACCATATGTTGATGACATCATCCTTACTATAATATTATAAAAGCGAAAGTGAGTTTGTTTGTTTGTTACCTCTTCACGCTTTAATGGCTAAACCGATTGTGATGAATTTTTTTTTTTGGTACAGAGATAGGGAACCAGAAGACGGACATAGGCTAATTTTTATTTAAAAAAGTGGGATGTGAGGGAGAAAGAGGGAAGAAAAGGGAAAACTTAGCGTTGCTATTACAAATCAATAAGGCGCAAGGAGAACTGTGTTACCCCAAATATAACGCGGGCGAAGCCGCGGGCGAAAGCTAGTAACTAATAAATCGTTGAAGTTAGTTGTTTTTATTAATTTAGTTTCCTCGTCATTTAGACATAGCGTTCTATTTATGATCATTGACATCTGTACTTATGTTTACCTATGTTCTACAAACAAAAAGGTTTGATTTGATTTGATTTAGTTCCATTAAAAACGGTTGAGTTGAATGGGACTGATCCATGCGCCATGTTCGTGAACGGGCTCTTAGAAACGTTTAAACTTATATACACAAACAGCCAAACCCAAAACAACTGTCTATAGATCATACGAGTACATCCGTGCGGGGATCGAACCCGTGACACGTAGCGCAGCAGTCAAATGTTTATCCACAGCACCAACCGTGTCTTCATAGCAAAAGCCCATGGCTAAAGTTCATAGATAAAGTTCGTGGCTAAAGTTCATAGGTAAAGTTCGTGGCTATAAATTATAGCTAAACATGGCTAAAGCTCATACCTAAAGTTAGTGGCTATAGGTTATAGGTAAATTTCATGGCTAAAGCTCATACCTAAAGTTAGTGGCTATATAGGTTATAGGTAAATTTCATGGCTAAAGCTCATACCTAAAGTTAGTGGCTATAGGTCATAGCTAAAGCTCATGACTAAATAATATCAGTCGCTCTGGTTTATCATCAGATTGAACCTCACTTTCCTAGTTTTGTTTGCGAGTGGGTTTTACACCGGTTTCATACCATGTTTCCTCCGTGCCTCGGAAGTCACTTTAAGCTGTAACTTAGTCCCGGCTGTCATTTGTAGATCTTTGACAGTCGTTACAGGTTATCCGTGTCTTGAAAGTCTGACAACCAGTCGTATCAAGATATATCGTATTATCTAGTACTAACTGGGTTGTGGAGGTCAGATAGGCAGTCGCTCCATGGAAAATACTGATATTCAGCTGCATCCGGTTAGAGTGGAAGCCGACCCCAACATAGTTGGGAAAAGGCCAAGCAGATAATGAAAAGTAAGGTAAGAATAAAAATAGACATACAAATGAACATATTTATTTCAACTTTTAAATTTCTATTTACAATAACTTAAAACTAACTTATTGTAAACTTAGATTACACTGAGTTGGCCACTTTGATACTTAAGTATAAGGCAGAATCATTATCGTTATTTAATTCAAAGTAATTAGTCGATTTTTGGTCTATCAACATATATTTTGTAGCTATTTAAAATATACATAGAATCTGTAAACATAACTTGGCATTAAACTTATAATCTCCAAAAGATTAGGTAGAGCTGTTATTACCTCTAGAGCTCCAGCGGCACAAAAACGTGCCAGTAAACAAGTATTACCGCTGAGCCCCGCTGGCACAAATTTGTGCCACCAAACCCCGACCGATTTAAAACTGCATTTGTAGTAAAGATAAACCTTAAAATCGTTTCTGAACGAATGTTCTCAACCCGCTCGGCGGTGCTTGACGGATAGTTGACGCAAATAATGGCGGTCCTTTAGAGGTTAACCCCATGTTAAAAGAGGATAATGTTGAAAAAATTAACATGGCTTTTCACCATTTCCCTATTGTAGACAGAACCCAAGCATAAAGCCAGTCTTGTAGGCTGTTACTGAGAAATTCCTGTCATAAAAACCCAACAACACCTTGCCTGACCGGATCCGAACTCAAGTAGACAACAGTAGAGCTTAAATTCAACGGGCAGTCTGGCTGTTAATTTGCCATGAACTTTAAAAAACAATTTTTATTATTTTTATTTTTAACCCCCTCATTAGGAATTTCTCCTGTATCGTGGGTGCGTTAACAAACATTTAAACTCACATACACAAACAGCCAGACCCGAAACAAATATCTCTTCCATGCGGGGATCTAACCCGCGACACGCAGCGCAGGAGTCGATCGTACAGTATTATGTCGTATTTAATTTCTATATAGTTATCGATAGGCCAAAAATCAATCAGAAACTATCATTAAACTCATTAAGTCAACAATTAATTTCATTGAGTCAACTATTAAATTTATTGAGTCAACAATTAAATTCATTGAGTCAACTATTAAATTCATTAAGTCAACAATTAAATTCATTAAGTCAACTATTAAATTCATTAAGTCAACAATTAAATTCATTGAGTCAACTATTAAATTTATTGAGTCAACCATTAAATTCATTGAGTCAACTAATAAATTCATTGAGTCAACTATTAAATTAATTAAATCAATAATTTAATCTTTGAATCAAAAAATCAATGAATGAACGCCTAAACATCTCCCTTAAACCTGAACATGCCTCGTCTCATTTGCCTCTCATTTCTCATATTCCTCTCCATCACTATTCTGTCTATCTCTTCTTCTATGTTATGCTCTTGTTCTACATCCTCTGCCTCAGGATCTACACTTTCAATAACAGCTTCAATCAATGTTGGAGCATCTTCTCCTTTTTGTAACAACTCTACAGGTTGCAAATTACCCTCGAACTTTTCGCTCAGAATGTCTTTTATGTCATCTTCCATCACAAAGTTATCTCTTCTCTTCTCTGGCTTCCTTTTTTGAATTTTGCGGTTATCTTTCTTGTCTTTGGCTGGTTCAGTTTTTGTTGGTTCTTTTCCTATCTCCATGTTTAGGTGATAGAACTCGGGTGAGTCCTTACAGTCAATAGAATCTGCGACTCTTGTGCATGTAAGAACTTCCTGTAATTGGAAAATAAAATGGTTTTGTGAATCTTTTGATCTAATTACGTGCGTTACATTACTCAAAAACAGGTCAATCAATAAAAGGGAAAATCGGAACCCTAAAAAAAAGAAAAATATAAACCCAAGTATAAATGAAAGAGTTCGGAACATGGTTTTGAAAAGTTGCCTACTATTAGTTCCAAAATTATTTACTATTACAAATAGACCTAAACTAGTAAAAAAATAAATACTCGTATTAAATGGTAAAATTCTAACAGGACGTCAAAATATTCATCCGCATTGGGCAATGCTAATTCTTTGGCCAAAAAAAGGTCAGCCCTCTGGCCACGAGAAGAGGCGACCAACCGCTTGCGGATTTTAAAATGTCAAAAAGCCAAAATGTCACGGTAAATGTGTCAAATGAAGATCAATAATGTAATTGATGGTTACCCATCCACACACAAGTAATGATGGAGTAATCCTTACTTCCATAATAATATTATAAAAGCGAAAGTGAGTTTGTTTGTTTGTTACGTCTTCATGCCCAAATGGCTAAACCGATTTTGATGAATTTTGGTACAGATATAGTTGGGACCTTAGATACAGAAATAGGCTATTTAAAAAAACAGAGGGAAAAAAAGGGAAAAAAGGGAAAACTTAGCATTGCTAATAGTACATAAGGCGCAAATGCAAAAACTACAGGTACCTGCAAATCACGAAAGGGGAACTATGTTACCCCGAAATTAACGCGAGCGAAGCCGAGGGCAAAAGCTAGTAAAATATAAAACAATCATACCTGATTAAAGACAGTCTCTTTGGGGCAGATGAAGCTCCAGCGGTACGTAACATTGCGACCGGATGGCGTTTGTGAGGGTAAGCAGACGTGGAACACTTGGCAATCATTGTCGACGTCTGCGTAGTAACCATACGTGCGATTTTCACAGCTGTTGAGGAAAAGTTCATAATCAAAATATAATAGTACCTATTTAGAAAGAAAGAAAAACTTTTATTTGGGACTCGCACAAAACAAGTAAAACAATAACACAATGAAATAAAATAGTACAGACAAGGTTATTGTCTGTGCGAGGGCAAAAAGGTCCCGTCTCAGCATAAGCTGCGATATTTTAGGATTAAAATAACACAGCGCTGGTATTCTAACAGGGCCAGTATTTTTAATGGGGCGACGTCCTCCGGGTCTCTAGTCAAGATGGGCGTGCCCCAAGGTTCTATTCTCGGTCCCTTCCTATTTCTTGTTTATATAAATGATCTTCCTTATATGATGGCCAAATTATCGGATATAATTTTATTTGCTGACGACACCTCGCTAATTTTTTAAATAAATAGAAAAAATCCGGAAGTTGTTCATGTTAATAAAAGTCTAACCGTTTTATCGAAATGGTTCGCAGCTAACAATCTCTTACTGAATGCGAACAAAACCAAATGTCTAAAGTTTGCCTTACCAAATGTACCACAACGTGATCTAAATTTAAATCTTGACGGCAAAAATCTTGATGTTATAGCAGAAACTGTATTCTTGGGGATGACTATTGATTCTAAACTGCAATGGGGCGCGCACATAAGAACTCTTTCGGGTAGGCTCAGCTCAGCTGCATATGCAGTAAGGAAAATAAGGCAGTTAACTGATGTAGACACAGCTAGGTTAGTATACTATGCTTACTTTCACAGTATTATGTCCTATGGCGTTCTCCTGTGGGGATCAGCAGCAGACGTCGATTCGGTTTTTATATTACAAAAGAGGGCAGTCCGTGCAATCTATAAAATGGGTCCTCGCGAGTCCCTCAGACAAAAGTTTAAAGAGATCGATATACTGACTCTGCCTTCACTTTATATCTTAGAATGCATATTGTATGTCCGTAAAAATCGTGAGCTTTTCAAAATTAGAAGCGACTACCACAATATTAATACACGCAGTAAACACGAAATTGTAATTCCTAAATTTAGATTAACAAAAACTAGCAAGTCATTTCTAATAAACAGTATACGCTTTTATAACAAGTTGCCGAAATCAGTTATAGAACTGACAGATGGAAAGTTTAAAAACTACATAAAACGTGTCCTTATTAAAAACGCATATTACAAAATCAAGGACTACGTTGAAGATAAAGAAGTTTGGCTATAGTTCCTTCTGCGCATGCGGCTTCCCTGGTAGCTACAATCAGCACAAATTTGTGGATGTCTCTAACTATTCTCAACCTTGTTTTTTTTTTGTGATCTCTTTAATCATTTTTCTTTGCAATAGTTGTCAAATCACATATTTATATCACCCTTGTACCGAATAGTTACAGTACTGATAGCAACATCTGTGCGACTCGTCTCTTAGTTATTATTTTGTTTTTGCATATATATATTTTTTTTTCTTACTTTTGTATAGATTCTTTTCTACCAATTCGTTGTGAATGAGTGGACATGGTTGGCCTTGTAGATTCTTGGACACTTGTTAACTTATGTTAACGTATTATTTTATTTTACTTTTTGTAAAGTAAACAATGACTTATTGTCGGGCCAACGCTGTCCTCTCATACTTAAGTGCTAACGCTGTAACAACAACATTGTAAAACCGATGATTTTAAAAGAGTAACTATGGAGTTTATTGCCGGTTCTTCTCCATAGAAAACGACCTACCCGAACCGTGCATCTTTTCTCGACGTTTTATAAGTGCCCATGTAGGCCTATGTGAAATAAAAATATTTTGATTTTGATTTTGATTTCACATTGAGCTTCATGGGCAATCAAAATATTGTATTTCACATAGACCTACATGGGCACTTATAAAACGTCGAGAAAAGGTGCACGGTTCGGGTTGGTCGTTTTCTATGGAGAAGAATCGGCACAAACTCCATGGTTACTCTTTTGAAATAATTTGGTTTTACAATGTTGTTGTTACAGCGTTAGTACTTAGGTATGAGAGAACAGCGTTGGCCTGACAATAAGTGCTCGTTCAGACACGGCGGGAACCGCGCGATTATAGAATCGCATGGAAATCGCGCGGGTCTTATTTATATGAGTTATTTAGTAATCGTTCAGACATAACCGCGCGGTTAATCAAGCCGCGCGGTTACCGCAACCCAACCGCCAGAAAATAGAATCGCGCTGCTCCCGCGCGTTTCTATTACAATGGAGTCTTTACTTCGCGTTCAGTTGCGTTGCGGATACCGCGCGGTGAGCACGTCACTGTTCGTGAGTTCGCCATGGATCGTTTCGACACTGAACTATTTATTGATGAGGTGGAGAAGAGACCTGCAATATGGGACATTCAGTGAGATGATTACTCAAATAAAATTATCAAGAACCGAGCTTGGCAAGAGTTGGTGGACGAACTGGCCATGTACTAGTCGGTCACGTAATATTGGATGCACCCAATACCGCCTTTTTCTTTTCTTTTTTAGGAGCAACCACAGTAAACACTCTTCTTCGTCGACCTCCATTTTGAAACTGACGCTAACCCGCACGAAATCGCATACTAACCGCGCGTGTCTGAATAGCTTCACAATTTTGCGGTTTGAAACCGCGCGATTCGTAAACGCACGATTCCCGCATGTCTGAACGCAGGCTAAGTCATTGCTTACTTTAAAAAACATAAAATAAGATAAACAACTAACTTAGGAATCTACAAGGCCCATAATTTTTAATTATTTAAAAAAAATATACGTTGCCACACACTAGGATTTCTCGACCTGTATCGTGGATGCGTATACAAACACTCAGACTAAATACACAAACAGCCTGACCCGGAACAACTGTCTATAGGCCATACAAATATTTGTTCCGTGCGAATCGAACCCGCGACACGCAGCGCAGCAGTCGATCACTCAACCACCGCGCCAACTATGTCGTACTATGTCCCCTTAATCACAAAAAATAGGAAAAAAAAAATCTATACAATTTCGGGGATTCGGAAAAAAAATACGGAAGCTTAAAATTAGTTCTTCTGTTTAAACCAGAGATGTAACGGAGCTTCGATTCCGGTTCCGTTAAGTCGGAACTTCCGATTATTGTTACACTTTCGGTTCCGACTTCGGTTCCGATACTTTCGTATCGGATGTTAATCGGAGGTCGAACGAAACAAAGCGGGCGGCGCGCGACGGCCTGTGCCGAACAGGTTCGAAGAAACTTTAAATTCATTAATTTTATCTTTTGTTTATTTGGATTATGCCAATTTTTTTTCACAGTTGTTTTTTATTTTATAATAAAAAGTAAAAATGAAAAGAATTGACTATAAATCATGTTTTATTTGTCCTTGAACAAACTGACCCTGCCTCCGATTTCGATTCCGATTTCGATTCCGATAAACCAAATTTGAAAACTCCGATTCCGATTTCGGTTCCTATAAAACTACCTCCGTTACATCCCTGGTTTAAACCTACCACAAAACATTTAAATTGCTATTGAGACTTAGATATGGCGTTATTCTAAGTTTTTCTTAGTTTCCCTACTATGGGTAGATCAGCTCACATTTCTAACTGTATGCAACTTAATTTCAGTAGTTTTTAACCATCTTAAAAAAGGAGGAGGTATGTACTGAGTGATGTGAAAAAAAACCTTATCTCCGGAAATTGGTGGCAAAAAATAACGATACAAAGAAGAGTCATCGATTTCCAGAAATAAGGTAATTTTCTACTTTTTAACCGACTTCTAAAAAAGGAGGAGGTTATCAATTCGACTGTATGTTTGTTCCCTCATAACTTTTGACTGGGTGAACCGATTTTGATGACTCTTTTTTTGATTAGAAATCTGTCGCATCCCATGGTCCCATTTCAATTTTATTTAAATTTCTTAGGTAGTTTATAAGTTATCATCTATAATACATATTTTTTCTCTATATCTATATTAATGATCTGTAGCCCTGAGTGAAAGAGATGGTGCTAGACACCCTGTATAGCTCTGTCTCTTTCCCTCAGCGGAATAAGAATTGCTTTAAGAGTTCATAGTAGCCCTTCTGTTAATCTTTTAGTAACGATGGAAAATTAATACTCGATAAAAAATAAAAGATATATCATAGTACACACGGCGACAGATCAACCTATACAAAACCAGTTTATGCGGATCTCTCATTGCACTTGAAATATAGGTTGATCTGTTGCCGTGTGTACCATAACTAAAAATCTATTTTTCACTTTTTATTTAATTATTTATCGAATTATGTACATACACACTGAATACTGAAAAATAAAAGTTAGTTTTAGTTTATTTTTTTAGAAGTCGGTTTTATTTTTTTCATTAAAAGTTTTAGTTATTTTACACGCATTCACTGCCAATTTAAGTAGCTTACCTGAAAGTATCAGTGATGTTCTCTCGAATAGATGACGCATTTGCTGGTAGATTTAACGTGTCCGCTTGGGTTTGATTTGATACTTCCTGAAAAGCACCTAATGCTATTAGTATTACGGTTTAAATTATCATATTGACATGGGCGCCATCTTGTTTCACAAGGTCATTCAGCGAAATCATCATTAATGACTTCTCCCACTCAAAAGGAGTGACAGATTTGAAAAGATTAGAACCCATCTTTATTCCTTTTTTGAAATTTGCCCCGGTATCTCTTCCCGGTATCCCGGAAAAATCTGCAACTACGCCAGGCAGTGGCCCTGGCAGGCCCCTTTACTTTGCTAACATCTCTTTGAGGGGTGCGTGGAACAAGGACGCGCCAACATTGACACGGCCTGTTGTCACTAGGACAGATGTTGAGCTACCCATTGCTCACCGTCCACAGATACCCATCTACGTCGCCTGGGAGTAATCTTGCGGTCTGGGGTGCCTTTCGCAGATCGTTCAGCGGGCTTGGAGCGCGAGATTTGTGGATAACCAAAGGGCAACTTGCATATGATAAACGCAGAAATTTCAAAAAGTAAATATAAATAATAAAAAATATCTTGGGACAACTCACACACGGCTATCTGATCCCAAGCTAAGCAGAACTTGTGTTATGGTAACCAGACAACTGATATACATACTTATATAATTTATAAATACATACATATTATAGATAAATGACACCCAGACACAGAACAAACAATCATGCTCATCACACAAAGTTTGTCCTGGGTGGGAATTGAACCCACGACCTCCGGCTCAGCAGTCAGGGCCACTTACCACTAGACCAACAGGCCCGTCTTAAGTAAATGATTCCTTGGATTATACTTATAACCTCGTTCGCAATCAGGGTTCAACGTTATTGGTGAATTAGTTTTTCCTTAAAACAGCGCAAACCCACTGTAATAACCCATATATTTTTTTTAGGAAGGCCAAAGAAAAGATGGATGGATTGTGTAAGGAATAACATGAAGGAGAAAGGAGTAAATAATGCCGTGACGTCTGACAGGGGAGAATGGAAGAAGAAAACGTGTTGCGCCGACCCCAAATAGAATGGGACAAGGGCAGGAAAATGAGTGATCACAGTATACCATAGTTTAATTTCAACCGACTTACTTACGACGGCCAAAACTTTTTATATTTTTATTGTCAAAACCTATGTACATACCCTCATAGCGTTCATGTAGGTGTTGTCAACGGCTTCTGTCTTCCTGACAGGAAAGCGGTCAGACTTCACGAACGTTGCCAGTAGAAGGACCAGCAGATGCCTAGCCCGCACTGACGCCATATTGGTTCTGCTGTAAAGAAACAAAATTGTGTATTTAGGACCAGGATAGCTGCCGGAGCTCGTGGCTATATAATAGAAGCCGCTCGGGTCGATGTTTAGGCTAAGCCGCGCTTGCCTAGGATGCTCTGTGGATTGGTGACCACCACACTTTACATACCGAGTTTCTTCCGTGCCTCGGAAAGCACGTTAAACCGTTGGTCCCGGCTGTCATTTGTAGATCTTTGACAGTCGTTACAGGTAGTCAGTGTATCTAAAGTCTGACAACCAGTCTTATCAAGGGACATCGTATTAACCAGTACTAACTGGGTTGTGGAGGTCAGATAGACAGATGCTTCATGTAAAAATATTGATATTTTAGGTGCAACCGGTAAGACTGGAAGCCAACCCCAACATAGTTGGGAAAAGGCTAGGCAGATAATGGTAGCTGCCATTTTTTTTGCTTTGCACATGGGTAGTCATTATATAACGTGTCAGACTTTTACTGGCTAAAACCTATCCATGTTCCGTCTTTTGCCCTTTGTGTTTTGAGGCCGCGGTATCTTTTTCGAAAAACCCGCAACCCCGGCAGGCGGTGGCCCTGGTAGGCCTATTCGTTCTACGCTTTTATCAGATGTACATAATATTTCTATTATTTTAGATTGCATGTTTTATAATGTTGTGAAATTATTGTGCATAAGTTTTATTTCTCTTCATTTATTTAATTGAAATTGTAATTAATAAATTATCTTCACAAAGTATAAGGTGAAGTTGCTTCCGATGTCTGTTCGCTTATATCTTTTATACTACTCAATGGATTTTAATGCAGTTTACAGCAATAGATAGAGTAATTTAAGAGGATCACTTTTTGTTTAAAGCCCTTAATCCTGAGCCTCCTTAGCAATACACAATTATAAAATCTGGTTCTTCTATATCCTGACAGTTGCTGGGGACATTGATACACCACTTTTTATTTATTTATTTAAACTTCATGTACAATAGTGGTACATAGGCGCACTTAATGCCATAAGGCATTCTCTACCAGTCAACCTTTGGGTAAAATACGACAACATTGTGATAGGGTACAAAAATATATATATCTAAAACTAGGGTACAAAAATATATATAAAAAAACCGGCCAAGAGCGTGTCGCGCCACGCTCAGTGTAGGGTTCCGTAGTTTCCCGTCCGTCACAATAAGTGTTCCCAGTTATGAGGCCAACCGAAAAATTCGGTAATACCCGATCCAATGTAATAAGTACCTACAGCGCCATCTCTCGGGGAATAGGGTTACTAATTAATACAAAGACGTGCAATTTTGGATTGTGAGAACCGATTTCAATAATTCTTTTTTTGTTTGAAAAAAGATACGTTCAGGATAGTAAAATATGTAAACAAAGTTACAAAAAATGCTTGCATATACGATTATACTACAAACTTAGTCCAGAAATTATTTTGTACAACTTTTTGTCTTTTTTGTACAAAAACTGTTGTGTCAATCAAGTTCAAAATAATTTTCATAGAAAGTCCTTATAAAGTTCTACTTTTCAGATTTTTTTCATATTTTCTAAACTTAAGGTTCAAAAGTTAGAGGGGGGGGGACACATTGTTTTTTACTTTTGGAGCGATTATTTCCGAAATTAATGACATTATCAAAAAATGATCTTAGTAAACCCCTATTCATTTTTAAATACCTTTCCAACAATATATCACACGTTAGGGTTGAAATTAAAAAAAAATCACTTCCCACTTTACACATAGGGTGGCTACCCTAATAAAACATTTTTTTCAAATTTTTATTTTACCACTTTGTCGGCGTGATTGATATACATATTGGTACCAAATTTCAGCTTTCTAGTGCTAACGGTCACAGAGATTTAGCGAGGACGGACGGACGGACGGACGGACGGACGGACAGACAGACATGGCGAAACTATAAGGGTTCCTAGTTGACTACGGAACCCTAAAAACACTAATAAATACAATAAAAAAAAACTTCCCAGCTAAAACACTACGAAGTGGCGAAGGGCGAGGCGTTTTTGTGGGACTGTCTCTTAGGCCTAATTTAAATAAATGACTTTTGATTTTGATTGTTATCTATACTAATATTATAAAGCTGAAGAGTTTGTTTGTTTGTTTGTTTGTTTGTTTGAACGCGCTAATCTCAGGAACTACTGGTTAGAATTGAAAAATTCTTTTAGTGTTGGATAGTCCATTTCTTGAGGAAGGCTATAGGCTATATAACATCACGCTACGACCAACAGGTGCTGGGCAGCGTGGGTGAAACCGCGTGGAACACCTAGTAAAGTAATAAGTATAATGTCATATCTGAGTACTCGTAGGAGAAACATCGAAACCAACTCAACGATCCAGTTTTTTTTAAAGGTAGAAAATCGTAGGAGATAAAAATTTTGACGATGATTATTTTTTTAATTATTTAGAAGACTATCTTCAACAAATCAAAATATTTATTATTTAATATGGGCACTTATAAAATGTCCAGAGAAGGTTCTGGTTGGTCGTTTCCTATGAAGAAGAACCGGCAAGAAGCTCCATGGATTACTCTTTTAAAATCATTTGGTTTTAATATGTTTTTACAGCGTTAGTATTTAAGTATGAGAGGACAGCGTAGGTCCGACAATAAGTCATTGCTTGACTGGACAGGTCCACTCAATATGTGTGAAGCATTCTTCAAAAGACCCTTTCAGACACTAATCAAAACATCTTGGTCAGTTTACATGAGAGCTACACACCTCATGTAAGTTGATCAAGATTTTTGTCTGGACCTTAAAAGAGACTATGACCTCTGAGTTTGTTTCCGCTGTTTCTTATCAGACTAGTCGGGTACGAAACCAGAACCCAGCCTCATCTAGACTTTAAAAAAAGTCGTGTTAAAGTGTTTGTAAAAACTTACTTGCAAAATAAACATCATTTATCATTTAAGGACTCCGTACAGACACTATTCCGTACGTTGTCTATAGACTTTGACGAAACCCTATTACTAGTATAGCGCAGTAACTGAGCAACTGATTTGGGTTCTGTATGTCACAGGTTCGATTCCCGCATTGAACCGAAAATATTTTGGATTTTAACCATAACATCAAAATACAGCGTTTGTTAAAAAAACAAAGTGATATTTTAGAAGACTAGCTTCCACCCGCGACTTCGTCCGCCTACTTTAGGCTGACGCTAACTTTAACCAGCGCGATGATCGAAAAAGAAAATGTTTCTCTCCTCTTTTCTTCCCTCTTTCTCCCCTATTTCTCACTTTAAAAAATCTTCCCGTGGCCCAAGGGCTGGCTTTTACTTTGGCCAGAGGCTTAGCGTTGCCATGCAACGTGGCAACGACATTACCAACTGACAACGTTGTTAGCACTGATACCATGTTTTTCTCTCGGCATCACCCTAAGGTTGACTGATAAAAAATGCTAAAATCATTAAGTCCACTTTTGTACAATGTTTTTTTACTTGTGCATGAAGTTCTAATAAAAAAATAAATAGCGCCATTTTTTAAGTTTTATTTATAAGTCAGTTTCTTTAAATTATTTTTGTTTAACATTAAAATACCTAAAAGACCTAAATTATTCTTTCTCTAAATCTTGTAATTTATGAGAGACGATTCTGTTTTAGTGATACCCCAGGAAACCAAAGACAAAACAATAGCTCAAAAGTCAATAACCCAACAAAAAAAAATCCAACTTACATTCGAAATTTAAAAAAAAATAATGTGTTATTTTCACAGACACTTTTCAAAAACACTGTATGCACTTTGTAGGTAACTAGTAAGTACTAGCAGAAGGTACTTGCGGTACACCCGGATTCTAACAAGAATATTCTTGTATAGACTTAACAGTTGATGTGAACGTCTCTTATAAACGTCTGAAGTCTACCTTAGCTTAGGAATTCGCAATTGTGTAGTAGGGTTAGAAAAAAAATCTGGCCTGTTGAGAGGAGATTTCGTTTTAAAGAATGATATAATAGTGTATCTTTCTTGTCATTTTTAAATGAAGTTATTTTTTATAACGTTCTTTGCAGTATATAAATGTCAATGTTAAGTAAGTTAATACTAATTTATTTAATTACTAACTAGCGTCCGCCGTTGCTATAGTTGTAAGCCGTGCGGCATGCGCGTGTTTCTTTGTCTGTCTTTTTATTTCGCATTGAACAGTGTGGTGTCGCGACGATTATTTTTGTTGAGTGTATACAGATTTTGTGTATATTTTCCCCT
The DNA here is from genome assembly GCA_958449745.1 of Ochropleura leucogaster. Lineage (NCBI taxonomy): Eukaryota > Metazoa > Arthropoda > Insecta > Lepidoptera > Noctuidae > Ochropleura > Ochropleura leucogaster. The sequence continues at coordinate 1,455,486 of OY288227.1, forward strand.
TAAACTTGTGGGGGCATCCGTGGGTCACAAGTTGTTCCAGTGACCTTTCGCCATTTCATCTATCTTGCGTTGATTATTTACTACTTCTTACTAACAACTTCGTCATTACCTTGGACAAGCAACCCAAAATCTCAATCAAATCACCAAAAAACCTAAAGAAAGAAAGAAAAAAAAAGTGTGTGTGTCAGCTCCGATGCACGACTGGAGTTTATTCCTTAAGTACGAGTATCTAACCATACGCCGAAAGAGTTTATCTAACTGAAAAAGATTAATATCATATGAAAGGGTAAATTCACAAATTAATGAAAAAAATAGCAATATAAATACATCGACACTGATAGAAACAAACAAGCCCAATAACATATAGTATATAGGTATAGGTATAGGCGCCTAAACAGCATACCATATGTACGTCTTAATACACTCACAGCCAAATTAGAAACTTGCGCACTAAAGGTGCGCACCAAAAACGTGACACATTTTCGTTACTTTAGTAGGTTTTACCCCTCGGATTTTTCTCATACCGGGCGCCCTATATATGAAAATCGATTCTTAAGGAGTAAACTCCAAAAAAAAATTGGAACACAACGAGCACTTTTTTGCTAACCATACTTCACTGATCTTGGCTTTGCTTGTTTCAAACGTATGTGACATGAAAACTAAATGTGCTTACAAAAAACATCGCCAAATCGTTGACCATAAACTTAAGCCCACATATTCTAGAGGCCTGCACGTAATCTATGGTACGATATTATCAATACTTAATCCCACGTTTTGGGTTTTGGGTCATCAAGGTCCTTTTTTGAGGACTGAAAACGGTACTTTTAGTCTTCATGATGACGAGTTAAGTGTGACTGCTGAGTATAAGGATGTAGGTTCGATTCCCGGTTTGGACATTTTTTCAAAAGGAAAAAAATTGAACCCTTATTACATCACTTTGTTGTCCGTCTGTCTGTGTGTCAAGAACCTTTATCTCGGGAACGCGTGTTTTGACTTATAATTTAAACCGTATACTTACTTAAATTTATAGTACTTTAAAACTGTGAACAAACCAACGCTCTAAGTCTACGTAATTAAAAGATATGACCATTTATATCACAAACTAGCTTTTGCCCGCGGCTTCGCTCGCGTCAAATTCGGGGTAACACGGTTACTTTTTCCTGATTTGCAGGTATTTTTTCGTTGGGGTCCACCCTTTATAGCAGAACTTTTTATGTCATAATTTTATTATGCATAACAACGGGTGGCATAAACTTCACTTCGCAGAAAATAGTTTAGCAGACACTCATTTATCATACATTCTTAGCTCATAATTTTGTAAGTCAGAATCATCTCTAGGCATAAACTTCATATCCATAATATTTAAAAAGTAGAAACATCATATCGCAGAAAGTTCATAGTCAGAATCGTCTTTTGGCATAATATATTTTATATCGATGATCATTAAACGGCAGAATTGTCATATCGTAGAAAATTTATAGTTAGGGTCATCTTTGTCATTATAAGTTGTCATTTATTTTGATTAATTATTTCTTTAAAATAATGTCATTTATTTTAGTTATTGTATAATTGAATTTGAGATCATGTCATTGAATTCAATAAGTAGTTAGGTATCCTAATCTAAATAGTTCAGTTCCGGGTAACCTACTTAAAACAATCTCTTTTTTCTATTAATGCAAGTCGTTTCTGGCGTAGGAGGTCACAGTTTTAACCTAACCTAACCTAGCCATTACTGCCGTCTGCATAGTATGCCAAGTGACATTATAACAAATAATATATTATGCGAAATTTGAACTCTGCGAATCGTAATTATACTAAATGTAATTCTGCCATCTTAAAAGTATGCCATTGTTAATTCGAAGTTTTAAACATTATGCCAAACGATAATTATACCAAATAAATTTTATGCCTTTAGAATGTTCGTTTAAAGAAAATTATGTTAAGTGTGTTATGCCAAATAAATTTCGGAGCATCAAGTTTCTGCCAGATAGAGGGAACCCTTTTCGTTGGTAACAAAGGGTGTGTGTACCGATTTTTAGCTTGTTACCTTGAAAACTGCGAAAACTATCATATAAAATTTCAACCCCTCTTTAAAGGGGTTGGGGGCAGATTTACAAAAAAAATAATGTGCACGATGTTTTTGTTAGTAACAAATAGTCTGCATACCAATTTTAAGCTTACTTCTACTAAAAGAGGTGCCAGCAAAGCAGGGGGGCCTGCCATGAACACCGCCTGCCGGGGTTGCGGGTTGTTCGAAAGAGATACCGCGGCCCCGAAACGTAAAGAGCAAAAGAAGGAACATGGGTGGGTTTTAGTCAGTAAAATCTCTGCCTCTCTCACGACTCCACCCAGTGTGGAAGTTATTTTCTGATATCTCATCCGAAAAAAGAAAAAAAGTCGGCCAGGAGTGAGTCAAACTCGCGCACCGAGTGTCTGTTCAAACTTGCGACATAAACGGCCATATCTTTTGACTGTGTAGACTTAGAAGGTTGATTTTTTCACAGCACAAAAGGACCACAGACTTTAGTATATGGTGTTAATTTCAACTCTATACCTCCACGCGTTCCTTAGATAAATGGTCTTACGCCCGGTTCCAATAAGTTCTATGAGACTTATGTCAAAATACAACTATCCGTAAGCAAAACGAGTCGTTTTTGTTTATTGGACGTTAGGCGTTAACAGACAAACGGACAAAACAGTGATCCAATAAGGGTTACATTTTTCTATCTGTCTATTCAGTCAAAAGATATGGCTGTATATGACGCAAGTTGTATGTAAGTATGACGGGCCTGTTGGTCTAGTGGTTAGTGGCCCTGACTGCTGAGCCGGAGGTCGTGGGTTCGATTCCCACCCAGGACAAACTTTGTGTGATGAGCATGATTGTTTGTTCTGTTACTGGGTGTGATTTATCTATAATATGTATGTATTTATAAATTATATAAGTATGTATATCAGTTGTCTGGTTACCATAACACAAGCTCTGCTTAGCTTGGGATCAGATAGCCGTGTGTGAGTTGTCCCAAGATATTTATTTATTTATTTTAGTCGACCGCACAGTTGGTGCAGTGGTTGAGCGATCGACTGCTACACTGCGTGTCGCAGGTTTGATCCCCGCACGGAACAAATATTTATGACCTACACGGAAGTTGTTCCGGGTCTGGCTGTTTGTGTATGTAAGTTTAAATGTTTGTAAACGCACCCACGATACAGGAACAATTCCTAGCAGGGGAGAGGTTTTCTAAAAAAAAAAACAGTTTGTACAGAACCCTTAGTGCGTCACTCTGACTCGCTATTGACCGTTTTTTTGTGTTGATTCCTGTATTGTGTCTTTTGTTGCATCAAATAAATTATCTATCTATCTATCTAGACATAAGTGTAAAAGACGTCCTTGACTTGCAGAAATTTCCAAGAAAATGCGATAGACTTGTAGCACGTGCTTGAACTGGGAATCGAACCCGGATCATCACTTGATGCCAACGCTTGCAACCACTAGCGCGTGAGGTAGTCAGTACACTTAATTATAATAGACTAACTAGCTGCGCCCCGTGGTTTCACTCGCGTGGTCATAAAATATACAATACTAGCTTTTGCCCGCGGCTTCGCTCGCGTTAAATTCGGAGTTACACAGTAATTCCCCTTGCGCCTTATTGATTTGTAATAGCAACGCTAAGTTTTCCCTTTCCCTCTTTTTCCCTCACATCCCACTTTTTTATAAAAAAATATTAGCTTATGTCCGTCTCTTGGTTCCCAACTTTCTCTGTACCAAAATTCATCAAAATCGGTTTAGCCATTAAAGCGTGAAGAGGTATCAAACAAACAAACTCACTTTCGCTTTTATAATATTAGTAAGAATTTATTAATCAAATAAAAGATTGCTGTACTCATCAATACATAGCAAAGGTATTGAACTTTCATCCTTACTAATATTTCTTACTAATATTATAAAAGCGAAAGTGAGTTTGTTTGTTTATTTGTTTGTTACCTCTTCACGGTTTAATGGCTAAACCAATTTTGATGAATTTTGGTACAGAGATAGTTGGGAACCAGGAGACGGATATAGGCTAATTTTTATTTTAAAAAAGTGGGATGTGCGGGATAAAGAGGGAAGAAAAAGGAAAACTTGGCGTTGCTATTACAAATCAATAAGGCGCAAGGGGAACTGTATTACCCAAATTTAACGCGGGCGAAGCTGCGGGCGAAAGCTAGTAATAAATAAATACATGCGTAAACTCACGTCTTATTTCCAGACAAAAATAACGCGAGTCTAAACGACACTAGTCCACATAATCTATGGCTAAGTTTTTTGTGTGGATAAAAAAAGAGACTATGAACTGTCTCAGATGTTTCTTCTCAGAGTAGTTGGGTGCGAAAAACAAGCTTCATCAAAATAAAAAAAAACGACGTGTAAAAGTGTTTGTGAAAACCCACTTGCGAAATAAAGTCATTGAACAAAACGCCATCTGCAACGATCCTTGCACAGTCTATTTACCTCAGAAATCTACAATTTATATAACTTATTGCATTGCTGAAAGGCCAAAAGCAATAATAATAGGTCTTTTTTTGCGGATGTCGTTCTGGGCGGGGTAAAGGCGGAGTGTCAAATTATTTACTAAAACCCATCCATGTTCCTTATTTTGCCCTTTATGTTCCAGGGCAACGGTATTCCTTTCGAACAACCCGCATCCCCGAATTATAGGCCCTTAGGATCCCCTAAGTCCTTTTAATAACCGCCTGCCAGGGTTGCGGGTTGCCCCCGTTCCGCCCTACCACAAAAAAACAAGTAATTTTAATATCCTCTAAAGTTTACAAATTGATGTTCAATTGTTTGAAAAACATATTGCACAAAAAGTTCATTCATTCATTTCAATTTTCACGAAAAATATTCAAAAAAGCATTATTTACCGTAAAAGCCTTAATCCAGATATCGTGAGGGTGATAAATTAAGTTAACAGTTTAAACTACAGTTACAAGTGTCGACGCAAAAAATTCGCCGACTGTTGCGCGTGCGCCGCATACGAAAACAACTTATTTTAGTCAAATTTACGGGATTTTTTTTATTGTTGTCGGTATCGGGGTCTGTAGGTTTTTACCCTACTCAGAATTTTGGATTTTTTGTCGCTTCGTGAAGGGAATATTTTAAAGGAGTTATTTTTTTGAAAAATATTTGTTGGGCTGCGAAAATCACTACGTGTTATAAAACAAAGTTCCTTCTTGCTGTCTGTCTGTCCATATTTATGCTTATGTCTTTAAAACTGTGCTACGGATTTGTATGCGGTTTAAATATGAGTCATTCGGGACTATAATCTACCTCTGTGACTTTGTACAAAATCCGTTAAGCCGTTTTGACGTGAAAGAGTAACAAACATACATACTATTACATCCATACATCCTATTATATGTATATAATCATCTTTTTATATATAATTCTTCTGTGAGTGTGTATGTCACTGAACTTCTCTCAAACGATTGGACTGATTTTGATGAAATTTTTTGTGTGTGTTCAAGAGGATCTGGGAATGGTTTAGATTCACAATTTTGTCCGGCAGATGGCGCTGCATCACATTTTTTTGTAAATACGTAGCAAAGCACGTACCGGGCCGCTAGTATTATATATATCATATTATTATGATAGAGTTATTCAAGAAGAAAGTTTATATGTATATATAAACAGGCTGTGAATAATACTAGCTGTGCCCAGCGGTTTCTCCCACTGCTCAGCTTCTTTTCTGGAGAAGGACACGCTTATCACTTAGGGATATAAAAAACTATAGCACGGCCAACGAGAAGCGATACGAAAGGTCATTAACCTAAAGAACAACTGTGGCGTTGACAATCTAATATTTAGCTCTTTCCATCTTGTGCCTTTGTCGTAATGTCACGTTCTCCCGGCAAAAACATGACAACGTTAAGACGGGTTCGCCAACATTCGGGCGGTCATTTTAGATGGGGTTTTAGCTTGGGTTTTGTTTACATTTGGTATCGTTTCTCGTTGGCCGTGCTATAGATATTTGCCGATTCTCAGACCTATCCAAAAAACAAGAGTTTAATAGATAAATAAATTAATTAAAACAAACCGTGGCGGCTAAAGATGACCAGTCACAACTGACAGCGCCCGTTTACAAACATGACGCATATATCAGCCCCATTCAACTCTACCATTTTCAAGGGAACTAAATGACCCGATATACACGGACATGGTTAGAAGTTTTGGAAAAGGACCAAAGAAACAATGGTTGGAGAAACTGTGTGAAGGATGGTATGGGAAGAAAGGAGGTGTCTGATAATCTATACTAATATTATAAAGCTGAAGAGTTTGTTTGTTTGTTTGAACGCGCTAATCTCAGGGACTACTGGTTGGAATTGGAAAATTCTTTTAGTGTTGGAAAGTCCATTTCTTGAGGAAGGCTATAGGCTATATAACATCACGGTACGACCAACAGGTGCTGAGCAGCGTGGGTGAAACCGCGTGGAACAGCTAGTCCTTACTATATAATATTATAAAAGCGAAAGTGAATTTGTTTGTTTGTTATCTCTTCACGCTTTAATGGCTAAACCGATTTTGATGAATTTTGGTACAGAGATAGTTGGAAACCAGGACACGGACATAGGCTAACTTTTTTTCAAAAAAAGTGGGATGTGAAGGAGAAAGAGGATAAGGAACTTTGCATTGGTACTACAAATCAATAAGGCGCAACTGGAACTGTGTTACCCTGAATTTAACGCAAGCGAAGCCGCGGGCAAAAGCTAGTGAGTAATAGAAGGAGGCGCATGGAAGAATAAGACAAGATGTGCCGACAATTAACTTGAACAGTCCTCATCAGGTTCTGCCCGTCCTTGCTCAGTCATATTGGAGTCGGTCTCAATCTAACCCGATGCAGCTAAATGACCAGTATTTGTCATGAAACGACTGCCTTTAAAACTTCTACAACTAATTATTTGGAAAATAAATAAATAAATATCTTGGGACAACTCACACACGGCTATCTGATCCCAAGCTAAGCAGAGCTTGTGTTATGGTAACCAGACAACTGATATACATACTTATATAATTTATAAATACATACATATTATAGATAAATCACATCCAGACACAGAACAAACAATCATGCTCATCACACAAAGTTTGTCCTGGGTGGGAATCGAACCCACGGCCTCTGGCTCAGCAGTCAGGCCACTAACCACTTGACCAACAGGCCCGTCAGAAAAAACGGTACTTCTGGGAAAGATTGATTACAGCAAAGCAGAGGGGCCTGCCAGGGTCACCGCCTGCCGGGGTTGCGGGTTGTTCGGAAGAGATACCGCGGCCCCTGAACGTAAAGGGCAATAGAAAGAACATGGGTGTGTTTTAGTCACTAATGGTCTGACTTCCCCGCTCCATCAAGACCGGGGAAGTTTTTTGGCCATTTCCCATCATCAAAAAAAAAAACTTGAGAGGTGTCAAAGGATACCCGGATGGAACGAAGTTATTATTTATTATGAACAAAAAACCTGTATACACTCAACAAAAATAATCGTCGCGACACCACACTGTTCAATGCGAAATAGAAAGACGAAACAAAAATAACTGGCTTGCTTTCTATAAGAGAGACAGAGAAACACGTGCACGCCGCACAGCTTACAGCTTTATATAAAAAAACAACTATCGTAAAAAGTTTCGTTACAACTTTTAGTCTTATTTTTTTCCCTCTAGCCCCCTTTAAGGAACTTCGTTTCAAAACGCCCTTGGGATCCTATAACGTTTGTCAAAGATCTACGTGTCAGGCGGGACCTTCAGCTTAAGATACTTTCTGAAGAACATTGGAAACTTGGTAAACAAAAGGCTGGTCACCCATCCACCGACCAAACTAGGCAAGCGTGGCTTAACCGCGTTAAACCGGCAGTTATTAGCCAAGAACTAGAAAATTATGACAATGTATTTTTTTTTAATTGATTAAAACTTTACCTCTTTGAATAATCCATTTCCTCTTACAAAGATCGGGGAGAGCACTAGTCACTGCGCTTGCGCACTGAATGTTGTCTATTCTAGCCTATGGCCCAATTTTCATTAAAATGTTTTGCTTCACTGTTATAAAATGAATCTATTGTTGGCGTGGGATATTTCATGTACAAGGAGCAAATAAATGAATTGATCTACAATCGATGATCTATATGAAATACAAAGCCTTGTTCATACTTGTGCAGCATATCGAGAGACGAGTATTCATAAACTGTGTATTTTTGGAACGAAGTTCCTTATCGCGCGTTGTGAAAGGGGGCTAGACGGAAAAAATTCTTACGAAAAGTTGTCACGACACTTTTTGCTATAGTAAGCTATTGTAAGCTGTGCGGCGTCGCATGTTTCTCTGTCTGTCTCTCTCTCTCTCTTTTAGAAAGCAAGCCAGATATTTTCATTTCTATAGGAACTTCGTTCCATCCGGGTGTCCCTTGAAACACCCGGTGACACCTCAAAAATTTTTTTTTTATCATTTTGGCCAACATTGTAGGTATGTCGCATTTATGTTATTAAAGCAGAATAAATTTGTTGAGGATAATATTTTTTTTATATTTCAAGTAGGCTTGCGATTGGCCGCAACTCGCCTGACGTGAAGCAATGATGCCTAGGGTGGAGTAAACTTACTAAAAAAAAACAGATTCACTCAATCTTTAAAGAGATTCAGATCATAGTGAACAGGAAGCAGAGAATCTGGCAGTGAATCCCAAGTATGGAGAAGAAGACAATGGAGATACATTTTAATAAGAACAGAAGAATTGACCCCAAGGTTGGCGCAGAGGTTGAGCGATCAACTACTGTGCTACGTGTTACGGGTTCGATTCCCACACGGAACAAATATTTGTATGGCGTACAGATAGTTGTTTCGGGTCTGGCTGTTTGTGTATGTGAGTTTAAATGTTTGTAAACGCACCCACGATACAGGAGAAATTCCAAGTGTGGGTCGGCGTTTTTTTTTTAAATGATGACGCTGTTCTCCCTGGTCCACAGTCTTCGTCGATTATCTGCAGTCTAGATACACCCTTACTTGGCAAAAGAAATATTATGTAAATAATTTAAGATTTCGCCATTGTTTTAGAAATATCAATTTGGGAATTCTTTGGCGGATGTTTAAAAATTTGCCATTACTAACAAATTAATTGGTTGTAAAGGTCAATAGGATCATTGGTCTATCATCAGCTGTCTTAATTATTCCAACTGTGTTAGGCTCAGCTTCAGGTTGTGCCACTGTTGCCTGGATCCATGTTAAGCTATTGGTCACGGCTGTCATTTGTAGATCTTTGACAGTCATTACATGTATTATAGTACGGCCAACGAGAAGCGATATGAAAGGTCATTAACCTAAAGAACAACTGTGGCGTTGACAATCTAATATTTAACTCTTTCCATCTTGTGCCTTTGTCGTAATGTCTCGTTCTCCCGGCAAAAACATGACAACGTTAAGACGGGTTCGCCAACATTCGGGCGGCCATTTTAGATGGGGTTTTAGCATGGGTTTTGTTTACATTTGGTATCGCTTCTCGTTGGCCGTGCTATAGTCAATGTCCCGAAAGTCTGACAACCAGTCTCGCCAAGGCGTGTTGTATTACTTAGTACAAATTCTGTAGTGGAGGTACTGATTATAGGTTAGACTGGGAGCCAGCTACTTACTGGCACCCGCGGCTTCACCGTCCACAGACCCGTGATAGTACGGGGGTTGCGAAAGTATTTATTCTAAAGATTTACTTCATTAAAAAATTGTAAAAACAGAAGTCCAGAAAAAAATCGCAATGTCAAGAAAAACAAATACGTTTCGGCTTTATTAAGGGTCGTTGTAAAACGACCCTTAATAAAGCCGAAACGTATTTGTTCTTTTTCTTTTTCTTCTTTACTTTCAAATAGAACCCCAAAATTACTAAGAAAATCCCAGACAAATGATATTTCCAAAATACACAAGACTTCTAAATAAATCTTAAGATCTAAAAAGTTCTAAATTCACATCTTTCTTTTTACCGTCTTCAGACAAAAATCTAGACACGTTTCATACTAGATCTAGTGTCTAGATCTGAGGAGTCAGGACCCCTAAAACTATGACTCATTTCGAGTACTGATGTAATCTATGAAGCACAATGATGGAGTCGACATTTGTTTTTTTTTTTTGGATATGTGCAAATTTAGTCAGGTTTAAGTTTAATTGGAGCCGTTTGGGGTTTGTAAGCCAAAAATTAACTTGGAATAAAACATACCGGCCGAATTGACGGGCCTGTTGGTCTGGTGGTTAGTGGCCCTGACTGCTGAGCCGGAGGTCGTGGGTTCGATTCCTACACAGGACAAACTTTGTGTGATGAGCATGATTGTTTGTTCTGTGTCTGGGTGTGATTTATCTATAATATGTATGTATTTAAAAATTATATAAGTATGTATATCAGTTGTCTGGTTACCATAACACAAGCTCTGCTTAGCTTGGGATTAGATAGCCGTATGTGAGTTGTCCCAAGATATTTATTTATTTATTTTATTTTATTGAGAACCTCCTCCTTTTTGGGAAGTCGGTTAAAAATGCGACTGCCACGCTTCTGTAGTGCACCCGCCATGTTTGCTGACGCACTCACTGACAGTTTTTATGTGTTGTGGCGTAAAAAATCTGCCTTAACTCCACAAGGTGCGTCGCAGGCCCAACACTATCATGCATTCGGCAGACAGCATTTATAATATTAATCCTTACTATCCTTACTTCCTTACTAATATTATAAAAGCGAAAGTGAGTTTGTTTGTTTGTATAAGAGGTATCTTCACGCTATAATGGCTAAACCGATTTCGATGAATTTTGAGATAGTTGGGAACCAGGAGACGGACATAGGCTAATATTTTTTTTTTAAAAAGTGGGATGTGAGAGAGAAAGAGGGAAGAAAAGGGAAAACTTAGCGTTGCTATTACAAATCAATAAGGCGCAAGGGGAACTGTGTTACCCCGAATTTAACGCGAGCAAAGCCGCGAGCAAAAGCTAGTAGGATTATAATTATGTTAACGCGGTCATTTTAGGCCACCTGGGCGGAGTGGAACAGAATGTCAGACTTGTACTGACTAAAACCTACCCAAGATCTTTCTCTACATCAACTCCACAGATTTTTTGTCTAGCCTAAAGGTCCCTGACCCCGTGTGAATTTAAATCGCATACTCCACACATAACTCCACTTTTCCTCGTGTTTAGAATAAAATAAATACTAAATAATGTCATTATAGTAATACTCTATAATGCATCGGTAGTACATTGACTGGTAATGTCCACTGCTGGGCGTGGACCTCGAAAACCGCTATAATGAGTTCTGAGATATTTCGAAATTCGATTTAATTCGAAATTTGGACGGCTGAGCAATGGGTAGCTCACCGTCCGTCTATTGACGACAGGCCGTGTCGACGGCGCGTTTGTGTTTCACGCGCGCCTCAAAGAGAGTCAGCAAAGCAGAGGGGCTTGCCAGAGCCTCCGCCTCCGGGGTTGCGGGTTGTTCGAAAGAGATGCAGCGGCCCTGGAACGTAAAGGGCAATAGAAGGAACATGGGTGGGTTTAAGTCAGTACAAGTCTGACATGCCCCCCCGCTCCGCCCAGAGCGGGGGAAGTCATTGGATGATTTCCAACCCAAAAAAAAAAAGAAGATATTTCGAAAAAAAAGAAGGTTATAGTTTAAAAGACTTTTTGATGGAAAAGTAGTACTAGAAAGTGTTTATTTTTGTCAAGAATTAATGTTGTCTGATGTCTTCCTCATGGTGGTATGGAGCTCCATACCAGCTTGGGTGAAGCACAGCCGTGTCCTCGTGGAGGCGATCGGCGGCGGTAATATCCAGCCAGTCGCGTTTGACGATACGGTTGACGCAGTGGTTCGATCCCCCATCCGTCGCCTCCATCACATTGGACCCGAGACGGTGGCGCGTAGTGTTTCACATGCGCCTCTCACAGTGACGTATCCCGGGGAGTTCACACCTCACTCCCCATCGGGCGAGGCCCGCCAGGTCAAACGAACCAGCACTAGTCCGGGGCAGCAGAAGTCACATTCGCCCCTGCTGCCCCCGACGCAAGTGTGCGAGGGAACACCGGTGTGGTTTTAGTCAGTAGGAGTCTGACAGACCCCTCCGCCGACCCCAGGGCGGAGGACATGCGTGCGCATTTCCACGCCGTAAAAAATAAAAGTGTTTCGATCCCCGCACGGAACAAATATTTGTATGGCCTACAAATCATTGTTCCGGGTCTGGCTGTTTGTGTACGCGAGATACGAGAAATCCTGGAGTGGGGCAACGATAATAAAATTGGTTCCGGCGTTTTGCGATTCAATTTTATATTATAAGATAGATAGATTATGAAACTCAATCCACAGTTGACAGCGAAAATAAAATTACAAAGATAGAACCTGAAGGGCTACTATGACATCTTATAGCAATTCTTATTCCACTGAGTGAAAGAGATGCTGCTAGACACCCTGTATAGCTCTGTCTCTTTCCCTCAGCGGAATAAGAATTGCTATAAGATGTCATAGTAGCCCTTCTGTTCCTTTTTTGAAGTCGTTTAAAAAGTGCCTGTAACTGACCTACTTGAAACAAATGGTTTTGTTTTGATATCAGCTGCCCTACCATGACGTCTTAAAGCAGAACTTATTCCACTGAGGGAAGGAGACAGAGCTATACAGGGTGTCTAGCACCATCTCTTTCTCACACATCAATAAGAACTGCTATAAGATGTCATGGTATTTTACATGGAACAACTGGCTATCTGAAGTCAACTAGGCAAGCGCGGTTTACCCTGAAGATTTATTTTAGTGACTGTTTTTGTTCTACGAGCTTCAATTACATTAGCATATAGTACCAAAATAACGGTATCTTCAACGATCGATACAAATGTGAGTAAATAGTCAAAGATTTTCGTGAAGGCATTTTTATTACTCTGTCGTTGATTCAAATGCGTAAATAGGATTTATTTTATCGACATTTTGCGTGTGTCTAATATAGTTGTGGGAAATATAACGTAACTAGCTTTTGCCCGCGGCTTCGCTCGCATTAAATTCGGACTTAGCGCCTTATTGATTTGCAACGCTAAGTTTTCCCTTTTCTTCCCTCTTTCTTCCTCATATCTCAATCATTTAAAAAAGAAAAAAAGTTTATGTCCGTCTACAGGGTCCCAACTATCTCTGTATCAAAATCGGTTTGGCCATTCGAGACGTAACAAACAAACAAACTCACTTCCGCTTTTATAATATTAGTAGCTTTCGCCCGCGGCTTCGCTCGCGTTAAATTTGGTATAACACAACCAAGCAGTCCTGCAGTTTTTACTCTTGCGCCTGATTGATTTGTAATAGCAACGCTAAGTTTTCACTTTTCTTCCCTCTTTTTCCCTAATGTCTCACGTTTTTTAAAAACAAAATAGCCTATGCCCATCTCCAAGGTCCCAATTAAATAAAAATCGGTTAAGCCATTAAAGCGTGAAGAGGTAATTACAAACAAACAAAAACACTCACTTTCGCTTTTTTAATATTAGTAAGGATTAAAATAAAATGTCATAAATTATAAATAGATTAATAGTCATTTCATAAAAAATTAAATGAATGAACCCCGAATTTAACGCGAGCGAAGCCGCGGGCAAAAGCTAGTATAATAATAATAATTTAAATTTGTATGTTACGTAATTTATTTGTGTGATGTAGGTAATTTTGTCGTATTTTTCTGACCCTATTATATTTAATTGAAATTGGAATGCTTGTGTTTTGTTTTTTAATGTTATCTCAAACTAGCTTTCGCCCGCGGCGTCGCCCGCGTTAAATTTGGGGTAACACAGTTCCCCTTGCGCCTTATTGATTTGTAATAGCAACGCTAAGTTTTCCCTTTTCTTCCATCTTTCTCCCTCACATCCCACTTTTTTCAAAAAAATATTAGCCTATGTCCGTCTCCTGGTTCCCAACTATCTCTGTACCAAAATTCATCAAAATCGGTTAAGCCATTAAAGCGTGAAGAGGTAACAAACAAACAAACTCACTTTCGCTTTTATAATATTAGTAAGGATGAGTCGTTGCGTTATTTCAAATAAAAAATAAATTTTAGAAATCCAAATTTTTTTTTTAAATCGGTGACAATGTAAAACGATTACCTAGACTTGGTACAATCATTAGTCATTCTGTAAGTCTAAGTTATGAGTACTACGACCTCTCATTTATAAGATAACTGTACATTTTATAGTACTTTACATAAGTCTTAGCAATACTGGAAACTAGATGCCAACGACCCTGACCTACGGTCGTGAGTTTGAACCCAGGCACGTTAATGTCATTATCTGTCCCCGTCACTCCCCCCTTTTCCAAAGACGATGATGGGGTCGGCTTCCAGTCTAACCGTTTACAACCAGTATTTTACATGGAGCGACTGCCTATTTGTTTTTTTTTTTTAATGGTACTGGCAATATTTTACGCAATTTTTTTTTTAATTTAGACGTTTAGGGCTAATTAACTGACTTATATTTTATTTATAACTAGCTGTGCCCAGCGGTTTCACCCGCTGCTCACTTAGGGGTATGAAAAATAGATGTTCGCCGATTCTCAAACATACTGAATATGCATATAAAATTTCATAAGAATCGGTCGAGCCGTTTCGGAGGAGTATGAGAACGAAAACTGTGACACGAGAATTTTATATATTAGACTAGCTGAGCCCAGCGGTTTCACCCGCTGCTCACTTAGGGGTATGAAAAATAGATGTTGGTCGATTCTCAGACCTACCTGATATGTACACAAAATTTCGTTCAAATCGGTCCAGCCGTTTCGGAGGGGTATGGGAACGAAAACTGTGACACGAGAATCTATACTAATATTATAAAGCTGAAGAAATTGTTTGTTTGGTTGTTTGTTTGAACGCGCTAATCTCAGGGACTACTGCTTGAAATTGGATAAAATTTCAAGCAGTAGTACCGAAGAGTCTAATAAAATTTATTTGAAATTAATTTATGCATTGGTTTTTCCATAAAACCCCATCTTTCAAAGTACTATTCGCAATTTTTTACGCCCTCGTTTTGCTATGAATTATCGTGCTTTTCACTCAGAAAATGTCCCCCTGGCGGCACGGGGGGCAGGGACTTACACACACAATTATAATAAAAGACCGCACACGCACTTTCGTTCAACTATTTGTATTATTAGTATTTGTGTGCGTGCGAACAAGACGTTGTGCGTACAGACTATCGTGTAACTGTTCATCACTGATTCTATTTCTGTCGCTCACGATGTCAAATGAGACAGCGCGCTTTTTGGCCACGCCCTTCAGTGAGTTCGAGCCAGCGACTAGTTCACCCTTAAGTACGAGTATCTAACCATACGCAAAAAGAGTTTATTCAACTGAAAAAAGATTAATATCATATGAAAGGGTAAATTCACAAATTCATGAAAAAAATAGCAATATAAATACATCGACACTGATAGAAACAAACAAGCCCAATAACATATAGTATATAGGTATAGTCGCCTATACAGCATACCATATGTACGTCTTAATACACTCACAGCCAAATTAGAAAGTTGCGCACTAAAGGTGCGCACCAAAAACGTGACACATTTTCGTTACTTTAGTAGGTTTTACCCTTCGGATTTTTCTCATACCGGGCGCCTTATATATTATGAAAATCGATTCTTAAGGAGTAAACTCCAATAAAACAAGAAATTGGTCAAAAGAGCTTGCGCACCGAGAATTCCGTACAAGCTTACGACTTGTACTGCCATATCTTCTTTTGGCGTAGACTTAAGCCCCGTTCCAATAACAAAAACGACTCGTTTTGCTTACAGATAGTTGTATTTTGACATAACTTCTACGAGACTTATGTCAAAATACAACTATCCGTAAGCGTACTATCCGTTAAAGGTTTGATTTTTTCACAGGACAAAGGAACCACATACTTGCGTATATGGTTTAAGTAGCTTTCGCCCGCGGCTTTGCCCGCGTTAAATTTGGGGTAACACATTTCCCCTTGCGCCTTATTAATTTGTAATAGCAACGCTAACTTGTCCCTTTTCTTCCCGCTTTCTCCCTCACATCCCACTTTTTAAAATAAACGTCCGTCCGTCTCCTAGTTCCCAACTCTCTATGTACCAAAATCCATCACAATCGGTTTAGCCATTAAAGCGTGAAGAGGTAACAAACAAACAAACTCACTTTCGCTTTTATAATATTAGTAAGGATTTCAACTCGCTATCTCTCCGTGTTTCCGAGATAAAGGGTCTTGACAGACAGACAGACGGACAACAAAGAGAGCCAATAAGGGTTCCGCTTGTTCCTTTTGAGATACGATCCAAGGTCTACAAATACAGAGGGGCTTGCCAGGGCGGTATCTCTTTCGAACAACCCGCAACTCCGGCAGGCGGAGGCTCTGGCAAGCCTCTCTGCTTTACTGACATCTCGACCGTCATCTAGCTGACATCTTGGCCGTGTCGACGGCGCGTTCGTGTTTTACGCACGCCTCAAAGAGATGTCAGCAAAGCAGAGGGGTTTTTCTTTCAGTTCAAAGCTCAATTTAAGCCAAGCTGATGTTGCTGACGACCGCATTTGGTCTAGCGCCGCCTCTGTTTAGATAAATCACTTTCTTCCCTCTTGTCCCTTTCCATTACAAGAAAACTGATACCCATATAGTTGGCAAAACTACACAGATGTTGGCAAAAATAATACGTAATGCAGGCGCAACTGGTGCAATAAAATTTCTGTATATCAGAATATGTGATAGTATCGTATAACATAGTATCAATCTATTTGAATTCACAGTATAAGGCGAATAACAATATCGACGGCTGTAGAATACAGATCAGGTCCTTAGAGCCATTGACCTGGTAGAAGGTTTACATAACATGTGCTCAAAATATACATTGAACTAAGTTGCTTTTATCAAAATTTGTTTCTAGGTAGATATGAGACAAATGAAAGGCTTTTAATCCGGGGTGCGGGTTGTTCGAAAGAGATACCGCGGCCCCGGAATATAAAGGGCAATATAAAGGAATATGGGTAAGTTTTAGTCAATAAAAGTCTGACATTCCCCTTTGCTCCTTAAAAAGAGCGGGGAGAGTCATTTGAAGATTTGCAATCCATTAAAAACCCGGAACTTAAATTGTGATATTGTCGCTCTAACAGAATCATCATCTGCTTAGCTTTCTCCCCAACTATGTATGTTGGGGGTAAGGTTCCAGTCTAACCATATGAAGCTGAATTTGACTATCTGCATGGATGGAGTGTACGACACACTTTTAGTAAAGTCTTACTGACTTTTCGGGACACTGACTACCTGTAACGACTGTCAAAGATCTACAAATGACAGCCGGGACCAACGGCTTAACGTGCTTTCCGAGGCACGAAGGAATCTCTATATGTAACGGGTGGTCACCCATCTACAGACCAACCTAGGCAAGCGCGGCGTAACCGATCGAGAATAGAATAGGTCTTTGTTTTGCTTAGAATGTAGCAAGTCGAGCGGCTGTTTTCATCAATCGGAGTCAAACTTGCTACCCAGAAAACAAGTTATGAAACCACAGCACAATATATTTTTTTAAAGCGTTGCCCTACCTTTAAACTCTCATAACTCGGAACAACTATCTGTAAGCCATACAAATATTTGTACCGTGCGGGAATCGAACCCGCGACACGCAGCGCGGCATATGCAGTCGATCGCTCAGGCACTGCGCCAACCGTGTCGTCATTAAGCACATGGTACAAAATTATGCAGTACTTGCTACGTTTACTGTATATAATTATGCTTTTAGCATTTAACTTTTTGCATCGAATACTAACTATAGCCAAACGCAGTAGTCACCATTACTGCATTTGAATGTAGCAAAAATAACAAAAACCTACTCTTGCGATGCCAAGCCTAAATGCAGTATTACCTACATTTTAAACTCGTGGCAGGCATCAAAATATAAAATTACTAGCTTTCGCTAGAGTTCCCCTTGCGCCTTTTCTTTCCTCTTTCTACCTCACATCCCACTTTCCCATACACCCAACTATCTGTGTACCAAAATTCATCAAAATCGTTATAGCCATTAAAGCGTGAAGAGGTAACACAAACAAACTCACTTTCGCTTTTATAATATTAGTAAGGATTCATTTAAGTAGTAAGGATAAGGATTGTTAATTACAGACGCAGTATTGAGCATGTGCTAGGTGATTTTGCAGTAGGTAATAAACACAATTACTGCATTTAGTCTTAGTAGTACGGTAATGCTCGCAAGCCCAGAAAGTTGATGTAAATGCAGTACTGAGCGTTTTATCAAAATAAGACAATAAAGTAAAGATAAAAACCATATCAATAGATTTTTTACTATTTTTAAGTCACACCTTAAAAGTCATATAACGGATATTTCTCCAAAAGATATGAAGAAATAAGTTTACCGTGGTTATCTCCAAACCACTATTTTGCAAGTACTGCGTTTGCAATAAGCAGGGCAGAATTAGACCCAAGTGTGTATCGTAATAGTATATTAAAACACTCGTTACATAAGTGTCTAAAATATCGCCAGTCCCTGACCGGACACATTATATACTTACATTGAATTTTCAAATTATGACATTAATGTTATGAAGCCTTCTCAAGGTCATACCGCATGAGTACTTAAGGTATTAGTATTTTCAAGGTTATACATATAAAGCCTATGATGGAACAGAATACAAATTGTAAATTACAGTTTGACCGGAAGATGAACGTCCTAATTTCCAAATATCAAGGCGCAGTTTAAGCCGTTGACCCCGGCTGTTATTTGGTGACCATTCTATTTTGGGGTGGTATACCATCAAATAACTTTCCCCACCCTGGGCGGAGCGGGGGGGGAGTGACAGATTTGTACTGACTAAAACCCACCTATGTTCCTTCTATTGCCCTTTACGTACCGGGGCGGGCCCCTCTGTATTTGTAAAGTAAATGGAACATGGGTGGGTTTTAGTCAGTAAAAGTCTGACATGCAGTTATTTGATAATTTCCCACCCGAAAAAAAAAGCATGGTTGTCAGACAATCTAGTTTCTGTGACCGTCAAAGTTTTTTAACAATGACTACTAATTGGATTATCTAAATCTAAATCTTAACTAATATTATAAATGCGAAAGTAACTCTGTCTGTTTGTCTGTCTCTTCTTCACGCCTAAACCACTGAACCGATTGTAATGAAATTTGGTACAGATATAGTCTGGGACCCGAGAAAGGACATAGGATAGTTTTCATCCCAGAAATCCCCCGGGAACGGAAACTATTAATCCACGCGTACGAAGTCGCGGGCAAAAGCTAGTATTCAATAATTTGACGTGGTTTTCCCTCTGAGGCACGAGGGGTCGCGATAATGTTGAGGATGATTGATGATGATTGATCACCCATCCACGGTGTGACCTTGACATGCGTTGCTGAAAATCGTGCGGCTGATAATTATAAACTAATAGCGACTATGGAATATTTCATAGAGAAATAAGGCCAGACTGACGGCTACCACCATTTTAGCCTCTTGAGCAGGCTTTAACATTGTGAAAATCTTTGAAATTTCTAACAAAATGATCAAAAAAATTTAGGTTCCATGAATGCTCATTTTTAATCTATAATGCCATCTAGTGACGTAAACAATGACTATATGAACCACCAACGAACCATAAAAATACCAAAAAAAACAACAGATGGCGCTACTAAATAATGTTGCCATGTTTAATCATTTGGTATCATGTTCGGGATGTTTAAAATGTTTTTTTACCCAAAGTCAAAAGGTTAAAAAAAACTGCCGGCAATTATTATTGGCGAAATTATTTTTATTTCGAATGAATCTAAAGCAAAAAAGAGAACATATTTTTTAAAACAGTGGCAATACCGACGCGTCTATTGTCAAAATGGTTGTTTATCATTGAGATTAGATGAATTCACTTTCTTCCAAAAAAATAAACATTTTATAATCAAATGAGACGTAAATTCATTGATAATAACAATGTGTGACGAAGACGAAGCTTACTGTCGCTTGTGCGCCGAACCAACGACAAAAGAAACACTAATTTCGCCCGACGAAGATGTAGGAATTAACTCCAAAATAGCTTTGAAAATGTTGTGGATAAATATCGATGTTAAAAGCGCAGAAACTCTTCCAAAAAACATTTGCTTCTCATGTTTCGATCTCTTAGAACGTACATGGTCCTTTTTACACAATGTGAGGACTGCACAAACAAAATTAAACAAGATATTCTTGAAAAATGAAAGCAAGGAAAACTCGTGTCCTGATACCAATATTACCTCAAGCAATGATGGAAAACCGGTAAATGTTGACTGGGACGACTTCGATGACATAAAACGTGATGTAAAACCGGAAATTATTGGTGAAGAACTGCAAATAATAGATCCTAACTCTTTGATAGACTTAGCTGCAACTGCTGTGAAGATTGAGAGACTGAGTATGGATGAAATGCTTCAAAATTCCGATGGTTTCCACAGTACAGACAGTGATGAACCTCTCTACAAAGTTGTTAAGAAGAAAAAACTCAAAAAGAAAAAGAAATCTGCTTATAATTCTGATTTTGAACCAGAAAGTAAAGGAAAAGACTTGGAAAATCTGACCTGGGAAGATTATATGTGCCGTTGTGCCGATTGTGATGCTCAATGCAAGAATGTCATGTCTCTACGCTTACATGCGCTTCAAATACATGACCATTGCTGTATATTCAAATGCTCTGACTGTGGTAAAGTCTTAAATAATTACAAAGCATTTGTCAATCATGTACGGTCACATAAAAAATGGCTACGATACTGCTGCGAATTTTGCAACAAGCATTTTAATACGGCATCCATCTTGAAAAAACACAAAAACAATAGTCATATCAATGCATACAGGACTAGATGTCAAAACTGCGGTACCACATTTGAAAATGAACAATTACTACAAGACCACATTGTAACCTACACAAAAAGCTACAGAAAACGTATGAAATGTGAAACAATTGATAGTGAACTGAAATGTGAACATTGTCAAAAGGAATTTAAATCACGTAGTAATTTACTGCAACATAAACTAATACATACAGAACGTAGTAGAGATTTCTCATGTCATGTTTGTGGTAAAATGTTCTTTACAAAAGGTACTTTGAGTACTCATATGATGACGCACGATGACACAAAGCCTTTTAAATGTGAATTCTGTCCGATGGCCTTCAGAGCTCGAGGAAACCTCCAATCCCACTTCAGTCTTCACTCCGGAGCAAAACCATTTGTTTGCGAGCAATGCGGTAAAAGTTTCCGCGTCAAAAGACACTTGAAATCACACTCTATAGTTCACACCGACTTAATGCCTTACGTTTGTGCTTATTGTAACAAAACTTTTAGGTTTAAAACCCGTTTAAACTTACATATAAGACAGCATACAGGTGCAAAGCCCTATAAATGTGTTTATTGTCAACGGGACTTTGTAAATGGATCTAATTTTAAAAAACATATGAAGCGTAGACATAATATTGATACATCAAGAAAGCGCTATAATACTACAAATGTCCTTGATATTGAACACAGTATGGAAGCAAGCGATGTTGAGGCAATTCAAACATAGGAACTGTTATTGGTAAGACTGTATTGGAATTATCTTCAATCTTGTTTTAGAATTGGAATGAATTGAGATTTCAGTAAATTTAACATTGTAAAATACAATGTGTCCGGTCACGGACTAGCGATATTCTGTGTACTTATATAACAAACACTCTAGTACTCAAATTAATTGATTTTAAAAAAACTACCATTTTTTTTTCACAACAAAAATAACAAAACTTTTGATGATTTTCATATTTTTATTTTGTTTTCTAAAGTTACGAAAATGCAAGCTCATCATTTTTATCATAGACAATATTGTTGCCCTCTGAATAAACCTATTTTCGTCTCAGTAAGACCAATACTTATAGAGAGAGATAAAATTATATTTTGTACAAGCATAGAGAATGAGTGTACGACTAAACGCCGACAGACACTACGCCGACAGACTGAACATGCTGCCGACATGGCTCTCTCTATTAATGCAAGTCGTTTCTGGCACTCGCCGGCCGCTGCCGCGGCACCGCTCGCTTCGCTCACTCGGCTCGTGCGTAGGAGGTCACAGTTTTAACCTAACCTAACCTACCCATTGCGTCGCTGATGAGCCGTGTCGGCGAAGAGTCCTGTCGGCGAAGAGTCCCGTCGAAGTAAAGCCTTGTCGGTGTTCAGTCTGTCGGCGTAATGTCTGTCGGCGTTTAGTCGTACACTTATAGAGAATATCTTAAAATGGCTGCGGGAAGTGGAGAAGTGAATTCGACCCAAGTGTGTATTGTAATAGTAGGTAGGTATTTTAAAACACTCATTACATAAGTATCTAGAATATCGCTATTCTATGACTTGACACATTGGATATTGTTAAACTGGTCATTGCCCTGTAAGTGACTGTATTATTTGTTTTTTCATCTGTTTATAGTTTTAAAAGAAGCCATGTTCTTTTTGCAAAGCCCAGGCTACCAATTGTAAATGTCTCAATTTTTGTTCGGTTGCTTAAGCCTCAATTGGTATAACACAGACCCTTTCTACCCGACTGCTGCTCAATAGGGGAGTTATGCATTTATAGTATTAGTATTTTTTTTTCAAAGGGTTATCAAATTACTTCTCCAGCTCAAAACGGAAGAAAATGTCAAACTTTTACTGACTAAAACCCATTCATGTTCTTTCTTTTGCTCTTTATGTTCCGGATCCGTAGTATCTCTATCGAACCAACCCGCAGCCCCGAATAGTATGAAGTATGGATAAGGCCAGTCAGAAAAAACTTTGTGTAAAAAAATAAAAGCGAAAAAAAACATATTGTCCTAGTTTTAAATAAATAATAAATCAATTTATTTCAGGCATCGAAGGCCCATACATACTATACACAAATAATCTTAAATTTATTAACTACTTAATACATATTTTATAAAATTAAAAACTATTGCACACGAGGTGACGGCTTCATGTTTCGTTGCGAGTTCGGTATCCTTCCTGGAAAACGTCGATGTGTGTCTTCACACGTACATACTCCACGATGTCCTCAGTCTCCGTAGTGTGAAGCAATCTCGACACGTACAGCTGCGTCGTAGGTAATGCTGGACGCAGCAGCGTGTTGGATCCTGCCAGCGCGGTGCCGCACTGGTTCTGACAAGGAGGCTTCTTCTTTTTCTTCTTTTCCACCTTAATAAAACCATCCTCTTCGCTGGAACCCCTTAACAGACCTCGTTGTTTTAAGTCTGCGTTATGAGGCTTTAAGCACTTCTGCTTACCCCTTTTCGCTTTGCCAGCTTGCTGCGTTGTTTGCGACAGTTTTCATTCGTATGATGCAACTCGACACCGTGTCGTGAACGTGATATTCACTTTAGCAGGAGAAGGAGTCTGCCCATTACATCGTATCATCCTTGCCTTTTTTTTTGCGAATGGGAAATCATCAAATAACTTCCCCGTTGTCGTTAGTAGTAGAGTGTCAGACTTGTACTGACTAAAACCCACCAATGTTACTTCTACTGCCCTTTACGTTCCGGGGCCGCGGTATCTCTTTCGAACAACCCGCTCCCCGACAGGAGCATCCTCGCCTTCTTTCGAAATATTTACTTTCTGTCTTTTGGCACTTCCAAATCTTTTTGTTCTCGACATCTCATCGGACACTTCTTAGGCAGCCATATCATTCTTTACACAGTCCATCAATCATTCATGATCGTACTAGGAACTTGTGCGACAAAAAAATTTATTTGGATTGAAAATTATGATACTAGACCATTCCGTCATTGGCCAATCGTTGCCTGCTATGCACGGAGCATCAATATTTGTCGGCAAGAATAATTTGCTGCTACCGATACGCTCCGCGCATTTCTAGTGGGCATATGGTAACTGTCACTAACTGGACAGGAGAGAATGGTAGAAAGAAACGGGTTACGACGACCCCAAATAACATGGGGTTCCTCCAAAAACTCGCCGGGACAATTAAGCTCGGCGAATTCCAGGAGAGACAATTTAACTGTCTTGGATCTTGCAGCGATCCTCCTACGCTATTTGTCTCTGATAAACAGCAAAGAATAGCGGAGGCCGAAGTTCCAGAGATCTGATTTAGATCCCGCAGCGACCCTCTCTGGAATTCGGTAGGAAAAACATAATTCCCACTTCCATTTATATCACCAAGCTGATAACGATGACATGATAAATTCATATTACAGTTATATCGTACGGTACGGTGTAGTTGGCAGATTCCTTAATGCTCTTTTTTAAGCTCAAGCATCGACGTCGAAAAACGTTACACTATTATAATGAACAGATTATTAGTGAAGTTTTTGTGAATGAAATAAATATAAACTTTTCTGTACCCAACTCGTAAGTACCTAATTTGGGTGTGTTCCCCTCGTTTACGTTACGCAAGAATGGATACCATGATGTAAATGACTGTTCGGGTACTGCCAGCTATTATGCTAAATCGTTCGGTTAGCAAGACTGAGGTAGAATGAAATTAAATATTCTGTTCTATGTGTTTTGAAGATCCTATGAACAACTGCGCCATCAGTGCCGACATTTTAAACAAAGATTTTATATTAGTATGCTGTTGAATTGAATTAAAATAATATCAGTTGCCCGGATCAATCTTCAGGTTATGCTGTGCTTGCCTGTGTTCGTCTGTGGATAAGTGACAACTTTATTACATACCAAAATTTCTTCATAAAAGTACGTTAAGCCTTTGGTCCCGGCTTTCATTTCTAGATCTTTGTCAGTCGTTACAGGTAGCCAGTGGCTCGAAAATCTGCCAGTCTTACCAAGGGGTATCGTATTACCCAATACTAAGTGAGTTGTGGAGGTCAGATAGGTAGTCACTACATGTAAAATACTTCAACTGCATCCGGTAAGACTAAAAGCGGACCCCAATATATTTGGGAACAGGCTAGGTAGAGGATGCTGTTGCAGTTAAATTAAATAAGTAACTTTTTGCAACATAACTTGCAGCTTGGAAGATTTTTGTTTGTAAAAAAGTTCCGCCATCTTGTTTCCATCATTTTGTCATCAACGATTGAAGCTGTATGTCTGTCATAATAAAATAGAAGGCCAGTTAATACTGCCATTGTTACTCGTTTGTTTGTCTATACATTCCACGTTTAATCAGCTTGGAGATACATTCACAGCGTGTCGATGGCAAATTCGAAACAAATATTTTTGCCCCAAAAATTCAGCATTACAAAGTTCGGTCTCGGACGGCTCGTTAACGCCGTCACTGTTGAGCAGCTTTTTGTAATTGTTACAAATCTAGACACATTTTCTTACTTCATGAAATGTATTTAAAAATATCTATTCATATTTCGTAGTTACTGCCGTAAAATAGAGGTAGCCTTATGGGAGAGAGTCCTGAAATTATGTAAAATATAGTTTTCTGTAGGTAATGTGTTCATACCGTCATTGTAAATATTTTTAGTTAGTAATTGTAACATTCTTAGATATACAGTTCTTATGTATGTAATTAAATAAAGCAATATTTTATTATACATTTATGATTGATTCATTTAATTTTTAATCCTATCCTACTAATATTATAAATGTGATCTTTTGTGAGGATGGATGTATGGATATTTGTTACTCTTTCACGCCAAAACGGCTGAACGGATCTAGATGAAATTTGGCACAGAGGTAGATTACGATACTTTTTGTTTCGATATCACGCGGGCAAAGCCGCAGGGGTAAGCTAGTATTATAAATGCGAATGCTTGTGAGGATGGATATATTTGTTACTCTTTCACGTCAAACGTCTGAACGGATCTTGATTAAATTTGGCACAGAGGTAAATTACAGTCTGGAATAACACATACGATACTTTTTATTTCTATATCACGCGGGCACCAGCTAGTAATATAAATGCGAATATTTGTGAGTATGGATGTTTGTTACTCTTTCACGCCAAAACGGCTGAACGGATCTAGATGAAATTTGGCATAGTCTGGACTAACACATAAGATACTTTCTTTTTAGATATCACGCGGGTGAAGCCATGGGCTCAGGCTAGTCCGTTATAAATCAACCTCATATTACTAGGTAATTTAATGCCCTTTTAACATTACACGCGAAATGCAAACGCGACTGCTGATCATAAGGTTCTAGGCTCAACTCTCGATGGACGGTGAGCTACCCATTGCTACCGTCTACGGTGGCTGAGAGTCTTCTCACGGCTCCCGACGCCCGGTGCGACTCCCGTGGCGGCTGGATTGGTTTGGTTCGCTTTTTTGTCCATGTCTGTTATTTCTGTTACTTATATAACCTTAGTGGAACACAGTTCAGTATAATTACCTTATTATTGTACCTACAACAGTGGTACACAAGCTTTGGGACGACGTGATAGGGTACAAAAATATATAAAATATGAATGTAAAACTATTTGTTTTTGAAAAGGTATATTCTTAAACAGATACTATTTTTTTTTAATTTTTTTTTTTCATTATTGATAGGCTCGCGTTTGACCACTATCTCACCTGATGGTAAGTGATGATGTGGTCGACGATGAAGCACGCTTACCTAGAAATAACCTATTCACTCTTGACTTGAAGACCCCCAGGTTATAGCTGTCAGGAAATACAGACTCCGGCAGGGAATTCCACTCCTTAGCAGTACGCACAATGAAGGTATTCCCAAACCGTTTTGTGCGTGTGGGTGGGATGTCTACCATATAACGGTGGCGCATCGCCGTACGTCTTGTAGTCCTATGATGGAACGGGCTTGGCGGAATTAGGCTGTGCAATTCCATCGCACACTCTCCGAAATGTAACCGATAGAAAACCGAAAGGCTGGCAACGCGCCGGCGATGCTCCAGGCTCTGGAGCTTTGACTCAACCGGCGCGTCGTTGCCGATGAGCCTCTTGGCTCGTTTCTCTATAGACTCTAGCGCTTCAAGCTGGTATTTGGCGGATCCGTCCCAGAGATGAGAACAGTAAGTATTCCACACACGATCGAACTTGCGCTTGATATAAGTTCAGCAACTGTTCCGGTGTGAAATACTGTCTCACCTTTGCTAGGATACCCAACTTCTTAGCAGCCAGTTTAGCCTTAGCCTCGATGACTAATACACACATAGGAAATCAACTAGTAAATAGGTACAGACGCCTGCACATCAAGCTACTACAAGCTGTCAGATTTCTTTGATAGATTCTTGACTTTATTTCTAAAGTATTAGGTTCAAGGTTCATTGGGAAAAATTGACAGTTTCGGGTAGCTTGACCTGCAGGCGTCTGTACATAAAAACGAAAAAAATATATTAATATATATATATTAATTTTAATTGGTAGACGGACCTGAATTTATAGTGGTGGTTCTATATTAATTGTTGGAACAGAGAAACGGTACTTAGCAAAGAGTACAAAGTCGTGAAACGGTCAGCGTTGACAAAGACTAGCGACACGACGCCATTTAAACAATACTAGTTAGCAGACCGGAACCACGTGTCGTGTTCCTTACTATTGTACTCGCAGGAGTTTTATTAGAGCGAAAATTTATAGTAAACGTCACATTATAAGTAAGTATAGCATCATGATTCTTCTTTATTTTGACGAAAAATACGTTGCCCCACACTAGGAATTTCTCCTGTATCGTGGGTGCGTTAACAAACATTTGAACTCGCATATACAAACAGCCAGATCCGAAACCACTAACTGCAGGTCATACAAATATTTGTTCCGTGCGGGAATGGCACCTGCGATACTCAGCGCAACAGTCGATCGCTTAACCACTGCGCCAACCGTGTCGAATCAACCGAAAATTTGGCGACGAATTTGCCACCTTCAATAGCTTCCACCAGCTCCTGTGATTTGCAAACAGGCAAGACATATGATATCAAGGGGCTCCACCACATTCACACTCCAAGGCAGAGGCATCTATGAATCTCCACCTGCTACCCTACTATGACGTCTTAAAGCAGAACTTATTCCACTGAGGGAAAGAGACAGAGCTATACAGGGTGTCTAGCACCATCTCTTTCACTCAGTGGAATAAGAATTGCTATAAGATGTCATAGTAGCCCTTCTGAACACGTTTTCCTTCGGTCAACCATTGTCCCAATTCTATCGTTCAACACAACTGAAACTTTTCTTGCTCATTATAAAGATATCATATGATCAATTATCTTAAAGCCATTATTATTCATCGTTACTACTTCTAATTGCATGTTTTGTCCATCAACTGCGCAGGTACCTTCATACAGGAGTCATTAGCCTAGCAGATCATCGCGCATTATCGCGTGTTTAAAATAATTTAATCAAACAGTCTCTCCTCCTGACGCCATTAGCGATATATCAAATCATTAAGCTCTCTCCGTCTTGTGACGGACCTACATAAATATTGGGCAAAGATACGGGTAGACAAGACAATAGTATATTATAGTTGTATTGTAGTAGTAATATTATACTTGAAATAAAGACATAAGAAACGGGCCTGTTGGTCTAGTGGTTAGTGGCCCTGACTGCTGAGCCGGAGGTCGTGGGATCGATTCCCACCCAGGACAAACTTTGTGTGATAAGCATGATTGTTTGTTCAGTGTCTGGGTGTGATTTATTCTATAATATGTATGTACTAGCTCTTCCACACGGTTTCACCCACGCTGCTCAGCACCTGTTGGTCGTAGCGTGATGTTATATAGCCTATAGCCTTCCTCAAGAAATGGACTATCCAACACTAAAAGAATTTTCCAATTCCAACCAGTAGTCCCTGAGATTAGCGCGTTCAAACAAACAAACAAACAAACTCTTCAGCTTTATAA
Organism: Ochropleura leucogaster; assembly: GCA_958449745.1. NCBI lineage: Eukaryota > Metazoa > Arthropoda > Insecta > Lepidoptera > Noctuidae > Ochropleura > Ochropleura leucogaster. The sequence goes on from OY288227.1 coordinate 1,484,223, forward strand.
TATTAGTATAGATAAGTATATAAGTATAGATTAGTATATTAGTATAGATTTATAAATCATATAAGTATGTATGTATATCAGTTGTCTGGTTACCATAACACAAGCTCACTTAGCTTGGGATCAGATAGCCGGGTGTGAGTTGTCCCAAGATATTTATTTATTTATACATAAGAAACGAGTACTTATGAGGAAGTCTATAACTTAGTTCGGTCAAAATAGACAAAAATAGTGATCAAATAAAGAAAATTCCGACAGAGCCAAATCTTCGTAGAGACCTTAGGTTTACCACAAGAAATAAAATGTCAAGTCCTAATCAGTCCCATGTCCCATGTTCGGGGCCCAATGGCAAAATTACGCGGTAATGCTAGCAAAGGAGGTGGCCGGGCGTTTGAGGGAGAGAACATCTGCCCAACCCAGCCGCCGCGGGAGACGCCCATGGCGCCGGGCGCCGCGAGACGACTCCCGGCCACCGTAGATGCGGGCCTGTGGGCGGTGAGCAATGGGTAGTTTACCGTCCGTCCGTCGATTGACGACAGGCCGTGTCGACGGCGCGTTCGTGTTTCACGCGCGCCTCAAAGAGAGTCAGCAAAGCAGAGGGGCTTGCCAGAGCCTCCGCCTGCCGGGGTTGCGGGTTGTTCGAAAGAGATACCGCGGCCCCGGAACGTAAAGGGCAATAGAAGGAACATGGAACATGGGTTTTAGTCAGTACAAGTCTGACAAGCCCCCCCGCTCCGCCCAGAGCGAGGGAAGTCATTGGATGATTTCCCACCAAAAAAAAAAAGGGCAAAATTACATAACTGGCGCCGCCGTATTGACTGAAAAACAAGGGCGTATCCAGGGAGGGGGCATGAGAGTCATAACTCCCTCCTCCCCCCCCCCGGGCTGAGTCTAGGGGAACTACTAATCAAAATATGCAGGTACCTGCAAATTAGGAAAGGGGAATGTTACCCCGAATTTAACGCGAGCGAAACCGCGGGTAAAAGCTAGTTTAAAATAAGGTAAGAAATCAAAAATCGTCATTTAAAAATAAATAAATCGTGAAACATATTTTGATTAGTAGTTCCCCTAGACTCAACCCGGGGGGGGGGGGAAGGGAGTTATGACTCTCATGCCCCCTCCCTGGATACGCCCTTGTTTTTCAGTTAATACGGCGGTGCCAGTTATGTAATTTGGGCCCCGAATAAGTCCCTTAGCGCACATGGGACTGATTGGGACTTTTGACACTTTATTCCTTGTGGTAAACCTAAGGTCTCTACGAAGATTTGGCTCTGTCGGAATTTTCTTTAGGTATTTGATCACTATTTTCATTTTGATCACTATTTCGACTCACTACAACTACATTTAAGGAGGTAATCACTACCCATTCCTTCTCGCCCCGGACCATGTACTGAATCAGAGTCAGACGCGAGAGATCGCCGCCGCCGATCGCCTCTACGAAGTCTGGATCCACTGAAACAATTTTAAATATTATTAACCAAAAAAAACACGTTATTTGTGATTGTCATAGACTATCACGCTATGAACTACAGGGGCTGAGCTGTAGGGTAATTGACTAAAGGAACGCGGGTGAAACCATAGGCTAGTGTCATATATATTAAGTGCAATTTACCTAATATAACAGTACATTATGTCTTGTCTACAAAATACTAGTCTTGGTCAAGTATGTCGCAGTAAGGCACGCGACGGCGCGTCACATGCGCAGGCGCACACGAGGTAACTAGCTTGAGATAGATCTGATGGCTTGTAAGATTTGTCTCACTTGGGTACGTACCGGTATATTGAAATACATATAGTGCTGTAACGATCATTTAGCGCCATAATTAGCAGTTTGAATAACTAATTTACACACTACTGTCAAATTCAGACACATATAATTGTTCCGGGTTGTTATATACCTGTAGGTCATACAAATATTTGTTCCGTGCGGGGACCGAGCCAGCGACACGCAGCAAAGCAGTCGATTGCTCAGCCACTGTGCCAACTGTGTTGATCGGATATTTATTAGGAAAAAAATTGGGACACAGTTTATAAATAATATATTACGCCCGGCGACCGATCAAGGTGTACAAAACCAGTTTATGCGGATTTCTTATTGTACCCGAAATCTATACAAAGCAAATTCATATGCCATAATTTCCAACTGACACGAGAGCGAAGCAGCGATTAAAAACTAGCATTAAACAAAAATGATGAGAAAAGGCTCTCCTAACAAGTTTCAAGCGGTTAAATATAAATAAAAACCTCCTTTGACAACAAATAGCGAAAACATAGCTGGCTGATTTTTCACAAAAAAACGTCTTGATGACAAATAAAATAAAAAAAATAAAATTTATTACTTTTTTATAACACATGGCTTTTTTTCTAGTTTTTCATGTCAAATGGCCTGTTTTTTACTAATATATTTTTAATTTATACTTTTTACTATAATTTTTTGTTTTTCGTAGTGACATAATAACAAATGTAGGAATACCTACCTAGTAGAAATTCTAGGTTCCCAAATGAATGATTCTACAGAATCAATTTCTATTTGACCTAAACAAATACCTAACACATACAATGTTCAGATGCGTTGCAATTCATAGGTAAATCTTATAGATACTGACCTACGGAGAAACTGACTGAAACCTATGGAGCTTTCAAGTTGACGACACGGTTGGCGCAGTGGCTGAGCGATCGACTGCTGCGCTGCTTGTCGCGGGTTCGATTCCCGCACGGAACAAATATTTGTATGACCTGCAGTAGTCGTTTCGGGGCTGGTTGTTTATGTATGTGAGGATTAATGTTTGTAAACGCACCCACGAAATAGGAGAAATCCTAGTGTGGGGCAACGTTTTTTTTAATGAAAGTAAAAAAAAGAAAAAGTCCTGTAAAATAAAGTCGTATTAACAATCTCAAGATATATTTAATAAACGTATCTTGGCTCGTGCCGCTCCCTCGCAAGTCGCTCCGTGTTCATCAAAGCATGCAGAAAACAAAAGCAACGGAAATATTACTCCAGTCGACGACAAGAAAGCCCAGAGGACAGTTTTCTATACAAAACACTCAAATAATCCACAAATAAAACCTCGGCTGTGTACGTGCTTACCATTGCCTAATAGTAGAATCATTAAGAAAAAAAAACATAACCTGTCAAAAAATACCGCGAAAATATTTATGCAAAACGAAAATGAATTATTCATGAAAATGTCTTACGTTAATCACATTACGTTTACAAGTTAATTAAGATTTTGAAAACAGTTGTTTTGTTTAAAAATAAAGTGTTTGAATTGACAGTTGGGAGATTTTTTTTAAAGATGGACGCTTGCAAAGGCGCTGTGCGTCTAATATTTTTTGCTTTCTTCACACGGTATGCGCTATCTCAGGAGTACTTTAGAATGGTAAGTGTACCAATTACATCCATTTTCAATTGAAATTTCCACTGATTAACAACTTCTTTTTATGTTAATTTTATACAGACAACTTTTTATCTCGTAAAATCTTCGTTCGTGTGTATTGTGATGCAGATCTTTTGCTTATGTAAGATTTAGTGCAGCAAGACTTGCAAAAGAAACATTATGTATATTCTATTGTGTTTGTCTCTACCTTTTAATGAGGATGGGAAATCAAATCATAACTTCCCCCGCTCTGGGAGCACGGGCTAGTGTCAGACTTGTACTGACTGAAACCCACCCATGTTCCTTCTATTGCCCTTTACGTTCCAGGGCCGCGGTATCTCTTTCGAACAACCCGCAACCCCGGCAAGTTATCTGTACCTTATGAACTACTAGAAACTTCAACTGTCAATTCCCAAGTATGACAGGATACCTACCCAGATTGTGAAAAGACTGGCAGTATATTCGATATCAGATGCCTTAAAAAAGAGTGAAAATGTAATGTAAATCTTTTTTTTTTGGAACCATAGCTAAATGTCTAAAATAGAATCTTATAGATTGGATATGCCCGTCTGTCTGTACCGTGTACGCCACAGCCATTTACCGCAACACAAAAATGATTAAAATTACGAAAAAAATATAAATAAATTTTGGCTCCATATATGTAAAAACCAAAAAAAAAATATTTGCAATATATGTGCATAAAAAACTTTCAACGAAAATTGGTTTGAAAAAGATTTGTTTAAATTTGAGATATCAAACTATTTTATCAGATCGCAGCATTAACTTTGTTTTTCATAGAAGTACTTACTCGTACATACTATTAGCTCGCGGTTTCGCCCGCTTGATGATCGAAAAAAGAGTAATCCTGTGTTATTCCAGACTATAATCTAACTCTGTGCCAAATTTCAGTAAGATCCGTTCAGCCGTTTTGATGTGCAAGAGTAACAAACATCTAGACATCGATCCTCACAAACATTCGCATTTATAAGATTAGTAGGATAGGATATAGTAGTATTCTACCTCATCCTAATCCTATCAATAATACCTATAATAACTAATAAATAAATATCTTGGGACAACTCACACACGGCTATCTGATCCCAAGCTAAGCAGAGCTTGTGTTATGGTAACCAAACAACTGGTATACATACTTATATAATTTATAAATACATACATATTATGGATAAATCACACCCAGACACAGAACAAACAATCATGCTTATCACACAAAGTTTGTCCTGGGTGGGAATCGAACCCACGACCTCCAGCTTAGCAGTCAGGGCCACTAACCACTATACCAACAGGCCCGTCCAAGAAACTAACCGACCGTTAGTACTCCAAGAAACTGACTTGTAAATTACTAAAAAAAAACGTCCTCAACACAGACACTGTCCCCAAGAGACTGGCCGCGTTGCCACGTTGTATGGCAACGCTGAGTCTCACGGGAATTCTCAAATAATGAGTTTTGAAGGACCCCACTCGGTCTACGTGGTCCCAGAGTATCAACCCCAAACTTACCAAAAATCCTACTAAACCTACTATTATCCTTCTAATATCCTATACTATAGGAACCATAAGAACTTCTACTAATCCTAATAACATTATAAATGTTTGTGAGTATGGATGTATGTTTGATCCTCTTTCACGAAAAAACTTAATTATTAATAGCCTTGCAATTCTGAATTTGTTATCTGTTGCATTTAACTCAATTATAAAATGTCCCTTAATTCAGCGTGCCTCTTGGCAAAGGCCTCCTCTAGCTGCTTCCACTGAACTCTATCGCGAGCCAGTCTTCTCCAGTTGGGGCCTGCCGTCAGTTTTAGCTCGTCCTCCCATCTCATCCTTTGTTTGCCTCTACTCCTTTTTCCATCTCTGGGATACCAATCTGTCACTATTTTACTCCACTTTTCCTGGTTGTCTCTCATCATGTGACCTGCCCATCTCCATTTTTGCTGGTCTATTCTGGACAGTATGTCCGTAACCTTAGTTTTAAGTCTGAGATGTTCGTTTCTTATGTGGTCCTTTTTTGATATGCCGGTCATACTTCGTTCCATTGATCTTTGGCAGAATTGCATTTTATTTCTGTGATGTTTTGTGAGTGCCCATGTTTCGCAACCATATGTAATGCATGGCAAAATACAGTTGTTGTAAACTTTTCTCTTACAGGAAATACTCAGATCTCTAGATTTCATGATCTCTTTCAATGACCAATACTTTCTCCATCCGCTGGCTATTCTAGTATTGAGCTGAGCGACGAAAGTGCTAAAGTAGGTTTGACAATGAATAATAAAAAAAAAAAACAAAACTACTCACTAACTCAGAGAAGATACACATAAAAGTTGATGGCCGACCACTTGAATATGTGGACGAATATACTTACTTGGGACAAATCATATCACCTAGCGAACAGATAAGTAAGGAGATTAATACTATAATACGAAAAAACTACTGAACGGATTTGATGAAATTTGCCACAGAGGTAGATTATAGTCTGGAATAACACATAGGATACTTTTTTTAACATCACGCGGGCAAGCCGCGGGGCGCAGCTAGTGGTTACTGTATTTAAGGTACCTACTATGAAAATGTACATTTAATTTGAATGAACGTTAAACATATTGTTATTCTTTAGCGCTTCGGAACTGTCTGCAAGCCCGACTCGCACTTGGCCGGTTTTTTGTTCTATTATTTCTTAATACATGGTTTTTATGTAGGTACATTAGTTACAAACCACAAATAGAAATTAAAATCTTAAATTGAAATAAATAATTGAACCATTGTCTCTGGCCCTATCTCTATTCTGAATCTGTTGTAAATGAAGTTTATGTTTCATGGAAATGAAAACTGCATTTGTTGAGTAAGTACAGACGCCTGCACATCAAGCTACTACAATCTGTCAGATTTCTTTGATAGATTTTCGACTTTATTTCTAAATTGTTAAGGTTCAAGGTTCATTGGGAAAAATTTACAGTTTCGGGTAGCGTCTGTAGGTAGATGAGATTTGGCGAACCATCTTCAATTTTGAATAGCATAACAGGCTACCGATGGAAACCGGGAACTACACCGGGAAAAAAAAATTGAGGTGTCAAGGGACACCCGGATGGAACGGAGTTCCTATAGAAATGAAAATATCTGGCTTGCTTTCTATAAGAGAGAGAGAGACAGACAGACAGAGTAACGGCGTATGCTCAGCAGCATACGCCGTTAAAAAATTCGTGATTTGACTGATTTAGAGACAGCCCGTTTAGTTTATTTTAGTTATTTCCACAGTGTGATGTCGTATGGTATTCTCTTGTGGGGCCATGCCGCCGATATTCAGACAATTTTTATTTTGCAAAAGAGGGCAATTCGTTCAATGTATAAATTAAGTCCTAGACACTCCCTCAGAGAAAAATTTAAAGAGATTAACATACTTACTGTGCCCTCTCAGTTTATTTACGAAAACCTTTTGTACGCGCATAAAAATATAAAATTGTTTAAAAAATACAGTGATATCCACGACATAAATACAAGGAACAAACACAAATTTGTTGTTCCTGCAACGAGGCTCAAAAAAATAGGAGGTACTTTCACATGCCAATGTATACGTTATTATAATAAACTGCCAAGCGATATTCAAACACTAAGCCTCAATAAATTTAAATCTTTCATAAAACATAAACTATGTCTCAAAGCTTACTATAACATGAATCATTACCTTGAAGATAAAAAGGCTTGGGATTAAGCTGCTCCAATTTAATTTACTCAGTGAGTGTCAAAATTTGCCTTTGTTTCATTTATTTATTGTCTATTCCTTTATTTTATATACTTTGACATTAATATTTACTTTATTTTTACATTCTTTTATTTCGTCCATTTATTGATTTCTTTACATAAAATTACAATTTTAAATATTTCTTAAACAAAAAAAAAAAAAAAACATTTAAAAATATAAAAATAGTAGCCCACCGGTATCGGGAACAGGATCCAAGCTACCGGCGGTCAGGGCTCCAGAGAAAGGAACCTCCTAACAATACGAGCCGTGTCCAGGAGTACCGCTTTCTGTATCAAGCCCTTGATCCAGCTGCCTAACGAGAGCCTTCTCAGGTGTTGGTCGAGGCTCTTAGCAATTAAGCCATTGGCTGTAACGACTATCGGCACAATGATTGCTGAGTCCACGTCCCACATGTCGACAACCTCGCGAGCCAAGTCAATATACTTGATTTGCTTATCTTTCTCGGCTTTCACGAGGTTCTCATCATGCGGGACTGTTATGTCAACAATCATTGCGCGCCGCTCTGATCGATCCACCACCACTATATCAGGCTTGTTAGCAACAATAGTCCTGTCAGTGATGATGGAGCGATCCCAGTACAATGTGATATTGCCATGTTCAAGAACTGGGTCGGGCTCATACCTGTAGTACGGCACTTCCGATTCCACAAGGTTGTACTTTAGAGCAAGTTGCTGATGGATAATCCTGGCTACAAGGTTGTGTCTATGCAAGTACTCTCCGTTAGCTAGACGAGAACACCCGGAGATAATGTGTCGAATTGATTCACCCGGACGGTGGCATGCCCGACATATGTCAACCGTACCATCCTTCACAATAAATCTCCGGTAGTTATTCGTCATCATAACTTCATCCATAATTGCACAGACAATACCTTCGGTTTCTCCAAAGAGGTCCCCGAAACGTAGCCAAGCTACGGACGCTGATTGATCTACATCGGGTCCATGTAGGGCCCGGAAAAAGCGTCCGTGAAGCTCCTTACTCTGCCATACTTCCTTGCGGTCGTTAGACATTACATTACATTACATTCTTTTTCTTATTATGATTAGTGACATTTTATTTTCTTATTATTTTCATTTATGACATTTTATGATTTCATTATGATCTCATTAATTATTTATTTTTTATTTGTTTATTGTAAATGTGAGGACCATGTGGATCATTTCTTTTATTTACTTTGTTTTTTGACGAAGGTCTGGCAGTTTGAGTGCTATAAGCGACCTACACAAATGTCCTTTTTTTGGTATTGTTCGTCGTGTCGTTGAGCTCCTGGGGTTATGAGTCGAGCTACACGATAACTAACAAATGCTTGCACTGACTGGACAGGTCCACTCAATCTGTGTGGTGATTTCTTAAACAGACTATTACAGACACTAATCTGCATAGTCCTCATGTAAGTTGACCAAGATTTTTGTCTAGACCTTTAAGAAGAATATGACCTCTGAGTTTGTTTCGGCTGTTTCTATCCAGAGTAGTCGGGCACGAAACATCAGCCTTATCTAGTTTTTAAAAAAGTGTTTGTGAAAACCTACTTGCAAAATAAACATCATTAAATCTTTTAATAACAGACTGTAATATTTTTCATAAGTATGTATTTTAGGTGTATATTTACTATATCAGTAATATTATTATTTGTAAATGTGTATTATTTGTATGTAGGTTTATTTTATGATTGATAATTATAACAACCAACTTTCCTCTCGCAGGCAATTTCTAATGAAATAGGCTGTACCTTTGTGCTCTTCTATCTATATGTAATGTCCTGTCTTGTATTTTGTGTGTGCATAAATAAACAAACATCTTATAATTGCGATTTCATGGCTCCAATGCCCCGTTCCAATAAACAAAAACGACTCGTTTTGCTTACGGATAGTTGTATTTTGACATAAGTTCTATGAGACTTAAGTCAAAATTCAACTATTTTTGTTTAATTGAAGTTTATTGGAACCGGACGTAAAAGATATCATGCACTTACTACATAATTACGTACGTCATCATTCAATGCAGCCATGTATATGAAAGGTATATACTTAATGGTAAACAGTTATACATATTTACCGACAGCACCGTTGTTCCGTTACGAGCTTTTTGATTGGAGATTCAATTTACAAAGACAAAGTCAAACATTTATTTGCTAAAAAATATGGTTACAAAAGTTCGTATAGTAAACAGTGTTCGTATAGGTAAGCTTAGTATATTTAGTCATACCATAACGACATGTAAATTTTTAGTATTTTTAACATTATCAATAAGGTGCAAGAGGAACTGTGTTACCCCAAATTTAACGCGAGCGAAGCCGCGGGCAAAAGCTAGTGGCATATACAATAATAGCCTGCTTTATCTACTGTCGCTATAGCATCGTGCAGGCGACATTAGATAAACTGTTTATTTATAACCGACTTCAAAAAAGGAGGAGGTTCTCAATTAGTCGGAATGTTATATTCACTGATTACTCGAAAAAGCCTTAACCGATTTGCAAAATTCTTTTTTTGTTCGAAAGGGTTGTACTTCCCAGGTGGTCCCATATCAATTTTATTTATATTGCTTAGGTAGTTTATGAGTTATCGTCTGTAATACATATTTTTTCTCTATGTCTATATGGATGATCTGCTAATATTTTAGTAACAATGAAAAATGAATACGCGATAAAAAAATGTGGTATAAGTACCATAAATAAAAATGTTAAAATAAAAACTTTTTTGTAAAATCAAATCATTTATTTCAATTAGGCCATTACAGGCACTTTTAAATGTCATGAGAACAACAAAAAAAAAAAGGATGCTGCTACAGCCCCAGTCACAAGACATAATAACTTGAGAAAGTAATGTAGTTGCCCATTCCAAAGCGTAGATCTCTATGGAGAAGAATGGGCAAGAAACTCCATGGACACTCTTTTAAATCATAATATTTTACAAAACCATGGATACATCATTCATGTTGAGATCAAAAATACCTGTGAGAACGATGTAGAAAAACGAGCACATTAAGAGCGTCCGAAGTAAAAGCAAAAACAAGGGTAATCTATTAGATAAATAAATAAATTAAAAACAAACAACTTCGAAAAAAAAACCAACTAGTGCCAAAAAAGTGATATACCCCAAGCGCCTGAACAGATCTGCTTACCCAACAGAAACTCCGTCGTAATGATGACCCAGATACTCCTATTGTATGTAGTCACGCTCGTGAACTCACTTATATACACCAGTGTGTACCATATTGTTACTTTGTCAGTATATGTGACATTTTTGTCTAAAGCCGTTCGCCCACGGTGGCTTTTTAAATCAAATCAAATCAAATCAAAATGTTTCAACTTCACATCCTTACTAATATTATAAAAGCGAAAGTGAGTTTGTTTGTTACCTCTTCACGCTTTAATGGCTACACCGATTTTGATGAATTATGGTACAGAGATAGTTGGGAACCAGGAGAAGGACATAGGCTAATTTAAAAAAAAAATTGGGATGTGAGGGGGAAAGATTGAAGAAAGGGGAAAACTTAGCGTTGCTATTACAAATCAATAAGGCGCAATGGGAACTGTGTTACTCCGAATTTAACGCAAGCGAAGCCGCGGGCAAAAGCTAGTAGGCCTATATGGGCAGTTATAAAATGTAGAGAAAAGTGCACGGTTCGGGATGGTCGTTTCCTATGGAGAAGAACCGGCAAGAAACTCCATGGTTATCTACTCTTTTAAAATCATTTGGTTTTACAATGTTGTTGTTACAGCGTTAGTACTTAAGTATGTGAGTACAGCGTAGGCCCGACAATAAGTCATTGCTTACTTTACAAAATCTTTACTAATATTATAAAAGCGAAAGTGAGTTTGTTTGTTTGTTACCTCTTCACGCTTTAATGGCTAAACCGATTGTGAAGGATTTTGGTACATAGATAGTTGGGAACCAGGAGACGGACAGGGCTAATTTAAAAAAAAAAGTGGGATGTGAGGGAGAAAGAGGGAAGAAAAGGGAAAAGATAGCGTTGCTATTACAAATTAATAAGGCGCAAGGGGAAATGTGTTAACCCAAATTTAACGCGGGCGAAGCCGCGGGCGAAAGCTAGTGTAAAATAAAATAAAAGTTAACAAGCGTCTAAGAAGCTACAAGGCCAACAATGTCTTTCTGTCTTTAACCATTTGGTTATACAATGTTGTTGTCACAGCGTTAGGACGTAAGTATGAGAGGACAGCGTAGGCCCGACAATAAGTCATTGCTTACTTTACAAAACGTAAAATAAGATAATAATAACTAGTTTTATGAAGAAGGGATCTAAGGCGCGATTTATATGGTGTATCCTGAGGGCGAGCGTAAGTAAAACGCAAAAAGGAAGGATACGACGGGTTATGTAGGATGATAAAAAGGTGACATAGCATGCGGGTGTTCCTGCAAAACCTTAACTATATATCTTAGGGTAAAACAGAATCTTATTGGCTACAACTAATTAACAAATCAAAAACCTTAACCAATGAGAACACAGAGATAAAAATACAAAACTAAAACTAACGATTCCTATTGGCTATACTATTTTAACATGTTATCTACAAATTACAAGTGTTGCATATTTCCAATGAGCTACGCGCTGTAACTTAGCTTGTTTCGAGTGCGTACACTCGACATTCTTGAGATTAGTTCTGATTTATAGGTACTTGGAAATCTCTCTTAGCACTCACTTGACATTCTTAAAATTAGTTAAGATTTGCAAGTATCTGGGAATATCTCATATCGCTCACTTGTCATTCTTGAGATTATTTACGATTTGTTTTGGAAATCTCCCATAAAGCCATTTGAGTTCTTTGCAAAGGTGAAAAACAAAGTCATACTTTTGAAGACAAAGCGAATCCCTAATTTATTTTATTTTAACTATTCGTCGTCAATTCGACTAAATACACAACTTTTAACAACATGTGTCTTTGTCATATATGTGACATTTTTTGTCCCATAACCTTCGTAGTCTCCGCGAAGCATGACCGTAATGTCAAATTGCTTGGAAGATGCATGTCATTATGGCCAATTGCTCTTTAGATTAACCTTAAAAAAGCGTGTTTTAAAGCTTGGAAATTAGATTTTCGTCATGCCCTATAATCTTGTGCTTAAAATTCGTCGTATTTTCATTGTTTTTAGCGTGTCAGTCGTTGAATAGTTCTTAATTTTGGTAGCTTTGCAATTTAAATAAATATCTTGGGGCAACTCACACACGGCTATCTGATCCCAAGCTAAGCAGAGCTTGTGTTATCGTAACCAGACAACTGATATACATACTTATATAATTTATAAATACATACATATTACAGATAAATCACACCCAGAAACAGAACAAACAGTCATGCTCATCACACAAAGTTTGTCCTGGGTGGGAATCGAACCCACGACCTCCGGCTCAGCAGTCAGGGCCACTAACCACTAGACCAACAGACCCGTCAAAGACTGACAATGGTACAATACGTTCAGTAGTAACACAACTACAGGTAGCAGGTACCTGTAAATCAAGAAAGGGGAACTGTGTTACCCCGAATTTAACGCGTGAGAAGCTGCGGGCAAAAGTTAGTAATATTATAAAAGCAAAAATGAGTTTGTTTGTAACGTCTTCATCTTCACCCCTAAATGGCTTAACCGAGTTTGATGAATTTTATGACAGAGATAGTTGAGACCCTGAGACGGAAATAGGCTATTTTTTTATCATTGAGATATGAGGGAGAAAGAGGGAAGAAAAGGGAAAGGGTAACTGCGTTACCCCTAATTTAATGCGAGCGAGGCCGCGGGCAAAAGCTAGTCAAATAATAAAAGGAAAAGTATTTTTGTAAACGTAAAGTTTTTTCGTTATTTTGCCTCTTCCACCCATTATATAATGATGATGATGATCTAAACGTCAATCAAGCGCTCACGATCGGGCCTATGGACGGTGAGCAATAGGTAGCTCACCGTCCGTCTGTCTAGTGACGACAGGCCGTGTCAACGGCGCGTTCGTATGCCACGCGCGCCTCAAAGAGATATCATCAAAGCCGAGGGGCCTGCCAGGGACGACTGCCGGGGTTGCGGGTTATTCGAAAGAAATACCGTGGTCCCGGAACACAAAGCGCAAAAGTTGGAACATAGATGAGAGTTTCGCCTGGTGCGAGGGAAGTTATTTGATGATTGCCGATCACTATAAAAAATAGTCTGGACTCGATATCGCTGTTTCAATCGTTTGTAGGGCAACACTACATTGACGTCTATTACTTTTTGGCACTCGTTTGACAATGACAAGATAGCGCGGTTGGTGAACAATTGTCAAATGGTTCAGTGGAATATTTTGAAAACGAAATGGCTTCGGTACTTCACATTTTGCCGTCGTAGCGCCTGACCGTTTATTTATAAACTAAGACTAGTTTAGCACAGTATACAATTCTTGCCATTAATAATTGGCATGGCATTTTAGCCAAGAATTGTTTAATTGATTTCAGATATTTTAAACTATCGGGAGAGGGGTTCCGTACCACAAAAGGTAAAACGCAACCCATATAGGATCACTTGGTTGTCCGTCCATCTATCTCAAAAACTGGTGAAGGTGTCGAGTTGAAATTAAAACCATATAAGTACCTACTCATGTATGTATATGGTATAAGAATGTTGAGATGGATGTGTGGAGTGACAAGAATGGATAAAGTAAGGAATGAATATATTCGAGGAAGTTTGAAAGTGGCGCCTGTTACAGAAAAAAATGAAAGGGAGTTTTTGTCTTGGTATGGACATGTAATGATGAGGGATTAAAGACATGGGACTAAAAGAGTAATGGATCTGAATGTTGATGAACGGAGAGCAAGAGGAAGGCCAAATAAAAGATGGATGGATTGTGTAGGTAAGGAATGATATGAAGGAGTAAATGATGCCGTGACGTCTGATAGGGGAGAATGGAAGAAGAAAACGTGTCGCGCCGACCTCAAATAGAATGGGACAAGGGCAAGAATATGATGATGATGATACCTAATCAACTCTGTGGTCCCTTTGTGCTGTATAAAATCAACACTCTAAGTCTACACATTCAAAAGATATGGCCGTTTATGACGCAAGTTTGTAGGGCTCCCTCGGTCCGGGAATCCGATTCGCACTTGCCGGTTTTTTTCTTTGTGATCTTCTTTCGAATTCGCTTCACTTGTAAGTAACTATGTCAATTTTTCCTACTTTGATGACAATGCAATGAAAAGCTAAGTGACGTAATTTTAATTCCAATATGACGGTCTCCTAAAAATGGCGGACGAGTTACCTTTTTTATGCAAGGGTATCAAATGAAAGGGAGACTGTGAGAATTAAACGAGAAAGTGTATTTTTAGTTTTTTTTTTATTTGTAGTGTTATTATTCTCAAACCCAATCAAAAGCCTAAATTAACTTTGAACAACATAATTTCCGTTACAATATTGTACTCAGTAGGCCTACCATGACGTCTTAAAGCAGAACTTATGCCACTGAGAGAAAGAGATGGTGTTAGACACCGTGTATAGCTTTGTCTCTTTCCCTCAGTGGAATAACTTTTGCTTTAAGACGTCATGGTAGCATAGCTGATCACTATTACTCGTAAACCATGCTGTACAGCTGACCACTTTCATTACGCCATTGTTTCCGAGTTGTGATAGACAGACGGATGTACTGACAATGGGGAGACACTTTCACTTCTTTTTATTAACGTTATTAGCTTTTGCCCGCGGCTTCGCTCGCGTTAATTCGAGGTAACACAGTTCCCCTTGCGCCTTATTGATTTGTAATAGCAACGCTAAGATTTCCCTTTTCTTCCCTCTTTCTCCCTCATATCTCAATCTTTTTCTTAAAAAAAGCCTATGTCCGTCTCCTGGTGCCCAAGTATCTCTGTACCAAAATTCATAAAATCGGTTTAGCCATTAAAGCGTGAAGAAGTAACAAACAAACTCACTTACGCTTTTATAATATTAGTAAGCATAGTACCAATTTTCTTGAAATATCTATAGTACGGCCAACAAGAAGCGAAACGAAAGGTCATTAACCTAAAGAACAACTGTGGCGTTGACAATCTAATATTTAGCTCTTTCCATCTTGTGCCTTTGTCGTAATGTCTCGTTCTCCCGGCAAAAACATGACAACGCTAACACGGGTTCGCCAACATTCGGGCGGCCATTTTAGATGGGGTTTTAGCATGGGTTTTGTTTACATTTGGTATCGCTTCTCGTTGGCCGTGCTATAGGTACGTTAAAATTGAACTGATTTTACCTCATCGTCATTTAAAAATCTTCCTTCCAATCTATTATCCGATTTATGGAATTTACTTAGCGCCGACGCGATGTTAGCGTAGGAGGTCGTGGCTAAATAATAGCAGCCGCTCGGTTCGATCTTTAGGTTAAGCCGCGCTTGCCTAGGTTGGTCTGTCGATGGGTGACCACCCGTTACATACCGAGTTTCCTCCGTGTCTCGGAAAGCACGTTAAGCGTTGATCCCGGCTGTCATTTGTGGATCTTTGACAGTCGTTACAGGTAGTCAGTGTTCCGAAAGTCTGACAACCAGTCTTACCAAGGGGTATCGTATCGCATTACCCAGTACTAACTGGGTTGTGGAGGTCAGATAGGCAGTCTCTCCATGTAAAATACTGATATTCAGCTGCATCCGGTTAGACTGGAAGCCGACCCCAACATACTTGAGAAAAGGCTAGGCAGATGATGACTTAGCGACGACGCGATGAAGCCTAGTTCAAAAAAATACTTTTAAGAAAGTTTTAAGGCCTGATTACACATTTATTTTTTATAGCTGTTCCACGCGGTTTCACCCACGCTGCTCAGCACCTGTTGGTCGTAGCGTGATGTTATATAGCCTATAGCCTTCCTCAAGAAATGGACTATCCAACACTAAAAGAATTTTCCAATTCCAACCAGTAGTCCCTGAGATTAGCGCGTTCAAACAAACAAACTCTTCAGCTTTATAATATTAGTATAGATTACACTTTAGAATTATGACTTAAGTTCTTCATTTAGATCATATATTGTTACCTATCTGTGGTAAAATCAGATAAAATGAAAGCCACGAAGGCTTTTATTTTTCTGATTTCGATATTTGCGATTAAAAATGAGAAATAAGCATGAGTGCGTATGTAATCTACTTTCACATTGACGGGCCTGTTGGTCTAGTGGTTAGCGGCCCTGACTGCTGAGCCGGAGGTCTTAGGTTCAATTCCCACCCAGGACAAACTTTGTGTGATGAGCACGATTGTTTGTTCTGTGTCTGGGTGTGATTTATCTATAATATGTATGTATTTACAAATTATATAAGTATGCATATCAGTTGTCTGGTTACCATAACACAAGCTCTGCTTAGCTGGGGATCAGATAGCCGTGTGTGAGTTGTCCCAAGATATTTATTTATTTATTTATGTTGGACCTAATCATAGTGCAATAAGAGTTTCCCGTTTCCAGTTTTCGAAGAGGAAGTGTTTTGAAAATAAATAAAACCTCTTTTAAAAACACAAAAAAATCTGGAAAGCAGAAGATGTATAATATAGAAAATGAATATGTATAACCTCTTTTTGCAAGAAAAAACACTTTTTCTGCAGTTTATACTTATTGCCATAACACTATTTGTAGTGGACCACTACACTACCAACCTTGTTCAATAGTTTAAATTAAAAATAATCTAGTCTTGAAATAAGAGAAAATGTATTTTCTACCACACAAGGCCATAGGACATATCACCACCATTCTATAAAACAAAAGACATTGTGTCCCAACCCAAGGTCACCTCACAGCACGATCGCTGTAAACCCTTGGCCATATGCCACGCGATCAAGCGTCATGCGTGTTCCGACAACGATTGGGAGAAAACAGATGGATGAAGTCGTTAAAGTCATGACATGAGTCAACGTGCGGGGCGACAAGATATTATATTCGACAATAAATTAAAGGCATTTTAGTTTAATTAATTTAATAACAATTGGCCTAATCACATATTTATATGACAACGCACATTGTCTGCCCTTCAAGTTTGTTTGTTTGTTTGTTTGAACGCGCTAATCTCAGGGACTACTGGTTGGAATTGGAAATTTTTTTTAGTGTTGGATAGTCCATTTCTTGAGGGAGGCAATAGGCTATATAACATCACGCTACGACCAACAGGTGCTGAGCAGCGCGGGTGAAACCGCGTGGAACAGCTAGTCCTTACTAATACTATAAAAGCGAAAGTTGGTTTGTTTGTTACGTTTTCGCGCTTAAATGGCAAAAACGATTTCGATAAATTTTGGTACAGAGAAAGTTGGGACCCTAGAGACGGACAAAGGCTACTTTTTGTCTCTTTCTAACCCCCCACTTCCTTTAAATAGGGAGTGGAATTTTTTATGGATCATTCCGCAATTTCAAAGGTCTTCCTTGAAAATTGAGGTAAGCTAAAAATTGGTATGCGGTCTATTTGTCACTAAAATATTTTTTTTTGGCTTAAAAGAGGGGATGAAATTTAATTTAATATGGGACTTTCCGCAGTTTTCGAGGTAAGAAGCTAAAAATGGCACTCTTTGTTACCAATAAAAAATACCTGCAAATCAGGAAAGGGCAACTGTGTTACCCTGAATTGGCAAAAGAATGGAAAAAGAAAACGTATTACGCCGACCCCTTAGAGAATAAGATAAGGGCAGTAAAATTATGATGATGTCCATGTAGGTCACATTACTACAGTACTCGCGCCTTTTTAAATGATCTCTCTCTTCTGTTTCGAAATGACCGTCACCTGTTTCCTTTGAAACATGTGACGGTCGCGCGTTTGTCTTACCGCAAGTTGCTTCACCGGAGGCCGTGGTCATGCCTTAACATCACGATTACAGTAACGCTTGCAATTCATCTAATAGGTTGTAACTTCTGTAAGGATTTCCGCCGATTTTGTAACAATCATCTCATCTCGTGCGTGCGTTATGCTTTTTTCTGAGTAGATAACAATGTCTGACGCTGTCAGGGTTTTCCGAAGGTCTGGCGGGTGAACCAGAAAGATTTTCCTGGCTTAAACTGATTTTTGAGAAGGTTGGAGACATTATTTTTACTCTAAAGATGTATAAACTGCGCTATTTTAGCCGACTTTAAAAAAAATAAGGTGGGGTTCTCAATTCTAAACGACGGCAATTAGGCGACGCTGTTTACGCAGGGGCTGAGAGATCGACTGCTGCGCTGCGCGTCGCGGTTTCGATCCCCGCACGGATCAAATATTTGTATGGCATACACATAGTTGTTTCGGGTCTGGCTATTTGTGTTAAAAAATTGTAGATATAACCATAATCCCGGCTGTATTCCAAAAACAAGCCTAGCGATAGCTCAGTCAGAGCCAGTCAAATAGCCATGTCGACAGCGCGATAGTGTCCCACATGCGCCTCAAAGAAATGTCAGCGAAGCAGAGGGGCCTGCCAGAGCCTCCGCCTGCCGGGGCTGCGGGTTGTTCGAAAGAGATACCGCGGCCTCGGAACATAAAGGGCAATAGAAGGAACTTGGGTGGGTTTTAGTCAGTTCAAATCTGACACTCCCCTCCACTCCGCCCAGAGCGGGGGAAGTTATCCTATCTGCCAAGCCCGTAATCTAATAAAATGTCTTCTAATTTTCAGGGTGGCAACACAAATACAGCAGAGGCATCGCAGTTTCTTCGAGAATATGACAGAGAAGCTTCTGGAATGTGCTACAGGTAAGATTTATATAATCTTCTTTTAAAATACTAATTAGATTAGCGAACAGAGAAACTGGCAGTAAATTTCACAAGCACACAATACCTCCTCTACCTCTCCTTTATATTGTAATATTTTGCGTAATTATGTATTTTTGTTTGGGTAAGAATTCTAATTTCAAATTAATTTTATTTGAAAAACATGTATTTTTTTCCAAAAGTAGTCATTTGTTTATTGATTAGTGTTACATTTTCATCGCATTTCAATCTTTTTCGTCATCATGGATACGTTAAAAATTCGAATAATTATGAAATATAAGTACCGTCGTGGCAGCAACGCGGCAACATCAACGACGTTTACGGAGCTAACACTACAAACAAACGCACCACCTGTTATTGGTTTGCTCGCTTTCGTTCTAGAAATTTCGACCTGAAAAATGAACCTCGCGGTCGTCCGAAGACTTTGGTCGACAATGACGAATTAAAGGCGATTGTGGAAGCTGATGATACACAATCTACGGCTGAATTCGCAGCAGCTTTCGACGTTATCGTCAAAACAACACTGGTCCATTTGCGTCAAATTGGCAAGGTAAAAAAGCTTGACAAATGGGTGCCCCACGAACGCAATGATCGCCAGCGCGAAGTACGCGTCGAGACGTGCCTTGCACTGCTTAACAGACACACAAATGAAGGAATTTTGAACCGCATTGTTACCTGCGATGAAAAATGGATTCTGTTTGATAATCGCAAGCGCTCAGCAAGTTGGTCTGATCCTGGTTCAACACCTAAACAATGCCCTAAACGAAAACTTACCCCTAGAAAAGTGATGGTCACTGTTTGGTGGTCTAGCGCCGGTGAGCTTTCTACCAAACGGGGTGAGCGAGCATTACTGCAGATGTGTACTGTGAAGAACTGAACACAATGATGGAGAAGCTGGCACATCTCCAACCAGCATTGGTCAATCGCTCGTCTCCGCTGCTCCTGCACAACAACGCGTGATATACTGCACAGCAGACGGTCTCCAAGTTGCAAGAACTCGGGTTGGAAGCTCTCCGTCATCCGCCCTACTCACCAGACCTTGCGCCTACAGACTACTACTTTTTCCAGAATTTGGATAACTTCTTGGCGGGAAAAAAATTCAATACCCGAGAGGCAGTACAAAATGCCTTTGAAGAATTTGTTGCCTCCCGTCCAGCTGATTTCTTTAAGAAGGGCATCAATAAACTACCACTGCATTGGCAAAGATGCATTGATTGCATAGGTGATTACTTCGATTAATACAAATAAAAATACAGGAAAAAAAAATCGTTTAATTTTTTTTGTACAAAACGGCAATTTCATAGGTAAAGACCTATTATTATAAAAGCGAAAGTGAGTTTGTTTGTTTGTTACGTCTTCACGCCTAAATAGCAAAACCGATTTTGATGAATCTTGGTACAGAGATATTTGGGACCCTGGAGACGGCCACATATTATTAAAAAAAAAGTGACAAAAGGAGGAGATAGAGGAACAAAAGGAGAGAGAAAGATATTTTTTTTGGATCATCACGCGAGATGAAGTTAGTGTTAGCTTAAACTTTAGGCTAACACTAACTTTAACTCGTATACACTTTAGGCCCTAAAGTAACAATGCCACGCGGACGAAGTCGCGGGCGGAAACTAGTTTCTTATATGTGTATTATCCTTACTAATATTGTAAAGCGAAAGTGAGTTTGTTTGTTAGCTCTTCACGCTTTAATGGCTTAACCGATTTTGATGAATTTGAATGTGAACCAGGAGACGGACATAGGTTTTTTTTTAAAGTGGGGTGTGAGGGAGAAAGAGGGAAGAAAAGGGAAAACTTAACATTGCTATTACAATCAATAAGGCGCAAGGGCAACTGTGTTACCCCGAATTTAACGCGAACGAAGCTAGTGATACATATCTCATCCAACTTTCAGCAGTTCTACTGAAAGATATTTCTAATTTATTTCATGGTTTTTCAGAGTTACAATGTCCCAATGGAAATTCGTCACCAACATCACTGAGTACAATCGTCGTCGGATGCTGGAGGAACTGGCTCTCAGCTCCAAGTTCGAGAGGCTTTCCTGGAGGAAGGCGGCAGCTTACGATTCCTCGAGATTGTCGGATCCTCAGGGGAGGAGGCAGCTGGTGAAGATCGTGCAATCTAGCAGGGCTGCTCTGCCTGATGATAAATATTCTGAGGTAAGCTTCCTATAGAACGAGAGGAGAATGTAAATTCTTAACAGTTCAAGCTGTACAGCTATGGAATGCCCTGCCCGTGTCTGTAAGGAGCGCTCAAACCCTGTCCAATTTATTATTTACTAGCTGTTCCACGCGGTTTCACCCACGCTGCTCAGCACCTGTTGGACGTAGCGTGATGTTATATAGCCTATAGCCTTCCTCAAGAAATGGACTATCCAACACCAAAAGAATTTTCCAATTCCAACCAGTAGTCCCTGAGATTAGCGCGTTCAAACAAACAAACAAACAAACAAACTCTTCAGCTTTATAATATTTGTAAAGATTTTTATTCAAATTTATTTTCCTTGATTTTTAATTTAGGCTTTTAAATAAACCTTGTTCTGAATGCTTACAGTACTGATAGCAACATCTGTGTGACTTGTCTCATATTACATATAGTTTTTTCAATTCGTTCTTCTCAGATTCTTTTTACCAATTCGTTGTGAATGAGTGGACATTGTGGATTCTTAGACGTTGTTAAGTTTTGTTAACTTATTATTTTATTTTACGTTTTGTAAAGTAAGCAATGACTTATTGTCAGGCCTACGCTGTCCTCTCACACTTAAGCACTAACGCTGTAACAACAATATTGTAAAACCAAATGATTTTAAAAGAGTAACCATGGAGTTTCTTGCCAGTTCTTCTCCATAGGAATCGACCAAACCGAACCGTGCACCTTTTCTCTACGTTTTATAAGTGCCCATGTAGGCTTATATGAAAAAAAAATGAATTTGATTTTGACTACAGTATATACATATATTTCTTTCCAGCTCCAACAACTAATATCAGAAATGAAAGAAATCTTCAACTCAGCGAAAATCTGTCCTTATGGTCAAAAACCGTACGATCCCCACATACCTCGGATCCCTTACAGCCACGAATACCAGGACATGAACCAAGGCTACCAACTTGCCAACCAACCTTACCAGCACTACCAACCTTACACCGAGTCAACTGAATCCAACTATTGTGATATGCAGTTGGATCCTGAGATATCCAGGATATTGGCTCATTCGAGGATTGAAAGTGAATTGTTGTATGTTTGGAGAAGTTTTCGGGAGCAGACGGGGCCGAAGCTGAAGAATCGGTTTATGAGATACGTGCAGTTGGCCAATCAGGCAGCTGTAGCTACTGGTAAGTACATCAGGACACCTTCATCCGAGGCTGCTGGATAGCTTTTAAGCTATTGCAGAGCTTCTATCGCGGGCCTTGAAGCGTGGAGACCGAATCCAGAAATTATGTAACGAAAAAACCTAACATTACGAATACGGTCAGTTTTTTCAATCACAATTCCAATGTTCTAATAGCGTGATTGGTAGAGAATCGGTTAGTCAATCGACATTACGCTGGATCAAACCCATGGTCTTCATTTGACATGCTCACATTCACAGATATTTCCATCGTTTCTCAGGATATCGAGACGCTGGTGACCAAATGCGTGCAGCATATGAAGACTCCTCATTCAGAGCAAGTGTGGAGGAGATATACAACCAAATACAGCCCCTTTACAAGCAACTGTTCACTTACGTCAGGAGAAAATTGGTGCAAAGATATGGAGAAACTAGTGTACGATCTGATGGACCTATCCCGGCGCACTTGTTGGGTAAGTGGAAGTATTGGACAGAGATTAGATAAGTAAACGGTTCCCCACTTACACGGTTTACCACTGGGTTGTAGAGCTCTGATAAATAATAAATATCTTGGGACAACTCACACACGGCTATCTGATCCCAAGCTAAGCAGAGCTTGTGTTATGGTAACCAGACAACTGATATACTTACTTATATAATTTATAAATACATACATATTATAGATAAATCACACCCAGACACAGAACAAACAATCATGCTCATCACACAAAGCTTTTCCTGGGTGGAAATCGAACCCACGACCTCCGGCTCAGCCCCTAACTGCTGAGCCGGAGGTCGTGGGTTCGATTTCCACCCACTCCACTAACTATTATTAAGCAAGTTACGTTAAAGAGATACCGCGGCCCCGAAAGATAAAGAGTAAAAAAGGGGAAGGGAAGTAATTTAATAAATTTAATGGTCTTTTTTTTATTGGAACGAAGTTCCTTATCGCGCGTTGTGAAAGGGGGCTAGACGGAAAAAATTCTTACGAAAAGTTGTCACGACACTTTTTGCTATAGTAAGCTATTGTAAGCTGTGCGGCGTCGCATTTTTCTCTGTCTGTCTGTCTGTATCTCTCTCTCTTATAGAAAGCAAGCCAGATATTTTCATTTCTATAGAAACTTCGTTCCATCCGGGTGTCCCTTGACACCTCTATTTTTATTCTTCTCTTTTTAAATAAGGTTTTTTTTCCATCCTGTGCGAGTCTAATAAACAGTTTTTCTTTTATTTATAAACCAACTTTCGCCCACGACTTCGTCCGCGTGCATAGTTACTTTGGGCTAACGTTAACTTTAACCCGCGTGATAATCTAAAAAATAACATCTTTCTCTCCCCTTTTTTGCCCTCTTTCTCCCCTAACTAACTTTTTTGTTTAAAAAATTCGCCAATGCCCATCTCCAGGGACCCAAATATCTCTGTACCAAAATTTATTACAATCGTTACGTCTTTACGCCTAAATGGCCAAACGCCTCGAATTGATTTTCATATATGTATAAGGCGCCCGGTATGAGAAATATCCGAGGGGAAAAACCTACTAAAGTAACGAAAATGTATCACGTTTTTGGTGCGCACCTTTAGTGCACAACTTTCTAATTTGGCTGTGAGTGTATTAAGACGTACATATGGTATGCTGTATAGGCGACTATACCTATATACTATATGTTATTGGGCTTGTTTGTTTCTATCTATCAGTGTCGATGTATTTATATTGCAATTTTTTTTCATTAATTTGTGAATTTACCCTTTCATATGGTATTAATCTTTTTTCAGTTGAATAAACTCTTTTTGCGTATGGTTAGATAATCGTACTTAAGGAGTAAACTCCAGTCGTGCGTCGGAGCTGACACACACACACTTTTTTCTTTTATTTATTAATACGTACTGTCATGAAAGAATGTTGCATATAAGTCTATACACCATGTTACCAGGTAATATGTGGGCCCAGAACTGGAAGTCGATCATGGACTTGGTGATGCCGTTCCCTCAGACTCCCAACGTCGACGTCACTGCAGAGATGTTGAGGCAGGGCTTCACTCCTCTCAGGTAAAATATACATTTACTAGCTTTTGCCCGCGACTTCGTACGCGTGGATTAACAGTTCCCGTTCCCGGGGGATTTCCGGGATGAAAACTATCCTATGTCCTTTCTCGAGTCCCAGACTATATCTGTACCAAATTTCATTAAAATCGGTTCAATGGTTTAGGCGTGAAGAAGAGACAGAGTTACTTTCGAATTTATAATATTAGTTTAGATATTAGTTTAGATAAAACTTAGATAGATCCTATCCTACTAATATAGTAAGTACTATAAATGCGAATATTTGTGAAGATGTATGGATGTTTGTTACTCTTCCACGTCAAAACGGCGGAACGGATCTTGATAAAATTGGTCAAAGAGGTATAAAATGGTCTGGAATAACACATAGGATATTTTTGCCGCCCGCGTTATATATAAAAATATATAACGTAGCTAGTAAGAAGATAGACCGATAGACAGATATAAATTCATCATTCATCTTTCGTCACTAGAACCCGGGCTAGTAGCAACATTCTAATATATACAATAAAAAAGTGTCGCCCACACAACATTTGTAAAGAAAATCTTGTTGCGGCGTGCCTCTTATGTGCCTGCACCTCAACTGCACCTCGACTGTTGATCTTGTGAGCGACGCGCCTAACGCGCCCGCGCCTCGATTGCGCCTCGACTGTTGGTCGTGTGGGCGACGCGCCTTAGTCAAACTAGGATAAATACTAACCAACTAACAATATTAAGTTAAAACTAACCATAAATTAAGAATAGGAATCTGCACTAATATTAAACTAAGTACTTAATTATACCTTAATTAAAGGAACATTGTATAATTTGCAAGACATAAACGCCTTTTTTATTTGATTTTTATTTGTTTTACGACTAACAGAATCAAGTTTTAGCTGGAAATATTTGTATTTATTTCCAGAATGTTCCAAATGGCCGAAGAATTTTATACATCAATGGGCTTAAAACCCGTTCCTCCAGAGTTCTGGCGAGGGTCCATGTTGGTGCGACCTGCTCAGCGCAGTGTGCAGTGCACCGCCAGCGCCTGGGACCTGTGCAACCGGATCGACTATAGGTAACCATCATCTGTCTAGCCTTTTCCCAACTATGTTGGGGTCGGCTTCCAGTCTAACCAGATGCAGCTGAATATCAGTATTTTACATGGTGCGACTGCCTATCTGACCTCCACAACCCAGTTAGTACTAATGCGATACCCCTTGGTGAGACTGGTTGTCAGACTCTGATCGACTATAGGTAACCGCTGAACATTTATTTTACTTAAGAGGTGAAGAACAGGGTGTCCTGTTCATCCTCTATGGAAAAGGGACCTTAACTTTGGAAAAGGAGTCTTCCGACCAGACGGGTGTCTGCCGTGTGTTCTTTCTGAATGTCATTCGCAGTTCAATCTAAGAGGTTGTTGTCTGCTTAACCTGGTGATTCCTGTGGATGCCTTAAAATTAAGGCCTCCAGCCAGGGTGTGAAAACTTACAAACTAAGCGACTACACGCTAAAGGCACCCCCTGTGGGGTAAGAGCCTCGGCTTAGGGCGTCGCTGTGGGAGGACAGCAAGGGACAGGCTGGATCTGAATCATATTATTTGGGGACTGATTCTTGCTGGCTTAACAACGCGGACTGGTTCTTACAAAGGACGGGTGGGTGTAAATACGCTTAACTCGCGGAAAACTCTGCTTGCGAGATGTAGGAATTTGCAGTTAGTTCTTCAGTGGTTGCATAGATGGCGCTGTAGTACTTTTTGCCACGTTCATATTATTGTCGCTACAATACACCCACATAAAATATATGTCCAGGGCATTACATTAAAACATAACGGTACACAAGTGCAGCTTATTTTAATAGAAATTTCTTCCAGCTGACCTGCGAGATGAAAGTTGGATGAGATATGTAGACACAGTGTAGTTTACAGGGTCAAAGTAATGACATTGACGGGCCTGTTGGTCTAGTGGTTAGTGGCCCTGACTGCTGAACCGAATATCTTGGGACACACACACACACGGCTATCTGATCCCAAGCTAAGCAGAGCTTGTGTTATGGTAACCAGACAACTGACATACATACTTATATATTATGGTTTTTGTTTTGTACTAAATATGATATTTGTAAAAAATTTAAAAATGAAAATAGGTTTACAAAAAAAAAAACATTAAAGAAAAATTCAAAATTCCTTTATAATTTTACTTTTTTTTTAAACCTGACGCAAAAAAGAAGGTTGTATGTGTGTGTGTATGTGTGTGTGTATATGTAACCGTGCGAAGCCGGGGCGGGCCGCTAGTAATTTATAAATACATACATAATATTATAGATAAATCACACCCAGACACAGAACAAACAATCATGCTCATCACACAAAGTTTGTCCTGGGTGGGAATCGAACCCACGACCTCCGGCTCAGCAGTCAGGGCCACTAACCACTAGACCAACAGGTCCGTCAAATCCTCAACAAAGTGAGTTACGTATTTATTTACACTATACCCATTAACCATAATTATTGTTTCCAGAATAAAGCAATGCACAGAAGTGACGATGCAAGATCTGGTATCAACCCACCACGAGATGGCTCATATTCAGTACTACCTGCAATACTCCGAGCAACCACAACTCTTCAGGGATGGCGCTAACCCAGGTAAGGCACAGACATACAGAAATTCACTCATCGGCAACGACGCGCTGGTTGAGTCAAAGCTCCAGAGCCTGGAGCATCGCCGACGCGTTGCCAGCCTTTCGGTTTTCTATCGGTTACATTTCGGAGAGTGTGCGATGGAATTGCACAGCCTAATTCCGCCAAGCCCGTTCCATCATAGGACTACAAGACGTACGGCGATGCGCCACCGTTACATGGTAGACATCCCACCCACACGCACTAAACGGTTTGGGAATACCTTCATTGTGCGTACTGCTAAGGAGTGGAATTCCCTGCCGGACTCTGTATTTCCTGATAGCTATAACCTGGAGGTCTTCAAGTCAAGAGTGAATAGGTTATTTCTAGGTAAGCGTGCTTCATCGTCGACCACATCATCACTTACCATCAGGTGAGATAGTGGTCAAACGCGAACCTAACACTAATAAAAAAAAAACAGTATTTTTTTAAACGTTGCCCCACACTAGGAATTTCTCCTGTATCGTGGGTGCGTTTACAAACATTTAAACTGACATACACAAACAGCCAGACCCGGAACAACTATCTGTAGGCCATATTTTTCCCGTGCGGGGATCGAGCCCGCGACACGCGGTGCAGCAGTCAATCGCTCAGCCACTGAGCCAACCGTGCCGTCAAATTACTTTTGAAAGCAAAATTAGTTTTGGCAGTTTTTCCAAAACACCAACTTTCCTTGTAAACAAATAACAAAGTCCTAAAAATTATTAGTTTATCATAAAAAAGAAAACACGTAGGTATGAATAGAAATCCAAAAAGAATCTCTCCGGCGGGGAATCGAACCCCGGTCTCCCGCGTGACAGGCGGGGATACTTACCACTATACTACCGAAGATATGATAATAGATGGCTAAATTACCGATAGATTTCTAAAAAGCGAATTTATTTAAAGTATAGTATAGTTGTCAAACATATGCCTTAACATTACGCCAGTAATCTAAAAAGAGTTAGACAGAGGCGTGTGTAAAAGTTAAACTCATATCAAATCAAATCAAATTATTTATTTCAATTAGACCATTACAGGCACTTTTGAATGTCAAGAAACACAATGAATCTACAGTCCCGGTCACAAGGCATAACAACTTGTGAAAGTACTGTAGTTGCCCATTCCAAAGCGTAGATCTCTATGTAGAAGAATGGGCAAGAAACTCTATGGACATTATAGTGAAATTACTTAAACACCCAAGTTTTTGTGTCTAAAGATAAAATCATATCATCATATCTACTGCAAGCTAGCTAAATGACACACAGTATTCTCATTAAATGTAATACCTTAAAACTGACATCATCATCTGCCTAGCCTTTTCCCAATTATGTTTGGGTCGGCTTCCAGTCTAACCGGATGCAGCTGAATATCAGTATTTTACATGGAGCGACTGCCTATCTGACCTCCACAGCCCAGTTAATACTGGGTAATACGATACCCCTTGGTAAGACTGGTTGTCAGACTCTCGGAACACTGACTACCTGTAACGACTGTCAAAGATCTACAAATGACAGCCGGGACCAACGGCTTAACGTGCTTTCCGAGGCACGGAGGAAACTCGGTATGTAACAAGTGGTCACCCATCCACAGACCAACCTAGGCAAGCGCGGCTTAACCTTAAGATCGACCCCGAGCGGCTGCTATTATTTAGCCACGAGCTCCTCCTTAAAACTGACATAGTTACTAATATTATAATTAACACTTGAAACGGGATATTTACCATGTTTGTTATTTTTATCGAGTTTCCGATATTTCGGCGATGTTGCAAACGCCATGATCGCGGATGAACTGAAGTTATTGCGGGTGGATGTTTACGAGCAGTCAAAACGTTCTACCCTCTTTCTTATTCGTTTTTTGCGTTCGTTACCACTAACACCGTCACATCATTAACATCGTCGATAAAAATAACAAACATGGTAAATATCCCGTTTCAAGTGTTAATTATAACAAACTAGCTTGCGCCCGTGGCTTCGCCCGCGTTAAATTTGGGGTAACACAGTTCCCCTTGCGCCTTATTGATTTGTAATAGCAACGCTAACTTTTCCCTTTTCTTCCCTCTTCTCCCTCACATCCCACTTTTTTTAAACAAAAATTAGCCTATGTCCGTCTGGTTCCCAACTATCTACGTACCAAAATCCATCACAATCGGTTTAGCCATTAAAGCGTGAAGAGGTAAAAAACAAACAAACAAACTCACTTTCGCTTTTATCATATTAGTAAGGAAGTAAGGATAAGGATGTAATACCGTGGTTAAAATAGTCATGGAACAATATAAGGGAGTCTAAAATGGCCATCTAAACAAAATCATAATACCTAATAGTAACCTATTATTATGATTATCTTTGATAATATGAATCCTTACTAATATTATAAAAGCGAGAGTGAGTTTGTTTGTTTGTTACGTCTTCACGCTTACATGGTTAAACCGATTTTGATGAATATTGGTACAAAGATAGTTGGGACAATTACTACTGGGAAGATTGCTAAGATAACTAAGATTACTAAGGGTACTAAAATTACAAAGTTTACTAAGGGTACTAAAATAACAAAGATTATTAAAAGTACTAAAATAATAAAGATTACTAAGGGTACTAAAATTACAAAGATTACTAAGGGTACTAAAATTACAAAGATTACTAAGGGACTAAAATTACATAGATTACTAAGGGTAATAAAATTAAAAAGATTACTAAGGGTACTAAAATTACAAAGATTACTAAGGGTACTAAAATAACAAAGATTATTAAAAGTACTAAAATAACAAAGATTACTAAGGGTACTAAAATTACAAAGATTACTAAGGGTACTAAAATTACAAAGATTACTAAGGGTACTAAAATTACAAAGTTTACTAAGGGTACTAAAATAACAAAGATTATTAAAAGTACTAAAATTACAAAGATTACTAAGGGTACTAAAATTACAAAGATTACTAAGGGTACTAAAATTACTAAGATTACTAAGGGTACTAAAATTACAAAGATTACTAAGGGTACTAAAATTACAAAGATTACTAAGGGTACTAAAATTACAAAGATTACTAAGGGTACTAAAATTACAAAGATTACTAAGGGTACTAAAATTACTAAGATTACTAAGGGTACTAAAATTACAAAGATTACTAAGGGTACTAAAATTACAAAGATTACTAAGGGTACTAAAATTACAAAGATTACTAAGGGTACTAAAATTACAAAGATTACTAAGGATAAGGGCAAAACATAGAGGATCTACTTACCTACCTATCTGTAACATCTCACACTATGTAACTTGACCTATGTTTACAAATAAAGTATTCTGATTCTGATTCTGATTCTGATTCTGATACTAAAATTACAAAGATTACTAAGGGTACTAAAATTACTAAGATTACTAAGGGTACTAAAATTACTAAGATTATAAATATACTACTACTAAGATTTATGATTACTCTGTTTTTTTTTCGTCAGCATTCCACGAGGCAGTCGCGAACGCAGCCACGCTATCAGTCTACAATCTACCTCACTTACAAAGAGTCGGACTTTATCAAAATAAGTGAGTATAGAACTACTACTCCACTTTGGGGACGAACTTTAATGACGTATGTTAAAAACAGGTGGGGAGCGGCCGTTTTTGGTAATGGGAAATCATCAAATAACTTTACCCGCTCTGGATGAAGCGGGGGGAAATGTCAGACTTGTACTGACTAAAACCCACCCATGTTCCTTCTATTGCCCTTTAGGTTCCGGGGCCGCGGTATCTCTTTCGAAGAACCCGCAACGTGGGGAGGGGCTCACAAAACAATCACGGCTAATCACGATAGAGGGAAGGGGATAATGTGGCAATCAGAAAATAGTTAGTTAGTTAGTACGGAAACCTCGAGTTCCGTAAAAACTTGCGACATATACAGCCATATCTTTTGACTGTTTAAACTAAGAAGGGTGATTTTTCACAGCTCTAAGGGACCACAGACTTGAGTATTATATAGTATTTTTAATTTCAACTCTATACCTAAATCTTACCTAGATCTTGAGGTCTTGACAGACAGTCAGGCAGAGGTCTAAAAAAGAAAAGAATTCAATGCAAAACATGTACCTACAAGATTTTTTACCAATCCTTACTAATATTATAAAAGCGAAAGTGAGTTTGTTTGTTACCTCTTCACGCTTTAATGGCTAAACCGATTTTGATGAATTTTGGTACAGAGATAGTTGAGAACCAGTAGACGGAAATACGCTATTTAAAAAAAAAAGTGGGATGTGAGGGAGAAAGAGGGAAGAAAAGGGAAAACTTAGCGTTGCTATTATAAATTAATAAGGCGCAAAGGGAACTGTGTTACCCCAAATTTAACGCGGGCGAAGCCGCGGGCGCAAGCTAGTAATTAAAAAACAACCTCTTCTCTAATGTCTTGTCTAATAAAACAAAGCCTGATTATTTATATCTAAAAAATAAATCTGGGAATAATATTTGGAGAGGGTAGGGTAGAGGTAAAAAATCACATTTTGCTATTCAGTATAACTAGGAGCATTTGATTTTTGGAGTTTATTCCTTAAGAATCGATTTTCATAATTATATAAGGCGCCCGGTATGAGAAAAATCCGAGGGGTAAGACCTACTAAAGTAACGAAAGTGTGTCACGTTTTTAGTGCGCAACTTTCTAATTTGGCTGTGAGTGTTTTTCATTAATTTGTGAATTTACCCTTTCATATGATATTAATCTTTTTTCAGTTGAATAAACTCTTTTTGCGTATGGTTCGATACTCGTACTTAACCGATTCGTTGCGACGCCCATTTTGGTGCACTTTTATGCGTGGCGACGAACAAATATTTCGTGACACGACAGTCGTGTCAAGCGCCATATCAGTTGATGACACGCCTATTGTGCCATAAGCCATGTACAGAAAAAAATGCTCTTTTTTTTTGTTTTCCCTTGAATTGTATTCAGTCGACTTCCAAAATCGAAAGTAAACGGTCAGTTACTTTGTGTTAAGTGGTTTTGAACTGATTATACAGGGTGGCCAGTTGATAGGCGTCCAAAGAAAAAATTTAGATGCCTTATGCTAAGGGGTACTCGAATTACCCCCATGTATGTTCCGCGATTATTTGTAGTTAAGGAGCTAGAATTTTTTTAAGTACTTTTTTCAAAATTTTCACCTACCATTGGTTTTTATTTTTTATGTCTTTATTCCTATCATTTTTAGATATTCTTTTTTGTGGAATCTTTTAGCGATAACAATAGCTACCATGCAAAAAAAATCCGTTTGCCTAGGCATTGTAGAACTTACCACAAAATTAGTCCAAAGTTCAAAATAACCATTAGAGTTCGATAATGAAAAATGTTCAGAGCCTAACAAAAAAATAAGTTGGGGTTGCCAGAGGTTTCTAAATGATCTTAAAAACTTCTATGGACCTTCAACAGACAAAATCAGTAAAAAAATATAGAGCTTGATCGGGGATTATTTCCTGTAATTAGCGTTGATAGCAATAAAGGTATTTTTACAGTTATTGTTATAATTTGGGATTTCTTTATTTTTGCCACTTTTATGATAAAAAAATACGGTAGATAGTTTACAAATTTTATTAAAACACGTTACAAAAGGTTTTCAAAGTGCCTTCTTACCACGGAAATGCACAATCTACATCTACGGAGGAAATTGTCTTTTAGTTGTAAACCATGTCTCGTCTCAGTGTTAAGTTAACGTCTGACAGCAAAATTGGTAATTCTTCAAGATGTGATCTAGATTGTGCAATTCTGTGGTAAGGCGGCACTTTGAAAACCTTTTGTAACGTGTTTTAATAAAATTAAATGAAATGCACTATCTACATCTCCGGAGGAAATTGTCTTTTAGTTGTCTAAAGGCTTCTCTGTTACTTCTTACAACATTTCCCGCTTCTTCAATTTTCCGGTTTAGCTCTTCCTCATTGTTAGTGTCCCGTGCGTACCATCACGAGCCTGGACGGCAGCTCGAATGGTGGTGGTAAACTAATTGGTAGTTCACCGTTGAGAACGCCGGACCACATGTTCACACTGAAGCGGTGTTGAAAATTTTATGGTCTTACGGAATGAGGATTCTCGATAGCGGACTATGGAGAATCCATAGCCAGACCGTTGTCCAAGCTCGATGGAGCCACCTACAAAGAGTTCTTGAAGAATTACCAATTTTGCTGTCAGACGTTAACTTAACACAGAGACGAGACATGGTTTACAACTAAAAGACAATTTCCTCCGTAAATTTAGATTGTGCATGTCTGTGGTAAGGCGGCACTTTGAAAACCTTTTGTAACGTGTTTTAATAAAATTTGTAAACTATCTACCGTATTTTTTTATCATAAAAGTGGCAAAAATAAAGAAATCCCAAATTATAACAATAACTGTAAAAATACCTTTATTGCTATCAACGCTAATTACAGGAAATAATCCCCGATCAAGCTCTATATTTTTTTACTGATTTTGTCTGTTGAAGGTCCATAGAAGTTTTTAAGATCATTTAGAAACCTCTGGCACCCCTAACTTATTTTTTTTTTAGGCTCTGAACATTTTTCATTATCGAACTCTAATGGTAATTTTGAACTTTGGACTAATTTTGTGGTAAGTTCTACAATGCCTAGGCAAACGGATTTTTTTTGCATGGTAGCTATTGCTATCGCTAATAGATTCCACAAAAAAGAATATCTAAAAATGATAGGAATAAAGACATAAAAAATAAAAACCAATGGTAAGTGAAAATTTTG
The DNA here is from genome assembly GCA_958449745.1 of Ochropleura leucogaster. Taxonomy (NCBI): domain Eukaryota; kingdom Metazoa; phylum Arthropoda; class Insecta; order Lepidoptera; family Noctuidae; genus Ochropleura; species Ochropleura leucogaster. Next base: position 1,517,759 of record OY288227.1, read on the forward strand.
AAAAAAGTACTTAAAAAAATTCTAGCTCCTAAACTACAAATAATCGCGGAACATACATGGGGGTAATTCGGGTACCCCTTAGCATAAGGCATCTAATTTTTTTTCTTTGGACGCCTATCAACTGGCCACCCTGTATATGTGTTTCACTGAAAATGGATCATAAGTGACTTTTTTATTCAGATGTTATAAACCTTTTGTATTGTTTTATGATTTACATACATATCATACTGGGATTGTAGGTTATAATAAAGATTCTAATTTCTGTTTTTATTATTTGATGTCATTTGTTGTGTTTCATCGATGTGTAGTAGGCAAGTGCCCTAATGATAGCAGAATATGGATACAGATATTTTCCTGCAAAAAAATCTACTTATGTTTTGTTGTCTTTACAGGCGAAAGAGTTATAGAAGAGTCATCTGAGAGCTCAGATCTAATATCTGAGCACTCCGATATCACAACCCATTTAGATTATGCATTTCATTAATACGTACCTAATCGCAGTAATCGTAATGCAACTTATCGAGGTTGTCAACCCCTGGAATTATCTGATTTGCATTATTTCCAGAAACGACGTCTATAATAATGATCCGCATTCAAAAAGATTAATGTTTAGTTCAAGAAGCACCTCAAGAAATTTCGATTTGAGCGAGTTATAAGACATTTAAAAATGACACGAAACGCGTGTCACACGCCATATGTAAAAAAATTGGATGGCACGTCTGTCGTGCCATCCGCAACGAATCGGTTAAGGAGTAAACTCCAGTCGTGCGTCGGAGCTGACACACACTTTTTTTCAAATTCTCCTAGTTATACTGAATAGCAAAACGTGTGAAATTGAGGAGTTGTTGCTAATAATAATGTGTTTTTTGTATTCTTTTTAGAAATATGTTTTCTTTTTTTTGTGGATTGGAAATCATTAAATAACTTCTCCTGCTTTGGGTGGAGCGGGGGGAGTGTCAGACTTTTATTGACTAAAACTCGTCCATGTTCTTTCTTTGGCCCTTCTTTCTTCCTTTTGCATCATCTAATCATATCCTTCTCACAAATATCCCCTTCCACCAGGAGCCTGGACCCGTACGAGGTGGGTATGAACTTCCTGATGACGATGGCGCTGGAGAAGGTGGCCTACCTGCCCTTCGCGTTCATGGTGGACCAGGTAAGACCCACAACATCAAAATTAAAATATTTTATCGTACCACTTGCCCAAAAAAGTGACATTCTATGCGAACATAACAATAGTCATTTTTAATCTGTTAAAAACAGGGAAAGAAAATTGTACTGAATTTCATTCATCCTCTTATTGTTGAGTTTTTATATAAAGCATTATACATATTTTTGAAAAAGGAATACGCATTTAATATTCAGTTATGATTATTAAATAAAACGCTACACTCAGGACTCGTCTTAAATCCCTCGCTTCGCTCGTGATTTAAGTTTTAAACACCCTCGTTACGCTCGGGAGTATACCCCGAGTCCTTCGTTACGCTCGCGATTTAAATCGTCACCCGCGACAGAAGACACTGCTTTATCCCCTTAGTTAATAATCTACTATTGATTCACATAGGCCTACATGGGCACTTATAAAACGTCGAGAAAAGGTGCACGGTTCGGGTTGGTCGTTTCCTATGGAGAAGAACCGACAAGAAACTCCATGGTTACTCTTTTAAAATCATTTGGTTTTACAATGTTGTTGTTACAGCGTTAGTACTAAGTATGTGAGGACAGCGTAGACATACTATTGCAATCACAGAACGTATAATTACATCCTTACTAATATTCTAAAAGCGAAAGTGAGTTTGTTTGTTACCTCTTCACACTTTAATGGCTGAACCGATTTTGATGAATTTTGGTACAGAGATATTTGGAACCCTGGAGACGGACATAGGCATTTTTTTTTAAAAAGAGTGATAAAGAAAACATAGCGTTGCTATTACAATAAATAAGGCGCTAAGGCAAACACTACAGGTGTTATTCCGAATTTAACGCGGGCGAAGCCGCGGGCATAAGATGGAACTTAATATTTTAATTTTTTGCAGTGGCGCTGGTCAATATTTGAAGATGGCGTCCAAAATATGAACACAAGATGGTGGCAAATGAAACTGCGGTACCAGGTTAGTAGACACGGGTTACACCAGCGTTACCTGTTAAATAAAAACGACGTGTAAAAGTATTTGTAAAAACCATGGGGTCTCATTGCGAACAAACAAAAAATAGTTCAAATAAATCTCAATAGATGGCGTTATATGTATCGATTTGTTTTTGAGGTTTGTGTAACTGTTTAAGTTTGACCATGAAAGAAGTATGGCCTTGTTTTTAAAAATCTCCATAACACAAAATCAAGGAATAATGGGCTCCTAGTTCCAAATTCCATGATTTTACTAAATAATATTATGGTGTTGCCTCTGGTGAGAAAAATTTGTACTACGTTGTGGTTAAGTAACTCATTTGCTGTTAATTGTGCTAATAGATGGCGTTGTTTTAAGTTTTACTACACGTCCTAAATGATACATACCATACCTATTTAGATAGAATGAAATAGTTATGAAATGCAAATATATTAAGTAAAACAAAATATATTTCGGACATAGAACAACAAAACCTACTTTTCTTATAATCTATGAATAAAACGCTAATCTGCGCCATAGAATAATAATATAGGTATTTACAATTTTGCGGTCTCAAGTGTCAACTTTGGGAATAAAGTCCTTGAAGCCAAAAGTCGCAAAAAATCATTACAATCTTCATCAAAATTAAGGTTACTTCAAAATAAATGTTTAATCATCGTTCTTCATAATTATGTATGATATTATTAATCTTCAGGTGGATGCTGTTTGATAAATCAATTACATAGGTAGGACCTACAGATTCAATTAAATACCCAAAGGTCTTGTTGTATGTCTTTGTCTGCTATTCTGTATCTACTTTTTATGTATTTTACTGAAAGGCAAAGGCAAACTTATTAATTTTCCGTCAACTTCAAAAATAGCAGAAAATGTATAAATATATCGACTAAATACATACATAACATTACGCCTTATGTCCCATAGGGTTAGGTATTGGTATTTTGTCCCATCCGAGAATCGCACCTAAACCCTACTGCCCAATAGTAGCGCTTGCGACCACTGGACCAACGAGGCAGTCCTACTTACTCATTGTAAATGATAAAGTACTTACATAATAAAAAAAACTATTAAGTAATTTGTTGACGGGCCTGTTGGTCCAGTGGTTAGTGGCCCTGACTGCTGAGCCGGTGGTCGTGGGTTCGATTCCCACCCAGGACAAACTTTGTGTGATGAGCATGATTGTTTGTTCTGTATCTGGGTGTGATTTATCTATAATATGTATGTATTTATAAATTATATAAGTATGTATATCAGTTGTCTGGTGACCATAACTCAATCTTTGCTTAGCTTGGGATCAGATAGCCGTGTGTGAGTTGTCCCAAGATATTTATTTATTTTTATTTATAATTTATTGTGTTTTTTTTTATAAATTTTCCTTCAAACAAAGATCATCATCATCATCCTCCTATTTGGGTAGACCTCTGCCCACCAAAACCCGCTGGGTTAAAGCAGGAGATTTAGCCCGGCGGCATAAGTAGGTACCTACATTACAAGCCGTAATTACCTTTGAAGGCGGCACGAGAACGTCCACCATGACACGTCCAAAAATACGATTTCTATTATATTTATTATATATTATGTATTTTAAAATAATTACCAAGAACCGACTCTGAAGTGGTCAATTTAGTATTAAGGACTGCCATCGGATAATAATTGTTCAAAATACAAAAGAATTAGATGCCGTCTTGTAGCATAAAACGCAATTCAAATGAAACTGATAAGTAGGTACATTAAGCGACTCGAATCTAAAGGTACCTACTCATAAATTACGCTTGCATTTTATTTGTTTGTAGGTATTTTACGCTAAATGTGGGGTGAGACAAACTCAACCCCACATTCAGTTCAATATGCCAGTAAGTGGTTGGATAATATTAGAATGGAAAGTAAATGGCACGGATCTTGAGCGCTTGTTTAACTTCACATGCGCAGAAGATAAATTTTTGGATCTCAAGTTCTCATGCGCTGCCCGACTCTCATGACTGTAGTCTTTTTTGAGAATAAATTTCTTTAAATACCTACATCTCGTAAGTGTTTTTCTATAAGCGTACAGACATCAGCAGTCAGCAGGTCAACCTAGCCAGAACTGTACAATTTCTAAACCTTTGACTGCTGCCACAGAGTACATTTCATACCTATACTGCGGCCGAACAAACTAAATTAGATTTGACAAATTGGGGTAAGTTGATGAACTGGCGTCTGTACTGTACAAAGCGCAAGGTTATCCCCACTCTATCATCTAGCGCCCAATATCCGAGCCGCGCGATACTTACCTACTTTTATAGGTAGGTACCAACACAGCATACAAATATTACTACCTACTTAGTTAAGTCAGTTAAGTAACAATTTGTAATTAAAATACAAAAAATTACACACTCGAAACTGAGTCTGTTAAAAAATAACTCCCTGCCCTGTGTCTCCTATCATTGCAAGAGCTATTTCGATATTATAAATAATTTTAATTGATTTAAATACTTGATAATTATCATAATTTGCGTTAACGTTTACGCCGAACCTAACAAATAACTAAGTCTGCCGAAAAACATGGACCTATACCCCACGCCATAGATAGTATAATCCCACGCTCAAGAAATCATGCGCTATCGCAAAGTAGGCGATTGCCGAGTATCGTAAGCTTCAAGGTCAAACGGCTACCATAATTTTGTATGCAGTATGGTTTTATCGCCATCTATTGGTTCTTTGTGTAAACTAAACTATCGCTGCAAGCACCATCTAGCGCCGTTGTGAGTAAAAAAAAAGGGGTGTGTGTACTTATGTACACGCGTTAGAAGTTATACTTCTTTGACGTACTTATAGAAAAATAATTATAGGCTAATATTTGAATTTTATCACCATAATCAATATCAGTTCAGCACACAACACTTTCTCGTTCATGTTTACAAACACGATCAAGGAAACAACAACAGAAACAAAACTGACAAAATACAACAACCTCAATGATTTATATTGGTTTAATACTATCTAATTTTTGACATAAAAAAAAATATTGATTCAGGATATTGATGAATATTTAATTGAGGTGCCAGGCTGTTTATCGTGACAGTATCCACCTTATGAAGCATTAAATCTGCATCTGTTATCTGCAATTAGAGTAAAAAATACTTATTACTTACACTTTGTTTAAAGTAAAGTAATAAATTGTTTTTTTTTGGTGTTATTATCTTAATACTACGCGCTGCTCAGCACCTGTTGGTCGTAGCGTGATGTTATATAGCCTATAGCTTTCCTCAAGAAATGGACTAGGATCCAACACTAAAAGAATTTTCCAATTCCAACCAGTAGTTCCCGAGATTAGCGCGTTCAAACAAACAAACTCTTCAGCTTTATAATATTAGTATAGATAACATAAATGATAAGGTTTTAAATGTACTTATGTAATTTGATATTTAGTCCCTTTATTGTTTTATAATGTGCTATCTATACATTCTATAACACCGGGTATGTTAGTTTTCTTATAAAACCTAAAATAAATAACATTTTAAATAAGTACTAGTACACCTAAATAATGTAATCAAGGGTTTAACAAAGGTGTAAGGTTTAAAAGATATGCAATGTCTGCAAGCAGCCATTTGTGACCGTACAATTTACTTTCACATTGAGCTGATAAAAGATGTAGTTCGGGATGGGTACTGAATTCAATAATTTGGTCACAAAACTTACTTTATAATGCTGTAATATAATAGTAATAGAAAAGTTACCTGTAATTTTTATTAGTTGTTAAATATAGTGGCATCAGAAGCTGAACCAGGCCAACAGGCTACTAAATTCATATTTCATCATTTTACATCACACAGCTTATATTAGGGGATCCCTTTCAATATCTAAATTCTCCAGTCTCTGAACCTAAGGAAAGAATTGAATTGTGTTAACAAAAATTAATATAGTAAAACCTAATCCCATCCCCTACTAAATAACACATGGGTGATGAAATAAAATTATTATATGATTTACAAGGTACCAATGAAACAAATAAATACTGCTATAACATACAAAAAACTGATGATTTAGATACACCAACAAAGTCAGTCACTGGTATTAGCATTGTCCATAATGCGTAAAATCGTAGTCATTATGAGTTGGTGAAAAGGATGTATCATGTATACCATGAGTAAAATGCGTAATGAATGGTGTTGTTTTGGTTGTCTCAAATGAATATTATGCGGTAAGACATACACATACCTGGCTCCTTGGCTTCGACATGTAAACTTTGTACAGGTGGCTTACCCAGCGGAAAATCTAACTTGGAATTCATTATTATCGAAGATACTAAAATGATCCATCTTCAATTTATATCTTCATTGATTAGAACCACTTTCTTCAACTGGTTCGGAGTTACTCCAGCCCAAAAATCTTTCAAAATAACTTGATTCACTATCTGAACAAGATATTTTACATTTTTGAGGATAGCCGACCGAAATCGAACAGTAAACACATTGCAAACGGCTCGTAACTTTGACAGTTCGTTGACATTTATACTTTTATAAAAACACCAAAATAATATTCATTTATTCACACTGTTTAATTGTACTGTAACGAAACACGTGCTATAAATATAAAAATACTAGAAAGTAGATTTTATACAACTTGAACGTATGTTATCGATTTTCATGCCACCTAGAACTAACTTCACGATGACCGATACAGTGTGACCAACTACAAATTAGAGATCCTGCCCAACTTAGGCAAAAAAACAGACAAATCCTGCCAAAATCGAAAGCACAAAATGCCAATGTAATTTAATAAAACTCCAAAAATTTAAAATAAATAGACACATTACTTTTTGGAGTTTTATTTAAAATAATTGATCTTAAAGTCTAAAACTGAACTGAATTAAATTATACATTCGTATTAAAATCGAATTCTTCTTGATCACTTTCTTTATACATCGCTTTTGTCATTTTGTCAACAAAAGTGCCAGAGAGTAAAATAAAGGGCTAAACCTGCCAAAATGCAGGTTCCTGCCACATATGGTCACACTGGATACCACCTAGAACTAACTTCATGTTGTCGCTGTAGTACCAAATCACTCTCATCAATTTTCTCCATCGCCCCAAAAGAAGTATAACTTCAAAAAATAGCCTGAATAGCCCGAAGAAATGAGCAAGTTATGGCGGTCACGTTTCTTTGTATGAGATGGAGTATCTGTACGTTAGTATTATATTATCTGTGGTAAAAACAATACGATTGACGAGCCTGTTGGTCTAGTGGTTAGTGGCCCTGACTGCTGAGCCAGAGGTCGTGGGTTCGATTCCCACCCAGGACAAACTTTGTGTGATGAGCATGATTGTTTGTTCTGTGTCTGGGTGTGATTTATCTATAATATGTATGTTTTTATAAATTATATAAGTATGTATATCAGTTGTCTGGTTACCATAACACAAGCTCTGCTTAGCTTGGGATCAGATAGCCGTGTGTGAGTTGTCCCAAGATATTTATTTATTTATACTTGCAAAATTAACATGATTTACAATAAATTAAAAACGGTTTTGACAAAAAAAAAGCGACTTCCCAAAAAGCAAAGAAATCTTCCGGAAATCGGTGACTTTCGTTTGAGTCTAAGGGCCGATTTCACCAATTTATTGAGATCGAGATCACATAATATAACACACCTTCTTGCGCTTTATTGGCTCCACCAGCACCATTGAGAGCTCGGTACCACCTTGAGGGTCTTCACAATCACATCGAAGTGCTTGATTGGTTTCACCAGAACCAATGATAGCATGGTGGGACGGGTTGAAATAAAACATCTGAAAACTGATTTCACCTTTCGAATTTCGAATTTCGTTCTCTAAAATGAAGTTTCCGAGGACAAACAGCGTAATAGTTGTCACAAAAACGAAAAACGTTTAGAATTTGCAACATACCAAAGCGACTTACTGCGTCTATAAAACGAAACATGTCAGCATTTCAAAACGTTGCAAGTTATCAAAATCACAGTAAAAATATGGACAGTACGGAAACTACGTACTAACGTTCGAAACGGCACACTCACACTAACACGCGAATACGAGACCTCTAAGCGGACATCGCGGTGCTGTCAGTCGTGAGTGCCGCGTCAAGACGAGTGGTTGCATTTACTCCATAATCATAATGCATAAATAAGACAAAATCGGTTTTATAGTACCCTTTCCTTGTATCCTAATAGTTTATTTGAAGAAGATATTCATAAGAATGAGAATTCATTAAAGTATAAAATTTAATAATAAAGTATTCCGAACATGTCGTAGCAGACGAAAATATTTTTAGTAAAAAATTTGTAACTGTGTAATATAAAGATATTTCTTTTTTTAATGTAGTGGTTTTTTAATTGCTATCATTTTCGGGTTAAAACCCAGTACTATGCGTTTCAAATTAGAAAAGGATTACCTTGGCTCTATATTAGAATTCTCTTATGCCTGATGCACGCCTTTCTAATACTTATACGCTCTTAAATAAACAATAACCATATGAAAATAACATGAACAAGATAAATATTAGCATCACATATGCCGCGCGTCGCTTGCGGCGTCCACCGCACGCCCTTCCGACAAATACCGAAGGACACGTTTTCATCTATCCGCGGCTCACGCCAATAATGTAAAAGGTTACGCTATAGTGATAAAGCTCACAAGTTGTTTTGTATTAATATTAAACTGATCCGTGTTATAAACGATCTTTTTTACTAGTATTAACCGAAGCCATGAGATTGCTTACTTAAATTTTATTTTTTAACTACGTTTTTAACGTGATAAAAAAATCGAGTTAAAATAACAACTCGATTTTTTTATCACTACAGAACACAAAATCCGATATGATATTAAAAATAGTTCAGTTTCAAAAACATTTAGGCCGTGCGCTGCGTTAGGCGGGCGCACGGCGCGGGCGCCCGCTTGGCGTGCTGTTTCATAACGCAGCGCACGGCCATTGGCCGAGCGCTGCGGCGGGCGACCCGTTGCACGCAGCGCTGATCTATGAGATTACATGAAACAGCACGCCACGCGGGCGCCCGCGCCGTGCGCCCGCCTAACGCAGCGCACGGCCTTAGAGTGACAACGCTAAAGCTGCAGTGGAGCGTAGGTATTTATTTCTACAACTTGGCCTAGTTTTCTTACTGTCCAGACTTATACTGTGTCAAAATTGTTTATATCATTGTGTCAATTTTATATTTCGTTTCGCGATGTGCTGCAAGCTTTTCCTATTTCTTTACGCAAAAGGTATGTCGTTGACCGGTGGATATGGGACGCTGTGCGTAGCGTACCTTAGGAGGACCAAATTTTGAAGTGATTGAACAAAAAGCGGGTGCTGTACGTCTGAAGAAAATTTCGCATGAAACAACGTACTTCTTCCAAGCTCAAATCTTCTGGTCGGTTATGAGTTCATCGGTTGTGAGTTCGTGCAACTCTGTTTATTTGTGAGTGCAGCCTTGAGGAAATTCGCTGTCGTACTGGTATGGCTAAAAGTGCAATGTCCAACCTGGGAAAAATTTGGAAGACGCGACATCCGGCGGATTATTGGTCCGTGTACTGGTGTTCTCAATATTTCTTTTTTGGCTCTGTAATGTGGTGCAACAAAAGTCGTGAAAGCAGAAAAATGGATGTTTTAGATGTGGTGTTTGTGAAAGCTGATACGTAATCCATGGACCGAGATATGACCGTAATGTGAGCATCTCGTCCAACTCGTCCACGAGAACAACATCACCAAACTACTTTCCTCAATCGACATGAGCGTATTTTCTGATTTTTCAGACATATTATTATGTGTGCGTGTCTGAAAAAACGTGTAATACTGGGCCGGATAGAAAGAAAACGCGCGCAAGGCAAAGCGCCTGCAATATCAAAAAGGCTATTTGAGACAGTTTCTACCGAATGATTCGAACTACAGGAGACCGCAAACTTGGAGACGGGTCATATGTGGTCGCTCTATCCTGAGCAGTGATAGAACTACGAAAAAAGTAGAACATGAAAGTAATCTAATCAAACGATGTAATGGCTCTTGTTTTATTAATAATTGCTATATTTTTAATGCAAATGTTTAAATAAAAAGCTTAAAACAAAGCGTATTTTCTTCACAATATTGTAGAGAGTTCCCCGCCATCTATTGATACATTGTTGAACTAACTTCCGACCGTATACGCAAAAAAGTATAAATGACGGACTTTTTAAATTGATTTATTCCATTTAGTGTCTCAAGGACCCGAGCCTCATCGAAATCATATAACTACATTAAAATAGCTACCTACTATACGCTGCTACTAATAACATCCTTACTAATATTATAAAAGCGAAAGTGAGTTTTTTTGTTTGTTTGTTACCTCTTCACGCTTTAATGGTTACACCGATTTTGATGAATTTTGATACAGATATAGTTGGGAACTAGGAGACGGACATAGGCTATTTTTTTTTTTAAAAGAGTGGGTGATGAGGGAGAAAGAGGGAAGAAACAGGAAAACTTAGCGTTGCTATTACAAAACAATAAGGGCCTATGCACACCACGTTTTTTAAAGGCGCCGTCGACGCGCGTTTTGGGAACGCGCGTCGCCGGCGCGTTTTTATCCTGCAGAGCAGTTTGTTGTCGTTTGTATCGATACAAACGCAACGAGGGAAAGGGAAGTGTGAATCTACGCTAGTAGCAATCGAGCGATTTGGTGCACCGCACGTCTTTGGAACAAAAAAATGGAACCTTTCGACACAGAAAACTTCATAACTGAAATTCAAAACCGGCCAATATTGTGGAATTCACGATTGCCGGATTATTCGTCGTTTGCATCGCGTCTGTATCGCTACACACGCGCGTTTGCATCGCGTCTGTATCGCTACACACGCGCGTCTGTATTTATACAGGAGTGCAAAGGTCTACAGGCTGCGTCTGACTTGCGTGCGTATCGCGTCTGTATCGCTACAAACGCGCGTCGACGGCGCGTTAAAAAAACGTGGTGTGCATAGGCCCTTAGGCGCTACCAAATTCAACGCGGGCGAAGCCGCGGGCAAAAGCTAGTTCCATATAAAGACGTGATTCACTTTATCGTCGTTTTGGGGCTTTTAACTCTATGTCATAATTTCAATAATTTTCGTCACGGTAACAAACTTTTTGGAACCCTCCAAGAAGTTTGTTATATATTTAATATAAGAAGTTGTTTTTAATCTGTGAATGCACATTTCATTGGACAAGGAAAACACAATCAGATAGGAATAAAAACCACTTTTACAAAGAGAATCTTTAATAACAAATGATTTATGTAGGTATAATTATATCACACCGGTTGTTCCCAATGACTATGAGTTAGGCTTAAGTGAACTTATTTATCAGTACACCTACATTTTGTTAGTTTCCTTGAATGCCAATCGAAGCCAGTCTGTAGTTTGATGCTACTATTCCTGCTGTTCTGAAAATATATATTTATATTAATTTGAAATACTAAAATGTTTTTGTTGTTAGTAAATAATGGACCGTTACTGATTTATTGTTATTAACTGTTTAGTTCCTTATCCAGGCAAAATACCAATGGCTGGAATGAAGCCTTACAGCTCTGACTCTTTACATATAATTCTATATGCAGCGGAATCCATGCAAATCGGCAGACATCACTAATATCACCTAATTGCATAGAAACGTGGAGCACATTTCAACTAATAAAGGCCATCCTGTGGTTTCTAAATAACAAACAGTCGGTACCTAATAGCTTACGCCAAGACCACAGCTGAATAAAATGAATCATTATTTGGTACTTACATGTCTGTACGAATCTATTTTACCGTCTGCAGAATACAGGTTCACCTCTTGGTTTTGTGAGATGAAATCGTGTAATAAATACCTGGTCGTCAAGGATGACAAACTGTTCTTTTCTCTCGCGTGTCAATCTTGGACGACCAACATCCTCATCGCAACGTTCACGTGAACAGTTTTTCCACTTTACGTAGCCAAATACCAACAATATCAATATTTTTAATCCTTACTAATATTATAAAAGCGAAAGTGAGTTTGTTTGTTTGTTTGTTTGTTTGTTTGTTTGTTTGTTTGTTACCTCTTCACGGTTTAATGGCTAAACCGATTGTGATGAATTTTGGTACATAGATAGTTGGGAACCAGGAGACGGACATAGGCTAATTTTTATTTAAAAAAAGTGGGATGTGAGGGAGAAAGAGGGAAGAAAAGGGAAAACTTAGCGTTGCTATTACAAATCAATAAGGCGCAAGGGGAACTGTGTTACCCCAAATTTAACGCGGGCGAAGCCGCGGGCGAAAGCTAGTAATAAATATTTTACAAAAGTGATGGCACTGCCAATACACTGACAGCTCATAGTTTGGTTTTCGACTTGATCGACACAAATCGGGGCGATCAATCCTAACTTTAGTTAATAAATCTGATCACGTGATTTGTTCACAGCGAGGGAACGAGATAGCTACAATTTTGTAGCCTGTCTTTATCTCGCAATTGCCTATTGTCATTGTCATTATTGTTGTTTAATATTGTAAGTTTATTTTATTGAAAATATGGATTTTATTGGCTGTGTAAAATATAAACTCTTCACGTGAGCTTTGGGATGTTTGTCGCTCAAGATCGATAAACGAGAGAAAGGAATATTTTATCAACCTTGATGTTCAGGAATTTATAACATGATTTGGATTTCACCAAACCAACACTTCTGCCTGTACTGGAGTCTATCAACGATAAATTAGTGCCAGCAGTAGAGGTCCTAAGGCTGATATGATGATGATGTGATGAATATCTAATTTAACTGGCAAATACGAGTGTGAACTCACAAAATTGGTTCACTAAGCTGACTTCCTCAAAACAATATGTGTACTTATCTCATGTGTAGTTAAAGATTTTCTTAAATAAAGTTATTTTTATTCCGAAATGGGAGCGTGTTTATCCTTTTTCATACGAAATGTGCATTCACAGGTCTACAAACAGCTCCATCCATTAACTTTAAAACAAACTTCTAGGCTTCTTCGTTGTACTACTAGATGACTGAAAACTAAATAGGTAGTCTAAAGAATATACGCTATTTATTTAAATAAGCACTTTATTTTTAATCCACATCCAAAATAATATAAAGTATAAGGCGCATCACATCGTTTGATTAGATTACGATGATTCATGTGAAATCTTCTTCAAATCCGCAATTTTTCGCTGTACTCGTTTTTATTCAACAACTTTAAAATACTGATTCACTAACTTTAAAGTGTCTAATTGTTGCCATTTTCATTTAACACCATTACTTTAGTTATTTATAGGAATAGAAAAAAGCAAGTAACACAATGACACAACTGTAAATACAGGTTTGACAATTAATTGCATTTTGATATTCTGGCGATTTCGAGAATAATACTCGCAGTAGGTTGCTTTTCGCTGTTGCAAAAGCTAAACGCACTACGTTTTTGTGAAAAAATTGCGATCTTTGAGTTCTTTGCCATGGAAACGTAAAAATTGTTTGATTTTATGATCTTTTGCCATGGAAACGTAAAAAGTGTTTGATCTTTAGATCACGAAAACGACCTTAATCGAGATCATGTTACAAAATCGGTGAAATCCACCCATAGATTTCTTCCCGTCGTTTTATCCATTTTTTTGGAAGCACTTAGGTACCTAGGTTTTTGTGCAAAATGTTTTTGGAGTTTATTGAAGTTTACTCCTTAAGAATCGATTTTCATATATAAGGCGCCCGGTATGAGAAAAATCCGAGGGGTAAAACCTACTAAAGTAACGAAAATGTGTCACGTTATTGGTGCGCACCTTTAGTGCGCAACTTTCTAATTTGGCTGTGAGTGTATTAAGACGTACATATGGTATGCTGTATAGGCGACTATACCTATATACTATATGTTATTGGGCTTGTTTGTTTCTATCAGTGTCGATGTATTTATATTGCTATTTCTTTTCATTCATTTGTGAATGTACCCTTTCATATGATATTAATCTTTTTTCAGTTGAATAAACTCTTTTTGCGTATGGTTAGATACTCGTACTTAAGGAGTAAACTCCAGTCGTGCGCGGAGCTGACACACACTTTATTATTTTCATTTTGAATTGTGGTACAATGGTTCACAGGGTATAACCCAAGTTCTTATAGAATAGAGTTATAATTTTTCATTGCTACTAAGAGATATTAACATATCGTCCATATCTTCCAATATATAAAATTCTCGTGTCACAGTTTTCGTTCCCATACTCCTCCGAAACGGCAGGACCGATTTAAACGAAATTTTGTGTACATATCGGGTAGGTCTGAGAATCGGCCAACATCTAATTTTCATAGCCCTAAGTGACCAGCGGGTGAAACCGCTGGGCACAGCTAGTAATATTATAAAAGCCAAAGTGAGTTTATTTGTTACGACTTGTGATGCGTCTAAATGCCTATCTAACTTCTACCTTACTTTTTTTTTAATGTGTTCCTTTACTATTTGATATTTTTTGTAACAATTCCTGTATTGTGTCTTTTGTTGCATCATCATCTGCCTAGCCTTCTCCCAACTATGTTGGGGAACCCCCTTTGGTAAAACTGGTTGTCAGACTTTCGGAACACTGACTGTAACGACTGTCAAAGATCTACAAATGACAGCCGGGACCAACGTCTTAACGTGCTTTCCGAGGCACGGAGGAAACTCGGTATGTAACGGGTGGTCACTCATCCACAGACCAACCTAGGCAAGCGCGGCTTAACATAAAGATCGACCCGAGCGGCTGCTATTATTTAGCCACGAGCTCCTCGAGTCACCATGACTCTTTTGTTGCATCAAATAAATTATTTATCTTTATTCTAGGGCGTAATACCACCGGTTCCAAGACACGAAGGTGACTTCGACCCTGGCTCCAAATACCACATCATTTCTGATCAGGTTAGTACAAAGTGACTTGATTGTGTTTTAGGGATCCGTAACTCAAATGGAAAGAACGGAATCCCTATAGGATTAATTTTCCGTCTGCTTGTCTGTTATGCGGGTCTGTTGGTCCAGTGGTTAGTGACCCTGACTGCTGCCGGAGGTCGTGGGTTCGATTCCCACCCAGGACAAACTTTGTGTGATGAGCATGATTGTTTGTTCTGTGTCTGGGTGTGATTTATCTATAATATGTATGTATTTATAAATTATATAAGTATGTTTATCAGTTGTCTGGTTACCATAACACAAGCTCTGCTTAGCTTGGGATCAGATAGCCGTGTGTGAGTTGTCCCAAGATATTTATATTTTTTATTCGACACGCACACCGAAGGTTCCGTACAAACTTTCGAATAAATAAACGGCCATATCTTTTGACTGCTTAGACTTACCCCCGAATACTGAAACGTCACTCAAAATGTGAGGGCTGCTTAACATTTGAGCAGCTCTTAAACTTTAGATTTTGTATGGTCAAACGTCACTTCTGAGTCTCTGTTAAATTTAAGTGGGACACAAATTTTGAGTGACGTTTCAGTATTCGAATGTTAATGGTTTTTTACAGCTGCAAGAACAACCACTTATTTGACTATATGGTTTAATTTCAACTCGATACCTTCACGCGTTTACGAGATAAAGTGTCTTGACAGATAGACGGACAAAAAATTGATCCAATAAGGCCTGAAACTGCGTTAAGCGCCCGCGACGGGCAACCGTTGCGTGTCTGCGCGCGTGGGCTCTGTGGGTACGTGAAGGACCCTGTCACAGGTACCTTGAGAGTTCATTCGCTTGACCCCATATGACAGAGCGACACTGCAATTTCACAATTACTCTTTCTCTGTCGAAAGTCATTTTCACAATCTTTTTATCAAGCGTTTTGACTGAACAAGCCCGCGCGTGTAACCGCTGGCGGGACCCGTGCGTGTCGCCGCGACGGTGCACTTTTGTATGAAAGCCCGCTTAACGCAGTTTCAGGCCTTAGGGTACCGTTTTTTCCTTTTGAGATACGTAACCTTAAAAAAACAGGGAATTGCACTTTGTCTCTTGGCGCATAATAAAATATGTTTCAAAGAGCATCATAGTTTTTTGTGATCGTCAACTTTACAAGAGACAGTCCCCCAAAACACCAGCTCTTTGCCACTTCCTAGTGTTTTAGCTGGGAAGAAGAAGTGGCGGAACAAACTCCCCAGCAACACAATAGGCTTGATGAACCAGATTTTATACAGTAACTAGCTTTCGCCCGCGGTTTCGCTCGAGTGAAATTCGAAGTAACACTGTTCCCTTTCCTGATTTGATTAGGTACCTGCTACCTGTAGTTTTTGTCTTTGCGCCTTATTTATGTCATAGCAATGCTAAGTTTTCCATTTTCTTCTCTTTTTCCCTCACTTCTCAATTTCTTAAAAAAATTTTGCTTATTTCCGTCTCCAGGGTCCCAACTATCTCTGTACCAAAATTCATCACAATCGGCCATTAAGGCGTGAAGACGTAACAAACAAACTCACTTTCGCTTTTATAATATAAGGGAGTTCAGGCATTAGGCTAAAAAAGTAATGCAATATAATTATTAAATCTAATAAATATAACACAATATTTACAAACTAAAAATAGACACAAAGTAATACTAAAAATATGTACATACAAGTAAAAAATGGTAAATTACAAGGCGTTAAAAAATCCCTGGTAATTAAAACGGTATAGTGCCAATTAGTTACTTTAATTAAAGTGCTCTCCTTAATCTACAAACTTTTGTTTTTATAATCGTACTAACGATTATAAAAACAAAAGTTTGTGAAACTATATTTATGTTATTGTATGTTTGTTACGCTTTTCCGCTAAACCTACTGGATCGATTTTTAAGAAAATTCACATATTTGTTTGGTTGTTTGTTACGTCTTCACGCTTTAATGGCTACACCGATTTTGATGAATTTTGGTACAGATATAGTTCGGAACCAGGAGACGGACATAGGCTAATATTTAAAAAAAAAAACTGGGAGAAAGAGGTAAGAAAAGTGAAACTTAACGTTGCCATTACAAATCAATAAGATGCAAGGGAAACTGTGTTACCCCGAATTTAACGCGAGCGAAGCCGCGGGCAAAGGCCAGTAGGTACATAAAAACATGTCAAAAATTTCATTTTTTTTTTGGCTTATTGGCTTTAGATTATCTATGCGCACATGCTGACATACGATTTTTATTTAAATTTAATTACCTTGTTTTAGAAATCGTATAAGAGAACAAGTCTTAAAAAAACAACGAATAAGTGTCGTAGAAACGGTCATCTCTTAGTTTTCTAAGAAAAAGTGAAAAAATAAAATATTTATGTGTAAATAGCATCATAAAGCTCTTAAAACTGTCAAAATATTGTAGAAAGAAAATATTTTTAATCTCTCACAGAATTATTTTTAGGGCGTGTTGAACACAAATTACGCTCTCCTGTAAACCTCGGTTTTTGACTCAACCTTATGTACAGACGCCTGCACATCAAGCTACTACAATCTGTCAGATTTCTTTGATAGATTTTCGACTTTATTTCTGAAGTATTAGGTTCAAGGTTCATTGGGAAAAATTGACAGTTTCGGGTAGCTTGACCTGCAGGCGTCTGTACATAAGGTTAAGTCAAAAACCGAGGTTAAAGCGAAAGTGAGTTTGTTTGTTTATTTGTTAGTTTGTTTGTTACCTCTTCACGCTTTAATGGCTTAACCGATTTTGATGAATTTTGGTACAGAGATAGTTGGGAACCTGGAGACGGACATAGGCTAACATTTTTTTATAAAAAAGTGGGATAGGAGGGAGAAAGAGGGAAGAAAAGGGAAAACTTAGCGTTGCTATTACAAATCAATAAGGCGCAAGGGGAACTGTGTTACCCCGAATTTAACGCGAGCGAAGCCGCGGGCAAAAGCTAGTGTTAAATAAATGCAAAATATCAAAGTACGATGAAGTACGATCGGGTTCGATCCCCGCACGGAACAAACATTTGTATGTCCTACAGATAGTTGTTCCGAGTCTGGCTGTTTGTGTATGTGAGTTTAAATGTCTGTAAACGCACCCACGATACAGGAGATATTCCTAGTGTGGGGCAACGTTTTCTTAAAGAAATCTTTCTCTCTTCTAATTTCAGGAGTACATCAAATACTTTCTAGCAACCATCTTGGAGTTCCAGATCTTTGAGCAGCTGTGTTCTGTATCTGGGCACACAGGACATATGTACGAGTGTGACATCTATAGAAGCAGAGACGCTGGAAGAGTTTTAAGGTCAGTTCGTACTGACGGGCCTGTTGGTCTAGTGGTTAGTGGCCCTGACTGCTGAGCCGGAGGTCGTGGTTTCGATTCCCACCCAGGACAAACTTTGTGTGATGAGCATGATTGTTTGTTCTGTGTCTGGGTGTGCTTTATCTATAATATGTATGTATTTATAAATTATATAAGTATGTATATCAGTTGTTTGGTTACCATAACACAAGCTGTGCTTAGCTTGGGATCAGATAGCCGTGTGTGAGTTGTCCAAAGATATTTATTTATATTTATTTATTAGTTAACAAAATTTGGTAAAAGATTTAGCATTGCCATCCAACGTGGTAATGCTGTCAGCTTTCTGTGGGCACTTGAGAGCGATGCGGACGAATGTTTTGACGCCCTGTAATTATTTTTATACTTGTACATATTATTTATATTTTTAAATAATAACAACATTTGAAGAACCGCTTTCTGTACGTAGTGTTAGTAAGTAGTAGTGCTATTCTGACCTCCACAACCCAGTTAGTACTGGGTAATACGATAAATTTAAAAGAGTGTCCATGGATATTCTTGCCCATTCTTCCCCATAGAGATCTACGCTTTGGAATGGGCAACTACAGTACTTTCACAAATTATTATGTCTTGTGACTGGGACTGTAGCAGCATATTTTTTTTTTGTTTTTGACCTTGACATTCAAAAGTGCCTGTAATGGTCTAATTGAAATAAATGCTTTGAGCTTGAGTTTAAGCTTCCCCGCTCTGGGCGGAGCAGGGGGGGGCGACAGACTTGTACTGACTAAAACATGGGTGGGTTTTAGCCAGTACAAGACTGATACTCCCCTCCGCCCAGAGCGGGGGGGAGCTTATTTGGTGATTTTCCATCCACAAAAAGGATTATCCCGGTACTAACTGCGTTGTGGAGGTCAGATAGGCAGCCGCTCCATGTAAAATACTGGTATTCAACTGCACCTGGTTAGACTAGAAGCCGACCCCAACATAATTGAGAAAATTTAAGCAGATGATGATTAAATTTATATTTATTTTTGGAACGAAGTCCTTATCGCGCGTTGTGAAAGGGGGCTAGACGGAAAAAAATCTTACGAAAAGTTGTCACGACTTTTTTTGCTATAGTAAGCTATTGTAAGCTGTACGGTGTCGCATATGATTCTCTGTCTGTCTGTCTGTCTCTCTCTCTTATAGAAAGCAAGCCAGATATTTTCATTTCTATAGGAACTTCGTTCCATCCGTCCCTTGACACCTCAATTTTTTTTGTTTTTAGTGAAATAATGCAAGCCGGTTCTTCGAAACCTGCTTCAGAGATCATCAAATCAATGACCAGGGGGAAGACGAACAGAATATCGCCGGAAGCTCTTGTTAGGTAAGGACCCTTAGTTCCAGCTGCAGGATTAGGTTTTTTTTTTATTATTGATAGGCTCGCGTTTGACCACTATCTCACCTGATGGTAAGTGATGATGTGGTCGACGATGAAGCACGCTTACCTAGAAATAACCTATTCACTCTTGACTTGAAGACCCCCAGGTTATAGCTGTCAGGAAATACAGACTCCGGCAAGGAATTCCACTCCTTAGGTTTTTTAAACTTTGAGCTTTAATTGTGATTTTTAAAATAAAATTAAAGTTGCCCCCACACTAGGAATTTCTCCTGTATCATGGGTGCGTTTACAAACATTTAAACTGACATACACAAACAGCCAGACCCGGAACAACTATTTGTAGGACATACAAATATTTTTTCCGTCCGGGGATCGAACCCGATTGTACTCCGTCGTACTTTGATATCCTTACTAATATTAGAAAAGCGAAAGTGCGTTTGTTTGTTACCTCTTCAGGCTTTAATGGCTAAACCGATTTTGATGAATTTTGGTATAGAGATAGTTAAAAACCGGGAGACTGACATAGGCAAATTTAAAAAAAATAAACAAATTGAAACGAGGGAGAACGAGGGAAGAAAAGGAAAAACTTAACTTTGCTATTACAATAAATAAGGCGCAAGGGAAAAAACTACAGGTAGCAGGTACCTGCAAGTCAGAAAAGGGGAACTGTTGCGAGCGAAGCCGCGGGGAAAGGCTAGTTTCTTCACGAAATAGCAGTACCTTTGTGCTCTTTTGTCTGGTTGTTTTTTTAATAATATAAATAAACTAGCTGTTCCACGCGGTTTCACCCACGCTGCTCAGCACCTGTTGGTCGTAGCGTGATGTTATATAGCCTATAGCCTTCCTCAAGAAATGGACTATCCAACACAAAAAGAATTTTCCAATTCCAACCAGTACTCCCTGAGATTAGCGCGTTCAAACAAACAAACAAACTCTTCAGCTTTATAATATTAGTATAGATATAATTCTCTTTCACAGATATTTCCGTCCCTTAGAACTGTGGCTTCGCGTTCAGAATCGTGACGAGCCTCTCATCGGATGGAGTTCTAACTATCACGACGTGTCTCTATTCGCGCCACAGAAAGGGGCTTCAGCAGCCCTAAGGAAGCCCTGTGTAGCTGTAGTACTGGGGCTGATTGTGATGTTCATTCAATAAGTGTTTAAGAATAAATTGTAATTTTGAATGAGTGTTTTACTATCGCACACCTTGGTCTAAACTGAGACATTTAAAAAATATATATATTTATGTATTGAATTGTAACCAACAGCTTCTGTATAAAAATACTTCGCCTGCGTTAAATTCGGTATAAAACCTGTAGTTTTTGCCCTAACGCCTTATTTATTGTAATAGCAATGCTAAGTTTTCCCTTTTCTTCCCTGTATCTTCCTCATTTTTTTAAAAAAGTTAGCCTATGTCCGTCTCCAGGGTCTCAATTATCTCTGTACTAAAATTCATCAAAATCGGTTTGCCCATGTAGGCGTGAAGACGTAACAAACTCACTTTCGCTTTTATAATATTAGTAGGTAAGGATGTACAGCTTAAAAATTAAAAATTATAGTATTGGACTAATTATGTTGTACAGTTGCAAATTACAGATTAACCAACATTTACAGAATGAGTAACAATTGTGTATTTATAATTTAAAAAAAAAACTGCATAAACAACAACAAAATAGAATTTCTTTAGGGTATAACAGACGACAAAAAAAACTAAACTTGTTACAAAAGAAAAAACAAATGAGATCAAAATCCTTACTAATATTATAAAAGCGAAAGTGAGTTTGTTTGTTTATTTGTTACCTCTTCACGCTTTAATGGCTAAACCGATTGTGATGAATTTTGGTACATAGATAGTTGGGAGCCAGGAGACGGACATAGGCTATTTATTATTAAAAAAAAAGTGGGATGTAAGGGAGAAAGAGGGAAGAAAAGGGAAAAGTAAGCGTTGCTATTACAAATCAATAAGGCGCAAGGGGAACTGTATTACCCCAAATTTAACGCGGGCGAAGCCGCGGGCGAAAGCTAGTTAAATTATAAATTAAAAACAATAGAATGCAATTTGGGTAGGCAAGTTGCCAGATGTAGGTGGCTTATTACTAACATTTTTAGATAACATGGTACTTACATTATTTTTTTAGGATGGGTAATCATCAAATAACTTCCCAACATTTTGGGCGGAGCGGGTTTAGTGCCAGACTTTTACTTAAAACATATCCGATGTTCCTTCTTTTGCCGTTTATGTTCCGGGGCCGCGGTATATCTTTCGAACAACCGTTCACCTCGGTAGCCGTTGTGGCTGGCGTCCCTCTGTTTTGCTGACATCTTTTTGAGGCGCGCGTGGAACACTAACTCGCCGTCGACACGACCTGTCGTCAATAGACGGACGGACGGACGGACTACTTATAATTTACCGTCCACAGACCCGCATCTACGGTGGCAGAACATTCAGAAACAAGATGCACAGTTTGTATGGCAGAAATTGATTCCTTGTTGACTTAAAATTTTGCGTAGGTATTCTTTCACTTAATTATATTTATACATATATATAATTCTTCGGTCAGTGGGTAGCCTTAGGGGTTCTGTGAGTGTGTATGTCACTGAACTTCTCTCAAACGACTGGACCGATTTTGATGAAATTTTTTGTGTGTTCAAGGGGATCTGGGAATAATTTAGATTCACAATTTCGTCCGGCAGATGGCGCTGCATCACATTTTTTTGTAAATACGTAGCGAAGCACGTACCGGGCCGCTAGTTATACTATAATAACGGTGAAACCGCTAGGCACACCTAGTAATATATAATAAATTTATTAATATTCAGATAGGTGATATCAACTACATGTACTTTTATTTTTAACCGGTCGTGTAGATGTGATTCTGATAACATATTCTCCTTACGGAATAAATTATGTACTTTCATTTTTTAACGTCAATTAATCGGAAGTTAACTATTCTTAAGTGGCGCGTTCGTGTTTCACGCGCGCCTCAAAGAGATGTCAGCAACGCAGACGTCCTGCTACGTCCATCGCCGGATAGGGTAACCATTAGGTAACCATTAGGTTGTTAGAAAGACAAATCTACATATATTTGACGACACGGTTAGCGCAGTGGCTGAGCGATCGACTGCTGCGCTGCGTATCGCGGGTTCGATCCTCGCACGAAACAAATATTTGTATGGTCTACAGATACTTGTTTCGGGTCTGGCTGTTTGTGTATGTGAGTTTAAATGTTTGTTAACGCACCCACGATACAGGCAAAATTCCTAGTGTGGGGCAACGTGTTTAAAAAAAAATACCGCGGCCGGAACGTCATTTGATGATTTCCAATCCGCAAAAAAAGAAGTGTTAACTAAAGCTCTTACTATATTAATTGATCGATCAAAAGCATTCGATTGTGTCAATCTGTATTATTATCTAAGTTTTATAGACATGCTTCAATAAAAGGATGTTTTAAAAAAGTTTTAGTTTAAGCATCGATTTAATTTATATCTCTGAGTTTTAATCCTCGAATCTTGACGTGATCAGAATTTGCACATCGACAGTCAAGATTGGTGTTGTTCAGGGTTGTATCTTGTTTCCGAAGTATTCTATGAGAACTAGCTTTTGCCCGCGGCTTCGCTCGCGTTAAATTCGGTGTAACACAGTTCCCCTTTGCTGATTTGCAGGTACCACCTACCTATAGTTTTTACCCTTGCGCCTTTTTTATTGTAATAACAAAGCTAAGTTTTGCCTTTTCTTCCCTCTTTCTACCTCATTTCTCGCCTGAAAAAAAAACAAATATCCTTCCTTGTTTTATTTTATTTTATATTAGACACTAGCTGTTCCTCGCGGTTTCACCCACGCAGCTCAGCACCTGTTGGTCGTAGCGTGATGTTATATAGCCTATAGCCTTCTTCAAGAAATGGACTATCCAACACTAAAAGAATTTTTCAATTCGAACCAGTACTTCCTGAGATTAGCGCGTTCAAACAAACAAACAAACTCTTCGGCTTTATAATATTAGTATAGATATAATATATATAATAATATATATATAGTATAGTATATAGTATAGATGTTTCCTCGTTGGTAGGTTTGACCTTTTCAATGCCTGCTTATTAATTTAGCGGCCTCGCCGCTGGGCTTTTGCCACTTAAGTCATTGTAGGTGGACCTACTGGACCTGTCTGCCTACCTGCTTGAGATCTGCTAATACTGGTAAAAGTAATCATTAACTCCATCACAATTCAGAATACAAAAACAAAAATACGCACAGACAATCTCCAAAATGTTTTGAACTCATTTGTTATATTCTATTTTTACTCCGTTAAAATTTCTTATTTTGAAAGAGAAAGTGCGGTGGAGTACTTTTGAATTACCCATGTGTAGGTAACAGTGTAAGCTAAGCGAGAAATGAACGGAGATAAAAAAGCTGTACAGTATTACGGGACTCTATTACTAAGACCCTATTGCTGCCCGTTCATCTGTCACCTAGCTGTATCTCATGAATAAGACAGTTGATTTTTTCAAAGATAATGTTTTTCTACCTAACCTGGAACTGGTACCTGTAGGTCATACAAATATTATTTCAATGCTGGGATCGAACCTGCGACACGCAGCGTAGCAGTCGCTCAGCTACTGTGCCAAAAAAGCCGTCAATTATTTATGTATTTTACAAGGATGGTTGAATGATTTGATTTGATGGAAAATTACACCTTGTGTACAGAGAAGTACTTGTGTAAGACATGCTGCGCAACCCGAAATAACGTAAAATAAGGGTAGTAAAAAAACAGGAGGAGCGAGACAACGACTCCCGACCGCCGTAGATGCGGGTCTGTGGACGGTGAGCAATGTAGCTCACCGTTCGTCCGTATAGTGATGACAAGCCATCTCGAGAGCCCATTCGAGTACCACGCGCGCTTCAAAGAGATGTCTGCAAAGCAAAGGGGCCCGCCAACGCCACTGCCTGTCGGGGTTGCGGATTGCTCTAAAAACAGATACCGTGGCCCCGGAACATAAAAGGCAACATGGGTGAATTTTAGTCAGTAAAAGTTTGACACCCCCCGCTCCGCCCAGAGCAAGGGAAGTTTTTTGATGATTTCCCATCCGTATTAAAAGGGTAGGACAATAATATGACAGAGAGGGAACGAACACTGCTTGTTAGCGATTTTATACCAGTCACGCTCAGCTTACAGTGGGACCTTACCCCACCCAAAGTTTTGCTCTAAAAATCTCATCAAAATTATTTTATTTCTGTCTAGTGATTTTTGACACTCCTACCGAAATTGTTCACTGACTGGAAATAAGCTAGTTTTAAAATATAATTACATTAGTTATTTTAAATATGAAACAACCATTCATTCATTATACGTTAAAACAAGCTGTGTCCAGCGGTTTCACTCGCTGCTAACCTCCTTTTCAGTAAGATAGGTAGTAGCCGATTCTCAAACTTATTGAATATGCATAAATAAAATCATGAGAATCGGTCGAGCCGTTTCGGAGAAGTATAGGAACGAACATTGTGACACGAGAATTTTATATATTAGAATAAAACACTGTTCCTAGTGTGGGGCAACATTTAAAAAAAATAGATGACAATTCCATGATTCAAAATACGCAATGACCAAATTAAATTGATTTACGATTTTGAGATAAAATAGTATGAAAATTTATAATCTGTCTAAACCAATCAAAACTGATCTTTATTTGTCTCTCTCGTGTGATTGGTGGACAACCTGGGGGTCTAAATGGCCGCTTTAGGTGACCATATTAGGATAATAATACAGACGCAATAAATATTGTGAACTGTCACTTGTGATCTTTTAAGAATCATCATCATTATTTTCCTGCCCTTGTCCCATCCTATTTGGGGTCGGCGCAACACGTTTTCTTCTTCCATTCTCCCCTATCAGACGTCAGGGCATCATTTACTCCTTTCTCCTTCATATCATTCCTTACACAATCCATCCATCTTTTCTTTGGCCTTCCTCTCGCTCTCCGTCCATCAACATTCAGATCACTACTCTTTAAGTCACATGTCCTTCATCTTTTAAGAATGGTAACGTAATTCATATTAAGTATTAACCTACTAGCTGGCGCCTTTGGCTTCGCCCGCGTGATATCGTTAAATAGTATCCTATGTCTTATTCCAGACTATAATCTGCCTCTGTGCCAAATTCCATGGTTTTTTTTTTATATAACTCCTTCATCTTAATATCTTCTAAAATGGTATGTGTTTCAATAACTCAAAGAGTAACTAGTGGAAGAGCGGAAATTCCTAACACAAGTGTATTTTCACTTAAATGGAAATTCCCAAAAACACCATGTAAAAATATTTTTAAGTTATTGAAATAAACATTTTATTATTATTACTAGCTTTTGCCCGCAACTTCGTACGCGTGGATTAATAGTTCCCGTTCCCGGGGGATTTCCGGGATGAAAACTATCCTATGTCCTTTCTCGGGTCCCAGACTATATCTGTACCAAATTTCATTAAAATCGGTTCAGTGGTTTAGGCGTGAAGAAGAGACAGACAGACAGAGTTACTTTCGCATTTATAATATTAGTTTAGATTTAGAGATCCGTTCAGCCGTTTCGACGTAAAAGCGTAACAAACATCGATACATCCATCCATCCTCACAAACATTCGCGTTTATAATATTGGTAGGATTATAATTCTGCTTAAGTTCTGCTTAAGTAGCCATTTAAGATCCTCTGTTATCAGAGTTTTAATGCCACTCATTGGCCTCTAACCTGGCTCTAAATGCCGTCGAAAAATATCTCTCAGACATTGTTAGTTTCCTCACGACACATACTACCTGTAACAACTGTCAAAGATCTACAAATGGCAGCCGAGACTAACAGCTTAACGTGCTTTCCGAGGCACGGAGGAAACATTTCCCGATCATTTAAGCAAACGAGACTTAACCTCAAAATTGAATCTAGCGGCGTGTCGACAGCGCGTTTGTGTTTAACGCGCGCCTCAAAGAGATGCCTGCTAGGGTTGCGGGTTGTTCGGAAGATACCGCGGACCCGTAACTCAAAGGAAAATAGATAAAATGATGATGAATGATTAATATATAAAAAGATGAGGCCGGTGTTTCGTACCCGACTACTCTGAGAAGAAACAGCCGAAACAAACTCAGAGAGGAGGAGGAGAGATTTAAAGGTAAAGACAAAAAAAATCATGGACAACATACTTGATGACTATGCAGATTAGTGTCAGAAATGGTCTTTTTAAGAAAGCACCACACAGATTGAGTGGACCTGTCCAGTCAGTGCAAGCATTTGTCAGTTTTCGTGTAGCTCGACTCATAACCCAAGGAGCTCAACGAAACGACGAACAATACCAAAAAAAGGACATTTGTGTAGGTCACCTACTCAAACTGCCAGACAATCGTCAAAAACAAAGTGAATATAAGTAATGATCCACATGGTCCGCACATTCACAATCCTTACTAATATTATAAAAGCGAAAGTGAGTTTGTTTGTTTGTTTGTTATGTGTGGCTAAACCGATTGTGATGAATTTTGGTACATAGATAGTTGGGAACCAGGAGACGGACATAATTTTTATATTAAAAAAGTGGGATGTGAGGCAGAAAGAGGGAAGAAAAGGGAAAACTTAGAGTTGCTATTACAAATCAATAAGGCGCAAGGGGAACTGTATTACCCCAAATTTAACGCGGGCGAAGTCGCGAAGCTAGTATAGTATATAAGTATAGTCGCCTATACAGCATACCATATGTACGTCTTAATACACTCACAGCCAAATTAGAAAGTTGCGCACTAAAGGTGCGCACCAAAAACGTGACTTCGTTACTTTAGCAGGTTTTACCCCTCGGATTTTTCTCATACCGGGCGCCTTATATATGAAAATCGATTCTTAAGGAGTAAACTCCAAAAACTAAAAAAATATTAGGTTTTAGTCTGTAAAATTCGAACACTCTTCCCTTCTCCGCCTAGAGCGGGTTGGGAAGTTATTTGATGATTTCCTATCTGAAAGAAATAATAATAAAGTAGTTACGATTTAGCAACAAACTCTTTAATTTAAACAACCTAATAATTACATCTTAACCTTCAATTGAACACTTTCATATTTTCTAGAAAGTAAAACCTGATACGTCTAAGGAAATGATGTTAATTTTTTTTTTGTAGTCTTAATGACAGACACGTCAAAGTGTAGACCATATTTCTGAAACATGACCACTACGAATGTAGGTACTTAATGATGATTTTAGGTGTTTAGAAAAAACTGGTATGTCTGTTTATAATTAACATTGTGAATTGACATTAGTGAACATGCCCACGTTTATAACTGAGTATACTGTTTTTTCTGTGGCATGGTGCGGGTGACATTACCTGTAGGTTATGCAAATATTTGTTTGCAAACCCGCGATGCGCAGCGCAGCAGTCGATCGCTCAGCCACTGCGCCAACCGTGTCGTCTAAATTATTTGATGTTTGCTTACTAAGATTTTGATCCTTAACTACTTCTGGCGTTTAAAAATTTCTTTTAGTGTTTATTTTTAATTATAAACCTAGTACAACATACTACTACTTACTACATTTTAAAGATTTTCCGTAATTGCATTAATAATATTTTTGATTTGCGTTATAGTAGCCCTAATGCACTAGTATCGTGAGTAGAGTCATCATCTGCCTAGCTTTTTCCCAACTATGTTGGGGTCGGCTTCCAGTCTAACCGGATGCAGCTGAATATCAGTATTTTACATGGAGCGACTGCCTATCTGACCTCCACAACCCAGTTAGTATTGGGTAATGCAACACCCTTTGGTAAGACTGGTTGTCAGACTTTCGGAACACTGACTATCTGTAACGACTGTCAAAGATCTACAAATGACAGCCGGGACCAACGGCTGAACGTGCTTTCCGACCCACGGAGGAAACTCGGTATGTAACGGGTGTGTACACCCATCCACAGACTAACCTAGGCAAGCGCGGCTTAACCTAAAGATCGACCCGAGCGGCTGCTATTATTTAGCCACGAGCTCCGATAGAATCGTATACGATTCCGAGAGTGAGTAGAGTCTTAGTTTAAAATAATAACCATGACTTCAATTACACACTGCATAACAAGAAGTCTCTAAATTATTGTAGTTAAGATAAAAATCTACATACAGTAAACTACCTCAAGCGTAGACCACATAAAAAGGTATATTTCACCAACAATTAAGTGTTTTTTTGCACATCATGCTTAGAAAAAATGGTGGGTTTTATTAGCAAATAAATTATTTTTATCATCATATCTCTGTATAATTCACAAAGATTTTATTTAACACTAGCTTTTGCCCGCGGCTTCGCTCGCATTAAATTCGGGATAATACAGTTCCTCTTTCCTGATTTTTGCCCTAATGCCTTATTTATTGTAATAGCAATGCTAAGTTTTCTCTCTTTCTCCCTCATATCTCAATCTTTTTAAAAAGAAGTAGGCTATGTCCGTCTCCAAGGTTCCAACTATCTCTGTACCACAATTCATCAGAATCGGTTTAGCCATTTAGGCGTGAAGAGATAAACAAAACATTAGTTTTTTTTATAATATTAGTAAGGATTTCTATGTTAGTAACATCGTTTTTTTTATATTTATAGCAAATCTAGCTGTGCCCCGCGGTTTCACCCGCTGCCCACTTAGGGGTATGAAGAATAGATGTTGGCCGATTCTCAGACCTACCCGATATGTACACAAAATTTCGTTTAAATCGGTCCAGCCGTTTCGGAGGAGTATGGGAACGAAAACTGTGACACGAGAATTTTATATATTAGAAGATAGGTTTAAAAAAGGTGGATAAAAAACGATAGCATGTAGCGGAGATTAAAATGTTGAGATGGATGTGTGGAGTGACAAGAATGAATAAAATAAAGAATGAGTTAGAATAAAGCAAGTTTGAAACTTGCGCATGTTACAGAAAAAAATAAAGCGAGTCGTTTGTCGTGGTATGGACAAGTAATGAGGAGGGGTGAAACACATGTGACTAAAAGAGTGATGGATGGAGAGAGAGAGGAAGGCCAAAGAAAAGACTAAATTGAAGAATTGCATTGTGTAAGAAATGATATGAAGGAGAAAGAAGTAAATGATGCCGTGACGTCTGACAGGGGAGAATGGAAGAAGAAAACGTGTTGCACCGACCCCAAATAGAAAGAGACAAGGGCAGGAAAATGATGATGAACCTATAATAATTCTACTTAAGCAGCCATTGTAGATTCCCAAGCTGGTGGTCAGTGCAGTTATGTGGTTATATTGTAACGCTTGCATCTTATTGTTGTTTGTGTCTTTTGTGTGTAGTCCGTAAAACGAAGTATGATGAAATAGTCATTACGAGCTCGTTCCCACTTGTCGAGTATCGGATCCGTATAATAATCGGATGTCGACGTCTTTGTTCACACACACGATTAATAATCGGTTCTCGGCCACGGTCGAAGCTAGTGTCAATTTTAAGCATTCTATCTGAAACGATTGTGAACTTCGTTCCAATAACAGAATTGAGGAGTGACGAAATTAAGTTTTTAATTATTTTAAAATGTCGATAACTACATTCATCCATTTTTTGGCTATCGGGGTTATCGGCCCCGACATCAGACCAATGTGAACAGCGCCATTCTTCATCATAGGCGAGCGAGATCCCATACGATGTTTTCCGGGCGTAGAGGGCTGGCAAAACACCCGACATTTCTTGTCGGAGCCGACACAAAATCGGTTTCCGATAAGTATGAATAGCTTCATATATGTATAATGCTCTGCCACTACGCCACTACTTATAACCTCCGATTAATATACGGATCCTACAACCGACAAATGGGAACGAGCTTTACCTGTTTGGGCTTGTGTCCTACAAAATATCAGAACAAGTTTTTTATTCAATTGGGAATCAACTTTTGTTTGTAACAATCTATACTAATATTATAAAGCTGAAGAGTTTATTTGTTTGTTTGAACGCGCTAATCTCAGGGACTACTGGTTGGAATTGGAAAATTCTTTTAGTGTTGGATAGTCCTTTTCTTGAGGAAGGTTATAGGCTATATAACATCACGCTACGACCAACAGGTGCTGAGCAGCGCGGGTGAAACCGTGGGGAACAGCTAGTAACAGAATATTCCTCAAAGTTTTCTGTAACAGATGCTACTTTCAAACTTCCTCATTATAGAATCACAGCTACCCTACCATGAAGCAGAACTTATTCCACTGAGGGAAACAGACAGAGCTATACAGGGTGTCTATCACAATCTCTTTCCCTAAGTGGAATAAGTTTTGTTTTAAGACGTCATGGTAGGCCTACAGGTTAATAACATGAATTACGTTATTATTTGTAAAATGGTATAAAGTGTTTATTCACAGTATTACTATTTACTACTACGACTATTTTAAGAATTTTAAAGGTTTATTAATTACAATGATTCTGCTAATAACGGCGAGAGTGATCATCTAATACAGACTCCAAAGCTGCTAAGTAATTCGTGATGGAAAAGTTATATTTAATAAATTGCCAGAAGCGAACCCAAGACCTCAAATTCTTGGGTGGAGCACCGCCGCCGCCGCCGCCGTGCCCTCGTAGAAGTGACCGCCGATCCATTCTACGAGAGCCGGACGCTAGGGCCGGACGCTAGAGCGTCCGGCCCTGGTTCAGTCCATGGTCCGAAGCGTCAGTCATGCTTGCGAAGGAGGTGGCCGGGCGTTTCAGGGAGCGAACCTCACAACGACCCGGGCGTCGGACGCAGCGAGACGACTCCGCAACTCCTGGCCACCGTAGATGCGGGTCTGTGGACGGTGAACAATGGGTAGCTTACTGTCCGTCCGTCTATTGACGACAGCCCGTGTCGACGGCGCGTTAGTGTTCCACGTGCGCTTCAAAGAGATGTCAGCAAAGCAGAGGGTCTACCAAGGCTACCGCCTGCCGGGGTTGCGGGATTGTTTTTAAAGATATATCGCGGCCCCGGAACATAAAGAGCAACAGAAGGAACATGGGTGGGTGTTAGTCAGTACAAGTCTTACACTCCCCCCCTCTCCGCCCAGAGCGAGGGAAGTTATTTGATGACTTCCCCAAAGACCTCGAATTATATAACTAGACATACGTTATGTTTAATTTATAAGGATACCTACATCAGCAGATAATTAATTGAATTTAAATAACGCTCTCAACAGCCTCAAACGAAAATTAATTTAAAACCAATCCTTTGATAGACTACATCTAAAATACATTAACCGTAGAAATTGAATGAACAAAAACATTATGCTTAGAAAAAAGTCGTAACTCAAAAAAAGAACGTCTTGCTTTGGCAGGAAGTTAAACGACAAAATGGTGGGCTACAATTTTTTTTTAAATGTTTTTTTTTATTTTAATATTGGAATAGGTATGTAAAAATACAGAAAATATTTGTAAAGATGAATAAACGAAAACATGTAAGTTTAAAAATGGTAAAGTAGGTAATAACAGGGTGTCAAAAAAATTCGTTAGCACAACTTTACTGTCAACAAGATAAGTGCCCAGAAGGCTGGCACCATTACCGCGTTGGATGGCAATACTGATTCTTTGGCCAAGAAAAGTCAGCCCTCTGGTCACATGAAGAGTCGACCAAACGTTTGGGGATTATCTTCAAAAACTAGATGTGCACTCGGACCCCATGGCCCTAAACACATAACTACCAATCAATTTGTGTTGTTAGAGGTTTTCAGCACCTGCAGCAGCAGCTCCAGCGCCCCACCGTGCTAGGAAGATGGGTTGGTGCAAGGGTGTCGACACAAGTTGCATCCCACAACATCAAAGACCTATCCTACCAAAAACAAACAAAAAAACAAACTCTTGCATAAAATTTCATTAATCAGAATAACATTAGTTTGCCTGCGTTGTGTATTACTAAATGTCTCCGTGCAGTGAGTCAGCTAACTTATTTTTTGTAATTATTATTTATTTATAAATAAATAATCTTGGGACAACTCACACACGGCTATCTAATCCCAAGCTAAGCAGAGCTTGTGTTATGGTAACCAGACAACTGATATACATATGTACTTATAAAATTTATAAATACATACATATTATAGATAAATCACACCCAGACACAGAACAAACAATCATGCTCATCACACAAAGTTTGTCCTGGGTGGGAATCGAACCCACGACCTCCGGCTCAACAGTCAGGGCCACTAACCACTAGCTAGACCAACAGGCCCATTTATAACCAACTTATACTAACAGTAATATCCACACATACAATTGATCGGTCATACATAAGACATGAAAAGTACACACAAAATAATAATATTTAAAAAAAAATTGCAAATTATAAAAATATTTAAAAAAATATATAATTAGGTGCAAAATTATTTAATTTACGGATATGTGATGTCGTAATGGATTAATGTTTGCTGTGTTCTATTAATATGCATAAAATGTCATGCTCTGCCCTGCCTGACAGCGAATTCAAGATATTTTCGTAACGGTTTCTTTTTTCGTGAAATTAGATAGAATATAGTTTATTGCACGCCAGATTTACATGAAATCGTCTACATCTATCATCTACTTAAAAAAATATTCAGTCGGTATGCGTAATAAAGTTGTAATAAAGCCATTAGTAAACTATGTTCGACAAAGCTCGTTAAATTCTTGTGATAAGATCATGTGTATAGTTTTGGCAAGTCCAGTTTATTCAGACCTCTACACAGCTGAAAATTTGACCGCAAGACGTGTCAAAGTAACCAAAAAAAACAATTCAATTTGCCAACATAATAACATGATTTTTTAAAACACTTCTTTTTAAATTCTTTTTAGTGTTGCTATACCTTTTTTTTTCAATTTCACTTTTTTAATGAGGCCTAGTTTTAGGCTCAATTTATGTTTGAGTGAATAATATTGCTCTATAATATGTCCATTTTATTTGGACCTATCCGCCCACACCAACAAATTAAAAAAGGGGTTCGCCGTAAATTGGTCATGAATATTTTAGTCTTTCTAAAGTCCATTTTGCTGAGACCTGTCCACTCACACGAGTAATCCAAGAGTAGGGGTTAACATAAATTGGTCAAACTATTCACCTTTCAAACTAAATAATAATCACTACAGTCTCATTGTAGGACCGCGAGCGAACGCGCGCATTCGAAATTCAAATAATCCGAAATGGAGTCGCTACCAAAAATATTTTTATTTTTTTTATTCTGTTTTAATTTCAATATGGCGGAAGACAACAGTATAATGACAGTTTTGGAGGGAAAATTTCAAGATAAATTAAGTGAATATAGTAATTACGTTGTTCAATGGCTGGAGGATTTTAATGATAGACATTTAGGGAACAGTGAATTGGGGAGAATATTACATTACCAGGATTTGAAACCAAAGTTCGGCTTGGAGACCTCGAGAAGTAAGTATCTTTCTTATTAATTCAAGTTAGGTAGGTACATAAAACACTACAATCAATTTTGACATGTGTCATAGAGATTTGTCTATTATTTATATTTCAATACACTTCCTCGAAAACTGGCTCTTATTATTGCAATGTTTTTCTGTTTCATCACGGATTGCTCAAATCCCTATAGACTGCAGTTTATTTTTTTAAAGCTAGGAGGCGCTAGTTTTAAAGTCCATCATATAAAAAAATAATTTGTGTTTATCAACAGAATACCACAAATAAACATGATCATATAGAAAATAATTTGCTTATAACAACAAATTGACATATAATCGAGTTCTAATTTAAAAAATATTCAAATTTGTTATTTTTAACATAAGGCTGTTTAGAGATGTCACACCTTTGTTTCTGCCTTCAGTATGGGAAGACAAAGCGCAGGGAAAAAGAAACTAAATCGTAGTTTAATATTGATAAATGATACTTTGTATTCTGTTGATTATTTTCTCCGAAGTTTCCGTATTGGAAACGTCGTTAAATTCACGTGAGAATTTTTCCCTTCTCGGCTCTATGACACCCTCGCCGGACGGCTCTTGCGCTTAATCCGCCTTGGGCGCTATGACAAACTTTCCTCATTTGAATCAAAACTTACCTACTATTTCATTTTCATTTCGGGCAAATGTGTTTAAAATTTAATTTTTAAATATTTTAAGCTTTTTTTGTTAGTTCTATTTGCAAGTACCTTTTATAGTTTTCATAACTTAGATGTTACCTAATTATATTGTGCATGCTGTGATCTCCTGTAAATTAAGGAGTAAACCTACGTGATACAAATTGTCGACCATAAACATTTTTATGATCTGTGTACCTAAATTCTTTGTTGGAGATCCTAAATAAATACAAAGCCACAAATTCTGATGCGGGATGTTTGAAAGAGATACCGCGGCCCCAGAACGTAAAGGGCAACAGAAGGAACATGGGTGGGTGTTACTCAGTAAAAGTCTGACACGCCCCCCCCGCTCCGCCCAGACCAGGGAAGTATTTGATGATTTCCCACCCCAAAAAAAAAGAAAGGCCACAATTTCTTGGGTTTAGAGAACAAAGAAGTCGTATCTAAGTGCTTTTAAGTTTAGTTTGGTCTTCGTTTCGGCTGCAAGTTCGATTCCAGGACATGACATAAAATAAAGAAATAAGGCTCTTGATTGCAAAGTCAAATATACAGAAAAAGTCAGTGTTTTTAATTTCAAATTCATAAGTAAAAAAAACCTAGATTTTTTATCATTACTGATCTGGCTTCTCTACCTAGGTTAATATCTTACTCTTGGTTGCCATAAATCCATCAATTGTTCATATTTTCTAGGGTTCCGTACCCAAAAGTAAAACGGGACGCCATTACTCCGAATCCGATGTCAGTCCGTCCATTACCAGGCTGTATCTCATAAACCGTGATAGATAAACAGTTGAAATTTTCACAGATGATGACAACAAATATTAAAAAAAAAACAAATAAAATATTTTTGCCGTTTTATGGATGTACTAGCTTCCGCCCGCGACTTCGTCCGCGTGGCATAGTTACTTTGGCATAGTTACAAAAAAATATTATTTTCTCTCCCCTTTTTTTTCCTCTTTCACCTCCTATTCTCACTTAAAAAAATAGCCTATGTCCGTCTCCAGGGTCCCAACTATCTCTGTACCAAAATTCATCAAAATCGGTTTGGCTATTTAGGCGTGGAGACGTAACAAACAAACTCACTTTCGCTTTTATAATTTAGGCAGGCCGGTTTTCTTAAACGCATGAAAAAAATATCCGAGTTATCTGCCAACCTCATTTGGTTGAATGGTGTGAATGTAACAAGTCTATAAAGCATTGTTAAATTGTCATCAACATTATAATCTCTACATTTTTTTACAGATTAACACCTCATTGAAATTAGGGTACTGTTACCAAATTACTGTAGGAATGACACTAGTGAACAATAAATAATGATTGTTAAAAAAAGAACACTAAAACTAAACATGATTTATGATTTCTCGAAGATATTAATTTCAACATAAAAAAAATACTAGCCCGCCATCTTTGGGCACCCGCCATATTGGATTTAGAAAGAGGCGAAATCTTCTGCCTAAAATCCACCCATGTTCCCTCTTTTGCTCTTTATGTTACGGGGCCACGGTATCTATTTTGAGCAACACGCAACCCAGTGGCTTTGGCGGCCCCTCTGCTTGAAAGATATCACTAAAGACTAAACGTTTATAATGCAAAAATCTCATTCGTAATACGGGAAATGGATTAAATATTTGGATGGATCAAATATTGCAACTGAACTTAATAAAAGTGTGTTCGATCTTTCAGAAACTAATTAATAAAGGATCCATAAAAAGATTGAGAGACCCCAAGAAAGATTTTTTAGCCCTTTTCCTTTAAGACCAAGTGTGAATCGGAGGGGCGCACAGAGGGTTCCGTAACACCAAATGATAAATAATCAATTTAGCGCTTGTTCATAGGTCAATAGACACTCAGCACAACAAAATTAGTATTTTAATTCGACGACGACACAGTTGGCGTAGTGGCTGAGCGATCGACTGCTGCGCTGCGTGTCGCGAGTTCGAATCCACCACGAAACAAATATTTGTATGACCTAGGTACCGGTAGTTGTTTCGGGTTTGGCTGTTTGTGTATGTGTAGTTTAAATGTTTGTAATCGCCCACGATATCGGAGAAATTCCTAGTGTGGGGCAACGTTTAAAAAAACCTTAACCTTGTTTGAATTCAAATTTTAAAAAAAAATGTCCGGATACTCTATCTAACAGTTTACTTTGAGTGTAAAAGAGAATTCAAACTCAAATTCAAAGCATTTATTTTAATGAGACCATTACAGGCACTTTTGAATGTCAAGAAACAATATGATGAAGCTACAGTCCCAGTCACAAGACATACTAACTTGTGAAAGTACCGTAGCCCATCAACTCTTTCTGTTTTATAAAATCTTTGTAATTCAACTAACACTTTTTCAGAATGCGCCTGAGCCGAAGTAGGCGCAAAAAGTCGGACAAAAATACCTAGTTTTCTTCCATTTTTAAATTGATTTTTAATAAGCTTTTAGTGAAAAAATCTTAGAAATTTAGTTTGACCCAAATCACTGTTTTCAAATGAGGTCTTATTCGACAAAAACGTTAAGTTTGGATGACATGCGTCAGCGCATTTTTTGCTAAGCAGTGCTATCTTATATAGGTACCTAATTGTTTGTTGAGAAAAATAAGAATATCTTTTTAAACTGATAATGACGAAACGATTGGCGCAGTGGCTAAGCGTTTGACTGCTGCGCCGCGTGTCGCGGGTTCGCGCAAATTTTTTTCTTTACTTTTATGAAAACTATTGACCTAGGACAAAAATAGAAGGTTCAAGCTTTAAGAATCTTTATGAGGTCTGAAAATATTCTGGTAACTTTTTGAGATATTTGAGTTCAAAGACTAGTGTAGCCACCAAAATTGAAAATTGTCCACCAAAATTGAAAGTGCTTAATACAATACATTAAAAATCAGTTTTTGTCACAAACTTAAATCTCACTAATAAAGCTCAATGACCAAAACACTCCATCAGTTTATAAAACTCAGTCTTGTTATAATAATATTTGGTTTATCCAGTTACATACATTTTAATTAAATTTTTAAATATTTCTAAATAAAAACATAGAAAACAAAAAAAATAAAACATTTAAAAATAGTAGCCCACCGGTATCGGGAACAGGGTCGAAGCTACGGGTGGTTAGAGTTCCAGAGACACCACCAACCTCCTCACAATACGGTACAACGAGGAGGCCTTCTGAATCAGGCCCTTGATTCAACCGCCTAAGGAGAGCTTCGAGGCTCTTGGCAATCAAGCCATTGCCCGTTACGACAATCGGCACAATGATAGCCGAGTTTACATTCCCAGGTCGACAGCCTCGTGTGCCAAGTCGAGATGCTTTAGTTGTCAAAAATATACGAAACATCTTTTTTTTTTAATATTAGGCTGTTTAGCGGTGTCATGGTTTTGTTTCTCCTTCAGTCTGACACGACAAACCGCGGGAAAAAGACAAATTAAATCATGGTTTATTATTGATTAGTAACAAAAGCACTTTTTGTTCTGTTATTTAATTTAGTAAGTGTTTTGAAAAACGTCGTTTAATTATCACTGCTATTCTCGACTATAACACCCGCCTTGACTGCAATGACAAAGATTCCTCACTTGAATCAAAATCCTTGCTTAATATTATAAAAGCGAAAGTGAGTTGGTTTGTTTGTTATGTTTTCACGCCTAATAGGACAATCCGATTTGATGAATTTTGGTACAGAGATAATTGGGACCCTGGAGACGGACATAAAAAAATGTGAGAAAAGGAGGAGTACGAGGAAAGAAAAGGGGAGAATAAGATAATTATATTCGATCATCAAGTTGTTTAAGGTTAGCCCAAAGTAACTATGCCACGCAGACGAAGTTGCGGGCAGAAGCTAGTATACTATTACAGTTAATCTAACCACGCTAAGTATACATAACCTCTTCTCGTCAACAGAAGGAAGAATGAAGAAAATGGGCATGGCGCTAATTCCGCTGATTTTCCACGTCGGAGCCACCTCCACCTGGATGCTGCTGACGAGTATCATGGCTGCCAAGTCTGTGGCCATAGGCCTGGCGTTGCTAGTGTTCAAGATTGCTGTGAGCTCTGCCAAGGTAGGTGTTTTCTTTAGTTATTCAAAATCCTACACAACCCTCTATATCCCTCCTACTTGCGTGAACGCTTTTCCTATCCTACCTTACTGTGCACGTCTATCTACATCGTTCTCACATATTTGTATAATCTCAACACGACTGATGTAAATACTATTTTGTAAAAATATTAGAATTTAAAAGAGTGTCCATGGAGTTTCTTGCCCATTCTTCTCCATAGAGATCAACGCTTTGGAATGGGCAACTGCAGTACTTTCACAACTTATTATGCCTTGTGACCGGGACTGTAGATTCATTTTGTATCTTGACATTCAAAAGTGCCTGTAATGGTCTAATTGAAATAAATGGTTTGGTTTGATTTGATTATCCCGCCTTAACGACGCACCGTGTAGCTCTCACCTCAAATCCCATCCGCACAAATCCAGTTATTATTCATATTCCTTTTCTGTACACGCTGTTAGGTTGTGGAACTCAATGCCGCCTAGCATTCGCGATTTAAATTTCTCTATTTCCCTATTTAAAAACAGAGTGAAAGAGCATTACCTGTCCTCTCAATCGTAATATATGTATTTATTTATGGATATATATTTAAGCATTATTTATTTATACAAGTTGTTATTAATATTTACTTATATTATGTAAGTTAAAATAGGTTAAGGCACACACACATATTTTTCTCGTACTCTCTCACACACTATCGTCTACATTTCGTTTACTGGTAGAGAATGTCTTATGGCGTTAAGTTCGCCTATGTACCACTATTGTACTTGAAGTTTAAATAAATAACATGCACTTAAGAAAATTTTGCAAGCATAGGTGTTGGTCCCGATTGTCATTTCTAGATCTTTGACAGTCGTCAGTGTCCCGAAATTCTGACAACCAGTCTTACCAAGGGGTATAGAATTACCTAGAACTAACTGAGTTATGGCAGTCAGATAGGCAGTCGCTCCATGTAAAACACTTGTTGCTAGTTACTCTTCGTTTGTCTCGATAAAACTTGAGAATGGCTGGACTGATTTTGCTAATTTTGATCTTGAAATATTTGTGGAAGTGCAGGGAAAGTTAGGTAGAGTAGGTAGGTAGGGTAGGTAGGCAGGTAGTTAGGTAGGTAGGTAGGTAGGGTAGGTAGACAAATACTAGATAGGAAAATATTGCATAAAATATCGCAGAATAATAGTGCATTGCAGCGCCAGGCACAGCTAGTCCCAAACAAATAATATCCCAATTCTATTACAATAATCACATAATGATTGCAAAAAATATCTGTGGCACGTTAACCCAGTATTTTTTTAAGTAATCATCATAGCTAACACGCTTCCTATTCGTCGTTTAAATCGCTGTAATCTACAAAACTTAATGACAGGACTGAATAAAAACATAGAGTAAAAAGTTTCATTCGGCACGCAATGCTTGTCGTTGGTTACTTTTTTGTCTATGGTGAGAATTGAAATGAGTTTGCGGTGGCGCTACTGAATGAGGTAAAAAAGACTGACTGCTAGTTTAATGGTCAAAAGTGTGGTAATGATTTGAGGGGATCTTCGGATATTATGAGAAGTATTATATTGACGTATTGCTGTTTGCTTCTCTGTTATCGGCTGAAAGCAAGAGTCTGAGAGAACACACGAGAAATCGTTTTTTTCGGACGAGAAATTAAGGCGCGGTAAGAAGCTAATCTTTAGGTATTCGCGGAGGTGAGGCTAGCTGCATACTGGGCGTGGACTTACACAAGTATGCGACAGTAGTGCATCGAAAGAATAGAAATGAGGTCGAAAATATTTCGTCGTTTTTATTTGAATATCATGTCCACCAAGATGTAAGTCATATTGCAGTTTTAAATGAATATTTAAAAATATATGATTGTCGCTGAAAAAATCGAGAATTTCGAGACAATTTTTTTTCCTGTTCTTTTTTTTCGTAGTACTAGACCATTTTTGTAAACTGTTTTTGTTAAGTCTTTTCTTTATGTATTTGACTATACACTATATCTTTTTGGCTTATGGTAGGTACAGATGAAGCTTACTTTGCGACGAAAATTTAGAAGTTTTACAAAGTATTTGCTATGTACAGCGCCTTAAACAACAAAAAATATAATTTTGGATTATCTATTTATTTATTTAAGGACAACCAACAAAACTACACCAACATACATGTTAAAACGCTCATATCTTTACAAAATGTAGTGTAGCCTTAATTAAAGGCTGCCACGGCATGCATTAAACATAGAGTAGGAACTACAGTTCCTCACAAAACGGATTTTACTTATTTATTAATTTGAGATATTTATATCGACGGGCCTGTTGGTCCAGTGGTTAGTTGCCCTGACTGCTGAGCCGGAGGTCGTGGGTTCGATTCCCACCCAGGACAAACTTTGTGTGATGAGCATGATTGTTTGTTCAGTGTCTGGGTGTGATTTATCTATAATATGTATGTATTTATAAATTATATAAGTATGTATATCAGTTGTTTGGTTACCATAACACAAGCTCTGCTTAGCTTGGGATCAGATAGCCGTGTGTGAGTTGTTCCAAGATATTTATTTTATTTATTTATTTATTTTATATATATTAAATTTAATCAATTAATCTTATTTTATTCTGCGGTGTGCCAAACCACAGCCATTAAAAAAAGGAAAAAAAGCAAACATTAAATAATACGTGAAAAAGGTGAGATGGATATTTAATGATTATGGAGAAAGAATGTCTAAATATTAAGTGCCAATTAAATTAAGACATCATCATCATCTGCCTAGCCTTTTCCCAACTATGTTGGGGTCGGCTTCCAGTCTAACCGGATGCAGCTGAATACCAGTATTTTACATGGAGCGACTGCCTATCTGACCTCCACAACCAAGTTAGTACTGGGTAATACGATACCCCTTGGTAAGACTGGTTGTCAGACTTTCGGGACACTGACTACCTGTAGCGACTGTCAAAGATCTACAAATGACAGCCGGGATCAACGGCTTCACGTGCTTTCCGAGGCACGGAGGAAACTCGGTATGTAACGGGTAGTCACCTATCCACAGACCAACCTAGGCAAGCGCGGCTTAACCTAAAGATCGACCCGAGCGGCTACTATTATTTAGCGGTTACTACTATTTTATATTATATATTTAGCCACGAGCTCCTCAAATTTAATAAGAAAAAACAGTAATTTAAGTGTAGGTATTTAATGATCAAAATTGTGGAGTTTGCTTCTTGACAACGTTACTTAGAGGTTACGAATGCTGCCTCACCCGCGTTTCATTGTTTAGAAGCAAATTCTGTCAGATTGGAGTTGTTGTGTGTGATCGGGTTAAAATGGTTTTGTATAGGTTGATGTGTCGTCGTGTGTATCAATCCTTACTTAATATTATAAAAGTGAAAGTGAGTTTGTTTGTTTGTTTGTTACCTCTTCACGGTTTAATGGCTAAACCGATTTTGATGAATTTTGGTACAGAGATAGTTGGGAACTAGGAGACGGACATAGGCTATTAATTTTATTTAAAAAAAGTGGGATATGAGGGAGAACGAGGGAAGAGAAGGAAAACCTTAGTATTGCTATTATACAATAAATAAAGCGCAAGGGGAACTGTGTTACTCCGAATTTAACGCGAGCGAAGTCGCGGGAAAAAGCTTGTAAAATAATAATAATAAAATAAGATTCGAAAACCTACGTGCACGAATCCGACTCGCAGTTGACCGGTTTCCATCCTAGACAACGCTGGCGAAGCCACTAAGCGGAACTAGTATACTAACCAGTAGTTACAACTCGTTAAAATTAGATTTATTTTAATGCGAAAGATATTTAGAGGCTATAATTTGTGACCTAGATGTTGTGCCTACAATGAATTTGTGCTAGTCTAGAATGAAAGTATA
Source organism: Ochropleura leucogaster (assembly GCA_958449745.1). NCBI lineage: Eukaryota > Metazoa > Arthropoda > Insecta > Lepidoptera > Noctuidae > Ochropleura > Ochropleura leucogaster. The sequence continues at coordinate 1,560,276 of OY288227.1, forward strand.
GTTAATTTAACTGCAGCGAATGTGTACCGCCTTCACTTCAAAATTCTGACAGACCGACAGACTGATTAATTTAGATAGAAAGGACTGAAGTCTAGACGGCACGACGCAGTGGCTGAGGGATCGACTGCTGCGCTGCGTGTCGCGGGTTCAATTCCCACACGGAACAAATATTTGTATGTATGACCTGCAGATAGTTGTTTCGGGTCAGGCTGTTTGTGTATGTGAATTTATATGTTTGTAAACGCACCCACGATACAGGAGAAATTCCTAGTGTGGGGGAACGTTTTTTTTTTTAAAAACAAAAGTATTCGGCTAAATTATGTTAATTAAGACTTAATGGAAGGTTATATTGGGACTTCGGTTATGGTTCGAAGCGAAAGGTAATGGGAAGTGGTCACCTCCATCTGAGAAACAGTAAATGCTAGAGAATGAGGTAGCTTTACGTTTGAGAGAGAGCACCTCAAACCAACCCAGCCACCGTGGGAGACGTTTCGGGCGTCGTCGGGCGCCGCACAGTGGGCTGAAAATAACGTTTCATAGACATACAAATTGATTTTTCTTATTTGAACTGTTTCTTTATTGTGTTAAGACATGCTTCTTATTAATATGTTCTAAATATGAAGAACTTCTGCGAGAGTGGTGTGATACATCAAAAATTAGCAAAAAAATAGAGCAAAAATCATGTGAAAGAAAATAACCCGCACTCACGTGACAGCCGAGATATAGCTTATTTTATGGTTTTCTCCATGCAAAGTTTCTGAAAAAAAATCGAAAGTGTATCTTTTCCTGTGGTGAATGACTTCATACTTAGAACATATTAATAAAAAGCATGTCTTAACAGAATTAGAAAATCAATTTGTATGTTTATGAAACGTTATTTTCAGCCCACTGTGCGCCACGACTCCCGGCAATCGTAGATGCGGGTCTATCCGTCTAATGTCGTGCATGCAATTCCAGACTATAGTGTACCTCTGTGCTAAATTTCATCAAGATCCGTTCAGCCGTTTTGACGTGAAAGAGTAACAAACATCCGTACATCCATCCATCCATTCTTAAATCCAACTATCCTCACAAACATTCGCATTTATAATATTAGTAGGATATTTGTATCTTCATTGCACCCATGCGAAGCCGGGGCAATTGTTTATATTTGACTACATTTTGCTCGGGACTTCGTTCGCGTGGAGTAGTGACTTCCGGCAGCACGGAGCATATTAACAGCTCGACATTTATTTTATAGTACTGAATTGATGCCGATGCCTTTTGACCAATAGATGGCGCTGTATGTCCGGAATATATTTTATTTTTATTTTTTGTACTAAAAACTATCCTATGTCCTTTCTCAAGTTCAAAACTATGTCTGTACCAAATTTCACACAAATCGGTTCAGTAGTTTAGGCGTGAAGAAAAGACAAACAGACAGAGTTACTTTCGCATTTATAATATTAGTTTGGATGACCCATATAATATATAAAATTCTCGTGTCACAATATTCGTTCCCATAGTTCTCCGTAACGGCTTGACTGATTCTTATGGAGTTTTATGTGCATATTGTATACATCTGAGAATCGGCCAGCGTCTATTTTTCGTATCCCTAAATAGTAAGGGTGGTCTGAACAGCAGATGAAGCCGCTGAGCAAAGTTAGTTATTTATAATATAATAAATAATAATAAATAATTATCTTGGGACAACTCACACACGGCTATCTGATCCCAAGCTAAGCAGAGCTAGTGTTATGGTAACCAGACAACTGATATACATACTTATATAATTTATAAATACACACATATTATAGATAAATCACACCCAGACACAGAACAAACAATCATGCTCATCACACAAACTTTGTCCTGGGTGGGAATCGAACCCACGACCTCCGGCTCAGCAGTTAGGGCCACTAACCACTAGACCAACAGGCCCGTCAAATTTATAAAAACATTTGTTAGTTGTATGAGACCCCACTTAAATATTTATTTTATTTTGTTTTTTAATGTTTATTGTTATAGCAACAGAAATACATCATTTGTGCAAATTTCAACTGTCTGTCAGAGTTTATGAGATACAGTCTGGTGACAGACAGATAGACAGCGAAGTCTTAGTAATAAGATCTTAACAACAAACAAGTTTTTAGTTAATACCAACAATGTATGGAAGAGCGGAATCTCCTAATACAGGCTTATTCAGCTTAAAAAGAGGCTCCAATCAAATATTAATACAAAAATACTTAGTAATGTAAGAGAACTTGTTGAATCCAATAAACATTTTTTCATTTTCATTTTTTTCAAGATCTCATTTTACTCTTTGTATCATAATTTTCCTGCCCTTGTGCCATTCTATTTGGGGTACTTAGGCGCAACACGTTTTCTTCTTCCATTCTCCCCTATCAGACGTCACGGCATCATTTACTCCTTTCTCCTTCATATCATTCTTTACACAATCCATGAATCTTTTCTTTGGCCTTCCTCTCGCTCTCCGTCCTTCAACATTCATCCTTCATCGTTTTGCCTTGTACACGGAACCCAAAAAAACAGTTTTTATCCCAATTTTAACAAAAGCAGCCGTTTTCATTCAATATTTTTTGGTCTGGTAACAGTTTAAAACGTTTTTTATCTGAATGAACTAAAAAAATTCGCTTCAATAATTTGATTGTGTCCAATTTGTCAGTAAAAATGTGTCTGTTCGGATACTGTGTTCGAATAGATGTTTAAATCGTCAACGAGCCTTTTATTTATGTTGTTAAAACCTCATGCATTTAAAAAAAAATGTACAATGGTCCGCCATTGTACATTTTTTTTTAATGCTTAATGCCTTGGGAATTTTCTACCAGTCAGCCTTAGGGTGATGCCGAGACAAAAACATAGTACCTACTACTAGGTCCAATCTAAAAACATAAGAAGTACATTTATACGTTAAAAAAAACATACATAAACAAAAGTAAAGACATTTAAAAATACAAAATATGATAAAAAAGATAACAAATTAATTTTGAACCGAGTCTGCAAACCTTTTAAGCTTTTAATAGGTAGCTAATGCCTAATAATAATTAAATCAATTAGACATTTATTTTGAGTCTTGACTAGCTACATAAAAACTCGACTGTATTTTTAATTTACGATCTTGTAACAAGCTGAACAAAAAATGTTAATACTTATTTAATTATAGACACACTGGTTTTTATTACAAACATACACTAGAATAAAAACTTTAAGTTCTTTAAAAAAACCGGTCAAGTCAAGGACTGGCGGGCCGTGGGTTCCGTACAAACTTGCGACGTAAACAGCCATATCTTTTGACTGTGTAGACTTAGAGGGTTAATTTTTTACAGGTTCAAAGGACTACAGACTTGAGTTTACGTAGTAACTATTTAGTAATCTGTGCTTGAGTGCATAGTTTTATTTTATTTATTAGAAAAAACAAACAATAACACATCCTTACTAATATTATAAAAGCGAAAGTGAGTTTGTTTGTTACGTCTTCACAGCTAAATGGCGATTTTGACATTGGTTTTTAAAAAAAAAAGTTTTTTTTAAAGTATGAAATGAGGTAGAAAGAGCTACAGAACTACAGGTAGCAGGTACCTGCAAATCAGGAAAGGGAACTGTGTTACTTCGAATTTAGCACGACCGATGCTGCGGGCAAAAGCTAGTTAAATATAAAACATACGAAGAACAATAGATTAGAATAAATAGAGCGTTGTAAAAAAGGGGAAATCTAGATAAAATAAATTACATAAATGTCAACAAGAGTTATAGTTTTAGTCTCAACTCGATGCTTCCGCGCTTTCCCGAGATATATAAGGTGTTGACAGATAGACGGACAACAAAGTGATCTTAAAAGGGTTTGCGTTTTTTCTTTTTGATTTACGGAACTCTAAAAATACGGTTCAATGTGCTACGGCAGCCTTGTGTTTGCAAGCGCGACTCACAAGATACGAATCTAGCTGTAAATGACCTTTGTTTTGGGGGTGAGACATCATCAAAAAACTTCCCCCGGGGGGGGGGGGGGTGTCAGACTTGTATGACTACAACCCACCCATGTTCCTTCTATTGCTCTTTACGTTCTGGGGCCGCGGTATCTCTTTCGAACAACCCACAGCCCCGGCAGGCGGTGCCCCTGGCAGGCCCCTCTGCTTTGCCGACAACTCTTTGAGGCGCGCTTGGAACACTAACGCGCCGTCGACACGGCCTGTTGTCAATAGAAGGACGGATGGTGAGCTACCTATTGCGCACCGTCCAGGGCCCACATCTACGGTGACTGGGAGTCGTCTCGCGGCGCCCGGCGCCCGGGACGTCTCCCGCGGCGGCTGGGTTGGTTTGAGGTTCTCCCTACGCCCGGCTGACTCCTTCGCTAGCATGACCGCTTCACAGAAGGAGGTGAACTTCCTATTCCCTCTCGCTCCAGTAACTGTGCTTTAGTACCATGTTAAAGGGGTCGAGCGTATTGCCATCCGCCGAGCATAGATGCGGACTCTATAATGGTTGGTACTGTGAAACTCTTGAAAAACCCAATCAAAATTAGCTTGATCTGGGAATCGAGCCTAGGACCTACTGCTTAGTAGTCGCAACCATTAGACCAAAGAGGCAGGAGGCAATGAAGAAGTAGATACCTGGTCCTGGGTTTCGAATCCAGGGTCGAGCAAATTTTTATTTGGTTTTTATAGCAGGAGTTTCTCAATTATACACCAAAAATTTTAAGCAACTATCTTACAATATTAATAACTAGCTGGCGCCCGCGGTTTCACCCGTGAGATGATCAAAAAAAGTATCCTATGTGTTATTAAAGACTATAATCTACCTCTGTTTTGTCAAGATCCGTTCAGACGTTTTGGCGTGAAAGCGTAACAAACATCCATACATCCATCCTCACAAACATTCGCACTTATAATATTAAATAAGTAGTTATTACTAATAAGTAGCATTATATGGTTACAATGGCGGTCTTATCACTGATAGCACTATTAATTAATTTATTTATTTATTTGGATTTCCAACAGAGAATACACAAGTAACATGATTACAAAAAATACAAATAGGATCTGATTACTGTGCTCCTCCAATTACAGGAAACCACAGCATTCACTTAAAAACTAGTTACAAAAAAGTTTGACAAGACAATAAATTTGGAAAAAGATAAGAGAATAAAAGAGTTCTGTGATTAAATACAAAGGACAAAAAAAAAATTACATTATTATAATCTGACCAAATACAGTTGGGGACGTTATAGTTTTGACAATATGAGTCGTAGGTTCTTTTTATATACCGACATATTATTATATATTTTTATAACCGTAGGTTCTTTTTATTAATAAATTCATAATAATATAATATTTGTGAGGAGGTTCCTGTCTCTGGAGCCCTAACCACCGGTAGCTTGGACCCTGCTCCCGATACCGGCGGAGACCTACCTTTATATTTTTAAATGTTTTTTCTATTATTTTTTAAAGAAATATTTAAAAATGTATTTGTAAGTATATTTGAATGAATAGAGAGATAATATTTATTTGTTTTCCATAATGGGTTAAGACCTTACAATGGGTTTAAAGCTAGGGTACAATAATGAACCCTGTAGGGTACAGCTAAAATATCTTCCATGCCTTTCTTTAGAATTGTTATAAACATAGAAACAAAAAAAATACAAAACAAAAACACTAAAATACGGAAAATAAATTTTTTTCAGCAATTCGGTGACTTTTGTTTGATTTACCGTTTTTTTTTTGTGAATTTAAACTTATTTTCCGTCTTTTTTGTGATTTTTCAAGTCTTTTTTCTTTTAGTAAAAATGTTTTTTATTTTGACCTTTTTTGTCATATAATGGTGAACTGATATGAATTCTTATCGAGTATTTATATCCCATTGCTACTATTTTTGAAAATCAACCCACTATTGACGGAGAAATCGTGTAACGAACATCAGAACCTCCTTCTTTTTTGAAGGCGGTTAAAGAGGAACATTCATACATTGATGTGTTGATTAGCCATAACCTAAATAAAAAGCTTTTGAAAGTAATTCCGATGAAGATATCAATCAGACTTATAGGCCTAAGTTATATAAAACAAAAACTATTCAATTTCATTTCTCTGCCTATATTTGCTGCTGCCATTGTAATTTGAATCTTATACCCGTATTCATAAACGTCCATGTAGATGTTATTATGACAATCACTTAAAATAAGTACCTATTATTATAAAATGAAATCGCTTCCGATGTCTGTTTGCTTAGATCTTTTAAACTACTCAAAGGTTTTTGATGAAGTTTTCAGCGATAAATAGAGTGATTCAGAAGAAAGAAAAGAAAATATTGTACACTTTTTTTATTTCTCATTTATAATTTTATATTTATATATGTACTAACAGGTTACACCACACTGTAAACAAAGTTGGACGCAAAACATAAAAAAAAACAATGAAATTAAATACTACTGTTAGAATTAGAAAAAATAATAGAACATGGAATAGTAAAAAAAAACAAATAGGTACGAATTTGTTTAATTGACAGTAGGTATTTAATTCTGCAATGGTGGACCACAACATAATATTTTTTATATTGTAGTAGTAACTAGCTGTGCCCCGGCATGCGTTGCTATGAAATTTTCTACCTTTCTACCTACCCTACCTTTTCTTTGCTATAAAACTCACGAAACCCGAGACCTTTCCAACGAACGGAAATCGGTTCGTGCGTTCTGGAGTTATAGCGTCAGGAAGGAAAACCAGACTTATTTTTATATAGTAGATTATTGCTTCTTGAGAGGTAGGGCTCAGATAGGGCTGCGAGTTGTTCGAAAGAGATACAGCGGCCCCGGAACACAAAGGGCAAAAAAAGGAACATGTATATGTTATAGCTAGTAAAAGTCTTACACTTTCCCCGCCACCACCGCTCCGACCAGAGCAGTAGGCCTACTATGACATCTTAAAGCAGAACTTATTCCATTGAGTGAAAGAGATGGTGCTAGACACCCTGTATAGCTCTGTCCCTTTCCCTCAGCGGAATAAGTTCTGCTTTAACACGTCATGGTAGGGTGGCAGAAGTTATTTAATGATTTCCCATACGCATAAAAGGGGTATGGTCCCAATGAGAACGACTTTCTCCTATGGGTGAAATGGACACGGACGTTAAAACATTACTACAACATCGTTCTGAACCCGCCACATTGAATTTTTTCGTCGCTTATTTAAAAGACCTAACCGCGAATCGGGCTCTGTGAAAATTTCAACTGTCTACCTATGGTTCATGAGATAGAGTGACAGACAGTGACAGATGGACAGACGGACGCACACAAGTAGAGTCTTAGTAATAGGTTACTGTAAATACCTATGATGATCTGCATAAAATCATTAAAATTTCGTTGATTGATTTCATAAGTTTATATTTTATATATTTCTTAATAAAAACATTCAAAATATAAAATAGTAGACCACCGGTATCGGGAACAGGGTCCAAGCTACCGGCGCGTGGCGGTCAGGGCTCCAGAGAAAGGAACCTCCTAAAAATACAAGCCGTGTCCTTGATCCAGCTGCCTAACGAGAGCCTCCTTAGGTGTTGGTCGAGGCTCTTGGCTAAAGTCATTGGCTGTAACGACTATCGGCACAATGATCGCTGAGTGCACATCCCACATGTCGACAACCTCGCAAGCCAAGTCTCATTGAAAATATTATTTCTTTTGTAATTCTTAGGTCTTAAGTAACTGGAATTTAAAGGCTTTTTGTTTTATTTGTTACTAGCTTCCGCCCGTGACTTTGTTTGCATGGCATGGTTACTTTGGGCTAACGCTAACATTAACACGCGTGATGATTGAAAAATATTATCTTTCTCTTCCGTTTTTCTTCCCTTTCTCCCACGTTTCTCACTTAAAAAAAAATTGCCTTTGTCCGCCTCCATGGTCCCAACTATATCTGTACCAAAATTCATCAAAATCGGTTTGGCCATTAAAGAGGTAGCATACAAACAAACTCACTTTCGCTTTTATAAGATTAGTAAGGATGTAAGAACGCTCTCACTCGCACCACACCCCGACAGTTACCGTTGAAATACGCGCGAACGCATAGTTTTATTGTAAACTTTTTTCTTTCTTTTTCTATGCACTTGACTGTATCAATCAACTTTGAATTTGGCCCACAAAAGAATGTAATGTTAGTACGAGAATGTAATCTGATATTGAAATTAGAAAATAAAGAGAAATAGTGTGATAGAAAGTGAGATTGGCAAATTAAATAAAACATTGTAAAGAAGTTGTTTGTTTTTAAAACAGGGAGCTTATTGAAAGTTTATTGTACGCTTAATAATAGCAGCCGCTCGGGTCGTTCTTTAGGTTATATAGGGTTGTCAACTATACTGTTTTCAACAGTAAGTACTGTTTTTCACTAAAATATACTTTTTACTGTTGAACAAAAATAAAGTATACAAAATACTGTTTTCAGCATGACAACACATTTTCTGATACTGCAGTTACTGAAAGAGTTTTTTCAGTAATAAATGCTAAGTGGCGGGAGGATATAAATAGAGCATCTATTAATTTGATAAAAACCGGCCAAGAGCGTGTCGGGACACGCTCAGTGTAGGGTTCCGTAGTTTCCCGTCCGTCACAATAAGTGTTCCCAGTTATGAGGCCAACCGAACAATTCGGTAATAGCCGATCCAATGTAATAAGTACCTACAGCGCCATCTCTCGAGGAATTGGGTTACTAATTAATACAAAGACGTGCAATTTTGGTGGTAATTTTGGATTGCGAGAACCGATTTCAATAATTCTTTTTTTGTTTGAAAAAAGATACGTTTAGGATAATAAAATATGTAAACAAAGTTACAAAAAAAGCTTGCATATACGATTATACTACAAACTTAGTCCAGAAATTATTTTGTACAACTTTTTGTCTTTTTTATACAAAAACTGTTGTGTCAATCAAGTTCAAAATAATTTTCAAAGAAAGTCCTTATAAAGTTCTACTTTTCAGATTTTTTTCATATTTTTTAGACTTATGGTTCAAAAGTTAGAGGGGGGGGGGACACATTGTTTTTTACTTTTGGAGCGATTATTTCCGAAATTGTTGACATTATCAAAAAATGATCTCAGTAAACCCCTATTCATTTTTAAATACCTTTCCAACAATATATCACACGTTAGGGTTGAAATTAAAAAAAAAATCACTTCCCACTTTACATATAGGGTGGGTGGCTACCCTAATAAAACATTTTTTTCAAATTTTTATTTTACCACTTTGTCGGCGTGATTGATATACATATTGGTACCAAATTTCCGCTTTCTAGCGCTAACGGTCACAGAGATTAAGCGAGGACGGATGGACGGACGGACGGACGGACGGACGGACGGACGGACGGACGGACGGACGGACGGACAGACAGACATGGCAAAACTATAAGGGTTCCTAGTTGACTACGGAACCCTAAAAATGAGCTCTTCATTTATTTTAATTACTTACACTTATAAATGAAGTGAGGTGTATGAAGTTTTTAAAAAAGATTGTAAATTGGTAAGTTGTGCGAGAAGTTTTTAAAGATATGTATTTATAACAATAAATAAATAAAATACTGTTCATTTTTCTAGAATACTGTTAGTACTCTTCACAGACCTGAATATACTTTATTTGACGGGCCTGTTGGTCTAGTGGTTAGTGGCCCTGACTGCTGAGCCGGAGGTCGTGGGTTCGATTCCCACCCAGGACAAACTTTGTGTGATGAGCATGATTGTTTGTTCTGTGTCTGGGTGTTATTTATCTGTAATATGTATGTATTTATAAATTATATAAGTATGTATATCAGTTGTCTGGTTACCATAACACAAGCTCTGCTTAGCTTGGGATCAGATAGCCGTGTGTGAGTTGTCCCAAGATATTTATTTATTATTATTTATTTATTTCTTGTAAAAAAACTTGGCAACCTTAGTTATATACCGAGTCGCCTCCGTGCCCGCACCGAGTATTCCGTACAAACTTGAACAAAATATTTTGACTGTGTAGACTTACGGCTGATTTTTTCACAGCACAAAGGGATTCTTCGACACGTTCCCGAAATAAAGTGTCTTGACAGAGAGACAGATAGAGTGACTGACAGACAGACAGCCGAGACAAAAAAGTGTGTGTGTCAGCTCCAACGCACGACTGGAGTTTACTCCTTAAGTACGAGTATCTAACCGTACGCAAAAAGAGTTTATTCAACTGAAAAAAGATTAATATCATATGAAAGGGTAAATTCACAAATTAATGAAAAAATATAAATACATCAACACTGATAGAAACAAACAAGCCCAATAACATATAGTATATAGGTATAGTCGCCTATACAGCATACCATATGTACGTCTTAATACACTCACTGCCAAATTAGAAAGTTGCGCACTAAAGGTGCGCACCAAAAACGTGACACATTTTCGTTACTTTAGTAGGTTTTACCCCTCGGATTTTTCTCATACCGGGCGCCTTATATATGAAAATCGATTCTTAAGGACTAAACTCCAAAAAGACGAGAAAAGGTGCACGAGGCAAATTATTTTGATTTGATCAGTTCATCATCTTCCATCCCTTTTATTTCGGAAGGTATATCATTAAAAGACTCCTCCAGTTATGGAAAGGAATGTCAGACTTGTAGTGACTAAAACCCATCTATTTTATTTAAATAATTAAATAAATATCTTGGGACAACTCACACACGGCTATCTGATTCCAAGCTAAGCAGAGCTTGTGTTATGGTAACCAGACAACTGATATACATACTTGTATAATTTATAAATACATACATATTATAGATAAATCACACCCAGACACAGAACAAACAATCATGCTCATCACACAAAGTTTGTCCTGGGTGGGAATCGAACCCACGACCTCCGGCTCAGCAATCAGGGCCACTAACCACTAGACCAACACGCCCGTCTTTCTTTACCCTTTGCGTTCCGGGGCCACAGTTTTTTTTTTGTTGGGGTGGGAAAACATCATAGGCTTCCTCCGCTCTGGGCGGAGCAGGGGGAAGTGTCAGACTTGTACTGACTAAAACCCACCCATGTTCCTCCTATTCCACTTTACGTTCCGGGGCCGCGGTATCTTTTTCGAACAACCCGCAAAACCCTGGCACGCCGCAACCCCGGGAGGGAGCCGCAAACCGTCCAGGGACACTGTATCACGGTTTTTAAATATTAAAATTGTTTGTTTTCAGGTGGCATCATTCTTCACGGCGTTAAAGGCTAAATCGGGTCATCACGAGTACTCATGGCCACCAGCTTCATCGGATCACCATGGTAGGTCTACTTGATTCGTAGGCAGATTCTGACTCATCGCGGCTTTAATATCAGCCGCTCAATAGGGTTACCATGACATCTTATAGCAGTTCTTATTCCTGTGTGAGAAAGAGATGGTGCTAGACACCCTGTATAGCTCTGTCTCTTTCCCTCAGCGGAATAAGTTCTGCTTTAAGATAGATAGATAGATAGAATATTCTTTATTATGTACACCTTCTGTATTATGTTACATGAATAACAATAGAAAAACTTATAAATAAGGTGACACAATAGGCGGTCTTATCGCTAAAAGCGATCTTTTCAAGACAACCCTTGGATGGACTTAAGAAGAGGAGAAACAGTACTGTAGGTAGTCTGTGGCGTAACTTTTTCAAAATTAATTCTCAAACATTTTTTAAAAATTTACAAGATCAAATACTTATATATAAATACATATAATATATACATATAAAATAATAATCATGAAGAGCAAAGAAATATTTCATGTTGTTGTTTAAGGAGAGAGGTAGTGCTTTTTGAACATAGTTTTAAAAATAGACACGGTTTGAGCGCTCCTTACAGACACGGGCAGGGCATTCCATAGCCGTACAGCTTGAACTGTAAAGGATTTATCATAAAAGCTAGTAGAATGCACCGGCATCTCAAGTCTCAGGTTTATGAGACTTGAGATAAGATGTCATGATAGGGTAGCAGGTGGCATTAGCACTTACTTAGTTTGGTCCGTCGGTATACAATAGCTTTATTACTGTACCATAATGTGTACTATAATGGCTTGATTGGATACTTCAATAAAATGCGCATATAATAATCTTAGATCATAGAATGCAGTCACATAGACGACGGGCCTGTTGGTCTAGCGGTTAGTGGCCCTGACTGCTGAGCCGGAGGTCGTGGGTTCGATTCCCACCCAGGACAAACTTTGTTTGAAGAGCATTATTGTTTGTTCTGTGTCTGGGTGTGATTTATCTATAAAATGTATGTATTTATAAATTATATATAAGTATGTATATCAGCTGTCTGGTTACCATAACACAAGCTCTGCTTAGCTTGGGATCAGATAACCGTGTGTGAGGTGTCCCAAGATATTTATTATTATTTATTTATTGATTTTTATAGTCGGGAAAGGTCTGTTTAAAAGGTTCCTTTTCTCTTTTTTTTGTCTGTTTTATTCTATACTAGCTGTGCCCAGCGGTTTCACCCACCACTCAGCTCCAAACTATTGTAGCGTGACGCACTACAGCCGATAGCTGTGTATACAGACCGAACTGTAACAAAGAATACCACTGTGAATTTCATGCAATCCTAGTAGTTTTATCTCAACGCAGTTGGGTGTACCAAGAACTTGAATTCACAGATCAAACTGTTGCAATTAATATCACCGTGAATTCATGCAAGCCTAGTACTTGAATCATAATTCGTTCAAATCGGTCCAGCCGTTTAGTTGCAGTATAGGATTGAAACATTATTCATTGATGCTCCGCTCCTATTGGTCTTAGCATGATAATATAGCCTATAGCCTTCCTCGATAAATGAGCTATCTAACACTGTAAGAATTTTTCTAATCCGACCAGCAGTTCTTGAGTTTAGCGCGTTCAAGCAAACAAACTCTTTTGCTTCATATATTAGTACTAGCTGTTCCACGCGGTTTCACCCACGCTGCTCAGCACCTGTTGGTCGTAGCGTGATGTTATATAGCCTATAGCTTTCCTCAAGAAATGGACTATCCAACACTAAAAGAATTTTTAAATTCGAACCAGTACTTTCTGAGATTAGCGCGTTCAAACAAACAAACAAACAAACTCTTCAGCTTTATAATATTAGTATAGATAAGTACTATATATATAGAGAGACTAGCTGTGCCCAGCGGTTTCACCCGCTGCTCATTTAGGTGTCTGAAAAATAGATGTTGGCCGATTCTCAGACCTACCCGATATGTACACAAAATTTCGTTTAAATCGGTCCAGCCGTTTCGGAGGAGTATGGGAACGAAAACTGTGACACGAGAATTTTATATATTAGATCTGTTTTAAATATTTTAAAACAGTTTCCCTCCCCGTCTTTAGACACATCTCCTTCGTCAAACTAAATACACAAGTTATTTAACAAAATCTTATTTAAAATCTTGCATCTTTTTCTCATTCCAGGGTATGAGAGAAGTCTGCCGGATACCGGTAAGAATCAGTTTTATATACTTACCTTTTTAACTTTTATGCAATGTAAATAAATGAGATTTTGTTGATAACTACTTATGCCATTTTCATAGCTCATATCACTAGCTTCCGCCCGCGACTTCGTCCGCGTGGCATAGTTACTTTGGGCTAACGCTAACTTTAATCCGCGTGATGATGGATCAAAAAGTTATCTTTCTCTCGCCTTTTCTTCTCTCTTTCTCCCCTTTTCCTCACTTTTTTTACCCTAAGTTCGTGTCCAGGGTCTCAACTATTTCTGCACCAAAAAATATCAAAATCTGTTTAGCCATTTAGGCGTGAAGACAATCAAACAAACTCACTTTCGCTTTTATAATACTAGCTTTTTTCCGCGGCTTCGCTAGCGTTAAATTCGGAGTTACATAGTTACCCTTTCCTGATTTGCAGTTACCTGCTACCTATAATGCGCTTGCGCCTTATTTATTGTAATTGCAAAGCTAAGTTTTCCCTTTTTTCCTCTCTCCCCACATTTCTCACTTTGAACAAAAAATAGCCTTTGTCCGTCTCCAGGGTCCCAACTATCTCTGCACAAAAATTCATCATAATCGGTTTAGCCATTTAGGGATGTGCAGATGTAACCAAACAAACTGATTTTCCCTTTAATAATATTAGTAAGGATTATGTACCCATTTTTAGGGTTCCGTAGTCAACTAGGAACCCTTATAGTTTCGCCATGTCGGTCTGTCCGTCCGTCCGTCCGTTCTCGCTTAATCTCTGTGACCGTACCGAATTTGGTACCAATATGTATATCAATCACGCCGACAAAGTGGTAAAATAAAAATTGAAAAAAAAAAGGATTTATTAAGGTAGCCACCCTATAATATACCAAAAAAATCTGAAAAGTAGAACTTTATAAGGACTTTCTAGGAAAATTATTTTGAACTTGATTGACAACAGTTTTTGTACAAAAAAGACAAAAAGTTGTACAAAATAATTTCTGGACTAAGTTTGTAGTATAATCGTATATGCAATCATTTTTTTTTAACTTCGTTTACATATTTTATTATCCTGAACGTATCTTTTTTCAAACAAAAAAAGAATTATTGAAATCGGTTCTCGCAATCCAAAATTACCACCGAAAACTTCTTGCACGTCTTTGTATTAATTAGTAACCCAATTCCCCGAGAGATGGCGCTGTAGGTACTTATTACATTAGATCGGGTATTACCGAATTGTTCGGTTGGTCTCCTTGGCATTGGCGGTATCTTATAACTACATAAAACTTTTATTAAGAACATGCTAAGGCAATTTAGAACAAAACTAAAATTCATTTTTAACACCATCAATATGTTAAGGTAAAAACCAGTTCATAAATGGTCCGATAGATGGCGTTGTGTAATGACGTAATTTTTTTAAAAGTCGATGTTAAGATTTTCCGTGCTTTCATGACCTACCGTCAACCGTGGTAAAGTAACTTGCACCTTAAATATATTCGTAATTTTATTTATGAGTGCATAATCTAATTAGTCGTCGAGGTTTGAGGGCTCCCCTTTGTGTTCGCGCTAAAAACCGTCACAAGTTGGAGCCGGAGCGCCTGCCGCGGACTCGCGGAGCGTGCAACATTGGACGCTCCGCGAGTACTCCACCTTTAAACTCATAAGTGGGCACACTTATTGTGACGACCGGAAAACTACGGAACCCTACACTGGGCGTGGCCCTACACGCTCTTGGCCGGTTTTTTAATATTAGTAAGGATTATGTACTTTCACTCAAAACTAAACTGATGGACATGTGCATCCTTCCCACCGTCACCTATGGAGCGCAAACGTGGTCTTTAACAAAGCGTCAAAAGTCCGCCCTCGGGGTCTGCCAGCGAGCTATGGAACGAAGCATACTAAACGTGAAAATTTCCGATCGTATAAGAAACAGTATGCTCCGCTCCAAGACCCAAATAGCAGACGTTGGCAAAACAGCCGCAAAATTAAAGTGGAACTGGGCTGGCCACATCTGTCGCATGTCGCAACAAAATTGGGCCAAAGTATCAACCGATTGGGCTCCGAACAACAGGACTCGGCGACGCGGTAGGCCCAGAAGGAGATGGCGTGACGAGCTAGACTTCCACTAACAGGACTGAGTCACAACAGCAAAAGATAGAAAAAAATGGGAGGAAGGAAGGGAGGCCTTTGCCCTGTAGTGGGACACAACTGACTCATAATAATAATAAAATATGTACCCATTGTTTCAGGATCCTACTACCCAACAGATTGGAACACCTATACTCCAGAATTCAACGACGTGTCTCCCCCATACAAGACGATCCCCACGTACAAACACCATGAACCCTCGTACGTGGATGCGGAGTACACGGAGGATAGCAAGACTCATGGCACCCATAGCTGAAGATATGTACTTCAATAACCCAAACCGTGTCCTAACAAAAGAGAACAATGAGAGAACAAGCGACTTTTGCTCGGCGAACACGAACGTGATTCTGATTACGATTCTAATCTTATTATGATTCTGCTAAAACGGTTATTTTAGACCCCATGGACGGCGATTGAAAGAATAGAATATACTATACTGCACGGCCCACGAGAAGCGATACCAAATGTAAACAAAACCCATGCTAAAACCCCATCTAAAATGGCCGCCCGAATGTTGGCGAACCCGTCTTAACGTTGTCATGTTTTTGCCGGGAGAACGAGACATTACGACAAAGGCACAAGATGGAAAGAGCTAAATATTAGATTGTCAACGCCACAGTTGTTCTTTAGGTTAATGACCTTTCGTATCGCTTCTCGTTGGCAGTACTTATAGATGTCGCTAATAAAAAATTATCTTTGTGAAAATTGTACTAAATTCCGATTAGTCGATTTTTTGTGAAAGGGTTCCCGAAATCCTAAATACTCTCAAACTTTTTGATTTATAATATTTGTATTAAATATTGCACAACTATTTTTCAATGGCGTTGATATCGCCGATATCAATATATCTTCAATACAGCCTTTTGTCTATGCTAATTAGGTATAAAATATAAAGGATCGATCGCTTTGGTTAGGACACACGGTCGTCATGTATTGGTTGATCAAAGGCTGCTGTAATTTAAGGTTATTTATTTAACATAGGGTTAAATTATTTATTTAGATGTAAGTGTAAGAATATTATAGACTAAAGTACGGCCAACGAGAAGCGATACCAAATGTAAACAAAACCCATGCTAAAACCCCATCTATAACGTTGTCATGTTTTTGCCGGGAGAACGAGACATTACGACAAAGGCACAAGATGGAAAGAGCTAAATATTAGATTGTCAACGCCACAGTTGTTCTTTAGGTTAATGACCTTTCGTATCGCTGCTAGTTGGCCTTAGTGTAGAACCTGTATCAGAGGCATCATACAACGTGGAAAAAAAGGAGAACTAATACTACTTATATCATGCAAAGAATACTCTTTGAAAGATTCATATTAAGGCCGTACCCTACGCAAATAACCTTGAAGCATTCGTTCCCTCTTTGCCGCACAGGAGTGAATGAGTGAGAGCAGTAGTGAATAATGCCTATTTTTTTTGGAATAAAATCTATATAAAATCAAGTATTGGGTTTTTGGAAAAAAAATTGTATGTACCAAAATGATCATTATAGAATTGTTAGTGTCAGTATCAAAATTAAACAACGTTTACTTTACGAGGAGATGCATGTTATTGATATTTTTTCTCATTTCTGGGGTTTACTTTTTTCAATAAAAAAAAGTGTGTGTGTCAACTCCGACGCACGACTGGAATTTACTCCTTAAGTACGAGTAACCATACGCAAAAAGAGTTTATTCAACTGAAAAAAGATTAACATCATATGAAAGGTAGTATATAGGTATAGTCGCCTATACAGTATACCAAATGTACGTCTTAAAACACTCACAGCCAAATTAGAAAGTTGCGCACTAATGGTGCGCACCAAAAACGTGACACATTTTCGTTACTTTAGTAGGTTTTACCCCTCGTATTTTTCTCATACCGGGCGCCTTATATATGAAAATCGATTCATAAGGAGTAAACTCCAAAAAATAAATCTACATTAATGGAATCAAGATTATAAAGAAATTTAAGTATTTTTTTTTTGTTACCTAGTTCGTTTCATTTAACAAGTAGATAGCTCCAGAAAACTGTACAAAAACGGCTTGCGAGGCGTTTTGGTCGGGGTGGCGCCTTAAAACCAATGATTTAATTTTCCATATTTTTTTTTCATTTTACTTCATTGTGACGACCCTAGGCGTTCAGGTCAATGGCCGACGATAGTAAGTACTCAAGATATTAAGTACGAAGTCGCTGGTTACACGAAAAACTTTTTCCTAAAGTTCTTACCTACTGGAATAACTTACCTACTACTTACTGGATGTAGAGATACCTACCTAATTACACAAACTTGGAAATAAAAAAGCTCTCAGCTGATTTAAGGGTTGTCGCACATAGTTCCTGCAAAAAAAGTAAAATGTGTTTTTCTCTAAAAGTTTAGTATTTGTGAACCTGGGAAATAAGGGAAATAAAGTTAATAACCTTAGCTGTTTGTCCCTTAAAAGTTATTGCTCCTTTTTTTACACTTTGAATAAATTAAAGGGAAAAAAATTAGAGGTGTCAAGGGACACCCGGATGGAACGAAGTTCCTATAGAAATGAAAATATCTGGCTTGCTTTCTATAAGAGACAGACAGACAGACAGAGAAACATGCGACGCCGCACAGCTTACAATAGCTTACTATAGCAAAAAGTGTGACAACTTTTCGTAAGAATTTTTTCCGTCTAGCCCCCTTTCACAACGCGCGATAAGGAACTTCGTTCCAAAAATTAGTGACAATGACTTTGGCAAACTAACCTTATATTTAGGTTAATTATAGATTAAAAATTGCTCAGCAGTGAGACAGTAATAGGCTGGTATTATTTATTATGATTAAAACGCTTTTTACAAGAAGCTAAGTCAAAAAAAACATTTGCATTTATCAGCTATGTTATTTAGTCTTCTTATAAGTTAATAAAACTGCATTTTTTATTTTTAAGAGTAACTTTATTTATTGCAATACAAATATATTTAAAAAGAGATTGATTTTCATTTTTTCTTGCATTTACAAATATATAAAATTTAGGTAAGTAAATAAAGTATGCACTATGGCTTGTTAATCTAGTGGTAGCAGGCCCCTGCTGAGGTATAGGGCTCGATTCCAAGGTCGCAAAAAATACGATTTACAAAATACACTAAAAAGACGGAAAATAAATTTGCTTCCAAAGTCGGTCGCAAAAAAACTAAAATAAATAAATATCTTGGGGCAACTCTCACACGGCTATCCGATCCCAAGCTAAGCAGAGCTTGTGTTATGGTAACCAGACAACTGATATACATACTTATATAATTTATAAATACATACATATTATAGATAAACAAATAAAAAAAAACTATGAATCAAACAAGTCACAGACTTCCGGAACTGAATTTATTTTCCGTCTTTTTTTGTTCCATTAACACGTTCGCTGCATTACGAGATCTATCAGATCTCTTGCAGGACTTTTCTATTGTGCGTTGAATAAAATCGTGTTGTTTCACTCCTTGCGGGAGGATCTAACTTGTAAAGTTCTTTATGTATGAGTAAGACAAATATACATATTTGCTTTCCACTTAAAACTGAATTTAAAGACATTAAAAAATAAATTAGAGATGGATTAGGTCCCTAACGCACAGTACTATAATTATTTTCATTTCTTGCGTTAGGAGATATGTTGATACTCGTGGAATCATAGGCCTCGTAGACGCAAGAGAGGAAGGGAGGGCGGCGCGGGCGCTCCGTGACTCGTGTTAGTGTTGTCCTAGCATCGACGTGGGAGGTCGCGCACACGTTTTGGAAATAACACTCGCGTATATACGTCGTGTACGTGTTGATTACTTTTTATTAACAATGAGTGATTTTAGAAGAAAAAAGTGTAGAAAATCTATTTGTATTGGTGAGGTTGCCCACGAAAAATCAACACCGGATTATATATAATAATATTCAAATTTGACAGTGATTCAGATTTTGATTGATTGAATTTTTTTTTTTATTAAAGACAATTCCCCGCACTAGGAATTAATCCTGTTTTTGTTTTATATTGATTTGTTGTGATTGATTATATTGAAATAAAAATTTAATATAAAAATTTAATAAAACTTTTTCAATCGACAACTGAGATATTATTTTATTCCCATCACTACTTACTACTCATATTGAACTATCTTCGGTTGCGGTACGAGATACAATCGATACCTATTTTTTTTTTGGTATTTGTAGTTTATTCAAATGTCATAACTGCGTGCGAACCTAGCAAAATATAGAGCAATAGGCTATCTTTCACCCACATAAACTTTAAAATATATGTCATTGGTTTTCTCGAAGATATAAGTTATTTTCAAAACTGTATTTTTAGGAGACTGATTAGGTCTCAAACGCACCAAAGGGCAGATTAGTTTTGAGATCTTTTAGGTCTCCAACGCACCAGCTGAAAGTTCTTTGAAAATGATGGCGCAGTGAACGTGTTAAACATTTCTCAGTGGAGTCAGGGTTTAACATTAGGCCCTCTCCCCTAAGCAAAGCAGATTGGCCTGCCAGGGCGAACGCCTGCCGGGGTTGCGGGTTGTTCGAAAGGGATACCGCGGCCCCGGAAGATAAGGGCAATGGAAGAAGCATGGGTGGGTTTTAGTCAGTACAAGTTTGACACTCTCCCTCCGCTCCAATCGGGGGAAGATATCTGATGATTTCCCAACCCAACAAAAAATAAAAAAGGCCCTCCCCCTCCATAACTGGCGAAATATGGGTGAACTATTCACACACCTACACACACAAACACACACAAACCTCTGCTCTTCGAAGATGCGTGATGTTATGTATGTATTTATTAATAAAACTTGGCGACACGGTTGCGCAGTGGCTGAGCGATCGATTGCTGCGCTGCATGTCGCGGGTTCGATGTCCGTACGCAACAAATATTTGTACGATCTTGAGGTAGTTGTTCGGGTCTGGCTGTTTGTGTAGGTAAGTTTTTTTCTAAAAGTACCCACGATACAGGAGAAATTCCTAGTGTGGGGCAAGGTTTAAAAAAAAGAAAGAAAACTCAAATTAAAATTTATATGGGTAACTTTATTTATTGCAATAAAAAATTTATCAAAAAACGGACGGATTTACATTTTTCCTTACATTTATATAATATACAGAATACAAAATTGAGATAAAATTTCATAGGTATAAAAAATAAAGTAAAAATATCGAGATTCGGTTGTTTATATAAAACATCCTATATACAAGTTTTTATATAAATGTCACTAAAATATAATATACTTATCTACATAAAAATTACAAAACATCAACTTTTGTATAAGAAAAATACATTTTTGAGCTCAAAAATCACATTTCGTTACAATTTTACACATTTTAAAGGTTTAGAATGCCCAGTTTAACAAAAAAAAGTAACACCTTAATAAATGCCTAAGCATAAAATTACACTGTTGAAATATCATGTTTATTCTGCAAGTAGTTTTTTACAAACACTTTTAAAAGTCACTTTAAAAAAAAAAAGAAGAAGATTTAGATGACGCTGATGTTTCGTACCCTACTACTCTGAGAAGAAACAGCCGAAACATAATCAGAGGTCATAATCTCTTTTAAGGTCCAGACAAAAATCTTGATCAACTTACATGAGGACTATGCAGATAGTGTCTGAAATGGTCTTTTTAAGAAAGCACCACACAGATTTAGTGGACCTGTCCAGTCAGTGCAAGCATTTGTCAGTTATCGTGTAGCTCAACTTATAACCCAAGGAGCTCAACGACACGACGAACAATACCAAAAAAAGGACATTTGTGTAGGTCGTTTATTACAATCAAATAGGCATTAGTCTGTGTTCCACTTAGTGTTAATGAAAATGGGCATAAGTTTCAAATTAAAGCTTAATTGTGATGAATATTGTTCCACTAGTAATATCACAAAATAAATTAAAGTAAAAATTGTCAAAGGCATGGCAGTGATAATACTTTTATTTTTTTTCTTTTTTTTTCGTCAAAATATTTACTTAAACTTATTAAAAAAATATTGAGGTCTTTTTTTTTCAATTTAAGCAACAGTCATTTATTTCGTCATTTAAGTATGGAGTATTTAAGGAATTTATTATTTGATTAATTGTGTCGTCAAAAATACCTATGTGCACTTCAAATCACTAAATTAACTTACTTTCATTACCAAATTGTCTTCAAATGACTGTCAAAAACAGAATTATTAAAAATCGTTTACTGGAAAGGGGCTGTTCAAGTATTACGTAAGCACTATGGGGGGGCGGGGGGGTCTTTGCTTTGCTTATTTTGGATGACATGGGGGGTAGGGGAGTCTAGATGATGATTACGTCATCGGTAGTTATTTACTTTTTTACAAATGGCAACCCTCACATTGGTCTTAACTTGAAAACAAAACGCATTTTCGGGGATTCCCGCAAATAATGCGGATGTTTACGAAAAAAAAAACAATACAGTAATTGAAAATGTTTACGTAAGCTTGGGGGGAGGGGGTAAGAGCTTTGCTTACTTTTGCTGACAAGGGGGATGGGGGGTAAATAATTGTAATAAATCTGCTTACGTAATACTTGAACGGCCCCAAAATGCATGTAGATATCACGTAGGTCCAATTCCCGCCCTATTAGATTAACTAGAGGTTCATAACTGTCATTAAATTCCTCCTTAATTGGCTATACTCAGAATATAAAGCGTATTGAAATAAGGGCGGATATTAAAGACTTACGCTCCAAAGGGTTCCGTACCATTATATATACAAAAACGGCACAAAAAACGGTTTGTTGTATCGGAGACCCTAAAAAATATAATAATTCTGTTGTTTAGTAAATTTGTTATTATAGCGACAACAGAAAAAAACATCATCTGTAAAAATTTTAACTGTCTTAACTGTCACGGTATTGAGATACAGCCTGGTGACAGACAGACAGACAACGGAGTCTAAGTAACAGGGTCCCGTTTTACCCTTTATGTACGGAACCAAACAAACAAGTTAAAACAAAGTTATTCTTTATCCTTATTCTAAAATCCAGGGTCAACTTAAGGTAGGAAACTTTTGGTGTCAGTGGACCTAGGATTCTTGTTAACCAGCTGGGTGGACCAGATCCCATTCATTCATCAATCTTAGGCCCGCCACACACGGCCTGCTGGAGCAGTTACCCAGTTATCAACATGCACGGATCGCTTTTACAGTTAAGAGACAACAGCTTGAAGCTGCCAGAGATAACTAGCAGTTGGTTCAACAGCTCGAGCGGTGGGCAATTTCAAATCAGTAACACCATGGATTTTGAAGAGGTGCTTCTGTTGCTTTCCAAAGAAAATTGTGGATACGTCCAATATAAAAAAAACAAGAATTTATAATGGAGAATTTAATCTCTTGTTTTTGGAACTAAGACGTGACGTTATTTTAGAATGTCAATTACATATTTTGACGAACTTTGTAATATACCCTACTCAAGGAAAAAAAATAAACACCCGGATGGAACGAAGTTCCTTTCCTACTAAAAGAGAGAGAGACAGACAGAGAAACATGCGACGCCGCACAGCTTACAATAGCTTACTATAGCAAAAAGTGTCGTGACAACTTTTCGTAAGATTTTTTTCCGTCTAGCCCCCCACAACGCGCGATAAGGAACTTCGTTCCAAAAATTAAACGTGAAGATACTATTATAAGAAAAAGTACTCCACCAGAAGAAAGGCTAGCTGTTACACTAAGGTGTTAAGTTAACCGGTTTGAGTATATGGCTCCATAGAACTCTGCAGTTCACAGTGCAGCCGCAGCTTAAAGCTGTTGACCCTGACTGCTTCAAGCGGTCCGTGTATTGCCGGCCTTACCCCCGAATACTGAAACGTCATTCAAAATGTGAGGGCTGCTTAACATTTGAGCAGCTCTTAAACTTTAGATTTTGTATGGTCAAACGTCACTTCTGAGTCTCTGTTAAACTTAAGTGGGACTTAAATTTTGAGTGACGTTTCAGTATTCGGGGGTTAGTCAATCAAATATTACAACACTATTTTTACAAATCATCAGTAATCTTAAAACAAACACTCAAAAATATACACAAAGTAATCAAAATTGAATCAGAGACCAAACCTAACACACTATTGCTCCCAAACCAACTGTATTTAACCTTCTTTTTCGTCAACCTCCTTTTGTCAACAACCAACTTTTTAGGCCAAGAATTATAATCTGTGGGCACGTTTTGACATTGACTTGGGTGCCATTTCCTTGGTGTGTTATTTGAATTTTTCGCTTGAATACAGACTTCGTGTGTTTTTCCATCTTGGAGGGAAGCTTTGAAGGTATCGTCTATTGGTATGGTCAAGGATCTCAGATTGTAGGCAACGTCGGAGGAATAGTGTAGTTTATTTGTGTTGTCTCGGATGTAGAGTATAAACTCGCCGACATCTTCGTTTGAAGTTATGAACCAGTGGGCATAGATTGATGATTGAGAACTGGAAAAATAAAATAAATATTAAAAAAATATATTTATAGACTGCCTCATTTAATGGATACCTTTTTAGTGTGCAATGTTAGGGATTGATATAATCTGAAATAAACTAATCTATACTAATATTATAAAGCTGAAGAGTTTGTTTGTTTGTTTGTTTGAACGCGCTAATCTCAGGGACTACTGGTTGGAATTGGAAAATTCTTTTAGTGTTGGATAGTCCATTTCTTGAGGAAGGCTATAGGCTATATAACATCACGCTACGACCAACAGGTGCTGAGCAGCGTGGGTGAAACCGCGTGGAACAGCTAGTTTATAATAATACTAGTTTTTGCCCGCAGCTTCGCACGCGTTAAATTCGGGGTAACACAGTTCCCCTTTCCTGATTTACAGGTATCTACTACCTGTAGTTTATACCCTTTTTTCGGGTGGGAAATCATCTAATGACTTCCCCGCTCTGGGCGAAGCGGGGGGGCATGTCAGACTTGTACTGACTAAAACCCACCCATGTTCCTTTTATTGCCCTTTACGTTCCGGGGCCGCGGTATCTCTTTCGAAAAACCTGCAACTTTCGAACAACCCGCAACTAGATTTTACCCTTACGTCTTATTTATTGTAATAGCTAAGTTTTTCCATTTCTTCTCTCTTTCCCACTTATTAAAAAAAAATAGCCTGTATCCGTCTCCAGGGTCCAAACTATCTCTTTGCCAAAATTCATCAAAATTGGTTTAGCCATTTAGGCGTGAAGAGGTAACAAACTCACTTTCGCTTGTATAATATTAGTAAGTATGTATGTAAACTAATTAATATTAATAATATTGGTTTAGTGATCGCGGTGGAAGCGCATGTGACTAAAAGAGTGGTACATATGAATTTTGATGGATAGAGAGGGAGAGGAAGGCCAAAGAAAATATAGATGGACTAGCTTTTGCCCGCGGCTTCGCTCGCGTTAAATTCGGGGTAACACCGTTCCCCTTGCGCCTTATTGATTTGTAATAGCAACGCTAAGTTTTCCCTTTTCTTCCCTCTTTCTCTTCCACATCCCAGTTTTTTCAACAAAATATTAGCCTATGTCCGTCTCCTGGTTCCCAACTATCTCTGTACCAAAATTCATCAAAATCGGTTTAGCCATTATAGCGTGAAGAGGTAACAAACAAATAAACAAACACACATTCGCTTTTATAATATTAGTAAGGAAGTAAGGATTGTGTAAGGAATGATAATATGAAGGTGTTGGGGCGTGTTCCCCTATGTTAGGAGGTACTTAATGATAAGTGACTTCAGCTTAATAAATGTCTTTAATTTGGTTCCACAATACTTCGTTATATCTAACTACGTACTAGTATGTGTAGAGGCAGGGCGGTGTACGGTAAGCGACTGCCGGGCCGTCAGCTCGCGTCTCAATATAACGTCAAAAATGCAAGCCGCTACAAAGGAGAAAGGAGTGAATGATGCCGTGACGTCTGATAGGGGAGAATGGAAGAAGAAAACGTGTTGCGCCGACCTCAAATAGAATGGGACAAGGGCAGGGAAATGATGATGAGTCTAGTCTAACAATTGGGTACTTGACACCATTAACCAATAATTTGAAAACACAATTTTTCTGAAAGAACACCTTATTCTAGACCTGAAAACTCCATTCATTTCAAAATAACTTTAAAATTCGATTTTTAGTTGGTTTTAAATCAATAAATAGTTGCATCATTGACTTGACAACTTAGTGACGTCATCGGTTGCGAGTCTCATACAAAATCTATGGGGGAAGCACGTTTTGACAGCTCATAAAAAGTATATCAATTGATTGGTGGTGTCAACTACCCTATTCGTTTTTTTTAAATGGTCCAGATGTTGAATCAATCAAATTCATAATTTGTCCCTTAATCGACAAATTAATAAGATAAACCTAATATTCACTTATTTTGATGCATTTCTGTAAAAAACGCGTACAAATTGTGGTAGCAAAAAATCCAAAAAGAATCTCTCCGGCGGGGAATCGAACCCCGGTCTCCCGCGTGACAGGCGGGGATACTTACCACTATACTACCGAAGATGTGACATTGTCACTCGAAATTTGAGATTTAATGCTGCAAGTAGGAATCTGTCTTTTAAACTTAATAATAATAGAAACAATCCTTGATGTCAAGGGACCATATTAACATCATTGCTACCTTTATCGAAGACCGTCATCATCTGCCTAGCCTTTTCCTAACTGACGACACGGTTGGCGCAGTGGCTGAGCGATCGCCTTCAATGCTGCGTGTCGCGGGTTCGATCCCCACACGAAACAAATATTTGTATGGCCCACAGGTAGTTGTTTCGGGTCTGGCTGTTTGTGTATGTAAGTTTATATGTTTGTAAACGCACCCACGATACAGGAGTAATTCCTAGAGTGGGGTAACTTTTAACAAAAAAAATACTATGTTGGGGTCGGTTCCCAGTCTTACCGGATGCAGCTGAATACCAATCCTTACTAATATTATAAAAGCGAAAGTGAGTTTGTTTGTTTGTTAACGCGAGCGAAGCCGCGGGCAAAAGCTAGTATATTATATGAAGCGACTGCCTATTATGAAAACAACTTACAACCCATTACTTAGTAAGACTTGATATATTATTATACTGACGACTTATTAGAACCAAGAAAAATTATGGTATATAAAAAGAAATCTTAGTAGATAATAAATGAAATGTTATTGAAATTTTATTGGCGCGCAGT
This sequence comes from Ochropleura leucogaster, assembly GCA_958449745.1. Lineage (NCBI taxonomy): Eukaryota > Metazoa > Arthropoda > Insecta > Lepidoptera > Noctuidae > Ochropleura > Ochropleura leucogaster. Next base: position 1,586,902 of record OY288227.1, read on the forward strand.
AGAAATCAAGATTACAAAATATTTTATGTAATGATAAAGTCTACAAAAAATTCCAAAAAGAATCTCTCCGGCGGGGAATCGAACCCCGGTCTCCCGCGTGACAGGCGGGGATACTTACCACTATACTACCGAAGATGTGATAAGTACGGTGAAATTTGCAACCTATTGGAACGAACTACATTCAAACACGTTTAATCTCCAATAATAATTCGGGTAGATAGGTACGTGTACATAATATAGTTACCCCACACTAGGAATTTCTCCTGTATCGTGGTTGCGTTTACATTTTTATTTTAACTCACGTTCATAAAAAGCCAGACCCGAAACAACTATCTGCAGGTCATACAAATATTTGTTCCGTGCGGGAATCGAACCCGCGACACGTAGCGCAGCAGTCGATCACTCAGCCACTGCGGCAACCGTGTCGTTTACTTAAACTATAGCTGTAATTTTGTGTAATTCTGTAATGTGTAACAGTTTCTTTTCACAAGTAAATCCTTACTAATATTATAAAAGTGAAAGTGATTCGAGTTTGTTTGTTTGTTACGTCTTCACGCCTACATGGCTAAAACAATTTTAAAAAACATAAGATTGAGATATGAGGGAGAAAGAGGGGAAGAAAGGGAACACTTAGCTTTGCTATTAAAATGAATAAGGCGATAGTGCAAAAACTACAAGAAGCAGGTACCTGCAAATCAGGTAAGGGGAACTGTGTTACCCCAAATTAAACGAGAGCGAAGCCGCGGGCAAAAGCTAATCCTTACTAATATTATAAAAGCGAAAGTGAGTTTGTTTGTTTGTTTGTTACCTCTTCACGCTTTAATGGCTACACCGGTTGTGATGAATTTTGGTACATAGATAGTTGGGTACCAAGAGACGGATATAAGCTAATATTTTTTTGAAAATATTAGCCTATGTCCGTCTGGGACATAGGCTAATATTTGGGATGTGAGGGAGAAAGACGGAAGAAAAGGGAAACCTTAGCGTTGCTATTACAAATCAATAAGGCGCAAGGGGAACTGTGTTACCCCGAATTTAACGCGGGCGAAGCCGCGGGCAAAAGCTAGTAAAAAATAAAAATAAGCCTATTGAGGTGCGGAGGCTTAAAAATTTCCAAAATATAAATTATACTTACTATTGAATATCCCTGAACGCCAAATCGGGCTCAGAAACAAAATCAAATGCGCTCTCGCCGTCAGTGTTGCTATGCTCCAAAATCATGGCGTCGGTCTCAGTGTTACCAGTGCACAATAATCTATCTTCATCAACCGTCAGTAGGTTTTCATTCTGTAGTGCCACGGGTTCAGCACATGTTAGATTTTGGTACTTTTCGTCTGTTTTTAATAAAGATGGACGCATGTGGTTGAGATAGTGTTTTAGTGGACGGCTGAAACAGTCGCATTTTAGACTGTTTTCTGAAAACAAAAGAGTTAAAGTTATTATGGAGTTTTTACTGAATTGAGAAATGAGTTAATACTTAAAAAAAATTGTATATTCTGATGGATTGTGTCCGGAATGAACATAATAGAATTCATGTATTTGGACAAAACAACGGCATTTGTAATTCGAGTCTTGTCTTTCCAATGTTCGAGAAAGCAAAGAACTGTATAAGTTAGTAATAAGTAGATCGTAAGTTAGTGTTAATTAAATTAAATAAATTATTATTATAATCGTTTATTTCAGAAACAAGTTCCATAAAAGAAAAATAAAGGTTAGAAAAATTAGTCAGCAGAAAAAAACAAACATTAAAACATTAAAAATTAAATAAAAACAATCAATTAAACTTCATATTAACATTAATTTGATACTAAAATAAAACAACACAAAAAAGCAAATAAAAATGCAAAATAATTAGTTAAAATAAAATTGCAGTTAAACATTGACATAGACAAAATCAATTTAAGTGGCAAACATATAAAATATTTCTGTAACAACAATAATATCAATTAACTGGCTGTGCCCAGCGGTTTCACCCGCTGCTCACTTAGGGCTTTGAAAAATAGATGTTGGCCGATTCTCAGACCTACCCGATATGTACACAAAATTTCGTTTAAATCAGTCCAGCCGTTTCGGAGGAGTATGGGAACGAAAACTGTGACACGAGAATTTTATATATTAGATAACACATCCTAAACATTCATTCGTCAATGTCAGACTTGTCCAGTACCTAATAATCCTCATTCACTTGGACTGGATCGGACAGTCAAATCGCCCAGCAATCATCATAATAATCCTTACTTCCTTCTTAATATTATAAAAGCGAAAGTGAGTTTGCTTGTTTGTTTGTAACCTCTTCACGCTTTAACACCGATTTTGATGAATTTTGGTACATAGATAGTTGGGAACCAGGAGACGGACATAGACTATTTTTTTTAGGAAAGAGTATTATTATATTTTTTTGAAAAAATGGGGATGTGAGGGAGAAAGAGGGAAGAAAAGGGAAAACTTAGCGTTGCTATTACAAATCAATAAGGCGCAAGGGGAACTTTGTTACCCCGAATTTAACGCGAGCGAAGCCGCGGGCAAAAGCTAGTAAGATTATTAATAGCTTTTCCTGCACTGGGCGATGTGGTTGCTAAGCGACAAAACCCTTTATAGTACATTACGATATTAGTGCGTTAAGATGGTTATAATATGCGAGTCGGAATTGCAGCCCGAGCCGAAGGCGAGGGCGTAATTGAGCCGAGCATGTTATAACCAATACGCACGTATATCGTACGACGTTTTTTAACACATTTGCGAGGAACAAAAAAAAAACCTTTTCAATAAACTCAATCTGTGAATGCACACTGTTGCCATTTTAACAGCGAGCTAGCGCTGCCTAATTTCGAATTAGTTCGAAATTTGAATAGCAACAGCGCAAAGCGACAAAAACCTTTAAAAAATTAAAAAAGAAAAAGAATAGCAACAGCGCGCTGCTCACTAGCTGGAGTCTGTTAGCGGCGATCAGTTCCAAATTTGAAATGGTAAATAATGCTGTTATGGAATTGGTATGGACTATAACTTAACTATTTGCTTTGATTGAAAGATTAAAAGAATATATTTTCATAGAAATTATTTAGCCAAAATAAACAAAGAAAATAGAATAAAGTGTCTCTGTCGACACCCCACAATCCCACAATGATGTATAATTATGTTTGTTGCCGTCATAAAGATATATTGTTTATTCTTTCACCCCGCGCCCTGTGCCCTTAGTTCCCGTGAAACCGCGAAGGACAGCTATTTCTACATTTATGTAAAAACTAGCTGGCGCCCAGGCTTCGCCCGTATGATGATCGATAAAAAAAGGATCCTATGTCGTATTCCAGACTAAACCTATGTGCCAAATTTCATAAAGATCCGTTCAGCCGTTTAGACGTGAATGAGTAACAAACTTCCATAAATCCATCCTCACAAACATTCGCATTTATAATCCTTTCTAATATTAAAAAAGTGAAAGTGAGTTGAAAAGGCAAAAAGAGGGAAGAAAAGGGAAAACTTAACTTTGCTATTACAAATCAATAAGGCGCAAGGGCAAAAACTACACGTAGCAGGTACCTGCAAATCAGGAAAGGGGAACTGTCTTACCCCGAATATAAGCTTACCCCAAGCGAAGCCGCGGGCAAAAGCTAGTCTATACTAATATTATAAAGCTGAAGAGTTTGTTTGTTTGTTTGAACGCGCTAATCTCAGGGACTACTGGTTGGAATTGGAAAATTCTTTTAGTGTTGGATAGTCCATTTCTTGAGGAAGGCTATAGGCTATATAACATCACGCTACGACCAACAGGTGCTGAGCAGCGCGGGTGAAACCGTGGGGAACAGCTAGTATAATATAAAAGTAGGATAAATAATAATCACACTAACCTTGGAACAGCACCACCAGTCCCTCATGCCTGACCTTCCTCACGAGCTGGGGCTCGAAGCTGGTCAGCTCATTCCGTCGTACATCTAGTAGCCTCAGATGTTTGGCAGCCATGATGTTGGCAGTGGGGAGAGTCTGGAGGGAGTTATTCCTGAGGTGTAGCTCTGTGATGTTGTCGGGAAAACTGAACTTGATTTCGGCTGAAATAGTACGAGAGATGTGTTAGTTTGTAATCCTTACTAATATTATAAAAGTGAAAGTGAGTTTGTTTGTTTGTTACGTCTTCACGCCTAAATGTCCAAACCGATATTGATGAATTTTGGTACAGAGATAGTTGGGAACCAGGAGACGGACATAGGCTAATTTTTATTTTAAAATGTGGGATATGAGGGAGAACGAGGGAAGAAAAGGGAATACTTAGCGTTGCTATTACAAATCAATCAGGCGCAAGAGCAAAAACTGCAGGTCTGCTTGGTGTGTTATACCGATTTAACGCGAGCAAAGCCGCGGGCGAAAGCTAGTAATATAATAAAAACGAAAGTGAGTTTGTTTGTCTTCACGCCTTAACGGCCAAACAGATTTTGGTGAATTTTGGTACAGAGATAGTTTTGACCTTGGAAACGGACATAGGCTAAAAAAAAGTGAGAAAAAGGGGAGAAAGAGGGAAGAAAAGGGGAATATATAAAAAAGCGCAAACCCATCTAACCCAAAAGAAACCAGGTAACTCTAAACTTAAATAGTATTGCCATCATTCCGGCAAAAATGCAGATCCGTTTCCAACCGGCTGCAACTTAGAAATTCCCGACCTTGGAATTGTACCCAGGACCTTAAGCTTAGCAGTCACGCTTGCGACCTTTCCTCCAAAGAGGTAGTCTAAATAGTAATTGCAGTAAAATACTTACAAGTTCTAGATATCATGTCTTTTAGATTGTTATGTGATAAATCCAATACTTCCAATGATGTAAGGTTTCCGAGAACATCTGTAAAAACAAATATAATGTATAAATATTATTTTTAAATTGTGATTGAATTAAAAAAATATTTTATGACTAGCTGTTCCACGCGGTTTCACCCACGCTGCTCAGCACCTGTTGGTCGTAGCTGTTATATAGCCTATAGCCTTCCTCAAGAAATGGACTATCCAACACTAAAAGAATTTTCTAATTCCAACCAGCAGTCTCTGAGATTAGCGCGTTCAAACAAACAAACAAACTCTTCAGCTTTATAATATTAGTATAGATAGAACATGATTGATGGTTATTAATTACTTTGCACGTATTTGCACGCCCTACTGGGCCATAATGCAACCTTCTATTATTTATAAAACCTTTATAATATGTAAGTATTATGCAAATAAACGACTTGAACTTGATAATCAAGTATGATGCAGAATCGTATGTTTGGCGGCGCACGCGCAGGCGCCGCGAGTGGAGGGGGGCGGGCGAGATAAAAACAAGTGCGAATAGGACTCACGCACTAATGGTTCCGTACAAACTTACGACATAAACGGCCATATTTCTAGACTGCGTAGACTTAGGGGTTGATTTGAGGGATCAGAGACAATTAATGGTTTTAATTTCAACTTGACGTGGAGGTATCCACGAGTTCCTGAGATGAAGGATCTTGACAGCCGGACCACAAAGTAATTCTATAAGAGTTCCGTTTTTTTCCTACTGAGTTACAGAACCCTAAAAACCCAAAAAAAAACAGCAAAAAGACAACACATGGCAAAAAAAAACAAAATCACTTACTACTCCTAATATCGTTAATAAAATTCCCAGACAATATCAATTTCTTCACTTTTTGAGCGCCTAGCGTCAGATCATGCGTCAACACCGGTATTTCATTGTAGCTCAGATCAATTTCCCGCAGTCTGTAGGGGATCCAAGGACTCGCGGGGAACATCTTCTTCGTCAGAAAGCCGATTTTATTGTGGCTTAGAATTACCTGGAAAAGGAAAATAGGTGTCGTTGATCAGAACTATAAGCGACCTACACAAATGTCCTTTTTATGGTATTGCTAGCTTTCGCCCGCGGCGTCGCTCGCGTTAAATTCGGTATAACACACCAAGCAAACCTGAAGTTTTTGCTCTTGCGCCTGATTGACTTGTAATAGCAACGCTAAGTATTCCCTTTTCTTCCCTCGTTCTCCCTCACATCCCATAAATAAAAATTAGCCTATGTCCGTCTCCTGGTTCCCAACTATCTCTGTACCAAAATTCATCAAAATCGGTTTAGCCATTAAAGCCTGAAGAGGTAACAAACTCACTTTCGCTTTTATAATATTAGTAAGGATTCGTCGTATCGTTAAACTCCTTGAGTTATGAGTCGAGCTACACGATAACTGACAAATAAAATTTTCCGCTGGGTTGGTTTGAGGTCCTCAAACGCCCGGCCACCTCCTTTGCTAGCATTACTGCTTCGCAGAAGGTGGTGACCGTTCCCCATTCCCTCTCGCTCCGGACCATAGCCTGAACCAGAACCGGACGCGAGAGATCGCCGTCTGTGATGTCTTAGATTTAGAAAGTCACATTGGTACTAGCCCGAATTTGAAACGACAACTCATCAACTCAAGGCGCTGTACAAAGCAAACACTTCGTAAAAAGTCTAGATTTTCGTCGCAAAGTTAGCCGTATCTGTACATGCCACTAGCCAAAAAAAAATACCGTGTAGGTATAGTTAAATACATAAAGTAAAGACTTAAACAAAATCAGTTTACAAAAGTGGTCTAGTCTCGAAATTCTCTATTTTTTCAGCGACAACCATCATTTTTTTTATATCTATAGCAAAGGAAATTTTATAGGCTAAAGAGATATCTAAAATTTATCAAACACGGATCTGTATTCTTTTTATATTCAATTAAAACTGCAAAATGACCTACATTTTGGTGGACATGATATTCAAATAAAATCAAACACCGAAATATTTTCGACCTTATTTCTATTTTTTCGATGCAATACTGTCGTGTACTTGTGTCAGACCACGCCTAGTCTGCAGCTAGCCTCACTTCCGCGAATACCTAAAGATTAGCTTCTTACCGCGCCTTAACCTCTGGACCACCACAACTTACGATTCATCATCATTTCCCTGCCCTTGTCCCATTCTATTTGGGGTCGGCGCAACACGTTATCTTCTTCCATTCTCCCCTATCAGACGTCACGGCATCATTTACTCTTTTCTCCTTCATATCACTCCTTACACAATCCATCCATCTTTTCTTTGGCCTTCCTCTCGCTCTCCGTCCATCAACATTCAGATCCATCACTCTTTTAGTCACATGTCCTTCATCCCTCCTCATCACATGTCCATACCAAGACAGCCGACTCCCTTTCCATTTTTCTGTAACAGGCGCAACTTTCAAACTTCCTCGAATATATTCATTCCTTACTTTATCCATTCTTGTCGCTCCACACATCCATTTCAACATTCTCATCTCCGCTACTTAACTTACGATTATAGGTACCTACAAATAAATAAAACTCACCTCTTCTAAAGATAGACAATCGTCTAATAATCCATGTGTCTTATTGTCAATCTTTTCCAAGAAATTATGAGATAGATCCAACTTCCTGTAACATATTTTAATAAATAAGTTCAATAAGTCAACACATTTATGAAAACACTAGCTTCCGCCCGCGAATTCGTCCGCGTGGCATAGTTACTTTGGGCTAACGCTAACTATAACCCGCGTGATGATCGAATAAAAAATATCTTTCTCTCCCCTTTCCTTTCCCCTTTTCTCACTTTTTTAGCCTATGTCCGTTGCCAGGGTCCAAACTACATTTTTTTTTCTCAAATAAGTTTACTAAACTTTCGTTGTTTTTCATATTTTTTGGACTTTAATTTTATTTTCTAAAGTTACGAAAATGTAAGCTCATCATTTTTAATAAATAAACCTCTGAATAAACCTGTTGTCTTCTCAGTAAGGCCACTTTGAAAGATATGATTATTTTTTTGTACACCCATAGAGAATATCTCAAAATGGCTGCCAAAAATCGGGGAAGTGAATTAGACCCAAGTGTGTATCGTAGTAGTATATTAAAACACTCGTTACATAAGTATCTAGAATATCGCTAGTCAATGACCAGACACATTGTATATGTATGTATAACCGTGGATTAATTAATTGTTCAAAAGTTTTGTTCTAAAGACTTGCCTAAGCGCCACCATCATCTGCCTAGCCTTGTCCCAACTATGTTGGAGTCGGCTTAGTCTTACCGGATGCAGCTGAATATCAGTATTTTACATGGAGCGACTGCCTATCTGACCTCCACAACCCAGTTAATACTGGGTAATGCGATACCCCTTGGTAAGACTGGTAAGACTTACCTAAGCGCTACCAATCCTTTAAAAGCCTCATTAGGAACATGCTCCAGCTTATTTCCACTGAGTGACAGATCCAGCAGTTGCTGCAAGCCGTTGAACGTGCGCTGTGCGATGCTGGTCAGCTGGTTGCGCGACAAATCCATCTTGAACATGGTTGGCAGGTTGCCGAAAGCGGAGCGACTTAGTTCTGTTAGATTGTTGTCCTGCAATGTGGGGAAAAAGTAATTAAATAACTGACAGGCATTGCTTCTAATATTGCTTTTTCATTAATTTGTTAACTATTTTATATATATTTTATTAATTTACATTTTTTTAATTATTACTTTGATTTGTAACACTTTATGAATTAATTAATTTAATCCATACTTCCTTACTAATATTATAAAAACGAAAGTGAGTTTGTTTGTTTGTTTGTTACCTCTTCACGCTTTAATGGCTCAACCGATGCAATTACTCTTTCAAAGAGCTTGCCCAACTCGTCGAGCAGCAAATGATGCCCCTTGAATGATGATCTTAACATAGTACATTTTAATTCAAGCGAGCATTCTTTATCATTGCAATTGTCGGCGCATAGCTTATGTGCGGCCAACCGCGGCGCGGCGTACCGAGCGTGGGCGCTCCCATCACTCAGCTCACCGACACAGGCCACTGCGGGCATTTTTAAATATCTTGGGACAACTCACACACGGCTATCTGTGTTATGGTAACCAGACAACTGATATACATACTTATATAATTTATAAATACATACATATTATAGATAAATCACACCCAGACACAGAACAAACAATCATGCTCATCACACAAAGTTTGTCCTGAGTGGGAATCGAACCCACGACCTCCGGCTCAGCAGTCAGGGCCACTAACCACTAGACCAACAGGCCCGTCAAATTGGTATTAAACCTATTTTATATACAGTCCACTCTTATCATTTAACGCCCACTCGAGTCTATACACCGACCGAGGCGGATTTAACGCACATGCCGCCAGACGAGGGTGTTATAGAGCCGAGAACAGCAGTGAGGCCGAAATGTCGGACACAGATCAATTGGTTAACTTGTTACCCTCGTAAATCGGCGAATTGATTGGTAACCAACATATTGGCGAATTTGTTGGTAAGCTACATATCGGAGAACTTATTGGTAACAAACATATCGGCCAACATGATGTGAATGACATTACGCAGGTCAACATATTATGAGGTTGTCGTTTGCTTAACCAGGCAATGATGTAAATGCCTTGAGAGTAAGGCCTTCAGTCAGGGCAAAAGGTGAACACCAACAAATCGGTTGGACTCACGACCAGTTTTCGGACGAAAACCAGTATAAAAGTTGACAATTACCTGCAAATAAAGATACTGCAGACTAGTCAAGGTGGACAGCGCCTCCCACGGCGGCTTCGTCAATCCATTCTCTGACAGGTCCAGAGCCTGCAGCGTCAGCAAGCTGGAGAAGCTGTCCGACTGCAGCGAATCGGACAACATGTTGGCCGACAGGTTCAGCCTGAGAAGCGCGTTCATCGACGGCCAAGTGTTGGACTTAATTTCTGTCAGATTGTTGTGGGCCACGTTTAGTTCACTGTGGAGAATAAAATAAATATTATAACTATAGTACGGCCAACGAGAAGCGATACGAAAGGTCATTAACCTAAAGAACAACTGTGGCGTTGACAATCTAATATTAACTCTTTCCATCTTGTGCCTTTGTCGTAATGCCTCGTTCTCCCGGCAAAAATATGACAACGTTAAGACGGGTTCGCCAACATTCGGGCGGCCATTTTAGATGGGGTTTTAGCATGGGTTTTGTTTACATTTGGTATCGCTTCTCGTTGGCCGTACTGTAGCTGATATCGGTTGTCTTGGTATGGACATGTTATTCATTTAGATTTTTATATTGAATTTTGTTATTACTCCGGCCCTTACTGCCTTTCTACATCGTTCTCACATATTTGTATAATCTGAACACGAATAATGTAAATACGATTTTGTAATAATATTCTAATTTAAAAAAGTGTCCATGAAGTTTCTTGCCCATTCTTCTCCATAGAGATCAACGCTTTGGAATGGGCAACTACAGTACTTTCACAAGTTATTATGCCTTGTGACGGGACTGTAGCTTCATTTTGTTTCTTGACATTCAAAAGTTCCTGTAATTGTCTAATTGAAATAAATGCTTTGATTTGATTTGTAATGAGGAGAGATGAAGGACATGTGACTAAAAGAGTGATGGACCTGAATGTTGAAAGGAGTAAATGATGCCGTGACGTCTGATAGGGGAGAATGGAAGAAGAAAACGTGTTGTGCCGACCCCAAATAGAATGGGACAAGGGCAGGAAAATTATGACCAGCAGCCATAAGCCATCCCAGGTCCAATTGAAAACCAGCATCGGATACTAGTTGCCCGGGAGTTTGTTGTACTGTAGGATTACCATGACATCTTATAGCAGTACTTATTTCTGTGTGAGAAGGAGATGGTGCTAGACACCCTGTATAGCTCTGTTTCTTTCCCTCAGTGGAATCAGTTCTGTTGTAAGACGTCATGGTAGGGTTACTGGGCCTATTTTAAGTTTTTTTTTTTGTGTGATGTCTCCAGTATTAATACGTTATCACCTGCCTTATAGCTGCTCTATGGATGAACAGTTAGACGGTGGACAGATGGACAGTAGGACGGATGGACGAAGAGATGGATGAACAGATTGACGGTACGACGGATGGATAGATGGATGGTAGGAACGATGGATGGATGGATGGATGGACGGATGGATGGATGGATGGATGGATGGATGGACCGTTGGGCGGATAGACGGATGAATGGAGGGACGTATGGACCGATGGACCGATGTACGGATAGAAACATGGACGTTTTCTATACGTAAAAACTACTCATCAGATTTGAATGTAATTTGCCACACAAATCCTTCTATAACGTGGATTAGAACCGGGTGAAGCTGCGGGTATAAGCTAGAGCTAAATTAAACACTCACCCCAAACTAATTGGTATCTGGAACAGCTTCTCCAGCTTGTTATAGCTGATATCGATGAGCCGAGCGCTGACCAGCTTCGCCAAGCTGCCTCGGGAGATGTCCCTCAACCGGTTGTGAGATAGATCCAGTTCTAGGACAGTGGGTATGGTGCCGAAGGTTGCCGGTTTTATAATTTCAAGAGAATTGTGGCTTAGGTTGAGGAATCTGCGAAAGTACAATGTTAAATGATGTTTATTTTGCAAGTAGGTCTTCACAAACACTTTTACACGTCTTTTTTTTAAACTAGATGAGGCCGGTGTTTCGTACCCGACTACTCTGAGAAGAAACAGCCGAAACAAACTCAGAGGTCATGGTCTCTTTTAAAGTCCAGACAAAAAATTTTGGTCAGCTTACATGAGGACTATGCAGATAGTGTCTGAAATGGTCTTTTTAAGAATGCACCACACAGATTGAGTGGACCTGTCCAGTCAGTGCAAGCATTTGTCAGTTTTAATACGAGCTGTGACCATGCGTTGGAAAGCATTTTTTCTACCTTTCTACCTACTTAAACTACACAAAAATCTATAAGAACTACCTTAACTTTTTTATTTTATTTTTTCTCGCTATGAAGACCATTCTTGGACTTCAATATTAAAAAAAAAATTGTTAAAATTGTTCCAAGTGGTGTTGAATTATTACGCTTACCAACACATTTTGCGATTCATTATTATAATAAAAAGATAAACATAATGTCGGCATTCTGGAGAATCAAACGACAGGGCAAAGTTCTAGAACAAGTTTTGTGTATAACAAAAAATCCAATCCATCCATCGCTGCGCTCAAGCCCTGAGCGCAGCAAGTTCTTAATTGAAGAGATTAGAAACTAGCTCTTGCCCGTGGCTTCGCTCACGTTAAATTCGGGGTAAGACAGTTCCCCTTTCCTGATTTACAGGTGCCTACTACCTGTAGTAAAACGCAAGGGCAAAACATTGCGCTTTATTTATTTTAATAGCAATGCTAAGCATTCCCTTTTCTTCCCTCTTTCCCCCTCAATTTTCACTTTTTTTTTAATATAAGCCTATGTCCGTCTCCAGGGTCCCAACTAACTCTGTACTAAAATTCATCAAAATTCGGTTCAGCCATTTAGGCGTGAAGACGTAACAAACAAACTCACTTCCGCTTTTATAATATTAGTAAGGATAACGGCGTTTAGAAAGTGCTAGCTGTTCCCCACGGTTTCACCCACGCTGCTCAGCACCTGTTGGTCGTAGCGTGATGTTATATAGCCTATAGCCTTCCTCAAGAAATGGACTATCCAACACTAAAAGAATTTTCCAATTCCAACCAGTAGTCCCTGAGATTAGCGCGTTCAAACAAACAAACAAACTCTTCAGCTTTATAATATTAGTATAGATACGTACCTTATAGAAAACAGATTCTGAAAGACAGCATTGAATATTTGACTGATGTTGTTATAAGACAAATCAACAGTATTTAGTTCATACAACTTAGGGAAAGCCAGCCTCTCTATTGACTCTATTCTGTTGTGTGAAGCATTTAGTATTTGTATGCCCGACATATTTTGTATAGGTATCTGAAAAAAAGAATGGTTATGTAAATTAATTTTGGCGGCACGGTTGGCGCAGTGGCTGAGCGATCGACTGCTGCGCTGCGTGTCGCGGGTTCAAACTCGCACGGAACAAATATTTGTATGGTCTGGCTGTTTGTGTATGTGAGTTTAACCCGTCGCGCGATTGCTAACAATGTAGGTAAAGTGCCCCAAACGTCGCGCTATTTTGAATGAATTTTTGATTTTGGTTAGACCTTCGGAAAAACGAAGATTTCATAGTTATATCGATAATTATATATTACGAAGAATATGTTTCCAGAATCCTTATGAGTTTTAAATAAATTTTAAAAATAAATGTCTAAAATATGAAAACCACTCACAGCGGTTCAAACTTTGCACCCGTGTGCAAATGCGACATTTGTGGCACAAGTAAAACTTTGCACCCAGTGTGACACTTTGCCGCGCGAGGGGTTAAATGTTTGTAAACGCACCCACGATACAGGAGAAATTCTTAGTGTGGGGTAGCGTTTAAAAAACGTTTTTTTTTAGTTCCAATACCTCAAATGTAAAAAAAAAACAGACAAGAGCGAGTCAGACTCACGCACCGGGGTGTCCGTACAAACTAGCGACGTAAACGGCCATATCTTTTGACTGCGTAGACTTAGAGGGTTGATTTTTTTCACAGCACAAAGAGACTACAGGTTTGAATATATTTATTTATTTACTAGCTTTTGCCCGCGGCTTCGCTCGCGTTAAATTCTGTATAACACACCAAGCAGACCTGCAGTTTTTGCTCTTGCGCCTGATTGATTTGTAATAGCAACGCTAAGTTTTCCCTTTTCTTCCCTCGTTCTCCCTCACATCCCACTTTTTTCTTAAAAATATTAGCCTATGTCCGTCTCCTAGTTCCCAACTATATCTGTACCAAAATTCATCAAGATCGGTTTAGCGATTAAAGCGTGAAGAGGTAACAAACAAACTCACTTTCGCTTTTATAATATTAGTAAGGATTTTCTTGTCTGTCTGTCAAGACCCTTTATCTCGGGAACGCGTAGAGGTACCGATCCCTTAGAGCTGTCAAATAAACCCGTTTGTGTCGCCAGTTTTTACAGTTTTTCGGTGTGCCAATCCGCCTCGCACTTGGCCGGTTTGATAAGAGTATATTAGTCTATTGATTTAAATCATCAGCTATCTAGTGTTTTCCCTACTATTTTAGAGTCGGCTTCCAGTCTAACCGGATGCAGTTGAATACCAGTATTTTACAAGGACGACTAGAAGGCGACAACACCACAATTGGGAAGAGGTTAGGGATATGATAAGCGTAGAGCGCTGCGTGACGCGAGTTCGAATCCCGCACAATACATAAATTTGTATGACCTACACAGGTTACAAGTTCTAAAAACATTATTTTGAACTTGACGGGCCTGTTGGTCTAGTGGTTAGTGGCCCTGAATGCTGAGCCGGAGGTCGTGGGTTCGAGTCTCACCCAGGACAAACTTTGTGTGATGAGCATGACTGTTTGTTCTGTGTCTGGGTGTGATTTATCTATAATACTAGCTGTGCCCAGCGGTTTCACCCGCTGCCCACTTAGGGGTATGAAAAATAGATGTTGGCTGATTCTCAGACCTACCCGATATGTACACAAAATTTCGTTTAAATCGGTCCAGCCGTTTGGGAGGAGTATGGGAACGAAAACTGTGACACGTGAATTTTATATATTAGATGTATGTATTTATAAATTATATAAGTATGTATATCAGTTGTCTGGTTACCATAACACAAGCTCTGCTTAGCTTGGGATCAGATAGCCGTGTGTGAGTTGTCCCAAGATATAAAAAAAACTCACCTGCGAAAACTCAGTAAATTCATTGTGCGCCATCTGCAGGGTATACGCGTAACTATTCTCATCAAACGCCCCGCGACTGATCACAGACAATTTGTTATGGCTAAAGTCTAGCAGAGTCATGTTGTTACAGTTCTGGAACGCGCCCGCCTCTATGGTCGAGAGGGAGTTGTGTGAAATGTTCACAACGGCTTGATAGAGGTCCGTGAACGCTTGGTTTTCTATTATCGTTATGTTGTTTTCGGCTAAGTTTATCACCTGGAATTTTAAAAAGAAAGTGTTTTGAAATTATCATGTTACTAGCTTTTGCCCGCGGCTTCGCTCGCTTTAAATTCGGGGTAACACAGTTCCCCTTGCGCCAAATTGAATTGTAATAGCAAGGTTAGGTTTTCCCTTTTCTTCCCTCTTTCTCCCTCACATCCCACTTTTTTTTTAGCCTATGTCCGTCTCCAGGTTCAAAACTATCTCTGTACCAAAATTCATCAAAATCGGTGTAGCCATTAAAGCGTGAAGAGGTAACAAACAAACAAACAAACTCACTTTCGATTTTATAAATATATATTTACATAATATTATATAGTAAGGACGCTTTTATAATATTAGTAAGGATACTGCTAAGGCTAAGAGAAACTAATGGGAAATTTACAAAAACAATAACGGAATGGTACCCAAGGGACGGGAAAGGGAGCAAAGGGCGACAATCAAAACGCTGAGAAGACGAGTTAAAGGGAATTGGAGGAGATTTTTAGAGGAGAACTGTGTCGAAAGAAAAACTGGGGAAGAACATATACCATTCAAAACATTATTTTCTTAAGAATTAACAGTAAGAACTCAAAAATAAAGGCTTATTTTATTTATTTTTACTGCTAAACAAAATGTTTTGAGTGCAATTCCCAGACGGGCAATATAAATAAAATTCATTTATTTCGGACAACGGAGATCCATATTTGTTAGTATTACAAAACGGCTTATACTCTAGTGTTAGTATTAAAGATAAATAAAACATAAAAAACAAAGGCTGACAAAGCAGGAACATTGTGTCCTACTTTATCAACCTCTGAACAAAACGCCCAATATTTGGAGTATAGCTCTCCGCCACAGCTCTCAAGATATAGCTGCGACTACTCCGTACTCTGCATAGCAGCGACGCAGTTTTTTTGCGCATTATAGCGTGAAAGCCATCGGTGTGGGCCTGGGCAAACATTTCCGAAGCGCTACAGAAACGGGGCAGCCGCAACAACATCCTAAAAGTATTATTATACTGAACGCGTAGGACATCCAGCGACCTTTTGGTGTAGTTGACCCATAGATTGCTCGTGTAAAAACTCTGACAGTACGACTTAAAAAGAGTAATTTTCACAAAGTCAGAGCACCGAGCAAATCTACGGGCCAACATATTACCTCTGACCGCCAGTGCCCTACGCTCCCTTTTAATATCCGTATCATCCTTAAGGTCGTCGGTGATGAAATGTCCAAGGTACTTGAATTCGGATACTCTATTTAATTGGAGGCCATTCACCTTGATAATATCCGGTATCGTATCTGGACATCTACCTGCGACCCTAAAGAGCATATATTCACTTTTAGTGACATTATAAATAAGTCCATGTGAGGCAGCATAACTCTCACAGACTTTCAGCATTTCCTTGATTGCCCCAGCAGTCGGGCCCAGCAGCACCATGTCGTCCGCGTAACTAATGTTGTTGACGCTTACTCCATTAATTCGACACCCAACACTCATGCTGCTGAGCTCCGTGATGAGACCATCAACATAGAGATTGAAAAGCCTAGGGGATGTCAAACCCCCTTGTCTCACACCGCATTCCAATCTGTATGCTGGAGAGAGAGAGTTAGACCACTTTATCTGGTTTTTTTTTATTGGCATACCAGTACTGAAAGATTTTTAGTATTTCAGCAGGAGTACCCCTGTCCCTCAACTTGTCCCAAAGAACCTTATAGGAAACAAGATCAAAGGCCTTCGAGAGGTCAAGGAAACAGGCGTACACCGGTGTCTTACGATCGGTATAATATTGAACAGTATGCTTGAGACTCAAGATAGCAGTTTCCGTTGACAATCCAGGCTGGAACCCAAACTGTGCATCATGAAATTTTAAAATACTTTTTAAATACGAATCAAGCATACTGTCCAACACTTTAGCCATGATTGTAGCCAGGGAAATGGGGCGATAATTTTCTTTACTGGAGATGTCTCCTACCCTGTTCTTAACAATGGGAACCACAAGTGTTTCCATAAATTTTTCCGGCAAGTAAGAATGGCGTAGACACAATGTATAGAACATCGACAAGACCCTCGGCATGTGGACTCCTGCATGTTTCAAATGCTCAATGCTAAGTCCATCATGACCTGGAGACTTGCCTCTGTTCATTCCCTGTATGACTGTCTTGACTTCCTTGGAAGAGATAATACTCAGTATCTGCAGAAGAAGTTGAGGGACCAAGGGGAGAATGCACCTGGAAATGGTTCATAAAAAGTTTGGCAATATCCCCGTGCTCACTCTTCCCCTCCACATTCACCGCGAGGCCAGGCCTAACATCTAACTTACGCGTGGATTTCCAGAACTTTCCAAAGTTGTTAGTAGCTCGATGTTCTGTTAAAATATCCATCTTTATTTGTTCTTGATGGTTTTGACACCATTTCAAGCGACTTTTGAAAACTTTGCGAGCCTCTCGCATTTGTTCATAAACATAACCATAAGTTGGTTGATTATGTTCTGTCCAGGTTTTAAATTTAAGCCTAGCCTCGCTGTGAGATTCGCGTACATGTTTGTTCCAGCCACACAAAGATCTATAATTTCTGTGAAGTCTATGGTTAACAGTCTCTTTAGATAGTATAGCTGCCTCACTAAGAACGTTCACAATCCGATCATACAAATCATCCAAAATAACTTTATGTTCAGCCAAGCCGCATGCCCCATGACTGCACTCCACGAAATCTTGGGAAAAGTCGATATCTCGCAATTTATCATGGCATAAAAACTTATATCGGTCAATTTCAGTACAATTTCTTTCACCCCATACAATCGCGCTACGGGGCACAGTCTAAGTCATCAGTTTTGACCTTATTATACTTAAATCGCAAAGAATATAGATAGGTAAGTGATCAGAGTTATATATATCCTCCTTAATACCTACATCTACAACATATGTTATTTGGTTTTTCCATATTTTTATACTGTTTTCACTGTAGCATGGTGCGGGTGACATAAGATAAAAATATATATTTAGTGCTTCATAGTAATACACACATCAACAAAGTCTAGGGAACAAGGACATTTCTAGTTTTTATTTAAAAACCCTTTCTTGTAATAGTGAGTGTTTTATATCAATAGAAGGGTATTTTATTACCGTTTTTAATTTTAACTTTAATAAAAACATTCTCATAATAAAAAAAATATTTTTTAAAGAAAGAATTGTATAGTGCCAATATTGAGTATTACAACCTTCTATGATTAGGCACAAAAATAACGAGGTAGTACGAAATACAGTACTTAACCTTACTTTAAACGTTTTTAATAATCTGTAGGACCTCCTAAAGCATTAGCAACAGCTCGACAACGGCGTGGCATACTTAGTATGAGATTGTCAATCATCGTCTGTGGAATATGACTCCATACACTGCGAAGGTGTAAAAAAAGTTGTTTTTCAGTATTCAGATTTTCCAAAGAATCACTGAAAGCTCTTCTCCCAAGCAAATCCCAGGCATGCTCTATGGGATTGAGGTCGGCAGACTGAGCAGGCCATTCCAACGTCGTAATATTGTGCTCGTTTAGCGCATTGACCACTACCCTCGCGGTGTGTGACCGTGCATTATCTTGCATTAACATAAAATCTGGACCGAACTGCTGTCGATGAGGGATTACCATGGGGTGTATAACCTCCTGCATGTATTGGTTTGCATTCAAATTGCCCCGTATCCAAACGAGGTCGGTCCTTCCACCAAGGCCAATTCCAGCCCTTACCATGATTGTTCAACCTTGGTAAGGATGAACTTCTTGCGGATTCTGGAGACGACTCCGACGTCTAGGAACTCGCCATATACGCACTCTTCTCGAATCAGGATGAAAACCGAAGCGAGATTCGTCGGAAAACAGAACCCGTGCCCATTGATGGTCGGTCCACTGTAAATGTGCGTTAGACCACAATAAGCGACGACCTCGATTTCCACGTCGAAGAGCTGGAACCCTAAGCGGTCTGCGAGCATGAAGATTGGCTTCGTGTAGTCTTCTCGTGACAGTTTGATCGCTAATAACCACTTGATGCTGAGACTGGAGGCTTGTGACCAACTGACGAGCAGTAATCGTGGGTTGCCGCCTTGCGGAATTAAGCAAGGAACGATCTTGTCGCTGGGTAGAAACCCTATTTCGTCCCCTGTGACGTTCGGCAACATCCCCTGTAGATCTGTAGCGTGCCCATAATCTGCAAATTACGCTTGGTTGGGTGTTGACAGCATCCGCTACGTCGCATTGAGTTCGTTCAGCTTGCAGCATTTTTTTTTTTTTTTCGGGTGGGAAATCATCTTATGACTTCCCCCGCTCTGGGTGGAGCGGGGGGGCATGTCAGACTTGTACTGACTAAAACCCACCCATGTTTCTTCTATTGCCCTTTACGTTCCGAGGCCGCGGTATCTCTTTCGAACAACCCGCAAAGCTTGCAGCATACCAACAGCTCTTAACATCTCTTCGCGACTTAAATGACGACGTGACAAGATGACTATAGTCACAAAAATGCACAAACCATACGTAAAAGACGTATTATTGATAATAAACGTTATTTACAATCAAAGAAAATAATTTTTATTTTGCCTCAGAGAAACTGCACAATCAAACACTTTTAAAAGATTTTCCTCCATATTCGAAAATCATTACTTATTTAAATTTATTTTTAAATTTTGAACAACTCTATAATCTACTTTATTCTATTGTTTTTCATTTGCTGCCAGTTATTAGCAAAACAAGAATTACACGAAAAAAAAAATTGGGGTCATCTTGTTCCCTAGACTTTGTTGAGGTGTTTACATCCCAGCACTAAACATGTCTGTGGGTAGTATATGGCTTTGATATTCAGGGTAAAGCCTTAAAGGCTTTCAGTCATGATCAGAAATCGAGGTAACGTTCCAGATTGAAGAGAACCAACCAAGATTTCCTGTTAAAACTTTAGTTTACCTCCCCGATACCCCATACTGTAAACGTTTTTGGTGTTTTGAGCACGTTTGATTGAGTTCTACCGTAAAAAGGTTTTTTTCGCCACTAATTTATTGATCGATCGATTGATGGATTGATTGATTGATTGATGGATTGATCTACTGATCGATTGATTGATCAATTGCTTGATCGTTTGATTGATTGATGAATTAATCTACTGATCGATTGATTGATTGATTGATTGATTGATGGATTGATCTACTGATCGATTGAATGATTGATGGATTGATTGATTGATTGATTGATGGATTGATCTACTGATCGATTGAATGATTGATGGATTGATTGATTGATTGATTGATTGATTGATGGATTGATCTACTGATCGATTGAATGATTGATGGATTGATTGATTGATTGATGGATTGACCTACTGATCGATTGAATGATTGATGGATTGATTGGTGGATTGATCTACTGATCGATTGATTGATGGATTGATCTACTGATCGATTGAATGATTGATTGATGGATTAATTGATTGATTTATTGATTGATTGATCTACTGATCGATTGATTGATCTTTCTTTCATGCGTCAGCCTTCTCCAATAGCTTAGGAAAAGCTAAGCATAGGACGAAAACTCACCTCAGCATATTTAACGGCCTGGAACATCTGGAAGTCCACCTTGCTGATCTTGTTCCTGGCGAGGTCTACCGTACCGATGCGCGTCACCGCTGAGAAGGTACCGCGCCCTACGTCAGAGATCTGGTTGTCATTGAGGTATAGACGCCTGGAAAAAAGGGGGGGAATAAAATTAGCTATAGGCTGAAAAAAATCTTTCTAAGCTCCTGGCTAATTAATAACAGACGCTCGGGTCGATCTTTATGTTAACCCCCGCTTTTTAGGTTGGTCTGTGGATGGGTGACCATCCGTTACAAACCGAGTATCCCCCGTGCCTCGGAAAGCACGTTAAGCTGTTGGTCCCGGCTGTCATTTGTAGATCTTTGACAGTCGTTACAGGTAGTCAGTGTCCCGAAAGTCTGACAACCAGTCTTACCAAGGGGTATTGTATTACCTAGTACTAACTAGGTAATAGAGGTCAGTGTTGGGGGCCTTAGACTACTCGGCAACCTTCGGCTGTTGTCGGGAGTAATCGGAAGGCGGCGAGCGGGACGCGGGGCCTTCGAATTACCGATTTCAATTCGAATCAACATCGTAATATTGTACCTATTCGGATTATATTGAATTTAATAATAATATAATAATAAATTTATTTATTTCTCTTCACCTCGTGAAAGCCGAGAAAGATAAGCAAATCAAGTATATTGACTTGGCTCGCGAGGTTGTCGACATGTGGGAGATACGACTATCGGCACAATGATCGCTGAGTCCACATCAGCGATCATTGTGCCGATAGTCGTATCTGCCAATGGCTTAATTGCCAAAAGCCTTGACCAATACCTGAGGAGGCTTTCGTTAGGCAGCTGGATCAAGTGCTTGATACAGTGCGCGGTACTCCTGGACACGGCTCGTATTGTTAGGAGGTTCCTTTCTCTGGAGCCCTGACCGCCGGTAGCTTGGACCCTGTTCCCGATACCGGTGGGCTACTATTTTTATATTTTTAAACGTTTTATTTTAATATTTTGTGTTTAAGAAATATTAAAAAATATAGATAGTTATATGTTGACAAAACAATAAATGGACGAAAAACTAATAAATTAAATCAGTACTTAAGATGTAACATAGATACAGGAATAATGTATTTTATTTGTGGAAGACTGGCGCCTAAACTAAGCTAAGGCCTGTATTTAAGTCACCAGTCACCCACTAAAATATTTATTAGGAAAAGATAAGTAGTAAGTAGTGCCTAAAATTGCATTGCGTTTAAACTACAATCCACTGATTTTAGTCCTTATTTAGGTCACAAACAAATAGACAACTTTCCAGTTAAAATAATTAACTGCATCCGATTAGACAGGATTCACGCCAAAACGGCTGAACGGACCTTGATAAAATTTACCACAAAGGTAGACTAAAGTCTGGAAGAACACATAAGATACTTTTTTTTTTCGATATCACGCGGGCAAAGCCGCGGGCGCCAGCTAGTTAATTAATAAGCTTACCTCAAAAACCTCATTCCTCTAAAACTGTTGGTATCCAATTTCTTGATCTTATTGTTATCCAAATGTACCACTTTTATTACTGTGTTTCTCGCGAACATTCCTCTGTCAAATAAAAATATACATTAAACAAATAAAATCGGCCAATTGAAAGAAAGAAAGAAAGAAAAACTTTTATTTGGGACTCGCACAAAACAATAAATAAAAAATTAGAGGTGTCAAGGGACACCCGGATGGAACGAAGTTCTCGTCGCGACACCACACTGTTCAATGCGAAATAGGAATGAAAATATCTGGCTTGCTTTCTATAAGAGAGAGAGAGACAGACAGACAGAGAAACATGCGACGCCGCACAGCTTACAATAGCTTATTATAGCAAAAAGTGTCGTGACAACTTTTCGTAAGATTTTTTTCCGTCTAGCCCCCTTTCACAACCCGCGATAAGGAACTTAACAAGGTTATTGTCTGTGCGAGGCCAAAAAGGTCCCTGTCTCAGCATAAGCTGCGATATTTTAGGTTTAGGATTACGCACGAACGGTTCCTTAATATCCTTACTAATATTATAAAAGCGAAAGTGAGTTTGTTTGTTTGTTACGTCTTCACGCCTAAATGGCTAAACCGATTTTGATAAATTTTGGTACAGAGATAGTTGGGACCCTGGAAACGGACATAGGCTTATTTAAAAAAAAAGATTGAGAAAGACGGAAGAAAAGGGAAAACTCAGCATTGCTATTACAATAAATAAAGCGCAAGGGCAAAAACTACATGTAGCAGGTACCTGCAAATCAGGAAAGGGGAACTGTGTTACCCCGAATTTAACGCGAGCGAAACCGCGGGCAAATGCTAGTTTAGTTATCTATAAAAAACGCCAAAAACAAAATGGTTTGGGAGCCCCTTTTTTGCGCATGGAAACTCATCAAATAACTTCCCCGCTTTGGGTGGAGCGGGGGAAGGGTCAGACTTGTACTGACTAAAACCCACCCATGTTCCTTCTATTGCAATTTACGTTCCGGGGCCGCGGTATCTCTTTCGAACAACCCGCAACCCCGGCAGGCGGAGGCTCTGGCAAGCCCCTCTGCTTTGCTGATATCTCTTTGAGGCGCGCGTGAGCCACGAACGCGCCGTCGAATATAGACGGACGGACGGTGAGCTACCCATTGCTCACCGTCCACTAGGGAGCCCCTTTAAATATTAATTTTATTATTTTTCTAGGATTCCCTAAAAACTTGCATACATAGACATAAACGGCCATATCTTTTGACTGCGTAGACTTAGAGGATTGATTTTTACACAGATTCAAGGGACCACAGACTTGAGTATTTGATGTTAATTAAATAAAATAAATAAATAAATATCTTGGGACAACTCACACACGGCTATCTGATCCCAAGCTAAGCAGAGCTTGTGTTATGGTAACCAGACAACTGATATACATACTTATATAATTTATAAATACATACTTATTATAGATAAATCACACCCAGACACAGAACAAACAATCATGCTCTTCACACAAAGTTTGTCCTGAGTGGGAATCGAACCCACGACCTCCGGCTCAGCAGTCAGGGCCACTAACCACTAGACCAACAGGCCCGTCAATTTCAGCTTGATACGTCCACACGTTCTCGAGATAAAGTTCCTTGACAGACAGACAACAAAGTGATCGTATAAGGGTTCCGTTTATATGCTGCGTACCGCCTTCACTTCAAAATTCTGTCTGACAGACAGACTGGTTAATTTAGATAGAAAGGACTGAAGTCTAGACGGCACGGTTGGCGCAGTGACTAATGCGCTGCGTTTCACGAGTTCAAACAAATATTTGTATGACGTACAGCTACCCTACCATGACGTGTTAAAGCAGAACTTATTCCGCTGAGGGAAAGAGACAGAGCTATACAGGGCCCATCTCTTTCACTCAGTGGAATAAGTTCTGCTTTAAGACGCCATAGTAGGCCTACAGGTAGTTGTTCCGGGTCTGGCTGTTTGTGTATATGAGTTTAAATGTTTGTAAACGCACCCACGATACAGGAGACATTCCTAGTGTAGGATGTTTTTTTTTTTTCTTAAAAAAGGGTTCCGTTTTTCCTTTTGAGGTACGGGGAGCCCTAAAAAGTCAGATTGAGAATCAAATCAAATCATTTATTTTAATTAGACCATTAGGCACTTTTGAATGTCAAGAAACAAAATGAAGCTACAGTCCCGGTCACAAGGCATAATAACTGTGAAAGTACTGTAGTTGCCTATTCCAAAGCGTTGATCTCTATGGAGAAGGATGGGCAATAAACTCCATGGACACTCTTTTAAATTATTACAAAATGGTATTTACATCATTCATGTTGAGATTATACAAATATGTGAGAACGATGTAGAAAGACGTGCACAGTAAGAGCGTCCAGAGCAAATAAAAAGCAAAATTCAATTTAAATCTAAATAAATTGAAAATGAACCGTGGTAGCTAAAAGATGACCAGTACCAACCGACAGCGTCCAAGAATTTTTTTATATAGGTATATATTTAAATTACAGATACAAAGATAACAAAACAATATATGTATAAATACAGATGGACAAAAGTATTATTATGATTTTCTTAATGCAAATTATTATAGACACTATCAAATTGGCCAATATCCAATAGCCCAGCGCTCCAAATATCTTTTGTCGACGATCTATGGTACGTTCCGGTCAGCTCACACTACTATTTTTATTATCTACTCCTATGTTCTTCTCGGCAAAACCTCATTGATAATCTTAACATTGGGGTGCATAGAAAATAAATAGTCAGCCATCTTTGGAAGTCCGCCATATTGGATTTTAAAATGTGCTTCACTTAGCGCACAGCATTGTCATCCAAATTGTCGTACCTATATGAAAACGTATTTATTAGAAGCCTAAATATTAACTTACCTCGGTATTTCTCCCAGCTGATTGTGACTGACGTTACACCATCCCAGTTTAGTCAAATCACCAATATGGCTTCCATCTAGTTTCGTTAAGCTGTTGTGGCTGAAAATATAAATAAATATCGCTTAGGGGGGGCATTCAGAATAGAATATCCTTACTAATATTATAAAAGCGAAAGTGAGTTTGTTTGTTTGATACGTCTTCATGCCTACATGGCTAATCCGATTTTGATGAATTTTGGTACAGAGATAGTTGGGACCCTGGAGACGGACATAGGCTAAAAAAAGTAAGAAAAGGGGGAGAAAGAGGGAAGAAAAGGGAAGAGAAAGATATTTTTTTTCGATCATCACGCGGGGTATAGTTAGCGTTAGTGCGGACGAAATCGCGGGCGGAAACTAGTTCTTTATAATGTTCAAAATTTACAACGTGTAAAAAAGGAGCAATAACATTTAAGAGGCATACATTTATATATTTATATATATTTATTTATTTATTATTTTAAGAGGCATACAGCTAAGGTTCCGCGTCTTTAGTAGCTGCCCCGCTCCCGTGAGTAGTAGCGTGATGTTGTATAGACTATGTAACTTCCTGATATTGTAGCTTTTTATTAGTGTTTTTTTTTTTTAAATATCGGTCCAGCAGTTTTGTAGCCTATTCGATACAGACAAACAAACTAATCTTTCCACTTTCTCTAATATTTAAAATTCTCGTGTCACAATGTTCGTTCCCATACTCCTCCGAAACGGCTCGACTGATCCTTATGATTTTTGCATATTCAGTAAGTCTGAGTATCGGCTACTATCTATATTTCATACCACTCTTCTGAAAAGGAGCCGAGCAGCGGGTAAAACCGCTAGGAACAGCTAGTAATCCTTACTAATTCATAAAAGCGAAAGTGAGTTTGCTTGTTTGTTCCGCCTTCACGCCTAAATGGCCAGTTTTGAAGAATTGAAAAAAAAAGTGAGAAAGAGGGAAGAAAAGGGGAGCGAAAGTTCTTTTTTTTTGTCGTCAAAGTCAGTCGGGTTAAAGTTAGCGTTAGCTGAAAGTAATTATGCCGCGCGGACGAAGTCACGGGCGGAAGCTAGTATAGAGGAATTTTAATGGAACGACTCAGGAATCGAAACGTGGACATCATGTTAAGCGGTCGCGCTTGCAACCCCTCGGCTAACAAAGTAATCTATGGTTATAATTACCTTAAATCCAATACTTCAGTGTCCCTCAAACCTTTAAATTGTGCTCTTTTCAATATGGCCAGCTTGTTCCCATGTAGATCTAATTTCTTTAGTTTTTTCAGCACCTATAAATAAAATTTATAAAATATAATTTTTTAAAATTCATTTCATTCATCAGATAACTCGATCCAACCAGTCTTAATTTAAAACACATTAAATCAAAAATAAAATAAAACAAAAATCGAAATCAAATCATAAATGAAAACTAAATAAAATTTTATAGAAATGAAATGAAAATAAATAAAGTTTATGAGTTGTCGCCTAAAATAGATATTTTTTTCTACGTCTATTTGGATGATCTGCTAATCTTTTAGTAATAACAATAGAAAATGAATGAAATCGATTAAAAAATATGTGATAATATTATTAAAAAGCCAGCCTTTTTTCAAAAAAATTAAACCGACTTCCAAGTAAGTAAAGTTATTTTTCAATTTTTAGAAAAGTTTTTGGAAGTCGTTTTTTTTTTAATTGATTGATACCCTTATGAAATTGTTTTTGTTGTAGTTTTATTTTTATATGTACATATTTTTTTATATTGTTACATATTTCTTATAAAAAAATATTATTATTCATGTAAAAATGTTGGTTAACCTGTTATTGGCAACTGTAAAAATCCAATACTATAATTATTTTTAAAGACATTTTTATACAGAAGCTGTTGGTGGCCTTTTTAATCCTTACTAATATTATAAAAGCGAAAGTTGTTTGTTACCTCTTCACGCTTTAATGGCTAAACCGATTTCGATGAATTTTGGTACAGAGATAGTTGGGAACCAGGAGAAGGACATAGGCATATTTTTTTTAAAAAAGTGGTATGTGAGGGAGAAAGAGGGAAGAAACGGGAAAACTTAGCGTTGCTATTACAAATCAATAATGCGCTACCGAATTTAACGCGAGCGAAGCCGCGGGCAAAAGCTAGTAATATTATAAAAGCGAAAGTGAGTTTGTTTGTTTGTTACTTCTTCGCGCTTTAATGGCTAAACCGATTTTGATGAATTTTGCTACAGAGATAGTTGGGAACCAGGAGACGGACATAAGGCTATTTTTTTTTAAACAGAGTGGGATATGAGGGAGAAAGAGGGACGAAACGGGAAAACTTAGCGTTGCTATTACAAATCAATAAGGCGCTACCGAATTTAACGCGAGCGAAGCCGCGGGCAAAAGCTAGTAAGTCAATAAATTAGGTCTGCAAAATCCATAGGATTATAAAATTACCTGGAAAGCCTCAGGCGGTATATCAGCTAGTAAGCCGTTAGCCAGATGCAGTCTCTCCAGCTTGCCGACCGCTTGGCTGCCTGCGAATATATCCTTGCCCAGCTTCGTCATCTTATGGCCGTCTATCGAGAGAACGGATAGGTTGCTGAGGATCTGAAATGTTTATTGTAAGATTAACATTTATTGTGCGCACGGCCAAGGTGTGGAACTCTCAACCGGCTTCTGTGTTCCCTACCACATACGACTCGTCTGCCTTCAAAACAAGAGTCAATAGGCATCTTCTGGGCTCGCTCGCTCTATCGTAGACCTCATCTGTCGCTTACCATCCGGCGAGATCGCGGTCAAGAGTGAGTTCATTCTCAGAAAAAAAAAAACATTTCCAAGGTCTTAGGTGTTATAGAAGGGAATTTTATTGTCTTTGGAAAAGGAAGAAAGAATCTCTTGTCAATAAATCAATAAGACCGTTCTGTGTTTAAAAACACAGAACGGTTTTATTGACGAGAGCTTCTTGTCAGTAAATTGCAGTCAGTTGTTAAGAGAGTGTCTGAAATGTCTGTGCAAAAAATGGTTCATTATTTGTTTTTTAAAATATTTTAAATCATTTAAACTCTTTGTTGTGTTCTATTCAACAATAATAATTACTGATATAGTCTCCAGCGTTTGATTGTCTACCATAATACCTACGTGATATTGGCAAAATTGTGGTGTCTCCTTCCAGAAACGCCATTAAATAAATAAGTGAAGTCAAGTTGTTAAGAGAGATTTAGACCGGTACAAAATGTAGGTGATTTACTAAAATGTTTCTTTTATGTTGTAGTTTTTTATATCTAAAGCTGAAGAGTTTGTTTGTTTGTTTGAACGCGCTAATCTCAGGGACTACTGGTTGGAATTGGAAAATTATTTTAGTGTTGGATAGTCCATTTCTTGAGGAAGGGTATAGGCTATATAACATCACGCTACGACCATCAGGTGCTGAGCAGCGTGGGTGAAACCGCGAGGAACAGCTAGTTGTGTTATATTAAAGGTTAATATACAGTGATTGAAAGTAAATTAATAGAATGTTTCAATAACGGAACTCAAAGGTTTTGACATTAGGGTCCGAGTGCTCACTTAGTTTTTCGGCATATCGATAAGCGGTTTGCGGAGTCGACCTTTTTTCTACGGATGCGATAACTTAACAAATAACTTCCCCCGCTGGGAGCGGGGAGGAGTGTCAGACTTGTACTGACTAAAACCCACCCATGTTCCTCCTATTGAAATTTACGTTCCGGGGTCACAAACCAGGCGGAGGCCCTGGCAGGCACCTCTGCTTTGCTGACATCTCTTTGAGGCACGCTTGGAATACTAACGCGCCGTCGACATGGCCTGTCGGACGGTGAACTACCAACTACCCATTGCTCACTGACCACAGGCCCATTTACGGTTGCCGGGAGTCGTCTCGCGGCGCCCGACGCCCGGGGCGTCTTCCGCGGT
Organism: Ochropleura leucogaster; assembly: GCA_958449745.1. Lineage (NCBI taxonomy): Eukaryota > Metazoa > Arthropoda > Insecta > Lepidoptera > Noctuidae > Ochropleura > Ochropleura leucogaster. The sequence goes on from OY288227.1 coordinate 1,615,551, forward strand.
GGCTGGGTTGGTTTGAGGTTCTCTGCCTCAAACGCCCGGCCACATCCTCCGCTAAATAAATAAATTATCCAAAAACTTACCATAAAAGCATCTTTCGGGAACACCTCAATCTGAGTATTTGTCATGTACAACTCCTGGAGGGTCCTGTTGACTCCCGCGAAGGCATACTGGTCGATGGTCTTGATGGGAGTGTCTTCTATCTCCAGCACTCTGATTGTAGACCGGTGGAAGAGGGGCCCGAAGAGATTTGCTGGAAAAAAAAGATTAGAATTTATTAGCCTATCTCAGTGCTCGGATCTGATGGCTAAATAATAGCGGCCGCTCGGGTCGATCTTTAGTAGCCTGCCTAAATCTACAGTAAAAGCTATCTTGTTATCACATTTCATCTAAACCTGTGATGCTCTTTGAGCATAGAGATTGTATCAAACTCACACACAAATACAAACTTCTACATTTATAAATAGTGTGGTGACAAAGAAATAATTTAAAAAAAAACATACTTACAAATCTTACACTCCTTTAACAACAACCTCTCAATTGGCAACCCCAAGCCCGCAATATTACCCAAACCCACACTTAACACAGCCAACCCCGTATTCTCACATCTGATATACAGCCCTGTATCCGACCCCTTCTCACAGACACAGGGGTACAATAGGGTTGTTGTCGAGTCTTTTGGACAGGGGTAGACTGGGCCAGGGGGTATGTACTCAGCGCTTGAGTAGGTCAACAGTGTTGCTAGTACAAAAAATATTTTTGTGACCATTTTTGTGGGCGAGGGATCTGGAAATAAGAGAAAAGATAGTTTTAGGACATGGTTAATATTGTTGGTTGTTAGCACTGCTGCTAAACTTGAACTCTGTCGTCTTGTTTGCTTTTACTCTGGACGTTCTAAATGTGATCGTTTTTCTACATCGTTCTCACATAGAGAGGAACTCGTGACTAAATAATAGCAGCCGCTCGGGTCGATCTTTAAATTAAGCTGCGCTTACTTAGGTTGGTCTGTGGATGGGTGACCACTCGTTACATACCGAGTTTCCTCCGTGCCTCGGAAAGCACGTTAAGCCGTTGGTCCCGGCTGTCATTTGTAGATCTTTGACAGTCGTTACAGATAGTCAGTGTTCGGAAAGTCTGACAACCAGTATCGTATTACCCAGTATAAACTGAGCTGTGGAGGTCAGATAGGCAGTCGCCCCATGTAAAATACAGATATTCAGCTGCATCCGGTTAGACTGGAAGCCGACCCCAACATTTTTGGGAAATGGCTAGGTAGATGATGTTCTCACATTTATGTTTAATCTCAACATGAATTTTATAAAATACTAGCTGTGCCCAGCGGTTTCACCCGCTGCTCGCTTAGGGGTATGAAAAATAGATGTTGGCCGATTCTCAGACCTACCCAATATGCACACAAAATTTCGTTCAAATTGGTCCAGCCGTTTTGGGGGAGTATGGCAACGAAAACTGTGACACGAGAATTTTATATATTAGATTATAATTTAAAAGAGTGTCCATGGAGTCTCTTGCCCATTCTACTCCATAGAGATCTACGCTTTGGAATAAGCAACTACAGTACTTTCACAAGTTATTATGTCTTGTGATTGGGACTGTAGCAGCATCTTATTTTTTTTGTTTTATGACATTCATTTCAATTAGACCATTACAAGCACTTTTGAATGTAAAAAAAAAACAAAATGTTAAAGCTACAGTCCCGGTCACAAGACATAATAACTTGTGAATGTACTGTAATTGCCCATTCCAAAGCATTGATCTCTATGGAGAAGAATGGGCAAGAAACTCCATGGTTTAATAAGGTTTGGCAGTTCTAAGAGGTGCTGGATTAAACAGGTGCTAGATTCCCGAGGCTTCACCACAGAATTTTAAATAACATAAAATCCAAATCCAAACTAATATTATAAATGCGAAAGTAACTCTGTCTGTGTCTTTCTGTCTGTCTGTCTTTTCTTCACGGCTAAACTACTGAACCGATTTGTGTGAAATTTGGTACAGACATAGTTTGGAACTTGAGGAAGGACATAGGATAGTTTTATTACAAAAAATAAAAGTAAAATTTATTCCGGACATACAGCGCCATCTATTGGTCAGAAGTCGGCATCAATTTAGTACTATAAAATAAATGTTGAGCTGTTAATATGCTCCGTGCTGCCAGAAGTCACTATTCCACGCGAACGAAGTCACGAGCAAAAGCTAGTACTAAATATATTTTAGTTTGTCATTTCAAGTAGACCTTTTGTTTTTATCTATTTTATGGCTACGTGATAACAATATTATTTATATTCAATTATGTATTAAAAACAATAATACCGTTGATAAGATTTTTTTCTTGAACTTTCTTTGACTTTCAATCCCTACTAATATTATTAAAGCGAAAGTGAGTTTGTTTGTTTTTTTGTTGTGAGACCCTGGAGACGGAAATAAGCTATTTTTTTTAAAGTGATATATGAGGGAGAAAGAGGGATGTAAAGAGAAAAGTTAGCTTTGCTATAACAATAAATTAGGCACAGGGGCAAAAACTACAGCTAGCCTGTACCTGCAAATCAGGAAAGGGGAACTGTGTTACTCCAAATTTAACGCGAGTGAGGCCGCAGGCAAAAGCTAGTGTACTAATAAATACTCAAAAGGAGAATGGAATAAAAAGGGAAAATTAGGAGAAACATTTACGAAGTATTCTTGAGTATATTAAACATACTCATTTCTTCACAATGTTTTTGTTTACCAATATCTGTGATGGCCATGGGTTTTGGTACCCAGGTCGGGAAGTGTTATGAGGTTTTTAAGCTAGACAGTATGGATTTATACCCGGTTGATGGTAATATAGATAGATACGTTCTCCCCTTATTATATGGGACTCAAAACGGTACTAACCAAATGGGGGTGTACTAATAGGTAAACCTGCATTACCGCTTTATTTTAAGTAATGGAAAATCGTCAATTAACTTCTCCCCCTCTGGTCAGAATGGGCAGAAATGTTGCGTTTTGTTACTCCTGTAAAGAGGATGCTTTATGTTCCAACAGATGGCATGTAGTTTGTATGGCAGATTGTAATAAGTAGGTACTATTTTCATGAAGAATTTAGTATGACAAAATAAAGCTTTTGTTTAAATGCTTACACCATATTTACTAGTATAAAGAAATATTTTCTAAACAAGCATGAAAATACGTTAAACTTATGTAGGGTAAGTTGTCTCACATTGAACCAGGTAAATTTCAAAGTCTCATAGTGGGCTGGATTTTCAATCAATGCCTTTAATTTTTTGTACATAGTTAGCATATTTATTTAGCTTCAATTTTGTAAAACATTAATTTCTCATATTTCTTTTAGTTTTAGTGTAAAACAGGTTTTTATGAAAAATGATTTTTGGTTCAATGAGTACTACCGGTGGTACTCATTTAACCAGGGTATCGTCCACATTGAGCCACCTTATTTACTATGTCTTCAAATAACTATTACTACAGAAACAAACTTAAAAGAAAGTAAAAAAAAAACTTAGAAAAATAAAACAAAAAGTTGCACTCATTGCCAATCAATTTAAAAATTTGAGCAAAAAAACAATGGATCACAAAACTGAAACTTGACATAAATAACTTTCCGATACGCGTTTCTCAAACTTAACGCAAGTTAATAGCTGTAGATCCATTGATTTTTGTGATGGCAAAATCATTTTATTATCCTTTAATTGGAAATTAGCCAAATCGGGTTATAAAGGCATTAGGAATTTCACGGTTTCTTTGTTCATTAATCGCTTGAATGAAACTCCATAGTAAGGTATGATGATCTTCAATGTTCTTTAATAAACCTTAATATTTTTTTACGGATTACGGGTCCGCTTATAACATTTTTCTTCTTCATCTTCGGACTCATCTATTTCACTAATTTCAGTCTCGCTGTCTTCTAGCACCGTTTCAAGTTCTTCTTCAGAAGTTGATTTATCTCTGTCTATCTTTTTCTTTAGGGTATTTATTTTAACTTTTTTATCTGAAAGCCGAATGCCCCCCTCTTTTTTCTTATCATAACTTTGTTTCACGCCATTCTAAAAAAAAAATAGTTCTAAAAATCACACTCATTTAACGACTCTAGGCTGTAGGTACACAATGAACCATGGTTCAATGTGCACCACTATCAAGTGGCTCACTGTGAGACACACCACGTTTTGATAACTAAACTCAAAATTTTACAGGTAAATCCATCTCGTAACAACACGAATTATAACGTTTTTAATTCCTAAATAACCGTAGAAAACAGTATATATATAAAAAAATCGAAATCATCTAAACGAAAAAAGCTAAAAGAGAATGAAATCGGAAAAAAATACTTACTTTTTGAGTCAGTTTGCTTTCGAATGCTCCTCACACAACCACTTTGCATGTGATCGCCACGCAAACTAGTGGGCAGGAACGGAACATAAATACCTCTGTTTCACTCATATTAGCGCGATTTGGCAATGTCACATTTTCGAGATTTAACGGTGGTTAAATGTAGCTGCCTGGTTCACTGTGAGACACCCGACCCTACCTAATTTATACTATTAATAAAAACTCCAAAACGTTTACAGAACACAAAAGAAAAGTTTGCAATTGAAATACAACTTGTAGCTGGCAGCAAATAAGTAAAGAATAACTTGTCATTAACTTAAGGACATTATGACGAATAAAAAACTTATTCAAGGCTATTAACGTAGGCCTGAAGTTTGCATTTATTTATTTCTTGTTCGCCAACTTTAAAGGTCGAAAAAACCAGTTTATATTAAAAACAAAGCGACAACAGATTATAAGTCTTAAGTAACCTTATACCTCTGTCTAATTAAGACTAATTATCAAGTTACAAATGGCTCGAAATTCCTTGAAAAGCTAAGTTTGTTTAACTTTCCGAACTACGACAAAACTTTCACTTGATAGAACTCATTAAAAAAAACACTACCTGCGCTTAATCCTTGAAGAAACATGGCTAACGCGAAATCCTGCAGTTGATATGAGAATTTCTAAATCTGTAACATAATAATTACGTTAAACACACGTAATATTATTTTCTTAGAAGAACTGCGTAACCTCCTCCCACCATGATCAAAGCGGAACTAACCATAGACAATAGTGAGTGACATTTTGTTGACAGCTGTCAGAATTAGAAATAGACTAAACGTTTTTTTAAGTTCATTCTTTGGCATTTTGAGAGTATGTCATTCAGTCACCAATTTCAGTTTATTACCTTATGTATTTTTTATTAGTACCTTTCTTTCTTTCGTATGTCGAGCGTTCCACAAAGTATTTCGCTAAATAGTGATACTGCAAAGTGCTATTTTGTGTATCCTAATAGAGCGAATTTTGTTTATTTCAGTATTTTTCTACATTTAGAGCAAATTGACTCTTCTCCCTGTCCCGCTACATGCTGAAACGTGTGCAAAATAACATGAAACTCTAACTGTAAAGCACATGTAAAACAAAAATATGCCGTCAAAAGGAAATTCGTCCAAATCTCAATGCAACCAAGTATTAAAGACCCAAAACAATATAATCGTGCAAGCGGATGACGATAACCAGTTTGATTTCTGGGGGATCTTCTGTTTCCCTTACAAGATTTGCTCGAGGATTTGTGACTGCTGCGGGGCGCTATGCGCAGGCACGAACCAATTTATGGTTTTCCTGATGATGGTACAATGGTGTATCTGCAAAGTTAATCGTATGACCTCCGTCGATCCCATTCTTTGCCCGTACTACTTCAATATGTTTTGTCAAATCATCCTTATTACAGCATTATTCGCTTTTCTATGGTTCTCTTTTGGAAAAACTTTTGTTTTGCCGTTTTTAGAAGCAATATATGAGATAAGTAGCAGTGATGTTGAACCAGAACCTGAATTGAAAAACGCCACACGCTTATCTTTTAGGAAATATTGTTTTAGAAAAAGTGAATTGTTTGACACACCGCCAAAGCTTTCTTCAGCTTTTCAGTTGCATCCAGTAGTGGTAATTACTTTTCTTACAGAAGGTTTTATTTATGGTATTCTATAATTATCATAGTCTTTGCTTTAATCAGTCGAACCTTTCCTCGACTATGATGAGGATAGAAAATGACTTCCAATCCAACTGTTCTGGATGCAGCTGTTTTATGTGGATTACTGCCATTGTATTGTGTCGTAAACTCCATTTCATTCTACACAACGCTGTCGGTTTTACTCCAGCAACGTACAATTAAGTTATGAAATTAGGCGTTCCTTTCCTATGTTGTTTATTTCAATATTTTTTTTACTATTTTTATTACTTATTCTATTGAGTATGCTATTGTATATGGGTAATTTGCCTTTAAATAAAAACAATTTATTTTATCGGTTTTTTTTTTCGTAATCGTCATTGATGAATGTTATGCAAAATATTTGGTCTTGATTCCGCGATTCTGGCTTGGATGTAGGATACCGCACCTCGCTTCATAATTCTCTAACCTTTCAAAAATTGAATAATAATAATAGCATTATATATTCCTACACTTGACAAGTTTATATGCGTTTTGTCCCCTTGTCAAGTCAGTCAAGTTAAGCAAACGATAATATATGGGTATAATACATATATGGGTGAACTAAATAAAGCGGCCAAGAGCGAGTCACACTTGCGCAACGCCCTCGTTGCTCAGTACAAACTTGCGATAAAAACAGCCATACCTTTTGTCTGCGTAGACTTAGAGGGTTGATTTTTCCACAGCTCCAAGGGACCTCAGACTTGAGAATATGGTTCTTATTTCAACTCGATACCTCCACGCGTTCTCGAGATAAAAATAGGGTTAAAGTGTCTTGACAAACAACTAGCAACACAACACTGTGTCCTTTGTCTGACCCTCTTTTCCTTTTGAGGTACAGAACCCTAAATAAACTGTCAATCGACGTAGTCCGGTAGATCTAGTATTACAACGATTACAAGCACATACTTGATAGATTACAACCTTCTAGAGTTACACTGCGAGTACGAGTGATCATAAAAATAAGGTTCAGACGGACAGAAAGCCACCGAAATTATCTTATAAGGATTCCTTTTTTCCTTTAGAGGTACGGAACCCAAATTTCACATTCGGGTCGAAAGACACTTATCTACTATTGCTATGCCTTTCCCGGCTGTAATTTGTAGATCTTAGACAATCTTTACAGGTAATCAGTGTACCGAAAGTCTGACAACTGCAAAGTCTTACCAAGAGTTATCGTAGTTCCCAGTACTAACTGGGTTGTGGAGGTCAGATAGACAGTTGCTCCATGTAAAATACTGGTACCTACCTATTCAACTGCATCTGAACAAACTGGAAGCCACCTCAAACATATTTGGGGTGTGCATAGTGATAAAACAGTTCTTCATAAGGAACAACTTGCTACAAAGCTCTTCTTTCTCTATAGATAAGAGATGGCAATTCGAACAGGTAGGTGTCAAGTCTGGTGGCCCACTACCTATTATAGGTCAGATTTTAGTATGGTCTTAACTCGCGGATAACTTTGCTTGCGCGATGTAGGAATTAGCAGTTAGTTTTTGAGTTGTCGCATAGATGGCGCTGTAGTACTTTTTCCGTAGTCGAAATTCTGTCGCTACAATGACTATGGCAAATTGATTAAAACAAAACACGTACATACAGACTATAATTATCCAATAATACCATTAACAAAACCTTCTAAAACAAAAGTAATCACCATTAAGGGATGCAACTGAACGGCTGAAGCAGTCATTGACTGTGTTTCGAACAAATCACCTTTCTTCATACAATATTTCTTGAAAGACAATCGCGTTACGTTTTTCGGTTTAGATTCGTCATCATCGAACAAAGTTTCATAAAACGAACTTATAAAAGGTAAAACAACACTTTTTCCGAAATAAATCCAAAATATAATGAAAATAACTGTTAAAATGATGAGTTGTAAAAACACGTAGAAAAAGTATGGATAGAAGATCAGATCGCATGTGGTACAACGCGTGATTTTGCAGACACACCATTGCAGGATCATCGCAAATACCACACAATGGTTTGTGCCTGTGCAAGTGCCCAGTAATCCACCAAAAATCCCAAAAAACTTCGAACATATTTTGAGAGGGCAGCAGAAGATCGCCCAGAAATCCAATTGGCTGTCATCTGCGTCCTCCATGATGACTGGTTCTTTATATCCAGTGCAAGGATCTTGGCAGCCATTTCTATTCTTCGACATTATTTCGTTTTAATTCTTAGTCATCAGCTTCGAGTCTTTATTTGTTTTACAGACGTATTTTATGTGTAAAGGGAGAGCGAGAAGATCCGCTTGGTGGAATACGATACTCAATAATGCTCCAGATGTAGACAAAGTACTGGAAAAAAAGAATACCCGCTTTTAGAAAGGCGTATTAGCACAAACAACAGCTTCCGGGATTTGATTCTTATGTATCACAATAGACTGGTTCCCGAAAAAAAAAATTAGTATTATGAGAAGAGGTTTATGGAAAATAATAGTCTTGAGTTAAGTTGAACATAGGAAACAATAGTTTAATCCCCTTTTTCACACACTACACATTCACAGAAAAGAAACAAAGTTTGGATTTTTTGATTCGCGTGCGAGTAGTAGGCGCGCACAGAACAATATACTCCTAGCGGAGAAGAATGACAACTCCATATAAAACAAATGTAACCATAGATTTACACGCTGATACTACTAGCGCCACAACAGTATATCACTGTAACTACACCGCGGGCGGCAGGGCGGGAATATTTGAATTTGTATGTATTGTAAGGTTTTTAATTTATTTACAGATGGAAACTAGTTGCGGTGGAAAACACGATAACGGATATATTAACTGATAGCCCGATATCATGATTAGCACCGCATGCTGCTTCCATCTGTGTTGATAATGAAAGAAAGAAGAAACATTAAATAAAAACAATATTTATTTAAAATAAAAATTGGTATAAACAATAATACTTTTAGTTTCTAGCATAGTTTTTAGTCATTTGCAATGTTATGTCAAATCAAATCAAATCATTTATTTCAATTAGACCATTACAGGCACTTTTGAATGTCAAGAAACAAAATGAATCTACAGTCCCGGTCACAAGGCATAATAACTTGTGAAAGTACTGCAGTTGCCCATTCCAAAGCGTTGATCTCTATGGAGAAGAATGGACAAGAAACTCCATGGACACTTTTTTAAATTCTAATATTTTTACAAAATAGTATTTACATCATTCGTGTTGAGATTATACAAAATATGTGAGAACGATGTAGAAAGACGTGCACAGTAAGAGCGTCCAGAGTAAATAAAAAACAAAATTCAATTTAAATCTAAATAAATTAAAAATGTAGGCGCGTAAGCAACGGACTGCCGGCGCAGACGCCCGGCGCATGGAACGCCGTTCTTGAACGCGGGAAAGGAGCTCGCGAATACCTCCTATTGGTATCGTCGCGGAACGCGACCGCGGGACGCTCTTATTGGTCGCGACGTACCTCTTGGGGTTGCTATAGTATTTTTTAGTTAGTTTAGTTACGTGTGACGTCACGCATTGCAGAATTTTTTCCCATCGAGTGACGTCACATGTAACTTTAATGAGATATATCTTTGTCATTTTTGGTCTTATTTACAACGGATTTTTTTTATTTGTAAATAAGAATAAAAATGACAAAGATATAGGTAGCCCATTAAAGTTTCGTGAAACGTCACGCGTTGCTGCATTTTTTCGCAACAAGTGACGTCACACGTAACTTTTCTGAATTTTTGAATAATCTAAAAGACGGACTAAATAGAATGTAAAACAATTCTTTTCACCCTGGAAACTGCCCTGCAGCAGGGCTATTGCGTATCTCTGTTGACAGCTCATAGTGATGATCACTTGGATAAGTGTTCATCGAATAACTGTCAAACAACTAGTTTCGTATTGGCTATCGTCAGTGACCAACTGAGATGACGTCATGAGCACCGGCTGTCGCCGATAGTCACCGTAACCTTTTTTAACCGACTTCAAAAAAAGGAGGAGGTTCTCAATTCGACTGTATGTTTTTTTTTTTTTTTGTGTTTGTTACCTCATAACTCAGGTCTGAGTGAACCGATTTTGATGATTCTTTTTTTATTCGAAAGCTGGTGGTTGTCGTTTGGTCCCATAAAAAAAATATCAAGATCCGACAAGTAGTTTTTGAGTTATCTTTAATAATGCGTATTAGATTGACTTCGTGTACGTTGATGATATACTCATTCGTCGATTATATTTTAGAAGTTGTCGAAGACAAATGATCAAAAAATGCTATGTATATGTACTACTATGGTTTGGAAGGTCATCGCAGTTTTTTGAGGTGATTGTATTTTAATTTGGTGATAGATCTTCAGTGATATACAACGGCACTCTTTAATAAATGACAGCAAATCTGTCGTGATTGCTGCAATCACATGTATAAGTATGGGTTTCGCCAGGGTAGGCAGGCGAGTGGGAGCAGGGTGACCGTATCCCCTAGGGGATGATGCATATGATTTCTGAATTGGTTTAATACTAAAGCATAATATAGATACTTAGTATTTAATCTATAGCTTGATGTGGAACTAAAACTTGTATCTAAGACGGGACTAAAGCTAAAAATAAAAGCTTTTTAACCGTGTTTGCTATAACTAAAAATGCTGAAATAAAAAATTTTTAGTAAAAAAATAAAACCGACTTCTAAAAAAAAACTAGAAAATAACTTTATTTCCGGAAGTCGGTGGCAAATAAAGTCAACGAAACCAACAAAAGCCATCGACTTCCGGAAATAAAGTTATTTTCTAGTTTTTTTTTTGACAGATACAATCGTATCGATACTTGTAAGATTGCGATTGCCTAAGCTTCTAATGGTTCTAGTGATCATCAAATTGATAATCACTGTGCTTGTTATAATTTTCGTGAAAGACGCTACTCAAAGGCAGTGTTTTAAGAATTTTAGTGATCATCACCGAAGCTGCGGGACTATTATAGTTAATTAAAAATTGTGTTTTGTTGTGATAAATCGTGATAAAAGTATGTCACGTCTTATATTGTTAGGAGTTGCTGAAGAACAGCGAAAAAAAAGCCTTTTGTGTGTTAAGAGGCGCCGCCTGCGTGGAGTACCGCTTTCTGTATCAAGCTCTTGAACCACCACCGTCTAACGAGAGCCTCCTCAGGTCGAGGCTCATGGCAATTAAGCCATTGGCAGATATGACTAACCGCACAATGATCGCTGACTCCACATCCCACATATTATCTATTATTAACAATGGTACACTGCTCTTACTAACATAGGTTTTAGGCATTTTGTAATACTAACCAAATAAGGACGATGGACGATATGTCCGAAATAAATGATTAGAAAGATATGAAAAAAACCGGCCAAAACTGAGTCAGACTCGTGCACCGTCAGACTCGCGCACCGACAAACTTGCGACATAAACGTTTTGACTGCGTTAACTGAGAGGGTTGATTACCCACAGCGCGTTTACTTTACGATTTTGAATTTCAACTAAATATCTCCACGCGTTCCCGAGATAAAGGGTATTGACAGACAAACAGACAGACAAATGGACTACAAAGTGATCCAATAACGGTTCCATTTTTTCTTTTGAGATACGGAATTCTAAAAATATGTAAAATATTTTGACGGGCCTGTTGGTCTAGTCGTTAGTAACCCTGACTGCTGAGCCGGAGGTCGTGGGTTCGATTCTTCCCACCCAGGACATACTTTGTGTGATGAGCATGATTGTTTGTTCTATGTCTGGGTGTGATTTATCTATAATATGTATGTAGGTATTTATAAATTATATAAGTATGTATATCAGTTGTCTGGTTACCATAACACAAGCTCTGCTTAGCTTGGGATCACATAGCCGTGTGTGAATTGTAAAATGTAGTCAAAATTGAAATATTTTACCTGATATCGGGGTGTATTATAAGAAACACACAGTAACGCTTCGTTATACTCCTATTTATTGAAATACTTAAGACTAACACATAAGCAGGTAAATTATAACATAAAAATTACGATAATATTTTGAGTAAATCGATAATAGATTGATTGATTGAAGCCTTCAACGTGACAAACAAAGAGTAGAATAATATACTTTTTCTCTTCTTTGTCAAATATACTTTTTATACCAGTAGGCCTACTATGACATCTTAAAGCAGAACTTATTCCACTGAGTGAAAGAGATGGTACTAGACACCCTGTATAGCTCTGTCCCTTTCCCTCAGCGGAAAAAGTTCTGCTTTTACACGTCATTGTAGGGTAGCAGTACTATACTATAGTCTGTGGTAGTATACTAATAACCGTGCTAATAACAGTGGATCATCTAGTCACTGCACAGACGTAAAAAAATAAGTCACTGCAAGTTCATGTTCATCTTCTTTTTAGCGTATCTATGGTAAGTAGGTCAAATTCAAACTCAAAGCATTTCAATTAGACCATTACAGTCACTTTTAAATGTCAAAAAACAAAATAATTAAGCTATTAGTCTCAGTCGTATTGACGACACGATTGACACACAACTGCTGCACTACGTGTCGCGGGTTTGATTGATTTGTCCCCGCACGGAACAAATATTTGTATGGCCTACTGGTAGTTGTTTCGGGTCTGGCTGTTTGTGTATGTGAGTTTAAATGTTTGTAAACGCACCCACGATTCAGGAAAAAATCCTAGTGTGGGGCACGTTTCATTATTAAAAAAAAAAGTCACAATCGCTACATACCTAGTATAAAAAAGTCGCTGTCTGTCTTTTGTTATGTTTTATGTATGCTTAAATCTTCAAAAGTACGCAATGGATGTTGATGCGGTTTTTTTAACAGGTAGAGTGATTCATGAGAAAGGTTTATATGCATAATACTTCACGCTATGACTCTTAGGAGGTGAGCAGCGGGTGAAACCGCTGAGCGGGTCGCTAGTGCATAATAACTTGTGAAAGTACTGTAGTTGCCCATTCCAAATCATTGATCTCTATGGTGAAGAATACACAAGAAATTTGTTTGGCCCTACGCGAGTTCCGCCCACTGATAAAGTCACCAGTCAACTGCGCAGCCACATTTAACAAGGCATGCGAAACAAGATAGAAGGTGAACCCGTATGGTTATTCTACTCTTTTGTAGACCCTACTGGTACAAGTATCGCCATCCTTCATCATACATGAAACGAGCCAAGAGGCTCATCGGCAACGACGCGCTGGTTGAGTCAAAGCTCTAGAGCCTGGAGCATCGCCGACGCGTTTCCAGCCTTTCGGTTTTCTATCGGTTACATTTCGGAGAGTGTGCGATGGAATTGCACAGCCTCATTCCGCCAAGCCCGTTCCATCATCGGACTACAAGACGTACGGCGATGCCCCACCGTTACATGGTAGACATTCCACCCTGTATAGGAAAACCCAACAACACGTATTGTCTGCTCCGCCTCATTCCACCCTCGCTGACAAGGCCCGACGCAACGTCCTGCTACCCTACCATGACCTCTTAAAGCAGAACTTATTCCAATGAGGGAAAGAGACAGAGCTATACACCACGTCTAGCACCATCTCTGTCTCTCACAGAATAAGAACTGCTATAAGAAGTCATGGTAACCCTACTGGTCCTTGCTAGAGCCAGTCCGTGATGCTGAGCCTGTAGTTCCAAACCACTCCCAGAATAATGACACCACTCAGATCCAGCAGTCCCTTTGCTGTCCTTCCCCAGTGACGCCCTAAACCGAGGCTCGTACCCTACAGGCCTAGGCGGCGCCCTAAGCTTGTAGGCCCTCAATTTTTGAGTTTTTGTGGACTGGAGGCCTAACTCTCAAGGCATCCACAGGATAGATATGTTTAAGCAGATGAAAACCTCATAGGTTGCACTGGAAGATCCCATTTATAAAAAAAAAACCGTCTGGTAGAAGGATCCTCCCTTTTCTATAGAGTATTGAGGAATTTATCCTTCATACACCTAATCTACAGCTAACGTTCTGCATTCTGTTTGAAGGATTGTTGTTGTCACTGTTACACACACAGTTAAAATATTTTTGAATAAACGTTTCTGGCCCACAACAGTTTCTCGAAAAAGCGGTTTGTTGCTTTTGCTACATCTTTGCTATTTTTTACGTCCGGTATCTCAATAGTCAGTGTATACCAAGCTTATATTCTGTCAGTGAGCTGTCAGTTAGTCTGTCAATATTATGATTGTGGCTATGATACCTTTGGAATAAGTAGTTTACTCTTTGATATTATGTCCGTGAAATTAAATCAAACCACTTGAATAAATAACAATTTATTCACCCCAAATCATGAGTTGTAACTCATAGTTAAAAGACAAACATAGATTAAGGACAAATTCAAATATGGCGCCGAAGAAGAAGGGACCTCGCAAGGAAAGATTCCGTTGTGATGAAGTCCATGGCGAGGAATTCCACGCACAGATTGAGGATGTCTTCGGATATAATTGGTGGGATGTCTTCTGCTTTCCATATATCATTACAGCAAGATTATGGGATTGTTGTGTGTCGCTATGTGCGGGAACAAACCAATGTCTCGTCTACTGGATGATGATCCAGTGGCTAGTCTGTAAAATCACAAAACTTACAACTCCAGATCCAATAATCTTCCCTTACTTCTTCTATATGTTTTGCCAGGTCATACTTTTGACATTATTCTTCTATTATCTCTGGCGAATATGGGGCGATACTATTATTATACCTTATTTTTATGCGTATTACGAAGCATGGATCGACGATGAGGCTAAACCGATTGCGGCGTCCACAAACACTACACGATTATCATTCAGAAAATATTGTTTTAGAAAAGGTGAAATTTTCGAGACTCCCTATGAAAATTCATCGCCTTATTTGAAGAAAGGACCTATAACAATGTCGCTATTATTAGAAATGGTTGTATACGATGTTTTGAGATAATATACAATCTGGATCCAGTATTTACTGTTTTGATTTTAAAATCTCTATTTCTCCGTCTTAGTTGAAACCTATTTCTCCAGTAGGTACATCCAGAACCTCGTTATGAATGTGATCGCAAGCGCTAGAATTCGACGGGCCTGTTGGTCTAGTGGTTAGTGGCCCTGACTGCTGAGCCGGAGGTCGTGGGTTCGATTCCCACCCAGGACAAACTTTATGCGATGAGCATGATTGTTTGTTCTGTGTCTGGGTGTGATTTATCTATAATATGTATGTATATCAGTTGTCTGGTTACCATAACACAAGCTCTGCTTAGCTTGGGATCAGATAGCCGTGTGTGAGCTGTCCCAAGATATTTATTTATTATTATTATTAAGTAGGTCCAGTGTTATATTCTCTGGTAGTTCAATGTGTTATACCAGGAGTGGCCGACTTGAATACACCCAAGATCTACTTATACGAACGAAATCCGTTGCGATCTATCAGTATGTATGCCATATAATGTAGTATTGTTTTAAATTTAAAAAAATTAGAAGTGTCAAGGGACACCCGGATGGAACGAAGTTCCTATAGAAATGAAATATCTGGCTTGCTTTCTATAAGAGAGAGAGAGACAGACAGACAGACAGAGAAACATGCGAGGCCGCACAGCTTACAATACACACACAGCTTACTATAGCAAAAAGTGTCGTGACAACTTTTCGTAAGAATTTTTTCCGTCTAGCCCCCTTTCACAACGCGCGATAAGGAACTTCGTTCCAAAAATCACACAATATAATACGCGCAGAGTTTTGGTGATTACGTTACGCATCTGTTAGACGTATTTATTTTGTTTACCTTGTCACGATCGACTGGAGTAATAGGCGCAATCGACCGGTCGATCGCGATCGACATTGGCGATCCCTGTCTTATAGGGTTTCAGGAATTTCTCAGCAGCAACTACGAAGTCTGATGGCTCATTTACATTAGGTCGGTTTGAGGTCGGTCACCGGAGGCGGCGGCCGCATTCGGTTTAACTGAAACGCTTACCTAAATTGAGTTGTTTACATTGGTCGGTTAACCGAAACTGAGCTGCGGGCTGCGGGCGGCGGGCGACGGCCGGGGCACGGCGCACTCGACGCCGACAACGGGGTCGACCGAATACGGCCAATCGAATACCTGTTTATATTAGTCGGTGACCGAATACGGCCTGCAGCCGAATACGGTCTAACCGACTTAATGTAAATGCGCCATGAATTGCGCCTGATTGATGGCAAAAGGCTCTCCTCTATTAGGTGCGACTCAAACATAACTGGTGACCCACATTTCGCCAGTTATGTTTGAGTACAGGGTACTATTGCCAGGGCCACCGCCTGCCGGGGTTGCGAGTTGTTCAAAAGAGATACCGCGGCCCGCCTTCCGCTCCGGCCTCAGCTGGGGAAGTTTTTGATGATATCCCATTCGCAAAAAATAAGCCTTCGTGGATTCCTGGCGTAAAGTTCCCATTACAGGAACTGGGACTCAGGCTTCAGGCTTTGCGAAATCCTGAAAAACTAGGTGAACTCGGACCTCTTAGAATTTGAAACTAAGTAGAATTATTGTGAAGTGAAAGCTTCGACTTAAGAGCGCCCATAGACAAACTAGTATTATAGAATTCTTGATCACGGACTAGAGCCGGCGCTAATCAAACCAAATAATGATTGCTGCGAAAGCTTTTATTTTTTGTTTTTATTGAAATGTCTTAGGCGATATTCGGATATGGATATGTTTTGATTGATTTGATTTGGATGAAGAAACAAGCGGCCAGGACAAATCTATCAGCAATTAGGTTCCCTTGTGTCGTTGCTTCGGGGGACCACTAAAGTGACCAAATACGCGAAAAAAGTGCAAAAGTAGATAACTTACCGCAAAGAAAGTAATAAACAAAGCGATTCCGCAACGCATCGACACTTCTGCACTAAACATTAATGAAGATATTACTTTTTCGTTTTTAGAAATGTTCTGTCGGTGGTCTTCAATTTTTAACCGACTTCAAAAAAGGATAAGTCCTATGTTTAACTGTATGTAATTTAATACACCTACTATGCGCTGTAGAACACCATGTGGGTGCAGTGCGAGCTGGAAAATATCAAACATATTCTTTTTGAAACTTAGAGATGCCGATTTGTTAAAAAAAAAAACCCTTTACTGTTTGAGAGCAGTTGTTATTCAATAGATTACGCATATATTATATTATTGCGCCCGGCTGTGTTTCGAAACTTCGATTTAAACCTAGTAGATCAAAGCCACAATGGGATACTACGTTATTATACAACATAGTGTCGGATGTTTATGCAATGCGAAAGCAATATCTGAGCGAAATCATAGCGCGATCAATAAAATATTCAACGATTAGTTCCGCTTCGCACGAAAGATGGCGTTAACGCAAAAAAACAGCAAGTAATTCTGTGGTTACACACGTTTGGCTGGGTCGCGTAAAATACTGTCCTATCTACCCAGCTGTGTGATATGTGGACAGTAGACGGCGCTCCCGACTAACTACCGTGGCTGCCGCAAAGCAACCAAGGCGTTTTTCTCAAACTTGACGAAGCGTGTAAACCCCGTCAACAGAGAGAAAGACGTCTGCGAGGATCCTTCCCTTCGGTCCTGGGTAGAGCGGGGGGAGTGTCAAACTTTTACTGACTAAATCCCACCTATGTTTCTTCTTTTGCCTTTCATGTTCTGGGGCCATGGTATCTCTTTAGAACAACCTGCAACCTCGGCAGGTGCCGGATTTAAGCTACAGTAGAGTAACATCTAAAGATAGACGTAAAAACCGTACTATATTCTTTTGATTTGTGAATGACATTGATAGGAGGGTGGAGCTCTGAAACATTTGTTTACTAGTCTTCGGAAATTGTAATGAAAACCAAAAGAGAATAGAATAGCATAAGTTCAAATAGGAATTGCAACTGAAAAACGAATGGCGCCAGCATAGCTTCACTAACATTTATTTTGACATTGTTTGTTAACAACACACTTAAGTATATTGAATTTTTGTTTTTGCAATTGTGATTTTAGATGCTTAATTTAATTTTAGATTCTGTCACTAACGACGAATTTGTGGCGCCATTATAGCTCTATGGCAGCGCGATACAAGTTTATTTATAATATTTTTAGTAGATTCCAAAAAATATTCTGTAGTAATACTAACTCTGACGTTTCAAGTTTGACATTGACAGATAACAGATGGTAGAAAAGAATTCCTTTACGTCAGTCACCCCGAAAATGGCGAGAAGTGTGTTATGCTGTAACTATTTTAAATTTCTTTAATAAATCTGAGCTTTATTTGAAAGCGAAAATCACTTGCTCAGACTCCTAAAATTGTGTATAAAGTTTAAGTAAATACCAGCATATCAAAACACTCTACTGGTGAGTAAAAGTATTTTATTTGATTATTATGAAAAAGTGAAATTTTAGAGGCAACTTTGGCAGTGTATTTATTCAATTAATTTGAATAATAAAGAGAGATCTTGACTGCGATCGATTCTGATACTATTTATGTCCGTTTATCAGTGTGTAGATGTATGTATTCAGTTCTTTTTCACTCTGAAATGAATGAAAAATTACATTGTTCGTAGTCAGTGGTTTACATAAAAGATTGCGTGCTACTTAATAGTAATCAGTGGGCAAAAGAACGTTTTAACGTGCAGAAAAATAGTGTGTTCCGCCGGCAAATATTATCACGTAAGTTTTTATTTCGATAAAATACGTTTTTAATGTTGATAAATATTATTTGTGTGTATAAACTCAAGTGACCTACTAACCGCGGAAGACACTTGACACACTTTCTAGATCATAGACAATTTAATGCCTAATGTATTTTTCTCAAAGTAAGCAAAGGAAACCTGAATAGAAAGTGTTATGGGAAGTTTTAAGAAGATGTTTTAGAAACTATTGGCAATTTTATTTGACAATATGTTTGCTGAACTTTTTCTTCTATTTACAATTTTTTTTAAAGAATAATATTCCTAGTTCTTTTTAGTCCTAAAAGATATTATTATTAAAAAATATCCAATTTTCTCTGCAAACTACCTGACTATTATTTACGTTTTATTACATACTAGCTGTAATTGAACTGTATGTCTGTTTTAAAACTACACCTATACACAATTGTCTGACTATTTTTTGGTTGGCTTCCAGTCTTATCAGATTCAGCTAAGTTACCAGTATTTTACATAGAGCTACTGCCTATTAGACCTCCACAAGAAAATTAAAAAGAAACCTTTTTGGTGAGGCTGTATGTTAGATTCTCTGGCCTTTGAGTCCCCGTAACAACTGTCAAAGGTACACAAATGTCAGTCGGGACCAATAACGTAATGAGCTTTCTGACTCACCCATAGACAGTCTTTCTGACCACATTAACCTCAAGGTTGATTTGGGTCTTGTAACTCTGAAAGTATTTCCCTTACTTAATGACTGAACAATTAATTACCAACTGTGTATTCTTTAATTACTGACAAACAGGAATTGAACTAAGATCCTGCCCATTTAACATATTTTTAACCAACTTCAAAAAAGAAGGAGGTTCTCAATTCGTCGGAATCTATTTTTTATGTACTACTAGCTGTGCCCAGTGGTTTCACCCGCTGCCCACTTAGGGGTATGAAAAATAGATGTTGGCCGATTCTCAGACCTACCCGATATGTACACAAAATTTCGTTTAAATTGGTCCAGCCGTTTCGGAGGAGTATGGGAATGAAAACTGTGACACGAGAATTTTATATATTTGATGTTCACCAAGTACTCAAAGAGGACTGAACCGTTTTTAAAAAATCTTTTTTTTTTGATTATTTATATTGCTTAGGTAGTTTATGAGTTATCTTCTAATAGGTACATATTTAATTTTCTATGTCTAAACGGATGATTAGCTAATCTTTTAGTAACAATGGAAAATGAATACTCAATTAAAATTATGACCATAGCTATAATGCTGAAATAAAAAACTTTTTTGAAAAAAATACAAACAACTTGCAAAAAAAAAACTAAAAAGTGGAAAATAACTTAACTTCCGGAAGTAAAGTTATTTTCCAGTGACCTCTGAGTTTGTTTCGGCTGTTTCTTCTCAGAGTAGTCGGGTACGAAACACCGGCCTCATCTAGTTTAAAAAAAAAAAACGTGTAAAAGTGTTTGTGAAAACCTACTTGCAAAATAAACATAATTTATCTAGTCTATGACCTTTGCTAGTTCCTATTGCCACTTTCAACTTCCGGAAGCAAAGTTCTTTTCCACTTATTCGTTTTATTTTTGTACCACTGTATCATCAGGATCCTCCTTCCAAAACCTAGTTACGTTAGGGATAGTTTTGGTTGGTGGTAGCGACTGCTGTGGATAAAGTTTGATTCCTAGGTCAGGGAAAGTGATATTGTAGTTTAATTTTATTTTTAAAACTTTGCCCCACACTAAGAATGTCTCTTGTATCGTGGGTGCGTTTACAAACATTTAAAGTCACATACACAAACAGCCAGACCCGGAACAATTTATTTATTTTTTGTTTCCTCAAGAATAAGCTTAGTAGCAGTATAGAGCCTGAATTTGTGACTCATTGGTGGTAATAAGCTTATCCCCTATTACATGGGACATAAAACACAATGTTGCATGAACTATAACAATTTTTTTTTTCTTTTAATAAAGCCTTGCACCACACTAAGAATGTCTCCTGTATCGTGGGTGCGTTTAAACATTACAAAAAACATTACAAACATTTAAACTCACATACACAAACAGCCAGACCCAGAACAACTATCTGTAGGCCATACAAATATTTGTTCTGTGTGGGGATCGAACACACGACATGCAGTGCAGCAGTCGATCGCTCAGCCACTGCGCCAACCGTGTTGTCAAATAAGTTTTTTGAAGTTATACTTCTTTTGGGGCGTTGTGATGAGAGTGATTTGGTACTACAGCGACACATTGAAGTTAGTTCTAGGTGGTATCCAGTGTGACCATATGTGGCAGGAACCTGCATTTTGGCAGGTTTAGCCCTTTATTTTACTCTCTGGCACTTTTGTTGACAAAATGACAAAAGCGATGTATAAAGAAAGTGATCAAGAAGAATTCGATGTTAATACGAATGTATAATTTAATTCAGTTCAGTTTTAGACTTTAAGATCAATTATTTTAAATAAAACTCCAAAAAATAATGTGTCTATTTATTTTAAATTTTTGGAGTTTTATTAAATTACATTGGCATTTTGTGCTTTCGATTTTGGCAGGATTTGTCAGATTTTTTGCCTAAGTTGGGCAGGATCTCTAATTTGTAGTTGGTCACACTGTATCGGTCATCATAATGTGAAGTTAGTTCTAGGTGGCATGAAAATCGATAACATACGTTCAAGTTGTATAAAATCTACTTTCTAGTATTTTTATATTTATAGCACGTGTTTCGTAACAGTACAATTAAACAGTGTGAATAAATGAATATTATTTTGGTGTTTTTAGAAAAGTATAAATGTCAACGAACTGTCAAAGTTACGAGCCGTTTTCAATGTGTTTACTGTTCGATTTCGGTCGGCTATCCACAAAAATGTAAAATATCTTGTTCAGATAGTGAATCAAGTGATTTTGAAAGATTTTTGGGCTGGAGTAACTCCGAACCAGTTGAAGAAAGTGGTTCTAATCAATGAAGATATAAATTGAAGATGGATCATTTTAGTATCTTCGATAATAATGAATTCCAAGTTAGATTTCCGCTAGATAAGCCATCTGTACAAAGTTTACATGTCGAAGCCAAGGAGCCAGGTATGTGTATGTCTTACCGCATAATATTCATTTGAGACAACCAAAACAACACCATTCATTACGCATTTTACTTATGGTATACATGATACATCCTTTTCACCAACTCATAATGACTACTATTTTACGCATTATGGACAAAGTCAGTCACTGGCTAATACCAGTGACTGACTTTGTTGGTGTATCTAAATAATCAGTTTTTTGTATGTTATAGCAGTATTTATTTGTTTCATTGGTACCTTGTAAATCATATAATAATTTTATTTCATCACCCATGTGTTATTTAGTAGGGGATGGGATTAGGTTTTACTATATAAATTTTTGTTAACACAATTCAATTCTTTTCTTAGGTTCAGAGACTGGAGAATTTAGAAATTGAAAGGGATCCCCTAATATAAGCTGTGTGATGTAAAATGATGAAATATGAATTTAGTAGCCTGTTGGCCTGGTTCAGCTTCTGATGCCACTATATTTAACAACTAATAAAAATTACAGGTAACTTTTCTATAATATTACAGCATTATAAAGTAAGTTTTGTGACCAAATTATTGAATTCAGTACCTATCCCGAACTACATCTTTTATCAGCTCAGTGTGAAAGTAAATTGTACGGTCACAAATGGCTGCTTGCAGACATTGCATATCTTTTAAACCTTACACCTTTGTTAAACCCTTGATTACATTATTTAGGTGTACTAGTACTTATTTAAAATGTTATTTATTTTAGGTTTTATAAGAAAACTAACATATCCGGTGTTATAGAATGTATAGATAGCACATTATTTGCTATGATGAGACCTAAGGAGAATGAAGAAAGATAATATATAATAATATTACTGTCGCAAAGGATATCATGCAAGAAATGTTCTATTGGTATGTTCAGTGAAAGAAACACTTGCTTAATTTTTTTATCTGTTCATTTGGATATCAAACAGTATAATAATAATATCAAATTATGTGTTTAAGAAATATTTAAAAATATAATTTTATGTAAAGAAAACAATAAATGGACTAAATATCAAATTACATAAGTACATTTAAACCCTTATCATTTATGTTATCTAATCTAATATTATAAAGCTGAAGAGTTTGTTTGTTTGTTTGTTTGAACGCGCTAATCTCGGGAACTACTGGTTGGAATTGGAAAATTCTTTTAGTGTTGGATCTTAGTCCATTTCTTGAGGAAGGCTATAGGCTATATAACATCACGCTACGACCAACAGGTGCTGAGCAGCGCGTAGTATTAAGATAATAACACAAAAATAAAACAATTTATTATTTTACTTTAAACAAAGTGTAAGTAATAAGTATTTTTTACTCTAATTGCAGATAACAGATGCAGATTTAAATATAATACACGTGGATGCTTCATAAGGTGGACGATAAACAGCCTGGCACCTCAATTAAATATTCATCAATATCCTGAATCAATGTTTTTTTTAATGTCAAAAATTAGATAGTATTAAACCAATATAAATCATTGAGGTTGTTGTATTTTGTCAGTTTTGTTTTTGTTTGTTGTTTCCTTGATCGTGTTTGTAAACATGAACGAGAAAGTGTTGTGTGCTGAACTGATATTGATTATGGTGACAAAATTCAAATATTAGCCTACTTATAATTATTTTTCTATAAGTACGTCAAAGAAGTATAACTTCTAACGCGTGTACATAAGTACACACACCCCTTTTTTTTTTTTTTTTTTCTTCTTCTTTGGCAACTGAGCCGATGTCGACTATTCTGCCAGGGTCACGTGGTGACGGCAACTATCTTGGTGAGCCGTCGAACTTTACTTTTGGTAGTGTTAGTAGCTGTAAAGACAAGACATTTTTGTTAGTTAACATGTAATAATATATATAGTATTTTATATGTATAAATTTATAATCAATAGGACATCACAAATTAAAACGGTTAAATAGAAACATAGGATTAGTATTACACGCCAGATTACATCTTCAGATCGTTGTCATTTAAAAATTTAGACAGAATTTGGACTAATTTAGGGGAAAAATTTGTCAGGAGATAATGGAAATTGGTAGGTAGGGTGATTTTAATTTTGGGGAGCTTATGGTACAAGTCAAAGGACTGGGAATATAGAGGACATGAGAAAAAGATATGGTCCAGAGTACCGTCGTCAAGACCGCATTCACATAATGAGCTGTCTCGGACGTGAATCTTGTTTAAAAATACTGGGCTGCAGCAGTGACCGAGTCTCAGTCTACACAAGGACGAAACAGTTCTTTTGGACAGTTTAGTGCATTTAAAAAACCAAGGTTTCCGCTGGACTTCCGGTTGAATACTGGCATAGTACGCACCTTTAAGCCTCGAACTTACTTGCCAAACTGCTGACCACGAATTATGTAGCTTCTGTTTAGTATCGGCCCGTAAGTCGTAGCTATGGACTACATAATGTTTTAGATCAACTGGATTGGAAGTTGCGAATTTAGCGAGAGAATCCGCGCACTCGTTGCCACCTATACCAGAGTGACTCGGAACCCAAGCTATTTCAATGTTTAAACCGTTGTTGAAGCAAGAAAAGAGTAGATTTCTAATGTCTAAAATGATTTTACTGTGGATCTTTGATTTTAATTGATTTTGACTTAAAGCTTGAATGCTACTGCGAGAATCTGAGAAGATGACTGAATTTTGAATATTGTGTGATTTAATAAAATTAATTGCTTCTAAAATGCCAATACACTCCCCTGTGAAAACCGATACCTCTGGAGGGCACTGAAAGAGAAGAGCAATTTTGGAATTCTGGAAGTAAGTAGCAATTCCTGTGCATCCTGTAGGTGTTAATTTGGATGCATCTGTGTAAAATAAATTCCATCCCTTCCAGTACCTCTCGATGGCCCGATCAAAGTCTCCCTTTGCGTCCTCGGAATCTTTTGAGATGCCAAGCCCAAGAATGACTTTGGGTTTAAAATGAACCACCTCGTATGTGGAAGAAAAGACTGGTAGGGTAGGATACTGGCTAACAGGCGAGGAGAGGTTTTTAAGCTCTCTGTACCTGTTCATTAGCGGAGGTATTGATTTATTCTTCCAGTAAGAAGATACTTCTAACGAGAGGTGGATTTCTTCTAGTATGGGAAGTAAGGGGTGGGACGAGAGAGCAAAAACTTTTGACAAAAAACGATCAGCTAAGTATTGTCTTCGAAGGTTAAGGGGAGGCTCTGCACATTCTACCTGGAGGGCATTAATAGGAGAAGATTTCATTGCACCTAATATAATTCTGAGGCATTTGGATTGGATAGCATCTAGCTTGCGAAGTGCCTCTTTATTACAGGGCTCAAGTAAGAAGCAGCAATAGTCCATTACACTTCTGACCAGAGCGTTGTACACTAACTTGAGAGTGTAAGGGTGTGCTCCCCACCAGACCCCAGACAAAGCCTTGAGGACCGATATTGAGCGCTCACACTTTTTTACCGCGTTGTTGATGTGGTGAACTCCTGACATTTTGGAATCTAAAGTAACTCCCAGAAACCTGGCCTTGTCTTCAATGGGGATAACTTGTCCGTCTATATTAATTACAATCTGGGGGATTACCCGCCTGCGAGTAAAAATAACAGCAGTACTTTTAGGAGCACTCAAACACAACCCATGACCGAGTAACCATTGGTTTAATGAGGCTAAAGAGACATTCAAAGATTGGGCGGAATCCTCGATGGAACTTCCTGGGACCAATAAAGCAATATCGTCAGCATACTGGAGGATTTTACAGTTATAATTTAAGCAAGAAGGGAGATCTAAAGTGTAGATGTTATATAAAATAGGACTTATTACGGAACCCTGCGGTAACCCTCGCCAAGCAACCCTCCTCTCACAGTTGTCCCCTGGGATCCTAAGCTGCAGGGTTCGACTTGAAAGAATTGCATAAATGATCTGAATGATCCTAGCCGGTATTCTCAGCTCTTGCAGCTTTTGCCTGAGAACTGGGAGGAGAACAGAATCATATGCAGCAGATACGTCCAGAAAAACGGCTACCACAGACTCATTCCTACTGAGGGCCAGTCGGATTTCTGATGTGAGAATACCCACACTATCAGAGGTACCTTTCCTAAAGCCGAACTGAGTCGTTGGGAGCAGCTTCCTACTTTCTACAAGCCATTCTAATCTGTTTTTAATTAAATGTTCTAAAAGTTTAATGAGTACTGACGATAGAGCAATTGGTCTGTAAGAGCAATGATCACTAGGATCTTTGCCAGGCTTTAATATAGGAATAACCACTTGAACCTTCCAAGCTGGAGGAATATACCCAGAACAGAAACAAAAATTAACCAAATCCAGGTAATATTGGTGACTTTTAATACCCCCTTTAGCAATAAAAGAGTAAGGGAATCCATCCACACCAGGGGAGGAATCCTTAACATAATTAAGAACTGTTTTCAGTTCATCCAGGGTGAATGGCTTCTCTAGAGGGTCATTTGAGGATACAGGACCTGTAAAATTTAATTCATCCTCACCTGGGACATAGTCCGGGGCGACCCGACTGAAGAACTGATATCCCAGGTCATCGGATAAAATGTTTGTGTGGGACGGTTTTAAGCAGCTTCTGTAGCTTTTTACCCTTTGCCATACTACCGACGCTGGAGTGGATGGACTCAGGGAACTGCAAAATGATACCCAGCCTGCTCTTTTCTTTTTTCTACAGAATTTCCTGGATTTGGCCAATGTCTGTTTGAATGCGATGAGATTTTGCAGGTTCATTTCATGGTTGAAATTCTCTTCAGCCTCATTCCTGGCTCTGATCATAGTGGTGCACTCACTATCCCACCAAGGCGGGGAGGGGATTCTGCCGGAAGGGGGTTTTTTAGAAGGGAAGCAATCATCAGCTGTAGTGGATATGGTGTTGGAAAAAGACAAGAAACATTCCTGAGCATTTTCAGCATTTATGGATGGAAGAGAAGAGATACGGAGATCTAATATTTTGGCGTAAAGGTCCCAATCCACCGAATTCAGCCGATACTTTAGCAAGGGAGGGGAGGATTTATCGGGGAGGGTTTTTGAAGGAATTTTAACCATGATGGGATAGTGATCACTACCATAGGATGTATTCAAACGACTCCAAATTAAGAGGCTGGCCATGCCAGATGAACAGAAAGTCAAGTCTACACAGCTATTTCTGGACTGTAAGCCATGCCTACGAGTTGCACTGCCATCATTAATAATACATAAGTCAAGGTCATCCATCATATCCACTAAACTCACACCAGTGCTATCACAAGAGTCTGATCCCCAGCGATAATGATGGCAGTTAAAATCTCCCATGACAAGTAATGGGCCATTTACATTACTTAGTAAGTTTTTTATTAAATCAATATCTTCTAAACATGGGCGTGTAATATAAAAAGAAAAAATGTTTATACCCTCAACCTTAACAGCAACAACATTAAGGTTGTCACCAACGAAGGGTAGAGGGATCTGGGAGAATGGTACTTTGTTATTAATGAACAAAGCACATCCTCCGTATCCATCAGGTCTGTCATGACGGACACCACCGAAGCATGGAATCCTGAAATTGCTTCCAGGAAGTAGCCATGTCTCAGCAATGGCACAGACTGATACTTTAAATTTATTTATAAGAAAGAGGAGGTCAGGCTTGCTAGGAGATATACTCCTCACGTTCCATTGCAGGAATGTCAGGGGAGTGAATGTTGTTTATTTGGTAAACAATTGTTTTCAGTTTGTTGGCAACGTGGTCAGGTAGAGATTGTGCAGGGTTGGCTAATACTGATATTAGCATATTAGCTATCATATTGAGAATTTGTTCGGACTTATCCACAGGACTACTGGTACCTTCTTTTGGGAAGGCACAACCATTTTGGGAAGGAGAGAAGGAGTAATCCTGGGTAAGGGCTTGATGAGCCTGTCTATCATAGCTAGGAGAAAGGGGGGCATGGGACTTTGGTTTCAGAAAGACCGTTTTACGGTATGATTTTGGTTGGGAAGCTGGACTAGGATATTGTGAGGGGGTGGTTGTTGATTTAGGATTTTTGGACATTCTCGACACTTCAGCATATGAACGTGACACTGGAGGGAAAGCCTGACTTGCTTCCACATACGAGACAGATTTTTCTGCCATAAAAGCTTTTATGCCTTTCTGTCGACCTAGTTCAGGGCAAGACTTGTCATTGGCAAAATGATTGCCTGAACATAAAACACATATGGCACACTCAGAGGGAATATGGCATCCATCACCTGGGTGATCTTGACCGCATTTAAAGCAACGTGGTTGTGAGCGACATACAGTACGTGTGTGACCGAAGCGACAACAGTTGTAGCATTGAATGCATGGGTACATATACCTCTCGACCGAAAGGGCAGAATAAAAACAATATACTCTTTTGGGAAGTACTTGCCCATCAAAAGTGAGAACAACAGTTTGAGTGGGTTTCCACTCTGTTACTCCCAGAGAAGTCACCTTTCGGCTCATTCTCCTTGCCTTAATAACAGGGCCGCACCCATCAGGGACCTTGATGTTCTCGATCACTTCATCCTCTGTCCATTCAGTTGGTACATCCCTAACCAGACCTAACCGTGTCACATTAAATTGTGGAATTGATGCTACGTAGTTATGTTGCAGTAATGTTCCACTAATTAAAAAACTGTTTGCGTCCTGGTGAGACTTAAATTCTACTGCCACTCGGTTTCTACCTAGACGTTTCACACTGCCTAGAAGGATGTTACTATAATTATTTTTTGTAAGAAACATACCAAATTTAACAGGGTGCAACACAGTACCTGGGGTCTGACCATCTTTCAGGGAAACATGAACTACATATGGAGGGTTATCCCTCTGTGTATATATTTGTCTGCCAAAATCTTTTTTTAGAACTTTAGGATTAGGGGGATTCGTCACGATAGTCAGGGGAGAAGTCGCCACACGTTTTCTGCTAGATGATTCGGAGTCCATGACTTCAGTTTGCGTATTGTCGTCGGGAAGGGTAATGGTTAAATATGGCTGAAGATCAAAAGCGTCGGGATCAGGTGGTTTTTTGACGTCCATGATGGACGCCGGGTAAAATACTTACGACTATCAAAATTAAGGGTTAAAACAAAGTTAACAAACCTACTGATAAAACACAAACACAATTAAAACTATCGTTTGAAGTTCGCACTAAAAGTGGACACTTAAACAACAATTTTCCACACAAAAACAAAGTAACACAAAAACACGATGCTTTCACCTTCACCGTTCTACCAAAAGTCGTCAAATAAGTTACACCACTGCTTACTCCTTTGGGGATTACAAGTTTGACGTTAAAAGAACTAATTGATGAAGTATCCATAATTGTGTTTTAAGTAATTATCATATGCGTGCCTTCGATTTTTTTGTTATAATTTGTGATCTTGAACTATCAACAGATTTATATGAACTTGATATGTTAAGGTTGATTGTACTAGCACGCATATTTAGTAGATAAAGGTACTAAAACATCACACCTGTTAGTTTCAAAGGGAACTGACAGTTGCCTATGTTTATCCCACAATAAAAGTTATTTTGTCGTTTTTTAAAAAAACGTTGCCCCACGCTAGGAATTTCTCCTGTATCGTGGGTGCGTTTACAAACATTTAAACTCACATACACAAACAGCCATTAGGGGATTTTGTTCCGCCACTTCTTCCCAGCTAAAACACTAGGAAGTGGCGAAGGACAGGGCGTTTTTGTGAGACTGTCTCTTGTAATGTGACGTTGAAAAAGTGCTGATTATCAGCCTAATTTGAATAAATGACATTTTTCACCGTTATGTTCCGGGGCCGCGGTATCTCTTTCGAACCCCGGCCCCACATAGGTCTTAAACAAAACTAGGTACCAAGGTAACAATATTCTGATTTAAAAGAGTGTCCATGGAGTTTCTTGCCCATTCTTCTCCATAGAGATCTACGCTTTGGAACGGGCAACTACATTACTTTCACAGTTATTATGCCTTTTGACTGGGACTGTAGCTTCATTTTTATTGTTGTCAATGTTTCGACAGTTCAAAATGCTGTATCTGGCCTACTTGAAATAAATGATTGTGATTTTGGTAGTAAAATGATTGTACTGTACACTTTTTCCATAGAAACAAACGTTAAACAAGCGTGTTATGATCAACTAGCTGTTCCCCACGGTTTCGCCCGCGCTGCTCAGCACCTGTTGGTCGTAGCGTGATGTTATATAGCCTATAGCCTTCCTCAAGAAATGGACTATCTAACACTAAAAGAATTTTCCAATTCCAACCAGTAGTTCCTGAGATTTGCGCGTTCAAACAAACAAACTCTTCAGCTTTATAATCTTAGTATAGATTCAAGAACCGTTTTTAACTCGTATGCAGTTTTCTGGGAATTTTAATTCCGTGCAGCGACGTCAGTCTACACCAGTGGCGATGCGTCAATATTACACGATTCCGATCGGCTTCCTCATTCAGCAACAGCAGTGCTACCGTAGTTCGAGCTTTTACAGTGACATATACAATATGCGGAAAGATCACAACCATAATCTTGGCGACTGTGTTTATATGAATTGTACTGTGTATGTACCTACAGTCCTTGAAGGTTCAGTTATTAATCTCAAAATAACTGCTTTTTATTGAATGCAATAAGTATGACGGTATAAACGTAATTTATAATTTAAAAAAAAACTATTTTTGTCTGCATGTTTGTTCCGGGTAATCTCCGAAACACCTAGACCGATTTTGATAGGAAAAATAACCGTAAGTCCGACTTGCGCACCAAGGGTTCTATACCATTATATATTAAAACGGTAAAACAATCATCTTTGGTGCATGAGAGCCCCCTTAAATATTTATTTTATTCTGTTTTTTTTTAGTATTTGTTGTTATAGCGGCAACAAAAATACATCATCTATGAAAATGTCAACTGTCTAACTATCACGGTTTATGAGATACGCCCTGGTGACAGACGGACGGACAGCGGAGTCTTAGTAATAAGGCCCCGTTTTAGCCTTTGGGTACGGAACCCTAAAGGACTAGGGTTCTTTGCAAAAAATAAAACCCATGAATATGTTAACAAAATTCGATTGAAATAGGGAAGTAATATTTTTATGATAAATTGACGCGGGCAAAGGTCGCGGGCAGAAGTTAGTTAATAATAAAAATATCCGTTAACTTCACTTATTACGAGAGGACATACATTTAACTTGCTGCGCCCCGTGGTTTCACTCGCGTGGTGATTGAATCCTTATCCTTACTAATATTATAAAAGCGAAAGTGAGTTTTTTTGTTTGTTTGTTACACACTTCACGCTTTAATGGCTAAACCGATTTTGATGAATTTTGGTTCAGAGACAGTTGGGACCCTAGAGACAGAAATAGGCTATTTAAAAAAACAGAGTGATAAATGAGTGAAAATGAGGGAAAAAAGGGAAAACTTAGCATTGCTAACAGTACATAAGGCGCAAATGCAAAAACTACAAGTAACAGATACCTGCAAATCACAAAAGGGGAACTATGTCGGGGTAAGGCTCACTCGCGTTAAATTCGGGGTAACACAGTTCCCCTTGCGCCTTATTGATTTGTAATAGCAACGCTAAGTTTTCCCTTTTCATCCCTCTTTCTCCCGCACATCCCACTTTTTCAAAAAAAATATTAGCCTATGTCCGTCTCCTGCTTCCCAACTATCTCTGTGCCAAAATTCATCGAAATCGGTTTAGCCATTAAAGCGTGACGAGGTAACAAACAAACTCACTTTCGCTTTTATAATATTAGTAAGAATAGTATAGTAGAAAGTAGGATAGCTGGCCCTCGCGGGCTTATTCGTCTACTCGCGCCTCATAAATTCGCGACTGCGCGCGATTTAGCATATTAAGCTAGGTCTGAGCCCTATGGGCTGCATAAAAACTACCAACAAGTTAGGCACTATCCACACAATAAAGTAGAAAGCACACCATCATTTTCCTACCCTTGTCCCATTCTATTACATTATATATTCCATTTCTTCTTCCATTCTCCCCTATCAGACGTCACGGCATCATTCACTCCTTTCTCCTTCATATCATTGCTTACACAATCCATCTATCTTTTCTTTGGCCTTCTTCTCCCTCTTCCTCCGTCAACATTCATCTATCACTCTTTAAGTCACATGTGCTTTATGTGCCTTCTTATTTCGTGTCCATACCAAGGCAAACGAGTCCCTTTCAATTTTTCTGTAACAGGCGCATCTTTCAAACTTCTAATATACTCATTCTCATCTCCGCTACATGCAATCACTTTTCATCCATCTTCTTCAAATCACAGGCCAAGTGTGTTTTAATGTTATTTGTAAATCGTAAATAAAGACGTATGCAATGCTTTAGCTTTAAATCTGGCCCAAAACACGACGTTACCATTCGTAAAATAAAAAATAATTCCTTCTACATCTTCTATTTGGGGTCGGCGTCGGCGCAACACGTTTTTTTCTTCCATTCTCTCCTATCAGACGTCACGGCATCATTCACTCCTTTCTCCTTCATATCATTCCTTACACAATCCATCTATCTTTTCTTTGGCCTTCCTCTCGCTCTCCATCCGTCAACATTCATATCTATCACTCTTTTAGTCACATGCGCAAATATAATAAAAGGCGCATTGTCACATGCGCAAATATAGTAAAAGGCGCATTGTCTAAAATAGCATAGATTATAAGCTCCTCAACCCGGAAATACGATCTCGTTGTCTATTTAAACTCCACGCGGTCATATCTGCTGGTATAAGCTATTAATTTATAGTTAAATGCGTAATTTCATAAAGTAGGACATTGATAAGAAACTGTCAAAACCGGGTTTCTTTTTGTACTATAACCTAATGTCTGTTATGAACCAGATAAAGTAATATATTAACAAGAAGTTGGTGGATTCGTCTCGCAATTAAGTTGTCTTGTTACGGTCTTTTAAGTCACCATCTGCCTAGTCTTTTCCCAACTATAAATAAAATAAATATCTTGGGACAACTTACACACGGCTATTTGATCCCAAGCTAAGCAGAGCTTGTGTTATGATAACCAGACAACTGATATACATACTTATATAATTTATAAATACATACATATCCTACTACTATTATAAAGGCGAAAGTTTGTATGTATGGATGTATGGATGTTTGTTACTCTTTCACGTAAAAACTACTGAATGGATTTGAATGAAACTTTACCACAATATAGCTTATACATCAGAATAACACATAGGCTATAGCTTATACATCAGAATAACACATAGGCTACAATTTTTGAGGTTTCTAATGTGAGGTCGTAAAAAAACTCATTTTTTTGCACTTACATTGCAAACGCTGACTGAATCCTACAAGATAGATCAAAACAATGTACTACAGTATTGTACAACTTAAAAAGGTCTACAAAGAAGTCCGTGATGGTATATGTTTATCTCTTAGGAATAACCCACAATAACTATTTTTTATCCTTTACTTTGTACGAGAAATAATGGCTTATTTACGAAGCGATTTTAAGCAATACAGTATTAATCCTTATCCAATTAAGTATCTTAAATACATTGTACATTTAATAAAGATCAATATGGCTTTTTACAGCATGTAAATTAAATAAATATTTTCGAAGATATCACAGATTTAAAATGCAGAGTCATAGCAATTTCGGCGATAAATTAAATACTGTTTCGGTGATAAATACCGGCAGCGGTGCCAGGCGAACGGGGCGTGGGGGGAGCGGGGTAGGTGCGGTGGGGAAGAAGTGGCTCATGGCTGAGTGCGCGACCCGAACACGGGCAGACGCGTGAGGGCAGACGTCGTTGACGGTTGTGTCCGTTTTGCGAATTTTCAAGGCACCTAGCGATTTGATGAAAACGTATGGTCGCCTACTTTAAGTAATATAGGCCTAAGGTTAGTTATTGCCAGGTTTCTTTTTGGTTAGGAGTTACACGTACAAAAAGATACTTCATTTTTACGAATTACTTCATTGATAATTCAATTACTATATAGATAGGTTACTTACAGTTAATTATAACAAACTAGCTTCCGCCCGCGACTTTGTCCGCGTGGCATAGTTACTTTAGGCTAACGATAACTTTAACACCTGTGATGATCGAAAAAAAATATCCTTCTCTGCCCTTTTCTTCCTTCTTTCTCCCCCTACTCTATTCTCACTTTTTTAGGGTTCCGTAGTCAACTAGGAACCCTTATAGTTTCGCCATGTCTGTCTGTCCGTCCGTCCGTCCGTCCGTCCTCGCTTAATCTCTGTGACCGTTAGCACTAGAAAGCTGAAATTTGGTACCAATATGTATATCAATCACGCCGACAAAGTGGTAAAATAAAAATTTGAAAAAAAAAATTATTAGGGTAGCCACCCTATATGTAAAGTGGGAAGTGATTTTTTTTAATTTCAACCCTAACGTGTGATATATTGTTGGAAAGGTATTTAAAAATGAATAGGGGTTTACTAAGATTATTTTTTGATAATGTCAATAATTTCGGAAATAATCGCTCCAAAAGTAAAAAACAATGTGTCCCCCCCTCTAACTTTTGAACCATAAGTCTAAAAAATATGAAAAAAAATCTGAAAAGTAGAACTTTATAAGGACTTTCTATGAAAATAATTTTGAACTTGATTGACACAACAGTTTTTGTACAAAAAAGACAAAAAGTTGTACAAAATAATTTCTGGACTAAGTTTGTAGTATAATCGTATGTGCAAGCTTTTTTTGTAACTTTGTTTACATATTTTATTATCCTGAACGTATTTTTTTTCAAACAAAAAAAGAATTATTGAAATCGGTTCTCGCAATCCAAAATTACCACCCAAATTGCACGTCTTTGTATTAATTAGAAACCCAATGCCCCGAGAGATGGCACTGTAGGTACTTATTACATTGGATCGGGTATTACCGAATTGTTCGGTTGGCCTCATAACTGGGAACACTTATTTTGACGGACGGGAAACTACGGAACCCTACACTGAGCGTGGCCCGACACGCTCTTGGCCGGTTTTTTTTTAGCCTATGTCTGTCTTCAGGGTCCCAACTATCTCTGTAACAAAATTCATCAAAATCGTTTGGGCCATTTAGGCGTGAAGACGTAACAAACAAACTAACTAAACTAAAATAGTGCCGAGTTGATGGCAATGGGCTCAACCCTTATTACAACGGACTATAACACAAATGCGCATTTATGTTATAAAAAGCAAGTATTAGTGTGTCAACTTAGGCAGAAGTGTATAATATCCTTATCCTTACTATCCTTACTCCTTACTTATCCTTACTATAATATTATAAAAGCGAAAGTGAGTTTGTTTGTTTGTTTGTTACCTCTTCACGCTTTAATGGCTGAACCGATTTTGGTACAGAGATAGTTGGGAACCAGGAGACGGACTTAGGCTAATAATTTGAAAAAAGTGGGATGTGAGGGAGAAAGAGGGAAGAGAAGGGAAAACTTAGCGTTGCTATTACAAATCAATAAGGCGCAAGGGGAATTGTGTTACCCCAAATTTAACGCGGGCGAAGCCGCGGGCGAAAGCTAGTTATAGATAAATCACACCCAGACACAGAACAAACAATCATGCTCATCACACAAAGTTTGTCCTGGGTGGGAATCGAATCCACGACCTCCGGCTCAGCAGTCAGGGCCACTAACCACTGGACCAACAGGCCCGTCAACTATGTTGGGGTCGGCTTCCAGTCTTACCGGATGCAGCTGAATACCAGTATTTTACATGGAGCGACTGCTTTTCTGACCTCCATAACCCAGTTAGTATTGGGTAACACGATAACTCTTGGTAAAATTGGTTGTGAGACTTTCGGGACACTGACTAAGTACCTGTAACGACTGTCAAAGATCTACAAATGACAGCCGGGACCAACAGCCTAACGTATGTAACGGGTGATCACTCATCCACAGACCAACCTAGGGAACTGCGGCGTAAGCAAAAGATCGACCTGAGCGGCTCCTATTATTTAGCCACGAGCTTTTACAGTATATGTATTTTTGTTAATAATCATTTTTTAATAACCTTTTTTTCTGATATTGGATCTACTGTGTTTTGTCTCTGCATCATCCGGTAGACTGGTAGAACATGCCTAAGGCATTAAGTCCTTTAGACCTTTGTACAGTTTTTACTGGTGTATAAAGATTTAATAAATAAAACTGTGTAGTATATTATATAAAATAAAGCTCTCATCACAAGGATCATTGACAATGCTGATTCTACTTTTTCATACTGATGAAGAAACTTATTACCACAGACTTCAGTATATGATTTTAATGTCAACTCGAAACAGACACGGTTTCCCGACTTAAAATCTTGACAGACAGACAGACGGACGGACGGAAAAAAAGTGATCCAACAAGGGCTCCGTTTCCGTCACTTGACCTTCATGGTTGGGTAAAATATTCATGGTTAGCTGAGTTATGACCTCGTGTGGTCTATAGGCTCTTTCTCAAAACCCGCTTTCAAGAAATCAATAGGACACCTTTCAAGGACAGCCATGTAGAAGACATTGATTTTTCTCGTATAAAAATAGATATTTTTTAGGTTGAAATAGTTCGTTCTTGATATGTCAAGACATGGGTTTTCTTTGCAGATGTGACATTATTACTAAAAGTAAAAGCGAAAGTGAGTTTGTTTGTTACGTGTTCACGCCTAAATGGCTAAACCCATTTGGAAAAATTTTGGTGCAGAGATAGTTGAGACTCTGGAGACGGGGACAGGGAAGAAGGGAAAACTTAGTTTTTCAAAGGGCTAGTTATCATATAACTTCCCCGGCTCTGGACGAAGCGGGGGGAGTATCAGACTTTTACTAACTAAAACCCACTCATGTTCCTTCTTTTGCCCTTTATGTTCTGGGGCCGCGGTTTCGTATAACACGCAGCCCGGCAGGCGGTGGCCCTGGCTAGCCCTTCTGCTTTGCTGACATCTCTTTAAGGCGCGCGTGGACACTAACGTGCTGTCGACACTAGACGGACGAGCAGTGAGCTACCCATGGGCTCCGCTTCCCTTTGAGCTACGGAGCCCTGAAATTAACTAGTTAGACAGAAAAAAAAATAGAAGACGGTAAGACGTCTTCTATTTTATGTCCTTCGGGAATCCGTTATTTTCAGAATATTCGAAAACCTTTTTTTTTTACAATTTAAAGAACTGGTGTCCAAAAATTTGAATTATATAGACCCAGTCATTCAAGCTGTTCGACAAATATCAGTGAGTTTAAGATTTTTAGTAGAACTATTAATGTATTAAAAAATAACATCGTTCGACGTTTTTACCGATGGAAAATCCCTTTCAACGCACGTCTTATACAAAAGAAAATCGTCTAAATCTTGCGATAAGCCAAACCGTGTAAGACTTAGTGCATGTATTTTGTAACTAAGAGTATTGTTATATATAATTTTACATGAAGTAATTTCGAAACTACCATGTAAATGCCCCGTATAATATCCGATACGCGCATTTAACCAGAATGCGTAAAATATTAAGACTATCCGTTTCATTTCGCGCAATTCGGCAAAAAAGACATTATAAAATATCCCCTGTGACTCCCAAATCACCCGTTGTTCCTTACTGTCAAGTTTTGACATATATTAGCTCGTCATGAAGAACCTAACTAAAGTACGGCCAACGAGAAGCGATACCAAATGTAAACAAAACCCATGCTAAAACCCCATCTAAAATGGCCGCCCGAATGTTGGCGAACCCGTCTTAACGTTGTCATGTTTTTGCCGGGAGAACGAGACATTACGACAAAGGCACAAGATGGAAAGAGCTAAATATTAGATTGTCCACGCCACAGTTATTCTTTAGGTTAATGACCTTTCGTATCGCTTCTCGTTGGCCGTACTGTAGCGGATTCACTGGCCAGTAATGTCCAGGGTACTCTGATCATCATGATACGCCTAGCCTTTCTCCCAACTATGTTGGGATCGACATCCAGTCTAAGCAGCTTTTTTTTTGCATTTGGAAAATCACCAATTAACTTCCCCCGCGAGCGGAGATTTGTACTGACTAAAACCTAGCCTTGTTCCTTCTTTTGCCTTTAGTGTTCCGGGGCCGTGGTATCTCTTTCATCAAACAACCCGTAACCCCGGCAGGAGTCTCACTGTATAGAGGCTGTTTTTGATTGCTATGTTGATCAAGACCTTACGTTCATGTGAACCGAACAACCCGCAACCCCGGATACAATAAGTGTTTGAGAAGCATTTTGCACAGAAGATGAACATTATATACATGGTCATCCTTTCCACAAAATGCGTCAGAAAAGGAAAAAACTCTCTCGACCATTGTTCTTGGATTGCTGTTGCCACTATCCCAAGTTTTAGCGACCAGAGATTTTTTTTTATGAAACAGCATGGAAGCCGTCTGTTTTATTTTGCGCAAACATCTACGAAGCACTATGGAAACGAGGCAGTTTCTAGATCATTCTAAAAACATTGTTATCTATAGGAACTCCAGCTTCCAGCATCCAGCATCCAGCTTGTGCCTTTGCTGTTATCCCGCAGCGACGGCCTAAAGCCGAGGCCCGTACACCAAAAGGGCCCTTAGCGTGCAGTCGCTTAGTTTAAAAGTTTTGGCTGGAGGCCTTAAATGCAAGGCATCCACAGGTTAACCCGGTTAAGCAGATAACGACCTCATAGGTTGAACTGCGAGATGCCACTCAAAAAATTAATATCTTTAGGCCTCGCCTAACTTCCACCATAAACTTTCTTGAGCCGCCTGTAACCAGCGTCTCCCCGCATCATTCACCACGTCATCCATCCTGCCTTACATCCGTCACAGCACATCCCAGATACAGTTGAAAACCAGCGTCGGGCACCAGCAGTTCGGTAGTTAGCTGAACTGTACCTATTTGGCGCAGCCGTGACACACACAACATTGTCTTTTTAATTTTATTCTTTTTTTTTGTTATTTGGCCTTGAGGCAAGTGCCAAATATATTTTTTTCTTTTTTTCTCTCTTATTTTATTTATTTATTTAAACTTCATGTACAATAGTGGTACATAGGCGGACTAAGGGCCTATGCACACCACGTTTTTTAAACGCGCCGTCGACGCGCGTTTGTAGCGATACAGACGCGATACGCACGCAAGTCAGACGCAGCCTGTAGACCTTTGCACACCTGTATAAATACAGACGCGCGTGTGTAGCGATACAGACGCGATGCAAACGCGCGTGTGTAGCGATACACACGCGCCGGTGCCGCGCGTTTCTATCGATACAAACGACAACAAACTGCTCTGCAGGATAAAAACGCGCCGTCGACGCGCGTTTGTAGCGATACAGACGCGATGCAAACGCGCGTGTGTAGCGATACACACGCGCCGGTGCCGCGCGTTTGTATCGATACAAACGACAACAAACTGCTCTGCAGGATAAAAACGCGCCGGCGACGCGCGTTCCCAAAACGCGCGTCGACGGCGCGTTTAGAAAACGTGGTGTGCATAGGCCCTTAATGTCATATTATATATATGGCATTCTCTACCAGTCAACCTTTGGGTAAAATACGACAACATTGTGATAGGGTACAAAAATATATATCTAAAACTATTTGCTTTCGAAAACATTTATATTTATACGGATACTTATACACATATACATATCAAATAAACTAATAAATACAATTAAAAATAAATAAAAACGAGAACTTTAACAGTACTTACTATGACCTTTAATTGGTAGACGGACCTTAATAGTGGTTACGAACTTTTCTTTTAAAGGTAAGTTTACTTTCAGCTTTTTTAATGCCAAAGGGTAACGCGTTCCAGAGTTTTATTGTTGAAATTGCGTATGATTTGGACATAAAACCGGTGCGGTGTAATGGAATTTGGAGGAGTAGTATCTTATCCATCTTGCAGAAT
Source organism: Ochropleura leucogaster (assembly GCA_958449745.1). Classification (NCBI taxonomy): domain Eukaryota; kingdom Metazoa; phylum Arthropoda; class Insecta; order Lepidoptera; family Noctuidae; genus Ochropleura; species Ochropleura leucogaster. The sequence goes on from OY288227.1 coordinate 1,654,942, forward strand.
GCCGTTAAACGCTGCGTTTCTGGTCGTCACGTTACTCGAGAACCTTATTTTTCCCCATCGGTTCTTCGGGTTATATGCCCTGCTCATTGCCTCTTCAGCTTAATGTAGGTAATGTACATAATGAGTTAATGCGCAAGCTGGCTTCCGTTGGCATTACAATCACAAAGGCTGCATTGTATTTGCTGACGTTATAGATTTTATCACAACATCTAGCTCATGTAGTAGTGACGTTGTTAAACGTATTTTGTTTATGGTCTAAAAATAGATATAAACTTTGTCTATGTCTGCCTGGAAGAGTTTATTTTGAGGGTCTTTTCTGCACAGAACAGAAATATTTCTTCTTCATCATTCAGCCCCTTTTTTGCGGATGGGAAATCATCATATAAGTTCCCCGCTCTAGGCAGAGCGGTGTCAGATTTGTACTGACGAAAACCAACCCAAGTTCCTTCTTTTGCTCTTTCTGTTCCGAAACCGTGGTATCTCTTTCGAACAACCCACAACCCCGGCAGGCGGTAGCCCTGAGAGGCCCCTCTGCTTTGCTGACATCGCTTTGAGGTGTAGAACACCAACGCACCGTCGACACGGCTTATCATCCAGCCCTTATCACAATTTATTTTAGGTCAAGCAGGACATGTGACTAAAAGAGTGATGGATCTGAATGTTGATGGACGGAGTGCGAGAGGAAGGCCAAAGAAGATGAATGGATTGTGTAAGGGATGATATGAAGGAGAAAGGAGTAAATGATGCCGTGACGTCTCATAGGGGAGAATGGAAGAAGAAGACGTGTTGCGCCGACCCCAAATAGAATGGGACAAGGGCAGGAAAATGTTGAGGTGTGGTGCTTCCCTACCTCCCTTTTGTTCAACTTATTAGCCAGCCCCATCCTATATTCCAGCATGGTAACAAAAAAATTGTGGTAATCGGCTGGCTTGGTCTGAGTATGTTATGCGGAGGACTGAGGTGAATTTCATGAGGAAAGTTTTGAGTATAAATGTCGATGTTATTGTCGTTTTGTGTGGTCTCGTTTTTCTACATCGTTCTCACATATATGTATAATCTCCACATGAAAGATGTATCCATGATTTTGTAAAAATATTATGATTTAAAAGAGTGTCCATGGAGTTTCTTGCCCATTCTTCTCCATAGAGATCTACGCTTTGGAATGGGCAACTACAGTACTTCTACAAGTTATTATTTCTTGTGACTGGGACTGTAGCAGCAACTTTATTTTTTAGTTTTTATGACTTTCAAATGTGCCTGTAATGGGTCCAATTGAAATAAATGCTTTGAGTTTGTTGGGTATAGTAGACAAGGGAGGCCAAAAATACGACGAATGGGTGGGAAATCGTCAAATAACTTACCCCACTGTGGGCGGCACGGGGGGAGTGTCAGTCTTTTACTGACTAAAACCCACCCATGTTCCTTCTTATGCCCTTTACGTTCCGGGGCCGCGGTATCCCGCGGCGACGTTGGGTTTGAGGTTCTCTCCTTCAAACGCCCGGCCACCTCCTTATACCAGCATTACTGCTTCGCAGAAGAAGGTGACCGCTTCCCATTTCCTCTCGATGGCCGATGCAATGACGAATAAAAGAGGAGTATTTAAGAAGAGGACATGCTGCGCCGACCCCAAATATCTTGGGATAAGACCAGGACTCGACACGGCACTTCCTATACCCTTCCCACGTTATAACGGTACCTTGGTATGCTTTCGATGTCACTTAAGATTCTATGTCGTCGACTTTCTCCTAGCTCGCGTATGGTGATGCTTAATTCTATTATAATTTGTTATCATTTCCGATGGATGGCAAGGAGCTAACTTACCATCCGCCTTCGTATTAATTGACACAGGAAACAGGTTACACGTCCAAAATTTGGGGCAGTAGCTGCATATTCATCCTGACTATATCTAGTCAGTTTTTTAAGGGTAAGATACACCCATCCGCGAAAGTTTTACGACGGGCCTAACGTACACACTAGATTTAAACTTCTCTCATCATTTCACCTCATATGGTTTTTAGCCGGTTTATATCAGGACAAAAACACGCCGTATCGACACGAACCTCAAAGAGATGTCAGCAAAGCAGAGGCCGCTAGGTCCTGCCTGCTTATGTATTAGTAATGATCGCTTCATGAGGGATATGGTGTCTGCCGGGGTTGCGGGTTGTTCGAAAGAGATACCGCGGCCCCGAAACACAGAGAGCCGGGCAAAGAAGAAACATGGATGGGTTTTTAGTCAGTACAAGTCTTACACTCTCTTCCGCTCCCCCTAGAACGGGAAAAGTTATTTAATGACTAGCTTCCGCATGATGATCGAAAAAAAAATCTTTCTCTCCTCTTTTCTTCCCTCTTTCTCCCCCTTTTCTCACTTTTTTTTAGGCTATATCCGTTTCCAACGACCACTGTAACAAAATTCATCAAAATCGGTTTGGCCATAAAAGCGTTAAGAGATAACAAACAGACTCACTTTCGCTTTTATAATATTTATAGTAAGGATCTCCCACGAAAAAAGAATGCCCAAAACACCATAGGAACCTTAGAATATATTTCGCCCGGAAGTACTACAAAGTCATTTAAACTACTATTTATTTCGGGCCGTCAAACTTGAACATCTGGATAAACTGGTTGAATAAGTTAAACTTAAACCGGCTGTCTAGTTATAGCTTATACTGTGACGTATAGCATTTGGCACGTGTATCACCCATATCTTCAGTTGCGTTCAGTCATGGTTGGTCAGTCTCCTTCATGGTGTCGATGATTTCCCTTTGATTTCTTAAATTAGTTTGGACCGAAATACATAAATAGCAGTTTGAACGACTGTTGTGGAATACTTCCGGGCGAAATATATTATAAGGCTTCTGTGGTGTTTTCTGCCTTTTTCTAGGTGGGACAGTGTCAAACTTGTACTGACTAAAACCCACCCATGTTTCTTCTTTGCCCGGCTCTCTGCGTTCCGGGGCCGCCGTATCTCTTTCGAAAAACCCGCAACCCCGGCAGGCAGTGGTCCTGGCAGGTCCCTCTCCTTAACTGACATCTCTTTGAGGCGCGCTTGGAACACTAACGGGCTGTCGACTTGGCCTGTCGCCAATATACGGACGGACGGGAAGCGGTGAGCTCGGTGAGCAGACTCGCATCTACGGTGACCGGGAGTAGTCTCGCGAGACGATTCCCGTCTCTCTCGGTCTAGAGCATTATTAGTATTTAACTGGGGGAATGTCGATAAATAACAGCAATGATGTTATATCATGTTTTCTATAAAATCAAATGATTTTCATTGCTCAAAATGACATGGAATAGGTTTTAAAGGTTAACTAAACAATTTTACTCAAAGACGATTGTACCAACATCTCATTTAAGTATAACACAAGGTCATGCAGCGTGCGTATTATGAAATACCTCTTCGAATACATATGAGCTAAACAACCATTCAATTATCACCTCAAAAACTATGAGTATACAGTTTATAATTAGTTAAGAGTGTTAAATGCGTCTAGTTTTTGTGCTTAGACGAATTTGGTGACCAGTGAAAAAATATATCGTAGGTATGTTTTTTTTAAGGTGGACATTAAGTTTGGTTCACAGTAGGTCATTGGAGCATTGGTTTCCATTTCATTTCTTTCTCACTGGTCTGTTTAAAATTCTTCTAACTTCCATTTATATGAAACTATACCATACTATAATACTCCTTTCGGCTTTCAAGCTCCATAGGGGTCAAGTCAATATTACCTGGCAATTTTTACCCTAGCCTATGCTGCAGTTTGTTAAAATAGTAATAGAAATTGGTCTTTTTGGGAAAGACCAATTTCATCCACAAATTATTTTTTGAGTTCCGTACCTAAATATAGAACGAAATCCTATAGGACGCTGTCTGTCTGTCTATTTGCTAAGACCCTTTAGCTCGGGAACGCGTGGAGGTGTCAAGTTGAAATAATCATTTGATGGAAAAATATGTAGCACATTTTTGGTGTTAATCTTTTAGTTTTCAAAGCATTCGTTATGTGATTTTATCCACAAATCTTAAGGTTGTTGGTTCCAACAAAATATATTTCCATTGTTTTATTTTATTGTCCTGCTACACTGTCATCCACAGCATATTAATTTAATATTCGTGAGCTCAGTCTTAGATTTGATTGTCTTCACAGGCTAGTCAAGCCATACGTGAGCAGCATTTGATTAGGCTGCTTGCTTATTTATTCTAGCAACTAGCTTTTGCCCGCGGCTTCGCTCGCGTTAAATTAGAGGTAACACAGTTTCACTTTCCTGATTTGCAGGTACCTGCTACCTGTAGTTTTTGCACTCGCGCCTTATTTATTGTAATAGCAAAGCTTAGTTTTCCCTTTTCTTCCCTCTGTCTCCCTCACATCCCACTTTTTTACAATAACAATTAGCCTATGTCCGTCTCCTGGTTCCTAACTATCTCTGTACCAGAACTCATCAACATCGGTTTAGTCATTAATGCGTGAAGACGTAAAAAACAAACTCACTTTCGCTTTTATAATATTAGTAAGGATAGCTGTGATCGCAAATTTGAATCGTCACATTGTCCAACTGCGTCTAAAGATGAGCACGTTCTGCGTTCATCATTATTCTTCCGCCAGGAGAAGGTTCAGGTCAGAAGCACCAGACTCGCGAAAATCGTACTTTCTTAAATTTTTATTGTTCCGTACCTCAACGACAGTCAAAGATCTACAAATGACAGCCGGGACCAACGGCTTTAAATGCTTTCCGAGGCACGGTGGTAATTCGGTATGTAACGGGTGGTCACCTATACACATACCAACCTAGGCAAGCGTGGCTTAACCTAAAGATTGACCCTAGCGGCTGCTATTATTTAGCCACGAGCTCCTCAAGCGTGGAGGTATCGAGTTCAAATTAAAAACATATACTTAAGTCTGTGAACCCTTGGAGCTGTGAAAGGAAGCGAGAGAATGGCCAAAAAAAGATGGATGGATCCATCCATCACATACACAATCAATCCATCCATACATAATCCATCCATCTTTTTTAACTAAAAGAGTGATGGATGTGAATTTTGATGGACAGAGAGCGAGAGGAAGGCCAAAGAAAAGATGGATGGATTGTGTAAGGAATGATATGAAGGAGAAATGAGAAAATGATGCCGTAACGTCTGACAGGGGAGAATGGAAAAAGAAAACCTGTTGTGCCGACCCCAAATAGAATGGGACAAGGGAAGGAAAATGATTTATTTATTTATTTAAACTTCATGTACAATAGTAGTACATCGGGGGTAACCCCGAATACTGAAACGTCACTCAAAATTTAAGTCCCACTTAAGTTTAACAGAGACTCAAAAGTGACGTTTGACCATACAAAATCTAAAGTTTAACGAGCTGCTCAAATGTTAAGCAGCCCTCACATTTTGAGTGACGTTTCAGTATTCGGGGGTTAATGCCATAAGGCATTCTCTACCAGTCAACCTTCAAAATGATGATGGGACGAGGAGACAAACAAAGGAATTACATGAACTTAGGGGTTGTGAGTGTAAGAGAGTAGATGGCAGATTCACCTAGCCTTTCTTGGATTGGCATTCAATTGAATTAAATCCTGTAAAAAAAGGGTACTCTTGCCCTGAATAAACTGCATTATTGGCGTAGTTGTAGCGACCGCCCCATTCCAAATAACTATTGGGTTTTCCGCCAGGAAATTTTTCAGAAAAAAAAAAATGCGCAAATGCATAAATTCGTTTATTACAAGGAAAAATCGAAACTTACTTTCATTTTTTTTAATCCTCCAAAATGTCAATACTTTGTAGAATACTATCACGGTCGTCTGCTCGTCAGTTTTAAGCGTAGAACTCCGAAACTGGTTTTCATTGTAGGTCACTAGTGCTGTCGTTAATATACGTTTTATCGAGCGAATCGTAACTGTTAATCGTGTCCGTTTGTTAGTAAATAGTGTTGTGTGTAGCGCGTAACGGGTTTGGAATTACCGGTGTTTGGATCAGGGCTAATTTTAGTGATGTGAGTTTCGATTCTTAAATTAGATTAGTATTTTTGTCTATTACATGAACGCCCTTTTTGAAGTTGTTGTCCAGATTGTTGATTCGTTAGCTTCTAATAACGTGTCTTCTTTGCAAACGGTCTAGGTAAATAATCAGCCCTTATATTACAAAACGATTTGACTCCCGAAGATTTACTCTCAATTCCGCTCGATCTGCTTTAGTGAAAACCCAAATTCCGGCCCGTCATTTACCAAGGATTCGATTCGAGATATCGTATGTTTATCTCGCTCGCTTTCGTTATGCTAAAAAGAGATAGACACGACTTAAATCAGACTCCGGACCCATTTTGGCAAGCAAGGAAAGGCTGCTTTTTCTCACTTAAGAAATCATCAAATAACTTCTCCCGCTCTGAGCGGAGCGGAAATAATGCATCCATGTTCCTCCTTTTGCCCTTTGTGTTCTGGGATCGCGGTATCTCTTTCGAACAACCCGCAAACCCGGCAAGCAGTAGCCCTGGTGGGCCCCTCTGCTTTGCTGAAATCTCTTTGAGGCGTGCGTAGATCATTAACGCGCCGTCAATACGGCCTTTCGTCAATAGACAGACGGACGGTGAGCAGCCCATTGCTCACCGTCCACAGACCCGTGTCTTGGGTGGCTGGGAGTCCTCTCGCTAGGAAAATCCGCTCAGGTGGAGATTCGTAGATGATTCAATCCTGGCTTCTAATAATTCTTACTTCCAGTCAATCAAATAGACCTCAAAATCGCAAGTAGCTCATGTGGTATTCACTTAATTACAAACGCGTGTATACAAACGTACGTCAAATATTCATGGAAATGAATAAAAATCATATTTATTTGAAGGTCTGTCATTTGAGACGAAATTAAATACATTTCTTTAAATATCACATTTACTTGGACCTTGATGCATCTGAATTCAAGGAAATTATTTTTTGTATAAGATTATATTTTTAAAATTTTTTACTACTTACCTGAATAAAATTAAACCTACAAAGAAGAGGTTATTTGGGGAAACGTTTGGCGCAGTGGGTGAGCGATCGCCTGCTACGCTGCGTGTCGCAGTTTCGATCCCCGCACGGAACAAATATTTGCATGGCCTACAGATAGTTGTTCCGGGTCTGGCTGTTTGTGTATGTGAGTTTAAATGTTTGTAAACGCACCCACGATAAAGGAGAAATTCCTAGTGTGGGCCAACGTTTAATAAAAAGTTTAACAAACACAATGTTAAAAAAAAGCCTTATTTGTTTTTTATAAAGGCGTTTATGCGAGCAAAATTAAAAACCAACATTAAAATCGTTGGAATTGTTAACTAGCGTAACATGCGTACTCATTACGTCTAAAAACTAGGCCTTAAAGAAGCAAAAGTTAATTTTAAACACATATGTAAAGTAAAACAAAGTAAACAAGTCTTCCAACTTTCCCTTTCTATCTATACTTCTATACTATATACTATATATCTATACTAATATTATAAAGCTGAAGAGTTTGTTTGTTTGTTTGAACGCGCTAATCTCAGGAACTACTGGTTCAAATTGAATAATTCTTTTAGTGTTGGATAGTCCATTTCTTGAGGAAGGCTATAGGCATATATAACATCACGCTACGACCAACAGGTGCTGAGCAGCGTGGGTGAAACCGCGGAGAACAGCTAGTCGACAATAAATAAGAATTCAAATCTTACGTTTGTCTTAACTTAAGCTATTCCTAAATGGTTGCTTAAATAAATAAAGGCCTACTGTTGATTTTTTCAACTTCGGGCGCTACATCAATCATTGACATAACGTCATGTTCAAAGTAGGTTAAAGTGATATTTGCAAGAGATAGTCCCAATATTCTACTCGTATGTACGGAAAGGTATAGAAGCTACGCAGAGGCAATTACTACCAATATAAGTTAACTTATAAGCACGATTATAATGTAGATACATTGTTTAAGCTGTAGTAAAAAATGTAATATGGCCAAGATTTTTGTCTGGGTCTTAAAACAGACTGACATCTGTGTTCGTTTCGGCTGTTTCTTATCAGAATAATCGGGTACGAAAAACCAGCCTCATCTACTTTAAGAAAAACGACGTTTAAAAGTGTTTGTGAAAACCTACTTGCAAAATAAACATAATTTTGAATAAAGGCTATTTAATAAGCATCCTACTACGTCATTTTAAAAAGGGAAAAAATTTTGTGTTCACCAAAAATACTGATCGTGCACCAAATATTCTTTCCTGAATGCTAAAAAAATGCGTAGGTTACGTTAGGTTAAAACTGCGACCCCCTACGCACGAGCCGAGCGAGCGGAGCGAGCGGTGCCGCGGCAGCGGCCGGCGAGTGCCAGTAACGACTTGCATTAATAGAAAATGGATAAAGATATAACACTTTTTTATTGTAGTGCTGTCTTCTAACAGTATAGTATAATTGATTTATTTGATGAGCAAATTTAGTGTGCAATTCAGTATTTTTGGTGATAATTTCGAATATTTTGATTGAAAAAAGGGGATTTACAGTTAAAGTATTAAATACCATCCTTTTAAAAACCTGATAATTTAACCACACTTTTTTCCCAAATTCCAGACATCAGCTGTGGAAGCAGCTAAGCAGTAGAAATGAAAGTCTGGGGAGCTCACGGCGAGTTCTGCGCTCGTCACCAATGGGAGGTTATCGTTGCTACCTTGGCCCTGCTCGCTTGTGCTGCTAGCGTCGAGAGAAATGGCCCGGGTAATAGATCAGAACACTGCGCTGGCTGGGCAAGAGCGTGTCCAGGACTTGAAGCCGAATACCAAGCCGCAGATGCAGTTATCATGACCTTCGTCCGTTGCGCAGCGCTCCTGTACGCTTACTACCAGATCTCAAACCTCCACAAAATCGCTTCGAAGTACCTCCTCATCATTGCCGGGGTGTTTTCCACATTTGCCAGTTTCATCTTCACTTCAGCAGTTGCTAGCTTGTTCTGGAGTGAACTTGCCAGTATTAAGGATGCCCCGTTTCTGTTTTTGTTGGTGGCTGATGTGGCTAGGGGCGCTAGAATGGCTAAAGCAGGGTGGTCAGCTGGTGAGGACCAAGGAAAGAGGGTTGGAAGGGCATTGGCTTTGCTGGGACCAACAGCGACTTTGGATACTCTCCTAGCAGTCTTGCTAGTAGGAGTTGGTGCTTTATCCGGGGTCCCCAGACTAGAACATATGTGTACCTTCGCCTGCCTAGCTTTATTAGTTGATTACCTTGTGTTCGTCACTTTCTACCCAGCCTGCCTATCTTTGGTCGCAGATTTCGCTTCAGGGCGTAAAGAAATGTCCCCAGACAGTCCGTTTTCTGAAGCCGATCTGAAGCCTAACCCAGTAGTTCAGAGAGTCAAGATGATTATGGCAGCAGGGTTACTATGCGTTCATCTTACCAGCCGATGGCCTTGGAGTTCTGACAATGGAATAATTGAAGGCCCAACAGACACTTTGACCCCTGCTACAAATGACAACATTCTTCTGCATTCATACGTCAAATGGTTCTCAGTTTCTGCAGACTATATCGTCATAGCAACTCTACTTTGCGCTCTGATTATAAAGTTTGTATTCTTTGAGGAACAAAGAAACTGGGTCATAGATATGAATGATATGACAGTCAAAGAAGTGGTTCAAGAACAAGCTAGAACCAAGCCTAAATTCTCAGTAGGGGATGACTCGAATTCAGAGGTTTCTACACAAACAGAAGGTGTTTTAGAAGATGAATGGCCTACGCTTTCTCCTAGTTCTTCCGCAGCCAAACTGAACTCTAAAAAGCGTCCAATGGCAGAATGCCTCGAAATATACAGATCTGAAGGAGCTTGCATCTCTTTGAGTGACGAAGAAGTGGTCATGTTAGTTGAGCAGTCCCATATACCTCTACATAGGCTAGAAGCAGTATTAGGCGATCCTTTACGCGGTGTAAGACTACGTAGGAAAGTCGTCGGATCAAGGTTCCAAACTGAATTGGCAATCAAACAGCTACCTTATTTAAATTATGATTATTCTAAAGTATTAAACGCTTGTTGCGAAAACGTTATCGGATATGTTGGGGTGCCTGTCGGCTATGCTGGTCCGTTGGTTGTTGATGGCAAGCCTTACATGATTCCTATGGCTACAACTGAAGGGGCTTTGGTAGCTTCGACGAACAGAGGAGCTAAAGCTATCGGCACGCGAGGAGTTATAAGTGTGGTTGAAGACGTAGGCATGACGAGAGCCCCAGCTATCAAGCTTCCCAACGTTGTAAGAGCCCACGAATGTCGCCAATGGATTGACAATAAAGATAACTATGCAGTCATAAAAGAAGCCTTTGATTCTACTTCAAGATTCGCTCGTCTCCAAGAGATTCATATTGGAGTCGACGGCGCTACACTGTACTTAAGATTTAGAGCCACTACAGGCGATGCTATGGGCATGAATATGGTTTCTAAAGGAGCTGAAAACGCCTTAAAATTACTTAAAAACTACTTCCCAGACATGGAAGTCATAAGCTTGTCTGGAAACTACTGTTCAGACAAAAAAGCCGCAGCCATAAACTGGGTTAAGGGAAGAGGCAAAAGAGTTGTCTGTGAAACAACGATAACCAATGATAGTTTAAGAACCATTTTCAAAACTGATGCCAGAACTCTGGCTAGGTGTAACAAAATCAAGAATCTCTCAGGATCAGCTTTAGCTGGGTCTATAGGCGGGAATAACGCCCATGCAGCGAATATGGTAACAGCTATTTACATAGCGACCGGTCAAGATCCAGCTCAAAATGTAACCAGCTCGAATTGCTCCACAAACATGGAAGTTTGCGGCGAAAATGGCGACGATCTTTATGTCACTTGCACCATGCCGTCTTTAGAAGTTGGTACAGTTGGGGGAGGAACAGTTTTGACGGGACAAGGGGCATGCTTAGATATCCTAGGGGTTAAAGGAGCTGGGGCTCGTCCTGCAGAAAACTCTGCAAGATTGGCATCGTTGATATGCGCCACAGTATTGGCAGGAGAACTAAGTTTAATGGCTGCCCTTGTCAATTCAGACCTCGTCAAATCCCATATGCGACACAATCGATCGACGGTAAACGTCCAAGTGCAAGCTGAAAACATCACTTTGAAAGTACCAACCTTATAACATACAGTTTGATGATGAAGTTTATTTTTAAACTCATGCAAAATGGGGCCTTGTGATGTTTATTCAAGTTTCTGCCGTTTTTGCGGATGAACTCTGCTGAATTCATGTTAATAGGGCTTGGGCGCAGTGCTTAAATTGTCTGGCGGTACGGATAGTAAAGCCAGATCTTCTGCTTGTGTAAATCCAGGGGTCCTTCATAAGTTATAGAAAAATCTGGCCCGGTTGGAGTTGTTACTTGTTTTTGTTGCGAAGAGCAGCAACATTAAATTTCATCAGCTGCGTCGGCTTTTTCCAACTATGTTGGGGTCGACTTCCAGTCTAAACCGGATGCAGCTGAATATCAGTATTTTACATAGAGCGACTGCCTATCTGACCTCCACAACCCAGTTTGTTCAATAATAACAATTAAAGTAACCGGGCCGGATTGCTTGCTTCTCTGTAAATTAACATCTTCGATATATTTTGTTTTATTATATTTTCTACATCTCAGATAGTGTTGTAGATGTCTTTTGCAAAATAATGTCATTGATTTAACAATAGTTTAATCTAGTGAAAAATGGTAAAATAAGGAGGCTTTTTCTATTATTTAAAAAGAATACGGCAATACTGAATACTTTGAACTAAATCATCGTTTCGAAGAACAAGATACTGATGTTGCCAGTAATTAAAATTGTTGTTTTTGGTAGTTTTATTTTTTTGCCAAGGTAGTCTACATTTTCCAATGATTTATAAATTCCTGAGTCTATTGATATGTAAGGGAAATTTTGGTGGCCTATTGTAAGCAAAATGTATCATTTTAATGGTATTAACGACAATATTATAATTATTATATTTAGTTGGATGTCTGCTGATGCTGTCGTAAAGCGTGAACATTGTAACTAATAGTTGTTCAATAAATTTACTTTGAATGTTTTATTGTGTTTTATTCGCAACAAGACGTTACAAAACATAAGGAACACACACACACAAACACATAGGTACACCACAACACACACACACACATACTTGTCTAGAAATAAGTTGAATTTATTGTATACTAGCATTCGCCCGCGGCTTCGCTCGCGTTAAATTTGGGGTCACACATTTCCCCTTGCACCTTATTGATTTGTATTAGCAACGCTAAGTTTTCCCTTTTCTTCCCTCTTTCTCTCTTTTTTCCAAAAAATATTAGCCTATGTCCGTCTCCTGGTTCCCAACTGACTCTGTACCGAAAATTCATAAAAATCGGTTGAGCCATTAAAGCGTGAAGAGGTAACAAACAAACTCACTTTCGGTTTTATATTATTAGTAAGGATGCACTCCTACATTATACAAAACTCGCTCACATTCGTATGAAATAAAGAAAATGGCTGCTGCGCTGCGGAACAAATATTGGTATGGCCTAGAGATAGGCTTTCGGGTCCTGTTTGAGTATGTGAGTGTTAATGTTTGTAAAGTCATCCACAATACAGCAGAAATTCTTAGCTTGGGGCACCTCGCGAGACTACTCTCAGCCACAATGGGTAGCTCACCGTCCGTCCGTCTAGTGTCGATGCCACAAAGAGATGTCAGCAAAGCAGAGGGACATGACAGGTTTGCGGGTTGTTCGAAAGCGATACCGCGGCCTCGGAACACAGAGGGTAAAAGAAGGGACATGAATTGGGTAGTTGACAATGGTGTCATGTCCCTTCTTTTACCCTAAATTGTGTTTTTAAATTATTGGTTAATGGTAACCAATAATTTAAAAACACAATTTTTCTGAAAGAACACCTTATTCTAGACCTGAGAACTCCATTCATTTCAAAATAACTTTAAAATTATATTTTTAGTTGCTTCTAAATCAATAAATAGTTGCATCATTGACTTGACAACTTAGTGACGTCATCGGTTGCGAGTCTCATACAAAATCTATGGGGGAAGCGCGTTTTGACAGCTCATAAAAAGTATATCAATTCATTGGTGGTGTCAACTACCACAATGGTTCTAGTCAAGTAGTCAGTAATAGTGACCCTTCCGCTTCGCCCTAAGCGGGAGCAGTTATTTTCCAACCAACAAAAAAAAAGGCGGCAACGTTTTAAAGTAGGTTTTGTCGCTCTGTGTTGCTGTCCTTTTTACTTTGTATATCCATAGAACAAAAGCTGATCCGTCGTCATGACGGCTAAGCCGATTCCATATCAAAAACGTCTTATTTACAATTCTATGTTCCCTGGTCATCAAGATCTGGATGTCTTCAAAGTTCTTTAAGGTAAGTGTGTCTCACTCTAAGCTTCAGCGTTGCGAACCGTTTTGGCATGCGCATGCCGTGCGGGCAAAACCAAACGCAAGCCTTTAAATAGGTAGGTATCAATAAAACACCATCTTCAGTTAGCCATAGACCATAATATGATTTTACAAAAGATAGTGAGGGAAAATGTTACCCATTTAGGTATAAGATAGTTATTTCGTATTAATTTTAGACCTATTTTCTTATATTATAACATTTCTGTTGACGACTTTGCAATAAAATGGTTGGCGAGAGTTGTGTCTGTGCAATAATTCTAATAGGATTTTGCTGTAACGGCTTATTTACCCTGCGGAAAGGAAGGAAACGTACGCCGCACTCGCATCAAGAACAATAATCAATCACTGCCATCTATTGGGTATTAAAAGCAACCGAACTAACAAAGTCAATCTTCAATACACCAACTTCTGCTAGAGCATTGATAGATGGCGCTATTTATAAGACAAATATCTTAATTTCGAAGTAGCGCCATCTACCAATTTATTTAAACACTATTAAGAGGTTAACAAAAAATATTTTGCGCCATCGAGCAAACAGATGACACTACTCAAACACCTAGTCATACTAATATTATAAAATGCGAATGTTTGTGAGGATATATAGATGTTTGTTACCTACCTACGCTTTCATGTCAAAACGGCTGAACGATTGTCGATGAAATTTGGGCCAGAGATAAATTATAGTCTGAAATAACACATGCTTAGGAAGCGCCTTATTGATTTGTAATAGCAACGCTAAGTTTTCCCGTTTCTTCCCTCTTTCTCCCTCATATCCCACTCTTTTTTAAGCCAAAAAATAAAATAGCCTATGTCCGCCTCCAGGTTCCCAACTATCTCTGTACCAAAATTCATCAAAATCGGTTTAGCCATTAAAGCGTGAAGAGGTAACAAACAAACAAACTCACTTTCGCTTTTATAGTATTAGCAAGGATTGTGAATTATCACGTTGTGATCACTTTACGAATGGTAACGTATTTCTTATTATTAAACTATATTTTTTTAAATGTTGCCTACACTAGGAATTTCTCCTGTATCGTGGGTGCGTTTACAAACATTTAAACTTACATACAGAGCCAGATTCGAAACAACTATTTGTAGTTACATACACATACAAATATTTGTTCCGTCCGAGAATCGAACCCGCGACACGCAGCTCAGCAACTAATCGCTAAGCCACCGCACCAACCGTGCTGTTATCGATTCTGTAGTGTTTATCATGAAATTTGGAACGAAAAATAAAACACCATTTTTTTCAAACATTATTTAATACCCATTTATAAATCACTCATAATTACAACCACAACACAATAAAATTAAACAAACTCATAGGAGGTAACTGTGCCCGATTTTCTGTATCTAAATAAAATCTAGATAAAACAGAAGTATTATAATAGAATATTCTTTATTATGTACATCATATAAATAACATACTTAATTACAAAAAAACATTTTACATAGGGTAACACAATGAGCGGTCTTATCGCTAAAAGCGATCTTTTCAAGACAACGTTTGGATGGATTACAGAAAGACGGAGAGCCAATACTGTAGGTAGTCTATTGTGTCCCAACTAAATATCAATATACATACATATACAACGCATATACAAATTAATATAAATATCATGTAACAAAACCAGACAAACCATGGAGAAGTACTGAAATCAAAACATAGTACAGTAGTAAGAACATGAGTAAAATAAAACAAATTACAATAATAACATTCATTCATAAATTCTATAATTTCTCACAACTGACTCTGTTGTCTTAGAGTCAAATTAACACAACTCGTAGTTTTAAACGAAATAAAATGCTATCAAAGATTGAAATCGTTAAATTCCCAATCGATGTCATTTGAAAAGCATTTATCGTTCCATGCGTTTTTGAAACAAACAGTTACCAAGTGTACGCTGATGGGCACATCTAACGATTTCAATCTTTAGTTTTTAATAGTTTACTTGCATTGCTAATCTATGGTGCCGATTCTGAAGAACCATTAACTAGACTAATATTAAAATGACTTAACTAACCACATCTAATTTTATTCCACACTATTTTAGTTGTAATTAACGATAGTCCGATTTAGCTTGAGAACCACTATTTTCGGTAAATTCAATTTAAAAATACCGAGATTGCAATTTTCTCTAAATTGAGTATTTATCATTAATAACAAACTATAATGCGGTTAAGTTGTGTCTTTTTTATCAATTTCATATATGGAAAAATATTTTTTTTTAATAAAACATTGCCCAAACTAGGAATTTCCTCCTGTATCGAGGGTGCGTTTACAAACATTCAATATCATATACAAACAGCCAGACCCGGAACAACTATCTGTAGGCCATACAAATATTTGTACCGTGCGGGGAACGAACCCGCGACACGCAACGCGACGGCCGACCGCTCGGCCACTGCGCCAATCGTGGGATTAAACTAAAATTTAGTTATTGGAATGAAGTTCCTTATCGCGCGTTGTGAAAGGGGGCTAGACGGAAAAAATTCTTACGAAAAGTTGTCACGACACTTTTTGCTATAGTAAGCTATTGTAAGCTGTGCGGCGTCGCATGTTTCTCTGTCTGTCTGTCTGTCTCTTATAGAAGGAAAGGAACTTCGTTCCATCCGGGTGTCCCTTGACATTTCAAAAATTTTTTTTAGAGTCTACAGAATCGACAATGGCAATATTTCTTCGCTAAAATCTACAAGACATTAGCGAACATAAAAGGCACTTCTTAGTGAAAAATCTCGTGAGGTAACCAAAAATGCCTGAGAGATATTTCTCGACGGCATGTTATGCAAAGACGTTGACAACAGTTAAGGAACTAACCACATAAAGAAAATCCTAATAATTATAAATGAAAATAAGTATTTTTTATCATTGCACAATCATTTCTATGGTAGATCATTTAGTAATGGATTTTACAGCTCTCAAACTTGAATATTTTTTTATAACATTAAAAATGCAATGTTTTCTACGTACTTCGTACTGCATATAAATAAAAATAAGTACTTATGCCAAAAATTGTTTGTAAATAATTCAAAATTTTGAACACATTTTTATAAATACTCATTTAATAAGTACTTTTGCAAGACATTACAGTATACATTAATTATTTTTCTTTAAAAATAGTTTCTAAAATATCTAAATTGGAAAGAGCAAAAATTGGTCGAAATCTTAACAATATAACTAATCTACTAAAATGTTTACCAGTTTGCATTTTGTATTTTTTTTTTCTATATATTGGAAGACATTTTAAGTACATCGAGACAAACGAAAGCCCGACTTTCGTTACTAACGAATGTATTTTTCTATGCTGTAATATAATTACTCATTTTAGATTGTAACGAAAAAAAAAACCCCGTTTAATTCGGTAAAAAGTTACCCAACGCAGCACTAGCCGAGCTAATTTTCTATAACCAAATACGAGAACAAAGTTTTGAAATAAAGTATTGAATTTTGAAGGAGCACACCGTTAACATCATAAACAAATATACGGTCCCTACGTACATAAAGATATTGTCGAAAATGGCACTTTTTTATTGCATCTTTGGCTTTAGATTATCTAGGCGCACATGCTGACAAAACGATTTTTATTTAATTTTTTTACCTTGTTTCAGAAATCGTGTAAGAGACAAATTATTATAATTATAACGAATAAGTGTCGTAGAAACGGTCATCTATCAGTTTTTCCAAGAAAACGTGATAAAATAAAATATTTCTGTGTAAATAGCATTATAAAGCTCTTAAAACTGTTAAAATATTGTAGAAAGAAAATATTTATTATTGCTCATAGAATTATTTCTAGGGCGTGTTGGACACAAATTACGCTCTCCTGTAAACCTCGGTTTTTGACGGACCGTCGAAATATTTGTGATCGCTTCTCGGCTAGTGAAGTCACAAACAAATATTTGAGTAACGGACATTTATAGTAATAATTTGAGCAAAAATCAGGGTTTTAAAAAATTAATTACTTTATACGAACATTTTTATTAATTTCCGATCGGACAGGGTTTTTTAACATATTGTTTATTAGTTTTTGGGAGTTTATACATAAACGCCATTCCATGTTAAGGCTTGTTTTAACGCCTGCTTAACCCGACAAATATCTTATGTATATAAAAATAGTACATGAGCAAATTACTCTCGAAACGACAATAAATATAATCGTTAAATCAATTGAGCTCTTACAAGAGAGCAGGCAATCACTTGCCGGGTTTAAACCACACATTTTTTTTAAATTAAAACATCTTAACTTTGGTCAACTATTACGAATAAACCCCATTACAATGCGTTTACAATAAGAAAGTGTTTAAGCTCGCTCCATATTGAGACTTTGTGTCAACTGTCACTTGAATGCTGGCAAATTTTCGTTATATATTGATACAGTCTTTGCCTGCGTCTTCACGCCAAATCTAAATCCTGTTTTTTTTTGCAATTACATACTTCTGCTATTTAACAGCTATGACGTCATCAAAATGGCGCGAGGGCAGTCACTTTCTCATTTTAAACGCACTATATTTTGCTGCCAGCTATTGTACTACCACTAGAACCCTGTAACAATCTACAACTCATCTTTTTCAGGTTCAGCATGGAGGTTGAATTCTTCGGACTCAGCAGCTTCGTCTTCATCGTCGCTGAAGTCGGGCATCTGGGACTGGGGGGGGAGGCCGCCGAAGCCATACGGATCGGGACCGTGGACCTGGAGAGTGACGACAGAGCTGGTTAATATCGTAGTGGCATATTAAAGAAGGGGGGGGGGGGGGTAATTAATAGTAAAGAGACATAAGAGGAGCTCCTGGCTAAATAATAGCAGCCGCTCGGGTCGATCTTTAGGTAAATCCGCGCTTGCCTAGGTTGTTTCGCGGATGGGTGACCACCCGTCAAATACAGAGTTTCCTCCGTGCCTCGGAAAGCACGTTTAACTGTTGGTTCCGGCTGTCATTTGTAGATCTTTGACAGCCGTTACAGGTAGTCAGTGTCTTGAAAAGTCTGACAACCAGTCTTATCAAGACGTATCGTATTATCCAGTACTAACTGGGTTGTGGAAGTCAAATAGGCAGTCACTGCATGTAAAATACTGGTATTTAGCTGCATCCAGTTAGACTGGAAGCCGACCTTATCATAGGAAAAAGCTAGGGAGATGATGATGACATAATATGGAAGGAAGTGAAAAATATTGCCTTTTACTACTCGTTCACAATTATTTTTAGGTTAATTTGAAAAAAAAAATCGTTGGTCTCAATGTAGACGAGCACTTAAAAAAGAAACAGTAAATATACGAAGTATCATAGATATTTATTAACTAGCTGGCGCCCATGGCTTCGCCCGCATTTAGAATAAAAAGTCTATGTGTTATTCCAGACTATAATCTACCTCTGTGCCAAATATAATCAAGATCCGTTCAACCGTTTTGACGTGAAAGAGTTACAAACATCCATACATCCATCCATCCTCACAAACATTCGATATGCCGTGATGCAACAAGTATGTCAGTACTCAGCACGCTGCTGAGATATAGCCCACATCACGGCGCTGGTTTGCAGTGGAAATCATTAAATAATTCCTCTCACTGGGTGGAGTGGAACAGAGTGTCAAACTTGTACTCTCACTGACTAAAACCCGTCCAGGGTCAAGGTATCTCTTTTGAACAATCCCGCAGACCAGACATACTCTAGGAATCTTTTTTGTTTTTTTCTGCAGTTGCTGTAGTATGCGTGTCGCTCGAACGTCTACAAGTGTCGCTCAGCTCCGCCTCGCCGTGGCCAAAACCTAGATCCAATGAGACAAAACAGCCATGACAGATGCGTCAAGGGAGAGCAACGAATATTACCCTACGATGCAACTTTATCGACAAACTAGCTTTCGCCCGCGGCTTCGCCCGCGTTAAATTTGGGGTAACACAGTTCCCCTTGCGCCTTATTGATTTGTAATAGCAACGCTAAGTTTTCCCTTTTCTCCCTCAGATCCGACTTTTTTCAAAAAAATATTAGCCTATGTCCGTCTCCTGGTTCCCAACTATCTCTGTACCAAAATTCATCAAAATCGGTTTAGCCATTAAAGCTTGAAGAGGTAACAAACAAACAAACAAACTCACTTTCGCTTTTATAATATTAGTAAGGATGAAAAACTGTTCATGCCACTCAAATTTAGACCACATTTACCTCTTTTACCCAGGCATAACAAAAATAGGTCGATGGCACGTTCGTGTACCATGCGGGCCTCAAAGAAATTGCAGCAAAGCAGAGGGGCCTGTCAGGACTACCGCCTGCCGACGTTGCGGGTTGTTCGAAAGAGATACCGCGGCCCCGGAACGTAAAGAGCAAAATAAGGATCATGGATGGGTTTTATTCAGTACAAGTCTGACTCCATCTTCCACTCCGCCCAAAGCGAAAAATCCCCATCAGAAAAAAAAAACCCCTTTTCTAACCAGAAAGAAAAGCGACAACTTGGAGAAGCCACTGGTGGCAGGAAAGTGACCAAGAGGAAGGAGTACCCGTTCCCGAAATCCGCAACACTACCAACACAAAAGTCTGCAAAGCTATAGACACTGCCAAAAACCGTACAATATGGAAAGCGATCATCCACAAAGTACTTTGAGGGGACCTTAACACGAAACAAGGAGGAGTAAGCCTCTGGATTCGCAGTTCCGACCCCAAATAACATGGCACAAAGGCAAGAACATGATTATGAGTTGATATGCTATATTGATGGCTGCGAAGACCTCCATCCATTTACCATTATGTTGTACCTCATAACAAATTTTCTGATGACAGATACACGACCGAAACAGCCGTACCGGCTAGGCAGTACTGCGTTGGCGTATTAGTGACTCCAAAGCGCTCATCTGCTTCAGGAAGGTCAATATTTGCCATAGAGTGATGTGCTTTTTAGCGAAGCCCGATTCTTCGAGACATCATGATGCTGCCATCTAGCCAATTCCGGTCAAAGCGACTGCATTCGATGGCTTTCTAGAGAGATTGTCTAGAAGTTGGGTGACCTGCTACCCTACCATTACATCTTAAAGCAGAACTTATTCCACTGAGGGAAAGAGACAGAGCTATACAGGGTGTCTAGCACCATCTCTTTCTCACACAGGAATAAGCACTGCTATAAGATGTCATGGTAACCTTTCTGCTCTTTCAGTTGCTTTCAAATGGCTAGAAGAAGTAGAAAGCGTATAGAGAGGGTAGCTAGAATCGCTCATCTCAAAGCGATGAAAGGTGGTTTTTTAGGCTTGGAAGCGATCGGACCAAGGTGCTAGATGCACCAAGCGTCTGCCAAATGATGACGCCATGTGTTCGTTTTGGCGCAGTATCTCGATGTTTATCAGTCACAAAGAGAATGAATCGAGAAGCATTATCCCAGAAATGGGCAGTAATCACCATCAGTCCCAAGACTTGTTCGTTCATTATGGTGTTCAACTAGAAATCTCCAGGGACGGACGGTTTGCGTATCTTGGATCAAATGATTTCAAAGATGGCATTTCTCGTCGTCAGACAACCTTAGATCTGGTTCGCTACCCTAGTTCAAAACAACCAGATGTTGGCCTTGTTTGCCATCTGCTCCATAAACCTGGAAAAACTGCGGAGCCTGCAAAATATTTTTTTTACCCATTCTTCCCTATAGCTATTTTTATTTTGTCCCATATATATGTATTTATAAATGTTTGTGATGCTTTGCATGTTTATTTTTTGTTATTTTGTTGCTCTTCGTAATTTGCGACTAATATCTTTTTCTTCTTACTGTCACAAGTTGTTATGTTTTGTGACTGGGACTCTAGCTTCATCGTTTTGTTTTTGACATTAAAAGTGCCTGTAATGGTAAAAATGATTTGATTTTGAGGTTCATTGTACTGTCATATATATATATAATATACCAACATCTATTTTATCATCATACCCCTATATGAGCAGCGGGTGAAACCGCTGGGCACAGCTAGTAAACAATAAAATAAATATTGTACATTATATTTTTTTGTAGGAAACAGATTTTTGATAATAACCGACATTTAAAATGTACTGAACCTACATAAGGTAGCGCCTGCGTCCCATAGGGGTAAGCAGACACCATAGAAAGCCACGTACTACGATCCTTACATATATATTTTCTTATTCAAAAATGTATGAAATTCATAAAAACAATCTTTATTGCCAGACACAATAACTCATATTGTAACAAACTAAAAAAAATAACTTGTGATATAAAACTACGACCCAACGATTGAATGCGAAACAGTAATTTTAGTTCTGACTACTCTAATCCAACAGAAATCTTATTGTGGCGTGTAATGCAGTCAGTTTCAATATTCCTGTAATTTCAAACTTCTTCAAATATACTCATAACTTACTTTCTCCATTCTTGTCACTCCACACATCCATATCAACATTCTCAACGCTGCTACATGTAATCGACAATACAATTAATACTATATTATAATATCAATATTAAGTTGAAACTAACCATAATATTAAGAATAGGAATCAGCACTAACATTAAACATTATAATTTGGTAATGAATATTAAGAATTTGTTTAATTTGTTTGCTGTGCCCTACAGGGTCCATAATTGTACCTTAGCTTTAAGCCTATTTTAAGATCCTCAGACATTATGGAATGCAATAAAGATATGAATATGAATATGAATAAACTAAGTACTTAATCAAAGAACATTGAATAGTTTGCAGGATATAACTGGCTTTTTTATTTTGTTTTTATTACATAAATTTTATTTCCTTGTAATCATTTCCAATCCCAAAAATCAAATAAATCCGAGTTTATGAATGATAAAGGGTAAACTTTAGAACCAGAGGTCGGAGTCGGTAGATTGATTTAAGGTCGTTGACGTCAAACGTAGAGGATAATATGGACATGCCTCCAAAATACCGGAACTTGAAAACTGACAATATTAAAAATAAATTAGAATATGTCATCGAACGAAATCCGGATTTACGCACAATTAGAGAATACAGCGAAAGTATTGAAAAAAAAACGTAGCAAATAATCTGATAACTTATTTTAAATTTGCTCCATTGATGTATACAGATGCTGAACGATCATTTTCCACTTATAAATAGATATTAGACGTCAAAAGGAATACTTTAAAGTTAGAAAATATTGGAAAAAATATGATTATCCTTATCCTTACTAATACTTATTATAAAAGCGAAAGTAAGTTTGTTTGTTAAAAAAAATAATTTATGTTTTTGTTTAAAATTGTTCATTGCATTCAATCAATCATTCATATAATAAACGATTTTGTTAGCCTATCTGAAGGGCTACTATGACATCTTATAGCAATTCTTATTCCGCTGAGGGAAAGAGACAGAGCTATACAGGGTTTCTAGCACCATCTCTTTCACTCAGGGCTACTGTATGTTTTATTTTATGTTATTTCGTAATTCCAATCCCGGAACTTTTTCCGGTACTTCCCGCACATTATGCATAAAATGGCATGCCCATATCTTGACGTAAGTATATAAAATCAATCTACCTACTCCGACCTCTATTAACAACACAGTTAGAAAAAATAAATAACGACACCACCAGACAATAAACATATGAAAAAATCCACCACTATAATTGTATTGATGCTTACCTTGACGTATTCGGCTTCCATCTCATGAGTCCAGGTCGTGTCCTTATCGTCAGGCAGCATCCATTCTTCGCAGTAGTTCGCGTGCTTGAAACATATCTGTAAACGAAGATGTATAATAAATATTAATAGGGAAAAAAAATTGTGTTCACCAAAAATACTGATCGTGCACCAAATATTCTTTCCTGAATGCTAAAAAAATGCGTAGGTTAGGTTAGGTTAAAACTGCGACCCCCTACGACCCACTAACGACTTGCATTAATAGAAAATGGATAAAGATATAACACTTTTATATTGTAGTGCTGTCTTTTTCCTGATGCTCGTTATGACATATTTTAATTAACATATTTTGGTGCACATTCAGTATATTTGGTGCAACACAGGCAAAATTAGGTAAACGAAATGGGAATAAATTGAAGTACTTTTAAATACCATCCATATTAATATACCAACAGATTTTTATATAAAAAAAAATGCGAAAAAAAATGTTCAAAAGAACAAAAAAGAAATGGAAAATAAGTTTACTTCCGGAAGTCGGTGGCAGAAAAAACGATGAATCAAAATCATTTATTTCAATTTGACCATTACAGGCACTGTTGAATATCAAAAAACAAAATGTTAAAGCTACAGTCCCGGTCACAAGACATAATAACTTTTGAAAGTACTGTAGTTCAATCAAAAGAATCAAACAAAACCTTCCAACTTTCGGAAACAAAACAATTTTTTCGTACCACTTGCTCAAAAAAGTGACATTCTATGCCACAAAAAGCGAACATAACAATAGTCATTTTTAATCTGTCAAAAACAGGGAAAGAAAATTGTACTGAATTTCATTCATCCCCTAGGGAGAGACTGTGATTTAAAATTGGAATACTTAATACTGAACTACATCTGTGTTTACACCATTGAGTTTGTAGGTATATAAAGCATTAAGCATCTTTTTTTAAAAAGGAACACGCAATTAATATGCTGTTATGATTAGATATTAAATAAAATTACCAAAACCGACGAGGTTGTATGAACTTGATGCCTTTGCTTTTCCGACAAAACATATTAGTCTAGGAATTTGCCGCGATTTTGTTTTCTTCAAATACATAAACGTTAAGTTTATTTTTCTAAATAAGTTAATGTTCTAAAAATACATTGTTAAATCAAAGCGACAGTGACAGTGTATTGTCGAATTCTATCAATGCAAATGCTGCCGCAATCATACTCATCAACAATAAATGTACCAAACAAAAGTGTAGCTCTCTTTATAAATAATTGGACCAATGTTCGAATCTTAACTTTTACTTTTAATGTCATTATCTTTAATAAATACTTATCTCATATTATTACCGTGTTATTTTTTTCGCAAATGGTACGAAAAGTAGAGTATTTTCCTCGGTGATAAAGCTGTCTTAGTCTTGGGTAAACTTAAATCTCTCGCTACACTCGCGATTTAAATCGTCACCCACGACAGAAGACACTGCTTCATCCCCTTGGTTAATAATCTACTATTTTTATTAGTATAAGACTTCCAACACAAATTTGTGTAGTACCTATATAAATTTTACTTTGTAACTATACAGGGTGGCCAGTTGATAGGCGTCCAAAGAAAAAAATTAGATGCCTTATGCTAAGGGGTACCCGAATTACCCCCATGTATGTTCCGCGATTATTTGTAGTTTAGGAGCTAGAATTTTTTTAAGTACTATTTTCAAAATTTTCACCTAACATTGGTTTTTATTTTTTATGTCTTTATTCCTATCATTTTTAGATATTTTTTTTGTGGAATCTATTAGCGATAACAATAGCTACCATGCAAAAAAAAACCGTTTGCATAGGCATTGTAGAACTTAACACAAAATGAGTCAAAAGTTCAAAATTACCATTAGAGTTCGATAATCAAAAATGTTCAGAGCTTAAAAAAAAATAAGTTAGGGGTGCCAGAGGTTTCTAAATGATCTTAAAAATTTCTATGGACCTTCAACAGACAAAATCGGTAAAAAAATATAGAGCTTGATCGGGGATTATTTCCTGTAATTAGCGTTGATAGCAACAAAGGTATTTTTACAGTTATTGTTATAATTTGGGATTTCTTTATTTTTGCCACTTATATGATAAAAAAATACGGTAGATAGTTTACAAATTTTATTAAAACACGTTACAAAAGGTTTTCAAAGTGCCGCCTTACCACAGAAATGCACCACGCGGGCGAAGCCGCGGGCGAAAGCTAGTAAAGACATAAAAAATAAAAACCAATGCTAGGTGAAAATCTTGAAAATAGTACTTTAAAAAATTCTAGCTCCTAAACTACAAAAAATCGCGGAACATACATGGGGGTAATTCGGGTACCCCTTAGCATAAGGCATCTAATTTTTTTCTTTGGACGCCTATCAACTGGCCACCCTGTATAATAGGGAACTTAAAATGTTTGTGTTATTCTACAAGAAAAGAAAGAATCTTGGTGGAAAATATAATTTTCCTCTTTTTTTAGAAATTGGTCAAAAACTGGTATTATACATTAAAATCCTAACCTATTAAAAATACCACGGGGTCTAAAAATGCCCGCTTCAGCTGAATCAGAATAGGTTAATATTAAATGGGTAACCATTTGACAATTCACAATATTAACCAAAGTGACAATTCACAATATTAACTGCAACTGTGACCTTAAGAACGTTATTAAGTTCAAATTTTATCCTTTTATGATTCTGCTAATGCAGCCATTTTAGACCCCCAGGAGACTTAGGAAGCATTTTCATTCTAATTAGGTTAGTTTTTCAAGAATGTCTTTCTAAGAAGTTTCCTCCCGGTGATGTCACTCACAACTGCATTAAAAATACCTTTTGTAAGTCGTAAAATAAAATTTTATGAACGTTTTTAAGTTCAAATTTTATATTTTTATGATTCTGCTAACACGGCCATTTTAGACCCCCAGAAAACTTAGGACGCATTGAGTCATTTTTTTTTTTACGTGGGCAACTTTTAAAAAAAAATTGCCTAGGAATTTCTCCTGTATCGTGGGTGCGTTTACAAACATTTAAACTCACATACACAAACAGCCAAACCCGCAACAAATATCTGTAGGTCATACAAATATTTGTTCCGTGCGGGAATCGAATCCGCGACACGCAGCGCAGCAGTCGATCGCTCAGCAACTGCGCCAACCGTGCCGTCAAATATTTTCATGAAAACATTTTCTTTCCTATTAGGTTAGTTTTCTTCTTCCTCCCGGTGTTGCCACTCACAAGTGCTTTAAAAATACGCATTAAAATATGTTACCTCTCTCTCGGCATCAGGCATGATGTCGTCATCAGGTCGGTTCTTGTACAGCGACGTGATCTCGTCTTCATTCTCCTCAAACATGCGTTCGCACTGTAAGGTAACAACAAAAATAATATTAATTCTTTCGGTTTTTTTTATTCTTTAAAAAGTTAAGGTTCACCAACAGTTGTTACTGATATAATAAAGATAGGTTTTTTTTGGGGTGGGAAATCACCAAATAACTTCCCCCGCTCTGGGCGGAGCGGGGGGGCGTGGCAGGCTTGTATTGACTAAAACCCAACCCACACATGTTCCTTCTATTGCCCTTTACGTTCCGAGGCCGCGGTATCTCTGCCTAGCCCTGGCAGGCCCCTCTGCTTTGCTGACATCTCTTTGAGGCGCGCGTGGAACACTAACGCGCCATCGACACGGCCTGTCGTCAATAGACGTACGGCCGGCTCGCTACCCATTGCTCACCGTCCACAGGCCCGCATCTACGGTGGCCGGGAGTCGTTTCGCGGCGCCCGGCGCCATGGACGTCTCCAGCATTTTGGTACTTACATAATATTCTAGACTCTTGTTCAAATCGTCGTCAGTAACAAATTTAGTCTTGGAGAAGTCTGGGTTCATGCCACCGCTGGGAGTGATGAGCTGCATGATCGCCAACTTATGGGTAGCCTTGTAGTATACGCGGACGTAGTCATCCATCTTCTTGCCTGGAAATATGTTAAAAATATTTTTGTAAAAGTCAGTCTATTTTGATGAAGGACATGTGACTAAAAGAGTAATGGATCTGAATGTTGATGGACGGAGAGCGAGAGGAAGGCCAAAGAAAAGATGGATGAATTGTGTAAGGAGTGATATGAAGGAGAAAGGAGTAAATGATGCCGTGTCGTCTGATAGGGGAGAATGGAAGAAGAAAACGTGTTGCGCCGACCCCAAATAAAATGGGACAAGGGCAGGAAAATGATGAGTCTATTTTTTCCTACCTCAATATATTTCCTCGTTATACCTAAGTACATCTTTTTTTTTGGGATGGGAAATTATCAAATAACTTCCCCCGCTCTGGGCGGAGCGGGAGGGAGTGTCAGACTTGTACTGACTAATACAATGTTCCAAGGCCGAGGTTTCTCTGATGAATGATTTTAAAAGAGTAACCATGTAGTTTCTTGTCGATTCTTCTCCATAGGAAACGACTAACCCGAACCGTGCACCTTTTCTCGACGTTTTATAAGTGCCCATGTATGCCTATGTGACGTAAAATATTTTGTTTTGATTTGATTTTATAGCAGCAACAAAATCTGGATCTGAGCCAACAGACAAAGTGCCAGTGCTGATAAAACCAGTGATAAATATATATAGATAACTACTCACAGATCTCATCGATTAGTTCAGAGATGTAAACTGCTGAGCGATGCGCGGGAACCTTGTCCTGCATGGTGTTGCCGCTCGCGTCCATCCTGAAGTTGCCAACCTGAAATAATTAATTTAGTTTTTTTAGATTGAAAATGGTATCTTCATCTATGGATGGATGTGCCCTTTATTTTGCAACCTTTTTTTTACTTTTCAATGTTTGTTTGTATAGGAAAATCTTGCTGCTGAATTTGAAAACTCATCCGAACTGATTCGGCTGAAAATTTGCATACAAGTTTTAATTGTCAAAATGTACGGTTAAATTACGGTTAATTAACTAAGACACGTCATTCATCAACCACTCAGGAAGACCTCAATTTGAAAAATATGATTAATTTATATTTATTTATTTAACAATTTATGTTACAAACTGAATACAGAAAAATAAAAGACAGGAACAAAAAATAGGTACTAAGGTAAAGCTTATTTCTAAAAAAAAACACTTCTCTTTGAATATTGTTTTTTTTTGTTTCGAAGTGGCACCTAAAGGGTTATTGGAAGAACTTGGTGACACCTTTGCCCGGATGGCTAAATAAAAAATTATAGAAAGCCAAAGATGTTAACCACAAACTTTTTATTTGGGGGCTGCTAGGCGCTAAAGATAAGATTAAATATCACTGTGGTTTCTTATCTAACCAAAAATTATCAAGACGCTTAATAACTAATTAACCATTAGGTAATGTTTTTATCTACCACATAATTATGAGTAACGAGCTTTTGCCCGCGGCTTCACTCGCGTTAAATTTGGGTCAACACAGTTCCCCTTTCCTGTTTTACAGGTACCTGTAGTTTTTGCCCTTGTGCCTTATTTATTGTTTCAATGCTAATATTTCCCTTTTTTTTCCTCTTTCTCCCTCATATCTAAATATTTTTAATAAAAAAAAATAGCCTATGTCCGTCTCCAGGGTCCCACCTATCTCTGTACCAAAGTTCATCAAAATTGGTTTAGCTATTTAGGCGTGAAGACGTAACAAACAAACAAACTCACTTTCGCTTTTATAATATTAGTAAGGATAGAGGAGCATTAAAGAAGAAAACATGTAGCGCCGACCATAAATAACTTGGGATAAGGGCAGGAATTGCAAGACGACTCCCGGCCACCGTAGACGCGGTTTTGTGGACGGTGAGCAATGATTAGCTCACGTACCGTCCACCTAGTTACGACTGGCCGTCTACGGCGGGTTCCTGTCCTTGCGCCGTAGAATTGCATTGCAACGTATGGGGCACAGCTAGTTTTAATTAAAAATCATCCTGTGTCAAAAACAAAATGTTTATTTTTAGGCTTTCGAACCTCGAATAAAAATAAAATTAATTTGTTATCTGTCTCTCTATCTGATCTCGGACACGCGTGGATGTATACTCTAGTCTGTGGTCAAAAATCAACCCTCTAAGTCAAGGCAGTCCAAAGATGGCCGTTAATGTCACTCATAGCCGTTTGTTCTTTAATTAACACGTGTTAACTGTCCATGTGTGTAAAAGAGAAACTTGAGAGGTATTAAGGGACACCCGGATGGAACGAAGTTATTATTTGTTATGTACAAAAAACCTGTTTATACTCAACAAAAATAATCGTCGCGGAACCACACTGTTCAATGCGAAATAGAGAGACGAAACGAAAATAACTGGCTTACTTTCCATTAGATAGTGAGAGAGAGATACAGACAGACAGACAGAGAAACACGCGCAAGCCGCACGACTTACAACTATAGCAAAAAGTGTCGATACAACTTTTGGTTTTATTTTTTTCCGTCTAGCCCCCTTGCCCCCCAATAAAAATGTATTCAAATCTAGCGGATTATAAGAGTTAGACTTATAAAAATTTATCCACCTTTTTTACAGAAGCATAATAAGTAATTCTACCCTCAACTGTACACTTGCTGATAAAAAACCCATTCATAAAAAACCCACACAAAATGATTACTGTAATCATACTATTTTTTACAGCTTACTGATAGATAAGGCGTTTCGTATGAAAGTTTTTTTGCAACATAACTGTTTTAATTTTACTAGGATTTTAAACTTAATCAAAAGTCAAACAGGTGCTGAAAACCTCAAACGGCGCAAATATCACAATTTGATTGGTAATTATGTTTTTGAGCCGTTTGGGGTTGAAACACTAGGGCCATGGGGTCCTACCTGTTGACGGCGGTACGGACGAATTTTTATCATTACTTTGTGTATATTTATAGGTTGTATATATTTAGTAACTAATTTAATTATAAAATGATGACTAAATACCAATAAATATTAAAAAAAAAAATATAAAAAAAAAGTCAATCATGAAAATTGAAAGGGAGTCGTTTGTCTTGGCATGGACATGTAATGAGGAGGGACGAAGAACATGACATGTTCTTCGTCCCTCCTCACATTGTGACTAAAAGAGTAATAGATATGAATTCTGATGGATGGAGAGGGTGAGGAAGTCCAAAGAAAACATGGATGGATTGTGTAAGGAATGATATGAAGGAGAAAGGAGTAAATGATGCTGTGACATCTGATTAGAGAGAATGGAAGGAGAAAACGTGTTGCGGTGACCACAAATAGAATGGGACAAGGTCAGGAAAATGATGATGAATAGTCAATTATGAACATGTTTTTTTTTTAAAAAACAATGTCTACTTAGGAACAAGGTAGAAGCAGTTTTTCCTTGTTTTGTTTTATTTATTTACTAGATGTGCCCTGGCCATGCAATTCAATGCATTTTTTCTACCTTACCTACCCTACTTTTTTTTTTAAGAACCCTCTGCCAACATTAACCTACACATCAACAAAATTAGCGAAATCAGTTCAGCTGTTCTCGAGATTTGTTCTTAGTAACAAATTCACATTTATTTGACAAAAAACTTACGACTAACAAATCAATGCTTTAAAGAATGTAGATATGAAATAATAGTCTCCAATATGATGTATCATCTCTAGAAGGCAATGATACACTTTGTAGTGTGCACTGTGTAGTGGTGCTTGGAGTCAGGGCCGGATCATCCATCTCAGGGCCCCTAGGCACAAGTCGTTTCCCCCCCCCCCCTTTTTTATACCACAACAACGCAATTTGGATTTTTTTACTGTTTACATTACGAAATAGAATGAAGGTACCATCGTCATCAACAACAGACATCAGTCATCACATTGCAAAGGTAGGTATTTTGTATTGCCTTTCTTCAAGTGAAAAGACTCTTGCCACAATCTACAGGACGAAGTATTGGAGTCATTTAAAAATGAAAATCTTGTGTATTTTTATCACAATCCCCTTTTTTTTTTAATGGGGAGTGCTGGGCCCCTGGTGATAGTGGGCCCCTAGGCAAATATGTATGGATAATACGGCACTGCTTGGAGTCTAAGTATTACTGTGCCTTTTAACACTTTTGCTGCCCAGAACTCGTATGACTATGAGACATTTTGGACTCATACACTTGTTCTGGGCAGCCAGTGTTAATCTAGATATCATGGTAATTTTTCTTTGGATGCTTTCTAAATTTCATATTGCGTGTTGCAAACCTGGGATGCGTAATTTTAGGTCCATTAAAAAGTTTTCTGTTCAAATATTAAGTTCAAAGTGGTTAAATTTTGTAGTAGAAGCTCAAATAAAAGTTTTATTTGATAAATTTATAGTGTTGTACACCAATACTGCATTAAATTGGACAAGTTGTTTTTTTTATTAAATACTATTTTTTTGCCATGAATGAAATATATCCCTGGCTAGCACTAAGAGACCACTGCAGTAAAACTAACTTATTAATGAGGTTGTTGTGAAAATTCTCGTGGTTTTATCAGTTAACAGAAAGCAAATTACTAAAATCAAGCAAGGTGTAATTAAAAAGGTAATTATTTGATAGATGGATATAGTTTTTTACCTACTTTTAATGGTCGATAAACTCTAAGTAATTCAATGATATGCAGGGCATTGAAGAGTTCAATAATAAAATAGCAATAACACATTTTTTACTTACATCGACTTTTTTCCATTTATCTACTTTTTTTATCACTTCATTAAGCTCCTCGAAGGTCGTCCGGCACACTGAAATAATTATAAGATTGTTACAATTATGTATCAGAGCTAAGTTAAAAATAAAGTTATAAACATTTCGTCAAATACACACACCTAAACACTTCAAGTTTCGAGGGTCTATACGCGCAGTAACCGCTACAAACAAAATTGTAAATGCAAAGAAAAGAGTTGCTGCACGCATCTTAACTCTTAATTATCTTTCTAGAACAAATGAGTGTTTAATTTACAAGAAAAAGCAGATAAATGTCGGGAATTTTTCAATACGTGTTGAAGAAGTTTATCTTTTTTCTGTCATACACGATCTCTGTTTTGATTGGACGAGGAAAAGGCATTTTTTTTTAATGAAATACTTAGTTTTTATTGGTTATGTCATGACAGCAATAAGTCGACCAAATATAATAGCATAACATGATAGTAGCATTGTGCCTATAAGCTATGGCTTCTAACTTTTGTTATTATATCGTAATTTTAAAACGACATTGAACCTTTTTAATTTGGTTTCTTTAAAGATTTATTTAGTAGGTAAGTAGTTATAAAATTCTTACTTCATTTTTAATTACTGCTTTTACATTTTTTTATTTCAATTGTATTTTTTTTAATGCAAAATTTGGGTTTGTTGACATTTTACTTTTTTTTTAAATCGGCAACACTGTAGCCATAAATCATTGTGTTTTTGGTTTTTGTCTATGTGTGTGTAGCGAAACAGGAAAAACATCAATGTCAAGACAATCACTTATCACATTTTCATCACATGAGCTGAAACTTTTATTGAATCTAAGGTGTCTAAAAATAATTTCATATTTTTTTATTGGTTGTGGATTTTTAGTTAAGCCAAGTAAATCAGTTAAAATTTATTGTAATTTTGTCCTTTCTGACTCCCTCGATTGCCCGTTCTCCGGTTTTCCGCCCGCCGCCCCCCACCTATCAACCGACCCAACCAAACCAAACTTACCAACACAGTTCGCATTCGGTCTCTATGCGCGCGGGACGTTTGCTCAACGGCATGTATAATTTTTTTATGCACATCAAATTGTTCAAAAACCTTAAAATACCTTGAATATTACTATTGCATTGTCTCGGAGTGACGTTCCAGTGAGTTTTGTGAAGAAATACGCACGTTTCGTGTAAAAATTCAGGTAAGTGACTGCTTGACAGATTGCGTCTTTTCCTATTCCGAGCTTATTATCTAGTCTTTTTAGTTGATTTTGATTGTTTTCATTTGTGTATTAAGTGTAGTGGTGAAATAGGCATATGATGGATAATGCCATATTGCCTGTTACAACTTGTCCGGCCCACCTGTGCCATTGCCATACGCTACTCTATCCGTCCAATGTAGTATTGCATATTTTATGTAACCTTTCAAAAAATCATCTTATCAATCTACTGCGTCATGTGCAGTTAGAAAATCCCAATTTCATAATGAGAGAGCGCGCGGTCGGCGCAACCTGACGACTTGGCAACGCGCTGCCACTCGATAAAAACTTGTTAAAAAGTTAATTTATCAAACAAAAAATGTGTTATTATCCGTGGACCGGCATTTCCCTTTGTTTTCCGTGTGAAATCGTCCCTTTGTCCTTCGGTAGGGCGCGCTGGGCGCGTCGCGGCACAGGAATTTCGACTCTAGAAAAGTGCCATAATACAATGATGGTATACATTGGTAGGTAGCGCAGCTCGTCGCTTGCTCGCGTCGTTTTCACAACGCCTGTGTTCGTGCGTATCTACGTGGACGACGTCAGTGTGCTCGTGCGGTAGTTTGTTTATAGTCACTACCGGACGAAAACGACATGTATTATTAAGGTAGTAAGGTTCAGTATCGTATGTAGGTCGGCGTCCTCGTCGGTGTTTGTCTATCGATCTCTGCGGTGGCCAATGGCACATGTCGGCGCGGTCCTGCGCGGCCGCGCCTCGCTTCGCTCTTTGGTGAAAGCCGGGCGCGCTCGGACGATATATTACAATTCATGTACATCTATACTATGTCTATAAGTACTATCTTATCATTGGAAACGCTGTTATAACACCCCCTTCCCTTCACTCCGCCGCTCCCCCCTCCCTCCACCCGCGCCTGCCGGATCCGAAGGCCTACTAGATCATGAGTTTTTCAAATAAGAACCCGCGAAGTTGATGTATAAATTGAAATCGTGAATGTTTTGTCGAGCGCTGTTTGGCGACCTCCGGCGTCACGGTGCGCGGGGGGAGGGTGACAGAAATAGAAGTGCGGATTGGAAACGTGCGACGTGGCAACGTCGCGCGCTCGTCCGAGCTCAGTGTCGGTTCAAAATGGCGTCTGTGCGTGATCGATACCGCGGAATTTGCGTTGAAAATGACCGTATTTGTGATGTATCTGGTTGTGAGTCGGCCGGAGGGCTACCCTGGCAGCACGGGGCGGACACCCCGCACCCGGCACTGGCTCACGAACCTCTCAAAGTACGTATGTCAACCATATTGCGCCGACACTTTGCCCCCTACATAAATACCTAGGTATGGCTAGGGTACGCTTGCAACCTCAATGATCTAGACATCTACAGCATATCCGATATTCGCTATTGAGATATCTTGAACTTTCAGTCTGCAGTGTACTCGATACAAGGGTTAACCTTATGCATTTAACATCGTCAGGCAACTTCCTAAAGTTACGTAACACGCGTTTCTTAATGCGGGAAAGTGTGGTTACAAGCTAACTAAGCTTTCTTTGAATGTGTTTTATCTATGTATCTGTTGGCCTTAACAAAAAGAGAATAAATCTAGTCTCATCATACGCAAAGTTGCATCTGATAAATGGAAACAAAATGGCGGCGGACTTGTAAAATTAAGACGCAGTAGCGCGCTGAATGTTGGCAACGTCGCGCTTCACAGGTCGTAATTGTGTGTAGTCGACTCACTTGTTCGATAAGAAGTTTCAAGGCTATACGTTTTGTATCCTCCGCTTAACAATGGGATAAATTTAATACAAACGATAAACGAGTTTAATACTTAATGCCAGCATATTGGTGTTGTAATTAAATTTTAGTAATAACTTAAGTTTGTGTGAGCCACTCACACACGGATGAGCTAATTGAGGTTAATACTTGGCGTGCCTGCGTTGTCTGTTGATACCTGTTTACTGCGCACACATACACAACCAACAAACAAACTAGGTTGTTATTGAGTGGTCGAGAGCCTTAGATAGAATAATGGTGCGGTCATAATCTGTATACATATATGTTTACATCACTACGGGCCTCAACTGATTATAAATATATCATATTCATGAAGACTTAAATAAATTGGGAAATGGGTATGTTTTCTTCATACTTTTGCGTACTGTTTCTTCATCAGATTGTTTAATCAGTTAATTGTTACCTATTACAATGCAAGGAATTCCAAAGCTCCTCGAACTGTAATTGTATTCATGACTTGAAATAGATTCGAGAAATGTTCTGAATTTAAATATAATCATGTGTGATAAATAGATTTTCGTGTTGTATATGATGCCTTTACACATTGGGAAAGGTCTTGTTTTGAGCATCAAACGTCTTATATCAGCTGATAAGCCGTTCCTAGACAGAATTGATTTTTTCTTGCAGATGCAATTCATTACTTTAAGAGATCTTATCCAACCTCCTTTCTTCTACTGCCTTTGTTTATAAATAAAAGGTAAAATTCGACACTTTGCCAGGTTTTTGCTTGTTTGTTTTAATCTTTCATAACCTTTTCGAGTTTCTTTGTTGATTCCATTCCCCTTGGCTTACAATTGAAGGTGATAATGACGTGCAAAACTCTCGTTTCGATTTTTTCAGCTTTAACTGTTCTTGTTGCGTTATTCTTCGAGTTTAACTGGTCTTTGACATTTAATTGACTTCTCAATTTCAATGGAGCTATCTGAAATCCAAGGTTTATATGGCTTCTGTACTTACCGTCTGGAATTATTCTTATTTTTTCTGTTAGTGGAATAAAAACTCTTTTGTTCTCCCCTTTCTGTGAAAATGTTTAGGGTGACCCATGAGACCATGACGGACGTAGACAGCACAATAGAGCTATTCAGATATTCCCAAGGGCTCAAATAATAAGTAAGTGACGTAAATAGGTCACTACGAAGTTTCGATAGGGTTATGTTTTGCACCTTTTTTGCACTAGACTTATTGATAAAAACATATGGATAAAGTTTGGTTGTATCAATCTGTCGACTGTACCAGCACTTTGAGTTAGTGGTTCCTATATTTTAATGGAACAATGATCTATTAAATTCTTGTTTAAATCAACATATTAAATTTGTGCTACCTTTTAGTTAAATGGAAAATAATGAGCACAGTTATTCATGGAAAAATAGGGGAAAACGATAGTAAAGATAAAATTTGTTTGTCCATTTCAAGATAAGATAAATATATCCGGACTAGTAGATGGGACTAAAATGTTATGGGGTCTTGACGGCCAGTAACAATACTTCCTCAAAAGATATTGATGAATAAAGATCTCCTTGTATGAAAATCTTGCAGAGTTTGTAGGCTACTTTGAAAACTGTTTAGAACCTGTTTTCAATGCACTTACTTATTGTAGGTTACAGAACTGGTAGTCATAATCATAACGGTTTATGTTGCGTTTCTAATTAATTGATATTTGCATAGAAAATGGGCCTCATAGGTTTTATTTGATAGGTATCATAGGCCAATGACAGTTTATGAAAACCAAAGAAAATGCAGTATTATATTAAAAAATATATATTGGTAATAAGAAACTTTGCAGCCAGCTCTACTCTGTTTTAAGTCAAATCACCTGTAATTTTCTTGGCAAAGGTACTACTTTCCGACCTTTATATTCTGTTTAAAACATGGCATTTGCCATTTAATCACTTCACCAGCGCATGACTTGCCAAAATAATTTGCAGCAGTCATGGTGAATTTTAGATGTCATGCAAAATATGAACAAAACAATTAAAAGAAGCCGTGAAGTGATGAGTCTGATATAGTTGTTTATTTTATGTTACCATAACTATGGACTTTTCAAAATATCGATACAGTGCAGCATTTGGTTGTTTCGAATCATATTTAGCTCATTACTTAATCAAATTGAATAACTAAATTCCATATTTTCAATCCCATAACCATTTTACAAAGCTTGTTATTTTGATTGAATTCTTCTATTTAATTAATTTGACTTGTGACCTAAATGTTTTTTTTTA
This sequence comes from Ochropleura leucogaster, assembly GCA_958449745.1. Lineage (NCBI taxonomy): Eukaryota > Metazoa > Arthropoda > Insecta > Lepidoptera > Noctuidae > Ochropleura > Ochropleura leucogaster. The sequence continues at coordinate 1,691,685 of OY288227.1, forward strand.
ATATGATCATTCGTCTCCTTCATCCTGTCAAATATTTTTAAATCACTAGCAGACGATTCTTTAGTTTCAATAAACAGGCTCAGCAAGGCCTAATTTTTTTTTTACTTATGCTTATTTTTTTATTACTTTGTAATTTAGTGTAGTAGTAGTATTTCTAATTATTTGTAGTTAGATATTTAAAGTGTAGATTTTTTTATTATTTTTTAAAATATTTTAATACACTTTGAACAAATATTTTTAGGTATTGCTGAACCATAGGACAGGCAGCTAAATAGAAACCAGCATCCAAATAAAAATAAATAACATTCAAATTTGTTTCTTTTCTGTTTTAACCTAAATGCCCCATGTTATCTCCATCTTTCTAGGGAATTTAAGTTTATTATGACATTTTATGTTGAGTTTTCTAATTAATCTATTTAAGCAGTTGTATTTTTTAAAATCTGTAACATTTCATGACAAGCTATTAAAACCATACGTCACCTTACATTATAAATCTTGCATTAATCAGCCGTCTCTTGTTTTATTACATTTTTGCATAACAATAAAGAAACGTACGTCTTCACATTACAAATGTATCTAATTTAGTCGCTTCCATTTTCTGATTTGTTGCAGTCACTTTAATATTCCCCTCACCCACACCCCTCGCTTGTTGTCAAGGCATAACATACGTATTAAGCAGTCATATACGTAACTATGTCGATAGGAAGCAAAATCCATACTTCAATTGTCTATGTCTATGAAATTGATAAGAATCTCCAACAAATTACAATCCTTTGTGCATTTCTTTCAAAAATTTTTCATTAAATCCGTGTTTTGTTTTTGGCGGGAAATAGTCGCGGAGTAGCCCGGGTGTGCTCTCAATACCGACTGTTGTATAATTTTAGAGAAAGGAGATTTTGTTTTGGTCCGCCAGTGCCGCGGCGGTGGTTCGTGGCATTTCATATCGTTGCAAGTCCGTTTCGCTCGCTATTATTTCTATGGCGACGTTGCCGTTCCGTCTAGTGGCTCGAGCTCGATTCTCGCTCGGGCCGCCGCGGTTGGAGGCGCTGTGGAGCAGTCAGTCGGCCGCGCAGCTCGGTGCGCGACGTTTGTCCGAGGAAGGGCTCCGTTTGCGTCCCTCCAGTCCCGGCGAGGCAGTGTCGCGGGTGCGAAAGAGATAGCGTACAGTGCGAGCGAGATAGCGCTATGGCAGTGTCGCAACCTCGCCCACCTGACCGTGTTGACGCCGCGCTCGAAAAAGTTGCGCCGTTGCGCTATTTGGAGGCGCACGAATGTGCTCGCTCGGAGCAAGCCGTGACGCGCTATTATCTTTATTCATTGTCTCGAAACTGTTTTTTGAGTTCTAAAAGACGTTTTCTACATGCAAGTGAAGATACCGACGTGTCAGCGTTCAATATTCAACGGTATGTACTAGTTTAGTTATTGACATCGATGCGTTCGAGGCCAATCGTTATCTGAATTGCAACAGATAGATAGGAGCTCACATCTCCTCGTCCAGTTAACTGGGTTGACTTCTGTTCTCCTTCGTGTAACATTGATTCGCATTGACGTTTGGTGAGTCGCGCTGTGTAATTGTTGGTATTTAGTCGCCATTTTCTACGTCGGTGACGAATACAGCCGCGCCGTCCTCGTTTCCCCCTGCCCGATGCAAACCGGACTTTACCGCTCTATTCTGAAAGATGATTATCCTTAGCTGCCTTTAACTTTTTCTTCAAACGAGATCCGCTCGCTATGATTCATTGTAGAAATAATAATACCTAACGATTTTCGTGAGTGACTGTACCGTGAAAGAGGCGAGTCCGATATCTAAATAGAAGATTTCAGAACATGGTCATAAAAAGGCGGGACTTGTTAAAATGGTAATTTTCTTGTACTCGATATTGTTTAGTCGTTGTCTCTGCAGACTTGAAAGTTGAACGAATAGATATTTTGCGCCGGCCTGGTCGCTGTTGTGCAGCTAGCTGGGGTGTTATCGATTTGTGTACGTTTTCTGCTATAAATAAGTACGAGTTTGTGTCATCGCCGTGCTGCCGGACCGGTTTCTGAACGAAACCTGTGTGGGTGCTGTGACCGGAGATTCGAAATTCCAAATTCGAATGCGCCTCGCCTCGCCTTCTAGCTTTCGAGTACCTTTATGTTCGTATTTTAGTTGCGTAATATGTTTATAAAAGCTATATACATTCACCGTAGTACGTTGTGCTAGTCACGTTTTCGTTCTTTTATTGGCGTTATGTTATTCCAATCCAGTTATTCGATGAATTAATGTTATTTGCGAAATATCCTGTCATTTTATTACTTTGACCCTGAACGACATGCTAAAAATGCTAAAGTTGTAAGAAAGTGGAACGATGTCCAATGATATAAATTCAGGACATGACGTCATTTCACGATAGTTTTTTTTCAATTTCGAATGAACTGGGCATGTGTGTGATTTTGCCCAGTGTCTGTCATAATTTAACTAATAGCAATTTCACGAATTACGTAAATAAATAGAGAAATATGTTCACAAAATATTATCGTATGGTGAGTTACATAATCCATTCATTATTATCAACAACGAATTAAACACGTTAACAGTATTGTAGTTAATTAGATAATTGAAACAAAACAACTCCTTAAAGAGAAAATGGCGGGCGTGATTATCTTCCGTTTCATGACTTGTTATTTTATTCAGCAAGAAACGGATCGATGAACTAGATTCGTCAAAGTGAGCTGTTATTAGTCTAATACTGACAACTTGTGAGTATTCTTATATAGATACTTTACATATTTAATGAATTATTTTACGCTAAAAATCGTTATTGCCATAATAGAACCACATGCGGGTAACGAGCCTAACCTATAATACGAACGCGTTTTTCATTAATTTTATCAGTATTTCATTACGCGTGTACAATTTCCGTGTACTAAACTGTAAATTAATCATTAGTTTCCACGTTTTCAGCCACAACAGTTCCTAATTACATATTTATAGTTTTTGTCGTAAATTTACTATGTTTTGTCTTTAATAAAATGGGATGGGCACGGAAGTTTATCAACTGTCATTAGTTTATCACCCTGTTTGGTTATCTTGGTTTCGCGTCAGAAAATCTCTGGAATAAAATGGCTACTTATGTGATTTTAACTATTCACTGAAAATATTAGGTACTTACCTAAATGTAAAACAAAAATAATAATAAATGGAGAATGACAAAAAATGGGATAAAGAAGGTTACAGGCAGCCCCATCCCTATTGAATATAAACTGGGGTCTGGTCAGTCAAAAATCTAAACCTCATTTAAAGTTAGGTTATAACTATTATTTCATTAACCATGTGGGTTTATCCCAAATCCCCCCCATCCCGTTGCTAACCTCAATAGGTTTGACAACTGCGTACAAGGGGGTATATCAAGTTAGCATTGGAAGCATTGCACAGTACTACACGACTTGCAGTGTGCCGAAAATGTTAAAACAAATGAAACAAAACACTGGCAACCAGTTTAGTGAAGAAGTATTTTAAGTTCATAACATGTGTACTGTCCTGTCTATATTGGCTATGATTTACCATAAACAGGCTATAAACCTTTTTGGCAGATTACTATGAGTCCCATCCCATCCCCTGGGCCTGGGCTGGCCTCATGTTTATGAGAGGGAGTGGGGAGTTAACCACCATGTAATACAAACAAATAAGAATTGAAAAGATAGCATATAACTTTCATGAGGTTAGGTTAGTTAACCATGCAACAAAGAAAGATGAACACATCTGTATGTTTAAACTCCCAACTTAAAGGTTACTGTGTTACTACTGTTTGTTGTGAGTCACATCAGCTGTGATTTTCTGCCAAAAATAACAAAATCCAATCAAATAATTTGACATAAGTTTGAATGTTGCATTAAATACTGTTTGTGTCATCTAACCTTTCAGAAATCATGTGCCAAGATAGGTTATATCACAGATTTTGTTTTGTATGATGTGATATTTATTTTCATTAAAAAAGGTTTGCTTTTGCGGTGCAAAAGGGAGTGTAGTTGTTGGACAAACTGAAAGCATGTTAAGTGAGGTTATAATTGTATTGATTTTACTATCAGCCAAAAGACACTTGTGTAGGTATTACTGTAGATTATGGAACTATTAATTGGATTAACATGTTTTTAAGTAAACTATTATATATAGTTATTGGCATGTGGTTTTGCCACATGGGTATAAATAATCTTCAGATAGGTAGCTTTATAATGATTAACAAATGATACTGTTCTCTAGTGATGTATAAGTAAAAATGTTAAATAGGACCTTAAAAGTTTAGTCTTTTTCACTAGCTCTAGACTACATGAGTAAAATTTACCAGAAAATTAAAAATGTTGTAGATAAAAAACTTCTGTTTCTCACTGTTAAAACTACAGGTTTCAATAACACCATAAAATAGGGTAGTTAAACATATAATTCATATTGATAATTAAATGGTAAAATCATACTTATAATTTATTTCTTGGCAATTCCAGGTGATCGTGTGATGGGAAATCGCTGATCATCAAAGATGATGAAACGGACAGGTGTCCCGAGGCTCGGGCCTGATGAGCCCTCGCCCATGCCTCCCCAGAATCAATCGCAGGTAAGATTTATTAAATAATAATCATTATTTTTGAAAGAAAATTAATTGGTCTTCGAGAAAAACCATAGAAAAGATAGATGGATTGTGTTAGGTGAGAAAAATAAAAAGGAGTAAATGATAGTGTGACGATTGACAGGAGAAGAAGGAAGAAAGAGGGTCAAGGGGTTCAGCCAACCCTAAATAAGGCAGGAAGATACTGATGATGTTGTCGAAATAGTTCAGTCACATAGCTTAGGGTAAATTAGTGCAGAAAAATGCAACACATTAAACTATTGAAATAAGGATTTCAATGTAAAGGTATTAAATATGAGGGTATGAAAAAGCAGTGGAATAAAATCCGATGTCTACAAATAATTACAATCAAATTTTCTACCTCAATGGCAGATGCTTACAGTAACCATGGCCATATGGGTGAACTTACCAATTGTTAATTTTAAATACAGTATGGCCAACGAGAAGCGATACCAAATGTAAACAAAACCCATCTAAAATGGCCGCCCGAATGTTGGCGAACCCGTCTTAACGTTGTCATGTTTTTGCCGGGAGAACGAGACATTACGACAAAGGCACAAGATGGAAAGAGCTAAATATTAGATTGTCAACGCCACAGTTGTTCTTTAGGTTAATAACCTTTCGTATCGCTTCTCGTTGGCCGTACTGTAGACTAAAAACTGGCCATAACCAATATGCTATCTTGCCTTAATCATAGTTAAACCCTTTAATGATAAATGATGTTTATTTTGCAAGTAGTTTTTCACAAACACTTTTACACGTCCTTTTTAAAAACTACCCGACTACTCTGAGAAGAAACAGCCGAAACAAACTCAGAGGTCTTGGTCTCTTTTAAAGTCCAGACAAAAAATCTTGGCCAACTTACATGAGGACTACGCAGACAGTGTCTGGAATGGTTTTTCTAAGAAAGCACCGCACAGGTTGAGTGGACCTGTCCAGTCAGTGCAAGCATTTGTCAGTTATCGTGTAGCTCGACTCATAACCCAAGGAGATTAAAAAGAATATACACAGGGGTCAGTATGTACCCAAGTATAAAACGAAAGGGTATTGATTTTATCCAATATGGCGGCATTTAATGTCAACGATGTGTCAAAATCTTTGATTTTTTTAGTTCTTTATTTAATCGTGTTCAAAATATTCTTTGCACGTTATTTTCCCTGTATGAATACGCGTATCTAATGTATAACAAGTAAAAAACTACGTAAACACTTTAATTATAATATTTTTTCTTGCCGGTACAATGGAAATACAAAATGGCGGATGTTTAGAACGGAGTATTATTTTTTGTTTCCTTTGCGTAGACATAATGCTTCTTTTTTATATCAAAAGTCGCCGCGTCTGAGGAAGAAAGGGTTTAGTTGTAACTTTATTACCTACAGTAAAGTTGCTTATTGAAAAAAAAAACTCATAACTGTATCTGTGCTCTATGGCATCTCGACAGCCAGCTTCTAGTGCCTATTATCATTGCAGACAAACTGGGGGTCTACTCTAATTCTACGTAAAACGAAATTGCGGCCGAAACTTTGAACGTTTTCTACCACGGTTTCATTTCATTTCATTCATTTCGAAATTTCGGACGTCCGAAGTTTATTTGACATTAAAATTTTCTAAACCTACTCTAATTCACGCAAAATGATATAGAGTAGGGTTACAAACGTAACTACTTTTGACTTTCGTTCGTTAACGAAGTTACGTTTCGGAGAAAGAGAGTAGGCCCCCTGTTTCTTAAAGACACACGCAGTAAGAAATTATGCTTACTTTAACCCTGGCATCCGAAGGGGCCAACAATACGGCAAGCCCATATAACAAACAGATAGTTCAGGAACTTTCTTCAATAATAGCATGACTTTCAATTCAACGCTAGTATTAAACTACCGCATCTAATTAGGCCTTTTTTGCGGGTGGGAAATCATCAAATAATTTCCCCCGCTCTGGGCGGGGGAGTGTCAGACTAGTACTGACTAAAACTCACCCATGTTCCTTCTATTGTCCTTTACGTTCCGGGGCCGCGGTAGCAATAAGACCATTACAAAAACAAAACGATGAAGCTAGAATCCCAGTCACAAGACATAATAACTTGTGACAGTATCGTTGTTTTCTCTATGCAACAACCCACAACCCCACCTCTACATAGACCTTACATCTCGAAACAGATCACTTAACCTCATCATAGAATAACCCAGATATCTTCACCATCATCTTCCTGTTGTCCCATATTACGAGTCAGTACAACACGTTTTTTAAAATTTAATTTTCCCTTATTAATCGCTCATTATCATATATTCTTTTTTCTTTCATGTGTTGTTCAGAAAGAGGCATATAGTGATTTTACATTGAGAAAGTGACTGACCTCGCTCCATGTTCATGACGTCATAGCTGTTAAATCGAAGAATTGTTAAGTAATTTTTTCATTACCAAAACATACAAAAGAATTTAGATTGGAATCAAGACGCAGACAAAGACTGCGCACCAGTATACATCGATAAATTGCCTGTATTCAAGTGACACTTCACGGATAAATTCTCAATATGGCGCGAGCTTAAACACTTTCTTACTGTAAACGCATCGTACAGATCATGCTATGATATTCTCGGAAGATTTGTCTTCGGCACAACAAATATCAGTTAGTTACAGGAATCGCTCGTCATTAACATGACATTTATAGTTTGATTTATATTTTACAGTTGCATGTAACAGTTCGTACAAGTAGGTCGCCTATTAATAGAATACAAACGAAAAAAATGCTATAGGAGAGAGAGATTTGTTGTTAATTTCATCATCATCATCACATAATGATCAGCCTGAAATCATTTCCCCTATCTTCTGCCACATTTCTCAGCTGAAGCGACTGCTATCTGACCTCCAGAAGTACCTTCAGACACCAGTCAATTCGTAACGGGTTAACCCTTTTTTGTTTCGGATTTGAAATCATCAAATAATTTCCCCCACTCTGGGCAGAGGGGAGTCCTCATCATTTTCCTGCCCTTGTCCCATTCTATTTGGGGTCGGCGCAACACGTTTTCTTCTATTCTCCCCCTATCGTGGAGCGGAGGGGAGTGACAGACTTATACTGGCTAAAACCCACCCATGTTCCGGGGCCGCGTTATCTCTTTCGAACAACCCGCAACCCCGGCAGGCATCACGTTACCCCTCGTGATGAATAAAACCGGGTTAATAATATAACTAACTGATGCACGCCCATTCGCATGGAGCTAGGTCATTGTCCCACAAAAGCGTTTTACAGGGATAAAAAGTATCCTAAATGCTATTTCAGACTATAATCTATCTTTGTGACATATTTATCCATCCAACCTTATTTTTATGATAGTACTGGCCAATGCCCGCGGCTTTGCCCGCGTGAAGTTTGGTAAAAGTCTAATTTCTCGACGTGTTATAAGTGCTCATGTAGGCATATTTAATAAAAATATTTTGTTTTTTTTTTCTCTTTTTAAAAAACTTTGTCCCCCACACTAGGATTTCTCCTGTATCGTGGGTGCGCTTACAAACATTTAAACCGCCAGACCCGAAACAACTATCTGTAGGTCATACAAATATTTGTTCCGTGCGGGGATAGAATCCGCGACACGCAGCGCAGCAGTCGATCGCGCAACCACTGCGCCAACCGTGTTGTCCAATGATGATTTGATTGAGTCCCATGGGATAGAAAATATTTATCCTGGTTATAAACTATCTTGTATGATAAATGTAATTCAAATCTATTCAGTAGTATTTAGTTAATAGCCTGAGCATGATCCAAACATGCTCACAAAAATTTGCATTCATAGAATTAGTAAGATATTAAGATGGTTTGCTTAGGTTGGCCTGTGGATCGGTGACCACCCGTTACATATCAAGTTGTCTCCGTGCCTCCGAAAGCACGTTAAGCCGTTGGTCCCGGCTGTTATTTGTAGATCTTTGAAAGTCGTTACAGGTAGTCAGTGTCCCGAAAATCTGACAAGCAGACTTAGCAAGGGGTATCGTATTACGCAGTACTAACTGGTTATGGAGGTCAGATAGGCAGTCGCTCCATATAAAATACTGGTATTCAGCTGCATCTGGTAAGACTGAAAGCCGACCATACAATACCAATACAACATAGTTAGGAAAAGCTAAGCAGATAATAAGAAATATTGTTTTCAAGAAAATTTTCGGTACTGTTTTGTATTATGATTATATAATCTTATTTAGAAATACAAACACAATCATGACTTTGATAATAATAATCTTTCTTTAAATGTTTTTTTTATTGTTGTGTGTATATATTTTATCAGCAACATGCTAATAGCAGTACCTATATTGATAGTGATCAGCGTTTCGTATAAGTTTGACGCTCCTTTGTATGTTATCGGGCGTTATAATTGAGAAAATGTAGACGGATGTTCCGATTTAAATTCTCTGGTTCATAGGAGATAAAGTGGTAGAGATAATGCTGCCTCAAGCCTGATGACTAAAAACAAGGAGGTTTCAATAAGGATTTATATGTTAAAAATAACGCAATCAGCCTATTAGAAGGAGACAATGGTGTCTTAAAAACTTCTCTAAAAATAACTAACATTTTGTTTATTCTTGTCAAACATTTCTAATTCTAAAATTGACTGTATTATAGTTTGACAGCATTCATGATAGTTTAGTATTTGGAAAAAATGATATTCTCGCTATTCTGAAATTGAACCAATTCTTACCCAATTGCTTACCCAATTCTGGGTTAAGCTCGCCGTTGTACATAAGATGTATATTGTAATTTGTGTTTTTTTATTGTTTTGTGAGCAATAAAGAATAAGAATTGACAATTTTCACCAAAAATAGCCGTTGTCAAACTAAATGGGACTATCTTAAATCGCGACTAAAATAGTGTGGACTAAAATTAGATGTCATTAGTTATGTCATTTCAATCTTAGTTTAGTTAAATCCCGAAGTTCATCAGAATCTAGACCATTTTTTTTGGGGTGGGAAATCGTCAAATGACTTCCCCCGCTCTGGGCGGAGCGCGGGGGCGTGTCAGACTCTTACTGACTAAAACCCACCATGTTCCTTCTATTGCCCTTTACATTCCGGGGCCGCGGTATCTCTTTCGAACAACCCGCAACCGAATCTGGACCATTATCTAAGCATTTCGGCGTCCCTGCGTCGGAATACCGCTTTCGATCGACCCGTCCGGCTGTTATTATTTAGCCACAAACTGACATGACTACAAACATTTATAGTGACTTCCATCTAAACACGTCAGTAGTACGTACAAAGCGACAAACTTCATTTTCCGTATCTAAATTGGAACCGTACCAAAATGTTGTCTATTTAGTCGGCACCGTATCGGAGCTATCCTTGGCGATCAGTCAATAGGGTGCAACGACACTTGAAAGAAAAATACTTGTTTTGTAGAACTCGCATGAAATTAGAAAATAGTTTACCAAAATTATTTTTGACAAAAAAAATGTACTTCCAAAAGAACCACCGAATACTGAAACGTCACTCAAAGTTTAAGTACCACTTATATTTAACAGACTAGCTGTTCCTCGCGGTTTCACCCACGCTGCTCAGCACCTGTTGGTCGTAGCGTGATGTTATATCTGGAAGTAAACTAACTATAACCCCCGAATACTGAAACGTCACTCAAAATTTAACATTTGAGCAGCTCCCAAACTTAAGATTTCGTATTGTCAAACGTCACTTTTGAGTATCTATACTAATATTATAAAGCTGAAGAGTTTGTTTGTTTCTTGGTTTGAACGCGCTAATCTCAGGGACTACTGGTTGGAATTGGAAAATTCTTTTAGTGTTGGATAGTCCATTTCTTGAGGAAGGCTATAGGCTATATAACATCAAGCTCCGACCAACAGGCGCTGAGCAGCGCGGGTGAAACCGTGGGGAACAGCTAGTGTGTGAAATAAAAATATTCTGATCTTGAAAGAATATTTCACAGCACGTTTGGCGCAGTCGCTGAGCGATTGACTGCTGCGCTCCGTGTCGTGTGTTCGATCCCCGCACGAAACAAATATTTGTATGACCTACAGGTACTTCTTCCGGGTCTGGCTGTTTGTGTATGTGAGGTTAAATGTTTGTAAACGCACCCACGATACAGGAGAAATTAAAAAATATCCTTACTAATATTATAAAAGCGAAACTGTTGTTACGTTTTGACGCCTAAGTGGCTAAACTCATTTTTATGAATTTTGGTACAGAGATAGTTGGGACCCTAAAGACGAACATAGACTATTTAAAAAAAAAACAGATTGAGATGTGAGGGAGAAAGAGGAAAGAAAAGGGAAAACTCGGTATTGCTATTACAATATATAAGGCGCAAGGGCAAAAACTACATGTAGCAGGCACCTGTAATACAGGAAAGTGGGACTGTGTTACCCCGAATTTAACGCGAGCGAAGCCGCGGGCAAAAGCTAGTCGTTCATATTTGTTCAACACAGCAATTATAGCCAATAGAGGGCAGTTACGGGTTAATATATAATGTTAGTGATTATCGTTGTTACTCAACAGCGCCGTCATTGAAATAACTATACGTTGTAACTATTTTAATTAAAAAAATGTTAGTGGCCGTGCAATTAAAGTCCCTATGGTATGCGACCTTTTTTATATTAATTGAAACTTTATTTTCATATTGATTCGATGAAAAATACTTCAGTTAGTTCGTCGTGAAAATTAAACCTTAATTAGTTAAAGTCAAAGTATTTTTTCGTGTGATATAGTAGGTCTTAATAGTTTCGTTATTTAATGGTTACTCAAAAATTTACCCAAAATGGCAGGCATACACACATTACATACATACATTAAGCAATAACATAGAAGAAATTACAAAGAATTTATAATCGACTAGCTGTGCCCAGCGGTTTCACCCGCTGCTGCTCAGTTAGGGTTATGAAAAATAGATGTTGGCCGATTCTCAGACCTACCCGATATGTACACAAAATTTAGTTTAAATCGGTCCAGCCGTTTCGGAGGAGTATGGGAACGAAAACTGTGACACGAGAATTTTATACACGCTTACTTTTTGATCGTTTTAATCGTTTGGGCCGTTGGTTTCACTTACAAAATACTATTCATCAAAAGCTTGTACAGCGTTGTAACTTTTAAAATAAAAAAAATAGCAAGTGATAAATAAGGTCATACTCATACTCGCAAAATGCACGAAATAAATAGTAGCGCCACGAGATAGTTACCTACCTACGTCGTTGTCGGCCGTTGCGTACCTACACTGCCCGAACAGGCTAAAGGTTATTGACTCGCTCAGCTGATGTTCACGTAAACAAATTAAATGATTCCAAATTTTCCTTCATACTTTTACGGGCTTAGGACCAACATAAATGCTTTGCTGCATTGCTGCCTAAGCTACCTAATTTAAAATAGTTATGCTAAAAGCGTTAGGTTACATGTAAAAATAAATCTGTAATGGCCTGCTAGTTATGACGTATTTAAAAATGTGGAATCAAAATTATGTACAATTAATTAAAAAAGAAAAAGTTCTAATTACATGATTTAAAAAAGTTTTGTTACTTACCTAAATCACCTTTGCACTTAGCGACACTTAAAAAATGTTCCAATTGTAGGTACCTAATCAAAATTATTTACAACGATTAAAAAAAGTTATTAGTTAGTTAAACTTCACGATATCGTAATAATTGTTCAAAGTGGAGTCCATTCCTTTGGATACACAATCTTGCACGTTTAATTAAATTGTCTTTTAATTTCATTAACGTGTGTTAATGAAATTAACGTGTGTTAATGAAATTAAAAGACAATTTAATTAAACGTGCAAGATTGTGTATCCAAAGGAATGGACTCCACTTGTCCCTGTCCCTTTTTAAAATTTCGAATGCGTCCTCTATCGCGCGTTTCATTTGTTCACGAGTTTGATGTTCGTTTTTGTACACTAACCGCTTCACTTCACTCCACAAATAAAAATCCAGTGGGGTCAGGTCCGGAGTCCTTGCTGGCCATGCAACTGGACCACCCCGTCCAATCCAGTGATCTCCAAACACGGAATTTAAATGATTACGTACATTACGCTCGTAATGTGCTGGACAACCGTCTTGTTGATAATACAAATTATCTAAATAAGCCAGTGGAATGTCTTCCATTAATTCTGGAATTACACTTTGCAGCATGTTTAGGTATGTCCCACCGGTCAAATTTCCTTCGATAAAAAAAACCCGCGATTGCGTAAAATTGCACCATGGCAACGAATTCCAGGTTGGAGTACTCGTAATTCCGAGACGTCATTATTTTTGCGCAACAACACACCGATAACGTCTTAGAGAAACTGAATTTGAATTATTCCTTGACATGTCACCACTCCTGCGCTGCCCTAAGCGCGCGGGGTGCGCGGGCGCGCGCCTTTCGTATTACCAATCAAATGGGGTTTGTGGGCGGGGTTTGGTCTAGCATTGGCTATTTTTTGTGAGTCCACGTTGACTAGGCGAAGGCATCATTAATGTTATTATCGAAATCTGCCTACTAATGGTTCGCATTATTTATTCACTCATGCGTAAATTAATTCGAGTTATTAAAAAAAAACTATTTTATTTTTTAATTTTATCTTTACAAATCGATAGTGTTTCATGCACTGGTTCGACCCTCCACGGGATTAAAACGATAAAAAAGTAAGCGTGTATATTAGAAGATTAAATGCAAAATCTGTAAAGATAGTAGTTTGTTAATTTGCATACAGGATAGCTTACAACCTTTTTATCGTGTGGATATCCACGATGTATATCCTCCGCCATGAGACGTCTGACGGGTCTGTCAGACTCTTACTGACTTAAACCACACGGTGTTCTTTGTCTTCACTTCTGGCTGTGGTGTGGGCACACAATTGCTTTCTAAACAATCACCCCAGCAAAACTGTTTTAACAAGGATATTTTTAATGCGATGCTTTAGGACAATCACTGAAATAGTGCTGGAGAAGCCGCTTGCTAATGCTAGTATTACGATAGTTTAGTAATTTTATGTCAATTTTGTTAAAACTGCTTACCCTTCAAGCTTCATAAGCTCCAAATAACCAAGAAATAGTAACTTGATATTATTATTTAGCTTTTTATGTAACCAGAGTTATGTATTGTCTGAATTTGTTTGACGTAATAGCAAAGCGACTTTTTTTGTTAAATAAACGAAATTAAAGACTTCTATATAAGGTTTTATATAACCACTCAGATTACTTCGGCTTTTGAAATAGTTCTTCAAGCCAAAGTACATTATGGAATCGATCTTAACGGAAAAGGAATGTTCTAGTATGATTCTTATTTAAAACTGAATGGATCATAAGGGATGCGTTATATAACTACTAGCTACCGCACGCGACTTCGTCCGCGTGGCATAGTTACTTTGGGCTAACGCAAAGATAAAGATGTATCTTTCTCCCCCTTTTCTCATTTTTTTTTTAAATTTTGCCATGTCCGTCTCCAGGGACTCGACTATCTCCGTACCAACATTCATCAAAATCGGTTCGGCCATTTTGGGGGTGAAGACGTAACAAACGAACAAAAAAACTCACTTTCGCTTTTATAATATTAGGAAGGAAGATGACCAAGTAATAAAGTTTACCTATGAATTGAAAAAGTTCTTGATCCTGAGCATCGTAAGAATATGCTCTTAATCCCCCCCATCCCGTTGCTAACCTCAATAGGTTTGACAACTGCGTACAAGGGGGTATATCAAGTTAGCATTGGAAGCATTGCACAGTATTACACGACTTGCAGTGTGCCGAAAATGTTAATACAAATAAATATTGAAAGATATACCGAAATATCAATTTATCATACTAATATAAAGACGAAAGTTTGTCTGTATGTTTTTTTTTTAAACTGTGCCCCACACTAAGAATTTGTCCTGTATCGTAGGTGAGTTTACAAACATTTAAACTCACATACACAAACAGCCAGACCCATAACAACTATCGGTAGGCCATACAAATATTTGTTCCGTGCGGGGATCGAACCCGCGACACGCAGCGCAGAAGCCATTGCGCCAACCGTGTCGTCAATCTTGAGAGCATATATTATATAAATCTATACTAATATTATAAAGCTGAAGAGTTTGTTTGTTTGAACGCGCTAATCTCAGGGACTACTGGTTGGAATTAGAAAATTCTTTTAGTTGGGTAGTCCATTTCTTGAGGAAGGCTATAGGCCAGGGGTGGCGAACCTTGATGAACCAATGTGCCATTTTTCCTAAATAAATGTTGAATGAGGCCACAGACGTGCCATCAAATAATTTTGACTAAGTGATTGTATTAGGAAAATAATTACTATCAATTCGAAACTTTTTTTACTGACTAGTAGAGTCATCGCCAAACGGTTTCTAAGCTAATTAATTTTATTCATCTCTGAAAATAATGAATTTCTCCGGCGAGTTAAAAAATTATAGTAAGATAAAAATATGATTAAAATTGTTTGCGTGCCCAATTCTTTATGTCGCGTGCCGTCATTGGCACGCGTGCCATTGGTTCGCCATCTCTGCTATAGGCTATATAACATCACGCTACGACCAACAGGTGCTGAGCAGCGTGGGTGAAACCACGTGGAACAGCTAGTATCACATATGCGGTATTCCCGTGAACTCAAACATGGTTTTTCGCCTTGGTAAAACCGTGGGGCGCATCTAGTTATGTTACAAAAACAAAGAAATTTATACTAGCCAAGCCGGTTATTTTACAAAGAAGGAAAACTCATTGATTTGCTCATCACTCTTGCGTATTGGCACAAGGGCTTTTGCGCATTGGCCCTTGGTTTTGAAATTGCAGGTGGCGATAAGGTGCAATCCATTAATCGCTTGAAGTTATTGCACTACCTTTATGTCCTCCCACTAACTTGGTGATACCCCCACCCCTCCCTCCCTGCATTACATGTATGTTTTAATAAAGAAAAGATCGGAGAGCGTAGAATAAGTAATAAAAATATACAAAACAATCGCTTGCTGGGCTTTTATAATATAACTAGCTGTTCTCCGCGGTTTCACCCACGCTGCTCAGCACCTGTTGGTCGTAGATGATGATGTTATATAGCCTATAGCCTTCCTCAAGAAATGGACTATCCCACACTAAAAGAATTATCCAATTCCAACCAGTAGTCCCTGAGATTAGCGCGTTCAATCAAACAAACAAACTCTTCAGCTTTATAATATTAGTATAGATACACATGTTTAAAAAAAAGTGGATAGGCGATCGACTGCTGCGCTGTTGTCGCTGGTTCGATGCCCATACAGAACAAATATTTGGTATGGCCTATAAGTGGTTCTAAGTCTAGCAGTTTGTGTATGCGAGTTCTTACAGTGACATACAAGTTTTAAAAAAAATATAAGCTATAAAACTGTACATTCTCATTCAAAACATAGTACCATACTAAGATGCCATAACTAAAACATTACACTGCACACCAGATAGTGATGTGCACAAAACTATAAACAAGGCGGGGTTATCGACACGCTATCGATGTATCGACCTAGACTACGTAGCGTAAACGTCTTGTTTTTGTTGCCTTATCGTGGACGGCGTAGGAGCTAATTAAACATGGAATTGTGTGGAATTTTGCAATTATCATTTTGTGTACTATTTGGTGGGCGAAGATATCAAATACTAGTTGTTGTCCGTTGCTTCGCCCGCGTGATATAGTAAAAAAATATCCTATGTGTTATTCTAGACTAGAATCTACCTCTGTGCCAAATTTCACCAAGATAAGTAACAAACATTCGCATTTATAATATTAGTAGGACTAGTTGTTGACCGTTGCTTCGTCCGCGTGGACGTAAGAAAATCACCCTGAAGGGTTATAGTACTGCCGTGTCGATGGCTCGTTCGTGTTCCACGTGCGCCTCAAAGAAATGTCAGCAAAGCAGACGGGCCCCTGTCGCCGGGGATGCGAACACAACGGGCAAAAGAAGTAACATGGATGGGTTTTAGTCAGTACAAGTCTGATACTCCCTTTCGCTCTGCCCAGAGCGGGAGTGGAATATGAAAAATTCACATCCGAAAAAAAAATGGCGTCCTAATTATCGATAACGCCATGCGGTCTTGTCGATCAATGCTCGTGCGATGGCTTGCGAGCTTCAATTAGTACATGCTAAGAAATCTGTATAATTAAACTCATCGTGCGAAGAGAACTCATCGTGTCATCGTACGATTGATAAACAGTTACCTAAGAAAGGGCCAGATTCAGTAGTGAAAGTTAACAGGACGAACATCGATGACTAATCAACTTGACCAAAATCGTCTGTTCAAATAACAATGAAAAGTTTTTTTTTCTTCGTCATAAATATAACGTTACTCGGCTTGACCTAGATGCTGTGGTTCTAAATTGGCACTGATTAACTATAATGAAAACGTGTCGAAGTGCCAAAATATTCTATTTCTTCGTAGACTGACTGGTTTTCTCAATGTTTTGTTATGATACAGTCAACGACAAGACGTAATGTGCAAAAGAGTAAGAGATAGGTGTTTTTTTTTTGCGGATGAAAAAACGGACTTCCAAAAAAAATTAAAAATGATGTTTTTTTTTTGCAAAAATGTTTTTTATTCATCACCAAAGAAATTAATGATCATTATACAATATCGATATTGCACATAATCTGAAAACATGGACTTGAGACTTATTACTTGACAGTCCAATGGTCATTACGAATTCATTTGCATTAATTAAAGAAATAATTGATCACACTAATATTATAAAAAGAAAAAAAAAATAGTATGTGTGTATGTTTGTTACTCTGTCCTGGTCAAACGGCTTAACAGATTTCTGTGAAATATGGTATGTACGTAGATAGCTCATACCCTGGATTGACACATGGTGGTACTTTTTATCCTGGTCTACGCGAGTAAAACTGCGGGGCGCAGATAGTTAAATTTTAGCGTAAAGACAAGAATGGGCTTTTTCTAAGTTTCTAACGTTCAAGCTAAGACAGAAAACTAAATACCATTTGAGATTTTCACGTGAACGTAACGGAGCTCGTGGCTATATAATAATCTTTAGGTTAAGCCGCACTTGCCTAGGTTGGTCTGTGGATGGGTATCTACCGTACTATCTGTTGGGCCCGGCTGTCATTTGTAGATTCTTGACAGTCGTAACAGGTAGCCAATGTCCCGAAAGTTTGAAAACCAGTATTATCAAAGGGTATCGTATTACCCAGTACTAACTGGGTTGTGAAGGTCAGATAGGCAGTCACTCCATGTAAAATACTGATATTCAGCTGCATCTAGTAAGACTGGAAGCCGACCCCACGTAAACAATTTCTCGACGAAAACATTAAAATAAAACATAGATATCTGCCAATACGACAAACTAAATGAATCACGAATTTAAAAATAACTAAAACGCCAACGCTCGCTTCAAAAGCGTTGTTATTCCGTTTCGGCCTTGGACATATCTACCTACCCACCTGTGGAAGTAAACACGCCTTTTTAATACGTTTGTTTACTGTAGTAAGGTGATATGCTTAAAAAAGATTAACCGACTGCAAAATAAAAAGGTCATGTATTCAAAATGAAAGTGTGTATGTCTGATTATTTCTCATAAACTACTGATTCAATTGTTGTAGTATTTTTAATTAGTAAAGTCGGTATGGTGTCTCTGGTCTAGCTAATTATTGGCACAGTCGGCCCCAAGAAGAGTCTAGACTAGAAAATGCGAATTTCTACTATACCTGAATGTTGAAGGACAGAGCGAAAGGAAGGCAAAGAAAAGATGGATTGTGTAAGAAATGATATGAAGGAGAAAGGAGAAAATGATGCCGTGACGTATGATAGGGGAGAATGGAAGAAGAAAACGTGTTGCGCCGACCTCAAATAGAATGGGACATGGGCAGGAAAATGATGATTAGTTTACTAGAAGCATTCAAGCATATATTATGTTAGCTAAAGATCAGAGTATGGTTTTCGTAGCCTTAAAAAAAACTGTTCGTTGTTTCAGATTCAACAAGCAGGTGCAAGCAATATGCACACTTTGGCCCAGTCGGCCCCACCGCAGATTTTAGGTGAGTTCCTGTCAATTTGTTGCTTTTTCATTAACGTCTATCAAAACATTTTTTTAGGCCATTATAGTTATTATTAACCGACTTCAAAAAAGGAGGAGGTTCTCAATTCGACTGTATGTGTTTTGTTTTTTTTTTTTTGTTAAAATACTTTGCCCAACACTAGGAATTTCTCCTGTATCGTGGGTGCTTTTACAAACATTTATACTCTAACACACGAACAGACCCAGAATATTCCCACCCGCCCCTTGCAAGAGCCAGCCCGCGCTGCTGAGCCAGTAAGTCCAAATCAGCCCATAAATAATTCACTCAGATCCAGCTTGTCCCTTGCTGTCCCTCAGCGACGCCCTAAGCCGAGGCTCGTACCCCACATTGGGTGCCCTTGCGTGTAGTCGCTTAGTTTGTAAGTTTTTCACCCTGGCTGGAGGTCTTAATTTTTAAGGCACCCACAGGATTCGCCCGGTTAAGCAGACGACCTCCTTTTTTTTCTTTTTTTTTTTCGGGTGGGAAATCATCCAATGACTTGTCAGACTTGTACTGACTAAAACCCACCCATGTTCCTTCTATTGCCCTTTACGTTCCGGGGCCGCGGTATCTCTTTCGAACAATCCGCAACCCCGGCAGGCGGAGGCTCTGGCAAGCCCCTCTGCTTACGACAACCTCCTTGGTTGAACCACAGATTACTAAATAGCTACTACGTAGCAGATACATCACTCCAATACAAAAAGGAAAATACCTACGCTATAATAGCCTACAAAATCAAAATAATAATATCAGCTGTTTGCAGCCAAAAGAAATGCACCATAAGTACGCACAAAGAGAGTTGAGATTGTATTGCCCGCCGCGCGACCAACGTGCGGGCGCGTCATCGAGCGAATGTGCTAGGGTTGAACGTATGATGAATTGATGATAATGATAATAAAACGAATGTTGTAGAATCAAATATGTTTCAGTTTAATAAAATGACTGATAATTTTTTTCCTTCTCTGAATTCACGATTATTAAATTTTATTGTGCAAAATATTCTAAACCGCGTAAATAATTTTAATAAATAATCAAAAGGGAAACAGGAGCAAAGTGGAGCAAAATCAATTAATTTCAAAATTTCCAAGATAGTACTGCCAGGCCGATCCATTATTACGTTGTCAAAATTATTTTAAAAAGTTTCTTCTAATTCTTCAATATAATTATTGTATTGAAGTATAATAGTAGAATTATTATATTATTATATTCAATATATTTATATTATCCATATACTGCACAAAAATTACGTGGTTTCGGCATTTTGAAACTCAGCGCGGTAATCACGACGTCGTCGCACGGTGCGACAGCCCACTGTCAGTTGTATCGCCGGCGATACACGAAGCGGTAGGCATAAAACGCGTGGCCTTGAGCGAGTGACGGACGCCTGGTTGAACTGCGAGATGCCATTCATAAAAAATAAAAAAAACCCAGAATTATCTGTAGTATACAAACCCGCGCCACGCATCATAGCAGTCGGCGTCTTGGAGAGGCCTAAAACTTGTTGGTTGCTCATAAACTAAGTTCTAGTTCTATCAAAGCAGTATTTAACAAAATAAATAAAACAAAATGTTTCAAGACAATCTCTTTTAGAAGTCATCTTGCTTGCTTTATTCTGGTCGAACCTAAAGACAGTCTAAGCTTACACGGAGGAGCACGCAGCTTAATAATAACAACTGCTTATCTCAATCTTTCGGTCCTTGGATGACTACCCAGCACGTACAGAGTTCCGTGTCTAAGAAAGCTCTTTGGTTTTGGCTGTCATTTGTAGTTCTTTGAAACCAGGCTAAGAAAAAGGGATCTCGTGTAGGCGATATATCTTGTACTGGCTATATCTTCTGCGTGTGGACCCCGCTGCTTGGGGGTCCAGTTTCCGCATTTTAGTCCTTCAGGTTGGACCATTATAATATGTAGCGTTGTCTCATCATTTCCCTGCCCTTATCCCATTCTATTTGTGGTCAGCGCAACATATTTTCTTTTTCTATTCTCTCCTATCAGACATCCCTGTATCATTTACTCTTTAAAATATAATTCCTTATAACTTCCATCCATTTTTTCAACCCTCTCCGTACATCAAAATTTATATCTATCACTCTTTTAGTCACATGCGTTTCACTGTCTCAAAAATCAAAAAATGGGCACTTATAAAACATCGAGAAAAGGTGCACGGTACAAATTGGGTGTTTCCTATAAAGAAGAACCGGCAAGACTCCATGGTTACTCTTCTCCACATTATAAATTACTAGCTTTCGCCCGCGGCTTCGCCCGCGTTAAATTCGGGGTAACACAGTTCCCCTTGCGCCTTATTGATTTGTAATAGCAACGCTAAGTTTTCCCTTTTCTTCCCTCTTTCTCCCTCACATCCCACTTTAAAAAAATAGGCTATGTCCGTCTCCTGGTTCCGAACTATCTCTGTACCAAAATTCATCAAAATCGGTTTAGCCATTAAAGCGTGAAGAGCTAACAAACAAACTCACTTTCGCTTTTATAAAATTAGTAAGGATAACATTAAATATCTTTCAACAGACATCCGCTCCCCAGCCGGGCCGACAACCCTCCTCTCAGTAGGGAGCGGGAGCTTTGCCCGCACGGCGCCCAGGGCTGCCGGTGGCGGGCCTGTCATCAACTATCTGAAGACCAGCGCCGTTCAGTATGCAGCTAAGCAGCAGCAGCCGCCACAGGTGCCGCAGAGGCTTAAGGTAAGGATTTCATACACCTGGACCATGAGGACCATGTGGATCATAACTTTTATTTACTTTGTTTGTTTTTGACAATTGTCTGGCAGTTAAGTACTAGGGATCTACACTAATGTCCTTTTTTTGGTATTGTTCGTCGTTTCGTTGAGCTCCTTGGGTTATGAGTCGAGCTACATGATAAGTGACAAATGCTTGCACTGACCGGACAGGTCCACTCAATCTGTGTCGTGCTTTCTTAAAAAGACCACTTCAGACACTGTCTGCATAGTCCTCATGTAAGTTGACCAAGATTTTTTGTCTGGACTTTAAAAGAGACTATGAGCTCTGAGTTTGTTTCGGTCGTTTCTTCTCAGAGTAGTCGGGTAAGAAACACTGGACTCATCTAGTTTTTAAAAAAGACGTGTAAAAGTGTTTGTGAAAACCTACTTGAAAAATAAACATCATTTATCATTTACAAAACTCATCTCGGATGGTGTACCCTTGAAGTAGTCAGGAATAGACCTCATGGTTCTTAAGACAGCATTGCTTACATATAGCGGCGGTGAATGCACATACAGTTTATTTATTTATTAAAAAGGCCACCAACAGCTTCTGTATAAAAATATCTTAAAAATTAAAAATTAAAGCATTGGACTTATACAGTTGCCAATTACAGGTTAACCAACATTTTTACATAATGAGTAATAGTAAAAATAATTATGTATTTATAAAAAATATCCTTACTAATATTATAAAAGCGAAAGTGAGTTTGTTTGTTTGTTTGTTTGTTACCTCTTCACGCTTTAATGGCTGAACCGATTTGGATGAATTTTGGTACAGAGATAGTTGGGAACCAGGAGACGGACATAGGCTAATATTTTTTTGAAAAAAGTGTGATGTGAGGGAGAAAGAGGGAAGAGAAGGTAAAACTTAGCGTTGCTATTACAAATCAATAAGGCGCTAGGGGAACTGTGTTATCCCAAATTTAACGCGGGCGAAGCCGCGGCCGAAAGCTAGTATAAAATAAACCACAAAAAATACTTTTTTTAAGATTTAACAGAAGAAGATAAAATTTAACTTTTTTAACAGTTTCTATGAAAATAGTGGTGTTATCTTCATATACCTAAGTCTATTTAATAGAAGAAAATCACTGACTTACTCATCACGAAATAATAAACTACAAGGAGACTTACATTTTACATAGGGGATCTTTTTAGGACGTAGGTTTGTATAGGCATTCTTTTACGAAATCAATAGACTATTAAACATCACGCTACGATACTAGGGAGCTGTGCAGCGGGTAAAACCGCTGGGCACAACTAGTACTTGTTAAGTAGAAGTGTTTGTATAGTTGAAGGCGCTAATCTCATGAACTACTGATTCGATTTGAAAACAAGCTTCGGTTACCACGCCTCTAATCCCAGAAAGGTTCAATACAACAACTTCAATCACCACATCATATTGACAAACTATACGCGAGCTACAGGTTGTTCGAAAGAGATACCACGGAACACAAAGGGCAAAAGAAGGAACATGGATGGGTTTTAGTCACTACAACTCTGACATTCTTCCGCTCCATTTAATTTCTCATTCGAAAAAAAAAACTAACAATATAAAATTAATTAACGAGAAACTATCATAGACAGCCGAACTTTCATTTAGTAATTACAAACACGCAAATAATGCATTAGATTTTTTTTAACAATTATTAATCTATTTCAGACAGTTTAATCAAGAATGGATGAATGATAGATGAATAATGTGACTATTGATCATCTAAAATTTTATAAAGCTGAAGGTTTGAATGTGGATTTGTCAGGAGTGTCCATTTTGGACCCCAGGGGATCTGAAATGGCTACTTAATCAGAATTATAAAAGGTTAATAATATCTACGTAATCATTCGTAAAATGTTCACAAAGTTACAATCCTTACTAATATTATAAAAGCGAAAGTGAGTTTGTTTGTTTCACTTTCACGCCTAAACAGCTAAACCGATTTTGATGAATTTTGGTACAGAGATAGTTTAGACAGAGGCCCTGGAGACCGGACATAGGCTATTTTTGTTAAAGTGAGAAATGTGGGCAAGAAAAGGGGAGAGAAAGATATATTTTTTTATCGTTTAGATAGTTTGGACCCTGGAGACGGGCATAGGCTAAGCTAACTTTATTTTTAAAAAAAAGTGAAAAATTAGGAAGAATCAGGGGAAAAAAAAGGTACCTGCCACCTGTAGTTTTTTCCCTCGCGCTTAATTTATTGTAATAGCAAAGCTAAGTTTTCCCTTTTCTTCCATCTTTGTCCTTCATTTCTCACTTAAAAATATGCCTATCTCAAGGGTTATAACTATCTCTGTACCAAAATTCATCAAAATCGGTTCTACCATTTAAACGTGAAGACGTAACAAACTCACTTTCGCTTTTATAATATTAGTAAGGATTTACCTACGTAAATACTCCTAACTATTGATACGTAGGTGTACTGCAGACCTCTGTCTACTACTTAGGCGTTATTTACGCCAATTCCGCCTACCCCTGTTGAACTGACCCCAGCAAAAGTTCAAGACATCGGAAACTATACAATGCTATAAATAGTAGTTGTTTTTCTTTCGTAAGAAAATAATTGTAGACATTTTAAAAATAGTTTTGTTCAAACAATTGTGTTGTGCGTATCTAAGTTGTGGGTCAATGGGTTATCTTTTCTTTTGTGTACGGAGACATGTTAGTGATGGTAATATGCTCGTTCCTTATAACATGTGACTTACAAATAATTAAATAAATAAAATAAATATCTTGGGACAACTCACACACGGCTATCTGATCCCAAGCTAAGCAGAGCTTGTGGTATGGTAACCAGACAACTGATATACATACTTATATAATTTATAAATACTTACATACATATTATAGATAAATCACACCCAGACACAGAACAAACAATCATGCTCATCGCACAAAGTTTGTCCTGGGTGGGAATCGAACCCACAACCTCCGGCTCAGCAGTCAGGGCCACTAACCAATAGACCAATAGGCCCGTCAATTCACTAAAATATGTGGGTGTACAAGGATTTGTAACAATATCCGTAATTAAAAGAGTGTTTCTTCACCATTTTTCTACATAGAGACCTACGCTTTGTAATCTGCAACTATGGTACTGTCAGTTATTATGACTGGAAAGGTAGCTTTATTTATTAATTGTTATTATTGTATCGACAGTTCAAAAGTGACGGTTATTTTTAATGGGGTGGGAAATCATAAAATAATTTCTTCCGCTCTGGGCCGTGAAGGAGGATTGTCCGACTTTTACAGACTAAAACTCACCCATGTTCCTTCTATTGCCCTTTTACGTTCCGGGGCCGCGGTATCTCTTTCGAACAACCCGCAACCCCGGCAAGACGGTTGGTGTAGTGACTGAGCGATCGACCACTGCGCTGCGTGTCGCGGGTTCGATCCCCGCACGGAACAAATAATAGTGTGACTTATAGGTAGTTTTTTCGGGTCTGGCTGTTTGTAAATGCACCCACGATACAGGAGAAATCTTAGTGGGAGCAACGTTTAAATAACAAACTGGCCTACTTGAAATAATGCATTTGAATTGAATTAAATCCAACCCCTACATAGTTGGGTAATAGCTCGGCACATGACTATAAAGAGATGTCTGCTTATGTAACAATGAATACAATGTTGTGTTAGTCCTTAGCAAGTCTTAATAACTTTGATAATAGATAGCTTATCCATGACCTGTATTATCTAATTAGTAAACAAAACAAAAACAAAGATATTTATTGATCGTTTGTTTTGTTTATGCAATTTTTATGGACTTAGGTTTGTTATGTAATTAGCATAATGTAAAGGTTAGGTCTGTTATCGCTCTTTGAGATTACACCCGGACACCGTAGATGCTGGTTAGGGGACGGTGAGCAATAGGTAGCTCACCTTCCGTCAGTGTAGTGACGACAGGCTGTGTTGATGGCGCGCTCGTGTTCCCCGCGCGCCTCAAAGAGATGTCAGCAAAGCAGAGGGGCCTGCAAGAGCCACTGCATATAAAGGGCAAAAAAAGAACATGGGTGGGTTTTAGTCAGTGAAAGTCTGTTTTCAGTCCATTTTTTTTCTGATGGGATATCTGGGATATAGGTATTTAATTATTAAACCCTATCCAAGTTCCTTTTTTTGCCTTTTGTGTTCCGAGGCTGCGGTAACTCAATTTAATTCAACATGTATTGTGGATCATAGGTTTGTACATAATACAGGTCTTAAACAATTTGATAGACCAGCTATGTCCGCTCTTACATACAATAGTCATATAGGTAGGTAAACTATTTAAAAAATATATTAATATTTCACAAAAACTAAAAGTTACCACCAAAAAAAACGAATTAAGGTAGGTATAAGGTACAGAAGGGCTACTATGACATCTTATAGCAATTCTTATTCTACTGAGTGAAAGAGATGGTGCTAGACACCCTGTATAGCTCCGTCTCTTTCCCTCAGTGGAATAAGAATTGCTTTAACCCTCTATAGCATATAGTAGACTGTAGGCAACATACTGTTCAAAGCCCTCGAATTCGAATGGAATTGATTTCCTAACGTAATCACGCATTGTAACCCGTAGGCTACACTCCAGAATAAGGAATTAGTACTAAAGATCGTAACTAGATGGCGTTACTTGTTTCAAATTGAGATTTTTATCGAGCGAGTTGATATTTACGAAAAGTGGCGGTTGACTAAGATTTCAAAAAGTGATTAAAAATAGTTTTGCTTGTTTTTTGTTGCTGTTTTTGATAAATTGTAAAGGTAAGTGTTTATACTTTATTGTATAACGTTATTTTTGAATACTTTTTGTGTTTTACTTAGTTTTTCTTGTTTTTATTGTTTGTTGCCCGCAAGCTACATTAGGCGTAAAGTGTAAAATATTGTTTGATACGCATCAATACTTATTGCTTTTTTTATGTTTCAGAATGTCTTGCAAGCGACACCTTAGTGATAAAGACATTAGCTCTACGCTAAATTATGGCGCAGATAGTGAAGATGATCTAGATTTTGATGACGACAGTCTTGTTGATCCCGATTTTGTTCCTGAATTGGACACCTTTGAAAATGAGGCTTCCGAAGTAGATATTGATGTGGATTCCCTAATAGAAACTCTAGAAAGTACTGATGAAAATCCTTCCTCTAGCATGGAAACTACACCGTCAAGCGAGAGCACTGCTGGGCCTTCTCAACCCAAGAATCCAAGAACATCTGCTAACGCGAAGCCTACTAAATTGAATTTACGGTGGAAGAAAAAGAATCTAGAGTTGAATGCAGAGCAGCTCATGTTTACGGGAAACAAGAACCTGGGTCCTGATCTTCTTGAGCTAGATACTCCCATTCAGTTTTTCCTCTACCTATTTTCAAATAAAATAATGGAGAAAATTTCTGAAGAGACTAATTTATATCAAGTTCAGAAAGATCCTAACAGTGCTTTTCGTATTTCTGAGGAGGATGTCAGACAGTTTATAGGTATAGTATATCTAATGTCTCTTATCCAATTACCTAGAGTTACCAACCACTGGAGTGCCATACTTGGAACACCTCTTATACAGGAAACCATGTCTTTGAACAAATTTGAAAAAGTTCGTCAAACTTTGCATTTCAATGACAATAGCAAAGATCTTCCTTTGAGCAATCCCGAACACGATCGGATATACAAAATACGTCCAATAGTAGACTTCTTGAATGAGGCGTATAGTAAAGTCCCAATGGAAGAGCATATTTGTGTGGATGAGCAAATGTGTTCTACTAAAGCACGAAATACGTTGAAGAGATACAACCCTAACAAACCGCACAAGTGGGGCTATAAAGTCTTTGTTTTGAGTGGCGTTTCTGGCTTTGCCTATAAAACAGAAATCGAAACAGGCAAAGAAAATGTGGTGTTACAAGGAGAGCCAGATTTAGGAGCCTCATCTAACGTTGTCGTGAGGTTAGCGCGTATGATTCCGAGGCATCAAAACTTCAAACTCTATTTTGACAACTATTTTACTTCTCTTCGTCTGATGGAATATCTGGCTAAAGAAGGCATTTTCAGTGTCGGTACTATTAGAAGAAATAGAATATGGGATTGTAAGCTGCCATTAGAAAAGACAATGATGAAAAAAGATAGAGGCTATTCAGAAGAATACGTAGCTGATGTCAACGGGATCGATGTTTCAACTGTCGCATGGAAGGATAACAAGATTGTCAGTCTGGCTTCCACCTATGCAGGGCAACAACCTGAAACTGATGTTCGAAGATGGGATAAAAAGAACTCAAGGTATGTGAGCATAAAGCGACCTAACGTGGTTGGAGAGTATAATCGCCATATGGGTGGCGTAGATCTTCTTGACAGCATCATGGGAATATACAAAATTCGTTTGCGAAGCAAACGATGGCCTATGAGACTATTTTATCATTATTTGGATGTCACGATATCCAATGCATGGATACTTTACAAAAGAGTTTGTAAAGAAAAAGATATTCATTCAGGTTGCTTATCATCAGCGGATTTTCGTTTGGAGGTTGCTGTGACCCTTTGTAAAATGGGTGTGAAGCCTAATATATCTAGTCGGCGGTCACTTGAGACCGAAATTCAAGCTAAAAAGCACAAAGGTCCTGCTCAGTATGTGCCTCCAAAAGCAGTCCGGCAAGATCAGATTGGGCATTGGCCAGGATGGTCTGATAAAAAAATGAGATGCAAGTTCCCAAAGTGTGTTGGATTTACCCACAATAAGTGTGAAAAATGCGGAGTAGCCTTATGCTACACAAAAACCAAAAATTGTTATAAAAACTTCCATCTTTCATGACTTGTCATTATACTGCCGTACTGTTGTAAGTAGGTATAGATTTTCACCACTTACCTCAGTGTTGCTTGCAGGCAACACTCCCTATTTTTGCATTTTTGTTTTAAAATAATTGAAATAATAAAAAACCAAAAAACACGGGTATTTTAATTTTTTATTATTATCTCCAATCCAAAAAATCAAATAAATCTGAGTTCATGAGTGATAGAGGGTTAAGAGATCATAATAGGGTAGCAGATCAAACGGAACACATCATGACTGAGGGATATTATATTGGAGCAGTGATTTGTCCAATAAAAAGTCTTTTAAAGAGTAGTAGAACTTATCTACTAACAGATCATCGTCATCAACTCTTTTAAACCCGCAGTTCATTATGCAATTAGTAACTAATTAGTAATGTATGCCTATGGCTTCATCTTTGGATGACATACAATACTGGTAAATAAGCAGAATCCGACGATTATCTTCCAATGGCATTCTCCATGAATCCGTCATCTCAACCTGTTATTAAACTCACCACAAACCATATTATTTATTATTCGTTTATTTGATTTGTATATGTGTATTAGTATCCGTATAAAAATATACGTTTTCGTTTATAGTTTATTTACCCAAAGGTTGACTGGTAGAGAATGCCTTATGTCATTAAGTCCTCCTTTGTACCACTATTGTACATGAAGTTTAAATAAATAAACCAAATAAGCACCTAATACACACTTGAAACATTTTAAAACCCTGTCTTTTTTCCAACAGGCTCTACCACCTCAGCAGCCGAACTTAAGCGCCCTACCAGCAGCCCTAGGGCGGCAGTCCCCCGCCCCCGCGCCGCTGGCGACGCCGCCGGGCGTGGGCCCCGGCGTGGTGCCCGGCGGGGTCGCCCAGCAACAGGCCGCTGGCCAGTTCCAGCGCCTGAAGGTGGAAGATGCGCTGTCATACCTCGATCAAGTGAAATACAAATTCAATACGCAGCCACAAGTCTACAACGACTTTTTGGATATCATGAAGGAGTTTAAGAGTCAGACGTAAGTGTCATTTTAGTTTTACTTTTTTCATTTTCATGCTGCATTGGTGAATAGAGATCTGGTCACACTTAACGTGCTCCCTCACAGGGGACATTCACGTGTAATGTAACGTTACAGATTTGAGCATTACTTCAGTGAAGAAGAACCGAGCATTACAATGCTTACCTTGTATGCATACAATGTGTAATATCTTGATGAAATCGACTAAAAGCTGCTTGACATGCTTGAAGTCGAATCTATAATGTTACATTACTCGCGAATGCTCGTCAATCAGGGGGGTAGTATTGTAATGTGATGCTCGAAGTCGAATCTAAAATAAATAACAAATATCTTGGGACAACTCACACACGGCTATCAGATCCCAAGCTAAGCAGAGCTTGTGTTATGGTAACCAGACAACTGATATACATACTTATATACTTTATAAATACATACATATTATAGATAAATCACACCCAGACACAGAACAAACAATCATGCTCATCACACAAAGTTTTTCCTGGGTGGGAATCGAACCCACGACCTCCGGCTCAGCAGTCAGGGCCACTAACACTAGACCAACAGGCCCGCCGAAAATGTTACATTACACGTGAATGCTCCCGGTGAGGGAGTACCTTTATGCGAATCTTGCGACGGGACGCGTCGTTTTGTCTTAATGGTTTTATTAACATACAAGTTAGCTGACTTACCCCCGAATACTGAAACGTCACTCAAAATTTAAGTACCACTTAAATTTAACAGAGACTCAAAAGTGACGTTTGACAATACAAAATCTATTGTTTAAGAGCTGCTCAAATGTTAAGCAGCCCTCAAACTTTGAGTGACGTTTCAGTATTCGGGGGATAATGTCCTACATCTCTCGTAGGATTCGCTTCAGTTTGATCAGAGCTTAAGTTTAGGTAAGGACATAAATTACAAAAATATAAAATTATAATTTCATGCATGTTTGTTCACAGTTTTAATGTTTTTTTTTTTATTTCAACCTCCTTGAAAAAAGGAGGACGTTATTTTGACTTTGTATTTTTAGGGTTTCCTATCTCTTAAAGCGGAGCCCTTATAGGATCACTTGGTTGTCCGTCTGTCTGTCTGTCAAGACCTTTTATTTCGGAAACGCGAAAAGGTATCGAGTTGAAATTATAACTATATATATACTCAAACCTGTGGTCCCTTGAAGCTATGAAAAAATCAACCGTCTAAGTCTATGCAGTCAAAACAATATGGCCGTTTATGTCGCAAGTTTGTAGGGAACGGGTGTTTCTCGCTTGCCCGGTATTTTGTGTGTTAATATTAGATGTGAATATAATTCAAAAATTGTATAAATAAAGAAATATCCGTACGTTATTATTTAATTAAATTAG
Source organism: Ochropleura leucogaster (assembly GCA_958449745.1). Lineage (NCBI taxonomy): Eukaryota > Metazoa > Arthropoda > Insecta > Lepidoptera > Noctuidae > Ochropleura > Ochropleura leucogaster. The sequence continues at coordinate 1,722,140 of OY288227.1, forward strand.
TGTTGTGTTTTGCTTATCCGATAATTTGCTACTTTGGCTTGTTGTAATGACAGTAGAAAATAGTACTTTATATGGTTAAATTAGTTTATTTTCTCAATAAGAAATCACAAGGTATTCACTTACTCAAGAACATTATATGGAACTTACAACTATAGTATACAATTCGCATTGACAACCATAGTAGGTAGATCTTTTTCTCTCTTAAAAGTAACTTCTTGAAATGTATAAGTAGATTCATCTCCCATAATATATTCCTATCATAGTACACTTTGCTTCTCATTAACCCATTTAGTCGTTAACTGATAAAACGTCTCAACCACCATAACTACAAGAATGATGAAAACAATTACCGTTTGAATACAATGAAAAAATTAATGGCTGCAATTTTAATTGTACTGACTACTCTCATTTCATAAAACCGACTACTAACAATTATCCTCCATCTTAATTTTAGTTTATATTGCAGTATTGACACCCCAGGCGTCATCACCCGGGTATCGAACCTGTTTAAAGGGCATCCGGAACTGATAGTTGGCTTCAACACATTTTTGCCACCGGGATATAAGATTGAAGTTCAGAGTAATGGACAGGTAAGAAAATAATTTTTGTTATTGATAGATTTGGCTGGTTAATGCGACTGCCGTGTAAGATGTTCTGGGTTTGAGCCTCTGGTTAGCTATTGTTTTTGGGGTTTTTGTTATTAAGGCAGATGTGTTGTTGGGGAGTTTGTTCCGCTACTTTTTCTTCCCAGCACACCAAGAAGTGTCGAAGGGCGGGGCGTTTTTGTGGGACTGTGTCTTGTAATGTGACGTTCAAAAAGTGCTGATTATCAGCCTAATTTGAATAAATGGCCGTTGATTTTAAGGTTTGCTTAGTCCAAGTTTTTGCCAAACTAGTGGCAATTGACTCGCTGTTAAATATGTGATATACTGTCAAATCCACCCATCAATTACACGTTATGTTATTTTTGTCCTCAAAGTTCTCGATATACTTAAACTTTTCTCAAGATGAACTTTTCACAATTGCCATAATATCTCTAAAAGTAACGTGAGCAAGGGTAAAACGTCGAGAAATTGTGCACCGTCTGAGTCGGTCGTTTCCTATGGAGAAGAGTCGGCAAAAATCTCCTTGGTTACTTTTAAAATCACAAGTAGTCATAAAGATGGCTAATAGGACTCGCCAAATGGGCGAGCTCTTTATCCCCCCCATCCCGTTGCTAACCTCAATAGGTTTGACAACTGCGTACAAGGGGGTATATCAAGTTAGCATTGGAAGCATTGCACAGTACTACACGACTTGCAGTGTGCCGAAAATGTTAATACAAATGAAACAAAACACTGGCCATCATTTTTGTGAAGAAGAGTGTACTGTCATGTCTACATTGGCTATGATTTACCATAAACAGCCTATAAACCTTTTTGGAAGATTACATTGCAATGATTCCTTAAAACTAAATGTTTTTTAAAGAGTAACCATGGAGTTTTTTGCCGCTTCTTCTCCATAAGAAACGACCAACCCGAACCGTGCACATTTTCTCAACGGTTTTATCCACGTGAAATAAAAATATTTTGATTATTAATCCAGTTTGAAACTATCTATGCCATATTTTATCCAAATACGGACATAAGTCCATAGTTCAATCATACATCCTCAAACTTTTGCATTTCAATAATATTAGTAGGAATTTTCGTTCAGGTAGTCCCTAGTCTTAATCCAATCAGGAATACGGTTACATAAGCCATCAAGCTCGCCATAAACGAGGTCAGTTAAGCGAGTTCGCGCAGTCAGGGTGAAATCACTCACAAAGATGAGCATTCCCCTTTGTGTCATTAAGAATTTCAAATCCCTTGCAAGGAAACTCTCCAATCAATGTTGAAGTGCTATCGATGCAGATTTTATCCTCTCCGCCAAAGGAAGCATTAACTTGACAGAATGAGATATATTGCTCGATAACTCTTAAACATTCATGATGCAAATATCGTCATTATTTTCCTGCCCTTGTCCCATTCTATTTGGGGTCGGCGCAACACGTTTTATTCTTCTTTTCTCCCCTGTCAGACGTCACGGCATCATTTACTCTTTTCTCCTTCACAATAAATCCATATTTTCTTTAGCCTTCTTCTCCTCCATCCATCAGTGTGTTACAAATGTGATCTAGCTTAGTTAATTCTCAGTTATACAAGATGTAAACGGACTCTCAAACTAAGAACTGTGTTTTTGTTTACAACTTTTGTTATTTTTTGGACTACAGTTGTGAACTGGTCACGTTTCGGGCGAGCATTGCAAAGTCTTGGACTAAATACTGCCGTTATAAGACAAGGGCGCATCTGAAAAAACCGCTTTGCAGAATAAACCTAACAAAAAAAAACTTACGAATATTTTTGTATTTTTGATAGTCGCTCTATGTAAGATGTCCGGTTAGACTGGATATGCCCATCCCAACATAGTTAATTTCCACGGTAATGCCCTTTTTTATTACGTTACAAGAATACGGCGTCGTCCCAATTGGGAAGGATCGTGTGAGGACACGTTTCGTTCGATAAAAATGGTCTATGAAGCATTTTTTGACTGACGATGACAGCGGGCTTAAATTCTGTGTAATTGAATTCATAGTGCGACGAGAACGCATCGTGTTGTCGTACGATCGATAGCCAGATAGAACAACGCTCAATACTAGACGGTATACAGAATACTAAAACCTTCTATTACTCCACAGGTGTCAGTATCGATGCCGTCTCCGACCGGGTTCGGCGGCACCGGCCCGCCCGGTAGCGGTGGGGGCGGCTCCAGCGTGGTGTTGGGCGTGCAGCATCCACCGCCGCCGCCCCAGCCGCAGCTTGTGCATCTATTGCCGCAGGCGCAGTGAGTATTATCTTAGTAAAGGCTTGGTTTTTCACTTTTTCGACATCATTTTCCTGACTTTCATATTGAGGGTCAGCGTCTTCAATAATAGCTACGACTGTAGTAAAAAAAAACAGATAGGTACTCTTTATTTGGGGAATGATGTTGCCAGACAGTGGAAAAATCAGTTTAGTATCTTAGATATTATTAATTTTTAGCAGGTCTTCCAGGGAACCTAAAACTATGGGATAGGAATGCCCGTCATTGTCATATCAGCCCGGAGTATCCCACTACTGGGTAATAGGGCATCTCTTAATTCTTATTCTGAGCGTCTCTTATCCAGGTGTTTTCCGCATTTTGTCGATTTTGATCCAAATTTTTTTAGGTTTAGAAATGCCCATAATTAACTAAATTATTTTGTTATAAAGCTCCCAACACTAAACATAGATAGATAGATAGAAAAACACAAACATAGTCTGTCATGTCTATCTAATTTATTTATTAAAGAGAATATGTACAACATAACAAATCCAAGCAAAATAAACATATTTACAATGAGGAATAATGGACATCCTGCCCTTGTCCCATTTTATTTGGGGTCGGCGCAACACGTTTCCTTCTTCCATTCTCCCCTGTCAGATGTCACGGTATCATTTACTCCTTTCTCCTTAATTCTTTACAAAATCTATCCACTTTTTCTTAATCCTTACTAATATTATGAAAGCGAAAGTGAGTTTGTTTGTTTGTTACCTCTTCACGCTCTAATGGCTAAACCGATTTTGATGAATTTGGTACAGAGATAGTTGGGAACCAGGAGACGGACATAGGCTATTTATTTTTAAAAAAATGGGATGTGAGGGAGAAAGAGGGAAGAAAAGGGAACACTTAGCGTTGCTATTACAATTCAATAAAGCGCAAGGGTAACTGTATTACTTCAAATTTAACGCGGGCGAAAGAAGTATAATTATAAAAGTACTAGCTGTGCCCCGGCATGCGTTGCAATGCAATTTTGTACCTACCTGCCTACCCTACATATACCTATCGTACATACCCTACCTACCCTACATACCCTACATACCCTACCTACCCTACATACCCTACCTACCCTACCTACCCTACATACCCTACCTACCCTACATACCCTACCTACCCTACATACCCTACCTACCCTATCTCTCAAGTTGGATCGAACTGCACATGGTGTGCGAATTTTATAATAATCGGTTAAGTGGTTTAGGAGTCCATTGAGGACAAACATTGTGACACGAGATTTATATATATTAAGATTAATTCAAATACTTAAGTAAAATTTCTAGGTTGTTTTAGCCTGTCTAGGCTTCGACTTAGGGTCTAAATTGCGTAATAACCGCTAGACCATCTCTCTTGATGAATTGAAATACTTGACGAACGCTAGACGATGGTCTGCCGATCGTCAATATTTCAGTAGAGATAATAGTAGTCTCCTGATGAATTTAACAGTGTCGGCCATGTTTTAAACAGTTTATTTATCTTAGACCATACAGCACAATCTAGAAATTCACCACTAAAATATTAAATAACAAACAAAGATAGCACCCAACAAAAATAGCTAAGTTAGCAACAAAAATATTGACTCGTACGCGCGGCGCAGGGTGAATGAACTCGACCAGCTGTTGCGTCACGCCTACATAGTACATACAGCTAGGTTCCCGATTTACATAATACTGAATAAACTAGCGTTTTGTGTGTTATTGTTCGTTTTGATTTTGTCGTGTGAAATGGTTATTCACCTTAGATGCAAAGACTTGCTAGTTAATTTACTGTCAAAACGGACTTTTCGTTCGCATTGTCATTTTAATAAATTTACTAAAACAGTATGTTTTTTATGGGTTCCGTACTTCAAAAGAAAGAAACTGAACCCTTATTGGGTCATTTTCTTGTCTGTCTTTCAAGACCTTTTATATCGGGAACGCGTGGATGTATCAAGTATTTGGTTTTAACCAAATACTCAAGTCTGTGGTCCTATTGTTCTGTGAAAAAAATCAACCCTCTGAATTGACGCAGTCAAAAGATATGACTGTTTATGTCGCAAGTTTGTACGAAACCCTCGGTGCGTGAGTCTGACTTGTTCTTGTCTGGATTTTTTTTAAATCTTCCTTTATCGTGTAGTTAGTGACTAATTTAGTGACAGTTATTATACCGCCCATGGTCCTCCGACTTTACTGGTGCTTAGAAATCTCTGAGGAATGCTGGTTTCCTTGACTAAGCCAAGTAATAATGGTACAGTAGGCAAATGAATCTGAAAAATTACAGGATCTGGGTTTAAACATAAGACCCATCCATCAGGAATTTCTTAGAAGCGGTCACAGAGAGATTTGTGCTTGATTGATGACAGTAGGCTCGCCCACCCCCTTTTAGATGGAACTTAAACTCAACTGACGACACGGTTGGTGCAGTGCGTTTGATTGCTGCGCTACGTGTCGCTTATTCGATCACCGCACGGAACAAATATTTGTATGACCTACAGATGTTGTTCCGGGTCTGGCTGTTTGTGTATGTGAGTTTAAGTGTTTGTAAACGCGCCCACGATACAAGAGAAATTCCTAGTGTGGGGCAAAAATTGTCATAATTCAAAAACTCCGTTTAATTTAAGAATTCTTAGTGGAATGCGTAATAACTGAAGTTCTTGTTCATAGGGAGGTGGAAAAAGAGGCGGTGCGACGAACTAACTACTCTAACATGGAAATGTAAGTATTTTTTTTTATTAAATACTTTACTCCAAGCAACATGTGACTAGAGTCAGGGATGTTGAAGGACGGGGAGCCAAAGGAAGGCCAAAGAAAAAATGGATGGATTGTGTAAGGAATGATTTGAAAGAGAAAGGAGTAAATGATGTCTGATAGGGGAGAATGGAAGAAGAAAACGTGTTGCGCCGACCACAAATAGAATGGGACAAGGGCAGATGATGATGACTCCAAATATAAATTTTCCGGTCTTTAATTTACTGTCTAGGTAGCAACACGTCGCTGCTTAAATTCGAAAGAGGCACAATTTCGAACATTAATTTTTTTGTTCAGGAGAGCCTATCAAAAAGAGCTCGTGGCTTAATAATAGCGGCCGTTCGGGTCGATATTTGGGTTAAGTTGCTTGCCTAGGTTGATCTGTGGATGGGTGACCGCCCGTTGCATACCGAGTTTCCTCCGTGCCTCGGAAAGCACGTATAGACACCACACTGTTCAATGCGAAATAGAAAGACGAAACGTAAATAACTGGCTTGCTTTCTATGAGAGAAAGAGAGACAGACAGACAGAGAAACGCGCACGGCTTACAACTATAGCAAAAAGTTGCGTTACAACTTTTGGTCTGAAGCAAAAAGTGTCGTTACAACTTTTGGTCTTAAGCAAAAATGTCGTTACAACTTTTGGTCTTATTTTTTACGTCTAGCCCCTTTTCGCACCGCGCGATAAGGAACTTCGTTCCGAAAATAATAATTAATTATTTTGATTCGTGGCCCTTTTGAATTTAAGCAACAAGTGAATTATTCTCCTAACAAACTTTTTCCCCTCTCAGGTCGGTGAACAACGCGATCGTCCACAATTTATCAGTGAATGCAGCTCCTACCAACTCGCTGCATCAGATCTCTCAAGCTCACCAGCAGATTGAAGCAGCCGCTATACACCATGCTTCTGCTCCTGGTAAGAAATATCAGTCTAGTAGTTTTGCAGCCTATTTGATACAAACAAACAAATCTTTCGTCTATATAATTATAAATTATATAAATTTATTATAAATATAATTATTATATATTAATTATAAATTATATAGTATTTATAAATTATATAAGTATGTATATCAGTTGTCTGGTTACCATAACACAAGCTCTGCTTAGCTTGGTATCAGATAGCCGTGTGTGAGTTGTCCCAAGATATTTATTTATATTTATAATATTTTAGTACAGACACACACATGCACATCTTCAAAATGATGAAATTAATTACCGTTCGATTCTAATGATAAAAAATTGCGGCTGCTCTATTTGAGTTCTGATTATGTTATCAACACCCCCCAACCCTACACGCTACCTACTGTGACGTCGTACTATATGTTGACGCTACTGCACGCAGGGTCCGGGCAGCCGTCCAACCCGTCGCACGCTGCGCCTGCGCCGTCCAGTCAGCCGGTGGAATTTAATCATGCTATTGAGTATGTTAATAAAATTAAGGTGAGTTTCTTTTTGTCTGTTAAAAAATGGTCCAATAGTGTTTTTGTTCTAATACTGTGCATCAAGCTAATTAAAATAATTTTCATTTTTAATTATTATTTGATTATTACTTTTATGCAAATTAAAAATGTTTCCTTTAATTATAAACATTAATAATTGTTATAATTAATGAAAATGAATTCATTTTGTTTATGTAAATTTAAAAATGAATACAAAAGTTTAAAATTATTTTTCTGATTACATAATTTGTAAGGTATAACATAAAAAAGAACATTGTTTACCTTTATAACTGTTCTAAATGATATTATAGTTCTATTATAGTCCATTTTTACTTTTGTTTAGATTAACCACTATCCCTACCAAAATGATGAAATTAATTACCGTTCGAATCTAATGATAAAAACTTGCGGCTGCTCTATTTGAGTTCTGATGTCATCCAAACCCCAAACGACCACCTACGACCCATCACCAGTCTTCTAACCCACCATCATCTTGTCTCCCCATACAGTCCCGGTTCTCAAGACAGCCGGACAAGTACAAGAGGTTCTTGGAGATCTTGCACGCTTATCAGCGAGGGCATCGCGAGATGAAAGAGCCACAGGCCAAACTGCAGACGGAGGCTGAGGTTTATTCACAGGTATGTGATCCCTATTATTATTATTTGAACATTATAACGTTGTGGGGTCAGAGTCAGATAAATTTTTCTTAGGACTCGTTGAGGTTTATTACTAAACTAGCTTTCGCCCGCGGCTTCGCCCGCGTTAAATTTGGGGTAACAAAGTTCCCTTTGGCGCCTTATTGGTTTGTAATAGCAACGCTAAGTTTTCCCTTTTCTTCCCTCTTTCTCCCTCACATCCCACTTTTTTAAATAAATTAGCCTATGTCCGTCTCCTGGTTCCCAACTATCTCTGTACCAAAATTCATCGCAATCGGTTTAGCCATTGAGGCGTGCAGAGGTGCGTGAAGAGGTAACAAACAAACAAACTCACTTTCGCTTTTATAATATTAGTAAGGATAGCTTAACACCCTAGAGAAAATCTGGTACTTACAGCAATTTGAATGTTTTAAGCTTATTTCCTACACATTTTTACGACAACATATCTGTATACTGTGTAGTCTTTGACACATAAACTATGACGTCACTACCGACATCATCACGAACAATGCGAAGTTTTGAGTTTGCGTCCCATTTTACCAAAAACACAGAACATAAAATAATAAACTGTTAAATAAGTGTATATTAAGTGAATATTGACGACACGGTTGGTGCAGTGGCTGAGCAATCGACTGCTGCCCAGCGTGTAAAGGGGTCGATTCCCGAACGGAACAAATATTTGTATGGCCTACAGATAGTATTTTCGAGTCTGGCTGTTTGTGTATGTTTAAATGTTTGTAAATGCACCCACGATACAGGAGAAATTCCAATTGTGAGGCAACGTTTAAAAAAAAGGTAAATAAATAAGTAATGTAAATGTAATAATATAAAAAAAAGTTTTTCATTGCTTGCATATTTCCCTATTTTCGTTCACTATTTGTGGTAATTTTACAACTGTCCGAGGTCTACGTAAATAGTATTTACAGCCTAACATGCTTTTAGAGGTACAGACGTTTCGGATGATCAGCCATCCACGAACAGGCTTTAGCAAGAGATTCAGCATTTTAGAGCCTGTTTTGTTCTAGTTATCCAACACATACTGATCTTACCTTCCTCATCAGGTGGCTAAACTGTTCGAGAACCAAGACGACCTGTTAGCGGAGTTCGGTCAGTTTCTCCCGGATGCTAAGGCGGTGACGAAGCCTGTACCAGAAGTGAGGGAGCGACACTACCCGCATGTGAGGTCTCCGCCTGTGCCTACACATCACCAGGTAATTATTAAACAGTTCATAATTCTGATTTTGTCTGAGATTTAGAAACTAAACAATGAGGAAAATATGTTTGTCATTTTTTTAGTTAAAAACATAGATGGTCATATCTTTTGACTGCGTAGATTTAGAGGGTTGATTTTTGCACAGCTTCAAGGGAATATGGACTTGTATGTATATGCTTTTAATTTGAACTCGTAAGGAAAAACGGAACACTTGTTTTGGGGTGGGAAATCACCTAATAACACTTCGAAGTGTTAGCGGGGGGGGGGGGGAGTGTAAGACTTAATTATTGACTAAAACCCACCCATGTTCCTTCTATTGCCCTTTACGTTCCGGGGCCGCGGTATCTCTTTCGAACAACCCGCAACAAAACGGAACCCTTATAAAATCACTTTGTTTACCATCTGTTTTTCGTCTAAACGTTAGTCTACGCAGTCAAAAGATATGGCCGTTTATGTCGCGAGTTTGTACGGAACCGTCAGTCAGCAAGTCCCAAGACCACTTGGCCGGTGGCTAAATAATAATAGCCGCTCGGGGTCTGTCTTTAAACTGCGCTTGCCTGCATATACGAAGTTTCTTTTGTGCCTCAGATAGCACGCTAAGGTTTTGCTGTCAATTGTAGATTTTTGACAGTCATTAAGAGCGCTTTCACATTTAGGCGACTTTAGCAGCGCGACAGTCGCGCGTCAGTCGCGCGACTGTCGCGCTCTCAGAATTTGATAGTTTGAACAGAAGCGCGGCAGTCGCGCGCTGTCGCCGCGGCCGCCGCGTGCGCTCAGTCGGCGATGAGCCAGTGTTGCAAACGTACGTAATCATAGACTACACAATGAGCGAGTTCTTATAATGTGAAGGAATGCGCTTCTGCTGCGCTACTGTCGCGCTGCTAACGTCCTAATGTGAAGTGGCACTTAAGGTAGTTAATGTCCTGAAAGTCTGACAACTAGTCTTAGTACTGGGTTGTGGAGGTCAGATAGGCAGTTGCTCCATGTAAAATACTGGTATTCAACTGCATCCAATTAGATGGAAGCCGACCCTAACATAGTTGGGAATGTTATTGTTTATGTTCGGATATAAGTAATAGTGTGAATGTGACGTTGTTGTAGGTGTACAAAGCGTACATAGAGCTGGGCACGAACGAGCTGTCGCCGCCCGCGCCGGCGCGCGAGCCCGACCCGCCCGAGCGCCGCCCCGCCGAGACGCACGCGCCGCACCACGCACCCGTGAGTACCGCACGTACACAGACACACTGTATCTAACATGGGTAATTAGGGTCCAGTGGGGTCTAAAATGACAAAAATCAACAACTTCTCAATTTTTACAACTAAATTACATTTTTAAGAGAGGAAGGCCAAAGAAAAGATGGATGGATTGTGTAAGGAATGATATGAAGGAGAAAGGAGTAAATGATGCCGTGACGTCTGATAGGGGAGAATGGAAGAAGAAAACGTGTTGCGCCGACCCCAAATAGAATGGGACAAGGGCATGAAAATGAATGAATGAATGAAAATTACATTTTTAAATGCCCGCACGTGACAACATACCTCGCCGTGTATTGCGGCACGAGTGTCGATAACTCTGTTATCAGATAAACAAACTAACATGATAACTGTTTTATTGATAAACGATAACATTGTTTACTCGCCGTCATATTGTAATAACATTGTTGTTTCGTTATTTTAGGGGACGATATTTTTATAGTGTAACAGTTTTACCTATTTGAAATGAAGGAGAGGAGTAAATGATGCCGTGACGTCCGATAGGGGAGAATGGAAGAAGAAAACTTGTTGCGCCGACCCCATAATATATACCCCATAATAGAATGGGGCAAGGGCAGGAAAATGATGATGACGAGTTTTATTTGAAAAGTCAGTTATTTTCAATTAATGCTTTATATATATATATATAAAGAATTCCGCCGACAAACTGTTACGCAGTTTGGTGGGTTTACTAAATGATTTATATATTAAAAAAAAAAGAGAAAATCACTGACTCCCTCATCACGAAATCTCAGAAACTTCAAACTTAGCATGGAGGATCATTTTAGGATGTAGGTGCTCACTTAGATAGGATTTTTCAAATAAAATACATATTTAAAAACTTTCGCATGTAATATTACATTACATTAACATCTACATTGTATAGAAATTGGACATAATAAAAAAGAAAACAAAACGTGGCTCTTTAAGTTTTAAAATTCTAGTCCCATTTTTAATATAAAAGAAAAATTGGAATTGTAACAGTTACACAATTCCAATCGATGTAACCTAATGTAAAAACAACATTGTAAAATCATTTTAAAAGAGTTTTCTCTAGAAAAAATATTCTCCATAGAAAATGACTAACCCGAACCATGCATATTCCCTCGATGTTTAATAAGTTTCTATGTTTTGAATCTAATACAGCAGCGCGAATACCAATGCAAAAGAAACATTAATTGCGTCAAAAACATTAGTAGGATAGTAAAATTTCATAATATTACTAGCGGCCCGGTACGTGCTTCGCTACGTATTTACAAAAAAATGTGATGCAGCGCCATCTGCCAGACAAAATTGTGAATCTAAACCATTCCCAGATCCCCTTGAACACGCACAAAAAAATTCATCAAAATCGGTCCAGTCGTTTGAGAGAAGTTCAGTGACATACACACTCACAGAAGAATTATAAAGATTACATTTCTGTGTGTATTAGGCTTGAAAAGGTAAACATTTAGTATTGCAAGCTTGTTACAAAACCACCGTTAATAACAAGTTGTTATATCTCATTGTCCAGCAGCTGCCCAAGCACACGAGCTCTGCGTCCAGCACAGTGACAGCTCCGCCGCAGCCGCATCATCATCTCAAGAGATCTCCCAGCTTCACTTCATCAAGCTCCATGGGTAAGTTCAGAAATCAAAAATTATTATTTCTGAATCATTAATTACATTGCTACAGGTTTAATTAAGTCAAAGATATTTAGTAGTAAATAAATGTCAATTAATTACGGTTTAGTAATGGCAATATTTACAAAAAGAAGAATAGTGCATAATATTACAAAATTTACAATTAAATGATAACAAAATTTATCTATAAAAATCTGATATACAATAATAACATTTTTGACAAAGCTTACTTCGTAGTTTTTGTTTAAGTAAATTAATTCGTAGTTTTAAAAAAACTACTTTGGCAATTTATTAAATAACTGGTGGCATGTGAAAGACACTTTCATGCATTCAGGCATTATTCGTATTTAATTAAAATAAGTAATGTATCCAGCAGTAGGCGCGCCGCCGGCCAAGAAGTCGCGCGTGTCGGGTCTGTCGGGCGCGGCCGTGCGCGACGTGTCGTACGCGGAGGCGTCCAAGCTGGCCACCGTGCACGAGTTCAACTTCTTCGACAGAGCCAGGAAGGCGCTGCGCTCGCAACACGTTTATGATAACTTCCTGAGGTGAGTTACAACTATATCATCACTAGCTTTCGCCCGCGTTAAATTTGGGGTAACACAGTCCTTGCGCCTTATTGATTTGTAATAGCAACGCTATTTTTTTCCTTTTCTTCCCTCTTTCTCCCTCACATCCCACTTTTTTTAAATAAAAGTTAGCCTATGTCCTTTCCTGGTTCCCAACTATCTATGTACCAAAATTCATCACAATCGGTTTAGCCATTAAAGCGTGAAGAGGTAACAAACAAACAAACTCACTTTCGCTTTTATAATATTAGTAAGGAAGTAACGATTATTTGCTTTTTTTAGGGTTCCGTAGTCAACTAGGAACCCTTATAGTTTCGCCATGTCTGTCTGTCCGTCCGTCCGTCCGTCCGTCCGTCCGTCCGTCCGTCCGTCCTCGCTTAATCTCTGTGACCGTTAGCGCTAGAAAGCTGAAATTTGGTACCAATATGTATATCAATCACGCCGACAAAGTGGTAAAATAAAAAATTGAAAAAAATGTTTTATTAGGGTGGCCACCCTATATGTAAAGTGGGAAGTGATTTTTTTTTTAATTTCAACCCTAACGTGTGATATATTGTTGGAAAGGTATTTAAAAATGAATAGGGGTTTACTAAGATCATTTTTTGATAATGTCAATATTTTCGGAAATAATCGCTCCAAAAGTAAAAAACAATGTGTCCCCCCCCCTCTAACTTTTGAACCATAAGTCTAAAAAATATGAAAAAAATCTGAAAAGTAGAACTTTATAAGGACTTTCTATGAAAATTATTTTGAACTTGATTGACACAACAGTTTTTGTACAAAAAAGACAAAAAGTTGTACAAAATAATTTCTGGACTAAGTTTGTAGTATAATCGTATATGCAAGCTTTTTTTGTAACTTTGTTTACATATTTTATTATCCTGAACGTATCTTTTTTCAAACAAAAAAAGAATTATTGAAATCGGTTCTCGCAATCCAAAATTACCACCAAAATTGCGTCTTTGTATTAATTAGTAACCCAATTCCTCGAGAGATGGCGCTGTAGGTACTTATTACATTGGATCGGGTATTACCGAATTGTTCGGTTGGCCTCATAACTGGGAACACTTATTGTGACGGACGGGAAACTACGGAACCCTACACTGAGCGTGTCCCGACACGCTCTTGGCCGGTTTTTTAGGGTTCCGTTTCTCAAATGGAAAATAGGGAACCCTTATTGGATCACTTTTTTGTCTGTTTGTCAAGTCCCTTTATGTCGGGAACACTTGAAAATATCAAGTTGAAATTAAAACAATATACTCAAATCTGTAGTCCTTTTGTGCTGTGTAAAGTCAACCCTCTAAGTCTATACACTCAAAAGATATTGCTGTTTATGTTGTAAGTTTGTGCTGAATCCTCGGTGCGCGAGTCTGACGCTGTCTGGTAAATTATCAAATTAATGTTGTGTGTGTAATCTTACAGACAAATAGCCGGACCTAAAACAACTATTATACAAAATATTTGTTTCATGCGGGAAAATTATTTATTAATGATCCGTCGTTGTATGTTGAAGACAGCACGTTTTGCGTTTTGTTAGTTTACGATATCTTTTCTACGAAAATAACGACGATATATAAAAAAAAACAAAACATTTACATGACTTATGCTTTGAGACAATGATGACAAACCGTGCGATGTGCAAACGACAGAATGTCTGTGGTGATTAGTGATGGGTAATTTTCCGAAAAATTTCAAAACTCGGAAATTTTTCATTTTATTTTTCCGAAAAATTGAAAAATTGGAAAAATAATGGAAAAATATCTTTTTATCGAAATTATTAGTTTAAATGAAATGGTTTATAAAATATAGTTCATAATAAGTTGAAATTCAAAGGATTTAATGCTTTTAAGGCTTTACATGTTGTTTTAATAAAAAAAACATATACATGTGCTAAGTTATATTTGAATACAGATTTAAGGTCAATGGTTTATTTTACTCATAAACATATTACATTCAGTCAAAAAAGTATCGGGAATGGATGATTTGTCTAAGGTTCCAAATTATTTTTTTTGTTTTTTTTTGTAGTTGTTAGATTGCACAACTGTTTTCCATTTTGGCGCGGAGTTTGAGTTGCATCTGTTATTTATATTAAATACAGTGCTGGTTTTAGTAATATCATATATAGTGTGTATTGCAAATTTCATAATGGACAAAAATATCGAACAAAGAGTTTGTCTTAAATTTTGCATCGCCAATGGAATTTCGTGTTCGGAGTCACTGAAAATGTTACAAAAGGCTTACGGTGAATCGACTATATCAAAAACTCGTGCTTATGAGTGGTTCAAAGCGTTCAAAAAGCGGTCGAGATGTGATGGAAGATTTGCCTCGCTCTGGTAGGCCAACGTCTGCAACTGAAGTTAACATCGCAAATAGTGACTGAAAATCCCCATTCAACTCTGAGAGAGATAGCCGCCGAACTTTCTGTATCTCACGAGTCGACCCGTACCATTGTAACTAATCATTTGGGTATGAAACATGTTGCTGCTCGGCTAGTCCCAAAAGATCTGAGTTTTTTCTCCAAAAACTCAATCGCATGAAAGTCACTGAGGACATGCTAGAACGAGTCAGTTCGGACCCAACATTCATGAAACGCATTGTTACTGGTGACGAGACGTGGGTTTACGAGTTTGACATGCAAACTAGTCAACAAGCTTCGGAGTGGCGCCTTCCAACTGAACCGAAACCGAAAAAAATCAAAAGTCAAAGTCATGTTGACTGTTTTCTTTGACTATCGCGGTGTTGTGCACTCTGAATTCTTATCGGAAGGTCTAACGGTAAATAAAGAATATTATTTGAGCGTTATGCGGCGTTTAAGAGAGCAAATTCGACGAAAAAGGCCAGATTTGTGGAAAGAAAATTCTTGGATTTTGCACCACGACAATGCGCCTTCGCACAAGGCTATCATTGTGAACGAATTTTTGACCAAACACTCAACAAATACCATCCAGCAACCACCATATACACCAGATATGGCTCCTGCTGACTTTTTTCTTTTTCCTAAACTCAAATTACCACTTCGTGGCACCCGTTTTCAATCGATAGAAGACATAAAGGAGAATTCGCGGCGAGAACTGAACTCAATTCCGGAAGCAGCGTTTAAAAAATGTTTTGAAGAATGGATTATTCGTTGGCGCAAGTGTATCGTTTCTAAAGGAGCATACTTTGAAGGTGATAAAATAAAGGATGCATAACAGACATTTTGTGTATTATTGATCTTTACCCGGTACTTTCTTGACAGAGTAGTATGTGTAATGAATCAAAAAAATTATTCACTAAAAATGCTGATTACATTCCAAGAAAAAAAAAAGCTTTCAGAAGTCGCCGGAAAAGACAATACTCCAAATTGCAGCTTACCTAGAAGTGATACGTACATATCAGAACCAGATGAGTACATTCAGTACGCTCAACGTTGGTCTAGTCCAGATTATACAGTTAAAGAATCCCAAAAACAAATCCCAAATTCAGAAAAACAGTTTTGTGATGCGGCAGTGATGACAGAACCAGAGTACAAAGCGGAAGAAAATGAGAACATTAGAATTTCAAATTTAATGTTTTGTAAATTTATCTCGCATGAACTTGACCGGTATACCGGTGATGAACGGTATAATCTTATGCAGGAAATCATAAAAGTCTTTAAGAAAAAAAATAAGTAACAGTCTTAGTAATAGGGTACGGAATCCTAAAAATGAGAAATTTTAGTATTTTGATTAAAAGTAACAAATAAAATTTGTTATCTTGTTTTATTTTCTGATCTTGGTCGACTTCCCATTTTTTTCCAATATTTGAAAAATATTTGAAAAATTGGAAAAATATCGGAAATTTTTCATTTTTTCTTTTCTTTTCATTCCGAAATTTTTCCATTACCCATCATTAGTGGTGATACACGCATGCTGCCTTCCTACTGATAGTCTCACAAAAATAAAATAAGTACATAAATATAACCAGTAAATCATGGCCTCGTTTTACACGGGTTTCCTGTACAATGAGAGATCCAAATAAACTGGTTTTGTATAGCTTGATTGTCGTCTTGCTAACCAACGGAGTAGGTGCTGAAATTTTCAAGACATCATTTAGAACATTGATTGAAGACTGAAATACTATGTTTGAAGGAATCCAATTAGACATTTCAGTTGTTTGTTTCGAAGTTAACCAAGTCCCTGCGTTGCCTGTAGTAGACACGTGGCTGGCGTTGTCACGTATGTGACAAGCAAACGCGTACCCAGGGGCCTAAGTTTGCTATTACAAGTGTCAGAACGGTCGATCACTGATCGCATAATGGTTAATTTTGACAAGTTTGGTAATCTACTACATACTAAACTTGTCAAAATCAACCATTATACGAACAGTGATCGACCATTCTGACACTATTGTAATAGCAGACTTAGGCCCCTGGATGCTAACGACAAATATGTGACAAAAATTGAGTCTAAACGAGTGGCTATGCGTAGGACATGCGCGTTCGTTTATGCTCTGTCGTTAAAAAGGTTAATCATGACATAGATCATCAATTTATCAGATAGATGTTGCTGGGGAGGTTCCGTCACTTCTAATCAATTAAAACACTAGGCACTGCCACTTGGCAAAGAGTGGATATTTTGGGGGACCGTATTGTGTAATTGACGTTTAAAACGTGCTTATCTTCAGCCTAGTTTGAATAAATGACTTTTAATGTGGATCCATCTTCTATACGTCACAAATACCAAATGTGTCTTGGAAATTTGAGCACCAACCCTTTCTAGGGCTCAAGATCTTTATCAAAACAAGCAGTTTTTACAACATCTCTGTTATTCACCTAAAACACTCTTCGCAGATGCCTTCTCCTGTTCACCAACGAGATCATCTCGTCGTCGGAGCTCCTGTGCGTGACGGCGCCGTTCCTGTGCCGTCACCCGGAGCTGCAGAAGTGGCTGCAGGACTTCCTCGGCCCGCCCTCACCGCCGCACACGCCTACCAACACTAACGCGCTGCATACTGGTGAGTTATTACAGCTAAGGATATCATTGGTTAGGTATTTCCGGATGGGGTAGTGCAGCGAAAATGGCGTTGTTGTTACTACACTATGAATTTCTTCTGTATATACTCTTTTCACGCATTCACAAATAGCCAGACTCGGAATAACTATCTGTCTAGGCCATACAGATATTTGTAAAAATACAAGATTGCAGTCGTCATCATTTACCAAACCTTGTCCCATTCTATTTGGGGTTGGTGTAACTCGTTTTCTTCTTCCATTCTTCTCTGTCAGACATCTTCCATTCTCCCCCGTTAGATGGTTATGTATAACAAGATGGAAGTAAGAAAAAAAAAGTGCATTGTAACGCACGGTTAGTTGACGATAAAATTGAATGACTTTTGCAGATACAATAATTAATTAGTACATAATATTTTACATCACAATATTTTCTTGTTTTATACTTTTTAAAACGTGATTTTTTACTCACAGTATTTTGAATTAACTCAAAATTATTATATTACACATTATTCTGAGAGCTAAACAAAACCCAAGAATAAAATCAGTTAGCGTTTATCACAGTGCTCTCACATTAATGAACCGCAATGAGATCTTTTTAGAACTTATTAATTAACAACTTCAACAGACAATAACTGCAATGGAAACTAAATATTGCAGTAATTATAACCCCTAAGTTCATAAAAGAGTTAAAGCTAATAACTAATGCGTCTCCATCTTCCTAATTATCAAACAAAACAACTATTTAATGGACCATTAGTAAACAACAATAAGTAGGACAAACAATATTTATTAGTTCAGTTTTAAGTGAACATTTCAACACCGAATATCGGTGATTGACAATATGGAAAGTTTAATTACTAATAACTATGCTGAGAAAAGAGTGTTTTTGGCCTCGTACAGGACGAGGAGTTTGGTTTTATGTATGTCTCATTTTTTTTATTATCTTTGTTTATCTTTTACAAATCGATTTTTTGGATATGAATAATATAGTCCTCCTGACCGTTTTCGTCCACGGCGACCAATCTCATCGGAGATTAGCCATCGGCGCGGGACATAGTTCCGGCGTGTGCGCAGGCGCACGTGCACTCTGTTCCCTCACTCTCATAGTCCGATGGGACGGGAGTATGACACGAGTTGACTGATGGCACTGACACGCAGAAGTCGCAGTAGAACCGCGCACGGAACAAATATTTGTATGACCTACCAGGTCGTTGTTTCGGGTCTTGCTGTTAGTGTGTGTGAATTCAAATGTTTGTAAAGGCACAACGCACCCACGAAACAGGAGAATCTCCTAGTGTGGGGCAACGTTTCGCACCGTGACCGAAAACGATATATAAATGTTTATAATATATACATGTATTTCGGTGTGCGTCATTTAAGCAGAATATAGTAGTCATACGACTGAGTCACACATACAAAATGACGAAAACTCAAAACAATGTTCACCTAGGCTCGGCAACGAGGAAAACCGCATACATTAGTTATTAGCAAACATTATATAATTTTCCTCAAGTGCTCTAGTATATTATGTTAGTTTTGTTAGTAAA
This sequence comes from Ochropleura leucogaster, assembly GCA_958449745.1. Taxonomy (NCBI): domain Eukaryota; kingdom Metazoa; phylum Arthropoda; class Insecta; order Lepidoptera; family Noctuidae; genus Ochropleura; species Ochropleura leucogaster. The sequence goes on from OY288227.1 coordinate 1,741,011, forward strand.
TACCCAGAGTATGGTTAGGTTATAATATTCAAAACAGAATATTGTCCAACATAAATAAGTTTCATCTTTCAGTTAGTGATTTTTGATATCTAGATGTGTTCTTTATATTCAAGTATAATTACGACTATTAAGAAAGCAAGTTGCTAAAGAATTGTTTTGTTTTTTTGAGGTTGTGTGCTATGTTGGTCAGAAACATTGACTTGAAAGTGAATTAGTGTCTTTGCCAACCCAAACAGAGTTCACGTGTTGGACAAGGTACCCTCTTTCTTAAAGGACACCAGTGTCTCAGTACTGTGTAAACTATAGGCTGGTTGTGATGTGTTTTATTGTGACCATAGAATATGTATAAAGCAAAATAATTTTGTCATCATTTCCCTGCCTATTGTTGTCCATTTTCCCCTGTCAGACTTCACAGTATCATTTACTCCTTTCTCCTCTTTACATCATTCCCGTACACAATCCATCCATGTTTTCTTTGGCTTTCCTTTCCCTCTACATCCATCCACATATCTACACAATGCAAAATGAATCTGTGACGATCAATAAATAATTCTATTATTTTAGACAAAAGTCTATAAAAACCCTAGATAAAGTTTCAGCAAAGATATTAAGCAATTTCTGCTGATCCCCATTATAATAACATATAGATGTGTGATATGCTATGTTGTGTATTTAAATAGTCCAAAGGTATACATAATAAAAACATCCCATTTCCTCCTACAGCCTACAGCAATTCAGCCTTCGGAGCAGCAAGCAGTGTTCTATTCGAACGGGAGCGCCCACAAGGAGAGAAGCTGCGGTACGAGCCCATCGGGCAGCTGGGCGCGCAGCTTAGACATGAGAGGCCACAGGGAGATGCAGCTATGGATATAGGTAACGTTATATTTTTTAAATACATTTATTGTTTGTCACAGGGGATATATTCGTCTTTCAATATCCGTTTAACATTAAAAATCAATATTAGTTGTTAATTCAGAGATTTTATCTCACTGTTGCGATGCTCCCTCAGACCTGACGACGTGCAAGCGGCTGGGCACGTCGTACTGCGCGCTGCCCCGCGAGGCGGGCGCGCGGCGCTGCTCGGGCCGCACGCCGCTGTGCCGCGACGTGCTCAACGACACCTGGGTCTCCTTCCCCACCTGGAGCGAGGACTCCACCTTCGTCACCTCGCGCAAGACGCAGTACGAGGAGTACATCTACCGCTGCGAGGACGAGCGGTTCGAGGTGAGCGTGACGTCATTTAAATTATGATATACCTGCTAACGAAACTGTACTGAATGAGACATCCGTGATTCCAGCTGGACGTGGTGATAGAAACCAACGCGTCCACCATCCGTGTGCTGGAAGGCGTGCAGAAGAAGCTGTCCCGCATGACGGGCGAGGACGCGGCCAAGTACCGCCTGGACGACTGCCTCGGCGGACACTCGCCCACCATCCACCAGCGCGCACTGCGACGCATCTACGGTGATAAGGTGGTACGATCGAGTCGGATACTAGGCATGCTGTGCAACACCACCACGGTACTTAGGGATGTTACACTAGGGCTAGTTGGAACCAACTAACTTAATGTACGCTAAAATAATAATATCTTTGGGGTGTACACACCCCGTTTTACCGAAGAAAACAATGTTACCCACTCACAATATTGTGCTGATGGATGCATTGAATAGTACAGGTGTCAAGAAGATATTTAACGTAAAAAAAAATCGCAACTGGAAGGTTCGCAGGTATACCTAGTCTCTAACAAAAAAATATCGCAATTACTGGGAGAACTAGTGCTTTTTAGGCTTCATAAAGGCTATTTTTGCACAAATTAGTAGTTGAAGAAAGAAAATATGTGTTGGGGATAGATTAAATTTGGTGTAGAGGGGTGTATTGTGGGTATCAAGTGACATGGAAAAGTGGTGAAGAAATAGGGTTATTTTTGCCGAGGGGAATATAGGTATAGATAGGGGATTGAAATAGTGTACTATAGTGAAGGGGAGTACATTCGATTCAGTTATCTATGAAAACGCATCTTTGCAAAGTATACTATATTGCAGAGATATCACAAAGAAATGCTATTTCAAAGGTCTGGTTATTTCCAATACTAAGAATTTTGGCTGTGAACAATTTTCGCATAGTTCCATTTAGTTACAGTTAAAATTTCTATTTTATTTCGCATTTTTTTATTATTATTTATACACAGCATTGCATGCCTTTGTCTATGCTCTTTTATATTTAGTTTGTAGTTAGTTTTAAGTTGGTTATGGTATATTTTTTATTCTTTATTGCACTTTGCACTTTTGTTTTTGTTTTATGGTGAGTGAGAATTGCCGATATAGTAGATAAAAGCTTACATTTTGACGTGCAAAGGAGAAGCTTAAAAGTAGGGCAGTGTAGTTTGTATGTGGTGTTAATTGGTTCACTGCAAGTTATGGAAGTCAGTTGACAGTCGCTCCATGTAAAATACTGGTATTCAGCTGCATCCGGTTAGACTGGAAGACGACCCCGACATAGTTGGGAGGAGGCTAGGCAAATAATGTCATGGATGACATAAGGTGTGCTATGTCAAGTTTTGATGTTCATAAAAGATGTCAAACATCAGGAATTTTCTGAATGTGGTTAGTGTTAAACTTTTTAATGTGGAAGATCTATGTCCAGCGGTGAACTAATTGAAACCAATTAACGCCACGTATTTTAAGCTTACTTTACTTGAATTCAGTATCTTAGATAGTCTGTATTTGCCATTTACTCAAACTTCAGCATTTAGACGCTTCGATGCTAGAAAATCCTTCGCGTTTTAAAATCTCCGCGTTAGTAATTTTCCTACTGAAAAATCTCCGCGTTGAAAATATTCGGATTGATAAAATCTTTGCATTCAAAATCTCTGCGTTGTAATCTTTGCACTGAAAAATCTCCGCTTTGGTAATATTCGCATTGAAAAATCTCCGTGCTGAGAATATTCCGCATTAAAAAATCTCCGCGTGGGTAATATTCGCATTGAAAAATCTTCGCATTCAAAATCTCCGAGTCGATAATCTTTGCGATGAAAAATCTCCGCTTTGAGAATATTCGCATTGAAAAATTGCCGACCCAATAATCTTCGAGCCAATAATCTTCGCATTTAAAATCTCCGCCTTGATAATCTTCGCATTCTAAAATGTTCGCGTTGAAATAGTAGAATACATGTTTTGTAAATGGCATATGAGACGGTTGTACGTAGAGTGCGAGTAAGTGGTAGGCAGAGGCTGAGCTATGGTGTATGTGGCAGTGCGGTATAACAGCGTGTGGTTGCAGGCGGTGGACATCATCGCTGGCCTGAAGAAGAACCCCGTGGTGGCCGTGCCCGTCGTGCTGCGCAGGCTCAAGGCCAAGGAGGACGAGTGGCGGGAGGCGCAGAAGGTAATAAGGCGCGATGTTTAGTTGTAACAGTAGCATATTGTGGTAATAAAACCAAATATATACACATTCCGAACATGTTCCTATGAAGTTTCGAGAAAATTGCTCTTTTCCGAGCCTCCAAGTGTGCTTTTAAATCATATATGTCCCGTTTAGTTGGTTAAATAAAACTACAATTAGCTAGATTAAATTAGCTAATTTAACTTCTAAACGACTTAATACAGTGTTCAAATACTTACTATTCTAATAAAAAAAAAGTTGAGACAATGATGACAAACCGTGCGATGTGCAAACGACAGAATGTCTGTGGTGATACACGCATGCTGCCTTCCTACTGATAGTCTCATATATATTTCCTGCACCATGCTTTTACAATGCGATCATTTCTCGAATTAAAATGCAGTCAAAAGATATGTTCGTTTATGTCGCAAGTTTGTTGCCCACTGTTTTCTGGTCTTTCTCTCCCTCTTCATCTATAACTGACTTACAAAAGCATGGTGTATGAATTAAATTAATATTAACATAGTGTCGCACTAGTCCCTACTATCTCAATACTAATAAACACTGATCCTTCACAGGGCTTCAACAAACAATGGCGCGAACAGAACGAGAAGTATTACCTGAAGTCGTTAGATCACCAAGGCATCAACTTCAAGCAGAACGATCTCAAGGCGATGCGCTCCAAGTCTCTGTTCAACGAGGTGGAGTCTGCCTTCGCCGCGCGACGACCAGGTCCTCACGTGGTGCTGGATTATAATATGCAGAGTCGGCAGGAAGGTAAGATACGTGTGTGACTACCTGACTTGTGCGATAACCGGCACTAGACTCTAACGGACGGATGACTCGTGGCGCGGGTTTGATTCCCTCGTGCAAATTGCAACCAATTGTATGGTCTACAGGTAGACTTAGTAGTCTACTACCATGACTGACATTCCAGTGTGGGAAAGACACAAGCTATACAGGATAACTAGCGCTATTTCTTTCCGACACTATAATAAGATTAAAACAATACTGCTTTAAGACGTCATAACCCCACAGGTAGTTCCGTATCTGGCTGTTGTTGAAATGTTTGTAAACGCACCTACAATACAGGAGTAATTTCTAATGTGGCACAAAACCTGCCGGGATTGTTCGAAAGAGATACCGCGGCCCCGGAACACAAAAGAAGGAACATGGTTTGGTTTTAGTCAGTAAAAGTCTGACACTCCCTTGCACTCTGCCCAGAGCAGGAGAAGTTAATAGACTAATATTTTGCACATACTTCTAGTGTGTATGTAATCGGGTTAAAATAAAGCTAGTAATCATTATTTTATAATTAAATGGTTACAACACTGACCTTGGTATGAAGGCCGTTCGTAAACTACGTATTATGTAAACATACTACGCGGCAATTTTAATGTTTTCCTTCTTTATGTTTTATTATCTGTGTGAAATATAATGGTGTTATACTAAAAGGTGAAGGTCGCATGGAATATGTATTACAGTAACGTGTGAGTCGAGTTTTGTATCAGGAACTTATTGGTAACAGCTTTGGAGTGTGTGATTGTACTTGGGTGATTGAAACTGACTTAAAAAATTAAGTGTCATAAGCTGCATACGCTAAGACACTTGGAAGTTGAGCAGCGAGTGAAACAAATGAAGAGGAAATTCGTTTCCCCAATCCTGTCATAAACACACACTAAATACAAACAATGTTGTTAATACTACCTTCCGTATGATCCAATTATCAGTAATGTACTTCAATTAAATCCAATTATTTCCTCATTCATACCAGTTTCGTGGTATAGAGGTAAATGCATGCCGTATTTGTAAACGTCTATGATCCTCGTACTGAACGAGGTGTTTTCAATAATATAAACAATGCAATTTAACTATCGAATTATTTAAACTAATATTATAAATCTGAAAAGTCTAATATAACTTCACGCTACGACATTAACGTGGTGAGCAGAAACCGCAAGGACACAGCTAGTTATTGCAATGTTACATGATGTTACTGATAAAATCTTTGACAGGTATTTTTAAATTAATATCTAGGACCTAAGTTTGTAATGAGTATATTCTAGTTGTTATTTAAATTGTTTTGTTTACCTATATTGTGAAAAACTTAGTTTAAATATGATTTACACAGCCATTTCCTTGTAAAGCACAGATGCTACAATACGTTGTTTTGTTGTGAACAGCAATAAAGATCCTCCGCGACACAGCCGAGCTGCTGATCCACCACGCGCGCCGCCAGACCGCGATACAGAAGACGGAGAAGCGACGCATCAAGCGCCTGCTGAGACATTTCCTACCCGATCTGTTCGCGCATCCCAGGCAACCGCTCTCTGACGACGAGAGGGATGAAGGTATGTTCATTATAACACATCTTTCGACAGCCGAGAACCCGTCGAACAAAAATATACATTAACGGCCTGAAACTGCGTTAAACGGGGGCTCTCGAGGGTTTGTTGAGTCAATAACGTTTGAAAGAGTAATTCTGGGACAGCAGGGTCGCTTAAGGTACCCGTGAGGGCCTGCTTCTCGTACCCATGGAGCCCACGAGCGTAGTCTAGTGTCGGGTGCCTGTCGCGGGCACTCGTTTAATACAGTTCCAGCCTTAAAACGTATCTAATTAATAATATAAATCAATCGGCCTGTCGGGGTTGGCTTCCAGTCTAACTGGATCCAGCTGAATACCAGTATTTTACACGGAGCGGACTGCCTATCCGACCTCCACAACCAGTTAGGTGTATGTTGAGACAATGATGACAAACCGTGCGATGTGCAAACGACAGAATGTCTGTGGTGATACACGCATGCTGCCTTCCTACTGATAGTCTCATACATAACGTTCGTTCGTCGTATTTGCATAGTTTTCTGTCCCATTTAAAACATAGACTCGTCAATTTGCATTGGTAAATGTAGGTGAAGGTCACAATATACATGAAACAAACATTAGCATATTGTATTTGTTTATCTAAGTTCATATTGTGACACGATTTTGTATCTGTATTTATTTACACGCGTACATAAAATGGTACAAACGCGATCGACTTACTGTTACCCATAGAGGTTAAATAAATTACCGTAACTAACTAATTTATGTTACGGCCTTCAGAAATACGAGAGAACTTCAATCATTCATTAAAAAAGGCTTTGAATTATTAGGAAAAACTCTATAAGGGATCACTTTGTTGTCCGTCTGTCTGTCAAGACCCTTTTACATGAGAACACGTGGAGATATTTAGTAAATTAAAACCATATACTCAAGTCTGTGGAACAATCAACCCTCTAAGTCTACGCAGTCAAAAGAAAGGGTCATTAATGTGTCAAGTTTGTACGGAACCCTCGGTGCGTGAGTCCGATTCGCATTTTTACTTGCAGATTTATTAGTTAGTACCTTAGTTACCAAATAAATATCGGGATAACAAGTCGTATTTATTTCCGCAGAAGAGAAAGATGAGGCCGGTAGTCCGGGCAGTCCGAGCGGTGAGGCGACAGAGGACAAGAACACCAACGCTGTGAAACAGGAGAAGCAAGAGGTGAGCAGAGGTTACACCAGTGTATTTATTGCAGCCCCGAGTTCATATATAACGTTTGTTTCAATATGTTTGTTAGTAACAGTTTAAACTAAAAACTAGTGTTAGTAACATTGATTAATGTAAAGCTGGGTGAGGCACACCGAACCTGGGATATGGCTATGTAAAGTTATAACATTAAAAACCAAAAAGGTTCCAAGGTATGATCTAGAACAGGGATGGCGAACCAAAGGCACGCGTGCCATTGGTGGCCCGCGACACATTTTTTGGGCACGCAACCGATTATAACGGTTTACAATTTAGTTACAAAAAAAACAAATTTCACTAATGATTTCAAGTAAACCTATTAATGTATGTTTTTTTTTTGTAGCAAATAATAAGATATGAGTAGAATTTATTTATTGTTGTCCCAATAAACACTGAGGCAAAATTATTGACAGCACGTCAATGGCGTTGTTAAATATTTCTCTTGAAAAATGGCACGCTGATCCAAAAAGGTTCGCCACCCCTGATCTAGAACAAATAAAATATCGCAATGCTGAGAAAACGAGTACGTTTTGGCTACGTTAAGGATACTAGTATAGTAGTCTCTTATATATTATTAATGGTGTTAAGGCTCGATTAAATTAAATTCTACAAAATAACTAATCTCGTATGTTATTTGTCCACAGTCGTCAGAATCTGATAACGCGTCCGACAAGAGCGGGAAAAATAATAAGAATAAAGAAAATAAACCGAAAAACAATAATAACACAGACAGTAAAGGTAAGAGTGTCATGTCATTTAACTTGATATTGTTGTGAATATATATCTGTAAAGAGGTACAATTTGTAGTTTACTAATATTTGCGAGAATATAAAAAGCAATAATTTTATATACCATATAATGTATTTGCCGTAATTTCAATGGGAATAACGCTTCAGTTACCATAATCGTGAAATAACATAAAATCGTTTTCACTAATCTCATTGGTCATAATAAATTGATTTAGACGTGCCATAATGATTTTCATCCATAAATTAATTTGCTATATTTTTTATGTCGTCGTCATAATGGTTGCTCGTCTTGCAATTAAGAGGACGACATGTTTTGGTCACAGTTCTAACCTAACCCAACCATTTCGATTTGTACTAAGTGCTATATTATAAAGATTGTTTGCTATATTAAATCATTTCATTCCAAACCACATGGCTTTAGTTTTTGCAGAAAACAATAAATATTTGTAAATTACATTATATGTTGCTTATGTCAAGTATCAACTATGTATTTAATAATAGTAATCTTCCGAACTACTGATTCAATTCAGATTTTTCTATTTCAATAATGATAAGCTACATTATGTTTTCCGAGTGTCACAGACACATTTAAATCGTTCCCGTGGGTTTAATTGGAGCGAAGTCGCGAGTAGGAGCTATACTGTGTGCGATGTAGCGCGGTGCGGGTGACACCAGACAACATAACATGTTTAGTGATGGGATGTACTGCTATGGTGGGTAATCCTTCACGAACATGATATTTGGGATAAATCCTATATTCAGACATTATCGTAAATCGCGGAACCTTCCCGATTAACACGATTAGATGAGCCGCTTGGCTCATCTAAATAATGTCACCCTCCCCATGATACAGCGAATACATAAATATGGACGATGTGGGGCTTATGTATCTTTTAAACGATTGACTGATTCTTTATTTATTTAGACGTAGATAGATAGACATAAAATGCAAATTGAAACATGCAGCATGAGGCATATAATAGGAGTTCTCGTCTTTTTTGTGGGTTTTGAAAACTTTCATCTTGAGACAATGATGACAAACCGTGCGATGTGCAAACGACAGAATGTCTGTGGTGATACACGCATGCTGCCTTCCTACTGATAGTCTCATATATAACATAGTTTTATCCAAGAAAGCGGCTTTATCATTTCCACAGTATTCTTAATAAATGTTTTGTATTATTACAGAAAGTTCAATAGCGTCAGCGAACAGCGTGAAGCGGACGAGCAGTAATGAGGAGATGTCCATGAAGACTGAGATTAAAGCGGAGCCGCAGGATGTCGAGGACGACTACAGAGATCATCCGCCTAATGTGAGTGTCGCATATTTGTATTCCCAATGTCAAATACACAACGTGGAAACAGAGGAGCAATAACATTTAACGGGCATACAGCAAAGTAACGCAGTCTTTGTGCTTATTCCCAGGTTCCGAAATTCTATGCGTTTAGAGAAAAACACATTATTGTTTGCTCGAACTCTGTGCGACAACTCTAATATCAGCTGAGAGTTTTTTATTTCAAAGTTTGTTTGATTTGGTAGGTATCTCTACGTCTAGTAAGTAGTAGGTAAGTTATTCCAGTAGGTGAGAACTTTAGGAAAAAGTATTTCATGCAATCAGCGCATTCGTACTTTTATATCTTGAGTAGGTACTTACCTATTTTGTCGGCCATTGACCTGAAAGCTTAGGGTCGTCACAGTTTAGTAAAATAAAAATGTATAAAAATAATAAAAAAAGTTGAATAATTAATTTAAATTATGATTCTTTTACAAATAATCCTAATCATAATCATGTATTCATTTGTAAGACATAGGTAGTTACTTTAATAGGATGTTCTAAGTAAAGGGTAAAGCTCGTTCTTAGTATATCTTGTCATACTGACGTACAAATTAAAATTATATTTTAATAATCCCAATATACCAAAAATAAACACATTAAAATAAAATAAAGAAGAAAATATTACATGTCAATATTTTTTTTTGAAATTACTTACCTAATATTATGAAAATTAAAATTACATCTATAAAAATTAACAATTGTAAAAATACCAAATAAAATTAAAAATTAAATTATAATCATACAATGTCAATAATAATGGCAAAAAACAGTGTATTCCTTACATTATATACAGGATGGCCAGTTGATAGGCGTCCAAAGAAAAAATTTAGATGCCTTATGCTGTAGTTTAGGAGATTTACCTATATTTTTTTTTTATAAATTTTCACCTAACATTGGTGTTTATTTTTTATCTCTTTAATCCTACCGTTTTAAGATATTTTTGTCTGTGGAATCTATTGGCGATAGCAATAGCTGCCATGCAAAAAAAAAACCGTTTGCCTAGGTATTGTAGAACTTACCACAAAATTAGTCCAAAGTGCAAAATTACTACCGTTAGAGTTCGGTAATCCAAATTGAGTTTAAACAAAAATAAGTTAGGGGTGCCAGAGGTTTCTAAATCATCTTAAAAACTTCTATGGACCTTCAACAGACAAAATCGGTAAAAAAATATAGCGCTCGTAATTTTTTTCTTTGGACGCCTATCAACTGGCCACCCTGTATATGTGCCTACCTATAGGTATTAGTAATGTAACGAATGCCAATTCTTAAGCATGCGCGAACGCGAATCTGTTAGTCAAATTCGCGAATATTAAATCTCAATATAATGAAAAAACCTTTATTGCATGAATATCTTATCGTCGCCTTTATGCAAAGTGCGGTTTTACTTAATGTTGCGCCATGACACTCTCAGTTGTGAGCGTAAGGCTCTTTCGACAAACATCTTGGTGCATTCTCATGTCCGCATAACGCTAAATAGAGTTGTGTACCCGCCCCAGGAGGCGCGCTTCGTGTGCACGTCGTCGTGGTACCTGTTCCTGCGCGTGCACGGCGCGCTGTGCCAGCGCCTGGGCGCGCTGCGGCGCTGCGCCGGCGCGCTGGCCCGCGCGCGCGCCGCCGAGCGGCCCGCCGCGCGCCCCGTGGCGCACGCGCTGCGCCTGCGGCCCTCCAACCTGCCGCCCGACGCCGCCGAGCCCGCGCGCTACTACGCCGTGCTGCTGGACCTGGTGCGCGCCGTGCTGGACGGCAACATGGACGCGCCCGCCTACGAGGACGCGGCGCGCGAGATGCTGGGCATCGAGGCCTACCCCGCCTACACGCTGGACAAGCTGGTGAGCATCGCCGTGCGCCAGCTGCAGCACTGCGCGGCCGAGCCCTGGTCCGTGCGCGCGGCCGAGCTGGCGGCCGCGGGCATGCGCGGCCCGCCGGCCTACGTGCGTCGCGCCGCGCGCTACCTGCGCCAGGAGCACACCGCCTTCCTCGTCAAGCTGTACGGCGGCGACTCGTGCCGCGTCACCTTCGAGCTGCTGGCCTCGCACGAGCCGGAGCGGCTGGACGCCTGGCCGCTGTTCCGCGAGCGCTACGCCGCGCCGCCCAAGCCCGTGTTCCTGCTGCGCAACGCGCGCGCGCGGGCTCCGGGCTACACGCACAACGCGCACTCGCTGCCCGCCGTGCCGCCCAGCGAGCCGCGGCCGCACGCGCGCCGCAAGCCCGACTGCACGCTGGGGCGCCTGCTGGCCTTCCGGCCGCTGCAGCTGTACCAGCGCGGAGCCCTGGCGGCCGCGCGCGCCAGCCACGCGGCGCTGAGTGCGCGACGGCGCGAGCGCTTCCGCACGTGGCTGCGCAAGCGCATAGCGTAGACCCACTCCCCTCGCCCACACGTTCTAGTGCGCGCGACCTGTACATAGTAACACACACAGCTGTTGTCGACTGCCAACACAGATCACGACATTATTATATTTATAATAACAAACATCTGCGCGTTTCATTTCTCCTCGACTGGATTCTGTTAACCTTATTACTGGTCTCCTCTGCTGACTGTACACTATTACAATAACATTTACCTGACAGTAACAATCGCTATACAAAGGAGAGCTGATCATCTCGGCGGTGTAGAGCACCTCGGGTCACCGCAGAGTCTTCAGGGACCACTTGTCCCCGTGTTGCCATCAACATCACAGACCTACAAATGTTACGTGTCAATTTTTATGTTATCCTTACTAATATTATAAAAACGAAAATGAGTTTTTGGTACAGAGAAACTTAGTTAGGAAAACTTAGCTTTGCTATTACAATAAATAAGGCGCAAGAGCAAAAACTATAGGTGAAAGTGGAAATGTGTTACCCCGAAATTAACGCGAGCCAAGCCGCGGGCAAATTTGTTACCGAATCTATTCGCGTCTGTGTGACAAGTATAATGTGAAATTAAAACTGTAAACACGCACGATTGGCGAGAAACTTCGACTTTAGATTTCAAAAATTATAATTACCTCTTCTAATTTAAGTTCATTTACGAATGAATTCGTCACGCAATATAAGGACCAGTTAATCATTCCCAATAATGTGGAGCTTGTATGTCCGAAAACCTCATTTTTATGATTTATAACGTCGACCTACACTGCCATCAAAATGGCCATGATCGGAATTTACGCATTTGGATTTTATAAGGATTAATTAAACAAACATACTCAATAATTAAACAACGTCTACTGGTATTTACATAATGAGATTTTTATTCAACTATCTTAATTAATGCACACTCGTATTATTTTAAACCAGAATATAAAGTATTAACATAAATAATGCGGAGATCATAAATGACTTAAATGTGCGACCCCTTTCGGGGCCAGTACCGAGCCAGCGGAGGTTTGAACATTGAGCCCCTGAAGGGGTCCGTACCGAACTATACGGTTAAAAACATGCGCCTCCTTGCTAAAGAAATATCACCGCCGTCTATAGGGAGTTCAGCAGTTGTTTATTGTCATCCGTGATGAAATCACAAATAATTAAATCCCTTGTTGCGATAATAGTCAGCAATTTATTTTTGTTATAATAAAGTAATTAGTCTGTAAGCTTTCCTAAACGGACATTTTCCAGCCCTTGTCCCATTCTATTTGGGGTCGGTGCAACACGTTTTCTTCTTCCATTCTACCCTGTCAGACGTCACGGCATCATTTACTCCTTTTTCCTTCATATCATTCCTTGCACAATCCATCCATCTTTTCTTTGGCCTTCTCGCTCTCCGTCCATCAAAATTCACATCCATCACTCTTTTAGTTAAAAAAAGATGGATGGATTGTGTATGTGATGGATGGATCCATCCATCTTTTGTTTGGCCTTTCTCTCGCTCTCCGTCATCAACATTAAGATCCATCACTCCTTTAGTCACATGTCCTTCATCCGTCCTCATTACATGTCCATACCAAGACAAACGAATTCCTTTAAATTTTTCTCTAACAGGCGCAACTATCAAACTTCCTCTAAGATACTCATTCCTTACTTTATCCGCTCTTGTCACTCCACACATCACGGAAAAGTGTGGCAACACTGCCCGAGTGACATGTTAAATTTTGGCTCCGTATTTTAAAATTAAATTTAATTAGTAAATAAGTAATAATATAGTGTAATTATTTGCTCAATCGGATTGTAAATGTGTAAATACCTAGGATTATTGTTTTCCCGATAATTCATAAAGTTTTTCGGTAATACATCGTTACCGGTAACCTTCAAACATCAGCTGACGTTTTACCTGTACTTAAATATACGGACAATTCAGGGAAGTATTGTTTACTTTTATTAAATAATAGCACACACTCGTCACTTTGATCATATAGCACATCCATGCCAATTCTAGATTTAATTTTGTGCTGATTTATTACCCTATAATGGTTCTAAATGGCTTTGTTGACAACCTAAAATTGTAATTAATAATCACAACAACACTGTGATAGTCATTCCATAACTCTGTTATTCAAATATTCATGCTTATTAATAACATTAATGATCATTTTGTCTAGATATAATATATGAATGAACTACATTAATTTATTTTTCTTGTGCTTTTCATCTAAGCAGCCTACCCACTTAAGCAAAAGTATAAATAGGTTGATAAAAACCAGTAAAATTCAATATTCTATTAGATTAATTTAATATAAAGATAATTTTTTAAACTTAATAAAACATCCTACCTCATTTAATTTCATATCTGAACTTTTGCCCTTTGTTTTTTTTATTTTTTTCCCCCTTTCACTGCTAACTTTTCTGTATTTGTCTTTTCTGTTAGTTCTCACCGTTTCTTTATTTCTATCTTTCAGTAACTAATCCTGAAACCATGCCTGTGATGACCCGTAAGGCTACTGCTCAGGAGATGGAAATCAAGTTGAGAACGGCCCTCCAAGAGCTTAAAGAATCAAAACTCCAAGTCCAACAACTGTTACAGGAGAGAGAAGAAAGTGAGGTGGAAGTTGTTAAAGTCAACAGCAAAAACTCTTCCTTGAAAAGGCAGTTAGTAGACCTTCATCAGCAATACTTGGACGTTGTTGATGAACGGGATCAACTAAAGGTGGTCACAGATGGTTTCAGCAATTGTAGTAATTTATATGAGGAGGCTTTATGTAGGGTTAGGGACTTAGAAGATGAATTAATTCATGCCGATAGTCGTATTTTAAAGTTACAGAGAGAAAGAGAAAGTACTCAGGTTATTGAAACTAACCGCTTATATAAAGAATTGTTAAATAGTAATTGTAACTCCCCTTCCTTAATAACTATTGATTTGACTGAAGATTCCTTACTGAAACAAAATTATTCAGTAAGCAATAAGAAAATTAAGAAATATGCTAAGTTAAATAGACTAATTAAAAAGTGTTATCAATTTAAAAAACAACACAAACACTTTTCTAAAAACATTCCACTGAGAAAAGAACGTGTTGATTTAGTGAACAAGTTAAAAAAATATCAAATAAAGTTAGAAGATAGTATTAAAATATATAATATAGATACTCAGCAATTGCAGTCTGAAATAGAGGTACTTCAGGACTCACTTAGTTCCATTTCCAGTAGGTATTTGAGTTCTCAGAAACAAATTAAGGAACATATTCTTGCAGCAAATGAATTAGTTATGTCTCAATGTAGTTGTCAGACAGTTTCCAACCATGAAACTGTCCAGCCTGAGGTAATGGAGGACCCATCCCAGGCTGCAAATTTGCCTCCAGACTGTATCCTCAACCAAGATGCAGCTAATATGTCACAAATTAATTTACAAATGGTACAGACTGAGATACATGATAGTCATGATTGTTCTAACTCTGTAATGTTCTCAGATAGTATAGGAAGGGGTGTAGGTAAATTATTATGTAATAACCTGAGTTTTCCCAGTCAAAATACTTGTATGCCAGGGTCAACTTATAAACAGATAATGGCATTAGTGACTGGAAATGTTTATAGTGAAAGCACTGATTTAACTATATTTATAGGAAATTGTTCTAAAATTACAAAAGAAGACATCACAGACAGTGTAACTGAGTTGTTAAAGCTAAATTGTCGTAAAATTATATTGTGTGCTTTTCCATACTTGTATAAAACCTCGAACAAACAAAATAATTATATTCACATGCTGAATAAGCATGTACATTTCTTAGTAGGTCACTATTGTGACAAACTTGTATATCTGGATATCAACACTGTTGTTGATAAACTTAGGTCGACACGGGGTAGTGTGTTTCTACCTACTAGTTGTAGACACAAAATAGCTAGGCTATTAGCTTATAATATTCACTCGGACATAAATATTATGTCTATGTTTTGTACAATTATTAACACTGCAAATATTAGTACTTCTACTAATAAAGCTTTTTACAAGGAAGGCGGGGGAGTATTGTCGCTCACTCCGGCTCATTTAAACTAGCTAGTAAGACAACAGACACCAAGGTACCTTCTGGCTCTCAAATAGTTACATTTAAAAAAGGGGCTAAGCAGAATTCCTTGAAATTACTTCATCAAAATATTCAAGGTTTCTCTTCAAAACAACTAGAGATTGAATTGTTTTTAGAAAAAACTAAGTTTGATATTGTTTGTTTCACCGAACATTGGTTAAAAGATCATGAAATGCTAATTAATTATGAAAATTACAGTGTAGGCAGTTGCTTTAACCGTAAATCTAAGATGCGTGGGGGTTCACTAATCTTAGTCAAAAATAGTATTAAATTTAGAAGTCGTATTGATATAGTTGATCTATCGGTTGAACATAATATTGAATTATCTTGTGTTGAGCTAGATAAGCATGTCATAGTGTGTGTTTACAGGCCCCCAAATTATCAAAACTACTCGATATTTGAGTCAGTAATGGAAGATGCTTTGGCAAAACTTGCAACAGGTAATAAATCGCTAGTCATCTGTGGTGACTTTAACATCAATATTTTAGATGAAAATTCAAATAGCAGTAGATTTTTAAATCTTTTTAAATCATTTAATTTGTTGAATGTGTTTTCGGAGCCAACCCGAATTACTACAAATACCGCTACATGTATTGATAATGTTTTCTGTTGCTGCGACTTCTTAGATAAATCCATTGTAAATTACCTTCCCTCTGATCACAGCGGTCAAACCGTTGTTTTCGAGTCCTACACATCATCACAAAAAATTCAGATACAGTCTAGACAAATAACACCCAGCAATTTAAATAAATTTAACAATAATTTAATAAGTAATCTAGGCATTCCGGGATATGATATTAATAATGTAAATCATTTTTATGAGGAATTCTTTTCGGTTGTCTACTCAGAGTTCAATGATACGCTAAAAATTAAAACTAAATCTATTAGCCCAAAGTTTCTATTTAGTGATTGGGCAACTAAGGGTATAAGAAAAAGTAGGGAACGGCTGTTTGAACTTTACGGCCTTAAGCCTTACATCAACTCGGAAACATTCAATCACTATGTTGCTACTTACTCAAAAATGTTTAAAAACACCTGCAAGGTAGCTAAAGCCTTATTCATAAGCAACAAGATTAAATCCGCTGATAATAAAATTAAGACGGTTTGGAAAATAATCAATAGTGAAACTAATAGAAATAAAAAATATGATAATGATATAACACTAGAGTCTTCACGTGGTCTTCTAACCACAAAAAACGAAGTTGCTCAAGAATTTGTGGATTTCTTTACTAGTATCCCAATTAAAACTACAGAAACGTTAAATTCCTCACCCTTGCTTTCTGTTGACTTATTAAGAGCAAACGTTTTACCATGCCCGGCTGAGTTTCAGTTTAAGCATATTAATCCCACTGTAGTCATTAAAGCTTTTAAACAAATAAAAATCAAGTTAACCGAAGACCTTTGGGGATTGTCTATTAAAGTTTGTCAAGCTATCATTGAGACTATAGCACCGTACTTAGCCTTAATATTTAATTTGTGTGTGGACCAAGGAGTCTTCCCGGACCTTATGAAATACAGCAAGGTAATACCGCTTTTCAAATCTGGGGACAGTAAAGACACCAATAATTATAGACCCGTATCCGTTTTGCCGGTTTTCAGCAAGGTGTTTGAAAAGGTAATGCTTAACCAAATGCTCAACCACTTTAACACCAATAAAATCTTTCATGAAAAGCAGTATGGTTTCACCAAAGGACGTTGTACGACTGACGCCGGTGTCACCCTATTAAAACACATATTTACTGCGTGGGAAGAGGCACAGGATGCCATAGGGATTTTTTGTGACCTCTCAAAAGCATTTGATTGCGTGAACCACGAAACCCTGCTCTTAAAACTTGAACATTACGGCCTAGGGAAACTTGCCCTTAGTTTAGTTAAATCGTATTTAAATGATAGACAGCAGCAAGTACAAATAAATGGTGTCAATTCAATGGGTTTAAATGTAAAGATGGGTGTACCACAAGGATCGATATTAGGTCCCTTCCTCTTTTTAGTATATATAAATGATCTACCCCATTTGTTTAAAAACCAACCACAAATGGTGTTATTTGCTGACGATACCTCTTTAATATTTAAGATAAACAGGCGTGCCACAAATCTTGACGACGTAAATAATGCCCTAATGCAGGTACATAATTGGTTTACCGCTAATAATTTAGTATTAAATGGGAAAAAAACGAAGTGCATAAGATTTGCTCTACCAAATGTCAAAAACAGTGTGTGTGACATAGTATTGAATCAAGAGAAACTAGAATTCGTCGAAAAAACTGTTTTCTTGGGAATAACACTCGATTCAAAGCTACAATGGGGTCCGCATATAACATCTCTTGCAGGACGCCTTAGTTCAGCAGCATATGCTGTTAGAAAAATCCGTCAGTTTACTGATGTAGATACCGCGAGACTAGTCTATTTTAGTTATTTTCATAGTATAATGTCATACGGTATTTTACTTTGGGGACGGGCTGCAGACATCGAGTCTATATTTATTCTGCAGAAAAGAGCCATCAGGGCCATATATAACCTACGTAGGCGAGATTCTTTAAGGGAACAGTTTAAGGATATTAACATCATGACAGTACCTTGTCAATATATTTATGAAAACATCATGTATGTCAGGAAAAACTTGCATCTTTTTAGTAAAAGAGGTGACAGACACAATTATAATACTAGAAATAGGGACCAATTAGTTCAACCAGGTTTCAGGTTAGCTAAAGTAGACTCATCTTTCATGGGGTACTGTTTAAAATGCTACAATAAAATACCTCCCCACATTCTTCAACTGAATGAAACGAAATTTAAATCTTGTATTAAACGCACACTATGTAGGCAAGCATATTATAAGTTGGGGGATTATATTGATGATAAAAATGCTTGGCTTAATGCTAGTCCTGCTCCACAAGCATAGGGATAAACTCATTGGTTAGTATCCGAAGCTATAGTGGAAGCTGCAGAAGATTGTAAGACTATCTTTGCAATGTATAGAATCAACTCTCTAGTATTGTATAATTATTAAGCCCATATGTGAGTGCTATGTATTATCATTGACTTGACGAAGCCCTGGTGGTTGATAGTGTCATGCTCACTTAAATGTCTCACTGATGGTGGCGGGTGTGTCGGGTCATTTAGCTCCCTTCAAAATGGTCGAGCTGAATGGGGCTGATCCATACGTCATGTTCGTGAACGGGCGCTGTCAGTTGGGACTGGTCATTTTTTAGCTACCACGGTTCATTTTTAAACTTATTTAGATTTAAAATTAAATTTTGCTTTTTATTTACTCTGGACGCTCTTACTGTGCACGCCTTTTTACATCGTTCTCACATATTTGTATAATCTCAACATGAATGATGTAAACACGATTTTGTAAAAATATTATAATTTAAAAGAGTGTCCATGGAGTTTCTTGCCCATTCTTCTCCATAGAGATCAACGCTTTGGAATGGGCAACTACAGTACTTTCACAAGTTATTATGCCTTGTGACCGAGACTGTAGATTCATTTTGTTTCTTGACTTTCAAAAGTGCCTGTAATGGTCTAATTGAAATAAATGATTTGATTTGATTTGATTTGATCCATCTCAACATTCTTATCTCTGCTACATGCAATCGTTTTACAGTCCAGCATTCTGACCCATACAGTACAACAGGTCTAATCACGGACTTGTATATTGTCCCCTTTAACTGGAGGGGCATCCGTGGGTCACAAGTTGTTCCGGTATCCGGTGCGTTACGTCCATCCTGGTCTACTTCGCCATTATTTCCTGAACTGTAAAAAATAAAATATAAATGAAAAAAAAAACATACTGCAATTAGAGCCAGTTTTCGAGAAAGTGGATTGAAAATAGTTTAACTAGCTGGCGCGCACGGCTTCGCCCGCGTAATATAGAGAAAAAACCTAAGGTGTGTTATTCCAGACTATAATCTACCTCTGTGCCAAATTTCATCAATTTCCGTTCTGACGTGAAAGAGTAACAAACATCCAAACAGCCATCCATCCTCACAAACATTCGCATTTATAATATTAGTAGGAAGAAGATTAGCCGGTGACTTCGCCCGCGTGATATCAAAAAAAAGTATCTTGTGTTATTCCAGACCATACCTACCCACCTCTGTGCCAAATTTCTTCAAGATCTGTTCAGCCGTTTTGACATGAAAGCGTAGGTAACAAACATCTTCACAAGCATTCGCAACCTCTTAATAGTGTTTAAATAAATTGGTAGATGGCGCTACTTCGAAATTAAGATATTTGTCTTATAATTAGCGCCATCTGTCAATACTCTAGCAGAAGTTGATATTTTGAGGACTGACTTTGATAGTTCGGTTACTTTTAAACGTTGCCCCACACTAGGAATTTCTCTTGTATCGTGGGTGCATTTACAAACATTTAAACTCACTTACACAAACAGTCAGACCCGGAACAAATATCTGTAAGCCATACAAATATTTGTTCCGTGCGGGGATCGCTGCAGTCCATCGCTCAGCCACTGTTTAATGATGGGATGCGTTACTATGAAGCACTAAACATATATTTTCGTGTAATGTCACCCGCACCGTGCTACATCGAAAATAGTATAATAAACTGGGTTGTGGAGGTCAGATGGGTAGTCGATCCATGTAAAATATATGTGTTCAGCTGCATCCGGTTAGACTGAAATCCGACCCCAACATACAGTACTGCCAACGACAAGCGATATGAAAGGTCATTAACCTAAAGAACAACTGTGGCGTTGACAATCTAATATTTAGCTCTTTCCATCTTGTGCCTTCGTCGTAATGTCTCGTTCTCCCGGCAAAAACATGACAACGTTAAGACGGGTTCGCCAACATTCGGGCGGCCATTTTAGATGAGGTTTAAGCATGGGTTTTGTTTACATTTGGTATCGCTTCTCGTTGGCCGTACTGTAGTTGGGTAAAGCTAGGCAGATGTTGAATAAAACCAAAAGTAACAAACTATAATTTGATTTATTAATAAACTTAATACAAAATTGTATGTACACATTAAATTCATACTATCAAACGTTTTCTATTCATTTAAAATTGTGATTATAATCAAAAATATACATAACTGTATTTTACAAAAATACTGTCTTATATCTAAACTAGCTTTTGCCCGCGGCTTCGCCCGAGTTAAATTCGGGGTAACACAGTAATAACAAAGCTAAGTTTTCCCTTTTCTTCTCGTTTTTTCCTCACATTTTTCAATTTAAAAAAAATAGTCAATGTCCGTCTCCAGAGCCCCAACTATCTCTGTACCAAAATTCATCTTAATCGATTTAGCCGTTTAGGCGTGAATACGTAACAAACAAACAAACTTATATAATATTAGTAAGGATTATTAATTAAAATGTTGTTAATTTTTGCTGTGAACAGTTTATCAATACCCTGTGTCTTATGTAAACTATAATAAAATAATATAATAACTAGATTGAGCATTTGTGTTAATATCGCACACATGGATCTAAACGAAGACAACTCGAAAAAGGAAAAGTTTGAGTTACCTTTGTATTCGAATGTGCGGTGATCATACGCAAATATCTAACATAACAGAATTTACGTATAGTGAAATTTTACTACCTTTTTTAACCTTTAGAGCCCCAGCGGCACAAAAACGTGCCAGTAAACAAGTATTACCGTTGAGCCCCGCTGGCACAAATTTGTGTCACCAAACCCCGACCGATTTAAAACTGTATTTGTAGTAAAGAAAATCCTTAAAATTGTTTCTGAACGAATGTTCTCGACCTGCCCGGCGGTGCTTGACGGTTAGTTTACGTAAATAATGGCGGTCCTTGAGGGGTAAATAAAGATGATTATTTATTATTTTAGATCATTCTAAAATAAATTCAATGTTCATAACTTCCTATACAAACAGAACTGCGATTTTTATCGTCTCCTAAAAACATCCCCTTTTTGAAAACATGTTGAACCAACAATTTTACACTCTTTCTATCCATATCTGCATATACTATGTATCATATCACAAATAAATGAATCTTTATCATTGAGTTGACCCAATTTAGATCGTGTGCGAAATGTGGCAAGAAAAGCTAAGAGTGCAATTAAAAAAATGTAAATTAAGACAAAAATTAAAAAAAGGGGATGATACTTCAACAGTAACTTAGAAATATATTATTTTAGGGTTCTTTATCTCAAAAAGAAAACCACGGAACCCTTATAGAATCACTTTGTTGTCCGTCTATCAAGACTCTTTAACTCGGGAACGCGTTTAGGTATCGAAATCACTACATAGTATAAAACAAAGTCGCTTTCTCTGTCCCTATGTCCCTTTGTATGCTTTAATCTTTGAAACTACGCCACGGATGTTGGTGCGGTTTTTAATAGATAGAGTGATTCAAGAGGAAGGTTTTTATGTATAATACATACATTATTATAGTAGAGAAAAGTGGGGATTTTCAAAGATTTGTAACACCCGTGCGAAGCTGGGACGGGTCGCTAGTTAAAACCATATACTGTCTGTGGTCCCTCCAAATCATATCTCTCAGTCTACGAAGTCTAAAGATATGTTGGAAGTTTATGTTGCAAGTTTGAATAGAACGCTCGGTGTGCCAGTCTGACCCGCACGTGCCCGTTTTTTTTTTTATCGTATAGCTACGAACAAGCCCTTGCTTAACATCATCCCGCCCTTGTCCCATTCTATTTGTGGTCGGCGCAACACGTTTTCTTTCTTCCATTCTCCCCTATCAGACGTCACGGCATCATTTACTCCTTTCCCCTTCATTCCGTAGGTACACATTCCATTTAAATCCACAAAATATTCATTACAATGCTAATAAATTATCAGGAGAAATACTGACCAAACAACAACAAAACAATTTCCTGTTTCCTTTTTTCAGATTATCATTCATGTTGTTGAAGATGAATTTGTTTGGTTATGAAAACATTCTTCAAGACCTTCAACTCTTCATTAATGGCTTTTGTGAAAGAGAACACAATTTTGCTAATAAAATGAGTGAAATGTTAATAGATTATTAAACGCTGGAGAGTAATTAACGAGTATTAATTGTAATAACTTCAACTTCAACTCTTCATTAATGGCTTTTGTGGACGAGAGATACCACAATTTTGCCAATAACACGTGTACTGGAAATAAACTTAAAAATATATTATACAACAAATTTGATGCAAATTGACAACACAAAAACCTTTTCATAAATGTCAAATTTCATAGATTTCGCGGTTTTTTTAACTTACTTTTTTTTAATATAATTTCCTTTTTTTAATGATTACTTGAAGACTTTTAATAACAAGTTTAAGATCTAAAATAAAGATTTTATAACGTTTCGTGTTGGCTAATTGTAGGGACAACATTGTAAATTGTATCTATAGTTTACACTATGATGAAATAGGTTATTTAATAAACGTTGTTGTGTATATTATATTAAATTAAATAAATATTATATTAAATAAATTTTGGGGAACATATCTTGGTGTCAAAATTAAAAATGTTCGGGATCATTTCTATGAAAATATTTCCAATGTCCGCTCTATACGTTTTACAACTCTGATTCCAGTCTATAGATGACTGCGTAAATGATGCAGTGACATCTGACAGGGAGAATGGAAGAAGAAAACGTGTTGCGCCGACCACAAATAGAATGGGACAAGGGCAGGAAAATGGTGAATGATGATGAGATGACGTATTTGTCATAATAGCAAAAAGACCATTAATATGCTAATGCATATAAGTTATGATTTCTTATGTCATAGAACAAAACTCATTTTTATGGTATTAGACACCACACAAGAGTTCTTGTGATTGATTGATTTGAGGAGCTCGTGGCTAAATTAGCGCTTGCCTAGGTTGGTCTGTGGATGGGTGACAGACCGTTACATACTGAGTTTCCTCCGTATGTAACGGTCTGTTCCTGCCTCAAAAGCACGTTAAGCTGTTGGTCTCGGCTGTTATTTGTAGATCTTTAGTCGTTACAGATAGTCAGTGTCCCTAAAGTCTGACAACCAGTCTTATCAAGAGGTATCGTATTACCCAGTACTAACTGGGTTATGGAGGTTAGATAGGCAGTCGCTCCATGTAAAATACTGGTATTCAGCTGCAACCGGTAAGAATGGAAGCCGACTCCAACATAGTTGGTAAAAGGTTAGGCAGATGATAACGGGAGTTCTTGTGATTAGCATATCTCTTCCATATTTGAGTATTCACACAGGGCTGCATCATCAGTCCATGCAAGCATACCCGCAGGGGAGAACAAAGTTATACAAAGGCTTCTATAATTGTCAACAACACATATTCTTCTGTACATCTCCGTGTGCGATGCTGTCTATACTCCACGCTGGTAGTTCTACCTTCCCTGTGTGTGTTGCGTCTTCTTCTGTAGGTGTTCCTGGAAAAAAGAAAAAATAAAGTTGCAACTTTTTTTGATAGAAATAAAAACCAGTTTCGAAAAAATCGCCTAATGCGCCCGCGCCTCGTCTGCGCCTCGACTGTTGGTCGTGTGGGCGACGCGCCGAAGTCTACGCAGACGCAGTCAAAAGATATGGCCGTTTATGTCGCAAGTTTGTACGGACACCTTTACCGTATTTAATGTATATAAATCCCTACTAATATTATAAAAGCGAAAGTGAGTTTGTTTGTTACGTCTTCCCGCCTAAGTGGCAAAACGGATTTTGATGAATTTTGGTACAGACATAGTTGCTGAAAACGGACATAGGTTACTTTTTGTCTCTTTCTAATCCCCTTCTTCCCTTAAATGGGGGGGTCGAAGTTTGTATGGAGCATGCAGCAAAAATACATCGTGCATCATTTTCTTCAGAAATCTGCCCACAACCCCTTAAAAGAGGCGGTGAAATTTTATATGGGACTTTCCGCAGTTATCAAGGTAGAAAGCTAAAAATCGGTACACATACTTTACTATCTTTGTTAACAACGAAAAAGGATGGTATTTAAAAGTACTTCAATTTATTCCCCTTTCGTTTACCTAATTTTGCCTGTGTTGCACCAAATATACTGAATGTGCACCAAAATATGTTAATTAAAATATGTCATAACGAGCATCAGGAAAAAGACAGCACTACAATAAAAAAGTGTTATATCTTTATCCATTTTCTATTAATGCAAGTCGTTACTGGCGTACGTAGGGGGTCGCAGTTTAAACCTAACCTAACCTACGCATTCTTTTAGCATTCAGGAAAGAATATTTGGTGCACGATCAGTATTTTTGAAGAACACAAAATTTTTTCCCAACGAAAAATACCTAAAGAGCCTCGAATTTAACGCGAGCGAAACCACGGGCAAAAGCTAGTCGTTAAATAAATAAATAACGTTATAGGTGAATTAAGCTTTATCCAGAGTCTGGATTTGAGTCCGCTTTTGGCAATGTTTTGCACCAAGGTATAGAAAAGTTGGTACCTGTAAGTATTCTTTGAAGAGATAGAAAAATTGGTACCTGTAGGTATTCTAGTATTATCCACATCAGCGGAGTCGTATGACCTCAAAGATGACACCAGGTTTGAGCTGGACAGCTTCAGAAGAGCTGCCGCCGTGTTCAGAAATACTTCGTCGATGCCGTGCTATTAAAAAACAAGATAATGTAATTTTTCTAAAAACCTTTTTGCTCATGTCAATGGGTCATCATTCCATTTTAGAACTCATCTGAGTCGATAAGCGCAATAAAGGAATTTACACACTATGTATGGGCACATCAACATCTGCCTAGCCTTTTCCCAACTATGTTGGGGTCGGCTACCACTCTTACCGGATGCAGCTGAATATCAGTATTTTACATGGAGAGACTGCCTATCTGACCTCCACAACCCAGTTAGCACTGGATAATACGATGTTCTTTGATAAGATTGGTTGCCAGATTTTAGAGACACTGAAAATCTGTAACGACTGTCAAAGATCTACAATTGACAGCCGGGACCAACAGCTTTACGTGCTTTCGGAAAGCACGGAGGAAACGGGTGGTTACCCACGGGCGCTTGCCTAGGTTAGTCTGTGGATGGGTATCCACACACTAACCTAGGCAAACGCGGCTTAACCTAAAGTTCGACCCGAGCTGCTGCTATTATTTAGCCACGAGCTCCAAGTGCCCAAACACTATGTATGGGCACGAATTACATAAATAGTTACAAATAACATCAAGCCTGTAATCCTCTTAGGGTTGGTTGGTTTTTGGTTGGATTTTGCCATGTTTAATTATGTTTAGTCTCATGTAATAAGGGAGACACACTGATTGATTGAAAAAAGTTAGTCTATCATTAATCAGTGGTCAGAGTAACCACACTTATGTGAACTGTTGGCCCCACGGCTGCCATTCGAAGAATCTTTATTTGCCATTATCAAACTTGTTGATTCTGTCATTCACAAAGTGTTGAATAGACAAAGCTGCGACAACATCTTTTTGGATTTAGCCAAAGCTTTTGATACAGTTCCCCAGACGACACTGCTGAAAAAACTATATTTTCTTGGTTTAAGGTGCTTAACTTTAATACTGGTTTAGTTCTATCTGTGAGAGCGAAAACACCGTTTTAGTATTTGTGGGAACGTCAATGATTTTTCATTGACGTTACGTTGATTGCGGAGTACCACAAGGCAGTATAATCTGCCTCACGTTGTTGTACATAAAGAAGACTGTTACTGTATTGATAGTTACCTGATCGTGTAAGGCGGACGTCTCGCAGTACTGCGCGCCTATAGACGCCGCGAACTGAGCTGCCTCACTAGACTGTACTGCGCGCAAGTCTTCTAAGTCGCTCTTGTTGCCTACTACGGAGAGGACCATGGCTTCGGGGACGTTGCTAGAATAGGAGCAGTGTTAAACTTGAGTTAAAATAAAGAAAACCTTTGTGGCAAGGGAACGTGCCAGGGCCACCGCCTGCCGGAGTGGCGGGTTGATTGGAAGAGTTACTGCGATCCCGGAACATAAAGGGTACAAGAAGGAACATGAGTAGGTTTTAGTCAATGAAAGTCTTGACACTCCCCACCGCTCCGTCTAAAGCGGGGGAAGTTATTTGAAGATTTCCCATTCGTAAAAAAGGGTGTTCAAGACGTTGCTCAAATTATTGCATTCCAAACTTAAATCACCATTTAGAAGCCATTTCAAGCGGGTTGTTCGAGAGAAATACCGCGGCACCGGAACGTAAAGGGTAATAATATAATAACAAGATCAAATCATAGCCACTCGTAATTACAGAAAATATATAATTAAAGACCCTCATCAGCCGACTGATTTATGCAGACATTGCAACACAGCCTCTGAATCCATACAGCACATTACAGGAGCTTGTAAATCACTAGCACAGACGGACTACAAGCACAGCTATGACCAAGTTGCCGCTATTATACACCAACAGTTAGCGTTCCTAAACAAACTCGTAAGCGAAATAAAACCATATTATAAATATAAACCGGAAATAATATTAGAAAATAATAACTATAAAATCTATTGGGATCGGACGATAGTAACAGACAAAACTATACATTTTAATAGGCCAGATATAACCCTTCACGACAAAGCCAATAAAATAGTTTACTTAATAGATATAACTATCCCATATTCACACAATATTCAAACCACAATGTCTGAAAAACTAAATAAATATCAAGACCTTGCCATTGAAATAAAAACTCAGTGGAAAGCACAAACTGTCCACATCGTCCCTATAGTACTTTCTTCCACTGGTATTGTTCCAAAATCCCTTATGCAAAGTCTTAATACTTTACACATGCCATCTCACACACTCCATCTACTCCAAAAAGCCACCATTCTTAACACCTGTCGCATCACCCGGAAATTCCTTACTTCTTCTACAATTTCATCCACATTCTCCATTTAAACTTCCCCCTACAAACTTGGCTCCGGCCTGTGGGTAGGGTATTTGTACTCTCTTACTCGTAAGAGAAGGAAATTAAAGAACAACAAAATAATAATAATATCTTGGGACAACTGACACACGGCTATCTGATCCCAAGCTAAGCAGAGCTTGTGTTATGGTAACCAGACAACTGATATACATACTTATATAATTTATAAATACATACATATTATAGATAAAATAATAGAAGGAACATGGGTGGGTTTTAGCCAGTACAAGTCTGACACTCCCCCGGGGAAGTTATTTGATGATTACCCATCCGCAAAAAAAAGGTACCCATATAGCTACAGCACTTCTATTGCATTAGTTTGTATTTTTACATAATGCAAGACTAATGTATTACGAGAACGTGACGTAGTTACTACCTACCTCTGCAACTCCTTGACCCATCCCTTAATAGCAGCAAAGCTGTTGACACTAGTAATATCGAATACTAGTAGCGCAGCGTTGGCGTTCCTATAGTACATGGGCGCCATTGAACGAAACCGCTCTTGTCCGGCTGTGTCCCATACCTGGAATTTTATAAAAAAACACGTTTTATAATTAACTAAGAGGGATCTTCGTTTCGGTATGGGTAACTATGGTACTTTCACAAGTTATTATGCCATCGTGAACATACTCAGTCATAACCTGGCCCTTTAGCCAAACAGCAGTCGGCAGCAGACGACAATCATTATCGCTCAGCAGTCACTAATATATTTGCAACTTTATACCCTAGCGCCTATAGTTGAAATCAATTGACGTTTACATATCGTTTTTGTTTGTTTCGTTCGTTATCGCTCAGCAGTCTTTAATAGTTTTTTTTTTTTTAGAGTTGAAAATGTATTAGTGACTGCTGAGCGATAACGATTGTCGTCTGCTGTCGTCTGCTGTTTGGCTATAGGCCCTGGATAGCCCTCTTCTAGGGCACTGGATTTAAATGCAAGTGAGTGTGCACGGGGGCCCAGAGGGCGAAATACTTAAATTAATTTGTAAAGTGTAAATCCTTACTAATATTATAAAAGCGAAAGTGAGTTTATTTGTTATCTCTTCACGCTTTAATGGCTAAACCGATTTTGATGAATTTTGAGATAGTTGGGAACCACGAGACGGACATAGGTTTTTTTTTTTTTAAAGTGAGATATGAGTGAGAACGAGGGAAGAAAAGGGAAAACTTAGCGTTGCTATTACGAATCAATAAGGCGCAAGAGCAAAAATTGCAGGTAGGAAGTACTCTGTTATATCGAATTTAACGCGGGCAAAAGCTAGTGTATTGATATTAGAGGAAGTTTGAAAGTTTATTTATTTTTTTAAAAACGTTGCCCCACACTAGGAATTTCTCCTGTATCGTGGGTGCAAATATTTGTTCCGTGCGGGAATCGAACTCGCGACACGCAGCGCAGCAGTCGATCGTTCAGCCACTGCGCCAACCGTACCACCAAGTTGCGCATGTTACAGAAAAATTGAAAGCGAGTCGTTTGTCTTGATATGGACATGTAATGAGGAGGGACAAAAGCACATGTGACTAAAAGAGTGATGGATCTGAATGTAGAAGGACAGAGAGCGAGAGGAAGGCCACAGAAATAATGGATGGATTGTGTAAGAAATGAAATGAAGGAGAAATAAGTAAATCATGCCGTGACGTCTAACATTCATCATTCCCTGCCGTAGTCTGTATTTCCTGACAGCTATAACCTGGGGGTCTTCAAGTCAAGAGTGAATAGGTTATTTCTAGGTAAGCGTGCTTCATCGTCGACCACATCATCAGTTACCATCAGGTGAGATAGTGGTCAAACGCGAACCTATAACTAATAAAAAGAAAAAAAAGGGGAGAATGGAAGAAGAAAACGTGTTGCGCCGACACCAAATAGAATGGGACAAGGGCAGGAAAATGATGATGATGAAATGTCAATACAAACAAACAGCAGTAAAAAAATGTCCTCCAAAGATAAATATTTAGTTGTTTTGCTGGAAAAACCACAGTAACGGCTTCCAATGCGGCTTTACTTATCAACCAACGTTATGTCAAGTCAAGTGAGGTAAACAGGATTATCTGATTCACTACAATTACCTTTGGAGTACCTACCTATCTACTATACAGCCAGCACCACACTTTATTATTTTTAACCGACTTCATTCAATGGAGCAGGTTCTCAATTCGACTGTATTTTTTTTGTATATTTGTTTCGCAGTTTCTCCGTCGTTATGTTGAGATGGATGTGTGGAGTGACAAGAATGGATAATGTAAGGAATGAGTATATTAGAGGAAGTTTGAAAGATGTGCCTGTCTCAGAAAAATTGAAAGGGAGTTGTTTGTCTTGGTATGGACACATGTGAATAAAAGTGATGGATGTTGGTGGATGTTGATGGACGGAGAGCGAAAGAAAGGCCTATGAAAAATGGATGGATTATGTAAGGAATGATATGAAGGAGAAAGGAGTAAATGATGCCGTGACCTCTGATAGGGGAAATGGAAGAAGAAAACGTGTTGCACCGACCACAAATATAATGGGACAAGGGAAGGAAATTGATGATGATGATGAGTTGCTCCGTAGTTAGTGGGCAGATTATCAAAATTCTTTTTATGATCGATGGGGTATACTCCCGAAGGGGTCCCATATAATTTTTATCTATATTCTTGGGTAATTTATGAGTTATATTTTATAATACATCTTTTTTCTTCTAACGTACATCGACGATATGTTAATATCTCTTAGCAGCAATTAAAAATGAATACTTGATAAGAGTTTTTGTAAGATACAATTATACCACAACAAAAAAGGAAGAAATAAAAAACCAACTTTCAAAAAGACAGAAAAAAAATTTAACTCCAAAAGTAAATTTATTTTTCGTCTTTGTAGTGTTTCTAATATTTATATGTGAGTTTAAATGTCTGTAAACGCACCCACGATAGGAGAGGAGGAGAAATTCCTAGTGTGGGGGAAACGTAATTTTTTTAATGTTTGATATATAAAGACGAACATGACCTAATGAGTTTGTTTTGGCATTTCTTATCAATTATCGTCAAAACAAAACATTTATGATTTTATTTATTTAACACACTTACGATGACTTGTAAATTTGTGCTAAAAGATTAATATTCCGGATAATAATCTACAGTTCCGCACATTTAATAAAAAAACTAGGCAAGTGGGACCTGGACTCACGAACCGAGAGTTCCGTACAAACTTGCGATATAAATGGCTATATCTTTTGACTGCGTAGTTTTAGAGTGTTGTTTTTACAGCGCTAAGAGACCAATGATTTGAGTAAGTAAATGGTTTAAATTTCAATTCGATACCTACATGCATTTCCGAGATAAAGGGTCTTGATAGACAGACGGACAACAAAGTAATTCTATAAGATTTCCGATATTTCCTTTTGAGGTACGGAACCTTAAAAACGCAGTCGAAATGAGAACCTCTTTCTTTTTTGAAGTCGGTTAAAAATGCTTACGTGTCCTTATGCCAACGTATTGATTGATTGCAGCCGTTGATTTATGAATGACTAATAAAACAATGTAGTAAGTACTCTTAGAAAATAATGTAATTTAGATGGCTTATCTTGAAAACGTGACGCATTATCTGATTTTGTCTCATACAAGACTAGCTCGTATTGATAACAGCTATCCTGCTAATATTATAAATGCGCAAGTTTCTGAGTATGTATGTTTGATCCTCTTCCACGAAAAAATTACTGAACGGATCTTGATGAAATTTGGAACAGAGGTAGATTATAGTCTGGAATAGCACATAGGATACTTTTTTAATCATCACGCGGGCAAAGCCGCGAGCACCAGCTAGTTTTTAATATGGGTTTTATTTGTGTTTAGTATTGTGAAAATACATGGACGAAGTTAGGTATGCTAATATGCCCATATTAGCTTAACTCAAGGCCTTTTATGTCACGAAACATCTCCCGGCCACCGTAAACGCGGGTCTGTGGATGTTGAGCAATGGGAAGCTCATCCTCCGTCTAGTGACGACAGGCAGGGGACGCGCGCGCTTCAACGAGATGTCAGCAAAGCAGAGAGGGCCGCCAGGACCACTGTCTGCCAGGGTTGCGGGTTGTAAGAGATACCGCGAACATGAATGGGTTTTAGTCCGTAAAAGTCTGACTCTCCATCCCGCTTCGCTCAGGGCGGGGAAGTTATTTGACGATTTTCGCCCCTAAAAATAAGGTTTTTTTTACCAGACTGCCAGGCAAGGAAGGTAGGGTTGTTTATTTTAGTATATCAAATTTATCTATACTAATATTATAAAGCTGAAGAGTTTGTTTGTTTGAACGCGCTAATCTCAGGGACTACTGGTTGGAATTGGAAAATTCTTTTGGTATTGGATAGTCCATTTCTTGAGGAAGGCTATAGGCTATATAACATCACGCTACGACCAACAGGTGCTGAGCAGCGTGGGTGAAACCGCGTGGAACAGCTAGTTCCTGATATAGTTTCGCTATAGTCTCCGCCAGATAAGAAAAAATTAAAAGTCATTGACCCGACTTGTACCAAAAAACTCCACAAAACTTCATTAGCGATCGCTCGTCATTCAAAACTGTCGGCCATACTGCACCGGTCGAGTTTCATAATACCAAACACTCATCCCAACGGCAATAAGTAAGAAATACGTAAATTTGAAGAATAAATTGTGGTATTTTTTTAAGCTTGAAAAAATACATTTCAAACATTGAAATATGTAATTGCTGTAGTCTATGCATTTCAAAAATAATTTCCTTGCTGTATTTTTATTTTTCGATATTTCTTATGTTTTCAACTTATATTTCAATAGCAGAACATGCAATAACTGGATTTATTTATCCAGCTTTAACTCATATTCATAGAAGTATACAATGAATTTAAATAACCGAATTTTAAAATTCATACCAAAAAATCTATTTTTTTAGGTTATGCCCTCATACTCATGCGCTGAGTGTGACGTCAGAGCAAGTCAGGGGTGCAGTACCTATCCACCGTTTTGTAATTAAGTACCTATCGCGTCCTTCGTCTCGAGTGTCATTCCAAATTGGTTTGCGCATGGGATTGACTGAGCGAACTCATACTCGAAAACTTTGCATTTGTTATCTTGCTGTTAATTGTTCTAACTAAAGGTCGAGGAACGATTTTTTCAAGGTCAAAGTTATTGCTAGACCCTTATGAACTTAGAGGATTGTATTGATGCTTTGGATGATTATAATTCTATAACTACATACATTCTTATATTATCACGGATGAACTGAAGTAATTGCGGGTGGATGTTTATGTGCAGGCGAAACGGTCTACCCTCTTTCTTGTTCGCTTTTGCGATCAATGCCGCTGCCATTGTCACTTATGTCACTCACAACACGGCTGCTCCCGACACACAATTCTCACTGTAACTACTGTAACACTGTTTTCGGTTTTTACACAATTGTGTGACTCGTCTCTTAGTTATTTTGTGTTTGCAATATTTTTTTATTTTATTTTTTTACTCTTGTATAAATTCTTTTCTACCAATTCGTTGTGAATGAGTGGACATGGTTGGCTTTGTAGATTCTTGGACGCTTGTTAACTTTTGTTAACGTATTATTTTATTTTAATTTTTGTAAAGTAAGCAATGACTTATTGTCGGACCTACGTTGTCCTCTCATACTTAAGTGCTAACACTGTAACAACAACATTGTAAAACCATATGATTTTAAAAGAGTAACAATGGAGTTTCTTGCCGGTTCTTCTCCATAGGAAACGACCAACCCGAACCGTGCATCTTTTCTCGACGTTTTATAAGTGCCCATGCCCAAAATATTTTGATTTTTGATTTTGATTAAGTTGGGCCCGAAATGGAAAGTGCTAGAGGGATTGTTATGTGTTCCATTATTATTAAAAAATATGTAATTCGTTACGACACTATGTGCCTATTTTTGTTTTTTTTGAAATAAATGATTCGAATTTGAATTTGGTTTAAGGGTTTCATTGAGTACTACATATTAGGTACCTTCCAAAATAAATACGATTGAATAATAATTATGGTTTTGGCCAAAAGGTTTGTAACTCACACATCAAGGACGCCCCGTACCGCGATACGTTTGTTTACATCGTGTGGCGACACTTTTTACTACTACACTTTAAAATTTTTCGTATCGTTTAAATACATTGGTACACGGGGGTTAACGACCTTTATTTTTTTCTTATCTGGCGGCGACTATAGTGTAAAAGATAAAAAAATAAAATTACCTGTAGTTTGACCCTGGCATTCTCCAGATTAATATTGCAGGTGAAGAAGGAGGCTCCTATCGTGGGTGATATATGCTTGGAGAACATCTTGCCTATGTACCGGACAACGAGGCTTGTCTTCCCCACTCCTGGAACAGACAAACAAATTAGACTTATTTTACTTCTTTATGAAAGAGAAAGAAAACGTTTTAGCGACTATCAGTACCTTGGTACTAGGGCGAGAAGACCGCCCGGAGGACACGGTGGAGCACACTGTGGCGGTCTGCCCAGCTTAGGTGGAGCTCTGCCGTGCCCTCTCGCGTCCGGCCCTGGGGGTCTACTCTCTTTCTCCGAAACGTAACTTCGTTAACGAACGAAAGTAAAAAGTAGTTACGTTTGTAACCCTACTCTATATCATTTTGCGTGAATTAGAGTAGGTTTAGAAAATTTTAATGTCAAATAAACTTCGGACGTCCAAAAATTTCGAAATGAATGAAATGAAACCGTGGTAGAAAACGTTCGAAGTTTAGGCCGCAATTTCGTTTTACGTAGAATTAGAGTAGACCCCCTGGTTCAGTTCATGGTCCGGAGCGAGAGAGAATGGGAAGCGGTTACATCCTTCTGCTTCTGCATGCTAGCGAGGGAGGTGACCGGATGTTTGTCCAGCGCCGCGATACAACTCCCGGCTAGCGTAAACGCGGGTCTGTGGATGGTGAGCAATGGGTAGCTCATCGTCATTCCGTCTAGTTGCGAAGGGCGCAGGTTGGCGCAGTGGCTGAACGATCGACTGCCGCACTGTGTGTCGCGGCTTCGATTCCCGCACGGAACAAATATTTGAATGACTTGCAGATCGTTGTTTCGGGTCTGGCTGTTTGTGTAGGTGAGTTTAAATAAATGTTGTTAAACGCACCCACGTAACAGGAGAAATTCCTAGTGTGGGGGGAAACGTATTTAAAAAAATTATAATATAAAAGGTTTTTATTTCCAAAAAGTAGAACTACAACTATTGCACAACACAATGATGCTCATTTTCATAAAATACAGGTTTAGTAGAAGATGACGTAAAGGTATGAATACTAAGGGACCACGAAACTAGATAATAAGTGGGTCATCGATAAAAACTGCCTAACGACCGCGGCCAGTTAACTATTAATAAGACGAACGATTTAAATAATGACAAAAAAATTAAACTGGTTTTGCTTTATCTTCGCTGAATCACGTATTATTTGGCCATTATATTTTGGTGTGGGCTGAACTATTACACAATATGATGCGGGGAAAGATCTGAGGTCAAATAGAAATATCAGTTTTCCTGTAAAGACTATTGCCCTGATAACATTCTTTGATATTTAAATGCATCTCCTGTTTGCTCCATCAATAAGGATCGATGCAATATACTGAGAGGATTTTCGTAGAAGACCAACGCACGTGTTTGGACTCCTACGTAAGGAGAAAAGATTGATCCTCAAACCAACTAAGCCGCCAGGGAAGACGACGACGGCCGGGAGTTATCTATGTGACTCCCTGCCACTGTAAACGCGGGTTTGTGGACGGTGAGCAATGGGGACAGTATCTCACATTCAGTCTGTCTAGTGACACGAAGCGAGTGTTCCAAGCGCTCCTCAAAGATATGTCAGCAAAGCAGAGGCGCCTGCAAGGGCCACCCTCTGCTGGAGTTGCGGGTTATTCGAAGGAGATACTACCGCGGACCTCGGAAACAAAGGCAAAAGAAGGAACGTGGATGGGGTTTTTACAAGTCTGACACTCCCTTCCGTTTCGCTCTGTGCGGGGTAAGTCATATATTTGATGATATCCCATCGAAAAAAAAGGAAAAATATAGGCAGGAATACCAAATACGAAGAATCATCGTTTTTTTTCTTTGCGGATTGGATATCAAATAGCTTCCCCCGCTCGGGTTCGGACCGGGAAGGAAAAGGCCCACCCATGTCTTTCTTTTGCCTTCTCTGTTCGGAGTATCTCCTGCAGATGATTCAATTCGGCCGCCCAGATCATGTTGACCCGAATAGTGTGGCATCCCTTAACCATAAACAACAGACTTTTGCTAACAACCCGAAACCTCGTCAGGAAGAAATTTTGATACGGCGAAGAAAACATATCAGAAGGGTTAAATGATGTTTATTTTGCAAGTAGGTTTTCACAAACACTTTTACACGTCTTTTTTTACTAGATGAGGCCGGTGTTTTGTACCTGACTACTCTGAGAAGAAACAACCGAAACAAACTCAGAGGTCATAGTCTCTTTTAAAGTCCAGACAAAAAATCTTGGTCAACTTACATGAGGACTATGCAGATTAGTGTCTGAAGTGGTCTTTTTAAGAAAGCACTACACTGATTGCGTGGGCCTGTCCAGTCAGTGCAAGCATTTGTCAGTTATCGTGTAGCTCGACTCATAACCCAAGGAGCTCAACACTCAGAACTCAAAAGGACATTAAACCTTGACATCTTATAGCAGTACTTATTCCTGTCTGAGAAACAGATGGTGCTAGACACCCTGTATAGCTCTGTCTCTTTCCCTGAATAGAATAAGTTCTGCTTTAAGACATCATGGTAGGGTAGCAGGTTTTCTACTTCGGCCGACTTAGATACATTAGTGGTATTTCTTTTTAATACGAAACTGGTTTGTTAGTCCATTATGGAGAATGATGCAAGGCAATAAGGCGGAAGTATTAGCATAGTAATAGTAGTTTTAATGAAAAATAGTATTGTGTAGATTTAATAAAAATAGCTGTTCTTGTAATAGTATCTGTGCTATTCGGTCTAGGTCATCTAGATCGCGAAGTCTTTAAGATAGTTGGTCTTCTAAAAGACTTACGTATAATCCTTACTATTATTCACGCCTCAATGGCTAAACCGATTTGGATACATTTTGGTACAGAGGTAGTTGAGTCCTTGGAGACGAACATGGGCTACATTTTTTTTTAAAGTGCGAAATGAGGAAGAAAGAGGGAATAAAAGGGAAAACTTAGCTTTGCTATTACAATAAATAAGGCGCAAGGGCAAAAACTACATGTAGCAGGTACCTGTAAATGAGGAAAGAGGAACTGTGTTACCCCGAATTTAACGCGAGCGAAGCCGCGGGCAAAAGATAGTAAGAAATATATTTTAGATGTTTTATTGGAACGAAGTTCCTTATGGCGTGTTGTGAAAGGGGGCTAGACGGAAAAAAATCTTACGAAATGTCACGACACTTTTTGCTATTGTAAGCTGTGCGGCGTCGTATGTTTCTCTGTCTGTCTGTCTGTCTCTCTCTCTCTCCTATAGAAAGCAAGCCAGATATTTTCATTTCTATAGGAACTTCGTTCCATCCGGGTGTCCCTTGACACCTGTAAATTTTTTGTTTGAAATTATCAACATTGCCTTTAATGGCCTAATTGAAATAAAATGGTTTGTTTGACTTATTATAAGTAAGGATTATAAGTATGATTCTGCTGATGCAGCCATTTTGGTCATGTATGACTTATTAGGCCGCATAAACATATGTTTTTTGTATGTAGTCCCACAATATTGTTGTCAGTAAGAATTTAAGCCGATTTCTAACCGGTTCGGTAAGCGTGGTCACTTAGCATATATTTTGAGAAGCATATTTTAAGTGTATTTAGTTTTGAGGTTTCGGTTGATTTAGTTCTAGCTTCCGCCCGTGACTTCGTCCGCGAGGCATAGTTACTTTGTGCTAATTTTAACCGCATGATGATGATCGAAAAAAAAACATGCTCTCCCCTATTCTTCCCTCTTTTTCTTTCCCTTTTCTCACTTTTTTTTAGCCTATTTCTGTACCAAAATTCATCAAAATCGGTTTACACATTTAGGCGTGAAGACGTAACAAAAAACAAACTCACTTTCGCTTTTATAATATTAGTAAAAATTTATGCAACCAAAAAAAAAAGATTTCTAAAAAAACACTAAAAAGTGGAAAATTAATTGGCTTGTTTCTCTCATCATTGCTATATTAAAAGATATAAGCATATCATCCACATATATTATGTGCAAGAACCATTATAATTGTTATGTGAATCAATTTTAATTCTATTTTTATATTCATTTAATTTCAATATCTCTTTTTTAATTGACATTATGTTTTCTTTTTCCGATGTGTTATCATTTTAAAATAGTTTTAAATTTTCACTTCTATAAATATTTTTGTGTTAACACCTAGTTATATGTGCATACTGTGGTCTTAAATAATTGAAGGAACACAGTTAAAACAACCCATAGTATTATTTTTTATAATGTATCTGTGTATCCTTTGTTGGAGATCCAAATCTATACTAATATTTATATTATAAAGCTGAAGAGTTTGTTTGTTTGAACGCGCTAATCTCAGGGACTACTGGTTGGAATTAGAAAATTCTTTTAGTGTTGGATAGCCCATTTCTTGAGGAAGGCTATAAGCTATATAACATCACGCTACGACCAACAGGTGCTGAGCAGCGAGGGTGAAACCGTGGGGAACAGCTAGTAAATAAATATGTATGTGGTTGTTATGATATGGTAGGTAGGTGTGTGATGAAAAAAAAACAAAATAATCGGTCAAGCCTATTCGGAGGAGTATGGGAACGAACACTGTGACACGAGAATTTTATAAATATATTATTAGATATAAGTACACATACATGTAGCAATAACATCTTCGATTTGTTCAATATTTACTATTTGACATTATCAACATGAGTGCCTATATAGCCTGTGAGCAAGCAATAAGCAATTAGTCAAATGAAAGTGAGCTAATTGCAATTTTACTGACGCTTGATATCAATAACAGAGTACCCTATTTCTAGTAGCGAGCCAATTGGCATCAAATGGGTACAGACTCCTAATGAGATTATCTTGTCGGGTGGCGTTTTATAGATAGCTTTTACCCGCGACTTCAAAATTTTCTGTTTAAAAGAGTGTCCATGGAGTTTCTTGCCCATTTTTCTCCATAGGGAATGGACTAAAACTATGATGGTTGTCGCTGAAAAAATTGATAATTTCGAGACGAAAAGATACTTTTCGTTGCCTTTTTAAACAGCGCCTTAAGATAGCGTGCCGCAATCATATTAAATACAAGCCCATATTATCTTAACAATAACTTCACACAGGCCGGTCAATACTGACGCAATTCTGAAAGCATGCAATAGTACTGATAACAGGTATTGACATTATAATCAAGAGGATTTAACACTGCGCTGACTTCTGTGTGTTATCGCTTATCAGATTAGATTATAGAGACACAACCGTCTTATGATATGAAGACTAGATATAGATATTTATTTTATTATCATTTACGCCTTTCTCCATCTTTTCTTTAGCCTTCTTCTCCCACTCCATCCATCAACATTCAGATCCATGACTCTTCTAGTCACATGTGCTTCGTCTCTCTTCATTACACGTCGTTTTCCCACAGATATTAAATGCAATATTGCACTATACAGTTAAGATCTTGAAGAACTTCCCTTGACCGACATAAACATAAGTACGTAAGGTATCATATAGCCAGGCTTACTCGTCACGGTTTAACGCTCCGCCGGTCTGATTTCTAAGAGTCCGACAATCTAGATAATATTATAAATCAGAAAGTGAGTTTGTTTCACTGTTTGGTGTTCGAGAACTTTCTTTGGTTATCTTAGTGTTCAAATCTTTATGGCTTACATCGTTAGCTTTTTAAACCAACTTTAACAAAAAGGAGCAGAAGATTTTTTGCTACTCGATTTCTCCGTCAATTATGCGCCGGTTTTTTTAATACAACGATTGACCTCATATCAGTTTAATTAATATTTGTTGGCTAGATTTAGAGTTATCTTCTTTAATAGATATTTTTTCTTTTGTGTCTGTATGGATGATCTCTAGGCCTACTATGACATCTTAAAGCAGAACTTATTCCACTGAGTGAAAGAGATGGTGCTAGACACCCTGTATAGCTCTGTCCCTTTCCCTCAGCGGAATAAGTTCTGCTTTAAGACGTCATGGTAGGCCTACTGATAATATATTTTAGCCATAATGGAAAATGTAAAAACGCTGAATAAAAAAAACTGCAATGCAAATAAAAATTATAGATTTCCATAAACACAAGAAAGTGGAAAATAACTTTACTTCCGGAAGTAAATAATAAATATCTTGGGACAACTCACACACGGCTATCTGATCCCAAGCTAAGCAGAGCTTGTGTTATGGTAACCAGACAACTGATATACATACTTATATAATTTAGAAATACATACATACTATAGATAAATCACACCCAGACATAGAACAAACAATCATGCTCATCACACAAAGTTTGTCCTGGGTGGGAATCGAACCCACGACCTTCGGCTCAGCAGTCACGGCCACTAACCACTAGACCAACAGGCCCGTCAAAGACGAAAGACCCGGAAGTGGATAGCCAAAAAGTCAAAGAAACAAAAGTCACCGATTTCTATACCGAGCCCTATTATCAGGCCTCTCTTTCCCACTGGGCACGTGCCCAGGGCCCCGCGATGGATTGGGGCCCCCTAGTTTAGTCCCTACTCCATTACCAAACGAAAACCGATAGCTACTCTACTGTCGCCTGAAAAGCAGTCTTAACAAATGCTTACCGACTATAAATATCTAAATAAATATCTTGGGACAACTCACACACGGCTAACTGATCCCAAGCTAAGCAGAGCTTGTGTTATGGTAACCAGACAACTGATATACATACTTATATAATTTATAAATTCATACATATTATAGATAAATCACACCCAGACACGGAACAAACAATCATGCTCATCACACAAAGTTTGTCCTGGGTGGGAATCGAACCCACGACCTCCGGCTCAGCAGTCAGGGCCACTAACCACTGGACCAACAGGCCCGTCAATATGGTCAATATGCACTCGCAACTGCAGTGGGGAACGCTCTTTCTCCAAATTAAAACGAATAAAAATAGTATTAAGATGTACAATGCAAGAGAGATTAAACAGGTTTGTCGCTAATGTCGATAGAATGTCAATTGCTCAAAAACATTTATTTAGTGTGAATTACATTATATTATCTACTAGCTTTCGCCCGCGGCTTCGCCCGCGTTAAAGTTGGGGTAACACAGTTCCGCTTGCGTCTTATTGATTTGTAATAGCAACGCTAAGTTTTCCCTTTTCTTCCCTCTTGTGTGTTCTCTGTGAGGGATCACATCCCACTTTTTTCAAAAAAATATTAGCCTATGTCCGTCTCCTGGTTCCCAACTATGTCTGTACCAAAATTCATCAAAATCGGTTAAGCTATTAAAACGTGAAGAGGTAACAAACAAACAAACTCACTTTCGCTTTTATAATATTAAGTAAGGAAGTAAGGATTCATTATAATTATATCTAATGTCATCATCTGCCTAGCCTTTTCCCAACTATGTTGGTCGGCTTTCAGTCTTACCGGATGCAGCTGAATACCAGTATTTTACTTGGAGCGACTGCCTATCTGACCTCCATAACCCAGTTAATACTGGGTAATACGATACCCCTTGGTAAGACTGGTTGTCAACTTTCGGGACACTGACTACTGTAACGACGTGTCAAAGATCTACAAATGACAGCCGGGACCAACGGCTTAACGTGCTTTCCGAGGCACGGAGGTAACTCTGTATGTAACGGGTGGTCACCCATCCACAGATCAACCTAGGCAAGCGCAGGATAACCTAAAGATCGACCTGAGCGGCTGCTATTATTTAGCCACGAGCTCCTCGTTGCGTATAAATGAAGCACAAATTTCAGGCTGAAACGCGCTTGCCTAGGTTGGTCCATGGACCTTAGCAGTTAAAAAATATGGCCGTTTATGGAACCCTTCGGTGCACGAGGATGAATAGCATTATATCTATTACCTGGTAAAAAAATAAATAATCTCTTCACTTCTTGTGTAATTTATTAAAGTTTACTGTAATTCAATAAATAAACAGTCGTTTATGCCATGTTTACATACGATTTCTATCAGTCAGCTGTTTATCAGATAAATTTGTGCATTTATCAAAGAATTCGTCATACAAGGTAAGGTAACAATCCGACGTTGCGGGTTGTTTCGAAAGAGATACCGCGGCCTTGGAAGATGAAGGGCAATAGAAGGAACATGGGTGGCTCTTTGAGTTCCAGGGCTGCGGTATCATTTTCGAACCACCCGCAACCCCGGCAGCCGGAAGCCCTGGCAACCCCCTCTGCTTTGCTGACATCTCTTTGAGGTGTGCGTGAAATCCTAACGCGCCGTCGACACGGCCTGTCGTAAATAGCCGGACGGACGGTGAGCTACCTATAGCTCACCGTCCACAGGCCCGCATCTACGATGGCTGGGAGTCGTCTGGGCGTCTCCTGCGGCGGCTGGGTTGTTTGAGATTCTCTCCCTCAAACGCCCGGCCACCTCCTTCGCTAGCATGACTGCTTCGCAGAAGGAGGTGACCGCTACCCATTCCTTCTCGCTCCGGACCTTGGACTGAACCAGGGCCGGACGCAAGACATCGCCGTCGCCGTGCCAAGCTGGGTAGACCGCCACTGTGTGCTCCACCGTGTCCTCCGGGCGATCGTCACAATGGTGACACCCGGGCGTTTATCCGCCCGATTATGTGTAAGAACCTCCTCAAACTTCCGTGTCCGGTGAGGTCCTGAGTCAGGCGGTAGGTGATGACGCCATGAGGCCTCTCCAGCCACTCCTCAAAGAGGGGACTTACCGCCATTATTGTGGCGTGCCCTACAACCATACCCTTTAAGACTTAGAGACAACAAGGGTTGATTTTATCCGATACTTTCTATTGCACAGGGCCATTTTGGACATTGTACTTTCAATGTTTACTTAAAATACCTTTTTAACACTTTTGCTCGTAAAGCTGATATAATTCCATCGGTTTTAAATATGTAAAGAGGGTCATAAAAAACGCGTGTGTTATCAAAGCAAATAGTTAAGTTATAGTCGATACAAATTCCATAACAGCATTATTTGCCATTTCAAATTTGGAACTGTAGCCCTACTATGACCTCTTAAAGCAATTCTTATTCCGCTGAGGGAAAGAGACAGAGCTATACAGGGTGTCTAGCACCATCTCTTTCACTCAGTGGAATAAGAATTGCTATAAGATGTCATAGTAGCCCTTCTGATCGCCGCCGCACGACTTCAGGTTCAGGCTGCTAGTGAGCAGCGCGCTGTTACTATTCTTTTTTTTTATTTATTTAAAGGGTTTTGTCGCTTAGCGCTGTTACTATTCAAATTTCGAACTAATTCGAAAATAGGCAGCGCTAGCTCGCTGTTAAAATGGCGGAGAAAACAACAGTGTGCATTCACAGATTGAGTTTATTTAATTTTTTTTTTCTGTTTCCTCGCAAATGTGTTAAAAAACGTCGTACGATATACGTGCGTATTGGTTATAACATGCTCGTCTCAATTACGCCCTCGCCTTCGGCTCGGGCTGAAATTCCGACTCGCATGTTATAACCATCTTAACGCACTAATATCGTAATGTACTATAATAGCATTATCATGAAGTAATTCAGTAGGTACCTAATTATGCAGAGAAATCGAATATTAAAACAATTATCTTATCGTAATGATAAGTTTTTAATACCTATTTGATCTTAATCTCATTGGATATATTTTGTATTTTCAATTAACAATAATTTTGTTATCAAAATTATAATAAATTCCTTTGCTTCCTCTTAAGATAAATAGATGTTTTTTTCTATTGTGAATATTTGTGAATGTAAGAGAGAAAAAGTATAAAGACAGAATAGCTATGTATGCCGCTGCTCAACTCCTTTTCTAGAGAAGGGTATAAAAAATAGATGTTGGCCGATTCTTAGACCTACCCGATGTACACACAAAATTTCGTTCAAATCGGTCCAGCCGTTTCGGAGGAATATGGTAACTAACACCGTGACACGAGAATTTTATATATTAGATAGAATATTCTTGATTAAGTATATACACCATATCAATTACAAGAATTATTTCCTACTAGCTTTTGCCCGCGGCTTCGCTCGCGTTAAATTCGGGGTAACACAGTTCCCCCTTTTTTTTGTTACCTCTTCACGCCTAAATGGCTAAACCGATTTTGATGAATTTTGGTACAGAGATAGTTGGGACCCTGGAGACGGACATAGGCTATGTTTTTTAAAAAGAGTGAAAAAAGAGGGAAACAAAGAGAAAACTTAGCATTGCTATTAAGTACAATAAAGTACTTTGGTAACATGTGGAGAAGACCTGGGGAATTCTCCACAAGTTTATCAGTAGTCTGCCGTTATTTAACTGTATTGTAGAAATCAATAATTGCATATCCACAGTACAGGAAGTTACCAATAACACTAAGTGTTTATTGATTTTAACAGCCAATGACTCACTGTTAGTTATAAAGGATCTGTGTAATCATATAGGTATTGTTTTGTATAGCTTTCACCCAGTTTCGTGTAGATAGGTAAGTATTACTTGCTGTGTCCAGCGGTTTCACCCACTCAGGTCCTTTCCTAGAGAAGGGTATGAAACATAGACGTTGGCCGATTCTCAGACCTACCTGATATAACTTCATACAAATCATTGCAACTGTTTCGGAACAAACAAAATCAAAATATTTTTATTTCACATAGGCCTATGGGCACTTATAAAACATCGAGAAAAGGTGCACGGTTTGGGTTATTCGTTTCCAATGGAGAAGAACCGGGAAGAACCTCCATGGTTACACTTTTAAAATCATTTGGTTTTACAGTGTTGTTGTTACAGCGTTAGTATAAAATTCTCGTGTCACAATTTTTGTTCCCATACTCCTCCGAAACGGGTCGCCTGATTCTTATGATTTTTTTTGGGCATATTTAGTATGTCTGATAATCGGCTAACATCTATTTTTCATACCCCTATGTGAGCAGCGGGTGAACCTGCTGGGCACAGCTAGTTATAATAATAAATAAGTAAGTAACCCCCACCAAGTTACCTCTGGCTGTTATTTGTATATCTTTAACAGGTAGTCAGTGACCCAAAAATCTCACCACCACAGTGACCATGACAACCAGTCCTGCCATAGGGTTTTGTATTACCCCGTATTAACTGGGTTTTGGAGGGCAGATAGGCAACTTT
Organism: Ochropleura leucogaster; assembly: GCA_958449745.1. Classification (NCBI taxonomy): domain Eukaryota; kingdom Metazoa; phylum Arthropoda; class Insecta; order Lepidoptera; family Noctuidae; genus Ochropleura; species Ochropleura leucogaster. Next base: position 1,785,517 of record OY288227.1, read on the forward strand.
ATATAAAATACAGGAAGTCAATGACATCCAGTTGGACTGAACACCGGCCCCAACAGTTACAGTAAACGGCAAAGCAGATAATGATGTGTTAGAGAAACAAATTGAATGGTATGTACTAATTAGTATCACCATCAAGCCTTAATCAACAAACCTCCGTGCTAATTCACAGTTGAAATGTTTGGCAATTTTTTTTTTTTCTTATATGCCTGCCTGTTCAGAAGACAATTGTTGCTTTAGTGAGATGGAGGTTTAATATTTTTAAATTTAATATTATTCAACATGAAAGCTTGATAAAAACTTTGTAAATGATGACTTGTACTGGCAAGCTATGGTTATATCTTGGTAATGATTATGCCATATAATAAAAGTATTTTTACAACGCCTGTTGATCATTAAAGTTATGCAAAGGTACACCTATTCTATAACACATTCCACTAGTTCGAAAAGTCAGACAAAATTATCGTAATAAGGATAACTTTCCAGTTTTATCCTTATTTAGATAATTTTACAGGAAACAGCTTTTTTCCTACTATTCGATTTTAGAACTTGGAATTTGATTTGATGTAATTCTTTTTTTAAATTACATTTTTAAAAGAAAAATAAACTTTTTGGTATTTGAAAAAGTTTTCCAAGTTTGAAAATATAAAAAAGAATAAACTGTTTTCAAAATTCAAATTGAACTACGGGTTTAATAGTCGATATTAACTTGGTAGTTGTAAAAACACTAACTAGTTATTTAACAGAACAATGATCTAGAAGATAAATGCCTTCTAATCATTAAAGAACAATAAACAATCGACTCGGACTAAATATTTAAAAAAAAACTATGAAGACAAGTTATTGTTTAACATTTTTTTTCTTTAGATCCCAGAAATTATGACGAAATATCTGATAGCAGTAGTAGCGATATCCGAATTAATTGCAGTAGGTACAAATTACGACATCACAAGAAAAAACTTGAAAGAATTCAAAATGTAATCAACTCACCTTGCGATCCTAAAACTACAATTTTAGCTTCAATAACTTTCATTTTGTACACAAACACAACAACATAACAGAAACACGATATAAATTACACTTTACATTGTTTTCTTAACATTAAAACATGTAAATAAACAATGAATTATTAACAAAGACGCGATACATGTTTTCTACTGGCCAACTTTTCCGACACTAAACTTTGATAAAGTAAATAAATCAAAAATACTTTCTAAATTAATCAACAGGAGTGATTTGTTGGAGTAACTGTGTCAGTTTTAAATTAGTCGGGTAATACCAGATCCATTTGTGGTTTTTGCAGCGACATCTATGAGTCACTTACTAAAGCATAAAGTTGTTTAAGGTAGCACCTTTTGAAATGTCTTGTTTGTAGTTTGAATTTGAAAGTAGATGACGCTTTTTGTTAATTTATATAAAAGTAAATATAGATGGCGTTAGTAGAGCCTAAACCTACAAGCGTGCAGTTTTCTCAAGTACCTATACCAGCCTAGAAGTCAATCAAATTGCTTTTCACTTGAACTTCATAGGACGAGAACGTTGTTCTGGATATCACACATTCCTAGTTCTACTTAAGCCTTGGCGCTCAATTGAGTCGGTTCAGTAATTTATAATCTGTCTCTTATTAGTTCTTTCATGTCAAGCTTTTTTTTTTTTCGTGTGGGAAATACATGCAATGACTTCCCCCGCTCTGGGCGGAGCGGGGGGGCGTGTCAGACTTGTACTGACTAAAACCCACCCATGTTCCGGGGCCGCGGTATCTCTTTCGAACAACCCGCAACCCCGGGTTCATGTCAAGCTAACCAGCCACCTCTTTTTGGGCCAGCTTCGCCGGTGTCGTCCCTTACCTTAAAAATGTTCGTATTTGTATATCACAAAAGGAGGATACTTTTTCCCAGCAGTCTTTGTGCATGCGGTAAACGTGATCCCCCTAATTCCATTTGATTCTGGCTGTTTTTTTTGTAGATCTTATACGCATAATCAAAAGAGTATGATCATGATCCGGTTAACTGTTATGGCTATTAAATGCGAAGTTAATACGTACAGTCTATAACAACATAAAAGCAATGATTGCCCGCTTAATAGCACGGCTTTATAGCGATATTCAGTTAATAGTTTACGAGTTATATTTTATAGTGATTGCCATAAGATCGGATAGGGCACTGAGATTGGTGTCATAAAATTATATTTTATACATTACTGTGCCCGGCGGTTTCACTCGCTGCTAAAAATAACGTAACGTGGTGTTTTATAAGTAGTCTATGTTACTTCCTGATAATTTAGTTTCAATTGGCCAAAAATCCGGGACGTTGCGAGTCTGAATCGCGCACCCAGAGTTCCGTACAAACTTGCGACATAATCGGCCATATCTTTTGACTGCGTAGACTTACCCCCGAATACTGAAACGTCACTCAAAATGTGAGGGCTGCTTAACATTTGAGCAGCTCTTAAACTTTAGATTTTGTATTGCCAAACGTCACTTTTGAGTATCTGTTAAATTTAAGTGGTACTTAAATTTTGAGTGACGTTTCAGTATTCGGGGGTTAGAGAGTTGTTTTTTTTATAGCTCTAATGGACCATAGACTTGAATATAGGGATGGTTTTAATTTAATTTCAACTACATACCTCCACGCTTCCCAAGATAAAGGGTCTTGGCAGATAGACGGACAACAAGTGACCCCTAAAGGGTTCCGTTTTCCTTTTGACGTACAGAAAATGGTTAAAATCGGTTCAGGAGTTTTGCAGCTTTTTCGGTTCAAGCAAACAAACAAAAGAATCTTTTCTCTTTATAATAGACAAGGGAAGACGAGAGTACCTAGTTTATAATTAACGAGGTACTAACAAATTGGCCATCCATCTTTTATGCAGACTGTTCTAGTCATCTATAGATTCTTCTTCTTCTCTAACTTAAGGCACAGTGTAGGCTGTATAACGGGGCGGTGGCGATCCCTCGCGTCCGGTTCCAATTCAGACCATTGTCCGGAGCGAGACGGAATGGGAAGCGGTCACCTTCTTCTGCGAAAGAATTATGCTAGGGAAGGAGGTGGCCGGACGTTTGAGGCAAAGAACCTCATTCCAACCCAGCCGCCGCGGGAGACGCTCCGGGCATCGGGCGCCGCGAGACGGCTCCCGGCCACCGTAGATGGGGGTCTGTAGTCGACGAACACCGGGTAGCTCACCGTTTCCGTGAGCCTCGCAGGCCTCAAAGTAATGGCATCAAACCAGAAGGGCCTGTCAAGTCCACCGCCAGCCGAGGTTGCGGGTTGTTCGAAAGAGGTAGGTACCGCGGCCCCGGAACATACTTAAAGTGCAAAAAAAGGAACACGGGTGGGTGTTGGTTATTAAAAGTTTGTCAGTTCTCCGCTGCTCCGCCCAGAGCGGGGGAAGTTATTTGATGATTTCAAATCCGCAAAAAAATTAAAATTGGTAGCGTGTTTAAAGGACTTTATTAAATACTGAATTAATGAAAACTAGGTACGTGAATTACTTATGTGCTTTCAAGTAGTACCCATATCTAGTTTAAAAACTAAATAACAGCCGAATGGGTCGATACCATATTACCCAGTTCTAACTGGATTGTGGAGGTCAGATAGGAAGTCGCTCTATGTAAAATACTGTTATTCAGCCGCATGCGGTTAGAGTGGAAACGACCCCAATCTTGGAAAAAAGCTAAGCAGATTATTATTAAGAACTTCGAGCCGCAAATCTCTACCGAACTAATTTGAAGAAAATCAGCGAAAATAACAAGATAACGAATTCAAATCAATACAAAAGAAGAGGAAAAACCAATCCAATATGGCCGATTTGCGAGCGCTTTCGACCGCCATTAAAATATTTGAGAAAGATCGTTTACAATCTTTTATTTTCATAGAATATTTGAAAAATGTGCGAACATGTGCAGAAATAAGGTCTAATTTAGCTTGTTTGGATGGTAAAAACAGATTTGCTATATGTAAGTGCCTGCCACAAGTCAAGTCGGAAATCGGAAAACATTATACAGATTAAATTTAGCGGGAACTATATAGAGTTACGGGAAAAGTCTATGAAAAATATTTTCAGTTGAGAATCTAAGTTTAACAAAGTCCCATAGAGTTAAATAATAAATGGAATAAATCTGTTTCTTGTCATTGTTAATCATATTTCATATTGGTTATGTTTTATTAATTTTATCTCAGTTTTAAGTTTTTTTTTTCATACAATTTCTATATTTTTATGTTAATTTTATATTGTGTTGTTTTATTTGTAAACTATGTTGGTATCGCTATGGGGAATGCTGCGTATACCTGTAATAGCCATACATACCAGCATATTTATTGCAAAGTTCCTATTAAGTAGTAAATAAACTGACTGAATTTTAGTTTCCTCGTTTAAAAAATATATAAGCCATCAGTCAACCGGGTTTGCGGGTTGTTCGAAAGAGATACCGCGGCCCCGGGACTTAAAGGGCAACAGAAGGAACATGGGTGGGTTTTAGTCAGTAAAAGTCTGACACGCCCCCACGCTCCGCCCAGAGCGGGGGAAGTTATTTGATGATTTCCAACCCCAAAAAAAAGCCATCAGTCAAGACCTAGAAAAACCTGTTAGGTTATTACAGCAGAGCTTCTCAACTCTTAGATTTACGCCTGAAGTGTCAATCGATCACTTCTCATACAACCAGACAAGTATTTCAAGTCACAAGTTGTCTAGAGAGCAATATCCCTGAAAATTCAAAAATGTCGTTTTAACATACAATCACGCCCTGTTATTCTTATCGGGGTTAGGCAGAGGTTAATCTACACTACTGGAAAAAATTGAGGGATCCAAAAAAAACCTAATTATTGGTATATTTTCAACAGGCCCAAACCTCGAGAGAAATGGTCGTAAGGGAAATAAAAGAAAGTTCTATGGAACACCCTTCGCCAGATATATGTTCCATGTAAAAGGAAGCGACCCTATTGCTATCAATCGATCACATATTAAAACTGTTACTCAGAAATTACTGATTTTCGATCAGGAATTTCTCAGTAACATGTGATCCATTGTCCATTGTATCCATTAGAACGTCGGCCGACTCGGAAATGAGATCAAGGACCTCATTCCCACAGCAGTTGTTATAGCAATCACTAAACACAACGAAATAAAAACTCTTTGGTAAAAGGTTGGTTTAACATCTCTATAAAATCTCCAAATACACTTAATTCAGACGCTAAAGAAATCCGTTTCCAGCGCCGCTCTCGTACAATGGCAGATTTACATAAAAACACCATACCATCACCATATGGGCCGGTTGAAACTTTGTCAAATTGTCTGTGATCGGGATAGCTCAGTGGGTCGCTCGTTCAATTAAATAATAGTGAAAATTACTTATTGTTCGTAGTTAGTGTGGCGACACTTAAAATTGGCTACAGCGCCATCTATGAGTCAAATGGATAACATCAATTATGAAATTATTCGCGACATAAGTTATAAACAAGAAAACGACTGTCGGGCAGTAGCTTATCAACATCCGTCTGGTCGAAAAATCCTCCTTTTCTATTGAGTATTAATGATTTTGCTCATACCTTTAATTTTGTGTAAGTCTACGTCAGCACCCTGCTGTTCAAAACCTTTTACCTTATTCTGGGGTAATGTGGACCACTGGAACCCATTATGCAGTTCGCACTGCCATCTTTTTCAGCTCCAAAATAATACTTAAATAAATCAATCTCTTTGGTTAATGTATGTCATGAAACAACTCATGAAATTGCATCTTTCATTTCTCAAACAAAATAATATCAAAGCACATAATTTAATTATTCGTAACCTATCAAGCGTCAAAGCTCATAAGTCTGCTTACCCCCACAAATTACGCGCTTTGAATATCAACGAATACCATAAACAAAGGGTATATTTTCTTCCGCGCCGCCAGGCAACGGTAACTGCCCACTCAGCCTAGTGAAACAGATGAAGCAAAAATGTTTATGATACATTAGCCAAATTACGACGGCAAATGTTATCTGTACGATTTGTTTGTGTTTATCGCGTGGATTTGGGATTTTTAGCCGCTGAAGCGATGTGTTAGCGATGACTATGAACGAAAAATATTGAGAATGAGGTTTTTTAGTACTTGAAATAGTTAGAAGCTTAGATTTATTCGGTCGTTAGCTCAAAATTAGCTACTAGACTCTTATTTCTTTGTCTTTTTGACAAGAGCGTCAACAAATTTTTTATTAGTGTGTGCATTTATGGCTTGGGCCAAATAAACTTGTTTTCTTTCTTTCTTTCTTTCTTTCAATGATATTAATATATATTATAAATTTTAATTATTGAAGTAAAAGAACAATCTGACATCGGTGATGTTCTTTAGTAAAATCTAGTGCATGTAGTACTCGCATAGGCGTTCTGTAGTTTGTTATCCCCACTTGGAATACCCCATGAATTTATACAAAACATTGAATCTGTAGAACCCCGTTCTTCTATGTAGCTATTTTTATGTAAAGTAAGTGATTCAGTCTTTATGAACTCTATTGTTTTGCAAAATTTTCAGCGCAATTTTCTTCTCGCTACCAAAAATATAAGACAAAGTAAAGTAGCGCTAAAATCGCTGCACAGAACACAAACAGCAATATGTTAACGTAGTATGTAAGTAATGAGACTAATTTAGCTAAAAGCCCGCGAAACGCGGCCAAAGTGGTCGTAACAATAAAAGTGGCGATAAATTTGTAACACCGCCATCTAGCAGTCACAAGTTCATGTTGTATTCATGAGGGACGACGCTAGATGGCGTTAGTCGTGATTTAATTCTGTCCAGCCTTTTTATGTGAAATGGAGCGAGGAATTAATTTATTGGTGCGTTTTGTTTAGTGCTTGTTTGTTTTTATTGCTTTATTTTACAAGTTGTTTGGGTTTTAGGGGTAGAATACTAATGTAGTCTAGCTGTTCGTGCATGAATGATACATAAAATATGGTACTTCAAATGCAATTACCTATATCCGAAAAATTATGTCCGTTTTTACACATACCCAATGATTGGTACCTTAATATTGGTGAATTGCATTATAAATGCACATAGGTATCCATTAAACAAGCAATCTGGCCGTTAATTTGTTTGCATCACCAATATTTTTGTTTTAAATGACCATAGACTAAATCTTCAGCCAATTTCTTTGTAGCCGACCCTATATTTCATAAATGATAAGTGCGATGGTGCATGGAGTACTGAGGGTCTAACCCCCGAATACTGAAACGTCACTCAAAATTTGAGGGCTGCTTAACATTTGAGCAGCTCTTAAACTATAGATTTTGTATTGCCAAACGTCACTTTTAAGTATCTGTTAAATTTAAGTGGTACTTAAAACTTAAAACGCTTAAGCAGTATCATAATAGGTTAATTAATAATACCTACCTATGAATTACGTTACCATTCGTTAAATGCTCTCTAAGTGACCATACAATACTTATTAACTGCTTTTGTGACGGATTTCAACGTACTTACAACTACAACTCTAATTATTATCCTATTATGATTCCGCTAAAACGTTAATTTTAGACCCCTGTTTGCACCTTTGGGATGGATAAGCCAGGGACCAGCTGCAATTGTTGGAAGCTATTGAGCTAAGTGAAAAGAGGCTTATTCACAATCCTTAACCTCTAGAGCCCCATCGGCACAAAAACGTGCCAGTAAACAAGTATTACCGTTGAGCCCCGCTGGAACAAATAAAACTGTATTTGTCGTAAAATAAGTCTTAAAATCAGATTACGCTTACGATAAGAGCCCGCCCGGCGGTGATTGACGGATAGTTGACGTAAATAATGGCGGTCCTTAAGAGGTTGAGATGAAAACCCATAGTTTTTTATCGGATATACTTAAAGAATTGTAGCATCTAATTCCCTATCCCCATTCCTATCATTGGACGAGTAGTAACACCACGTTATAAGGTCAAAGTTCCACTTTTGCTATGATTCCACATTTATGGTCCACTAGCTTTTGCCCGCGGCTTCGCTCGCGTTAAATTCGGTATAACACAGTACCTGCTACCTGCAGTTTTTGCCCTTGCGCCTTATTGATTTGTAATAGCAACGCTAAGTTTTACCTTTTCTTCCCTCGTTTTCCTCATATTCCACTTTAAAAAAATAGCCTATGTCCGTGTCCTAGTTCCCAACTATCTCTGTACCAATATTCATCAAAATCGGTTTAGCCGTTAAAGCGTGAAGAGGTAACAAACAAACAAAATCACTTTCGCTTTTATAATATTAAGTGAGGATTGTAGTCTGTAGGATTCACTGCCAGCTGCTCAGTTTTCTGATTATTACAATCTTGATCTCTTCAAGGTTCGAGTGGATCGGTTTCTTCTAGGTGGCCTAGGGTAGACCCTAGGCTGCATCATCTTCACATCAGGCGAGTGGGGGCGAAATGCAAGATTATCATATTTCCTACTATATTATTTAATATCCTTACTGTTGTTTGTTACCTCTTCACGCTTTAACAGCTAAACTGATTTTGATGATTATTGGTACAGAGATAGTTGGAAACCAGGAGACGGACATAGGCCATTTTTTTTTAAAAGAGTGGGATATTAGGGAGAAAGAGGGACGAAACGGGAAAACTTAGCGTTGCTATTACAAATCCAAACGGCGCTACCGAATTTAACGCGAGCGAAGCCGCTTTTAAAAGCAAGTAATATTATAAATGCGAATGTTTGTGAGGATGTATGGGTAGATTTATGGATGTATGAATGTTTGTTACTCTTTCACGCCAAAACGGATGAACGGATCTTGATGAAATTTGGCACAGAGGTAGATCATGGTCTGGAATAACACATAGGATACTTTTTTTTCTATAATACGTGGGCGATGCTGCGGGCACCAGCTGGTACCTATAGTATAAAAATGACAGTATATTCAAATCTTGCGTTAATTTTCCCCAAGACATCCGTTCACGGTCTCGTATTTACCATATAGGAGCTACTTCAATAGATATTCTAAGCTCATATCAATTGTCAAAAAGACACTATTACTGATAAACATTTACAAAATTGTCTATGGAAAAGGTAGTAAAAACAAAATGTCAAACATTGGTGTTTGCGAGGGAAACGTGGATAAAAAAAAAACATGGCCGTCATGCGGCAAAATAACCAAGCTCCGTAATATTTTGTGTCATTCCTAGTTTTCTTACAGCAGAGGAGTTTCTTTAGTAGGTATTTCAAGCTCACATATAACATACCATAGACTACTGGAGTGTGAATGTTGAACGCTTGGATCAGAGTAGAGTACATGCACGAGGGCACAGCTCGCTATCATAATGGGGATAATCCTGCATTGTTTGTAATTTAACTACTTGATTTTAACACACTTTCATTAAATTCACTTGAAACCTTAGAAGTTAAATTTTATCGGTATCCGATTGAGCCGATAATTTGTAGACTTGTTTATTTTTCTTTCTTTTTACAAACATTTGAACTCACATATACAAGCAGCCAGACCCGAAACTACTACCCGTAGGTCATACAAATAATTGAACCCTGTGAGGATCAAACCCGCAACACGTAGCGCAGCAGTTAATCGCTCAACCACTGCGCCAACCGTGCCGTCAAACCCATTCAATTTAGGAAAGTTTGAACGACATTCGTCGTTTGGCAGGAATAAACTATTTTAATCCAAGTGACCACAGACTTCTCGATAACAACACGATACTTTCTGGCGTTCCCGAGTTAAAGGGTCTTGACAGCCAGACGGACAACAAAGCGATCCGATAAGGGTAGTAGGGTATGAAAAGTCACGAGTGCTAGTGCTACGAATATCGTAACGTTTTTAATTTTAGGTAGAAAGTAAATTCGACTAGAAAGAGGAAAAATAAAGAAAACAGGTTTATTTGACACTAAATGCAAGTACACACAACATAAAAAAAAAACTAAAATCTGAAAACTACAAAGAAAATAACAAAGAGAGTAAAGAAATAAATAAAAGGCAAAGCTGATATTTTCTGTCTCACAGCTGCGCCAAATAGGCCCAGTTCAGGATAATACCCAGCAGCGAATGCCCGACGATGGCTTTCAACTGGACTACTCAACGACTAATTGGCAAATAGTGGCCTCAAACAGATGTCAGCAAAGCACATGGACCTGCCAGGGCCACCACATGCCGGGGTCGCGGTCGTCGTTGTTCGAAAGAGATACCGCGGCCCCGGAACGTAAAAGGCAATAGAAGAAACATGGGTGGGTTTTAGTCAGTACAAGTCTGACACTCCCCTCTCTCCGCCCAAAGCGGGAGAAGTTATTTGATGATTTTCCATTGGCAAAAAAATAGGCAATAGTGGTATGCCAAAATAGCAGGTATGTATTACCTGTTACATGCCTATTCCGTCATACTTATTAATTACTCAAAACATTATATGACGTTCGACTCGACTGCCTCGTTGGTGTAGTTGTCACAAGCGCGACTGCCGAGCATCTGAGATCCTAGGTTAGATTCCCGGGTCGCCAAAAATTATGATTCCGTTCATTTTCGATTTTGACACACAGATGTTACCTGATAAGCAGGCGTGTGACCAAATAGTAACAAGTATTGGATTACGATTTTCTTCGTCTTGTCCCGCCTATCTATTGTACAGACGCCAGCAGGTCAAACTACCCGAAACTGACATTTTTTCCCAATGAAACTTGAATCTAATACTTTAGAAATAAAGTCGAAAATCTATCAAAGAAATCTGACAGGTTGTAGTAGCTTGATGTGCAGGCGTCTGTACAATAATCAAATGTCCAATATCTATTGGATATACTGTATAGTCTGCTTTTAAACAAACTTATCTGACAGTTATCTTGCTGGGGAGTTTGTTCCGCCACTTTTTATTCCCACCTAAAACACTAGGAAGTGGCGAAGAGTGAGCGTTTTGGGGGACTGTCTTGTGTAATGTCGTTAAAGCCTAGTTTAAATAAATGACCATTGATAGACTGATTACCATATTAGAATGTCTTTGTGTTGACACAAGAAAAATGATCTTACAATCCCCATAAAAAACTTCGAATATTGACCTGACCTGCCATACAAAGAAATAACTGTATAATTTTAGAACAATACGTCTTATCCATACTTCGCTAGTCGCACCGCAAACGGGCAATCAGCGAGCGATCGCCAACACGACAACACCCCTCCCCATTCCCCTCTCACCCGCCGGCGCTCCTTGATTCCAAATTCAATTTGCACCAATCAACGGCCGCCGTCTTCCCGCCTCCGTACGACGTGACGAGCTGTTGTTTTTTTTTAAATATAGGGACGCTATTGTCTCTGATTGTTTGTGGTTAGTGTAATGTCTTTTGTCTCTTGTTTGTGGTTTAGAGTTTTTTTTTATAATGGCGTTTAGTGGTTGCATGTTTTTTGTTGTTGTTTCCTATACTAGATGATAAAATCTGTAAAAAATGATGAGTTGCTTTGCGTACATTTAAAAAACGTAAAAACTACTCGTTCGAATTGAGAAATTATTTCAATGCTGGCTAACCCATTTATCGAAGAAGGTTTTATGCTAGATAACATTACGCTAGAACACTAACATGCTGAAGACTAGGTAAACCCCACCACCCGCAGATTACAGCTAGTAATATTAAAAATAAGTATTGTTAGTATGTAGCTACGTAATTACTAATCCCATTCCGAAAAATCTTTCACGAACTAAGCTACATTGTACATTAGTGTCATATGGTACATTCAAAACGTTCCCATGGGTTAATTTCACCACTGTGACGATCGCCAAGAGGTCTGCCCGGCTTGGAGGTGGCACCGCTGTGTTCTGATAGAGGCGATCTCTCGCGTCCGGACCTGGTTCAGTCCAAACTCTGGAGCGAGAAGGAATGCGGTCACCTTTTGCGAAGCAGTTATGCTAGCAAAGGGTGACAGTTTGAGGGTGAGAACCTCAAACCAACACAGCCGCCGTGGTAGACGCAACGGGCGTCGAGTGCCGCGAGCGGGCACCGTAGATGCGGTTCTGTCACCGGGGAATTATTTGAAGATTTTCCAACCGTAAAAGAAATGGGTTAATATCCGTATTTGATGGGAGTCTCGAGCAAAAGCTAATCCTTAATAATATTATAAAAGCGAAAGTGAGTTTATTTGTTACGTCTTCACGACTACATTGCAAAATCGATTTTGATGGATTTTGGTAGGTACAGAGGTAACTGAGTCGGACTCTCTTTTGGCCAGTTTTGTTCCTTTGAGGTAATTATAAAACTTATTTTTAAGATTCCGGTACTTAAAAAATAAGTTTTAAAAGAAAAACGCGTATATATCAACAACTAGCTGACAATACGGTCCTACGAATCCTGAATTGCAAATAACACAGATTCGTTCATATTTATTCACTCATATTTTTATCTCTTCACTAATTGAATCTACTCAAAATGCAACGAATTCCGTATAAGTATTAAAAATGCCAACATTTATTCTTTTTACTGTTTTCAATTGGTGACGAGTACATTACCTATGTAGTTACTTTACCTATCCTATGTCATATACACGCCGCCCTGGCTTAAGGCGCTGTATAAAGCAAACACTTCGTAAAACGTCTAGATTTTCGTCGCAAAGTTAGCCGTATATGTACAGGCCACTAGCCAAAAAAATACCGTGTATAGTTCAATACATAAAGTAAAGAGTTACACAAAATAAGTTCTAAAAAAATAAGGTGGTAAAAATAAGGTCTAGTACTACGAAAAAAAAAAGTTTTAAAAGACCAAGAAAAAAAAATTTCGTCTCGAAATTCTCAATTTTTTCAGCGACAACCATCATATTTTTTATATCTATAAGAAAGGAAATTTTATAGACTAAAGAGATATCTAAAATTTTTTAAACACGGGACTGTGTTTTTTATATTTAATTTAAACTACAAAATGACCTACGTTTTGTAGGTTGGTGTTGATATTCAAATAAAATCAAACGACGAAATATTTTCGACCTTATTTCTATTCTTTCGATGCACTACTGTCGTGTACTTGTGTCAGACCATGCCCAGTCTGCAGCTAGCCTCACTTCCGCGAATACCTAAGGATTAGCTTGTTAGCGTGCCTTAAGGACACAACAGGGCCGAACTATTCGTTTTTTTTTCAACTATGGCAGGAAAGTAACTGTCCACATCCTCCAATTATTATCCAATACTAGCTTTTGCCCGCGGATTCGCTCGCGTTAAATTCGGGGTACCACAGTTCCTCTTTACTGATTTGCAGATACCTACCTGTAGTTTTTGCCGTGGCGCCTTTTTATATTGTAATAGCAAAGCAAGCTCTTTCTCCCTTATTTCTCACTTTAAACAAAAAGTTAGCCTATGTCCGTCTCCAGGGTCACAACTATCTCTGCACCAAAATTCATCAAATTCGGTTTAGCCGTTTAGGCGTGAAGACGTTACAAAACAAACAAACTCACTTTCGCTTTTATAATATGTATTAGGAAGGAAGTAAGGATTATCTGCTTAGCTTTTTCCCAACTATTGTATGATCTAACCAGATGCAGGTGAATACCAGCATTTTACATGGAGCAACTACCTGTCTAAACTGAATAACCCAGCAGGTAGTACTGGGTAATACGATACCCCTTAGTTTATGTCCAGAAGATGACATGATATTTATTATGTGAATGTTTTTGTAATTGCGAATCTAGACTTGAATATGAAAAAAACTTGGGAGGTGTAAAGAGACACCCGGATGGAACGAAGGCTTATAACTATAGCAAAAAGTGTCGTTACATTTTTTCCGTCTAGCCACCTTTCGCAACGCGCTATAAGGAACTTCGTTCCAGAAACTTTGAGACCTTGAGAAAAATGTTATTCTCTATAAAAAAAAAAACAATTGTCAATGATAAAAAAAGTCAACTGTCATCATTGATCTGTCAAAAAGCGCGGGAGCGGGAACGCGTAACGAAAATGGTCGCCACCGAGAGCGGGGTATCGTTACAATACCAAATATCAAATATTGATATTCCCTCCTCGATTTGGTATTCTGTTTGAATTCGTAGATACTATTTGCACTTCTACTTGCTACAGTTTTGCGTCTGTCATCATTGTTTGGCGTTCTATAGATTTGTGGGTGCCATAGATTATAATAGAAGTGTAGGTATAGATAGTTTTTTTTTTTAGACATTTATCACACTAATCCTTACTAATATTATAAAAGCGAAAGTGAGTTTGTTTGTTTGTAACGTCTTCACGCTATAATGGCTAAACCGATATTAATGAGTTTTGGTACTGACATAGTTGAGACCCTGGAGACGGAGAAAGAGGGAAGAAAAGGGAAAACTTAGTTTTTCTATTACAATAAAAAAACTCCAGGTAGCAGGTATCTGTAAATCAGAAAAGGGAACTGTGTTACCCCGAATTTAATGCGAGCGAACCCGCTGGCAAAAGCTATATAGTGTCTTATAAAGGTGAAAGTTGGTATGTGTCTTTGAATATTTGTTACTCCATCACGCTCAAACGGCTCCACGGATTTGGATAAGATTTGTTTAGTAGATAGCTGGACCCTGGATTGCCACATAGGCTACCTTATTTATCCAGGTATAAGCTTGTGAAACCGCGGGCGCGGCGCTTTTATTGTGGTTACTATACATTTTAGCTACAAGAGTATCTCATTTAAGGACTTATTTGTACCTAGGTTATGACTCCAGGCTGTTACTGAGAAAGTTTTGATAAAAAACGTAATAACACTTTGCTCAACCTTGGAATCGAAGTGAAAACCTTACGCTTAGTAGTGATACTTGCGTTATTAGATCAACGAGTGGTAACGGATAAGTTTATCCTTCTTTTACCCTTTATGTTCCGGGGCCGCGGTATCTCTTTCGAACAACCTGCAACCACGGTAGGACCCTCTGCTTTGCTGACATCTCTTTGAGGCGCACGTGGAACACTAACGCGCCGTCGACATGGTCTGTCATCAATAGACGGACGGTGGTCAATAGACCAGCGTCTAGTTATTCTTGTTTAACACGTTAGATATATAGATCGATTACTCATTTATTTGATACAGCATAAGACACAATATACAAACAAAATATCAAACAAAAAAAAATTGTGTGTGTCAGCTCCGACGCACGACTAGAGTTTACTCCTTAAGTACGAGTATCTAACCATACGCAAAAAGAGTTTATTCAACTGAAAAAAGATTAATATCATATGAAAGGGTAAATTCACAAATTAATGAAAAAATAATATTCATATATAAAATGTACATTTACTAATTTTATATACATTAATTATAATTAATCATCAAGCATAAGTACCATATATACGTCTTAATACACTCACAGCCAAATTAGAAAGTTGCGCACTAAAGGTGCGCACCAAAAACGTGACACATTTTCGTTACTTTAGTAGGTTTTACCCCTCGGATTTTTCTCATACCGGGAGCCTTATATATGAAAATCGATTCTTAAGGAGTAAACTCCAATAAACTCCAATAAAAAAAGATTAAAGTAGAATTTAGATTGACCCCTAAGTTTACACGTTGAACCTCGATAAAAACCAGGATTATAATCGGCCATTCTATTTATTACAAGTCAAAAAGCCTTAAAAACATTGAAACAGTCTCAAGTTATCGACTTTGGTGTCGGTGGCGCAAACAGGCGGTAAGTTGTTTAAACAAAAGACATCAATCACGGAGGACACGCCCCCTGGCGAGATCTATAGTCTAGGCGTTGAGGGGGTCGAGAATTTGGTGGATGATAGAAATCAACGCTTTGAAATGACTCATTTAAGGCTGAAGAGTTTGTTTGTTTGAACGCGCTAATCTCAGGGACTACTGGTTGGAATTGGAAAATTCTTTTAGTGTTGGATAGTCCATTTTTTGAGGAAGGCTATTGGCTATATAACATCACGCTACGACCAACAGGTGCAGAGCAGCGCGGGTGAAACCGTGGGGAACAGCTAGTGTTTACATAAAATAGAAATTATTAACATTCAATTTATTTGCATTAGAATGTTTTAAAACAACGCTACGCAGTATTTGCTACGGTCGGCGTTGCTCACTACGCGCTACGAAATGCATGCTACGCTAAATTTATTTGACCCTGGTGCTACTTGATGCGAACTTCGCAGTCCGTGCCATCACCGCCTAGTCTTTTCCCAACTATCTTGGGGTTGGCTTCCAGTCTAACTAGATGCAACTGACTACCAGTATTCTACATGGAGCAACGAGGCAAGATACCATACATTCTCGTGGAAAAATGTATCCTACTATACTTATTATAAATGCGAATGTTTGTGAGGATGGATAGATGGATGGATGTATGGATGTTTGTTACTGTTTCACGTCAAAGCGGCTGAACGGATCTTGATGAAATTTGGCAAAGAGGTAGATTATAGTTTAGAATAACACATAGGATACTTATTTTCCGAACATTCATAAACTGTTAACACATTTCTAAGCAGATATTACAGAACACTACAGGCTTTCCACTTCATGAAAAAAATTGTTTGAACTCAATAATAATTTCCCAAATCCCTTTTTTCCACTGCACTATGAATACTCCCCGCTATCCATAACAGGCACCGTTAGAGCGAGACAGCACTATTTCCTCTCGCTCTCCGACGGCCACAGAATACAGAGCGGCGGATTTTTTTTTTTTTTTTTTTTTTTTTTATGTATGGCATCTCGCAGTTCAACCAAGGAGGTTGTCGTCTGCTTAACCGGGCGAATCCTGTGGGTGCCTTAAAAATTAAGACCTCCAGCCAGGGTAAAAACTTACAAACTAAGCGACTACACGCTAAGGGCACCCCCTGTGGGGTACGAGCCTCGGCTTAGGGCGTCGCTGAGGGACAGCAAGGGACAGGCTGGATCTGAGTGATATTATTTATGGACTATTTTGACTTACTGGCTCAGCAACGCGGGCTGGCTCTTGCAAGGGACGGGTGGGGAGAGCGGCGGAGTTTTTCCACACCAATTTATACTGCCAACATCACTTCAGAATATAGGGTGGCTATGGTTTAGGGAAATGGAGGATAGTCTTGAAATTTTTTGGTATACACAACCGTGTCACGATATGAAGACGTCATAAACATATTTGTTTATTTTCGGTATGATTGACGTCTCTGGTAAAATAATATATTTTATCACTTTATATTTTCGACCACGATTTTCCATTTGGTACCATTACGTAACGTACCATGTTAGACATACCTAGCAATGTTTAAATAAGAAGAAACTCCATACGGATCAGCGTTTTGCCGGTTTGGCGAATGGATTATGAGAACATAGACTACAGTACGGCCAACGAGAAGCGATACCTAATGTAAACAAAACCCATGCTAAAACCCCATCTAAAATGGCCGCCCGAATGTTGGCAAACCTGTCTTAACGTTGTCATGTTTTTGCCGGGAGAACGAGACATTACGACAAAGGCACAAGATGGAAAGAGCTAAATATTAGATTGTCAACGCCACAGTTGTTGTTTCGGTTAATGACCTTTCGTATCGCTTCTCGTTGGCCGTACTGTAGTCACGATTGTCGAGGACGCTTGGATTGTTTGTAAATAGCTGTGCAGTTACAGTTGAATACCAGTATTTTACACGATAGAGTACTGTCAAAATGTGTATTCTTCATTTACATACGTCTGTACTTCTCTATAGTGAAAGATGAGAGCGTAATCTTATGTTATAGGTAAGTAGTCTTATTTAATATTTTTCTCCAATTTCTTACCCATTCAACATTATTATGTCAACATAAGACTCCACAATTTGAGAACCTTAATAATATATTTATTTATTATGAAGGCAACAGGGGTCCAACGTGTTAGTAACTAAATTTTTAGCCTATGTTAGTACTTAATAGTAAACAGCGATCTGGTTCGATCGAACAGCGAATGCATAAGCGGGCTGTCTGCCCTGGCGGCAATTGAGTGAAGGATGCTATTACGACTGCCGCGCAATCTACAAAGCAACGAGGCGGATTTTTTACGCCATACTGCGTCAAAACTATCTATGCGTGCATCAGCAGACATCCCCGATGCGCTGCAAAAACGCGGCAGTCGTAACAGAACCCTAAACGCATTATTAAATTGGACACGCAAAGCATTGCAAGCCTTTTGGGATGTCTGAACCACAGGGCCCCCGTGTACAGCGAAGTGCAATACGCCTTAAAGAGGGAAATTTAAACGAACCCAGTCTCCGCTGGAGACGCTCCGGGCCACCGTAGATGCGGATTTGTGAATGCTGAGTAGAGTACCTATTAATGGATAGCTCACCGTCTGTCTAGTGACGACAGGCCGTGTAGACGGTGCGTTAGTGTTTCACGCGCTCCTCAAAGATGTCAGCAAAGCAGAGGGGCCTGCCGAGTTTGCGGGTTGTTCGATAGACCTCAATCCCGGAACATAAAGGGCAAAAGAAGGAACAAGGGTGGGTTTTAATCAGTAAAACTCTGACACTCTACCCCGCTTCACCCGCGGGGAAGTTATTTGATGATTACCCCTAAAAAAAGCTTCTACAATTTTTATCCCGCATTTTTTCGCATACCTCACGGGCGCTCTACCTTACCCCCCTCCCCCTTCGGCTTAATTTAGTGTTGTAAGCGAACCGTTACCAGTGGCATGTTATTTAACCGTTTCTACTTCTAGCAGTCGATAGATATACATAGTTTGTGTAGTTATGTTTGGAGAAGAAGCGATTCGTTTGAAAACGATCACTCGACTAGCTGTGGAATGATTTTGGTCATTAGAAAGATGAAGAAAGAAAAACCGTTTATTAGACTCGTTCAAGACAGAGCAATAAAGCAAATTAATTTAAAAAAATCCGGCCAAGTGTGAGTCGGACTTGCGCACCGAGGGTTCCGTACAGACTTAAAATAAATAAATAAATACCTTGGGACAACTCACACAAGGCTATCTGATCCCAAGCTAAGCAGAGCTTGTGTTATGGTAACCAGACAACTGATATACATACTTATATAATTTATAAATACATACAAATTATAGATAAATCACAACCAAACACAGAACAAACAATCATGCTCATCACACAAAGTTTGTCCTGGGTGGGAATCGAAACGACGACCTCCGGCTCAGCAGTTAGGGCCACTAACCACTAGACTAACAGGCCTGTCAACTTGCGACTTAAACGGCCATATCTTTTGTCTGCATAAGCTTAGAGGGTTGGTTTTTCCACAGCTTGTAGGGACTATAGATTTGAGTATGTAGTTTTAATTTCAACTCGATACATCAACGCGTTCCTGAGATAAAGGGTCTTGACAGACAGACAGACGATTACAAATTGATCCAATAAGGGTTCCGTTTTTTCTTTTTGGGTTACGGAAGACTTAAACTGACTAAGACCCATCCATGTTCCTTTTTAGGGTTCCGTAGTCAACTAGGAACCCTTATAGTTTCGCCATGTCTGTCTGTCCGTCCGTCCGTCCGTCCGTCCTCGCTTAATCTCTGTGACCGTTAGCGCTAGAGAGCTGAAATTTGGTACCAATATGTATATTAATCACGCCGACAAAGTGGTAAAATAAAAATTGGAAAAAAATGTTTTATTAGGGTAGCCACCCTATATGTAAAGTGGGAAGTGATTTTTTTTTTTATTTCAGCCCTAACGTGTGATATATTGTTGGAAAGGTATTTAAAAATGAATATTGGTTTACTAAGATCATTTTTTGATAATGTCAATAATTTCGGAAATAATCGCTCCAAAAGTAAAAAACATTGTGTCCCTCTAACTTTTGAACCATAAGTCTAAAAAATATGAAAAAAATCTTAAATGTAGAACTTTATAAGGACTTTCTATGAAAATTATTTTGAACTTGATTGACGCAACAGTTTTTGTACAAAAAAGACAAAAAGTTGTACAAAATAATTTCTGGACTAAGTTTGTAGTATAATCGTATATGCAAGCTTTTTTTGTAACTTTGTTTACATATTTTATTATCCTGAACGTATCTTTTTTCAAACAAAAAAAGAATTATTGAAATCGGTTCTCGCAATCCAAAATTACCACCAAAATTGCACGTCTTTGTATTAATTAGTAACCCAATTCCTCGAGAGATAGCGCTGTAGGTACTTTTTACATTGGATCGGGTATTACCAAATTGTTCGGTTAGCCTCATAACTGGGAACACTTATTGTGACGGACGGGAAACTACGGAACCCTACACTGAGCGTGTCCCGACACGCTCTTGGCCGGTTTTTTTGCCTTATGTATTCCGGGGTCGAAGTGCATACCTCTTTCGGAGAGCAGCATATTATGCACTTTTTTTACACCCACGGTATAGAAGAAATTCTTAGTGTGGAATAAGAATTTCTCGTGTATCGTTGGTGCGTTTACAAACATTAAAACTCACATACACAAACAGTCAGACCCGAAACAACTAGGTAGACCATATAGATTTTTGTCCCGTACGTACGGATTGATCCCCGTACGTACGTACATCACGACATAATGCTTCTGTGGTATTCTCCCGTGCAAACCTACCTATATACCTGTTCCATATGTTGCAGACTCTCCAGAACCAATTATATCAATTTACACTTAGATCTCAGAGTGCCCAGTTCGTGAAATGTCTTTCTAAAAGCGTCATAAACTTTTCTGCCCTTAAACACCACATCATCGTACGTTATTTTAAATCATCCTCCAAATAATGGAACTCAGATCCAGGCTGTCCCTTTGCTGTCCTCCCCTAACGACGCCCAAGCCGAGGCTCGTAGCCCACAGGGGGTGCCCTTAGCGTGTTGTCGTTTAGTGTATAAGTATACGCCCCTGGCTGAAGGCTTAGGTTAAGGAAACCCACGGTATAGTCGAGTTGAGCAGATAACAACAGTTGACCTACAAGATGTAATTAACAAAAAAGTTGGACAGGCCGTATGGAGGCTGTTGTCAACCCAAATAATAATGATTTTACACAACTTGCTCATAAATATCAAATTATATGTCATGCAAATCTTGAAGTAAAGAAAGTCATTGCAAGCCCTAGACTCGAGGCAGTCATTCATTTTGTAAGTACTGAGTTCCAATACTGCTTGCTGGTCAATAATGTGATTTGAATTTGGAACCTCGAAAAAAAAGAAGTACCAAAGAGAATTTGAGATTTCGAACTTTGAAATAAAGGATTTTATTGGTAACAAACTGTGCCCAGCGGTTTCGCCCGCTGCTCAGTTCCTTTTCTAGAGAAGGGTATAAAAATAGATGTTGGCCGAATCTCAGACCTACCCGATATGCACACAAAATTTCGTTGAAATCGGTCGTGCCGTTTCGGAAGACTATAAGAACGAACGTTAGATTATTTTCGCCGTTGTGACGGAGGGTAGTTGTAGTATTTTCATATTGTACAAAAATATATTCTACTGTTCCAGCAAGGAAAAATATCATCAATCAAATATTTTATTTTCGGGGGTTCCAAAAAACCACAGAGTCTCAAATAAAGGGCTATATTTTACAATTCGATTTTAGTTGCCATCGATTAACAGAATAATTTATTAAACTACACAACATAATAGTCACTCGCTGCGTTCGGGATTCATTAAAGCACTTGTGGTATAAAAGACTGCTTTATTCCCTTGTTACAAAATCCACTATTTTTTTATTTATTTTTTGTGTCTCAACCCCATACGGCTCAAAAACATAACTACCAATCAAATTGTGATATTTGCGCCGTTTGAGGTTTTCAGCACCTGAAGCAGCAGCTCCAGCGCAACCCACCCTGCTAGGATGGGGATGGGATATGGGATGGTGCAAGGGTGTCGACACAAGTTGCTTCCCACACCAAAGATCTTCCCAACTTCCAAGGCCATACCATCCGCTATTATTGAATATATACTTAGTTTTTTCTCTAGTCCTATAGTTATCCGCCTGATATTTTTAAGAAGCGATCAGAGATAGAATCGGTCTTATTAAAACACTCATTAGGAAATAAAACGACAACTTCCAACATATCAACTATATCTTTATTTATAATTTGCATATAATTTAATATTATTTACGATTATTATGGTACAGGACTCCACGTAGAAACATATACAGTTTTTATAAATTAAATATGACAGACGTACAATTCAGGACAAAATAAACCACCCGTAAGTGTTGACAAACAATTTTCTAGAATTTATTCTTAATCTTAATGACGTTCTTTGTACCGATCTCCTTGTTGGTTAAAAATAATATTATGATGTTAGTAGAAGATAGGAAAAGCTGACATCTAGAACAGTGGAATTTGAAAACATGGGTTTTTTTTTTGTAAAATAACACGATCGGGTGCAAATGCAGATCCTCGTCCTACTTGCAAAGGCGGCGTGGAACACCCAACCCTTATAGTAGATTGCATTTTGAATCCCATAAGGAATAAATAGTGTGTATTTTATGGATATAGGACTATGTAGCCGTTCCACGGGACTTGACTGAGTTTTGCCTAATTTATATCCAAACCAAAGTTTAAACAAAATCTGTACCACCTGTAAACTTGCTACTGCAATAATATTACAAATATTAATTTGGGGTACACTTATTTTGGCCTGAAGTGTACTTCTTGTCATTGATTAAATTACTTGTAATGCTACTTTTATATTAAATCGTAACTTAAGGTATGGCCACACTTGTACACTTTTGTTATACGATTTTATATTAAGATTTATTTTAACCTATCACGTTTTTTTTAACTTATGTTACTTATGAAATAAACTTAATAAATTATTAGCCTCTTATTCATTACAGTGACATAATTAAATATTGTTCGTTCCCGAGGCCCTAAAACGAGATCGCGGCGTTAACGTGACGTAAAAACGATTTTTGATAATAAATAATTTAAAAATACTAGCAGCTCCCCGCGGTTTCATCCTCGTAGACCGGGACAAAAAGTACCATCCATAAGCCATTAAATTTCAGACAAATCCGTGTAGTTTGAAGGGGTACTAAACTTACATACACACATTATATGTTGAACGAATTTTATTCATTTTAAAATCGACGTATTTAGGTTACGTTAACACCGCCAACTTGTGCTTTGGCGTCTAATTTATATAAAAAAAACATACGAGTCTATTAAAAAAATTCATATTTGTAGAAATCAGTTGGTAGAAATATTTCATTTTTAAGTACGTTTTTTTTTCAGTCCTGTCATATGGTCGTTACATACTCCTTTTGTTTTTTCCACATATTGCAAAACAGTATGGCCATTTATTTAATCTTAAAACTAACTATAATTACATTTTTACAAAATGGCGCAAGTGTTAGTAACTTCTAAACAATAATACTGGTTTGAAAGATGTCTTATTTGTTAATGTTTATACATTTTAATTAATAATAACTAAATACTGACTTGTTTCCTTAAATCTAAGAAATAAATTCGTTAAATAAAAGTTTTAATAGGAAATAAAACTTTTGTATTCTTTGCTTAAAATTACTTTTTTCTTAGATAACATAAATTGGACAGTCTAAATTCATACTAAATTACATTAATATTTTTTGGCAAAATTATTTATTTTCATCCGGAGTTTTCTTTCACTAAATTAAGGTACACAATTAGTCAAATTGCTAACTGTATTCTTTGTTTCTAGACGTAATTGTAGCCATTAAATACGGTGTACAATTATTAAAGAATATTATTATCATACTGTTTATTTAATTTAGAAACTTTAACGAAGAAATAATCGTCATATTTCTAACCAAAATGCGAATCACAATAATGTGCACCAACCCTAACACTTAAAATATATTTGGCCTGCTTCAGTCCTTATAGTAATGTTAAAATAGTATGTAATCTAATAGGACACTTACAAAATATTCTTAAATAAATGCAAGTAATTCTCTAAGAATGCAGCCAGAAGGGCAAATCCCAGAAGACTCTCCATGAACGGACATTGACGGGCCTGTTGGTCTAGTGGTTAGTGGCCCTGACTGCTGAGCCGGAGGTCGTGAGTTCGATTCCCACCCAGGACAAACTTTGTGTGATGAGCATGATTGTTTGTTCTGTGTCTGGGTGTGATTTATCTATAATATGTATGTATTTATAAATTATATAAGTATTTCTATCAGTTTTCTGGTTACTATAACACAAGCTCTGCTTAGCTTGGGATCAGATAGCCGTGTGTGAATTGTCCCAAGATATTAAAAAAAAAAAGAAAGTCTGGTTAGATAATCCACGTCATTCTAATTCCGATATAGCGGATTTCCAAAGATTGCGGATTAGTAAGAAAATTCAAAATCAAAGCATTTTATTTCAATTAGACCATTACAGGCACTTTTGAATGTCATGAAAACAAAAAAAGATGCTGCTACAGTCCCAGTCACAAGACATAATAACTTGTGAAAGTACTGTAGTTGCCTATTCCGAAGCGTAGATCTCTATGGAGAAGAATGGGCAAGAAACTCCGTGGACAGTCTTTTAAATCATAATATTTTTACGAAATCATGGATACATCATTCATATTGAGATGAGACTCAAAAGGTGTCACCAACAAAAATGCTACATTATTAGATTACACATTACATTTATTATTATTTACAGTATTCCCTAATTATTTATTTAACAATAAATGTATAAATATACACTATGCTTGACTAGGAAGGGTATTCTAATTTAATTTTAGTTAATAGTATACGTATTCACCATTTTTAACTTTCTTCTGATTGCGTAATAAAAACTTATTGTTTTTCATTTTTTGTTAGTCTGTGCAAATAAATTATTTATGGAAAAAAAAATATTATCCATGCTTGAAAAAACTCAAAAAAGATAAAAAATTCATCATCACTGATTTTGAATACTTTATAAACCAACAAATGAATAAAAACCAAAAGTTAATTTACTCTCATACCACGTATGGCCTAAACATGTCCATAGGGCGACCTCCATCTTGATTCATAACTACCAACCCACGCCGATTCTCCATATTCGAATTAAAATTCGCGGCAGCCATCGCCCTTTCTCTCTCTAACGCGATAATTCTATCCCTGTCTAATATAGGTTTGACAGCTGTCAAATCTCCCGCCATTGGAGTGGGTTTTTCTTGTTCATTTTGTATTTCTTTTGGTTTCTTTTCTTCAGTCTGTGGTGAGTCCTTGTTTTTGGAATCTTGTTGGGCTTTTTTTGAACGTTTCCACTTCATTCTTCTGTTTTGGAACCAGATTTTTACCTGTAGACAACGAAAATCTTAGTTAAATTATGAATAGCTTACGGGTCAAAAAGTAATTGCCGTTTACGTTTTCTAATGAGATACATATGTATGTTAAAAAAACCCTTGCTAAAAGTTAAATAAACAGGCCAAGAGCGAGTCTAATTCGCGCAAAGAGAGCTCCGTTCAAGCTTGCGACATAAACAGCCATATTTATTGACTGCGACTATTTTTAGACCTGGAGGATTGATTTATTAACAGCACAAATAGACCACAGAGTTGAATTATTGTTTTAATTTCAACTCCATACCTACAGGCGTTCCTAAGATGAAGGGTCTTGCTTGACAGACAGACAGACAATAAAGTGATCCAATAAGGTTTCCGTTTTTTCCTATGTAAGTACGGAACCCTAAAAATCGTGCTATGATAGAAATATGATTTTATCCCTATATTTTGCACCCCTAACCTATAAAACCATACAAGTACCTTATCGTATAAATCCAAACAGGTGTAAATATCGTATACATTCTAAGACCCTCCCCAGGGTGCGAGATTAATCTTTAAACCTGGGTAAAGCCGAAACGTTTACGATGCCACCCTTGTAATCTTAACATACATTTGTAAGCACAAATCCGCCATGTTGACAGGTGTTTGGCGCCAAAATAAATGTCAAAATTGGGCTGTTTGTAGTGTCTCTGAGTTGGGTTTGATATTAAAAAGTTTATGGTTTTTGGTACGTAATTTTTTATAGGGATTATTTTAATTGTAATCAATCTCTATAATTTTAAATATATTTACACAGTATGTTGATAATGCAAGAGATACGTATAAAATTCTTTATCAAAACAATTTAATATTTGAATTAAGGCTAATTCAAATGTGTAGAGGGACAAAAAAGTCGTTAAATTCCGTAGTTTTTCATAGAATGCATTTTAACGTGGTATCAATATTACAGTATCAATAATAATATTAGGATTAGTACCACGTTTTCTGTGGTTTAGTTATGATATTTTATAACGTTTGTCAATATTAACATTACACAGCACTTTAAGTGTTTGTATGCTGGCGTTGTACTTGTCTATACTAATATTATAAAGAAGAAAGATTTGTTTTTTTGTTTGTATCGACTAGGCTCCCATTTTTCACTAAGAAGAAGCTACATTATCAAGAAGTAACACGGACTATAAAACATCACGCTACTAGCCACGGGAACGGGGCAGCAACTAAAGACGCAGGTGAAACCGCGCAAAGATCTTCTCCTCTGGGCGGAGCGGAAAGCAGTTACAGACTTTTACTGACTAAAACCGATTCATGTTCCTTCTTTTTCCCTTTGTGTTCCGGCCAAATGCCAAACTTCATCAAGATCCGTACAGCCATTTTGACGTGAAAGATTAACACATCCATAGTTCCATACATCCACCCTTACAAACATTCGCATTTATAATATTAGTAGGAATAAAAAAAACTATTGTACTAATGCTCTTGGCACATCAATTTTTACCATTAACAAAAGCTGACGAAGTATTTCTTCTCACCTGAGTCTCCGTGAGCATCAGACTGGTGGCCACCTCGAACCTCTTAGGCCTGGACAGGTACTTGTTCATCCTGAACTGTTTCTCCAATTCCAAGAGTTGTTGGGACGTGAAGGCGGTGCGCGGTCTTCTAGTCTTACCGAGAAGTGCGTGGGGGGCACCTGTGGAGAAAAATCAAATGTTAGTTGTAGATATTCGTGTCGTTTCGGGAGAATTTTAAGGTCTCCTTTTGTATTTTTCTTGTTCATAGGTATAGCGTAATGGAAAAAAAAATCGTTTGTGTTGCACCACTGTGCATAGGCGAATTTAAAGCCTTAAGGCATTTGCTATATTTTTTTAGGTTTTATAGGGCAACATTGTGTTACAATAATAATAATAAAAATCCTGTGTAAAATTATCCCACATAACGTTTTTAACATGACAATCTGGGATATAGTTGCTACCAATTCGTATTTTTATTTTCATATCTGTCGCAATGTCGGTCTCAAGCTACAACTCTGCCTTAACCTTTAAGGATTACAGGCGTGAAGTTATGATATGCAAAAAAAAAGCAATTTAGCAAACGCGTAGGATACACGTAATTGTACTAATCGTATTCCTAGCCAGTGTCAATTAATCAAATCAATAATAAAAACACGGACCACTTATCTGCTATTTATATAACAGAACGTTAATATAACTAATTTATCGCATCAAAGTGTCGCCGCTAAGCTTATAAAAATGATAATTAACAATTACTCTAACACGAACGCGACATTTGGCGTTGTTTGCCCAACACGATAATGTCATGAACGCATCTGTCAAATTTTGGCGCGAATAGAGAACGGCCATGTTGTTTTTCCCGTTGTTTGTGTATTGTATTATTTTTATTGGTGAAGTTGAGGGTGAATGGGATTAGATGTGGTAATTTGATGGTTTTTGTCACTTAGTAATAAATAAAACAGTTTTTCAACTATGTTTTTGGTTTTCTTTTACGAAAAATGGAAAATCAATATTACAATGAGTAAGTACCTACTTACTTCGTTTACTTTTGATGACTTATATTTTATATAATAAACAGAATTAATACATTATTGAATATGTAGTACACTCAGTCTATATTCCTTAATCTTCCGTTGGCCAAGATTGTATAAAGCATTCGACAGGAACAAATAGATATTACTTAAGGTAATCACAAAATAATCTATTCATATTCTGTGAGACCATTACACGCCCACACAACGTTCAACCAAAAAAACCCTTTTAACTTTTTCTTATCCCACACAAAGGGCAAAAGTCAACACTCATACAGCCAAAATTAAACTTTCAATAACTTATAAATGCATTAAAAACTACATGTAGGTACAGAAAATAAATAGAAAATCGTGCTCAAGTGTCCATTTTGATAAATAAATAGTTTAGTCATGTTGGTTGTACGTGACTTTCCTGTGTCCAACTCTGGTTTGAGTTTAAAAATAATGTTGGGACCCATCGTATTAAATATATTTGTTTAAGTATAATAAAGACTTAACGACTTCTTCTGTTTGATATGGATTTATAATTGGAATTGTAAATTACTATAATCTATTTGTATAATAACGGTGATTTTCAATAGCGGGACATGTTATTGGCATTTGACGAATAAACTCTGGTTATGTAGAACATTTGACTTTCAATAGCGTGAAATGCTTCAATACTTTTAACACGCGTTTATTACCTTTTTTTTTGCGGATGGAAATTTAAATGTTTATGAAATGCGAATGTTTGTGAGGACGGATGTATGGATGTTTGTTACTCTTTCACGTCAAAACGGCTCAATCGATCTTGATGAAATTTGGCACAGAGTTAGATTATACTCCGGAATAACAAATAGGATAATTTTATTTCCATCATCACGCGGGCGAAGCCGCGGGCGACAGCTAATACAACATAATATTAGTAATGTTAATGTTAATATTAGTAAAGTTCATTAAATCTGCTCTTGTTCGGTAAACCATATTTATGTAACACTTCTTCCAAGGCAATAGAGGCTATATTCCGATTAACTCATTGTATACGCCTTAGACATCAAATATTCGTCACATATCTTGAATTTTAGTGACCCCAAACCTAGAAATACCGGTATTATAGACATAGAACACCCTAACAAACACCATCCAACTCCACAGTAAGGAGCTAGTATTAAATAAATCCGTATATTTTGTCGTCCGACATCCCCCTGCAGACTACAGAACGTCTTGTGTTATTTATACCGAAAGTTGGGACTGAGCTGGATGGAAAGATGCTCTACTTTGTATTTACTGGTATAACCGGGCAATGTCTCGTTGGTATAGTCGTAAGTGAATTCGCGAGTAAGAAATTGGTAGCAAAATAACAGTGAATCAAACAAAAATCACCGAATTTCGAAAATAAAGTTTTTTTTGTATGTCGGTTATTTTTTGCAATTTTTATTTTATTTTTCAATTTTCAAGTTGTGGTAGTCTGGTGAAAGATCTATAAATACATTTCAACGGAAAAAACGGGCCTGTTATATCAAGTTATAACAAGTCAATGTCATGCGGAAAATTAATCAATGAATTAAATCAATATTGATGCAAACATGCGAAAATGCCAATGTGTAGGCGGAATATTTGAATAAATTGCACATCAAATTATACATTGCAGCCTTAGTAAATTATTTGCTTCATACCGTCTACAAACCTATTTACATCAATGTTAACAAACTACATAGCCTCCAGCAATAGCGGCGCAGCCGGGTTTACTTGAATTGAATAACATTTACACTTTTTTTTTTATTTATTTTTTCGGGTGGGAAATCATCCAATGACTTCCCTCGCTCTGGGCGGAGCGGGGGGGTATGTCAGACTTGTACTGACTAAAACCCACCCATGTTTCTTCTATATCCCTTTACGTTCCGAGGCCGCGGTATCTCTTTCGAACAACCCGCAACCCCGGCAGGCGGAGGCTCTGGCAAGCCCCTCTGCTTTGCTGACTCTCTTTGAGGCGCGCGTGAAACACGAACGCGCCGTCGAACGTTACACCTTTGATATAGAAATACCTTTACAATAGGATCATGAAAATTTGATGATTACGATAAGATCATCAATTATCTACTTAGCCTTTTAATAACAACAATAATTGTATTATCAGGCAACGAAGGTCCATAAAAAATACACCCGAAAATGAGAAAATATTATATTTCAAAGAAATCATCGATATTTGACACCGTTCGGCCAAAATTATTTGTGGAGTCTCAAATTGAGTAGTAGACACCGCAATCATTCCTAGTTTAGCCTTTTCCCAACTATGTTGGGATCGGCTTCCAGTCTAACTGGATGCAGCAGAATATCAGTATTTTACATGGAGCGACTGAACTGAACTGCCTATCTGACCTCCACAACCCAGTTAGTACTGAGTAATACGATACCCCTCGGTAAGACTGGTTGTTAGACTTTCGGAACACTGACTACCTGTAACGACTGTCAAAGATCTACAAATGACAGCCGGGACCAACGGCTTAACGCGTTTTCCGAGGCACGGAAGAAACTCGGTATGTAACGGGTGGTCACCCATCCACAGACCAACCTAAGCAAGCGCGGTTTAACCTGAAGGTCGAACCGACAGCTCCTCCCCACACAGACGAGTAGACACCAGAAATGACTTAAAATTTCTTTTATGTCGCGAATCCAACTGCACGATTCTCAAAGTTCAGTCTGTCTTGACAAGTATACACGCCAGCAGGTCAAGCTACCCGAAACTGTCAATTTTTCCCAATGAACCTTGAACCTTATATTTTAGAAATAAAGTCGAAAATCTATCAAAGAAATCTGACAGATTGTAGTAGCTTGATGTGCAGGCGTCTGTACATGTTCCATGAGCTCTTCAGATTTCGTGGTGTGAAGCAATCTCGACACGTGCAGCTGCATCGTGGGTAATGCTGGACGTGGGCTGGCATTCCTCTAAGTAGCATTTCGATGTACGGATTTTAAGCTTGCCAAATCACTGTGATTGTGTGATTCGTGTTATTAATAGAAACACAGATGACTAATAAGTATATGTTTTTTTAAAAAAAAGCTCAGTTTTATGCCCTTTAATTGGCGATTGCTTTTAAATTAATTTCCCACAATTAAAAAAAAACGTGTTTCGTACAAAGTATAAAAACCGGCCAAGAGCGTGTCGGGCCACGCTCAGTGTAGGGTTCCGTAGTTTCCCATCCGTCACAATAAGTGTTCCCACTTATGAGTTTATTATTTGTTTGACGTTGAACACTAGAGAATTGTATTTCCTAATTAATACTTTTTTTAATAATTTTGGATTGCGAGAACCGATTTCAATAATTCTTTTTTTTGTTTGAAAAAGATACGTTCAGGATAATAAAATATGTAAACGAAGGTAAAAAAAATGCTTGCATATACGATTATACTACAAACTTAGTCCAGAAATTATTTTGTAAAACTTTTTGTCTTTTTTGTACAAAAACTGTTGTGTCAATCAAGTTCAAAATAATTTTCATAGAAAGTCCTTATAAAGTTCTACTTTTCAATTTTTTTCATATTTTCTAAACTTATGGTTCAAAAGTTAGAGGGGGGGGGGGACATATTGTTTTTTACTTTTGGAGCGATTATTTCCGAAATTGTTGACATTATCAAAAAATTATTTTAGTAAACCCCTATTCATTTTTAAATACCTTTCCAACAATATATCACACGTTAGGGTTGAAATTTAAAAAAAAATCACTCCCCACTTTACATATAGGGTGGCTACCCTAATAAAACATTTTTTTCCAATTTTTATTTTACCACTTTGTCGGCGTGATTGATATAATAATAATAATAAATATAAATAATAAATATCTTGGGACAACTCACACACGGCTATCTGATCCCAAGCTAAGCAGAGCTTGTGTTATGGTAACCAGACAACTGATATACATACTTATATAATTTATAAATACATACATATTATATATAAATCACACCCAGACACAGAACAAACAATCATGCTCATCACACAAAGTTTGTCCTGGGTGGGAATCGAACCCACGACCTCCGGCTTAGCAGTCAGGGCCACTAACCACTAGACCAACAGGCCCGTCAAAATGATGATATACATATTGGTACCAAATTTCAGCTTTCTAGTGCTAACGATCACAGAGATTAAGCGAGGACGGACGGACGGACGGACGGACGGACGGACAGACAGACATGGCGAAACTATAAGGGTTCCTAGTTGACTACGGAACCCTAAAAAAGAAATAAGTTGTTTACTTAGACATAGAAATGAATGTAAAAAGCCAATTTGAAATAATAGATAAGGTTAATATTAATTGGATATTCTTTAATAGTTAAAATTTTCCTTGAACTGTGTACAAGTGAAAGTAAATTGTTATTCTATAAAATCCCAAAGCACTCAATAGTTAATACTATATGCATTATGTCGTGGGTATATTTAAACCAATCCTTGTAATTCCTATATATTTGTGTCATGGTTCTAAATACTAAGTAACACATTTACAAGCTGAATCCTCGCTAAGTTTCAGCTAAAGCTTACAAATTCGAAACAACACACGAAGCAGAACAAAATAAATCGTATATCTTAAGTAGAGCAACTTTCCCAGTGCAATGCGCCCTTGACAGATTTATTGCCAGAACATTGAATACGTGTGCTCCTAATCTAACGGGAGGAGGTTACGTTTATTGTCTATGGGCCGCTGCTGGTCTATGGAAAAGATGGCGTGTTTAGAATATCTGGCGGGAACAAAAAAAAAACTGAAATGAGGAAAATAACTTTACTTTCGGAAGTCGGTAATTTTTGATTATTTCGTTGACGTTTTTGCCACCGGTTTCAGCCTTTTTTAGTTATAGTATGATGGTATCTATCACACATTGAAATATAAGTACTTATCGAGTATTCATTTTCCTTTGTTGCTAACATTAGTTCTTCCTAAGAAATATAAATAAAAATTGAAATGAGACCACCTCGGGAGTCTACCTTTTTATTACAAAATGATTTTTGTAAATCGATCCACAATTGATGGAGAAATCAATTAACAAACATACATAAGCTCACCTCCGTTTTTAAAAATCGGTTAACAATGTTGAAAATAGCAAGGAAATTGTGTCTTGAGCAAGATTTTTTAAAGTTTACCTTCAGTTAAAGCGATTTACTTCAATGATAAAAATTGCATTTTGTTTTTTTTTTTCGTTTTTTCATTCAAATGCCCATGGCGTGTTTATAGTGCTAAATAAATTGATCTATTACTGACAGAATGCACATTTTAACGTCTAGTAGAATGAGGTTTTATAACATTACGGAAGTTTCGAGTCGAAAAAAACAGGGTTTAACACCCTGTTTTTTGGAGTTGTATGGAAATCCTAGTGGTTATCCTAAGTTAGGATTCCTAACAGTTCTGTTTAAGCTTAAGCTTAAATTACTCAATAAAGACGTAGTTTTAGAGTCATTAGCGAAGGGCAGGGCGTTTTTGTGGGACTGTCTCTTGTAATGTGACGTTCAAAAAGTGCTGATTATCAGCCTGATTTGAATAAATGACTTTTGATTTTGATTAATGCAATCTATTGGATGTAAAAATACATTTAACGAATTCAAAAGCCACTTGATCTTTTCATTATTAAACCCCGAACCAGCCGGGGTTGTGAGTTGTTCGAAAGTGACGCGGGAGTGCAACATAAAGGGCACTAGAAGGAGTGGGTTTTAGTCCGTAAAAGACTGACATTCTCACCCGCTCCGCCCAGAGCGGGGGAAGTTATTTGATGAGTTTCCTTCCGTAAAAAGGGCAGGGAATTCCATTCCTTGACAGTGTGCATATAGCAAACAACTTGGCGCGATTGTGTGGAATGTTAACCAGATATGAGTACCTACATGTCTGGGCAAAAGAACAGACGAGAAAAATGTACGTTTTCCTAATCTAAAGCTCTTTTCCCAGACTTAGGCTGAGTAAGCCGGAGCCTAGGGCGGCAAATTCCAGGGGGCGGCAAATTTGGTAATTTTTTTTTATCTTACAAAAAATAAACGAGTGCCAAAGTTACATGTGCAAAAGTCGACACGCAGCGCAGCAGTCGATCGTGCCGTCAGTTGCAATTTCAGAATAAATGTAAATAAATGATTGTGAACCAAACTAGCGTACCTATAGAATTAAAATTTCAGTAGGGGCGGCAAAATTTGAATAGCTTACTGGCGGCAAATTTGTTAATCCGCCACTGCTAAAACCCCCTAAAATACATTGAATAGCTTACTACTGGCGGCAAATTTGTTAATCCGCCACTGCTAAAACCCCGTAAAATACATTGAATAGCTTACTGGCGGCAAATTTGTTAATCCGCCACTGCTAAAACCCCGTAAAACACATTGATTACCTTACTGGCGGCAAATTTGTTAATCCGCCACTGCTGCAACGTCCTTAAATGTCGTGGTACACAACCATTTCCCCGGCAGACAAATAACAAACGCTTGTCAAATCGTGTTGTCGGGCACAATTCGGATATCGACACAATAGCGTTAAGTCGCTCTGTCGAGCGCAAGACGGCAATCAACGTAATTTGATTCTTACCCCCCGGGCAATGGCGGGTGTAGCTATATGTATGTGTAGGTATAGTATATCTCTTGGGTAAATAATTTTAGGGGGGAGTGTAAAATATTATGGTGTTTGAGATTGAGAGATTGGTCAGCTTTTAAGTAAATTTCGATTTGTTTTGTTAAGTCAACTGGGTTTAGCAAAACCAACTTAACTTCAATGTAGACAGACTTCTTATTTCTTCAATAAACAAAAATAAACATAAAATTAACCCACTCAATCCTTACTAATATTATAAAAGAGAAAGTGAGTTTGTTACTTCTTCACGCCTAAATGACGATTTTAATGAATTTTGGTACAGAGATAGTTGGTACCCTGGAGACGGATATAAGCTTTTTTTTTTAAAAAAAGATTGAAAAATGATGGAGAAAGAAGAAAAAAGGGTAAACTTAGAATTGCTATTACAATAAATAAGTAAGGCGCTAGGGTAAAAACTAGAGGTGGCCTGACCTGCAAATCAGGAAAGGGGAACTGTCTTATACCAAATTTAACGCGAACGAAGCCGCGGGCAAAAGCTAGTAATACCTACATAAATCCTAAAGTAGTGTGTGAAAAGGTGTGTGTGTGACTGGGTGTGAGGATGTATGTGGGTGTGTTTATGTGTGTGCGTGTGGTTTTTGTGTGGGTGTGTTTGTGTGTGTGTGCGTATCTTTTCAACTCGTATTGACGATGCTTGCAGCAATAGTTCAATGTCATCATTAATTCAATTCAATAAGGTTTAGGTTCGAATTGTGTTTTTAGGATTCTCTGTATCTCAAAAAAAAAATGGAAACCTTATTGGATGTCCGTCTGTCTGTCTGTCTGTCTTTCAAGACCCTTTATCTCCGGGTTTTTCGGCTTGTTCGAAAGAGATGCCGCGACCCTCATATCGCACTCTTTTTAAAAAAAATAGCCTATATCCGTCTCCTGGTTCCCAACTATCTCTGTACCAAAATTCATCAAAATCGGTTTAGCCATTAAAGCGTGAAGTACCTCTTCACGCTTTAATGTTTTTTATGTTATTTGGTCTTATTTTGTTTAATTTTTAATCACTTATTGTTTCTTTTTAATTCGTTTTTTTTTCTCTTTTAGTGTGCACCACTTGTCCTGTTTTCTATTCTGTTATTAGAGAGTGGTGCCTCCTAGCACAGGTATATCTTTTACTTAAATGGAGGTCCCAATATAATATTTACTGTACAAGTTTCTGCAATCAACCTTTTTTTTTAACCTTTTTATCCAAAATCCACCCCACACAACCATTCCTACTTGCCCAAGCGCAAAAGTGCCAAAATAACACTATAATAATAGGATCAATTTGGTACCAAATTAGGGTGAACATGGAGCCCACATGCCGGTGATACGGTCGACCCTATTTGATGGGGTGCCCTATAAAAGTAAAGTGGTACATTCAAATCATATGTTATGGGGTTTTAAGGACCAGTTGTATTTGTAAAAAATGGTATGCACGTGATAGATTTTTTCTCTGTTTTAGCCGACTTTAATAAAAGGAGGAGGTTCTCAATTCGACTGTTTTTTTTCTGTAAGTTTGTCACGCGATTTCTCCGTTAATTGTGCGCCCATTATCGAAATTGCTTCGGCGGTTTATAAGTTATACTACTACTTATATCCTTACTAATATTATAAAAGCAAAAGTGAGATTGTTTTTTTGTTTATTACGCCTTCACGCTTCAATGGCTAAACCGATTTTGATCAATTTTGGTACAAAGATAGTTGAGACCCTGGAGATGGAAATGGGCAATGGAAATGGTTTTTTAATGAAAAATGAGGCAGAAAGAGGGAAGAAAAGGGAAAACTTAGCATTGCTATTACAATAAATAAGGCGCAAGGGCAAAACTACAGGTAGCAGGTACCTGTAAATCAGGAAAAAGGGAACTGTGATACCCCGAATTTAACGCAAGCGCAGTCGCGGGCTAAAGCTAGTATCCTATATTTCAAAGCGATCGCAATAATCACATTTGTATTATAATATTATTCATAGACCATATTAATCTAATTGTTCTGCCCACCCTCCAAATTAAAACAAATACGAGTATAAATAAAATTAATTGCAACAAACTAATCATATGTCACCACTTATTCTTCTATTATTCTACATTCAGCCTTATTTATAAAGCTATAACGTTAATTTTACCCTGGCAAGATTTTAATCTAAACTGTCTTAAAGGTCTAACTCGGAATTTTGAATCCTATTTTCGTAAGATGTAAGTTGAATTTACAATAACAACGTTTAACAAGGGGTAAATCTATAGGGTGATGATAACAATTAGTTCTATAGTGATTTAATTTGTTTATTTTTGTATTCACAATCACAAATGGTGATATTTTGGTGATTGTTAAACTGGTGGTGATTAGTGATTTTAATGTGTTGAGTTTTAAATTGTTATGGGTTGGTGATTATTTTATTTATGGTACAGATGTTAAGAGGTCAGATTTCGGTGTTTTGGTCGCCGGTTTGACTCTATCATGAATCCTACTAATATCCTACTTATTACTGTATATATACTAGTTGGCGCCCGCGGCTTCGCCCGCGTCATATCGAAAAATAAAGTATTCAGTAATCCTCGTCCCAAATTTCATCAAGATCCGTTCAGCCATTTTGGCGCAGTGGCTGAGCGATTGACTGCTGTGCTGCGTGCTCTTAACTTCTTAAACACACATTTAAAGCTTATAAAATAGAAACATTTACTAGCTTTCGCCCGCGGCTTCGCCCGCGTTAAATTAGGGGTAACACAGTTCCCCTTACGCCTTATTGATTTGTAATAGCAACGCTAAGTTTTCCCTTTTCTTCCCTCTTTCTCCCTCACATCCCACTTTTTTTTAATAAAAAATAGCCTATGTCCGTCTCCTGGTTCCCAACTATCTCTGTACCAAAATTCATCAAAATCGGTTAAGCCATTAAAGCGTGAAGAGGTAACAAACAAACAAACAAATTCACTTTCGCTTTTATAATATTAGTAAGGAAAGTAAGGAATAAGGATTTACATGAAATAAAATTTGTGTCAAACGAAAGATTTCCTCTAGAGTAGGAAAGGACGGTACTGCGCAGGCGTTAACTCGCCACGCCTACTTAATATCCACCCCCTGTTATGGTGAGTGTATGCAGCTATGTCCTTTCTTAAAAAAATTGGGGGTAGGTAGCAGTGGCGATCAGTGTAGATATTTTTAAAAGGAAAGCCGGCAAAAAGAATAAAAAAAACACCACCCTGATTTTATGACTATTGGTCGTGATTGACCAATATGTTTTTAATTTTTAACCGACTTAATTAAACGAAGAGGTTTAATGTTCGACCGTATATTTTTTTAATGTATTTTCACCGATTACTCCGCCAACTGTGGCTGTATATGGAAGTCGGTTATATTTTTGCAAAAAAGTTTTTGGAACTTAGTTTTGAGAACGAAGTTTCCATACACAACAAAAAATCTATTAAAAAGCAGTTTTTGTGAATTAAAGCCATTATTAAAAGTCGTCTGCAAGAGGAGCTCTTGGCTATATAATAGCAGCCGCTCGGGTCGATCTTTAGGTTAAGCCGCGCTTGGGATGGGTGACCACCCGTTACATACCGAGTTTCCTCCGTGCCTCGGAAAGCACGTTAAACCGTTAGTCCCGGCTGTCATTTGTAGATCTTTGACAGTCGTTACAAGTAGTCAGTGTGCCGAAAGTCTGACAACCAGTCTTACCAAGGGGTATCGTATTACCCAGTTAACTGGGTTGTGGAGGTCAGATAGGCAGTTGCTCCATGTAAAATACTGATATTCAGCTGCGTCCGGTTAGACTGGAAGCCGACCCCAACATAGTTGGGAAAAGGCTAGGCAGGTGATGGTGATTAAAAGTCGTCTGCAAACCAACACTTATATTGTTCGACTTGCGATTTTGCCATCGATATTTTATTGTTGTAGACGTTAAGACAATGCAAAGGAAGGAACAATAGAACGGACTAAATAACAACATCCTTATCCTTACTATACTATACTATATACTATATATACTATACTATACTATACTAAACTATATATACTATATACTATAATATATATACTATATCCTTACTATCCTTACTTTAATATTATAAAAGCGAAAGTGAGTTTATTTGTTTGTTTGTTTGTTACCTCTTCACGCTTTAATGGCTACACCGATTTTGATGAATTTTGGTACAGAGATAGTTGGGAACCAGGAGACGGACATAGGCTAATTTTTATTTCAAAAAAGTGTGATGTGAGGGAGAAAGAGGGAAGAAAAGGGAATGAGGGTTTACTGTAAGATACGCCTCTACCCTGCAAGTCCTACTTAGTTGTCAGATAGGTAAGCGTTCCAAGTATTCACCTAAATCCGGTAAGACTGGAAGACGACTCAAACACAGTAGGGAAAACACAGGCAGTTTTTTTTTATAACATACTTTTCCCCCCCTCTAGGAATTTCTCCTATATCGTGAGTGCGTTTACAAACATATAAACTCACATACACAATCAGCCAGACCCGGAACAATAACTGTAGGTCTTACAAATATTTGTTCCGTGCGGGTATCGAAACTGCGACACGCAGCGTAGCAGTCGATCACTCAGCCACTGCGCCAACCGTGTCGTCAAATGATGCATAAGATGACTCTTACCCCTTTTTTTCAGATGGGAAATCATCAAATAACTTCTCTCACCGTGGGCAGAGCGGCATTTAGTGTCAGACTTTTACTGACTAAAACCCATGAATGTTCCTTCTTATGTTTTTGCCCTTTGCTTTGCTGACATCTCTTTGAGGCGCGCGTCTTAGGCCCGGTCTCCACCAAAGCGGAGAGCAGCGGAGCGGAGAGGAGATGTGCAAGAGTCAACCAATCATAGGAAAGATGATAGACGCGATGTAGATTTAAAGCTATGTGATTGGTCGGTTTCCGCCCATCTCCTCTCCGCTCCGCTGCTCTCCGCTTTGGTGGAGTCTGGGCCTTACCCTCGCGCGCCGTTTCTCCGGCCTGTCGACACTGGTTTGACGGACGGTGAGCTACCTATTGCTCACCATCCACAGACCTGCGTCTAATGTGGCCGGGAGTCATTTGGCGGACTCTAAACCCTCATCTTCAAAAGAAATAAATACAAACTTCAAAAATACTAAAGTAATCGGCCATTTTGTTTCAATCACTACAAAATCAAGTTAGCTATCCTCAAACAGTTAAAACCCTGATCCAATATGGCGACTAGCAAAAGACCCGGCTAAATAGATTCTTTACTGAAATTGTGAATTTTACCCTAGAGCCGATTCGACGCGGTTGTTAGTGATGCGACTACACTTGTGTCGATAAAACATTTTTTTAGGAATATAATTATTACCTTTTTATTCTAAAGTGTGCTCTCTGTGTGTTGTGTTCTTTTGTCTTTTTGTATTTTTATTTTTCTTAAGGTTTTGTGGGTAAATCTATACTTAATATTATAAAGCTGAAGAGTTTGTTTGTTTGTTTGAACGCGCTAATCTCAGGGACTTCTGGTTGGAATTGGAAAATTCTTTTAGTGTTGGATAGTCCATTTCTTGAGGAAGGCTATAGGCTATATAACATCACGCTACGACCAACAGGTGCTGAGCAGCGTGGGTGAAACCGCGTGGAACAGCTAGTAAATGATAAAAGTCAAGTCTCTATGTCTACACAGCCAAAATATAGGGCCGTTTATGTCGCAAATTTGTACGGAATCTTCGGTGCGCTAGTCTGACTCGAATTTGGCCAGTTATCTAATTTAAAAACACGTATTAAAGTTATATCACTTTATGTTTCGTGTTATTCTTACATAACGCTTTCATTTGACACCTGTCATGAGAATGATTACAAAACAAACCGTCCATCACGCAGTACGTCATTAGGTAGGCTTGTCATCCAACCAAAACATAAGAGAAATTTTTAGCTCAGTCTAAGTTTTTGTTACAAAGATACAGGTGTAGTTATTAAAAGCATGTTATAAAGGACGATTATATCTAGCGTAGTATCTTTAATACCAAACTCACTGATCGAATGCGCAACACTGAACCTACCTAAAACGCCCCAAGACAGGCATCGTCCGATGTTGGTGATAAGTCCAAAACGGATCTGAGCGGGTCACATTTCAAAAATTTCAAAGATGAAAGATGGTTCTGGACTGACACAGTGGGCGCCTGAAGACGGTCGTCATCACCGAAGTAGACCCAAAAACGCTGGCGTAACGTATTGGACTCGTTCCTTTGCCAGAGGAGGCAATTCGGTGAGACAGTTGGAGAGAAATAGGGGAGACCTTTGCCCAATAGTAGGATAAAATAGGCTAAACAAAAAATTTAGAGGTGTCAAGGGACACCCGGATGGAACGAAGTTCCTATAGAAATGAAAATATCTGGCTTGCTTTCTACAAGAGAGAGAGAGACAGGCAGACAAACAGAGAAACATGCGACGCCGCAAAGCTTACTATAGCAAAAAGTGTCATGACAACGTCGTATGAATTTTTTCCGTCTAGCCCCCTTTCACAACGCGCGATAAGGAACTTCGTTCCAAAAAAACAAATCCTAACGTTTTTGTTATTGTGCTCAAAGCTCGCCATGCACGATGCAAACATAATGCGGTATAAACTGGTTTATTCACCAACGTGATTGGTTGCAAGATGTGATTTTTGCAAATTAAGTTTATTGTTTCCAAAATGGAAATGTAAAGAACCGGTGTCAATTTAACAGAAATTGCTCTTGATTAAGTAGTATTTAGGTGCCGCTTGAGACACTTCAGACGTCGCCGGGCGCTGCGACACGACTCCCGGCCACCGTAGATCGGGCGCGGCTCTATGGACGGTGAGCAATGGGTAGATCATTATCCGTCCGTATTCCACGGGCGCCTCTAAGACTTGTCAGTAATTGGCTGCCTGACGGTATTCGATGATTTCCCATCCACAAAAAAAGAAGGTTTTAGGTGTATCCTACGGTTTAGCAGTATGAAACGGTCAAAACCATGTAAATAATGAAAAAAAAGTTTAAAACAAAATCTATCGATAACACCACACATCGATACTGTCCCCGCACTCACACGGGGATCTAATTTGGCAAGGGATGGGCTTTGTTTGTGAGAACAAATTGGTGCCAGATAATTGGCTTAAAGTCCCCCGGGGGAGCGGGGGGGGCGGGGAGGGGACTGAGTGGTGGCGGGGGACACGCTTGTGATGATTAGTTGGGTCTTTTAAAAGACATTTAAGTTAAAATGCAATCATCGTTAGATTTTGTAGAGCACAAAATTGCAAGTCGTTTTATTGCATATTTTTTACTAGCTTTTTCCCGCGGCTTCGCTCGCGTTAAATTCGGGCTAACACTGTTCCCGTTTCCTGATTTACAGGTACCTGCTACCTGTAGGTTTTTTTTGCTTTTGCCCTTGCGCCTTATTTATTGTAATAGCAAAGCTATGTTTTCCCTTTTCTTCCCTCTTCCTCCCTCAATTCTTACTATAAAAAGAATCCCTATGTCCGTCTCCAGGGTCTCAACTATCTCTGTAGCAAAGTCATCAAAATCATAGCCATAATTTAGCCATTTAGGCGTGAAGAGGTAACAAACAAACAAATTCACTTTCGCTTTTATAACATTAGTAAGGAAGTAAGGATTATTCGCTATAACTGGAACCACACACCAACACAAATTACATACAGCCCGAGAAAGGACTTTGTTGATTTTTAAATGAACTTCTGAAGCGGCCATGTTAAGATTTATCTACTAATTATTTAATTACATAATCAGGTAGTTAATTTAACCATGTGTTTTGTATGCTGTGAGCTTTTTTGTGAATATATCTGTTTTATAAAGTGACGAGTTGTGTGTTAAGTAATATCTAATATATAAAATTCTCGTGTCACAGTTTTTGTTCCCATACTCTTCCGAAAC
Source organism: Ochropleura leucogaster (assembly GCA_958449745.1). Classification (NCBI taxonomy): domain Eukaryota; kingdom Metazoa; phylum Arthropoda; class Insecta; order Lepidoptera; family Noctuidae; genus Ochropleura; species Ochropleura leucogaster. The sequence continues at coordinate 1,827,485 of OY288227.1, forward strand.
GGCTGGACCGATTTAAACGAAATTTTGTGTACACGTACATCGGGTAGGTCTGAGAATCGGCCAATATCTGTTTTCATTGCCTTAAGTGGGCAGCGAGTGAAACCGCTGGGCACAGCTAGTTGTCTATACATTTTGCTTTCACAAAATTAATAGACAATATTACTTGACGCTGCGATATGAAATTTCAAAATAATCAATGAAAGAAACAAAAGTCACCAGTTTCCGAAAGCAAAGTTATTTCAAAAAAGCACTTTTTGGAAAAATTACTCTTATTGCACCACAATTATGTTGAATTTGCAATGTATTTCATACGCGTTTTATGCGTTCTTCTTTTTAATATTTTGGCTGTTTAGTCAAGTCATACCCTTGTTAATCTTTCAGCCTGAGATACAAAGTGTGGAGAAAAACCGAAAATATCATAGTGATTAATGACAAAATTACTTTTTGTTCTGTTATTTAATTTCTCTAATTTGAAAATTGTCGTTTGATTCATTCGAAAAATTATAATTGCTGTTCTTGACTCCATAACACCTTCGCCTATGGCTTGGGTGTGAATACTGCCTCGAACGCAATTACAAAGTTCACTTGAATCAAAGAAAAAATGTTACTGTCTGGCAAATTACCGATTACCCCAAAAAAATCACACATTACTGCTAAAAAGATAATAATCTATCTCAAAAAGGTTAAGTAAGGGTGACCCCAACTAAGTAGGGTGGGTGGTTTATTGCCGCCCCATATGTCGACTAGGGTAGCGGCACCTGTTAGCCATCACATAATTGAATGATTTTTATTGCTGTGCTAAGTTGGGATGCTGGGCTAATCTTCCGTTAAATGTATGGTTTAAATTTTGGGGACAGCCCAGTGCTGGGTCCTGGATAATGTGATTGGGAATTTGTAATGGTGTGTTAGATTTCAAATATTTAAATGTCTGTACGAAATATCTTATTTTTTGCACTAAATGTTCAAAATTAAACCATGACCAGGTTTCCTCAAGATAATAAATATCTTGAGACAACTCACACACGGCTATCTGATCCCAAGCTAAGCAGAGCTTCTGTTATGGTAACCAGACAACTGATATACATACTTATATAATTTATAAATACATACATATTATAGATAAATCACACCCAGACACAGAACAAACAATCACGCTCATTACACAAAGTTTGTCCTGGGTGGGAATCGAACCCACGACCTCCGGCTCAGCAGTCAGGGCCACTAACCACTAGACCAACAGGCCCGTCAAGATGATTTATTGTCAGAATCGTCTAAAGCGACAACATTGCATTTTTCAATTGCCTACATCTACTCTAAATACCACCTTTAATATCCCTCTGACACTCAGTTTAATAGCCCTCTGACTCTCTTTAATAGCTCACTGAATGATCGGTCCAACTTAACGGATTTCCCTATTGATGTTTTCTATAGTACGGCCAACGAGAAGCGATACGAAAGGTCATTAATCTAAAGAACAACTGTGGCGTTGGCAATCTAATATTTAGCTCTTTCCATCTTGTGCCTTTGTCGTAATGTCTCGTTCTCCCGTCAAAAACATAACAACGTTAAGACGGATTCGCCAACATTCGGGCGGCCATTTTAGATGGGGTTTTAGCATGGGTTTTGTTTACATTTGGTATCGCTTCTCGTTGGCCGTACTATACTTTCTGAGTTTCGCTTCATACAGACGTTCCCTATATTTAACAGTGTGAACCATGAGTGTTTATTTGACGGGCCTGTTGGTCTAGTGGTTAGTGGCCCTGACTGCTGAGCCGGAGGTCGTGGGTTCGATTCCCACCCAGGACAAACTTTGTGTGATAAGCATGATTGTTTGTTCTGTGTCGGGGTGTGATTTATCTATAATATGTATGTATTTATAAATTATATAATATATAAGTATGTATATCAGTTGTCTGGTTACCATAACAGAAGCTCTGCTTAGCTTGGGATCAGATAGCCGTGTGTGAGTTGTCCCAAGATATTTATTTATCTTGGATTGATTTTTGTTTTTTTATTGTACTGGTTTTGGATCTATTTGACACAACTTTTGTTATAGCATCCTATCTCTATTGTTTATCATGTTATATGTCATGTATATCTGTTATTTCCATGGTTACTAAAATGCAGTTTTTTTAAGTTGGTTTATTTCAATTTGTATGTATGTAACCGTGCTGTTGGTGCGCTTATTATAAATAAATAAAATAAACTTTTGAAACTACACATGGAATAAAAAAGTCAGACTGGTACGTGCCCGGATTTGAACCCACAAACTCATGTCAGAAACGAGGAGCTTAACCTCTGGCCCATTACGACATTAAACTTGTCTCAATATGTCACCTTGTTCGAAAATCAAAAATGACCACAACTTCTTTTTTCATCTTTTTTTGCAACCAGTTCTTTTTGAAAAACATTACATACCTACTTATACCTACTTTTCTCAAAATATCACCTTGTTCGAAAATCAAAAATGACCACAACCTTTTTTTTTATTTTTTTTTTCAACCATTTCATTTTTTAAAAGCATTATATACCTACTTGTCTCAATACGTCATCTTGTTCGAAAATCAAAAATGACCACAATTTTTTTTTCATTTTATTTTCAACCAGTTCATTTTTAAAAGGGGTTTACACAAAGGGTGGGTGTCATTACAGGTGGCAGTGTTTACGACAAATAGTGAGGGTAGTGCGCAAACAAGGGTTGATTGACTATGGTGTAGTTAAGCTGACATGTTGGCAGGTTCGGAATTAGATGGGTGGGCAAGTTGAAATAGGAGAACTAGCTGTGCCCTGCGGTTTATCCCGTTACTCAGATAGTCTTGTTGTTATGTTGTATACATTTAGCCCTCTTCAATAATGGCACAAAAACTAGTTTGTCTTATGCGTATGGGAGATAATCAAATTACTTTCCCTGCCACGTCTTAAAGCATTACTTATTTCAGTGTTTATATATCCTGTATAGCTTTGTCTCTTTCCTCAATGGAATAATTCGTGTTTTAAGGCATCATGGGACCCAACCTGATAATACTATACTATCAAAGCCTATACTCCAGCCCTCTTGATGTGTAATTACTAATTAACAATCAACAAACAAACTATCATGAATTATTATTACACAATTATCATAGCTCTCAGTTAATTAACATATATGTTAATAAGCCGAGTCGAAATTGATTATCTGAACAAAAACTAAACAAATGTAACGTTTTATAAAAAAAAAAAATCTTTTGTCGATAGTGTAATTTAGGTAAGCCGTTTGGGGTCGAAACTCTTGGGTCTTGGGGCTTGATTACGTGGGTCATTTTCGGGTTCCGTACCTCTAAAGGAAGATACAGAACCCTTATAGGATCACTTTGGTGTCCGTCTGTCTGTCAGGGCCTTTTGTTGCGGGCCTGTGGACGGCTGAGCAATGGGTAGCTCACCGTCCGTCCGTCTATTGACGACAGGCCGGCGTCGACGGCGTGTTCGTGTTTCACGCGCGCCTCAAAGAGAGTCAGCAAAGCAGAGGGGCTTGCCAGAGCCTCCGCCTGCCGGGGTTGCGGGTTGTTCGAAAGAGATACCGCGGCTTCGGAACGTAAAGGGCAATAGAAGGAACATGGGTGGGTTTTAGTCAGTACAAGTCTGACATGCCCCCCCGCTCCGCCCAGAGCGGGGGAAGTCATTGGATGATTTCCCACCCGAAAAAAAAGGGCCTTTTGTTTTCGGATGGTATTTCATCAAATAACTTCCCCTGCCCTGGGTGGAGCGGGGAGAGTCAGACTTGTACTGACTAAAACCCACCCATGTTCCTTCTATCGCCTTTTAGGTTCCGGGGCCGCGCTATCTCTTCCGAACAACCCGCAACCCCGGCAGGCGGTGGCCCTGGCCGGCCCCTCGCGGTCTGTCAAGGCCTTGATTTTAACTTCAACTCGATACCGCCACTCGTTCCCGAGATAAAGGCCCTTGACAGACAGACAAACGGACAACAGTGATCCTATAAGGGGTCCGTATCTTTCTTTTGAATTACAGAACCCAAAAATCGGCTATAATTCATCGAAATTACTCCAAACACAAATCCTTACTCATGTTATAAAAGCGAAAGTGAGTTTGCTTGTTTGTTTGTTACCTCTTCACGCTTTAATGGCTAAACCGATTTTGATGAATATTGGTACAGAGATAGTTGGGAACCAGGACACGGACATAGGCAAATTAAAAAAAAAAGTGGGATGTGAGAGAGAAAGAGGGAAGAAAAGGGAAAACTTAGCGTTGCTATTACAAATCACTAAGGCGCAAGAGGAACTGTGTTCAACCGAATTTAACGCAAGCGAAGCCGCGGGCAAAAGCTAGTGACCTCATAAAAATAAGTACCAACTAATTTATTTAATTTTATTTACCCATAACTAACGTTACCCTGTTAACGTTACCCCCCGCTAAATACTATTTACCCAAGGGGTAGTTTAATACAGCTAATCATGTTTGACACATATGTCATCGTTTTTACTAAATAATCGATAAGAATTAGATTATACGAGTGATTATTTTTTTTGTGACGAAATTGGCATATGGTACAATTGATGTTTAATAGTAATTTTAATCCATTCCGTGCCTAACCTGACCATTTATGTCATAGTGGAATGCTTGCGAGTTATCCTTACTTACTAATATTATAAAAGCGAAAGTAACCCCCGAATACTGAAACGTCACTCAAAATTTGAGGGCTGCTTAACATTTGAGCAGCTCTTAAACTATAGATTTTGTATTGTCAAACGTCACTTCTGAGTCTCTGTTAAATTTAAGTGGTACTTAAATTTTGAGTGACGTTTCAGTATTCGGGGGTAAGTTTGTTTGTTACGTCTTCACGCCTAAATGGCAAAACCGATGTTGATGAATTTTGGTACAGAGATAGTTGGGACACTGGAAAGAGACATAGGTATTTTTTTTTGTAAAATTGAGAAGTGGGGGAGAAAGAGAGAAAAAAATATAGGTTTTCAATTATCACGCGGTTTAAAGTTAGCTAAAAGAAGGAGGACGACACGGTTGACACAGTGACTGAGCGATCCACTGCTGCGCTGCGTCTCCCGGGTTCGATCCCCACACCGAAAAATATTCGTATGGCCTACAGATAGTTGTTTCGGGTCTGGCGGTTTGTATATGTGAGTATAAATGTTTGTCCACGCACAAAGGTTACTGGAGTTCAGAAATTCCTAGTGTGGGGCAGGGTATTTTCTTTTTTTTAAAGTTCTTTCTTAAGAATGGTCACCCGTTTTCAGATTAACCTCATCTATCGTTGGTTATCTTTGAAAACCAACCCTGTACGCAGCTATTAGTATTTGGCAAAAACCCCCTCACTATTTCTAATTTTGAACTACATAGAATTTGATAGCCTATTTGTGACAATTGATAAGAAATAATACATATCTGCAATTTAAGATGAAAATAATATTTGTTTCAACATCGATATCATAGTTGACATGTTATTTGTCAAATAAGGTCTCTGATTGTGGCGATAAACTGATAAAAAGTTGTATTTTTTTCTTATAAGTATGACAATATGATTAATATACGACGTATTTATATACTATGCTCTTTTTTGGGATATGTTTGTTTGTGTATTTTATTTTTATAAGCCGCGTTTGCCTAGGTTGGTCTGTGGATGGGTGACCACCCGTTACATACCGAGTTTCCTCCGTGCCTCGGAAAGCACGTTAAGTTGTTGGTTCCGGCTGTTATTTCTAGATCTTTGACAGTCGTTACAGATAGTCAGTGTCCCGAAAGTCTGACAACCAGTCTTACTAAGAAGTATCGTATTACCCAGTACTAACTGGGTTATGGAGGTCAGATAGGCAGTCGCTCCATGTAAAATACTGGTATTCAGCGGCATCTGGTAAGACTGGAAGCCGAGCCCAGCATAGTTGGGAAAAGGCTAGGTAGATGATGGGAATGAAAGAGAAGAAATGAAAATTAAAGTGAAATTATTAGAAACTATCCGACGCCTGCGCGCAAATATTTTTTTTTCTAGTAATTTCTCCTGTATCGTAGGTACGCATATGGAAACTTGTAAACGATCGCAGTGTCCTGGTTAACGCGCAGACTCAATATATAGACGTTTGTCTGACGTCATTTTTTTTATAAAACTTTGTCCCACACTAGTAATTTCTCCTACATCGTGGGTGCGTTTACAAACATTTAAACTCACATACACAAACAGCCAGACCCGGAACAACTATCTGTAGACCATGTTGTCGAAGAAATAGCTAACCCGTCTTAAGCAAGTGTGGTGAGCAATACTCTGATCAATGTTTGAGAAGAGGCCAATTATAAGCTGGTGTGGTAAGGCAAGAGAATGATGTTAGTTCAAAAAACAGACTTATACAATGTGTCTGGTCATAGACTAGCGTTATTCTAACCCTACTAATATTATAAAAGCGAAAGTGAGTTTGTTTGTTTAATTGTTACCTCTTTACGCTTTAATGGCTAATGCCCCGTTCCAATAAACAAAAAAGACTCGTTTTGCTTACGGATAGTTGTATTTTGACATAAGTCTCATAGAACTGATGTCAAAATACAACATTTTTGTTTATTGGAACGGGCCGTAAACCGATTTTGATGAATTTTGGTACAGAGATAGTTGGAAACCAGGAGACGGACATAGGCAATTTTTTTTAAAGCGTGTAATGTATTTTTTTTTAAAGTGGGATGTGAGGGAGAAAGAGGGAAGAAAAGGGAAAACTTAGCGTTGCTATTACAAATCAATAAGGCGCAAGGGGAACTGCGTTACCCCGTATTTAACGCGAGCAAGGCCGCGGGCAAAAGTGTACTTATATTAACAAACATTCTAGTATACTCAATAATATAAAATTGTTCAGTTTACTTATTTTTAGTGCTGATTTGTGAATCTAAACCATTCAAGGCAAACATTCAAATAGGTCTAGCCGTTTAGGAGAAGTTCAGTGACATACACACGTACAGCAGAATTATATATATAGAGATATTAATTCTATATTACAAATTCGATCCAAACTTGATCGATGGTCTTTATCAAGATGATAGATTAAGTCTCACTTGCTCGTAGATTATATATATTGTAAGTAATTCTATTTGTTGGCAAATTGATAAGATTGAGAAGAACGATGAATGGTTTGTCTGTAGCCAAATCTTTGTTATCTTTTATCTTAAGTTTTTAGAGTATTTTTAACGTAGTGATATTTTTTTTCTTTGTGGGTATTTTTAAGAAGTGCCAACTTTTTAAAGCAAGAAAATAACGTTGTCGCATTCTATAAGGTACACACGGCGGCACATCAACCTACACCTAACCATTTAAACCTGACCTCTTTACTTACCGTGTGCAATCCGTAGTAGAGAGATCAGTAGGGTTACCATGACATCTAATAGCAATTCTTATTCCTGTGCGAAAAAGAGATGGTGCTAGACACCCTGTATAGCTCTGTCTCTTTCCCTCAGTGGTTTAAGTTCTGCTTTAAGACGTCATGGTATGGTAGCATGTTATAATAGTTTAGAATAGGTTGACCTGCCGTCGTGTGTTAAAGAGTTTAGAAAGAGAGCAAAGAGTTTAGAAATGACAAGTTATTAAAGGCTTTGCCGTCTTATATCATAACATAACGTCGGTAATCTTCTAAGATTTAGGCAGAAGTATGTAACACTCGCTCGTTGCTCTTCGAGCAAGGTTGTAGATTTCAGGTGTTAGAGGTGTACAAGCTCAGCAAAGTAGAGGGGCTTGCCAGAGCCTCCGCCTGCCGGGGTTGCGGGTTGTTCGAAAGAGATACCGCGGCCCCGGAACGTAAAGGGCAACAGAAGGAACATGAGTGGGTTTTAGTCAGTACAAGTCTGAATCCAAAGACTTCCCCCGCTCCGCCCAGAGCGGGGGCAGTCTTTGGATCATTTCCCATCCGAAAAAAAAAGAGGTGTACAAGTGATAGCCACTACAGGTGTTTAATAACTTTATTCCCGAGGGAGGACCCTTTTATCAAGGGAGAAAATAGTAGGAGTATTTTTGGTTAAGTAAAATATCATATAATTTTTATCACAAACTGAAAAAAACAGGAAAGAGGTTGAGGACTTGAGGCAACAGAGAGGTTTAAATACCCACTCTGTTACAAGTATATCATAGTACATAAAACAGGCCTTGTCGACGGCGCGTTAGTGTTCCACGCGCACCTCAAAGAGATGTCAGCAAAGCAGAGGGGCCTGCCAGGGTCGCGGCCCCGAAACACAGTGTGTTTTAGTCAGTACAAATACTTCCCCTGCTCCGCCCAGAGCGGGAGAAGTTATTCTGTGGGGTAAGTCTGTGATAAAACGTTTGTACACGAATATTTCCAAAGAGAATGACTTATTTAGTTTAACTATGTGTTAAACAGAACAATTTTTCTAAAATGAAAATAACCTTAGTAGTCTATTCTATCGATAAATACCTTATTGACAATATAATTAATAAAAATAATTAACAAAGTAGAGCTCGTGGCTAAATAATAGTAGCCGCTCGGGTCGATCTTTAGGTTAAGCCGCGCTGGCCTAGGTTGGCCTGTGGATGGGTGACCACCCGTTACATACCGAGTTTCCTCCGTGCCTCGGAAAGCACGTTAAGCCGTTGGTCCCGGCTGCCATTTGTAGATCTTTGACAGTCGTTACAGGTAGTCAGTGTTCCGAAAGTCTGACAAGCAGTTTTACCAAGGGGTATCGTATTACCCAGTATTAACTGAGTTGTGGAGGTCAGATAGGCAGTCGCTCTATGTAAAATACTGATATTCAGCTGCATTCGGTTAGACTGGAAGCCGACCCCAACGTAGTTGGGAAAAGGCTAGGCAGATGATGATGACAATATAATTAATGTTGACATCTTATTGTAAAATAATATTGAGGTGATTGACATTAAAATCGAATCTGCCATGCCTCAGGAAACTGACTCTTATACTACTGATTGACATTTAATTTTAATTTAGACAACATTCTTCGTGAGTATTTGAATTTTACCTGAATGAACAATTTGTTATTTTTTGTATGCCTTTCGGCGGGATATTGTATGGATCAAATTTTTTTATACAACATCATAATTTTGTACCCTGTGTTCACAAAATGAATAAATGTTTTTATTTTTTTTTATTTATTCATCATAATTATAATTAAATTAATTACTAAATATATACAACCTATAAATATACCCAAACTAATGAATTAAATGAATTTAGTATTTCAAGGGTTCCGTACCTCAAAAGGAAAAATACCGTAAGATCACTTTGTAAAGAAAAATTATCTCGGGAACGCGTGTGGGTATTGAGTTGAAATTAAAACCACATCATCAAGGCTGTGGTATTTTAAGGCAGTGAAAAATCTCAACCCTCAAGTCTACGCAGTCAAAAGATATGGCCGTTTACGTCGCAACTTTGCACAGAACCATTTTGGTACGCGAGTCTGCGTCTCTCTTGACCGCTCTAATTTAGAACAGACCCAATAACCTTTTCATCTAAAAAAAAAACTAGAAACCAGGACATATAAAACACACAGAAAGCTCATTAAAAAAAATCTACAAAATCACATACATATCCCCATACCTCCAAGCTCAGGTATCCTATGATAGAACATGCCCGTCCTCGCTAGCCACTCCAGCTGCATATGATGCAGGACCCGGTCCCCAGGGTGGTGGAAGGCCGACGGCATCGGAGCACCCGGGGGTAGGGCGCCAGGTTGAGAGAGTTGCGGGTAGTTGAACAGGGCTGCTGATTGCGCTGCGACAAGAGCTGGGTTTTGAGGGAGGAGGCCGGGTTTTGGGATTATTCCTGTGGAACAGAGAGGTCGTTTAGACGTTATATCCTTACTTAATATTATAAAAGTGAATGTGAGTTTGTTTGTGACGCCTTCACGCCTGAATGGCTTAACTAACCAATTATAATTTACTAGCTTTTGCCCGCGGCTTCGCTCGCGTTAAATTTAGTATATATAATCAATAAGGCGCCTTATTGATTTGTAATAGCAACGCTAAGTTTTCCCGTTTCTTCCATTTTTCTACGTCACATCCCACTTTTTTCAAAAAAATATTAGCCTATGTCCTTCTCCTGGTTCCCAACTATCTCTGTACCAAATGTCATCGAAATCGGTTTAGCCATTAAAGCGAGAAGAGGTAACAAACAAACAATCAAACAAACTCACTTTCGCTTTCACTTTTTGGTGCAGAGATAGTTGAGACCCTGGAGATGGAAATAGGTTATTGTTTCCTTAATGAGAAATGAGAGAGAAAGAGGGAAGAAAAGGGAAAACTTAGCTTTGTAATTACATAAAATAAGGCGCAAGGGTAAAGGCTAGTGAAAAAAAAGTAAAAACACTTGATTACTTTGATGAGAACAGTGATGCAAAATTACACGTCAAACAGCTGAGATACGACTTCTTCAATCCTATATTTCTTTAACAAACAACAAATATTTGTTTTGTTTTATTATATTAAATTAATTACTATATACATATATATGTATATACAACCTATAAATAGACACAAACTAATAGTAAAAATATACAAGAAAAAAATGGAAAATTACAGGGCGTTAAAAAATTCATCTTTAGTCAACTTGCTCGACACCCTTGCAGCATCCCATCCCATCTTCCTAGCACGGTGGGTTGCGCTGGAGCTGCTGCTGCAGGTGCTGAAAACCTCAAACGGCGCAAATATCACAATTTGATTGGTACCGTTTGGGGTTGAAACACTAGGGCCATGGGGTCCGAGTGCCCATGTAGTATTTCGAGAAATCGCCAAGCGGTTGGTCGACTCTCCTTGTGACCAGAGGGCGGGCCTGTATTTTGCACAAAAAATAAGCATTGCCATCCAACGCGGTAATGCTGCCAGCCTTCTGGGCACTTTACCTGTGGACTGCGATACGGACGAATTTTTTGACGCCCTGTAACAACAAATAGGTAATAATAATCTCACCTGGTCTATAACTCTCGTACTCCTCATTCCCACCTTCAACTCCTGGCGAAATAGGAGGACTGTAGCTCCCAGATCTGTTCCCATCATCAGAACCTGGACTAGGAGACCGACTACTCTGCCCCGATCTGGGACTCCTCTGTCCAGACCGTGGACTCTCCCGACCTTCGCATTTGTTGATCATATTCTGTTCAATTTGGGAATCATAATTCTCCTGGTACCTTCCAATGTAATTTTTATTGTGTATAATGGTCAGATATTTTTGCTGCGTCATTTTATCTTGTAAGCTAGTTTCTGGTAATTGCCGGGACAGTAAAGCGTCAATGCAGAAAGATTTTTTCCCTTGGTTTAATATAGTTTTATCTTCGTCCATTTTATAGTATTTCATGTTTTTTGGACTGCTCGATCGGCTACGATCGGGGTTTGATTCCGTGTCGATTTCTAATGGTCTTTCTTGGAGATCGTTGGAGTCGCGGCGGTAGATATCGTGTGGGAGGATTTGGGAAGACATTTTTGGTGATGGCGGGTGTTACATTATGTACCTGTGGATAAGAGAAAATGTTTTTAGGGCAGCTGTAGTTGCAGTAGTTGGGGGAGAAAATCCTTACTAATATTATAAAAACGAACGAGTTTGTTTGTTACGTCTTCACGCCTAAATGACCAAACTGATTTTGATGAATTTTGGCACAGATATAGTTAGGACCCTGGCGATGGACATAGGCTAAAAAAGTTGAGAAAAGGGGAGAGAACACATTTTTTTTTCGATCATCACGCGGGTTAAAGTAACTTTGCCACGCGGACGAAGTCAAGGGCGGAAGCTAGTCAATCAATAATTTTATTGTCAGGCATCGAATGCCACGGCGCATTCGTGTTCCATGCGCGCTTCAAAGAGATGTCAGCAAAGCAGAGAGGATTACCATGGCTACCGCGAGCCGGGGTTACGGGTTGTTCAACAGAGATACCGCTGCCCCGGAACATATAACATCGACATATATATATTTTATATTTTTTTTATACCCGATCACAATGTTGTCATATTTTACTCAAAGGTTGACTGGTAGAGAATGCCTTATGGCATTAAGTCCGCTGATGTACCACTATTGTACACACGACGGCGGGAAACCTATTCTAAACTAATATAACCTGATCTCTCTACTACGGATCGCACACCGTAGTAGAGATATCACGTTAAAATGGTTTTGTGTATGTTGATGTGCCGTCGTGTGTACATAAAATAAATAAATTATTTAATTATTAGTAGTTAATATTATTTTATTATTAATAATTAATATTATTGTGTAATTAAATAAATAAATTAGTGTCTAGACATATTATGAGGTATTTTAAGATTGAGTTTTTTTCGCTTTTTAAAGTTAACATAGGTTTTTGTGTCAGATAAATTTCTTTTTATCCCAATGCTGCGATAACGTGTAAAAATACCGAATGCCACTTGGGAATAGCCGCGGGCAATAGTTAGTGCTAATGATGGTGATTAACTCCATATCTATAATAAATCAACAAAATAAATAGGCTTGTGAACATTTATAGCTCAAAGCGAAGAGAATTAAGAAAGAAGTTGCCCGAGTGGTTGAAAACTCTCTCATATGACGAAACTGAGAAAATCTAAAATATATACACCCCACATAACCCAACTCACACACTCACACACACACATTTACACACACAACTCACACACCAATATACACACACGTTCCCACGCCGACATATTTAAAACACTCTCCCACACTCCAGCTCCCACACATACCTACACTGACAATTTAACATCCCTCAAAATACACAACTGCATGTCTGGAACAATAATTGTTCTCCTTATGTTAACGGGCGTTGATAGTAGCGACACAGGTTTTGACGGGCCTGTTGGTCTAGTGGTTAGTGGCCCTAACTGCTGAGCCGGAGGTCGTGGGTTCGATTCCCACCCAGGAGAAACTTTGTGTGATGAGCATGATTGTTTGTTCTGTGTCTGGGTGTGATTTATCTATAATATGTATGTATTTATAAATTATATAAGTATGTATATCAGTTGTCTGGTTACCATAACACAAGCTCTGCTTAGCTTGGGATCAGATAGCCGTGTGTGAGTTGTCCCAAGATATTTTTTTTTTTTTTTACTTTTTCTGCTATCATCGTTTTTCATCTTTGTATATATTATATATGTTTTTGTGTTCCAAAATAAACTTTTTTTTATATCAAATTACATTAATTTGTTTTAAAGTAATTTATATTTCCTAGAATTATAAAAGTGCTACGAAATTGGGGCGTGGGTCTACGGAATTCGTAGAGGGTCTACGAAGCTACGCAGATGTGCTACGCGACGCGAACGAGACTTCATCGTGTTCTATTGGACTTAATAAGAGTATCCTTACTATCCTTACTATACTTACTATACTATATACTATCTATACTAATATTTTAAAGCTGAAGAGTTTGTTTGTTTGTTTGAACGCGCTAATCTCAGGAAGTACTGGTTCGAATTGAAAAATTCTTTTAGTGTTGGATAGTCCATTTCTTGAGGAAGGCTATAGGCTATATAACATCACGCTACGACCAACAGGTGCTGAGCAGCGTGGGTGAAACCGCGAGGAACAGCTAGTAATAATATTATAAAAACGAAAGTGAGTTTGTTTGTTTGTTTGTTACCTCTTCACGCTTTAATGGCTAAACCGATTTTGATGAATTTTGAAACAGAGATAGTTGGGAACCAGGAGACGGACATAGGCTAATATTTTTTTGAAAAAAGTAGGACGCGGCTTCGCCCACGTTAAATTTGGGGTAATACAGTTCCCCTTGCGCCTTATTGATTTGTAATAGCAACGCTAAGTTTTCCCTTTTCTTCCCTCTTTCTCCCTCACATCCCACTTTTTCAAAATAAAAATTTGCCTATGTCCGTCTCCTGGTTCCCAACTATCTCTGTACCAAAATTCATCAAAATCGGTTTGGCCATGAAAGCGTGAAGAGGTAACAAACAAACAAACTTTCGCTTTTATAATATTAGTAAGGATTTATCAACCATTCAGATTCATTTCACTCAATGATATCATAAAAATATTGAGTAAGCTCGATGTCCGATTGAATTCAACACAAATATTTGAAAAGAAGCCTTCAATCGAATGATTTACATTTTTGGACGCCGTTCAGTAAATTGACTCGTTGTTTTTGTAGCTGTAAGCGCGACTGCTGACCTTGAGCTCTTGGGTACGATTCCCTTGTCGGTCAAAGTGTTATTAGGTTTTTCTTAGTAACTACCACAGATTTGCGAATGGGAACTTTTCAAATATTTTCCCCCGCTCTGGACGAAGTGATGGGTAGTTTGAAGCCTTTATTTTTGGGGTGGGAAATCATCAAATAACTTACTGACTTAAACCCACACATGTACCTTCTTATGCCATTTACGTTCCGGGGCCGCGATATCTCTTTCGAACAACCCGCAACCCCGGCAGGCGGAGGCTCTGGCAAGCCTCTCTGCTTTACTGACATCTCTTTGAGGCGCGCGTGAAACACGGCCTGTCGTCAATAGACGGACGGACGGACGGTGAGCTAATTATTGCTCCCCTTTAATATACTTTTATAACAATAAAGCCAATAAACGACCGCAGGGAGGTATGGCAGAGTAAGGAGCTTCACGGACGCTTTTTCCGGGCCCTACATGGACCCGATGTAGATCATTCAGCGTCCGTAGCCTGGCTACGTTCCGGGGATCTCTTTGGAGAAACTGAAGGTTTTGTCTGTGCAATTATGGATGAAGTTATGATGACAAATAACTACCGGAGATTTATTGTGAAGGACGGCACGGTTGACATATGTCGGGCATGCCACCGTCCGGGTGAATCAATTCGACACATTATCTCCGGTTGTTCTCGTCTAGCTAACGGAGAGTACTTGCATAGACACAACCTTGTAGCCAGGATTATCCATCAGCAACTTGCTCTAAAATACAATCTTGTGGAATCGGAAGTGCCGTACTACAGGTATGAGCCCGACCCAGTTCTTGAACATGGCAATATCACATTGTACTGGGATCGATCCATCATCACCGACAGGACTATTGTTGCTAACAAGCCTGATATAGTGGTGGTGGATCGATCAGAGCGGCGCGCAATGATTGTTGACATAACAGTCCCGCATGATGAGAACCTCGTGAAAGCCGAGAAAGATAAGCAAATTAAGTATATTGACTTGGCTCGCGAGGTTGTCGACATGTGGGATGTGGACTCAGCGATCATTGTGCCGATAGTCGTATCTGCCAATGGCTTAATTACCAAGAGCCTCGACCAATACCTGAGGAGGCTCTCGTTAGGCAGCTGGATCAAGGGCTTGATACAGAAAGCGGTACTCCTGGACACGGCTCGTATTGTTAGGAGGTTCCTTTGTCTGGAGCCCTGACCGCCGGTAGCTTGGACCCTGTTCCCGATACCGGTGGGCTACTATTTTTATATTTTTAAATGTTTTTTAATGCTTTTTTTGAAATATTTAAAAATGAAATAATATGTATAAAAACCAATAAATGAACTAAGCCACTGTTATAAACCGACACGCGACAAAGTCAAACAGGTATCCATTTAATAGACAGATAACGAAATATTAAACGTGATAATGTAGTTAATATTGATTATAAGTGAGGACAGAATAATCGGTGCCATATTTTTATAGTTTTTGGCGGACAACAGTAGCGTTTTATCCAAAACTACTAACGCGCTGCGTGTTGCGGGTTCGATCCCCGCGCGGAAAAATATAAAATTAATTATTATCTTGGGACAACTCACACACGGCTATCTGATCCCAAGCTAAGCAGAGCTTGTGTTATGGTAACCAGACAACTGATATACATACTTATATCTAATACTAGCTTTTGCCCGCGGCTTCGCTCGCGTTAAATTTGGTAGCGCCTTATTGATTTATAATAGCAACGCTAAGTTTTCCCTTTTCTTCCCTCGTTCTCCCTCATATCCCACTTTTTTCAATAATAATTCGCCTATGTCCGTCTCCTGGTTTCCAACTATCTCTGTACCAAAATTCATCTAAATCGGTTCAGCCATTAAAGCGTGAAGAGGTAACAAACAAACTCACTTTCGCTTTTATAATATTAGTAAGGATACTAGCTTTTGCCCGCGGCTTCGCTCGCGTTAAATGTGGTAGCGCCTTATTGATTTATAATAGCAACGCTAAGTTTTCCCTTTTCTTCCCTCGTTCTCCCTCATATCCCACTTTTTTCAATAATAATTAGCCTATGTCCGTCTCCTGGTTTCCAACTATCTCTGTACCAAAATTCATCTAAATCGGTTCAGCCATTAAAGCGTGAAGAGGTAACAAACAAACAAACAAACTCACTTTCGCTTTTATAATATTAGTAAGGATATAAAATTCTCGTGTCACAGTTTTCGTTCCCATACTCCTCCGAAACGGCTGGACCGATTTAAACGAGATTTTGTGTACATATCGGGTCGGTCTGAGAATCGGCCAACATCTATTTTTCAAACCCCTAAGTGGGCAACGGGTGAAACCGCTGGGCACAGCTAGTATGTATATATTTTGTGTGCTCGTCGTAATTTGCGACTAATAAATGTTCCTTTTCTTTCTTTTATTCAAAAGTTTAAAATATAAAAAGGTTACACATCTTTTTATATTTTAAACTTTTTTTTTTCTTGGGTTTTCAATAATTTCCCATTTGTAGACTAAATGGGACTATATTGATAAATAAACTAAATGATAGCCTAGCACGCGCTAAGCGCTAGATAACGTTTTATTAATATTGTGATAATGTGCTTAATCACCGCAGAGGAGCTTTTTATATAGATCCATTATTTCATTAAACACTTCACGGTTATCAGTTCATTAAAATCTATTTTTGTTGGTTGATTGAATAAAAATTGATAATTGAAGAGCTCGTTGCCAAATAATAACTGACGCTCGTTTCAGGTTAAGCCTCGCAAGCTTAGGTTGGTCTCTGGATGGGTGACCACTCGTACCGCACAGATACCGAGTTTCCTCCGTGCTTTTTTTGGTATTGTACGTCGTGTCGTTGAGCTCCTTGGGGTATGAGTCGAGCTACATGATAACTGACAAATGCTTGCACTGACTGGACAGGTCCACTCAATCTGTGTGGTGCTTTCTTAAAAAACACATTTGAGACACCATCTGCATAGCCCTCATGTAAGTTGACCAAGGTTTTTTTCCTGGACCTTAAAAGGGACTGTGACTTCTGGGTTTTATTCTTTTCATAGTAGTCGGGCACGAAACACCGGCCTAATCTAGTTTTAAACAAAGACGTGTAAAAGTGTTTGTGAAAACCTACTACTTGCAAAATAAACATCATTTATCATTTGCCTCAGAAAGCACGCTAAGCTGTTGGTCCCGGCTGTCATTTGTAGATCTTTGACAGTCGTTACAGATAGTCAGTGTCCCGAAAGTCTGACAACCAGTCTTACCAAGAGATATCGTATTACCCAGTTATAAACTGGGTTGTAATCTAAAACACATGGTACAACAATAATCCTTACTTCCTTATATCCTTACTTTTTTATATTTTATATCCTTACTATAATATAATATATATAATATAATATTATAAAAGCGAAAGTGAGTTTGTTTGTATGTTCACGCTTTAATGGCTAAACCGATTTTGATGAATTTTGGTACAGAGATAGTTGGGAACCAGGAGACGGACATAAGCTAATATTTTTTTTAAAAAGTGGGATGTGAGGGAGAAAGAGGGAAAACTTGGCGTTGCTATTACAAAACAGTAAGGCGCAAGGGGAACTGTGTTACCCCAAACTTAACGCGGGCGAAGCCGCGGGCGAAAACTAGTGATTAAATATAAAAGAGAACAACAAAAAAACATGCAAGGTGTCAAGGGACACCCGCATGGAACGAAGTTATTATTTATTATAACTTCCCTGCTCTGAGCGTAGCGGTGGGAATGTCAGACTTTTACTGACCAAAACCCACCCATGTTCTTTCTTTTGCCCTTTAAGTTCTGGGACCGCAGTATCTCTTTCGAACAATACGCAACCTCACCCCCAGCAGGCCTCAGCCGCCGCGGTAGACACCCCGGGCGTCGGGCGCCGCGAGACGACTCCCGGTCACCGTAGATGCGGGTCTGTGGAGTGAGCAATGGTTAGCTCACCGTCCGTCCGTCTACTGACGACAGGCCATGTCGACGGCGCGTTAGTGTTCCACGCGCGCCTCAAAGAGATGTCAACAGAGCAGATGGGCTTGCCAGAGCCTCCGCCTGCCGGGTTGCTCGAAAGAGATACCGCGGCCCCGGAACGTAAAGAAAGAAGATGGCTGGGTTTTAGCCAGTACAAGTCTAACGCTCCCTTCCCTGTTCCACCCAGGGCTGGGAAGTTATTTGATGATTTCCAACCCGCAAGAAAATAACCCCGGGCGCTGGCAGGCCACTCTGCTTTGCCAACACGCGTTGGTGTCTTTAAACGTAAACTTTGAATGTCTCGTGTCGTTTATATCACCAAGTAGAATTCTGTACTCTCCCAAGCGTTGGAATGTCTACTGGGGGTCTAAATCGGCACGGTTGGCACAGTGGCTGAACGATTGACTGTTGCGCTTGCGTATCGATGGTTCGATACCCGCACGGAACAGATATTTGTGTGGCCTACAAGTAGTTGTTTCGGGTCCGGCTGATTGTGTATGTGAGTTTAGTTGTTTGTTAACGCACCCACGATACAGGAGAAATTCCTCGTGTGGGGCAACGTTTAAAAATTAAAGGTAATATAAAAGAAAACAAAATCGAAATATTTTTATTTCACATAGGCGTACATGGGCACTTAAAAAACGTCGAGAAAAGGTGTACGGTTCGGGTTGGCCGTTTCCTATGGAGAATAACCGGCAAGAAACTCCATGGTTACTCTTAAAATCATTTGTTTTTACAATGTTCTTGTTACAGCGTTAGCACTTAAGTGTGAGAGGACAGCGTAGGCCCGACAATATGTCATTGCTTACTTTACAAAACGTAAAATAAAATAATACGTTTACAAAAGTTATCAAGCGTCTATGAATCTACAAGGCCAACCATGTCCACTCATTCACGTTACGATTTGATCACAAAGTGACTATTCACAATTTTAACTGCGTCTTTAATCATTTTAAGAATTTTAACGTAATTAAACAATATTGACCTATTATGATTCTGCTTAAGCGTTGTTAGTATTTTTTTCTGATACTTTATACTAAAACACACCCATGTTCCTTCTATTGCCCTTTATGTTTCGGGGCCGCGATATCTCTTTCGAACAACCCGCAACCCCGGCAAACTGGACCTCTAAGAGACCTTTGTGACAGCAAAGTTATTTAATGATATCCCATCCGAAAAAAAGGCCAATACAAAATATACTTTGATCTAGTGAACATTTGATCTAAAATCCAACAATTACTGCTTTCACCAACTTGAAACCGCAATTAAATATCGACTATTAAGTTTAGGACTCACGGATTGCGGGTTGGTGTTCCACACGCAGACAAATATTTGCATGTCTGCAATATTTGCTGCTGTAATTTATATGACGTTAAACGTTAAAGATAGTTAAGTAGGAGTTTTTATTCAACTACTAAGTATACTATTTACAAATAATAATCCCTACTAATATTGTAAAAGCGAAAGTAAAAAGAGAGTCAGAAGAGTCAAAAGAGAGATGGCGCTAGTGCCAATGTTAACTTCGGCTCCGTAAATAAAATTGTTTTAAAATTATCTAAATCGATTTAAAGTGTGAAAAAGTAATGAAATAGCATCAGTGTATTCCGATAAACAAGTGACAGTGTTAGCAAACAATTCTGTCAGTGAATAACAGTGATATAAGTAAAACAAAAAACAATGTGAACAAAGTGTACATAAACCTCAAACTTTAGTTAAAACATAATAACTTTCCTTAAATAAGGACTTAAAACAAACAGTGCTATAACCTAGTGATTATTTGATCATTTCACATTAACAAACCAAAAAAAAAAAGCAACAAAAACCATATTTTTAAAATTCCGGTCACTCTGATAACAACAAGAAAAAAAAACGGTCAATTTAAAATTCAAAAATATTAGTGGTAAAAACAGAACACTATTTTCGCCATCAATATTAATGAACGTTTGGCTAAGCTGGCTAATGGTGTAACTCTTTTGAAGACATTTACTGTACGCCCGAGGCCCGAGTTCAAACCCGACCCAAGCAAAGTTCTTTTTCCATTATTTCTCTAGCTTTTCTAGCAATAAAATGGAATTCTTAGAGAATATTACGTTTCGAATGAGAAAACGTGCTGTATCGTTGTCAAACGACACGATGAACGATACAGCTATGCTTAATAATTCTGATAACTCACCGCTAGATGGCACATCTAGTAGTTTACCTCCTAATATATCCGATGACGACAGCGACGACGAAGTTCTGCAGCTCAAAAATGAACTACAAAAAGTAAACTTACAACTTAGCGCTGCTCACGAAGAAATAAATAACTTGTCATTAGAAAACTCGCAGTTAAAACAAGAAATAAAAAATCTCGACGCAAAACATAAGATAATGAAACAAGTTACTAATAAATTAACATCAGAGAAAACCGTTACCCCAAAGAAAAATGCAAAAAAAGTACTGACAAAATCATGTGCGAATGTTTCTACTACTCTTCCAGCAGTTGATATACCCTCGGCCTCGTCACCGTCGCCAACAACCAAGAATAAGCTCTCTAAACACAATATACACATGGAAGCACTTCAATCTCAAGAAAGGGAGCTGCCTATCGAGCTTAAAAGCACCAAACATAAATTATGTGTTATCAGTGCAAATAAAAATAACCAGATTTTGTCTATAGCCAAAAATACTTTTCAAAATTCTGAAGTTTGTCACTATCTTTTCCCGAATTGTGGCACGGAGCAGCTTATCAACAACTTGGAAAATAAATTAATAGAATATACAATGAATGATTTCTGCATTATCTTAATTGGAGAAAAAGACTTTCATAAAACTGAAAACTACGTGGATATAATTATAAAGCTGAGAGAAACATTGCAGAAAATACAGCACACGAATATTATAATATGTGTTCCTACTTTCAAATTAACTGATCATTCAACATTGTTTAACTGGCGCATAGAGACTTTTAATAATCTTCTTCATTTAGACTTGCAGACGCACAACTATGCAACGGCGTTTGACTCTAATTTAAACTTGTGTTACGATTTTACAATGTTCTCTAAGTTCAGTAGAAAAGTAAACGACTGTGGTATCCGAAATATGTTTTATAATCTGTCGGTTGTAATAGCTGATTATTATTTATTTTCTCAACCATTAAATGTAGCTGACAATCAAACAAACATATTGTCTCCACGATGCAATTTTTTTCTTTAATCATCATTTAAATATAATGCATCAAAATATTGCCGGACTTTTAAATAAGTCCGACTTACTGGTTATTTATATAGAGGAATTGTTATGTAAACAAATTAATTTAGATGTTATATGTATTACCGAACATTTCATAATGTCTGGCCAAGAGAAACTTCTACATATACCGAATTATAAGCTAGCGGCATGTTATGCTAGACAAAACATTAAGCGCGGTGGAGCCTGTATCTTAGTAAAAAAAGGCATCGAATATAAAGAATTACCTGACATTGTGAGACTTTCGGTTACAGGAATTATTGAATGTTGCGCAATTGAATTACCTTCTCAGAAACTTACAATCGTATGTGTGTATAGACCACCAAAAACTACTTATCTACAACAATTTTATGAAAACCTAGATATAATGCTAAAAAAGATCACCAAACCTAATAAAAAAATAATATTGTGTGGAGATTTTAATATAGATATTTTAAAAAAGAACAGAATTAGCATGGATTTTGAATATTTTCTGATGAACTACGACTTAAAGCTAGAAATCAATAAACCGACCAGACCTCACAGTAAAACTTGCATAGATAATTTTGCACACAATTCAAAACAAAGCTGCCAAAGTGAAATAATTGATTTCGGATTATCCGATCATACGGCTCAAATATTTACAATGAAAGTTAATAAGTTCAGTCAAATTAAAACATGGAAAACACTAAGACGAGATATATCCGATGAAAATTTAATTATTTTTAGAAATCATCTCCAAAACTTATCGTTTTCTGATATATATAGCACAGAGGATCCTAATGAAGCCTATGATAACTTTATAGAAATATTTAAACTCCTTTACGATCTATGCTTCCCCTTCAAAACAGTAATATTACGTACTGAAAAAAAAATTCAATGGGTGTCTAGAGGCATTAAAATCTGCAGCAAAAAACAACGCCAATTACTTTGGAAACAAAGACTAAATCCTACTATTGAAAATAAAACGACATTTAAAACGTACTCAAAAAGATTTAGAAAAATTATCAAACTGACCCAAAGAGCACAGAACAACTTTTTAATTAAAAATTCCAAAAATAAATCTAAAACATCCTGGCAAGTAATAAATAAAACAAAATCTATAAGTGAACCTATAACAAGAATAAAAAAACATGATTTACTAGTAACTGACCCTTATGAGATAGCTCAATCATTCAACATTTTCTTTATTGACCAGATCTCAGATCAACCCCAGAACACAACTAAAAATACGGTCAAAATAACATCTAACCCTCATTCTATCTTTATGGCCCCTGTTGTCCCTCAAGACATTACAAGGGTAATCAAATCTTTAAAGAACAAGAAGAGTTACGGATATGACGGTATTTCAACAAACGTTATAAAATTTGTGTGTTCTACAATAGCTAAGCCACTAAGCCACATTATTAACGCAAGCATATCCGCTGGAACGTTCCCCAATAGTCTTAAAACCACAATAGTTAAACCTCTCCACAAGAAGAACAACAAAGAAGACATGGCTAACTATAGGCCAATAGCTTTAATCCCGGTTTTTTCAAAAATAATAGAAAAAGTAATTTATGAGTCATTTTATTCATTTCTGACAAAATATAATATATTATGTGAGGAACAAAATGGTTTTCGTAAAAATAAAAATATTAATATGGCTATATACGATTTAATAAACAAAATCATGCTTAATGTGGATAAAAAAATACCAATTTGTGCCATTTTCACCGATATGACCAAAGCTTTTGATTACGTGAACCATGAAAAGCTTTTGGTCAAACTTTGAGGCTTACGGTATACGAGGGAATGCTCTAAATTTAATAAAATCATACCTAAATGGACGTTTGCAACACACAGAAATCTCTAAAATATGCGTCAAATCAAAACGTGAGGTGAAATATTTATCTAGCCCTAGGGAAATTAAATATGGCGTTCCACAGGGCAGCGTTTTAGGGCCATTATTATTCTTGCTGTATATAAATGATCTACCCCGGCACATCCCATACCCTTGTGTATTATTTGCCGACGACAGCACGGTCCTAATAGACTGCCTCAACAAAGAAATGTATGAAAACGAAATAAACAATTCTCTAAAATTAATAGTAAACTGGCTCAACGAAAATAATCTTATCATAAATCTCAATAAAACAAATATAATGCATTTCTATCAAAAAATTAGTCCTCTTGCCCTAAATATCAATTATAAGGGACAAACTATTAATAGTGTTAACGTGGCAAAATTCTTAGGTGTATTGATTGACAGTCAATTAAATTGGAAACCACAGGCTGAGGAAGTTAGCAAAAGATTAAGTACATCTGCGTATGCTCTCTATAATCTTTCCAAAAAAGTTAACATTGACACATTAATGGTTGCATATCACGGTTTGGTGGTCTCTGTTCTAAGGTTTGGTGTAGTATTTTGGGGTAATTGTTCCGAAAGGGAGTCTGTATTTAAAGCCCAAAAACGGTGCATAAGATCCATTTTTAATCTCAAGGTTACAGATAGTTGCATCCCTTTTTTTAAGAAATATAAAATCCTCACTTTCCCCTGTATTTACATTCTCGAAGTAGCCATATTTATCAAAACTAACATGCATCTTTTTCCCACATTAAATGATACGAGGATACGAACCACTGCCATGAGATCAAAATATCAGAATTTATTGCACACTGGTAGATATAACACTGCTTTGCTTAAAAAAAATATTATTGGCATGGCACCTATTATTTTTAACAAATTACCAAATAGTATTAAGGAACAGCCCTTAAAAAAATTTAAGAAACTCCTGTCGTTGTTGCTGATAGAGAAATGTTACTACTCTGTTACGGATTTCATAAATGATAAATTTTAATATTGCTTTATCATATCTCAATTATTATGTAAATAAATTTAAACCTAACTGATTTAAGATCTCCTTTTAAATTTAAGTATTTAGTTTCTAGAATTAGCTGTAAGTCTACAACCGAATTTTTGTATGCCAACAGGCAGAATGTACTGGGAACATATATTTCAACCTAACAGCATTATTGTAACACCTGCATTCGATACAAATAAAGAATTATTATTATTATTATTATTATTATTAAAGTGAATTGTGTGTGTGTGTGTTTTTTTTTTTTTAATATCTTGGGTCTGCTAACGGCTATCTGATCCCAAGCTAAGCAGAGCTTGTGTTATGGTAACCAGACAACTGATATACATACTTATATAATTTATAAATACATACATATTATAGATAAATCACAACCAGACACAGAACAAACAATCATGCTCATCACACAAAGTTTGTCCTGGGTGGGAATCGAACCCACGACCTCCGGTTCTGCAGTCAGGGCCACTAACCACTAGACCAACAGGCCCGTCAATTATTCCGTTTATTAAGTCTTCACGCCTATCAATCAATTAATCAAATCATTTATTTCAATTAGACCATTACAGGCACTTTTGAATGTCAAGAAACAAAATGAATCTACAGTCCCCGTCACAAGGCATAATAACTAAATAGCCAAACCGATTTTAATGAATTTTGGTATAGAGATAGTTAAGACCCTGAAGAAGGACATAGGCTAAAAAAGTGAGAAAAGGGGGGGGGGGAGAGGAAAGAAAAGCGGAGAGAAAGATTTTTTTTTATTATCACGCGGTGTAAAGTTAGCGTTAGCCCAAAGTTCGCCCAAATGCCACGCGGACGAAGTCACGGGCAGAAGGAACCGTATCTGACCAAAGTAACTATGCCACGCGGACGAAGTCGCGGGTTGAAGCTCTCTGACGAGGCTAGTTATTTATTTCCTTTGCCGACTGTCATGTATGTCCTAAGTCTTCAGGACAAGCACTATGCCAACATTACCATGTCTTTAGACCATTTGAAGAGCTCTCCAAATAAACTGTACATTTCTACCAGTACTCTTACATTCCCCATTGGAACCGATCTGTACAGAAGCAAGACCATATAATAATATATCAGGAAGAAGTATGTGTTTGTGTTTCTTGTGTTATTTTTAGGGTTCTGTGCCTCAAAAGGAAAATACGGAACCCTTATTGAATCACACACAGGTTGGTAGGGATGTGGGTGGTTTGAAAGAAATACCGCGGGGTTTTTTTAAAAGGGTCTTGTCAGATAGACATACGGACAACAAAGTGATTCAGTAAGGGTTCCGCTTATTATTAACTAGCTTTTGTCCGTGGCTTCGCTGGGTTCGGGGTAACACAGTTCCTCTTGCGCCTTATTGATTTGTAATAGCAACGCTAAGTTTAAAGCATGAAGAGGTAACAAACAAACAAACTCGCTTTCGCTTTTATACTATTAGTAAGGATTAATGAATTAGATTGTCAAATAGAATGCAAATATATCAAACTATTATATTTTTTGTCACATATTTGTGTCATTGGCGTCCAAGGCACGGTTGCTTGTCACATATTTGTGTCATTGACGTCCAAAAAATTAATTTTGAGTTCCCGATATTTAGCGTAGTTGCAATATGCCATGCACTTAAAATTTAACATGGTAATATTTAAAATATTATAAGTAGTAATTATTAGGTATTTTTTTTTCTTATTTATAATAACGAATATAAATTGACCCAAATGCTGATGGATAGAGAGAGAGGAAGGCCAAAAAAAAAGATGACTGGATTGTTTAAGGAATGATATGAAGGAGAGTAAATGATGCCGTGACGTCTGATAGGGGAGAATGGAAGAAGAAAACGTGTTGCGCCGACCCCAAATAGAATGAGACAAGGGCAGGGAAATGATGAATAAGGCACTTAAATTCCTTCAATTTATTTATGCTGAAGATATATGCTACCTTAGATTCTGATAGTAAACATGTGTATGATGCTTGCTATATACAACTCCTTTATATTCCTAGACTGTATATAAATTTCTTGCTTTTAAGTATAACGTCAGCTTCAATTATTTATGCTTAATTCAATTATTAGTCACATAACATAACATCACGCCTGTAATCCCATTAGGGTTAGACAGAGACGTACCTAAACCAACACCCATATTTCGCCAGTTATGTTGAAGTTTCATGTAATACGACACACCTATTACCAACAACCGGGTACAAATCTAGAGTCCGTGGCCGCTACTTCAAATATCTGGAGGAAAACCCATTAATAACATCTCTCCTGTCTCTGGAGCCCTATTTTTCGGAGTTTACTTCTTAAGAATCGATTTTCATAAATAAGGCGCCCGGTATGAGAAAAATTCGAGGGGTAAAACCTACTAAAGTAACGAAAATGTGTCACGTTTTTGGTGCGCACCTTTCTAATTTGGCTGTGAGTGTATTAAGACGTACATATGGTATGCTGTATAGGCGACTATACCTATATACTATATGTTATTGGGCTTGTTTGTTTCTATCAGTGTCGATGTATTTATATTGATATTTTTTTTCATTAATTTGTGAATTTACCCTTTCATATGATATTAATCTTTTTTCAGCTGAATAAACTCTTTTTGCGTATGGTTAGATACTCGTACTTAAGGAGTAAACTCCAGTCGTGCGTCGGAGCCGACACACACACACTTTTTTTTTGACGGCACGGTTGGCGAAGTGGCTGAGCGATCGACTGCTGCGCTGCGTGTCCCGGGTTCGATTCACGCACGGAGCAAATATTTGTAAGGCCTACAGATAGTTGATTCGAGTCTGGCTGTTTGTGTATGTGAGTTTAAATGTTTGTAACAGCACCCACGATACAGGAGAAATTCCTAGAGTGGGGCAACGTTTTAAAAAAAAAAATACCGATATCTTTGACCCTGCTCCCGATAACGGGGAAACCCGTTTATTTTGTATGTTTTATCTATATTTTTTAAGGTAAATGCGAATGTTTGTGAGACTATAGGTATACTATAGATGGAGTATGGATGTTTGTTACTCTTTCACGTCAAAACGGCTGAACGGATCTTCATGAAATTTGGCACAGAGGTAGATTATAGTCTAGAATAACATGCGATACGATTTTTTTCGATCGTCACGGGGGCGAAGCCGCGGGCGCTAGGTAGTTAATAATACTTCTCTCTCCTGTCTCTGGAGCCCTAAGCATTGGTAGCTTGGACCCTGCTCCCGATAACCGCGGAAACCCATTTTTATATGGTTTTTTTAGATATATTTTTGTAAGAAATATTTAGAAATATTTCTTTTGACTGCGTAGACTTATCGTCCATGTATACAGCTTTAAGGGACCGCAGATTTGAGTAATCAACTCGACTCCTCCACGCGTTCCCGAGATAAAGGGCCTTGACAGACAGACAGACAGACAGACAACAAAGTGACCCTATAAGGGTTCCCTATTTTCCTTTTGAATTACGAAACCCTTAAAATGAATAAAGATTACCTCATATGATATCCCTTCTATTTTTGGAAACGATTTTCCAAACTTTACTTTTCAATCTTGTAAAAGAATAGTTTTATTTCTGTCAAATTGACTTTAATTTTCATTGCACAATGAGTCAACATCATATATTTATTAAACTTTATATACACACTAGCTGTGCCCAGCGGTTTCACCCGCTGCTCATTTAGGGGTATGAAAAATATAAGTAGATGTTGGCCGATTCTCAGACCTACCCGATATGTACACAAAATTTCGTTTAAATCGGTCCAGCCGTTTCGGAGGAGTATGGGAACGAAAACTGTGACACGAGAATTTTATATATTAGATGTAAAAAAACTCTGTACAAAGGCGGACTTAATGCCTTGGGCTTTTTCTACCAGTCTACCTTAGGGTGATGCAGAGAAAGCATAGTAAGTGCCTAACCTTTTTCAAGTCACGTTGGGGTCGTCTTCCAGTCTAACCGAATGCAGCTGAATATCAGTATTTTACATGTAGCGACTGCCTATATGACCTCCACAACCAGTTTGTAATAAGACTTGTGATGCTTTGCATGTTTAATATTTTTTTTTGTGTTATCCTCGCATATTTTTATCAGAATTAGATTTCATCATTTCAGATTAAATTAGAATTTCTGAGCAAAAGCTACCTTTAACGACTGTTAAATACGGTTTAAAAAATATTTAACTGTAAACCTACCATGTTGGTGACTAGTAAAGTTTATGTTCGTCATAAGAATCCTTCAGAAAAAAAAGTACAGTTTCATAAAAAAAAGTTTCATAATTTTTGTAAAATGCGCTTCAATTTTGGTATATTAATATAATTTAAATACTATTGTTTAAAAATATGTTTTAAAAAACAATAGTCACTCACCTAACAGCCACAATAAAAAAAAAGTTTAACAACAAAAAAAGCACAGACAAAAAAGTTCACTTCACACTTTTAAAAAAAAAAAAAATAACTGGCACACACCTCAACAGTAAAACAGTGCAATAAAAACGAAATAATAAAATTCAAATGTCGAACGCGTTCGGATACCGACCGAGAGCAGTAGTTACAAACAACTGAATTATTTTATTAACATCGACGCGTACCAACGATTATCGTCATATTCTGCCGTATGTGGACAATACGACTGGGCGGTACAACCAGAATACCATGAACCGTACACTTCTATTCATAGACAACAACTTTTCAGACTCTCAAAGTTCAAGTTATGTTGGATTTGACAAAACGACTGGGCGGTACAACCGAAATACCCTGACCTCTACATTTCTATTATTTACAAACAACTTTTTAGACGACCAAAGCTCAAGTTATGCTGGTTTTTCTACGCCCCACCTTCTTTATTCTCTGTCTCCCTTTTAATTCTTCTTTCTCGCTCTTACTCAAAGAGATTCACGCTTGGGTCGTCTTATTCTATCCGTTTAACTAAAACCGCAGCAGATTTTATGTTAGTACAACCAAATAATGTGCTTAAGCTCGCTTATTTTCTCTTAACGACTATTTGGATTGTAGTTTTTTTTTCTTACTTTTTTTTTACAGCGGCCATTGCTGTCAGTTTTTGAATTAAGAACAGGTTATGTTTTTAAGAAGCTTTTGCGTTTTCGATGACTTGTTCGACGTTGAGATTTTGTTTGACTATTTTTTGCCCGTGACTTGGTTCAAGTTGAAAAAATATATGTGCTATCAAAATAATTATTTTGGAAAATAATGTTATCCCTCAAAAATATGCACATGTTTGATATACCTATTATAATTACTAGCAGTGCCCAGTAGTTTCTCTCACTGCTCAGGCTACCCTTATCAATCAGGATTATGGAAAATAGATGTCGGCCGATTCTCAGACCTACCCGATATACACACAAAATTTCACATAAATCGGTCCAGCCGTTTCAGAGATATTTGGTAACAAACATCGCGACATGACATTAAACATATAAACCTTGCTCTTGAATGACTTTATCTATTGCTGAAAACTGCATTAATTTCCGTTGAGTAGTTTAAAATATGTCATGACCTACGGAGCCGAGACATGGACACTCACGGCAGGGTTGGTCCATCAGTTCAAAGTCGCTCAACGAGCTATGGAGAGAGCTCTATGCTCGGAGTTTCTCTGAAGGATAGAATCCGCAACGAATACATCCGACAGAGAACCAAAGTTATCGACATAGCTCAAAGAATCAGCAAGCTGAAGTGGCAGTGGGCTGGCCATATCTCACGAAGAACCGACAACCCTTGGGGTAAACGTGTTCTTGAGTGGAGACCGCGACTCGGCAAGCGTAGTGTAGGACGCCCTCCGACCAGGTGGGATGACGATCTAAGAAAGACTGCAGGCAGATACTGCATCTTTTCTCGACGTTTTATAAGTGCCCATGTAGGCCTATGTGAAATAAAAATATTTTGATTTTGATTTTGATTGACTGGATGCGGCAAGCTGAAGACAGGGCGCTATGGCGCTCATTAGGGGAGGGCTATGTCCAGCAGTGGACTAATATAGCCTGTTGATGATAATGAGTTTAAAATATCTAAGTGAACAGACACCAGAAGCGACTTAGTTTTTTATACTATGTCAAGATGGTATTGTATGTTTAATATACTCTGTGTCACGATGGAGTTGATTTTGAGTAGGTACGCGTAATTGAATTTAGCTTTCAAACATTAAATAGACTTATAACGATTTTACTAGAGCCACTGAATAAGCTGTTAAAATTCTGATTTCTATTGTGAACATACATTTGCTTTTTGAAATAGATGATAATGATTTTATTACTCTCATTAAAATAACTCTATAATTTACAAACTATAAATAGACACAAACTAATAATAAAAAATCGGGATTGAAATACTTTACTGACCGTATTGTGTAAACGACGTTAGACAAGCCACACCTCCGTGCCCGTCGGAGTGGGGAGCGTCAGGTTTTTTTTCGTTACGAAATTTCTGGATTCGGTCCCCGCGCTCAAGGCCCGCGATAGAAGCTATGCAATAGCTTAAAAAGATGGATGAATTGTGTAAGGAATGATAAGAAAGAGAAAGGAGTGAATGATGCCGTGACGTCTGATAGGGGAGAATGGAAGAAGAAAACGAGTTGCGCCGACCCCAAATAGAATGGGACAAGGGCAGGAAAATGATGAGAATAAAAAAAATGTATTACCTACGTTGCCTTTCGTAAAATGGATAAAAAGTGACAATTCACAATATTAACTGCTATCCTTACCTACTAATATTATAAAAGCGAAAGTGACTTTGTTTGTTTGTTACGTCTTCACGCCTAAATGGCTTAACCGATTTTGATGAATTTTGGTACAGAGATAGTTGAGACCCTGTAGACGAACCTAGGCTACTTTAAAAAAAAGAATTGACATATGAGGGAGAAAGAGGGAAGAGAAGGGAAAAGTTAGCAATGCTACAATAAATAAGGCGCAAGGGCAAAACCTACAGGTAGCAGGTACCTGAAAATCAGGAAAAGGGGAACTGTGTTACCCCAAAAACGAACGAAGCCGCGGGCAAAAGCTAGTATTAATATACATTATATTAGGATAGTAGGATCTTGGTGATTCACTTCTAAGATAATTTCGGATACATGTGATTCATAAGATCTTGGACTCTTATTTACTGAAGATATTTATCTAACGATGAGGTATTAAGGCAGGAAATACTTGTCAAGATTATTGTGAATAAAATATATTTGTATGACTTAAACATGACTGGCGATAATTGGGCGTGAAAACGACGACACATCAATGTTAACAAAACCAGTTTTAGCTGATCTTTTAACTAAGGATCTTATATCTTAGATTAAACTTAGAATGAGAGATCCGCATAAAGTGGTTTTGCATAGTTTGATGTTCTAACCCTTAAGCAATTACTGGCTTAATGATAGGTATGTATATCGGGTGTAAAAAAAACTTGAGAGGTGTCATCTGGATGAAACGAAGTTATTGTTTACTAGCTTTCGCCCGCGGCTTCGCCCGCGTTAAATTTGGGGTAACACAGTTCTCCTTGCGCCTTATTGATTTGTAATAGCAACGCTAAGTTTTCCCTTTTCTTCCCTCTTTCTCCCTCACATCCCACTTTTTTAAAATAAAAATTAGCCTATGTCCGTCTCCTGGTTTCCAACTATCTAGGTATGTACCAAAATTCATCACAATCGGTTTAGCCATTAAAGCGTGAAGAGGTAACAAACAAACAAACATACAAACAAACTCACTTTCGCTTTTATAATATTAGTAAGGATTATGTCCAAAAAAACTGTATAAACTCAACAAAAATAATCGTCGCGGCACCACACTAGATATTTAATGCAAAATATAAAGACGAAACAAAAATAACTAGCTTGCTTTCCATGAGAGAGGGAGAGAGAGAGAGAGAGAGGCAGAGACAGAGAAAAACGCGCACGCCGCACGGCTTACAACTATAGCAAATGTGTCGTTGCAACTTTTGGGCTTAATTTTTTTCGTAGCCCCCTTTCGCAAAGCACGATCAAGAACTTTGTTCCATTAATCTCGAGAATCCGGAGAAGAACCAGTTAAGGACACCGGCCAAGTGTGAGTCAGACTTCCGCACCGAGGATTCCGTACAAACTTGCGACATAAACGGCCATATCTTTTGACTGCGTAGACTTAGAGGGTTGGTCTATTCACAGCACAAAGGATCCACAGATTTGAGTATATGGTTTTAATTTCAACTCGATACCTTCACGCGTTCCCGAGATAAAGTGTTTTGACAGACAGACAGACAAAGTGTTCCTATAAGGGTTCCGGTATACCTCTACGCCTTCCTGAGGTTACGGAAGGTCACCAACGGACGAACAACAAAGTGACGCTTTTTTTTCTGGTGGGAAATCATCCAATGACTTCCCCCGCTCTGGGCGGAGCGGGGGGGCATGTCAGACTTGTACTGACTAAAACCCACCCATGTACTTTCTATTGCCCTTTACGTTCCGAGGCCGGGGTATCTCTTTCGAAGAACCCGCAACCCCGGCAGGCGGAGGCTCTGGCAAGCCCCTCTGCAACAAAGTGACCCTTTATGGATTCAATATTGTCATACAGACGCACGTAATCCTAAAAACGCTCACAAATCGGCTCTCACATACAAGAAGTGGCGCCTATCCATTTGATAAGCGTTACTTAAGTACATTAACTCAAATATTGATTCAGATTTATCAAGTTTATACACAATAATAACATTTAAACATCACTTTTCAACTATTTGTTCATTAAAGTGGCTAACAGACATTTTGACGTTTCAAAGTAACTTTGTAGATATACACACCCATCTGCGCTGAACTAAACAACGCCTAAATTAATGCTCAAATACGATTGCACGGTTGGAATTTGAACTCACGGATGAGGGCTGAATGTTGAAAATAAAATGGAGTGGTTTTAGTTAGGTAATCATTTAGGTGTCGCATTGGTGAAATCCGGAATGGGTATAAATTAAGGATTTCCTGGAATAGGCAAAAAGTCACGAACTATCGATAAAATGACACCCTAGTCTGGTAATGTGTTTACTGATAAAATTAGTAGCATTTAATATTATTATCTTTCTACTCGAGCGGCCTATGGGTGTCATACACGAATCGAGCTTACAACGTCCTGCGAGTACAATACAACAACGCTTTCAGGATGCTGTTGCGGTTACCGCGGCGTTGTAGTACATCAGGAATGTTTGCTGCAGCCCACACGGATGGCTTCCATGCCATTATGCGCAAGAAAGCGGCTTCCTTACTGCAACGCTTACGTAACACTCGTAACAGCATCCTGAAAATGATTGCTGGTAGGCCCGACTGCCCCATTCAAGGGCACTAGATGAAGTTAGCCATAGGTTTGTGTAAATAAGAATAAAAATACTAAAGAATAAGAATAGAAATACTAATAACACTAACA
Source organism: Ochropleura leucogaster (assembly GCA_958449745.1). NCBI lineage: Eukaryota > Metazoa > Arthropoda > Insecta > Lepidoptera > Noctuidae > Ochropleura > Ochropleura leucogaster. Next base: position 1,860,978 of record OY288227.1, read on the forward strand.
TAGTATATAAGCATATTCTGTTACTAATTCACTAACAAATTATGGACTTTTTTGGGTCTGAAATAAAGATATTTCTGGTTGAAGGGACGACTATCAACATTCAAGTTTAGAATGAATTTTGCAAAATATAATAAAAAATCCTTCCTAATATTATAAAAGCGAAAGTGAGTTTGTTTGTTACGTCTTCACGCCTATAGGGCTAAACCGATTTTAATGAGTTTTGGTACAAAGATATTTGGGACCCTAGAGACGGATATATTTTTTCTTAAAAAGCGTTCGAAATGTGGGAAAAAGAGGGAAGAAAAGGGAAAACTTAGCTTTGCTACTACAATAAATAAGGCGCTAGGGCAAACACTACAAGTAGCAGGTGCCTGCAAATCAGGAAAGGGAAACTGTGTTACCCCAAATTAAACGAGGGCAAAAGCTAGTAACAAATAATTACCAAAAAAACGTGAACACGAATGACACTGTTGACGAAGACGGCGAAGTGTGAGTTGAACTTGCGCACGATGAATTCCGTACCATTAACTATCAAAAGGGCAAAAATCATGTTTGTTATAAATGGAAGCCCCCTTAAATAATATTTACAAAAATAAATTAATGAGATCATAATGAAATCATAAAATGTCACAATAAAAAAAAGTAAAATCAAATAAAAAAATAAATAATAAAATAGGTATAAAACAAAGTAAATATTAATGGGAAAAAATTTTGTGTTCACCAAAAATACTGATCGTGCACCAAATATTCTTTCCTGAATGCTAAAAATATGCGTAGGTTAGGTTAGGTTGAAACTGCGACCCCCTACGCACGAGCCGAGCGAGCGGAGCGAGCGGTGCCGCGGCAACGGCCGGCGAGTGCCAGTAACGACTTACATTAATAGAAAATGGATAAAGATATAACACTTTTTTATTGTAGTGCTGTCTTTTTCCTGATGCTCGTTATGACATATTTTAATTAACATATTTTGGTGCACATTCAGTAAATTTGGTGCAACACAGGCAAAATTAGGTAAACGAAAGGGAAATAAATTGAAGTACTTTTAAATACCATCCAATATTAATGTCAAATCATTAAAAGGTTTTAGGTAGATAGATAGAATATTCTTTATTATGTCATCTGCCTTGCCTTTTCCCAACTACATATGTTGAGGTCGGCTTCCAGTCTAACCGGATGCAGCTGAATATCAGTATTTTACATGGAGCGACTGCCTATCTGACCTCCACAACCCAGTTAGTACTGGGTAATACGATACCCCGTGGTAGGACTGGTTGTCAGACTTTTGGAACACTGACTACCTGTTACGACTGTCAAAGATCTAAAATTAACAGCCGGGACCAACTGCTTACGAGGCACGGAGGAAACTCGGTATGTCCACAGACTAACCTAGGCAAGCGCGGCTTAACCTAAAGATCGACCCGAGCGGCTGCTATTATTTAGCCACGAGCTTTCCTTTATTATGTACACCATACAAATTACAAGAATAACATTAAGCAACTTATAATGGCCGGGTTTATCGCTAAAACGACCTTTTCAAGACAACTTTTGGATGGATTTAAAGGAGAAACAGTACTGTAGGTAGTCTGTGGCGTAACATGTTTATCCTATTTTTTATAGCGTTGTGTTTGTTATTATATTATAGCGGCTGCAGAAATGCATCATCTGTGAACATTTCAACTGTCTGACTAACTATCACGGTTCATAAGATACATCCTCGTGACAGACGGACGGACATCGAAGTATTAGTAATAGGGTCCCATTTCATCCTTTCAGTGCGGAACCCTAAAACCGGAGCTTTTGAAGCTCAGCCGTGTTAAACAAATAATAATATTAACAGCTTGCTTTAAAGTTTGTTGATACTGCTTTAAAATCCAGTAATTGTTTATGTATGGAGAGCTTTTCCTTATGATGCAGGTAGCTCATTTTAAGTACATTAGCCTTATTATCGCTATAATTTAGTGGTGTCCTTATTTCAATTCCTAGGTCAGGTTAATTATTATTGGGGTTTTCATCAGGTTTTCGTCAGTACCAGTCAAGGCGTCTAGATTTGTGCCGGGTTATTGGCAATAAACTCGCACCTTATTATATCGGAATTGAATAAACTGACAAAATGTGGATTGTATTATTAAGTACATCTATGCCTTCCCCTTTTGAGATCGCTGGCGTGATGTTTTCAGGGCAAAATATCTTTAAAATCGTTTTGTAAAATACACTTAACCGCTACCATAAAACATGCAATAAAAATCGACAAACAGTAAGAAAAAAAAAACAAAACAAAATCACAAAAATAATCACCCAATCTTCTTTCGACAAAATATCCGAACAACTGTGCAAGTGAGACGGCGCTATACTTTGTCCTTTTACCTTTCTTTCAACCATTGTTTTTGACGAAAGGCGGGAACTTTTGCAACCCAATCGCTATGTGCGAGAAAGAGACGAATAGATACTTTTATTCGAATTAAAGAAAGAGCAAGATGGTGTTCTTGAAAACTGGATTTAGAATGAGTTGTGTTGGTTTTTGACCGCGAATTGTCGACTTCTGAAAAATGACGCGTTGTACAATGTTGTTTGTTGTTTTTCTGTTTATTCAAAAGTTCTAATGAGAAATGAGATGAATAAATGTTTAGTAGTGTTTTGTTAGGTAATCGTTTAGATAAAAAAAAAACAATAATTTAATGTCTGTGTCCATGGTTTGTTTGAAGAATTAATAGTGAGAGTTGAACTCACTGAGAAGCTGTTCGCTAAATAGAAGCCGCTCGGGTCAATCTTTAGGTAAAGCCGCGCTTTCCTAGGTTGTTCTGTAGATGTCTGACCGCCCGTTTCATACCAAATTGACTTGGTGCTTCGGAGAGCACGTTAAGCTGTTGGTCCCGGCTGTAATTTGTAGATCTTTGACAGTTGTTACAGATAGTCAGTGTACCGAAAGTCTGACAACTAGTCTTACCAAATGTATAACCCAGTACTAACTGGGTTGTGGAGGTCAGATAGGCAGTCGCTCCATGTAAAATACTGATATTCAGCTGCATCCGGTTAGACTGGAAGCCAACCCCAATGTAATAGGCAGATGATCATATGAAACGGGATTTTTATCATGTTAGTTAATTTTCATCTTCTATTTATGTAAATCACCGAAATATCGGAAACTCGAAATAAATAACAAACATGGTAAGTAAATATCCCGTTTCAAGTACTTACCTATTAACAAAATTACCTTTATAGGTTTACTAGCTTTTGCCCGCGGCTTCGCTCGCGTTAAATTCGGGGTAAAACAGTTCCCCTTGCGCCTTATTGATTTATAATAGCAACGCTAAGTTTTCCCTTTTATTTCCTCTTTCTCCCTCACATCCCACTTTTTTAAAAAAAAAATTAGCGTATGTCCGTCTCCCGGTTCCCTACTATCTCTGTACCAAATTCATCAAAATCGGTTTAGCCATTAAAGCGTGAAGAGGTAACATAGAAACAAACAAATAAACAAACTCACTTTCGCTTTTGTAATATTAGTAAGGATTGTTTTTGAAAGAAATCTAAAAACAAATATGGCGCGTCTGTCAAAACTCGTTTGCCGCGCAAATCGCAATCTACATATAAAATTATATAATGTCGTCGAAATTAGTCTGCTCTCGCAATAATTAATAAACGGCAGTTAGAGAGGGTGCAAGGGGATGAGAAATATGGATGAAATTTTCATTTCTAACTTAAATTGGCGCCATTAGGGGGATTGCTATAGACAATCGTAGCTCGTTATAGAGGTGTGAAGGTAAGGACTAAGGAGGTTTGATGTAGACGTATTTAATGTATTCGAGTTTTGTTATTTATATGTTTTGGGGTGGGTGATTAAGATAGGGGTGGTAGATTGTTATATTATAGAAGTTTTATGTTTTTAACCGACTTTAAAAAAAGGAGGAGGTTCTCAATTCGACTGTATTTTATTTTTGTGTTTGTTACCTCATAACTCAGGTCTGAGTGAACCGATTTTGATGATTCTTTTTTTATACGAAAGGTGGTGGATGTCGTTTGGTCCCATAAAAAAAATATCTAGATCCGACACGTAGTTTTTGAGTTATCTTTAATAATGCGTATTAGATTGACTTCGTGTACGTTGATGATGTACTCATTCGTCGATTATATTTTTAGAAGTTGTCGAAAACAAATGATCAAAAAATGCTATGTACTATGGTTTGGAAGGCCATCGCAGTTTTTTGAGGTTTTATTTTGGTTATAGATCTTCAGTGATATACAACGGCACTTTTCAATAAATGACAGCAAATCTGCCGCGATTGCTGCAATCACATGTATAAGTATGTCCAAATTAAATGATGACTAATACCTGTTCTACCTAATACACGATACAGGAAAAATCCTAGTGCGCGGCTAGAAGGTACATTTTTAAGAAAACAACTAACTAAAATGTTTTTTTTTATATTTTTCGGGAATGAACTAATGAATGAATAATGAATTCGAGTGAAGTGTTTTTGAATACAAGTTAACTTCTTCTCTTATCTCGAAAATTACAGTGTTTAACACCGTGTTATTTTCGTCTTCTTACACTCACTCACTTTTATTTGCGAATGGGAAATCATCAAATAACTTCCCCCGCTCTGGGCGGAGCGGGGAAGAGTGTCAGACTTGTATCTACTAACTAAAACACACCCATGTTCCTTCTATTGCCCTCAATGTTCCGCGGTATCTCTTTCGAACAACCTACAACCTGACATCTCTTTGAGGCGCACGTGGAAAACTAACGCGCCGTCTACACGGCCTGTCGTCAATAGACGGACGGACTGTGAGCTACCCATTGCTCACTGTCCACAGGCCTGTATCTCCCGCGGCGGTGGTTTGAGGTTCTCTCCCTCAAACGCCCAGTCCTTCGCTAGCAAGACTGCTTCACAGCAGCCCACTTCAGCTACCCAATGACTACGTACTACGACATTCTTAAGTTTTTTTTAGTAAACGTAAACATAAAATAAAATATTGGAACGAAGTTCCTTATCGCGCGTTGTGAAAGGGGGCTAGACAGAAAAAAATCTTACGAAAAGTTGTCACGACACTTTTTGCTATTGTAAGCTGTGCGGCGTCGCATGTTTCTCTGTCTGTCTGTCTCTCTCTTATAGAAAGCAAGCCAGATATTTTAATTTCTATAGGAACTTCGTTCCATCCGGGTGTCCCTTGACACCTCTAATTTTTATCATTATTATATACGCATGGAGTATTTTGAAACATCTTGTTACGAGCGCAGTCCGAGTTTTGCGTTCCAAGGGCGACTAACTTTCTCCGTTCTTGGAGGAGCGGGGGTGGATTTTAGTTTGGGGGTGGTTTGACCCCCCACGGGGAAGCACAGGGAAGCTAATTGTTCGAAAGAGATACCACAATCCTCGGCCACAAAGGGCAAAAAAAGGTACAAGCTAAGGAACATGGGTTTTAGTTAGTAAAAGTCTGACACTCTTGTGACGCTCTGCCCAGAACGGGGGAAGTTATATGTTGATTTCACATCCGTAAAAAAGAGATACATCCTTACTAATATTATAAAAGCGGAAGTGAGTTTGTTTGTTTGTTTATTACGTCTTCACGCCCACATAGCTACACCGATTTTGATGAATTTTGGTACAGAGATAAATGGAACTCTAGACACGATATAAACTTTTTTTTAAAGTGAGAAATGAGGGAGAAAGGGGATGACTTAGCTTTGCTATTACAATAAATAAGGCGCAAGGGTAAAAACTACTGGTGGTAGCAGGTACCTGCAAATCAGGAAAGGAAAACTGTGTTACCCCGAATTTAACGCGGGCGAAGATAGTAGGTCAATAATAAATCAAATCAAATCATTTATTTCAATTAGACCATTACAGGCACTTTTGAATGTCAAGAAACAAAATGAATCTACCTACAGTCCCGGTCACAAGGCATAATAACTTGTGAAAGTACTGCAGTTGCCCATTCCAAAGCGTTGATCTCTATGGAGAAGAATGGGCAAGAAACTCCATGGACACTCTTTTAAATTCTAATATTTTTACAAAATTGTATTTACATCATTCGTGTTGAGATTATACAAATATGTGAGAACGATGTAGAAAGACAGTAAGAGCGTCCAGAGTAAATAAAAAACAAAATTCAATTTAAATCTAAATAAAATAAAAATGACCGTGGTAGTTAAAAAATGACCAGTCCCAACTGACAGCGCCCGTTCACGAACATGACGTATGGATCAGCCCCATTCAGCTCGACCATTTTGAAGGGAGCTAAATGACCCGACACACCCGCCACCATCAGCGAGACATTTAAGTGAGCATGACACTATTAACCACCAGGGCTTCGTCAAATCAATGATAATACATAGCACTCACATATGGGCTTAATAATTATACAATACTAGAGAATTGATTCTATACATTGCAAAGATAGTCTTACAATCTTCTGCAGCTTCCACTATAGCTTCGGATACTTATTAATGAGTTTACCCCTATGCTTGAGGAGCAGGACCAGCATTGAGCCAAGCATTTTTATCATCAATATAATCCCCCAACTTATAATATGCTTGCCTACATAGTGTGCGTTTAATACAAGATTTAAATTTCGTTTCATTCAGTTGAAGAATGTGGGGAGGTATTTTATTGTAGCATTTCAAACGGGTTCCCTCTATCTGGCAGAATTTTGATGCTCCGAAATTTATTTGGCATAACACACTTAGCATAATTTTCTTTAAACGAACATTTTAAAGGCATAAAAAATATTTGGTATAATTATCGTTTGGCATAATGTTTAAAACTTCGAATTAACAATGGCATACTTTTAAGATGGCAGAATTTCATTTAGTATAATTACGATTCGCAGAGTTCAAATTTCGCATAATATATTATTTGGTATAATTTCACTTGGCATACTATGCAGACGGCAGTAATGGCTAGGTTAGGTTAGGTTAAAACTGCGACCTCCTACGCACGAGCCGAGCGAGCGAAGCGAGCGGTGCCGCGGGAGCGGCCGGCGAGTGCCAGAAACGACTTGCGTTAATAGAAAAAAGAGATTGTTTTAAGTAGGTTACCCGGAACTGAACTATTTAGATTAGGATACCTAATTACTTATTGAATTCAATGACATTATCAGATATAGACATTATTTTAAAGAAAAAAAAAATTTGAAGTGTCAAGGGACACCCGGATGGAACGAAGTTCTCGTCGCGACACCACACTGTTTAATGCGAAATAGAAATGAAAATATCTGGCTTGCTTTCTATAAGAGAGAGAGAGACAGACAGACAGACAGACAGAGAAACATGCGACGCCGCACAGCTTACAATAGCTTACTATAGCAAAAAGTGTCGTGACAACTTTTCGTAAGAATATTTTCCGTCTAGCCCCCTTTCACAACGCGCGATAAGGAATTCCAATAATTAATCAAAATAAATGACAACTTATAATGACAAAGATGACCCTTACTATAAACTTTCTACGATATGACAATTCTGCCCTTTAACGATCATCGATATAAAATATATTATGCCAAAAGGCGATTCTGACTGTGAACTTTCTGCGATATGATGTTTCTACTTTTAAAATATTATGGATATGAAGTTTATGCCTAGAGATGATTCTGACTTACAAAATTATGAGTTTGGAATGTATGATAAATGAGTGTCTGCTAAACTATTTTCTGCGAAGTGAAGTTTATGCCATCCGTTGTTATGCAAAATAAAATTATGACATAAAAAGTTCTGCTATAAAGGGTGGACCCATTTCAAACAGTACCCCATGAAAGATGAGTCTACTTTAGCTAACCTGAAACCCGGTTGAACTAATTGGTCCCTATTTCTAGTATTATAATTGTGTCTGTCACCTCTTTTACTAAAAAGATGCGAGTTTTTCCTGACATACATGATGTTTTCATAAATATATTGACAAGGTACTGTCATGATGTTAATATCCTTAAACTGTTCCCTTAAAGAATCTCGCCTACGTAGGTTATAAATGGCTCTAATGGCTCTTTTCTGCAGAATAAATATAGACTCGATGTCTGCAGCCCGTCCCCAAAGTAAAATACCGTATGACATTATACTATGAAAATAACTAAAATAGACTAGTCTCGCGGTATCAACATCAGTAAACTGACGGATTTTTCTAACAGCATATGCTGCTGAACTAAGGCGTCCTGCAAGAGATGTTATATGCGGACCCCATTGTAGCTTTGAATCGAGTGTTATTCCCAAGAAAACAGTTTTTTCGACGAATTCTAGTTTCTCTTGATTCAATACTATGTCACACTCACTGTTTTTGACATTTGGTAGAGCAAATCTTATACACTTCGTTTTTTTCCCATTTAATACTAAATTATTAGCGGTAAACCAATTATGTACCTGCATTAGGGCATTATTTACGTCGTCAGGATTTGTGGCACGTCTGTTTATCTTAAATATTAAAGAGGTATCGTCAGCAAACAACACCATTTGTGTATATGTTCTCTTATTTAAATATACCTTTCCGATTTTACCTATTTTTGTAATAGTCAACCTCGCGACTGAATGCAAATCTGACGTATAACAGTCATCTACAAAAGTGTTATGCTGACCTCTTTTTTGTTCACTTTAATTCCTAATTCCCATCGTCTAAACTACATCATTTGGTAACTAACAAACAAGTTACCCTATTTAAACAAGTTAAGTTGTTCAGCATGTCGTAACATATCCTGATATCTGTTATCTTTAAGATAAACACATCTCTTGTCAGATGCAGACGCTGATTCACAATGTAATTTCCGAATCGTTCTGGGTTTTCTTAAGATACTCGGGGTTGCCAGGTGTCGTGATATTCCGAATTTGTAATATTTGTATGACTAGTTTTTTTTTGCATGAAATTATTCCGATTTTGTTAACAATTTCGTGGTTTTTCTTTGTTCGGAACCCTTAACATTTTTTTAAATTATATTTTTCATTTTAATGAGCTTTATAAAAACGTAAATATCATGCATACGTTTAACATTTTACTAATTACAAGCTTCTTCTGTAGGTATATATGTTGCATATAATAAAAGTTGCCTAAATTGGCGGTTTAAAGACACGCTGAGCGATCGACTGCTGCGCTGTGTGTCGCGTATTCGATTTCCGCACGGAACAAATATTTGTATGACCTGCAGATTCCGGGTCTGGTTGTTTGTGTATGTGAGTTTAAATGTTTGTAAACGCAACCACGATACAGGAGAAATTCCTAGTGTAGGGCAATGTTTTCCATTAGGAATTTCTCAGTAGTTACAGAGTTTGGATTTATTTTATTATTTATTATGTTATGACAGTTTCACCTGTATAACTATTATCTCCAAGATATCCATTTAAAATATCCCATACCTCGATTTCCATAATCATATTTTAATCAATTAAAATCGTAAAACATCCTCCATTATTGCTCCTACCTTTGCGTATTTGTAATAGCTGTTTTTTTCCGAAGCTGGCAACCCTACGACATGTCAGTTAAGGCGGGCAAATTGACAGGTGTCATAGATAACGTCAGCGTAAGTATGAATTATTTACTTTTTAGTGTCGCTGTATCGCCACGATTTGTTCACGAAATGCTCTATCGATAAACATTTTATTTTTTATGATAATATAATATTATCTACGTGAGAATCTATGGATGCGTGTTAGATGATGATTTTTAGGACATTTATGTCTATTTAAGACAGATAAGACGTTTCATTTTTAAAAAAAATCTAGTTTGAAAATTTGGCTTAGTTCAATTTCTTTCAAACTAGATTTTTTACGTTGTTGCAACGCGTAACAACACGACTATTTTCCTCAAAAGGATGGGTAGAAAAGTAAAGTCTTGGCAGACAGCACTTAGGTTTAATTTAGAGTTAAAAAGGATATTCTGTAACTACCCATTATCCGGCCAATACTACAAAATCTTTTTTGAAATCCAAAATAATAATCTAAGTTTTGACTACTAAGACTACTTTTCTACCCATTCTTTTTTTTGCGGATAAGTAATCATCAAATAACTTCCCCCGCTCCGCCCAGAGCGGGGGAAGTTATTTGATGATTACTTATCCGTGTTAGACTTGTACTGACTAAAACCCACCCATATGCCTTCTATTGCCCTTTGCGTTTCGGTGGCCCTGGCAGAACCCTCTGCTTTGCTGACATCACTTCGAGGCGCGCGTGCAACACTAACGCGCCGTCGACACGGCCTGTCGTCAAAAGACGGTGGGCTACCCATTGCACACCGTCCACAGGCCGTCTACGGTGGCCGAAAGTCGTCTCACGGCGTCCGAAGCCCGGGGTGTCCACCGCGGCGCCTGGTTTGTTTTCGTTGGACATGTAGTACGTATTACATGAGGTTTATAACATGACTAGCGACATATTTGTGCATTGATAAATGATGTATATTTTGCAAGTAGGTTTTCACTAACACTTTTACACGTAATTTTTTTTTTAAACTAGATGAGGCCGGTGTTTCGTACCCGACTACTCTGAGAAGAAACAGCCGAAACACACTCAGAGCTCATAGTCTCTTTTAAGGTCCAGACAAAAAATCTTGGTCAACTCACACGAGGACTATGCAGATTAGTGTCTGAAATGGTCTTTTTAAGAAAGCACCACACTGATTATGTGGACCTGTCCAGTCAGTGCAAGCATTTGTCAGTTACCGTGCACTAGACGCCTTTACCGAAGCTAAGTTAGTATTATATTATCTGACCCGAAACCTATGCACCGTTATGACAGTTCCACTACTTAGTATAACTATTATAAAATATAAATAAAATATATCTTGGGACAACTCACACACGGCTATCTGATTCCAAGCTAAGCAGAGCTTGTGTTATGGTAACCAGACAACTGATAAACATACTTATATAATTTATAAATACAAACATATTATAGATAAATCACACCCAGACACAGAACAAACAATCATGCTCGTCACACAAAGTTTGTCTTGGGTGGGAATCGAACCCGCCACCTCCGGCTCAGCAGTCAGGGCCACTAACCACTAGACCAAGAGGCCCGTCAAAACTACTATTACCTCCCAATATGTCCATTTGAAACGTCCCACGCCCCGATTCCCATAATCATATTTTAATCATTCTAAATCGTAAAACATGGTGCGCATCATGTTTGCGCTTGGTCGCTTATCTGCGCAAATCAAACATTGAAGGCATACATATTACGCGGTCGGACGCGGTGGGAAAGTAATTAGCCGATCCTGTGGTCTATGGTATACAAGGTCTGATAATATTTAGTTGGTGAGTGTTTGGTGAATATTATAGCAGGTTTTTTTTTAAATAAGCTTCCGCTTGCGACTTCGTCCGCGTGGCATAGTTACTTTGGGCTAAAGCCTCATTTAGACGAAAAAAATTCCTTGAACATTCAAGTGCCATTATTGAATGCAATAAATGAAGTGCATTAATTGCTCTACAAGAATTGTACGCAACTGTTTACACGAGGATACAAGTAAAAAAATTGAACGCAATTATTGAATGCAAGTCTTGACAAGAAATAGTTGCAAATGTCTTTTGTTTAGACCAATAAAATCCTTACTATAATATTATAAAAGCGAAAGTGAGTTTGTTTGTTTGTTTGTTACCTCTTCACGCTTTAATGGCTGAACCGATTTGGATGAATTTTGGTACAGATATAGTTGGAAACCAGGAGACGGAAATAGGCTAATATTTTTTTTTTAAAAGTGGGATGTGAGGGAGAAAGAGGGAAGAGAAGGGAAAACTTAGCATTGCTATTACGAATCAATAAGGCGCAAGGGGAACTGTGTTACCCCAAATTTAACGCGGGCGAAGCCGCGGGCGAAAGCTAGTTATTTAATTAAGATTATTGCTTTCAAGTTTTGACTTGTCTAAACAGAGAGTTGTATGTTGTATGTACGTGTACAATTCATTGGCGAGTTGCTTCAAGTATTGCACGTATTTGCGTTGTCAAAATTTTTCATTCAAGTGTTGGAAGGTCATTTAACCGTATAGTTCGGTACGGACCCCTTCAGGGGCTCGACATTCAAACCTCCGCTGGCTCGGTACTTGCCCCTGAAAGGGGTCGGACATTTAAGTCATACGACCTCCTCATTATTTTTATAAATATTTTATTTTCTGGTTAAAAAATAATATGGGTGTGCAGTAACGCTAATTTTAAGCCGAGTGATGATCGACAAAAAATATCTTTCTCCCCCTTTTCTCTCTTTTTTAGCCTATGTCCGTCTCCAGGGTCCCAACTATCTCTGTACCAAGATTCATCAAAATCGGTTTGGCGATTTAGGCGTGAAGACGTAACAAACAAACTCACTTTCGCTTTTATAATATTAGTAAGGATTCTGCATTCTGCCTTACAGTTCGCCAGTTTGGGATCCCCTCGGAATTCGATATTTTTTGTGTTTTGCAAATTGGTTCAGTGTTTAAATGTATCTTTATTATATAGGCTATACCCCATGTTAGATTACTTTGCAGTCCGTCCGTCTGTCTGTCTGTCAATACCATTTGCTTTAATAATGCAAAGAGGTATCGAATTAAACCCGTATGAGATGAGGAGGGACGAAGCACATGTGACTAAAAGAGTGATGGATCTGAATGTTGCTGGACGGAGAGCGAGAGGAAGTCCAAAGAAAAGATGGATGTATTGTGTAAGGAATCATATGAAGGAGAAAGGAGTAAATGATGCCGTGACGTCTGATAGGGGAGAATGGAAGAAGAAAGCGTGTTGCGCCGACCACAAATAGAATGGGACAAGGGCAGGAAGGTGATGATGCTTAAGTATGTGATACCTTGAAGCTGTGAAAAAATCAACCCTCTATATCTTCTCAATCAAAAGATATGGCCATTAATGTCGCAAATTTGGCCGCTCGGTCTTTGCCAGTTTATTTTTGTATTAAGCAGAGAGACCTCTGCCAGTGCCACTTTCGATAGAGATACCATGATCACGGAACACAAAGGGCAAAAGAAGGAACATGGGGTATGTTTTGATTACCCATCCGAAAAAAAAAAACTTTTTTTTTTTAATCGTTGCCCCACACTAGGATTTCTCCTGTATCGTGGGTGCGTTTACAAACATTTAAACTCACATACAAACAGCCAGACCCGAAACAACTATCTGCAGATTATACAAATATTAGTGCCGTGCGGGGATCGAACTCGCGACACGCAGCGCAGCAGTCGATCGCTCAGCTACTGCGCTAACCGTGTCGTGTTGGAACGAAGTTCTTACTTATCGCGCGTTGTAACAGCTAGACGGAAAAAAATCTTACGAAAAGTTATCACGACTCTTTTTGCTATAGTAAGCTATTGTAAGCTGTGCGGCGTCGCATGTTTCTCTGTCTGTCTGTCTGTCTCTCTCTCTCTTATAGAAAGCAAGCCAGATATTTTAATTTCTATTTCGCATTGAACAGTGTGGTGTCGCGACGAGAACTTCGTTCCATCCGAGTGTCCGTTGACACCTGTAATTTTTGTTTTTTTATTGCACAATATCCCTTACCACATATTAATTTACATCATATTAATATTACTCCATTAACTACTGTGGTATTGGTTCAGATAGTACTTGGTATGGAAGTCCATTGCTTCCATATCATGTTTTATTATAATTTTATCTTGATAGAACATAAAAAGCTTTGCTTTTTCGACATTTACTCGTCCACCGTGGATCAACGTTGTTTAAATAATAACGTGGGTAGAACGAACCTGATTATAAAGGGCGTTGTTCAGTATCTATTTTATTTTAATAATAATAATCTACTCCTCCAAATTCCTTTACACCGCACCGGTTTTATGTCCAAATCATACGTTATTTCAACAATCATGGTCTGGAACGCTACCCTTTGGCATTAAAAAAGCCGAAAGCAAATTTACTTTTAAAAGATAAGTTCGTAACCACCACTTAGGTTCGTCTGCCAATTAAAAGGCATTGTAATTTTTTATTTATTTTTTAAATGTAGGTTTATATTAGTTTATTTGATATGTATATGTGTATTAGTATCCGTATAAAAATACGTATATAAGTCCACCTATGTACCACTATTGTACATGAAGCTTAAATAAATAATAATAATAAATAATTTATTTTTAATCATCTAAGGCCCATAGATAAATACCTTACAAACAAACATACATATATACAGCTAATACAATTTGTGTTAGTAAATAAATCCTTAACAACTATGTTAGTAGCACTTCACTGCACTATGTCACTGTGCGTTCATTTTAAAGTTGAAGCACTGGTGGCTTTTTTTTTTTTTGGTTGGGAAATCATCCAATGACTCTGACTCCGGGGGGGGCATGTCAGACTTGTACTGATTAAAACCCACCCATGTTCCTTCTATTGCCCTTTACGTTCCGAGGCCGCGGTATCTCTTTCGAACAACCCACAACCCCGGCAGGCGGAGGCTCTGGCAAGCCCCTCTGCTTTGCTGACTCTCTTTGAGGCGCGCGTGACACACGAACGCGCCGTCGACACGGCCTGTCGTCAATCGACGGACGGACGGTGAACTACCCATTGCTCACCGCCCACAGGCCCGCATCTACGGTGGCCGGAAGTCGTCTCGCGGCGCCCGGCGCCATGGGCGTTTCCCGCGGTGGCTGGGTTGGGCAGATGTTCTCTCCCTCAAACGACCGGCCACCTCCTTTGCTAGCATTACTGCTTCGCAGAAGGTGGTGACCGCTACCCATAAGCACTGGTGGCTTGCGAAATTGTTTTGTTCTTGCGTAATATGCTATTTGGAAGTCAGTGTGTGCTTGTCTCATCCAATCCTTACTAATATTATAAAAGCGAAAGTGAGTTTGTTTGTTTGTTTATTACGTCTTCACGCCTACATGGCTGAACCTATTTAGATGAATTTTAGTACAGCGATAGTTGGGACGCTGGAGACGGACATATATTAAAAAAAACGATTAAGTTATGAGGGAGAAAGAGGGAAGAAAAGGGAAAACATAGCATTGCTATTACAATAAATAAGGCGCAAGGGCAAAAACTACAGGTATAAGGTACCTGCAAATCAGGAAAGGGAACTGTGTTACCCCGAATTAAACGCGAATGAAGCCGCGGGAAAAAGCTAGTTTTATATATTAGACTAGCTTTCGCCCGCGGCTTCGCTCGCGTTAAATTCGGTATAACACACCAAGCAGACCTGCAGTTTTTGCTCTTGCGCCTGATTGATTTGTAGGTAATAGTAACGCTAAGCTTTCTCTTTTCTTTTCTAGTTCTCCCTCAAATCCCACTTTTTTTTTAAATAAAAGTTAGCCTATTTCCGTCTCCTGGTTCCCAACTATCTCTGTACCAATATTCATCAAAATTGGTTTAGCCATTAAAGCGTGAAGAGGTAACAAACAAACTCACTTTCGCTTTTATAATATTAGTAAGGATGTTTGTTCCCATACTCGTCCGACATGGAGCGACTGCGTATCTGACCTCCACAACCCAGTTAGTACTGGGTAATACGATGTCCCTTAGTAAGACTGGTTCTCAGACTTAAAAGACACTGACTACCTGTAACGACTGTCAAAGATCTACAAATGACAGCCGGGACCAATAGCTTAACGTGTCTTTACAATACATGTATAAATGTATTTTTTTTAATTTTTTATTTAAACTTTTCCCCAAACTAAGAATTTCTCCTGTATCGTGGGTGCGTTTACAAACATTTAAACTCATATGCACAAACAGCCAGACCCGAAACAACGATCTGTAAGTCATACAAATATTTGTTCCGTGCACGGATTGAACTCGCGACACGCAGCGCACCATTTGATTCAAAAGGATCCCTAATGCCTACCTTTCAGTGTTTTATCTATATCAGCCGTTATCAGTAGAGAGCTAATTGACAGTAAGTGACAGCAAGTGTCCCAAGTGATGGCAAACATCACCGCTACCGTTCGGAGCTAACATGTGTTTTTGTGTCAATAACTTTAGCTGGGGTGGCTTAATGGCTACTTACCTAATCGATAAGGTTGATCTATCCTTAGAAATGCATTGATATAACTTAAAATGGGTGTTAAAGTACCTTTTTTGGATGGGAAGGTTGGCCTATACTTTTGTTTCTTTTTGGGGTGGGAAATCATCAAATAACTTCCCCGGCTCTGGGCGGACTGGGGGAGTGTCAGACTTGTACTGACTAAAACCCACCTATGTTCCTTCTATTGCCTTTTACGTTCCGGTGCCGCGGTATCTCTTTCGAATAACCTGCAACCCCGGCAGGCGGAAGCCCTGGCAAGCCCCTCTGCTTTGTTGACATCTCTTTGAGGCGCGTGAAACACAAACGCGCCGTCAACACGGCCTGTCGTCAATAGACGGACAGACGGTGAGCTACCCATTGCTCACCGTCCACAGGCCCGCATAGTCGTCTCGCGGCGCCCGGCGCCCGGGGCGTCTGGGTTGGTTTGAGGTTCTCTCCCTCAAACGCCCGGCCACCTCTTTCGCTAGCATGACTGTTTCGCAGAAGGAGGTGACCGCTTCCCTTTCGCTCCGGACCATGGACTGAACCAGGGCCGGACACTAGAGATCACCGCCGCCAATCGCCTCTACGAGGGCATGCCACCACTGTGTGCTCCACCGTGTCCTCCGGGCGATCGTCACAATAGTGACACCCAGGTGTTTCCTCCCGCCCGATTATGTGCAGGAACCTCCAGTAACTTCCGTGTCCGGTGAGGACCTGCGTCAGGCGGTAGGTGAGGACGCCATGACGCCTCTCCAGCCACTCCTCAAAGAGGGGACTTACCGCCACTATTGTGGCGTGGCCTGCACGGGGTTGCGACAGTCGCTCTCTCCATGCCACCATGGGAAGGTTGATCTAGCCTTAGAAATACATTGGTGTAACTTAAATAGGGTTTAAAAGTACCCTTTTTGCATGGAAAAACATCAAAAGGTTACTTTTCATCTCAGTAGAATGATCCGTGATACTTAACACGTTGCAATGTAAGTATCTATTTATTTATTTATTTAAGGTTCACCAATAGTTGTTACAGATATAATATAGATAGGAACATAAAGATAATTGTGTCTAAGTCTCACTGTACAACCAATTATAGGCAAACATCATAATTATGCAAAGTGGTCTGTGTAGTTAAAAATTTCATTTTTAAAATTCAGTGTACTTAAATTCTAAATGCTTACTAATATTATAAAAGCGAAAGTGAGTTTCTTTGTTTGTTACGTCTTCACGCCTAAATGGCAAAACCGATTTTGATCAATTTTGGTACAGAAAAAGTTGGGACCCTGGAGACGGACATAGGGTACTTTTAGTATCTTTCTTATCCCCCACTTTCCTATAATGGGGGTTGAAGTTTGTATGGATCTTTACGCAATTTTCAAATTAGAAAGCAAACAATTTGCATACGGACTATTGGCACTAACAACTGGACGAGGCATATAAAAAATGATTTGCTTGCATATTCCTTATTAAATAACGTATTGAGACTATAATCCAGACTATAATTTACCTCTGTGCCAAATTTCATCAAAATCTGTTCAGCCGTTTTGACGTGAAAGAGTAACAAACATCCACATACATCGTCACAAACAGTAGCATTTATAATATTAAGATTATTTTTTTCATTTACACGGACACTAAACAATATTAGTCGATAATTAGATACTATTATTGTAAAGTGTGCTTTAAGTTAATTTGATAAATACGAACAAATTTAATTTTAATCCTAACAATTAATAATGTTCCTATAACTGATCTAATTTTTTTTTTATAATTTAGTTTATTAATATTTTATTAGAATAAGTAATAATAATTTTGTTGATTTCAATATATAAATAATTTATTTATAATTTGGTTAATTAATATTATGAATTTGTTTAATTTGTTTGGGTCCGTAATTGTACCTTAGCTTTAAGCCTAATTTAAGATCTTCACACATTATGGAATTCAATAAAGATATGAATAAGTAGGATCATCATTATCTGCCTAGCCTTTTCCCAACTATATTGGGGTCGGCTTCCAGTCTAACCGGATGCAGCTGAATATCAGTATTTTACATGGAGCGACTGCCTATCTGACCTCCACAGCCCAGTTAATACTGGGTAATAAGATACCCCTTGGTAAGACTGGTTGTCAGACTTTCGGAACAGTGACTACCTGTAACGACTGTCAAAGATTTACAAATGACAGCCGGGACCAACGGCTTAACGTGCTTTCCTAGGCACGGAGGAAACTCGGTATGTAACGGGTGGTCGCCCATCCACAAACCAACCTAGGCATGCGTGGCTTAACCTAAAGATATGAATAAGTAGGATACTAACCATTAATTATGTTTACATCAAGGAAACAATACACGACACACGATAGATTACATTAATATTAAAATCTCTCTTCACGTAGGTCCTCTTTTGTAACACATACATATGACTCTATATATCTACCTGTATTATGTACATAGTGTCGCTATATATATGTAGCATCGTATATAACGGTCGGTGAGTGCGATTAAAACAATTAACAGTGAATGAAACGTACTGCGTTTGGGTGGTGGAGTAATGTATAGGCGGGGAGCGATTTTGTATGATCCTTACTAAAATTATAAAAGCGAAAGTGAGTTTGTTTGTTTGTTACCTCTTCGCGCTTTAATGGCTACACCGATTTTGATGAATTTTGGTACAGATATAGTTGGGAACCAGGAGACGAACATAGGCTATTTTTTTTTAAGAAAAAGTGGGATGTGAGGGAGAAAGAGGGAAGAAAAGGGAAAACTTAGCGTTGCTATTACAAATCAATAAGGCGCAAGGGGAACTGTTTTACCCCGAACTTAACGCGAGCGAAGCCGCGGGCAAAAGCTAGTATAAAATAAATATCTAAGTTAAATAAAAATGAGCCGTGTGCAGTTGACGGCATGGTTGGCGCAGTGGCTGAGCGATTGACTGCTGCGCTGCGTGTCGTGGACTCGATCCTTAACCTACTTTAAAATAAAAATATAATAAAAAATTGCTTTCCAGATTAAAAAAAATCGTTAATTAACATAGTAAACTAAATGCATAAATAACAAAATTATAACATTTAAAATAAAATTAACATATTTGCTTGAATTGTGAATATATTTATATATCTACCTATCTACTATAACCACCTATATTACAATTTAATTTATTTCATCATTATTTTCCTGCCCTTGTCACATTCTATTTGGGATCGTTTTCTTCTTCCATTCTCCTCTGTCAGACGTCACGGCATCATTTCCTTTCTCCTTCATATCATTCCTTACACAATCTATCCATCTTTTCTTTGGCCTTCCTCTCGCTCTCCGTACATCAACATGCAGATCCATCACTCTTTAAGTCACATGTGCTAAAAGATAAAATAAATTTAAGTATATTTGCAAAATTATATTAGCGTCCTAATTTAGCATAGACCCCACTCAGGTTAAGGCCTCCTCCAAGGATTACCATCTTTTTCTACTTTTGCTGTTTGTAACCAGTTTGTCTTCATTTTTTTTACCTCATCCTCCCATATCAGGTAGGGTCTCCCTGCTCGGCATTTACCTAGCGAGCCCTTCCACGTTATGACGGGCCCAACAAAATTTAAAAAAATTGACTTATTCAGTCATATCTTTATTCTCAACTAGCTTTTGGCCGCAGCTTCGCTCGCGTTAAATTCGGAGTAACACAGTTCCCTTTTCCTGATTTGCATGTACCAGCTACCTGTAGTTTTTGCTCTTGCGCCTTATTGATTTGTAATAGCAACGCTAAGATTTCCCTTTTCTTCCCACTCTCTCCCTTACATCCCTCTCTTGGTTCCCAACTATCTCTATTTATCAAAATCGGTTTAAGGAAGTAAAGCGTGAAGAGGTAACAAACAAACAAACAAACTCACTCTCGCTTTTATAATATTAGTAAGGCTAAACAAAGTTTTTCTCTCCGCCCCCTGTCCGCTACAGCTTAAGCCACGGGCAGCATCGGCCGGGCGCGCCTGTTCCACCGTCGAGGGGTAATTTGTTGGGTAATAGCTCCCCCGGCATATCTTTAATCTCATCGCTAATTGGATGGCAGCCAGGGACGGACTGCGATGTGCGAATTGGGGGATTTATTGTTTTTATTTTTTTTGTGTTTTAGCTGCGTAGCGATAGCGACACAAATATGAACGTGGCAAAGTACTACAGGGCCATCTATGTAACAACTGAAGAACTAAGTACGAATTCCTACATATCGCAAGCAAAGTTATCTGCGAATCAAGCGTATATACGAGAACCCGACCCGTCTGGTCGGAAGATCTTCCCGTTGCTATAGAGAATGATGGTCTTATAGACCCTGTTCATCATACCCCTAAGGCTGTTATTCAAAGATCTTTGACAGTCATATCTGGGGCCTTAGTCTGCTATTAAAATAGTGTCAGAATGGTCGATCACTGATCGCATAATGGTTCATTTTGACAAGTTTAGTATGTAGCAGATTACCAAACTTGTCAAAATTAACCATTATGCGATCAGTGATAGGCCATTCTGACACTATTGTAATAGCAGACTAAGGCCCCAGGTCAGAAGCAGAGATGTGTGTGATGTGATCGGAATTTAACTCTCCCACGTTGATATTAAACAGAACGTTTTTGTGGAAACACTCCAAAAGTTTAATTAAAAAAAAAACAAATTTGAAAAAGAATACATAAAAGTGGAAAAAAATTTTTTTTGGAGAAATCTCGTATAGAACAGTCTAATTGAGAATATCCTCCTTTTTATATTGGTTTAAAACTGATTTTATACTGACTATGCGACTATGAAAGTGTATACTACAGTTTTATTTAAACGCAACCTTTTTCCCCTTTAACAAAACCTCCAAACAAATCACTATAACACCGCCCACCCATCCGAATCGTAACCTCGCTGCACACCGCACAGATCTAACGATTGCAGTACTCATAAGTCTATGTAATGTGACATTATTGCCTAAAGCTCCCCTCGGGGTTGTGGGGGTGGGGGGGGGAGTGGGTAGGCAACGAGTTTCAGAGCAATGAGAGAGCATTTTCAGTAATTGCGACAATTAGCAGACTGAAGTGCTGTGTAGGTAGGTCGGGGGACCAGGAGACGGGAATTGGTTTGTTTAATATTCAATTAAAATCAATATACTTTTATTTCACACTAGCTGGCGCCCGAGGCTTCGCTCGAGTGATATTGAAAAACAAAATATCTTATGTGTTATTTCAGACTATAATCTACCTTTGTGCCAAATTTCATCAAGATCCGTGCAGCCGTTTTGACGTGAAAGAGTAACAAACATCCTCACAAACATTCACATTTATAATAATAGTAGGATTGAAAGATATACCGCGGCCCCGGAACATAAATGGTAATAGAAGGAACATGGGTGGGTTTTAGTCAGTACGAGTCTGACTTCTCCCACTCCGCTTAGAGTGGGAGAAGTTATTTGATGAATTTTCTCCGCGAAAAAACGAGAAATGAGAGAAGAACGAGACATAGAGTTTCAGTTAGTTTGTTACGAATGTAATCGAACCCAATTTAGCATTTAAGTAATAGTTATTGTTCTCAAATAAGTGACTTGTTATGTTTTTAATGAGAATAAAATTCTTAAAACCTATTTTACGTTTTGTAAAGTAAGCAATGATTTATTTTTGGGCCTATACTGTCGTTCTATATTATGTGTCTTAAATAATTATCTTTCTATCCCTTTTTCTTCCCCTTTTCTCACTTTTTTAACCTATGTCCGTCTCCAAGGTACCAACTATCCCTGTACCAAAATTCATCAAAATGGGTTTGGCCATTTAGGCGTGAAGACGTAACAAACAAACTCACTTTCGCTTTTATAATATTAGTAAGGATAAAGTACTTTAAGCATACTTATTTTACGTTTTGTAAAGTAAGCAATATTGTATAGTATTGTTGGCCGTTGTCGTAAACTATTGTTAGGAATGTAATTTTTAGGGTTAAAATATTTCACTTTTTTCTTAAATCCAGGCTCCCGGTCTAGCGAGTGTCGCGGGCCGACAGAACGAACAAATTAAAGATGAGACGAGACAGACGATGTATCTCCTGCTACTGTGGCTGAGAATGGAAAAGATACGGGAGAGCGCGGGTTCGATTATTATTGATATCAACTCTGCTTGTGTTTGCAATTGGTTTAAGGTCGTTTGTACTTCACTATTAACTAGTGTTAAACTACCCATAAACAAGTCGAAAGGCACTTTTTAGGGATACGTACCGCAAAAGGCAAAACGGAACCTATCTATCTATTTTATTTATATCCTTTTAGCTCAGGTCGTGTCGACGGCGCGTTTGTGTTACACGCGCCTCAAAGAGATGTCATCAAAGCAGAGGAGCCTGCCAGGGCTACCGGATTTGCGGGTTGTTCGAAAGAGATACCGCGGCACCGGAACATAAAGGGCAATAGAAGAAACATGAGTTGGTTTTAGTCAGTACAAGTTTGACAATTCCTCCCGCTCCGCCCAGAGTGAGGGAAGTTATTTGATGATCCCATCCGCAAAAAAATACCCTTTTAGGTCAGTTACGTGTGATGGTAACGAATTTAAATTAAAACTATATACTCAAGTCTTTGGTCGCTAGGAACTGAGAAAGAATTAACCCTCTAACCCCCGAATACTAAAACGTCACTCAAAATTGAAGTCCCACTTAAGTTTAACAGAGACTCAGAAGTGACGTTTGACCATACAAAATCTAAAGTTTAAGAGCTGCTCAAATGTTAAGCAGCCCTCACATTTTGACTGACGTTTCAGTATTCGGTGGTATGTCTAAGCAGTCAAAAGATATGGCCGTTTATGACACAAGTTTGTTCGGTACCTTCACACCTATCTGACCTCCAGTCTCCACAACCCGTTTAGCACTGTGTAGCGGCTAGGATGTCTACGTTAAGAAAAATGGAAGTCAATTAAAATTTCCGTATAAAAAACTAAAAAGGATTGTGTGGTTTAATGAAACCACGGTAAAAGTGAAACTTTTTTTCACATCATAGACATTTAGAAGTCCCTACTCCGCGGCCGACCGTCACGCGACATGCAACACATAGACGAAAAAGATTGAGACTGTGTAATAAAAGTTTCACTTTAAAAAAAGCACCCAGACAATAGAAGTGAAGCTACCAACGTGTGAGCGAGACAGAGCATAGTACGTGGACAGGAGTGAGCGAGAAGACAGTATTGGTAGCGGTAATCAAGTGACTGTTGTTGTGAACCGAAGGGAACGGACTTGGAGTACGGAGTCAACCGACTGCGGGAAGGAGGGTTGTGAGTTTTGTTTAACGGGCGGTTTCGGGAATGACTAATGATATTGTTTAACCTCTCTGCTCGGCAACATTTTGAAATGTGTCATACTAGCTGATGCTCTCAAAAGATCAGTAGGCCTACTATGACGTCTGAAAGCAGAACTTATTCCACTGAGGGAAAGAGATGGTGCTAGACACCCTGTATAGCTCTGTCCCTTTTCCTCAGCGGAATAAGTTCTGCTTTAACACGTCATGGTAGGGTAGCTGATCTTGATTTGCCGTATGATTTTGACGAGTTGAAAAAGTTTGCTAATCAGTTCATTACAATTTTTGGTAGCACTTTTATTTGTCAATTATATTAAAAAAAATGCTTTTCGTGTCACAGATGAGCATTTCAGATTGAGAGGTATTCTACGAATTGCCACTGCAAATATGCTACTGATAACATACAAGAAATACCTCCTCCGCCCTATCGCCTCTAAAATACAACCTCAAACACCTCAACGTCAGTCTCGGGGCTGCTTCTGTGGGACATCGGTTACGACTGGGTGCTGCGCGCCGACCTCCCTAGCGGCGCGGCGGCGTCAGCGTGGTTTGCTACGCTGACCACACCTGGCGGCAGCCAAACAATGACACGCGGGGTTGCGATAGTCGCGGAGAGGATCCAGCTACTGGGTCTCGAGGTGGCATTGCACAAATCTGAGGCCATGGTCTTTCATGGCCGCGGGAATACGCCACCTTCGGGTTCCCAGTTGACGGTAGGAGGGGTTCACACCGGCGTCGGGTCGACGATGAAGAACCTGGGAATCGTGCTCGACAGCCGGTGGAATTTCGTGGAGCATTTCCGACGTTTGGCTCCCAAACTCGAGCGGACGGGGCTGCTTTCAGGCGGCTCCTGCCCAATCTGAGGGGGCCAAACGCCTCTTGCATGGCCCTTTACGGGGCCCGGGTATGGGTGCGCCTCAAAAGGTGGTAGCCATTAGGCTAATCCACGGCTACCGCACGATCTCCGGCGAGTTGGCGAGCCTAATTGCCGGATTGCCACCGTGGGATCTGGAGGCGATAGCCTCGCGCGCCTGTACGAGTCTGGCGCGCGGAGGCACTACACCGGGGGATCAGGGGACAGACCTTCGCTGCGATCTCATGGTGGTATGGAGAGAGCGACTGGCGGAACCCCGTGCAGGGCACGCCACAATAATGGCGGTAAGTCCCCTCTTTGAAGAGTAGCTGGAGAGGCGCCATGGCATCCTCACCTACCGCCTGACAAAAGATATGGCTTTTTATGTCGCAAGTTTGAACAGAACCCTCAGTGTGCCAGTCTGACTAGCTCTTGGCTGGTTTTTTATACTACATAGGCTGGCGTTCGGCTACAACTTGGCCGATGTAAAGCGTTTATGCGGCTTATCATGGATACGCTTAAAAGAAACCCTAATTTGTAGCTTCAACATCATTTTCCTGCTCTTGTCCCATGCTTTTTGGGGTAGGCGCGACGTTTTCTTCTACCAATATAAATAAATAAATAAATAAATAAATATCTTGGGACAACTCACACACGGCTATCTGATCCCAAGCTAAGCAGAGCTTGTGTTATGGTAACCAGACAACTGATATACATACTTATATAATTTATAAATACATACATGTTATAGATAAATCACACCCAGACACAGAACAAACAATCATGCTCATCACACAAAGTTTGTCCTGGGTGGGAATCGAACCCACGACCTCCGGCTCAGCAGTCAGGGCCACTAACCACTAGACCAACAGGCCCGTCAATATCCCGGCATCATTTACTCCTTTCTCCTTCATATCATTCCGTATAATATCCATCCGTCTTTTCCTAGGCCTTCCTCTCGGTCTCTGTCCATCAACATTCAGATCCATCACTCTTTTAGTCACATGTGCTTCATCCTTCCTCATTACATATCCATACCAAGACAAACGACTCCCTTAAATTTTACGGTAATAGGCGCAACTTCCTCTAATATACGCATTCCTAACTTTATCCATCCTTGTCACTCCACGCATCCATCTCAACATTCTCATCTCCGCTACTTGCAATCGTTTTTCATCCAACTTTTTTACAGCCCAGCATTCTAACCCATACAGTACAATAAAGGTATAATCACGGACTTTACCCTAATCTAGCTTGTGAAGTATAAAATGTCCACAAACGAAGGGACCACTAAATATAATTTCTTACTTGTCCTGTTCTTTGTACATAACATAGAAACTAGTCGCCTCTTGGTTCCTTTTTGATGGCCTTCGATACGCTCAGATTAAAATGTTCAGCATTTTAAAATGGGAAAAAATTTTGTGTTCACCAAAAATACTGATCGTGCACCAAATATTCTTTCCTGAATGCTAAAAAAATGCGTAGGTTAGGTTAGGTTAAAACTGCGACCCCCTACGCACGAGCCGAGCGAGCGGAGCGAGCGGTGCCGCGGCAGCGGCCGGCGAGTGCCAGTAACGACTTGCATTAATAGAAAATGGATAAAGATATAACACTTTTTTATTGTAGTGCTGTCTTCTAACAGTATAGTATAATTGATTTATTTGATGAGCAAATTTAGTGTGCAATTCAGTATTTTTGGTGATAATTTCGAATATTTTGATTGAAAAAAGGGGATTTACAGTTAAAGTATTAAATACCATCCTTTTAAAATTAGTTTTGGTTTGTGCATTCAAAATTATAAATATTTTTGAATGGCTCAAGACTGCCATCTATTGGTCGTTCCTATAAACAAAATTGAATTGTGATAGAGCCTCTCGACGGTAGATGTCACTATTTTAAACTTAATTTTGCCGTTAGATGCCGCTGCGAATAACAAATTGTAGTATAACTATTATCCAACAGTTGGCGGTAGTTACACAAATTATCATCACGCCGTTTCTCAACAAAAGTGTAAGCACAGAAGACAAGACCATTGAAATAGTTATTTTTACAAAACTAGCGTTTCTAGTGTGGGACGAGGAAGTCAGTAACTATAACAATATTACATGATTACTGCATGATGGAGTTCTGAATTTACTTCCTATAAAATAACAATAAATAAACGGAAACATCCGTTTACATAGACAAATAACTTCATCTTTAAGTGCCAAGTTTAAAAATCTACAAAAGCAATTTTCTTCTTTTGCACGTTTAATCATCTACTCTAGTCCTCTCGAGACGCACCGCCCGGAATAAAACCGTTCAAACAAAAAATCAAAATCGGTCCATCCGTTCAGTAGCTACGATACCACAGACAGATTGTCTTCAAACTTATAAACTTATAACTGGCTTTAAACTCCGATTCCTATTGAAATAAAACACATAAAATATAGGCTAAAATCTTTATTATTAACAATAATATACTCTACATTTTACAATAAACTTTCTTACAAATAGCGTCCTACGATGTTACGCCATGACAGTTCAACTGTCAAACTTAAAACTGTCAAATTGTTGTTACGTAATCATTAAATATGACAGGACAATTTTTGGCGGTAAACTGAAAGATTTTAAGTAAGATTTTTAATGAAGAACATTCTTTAATTTAGTGGCATTATTTTAATTGTGGTTTTTCAAGGGCATTTTCACAGTAACAACGAGATTTAAGAACCCCAATTGCTATAATGCCTAAAATATTGCTACGCTGTTGGAATATCAACTCTAAGCGCACAGCTGAAAGATGTAACAAATATGGCTTTAATGCGCTTTCACCTTACCCCGTTGAATGTCGTTAAGTGCAATAACCTTAATTTAAACTACTGGTATTCAGATGTGGTAAGACTGGTATCCTACCTCAACATATTTAAGGGGTCATTATTTTAACCTGCTTAGTTTTTGCTGTTAGTCCCGATTGTCATTTGTAGATCTCTGACAATGGTTACAAATAGTCAGTGACCCGAAAATCTGACAGCCAGTCTTACCAAGTGCAAATGGGCAGTCGCTACAAGTAAAATACTGGTATTCAATTGCAACTGGTTAGACTAGAAGCCAACACCAGAATAGTTGAGAAACGCCACATCATTAAGTTATTAATTGTTGTTTAATACTAGCTTTCGTCCGCGTGGCATAGTTACTTTGGGCTAACGCTAACTTTAAACCGCGTGATGATCGAAAAAAAAATATCTTGCTCACCCCTTTTCTTCCCTCTTTCTCCCCCTTTTCTATTAACTAACTCTACTAACTATCTCTGTACCAAAATTCATCAAAATCGGTTTGGCTATTTAGGCATGAAGACGTAACAAACAAACAAATAACGAACTCACTTTTCTTTTTCACAAGGATAAGCATTTGAACTTGCTACCAAATTAAAGATTGCTCTACCATCAAATACAATATTTAGAAATCAATCAGAGTTAACAATACCACCGTCCTATTTGAGTGGTATTAACAAATTTTGTTGATAATATTCAAAACCGCATTCTGATACAATGGTGACATCAATGATATTATCAGGCAAATTGAGGTTTTCACTGCCAAACTAATATCAACATTGTCTCTATATGAATAAAAAAGCAAATCAAATAGAGTTCAATAAAAATTAACGCTATGATGATCTTGAAGATGTGATTTTAGACTCTATTTCAATAGCCGCAGTGTTCTTTTTAGTTTGGCGGTAAGTCCTGCAATACGAACTTATTTGACTGATTTTTAGCGCGAAAGCGATTTTCAACTTTATTATTATCACTGAAAGTTGAAAATCTGCAAGCACACTCTATCAAACTTTCTGTATATCTCCTATTTATATCGACTGGTTCAAATCTAAAAATACAGAAAATGCCTATCCAGTAATATGAAGAAAAAAATGGAGATAGAGTGTGCTGGCGGATTTTCAACTTTCGGTGGTAATGTTAACCCCCCGCGCGACAAAGTGTCACACTGGGTGCAAAGTTTTACTTGTGCCACAAATGTCGCATTTGCACACGGGTGCAAAGTTTGAACCGCTGTGAGTGGTTTTCATATCTTAGACATTTATTTTTAAAATTTATTTAAAACTCATAAGAATTCTGGAAACATCATATATCGATATAACATACAATAAACGAAGATTTCATAGTTATATCGATAATTATATTTTACGAAGTATTCGTAATATATAATTATCGATATAACTATGAAATCTTCGTTTTTCCGAAGGTCTAACCAAACTCAAAAATTCATTCAAAATAGCTCGACGTTTGGGGCACTTTACCTACATTGTTAGCAATCGCGCGACGGGTTAAAGTTGCTAATCCTTTTTGGGCTTAAAGTGTCGTAAGACATTTCAATTTAAGGTAACCATTCTATCATAACACGGTTGAATATAGACTCTTATTTCCAAAATAGAGAACAATAACTAACGAACGGTAAATTTCGTTAAATAAAGTTTTTTTTTTTAATACAAGCGGTTGTTTTTTATTGGTAAATCCTTCAAAGATGCTATTTAGATATTTGTAGACTAACATCCAGATAGGCAGTAAAATACTGGCATTAAATTGCATCCGGTAAGACTGGCAGCATACCCTAACTTCGGCTCGGGCATTAAAAATCATGAAAAACCAACCGCTTATATTTAACACATTGACAATTTTAGTTATTATTATTGTTTAATTTAACTATTTCCTTTAATTTTCGTAATCACCAGGGAAAGGTAAGCAGAGAAAAAAATTATACAAACAAGATGGACAAACAGTGTGTTATCATTTACACTAAAAAGATAATTACCAACTTCAGCATTTCTTTTGACTTCCCGATATTTCGGTACTGTGCAACCTCAGTTGCCAATAATGAATAAACAGATTGCGTATTGGTATTGTTGTTATCGCTTTGTCTGCTTCTAAACATCCAACGGCAATAACTTCGGTTTATCCGTGATTGGCAACTGCGGTAGCACAGTACCGAAATATCGGGAAAAATGGTTGACGTGGTAAATATTCCGTGTTTAGTGTCAGTTTAAAAACTTAAAAGAGTATGTTCCCAAAGTAAGATGTTTCAAAATATTATGAATTACAATATTTTCTCCTTAAATATTCGTTTCCGGGATTTTTTTATTAATATTCTTTCACTAAGTCTCACAACTAGTCCTGCCAAGGGGTATCGAATTACCCAGTACTGTGGAGGTCAGAGAGGCAGTCGCTCCATGTAAAATACTGGTATTCAGCTGCATCCGGTTAGACTGGAAGCCGACCCCAACAAAGTTGGGTAGGCTAGGCAGATGCTGATATTTGAATTGTATTTATTATGTTTAAATATCCGAGGTTTTAATGTATTACTTTTCAGTACGACACATCATTATTTTTCCAGTTTATTGTTTTAGATAACTCTGCTTACTTTCAATAGTTTTATTATCATTGCCATTAAAGTAATATTTTATTTAGTGAAAGTCTCTGTTTGTATGTCACCGTAGCTTCTAAACGGATAAATCGATTTTTATTGCGATTGCTTCTTCATCAAGATAAACCATCATATCCCTTTCGAACAAACCGCAACTTCCCATAGTGTTGGGTTTTCGAATGACGTTCTTTTAGAACGTCGGACTTAGTTCGTTCGGGGCGTAGTGTTCACTAAATAAAATATGACTTAGTAATCGAGTGTATTAAGTTATTAACTTAACTGTAACTTAAAACTAACAATAAGATGAGTTTACGCGAAATTGAATCTTGTGAACTAACTGAATTACTGATGACTGGGAACCCTTTTTTAAATAAAAGTTTTGTGCCATTACTAAAATAAGAAAAATCAAATATTTAACGTTGAAAAAGATAGAATTAATTTTAAGATTATAATTAAGATTTAAAAATCGACGTATTAACGTTTAAACCGTCCGCTCTAGTTTAGATTTTAATGAATCTGTTTTTTTTTACTCACAAAATTCAATCCCACGTTAAAAATTAACTTAAAACGGGAAGAACATAAAATTCTTAAATAAGTTAAACTTATTGTACACTAACTACAGTCAAAGGATAATTCGTAGTTATTAAAAAAAACCTTCGAAAAAAAAAAACAAAGTTTAAACGACTAATCTATGATTTAGTTTTTATTACAAAAAAATGACTAGATCCGGTTTATGCGTGAGATCTTTAAGACTACGTAGATTCCTTTGACTTTGTTTATATCATGGGGTAAGCAGAGATATAGCTTCTGTATATCGAACACCTTGATTGTAACTGAGACAACTCAAAACGTTATTTTTTCAGTAGACGAAAAGAAAAAAACGTATAACTTTTAGTATAGGAAATTAGATACAATAATATTAAAATATCATAAATAGTTTGTAAAATATCACTGTATATAAATTGTGTTTTGTCCGAACATTCGAATACAAGTATAACTACAAAATCACGATATTTGAATTTGAGATAACTCAAATATCGTGATTTTTTTAGTGGTAAAGAAACTTGAAAAAAACAATTTTAAATCGAGAATAGGTTGTAAAATATCACTGTATATAAATTGTGTAATGTTATGTTAGATATTTACGTATGATCGCCGAGCATTCAAATACAAGTATAACTAAAAAAACACGATATTTGAGTCATCTCAGTTTGGATCTAGTGTGTGCCGTATGAAATGTTTGATATTGCTCTTAATACGTTACTAGCTTTAGTCTGCGGTTTCGCTCGCATTATGACGTCGATAATATTACCACGTGGAAACGTGTTAACTGAACACTTGGTATTCCATAGAGAATATTCGTCAGTTTTTTAAATAGAAAACACCTGTTTAAAACAGCAATACCTACACAGTCAACAAATATGTAACAGTTGATTTTTAGGGTTCCGTACGCGAAGTGTAAAACGGGAACCTATTACTAAGGCTTTGCTGTCCGTCTGTCTGTCACTAAGCTGTATCTCATGAAGCATGACAGTTGAAATTTTCACAGATGATGTATTTTTGTTAAGAAACAGAATAAAATAAATATTTAAGAGGGCTACCATACACCAAACAAGTCTTTTTCTGTTTCTTTAGATAATGGTACGGGGAACCCTCTGTTTTATATCATTTAATATCCGACGTATTATTCTCAAGTGGGGTTTTAGGCGCGTCACCCACACGACCAAGAGTCGCGGCGCAGTCGGAGCGCGGGCGCGTTAGGCGCGTCGCCCATACGACATTTGTAAAGAAAATCTCGTTGCGGCGTGACTCTTATGTGAGATTTTCTTAACAAATGTCGTGTCGACTGCGCCTCGACTCTTAGTCGTGTGGGCGACGCGCCTTAGAATGATGAGCTAAATACGTGATAACCGTTTAGAGATTAGTGTTCCTTCAACCCTGTTTAGTTTAATTCGAGAGCAACCTTTTTTAACCCGATTCAGAACATTAATGTTAGTACTTCGCTCGATTATAGATGGCGCTGTAATAATTTTGTACTTGTGTCCCCACAAGCGTAATAGGGTAGTTGACACCACCAATCAATTGATATACTTTTATGAGCTGTCAAAACGCGCTTCCCCCATAGATTTTGTAAGAGACTCGCAAACGATGACTTCACTAAGTTGTCAAGTCAATGATGCAACTATTTATTGATTTAAAAGCAACTAAAAATCGATTTTTTAAGTTATTTTGAAATGAATGGAGTTCTCAGGTCTAGAATAAGGTGTTCTTTCAGAAAAAATGTGTTTTTAAATTATTGGTTAATGGTGTCAACTACCCAATTCTGTCTTCTGTCCTCCTCGCGAGTAGCAGGGGTAATTTTACACTATATCCTGAACTTCGCAAGGGTATTTTATCTATAAAGATGATTATTTTAGATTTGAGAGCTTTATCTCTACCCACCCCTCAAGATACAGTATGTACATGTATTATTGCTTGTGAATTTATTGTGTGACGTTAACGACGCGGGTTGCGCGTGTCTGGGTGAGGCCGCCGCGGAGGGTTCAGTACTGAAACAGAAATATTAACTTTTTAATCTAAATCAAAACTAGGCTGATGATTAGCACTTTTTGAAGGTATTTTTATTGGAGTTTACTCCTTAAGAATCGATTTTCATATATTAGGCGCCCGGTATGAGAAAAATCCGAGGGGTAAAACCTACTAAAGTAACGAAAATGTGTCGCGTTTTTGGTGCGCACCTTTAGTGCGCAACTTTCTAATTTGGCTGTGAGTGTATTAAGACGTACGTATACGTGCTGTATGCTTAATTATGATACTATATGATATTAATCTTTTTTCATTAGAATAAACTCTTTTTGCGTATGGTTAGATACTCGTGCTTAAGGAGGTCAACTCCAGTCGTGCGTCGGAGCTGACACACACACTTTTTTTTTTTTTTAAAAACGTTGCCCCATACTAAGAATTTCTCCGGTATCATGGGTGCGTTTACAAACATTTAACTCACATACACAAACAACCAGACCCGGAACAACTACCTGTAGGCCATACAAATATTGGTTCCGTGAGGGGATCGAAACCACGACATGCAGCGCGGCAGTCGATCGCTCAACCACTACGCCAATCGTGCCGTCTAATATATTAACTTCTTATTCAAAATCAAAATTCAATCATTTAAGCTAGGCTGATGATTAGCATTTTTTGAACGTCATTACACAAGATAGTTCTCCAAAATGGCCGCCCTTGGCCTCTTCTAAGGCGCGTCGCCCACACGACCAACAGTCGAGGCGCAGTCGGAGCGCGGGCGCGTTAGGCGCGTCGCCCACACGACATTTGTAAAGAAAATCTCGTTGCGGCGTGCCCCTTATGTGCCTGCGCCGCAACTGCACCTCGACTGTTGGTCGTGTGGGCGACGCGCCCTAGTGTTTAGGTGGGAAGAAATGGGGAACAAACTCCCCAGCAACACAGCTGTGGTGATAGGTTTGATGAACCAGAATTTATACAGTCATATCCAAATTAGACTTCAATGTTATTGTGTTTTGACGGGCCAGTTGGTCTAGTGGTTAGTGGTCCTGACTGCTGAGCCGGAGGTCGTGGGTTCGATTCCCACCCAAGACAAACTTTGTGTGATGAGCGTGATTGTTTGTTCTGTGTCTGGGTGTGATTTATCTATAATATGTATGTATTTATAAATTATATAAGTATGTATATCAGTTGTCTGGTTACCATAACACAAGCTCTGCTTAGCTTGGGATCAGATAGCCGTGTGTGAGTTGTCCCAAGATATTTATTTTATATTTATAATGTGAAAAAGCTGCGGTTTAAAAGCTATTGCATTCTGGAAGTTGCTAAAGTAGTAAAAAAAGTTTTGAGAATAAATGGGTATAAAAGTATAGGAAGACCAAAGAAACCATGGATGGACTGTGTGAAGGATGATATGGGGACAAAAGAGGTGTCTGATCCTGCCGTGGTTGCGGGTTGTTTGAAAGAGATACCGCGGCCCCGGAACGTAAAGGGCAACAGAAGGAACATGGGTGGGTTTTAGTCAACAAAAGTCTGAGTCCCCCCCGGTCCGCCCACAGCGGGGGAAGTCATTTGATGATTTCCGACCCGAAAAAAAAGTAGGAGTCTGTTGATGTGATGCGTCATAGTGGAGTTTGGAAGAAGACATTGGGATAAGGATAGGAATGAATGTTGTTAATGACTATAGTACGGCCAACGAGAAGCGATACCAAATGTAAACAAAACCCATGCTAAAACCCCATCTAAAATGGCCGCCCGAATGTTGGCGAACCTGTCTTAACGTTGTCATGTTTTTGCCGGGAAAACGAGACATTACGACAAAGGCACAAGATGGAAAGAGCTAAATATTAGATTGTCAACGCCACAGTTGTTCTTTAGGTTAATGACCTTTCGTATCCCTTCTCGTTGGCCGTACTGTATGTCAGCTTAAAACCTTATTAAGATAGACTATGTCAAGGATGATATACCTGGATGATGTATAGGTGCTGGTGAGCGACGACACCAGGTTCCGGGCGTCATCTGCAAAAGCAAATTATTTTTAAGCTTAATGCATAGCTTCTATCGCGGGCCTTGAGCGTGGAGACCGAATCCAGAAATTTCGTAACGAAAAACCTAACACTTTAGTTACGCATACGGTCATTAATTTCATTCAGTGTTTGGTAGAGAATCGGATAGTCAATCGACATTACGCTGGATCAAACCCAAGGTCTCGTTTTTCTTTTTGAGACTTTATTCATTGGATGTACTTTTAAAATATTATTTTTAGTTATTTTTTATTTATTGCATAAGATTTTTTTATTAATTGTATAAGTTAATAAAAAATGCTATGCTATAGCTTTACCCTTAAATACTTTTTAAATATTATTTTTGGTTATTTTTTATTTATTGCATAAGATTTTTTTATTAATTGCATAAGTTAATAAAAAACGCTATGCAATAGCTTTACCCTTAAATACTTTTTAAATATTATTTTTTTTTGGTTATTTTTTATTTATTGCATAAGATTTTTTTATTAATTGCATAAGTTAATAAAAAATGCTATGCAATAGCTTTACCCTTAAATACTTTTTAAATATTATTTTTTTTTGGTTATTTTTTATTTATTGCATAAGATTTTTTTATTAATTGCATAAGTTAATAAAAAATACCGCGGCAGTCCCCGAGTGCAACACGTACTTTTTTTTTTATAAAAAGGTTCCCCACACTATTCCTCCTATATCATGGGCGCGTTTACAAACATTTAAACTCACAAACACAAACAGCCAGACCCGGAACAACCATCTGTAGGCCATACAAAATTATATGTTCCGTGCGGGAATCGAACCCGCGACACGCAGAGCAGCAGTCGATCGCTCAGCCACTGCGCCAACCGTGTCGTCTAAATCATCTCCAGTATAAACAGCCAAATGGTTGGAAAACCACTCACTTGTCTAAAAAGATAAGGCTGTCTATAAACGGGCGCGTTGATCCTGTTCCGTGCGTCGTACCGCTCGGTCGGTCCGTCGCTCGTCCGCGGCGTGTCCTTGTCCGGCCGGTCCCGACGTCGGTAGTCCGGCCGGTCCGACCGCTCGTACTTGTTGTGTTCGTAGCGCTGATGTTGGTAGTCGCGGCGGTTGTCATGATCTGAAGGATTATAATAGAACTAGCTGTTATCCCCGCACGTAAAAAATATAGTGTGTGTGTCAGCTCCGACGCACGACTGGAGTTTACTCCTTAAGTACGAGTATCTAACCATACGCAAAAAGAGTTTGTTCAACTGAAAAAAGATTAATATCATAT
The DNA here is from genome assembly GCA_958449745.1 of Ochropleura leucogaster. Lineage (NCBI taxonomy): Eukaryota > Metazoa > Arthropoda > Insecta > Lepidoptera > Noctuidae > Ochropleura > Ochropleura leucogaster. The sequence goes on from OY288227.1 coordinate 1,896,218, forward strand.
GAAAGGGTAAATGCACAAATTAATGAAAAAAAAATAGCAATATAAATACATCGACACTGACAGAAACAAACAAGCCCAATAACATATAGTATATAGGTATAGTCGCCTGTACAGCACGTATATGTACGTATATGTACGTCTTAATACACTCACAGTCAAATTAGAAAGTTGCGCACAAAAACCGTGACACATTTTTGTTACTTTAGTAGGTTTTACCCCTCGGATTTTTCTCATACCGGGCGCCTTATATGAAAATCGATTCTTAAGGAGTAAACTCCAAAAAACCGGCCAAGTGTGAAACTGACTCGCGCACGCAGGGTTTGACATCTCATGCACTATATTTTAGAGATATGACGTCTATTTAGTGATTGACGACAGATTTTGCAATGTATAATACGCAATTAATTATTTACAAATTGATATCTGACGTCCAACTAGTCGCACACCGATTCAGACTGAGCGCAAAAGCAGTAGCTTACGATTTTTGGTCGTAAGTTGGGCACGCAAAGAGGCCTCGGCTTAGGGCGTCGCTGTGGGAGGACGGCAAGGGACAGGCTGGATCTGAGTGATATATTACTACTGCATGACGCGCCTATACTGCATTTAGGCGGGTTTTCGTATAAAACCCTTTAACTCGCAAATAACTTTGCTTGCGAGATGTAGGAATTCGCAGTTAGTTCTCCAGTGGTTGCATAGATGGCGCTGTAGTACTTTTTGCGACGTTCATATTTGTGTCGTTACAAACTTATAGAATGAAACTTACATGTACTCTTGGCCTGCATATTCCTTATAGTATCGACGATGGCGCGCGCGGCCGTCGTCAGGTGTCTGTCATCAGTTCCACCGCGGCTGAAAACGACAAATATTTATTTAAGCACACAAAATACTCGACGGGACACATTAATTGTGTGTGTAAATGTACTAACATATCTTTTTAAGTCGTACTACTAACAATAATATGGGCTGAAATAAAAAGTTGAATTTATTGAGACAGAAGAGCCACAAAGGTACTGCTTATTTCATTAGAAATTTCTTCCAGGAGACCTGCGAGAGGAAAGGCGGATGAGATATGTAGACACAGTGTGTGTGTAGAAAAACAAAACAGGATTTTAAATTATAAATCATAAAATAAACATACAAATAATCCTTACTAATGTTATAAATACTGATATAGTAAATATATGTCTAAAATATTAGCGATTTTATAAGGAGGTGTGTTAGTGTATCAAAGTGTATGTATGTGTGTGTGTCGTCATAAGTATTTTATTTCTAATCAATATAAATTGTGTAGAAAATATAAATTATAATATTATTAAATGTAGAATTACATAACAAACAAAAAGAGGTGCGCATGAGACGACTGTTTGCTACGGGCTTATGCATATCCAACGCTCGTGTGCGCTCACCTTTATACCGCCTTGTCAACACTAAAGTACGGCCAACGAGAAGCGATACGAAAGGTTATTAACCTAAAAAACAACTGTGGCGTTGACAATCTAATATTTAGCTCTTTCCATCATGTGCCTTTGTCGTAATGTCTCGTTCTCCCGGCAAAAACATGACAACGTTAAGACGGGTTCGCCAACATTCGGGCGGCCATTTTAGATGGGGTTTTAGCATGGGTTTTGTTTACATTTGGTATCGCTTCTCGTTGGCCGTACTATAGTCAATACGTGTTTTTAAGTTCGTGAGCATAATAATTAAAATTCTAAAGAATCGGTAGTAGACTCTATAGGTTTTGCATGATTTTTTAATTTATAGGCTAGATTTGCATGATACATGACATACAAATTTTGTTTGTTACCTCTTTGAATATTGTTTATTCTTTTCTTTTAATTTGTTTACGTTAATAGCCCTGTTACAGTTAAACAGTCGCTAACAGTTTGTTTTTATTACCTATGTCATACAGTAATCTGTGCTAATATTATAAATGCGAATGTTTGTGAGGATGGATGTATGGATGTTTGTTACTCTTCCACGTCAAAACGGCTGAACGTATCTTGATGAAATTTGGCACAGAAGTAGATTAAAGTCTGGAATAACACATGGGTTACTTTTTTTTCGATAACAAGCGGGCGAAGCCGCGGGCGCCAGCTAGTAATAGATAAAAAAATAAGCCCATTCTTAAATGTATCACTCAGAGTTACACCACAGATAATACAAGTGCTAATGTACTCACCCCATAACTCTAGGATTGAAGTTGTTAACGGGACAGTTCCCCAGTATACCGCTACCGCTGTTGCGCCTGCGCCACTCCCCCCGCTTCTCCCTATCGAACCTATAATCTCTTGTATCCAACTGCGCCATCTGTGACTTAATCTGTTGAATCTTCGCAGCTATATCAGAATTCTGTCTATTGCTGTCTTCATAGTTCACCTTCTCTTCGCTAGATGGCGTTGCACGAGCGGAACCGGATACGGAGTTGCGTTTCGAGGGGTGGTTTGATAGACTGTTTCGTCTTTGGTCTTGTTGTTTGTTGTCTATTACTGGGTAGACTGGCTGGCAGATTGGGTAGGGTTGTTGGATCACCTGGAAATTGAGTGTCATTAATCATAGACATTAAATTAAAATATATATTTTTTTTATTAACCGTAAGTTGCCGTAAGAAACTACTTTCCACTAATTGATCATCATATAAACTCTCCCGCTATGGGCGGAGCAGGGGGGAGTTTCAGACTTTTACTGACTAAATTCCACCCATCATCCTTCTTTTTCACTTTACGTTTCGGGGCCGCGGTATCTCTTTCGAACAACCCAGCAGGCGGTGGCTTTGGCAGGCCTCTTTGCTACATAAAGTGGGTTTTATTCAGTCTGAAATTTCCCCCCGCTGCACTTAGAGCGGGGGAAGTTATTTGATGATTTCCCATCTGCAAAAAAAGACTCTTTTGAGTACTTTTTGATATTCCTCATTCTTTCAGATTGGGCCATCTACACTCACTTTACCCTGGATACATCAATGTTGACAAAAGGCCAGGGAGATAACTTACCTGAGGATACACAATATTGTAATGCTGGTACGCTGGCTGCTGGTACTGCATGATGGGATACAGCTCTGGTGTTGTAACCGGCATCATCAGCTTCTGTGGCGTCATGCCGTGCGAGGGAACCGCCCAGGGAACCTGTTCCTGATATTGCTGAAAAAGATTAATGTATACGTAAGCAAGTCTCTGAAGCGGAGAGATGGGGGTATGAGACTGGAAACCAGGTTTTTATATGGAGCGACAGTCTATAGTTATCTTTTAAAGAAAACGTTGTCCCACTCTAGGAATTTCTCCTGTATCGTGGGTGCGTTTACAAACATTTAAACTCACATACACAAACAGCCAGACCCGAAACAACTAACAATAAAAAAAATATACAAATCAACAAAAGTTTTGTAAAGTTTTTTCTGAAAAAAAATATTGATAAAGTTTTATTAAAAAAAAACAATTAATTTGAGTACTAGAATGTTTGTTATATAAGTACATAGAATATCGCTAGTCCGTGACCGGACACATTGTTTATAAAATATTTGTTTTCGGAAACGTATATACTCATACAGATACTAATACAATATCGAATCAAATCATTTATTTTAATTGGACCATTACAGGCATTTTTGAATGTCAAGAAACAAAATGAATCTACAGTCCCGGTCACAAGGCATAATAACTTGTGAAAGTACTGTAGTTGCCCATTCCAAAGCATTGATCTCTATGGAGAAGAATGGGCAAGAAACTCCATGGATACTCTTAAATTATAATAAACATATACATATGAAATAAACTAATAAATACATCGACGATCCCTACTTACATAAGGTTAAGTCAAAAACCGAGGTTTACAGGAGAGCGTAATTTGTGTTCAACACGCCCTAGAAATAGTTCTATGAGCAATAATCAATATTTTCTAAAACAAGGCAAATAAATTAAATAAAAATCGTATGTCAGCATGTGCGCATAGATAATCTAAAGCCAATGAAAAAATGCCATTTTCGACATGTCTTTATGTACAGACGCCTGCACATCAAGCTACTACAATCTGTCAGATTTCTTTGATAGATTTTCGACTTTATTTCTAAAGTGTTAAGGTTCAAGGTTCATTGAGAAAAATTGACAGTTTCGGGTAGCTTGACCTGCAGGCGTCTGTACGTAGGGACCGTCGACATGTTAATATTGTCTGTCTTACCGGGTAGGCAGGTAACTGCTGTATGTGCGGCTGTGGGAGCATAACGTTGCCAACTGGGTAGGGAGGCAGTACCTGTTGCGGTACCTCCATCTGACCGTATGGCACGCTGTAACTGCAACAAAATAGTACATTACTGCCGCGGCCTATAATGACTACTTTGCTGGTCGCGCTGATGATGGCCGACAGCGCAGCGTAGCGCAGCTCCAGGCCGACACAGCGCGGTCAGCGTGCAACACTTGATGGACGAGCTGAGATAAAGGTCGAGACCGTAGGTCGAGGCCGTTACAGCGAGGACAGCAAGGGCTGCAATGATGGCCAAGCTGAAAGGCCTAGAGCGTAGCTAGGCTAGCTCGAGGCAATCATAGCGTGACCAGCGAAGCAGTCATTGTGGGCCAAGGTTTGTATAGTGCTTTACTCAAACATGCAAGTACCTAATCTAAATAAAACTAGCAAGTAATTTAAATAAAAATATATATTAATTAACTAGAATTTTTTCTAATGTTCAAATTGTGGTTTATCAGAACCATGCACTTTAGCATTGTATAGGTATTCCAGAGAGACGAAAGCTTCATTTTGTTGGAAAGATCATTGAAATACGCAAGAAAAACATTTTCGGATAAAGATTTAGATTTCCTGCTGATTTTCCACTGCACAAATTTTTCATAATTATGCAAGCTTATATTTTTCCTTTGAGTTTCGCGGTATCAAATTTTCAACCACTAATTTAGCTTCATCTTTAATGTCTGGCGGTGTTAAACACAATTGAATCGGAAGAATTTTCGCTTTGAGAGCTCATTTTTAGCAAAAAAGTCAGTAATTAAATCAAAATTTTCGCTGAACCGCGCTTTTGTTACTTCTTTATTTTTTTTTATCAATGTTAGTTGGAATTATACAGCCTAATATGGAATAAAATCTTTTAAATCTTTTTTTTTTTTTACCTTTAGACGTACAAACAGCTCTGTTTTAAATAAAATCTTTTTGGAATTGATTTTTTAAAACGTTGAAACGTCAAAATAGCGGCCGGCAAAACATTGCCGGCCTGTTAGAGCGGCCAGCAAAACTTTGCCGGCCGCTCCTTGAAACAGAACGGCAAGGTCGACTTTGCTCTAACAAGGTTGTCAAAATAATGACAACATTACATGCATTTTTGAGTAAATATAACATTGCTATTTAAGCTTGGAATCTCCGTAGTGTTAGACAGAGTGTACCTAATATGGCACCCACATTTTGCCAGTTATGTTTTACTTTCGCTGCCCAGTCCAAACCATTACTAATATTATAAAAGCGAAAATGAGTTTGTTTGTTTGTTACGTCTTGGCGCCTAAATGTCTAAACCGATTTTGATGAATATTGGTACAGAGATAGTTGGGAACCAGGAGACGGACATAGACAATTTATTTTTAAAGTGGGATGTGATGGAGGAAGAGGGCAGAAGAGGAAAAACTTAGCGTTGCTATTACAAATCAATAAGGCGCAAGGGGCGCAACTGTATTATCCCGAATTTAACGCTAGCGAAGCCGCGGGCAAAAGCTAGTAATATTATAAAAGCGAAAGTGAATTTGTTTGTTACGTTTTCACATCTAAATGGCGCAACTGATTTTGATGAATTTTGGTACAGAGATACACAATGACTTAAAAATTGTGTATTTCTGTACCAAAAATATTATATTTTTTAATTTCATTTGTCGGGCCTCTTGGTCTAGTGGTTAGTGGCCCTGACTGCTGAACCGGAGGTCGTGGGTTCGATTCCCACCCAGGACAAACTTTGTGTGATGAGCATGATTGTTTGTTCTGTCTGGGTGTGATTTATCTATAATATGTTGTCTGGTTACCATAACACAAGCTCTGCTTAGCTTGGGATCAGATAGCCGTGGGTGAATTGTCCCAAGATAAAAAAAAAATTAATACAAATATTATATATCCGTATTACCTCCTCTGCATGTTGTGTTGTTGCGCGGGCGGCATGTTGTCGCACGCGCCGCACGCCGCCGTGTAGTCCAGCGCCGCGTACGGGTAGCTGGGGTCTGTGACAGAAGCGACAAGGTTACTACACTAAGGCCAACTAGCAGCGATACAAAAGGTCATTAACCTAAAGAATAATTGTGGCGTTGACAATCTAATATTTAGCTCTTTCCATCTTGTGCCTTTGTCGTAATGTCTCGTTCTCCCGGCAAAAACATGACAACGTTAAGACGGGTTCGCCAACATTCGGGCGGCCATTTTAGATGGGGTTTTAGCATGGGTTTTGTTTACATTTGGTATCGTTTCTTGTTGGCCGTACTTTAGGTCTATTTTCTTTATTGTAATTTAATTTATTAAGTTTTATAAATTTGTTTTTAAAAATGTATAGTATAGTTCTTTTTTCCATAATCTGTATTACTTGTTACTATAAATTATTTATATGTAAATATATATATGATCTGCGCATAATGTAGTGCATGCTGTGCTTCTCTATAAGTAATGAGAAGAGACGTAAGCCAGCAATTTTAAAATTATAATGTTGTACTCATTGTTGAGAAGTCTTATCTAATATATAAAATTCTCGTGTCACAGTTTTCGTTCCCATACTCCTCCGACACGGCTGGACCGATTTAAACGAAATTTTGTGTACATATAGGGTAGGTCTGAGAATCGGCCAACATCTATTTTTCAAACCCCTAAGTGGGCAGCGGGTGAAACCGCTGGGCACAGCTAGTCTAATATATAAAATTCTCGTGTCACAATGTTCGTTCCGTTGTGATTTTTTTTATGCATATTCAGTATGTCTGAGAATCGGCCAACATTTATTTTTCATACCCCTAAGTGAGCAGTAACCGCTGGGCACAGCTAGTCTAATATATAAAATTCTCGTGTCACAATGTTCGTTCCGTTGTGATTTTTTTTATGCATATTCAGTATGTCTGAGAATCGGCCAACATTTATTTTTCATACCCCTAAGTGAGCAGCGGGTGAAACCGCTGGGCACAGCTAGTAAATAAATAAAACAAACTGTGTAACAAGGATTTTAAGTCTAAATAATAATAGCCTCTCGGGTTATTATTAAAGGCAAGCAGCGCTTGCCTAGCTTAGTTCGTGAATGGGTGACCCTTAACATACTGAGTACAATTTATGCAGAGTACTAGCCCAATGTTCTTAACAGGTCCTATAATTTCATCTGCCTTATCTTTTCCCAACCACGCTGGGATCGGCTTTGAGTCTGACCGTCATTATTATCTGTACCACTATTATCTAGTCCGACCGGATGCAGCTGAATACCAGTATTTTATATGGAACGACTGCCTATCTGACCTCCACAACCCAGTTAGTACTGGGTAATACGTTTCGGGACACTGACTACCTGTAACGACTGTCGGGGATCTACAATTGACAGCCGGGACCAACAGCTTAACGTGCTTTCCGAGGCACGGAGGAAACTCGGTAACTAATAGGTCACCCATCCACGGACTAACCTTGACAAGCACGACTTAACTTATAAAAACGACCCGAGTAGCTGTTATAGTTTAGCCAATATCTCGATGCATTGATTGCATGGGTGATTACTTAGATTAATACAAATAAAAAATACATGAAAAAAAATCGTTTAAATTTTTTCATACAAAGCGGCAATTTCATAGGTAAAGACTTATTAACTTGTAAAAGTACTAGTTGCCCATTTCCAAGCGTAGATCTCCATGGAGAAGAATGAGCAATAAACTCCATGGACACTCTTTTAAATCAGAATATTTTTACAAAACCATTCATGTTGAGATTATAAATGTAGGTTGGTAGGTATTTGTATTGTCTTTTGAACAACCCGCAACCCCGGCAGACGTTGGCACCCCGGGGTTGCGAGTTGTTCCAAGGTTGCGAGTTGTTCGAAAGAGATACCGCGGCCCCGGAACGTAAAGGGCAATAGAAGGAACATTGGGTGGGTTTTAGTCAGTAAAGTCTGACACGCCCCCAAGTTATTTGATGATTTCACAGACCAAAAAAAAAAGATGTTGTGCCTGGCAAGTCCCTGGTCTATTAGAATCTTAAGTCTATAACTTACCGATCCTAAAAGCAGTCTCGTTGGGGTGCGGTGAGGGAGCGAGCGTGTGTTCCTCTTTCTGAAGTACTTGTTGGTACATCTGAAGAGATGGCTCCTGAAATCAAGGTAAACGGTTCACTAGACGCGCACAGGACAAATACCTACCCAAATTTTCTTACTAATGTTGTTTTTATTAATATACTAGCTTTCGCCCGCGGCTTCGCTCGCGTTAAATTCGGTATAACACACCAAACAGACGTAAGGATTATTCACTTTTGTTATTTTATACTTCTAAATAAAATAAAAAATAGCGTCAAAAATCCGTATTTTTACGCTTTTTTTATAGACGAACAATAAAGTGATTCTATGAGGGTTCCGTTTATTTCCTTTATCAAATCAAATCAAATCATTTATTTCAATTAGACCATTACAGGCACTTTTGAAAGTCAAGAAACAAAATGAATCTACAGTCCCGGTCACAAGGCATAATAACTTGTGAAAGTACTGTAGTTGCCCATTCCAAAGCGTTGATCTCTATGGAGAAGAATGGGCAAGAAACTCCATGGACACTCTTTTAAATTATAATATTTTTACAAAATCGTGTTTACATCATTCATGTTGAGATTATACAAATATGTGAGCACGATGTAAAAAGGCGTGCACAGTAAGAGCGTCCAGAGTAAATATATAGTACAGAACCCTAAAAACATCTATAACAATTCATTTCTTATGACCTCAAGTCGCGAGTGAAGTCGCGGGCGGAAGCTAGTAAGTAAATAAAAGTACAGTGGGATACTTACAACTCTGCATTGATAGGGGTTGTATCCTTGTTGCATGGGCGTCTGATACACCATGTTCGACATATTCGTTATTTGCATCGGTCCTGCAAATACAAACACCGCACATTCATTTTACTTTTGAGGTTTTCATTATAACCAGTTCAAATCGAAGATAGGTATTGTTTGTTTGTTTAATGTCGTATTAAATGATAAATGATGTTTATTTTGCAAGTAAGTTTTCACAAACACTTTTACACGTCTTTTTTTTTTAAACTAGATGAGGCTGGTGTTTCGTACCCGACTACTCTAAGAAACAGCCGAAACAAACTCAGAGGTCATAGTCTCTTTTAAAGTCCAGACAAAATAATCTTGGTCAACTTACTCGAGGACTATGCAGATACAGTACGGCCAACGAGAAGCGATACGAAAGGTTATTAACCTAAAAAACAACTGTGGCGTTGACAATCTAATATTTAGCTCTTTCCATCATGTGCCTTTGTCGTAATGTCTCGTTCTCCCGGCAAAAACATGACAACGTTAAGACGGGTTCGCCAACATTCGGGCGGCCATTTTAGATGGGGTTTTAGCATGGGTTTTGTTTACATTTGGTATCGCTTCTCGTTGGCCGTTCTGTAGTGTCTGAAATGGTCTTTTTAAAAAAAAAAAAAAAAAAATATCTCGGGACAACTCACACACGGCTATCTGATCCCAAGCTAAGCAGAGCTTGTGTTATGGTAACCAGACAACTGATATACATACTTATATAATTTATAAATACATACATATTATAGAAAAATCACACCCAGACACAGAACAAACAATTATGCTCATCACACAAAGTTTGTCGTGGGTGGGAATCGAACCCACGACCTCCGGCTCAGCAGTCAGGGCCACTAACCACTGGACCAACAGGCCCGTCAAAGAAAGCACCACACAGATTTAGTGGACCTGTCCAGTCAGTACAAGCATTTGTCAGTTATCGTGTAGCTCAACTCATAACCCAATTTCATATTCAATTTAATTATTTAATTTGTATTCAGAATGGTGATACTTTTAACAATCAATCAATTAAAACTTTATTTGTGAACAAAGGTATTACAATAAAGGTCTTATGTATACAATTTAGTCGAGCTATGTGTCCTACCAATGAAATTGGTGTACAAATATATTTATTTTTTTTAGTTATAAGTTTGAATTTATGCAATAAAAGTCAAGTTCGAGTAAATAATGTGTTTTTTTTTTATGTATTTTATAATTATTTTGTTTTTATATTGGTTTTGATGCCTTTTAGAATAAATAAATAGTATACTTACGTATATTGGTGTGGGGTAGAGGAACCTGCTGCACTTTCTGTTGCGACATGACCTGCATGTTCACTTCGTGCTGCACGTAGTGGTTCACCAGCTGGGGCGGTGATGTCACCTGGGGATGGTTATAACGGTGATTAAGAGTGAAGAGTTTAGTATAGTAAAATATTCTCCCTAGGGATGAAATGTGTCTTCGTCTTAATGAGCTTATATCTGTCGCTGCTCTCAAGATTCCTGCCTTGATTCCTTGGTTACACTCAGGATTTTTTTAAAGTTTGTTTAAAATGGGCATTTTTTTGGGGTGGGAATCATCAAATAACTTCCCCCTCTCTGGGCGGATTAGGGGGGCGTGTCAGACTTTTAGTGTCTAAAACCCACCCAGATCCTTCTATTGCCCTTTACGTTAAAATAGGCTTGTTGAGTGTAAGGTCTTGAGAATTGTCTTTTTGGGACAGCCTGGATACAAAGGTGATTAAGGAAGTAATTGTTTTAATTAGAATTTCGAGCGAAGGACACAGGCAGCAGCTAGTTTGTTTTTGTTAGTCTCTCAAGTAAAGCGCTGACACAACAGCATGAGGCGCGTGCGCATAGTCATCGAAAGAATGTGCTGACACGGTACACGACGCCCGCGCAAGTCATTATTCTTTCGAGTATTCGGTGAAACACATAAAAAACCGACGAATTAAGAACCTCCTCTTATTTTTGAAGTCGGTTAAAAATAACTAAATAAAATATAAATAGTATTAGTATAAATTACAGAAAATAGTACCTCTTCCGTTCTATATCCCTGATGATACTGATACTGAATCTCCTGTCCATCATTCGTTAATTTCACTTGGCGGTTATTCAAACCGTTACTAACAACGTTCTGATTGGCCGGTTCAAAAGCCCTCGGCGGTTCATACGGCTTCTGATTGGCGGGCGGTTCGTATACTTGTTGCTGATTGGCTACTTCGTATCGTTCTGCTTGCTGATTGGTCACTTCGTATTGCTCTGGCTCCTGATTGGTTGGTTGTTCGAAATCTGGTTCATTTTGTTGTTGAATTGGTTCTTCTTGTGCGTTTGTTTGTGTGTTCGTTTCGAAAGTTGGCGGAGATGGAGGTTTTGTAGTTATTTCCTGTTAAAAGAGACATACAAGTATTAAAATTAAGAATTAAAAAAAAATTGTTTATTGTGAATGTGAAGACCATGTGGATCATTTCTTTCATTTACTTTGTAAACTATTGGGATACCCAGCTTTGACGAGCCTCTTGGTCTAGTGGTTAGTGGCCATGACTGCTGAGCCGGAGGTCGTGGGTTCGATTCCCACCCAGGACAACCTTTGTGTGATGAGCATGATTGTTTGTTCTGTGTCTGGGTGTGATTTATCTATAATAAGTTTGTATTTATAAATTATATAAGTATAGTATCAGTTGTCTGGTTACCATAACACAAGCTCTGCTTAGCTTGGGATCAGATAGCCGTGTGTGAGTTGTCCCAAGATATTTATTATTGTCCGGGAGTTTGAGTACTATAAACGACCTACACAAATGTCCTTTATTTGGTATTGTTCGTCGTGTCGTTGAGCTCCTTGGGTTGAGTCGAGCTACACGATAACTGACAAATGCTTGCACTGACTGGACAGGTCCACTCAATCTGTGTGAAGCTTTCTTAAAAAGACCATTTCAGATACTAATCTGCATAGTCTTCATGTAAGTTGACCAAGATTTTTTGTCTGGACCTTAAAAGAGACTATGACCTCTGAGTTTGTTTCGGCTGTTTCTTCTCAGAGTAGTCGGGTACGAACAACGACCTCATCTAGTTAAAAAAAGACGTGTAAAAGTGTTTGTGAAAACCTACTTGCAAAATAAACATCATTTATCATTAACATGTTAATTAGTAGAGCGCAACAAAGCGATCGTGTAACCGTTCCGTTTTTCCTTTTACTGAACCCTAACCAAGAATATTACACGGACATGCTGTACCTTGTCTGTCCCGTTCTTCAGCTGACAACCCTCGTCCCTCCGACAGTCACAACAGCATTTGTTGCGACACTCCTCGTTCGGTTGACACTCGCTTTCTGTAAACATTCATATTTTTTTTATTAAACTTTATGCACACGTAAAAAGACACTGTACAAAGGCGGACTGAATGCCTTGGGCATTTTCTACCAGTCTACCTTAGGGTGATGCAGAGAGAAAAAAAAAGTAGGTGCAGGGTGCATAACAGAGAGAATTCGAAAAAAAACACAATTAAAATATAATGATAAATACTTATATGCATACGTGAAAAAAAAAAACAATGAAATGAGAGTTAAAAAATTTTTAACTCTCATTTCATTGTTTTTTTTTAATACAAAGATACGTAAAGAAAAACTACAACCATCGAATCTGCCAGCTTCTTAAGTAAATGTTCCCGAGCTTTTACTTTGAAAGTGAACCGATTGGTGGCCATCCAAATCATATTATAATCAACTATAGCACGGCCAACGAGAAGCGATACCAAATGTAAACAAAACCCTGCTAAAACCCCATCTAAAATGGCCGCCCGAATGTTGGCGAACCCGTCTTAACGTTGTCATGTTTTTGCTGGGAGAACGAGACATTACGACAAAGGCACAAGATGGAAAGAGCTAAATATTAGATTGTCAACGCCACAGTTGTTCTTTAGGTTAATGACCTTTCGTATCGCTTCTCGTTGGCCGTACTATAGCACTGCATTCCCTAGCCCCGTTCCTTTTAATTTTGCGGCTGTGATGCAAACGTCTGCTATTTAGGACTTGGAGCGAAGCATACTTTTCCTTCTACAATCAGAAATTGTGACATTCGGTATGCTTTGTTCGCTAGCAGACCTCGATTGCGGACTTTTGACGCTTTTTTAAGTTGTATACGCACCATTATCAATAAAAGAATGTTGTTTCGCCAATCTACCGCGGCGTTTTTCACTGCTCGGATCTAACTGAAAAAGAAAATTAAATTATTTAATTAACATAACTATGTATATGCAATAAGCCTCAAAAGCTGAAAGTCAATATTTTTTTTTTTTTTTTATTGATAGGCTCGCGTTTGACCACTATCTCACCTGATGGTAAGTGATGATGTGGTCGACGATGAAGCAAGCTTACCTAGAAATAACCTATTCACTCTTGACTTGAAGACCCCCAGGTTATAGCTGGGTATAAGTCAATTCTTTCAATTAGTCCAGTCAATATGGACATTTAAAAAAACAAAAATCCTGGATAATTTGGTGTCTCTTAGAATCGTGATATTATATCGGGATTGCTAACTTTTAGGAAAAAGTAGGACCATTTTTGTAGAGAATTTTAAGATTTACAACTGAGGTTTTTTGATTAAAGTTACCGTTTTCGAGAAAAATCCTATACCTCAAACTTTGACGTTTGGCCCCGAATAACTTTTGTAGCACACATAGAATTGATGGGGATCTTAAAAACTTTATTAGTAATGGTACACCCTAGCTCTCCACCAAAATTTGGCTCCCCGGGTATAATTGTTATTACGTCTAAATTGACCTGTATTAAAAGAAAAGTTTATTAAAGGTTTTTGAGTATAAAACCTTACAGCTTCGAAGAAGTTTCGTCACGGTAATTATTATTTGGTTTCACTTTGATTTGGCGTTTGTTGATATTATACATACATATTTTTTTTGGATTTCGCAACTCAAAAAAAAAAGTTACCCTTATTTGATCAGTTTTTAGTCAGTCTTTGCAATTAAAAAAAATTAAAACTCACTTTTTGCTGTTCAGCCTGTACAACAGTGGGGTCGTACAACATCGGAGGGTTGGCCGGATCGAACTGATACACGCTGCCGTCCGGATTTGTAAGCGGACGTCCGGTCTGTAATATAGAGAAAATTTTCTGTAAGTAAGCGTATTATTAGTCCTGCCGAGGCCGCGAGGTTGCGGGTTGTTCGAAAGAGGTACCGCGGCCCCGGAACATAAAGGGAACATGGGTGGGTTTTAGTCAGTACAAGTCTGACATCCCCCCGCTCCGACCAGAGCGTGGGAAGTTGTTTGATGATTTCCCACGCCAAAAAAGAAAGCGTATGACCAGTAAATTATTTGGACACGGCAGGTAGTGATGTAGTCGACATGCAAAAGGGACGGGACAACGTTTGTGTCAGTTTATGTCAGTATAGCCTTATAGGGCCCAACGTCAAATTACGGCCCTGCTAAAATTATGACATGATATTTAAACGCATTTGGCCCAGTGACCTAAAAAAGGACAAATAATTTCAAAAATATGTTTTGTATGAAATAGTTAACTTTAGGAAGAAGAAATACCGCCTAAAAGAGTTTAGCCAAAAGTATTACATTTAAACACTTTTTATTATGTTTAGTTCATTTGACCATAATATTTATATTATCGACCTAAATTGGTATAAGTAGAGGTGTGCCCTAACAAAAATATTTTCATTCGTCATTTTAAAACTTACGAGTAGGGCTTCACAATCGGTTATGTTTTATGATCAGAGAATAGTAACATAGTACGATAATACGTGATAAAATCAACGGCGGGTGACAATGTAAATGTCAGAATATAAAACCACACAATCAATGAACAAACATTTTTTTTGGCATTTTCTCTCGCCTATTTTAGGGAAATGTAATTAATGCGATTATTTTTTATTTATTTTAAAAGGAATTTTCATATATGAATCATTACTGTGCATTATCAGGGCAGGATCCGGCCATGTATAAAAAACTTTGAATGACGGCAAATAAATGACAACCAATCATTCAATCTCTTTTTCTTAGGTTTTTTTTTTCGAAATTATTTTTTTTTATTTATTTATTTTATTAAGGTTAATCAACAATTGTTTACACGTTTACATTTGTTAGATAAATAACAGGGGAAACATTTACAAGTGCAACAATTAATTAAAGATTAACACCACATGCACAAAAAAAAACGGTTATACAAACATATTTATAAAGATTAACATACAAGTAAGAAAATAATAAAATTAAAAATAATAATAAAGAAAACTACTTGATTCATTCCATACCGTACTTTAAAATTAAATCGAAATTTAAACAAAATTTATCAAATTAAAGCCAAATCAAAATCAAAACATAATCAAATCAAATAAGTTCAAATCAAATCAATAAATTCAATTTAAATCAATAAATTCAATTCAAATCAAACAAATTCAAATCAAATAAATTTAAAATCAAATAAATTAAAATCAACTAAATTAAAATCAAATAAATTAAAATCAAATAAATTAAAATCAAATCAAATAAATTAAAGTCAAGACAAAATTAAATTAAAAATGAAAATTAAATTAAAAATGAAAATTAAATCTACACTGGATTATCCACAATGGCTCGTAAAAATTTATTAATATTAATAAATTTTTAACTTATATGTGTAGTAGTTATTTCATTATAATATTTTATAAGTCCGTTTGTACATACATTAAATGTCAGTTACACAGGGAAACCTATTATTAGCCATATTAGACTGTAACTAAAATAATTTGTAATGTCTTGTAAGTACTGCTTTTGGTTACTTACCTAAATAAAGAAAAAAATATATAAATGTCCTTTAGGTACATTGATAGTACAGTTTCTTACATGCGGATGTATGACCATAGCGCCAGGAGGTACGGCAGACATGTCGGTAACACACCACACGACGCCTGCATTCTCTACGTTCGTAGTGACCGGTATATTTGTGTTCACAGCTGGCTCGGGACTCGCACCTCCTGTAGATAAAAGTTTATGTAAAATATGTGTGTTAGATAGATAAACAAAACTTGAGAGGTGTCAAGGGGCACCCGGATGGAACGAATTTGTTATGTACAAAAAACGTGTATACACTCAACAAAAATAATCGTCGCGACACCACTCTGTTCAATGCGAAATAGAAAGTCGAAACGAAAATAATTGGCTTGCTTTCTGAGAGAGAAAGAGAAACAGAGAACCACGCGCACCGCCGCACGACTTACAACTATAGCAAAAAGTGTCGTTACAACTTTTAGTCTCATTTTTTTTCCGTCTTACCCCCTTTCGCAATGCACGATAAGGAACTTCGTTTCAAAAGGCAGACACGTACGTTTTTAGAGAATTATAATCAGTAAAATCATCTATACAACCCTTAAAATTAATTTAATCATATTGAATGAGGTTTATCGAGTATTGAGAGCTGTTTACAACTGTGTTTAATAGAACTTACCGGTCGGCGAAGGTGTGATGGAGTCAGTACTGCGAAGACTGAGAGTCTTGTACCCCGAGCTGGATGGAGATAGGCGCCAACTGCTGGACGCCAGGTCACCTGTAATAATATAGTAGCATCTTGAGATATGAGACGCTTTCATCTTCTCCTCATCCCATTCTATTTGGGGTCAGCGCAACACGTTTTCTTCCATTTTCCCCTATCAGTCGTCACGGCATCATTTACTCCTTTCTCCTTCATATCACTCCTTACACAATCCATGAAACTTTTTTTTTAAAGTTACATACTAGGAATTACTCCTGTATCGTGGGTGCGTTTACAAACATTTAAACTCACATACACAATCAGTCAGACCCGGAACAAGTATCTGTAGGCCATACAAATATTTGTTCCGTGCGGGTTCGACCCCGCGAGACGCAGCGCTGCAGTCGATCGCTCAGCTACTGCGCTAATCTTGCCGTTGGCCTTCATCTCCCAATCCATCCATAACTCTTTTAGTGACAAGCTTTTCATCCCTCCTCATTTCATGTCCATACCAAGAAAAACCACTCCCTTGGGATCCCTCCCAAGGCAGTGGTTTGTCATGGCTAAGGGGTTATCAACCCCTTAGCCATGGTTTTATAATTCACGCTTTTCTTACAGTGTCGGGCTAATTCCCATTAAATATACTTTTTCAGTACATCGTTCTGCCCTCTCCCCGCACCCCAACCACGTCGTACAAAACAGCAATACACAACAGCAACAGTGTGCTTTTTTTGTCGTTTATTTACTGGCCAATCGTCCCACTCACACGTCCAAACCTTTCTCTTTTTGGCAGTAAAGTAATCTTCTATATATATAAAAGAAAGTCGTGTTAGTTACTCCACTTATAACTCAAGAACGGCTGAACCGATTTAGCTGAAAATTGGTGAGGAGGTAGCTTAGAACCAGGAGACGGACATAGGATACTTTTCATCCCGGTAAGAGAAGTAGGGTAGGTAGGGTAGGTAGAAAGATACAAAATTGCATTGCAACGCACAGCTAGTTTGATATAATAATTGCCTATAACATAATGTTTATGTTGGCACCATTATCTTTTAGGCTAATTTGTTTTGGCATAATATTATTAGTCATAATGACTTAATAATTAAAAGACTTAATTTAGGGAAAACATCAATAGGAATAACGGAAACAAATTTTGATTTTTTTACACATATTTTTAAATAAGTATTACAAAAAAAAAAAAACTATATGGATATGGAACCGTTTTATATTTTGTGTTTATAAATGTATGAATAGGTATATAAAAATAAAAGTACAGTAGAAATTCCTATTGAGGAGCAACGTCTCCCTACCTTGTCTGCTGAGCAACCTTGGAGTATGCGGTTCAGCTGCAGCGTAACCTCCGAAGCTGTGACTCTTAGAGACAGGACCCCGAGCCCCTCGCCAAGACCCACTGGAACCTGGCCCACTGCCTTCTAGAGATTGAACCTGAGAAGATGAGATTGATTTCAAACTTGTTATTGTTTGCCGTTTAGGTCTAGGTCTAGGCTACTTTAAAAAAAAGCTTGATATATGAGGGAGAAAGAGGGAAGAAAAGGTAAAACTTAGCTTTGCTATTACAATCAATAAGGCGCAGGGTCAAAAACTACAGGTAACAGGTACCCGCAAACCAGGAAAGAGGAACTGAGTTACCCGGAATTTAACGCGAGCGAAGCCGCGGGAAACAGCTAGTACGTAATAAATCATCATCTGCCTAGCCTTTTCCCAACTATGTTGGGGTCGGCTTCCAGTCTAACCGGATGAAGCTGATTATCAGTATTTTACATGGAGCGACTGCCTATCTGACCTCTACAACCCAGTTAGTACTGGGTAATGCGATACCCTTTGGTAAGACTGGGTGTCAGACTTTCAGAACACTGACTACCTGTAACGACTGTCAAAGATCTACAAATGACAGCCGGGACCAACGGCTTAACGTGCTTTCCGAGGCACGGAGGAAACTCGGTATGTAACGGATGGTCACCCATCCACAGATCAACCTAGGCAAGCGCGGCTTAACCTATAGATGGACCCGAGCGGCTGCTACTATTTAGCCACGAGCTCCTAGTACGTAATAAATGAATGTCTCTATAAATATCCACGTACCTTCAACAGTTTATTCCTGCCGCCACCCTCAGGAGTAAGCAGCTTGATAGGTCCCGTCGCAAGCCACGGCCATTGCGTCTCGTCTTGCTGTAAGTAATTAATCAAATCATTTATTTCAATTATACCATTACAGGCACTTTTGAATGTCAAGAAACAAAATGAATCTACAGTCCCGGTCACAAGGCATAATAACTTGTGAAAGTACTGTAGTTGTCCTAATAAATTCTAATTAAAATCCTACAAATTTTATAAATGCGAATGTTTGTTTCATTTTTTTACTAAAAAGTCTTTTATTGGAACGAAGTTCATAACGCGCGTTGCGAAAGGGCGCTAGACGGCAAAAATTAAGACCAAAAGTTGTGACGACACTTTTTGCTATAGTTGTAAAAGCCGTGCGCGTGTTTCTCTGTCTGTCTCTCTCTCTCTCTCTTATAGAAAGCAAGTCATTTATTTTCGTTTCGTCTTTCCATTTCGCATTGAACAATAAAATAAATAAATATCTTGGAACAACTCACACACGGCTATCTGATCCCAAGCTAAGCAGAGCTTGTGTTATGGTAACCAGACAACTGATATACATACTTATATAATTTATAAATACATACATATTATAGATAAATCATACCCAGACACAGAACAAACAATCATGCTCATCACACAAAGTTTGTCCTGGGTGGGAATCGAACCCACGACCTCCGGCTCAGCAGTTAGGGCCACAAACCACTAGACCAACAAGCCCGTCAAATTATCAATTGAGCACCTCCTCCTTTTTTTTGAAGTCGGTTAAATACGTACCGAGCTAAATATCCTCCGTCTCACTTTCTCATATTCCCTCTCCCTCTGTTCCAGCGACTTGCTTCTGTTGTTGGCTAGGGAGCCCGCGCCCGGCTCGTCTAACGAATGGGTGTCACGTTTTAGTATGGATCTGAAACAAACAGACATATAAGAAACTTATCTACATAATAGGTTTAGGTAGGAGGAGCTCGTGGCTAAATAATAGCAGCCGCACGGGTCGATCTTTAAGTTGAGGCGCGCTTGCCTAGGTTGGCCTGTGGATGGGTAACCACCCGTTACATACCGAGTTTCCTCCGTGCCTCGGAAAGCACGTTAAGCCGTTAGTCCCGGCTGTCATTTTAGATCTTTGACAGTCGTTACAGGTAGTCAGTGTTCCGAAAGTCTGACAACCAGTCTTACCTAGAGATATCGTATTACCCAGTACTAACTGGGTTGTGGAGGTCAGATAGGCAGTCGCTCCATGTAAAATACTGATATTCAGCTGCATCCGGTTAGACTGGAAGCCGACCCCAACATAGTTGGGAAAATCTTCATAATAGGTTTGTAGCGGTACCTGTAGCCTGTATTATATACCTATTTTATTAAAATGTGAACCATCGGACCGAGTGATTTTCGTAATATGTATATAGCTATAAAATGTAATAAACCAGCGCGCGAGTCAGCTGTTCCGGCCGGCGGTGAGTAGGAGCTCTCCGTAGCCGCGTCACCAACGCTGTATGCCCGCTTACCAAGTCCGTCAGTCTGTGTTCGTCAAGGGAGTATACAACTCTAGTATTTCCGAGTTTTAATTATCTCCCCATCATCGCGTTCATCACAACTTCAAGCGATTCTACATATTTTATTATAGCTGTTCCTCGCGGTTTCACCCACGCTGCTCAGCACCCGTTGGTCGTAGCGTGATGTTATATAGCCTATAGCCTTCCTCAAGAAATGGACTATCCAACACGAATAAAAGAATTTTCCAATTCCAACCAGTAGTCCCTGAGATTAGCGCGTTCAAACAAACAAACAAACAAACTCTTCAGCTTTATAATATTAGTATAGATTCTTTACTAGCTGTGTAATTGCATTGCAACGAATGTCGGGGGACATGCAATTTTTCTACTTTTCTACCTATCTACCTAAACTACACAAAAACTTACACTGCCTTTAGTTTTTTCTTGCCGTAAAACTATCATTGGACTTCAACGAATATTTAAAAAATAATGGATAAAATTGGTCCAGGCGTTGTTGAGTTATGCACTTACCAACATATTTTGTGATTATAGAAGAAAATTTAAAAAAAACAGGGGATATTTAACCAAACGTGATCATGCCATTTCCATTCCATTTCGATGCACACCGTAAAAATACAAAATCAAAAAATAATTTAACCCGTTGAATGTCGTTAAATTCCTACGGGGGCACATAAGACAAAATGCCACAAGTGTCTTAAGTACCCACGGTGTAAAAGGTAAAATCTTCGTTTTTCTGAATAACCTCGTTAAAACGTTACTCATAAATTCGACGAATTTTCACCCGTTTTTTGAGACATTCAACAGTTTAAGGTATCTCCTTATAAACACAAAACTAACCAATTTAAATAATATTACGGCCCCCTAGAGCAATAGTAATTTTTTTAAAAGAAATGTTTAAAGCTCCGCACACTGTCGATATGTTTGATTGTTATCTGGTCTGCTCGTGCCATAGTAAACGCAAAACTAATCAATTTAAATAACATTTTGGCCCCCTCGGAATATTTTTTTTAAGAAAATTTAATGCTCCGTTCTGTCGATATTATATACATATTTTTTTTTTAATCGTTTATTCCAAGAAAATTACATAATTTTTTCACAGAAATCTTCTGCCAAACTGCAGTACAGTTTATCGGCAGATTTTGTTTTCCGTTCTGTTCTAAATTTAAAGGTATAAAGTAACGCGGTTTATATTTACTTGGCGTGCGCTTCAGGCGCGTGTCGCAGCGGGCTGGGCGGGAACGTGGCCGTGCACCACTCCTTGAAGCTGGTGCACGGGATGCGTCCGCCAGACGTGCCTGCAACAACAAGGGATTCTATTAACTTAGGGGCACAATAAATTGACGGCACGTTTGGCGCAGTGAGCGATCGACTGCAGCGCTGCGTGTCGCGGGTTCGAACCCGCACGGAACAAATATTTGTATGGCCTACAAATACTTGTTTCGGGTCTAGCTGTTTGTTTGTGTAAGTTCAAATGTTTGTAAACGCACCCACGATACAGGAGAATTCCCTAGTGTAGGGCATAAAAGGGGGTAGTTCTCGATTCAATTGTATTTTTTACGCAATTTCTCCGATTGTGGGCCGTTTTTTCAAATATAAGACACTAGCTTTTGCTCGGCTTCGCTCGGGTTTAATTTCGTATAACACAGTACCTGCTACCTGCAGTTTTTGCCCTTGCGTCTTATTGATTTCTAATAGCAACGCTAAGTTTTCCCTTTTCTTCCCTCATTCTCCCTCATATCCCACTTTTTTTTTTTAATAAAAACTAGCCTATGTCCGTCTCCTGGTTCCCAAATATCTCTGTACCAAAATTCATCTAAATCAGTTTAGTCATTAAAGCGTGAAGAGGTAACAAACAAACTCACTTTCGCTTTCATAATATTAGTAAGGATATAATATCATAGCCAAAAGGTTCTCACCACTCTTGGACACCATGACCGAAGTCTTGTTGCTCATGTCGAGGTGATGTGACAACTGGAACAGCGCGGCGCAGCGATGTACCAACATGCGCCCGTATGACGTCATCACCGGGAACCGCACTATGCAGCGACTGTCACAGAACAAACTTACATTATTGGATCTCGTAATAAATCTTGTACTAAAACAATAATAAAATAAATAAATATCTTGGGACAACTCACACACGGCTATCTGATCCCAAGCTAAGCAGAGCTTGTGTTATGGTAACCAGACAACTGATATACATACTTATATAATTTAAAAATACATACATATCATAGATAAATCACACCCAGACACAGAAAAAACAATCATGCTCATCACACAAAGTTTGTCCTGGGTGGGAATCGAACCCACGACCTCCGGCTCAGCAGTCAGGGCCACTAACCACTAGACCAACAGGCCTGTCAACAATAAGAGGCCCTGGCACTAAATACGTCGATCTTTTAATCGTGATATATTTATAATGATGTCTAATGTGTGTATTTGTGTTCAATATGTGCGTGTGTGTTTGTATAATGTCAGTGTGTTTTTGTGTAACGTGTGTGTGTATTTTTGTGTTAGTGTTATAGGTGTGCGTGTGTTT
Source organism: Ochropleura leucogaster (assembly GCA_958449745.1). Taxonomy (NCBI): domain Eukaryota; kingdom Metazoa; phylum Arthropoda; class Insecta; order Lepidoptera; family Noctuidae; genus Ochropleura; species Ochropleura leucogaster. The sequence goes on from OY288227.1 coordinate 1,918,857, forward strand.
AATGTGTGTATGTGCTTTTGTGTAATGCGCACGTTTGTTTCTGTGTAATGTTTTTTTGTGTGTGTGTTTGTGTGCAATGTGCCCGTGTGTGTGTCTGTGTGTTTTTGCCATAGATATGCATATGTGTCTGTGTAATGTGTGTCTACATATGTCTTCATATTTTAATTTTGTAGCATTTTAGACGATAAGCACAGTCACTATAATTCGTAGAACAGAAATTCTTAAACTTTTGAATGCTAGAGCGGACCCCTGGCACCGCACGCTGTTCTCTCCGCAAGCTAGTTAGCCAAGTGTTTAAGTGAACCTTTATCCTATTGTATTTTTATTACATAGGTTCACTGAATCACAGAAGTGGTCAGTGAAAATAGATTAATACTATCGGAAGTGCCAGTTTCATTACCTTCACCGACCCACTTCAGATTCTACGGTAATAAACTCATTTGAACTGCTTACCCCGTATCGTTGACGAGCGCGTGCAGCTCCCTCTCAATCTTGAGCAGCGCCATCCTGTCGCGCATGTTCTTGTTGAGAGTCTCCTTGATGAAGGCCACCAACTCCGGACCAGTAGGCTCGTATATACCCCGGTCATCTGTAACATAAGGAAATATAAATTTAATATACAGTTAATTAATATCAAAGTATGTATTTCAAATAGACTAGTTACAAACACTTTTTAAATATTAAAACAAATTATGTCAGTAGTACGTTTCAAATGAGAAAGTGTCTGACCTCGCGCCATGTTGATGACGTCACAGCTATCAAATAAAAGTCGTTGGTTGTTTCATATTTAATTTATTTGTCAAATTAAATACATAAACCTCAACATGTAGGTGATCCCTGCGCACCAATATTTATCCAGTTTGCCAGCATTCAAGTGACAGTTAATATATAAAGAAACAATATGACGCGAGCTCAGTCACTTTCTCATTGTGAACGTATTGTATTATAGATAGGCATAGACGCGCATTGCCGGGAAGTATGGAATAAGAAGGGAGGGGACAGTGAATAGGGTAGTTGACACCACCAATCAATTGATATACTTTTTATGAGCTGTCAAAACGCGCTTCCCCCATAGATTTTGTATGAAACTCGCAACCGATGACGTCACTCAGTTGTCAAGTCAATGATGCAACTATTTATTGATTTAAAAGCAACTAAAAATCGAATTTTAAAGTTATTTTGAAATGAATGGAGTTCTCAGGTCTTGAATAAGGTGTTCTTTCAGAAAGATTGTGTTTTTAAATTATTGGTTAATGGTGTCAACTACCCAATTGTAGTACCATAGTTGTCCATTCTACTGCGTACATCTCTATGGTGTAGAATGGCCAAGAAACTACATGGGCACTCTTTAAAATAAGGCTGATACTGAGAAATTTGTAATTGTAATGTTTCTTTCCAGGATAATAAAGTTAGGGGATCTCAATTTGCATGCCCAAACTCAACAGTTATTGGCAACGAAAGCGGTGGGAAGTTTTAATACAATATTTTAGTAAAAATAAAAGTTATTTTAAAAAAAAAATATTAAAAAAATATCCTTACTAATATTATAAAAGCGAAAGTGAGTTTGTTTGTTTGTTTGTTACCTCTTCACGCTTTAATGGCTAAACCGATTTTAATGAATTTTGGTACAGAGAGTTGGGAACCAGGAGACGGACATAGGCTAATTTTTATTTAAAAAAAGTGGGATGTGAGGGAGAAAGAGGGAAGAAAAGGGAAAACTTAGCGTTGCTATTATAAATCAATACGGCGCAAGAGGAACTGTGTTACCCCAAATTTAACGCGGGCGAAGCCGCGGGCGAAAGCTAGTAAAAAATTATAATAAGTTAATCGCGTCCTTACCGGAATCATTTCTGGTTAGTGTCTTTGGTCTGGGTTCTTTACGCTCTGGGCATCTGAAAATGAACAATACAATATTATTCTACGTTGGCAACTTAATGTGAGAACATATAAACAAATTCTCTGTAGAAAAATACCAGTCAATACGTGTCAGACTCGCGCACCAAAGGTTCCGTACAAACTTTCGAAATAAACGACCATATATTTGACAGGCCTGTTGGTCTAGTGGTTAGTGGCCCTGACTGCTGAGCCGGATGTCGTGGGTTCGATTCCCACCCAGAACAAACTTTGTGTGATGAGCATGATTGTTTGTTCTGTGTCTGGGTGTGATTTATCTATATATGTATGTATTTATAAATTATATAAGTATGTATATCAGTTGTCTGGTTACCATAACACAAGCTCTGCTTAGCTTGGGATCAGATAGCCGTGTGTGAGTTGTCCCAAGATATTTATTTATTATTTATTTATATCTTTTGACTGCGTGGACTTAGAGGGTTGATTTTTACGCAACTCCAAGGGGCCACAGACTTGAGTATATGGTTTTAATTTCAACTCGATACCTCCACGAATTCCCGAGATAAAGGGTGTTGACAGACAGACGCACCTGCACCTGCGTGCACCTTTTCTCGATGTCTTATAAGTGCCCATGTAGGCCTATGTGAATAAAAACATTTTGAGTTTAATTGAGACAACAAAGTTATCCTGTAAGGGTTCCGTTTTTTCCTATTGAGGTACAGAACCCTAAATAAAAACCTAAATTAATCTTAATACACCAAAAAAAAGGTCAATCTTAACATTACACAAAACAAAAACACAAAACTAATAATAATAATTGTGTGTCTCACGGCTGCGCCAAATAGGCCCAGAAGGGCTACTATGACATCTTATAGCAATTCTTATTCCACTGAGTGAAAGAGATGGTGCTAGACACCCTGTATAGCTCTGTCTCTTTCCCTCAGCGGAATAAGAATTGCTTTAAGAGGTCATAGTAGGTAGGGCTACTGTTCAGAAAACTGCCGAGCTACTAGTGCCCGACACTGGTTTTCATCTGGACCTAGGATATAATGTGAAAGGCACAATCCCAGGGTAATTAAACTGGGTTGTTCGAAAGAGATACCGCGGTCCCGAAACATAAAAGGCACAAGTTGTGAGACCTTAAACATGTTCCTAAAAGAAAGAAAGAAAATTGCGTTTATTCAGCATAATTAAAAACAAAAATAAACAGCGACACCTTAACATTAAACTAAATAAACTCAAATATGCCAAAAGGGCCTCAGCTCAGCACAATGCCAGATGGCAACACAAGGCCGCCACCTGACGCTGATTTCCAGCTGCAGCCCACGAGTACCATACGGTTTTATTCAGTAAAATTCTACTCCCCCCCTCCCCCTACTCCGGCCAGAGCAGGGGGAGTTATTTGATAATTTCCCATCCGCAAAAAAATGGCAAAATAATAATAATCAAAAGGATTGTGTGGTATTATGAAACCACGGTAAAAGTGAAACTTTTTTCACATTCTAGACATTTAGACTTCCCTACTCCGCTGCCGACCGTCACGCGACATGCAACACACAGACGAAAAAGTTTGAGACGATGTAATAAAAGTTTAACTTTAAAATTCTTTTATTAGAGACGAAGTCCATTAATGCCCCTTTCCAATAAACAAAAACGACTCGTTTTGCTTACGGATAGTTGTATTTTGACATAAGTCTCATAGAACTTACGGGGCATTTTTTTTTCTGTTGGGAAATCATCCAATGACTTCCCCGCTCTGGCCGGAGCGGGGGGGCATGTCAGACTTGTACTGACTAAAACCCACCCATGTTCCTTCTATTGCCCTTTACGTTCCGGGGCCGCGGTATCTCTTTCGAACAACCCGCAACCCCGGCAGGCGGAGGCTCCGGCAAGCCTCTCTGCTTTGCTGAACTTACGGGGCATTAGTCAGAACAACACATTTTTTTTTTTAATTTCTATATAGTGCAATCAGTCCTTAGACTATGAGCAGATGTGTTGTCACAGATTGAGTGGCATGCTGACTCAGTTCCTCATTGGGATTGACTCTTTGTAATTGGTAGCTCATTGTAGGCAGTTTAGTAACAGGCGATTCAGGGTGTCAGAAATAGTAAGCTGCACTGCTAATAAATAAATAAAATAAATAAATATCTTGGGACAACTCACACACGGCTATCTGGTCCCAAGCTAAGCAGAGCTTGTGTTATGGTAACCAGACAACTGATATACATACTTATATAATTTATAAATACATACATATTATAGATAAATCACACCCAGACACAGAACAAACAATCATGCTCATCACACAAAGTTTGTCCTGGGTGGGAATCGAACCCACGACCTCCGGCTCAGCAGTCAGGGCCACTAACCACTAGACCAACAGGCCCCTCAAGAAACTAATGTTAGTACTTAAATCTACCAGACAAACAATCAGAAATTATAATAAACTAAATATTTGACTCACCTACAGTAATACGGTTGGTCATCAACATCTAGACTGCTCGATTTTCTTATCGTGTCGTTATTATTTGATGCGCCTGTAAAGCATAAATAAAATATTTTAATATCGAGCCTGCGCACGCGCACGCATGTGTAGAAGAGCTCGTGGCTAAATAACAGCAGCCATTCGGGTTGATCTTCAGGTTAAACCGCGCTAGTTTTTGCCCTTGCGCCTTATTTATTGTAATAGCAATAGTATACTTTTTCCTATTCTTTCCTCTTTCTCCCTCTTTTTTATAAAACAGTTTTTAAAAAAGTTCTATTCTATTTTATTCCCTCATATCTCAATCTTTTTTAAAAAATGTCGATCTCCAAGGTCCCAACTATCTATGTACCAAATTCATCAAATCGGTTTAGCTATTAAGGCGTGAAGACGTAACAAACAAACTCACTTTTACTTTTATAATATTAGTAAGTATTATAACCTCAAAATCTAGTTTTTTTTTTTCTAATATATCTATTCTGCAGCTAATCCGCTATAAAAACAAGATCATACAGGAGTTTTCTAATGATAGAGAAGACAATACACCATTCTCCAATGCTTTTGGTTCCAGGGCCAACAACGTATGGGCGCAGAGCAATGTCCTTGGTGTAATAGGGTATTTTACTCTATATGAAAGAAATTTTAAAAATATACAATTCAGATAGCTTAGGCAACAAGCAGTCGGAAAATGTTAATATGTTAGTATGTTAATAATATAACTAATTAAATTTTTAAATTTATTTCACTTTTTTTAGTCTGTTGTTTTACTAAGCGAAACATGCCCGCCATGATTATTACGTCATATGGTCATGAAAACAAAAAGTGACAACTGTGACCACGGAAGAAATAAATACTACCATGTAATAATACCATAAACTATAGTGAAAAATACAACTAAACAGAAAGACTAATAACAGCGCATTTGTTTACATAACCAACTGACGTCATGACCACAGAGTAACATGGCGTCAAGCGTTTTTGTGATTTTACGCGCGAAAATAGAAATTGTAAAATTGAAATGCAGTTCTAAGGCACTTATCGTTTGAATATTTTTTTTTGTTTTTTTTTGGTGGTTTACTAGGACCCTAGGATCAAAATGAGATACTTTTTAAAAATGGGTGTAATACCGTATTGTCAAAATATGATTGCTGTCACCTGTGTCGTTATCAGAGGAGTCGGGGCAGTCGTCAGGGCACACGATACCGGAGTCTTGCTTCGTCGGGCAGTAGTGGCGGCGGCGACGGCCCCTGAAACACCAAACATTTTTATATTATACTAGCTGGCGCCCGCGGCTTCGCCTGCGTGATAATCGAAAAAAAAGGGTCATCTGTAATTCCAGACTTAACTCTTTGCTAAATTTCATCAAGATCCGTCCAGCCGATTTGACGTGAAAGAGTAACAAACATCCATACATCCATCTCCAGAAATATTCGCTTTTTTTTTATTTAATTTTTGTTTTTATTTTTATGCTGTACGATTAATTTTCCTCGAAGTTACACCTCATTGAAAATCACCCATTTTGTATATTCCTTATTTTTTGTGAAAAGTGTAGGTATAAGTATTTTTTTTAAAACCGCACTCATGTTCCTTTCACAAATCCTGTCATACCCATATTACATTTTGACGACACGGTTGCGTGTCGCGGGTTCAATTCCCGCACGGAACAAATATTTGTATGGCCTACAAATAGTTGTTTCGGGTCTGGCTGTTTGTGTATGTGAGTTTAAATGTTTGTAAACGCACCCACGATACAGGAGAAATTCCTAGAGCGGGGTCACGTTCCTTTATTTTTTTACTTTACCTGCAATGAACGCAAGCGGCGCAGTACCCACAAACGCAGCTAACACGCGGGTTGTTCGACAGTAGGTCGCGCGGCGCGTCGGAGTGCCAACGACGAGTACGATAACGTTCATGGTGAGTATCGTCCCACCCACCTGATGTTATCTACGGAATATATCATGAAAAGTCAAGCGCAAGTCAGACTCGTGCTCCGAGGGTTCCGTACAAACTTGCGACATAAACGGCCATATCTTTTGGCTGAGTAGTGTTTTTACACAGCACAAAGGGACCACAGGTTTAAGTACTTAATGATTACGGGTACGGAACCCTAAAAACATGTTTAATGTATAGGAGCCTTCGATATAAATTTTATTCTGTTTTTAATTATTTTTTGTAATAGCGGCAACAGAAATACATCATCTGTGAAAGTTTTAATTGTCTAACTGTCACAGTTTATTAGATACAGCCTGGTGACAGACGGAGGGACAGCGGAGTCTTAGTAATAGGGTCCCGTTTTTATCTTTGAGTACGGAACTCCAAAAACACAAGTATTGTATTGTATAACGGGGTGGTGTCCGCGATTCCACGTCTCAGGCGCCTATACAAAGGAAATCTATTTCGCAAGAAATTTTAAATATTAATTTAATCCCCTAGTGATTCACGAATTTGGCTATCAATATATAGTTAATTTTTTTTGATATTAACATTTTGTTCGTTATCTTCAGACATTAGTCTGCATATACGATAAAGTCGGGATAAATGTAACACTTTTTGAATATAATTGCTTAACAAAAATCTAAATATTTTATTAGTGAAACTGGCAAGTAGGTACTTTGGTTTTTTATCTACAAATTCATGAAAAGTAAAAAACATTATCATTGATATTTATAGAGTAGAAACTATTTTTGCAGACCTCTACTTTTTGGGGGATGCTTAGTCTATATAAATTACGTTAAGGATGGACGACACACAGAAAAGCAAGGCATATATCCCCACAAAACGTTGATCGCACCATGCCGTCCCATGTACAGACGCCAGCAGGTCAAGCTACCCGAAACTGTCAATTTTTCCCAATGAACCTTGAACCTAATACTTTAGAAATAAAGTCGAAAATCTATCAAAGAAATCTGACAGATTGTAGTAGCTTGATCTGCAGGCGTCTGTACCAAGCCAAAAGACATGGTCCACTTAGCAGTAGTTTAAAAATCTCATCGATAAATAAATAAAACAATAAGCGATGAATCAAGTAATTCCAATCAGGACATTTATCGTCCGAAAGCATCTACCCCGACTTTAAAAGTGAGTACGTAAAAAAGCTAAAACAACTCACCTGAATCTCAACGGGCAACTTCTTTTTAAAATCATCACTATCACTATGTTTCACATCACTACTGATAACCACATCACTACACCTAACACTAACATGACTAGAATCGTCACTCACACTCACAGTCCGTTCATTAATCGCTTTATCTGCTGTAGCACCGAAGTTGACCGCGGTAGGCGACGTTCCCACGCTTGACGACGAGTTTACCGCACTAGGCGATGAGTTTATCCCGTTCGGCGATGAGTTGGACCCGTTCGGCGATGAGTTTACCGCGCTAGGCGATGAGTTGACCCCGCTCGGCGACGAGTTGTCCACGCTGGGCAGCGACTTTATCTCGCCAGATGACATTGTGATATTTCCAACATCATTACTACCATTTTCGATGACACTCGCTCCACTGACATTACTAGCCGCGTTTCCAATGCTAGACGTAGCGTTTTCTACGCTAGGTCTAACTTTTGTTACGCTAGGGCTAGCGGTTAAATTTGTGACGGTAGTAGCGGATATTGTGACTGTAGGAGTGGGTTGCGCGGGTGACAGTGCGCGGGGTGGTGAATGCGTTTCGCGTATTGCTTGACTGCGCACCAGTTGCTTAGATTTGAAACTCTGAAATAGAAGAAAGTATAGAAGAAATAAGAAACGGTTTTAAAGTATAACATATTAAACAAATTTTGGACACCGATTTTAGTACAGTATTGTTTTTGTAATGCCTATGCTCTAGGCGAAACGGGAAAGAATAAGAATGTAACCGACTAAAACCCACCCGTGCTCCTTCTTCTGCCCTTTATGTTCCGGACCCGCTGTATATCTTTCGAACAATCGACAACCCAAATTTGTAATACAATTAGACTCCAGTTTCGTGTACTGTTCAGATCATTGCATAGAATGAAAATAAGGGCACCGCTTTTTTTTTTGTAGATCTATTCACTTTCTTTAGCGTAGGAGTAGGAAAAACTCCATTAGCAGAACTAAACAAGGCCGCAACTGGGATAAAGATCAGACGCCAAGCATCATGGATTTCATCTTTGTCATGTCCCAACTGGCTTCTTAAATAACAGGAGTTTTGTTATGTTATGTCCGTAAGACCTAGAACTCCTTCATTAACAACATTTATAAAGCCACAACCTTGTCAGGTAGCGCTAACATTAATATAAAAAACCTTACTTTCTCACCTTGTACCTTGGCATTGAGAATGAGGGTGTAATGGTGTTTATTATGGGTGTTGCACACTGCAGCAGAAACTAGAATGTTAACCTTTTTATCTAGATTATTACGAGTAATAGTTTTGTTAGAAATATTCTCTCTATTTTTGGTATCGTAGATCAGGTTCAAGTTATTGTTTGAAAGAGATACCGCGGCCCCGGTACATAAAGGGCAAAAGAAGGAACATGGGTGTGCTTTAGACAGTAAAAGTCTGATATTATTATGATAATGATTTTCCCCCGCAAAAAAAAAAAACATTTTCCAGCCATGGGTCGCAAACACACGCGTCCTTCTCCTAGTTTTGATGGAAATCAAAGCTAGAAAAAGGACGCGTGGGTTCGCGAGGTAGGAAGACTGGAGGGAAGACTTTGCCCAGAACTGGATACTGGATTGGATATTATCAATTAGCTTCCCCTGCTCTGGGCGGAGCGCGGGGGAGTGTCAAACTTGTACTGACTAAAATCTACCCATATTCCTTTAGCGCTTTATTATCCGGGGCCGTGGTATCTCTTTCGAACAACCCGCAACCCCGACAGGCAGTCGCCTTAGCGGACTCTGAGGTTAGATAGGCTCCATGTTAAATACTGGTATTTAGTTGCATCTAAGATAGTTGGGAAAAGACTAGGCAGATATTGAATTGACTAAACGTATGCAGTTACGCTAATAGTTGCACTTTGTAGCAATGCTTAGGGACGTTGATGAGCAGCAGTAGTCTTTCAGCAGTTTCAGCTGAAGACTGATGATGAACTCTAGTTGAACCTATAGGTAGGAGTTCAACTCGGTTGCCAGGATCGGCCCAGAGCTGTCTCTGCGAGCCGTAGATATGCTGGCTAACGCCCGGTTCTAATAAACAGAAACGACTCGTTTTGCTTACGGATATTGTATTTTGACATAACTTCTATGAGACTTATGTCAAAATACAACTATAAGGCGTAACTCAAACAATTGGAGAGAGGTAAGTTTGTTTTCTAAGACTGTGATGGTCCAGAAAGAGACTGCAAAGCCCAATCCGATCCCTGTACGAGAAGAAGTCGACGGGGAAGCAATCGCCTTACCATTTAACACGCCGAAACCCCGCCTGCATTAGGCAATGCAGGTGGGACTTTGGGGTCACGGACGCTTAGACTGGGGACTCACTGGGTGACCTCAGAGATGACCGGCAGTACTGTGGTCACGTGCTGCCGTGTGTATTTTCACAGCGAGGCTCAGGGGTGATCTCTATAGTCACCCCTGGATATGTGCCTTAAAAGGCGTTGCAGACAGGTCTATTAAGAAGAAACGGTGCCTCCTCTCATTTGTGGATTGTGACCACCGACTGGGGCGGGTTTAGTCCTACACTACCCGGTCTTATCCCAAAAGACTGGTCGCCTTTTGAAGGTTTCCCCCCGGGAACAAACAAAAAACTAAAGGAAGGAGTTCTACTCACCCTATTTCTGTTAAGTTGGCTGGTATCGTCGGAGCCGGCGGCAGCACACTTTTCAACTTCCGTAGTCTCCATTGCTTTTCTTTTCACACTGAAAAAGAATTAATGAGGGGTTTTTTAACGATATTGGACCTGAAATAAAAAATAAACCCGACTTCCAAAAAAGCAAAACTAAAATGTGGAAAATATTTTTGGGTTGGTTAAAAAAAATATGGTTTCATTGACATTTTTGCCACCGACTTCCGGAAGTTATATTTTTTTGTTGGAAGTCGGTTTTTTTTAAGTTTTTTATTAAGCATGTTTTTTTTTTTATTTATTTATTCCAAATTTGTACAACAGTAGATACAGTATAAAAAGTCTGCCAAACTGCAAAACAGTTTGTCGGCAGTCGTTCTCGTTTCACAATTAATTACAAATTTCGATTTTGATTATTTATAATATGAAACATTAAGAAAAATTAAAAACTAAACTTACTTTAAAATTAACTAGGGACACAATGACAGATAGTGTTTTTTCAGGATGTTTTTTAATTGAATTTTCGACTTGATATGTTTTATCAAATGTGGGGGTAGCTCATTCACTAATGTAGGCACTAAATACTTTCTTGTGCGCTTGCCAAAGTAGTTTGTTACTTTGGGGACAGCAAGTGTCTTCTTTTTCGATGAACGTTTAGTTATGGTATAATAATATTTCATGTTATTTTCATCGAGTATTCATTTTCCATTGGTACAAAAAAATAGCAGATCATCAAAATAAACATAATAAAACAGATAAGAAAAATGGGAAGTATACACTATCAAACCAAAAAAGAATTTTGTAAATCGGTTCAGGCGTCTTTGAGTAATCGGTGAACATACATAAAAAACTAGCTGTGCCCAGCGGTTTCACCCGCTGCTCAGTTAGGGGCATGAAAAATAGATGTTAGCCGATTCTCAGACCTACCCGATATGCACACAAAATTTCGTTCAAATCGGTCCAGCCGTTTTGGAGGAGTATGGGAACGAAAATTGTGATAAGAGAATTTTATATATTAGAAGATAGATTCCGACGAATTGAGAACCAGATCCTTTTTTTGAAGTCGGTTAACATATCATAATCAATAGTCGATTAACGCTAATTATTTTTTCTCCGATTCATTTCATTCATTCATTTCTGCATAAAAAAAACATAAGAATCGGTCGAGCCGTTTCGGAGGACTATGGGGACGATCATTATGACACGAGATTTTTTTTATAAAAAAATATTTTGATATATAAAAAAAGATATAATTATATTAAAAAGCAATGCTGTTATGGTGAGTTTCTTTAATTTTACTGAATGAAAAGAAATACCAGTCAGTGTTAAAAAAACCATTTTGATTTATCAATTATAAAAACTAATATATTTTGCACTGATGATTTTGTTGTAGGTGTATAAAAAGCACTTACTATAACGATATCTTATCAAGTGTTTGTTTTGCAATAGTAAGCTAATACTCTAGTTCAACATAGAGCCATTTAACTATTTCATACAATAATATAGATTAAAATAAAAACTGGCCAAGCGCGAGTTAGACTTGCGCACCGACGGTTCCTTCGACATAAAATGCCATATCTTTTGACTGCAGGATTGATTTCTCAGCACAAAAGGAACACATACTTACTTATATGGTTAACTAGCTGTGCCCAGCGGTTTCACCCGCTGCTCAGTTAGGGGCATGAAAAATAGATGTTAGCCGATTCTCAGACCTACCCAATATGCACACAAAATTTCGTTCAAATCGGTCTCGCCGTTTTGGAGGAGTATGGGAACGAAAATTGTGACACGAGAATTTTATATATTAGACTAGCTGTGCCCAACGGTTTCACCCGCTGCTCACTTAGGGGTATGAAAAATAGATGTTGGCCGATTCTCAGACCTACCCGATATGTACACAAAGTTTCGTTTGAATCGGTCCAGCCGTTTCGGAGGAGTATGGGAACGAAAACTGTGACACGAGAATTTTATATATTAGATAGCTGCACGCGTTCCCGAAATAAAGGGCCTTGGCAGACAGACAGACGGACAACAGTAATCCTATAAGGGTTCCGTATTTTCTTTGTTAAGGTACGGAATCTGGACGCTCTTACTTACAAGTCTTTCTACATCGTTCTCACATATTTGTATAATCTCAACATGAATGATGTAAATACGATTTTGTTAAAATATTCTAATTGAAATTAAAAGAGTATCCATGGAGTTTCTTTCCCATTCTTCTCCATTAGTCTAGTCAACATGTTCAAAAACGTGTTAAATAGAAATAAAGCTCCTAAAAATATGTGCGATGGCTCATTCGATTCGGAATGACGTCTAGAAAAATGTTTTTTAAGGGTATATTAGCACATAAAAAATTGCGATTGTTATTAACAAAATAAGATAAAAAAAAAAGGTATTTCGTTTTTCCTTAATAACTTTTAGAATAATAATATTTAAGGAATTTTGAAAAAAGATCCTAAAAGAGGAGAAAATTTCCAATAAAAAAGTCCTAACTCCCGGAACTCTATCTATATTATTTATAATTTTTTTTAAACGCTGAAAATAGGGCTCCGCGAGGGTGTTACGGCATAGGCGCGCCGCCTAAAAAGCCGGTATATCACCTAAAATAATTTTTTTTTAATATTAAATGACAAATTAAAAATTTGAAAAAATTATGGTGTAATGTAGACACTTGAACGAAAAAAACCTGGGCGAAAAAAATTTTTTTTGTCGATTTTTCTAAAAGTTACATCATTGTTAATTAACCAATTTTTTTCCAATCTCTGTTTTTATAAATTACGGCATAACAATTAAAAAAATTGATCTATAAATTTTTCGCTTCGTGGAGCTCTTTTTATTTAGGTACTTAATAAAGTTATGCAAAAAAAATTAATTAAAGTTAATTATTTTGTTAATTATATTTTTTTTAAATTAACTAAAAATGAAATTTCTAAAAAATGTTACTAAAAAAATTTTTTTTTGGTAATGTATTATTATTGCTGTTTTCGCATCTAATATAGCTATTAATTAACAATGGAAAAAAAATTTTTACGTCATTTGTTAAGAAATTGTTTATAAACAAATAGACTATTTTGGGATTTTTAAAAATTTTTTTTTTACTATCTTATAGCATAGGTGGAATAATGATTTTTTTAAAAAAAAAATTTTCTTAAATATTTTTTTTTATTGTTTATAATCGTTTTTTTCATATTTCAATTGTTTAAATAATTAGTTAAGAAATTATTTTATTCTTAAAAATAATCATTGACCCTTTTCAATGGAATGACAGAGAAATAATTTTTTTTTATAATTAATTTAATTGTTTATTAACTTAACAATTTGTTATAAACAAATTATATTAACCGTTATATTTTTTTTCGAAAACTTCAAAAAATTACAAAAACAACCATATATAACAAAGTTTATAATTTTTTTTTTTGTATTTTTTACAACACTTTTAAATATTACATTATAATGAAATTACAGCCGTTACATTATTTGTCAATTTAATAATTGCTATAACTTTTAAACTATTAGAGATACGGTAAAGAACATTCAGATCATTTTTGTTAAGGATTTATTTATCTTTAAATAGAATTCAAAATCGATTCTGTAACTATTATTTATCATTTGTTATAAGCATTTATTTATAAAAATTGTAGATTTTTTTTTCATTTTTTAAAATTCCATAGATTATAAATTGTTAAATAATATAGATACAGCTACGGACTCAAGATCTTTTTTATTCTATGATAAAATATCTTTCTAATTACGCATTAACTATAGTAATATCCATCTTTGTTTAAATAATATGCTAATTCCAATTTATACTTACCCAATTTATATTCTGCTACAGATCATTTTTCATTTATTTATCACTTGAATAATTAATATTCAGCTTAGGTTTAATTATTTATTTACTAAAATAAGCCTTAATAACGTTCTACTGGAGCTTTATAAATTATTTATTTTCAAAAAAATGACATCTTTTATTTAATAATTGAATTTATTCTCTAATTTTAGTCCGTAGCTGTATCTATATTATTTAACAATTTATAATCTATGGAATTTTAAAAAATGAAAAAAAAATCTACAATTTTTATAAATAAATGCTTATAACAAATGATAAATAATAGTTACAGAATCGATTTTGAATTAAATAATTTGAAATAAAAAAATACAAAAAAAAAATTTTCTAAACTTTGTTATATATGGTTGTTTTTGTAATTTTTTGAAGTTTTCGAAAAAAAATATAACGGTTAATATAATTTGTTTATAACAAATTGTTAAGTTAATAAACAATTAAATTAATTATAAAAAAAAATTATTTCTCTGTCATTCCATTGAAAAGGGTCAATGATTATTTTTAAGAATAAAATAATTTCTTAACTAATTATTTAAACAATTGAAATATGAAAAAAACGATTATAAACAATAAAAAAAAATATTTAAGAATTTTTTTTTTTTAAAAATCATTATTCCACCTATGCTATAAGATAGTAAAAAAAAAATTTTTAAAAATCCCAAAATAGTCTATTTGTTTATAAACAATTTCTTAACAAATGACGTAAAAATTTTTTTTCCATTGTTAATTAATAGCTATATTAGATGCGAAAACAGCAATAATAATACATTACCAAAAAAAAATTTTTTTAGTAACATTTTTTAGAAATTTCATTTTTAGTTAATTTAAAAAAATTATAATTAACAAAATAATTAACTTTTATTAATTTTTTTTGCATAACTTTATTAAGTACCTAAATAAAAAGAGCTCCACGAAGCGAAAAATTTATAGATCAATTTTTTTAATTGTTATGCCGTAATTTATAAAAACAGAGATTGGAAAAAAATTGGTTAATTAACAATGATGTAACTTTTTGAAAAATCGACAAAAAAATTTTTTTCGCCCAGGTTTTTTTCGTTCAAGTGTCTACATTACACCATAATTTTTTCAAATTTTTAATTTGTCATTTAATATTAAAAAAAAATTATTTTAGGTGATATACCGGCTTTTTAGGCGGCGCGCCTATGCCGTAACACCCTCGCGGAGCCCTATTTTCAGCGTTTAAAAAAAATTATAAATAATATAGATAGAGTTCCGGGAGTTAGGACTTTTTTATTGGAAATTTTCTCCTCTTTTAGGATCTTTTTTCAAAATTCCTTAAATATTATTATTCTAAAAGTTATTAAGGAAAAACGAAATACCTTTTTTTTTTATCTTATTTTGTTAATAACAATCGCAATTTTTTATGTGCTAATATACCCTTAAAAAACATTTTTCTAGACGTCATTCCGAATCGAATGAGCCATCGCACATATTTTTAGGAGCTTTATTTCTATTTAACACGTTTTTGAACATGTTGACTAGACTAATAGAGATCAACGCTTTGGAATGGGCAATTACAGTACTTTCACAAGTTATTATGCCTTGTGACGGGGCTGTAGCTTCATTTTGTTTCTTGACATTCAAAAGTGCCTGTAATGGTCTCATTGAAATAAATGTTTTTGATTTTGAATCCTAACGGAAAAGTATGTTTTCTTTAAGGCTATAATTATTAGAAAATATAATGATATACTAACCTTCACTCAATCTTAAAATAGAAGTCCTCTAAAACACAGTTTTTATATGTAAAGGGGGAAATTATTACTTATTTTATTAAAGACATTGGACCAACACTTTCTACTACTAAGAGAAGGCAACTATTTAACATTACATCCATAAACTACAGAGTTAAAGCCTCTTTAGTCAAAAAACTTTTTCGAACAAAAAAATTCACGCGCCTAAGTTGGTAACTATAGTTTAGAACACAATTTTATTTTTATGTTGGTAAGCTCGTATTTCTTTTTTATTTTTAATTTTTTTATGACTTTTATTCTGTGTGTGCGTGGACGGCTGTTGGCGGAGCGCATTTTTTTTTGTAAATTCGTTATTTCAAGATGGCTGAAAAATGAGGGATAGCGGGGGAGTTTAGTTGATTCTTCTTCGGTGCCACGGACGCCATGTATCTGCAACAAGAAGAAATATATTATTAGAAACCTTGTTTAGTAAGTGTCATAATGAAAAGTGATTTATTTATTTTATTAATTTCG
Source organism: Ochropleura leucogaster (assembly GCA_958449745.1). Classification (NCBI taxonomy): domain Eukaryota; kingdom Metazoa; phylum Arthropoda; class Insecta; order Lepidoptera; family Noctuidae; genus Ochropleura; species Ochropleura leucogaster. The sequence goes on from OY288227.1 coordinate 1,935,009, forward strand.
AGGTAACACAGTTCCCCTTTCCTGATTTGCAGGTACGTGCTACCTGTTATTTTTTGCCCTTCCGCCTTATTTATTATAATAGCAAAGCCAAGTTTTCCCTCTTTCTACCTCATTTCTCACTTTTTAATGAAAAAAATAGTCAACAACATACAAACAAACTCACTTTCGCTTTTGTAATATTAGTAAGGAAGTAGGGATAAAAAGACGTGCCAAAAATGTTGATGACGTTAACAACGGCCTATTGCAGTTCCTTAATTAGTTAACTACTAATCTTTAATTGAATGGGAAAACAACGAAGTGTATAAGATTTGCTCTGCCAAACGTCAAAAGTAGTGATTATGACATAGAACTGAATCAAGAGAAACTAAACTTCGTGGATAAAAAGCTTTTTTAAGCATCATTGACGAGCATCATCATCATTTGACGAGCCTCTTGGTCTAGTGGTTAGTGGCCCTGACTGCTGAGCCGAAGGTCGTGGGTTCGATTCCCACCCAGGAAAAACTTTGTGTGATGAGCATGATTGTTTGTTCTGTGCCTGGGTGTGATTTATCTATAATGTGTATGTATTTATAAATTATATAAGTATGTATATCAGTTGTCTGGTTACCATAACACAAGCTCTGCTTAGCTTGAGATCAGATAGCCGTGTGTGAGTTGTCCCAAGATATATTATTTTATCATGATCGACTGGAGGCTACAATGGGGACCGCATTGAACATCTCTTGCAGGAATCCGTCAATTTACTGATGTAGGCTACGCTAGGCGCGAGGCTAGTCTCTTTTAATTATTTTCATAGTATAATGTCATACGGCATTTTACTATGGGGACGGGCTGCAGATATCGAGTCTATATTTAATCTGCAGTGAAGAGCCATCAGAGCTTATCAGAGATATTATATAATCTGCGAAAGTGCGATTCTCTAAGAGTACTGTTTAAGAAAATAAAACTGCATCTATTTAGTAAAAGTGGTGACAGACACCTCCGTAATACTTAAGACAGGGACCGACTAGTTCCAAGTAGCCAGGCTTCAGGCCGACTAAAGTAGTCTCCTCTGCTTTAGCAGGCCTGAAAATTTTAAAATTCGGCTGATGCGGCCTAGAGAAACCGCTTTTTTTTGGGGTGGGAAATCATCAAATAGGGAGTTATTTCTCCGCTCCGCCCAGAGCGAGGGACTGACAAATCATCAAATAGCTTCCTCGCTCTCCGTCTCGGCGAAGCAGGGGGGGAGTGTCAGACTTGTACTGACTAAAACCCACCCATGTTCCTTCTAATGCCCTTTACGTTCCGGGGCCGCGGTATCTCTTTCGAACAACCCGCAACCCCGGCTAAAGAAAACGCTTCACACGAACTTTAAAGATATTAACTTTACCTTTCGTGTTTCCTATGTAATTAGTATGTATGGTAGACAGAAGCCAAATAATGGCAGTGCTAGTCTGTGTGACTCACGATTTCGACTCACTGGCTATAATCGGCTTTATGTACTTTATAACCGACTTAAAAAAGAAGAAGTTCCTCAATTCGACTTTGCCTTTGTTTTGTGCTAGCTGGCGCCCGTATAAACAGTCGTATTAAGATCCTCCTCCGTTATTTGAGTCAGTTAAAAATGTCATTTAAATGAAATGGAAGCTGCCTCGTTAGTTAATATACTAATGAGCATGCGGCGTCGTCCTAAGTGGCTATCGATTGTACGATGACACTATCCGTTTTTGTTGTACGATGAGTTCAAACATACAGATTTCATCAGAGTGTCTTTAAGTCCTGATATTTTTTGGTTGTCAATTAATACTTAAAAATATTTAGATTGGCCTTAAAACAGGGTCGAGAATGGGCACCAAAATATATCGATTATTTGCCAGATTTAAAGTTATAGTAATAGATTAAGTCTCAAAAGCTCACTACTCACTCTGTAAATTGTAAACGCATTATATTATAGTTCTGATAAAACAATTGAAATGACATATTGCTATGCTACGGCTACGTTGCTACGCCGTAGAGCCATGACCTAATCGTAGCATTTCAGGCGCGTAGCACAGTGAGTCATTGCTGAGTTACGTAGCGCGGTACAGTTTCATTATTATCCCTTTCATTTGCACTAGGTGATACTTAAAGAAAGGCCTAAAAAAAATAAACTGTTGGAATTTCAACTTTCGGTGCTTGTATTGAAAACCGAACATTACGCTTTTATAAAGGGACACATTTATTAAGTGAAAACGGGCATCAGGGTTAGTAGAACATTTAGCTAGTTGAGTATTATTATTACTTGTGTGGGCCAAGATGGAATGCGAGAAAATTGGGCTATTACAAATAATAAAATGAAATCGTAAAATTTCAACTATGTGAATTTTACCCATTAAACTCAGGACTTAGTGGTTTTCAAAACGTATTTTGTAGCGCGTAAAGCTCGCACCCATTTACGTGCGTATACGTGCGTCACATTACACGCTTCAAAAGGCGTTCGCGCGTGCACGCGCTTAGTTCCCTGGATTTGGAATGACAGCTGTCAACTTTGACGGCTTATCTCGCGACTCGCGCTTATACAAATCAATATATATTCCTCTGGAGGCCAAGGGCGAGGGGTATACGCGAATACACGCAATATTTAACTGCGTTTAAGGTGGTTTTTTAAGACCCATGTTATTTAAGAGAAGAAAATAACCACAAACCGGGACCAAATCCAGACTGAGCAAAAAACGAACACTATTAAAATTTGATAGATAGATACATCATTTATTTGATGCAACAAAAGACACAATACAGGTATTAACGCAAATAAATATCAAACTAAGAAAAAAAGACATAGATTAAAAAAAAAGTGTGTGTCAGCTCCGACGCACGACTGGAGTTTACTCCTTAAGTACGAGTACCTAACCATACGCAAAAAGAGTTTATTCAACTGAAAAAAGATTATTATCATTTGAAAGGGTAAATTAACAAATTAATGAAAAAAAATAGCAATATAAATACATCGACACTGATAGAAACAAACAAGCCCAATAACATATAGTAAATAGGTATAGTCGACTATACAGCATACCATATGTTCGTCTTAATACACTCACAGCCAAATTAGAAAGTTGCGCACTAAAGGTGACACATTTTCGTTACTTTAGTAGGTTTTACCCCTCGGATTTTTCTCATACCGGGCGCCTTATGAAAATCGATTCTTAAGGAGTAAACTCCAAAAAAAATAAGTAAACTAAAATTACTGTTTAAATACAAATACGCCTAGAAAACTCCACTGTTTGTTGGGAAAGGTGGTAAATAAGCACATTGTCGCACGTGCTGGAAACAACCCCACTATAGAACCGCGACCCTTTAAATTAATAAAACGAGGCTTAGGTACTTATATGGAAAGAATTCGTTTGTTAATGATTCTTTGTGAATTATAAAACCTACTTAGTTTAGTTTCGGAAGTCGGTGACTTTTGTTTGGCTCATCGTTTCTTTTTTTTACATAATTATCCTTACTAATATTATAAAAGCGAAAGTGAGTTTGTTTGTTTGTTACCTCTTCACGCTTTAATGGCTGAACCGATTTTGATGAATTTTGGTACAGAGATAGTTGGGAACCAGGAGACGGACACACACACTTTTTGAAAAAAGTGGGATGTGAGGGAGAAAGAGGGAAGAAAAGGGAGAACTTAGCGTTGCTATTACAAATCAATAAGGCGCAAGGGGAACTGTTTTACCCCGAATTTAACGCGAGCGAAGCCGCGGGCAAAAGCTAGTCTTTAATAAATATTTTTTAATTAATATAGGTATCTCACATTAATTCTTCTCGAGCATTTACTTTCCATTGTTTATTTTTGCGGATGAGAAATCATCAAATAACTTCGTCTCCCTCGTTCTGGGCGGAGCAGGGGGGAGTGTCAGTCTTTTATCATCTAAAACCCACCCATGTTCCTTATTTTGCCCTTTATGTTCCGGGTCTGCGGTATCTCTTTCGAACAACGTACGTACAATGTAAAATACACTACAAAATACAACAGTGACCTAATGCCCTTGAAATAAGTTCAGGATGCCGATGACTCATCAGAACCTGTCTATAAGTTTAGGAAATAATACCTTGGTCTTAAAGGCATTTTTATACTAATATTAACTGGAACTGAGGAAAGAGCCCGTGGCCAAATAATAACTGCCACTCGGCTCGATCTTGAGGTCAAGCCGCGCTTGCTTAGTTTGGTCTTTGGATGGGTGACAAGAATTTAACATAACAAGTTTCCTCCGTGCTTCGGAAAGCACATTAACCTGTTGGTCTAGGCTGTCATTTGTAGATCTTTGACAGTCGTTACAGGTAGTCAGTGTTCCGAAAGTCTGACAACCAGTCGTACCAAGGAGTACCTACCATATTATCCAATACCAACTGGGTTGTGAAGTTGTGCGATACACTTCTTGATATTTTTTTTTTAAATCGTTGCCCACACTAGGAATTTCTCCTGTATCATGGGTGCGTTTACAAACATTTAAACTCACATACACAAACAGCCAGACCCGAAACAACTATCTGTAGGCCATACAAATATGTTCCGTGCGGGGATCGAACCCGCAACACGCAGCGCATCAGTCGATCGCTCAGCCACTGCCGTGTCGTCAAAAACAGATATTGTCAGATTTATCATTGGAGGAAACAGACATTTTCTATCAGTTTCTATCAGTTTCTATAGTAGCCCTTTTTTTATAACTTCCACCGCTCTGGGCGGAGCGGGGGGGGAGTGTCCGACTTGTAGTGACTAAAACCCATCCATGTTCCTTCTATTGCCCTTTACGTTCCGGAGCCGCGGTATTTCTTTCGAACAGTGCTAGCCCCGTCCTATAATATTCTTCACATTACAAAACTAATAGGTAAATTATCAGATCAATACGCAACAAATTACAACCAATCAGCAGCTAGGGTCAACTACAGCCCGGTCCTAAGAGCTAGGTCAGCATTGCACCGGGGTGAGGAGCGGGGGGTGCACGGTGACCTATTTGTGGGGGTCGCTGCTTCCCGGGATGGCCTAGTGAACGGGTGAGGTAGTGAGGGTATGATCATTATGTGGTAATGTGGAATGATTGCTTTAAGCAGTTGATGATTTGGTTAATTGATTTTCAATTCAATTCATTTATTCAGTAACGATTTTTATATTTGACGGGCCTGTTGGTCTAGTGGTTAGTGGCCCTGACTGCTGAGCCGGAGGTCGTGGGTTCGATTCCCACCCAGGACAAATTTTGTGTGATGAGCATGATTGTTTGTTCTGTGTCTGACCTTAAATCAGACCTCTGAGTTTGTTTCGGCTGTTTCTCCTCAGAGTAGTCGGATACGAAACACCGGCCTCATCTAGTTTAAAAAAAAGATGTGTAAAAGTGTTCGTGAAAACCTACTTGCAAGATAAGCATCATTTATCAGATGTCGGTAAAGCAGTGCCAGTGGGCCGGGCAGGGCCGGGGTTGTTTTTATAAATGCACTATTACAGCGCACATCTCGATTATTTGACTGTAGTCTATAGTCGAGGCGAGAGGGGTAAGGGCGGGGGCGGGGGGCACAGGGTACAGTTGACCTAGATACAGGATCCAGCCCCTCTAGGCTATGTAGGTGAACGATCTATCATATGAACAGGATTTTTGTGACGTCATACAAATTTTCTGTAAGTACCTATCTTTTTTTTATTTTGATCAGAATTTTTAATTTGTTGACAGCTTCGCTGACGTATTATGGCTGCTATTATTTATTTTTTAAATAAAAAGAAGTCCAGCGGAAGTCGGTGACTTTTGTTGATTTCGTTGACTATTCTGTCACAGACTTCCGGAAGTATACAAGTATATCTAATAGTTATTTTCCACTTTTTAGTTTTTATCAAACAACATTTTGGTGGTGTGGTAGCTTAGAACCAGGAGACGGACATAGGCTACTTTTTTTTGAAGTGAGAAATGAGGGAAGAAAAGGGAAAATACAATAAATAAGGGCAAAAACTACAGGTAGCAAGTACCTGCAAATCAGGAAAGGGGAACTGTGTTACCCCGAATTTAACACGAGCGAAGTCGCGGGCAAAAGCTAGTCTAAAATATAAGCTCATAAAGTTTACACCCATATGGTAGCAAGAAGCGTGCAAGAAACCCATCTAAGCCCACGTAGATTCTTAACAATCTTGAACTTCATACCCAGACATATGGTGGGCTCATTTCACCTTGGTACAGGTGACTCATGCCGGTTTGACCTTGGACTCTACCATAGGCCACTAACGGGGATTCAGGGCTGCCACAAATCAGTTTCGGGTGATATTTATTTATTTACACTTACATTTGTTTTACAAATAAAATCCAAGTTAACAATGTACAGTACGGCCAACGAGAAGCGATACCAAATGTTTACAAAACCCATGCTAAAACCCCATCTAAAATGGCCGCCCGAATGTTGGCGAACCCGTCTTAACGTTGTCATGTTTTTGCCGGGAGAACGAGACATTACGACAAAGGCACAAGATGGAAAGAGCTAAATATTAGATTGTCAACGCCACAGTTGTTCTTTAGGTTAATGACCTTTCGTATCGCTTCTCGTTGGCCGTACTTACTTACATTTGTTTTACAAATTCAATCCAAGTTAACAATGTAGTCATATTTCTCTACTCTCACCGGCACTAGAGATAGATTAGGTGGAAGACAATATAAAGTGTTACCCTCTGGAATTCCGCCAGAGAGCAAGTAATAATATCAATTTCAGAGAGACGCTGTTGAATATCTGCTTTGCCCGAACCACTGGTGCAAACTTCAACAAGTATATTAGACTAGCTTTCGCCCGCGTTAAATTTGGGGTAACACAGTTCCCTTTGCGCCTTATTGATTTGTATTAGCAACGCTAAGTTTTCCCCTTTTCTTCCCTCTTTCTTCCTCACATCCCACTTTTTTAAAATAAAAATTAGCCAATGTACCAAAATTTATCACAATCGGTTTAGCCATTAAAGCGTGAAGAGGTAACAAACAAACAAACAAACTCACTTTCGCTTTTATAATATTAGTAAGGATTCTGTAGTATTTGTTGGATAACAATTGCTTTTAAGTTTACAAAGAGAAACACATTTTGATGATCTTTTTAGGGTTCCGTAAGTCAAAGGAGAAACGGAACCCTTATTGGGTTACTGTGTTGTTCGTCTGTCTGTCAAGACCCTTTATCTCGGGAACGCGTAGACGTATCGAGTTGAAGTTAAAACTATATAAATACTCAATTCTGAGGTTCCTTTGTGCTGTGAAACAAAAACGATCCTTTGGTTCTTTTTTGCAGGTGGTACATCATCAAATAACTTGGGGGGGAGATATCCGACCCACTTTTACCCTTTATGTTTCGGGGCCGCGGCATCTCTTTCGAACAACCCCTGGAAAAATGCATCTAAGATCCGGAAAATGCAAGACGGATTCGATTCGGCCGCCCGGATCATGCCGACCCGTATAGTGTGGCACCCCTTAACCATAAACAACAGACTTTTGCTAGAAAATTAGTCATGGGATTCCAAGGTAAACTGCGGAGGTTCGGAGAAAAAGGTTTTAGGCTAGAAATGAGGTCGTAACCGGTGATGTAATAAATCGTTTTTTTTTCTTCTATTTAATAATGGCTTGTTGGATTTGTAGATTATGGTTTAATCTATGTAGGTTAGAAAGGTAAATTACCATGTGACTCAGTGTAGAAGATCGATAAATGTGGAATTGATGTAGTGGATGAAGTGACGCTGGAGTTCATGTTACAAACTTTTGGAATTAAGTTCCTTATCGCGCGTTGCAAAAGGGGGCTAGACGGAAAAAAATAAAACCAAAAGTTGTAAGCCGTGTGGCGTGCGTGTGTTTTTCTGTCTGTCTGTCTGTCTCTTCTCTCTCTTACATCCTTACTAATATTATAAAAGCGAAAGTGAGTTTGTTTGTTTCTTACCTCTTCACGCTTTAATGGCTACACCGATTTTGATGAATTTTGGTACAGAGATAGTTGGGAACCAGGGGACGGACATATGCTATTTTTTTTTAAATGGGATATGAGGGAGAAAGAGGGAAGAAACGGGAAAACTTAGCGTTGCTATTAAAAATCAATAAGGCGCTACCGAATTTAACGCGAGCGAAGCCGCGGGCAAAAGCTAGTAAAAATATATTTTCGTTTCGTCTTCCTATTTCGCATTGAACAGTGTGTCTGACATACACAAACAGCCAGACTCGAAACAACTATCTGCAGGTCATACAAATATTTGTTCCGTGTGGGGATCAAACCCGCGACACGCAGCGAAGCAGTCAATCGCTCAGCCACTGCGCCAACCGTGCCGTCAAATGTGAATGGATTTCAATGAAACTACAATACAGCTTATGCATCAGAATTCAGAATACCACATAGGCTAGAATTCATAAAGTTAATTGTATATTCAACTAGCTGTTCCACGCGGTTTCACCCACGCTGCTCAGCACCTGTTGGTCGTAGCGTGATGTTATATAGCCTATAGCCTTGATCAAGAAATGGACTATCTAACACTAAAAGCATTTATCAATTCACTAACAAACAAACTCTTCAGCTTTATAATATTAGTATAGATCACCACGAGAGTGAAACTGCAGGGCGCAGCTAGTATTCCATAATCATTACAAGGAAGGGATTTATTCATTTGGCATGATTCCTTACATTCCTTATTATTATTTTTAACAAAAGAAAAATAATGATTGTAAATTGCTTTATTTATTTATTTAAGGACAACCAACAAAGCTACACCAACATACATGTTAAAACGCTCACATCTTTACCTACTAATGGCGCGAATTGTTGAAACTGTTTTTTGCAGAATGCATTTTTTTTGTAACTTTTTGATCTTGATCTCTGTTTTTCCAATGGAGCATGGCCATTCAATATGGCTGTTTTAGCAAAAGCTTCCACGCATGTGGCCTGTATCCTTAATAATAATCCTAACTAATATTGTAAAACTGCAAGTGAATCTTGGAAGTTTTTAAAAAGTTAGAAATGAGGGAAAAAGAGGGAAGAAAAAGGAAAACTTAGCTTTGCTATTACTATAAATAAGGCGCAAGGGCAAAAACTACATTGAAACTACAACTAGCAGATACCTGTAAATCTGGAAAGGGGAACTGAATTATCCCGAATTTAACGCGAGCGAAGCCGCGGGCAAAAGCTAGTAGGCTAATAATATGAATTACGATACCATTCCTAAAATGCGTCTGTGACTATTTAGTTCAAGCTATCTTTAGAACATTTAGTCCAAAGATACACAGTCACTATTCCTAAAAACATAGACAACATATACCCTGGATATTGCATAGAAACTGCATCCAGGACAAAGGGCTGTAAGTAAGTACGGCGCGTGTGCGTTGCCCCAATAACCTGGTAACCGGTTTGAACCGGATCGTTCGGCTCTCCCGAGCGTCCCCGAAGTTCACCGAACGCTGAGAGGGTAGTTTATCGGCGATAAATTAGCAGATTTTTAGTGGGACTTTGTTTTAATGGTTGCAATGTTTTGGAGAGTGGTAATAAAGAGGGTTTTATCAACAACTGAAATATCTTGATTTGGCTCACGAGTTTGCCGACATGTGAAAAGATTCGGCTATCATTGTGCCAATTTTTAGGGTTCCGTAGTCAACTAGGAACCCTTATAGTTTCGCCATGTCTGTCTGTCCGTCCGTCCGTCCGTCCGTCCTCGCTTAATCTCTGTGACCGTTAGCACTAGAAAGCTGAAATTTGGTACCAATATGTATATCAATCACGCCGACAAAGTGGTAAAATAAAATTTGAAAAAAATGTTTTATTAGGGTAGCCACCCTATATGTAAAGTGGGAAGTGATTTTTTTTTTAATTTCAACCCTAACGTGTGATATATTGTTGGAAAGGTATTTAAAAATGAATAGGGGTTTACTAAGACCATTTTTTGATAATGTCAATAATTTCGGAAATAATCGCTCCAAAAGTAAAAAACAATGTGTCCCCCCCCCCCTCTAACTTTTGAACCATAAGTTTAGAAAATATGAAAAAAATCCGAAAAGTAGAACTTTATAAGGACTTTCTATAAAAATCATTTTGAACTTGATTGACACAACAGTTTTTGTACAAAAAAGACAAAAAGTTGTACAAAATAATTTCTGGACTAAGTTTGTAGTATAATCGTATATGCAAGCATTTTTTGTAATTTTGTTTACATATTTTATTATCCTGAACGTATCTTTTTTCAAACAAAAAAAGAATGATTGAAATCGGTTCTCGCAATCCAAAATTACCACCATAATTGCACGTCTTTGTATTAATTAGTAACCCAATTCCCCGAGAGATGGCGCTGTAGGTACTTATTACATTGGATCGGGTATTACCGAATTGTTCGGTTGGCCTCATAACTGGGAACACTTATTGTGACGGACGGGAAACTACGGAACCCTACACTGAGCGTGGCCCGACACGCTCTTGGCCGGTTTTTAATAATAACAATAATATTTATCTGCCAATGGCTTAATTGGTAAGAGCCTCGACCAATACCTGAGAAGGCTCTCGTTAGGCAGCTGGATCAAGGGTTTGATACAGAAAGCGGTACTCCTGGTCACGGCTCGTATTGTTAGAAGGGTTCCTATCTCTGGAGCCCTGACCGCCGGTAGCTTGGATCCTGTTCCCGATACCGGTGGGCTACAATTTTATATTTTTAAATGGTGTTTTTTTATTCAGAAATATTTAAAAATGTGAAATTATGTAAATCATACAATAAATGAACGAATAATATGTTTATTCACAAAAAAAAATGTACATTCTGGCACTAATTATGTGCTTAGTCTACAGATACTTGTAATTTAAAGCCAAACTAGGCATAGCCTGTATTTCAGCCCTCAACGCCGATTCCCCTGAGTTACATTTGGTATTGAAGCTATGTAAGTATTTAAGTTAATCCTTTTATCCTTACTAATATTTAATATTATAAAAGCGAAAGTGAGTTTGTTTGTTACCTCTTCACGCTTTAATGGCTAAACCGATTTCGATGAATTTTGGTACAGAGATAGTTGGAAACCAGGAGACGGACATAGGCTAATATTTTTTTGAAAAAAGTGGGATGTGAGAGAGAAAGAGGGAAGAAAAGGGAAAACTTAGCGTTGCTATTACAAATCAATAAGGCGCAAGGGGAACTGTGTTACCCCAAATTTAACGCGAGCGAAGCCGCGGGCAAAAGCTAGTATCTAATATAAAAAATCGTAATAAGAAAAATATATATTAGCAAAAAAATTGTCATAACGGCCAATGGCTTGATTGCCAAGAATCTCGACGAAGATCTGTCGAAGCTCTCCTTAGGTGGTTGGATCAAGGGTCTGATTCAGAAGGCATACTCCTCAATACGGTCCGTATTGTGAGTTTCCTGTCTCTGGAACCCTAACCACCGGTACCTTAGACCCTGCTCCCGTTACCAGCGGAAGCTTGTTTATATGTTTTTTTTAATAATATATTTTTAATGTAATTTTAAGAGGAGAAGTTATTAAAGGACATACACATCCAATCAATCACCACGATGGGTGAAGCGCTGACTTTGAGATACTGTCTCCTTTAACGTGTGGTCGAGAGTTTTTATGGTTCCCTTGCAGCTCTGACGGGGCTTTACATGACTAAATCCCATCCATGAACCTTCTTTTGCCCTTTGTGTTCCGGGGCTGCGGTATCTCTTACAAACAACCCGCAACCCGAGCAGGTAGTGGCCCGGCAGGCCTCTCTACTTAGTTAGGAAACCTGGACTTACAAGTAATATAAGTCTGAAATCGCTAACCCGTATTGAATAAGCCTGGTAATTAATGATTTAATGCTCGTGCCTTCTCTGTATGAGAAGCCTTTGCCCCAACAGTGGGACAGTAAAGCTGGTATTATTTATTAATAAAAAGTTACCACGGACCTACATGGACACTTACTCACGAGATCCTGTGCACGGTTCGGTTTGATCGTTTTCTATAGAGATATAACCCGACAAGAAACTATGGTTACTCATTTCATACCCGGTCATTGGAACGCACCTAGTCCGCCATCTTTGAGAAACCGCCATATTGGATTTTAGTAAACGTCATCTTGCTTACCACGCACTGTCATCGAAACTAAACAAATATACAGAATTTCAGCACAATTGGATTTTAGGAAGTTGGTCAAATTCAACTTCTAAGATTTGGTTACATAATTAATAGTAACAGCTGAAGCTAACCAAATCAACCATTTCGTATTTTTTTAAACCCTCATATTAGAGAGCACACCAGATACACTGGACGGGGTTGTTAAGGGCATAAGGGGATGATTACAAAGTTGTCGGTCGCTAGCACACCGTTAACTTTTATTTTTGTCCCAAGGGCATGGGGTGGTAAGGGGTGATCTCGCATCGATAAGGGTACACACGTGTTGTTGTTTATTGAAACACAAGTATGGTTTTAGGTTATGTCTGCGAAAGGTGAAAATTAAGCAATGATAGGAAGCGACTTTGGTTACCAGTCTTACCAAGAGGTACCTTATTACCCAGTGTTAACTGGATTGTGCAGGTAGTTTCATGTAAAGGTATTCAGCTACATTCGGTAAGACTGGAAGCCGATCCCATTAAAGGGAAAAGGCGAGGCATATGATGATGATGAGTCGGGGAAAATAGTAACTAGTTACAGGGACGTGAGTTTTTGAAGCATATTATGTTTTGATTGTTATTTGAAGAGATACAACCGCTAGCCCTTTCTGGACCAAAGTGGCACAAAACAGAAAGACATGGACATCTTTGGAGCAGGCCTTTACCCACACAGGGATTCTTGCAGAATAAGAATAGTCAAACTAGGATAATTACTAACCAACTACCAATATTAAGTTAATCATTAAAACTAATAATAGTATAAAGAATAGGAATCTACACTAACACTAAACTGCAGATTTTTTTTATTCATCATATTATAATTAAATTAATTACTAAATATATACAACCTATAAATATACACAAACTAATAATAAAGAAATATATACAAGTAAAAAATAGAAAATTACAGGGCGTCAAAAAATTCGTCCGTATCGCCGTCAACAGGTAAAGTGCCCAGAAGGCTGGCAGCATTACCGCGTTGGATGGCAATGCTTTTTTTTGTGCAAAAAACAGGCCAGCCCTCTGGTCACGAGAAGAATCGACCAACCGCTTGGCGATTTCTCGAAATACTACATGGGCACTCGACTACACTAAACTAAGTAGGTACTTAATTATACCTTATAAGAACATTGTATAGTTTTGCAGGAAATAAATGGCTTTTTTATTGTATTTATTTACTAGAAACCTAGACATAATATAGAACAGAAAAGAAGAAGTGGCGGAACAAACTTAACGGGCCTGTTGGTCTAGTGGTTAGTGGCCCTGACTGCTGAGCCGGAGGTCGTGGGTTCGATTCCTGCCCAGGACAAACTTTGTGTGATGAGCATGATGGTTTGTTGTGTCTGGGTGTGATTTATCTATAATATGTATGTATTTATGAACTATATAAGTATGTGTATCAGTTGTCTGTTTACCATAACACAAGCTCTGCTTAGCTTGGGATCAGATAGCCGTGTGTGAGTTGTTCCAAGATATTTATTTTTTATTTAAACTTCCAAGCATCACACTGTCGGCGAGGAGATTTCGTGGCTAAAGTGGCTTATATCAGCCGCTTCAGGTCGATCTAAAATTGTATGATAATATAAGCGTGATGTCCACAAACTAAAAGGGTTTAGCAGTGACGTTCATCTTATTAAAAAAACACGTGCAAATGCATACATCCCTCCATTGACAAAACCTGAATGTTATCTTGACACGAAAAAAAAAAACAATTTACCTTTCATTAAAATCCCGGATAAGAGTGAGTAACCCCCGAATACTGAAACGTCACTCAAAATTTAAGTCCCACTTAAGTTTAACAGAGACTCAGAAGTGAAGTTTGACCATACAAAATCTAAAGTTTAAGAGCTGCTCAAATGTTAAGCAGCCCTTACATTTTGAGTGACGTTTCAGTATTCGGGGGTTAGACGCGTACTGAAGGTTCCGTACAAACTCGTGACATAAACGGCCATATCTTTTGACTGCGTAGACTTAGAGAGTTGAATTTTTCACAGCATAAAGGGACCACATAGTTGAGAATGTAGTTTTAATTTGAACTCGATACCTCCACGTCTTCCCGAGATACAGGGTTTTGACAAACAGACAGACGGACAACAAAGTATTCCTGTAAGAATTAAGTTTTTGCCTTTTCAAATCAAATCGAAATATTTATATTTCTGTAGCTGTGCCCAGCGGTTTCACCCGCTGCTCACTTAGGGGTATGTAAAATAGATGTTGGCCGATTCTCAGACTTACTGAATACGCATAAAAAAATTCATAAGAATCGGTCGAGCCGTTTCGGAGGATGTATGGGAACAAAAATTGTGACACGAAAATTTTATATATTAGATTAGAAGATAGGCCTCCATGGGCACTTATAGAACGTCGAGAAAAGGTGCACAGAACCGGTAAGAAAGGAGGTTTTGAGGTACGGAACCCTAAGAACCAGACAGTGACCCTCTCAAATGACGGGGTTTTAATAAAGGATGCCTTACAATGATATTAAACCAAGTACACACACACCGGTTTTATTGTAACAAGAAAATTTCCAGACGAAACCGTTATTCATCATTATTTGATGACCGTTGATTTTCAAGGTTAAAATTGTTATTTTACCTTCGACTGCCTCGTTGGTATAGTGGTCGCATGCGCAACTGCTGCTCGTGAGGTCCTAAGTTCGATTCCCTGGTCGGGCAGTGTTGTTGGGTTTTTCTAAAAGGTTCTCAGTAGTGTAATGACTGGGTTTTTATCTAGTTAAATAAAGCGCAGATAATAGTTTAAGAATTATATTTTTTAAATCATTTAATTTACATGACTTATTTCAAAGACATTTTTCTATTCTCCTTTTAAAAACGACCAGAGTATTAGAACGTTATGCTCTATCAGCCAGCATTGCTTAGGTTATATAAAACCTCTTACAGTAGCAACTACGTAGTCTAGATGGTAATATTGCAACTTGAATCCTGCCGCGGTTGCGGATTGTTCGAAAGAGACCGCGGCCTCGGAACATAAAGGGCAATGGAAGGAACATGGGTGGATTTAAGCCTGTACAAGTCTTACACTGCCCCCCGCTCCGCCCAGAGCGGGGGAAGTTATTTGTTAATTTCACATCCGCAAATTAAAACCCACGAAACTGGAGAACTGATGAAAGAACAGAGGGTCGATGATTTATTTAAAAAAAAAAAGCATTAATAACTATTATTCACTAGCTGTTCTCCGCGGTTTCACCCACGCTGCTCAGCACCTGTTGGTCGTAGCGTGATGTTATATAGCCTATAGCCCCTCAAGAAATGGACTATCCAACACTAAAAGAATTTTTCAATTCGAACCAGTACTTCCTGAGATTAGCGCGTTCAAACAAACAAACTCTTCAGCTTTATAATATTATTATACAGGGTGTTTGGAAGATCGATGCAAAGCCGTGAAGCAGACCTAGTATAGACTATTTAGAACCATTTGAACCTAACTTGTCTTCGGCGAAGTGTGACTATTTTTTTTAAATCAAATTTTAATGATTTTTGATGATAATCCTAAAATTTTGCAGTTATTTGCAAATAATTAGTCAGTTTGAAAGATAAATCATTTATTTTTTTAATTTATTTTATTAAAGTAATGTCTGAACAATCAAACGAAACATGATTAAGGCATCTGTGTCATGAGAATTTTTTTTTTTAGACAGTTGAAGTTAAAACTTCTGTTTTTAGATTAAGAAAACAGATTTTTGACAGTTTAAAAAAAAATCACGGATCGTGCTTTTTCTGTTCAAACATTTTTAAAGACATGCCTAGTTATTAGACTTTCTTTTGAGGTATCAATTACGCAGATAGCTTACAAATTATTGAAATTAGGATCTACAAACTAAAGTGAGGGAGAAAATTAAAATGTATCGGTGAAATAATTAAAACAAAATTTTAATACAAATCATTTATTTTTCATGTTCAAAATGTCCGCCGCGGTTCCTAACACAAGCACGGGCCCGTCTTCTCACTTCCGTTGTTGTAATTTTCAACTTCATCTCTAGTTTCATTGTTTCAAATGCTGAATTTATTCTCGCAATCAGTTCTTCTTTAGTATTTATCTCTACGTTTGTATAAACTAGTTCCTTGGCCCGACCCCACACGAAAAAGTCAAGCGGCGTTAGATCGGGTGACCGGGCGGGCCAAGGGATTGGTCCGTCTCTGCCGATCCAGCTGTCAGGGAAGCAATTGTTTAAGTGCTCGCGTACATTCAATGTCCAATGCGCTGGACAACCATCTTGTTGGAAAATAATTTCTCGGTCTCCTGTGAATATTAGGGCCCCGGATTCCTCTACAAGCTCTGGAAAATCATTTTGTAAGAATTCCAAATAACTATTGCCATTCAAATTATCCGGTAAGAAATGGGGCCCAACCAGTGTTCTGCCGATCACTCCGGCCCACACGTTGACCGAGAATTTCCTTTGAAATGACTTCTGCTTTTTCCAATGTGGATTGTTGTGTTTTTCAGCCCATTGATGAAGATTGTGGAAATTAGTTATGCCTTCCCTAGAAAATTTACTTTCGTCTGTCCACAAGATTGACTTCAGAAACCATGCATTTTCAATGTCAGAGTTAAGAAGAAAACGACAAAACTGTATCCTTCTCTGAGGATCTCGCTCTTCAAGACCTTGAACGCCCGTGCCATGATACGCATACCTGTTATTTTGGTGCATTGTATTCCACACTTTCCAATGGGAGATGTTTAAATTTCGAGCTACTTTTCTAGTGCTGGTATGTGGATCAGCTTGAAATGCCGCTAAGATATCTTGTTCGATGTCAGTACCATGTCTACCTGGATTGACTCCAGGTTCCACACGGTGTATCCCATCTGCAGCAAGCCGACGAAATGTGTTGTAAAACACTCTTACGTTCGGTACTCTCCGATTAGGATAGCGTTCTTGGTACATCCGTCGTGCTAAAGATCCATTGCCGTCTGCTCTGCCATACATAAAAACGATGTCAGCATATTCCTCGTTCGAGAAAGTAGCCATAGTCAGTTCTCACAAAAACGGCTGGTAACGCACTAAAAGTTCAACTTAAAATAAAAGTTCAAGAGTCACGTGCAGGAGCGCAAAGGGCTACAACTGAACACGATGAATTGTCACGAAAAAGGAGATAACGTCTAGTCACAAGCGCAGTTGTTACTCGACTGAGTAAACTGGCGTCCCTTCAAAAAAACAGGTAGTTACTGACCCTATCTAAAGAAACACGACCCTATTGTCTTACCAATAAAGTCGTTTTTGCTGTGAAATGTGTTCACGTAACTAGGGGTGCGCGGGCGCTACCTGAAATTGTCAAAGTTATCGCCATCTTATCGCTCGCGTCACGCGTCGGCAGTGTTAGAGAGTCTCCCCTAAATTTTATTTCGAATGTCCAAAATTAAAGTTATCTTCTTATTTTTTTTTAACATAAAATCTATTTTTTAATAAGTATAATAATAAATGTTATTATTTTAAAGCACTAGTCTCGTTTTATCACCCTATTTAAAATGTTTAATTTTCTCCCTCACTTTAGTTTGTAGATCCTAATTTCAATAATTTGTAAGCTATCTGCGTAATTGATACCTCAAAAGAAAGTCTAATAACTAGGCATGTCTTTAAAAATGTTTGAACAGAAAAAGCACGATCCGTGTTTTTTTTTTTAAACTGTCAAAAATCTGTTTTCTTAATCTAAAAACAGAAGTATTAACTTCAACTGTCTAAAAAAAAAAATTCTCATGACACAGATGCCTTAATCATGTTTCGTTTGATTGTTCAGACATTACTTTAATAAAATAAATTAAAAAAATAAATGATTTATCTTTCAAACTGACTAATTATTTGCAAATAACTGCAAAATTTTAGGATTATCATCAAAAATCATTAAAATTTGATTTAAAAAAAATAGTCACACTTCGCCGAAGACAAGTTAGGTTCAAATGGTTCTAAATAGTCTATACTAGGTCTGCTTCACGGCTTTGCATCGATCTTCCAAACACCCTGTATAGTATAGATTAGATGAATAAAATTTAATGTGGATGGGTATAAGAGTACAGGAAGACAAAAGAAACTATAGATGGACCGTGAGATGGAGGATATGGGAAGAAAGGAGGTATCTTATGAGCTGAAGAGTCATAGAGAAGTATGGAAGAAGAACCAATCCTTACTAATATTTTAAAAGCGAAAGTGAGTTTGTTTGTTTGTTACGTCTTTCAATTTTGATGAATTTTGGTACTGAGATAGTTGGGATCTTGGAGACGGATATAGACAATTTTTAAGTGGGAAATTAGGGAGAATTAGGGTACAAAAGGGAAAACTAGCATTGCTATTACAATCAATAAGGCGTAAGAGCAAAAACTACAGGTAACATGTACCTGCAAATCAGGAAAGTGGAACTGTGTTATCCCGAATTTAGCGCAAAACCGCGGGCAAAAGCTAGTTAGTTATAAGGGCAGGAGAATGGAATCTCTTTTAAAAAGCATTTACAAATCTTTAAAATCATAACATTAAGCAACTAATCAATTTTCCACACTACAAACTACAGTTATTTAAAACATTCACCGACAGGAAATGCCGGCAATGTATTACAAGCCACCCACACACACACAAGGTCAGAATATACAGATTATACACACGTCAACCGCAATACGCGTCACTAAACAAACATACATAGACAAAATATATAATAAACTGTGCCAGGTTTTAACGAAACGCGGCGAAAATTGGAACTAACGGCAGAATGTTCTGTATTTGATTGCGTTGCTTTACAAAGTGGCGCCACCCTGGAATACGAACTGTCATTGGCGATTACGTCTAAACGTCATGATTGTTTTTTTTTTTATATAGTACGTGTTTACGTCATTTTCTTGAATGAAGTTCTCTCGACACTGTTACTCATTCGCATTTTGATATATTAATGCAGACATCTGTTTTTTTTTTTAATTTTATTTTCATTATGTCTTTAAACATGGGAGGAATTTTTTGATGTTGTATTTTCTTGTTTATGTAATTTCGTTCTTGTTTCATGTTTGGAACATTATTTAGAAAATTGTTTTGTCTATGATTCGTTTTATGAATGTTTTAATGAAACTGTTTTCTGATTTAGATCAGTTAGATGCATGTTTTTAAATGTATGCACGCCTGTAATTTCTAAAAGCATAGGCAGAGGGGTACCTAAAGTTACTCATATTTCGTCAGTTTTGTTAAATTCATAAACCAGGCGAGACTATTACCATCAACAAGGCAGAGTTTTTTGTTTGCGGATGGGTTTTCATCAAAAAACTTCCCCCGCTCTGGGCGGAGCGAGGGAGGAGGTGGGAGTGAGGTGGTCTTTCTTCTGCCGGGCTGCGGTATCTCTTTCGAACAACCCGCAACAACCATGGGACCAGAGCTCTCTCCGTGACTGCTACTAAGAAATTCCAGACATAAAAAGTTTACCCGACCCAGCATTCGAACTCAAGACTTCAGCAGTCACGTTTCCAACCACTAAATCAAAGAGTCAGTAGATTTAAATCATTTGATTTGACTGTTAAAAATCTTGCACCTCGCAATATACGAATCATCATCTGCCCAACTTTTTCCCAACTATGTTCACCTTCCAGTCTAAGGATGCAGCTGAATACCAGTATTTTATATGGTACGACTGCCTAAGTGACCTCATTGACCCAGTTTAAAAGACTAGTTGACGCCCACGGCGTCGCCCGCGTGATGATCGAAAAAAAAGTATCCTAAGTGTTATTCCAGACTATAATCTACCTCTGTGCCAAATTTCATGAAGATCCGTTCAGAAGTTTTGACGTGAAAGAGTAACAAACATATCCAACCATCCTCAGAAAAATTCGCATTTATAATATTACTAGCTTTCGCCCGGGACTTGGTCCGCGTGGCATAGTTACTTTAGGCTAACGCTAACTTAAACCCGCGTGGTTCATTCATCATCACCTTCCCGCCCTTGTCCCATTCTATTTGTGGTCGGCGCAACACGGTTTCTCCTTCCATTCTTCCCTATCAGACGTCACGGCATCATTTACTCCTTTCTCCTTCATACGATTCCTTACACAAACTCCAAAATACATTAAAAGCAACAAAATATTTTTACCATCAAGCTTTGTGAGCTAAAAATCTATACAATGTTAAAATTACATTCTCTTTTTGCATCGTCCGAGCCCCAGTCAACTAAAAATCGATACACGTGCCGATTTTAGACCACATACGAGACGAGCCAGTCAAAATTTTATAAAGGTCTCATTTGTTACCTCAATTTTTGTCACATATTTGTGTCATTGGCCTCTAGGGTACATGTTTGTCTTGCACATATGTGTTTCAAAAGGTTAATACCTATATGCTCTATCGCCATTTGGCAAACCTTGAGATAAGACTTATGCGACTGGATTAGGGACCAATTTTGAGCACCGTAATTTAGTATGGGCAATTTTTTTTGGATAATTGGAA
Organism: Ochropleura leucogaster; assembly: GCA_958449745.1. Classification (NCBI taxonomy): domain Eukaryota; kingdom Metazoa; phylum Arthropoda; class Insecta; order Lepidoptera; family Noctuidae; genus Ochropleura; species Ochropleura leucogaster. The sequence goes on from OY288227.1 coordinate 1,955,498, forward strand.
GATTAGAATGACATGATCTAGTCCAGGGGTGTCTAAACTATATGGGACCCAGGGCCAATAAAAATCACTAAATACATTGGTGGGCCGCAAAATATTTATAAAAATAAAATACTGGTAATAATAATATCGTTATTTTATTATCTACTTTTTCATTAATTTGTCTTTTACAATTTTGTCAACATCAACCTTAATATTAGTGGTAGCTAGACGCAGTGCGTGTTTTAAATAAAGTTAAGAAAACTAGTTAAAGCTATTATTAATTGAAAAAAAGTATTATTATATTATATGCAGTGGGTACCTACAGATCTCTTCGTAGTCGGTGTAACCGAACTGGACTTTTTTTTGAAGTCAGTTAATAAGGTCCTACGCCGCAATAGCCCAAACCGAGGGCCGCACGCGGCCCGCGGTCCATGTTTTGGACAGCCCTGATCTAGTCAATCATGTATTGTCATCAAAACTAAACGAGTATGGAAAAAACCAGTTTTATCTAAAACCGGGAAGTGAGTCAAATTTAACTTCTAAGATTTGGTTACAGTTGTAGTTAACAAAAGCCTGTTACAAAACGCGTTACGTCGCTTTCAAGAAACGTAGTACACACGACGGCACATCAACCTACAAAAAACCATTTTAACCTGATCCCTCTACTACGAAAAAAAAGTGGCAACACTGCCCGAGTGACATGTAAAATTTTGGCTCCGTATTTTAAAATTAAATTTAATTAGTAAATAAGTAATAAGATAGTGTAATTATTTGCTCAATCGGATTGTAAATGTGTAAATGCCCAGGATTATTGTTTTCCCGATAATCCATAAAGTTTTTCGGTAATACATCGTTACCGGTAACCTTCAAACATCAGCTGACGTTTTACCTGTACTTTAATATACGGACAATTCAGGGAAGTATTGTTTACTTTGATTAAATAATAGCACACACTCGTCACTTTAATTATTTAGCACATCCATGCCAATTCTAGATTTAATTTTGTGCTGATTTATTACCCTATAATGGTTCTAAATGGCTTTGTTGACAACCTAAAATTGTAATTAATAATCACAACAACATTGTGATAGTCTTTCCATAACTCTGGTATTCATATATTCATGCTTATTAATAACATTAATGATCATTTTGTCTAGATATAATATATGAATGAACTATATTAATTTATTTTTCTTGTGTTTTTCATCTAAACAGCCTACCCACTTAAGCAAAAGTATAAATAGGTTGATAAAAACCAGTAAAATTCAATATTCTTTTAGATTAATTTAATATAAAGATAATCTTTTAAACTTAATAAAACATCCTACCTCATTTAATTTCATATCTGAACTATTTGCCCTTTGTTTTTTTTTTTTTTTTTTTTCCCCTTTCACCGCTAACTTTTCTGTATTTGTCTATTCTGTTAGTTCTGACCGTTTCTTTATTTCTATCTTTCAGTAACTAATCCTGAAACCATGCCTGTGATGACCCGTAAGGCTACTGCTCAGGAGATGGATCTTAAGTTAAGAACGGCCCTCCAAGAACTTAAAGAATCAAAACTCCAAGTCCAACAACTGTTACAGGAGAGAGAAGAAAGTGAGGTGGAAGTCGTCAAAGTTAATGGCAAAAACTCTTCCTTGAAAAGGCAGTTAGTAGACCTTCATCAGCAATACTTGGACGTTGTTGATGAACGGGATCAGCTGAAGGTGGTCACAGATGGTTTCAGCAATTGCAGTAATTTGTATGAGGAGGCTTTATCTAAAATTAGGGACCTAGAAGATGAATTAATTCATGCCAATAGTCGCATCTTAAAGTTACAGAGACTAAAAGAAAGTACTCAGGTTATAGAAACAAACCGCTTATATACAGAATTGTTAAACAGTAATTGTAACTCCCCTTCCTTAGTAACTATTGATTTGACTGAAGATTCCTTATTGAAACAAAATTATACAGTAAGCAATAAAAAAATTAAAAAATATGCTAAACTAAATAGATTAATTAAAAAATGTTATCAATTTAGGAAACAATATAAACTCTTTTCTAAAAATATTCCACTAAGAAAAGAGCGTGTTGATTTAGTAAAAAAGTTAAAAAATTATCAAATCAAATTAGAAGACAGTATTAAAATCTATAATATTGATACTGAGCATTTGCAATCTGAAATAGTGGCACTTCAGGAATCACTTAGTTCCCTTTCTAGTAAATATGTGAGTTCTCAGAACCAAATAAGGGAACATATTCTTGCAGCAAATGAGTTGGTGATGTGTCAATGTAGTTGCCAGACAGTTTCCAACCATGACACTATCCAGCCTGAGGTAATGGAGGACCCGTCCCAGGCTGAGAATTTGCCTCTGGACTGTCTAATAAACCAAGAAACAGTTAATATTCCACAAAATAACTTACAAGTGGTACAGACTGAGATATGTGAAAGTTGTGAATGTTCTCACTCAGTAATGTTCTCAGATAGTATTGGAAGGGGTGTAGGTAAATTATTAAGAAATAACCTGAGCTTTCCTAGTCAAAATAATTGTATGCCAGGGTTAACTTATAAGCAGATAATGGCATTAGTAACAAGAAATGTTTATAGCAAAAATACTGATCTAACCATATTTATAGGAAATAGTTCAAAAATTAAGAAGGAAGACATCACAGATAGTGTAACTGAGTTGTTAAAGTTGAACTGTCGTAAAATAATATTGTGTGCTTTTCCATACTTTGAAAAACTATCAAAACGAATAAATAATTATATTCACATGCTGAATAAGCATGTTCATTTTTTGGTAGGTCACTATTGTGACAAACTTATGTATCTAGATATTAACAACGTTGTTGATAAACTTAGGTCGACACGGGGTAGTGTGTTTCTACCTACTAGTTGTAGACACAAAATAGCTAGGCTATTAGCTTATAATATTCACTCGGACATAAATATTATGTCTATGTTTTCTTCTGTTATTATTAACACTGCAAATATTAGTACTTCTACTAATAAACCTTTTTACAAGGAAGGCGGGGGAGTATTGTCGCTCACTCCGGCTCATTTAAACTAGCTAGTAAGACAACAGACACCAAGGTACCTTCTGGCTCTCAAATAGTTAAATTTAAAAAAGGGGCTAAGCAGAACTCCTTGAAATTATTTCATCAAAATATTCAAGGTTTCTCTTCAAAACAACTAGAGATTGAATTGTTTTTAGAAAAAACCAAGTTTGATATTGTATGTTTCACCGAACATTGGCTAAAAGATCATGAAATGTTAATTAATTATGAAAATTACAGTGTAGGCAGTTGCTTTAACCGTAAATCTAAGATGCGTGGGGGGGTTCACTAATCTTAGTCAAAAATAGTATTAAATTTAGAAGTCGTTCTGATATAATTGATCTATCGGTTGAACATAATATTGAATTGTCTTGTGTTGAGCTGGATAGGCATGTCATAGTGTGTGTTTACAGGCCCCCAAATTATCAAAACTACTCGATATTTGAGTCAGTAATGGAAGATGCTTTGGCAAAACTTGCAACAGGTAATAAATCGCTAGTCATCTGTGGTGACTTTAACATCAATATTTTAGATGAAAATTCAAATAGCAGTAGATTCTTAAATCTTTTTAAATCATTTAATTTGTTGAATGTGTTTTCGGAGCCAACCCGAATTACTACAAATACCGCTACATGTATTGATAACGTTTTCTGTTGCTGCGACTTCTTAGATAAATCCATTGTAAATTACCTTCCCTCTGATCACAGCGGTCAAACCGTCGTTTTCGAGTCCTACACATCATCACAAAAAATTCAGATACAGTCTAGACAAATAACACCAAGCAATTTAAATAAATTTAACAATAATTTAATAAGTAATCTAGGCATTCCGGGATATGATATTAATAATGTAAATCATTTTTATGAGGAATTCTTTTCGGTTGTCTACACAGAGTTCAATGATACGCTAAAACTAAAAACTAAATCTATTAGCCCAAAGTTTATGTTTAGTGATTGGGCAACTAAGGGTATAAGAAAAAGTAGGGAACGACTGTTTGAGCTTTACGGCCTTAAGCCTTACATCAACTCGGAAACATTCAATCGCTACGTTGCTACTTACTCAAAAATGTTTAAAAACACCTGCAAGGTAGCTAAAGCCTTATTCATAAGCAACAAGATTAAATCCGCTGATAATAAAATTAAGACGGTTTGGAAAATAATCAATAGCGAAACTAATAGAAATAGAAAATATAATAATGATATTACACTAGAGTCTTCACGTGGTCTTCTAACCACTAAAAACGAAGTTGCTCAAGAATTTGTGGATTTCTTTACTAGTATCCCAATTAAAACTACAGAAACGTTAAATTCCTCACCCTTGCTTTCTGTTGAGTTATTAAGAGCAAACGTTTTACCATGCTCGGTTGAGTTTCAGTTTAAGCATATTAACCCCACTGTCGTCATTAAAGCTTTTAAACAAATAAAAATCAAATTAACCGAAGACCTTTGGGGATTGTCAATTAAAGTTTGTCAAGCTATCATTGAGACTATAGCACCGTACTTAGCCTTAATATTTAATTTGTGTGTGGACCAAGGAGTCTTCCCGGACCTTATGGTACAGCTACAGCAAGGTAATACCACTGTTCAAATCTGGGGACAGTAAAGACACCAATAATTATAGACCCGTATCCGTTTTGCCGGTTTTCAGCAAGGTTTTTGAAAAGGTAATGCTTAACCAAATGCTCAACCATTTTAACACCAATAAAATATTACATGAAAAGCAGTATGGTTTCACCAAAGGACGTTGTACCACTGACGCCGGTGTCACCCTATTGAAACACATATTTACTGCGTGGGAAGAGGCACAGGATGCCATAGGGATCTTTTGTGACCTCTCAAAAGCATTTGATTGCGTGAACCACGAAACCCTTCTCTTAAAACTTGAACATTACGGCCTAGGGAAACTTGCCCTTAGTTTAGTAAAATCGTATTTAAATGATAGACAGCAGCAAGTACAAATAAATGGTGTCAATTCAATGGGTTTAAATGTAAAGATGGGTGTACCACAAGGATCGATATTAGGTCCCTTCCTCTTTTTAGTATATATTAATGATCTACCCCATTTATTTAAAAACCAACCACAAATGGTGTTGTTTGCTGACGATACCTCTTTAATATTTAAGATAAACAGACGTGCCACAAATCCTGACGACGTAAATAATGCCCTAATGCAGGTACATAATTGGTTTACCGCTAATAATTTAGTATTAAATGGGAAAAAAACGAAGTGTATAAGATTTGCTCTACCAAATGTCAAAAACAGTGAGTGTGACATAGTATTGAATCAAGAGAAACTAGAATTCGTCGAAAAAACTGTTTTCTTGGGAATAACACTCGATTCAAAGCTACAATGGGGTCCGCATATAACATCTCTTGCAGGACGCCTTAGTTCAGCAGCATATGCTGTTAGAAAAATCCGTCAGTTTACTGATGTTGATACCGCGAGACTAGTCTATTTTAGTTATTTTCATAGTATAATGTCATACGGTATTTTACTTTGGGGACGGGCTGCAGACATCGAGTCTATATTTATTCTGCAGAAAAGAGCCATTAGAGCCATATATAACCTACGTAGGCGAGATTCTTTAAGGGAACAGTTTAAGGATATTAACATCATGACAGTACCTTGTCAATATATTTATGAAAACATCATGTATGTCAGGAAAAACTCGCATCTTTTTAGTAAAAGAGGTGACAGACACAATTATAATACTAGAAATAGGGACCAATTAGTTCAACCAGGTTTCAGGTTAGCTAAAGTAGACTCATCTTTCATGGGGTACTGTTTGAAATGCTACAATAAAATACCTCCCCACATTCTTCAACTGAATGAAACGAAATTTAAATCTTGTATTAAACGCACACTATGTAGGCAAGCATATTATAAGTTGGGGGATTATATTGATGATAAAAATGCTTGGCTCAATGCTGGTCCTGCTCCTCAAGCATAGGGGTAAACTCATTACTAAGTATCCGAAGCTATAATGGACGCTGCAGAAGATTGTAAGACTATCTTTGCAATGTATAGAATCAATTCTCTAGTATTGTATAATTATTAAGCCCATATGTGAGTGCTATGTATTATCATTGACTTGACGAAGCCCTGGTGGTTAATAGTGTCATGCTCACTTAAATGTCTCACTGATGGTGGCGGGTGTGTCGGGTCATTTAGCTCCCTTCAAAATGGTCGAGCTGAATGGGGCTGATCCATACGTCATGTTCGTGAACGGGCGCTGTCAGTTGGGACTGGTCATTTTTTAACTACCACGGTCATTTTTATTTTATTTAGATTTAAATTGAATTTTGTTTTTTATTTACTCTGGACGCTCTTACTGTGCACGTCTTTCTACATCGTTCTCACATATTTGTATAATCTCAACACGAATGATGTAAATACTATTTTGTAAAAATATTAGAATTTAAAAGAGTGTCCATGGAGTTTCTTGCCCATTCTTCTCCATAGAGATCAACGCTTTGGAATGGGCAACTGCAGTACTTTCACAAGTTATTATGCCTTGTGACCGGGACTGTAGATTCATTTTGTTTCTTGACATTCAAAAGTGCCTGTAATGGTCTAATTGAAATAAATGATTTGATTTGATTTGATTTGACGGTGTGCGATCCGTAGTACAGAGATCAGATATAATAGTTTAGAATAGGTTGACCTGCCGACGTGTGCTAGAGTAGGAGCGACTTAGAAGGGCTCTGTCTGTCCATTTCTTAACTTCCGACCTGTACCGCATTATGAAATGTATAAAATATCATCGATAATGATACTTACTGGATTTACTTTTATGATGTTTTACAAAATATAAAAAAAAAATATGCAAATCAACGAAAGTTATGTAAACTTTTTTGTAAAAAAAAAATGGTAGTTTTTCTTTTAAATCAATTTGAATATTGGAATGTTTGTTATAAGTACATAGAATATTGCTAGTCCGTGACCGGACACATTGTATATAAATAATGAGTATTTGTTTTTGGCATTAAACATTAGTGCAGCAATGAACTAAACGTTTCAAGAGGGAAGCAGCTATATTTCGTTAATGACAGATGGATAGCACTTATCCTTGATTGTGAAACACAAACTATAGACAGATAGGATCTTGCTGGTACCTGGGCATAACGATCTATCCGTAACCGGAGATAGGTTATTGCAAACGGCCGTAAAGCTACACAGAATCCGATGACATTAGGTACAAAGCAGACCACAACCTGAATTAGGACAAAGGATTATTGGAACGAAGTTCCTTATCGCGCGTTGTGACAGGCCCCCCCTTTCACTACGCGCTAGACGGAAAAAATTCTTACGAAAAGTTGTCACGACACTTTTTGCTATAATAAGCTATTGTAAGCTATGCGGCGTCGCATTTTTCTCTGTCTATCTGTCTGTCTGTCTCTCTCTCTTATAGAAGGAAAGGAACTTCGTTCCATCCGGGTGTCCATCCGTTCCATTTATTTGTAGGTATATACATATTTTTTATATTTCTTATCAAAAACAAAAAAACATTTAAATATATAAAAGTAGTAGCCCACCGGTATCGGGAACAGGGTCCAAGCTACCGGCGGTCAGGGTTCCAGAGAAAGGAACCTTCTAACAATACGAGCCGTGACCAGGAGTATCGCTTTCTGTATCAAGCCCTTGATCCAGCTGCATAACGAAAGCCTTCTCAGGTGTTGGTTGAGGCTCATGTGAAAATCATAATCATAATTTGCGACTTTTAAGCGGGCGAAGACGCGTTTTAAAGCTAGTCCAGTAGTTAGTGAGAAAGCTTTGACTGGAATTTAATATTATGAAGTATTCTGATATAAAGTGCGCGGAAATTTCTTGAAACTATTTAATTCTCTTGAGAACGTGTTTTATGAAAATTCCTTTGAAGAGAGGTGCTACTTGGGTTTACGTAAGAAAACTCCTCTACCTTGTTGGTTAGATTTTATATCAAGGCATGGGGTAATTAGCTGGGGCTCGTGCCGAAATAATAACAACCGCACGGGTTCATCTTTATGTTAAAAAGCCAATGAAATTTGCCTTCTTTGGATTGGGAAATCTATACTAATATTATAAAGCTGAAGAGTTTGTTTGTTTGATTGTTTGTTTATTTGAACGCGCTAATCTCAGGGACTACTGGTTGGAATTGGAAAATTCTTTTAGTGTTGGATAGTCCATTTCATGAGGAAGGCTATAGGCTATATAACATCACGCTACGACCAACAGGTGCTGAGCAGCGTGGGTGAAACCGCGTGGAACAGCTAGTCATCAAATAACTTCCCCCGTTCTTGGCCATTTAAGACTATAATAATGTACCACGTTCAGACAATTAAATGATTTTGAATTTGGTGGAGCGGAAGGGATTGTCAGACTGTTACTAACTAAAACCCAACCATGTTTCTTCTTTTGCCCTTTACGAAGACCAAAAAGACTAAACAAAACGAATCCATCTTCCTCCAACCCGATTTCTTCTCTTAACGTGGTATTTGTAAACACGTATACATACTTGGCACGCGGCGCGGGCCGCTGAACGCGAATTATTAATAGACGGCCAAATGTAACGTGACGTCACATGCGCGTGCGCTGCATGTATTACAGGAGGAGTTACGAGCGGTAATTAGCTTTATGGGACGGAGGGAAATGGGATTCTGGTTCAGCAAAGATACGGAGGAGGTAAAGAGGAATGTTGGTAGCGTTTAATTATTATTATAAATTGTTAGTACTTAACTATATACAAATAAGTTTGAGCAAAATATTTTATGTTTTGAATATGTAGGTCCTAAGGGCCAACCGATTATCCCGATAAAAATGATCTTATGTAGCAAATCATCCTAATATAAATTATCCTAAGTCGCAAACTATCCCGATTACAATTATCTTATGTAGCAAATTATCCCGATATAAATTATCCTGACTCAGAGAAGCAAGTTACACAGATGTTTAAGCTAAGTTTTCCCTTTTCTTCCCGCTTTCTCATTCATTTTTGATTTAAAAAACAAGTTAGCTTATTCCGTCTCCAGGGTCCCAACTATCTCTGTACCAAAATTCATCAAAATCGGTTTAGCCATTTAGGTGTGAAGAAACAAAGTCACTTTCGCTTTTATAATATTAGTGAGGATTTAACACGTCAAGCACAAAGAGAGTACAGAGGCGAGTTTAATGCCATAGGCATTTTCTACAAGCCTTTGGGTGACGCAAAGACGAATATTGATAGGTGTAAAAATGAAAATAAATCTATACTAATATTATAAAGCTGAAGAGTTTGTTTGTTTGAACGCGCTAATCTCAGGGACTACTGGTTGGAATTGGAAAATTCTTTTAGTGTTGGATAGTCCATTTCTTGAGGAAGACTATAGGCTATATAACATCACGCTACGACCAACAGGTGCTGAGCAGCGTGGGTGAAACCACGTGGAACAGCTAGTAATGGATAAAAAAATTACGGATTGATGATTGCGGAAATAAACGCCTTTAGATTGAAAGAAGACGGAGGCATATTGGACGCCCTTTAGAAAGATGGGCCCGATTTTTATATCGATAAACTCTGTCGTTTTTTAATAGCTGTAGCGATCTTGCATCTTTGACGAATATACCAAGTTCCATAGAACAACACTATCTATAGTACGGCCAAAGAGAAGCGATACCAAATGTAAACAAAACCCATGCTAAAACCCCATCTAAAATGGCCGCCCGAATGTTGGCGAACCCGTCTTAACGTTGTCATGTTTTTGCCGGGAGAACGAGACATTACGACAAAGGCACAAGATGGAAAGAGCTAAATATTCGATTTTCAACGCCACAGTCGTTCTTTAGGTTAATGACCTTTCGTATCGCTTCTCGTTGGCCGTACTTTATACGTCATATTATAAAGAGGAAAGATTTGTTTGTATCGAATAGGCTGCAATATTACTGGACCGATTTTAACCATTTCTTCACTAATAGACAGCAACATCATCAGGAAGTAACATAGGCTATACAACTTCAAGCTTCCACCCGCGGCAGCTGGACAGCTAGTTAGTCATATTTTTATTCTGTTAGTCTTGTTTCATTCCATTTTAATGATAATGTTTAATCTTGGTTAGTTATTTATATTGACGGGCCTGTTGGTCTAGTGGTTAGTGGCCCTGACTGCTGAGCCGGAGGTTGTGGGTTCGATTCCCACCCAGGACAAACTTTGTGTGATGAGCATGATTGTTTGTTCTGTGTCTGGGTGTGATTTATCTATACTAATATTATAAAGAGGAAAGATTTGTTTGTTTGTTTGTTTGTAATGAATAGGCTCCGAAACTACTGGACCGATTTCAAAAATTCTTACACCTTTGGAAAGCTACATTATCCCCGAGTAACATAGGCTATATACCATCACGCTACGACCAACAGGTGCTGAGCAGCGCGGGTGAAACCGTGGGGAACAGCTAGTCTATAATATGTATGTATTTATAAATTATATAAGTATGTATATCAGTTGTCTGGTTACCATAACACAAGCTCTGCTTAGCTTGGGATCAGATAGTCGTGTGTGAGTTGTCCCAAGATATTTATATTTGGAAGCCGACTGCAACATAGTCGCAAAAAAGCTAAGCAGATGATGTTCAAGATAGCAGTTATAAACTGTTTTACTCACAAAAGCTGAATTAGAACTAGCCCTAAGGGCAAACAAGGAAATATGACGATGGAAATTAGTCATAATCTGGCGGAGACCCAGAAACCTGTCACAGCGCTCACGAATCTCGCGTTATACCAATTTTTAAAACACATCGTTGAAGCACGTGTCTCTCTTGTTTATTTTACACGTGTTTGGAGACCGAGGTTCGAGGTTAAGCCTGCGAAGACAAAGTCAGTAAAGGAAGGGTGGGCATTGATGTCGATTCTGTTGACGCAAACTAAACTAAAACTACTCACTAACATTTTTGTTAAAATCCTGTCTAACAACGTTTCATTTTCAGGAATAGGCGATTAAAAAAGAAATGTCCGCCTCTTAGATTACCTATCTATGCCTACTAATATTATAAAGCTGAAGAGTTTGTTTGTTTGAACGCGCTAATCTCAGGGACTACTGGTTGGCATTGGAAAATTCTTTTAGTGTTGGATAGTCCATTTCTTGAGGAAGGCTATAGGCTATATAACATCACGCTACGACTAACGGTTGCTGAGCAGCGTGGGTGAAACCGCGAGGAACAGGTACAAAGAAATGGACTATCCAACACTAAAAGAATTATCCAATTCCAACCAGTAGTCCCTGAGATTAGCGCGTTCAAACAAACAAACAAACTCTTCAGCTTTATAATATTAGTATAGATAGTATAGATAACCTAAAAGACGGACTAAATATACTGTAATTAGGTACTTTGACCCTGGAACAATTTACATGAATGAACAATTTAACCAAGTTTGACAGTCTAGAACAAAAGCAAAATATCATGGTAGATATTGGGAGATATCTTGGCTGTCCCAGGCTAAATAAAAAAAATTAGAGGTGTCAAGGGACACCCGGATGGAACGAAGTTCCTATAGAAATGAAAATATCTGGCTTGCTTTCTATAAGAGGAGAGAGAGACAGACAGAGAAACATGCGACGCCGCACAGCTTACAATAGCTTACTATAGCAAAAAGTGTCGTGACAACTTTTCGTAAGAATTTTTTCGGTCTAGCCCCCTTTCACAACGCGCGATAAGGAACTTCTTTCCAAAAAGTGACCAAGAGCGAGTTAGACTTGTGAACCGAGGCTTCCATACAGACTTTCGCCATAAACAGCCATATCTTATGATGACGGGCCTGTTGGTCTAGTGGTTAGTGGCCCTGACCGCTGAGCCGGAGGTCGTGGGTTCGATTCCCACCCAGGACAAACTTTGTGTGATGAGCATAATTGTTTGTAGTGTCTGGGTGTGATTTATCTATAATATGTATGTATTTATAAATTATAAAGTATGTATATCAGTAGTCTGGTTACCATAACACAAGCTCTGCTTAGCTTGGGATCAAATAGCCGTGTGTGAGTTGTCCCAAGATATTTATAATTTATTTTATTTATTTATTGCATATTAATTTCAACTCGATACTTCTTCCGGCCACCGTAGATGTGGTCCTGTGGACGGTGAGCCATGGGTAGTTCACCGTCCGTCCGTCTATTGACAACAGGCCGTGTCGACAGCGCGTTAGTGTTCAGCAAAGTGATGTCAGCAAAGCAGAGGGGCCTGCCAGGGCCACCGTCTGCCGAGGTTGCGCGTTGTTCGATAGAGATACCGCGGCCCCGGAACATATAGGGCAATAGAAGGAACATGGGTGGGTTTTAGTCAGTGTAAGACTGACACTACCAACCGCTCCTATAATATGGATAATTAATACAAAATTCTGGGTACAATTTTGTAGCCAGATCTTCCGTCTTATCATCACCACCCCAACAAAATAGCAGGAAAGGTAAAACAACGTTTATGGTACATCGTAGTATGGCTTTATGCCAATAAATCTCATCGGGTTGCGTTGTTCAAATTATATGTACATATGTGTAACACATGTGTTTTAAACACTCGTGCGCATACATGGTTAAAGCATGCGCAGGAGTGATTTTTAGACACCAGAGAGTCTAAAATGGCCGATTTAGCAGTACGTATTATAGGTTTAAAGATATTATGTATTCTTAATAAAAACATCACATGTCACTAACTTGAGAACAATAATTAATACTTTAATACTAAATTGGGTTCGATAACATCCGTTAAAACTAATTAAGCTAACTGAAACTTAACTAAACTAAGGGTATTTTATTGTAAAGTTGTGGTCCTTCAAATGTTATCTTTTTTTGCCATAGTCCGGGTTTTTGGTAAAACTAATAAGCTGCTCGCCGTGAGCTTCGTTGACTAAGCCTAGAAGGAGAAATGGGTAAATATAATAACTTTTTTTTTTTTTTGTTAAAGGTAGTATGTGTTAAGAGGAGCTCGTGGCGTAATAATAGCAGCTACTCCGGTTGATCTTTAGGTAAAGCCGCGCCTGCCTAGGTTGGTCTGTGGATGGGTGACCACCCGTTACATATCGAGTTTCCTCCGTGCCTCGGAAAGCACGTTAAGCCGTTGGTCCCGGCTGTCATTTGTAGATCTTTGACATTATAGGTAGTCATTGTTCCGAAAGACTGCCAATCAGTCTGACCAAGGGGTATCGCATTACCCAGTACTAACTGGGTTGTGGAGGTCAGATAGGAAATCGCTCCTTGTAAATTACTGATATTCAACCGCATACGGTTAGACTGGAAACCTATCCCAACATAGTTAGGAAAAGGCTTGGCAGATGATGATAGTATGTGTTAAAAATATACTTATAGTTTTTATAGCGAAATCGTGCAAATAACGTTATCTGCAACAACTTTAGTGCCGTCAGCAAGCAATAAAAGAACCTAGTAGCACTGTAGTGTATTGAATACGGAATATCGTCACCGTTACATCAGTTACAAGAATGGGAGCATCTGCAGCGGTCAATGTCGAGTGATGTGCTAGTGAGGGGAAAGTATCGCTGGCTGGAATGTTTATCGATACTTTCGTTTTGAAATTAAACGTGATTTTTTTGTTTCTTTCTTTAAAGATAGACAAATCATTTATTTTATGCAGCAAAAGACACAATACAGGAATTAACCTCTAGAGCCCCAGCGGCACAATAACGTGCCAGCAAACAAGTATTACCGTTGAGTCCCGTTGGCACAAATTTGTGCCACCAAACCCCGACGGATTTAAAACTGTATTTGTAGTAAAGATAAGTCTTATAATCAGATTACGCTTACCATAAGAGCCCGCCCGGCGGTGCTTAGCGGATAGTTGACGTAAATAATGGCAGGCCTTGAGAGGTTAACACAAAAAATATTAAACTTAGATAAAGAATAAAAAAAAAGGTAGAAGTTAGATTGACCATAAACATTTAGACACATCACATACAATTTATAAAGGTCGCCCACTACTGGGCGGTGTGTATCTCAAGATTGCACCAAATAGGAGTCCAGCTCAGCATAATGCCAGATAGACCAACTGACCCTGGTATTTTGCTGAATCCTGCTAGTGACACACGGATGTCGAGAAAAAGCTATGATCTAAAAAGAACAAATTACGACGAAAATGATATCGGGGTAGGTCATGGTTAGAAGGCCCCAAAATTGGTATAATTCGGTATGTGAAGTTATTTTCGGACATTTTTATTTAGTAGATTGGGCCTTTAATAAGCAACATAGTTCATTATTTTGTATTCGAAACTAGTTATTTTTTACATGTTCCTTTTTAGAGGTCAATATCACAAAAACCTTTGAGATGCCAATTTTACTATTTCCTAGTAGTTAAACATACAGACCAATATGTTATGAGACGACTTCCATATCTCGTGGGTGTATTTCAGAATTATAGATAAATCACAGCACAACACTACGCCATAAACGCCGGAAATATCGCGTAAAAGCTATCCATCAACAGATGCCCCGTCGCAGACTCGCAGATTTTCACATAAACTATATTCAATCTTTACGTTTGTTTTTGACGAAACATGCACGAACAATAAGAAACATTCATTATCTGCCTAGCCTTTTCCCAACTATGTTGGGGTCGGCTTCCAGTCTTACCGGATGCAGCTGAATACCAGTATTTTACATGGAGGGACTGCCTATCTGACCTCCATAACCCAGTTAGTACTGGGTAATACGATGTCCGTTGATAAGACTAGAGACACTGACTGCCTGTAGCGACTGTCAAAGATCTACAAATGACAGCCGGGACCAACAGCTTAACGTGCTTTTCGAGGCACGGAGGAAACTCGGTATGTAACGGGTGGTCACCCATCCACAGACCAACCTAGGCAAGCGCGGCATGAGGGGCTGCTATTACCTAGCCACGAGCTCCTCTTAACAACAAGATACATTGAAAGTATTTAAAACTGTTTTTATCACGGATGTACGTATGTATGGATGACAATGATGACTGGTTAGGTAATGTCATTTTAAATCCAATATGGTGGATTTACAAAGATGGCGGTGTAGTTTTTATTAATGCATTCTCATGATATACGTTTCTACATTTATTATACGTACACAAGAATGCGTGTTTTTAGTCCTTTGAAACTATCATATTTTATTTATCATTAGTATGCGGAATAACCGAATAATTTTTTACAGCTTTAAAGGACTACAGACTACAGAATTAAGTATATGGTTTTAATTTCGACTCGATATCTTCATGCGTTTCCGAGATAAAAGGTCTTGACAGAAAACAAATTAGACGGACAACGAAGTGATTCAATAAGTGTAGGTACGGAGTTTAAACACATTACCCTCTTTTGCGGTGCGCAGTCGGGTAAAAATAGTGAGATACCGCACTGGTAGAATAAATGACAAATCTACTAATCTTTGTATGTATAACTATTTTCCTCTTTAAACCTTTTTTATTGTTTAAATGGGGGAAAACCAATAAAACAATAACATCGATGACATCAGTTTCAAACCTTTAGATAAAATAACCTTGACTGATTCACATCACAACGCCGCCATTAAACCAACTCAAAATAATGTTATGCCGATAATAAAAACATATTTTATAAACAATAGTTCATGAGTTTATAATTAATTCTGTGTGGAGTAAACATTGTTTTAGTTGTAATCCTTACTAATATTATAAAAGCGAATGTGAGTTTGTTTGCTAAACTTTCACGCCTTTTTTTTTCGGGGGGAAATCATCCAATGACTTCCCCCGCTCTGGGCGGAGCGGGGGGGCATGTCAGACTTGTACTGACTAAAACCCACCCATGTTCCTTCTATTGCCCTTTATGTTTCGAGGCCGCGGTATCTCTTTCGAACAACCCGCAACCCCGGCAGGCGGAGGCTCTGGCAAGCCCCTCTGCTTTGCTGACTCTCTTTGAGGCGCGCGTGAAACACGAACGCGCCGTCGACACGGCCTGTCGTCAATCGACGGACGGACGGTGACCCATTGCTCACCGCCCACAGGCCCGCATCTACGGTGGCCGGGAGTCGTCTCGCGGCGCCCGGCGCCATGGACGTCTCCCGCGAACTTTCACGCCTAGATGGCGAATTTTGATGAATTTTGGTACAGACATTGTTGGGACCCTGGAGACGGACATAGGCTAAAAAAGTGAGAAAAGGGGGAGAATTAGGGAAAAAAAGGGGAGAGAAAGATATTTTTTTTCGACCATCACTCGTGTTAATCTTAGCGTTAGCCCAAAGTAACTATATCACGCGGACGAAGTCGCGGGCGGAAGCTAGTTAAAAGTATAAAGGTAAGGATGGCACAACACTGTGGGTTTGAGTGAGTTCAGAACACAAAGGGCAAAATAAGGAACATGGATAGGCTTTAGCCAGTACCGTATATTATAATACTAGCTGTGCCCGTTGCAATGCCATCTTTTAAGTTGGATCAAACTGCACACGGTGTGCAAATTTAATTTAAAATCGGTTAAGTAGTTTAGGAGTCCATCGCGGACAAACCGTGACACGTGATTTATATATTAAGAAGATTATAATTAATATTATTTTATTGTCATTTTTGCTTTTTCTCTGGACGCTCTTAATGTGCACGTTTAACTACATCGTTCTCACATATTTGTATGATTTCAACATGAATGATGAAGCCATGAGCTTGTAAAATTATTCGAGTTTACTCCTTAAGAATCGATTTTCAGAGGGGTAAAACCTACTAAAGTAACGAAAATGTGTCACGTTTTTGGTGGCGCACCTTTAGTGCGCAACTTTCTAATTTGGCTGTGAGTGTATTAAGATGTACATATGGTATGCTGTATAGGTGATTATACCTATATACTATATGTTATTGGGCTTGTTTGTTTCTATCAGTGTCGATGTATTTATATTGCTATTTTTTTCATTAATTTGTGAATTTACCCTTTCATATGATATTAATCTTTTTTCAGTTGAATAAACTCTTTTTGCGTATGGTTAGATACTCGTACTTAAGGAGTAAACTCCAGTCGTGCGTCGGAGCTGACACACACACTTTCTTTTTTTTATGTTTTAAAAGAGTATGCATGAAGTTTCTTGCCCATTCTGCTCCATAGAGATACAACACTTTGGAATGGGCAAGTACAGTATTTTTGCAAGTTATTATGTCTTGTGATTGGGTAGCAGCATCTCATTTGTTTTTATGATATTTAAAAGTGCCTGTCATGGTCTAATTGAATGGCGTCCTCACCTACCGCCTGACGCAGGTCCTCACCGGACACGGAAGTTTCGGGAGGTCATACAAACATTTGTTCCGAGCGGGGATCGAACCCGCGACACGCAGGCCAGCAGTCTATCGCTCAGCCTCTGCGTCAACCGTGTTGTCAGTTGTTTTTTTCACAGCGTTACCGAGATAAGTGCTCGTGAAAGACAGACGGACAACAAAGTGATCTTATCGGGTTCCGTCCTTTTGAAGTACAGAATCCTAAAAACCAAACCACAGTTAACATACAATAATAACTCCAAGATTAGGATCCACGTCACAGTAGCCGGATTTGAAGCGAAACACTTCGTAAATTATCACTGTTTACACCATACAATGCATTGAACTACGGAGATTTACGAGTCAAATGAAGAGTTAGTGTAAAAACATGTTGAACTGCTTGCTGAAACTGAAAACTACGTCAGGATCAGGGATCTGTTGGCCCGGGGTTGCAGGTTGTTCGAAAGAGAAACCGCGGCCCCGGAACGAAAAAGGCAATAGAAGGAACATGGGTGAGTTTTAGTGAGTAAAAGTCTGACATGCCCCCCCCCCGCTCCGCCCAGAGTGGGGGGGGGGCATGTCAGACTTACTTGATGAATTTCCACCCCAAAAAAATAAAATGCGCTGGTACTGCTGCTGCAGGTGCTGAAAACCTCAAACGGCGCAAATATCACAATTTGATTGGTAGTCATGTTTTTGAGCCGTTTGGGGTTGAAACACTAGGGCCATGGGGTCCGAGTGCTCATGTAGTATTTCGAGAAATCGCGAAGCGGTTGGTCAACTCTTCTCGTGACCAGAGGGCTGGCCTGATTTTTGCACAAAAAAAAGCATTGCCATCCAACGCGGTAATGCTGCCAGCCTTCTGGGCACTTTTCCTGTTGATTGCGATACGGACGAATTTTTCTATAATTTTCTATTTTTTACTTGGTATATATTTTTGTGTATATTATATAATACTAGCTGTGCCCAGCGGTTTCACCCGCTGCTCAGTTAGGGGCATGAAAAATAGATGTTAGCCGATTCTCAGACCTACCCAATATGCACACAAAATTTCGTTTAAATCGGCCCAGCCGTTTCGGAGGAGTATGGGAACGAAAACTGTGACACGAGAATTTTATATAAAACTAGCTGTGCCCAGCGGTTTCACCCGCTGCTCACTTAGGGGTGTGAAAAATAGATGTTGGCCGATTTTCAGACCTACCCGATATGTCCAGCCGTTTCGGAGGAACGAAAACTGTGACACGAGAATTTTATATAAAACTAGCTGTGCCCAGCGGTTTCACCCGCTGCTCACTTAGGGGTGTGAAAAATAGATGTTGGCCGATTTTCAGACCTACCCGATATGTCCAGCCGTTTCGGAGGAACGAAAACTGTGACACGAGAATTTTATATAAAACTAGCTGTGCCCAGCGGTTTCACCCGCTGCTCACTTAGGGGTGTGAAAAATAGATGTTGGCCGATTTTCAGACCTACCCGATATGTCCAGCCGTTTCGGAGGAACGAAAACTGTGACACGAGAATTTTATATAAAACTAGCTGTACCCAGCGGTTTCACCCGCTGCTCACTTAGAGGTGTGAAAAATAGATGTTGGCCGATTTTCAGACCTACCCGATATGTACACAAAATTTTGTTACGAACGAAACGTTGGGAACGATAACTGTGACACGAGAATTTTATATATTAGATATAAAGGTTGTATATGGGTGATTATACAAAAGTTGGGTAACTCTTAAGGATATTTTGTTTACTACAGTTTTTAAATCAGATCTCTGCAAAATCGGGTGTTTATGATAGCTAATCTAATGAATATATTGTTCCAAATCGGGCCAGTCACTTTTTTACGTAGATTGTGAGATATTTAGAAAAAACAGAATTTGACTGCCAGGGGACTGACGAGGGTGACATAGTACTGATAAAAAGCACAATTTCTTAAGAATTATAATGGACTTTAATAGAACTTAGGAAAATCTCTTAGGATTTAATTATAGCACATATTTTTAGATATTAAAATCATAAAAGCAATTAAAAATAATAATTAATACTTGGAGAAAATACTATCTTAGTCTTCTAAACAGCCTTAGTATTATTTTGAGGTAATTATACATAGCAATATGTATTTTTCTATTTATTGTTTACTATTTCTTAAAGCTGTTGATTCTCCTATATCTCCCGCGGCGGCTGGATTGGCTTGAGGTTCTCTCCCTCAAAGGCCCGGCCACCTCCTTTGCTAGAATCACTGCTTCGTAGAAGGAGGTGACCGCTTCCCATTCCCTCTCGCTCCGAACCATGGACTGAACCAGGGCCGGACGCGAGAGATCGTCGCCGCCGCCGATCGCCTCCACGAGGGCACGGCGTTGCTCCGCCCAGAGCTGGGCAGACCGCCACTGTGTGCTCCACCGTGTGTTGCGGCCGTGAGGCATACACACACAGTGGTGACACCTGCTCGGAGCAGACCGCCACTGTGTGCTCCACCGTGTGTTGCGGCCGTGAGGCATACACACACAGTGGTGACACCTGCTCGGAGCAGACCGCCACTGTGTGCTCCACCGTGTGTTGCGGCCGTGAGGCACACACACACACAGTGGTGACACCTGCGCGGGGCAGACCGCCACTGTGTGCTCCACCGTGTGTTGCGGCCGTGAGGCACACACACACACAGTGGTGACACCTGCGCGGGGCAGACCGCCACTGTGTGCTCCACCGTGTGTTGCGGCCGTGAGGCACACACACACAGTGGTGACACCTGCGCGGAGCAGACCGCCCCTGTGTGCTCCACCGTGTGTTGCGGCCGTGAGGCACACACACACAGTGGTGACACCTGCGAGGGGCAGACCGCCACTGTATGCTCCACCGTGTGTTGCGGCCGTGAGACACACACACACACACAGTGGTGACACCTGCGCGGGGCAGACCGCCACTGTGTGCTACACCGTGTGTTGCGGCCGTGAGGCACACACACACAGTGGTGACACCTGCGCGGGGCAGACCGCCACTGTGTGCTCCACCGTGTGTTGCGGCCGTGAGGCACACACACACAGTGGTGACACCTGCGAGGGGCAGACCGCCACTGTATGCTCCACCGTGTGTTGCGGCCGTGAGGCACACACACACAGTGGTGACACCTGCGCGGAGCAGACCGCCCCTGTGTGCTCCACCGTGTGTTGCGGCCGTGAGGCACACACACACAGTGGTGACACCTGCGAGGGGCAGACCGCCACTGTATGCTCCACCGTGTGTTGCGGCCGTGAGGCACACACACACAGTGGTGACACCTGCGCGGAGCAGACCGCCCCTGTGTGCTCCACCGTGTGTTGCGGCCGTGAGGCACACACACACAGTGGTGACACCTGCGAGGGGCAGACCGCCACTGTATGCTCCACCGTGTGTTGCGGCCGTGAGACACACACACACACACAGTGGTGACACCTGCGCGGGGCAGACCGCCACTGTGTGCTACACCGTGTGTTGCGGCCGTGAGGCACACACACACAGTGGTGACACCTGCGCGGGGCAGACCGCCACTGTGTGCTCCACCGTGTGTTGCGGCCGTGAGGCACACACACAGTGGTGACACCTGCGCGGGGCAGACCGCCACTGTGTGCTCCACCGTGTGTTGCGGCCGTGAGGCACACACACAGTGGTGACACCTGCGCAGGTCAGACCGCCACTGTGTGCTCCACCGTCGGTAGCGGCCGTGAGGCACACACACACAGTGGTGACACCTGCGCGGGGCAGACCGCCACTGTGTGCTCCACCGTGTCCTCCGGGCGATCGTCACAATGGTGACACCTGGGCGTTTCCTCCCGCCCGATTATGTGCAGGAACCGCCCGAAATTTCCGTGGAGGACCTGCGTCAGGCGGTAGGTGACGACGCCATGACGCCTCTCCAGCCACTCCTCAAAGAGGGGACGTACCTAAATATAATGATGTTTTTGTTTGTATTCCGCTCATATAATGGGGTCACTTTTAATTCTGGCCAAGCGAGCCTTTTCGGTTTCTCTCTTTTTCTTACAATATTTTCTCTAGTGAATTTGTATTTAACGTGCCGCATGACGTTTTAAACCGAAATATGAAATAGAAATGTTTATACATGGTAACAATTAACATAAAAGTGCTCTAAAATGAACAAAAACATCAGTACCGTGGAAACACGTCAGTCCTCTGGCGCAATATCTGACAAAAGACTGACGCCAGCGGACTGACAAAAAAGACATTAATTTGAGTTTATAATCAGAACTTATGTTTTATTGGTCGTTTCGAATATCAACCGACTACATTTCGACAAATCATAGTTAAATATGTATAAATAAAAATAAACCTCAGGTTATCAAGAAAGTAACGACTCACCAAAAGACTGATATTTTGACTGGATCAGCACGTGAATACGACGTAAACTCAACTCTAGCACTGGTGCAGCAATGGTGGCCACGAAATGTTGCAGTCCACAAACAACTTCATTACCAACTTTAATATTTAAACAGGGTTTTGATTTTGAGTCGGTGATATTTGGCGAGAATTTTAAATTTAAACAACACACAACGGACTGACGAAAAAAACTAAACACAAAGTTTATTTCTTTCTTTTTCATAAAGTGGTAAATATTATGTTATGAAAGTTGCAGTATACATAACTGTGTACAACACAGATTGTAGAAAATTTAAAAAGTTTTCTTAAATCAATGCTAATGTTTAATACATAGTCGGTTGATTGCTGGTTTTAGGGATTGTGACATGCCAAAGGACTGACATTTTAAGGATTCACTGTATTTTTTTATTAATTTCTATTTCAAATAAAGAGCTGAAGTTGGGTGACCATATAAAGGACTTTTAATTGTTTGTAAATAAAATGTAATATCAATAAAATATAATAAAACTTTGTATCTATCGGCTGATGACATTGAGTTACCCAATTTTTGTATATTCACCCATATATTATATAGTAATATCTATTATTTGATGCAACAACAAGACACAATACAGGTAATCAATACGAAAAAAATTCAAGGAGATAAAAAATAAGTTAGATTGACTCATAGACAATTACACATAATACATTTAAATAACAGTCGCCCACTGCAGTTTTTTTTTTTATTAATGGCATCTCGCTGTTCAACCAAGGAGGTTGTTGTCTGCTTAACCGGGTGAATCCTGTGGGTGCCTTAAAATTTAAGACTTCCAGCCAGGGTATAAACTTACAAACTAAGCGACTACACCCTA
Organism: Ochropleura leucogaster; assembly: GCA_958449745.1. Taxonomy (NCBI): domain Eukaryota; kingdom Metazoa; phylum Arthropoda; class Insecta; order Lepidoptera; family Noctuidae; genus Ochropleura; species Ochropleura leucogaster. Next base: position 1,977,910 of record OY288227.1, read on the forward strand.
AGGGCACCCCCTGTGGGGTACGAGCCTCGGCTTACGGCGTCGCTGAGGGACAGCAAGGGACAGGCTGGATCTGAGTGATATTGTTTAAGGACTATTTTAACTTACTGGCTCAGCAGCGCGGGCTGACTCTTGCAAGGGACGGGTAAGCCCACTGCAGGGCGGTGTGTCTTTTTATAATGGACGTTTATGTCGCAAGTTTAAAAACACACACTATCACTATTATTGATTGACAAAGTGTATTATTCAGTTAGCGAATTTTTAAATGATACTTTTAGAATGTTGATATTTTATAAAAAAAAAGAAAGAAATTTCTTTTTTGAAGTAGAAAAAAGAAACTTCTTGCTTGCTAACGGCGGAACATAGATAGTTTCTGACTATTAATACTAATTACTATTTTACCATCTATTTTTTAATTAGGTTCATAAAATAAATGAAATTATATTTCAAAAGTTTGTACGGAACCCTCGGTGCGCGATTCCAACTCGCACTTAGCCTGTCTTTTCATCCATTGGCAACAATACCATATCATCCGGGACAAATTGTTTATCATCTGCTCATAGCCCAAGAGCGCTATAAAAAGCTTAAGTAGTGAAAAAATTGCCGCTTGCCTAGGTTGGTCTGTGGATGGGTGACCATCCGTTACATACCGAGTTTCCTCCGTGCCTCGGAAAGCACGTTAAGCCGTTGGTCCCGGCTGTCATTTGTAGATCTTTGACAGTCGTTACAGGTAGTCAGTGTTCCGAAAGTCTGACACCAGTCTTAAAAAGGGGTATCGCATTACCAAGTATTAACTGGGTTATGGAGGTCAGATAGGCAGTCGCTCCATGTAAAATACTGATATTCAGCTGCATCCGGTTATAGACTGGAAGCCGACCCAAACGTAGTTGGGAAAAGGCTAGGCAGATGATGAGTGAAAACATTACTATCATATTATTCACTGAACATCTTTACTCAAATCCTAATCCTATCCATGACCCTGGAATCCAGTGGTTCAATTGTGTAAAAACCCAAAAAGTAGTGAAAAAAGATCGGTACTTGATACAGTGAGTTTTGGGAAAAAAAAGTTGCCCCACACTAGGTATTTCTCCTGTATCGTGGGTGCGTTTACAAACATATAAATTCACATACACAAACAGCCAGACCCGGAAAAATTTTCTGTAGGCCATACAAATATATGTTCCGTGCGGGAAGCGAACCCGCGACACGCTGCGCAGTATCGTATCGCTCAGCCACTGCGCCAACCGTGTCGTGTTAGTGGTAACGAACGCAAAACCGAATAAGAAAGAGGGTAGATCGTTTTCTCTGCTCGTAAACATCTACCCGCAATAACTTCAGTTCATCCGTGATCATGGCGTTTGCAACATCGCCGAAATATCGGAAACTCGATATATCCTTACTAATATTATAAAAGCGAAAGTGAGTTTGTTTGTTTGTTACCTCTTCACGCTTTAATGGCTAAACCGATTGTGATGAATTTTGGTACATAGATAGTTGGGAACCAGGAGACGGACATAGGCTAATAATTTTTGAAAAAAGTGGGATGTGAGGGAGAAAGAGGGAAGAGAAGGGAAATTCCGCGTTGCTAATACAAATCAATAAGGCGCAAGGGGAAATGTGTTACCCCAAATTTAACGCGGGCGAAAGCTAGTAAATAATAAACATGGTAAATATCCCGTTTCAAGTGTTATTTACAATATAAGTAACCATGTCAGTTTCGACTTATATAGACTCAAATCAGTTTTACCTCATTATCTACTATCAACGCCAATGGCCTTCCTATCAAATGTCACGGCCGTTTGACTCACTGCATCTGATTCACTCGAAGGGGGAGAGCACCCCCCTCCACCCCTCCTTGGTGAAAACGAGTGGGCGGGACAAAGGTCAAAGATTTGCTTGATAAAACATTATTTATTGCTGAGCCTAGAAACCTAGGAAGGTAGATCGAAAGTTTCCTAAAAATTAGGTGGTATTTAGAAATGTTTACAGAAATAAAACGGAATCAAAGAGACTGGATAAGGTTAGGAATAAATAATCGAAAGAGATATGGCCCCGGAAAATAAAGAGCAAAAGGAGGAACATGGTTGTAGTCGGTACAACTCTGAGTCTCCCCCCGCTCCGCGCAAAGGTTGATTTTACAAAAAGTGGCCCTAGCCTAGCCCCTCTGCTTTGCTCTCATCTCTTTGAGACGCGCGTGGAACACTAACGCACCGACACGGCCTGTCGTCATTGGACGGATAGACGGTGAACTACCTATTGCTCACCGTCCACAGACCCGGATTTACGGTGGCCGGGAGTCATCTCGCGGCGCCCTGCGCCCGGGGCGTCTACCGCGGCGGCTGGGTTGGTTTGAGGTTCTCTCCCTCAAACGTCCGGCCTCAAACCTCCTTTGTTAGCATGACAGCTTCGCAGAAGGAGGTGACCGCTTCCCATTCCCTCTCGTTCTGAACCATGGACTGAACCAGGGCCGGACGCGAGAGATTGCCACCGCCGATCGCCTCTACGAGGGCATAGCGGTGCACCACCCAAGCTGGGCAGACCGCCACTGTGTGCTCCACCGTGTCCTCCGGGCGATCATCACGATGGTGATTATGTGCAGGAATCTCCCGAAGTTTCCGTGTCCGGTGAGGACCTGCGTCAGGCGGTAGGTGAGGACGCCATGACGCCTCTCCAGCCACTCCTCAAAAAGAGGGGACATACTGCCACTATTGTGGCGTGCCCTTACAATCACCCATATGCAGCCTTGTTAGGCCCATTGGTTTGGTATCAGGACATTATCAATCCTGTTATTAATGACGTTTAGCTAATTTACAAGGCTGCACTAATTATTCTCACAAAAGGCAACCTTCGCACGTCATGATACAAATCAATGAAAATTGTAAGTACCTACTCAGTACTGGATTCTGTGCTCATTAGTTTAATTAGCAGTTTTTCAGGGTAATGAGATAAGCTGTGCGGTTCGTAATTTAAAATTTTAACGGGAATTTTAATAAAACTCGGTTTTGCTTGGGGATTTGTCTGCTTGGAGTTTGTAAATTATTCCAATAACTATGAGATAGTAGTCAAATGAAGGATTTTAGATAACACAAGGTTTTGCTGAAATTTACAGATCTATGATCTATCTATCTAAATATTTTTAATAAGGCCATATCAGACACTACTCTGTGCAGTCCTTATGTAAGTTGACCAAGATTTTTGTCTGGACCTTAAAAGTAACCACCAAGTAGTATTGGTATGATCAGTTCTTTACTGGGTTGTGGAAGGCATAAAGGCTGTTGCTCCATGTAAAATACTGTCTTTAGCAAAATCCAGTAAGATGTGTCCCCCAATCAGTTAGGGAAAGTCTAAGAAGATGATATGCCTACGTTGCACAGGATAGCAAAAATCATGACCTATTCTAAACTACTATAACCTGATCTCTCTACTACGGAATGCACACTATAGTAGAGAGATCAGGTTTAAATGGTTTTGTGTAGGTTGATGACAAATGTGAAAACAGTATCTCAATATAGCCAGTTTCAATAAAAATTAAGAGTAATATCGCCTATTATGTGGTTTTAATAGAATGTCTTTTTTATTGATTAAGTACTAGTTGGAGCCCACGGCTTCACCAGCACAATGATTTAAAAATGTCTCCTATTTGTTATTCCAGACTATAATCTACCTCTGTGCCAAATTTTATCAAGATCCGTTCAGCCGTTTTGATGGAAAAGAGTAAACAACCATACATCCATTAATCCTCACAAACCTTCACATTTATAATATTATTGTAGGAAATAGTAGGATATGTAAAAGAAAGGAGCAATAACATTTAAGGGGCATACAGCTAAGGTGATAAGCAGTCAAATACATTTTCCTTTTTATGCTCAATCTCCATGCAACAACCTTAAAATCGGCTGAGAGATTGTGACTGGAACTGTAGCTTCATCTTTTTGTTTTGACATTCAAAACTGCCTGTTACAGTCCAATTTAAATAAATGCTTTTAGTTTGAGTTAAACTATAGTACGGCCAACGAGAAGCGATACCAAATGTAAACAAAACTCATGCTAAAACCCGATCTAAAATGGCCGCCCGAATGTTAGCGAACCCGTCTTAACGTTGTCATGTTTTTGCCGGGAGAACGAGACATTACGACAAAGGCACAAGATGGAAAGAGCTAAATATTAGATTGTCAACGCCACAATTGTTCTTTAGGTTAATGACCTTTCGTATCGCTTCTCGTTGGCCGAACTGTAGATGTTACCTGTGACTTTTTATGCTCTAGGTCCATAACCTTGCCTTATAACTGTTCTATTCTAATGTACCCATGTGATGATAGTTATCAAACAGAATCTAGACAAAATGCATGTTCGACCCCTACATTATGAGCGTGATAATATACAGCCTATAGATGTCCTTTGCCAGGCCGAAAGATTTTCTCCTGACCAGAGAACTCTTCAACAGTTGATACCAATATTGATAGCATTCAATTTTGATAGTAAACCTTATTTTTTTTTCAATTTTACTGTACTGGGAACAGGGTCCAAGTACCGGCAGTCAAGGCTCCAGAGAAAGGACCCTCTTAACAATACGAGCCGTGTCCAGGAGTACCGTTTTCTGTATCAAGCCATCCAGCTGCCTAATGAGAGTCTCCTCAGGTATTGGTTGAGGCTCTAGGCAATTAAGCCATTGGCAGATATGACTATCAGCACAATGGTTGCTGAGTCCACATCCCACATGTTGTCAACCTTGTGAGCCAAGTCAGTATACTTGATTAACAACAACAATTTTTGTTGTATTTTTTCTGTTTTTTCTTTTTTATTGTATTTCATCTGACATATTACATACTTACACCAGTTGAGTACGGGTTACTTCTGAGACGGGAAATTAAATATTCTAATTGGATTTTAAATGGCCAACTAGATGAGTAAAGGCTGTCAAAATTATTTTATTCCATATTGGTAAACAAAGTTGTTCAACAAATTGGTATTTCACAATATATTTTTGTTAGTTTCAGTAATCTTGTTTTTTTTTATATTATTAGTTTGGCAAGAAAGCTTGCAAAATCTTATTTCTAAATAGGTTTAGAATGTAATTGCAAAAATACAACTACTACGGTAGGTACATACTTAATTATACAGCTGAAATTCAGTTTGTCTTTGTATACCTATTAAGTATGTAAACATACATCTAGGAATCTTTTCGCTTACATTCATGATCTTTTGCCGTAGCAACAGCAACCGACGGACTAGTTAGTATACGAATGCTGAAATATTAAATACAATACAAATGTGCAACTTACGCAATTTTCTAATCCACACTAAAGTAATTCATATAAATCGGAATCACTGTCGTTAAATATAGATCGAAAACGTTGTCAAAAATAGACAATAAGTTATCCACTATACACACAAGTTGAAATATTGTCACATCATCTTGGGAATGTGAAACAAAACAATATATTTAGTGAACAGAACGCACCACACGGAAATTCAGTGGGAAACTGCAATAAAGTCGATTTTCCTTTCAGGATCGGACCACCATGTTACACTCCCGTTTTATTATTCACTAATACATTGTCCCGGTTATTTTATTTAACACAATCGTTCGTTTATATATGGCACTCATGCCCGAAGACACCACGTCCTTATATTTTAACAAATTCAACTCGTTTTTACGATATCACTAAATAAAATGATGAGTGAATGACATGAATTTTTGACATGCGCACTCCATTACGGCTAGCTCGCGACATCTTGTTTCTGCCGTATGCGAAATTCGGAACATTGCTCTTCTCATCTTGGTAAAAGTGCCGCTACTAACTAATAGATGTCGCTTAAAACATTTTTTTGCATATCTACATCTAGATGGCGTTACTGACTATAGTTATTTAATTGGCATAGAAAACCAAGGGTCGCATTAATTAAATATTACAATATCAGCTCAATGTCAATCTCACATTTACATCACACTTCGTTTCAATTAGTATTCTACGATTATAATTTTATCAAGCAAAGTATAAAAAGAGTAATTTAATCATCATTAAATCTGTTAATTACTTGCTTTGGGTACAAAACCAGTTATTAACGTATTTTATTCGTTTCTCTGTTTTATTTGAATGAGTTTCTGTTAAAAAGTCTTTGTGTTGACAAACCACCGGCCTCACATATCAACGTGGCGGATCAAACGTGCATATTTGTCCCAAAAATACGAATGACCAAAGAACGCGTGGTCGTAGACAAGAATGTTCGAAAAATGGATGTGGAATTAGCTATGTTTTTGTTTTAAAAATTAAGTAAATTTTTATTGCGAGTCGATCATGGTTAGGACAATTTGTCGCTTTTTTAGAGGTACAAAGAATGTCCTAGAACTAACTTGCCCACACAGAGATGACAGGATGACCTGCAGGCCTACTATGACATCTCAAAACTTATTCCACTGAGTGAAAGAGATGGTGCTAGACACCCTGTATAGCTCTGTCCCTTTCCCTCAGCGAAATAAGTTCTGCTTTAACACGTCATGGTAGCTGAGTGCCTTAGAAAGTAGTTATAACCACTTTTCAACGCTGAATTAGGTTGATCCAAACTCACAGTTTTGTTCTATTTCAGTGTGGTGTTGTCTGTTTAGCCACATGTCCTGATTAGACCGAACAGAGATTTGACTTTTTCGCATTTATTTCATTACTAGCTTCCACCGGCGACTTCGTCCGCGTGGCATAGTTACCATAAGCTAACGCGGACTTTAAACAGCGTGATGATCGAAAAAAAAAATATCTTTCTCTCCCCTTTTCTTTCCTCTTTCGCCCATTTTTCACACTATTTTAAAAAACAATAAGTAGCTTTTGTCCGTCTCCAGGGTCCTAACTATGTCTGTACCAAAAATCATAAAAATCGGTTTGGCCATTTAAGCGTATGTAAACGTAATAAACAAACAAACGTACTACCGCTTACATGTTATAGTAAGGATTTCATTAATTTTATTAAAACAAAATCATAACATCTGTTTCTTTTGGTCTTTGTCAGAAATCAGAAATATTCATTCGTGAAACACAGGTACAGTGGGTGTTGTATTACAGTGGGTAAAAGTGCGCAATGATGCGTTGTAAAATTGCAGTAATTATGCCACCTCCTAAAATCATCGTAGCTCCTCAAAATCAGGAGTGGTCTAAGTCGTTAGTTCTTAGAACGTGTTCAGGTAGACTGACGTCATACATACAAACATACATATACTCATACAGAGACACACTAGCGCCCTGTCCCTGGTTCGCGCGGTTTTTAACGGTTTGAGAACATTTGAAGAAGTTTCATTTAAACTGTTTCGTTATTTTAGTTGATGCAAAGGCGACTGAAGAGCATAACATCCCGAGGTTCGAGTCCCAGGCCAGGCAAAGAGATATAAATAAATAATAAATATCTTGGGACAACTCACACACGGCTATCTGATCCCAAGCTAAGCAGAGCTTGTGTTATGGTAACCAGACAACTGATATACATTCTTATATAATTTATAAATACATATTATAGAAAAATCACACCCAGACACAGAACAAACAATCATGCTCATCACACAAAGTTTGTCCTGGGTGGGAATCGAACCCACGACCTCCGGCTCAATAGTCAGGGCCACTAACCACTAGAACAACAGGCCCGTCATGACAATAGGTTCGCGTGATTCTTCTTATCAGCGTGTCATTTCCGGGGTTGCGGGTTGTTCGAAAGAGCCGTGTCGTGGGTGTGTTTACAAACATTTACACTCACATACACAAACAGCCAGACCCGAAAAAACTAACTGTTGGTACAAATATTTGTTCCATGCAGGGTTCGAATACGCCACACGCAGCGCAGCAGTCGATCGCTCAGCCACTGCGCCAACCGTGTCGTCGAAGTTTAAACGATCCAAGCACAGACAAGTGGAAGCGATTTCATTTTATACTATGGAAAGATAAAGAAGATATATAGATGTATGTATGTACATAATACATATATGTATACATAGGCTTGAGAATGCAGTAGATTATTATTACTTCTGTTATAAGGGGTCACCATTTGATGGTCTCGTAGGCTCAAGGTTAAGTAACGATCGTGAGGTTCTGAGTTCAAAATAGGTAGTATTAGGTTGTATAGAATTCATTCTACTGATATTATATTATATCCTACGTCCTTACTAATATTATAAAAGCGAAAGTGAGTTTGTTTGTTTGTTTGTTACCTCTTCTCGCTTTAATGGGTAGACCGATTTTGAACCAGGAGACGGACATAGGCTAATTTTTTTTTAGAAAAGTGTGATGTGAGGAAGAAAGAGGGAAAAGGGAAAACTTAGCGTTGCTATTACAAATCTATAAGGCGCTACCGAATTTAACGCGAGCGAAGCCGCGGGCAAAAGCTAGTAATATTATAATGCGAATGTTTGTGAGGATGGGGTGTTTGGATGTTTGTTACACTTTCACGTCAAAACGAGTGAACGAATATTGATGAAATTTGGCACAGAGGTAGATTATAGTCTGGCTCTGGAATAACACATATTACACATAGGATACTTACGCTTTTTTCGATACCACGCGGGAGAAGCCACGGGCACCAGCTACCCTACCATGACGTCTTAAAGGAGAACTTATTCCACTGAGGGATTGAGAAAGAGCTATACAGGGTGTCTAGCACCATCTCTTTCCCTCAGTGGAATAAGAACTGCTATAAGATGTCATGGTAACCCTTCAGGTCACATATTTAAACAACCTTTGTTCTGAATAGTTACAGTACTGATAGCAACATCTGTGTCACTTGTTTCATATACTTAGTTATTTTTTTTTATATTTTTCCTATTTCTTCCATAGATTCTTTTTGTCAATTCTTTGTGAATGAGCGAACATTATGGGCCTTGTATATTTATGTTTTGTAAAGTAAGCAATGATTTATTGTCGGGCCTACACTCTCCTCTCATACTTAGGAACTAACGCTGTAACAACAACATTGTAAAAAAAAAACAAATGAAATTAAAAGAGTAACCATAGAGTTTCTTGTCGGTTCTTCTCCATAGGAAACGACCAACCCGAACCGTGCACCTTTTCTCGACATTACATAAGTGCGTTTTTAACCGACTTCAAAAAAAGGAGGAGGTTCTCAATTCGTCTGTATGTTTTTTTTTTTTTTTTTGTGTTTGTTACCTCATAACTCAGGTTTGAGTGAACCGATTTTGATGATTCTTTTTTTATTCGAAAGCTGGTGGTTGTCGTTTGGTCCCATAAAAAAATATCAAGATCCGACAAGTAGTTTTTGAGTTATCTTTAATAATGCGTATTAGATTGACTTCGTGTACGTTGATGATATACTCATTCGTCGATTATATTTTAGAAGTTGTCGAAGACAAATGATCAAAAAATGCTATGTACTATATGGTTTGGAAGGTCATCGCAGTTTTTTGAGGTGATTGTATTTTAATTTGGTGATAGATATTCAGTGATATACAACGGCACTCTTTAATAAATGACAGCAAATCTACCGCGATTGCTGCAATCACATGTATAAGTATGGGTTTCGCCAGGGTAGGCAGGCGAGTGGGAGCAGGGTGACCGTATCCCCTAAGGGATGATGCATATGATTTCTGAATTGGTTTAATACTAAAGCATAATATAGATACCTAGTATTTAATCTATAGCTTGATGTGGAACTGAAACTTGTATCTAAAACGGGACTAAAGCTAAAAATTAAAACTTTTTAACCGTGTTTGCGTATTATATCATAATACTATAACTAAAAATGCTGAAATAAAAACTTTTTAGTAAAAAATAAAACCGACTTCTAAAAAAAAACTAAAAACTGGAAAATAACTTTATTTCCGGAAGTCGGTGACAAATAAAGTCAACGAAACCAACAAAAGCCACCGACTTCCGGAAATAAAGTTATTTTCCAGTTTTTAGTTTTTTTTTAGAAGTCGGTTTTATTTTTTACTAAAAAGTTTTGTGTATACCAATGTGCTTTTTTTAATATTCTTTCATTTATTGTTTTATCAACATTATAGTATAACTACATTTTTAAATATTTCTTAAAAACATAAATTTTTATTATTATCAATAAAACTTTAAATGCCTTGAGCATTTTCTACCAACAATGGTGATAGAACACCTCTGTCATGCCTCTTCGGGGTCTACAAGCGTGATGTTATATTGTACTAGCTGTTCCACGCGGTTTCACCCACGCTGCTCAGCACCTGTTGGTCGTAGCGTGATGTTATTATAGCCTACAGCCTTCCTCAAGAAATGGACTATCCAACACTAAAAGAATTTTCCAATTCCAACCAGTAGTCCCTGAGATTAGCGCGTTCAAACAAACAAACTCTTCAGCTTTATAATATTAATACTAGCTGTTCCCCACGGTTTCACCCGCGCTGCTCAGCACCTGTTGGTCGTAGCGTGATGTTATATAGCCTAAAGCCTTCCTCAAGAAATGGACTATCCAACACCAAAATAATTTTCCAATTCCAACCCTAGTAGTCCCTGAGATTAGCGCGTTCAAACAAACAAACAAACAAACAAACTCTTCAGCTTTATAATATTAGTATAGATTGCTATTCTAGTCGTATCTCAGTGCGAGGTTTGGCTAGCCTAGTCCAACAGCTGATATACTGTTCATGTTTAATGCATGTGATGACCCGGATGTGTTAGTCTAAGAGCTAGCGCTAATATCGACGATCCCAACGTTCACAAAAACCTGTCGAAATTGGCATTTTTAGGGTTCCGTAGTCAACTAGGAACCCTTATAGTTTCGCCATGTCTGTCTGTCCGTCCGTCCGTCCTCGCTTAATCTATGTGACCGTTAGCGCTAGAAAGCTGAAATTTGGTACCAATATGTATATCAATCACGCCGACAAAGTGGTAAAATAAAAATTAAAAAAAAATGTTTTATTAGGGTAGCCACCCTATATGTAAAGTGGGAAGTGTTTTTTTTTATTTCAACCCTAACGTGTGATACATTACCATTTTTTGGTAAAGTCAATAATTTCGGAAATAATCGCTCCAAAAGTAAAAAACAATGTGTCCCCCCCCCCCTATAACTTTTGAACCATAAGTCTAAAAAATATGAAAAAAATCTGAAAAGTAGAACTTTAAAAGGACTTTCTATGAAAATCATTTTGAACTTGATTGACACAACAGTTTTTGTACAAAAAAGACAAAAAGTTGTACAAAATAATTTCTGGACTAAGTTTGTAGTATAATCGTATATGCAAGTTTTTTTTTTAACTTTGTTTACATATTTTATTATCCTGAACGTATTTTTTTTCAAACAAAAAAAGAATTATTGAAATCGGTTCTCGCAATCCAAAATTACCACCGAAATTGCACGTCTTTGTATTAATTAGTAACCCAATTCCTCGAGAGATGGCGCTGTAGGTACTTATTACATTGGATCGGGTATTACCGAATTGTTCGGTTGGCCTCATAACTGGGAAAACTTATTGTGACGGACGGGAAACTACGGAACCCTACACTGAGCGTGTCCCGACACGCTCTTGGCCGGTTTTTTTAATTGTATCATTGGCTTTAGATTATCTATGCGCGCATGCTGACATACGATTTTTATTTTTATTTATTTACCTTGTTTAAGAAATCGTATATTATAAATACAACGAATAAGTGTCGTAGGAACGGTCATTTCTCATTTTTTCTAAGAAAACGTGAAAAAAATTATGTGTCAATGTCATCATAAAACTCTTGAAACTGTTAAAATATTGTTGAAAGAAAATATTTATTATTGCTCATTAAAACTATTTCTAGGGCGTTTTGAACACAAATTACGCTCTCCTGTAAACCTCGGTTTTTGACTTAGGCCCATAGCACACGGCGTATTTTAAACGCGCAAACGACGCGCGTTTCAGGAACGCGCGTCTTCGGCGCTGTAGATGCTGATGGTTGCGTTTGCATTGATAATACAAGCGCGAGCATGAAGTGCGTCCACGCGCGTTTGAAGAGATACAAACGCGCGTAGAAAGGAGCGGAATAGAATTTACGAACTGAACCATGTAATCTACTTTTTCTCTTTTTTTACTCAAGGTGATTACTACTACTATTCTACTATTACTACTCTCAATCCAACATAACACTACAAACACATCTGCTAGCTCCTGCACTAAATTCATTTGATCACACGGTGTTTCTTAACGATAAAAACTTAGTCTGCGCTTGCGCTCGCTGTGACGTCACGTCACCTTGCTATTACAAAGATATTCTGTGGTAACGGATTCAAAGTTACGATGATCATATCATCTCGCTTGTTTGTCTCGAAGGTGTAGACAGGCAAGTAGTAGTTCGGTTTCCTTTTTGCTGATGGGATATCAGACCAGTGCTAGTACAAGACTGACTAAAACCCACCTATGTTCCTTCTTTTGCCTTCTATGTTCCGGGGCCGCGGTATGTCTTTCGAACAACCCGTATCCCCGGCAGGCGATAGCCCTGGCAGGCCAGGACTGACGGACGGTGAGCTAAAAATTGCTTCCCAGCCACCGTAAATGCGGGCCTGTGGACGATGCCACAGGCCAGCATCCACGGTGGCTGGGAGTCGTCTCGCGGCGGCCGACGCCGCCGCCGCATCTCTCGGGAGCAGTAGTATAGCTTCAGGGTTCATTTCGGTTCCCTATAGTAGTAGTTAATTGTTTTGATTGCAAATGTCGGGAGCACATTAGGTATCTACAACTCTGCTTAACTTTAGGCACAGCTTTAGGGGATTAATAAATAAATAAATAAATATCTTGGGACAATTCACACACGGCTATCTGATCCCAAGCTAAGCAGAGCTTGTGTTATGGTAACCAGACAACTGGTATACATACTTATGTATAATTTATAAATACATACATATTATAGATAAATCACACCCAGACACAGAACAAACAATCATGCTCATCACACAAAGTTTGTCCTGGGTGGGAATCGAACCCACGACCTCCGGCTCAGCAGTCAGGGCCACTAACCACTAGACCAAGAGGCCCGTCAAAAAAAATTAAAACGTCGTTGTTTTCGTCACTTCGTTAATGTTTTCGCTATTGTTTGTGTTTTTATTTTGGTGTATCTGTGTACTTTTCCGCAGTGGTTTCAACCGCTGCAAAGCTAAAATAAAAATAAAATAGATTATGACCGATTCTCAGACCTTACGTCTAGAAATACAAATTTCATAAAACTCAGTCAAATGTTACGGTGGAGTATGCCAACTGACACGTGCCACGAGGATATTGTAAAATGTAATGTAGCTTCCGCCCGCGACTTTGCCCGCGTGGTATTGTTACTTTGGGCTAAGGCTAACTTTAAACCCCATGATTATCGAAAAAAAAAATCTTTCTCTCCCCTTTTCGTCCCTCTTTCTCCCCCTTTCCTCACTTTAAAAAAAATATAGCGTAGCCCATGTCCGTCTCCAGGTTCCAAACTGTTTCTGTACCAAAATTCATCAAAATCGGTTTGGCCATTTGGGCTTGAAGACTTAACAAATAAACTCACTTTCGCTTTTATAATATTAGTTTTTTTATCTTATGTACATAACATATTCTTATATAAGTAAGCCACATCACATTTCGGGCTCAAAATGTTGTAGTTTTTTTTTCATGTTGGACCATTAACATTCCTGTGTTTCTTGATATACCAAAAAAAGCGTTAAGAGCGATCGCTTGATAATGTTAAGGGTTCCTTACAAAACAATATTGCTGGAATAAGCTCACCCGTCTTTTAGTATCGTGTGTTCTTGCTACGAAATTTGACGGCACGGTTGGCGCAGGGGCCGATCGTTTCGACTGCTGTGCTGCGTGTAGCGAGTTCGATTCTCACACGGAACAAATATTTGTATGACCTGCAGATAATTGTTTCGAGTCTAGCTATTTGTGTATGTGAGTTTAAATTTTTGTAAACGCATCAGAGATACAGCAGAAATTCCTAGCGCGGGGCAACGTTTTTTTTTTAATTGCTGGGATTTTTTATGGCATTGAGGATTATAAAGTGCCAGGGTGCAATTTGGCCAGTATTGACGATTAGTGACGACAGGCCGTGTCGACGGCGCGTTAGTGTTGCACGCGCGCCTCAAAGAGATGTCAGCAAAGCAGAGGGGCCTGCCAGGGGCACCGCTTGCCGTGGTTGCGGGTTGCTCGAAAAAAATACCGCTGCCCCGGAACATCGGTGAGTTTTAGTCAGTTAGACTTTTGTTTTTGGAAGTTATTTGATAAACTAGCTGTTCCCCACGGTTTCACCCGCGCTGCTGAGCACCTGTTGGTCGTAGCGTGATGTTATATAGCCTATAGCCTTCCTCAAGAAATGGAATATCCAACACTAAAAAAATTTTCCAATTCCAACCAGTAGTCCCCGAGATTAGCGCGTTCAAACAAACAAACAAACTCTTCAGCTTTATAATATTAGTATAGATTAATGATAGTTTAGTCACTCAACTTAGAGAAAATGGTAATCTCGCTATTAAAAAATGACGTTTTTCACCAAAAATAGTTAAGTAAGTAGTTAAATGGTTGTCAAGCTAATTTGGACTGTCTTTAATCGCGACTAAAATGTTGTAGAATAAAGTTAGATGTAATTGGGTATGTATTTTGGTTTTACGACTCATCTTAAGGAACCCTACTTGCTTAGTCTGTTATACTGGTATTCGCACACATCCGCCCGCCGCACCATTTTGAATATCAAGCGATATTACCTACTCTGAGCCCGTTTTAGAGAAAATGTTGGACCTGGGAATATTCTTCGTATAACTAGAGTAATAAATTAACAAAAACTTGAGAGGTGTCAAGGGACACCCGGATGTACCGAAGTTATTATTTATTATGTACAAAAAACCTGTATGCACTCAACAAAAATAATCGCCGCGACACCAGTGTGGTGTCGCGGCGATTATTTTTCAATGATTTTTCAGTTCAATGCGAAATAGAAAGACGAAACCAAAATAACTGGCTTGCATTCTATGAAAGAGAGAGATAGAGAGACATACAGAGAAACACGCGCACGCCGCACGGATTACAACTATTTCAAAAAGTGTCGTTGCAATTTTTGGTCTTAATTTTTTCCGTCTACCCCCTTTCGCAACGCGCGATAAGTAACTTCGTGCCAAAAACCTAGTTTAGTAAATTATTATGTAAAAAAAAACAGTCAAAACGAAACTATAATTTTTAAGTTTAAATTAACAAAAATTAGGAATTCATTTCTATACGCTTTATAAAAGTAGAGAAACTGAGTTTTTTTCTTATATTTTTCTTATTTTACTAATTCTTTGTGAATGAGTGGATATTGCGGGTATTATAATTCCTAGAAACTTGTTATCTTTTATCTTATTTAACGTTTTTTAAAGTAAGCAATGACTTATTGTCGATCCTACGCTGTCCTCTCATACTCAAGAACTAACGCTGTAACAACAACATTGTAAAAACAAATGATTTAAAAGAGTAACCATGGAGTCTCTTGCCGATTCTTCTCCATAGGAAACAACCAATCCGAACCGTGCATCTTTTCTCGACGTTTTATATGTGTCCATGTAGGCCTATGTGAAATAAAAATATTTTGATTAAACCCCTTGTATGCCGGAACGTAGATCTACGCGAGACACAATGCGTTTTTAATTGTGACTGTAATTCCGGCATACAAGCGGTTAAGCCATTTATGTTCCGGGGCCGAAGTGTCTCGTTCGAACAACTCGCAACCCCGGTGGCCCTGGCAGGGCTGCCTTGATGCCATTTCTTTGAGCGAGTATGGTACACGAACGCGCTGTCGACACGGCTATTCAGTTTTATGGGGTTAGATTAGAAGCCGAACTCATCATAGTTAGTTTAAAAGACTAGGCAGATGGTTGCGGGTTGTTCGAAAGAGATACCACGGCCCCGGAACGTAAAGGGCAATAGAAGGAACATGGGTGGGTTTTAGTCAGTAAATCTTACATGCCCCCCGGTCCAACCAGAGCTGAGGAAGTCATTAGATGATTTCCCACCCGAAAAAAAAGGCTAGGCAGATAATGTGTATAATCCTTACTTATTATTAATATTATAAAAGCGAAAGTGAGTTTGTTTGTTTGTTTGTTTGTTACCTCTTCACGCTTTAATGGCTTAACCGATTTTGATGAATTTTGGTACAGAGATAGTTGGGAACCAAGGGACGGACATAGGCTAATATTTTTTTGAAAAAAGTGGGATGTGAGGGAGAAAGAGGGAAGAAAAGGGAAAACTTAGCGTTGCTATTACAAATCAATAAGGCGCAAGGGGAACTGTATTACCCCAAATTAAACGCGGGCGACGCCGCGGGCGAAAGCTAGTATATGTCATACAGCATAATAATTTTGCAGTAAATATAACTAATTCAACTACTGACATTAAAAATGACAGATTAATGTCAAATATGAACATAAACAATTGACATTAGATTTAATAAATATAGCACCTAACTGACATTCACGGTTTTTTTTTTTAATTTGAAATGCCAATTGAAGAATTATTGTAGAAGACAGCAATATAATAAAAAAACATAATATAGGAAACATATATGATTCGGCTATGATTATGTACTGTTGAAATTTATCACATATTTTTATCGAGCATTAATTTTCAATTATTACAAAAATATTAGCAGATCGTCCCTACAGACATAGAGAAGAAAATATGTATTATAGACAATAACTCATAAACTACCAAAGCAATATAAATAAAATTGATATGGGACCACCTGGGAAGTATACCCTATCAAACAAAAAACGAATTTTGCTAATCGGTCCAGCCGTCTATGAGTAAACGGTGTACATACATAAAAAAAGATTTTAACGAATTGAGTACCTCCTCTTTTTTTGAAGTCGGAAAAATGCTACACATAATATTACTACTTCTATATCTAATATATAAAATTCTCGTGTCACAGTTTTCGTTCCCATACTCCTCCGAAACGGCTGGACCGATTTAAACGAAATTTTGTGTACATATCGGGTAGGTCTGAGAATCGGCCAACTTAGAAAAAAAAATTATACCCCTAAGTGAGCAGCGGGTGAAACCGCTGGGCACAGCTAGTATTTTTTAAAATTACAAAACTATTCCCCCAATGAATGTGTTCTGCCCACACTACTTTGAATCGCTCGAATGACCTAGACTTACTAGTAACCTTTAGACGAAGTCTAGACTTTACACTGTGAGATCTAGGTTTTAACCCTGTCTTACTTTTTAATTATAGTGTTCTAGTTATTGTGCTCATTGTTGTTTTATATTTTCCATAATTTAATAAGCGAGAAAAATTGAAGATAAGATAAAGATAAAGATACTTTATTTTGCAAATATGGGTGCAGTACATGGTGGTAAATAACCAATCATTTACTCCTTACTCCTTCATATCATTCCTTACACAATCCATCCATCTTTTCTTTGGCCTTCCGCTCGCTCTCTGTACATCAACATTCAAATCCATCGCTCTCTAAGTCACATGTGCTTCGTCCCTCCTCATTAGGTATACCGACACCATTAAGTTTACAAAAACGCCATGTAAAAGAGTTATTAAGTACATATTTGCAGGAAAACCCCGGCTGTCACCACTGTGACGATCGCCCGGAAGACTCTGAAGCCACAGCCTATCTCCACAACCCACAAATGGCATACACAATTCCCTATCTACTTTCCATCTAAGTATTTCTAATTTAAAACGAACAAATATTCAGCAGACATCATTAAATATTCCGTGACAGGCATAACCTTGCATTCCTTTGCCGTTTGATTAAAAAAAAACTAACCAAACATGGCGGACCGGTAACAGCTGATTTATGATATTATTATTTGCGAACGAGAAAGGATGGATGAAGAGACGGAACAAGTATTGATCACTACGGTAGCTTAATGCATGTGAACAATTTTAAGTTAGCTGACGTTTCTCGCAATGTCTTCTTTGACCGTCAGTCTAAAATGATTAGTTCATTATTTCAAAAAAATATAAAAAAAGGTTTGAACTTGCCAAACTTCCCAATTCGGTGACTTGTTTGATTCATAGATACTTTTTGCAATCGACAAAATTTATTTTTTCCATTTGCGCTGTGCTGAGTGGTGACTAGGGCATGCAATACCGGTTTCCCGGTTTTAATTTTTACCGGTAAACCGCCCATTTTTGCGATTATTAAATTACCGGTAAAAAAAATATGTAACCGGTAATTTACCGGTTTTTAATAAGTTGAATTTTAAGTTCATTTTGATTGTATACGATTTGTTTAAAACACTATCGAGAATGTAAGTTGAAAGTTAACTTGAGTTTATGTGATCAATTACATTGCAATTGTCGTTTTTAAATATTATAAAGGAAACGTTGTAGCTGATTGAAAGTTAATTTGAGTTTATATACTAAATTGTTTAGTACAAATACTGCTGAAAATATTAAGTTGAAAATTAAGACTACTAAAATTGGTAGCTTACACACTGATTGTTTTTTATTTGAAAAACCTTTATAATTTGATTGTTTGTTAACATGTAATAATGAAAATTGATTAAATTATTAATGTGCTACATTTACCCTTGCCAAAAAAAATGTCATGTTTTTAGAATTTGTGTTCCTATGGTCATTTTAAGCAATAATATAAACATGTTTACCACCGATACTTTGTATATATATATATGTATTTATATTTTGCTTTAAGACTACTCAATGATATTGTTATTATATCACATTGAATAATACAAAAATTACCGTTTTACCAGTAAAAATATTTCTATTACCGTTTTTTTTACCGGTAATTTATTTTTACGGTAATTGCATGCCCTAGTGGTGACCTACCTGTCGCAGTCACGACGTGCAAGATATTTTTATTTTGTCCCATATTTGTATGTATTTGTAAATGTTTGTGATACTTTGCATGTTGAATATTTTTTTTTTGTTGCTCGACGTAATTTGCGACTAATAAATGTTTTTTCTTTTTTTCATTCATTTTTAGTTTTTTTTTTGACAAAAATTTTTAATTTTAAAACAAACAAAACTCACTGACTTCCAGAAGTAAACTTATTTTCCATTGCTTTTTGGCGTTTGTTTTAAAATTAAATATCAAAATAGACATTTCTGGTTTGTCAAGAATATTTATAATATAAAAAAGTGTCGAATTGATAACCAAGAACCATTTTTTAAAGTCGGTCAAAAATAGCGCAAGTTCGCAGGTAAGTTGGAGTTGTTAATGCTGTCGTCTTGCAGAATTTTCGTTTTGTAAAAAAAATACCGTTGTAGAAGAATGACAGGCCTGTTGGTCTAGTGGTTAGTGGCCCTGACTGCTGAGCCGGAGGTCGAAATCAAAATCAAAATCAAAAGTCATTTATTCAAATTAGGCTGATAATCAGCACTTTTTGAACGTCAGATTACAAGAGACAGTCCCACAAAAACGCCCTGCCCTTCGCCACTTCCTAGTGTTTTAGCTGGGAAGAAGAAGTGGCGGAACAAACTCCCCAGCAACACATCTGTCTGTCAGGTTAGAAGAACCAGATTTTATACAATTCCGATTATCACAATAAATTATAAAGAAAAAAAATAAGAAATAATTCATTCATTGTCACTTGTAAGCTAGCAAACACCAATTATATATAAAAATAAAAAAATAAAATTACCCAAGTCTAAATAATAAATTCACTAGTCTAACGGGTGTGCCCGCTTACATGTGCAGTGAAGAAGTATCAAGTGATAAACTAGGACCATAGTGCAAAAGAAATAAGCTAAGCATAAAAATGATTTACCAATAACAGTAACAAAAAAAAAATATATATATATTCAGTCAATGCTCGAGGTCACTAGTTAACCACATGTCAATAAATAAAAACACACAAAATGAAACAAGTAAATAAAGAAAAAAAAATATAAAATTACATGACGAAGACATGTAACATATCAATAAGCTAATTTGGCGAAAGAACATGAAGAGAAAAAAATAATAATAATAATCGTCTTGAGTTCAACACAGTGACCAACTATGCTTATCGTCTAAATAGTCGTTAATTGAATAGTATGCTTTTAAACAAAGGTTAGATTTTACTTTAGCTTTAAATGCATTAAATGGCAAATCTAGCAAAGAAGAAGGTAGCTTGTTATAAAAAGTTATACCAAGCCCTACAAATGAATTATGAACTTTATGAAGCCGGTGGAAGGGAGCACGTAGTTTATGCTTATTTCTAGTGTTAATGTTGTGAATATCACTGTTTTTACTATATAGATGAATATTTTGCCTAATGTATAAAATGTTGGCCAAGATGAATTGAGAAGCTACAGTGAGAATACCAATCTCTTTAAAAAAATCTCTCAGGGAAACCCGGGCACCTAGCTGGTAAATTGCACGAACCGCTCGCTTCTGCAGAACAAATACATTCTGGATATCAGCGGCTTTGCCCCACAGCAGAATACCATAGGACATGACGCTATGGAAATAACTAAAATAGACCAATCGTGCCGTGTCAACGTCAGTGTATTGTCTAACTTTTCTGACGGCGTATGCGGCCGAACTAAGCCTTCCCGCTAGGCTTGATATATGTGGACCCCATTGTAATTTTGAATCTACTGTTATACCCAGGAACACTGCCGAGTCTACAGTTTTAAGCTTCTCATTGCCAAGGACAATGTTGGGACCAAGATTTCTAACATTGGGTAGAGCGAATTTAATACATTTAGTTTTATTGGCATTAAGAACAAGGTTATTTGACGTGAACCAATCCGTGACCATTGATAGCGCGCTATTGACATCGTTAAAATCTTGTCTATTTCTATCTACTTTAAAAATAAGAGACGTATCATCAGCAAACAGAACAACGTCACAAATACCCTTTAAATTATCTAAAATTATTATATTGTCGTGGGTTCGATTCCCACCCAGGACAAACTGTGTGTGATGAGCATGATTGTTTGTTCTGTGTCTGGGTGTGATTTATCTATAACATGTATGTATTTATAAATTATATAAGTATGTATATCAGTTGTCTGGTTACCATAACACAAGCTCTGCTTAGCTTGGGATCAGATAGCCGTGTGTGAGTTGTCCCAAGATATTTATATTTATTTATTTATAGAATTAAATAGTACCAATCAAAGGTTCCAACACATTTGAAGGCAAAATGTCAAAGATGCAATAATCAATATCAATCAATGAACAATTAAAAGAGGCCTTGTAAGTTTTTCAATCAACGGCAAGACTACTATTTGCCACTTTACCATCAATTATTAACGACAGAGTCACGAGGAGACCAGGAAAATTGTGGTCTTTGGCCTTAATGTCTGCTTTGAGGAACATGACGATGATGAGATTTTATTGGATGTTCGACCTTTCCGTGTTTCTTAGTACTTGCTGTCCTAGTCTACGTACTTAGCTGAATACTCAAATCAAATCAACTCAATAGTATAATAAATACTAGCTGGCGCCCGCGGCTTTAACCGCGTGATATCGAAAAAAATTTATGTGTTATTTCAGACTATATTCTACTAGCTGTTCCCCACGGTTTCACCCGCGCTGCTCAGCACTTGTCGGTCGTAGCGTGATGTTATATAGCCTATAGCCTTCCTCAAGAAATGGACTATCCAACACTAAAAGAATTTTCCAATTCCAACCAGAAGTCTCTGAGATTAGCGCGTTCAAACAAACAAGCAAACAAACTCTTCAGCTTTATAATATTAGTATAGTATTCTATATATTTGTAGTATTTTGTTTTATATTTAAAGTATTTTAATTATTTCAAAATAAATTTTTGGTCAAAAAGCACTACCCCTCTCCTTAAACAAAATGTTAAATACTTCTTTTTCTATTGATGATTATTATTTTAAATGTATATTATATGTATTTATATACAAAAAAATGTATTTTTTTTAAATGTAGCTATTGATTTTGAAAAATGTAACACCAAAGACTACCTACAGTACTGTTTCTCCTCCTTTAAATCCATCCAAAGGTTGTCTTGAAAAGATCGCTTTTAGCGATAAGACCGCTTGTGTCACCCTATTTATAAGTTGTTTAATGTTATTCTTGTTATTTGTATGGTGTACATAATAAAGAATATTCTATCTAATCTATCTATATTTTTTTTCCGTTTTACATCTGCCATTGTTGGTCTCTGCATAACCCAAAGGTTGACTGGTAGAAAACGCCTATGGCATTCATTCCACCACTGTCCTTATAAAAGAAATATTTAAAAAAATAAGAATTTATGTAATTGGTTCAAAACCATACATACACCATAGGTATAAGTGATGACGGCAACTTCAACCGTCAGACAGATAACATTGAAGAATGCGGTGATGACATCAGTAACCAACGACCGGTAATTTAACCAGTTATAAGACAAGCCACAAAAAGCGGAGCTAACAAAAAAAGGCGCCGGCGCCTACAGCCTAGTCTATGGTGAGTTAATCATAGTCTATGGGCAATTGCGCAAGTGTGTGTATTAATTTTAAAATACAAATACATTGCCAGGATATAGATCTCTTTCTGCCGGGGTTACGGGCTGTTTGAAAGAGATACTGCAACTTCGGAAAATCACGGGCAAAAGAAGGAACATAAGGGTTTAAGTCACAAAAAAACTGACACTATCTCCCGCTTCACCCAGAGCGGGGGAGTTTTATGATGATTTCCCATCCTTACTTATCCTTACTAATATTATAAAAGCGAAAGTGAGTTTGTTTGTTTGTTTGTTTGTTTGTTTGTTTGTTTGTTACCTCTTCACGCTTTAATGGCTAAACCGATTTTGATGATTTTTGGTACAGAGATAGTTGGGAACCAGGAGACGGACATAGGCAAATTTTTATTTAAATAAGTGGGATGTGAGGGAGAAAAGGGAAAACTTAGCGTTGCTATTACAAATCAATAAGGCGCAAGGGGAACTGTGTTACCCCAAACTTAACGTGGGCGAAGCCGCGGGCGAAAGCTAGTAAGTAAATAAAAAATAGCATATCGACCTTTCATTGTACTCAAAACCTAGTCATTTTACAACGATTGACGACTGGCAAGGATCTACAAATGAAAGATGGAACCAACGCCTGGCCTTTTGAGTGCACATTTAATGTAT
This sequence comes from Ochropleura leucogaster, assembly GCA_958449745.1. Lineage (NCBI taxonomy): Eukaryota > Metazoa > Arthropoda > Insecta > Lepidoptera > Noctuidae > Ochropleura > Ochropleura leucogaster. Next base: position 2,000,888 of record OY288227.1, read on the forward strand.
TACTATAGCACGGCCAACGAGAAGCGATACCAAATATAAACAAAACCCATGCTAAAACCCCATCTAAAATGGCCGCCCGAATGTTGGCGAACCCGTCTTAACGTTGTCATGTTTTTGCCGGGAGAACGAGACATTACGTCAAAGGCACAAGATGGAAAGAGCTAAATATTAGATTGTCAACGCCACAGTTGTTCTTTAGGTTAATGACCTTTCGTATCGCTTCTCGTTGGCCGTACTATAGATTATATTACGCATTTTTTTTTCGGATTATGAATCATGAAATGATGGTTCCCGTTGGCGGTGGAAAATAAGGGAGAGTCAGAATTTTACTGAATAAATCCATCCATTCATTTGCGTTTCGGGGTTGTGGTATCTCTTTCGAACAACCCGCAGATCCAGCAGGCCCTGATGGGTTTCTCCAATGCTGAGATCACTAAGAGCTGTGCGTGGAACACAAATGCACCGTCGGCGCGGGTTGTCGTAACCAGACAGACGGACTTGGCAGTTTTGGCACTCACCAACTTGCAGATATTTAGTCGAGAGGAAACACCCGGGTGTCACCATTGTGACGATTGTCCGGAGGACATGGTGGAGCACAATGGGGCAATAGCACAATGGTCCCACTGTGGCGGAGCACCGCTGTGTCTTCATAGAGGCGATCGGCGGCGGCGACCTCTCGCGTCCGGCCCAGGGGGTCTACTCTCTTTCTCCGAAACGTAACTTCGTTAACGAACGAAAGTCAAAAGTAGTTACGTTTGTAACCCTACTCTATATCATTTTGCGTGAATTAGAGTAGGTTTAGAAAATTTTAATGTCAAATAAACTTCGGACGTCCGAAATTTCGAAATGAAATGAAACCGTGGTAGAAAACGTTCGAAGTTTCGGCCGCAATTTCGTTTTACGTAGAATTAGAGTAGACCCCCTGGTTCAGTCAATGTGCGAGAGGGAATGAGAAGCAGTCAACTCCTTCTGTGAAGCAGTAACACTTAAACGTGTTAGACTCAACATTTTCCTTCCTTATTTAGTTTGTATTAGGTAAGTACTTTTATGTAAGAATAGTTTTGGAAAACCCAAAAACGTAGGTACGTGTCTAAGGCCAAAAAACAAATTGCAAAATTGTGTTTGTTCTGTTATTTTACGTGCTTATAGTATGTAGTTAATAGTTGTTCAACTCACGACCTTTTTACATTTTAAAAAGTAACTAAGTACTTCCCCTAATAGTGAACTAAGGAGATATAGAAGTCATTCAACATCTATGTTTTTTTTTGCGGTTTAGAAATCATCAAATAACTTTTCCCGCTCTGGGGAGTGTTAGACTTGTACTGACTACACCCACCCATGTTCCTTCTATTGCCCTTTACGTTCCGGGGCCGCGGTATCTCTTTCGAACAACCCGCAATCCTGGCAGGCAGTGGCCCAAAATTTGTGCCTGATAAAGACAAATAAATTTTGATAATTGATTAATTTATTTGCTAAAAATTTACATTTCGATCCAATATAACATAAGGATAGACAAGAACTGCCACCGTGGGATCTGGAGGCTGCCACCGTGGGATCTGGAGGCGATAGTCCTCGCGCGCCTGTTTGAGTGGCGCGCAGAGGCACTACACCGGGGGGAAAACCCACTGCCGCGGCAAGTTGCCGCTCGGCGGGCAGACCTCCGGTGCGATCTCATGGTGGCATGGAGAGAGCGACTGTCGCAACCCCGTGCAGGGCACGCTACAATAGTGGCGGTAAGTCCCCTCTTTGAGGAGTGGCTGGAGAGGCGTCATGGCGTCCTCACCTACCGCCTGACGCAGGTCCTCACCGGACACGGAAGTTTCGGGAGGTTCCTGCACATCATCGGGCGGGAGGAAGCGCCCGGGTGTCACCATTGTGACGATCGCCCGGAGGACACGGTGGAGCACACAGTGGCGATCTGCCCGGCTTGGGCGGAGCACCGCCGTGCCCTCGTAGAGGCGATCGGCGGCGGCGATCTCTCGCGTCCGGCCCTGGTTCAGGCCATGGTCCGGAGCGAGAGGGAATGGGAAGCGGTCACCACCTTCTGCGAAGCAGTAATGCTAGCGAAGGAGGTGGCCGGGCGTTTGAGGGAGAGAACATCTGCCCAACCCAGCCGCCGCGGGAGACGCCCATGGCGCCGGGCGCCGCGAGACGACTTCCGGCCACCGTAGATGCGGGCCTGTGGGCGGTGAGCAATGGGTAGTTCACCGTCCGTCCGTCGATTGACGACAGGCCGTGTCGACGGCGCGTTCGTGTTTCACGCGCGCCTCAAAGAGTGTCAGCAAAGCAGAGGGGCTTGCCAGAGCCTCTGCCTGCCGGGGTTGCGGGTTGTTCGAAAGAGATACCGCGGCCTCGGAACGTAAAGGGCAATAGAAGAAACATGGGTGGGTTTTAGTCAGTACAAGTCTGACATGCCCCCCCGCTCCACCCAGAGCGGGGGAAGTCATTGGATGATTTCCCACCCGAAAAAAAAAAAAAAAAAAGGATAGACAAGAACCTGATTTGGGACATAGGATATTTTTTATCCCAGTACTGACGTTCCCGTGGGATAGTTTCCGCCACATACGCTAATGACGTCATTGGCAGAAGCTCGTCGTCTCACTGCTGTCATAAATGCGATTTTTTGGATGGATGTATGTTTGTTAGATACTAAATAATGCCAGAACGGGTACACAGATCTTGAGGATATTTGGCACATAGATACATAGTCTTATAACATAATTTCCATGCGATCAAAGTCGCGGTTACCAACTAGTAATAGACATTTTTTTACAAATACTATTGCATACGCAAAGGCCTCCCCTATTCTCCTTTTAGATGGTTAGATAAATCATTTATTTGATGCAGCAAAAGACACAATACAGGAAATAATACAAAAAAAAAACAAACATATTAAAAGGAACACATAAAAAAAGTGTGTGTGTCAGCTCCGACGCACGACTGGAGTTTACTCCTTAAGTACGAGTATCTAACAATATGCAAAAAGAGTTTATTTAACTGAAAAAAGATTAATATCATATGAAAGGGTAAATAAACAAATTAATGAAAAAAAAATAGCAATATAAATACATCGACACTGATAGAAACAAACAAGCCCAATAACATATAGTATACTAGCTGTGCCCCGGCATGCGTTGCAATGCAATTTTCTACCTTTCTACCTACCTGCCTACCCTACATACCCTACCTACCCTACCTACCCCTACCCTACCTACCCCTACCCTACATACCCTACCTACCCTACATACCCTACCTACCCTACATACCCTACCTATCGTACATACCCTACATACCCTACCTACCCTACATACCCTACATACCCTACCTACCCTACATACCCTACCTACCCTACATACCCTACCTACCCTATCTTTTAAGTTGGATCAAACTGCACATGGTGTGCGAATTTTATTATAATCGGTTAAGTGGTTTAGGAGTCCATTGAGGACAGACATTGTGACACGAGATTTATATATATTAAGAATAAGATAGGTATAGTCGCCTATACAGCATACCATATGTACGTCTTAATACACCCACAGGCAAATTAGAAAGTTGCGCACTAAAGGTGCGCACCAAAAACGTGACACATTTTCGTTACTTTAGTAGGTTTTACCCCTCGGATTTTTCTCATACCGGGCGCCTTATATATGATTAAAAGCAACACATTAAAAAAACAGTAAGGTAGAAGTTAGATTGACCCATAGGCATTTAGACACATCACATACATTTATAACGGTCGCGCACTACTGGGCGGTGTGTGTCTCAAGATTGCACCAAATAGGAGTCCAGCTCAGCATAATGCCAGGTAGACTACCTGACGCTGGTATTCTACTGAATCCTGCTAGTGACACATGGATGTCGAGAAAACGTGCGGCGAATATTATGAAGGTGGATTGTCAGAAGGAAAGATTTCGAATTAAAATACTAAAAATAAAAATTTAGAGGTGTCAAGGGACACCCGGATGGAAGGAAGTTCCTATAGAAATGAAAATATCTGGCTTGCTTTCTATAAGAGAGAGAGAGACAGACAGACAGAGAAACATGCGACGCCGCACAGCTTACAATAGCTTACTATAGCAAAAAGTGTCGTGACAACTTTTCGTAAGAATTTTTCCGTCTAGCCCCCTTTCACAACGCGCGATAAGGAACTTCGTTGCAATAAACTTGACTATTTTAAATCTCTGTTTTGTGCAATTTCTTGCCCAGCTAACATGACCAGACATATTAATATAATGGCAGTCAATACTAGCGATATAAGCGTCTATACCTAATATCTATTCACATACTAATAAATATGTAGTTTGACATTTTGAGTCGCCGATGCCCTTGAACATTGACATTTGAGAGAAGGGGCTTAGAGATCCGTGGGCGGATGACAAAACGTTCAGTTGAAGAATATTGAGAAGATTATATGAAGCTACTAGCTGTGCCCATCGGTTTCACCTGCCGCTCAAGCCACTTTTATCACTTAAGGGTATGAAAAATAGATGTTGTGTGATTCTCAGATTCAGACAAATCGGTCCAGTTGTTTAGGACTTTGGATTATAAATATTAGATCTTTTCGCGGCTTCGCTCACGTTAAATTCGGGGTAACACAGTTCCCCTTTCCTGATTTTCAGGTACCTGCTACCTGTAGTTTTTGCCCTTGACCCTTATTTATTGTAATAGCAAAGCTAAGTTTTCCCTTTTCTTCCCTGTTACCCCTCAATTCTAACATTTAAAAAAATAGCCCGGGTCCATCTCCAGGGTTTCAACTATCTCTGTACCAAAATTGATTAAAATCGGTTAAGCCATTTAGTCTTGTAGACGTAACAAACAAACAAACTCACTTTCGCTTTTATAATATTAGTAAGGATTCAAATTGTTGAAGTTTGGCATGTCATGCGGAGAAATGAGGAAAATGTCGTGAGGAAAGTTTTGACTATGTATGTGGATGGGTATAAGAGTAGAAAAAGACCAAAGAAACGATGGATGAACTGTGTGAAGGATGATATGGAAAGAAAGGAGGTGACGGATGATATGACGAGTCATAGAGGAGTATGGGAGAAGAAGACATACTGCACCGACATTAAATAAGGATAAGAGCATGAAAATCGTAATTATAAAATTGATAATTATCTGTCGTATCTGCCAATGGCTTAATTGCCAAGAGCCTCGACCAACACCTGAGAAGGCTCTCGGTGGGCAGCTGGATCAAGGGCTTGATACAGAAAGCGGTACTCCTGGTCACGGCTCGTATAGTTAGGAGGTTCCTTTCTCTGGAGCCCTGACCGCCGGTAGCTTGGATCCTGTTCCCGATACCGGTGGGCTACTATTTTTATATTTTTAAATGTTTTTTTTTATGTTTTTTTTGAGAAATTTTTAAGAAATGTTTAAAAATGTAATGATATGTTAGAAAAACAAATAAATGAACAATAATAAATTGCTAGGGTTCCTTTTTTTATTTAATGGAATGTCGTATTACCCAGTACTAGCTGCATTGTAGAGGTCAGATTGGGAGTCGCTTTATTTAAAACTAGCTTTTAGACAAAAGCTAGTAGCTGGACAAAGCACATGTGGCTAAAGGAAAGATGGATCAGAATGTTAATGGATGAAGAGTGAGAAGAAGGTTAAATAACCGATGGATGGATAGTGTAAGGAATTATATTATGAAAGGAGTAAATGATGCCGTGACGTCTAACAGGGGAGAATGGAAGAAGAAAACGTGTTGCGCCGACCACAAATGGAAATGAAAAATGATGATTTGGCACTATCGCTAATGATGATGTATAATTCCTAATATAATTGAACTAACAACAATACATTCATAAATCTATTTCAAAACCTTCTTTTTTCAATTCCATACCTACGGAACCCGTTCAAAAGTTTCCCTCCAAAAATTAAAAAAAAACAACTGTCTACGAATCCGCGCCATATTTTTTCGAACATCGTTTTAAAATCCGCCAAGAGGCAAGAGTCTAAACCTAACAGTCTCATCATAATGCCACATAATTAAACTTACAACCTGTTTTGACGATTTTAATCGATTCCTTATACCGATATCTCGGTCCTAAGCGATAATCGTTCAGTTTGGTTTGTGTGCCTGTGTATAAGGACGTGTTGGAGGTCTGTAGGTTTTTTTTTTATTATTTTTTCTCTATTTGAATTTTGTGTTGTCTTTGGTCGAAATTCGGATCGGTGAGTTGGAATTTTTCGTTTTTTATTATTATTTTTCTGTGGAAATTCATTTTGTGGATTTTCGAAGTCCATTCTAATTTCAAATTGTGTTGGTTGCATAATAATAATTTTGTGCTTAAAACTGTGTTAAAATACTTTTTATGACTATAATAAAATTATCTGTATTTGTGTTCTAAGTAATAAAACTTTTAATAGTTCTACTTGTAGATATAACTATGACGTAATTTAATTATAATGATTTTGCAATAATCTTCTAGAATCTCTTAAAAGTAAATGTCAAATACCAATGTTTCTTATTAAAATTACAAAGCAGGCTGTTTATGTCCACAGCCAAGAATTTTATACTCGATTGGCATTATACTGAAATACCTTATCCCGTTTCGATTCGATAATACTTTGTTTTACCGCCATTTTCATTGCAACCACAGATTCATAATTTGCATTTTTTCCTCGTTTTAAGTCAAATTTATGGAATAGCGTCTACAAAATTATAATCTTTATTAATCTTCTTATTGCAAAATGTATCTTATTATCATCTTTATTAGTTACGATGAAATCATTTACTGTTTAGCCGTTTCTGAGAAAATTGCTGCTCACGAACAAACGTTGACTTTTTTCAAGTTCTATTTTATAAGTGGTCAATTGTTTTGTTGGAAAAGTGTTAATTTATTACTGTTTTCTGATTACCTGGAGAACAAATAATTAATTCGCGATGACACGTGGTATCTATCAAGGCAGAGACAAGTCTCGATCGGTTTTTATTTTTTTTTTATATGAAATGGCATCCCGCAGATTAACCTAAGAGGTTGTCGACTGTTTAACCGGGCGATTAGTGGGTATGGCTTGAATATAAGGCCTCCAGACAGGGCAAAAACTTACAAACTAAGCGACTACACGCTAAGGGCCTGTGGAGAACGAGCCTCAGCTTAGGGCGTCGCTGAGGAAGGACAGCAATGGGACTGATTTGAATTAACTGGCTCAGCAACGCGGGCTGGCTCTAGCAAAAGATGGGATGAGGATAAATTTTAAAGAATTAATGAATTACTAGCTTATATGTTATTCTGATATGTAAGCTATATTATTATGAAGTTTCTTCAAAATCCATGCCGTTGTTTTTGCGTGAAACAGTAACAAACATCGATACATCAAACAAACATTCGCGTTTATAGTAGAAAAATACTGTTCAAAAAAAAATCAATGGAAATGGGTTCAGAAAATTATCTTCTTTTCTTAGGGGCCTGATTGCCCTCTTAGTATTTTGGGATATCTGTGTCTAGAGGGCTGTCCTGTTTTGTCCAAAGAATCAGCACTGCCAACGTGGCAATGCTGCCAACCTTTTGGCCAAATTTCTGACACCTTGTCATTCTTTTCTTAATTTGAATTATCACTTATGCATCAGACGACGACGGACATATCGAAAATGGCATTTTTTTTATTGTATCATTAGCTTTAGATTATCTATACTGCTGACATATGATTTTTATTTCAATTTTATTTATTTACCCATGTTTTAGAAGTCGTATAAGATAACAAGTATTTTAAATACAACGAATAAGTGTCGTAGAAACGGTCATCTATCAGTTTTTCCAAGAGAAACGTGATAAAATTAAATACTTATGTGTAAATAGCATTAAAGAGTTCTTAAAATCTCTAATCTTTTAAAATATTGTGGAAAGAAAATATTTATTATTGCTCATAGAATGATTTCTATTAACCACAAATTACGCTCTTCTGTAAACCTCGGTTTTTTGACTTAACCTTATGTACAGACGCCTGCAGGTCAAGCTACCCGAAACTGTCAATTTTTCCCAATGAACCTTGAACCTAATCCTTTAGAACTAAAGTTGAAAATCTATCAAAGAAATTTAACAGATTGTAGTAGCTTGATGTGCAGGCGTCTGTACATACGAACCGTCGAAATATTCAAAAACTAAAAATATCTCTTCATAACTTTAGGTTCACAAAAACTTAAATAAACATTTATTTTCAAGAGTGATTTGTTTGCGTTTCCAATATTGTCTCATTCGCATGATTTCGTAGTCAACTCTATGCTAAATATAGATGTATAAATAGAATACTCACACAAATATTTTAAAGGTGAAAGTTTGTATGTGTGTGTATGTTTGTTACTTCTTTACACTCAAACGGCTTAACAGACGATGGATGAAATTCGGTATTAAGATAGCTTATTATTTTGGATGATATAAAGGACATTAGCTACTCATGTTTTTATAAGGCGTAGAGCCTTCATCCACAACCGTTGTTTCTTGTTCTTAAGCAAGGTTTGTTAGTAAAAACATATTTTATTCAACATCATCATCATCTGCTTAGCCTTATCTTTATGTTGAGGTCGACCTCCAGTCTAACCTCCAGTCTACCAGTATTTTACATGGAGCGACTGCCTATCTGACCCAGTTGGCACTGGGTAATAAGATACCCCTTGGTAAGACTGGTTGTTAGACTTTCGGGCCACTGTCAACTTGTAACGACTGTCAAAGATCTACAAATGACAGCCAGGACCAATAGCTTGACGTGCTTTTTGAGGCACGGAGGAAACTCGGTGTGTAATTGATAGTCACCCATCCATAGATCGACCCTGGTACGCGCGGCTTAACTTGAAAAACCGACTGTGCAGCTGTTAAAATTTTCATGAGCTTTACTATTTTTTCAACATCATCGGATGTTCCTACTAATATTACAAATGCGAATGTTCGTTAGGATGGATGAATGTTACATGGATGTTTGTTACTCTTTCACGTCAAAACGGCTGATCGGATCTTGATAAAATTAGGCACAGAGGTAAATTATAGTCTAGGATTTCTTTTTCGAAATCACGCGGGTTAAAGCCGTGGGCACCAGTTCACTAATAAGTATAATACATCAGTATTTAATAAGCCACCATCAAACTTAATTTTTAATGCTGTTTTTTGATTAAAATATCCGAAAACAATTTGCATATCGAGATGTTGTTAAATTACCTTTAGTATTAGATACTTAACCTTCCAAATCTCAAATGCAATAATCCAAATCCGTTCAAATTTCGTAACCAACTTGACATTGACATTTCGCGGCGTCCATCTTGATTTTCTGTCACCTACGTCAGACCATTCAAATTTTTTGGCGCCGAATCATAAATTGGTCGCTTTAATATTCTTAATTCTAAATCAAACAAGCAATATCCTTGATCGGGAGAACGGTCTGTCCTTGCCGTTCTAAAAAAAGGTTTAAATACATTTGACCTGTAATGTTGGTTAAAGTGACTTTGAGATGATCTTTCTACGTGGTACATGATGTCATAGTCTATCCGGATCCAAATCTTAGGTATCGAGTTGTTTTAAACAACGATTGTGCGCTATTTATGAATGGCATCTCGCAGTTCAACCTAGGAGGTTCGTCTGCTTAACCAGGCAATTAAGTGTGCGACTGAGAAATACACTCAAATATTATATGAGTAATAGACGGGATATTACAAAGAAAATTGAAATCCAAAACTTGATATTTTTTTCTTAAAAAACGTATTAGACCCCCACACTAAGAATTTCTCCTGTATCGTGGGTGCGTTACCAAACATTTAAACTCACATACACAAACAGCTAAACCCGGAACAACTATCTGTAGGCCATAAAAATATTTGTACCGTGCGGGGGTCAAACCCGCGATACGCATCGTAGCAGTCAATCGCTCAGCCACTGCGCCAATCATGTAACAGTGTGATTTGAAGAAACATACAGAACAATATATCACAACTAGCTGGCACCTGCGGCTTCGTCCGCATAATATCTGAATATAAGTAGGTATCCTATGTGTTATTCCAGACCATAATCTACCTCTGTGCCAAATTTCATCATGATCCGTTCAGCCGGTTTGACGTGAAAGAGTAACAAACATCCATACATCCATCCTCACAAACATTCGCATTTATAATATTACTAGCTTCGTCCGCGTGGCATAGTTACTTTGGGCTAACGCTAACTTTAACCCGCTTGATGATGGAAAAAAATATCTTTGTCTCCCTTTTTCTTCTCCCTTATTTCAATTAAAAAAAAAATAGCATGTGTCCGTCTCCAGGGTCCCAACTATCTCTGTACCAAAATCGGTTTAGCCATTTAGGCATGAAGACGTAACAAACTCACTTTTGCTTTTATAATATTGAACCCCATCCGTCCCTTGCAACAGCCAGCCCGCGATGCTGAGCCAGTAAGTTCAAACCAGGGGCCTAAATAATATCACTCAGATCCAGCCTGTCCCTTTGCTGTCCTCCCTGAGCGACGCTCTAATCCGAGGCTCGTATCCCACAGGGAGTGACCTTAGCGTGTAGACGCTTAGTTTGTAAGTTTTTACCCTGGCTGGAGGTCTTAATTTTTAAGGCATCCACAGAAATCACCCGGTTAAGTAGACGACAACCTCCTAGGTTGAACTGCGAGATGCCATTTAGAACGAAAAAACCGTTGTCTTAACCCAGAGTATAAGCTATCTTGATACCAAATTTCATCGAAATCCTATAAGCCGTTTGAGCGTGAAGGAGTTACAAACATACTTTGTGCGTTTACAATATTAGTAGATGGTAGTGATTGGTGTAACCAACACAATAAAATAAAAAAAAAACAAACACAAGACAACTTCTATTCAAGAAATCAAAGAATAATACTTAGAATGTGAAAAAAAAACGCGGTTTGCGTGGAAAAATACTAGAAAACCTTGAATAGTTGCTATCAGAACTTCGACCAGTTCTCCTAGACATACCCTGCCCCCCTTGACCATACAAACTAGAGGCCCCTCAAGGGGAAACCGGCTGTCGTGAATGTCAACATTAAATGGTTATTATTAATATATGATAATCAGGTAGAGACAGGCGAATCCTGAATTGATTTAATTATTATGTTTTATTTGATTTTTATACTGGTTTATTAATTCCGGATCTTGGTAATAGATGGCACTGGTTTTTTTTGTCTTGAAGTTGGTATTCCTTATTTGGTTTTTGGCAATTGAATTGATATTTTTTAAGTTACTGAAATGATTAGTATAAACCTGGAAAATTGTTTTTTTTAGGGATGGGAAATAATCTAATAACTTCCCCCGCTGCGAACGGAGTGGCAGGGAGTGTCAGACTTTTACTGACTAAAACCTATTCTAGTTCCTTCTTTTGCCTTTTGTATTCTGAGGCCACACGGCCAAATGGCCCTAGCTCTGCTGTCATTTGTTTGAGGCGCGCGGAAACATGAACACGGCGTAAAAATTGATGACCTTGCGTGTAGAACTTAAAAGTTTAGATTGAGGTTATAAGGAACTAAGAACTTTATAGAAGGTTATAAGGAACTAAGGTTAACTATAAACTTGCTACCTCAAGGTTTCACCAGCGTAGAGCGGGATAAAAAGTAGGCGGTGGCCCTGCACCCTCTGCTTTGCTGACATCTCTTTGAGGTGCGCGTGCGCATTCGACACGGCGCCGCAAGATAGTTGATGTAGATGTAGAATATATAATAATGTTATTTGAAGTTCTGTTTGTTGTAGGCCAGTCACAGGCACTTTTCAAATGTCGAAAAAAAATGACAAAAATGAATCTACAATCCCAGTCACCAAGCATAATAATTGTGAAAGAACTGTAGTGGCCCATTCCAAAGCGTTAATCTCTATGGAGAAGAATAGGCTAGAAACTCCATAGACACTCTTTTAAATCAGAATATTTTTACAAAACCTCGGTTACATCATTCAATTCGAGGTGGAATATTATGTGAGAACGATGTAGCAAGACGTGCACTTTAAAAATGTCCATAAAAAAAAAAAAACAAAAAAAAAGTCGTGGCAACTGACACATGATCAGTCACAACTGACAGCGCCCTTTCACGAACATGACGCATGTATCAGCCCCATTCAACGCAACCATTTTGAAGGGAACTAAATGACCCGACACTAGCGCCACCATCAGCGAGACATTTGAGTGAACATGACAAGCTCTCAACCACCAGGGCACATTATCCTTACTAATATTATAAAAGCGAAAGTGAGTTTGTTTGTTTGTTACCTCTTCATGCGTCAACGGCTAAACCGATTTTGATGAATTTTGGTACAGAGACAGTTGAGAACCAGGAGACGGACATAGGCAATTTTTTATTTAAAAAGTGGGATATAAGGGAGAAAGAGGGACGAAACGGGAAAACTTAGCGTTGCTATTACAAATCAATAAGGTAGAAGGGCAAAACCTGCAGGTAGCAGGTACTGTGTTGTACCGAATTTAATGCGAGCAAAACCGCGGGCAAAAGCTAGTTACATTTAAAACTATTTTATTTCAAAGTCAAACAGACGTGCCTAATGTCTTCAAAAGTATCAAAATCGTTAGAATAAATAACATTTTATTATTCTGTTGACCTTCTATCGCAAGCGTGGGTAACACATAAATGAAAAACCCATAACAGATCGTTCAACCACACAGGTAGGTACTTACATAACCTTAAAATTATTTAATTAATTTTTGTAAATGAGGTTGTGAAATAGTTTAAGATCTAATCAAAGTTCTAAAATTTAGCATATTGGTCTGCTGTGTGATAGAAAGTGATATGAAGAATGTGTTTTTTTAATGGCAACTCGTAGGTTTACGTATGAGTTTGTATTTTAAAAACTTTGCCACGCAAGGCAATATCTCCTGTATCGTGGGTGCGTTAACAAACATTTAAAATCATACACAAGCAGCTAGACCCGAAACAACTACTTCTAGGTTATGCAAATATTTGTTCCTTGCGGTAATCGAACCCGCGATACGGTTGTACGGCAAGAGGTATCGTATTACCCAGTACTAACTGGGTTATGGAGGTCAGATAGGCAGCCGCTCCATGTAAAATACTGGTATTCAGCTGCTGGTTAGACTGGAAGCCGACCCCAACATAGTTAGGAAAACGCTAGGCAGCTGATAGTTTTACTTATTAGTACCTAATTGAAATATTTCGATAAGTAATTTTACGAAAAGCCGGGAAACGTTTACGACCAATATCAAAACACATTTGTTCATACAAGTGTGTTTCTGTGATGTGTCTAACAGTGTGTTCAAATAATTTACAAGTACCATTTTTGTAATGTATATACATGCCGCAAATCTGCCATATGCAATGATTGAACTAGCCTGCGCGTTCCATCGTGTAGTGATTCCCTGACAAAAACAAATAACGCGTGCGTTTACAAACATTCAATCTCACATACACAAACAGCCAGACCCGGAACAACTATCTGTAGGCCATACAGATATTGAAACCGCTACACGCAGCGCAGCAGTCGATCGCACAGCCACTGCGCCAACCGTGTCATTTATTAGATCTATATATTATTTATAAACGAAAAAAATCTAACAATATATTTGAGAACTATGTTAACTACATCGTTCAACGCGCACATTAAGAGCGTCCAGATTTATTTAATCTAGAAATCAATAATTAAAATACGAAGTATTTAAGATAAACCGTGGCAGCTGAGCGATGACCAGTCCCAACTGACAGCGCCCGTTCACGAACATGACGCACTGATATGTAACGACTACCCCAATACATAATACCTCAATAATACCTTCGGGGTAACGCAGTTCCCCTTTCCTGATTTGCAGGTACTTGCTACCTGTAGTTTTTCCCCTTGCGCCTCATTTATTGTAATAGCAAAGCTAAGTTTTCCCATTTCTTCCCTCTTTCTCCATCATTACCCACTTTAAAAAAAAAAGGGATGTGTGTACTTATGTACACGCATTAGAAGTTATACTTCTTTGGTGTAAAGAAAAAAAACTTTGGTAACCCATCCATTTCCAAACCTCGGCAAGGGTTGCTTAACCTGGCCCCCTGTGGTAACCCATCCATTTCCAAACCTTGGCAAGGGTTGCTTAACCTGGCCTCCTGTGGTAGCCCATCCATTTCCAAACCTTGGCAAGGGTTGCTTAACCTAGCCCCCTGTGGTAACCCATCCATTTCCAAACCTTGGCAAGGGTTGCTTAACCTGGCCCCCTGTGGTAACCCATCCATTTCCAAACCTCGGCAAGGGTTGCTTAACCTGGCCCCCTGTGGTAACCCATCCATTTCCAAACCTTGGCAAGGGTTGCTTAACCTGGCCTCCTGTGGTAGCCCATCCAATTCCAAACCTTGGCAAGGGTTGCTTAACCTAGCCCCCTGGGGTAACCCATCCATTTCCAAACCTTGGCAACGGTTGCTTAACCTGGCCCCTGTGCTAACCCATCCATATCCAAACCTCGGCAAGGGTTGCTTAACCTGGCCCCCTGTGGTAACCCATCCATTTCCAAACCTCGGCAAGAATTGCTTAACCTGGCCCCCTGTGGTAACCCATCCATTTCCAAACCTTGGCAAGGGTTGCTTAACCTGGCCCCCTGTGGTAACCCATCCATTTCCAAACCTTGGTGAGGGTTGCTTAACCTGGCCCACTGTGGTAACCCATCCATTTCCAAACCTCGGCAAGGGTTGCTTAACCTGGCCCCCTGTGGTAACCCATCCATTTCCAAACCTCGGCAAGAATTGCTTAACCTGGCCCCCTGTGGTAACCCATCCATTTCCAAACCTTGGCAAGGGTTGCTTAACCTGGCCCCCTGTGGTAACCCATCCATTTCCAAACCTTGGTGAGGGTTGCTTAACCTGGCCCACTGTGGTAACCCATCCATTTCCAAACCTCGGCAAGGGTTGCTTAACCTGGCCCACTGTGGTAACCCATCCATTTCCAAACCTCGGCAAGGGTTGCTTAACCTGCCCCCGTGTGGTAACCCATCCATTTCCAAACCTTGGTGAGGTTGCTTAACCCGGCCCACTGTGGTAACCCATCCATTTCCAAACCTCGTCTATGCAATAGCTTAATAAAAACACCAAAAGAATATTTATTTATTATGAAACACGTATTATAAATATAAAAATACTAGAATATACAACATGAACATAGTTACTAGAACACCTATAACTAACTTCACGATGTCGCTGTGCGCGCGCAAATCACTCTCATCATTTTTCTCCATCGCGCCAAAAGAAGTATAACTTCAAAAAGCTTATTTCCGTTTCCAGGGTACATTGTGCAGAAGCACATATGACTAAAAGAGTGATAAATCTGAATGTTGAAGGACGGAGAGCGAGAGGAAGGCCAAAGAAAAGATGGATGGATTGTGTAAGGAATGACATGAAGGAGAAAGGAGTAAATGATGCCGTGTCGTCTGATAGGGGAGAATGGAAGAAGTAAACTTGTTGCGCCGACCCCAAATAGAATGGGAAAAGGGGCAGGAATGATGATGCTGCATTAATTAAATAGATGTGAGTGACAAATTCCGATGTCACTTGTCATGTGGTTACTCGCAGTTTATGAAACGAAGTTTCAAAAAGTGATCAGCCTATAAAAGTTTTAAAAATCATTACGATTAAAAAAAAATGTAAAAAGAAAGCGCGCGTTGAAGTCTTTTGAACTAACTAACTTTCATAGTTGTGTAAGTGAAGTATAAATGTGAAAGATCAATAAGATCTTTAAATAGTTTCAAATATTGCCAATAAACGTGGCAATGCTGCTAGTCTTCTGGGCACGTTTCCAGATAACAGTGGTGTGGAGGAGTACTTCGACCTTAAGTTTATTAAGTTAGTTTATTCTTCTTATATATACAACTAGCTGGCGTCCGCGGCTTCGCTCGCGTAATATCACAAGAAACTATTCTATGTTCCAGATCATAATCTACCTCTGCCAAATTTCATTAAAATCCATCCATCCTCACAAACATTCCCATTCATTTATAATATTAAGTCGGACTATGTAAAGTCAAATTATTAAGTTGATTTCAAACCCAGTAGGGTTACCATGACATCTTATAGCAGTTCTTATTCCTGTATGAGAAAGATATGAGACGGGTCTGTTGGTCTAGTGGTTAGTGGCCCTGACTGCTGAGCCGGAGCACGACCTCCGGTTCGATTCCAGGACAAACTTTGTGTGATGAGCATGATTGTTTGTTCTGTGTCTGGGTGTGATTTATCTATAATATGTATGTATATATAAATTATATAAGTATGTATATCAGTTGTCTGGTTACCATAACACAAGCTCTGCTTATCTTAGAAGAAAAAAAAAATATGGTGCTAGACACCCTGTATAGCTCTGTCTCTTTCCCTCAGTGGAATAAGTTCTGTTAACGCCCGGTTCCAATAAACAAAAACGACTTACGAATAGTTGTATTTTGACATCAGTTCAAACAAAAACGACTCGTTTTGCTTACGGATAGTTAAATTTTGACATAAGTCTCACAGTTCTCTCTCTCTCTTATGTCAAAATACAACTATTCCTAAGCAAAACGAGTCGTTTTTCTTTATTGAAACCGGGCATAAGACGTCATGGTAGGGTCGCTTTTTCTTGTTATCACTTTTGACTTGCGTATTGTGAAGATTAAGAAGACCAACACGTCACAGCTTCCTTACAACATGGAGCAGCGTCTGCGCACCACAGGGAGTTTGACCTAGCCTCTCCTTGGCTTTGTCTGTATCGTATAGATGTTTCAGACATAGCCTGATAGAGGTTACGTTTTTTCCCTTCGTTTCTGCGATGGATATAGAAGATTTAAGAAGACAGAAGATTATATTTCGAAAAATTGAAGACTTTTTTTTTGAAAGAACCCTTTCTACTATAATTGTTTTGTGTGTGTTTGTGTTTAAATTTATGTTTGCAGGGATAATTGGATTTATAGAAGATTTAAAAAGAACACAGAAGATTATATTTCGAAAATGTAGACTCTTTTTTTGAAAGAACTCTTTCTACTTTAATTGTTCTGTGTGTGTTTGTGTTTTAATTTATGTTTACAGGGATAATTGGATTTATAGAAGATTTAAAAAGAACACAGAAGATTAGACTCTTTTTTTGAAAGACCTCTGTCTACTTTAATTGTTTTGTGTGTGTGTTTTTGTGGATAAATTTTGTTTTTACAGAGTTTTAAGAAGGAACGTGTTGCTGCAGCCACGTGTTCTTCAGCTAAAACACTAGGATGTGGCGAAGGGCGGGCGTTCGGGGATGGGGGGGGGGGC
This sequence comes from Ochropleura leucogaster, assembly GCA_958449745.1. Lineage (NCBI taxonomy): Eukaryota > Metazoa > Arthropoda > Insecta > Lepidoptera > Noctuidae > Ochropleura > Ochropleura leucogaster. Next base: position 2,018,086 of record OY288227.1, read on the forward strand.
TGAAATAAATTGACGTTCTAAAACTGCTGATTATATATTTGATCTGTTTTTCTTTCATATCTTATCTATGCAGAGTGCTACATACCCAGCTTCCTCCGGGAAAACGCTAGACAGATGATGTTGATGAACTATGCAATGTGTACTTCTTTCAATAGCAAACCTTAATTATTTTTTTTATGAAATCGTTGTCCCACACTTAGAATTTCTCCTGTGTAGTGGATGCGTTTACAAACATTAAAACTTACATACACAAACAGCCAGACCCGGAACAACTATCTGCAGGTCATACAAATATTTGATTCGTGCGGTAATCGAACCCGCGACACGCAGCGCAGCGATCAATCGCTAAGACGCTGTGCCAACCGAGCCGTCAATTTAATTCCAATTTCAAATCTTCTAAGTCTCAACCCAAGCTGCGCGGGCGACTAACTCTCTGACGTCATATGTGGATGCCCTTGGATCAACCGTTGACTATTAATGTTTAAAAGTCAAATTCTTTACCTGTTTAAACATGTTTTAAATTTTTGTGGCAGAATTTGTATGTTGCTATGGTTACGAATTAGAATGTTCATTTAAAGGAGAAGCGCCAGTTAATAATTAGCAAATTTAAATTTGCTCTAAAGAATACTTTATTTATATTCTTTTTAATTATAATCCTTACTAATATTATAAAACCGAAAGTGAATTTGTTTGTTACGTCTTCACGCCTAAACCGATTTTTATGAATTTTGGTACATAGATAGTTAAGACCCTGGAGACACACATAGACTATTCTTTTTTTTTTTAAATTGAGAAATGTGGGAGAAAGAGGGAAACAAAAGGTGAGAGAACGATATTTTTTTATCGATCATCATCATGTTAGCCCAAAGTAACTATGCCACGCGGACGAAGTCGCAGGCGGAAGCTAGTAAAAAATAAATAAATATTACAAAAAATAAGTTTATTGATGCTTCAGTTGACAAAGAGGTTTAAAAACACACTCGAATTGAAAATGAGGTTAAACAGAAGAGGATTAGCTTCTCTTCACATTTGTGTACAGACGCCTGCACATCAAGCTACTACAATCTGTCAGATTTCTTTGATAGATTCTCGACTTTATTTCTAAAGTATTAAGGTTCAAGCTTCATTGGGAAAAATTGACAGTTTCGGGTATCTTGACCTGCAGGCGTCTGTACATGGCGCATATTGGCGCCATATTTAATGTCAGCCTTCAAATCTAAAATATAGTTAACAAGCTTTTGTCCGCGGTTTCGCTTGAGTTTCAATCGGAGTAACAAAGTTCGCCTTTCCTGATTTGCAGGTACTTACTACCTATAGTTTTTGCCCTAGCGCCTTATTTATTGTAATAGCAATGCTAAATTTTCGCTTTTTTTCCCCCTTTCTCGGTCATTTTACACTGTTTTTAAAAAAAAAATTGCCTTTTTGCCTATTTCCGTCTCCAGGGACCGAACTATCTCTGTACCAAAATTCATCAAAATCGGTTAAGCCATTTAGGCGTGAAGAGGCAACAAACAAACAAAACAAACTCACTTTCACTTTTATAATATTATAATAGCTTTTGCTCGCGGCTTCGCTCGCGTTAAATTCGGGGTAACACAGTTCCCCTTGCGCCTTATTGATTTGTTATAGCGACGCTAAGTTTTCCCTATTTTTCCCTCTTTCTCCCTCTTATCCCACTTTTTTTGAAATAATGTTAGCCTATGTCCGTCTCCTGGTTACCAACTATCTCTGTACCAAAATTCATCAAAATCGGTTTAGCCATTTAGGCGTGAAGAGGTAACCAAAAAACAAAACTTTTATAATATTATATTAAGGATACTATAAAAAAATATAGTATAATTTTGAAACTGATTGTCAAGCGACTTGTCCAGCAACTAGTTAGGCAACTGACAACCACACGTCGTGTTGAGAACATGTTGGCAAAGAATTCATTTGCAAGTTTAGGAAAAAAAACTTACGACATAAACAGCCATATCTTTTGATACAGATAGATAATATTATCTAGTATTTGGCCACCAATTGGTTCACTTTTAAAGTATAAACCTCAGAAACATTTACTTAAGAAGCTGGCAGATTCGTCTCTGAATTAAATGGTTGTTAGTTTTTCTCCATGTATTTATGTATTTTTAACTCTCTTTATTTTATTTTGTTTGATACACATACATATATTATGTAAGTATATCTCCTTATATTATATAATAATAATAATAAATATCTTGGCACAACTCATACACGGCTATCTGATCCCAAGCTAAGCAGAGCTTGTGTTATGGTAACCAGACAACTGATATACATACTTATATACTTTATAGATACATACATATTATAGATAAATCACACTGGACACAGAACAAACAATCATGCTCATCACACAAAGTTTGTCCTGGGTGGGAATCGAACCCACGACCTCCGGCTCAGCAGTCAAGGCCACTAACCACTAGACCAAGAGGCCCTTTTATTTGTAAATGTTTACTCGAAACACTTTCTGTTATGCACCCTGCACCTACTATGTTTTCTCTCTGCATCACCCTAAGGCAGACTGTAGAAAATGCCCAAGGCATTAAGTCCGCCTTTGTACAGTGTTTTTTTATATATCTGCATGAAGTTTTAATAAATATCGATAAACAGCTCACAGATAAAAATGAGGCAACAATTTGACAATGAACTCAAAAACAAAATGGCGTCTTCGCTTATATGGAACATGTTATCTTTAAATTTAAACAACAGAGTGGGTGTATATTGACTGTGACTAGTTTTCAAGTCGTTTTATTGTTTCGTTTACAAGTCAGGGTCTATTAAATTAGCCTGTAAGAGTGATTAGAACCTGAATACATAAGTAATAATACATACATACATAACTTTACGCGTGTATTAACTAATAAGTAGTACACACACGTTTTGTCGGTTATTTTAAAGTCCCATGTAATTTTATTGCCATTAACCTGGCATTGATTCAGTCTCCGTGGTTGCAACTTAGAAATCCCTGATGGATTAACCCAATGGCACTATACTTTCTAAATTGACGGAATGCGAGAGGAAGGCAAAAGAAAAGATAGATAGATAGTTTGTGTAAGGAATGATATGAAGGAGAAAGGAGTGAATGATGCCGTGACGTCTGATACTGGAGAATGGAAGAAGAAAACGTGTTGCGCCGACCACAAATAGAATGGGACAAGGGTAGGAAGGTGATGATGATGACTATACTTTCTAAATTGTAGCGAGTTTATTTTCGTTACAAAATTAAGTATATTGACTTGGCTCCCGAGGTTGGCGACTTATAGGATGTGGAGTCCAGTGTGTGGACTCAGCGATTATTATGCCGATAGTCGTATTTGCCTAAGGAGGTTCTCGTTAGGCAGCTGGCTACAGAAAGCGGTACTCTCTCGAACCACGGCGGCGGTACGTATTGTTAGGAGGTTCCTTTCTCTGGAGCCCTGACCCGTAGTTTAGACCCTGTTCCCGATTCCGGTGGGCTACTATTTTTTTGTATTTTTAAATGGTTTTATGTATAGCTTTTGCCCCAGACTTCTTCCACGTGGCGTCCACTTTTGGCTAACGCTAAGATTAACCCGCGTGATGAACGAAAAAAATATCATTCTCTCCCATTTTCTTCCCTCTCTGTCCTCTTATTCCACTTTTTTTAGCCTAGGTCCGTCTCCAGGGTGCTGACTATCTTTGTCCTTACCAAAATCGGTTTAGCCATTAAGGCGTGAAGACGTAACAAACAAACAAACTCACTTTCGCTTTTATATCTAATGTTAGTAAGGATTTAATAAAAAAAATATGTAAAAATAAATTAAACGATAAAATCATTGATATTCAATGATGCTGTTAGACTCAAAGGGTTCTGGGACCCTTTCCGAATACATACCAAGGTGATGAGTGGGTGAGATCGTGCAGTCATCACCGTTAACTAGATGTTCAAAGAATACATTAAACGTGTCGTCATCTGTGATCTCATGGGTACTAAGAAATGTCTCATTCTGACACTTTAATGTAAGTTGGTTGGTAAGTTAGAGAATAATTCTCTCGCCTGCGGTTTCACCCGCGTGGTGACCGAAAAAAAAGTATTCTGTGTTATTTCAGACTATAATCTAACTCTGTCCGTTCAGCCGTTTTGGCGTGAAAGAGTAACAAACATCCATCCATCCTCACAAACATTCGCATTTATAATATAATATTAATTTGTCAGAATGTTCTACAAAGTCACAGGTTACAGCAGACAGAAAATCATGAACAAACGTATTAAAGTGGAAATATACTGGTTAGAAGTGAATTCCAACATTTTGATCGTTGGAACCAGTTCACAAGGTTATGTGTCAAGGGTAGCAGCTAGCGAGTCGTGCTCTAATGTAGAGGTGCTCTGTCGGTGTGGCGAGCTTCTAAGCTAGATACAGATAGAAAATAAAGGTTTTATTAAAACACTAGCTTTCGCCCGCGGCTTCGCTCGCGTCCAATTAGGGGTAACACAGTTCCTCTTGCGCCTTATTGATTTGTAATTGCAACGCTAATTTTTTCCTTTTCTTCCCTCTTTTTCCCTCATAACCCACTTTTTTATAAAAAAAATATTAGCCTATGTCCGTCTTCTGGTTCCCAACTATCTCTGTACCAAAATTCATCAAAATCTGTTTAGCCATTAAAGCGTGAAGAGGTAACAAACAAACAAACTCACTTTCGCTTTTATAATATTTGTAAGGATTGCCACAAATTAGGTGCTCCGTCGGTGTGGCTAGCTTTTAAACTAGGCAAAAATAGAAAATAAAGTTTTTTTTTTATAAAACATTGCCACAAATTAGGAAATTCTGCTGTACCATGGGTGCGTTAACAAACATTTGAGTCAAAAACAGCCAGAAACAATTATATGCGGGCTATACAAATATTAATAAGCACGAGATATAAGTCCTACTTATCGATGTATTAATCCAGGATACAATCTATCTGTGTGCCGAATTTCATTAAAATCCGTTTTGTAGTTCTTTAATGAAAGCGTACCAAACCAACTAACTGTGTTCACCAACTTTAGCATTCATAATATTAGCAATATAAATTTAGTAGTAGCCCGCGGTTTCACTTGTGTGGTGACAGAATATTCTATATGTCTTTATGAATTGTAGCCTATGTGTTACTCTGATATGTAAGCTAGTAGTTATTGCGTAAAAGAGCAACAAACGCACTTACGGACATCCTCATAAACTTTCGCTTTTAAATTATTAATACAAAGTAAACAAAAAAATAAACTACAAAGGGGTAAAAATAAAATTCATAAAATAATTTAGAAACATTTAATTGTATATTATAGTTAACACAACAAGCCATATTTACTAATTTAATACAAAATAAATAAATATTACTTCTATTTAACATAAGGTAGTTTATTTTCTAACACCTAATTAAATTATATTTGTTCATGGTAACATACTCAAAGATTTAGAGCAAAAAGAAAAGTATTTCTAAAATCAAGCGATTACGATTGACAATAGAAATTACTTACATACTTATTTTTAAGTAAGAATTACCTTAAGGAGATAGTTTAGTCTTTCATGTAAAATAATACATTAAAATTACTTCCTGCCTTCCTGAAGCCTCCTTGAACACCTCCTTTCTTGTCATAACCTCATGACAAGAAAGGAGGTGTTTGAAGATATCCTTGTGTTCAGACACCTCCTTTCTTGTCACAAGATGACAAGTATATGAGGTTGAGGAGTATGGAAGGAGAAGGTATGCTGCGCCGACCACTAATAAACTGGGATAAGAGCAGGCGAATTATGATAATGGTGACGATATTGCCTCCTTTTAGAAACAAACTTTTATTTACAACTTTCGCTATAGAATGTAGAGCTATTTAAGCCAACTACGCGTTTTTAAACCACCGATTAAAAAGTGTTTAATTAGTTTAAAATTTGTGTTTGTTTGTGGAATCATCATAGCTATATGAACTGTTTAGTACAAACAGATGACAATTATACACAGAGAAAGTGACCAAAGAGGTCCGCCGAAGCAACGACGTTCGCTCGAATTAAATTATTTTGCTTTTAATAAATGTCTAGGGACAATATTAAGTTAGTTTAATTCTTTTTAGAAGATTTTTTTGTGTCGCAAACTTTCATGTTTCAATAGTTATGTTTAGTATTGGGTTCGTGTGAATATAGGAATACAGTTAAGACCTGGTACAAGAATTTGGTAAGATTTTATTCCAAGCCACATTCTGAGTAACACTTCTCCAAATGACGACGCCTGTTGGTCCAGTGGTTAGTGGCCCTGACTGCTGAGCCGGAGATCGTGGGTTCGATTCCCACCCAGGACAAACTTTGTGTGATGAGCATGATTGTTGGTTCTGTGTCTGGGTGTGATTTATCTATAATATGTATGTATTTATAAATTATATAAGTATGTATATCAGTTGTCTGGTTACCATAACACAAGCTCTGCTTAGCTTGGGATCAGATAGCCGTGTGTGAGTTGTCCCAAGATATTTAAGTATTTAAGTATTTAAATAGTACTGAATTAACTCTTTCTGGGAATCTCAAAATATCATGGTTGATAAAGACTTTATAATTAAAATGGCTGTCATAATAGGAACCGGCCATTTTCTTAAAATAGAGACAGTGAATTCATTTTAATTCTTTTGTTATGTTCAATTAATTTACAATATTTTGGTTTTTATTTAGATTATATTTTTTCCCGATGTTATAATTTTTAATAGCTAAAAAATATTTTTCAATTTTGTCTTTTTTCAAATTTCTGTGTTGTTTGTTTTTGTATTGTGTCACAGCATACCTATGTGCATGCTGTGATTTCCTATAATTGAAGGAACACACTTAAAATAACCCTTTGCATTGTGTATCATAATGTTTTTGCCCATTTTTCTCCATAGAGATTCAACGCTTTGAAATGGGCAACTACAGTACTTTCACAAGTTATTATGTTTTGTGACCGAGACTGTAGCTTCATTATTTTGTTTCTTGACATTCAAAAGTGCCTGTAATTGTCTAATTGTTTTTTTTTTAGTTTTTTGTATGTGTATTCTTTGTTGGATATCCAAATAAATAGATACCTACATTTTTGTAACTGTTTGTGCTAATATAGTCAACTGCTAAACATGGTCTCAAGAAGAATGAGGACAAGCTAACAGTGACTATGTTAAACAAACCGACAAAACGATTGGCCAATAACCAATGTGTTAGTTAATACCTGCTGCGTTAACAATTGATTTTTCTGTATAATTACTCGTTGGTTGAGACAACAGCATGATTGTAGGTAATAGCTTTCTTAAACTTTAAGAGCGCGGGAAAGCGGGGGGGAGGTGTCAAACTTTTACAGGCTTATACCCACCCATGTTGCTTCTTTTGCCCTTTATGTTCCGGAGCTGCGGTATCTCTTTCGAACAACCCGCAACCCCAGACTTTTGAACACTACTTTCTTAATTTAAAACCGCTTATTTCATAACGTCAAATGATTTTATTACCGTAGATTAAAATAATAAACCTAAACAAATAAAGATGAAAAGTCAGCGGTTCAAAAATAGGTAGACGGTAGGTAGACAACAGTTTTGCTCAGTGTTACTTTAATACCCCAATCATTTTGAAAACATTCGTATTTATTATCTTACGTGCTAAGACTGGATAACGAAGACAAAGCATTAGGAGTATTATCAACCCTTACATAGTTCCCGTACGGCGTGCTGATAGTCTGCGGTCCTGCGGCTGCTGCATACGGATTAATAACTAGGTTGATATTCTTATTGTCTGATGCTGAAGCGGCTCCAGTGCCGTCTCTGTTCCATGCAGCTGTGAAAATGAAAAATTGGTTACAACGCCATCTAGTATTGAGTACCTGTACTAATACAAAGTGTTTATAATAGCGCCATCTAGTATTGAGTAGTTGTATAAGAAAATAGTTTCTAGTATAGTAACGCCATCTAGTAGTAGAAAATATAGATGAGAGAATAGCTTTGAAAATAGTCACATGTGCTGTATTAAAAATAAGAAAAGCTTCATAATATAAAGGTTTTGGAACTGGCATAATTTTATTATGGTTACGGACGCTTTAAAAATAATCAATCAACTCATTGAAAGCTGCCTCTTTAGCGCCATCTATTAAACTGTGTATAAACTACAACGAAATGGTGGTTCTTAAAGTGCTAGTAGTACCGCTATTCGATCATAGATGTCGCAAGCACTACGTTAAAAAGCTTTGCTACTCTATCACAGATTTCGATAAAACACAAATGAAGTTGCAATAATAAAATAAATAACACCAATTATTACAAAGTGTGAACAAATAAGTTATTTTATCTTTCTTTCTTTCTTCTAATCGGCAAAATAATTTCATGTTTTTTTTTAAGTATTTATGAACATTTAATTTTTAAAACAAGTATGAAAGTACAGGGTCTTTAGGTATCTTTAAGTATAATCACTTACTTAGATAGAAATAACGACCTGATATACAACTGTTTACTAACAAATAAGTACCTACATTTAACTAACATTTTCCACACACGGTCTTATCTAAACTTTCACTGGTTCCATTCTGTCCATATCTACCTACTCATAGGCAATAAGGCAGCTATTATCGTCATGCGTCATCGAAAAAACCTACTTTTGCTTTTGAAGAAATCACTTTCTCGGTTTACAAACGTAATACTTCCACGAAAGGTGATAATATAAATCCTAAAGGCTTTCTGAGGCATAAGCAATGCTTTGGTATTCATAATAAATGACTTTGAACTTGTTTACAAAAAAATAATAATGACATTTGCTTTTTCATCGTTTTTTTTGGCACCGACTTCCGAAAGTAAGCTAACTTACCTATCTATTTAGTGTTTTTTATAGGAAGTCGGTTTTTTTTTATTTCAGCCTTTTTAGTAGTGTGATAATGGTACTTATTTCACACAAATTCTTACGGAGTAAGTATAGATTTTTCATTGCTATTTAGTAGCAATGAAAATAAAGCATATCGTGCATATACATTAGAAATATAAAATCAGAAATTACCGAACCAATACAAATCAAAATAGATATGGGACTCCTTTGAAAGTAGGTATACCTAATTTTTTATAATAAAAAAAAAATCGGCTCACAATTGACGAATAAATCTCGTAAAAAACACAAAAAACAAAACAGTTGAATTGAGAATCTCGTCCGTTTTTTATAGTCGGTTAAAAAATCTAAGCGCATGTTTTCACAATCGCAAATTAAAAATGAGTAAGCCACACTTTTCAAGTTTTCTTGGAAAGGAACCTAAAAAGACGTGGATAAAGAACAAAGTGGAGGCATGTGAGAAGAATTTATTTGAGAAGAATTGCAAAATCTAACAAATCTTGTAGATGATGTTCAAAGTAAAAGAAGTCTGCAGATATACCACCTGATCATATGATCATAAGAGGTATTCATACGAAGAATTAATAGTGCAAAATAGTGCAACAGAAATAATTTATCGAAGATCAAAACGATGCAGAATAAATTAAACCCAGATTAATGAAGAATTTGAACGTATGAGAAACACTGATAGAATATATTTCAAGATATACTCGTGCTGGTAGAAAGTCCCACAGACGATAACAAATATTCTGGACATTACAAAAGCAACCATAGATTAATTATAGAACTTTGCAGAATAGTAATTGAAAGAGAGGAAAGACAAACTTGAGAATTTGACAATACCTTTAGGGTACAAAATGAGGTTGAAAATTTTCATTTTCCAAAAGATGCCTAGTACCTTAAAAGGCATCAATAAATTCCAAAAATATATGTAAATATATGGTTTGATTCATACTCTTCAACAGATTTTTTTTTCATATATTTATTATTGAAATAAATACAGATAATATTAAAAATAACAATTTTTATACAAATTTTGATTCAACTTATTATATTTTACAACGCCCGCTGTAGAATTTAATGATTGTATTTTTTACAGAAATAGTATTTTTAGTCATTATTGCATTTTACCATGTAACTAAAAATGTATATAATTAAATACTTCTTAGGCCTTGCATAGCAGTCGAACTATTTTAATGCCTTTTGAGGTAAACTACGTACCCTTTGAAAAATGTTTATTTCCAATCTTTTTTGGAGATGCAGATTTTGTGCAAAGGTATTGCAAGCAAGATTTATCTTAAAAAAAATAATCAAAGCATTTTTCAGAGGATTGAAAACCAGGTGCGATGTCAGATTTCAGTGAAGACCAACAAACGTAACCAAACACTTACGAACTCTCTTCTATAACTTAAAATTTAAAATTCTTCTGGTTGCTTCTGTGGGGGGAGCGCCGATAAAGAACCCCACAGGTTTGAACCCTCCAGGGGTTTGATACGGTGGGGGGCCGAAGTAGTACCCGTTACCTACAGGGGCCAATGGAGGCACAGCTTTGGCCCCAGTAGGAGGTATGGGATCTTGTTTCCATTCTGACACTAGGTAAAACAAATATGGATTGAACAAATGTGAATTTATTACAAAGATGATATTCTTACACATCCTTACTACAATTTGGTATGGGTTTCTTCATCATCGGCGTTATAAACACCTTCATCTGTTTGACTATTGTCCTGAAAGCCTGCAGATGGTGTATCTTCTCTATCAATAAAAAATAATCTGAACAAGTGGGATTAGGCGATTCATACGGCTATAACTTGTGATTGCAAAGACTAAGAGGGTTGATTTTTTTATGGGAACAAGGGGCTACACATTTAAGTATATAGTTTTATTTTCAACTCGATATCTCCATGCGTTCTTGAGATAAAGGGTCTTGACAGACAGACTGACAGACGGAGAACAAAGTGATCCTATAAGGCTTCCGTTTTATGCTTTTGGGGCACGGAACCTCAAGAATTAAAAACGTGGAACGTTGCCCCACGCTAGGAATTTCTCCTGTATTGTGGGTGCGTTTACAAACATTTAAACTCACATACACAAACAGCCAGACCCGGAACAACTATCTGTAGGCCATACAAAATATTTGTTTCGTTCCGACACGTAGCGCCCCTGGATGGGATGGATACCATCGCTAAAACCCTGTCAAAAATAATAAAATCCCTCTTACATATAGCACCATGGTCATCATGTAGCTCCGGATGTCCTCCATTGTGTATGTGCAGATGAATTTCCTTCTGATGAGGAGGTTCCCAACCTCCGTGACTGCTACCGTGTGTCTTGTGGGCAAAGAGGGCGCCTATCTGGAAGAGTAAAGAGGTTTGATTAGCATACGAAGACACGAAATAGTAGATTTTCATCCAAGTTATGAAACTGGAAACGGGTGTTATTGAGCTGACAAATTTTTACCTGAATCAAACGACGCTTGTAATACACTTAGGGAGCAATTAAATTTTATAACGAACCGATTTTTGTTCTTTTTAAAAATCTTTGCACCCCACTTTTTGCATTTCTTTTTGAGTAGCTACACTAAGATATTTTCCTGTATCGGGGGTGCATTTAGAAACGTTTAAACTCATATACACAAATAGCCAGGCCATGTATAAGTTCCGTGCGCGGATCGAACCCGCGACACGCAGCGCAGCAGTCGATCGCTCAGCCACTGCGCCGTGTCGCTTTGCTGACCATCTCTTTGAAGTGAGCGTGGAACACGGACGGACGGTGAGCTACCCATTGCTCACCGTTCACAGACCCGCATCTACGCAGCCCGCAGCGGCCGGGCTGGTTTAAGGTACTTTCCTTAAAACGTCGGCCCACCTCCTTTGCTAACATAACTGCTTCGAAGAAGAAAGTGACCGCTTCCCATTCCGTCTCACTTCGGACCATGGACAAACCAGGACCAGACGCGAGAGAACTGACCGACTGCTGCGCTGCGTGTCTTGGGTTCGATCCCCGCACGGAACAAATATTTGTATGGCATACAAATATGATGAAAAGATGCATGGATTGTGTAAGGAGTGATATGAAGGAGAAAGGAGTAAATGATGCCGTGACGTCTGATAGGGGAGAATGGAAGAAAAAAACGTGTTGCGCCGACCACAAATAGAATGGGACAAGGGCAGGAAAATTATAATACAGATAGTTGTTCCGGGTCTGGCTGTTTGTGTATACGAGTTTAAATGTATGTAAACGCACCGACGATACAGGAGAAATTCCTAAAGTGGGGCAACTTATTTTTTTTTTTTTAAATACTATGTCTAGTCTTCCAGTTAGGATCTATTTTCTCTTACTCAAAATGTATTAACGATCTTTTCTTTTGTATCTTTTTCGCCATAACACAAATTTCTCGCCGTTTTTTGCCACGCTATCAAATTATTTCCCAAAGAGTATTTTAATGTAACTTATTAATTAAACAACCATTGAAACAGTGTTTGGCGTGTGTCCCTCTCATTTATATAATTACTAGCTGTGCCCAGCGGTTTCACCCGCTGCCCACTTAGGGGTATGAAAAATAGATGTTGGCCGAGAGACCTACCCGATATGTACACAAAATTTCGTTTAAATCGGTCCAGCCGTTTCGGAGGAGTATGGGAACGAAAACTGTGACACGAGAATTTTATATATTAGATTCAATCCACGAGTCACTACGCGAAAGTTTACTGATCCCTTCATTACAAATGAATCTAAATATCTTCGTGAAAGTCAATTCAAATTATATCACGCAAAGAGAATAATTACCGTTGTTGATTAAAGAACGTGGTTCTGGCTTTGTAATGAGCGCCAATGTTATATTATAATGACCACCAAAGCAGTTAGAAAAAACCGGCCAAGAGCGTGTCGGGCCACGCTCAGTGTAGGGTTCCGTAGTTTCCCGTCCGTCACAATAAGTGTTCCCAGTTATGAGGCCAACCGAACAATTGGGTAATACCCGATCCAATGTAATAAGTACCTACAGCGCCATCTCTCGGGGAATTGGGTTACTAATTAATACAAAGACGTGCAATTTCGGTGGTAATTTTGGATTGCGAGAACCGATTTCAATAGTTCTTTTTTTGTTTGAAAAAAGATACGTTTAGGATAATAAAATATATAAATAAAGTTACAAAAAATGCTTGCATATACGATTATACTACAAACTTAGTCCAGAAATTATTTTGTAAAACTTTTTGTCTTTTTTGTACAAAAACTGTTGTGTCAATCAAGTTCAAAATAATTTTCATAGAAAGTCCTTATAAAGTTCTACTTTTCAGATTTTTTTCATATTTTTTAAACTTATGGTTCAAAAGTTAGAGGGGGGGGGACACATTGTTTTTTACTTTTGGAGCGATTATTTCCGAAATTATTGACGTTATCAAAAAATGATTTTAGTAAACCCCTATTCATTTTTAAATACCTTTCCAACAATATATCACACGTTAGGGTTGAAATTAAAAAAAAAATCACTTCCCACTTTACATATAGGGTGGCAACCCTAATAAAACATTTTTTTCCAATTTTTATTTTACCACTTTGTCGGCGTGATTGATATACATATTGGTACCAAATTTCAGCTTTCTAGTGCTAATGGTCACAGAGATTAAGCGAGGACGGACGGACGGACGGACAGACAGACATGGCGAAACTATAAGGGTTCCTAGTTGACTACGGAACCCTAAAAAGCAGTGATAGCTTATGTTATGACCGTAGGGCTGCCAAGTCAAATGTCTGGGGGCAGAGGCGGATCGTGAGTTTGTGAGGCCCTGGTCTACTACTATTTGAGGGCTTTTTTTGCAGATGGGAAATCAGCAAATGATTTCCCCCGCTTTAGGCGCAGCGGGGAGGAATATCAGACTTGTGCTGACTAAAACCCACCTATAAATAAATATCTTGGGACAGTGCACACACGGCGATCTGATCCCAAGCTAAGCAGAGCTTGTGTTATAGTAACCAGACAACTGATATACATACTTATATAATTTATAAATACATACATATTATTTATAAATACATACATATTATAGATAAATCACACCCAGACACAGAACAAACAATCATGCTCATCACACAAAGTTTGTCTTGGCTGGGAATCGAACCCACGACCTCCGGCTCAGCAGTCAGGGCCACTAACCACCAGACCAACAGGCCTGTCAACCTATGTTCCTTCTATTGCTCTTTATGTTCCGGGGACGCGGTATCTCTTTCGAATAACCCGCAACCCCGGCAGGCGGTGGCCTTGGCTGGCCCCTCTGTTTGTGGCGCCCTGGACTAATATAAATAATATATTTGAAGGCCTTTTTTGCAGATGGGAAATCATCAAATAACTTCCCTTGCTCTGGGCGGAGCGGGGAGGAATATCAGACTTGTACTGACTAAAACCCACCCATGTTCCTTCTTTTGCCCTTTGTGTTCCGGGGCCGCGGTATCTCTTTCAAACAACCCGAAACGCAGGCGGTGTCCCAGGCAGGTCCCTCTGCTTTGCTGACATCTCTTTGAGGCGTGCGTGGAACACTAATGCGCCGTCGACACGGCCTGTCGTCAATAGACGGACGGACGGTGAGCCCCGGCAGGATTGCTTGTATATTCTCTATTTTTATATATATATTTCTACATGTGTCTGTTTAACGCTTACACCTGGCCAAGATAAAAGGGCCCGAGGCTCGAGGCTGTCGGCACATTCTATACTATACTAATATTATAAAGCTGAAGAGTTTGTTTGTTTGTTTGAACGCGCTAATCTCAGGGACTACTGGTTGGAATTGGAAAATTCTTTTAGTGTTGGATAGTCCATTTCTTGAGGAAGGCTATAGGCTATATAACATCACGCTACGACTAACAGGTGCTGAGCAGCGTGGGTGAAACCGCGTGGAACAGCTAGTACAACAAAAATATATCAATGTCACCTTAATTTTCTATCGCGATGGCGATGAAAGTTTTAAATACAGTTATTGGACGAGACGCAAAATGCCTATTACGTACATATAGCCAATTTAAATGAATAGGAAGGAATTTTTAACTCTCTATTGGAATTATTTGGCGCGACTTTCATTACGGAATGTTTCAAAACTAATATAAAAGACTAGCTGTTCCTCGCGGTTTCACCCACGCTGCTCAGCACCTGTTGGTCGTAGCGTGATGTTATATAGCCTATAGCCTTCCTCAAGAAATGGACTATCCAACACAAAAAGATTTTTTCAATTCGAACCAGTACTTCTTGGGATTAGCGCGTTCAAACAAACAAACTCTTCAGCTTTATAATATTAGTATAGATTGTAACACTATATCATCATCTGCCTATCCTTTTCCCAACTATGTTGGGGTCGGCTTCCAGTCTAACCGGATGCAGCTGAATATCAGTATTTTACATGGAGCGACTGCCTATCTGACCCCCACAACCCAGTTAATACTAGGTAATACGATACCCCTTGGTAAGACTGGTTGTCAGACTTTCGGAACACTGACTACCTGTAACGGCCGTCAAAGATCTACAAATGACAGCCGGGACCAACGACTTAACGTGCTTTCCGAGGCACGGAGGAAATTCGGTATGTAACGGGTGATCACCCATCCACAGGCCAACCTAGGCAAGCGCGGCTTAACCTAAAGGTCGACCCGAGCGGCTGCTATTATTTAGCCACGAGCACCTTTCAACACTATTTGGAATGGGCAACTACAGCACTTTCACAAGTTATTATGCCTTGTGACCGGGACTGTAGATTCATTTTGTTTCTTGACATTTAAAAGTGCCTGTAATGGTCTAATTGAAATAAATGATTTGATTTGATTGCATTTGACTATAATGGATGATAATTTTCAAATTTTATGAAACTGAAGAGTTTATTTGTATTAATAAATGCACTAATAATTATCTGTGATTGATTGTGTTGTCACTTGTTTCAATTTGACAGCACGGTTGCGCAGTGGCTGAGCGGACCACTGTTGCGCTGCGTGCCGCGGGTACGATTCCCACTCGGAACAAATATTTGTATGACCTGCAGCTAGTCGTTTCGGGTCTGGATGTTTGTGTATGTGAGTTTAAATGTTTGTAAACGCACCCACGATACTGGAGAAATTCCTAGTGTACGATACCTCCACGTGTTCCCGAAATAAAGGACCTTGACAGACAGACAGACAGACAGACGAACAACAAAGTGATCCTATAAGGCCCGGCGCCCATTATCGGCATCGGCAAGAAACAGGATTCGTCGGCATCCTACATGCAAGCGCACACTGTCGGAAACTATGCTTTTTCATGCTACAACGTTCTTAGGAATGACGAGGCGTCCATAAGCAAGCTATCCCCGAGTGTTGCCTCGGCGCCGGCGGCGTACCGAAGAATGCCGAAGCATCCCGAAGCATTCTCAAGGCTGCCGATACAGCAGCCTCACTCAAGCATACCGAAGCGGTATTTTTGTTTTTACTACCATATATGATGGAAATTTCTACTTTATTGCCATTATGTTAATGTAGGTATACTACCTAAAATCCACAGTCGTGCCGATGCCGATAATGGGCGCCGGGCCTCAGGGTTCCATTTTTTTCTTTTAAGGAACAAATCCCTAAAATTGACTGAATCCATAACGGACACGCGGTGGAGACTTTTAAGTACATCTCTACTAAACCCATCAGGTTTAACAGGCTTGATATACAAAGCTATTTACCTTAGCAGCGCCTGCTACTAGCAGTAGCTTCAATATCACCAACGTGACAATCAGCGTCTTGACTCCAACCAGCGCGGCGACCACCGCCCACGTGGACGCTGCGCCGATTTGGAAGATTAACGGTATGAGACCCGCCATCATCTTCTTGAATGGACGCCCAAAGGTACGGCCGAAAGTCTTGCCTGGAAAGACAAAATAATCGTTGAAAAAAAAACTGACTTTACTAAGTGACGAATGGAGACCGAGTCTTTTGGCTCTGTGCATTTTCATGGGATCGCAAGGTGTAATCAAAGTTTTGTCGGGATCTATGCCTTGCTTGCTTGTCAGTGAAACATCAAAAAAGTGTGTGTGTCAGCTCCGACGCACGACTGGAGTTTACTCCTTAAGTACGAGTATCTAACCATACGCAAAAAGAGTTTATTCAACTGAAAAAAGATTAATATCATATGAAAGGGTAAATTCACAAATTAATGAAAAAAAATAGCAATATAAATACATCGACACTGATAGAAACAAATAAGCCCAATAACATATATAGTATATAGGTATAGTCGCCTATACAGCAGCCAAATTAGAAAGTTGCGCAATAAAGGTGCGCACCAAAAACGTGACACATTTTCGTTACTTTAGTAGGTTTTACCCCTCGGATTTTTCTCATACCGGGCGCCTTATATTTGAATCACAATTCTTAGGGAGTAAACTCCAAAAAATAACATTGTCTTTTACTTTTCATGAATGTTTTGATGAAGAAGGAAATACTTGCCAGTTTTATAGACTAGAGTTTATAGAGTTATAAACATTTATTCTAAAAATGTGACCTAAGTATCATTACTTTACCTTACGCACATATTTATAAATACCAGCGCACCAATCGGTTCACTTTTAAAGTAAGAGCTCGGGAACATTTACATAAGAAGTTGGCAGATTCGTCTCAAAATTGAATGGTTGTTAGTTTTTCCCCATGTATTTATAACTCTCTTGACTTTGTTTTGTTTGTATTTAAGTATTTATCGTTATATTATATGTGTTAATGTTTTCTCGAAACACTCTGTTATGCACCCTGCACCTACTATGTTTTCTCTCTGCATCACCCTAAGGTAGACTGGTAGAAAATGCCCAAGGCATTAAGTCCGCCTTTGTACAGTGTTTTTTATACATGTGCATAAAGTTTTAATAAATAAAATAAATATTTGGACCGTTATGTTACAGTCCCGTGAAATAGGGGCCGAACCTATTGGCATCAACAGGGCATAAAGCTAGAACAATAAAATGAAATACGGCACTCGTGCTCACAAAACCATAACCAATTTTATTACTTTAACACCATTTTGATACGAAAAACCAGTAAGGCTACCATGACATCTTAAAGCAGAACTAATTCCACGGAAAGAGATGGTGCTAGACACTCTGTATAGCTTTGTCTCTTTCCCTCAGTGGTTCAGCTTTAAGACGTCATGGTAGTGTAGCAGTTATTCTATTGAACAACTTAAGTATATGGTACAGTTATGTTCTAATACTTTTTGAGTGGAAGTAGCAGAATTAAAAGTAAAAACGCGTATCCTGAAATGAAAATGGACAGAGATACTGACCAATGAGTAATGACCAAAAGAGTGTCCATGGTGTTTCTTGCCCATTCTTCTCCATAGAGATCTACGCTTGCGAATGGGCAACTACAGTACTTTCACAAGTTATAATGTCTTGTGACCGGGACTGTAGCTTAACATTTTGTTTTTTTTTTGACATTCAAATGTGCCTGTAATGGTACAAATAAATGATTTTGATTAGATTTGATTCAATATGATGAGAACAAAAACAGAAAAGTGATCTAAAAAAGTTACTGAATTACCCTAAGGGATGGAAAAAGACTTAGAGGAAGGCAGACGAAAAACTGGGAAGATGATCTTCCCAAGGGTTGGAGGCGAACAAAGCAGGATCGGCAAAAGTGGAGGGAACTTGAGGAGGCCTATGTCGCAAGATAGCCTGACCTGGTAGCTGATATGAAAAACAAATTTAGATATACAATACACATACAACAAGAAACAAGTATAGATACATCCTTACTAATATTATAAAAGCGAAAGTGAGTTTGTTTGTTTGTTACCTCTTCACGCATTAATGGCTAAACCGATTTTGATGAATTTTGATACAGAGACAGTTGGGAACCAGGAGACGTCCGTCTCCATAGGCTAACATTTTTTTTCAACGTGAAAAATCAGGGAGAAAGAGGGAAGAAAAGGGAAAACTTAGCATTGTTATTACAATAAATTAGGCGCAAGGGCAAACTACATGTAGCAGGTACCTGCAAATCAGGAAAGGGGAACTGTGTTACTCCGAATTTAACGCGAGCGAAGCCGCGGGCAAAAGCTAGTCATGTTATAATGGCCTGGTTAGTACCTAACCAGGTGTCTGAGTTTATATGCCGCCAATTCGCCTCTGACCTTCAAATGATAAGAAGAATGAGGTCTAATACGATCGATAACTGAACCAGGTAGTTCTAGAGCCGACAGGTAACCGGTTCGAATCTGTTACAACATACCAGTGCGCGGCGGACCACTTTCTTCTTATACCTACCTGTCTTTATTTACCACTTGTTGCGCCCCGCGGTTTCGTATAACGGGATAAGAAGTATCCTTGTTTTTTTTTGGGTGGGAAATCATCAAATAACTTCCCCCGCTCTGGGCGGGGCGAAAAGGAGTTACAAACTTTTACTGACAAAACCCATCCGTGTTCCTTCTTTTACCCTTTGTGTTCCAGGCCGCGTTACTCTTTCGAACAACCCGCAACCCGTGGCTTAAGACCTTACATAAATTAAAAAAATAATAAAATTAATAAATCAATATCTTGGAACAACTCACACACGGCTATCTGATCCCAAGCTAAGCAGAGCTTGTGTTATGGTAACCAGACAACTGATATACATACTTATATAATTTATAAATACATACATATTATAGATAAATCACACCCAGACACAGAACAAACAATCATGCTCATCACACAAAGTTTGTCCTGGGTGGGAATCGAACCCACGACCTCCGGCTCAGCAGTCAGGGCCACTAACCACTGGACCAACAGGCCCGTCAACAGGCGTCGACACATCTTTGTATAATATGTTTCAAAGAATGTTTAAGGTCTCTGCACACAGCCGGCGTGGCGTGACGGGGCGCGGCGTGGCGGGGCGGCGACACTGCGGGCGCGCCGCGCCCGCTGTGTGCAGCGACTTTAAAGGTCGCGGGACGGCGACGCGACACTGAGCAGTTGTAATGTACTAGATATTACGGACGACGCCACACAGAGCCGTCCCGCTCGACGCGACGGTAACCAATACAAGTCAGAAGCGGCGGGGACGGGCGCGGCGGGACGCGAGCGGCATAGGCAGTATAAAAACAGTATACGTTCGGCGTGAATGGGCGCGACGGGACGGGACGTTATCGCGCCCGCAGTGTGACCGATGCCGCCGCGCCAGCGCCGCGTCGCCGCCCCGCCACGCCGCGCCCCGTCACGCCACGCCAGCTGTGTGCAGAGACCTTTAAGTGTTTGACCGAAGCCATTGACTCATTGAGGTAGCACTCAGTCAACATGACAAGGTGAAGAGCCACAAAACTTGACGGAAAACAAATATTATATGATGTATTTGCAAGTTTTTGACCGTGAAGTAGAATGTGCCTACAAGGTCGTAAGTTCGAATACCCGGCTCATCAATAAACGGTAAGTAGTTGCAGTGACAAGGTTGTGGGTTTTACAAGGTCTTATGTGTCCGGTCATGGACTAGCGATATTTTAGATACTTATATAATGAGTGTTTTAATATACTATTACGATACACACTTGGGTCTAATTCACTTCCCCGCTTTTTGGCAGCCATTTTGAGATATTCCCTATGTGGGTACAAAAAATGATATATCGCTCAAAGTGTTGGTCTTACTGAGACGAAAATAGGTTTATTCAGAGGGTAACAATATTATCTATCGTTTAAATTAAGAAATGATGAGCTTAAATTTTCGTTACTTTAGAAAACTAAACAAAAGTTTGTTATTTTTTTAAATCAATATAGGTACTAGAATGTTTGTTATAAAAGTTTATAGAATATCGCTAGTCTGTGCCCGGACACATTGTTTAACTCTCAGGGGTCTACTCTTGCCGGGGTTGTGGGTTTTAAAGTGCAATTGAAGGAACATGGATGGGTATTAGTCAGTAGTCTGACAGTACCCCCCGCTCCGCCCAGAGCGGGGGAGGTTAGTTGATGATTATTGACCCCCCAAAAAAACGGCAAAAACTACAGGTAACAGGTACCTGCAAATCAGAAAAGGGGAACTGTGTTACCCCGAATTTAACTCATCACTTTCCTGCCCTTGTCCCATTCTATTTCTAACACGTTGCCTTCTTCCATTCTCCCCTATCAGAAGGTACCCCGAATTTAACTATTTTATATAAATACTAGCGGCCCGGTACGTGCTTCGCTACGTATTTACAAAAAATGTGATGCAGCGCCATCTGCCGGACAAAATTGTGAATCTAAACCATTCCCAGATCCCCTTGAACACACACAAAAAATTTCATCAAAATCGGTCCAGTCGTTTGAGAGAAGTTCAGTGACATACACACTCACAGAAGAATTAAGTATATATATAAAGATAAAATCTAATCTTATGTCCGTAGGTAAGTGACACAGAGTAGTACCACTTACAGAGAAAACCGCCAGTCCACTTTAATAAAAATAAGATTTTAAATCTTTTATATTAAGGCTTAAATTACATTTTTTTTTTATTGTTAGGGCGCATAGGTTTTGCTAAACCTACCATTTTGGATCCCCTGGTCTTGTGTATGTTACACCTTGTAATTTAGTAGAAAAAGTTAGGTACTTAATAAAACTTAAGTATTTGTAAAACACTTGATTTTTGGCCGCTGGCTTCTTGAGATCAGCTACCCTACTATGACGTCTTAAAGCAGTTCTTATTCCACTGAGGGAAAAAGACAGAGCTATACAGGGTGTCTAGCACCATCTCTTTCCCTCAGTGGAATAAGAACTGCTATAAGATGTCATGGTAGCCCTTCTGACGTTCGTAAGCAAAAAAATCAGCCCGTTGAGTCAGATTAGAGCATTAGATGTTCCGTACAAACTCGCGATATAAACAGCTATATCTTTTAACTGCGTAGACTTAGATTGTTGGTGTTTTCACAGCTTCAAGGGACCAGTGTTCCGAGGCCGTGGTATATCTTTCCAACAACCCGCAACCCCGGCAGGCGGAGGCTCTGGCAAGCCCCTCTGCTTTGCTGACTCTCTTTGAGGTGCGCGTGAAACACGAACGCGCCGTCGACACGGCCTGTCGTCAATCGACGGACGAACGGTGAACTACCCATTGCTCACCGCCCACAGGCCCGCATCTACGGTGGCCGGGAGTCGTCTCGCGGCGCCCGGCGCCATGGGCGTCTCCCGCGGCGGCTGGGTTGGGCAGATGTTCTCTCCCTCAAACGCCCGGCCACCTCCTTTGCTAGCATTACTGCTTCCCAGAAGGTGATCTCAAGACCCTTAATCTCAGAAACGCATGAAGGTGACGAGTTGAAATTAAAAACACATAAGTATACAAATCTATGATCCCTTGGAGCTGTGAAAACCCTCTAAGTCTACGCAGTCAAAAGATATGGCTGTTTATGTAGCAAGTTAGTACGAAACGCTGAGCGCGAGCCTGACTCTCACTTGCCCAGTTTTCCAATAATTTAAAAGCATTGACTACACTATTATCCCCCTAAAAAACAATTTTCCATTACCGGCTCTCCACAAACGCCAAATGAGCGGGAAATGCGTCGATCCACTAACCTTAATACGGTATGCGTAAAAACATTTGCTACACAGAGCATCAGCGGTAATCGTTATAATATGACGTTTTTGTTTAATGTCATTTGTTCAGTGTTATGATAGAAAACATAATGAAAGTTGCGCTACTTACAGAAAAGTTGAATAAGAATCGTTTATTTGCTAAAAATATATATCTATACTAGCTTTCCCCCGCGCCTTCGTCCGCGTGGCACAGTTACTTTGAGCTAACGCAAACTTTAATCCCGAAAAAAAATTATTTTCTCTCCCCTTTTATTCCTTCTTGTTCCCCTTTTCTCACCTCCTTCGTCTCCAGGGTCCCAACTATCTCTGTACCAAAATGCATCATAATCGGTCTAGCCATTAAGGCGTGAAGACGAAACAAACTAACTCACTTTCGATTTTATAATATTAGTAAGGATTATTTATTATCAGATAATTTATGTGGTTTTAATAATGAAATTACATTACTCATATTATTTATATGATTATATTATTATATTTACTTCACAATAATTAAGTAACAGTAAAAGTGTTAACCAGAGCCGTGAAGAGAATTAATTAATTTTTCTTTTGTCTGATGTAATTAAGTTACGTTTCGTTTTTTTATTATTATCTTTTAAATAACGAGATAGATTAAAAATGTTCGCTTTCTACACCTCACATACGTGTCTATTATTTTTATTTAACACGCAATTTCTTTTATGCTCGTCATCATCAGCTAAAAGAAATGAAAACCGTTTTGTTAGCTTAGCTTTGAAATCCTTACTTCCATAACCTTACTAATATTATAAAAGCGAAAGTTAGTGTGTTTGTTTGTTACCTCTTCACGCCTAAATGGCTAAACCAATTTTGATGAATTTTGGTACAGAGATAGTTGGGGCCCGAACATAGGCCATTTGTTTTTTTAAAAGATTGAAAAAAACTTAGCATTGCTATTACAATGAATAAGGCGCTGCCGCAAAACCTACAGGTGGCAGGTACCTGCAAATGAGGAAAGGGGAACTGTCTTACTCTGAATTTAACGGGCGAAGCCGCGGGCGCACACTAGTTTAAAATAAAAAAAGCTTAAATAAACCGGCTAAGTGAGAGTCGGATTCACGCAGTGAGGGTTTCGTATATACTTGCGACATAAACGGCCATATTTTTTGACTGCCTAGACTTTAGAGGTATGTTTTTTTCACAGTGCCAAGACACCACAGACTTAATAACTTCACGCGTTCTTCAAATGCCTGTTGTGCAGGCTTGGCAAAAAAAATAATCGATATTTTTGTAAAAATGGTGCCTACAATATTACTTACTTGACATTGGCTAAATACACTAATCGTGTGTAGCCTTATATTCTATCAGATTTATATTAGTTTGATTAAAAAATAAAAAATAAACGTTGTACCTATCGTTTTTTTTTTGCCCATTTGCTTCTTTTCATATTACCCCCAAGACCATCGACATTTAAAAAAATCGACATCGATATTTTATAATCTTTTTTTTGTATTTCCGACATCCCTACTGTTTGTGTATCTGTTGCAGTCAAAACTCTTAACTAGTCAAAAGTACTATTGACTAGCAAAATCAGTCAAAAGTCACTTTTGACTGAACAGGTTGGACAAAAGTGGTTTTGACTAAAAATTATTGGTTTTTAATAGTTTTGACTGATACCACCAGTCAAAACCACTTTTGACGGAATCCCTTAGTCAAAAGTACTTTTTACCAGCTCCATTGGGCAAAGGTACTTTTAACTGTTATTTTAGTCAAAAGTACTATTGACTAAAGCATACGGTCAAAGTACTTTTGACTGATTTTGCTAGTCAATAGTACTTTTGACCGGTTAAGAGTTTTGACTGCAACATATCTATCATTTGAATGTCAGGTGTCTACGAGGAAACTTAGGTTAGGTAAGTGGGTATTCGATTCAATTCAAAGAAAAAATAATCCAACAATCAATGAAATAAGCCTTTCTGATATTTATGTACAAATTAACCAATGTATTTTTCGCCAAGGCTACCTATATACTCGAATTATTAAGTGTCTGGTCTGTTAATCACATAAGCTACAATTACAGATACAGCGACAAGCCACTACAAGTGACCTTTCGCTATCAAAAATATTTATATAAAGCCTATTATCCAGACTCCGGCTTTTTGCTACTGAGAAAGGTTTTTAAGTCGCGAGCCGTCTTATGCACACCGATGTAACGAAACCATAGCGACTTCTAACTCGACTACAACGCCATCTAGTTGAGTTTTAGGTACTAATTTGATGAAAATAACAAATCGCTCCTTATATTTTATATAAGTAGTCATCTAGTCTTTGCAGCCTATGAACATCTACACTTATTTAATTAGTATTACTATTAAATTATAATCAGGCCCAATTTAGACTAGGACTACCGGTTTGGCCATTTAAGCTAAAACACCGAGAGAGTTGGCAATAAGGAATGGGAGAAGCCTTTGTCCAGCAGAGGGACAATATTAAAAAAATCTAGGAAGAAAAACTTATGTTTGTAAGTTTGTGTGTGAAGGGTAATCTTCGAAACTGCTGTTCCAATTCCGAAAATTGTTTCACTGAAATGAAGTTACATTATGCCAGTGTCTTAAATGGTGAGACGAATTGTAATGTAATCCGTTTCTTACAGGATTATTCTAAAGCAGCCACTTTTAAACAAGATCAAAAAAGGAGGAGGTTCTCAATTCGCCTTCATTTTTTTTTTAATGTTTATTGTTTGTTAGAACGCGTTGTGTTTTTCGGAACTCAGTTTTTTTTTGTTGGCACCCTGATTTGGCAAGCGATTGAGTTGAAATGTACGTCACCACCTCTGGGTGTGATGACAAAACATTTTTTATAAATCTAATATATAAAATTCTCGTGTCACAGTTTTCGTTCACATACTCCTCCGAAACGGCTGGACCGATTTAAAAGAAACTTTGTGTAAGTACATAAAGTTCTGAGAATCGGCCAACATCTATTTTTCATACCCCTAAGTGAGCAGCGGGTGAAACCGCTGGGCACAGCTATAAATAAATAAATATCTTGGGACAACTCACACACGGCTATCTGATCCCAAGCTAAGCAGAGCTTGTGTTATGGTAACCAGACAACTGATATACATAGTTATCTAATATATAAAATTCACGTGTCACAGTTTTCGTTCCCATACTCCTCCGAAACGGCTGGACCGATTTAAACGAAATTTTGTGTACATATCGGGTAGGTCTGAGAATCGGCCAACATCTATTTTTCATACCCCTAAGTGGGCAGTGGGTGAAACCGCTGGGCACAGCTAGTAATTTATAAATACATACATATTATAGATAAATCACACCCAGACACAGAACAAACAATCATGCTCATCACACAAAGTTTGTCCTGGGTGGGAATCGAACCCACGACCTCCGGCTCAGCAGTCAGGGTCACTAACCACTAGACCAACAGGCCCGTCAAAATGAATAATAAAGTTTTTAATAAAGGTTTGACTTCACCCTCCGTCTAAAGTCGTCTCCATACGCGAGAACTCTTCAATGGTATAAAACATGAACTTGAAACTTTTTATACACATGCAATGGTAATAGACAAAACTATTTTTTTTTATTTAAAAAAGGCTTGTCTATCCGTACTTTTCTATTATAAAAGCGAAAATGAGTTTGTTTGTTTGTTACCTCTCTTCACGCTTTAATGGCTAAACCGATTTGGATGAATTTTGGTACATAGATAGTTGGGAACCAGGAGACGGACATAGGCTAATTTTTATTTAAAAAAAGTGGGATGTGAGGGAGAAAGAGGGAAGAAAAGGGAAAACTTAGCGTTGCTATTACAAATTAATAAGGCGCAAGCGGAACTGTGTTACCCCAAATATAACGCGGGCGAAGCCGCGGGCGAAAGCTAGTCTATTATAAAAGCGAAAGTGAGATTGTTTGTTTGTTTGTTACCTCTTCACGCTTTAATGGCTAAACGGATTTGGATGAATTTTGGTACAGACATAGTTTGGAACCAGGAGACGGACAGGCTATTTTTAAAAAAGTGTGATGTGAGGAAGAAAGGGAAGATAAGGGAAAACTTAGCGTTGCTATTATAAATCAATAAGGCGTAAGGGGAACTGTGTTACCCCGAATTTAACGCGAGCGAAGCCGCGGGCTAAAGCTAGTACTTAATATTATAAAGAGGAAAGATTTGTTTGTTTGTATCGAATAGGCTCCAAAACTGCTGGACCGATTTTAACAATTTTTTTACTAATAGGAAGCTACATTATCAGGAAGTTACATAGGCTAACATTACGCTACCACCCTCGGGAGCGGGGCAGCGCCAGACAGCTGTTTATAAATACACTAGCTGTTCCTCGCGGTTTCACCCACGCTGCTCAGCACCTGTTGGTCGTAGCCTGATGTTATATAGCCTATAGCCTTTCTCAAGAAATGGACTATCCAACACTAAAAGGATCTTTCAATTCGAACCAGTACTTCCTGAGATTAGCGCGTTCAAACAAACAAACAAACAAACTCTTCAGCTTTATAATATTAGTAGTATAGATTTTGACTTACTTGTTGGTAGTAAGTGTGCTGTTAAATCTTGAATTCCTATTCCGCTGTCGAATTATTTGATATTTTGCACACACATTTGTTTCTGGTGACAATGCGTTATGTTTATAAATTCACTCTATTATAGAAATTAAGCCATTTGTATGTGCCATTGAACGCAGTAACCAGCTTATCTATATACTCAGTCATCACGAAATCTCAGAAACTATAGTGTATTCACGGAGACGAGTTAGTATAGCGCCTTCTCTTTCGCACATTACCATACAAATGACAAAGACAAAAAAATCATTTTTAGGGTTAGTGGGCGTTAACAATACCTTAGAAATGTAAATGTGCGTTCACACTGCGCTTCTTAAAAGTTCGCTTAGTTTATTCCTGCGGCTTCGTCTGTCGTATAAATTGAGAGACATTTATTTGATAGAATTTGTTTATGGTTACCTACTTTTTTATTTAACTGATGGATATTAAGGAAAGAAATAAAATCGAGAGGTAGTTTATAACATATTATTTTCTTTAAAATCTTATCTAGAGTAGGTATTTCATTGTCCACAAATTGTGGACTATATTTCTGATGGCACCCTTGGAGGCCGAATTCTCATTGCGTGGTACATATTTAAAATCATAGTCTTCTCGGTAGACAAAAAAGCCCGCCGTTCTCTTTTCTCAGCAGGTTATTCGATATCCGCCATTAAATCAATCATACAATCCAATACACCAGCCGGTTCACAAGTTGAGCGTACAGTCACAAGTAAGAGCACGTCTGCACAGTACGGGAAGTATGAGTAGACTAAAAAGTACTCGCACTGTGTACACCGCCTTAGCGTTTATCACTGACCAATTGCAGTTAAAAAATTGTGTGAGTGAGATAGCGCTCTACTAACTCGTCTCCGTGAATACACTATACACGTGTTAGGGGTCTCATGCATTTGTTTTTGGGGTGGGAAATCATCAAATAACTTCCCCCGCTCTGGGCGGAGCGTGGGAGAGTCAGGCTTGTACTGACTAAGACCCACCCATATACCTTCTATTGCCCTTTACATTCCGGGGCCGCGGTATCTCTTTCGAACAACCCGCAACCCCGGCAGGCGGAGGCCCTGGCAAGCCCCTCTGCGATTGCTAACATCTCTTTGAGGCGCGCGTGTAACACAAACGCGCCGTCGATACGGCCTGTCGTCAATAGGCAGACGGACGGTGACCTACCCATTGCTTAACGTCTACAGGCCCGCTACGGTGGCCGGGAGTCGTAGTCGTCGCCCGCGCCGGCTAGGTTAGTTTGATCTCTCCCTCAAACGCCCGGCCACCTCCTTCGCTTGCATGTCTGCTTCGCAGGAGGTCACCGCTTCCCATTCCCTTCCGTTCCGGACCATGGACTGAACCAAAGCCGGACGCAAGAGAATGCCGTCGCCGATCGCCTCTAAAGTACGGCCAACGAGAAGCGATACCAAATGTAAACAAAACCCATGCTAAACTAAAACCCCATCTAAAATGGCCGCCCGAATGTTGGCGAACCCGTCTTAACGTTGTCATGTTTTTGCCGGGAGAACGAGACATTACGACAAAGGCACAAGATGGAAAGAGCTAAATATTAGATTGTCAACGCCACAGTTGTTCTTTAGGTTAATATATGACCTTTCGTATCGCTGCTAGTTGGCCTTAGTGTAGGTTTCTCATGCATGGGGTCCTTTCAGGACGTAGGTCACTGATACGGGATTTCGTAAAATCCAACCAAATTCGACGTCCACGTTCACAGAGGGTTCCGTGAACAAACTTGTAAGGTAACTAATGAAACTAACGAACATTGCAATCAATTAGACAGGCGCATTGTTTATTTAAAATACTTTATCAAGAAAACTATTGTTATGGAGGGCAATTTCTCCAACAGTGAAACTATCCGGATTGATCCGAGTGAGAGTTGAAACCAATTTAAAGATTATTTCTAGAGACTAGCCGTTTCCACCAGCTTGGCTCGCGTTATAATCGGAGATTGTAGCCCGCGCCAACGGCCTCTATATTTGTACACGAGTACACACGACGCCGACGGTAGGACATCAGGACAACCTATTATAACTAAAACAAAAATGGTTTAGTGTAGGTTGATGTGCCGTCGTGTGTTGGTAGGAAACCAGAAATGATATTTAAATATAACTAGCTTTTGCTCGCGACTTCGTACGCGTGGAATAGTGACTTCCGGCAGATTTTTGGTTTTACCCACATCGTTACCGATATCGCGGGATCTCTTCAAAAATGAAATGTGGAAGATATTCTAGGGAACTCTTCTAAAATCAACATAATGAGCTCTGCGTTTGAATTTAAGAGATGTATGTAAACTCACTTAGGGCATTAAAGCCGTTATTGCCAATCGAAAAAGGCGAAAATTTTATTTTGCTCTTATTTTCCCATCATTCTACTGATTTGCCATTTGACCAATCGACCTTTGACCAATAGATGGCGCTGTGTGTCCGGAATATATATATTTTTTGTAATAAAAACTATCCTATGTCGTTTCTCAAGTTCCAAAGTATGTCTGTACCAAATTTCACACAAATCGGTTTAGTAGTTTAGGCGTGAAGAGAAGACAGGCAGACAGAAAGACAGACAGACAGAGTTACTTTCACATTTATAAGTAACTAGCTTTCGCCCGCGGCTTTGCCCGCGTTAAATTTGGGGTAACACAGTTCCCTTTGCGCGTTATTGATTTGTAATAGCAACGCTAAGTTTTCCCTTTTCTTCCCTCTTTCTCCCTCACATCCCACTTTTTTCAAAAAAATATTAGCCTATGTCCGTCTCCTGGTTCCCAACTATCTCTGTGCAAAAATTCATCAAAATCGGTTAAGCCATTAAAGCGTGAAGAGGTAACAAACAAACAAACAAATAAACAAACAAACTCACTTTCGCTTTTATAATATTATATAGTATATATATAGTATATAGTATATTATAGTATATAGTATAGTATATAGTATAGTATATAGTATAGTATATAGTATAGTATATTATAGTATAATAGTATATAGTAAGGAAGTAAGGATATATTAGTTTGGATTATGAGTCTGTAATAACTGTAACATCTTTTGTTAGTACTATATTCTGACAAATAAACTCTTTTTTTATCTTTTTTCTATTCCTCAATCCAGTGCCATAACCCTTAATAACTGCCCGCTGTGTCTAGCCGTTACTCATATTAATAACATTTTGTATGTCGAAAAATCTGACAGAATAAGAAACACCACTATCCGAAAACGCACGAAAATTGAGAATGTTACAATACGAATAAGGAAACTAAAGTGGAAATGGTCCGGCCACAAAGTCAGAGGCATCGAAAAGTGGAATAAAAACATATTATTTTGGTACCCTAGGAATAAGAAAAGAAATCGAGGTAGACAGTATCGAAGATGGGAGGACGAAATTAAAAGCGTAGCAGGAAAAATATGGACTAGGAGAGCTCAAAATAGAGCAGAATGGAGTGAAATGGAGGAAGCCTTTGCCAAAGTTGGGCACAGACCAGGTTGTTGGTGTCACCAACTCGTCAGAGTTGATAGATTAAGTAAACTATGCATTATTGTTAACTGTGGTCTGAATAAAGGCTTATTTTATTTTAATTTTATTTATTTAATGTATGTCGAATCCATAGATATCTTTACAAGTATTGAGCTGAGATTCCTGAATACTGCTTCCCGTTGCACCCGGAGCCTTCTCAAAATTTCTGAGAACAGAGTTTTGCTAGCTAATTTTTTTATGACCCTGTAGTTATAAATAACTAATTATCATAAAAGAGTCAAAAAGATCACCACATTATTTTGTGACTAACTGTTCCACGCGGTTTCACCCACGCTGCTCAGCACCTGTTGGTCGTAGCGTGATGTTATATAGCCTATAGCCTTCCTCAAGAAATGGACTATCCAACACTAAAAGAATTTTCCAATTCCAACCAGTAGTCCCTGAGATTAGCGCGTTCAAACAAACAAACTCTTCAGCTTTATAATATTAGTATAGATTATATTTAATATCATAAATAAAAACAACCAATGTGTTTTGGACAGCTTCAGTTTCAAAGGTATTTTGGTATACATACATATTACCTAAATCAGGTTTGCCCTCTTAAGATCATAAATTATTCCACGGAACATCCTTACTAATATTATAAAAGCGAAAGTGAGTTTGTCTGTTTGTTACCTCTTCACGATTTAATGGCTAAACCGATTTTGATGAATTTTGGTACAGAGATAGTTGGGAACCAGGAGACGGACATAGGCTAATTTTTATTTTAAAAAAAGTCGGATATGAGGGAGAACGAGGGAAGAAAAGGGAAAACTTAGCGTTTCATATTACAAATCAATCAGGCCCAAGAGCAAAAACTGCAGGTCTGCTTGGTGTGTTATACCGAATTTAACGCGAGCGAAACCGCGGGCGAAAGCTAGTTTTAAATATATGTATGAAGCTTAAAGAATCTTAACGTGATTCATATTATTATCCTTTTAGGTAATTATTCTACCAATTTACCAATCGACCGTACCGTCGACTAACCAACAAGGTAAGGTTTGTTTTGAGTTTGTTTTGGGTGCTTTTACAAACATTTAAACTCACATACACAAACAGCCAGACCCGGAACAACTACCTGTACTTCATACAACGCGATTGTTCCCCGCACGGAACAAATATTTGATCAAATTATAATGACCAAAAAAGGTTGAAGATAAAGCAAATGACAGAATGAAATTCGAAATATGAATAATCAAAAATTTAAAAATCGATTTTGATCCAGAAGGAAAGAGCTTGTGGCTACAAAGGAGGCGGAATACCCACTCTGTAAGATAGTCAGTATAAGTGACGCACTCCGCCACTCCACACAGAAGGGGGAAGTTATTTAATGAATTCCCATCCAAAAATAGGGGTTTTCGGGATGGTCCTAGAGCAATAATGCATCATAATGATGAGTTACTTAAAACCAGATTTCGGATATTCTGTATGTTTTAACTACATCACACGTAATCAGGTAATAATATAAGCCTTTTATTTCAGACAATACATTCTTACAATTATAACTTAACTTAATGACTCTTGCGAGTCAGTGACACCGACAACTTGGTCTGTTTGCCCTATTTTGACAAAGGCCTCCTCCATTTATTTCCACTCCGTTCTATTTAGCGCCTTTCTTGTCCATGTTTTCCCTGCTGTCATTTTAATTTCATCTTCCCACCTTCGGAACGTAATCAGCCAATCACGTTGACAAATGACGATCTTTCAGCTTGTCCTACACTCAAAAAGAGTATGTCAAATATGATGTGTCAGCTGACCGGAAGATCATGGCCGCTGAATGCCACAAACAAAAATCACACTTACATAAGAAACAATGCTGGGAATATAAAATATTTCGTAACCAACCATTCAAATAGCTATACTATACGCGACATTTCATTCTTTGTTCAACTTATTTGTAAACATGGCCTTTGAGAAACACCTGGCATAAAGTATTTTTTTCTTTTTTGCAAAAATGCAATTCTCAAATAACTGCCCCGCTCTGGGTGAAGCGGAGATGAGTGTCACTTATAAACTCAAAATTAAAGCCCTTAGGTATTTCAATTAGACCATTACAGGCACTTTTGAATGTCATGAAAACAAAAAAAGAAGCTGCTACAGTCCCAGTCACAAGACATAATAACTTGTGGAAGTACTGTAGTTGTCCATTCCAAAGCGTAGATCTCAATGGAAAAGAATGGGCAAGAAACTCAATGGAAACTCTTTTAAATCATAATATTTTAACAAAATCATGGATAACATCGCTCATGTTGAAATCCTTACTAATATCCTTACGAATATTATAAAAGCGAAAGTGAGTTTGTTTGTTTGTTACCTCTTTACGCTTTAATGGCCAAACCGATTTTGATGAATTTTGGTACAGAGATAGTTGGGAACCAGGAGACCTATATAGGCTAATATTTAACTGAAAAAAGTGAGATGTGAGGGAGAAAAGAAAAGGGAAAACTTAGCGTTGCTATTACAAATCAATAAGGCGCAAGGGGAACTGTGTTACCCCGAATTTAACGCGAGGAAAGCCGCGGGCAAAAGCTAGTTATACATACATGTGAGAACTATGTAGAAAAACGAGCACAGTAAGAACGGCCAGAGTAAAAGCAAAAACGAGAGTTTAATAGATGGATTTATTAACCAAAACATTTTTTTTTATACTGACTAATACCAATTCATGTTCCTTTTTTTGCCCTTTATGTTCCGGGGCCGCGGTATTATTTCTAAACAATCCATAACCCTGGAAGTAAGGCCGATCATTGCGATATTTTTTTTTTGTTATAGGCCATTCCTACCTGGGAACTTTCAAGTCGGTAGACTTTAGAGGACAAAGTTCCATTATTTAAACGGGTTTAAAAAAAACAACGTTTTTGAGTTTGTGCCTTTTACCTTTTAAGTCCCGGGGTCGCGATATCTGTTTTCAAAACAACAATAAACCCCGGTAAGCAGTGGCTCTAGACGGCTGGAGTGGCTTAGGAACCGTAAATTCTCCGTAAAACAATGGGACGGGCCCAAAATGAACAATCACTACCTAACGGTTCATATTACAATAGCTTCTTAAATAATATCTGGTGACAATCCCGTTACTTTGAAACGTTTCAACTTATCCGGCACTAGAGTAGGTACCTATGTTGACGACATTCACTTTTTAAGTTACAAAAGTATCATTGAAATTCAATAAAGGGAAGACCTGCTTCATGGCACGGACGAAGTCGGTAACTTCTATTTGTTTCATTGACTCTTTTGCAACCGATTTCCGGAAGTCAAGTTGATTTTGGAAGTCAATAACTTTTATAGATATCAGCAAGAATTCTGATTTTATCCGCTTTTAATGTTTCTATGGTTACTTACTTATTTATAAAAAAAAAAAAAACAAATAATTGTTTGTTGTATCTTGTATACTTTCATCGCGTGTCATTAGATTTCCAAGTAATATAAATCATATTGCGAGAAAAACCAGACATGTTTATGGTACTTATATTTCCCAATCTAGAAAGGTCGATGCAATGAAAACATTTATTCGAGATATAATTGGGAATACCAGGTTTTGAAATAATTAGAAACAAGAATAACCATGTAACTGCATGACAAACAATAGAATTATGAATTTTGATCGGAACCTTTTTCTTTTTGCTAGGTGGGCAATGGTTTTTTTTTTCAGAAACTAAACTAAATTAATTAATAATTAATTTAATTAGGAATTATGTATTAAATTTTAGGGTACCTCAGCCATCATCATCTACCTAGCCTTTTAGATTTGGGGTCGGTTTCCAGTCTAACCGGATGCAGCTGAATGCAATGGACCGACTGGCTTTCTGACCGCCAGAACCCAGTTAGTCCTGGGTAGTACAATACTCCTTGATAGACTTGGCAGTGACTGACAGTGTTGTCTGTCAGACTTTATTAATAATATTTAAAAATATTCCTCGGTTATACTTAGATATATTACCAAATCTTTGACAAGGTTCTTCTCGTGACAAATCCTTTACAGATTGTTTTTCTATGTATAGGTGCGCTATCAGTAATAAATTACAAAAGGTTTAAAATAAAAAAAAATCTAATAAAAAACAAAGATGTTAAACTCACCGACAGATGTGTCAAGACTTCTCGCTTCATTTATTTTCATTTTCTCACTTAAATTATCACTTTGGTTATTTTTAAAGTCTACATAATTAAAATTAACTACATTTTTAATATTACTATCATCACTAACTAGGCTGTTTGAGCTTATGTCCGCGCCATAACCGGGTCGCAAAATAAAAAGTAAAAACAAACAGATGTAAGTCAAACGTCCGCACATTTTCACTTTTTTTAATAGCAATATATGAAAACAAGGTATAAACCACTTTATTATTTCTTTTAAATCCATTATTTATTTATTAAACGAGTTTAGGAACGTATTTTGTTAAAATACACGCACAACGAATTAAAAGTATGTCAAACGACATTTCGCGCCAAACGTTCGCTTGCAACTAAGCGCGCGAAGAGGTCGGTAACCCATTTCTTCTTTCACCTAAAGACGACTGCACACTGCGATACGGTAAACAACTCCGTCACAACTTTCGCTTTTTTCAACATTAAGATTCATGTCCTGTCCGATTTAACTTAAAATGTGCAACCTTAAAGCGATTTTATGGAAACGGAAGAAAAGCAGAAAATGCGAGAATTCGAGAAAGTTTTTTTTTATTTAGGTTGCGTTCATTTTAGAGATTGTTTTTAAAATGACTTTAGCCGGAAGTATATTGTTTTTACTTAGTCTTTTTGTGTCAATCTGTCAATCTTAAGTATTTTCTAAAGTTGCTTTGAAGAATAGTTACGAAATGTTAACGTAACCACTTTCTGAGGTAGACATATTGTATTAACACAAATAGGTACATTTAAATATACTTTCCTACGTTATATTGTTCTGCCTCCTGCTAAAAGGAGGGTGTAGAAATTGTTTATTATACTCCCCCGCTTTATGATTCTGCGTTCTTCAGCTCCTCCGCTGATTAATTTCGTTGTGGGATCCAAGATAGTTAAACTGTTTCTCCGAGATTTCGTTGAGCTTTTGCTAGGGCCCTGGATTTGATTTTTAGGTTGGGAAAAGTGTCATAGAGATTTTTCATCTTGATTTATGCCTGTTTAATAGCAATAGACTTGTCCCCTATTAAATGGGACTTGATCATAATTGGTGCAAAAATCTTGTACTATTAGGTACCTAACGCTGTTGTTGTACACACGACGGCACGTATACTGATATCTCTACTACGGATCGCACACCATATTAGAGAGATCAGGTAAAAATTGTTTGTTATAGGTTGATGTGCCGTGTGTACTACTACTACCTTATTCTACCTAACCCGTCTAGGATTACACGCATGGTATTTTTTTGCTTCGGGTAGATTTTCTAAAATAACTTATTATTCTAAATGTTTCGTTTTGTATTACATTATTAAACTCTGGTAACAGTGTGATCTAGGCTTTATAGAAGGGGCCATAGATAGATACTTTCAATGAATTAAACTATTAGAATGGACACTAGCCTAATTGAAATTTCCTCTATCCTTCTTCAAATCAGCTTAGGTCACTGGGTATTTAGGTAAACTCAAAGACTAGTTTTAAAGATTCCTTCCGATCACCATAAATTATTATTATTCAGACTAACTACCTCATTCTTAATCTAGGCTCAGTTCTGGGCTAGTAAAATTTAGTTTTTAAGGACGGAATCCTACTCTTAAAAACGACACATTTAAAAGGAAAAACGGAACCTGTCTGTCTGTCTGTCGAGACCATTTATCTCGGGAACGGCGGGAAGGTATCCAAATAGGTAGTAGCCAGTCTGTGGTCTCTTGGAGCTATGGAAAAATCAATTATCTCTAAGTCTACGCAGTCTAAAGATATGGCCGTTTATGTTGCAAGTTTGTACGGAACCCTCGGTGACCGAATCCGACCCCAACTTGCTCGGTTTTCTATATTAGAAAAAGAAATCTCACTATAATAGAACTCTGTCATCTTTAAAGAAATAACACTATAGAGGAACTCGTTGCAGGTTGTTCGAAAGAGATACCGCAGGCTTGGAACACAAAGGGCAAAAGAAGAAACACAGTTGGATTTTATTCAGTAAAAGTCTGACACTGTTTACCACTCAGACAAGAGAAAAAAAAGAGAAAGTCGTGTCTAAAATAGAACTGCTGCTCGGGTCGATCTTGAGGTTAAGCCAAGTTTGTCTAGGTTGGTCCCTGGATGGGTAACCACCATCACATACCGAGTTTCCTCTGTGCGGTCGGAAAGCACCTTAAGCTGTTGGTCTCAGCTGTCATTTGTAGATCTTTGACAGTCGCTACAGGTATTCAGTGGCCAACAGCTCAAAAGATTAACAACCAGTCTTACCAAAGAGTATCGTATTAGTCTCTATTTAGCCACAGTAAAATATTGGTATTCAGCTGAATCCGGGAAGACCGAAAGCCGACCCCAGCATAGTTGAGAAAAGGCTAGGTTGATGATAATCCTTAAAGAAATTCCACGAACATTTATATGACGTAAAATAAAATAACACGTGGTCCGTTAAAAATATCACGATCCCTTTATATCTATACTATCTATACTAATATTATAAAGCTGAAGAGTTTGTTTGTTTGTTTGAACGCGCTAATCTCAGAGACTACTGGTTGGCATTGGAAAATTCTTTTCGTGTTGGATAGTCCATTTCTTGAGGAAGGCTATGGGCTATATAACATCACGCTACGACCAACAGGTGCTGAGCAGCGCGGGTGAAACCGTGGGGAACAGCTAGTGTTTTATAAACTTTACATTTAAGAGACAAATTTCTCTTGTGCTAGTAATGTCTTTGGCATCCACAATTTTGAAATTGGAATACTGGTCGGTAGCAAATTATGGTACAGACGCCTGCACATCAAGCTACTACAATCTGTCAGATTTCTTTAATAGATTTTCGACTTTATTTCTAAAGTATTAGGTTCAAGGTTCATTGGGAAAAATTGACAGTTTCGGGTAGCTTGACTTACAAGGCGTCTGTACCTTCTCAAATTTGGAAATCATAATTAAACCAATTTCACTTCGTTCATTAAGAACAATTCTAATAACAACGTGGTTGGCAGTTTATCTTTAACACATCTAGAAATTTGTATCTGCAGACAGATCTTAACACAGAGAACCGTGAAGAGCATAGACAATAAAAAAACTCTTGTAATTTAGGTAGACACTAATCAAAGAGTCTTAAAAACCTTATAGAGCGGACATTGGAAATATTTTCATACAAAAATGTTTACCATGAACATTTTCGATTTTGACACACGACTGCTACTGACAAGCGGGCGTGTGACACAAGACAGTACGATTTGTTACCAAGTAGTAACAAGTATTGGATTACAATTTTCTTCGTCTTGTCCCGTTTACCACTCGTAAATATTTGAATGTCTTTACCACGAATAGGTACTGAAACGTCACACAAAATTTCAGGGCTGCTTAACATTTGAGCAGCTCCTAAACTTTAGATTTCGTATTGTTAGTTTTGAGTATCTGTTAAATATAAGTGGTACTTAAATTTTAACGTTTCAGTACCGAATACTGAAACGTCAAAACTTAAATACCACTTATGTAGAATCATAATTAAAGATTAAAAAAAAAACCGGCCAAGAGCGTGTCGGGCCACGCTCAGTGTAGGGTTCCGTAGTTTCCTGTCCGTCACAATAAATGTAAATGTTCCCACTGATGAGTTTAAAGGTGGAAAGCACGGAAAATCTTAACATCGACTTTTAAAAAAATTACGTCATTACACAACGCCATCTATCGAACCATTTATGAACTGGTTTTTACCTTAACATTTTGATGGTGTTAAAAAAATGAATTTTAGTTTTGTTCTAAATTGCCTTAGCATTTCTTAATAGAAATTTAATGTAATTATAAGATACCGCCAATGCCAAGGAGAGACCAACAGAACAATTCGGTAATACCCGATCCAATGTAATAAGTACCTACAGCGCCATCTCTCGGGGAATTGGGTTACTAATTAATACAAAGACGTGCAATTTCGGTGGTAATTTTGGATTGCGAGAACCGATTTCAATAATTCTTTTTTTGTTTGAAAAAAGATACGTTCAGGATAATAAAATATGTAAACAAAGTTACAAAAAATGCTTGCATATACGATTATACTACAAACTTAGTCCAGAAATTATTTTGTACAACTTTTTGTCTTTTTTGTACAAAAACTGTAGTGTCAATCAAGTTCTAAATAATTTTCATAGAAAGTCCTTATAAAGTTCTACTTTTCAGATTTTTTTCATATTTTCTAAACTTATGGTTCAAAAGTTAGAGGGGGGGGACACATTGTTTTTTACTTTTGGAGCGATTATTTCCGAAATCATTGACATTATCAAAAAATGATCTTAGTAAACCCCTATTCATTTTTAAATACCTTTCCAACAATATATCACACGTTAGGGTTGAAATTAAAAAAAAAAACACTTCCCACTTTACATATAGGGTGACTACCCTAATAAAACATTTTTTTCCAATTTTTATTTTACCACTTTGTCAGCGTGATTGATATACATAATGGTACCAAATTTCACCTTTCTAGTGCTAACGGTCACAGAGATTAAGCGAGGACGGACGAACGGACGGACGGACAGACAGACATGGCGAAACTATAAGGGTTCCTAGTTGACTACGGAACCCTAAAAACGAATGTTGGTCAAGTTTAGAATGCACTGAATTTGAAAAAAGAATAAGAGACAGTTTAAAAGTGGAGCCTGATTTAGAAAATTAAAAAGATAGTCGTCTGTCTTGGTTTGGACATGAACAGGGCAAACGTGACATAAACAGTGATGAATATTGATGGAAAGAGAAAAAGCGTAGATGTTTTGTGTAAGGAATTATAAAGGAGAAACGAGTAAGGGCATGCGCAAACTGGAGGCACGGCACAGTAACGGATTTTTACGTGACGGAAGCATAATAAACCAAAACTCAATCATTTTAAAGTTGAAATTTCAATTACGTATGGCCAAAACATTGCATTGCACTTTTTTTTTGTAGCTACGACGGTTTTTATTACAGTATTTTCGGGCCAAAAGAAGAAAATAAATAAACATGACATGTGCTCAGGAGAAATAGCTGTCAGTAGCGAAAGTGTCACTTAGCTTCACTTAGCATGGTGTGTTTATTACTGCACATTCTTTCAGTAACAAAACATTCAAAAACCAGGCTTTTTCTTGAATAACGATGGACGTTTTCAATTCAAAAGTTTATTGAATGAACTGTTTTATTTTCTATCAAATCCTTACTAATATTATAAAAGCGAAAGTGAGTTTGTTTGTTACGTCTTCACGCCTAAATGGCTACACTGATTTTTATGAATTTTGGTACAGAGATAGTTAGGACCCTAAAGACGGACATAGGCTAAAAAGGGGGAAAAAGAGGGAAGAAAAGGGGTACATATTTTTTTGATCATCACGTGGATTAAAGTTAGCGTCAGCCCACGCGGAGGAAGTCGCGGGTGGCAGCTAGTAATTTAATAATTCAAAAAGTATACCATAATAAAAAACACCCTCTATCATTTATCTATTACCCAAACACACCCTCTATCATTTATCTATTACCCAAACACACCCTCTATCATTCTTCTATTACCCAAACACACCCTCTATCATTTATCTATTACCCAAACACACCCTCTATCATTTATCTATTACCCAAACACACCCTCTATCATTTATCTATTACCCAAACACACCCTCTATCATTTATCTATTACCCAAACACACCCTCTATCATTTATCTATTACCCAAACACACCCTCTATCATTCTTCTATTACCCAAACACACCCTCTATCATTCATCTATTACCCAAACACACCCTCTATCATTCATCTATTACCCAAATACACCCTCTATCATTTATCTATTACCCAAACACACCCTCTATCATTCTTCTATTACCCAAACACACCCTCTATCATTTATCTATTACCCAAACACACCCTCTATCATTTATCTATTACCCAAACACACCCTCTATCATTTATCTATTACCCAAACACACCCTCTATCATTTATCTATTACCCAAACACACCCTCTATAACTATAACCTTTATGGAGTTACGCTAGCTAGTTTAATTGGTATTAACACAAGCAAGGTTGATCATTGACCCAAGCAACATTTCGATCCTTCTGCCAACGACACTATTCGTTTTTTTTTTTCAAAAAACACCGGATATTCAAAAATGAACTTCCTCCTTTCATTTTTTTCAAAATTAATTTTGGTGTACCTACATACAATCGATAAAGTTGTTAGACCTTGGACCGGTAATGGCCTCTACCGGTCGCGTCATAAACTGATTTTATTTGTAAAAAGTGGGTTATTTCATTCAAAAACCAGTTAAGAGCGAGTCAAACTCGCGTATCCTCACGGGTTCCGTATATATATAATCTTGTGACATATGCGATATAAATATATCGACGGTTAAAAGGAAATAGGGGATAAGCGACAAAAAGTGAAATGTTCAGGAGAGCCGTTCAAAGTTTTAAATTTTAGAAAAATCGACGTATTTTTGTCATTTATTAAGATATCGTGAAAACTAAAACAGTTATAAAATCAGAAAAAAATGGAGCAGTTACAGGTATTTTTAGGTTTAATCATTTGACGCTATTTAATGTGGTTTTTGTCGCTTATGACAATAGCTTTTAATTTTCCAATGAGGAAATATGGCATAAGATACAAATGACAAAATAAAATAATAGAGGATAAGAAGCCTAAGAGACATACTGATTTCTCACATCGCAAGGTAAAAGGGAATAAGAGACTAGACAGTTAAATAAGAGTTATAGGAAAAGAAGGATAAGGTACTTTTCACAGTGGTTGTATAAAAGATAATAGAGCATAAGAAACAGTCGGCTTTCAAAACAATAACAGGATATAAGACATAAGTGATACACAATGTCGCTTGAAAGCAAAGGAAAAGAAGGATAATCAACATTTGGCATTGCATGAGTCTATGGAAATATAGGTGAAAAGACACCCCAAAAATAATGAAGTAGCGCAACCAACACGATCCTTCATCAGAATAAGAGCTAAAACGGGTATTACACTACACTGTAATAATTGGGCCCCTAACTCGTAAAATAGAGTGAAGTACCTTATGAGTATTTAAGGGCGTCGATTTTTATAGAAAAAGACTAAGGTCAGTACTCAAAAAGAGTAAAGTCCTTAGTCTTAGGGGTCTGTTTTAGTATACCCTACCCGTTTAAGTAATTCAAATTTTCACTTAATGGTTGATTTAAAAGATGACAGTTCGTCATTATACTGATTTTCATGTCACCTACCTACCTATTTATTAACAAGCGGATAGTAGGATGTTTTTAAATAAAAAAAGACATTTTTGTTAATATTTTTTAATCAAGAAAAATCAAAGCTACTTAAAAAAAGTGGGTAGGTATCAACCTGCTAATCATTTTTAGAAACAATAATACTGCAGGTAGTAAGTAGATGCATCAAGCGACGGCCGACAACATGACACGCGGGGTTGCGATAGTTGCGGAGAGGATCCGGCTACTGGGTCTCGAGGTGGCCTTGCACAAATCCGAGGCCTATGGGCCCGAGTGGTATTTCATGGCCGCGGAAACACGCCACCATCGGGATCCCAGTTGGAC
The DNA here is from genome assembly GCA_958449745.1 of Ochropleura leucogaster. Lineage (NCBI taxonomy): Eukaryota > Metazoa > Arthropoda > Insecta > Lepidoptera > Noctuidae > Ochropleura > Ochropleura leucogaster. The sequence continues at coordinate 2,060,118 of OY288227.1, forward strand.
GCTAGGAGAAGTTCGCATCGTCCTCGACAGCCGGTGGAACTTCGTGGAACACTTCCGACGTTTGGCTCCCAAACTCGAGCGGACGGGGGCTGCTTTCAAGCGGCTCCTGCCCAATCTGAGGGGGCCAAACGCCTTCTGCCGTAGGCTCTATGCCGGAGTCGTGCGGTCCATGGCCCTTTACGGGGCCCCGGTATGGGCGCGTTCTTTAGGGCGGCAGGCCGCCCACTATCTGAACGCGCCCCAAAAGGTGGTGGCCATACCAGGCGTCCGTCACTCGCTCAAGGCCACGCGTTTTATGCCTACCGCTTCGTGTATCGCCGTCGATACAACTGACAGTGGGCTGTCGCACCATGCGACGTCGTGATTACCGCGCTGAGTTTCAAAATGCCGAAACCACGTAATTTGTGTGCAGTATATGGGTAATATAATTATATTGAATATAATAATATAATAATTCTACTATTATACTTCAATATAATAATTATATTGAAGAATTAGAAGAAACTTTTTTAAATAATTTTGACAACGTAATAATGGATCGGCCTGGCAGTACCATCTTGGAATTTTTTAAATGGATTGATTTTCCTCCACTTTGCTCCTGTTTCCCTTTCGATTATTTATTAAAATTATTTACGCGGTTTGGAATATTTTCCACAATAAAATTTAATAATCGTAAATTCAGGGAAGGAAAGAAATTATCAGTCATTTTATTAAACTGAAACATATTTGATTCTACAACATTCGTTTTATTATCATTATCATCAATTCATTATACCTACGTACAACCCTAGCACATTCGCTCGATGACGCGCCCGCACGTTGGTCGCGCGGCGGGCAATACAATCTCAACTCTCTTTGTGCGTACTTATGGTGCATTTCTTTTGGCTGCAAACAGCTGGTATTATTATTATGATTTTGTAGGCTATTATAGCGTAGGTATTTTCATTTTTGTATTGGAGTGATGTATCTGCTACGTAGTAGCTATTTAGTAATCTGTGGCCATACGGCTGATCCGGGGCTACCGCCTGATCTCCGGCGAGGCAGCGAGCCTCCTTGCCGGATTACTACCGTGGGATCTGGAGGTGATAGTGCTCGCGCGCCTGTTTGAGTGGCGCGCGAAGGCACTACACCGCACCGGGGGGAAAACCCGTTGCCGCGGTAGATTGCCGCTCAGCGGACAGACCTCCGGTGCGATTTTATGGTGGCATGGAGAGAGCGACTGTTGCAACCCCGAGCAGGGCACGCTACAAAAGTGGCGGTAAGTCCCCTCTTTGAGAAGTGGCTGGAGAGGCGTCATGGCGTCCTGACCTACCGCCTGACGCAGGTCCTCACCGGACACGGAAGTTTCGGGAGGTTCCAGCACATCATCAAGCGGGAGGAAGCGCCCGGGTGTCACCATTGTGACAATCGCCCGGAGGACACGGTGGAGCACACAGTGGCGATCTGCCCAGCTTGGGCGGAGCACCGCCGTGCCCTCGTGGAGGCGATCGGCGGCGGCGATCTCTCGCGTCCGGCCCTGGTTCAGGTCCGGAGCGAGAGGGAATGGGAAGCGGTCACCTCCTTCTGCGAAGCAGTAATGCTAGCAAAGGAGGGGGCCGGGCGTTTGAGGGAGAGAACATCAGGCCAACCCAGCCGCCGCGGGAGACGCCTAGGGCGCCGGGTGCCGCGAGACGACTCCCGGCCACTGTAGATGCGGGCCTGTGGACGGTGAGCAATGGGTAGCTCACCGTCTGTCCGTCTATTGATGACAGGCTGTGTCGAAGGCGCGTTCGTGTTTCACGCGCGCCTCAAAGAGAGTCAGCAAAGCAGAGGGGCTTGCCAGGGCCTCCGCCTGCCGGGGTTGCGGGTTGTTCGAAAGAGATACCGAGGCCTCGGAACGTAAAGGGCAATAGAAGGAACATGGGTGAGTTTTAGTCAGTACAAGTCTGACATGCCCCCCCGCTCCGCCTAGAGCGGGGGAAGTTATTGGATGATTTCCCTCCCGAAAAAAAAAAGCTAGTAAGTAGATAACTTAAGAATCAATTACGAAAACTTGGTATGTATCCGTAATAGGTAGGTACATGTATTAAACATTAAAAAAAAGTAACGAACATTATAGTTCTCTCGCCGCCGTCACAGCACGCGGCAGTGTTTTTCAGACAAGCGACGCGCTTAAAACCTACTTTTGTGATATCAAATGGCATAAGCACCGACTCGTAATTAAATTTATATTGGGTATTGCAGTATATGTGACGTATGAGAACGACTGTAAAACGTGGAAGTAGGTTATAATCGACACCATGATATCAAATTTAATTTAAATAATAAGGTATTAGCGACACAACTGTATTTATTTTGTAAACGGAAGAAAGGTATAACCAACAGTGTGATATTAAAATAAATTTAGGTAATAGGGCATAACCTACATAGCTGTCATAAAGTACTGAATGGTAATAGGGTATAACCGACAGAGTAATATGAAAATGAATTTTGTATATAGGGTACAAGCGCCACAGCTATGTTAAATCATGAAATGGAAGTAGGCTATAAACAACGTTTGTACTTTTTGAGGGAAAAGCTTAAAAGGCATAAACAACCGAAAGCTCGACACCCTTTTGAAGTAAAAAAGCATTACCGACAACAAACCGAAAATAAGTCATTTTTGTAGGGGTACAAGCACCTTTGTAGCAAAAATGATCTGAATTTTCGTCGGTTACGAAAAATAATACTAGTAAAATGTTTTTTTTTGCTAGGGCATAAACGCCAAAAAAGTCATCGTAGAGCCATGGGAGTAAGCGCATTTGAAAGAGCGGAAAATTTTACGTATGATGGCATATATAACTCATTTTTGATCAAAATGTCGCTTATGCCCTACTTCCTTTTTACCGTCGATATGTAATATGTGGTTTATTGAAACAAAAACTAAGGTTGTTGCTCTGTAAAGAGAAATTTATTTTTTTAGGAACATCACAAATCATATTTGAAAATACAACTTATTTAAACATATACGGTACAAATATTACTAACCTGTAAAGAGAAACAACATTAAAAGCTATTGCTTCAAATATTAGTCTTTTACAATCGTAACTTAAATTATTTCTGATAATCAGAGTCGCTAGCGTTTCAATTGTTCAAAACCAGAGAGAATCTTTTCATAGATGATTTCCATAATAACATAGAGGAAAAAGTGCTGCCACCACAGATAGTACTTTGACGTATGTTTTATAAATAATGAGCGCGTGATTCAAATTAAATGGAGTGTAAAAGAGCTTCATTTACATCTCCCTCCCCCAGATATACAAAACTGCTCCGGTACTGGTATCAGTTTTGTAATGTGAAACAAGTTTGATTCTAACTTTTTGTATCCCGTATCAATTTTATAAATTGAGTTTGATAATTTTTCTAATATTTTATAAGGTCCAATTTTTAATTCATCTAGTTTTTTCCTATTTAATCGGTTACCATTTTCCACATAAACAAGGTCCCCTACATTAAATTGGTGATTTATTCTGGATTTATCAAAGTGTTGTTTATTATAATTGTGAGAATTTATAGTTCTTTTCAAAGCTATTTTCCTATCTCTCAATAATTCATGTTGTGTTTTATGTTTTTTTAACTCATCTGGTAAGATATCTATAACTTTTCCTTCCATTAAATAAGTTGGGGAAAATCCTGTTACTGAGTGTTCGGTTTCATTATATCTCTGGGTACATTTATGAGCGATAGTCGTCCAAGCTATTTTATCATTTTTTTCATTAATTGTGCATCTTATTTTGTTTACTAACGTTTGATTTAACCGTTCATTTAATCCATTTGAGAAAGGTGCATTCACTGCAGTGAAGATAATAGGTATGTTCTCTTTCCTTAAAAAGCTTTTAAATTCTTTAGAATTTATGCCCGGGTATTGATCTGATAGAACCATTCCAATTTTATTTTCAGGAATAACTTTTTTAACGAGTTTTATAAAATCATCTGCGTTTTGGGTTTTTGATGTCTGTATATAGGCATATCTGGTGAAATGGTCAACCAGAAGATGTAGATATGTTTTAGTAGAGCGGGAGCCACCAAACCCACCAATGGTATCTATAGAGACAATTTCAAACGGGTAAGTAGCGGGACCCAGATGAGACATCAAGCCATATTTAAGTTTAGTTCTAGATTTATTTTTTATGCATATTTGACAATTATCACATATTTTTTTTATATTAATTGTTAAATCCTTTGCTACAAAGAATGGTCTTATTTTATTTTCTGTTTGTTTCAATCCTATATGGCAGTAAGTTTCATGTACATTTTTTATTATTTTTTTACTAAATTCTTCAGTAAGTATAATTTTGTTTTTCTTTCCTATCTTTTTAAAGTATATTTTATTTTTTAATATAAGTTTATTTTTGTACTGTTTTATTTCTTCATTTTTCTGTTGATCGTTTTGAATGTCTTCTAGTTTAATAAAATTCACTACTTTTAAAATTTCTTCCTGATTTACATGTGATTCTAATACTGGATTTCTACTTAGACTGTCTGCTTCTAAATTGTCTTTTCCAGGTGAATATATCACCTCAAAATTAAATTGTGATAAATAGTATGTGAGGTCTCCTAGTTCCTCATCTGTTCTAGCCTTAATATTCAGTTTTTCTAGGGGTTTATGGTCTGAAAATACTTTAAATTTTTTTCCTATGAGCCAATGTTGCCAGTATTTTACCGCTTCTTTTATTGCTAAACATTCTAGATAAATAGCTTTTTTTCTTTTCTGACTGTCATTTAATTTCCTCGAAAAATATGCACATGGCTTTTCTTCTCCGTCTTCTTGTGGTTGTTTCAAAATAGCCCCTAATCCCTGAATACTAGCATCTGTATAAATATGTATAGGAAGATTCGGGTCAAATATTTCTAAAATAGGTTTTAAACAAAGTAGTTTTTTTACTGTATCAAAAGATTTTTGACATTCTTCTGTCCATATAAATTTTTGGTCTTTTCTTAACAAATTGTGTAGAGGATCTAATATGATTGATATGTTTTGTATATATTTTCCATAGAAGTTTATTTTCCCTAAAAACTGTCTAACATTTTTCTTTGTTTTTGGAACAGGGAATTCTTTTATGGCTATTAAATTATCCTTTAATGGAGTAACGGTATTATTTTTTATTATGTGGCCCAAGTATTTTACCGAGTCCTGTGCAAACTTACATTTAGAAAACTTCAATCTAAAACCTTCTTTTGAAATAGCTTCCAATAGCAAAGATAAATGTTGAATGTGCTCTGTGAATGTCTGGGAAAAAACTAAAATGTCATCGATGAAATTAACTGTAAAATTGGATAATTTGTGTTTTCTAATGATGCTACTTAGTATTCTTTGAAATATTGCAGGTGAAGTTTTTAAACCAAATGGTAGACAAGTCCACTGAAAATGATTTTCTTGAGTAACAAAAGCTGTTTTCTTTCTATCTTCGACTTTTAAAGGTATGGACCAGAAAGCGGAATTTATGTCTAAGGTTGAAAAAAATTTACAATTTCTCGTTTTTATCATTAAATCCTCTATAAGTGGAAATGGTTGCGACTGAGGAACTACTATTTTATTCAAATCGCGAAAGTCTATGCATAGTCTACATTTTCTTCCTTCCTCTTTTTTATAGGCTAAAGTTACTGGAGCTGCAAAAGGACTATAAGATTCTTCAATTAATTCATTTTGTAATAATTTTAAAACTTGCTCTTCTATTTCTTTTTTGTCTTCAAAGTTGCATCTATAGGGTCTTTTGCTACAATAGGTATCCACTAATAAATCAATATGTGCCTCATAGCCTTTCACTGAGCCTACATCATACTTATCTTTTGCAAATAGTGAGTTATATTTGCTTATTAATTCATCAATTTTTTGTTGTTGCTGACTGTCTAAATGATTTACTGTAATGTTGAAGTTTGTAACATCTATGTGTTCATTAAAGTTAACTTGACACTTATCGCTAACATAGGAATTATCTTGCATTGTTAATTCTTTAACATTATTTTCATCAACAAAACAGTTTTTGTTTTCGATTTTGTCACCTGTAAAGCCAGGAATATTATCATTTTTTTGTTTTATTTTTTGTGTGATCTCTAAGTTTTCATTTTGAATCAGTTGAAAAGATGTTATGCAATCCAATCCGATTAAAAAATTATAATCAAAATTTTGTTCGTCTATGACAAAAACATTCATTTCTTTTTCTATTTCAAAAATCTTTATTTTTAATGTTACTATTCCCATAGACTTTTTTACACCATTAATCGTTTTTAAATTTGCTTGATTACTGTTACTGTTGTTTGGGTTGTTTTTTAAAGATAATAATTTTGAATTAATTATGCTTACATTTGATCCTGAATCATAAACCCCAAATGTTTCTATGGAATCATTTATTATTAATTTAGTTTTGATTAATGGTGGAATAATTAGTTTTTTGGATCTATTTCATTTAAACTCATTTCTAATTCAGAATTATTAACACTTCTAATTAATTCTTTTTTTGAGCGATTATCATTTTTATTTTTAAACCAACATAAAGATTCCGGATGATACCGAGCCCCTTTTTTTTCTTTCTCACAGATTCTGCATGGTTGACCTTTTAATTTTTTTTCTTTTGTCTTACTTTCCCAATCTATTATTTTTTTCCCCGTCATCTTTTTATCTATTAAATGTTCTAGGCCCCGGATACTACTAAATAGATCCTCAGTATTTTTCAATGTATCCCTGTCAATTTCATCTGCTATGTAATTTGGTAACCCAATTGCAATCAAATCTATTAAAGTATGTTTATCAAGCAATTTATTTACCTCTAACAGAAGCCTTTCTTTCTTTAATGCATATTCCAGTAATGTACCCTGCCTGTATTTAAATAAAAAAGCATACCTTATTGGTGACCAGCTTTTGTCCACATATGTTTCACAAAATTTTTCCTTCCAATTACACCATTCTGAATTTATTGTGTATTTAATAAGCATGGAATTATACCAATCTTGACAAGAATCCTCTAAAAATAACCGAAAAACTTGTATCTTTTCAATATCATCATTTATACCTATACGATTACATTCAGCTTCAAAGATATCCATCCACTGTGTTACACTTGATGTTTTTTTTGTGAATTTTTCAATTACTAATTTTTCAGATAACTTCTTTAAATTAGACTGCTTTGATTCTTTCTTCGATTCAGCTAAACTTTCCAGGATTTTTGAAAGAGTTTCTGTTGATACTTCATTCGTTAAAACCTGTTGAGTTTTAGTAGTACTCTCCTCCAGCAGATATCCCATGAACTGCATATTTCCATCTTCATCCGCATATGTTTCACGTAATTCTGGTGTTAATGATATCCATACTCGTCTTTCTTCGTGTCTTCTTTGCAATGTAGCCCTTACTTTTTGAAAGGTTTGAGTTTTCATCAACTCTGTATGCTGTCTCATTGGTTGGAATTGTTCCGGAATTAAAAACTTGTTGTTACCGGCGTTCATAATTGAGGTTAAGCAGATCACATTTGTCTTCGGATCTTCAGCCGGTTTCACAACGAATTCAAATTTAAGCTTTTCCATCATTTACAACAGCTATAATTAATGTTGTTTTGTAATATGTGGTTTATTGAAACAAAAACTAAGGTTGTTGCTCTGTAAAGAGAAATTTATTTTTTTAGGAACATCACAAATCATATTTGAAAATACAACTTATTTAAACATATACGGTACAAATATTACTAACCTGTAAAGAGAAACAACATTAAAAGCTATTGCTTCAAATATTAGTCTTTTAAAATCGTAACTTAAATTATTTCTGATAATCAGAGTCGCTAGCGTTTCAATTGTTCAAAACCAGAGAGAATCTTTTCATAGATGATTTCCATAATAACATAGAGGAAAAAGTGCTGCCACCACAGATAGTACTTTGACGTATGTTTTATAAATAATGAGCGCGTGATTCAAATTAAATGGAGTGTAAAAGAGCTTCATTTACATATATATGTTTTCATAAACAAATAGTTTTAGATTCTATATATATTTTTGTACCCTATTGTGATAGGGTACAAAAATTTTGTCATATTTTACCCAAAGGTTGACTGGTAGAGAATGCCTAATGGCATTAAGTCCGCCTATGTACCACTATTGTACAGACGCCTGCACATCAAGCTACTATCTATAATCTGTCAGATTTCTTTGATAGATTTTCGTCTTTATTTCTAAAGTATTAGGTTCAAGGTTCATTGGAATAAATTGACAGTTTCGGGTAGCTTGACCTGCAGGCGTCTGTATGTACGGCCATATCTTTTGACTGCGTCGACTTAGAGGGCTGATTTTCACAACACAAAGGGACCACAAACTTGAGTTTATAGTTTGAACTAGCTTTTACCTGCGGCTTCGCTCGCGTTTAATTTGGGGTAACACAGTTCCCCTTTTGCTGATTTGATTGTACCTGCTACTTGTAGTTTTTGCCCTAGCGCCTTATTTATTGCAATAGCAAAGCTAAGTTTTCCCTTTTCTTCCCTCTTTCTCCCACATTACTCATTTTTTTAAGAAAAAGTTAGCCTATGACCGTCTCCAGGGTCCCAAAATTCATCAAAATCGTTTGTAGGCCTGGAGACGTAACAAACAAACATACTTTCGCTTTTATAATATTAATAAGGATTTCACTTTGATACCTTCAAGCGTTCCCGAGATAAAGGATCTTGACAAACAGACAGACGGACAACAAGTGATAAGGGTTCCGTTTTTTCCTTTTGAGCTACGGAACCCTAAAAGTTATGTCTTCCATCTGAGGGTGGACGAATCACACGATGTGTGAAACTTTGTATGTGTGTATGTTTGTTAATACCTTCACACTCAAGCGGCTAATAAAACAAAAATTGGCTCTTATTGCACTACAATTAGGTTCAATATACAATGGATTTCACACGCGTGGTTTTTCCATATTTTATCGCAACAAGAATTTTTTTTTTCTGGTTTCATCACGGATAACAATAAACAACTGCTCAAATCCCTATAGCCGGCAGTTTTTTTTTTGAGAGCAAAGAGGCGCTTGTTTTGTAGACCTTCATGTTTATTTAAAAAAAATAAACCGTGTTTATCAACAGAATATCACAAACAAACATGATTATTTATAAAATAATTTGCATAAAACAACAAATTGATATTCATTTGAGTTCTAAATTCAAAATATGTTTGAATTTCTTTTTTTTTTTTAAATCAGGCTGCTTAGCGATGGTTCATGCTGTTGTTTCTCCTTTAGTAAGAAAACATAAAATGCGGGGAAAAATCTAATTAAATCATAGTTTCAAATTGCAATGACGATGTTTCCTCAATTAAATCAAAATGTACTGAATTCGCATATTATGAATGGATAGATGGTACAATGAATATGTCTACAGTACGGCCAGCGAGAAGCGATACGAAAGGTCATTAACCTAAAGAACAACTGTGGCGTTGACAATCTAATATTTAGCTCTTTCCATCTTGTGCCTTTGTCGTAATGTCTCGTTCTCCCGGCAAAAACATGACAACGTTAAGACGGGTTCGCCAACATTCGGGCGGCCATTTTGGATGGGGTTTTAGTTTAGCATGGGTTTTGTTTACATTTGGTATCGCTTCTCGTTGGCCGTACTGTATGTATGTATATGTCTTTACTAATATTATAAAAGCGTACGTGAATTTGTTTGTTACGTCTTCAGTCCAAAATTTACCGATTTTGAAAAACCTAGTCTCTTTATAACTTAAAGCTTTCATACTTTAGCATAAAATGGCCTAATTTGAAGCCAATAAACATACCGAAGTTTCTCATAGATTTTTCAGTATGGATACTGATAAATGATGTTTATTTTGAAAGTAGATTTTTACAAACACATTTACACGTCTTTTTTAAAATCTCAATGAGGTCGGTGTTTCGTACCCGACTAATCTGAGAAAAAACAGCCGAAACAAACTCAGAGATACAGTCTCTTTTAAGGTCCAGACAAAAATCGAGGTCAACTTAAGTACCTACATGAGGACTATGCAGATTAGTGTCTGAAATGGTCTTTTTAAAGCACCACACAGATTGAGTGGACCTGTCCAGTCAGTGCAAGAATTTGTTAGATATCGTGTAGCTCGACTCATAACCCAAGGAGCTCAACGACACGACGAGCAATATAAAAAAAAATGATACTGAGCAATCTTTATTCATTTGCTTATATTAGTAAAGGTTTGTTACTCCGCAAAAGAGGAAAGTGTAAGTGATGGTCTTCAAACGATGACGTGAAAAATATGACCGTTTTCACTACAACATAAGCAACACCTAAATTCATGCCTGTTGTTCAATTTTCAACTTTTGTCCAAAAGGCCCAGCGTTGAAAACCCAACAGAAAGCATTTACTAAGGCGTTAGTGTCTAGTGTTAGTGAAAACTAGCGTTAATTACATGTTTCCGTGTTGCGTGTGAGACGGTCACGCTTGACGGCGAAATGAGAGTGTTGCTCTTTAGAAGTCTTTGACAGCTGTTCGGATATTGCTTGATTAAAATTAGGGTTAAGTAGAGGTGTTTTGTGAACCAGCCACCCTATGACGTCTTTCTTTTTTTTTTGGGTGGGAAATCATCCAATGACTTCCCCCGCTCTGGGCGGAGCGGGGGGGCATGTCAGACTTGTACTGACTAAAACCCACCCATGTTTCTTCTTTTGCCCTTTACGTTCCGAGGCCGCGGTATCTCTTTCGAACAACCCGCAACCCCGGCAGGCGGAGGCTCTGGCAAGCCCCTCTGCTTTGCTGACTCTCTTTGAGGCGCGCGTGAAACACGAACGCGCCGTCGACACGGCCTGTCGTCAATCGACGGACGGACGGTGAACTACCCATTGCTCACCGCCCACAGGCCCGCATCTATGGTGGCCGGAAATCGTCTCGCGGCGCCCGGCGCCATGGGCGTCTCCCGTGGCGGCTGGGTTGGGCAGATGTTCTCTCCCTCAAACGCCCGGCCACCTCCTTTGCTTGCATTACTGCTTCGCAGAAGGTGGTGACCGCTTCCCATTCCCTCTCGCTCCGGACCATGGCCTGAACCAGGGCCGGACGCGAGAGATCGCCGCCGCCGATCGCCTCTCCGAGGGCACGGCGGTGCTCCGCCCAAGCCGGGCAGATCGCCACTACCCTATGACGTCTTAAAGCAGAACTTATTCCACTGAGGGAAAGAGACAGAGCTATACAGGGTGTCTAGCACCATCTCTTTCTCACACAGAAATAAGAACTGCTATAAGATGTCATGGTAACCCTGCTGTTATTATGACTGTCAACACAGCGGACGGTCTGCTCTAAGCCATTCGAATCTAGTCTGAGCCAGTCCCAGGCAGTCCTGCTACAGTCTTAAAAATATAAAATACTCAAATAAATAAAGGAAAAAATTAAATCATTTATTTCTTTGGGTAGCGATGTGGATAAATTTTTGATTGTCTGTAGTTATTTTACCATTTTGATACTCTCGAATATCAATTTTACTCCTGTTTTTTTTATGAAGAGTTAAATAAATAATAATACTGTGTGAATAAAAATAAATTATATTTTTGAATGTTTTTGTTTTATAATAAAAATATACTTATATAAAAATGAATTAACGAATACTTAATATAATACTGTGAATAAATATTCAAATGGCAACATTTCCATATTATGCAACAATAGGTAGGTACATAAATATAAACATTCGATATAGAATTTTAAATAATATTTATTTTTAAATTAGTGTATTTTATGTTTTAACCCATTTTCTAAACTATAAATGAAGAGCTATAAAAATGTATACTTAACTGTAATACATAGGTTTAAAACTAAAAATGTGTCATGTTGTTATATTTTAACATTTAGATTATATTTAATTTTAACACTTGCTGTGCCTCATAAACAGGGTCTATAAATGAACTTTAGTTTTAAGCCTTTTGTGACACCTACTACACCCATTATGGTACTAACGCAAATAAATGAATGTGAATATGAATTTAGGCATCTCTATTCCGTCTCATTACGGATTTATTAGTAAGCTAGGGATCGAATTATATATTCAGCAGTCTCGTAAGGAGTCCATTGTATAAGTTCTCCCATAAAATAAATAGCTTGCTAAATCAATAAGTACTTAAGTCACTTTTAGCACAAGAACTAACCAAAACCAGGACAAACTTGGCAGATTTGTGATTTACTTTTAGAAATCAAAGCTTGGGTTTTTACGTCGTCAAATATCTTCCGGCGCTCTGTCGCCGCTCTGGGCGGAGCAGGGGGGTGTTAAACTTTTACTGACTAAAACCCATCCAAGTAGCTTCTTCTGCTCTATATGTTCCGGAGCCGCGGTAGGTACCTCTTTCGAAAAACCCGCAACCGGCGCCACAATGACGGCACGGTTGGCGCAGTCGCTGAGCGATCGACTTATGCGCTGCGTGTCGCGTTTTCGATTCCCGCACGGAACAAATATTTGTATGACTTGCAGATAGTTGTTTCGGGTCTGGCTGTTTGTGTATGTGAGTTTAAATGTTTGTTAACGCACCCAAGATACAGGAGAAATTCCTAGTGTGGGGCAAGCGTTTTTTTTTTAAATATTTCCGGCAAGCGGTGGCCCTGGCTGGGGCCCGTCTGAAGCTCATTCAATACGAAAAACTAAACCAACTGAATTATACATGATTTAACAGCAAAACTATGTAAAAAGCAGATACAAACGAACGGAACGCAAATCTATTCATGTGAATACTGCGGCGCTTCGATACGTGCTAATCTTGATTATGAGACTGCTGGTTCATTAACCTCATGTACAAGGTTGATGGATTCATAAATCTTCATGGTTTTCATTCGTTTTTATCTTCCCCTTCTTCCTTACTTGCCATATTATCCTTCACACAGTCCATCCATCGTTTCTTTGGTCTGCCTCTACTCTTATACCCGTTCACAAAACCTTCCTCACGGTATTATCATCATTCCTCTGCGTCACATGCCCTTTCTTCTTGCGGGACGTCCCGGGCAACGGACACCGCGAGACGACTCCCAGCCTCTGTAGACGCGGGCCTGTAGACGGTGAGCAATGCACTGCATGGGGTTGTGGGTTATTCGAAAGAGATACCGCAGCCCCGGAACACAAAGGGCAAAAAAAGGAACATGGATGAGTTTGAGTTAGTCGCTCCGTTTAGAGCGGGAGAAGTTATGTGATATTTCCCATAAAAAAGTGTGATTGGGAAGGCAAAGATTGGCCAATATTTCTTGAATATCAAAACCAACCCGATTCTATCACCAAATGTTCGGTAATTGAGCTAAAAGGGTGGTGGTGCAGCAAGGGAAGTTGTTTGATGATTCCCCATTCGAAAAAAAGCCTTTCATACATCCCAGTGGACCAACTTTCTGATTCATATAAGACATTTTTCAAAGAAATTTAACTTTATATGTTAACTAACTTTTGCCCGCGGCTTCGCTCGCGTTAAATTCGCTAGCGCCTTATAGATTTGTAATAGCAACGCTAAGTTTTCCCGTTTCTTATCTCTCGTCATATCCAACTCTTTTTTTAAAAAAAATTGTCTATGTCCGTCTCCTGGTTCCTAACTATGTCTGTACCAAAATTCATCAAAATCGGTTTAGCCATTAAATCGTGAAGAGGTAACAAACACACTTTCGCTTTTATAATATTAGTAAGGATTACTTAAAAGCCATTTAACGGTAACACGGAATCAAAAAACAAGCACGGATCAATGTCTAAATTAAAAAGAAATTAACAGAAATACGCATTAAATATCATGATAACCAACGCTAACTCACGAATGAAGAGCAATGCTTGCGTGACCAAAATGCATTTCAATACTAGTGTTGGAAATGAAAGTTTGGCAGTAATTGACGGGCCTGTTGTTCTAGTGGTTAGTGGCCCTGACTGCTGAGCCGGAGGTCGTGGGTTCGATTCCCACCTAGGACAAACTTTGTGTGATGAGCATAATTGTTTGTTCTGTGTCTGGGTGTGATTTATCTATAATATGTATGTATTTATAAATTATATAAGTATGTATATCAGTTGTCTGGTTACCATAACACAAGGTCTGCTTAGCTTGGGATCAGATAGCCGTGTGTGAGTTGTCCCAAGATATTTATATTTTATATTTAATTAACGAAGATAATAAATTAATAGGACAGCTGCATAACTTCTTGGTTGGGAGAGCTTCTTGATTGGGGATGGCAAATCATCAAATATCTTTCTTTTTATTGCTTAAAGCTATCGAGTTTGAGTAAAATCATATTCTGAGGTACCTATTTGGTCTCTTGGAGCTATAAAAATCAACCTTCTATGGCGCGTCGGCCACACGACATTTGTAAAGAAAATCTCACATCAGAGTCACGCCGCAACGAGATTTTCTTTACAAATGTCGTGTGGGCGACGCGCCTAACGCGCCCGCGCCCCGTCTGCGCCTCGACTCAGTGGCGTAACTATAGGGTGGTAGGACTGGCAAAATGCCACGCGCCCCCGACCCAAAAGGGCCCCGGCCCAAGAGGCCACCAGGTCAGAAATATTTTTTCTTATTGTCACTACTAAGTGGTTTATTAAAATTAAACTAAGTACTGCGTGACGATTTTAACTGATAGGGCCCCAATAAATGAATTAGCCACGGGCCCCAGTTGGTATAGTTACGCCACTGCCTCGACTCTTGGTCGTGTGGGCGACGCGCCTAAGTCTACGCTGTCAAAATATGCGGGCGTTTATGGCGCAAGTTTGCATGGAACCGTCGGTGCGTGAGTCCGACTCGCACTTGGCCGGTTTTAGTTTTGGATGGACTGTCATCAAATAACTAGCGTAGCGGTAGTGACTGTCAGACTTGTACTGACTAAAACCCACCCATGTTCCTTCTATTGCCCTTTACGTTCCGGGGCCGCGGTATCTCTTTCGAACAACCCGCAACCCCAACAGGCGGTGTCCCTGGCAGGCTCCTCGGCTTTGCTGACATCTCTTTGAGGCGCGCGTGGAACACTAACGCGCCGTCGACACGGCCCGTTGTCAATAGACGGACGGACGGTGAGCTACCCATAACTCACCGTCCATGCCTGACGCCCGGGGAGTATCAGGTCTTAGTTTCGACTCAGGAAAGTATTAGTGTTTTTCCATCACCAATTCCTCTTAAAATCTCCATCTTATCCACGGAGTTTGGACTCGAGCCCGGTTGATGGCAATAGGGTCGCCTTCTATTACATAGAGTTTAGACCTCTCAAGGACCGCCATTATTTACTTACTTCAACTATCCGTCAAGCACCGCCGGGCGGGCTCTTATCGTAAGCGTAATCTGATTTTAAGACTTATCTTTACTACAAATACAGTTTTAAATCCGTCGGGGTATGCTGGCACAAATTTGTGCCAGCGGGGCTCATCGGTACCTAATACTTGTTTACTGGCACGTTTTTGTGCCGCTGGGGTCCAGAGGTTAAACATAACTGGCGACATGTGGGTTAGTATCAGGTACACTTCTGCCCAACACGTCAGGGACTACAAGCGTGGTTATGTTATGTTATAACATTCTTCACTTACAGGTGACTCGCGAGAGAGTAGACATCCCTACTAATATTATAAAAGCGAAAGTGAGTTTGTTTGTTTGTTACGTCTTCACGCCTAAATGGCCCAGCCGATTTTGATGAATTTTGGTACAGAGATAGTTGGGAACCTGGAGACGGACATAGGCTATTTTTTATAGTGCTAAATGAGGGTGAAAGAGGGAAGAAAAAGGAAAACTTAGCTTTGCTATTACTATAAATAGGGGCAAGGGTAAACACTACAGGTAGCAGGTACCTACCTGAAAAATAGGAAAAGGGAACTGTGTTACCCCGATTTGACTCGAGCGAAGCCGCGCGCAAAAGCTAGTTCGAAATAAAACAAAATCAATGTACATATATTTAACAAATATTTATTTTAAATATAAATTACAACGAAAATTTGATAGTAGTTCTTAACTAACCTAGAAAACTTAATTATTGTTGTCTAAAACCATTCAATGTGACATTAGACAACAAAGATACGGGCAGAATATACAACCTCTTCCTTTATTTGAAAACGGTAAAAAAAAGAAAAAGATTGGATATATGGAGTACAGTTAATAAATTAACAAGTTATTTTTAATTGACTCCATAAAATATTTTACAAGTTTATGTATTCAACGAAAATTAAGACAAGCTGGAATATATATATATATATTTTTAAATGGCGTTCTGTAATTTTTGCGTATCCCATCGTTCGATAGGGATGGCGGGGTCTTAGTTCACTCGCTTAGCTTGCTTACTAGACCCCGCCATCCACGCAGTGTGTCTTAATTAATAAACAACGCACGGAAATCGCGTCATAGTAAATAATAGTACCTATTCTATTCAAGACTTATGACATTTTTACTATTGTTTTAGAATTTAGATGGTCAAATGCAGACAGTATGAAGGATCCAATGTAACACTGAATGGATTAATATTTTTCATCGAAATCAATACAAATTATAAATAGGCATAAATAACATAAGAATCGTTCCCGTTTTCGTGGCCGAAAACCAAATTAATAAACAAACACTTAATTTTCAACAGTTTAATTCTGCCAAAATGTCCCAGTTTGTGAAGTAATTTAAAACCTGTATACATTACCAAATTATAAAGTAAGGAATGAGTATATCAGAGCAAATATGAAAGGTGCGCCTGTTACAGAAAAAAATAAAGGGAGTCATTTGTCTTGGTATGGACATGTAATGAGAAGGGACGAAGCATATGTGATTAAAAGAGCGATAGATCTAAATGTTGATTGACAGAGAGCGAGAGAAAGGCCAAAGAAAAGATGGATGGATTGTGTAAGAAATGATATGAAGGAGAAAGGAGTAAATGATGCCGTGACGTATGATAGGGGAGAATGGAAGAAGAAAACGTGTTGCACCGTCCCCAATTAGAATGGGACAAGGGCAGGAAAATGATGACATTATAACATTATCATCATTATCCTGCCCTTATCCGAATTTAGTTGGGCTCAGCGCATCGTGTCTTCTTCATACTTCTCCATAACTCGTCTTCTCATCAGACACTTCCTTTCTCACCATATCATTCTCCACACAGTCCATCTTTCGTTTCTTTAGTCTCCCTCTACCCTAATACTATTTCACATTCATACTTATAACTTGTGAAGTGAAGAATGAAGGTCGTCCACATCACACACATGACAGAGTGGCATTGCATGTCAAGATAACCTATTACAATTAAGAGTGCAAGATTTTAAAACAATTTAAGACGTGATGGTGGGTTGGTAAATTTTGGCAAAACTAACATTTTACAAATTAAGCACACATATTTATTTGATAGTGTATATTTTTTTCTTCATTGTTTTTTTTTTTAAACATTGGTCAATCAATATATACATAGAGAAAATATTCGTACATTTAGTTTATAGTAACAACATTATGATTATACATTTCATTTTAAGTCAAATATTAATATTTAAGTTTATTTCATTAGTAATTCACATGAAATATCGTGATTTTCCAGAGTAATTATGATCTTTGTGATATGAATGCAAATTTAAAGTACACATTTTTAATAACATATAAGTAGCTTTTCTTTGTTTTTTAGCTCTCACTTTGATCTTTATACATTACATTACTAATAGAGTTAAAATAACTCGGAATATACTGTAGGTATAGCTATGGCATAGCAGTTATTGGGTAGTTGACACCATTATCCAATAATTTAAAAACACAATTTTTCTGAAAGAATACCTTATTCCAGACCTGAGAACTCCATTCATTTCAAAATAACTTTAAAATTCGATTTTAAGTTGCGTTTAAATCAATAAATAGTTGCATCATTGACTTGACAACTTAGTGACGTCATCGTTTGCGAGTCTCATACAAAATCTATGGGGGAAGCGCGTTTTGACAGCTCATAAAAAGTATATCAATTGATTGGTGGTGTCAACTACCCTATTCAAAGCTGGATGACAGCCCACTGACAGCTGTCAAATATAACAGACCATAAATGACAACATTTTTTTTTTAAATTTAATCGTGCCTTCTTGGGCCTATTTTCTAAGTTGCAATGTGGGACAGTTATTAGGTCATATTAAACGACTTAACAGATTTTAATATTATTGAAGGATGTTGACTAACATTGAATATTTAAAATAACAGTCAAAATTCTTCGTCATGTATAAACCTTACTTGGTACATGTTTTGTCTTGCATGTTCATTCAAAAAAAGACTTATGGCCAATAAGGTAACAGTAACAATTATAATAACAATGAAAATATTTTTAAATAAAGTGAAACTTTTATTACATCGTCTGTGTGTTGCATATCGCGTGACGGTCGGCCGCGGAGTAGGGACGTCTAAATGTCAATAATGTGAAAAAAAGATTCACTTTTACCGTGGTTTCATAAAACCACACAATCCTTTTTTTATATAAAGATAGTTTATATATGTATGTATGACATAAATTATTTCGCAAACCTAGATTTGAAGACAGCACCACAAATATTGATAACTTTTAGTTACAAGGGTAACTAATATTTGAATATTCGAATGCTCGGTGGTTAATGTGGTCATACGCAAGTATCTTATCCTTACTAATATTATGAATGCGAAAGTGAGTTTGTTTGTTACCTCTTCACGCACTCTTTTTTTTTGAGTAACGCCAAGCTCCAATGTTCTCAACTTTGCCCGGATTAGAGCAACAACTATACAAGGTCAAATTAAACTACTTAGTGAAACTACAAATTTGAAGAGTATTAAAACAAGATTTTCTGTCCTTTGATATTTTAGGTGGATCCTGGCTAAATAAGTCATTAGGTTAACACGCTCTGGCGTAGGTTGGTCCGTGGATGAGTGACCACCTATCACATACCGAGTTTCCTCCGTGCCTCAAACTGGTTAAGCCGTTGGTTACAGCTGTCGTTTGAAGATCTTTGTCAGTCTTTACAGAAAAACAAAGGCCTAAGTCTGACAACGAGTCTTAACAAGCGATATCATAGCACTCAGTACTAACTGGGTTGTGGTCAGATAGGCAGCAGCTGCATCCGGTTAGACTGGAAGATTACCCCAACATAACATGTTACAAGTTGTCCTTCCAGGACCAAGATAGCAGCATTGTTTTAATCTCATTTTTTGAGCGAAAGAGACTAATCTATACATCTTTAATAGTGCCTCAATACTAACTGGGTTGTGGTCAGATAGGCAGTCGCTACATGTGAAATACTGGTATTCAGCTGCATCCGGTAAGACTAGAAGCCGACCTCAAAATAACATGTTAGAAAATGTCCTTCCACGACCAATAGAGCAGTAGCTAGTGTTTTAATCTCATTTTTTGAGCGAAAGTGACTAATCTATACATCTTTTAAAGCGCCATCTTTTTTCGATACAAATAGACATTAATCTAAGTATACCAATATTATCAAGAGGAAGTTTTTTATGTTTGTTTGTATCGAATTGGCTCCAAAACTGGTAGACCGATTATAACCATTACCGCACCTCAAAAGGAAAAACGGAACCATTATTGATTGTCTTGATAGAGTTTGATTGTCTTCGGACTGATTCGCCCTATCCCCTCGTACTAGTAAAAACTGTATCTATTATTGGATTACTTCGACAGTTTCAAATACTGAGGCGCCTGCGCCGGCGGCGTCGGTAATATTTATAGCTTCACTGTTAAGAAGTCTACTCCTCCATCGAACTGACTGCAGCAACATCCTGTCTACGATGGAAAACCCACGAACTAGCTCGTTTGAGATTTTGCAATGGTGATCTTTGGATCCTAGCCCACTACCTTAGAATTAAATCCGTACTAATATTATAAATGCGAAAGTAACTCTGTCTGTCTGTCTCTTCTACACGCCTAAACCACTGAACCGATTTCAATGAAATTTGGTACAGATATAGTCTGGGACTCGAGATAGGACATAGGATAGTTTTCATCCCGGAAATCTCCGGGAACGGGAACTATTAACCCGTCGCGCGATTGCTAACAATGTAGGTAAAGTGCCCCAAACGTCGAGCTATTTTGAATGAATTTTTGAATTTGGTTAGACCTTCGGAAAAACGAAGATTTCATAGTTATATGGATAATTATATATTACGAATACTTCGTAATATATAATTATCGATATATGTTATATCGATATATGATGTTTCCAGAATCCTTATGAGTTTTAAATAAATTTTAAAAATAAATGTCTAAAATATGAAAACCACTCACAGCGGTTCAAACTTTGCACCCGTGTGCAAATGCGACATTTGTGGCACAAGTAAAACTTTGCACCCAGTGTGACACTTTGACGCGCGAGGGGTTAATCCACGCGGACGAAGTCGTAGGCAAAAGCTAGTTGTATATATAAGTAGGTTACAAATTTAGAATAATAAATAGTCCTCATAAATTCCATTCGAGTTTTACTTACCATATCCTTTGGTAGAGTAACGAGACTCCTATAAAATAAATAAATAAATATAAATTTATAATATTTCAAATAATCTGCTGTCCACATATAAAAAACCAAATCATGTTTTGTAATTTCTGCCTACCCTCATGGCAAAAAGGCGTGAAGTTATTTATGTACAGACGACGGCAGGTCAACCTATTCTAAACTATTATAACCTGGCCCTTTAGCCAAACAGCAGTCGGCAGCAGACGACATTCGTTATCGCTCAGCAGTCACTAATACATTTTCAACTTTATACCCTAGCGCATATAGTTGAAAATCTATTGACGTTTACATATCGTTTTTGTTTCTTTCGTTCGTTATCGCTCAGCAGTCTTTAATAGATTTTCAACTATATGCGATGGGGAATAAAGTTGAAAATCTACTAGTAACTGCTGAGCGATAACGATTGTCGTCTGCTGTTTGGCTATAGGCCCTGATCTCTCTACTACGGATCGCACACCGTAGTAGAGAGATCAGGTTAAAATGGTTTAGTGTAGGTTGATGTGCCGTCGTGTGTATTTGTTGTTTTTATAATACACATATGAATAAATGTGTAAAATTTCGTTCACTAATTCAATTTAAACCTGTATTTCACAATCCCACCACAAAAATCAATATGGCCGACAAGTATAAGTAATGGAACAATTTAATTAAAACCAAACTATTATAGGAACAAAATAAAATATATTTTACATAGTTGTTAATATCCTAGTTTGGACTAGGCTAAGTCACCTTAAGATGGAAGCGCTAAAGTAGTACGCGCAAATTTCAATTTTTTTTAATGTTTTTTTTTTTGCAATTTGCACATCATTATCACTTTATAGGTTGGCTGAAAAATAATATCTAATAAAAAAAAAGTCGAAAATTTAATTTTCGCGGACTACCGTAGCGCTTTCGCCTTAATAAAAAAAATACTTCGTATAGGAAAGAATTGAGGAGGCATTTGTCCAGCAGTGGAAAATCGTGGGCTAACTTCTTTGTCATTAATTTAAACAATCACTTTGGCTTTGCATTATTTACCAGGATAAAGTTTGTAAGAGATATATTTTTAAATTTATTCGTTTTTATTCTAAATAAATTGCACCCGTGCGAAGCCAGGACGAGTCACTAGTAATAAAATAAAACCTTCAAAGCTTAAAAAAAGGCCATTTGCTATCAAGAGAATACCTGAAAGAATAACTAGATTTATCCGGATAGCATACAAGTCTCCGCCCTTCAGAAGGCGATTGTTCAGCGCCCACAGACAATTCCATGGCACAGGGCATAGACACCTTCTCATTCCATAGACAAGCTTGAACCTCCCCAAGACAAAACCTCTTCTGTTCGTACACGAAATAAACCTTTTTTCTTAAACTAAACATTTTCAACATTTTTACATCTGTTGTGTTGAATTACCATTCCATGTATTATTGTCGTCGTCGGGGCGGTCTGAAGGCAGGCGGTGGATGTTACCGCGGCGGCGCGCGCCGGGCGGGGGCGCGGTCGGGGGCGCGGCGGGGGGCGCGGCCGGGGGCGCGGGGGGCGCGGGCGCGGCGCGCGGGGGCGGCCGCCCGGCCAGGCGCGAGCGCAGCCACGTTAGTAAGCTCTGCGATGGCTCCAGGATCATGGTGGTGAAGAGTTGAGTGAAGAATGCTGTGGAGAAAAAATGGGTTGAACGATTAGCCTATGAAGTTTGGTTTACCTAACTCCCACCATTTTTGGAGTTTACTCCTTAAGAAACGATTTTCATATATAAGGCGCCCGGTATGAGAAAAATCCGAGGGGTAAAATCTACTAACAAGTAACGAAAATGTGTCACGATTTTGGTGCGCAACTTTCTAATTTGGCTGTGAGTGTATTAAGACGTACATATGGTATGCTGTATAGGCGACTATACCAATATGTTATTGGGCTTGTTTGTTTCTATCAGTGTCGATGTATTTATATTGCTATTTTTTTTTTCATTAATTTGTGAATTTACGCTTTCATATGATATTAATCTTTTTTCAGTTGAATAATCTCTTTTTGCGTATGGTTAGATACTCGTACTTAAGGAGTAAACTCCAGTCGTGTTTCCTGATTTGCGTTGGTAACAAAGAGTGTGTGTATCGATTTTTAGCTTTCTACCTTGAAAACTGCGAAAAATCCCATTTAAAATTTCATCCCCTCTTGTAAGTGGTTGGGGGCAGATATAAAAAAAAAATTATGCTTGATGCTTTTGTTAGTTACAAATAGTCCTATCTCTGTACCAAAATTCATCAAAATCGGTTTAGCCATTTAGGCGTGAAGACGTAACAAACAAACTCACTTTCGCTTTTATAATATTAGTAAGGATTTTGTCACATATTTGTGTCGTTGGCGTCCAGGGCACGCGCTTGCTTGTTACGTATAGTATATAGTGACATTGGCGTTCAAATATCGATATATATATTTTTTTCTGTTTTTAATTATGTGTGACTTGTTGCATGAGTCAAAAAAAAATATTTTCTTTCCTTCTTGCAGCTTATGCTGAGACAAGGACCTTTTTGGCCTCGCACAGACTAAGGTGTATCTTGTCTGTACTATTTCTTTTTATTTTTTACTTGTTTTGTGCGAGTCCCAAATAAAAGTTTTTCTTTCTTTCCTTTTCTTTTCTTTCAGATAACGATACTCACTGATAAGACTGGACACTGCGGTCGGCCTGGCTACGACGGCGGCAGTACGTCGCGGCAACACCAGCAGGGCGGCCGAGGGCGCCAGCTGCAGTCCGCGCAGACTTGCGTCCGGCTCCGTCAGCTCGCGGCGCGGGAATGCGGTCCAGAGGGAGAAGTTTGATGATGATAGCTAGAAAGATGGATAAGGTTTTATTACAATTCATTTATTAGGTTTTTTATATTTATTTAATACTAGCTGTTCCCCACGGTTTCACCCGCGCTGCTCAGCGCCTGTTGGTCGTAGCGTGATGTTATATAGCCTTCCTCAAGAAATGGACTATCCAACACTAAAAGAATTTTCCAATTCCAACCAGTAGTCCCTGAGATTAGCGCGTTCAAACAAACAAACAAACAAACAAACAAACTCTTCAGCTTTATAATATTATAGTATATAGTATAGACGTTTTTTTTTCTTTATAAGGTTTTTGTTAATATTTTTGTAATTACTCACACTAATTATGTGTTTGCTTTGTGTAAGAGCACACTCTGGGACTGAGGTGAAAACGCCGGGGTGGCCGAGTTTATATTTTTCTACGATTTTTTTTTCTTTTAAGTTTTTTTTAACCCCATTAAATGAGTTTTTCATTAATACATATTTTTTTAAATAAGTATTTCTAATTTAAACAATATTGTACTTAAAATACACAAATGCTGTTTCAGTATGTGCTTTCCAACAATTTGCTGAAATATAATTTCGTTGGGGTCACGAGTTGAATAAAATTGTAAAAGTTTTAACCTTTAACTTTCAAGATGTTCAGCATTATTTCAATTTATAAAAAATATCTAAAACGTTATTTCAATCTATACCTGAACATTGTTTTATCTCGTAAGCGAAACATGATAGCAAAGTCAGCATCTCGTTTCTTGAATCCCTCGTTACGCTCAGGATTCTACTATAAAATCAGTCGCTCCACTCGTGATTCAATGAAAAACAGCACTCCCAGCAAAAAGACTTTGCTTTTTAGCACAAAAATAACAATAACTTAACATCACTGTTGACTTATGAACTTTTTGGTCACAAACCTTACATTCTGGCCACAAACTCACCCGTAGATTGTCGTTGACATATCGCTGCACGTCCCGTAGCGTCCCACTAGCGTCGAAGTGCGCCGTGTGTGATGTACCGTCGGGCAACTTGAACTGAATGCGCGCGCGACCTCCACCGTCACCTGATGCTGGAAAAATGTATTCCTGTTTAATGAAATTTAGACGAGACTAGCTGTGCCTCGGCATGCGTTGCTATGCAATTTTCTACCTTTCTACCTACCCTACCCTTACTTTGCTATAAACCTCACGGAGCCCGAGACCTTTCCAACAAATGCAAAACCGTGGAAATCAATTCGTGCTTTCTGGAGTTATAGCGTCAGGAAGGAAAACCAGACTTATTTTTATATAGTAGATTTAGGTAATGTATATCTTTTGACAGTAGTTACGTGGTTAAAAAAACCCGGCCAAGAGCCAGCCAGACTCGGGAGGGTTCCGTACAAACTTGCGACATAAACAGCCATATCTTTTGACTGCGTAGACTTAGAGGGTTGATTTTTGCAACATTAAGGGACCATAGACTTATGGTTTTAATTTCAACTCGATACCTCCAGGCGTTAACGATATAAAGGGTCTTGATAGACAGACAGACAGACGAACAACGAAGTGATCCAATAAGGGGTCCATTTTTCTTCGTTCTGATGTATATGTTGCAGTCAAAACTCTTAACCAGTCAAAAGTACTATTGACTAAAATAACAGTTAAAAGTACTTTTGCCCAATGGAGCTGGTAAAAAGTACTTTTGACTAAGTGATTCCGTCAAAAGTGGTTTTGAATGGTTGTATCAGTCAAAACTCTTAAAAAGATTGTAATGCCTCCTAATCTAAATAGTTCAGTTCCGGGTAATAACCAACTAAAAACAATCTCTTTTTTCTATAAATGCAGGTCGTTTCTGTAGGAGGTCACAGTTTTAACCTAACCTAAACTAGTGTTAGTTAATAGTGCTTTTGACTGATGCTTTCTTGCAGTTAAAACTACTTTTGACGAAGAGCGTCAGTCAATAGTGCTTTTAAACGCAAATTTGCAGTCACAAGTACTAAAAACCAATAATTTTTAGTCAAAACCACTTTTGATCAACCTGTTCAGTCAAAAGTGCTTTTGACTAGTTTAGAATTTTGACGGCAACATATCTAATTTATAAAATTCTCGTGACACAATTTTCGTTCCCATATTCCTCCGAAACGACTGGACCGATTTGAACGAAATTTTGTGTACATATCGGGTAGGTCTGAGAATCGGCCAACATCTATTTTTCATACCCCTAAATGAGCAGCGGGTGAAACCGCTGGGCACAGCTAGTGGAACCCTAAAAAAACAATAAAATTCAAAGACTCCTTTTTAAGTCAATTAAAAATGGAATCAAAGACGTCCCGACTAAAAACGCATACGGCGTCACGGGTAACAGCTAGTTATAAGTAAAAACGGTTTCATGCACATACTGGGTGTGGGCTGCACGGACGGTTGCGGCTGGTTGCTCTGCGGTTGATCGCGTGCACGTCGCTCGGCTCTGTCCTGGGCGATTTGCTCCAGGATACGCTGCCGGGCTAGGTTGTTCTCCATTTTTTCGCGACGACGTTCCTCCTGTAGGCATAAAATAATACAATTTCGGCCTCTTTCGAGATCCGTGCCAATGGAGAGATCAGGAAGTACTTGATATCTTAGGATATAGGCCCAACACCGGAGGCCCACGAACGCGTGGTATATAAATATGCTCACTCACTCTTTAATATAAAAAGATACATAAATACATTACTATCTTACGCCCGCGACTTCGCTCGCGCGGGTTAGTTTAGCCCAAAACTTTACCCGCGTGATGATCGAAAAAAATATATCTTTCTCTCCCCTTTTCTTCCCTCTTTCTTACTTTTTTTGGCTAAAAAACTAGGCCAAAGAACTATCTCTGTATCAAAACCCTTCAAAATCAGTTTAGCCATTTAGGCGTGAAGACGTAACAAACGAAAAAACAGACTCACTTTCGCTTTTATAATAGAGATTGTAAGGATATAAATAAAAAAAACTAATATTTTATATAATTTTTCATTCAACAAAAATGTTAAAATATTCAATAGGATTTATTATGCATACTTCTTGGTCATCACTTTGTTTAAAAAAAAAACTATCTGTGCTTATAGGGTGAGATCTTTACCTGTATCTGCTTGAGTTCCTGATCTGCTTGCCATCTCTTGAGTTCGGCGACTCCCTTCCCAGCCTGCCGACGCTCTATCTCTTTCTCCTTCTCTAACTGTAAAGTCAAAAGTCAAAGTAATTTGTCAAAAACATTGTGTTGAGGATGGTACATACAATAATGGAAAGTTCAACATGTTTCAGCAGTGCTAGGTATACAAATCTATACTATAATATTATATATATATTATTATCTATACTAATATTATAAAGCTGAAGAGTTTGTTTGTTTGTTTGATCGCGCTAATCTCAGGGACTACTGGTTGGGATTGGAAAATTCTTTTAGTGTTGGATAGTCCATTTATTGAGGAAGGCTATAGGCTATATAACATCACGCTACGACCAACAGGTGCTGAGCAGCGTGGGTGAAACCGCGTGGAACAGCTAGTATTGGATATGTCATTTAATATTAATTTATACTAATTAATACAGATTGCGATTAAAACTATGTCATACACTTTACTCCTAATTATTTTAAGATATTATATTCATTGGCATTCATACATTTTTACAATTCTATTAAATAATTACATTTTATTACGTCACCATTGGGTTTTAATCGTTAAAAAGTTTTTGTAGTCATATAAAAAATCATTTAATTTTATGAGGAAAAACAATTGATTAATCTCCAACATGGGTGGGTTTTAGTCAGTAAAAGTCTGACTTGTTTGTAAACGCACCCACAATATAGGAGAAATTCCTAGTGTGCGGCAAAAGTTAAAAAAATACTACCAGTGTTTTCATTGATATCGGCGCCATCTTGTATACGCCCGCCCACCACCTCAAAACTCTAATGATAAGACACCTACCTCCTTCTCCTTATCAGCTTTCTCCCTCTTTCGTGCTTCGATCAACTCCTTAGCTCTTTCCATCTTCTCTTCGACACTACCTCCACTTTCAGTAGCACGTAGAAGTGTATCCTGTAATATTAGATTACGATAAAAAGGGTTCTAAAAGAGGGAATATTTTTGGTCATTTATATTGATTAAGTACAAACTTACGACATAAACAGTCATATCTTTTGACTGCGTAGATTTAAGAGGTTTTTTACAACCCCAAGTTACTACAGACTCTAAGGGATTTTTCCTTTTGAGGTGGGTTTTTTTGACCCGAGAAACTAGACGACCCCCTTAAAGATGTAAAAACATTTTACCATAAGCCAATGAATTAACAAGCTGGCGGCCGCGGTTCGCCCGCGTGATGTCGAAAACAAAGTTTCCTATATGTTATTCCAGACTATAATCTACCTCTGTGCCAAATTTCATCAAGATCCGTTCAACCGTGTTAACTTGAAAGAGTAACAAACATCCATACATCCTCACAAACATTCGCATTTATAATTTTATTAGCTTTGGCTCGCGGGTTCGCTCGCGTTAAATTCAGGGTATCACAGTTCCCCTTTCCTGATTTGCTACCTGTAGATTTTGCCCTTGCGCCTTATTTATTGTAATAGCAATGCTAAGTTTTCCCTTTTCTCCCTCATTTATCACTTTAAAAAAAAAGTTGGCCAAAGTCCGTCTCCAGAGTCCAAACTATCTCTGTACCAAAATTCATCAAAATCGGTTTAGCCATTTAGGCGTGAAGACGTAACAAACAAACTCACATTCGCATTTATAATATTAGTAAGGGTAGTAGGATACAAGTACCCCATTAACTCACCTCTGGATTCGCCGGAGTATCAGGTAAGCTTGGTGTCGGGGCCTGGCTGGGACCAGGTTCATCCGGCTTAGCGGGGCGGCGGACACACACATCGCCATCACACACCATGTCTTCTGGAGCCAGGGTTTTAGTTTCTCCCGAATCCGTCTTGGGCATCTTTGATGGGGGGGAACCGGATCCTGTAGAGGGGGGTTGAAGGTTTTGATTGGGATTAAGATTAGTGTGACATTGAGTATATAGATAGGACTCGAACCAACAAAACATAAAAAAATACAGTCGAATTGAGAACCTCCTGTTTTTTTGAAGTCGGTTAACCCATTAGAGGTCAAATGAAAAGTAAAAATATTTTTTTGGTACAACCGTTATTTATGTATTCAAATAAACACAAAAAAACATAAAATCAAAGAAAAAAATACAAAAAGTTAGTTTTCAGCAATTTACAGGGGTGTACTCAACTGAGTACACTGACCTTCTAAGTACGAAAAATTTCTAAAGATTGTCTCGACACCAAGTGTTTGTAGACACTTCTTACAGTCGTGGTATCGCTACGTTAGTCTTCTCCTGCTTTACTGAACACCATCGCTTGACAGTCCCTAGTGGTTCAATGGTATCATAGTAAGTTGCCATTGTACAAACACTATTGTCTTTCCACCTTACCAGTAGCAGCTCACTTTTCCTTGTCAAACCTGTAGTCGTAAGAGACACAGTCTTTCTTTTTTATGTCTTTTGAACAGTCAAAAAGGTGTGAAAAAGTGTCCACTGAGTAGTGGACACTTTTTAGTCCTGTTTTCTCTTACAGTCTCTGTAGCACGGTATCCTAGGTTTCAAGTCAAGTCAACTAAAAGTTCGCAGCTGGTGAAAAAGTTGTCAAAATAAACTTCGCGATTTTCTGGGGTACAGTTCAAATTATAGGATAGGATCAGAAGTCATTATCTGCGATTTTCCACAATAAGAATCAAATGAGTAATGAGTTGAGGTGTATGAAAGGGAACATTTCCTCCAGGTTGGAATTGGCTGATGGATCATATCTGGTCGCCTTCTTTTAGACGCCAGTGGCTCATCGTCACTATCATCGTTACCACTATTTTCGTTACCACCATCCTCGCGACTCGATCTCAATAGTACCAGGCACATCCTGTGGTATGGATGAAGAAAGGGCCGATGAGGATATGACGTATCTTCATCGGCTCCTTCTTCTTCATCAGTCAATGCACTGGGATCAGATGGTATGATAGCCATATCTATTTTATCATCATCACTATCACGTATAATGGCATCAATGACTTCTTATAGCCCTTTGTAACAGTTTTGGCCCAAATAATATTGTTTGTTCATTACGAATCGGAAGAAAAATATAGTTATTTTATTATGTATGTTGTCACTGTACCCAACCGAGTACAGCAAGATTCATACGGCTATAGCTTTTTTGTAATGAACATTATTTTACTATATTGTTGTTTATAAGTTACTTTGGAATGTATTGAGTACTAATTGAATGAGAAAATAAAGTATTTATCAGTGTTTTGGATAATATTTCCAAAACAATTCAGTTATCCGCACAGTGTTTCGGTGACACAACTTCAACTGATAGTTTTATTAAAAAAAAAACACATTTCCCACATAATATAAACGTATAACTTTGAACAGTACGTATTTTAATTAAATAGAATAAGAAACAGACTACCGTCAATTGTTTAGAATCTTATATCCACACTCTGAATATGGCTGTACTCAATTGAGTACGGTGACTTCTAATGGGTTAAAAAAACAAACACTCGCTATTTATATATTAGTACTAGCTGGCGCCCGCAGCTTCGCCCGCGTAATATCGTAAAAAAGTATCCTATGTGTTATTCCAGACTATAATCTACGTCTGTGCCAAATTTCATCAAGATCCGTTTAGCCATTTTGACGTGAAAGAGTAACAAACATCCATACATCCATTCTCACAAACATTCGCATTTATAATATTAGTAGGATATAGGTTGAGTCCCGGGCGAGGCAAGCGAGTTTTAGAAAATCTTTGATTGCAGTTTTGTTTTTTTTTTTTAAATAAAAGAATGTAAGTAAAATGAGCCAACTTAAGAATTTAAGGTAGTTTTTTGCCCCCAGGGCGGGGGCTTATTTTTCCACCCTGTATATCATGGGTTTGATTCTCGAGCCGGGCAGTGCTTTTAGATATTTTCATAAGGGATTTCTCAGTAGCAGCCACTTAAATATAACTAGCGATTGGATGCACTGTTCGGAACAACTCTACCTTGCCCTTAAAGGGTTACAAGGCGTGATGGTGTGAGTACTATTGAGGAGATATGTAAATAATGTTATAACCATTTATTTAGGATAATTTAGACCTTAATTTTTGCCGCAGCCGTGAGACACACAATTACGTATTTGTTATTATCGTTAATTTTAAGTCTTTATCTTATTTTGTGTGCACTTGTGGCATGGGCCAAATAAATGTTCTTTTCTTTCTTTCTTTCAAATTTAAATCAAATGTCAAAGTATTTGTTTCAGTTAGACCATTACAGGCACACACACGCTACAGTCCCAGTCACTTAGTCCTGTAACTTCAACATTTTGTTTCTTGACATTCAAAAGTGCCTGTAATGGTCTAATGGTGAATTAAATGCCTTTGGGTTAGAATTTTCTTTTCTATAACAGAATTTTAGGCTGACAAATTTTGAATGCAGATAATTTAATGTGTTTTTGTTATATTAATTTTATGATTATTTTTGGTTTTAAAATTTATTTTTGTTTATTTTTTTATTATAAATTTGTTTAAATTGTAATAGTGTATTAGAATTAATTGAATATTTGACTATAATTTATTTTTACTTTAATTTATAATTTACAATGAATTGTGAAATATTTTGTACGTCGAAAATGATAAAACATGTTCAACCAACAATTTTAAACTTGTTCCATCCATATGTGCATATCGAATGTATCATAATACACATGTGTATACAAATAAATGTTTTTTTTTTAATTTCTAATTTAAGTGTATTTTCACTTAAATGGAAATTCGCAAAAACACATGTAAAATATTTTTAAGTTATTGGAGTTTATTTGAGTTTACTCCTTAAGAATCGATTTTCATATATAAGGCGCCCTTTATGAGAAAAATCCGAGGGGTAAAACCTACTAAAGTAACGAAAATGTATCACGTTTTTGGTGCGCACCCTTAGTGCGCAACTTTCTAATTTGGCCGTGAGTGTATTAAGACGTACATATGGTATGCTGTATAGGCGACTATACCTATATACCATAATTATGTTATTGGGCTTGTTTGTTTCTATCAGTGTAGATGTATTTATATTGCTATTTTTTTTCATTAATTTGTGAAATTGTGAATTTACCCTTTCATATGATATTAATCTTTTTTCAGTTGAATAAACTCTTTTTGCGTAGATACTCGTACTTAAGGAGTAAACTCCAGTCGTGCGTCGGAGCTGACACACACACTTTTTTGTTTTTTTCATTACCTGACTCAGGCTCAACTGTTGCTGGTGCGGCAGTCTGATGCAGTATAGCAGCTGTCTCAGCCTGAACGAAGCTGACAGTCTGCTGGACGTTTTGATTGAGGGCTGTCGGCTGGATCGGCTGCATGTTCGTGGATGACGTGGATGCTTGCACCGTGGGGGATGAGGAGATTGATGGTTGCTTGTCTTTAACTGGAAGGGTAAGATATTTTTATTTAAGAGGTAGAGATACTGCGGAACATAAACGGCAAAAGAGGTAATATAGGTGGGTTTTAGTCAGTAAAATTTTAACACCCCCCCCCCCCCCTCCGCTCCATAAGATAGATAGAATATTCTTTATTATGTACACCATACAAACAAAAATAATAGGGAATAAGCAAAACTTATAAATAGGGTAACAAATATATAAAAAAATATAAAAATAATATCTTGGGACAACTCACGCACGGCTATCTGACCCCAAGCTAAGCAGAGCTTGTGTTATGGTAACCAAACACCTGATATACATACTTATATAATTTATAAATACATACATATTTTAGATAAATCACACCCAGACAGAACAAACAATCGTGCTCATCACACAAAGTTTGTCCTGGGTGGGAATCGAACCCACGACCTCCGGCTCAGCAGTCAGGGCCACTAACCATTGGACCAACAGGCCCGTCAATGGGCAACAAAACAACAATGGGCGGTCTTATCGCTAAAAGCGATCTTTTCAAGACAACCTTAGGATGGATTTAAAGGAGGAGAGACAGTACTGTAGGTAGTCTGTAGTGTTTCATTTTACAAAACGAATATTTACATTTATAAATAGCGGTTTTTGACTTTGTCACTAACACGAAGTTATTTGATGATTTTCTATCTCCAAAAATAGGCAGGTGTATGATTTTTGAGTATTTAATATCTAACAGCGCATTTAAACAGTTAGCCCGTTGGTTTGAAAACAATAAACGTTAAACTACAGTACGGCCAACGAGAAGCGATACCAAATGTAAACAAAACCCATCTAAAATGAATGTTGGCGAACCCGTCTTAACGTTGTCATATTTTTGCCGGGTGAACGAGACATTACGACAAAGGCACAAGATGGAAAGAGCTAAATATTAGATTGTCAACGCCACAGTTGTTCTTTAGGTTAATGACCTTTCGTATCGCTTCTCGTTGGCCGTACTGTAGACTAATTCTTGAATTTCGAAGATATTCGTATTGCACTGGTCGTCAAAAATATTAAGATATGCGTTCACATAACCTGTTATAATAAAAATGTACTGTGCTGTAATTTAAAACAGATCTTTTTTTTTTAACTACGCCTTTTAGAAATAAACACTCGAGTGCTGCAGCGGTCATTTTTGTTTTTTCGATAATCTGACAATATCTATGTTCTATTTGGTTTGTGTTAACAAAATAAGATTTTAATTTTAAGGCAACATAATTACTTCATTTATTAGAGTGTTTAAAACCATGATTTTTATCAACAGTACAACAGACACACAAATTCATAAAAACCAACTAACACGCAACACAAACCCACACAGATACTCTCTCTCTCACACACAACACACACTCTCTCTCACATACAACACACACACTCTCTCTCTCTCTTCCCCTCTTCCACACACACACAACACACTCTCCATGTCTCTCTTTCTCACACACACATACAAACACTCACCCACTCATTGTTTTATAATTTTTCTTTCTTTCTGTCAATGATGTTTTTTTAAATACTCACAATGCTCCTCAAGGATCCTGTCTATCCTGGTTGCCAGGTTGCTGGCCGGCACGCCCGCGCAGACCACCTCCAGTGGCGTGCCATTTCTGCCTATGAAAAACAGCGAGGGGACCGGCACGAATTGATCTGATTTTTTTAAGTTAGGGAACTATAAGTGTTAGGGAGTTAAATGTGAGATGTATATGAGTTGGATGTAACGTGTTCGACGACATTGTTGGCGCAGTGGCTGAGCGATCGACTGCTGCGCTGCGTGTAGCGGGTTCGATCCCCGCACGGAACAAATATTTGTTCCGGCTGTGGCCTACAAATAGTTATTTCGGGTTCGGCTGCTTGTGTATGTGAGGTTAAACGCACGATACAGGAGAAGATCCTAGTGTGGGGCAGCGTTATTATAAAAGGAAAAATTATTCTGGGGTCGCGGTATCTCTTTCGAACGACCCGCAACCCCGGCAGGCCCCTCTGCTTTGCTGACATCTCTTTGAGGCGCGCGTGGAACACGAACGCACCGTCGACACGGCCTGTTGTCGAGCTACCCATTGCTCACCGTCCACAGGCCTGCATCTACGGTGGCCGGGAGTCGTTTCGCGGCGCCCGACGCCCGGGGCATCTCCCTCGGGTGATGCGAAGGCTCACTCAGTGGCTGTCGGGCATCACCTTCCAGTAACGGTTTGGCCTCGTGGTAGGTCAACTTACACTTTTTTTCGTTTTTAATCTAGTTTTAGAGGAAAGTTTTAGGATTTTAACCTTTCAAGGACCGCCATTATTTACGTCAACTATCCGCCAAGCACCGCCGGGCGGGCTCTAATCGTAGGCTTAATCTGATTTTAAGACTTTACTACAAATACAGTTTTAAATCGGTCGGGGTTTGGGCTTAACGGTAATACTTGTTTACTGGAACGTTTTTGTGCCGCTGGGGCTCTAGAAGTTAACGCCACGCCCACAGCTAGCTGTTTAAAAAGGATACAAATCTGCGCGAAGTGTATGTAGTTGGGAGAACCGCTCTTCAGCTTGATGGCTAGGAAGTTGGCCTGGTCCGACAGACGGGATAGCACAGCGCTGTCGTCGATGGTCTCCGCCATCTCTGTTGACAT
Organism: Ochropleura leucogaster; assembly: GCA_958449745.1. NCBI lineage: Eukaryota > Metazoa > Arthropoda > Insecta > Lepidoptera > Noctuidae > Ochropleura > Ochropleura leucogaster. The sequence goes on from OY288227.1 coordinate 2,094,367, forward strand.
CTCATTATCACCTGCAAACAAAACAAAGAGAGAAATCATTAAAAACATTTGAAAAAAAAACCGACGAACTTTATTTCCGTTGACTTTTTTGACACCGACTTCGGGAAATAAAGTTATTTTCCGCTTTTTAGTTTTTTTTTTAAAGTCGTTTTTCTTTTTTTACAAAAAAAGTGTTTTTTATTTTATTTCAGAATTTTTAGTATTGGTATAATATGATTTATCTCTTATTTTTTATCGAGTTTTCATTTTCCATTGTTAATAAAAGAGGTAGTGGTCATCCATATGGACATAGAGAAAAAAATATATTACTAGCTGTGCTCAGCGGTTTCACCCGCTGCTCACTTAGGGGTATGAAAAATAGATGTTGGCCGATTCTCAGACCTCCCCGATATGTACACAAAATTTCGTTTAAATCGGTCCAGCCGTTTTGGAGGAGTATGGGAACGAAAACTGTGACACGAGAATTTTATATATTAGACTAGCTGTGCCCAGCGGTTTCACCCGCTGCTCAGTTAGGGGCATAAAAAATAGATGTTAGTCGATTCTCAGACCTACCCGATATGTACACAAAATTTCGTTCAAATCGGTCCAGCCGTTTTGAAGGAGTATGGGAACGAAAACTGTGACACGAGAATTTTATAAATTAGATAGACGATAACTCATAAACTAACCTTAGCAATACTTATAAATAAAACCGGCCAAGAGCGTGTCGGGACACGCTCAATGTAGGGTTCCGTAGTTTCCCGTCCGTCACAATAAGTGTTCCCAGTTATGAGGCCAACCAAACAATTCGGTAATACCCGATCCAATGTAATAAGTACCTACAGCGCCATCTCTCGAGGAATTGGGTTACTAATTAATACAAAGACGTGCAATTTCGGTGGTAATTTTGGATTGCGAGAACCGATTTCAATAATTCTTTTTTTGTTTGAAAAAAGATACGTTCAGGATACTAAAATATGTAAACAAAGTTACAAAAAAAGCTTGCATATACGATTATACTACAAACTTAGTCCAGAAATTATTTTGTACAACTTTTTGTCTTTTTTGTACAAAAACTGTTGTGTCAATCAAGTTCAAAATAATTTTCATAGAAAGTCCTTATAAAGTTCTACTTTTCACATTTTTTTCATATTTTTTAGACTTTTGGTTCAAAAGTTAGAGGGGGGGACACATTGTTTTTTACTTTTGGAGCGATTATTTCCGAAATTATTGACATTATCAAAAAATGATTTCAGTAAACCCCTATTCATTTTTAAATACCTTTCCAACAATATATCACACGTTAGGGTTGAAATTAAAAAAAAAAACACTTTTCACTTTACATATAGGGTGGCTACCCTTTTAAAACATTTTTTTTTAATTTTTATTTTACCACTTTGTCGGCGTGATTGATATACATATTGGTACCAAATTTCAGCTTTCTAGCGCTAACGGTCACAGAGATTAAGCGAGGACGGACGGACGGACGGACGGACGGACGGACAGACAGACATGGCGAAATATAAGGGTTCCTAGTTGACTACGGAACCCTAAAAATGAATGAAATTGAAATGAAAACTATCGCTTTACATGTGGACCCACATGGAAAGCGACAGTTTTCTAAAAAAAATCAAACATCAAAATCAGTTCACCCAGTCAAAAGTTATGAGGTAACAAACAAAAAAAAAACAGTCGAATTTAGAACCTCCTCCTTTTTTTGAAGTCGGTTAAAAACCGACCAAGTGTGATTCGGAGTTGTGCACTGAGGGTTCCGTACAAATTTGCGACATAAACAGCCAAATCTTTTGACTGCGTAGACTTAGAGATATGATTTTATCACAGCACAAAAGAACCACAGACTTGAGTATATGATTTTAATTAGCTGTTCCACGCGGTTTCACCCACGCTGCTCAGCACCTGTTGGTCGTAGCGTGATGTTATATAGCCTATAGCCTTCCTCAAGAAAGGGACTATCCAACACTAAAAGAATTTTTCAATTCCAACCAGTAGTCCCTGAGATTAGCGCGTTCAAACAAACAAACAAAACTCTTCAGCTTTATAATATTAGTATAGATTCCACGCGTTCCCGAGATATTTGAGATATCAAAGGGTCTTGACAGACATACGGACAACAAAGTGATCCATTTTTTTTTTTATATTGTACTTTGCACATTAGTACACTTAGTCATAGCAATTGGCATTTTGTTTTTATATTTAATCTAGATCTTTTTTTATCATATTCATGAATGACACATGTTCCTGAATGACATACAAAGTTATTTTAAAACACGTGGGTGGCCATGACAGCATGCGATACCTAAATTAAAAGATCATAATCAATATTGAATACTAAAATAGACCTTAACATTTGTGGTCAAATAAGAATTGACTCGGGCACGTTGTAAAGAAATCCTTACTAATATTACAAAAGCGAAAGTGAGTTTGTTTGTTACGTCTTCACGCCTAAATGGCAAAACCGATTTTGATGAATTTTCGTACAGAGATAGTTGGGACCCTGGAGACGGACATAGGCAAAAAGTGAGAAAAGGGGGAGAAAGAAGGAAGAAATGGGGAGACAAAGATATTTTTTTTTCGATCACCACGCGGGTTAAAGTTAGCGTTTGCTCAAAGTAACCATGCTACACCGCTCGCGTTAAACTCAAGTCAAAGAAGTTCAAGTTAAATTCAAAAATTCAAGCAACGCTAAGTTTTCCCTTTTATTCCCTCACATCCCACTTCTTTCAAAAAAATATTAGCCTATGTCCGTCTCCTGGTTCCCAACTATCTATGTACCAAAATTCATCAAAATCGGTTTAGCCATTAAAGCGTGAAGAGGTAACAAACAAACTCACTTTCGCTTTTATAATATTAGTATGGACTTAATTTTATAGCGGTAACAGAAATACATTATGTATGAAAATGTCAAATATCTAATTATCACCGTTCAACTGTCTAACTTTACTTTTTTAACGTTCATGAGATATATCCTGGTGACAGACGGGCTGACGGACGAACATCGGAGTCTTAGTAACAGGGTACCGTTTTACCCTTTGGGTACAGAACCCTAAAAGACTTAATCAATAAGGTTGAAATTAGAAAACCCCGACACAAAAAAGAACCTTTAATAAAAGGTTTAAAATAAAATCGAAGTATTTTTTCATTTACTTTTATTAATCCAAGTTGCGTCGACGCCGGGTTGCGGGTTGTTGGAAAGAGATACCGCGACCCAATAGAAGGAACGAGAGCGGGTTTTAGTCTGCACAAGTCTGACACTCCCCCTCGCTCCGCCCAGAGCGGAGAAAGTTAATTGATGATTTCCCCTCTACTTTGCTGACATCTCTTGGAGGCGCATGGAACACTTAGGCGCCGTAGACACGGCCTGTCGTCAATAGCCGGACGGGGGACTGTCCTACCCAGTGCTCACCATCCACAGGCCCTCATCTACGGTGGCCGGGAGTCGTCCCGCGGCGCCCGACGCCCGACGCGTCTCCTGTGGCGGATTGTCTCCCGCGGCGGGATTATCGTGGTGTTATCACGACCTATTTGCCAAGCTTTTTCAAGCCTACGTTGGGGTCGGCTTCTGGTCTAATTTTATGCAGCTGATTACCAGTATCCCGTACCAGTTACATGGAGTGACTTGTCAGTTATCGTTACACGTTACCGACTGACAAAGATCTACAAATGACAGCCGAAACCAACGGCTTGACGTGCTTTCCGAGACACGGAGGAAACTCGGTATGTAAGGTGGTCAAATATCCACAGTTTTTGTTTAGAAAAAGAATTAGTGTTCCGTGAAAAACAAACCCAGGAAATTGATAACAAAATCGGATTGCAATAGCGAAGTAATCTAACATATAAAATTCTCGTATCAGTGTTAGTTACCATATACTCCTCTGAAACGGCTCGACCGATTCTTATGGTTTTTTTATGCATATTCAGTAAGTCTGAGAATCGGCTAACATCTATTTTTCATACCCCTAAGTGAGCAGCGGGTGAAACCGCTGGGCACAGCTAGTATATTAACAATAATACATCTAATATATAAAATTCTCGTGTCACAGTTTTCGTTCCCATACTCCTCCGAAACGGCTGGACCGATTTAAACGAAATTTTGTGTACATATCGGGTAGGTCTGAGAATCGGCTAACATCTATTTTTCACACCCCTAAGTGAGCAGCGGGTGAAACCGCTAGGCACAGCTAGTATATTAACAATAGTTTTACGCATAACAAGGTCAAAGACAACAAATAGTTATTAACTAGCTGTTCCCCACGGTTTCAACCGCGCTGCTCAGCCCCTGTTGGTCGTAGCGTGATGTTATATAGCCTATAGCCTTCCTCAAGAAATGGACTATCCAACACTAAAAGAATTTTCCAATTCCAACCAGTAGTCCCTGAGATTAGCGCGTTCAAACAAACAAACAAACTCTTCAGCTTTATAATAATAGTATAGATAGTATAGATAAATTCCTTGTTTTAATAGGTACTAATTTTAACACAAATTGTCAGTTAAAAAAATACTTGGTAGATAATATCCCAAAAAAAACATTGATAACTGCAACTTTAACCAATAAAAAGATTTTTTGTCACGGCCAGTGGTGGCAATTGCCAATTCTCATACAAAGATGCTGCAATGTGGCATATTGCCAGAATTGTACAGTTAGTTGCAAAAATATGTATACACACTTATTCAAAACTAGCTGTTCCACGCGGTTTCACCCACGCTGCTCAGCACCTGTTGGTTGTAGCGTGATGTTATATAGCCTATAGCAGGGATGGCGAACCTTTTTGGATCAGCGTGCCATTTTGCCCACAAAAATGTTAAACGACGCCATAAATGTGGCGTCAATAATTTCAACTTGGTGATACAATAATAATAAAAAAAAACGAGTAAATATTATTCACTAAAATCACATTATTTTCTAACAAAAACATAAAGGGTATCTTCGAAATCATTCATAATTTGTTTATTGCACTATTTTATCTATCAGATACACTAAATTGCAAACCGTTTTGGTCGGTGGCGTGCCCAAAAAATTGTGTCACGTGCCACCAAAGGCACGCGTGCCGTTGGTTCGCCATCACTGGCCTATAGCCTTCCTCAAGAAATGGACTATCCAACACTAAAAGAATTTTCCAATTCCAACCAGTAGTACCTGAGATGAGCCCGTTCAAACAAACAAACAAACTCTTCAGCTTTATAATATTAAAGATTAAATAAAATTAATTTATAGATTAAAGAGAGTTTCTCATGAAGTCAAATAGTGTTTATTCAAAGGTTTAAGGTTTAATATTTCAACAGTCTTGCGAATTGCGACCTGCATCTTTCCCGCCTCACGACACATGCAGATTCGAGGCGCCTCGGCGAAATACTTGTGCCAGGCATAATATGAAATATATTTTAATGAAAAAAATTGAGAAGACTGTTGAAATGTATAACAATAAAACCTGAAAGTTTCGTTTCAATCTAATATTTCTTTTTTCCCCTATTTTTTTTTTCGAATAAAAAAAAACAACGATTTTTTGAAGCCTCTGAAGCAGGCTCCCTTAAGTAAGTCAATTGCATGTCATAATTTCGTCAGCACGGCGCAGTAGCTGAGCGATTGACTGCTGTGCAGCGTTTTGTCAAGGATTCGTTCCCCGCACGGAAAAAAAATACCTGGGTCTGGCTGTTTGTGTATGTGAGTTTAAATGTACTGTAAATGTTCGAACCTTGAGCCTACACTCGTTCCCGAGATAAATCATCTTGACAGACAGACTGATAAGTCCTACAAGGGCGTCTTTTTCCTTTTGAGGTACAGAACCCTAAAATGTTTGTAAGTCACTAAGTGTCAAATGTACGTTATTTGTTTAGTAGTGACGATTTGCAAAAAAATAAGTTTTTTTTTTCTTTCTTAGGTGCAAATTTGTCACCACGGTTGGTGCAGTGGTTTAGAAATCGACTACTGCGCTGCGTGTGCGCGGGTTCGATCACCGCACGGAACAAATATTTGTATAACCTACCGGTTTTTGTTAGGGGTCTGGCTGTTTGTGTACGTGAGTTTAAATGTTTGTAAACGCACCCACGATACAGGAGAAATTCCTAGTGTCGGGCAACGTTTTTTTTTTAAAAAAAAGGGTATATATTTCTGCACTTAAGTATACAGTTGGCAATGTACCGTGTGTCATACGAGTTGACTCACTAACAGGTGGGCAAGCTGTTTATTTATGTTTTTAACTTTGCTGCATTGTTTATACTTATATGGTTAATGTTTCTTTTGCAAACCATCGCGCCCGTAAAACCACAAAGGGATAAGCAGTGGGGAGCTGCAATTCACTAATGTAATGATTTTGTGTATGATGCGTTAGTTAGTTCTAATTTCGTTGTATTCTATTTGCATGATATTTTATTATAATTTCTATGACATTTTTTTTATGACATTTACTTTAACTTTTATTTTTTTTTAAACTATAAGTATTTTGCATGTCTTGAGCCAAAATGTATCGGGACAATTGACAAAAATCTATTACTTAAGTATGAGAGAATAGCGTAGGCCCGACAATTAGTCATCATTAGCATATTTAGGCCGAACTTAAATTCCTTTGCCTTTTGTATTCGTGTCAGTTTATTTGTTTTACTAACAATAGTTTTTAAGTCTGTATTTATACTAACAATGTTAGATCGCGATGTACGTAAATATAAATTATATTATATAGAAAAAATAAATAAATGCTATTTATGTTTTGGTCACTATCAGAATAATTTATTTATTTGTAAGCAAAGGTGATTATAATATAAAAGATTTAGAAATACAGTGTGTCCGGACATGGACTAGCGATATTCTAAATACTTAAATATAAACTATTTTAAAGTACAATTACACTGTAGGCTTGGGTCCAATACACTTCCCCGCTATGTGGCAACCATTTCGTTTTTTTTGTTGAAATATGCTCTATGCGAGTACAAAAAAAAATAAAAAAAACTCGAAGTTTTAGTCATACTGAAATAAAAATAGGCTTATTCGAAAGGTAATAATATTGTCGACCATCTGCAATACAAAACAATGTGTTCACAATTCCATAACATTTGAAAAAAAAATCTGAAAATCGGAAAAAAAACAAAAATTATGCAATTCAACCAATAACTGTTAATTACTACAAAAACATACCCGACATCTTTTTTATTTTTTTTACTAGATCGACAGATTTTGAGCTAAGCTACAATACAAGATAAAATTCACAACTGTATGTCTAATATTTTAAGAGTTATTGTTGTTTGAACATAGCGTATGCGCACGCCCAAAAGGCCTTTGTAAACCGCTAGAGTGACATTTATGGCATTCACATAGAAATGACCATCTCTGGTGCTCCGCAAATCCAAGGGCGGTGCGCCCAAGCTCATTTCAACATGAATTTTCAGTAAATGTGTGGACTGGCAATCAACGATAGACTGATAGGGCCATTGGAATTGCCACCTACATTAAACGGCGCTAGATTTTTAGAGTTTTTAGAGACACAGTTTGCGGACAGCCTCATGGACCTACCTCTATCATACCGTCGGCGTATGTGGTTTCAGCTCGATGGTGCACCCGCGCATTTTTCTCGAGCAGTGAGCGAATATTTGAACAATAATTTATCGCCGTGGATCGGTCGCGGTGGTGTAGTAGCGTGGCCGCCTCGGTCACCCGATTTGACACCCTTAGATTATTTTTTGTGGGGTCATATGAAGCAAAAAGTATACGCTACAGTTCCGAACACCAGGGCAGAACTTGTCGCAAGAATTATGGCAGTCGCCGAAGAAATTAGATCCGATTTGGATTTAATAAGGCGCTCGTCAGCCCAGGTGGCACAGAGAGCCGTAGTGTGTCTACAAGCTGGAGGTGGCCACTTTGAGCAACTGCTTTAGATATTTTAATCATAGTTTAATATTGAAAAAAACTTTAAATAAAATTCAATATGAATGTTATGTGTTTTTAATGATTTCCTGTTTTGGGGTTCCGACAAAGGCCTTTTGTGCTTGCGCATACGCTATGTTCAAAAAACAATAACTCTTAAAATATTAGATATACAGTTGTGAATTTTATCTTGTATTGTAGCTTAGCTCAAAATCTGTCGAACTAGTAAAAAAAATAAAAAAGTTGTCGGGTATGTTTTTGTAGTAATTAACAGTTATTGGTTGAATTGCATAATTTTTGTTTTTTTTTCCGACTTTCAGATTATTTTTTCAAAAGTTATGGAATTGTGATCACATTGTTTTGTATTGCAGATGGTCGACAATATTATTACCTTTCGAATAAGCCTATTTTTATTTCACTATGACTAAAACTTCGAGTTTTTTTTATTTTTTTTGTACTCGCATAGAGCATATTTCAACAAAAAAAAACGAAATGGCTGCCACATAGCGGGGAAGTGTATTGGACCCAAGCCTACAGTGTAATTGTACTTTAAAATAGTTTATATTTAAGTATTTAGAATATCGCTAGTCCATGTCCGGACACACTGTATATACAGAGTGCATTGTTTTGTCAATTGACATACAAATATATTTGAAAAGAGAATTTTTATTCAATTTTATTTCATGACAAAGTTTAAAATCAAATCAATTTCATTTTATTTCAAAGTTTAAAGTCAAATCAATTTCATTTCATGACAAAGTTTAAAGTCAAATCAATTTCATTTCATGACAAAGTTTAAAGTCAATTCAATTTCATTTCATTTCAAAGTTTAAAGTCAATTTAGTTCGAAAGATTAATTTTATATTAAGAAGTTAATGTAAAGTATCCAAATTTATGTCAGCATTATAGAGATTGGTTATTAAGAAACTCGCCCAGAGCATAATAAAAAAAAATTACTCAGTGGCAATATTTACTTTTATTACTTTTATTTACATTAAATATTTTTTTTATGTAATTAGACAGTCGCATTATAAACGCTATCAGAAAACAAGAATTTCATTACAATGGCCGAAACTGCAGTTGGCACAGTGGGTAAGCGGGTACTTCACCACGTGTCGCGGATTCGATCCCTTCGACCTACAGCTACCCTACTACGACCTCTTAAAACAATTCTTATTCCGCTGAGGGAAAGAGACAGAGCTATACAGGGTGTCTAGCACCATCTCTTTTACTCAGTGGAATAAGAATTGCTATAACATGTCATAGTAGCCCTTCAGGTAGTTGTTCCGAGACTGGCTGTTTGTGTATGTGATTTTAAATGTTTGTAAAAGCACCCACAACACGGGAGAAATTACTGGTGTGGGGCAACTTTTTTTTTTAATACAACACTTCAATTTTCCAAATACATTTCCAGTGCATTATGGCATCATATTGTATAGTTTACCCATCTAATGAGAGATGTACCTAAACTGGTTTTGTATAGATTTAGTGGTTACGTTACTAAATGTACAAGTCACTAAGATTATTCTTGTTTGTCAATAGTTTACAATTTTAATTAGTTTAACTTGGTGGAAAAACAAACATTAAGTTAATACCGTATCTATTAGATATTGTATCGTTATCTTAAAGAGTAACTATGGGTTTCTTGCCGGTTCTTCTCCATAGAAAACGACCAACCCGAACCACAGATTACTAAATAGCTACTACGCCCGAACCGTGCATCTTTTCTCGACGTTTCATAAGTGTCCATGTAGGCCTATGTGAAATAAAAATATTTTGATTTGATTGATTTGATTATGGGACCATAATACTAAGACTCCGCTATGCGTCTTACTAGGCTGTATCTCATGAATTGTGATAGTTGGACAGTTGAAATTTTCACAAATGATGTATTTTTGTTGTCGCTATCAAAAAAAAAATCAAAATATTTTTATTTCCCATAGCCTACATGGGCACTTATAAAACGTCGAGAAAAGATGCACGGTTCGGGTTGGTCGTTTTCTATGGAGAAGAACCGGTAAGAAACTCCATAGTTACTCTTAAACTTAGCTATAACAACAATTACAAAAAAAATTGGAATAAATTAAATATCTAAAGGGGCTCCCATGCGGATCATTATGGATCTCTTTGTACGCGAGTCAGTCTTTTGGACTGGCTTTTTTGGTTAGCTTAATATCTTACTACTGGCCAAAGGCTGCTTGCTCCTTTTTTGTTCAAAACTAAGAAATTCAAACTTTTTTTTTTAAATGTCTCTATAAGGGTTTTGGGGGGGGGGGTGGGGGGAACATCATCATCAAATAACTGCCCTTACTTTGGGCGGAGCGGGGGGAGTGTCAGACTTGTTGTAGTGATTAAAACCCACCCATGTCCCTGCCATTGACCTTTTGTGTTGCGGGCCAAGGTTTCTCTTTTGAGCAACCCGCAACCTCGGATTAAATAAGCCTTAATGATATAAATTCTTTAAGTTCGGAGAAAATTGGCAATATGATTCCATGATAAATCTCAATTGGAATAACAGGAATACAAAAGTACTAGGTATATACTGTAGATGTAAATAAATGATGGGAGCCATTGTTATGCCTTTGTGATGTTGACAGCATATTTTTGATTGTAAAGAATACATGCTCTTAAAATCAGAATGTCACTTAACTACCTTGATAAACTATCATCATCTTCCTGTCTTTGTCCCATACTATTTGGGGTAGGTGCAACACATTTTTTTTTTCGATTCTCCCCTGTCAAACTTCACAGCTTCATTGACTAATTTCTCTTTCATATCATTCCTTACACATTTATTACATCTTTTTTTGGCCTTCCTCTCCCTTTCCATGCATCAACATTTAGATTCATCACTCTTAGTCACATATATGTCGTCCTTCTTTACATGTCAATAATCCCCATGAATACATTACAGACCTAGTTAAGTAAAATCATTAACAAACAACGTTTAAAATCTAATCATCATAATTTTCAGCAGCCATGCGCAGTAACTACACAAAAGATGATTCATTGTTTTACGTACAGACTTGTTGACAAAATCAATTATTTTTCCCAAGTACGTATTAATATCAGGAGAGAATGAAAGAAAGTAAGCGGATTTGGTACATATCACATCTATACCAATACTATGAGAAGTACAGTTTGTTTGTATTTAGGCGTTAATCTTTGGAACAATTTATATGATTTCCAAAATTCTTTCACTAACAAAAAGCTACATAATTCTCAAATTTCATACGCCAGTAGATTCATTTAAGACCGTAATGCGTGCGAAGCCGGCGGGCAAAAGCTAGTACAAAACACATTACGAAATTCTTTTCAATGACGTCAAAAATGTTTGCAATTAACCTCTTATACTTGACATAGGATTTGACCTACATTTTCACAAACAAGAACGTTTGAAATACTGCATTTTTCTTATTAATGAACTAAAAAAAGTCTTTAAACCGAAATATAAAGAAAAAAAGAATTACCTTCAACGAAGACGACGAAAATTGCATTTTTTTGCTTCGATAAATTTACCGCTTCCGCGATGCTGCCGCCGTACCAATGCATCGTAGTGAAACTGACGCGGTAGTTTTCTAGATCAGTTATAAACTATGAGTGTTGATTATTCCTATTTTAGACAAATTCACAGTGTTTGGTTTTCTACAAAAATATTACGGCGACATGACACAACAAATTTTGACAGCTGACGTGTTTATTTTTGTTCTTTTTTCTTGCCGCTACAAAAGTGCGTTTGGAAATCACAATTTTAATATTATGCTTCGATGATTGTCAGAATTTTGAAATGATTAGAGATGTTGGTGAAATTTCTTTTATAATTAGCTGGAAAATAAATTTGTGCCAAAATTAAGAGTAAATGATAAGATTAACTTTATTTTAGCGAAGGTCTTGGTGAATTTTCAATGTTCTGAACGTGACCCTGAAATTGCTATGAACCAACTTAAACACAAAACTGTTCTTGCATATGTGTTTCCCAATTAGAATCTAACTGTTAAAATAAGCCGGGTAATACTTGACGCGAGTTGAATGATTTATGATATTGTCTATGGTTCATTCCATGTGACCTTGGAAAATGCTACTCACCGCTAGATGGTGCTGCACGTTCCAAATATTTTACATTGTCAGAAACTAAACAAGGGCTTTTCGATAATAGATGGCGTTAACTTTCATTAAATTGACGCAAATGAATCATTACGACAGTTATGAGGTTATAGGTTTAAATACAAGAGTCTTTAATTAAAAACTAAAAACGTAGATACATTTAAATATCGCTGCTCATAGTATTTATTAATAATATTATTTAAGTTAGTTCTTAATTTGATATTTTAGACACTGTCCAAACGTGTCGTATGAACCTGTCCTATCGCACTGCTGGAAGAGATTTCTATATGAATTTTGTACGTATTTTTTTCATAATTATGTGTTTTATATGTACCTAAATATACAAATATATAATTCAGTATTTCCTAAAAAGTATATACCTATGTTCCTACAGGTCCCTATTACTAACACTCCGCCGTCCTTTCGTCTTTCTCTTGTTGAAATTTTCACAGATGATGTAATTCTGTTGCCGCTTTATCAACAAAATATTGAAAAATAAACATATAAATATTTAAGGGGGCTCCCATACACCAAATTTTTTTTTTTTTTGTAGTTTTTTAAGTTTTCGTACCTCAAAAGGAAATAACGGAACCCTTATTGGAACACTTCGTTGTCCGTCTGTCAGTTTTTCAAGACCCTTATGTATAGAGTTGACGGACAGATGTGTTGCTGGATAGTTTGTCACGCCACTTCTTCTTTCTAGCTAAAACACTAGGACGTGGCGAAAGGCAGGGCGTTTTTGTGGGACTGTCTCTTGTAACGTTACGTTCAAAAAGTGCTGATTATCAGCCTAATTTGAATAAATGACGTGTGAGAGCTCGTGGCTAAATAATAGCAGCCGCTTGGATCGATCGTTAGTTAAAGCCGCGCTTGCCTAGGTTGGTCTGTGGATGGGTGACCACCCGTTTCATACCGAGTTTCCTCCGTGCGTCGGAAAGCACGTTAAGTCGTTGGTCCCGGCTGTGCATTGTAGATCTTTGTCAGTTGTTACAATCAGTCAGTGCCTCTAAAGTCTAACAACCAGTCTTATCATGGGACATCGTATTACCCAGTACCTATTGGGTTGTGGAGGTCAGAAAGGCAGTCGCTCCATGTAAAATACTGATATTAGACTGGACACCGACCCCAACATATGTAGTTAGGAAAAGGCTAGGCAGATAATGATGATGATGATGATATTGATTTTGACATACCTAAACCATTTAGGTACAGACGCCTGCACATCAAGCTACTACAATCTGTCAGATTTCTTTTAAGATTTTCGACTTTATTTCTAAAGTATTAGGTTCAAGGTTCGTTGGGAAAAATTGACAGTTTCGGGTAGCTTGACCTGCAGGCGTCTGTACTAAAATCTGAGATCCCTTGGAGCTGAAAAAACATAACCTTATAAATCTACGCAGTGAAAAGATTCCAATCTTCGGTTCGTACTAATATTATAAAGCTGAAGAGTTTGTTTGTTTGAACGCGCTAATCTTAGTGAATACTGGTTGGAATTGGAAAATTCTTTTAGTGTTGGATACTCCATTTCTTGAGGAAGGCTATATGCTATGTTATATAGCAGGCTACGACCAACAGGTGCTGAGCAGCGCCGGTGAAACCGTGGGGAACTGCTGGTTTTCATATAAAATGTGATGAACAATATTACAAAACATACCAACACGAGATATATTAAAATAAATAGGTACCAAAAACATAAATCTCACATCAAACCAACCAATCGTCACAAAAACGTTACACCCCAAACGGAATTAACTAAAACACATTCACATTCGTACATTCACAACGCCAGACCGACACGCAAGGTATCTCTTTCAAAAGAATTCAAATTAGCATGCCTTGTATTACGAAGCATGCAAGACGATCAATAAGATGTCGTCAATGCGTTAGTTTGTTTCATTACGATCTAATTCGGAACTAGTTTACAATTAACGAAGTCATTAAAGCTTAACGAGCAATTTTGGGAAGTTTAAGGGCTGTGTTTTGACGAGATCATTCTATTACGCCCGGTTCCATAAACAAAAACGAGTCGTTTTGCTTACGGATAGTAAGATTTTGACATACGTCTCATAGAAATACATAATTAAGTCAAAATACTACTATCCGTAACCAATGGTTTTTTGTATATTGGAACGGGGTGTTAGATTCTATTAGTCAACTTAATTAAGACAAATATCATCATATTTCTATTTGGGGTCGATGCAATTCGTTTTCTTCTTCCATTCTCTCCTGTCTAATGTTAGTCCAGAGTAGTCCAGAGGCAGTCGTTGGGCAACTTTTTAGTGTGAGTATTTACAAAATGGAATAAAATATACAAATGATTCAAGCTAGTTACTTATTGTGATTTAAAAGCAAAACAAATGTCATCGATACCTATTATGTATCTGTTTCTCCCTACGCAATTAGCTAGAAATAAAAATGCACATAAAACATTTAATTATCACAAATAATATAAACAGCCGTCATTAAAAACATTAAAATACTAATTGAATTTACCATTCTATCGATCATTATTTGTCAACCCTATTCTCAAGCTGTCAAAGTGATTGATACAAATGGGCGGGAATGCTGACGTTTGTTTTGGCGCGAACAGATCGAGGCGCGTTCGTTTCAAGTTGCAAGTATTTAGTACAATCAATGGCTAATTTATTTTTAGTGATTTTAAATCGTGTGTCACCGTTTAGGTTTTGATTTTGTAGATAATGAAGCTTGTTTAAAATTGGCAAGCGTCACTTTCTGTAAATAACATTGGTAAGTAACAATTATCTTCTACATCCGTTTTCTAGCCTTTTTAGCTAGTCAAAAACAAAGCTAACAAACTCAAACGCATTGTCTTTGGTAATCTAAAATAAAACAACCTACATACTGGACTGCTGCATTCAGTCTAACGGGTTACAGCTACAGCCATCCAACAGTAGGTAAGGTACCAGTATTTTACATGGAGGAACTGCCTTTACGTCCTCCACAAAACTGATAAAACTTGTTCACAGGCATAGGGGCTACCGACGTCTGTGACGACTGTCAAAGATCTACAAATGACAGCCGCGGGACCAACGGTCAGCGGGGCACGGAGGATACTCGGTATGAAATACTGGTCACAAATCTATAGCTTTTGTTTAGATAAAGAATTTGTGTTCCGTAAAAAAAAAAACAAACGCAATTGTCAACAAAATACGAATACTTACGACCGAACCTACCTACGAACCCTACATACAAACTCCTTTAAAAAAAAAAATATACATACTAGCTTTTGCTCGCGGCTTCGCTCGCGTTAAATTCGAGGTAACACAGTTCCCCTTTCCTGGTTTGCAGGTCCATGCTACCTGTAGTTTTGTCATTGCGCCTGATTTATTGTAATAGCAAAGCTATGTTTTCCCTTTTCTTCCCTCATTTCTTACTTAAAAAAAATATCCTATGTCCATCTCCTGGTTCCCAACTATCTCTATACCAAAATTCATCAACATCGGTTTAGCCATTAAAGCGTGAAGAGGTAACAAACAAACAAACTCACTTTTGCTTTTATAATAATAGTGAGGTTAAGGATTATAGTAAGGATTTTAATATGTTTGACTGTTAATAGACCCCAATGTCGTTGGGTTATAAGGAAGGGATAAAAAATAAGAATTTATGATCAATAACAGTAATTATTACGTTCCAAATTTCCTTAGCACTAAAACTAAAACAAATCACTAAGTATACTTGTGCAACTCAAACAAGACCAATAAAACCTCTTTAGCTCAACCAAAACGTCTGTACCACAGCTGTCACCCATTTTTAGATTCAAAGGCGCGAAAACACTCCATTTCATGTCTCATTGACATTTTAAACCGTAATTCACACTTGCAAGTAAAATGTTGCCACAGTAATAAACTGCGGCAAGCGATGCGTGTTGCCAGCGTTGAAAACAAATTGTTTAATTGCCATGTTTATTTATAGAATGTGTTTAGAATGAGGATTTCTAATTAGGGCTGTTGACAATGTGAGTTGACGGGGTTTTAATTATGTCACGGAAGTGTCAATAGTAATATTCCAAACAAAAACTACTGCCAGCTTTTTTTTATGGGAGATTATTCACTGGTGGACCTGTTTTTTTTGTAATTGTAGACACTAGACAGACAGATACGTAAACCTAATTAAAAAAAACAATAGTTTGATTTGTATTTACAGAATTTTGCTTTTGTTTACTCAACCATTTACTCAGTCAAAAGATATGGCTGCTAATGTCGCAAGATAATTAAATCACTCAGCTTTAATCGACATTAACCTCTCACTAGCAAAATCAACAGGTTGGTCAATAGTGGTTTTGACTAAAAATTATTGGTTTTTAGTACTTTTGACTGCAAATTTGCGGTTAAAAGTACTATTGACTGACGCTCTTCGTCAAAAGTAGTTTTAACTGCAATAAAGCATCAGTCAAAAGCACTATTGTGACCTCCTACGCACGAGCCGAGAGAGCGAGCGGGCGGAGCGAGCGGTGCCGCGGCAGCGGGCGGCGAGTGCCAGAAACGACCTGCATTTATAGAAAAAAGAGATTGTTTTTAGTTGGTTACCCGGAACTGAACTATTTAGATTAGGAGGCATTACAATATTTTTAAGAGTTTTGACTGATACAACCAGTCAAAACCACTTTACAGTACTTTTTACCAGCTCTATTGGGCAAAAGTACTTTTAACTGTTATTTTAGTCAAAAGTACTATTCACTAACTAAAGCATTCGGTCAAAAGTACTTTTGACTGATTTTGCTAGTCAATAGTACTTTTGACTGGTTAAGAGTTTTGACTGCAACATATACACTTACAATGCTAACTAATATTGTAATTGTAGTTACTGTAAAAGCCACATCTGTTTGTTGGTACCCCATCACCTGAAATGAACAAGCAATGTATTTGTTTGTAATGATGTTTCTGTCCTTTGATCACTTGGTTGTTCGCCTGAGAGCTTTTCACAGATTTAACGGTAATAGCTTTCCGTTTTGTAGCAGACCAGAAGGGTTACCATGACATCTTATAGCAGTTCTTATTCCTGTGTGAGAAAGAGATGGTGCTAGACACCCTGTATAGCTCTGTCTCTTTCTCTCAGTGGAATAAGTTCTGTTTTAAGACGTCATGGTAGTAGGGCAGCAGGTGTGCATACTTTGACACCTGTCACGACTATGTTTATGTTTTAACTAATGGATGCCAGAGAGCAGAGAGTACCGACTAGAAGCTTGTGCCTAATAATAGCAGTCATTCAGGTCAATCTTTGGGTTAAGCCGCACTTGCCTTGGTTGGTCTGTGGATGGGTGACCACCCGCTACATACCGAGTTTCATCCGTGCCTCGGAAGGCACGTAAAAACACACCCAACCATCAACGCATCACCCAAAGCTATATAAGCTGAAATGAAAACCGTATACTCTACTCTGTAGCTCTTTTGTGCTGTGAAAAAAAACCCTCAAAGTCTATGCAGTCAAAATATATAGATGTTTATGTCACAAGTTTGTACGGAACCGCCGATGCGCGAATCTGACCCGCTTTAGGCCCAGACTCCACCAAAGCGGAGAGCAGCGGAGCGGAGAGGAGATGGGCGGAAACCGACCAATCACATAGCTTTAAATCTACATCGCGTCTCTCATCTTTCCTATGATTGGTTGACTCTTGCACATCTCCTCTCCGCTCCGCTGCTCTCCGCTTTGGTGGAGACCGGGCCTAAGACCTGTTTTTTTTGCGGATGTGAATCATCGTATAACTGCCTAGAAGAAGGCTAATGGAGGAGTCTAATTCAGATCATGGTCCGAAGCGAGAGGGAATGGGAAGTGGCCACTTCCTTCTACGAAGCAGTTACGAAAATTTTGTCAAGCGGCTGTTGGTTTAGCTTTTTCCACGACCTTTTAATCAAAATGATTAATTAAATTAACTTCAATTAATAATAATATATACTTTCTTAGTTTGTGAACTTGGCTATCATTGTGCCGGTTGTCGTAGCGGCCAGCATCTGTCGAAAATCTACTTAAGCGGCCATCCGCTTAAGGAATTAGGCCCTTGACCCATGTCAAGGGCCTAATTCAGTAAACAGTAGGTACACCTGGATACCTCGGAGGTTCCTGTCTTTGGAGCCCTAATCACCGCTAGCTTGGACCCTGCTCACGATCTGCAGAAACCTAAGTACTAAAAAGAAAATTGAAAAAAGATTGTGTGTTTTTAAAAACCACGGTAAAACTGAAACTTTTTATCATATTGTGGCCATTTAGACGTCCCTACTCCGCGGCCGACCGTCACGCGACATGCAACACACAGACGAAAAAGTTTGAGACGATGTTATAAAAGTTTCACTTTAATAAAGGGAAATTAAATTAAAAGTATCATTTTATTGTAACTATAACTACCTATTAGTAAAATAATCCCCCTTTAAAAACCCACCCTCACATAACAGTGTAAGCATAATTTCATTAATCGATTGAATTTAAGCAATACAAGAGGGTGAAACTACCAATTGTTGACCCTAGTTTTTATGCACTCGATTTAAGTTGTCACTTTTGAAATGCACTTGATTAAGCATAATTACCGATCCGAGGGAAGAAAACCTTGGTGTTTATAATACATAGAACCAAGAGATTTGATGATAATTAGATTCAGTTTATCAGTTTTTATAAAGCATCAAAACTCGCCAGCTTTAGCATTTTATTTTTCTTAATAAACCCATGATGTTCCACTAACGGAGCAAAGGCTTTTTCCATAACCTCCTACTCTTCTCTTTGATCTCTCCGGTCAATCCCTATCAAACGTCTCTAAGTCGTCACACCATGTCGACAGCGTTTTCATGTTTCACGCGCGCCTCAAAGAGATGACAGCAAAGCTGAGGAGCCTGACAGGACCACTGCATGTTTGAAAGAGATACCGCGGCCCCGGAACACAATGAGTAAAAGAAGGAACATAGAAAACCTCCAGTTTCGCCCTGTACGGGAAAAGTTATTTGAAAAATTCGCATCCGAAAAAAAGTCGCCACACTAACATTTTCTGGGCCTCCCTTGGCAAAGACCCCCGTCCTCTGGCACCTAAGAATTAAGAAGTAAGAATTTATTTTTTTGTTTTGAACTCTAATAATTTATTTTATCTAATTTATTTTTAATATGGATGTTCTAATTTCATTTAATGTTGTTGTAAATGTGATGAAATGGGTGTAACTTACCTGAATTAAAGTTATTTATCTAACATATAAAATTCTCGTGTCAAAATTTTCGTTCCCATAACTAGTCCTCCGAAACGGCTCGACGGATTCTTATGACATTTTGTGTGCAACTCGGGTACATCTAAGAATCGGCCAACATCTATTTCTCTAACCCCTAACTGGTACGGGTGGTCTGAAAAGCGGGTGAAACTGCTGGGCATAGCTAGTTATATTATATTATGAGTATTTTATTGCAGAGCAAACATCTCTCATACAAGAACGAGACGCGCATTTATCACCAAGCTTGGTCACTGCATGTCTGCGAATAGAATGCTAATTTGGAATGTTATGTTGATGGCGTGTCACACAATGAATCGATGCTCAAGCGCGGCCCACACCCGCTCGTTATCAAATTATATATTGATTACACAAATGAGCGTATAGAGCTCAGAAGTTTTAGAATGTACATTAACTTAAGGTGGTAAAAACGCGCTTTTTAAGTTTAACTTCCATCGCTCTGGGGGGAGCGGGGGTGAGTGTCAGACTTGACTAAAACCCACCCATGTTCCTTCTATTGCCCTTTATGTTCCGGGACCGGTATCTCTTTCGAACAACCCGCAACCCCGGCAGAAACACGCTTAGAGAAGTCGAAAGACACTAGTTTAATCACGAGTAACTACGTCATTTTAAATACAATTATTTTTACTTTACTAATTATATATATCATCCTACAGCATTTTAATCAAATTATTTGCAACAAGCACTGTGAAATTGCATTCAAATTCCTGAAACATGAAAAAATTCTCAAAATTCTGAAAATCTGAATTCAGTATATGTGAATTAACAGTTAACATGTGAAATGGGTATTTTTATTTGAAAAATATTTAATAAAATAAATTAAAAAAGCTAATATAAAAACAAAATCAACTAAATTGTTCCTGTATAGTCATTATTGAGTTCTATAATAGACCGTGATTATAAACCTCAAAAAAAAAATAGTTTAACAAAGAGATTATTTGATTGACGATTTCGGTGATAGATACTAACGTCGTGTTCACCTCTACAATTTTCCACAGTCTATATGACAAAACAAACAGTAACCCCACCGTTTCTGGCACAAATAACACGTATTGAGCCATGAGCGACGAGCACCCATTAATTACAGCCTTTAAGTAGCATTGTGCGCCGTGAGGACTGGGAAGTTGGTTGCCAATGTCCACAACATTTGGACCAACTTTGGTAACAGACTTATCTTTTCAATACGTTTAAAAAAAGTACAACCGAGCTGACAATATCCACCTATTGTATCATTTTGTTGTCCGTCTCTCTGTCAAGACCCTTTATCTCAGGAACGCTTGGAGGTAAAAAGTTGAAACAATACAACATTAGTTTTATTTTATTCGAAACCCATAACACGTGTCTAGTATGTTTATGTGAAGAATCTATGTCCAAAATTGCAGAACTTTATCATGAAAAATCAGAAAGTTATAAGCTTGTTATTTTACCTGGCTGTCCGTAAAAAAACACGGTCACCGCGCGGCACTAACGGCACCGCAAGTGTGTACTGTCGCATTGACCTGCCGTGACCTTGGTGCGCACCGTATGATTTCGTATACCTACTAAGTGTCCAACTCGTAACCTTTTATTCATATTTTTGGGACAAAAAACATCGTGTAAAAATGATTGGAATTGATTCAGTTACTTAATCAGAACAAACTATATTCAGGTTTAAAAATAATATTGTATACCCAAATCTGTGGTCCCTTGGAGGTGGTATCCATTGCTCACCATCCACAGACCCGTGTCTACGGTGCCCGGTTTCATTACGTGGCTCCCGACCTACGGAGCGTACCTGAGACGGTTTGAGGTTCACTCCCTCAAATCTCCAGACACTTCCTTCGCTAGCATAACTGGTTAGCAGAATAAGGTGACTGCTTCCCATTCATTCCATTATACTATTAAAGAATATTTAGAGAATAAGTCGTTAGTAACATAAAAAATCCCTTACGTTACGATTTCCAGCAAATATATATTCAATATTATTACTACGATACAATTTCAAGCTTCAAATTCATTCATATTACAAATAGTTTTATAATATAAACCTTGATTATATGGCATGATATGCTGGAACTAATATTATTACATCTATTATACCATATTCTTACAAATGAACATTTGTGATTTGATTTGATTTGATTCCCTCTTGCTTAGACATGGACTGGACAACGGCCGGACACGAGAGGTCGCCGAGATGATCACAACAAACTTTTATCCACACAATACCTCAATACGTTGGCCCATACATTGGCCTCAATAATAACAGATCAATATTAATTCGATAATTTGCTACAATTTGTATAGGCCGGTAATTGGTACGTACACCCCACTGTTACGAGGTAGGCATTAGCTTCATTATACCTTTCTGATATTTACTTGTAAAATGGATGTTTACTTTTTGAGGGAATTTGAAAAATAAACTTTAGAGCTTATATTACAGGGTGGATAATGTAAGCCACTTAAAAAAACAAAACAGAATCGCGCTGAGAAAGCCTGGATTTATAATTAACTAGCTTCTTAGCACCCACGTATTTAATTGCTGCCCCGCTCCTGAGGGTAGTAGCGTGATGTTTGATAGCCTAAGTTACTTCCTGATAATGTAGCTTCCTATCAGTTAAGAAATGGTTGAAAACGGCCCAGTAGTTTTTGAGTCTATTCGATACAAAACAACAAACAAAACAAAATTTAACTCTCCTCTTTATAATATTGGTATAGAATATATACTTAGGTCTGAAATCGCCAATCCGTCTTGAGCAAGCGTGGTGATCGATGTTCATGCCTTTTCTGTATGAGAAGAGGCATTTGCCCAGCTGTGAGACAGTTAATTTCTAGTAGGTATTATTATAAGGCCAAAATATTGAAGTAGTCAAATTATTTCCACACAAAAATAAACACCAAATTCGGTATTTATTTTTCACACTCCACAACATTAAATTAGCTTAAAAACAACTCAACCGCGTTACCGATATATTTTGTATCTCTTCAAAAATATATCAAATACAGTCTTTTCATAATAATGTTGCCTGAGAAAGAAGCAACAGAAAAGCAACTGTATGGCAATAAAAACAAAGACCATTATTGATAGACTTGTCATTTGACATAAAATTGCCTCACAGGCTTAAAGATTTTTTTTTTGCCGTCCTTACAGGCCTTAACCTAATGCGACAGTGAAGCTATTAATAACAATAAATCTAAAAAATAAAACATTTAACATCAAA
The DNA here is from genome assembly GCA_958449745.1 of Ochropleura leucogaster. Classification (NCBI taxonomy): domain Eukaryota; kingdom Metazoa; phylum Arthropoda; class Insecta; order Lepidoptera; family Noctuidae; genus Ochropleura; species Ochropleura leucogaster. The sequence goes on from OY288227.1 coordinate 2,116,746, forward strand.
TCTCTTAATTTTTTAAGTACCTAATTATAAACAAACAAAAAAAAATTCGCTTTCCTTATGGATATATTTAATAAAACTCTTCCGAAGTCAGTCAAAATGCACAAGAAAACATCCAATCGCTCGTGAAGTTCGTTCACAACGTTCGTTCGGGTGTTCCTCATGATTTTCAAGTCTTCGGAAGGTTATTCGGTTCGTGATTCGGAAGGGTATGTGGTTTCTTATCAGAAGTTTATAACTAGCAGCCATAGATTCTGGATTTGCAACCTATTGATAGCAATAGGCTTAACCCCTATTGCATGGGACTTGAACACAACTGAAGAAATGTGGGTGTATTACAAGGTGCACTTCTGCTTAATCCCTTGGAGATTAGAGGCGTGTTATGATATGATCGGAAGAGAAACCGCGGCCCTGGAACACAAAGGTCAAAAGTTGGAGCAAGGATGGGTTTTAGGCATTCAAAGTCTCTCCAAACAGAGCGGAAAAATGGAGAATTCGATGATTCCCAATGCAAAATTAATAAATTAGAATATGCTATGTTGTCATTAAAGCTGTAACCCCACCTATAATCTTATAATTTCAAGATTTTGACAAAGTAAAAGGTAAAAAATCTGTGAAGCAACTATATTTCAATTATATTTTTTGTCCGTCTTCAAAATGGCGTCGAGTCGTTCCGTTACGCGCCATAAATCTTGACATTATTAATTATCCTATTAGCCAAGATGGCCAGTTTGCGAGGAGCTCTCGATATATTGTTAAAGATTATTTATAGGAGACCACCCCTAATGGTGTGGTATTTCGGTAAGTAAGTATGATTGAGGGAAATATTAGTTGCATTAGTTCCTTTTGTAACGTAATGGACGTTGGAAGAATGTCATTTATGGTCTCTAAACTTATTAAGGAGTAGGGACAAAACTGAGAGCAATACATTATTGTGTTTGTAAAAAGTAGTTACGTATTTAGTAAAGTATAGTATACCTAAATATGTCGATTATAGAATCGAAAATAAAACTATTGTACTACTTACATTTTAAATGAATTATTTTCAATAAGCATAATCAGAAACACGAACATAGACATTGACGACACGGTTGGCGCAGCGGCTGAGCGATTGATTGCTGCGCAGCGTGTCGCGGGTTCGATTACCGCACGGAACAAATATATGTATGGCCTACAAATAGTTGTTTCGGGCCTGGCTGTTTGTGTATGTGAGCTTAAATGTTTGTAAACGCACCCACAATACAGGAGAAATTCCTAGTGTGGGGCAACGTTGTTAAAAAAGAAAAAGAAAGACATGAATAAATTGTTAAAATAAAAAATTATAAATATTGATCATCGAATATTTTTACACGACTGTCCCAAAAAAAGAAGTGTTATGTTTTTAGGGTTCATGTATGTTTGTATGTTATGAGTTTCTTTTTAATTTAAATAAACATGTTTACACCACGTTTACATCACGCGATCGTGCCAAGGCTGGAAACCGCATTTTGAAAATAACATAACACGACGCTTGTTATATCGGAAGGAATCAGTTTTTCTGCTTTTCGCCAGTTATGTAAAAGGCCCATCTGATAGATGCCGAGCCCATTAATGAACTGAAAAACTTGTCAGAGCCCAGTATCCACCTTAAGTTCCTGGTAGTTTGACAGAAGCCTTTCAAGACAGAATCCTGAGAATTTTTCGATATTTCGAAGCATTTATTTCAATTTCAACTTTTAAAATGCCAAAAAAAAGATGAAGTCCCAGTCTTTTAGTTGCATAAAAAGTACTGTAAGTGGTCCATTACTATTTAACCTCATACAGGTATCGAATTTTTGTTATTTCTAGGATTTTAATTGTTTTTATAGTGCCAATTGTTTGATCTATGAATAAATATATTCTATTCTGTTCCAAAGTGTAGTACTGTAAGGAGAATAATGAGCAAAGAACATAAAATGCAGCAGCACAACTGGGGCAATGTCTGAGTAATTAGCTGTGTGTCGGATCCGAAAAGACCCGAAAATATTATCAGTAGTAGATTCAGTACGGATCTACTACTGATAATATTTTCGGGTCTGGCTTTTTGAGTACCTTTCTAAATTTAAATGCTACATTGCTGCAGAATTTCACACCCTTAGTGTGGGGCAACATTTCTTATTTTAAAAAAAACCATTGACCTATCTGTCGGGATCAGCATCCCCACAACTCATTAGCCTTCAAAAGAAGCGTACACTACATCTCCAGAGTACGTTCAAGTGATAATAAATCTCATTGGGCACTTTCCATCAAGCATCAGGGGCATAGTATATCCATCAGACAATAAAAAGTAAATCCCAAATTGAATAAGGATTTCCATTAAAATTCTCCGCCGACCACAAATCAAGCATAAAAATATAAGCAAACCATAATCAGTTAACAATTCAAAATGCCCTCTTCCCAAACCACTTGAATCTAAAAGATTGTCAACATTTAAGATCAAAAGCAAAACGGAGGGTAGCTCAAGATACACTAGCCAATTTTAATGGGTCGTGTCATTTTGCGAGCGTGCGTAAGTAAAACGGAACGCGGCCGGAAGCCACGCCTCTTCCGCCGAGCTGTCATCGTGACAGCGCGCCAAATTACATGCCACAGATTATGTTGTGGTTTCGAGTTTGCGGAAAAGAGGTTTGGAGTTTGTAGTTTTTATTTAATTATTCTATACCTAACGTAAGTACAAATTAGGTAAACAGATCTTTAATGTCGTAAGGATCATATTTTGTTACTGATTTTTGTTAGTTGTTTAGGTACAACATAGGTACAGTTTTCTTTATTATGACAAATAGGTGGGAAATTAATTGTAAAGCCAACCGGATATCTTTGCCATTTAGAAACTATTTATAAAAGTGTAGTTATTCAAAAGTATCTTGTATTCCCGCTTAGTGTTGAGCCACACAACAACAGTGCAGGGGGTTTAAAATGGCCGCTTTACCAGAATTGTGTAACACAGTAACAGAGTGGGTATTCCACCTCTGTTGCCTCAACCTCTTTCCATCTTTGAATATTCATATTTCGAATTTCATTCTGTCAATTGCATCATCGTCAACTAGCTGCTCCATTTTTAAACCTCACCTTGAATGTGCTTCTTTCAACTGTTAAATTACTGCTGCTAAGATAATGCTGCCCAATTAATGTATGCTGTTAAATAATATTTACCATATCAAAGGGAAATAAAGAAATAAAAGACCTGTAGTGGCTAGTTGTTCCTCATCTGTCCCATAACTACAATACTTTTATTGACGGCATCATTCGGAGGGACACGACCGAATGCCACATCATGCCACACAGTTGTAATCGGATATTTAACCATTTTACGAATTTCGTAAATGGTCACAATTAAATAACTCCGCCTGTAATCATTTTATTTATTTAACTAGCTTTTTCGGCGTAACACAGTTCCCCTTTCCTGATTTGCAGGTACCTGTAGTTTTTGCCCTTGCGCCTTATTTATTGTAATATCAATGCTAAGTTTTCCCCTTTCTTCCCTCTTTCTCCCTCGAGGTTGGAGATTTAAAAAAAAAGCCTATGTCCGTCTCCAGGGTCCCAACTATCTCTATACCAAAATTCATCAAAATCGATTTACCCAAGTAGGCGTGAAGACGTAAAAAACAAATAAACAAACAAACTCACTTTTGCTTTTATAATATTAGTAAGGATTTTAACGTAATTCATATTATTATCCTATAAAGATTCTGCTAGTTCGGCAATTTTAGACCCCTGTGCACTGTTGTAGTGTGGCTCAACACTAAACGTTACTGCTGTTAATGCTACACATAGTAATATTGTATTTAATAATATAGATTAAATAGTTGAAATAGCGAAATATGTACCTGACAGCTATGTGCAATGTTGCCAACTTTCAGAATACAAAACTAATATTTCCCCGACGGTCCCCATCGCCCCACCCGCGTGTATTGAGTGCAAGTTGATGTAGAACTCGTATACTCATGCTTGTACTTAAGTGGCGAGACGGCCAAGTATAAATCAATAAACTGTTATGATCTATTTAGGTTTTCATGTTTATACAGTATGGAATTTTGTAATGTCACCTGAAGGGGAAGTACCTGCCGGGGTTGCGGGTTGTTCGAAAGAGATACCGCGGCCTCGGAACGTAAAGGGCAATAGAAGAAACATGGGTGGGTTTTAGTCAGTACAAGTCTGATATGCCCCCCCGCTCCGCCCAGAGCGGGGGAAGTCATTGGATGATTTCCCACCCGAAAAAAATAAAATAAAACGGGGAAGTACCTACTCTTAATACCTAGGTACTTTAGATAGATAATTTTACTCATAGAAAACATTCCTTTATTTTTTAAAAGAAAGAAAAGATTTCATTGTTTTCCTTTCATTTAACTTATGAAGTTTGTTAAAGATATTTCATTCTTATTGACCCTAACGATCGATGCAATAAAAGTACAGGGTGCAACTTTTACAGATTTTAGTCGGTTCGATTACCGAGTGCGGCAAGCGATTTTTTAAAAATCTTTGAATGTCGTTTTTTTTCTTTAAGCAGTACTAGCAAAGGAGGTGGCCGGGTGTTTGAGGGAGAGAACCTCAAATCAACCCAGCCGCCGCGGGAGACGCTCCGGGCGCCGGGAGCCGCGAGACGACTCCCGGCCACCGTAGATGCGGGCCCGTGGACGGTAAGCAATGGTAGCTCACCGCCCGTCCGTCTATTGACGACAGGCCGTGTCGACGGCGCGTTCGTGTTTCACGCGTGCCTCAAAGAGATGTCAGCAAAGCAGAGGGGCTTGCCAGGGCCTCCGCCTGCCAGGGTTGCGGGTTGTCAGAAAGAGATACCGCGGCCCCGGAACGTAAAGGGCAAAAGAAGGAACATGGGTGAGTTTTAGTCAGTAAAAGGCTAACACGCTCCCCCCTCCGCTTCGCCCAGAGCAGGGGAAGTTATTTGATGATTTCCCAGTGGTGGTGACTTACTTGTCGGCTGTCGCAGTCTCGGTGTATTAAATCTATGTTTTTATTCCGTTAAATATTGTGATGATTTCTTTGTATGTTTATTTTTTTTTTGTTTTTAATCTTTGCCCAACACTAGGAATTTTATCACATAAGTAGGTGACATTCGTGGGTGCAAGTTATGGAATGATTATATCTCACACAACTTCTTACGTCACGCCGTTGGTCCCGGCTGTCATTTCTAGATCTTTGACAGTCGTTACAGATAGTCAGTGTCCCGAAAGTCTAACAGCCAGTCTTACCGAGAGGTATCGTAATATCCAGTACTAACTAGGTTATGGAGGTCACATAGGCAGTCGCTCTATGTAAAATACTGATATTTAGCTGCATCCGGTAAGACTGGAAGCCGACCCCAACATAGTTGGGAAAAGGCTAGGCAGATGATGATGACCCCAAAAGGAAAACACCGAACCCTTATTGGATCACTTTGTTTTCCGTCTGTCTGTCTGTCACCCTTTATCTCGGGAACGCGTGAAGGTATCGAGCTCAAATTGAAAATGAATTCTGTGGTCCCTTTGTGCTGTGAATAAATCAACCTTTTAAGTCTAAGCAGTCACAAACTTTCAACATAATTGAAAGTCTGTACGGAACCCTTGGTGCGCGAGTCTGACTCGCTCTTAGCCTTTTTTTTATGATGCAGCGCATGTCACTTAATTAGGTAAAAGTGAACGGTGCAACTCTTGGTAGGCAATTAGATATAATTAGTTTGAAGTAGGTAATTAGATAAAGATTCACCTTGTTAACAAAGGTGTTGATTAATATACCGTAATTAGTTTATTTTGAGTATGTTTATTTTTTCGAGCTGCCGTCCGCGACCTTTATTTAAGTAAAGCGATTGTAAAAAAAATTCAACCCTGATTAAATCGGATTTTGTTGAAAAAAACAACCTTACTTAAGTAAGTATCTGCTGGTAAAAGTCGCGTCAAAGTCGGTCCAATCGTTTCGGAGGTTAGCTTAGCTGTAAGTAATAAACAGACCAAAAAATATATTTGAAAAATGTTTTTTTTTGGTCTCACGTATCGCCTAAATATTACTTTCCTTAGAAATATAAATTATAAGTAGGTAGATACTTTTATAGCCGGTATTCAATTAAAAGCCGGTATTTTGAAATCACAAACAGATACCTACTTTAATTAGGTACATTTAAATGTAATTAAAGTATCTGTTTGTGATCTAAGTTAATTACAATAGGTTTTGGAACGAGAAATTAAGCAAACATTTTATTTCTGCGAATAAATTTTGACATCTGATCTAAATTTTTAAATTTAAAAAAAAAAAAACAGAATCTGACAATAATTTACAGGATGAGAATTAAGTACTTACACTAGGATTTTTGGTCGAATCTGACTTAGTAAGTAAAAACATGGCAAATGTTAAATTTCAAATGTAAGATTAGATTCACTTAACAGTCACAATTCTGTACCTATTTGCGGCACTTGAATTAAACCCTTCCAAGCTCTGCCTAACCCCCCTAGGAATAACAGATTCCATCACAATTCACAAACTCAACGTTCCGTTGGCAACTGTCAAGAATGTCAAAAGACCGCCATTTTCGGGAGAAAAGCGCGCGAAATCGCATAATTTTACAAATATACATTATACTATTTATAAAATGGTTTTTAAGCAATTTTGTACTCTATTTCTTAAGCGTAAAAGTTCTTTAATTCATTTATGAGATGCATTTTAATTTTGGTCCTGCACCAGTATAATGTCCATTACATTTCAGTGGAAAATGAAACGTAATTTTATTGAATAAAATTCAATTTCCTCTGCTTAACAAATAAAATGTATCACTGACTTTTCTATTCCTCCAATAAAATTTATAACATTATATTCCCTACTTTTGAATCTAATTTCTTTAACGTTAGGGTTCAATATTATTTGATTTGGATGTAAAAATAAAATTGTAATATAATATGACATTAGTAACGGTTTTTAAGTGCACTCAAATAGTGATGTGAAATGACATTCGGATTTTCAGATACGCGTAACGAAAATGTTTTATTATAATGTTATCGTATATCCGTAGGGATGTAAGAGTGTTTGTTGTTTAACATTTGCAATTCATATTTTCTATGCTGCTTTGAATATTTTATTGGTGCTAGTGATTTTGTGAAGGGAGACCCATTTTAGGGGTGGTATGGTTTTTTGTGTCATGAGGTAAGTAGAGAAAATTAAAGCTAAGATGCCAATCATATTTCCTCAGGATTTTATTTTTTGTTGCTTCTTCAGGTTACCTAAGCCGCGCTTGCCTAGGTTGATCTGTGGATGGGTGATCACCCGTTTCATACTGAGTTTCCCCCGTTCCTCAGAAACCATGATTAGCCTTTGGACAATTTTGGTTTTTCCGGACAGTTAAATTGTTTCTCCGGCATTCATTCATTGTCTCGGCACTTTTAATGTACTGTGGATTCTGGCTTTTTGTAATTACTGTGGTTTGGGAATAATGTGGTAAGTTGACCCAAAAGAAAAATGAAGTAAGTTGTATGAATGTATGTTTATATGAATATTTAAGCATTATGTATTTATACAATTATTATTAATATTGAACTATGTAAAACGTGTAGGTAAGTTATAATAGGTTAAGGCACAAACACATATTTTTCTCGTACTCTCACACACTGTTGTCTACATTTCTTTCTCATATTCTACTGTCATGGCAGAAATTTCTTAAGAAATAAGCAGTATCTACCTTTGAACTCAAATTTAATATGTTTTGTTTTTCTGTCTTGTCTATTGTGTGTAAGTACATAAATTATTAATTTAAATAAATCGTGTCTGGCAGTCAATAACTAGTCTCACCAAGGAGTGTCGTATTACCCAGTACCTACGAACTGGGTTGTGGAGTTCAGAAAGGCAGTTACTCCATATATAAGAATGTAGGTAATCTAACTGTATTCTATTAGACTAGAAGCCGACCCCAACATAAGTAGTTGAGAAAAGGCAAGGAAGATGTTGTAATTTCGGTGCTCTTGGTCTCTTTAAGACCTACTTAGGTAGGAACTGAAAACTGAAATGCCTAACTGTGTTTAGACCTAAACCTTAAAGGTCTCAAACACGTCATTGCCGCCTCGGTATAAGTTTGATAGATTTCTGAAAAGAGGGATCTACAAAAACATAGAAAGGAACGAATGTAAAAGTCTAACGTAAAATAATCACAAAAAAAAGTAAAAATAAGCCTTTTCCCACCCTAATTACGTAGCACTATTATTTATTCTGCACCCTAATTTAAGCCTACACCAACATACAGACAAATAAAAACTAACTCTCCAAAATTAAATAACCCACAATAAACAAATTACAAAACAATTTAATGAAACGTAAACTAACTAACGAGATTAAAAAATTACCGTCGCGCGTCGAATGAACGCATCATTTACACACAGATAATGAACGAAAATTACAGAGAAAAAAAAAAGCGTTTCAAACTTCGAACCCTGTAAAACGACCAATCATAGCGCCGGAATTTGATTGCGGGGCGTGACCGCGCTCATTACTTACCGAACAACTGTAAGTACGAACTGACAAATGTATATCCGTCTCTCTCTTTTGTACGGGAATTGGAAAGAGAAAGCAATAGGTGTTGAGCAATTTGCGCGGATCGTTGAGTCACTACACAGCGTGTTTTAATATTTAATTTTATAGCCATATTAAGTTTGTTATGAATAAGATTATTATATTATTGTAGATTTATGTCGAGGGCGCGGTAATGGCGCGTTCCGTACTCGTGTTAATGTTTGGAAATGTGATTTGTTTTGATTATACGTTAGATGGCGCTGATTCGATTAGAGGTTGATTTTGGTGTGACTGTTATTTATTGATATTCGTTGGAGTATGTCTCTGGAGATAGTTTATTTTGAGAATTAGTTGCGGATATGATTTTGAGAGTCAAATTCCGTTTGGACTTGGAAAATAATAAGCATAAACAGTCGTATCTTATTAATTAAATTTGTTTAGGTATAAATACGTAAGTAGGTATTGGTATTGACTTTCCTTTACTTTGAAGAAAAGGGGGAGATAGAGGGAGGAAAAGGGGAGAGACTTTTTTTTTCGATCATCACGCATGTTAAAGTTAGCGTTGGCCCAAAGTAACTATGCCACGCGGGCGAAGTCACGGGTGGTAGCTAGTTATTACCTAATTAATGACGAAACGGTAGGCACAGTGGCTGAGCTATTGAATGCTGCGCTGCGTGTTGCGGGTTCGATCCCCGCACGCAACAAATATTTGTATGACCTACAGATACTTGTTCCGGGTCTGGCTGTTTATGTATATTGTTTAAATATTTGTAAACGCACCCACGTTATAGAAGAAATTCCTCTAATGTGGGGGTAGGTACTTTATCTATTTATATAAAACATAAAAAATAATCTACCTATGTCAGTAATAGACTTAGAACCAATCCAACGGTTGTGCTCCAAGCCGGTATCATTAAAAAGGGAATAAAGCGCGGATATTTACGACAACAACGAGTGAAACCGTTGGAAACAGCTAGTATTAGTGTAGATATCAGTAGAAATACTGTATTAGTATTATGTGTACTGTGACTAAGTCCAGTATTGTCTGTTAATGGGCCGATATGAGTGAATGGGCTATTGTTATAAAATTTATAGCCACTGCAATAATGCATTCAGTTCGTGAAGATATTTGGGAAGCTAATTTGAAGCTTAGGTATAGTTTTATTTGTGAGAACTTTATACGAGACTTGACTGGGAAGTTTTTGGTGATCGATAATGATTTAAAGGAGAAGACAGTCATTTTTATTAGGGTTGTCACAACGAGAACTTATTAAGTTGGTGTGGGAACGCTTTTAAAACTGAGTAGGTAACTACTTACTATATGTTTTTAAACTGACATGGTCACTAACATTACCTATTGAAACGAAATCATCATCATTTTCCTACCCTTGTCCCATTCTATTCGGGGTCGGCGGAACACGTTTTCTTCTTCTATTCTCCCCTATTAGACGTCACGGCATCATTTAAGTACTCCTTTCTCCTTCATATCATTCCTTATACAATCCATCCACCTTTTCTTTGGCCTTCCTCTCGCTCTCCGTCCATCAACATCCAGATCCATCACTCTTTTAGTCACACAAACATTGTAAATATCCCGGTTCAAGTGTATAAATAATTCGAAATGATATTCTTTTAGTGTTAGCTTAGTATCTATATTATCTGTGGTGTAAGATTGTCCAGTTAGCAAGGCTGGCTATGGTCTATTAGAGGAAGGAGGGCCAACAATGCTCTCTTCCGCCTCCATAAAATTGCTGGCAATGGACTTGGGAAAGTCTGTTGTCCAAGCATATAGACCTGAGCTGGCGTCGCGTGGTGTTTCCGCGTACCTCTCATCATATAGAATGACATTTACCTGAGAAGGGGTTTGCTGCAAGCAAACTGTCACTGCTGGGGTGATTGTGTAGAATGCGATTGAGTCCCCGCACCCCAGCCAGAAGTGACGAGAAGGAACACCGTGTGGTTTTAGTCAGTAAGAGACTGAGAGACCCCTCCGCCATTGCGGAGGACATTCATCGAGGATTTACAAACGTACTTAAAGGAAGTCGGTTAAAAAGATCTATATTAAAACACAGACACACAGCTAATGAAACCGCTAGGCACAGCTAGATTACAATATTTTTACCGTAGGTAATAATAAGGGAAAAAAATGTTCTAAAAGAGAAAACTTTCATGATTCAATGCTGTTCGTGATCCTGGCTTGGACATTTCACCATCTTATCAGTACCTTTTTATATGGAAGAAATATCAATTACAAGGGAAAAAGGTAAATTCTGAGAAGTAATAGGATAACTAAAAGAACACTTATAAACTATATTTTTATTTTCTTATTTATTGTTTTTACAGTGTGCCCTTTGGCATATCCTACTATATGCAAATCTTTGTGAGGATGGATGTTTGGATGTTTGTGTCTCTTTCACGTCAAAACGGCTGAACGGATCTTGATGAAATTTGGCACAGAGGTAGAGTATAGTCTGGAATAACACATATTATATATTTGTTTTAGATCGCCACGCGGGCTTAGCTGCGGGCGCCAGCTAGTTCCAAATAAACGTTTACCGACAACTTCACTTTAAACATGGAAAGAGATTTCTATTGCAAGTCTTTTGTTGGTTCCAAAAACGTTTACAAATTTCCAAAGTTTTCATTTTGTCATCATCTTATCCCTTTTTCCTCCTCGTTCATTACCAAACCATGACACCTTTATCTGCCTAGCCTGTTTCCTTTTATGTTGGGGTCGGCTTCGAGTCTTACCGGATTTAGATGAATTCCAGTATAAACAGGGGGTGACTACACACCCAGTTAATAACTAGGTAAAATCAGCGCATACAAAATCAGAAAGACTTTGAACATTGAGTACTTACTTTGGTGACAACCATAAATAAAACATTCAATTTTGTTTTTATATTACTTGGCATATCTATTAACTTATTGCTGTATTAACTGGTCAACGCAAATAACGTAAGTATACCACCAAGCAAAATGTTAAACTTAGATAATCATGTTTTTTCCTGCCGGGGTTTGCGGGTTGTTCGAAAGAGATACCGCAGCCTCGGAACATAAAGGGCAATAGAAAGAACATGGTTGGGTTTTAGTCAGTACAAGTCTCACACTCTTCCCCCCGCTCTACCCGTCCGCAAAACATCGAAAGGGTATACATAACGTACTCAGAGCATTATGCTGGCAGCTACAAGGTTACTAGAGGTATTTAACCGCATATTTCGGTATGGACCCCTTCAGGGGCTAGATATTCAAACCTCCGCTAGCTCGGAAAAGCATGATATTTACGTTTGTTATTAGTCTGTAACCTTTCTGTAAATTAAAAAAAATCAGATATGTATTTAGCCCATATTATTGTTAGTAGTATGACTTATGAGTGCCCCATAAAAGGGCTATCCAGCTTATGGCTGAGTAGGTACGTTCAGGATGGTGCTAGCGCTCCCACGCGTGCGGAACATCAGCGAAGCGATGCGGTGCCGTAGCACAGTATGAAAGCCGTCTGACGTGCGCAAACATGGCAGACGCACTAAAGCAGACTGTTAAAAAGTCCTATTACCCAGTAAGACTGGTTATCAGAGCATCAAGCAACTGACTACTTGGAACGACTGTCAAAGATCTACAAATGACACCAAAGTAACATCTTAATCAAACAATCCTCTCTCACACAATAAGCCAGCAAGTTTATCAACCGACACCAACCGTAAATTATCTTGTATACATCTGCGGTGTACCGAATAGCCACAATCAATTTAGAGGGTGATGCAGTGGCGGGGGGAGGGGACAAATTGCTCGCTAATGACCACCGAGCGAGCCAAGTGGCTGTGCTAGCTTTAGATTTGGGAGAGTGGAATGGACGTGTGGGAGAGTGGATGGATGAATGTAAACGCTATTTGAATGACGAATATTCCGATTTTTGATTATTCAATAGGAATCCATAAGAATTTCCTCTAGACAGGGACCTTTTTGGCCTCGCACAGACAATTACCTTGTCTGTACTATTTTATTTCATTTTGTTTTACTTGTTTTGTGCGAGTCCCAAATAAAAGTTTTTCTTTCTTTCTAATTTCACTGACTAATCGCCGTTTTCTTGTTATACGTTATATTTAATCCAGGTGGCTCAATCGACCTCCTTTTTTTTTTAATACCGAGATATAAATTTAACTTTATAACTTTTTTTGATATCATGCGAGCGCCAGCTAGTCCTTACTTAATAATATAAAAGCGGAAGTGAGTTTGTTTGTTACCTTTTCACGCTTTAATGGCTACACCGATTTTGATGAATTTTGGTACAGAGATAGTTGGGAACCAGGAGACGAACATAGGCTAATTTAAAAAAAGTAGGATGTGAGAGAGAAAGAGGGAAGAACCGGGAAATCTTAGCGTTCCTCTTACAAATCAATAAGGCGCAAGGGGAACTGTGTTACCCCGAACTTATTGGGAGCAAAGCCGCGGGCAAAAGTAAATAAAAACCCAATGACACCATGTCCAACGTGGGGACCCAACCCAGAATCTCTGTCAAACGGAACAGTGGAATGATATATTAACGTTCTTTTTGTTTTCGATATCACGCGGGCGAAGATGCGGGTGCCAGTTAGTTAATTAATAAAATAGCAAGCGATTCAAGCTATGAACCAAATATTACATTACATTACAATTGGAGCATCTATCTCGACTTTACCGTATCAAATAACTTTGTCTGTACACTCGCAGATTCACTCGATTTAAAATGTCAGCTCCAAAACACATATCAACAAGAACCACAATGAATTATCATCCACAAACTTCGCGCTATATTCCCTAGAGGCATAAGCAGAGATATGCAAATAACTTGACAGTGATAGACATTGAATTAAATTCGCCCGCGTATGTAACTCCTGGGAATTACGACGTTACCATTTCAAACATTTCATTTCGAAGAAGAGACTTGGTTAGTTTCTTTATGAATTGGTGAAATTGAAGACTGAAGTGGAAGTAACGCCTTAACTTGAGGATGGGAAATCATCAAATAACTTCCTCTACTATAATCTTTGCAGAGCGGGGAGTGTCAGACTTTTCGGTCTAAAACCCACCCATGTTCCTTTTTTTGCTTTTTATGTTCCGGGGTATCTTTTTCGAACAACCCACAACCCAGCCAGACGGTGGCCCCTCTGCTTTGCTAACATCTTTTTGAAGCCCGCATGAAACACTCACGCGCCGTCGATACGGCATGTCTGCATCTACGGTGGCCGGGAGTCGTCTTGTGGCGCCCGACGCCCGTAGTGTCTCCCGCGGATAAATATCATAATTTTGGAGAAAAGTAGGTATTACATTAGTCCGCGTCTGTCTGTTTTGCAGTAGCAATCGACCTTGTCACAGAAAAGAGTTTTATTATCAGAGTACTTACCTACTTGCAATTTTAATAAATCGCTAATAGCGTAGTAGAAGTGGCAATCGCCTCCATTAGATTTTGTGACTTGACTACAACTATCAAAAGGTTATAATATTCGAAACCTTCTGTTAATTCAATACCTACATTTTAAAATTTTCTTGATATTCTATCATTTGTCAAAAGTATAACATACAACTTGCATTTGTTCAAAATAATAAAAAAAAAACCTACAAAAATAAATGCCTTATTTAAAAAAAGAAAACGTCAAAAATCTAAGGTGACTAGTAAGTAATTCGTCTGCATTCAAACGGGGCACAAAACGATGAAATTTATACCCCGTGCTGACACCAGCAAAACATTGTGATCACCACCAATTACCACTGAACACTGCCTCCACAAATATCCCTACCTCCATCCTCCTCTAACGTACCAAAAACAGTGTTGCTATCCCTTTCGCACGTCACACAAAAGTGTTCATAATCATTTGCTTGATAGAACTAAAAAGTCGTATGTGTTTGAAGGGCTCTTATGAGTTGAACTTTAAGTGCAAGTCATAGGTTTTGAATTACAATGTTAATTGGTTGATTTCAAAGTAAATCTGTGTGAAACTAAAGTGATCTTTAATGTAATGAGCAAAGAATCGGTTTTTATTTGAATGGCGGTAAATAATATGCTCGTTATCAATTTAGTAACGAGATAATGACAGAAGTATTATGACGATAGCAATAAAGCTTACATTCCCTCGTGCAGTGGTTAGTACTAATAAAATAAAGTTTTGACTACACCCCGTATGGGAGGCGTGGCGATTGAGTTTACGCGCGAACATCGCGGCGTTCAGACGTATGGACGTCACAATTACGTTTAGTAACTTTTTAATTTAAGACTAGTTTTAATTTAAATAAAATCGAACAGTATTTTTTTGCCAGTGTTAAAGTGTGATATATTATACAATTTATTATTTTTAAATAAGATCATTCGAATTTTGAACTAAATCTTTGTTGTGCTTTTTTTTTAAATTTAAAGTCGTGCTGGCAAAGGACTGATAATAAGTTCTGGCAAAATAGAAGATAATTAATTTGACTTGAATTCAAAGGTGTCATAAAAAAATCCGTTATTACGTAATGAAGTATTAGTAAAAGGCTGTTTTCTTGTGATTTTCCGAACAAAAGTGACTGAAAATAAAACAGTGTGTGATAAACATGGAATCCAAAATAGAATTAGGAGAGACACAAACCCAGAAAAAAGTACCGAAACCATTCTCAATCGAATCGATAATCGGAGACAGAAAATCACCAGAAATCGATATAGAGAACAATATCTCTGAAAGTTCTAGAAATTCGGAAGAAGAAGAGAATGAAAGATTGGACGGATTAAACCAGATGCGTTATTACGCGCCATTTTTACAACAAAATGGCTTCCCGTTTTTACTTGGATACCCCGAGCCGTGGCTGTCGAGAGTGCTGGGGTCTGGGCCTCCTCCTGTGAGGGAGAGTAGAGAGGAAGAGAAGCGAGAGAGTCCTGTGAGCGTTGGGAGTGAAGCGGAGAGTGATGGGGGAGAAGAAACTAATCAAGGTTTGTAGATTATCATCATTCTGTTGCCCATAGACCAAATTTTCTTTAGTAGGTATATATTCTTCCATACTTGTCTATTGCTCATAATCTTAACAGTCACTTCTTTTCTAGCCATTTCATTACAAGGTTTGTAGAATTCACATTAAAAACCGATAGAATCTAGAATCTCTTTCTGTCTTTCGCTATACCTAATAATATCTGTCTACTACTTATTATTATTTAAAAGAATACTAGGTAACAGTGTAACCATAACACTTATATTCTAAAAATCTTAACACCAATATTAAAAACCAACTTACGAACTATAACTTAAAAATGAATAAGTATAGGTTCTTTTTTAAAACGTTGTCACATACTAGGGTTTTTCTCCTGCACCGTGGGTGTATTTACAAACATTTAAACTCACATACACAAACAGCCAGACCCGAAACAACTATCTGCAGGTCATACAAATATTTGATCCGTGCGGGGATCAAACCCGCCACTGCGCCAACCGTGAAGTCGGTTTATCATGGAAGATATCCAGATGTAAGTATGTGCTGAGTGAGTAAAGAGTTGAGCAGTGTGATAGCTCGAGCTGTGGGCTCAGCAGCCGCTCGACGTGTGTCAATTAGTCTATCAAAGTATGATTCCTAACCACGCTTAAATAAACTAGCTTCCGCCCGTCACTTCGCGTGGCATAGTCTGTTATATAGGGCTAACACTAAATTAGCATTAGAAAAAAAAAAACTTTCTGTCCCCTTTTCTTCCCTCTTTCTCCCCCTCATCTTACTTTAAAAAAAGGCCAATGCCGTCTACAAGGTCCCAACTATGTCACCACGAACAGAACGACACTGCCGCCTTGCTCGGAATCAGTGCTGTCGTCCGCGCACGACAGCACTGCTGGGCAGCACCTTAGTGGCAGCACTGCGGCAACTGCACTGCTATTTGTTGCCGAGTTCGAAATCATTCCTTTACATTTAAAATCTTAAACTGCTCCTCTGATCTCGCGATCGCAATCGTCACTGCAGAACACGTCCTGGTTCAATTTCCGTATCGGGCAAAATGCGATATTAGGTTTTTCAATTAGGAATTGCTCAGTATCAGCCCGGAGTTTGGAAGTTGGCGGTAAGATACCCCCGTGTCTCGGAAAGCTCGTTAAGCCGTTGTTCCTGCGCCTGATCTCTCTCCGGTCGTGTTGGATTGCCGTCCCATCGGACTATGGGAGTGAGGGAACAGAGAGTGCATCTGTGCCTGCGCACACACGTCTGCACTTTAATATCTCCCGCGCCGATGACTAATCTGCGCTGAGATTGACAACCCTGGCCGAAAACGGTCTAAAGCACTAAGTATATTCTTTTACATTTTCACAAATCCTCATCTGGTAAACATTTTCCCAACTACATAAATGTTGGGGTCGACATCCAGTCTAAACGGATGTCGCCTTTTATACGGCTATCACTCTAGAAGTTCCTACGGATCAAATCGTATAGGTGTACTAGCTGTGCCCAGCGGTTTCAGCCGGTGCTCATTTTAGGGGTCTGAAAAATAGATGTTGGCTGATTCTCAGACCTACCCGATATGTACACAAAATTTCGTTTAAATCGGTCCAGCCGTTTCGGAGGAGTATGGGAACGAAAACTGTGACACGAGAATTTTATATATTAGATGGACCTTATCACCAAACTTTGAACCTTGACCGACAATTTTTAAATGACAATTTTTTTATTGAGCTTTTTGACTGAGCGGTCGACTGCTGCGCTGCGTGTCGCGGGTTCGATTCCCGCACGAAACATATATTTATGACCTACAAGTAGTTGTTTCGGGTCTGGCTGTTAGTGTATGTGAGTTTAAATATTTGTAAACGCACGAACCATGCAGGAGAAATTCCTAGTGTGGAGTAAACATAAAAAAAATGATCCGTGCTTTTAATCCGTGACGACACATTTGGTGAGATTGATTCTGCTTAAAAACTTTTGGTTTAAGTAACGGCTGGTTATTCTAATCAAGTTTTATCGCTATCAAAAATCTCTTCAGCTTTATAATATTAGTATTATCTCTCTCTTTACTGTGTTTTAGAAAACATTTACTGATATAATCTCCATCGTTTGATGGTCTACCATAGTACCTACGCGATTTTAGCAAACTTGTGGTGTCTTTTACCACAAACGCCAAGTGAACTACAATTCATAAGGTTGTGGACACTGCAGAAGACAACTGTCAAGTCTCCAGACAAATACTCTCACTGTTTGTATTGGAGACTTGACAGTTGTCTTCCGACAAACTTTAAGGGATTTTCTCGATTAATTGAGGGCATATCCCTCGGGTAAAACGTACGAAAAACTGCGTGGTCCTCAATTGACCAGATTAAGACAATGTCTCAACTTTAAAAGTCTCTGTAACCTTGAGAGATTAGGTACAGAGACTTTTGCACCGTCCACAGGCCCGCAGAACTGAGGTTCTGCGGGCCTGTGGACGGTGAGCAATGGGTAGCTCACCGTCCGTCCGTCTATTGACGACAGGCCTGCGGGTTGTTCGAAAGAGATATCGCGGCCCCGGAACGTAAAGAGCAATAGAAGGAACATGGGTTGGTTTTAGTCAGTACAAGTCTGACACTCACCCCGCTCCGCCCAGAGCGAAGGAAGATATTTGATGATTACCCATCCGCAAAATAACCTCTCAATTAGTTTTGCATTTTTTTTAGGGTTCCGTACCCCAAGAAAAAAAAGGAACCCTTTTAGAATCACTTTGTTGTCTGTCTGTCTGTCAAGAACCTTTATTTCGGAAACGCGTGGAGGTATCGGGTTGTAATTAAAACCGTAAACGTCTGTGGAACTGTGAAAAAATCAACTCTCTAAAGCTAAAGATATGGTTGTTTATGTCGCAACTTTCGTACGGAACCCTCGGTGTGTGAGTCTGACTAGCATTTGGCTAGTTTTTGTTCTATACTTCATATCATACGCTTGTGTTTGGCCCAAATCGCTTAATGAGAAGCGATGAGGCCTAAAATGGTGTGGAATAAATCTATACTAATATTATAAAGCTGAAGAGTTTGTTTGAACGCGCTAATCTCAGGGACTACTGGTTGGAATTGGAAAATTGTTTTAGTGTTGGATAGTCCATTTCTTGAGGAAGGCTATAGGCTATATAACATCACGCTACGACCAACAGGAGCTGAGCAACGTGGGTGAAACCGCAGAGAACAGCTAGTTTATATACTAGCTGTTCCACCTTCGTCAAGAAATGGACTATCCAACACTAAAAGAATTTTTAAATTCTAACCAGTAGTACCTGAGATTAGCGCGTTCAAACAAACAAACAAACTCTTTAGCTTTAGGTAATATGTATTTATAATGTGGAATACATTTATTATAATTATATAGTAATATTTATAATTAGATGTGATTAGAGATATCATATTAATATTAGTCTAGTTTAATCCGGTGGTTCATCAGCATCGGCACCAATTAGTTTAGGTCTAAGTGTGCGAAATTAGCTAAGCTTAACATAATGAGGGCACTATACAAAAAAAACCAAACTCATTTATTTCAAATAGGCCAGTTACATTTTGTATTTTCAAAGTTTGTACTGTCGAAACATTGACAACAATAAAATGAAGCTACAGTCAGAAGGCATAATAACTGTGAAAGTACTGTAGTTGCCCATTCCAAAGCCTAGATCTCTATGGAGAAGAATGGGCAAGAAACTCCATGGACACTCTTTTAAATCAGAATATTGTTACAAAACCTTATTATGGTAAATTATGTGAGAACGATGTAGCAAGACGTGCACGTTAAAAGTGTCCATAGTAAAAAACAATAAGAAATTCAAAAAATAAAATAATTAATTGAAATAAGCCGTTGCACTTGAGAGATGACCACTCTGCCTTCACCAAGTCTTGCCTCCACAACAAAATGCTTTGAAATAATCGCCCAAAACATCTTCACCTAATGGATTTGGCCCCATCACCTTTCCCCGGCGATGAATCAAGTGGCATATAACAAATGGCCCTACTCACTATCGCGGCAGTGGTGCTATATTTCGGCCATTAGAAACACACCTTGGATAAAACGAAACTGTCATTGTTCACATTTAAAATGTGTGTAGTATTTAGTTGTCAAGGCTGGTAATAAACGCAACGTGTCAATCAAAATCAAAAGTCATTTATTCAAATTAGGCTGATAATCAGCACTTTTTGAACGTCACATTACAAGAGACAGTCCCACAAAAACGCCCTGCCCTTCGCCACTTCCTAGTGTTTTAGCTGGGAAGAAGAAGTGGCGGAACTAACTCCCCAGCAACACCAGTATTTTACATGGAACTATGCCTATCTGAGACTGGAGATGCAATGCAGTACATTCTATTAGGTTTTATGATAGACTAGCTTTAGTGCTTTAGCTTTAATTAGCTTTTGTGTTAGAAACACACCTTGGATAATACGAAACTGTCATTTAAAATGTGTAGTATTTAGTTGTCAAGGCTGGTAATAACGGGGTTGCGTCTTGTTCGAACGAGGCAATAGAAGAAACATGGGTGGGTTATAGTCAGTAAAAGTCTGACACTCCCCCCGCTCCGCCCAGTGCGGGGGAAGTTATTTGATGATTTCCCACCCCAAAAAAAGCATGGTTACCTATAAACGCAACGTGTCAATGTTTGACGACACAGTTGGCGAAGTGGCTGAGCAATCGACTGCTGCTCTGCGTGTTGCGGGTTCGATCCCCGCACGGTGCCAAAATTTGTATGGCCTACAGATAGTTGTTCCGGGTCTGGCTGTTTGTGTGTGTGAGATTGAATGTTTGTAAACGCACCCACGATACAGGAGAAATTACAAGTGCGGGGCACCGTTTAAAAAAAAAAGTCATAATCGCAAGATAATCGGGCTAATCGATTTATTCTCAAAAATCTTGGGACTATTTGCTTGAACCTCAACACAAGTCGATCACCAAACAGTCCTTCTATGAAATTGAGATCACAAATGAGAGATCAGAAGGGCTACTATGACATCTTATAGCAGTTCTTATTCCACTGAGGGAAAGAGATGGTGCTAGACACCCTGTATAGCTCTGTCCCTTTCCCTCAGCGGAATAAGTTCTGCTTTAACACATCATGGTAGGGTAGCAGCTATGAAATTGAGTAGAGGTAATCCTGATGGAATGCTTCACTTTGAAGTAACTTCACTGGCAACCTCTTGAAGCGAATTGAAAGCCCTTTCAGCGTCAATAAGAACTTCGGAACAAACATTTCGTCCTGAAATGAAAAGTATGCAACAAAACCCAAGTTTAAGCAGACACAGTGCAAAATAAAGAGGCAAATTTACATATTTTTCTAATACTTTCTCACACACTAAGTATCGTCTACATTTCGTTCTCATATCTCCTTTCGCAGGTCTGCTGGCAGAAATTTCTTAAGAAATAAGCAGTACCTTTGTACTCAAATCTTAAATGTTTTATCCTGTCTGGTTTACTGTGTGTACATAAATAGTTAAATAAATAAATAAATAATAAGAATAACTGCGTAGTATGTGTTCTTTGCACATTAGAAGATTTACCCCGAATACTGAAACGTCACTCAAAATTTAAGTCCCACTTAAATTTAACAGAGACTCAGAAGTGACGTTTGACCATACAAAATATAAAGTTTAAGAGCTGCTCAAATGTTAAGCAGCCCTCACATTTTGAGTGACGTTTCAGTATTCGGGGGTTAGGTCCACAATAATCAATTAGGTATGTGTAAAATCAAATCAAACTAATTTATTTGGATAACACAAGTTAATAGATGTTTCTAAAGGTTTAAAAGTATTATATTCTACTGAGGCGTGCAAATATAATAATATTGTCTATTCGTATTAAGTATTTTCTTATTAATCCAACAACGTTGTCATTAAATAAATAATAATAATAATAAATATCTTGGGCTTGTGTTATGGTAACCAGACAACTGATATACATACTTATATAATTTATAAATACATACATATTATAGATAAATCACACCCAGACACAGAACAAACAATCATGCTCATCACACAAAGTTTGTCCTGGGTGGGAATCGAACCCACGACCTCCGGCTCAGCAGTCAGGGCCACTAACCACTAGACCAACAAAACACTTAACATAAAGTTACATTCCACATTTATAAAATTTTTATTAAAAAGTAATAATAATGTTATGTTAATTACTTATACTAAACCTAAAAACACAACAAATATATTCAAATCAAATCATTTATTTCAATTAGAATTAGACCATTACAGGCACTTTTGAAAGTCAAGAAACAAAATGAAACTACAGTCCCGGTCACAAGGCATAATAACTTGTGAAAGTACTGTAGTTGCCCATTCCAAAGCGTTGATCTCTATGGAGAAGAATGGGCAAGAAACTCCATGGACACTCTTTTAAATTATAATATCGACGGTAAAAAGGAAGTAGGGCATAAGCGACATTTTGGTCAAAAATGAGTTTTATATGCCATCATACGTAAAATTTTCCGCTCTTTCAAATGCGCTTACTCCCATGGCTCTACGATGACTTTTTTGGCGTTTATGCCCTAGCAAAAAAAATCATTTTACTAGTATTATTTTTCGTAACCGACGAAAATTCAGATCATTTTTGCTACAAAGGTACTTGTACCCCTACAAAAATGACTTATTTTCGGTTTGTTGTCGGTAATGCTTTTTTACTTCATAAGGTTGTCGAGCTTTCGGTTGTTTATGCCTTTTAAGCTTTTCCCTCAAAAAGTACAAACGTTGTTTATAGCCTACTTCCATTTCATAATTTAACATAGCTGTGGCGCTTGTACCCTATATACAAAATTCATTTTCATATTACTCTGTCGGTTATACCCTATTACCATTCAGTACTTTATGACAGCTATGTAGGTTATGCCCTATTACCTAAATTTATTTTAATATCACACTGTTGGTTATACCTTTCTTCCGTTTACAAAATAAATACAGTTGTGTCGCTAATACCTTATTATTTAAATTAAATTTGATATCATGGTGTCGATTATAACCTACTTCCACGTTTTACAGTCGTTCTCATACGTCACATATACTGCAATAC
Source organism: Ochropleura leucogaster (assembly GCA_958449745.1). Classification (NCBI taxonomy): domain Eukaryota; kingdom Metazoa; phylum Arthropoda; class Insecta; order Lepidoptera; family Noctuidae; genus Ochropleura; species Ochropleura leucogaster. Next base: position 2,139,222 of record OY288227.1, read on the forward strand.
CCAATATAAATTTAATTACGAGTCGGTGCTTATGCCATTTGATATCACAAAAGTAGGTTTTAAGCGCGTCGCTTGTCTGAAAAACACTGCCGCGTGCTGTGACGGCGGCGAGAGAACTATAATGTTCGTTACTTTTTTTAAATGTTTAATACATGCACCTACCTATTACGGATACATACCAAGTTTTCGTAATTGATTCTTAAGTTATCTACTTACTAGCTTTTTTTTTTCGGGAGGGAAATCATCCAATAACTTCCCCCGCTCTAGGCGGAGCGGGGGGGCATGTCAGACTTGTACTGACTAAAACTCACCCATGTTCCTTCTATTGCCCTTTACGTTCCGAGGCCTTGGTATCTCTTTCGAACAACCCGCAACCCCGGCAGGCGGAGGCCCTGGCAAGCCCCTCTGCTTTGCTGACTCTCTTTGAGGCGCGCGTGAAACACGAACGCGCCGTCGACACAGCCTGTCGTCAATAGACGGACAGACGGTGAGCTACCCATTGCTCACCGTCCACAGGCCCGCATCTACGGTGGCCGGGAGTCGTCTCGCGGCACCCGGCGCCCTAGGCGTCTCCCGCGGCGGCTGGGTTGGCCTGATGTTCTCTCCGTCAAACGCCCGGCCCCCTCCTTTGCTAGCATTACTGCTTCGCAGAAGGAGGTGACCGCTTCCCATTCCCTCTCGCTCCGGACCTGAACCAGGGCCGGACGCGAGAGATCGCCGCCGCCGATCGCCTCCACGAGGGCACGGCGGTGCTCCGCCCAAGCTGGGCAGATCGCCACTGTGTGCTCCACCGTGTCCTCCGGGCGATCGTCACAATGGTGACACCCGGGCGCTTCCTCCCGCCTGATGATGTGCTGGAACCTCCCGAAACTTCCGTGTCCGGTGAGGACCTGCGTCAGGCGGTAGGTCAGGACGCCATGACGCCTCTCCAGCCACTTCTCAAAGAGGGGACTTACCGCCACTATTGTAGCGTGCCCTGCTCGGGGTTGCAACAGTCGCTCTCTCCATGCCACCATAAAATCGCACCGGAAGTCTGTCCGCTGAGCGGCAATCTACCGCGGCAACGGGTTTTCCCCCCGGTGCGGTGTAGTGCCTTCCCGCGCCACTCAAACAGGCGCGCGAGCACTATCACCTCCAGATCCCACGGTAGTAATTCGGCAAGAAGGCTCGCTGCCTCGCCGGAGATCAGGCGGTAGCCCCGGATCAGCCGTATGGCCACCACCTTTTGGGGCGCGTTCAGATAGTGGGCGGCCTGCCGCCCTAAAGAACGCGCCCATACCGGGGCCCCGTAAAGGGCCATGGACCGCACGACTCCGGCATAGAGCCTACGGCAGAAGGCGTTTGGCCCCCTCAGATTGGGCAGGAGCCGCTTGAAAGCAGCCCCCGTCCGCTCGAGTTTGGGAGCCAAACGTCGGAAGTGTTCCACGAAGTTCCACCGGCTGTCGAGGACGATGCGAACTTCTCCTACCGTCCAACTGGGATCCCGATGGTGGCGTGTTTCCGCGGCCATGAAATACCACTCGGGCCCATAGGCCTCGGATTTGTGCAAGGCCACCTCGAGACCCAGTAGCCGGATCCTCTCCGCGACTATCGCAACCCCGCGTGTCATGTTGTCGGCCGTCGCTTGATGCATCTACTTACTAGCTGCAGTATTATTGTTTCTAAAAATGATTAGCAGGTTGATACCTACCCACTTTTTTTAAGTAGCTTTGATTTTTCTTGATTAAAAAATATTAACAAAAATGTCTTTTTTTATTTAAAAACATCCTACTATCCGCTTGTTAATAAATAGGTAGGTAGGTGACATGAAAATCAGTATAATGACGAACTATCATCTTTTAAATCAACCATTAAGTGAAAATTTGAATTACTTGAACGGGTAGGGTATACTAAAACAGACCCCTAAGACTAAGGACTTTACTCTTTTTGAGTACTGACCTTAGTCTTTTTCTATAAAAATCGACGCCCTTAAATACTCATAAGGTACTTCACTCTATTTTACGAGTTAGGGGCCCAATTATTACAGTGTAGTGTAATACCCGTTTTAGCTCTTATTCTGATGAAGGATCGTGTTGGTTGCGCTACTTCATTATTTTTGGGGTGTCTTTTCACCTATATTTCCATAGACTCATGCAATGCCAAATGTTGATTATCCTTCTTTTCCTTTGCTTTCAAGCGACATTGTGTATCACTTATGTCTTATATCCTGTTATTGTTTTGAAAGCCGACTGTTTCTTATGCTCTATTATCTTTTATACAACTACTGTGAAAAGTACCTTATCCTTCTTTTCCTATAACTCTTATTTAACTGTCTAGTCTCTTATACCCTTTTACCTTGCGATGTGAGAAATCAGTATGTCTCTTAGGCTTCTTATCCTCTATTATTTTATTTTGTCATTTGTATCTTATGCCATATTTCCTCATTGGAAAATTAAAAGCTATTGTCATAAGCGACAAAAACCACGTTAAATAGCGTCAAATGATTAAACCTAAAAATACCTGTAACTGCTCCATTTTTTTCTGATTTTATAACTGTTTTAGTTTTCACGATATCTTAATAAATGACAAAAATACGTCGGTTTTTCTAAAATTTAAAACTTTGAACGGCTCTCCTGAACATTTCACTTTTTGTCGCTTATCCCCTATTTCCTTTTAACCGTCGATATTTTTACAAAATCGTGTTTACATCATTCGTGTTGAGATTATACGAATATGTGAGAACGATGCAAAAAGGCGTGCACAGCAAGAGCGTCCACAGTAAACAAAAAGCAAAATTTAATTTTAAATATAAATAAGTTTAAAAATGAACCGTGGTAGCTAAAAAATGACCAGTCCCAACTGACAGCGCCCGTTCACGAACATGACGTATGGATCAGCCCCATTCAGCTCGACCATTTTGAAGGGAGCTAAATGACCCGACACACCCGCCACCATCAGTGAGACATTTAAGTGAGCATGACACTATCAACCACCAGGGCTTCGTCAAGTCAATGATAATACATAGCACTCACATATGGGCTTAATAATTATACAATACTAGAGAATTGATTCTATTCATTGCAAAGATAGTCTTACAATCTTCTGCAGCTTCCACTATAGCTTCGGATACTAACCAATGAGTTTATCCCTATGCTTGTGGAGCAGGACTAGCATTGAGCCAAGCATTTTTATCATCAATATAATCCCCCAACTTATAATATGCTTGCCTACATAATGTGCGTTTAATACAAGATTTAAATTTCGTTTCATTCAGTTGAAGAATGTGGGGAGGTATTTTATTGTAGCATTTTAAACAGTACCCCATGAAAGATGAGTCTACTTTAGCTAACCTGAAACCTGGTTGAACTAATTGGTCCCTATTTCTAGTATTATAATTGTGTCTGTCACCTCTTTTACTAAAAAGATGTAAGTTTTTCCTGACATACATGATGTTTTCATAAATATATTGACAAGGTACTGTCATGATGTTAATATCCTTAAACTGTTCCCTTAAAGAATCTCGCCTACGTAGGTTATATATGGCCCTGATTGTTCTTTTCTGCAGAATAAATATAGACTCGATGTCTGCAGCCCGTCCCCAAAGTAAAATACCGTATGACATTATACTATGAAAATAACTAAAATAGACTAGTCTCGCGGTATCTACATCAGTAAACTGACGGATTTTTCTAACAGCATATGCTGCTGAACTAAGGCGTCCTGCAAGAGATGTTATATGCGGACCCCATTGTAGCTATTGTATTTCAATCAATAAAATACAATATGTTTATCTCAAATTAGTCTTTTATATTATATACTTAAGTAAATAAACATTTTTGGATTCGGAATGAATATAATTTCTTCTTAAATAGATAAAATAGGTAGCTTCGAGTAATTTATTATAAATCAGTGGTGCCATAAAAATCTGAAAAATAAATAACCCTAGTTTTCTTAAACTAGAAGAGCTAAGAGACAAAATTCACATTTCTCCTCCTGAGACAAATTGAAGGTCCTTCTTTGGTCAAAAAGAGTTTAGAATTATACATCTCGACTTCCAATCAAAAGAGTAAGAGAGAAGAGAAGGTCGTTTTCTAGAAAAAATATCCCTATCTTGATTATTACAATTTCAAAATCTAAATTGACTGAAAAGAATGCCCTTAGCTTACAAAATTCCCTTCCCTACAATTCATAGGCACTCACAGTTCACACACATTCCCCTAAACGTAGAAAATCAACAAATAAACCAATTAGAAATGGCTGCTTGACATTACAAAGGTTATGTTACGCCACTTGAACGCATCTGTAGCGTGAAATTAACGCATATCCGAACGCATCTGAACTATTTAGCTTTTGGCGCGAATTGTCTAAGTGACATCTGTCACTTTTTCTGTTGATTATTGTTATTAAAACGATTTCGTTTGTAGGTACCGTTTTTTGTTGTATATTTTACACTAGCTGCGCCCCGGGGTCACTCGCGTGGTGATAGAATACCTATACAATATATCTTTATGAATTGTAGCCTATGTGTTATTCTGATGTATCCTTACTAATATTATAAAAGCGAAAGTGAATTTGTTTGTTTGTTATCTCTTCACGCCTTAATGGCTAAACCGATTTTGATGAAATATGGTACATAGACTATTTAATTTGGTTATATTTGGTTTTTTAAAAGCAGTGGGGTACGAGGGAGAAAGAGGGAAGAAAAGGGAAAACTTAGCTTTACTATTACAAATCAATAAGGCGCAAGGGCAAAAACTTCAGGTAGCAGGTACCTGCAAATCAGGAAAGGAGAACAGTGTTACCTCGAATTAAACGCGAGCAAAGCCGCGGGCAAAAGCTAGTAAGCTATATTATTGTAAAGTTTCATTAAAATCCATTCACCGTAGACCGCCACTGTGTGCTCCACCATGCCCTCCGGGTGAATGTCACAATGGTGACACCCGGGCGTTTCCTCCCGCCCGATGATGTGCAGGAACCTCCCGAAACTTCCGTGTCCGGTGAGGACCTGCGTCAGGCGGTAGGTGAGGACGCCACTATTGTGTGTGTGCGCTCTCTCCATAGCGGATAGCTCAGCAGACAGACCTCCGTTACGATCTCTTGGTGGCATGGAGAGAACCTACCCTTAATATTGTAGATGACAATATTCAACTCGTATTTCTTACCTAGGTTCTATAGGGTAAAATCAACCCAGCTGCCGCGGGAGACGCCCCGAGCGTCGAGCGGCGCGAGACGTTAATCGGGCACCGTAGATGCAGGCCTGTGAGCTACCCATTGCTCACCGTCCGTCCGTCTATTGACGATAGGCCGTGTCGACGACGCGTTAGAGTTCCACGCGCGCCTCAAAGAGATGTCAGCAAAGCAGAGGGGCCTGCCAGAGCCACCGCATGCGGTTGCGGGTTGTTCGAAAGAGAGACCGCGGCCTTGGAACACAGGACAAAAGAAGTAACATGGATGGGTTTTAGTCAGTAAAAGTTTGACACTGCTCCCCGCTCTGCCCAGTGCGAGAGAAGTTGTTCGATGATTTCCCATCAAAAAATAATCGAGAGGGTTCAATATGACGCACGCAGAACATTATACTAGTAGCTACATTGAATGATACGAGGCTTTTTTTTGGGGTGGGAATCATCAAATAACTTCCCCCTCTCTGGGTGGACCGGAGGGGAGTGTCAGACTTTTACTGACTAAAACCCACCCATGTTCCTTCTATTGCCCTTTACGTTCCAAGGCCGCGGTATCCCTTTCAAACAACCCGCATGATACGAGGCTAGAAGAGGTATTTAACCGTATAGTTCGGTACGGGGCCCTTCGGGGGCTCGACATTCAAACCTCCGCTGGCTCGGTACTGGCCGCGAAAGGGGCCGGACATATAAGTCAAACGACCTCCTCATTAGTTTTGTAAATATTTTATACTAATTTCCGCCCGCGATTTCGTCCGCGTGACATAGTTACTTTTGGGTTAACGCTAACTTTAACCCGCGTAATAATCGAAACATTTTTTTTTATCCTCTTTTCTTTCCTCTTTCTCTCCATTTTTTCACGTTTTTAGCTTATACCCATTTAGTTTTTTTACAGAGATAGTTAGGACCCTGCTAACTATCTCTGTAAAAAAATTCATCAAAATCGCTTTGGCCATTTAGGCGTGAAGATGTAGGTAACAAAAAACTAAGAAACAAATAAACTCACTTTCACTTTTACAATATTAACTAAAGATTCTGGTTCAAAAATGTTATGATAGTGCATTAATTAAGATAGTTGAATAAAAGTCTCATATGTAAACTCTTTTAAAAGTTCATTATTTATTGCTTCAATTAATGTTATGTGTTAAACCTACCTACATGGGCATTCCAGAATCGTCAGAAAATAATTGAATAAGACCTATGAGACGCTCCGACGGGCGGCAGATTAGAAGCTACCATTGCAGTCTTTGGTACTAAAATCATCATTTTCCTGCCCTTGTCCCATCCATTTGTAGTCGGCGCAACACGTTTTCTTCTTCCATTCTCCCCTATCAGACGTCACGGCGGCATCATTTACTCCTATCTCCTGCATATCATTCCTTACACAATCCATCCATGATATCTGAGGCCTTTCTTTCGCTCTGCGTCCATCAACATTCAGATCCATCACTATTTTAGTCACATGTACTTCATCCCTCCTCATTACATGTCCATACCAAGACAAACGACTCCTTTTCAATTTTTCTCTAACAGGCTCATACTCATTTCCTAAATAAATAAATTTGCTAGAAGACGCTCAACACGTTTCAAGCCACTTGGTTTGTTTCAAACAAGACAGTCGGCAGAAAATATACCAGGGTACCGCTAAAACCAACAAGTAAACAAAAAGATCAGCTATACGCCACATTGATTCCCAATTCATCAGTCATTCGAGGAAAACTGCCAAAGTGACAGAGTGAAAATTTAAACTGAAATGAAACGTGACCGCCATTTTGAACGGACTGTTTAACGTAATCGATTCATCTGATTCGACTAAAATGCATTCTACATCACAATCGATTTAACTCGCCGCTCGTACAATTTAATTTAAAATTCGAAACGCGATCGCGCGGGACTTTATGCGTCTACAAAGTTTGCTTATGCAGTTGTATTGTATATTTCCCGTTCGAATCGTTCTTTTTTGACGGCAAATTAAAGATGGCGGATTTTACAATTCATTTGGCGCTCTCGATAACTGTCAATCGCTGTTCTGTCGTAAGGAATAAATATATTTATTTGCTATAGGGATCCTTTATCGTGGTTTTCATGGAAACTGTTGAAGCGGTCGGTATTTTAGAAGTGTCTACGTGTTTGCCAGCACGTATTTAAATCAAATCAAATCAAATCAAATCAAATCAAAAGTATTTATTTGCTAGAATATGGTACATAAGGTGTTACATTAAATTGGATTCAGCATATCCTGCCATAATATGACGTGCAAATTTATGTCTTTACAGTCGGTATGTGTATTTAGTAGCTTAATAGATATTTTATTGTGATTTTAAAGAACTTATTACCTGTTTCTTGGAAAAAGTTGTTTGCTTGCGTCAGTTTTTTTGAAAGCAGACGACTTGTCTTAGTGTGGTTAGCAAACCAAGAGTCAAGAGATTATAGTTGAAATCACGTCAATTCGTGACGGGCTTTCAAACAGACACACACATACACTTTCCCATTTATAATATTACTAACTTTTGCCTGCGGCTTCGCTCGCGTTAAATTCAAAGTAACACTGTTCCCTTTTTCTGATTTGCAGGTACCTGCTACCTGTAGTTTTTGCCCTTGCACCTTATTTATTTCAATAGCATTGCTAAGTTTTCCCTTTTCTTCTCTCTGTCTCCCTCATTTCTCACTTTAAAAAAATGTTAACCTATGTCCGTCTCCACGGTGCCAACTATCTTTGTACCAAAATTTATCAAAATCGGTTTAGCCGTTAAGGCGTGAAGACGTAACAAACTCAATGTCGCTTTTATAATATTAGTAAGGATTATGGATTTCTGTGATGCAAATAACGTTTTTCCAGCTACGCATTTAATATGTCGACAATCCAAACGGGGTGTTATGTAAATAGTTACTGTTTACGTAAAGTATAAGTTGTCGTAAGGCGAATCCATGACGTCTTAAAGCAGAACTTATTCCACTGAGGGAAAGAGACAGAGCTATACAGGGTGTCTAGCACCATCTCTTTCTCACACATTAATAAGAACTGCTAAAAGGTGTTATGGTAACCCTTCTGGGCCTATTTGGCGCAGCCGTGAGACACACTATCAGCTTTGTATTGGAACGAAGTTCCTTATCGTGCGTTGCTAGACGGAAAAAATTAAGACCAAAACTTGCAACGACACTTTTTGAAATAGTTGTAAGTCGCGCGTCGGGCGCGTGTTTCTCTATCTGTCTCTCTCTCTCTGTTCTTATAGAAAGCAAGTTATGTTCGTTTTGTCTTTCTATTTCGCATTGAACAGCGTGGTGTCGCGACGATTATTTTTGTTGAGTGTATACAGTTTTTTTTTACATAATCCTTCCTAATATTATAAACCTCTTCACGCTTTAATGGCTCAACCGATTTTGATGAATTTTGAAGAGATAGTTGGGAACGAGGAGACGGACATAGATTAATTTAAAAAAAAAGTGGGATGTGAGGGAGAAAGAGGCAAGAAAAGGGAAAACTTAGCGTTGCTATTACAAATCAATAAGGCGCAAGGGGAACTGTGTTACCCCGAATTTAACACGAGCGAAGCCGCGCGCAAAAGCTAGTAAATAATAACTTTCATTTCCTCCCTTGACTCTTCTCAAGATTTTTTTTTCTTTACTCTCTTACATGTATCAAGTAAGTACCTTAAATCCCTTCAGCCCAAACAAACGCAATTAACTCAAAACAAAGTTTCGAATTTCTTACAAAAATCTTCAAAACCACATCAAGTCCTTTTCACCCTGGCTGCTCACCCCAACAATCTAATCATTACAGTTTGTCCACCAAAGGGCGTGGCGCTGACTCGGCTCTCGGCTCTCGGCGCTCGGCCGTCGCTTTTTATCGTCCATTCGGCCCCGAGGTTATGACTGTGCAAAAACTTAGGGAGAAATTGACATTGACGAAAAACATGATTTGACAGCGGGTAGGGACGCTTCTCTTGTTTTGTTAAGTTGCGTTTTTTTTTAAAAAAGAACGAAAGAAACGAATCTTTTCTATTTGTGAAATTTGAGTTAGCTGGTTTAGGACCGACTTTAAAAAATATGGAGGAAGTTCTCAATTTGACTGTATGTTTTTTTTCTTGTATTTTTATATGTTATTCGATTTTTCTGTCAATTAAAAGCTGACTCTCAAAATTATTTTTATAATTTAAAGGGCATACCCCCGAGGTGGTCCCATATCCGCTTTATTTTAAAGACTAGCTGGCGCCCGTGGCTTTGCCCACGTGATATCGAAAAAAAGTTATTCAATGTGTTATTTCAGACTATAATCTACCTGTGTGCCAAATTTCATTAAAATCAGTTTAGCCGTTTTGACGTGAAAGAGTAACAAACATCCATACATCCATCCTCACAAACATTCGCATTTATAATATCACTAGCTTTCGCCCGCGGCTTCGCCCGCGTTAAATTTGGGGTTATACAGTTCCCCTTGTGCCTCATTGATTTGTAATAGCAACGCTAAGTTTTCCCTTTTCTTCCCTCTTTCTGCCGCACATCCCACTTTTCTTTTAAATAAAAATTAACCTATGTCCGTCTCCTGGTTCCCAACTATCTCTGTACCAAAATTCAACAAAATTGGTTTAGCCATTAAAGCGTGAAGATGTAACAAACAAACAAATAAACAAACAAACAAACTCACTTTCGCTTTTATAATATTAGTAAGGATATTATAGTAAGATATTTTCCCAGCTTTGATTCAGTAAGCTTCCAATCTAACCGAATGCAAATGAAGAATACCAGTATTTTACAAGCAACGACTGCATAACCTAGTTAGTACTGGGTAATACGATACCCCATTAATTGTCAGATTTTGACGGTCACATATTTACAAATGACAACCGGGATCAACAGCATAACATTGTCATGATTTCCGAGGTACGAGTACGAAGGAATCTCGGTAAGTAACGAGTGGTCACCTATCCACAGACAACCTGGGTAAGCGCGGCTTAATGTAAAGGCCAATCCGAGCGTCTGCTATTATTTAGCCACTAGCTCCCCCTATATATTTACTAAATAGGTATTTCATAATTATTTTTCCTAGTCCTAATCAAAATCTGTACAATCTTATACTCTCTACCTCTTAGAACTAGACAAAAGTTCATAATCACCTAAAACGAAACGACATTACAATAAAAAAAAAATCGCCTAAACGATCGACCATAAACTTCCCGCCGCCATTACTGCGGAAAGCGCGGGAAATGGGGGAGACCAATGACTAATAGCTCTGTTGACAGATACAGACGTATTATTTTTTAATAGTTTTACGCTATTTTCTCGGTCATTGATTTTAAAAGTAATAGCAGTAGAGTCTGATACTCATCTTTATCTGGCTTTTCTCAACTAAGCGGCTTCATCCGCGTTACGATAAAAAAAAGTATGTGACATTTACCCTGTGACATTTCATCAAGACCTTTCAGCCGTTTTGACGTGAAAGAGTAACAAACATACATCCGTACATCCATCTATCTATCCTCACAAACATTCGCGTTATAATATTTTATTACTTAGGATATTGTATGATCGGTCTAAATTCTAACCGGGTGTAACTAGAAACTTTACGTGGGATGAATGTCGATTTGAGTTCCACAAATAACTGACTGTCTATAACGACTGTCAAATTTATACATATGACAGCCAGGATCAATGTCTTAACGTAAGTACTATCCGGGGCACGACGGATAGAAACTCGGTAGATAATATATGATCCAATCATGGACCGACTTTGGCACTACCACGCTACTTAACTTGGAAGATCAATATGTGTGACTTTTGTTATTAGTGGCAGTACATTTGAACAAGCCCACAAGCTTGGCTACAAATCTTCAGAATTTAAGGTTTCTGAACAGTTTGCTTGCCTTATTGACTTGCCATATTGGTAGTCTTTAGTTTTTATTTAGTAACTTTGTAACTAATTCCTATTTTCTTCTCCAAACTCATAGCATTTTATAAATTAGACCTTTACAGACACTTTTGAAAGTCAAGAAACAAAAGAAAGCTACAGTCAAAATAACTTGTGAAAGTACTGTAGTTGCCCATTCCAAAGCGTTGATCTCCATGGAGAAGAATTAGCAAGAAACTCTATGGATACTCTTTTAAATCATAATAATTTAACTCCAGGCAACGACTCCGAACCCGATCCAGAGGATTCAAGTACGGATGCAGCACGAGAGAGCAAGGCGCGCAGAAGAAGAACAGCCTTCACGTCAGAACAACTGCTCGAGTTGGAGAGAGAGTTCCACGCCAAGAAGTATCTGAGTCTAACTGAGAGGTCACAGATAGCTTCTGCATTGAAGCTTAGTGAAGTGCAGGTGAGAAACAAGAACTGTAGGGTTACCATGACATCTTATAGCAGTTCTTATTCCTGTGTTAGAAAGCGATGGTAAGGCAGCAGATAAAGATTGAAATAGTTGACGCAAGTATCACGATCTGCTACCCTACCATGACGACTTAAAACAGAACTTATTCCAGTGAGGGAAGGAGACAGAGCTATACAGGGTGTCTAGCACCATCTGTTTCTCACACAGGAATAAGTACTGCTATAAGATGTCATGGTAACCCTACCGTATGAAAACAAAGCGTGCCAATTTTTGTCTACCTACTATTACGTCTTATGCACTAAATTTTAGTGATGTGACGTCTATTTAGTTATTGAAGACAGTTTTTACAATTTATTACACGCAATTAACGTGCATGCGATTTTTGTTCGTAAGTTGTTCAAGCGAAGTGGCTCGCAGTAGTTATACTCTTGTGTTATGTATATCTATGGAAACAAGCTTATAGTATAAAAGCATTTGAAAAAACAGTCTTTAAAATATCACTATCATCATTGAAGGGCTAAGTGGACAAAGTTGTTATCTGACAAAATTTAAAAATCCGACTTATTTGGTTGAACATAGGTTTTAACTGATGATAAATCGGCTCACGAACTTAAAACACGCGATTACTTCATCGTTACAATGTAACGATTTTGTCAGATAACACCTTTGTCCACTTAGTCCTTCCATTCTCCTGCCCAGTTATTTAAACACACACCCTGTACAGGGTGACATTAACCGAAGTCCTCATCTATGCATTCTACATATACATCAAACTAAGTTACTCTACGCAAAATGAAAACCATAACTTTAACTTTCGATCCTCGCACGGAACAAATATTTGTATGTCTTACAGGTAGTTGTTTCAGGTCTGGCTGTTTGTGTATGTGAGTTTAAATGGTTGTAAACGCACCCACAATACAGGAGAAATTCCTAGTGTGGGGGCAAAGTTTTTTTTAAAATAAAATCTTTGGTTTCAGCTACCCTACCATGAAGTCTTAAAGCAGAACTTATTCCGCTGATGGAAAGAGACAGAGCTATAAAGGGTGTCTAGCACCATCTCTTTCACTCAGTGGAATAAATTCTGCTTTAAGACGTCATGGTATCCCTATAGATAACAGTTTTGAATCTACTCTTCCTCTCATACTGGTAGAAATCTCTCACAGTATAAACTACAAGATACTTCTTCATCATCTTGTCTTGATTTTAATTTGAATTTATCTTTCCCAGGTAAAAATATGGTTCCAAAATCGTCGAGCAAAATGGAAACGGGTAAAAGCCGGCCTCGCATCCGGGAGTCACTCAAGCAAAAACGGATCCGGCACAAAAATAGTTGTCCCCATACCCGTTCACGTGAACCGGTTTGCGATCCGAACTCAACATCACCAGATGGAGAAGCAGAATTTACAATACAGGCTTGAAAGACAACAGCCTTTGCCCGGAAGTCTTCTACAATCACAAACGTCAGCTTTTTTAAGTGCAACAAAAATCGATCCGAATAATCGACTAGATCGGGAACCGATTGTGAATGGTCGCAACACTATGTTTGACGTTTCAATGCCTGGTCGTATGGCGCCCATGAGTCAAGTGAATTTGAGACATTTTCAAAATGGCCGACCGAGTTAATTTTCGGTTGCATATTTTTGTTAATGAACCACGGTTTTTTTGGAGCTTGATAACTTATAATTGCGATTAGTTATTCGTTAACAAATGCAAGTACCTACATTTCTTAAAAGCCTAAAATAACTCCTTGTTTGCTTTAAAATGATCAAAATGATTGCGTTTTCTAATGCCTGCTCTCTCACTGAGACAGACGCGTCTACGGACTTTAACAAACAGACACAGACTGCTACAGACATTAGCCGATGGATCTTCACGAGCCGACCATACGTCTGTAGGTCAATCAGCTACCCCACTATGACGAACAGTGAACAGTACCAATGAAGGACAAAGACAGCTATACAGTATGTTTTGTCCCATCTGTTTGTCATACTGGAATAAGAACTCACTGTTTTAATAACCCTACTGTCTGTATTCATTGTCGACAGACGCAACTCAAAATCTCGCAACACTCAAAAAATGGATGTTGATACCGTACCTGCCATTAATATTTCGTTAGTGCTCATATTAGCCATTGTAGCGTACGAGAAAAGTCGGCAAGAAGCACGGTGTACGCTCTGTAGCAACTCTGACGTGCGGACAGCCGCCGCGTGAAACCCATTGTTGCATGGCACAAAAGCCGACAATAACGTGATTGGTGCCAACGTTGAACACCTACCATAGACGAGCATATTACCCGGCCTCCACGTCAGCGATCGTGAGATCTGAGCACGATTCTGTTGATGTGTAGAGGAGGCTTTATAGGTATTCACAGAATGGTTTACCGAACAAGGGCAGCTTTTACAAAATCATTATAAAATATGTCATCATCATTTTCCTACCTTTGTACCATTTTATTTGGCCCAACACGTTTTCTTACTCCATTCTCTCCTGTCAGACGTCACGGTATCATTCACTCCGTTTTTCTTCATATTATTCCTTACCCAATCCATTCATCTTTTTTTTCTACCATCAAAATTCATATCTATTACTCTTTTAATCACATGTGCTTCGGCCCTTCACATTAAATGTCCATACCAAGACAAACGACTCCCTTTTATTATAAGATATGTATTTTGTTATTAAACTATCGCAGATTAATATTATGTTTTGTGGGAAAGAGACAGAACTTTACAAGATGTATATCTCCATCTCTGTCCCACACGACATAGACAGATTAATAATACAACATTATGACGTCACGCCACTGAATGAAAACTCTTGTTCAGCTGTCTTCGTATCAACTTAAAAGTGTCAAGACGCAATGATTGCAGTAAAGTTATGAAGCTCCTGAAACCAAGTAGTTTAGACATAGATGTAATTTAATGTGTATAATATTTAAGAATATAAAAAGCAATGCCTATAATGTCAAATTATTATCGATATTAAAGAATGTGTGATCAAGTTTCTGTGATTTTATTTATATTGCGTGTTGCAGTTCCTGCCGGGGTTACGGGTTGTTCGAAAGAGATTCGCGCGGCCCTGTATCACAAAGGGAAAGAGGAAGAACATGGATGGGTTTAAGTCAGTAAAAGTCTGGCACTCCTCCACCCAGAGCAGGGGAAGTTTTATTTAACAGATTGAAGTGATTTCCCATCAGCAATGAAAAAGTCCTTATTCATTTTGATAAAAAAAACTCAACTCGATTCGGGGTCCTAGCTAAAGTATATATTGTTTTAAAAATACTGTAGGTTGAACTTTTATATTCCGGGGACGCACTTTACAGAAAGAGGTGACCGCTTCCCATTCCCTCTCGCCCCGGACCATGGACTGAACCAGGGCTGGACGCGAGAGATCGCCTCTATGAGGATACGCCACAATGTGCTCCACCGTGTTCTCCGGGCGATCGTCAAAGTGGTGACATCCGAGTGTTTCCTCCTGCCCGATTATGTGCAGGAACCTCCCGAAACTTTCGTGTCCAGTGAGAAACTGCGTCAGGCGGTAGGTGAGGTCGCTGTGGCTCCCTCCCAGTCCTAAAAGGGGACTTATCGCCACTATTCTGTCGTGTCGTGCACGGGGTTAAGGCAGTCGCTCTCTCCATGCCACCATGAGAATGAATAAAGGCTTAGGAAAAGCTTTAAAAACATGAGATTGAAAATTAAGAAGCCATAATTTATCAAATTGATATGGTAACTAACGTTTAAAAAGGGATATTTACGATGTTTTCAATTTTATTTCTGCTCTGAAATATCGTTAATTCAACATGAATATTAATGGTAAATATCTGGAGTTATAGGTTTCAAGAATCGACGTGAGTATTAAAATAAAAATAGGCCAATACGCGACAAGGGCATACTTTGAAACGACACTTTAGACGACATGATTGGCGCAGTGGCTAATCGTTTGACTGCGCATGGAACGAATATTCGTAGACCTACAGATAGTTGTTCCGGGTCTGGCTGTTTGTATGTGAGTTTAAATGTTTGTCAACGCACCCACGATATGGGAAAATATCCAAATGCGGGGCAATGATTTCTAACAAAAATAAATTGTCTATGGGGACCTATGGGAACATTTTTTAGGAAAACAATGTGCAGTTTACAATTTATAATTATAATTCATTTTAGGTATACTATTTACATTAACTTGAATTTCGGTAGGTAGGTTTTAATAGAACACTGAAAGAGCTGGAAAAGAGTGGGGGAGGCCCAGCAGTGGGCCAGAATAGGCTTAAAAAAGAGGTATTAATAAAAGGGAAATCGTAAGTAATTTTGCTGGAATATAATCAGTCTACTAAAGGTAGATACTTCGTGAAAACCATATTTTGCAAGTTCAAATAAGACTTATCCCTAAAAATCAACTTAGTTTGGAACCACTCTACAATTGCACCAAAACCGCAGGGGGCGTGTCTGACAAATATTTCTCTTTTCAAACATCACCTACAATCTAAAATAAACCTTATCTTAAGTAACTAAGGTATATTACTAAGATTCCATGTAAAAAGAGCTACATTATTTTCAGAACACGCTTTGATAAAATCTATACTGGACACGCTATTCAATTCTAAACCCTATCTTATTTCCAATTAAAGTTCAATTTATTTGAAATCAAGTAATACCTAGTCTGATAATATAGTGTGGCTGCAAAAAAATATACTTTGAGACGAACATATAAGGTTTATTTTAAATTGATTTTGGGTCCATCGCGCTATCAATGCTGTCATTCACAGACTGAGATTGTGCTTGCCCTTTGATATTAAGTATACCTCCTTTATTTATTTGAATTGAGTAAGTACCTTTGTAGTTTTATATTAGACTAGCTTTCGCCCGCGGCTTGGCCCGCGTTAAATTTGGGGTAACACAGTTCCCCTTGCGCCTTATTGATTTGTAATAGCAACGCTAAGTTTTCCCTTTTCTTCCCTCTTTCTCCCTCACATCCCACTTTTTTCAAAAAAATATTAGCCTATGTCCGTCTCCTGGTTCCAAACTATGTCTGTACCAAAATTCATCAAAATCGGTTTAGCCATTAAAGCGTGAAGAGGTAACAAACAAACAAACTCACTTTCGCTTTTATAATATTAGTAAGGATGTCGTATAATATACCTACCCAGATAAGCGGCAATAACCTACGGACAGCACAGTTGGCGCAGTGGCTGAGGGATCGACTGCTGCGCTGCGTGTCACGGGTTCGATTCCGACCTGCAGATAGTTGTTTTAAGTCAGTTTAAATGTTTGTAAACGCGAAAGAAATTCCTAGTATGGGGCAGAGTTTTTATTAAAAAAAAAAAAGAAAAGGAATAAGAACTTTAAAATTAACCGGCTGAGTGCGAGTCGGAATCGCGAACCGAGCGTTCCGTACAAACTTGCAACATATACGGAAACTATACTACAACTAAATAGACTTAGGGGGCTGATTTTTCAGCTCCTAGGGCCCACAGACATGAGTATCTGGTTTTGACGGGCCTGTTGGTCCAGTGGTTAGTGGCCCTGACTGCTGAGCCGGAGGTCGTGGGTTCGATTCCCACCCAGGACAAACTTTGTGTGATGAGCATGATTGTTTGTTCTGTGTCTGGGTGTGATTTGTCTATAATATGTATGTATTTATAAATTATATAATTATGTATATCAGTTGTCTGATTACCATAACACAAGCTCTGCTTAGCTTGGGGTCAGATAGCCGTGTGTGAGTTGTCCCAAGATATTTATTATTTTTATTTATTAATTTCATCTCTATAACTTCACGCGTTCCTGAGTTAAAGGGTCTTGACAGACAGATCTACGGGACTCCACAAAACCGCTGTTACTTAGGGTAAAGTCGG
This sequence comes from Ochropleura leucogaster, assembly GCA_958449745.1. NCBI lineage: Eukaryota > Metazoa > Arthropoda > Insecta > Lepidoptera > Noctuidae > Ochropleura > Ochropleura leucogaster. The sequence continues at coordinate 2,156,555 of OY288227.1, forward strand.
GATAGATCCCCGATTGTAAAATTACTCGATTCATAGCTTGATTCGCTTGCTATTTTATTTCATCTATCGATAAGATTCTCCAACTGCTAAGTGGACTGTGTGTTTTGGCTCTGTGCGATTGCATGGAAAGGCAGTGTGCGATCTAAGTTTTATAGGTACCTATAAATTTTTAACATCATCATCATTTTCCTGCCCTTGTCCCATTTTATTTGTGATCGGCGCAACACGTTTTCTTCTTTCATTCTCCCCTATCAGACGTCATGGCATCATTTACTCCTTTCTCCTTCATATCACTCCTTACACAATCCATCCATCTTTTCTTTGGCCTTCCTCTCGCTCTCCGTCCATCAACATTCAGATCCATCACTCTTTTAGTCACATGTCCTTCATCCCTCCTCATCACATGTCCATCCCAACAAACAAAAAATCCTCTCATAGTGGCTAAAATTGCCAAAAATAATTTACTTATAGGAGCCGTATTATCGCTAATAAGGGTGCGTTTGGGCACAAATTACAAGAACAATAACCTCATACCCCCCTTATAATTGCTATACTGTTAGCTTCTTTTTCTTATACGTATTTTATTGTAGCAAGCAACAAGGGGGTCGAACTAATAAAAGCAAAAGGATTGCTCTTAAAAGGCTAATACACTTATAAGAGACATGTTGAACGCGTTAATAAAGCCAAGCAACCTTATACATGTTTTATCATGGCGAGCAACAAGGGAGTAAAACTTAAAGCGGCAAGACAAATTCTATTAAAAAGCTGCCAGTGTTTAAGATTCTACAACAAGTTTTTTGTTGAGTGATTTTTTACAGTTAGGCAGCGGCAACAAGTATTTTAAAGAAAACAAGAACCGGTAAGTCATTAATTTCATTTATTTTTTGTAGTGTACCTGAATCCGAGAGTATATTATGCTTGTTTATTGTGAAAACTGTCGGGGAATTCAAATGTATGATAAAATGTGGTACAAAAAGTGTAATTATATCAACGCGCCCTTGAATTTGAGTAGTTTTACAGCAAAAATGTGAATAACTATTAGGTCATGTTTTTTATAACGCTTTTACAAGGGTAATAGCATTCTCACATCGTCTATTCGATCTCTTTAAGATTATAAGCTCTGTAATGGCAATATTTGTTCCTTATGCTATCGCCATTTTATCTATCGTTAGGGTTCCTTTCATTATTCCGTAGATATATTAATATTAGCTATATTACATTTTAGGTATTATTACAATGGTCGTATTTACAGACGTTTACAAATTTAAAAAAAGAGAAGATCTCACTGTCCAAAACAAGAGATGGCCATGGAATTGGACACATTTTATTGTACGAAGAAAATGTTTTCATTGTAAATATCAGACTTTTTCAAACATACCTTCACACTTTGTGATTGGTCGAAGTTCAATACCTACTCATCCAAAATGTATGGAACAGCTAGTTTTTTCGCGTTTATTGAGCTGGCCGCAATTTTTGGAATAAAAATATGTATTTAGTATAATAATATGTTGTTTTTTTTTCAGATTCATCAATAATGCCAAGGGAAATCAAAACTATCTGCAGTTCCAAGCAATTGGGATATCGATGGCGTTCTTTACTGACCCAAATATAATGAAAACAAATAAAAAAGAATTGCAAAGTGAAGAGATCTGATTTTCTAACTTTTCACGAAGCAGAGAAGTAATTAGACAAAATGTGTAAGAAGTCTGAAACGGAAACAGATACTCTGGTCATTTCAATTGTACGACAAACCAAAAAGATACGGCGCTTGAAAAAATTGTAATACGTTATGTAATATTTTTAATAGATCACTCAAAGCCATATGAGAAATATTATTTTTACTGCCCAGTCTCTGATATCACCACAAATATCCATCTTATTCAACTCTTCAATTAAATTTATGTCTACTTCACTACTACTACTGTTATATTCTTCCTCACTGATTTCCTGTACTTTATTGTCATCTTCCATAAAATTATTTACGGAACCCTCAAGTGATTTGTTGGTATCAGCTTGGTCATTTTGTAGCATTATATTCGTAACAGTAGAAGTGGTGGCTGTATTGTTAATCATGTTTTCGTAAACTTGTTTAACTTTTTTTCTATAGCCACCACTCCTCTTAAACTTCTTCCAATCTTGTGAATCCATTTTTTATGTTATTGTAACAGTAAACATTTCTGTTGCATTTCCAAAATGGCCAAAATATGACAGATCAAGTTAGATAAAATATTTTAATATGACCACCTAGAGAATAATACCTTTTTAATGACTATATAAGTGATTATGGATTGCTTTCATTCTTGTAAAGACCATATAAAATGCTGTAATTTTTTTGTTGGGTAGACATCTTATAAAATGCTCTTATGAGTTTAAAAGTATCATAGTTAGCTTATGCATTACTGTTATAAGAACAATTAGCCAAATGAAAAGCTTTTATAAGGATTTCAATATTATATGGCTTAAAAGCATTGTAAATACTCTTATAAGAATAACACATTTTCAATCCTTATAATAACCATGTAATTTGGACTTGTTATGCTTAACCCAACCAAATTATAAGAATAAAGGTAATATTAGCTAAATCTTCTTATATCGTGCCATTATAAGGAACATTGATATAATGAAAGCGATTTTAAAACCTCTATAAGAGATTAGACCTTAAACATATAATTTTATAAGAGTATCTTGTTTGTTGGGATACCAAGACAAACGATTGCCTTTCAATTTTTCTGTACCTAACAGCCGCAACTTTCAAACTTCCTCGAATATATTCATTCCTTACTTTATCCATTCTTGTCACTCCACACATCCATCTCAACATTCTCATCTCCGCTACATGCAATCGTTTTTCATCCACCTTTTTACAGCCCAATTTTTAACATAAACTAATTAATTAAAGTCAAACTAGCTAGCACCCGCGGCTTCGCCTGCGTGATAAAAAAGTATCCTATGTGTTATTCCAGACTATAATCTCAACTCTCTCATCAAGATCCGTTCAGCCGTTTTGACGTGAACGAGTAACAAACATCCATACATCCATCCTCACAAACATTCGCATTTATAATGTTAAGATGGAAGTAGGATAAACGCAATCTTATAGGTACTATTTTTGAGCTAAAATTAACAAAATAAGGTATCATCATTTATTTTCTGCTCAGCCTAACTGGATGTAGCTGAATACCAGTATTTTACAGGGAGCGACTGCCTATCTGACCTTCACAATTCAGTTAGTACTCTGATCACTTTGGTAAGACTGTTTGTCAGACTTTCGGGACACTAACTAGCTGTAAAGACTGTCAAAGAAAGATCGAAAACACACCTATAGCCTAGAGCAACACTTTAACGTGCTTTCGATCATCCATTGACCAACCTAGGCAAGCGTGGCTTCACTCAAAGAGATGTCAGCAAAGCAGAGGGGACTGCCGGGGTTGCGGGTTGTTCTCAAGAGATACCGCACCGCGGCCCCGGAACGTAAAGGGCAATAGAAGGAACATGAGTGGGTTTTAGTCAGTACAAGTCTGTCATTCACAGTGGAGGAAGTCATTTGATGATTTTCCACCCAAAAAAAAGCATGGCTTCACTTAAAGATCGACCCGACCGGTTGTTATTATTTAGCCACAAGCAAAATAAGGAAGTCATGAAACGTTTTCGGTATCAACATAGATTCTTTGTTTATGATATTTTTTTTTAATTTTGCACAATTTTATGAAACAAGAAATAATACTGACATAAATTATTTTAAATTTAAGTACATAAATAATTATTTTCCCGTACGAAGCAGCAACAAACGACAGATGTACAGTTAATAGCAGTATAGATGTCGCTAATCTGTGGGCGTGGCACATGCGCGGGCGCAGGGGAGTGAGCACAATAACATAACAGTCACATTTTATACGGCATTATGCTTTTAATCGGGAGTTTAACACGTCAGAAATTAATGGGAGTCGTCAGCTGCTTGCTTTGATGTTGAAATTCTGTTATTGACTGTGGTTAACAGGGTTTGCTTCCTCAGACCTTGGTTTTTTGTTGAGTTTTACGTTATTGTTTTCTCACTTTTCTCAATGGCGTCATTGTTAACTAATGTGAAAATTTTGATCTAGGCTGAAAAGCCACCGGGTTGCGGGTTCAAAATCAATCAAAATCAAAATATTTTTATTTCACATAGGCCTACATGGGCACTTATAAAACGTCGAGAAAAGATGCATCTGCATGGTTGTTCGAAAGAGATACCGCGGCCCCGGTACGTAAAGAGCAATAGAAGGAACATGGGTTTTGTTTTTGTCAGTACAAGTCTGACATGCCCGCTTCGCCCAGAGCGAGGGGAAGTCATTAGATGATTTTACACCCGAAAAAAAAAATGGTCAGAAATCGAGGTAACATTATAGTCCTTACTAATATTATAAAAGTGAAAGTGAGTTTGTTTGTTACGTCTTCACGCCTAAATGGCCAAACCGATTTTGATGAATTTTAGTACAGAGATAGTTGGGAACCTGGAGACGGAGATAGGCTATATTTTTTTTAAAGGTGTGGGAATTGAGGGAGAAAGAGGGAAGAAACGGGAAAAATTAGCGTTGCTTTTACAAATCCATAAGGCGCTACCGAATTTAACGCGAGCGAAACCGCGGGCGAAAGCTAAGCGAAAGTGAGTTTGTTTGTTACGTCTTCACGCCTAAATGGCCAAACCGATTTTGATGAATTTTAGTACAGAGATAGTTGGGACCCTGGAGATGGACATAGGCTATTTTTTTATAAAGTGAGTAATGGGGGAGAAAGAGGGAACAAAAGGGGAGGAAAAGATATTTTCTTTTTCGATCATCACGCGGTTATAGTTAGCATTTAGCCCAAAGTAACAATGCACGCGGACGAAGTCGCGGTCGGTAGCTAGTAACTATATAATACTACATCGTTAAACCAATTCTCGGTTCTACTCTCCCCAAACGATGTGTGACTCAAATGCACAAACTTCAACAATCTATACTAATATTATAAAACTGAAGAGTTTGTTTGTTTGTTTGAACGCGCTAATCTCAGGGACTACTGGTTGGAATTGGAAAATTCTTTTAGTGTTGGATAGCCCATTTCTTGAGGAAGGTTATAGGCTATATAACATCACGCTACGACCAACAGGTGCTGAGCAGCGTGGTGAAACCGCGGGGAACAGCTAGTTACTTATAATACTTATCCACGATATTTTATCACAATGTCAGACAGGGGGCGTGGTCGGCGTGTATTGGGGCGCGAGACAGTTACGCACACTTCTATAATGTCGTAAGTAATCATTGTTAGAAAGTGATGAGAGACTCAGTTTATTTATAAATCGACTCCTAATAGAAAGAGGACGCTTGGCCTGTTTTTTTCATTTTATGTATGTTTTTGGTAGTTCATTTATTGTTTTATTAACATACTAGCTTATGCCCGCGGCTTCGCTCGCGTTAAATTCGGGGTAACACTGTTCCCCTTGCGCCTTATTGATTTGTAATAGCAACGCTAAGTTTTCCCTTTTCTCCACTCTTTCTTCCCTCACATCCCACTTTTATAAAGCCTATGTCCGTCTCCTGGTTGCCAACCATCTCTGTACCAAAATTCATCAAAATCGGTGTAGCCATTAAAGCGTGAAGAGGTAACAAACAAACAAACTCACTTTCGCTTAAATAATATTAGTAAGGATAATTACATTTTTAAATATTTCGAAAAACATTTAAAAATATAAAAAATATTAGCCCACCTGTATCGGGAACAGGGTCCAAGCTACAAGTCAGGGCTCCAGAAAAAGGAACCTCCTAACTATACGAGCCGTGTCCAGGAGTACCGCTTTCTGAATCAAGCCATTGACCCAGCTGCCTAACGAGAGCCTCCTCAGGTATTGGTCGAGGCTCTTGGCAATTAAGCCATTGGCAGATACGATTATCGGCACAATGATCGCTGAGTCCACATCCCATATGTCGACAACCTCGCGAGCCAAGTCAATATACTGCATTTGCTTATCTTTCTCGGCTTTCTTATCATTATTTACGTTTGTTATTAAAACTTGAAACGGGATATTTACCATGTTTGTTATTTGTATCGAGTTTCCGATATTTTGGCGATGTTGCAAACGCCATGATCACGGATGAACTGAAGTTATTGCGGGTAGATGTTTATGGGCAGACAAAAAGCAGTGAAAAACAATCGCGACTTGATACAGTGAGTTTTGTGTGTCGAGAGCGAAATGCGTTTGAGTGTCGAGAATAAAATCGAGTTGTGAGTGACGGTGTTAGTGGTACTGAACGCAAAAAACGAATAAGAAAGAAGGTAGATCGTTTTGTCTTAACATCACCGATATTAATTGGCGTTTGCAACTGTATCGCTGAAATACGGCCTGTTGTTGTTAGACGGGCCTGTTGGTCTAGTGGTTAGTGGACCTGACTGCTGAGCCGGAGGTCGTGGGTTCGATTCCCACCCAGGACAAACTTTGTGTGATGAGCATGATTGTTTGTTCTGTGTCTGGGTGTGATTTATCTATAATATGTATGTATTTATAAATTATATAAGTATGTTTATCAGTTGTCTGGTTACCATAACACAAGCTCTGCTTAGCTTGGGATCAGATAGCCGTGTGTGAGTTGTCCCAAGATATTTATTTTATTTATTTATTTAATATCGGAAACTCAGTTTAAAGACTTCTGTTCACACGTCGGCACATCACCCTACACAAAACCATTTTAACCTGATCTCTCTACTACGGTGTGAGATCCGTAGTACAGAGATCAGCTACCCTACCATGACGTGTTAAAGCAGAACTTATTCCGCTGAGGGAAAGGGACAGAGCTATACAGGGTGTCTAGCACCATCTCTTTCACTCAGTGGAATAAGTTCTGCTTTAAGATTTCATAGTAGGCCTACAGGTTATAATAGCTTAGAATAGGTTAGCCTGCCGTCGTGTGTACGTTGGTATCGTGTTACCCAGTACTAACTGGGCTATGGAGTTTTTGTTTTTTATAAAAACGTTGTCCCACACTAGGAATTTCTCCTGTATCGTGGGTGCGTTTACAAACATATAAACCCACATACACAAACAGCTAGACGCGGAACATCATTTTCCTGCCCTTGTCCCATTCTATTTGGGGTCGGCGCAACACGTTTTCTTCTTCCATTCTCCCCTATCAGACATCACGGCATCATTCACTCCTTTCTCCTTCATATCATTCCTTACATAATCCAGACAGCTAGACCCGGAAAAACATAACAATATTTGACAGGACTGTTGGTCCAGTGGTTAGTGGCCCTGACTGCTGACCCGGAGGTCGTGGGTTCGATTCCCACCCAGGAAAAACTTTGTGTGATGAGCATGATTGTTTGTTCTGTGTCTGGGTGTGATTTATCTATAATATGTATGTATTTATAAATTATGGTATAAGTATGTTTATCAGTTGTCTGGTTACAATAACACAAGCTCTGCTTAGCTTGGGATCAGATAACCGTGTGTGAGTTGTCCCAAGATATTTATTTGTTTATTTATCCATACAGGAATCGAACCCGCGACACGCAGCGCAGCAGTCGATCGCTCAGCCACTGCGCCAACCGTGTCGTCTTTTGACAGTCAACTGTTTTAAACTTGACATGGGTCTTAATGAAACTTCCCTTTTAGACTCTCCACCCCAATAAATACTGACAATTAATATAAGGTCACAAAAGATGAATTAAAGTGGAGACGCCCCTAAACAGTTAGCCATTCTGTCAATTTAAAAGGGCGTGACAGTTGTATGACATTTTGTATAATGCATTCGTGTGAGGGATGAAATAGGGATTTTTTTAAATGTTGAGCATTATTTTTCTCGTGTCCTAAATTGCGGTTCTCTTTTCATGAAATCATTCCTCCTCATTTTTTTTTATTAGTGACTAGCTGTGCCCCGGCATGCGTTGCAATGCAATTTTCTACCTTTCTACCTACCTGCCTACCCTACATACCCTACCTACCCCTACCCTACATACCCTACATACCCTACCTACCCTACATACCCTACCTACCCTACATACCCTACCTACCCTACATACCCTACCTACCCTACATACCCTACATACCCTACCTACCCTACATACCCTACCTACCCTACCTACCCTACATACCCTACCTACCCTACATACCCTATCTTTTAAGTTGGATCGAACTGCACATGGTGTGCGAATTTTATTATAATCGGTTAAGTGGTTTAGGAGTCCATTGAGGACAAACATTGTGACACGAGATTTATATATATTAAAGAAGATAGGCTTGCGTTTGACCACTATCTCACCTGATGGTAAGTGATGATGTGGCCGACGATGAAGCTCGCTTACCTAGAAATAGCCTATTCACTCTTGACTTGAAGACCCCCAGGTTATAGCTATCAGGAAATACAGACTCCGGCAGGGAATTCCACTCCTTAGCAGTACGCACAATGAAGGTATTCCAAAACCGTTTAGTGCGTGTGGGTGGGATGTATACCATGTAACGGTGACGCATCACCGTACGTCTTGTAGTCCGATGATGGAACGGCTTGGCGGAATCATATCCCTCGTCCAACTTCTGTTAAATGTCTTCTTTCTTTTGTGTTTTCTCGTTTTGTTTTCAAACTATCTAAGGTCATCAAAATTAAGTTGCAACTTTTTGGATCGTTATTTACTTTTTTTTTTACTTGTAGTCTCTTTTCTTTTCTGTTTCTGTCATTCTGCCATATGAATTAATAATCTAAATCTGCAAAGAAATACTTTTATTGTTTCTATATTTTTTAATTACTGTGATTACTTGCTAGATATTCTCCAGCGTTTGATAGTTTATTTCCAGTTTACACGTGTTATTGGCAAAATTGTGGTATCTGTTCTCCACAAAAGCCATTAATGAAGAGTTGAATGTTGAGCAGGATCTAGGACTGACTTCATTCACTGATCATTCTTCGTCCAGTCTATTTCGTTTTGGAATGCGTTTCCCCAGGAAATCAGGATGGCAACCAACCGTTTATCTTTTAAGCATATAGTTTGTCAGTTTCTTCACAAAAAGTCGGCAGTTTCGACACATCGTTAAAGTTTTCCCTATTGTTTGTATTTTTATTTAGTGTATCTATTCTTTGATACACTAAATAAAATATTATATATATATATTTATAGTATTTTGTTTTATATTTGTAGTATTTTATATATCTATCTCCTCGTAACGCCCAACCTTAATTTAGGTCGATAAATATTACGTGACCAATGAATTAAAAATTGCTTCAAGTACTTGCGACCCAGAACTTTGACTTAGTAAAAAAGTGTTTAAATGTAATACTTTTGGCTAATCCTTTAAGGGGGTATTTTTACACCTAAAGTTAACTATTTCATGCATAAAATATTTTGAAGTTATTTGTCCTTTTTTGGTTCACTGGGCCAAATACGTTAAAATTAAATATGTTTTAATATCACGTCATAATTTTAGGTCGCTGGGCCGTTTAATGATTTTAAATAGTGTCTTGGGTCGGATTGTCAACATTTTTTGTCATTAAATTAGGTCGTTGGGCCTTACGAGGATATAGTATAAATTAATTTATATTTTTTTGTTTTACACTTACCACTGATTGTCTCTGCATCACCCAAAGGGTCAACCTTTGGGTGATGCAGATGGTAGAAAATGCCTACGGCATTAAGTCCGCCTCTATACTTTGTACTTGAAGTGTTAAATAAATCTAGGCTGATGGAGTATACGGCATAACTGGTGCGGGATCTTCGTAGAACAGCATCATGCTGAGTTTTGACTTGCTTGTCGCTGTCAGGAGCAGGGGCGTAGCTACCGCCGTATCTGCTGTATCAATTATACGGGGCCCCCGGGCCACGGCGGCCCCTACCCCCTCACTATTGTCCATAGAGGCAGAAACTTTAGAAAAACTAAAATCATCATCAGCCAATTCAGCTATAAGTGATTTAATAAATCAGTTTGCCGAAAAAAGTCAAGAAGAGAGAATATTTAAAACTTGATTTTTATTTCTTTTCACAATATTTTTTTTCTTTTGTGAAAAATCTTTACCCCCATATAAGGGCCTGCAAACAATTAAAAATGTAAATTTTTATACGGGGCCCCGACAAGGCGCGCTACGCACTGGTCAGGAGCAATATCATGCAACCTGTTCTGCCTAACCTTTTTCCAACTCTGTTGGGGTCACCTTCCAATCTTACCAAATGCATCTGAATACCAGTATTTTACATTGAGTTACAGTACTCTCTCCTCCTTTAAATCAATCCAAAGGTTGCCCCATGAAAAGATCGCTTTTAGTGATAAGACCGCCCATTGTGTCACCTTATTTATAAGTTTTATACTGTTATTCTAGTAGCACGTGTGACTAAAAGAGTGATGGATCTGAATGTTGAAGGACGGAGAGCGAGAGGAAGGCCAAATAAGAGATGGATGGATTGTGTAAGGAATGATATGAAGGAGAAACGAGTAAATGATGCCGTGTCGTCTGATAGGGGAGAATGGAAGAAGAAAAAGTGTTGCGCCGACCACAAATAGAATGGGACAAAGGCAGGAAAATGATGACTGTTATTCTTGTGATTTGTATAGTGTGCATAACAAAGAATATTCTAGCCTATCTAACGACTGCCAAATTGACCTACACAACCCAGTAAGTTGGTACTGGGTAATACGGTACAACTTGGTAAAACTGGTTGTCAGACTTTCAGGACACTGACTACTTGTAACCACTGACAAAAATCTGCAAGTGACAGCCGGGCCTAACAGCTTAACGTGCTTTCCGAGACACGGAAGTAACTCTATATGTTATTGGTGGTCACCCATCCAAGGACCAACCTTGACAAGTACGGCTGCACCTAAAGATCAACCAGATTAGGTGTAATATGGTCTACCTGAAATAAATGATTTGATTTGATCCATGCCGTCAATTTGCAAATGCAATTGTATTAAAATCTGGTTTTTCTAACCTGACAGACAGTTGTGTTGCTTCTTCTTCCTAGCTAAAACACTAGGAAATAGCAAAGGGCGGGCCTTTTTTGGTGACAGTCTTTAGTCAAGAGACAGTCCCCAAAAAAGGCCCAAATCAACACTTTTTGAACGTCGAATAAACGAATCGAATAGTCGAATAAGACTCTTGTTATTCGACGTTCAAAAAGTGCTGATTATCAGCCTAATTTGTATAAATGATTTCTGATACACGCTGTATAATCCTATATAAGTACTCATAATCGCGATAACAACATAACAAAACGATCAACCGCTTCCCCCACAGCTCAACTGAGCTCAATAAAGCTCACTACAGCTCACCATTACCCACCCCATGCCGTGGCGGTATCCACGCGGCGTTTAAATCAATTTCCATGTCTTATTTGTTATGCAGATGCCCGTTTGTATAAACGGAATCCCCCCTCTGTAGTGATGGGAAACGGTATGGATAGTGTTCAGATTATTATGAGTATGAATAATGAATTAAAATTTCGATATAAATATTCAGGCAAGTCACTAACAACACGATAACGACGAATTTCGATATTTGTGGTGTGTGCTACTGTTAAAATTGAATCCTACTAAAATTAAAAATGCGAATGTTTGTGAGGATGGATGTATGGATGTTTGTTACTCTTTCACGACAAAAGGCTGAACGGGTCTTATCGGAAAATAACACATAGGATACTTTTTTTTAAGCTAGCTGATATCGAAAAATCTACTTCTGTGCCAAATTTCATGAAGATCCGTTCCTGTTTTAACGTAAAAGAGTAAAAAACATCCATACATCCATTCTCACGAACATTCGCATTTATGATATTAGTAGGATTATTCATTTCTTCAAAAATACCTCAGGAGAATCCATCGCATTTCGGAGTATCCAGTTGATTCTTATTTTAAAGCACCTAAGTAAAACAAAAATAAAATACTGTTGATATCGACACTCAACACAATTGTAGTCACATCACTACCGCAGAAGCGAGCAGGCGTTGCATAAAATTCATACTCGTGTTCCTCCGCGATGCCCCGACAGCCGCCGACAGAGATATGACCGATAACTCGATAATTCACTTACTAAGTACATTAATTTCAACCTACGAGAAGAATTCGAAAAAAAAAAGCTTTTGGAACGAAGTTCCTTATCGCGCGTTGCGAAAGGGGGCTAGACGGAAAAAATTAAGACCAAAAGTTGTAACGACACTTTTTTGCTTTAGACCAATAGTTGTAACGGCACTTTTTATTAAGACCAAAAGTTGTAACGGCACTTTTTATTAAGACCAAAAGTTGTAAGGACACTTTTGTTAAGACCAAAAGTTGTAACGATACTTTTTGTAAGCAGTGCTGTGTGTTACCTCTTCACGTTTTAGCGGCTAAACCGATTTTCATGAATTTTGGTACAGAGATAGTTGGGAACCAGGAGACGGACATAGGCTAATATTTTTTGAAAAAAAGTGGGATGTGAGGGAGAAAGAGGGAAGAAAAGGGAAAACTTGGCGTTGCTATTACAAATCAATAAGGCGCAAGGGGAAATGTGTTACCCCAAATTTAACGCGGGCGAAGCCGCGGGCGAAAGCTAGTAAATAATAACTTCGTTCCATCCGGGTGTCCCTTGAAACCGCTCAAGTTTTTTTTTTAATATTAGGGTTGCAGTTAAAGTACATGATCGTATTTTGTAAAGGTTCAGTTCTACAGGAAATGTCAATTTCCAATCCACAACTTAGGTTATTACCTACATACTGTATTATCGGGACGCTTGTAATCTCCAAAGGATTGGGCAAAAGTCTCAATAGAAAAGTACACCCATTTTTCACCCTTCCTTGTAAGTAGTAAAGGCCAATCTTTTGCCATAAATCAGGTATATAGATCTAGTCCCCGTAGTTGCTAGTGAAAAGTTCGTGATGGAAAAAAAACAATAACAATTCGGCGCTTCCTACGTACATAAGGTTAAGTCAAAATCCGTGGTTTACAGGAGAGCGTAATTTGTGTTCAACACGCCCTAGCAATAATTCTATGAGCAAAATATTTTCTTTCTACAATATTTTAACAGTTTTAAAACCTTTATAATGCTATTTACACATGAGTATTTTAGTTTTTCACGTTTTCTTGGATAAACAGACAGATAGATGACCGTTTCTACGACACTTATTCGTGGTATTTATAATACTTTATACGATTTCTAAAACTAGGTAAATAAATTAAATAAAAAATTAGAGGTGTCAAGGGACACCCGGATGGAACAAAGTTGTTATTATTTATTAACACCACGCTGTTCAATGCGAAATAGAAATGAAAATATCTAGCTTGCTTTCTATAAGAGAGAGAGAGAGACAGACAGACAGACAGACAGAGAAACATGCGACGCCGCACAGCTTACAATAGCTTACTATAGCAAAAAGTATCGTGACAACTTTTCGTAAGATTTTTTTCCGTCTGGCCCCCCCTTTCACAACGCGCGATAAGGAACTTCGTTCCAAAAATATAAATCGTATGCCAGTATTTGTGCATAGATAATCTAATGCCAATGATACAATAAAAAAATGCCCTTTTTCGACATGTTTTTATGTATGTACGGACTGTCGAATTGGCCAAAACGAATAAAATTCCGAATCTTATGCTCAACAGTCGTGAGTAAGACCACTACACTATCCTGATTCACGCTGTAAATGTTCTGTGTCCAACAGATAGTATTTATAAGCTCTACAATTATTCTCACGATTTTGGAAACATGAATTTTAAAATACCTTTGGCGCCATCTATTATCCTATATGAATACTAAACAGTTCGAACCATAGACCAAATAAATCATATCACATTTTTTTCTGACATAACCTGCATTGTTCGATTTTTTTTGGCGGCAAAGGCGCCAACTTCTGTTTTTTAACAAAATGAATATTAAAAAGTTATTGTAACAGTTTTTTAGTCAAATCCGGCGGGATTAAAGAAGGATCTCTAAGAAATTTTGAAAAATAAAACAATGGCGCCGATAAAATACGTGTTAAGAATGGTTATTGAATTAGGATGATTGAATTTGTAATGCGGAATGATCATTGTGTTGTTTTAATGGCAGTCATCTACATTTTTGTTGGAACATTAAAGTAGGTATTGATGATATTTATTGAATAAAGTGTAAAGGTGAGTACATACTATAGATAATATCTATCTATAATATAACAATTATGTTAATAATGCGGCACGCGGTGCTAATAGTAGACTGTGTTCAAAAGTAGAGAATATTCACTTTATTTGCCCGAAACGGTGTCAGCATGGCATTTGTAATTCCGTACTGTCGTAGCAATAAACAGTTCCCTAAAACTAATTGCATCTGTGAACAAACCTTTACAGTCCCCACATCCATATTCGCCAACCTTATTGGTTATTTATTTTACAGACGCGAATATTGCCATTAAATGCAATGTTACATTAAAACAACCCAAACCTGTTCAACAATTCCACACAACGCAAAAAGAACTGGTTCGTCTGAGGATAGAACTCACTCCCTCGGCGTACTACGCATGCGCGTAATTTAAACCCTCCATTTCACTACGCGAACTAAGGGGTGAACTGTACTACCCCTGAATTAGAACCTAAAATTGCATTGCATTTGATAAAGTCCTGCATCGCGCTATTAAAGTTTTTCTGGTGATTTGAGAGGAGACGAAATCCGAATTTTCATATTTGGGGAGTCCGTTTCTACACAGTAAGGCAGTGTTCAGGACAGGGCTGCTTTAAACTGTCCAAAAGTTGTCAAGTTTCGGCTTTAAACCGATGGCCTCATTGACTGTGGCACCACGTGTGATGGGGTCGGCATCCTGAGACACGTGGTGGCGGCCATTACCACAGTAGCGAGCATGCTCGTCTACGCCCGACCGTGTGTCGTTAAGCCGTCAATGCGGGGTGTGCAGCGCAGTGCACCTCTACCCCACTGCTGTAGAAGCTATGACTCTCTTTTGTTTTTCGAAAGCATAAACCGGCCAGGAGCGAGACAACAGCGACATAAACAGCCATATCTTTAGACTGCGTAGACTTAGAGAGTTGATTTTTCACAGCATTGACACTCCTCCCCGCTCCGCCCAGAGCGAGGTAAGTAATAAAGTATTTCCCATCCCCAAAAAATGACCCACTATCAACTACTGATAAAATAGCTAATAAAATACGTGATTTTTTATTCGAAACTCGAATTTAAAAATCTGACAGATCGTTATTAAAAAAAAGGTTTTAAGCCAATAATGAATCGGAAGGTTTCAAGCATAGAGGTCTCAAGCAGGAAAACACTGCAATGTATTGTGTCATACATAACAGGCGAATAAATAGAGTTAATAAAAGAAAATACAGGTTTGTCTAAGACCAGGGGCGTAGCTACCGCCGTATCTGCCGTATCAATTATACGGGGCCCCCAGGCCATGGGGGCCCCTACCCCCTCACTATTGTCCATATAGGCAGAAATTTTAGAAAAACTAAAATCATCACAGCCAATTCAGTATAATAAATGATTTAATAAATCAGTTTGCCGAAAAAAGGCAAGGAGAGAGAATATTTAAAACTTGATTTTTATTTGTAAAATGGTTGAATGATATAATAAATAAATATGATAAATAAATATTTCTTTTCACAATATTTTTTTTCTTTTGTGAAAACCTTTACCCCCATCCCATATAAGGGCCTCCAAACAATTTTTTTATACGGGGCCCCGACAAGGCGCGCTACTCCACTGGCTAAGACCTACATCATGGTGCTGTAAATAATAGACCTTACAACCTTCTTTGTCATGGTGGCCAATTTCAATGGACAAAAACCATTGACCCGAGAGATATTATTGGAGTTGACTCCTTAAGAATCGATTTTCATATACTATATGTACTACATGTATGTATAAGGCGCCCGGTATGAGAAAAATCCGAGGGGTAAAACCTACTAAAGTAACGAAAATGTGTCACGTTTTTGGTGCGCACCTTTAGTGCGCAACTTTCTAATTTGGCTGTGAGTGTCTTAAGACGTACATATGGTATGCTGTATAGGCGACTATACCTATATACTATATGTTGTTGGGCTTGTTTGTTTCTATCAGTGTCGATATATTTATATTGCTATTTTTTTCATTAATTTGTGAATTTACCCTTTCATATGATATTAATCTTTTTTCAGTTGAATAAACTCTTTTTGCGTATGGTTAGATACTCGTACTTAAGGAGTAAACTCCAGTCGTGCGTCGGAGCTGACACACACACTTTTTTTGTTCACACGTATGTTTGCAGACATAGGTGCACTCTTTCTTCCTACACTCTTATAGATAGACTGGCGCCCGCGGCTTCGTTAGCGTGATGATCGATAAAAAGTATCCTATGTGTTATTCCAGACTATAATCAATATAATAAAAAAAAAAACAGAATAATAATATAATCTATAACCAATGTGACGGGCCTGTTGGTCTAGTGGTTAGTGGCCCTGACTGCTGAGCCGGAGGTCGTGGGTTCGATTCCCACCCAGGACAAACTTTGTGTGATGAGCATGAGTGTTTGTTCTGTGTCTGGGTGTGATTTATCTACAATATGTATGTATTTATAAATGATATAAGTATGTATATCAGTTGTCTGGTTACTATAACACAAGCTCTGCTTAGATTGGGATCAGATAGCCGTGTGCGAGTTGTCCCAAAAATAAAAAAAAAATTAAAAAAATCTACCTCTGTACCAAATCTTATCAAGATCCTTTCAGCCCTTTGGACGTGAAAGAGTAATAAACACTCATACATCCATACTTATATCTTCACAAACATTCGCATTTATAATATTAGTAAGATAGAAGATAGAATCATCATCATTTTTCTGCCCTTGTCCCATTCTATTTGGGGTCGGCGCAACACGTTTTCTTTTTCCATTCTCCCCTATCTGACGTCATGGCATCGTCTACTCCTTTCCCCTTCATATCATTCCTTACACAATCCATACATCTTTTCTTTGGCCTTCCTCTCGCTCTCCGTCCATCAACATTCAGGTCCATCACTAATTTTAGTCACATGTCCTTCATCCCTCCTCATCACATGTCTTTACCAAGGATAGAATAAATCCTTGTTTTAAAAAACATTACAGGATTTAGAGAAAACTCTTACTATCTTATTGATGATGATGATGATTGATGCTTTACCCTACCCGGTCTTTTGTGTGGAGTCTAACCTGATGGCAGAGTTTTAACTCACCGATGGATCTCTCTACTTTGCTGACATATCTTTGAGATGCGCGTGAAATATGCAGGCACCGTCGGCTCGGCACCTATGGGCCTCTAACTTAAGCAAAACATGTGAAAATCACTAGTAATGGAACCCCATCCTTAGCAAGTCACCAGTCGCTTTTGGGACAACGAAACCGACGTCAGTAAATTAGATGTGAAGGAATGTTAAAGTGCGCTCAACAAAAGTTCTAAAAGGTAATTCAGTAGCCACCCAAAATTAAATATTTCCAACACAACCTCCAATTGACTTAAAATTCAAACAATTACTGTTTGAAATAATCAAAAGCGGCCATCTTGTCACGCGTAATAAACTAATCAAATTCATTAGAAATTCTGTATTGCAACGAACCTTCTTTGAGGCGCCGCCATAGACAATGCGGTGTTGTCTATGCCCCTATTTCTTTTTAATTTCTTTACAGCACCGCCGATCATGCGTTCGGTGAATATTGTGAATAATCGACAAGTGTGCGTGAGGTACATTTTGATCGGTTCGGCTTAAAAGCGGGGAAATCGGCCATGTTGGATTTTTCGATTATCTATCAGTGTGGTCACGGTTTCCTTTGGTTGCTGCGATCAACAGGAATATTGACCATCGACAATTTTTTGCAGTTAAGATGCGCAAATTATCCTTATTGAGACCTGTGTCCCAACATTGAGACAGGCGACGGTTCAAGATCATCAATTGACAGCGGGGACGGCTTAACGTGTTTTCCGAGACATTATTTAGCCATTAGCTCCTCATACTACAAGCCTTCTTCATTTTTAGGGTTTTGTACCTCAAAAGGAAAAATCGGAAGGAATGGGAATTGGAAGCGATCACCTCCTTTTGCTAAGGAGTCATGCTAGCGAAGGAGGTGGCCGGGCGTTTGAGTTGTGCTTTGCTGATATATTTTTGAGGCCCGCGTGAAACACTAACGCGCCGACGACACGGCCTGTCGTCAATAGACGGCCGGACGGTGAGCTACCCATTGCTCACCGTCCACAGGCCCGTATCTACGGAGGCTGGAAGTCGTGTCGCGGCGGCTGGGTTGGTTTGAGGTTCTTTCCCTCAAACGCATCTAACGTTCTACTTACATAGAACAGCGAACTGCTACCCTACTATGACGTCTTAAAGCAGAAATTATTCCACTGAGGGAAAGAGACAGAGCTATAAAGGGTGTCTAGCACCATCTCTTTCTCACACAGGAATAAGAACTGCTTTAAGATATCATGGTAACTCTACAGCAGTTACAAATTGTCACGTGAATCAAACGTAAAAAATACTTTTGCCATTAATCAATATGAAACTATTGTTAGTTTGCTTTTTTCCCGCGCTTCGTCTTCTCAGACTGAAGGAGAAACAAAGGTATGACACCGCGAAACAATATAAGTAACGCCCGCAACTTCGTCCGCGTGGCAGTACTTAGTTACTTTGGGCTAACGCCAACTTTAACCCGCGTGATGATCCGTTTTTCTTCCCTCTTTCTCCCACTTTTCTCACTTTATTTAAAAAAAATAAGTCCGTCTCCAGGGTCCCAACTATCTCTGTACCAAAATTCATTAACATCGGTTTGGAAATTTAGGCGTGAAGACGTAACAAACAAACAAACTCACTTTCGCTTTTATAATACTAGTAAAGATTATTAAAAAAAAAAAACAATAAATTTTAAACCAACGCGTACAAATGATGTTTGATATCGGCCGCAACCACGAGGCTGTCTCAGTAAGTATTAACAGAAAGTTTAGAAAGTCATTAATATTGCTGCCATTGTTTCCGATCTTCGCGGGCGATATGACACGTTTGTAGACCATCGTTTGCCGACGGTGAGGGCTTCAGGACTGACAACGTCGTTCAAGCTTTAGTTTAGCTGATTCATAAATTGTGTACCTTGTCCATATGTATATCTTGCGTTATTTTTTAATTTTTGACGGGCCTGTTGGTCTAGTGGTTAGTGGCCCTGACTGCTGAGCCGGAGGTCGTGGGTTCGATTCCCACCCAGGACAAGCTTTGTGCTATGAGCATGATTGTTTGTTCTGTGTCTGGGTGTGATTTATCTATAATATGTATGTATTTATAAATTATACATATAAGTATGTAATATTAGTTGTCTGGTTACCATAACACAAGCTCTGCTTAGCTTGGGATCTGATAGCCGTGTGTAAGTTGTCTCAAGATATTTATTTATTTATTTAATCCCAATGTGATCGGGGTTGCTTGTCGTTCAAAAGAGATACTGCTGCCCCGCAATTTAAAGGCAAAAGAAGGAACATGTGTGGGTTTTAGTCAGTAAAAGTTTGACAGTCCCTCCCGCTCCGCCCAGAGCTAGAGAAGTTATTTGATGAATTCTCATTCGCAAAAAAACCCTATTTGAAAATGGTCAAAAAATAATATTTTCAGGTATCAATAAATTTGTTTTTCAATAAATATGACCAACAAACACCTGTCATCTTGCAGCTGGCACTCATTAATAATGAGCTGTCCTATAAAATGTACGTGAATCAAACATATATTTGTTAATAACATCTATTTCGAAGGAGTTTGGTTACAAACGCATAGACACGAGAATTTACATCGGATACCAGCTACCCTACCATGACGTGTACCAGGGTGTCTAGCACCATCTCTTTCACTCAGTGGAATAAGTTCTCCTTAAGATGTCATAGTAGGCCTACTGGTCTCCTTTATTACCATAGAATCATTCACACAATCAAATCACACAAAATCCCTTTTGACTTTCAAAAAGATTTCACCCATTTGAAACGCTAAAGAAGATAACAAATTGACATCAACTTAAAAATCAAAAAAGGTATCTTCCTTTCCAATAACAGGAAACTACAGAACCCCAAAACCCTCATTCAAACGCAAAAAACATTTTTAAACAAAACAAAATCATTTAAAAAAGGCTACGATACTTCTTAGTATTTAATACGCGTACGCTTGATAGCAACCGTCTTTGATGCACATACAAACTTAAATGCAACGCCAGTCAAGTGACAGTTGAGGAATAACAACCTTTATGTCCTTTGCCTTGGACGTAAAAAAAGTTAGCACTCATTGTCTATGGTTAGAATGTTTTTGCTACAGTGTGAAGAAGACCAGTTTGTGTTGAGCTTTGAAATGAGAAACTGTCTTGTATTAAAGAAGAGGAAAATCTGTAATAGGAATTTAGTTTCATCATTTGCCTTTTCTAACTATTTTGGTGTAGGATTCCAGTCTAACCAGATGCAGCTGGATATCAGTATTTTCAATGGAGCTGAACTTCACAACCCAGTTTATCCTAGATAACACGATATCCCTTGATAAGACTGTTAGTCAGACTTTCAAGCAACCTGTAACGACTGCCAAAGATCTACAAATAACGACCGGGTCCGGAGGAAACTCGGTATGTCATCCTTCCACGGACTAATCTAAGGCAGGTTGGCTTAACTAGAAAAACTACCTGATTGGCACGAGTTAGTAGCAGTAAGCCTATGAATTCAGTATTAACTGATTCATTTTGAAAGAACTTGTAAAAGTTTAGGATGAATCCAAATGTTATACATATTAAGACTTATGTTTTTTTTTTAATTATTGTTTTAAACGTTTGTTGTATGTACAAAGAGACTTAGCGAAATATTTCTTTTGTTAACCCAATCCATTACTTTCACTAATTATTTTTTTTTTTATTCTTCAGAAGTATGGCGAAAGACCCTTGAATAAAATGCCTTGAATCATAAATTACTTTTTGCGCACTACTTATAGTTTTCTTCCCTAAAACTGATCTCAATTTTCCACTAACATAACCTCAAAAAGAAAAGCCGCGCCAAAATTGACAGCTCAACACAAAATGGCGCATTTAAAATGGCCGCCGCGCGCGTATTTATGTTATGGTAATTGATTAATTGGAATCGAGCGGTCGTCGGCGCGACAAAGTGCAGTTCTGTGCCGATCAAATAAAAGGTACCTCTATTTAATTTAATTTTCACATCACTCCATGGTAGAACGTTCATGGAATTGCCTTGGGAAGACATTTTTGTGCTGTTTCCCGCCGTATTTTCTGTCAAAATGGTGAGATTTGAATCTACTGATTTTTTTCAACGATATAAGTTTGACAGCTAAGTTATTGGCGAATACGTGTTCTGTTTGATTTTAGATTTGCAAGATTATAACGGTGTTGTTTTTTTACACGAATTTGCACTAGAATAGAAAGCCATCACTTTTCTTGCTGTTATTTTTTAGGAAGAATCCCAGAAGTCTCAGACAACGGAATCTAGGACTTCTTCCTTCCGTCTGAGAGAAGCTGAGTTGGCCGCCGTGTACCTACGCCGGTATCGCCACGATGTTTTTCACGACTCGTTATTTCGGATACCTTGTGTTGATTATTACATCACGGCTGGTTTAAAAACGGTATAACTCAGAAGCTAGTAGAGACGTTTTATGACTTGATTAAATATCTACCCTTCTATTACAGTCTACCCCAGATTAGAATTCCTATTCAACCTTCCATTCGTGCTCATGTGGAAACAAAACGCAATTTTACTAAAGAAACAATTCTAAAATCAAACTTAAAAATATATAAAAATGATGTCACAAAAATGACAAGCATTACCAACCTGACAGGCGCGTACAAATCAATTAGAGGCGCGTTCATTTCAAGTGCATTACGAATGCAATGCGTTGTGCGTTGCCTCCTTTATGCCGCCGACGGGACGCGCGACGCATAAACTAACGCACATTGAAGGGGCCGCAATTAAAAGTCGTAGGTTAAGGTTGGTTTCAATTGTGATTTAATAAAAATAAGAAAGTTTGGAGTAAACAAAGCATTTTGCTTCCAAATTTATCATGGGAATCGCAAGTCTATGGAATTCACTGCTGGCTTCTGTGTCCTGATCAGTATAATCTGGAGCTCATCAAAGTTCGAGTTCGAATTGGTTTCTTCTAGGCAACCATGTTCCACCCTAGGCCACATCATCGCTTCACAACAGGTGAGTTGCGGCCAAACGCAATCCTAACAGTTAAAAAAAAAGTTGACTGGACGAAACAATACGCTGATATTGATGAACGATAGATTAATCCTTACTTACTTACTTAATATTATAAAAGCGAAAGTGAGTTTGTTTGTTACCTCTTCACGCTTTAATGGCTAAACCGATTTTAATGAATTTTGGTTCAGAGATAGTTGGAATCAGGAGACGGACATAGGCTACTTAAAAAAAAAAAGAATGGGATATGAGGGAAGAAATGGGAAAACTTAGCGTTGCTATTACAAATCAATAAGGCGCTACCGAATTTAACGCGAGCGAAACTGCGGGCAAAAGCTAGTAAGTACATACATGACAAGAAGTAACAAACGCGAAATTTGTACGGAACCCTCGGTCCGCGAGCCTGACTCGCTCTTGGCACCGGCCAAGAGCGAGTGTGAGCAATTTTGTGTTTTTTTTTTGTTAAAAAAAAACGTGCCCCACACTAGGAATTTCTCCAGATCGTGGGTGCGTTTACAAACATTTAAACGCACATACACAAATAGCCAGAACCGAAACAACTACCTGTAGGTCTTACAAATATTTGTTCCGTGCGGGGATCGAACCCGCGACACGTAGCGCAACAGTCGATCGCTCAACCACTGCGCCAACCGTGCTGTCCAAACTACCAATAGAGTAGCAAGACGTTTCTACGTAAGTTGTCAACATTTCGAACATAAGACACAAATCATGCGTTAAGTCGTGACTAAGTTCCGCACGCAAACAAAGAGTTTTTTAAAGCGGTTTTGTTTTTGAAAACGTAATTTACCAAAAGACTTGGCCACCAGCTACACGTTTAAAGCGATTACGAAAAAAAGGGGTCGCATGTCGCGATATTACAAAACGCGTGTCGTTTGAGCACAATGGTCGTGGCCGAGGGCTTAGTAATCTGTCATTATTTTGTCATCCGTTTCTACGATAGAATTCTATCGCGTACCTTTTAAATGAACCTAAGTTTATGGTATTAGAATATTGATTCACTATTCTCATGTGTGTGGTCAATTGCAATTCATATGAATGCAACATTTAAGAGACCCCCCACACTAGCGTCTTTCGAGCGTCGTCGTCGTGCCAGCGTCCGCGCAACGTCCACCTGGCAGTGTGCACAAACGAGCACCAACACAAACACAAACACCACGCTGGCACGACGACGACGCTCGAAAGACGCTAGTGTGAGGTGTCTCTTAATAGTCGAGGAGTCTCTTGAAGTTTATCTGTAAGCTTGTTTTTCTTTGCTGATACTTAAAATGAAAGGAGAATGGACTTCGTAGCATGGGTATCTCAAGACTCACTAGTTATAAGATATTTGTAGGATCTTAGCCTCTTTTTGGGCACCGCCAACTTTGAGAATGTTTTTTTTGTTGTTTTCTAAGTTTTCCCTTTTCTACCCTCATTCTCCCTAATTTCTTCCTTTTATTAAAAAAATAGCCTATGTCCGTCTCCTGGTTCCCAACTATCTCAGTAACAAAATTTATCAAAATCGGTTTAGCCATTTAGGCGTGAAGAGGTAACAAACAAACTCACTTTCGCTTTTATAATATTAGTAAGAATAACAAAAACAAATATATTGCAGTCGGAGAGAACAAGCGGCACGACGAAGCAGTGAAATCAAACCTTAAATTTAGGATGTCGTCAATATAAATAGAAACGCTAAAACATGGCGTCTATTTTTATAGGTTACAGGTGTTGATATAAAAGAGAATAAGAAATTATTTATTCAATATAATAATTTTTATCTACATTTAAATATCAATAAAAGTATACAACTGTTTGTTTTAATTCCTGTGCCTGACAGACATTAAGATATCTAGACATGACGCTAACTGTCTATTCTAGAGTTCACATGGCAAGTTGTAAAAAAAAAAAAGATCGATCACTGTTCGCATAATGGTTGATTTTGACAAGTTCAGTATGTAGCAGATTACCAAACTTGTCAAAATTAACCATTATGCGATCAGTGATCGACCACTCATCTCTCATCTGACACTATTGTAATAGCAGACTAAGACCCCAGGAGAGATGTCAGCAAAGCAGAGGGGCTTGCCAGAGCCTCCGCCTGCCGGGGTTGCAGGTTGTTCGAAAGAGATACCGCTGCCCCGGATCGTAAAGGGCAATAGAAGGAACATGGGTGGGTTTTAGTCAGTAAAAGTCTTTTCGATTATACTTACGGCGCGATTGCAATCTAGTGATTGTGAATATCTATGCTGGTTCCCGAGGGAAAATAATGTTAGCTTATGAAAGTAGATAGCGCTAAGGGTCTTTCGAATCTTGGTTGAAAGAACCCGAAATGATTGTCATATCTTACTAATATTATAAAAGCGAAAGTGAGTTTGTTTGTTTGTTTGTTACCTCTTCACGCTTTGATGGCTAAACCGATTGTGATGAATTTTGGTACATAGATAGTTGGGAACCAGGAGACGGACATAGGCTAATTTGATTTTTTATTTTAAAAAAGTGGGATGTGAGGGGAAAAGAGGGAAGAAAAGGGAAAACTTAGCGTTGCTATTACAAATCAATAAGGCGCAAGCGGAACTGTGTTACCCCAAATTTTACGCGGGCGAAGGGCGGGCGTAAGCTAAAAGCTAAGTAAACGCTAGCAATTTTACAGCCAAAACTTTTTGCAGTATAGTTTGACTGGAATGTATTCTGTGGTTCGCTAAGATCCAACGTTCACCAAGCTTGCAACTACGAAAACGTCGGAATCAGCACTTTTGAATTTCGTAAATCTCAATTTTACTCAACTGACACCAAACGTCAAAGTGTCACATACCACAGATAATATAATATTTTGGTGTGGTTCACACACGTAAATTGATTATTTGCTGGACCAACCCGCGTTCCTTCACGAAATGTGTACGGACAGCAGTTAAAGATGACAATTTATTGATTTTATTTTTATTGCTGACATAGGTATTCGAAGGTATTTTTTTTAATATGTACAATAAATAATTTGTAGTGCCCTATAAACTATAAGTATTGCGAAAACAAACACAACATACATGAGCAGTATTTATTGGAGAACAAAAACAATAAAACATACATATATAACATATCAAGTTTCCTCCGTACCTACCTAAGATATCACGATAAGCCGTTAGTCCCGGCTGTCATTTGTAGATCTTTGACAGTCGTTACAGGTAGTCGGTGTCCCGAAAGTCTGACTACCAGTCGTACAGACGCCTGCACATCAAGCTACTACAATCTGTCAGATTTCTTTGATAGATTCTCGACTTTATTTCTAAAGTATTAAGGTTCAAGGTTCATAGGGAAAAATTTACAGTTTCGGGTAGCTTGACCTGCAGGTGTCTGTACCAAGGAGTGTCGTATTATCCAGTACTAAGTCGTGGAGATCAGATAGGCAGTCGCTAAAAGAACAAAACACCACATCTTATATATTTGCAAAAATAAACACGTTTCTACTGGTTCTTTGCACAATAGTTATTTGCGATTGTTTTGTTTCAGCACACTTATTTTAAATTTGGTTTTTGCAATACTGATTTTAGATAACTAATTTAATATAATCCATGAACACGGTCATGGATTATATTAAATTAGTTATCTAAAATCATAGGGTTAAGAGCAGAGTAGACCCTCCTGCCCTGTTCTTATCCCTTTCGGTTTTAACCGGTTCAAGTCCTGCACTATCACGACTGTTTCACAAACAGTGGGGCTGCCGAGGTGTCTGCGGGGATATCCTCATTAAGACAACAAAAAAACAGACAGTGGCTCCATGTAAACATTGGTATGCAACGGAAGCCGTCCTCAAAATAGTTATGAAATGGCTATGCAGATGATGATGATTCTCTCAAAGCTTGACAAATCATAACACGATCAAAAAAATTATAACCAGGTACACTTTTTTAAATATGTTATTTCATCATTTTCCTGCCCTTGTCTGTTCTTGTGTTTCTTGTCTTGTCTATTTGAGGTCGGCGCAACTCGTTTTCTCCTTCCATTCCGACGTCACGGCATCATTTACTCCTTTCTCCTTCATATTATTCCTTACACAATCCATCCATATTTTCTTTGGCCTTCCTCTCGCTCTCCGTCCATCAACATTCAGATCCATCACGCGTTTAGTCACATGTGCTTCGTCCTTCCTCATTACACGTCCATACCAAGACAAACGACTCCCTTTAATTTTTTCTGTAACAGGTGCAACTTTCAAACTTCCTCTAATATACTCATTCCTTACTTTATCTACACATTCATCTCAACATTCTTATCTCCGCTACATGCAATCGTTTTTCATGTAAGTACACCTTTTTTACAGCCCAGCATTCTGACACAATTAAAATATGTTACATATACTCTGTGATTCTGACGCATATAGTACAACAGCTACCCTACTATGACGTCTTAAAGCAGAACTTATTCCGCTGAGGGAAAGGGACAGAGCTATACAGGGTGTCTAGCACCATCTCTTTCACTCAGTGGAATAAGTTCTGCTTTAAGATGTCATAGTAGGCCTACTGGTCTAATCACGGACTTGTGTAGTTTTTAATATGCTATTTAGCAACATCAATTACTTTGCTAACGCTACACTAGAACAGCGACCGGTAGTTGGGCAGCCAACAAATGTATTTATTATGTAAATCACCGAACATTGTGCCTTCGAACGGATATATCGATGGTTTTATAACGAATTATTGATTATTAATGTGCTATCATTATTTTTTATGCGTTTTCATCGCTGTTAATCGGGTGATGGTATGTTCAATTGCTTCTTCTTTGAAGTGTTGGTAATTCCTATGGATACGTTTCGACTAGAAGTGGCCAGTGGCATTTTAGGGGACTGTCACTTTTCAATCATCAAGCGCCAAGTCTACCTAAATATGTAGCTAAAGTACGGCCAACGAGAAGCGATACCAAATGTAAACAAAACCCATGCTAAAACCCCATCTAAAATGGCCGCCCGAATGTTGGCGAACCCGTCTTAACGTTGTCATGTTTTTGCCGGGAGAACGAGACATTACGACAAAGGCACAAGATGGAAAGAGCTAAATATTAGATTGTCAACGCCACAGTTGTTCTTTAGGTTAATGACCTTTCGTATCGCTGCTAGTTGGCCTTAGTGTAGATTATCTTATCATGTTACGCACACTGTTCTAACAATTGACAAAAAATAATAATTGTTAAGTGTTTTTTTCCCTAACTTTTTTTGTTTTTTACTTTAATTTTATTTTTGCGATCAGTGTTTGCCACGTTATGTTGTACACTTAGTCGAATTCTTTGTGGCTGTCTTGTTTTATTTATAAGTGTAACAATTGTAGGTAAACCAATATACTTATTAATCAATATAACGGCGAAATGATGTTTTAAGAAACGTCAAGAATGAAATATGACATTTGAAAACGCGGGTTGACGTTTCTTAACCAGCGCCAGGAGCACTCTCTAAGCTCAAAAATCGCAGTCTCGGCACTTACAAGTTTACGATTAGTTAGGAGCCCAAATTAAAAATCAATGTACTTAGTCTTGATGGGTTTTCAAAACTCATAAATAGAAATGTCTCTCGTCCTCTATTAAATCCATCCAAAGGTTGTCTTGAAAGATCGCTTTTTAGCGATAAGACGTCCATTGTGTCACCCTATTTATAAATACTGTTATTCTTATAATTTGTGTGGTGTACATAATAAAGAATATTCTATATATCTATATAATTGGTAGTGCGGTTAATTTCGGAGTATAGAGCCACTTTCGTGCGGGATCTTCGTTGACGGAGTTAGAGAATAGATTCCCAGGAAATGCGCTGAGGAAATATACGAAAGCAAAAGTGTCTGAAATTTTTAAAACAACATAATTGTAATTTAATTTTTTGTTACTGGCAATAACCAACTACGAGAAATCTATAATATAAAATTGGGTGATTTTACAAAAACAACATAACTACAACAATATTTGGCAATAAATGTATAAGTATTTGATTTTTGACCTGTTACAGTTGTGTACTTAGTTTTTTTTAAAGTCACCAAAACTGTGACTGTCAATCTATCAACAGTTGGTGGCAAAAATTGTTTCCTTTCGTTTTGATTGAGTGAATTTCATCATCAAATCAAATCAAAATATTTTTATTTACATATACCTACACTTTCAAAAAAACGACGAGAAAAGGTGCACGGTTCGGGTTGGTCTGTGTGTTGTGTGCCATAGTTTATATTGGGGTCTTCTGAATAGCGTTAGAAAGATTGCCAAAAACATTATTATTTAAAGTATCTAATTTATTTTTACTAAGGCTGGTTTTACAGTCACGCCGCTAGACGCGCCGTTGGGCAGCGCGCTGTTGGATAGCACGAGGACACGTTCAAAGAACGGCGCTGCTCAAGCGCGCGAATTTAAAACGCTACTACTACCCTAATACATAACCGAGCGCGCGCGCTGCTCAACGGCGCGTCTAGCGGCGTGACTATAAAACCAGCCTAAGAGGTCTTAATTTTTTTTTAAATAACTTTGCCCCGCACTAGGAATTTCTCCTGTACCGCGGGTGCGTTTACAAACATTTAAAATCACATACACAAACAGCCAGACCCGAAACAACTATCTGTAGGTTATACAAATATTTGTTCCGTGCAGGAATCGAACCCGCGACACGCAATGCAGCAGTCGATGGCTCAGCCACTGCGCCAACCGTGCCGTCTCAAACCGTCGTCGTCGAATTGAATTGTTTTAACTAAGTTTGAACTTTTGTCTAATCAAAAGATACAAGTTGACCCGTGTGATCGGACCTAACATCATCTGCCTAGCCTTTTTCCAGCTATGTTGGGGTCGGCTTCCAGTCTTACCGGATGCAGCTGAATACCAGTATTTTACATGGAGCGACTGCCTATCTGACCTTCATAACCCAATTAATACTGGGTAATACGATACCACTTGGAAATAGATCGGTTGTCAGACTTTCGAGACACTGACTACTGGTCTGTAATGACTGTCAAAGATCTACAAATGACAGCCGGGACCAACAGCTTAACGTGCTTTCCAAGGCACGGAGGAAACTCGGTATGTAAGCGGTGGTCACCCATCCACAGACTAACCTAGGCAATCGCGGCTTAACCTAAAGATCGACCTGAGCGGCTGCTATTATTTAGCCAAGAGCTCCTAATCAGACCTAACACCACTAATCAAAAATTATACTTTAACTTTACAATTTTTTTTAATAATAATTGTGACAGATGACGTCATAATCAGACCATCTTACGTAACCAGTGAACAATGATTAGTTCTGTATGAAACAATTGATATTCACAGCGTGTCCGCAATTTGTGCGTATTATCATAACCATAAGCTGGCCGGAATAACTTAGTTTGTGACAAATCTTAGTCATCAAGTCACTTGGCATATTTGGACAGACTGCAATTGATTTCTGTACGTAATAAAAAAACAATATACTCAACTCTGTGATCACTTTGTGCTGCAAAAAAATCAACCGTCTAAGTCTACGCAATATAAAGATATGGCTGAGATTTTTTCTTTATTTTTCGGGTGGGAAATCATCAAATGACTTCCCCCGCTCTGGGCGGAGTGGGGGGGCATGTCAGACTTGTACTGACTTAAACCCACCCATGTTCCTTCTGTTGCCCTTTACGTTCCGGGGCCGCGGTATCTCTTTCGAACAACCCGCAGCCCCGGCAGGCGGAGGCTCTGGCAAGCCCCTCTGCTTTGCTGACATCTCTTTGAGGCGCTCGTGAAACACGAACGCGCCGTCGACACGGCCTGTCGTTAATCGACGGCCGGACGGTGAGCTACCCATTGCTCACCGTCCACAGGCCCGCATCTACGGTGGCCGGGAGTCGTCTCTCTCCGCGGCGGCTGGGTTGGCTTGGCTGGATGTTCTCTCCCTCAAGCGCCCGGCCACCTCCTTTGCTAGTATTACTGTTTCGCAGAAGGAGGTGACCGCTTCCCATTCCCTCTCGCTCCGGACCATAACCTGAACCAGGGCCGGGCGAAGTTTTGGCTGTTTATGTCGCGAGTTTGTACGGAGCCATCGGTGCGCGAGTCTTCCTCGCCCTTGGCTGGTTTTCTATTATTATATTGCTTTCCACTCGTTTTCCCAACAACCTTCATTTTCGCACGACGTCAAACGACTTCGATACAAACCTATTTCGGGGACAATTCTAATGTAACTCATTAAAAAAACAATAAAACTATCACAACACACGATTAAAATTAATAATATCATTGTCAAACAATTAAATGTCGTCACTAATTAATAATAAAGTAATTGCAACTATTGTTACAAATTGGTCACAATGGCGGTTGGCGCGAATAAATTCAAAATGGCCGTCAATTATGAGACGATTGCGCACCGTATACGTTCTGAAACGATTGTATGCAAAATTTTTATGCATTGGAGGTTGATTGATTGAGTTCTGTGTGTGTCAAAGTTATAGTGGACTGTGTAAATAATTGATTTGGTTTTTAAAGACGACATAACTGCTTCTGAATGTCGCACCGAAGTTTCAACATAAACCACATAAACGGCCATATCTTTTGACTGCCTTAACTAAATGAGTTGATTTTTTCACAGCGCATAGGGACCTCAGACTTAATCAAGTATACGATAATTTCAACTAAATACCTACGCGTTCTCGATATAAATGGTCTTGACAGATAGACATACCGACGTTCAACAGAGTGATCCTATAAAAAAAAAATAGGCTTTCAAGCGTTACCCACACAAGAAAAGTATAGCTGAAACACTTTTTCCTTTTAAAACAGTCTGTCTATGTAACTTTCACGTGAGTTTTAACACCTCTAAGAAACTACATGGAGAACCTTGAAAAAAAAATTCGCGATAAAAAAAGCCTCTACAATCAAAATGTTGGCAACCACATTCCACAAATCGATAGCATACAAATATCGCAATTACACATTAGAAATCGATTTTCGAGAATCGATTTTACGATATAAGGATATAGATTCTTTAATGGCACTTAATTAAATTATTAGGTATTTTTTATTGCATTTTTATGAAGCTCCTATTGTGTTGGCTTATTTAGATTCTGTGTGAGTTCAAAACCAGACTGTTTGATGCATTATTTTAGTTTCTAGAACTATTTTCCTTGTTGTTTAACCAGATTGAGTAGTTAAAATAGATTTTCAATATCTTTTTAGTGTTCGGTAGCAAAATAACAAAAACCTATCCTATATGTTGGCTGTGCGTAGATGACATTTGTTTGGTTTAGTATGTTTTTTTCTAAGTTGTGAAATAATTTCTCGGAGCGGGGATTAAGTGTTCGACTTTTTCTTTCTAAAACCCATCCATGTTCCTTGTTTTGCCCTTTGTGTTCCGTGGCCGCGGAATCTTTTTCGAACAACCCGCAACCTCTGCAGGCAGTGGCCCTGGCGTTCCCCTCTGCTTTGCTGACATCTCTGGGAGGCGCGCGTGGAAAATTAGGCTATAGTCACTAGACGGACAGACGATGAACTACCCATTGCCCTTCGTCTACAGGCCTGTGTCTACGGTGGCCGGGAGTCAAAACGTGGCTCCTGATCCAGCGTCTCCCGCAGCGGCTAGGACGTGGCGAGGATAATTATTTTTATTTATTAAAACTTCATGCACAAGTAAAAACTATACAAGGGTGGATTTAATGCCTTAAGCATTTTCTACCTGTCTACCTTAGGGTGATGCAGAGTTAAAAGACAGTACTGCTACCCTACCATGACGTCTGAAAGCAGAACTTATTCCGCTGAGGGAAAGAGACAGAGCTATACAGGGTGTGTAGCACCATCTCTTTCACTCAATGGAATAAGTTCTGCTTTAAGACGTCATAGTAGGCCTACTAGTCAGGTAGAAGAAAAAAAAGATTTTTGACTCAAACATGAATGTTTGATCATGAGTTGCTAAGCAAACAAACAAACAAATATCGAATACACTTATTAAAATCTCTGGGTCACAGGACATTATCCAGCCAGTATAAAAAACAATACATTCTCTATGACTCACCACACCATAAAGGCATCGATAAAACTATGCCAACCATAAACAAAGTTATTAATACTCTACCAGGTGTCTATGGTCGCTGTTAGTGGCCATAAAGTCTATGATTACTTCCGAATTAAATGCGGTATTGAATAGTAATACTTTTATAGGTTCTGTGTAACTGGGGTTATTATTACGAAATATTTTTTTTTTTTTTTTTAAATAAATAAATATCTTGGGACAACTCACACACGGCTATCTGATCCCAACCTAAGCAGAGCTTGTGTTATGGTAACCAGACAACTGATATACATACTTATATAATTTATAAATACATACATATTATAGATAAATCACACCCAGACACAGAACAAACAATCATGCTCATCACTCAAAGTTTGTCCTGGGTGGGAATCGAACCCACGACCTCCGGCTCAGCAGTCAGGGCCACTAACCACTAGACCAACAGGCCCGTCGAATAAGAATAAGAATAAGATTAAATTGAATAAGAATCATTTCACGTACGTGCACCACGCGCGCCGTCGACACCTAGGTTCGATACCGGAGTCGAGTAAATGTAGTTTTTGGAGTTTACTCCTTAAGAATCGATTTTCATATATAAGGCGCCCGGTATGAGAAAAATCCGAGTGATAAAACCTACTAAAGTAACGAAAATGTGCCACGTTTTTGGTGCGCACCTTTAGTGCGCAACTTTCTAATTTGCCTGTGAGTGTATTAAGACGTACATATGGTATGCTGTATAGGCGACTATACCTATATACTATATGTTATTGGGCTTGTTTTTTTATATATTTTATTAGAAGACTAAAAGAGTGATGGATCTAAATGTTGATGGACGGAGAGCGAGAGGAAGGCCAAAGAAAAGATGGATGGATTGTGTAAGGAATGATATGAAGGAGTAAATGATGCCGTGACGTCTGATAGGGGAGAATGGAAGAAGAAAACGTGTTGCGCCGACCCCAAATAGAATGGGACAAGGGCAGGAAAATGAAGATGATATATTTTTTCAGAAATATTTAATTGTAAGAAGAAAAGTGAATAAAGTCAGAATAATTTATTAGCCAGAATGCAGGTGTACAAGTATCTTAACAATAATGTGGCCCATTTACATTCTACCATTAAATGTGGTGTGCAAATATTTAATTTCTAATACACTTCCTCGAAAACTGACTCTTGTTCCACTACGATTAGGTTCAACATGCAATGTATTACAGCACGGCCAACGAGAAGCGATACCAAATGTAAACAAAACCCATGCTAAAACCCCATTTATAATGGCCTCCCGAATGTTGGCGAACCCTTAATCATGTTTTTGCCGGGAGAACGAGACATTACGACAAAGGCACAAGATGGAAAGAGCTAAATATTAGATTGTCAACGCCACAGTTGTTCTTTAGGTTAATGATCTTTCGTATAGCTTCTCGTTGGCCGTACTATACACACGCGTGCTTTTTTCTCATTTAGCATAATAAGGGCTTTCATTTTTTCTGTTTCCTCACGGATAACAATAAGCAACTGCTCCATTCCCTATAGCTCGCAGAAAAAAAAATTCAGAGCAAAGACGCGCTGGTTTTTAAGGCATTAACCCCCGAATACTGAAACGTCACTCAAAATGTGAGGGCTGCTTAACATTTCAGCAGCTCTTAAACTTTAGATTTTGTATGGTCAAACGTCACTTCTGAGTCTCTGTTAAATTTAAGTGGGACTTAAATTCGTTTCAGTATTCGGGGGTTAGGCACTACAAAACATAGTTGTTTCGGGTCTGGCTGTTTGCGTATTGATGTTTGTAAACGCACCCAGGATACAGGAGAAATTCCTAGTGGTCGTATTTTTTTAATGTGTCTATAAAAAATAATAAAAAAAAGTCTTTTTTATCGCAAAACCATAAGCCATGATTTTACATTTCCTATAAACCTAGAAGGTGCGTCTTATTTTTTCTTATAGCTTACGTTACTAACTGTATACATATAATCTTATGTAATTTAAGTTTTTTTTTTCTAATCAGTAAGAACTGTTGAGTGAAGGCCTTCCTAGGATTACCAATTGTCTCTATCTTGCGCTACTTTTCGCCAATTAGGACCGGTTATGTTTTTTATTTCATCTTCCCATCGTGAGATAGGTCTGGCCCTAGTCCTTTTGCCTTGTGGGACCACTCCAGAATGTTATTATTTTAGTCCATCTCTAGTCCGTGATTCTTGCTACATGGCCAGCCCACTTCCATTTTGGTTTTAGCAAAAAGTTTAGACTGTTTTTTGGAAGTAGCTTTAATAAGTGTTCTGTTCAACTTTTAGATTCTTAGTAATTTAATGGTGTCCATTCTGTTGTCACAAACTAACCTAAAACTACTATAAAAAACCCAAAAATTTTGCTTATTCCTCTCAAACGACGTTTCCTATTATCAAATTGATTAAAGTGATACAACTTAACCTTATTATAGTTGATATTTAGTTAAATAATTTAATGTCCTCGTTGTCAAAATGTCGTTGTACTTAGTTCGGTATGGACCCTTTCAGGGGCTCGACATTCAAACCTCCGCTGGCTCGGTACTGGCCCCGAAAGGGGTCGGACATTAAGTCATATGACATCCTTTTTTAGGTTCTGGTTAAAAAATAATATGGGTGTGCATTCATTAAGATAGTAGAATAAAAATCTTATACAAACGTCATTAGAAGTTCTTTAGTTATTGAGCAAGTCTCATAATTATATTGACGCAACTTAACCATGTTATAGTTTGACAGCATTGATTGACATTGACATTATTTTGAAATTGGCGTTTTTTATACCAAAAATAGTGGTTGTTAAGGTAAATCAGACTATCTTTAATCGCGACTAAATTAGTGTGGAGTAAAGTTAGATTGATGAGTTACTTATGCCATTTTGTTATTAGTCTAATTTCATCCGGTGGTTCATCAAAATCGACACCAATGTCATCGTACTTAAGTGTAAGGTGACTATGTTATGCAAATTGATACTTTGAATTTAGAATACGCGGCGTCATCAATAAATTAAAATGTGTATCTGAGTTTAAATGTTTGTAAACGCACCCACGATACAGGAGAAATGGCTAGTGAGGGGCAAAGTTAAAAAAAAAAACTCCACACCAAGATATAAGTTAGACTGATATAGACAATAGGGTAGTTGACACCACCAATCAATTGATATACTTTTTATGAGCTGTCAAAACGCGCATCCCCCATAGATTTTGTATGAGACTCGCAACCGATGACGTCACTAAGTTGTCAAGTCAATGATGCAACTATTTATTGATTTAAAACCAACTAAAAATCTAATTTTAAAGTTATTTTGAAATGAATGTAGTTTTCAGGTCTAAAATAGGGTATTCTTTCAGAAAAGTTGTGTTTTTAAATTATTGGTTAATGGTGTCAACTACCCAATTCCTGACGCTGGTATTATTTTTGACAGTTTATCGGTTGTCAACTACCTTACTTTTGCTAGATGTCAATAAAACTGAATTATTACATCTAACGGAAGACTAGCCATATATTTCTGGGCGCCATAGAAAAACATTCCATATTAGCATTCAATTATTTTTAATTGTATAACAAGAAAGGCTTGCGGCTGTATGAGTGAAGCCTTTGCCAAACTAAACGATGTAGTATGCTAAACGGCCATCGATACCATCGTTATTGTCTATGGTTGAGCGTTCCAATTTTAAATATGGTGATCGAACGCATGATATGGAGTCGAATATTGATTTTATTTATTTTGTTTTTTTTTTAAATTTATTTATCTGCTAGCTTTTGCCCGCGGCTTCGCTTGCGTTAAATTCGGGGTAACACATTCCCTTTCCAGATTTGCATTTACCTGCTACCTGTAGATTTTGCCCTTGCGCCTTATTTATAGTAATAGCAAAACAAAATTTTCCCTAGTTTATTAGTTTTATGACCTTTTACGTTGATTTTTCTTGACTTATTTTAATGGTAGCTTAATAATTTCTTGTTAAAATGACTACTTAATCCATAACAAAAGAAATTTAAATAAACTTTTTTGCTAAATAAATAGTTTAAAATAAATTTAGCAAGTGGGTGGCAAAATATAAAAAAGGAATTTTAAACTTTAAAGTTTTATTTTTTACTTAAAACGCAACTCCACAGTCTCCCTGTGCCACAATCAATACAAGATGGCGGCGCTACAAATTGGTTGGATGACGCAGCACAACACTAAATAATGATATTTACATATTGTACTGTCACTTTCCTCTCCACTTTATTATTGAATTTGTCGTTTTAGAGATCCACAAGCCTTATAGCTCTTTAACACGCTTTGAAACGCATCTATGGAGCGCATGGAATCTGCCAGCTAGCTATGGAACGGAAATCTGTATGTCGACGGTCCCTACGTACATAAAGACATGTCGAGATTGGCTTTTTTTTATTGTATCGTTGGATTTAGATTATCTATGCTGACATACGATTTTTATTTTTATTTAATTACACACAAGTCTTTATAAATACAACGAATAAGTGTCGGTAAAACAGTCATCTATCAGTTTCTCCACAACACAATTCCTCTTTCCTGATTTACAGGTACCAGCTACCTGTAGTTTTTGCCTTTGCACCTTATTTATTGTAATAGCAAAGCTAAGTTTTCCCTTTTCTTCCCTCTTTTTCCTTCATTTCTCACTTAAAAAAATGCCTATGTCCGTCCAGAGTCCCAACTATCTCTGTACCAAAATTCATCAAAATCAGTTTAGCCATTTAGGCGTGAAGACGTAACAAACAAACTCACTTTCACTTTTGCCCGCGGCTTCGCTCGCGTTAAATTCGGGGTAACACAGTTTTTCTTGCGCCTTATTGATTCGTAATAGCATCGCTAAGTTTTCCCTTTTCTTCCCTCTTTCTCCCTCACATCCCAGTTTTTTAAAAAAAAAACAATAGCCTATGTCCGTCTCCTGGTTCTCAACTATCTCTGTACCAAAATTCATCAAAATCGGTTTAGCCATTAAAGCGTGAAGAGGTAACAAACAAACTCACTTTCGCTTTTATAATTAGTAAGGATAGACTTGCCCGATGTGTAACAATGATGCGGCCTAGGCAAGGGTGCACACCCTTGCCTAGAAGAAGTTATTTCGGTTCTGGCTGTTTGTGTATGTGAGTTCAAATACGCACCCACGACACAGGAGAAATTCCTAGTGTTGGGCAACGTTTTCTTTTTTAAATTGTTTCAGTCATGCTTTGAAGAGATCCAGATTTATTTGATCAAATAACAGCTACCCTACCATGACGTGTTAAAGCAGAACTTATTCCGCTGAGGGAAAGAGACAGAGCTATACAGGGTGTCTAGCACCATCTCTTTCACTCAGTGGAATAAGTTCTGCTTTAAGATGTCATACAGTGGCGTAACTATAGGGTGGCAGGACTGGCAAAATGCCACGGGCCCCCAAGCCATAAGGGCCCCGGTCCAAGAGGCCGCGAGTTCAAAAATATTTTTTCTTATTGTTCGTGAATATTTTATTTTACTTGGAAAGTATATTTTATATTGTTTTAACTAAAGACTTAAATTAGTCTAAAATTGTTATTAGTGTTTGGTAACTACTAAGTGGTTTATTAAAATTTAACTAAGTAGGTACAGCGTGACGATTTTAACTGATACCTTGGGGCCCCAAGTAAATGAATTAGCCACGGGCCCCAGTTGGTATAGTTACGCCACTGATGTCATAGTAGGCCTACAGAGAATCCGGCTGTGAATTCCACAGACTGATGGTTCACACAATAATTGAGAACATATAGCGCTTTGTTCCAGTTCATTTAAATGCCACCAATGACGTGTGTATCGCTGATAGAATGGGGATGGCGGATTTAGATTGTGAATTTCAATGCCTAACCCAGCCGCCAGTGTTGCCAACCCCAAAAAACCAAAAAAAAACTCGCCAGAAAATTATCAGTAGAAAACAGTAGGTAAAGTAAAAATGGCAGATTTCATACTTTTATAATTAAACAATAAACAATGTTCTTATTTGCCAGAACGCACATACATTGTTATACCTATTAATAATGACAACAACAAAAAAACTAAAATGAAAGTAAAATTATTTTTCAGTTTCATTGTCAATTGCCTCATCTTCATTTTTTCACACTCATTATTATACACAACTAGCTTTCGCCCGCGGCTTCGCTCGCGTTAAATTCGGTATAACACACCAAGCAGACCTGCAGTTTTTGCTATTGGGCCTGATTGATTTGTAATAGCAACGGTAAGTTTTCCCTTTTCTTCCCTCGTTCTCCCTCATATCCCACTTTTTTAAAATAAAAAATATGCCTATGTCCGTCTCCTGGTTCCCAACTATCTCTGTACCAAAATTCATCAAAATCGGTTAAGCCATTAAAGCGTGAAGAGGTAACAAACAAACAAACAAACTCACTTTCGCTTTTATAATATTACTAGCTTTCGCCCGCGGCTTCGCCCGCGTTAAATTTGGGGTAACACAGTTCCCCTTGCGCCTTATTGATTTGTAATAGCAACGCTAAGTTTTCCCTTCTCTTCCCTCTTTCTCCCTCACATCCCACTTTTTTCAAAAAAATATTAGCCTATGTCCGTCTCCTTGTTCCCTACTATCTCTGTACCAAAATTCATTTAAATCGGTTCAGCCATTAAAGCGTGAAGAGGTAACAAACGAACAAACAAACAAACTCACTTTCGCTTTTATAATATTAAGTAAGGATGACATCAACAAAAAAAACTAAAATTAAAGTAAAAATATTTTTCAGTTTCATTGTCAATTGTCTCATTTTCATTATTCTCACACTCATTATTATTACACAATACAATAGGCCTGTAGCTGTAATTTATAAACTGGTATTTCATAGGTGGCGCTGAACGCAAGTTGAAAAACAGTAAAAATTAGGAATGAAACGGAAAACATGGACATCAATGTGGAAACAGCAAATCTACTGTTAAAACAGTGGGGTTGGCAACACTGCCAGCCACCGACGACTCCCGGCTACCGTAAATGCGGGCCTGTAGACGGTGAGTAATGCGTAGCTCACCGTCTGTCGTCTATTGACGTCAACGGCGCCTTAGTGTTCTACATGCGCCTCAATGAGATGTCAGCAAAGCAGAGGGGCCTGTTAGACCACCGCCTGCCGGGGTTGCCGGTTGTTTAAAAGAGATACCGCGGCCCCGAAACATAAAGGGCAATCAAATTGACATGGGTGGGTTTTACGATTCCTTACCCGCAAAAAACAGGGTCCCTTTAAACCCTGCATGGCTGCGTAAGTTTATTTAAGCTTAATATAGCACCTGCCGGGATCGCGGGGTGTTCGAAAGAGCTAACGCGGCCTCGGAACGTAAAGGACAATAGAAGGAACATAGGTGGGTTTTAGTCAGTAAAAGTCTGACATACCCCCGGCTCCGCCCAGAGCGGGGGAAGTTATTTGATGATTTCCCACCCGAAAATAAAAAAGCTTAATAAGCAGAACCTTTTACGAATAACAACTCACCCATACCGCAATGCCCCATAGATAATATCACGGCTAACCATAGAGCGTTTGTTTGGTAATTTTGGCGCGATTGTCTATGCTCCATTGTTTTCTTTTTTTACAAGTCATCGAGTTTCATTGACTATTAGAAATTGATCTGTTCACACTTGCCACATCCGGTGAGATAAAGATTTACTATTTATATTATAATTTATATGTTTAACATAATGGGTTTTATAAAATGGGTGGGACTGTTAACCTTTTTTTTTTGTACAAGTTCAGAAATTGCACTCTGTGATTGCAAACATGCGAATTTAAACCTAATAACAATGCGGCTAATGTTCATAATACCTTACAAGGCATGGATGTGACCTTCATTATATTAACCGACCTATATTGGTACATTATTTTTATTTAAAGTGACCAATCATTTAGCTTGCTCAGGTTAAATACTGAAAAGAAATGCTTCAGCTACTACTGCTATAAGATTTGTTACATTGCAGCATTATATTAAGGAGTGTTCGTTGTTCGACAATAAATTTAAAAAAAATCGACCTTGCCCTACACTAGGAATTTCTCCTGTGTCGTGGGTGCGTTTACAAACATTTAAACTCACATACACAAACAGCCAGACTTGGAACAACTATTTGCAGGCCATACAAATATTTAATCCGTGGGAGAATCGAATCCGTGACACGCAGCGCGGCACGCGCGGTCAAATAAAAAAAGAACTAAGCGGTTTCACCCGCTGCTCACTTAGAGGTATGAAAAATAGATGTTGACGGATTCTCAGACCTACCCGATATGTAGGTACACAAAATTTCGTTTAAATCGGTCCAGCCGTTTCGGGGGAGTATGGGAACGAAAACTGAGACACGAGAATTTTATATAATTCGACTAGCTGTGCCCAGCGGTTTCACCCGCTGCTCACTTAGGGGTATGAAAAATAGATGTTGGCCGATTCTCAAACCTACCCGATATGTACACAAAATTCCGTTTAAATCGGTCCAGCCGGAGGAGTATGGGAACGAAAACTGTGACACAAGAATTTTATATATACGATGCTGTTCGGGGATCCCGATTAAACATACAAAGAATACTGTTCCGAAGTCGTAAGCGTGATTCGTGAGTGTGGGTCCTGGGTTCAGCCCCTTATCTAAGTAAGTATTACAACCTTTACATAGTCAAATCAAATCAAATCATTTATTTTTTTTGCTGAATACACTGTTACAATGGTGTTATAAGAATTACATGTATCAAGTGATTCTACCGTAAGGCATGCAAAAATTTAGTATAATTAAGTTTAAAATATATTTATTTTCTCACCATTATTTTTCATTTTATAAATAACTAGCTTTTGCCCGCGGCTTCGCTCGCGTTAAATTCGGGGTAATACAGTTCCCCTTTTTTGATTTGCAGGTACCTGCAACCTGTAGTTTTTGCCCTTGAGAGATAGTTGGGAGCCTGGAGACGGCATGGTCCCAACTATCTCTGTACCTAAATTCCATTGAAGATGCCATTTAGGCGTGAAGACGTAACAAACAAACAAACTCACTTTCGCTTTTATAATATTAGTAAGGATATAAAATAATAATCATGAAGAGTGATTGGTGTTGAATATTGTTGTTTAAGGAGAGAGGTACAGAAGGGCTACTATGACATCTTATAGCAATTCTTATTCCACTGAGTGAAAGAGATGGTGCTAGACACCCTGTATAGCTCTGTCTCTTTCCCTCAGCGGAATAAGAATTGCTTTAAGAGGTCATAGTAGGGGTACTGCCTTTGTACTCGACAGTAAGTCATTAGTCATTTTTGACGGGCCTGTTGGTCTAGTGGTTAGTAGCCCTGACTGCTGAGCCGGAGGTCGTGGGTTCGATTCCCACCCAAGACAAACTTTGTATGATGAGCATGATTGTTTGTTCTGTGTCTGGGTGTGATTTATCTATAATATGTATGCATTTATAAATTATATAGGTAAGTATGTATATCAGTTGTCTGGTTACCATAACACAAGCTCTGCTTAGCTTGGGATCAGATAGCCGTGTGTGAGTTGTCCCAAGATATTTATTATTTAGCGACGGATCTCTGAAGATAAGCAATGAGTTCAGTAACTGGTCAAGTAGATATCAGAAAGATGACAAATAGGGGAACTTTAGCTTCATACATGCGGACCCTTATCGCAGTGTTTTATTCTTATCACCAGGATGAAGGGTATTTATAGCAGCTTGCCAGTGGATAGCAGTACAGTTCTCAGAGCCATCACCAAGAGAGGACATTCTTTGAAAATGTGTACAATGTGGCGTGTGCTGACGTTGTTATCGATGTACCTAGGACTGGTGTATTCTTGGGGTGAGTACTGAATTATCACAATTTTATTTTAATTATTTGTGTAAATGTTCCACTACTTAGTAAATCAGAATATCTGGATGACGATACAAGCCCAGTGGACAGGTAAAAATATGTACACTATCACGTAGTTCATCTCTACTAATTAATTATTTATGTTGATGGTCCTATAAAAACTAATTAAGCTATTATTTTTAACAAAAAAATAATAATTTAAAAAAAAAAAATGTTAAATTTAATTTGTATTTTTTTAAGGCAAATTGCTGTTAACGCCTTTGTAATTAAATTGTAATTTTGTTAAATATTTGTATGGCCGGTAAGGCAAAACATGGAGGTAAACAACTTTATATTTACACCTATGTTTAACAATTCAAAACTATTGATTTTGACTTTGATTTTGACTTTATCTTTAACTTTTACTTTGATTTTGAATTTGAGTTTGATTCAGACTTTGACTTTGAAAAAGTGAACTTGTTAAGTCTAAAAAATAAAAACTCGTATCTTCCCCACCGTAATTGAAGTCGGGCGTTACAAAATTTGGTATGTCTTCTATTATTCTCCCCTGTGAACCATCACGTTTTATTAACCCCTTTTTCTTACTTATTTTCGCCACAGAATCTCTCAATTCATCACTCTTTTAACCACTTAATGTCATTGATCCCTATCACGATGTCATGTTCAGATAGACTAGGGCCACTGGCTGCCGGATTTACGGGTTGTTCGAAAGAGATACCGCCGTCTCGTAACCCAAAGGGCTAAAGAAGGAACATGGATGGGTTTTAGTCTGTAAATAAATAAAATAAATATCTTGGGACAACTCACACACGGCTATCTGATCCCAAGCTAAGCAGAGCTTGTGTTATGGTAACCAGACAACTGATATACATACTTATATAATTTATTAATACATACATATTATAGATAAATCACACCCAGACACAGAACAAACAATCATGCTCATCACACAAAGTTTGTCCTGGGTGGGAATCGAACCCACGACCTCCGGCTCAGCAGTCAGGGCCACTAACCACTAGACCAACATGCCCGTCAAAAATCTGATACATCTCGTAAAAATCTGATACTTCTCTGGGGAAAGTTGTTTCATGATTATAGCGAGATGACATTCATAAAGAAAGTGTAGATTTTAGCCCTGGCCGGTAGCTTTAAATTCATTTGATTTCACTAAATACAAGTTTGGTTGAGAAGTACAAAAACTTAAGTTTAACGAAAAAAATGTAGAACAAACTATGTACAGACGCCTGCAGCTACTACAATCTGTCAGATTTCTTTGATAGATTTTCGACTTTATTTCCAAAGTCTTCAAGGTTCATTGGGAAAAATTGTCAGTTTCGGGTAGCTTGACCTGCAGGCGTCTGTATCACACTTTAAATAGTATCTAGCATCACTATTCTACTTCCTACGTTTCATGGCAATGCTTATTTTTTGTGCAAAAAACAGGCCAACCTCTGGTCACGATATGAGTCGACCAACCACTTGGCTATGAAGTAATTAGTTTCCTATTGTTTCAGATATCGCCGTAGGCTTAGGAGATGAGCTAATATTTTATACCAACAAAACTATAACTGCCACTATAAGATTCGAGTCCCAAAACTTAACCGCATTAGCATACGACGAGGTGCACCATTCGATAGTCTACGTCAACCAGCAGAACAATGGCGACGCTATATGTAGTTATAGTTTATCTTCTTTAGAACACAAATGTCTTACGGAAAGAAATGGTAGAAATATTCATGGCATCGCCTACGACCCCGTTACAAACAAAGTCTTCTTCACTGACACGAATGAAAGAACTGTCAATTGTATTTCTTTTAATCCTGGATCTGAGAACAATACAAAGATAAATCTTTTAATCAAGATGGATGAAGGGATCCCACGTGATATTGCCGTGGACAGCTGCAAAGGGTATGTTAACAATGATAGTTCTAATATTTATATGTACACTAGCTTTTGAACGCGGCTTCGCTCGCGTTAAATTTGGGGTAACACAGTTCCCCTTGCCCCTTATTAATTTGTAATAGCAACGCTAAGTTTTCCCTTTTCTTCCCTCTTTCTCCCTCACATCCCACTTTTT
Organism: Ochropleura leucogaster; assembly: GCA_958449745.1. Lineage (NCBI taxonomy): Eukaryota > Metazoa > Arthropoda > Insecta > Lepidoptera > Noctuidae > Ochropleura > Ochropleura leucogaster. Next base: position 2,200,519 of record OY288227.1, read on the forward strand.
TCAAAAAAGTATTAGCCTATGTCCGTCTCCTGGTTCCCAACTATGTCTGTACCAAAATTCATCAAAATCGGTTTAGCCATTAAAGCGTGAAGAGGTAACAAACAAACAAACAAATAAACAAACAAACAAACAAACTCACTTTCGCTTTTATGATATTAGTAAGGATAGTAAGGATTAGCTTTTGCCCGCGGCTTCGCTCGCGTTAAATTCGGGGTAACACAGTTTCCCTTGCGCCTTATTGATTTGTAATAGCAACGCTAAGTTTTCCCTTTTCTTCCCTCTTTCTCCCTCATTTCTCATTTTTCTTTTTAAATAGTCTATGTCCGTCTCCAGGACAAAGTAACTTTCCAAACTATCTTTTTTTTAGGGTGGGAAATCACCAAATAACTTCCCCCGCTCTGGGCGGAGCGGGGGGGAGTGTCAGACTTGTACTGACTAAAACCCACCCATGTTCCTTCTACCGCCCTTTATGTTCCGGGGCCGCGACCCTGGCAGGCCCCTCTGCTTTGCTGACATTGTTTTGAGGCGCACTTGTAATACTAACGCGCCGTAGACACGGCCTGTCGTCAATAGACGGTGGGACGGTGAGCTACCCAATGATTACAGGCGCGCATCTACGGTGGCTGGGACTCGTCTCCCGGCGCCCGGGGTATCTCCCACGGCGGCTGGGTTGGTTTGAAGTTCTTTCCCTCAAATGCCTGGCCACCTCGCTTCCGATTCCCTCTCGCTCAGGACCATGGAGTAAACCAGGGCCGGACGCGAGAGATCGCCGAGGCCAATCGCCTCAACGAGGGCACGGCGGTGCTGCGTCCAAGCTGAGAACATTGCCACTGTGTGCTTCACCGTGTCCTCCGGGCGATCGTCACAATGATGACACCCGAGCGTTTCCTCCCGGCAGAATATGTCCAGGAACCTCCCGAAAGTTCCGTGTCCGGTGAGAACCTTCGTCACGCGGTAGGTGACCGTGTCGTCGGCGCGTTTGGGTCGCGCGGAACGCCAATATTGTGGCGTTAATTCCAATAGTTTCATCCCACTAGCGTAGAGATAAAACTCCTAGGATTGTATAAAATTCACAGCGGTATTCTTTCTAACAGTTTGGTCTTTATACACAGGTAGGTGAAACCGGTGCTGTTCACCTTTGAGTTTTTTTCTTTAATCCGAATTTATTACAAATATACTGTCTTAAACTTCGTGATAGTAACAGCAGATTTTATTGTTAACAGGTATGTTTACTGGCTCAACACAGACATGACGAATCCAACAATAGAACGAGCCCGGTTCACTGGTGCTGAGAGAGAAGTTTTTATACATGCAACTTCAGTTCCATTCAATGCAACTCACAAATTAGAACCTCACAGCTTGGTCATTGATCAACAAACACAAGCATTACACTGGTTTGAACCTACCATATATATATCAACTAAACGATACCAGATGGGTCATTCCAATCTGACCAAAAGTCATAAAACAGTAGAAGATGTTGGTTATGAACTAAACTATTTTCCGAAGTTTACGCATCCATCAAATACAATTGCTGTTCTTAATGAACTAATATTCGTCGTTGACGTTCGTCCATACGGTAACATTATTTACATAATACCAAAGAATTTAAAATTCGATACACCAGATTACATTGTTTATCCGAATAATGTCAAAGTCGGTATAGTCGCAAATTACAGAATCGCAAATCAAATCCAAGGAAGACACGATTGTGAAGGACTAAGGGCCTATGCACACCACGTTTTTTAAACGCGCCGTCGACGCGCGTTTGTAGCGATACAGACGCGATACGCACGCAAGTCAGACGCAGCCTGTAGACCTTTGCACACCTGTATAAATACAGACGCGCGTGTGTAGCGATACAGACGCGCGTGTGTAGCGATACAGACGCGATGCAAACGCGCGTGTGTAGCGATACACACGCGCCGGTGCCGCGCGTTTGTATCGATACAAACGACAACAAACTGCTCTGCAGGATAAAAACGCGCCGTCGACGCGCGTTTGTAGCGATACACACGCGCCGGTGCCGCGCGTTTGTATCGATACAAACGACAACAAACTGCTCTGCAGGATAAAAACGCGCCGGCGACGCGCGTTCCCAAAACGCGCGTCGACGGCGCGTTTAGAAAACGTGGTGTGCATAGGCCCTTAGACATAAGATTGAAATTGCTGCAGAAAATTACCCGAAGGTTTGTGTGCACGGTGTGCAAGTTGACGGAGAGCTTGTTTGCGAATGTGCAGCTGGTTTCACCGGTGAGAGATGCGAAATCTCTGTATGCAATAACTATTGTATACAAGGCAACTGCAGTGTCAATGATGAGGGTTTGCCTGAATGCAGGTAAGACATGTTCTACTGTTCGTATCTGCATAGCTATTCACACTCATTCGATTGCAATCGTTCCGTGAGTTTAATCGAAAAAGTCCAACGCAAACGCTATTCATCATCTGCCTAGCCTTTTCCCAACTATGTTGGGGTCGGCTTCCAGTCTAACCGGATGCAGCTGAATATCAGTATTTTACATGGAGCGACTGCCTATCTGACCTCCACAACCCAGTTAATACTGGGTAATGCGATACCCCTTGGTAAGACTGGTTGTCAGACTTTCGGAACACTGACTACCTGTAACGACTGTCAAAGATCTATAAATGACAGCCGGGACCAACAGCTTAACGTGCTTTCCGAGGCACGGAGGAAACTCGGTATGTAACGGGTGGTCACCCATCCACAGACCAACCTAGGCAAGCGCGGCTTAACCTGAAGATCGGCCCGAGCGGCTGCTATTATTTAGCAACGAGCACCTTCAACGCAAACGCTATTCACAGATCCGTAATCGGACAATTTTTACATGTCTGGACAACCGTACAATATGAACACGTCAGTCATACCGACAAAAAATAAAAACCTATAGTACGGCCAACGAGAAGCGATAAGTAAGGTCATTAACCTAAAGAACAACTGTGGCGTTGACAATCTAATATTTAGCTCTTTCCATCTTGTGCCTTTGTCGTAATGTCTCGTTCTCCCGGCAAAAACATGACAACGTTAAGACGGGTTCGCCAAAATTTGGGCGGCCATTTTAGATGGGGTTTTAGCATGGGTTTTGTTTACATTTGGTATCGCTTCTCGTTGGCCGTACTATAGTAGAAATAATGTATTTATTGTTCTACATTTTCTAGCGATATTTTTTATTTGCTACAATTATATTTAAAAAAAAATACGTGTGGCACTCGGGGACTGTCGTGGTAAAGCTATGGCATAGGATTTTTTATCAACTTATGCAATAAATTAAAAAAAAAACTAAATATAATATGTAAAAAGTACTTCCAATGAAAACAAATCCCTAAAAGAAAAACAAGACCTTGGGTTTGATCCAACGTAATGTCGATTAAATATCCGATTCTCTACCAAACACGCTAAAAGAACAAGGGAATTGTGAACGAAATAACTGACCGTATTCGTTATGAAAGTGTTAGGTTTTTTCGTTACGAAACTTCTGGATTCGGTCTCCACGCTCAAGGCCCGCGATAGAAGCTATGCAATAGCTTAAAAATACTTTATACGGATTAGTGAATCGCGTTTTGCCGGTTTAACGATTGGATTACAAGACCATAGACTAGTGTTGATTGTCGATTACAGCTGGATTGTTTTTGAATAGCTATGCAGGTGGCTTTCTCGCTTAGTTTTAAAAGATTTCATGTATTGTTTTATTTCAGTTGCGACAGCGGTTATTCCGGTGTGCGGTGTGAAATAAACCCGTGTCAAGAGTATTGCCTGAATGGTGGTGACTGTTTGTTAAACGAAGAGGAAGATCCGGTATGCCAATGTGTTCATAAGTTCGAGGGAATAAGATGCGAAAAGGATAAAAGCAATTCTTTAACGAATACTCTGCTAAACATGACACTGGGTGATTTTTTGTCGAAAACGCAACACCCTGCTTCGAAGATTGTCATTACAGTTGACTTAATCTAATCATGATTTTCATGCCCTTGGCCCATTAGGTATATATGTGGTCGGCGCAACACGTTTTCTTCTTCCATTCTCCCTTATCAGACGTCACCTCATCATTTAAGTACTCCTTTCTCCTTTATATCATTCCTATCAGTTGATTTAATCTAATACTGAATTGATATCTATTGTTTCCAAACAGTTTTCTATCGGTTATTACTGCATATGTGTTATTGTAGTTTTAAAAACTTTCGGTCAATACAGCAACCCGTCTTTGTGTTTTTTCCTCTATTGTATAGTTAGTTATTCAAATAACTTCCCCCGCTTTGGGAGGAGATCAGACTTTTACTTACTAAAACCTATCCATGAGCCTTTATTTGCTCTTTATGTTCCTGGGCTGCAGTATCTCTTTCAAATGACCCGCAACCCCGGCAGACGGTGGTCCTGACCTCTGCTTTGATGACACCTCTTTGAGGCGCGCGCGGGCTTGCCAGGGCCTCCGCCTGTCGGGGTTGCAGGTTGTTCGAAAGAGATACCACGGCCCCGGAATGTAAAGGGCAATAAAAAGAACATGGGTGGGTTGTAGTCTGTAAAAGTCTGACACTCCGCTCCGCCCAGAGCGGGGGAAGTTATTTGATGGTTTCCCACCCCAAAAAAGGTGAGCTACTGATCGCTCATCGTCCACAAACACACACCTACAGCGGCCATCTTGCGTGACTAGGTTACCAACATCATCTTATGCATAGCACTCGAAATTACATCTAATACCACTTTTTTTATTTCTTTCTTTGTCTATGGTAAAGTGGTGGCAAGCGCGACTGCTACACATGAGGTCCTGGGTATATATTCTCAGGTCAGGTAAAATGTTATTGAGATTTTATATTAATAATTTCTCAATATTAACAAAACTGTAATGTCCCAAACTGTATTTAGTCAGATTGTAATTATGTTCTTTTATTCATGTTGTCTTTTGTATTTAATCTGTGTGGTGCTTTCTTAAAAAGACCATTTCAGACACTATCTGCATAGTCCTCATGTAAGTTGAACAAGATTATTTTGTCTGGACTTTAAAATAGACTATGACCTCTGAGTTTGTTTCGGCTGTTTCTTCTCAGAGTAGTCGGGTACGAAACACCGGCCTCATCTAGTTTTAAAAAAAAATTACGTGTAAAAGTGTTTGTGAAAACCTACTTGCAAAATAAACATCATTTATCATTTAATCATTGTGATTTTTTTGATCTGTTATATTTTTCAAACTTTATTGTCTTGTCAAATTTTGTTGTAACTAGTTATTAAGTGAATGCTGTGGTTTCCTGTAATTGTAGGTGCAGATAATCAGTTCCTTTTTGTATTTTTTTGTAATCATGTAATTTGTGTATTCGCTGTTGAAAATCCAAATAAATAAATTAATAATAGCCACGGTGTTTGGAATTAGGCCCGGTTGATGGGGAATAGCTTCCGCCCTATGAAATGACAATTAATCTTAACTGGTGAAATATGAGTGTAATATAAGGGTTCGTGTAGACTAAGGTCTTTAGAAATGACAGATGTCATAAAATTCGCGCTTTTCAGTAAAAATAAAAAAAATACAAATATATTTGACGGCGCATCCGTCAATTTCAGACATCAGGTTGACTTTTAGCTGTCAAAGTCAGCCTAGAGAAGCGTCATTGTCGATGGTTGTGACTGCTGCCAGCTGAGCCGTATTGTTCGAGACGGCGCCCGTACACCACACTTGTGACGAATCGCTTTTCATCCGAGTGATAGTTTAAAGCTTCCTCTTGAATAACTATCTATCGAAAAACGTTTAGTTTTAAAGATAAAGTACCTACACATAGAGACAGACAGCGAGAAGTGACTTTATTTTGTACTACGAAGTGATAAGGAATGACTTAATCTTGATCACAATCGTGAACTGAAAAATATATGACAACACGGTGTGTGTCACGGGTTCGATTCCCGCAGGGAACAAAAATTTGTATGGCCTACAGATAGTTGTTTTGGGTCTGGCTGTTTGTGTATGTGAGTTTTAATGTTTGTAAACGCACCCAATAAATATGAAGAGGCAGGAGGGCCTTCATCAAAACTCAACTTGTGTGATGTATGTGGATAGGTGGGTAGGCAGGTGGACGTGAGCAGAAAAATCACAAGTCCTTATTTCAATCACAGTGTTTAATCAGCTCAGGGTTTAATAATCGAAAAACACAGTCAAATCCACAATGTACAGCCTAAGAAGCACGACTCGAACTTAATTATAACTCTAGATTAAATGTATATAATGTTAGTATACTAGATGCGCCTCCCGGTTTCAATCGCGTGGTGATAGTCACATTCTCACTTATATTTAGAAAAATATCTTATGTCCGTCTCCAGGCTCCTAACTATCTCTGTTTATCTCACTTTCACTTTTATAATATTAGTGAGGAAGTAAGGATCAGTCTGACGCCAGGCGGGTTGTTAGATTGTTATAATATGAAGATATAAAATTAATCAAAAATATTAATTAAGTACTAAAATTATATTCAGTTTTAGGAATAATATACATAGTAAATAGGCATTTGATTCTATATATATATAACGAGTTATAGTTTTATTTGTATTGGAGACTCTAGTGGGCTGAGAAAGGCTTCATAACCATAATGGATTTCATTCCCTGATTTCGGCAATCTCTTTTTAGTTTTTACACATTAAACAAACAGCCGTTGAAGCGTGTTTCGACGGTTCGCGATCTAGGCACTTACTTTGACACCCCACCTTACGTTTAAACACGCAGTAAGTACAGACCTGCAACTAATCGTAAAAACTTATATTTTACGACAAACCAATATATTTAACGTAACGAATCGGGTAGCGCACCTCAAATGGAAATGGGCTGGACACGTGGCCCGAAATGAGATGTCCTGATGCAAACGCATTCTAGAATGTGAGCCGTGCTCTGTAAAACAGGACGACCACAAATGCGTTGGAAAGATGACGTGAGGTCGCTGGTTCGAACTGGAGAAAAAGAACGCAGCACAAAGAGGAATGGGGGAAGTTGATGGAGGCCTACACCAAAATGATCGAAAAAGGCTAAAGAAGAAGAAGAATGTATTTAACAATCGACAAGCAATAACTCTAATATACGAGTGTACGACTAAACGCCGACAGACACTACGCCGACAGACTGAACACCGACAAGACTTTACTTCGACGGGACTCTACACCGACAGGACTCTTCGCCGACATGGCTCTCTCTATTAATGCAAGTCGTTTCTGGCACTCGCCGGCCGCTGCCGCGGCACCGCTCGCTTCGCTCGCTCGGCTCGTGCGTAGGAGGTCACAGTTTTAACCTAACCTAACCTACCCATTGCGTCGCTGATGAGCCGTGTCGGCGAACAGTCCTGTCGACGAAGAGTCCCGTCGAAGTAAAACCTTGTCGGTGTTCAGTCTGTCGGCGTAGTGTCTGTCGGCGTTTAGTCGTACACTTCTAATATACAACTCATTCGTCCGTAATGTAGGTACAGACGCCTGCAGGTCAAGCTACCCGAAACTGTCAATTTTTCCCAATGAACCTTGAACCTTAATGCTTGAGAAATAAAGTCGAAAATCTATCAAAGAAATCTGACAGATTGTAGTAGCTTGATGTGCAGGCGTCTGTACCTACTCGAAACCAACAGTGCAATCTGGTGCCATGTAAAAGTTTATGAGTTGGTAATTGAAAAGCTCCAGAAGTCCGCTACCTCTACTTGAAGTTACATGGCTTTTACGCATATTTGTTTCCTACGCCATTCGCGCTAGGTATGGTACCTACCTATCTTACCAAAGCTTATAAGTCACCGTACCTACCTAAGATTAGTACCGAGTGCGACAAGCGAATTAAAAAAAAACTTTAAATAAAGGAATGTTCAAAAATAAAGGATTGTTTTCTTTGAGTAAAATTTTCTATCTTATGTATTAAAAGTACTTTCTTTATGTGGCATTTCAAAATTCCACCCTGCTTAGTAGTAGTTCAGTCAATAGACAACAAAATATGCAAGCGAGGAATTAATAAACGGGAGTCGCCAGATTGAAAACTACTTCCGCCATCTGTTGTCGAGTAGCAAAACTAAAATCTATTTATAAAACATAACCTTGTCTATGGCACTTGGCACAAGTACCCGAGTGAAGTTCAGTTTTGACAGTTGTAATGTAACAGTGGTCATCCTAGTTTTTTTATACCTCCTTGCATTTTGATACCAAAATATTAGATATTCGTAAAGTGGTATTACGTGAACAAGATGAAAATGAGAGCCCACGCATATCGAGAAAGGTGGAATGCGACCCGCTAGCGACGGTGAGTACAACATGAACTCCTTAGTAGAATACTAGTGCCTGTATTTTTAACTGATTAAAAAAAACTGTAGTCAATTGGCTGTTAACCTTTTAACTAAAAGCGGGAGACGCGTAATTCGACGCTATGCCGTGTATAATTTTATTACTATTCGCTCGACGGCGCATACATTAGCGGGAGGACGGTCGCCCACATACGATTTCGGTGAATAGCATTAAAAACGCCTAGCTTTACTGTAATCGTTACTTATCAGACGTAATTGTTTCTTTATCTATATTAGTACAAATTTCATATTTAAACCCTTGATTGGGTGTAAACTGCTCTATAATTCATAACTGTATGCAAAGTTTTATTATCAATGTAATAGTAATCAGTGATTGTGGCATTTTAATTGTGGAAAAAAATATTATTCGGCTGTGTGCTAAATTCCTTTGCGAATTTGTGGTGTGAATAAAAAAAATATGCCAGGATATTTAAAAGGTGAGTTTAGTGTTCTTTTTTTTAAATCTATTGTCAGTTTTTTTATATCACTTGATTGTTTTATTATCAAGTTTTTTCAAAAGATTAAACCATTGTAGGCTGCATTTATCTACTAAAACTAGTACAGTGTTAATCACATTAAACAATTTGACAACACTGGCTAAATATTCCTACCAGATCTTGTAAACAACCAAACAAAAAGTTTTATTTGTTTCTTTTTTATCTGTCCACAATTTTTTTGATGTTTTTGTCCTCATTGTTTTTATATTTTTATTGTAAGCTAGATTGTGTTGTCACATGAATATTAGCCTAGTTTCTTGAAAAGTGAATAATAAACATTCAATTCTTTGGGTAATCTTAATTTATTTTTAAAAATTTAGTTTGGGCACATTTGTGGCTTGATTTTTTGCAAACATTTTTTTTATACAATTGATTGTGTAGAAAATGTTATGAAAGGAAAAAAATATTTAGAAATGATGTGAAATATGAAAGAGAAAATTGTAAGTGCAATGACTGCTAGGGGAAATTGAAAGAAAAAAAAGTCTGTTGCTCGGATCCCATAAAATTTGGGCCAAGGACAAGAAAATGTTGATACCAATGATCCTTGATTGAATAGGCTGAATAAATAAAATTCCTTGTTCTTTAAATCTTAGTCATAAACACAAATTATCTTATCTATTTAAATTTTTATTGATTACCACCTTTCATTGCAAAAAGGTCTATTTAGCGCATTTTTTATGAGTGACACTTGATAAATAAGCATTAAAAGCCATGTATTACTATGAATTACCTAGTTGAAGTTCAAAAATCTTTGTCTATGGGTAATTTTGCTTTTTTTATGGTAGATTTTAGGTATGGAAAAACATAGTCAAAATTAATTCCTCAATTCATCATTGATAATTAACAAATTAATCAGAACAGTTAATTCACAATGTAACTAATTGTAACAGTGATTAGGAAATATTTAAAATATAAAGTTTATCTTGCAGATAACTATCAGTTATTTTATCTAGGTGTTAAACTGTTTTTGAATGTAATTATCTCTGATTAAAACATTTTTATGTAATTTTAATCTAAATGTCGTTATAACGGCTTCTGCAAATACGCACGTACCGCATTTTAAATGACAAATGCTTTTGCACTGACAATGTCGCATCATAACCGGCCAAGTGCGAGTCGGATTCACAGACAGTAGTATCAAAAATGTAACAAAAGACACCAAAAAAAATATTTTTTGTCTATTCAATTGTAAATTTACCCACAACAGGCAAACTAAATAGTGTTTCATTATATTTTATTCCAAAAAAAATGTTAACACACACACAAAAGTCGTAAGAGCATTGACGCGCTTATAAGTGCGAGTTACGCGATAAGACAGGTTTTCTTACAGCTGTCATTTAATTCTATTTTATTTGTTTAAAATACTAATGTCAAAAGTGATTTACTTTGATTAGCAATTTTGGGCGAACACAAAATACACACTGAGAAAAAAAATGGTTCATGCGCTAATTGTAGTTTGGTTAATGGGGAACAGAAACAAACAAAAAAATAAAGTAAATAATATTGTTAAGACATTAAACAAAAATGGCACATTTAAAAAAAACACTCATTATTTAAAATCTCTATCATTTGAATAAAGCGAACACGTTAAGCGGCGGGTTAATATTGCGTGCGTGTACGCGCGTAAACCGGTATGAGCTTTAAAACTCATAGAGGATTTGGACACCTTTCTTAGTTACTCCTTAGTCTGTCTTTGCTTAAACTGTGACCTTTATTTGGATAGCACTAAGGTCGCTGTTAGGTTGCTGTCTGACAAGTCAGTCAAAATTAAATAAGGGTCTTTATTCTTGGAACAGTAAAGATGCTTTTGCATTGCAAGATATGCCTAAGCTGTCAAATTTACCATTTTCGCTAAGAGTACAACTTTGACAGCTCATTTTTGGAAACGTGACGCTTTAGAAAAAATTTAGAGGTGTCAAGGGACACCCGGATGGAACGAAGTTCCTATAGAAATGAAAATATCTGGCTTGCTTTCTATAAGAGAGAGAGACAGACAGACAGACAGAGAAACATGCGACGCCGCACAGCTTACAATAGCTTACTATAGAAAAAAGTGTCGTGACAAGTTTTCGTAAGAATTTTTTCCGTCTAGCCCCCTTTCACAACTCGCGATAAGGAACTTCGTTCCAACAATTTGTCTTATACAATACTTGTTTGTATTGATTACCTGGGGGTGTTAAATACCGATTTAGCAAAATGATTATAGTATAATATGAATTACGTTAAAATTCCTTAAATAGTCACAGCCGCAGTTAAAATTGTGAATTGTTTCATCATCTACCTAGCCTTTTCCCAACTATGCTGGGGTCGGCTTCCAGTCTTACCGGATGCAGCTGAATATCAGTATATAATAATAATAATAATAAATCACAAATACAGACACATTAAATATAGAAATAGAAAATAGAGAAGAGCCATCACAAAGAGAGTATTCAGGAGAACGCACAGATGTTAATATCTTAGGTACAGACCACCCTATACACCTTAACACACAACACACATGCCAGGACAGGAATGCTGATATAGATGAAATGTTCTCGCAAACTCTACAGTACTACAAAGATACCCACCCTACAGAGAGGAGTTATATACCCAAGCAAAAGACATCAAAAAGGTTAGCGAATATAGTTAGTTATATTAATACAATAGTTTTGCCCGAACATGTTACTAGTGACACAGATTTTAATACACTGCAGACAATAATATACTGCGCTGCGTGGACAGCCGCTAAGGCCAACGGTAGTAAAATTTCACTCACATCTCCTGAAAATGTAAGTAGACTCCATCAAGTGTATATGCCTAAATGGCAGAAAAGGCTAGAACACAAAATAGAAGTTTTCAGAGCTAAAATTGGTCGATTAACTCATTACATGCGGGGCCACAGAAGCAGAAAACTAAACAAGGCTGTGGAGTCAATATTAAAAGACTACAAAACACATACAACGCACGAACAACCTAATACACAACTTGAACATTTTCTAGATACTCTTAAACAAAAACTAACTGTTATAAAAAGTAGACTTAGCCGATACACTAAATGCACACTTCGTAAAACACAAAATAAGCAATTCAGGAATAACGAAAGACAATTTTACCGATCACTAAAGAACTCAACGACAAATCAAACAACATTTAATAATAACACACATAATATATCTTTTCCAACCACTGAAGAGTTACAGCAATTCTGGGCTGGGATTTGGGAAAATCCTGTCTGCCATAACGCTGAAGCAGAATGGATTAAAGAAGAGGAGGCAATCCATTCAAACACTGAAGCAATGTGTTTTGATCAGATTGAGGTAGGGACTTTTCACGATGTCCTTAATAGAATACACAATTGGAAAGCGCCTGGTTCAGATAACATACACAACTACTGGTATAAAAAATTTACTCATATACATCTACACATCTTTAACCATATTAATAATTTTATAAAAGACCCTACAACGCTTCCCTCATACATAACCGAAGGTAAGACCTATATGCTTCCAAAAGACCCAAGTGACTCATCGAATCCAGCAAAATATAGGCCAATTACATGTTTGCAAACTATTTATAAAATAATGACATCTTGCATTACAAATATAATTTATAATCATCTTGAAACACAAAAAATATTAACAGAAGAACAGAAAGGATGTAAGAAGTTAAGCCAAGGATGCAAAGAACAGTTGACAATAGATGCAGTAATACATAAACAGGTGCAACGCACCAAAAAAGATTTGCACACTATGTATATAGATTATAGGAAAGCATACGATTCAGTACCTCATTCGTGGTTACTCGAAGTTTTAAAAATATATAAAATACACCCACAACTCATTCAATTTTTAGGTAATATTGTAGAAAAATGGAAGACGCGCTTACAACTAAACACATCATCAGAAATAGTTCAAACAGAACCTATTAAGATCCAGCGAGGAATATTCCAAGGAGACTCACTTAGTCCACTGTGGTTCTGCCTAGCTTTAAACCCTCTTTCTAACAAACTTAATGCTCTGATACCCGGCTTTCAACTCCAATACAATGACACAATGACTGACACACTGACTGACCAACATAACTGTAAAATAAACCATCTTCTTTATATGGATGATATCAAACTGTATTCAACTTCTCCTGATGACTTATACGTACTGGCTGATGTCACTGAAAAGTTCTCCAACGATATCGCTATGGAGTTTGGCATTGATAAATGTAAAATTAATTCAATAAAAGCAGGAGAAACATACACACATTCATACCAAATGCAAACAGGCGTGTTAATAGATTCATTAGACGAAACCGGGACGTACAAATATCTAGGGTATATACAAGGTAAACAAATAATGCATAAAGAAATAAAAACAACACTCACCAAGCAATTTAGACATAGGCTAAAAACAATATTTAGTACTCAGATTAACGCTAAAAACACAATTAAAGCAATAAACACTTATGCCATCCCTATTCTTACCTACTCCTTTGGTATCATAAAGTGGAATAAGACAGACCTCAAAAACTTACAAAGGATCGTGAATACCACTCTCACTAAACACAGGAGACATCACCCTAGGTCATGTGTACAAAGGCTCACATTGCCCAGGAACGAAGGAGGCAGGGGAATAATAGATATCACTAACCTACATAACAAGCAAATTACAACGTTAAGAACATATTTTGATAATAAAAGCTCCACTTCAACCCTACATAAAGCAATAGCGTATAATGACAGAAAACTTACCCCCTTAAACTTGTATGACAAGACTACACAGATTAATGAAAAACAGACTGACAGACAGACTAAAATCGCAGAATGGACCCAAAAGTCACTACATGGGAGACACCGACACGATCTTAACTTACCTAACGTCGACAAATTAGCGTCGAACGAATGGTTAAGACGTGGAGAACTATTCCCTGAGACCGAAGGATTCATGATAGCGATTCAGGATCAGGTCATAGAAACCCGCAATTACCGGAAACACATAATGAGAGTTCCTCAAACAATTGATATATGTAGACGATGCAATAGTTCTTCCGAGACAATTCAGCATATCACAGGAGCGTGCAAAACAGTCGTCCAGACTGATTATAAGCACAGGCATGACCAAATAGCGAATATAATTCATCAAAAATTAGCAATCAAATATAACTTAATCTCCACTCCACCTGTACCTTATTATAAATACCAGCCTGAAATTGTCCTTGAAAACGCTACTCACAAATTGTATTTTGACCGAGCAATTTTCACAGACCGAACCATACACTACAATAGACCAGACATCACGTTATTAGACAAACATAATAAGACCGCACAAATCGTAGACATTGCCGTACCAAACACCCACAACCTACAAAACACAATAGCAGAGAAACTCTCAAAATATACAGATCTTAAAATTGAAATCAGCCGAATGTGGTGTCTAAGTAATGTCACCATAGTCCCTATTGTAGTCTCAACAACAGGAGTTATTCCTAAACAACTCCATCAATCTTTAAAAACACTTGACTTGCCACCATACACATACCAAAACCTTCAGAAAGCTGCAATCTTGAATACATGCAGGATTGTCAGGAAATTTTTGCAAAATGAAAATGAGACTGTAGGCAGCACCACTCACACACAACTTCCAGTCACCACACATACACTATCATCATCTCATCCTATTACCACTTTCACGGGGTAGTACTTGGCTTCGGCCCGTCCTATCCTAAAATCCGGCAAATAAGCCGAGATACGTAAATGTATAAAGACAAAATAATAATAATAATATATTTTTAAATGTTTTTTTTTTATGATTTTAAGAAATATTTAAAAATGTAATTTTAGGGTAGAAAAATAAATAAATGTACGAAAAAATTCATTTATTTCTCACCACAATATTAAAAGATTACATGGATATTGTTTCGTAACTGATTCAAAAAGAACATACAATAACATTGTGGGAGACTGGTGCCTAAGCTAGGCTTATTGCCTGTGTTATAGGACACCAGGACCCCACCCCGAGTAACATTGTCGGGACTTACTAAAACAATACACCTTTAGTTGCGGCAAGTTCAGTGTTGTGGGAGGTAAGTTTTATAAAGGTGTGTGTGTGAATGTGTGTTTGTGTGTGTGTATGTGTGTTTGTGTGTGTGTATGTGTGTGTTTGTGTGTGTGTGATCGTAGTTAAGTATACGCGTAAATATATTTTATAGGAATAAAATAACGAAAAGTATTCTATAACCTGAAGGGCTATGAGTTTACATTTTTACAATAAGAACACATTCGGTATTATCGTAAGACAACTCCTGCAGCCAATTGGCGGGCTTAGTCTTCAATTTATTTCTGGTGAGAGAATATATATCGAGAAGACGATGGATTTTATTATAAATTCTGACACTGAGGACGTTGAAGTGGCGGCATGCGAATGAAGTACGACATTGAGTAGGGTAACAGACTGGACGACCTTTGCGTTTACTTAAAATGTTATCGTCAAGAGGTAGCAAGGAATGACGTCGTAGAACAGCGCGCAGAATGAACAGCTGGCGCACTGTTAGGACCTTCGACTCGGAGTAAAGCAGGGTGGTTCGAAAATCTCTGCGTTTGAACTGCATAACTTTGAGGACTGCCCTTTGAGCTCGTTCCACCTGTATTAGGTGGGTTTTACAAGTTCCTCCCCATGCAGAAATGCAGTAAGTAAGAACAGAGACACACAGGCTCTGGTACACCAGGAAAAGAGTTTCTCTATCAGCTGATTGTCTGAGTTCTTTGAAAACAAAAATTAACTTCCTAATTCGGGCGCACAGTGCTTCAATATGGGGACGCCAGCTAAGGTGTTTATCAATTTGAACTCCGAGGTATTTCGTACTTGAAACCACGGATAGGGTTAGGCAAGTGCAAGCATTGGGGGTATGATGAAAAGCGGTCAGGCAAGTGTGGGCTTTGATTATATCGGAACCTACGGGAGGTGAGTTAGTATTAGGGAGAGTGAATCGAACAACCTTGGTTTTCTCAATATTGAGGGTTAGCAAATTCACCGAGAGCCATGTCATTACTCGTTGAACAGACCGCTCCGCTCTTTGCCTACAGTTATCCCAGTTATCGTCATAGGTGATCAGTGCCGTGTCATCTGCATAAGTGAATATATCGCAGTTAGGTATTGATAGGCGACACAAACCATCCATGTACAGTAAAAAAAGGGTGGGTCCCAAAATACTACCCTGTGGCACACCGAAACTGATGCTCCCATCGTCACTGTATAATGAGTCGATTTTGACACATTGCGAACGATTTGTCAGGTAGTCTGAGAAGATACTGAGAGCCACTCCGCGGATTCCGATGCCTTCCATTTTAGAAATTAGTATGGGAATAGAAACCGAGTCAAACGCTTTTGACAAGTCAAGAAAGACACCAAAGCACTTAAGTCCCTTATCCAGATTATTAACTACTGTGCCTGTATTTTACATGGAGCGACTCCTCCGACCTCCACAACCCAGTTAGTGCTGGGTAATACGATGTCCCTTGATAAGACTGGTTGTCAGACTTTAGAGACACTGACTACCTGTAACGACTGTCAAAGATTTACAATTGACAGCCGGGACCAACAGCTTAACGTGTTTTCCGACGCACGGAGGAAACTCGAAATCCACAGACCAACCTAGGCAAGCGCGGCTTAACCTAAAGATCGACCCGAGCGGCTGTTATTATTTAGCCACGAGCTCCTCAAAATCGTGAATTGTTTACGAATGGTAACGATTCTGTTTAAACGGCTATTTTCCTCCCGGTTTTGCGGGTTGTTCGAAAGAGATACTGCAGCCACAGAATATAAAGGGCAATAGAAGGAACATGGGTGGGTTTTAGTCAGTACAAGTGTCACACTACCCCTCGTTTCGCCCCGAGCGGTGGAAGTTATATAATGACGAGCTAAAGTGAATTTGTTTGTTTAATACGTCTTAACGCCTAATTGGCCAAACCGATTTTTATGAATTTTGATACAGAGATAGTTACGACCCTGGAGACAGACATATGCTAACTTTTTCTTAAAAAATGTGAGAAATGAGGAAGAAAATGAAAAACTTAACTTTGCTATTACAATAAAAAAGACGCAAGGGCAATAACTACAGGTAGCAGGTACCTGTAAATCAGGAAAGGGGAACTGTGTTACCCCGAATTTAACGCGAGCAAAGCCGCGGGCAAAAGCTAGTAAATAATCACTTCGTTCCATCCGGGTGTCCCTTGACACCTCTCAAGTTGTTTGTTTTTAGGGACCCCCCACACTAGCGTCTTTCGAGCGTCGTCGTCGTGCCAGCGTCCGCGCAACGTCCACCTGGCAGTGTGCACAAACGCCAACACAAACACAAACACCACGCTGGCACGACGACGACGCTCGAAAGACGCTAGTGTGGGGGGTCTCTTAGTTACGGCTACTTCCAATTCAACTTGCTAGAGTTGTTTTACTGCTTAGATGGACTATCCTCTGGTGGTAAAAACTAGTTACAAACCATACCAACGCTCGCTAAAGGCACCCCCCCTGTGGGGTAAAGGCCAAGGCTTTTTTCCGGATGGGAAATTATCAAATAACTTCCCCCGCTCTGGGCCGAGCGGAGAGTTTCAGACTTGTACTGACTAAAACCCACCCATGTTCCTTCAATTGACCTTTATGTTTCGGGGCCGCGGTATCTCTTTTGAACAACCCGCAACCCCGGCAGGTGGTGGCGATGGCCTGTCGTCAATAGACGGACGAACGGTGAGCTACCTATTGGTTACCGTCCACAGGCTATCTACTACTATCTACGGTGGCCGGGAGTCGATCCGCGGCGGCTTGGTTGGTTTGAGGTTCTCTCCCTTAAACGCAAAGGCTAAGGCGTCATTGAGGGATGGTAGCAAAGTTAGCTGTGTCAATTATTACAAAGGCACACTAAGTAAACGAATGATATTTATCTGCATCCGGTTCGATTTAAAAAGGCAGTTGATGATAAAATCCTCAAACCAAATGTATTCTATAGAAAAACCAGTCTTTCTAATGACTTCGCTAATAATAAAACACCATAAAATAAATCTGGATAACCTAGACAAGTTTTTATTTGATTATATTTCACCTTTCTAATTTGAAACAGGTATGAGTCTCGATGTAAATTCGTGAGTATGTGAGATTTAAGAAATTGTTTATTTACTAGCTGGCGCCCGCGGCTTGACTCGCGTGTTATCGATGAAAAAAGTATCCTATGTGCTACTCCAGACTATAGTCTACCTCTGTGCAAAATTTTATCAAGATCCGTTCAGCCGTTTTGACGTGAAAGAGTAACAATCATCGGATGATTGTTACTCTTTCATGCCAAAACGGCTGTATGGATGACTAGCTTTTGCCCGCGGCTTCGCTCGCGTTAAATTCGGGGTAAAACAGTTCCCCTTGCGCCTTATTGATTTGTAATAGCAACGCTAAGTTTTCCCTTTTCTTCCCTCTTTCTCCCTCATATCCCACTTTTTACAAAAAAATAATAGCCTATGTCCGTCTCCTGGTTCCCAACTATCTCTGTACCAAAATTCATCAAAATAGGTTTAGCCATTAAAGCGTGAAGAGGTAACAAACAAACAAACAAACAAACTCACTTTCGCTTTTATAATATTAGTAAGGATTATCATCCATACATCCATCCTCACAAACATTCGCATTTATAATATTAGTAGGAAAACAAACTTAAGAAAGAAAGAAAATAAGTTTATTTGCCTCATGCCACAAGTGTACAAAATGTTAAAAAAAAAACCTGCCAAGTGTAAGTCGGAAATGCGCACATTTTTTTGTTTTTAAATAGTGTATTTTCCAGGGTCAAAGTACTTAATTACATTCAATTTAGTCCGTCTTTTAGAATATTCAAAAATAAGGGACACGTATTTTTTTATTTGTAAATTAGACGAAAAATGACAAAGATATAACGTGTTTACGTGCCCCTTATTTTTGAATAATCTAAAAGACGGAGCGATAATTGTTTTTTTGGAAACTAGCCTATTTTAAATTTCTTGTAATTTTTGTGTATGAATGCTTGTTACTCTTCCCTTCCATACAAAAAAAAAACATTTTTTTGTATGGAAGTGTAACAAACATTCAAACAAACGGTTGATGAGATACAGCCTCGTGACAAACGGACGGACGGACAGCGTTGTCTTAGTAATAAGGTCCTTTTTTTACCCATTGGGTACGGGAACTTAAAAAAAATGAGGTTTTTTTTTTGTATGGAAGAGTAACAAACATTAGTATACACGGTTCATGAGATACAAACTGGTGACAGACAGACGGACAGCGTTGTCTTAGTAATAAGGTCCTTTTTAACCCATTGGGCACGGGAACTTAAAAATGTGTTTTTTTTTTTCGTACAAACTGTTCATGAGAAACAGCCTCGTGACAGACGGACGGACAGCGGAGTCTTAGTAATAAGGTCCTTTTTACTCATTGGCTACGGATATCTAAAACGCGAATGCCCCTTCATTGTTGCATTACCTCTGACTTAGCAGCATAGATGAACTATATTCTCATGATAGGGTTGCCAACTTTATTTGTAAAAAAAAACGTATGAAATGGTTGCGATAGAAAGAAATAAAGTATAACAAAGAAAAATAAGTATTTTTTATATTTTTTAGTTTTTGTTGCTTTAAAAACGTACTTTTGTGTGCTCTCAGCACATGCTAACAATGTTTTGTTTTCTTTTAATGTTTCAAAGCGTTTTCGACAGTCAACATTTAAATTTGAATGAGTAAACGATTCGTTTTTTTTTAAAATTTTCTTTCTTAATTTAAATTTAAATAAGTAAACGATTCGTTTTTTATTAAAATTTATTGACGATTTCTTTCTTCTCGCCTTTTTAGAATCATTACTGAAAAAACTCTTTCAGTGAAAGCATCACAGTAAAAGTTGTAAACAAAGTATTTCCACATACTTTATTTGTATGCAAAAGTATAAATAAAATAATATCTTAATAACGAATAAATATCTTGGGACAACTCACACACGGCTATCTGATCCCAAGCTAAGCAGAGCTTGTGTTATGGTAACCAGACAACTGATATACATACTTATATAATTTATAAATACATACATATTATAGATAAATCACACCCAGACACAGAACAAACAATCATGCTCATCACACAAAGTTTGTCCTGGGTGGGAATCGAACCCACGACCTTTGGCCCAGCAGTCAGGGCCACTAACCACTAGACCTACAGGCCCGTCAAAGTAGGATACGTTATTAAAAAGTATGATTGGCAACCCTATCTCATTGGCATAAGGTTTATATCAGAGTACAAAAATTGTGATGCAGCAAGTGGCTTGATATGCTCCAACAATAAAATTGTGACTTTGTAACTTCCTTTATTGCACGCATTCCATGTGGCGTGGGTTTGTGATGACTCGAATCACTTCGGAACTTAAAACTAGTTACTGGTCCTGCCGGGGTTGCGGGTTGTTCGAAAGACATACCGCGGCCCCGGAACGTAAAGGGCAATAGAAGGAACATGGGTGGGCAGCACAAGTTTGACATTCCCCCCCGCTCCGTCCAGAGCGGGGGAAGTTGTTTGGTGATTTCTCACCCCAAAAAAAATGTCTAGTAACTGGTGTAAAAATGCCCTAGAGAAATAGATACACCGGCTAATTATAAATAAAATATCTTGGGACAACTCACACACGGCTATCTGATCCCAAGCTAAGCAGAGCTTGTGTTATGGTAACCAGACAACTGATATACATACTTATATAATTTATAAATACATACATATTATAGATAAATCACACCCAGACACAGAACAAACAATCATGCTCATCACACAAAGTTTGTCCTGGGTGGGAATCGAACCCACGACCTCCGGCTCAGCAGTCAGGGTCACTAACCACTAGACCAACAGGAAATTGCAATTTAGACCCGTGCACTAAGGGTTTCGCACAAATTTGCGATGAAAGCAGCCATCTTTTGACTGTGTAGACTTAAATTTCCTGCCCTCGTCCCATTCTATTTGGGGTCGGCGCTACACGTTTTCTTCTTCCATTCTCCCTTTACAGACGTCACGGCATCATTTACTCCTTTCTCCGTCATATCATTCCTTACACAATTCCATCCATCTTTTCTTTGGTCTTCATCTCGCTCTCGTATGGGACATTCAGATCCATCACTCTTTTAGGCACATGTGCTTCATTCTGCGAACCGACTGCGTAGACTTAAAATCTTAATATATATATAAATCTCGTGTTGATGTTTGTCCTTATTGGACTCCTAAACCACTTAACCGATTATAATAAAATTCGCACACCATGTGCAGTTCGATCCAACTTGAGAGATAGGGTAGGTAGGGTATGTAGGGTAGGCAGGTAGGTAGAAAGGTATAAAATTGCATTGCAACGCATACAATAGTTCCAGGTCAAAAAAATTTTGTTAATTAACATACTAATCTATCACATACATTTGTAACAATAACAATTTGTAACAAAATTATAACATTTTAAATAAAAATTTACTTAGCGTAGACTTATGGGGTTGATTTTTTTACAACTCCAAAGAACCACAGATTTGACACTCGATACTTCGACGCGTTCCCGAGCTAAATGGTCGTGATAGACAGACGGACAACAAAGTAATCCTATAAGGGTTCCAGTTTTTCGTTTCAAGGCACGAAACCCTAAATTGTAACTCATTCATGAGATTTTTTTAACGTTTATAATCATTTAAACTCACATACACTAACAGCCAGACTCAAAACAACTATCTGTAGATCGTACAAATATTTTTTTCGTACGGCGATCGAACCCGCGAGACGCAGGGCAGCATTCAATCGCTCAGCCACTGTGCCAATTGTGTCGTCAAAATTGAAATAAACTTAAATTGTAAGCAACTAGACTCATAAATACAGTATTTTAACAATAACATTTTGAAAATCAGGGCAATTTGGCAAAAAAATCACAAACAAACATGCTTGATAGGGGCCTCTTGGCCTCGTAAAAGGACTAATTTAATTAATTGTCTTCTTATATATAAAATTCTCGTATCACAATGTTCGTTCCCATACTCCTCCGAAACGGCTCGACCGATTCTTATGATTTTTTTTGTGCATATTGAGTATGTCTGAGAATCGGCTAACATCTATTTTTCATACCCCTAAGTGAGCAGCGGGTGAAACCGCTGGGCATAGCTAGTTTTTTATATTTTTTTTTTGTTCTTTTTTAAAATTAATTTTGTTCCCGTGTGTTGTCCTCTGCAAGTCGAATTAAACAGTTTTTCTTTCATAAATAACCGCTTAAAATAAACGATGAACTATCGAAGTAAGTATTTTAAGAGTACGTATTTCTCACCATGGCACAGGCGTCTCTTTATTCAGCCTAATTGAAGAGGTTAACACTGATATTAACTATGTCATATTGCTCGGCATACTCAATTCAGAGAAGCTGCTAACTCTGAAGAAGCGAATTGTTTGGTAATTTATTTATTTAAAAAAAACACCAACAGTTTCTGTATAAAAATATCTTAAAAAATAAAAGTTATGGTCGTTATAATTTTCCTGCTCTTGTCCCATTCTATTTAGGCCGTGTCGACGGCGCGTTAGTGTTCCATGCGCGCCTCAAAGAGATATCAGGAAATCAAAGGGGCCTGCCAGGGACACCGCCTATCGGGGTTGCGGGTTGTTCGAAAGAGATATCGCGGCCCCGGAACGTAAAGGGCTAAAAAAGAATGAAAATGGTTGGGTTTTAGTCATTACAAGTCTGACACTCCTCCCGTAGGGCGGGGCAAGTTAAAGGGGGGGATTTGAAAACTAAAATTGCCTCAAAGTAGATGTTCGATTTTGGGCTAGGAATGTGTACCCTGCATACATAAAAAGGTAAATAATAACAGATTCTCATAAAATACAATTAAATTAGTTAGAATAAAAGTACAGTTGTAAATAATTAATTACTTGAAAAGTTTTTTTTAGTGAGATAACCCTTTTTTAAGGTAGCCATGACAGTAGTTATGACGTTTGATTGACAACTTTGACAGTTCTAAGTTTTGTTTAACTTTGTATCATCGTGTTCGTGAGTGTTGAGTTAGTTATGTTGTTTAGGGTGCTTGTACACGGTGCATGTAGCTGGAGCAAGTAAAAATGCGAGTTACACGCGTGAGTAATATGCGCAAGCTATTTGTTCGAGTTACTCGCTTGTACTTATACATGGTGCATATAACTGGAGCAAATAATAACTTGCGCAAGCAGTAGTGGTCAAGAGCTACATGTGCATGCTATTCGCACGGTAGCTTTATGAGTTGAATCGCGTCAAAATGTCTCGACGAACGAAAATTCTTTTAAAATAATTTGTTAAAAATGTAATATTACCAGAATTATTAAATATGCTAGAAGACGAATTAATACGCGCACGCGGATTAGTTGCGCGGGTGGCTCGCTTTGGTACATGCTCGAGTCACTAGACCCGCACATGTTTTTAAACGATATGTTTACGATGCATATAACCCGTGCAAGTGCCTCAACATGCGCAAGCTACATGCACCCTTAAACAAAGTAGCGGCAAAACCGTGTAACTAATCTAGCTGCAATAATAGGTATTACAAGCTATGCAGACGCAAAGAATTCGTGTTTTGTTTATTCTCGCAGTTAATACAATAAGGTGACACACAACACGTCAATCAAATGTCATTGTCAAAATCACATTTCGCTTATTGCTGACCACCATATTTATTAGTAGTTGTGTTGCTCTCCTAGACCGAATTAAATGGGATTCTCGTAATTAAGCGAAACCAAAATATAGGAAATTAACACAAAAAAAACGTTAAATCCTTACTAATATTATAAAAGCGAAAGTGAGTTTGTTGGTTTGCTTGTTACCTCTTCACGCTTTAATGGCTTAACCGATTTTGCTGAATTTTGGTACAGAGATAATTAGGAACCAAGAGACGGACATAGGCTAATATTTTTTTTTAAAAAAGAGTGGGATATGAGGGAGAAAGAGGGAAGAAACGGGAAATCTTAGCGTTGCAATTACAAATCAATAAGCCGCTACCGAATTTAACGCGAGCGAAGCCGCGGGCAAAAGCCATACTATATAGTGATATTTACATTAGGTGTACCTACATAGAGCTGGCCCAAGCTCCATAGATTTCTGGAACATCTCCTTTTAGTTTTTAAAATTCGCCTATAGACATTACAGGCTCAGCAGATACAATGTAGTGTCATACACGATTGAAACCCAATTAAGTATCATTTGGACACAATAGTCGCGCAGTTAACAAATGGCGGGTAATGTAGAGGTCGCGGGTTCATATTTTGTCGATGAACTGAGGCGCTCTCTCAGAGCATTTCGCCTTTTTAGTTCAGATTCGAGAATGGTGTACCTATGCATGTTAGCATGGTGTAAAGAGTGGTAGATATAAATTTTGATGGATGTAGATATAGACTATGTAAGACATGGCCTGCAAAACGTCCAATTTAATAATAATAATATTATAATAAATATCTTGGGACAACTCACACACGGCTATCTGATCCCAAGCTAAGCAGAGCATGTGCTATGGTAACCAGACAACTGATATTCATACTTATATAATTTATAAATCCTTACTAATATTATAAAAGCGAAAGTGAGTTTGTTTGTTTGTTTGTTACCTCTTCACGCTTTAATGGCTGAACCGATTTAGATGAATTTTGGTACAGAGATAGTAGGGAACCAGGAGACGGACATAGGCTAATATTTTTTTGAAAAAAGTAGGATGTGAGGGAGAAAGAGGGAAGAGAAGGGAAAACTTAGCGTTGCTATTACAAATCAATAAGGCGCAAGAGGAACTGTGTTACCCCAAATTTAACGCGGGCGAAGCCGCGGGCGAAAGCTAGTACATACATAATATTATAGATAAATCACACCCAGACACAGAACAAACAATCATGCTCATCACACAAAGTTTATCCTGGGTGGGAATCGAACCCACGACCTCCGGCTAATACATACATATTATAGATAAATCACACCCAGACACAGAACAAACAATCATGCTCATCACACAAAGTTTGTCCTGGGTGGGAATCGAACCCACGACCTCCAGCTCAGCAGTCAGGGCCACTAACTACGCGCTCCGCGGCTCCGGTCGCGTTAAGTTCGGGGTAACACAGTTCCCCTTTCCTGATTTGCAGACACCTGCTAAGTACCTATAGTTTTTGCCGTTGCGCCTTATTGATTTGTAATAGCAATGCTAAGTTTTCCTTTTTCTTCCCTCTTTTTCCCTCATATATCATGTTTGTTACGTCTTCACGCCTTAATGGTTAAACCGATTTTGATGAATTTTGGTACAGAGATAGTTGGGACCCTGGAGACTAGGCATTTTTTTTTAAATGGAAATGAGTGAGAAAGAGGGAAGTAAAGGGAATACTTAGCTTTGCTATTACAATCAATAAGGCGCAAGGGCAAAAAAAATCCTTGACAGTCAGAAGAAATAATAACATGTAAAAGTACTGTAGTTGCCCATTCCAAAGCGTAGATCTCTATGGAGAAGAATGGGCAATAAACTCCATGGACACTCTTTAAATCATAATATTTTTACAAAATCATGGTTGATGCATTCATGATTAGATTATATTACTAGCTGTGCCCAGCGGTTTCACCCGCTGCTCAGGTCTTTTCTCACTTAGGAGTTTGAAAGATAAATAGTTGGCGATTCTCAGACTTACTGAATACTTATGCATGAAAAAATCATAGGAATCGGTTGAGCCGTTTTGGAGGAGTATGGGAACTAATATTGCTTTTTCCTGAATGGCATCTCGCAGTTCAACCTAGAAGGTTGTCGCCTGCTTAACCAGGCGAATCCTGTGGATGCCTTAAAAATAAAGACCTTTAGCGAGGGAAAAAACTTACAAACTAAGCGACCACACGCTAAGGGCAGCCCCTGTGTGGTACGAGCCTCGGCTTAGGGCGTCGGTGAGGGTCAGCAAGGGACAGGCTGGATCTGAGTGATGTTAATTTGGAACTGCTTTGAACTTAATGGCAATTAAGTCCTCCAGCCAGGGCAAAAGGGAATGAACATTGTGACACGAGAATTTTATATATTAGACTAGCTTTTGCCCGCGGCTTCGCTCGCGTTAAATTTGGGGTAACACAGTTCCCCTTACGCCTTATTGATCTGTAATAGCAACGCTAAGTTTTCCCTCTTTCTCCCTCACATCCCACTTTTTTGAAAAAAATATTAGCCTATGTCCGTCTCCTGGTTCCCAACTATCTCTGTACCAAAATTCATGAAAATCGGTGTAGCCATTAAAGCGTGAAGAGGTAACAAACAAACAAACTCACTTTCGCTTTTATAATATTAGTAAGGATGTGAGAACGATGTAGAAAAACCAGCACATTAAGTGCGTCCAGAGTGAAATAAGAATTAATCAATAGATTAATTTAAACAAGCCGAGGCAGCTAAGAGACCAGAGCAGCTACCCTACCATGACGTCTTAAAGCAGAACTTATTCCACTGAGGGAAAAAGACAGAGCTATACAGGGTGTCTAGCACCATCTCTTTCACTCAGTGGAATAAATTCTGCTTTAAGATGTCATGTAGGCGTACTGGCACGTGTAACTATGCCAAGTTGCAAAAATGTTTAATGACACCCATTTGAATAAACGCAACGCATTAAAACTATTTTAATAAAATCCTGTATTTATTCTTAAACACATTATTTTTTAAATATGCAACGTTTATTTAAAAAATTATATTACTTTTTATGTTTAAATATAGTTTTTAAGTAATATTATAAAATCGAAAGTGAGTTTGTTTGTTACATCTTCACCCCTAAATGGCTAAATCGTGTTTGTTAAATTTTGGTACATAGATAGTTGGGACCCTGGAGACGGACATAAGCTAACTTTTTTTAAAAAGAGATTTGAAAAATGAGGGAGAAAGAGGGAATAAAAAGGGAAAACTTAGCATTGCTGTTACAATAAATAAAGCGCTAGGGTAGCAGGTACCTGCAAATCAGGAAAGGGGAACTGTGTTACCCCGAATTTAACGCAAGCGAAGCCGCGGGCAAAATCTAGTTTAGTAAATATGCGAAATCTGAAAATAGTTTCAGTTTTTTTAATAGTGCCTTACACTAGGAATTACTTCTGCATCATGGATGCGTTTACTAACATATAAACTCACATACACAAACAGCCAGACCCGGAAAAACTACCTGTAGGTTATACAAATATTTGTTCCGTGCGGTGAACGAACCCGCGACACGCAGCATAGCAGTCGATCGCTCAGCCACTGCGCCAACCGTGTCGTCAAAAACAATTAACTGAATCGATTTAGTTAATTATTATACCATGTTATATTTTGTCTCAATTTGAAAGGCCTGTTGGTCTAGTGGTTAGTGGCCCTGACTGCTGAGCCGGAGGTCGTGGGTTCGATTCCCACCCAGGACAAACTTTGTGTGATGAGCATGATTGTTTGTTCTTTGTCTGGGTGTGATTTATCTATAATATGTATGTATTTATAAATTATATAAGTATGTATATCAGTTGTCTGGTTACCATAACACAAGCTCTGCTTAGCTTGGGATCAGATAGCCGTGTGTGAGTTGAAAAAAAATATATTTAAAAACAGTTCGAGTAGGATACAGTCCTCATGTAAGTTGACCAAGATTTTTGTCTGGATCTTAAAAGAGACTGACCTTATCAGTATGTTTCGGCTGTT
Source organism: Ochropleura leucogaster (assembly GCA_958449745.1). Classification (NCBI taxonomy): domain Eukaryota; kingdom Metazoa; phylum Arthropoda; class Insecta; order Lepidoptera; family Noctuidae; genus Ochropleura; species Ochropleura leucogaster. The sequence goes on from OY288227.1 coordinate 2,227,959, forward strand.
TCAACTCAGAGTAGTCGGGTACGAAAATAATATAAAAAAGTACGTGTAAAAGTGTTTGTAAAAACTTATTTACAAAATAATCAACACTCCTCTGCTCCGCCCACAATAGAACTTGAGAGGTGTCAAGGGACACCCCGATTGAACGAAGTTATTATTTATTATGTACAAAAACTCTGTATACACTCAACAAAAATAATCGTCGCAACACCACACTATTAAATGTGAAATAGAAAGACGAAATGAAAACAACTAGCTTGCTTTCTATGAGAGAGAGAGCGAGAAAGAGACAGACAGAGAAACACGCGCACGCCGCGCGACTTACAAAAAAAGCAAAAAGTGTCGTTACAACTTTTGGTCTTATTTTTTTCCGTCTAGCCCCTTTCGCAACGCGCAACTTCGTTCCACAAAAAAAACTATAACAAAAAGTATCGTTACAACTTTTAGTCTTAATTTTTTCCGTATTGCCACCTTTTGGACGCGCTCTAAGGAACTTCATTTTCAAAAAACTTTCGCTTTAATAATGTTAATAGGATTAAAAAATATATAACCGTCACAATTAAACAACAGCCTGTAACTAACACGTGTAGTGTTGCCAGCACAAGGTAATGTTGCCAAAAGATTTAACGGTCTGAATAAACTAAACTATTATTAACAATTATTAACGCAAATTAATGATAATTTATTTATTTATTCGTTCTGATATTTTGTCATTTGCATACTAGACTTGCACGTGGCGTTGCTCGCTTTATCGGAGGTTAATCGTTCGGATGTCTTCGAGGATTTTTTTTAGATAACCTTGATGAAGGCTAGATTTTTTTGGTGCCTGGGTTGAAGTTCTAGAATCGAGCTATGACCCCAATTTTTAAGAACAACGCTGAAGAACATAAATAGAAGTATTTCAGTTCACTCATTTTTAATGCAATTATTTATTTGAGAGTTTCTGTAATGAACTTGGTACAAATTTACAACAAAAAAAAACTTTAGGAAACTAATTGACGACACGGTTGGCGTAGCGGCTGAGTGATTGACTGTTGCGTTCCGTGTCGTGGGTTTGATTCCCGCACGGAACAAATATTTGCATGGCCTAGCTGTTTCGGGTATGTGAGTTTAAATATTTGTAAACGAACCCACGATACAGGAGAAATTCCTAGTGTGGGGCGACGCTATAAAAAAATATATATAATATAAAATAAACTAAAAATAGCATCAGATTACATTTGACCCTAAGGCGTGTCGCCCATACGACCAACAGTCGAGGCGCAGTCGACATTTGTAAAGAAAATCTAGTTGGGACGTGCCTCGTAAGTGAGATTTTCTTTACAATTGTTTTGTGGGCGACGCGCCTAACGCGCTTGCGCCTCGAATGCGCCTCGACTCGTCGTGTGGGCGACACGCCTTACTTTATTTTTCTTTCTTGTCACTCCACATCCATCTCATTAAAAGTATATCCCCCGAATACTGAAACGTCACTCAAAATGTGAGGGCTGCTTAACATTTGAGGAGCTCTTAAACTTTAGATTTTGTATGGTCAAACGTCACTTCTGAGTCTCTGTTAAATTTAAGTGGGACTTAAATTTTGAGTGACGTTTCAGTATTCGGGGCTAATTCAAGTAAATACATAAAAAACCTTCTGTAACAGGCGCAACTTTCAAAATTCCTCTAATATACTCATTCCTTACTTTATCCATTCTTCACACACATCCATCTCAATAAAAACGTAATTCTAATACATAAAAAACCGGCCAAGTGCAAGTCAGACTGACGCTATGTCCTAATTAGCTGTCGCAATACGACACAACATCTGTTGTCCAACCGACCAACCAACGCAAAAAAAAATAAACAAAGCGCTTTGAATGGATCTGTCCTAACTGTCAACTTGCACGGACGTGCAACGTCGCATTTGTTGGTCGCACGCGTTTGAATTTCAAACCTGTTCTATTTTGTCGTGTCGGTCGTGTCGTTCGCTTGGAAACCACGTGTTGTTTATTTCCAAAATTAATAATTTTTAATAACATAAATACAAGGAAGACCTATATTGTGAAGTAAATGTAAAATTAATTATTGTTTTCTCGTAATTGACAGTACAGATGGTGAAATTCGCCAAATTTCATCCTATCTATATATCTTTTGTACTCGTTCACGTTCGTATTTTTGTTTCTTCGTTAATAAATATTTTAAATAACAGTTTTCACATAAGTAAAGCACAGTGCCCTTTGACAACGCCAGCTTGACGAATGACGTGACGACGACAGTTCAGTTTGGACACAATCACATTGTCGTACGACCAACGTAAACTAGTTTTGTTATCGGCAGTGCGAGCGACCGATTTTGTCGTCGAACGACTTAACCAGTTAGGACGTAGCCTTACGCTATGTCCTAATTAGCTGTCGCAATACGACACAACATCTGTTGTCCAACCGACCAACCAACGCAAAAAAAAATAAACAAAGCGCTTTGAATGGATCTGTCCTAACTGGCAATTTGCACGGACGTGCAACGTCGCATTTGTTGGTCGCACGCGTTTGAATTTCAAACATGTTCTATTTTGTCGTGTCGGTCGTGTCGTTCGCTTGGAAACCACGTGTTGTTTATTTACAAAAATGAATAATTCCAATGATTTATTAACTAACATAAATACAAAGAAGACCTATATTGTGAAGTAAATGTAAAATGAATTATTGTTTTCTCGTAGTTGACAGTACAGATGGTGAAATTCGCCAAATTTAATCCTATCTATATATCTTTTGTACTTGTTCACGTTCGTATTTTTGTTTCATCGTTAATAAATATTTTAAATAACAGTTTTCACATAAGTAAAGCACAGTGCCCTTTGACGACGCCAGCTTGACGAATGACGTGACGACGACAGTTCAGTTTGGACACAATCACATTGTCGTACGACCAACTTAATTAGTTTTGTTGTCGGCAGTGCGAGCGACCGATTTTGTCGTCGAACGACTTAACCAGTTAGGACGTAGCCTTTCGCACCGAGGGTTCCGTACAAAATTGCGACATAAACGGTATTGACAGCGTAGACCTAGAGGGTTAATTTTCACAGCACAAAGGGGCAACAGATTTGAGTATATGGTAAATTTCAACTGGATACCTTTACGCGTTCCTGAGATAAAGAAACAAGACGGACCTCTTGGTCTTGTGGTTAGTGGCCCTGACTGCTGAGCCGGAGGTCGTGGGTTCGATTCCCACCCAGGACAAACTTTGTGTGATGAGCATGATTGTTTGTTCTGTGTCTGGGTGTGATTTATCTATAATATGTATGTATTTATAAATTATATAAGTATGTATATCAGTTGTCTGGTTACCATAACACAAGCTCTGCTTAGCTGGGGATCAGATAGCCGTGTGTGAGTTGTCCCAAGATATTTCTTTATATTTATAATGACAGACAACGAAGTGATCAAATACGGGTTGTTCGAAAGGGATACCGTGGCCCCGGAACGTAAAGGGCAACAGAAGGAACATGTGTGGGTTTTACTCAGTAAAAGTCTGACACGCCCGCGCTCCGCCCAGAGCGGGGAAAGTTATTAAATGATTTCCCACCCCAAAAAAAAGGTTTATTCCGAACCTGACCCGAAAACCTGACCCGGTCGCGGGTTAGGTTAGGAACTTGAAAAAAAATTTTAACATTTATTCCGAACGTAACCCTCTTCCTAACCTGACCCGTTGTCTCATTCCTAACGTAACCCGAATTTCGAAAAAGATACTTTTGCCTCTTAAAGGGTTTTGTTTTTTTTTCTTTTTGAGGTATGGAACCCTAAAAATCACCTCTGCCTAAAGCATCGTAGAATGCAGGTGTGATATAATAATATCTATGTTGCCATTTAAACGTTTGTAGGACTAAGGAATGTGTGGATCACATTATTTTCAATGCCAATTGGAATCAATTTCAGTGTTTGTGTCTCAAATGTCTCAGCGTCTCATTTTACATTGTTTTGCGTTGTTAAAATGTTCTGTTTAATTGAATACAAGCTCAACTAATAATTAACAATGTCGTGATGGCCCAGAGGTAAGGACCTCCCCTCTTTTTTTTGGGGTGGGACATCATCAAATAACATCCCCCGGAGCGGGGGGGAGTGTCAGACTTGTACTGATTTAAACCCACTCATGTTCCTTCTATTGCCCTTTACGTTCCGGGCCGCAGTATCTTTCGAACAACCCGCAACCCCGGCAGGCGGAGGCTCTGGCAAGCCCCTCTGCTTTGCTGACATCTCTTTGAGGAACGCGTGAAACAGAAACGCGCCGTCGACACGGCCTGTCGTCGATAGACGGACGGACGGTGACCTACCCATTGCTCACCGTCCACTAGCCCGCATCTACGGTGGCCGGGAGTCGTCTCGCGGCGGGTGGGTTGGTTCGAGGTTCTCTCCTTCTAACGCCCGGCCACCTCCTTTGCTAGCATTACTGCTTCGCAGAAAGGACCTCCGCTCTTAGGTATGAGCTTGTGGGCTCAAATCTGTGACCTCTTCCAAGTTTGTCTTGGACATCACAGACAACGGTGACGGAAAAAAACCAAAACCTGAAGGGCTACTATGACATCTTATAACAATTCTTATTCCACTGAGTGAAAGAGATGGTGCTAGACACCCTGTATAGCTCTGTCTCTTGCCCTCAGCGGAATAAGAATTGCTTTGAGAGGTCACAGTAGAGCCCTACTATGACCTCTCAAAGCAATTCTTATTACTGGACTGTCATTAAAATAAGTGATCAATACTCATGCCTTCCCTTCATGAGAAGACGGCACGGTTGGTGCAGTGGCTGAGGGATCGACTGCTGCGCGTCGTGTCGCGGGTTCGATTCTCGCACGCAACAAATATTTGTATGACCTGCAGATAGTTGTTTCGGGTGTGGCTGTTTGTGTATGTGAGTTCATATGTTTGTAAACGCACCCACGATACAGGAAAAATTCCTTGTGTGGGGCAACCTTTGGGACAGTAATAGGGTAGTATTGTTTATTACTAGCTGACGCCCGCGGTTTCACCCACGTGATATCGAAAAAAAATTCTAGACTCGGCAGCCAAAAGAACTGAAGTCAATTTTGTTCGGAATCCATAAGAACGTAAGTCAATTTTGAACAAAATTGAGTTAAGCTCTTATGGTTTCTGAGAAAGAATTGACTTAAGTTCTTTTGGCCGCCGAGTCTAGAATTATCCTATGTGTTATACCAGAGTATAATCTACCTCTGCCAAATTTCATAAAGATTCGTTCAGCCGTTTTGACGTGAAAGAGTAACAAACATCCATACATCCATCCATTCTCACAAACATTCGCATTTACTATATAAGTAGGATATGTCCATGGCTTTACCGTTCGTTTGTGGCGACGTGACACCCATATCTTTTGAATGTGTAGACTTAGAGGGTTGATTTCACAGCATAAAGGGACCAGAGATTTTAGCATATGGTTTTAATTTCAACTTTATACCTCGTTCCCGATACAAAGGGTCAACACAGATGGGCAACAAACTTCACTCAGATCCAGCCTGTTCCTTGCTGTCCCTCAGCGACGCCCTAACCCGAGGCTCGTACCCCATAGGGGGTGCCTTTAGCGTGTAGTCGCTTAGTTTGTAAGTTTTTACCCTGGCTGTAGGTCTTAATTTTTAAGGCACCCACAGGATTCGCCCGGTTCAGCAGACGACAACCTCCTAGGTTGAACTGCGAGATGCCATTCATATAAATAAAAATGGCAACAAACTGCTACACTACCATGACGTCTTAAAACAGAGCTTATTCCACTGAGGGAAAGAGACAGAGCTATACAGGATGTCTAGCACCATCTCTTTTTCACACAGGAATAAGAACTGTTATAAGATGTCATGGTTACCCTACTGATCATATAAGGGTTCCGTTTTTTCGGAGCGAGACTGTTTATGTGACCTACACAATCCAGTTTCTGGGTAACCTATTGTCTTACTGACTGACTGGTAGTCACGACAGGCAGGTCATGACTGTAACGACTGTCAAAGATCGTCAAATGACAATTGACACCAACGGTTTACCATTCTTTCTGAGGCACGTAGGGGTTTTAATTTTTTTATGGTTTGACGATCTACGTCGAGAACTCAACTCTGTTTTGTGAACACCCTGTATGTAACACGTGTAAACGTGTTTATTTAAATCTAGATTTTTTTATATATTTAACCTCAACCTTAAGCTAATATATAACTCGAACAACTATTAAGTATTAACTACATTTGAAATAAGCAGGGAAGTCAAATTATAATTGTATTAATTTATTTTATTGTCTATTGGTTGGTTGTTTTGGTAAATAAATAAACATAAATAATTTATTTCTGTTGAGTTATGTTACTTGCATAATTTATTTTGATGTTTAACCCCCGAATACTGAAACGTCACTTAAAATTTGAGGGCTGCTTAACATTTGAGCAGCTCTTAAACTTCAGATTTTGTATTGTCAAACGTCACTTCTGAGTATCTGTTAAATTTAAGTGGTACTTAAATTTTGAGTGACGTTTCAGTATTCGGAGGTAAGACTTTTATAAAAGTCATTTATTTGAAACTAGCTGTGCCCCATTCAATTTTCTACCTTTCTACCTACCCTGCCTACCCTGCCTACCCTACCTACCAAACATAACGTGCATCGTCAAAGGTTTTTCTTTCCGTATATTTCAAAACTTATTCTGCTATCCGGCACGGAGACAAATTAAAAAAATCAAGAATCATGAAAATCGGTCCAGCCGTTATCAACTTGGTTATAAGTATACGAACAAACCCGACTTTTTTATATATTAAGATAAGCTGATAATCAACACTTTTTGAACGTCAGTATTACAAGAGACAACCCCAAAACGGCCACCCTTCGCCACTTTCTAGTGTTTTATTAACCGACTTATAACAAAGAAGGAGGTTCTCTATTCGTCGGAATCTTTTCACCGATTTGCAAAATTCTTTTTTTGCTTTGTTTGAAAATGTATACTTTCCAGGTTTTCATGTATATTGGTTAGGTAGTTTATGAGTTACCGTCTCTAATACATATTTTTTTCTCTATGTCTTTAATATGGATGATTTGTAGCTGGGAAGAAGTGGCGGAACAAACTCCACAGTAACAGCTCCTTTCGAGATTTAAGACAGTTAGGGCCCCCTTGTCGCGACGTTTTTTCTCAGAGCTCATTGGTCCATTGGTCTGGTTTTGTTTTTATTTTGAAAAAATAATACCTATTCAATTTTTATTTATAAAGCCCTTTTGAAAAACGAGCTTTTTATTTTATTGAACCTTCAAATACTTTTCCAAGATATAATTTCACAAAATACACGTATGAAATTGGAAGTTAGTGTCACATTTGGTTTTTGTTATAATCGAGCCAACTCATTTAAGTATATCATGTTTTGATTTTCACACAGCCTCAGGGGGTCAAAAATGGCCGTTTTACCAAAATAATAATAGAATCTGTGTCTGAAATGAAATCAATCCCCATTTCCCTTGGTCACGCATGAACGGCTTCACAAATTTAGCTTATTCTTTTTTTGTTGTGTTGGTTAATGTCAGGAGAAGATTTCTATGAAAAAAAAATGGTACCCTACGGTAGGTGGGGTAGAAAAATGGCTGCAATGACATTTTTCTACCCCACCTACCTACCTAGGGTACTACTAACTAGAAAAATGGCATTGCAACGCATGCTGGGCACAGCTAGTCGTATTGTGTTTCTGCTAAAGCTAAAATTTTAGAACCCCAGGTTCAACTTTAATAATAAAAAAAACATGGTGTTTTTTCTTATATTTTTAATTTACAATAAAAATAACTCGTCTTAAACTGTAGATTCTGGCACACAAAACATAACCAAATTTTTTTTGTTATGCTTTTTTTTCTTTTAGCTTTTCTAGCCTTAGTTAAACGATGCCAGTGGCCAGACGGTCTGGAGATAAATCATCCAACAACTGGGTTTCAGAAGTCAGATAGGCGAAAACTTTCCTTACGATATTTCAATATCACGTCATATTCAAATATCGAGATTTGATTGGCTGATAGCCGGATGACGTGACGTTTTATATTCTGACGTATTTTAAAACCAGACCTATATCTATAACTATTCATGAAATTAATAATTTAATCACACTTAAAATACCGCTAAGTTTTTCTTGATGCCATATAATATTGACCAATTTGACGTCAATGTAATAGGAAGCAAAGATAAGTTTTTTTTATTTATTTTTAAATCTAGAATTTTGATGTTCGAAATTTAAAAAATACACGAGTAATAGAACTGGTTCTATAAATTCTATAGGTACAGCATTTTAATTGATTAGAGAAATCATTTGTTTTTTTTTTAAGTAGCCACACACTAGGTATTTCTCCTGTATCGTGGGTGCGTTTACAAACATTAAAACTCACATACATAAACAGCCAGACCCGGAACAACTATCTGTAGGCCGTACAAATATTTGTTCCGTGCGGGGATCGAACCCGCGACACGTAGCGCGGCTGTCGATGGAAACAAACAACTTTGGGGTGGTCGTATTCATCAGGTGTCGTAACCTTAACCTAGTCCCCTCCCCAGATGAGCTTTTTTCTACAAATCATTTACATACAAACAACAATAAAACTAGCGGTATTAATTAATATTAATTTTATTACAAACTAGCTGTGTCCAGGGGTTTCATTCGCTGCTCAGTTCTTAAGTATTGTAGCGTGATTTTATATAACTTATAGCCTTTCTCGATAAGTGGACTATCTGTCACTGTAAAAGCTTGAACTACGGAAAATCTTAAGATTTTCCAGTAAAACCAAAAATTTACCGACTATGAATGGTAAATGTCCATAAAAGTTTGAGATTCGAACTTTTACCATCATTCACTTGGTAAATCTTAGGATTTGCATTCAAGGAACGGTAAATGTCGAATAAAATCATCATCACTTTCTCTCACTCACGACTCAGAGTACCCCGACTCGGATAGGTTAGGTTAGAAGGCTAAGGCGGGAGCGTAGCGGAGCGTAGCCTTCGTTGTTTCTTTTTAAACCACCCAGAAATAGGAAACCCGCGTAGCGGGGCTCCGTCGACCTATCTTAGGGCAGGTGGTAATCAGTTGTAAATATTAGAGATGTATTAAACTAAAACCAACATTTACCAGTCCACATTGGTAAAACCTAGCATGTACTGAATTGGAATGGCAAAAGTCCGAAAAAATCGTCCCTTTATAATAAATACTTACATTTACCAAGTCATGTCGGTAAATCTTAGGTTTTACTGGAAAATCTTAAGATTTTCCGTAGTTTCAGCTTTTACAGTAATATATCCAATACTGAAATATTTTTTCACTTCGAACCAGTACTTTCTGAGATTACCGCGTTAAACCAACTATAGATGAACTAGTTTTTGCCAGCGGCTTCAAATTATTTTATATTAAACTAGCTGGAGACCGCGGCTTCGCCCGCGTAAAGATTGAAAAAAAATAATCTTTGTGTTATTCCACACTATAATCTGCCTCTGTGCCAATTTCATCAAGATCTGTACTGTAGTTTTTAAGTGAAAGAGGATCAAACATACATCCATACTCACAAACTTTCGCATTTATAATATTAGTAGGAAAACAATCAATGCGGGTTGTGGCACAGATGTAGTTTAGAATACTTCTGGTGCCATTTTAGACCCACTGGCAACGTCATCATCTGCCTAGCCTTTTCCTAATTATGTTGGGGTCGGCTTCCAGTCTAACCGGATGCAGCTGAATATCAGTATTTTACATAGAGCGACTGCCGATCTGACCTCCACAACCCAGTTATTACTGGGTAATACGATACCCCTTGGTAAGACTGGTTGTCAGACTTTCGGGACACTGACTGCCTGTAACGACTGTCAAAGATCTACGAATGACAGGCGGGACCAACGGCTTAACGTGTTTTCCGAGGCACGGAGGAAACTCGTTATGTAACGGGTGGTCACCCATCCACAGATCCATCCTAGGTAAGCGCGGCTTAACCTAAAGATCGACCCGAGCGGCTGCTATTATTTAGCCACGAACGCCTCTATTGATTATAATTTGATTGGTTCCGTGGTTTAAGAATGAAAAAGTAACAAACAAACATACGCATTCACAATGACAGTTAGGATAGAAAAAATGAAATGTCAATAGGAGGTCACAAGCCAAAACCCCACCCACATTACAGTGAATGGTGCATCCAAGAGGGGGAGGGGGGAGGGTAAACCGCGAAAAGGTTAGTTGTAATTAAGTTTTGAGTGATGCTGGCGAGTTCTATAGTTTATTTTTTTTTGTGTTTGTGCATCTTTGTGATACCTACTCTTAACTTAGATTAATGTGTGACAAGCTAAGTTTAGGCGATCGGCTTGCATTCTTCTTTTATCTTCTTTCTAATATATAAAATTCTCGTGTCACAGTTTTCGTATCCATACTCCTCCGAAACGGCTGGACCGATTTAAACGACATTTTGTGTACATATCGGGTAGGTCTGAGAATCGGCTAACATCTATTTTTCATACCCCTAAGTGAGCAGCGGGTGAAACCGCTGGTCACAGCTGTAATATATATAAATCGCGTGTCACGTTGTTTGTCCGCGATGGCCTCCTAAACTACTTAACCGATTTAAATTAAATTTGCACACCGTGCAGTTTGATCCAACTTTAAAGATATAGGTAGGGAAGGTAGGATAGGTAGTGTAGGTAGGTTAGGCAGGTAGGTAGAAAGGTAGAATACTGTATTGCAACGCATGCACATACACAGCTAGTTATTTTATATCTAAAAATCTCATGTTTAAGTTGCAAATAATCCCCCGAAATGATAGAAAGCAATGTCTATGATACAAATGTTTTGTGAAGCAAAGTATGTAAGACTAAGAGTCCACTGTTCCGTGTTTAGTTAATTTTATATGAACCTATTGTTAGTTGTTTACTTAATGAATTACATCTATTTTATTTTCTGTTTCTTGGTTAATTATTGTAATTTCTGTTATATCGTTTTAATCCTTAAAAGCGAAAGTGAGTTAGTTTGTTATGTCTTCACGCCTTACACGCCTTACCTCGCTCACACTGATTTTGATGAATTTTGGTACAGAGATTGTTGGAACCCTGGAGACGGACATAGGCAAAAAATAAAAAAATAAGGAAGAAAACGAGAGAGAGAGAAAGATATTTTTTTATCGGTCATACCGCGGTTAAAGTTAGCGTTAGTCCAAAGAAACTATGCTACGCGGACGAAGTCGCGAGTGGAATCTAGCTTTGTATGATATTCGGTAGGTTTAAGAAATGGTCATAATCTATTTGTTTTATTATAGCTTTTCAGCGGGCGAAACCGCACCGCTAGTTACCATACAAAACAATAAAAAAATAGTAGCCCACCGGTATCGGGAACAGGGTCCAAGCTACCGGCCGGCGGTTAAGAAAAAGGAACGTCCTAACAATACGAGCTGTGTCCAAGTACCTACCGCTTTCTGAATCAAACCAGTTTTCTATTGAGAGCCTCCTTAGATATTGAACAAGGCTCTTAGCAATTGAGCCATTAAGGTAATTTTTAGGGTCGCGAATCAAACAGGGCGTAAACAAACCATTCAGAAACTACGCGAAAATGATTACTTTTACACGTCTTTTTTAAAAACTAGATGAGGCCGGTGTTTCGTACTCGACTCTGAGAAAAACAGCCAAAACAAACTCAGAGGTCTCTTTTAAGGTCCAGACAAAATATCTCAGTCAACTTACATGAGGACTATGCAGATTAGTGTCTGTAATGGTCTTTTTAAGAAAGCACAACACAGATTGAGTTGACCTGTGATTACATTTTCACATAATTTAATATTGTTACTTTACTTTGATTATACCTCCTTTACTCCATACTATTTAATAAATCCTTTGGCACAATATTTTGGTCCGTTTAATTACAAATTAATTATTACCTAATACTTAAATTAATTGTTTGTGTAAATGTAACAGAGCCTTTAAGTCAAACTACTAACAATAATATGGGCTAAATGCCTGATATAAAGGTTTTGGAGTTTACTCCTTAAGAATCGATTTTCATATATAAGGCGCCCGGTATGAGAAAAATCCGAGGGGTAAAACCTACTAAAGTAACGAAAATGTGTCACGTTTTTGGTGTGCGCAACTTTCTAATTTGGCTGTGAGTGTATTAAGACGTACATATGGTATGCTGTATAGGCGACTATACCTATATAGGTACTATATGTTATTGGGCTTGTTTGTTTCTATCAGTGTCGATGTATTTATATTGCTATTTTTTTTTCATTAATTTGTGAATTTAGACTTTCATATGATATTAATCTTTTTTCAGTTGAATAAACTCTTTTTGCGTATGGTTAGATACTCGTACTTATGGAGTAAACTCCAGTCGTGCGTCGGAGGCGACACACACACTTCTTTTTTTTAAATTTGGTATTGTTCGTCGTGTCGTTGAGCTCCTTGGGTTTTGAGTCGAGCTACACGATAACTGACAAATGCTTGCACTGACTGGACTGGTCCATTCAATCTGTGCTTTATCTGAGCTTTCTTAAAAAGAGCATTTTAATCTGCATAGTCATCATGTTAGTTGACCAAGATTTTTTGTCTGTAGGCCTCTGAGTTTGTTTCGGCTGTTTCTTCTCAGCGGAGTCGGGTACGAAACACCGGCCTCATCTAGTTTAAAAAAAAGACGTGTAAAAGTGTTTGTGAAAACCTACTTGCAAAATAAACATCATTTATCATTAAGAACCCTAAAAAAAATATCAATTATAGGGAGAATACTGGCCTTTCGTCTTCTTTAAGTGTACTTTTACACCTACTGGATTGTGCAAAAGAGTGATTTAAAAAAAAAAAATTGTTTGTGAAAAGTATTTGAATATGGAATTGCGACCAAACCCGTACTGCTATATGTTTGGAAATGTCAGCCGACACCATTTGAACGTAAGTTTTACATTATTTATTAACCGACTTAAAAAGGAGGAGGTTCTCAATTCGACTGTATTTTTTTGTGTTTGTTACCTCATAACTCTTGTCTGGGTGAACCGATTTTGATGATTCTTTTTTTATTCGAAAGCTGGTGATTGTCGTGTGGTCCCATAATAAAATTATTAAGATCCACCCAGTAGTTTTTGAGTTATTTTTAATAATGCGTATTAGATTGACTTCGTGAACGTTGATGAAAAACGTAATTTAGAAGTTGTCGAAAAAAAAATGAACAAAAAATGCTATGTACTGTGGTTTAGAATTTTTTGAGGTGATAGTATTTTAATTTGGTGATAGATCTTAAGTGATATACAACGGAACTCTTCAATAAACGGCAGCAAAACTGCCGTGATTGCTGCAATCATATGAATAAGTATGGGTTTCACCAGGGTAGGCAGGCGAGTGGAAGCAGGGTGACCGTACCCTCCCCACCCCTCACCTAGTCATTAAGAAACATAATCATCAGATCAAGTATCATATTTATCCCCTAGGGGATGATGCATATGATTTCTGAATTGGTTTTATACTAAAGCATAATATAGATAGCTTTTAATACTATAGCGTGATGTGGAACTAAAGCTTGTATTTAAGACGGGATCTACGCACTAAAAGTTAAAAATGAAAAACATTTTAACCGTGTTTGCGTATTATATTAAACTAGCTGTTCCACGCGGTTTCACCCACGCTGCTCAGCACCCGTTGGTCGTAGCGTGATGTTATATAGCCTATTGCCTTCCTCAAGAAATGGACTATCCAACACTAAAAGAATTTTCCAATTCCAACCAGTAGTCCCTGAGATTAGCGCGTTCAAACAAACAAACAAACTCTTCAGCTTTATAATATTAGTAAAGATACTATAACTAAAATATTATAATCTAAAAATGCTGAAATAAAAAACTTTTTTGTAAAAATAAAACCGAAAAGACTTTTGAAAAAACGATGATTTGGATTCTAAATCCTAAATTAATTTTGTAATTGGTATCCATCGAAACGAAAACTTTTTGATTAACCTACGTTTAACATTAAAACAGATAACTTTAAGTAAGTCGAATGAGGAAAAACATCCGCTAAACATTTATACCAATACAAATAGTAGTCGTTTTAAAAATAAAGTAATAACGACGACACGGTTGGCGCAGTGGCTGAGCGATCGACTGCTGCGCTGCGTGTCTTGTGTTCGATCCCCGCACGGAACAAATATTTGTATGACCTACAAGTAGTTGTTTCGGGTCTGGCTGTTTGTGTATGTGAGTTTAAATGTTTGTGAACACCCACGATACAGGAGAAATTCCTAGTGATCATAAATTTAAGTTAAGGTGGAAGCGTCAAGGGCACGCCACAATAGTGGCGATAAGTCCTCTCTTTGAGGAGTGGCTGGAGAGGTGCCATGGCGTCCTCACCTACCGCCTGACGGAGGTCCTCACCGGACACGGAAGTTTTCGGAGGTTCGACGGCGCGTTTGTGATTCACGCGCGCCTCAGATATATGTCAGCAAAGCAGAGGGGATTGCCCGCCTGCCGGGGTTGCGGGTTGTTCGAAAGAGATACCGCGTCCCAAGAACATAAAGGGCAATAGAAGGAACATGGGTGGGTTTTAGTCAGTAAAAGTTTGATACCCCCTTCCCCCCGATCCGCCCAGAGCCGGGGAAATTATTTGATGATTTTCCACCCCCAAAAAAGAAATCCTTACTTAATATTATAAAAGCGAAAGTGAGTTTATTTGTTACGTCTTCACGCCTTAATTGCTTAACCGATTTCGATTAATTTTGGTACAGATATATTTGGGACCCTGGAGACAGACATACATAGACTAATTAAAAAAAAGTGGGATGTGAGAGAGAAAGAGGGTAAAAAGGGAAAACTTAGCATTGCTATTACAATTAATAAGGCGTAAAGGCAAAAACTACAGGTAGCAGGTATCTGCTAATCAGGAAAGGGGAAATGTGTTACCCCGAATTTAACGCGAGTGAAGCAGTGGGCAAAAGTTTTTTATAGAATAACTAGCTGTGCCCTGCATGCGTAGCAATGCAATTTTTCTACCCTACCTACACAAAAACCGAAACTGCCTATATCCTTTTTGTTTCTCGCTAAACCATCCTTGGACTTCAGCGAATATTTAAAAAAAGAATTGCTTAAAATTGGTCAAGGCGTTGTTGAGTTATGCGCTTACCAACATATTTTGCGATTCATTTTTATATCATAGAAAAAGGTTTTAAGACAAATAACATGAATCTTAAAACATAAATTCAACTGTACAAAACTAAATGTTAAAAATCTTATTAATAGAATGTGGAATTAATACCGGTTAGTAAAAGATAGGGTAGGTAGTGTAGGTAGGATAGGTAGTGTAGGTAGGTTAGGCAGGTAGGTAGAAAGGTAGAAAACTGGGGGTCTACTCTAATTCTACGTAAAACGAAATTGCGGCCGAAACTTCGAACGTTTTCTACCACGGTTTCATTTTATTTCATTCATTTCGAAATTTCGGACGTCCGAAGTTTATTTGACATTAAATTTTCTAAGCCTACACTAATTCACGCAAAATGATATAGAGTAGGGTTACAAACGTAACTACTTTTGACTTTCGTTCGTTAACGAGGTGACGTTTCGGAGAAAGAGAGTAGACCCCCTGTATTGCAACGCATGCACACACACGGCTAGTTGTTTTATATGTAAAAATCTCATGTCTCACTTGAAGTTGCTGTTTAAAATCTTATTAATAGAATGTGGATTAATACCGGTTAGTAGTTTCTATTAAAAATAGTCCAGTGTTTTCTTATTAACATACCTAATGTCACTCATTGCTAAGATTTATATTAGACTAGCTGTTCCCCACGGTTTCACCCGCGCTGCTCAGCACCTGTTTGTCATAGCGTGATGTTATATAGCCTTCCTCAAGAAATGGACTATCCAACACTAAGAATTTTCCAATTCCAACCAGTAGTTCCTGAGATTAGCGCGTTCAAACAAACAAACAAACTCTTCAGCTTTATAATATTAGTATAGATATAGACTGTTTTTTAGAGTTCGTCCATCAAAAGGAAAAAACTAAACCTTATAGGACCACGTCGTTGTTTGTCTGTCTGTCTGTTTGTCAAGACGCTTTATCTCAGGAACGCATGGAGGTATCGAGTTGAAATTGAAACCTTATACTCAAGTCTGTAGTCCTTTTGTGCTGTGAAATCAACCTTCTAAGTCTGCGCAGTCAAAAGATATGGCTTTTTAAGTCGCAAGTTTGTACGGGACCCTCAGTGTTCGAGTCTGACTCGCTCTTGGCCGGTTTTTAACCGACTTCCAAAAAAGGAAGACGTTCATTGAATTTGTCGGATTCTGTAAATTTTTTTATGCTTGTTCACGATTACTCAAAGACGCTTGGACCGATAAGCAAAATTCTTTTTTGTTTAATAGGGTATACTTCCCAGATAGTCCCATATCAATTTTATTTATTTTGCTTAGGTAGTTTAGAAGTTATCGTCTATCCTACTAATATTATAAATGCGAATGTTTGTGTGGATGGATGTATGGATGTTTGTTACTCTTTCACGTCAAAATGGCTGAACAGATCTTGATAAAATTTTACACGGAGGTAGATTATAGTCTGGAATAACACATAGGATATTTTTTTTCGATATCGCGCTGGCGAAGCCGCGGGCGCCAGCTAGTAATACATATTTTTTCTCTATAATATGTTGATGATCCGTGTGTGATGGTATTTTTTTTAGTAAAAATGGAAAATTAATACTTGATACAAAATATGTGAAATATCATACCAAACTTAAAAATGCTGAAATAAAAACCTTTGTGTAAAAAATTGAACCGACTTCCAAAAATAAACTAAAAAGTGAAAAATAACTTTACTCCCGGAAGTCGGTGACTTTTTATTTATTTATTTATTTGGATCTCCAACAAAGGATACACAGATACATTATAAAACACAATACTATGGGTTAATTTAACAACTTTTGTTGGTTTCGTTGACGTTTTTTGCAATGCAAAATACATCTAATTCGGATCAATAGTTTCGGTTAGAAGTCTTACCCCCGAATACTGAAACGTCACTCAAAATTTGAGGGCTGCTTGACATTTGAGCAGCTCTTAAACTTTAAGATTTCGTATTGTCAAACGTCACTTTTGAGTCTCTGTTAAATTGAAAGGGTACTTAAATTTTGAGTGACGTTTTAGTATTTGGGGGCTACTTAATGTCTACAAACAACAAACATTTTTATAAATTCAGCGTTTACCAGAAAAGTCTTGGGGGAAGGGGGTGAGAAAGTAATCACGGTTAATAACAACGGGGGGATAATATGACAATCATGAATATGTTTTCGTGCAAAGAAAAACATAAACTGAATGTGATATGTGTGAAATATTTTTATCAATAATGAATTAAAACCTGGAGCAAGCGAATTTTAGTCGAAATACCCAAAAAAAAGCTTTTTTTTTATTCATTCCAAATGAACAATTTTCTCCGCAGTTTAAATTAAATAGTTTTTTTTTTAGAAAAAATCAGCTATATCTGACGAGTCCTGTTACTTATTTTGTTGACCGTACGTACAAAGAATATTCCTCCATCACTTTGTTTTTAGTTTTCTCAGTTTACGGGTATTTTTAATAAAGTGCGGATTTCATAACGTATGCGGGTTTTAACCACACTCATAATCCCCGCAAATATATATAAGTATTATTTTATTTTACTTTTTGTAAAGTAAACAATGACTTATTGTCGGGCCTACGCTGTCCTCTCATACTTAAGTGCTAACGCTGTAACAACAACATTGTAAAACCGAATGATTTTAAAAGAGTAACTATGGAGTTTCTTGCCGGTTCTTCTCCATAGAAAACGGCCAACCCGAACCGTGCATCTTTTCTCGACGTTTTATAAGTGCCCATGTAGGCCTATGTGAAATAAAAATATTTTGATTTTGATTTTGAATACAAAAAAAAACCTTAAACCACTATTTAAACTGCCAAAATCAAAATCAATCAAAATCATTTATTTCAAGTAGGCCAGTTACAGGCACTTTTGAACTGTCGAAACATTGACAACAATAAAAATTAAGCTACAGACCCAGTCACAAGGCATAATAACTGTGAAAGTACTGTAGTTGCCCATTCCAAAGCGTAGATCTCTATGGAGAAGAATGGGCAAGAAACTCCATGGACACTCTTTTAAATCAGAATATTGTTACAGAACCTTGGTTATAACAAATGAAAATCACGGAAGATTTAAATTTCAATCAACATCCGTCTATATATTATTTATATGGATGATAACGTTACTCGGTATCTTAATTTCAACAAGTAACCTTCAGATTTGGCAAGTCTTTGCCATATTGAATAACTTTGCATTTAACTGCGACCTCTAACTAGCGTTACACGTGTAGTTAGTGCGTCAACTAAACGAGTTTTAACTAAAACAATTCAGGGTCGAATTTAATTAGTAAGAGAAACTCGTAGATATCGAAATAAGATGAAACGTTAAAACAAACTTTTTTGCAATAAAATAACCGGGCAAGTGCAAGTCGGACTTCCACCGAGGGTTCCGTACAAACTTGCGCCATAAACAGCCATGTTTTTGAATGCGTAGACTTAAACGGTTGACGTTTTGAATCTCCAAGGGACCACAGACTTTAGTACCTACTAGCTGTTCCACGCGGTTTCACCCACGCTGCTCAGCACCTGTTGGTCGTAGCATGATGTTATATAGCCTATAGCCTTCCTCAAGAAATGGACTATCCAACACTAAAAGAATTTTCCAATTCCAACCAGTAGTCCCTGAGATTAGCGCGTTCAAACAAACAAACAAACTCTTCAGCTTTATAATATTAGTATAGATATGCACTCGATACCTCCACGTGTTCCCAAGATAAGGGGTCTTGACAGACAGACAAAGTGAACGTATGAGAGTTCCGTTTTTCCTTTAAGATAAATATGTAACTGTGAAAAATAACTTATATTGGATTATAATAAGGATGTCGGTGAATTCCTTTGGTTTCATTGACTTCTTTAAAATAAAATAAATATCTTGGGACAACTCACACACGGCTATCTGATCCCAAGCTAAGCTGAGCTTGTGTTATGGTAACCAGACAACTGATATACATACTTATATAATTTATAAATACATACATATTATAGATAAATCACACCCAGACACAGAACAAACAATCATGCTCATCACACAAAGTTTGTCCTGGGTGGGAATCGAACCCACGACCTCCGGCTCAGCAGTCAGGGCCACTAACTACTAGACCAACAGGCCCGTCAGATAAATATGTAACTGTGAAAAATAACTTATATTGGATTATAGATAGATAGATAGAATATTCTTTATTATGTACACCATGCAAATTACTAGAATAACATTAAACAACTTATAAATAGGGTAACACAATTGGCGGTCTTATCGCTAAAAGCGATCTTTTCAAGACAACCTTTGGATGGATTTAAAGGAGGACAAACAGTACTGTATTAAAATAAGGATGTCGGTGAATTCCTTTGGTTTCATTGACTTCTTTGCCAGCGACTTTCGGAAGTAAAGTTAATTTCCAAATTTTTAGTATTTTTTTTGCATTAAGGTTTTTTTCTGCTTTATTAGTTCACTAGCTTGCGCCCGCGGCTTCGCCCGCGTTTAATTTGGGGTAAAACAGTTCCCCTTGCGCCTTATTGATTTGTAATAGCAACGCTAAGTTTTCCCTTTTGTTCCCTCTTTCTCCCCCACATCCCACTTTTTTAAAATAAAAATTAGCCTATGTCCGTCTCCTGGTTCCCAACTATCTATGTACCAAAATTCATCACAATCGGTTTAGCCATTAAAGCGTGAAGAGGTAACAAACAAACAAACTCACTTTCGCTTTTATAATATTAGTAAGGATCTCAGTGATACACACTTAACTTGCTTTCTCAAAAACTCATGTAATATCTTCAAATAGCAATGTAATATGAATACTGGATAAAGATTTGTGTGAGATACCTTCATACCACAACTAAAACACCCGAAATAAAAAAAAAACGTCTTTGTCAAAAAAACCGACTTACAAAAACACTCAAAAAAGGCTGAAAATGTTTCCTTTCGGTAGTCGTGTATGTAAGTTTAAATGTTTGTAAACGCGCCTACGATACAGGAGAAATTCTTAAAGTGGGGCAACGTTTTAAAAAAACCGTTTTTTACGGTTTTTCTTTTTGGAAGTCGGGTTTATTTTGACAAAAATAAATCCTACTAGGCGGTCGTTTAGTTATGATCCGATTCTTGTATAAAAAATCTGTATCAAAAAACACAAATAGACACACGTTAGCCTTCAAAATTAGCAAATTGTTAACATATTGAATAACTTTTCGGTTTAACTGCGACCTCTGTTATTTTCTTACACGTGTATGTTATGATTTATTTGTCGATATTATCATTATTTCTTTTATGCATTCTAACACATCCCTATCCTTACTTCCTTACTAATATTATAAAAGCCAAAGTGAGTTTGTTTGTTTGTTTGTTTGTTACCTCTTCACGCTTTGATGGCTACACCGATTTTGATGAATTTTGGTACAGAGATAGTAGGGAACCAGGAGACGGACATTGGCTAATCTTATTAAGAAAAAGTGGGATGTGATGTGAGGGAGAAAGAGGGAAGAAAAGGGAAAACTTAGCGTTGCTATTAAAAATCAATAAGGCGCAAGGAGAACTGTGTTACCCCAAATTTAACGCGGGCGAAGCCGCGGGCAAAAGCTAGTCTTTAAATATTTTTTATAAAAAACATATTTAAAAAAAAAAAACATTTAGAATGTTGATTATTTTTAGATAATTATCTTTTATTCACGTTTCTTCTTATTAATTTTTTTTATTTTATAAATAATATTAAAAAAAAAACATTTAAAAATATAAAAAATAGTAGTCCGCACGCATCGGAAGCCTACTACCGATGCGTGCGAAATATATTTCTTTTTTTTTGTTTGGACTCTACTCCAAACTATCATTGATTAGGGCTCCAGAGACAGGAGCTCCTCACAATCTGCTCCTCGGAACTGCCTTCTGAATCAAGCCCTTGATCCAACCGCCTAAGGAGAGCTTCGACAGAAGGTCGTCAAAGCTTTTAGCTTTTCGACAATCATCACAATGATAGCAGAGTTATTATTATCTAATATATAAAATTCTCGTGTCACAGTTTTCGTTCCCATACTCCTCCGAAACAGCTGGACCGATTCAAACGAAACTTTGTGTACACACCAGGTAGGTCTGAGAATCGACCAACATCTATTTCTCATACCCCTAAGTGAGCAGCGGGTGAAACAGCTGGGCACAGCTAGTTACATATATATTTTATAGAATTTAGCTAGCACTAACATGTATGCACTAGGAAAATTTAAAATGTGATGGTCTAACTTCAGATTAAGGTATGCTTGTTTGGGTTAGTCCGCGGATGGGCGTCCCAACATATATCGTGTTTTCGAGCCTCGGAAAAAAAGATGGTCTCGGCTGTCATTGTAGATTATGACAGTAAAAAAAATCGATACAGTTTAGTGACTAGAAAGTTTAACGACCAGTCTTACTAAATGTATCGTATTGCGCAGTACTAACTAGGTTGTGGAGGTCAGATAGGCAGTCGTGGGCACGCCACAATAGTGGCGGTAAGTCCCCTCTTTGAGGAGTGGCTAGAGAGGCGTCATAGCGTCCTCACCTACCGCCTGACGCAGGTCCTCACCGGACATGGAAGTTTCGGGAGGTTCCTGCACATCATAAGGCGGGAGGAAATGCCCGGGTGTCACCATTGTGACGATCGCCCAGAGGACACGGTGGAGCACACAGTGGCGATCTGCCAAGCTTGGGCGGAGCACCGCCGTGCCCTCGTGGAGGCGATGGGCGGCGGCGATCTCTCGCGTCCGGCCCTGGTTCTTCAGGCGGCGTCCGGAGCGAGAGGGAATGGGAAGCGGTCACCTCCTTCTGCGAAGCAGTAATGCTAGCAAAGGAGGAGGCCGGGCGTTTGAGGGAAAGAACATCAGGCCAACCCAGCCGCCGCGGGAGACGCCCAGGGCGCCGGGCGCCGCGAGACGACTCCCGGCCACCGTAGATGCGGGCCTGTGGACCGTGAGCAATGGGTAGCTCACCGTCTGTTCGTCTTTTGACGACAGGCCGTGTCGACGGCGCATTCGTGTTTCACGCGCGCCTCAAAGAGAGTCAGCAAAGCAGAGGGGCTTGCCAGAGCCTCCGCCTGCCGGGGTTGCGGGTTGTTCGAAAGAGATACCGCGGCCTCGGAACGTAAAGGGCAATAGAAGGAACATGGGTGGGTTTTAGTCTGTACAAGTCTGACATGCCCCCCCGCTCCGCACAGAGCGGGGGAACTCATTGGATGATTTCCCACCCAAAAAAAAAAAGATAGGCAGTCGCTCTACTTAAATTCTGATATTTAGCTGCATCCGGTTAGACTGTAAGCCGACCCCAACGTAGTTAGGAAAAGGTTAAGGCGCGGTAACAAGCTAATCTTTAGGTATTCGCGGAGGTAAGGCTAGCTGCAGACTGGCCGTGATCTGACACAAGTATAGGACAGTAGTGCATCAAAGAAAAAAGGTCGAAAATATTTCGGCATTTGATTTTATTTGAATATCATGTCGGCTAAAATGTAAGTCATTTTGCAGTTTTAAGTGAATATATTAAAAATGCAGTTCCAAGTTTTCAAAGTTTAAAATATGTCATTAATCTATGAAATTTTCTTTGTTATATACTTAGATATAAATAATATGAAAAAAAAAAATGAGAATTTCGAGACGAAAAAACTTTTTTCTTTGTCTTTGCAAACATTTTTTTTGCGTAGTACTAGACCACTTTTGTGAACTGTTTTTGTTTAAGTCTTTTCTTTATGTATTTGACTATACACTGTATTTTTTTTTGGCTTATGGTATGTACAGATACGGCTAACTTTGCGACGAAAATCTAGACGTTTTACGAAGTGTTTGCTTTGTACTGCGCCTTAAGCAGATAATGTATTGTTTGTATCCTTCACATCGAAGAAACAAGAAATATGTTCAGTACACGAAAATTAAATTTATTTTTGATCATTAAAAGAATTACCTAACTTTTATATTTAAAAAAGCTTTTGCCCGCGGCCTCGCTCGCGTTAAATTCGGGGTTACCCTTTCCTGATTTGCAGGTATCTACCTGCTACCTGCAGATTTTGCCTTTGCGCCTTATTTATTGTTATAGCAATGCTAAATTTTCCCTTCTTCCCTCTTCCTCCCACATTTCCCAAAAAAATTGCCTTGGTCCGTCTCCAGGGTCCCAACTATCTCTGTACCAAAATTAATCAAAATCGGTTTAGCCATTAAGGTGTAAAGACGTAACAAACAAACAAACTCACTTTCGCTTTAAAAATATTAGTAAGGATATTGTTACCAATACAGTAGTTTACAATCTCATCAGAAAGGACGAATGATCCGAGTTCCTAATCATACGATGACATATACGTACATATTATTGCCCCTCACTATACAGGTTTTCGTACAAGTGCAAGACATGCTTACACGTGCCGTTTTAGTCGCACGTTGACCCAAAGTCGCTGTTTACGACTAGTCGCGATGTCTGGGCGGCGTACGTAGGGTTGCCAACTTTAGAAAAAAAAAAAGTTTATTCAGTAGGCCTACCATGACGTCTTAAAGCAGAACTATAATATAAAAAGAATAGCTATACAGGGTGTGTAGCACCATCTCTTTCTCACACAGGAATAAGAACTGCTATAAGATGTCATGGTAATCCTACTGGTCTGTGAAGAATATTAAACAGTATTCTAGAAAAATGAACAGTTGTTTATTTATTTTTTGTTTTAAAATACATATTTTTTAGAACTACTCGCACAACTTACCAATTTACAATCTTTTTTAAAAACTTCATACGCCTCACCACATTTATAAGTGTAATTAAAATGAAGAGCTCATTTTTATCAAAGTATTAGATGCTCTATTTCTATCCTCCCGCCACTTAGCATTAATTACTGAAAAAAACTCTTTCAGTAACTGCAGTATCAGAAAATGTATTTGCATGTTGAAAACAGTATTTTGTATACTTTATTTTTGTTCAACAGTAAAAAGTATAATTTAGTGAAAAACAGTATAATACTGTTGAAAACAGTATAGTTAGCAACCCTAGGCGTACGTGACCTTCGGCTGAGCGCACGCAAGGACTTAACGGCAATTGTTTTTAGATGACGATTTTTATACAACTTTTTTTTGTTACTAGCTTAGGAGAATAGAGAGAGGGGTGTCGCGGTTCCTAGGGTAGTGAAATTATTAATAGACATCAGCTATAATTAATAATAATATAATTATTAATAATAAAAAAATGTAATACTTACTCATAAAAATATTTTGAAAAATAATATTAAATTATATGTTTTTCTAAATACTTATTTTTTTTAAAGTAAGTTTAAAATATATAATAAAAAAGGAAAATAAAAAAGCAAACTATCAGGTTGATGTGATACACACACACACACACAGTACACTCTTACACGAACACACGCTCAAAGCTCAAACACTGACACAAAATCACGCACTCTCTTACTCCCTTCAATAAGTACTAAATTTTGGTAAAAAGTCTGCATACTTGGTTTAGGAACTGATTCTTTAAAGATATTGCAATTTTAGGCACTACTTTTGTTATCTTTTCCTAATACCTAAATATTTAAGTGGGGTCCCGGTGACCTAAAATACAGACCTTGGCTTAGTTTAGGCACCAGTCTTACACAAATAAAATGCATTACTTATTCCTGTATCTATGTTATATTTTAACCTCTCAAGGGCCGCCTTTATTTACGTCAACTATCCGTCAAGCACCGCCGAGCGGGCTCTTATCATAAGCGTAATCTGGTTTTAAGACTTATCTTTACAAATACAGTTTTAAATCGGTCGGGGTTTGGCGGCACAAATTTGTGCCAGCGGGGCTCAACGGTAATACTTGTCTACTGGCACGTTTTTGTGCCGCTGGGGCTCTAGAGGTTAAGTATTGATTTTATTTAATTATGGAAGAGTAATCAACGAATTTATTAAAAACACCAATAAAGGTTTTTTCTTGTATTTTAAACTTAGTTACTTAAAACTTTAATAGTTAAAAATGTATAAATCAATAGTCTACTTATCTGCAAGCTAGCATCAAAGGGGTCAGAATCGTTAAAAGGATGCACAAATAACAAGAGACCTTTAAGAAAATGACGATAATGCATAATAATTAATGTAAAGTATCAATTTTCATGTTAATTCTATGTCAGGTAGCCTACTGAAGATATACGGACCACATTCCAATAGGGAATTAACACTTGTCTGTCCATCCGTCTGTCACCAGACTGTATCTCATGAACTGTGACAGTTGGTCAGACTCTTGGTCTAGTGGTTAGTGGCCCTGACTGCTGAGCCGGAGGTCGTGGGTTCGATTCCCACCCAGGACAAACTTCGTGTGATGAGCATGATTGTTTGTTCTGTGTCTGGGTGTGATTTATCTATAATATGTATGTATTTATAAATTATATAAGTATGTATATCAGTTGTCTGGTTACCATAACACAAGCTCTGCTTAACTTGGGATCAGATAGCCTTGTGTGAGTTGTCCCAAGATATTTATTTATTTAGTTCAAATCTTCACAGATGATGTATTTCTGATGCCACTATAATAACAAATACTAACAGAATCAAATTTTTTTTTTTTTTTTTTGACATTTTTATTAATAACTAGCTGCGCCCCGCGTTTTCACTCGCGTTATCTATATCTATACTAATATTATAAGGCTGAAGAGTTTGTTTGTTTGTTTGTTTGAACGCGCTAATCTCAGGGACTACTGGTTGGAATTGGAAAATTCTTTTAGTGTTGGATAGTCCATTTCTTGAGGAAGGCTATAGGCTATATAACATCACGCTACGACCAACAGGTGCTGAGCAGCGCGGGTGAAACCGCGTGGAACAGCTAGTGATAGAATATACAATATATCTTTATGAATTGTAGTCTATGTGTTATTCTGATGTATAAGCTATATTATTGTAAAGTTTCATTAAAATTCATTCAGTAGTCTGCGTGAAAGAGTAACAAACATCCATACTTCCTTACAAACGTTCGCATTTATAATATTAGTGGGATGGTACGGAACCCGTCGTGCGAGAGGCCGACTCGCACTTGGCCGGTTTTTTATGCGTTAAACAAAAGAGCTGCTGGCTATATATTTTTATATTTCAGCTCTCCCGCTAATGTAAAATACAACTAGCGAAGTGTGCGCTTTTTTCTTTCTTGGTGATGGGAAACCATCAAATACTCTCCCTCGTTTTGGGCGCAGCGGGGGGAGTGTCAGACTTGTACAGACTAAAAACCCACCCGTGTTCCTTCTACTGCCCTTTACGTTCCGGGGCCGCGGTATCTCTTTCGAACAACCCGCAACCCCGGCAGGCGGAGCCTCTGGTAAGCCCGTCTGCTTTGCTGAAATCTATCGCCGACGACACGGCCTGTCATCAATAGACGGACGGACGGTAAGCTCCCCATTGTTCACCGTTCACAGGCCCGCATCTACGGTGGCTGGGAGTCGTCTACGATCGTCGGGGGGCGTATCCCGCGGCGGCTGGGTTGGTTTGAGGTTCTCTCCTTCACTAGCATGACTGCTTCACAGAAGGTGACCAGCGCACGTACACACGGCAACAGATCAACCTATACAAAACCAGTTTATGCTGCTCTCTCAACAACGGATCGTACACCATAAATTTCAAGTACAATGAGAGATCCGCATAAACTGGTTTTGTATAGGTTGATCTGTCGCCGTGTGTACGGCCAAATGACAGCCAATGGCTTCATTGCCAAGAGCCTCGACCAACACCTGAGGAGGCTTTCGTTGGACCGCTGGATCAAAGGCTTAATATAGAAAGCGGTTCTCCTGAACACGGCTCGTATCGTTAGGAGGTTCCTTTCTCTGGAGCCCTGACCTTCGTGTGGGAAATCACCCAATGACTTCCCCCGCTCTGGGCGGAGCGGGAGGGCATTTCAGACTTGTACCGACTAAAACCCACCCATGTTCTTTCTATTGCCTTTTACGTTCCGAGGCCGCGGTATCTCTTTCGAACAACCCGCAACCACCACCGGTAGCTTGGACCCTGTTCCCGATACCGGTGGGCTACTATTATTTGTATTTTTAATGTTTCTTTTTTTTGTATTCCATGTTTTTATTAAGAAATATTAACGTACCGTGAGACACTAATCTGCATAGTCCTCTTGTAAGTTGACCAAGACCACAGGCCTCATTTAATTTAAAAAAAGGACGTGTAAAAGTGTTTGTAAAAACCTATTTACAAAATAATCATCACTCTTCTGTTCCGCCCACAATAGGAGGAGTTATTAATTTAATTATTTTCAATACTAATAAAAAAAATGCTTAATCCTTACTAATATTATAAAAGCGAAAGTTAGTTTGTTTGTTACGTCTTCACGCCTAAATGGCCAAACGGATTATGATGAATTTTGGTACAGGCAGAGTTGGGACCCTGGAGACGGACATAGGCTTTTTTTTAAGGGAGAAAGAGGGAAGAAAAGGGGAAACTTAGCTTTGCTACTACAATAAATGAGGCGCAACGGCAAAAAATACAGGTAGCAGGTACCTGCAAATCAGGAAAGGGGAACTCTGTACCCCGGATTTAACGCAAGCGAAGCCGCGGGTAAAAGCAAGTATTAAATATGATCGCAAAAATGCATCAGAACTGACTCAAGTTTAATGTTTTTTTTCTTATTGTTGTATTATTAAAATTCAATATAACCATTTGACATTATAGTATTATTTATTAGTTACGTTAAGAATGTCAACCGGGTTGGTGGTATTATATGCAGGTTACATACCATAGATTTTTGTCAATAAATAAAAAATAAACATGGCGTCTGACATTTTGTTTGACTGTATATTTAAATCTAGTCTAAAAATCTACTGGGTAAACCCGCATGCTTGATGAAATCACCACGATGTGTTTTAAAAATACGTTGTCCCACACTAGGAGTTTCTCCTGTATCGTGGGTGCGTTTACAAACATTTAAACTCACATATACAAAAAACCAGACCCGAAACAACTATCTGTAGGTAATACAAATATTTGTTCCGTGCGGGGATCGAACCCGCGACACGTAGCACAGCAGTCGAACTCTCAACAACTGCGCCAACCGTGCCCTCAAACACGTACAATATTGAAAACAATTACAATGAATACTTGTTTGTAATAGTACGTTATATATGCAGTGGTCTGCAAAAGAGGCATTTATGGACGACCGTGTTAATTAGGGCCGAGGCACACATACCTAATGTACGCCCAACGAGAAGCGATACGAAAGGTCATTAACCTAAAGAACAACTGTGGCGTTGACAATCTAATATTTAGCTCTTTCCATCTTGTGCCTTTGTCGTAATGTCTCGTTCTCCCGGCAAAAACATGACAACGTTAAGACGAGTTCGCCAACATTCGGGCCGCCATTTTAGATGGGGTTTTAGCATGGGTTTTGTTTACATTTGGTATCGCTTCTCGTTGGCCGTACTATAGTTAGTACTTTTCTCGAATAATTCGCGGATATTAAAACTAAGTAGTACCTAGGTGACGCCCCGGGCGTCGGGCGCCGCGAGATGACTCCCTTTTTTCACATGGGCACTTATAAAACGTCAAGAAAAGGTGCACACAATTTATATCTGGGACCAACCTATAGTTTATAGACCTATAGGTTGGTTTATCCTATAGGATGCAAAACAACTGACTCATCTAGTTTAAAAAAATTCGACTTGTAAAAGTGTTTGTAAAAACTTACTTACAAAATAATCATAATTTTTCTAAACTTCGACTTTAAGTCTAGAAATGAAGTGCGTATATTTAAAACTAGCTGTTCCCCTCGGTTTCACCCGCGCTGCTCAGCACCTGTTGGGCGTAGCGTAATGTTATTATAGCCTATAGCCTTCCTCAAGAAATGGACTATCCAACACTAAAAGAATTTTCCAATTCCAACCAGTAGTCCCTGAGATTAGCGCGTTCAAACAAACAAACAAACTCTTCAGCTATATAATATTAAGTATAGATTCCAAAAAAAAACATAGTTTTATCTCGTTAAAATATACATGTTTTTCAAAAAAATCAAAATCAAAAGTCATTTATTCAAATTAGGCTGATAATCAGCACTTTTTGAACGTCAGATTACAAGAGACAGTCCCACAAAAACGCCCTGCCCTTCGCCACTTCCTAGTGTTTTAGCTGGGAAGAAGAAGTGGCGGAACAAACTCCCCAGCAACACATCTGTCTGTCAGGTTAGAAGAACCAGATTTTATACAATTTATATTATCACAAAAAAATATATAAAAAATAAAAAAATATTCATTCATTGTCACTTGTCAGCTAGCAAACACCAATTATATATAAAAAAACAAAAAAATATATATATATAATAATAATAATACCCAAGTCTAAATAATAAATTAACCAGTCTAACGGGTGTGCCCGCTTACACGTGCAGTGAAGAAGTCACAGGTGATAAACTAGGACCATAGTGCAAAAGAAATAAGCTAAGCATAAAAAAGATAAATATAAATAATTATATTCAGTCAATGCTCGAGGTCACTAGTTAACCACATGCCAATAACAAAAACACACAAAATGAAACAAGTAAGTATATAAAGAAAAAAAGTAAAATATAAAATTACATGACGAAGACATGTAACGTATCAATAAGCTAATTTGGCGAAAAAACATGAAGGAGAAGAAAAAAATAATAATAATAATCGTCTTGAGTTCAACACAGTGACCAACTATGCTTGTCATCTAAATAGTCGTTAATAGAATAGTATGCTTTTAAACAAAGGTTAGATTTTACTTTAGCTTTAAATGCATTAAATGGCAAATCTAGAAAAGAAGCAGGTAGCTTGTTATAAAAAGTTATACCAAGCCCTACAAATGAATTATGAACCTTATGAAGCCGGTGGAAGGGAGCACGTAGTTTATGTATTATATATATTGTATTATATATATTATATTATATATATTTATATTTTAACTTAACAAGATGTATAGAAGTTCATATTATAGTAATACACATTAGAAATCACTAAACAGGTTCTACAAGGCCCAATTTCTAGTAAACTTACATTAAAATACAAACAGCCTATGTCAGGGTTGCCAAAGTATTGATATAGATTCTAACCATAGGTTTTTTTTTTATTTGTCTATCTTAACTACAGATAGTAAATTAATACAAAAGAAAACATTATGGTTACGTCTTCACGCCTAAATGGCTAAACCGATTTTGATACAGAGATAGTTGAGACCCTGGAGATGAGGGAGAGAAAGAGGGAAGAAAAAGGAACATTTAGCATTGCTATTACAATAAATAAGGCGCATAATTACAATAAAAACTACAGGTACCTGTTAATCAGGAAAGGAGAACTGTGTTACCCCGAATTTAACGCGAGCGAAGCCGCGGGCAAAAGCTAGTATTTTTATATAGTGACATCCTTACCTCGTGTGATACAAGTTCAACACTCGGGAATCGCTTGTTTTATTGTATCAATCTACCTACGACTACTTAAAATGATGTTTTTAAAAGTTTGCACGCCCCAAGTACAGTTACGCACATAAATATATTGCCAACGACGTTTACAATTTATTACACCACATTAAAAACGGCCGTAAAATCAAGAACTAGTTTTAACGAATCCATCTGTAAGTGAGTTGGTACATATCTCAGTATTTTTATACCAATCCTACTGATATTATAAATGCGAAAGTTTGTGAGTATGGATGTATGTTTGGACCACTTTCACGAAAAAACTACTTAAGGGATCTTGATGAAATTTGGCACAGAGGTAGATTATAGGCTGGAATAACGCATAGGATACTTTTTTATCATCACGCGGGCCGAAGCCGCGGGGCGTAGCTAGTCTAATATATAAAATTCTCGTGTCATAATGTTCGTTCCCATACTCCTCCGAAATGGCTCGACCGATTTTTATGATTTTTTTTATGCATATTCAGTTAGTCTGACAATCGGCTACTATCTATCTTTCAAACGCCTAAGTGAGAAGGGGACCTGAACAGCGGGTGAAACCGCTGGGCACAGCTTGTATCTATATGTAAAAAGTGAGAGAAGGGGGAGAAAAGGGGAGAGAAAGTTTTTGTTTTTCGATCATCTCGTGGGTTAAAGTTAGCCCAAAGTAACTATGCCACGCGGACGAAGTCGCGGGCGGAAGCTAGTTAATTATAAAGCCAAAAGTTTGTATGTGTGTGTGTGTGTGTATATGTTCGTTGCTCCTTCACGTTTAAACGGCTAAGCAGGTTAGGATGATATTTGGTGTCATCATCTGCCTAGCCTTTTCTCAACTATGTTGGAGTCGGCTTCTAGTCTTACCGGATGCAGCTGAATACCAGTATTTTACATAGAGCGACTGCCTATTTGATCTCCACAACTTAAGTTAGTACTGGGTAATACGATACCCCTTGGTAAGACTGGTTGTAAGACTTTTCGGACATTGACTACATGTAACGACTGTCAAAGATCTACATTTATGACAGCCGGGACCAACAGCTTAACGTGCTTTCCGAGGCACGGAGGAAACTCGGTATGTAACGGGTGTTCACCCATCCACAGACCAACCAACCTCTTATTATTTAGCAACGATTTCTAACAGAATTTCAATCAAGTCTTAAACTAGTATTAATGATGTATGTAAGCTGTTTAAATTTTACGTTCAGTGTGAATTTATCGTCAAAAGGATTTCCTGAGTTTAGTTAAAATAATCTAAAACTAGTTTACCTTTTCATATAAAAAATACATTAGTATGCAATTTTTAACATTCAAAACATCCTTCTCTTTGGTTTGATTAGTTTTTAGGGTTCTGTAGAGAATCGAAACCCTTAAATTTTTAAGGGTTTTTTTGCGTTCTGTTCCTGCGTTTGTCACAACTATTTTACTTATATACCACGATAACACTGCTACAATAGAGATCAGTTGCACTCTCATTTTTAACTCTGTGTTCCATACACGGCTTCACATCCTTACTAATATTATAAAAGCGAAAGTGAGTTTGTTTGTTTGTTACCTCTTCACGCCTAAATGGCCAAACCGATTTTGATGTATTTGGTACAGAAATAGTTGAGACCCTGGAGACGGACATAGGCTATTTTTTTTATTTTTAAAGTGAGAAATGAGGGAGAAAGTGGGAAGAAAAGAGAAAACTTAGCTTTGCTATTACAATAAATAAGGCGTAAGGGCAAAAAGTATAGTGGCGGTAAGTCCCCTCTTTGAGGAGTGGCTGGAGAGGCGTCATGGCGTCCTCACCTACCGCCTGACGCAGGTCCTCACCGGACACGGAAGTTTCGGGAGGTTCCTGCACATCATCGGGCGGGAGGAAGCGCCCGGGTGTCACCATTGTGACGATCGCCCGGAGGACACGGTGGAGCACACAGTGGCAATCTGCCCGGCTTGGGCGGAGCACCGCCGTGCCCTTGTAGAGGCGATCGGCGGCGGCGATCTCTCGCGTCCGGCCCTGGTTCAGGCCATGGTCCGGAGCGAGAGAGAATGGGAAGCGGTCACCACCTTCTGCGAAGCAGTAATGCTAGCAAAGGAGGTGGCCCGGCGATTGAGGGAGAGAACATCTGCCCAACCCAGCCGCCGCGGGAGACGCCCATGGCGCCGGGCGCCGCGAGACGACTCCCGGCCACCGTAGATGCGGGCCTGTGGGCGGTGAGCAATGGGTAGTTCACCGTCCGTCCGTCGATTGACGACAGGCCGTGTCGACGGCGCGTTTGTGTTTCACGCGCTCCTCAAAGACATGTCAGCAAAGCAGAGCGGCTTGCCAGGGCCTCCGCCTGCCGGGGTTGGGGGTTGTTCGAAAGAGATACCGCGGCCCCGGAACGTAAAGGGCACTACAAGGAACATGGGTGGGTTTTAGTCAGTACAAGTCTGACACGCCCCCCCGCTCCGCCCAGAGCGGGGGAAGTTATTTGATTATTTCCCACCCCAAAAAAAAAGAGGGGAGGTCCTTACCACTGGGCCATCACAACATTGTCATTCTTTAAGAAACTATTAGTTAAGCTTGTATTTAATTAAACAGAACATTTTAACAACGCAAAACAATGTAAAATGTGACGAGACTTTTCAGGAGAGAGAAAAAGTCGCATAATTTTGTCTAGATACTATAATATTACCAATTAACTGTTTGTCTGTTTATGTATACTTTGTTATAGTTTTACCTAATGTAAAAACACTTGGCTAAAACGATGCGTCTTCCGATTCTCTAACGATTGGCATCAAAATGTCAAAACAGCCAAAATGTGACTTACGTGGTGTTAGAACTTGAACAACGATATATTTCCTAAATATTTATGCTAAAAAATATTCGAAAAAAAATATTTGAAGATACTATTACAATAATCACTCGCTAATATTAAGTTACTAATCAAGAAATTGACTTTTTTGCTAACTGTACCTAATGTCCGCCGGAAATACAGAACGGCCATCAACCTTTTTAGAGAATAATTTATGTATATTTAATTTTACTTTCTTCTGTACATGTTAGTGATTTAACTTAATTATGACCATGTGAATAATTAACAAACTTAAATAAGTATGAGTTCAGCGTATACCAAAGGCAGTTTTAGGGTTAAGTTAATAATTGTATGGTTCTGCACCCAAAATTGAATATTGACTTCGGTTATCTGTAGGGTTACCATGACATCTTATAGCAGTTCTTATTCTTGTGTGAGAAAGAGATGGTGCTAGACACCCTGTATAGCTCTGTCTCTTTCCCTCAGCGGAATAAATTCTGTTTTAAAACGTCATGGTAGGGTAGCAGGTTCCGCGACTAATTTCAAATTAGTCGCGGAAAATTGTACTTAACCTATTTTTACGATGGATAGAAAATTATCAAATATCTTCCCCCGCTCAAGGTAGAGCGGGAATGTCAGACTTGTGCTGACTAAAACCCATCTATGAACCTTATTTTGCTCTTTGTGTTCTGGGGGTGGTGCCGGGGTTGCAGGTTGTTTAAGAAATACCGGAGGTATTTAATTTTTTTCCCTCTGCGTTGCTGACATCTTATTGCTCGCGCGTGGAGCACGAACGCGTAGAGGCAGCCTGTCGTGACTTAACAGACGGACGGTGAGCTAACCATTGCTCACCGTTCACAGAGACCCGCGTCTACGGTGGCTAATAGTCGTCTCGCGACTCCCGACGCCCGGAGCGTCTACCGAGGCAGCTGGGTTGCTTCAAAGTCCAGCCAGCTTCTTCGCTAGCATAACCACTTCAACCTCTTTGTACTTAAAGTGCTCTTTGCCATATATCCCCAAACTGATAATCCAAGGTTTTACCAACACTTTTGTTTTCTACAATTTACTGCAACCAAGAACCGTAATATTGTAGGTACTCTATCTATCTTTATTAAAAGTCTAATTTCCCTCTTCCCCAGAGTGATATGTCAACACGCAGCACAGCCACATCGTTCCGCGCCCGCCGCGGCCACAAGGAGCGCTCAAAGAACTTCACTGAACTGGAGAAGCGAACAGTTCTCGAGCTGATCGCCCGCCACAGGGACGTGTTGCGACAGGGACGCTCCAACAACGCCACCAACAGGAGCAAACAGGTATCCTTACATCCTTCGCCCAGCGGTTTCACCCGCTGCCCACATAGGGGTATGAAAATTAGATGTTGGCCGATTCTCAGACCTACTGAACATGGATATAAAATTTCATATAAATCGGTCCAGCCGTTTCGGAGGAGTATGGGAACGAAAACTGTGACACGAGAATTTTATATATTAGATACTAGCTGTGCCCAGCGGTTTCACCCGCTGCTCACTTGGGGATAGGAAAAACAGATGTTGGCCGATTCTCAGACCTACCCGATATGTACACAAAGTTTCGTTTAAATCGGTCCAGCCGTTTTAGAGGAGTATGGGAACGAAAACTGTGACACGATAATTTTATATATTAGTATTTAGTTAGATTATAAAAGCGAAAGTGAGTTTGTTTGCTTGTTTGTTACCTCTTCACGCTTTAATGGCTGAACCGATTTGGATGAATTTTGGTACAGAGATAGTAGGTAACCAGGAGACGGAAATAGGCAATATATAACCCCGGCAAGCGGTAACCCTGGCAGACCCCTCTGCTCTGCTGACATCTTTTTGAGGCGTACGTGGAACACGAACGCTCCATCGACACGTCCTGTCGTTACTAGACGGCCGGACGGTGACCTCACCGTCAACAGGGGCCTTAGGCGCGTCGCCCACACGACCAAGAGTCGAGGCGCAGACGGGGCGCGGGCGCGTTAGGCGCGTCGCCCACACGACATTTGTAAAGAAAATCTCGTTGCGGCGTGACTCTGATGTGAGATTTTCTTTACAAATGTCGTGTGGGCGACGCGCCCAACGAGCCCGCGCCACGTCTGCGCCTCGACTCTTGGTCGTGTGGGCGACACGCCTTAGTCTGCTATTACAATAGTGTCAGAATGGTTGATTTTGACAAGTTTAGTCAAATCAAATCAAATCAAATCATTTATTTCAATTAGACCATTACAGGCACTTTTGAATGTCAAGAAACAAAATTAATCTACAGTCCCGGTCACAAGGCATAATAACTTGTGAAAGTACTGTAGTTGCCCATTCCAAAGCGTTGATCTCTACGGAGAAGAATGGGCAAGAAACTCCATGGACACTCTTTTAAATTCTAATATTTTTACAAAATAGTATTTACATCATTCGTGTTGAAATTATACAAATATGTGAGGACGATGTAGAAAGACGTGCACAGTAAGAGCGTCCAGAGTAAATAAAAAACAAAATTCAATTTAAATCTAAATAAAATAAAAATGACCGTGGTAGTTAAAAAATGACCAGTCCCAACTGACAGCG
Organism: Ochropleura leucogaster; assembly: GCA_958449745.1. Lineage (NCBI taxonomy): Eukaryota > Metazoa > Arthropoda > Insecta > Lepidoptera > Noctuidae > Ochropleura > Ochropleura leucogaster. The sequence goes on from OY288227.1 coordinate 2,263,745, forward strand.
CCCGTTCACGAACAAGACGTATGGATCAGCCCCATTCAGCTCGACCATTTTGAAGGGAGCTAAATAACCCGACACACCCGCCACCATCAGCGAGACATTTAAGTGAGCATGACACTATTAACCACCAGGACTTCGTCAAGTCAATGATAATACATAGCACTCACATATGGGCTTAATAATTATACAATACTAGAGAATGGATTCTATACATTGCAAAGAGAGTCTTACAATCTTCTGCAGCTTCCACTATAGCTTCGGATACTTATTAATGAGTTTACCCCTATGCTTGAGGAGCAGGACCAGCATTGAGCCAAGCATTTTTATCATCAATATAATCCCCCAACTTATAATATGCTTGCCTACATAGTGTGCGTTTAATACAAAATTTAAATTTCGTTTCATTCAGTTGAAGAATGTGGGGAGGTGTTTTATTGTAGCATTTTAAACAGTACCCCATGAAAGATGAGTCTACTTTAGCTAACCTGAAACCTGGTTGAACTAATTGGTCCCTATTTCTAGTATTATAATTGTGTCTGTCACCTCTTTTACTAAAAAGATGCGAGTTTTTCCTGACATACATGATGTTTTCATAAATATATTGACAAGGTACTGTCATGATGTTAATATCCTTAAACTGTTCCCTTAAAGAATCTCGCCTACGTAGGTTATATATGGCTCTAATGGCTCTTTTCTGCAGAATAAATATAGACTCGATGTCTGCAGCCCGTCCCCAGAGACCCTAGTATGTCGCAGATTACCAAACTTGTCAAAATTAATATTCTGACACTATTGTAATAGCAGACTAAGGCCCCAGACCTACGGTCAAGTCGGGCGTCTACTTCTCTCCCTTAAAAATCCGGTCAATTAGCTAGTCTTAAAAGTTACGACTGCGGTCATCACGGATCGTACTTTTCCATCCTCACAGATAGAGAAACTGTTACCAAACGCGTAGTCGAAGCTTCCGCGTGTAAAGCATTCTCCCGCTATTTCACTCTTTAGTTTTTTTTATCTATATATCTATCTATATCTATATATCTATATATCTATATATATATATATATTATATATATATATATAAAAATGGATTGCTGTTCGTTAGTCTCGCTAAAACTCGAGAACGGCTGAACCGATTTGGCTAATTTTAGTCTTGAAATACTCCTGGAAGTCCAGGGAAGGTTTAAAAGGTGAGAAAGGGGGACCTGAGCAGCGGGTGAAACCGCTGGGTACAGCTAGTTAAAAATAAATTTGAACCGTATCTCGTTGTTAAATCTTGTCTTATTTTTTGTTACTTGTAGCCTTCATTGATATTTTAGTCTGCTTATCACACGAGGACAAAATGAGATAGTGACAACTGATTTACTAATCAGAGGATTAAATCTAATAATACATATTAATATTATAAATACGAAATAACAGTATTTGTTATTTTCTCAGAGCTAAATGCCAGTAAACTGATTGTTACTGGGACTTACTACTACTTGTGACTTAGGACGTGACTTTTCTAATAAATACTAGTTGGAGCCCGCGACTTCGCCCGTGAGTTATCGATAAAGTATCCTATATTATTATTTTAGACTATAATCTACCTCTGTGCCAAATTTCGTCAAGATCCGTACAGCCGTATTGACGTGAAAGAGTAAAAAAACATGTTCCGGGTTGTTCGAGTTGCGGGTTGTTCAAAAGAGATACCGCGGCCCCGGAACGCAAAGGGCAATAGAAGGAACATGGGTGGGTTTTAGTCGGTAAAAGTCTGACATTCATTTGAAGATTTCCCACCAACAAAAAAAAAGAAAATTACATCCATACATCCCATCCTCACAAACATTCGTATTTATAATATTAGTAAGATGTATTTCCTTAGTTTATGGGGAACGAAAACATCGTGAAGAAACCTTTACTTATATATCTGCGCCCCGCGGTTTCACTCGCCTCGTTATAGAATATACTATCTATATATATCTTTATGAATTGTAGCCTATGTGTTATTCTGATATGTAAGCTATATTATTGTGAAGTTTCATCAAAACCCATTAGTATTTTTTGCGTGGACGAGCAACAAACACACTTACATACATCCCCACAAACTTTCCCTTTTATAATATTAATTAATACTAGCGTGCGCCCGCGGCTTCAACGCATGATTATTGAAAAAAAAACGATGTGTTATTCTCCTAAAATCTAACTCTGTGCCAAATTTCATCAAGATCCGTTCAGCCGTTTTGACGTGAAAGAGAAACAAAAATCCATTCATCCACCACATTTTTTTGATTTTATATCTACCTTTGAGCTTTATATCTAAGCCCTTTGACCACCCACCCAATTGAATGCCTCGCCATTGATATCCCAATATTGTTTATAAGATATAAAAGACACGATTATTTGATAAAAATAATCTCCTTATCAACGATAGGTAGTTACGTAAAGATTGGTCGCTATCAGTAAAACAAGTTAACGAAAAAAGATTATGATATCTCTCCGGTTAACGCTTCCGTGGTAGCTCTTAACTATATTTTAAGGATTTCATTAAACAATTATTATTGTTGGACTTTTGGACACGGCTCGTATTGTTAGGAGGTTCCTTTCTCTGGAGCCCTGACCGGTAGCTTGGACCCTGTTCCCGATACCGGTGGGCTACTATTTTTATACTTTTAAACAATTATTTATTGTTACAAATCCTTACTAATACAATAAAAGCGAAAGTGAGTTTGTTTGTTTGTTACGTCTTCACGCCTTAATAGCTAAAATGGTTTTGAATTTTGGTACAGGGATAGTTGGGACTCTGGAGACAGGCACAGGCAATTTTTCTGTAAGTGAGATATGAGGGAGAAAGAGGAAAGAAAAGGGAAAACTTAGCGTTGCTATTACATAAGGTGCAATGGCAAAAACTATAATTAGCAGGTACCTGCAAATCAGGAAAGAAGAACTGTGTTACCCCGAATTTAAAAGCTAGTTAATATCTATACTTCTATACTAATATTATAAAGCTGAAGAGTTTGTTTGTTTGTTTGAACGCGCTAATCTCGGGGACTACTGGTTGGAATTGGAAAATTCTTTTAGTGTTGGATAGTCCATTTCTTGAGGAAGGCTATAGGCTATATAACAGGTGCTGAGCAGCGTGGGTGTAATCGCGTGGAACAGCTAGTTATAAATACATTAATAACATTTCACATTACATTAAAATAAGATATTTTGTAAATAGAGGTGCCACGAGGCAAAACTGCTTAGTGAGCAATGTCGAGGCAATACTACCTATCCAGCAATAATAAAGCTAAGCAAGTGTAGTGTTACCTGTATAGGATATCTTGTTTTATTTGTGCGCAGTTATTTTAACACTAGCTTTTGCCCACAGCTTCGTTCGCGTTTAATTCGGGGTAACACAGTTCCCAATTCCTGATTTTCAGGCACCTACTTGTAGTTTTTGCCCTTGCGCCTTATTGATTATAATAGCAAAGCTAAGTTTTCCCTTTTCTTCTCTCTTTCTCCCTCATTTCTCACTTTAAAAAATTTGCTAACCTATATCCGTCTCAACGGTCCAAACTATCTCTGTACCAAAATTCATCAAAATCGGTTTAGCTATGTGGGCGTGAAGACGTAACAAACAAACTCACTTTCGCTTTTATAATATTAATATAGTATAGTATATAGTAATAAGGATAAGGATTGTACTAGTTCATTGACAAGGGTTTGCCTATGTATTATGATAGTAATTAGGGACAACAGGAAATTCCCAGTAGCTTCCTTGATTTGTGCCCAAATAAACTAAATGAGTGTCTAAAAAAATGAAGAAGCAAGTTACTAAAAGGGTGGTGAAAATGAATGGTAATAGATTGAGAGAGAGCTAAACAAAATATGGATGGATTTTTATAAGGAATGATATAATAGAGAACGGAGTAAATAGAATGGGACAAGAGCAGGAAGATTATGAGAAAGTAATGCGTGTATGCGGCTAATGAGCGTAAAGGCCTAGATTCAATCACCAGGCCAGGCAGTGTTAGGTCACAATAGTAGCAGTCTCCTTTTTGAAGGGTGGCTATAGAGAGGCTCCATGGCGTCTTAACTTACCGCCTGACGCAGGTCCTCACCGAACACGGCTGTTTCTGGAGGATCCTGCACAAAATCGAGTTACCGGAATCGCCCGGAGGACACGGTGGAGTACACCCACACCAGCTTGCGGTAGAGCACCGCTGTGTCTTCTTAGCTGCCATCAGCAACCTCTCGCGTCCGGTCCTGGTTGAATCTTTAGTCCAAAATGATAGGGATTCGGAAGCAGTCACGTCCTTCTCCGAAGCAGTTATGCTGAGGTAGCAGAGAGTTTGAGTGAGAGATCCTCGCGTCCAGGCCCCAGGAGACAACTCTTGGGAACCGTGCACCCAGGCCTGTGACCGTTAAGTAATGGCTAGCTCGCTGACCAGCCGTCTTTTAACAACAGGCCGGTGTGGCGTCTCAAAAAGATGTCACCATAAACGGAGGGCCCCTTAAAGCCAATGCCTGCCCGGGCTGCGGGTTGTTCGAAAGTGATAAGGAAAGAACATGGATAGCTTTTAGTCACTAAGATTCTGACATACTCCCTTCCACTCCGCCCACAGCGAGAGGAGTCATTCCTTATGATTTCATTTCCATACGAAGAAAAAAAAGATCATGCAGTTTGCTTGGTTTCTCTATCAGAAAATTCTCAAAAGCGTTTTAACGCAGGAATTCTTCAACGATAACAGGCTTGCATTTTCTCGGATTGAAACCAAGGGAGGATACGTCTCTGCATACTCCTTTGGGCGAAATTGGCGTGATGAAATAATGTCCATCATCTGCCTAGCCTTTTCCCAACTATTTCGGCTTCCAGTCTAACCGGAAGCATCTGAATATCAGTATTTTACATGGAGCGACTGCCTATCTGACGTCCATAACTTAGTTAATTCTGGGTAATGCGATACCCCTTGGTAAGACTAGTTTACAGACTTTCGGAACACTGGCTATCCGTAACGTCTGTCAAAGATCTACAAATGACAGCTGGAACCAACGGCTTAAAGTGCTTTCCGAGGCACAGAGGAAACTCGGTATGTAACGGGTGGTCACCCATCCACAGACCAACCTAGGCAAACGCGGGTTAACCTAAAGATCGACCCGAGCGGCTGCTATTATTTAGCCACGAGCTCCTCTCGTGATGAAATAATGTTAATAAGAAGTAATGTTTTCAAAGATATCTGTTGCCTACGTAAACTTTTGTTATTTTATGAGATTGTTTTGTCGGACAAACATACAAACAAATTAATAAAAAAAATACTAATTCTTTACTTATAAACACTTACATAATCAGGTATGTTGAAACTTTTAACATGATATAATATATTTACGACGTAGTTTTGGATGTACTATATTAAATACAGTGCTAATTTTTCATTTATGTTTTTGGAACGAAGTTCCTTATCGTGCGTTGCGGGAGGGGGCTAGACGAAAAAAAATAAGACCAAAAATTGTAGTAACGACACTTTTTGCTATAGACATATATTGTAATCCGTGCGACGTGCGCGTGTTTCTCTCTCTCTTCCTTTCTCTCTTATAGAAAGCAAGCCAAATATTTTCTTTTCGTCTTTCTATTTTGCATTGAACAGTGTAGTGTCGCGTCGATTATTTTTCTTAAGTGTATACAGATTTTTTTGTACATAACAAATAATAAATTCGTTCCATCCGTGTGCCTTGTCAACACTCAAGTTTTTTTTAAAGTAGTGTTGTCACACTTGTCACCCCAAAAATAGTTTTTATTCCACTGGATAGACAGTTGAAATTAGCCTGATTAGTGAAAAAATTATACCCAATTAGTAGAAAATTGTATTCTCCGTATAAAAAAAATATTATTTTTAAAGTACTAGATAATGGATCCACAAAGCCAGTTATACAATTACGTAAGTTACCCATATTAATCTCTACCAATACTAGCTTTTGCCCGCGGTTTCACTCGCGTTAAATTCGGGGTAACACAGTTCCCCTTTCCTGATTTGCAGGTACCTACTACCTGTAGTTTTTGCCCTTGCGCCTTATTTATTGTAATAGCAAAGCTAAGTTTTCCCTTTTCTTTCCTCATATCTCACTTAAAAATAAAATTGCCTATTTCCGCCTCCACAGTCCTAACTATCTCTGTACCAAAATTCAAAACCGGTTTAGGCGTGAAGACGTAACAAACAAACAAACTCACTTTTGCTTTTATTATATTAGTAAGGATTTGTAACAATAAATAATTGTTTAAAATATAAAAATAGTAGCCCACCGGTATCTGGAACAGGGTCCAAGCTACGGGCGGTCAGGGCTCCAGAGAAAGGAACCTCCTAACTATACGAGCCGTGACCAGAAGTACAACAATATTAATTGTTTAATGAAATCCTTAAAATTAAGAGCTACCACGGAAGCGTTAACCGAAGAGATAGCATAATCTTTTTTCGTTAACTTATTACTAACAGCTTCCAATAATCGTGGTTTTTTAAAAAAAAAAAAACCTGAAAGTCATACGTTCTTGCCCAGACTCACAGCCTTATGCAAGAGAGGCGAGCCGCTTAATATAACCTCTGGGCCATCTAAACCCAAACATTACGTTAATATTAATCCCCAGTTGGTGTGGTCAACAATATGCGAGGAGGTTAACAAAAGGTGCGGCGGCGACCGGCCCCGCACTCCCGCGCAGGTCAAGATGTGGTACGAGAACTACAAGAAGAAGTGCAAGATGCGTGCACATGACACTCAGGTTAGTGTCGAATGTCATTAATAGTAATGTCAATGTCATTAATAGTAATGTCAATGTCATTAATAGTGATGTCAATGTCATTAATAGTAATGTCAATGTCATTAATGGTAATGTCAATGTCATTAATAGTAATGTCAATGTATTAATTTCAGTGTCAATGCCATTAATGCAGTGTCCATTCAGTAGTTTTTGCGTGAATGAGCAATAAACATATATCCTCACAAACTTTCAAATGCGGATTTTAGTTAGGATGGATACATCCAGTAAGGATGTTTGTTACTCTTTCACGTCAAAACGGCTGAACGGATCTTGATGAAAGGATCATGACCATCAACGGTACTCATTTTTCTCATGCATCAAGATAAAAATTATATCACAATTATTTTCTTTATTTTTAAAGACAATCTGCAATTAGAATGTCAATTTTGTATAGGGGTTTATTTTGTAAACTTAAAAAAAAAGTGGTGTGTGTACTTATGTACACGCGTTAGAAGTTATACTTCTTTGACGTACTTATAGAAAAATAATTATAAGTAGGCTAATATTTGAATTTTGTCACCATAATCAATATCAGTTCAGCACACAACACTTTCTCGTTCATGTTTACAAACACGATCAAGGAAACAACAACAGAAACAAAACTGACAAAATACAACAACCTCAATGATTTATATTGGTTTAATACTATCTAATTTTTGACATTAAAAAAAACATTGATTCAGGAAATTGATGAATATTTAATTGAGGTGCCAGGCTGTTTATCGTCCACCTTATGAAGCATCCACGTGTATTATATTTAAATCTGCATCTGTTATCTGCAATTAGAGTAAAAAATACTTATTACTTACACTTTGTTTAAAGTAAAATAATAAATTGTTTTTTTTGTGTTATTATCTTAATACTACGCGCTGCTCAGCACCTGTTGGTCGTAGCGTGATGTTATATAGCCTATAGCGTTCCTCAAGAAATGGACTAAGATCCAACACTAAAAGAATTTTCCAATTCCAACCAGTAGTTCCCGAGATTAGCGCGTTCAAACAAACAAACAAACAAACTCTTCAGCTTTATAATATTAGATTAGATAACATAAATGATAAGGGTTTAAATGTACTTATGTAATTTGATATTTAGTCCATTTATTGTTTTCTTTACATAAAATCATATTTTTAAATATTTCTTAAACACATAATTTGATATATTATTATACTGTTTAATATCCAAATAAACAGATAAAAAAATTAAGCAAGTGTTTCTTTCACTGAACTTACCAATAGAACATTTCTTGCATGATATCCTTTGCGACAGTAATATTATTATATATTATCTTTCTTCATTGTCCTTAGGTCTCATCATAGCAAATAATGTGCTATCTATACATTCTATAACACCGGGTATGTTAGTTTTCTTATAAAACCTAAAATAAATAACATTTTAAATAAGTACTAGTACACCTAAATAATGTAATCAAGGGTTTAACAAAGGTGTAAGGTTTAAAAGATATGCAATGTCTGCAAGCAGCCATTTGTGACCGTACAATTTACTTTCACACTGAGCTGATAAAAGATGTAGTTCGGGATAGGTACTGAATTCAATAATTTGGTCACAAAACTTACTTTATAATGCTGTAATATTATAGAAAAGTTACCTGTAATTTTTATTAGTTGTTAAATATAGTGGCATCAGAAGCTGAACCAGGCCAACGGGCTACTAAATTCATATTTCATCATTTTACATCACACAGCTTATATTAGGGGATCCCTTTCAATTTCTAAATTCTCCAGTCTCTGAACCTAAGAAAAGAATTGAATTGTGTTAACAAAAATTTATATAGTAAAACCTAATCCCATCCCCTACTAAATAACACATGGGTGATGAAATAAAATTGTTATATGATTTACAAGGTACCAATGAAACAAATAAATACTGCTATAACATACAAAAAACTGATGATTTAGATACACCAACAAAGTCAGTCACTGGTATTAGCATCCTTACTAATATTATAAAAGCGAAAGTGAGTTTGTTTGTTTGTTTGTTTGTTTGTTTGTTTGTTTGTTTGTTACCTCTTCACGCTTTAATGGCTAAACCGATTTTGATGAATGTTGGTACAGAGATAGTTGGGAACCAGGAGACGGACATAGGCTAATATTTTTTTGAAAAAAGTGGGATGTGAGGGAGAAAGAGGGAAGAAAAGGGAAAACTTAGCGTTGCTATTACAAATCAATAAGGCGCAAGGGGACCTGTGTTACACCAAATTTAACGCGGGCGGAGCCGCGGGCGAAAGCTAGTTGTCCATAATGCGTAAAATAGTAGTCATTATGAGTTGGTGAAAAGGATGTATCATGTATACCATAAGTAAAATGCGTAATGAATGGTGTTGTTTTGTTTGTCTCAAATGAATATTATGCGGTAAGACATACACATACCTGGCTCCTTGGCTTCGACATGTAAACTTTGTACAGATGGCTTATACAGCGGAAATCTAACTTGGAATTCATTATTATCGAAGATACTAAAATGATCCATCTTCAATTTATATCTTCATTGATTAGAACCACTTTCTTCAACTGGTTCGGAGTTACTCCAGCCCAAAAATCTTTCAAAATCACTTGATTCACTATCTGAACAAGATATTTTACATTTTTGTGGATAGCCGACCGAAATCGAACAGTAAACACATTGAAAACGGCTCGTAACTTTGACAGTTCGTTGACATTTATACTTTTATAAAAACACCAAAATAATATTCATTTATTCACACTGTTTAATTGTACTGTTACGAAACACGTGCGATAAATATAAAAATACTAGAAAGTAGATTTTATACAACTTGAACGTATGTTATCGATCTTCATGCCACCTAGAACTAACTTCACACGATGAATCCACCAGTGTGACCAACTACAAATTAGAGATCCTGCCCAACTTAGGCAAAAAACCTGACAAATCCTGCCAAAATCGAAAGCACAAAATGCCAATGTAATTTAATAAAACTCCAAAAATTTAAAAAAATAGACACATTATTTTTTGGAGTTTTATTTAAAATAATTGATCTTAAAGTCTAAAACTGAACTGAATTAAACTATACATTCGTATTAACATCGAATTCTTCTTGATCACTTTCTTTATACATCGCTTTTGTCATTTTGTCAACAAAAGTGCCAGAGAGTAAAATAAAGGGCTAAACCTGCCAAAATGCAGGTTCCTGCCACATATGGTCACACTGGATACCACCTAGAACTAACTTCAATGTGTCACTGTAGTACCAAATCACTCTCATCAATCGCCCCAAAAGAAGTATAACTTCAATAAGTTATGAAATTGTTTTGATAAAATGAATTACCTACTGCGCACCGGCTATTCTGACGTTAAAGTGTTGTCATAATTAAAATAAGTAAATATATTGAGAACTGTAATCGATTTTTTTTGCATACGATTACAAATTAATATAAATGTAAAGTCATTGGAAAGGTAAATCGCGAGGTTTTTATAAATAATAAAGCGAGATGATACTACTGTGGTGTGAAATAATTAGTAGGTATTTCACACACACAGTAGTCGTATTAATATTTTGCTTTCAAAACCAATTTCAATTTGTTGGCTAACAATACAAATGAATGATTGCATATATATTTTTTTAATTATCTTGCTTCGGTTTGATATAAATCGAAACTTTTTAATAAATTAATGATTATAGAACTAAATCATTCATTTGAAATAATTATGTGTCGAGTGAATTACTCGAGTAATCGATTTTTATTTAAAATCTAAAGTGGCAACATTAGTGTTGGTGTCTCAAATTGAATTTGTCATTGTCAAAAAGTCCAATGACAATTGCGCGTGGTGCATGCTATGTTTGTTCATTGCGATTTAAATATTACATTTTTTTTTGTTTTGATGGAGGCAAAGTACTGATTTATTTAAGTCTCTATCCCATCAGATATGCTAATTAATCTGCTCTCCAAACTACGACCTATAAACTTACCTCTATGATACACGACGGAGATTTCTATTTTGAGGTTAAGTTACGTTTTCTAAAAAAGGGGTGTGTGTACTTATGTACACGCGTTAGAAGTTATACTTCTTTGACGTACTTATAGAAAAATAATTATAGGCTAATATTTGAATTTTGTCACCATAATCAATATCAGTTCAGCACACAACACTTTTTCGTTCATGTTTACAAACACGATCAAGGAAACAACAACAGAAACAAAACTGACAAAATACAACAACCTCAATGATTTATATTGGTTTAATACTATCTAATTTTTGACATTAAAAAAATATTGATTCAGGATATTGATGAATATTTAATTGAGGTGCCAGGCTGTTTATCGTGACATGATCCGCCTTACCCACATGTATTATATTTAAATCTGCATCTGTTAACTGCAATTAGAGTAAAAAATACTTATTACTTACACTTTGTTTACAGTAAAATAATACATTGGTTTTTTTGGTGTTATTATCTTAATATAACATAAATGATTAGGTTTTAAAGGTACTTATGTAATTTGATATTATTATTATACTATTTGATATCCAAATAAAAATGTGATTCTTTCACTGAACTTACCAATAGAACATTTCTTGCATGATATCCTTTGCGACAGTAATATTATTATATATTATCTTTCTTCATTCTCCTTAGGTCTCATCATAGCAAATAATGTGCTATCTATACATTCTACATATAACACCGGGTATGTTAGTTTTCTTATAAAACCTAAAATAAATAACATTTTAAATAAGTACTAGTACACCTAAATAATGTAATTGAGGGTTTAACAAAGGTGTAAGGTTTAAAAGATATGCAATGTCTGCAAGCAGCCATTTGTGACCGTACAATCTACTTTCACACTGAGCTGATAAAAGATGTAGTTCGGGATAGGTACTGAATTCAATTATTTGGTCACAAAACTTGCTTTATAATGCTGTAATATAATAGAAAAGTTACCTGTAATTTTTATTAGTTGTTAAATATAGTGGCATCAGAAGCTGAACCAGGCCAACGGGCTACTAAATTCATATTTCATCCCTTTCAATTTCTAAATTCTCCAGTCTCTGAACCTAAGGAAAGAATTGAATTGTGTTAACAAAAATTAATATAGTAAAACCTAATCCCATCTCCTACTAAATAATACATGGATGATGAAATAAAATTATTATATGATTTACAAGGTACCAATGAAACAAATAAATACTGCTATAACATACAACAAACTGATGATTTAGATACACCAACAAAGTCAGTCACTGGTATTAGCATTGTCCCTAATGGGTAAAATCGTACTCATTATGAGTTGGTGAAAAGGATGTATCATGTTTACCATGAGTAAAATGCGTAATGAATGGTGTTGTTTTGGTTGTCTCAAATGAATATTATACGGTAAGACATACACATACCTGGCTCCTTCAGTCTAAGATGGGGATTAACTTCGACATGTAAACTTTGTACAGATGGCTTATTATTATCGAAGATACTAAAATGATCCATCTTCAATTTATATCTTCATTGATTAGAACCACTATCTTCAACTGGTTCGGAGTTACTCCAGCCCAAAAATCTTTCAAAATCACTTGATTCACTATCTGAACAAGATATTTTACATTTTTGTGGATAGCCGACCGAAATCGAAAAGTAAACACATTGAAAACAGCTCGTAACTTTGACAAGTCGTTGACATTTATACTTTTATAAAAACACCAAAATAATATTCATTTATTCACACTGTTTAATTGTACTGTTATGAAACACGTGCTATAAATATAAAAATACTAGAAAGTAGATTATATACAACTTGGACATATGTTATCGATTTTCATGCCACCTAGAACTAACTTCACGATTAATCACCAGTGTGACCAACTACAAATTAGAGATCCTGCCCCACTTAGGCAAAAAAACTGACAAATCCTGCCAAAATCGAAAGCACAAAATGCCAATGTAATTTAATAGCACTCCAAAAATTTAAAATAAATACACACATTATTTTTTGGAGTTTTATTTAAAATAATTGATCTTAAAGTCTAAAAGTGAACTGAATTAAATTATACATTCGTATTAACATCGAATTTTTCTTGATCACTTTCTTTATACATCGCTTTTGTCATTTTGTCAACAAAAGTGCCAGAGAGTAAAATAAAGGACTTAATCTGCCAAAATGCAGGTTCCTGCCACATATGGTCACACTGGATACCACCTAGAACTAACTTCACTGTGTCGCTGTAGTACCAAATCACTCTCATCAATCTTCTCCATCGCCCCAAAAGAAGTATAACTTCAAAAAACTTGGAAATGCGGGTTTTGATTCCAAAAAAGCAATTGTAGATGGTTATTTGGTTAATTTATAAACCATCTAAAACAACTTTGGAATTGATGCAACTCTGAACCGTGGTCCATATTGTCGTGGTCATTCTCCTTTGGCACAGAGGTAGATTATGGTCTGGAACAACACTTTGGATATATTGTTTTTTCAATATCACGCGGGCGAACCCGTGGGCGCCAGCTAGTAGGATATAAAACACTGTCTAAGTACGTCATTCTTTTAATTAATTTTTTGAACAAAAAGATAATTATACTTACTGATACGATTAAAAACTAAAATATTTAATATTTCTTTAGCATATTTAAAACACACTTATTTATAGCAGTTAGTTCATTTCCGCATTTAAATTTCTATTTTAATTTTAAGTATAAATAATCGTGTCGAAAACATAATTAGTTAATCTTTATTCTTTAAGTAAAATAAAATAATAAATATCTTGGGACAACTCACACACGGCTATCTGATCCCAAGCTAAGCAGAGCTTGTGTTATGGTAACCAGACAACTAATATACATACTTATATAATTTATAAATACATACATATTATAGATAAATCACACCCAGACACAGAACAAACAATCATGCTCATCACAAAAAGTTTGTCCTGGATAGGAATCGAACCCACGACCTCCGGCTCAGCAGTCAGGGCCACTAACCACTAGCTAGACCAACAGGCCCGTCACAAAAAAACAATAAGTATTAATTTTCTTTAAATTAATAAACTTATTGTTTTTTCATTAGATTATTGGATTTCTTTAATCGAATCCAAATAAAAAACTCAAAATATAGTCTGAAAGAAATAATTCACCCTCCCAGACAGTGCTGAAATAAAAAATGATTTTTATTTCAGCACTTTTAGTTGTGTTATAATGATATATCACATAATTTTTATCGAGTATTTATTTTTCATTGTTACTAAAAGATCAATAAATCATCTATATAGACATCAAAAAGCTTTTATTTGGACATTCTGACGACACGGTTGGCGCAGTGGCTGAGCGATCGACTGCTGTGCTGCGTGTCGCGGGTTCGATTCCCGCACGGAACTAATATTTGTATGACCTGCAGATAGTTGTTTCGGGTCTGGGTGTTTGTGTGTATGTGAGTTTAAATGTAAACGCACTCACGAAACAGGAGAAATTCCTAGTGTGGGGCAACGTTTAAAAAAAAATACTTTTCAGAAGGTTGAACCTTGTTAATTAACTTTAGACGCTCCAAAAAATCAGAAAACATTTTTCTTTAAAATTTTTATCTATACTTATAACTTCTTCATCTCAATTTATATGATGATAAAGGCTTGTCTCGCCAAAATCTGTTCTCCTTAAAGAATTTGTTGCAGGTTGGCAAATACCCACTAATTATTTTATATGTTTTCTAGTTAATTTCATCAGTTTATACATTTTTTTTCTCTTTAAATTAGATGGCTTGTGAACCAATGTTACAAACAACCCTTAATCCCGCCGACAAACTGTTCCGGAGTTTAGCGGGCCTGCACATCAAGCTACCACAATCTGTCAGATTTCTTTGATAGATTTTCGACTTTATTTCTAAAGTATTAGGTTCAAGGTTCATTGGGAAAAATTGACAGTTTCGGGAAGCTTGACCTGCAGGCGTCTGTACACACGACGGCACATCAACTTACACCTAACCATTTTAACCTGATCTCTCTACTACAGTGTCCGATCCGTAGTACAGAGATCAGGTTATAATAGTTTAGAATAGGTGGACATGCCGTCGTGTGTACAATAACTTTTGTCCAAAATAATTTTATTTATTCTGTTAATAATTTTTACACAAATTATCTGTATTTTTACATATTCCTTATTAAAATATACATAAAACAAATAAAAAATAGTAGCCCACCGATATCGGGAACAGGGTAAGCTACCGGCAGTCAGGGCTCTTTCAAAAAAACGAAACATTAAAAATACAAATAATAGTAGCCCACCGGTATCGGGAACAGGGTCCAAGCAACCAGTGGTGGTTGCGGGTTGTTCGAAAGACATACCGCGGCCTCGGAACGTAAAGGGCAATAGAAAGAACATGGGTGGGTTTTAGTCAGTACAAGTCTGACATGCCCCCCGCTCCGCCCAGAGCGGGGGAAGTCATTGGATGATTTCCCACACGAAAAAAAAAAACAACCTGTGGTCAGGGCTCCAGAGAAAGGAACCTCCTAACTATACGAGCCGTGTCCAGGAGTACCGCTTTCTGTATTAAGCACTTGATCCAGCTGCCTAACGAGAGCCTTCTTAGGGATTGGTCGAGGCTCTATTTATTTATAATTGTGTGTTGTTTTGTTTCCAGCAATCGCAGTCGGAACCGCCGGGGCTGCTGGATGGCATGCTCTGGCAGAACATACACCCTCTTGACGTTAAAGGTATGTAAGGGGCATACAGCTCGGGCCTGTGGGCGGTGAGCAATGGGTAGTTCACCGTCCGTCCGTCGATTGACGACAGGCCGTGTCGACGGCGCGTTCGTGTTTCACGCGCGCCTCAATGAGAGTCAGCAAAGCAGAGGGGCTTGCCAGGGCCTCCGCCTGCCGGGGTTGCGGGTTGTTCGAAAGAGATACCGCGGCCTCGGAACGTAAAGGGCAAAAGAAGAAACATGGGTGGGTTTTAGTCAGCACAAGTCTGACATGCCCCCCGCTCCGCCCAGAGCGGGGGAAATCATTGGATGATTACCCACCCGAAAAAAAAAAAAGGGGCATACAGCTAAGGTCATCATCATTTTCCTGCCCTTGTCCCATTCTATTTGGGGTCAGCGCAACACGTTTTCTTCTTCCATTCTCCCCTATCAGACGTCACGGCATCATTTACTCCTTTCTCCTTCATATCATTCCTTACACAGTCCATCCATCTTATCTTTGGCCTTCCTCTCGCTCTCCGTCCATCAATATTCAGATCAATCACTATTTTAGTCACATGTGCTTCGTCCCTCCTCATTACATGTCCATACCAAGACAAACGACTCTCTTTCAATTTTTCTGTAACAGTCGCAACTTTCAAAGTTCCTCTAATATACTCATTCCTTGCCAAAGTAAAAGCCAGCACTTGCGTCACGGGGACTGTCAACCAAATGTTTTGAAAATTTCTTAAAAAGCTGTGAGCAAAAGGACCATGGTCCCAGAGGTTCAACCCTAAACGGCTCAAAATATAAGTCATCCTATATTATAAATGCGAATGTTTGTGAGGATGGATGTTTGTTACCTACGCTTTCACGTCAAAACGGCTTAACGGATCTTGATGAAATTTGGCACAGAGGTAGATTATAGTCTGGAATAATACATATGATACTTTTTTTTCGATATTACGCGGGCGAAGTCAGTCAATTATACAAATTTGGTTTGTTTCAAAACTTGTTTTTATTCAAACTCAACTCAAACTCGAAGCATTTATTTCAATTAGACCATTACAGGCACTTTTGAATGTCATGAAAACAAGAACAAAAAAAAATTATGCTGCTACAGTCCCAGTCACAAGACATAATAACTTGTGAAAGTACTGTAGTTGCCCATTATTATTTTATTCAATAGCTGGCTGAAATAGTACAACTTTAATACGTGGTCGTTGCTTTATAAATAAAACAAAAAGGTGGTAATCAAGAAATAGTAATTATTTATTTGCTAAAATGTATACATATTATAATGCTGGTATGTTTTACGACGTCCCGATATATTTATTACCGACATATTTTTTTACACCTTTCGGCATGCAAAATTATTTAAATACACATTAAGTAGGTGAACAAATTAAAAATTGCATAATGCAACACTTTAAATTAAAAATAACAACAAATTAAACTACAAATGTCAACAACTAATGGCACAAGGCTTAATCTCAAATGTTAATAAATTAAATTAAATCAATAAATGAATAGGTAAGTACTACTAATCTAAACAAACATACAAAAAATAATAAAAAAAAGGGGTGTGTGTACTTATGTACACGCGTTAGAAGTTATACTTCTTTGACATACTTATAGAAAAATAATTATAGGCTAATATTTGAATTTTGTCACCATAATCAATATCAGTTCAGCACACAACACTTTCTCGTTCATGTTTACAAACACGATCAAGGAAACAACAACAGAAACAAAACTGACAAAATACAACAACCTCAATGATTTATATTGGTTTAATACTATCTAATTTTTGACATTAAAAAAATATTGATTCAGGATATTGATGAATATTTAATTGAGGTGCCAGGCTGTTTTGTATTATATTTAAATCTGCATCTGTTATCTGCAATTAGAGTAAAAAATACTTATTACTTACACTTTGTTTAAAGTAAAATAATAAATTGTTTTTTTTTTGGTGTTCATTTTAATACTATGCGCTGCTCAGCACCTGTTGGTCGTAGCGTGATGTTATATAGCCTATAGCCTTCCTCAAGAAATGGACTAGGATCCAACACTAAAAGAATTTTCCAATTCCAACCAGTAGTTCCCAAGATTAGCGCGTTCAAACAAACAAACTCTTCAGCTTTATAATATTAGTATAG
Organism: Ochropleura leucogaster; assembly: GCA_958449745.1. Taxonomy (NCBI): domain Eukaryota; kingdom Metazoa; phylum Arthropoda; class Insecta; order Lepidoptera; family Noctuidae; genus Ochropleura; species Ochropleura leucogaster. Next base: position 2,281,312 of record OY288227.1, read on the forward strand.
ATAACATAAATGATAAGGTTTTAAATGTACTTATGTAATTTGATATTTAGTCCATTTATTGTTTTCTTTACATAAAATTATATTTTTAAATATTTCTTAAACACATAATTTGACATTATTACCTATATACTGTTTGATATCCAAATAAACAGATAAAAAAATTAAGCAAGTGTTTCTTTCACTGAACTTACCAATAGAACATTTCTTGCATGATATCCTTTGCAACAGTAATATTATTATAAAATATATTTATTATCTTTCTTCATTCTCATTAGGTCTCATCATAGCAAATAATGTGCTATCTATACATTCTATAACACCGGGTATGTTAGTTTTCTTATAAAACCTAAAATAAATAACATTTTAAATAAGTACTAGTACACCTAAATAATGTAATCAAGGGTTTAACAAAGGTGTAAGGTTTAAAAGATATGCAATGTCTGCAAGCAGCCATTTGTGACCGTACAATTTACTTTCACACTGAGCTGATAAAAGATGTAGTTCGGGATAGGTACTGAATTCAATAATTTGGTCACAAAACATACTTTATAATGCTGTAATATAATAGAAAAGTTACCTGTAATTTTTATTAGTTGTTAAATATAGTGGCATCAGAAGCTGAACCAGGCCAACGGGCTACTAAATTCATATTTCATCATTTTACACCGCACAGCTTATATTAGGGGATCCCTTTCAATATGTAAATTCTCCAGTCTCTGAACCTAAGGAAAGAATTGAATTGTGTTAACAAAAATTAATATAGTAAAACCTAATCCCATCCCCTACTAAATAACACATGGGTGATGAAATTGAAATAAAATTATTATATGATTTACAAGGTACCAATGAAACAAATAAATACTGCTATAACATACAAAAAACTGATGATTTAGATATACCAACAAAGTCAGTCACTGGTATTCTTCGTAGTCATTATGAGTTGGTGAAAAGGATGTATCATGTATACCATGAGTAAAATGCGTAATGAATGGTGTTGTTTTGGTTGTCTCAAATGAATATTATGCGGTAAGACATACACATACCTGGCTCCTTGGCTTCGACATGTAAACTTTGTACAGATGGCTTATCCAACGGAAAATCTAACTTGGAATTCATTATTATCGAAGATACTAAAATGATCCATCTTCAATTTATATCTTCATTGATTAGAACCACTTTCTTCAACTGGTTCGGAGTTACTCCAGCCCAAAAATCTTTCAAAATCACTTGATTCACTATCTGAACAAGATATTTTACATTTTTGAGGATAGCCGACCGAAATCGAACAGTAAACACATTGAAAACGGCTCGTAACTTTGACAGTTCGTTGACATTTATACTTGTATAAAAACACCAAAATAATATTCATTTATTCACTGTTTAATTGTACTGTTACGAAACACGTGCTATAAATATAAAAATACTAGAAAGTAGATTGTATTTAACTTGAACGTATGTTATCGATTTTCATGCCACCTAGAACTAACTTCACGATGAACCAGTGTGACCAACTACAAATTAGAGATCCTGCCCAACTTAGGCAAAAAAACTGACAAATCCTGCCAAAATCGAAAGCACAAAATGCCAATGTAATTTAATAAAACTCCAAAAATTAAAAAAAAATTAAAATAAATAGACACATTATTTTTTGTAATTTTATTTAAAATAATTGATCTTAAAGTCTAAAACTGAACTGAATTAAATTATAACTTCGTATTAACATCGAATTCTTCTTGATCACTTTATTTATACATCGCTTTTGTCATTTTGTCAACAAAAGTGCCAGAGAGTAAAATAAAGGGCTAAACCTGCCAAAATGCAGGTTCCTGCCACATATGGTCACACTGGATACAACCTAGAACTAACTTCATGGTGTCGCTGTAGTACCAAATCACTCTCATCAATTTTCTCCATCGCCCCAAAAGAAGTATAACTTCAAAAAACAGAAATCAAATATAGCAAAACACTCTGGCGTAACATTTTTCAAAGTTAATAGCTACATTTAAAAAACAAATACTTAAATATAAATACACTAGCTTTTGCCCGCGGCTTCGCTCGCGTTAAATTCGGGGTAATACAGTTCCCCTTGCGCCTTATTTATTTGTAATAGCAACGCTAAGTTTTCCCTTTTCTTCCCTCTTTCTCCCTTACATCCCACTTTTTCCAAAAAAATATTAGCATATGTCCGTCTCCTAGTTCCCAACTATCTCTGTACCAAATTTCATCACAATAGGTGTAGCCATTAAAGCGTGAAGACGTAACAAACAAATAAACAAACTCACTTTCGCTTTTATAATATTAGTAAGGATATAAAATAATAATCATGAAGAGTGATTGGTGTTAAATATTGTTGTTTAAGGAGAGAGGTACTGCCTTTTGACCAGAATTTTATTACCTAGTACTAACTAGATCATGGAGGTCAGATAGGCAGTCGCTCCATGTAAAATACTGGTATTAAGCTGGATTGCAAGCGGACCCCAATCTAGTTGGTAAAAGGCAGACAGTTTTTTTTTTTAATGATAGGTAACGTCACAGCTGACAGTACATAAACATTAAAATCTTTATATATATAATTCTTCTGTGAGTGTGTATGTCACTGAACTTCTCTCAAACGACTGGACCGATTTTGATGAATTTTTTTGTGTGTGTTCAAGGGGATCTGGGAATGGTTTAGATTCACAATTTTGTCCGGCAGATGGCGCTGCATCACATTTTTTTGTAAATACGTAGTGAAGCACGTACCGGGCCGCTAGTTATTATATAAAATATTACGCCATTTACGAAGTACACAAAAATAATATTATAATTAACCGATAAAGGTAGCACGAATTAACAGATATTACAAGTTTTAGTGTGTGTGTGTGTGATGTGTGTGGGTGTTTGCGTGTGTGTGGTGATATGATGTGTGTTTGATTGTTTGTGTGTGTGGTGTAGGTGTAGGTGATGTGATGTGTGTATGGCGATGTTCATCTGACTAACAACAAATAGGATGACCTTCTAATCCTTCTTCTTCTCTTTGCTTCGCAGACGAGGACGGTGACCCGACCACAAGCGCGGATGGAGGCCACAGCGTCAAGGATGATGACTGTGTACCGGTCAACGTGAGTGCTCTACACTACGTTTTTTTTACGGTGTCGAAATGCACACGCATGCCCTCCGCCCTGGGGTCGGCGGAGGGATCTGTCAGACTACAACTGACTAAAACCGCGGTGTTCCCTCGCACTCTTGCGTCGGGGTGCAGCAGGGACGAATGTGACTTCTGCCGCCCCGGACTAGTGCTGCCCCCTTGACCTCGTCCTAGAGGGGACTATGTATAGTCACATTATGTTTACCTTAACTTTTGCTCCGTTGAGCTCGCGACTTCTAAGCTCGTCCTGGGTTCAATAGGGTAGATGACACCAGCAATCAATTGATATACTTTTTATGAGCTGTCAAAACGCGCTTCTCCCATAGATTTTGTATGAGACTCTCAACGATGACGTCACTATTTTGTCAAGTCAATGATGCAACTATTTATTGATTTAAAAGCAACTAAAAATCGAATTTTAAAGTTATTTTGAAATGAATGGAGTTCTCAGGTCTAGAATAAGGTGTTCTTTCAGAAAAATTGTGTTTTTTAATTATTGGTTGATGGTGTCAACTACCCAATTCCTGGGTCTGTCAAAAAGTTTAATTGGGTTTTTATTCAATTAGGAGTTTCACAGTAGCGTCTGGAGTTTTTATGTTGGCGGTCAGATACTCCCGTGCTTCGGAAAGCACGTTAAGCCGTTGGTATTTCGCCTGATCTCTCTCCGGGCGTGTCGGATTGTTGCTTTCTTCCTCTCCTCCCAGAGCGGGAGGAGGTTTTCGATGATTTCTCATCCAAAAAAAAATGGTAGCCCACCTGTTGAATGATTTTGAGTCTTATCAAAGAGACAATAGTGTACGTATCTATCAAATAACAAATGAAAGAAACAACCAGTCCTTAATATCAAACAAAAATTGTCTTAGTAATAAAACAGTTATTTTGACGTATTTTTGAGTAAAATCTCGTTAAAACGCAAGATCTCGTCCTTTTTTTTATCCGAATCAAACTCGCTTATATAGACCAAGAACTAGGTTGCATTCCCTAATTAGGAGTACAACAGAATTGACTGTCACATTCTAAATAAATGCGAGTGAAGCCGCGGACAGGAGCTAGTTAACTATTAACTCATTTCCTATCAATTCCATTCACGGCGACGCTATCTGTCCCTTTTGGGGGGAGTCCCCCTACAAGGACAGATAGCATTGCCGTGAATACATGGACAATAGGGACTCCCCTATTGTCCTAAAATACAGGCCAGGGCTTAGTTAAGGCACCTGACTACCGGGGTTGCGGGTTGTTCGAAAGAGATACCGCGGCCCCGGAACGTAAAGGGCAATAGAAGGAACATGGGTGGGTTTTAGTCAGTACAAGTCTGACATGCCCCCCCGCTCCCCTCACAGCGGGGGAAGTTATTGGATGATTTCCCAACCAAGCAAAAAAAAAAGGCACCTGACTACAATAAAAAAAAATATCTTTGAAGTTTTTAGCCTATAAGTGATATTTGTGGAGGAAAAATAAAGATTTATGTATTGTATTGTATAATTTCAGATGTCAAACGGCCGACTATCAAGTACGAACGAAAGCGAAGACACGATGCCCAACGTCCTTGAGCCCCAAGTACAAATCATACCCCAATCGTCCCCCACGCCCCCTCCTTCGCACAAACAACTACCCCTAACACCCCTTCCGATGCCCCCACTCCCGATACTAACAAACCCTCTCCAAGCTATCGAACAAGCAAGAATACAACAGAATTTCTTACAAAAACTAAACGAACTATCAAATACTCCATTAAATTTGAGTAATTTAGACGAAATTAAACGAAAAAATGGTCATGATCGGCAGGAGAAAATGGATGACCAGATCAAACATGATTGTGGGACTGCCACTGAAGAGGAGCGGTTATATTTTACCGCAAAAAGGCAACATGCAATTTGGGAGCATGAAGCCAAGATGAAGATACTAAATATGGAGTTAAGACAAAAGGAAGAGATATTTTCGCTGCAAAAACAACTGTTTTTAATTGAATTAAGGTTGAAGATGGATTTCCTCGAAAAGGCTAGCGCTAAATGATGGGGTAAGTTTGGTTGAATATAATAACCGGCCATGATTTGACGGCCCGGTCGGCGCAGTGGCTGAGCGATCGACTGCTGCGCTGCGTGTCGCGGTTTCGATCCCCGCACGGAACAAATATTTGTATGACCTGCAGATAGTTGTTATTTGTATGATCTACAGATAGTTGTTTCGGGTCCGGCCGTTTGTGTATGTGAGTTTAAATGTTTGTAAACGCACCCACCATACAGGAGAAATTCCTAGTGTGGGATAATGTTTAAAAAGAAAGAGTGTGTCAGTAAATATTTATGGTTTAATCCAATAATGATTTTTATAAGAAAAAAAAAACAAACTTATGATATTACAATAATTCAAAATTAATCTATAAAATTAATTTTAAAAAATACCTAGCATTAATTTTATTAGAAATCGGTAATTTAAAACAGATCAATTAATTTAAAACATTTTATTCTTAGGATTTCTGCAAGATGTTACAAAAAAGAAATGCAGACAGAAGGGATCCCATTAATGGCCATATTTTTATCTGCTTTTTAATAGTATCTTCTTAATTCCCCAGACAGCGCTTCATACGGAAATGACGTCATCCAACCGTTTGTTTTAAAAACAACGAGCAAAGGAAACAAGCCGCACAGCCGAGTGTAATCTAGTTTTAAAAAGTGCCATCTATCGTGTAGTTACCGAATTAATTCCTTTGGTTTGAGTTTTAGTAGTCAAACTACTAAACAATCCATAAAAAAGATATTGTTGTTTAACAAAAAGGTTTTTGCAATAATACTTAAAAAATGGGTAAAAGTACCAATTTTTGTCCGAGTCCGAGATTTTCGGGACAGCAATTGGGGCGATTACCCTACATTCATTGCTGTGACATTTTAGGCTATAATAGTCCCGTTTGAGGCCATGGACTGGAGTCTGGGCCTTAATAAAAAACAACGACGAAATAAGCAATATTAAGATAGATGCCGCCTTAACTAGTATTTATAATAAAAGTGGCCTTGTCTGGCGTTTTTTTAAAAAGGACTTTTAAGTGAAGGTCAAAATATAAACAATGTTAACTGAACAAAGATTTGCGTAGACCATAAGTCTAAATAGCCTTTTGGCTAGAAAAAAAAGACTCTAATCTATGGCCTCAAAAGGCCAGGTTTCAATGTGATTACGAAGTTATTTTTGTATTCGTTATACATTTGCCTATAGCTTATTTTTTATGTTTTTTTTTTTTCATTAGTCTAAGGAAAGTGCTTAAGTTCGTAAATGCTGCAATTTTATAGTATTATCCAAGGCAGCTCATAATAAAATGGAAGTTGGTTTTGTCAAATATTGAAGATTCGTGGTAAAAGACGTAGCAATATAATTAACCGTTTAAAGTATTCTAGGCAGCCATTTTTGTGATTTGCAAAAAAGTCATGCTGCAAGGCAATTTTAGTCCCTAAATAACTGACAATAAAATCTAGTCTAGAATGATATTTAGTTCAAAAAAATGACGCCGTTTCTTCAATATTTAACAACACGAAGTATGAAAAAATACTGCCAAATTAAGTATCGCAATACGGTATATTAATGTAGTACTTAGGTGCCGCAAGTCTGTCAAATATATAATATTATATATCGTCGGGGCAGTAGCTATATTCACGACGTATTTAAAATGGTACAGGCAGATCTATGACATGACGAATTGTGTTTAATCGTCGGAAAATACGTCATCTACTTATATGAGCCTTTTGTTAAAATTCCACGATGTATTTGTTTTAATAGACATGGTGATCGAAAATTCAGATAGCAAAAAATATTGACAAAATTTACTAAAGTGCGTGCAAGATAACTATGCGCGACTGATAGTAGTAACATGTATCAAAATAAATTTCTGCAAGCAAGTGGTTTTATTCATTTTCAAAATAATAAATCGTAATCATTATGCCAAAAGTGATTAAAAATGCTTGTAGGAATATTTTCTTGAAACACGCTACCATTTGCGCGCAGAGTTATTTTGCCCGCTCTTTAACATCTCATTTTTGGCGGGATCGAATGACATGACTAGTGATGTCCAACACATTAACAGAATATCCATGACTGATGTTTAAGTCGAATTGTATTATTGTAATCTGCCAATCCATTATAAAATATAGCGTGAACATAGTTATAATTCGGGGACGTTTCAAGTGTCGTATCAGTAATAATGATGGCCGTTTTTTTTACAAATGTTATTTTAAAACGATAAAACAGTTTTTATTTCAATTTCCGTTAAAATGATCGTAACGAAAATAGCAACCCTAGTGTCGCCTTTAAATATAAATTTACACAAAAAAATTGCATGCTAAATATTTAAAATAATGTTTGTAAACAAAACGAAGGTAAATTAACCTAGTCTTTAAAAATGTATTCTTTGTATGAAATAGCTATTGTAACAAAGAGGTAGAATTTAACAGTATTTCAAAGTTAGAAAAATAAGAAAAAGGATTAAAAAGTTATGTGTATAATAATTACACATAACGTAGTTACTTTTTAATGATAAAAGCTTTTTTTGGTGTTGCCATTTCAGTTTTAAAACTTTTCTTGCCATAATTTTAGTATTAATGGTATTTAAATGTTGTCCTCTACCTCTTTGTTAGAACCGCATCGTATTCTGTTAAGCAATAAGATGATATAGAAAGTTGAATTGAGATTATAAATGAAGCTTTAGCTTTTATATCGACAGATGTAAAATCCCTAAACGCTTTGGATGAGCCGTTTTCGATGCGGTCGTAACTATTCCATACAATTATTATTTCGAGTCAATGACGTGCCAATAATCGAAAACCATTGTTAATAATAAATAATAGTTATTACATATATAAGATATTGTTAAAATAGATTTATAGATACGTAAAAAATTTAGACAACAAATATTGGACAGTATGATGATATTATTAATATTAATAATTTAGACAGGAAATAATAATACAGTACAAAGACTTTTAATAGAAGTCGTTACCTCAGTGCAGTGTATTGTAAATAAATAAAATAACTAGGTTTAGATGTAAAATAAAATTTTAGAAATTTTTTATACGAGGGCGACTTACACCTTCAAATTTTAATAATTTTCGCATTCAAGCAATTTAAGTTGCCAGATTACAAACTTATTATTACCCATCGTCTGGCAATAATAAATTTTAAAATGTGTAAATATAATTATTATTTAATTAATAATTCGGACGTCGAATGTGGCAATAAAAATAGGTGTAAGCACCTCAAAACATGGCAATACTTTAAAAAATATTTTAAATGGCAATGTAACATTGTGATGTATTTTACGATCTCAATACAGATTAAAAAAGATATTTTTTTTATCTCCGACAAACTTTTGTGTGAAATTTTTAGAAAAGAAAACTTGCAATTGTATAAAATACATTTTTTTTTATTATTCAAAACGACTACGTTAATCTGATGAAATTGGATATTATTAAAATAAAGAATTTATTTTCTGTTCCGATGTGTTTTATTAGCTCCCTTTTTTTCTTCTACGGAGGTAGGCTGAAGCTACAAAATGCAATGTGCTCGAAAGAGCGGAAGTACTATCGTGCATCTTTCAGAATCCGCTCGGCGTCACGCAGTGTTTCTGGAAAAGAATAGGAGTAAGGAAAACGCAATGCCTTGCTAGTAGATGGGACGCAACCCTTAACCTTTAAAAAACTATTGTCAAAAAACCGACTTCGAAAAAAAAAGACAACTTTTCTTTTCATTGGCAAAAAAGTTTTTATTTCTGTCATATTAGTTGTGGTATGATAGTATCACACAATAATTCTTATCGATTATTCATCTTTCATTGTTACTAAGAAAAAATTGTATTATTTATCGGATGATATGCAAATTTTTCTAGATGATAAATTACCAAAGCAATAATATAGATAAAATTTATATGACACCCCTTCGGTAGTAGATATACTCCAACGATTACAAAAGCATTTTGAAAATCAGCCTACAATCCACGCTGGATCGGATCAAATGGATTATGATCGTGTTCGGGGTTGCGGGTTGTTTGAAAGAGTTACCAAGGCCTGGAAAATAAAAAGCAAAAGAAAGAACTTGGATGGATTTAGGTCAGTAAAAGACTGTCACTCCCTTCTACTCCGCTCTGAGCAAGAAACTTTTGATGATTTCTAATCCGTAAAAAAAGGGCTACGACTGTGTGCGTATTTATGTATGTGTTTTTTACCGGACTTATCGTAGAATCGTTTGATATCCAAAATGGAAAACACAATCATTTCTTACATATTGATGTCTGCTTTTCTGATACGCAATCGTGAATGCAAAATATTCCAGCTATAGGTTCTCGGTGTGAACTAGAATCGCACTGGCGTAATTATTGAAACTTTTCTTGACCAATTATCAGCTTTTACATGGCTGGTATTTGATGAAATTATTGTTTTTTTTTCTTTCTTCTTTGGCAAAAGTTATTGTTATTATGTAGACAACCAATTGATTATCAATTTTGATAGATATTTACTTCAATGGACATCCCTAGACGCAACTGACATTTGACTGACATTAGTTGTTTGACAAATTGACGATCGCGTCACTTTGTAGTTATTGTTGTCCTTTGTCAGTTGGCTCATCAAATCAACAAAAACGAATCGATTTATAATTTAAAATATTATGGAAATAAGTGTTCAGACATTCGACAAAATATGCCGCGTCTGTTTAATAGAATGTGCCGACATGAAGTCTCTATTTACAAAGATGGATGGTGAAAAACGAAACTTGTTCGAAATCCTTGCATTTACTGCTGATGTTAATGTTAAATTCGAGGATAGTCTGCCAAAACAGGTTTGCGGTGAATGTGAGTCGGTCATGTGCAAGGCAGATGCATTTAAACGCCGCTGCCATAATTCCGAGGCGGTTCTAAACAACATCTACCAAAACTCTTTGAACCGTGGTGAATCATCTAATATTGACAAAAAATGCTCGATAAAAGATGAAAATGGGGATATAACTGAAAAATTAAGCAATTATATTAATTTTGACACTTCAAGTGCTACTAATTACAATTCCCATGACAGTTTTGATAAGAAAAATGTGTTAGTACAAGATACTTCAATATACCCAATCGCCGACGTAAGTTTTTGTAAGCTCACTGACTCCGCAGCACCTGAAAACCCCGAACAGCCTGTCAAAGAAGAGATAAACTTGAATTTTGATGATGACATAAGCTTTCCTGATCACTATGATGATGGAACAGCATGTGATGAGTTACCCATAGATCTTAAAGAGGAGAAACCTTTAAAATCTGAAGCCAAGAAATACACATGTTGCTGTAGACTATCATTTACTTCTAAAGACAAATACAAAAGCCATTTAAAGCAAGAAAACTGTAACAAGTTCAAAAAGATTTTAGAAAAAGTGAATAAAAACAAATTAGTTACTATTCAAAGTGAGATAGAGTGTGTTGAATGTAATCACAAATTTAAAACTCCTAATGCATGGAGAATACACCAAGAAACCCATTTTAATGAACATAATAGCAAATCATTATCTCATGTCTGCAAATTTTGTTTATGTCAGTTTAAAACGGAAGCAGCATTAAGAACACACATTCTAAAACACGAGAAAACGATAAACAGCAAAACTGAATCGTACCAATGCTCGTTCTGTTTACGTAAATTCAAGAATAAAACTTCTCTAACAGCTCACGTACAACGCCATGAAGAAACGGACAACATAAAACATATTTGCAAAGTATGTAAAAGAGAATTCAAATACAAAGCTTATTTAGAAAATCATGTTTTAACAATGCATTCAAGAAAGAATGGTATTAGTTGCGAGATTTGTGCGCAAAGTTTTCCAAATGAAGAGAGTTTAGAATTGCATAAAGACAGCCATAAGAATGAAAAAAAACATCGCTGTACGGTATGCAATAAAGCTTTTCTAATGTTGTGTACTCTGAAAGAGCATATGCGGACGCATACTGGTGAGAAGCCGTTCTTATGCTCACAATGTGGACGAGGGTTCAGTCAGAAGACTAATTTGGCACAACATATGAGAAGACATCAGGGGTTGAAACCTTTTAAATGTGAGAATTGTGAAAAGGGGTGAGTTAAGATCTTTTTCATTTGCAATTATAAAAAAAAAACACAATATACAATGTGTCCGGTCACAGCCTAGCGATATTCTATGTACTAATACACCAAATATTCTAGTAATCAAATTTATTGATTTATTAAAAATACTACCATTTACCATCTCTGTACCAAAGTTCATCTAAATCCATTGAGCCATTTAGGTGTGAAGACGTAACAAACAAACTCACTTTTGCTTTTATAATATTAGTAGCTTTTGCCCGCGGCTTCGCTCGCGTTAAATTTGGGGTAACACAGTTCCCCTTTCCTGAGTTACAGGTACCTGCTACCTGTAGTTTTTGCCCTTGCCCCTTATTTTTTGTACTAGTAATGCAAGTTTTCCCTTTTCTTCCCTCTTTCTCCCTCATATCTCAATTATTTAAAAAAAACCTATGTCCAGTCCAAAAAAGCCTGTCTCCAGGGTCCCAACTACCTTTGTACCGAAATTCATCAAAATCGGTTTAGCCATTTAGGCGTGAAGACGTAACAAACAAACTCACTTTCGCTTTTATAATATTAGTAAGGATTTTTTTGAAACTCGGTATAGCGCTAGTCCTTCAAGTTTTACTTCCAACTGACAGCTAAGTGAAACTTAGCCTGATTTCTCAAACACTAGGCCAGGGGTGGCGAACCTTTTTGGATCAGCGTGCCATTTTTCAAGAGAAATATTTAACAACGCCATTGACGTGCTGTCAATAATTTTGCCTCAGTGTTTATTGGGACAACAATAAATATATTCTACTCAAATCTTATTATTTACTACAAAAAAAAAAACATGCATTAATAGGTTTACTTGAAATCATTAGAGAAATTTGTTTTTTTTTTGTAAATTGTAAACCGTTATAATCGGTTGCGTGCCCAAAAAAATGTGTCGCGGGCCACCAATGGCACGCGTGCCTTTGGTTCGCCATCCCTGCACTAGGCGATAGCAGAACGAGAGCCTAAATTAAAGGGCGCTTACAATTAAAGACGAGAATTTAAAATCATCATTTGCCTACCATTTCCCAAGGGGACGAATTTCAGTCTTTACTGGAAGCAACTTAATACTATAGCGATAAATGATGTTTATTTTGCAAGTAGGTTTTCACAAACACTTTTACACGTCATTTTTTTTTTAACTAGATGAGGCCGGTGTTTCGTACCCGACTACTCTGAGAAGAAACAGCCGAAACAAACTCAGAGGTCATAGTCTCTTTTAAAGTCCAGACAAAATAATCTTGGTCAACTTACATGAGGACTATGCAGATAGTGTCTGAAATGTTCTTTTTTAAGAAAGCACCATACAGATTTAGTGGACCTGTCCAGTCAGTGCAAGCATTTGTCAGTTATCGTGTAGCTAAACTCATAGATAGCGGGGTATCCCCCAAAGACTGCTTTCTAATCTCTGTCCTTCAACTTTCCAGATTCGTGTCAAAAGGGGAACTCGACGCGCACAACCGCAAACACAGCGGAGCGCATCCCTTCGTCTGTGACGATTGCGGAAACGGTTTTACCACCTCAAGCGCCTTAGTCAAACACCGCCGAATACATACCGGGGAAAAACCTTACCAATGTGACCTTTGCCCCATGAGATTTGCTGCATCCGGGACATTAAAGAACCATAGACGAACACACACTGGAGAACGGCCCTTCCAATGCTCTTACTGCGAAAAAGCCTTTGTCCAACGCAACGATTTAATCTCACACATACGTTGTCATACTGGTGAAAAGCCATATATTTGCACTCAGTGTGGACAGTCGTTCAGGAAAGCATCTGGGCTGAAGAGTCATGTCAAAATGCATGTTAAGGAGCCGGGGAATTTGTTGCAAGGTGTTAGTGTAATGTTGAATGGGATGCAGTGTGCAGAACAGTGAGATTGAAGAGATATACCTTTTTTAAGTATTTTTTAACACCCTTGCTCGTAAAGCTGATGTAATTCCACCGGTTTTAAATATGTAAAGAGGGTCATAAAAAACGCGTGTGTTATCAAAGCAAATAATTAAGTTATAGTCCATACAAATTCCATAACAGTATTATTTGCCATTTCAAATTTGGAACTGATCGCCGCCGCACGACTCCAGCTAGTGAGCAGCGCGCTGTTGCTATTCTTTTTCTTTTTTTTTATTTATTTAAAGGGTTTTGCCGCTTAGCGCTGTTGCTATTCAAATTTCGAACTAATTCGAAAGTAGGCAGCGCTAGCTCGCTGTTGCAATGGCAACAGTGTGCATTCACAGATTGAGTTTATTTAAAATGTTATTTATTCTGTTTCCTCGCAAATGTGTTAAAAAACGTCGTACGATATACGTGCGTATTGGTTATAACATGCTCGGCTCAATTACGCCCTCGCCTTCGGCTCGGGCTGAAATTCCGACTCGCATGTTATAACCATCTTAACGCACTAATATCGTAATGTACTATAAACTTACATACGAAAACACCCAGACCCGAAACAATAATAGTCAACAATCATTGCGCGCCGCTCTGATCGATCCACCACCACAATATGAGGTTTATTTGCAACAATAGTCCTGTCAGTGATGATGGATCGATTCCAGTACAAGATATTGCCATCTTCGAGGACCTGCTAACCTACCATGACGTCTTGAAGCAGAACTTATTCCGCTGAGGGAAAGAGACAGAGCTATACAGGGCGTCTAGCACCATATCTCTCTCACACAGGGATAAGAACTGCTTTAAGATGTCATGGTAACCCTGCTGTAAGTCATACAAATATTTCCGTGCGGGGATCGAAGCCGCGACACGCAGTGCGCTGAGCCATTGCGCCCACCGTGCAGCTTTTGAACTAGGCTTTGCATAGGAGTTAGCAGGACGAGATTCACTTAACCGAAGACGAGAAGAGAGACTTCGATCTCTACTCCTCTCCGCTTCATACGTACTCACTTTTATATACGGAACGAAAAAGTGCCGTATGTCTCACGTCTCGGTGTAAGTGTGGGGATCTGAAAGTTCTTCGATTTCATATAGGCGTTTAGGTGCAAAGATGCAGCAGTAAGACAAGCCATTTGTTTTAATTAAGCTATTACAAGGCATTTTTGGATGACGAAAAATACCAAAAATATGTGGCATGTGGGGAAAAAATCCTGCTATTTTATTTATTAATTTTGTCGATATTCTAGATTACTAGCTGTGCCCAGCGGTTTCACCCGCTGCTCACTTAGGGGTATGAAAAATAGATGTTGGCCGATTCTCAGATCTACCCGATATGTACACAAAATTTCGTTTAAATCGGTCCAACCGTTTCGGAGGAGTATGGGAACGAAAACTGTGACACGAGAATTTTATATATTAGATGTGGAATGGAACCGACAGTTGATTTTTCCGCGTTATCAGTGTTCTGATATTCTCAACTGTTTTTTTTTAATAATTGTCAAAGATCCGAATTCCTTATTCTTAACCATTTCAACGCCATAACATTATTTCTTTTGTCACATATTTGTGTCGTTGGCCTCCAGGGCACGCGCTTGTTAGTCACATATATGCGTTAAAAACATTAAAAATAATTCCGATTTTTTATACGGAAGTTATTTTCATACAAAACTTGCGTGGCAACTAAGTGTTTCTCCTGCATTCCTAGGTGCGTTTACAGACATTTAATCTCACCTACACAAACAGCCAAAACCGGAACAGCTGATAGCTATGCAAGTATAATTTTTCTCTCGAAAATCAAACCCCCGACACGTAGCGCAATAGCCAATCGCTCCTTGAGCCTCAATCCATATATTACTTAGTTCCTTAAAGTTTAAGCAAAACAAACTAGATGCTGAAAAGATCTTCAACTTCATTCACGAATGTATTAAGGCCAAAATTCTACCTTCTGAAATGACTTATTTAGGTGCATTATATCATAATTCAATAAAATCAAATTAATGCCGTGTAACTTAAGTATTATTATTTAGAAATGCATTAAAATTAAGATTTTAAATAATCAACATTGGGACCAATTATTTATATTTTTATTTCTGTGTGCTAAGTATTAATTTTGCAAATGCATAGGTATTATTTTATTCGAATGAAATTTTAATTAAAAAATAAGCTGCGTTGCTTCCTTGTATTAATCAAGATTTAAATTGATATACATTCTTGAGCAACTTACACAATCTGTAAATAACAATGAAATCAATTGTTTTATATAAGTTACTGTGAAACATATTATTTTTGTGTTTAATGTATGTTGATAAAATGTGAAATACTCGAATATACTTTTACGAATTCAAAATGGTTTTTTTTTTATTATAAGACCACTGGTTTCCAATCGCTCAGCCACAATTAATGAACGTCGCGGCCGACACCGGTTCAGAAAAACGCGATCCGAGGTGCTACACGATAAGTAGGAATGGCTGAACAGTTTGGTAATTTATCCCCTAACCACACTTTAACTTATGCCCGGCGCCCATTATCGGCATCGGCACGACTGAGGATTTTAGGTGGCAAATAGCAATATACATTAACATAATGGCAATAAAGTAGTAATTGCCATTATATATGGTCGTAATAACAAAAATACCGCTTCGGTATGCTTGAGGCTACTGTATCGGCAACCTTGAGAATGCTTCGGAAAACTTCGGTACGCCGCCGGCGCCGAGGCAACATTCGGGGATAGTTTACCCTGTGGGGCGAGGAGAGGCATTTGAATCATTTGGAGGTAATACGATATGAGACACTTCGGCAAACTACATGACGCCTCGTCATCTCTAAGAACGTTGCAGCATGCCAAAGCATAATTTCCGAAAGTGTGCGCTTGCATGTAGGATGCCGAAGGATCCTGAAGGACCTTAAAGAGAGGGTGTCGTCTATTATCACGCCAAGGTATTTAATGTTACAGGTTTTGAGGATAGGACTATTGCACAAACTGACTGATGGGTTGGCACATTGATGGGTATACATGTGCAAGTAAGCAGTGTTTTGTTGAGGCTTGCGCATGGAAAGGTGAATATATTTGGTCTTGTCAGCATTTTATGTTAGTATGCTGCTTTAAAGCCAATTTGTCACAGTAATAAAACTAAGTTGAGCAATTTCGAACAGTACCTACGGTAATTTTTTTGCAGTAAATATTAACGCCGTGTCGTCAGCATAATATGATATGATTTTGATAACTTATGTCGTTAATATCATCATCTGCCTAGCCTTTTCCCAACTATGTTGGGGTCGGCTTCCAGTCTAACCGGATGCAGCTGAATATCAGTATTTTACATGGAGCGACTGTCTATCTGACCTCCACAACCCAGTTAGTACTGGGTAATACGATACCCCTTGGTAAGACTGGTTGTCAGACTTTCGGAACACTGACTACCTGTAATGGCTATCAAAGATCTACAAATGACAGCCGGGACCAACGGCTTAACGTGCTTTCCCCTTATTTCTATGACCACTCACATGAATTATAGGCAAAAATAAAACTATAATTTTAAGTTATAAATTATAATAAATATATAATAATTTATTTGTTTATTTGCAACGCGGCGAGTTGCTTCTTAAGGTCCAATAACTTGTTGATCTCTGGCTGCCAAACCGTTTTGTCTTTCGTTGACGCCTTCAGTTTTCGTACTTTGTCCGCCTGCAAAGAAAAGAACAGGTTTAAACAATGAAGAAGATGGATGGCCTCGAGGCGCCGGCCCGGACAGAGGTAGTGAGAGAGAGCGGCGGGTTGTTCGAAAGAGATACCGCGGCCCCGGAATATAAAAGGTAATAGAAGGAACATGGGTGGGTTTTAGTTAATAAAAATCTGACTCTTAAGAAGAGAAGTTATTTCATGATTTGGCATTCGCAAAAAAAATAGACTCTTCAGACAGCTTTTGGAGTTTACTCCTTAAGAATCGATTTTCATACATAAAGCGCCCGGTATGAGAAAAATCCGAGGGGTAAAACCTACTAAAGTAACGAAAATGTGTCACGTTTTTGGTGCGCAACTTTCTAATTTGGCTGTGAGTGTATTAAGACGTACATATGGTATGCTGTATAGGCGACTATACCTATATACTATATGTTATTGGGCTTGTTTGTTTCTATCAGTGTCGATGTATTTATATTGCTAGTTTTGTTTCATTAATTTGTGAATTTACCCTTTCATATGATATTAATCTTTTTTCAGTTGGTTAAACTCTTTTTGCGTATGGTTAGATACTCGTAATTAAGGAGTAAACTCCAGTCGTGCGTCGGAGCTGACACACACACTTTTTTTTTCTGAAGATGAAAACACATTACTGTTTGTATGGGAAGTAATGAACATTGAATTTTACATCAGAAATCCTTACTAACATTATAAAAGCGAAAGTGAGTTCGTTTGTTTGTTACGTCTTAACGCCTAAATGGCCCAATCAATATTGATGAATTTCAGAACAGAGATTCTTGGTACCCTGGAGACGGACATAGGCTAAAAAAAGTGAGAAAAGGGGGAGAAAGAGAGTATAAATGGGGAGAGAAAGATATTTTTTTTCGATCATCACGCGGGTTTAAGTTAGCGTTAGCCCAAAGTAACTATGCCACACAGACAAAGTTGCGGGCGGAAGCTAGTCCTTACTAATATTATAAAAGCGAAAGTGAATTTGTTTGTTTGTTTGTTACCTCTTCACGCTTTAATGGCTACACCGATTTTGATGAATTTTGGTACAGAGATAGTTGGGAACCAGGAGACGGACATAGGCTAATATTTTTTGATAAAAGTGGGATGTGAGGGAGAAAGAGGGAAGAAAAGGGAAAATTTAGCGTTGCTATTACAATTCAATAAGGCGCAAGGGGAACTGTGTTACCCCGAATTTAACGCGAGCGAAGCCGCGGGCAAAAGCTAGTAATCTATAATCAACAATATACTATCTATCTTATTACCTGGTCAGCGAGTTCCTTCTCCAGCGCCTGTACATCAGCAGGTCCACTGCTAGCCACAGGAACAGTCTGCGCCGCGAGTTGTTTCTTAAGATCCAATAGTTTGTTGATCTCCGGCTGCCAGACCAGCTTGTCTTTCGTCGAGGCTTTTATTTGACGGACTTTTTCGGCCTGGAGATGAGAAATAAATAGGTTTTTATACCTGATACCTGGTAAACCTGGAAAGTAGAGTCTACTCTAATAACCCAGCCACATTTACCCAGTTGAAGACAAATATCCGAGAAGAAATAGCAACTACTAGCTGTTCCCCACGGTTTCACCCGCGCTGCTCAGCGCCTGTTGGTACTATTATACTAATATTATAAAGCTGAAGAGTTTGTTTGTTTGTTTGAACGCGCTAATCTCAGGGACTACTGGTTGGAATGGGAAAATTCTTTTAGTGTTGGATAGTCCATTTCTTGAGGAAGGATATAGGCTATATAACATCACGCTACGACCAACAAGTGCTGAGCAGCGCGGGTGAAACCGTGGGGAACAGCTAATAAAGTATAAAAATAAAACTCAAAATGTGTTGGTAAGCGCATAACTCAACAACGCGTGGACCAATTTTAACCAATTCTTTTTTTAAATATTCGCTGAAGTCCAAGGATGGTTTTTAAGGCGAAAAATAAAAAAAGCTAAAGGTAGTACTTATAGGTTTTTGTGTAGTTTAGGTAGGTAGGTAGAAATTTAGAAAAAATGCATTGCGACGCATGCCAGGGCACAGCTAGTTTTAAGTAATAAATAAATTGAATTTGAGGAGGATTTGCTGTAGATAATGCAACTCTCCAATCAGAGATGTAACGGAGCTTCGATTCCGGTTCCGTTAAGTCGGAACTTCCGATTATTATTACACTTTCGGTTCCGACTTCGGTTCCGATACTTTCGTATCGGATGTTAATCGGATGTCGAACGAAACAAAGCGGGCGGCGCGCGACGGCCTGTGCCGAACAGGTTCGAAGAATTAAACTTTAAATTCATTAATTTTATCTTTTGTTTATTTGGAATTATGCCAATTTTTTTTCACAGTTGTTTTGTATTTTATAATAAAAAGTAAAAATGAAAAGAATTGACTATAAATCATGTTTTATTTGTACTTAAACAAACTGACCCTGCCTCCGATTTCGATTCCGATTCCTATAAACCAAATTTGAAAACTCCGATTCCGATAAAACTACCTCCGTTACATCCCTGTCTCCAATATGTCTATTTTAACCTCTAGAGCCCCAGCGGCACAAAAATGTGCCAGTAAACAAGTCTTACTGTTGAGCCCCGCTGGCACAAATTTGTGCCACCAAACCCCGACCGATTTAAAACTGTATTTGTAATAAAGACAAGTCTTAAATTACGCTTACGATAAGAGCCCGCCCGGCGGTGCTTGACGTATAGTTAACGTAAATAATGGCGGTCCTTGAGAGTTTAAAGTGAAATAAAAATGTGTATTGTATTTAGTTTTTTTTAATTTGCAAATCTTTCTGGCCCACTCCGTATAACATCACGTCTGTTATACCCCCCCTGTGGGTACACCACATTTCGCTTGGTTGTTGCGTTTATGTAAAACAAAAAATTGATTGTGATTTTTTGTTTTAGACAACCGTTCAAATTCCTATCAATCAAAAAAGTTAGTTATCTATTTTGTTAATTAAAATGAAAAATATTTTTCTTTCACACAGGCCTAAATGGGCCATAAAACGTCGAGCAAAAGGAAATAAATCACTTAATTTCTCTTCTGTGGATGGGAAATCATCAAATAACTTCCCCCGTTTTGGGGGGGGGCGGGGGGAGTGACAGACATGTACTAACTAAAACCCACCCATGTACCTTGTATTGCTCTTTATGTTCCGGGCCACTGTATTTCTTTCGAACAACCCGCAACCCCGCAGGCAGTGGCCCAGACAGACCCCTTTACTTTGCTAACATCTCTTTGAGGCGCACGTGAAACACTAACGCGCCGTCGACACGGCCTGTCGTCAATAGACGGACGGACGGTGAGCTACCCATTGCTCACCGTCCACATGCTCGCATCTACGGTAACCGGGAGTCGTCTCGCGGCGGCTGGGTTGGTTTGAGGTTCTCTCCCTCAAACGCCCGGCCACCTCCTTGGCTAAATTCGACAGTATTGAAAAGTCAGATTCTTACTTGTTCTGCAACAGCTTTTTCCAAGCTACTGGCATTACTGCTAGCAGTATTGTTTTGGGGAGCTGGAGCTGCTGCTTGTGCCTTCTGAGCTGCTTCGAGCTGCTTCTTCAGATCTAACAGCTTGGCGACTTCCGGCTGTACAATTGCCTTGTCTTTTGTTGATGCTTTCAGCTGACGAACTTTATCGGCCTGGGAAGAGGGAAATTGACATTAAAAAAAAAATTGAGGTGTCAAGGGACACCCGGATGGAACGAAGTTCTTATAGAAATGAAAATATCTGGCTTGCTTTCTATAAGAGAGAGAGAGACAGACAGACAGACAGAGAAACATGCGACGCCGCACAGCTTACAATAGCTACTATAGCAAAAAGTGTTGTGACAACTTTTCGTAAGAAATTTTTCCGTCTAGCCCCCTTTCACAACGCGCGATAAGGAACTTCGTTCCGAAAACTATCTATTTATTTATACGTGCAGTATAACAATGCGTTGAGGATGTTGTTGGGGCTGCCTCGGTGTTGCAGCGCTTCGGGCGTGCACGCGGACGCGCGAATAGATGACTTTCATGCCAATATGCGCAAACGATGTGCATCGATGTTGTGACGATTCAGGGGTAGCTAACAGCATTTTAGTTACACTGGCGGACAAGGTCGACGGACCATTTATCAGGCTCTGTGCTGGCAGACATGTGCGTGCTCATGCAGCCAATTAATGTGTTTTATTTGTTTTTAATTATTGATTTAACTAACATAGGCTAAGTTGATACTAACACTATATGGTTTGCTTGGTCTGAAATGAAGATATTGATTTGATTTATTTGGTTCACTGGTATAAACAAACTTAACAAGTAGAAGCACAGGTCAAAGTGTAACAATCACTTATAGGTAAACTCTGCATGCACACAAAACATTGTAGAAGTTTAAAAAAAAAAAATTGGACTATGGACCTAACAGATGAATCCTTACTAATATTATAAAAGCGAAAGTGATTTTGTTTGTTTATTTGTTACCTCTTCACGCTTTAATGAATACACCGATTTTGATGAATTTTGGTACAAAGATAGTTGGGAACCGGGAGAGGGACATAGGCTAGATTAAAAAATAAGTGGGATGTAAGGGAGAAAGAGGAACGAAAAGGGAATACTTAGCGTTGCTATTACAAATCAATAAGACGCAAGGGGAACTGTGTTACCACGAATTTAACGCGATCGAAGCCGCGGGCAAAAGCTAGTTAAACTAAATGTAAACAAAAATCAAGACAAACAAATTATCTTCATATTAATAACATTTTAATGTATGACAAATCCACGGATATATTTACAATTACTGAGCTGAGATTCCTGAACACTGCTACACGTTATTAACCTGTCTTTCTAAATCAAAATTAAATATTCATTTATTCAAATTAAGCTGATAATCAGAACTTTTTGAACGTCACATTACAAGAGACAGTCCCACAAAACGCCCTGCCCTTCGCCACTTCCTAGTGTTTTACCTGGGAAGAAGAAGTGGCGGAACAAACTCCCCGGCAACACATCTGTCTGTCAGGTTAGAAGTACCCTTTTTTTTCGGGTGGTAAATCATCTAATGACTTCCCCCGCTCTGGGCGGAGCATGTCAGACTTTTACTGACTAAAACCCACCCATGTTCCATTTACGTTCCGGGGCCGCGGTATCTCTTTCGAACAACCCGCAACTCCAAAACAACCCGTAACCCCGGAACAACCCGCAACCCCGAAACAACCCACAACCCCGGAACAACCCGCAACCCCGGAACAACCCGCAACCCCGGAACAACCCGCAACCCCGGAACAACCCGCAACCCCGGAACAACCCGCAACCCCGGGTTCGAAGAACCACCACTCTCACTCACCTGTTCCGCAACAGCTTTCTCCAAGCTACTGGCATCGCCACTCTGTGCAGCCTGAGTCTTGGGAGCTGCAGCCTGTGCTTTCTGAGCTGTTTCAAGCTGCTTCTTCAGATTTAACAGCTTAGTAACTTCTGGCTGCCATACTGTTTTATCTTTAGTTGACGATTTTAACTGACGGACTTTTTCACCCTGGAATTACATAATAAAGTATATATATATACTAGCTGTGCCCAGCGGTTTCACCCGCTGCCCACTTAGGGGTATGAAAAATAGATGTTGGCGGATTCTCAGACCTACCCGATATGTACACAAAATTTCGTTTAAATCGGTCCAGCCGTTTCGGAGGAGTATGGCAACGAAAACTGTGACACGAGAATTTTATATATTAGATATAGTGTCAAAGAATTAGTTTACAATAGTGGCGTTAAGTTCCCTTTTTGAGGAGTGGCTGGAGAGGCGTCATGGCGTCCTCGCCTACCGCCTCACGCAGGTCCTCACCGGACACGGAAGTTTCGGGAGGTTCCTGCACATCATCGGGCGGGAGGAAACGCCCGGGTGTCACCATTATGGCTGCACACACTGCGTCAACAGTGCCGTCGATAAGAATTGAAAACGTTTGAATAAAAACAAATATTGGAACACTAGCTGTTCCACGCGGTTTCACCCACGCTGCACAGCACCTGTTGGTCGTAGCGTGATGTTATATAGCCTATAGCCTTCCTCAAGAAATGGACTATCCAACACTAAAATAATTTTTCAATTCTAACCAGGAGTCCCTGAGATTAGCGCGTTCAAACAAACAAACAAACTCTTCAGCTTTATAATATTAGTATAGGTTACCTGTTGTTTCACCGCTTCTTCAAGTTCTGCTACAGCAGTTGTACCATTTTGCTGGAAAATAAACAATCATATTTAACTTGAATAACATATTTTCCAAGAACACTGCTGATATCGGCGATGCTTTAAATGCGTTGAACAAACGCATTGTTCTCGAAAACATCTGCATTGCGACGACGCATGCCCAATGTCAAGACATTTTTTTTTAACGTGTCCCCACACTTTGAATTTCTCCTGTATCGTGGGTGCGTTTACAAACATTTAAACTCACATACACAAACAGCCAGACCCGAAATAAATACTTGTAGGTCATACAAATATTTGTTCCGTGCGGGAATCGAACCCGCGACACTTAGCGCAGCAGTCGATCGCTCAGTCACTGCACCGTCTATACAATGGATCGGAACAAATGTGTTCTACCTTCCATTTTTGCTTTTATCGTGTTTCTAGTTCAATTGGGTAGTTGACACCATTAACCAATAATTAAAAAACACAATTTTTCTGAAAGAACACCTTATTTTAGACCTGAGAACTCCATTAATTTCAAAATAACTTTAAAATTAGATTTTTAGTTGCTTTTAAATCAATAAACAGTTGCATCATTGACTTGACAACTTAGTGACGTCATCGGTTGCGAGTCTCATACAAAATCTATGGGGGAAGCGCGTTTTGACAGCTCATAAAAAGTTTATCAATTGATTGGTGGTGTCAACTACCATATTGTTGCTATGGGTATAGAACTCTAAAAAGATATTATTCATAACTGTCCCACTGCTGGGCTATTTTCATACAAAAAGGAACGAGTATTAATGACCACGCTTGAACAAGACGGGTTGGCGGTTTCAGACTTATATCCTTACTAATATTATGAAAGCGAAAGTGAGTTTGTTAGTCCTTCACGCCTAAATGGCTAAACCGATTTTGATGATTTTTGGTACAGAGATAGTTGGGACCTTAGAGACGGACATAGGCTACTTTTTGTCTCTTTCTAAACCCCCCACTTCCCTAAAATTGGGGGTTGAAGTTTGTATGGAGCATTTCGCAATTTTTAAGATAGAAAGCAAAACAATAGTATGCGGACTATTATAATTTTTAATCAGAAACAAAAAATAAATACTGAAAAAAAAACCCCAAAGAGGAAAAAAATAAAGAAAAATAAAGGAAATTTTATATGGGTTTCGAAGGTAGGAAGCTAAAAATTGGAACAAGAAAAAATACCTGCAAATAAGGAAAAAGCTTGAGTGTTACCTCGAATTTAACGCGAGCGAACCCGCGGGCAATAGCTAGTATACATACAAATCAACTAGAGCCATCTCACTCTCACCTTATTAGCCCTTTCACTCTGCGTGCCTGCGTACTTAGCGCGCAGTTTCTCCAAGACTTCAGGCTCGATCTTCGCGAACAGAGGTTCCGGTTTGCCGATGACGTGTCCCGATGGTAGGTATTGTAGCAGAGATGGATTCCTGGTGGAGAAGTGGAGAATCAGAGTTTAGTGTTAAAAGTCGAGTAAATAATAACAGCACATATCGATGTTCAAGGTTAAGTGGAGGTTGCCAAGGTTTTTCTGTGGATGGGTAACGACGTTTTTTTGAAAAAAAAAGCATTTTAAGCAGTTGGTTCCGGCTGTTATTTGAGGAGCTCGTGGCTAAATAATATTAGCCGCTCAGGTCGATCTTTAGGTTATGCCGCGCTTGCCTAGGTTGGTCTGTGGATGGGTGACCA
This sequence comes from Ochropleura leucogaster, assembly GCA_958449745.1. Taxonomy (NCBI): domain Eukaryota; kingdom Metazoa; phylum Arthropoda; class Insecta; order Lepidoptera; family Noctuidae; genus Ochropleura; species Ochropleura leucogaster. The sequence goes on from OY288227.1 coordinate 2,305,959, forward strand.
CCCGTTTAATACCAAGTTTCCTCCGTGCCTCGGAAAGCACGTTAAGCCGTTGGTCCCGGCTGTCATTTGTAGATCTTTGACAGCCGTTACAGGTAGTCAGTGTTCCGAAAGTCTGACAACCAGTCTTACCAAGGGGTATAGTATTACCCAGTATTAACTGGGTTGTGGAGGTCAGATAGGCAATCGCTCCATGTAAAATACTGATATTCAGCTGCATTCGGTTAGACTGGAAGCCGACCCCAACATAGTTGGAAAAAGGCTAGGCAGATGATGATGGTTCCGGCTGTTATTTGTAAATCTTTGACAGTCGTTAAGTTATGGTAAGATAAGATATATATTTATTTCTAGGTATATGGTACATTTAGATCTTACATTAAATATTGTATATACTGATAGTATGTGTGATGTTCCTGGTGTAGAAATATTAAATAAGCTAAGCATTTTGCAAGCAGCAAATACATTACAAGAATTAGAGTAAATCAATTAATGTGATTGTGTATGTTGTTAAATTTAATTCAATTTTGTTATATCAATTCAGATTCAATCCAAACGATTATTTGTTATGTCAAAAAAACAAAATTGACATCTGCCAGCGAGGAATGGAACGTAGCAAGCTTTACAAAAAAACAAAATTACAAAAGCTACTAAGCTATTTTGAGAAAAAAAGACAAGAAAACAAAATTACTTATTTGAAAAAAAAAGACTTTAAAGAAAAAAAATAAAAGAAGATTAATAATTTGAAAAAGATAAACAAAAAATAAAATTACTTATTTGAAAAAAGATAAAAAAAAATTACTTATAATAAAAAACAAAACTGCTTACTTATTTAAAAAACATACAAAATAACTTAAATTAGTCCAGGCCAAAAGGCCACTATCCCAGCACCATGGTCCTTTGACGAACCTCATTCGTTACTTACTCAGGGTTAATCCTCAGCGTCTCCGGCTTGACGTTGAGTTGTTCCCGCAGCCTCCGGCAGGTCTCAGGCAGGTACGGAGCCAGCAGCACGCACAGCAGGCCCACCAACTGGCAGCACAGGCCTATGGCTGTAGCACCGCGCGTCCTGACAACGATAATAAAATTATTAGATACTAGCTTTTGCCCGCGGTTTCACTTGCGTTAAATTCGGGGTAACACAGTTCTCCTTTCTTAATTTGCAGGAACCTGCTACATGTAGTTTTTGCCCTTGAGACTTATTTATTGTAATAGCAAAGCTAAGTTTTCCATTTCTTCCCTCTTTCTCCCCCATATCTCTCTTTTGAAAAAAATAGCCTATGTCCGTCTCCGGGGTCTCAACTATCTCTGAACCAAAATTCATCAAAATCGGTTTAGCCATTTAGGCGTGAAAACGTAACAGACAAACAAACTCATTTTCGCTTTTATAATATTAGTAAGGATAGATTTATTGGTGATTAGAATTATTAGTTACTAGCTTTCGCCCGCGGCTTCGCCCGCCTTAAATTTGGGGTAACACAGTTCCCCTTGCGCCTTATTGATTTGTAATAGCAACGCTGAGTTTTCCCTTTTCTTCCCTCTTTCTCCCTTACATCCCTCTTTTTTAAAAAAAATATTAGCCTATGTCTGTCCCCTGGTTCCCAACTATCTCTGTACCAAAATTCATCAAAATCGGTTTAGCCATTAAAGCGTGAAGAGGTAACAAACAAACAAACTCACTTTCGCTTTTATAATATTAGTAAGGATAGATCTTACTTATATTATAAATGAGAATTTTTATGAGGATGGATGGATGTATGGATCTTTGTTACTCTTTTATCTCAAAACGGCTGAACGGATCTAGATGAAATTTGGTACAGAGGTAGATAAACTCTGGAATAACACATAGGATAGGTACTTTTTTTTTCGATATTACGCGGGCGCCAGCTATCTTACTAATATTATGTTACTCTTTCAGGTCAAAACGGTTGAACAGATCTTGATGAAATTTGGTACACAGGTATATCATAGTTTCTAAATAACACAGAGAAACTTTTTTTCGATATGACGCGGGCGCCTGCTAGCATTACATAATGGTATTTAGAACATCCTGTTAGACTGGAAGCCGACATCAAAAGGCTAAACAGATGTCGATGTATGGCATGCTCAACTTACTTGTCATCATCAGATCCCTTGAGCAGCACCCACGGTTGCTGGTACTGCATGTGCTGGTTGCCGAGTCGGGAGATAGACAGGACGTGACGTAACGCCTCGCGGAGACGACCCCTCTCCATGTGTTGCACATAAGCTAAGGAATATTAAGTAATTAATCTTTACTAATATTATAAAGCTGAAGAGTTTGTTTGTTTGTTTTAACGCGCTAATCTCAGGGACTACTGGTTGGAATTGGAAAATTCTTTTAGTGTTGGATAGTCCATTTCTTGAGGAAGGCTTTAGGCTATATAACATCACGCTACGACTAACAGGTACTAAGCAGCGTGGGTGAAACCGCGTGGAACAGCTAGTTTTTTTATAAATTTCTTCGAAAACTGACCCTTATCGCACTACGATAAGGTTTAATATGCAATGTATTGGAACGCTTGGGGATACTTTTTTTTATTACAAATAGGTTTTTTTTTCTTAATTTTGCCACATACAGTCGGCGGTGATTTTTTTTTAAAGCAAGCCTTTTTTAAGACTTATTTTTAATGAAAAAAATAAATTGTTTTTACGAACATAAATATTATTATCATGAATAAACAATCAAATAATTTGCTTTAAACAACAAAATAAGATGATTGTATTCTAGATTATGATTCAAAAATGTTTGAATTTCAATTTATTAATTTCCTTTGATACGCCTTTAGTCTGCGAAGGCAAGACGCGGGTAAAAAATCAAATTAAATCATAGATCATCACTAACATTTTGTTCATCGTTTGATTCACATGGACATTTTTTACTGCAGTTCTGGGCTCCATAACACCCTCACCCTTCGGCTAAGGTATAAATTCCGTCTCGGCCGCAATAACAGCATTCCCAATTTAATCAAAATGTACTCTAACGGTTGTATTTAACGGTTGAAGCTACAGTACGGCCAACGAGAAGCGATACCAAATGTAAACAAAACCCATGCTAAAACCCCATCTAAAATGGCCGCCCAAATGTTGGCGAACCCGTCTTAACGTTGTCATGTTTTTGCCGGGAGAACGAGACATTACGACAAAGGCACAAGATGGAAAGAGCTAAATATTAGATTGTCAACGCCACAGTTGTTCTTTAGGTTAATGACCTTTCGTATCGCTTCTCGTTGGCCGTACTTTAGAAGAGCACGACGGACGACTGGCATCACCAACATTCAGGTAGACTGGAAAGCGTCCCGAACAAGGCCTAGGAAGATAATGATGACTTACCAATAACTTCTCTGTTGACTAGCGCGATCAGTTCATAGTCAGACTGCGTCAGAGTCAGATCAGGAACCGTTCCTTTGAAGGTATTCGCGCAGAAGCTCAGGGACCGGTGGCAGAAGTTGCCAAGGTTGTTTAAAAGTTCGGAGTTGTTCCTGAAAAAAAAACAAAGGTTAAATTTGTTGAAAAAAAAGACATAGAAGGTATTTTTTTCAAAAGACTGGCTATTAGCCTAAAAAGTCAATTCTAGACGACACGGTTGGCGCAGTAGGTGATCGATCCCCGCACGGAACAAATATTTGTATGGCCTACAGATAGTTGTTCCGTGTCTGGCTGTTTGTGTATGTGAGTTTAAATGTTTGTAAACACACCCACGATACAGGAGTAATTCCTAGTGTGGGGCAATGATTTTTTTTTAAACCAACTAGTTTAACGTTCGTTTTTTACACAACTCCTTCGAAACGGCTGGACCGATTGATATGAAATTTTGTGTGTATATCGGGTAGTTCTTAGAATCGGCCAACATCTATTGTTCATACCCCTAACCATGACGCGGGGGTGAAACCGCTGGGCACAGTAGTTTTCTATTAAACTAGCAACCCGTCAAAGCGGTTTTGATGACTTAACAATGCGCAATTAATCCGTTCTTGGATACATGTTCCTTGTCGTATATGCAATTTTGTATGTACACACGACGCGACGGCAGAACAACCTATTCTAAACTATTATACCTGCTGCCCATGACGTGTTAAAGCAGAACTTATTCCGCTGAGGGAAAGAGACAGAGCTATACAGGGTGTCTAGCACCATATCTTTCCCACACGAGAATAAGAACTGCTATAAGATGTCATGGTAACAATTCTGATCTCTCTACAACGAATTGCACACCGTAGTAGAGAGGTCAGGTTAAAATGGTTTTGTATGGGTTGATGTGCCGCGTGTGTACTATTTTTTTGGATGAGAAATCATCAAATAACTTTTCGCTCTATGCGAAGCGGTGGGGAGCGTCAGACTTTTACTGACCCATTCAATTATTTCTTTTGCCCTTTGTGTTCCGGGGCCGCGGTATCTCTTTCGAACTACCCACAACTTTTTATTAACTCTGAAGACTAGTTTTGACTCACCTAGTACCCAATTCGACCCAACTAAAACTGGAGTCGGATGTCTCAGGTCGAATGCTAGCCAGGTAGAACCGCCACACATCTGATGGTATACCTGTATCCTGAAAAAGATAATGGAATGTTGACTAAATTGTATGTCACACGTACTAGACAGTCGGCCCAAGACCATGTAAACACGGATAAGGAACCGTTTAGGTGTCTACAATCATTATTCCATAATTGTGAACACAAAGTAAACAATTCATTTCACCCAAACCACACAGGCAGGCTATCTGCAGAATAGATATAAAAAAATAGATTTTGAGGTTATTTTTGAACCATAACAACGAATATTAGGTACGATTTTTCATAGATCCGAGTGATTTTTAAGAAACTTATGTCATAATATATTTAGCTATTTTAATACCTACCCAGACACTTAGTAGGTACCTATGTCTTTTTTTTATGTACGTTGCAAATTTCTCTGTGACACGGACTAGCTCTATGCCAAAATGTACATATGTATGTGTGTTACATATTAGTGACAACAAAGACTGAAATAAAGTTCTTGTTATTCTATCAGACGAAGTAAGAGACATGTCATAGACGTTTTGTTGTTTCTTTATAAAAATTGTATCTGATCTGTGTAAGGGATTTTGGTGAAATTAATTATACTATGTTTTGTGACTTTACATTGCATACTTATTTTTGGATGAATATTAGTAGACAGTAAAAGGGTTCCTTATCCGTGTTTACATGCTCTTAGAGCGGACTGTAAATTCAATCATTTTTTCGAATATACATATCAGGAGATTCTTTATAATCTGTAACATCGATTGTAGACAAGAATCATTTAAAGAAAGCGTACGAGTGACAATAAATAATAATAATAAATATCTTGGGACATCTCACACACGGCTATCTGATCCCAAGCTAAGCAGAGCTTGTGTTATGGTAACCAGACAACTGATATACATACTTATATAATTTATAAATACATACATATTATAGTTAAATCACACCCAGACACAGAACAAACAATCATGCTCATCACACAAAGTTTCTCCTGGGTGGGAATCGAACCCACGACCTCCGGCTCAGCAGTCAGGGCCACTAACCACTAGACGAAGAGGCCCGTCAATACAAGTACAGTACAATAACAAAGATGACAGACGAAAATTACGTAGTCGACGAGTTATTTTTTTACTAAATAAATAATAAGTTTTAACAGCTCACCTGAGCATCACTCCCAAACACACCGACGCCTCGTGATTTCGAGAACTTTCCATCTTCATAGTTCAGGTATTCTGGACACAAACATAAACATACATAAATAATTTAGTCTGTGTGTATCACTTTCAAATTAAAAAAGTTCCTATTGAATTTTTTGTATTTTTTTTGTATTATTAAGTTAATTTATTAATTCTCATTTATTGATCTGACTTTATATTTACTATATAAAGTCAGATCAATAAATGAGAATGATAATACCTATTTATTTTTTGACCAGTGTCACCACAATTTTTTTTTAAACGAAATTCCTAGTGTAAGGCAACTCACACTAGGAATTTCTCCTGTATCGTGGGTGCGTTTACAAACATTTAAATTCACATACACAAACAGCCAGACCCGGAACAATGATCTGTAGGCCATACAAATATATGTTCCGTGCGGGAACCGAACCCGCGACACGCAGCGCAGCAGTCGATCGCTCAGCCACTGCGCCAACCGTGTCGTAAAACACATTTTACAATTGTTAATTCTGACATCTTTCATAATTTATCAGTTTAAAGGCGTATCTACTTTAAAAGTCATATATTCATAGAAGCAGGCAAGCAAGAACAATCTATCAACACAACATACTGAGACGAGATTAATCATCACTTTCCTGCCCTTGTCCCATTCTATTTGGGGTCGGCGCAACACGTTTTTTTCTTCCATTCTCCCCTATCAGACGTCATGGCATCATTTACTCCTTTCTCCTTCATATCATTCCTTACACAATCCATCCATCTTTTCTTTGGCCTTGCTCTCGCTCTCCGTCCATCAACATAATACGAATTTCGCGCGCAACCCATGAGTCGCGGAGACACTTGTTCCGTCTGAGCTCGTTGGCGATGGTCCTCTCTCATCGTCCGCGGGCTGCGCGTGCGCCGGAGGGGTGTGGCACGTGGCATGGCATCTTTTCAATACACTTCCTCGAAAACTGACTCTTATTGCATTACGATTAGGTTCAACATGCAATGTATTTTACATGCGTGCTTTTTTGTCATTTATCGCAATTATATCGCTTTCATTTTTTCTGTATCATCACGGATTACAATAAAAAACTGCTCAAATCCCTGTAGCCAGCAGTATGTTTTTTTAGATCAAAGAGGCGCTTTTCTAAGGCCTTAATGTTTATTAATCAAATTGTGTTTATCAAGAGAACATCACAAATAATTACATTTGTACTTTATAATACCATACCACAACTTCCAAGTTCGGATTCCGGAAATAAATTTATTTTCCGTGTTTTATCTGTTTTTTTGGAAAAAAAAATTTTTTATATTTTGTCCTGTACGATTCAAATAACTACTTTTGCTTTCTTTCTCTTAATAACTCAAGACGGGTTCTACAAAATATTTTTTATAATAATTGTATATCACACTAATATTTTGAAAAGTTTGTATGTTTGCGTGCGTGTGTGTGTGTGTGTGTGTGTGTCGTGTGTGTCTTAACAGCAGTTTGTACCAGAATTGTGTAATATTATCTCGGAGTAATGTATACCTGTAGCGAACAGATGGCTGACTAGCACGTGTCCCTCGTTGACGCCCATGAGCGTCGCCGGGAACATGACGGAGTGGAACGGCACGTTATCCTTCGCCATGAACTGGTATAACTTCACCTGGAACAAAAAACATAGATATTTATACAAGTTTTGTTAAAATTATACACCATTGGCGCAGTGGCTATTTATTTATTTAATTAACTTTATGCACATGTATAAAAACACTGTACAAAGGCGTACTTAATGCCTTGGGCATGGTTCATTAAAATATAAACCTTTAGAGTCTGTGGTAACCCATCCAGTTGGGCCGGTAAGGTAACCCATCCATTTCCAAACCTTGGCAAGAGTTACTTAACCTGGGCCCCGGTACGGTTACTCATCCATTTCCAAACCTTGGCAAGAATTGCTTAACCTGGGCCCCGGTACGGTAACCCATCCGTTTGTAAACCTTGGCAAGTGTTGCTTAACCTGGGCCCCGGTACGGTAACCCATCCGTTTGTAAACCTTGGCAAGTGTTGCTTAACCTGGGCCCCGGTACGGTAACCCATCCGTTTGTAAGCCTTGGCAAGAGTTGCTTAACCTGGGCCCCGGTACGGTAACCCATCCGTTTGTAAACCTTGGCAAGAGTTGCTTAACCTGGGCCCCGGTACGGTAACCCATCCGTTTGTAAACCTTGGCAAGAGTTGCTTGGGCCCCGGCGGTGCGGTAACCCATCCATTTTTTAACCTTGGCAAGAGTTACTTAACCTGGGCCCAGGCAGTGTCCCTGGCAGACTCCTCTCCCCCTCTACTCCCCCGTCGTCTCCCGGCCTGTCGTCATCGGACGGACGAGTCGTGAGCTACCCATTGCTCACCGTCCACAGAAACCCGCATCTAGAGCGGCGCGTACACTTAAAATCCCATTATATTAATATTATAGAACTACTTCTTTTTTTTTCGGTTGGGAAATCATCCAATGACTTCCGCCGCTCTGGGCGGAGCGAGCAAAACGCGTCACGGCCGTACCATCCTTTTCTCGAAGCAACTCAGACCATTTTCGACCCCCTGTAACTTCGTTGTGGATAAAACTAGAAGACTGAAATTTTCAGTACCTTGCAGGCATAGTAAAGACACGGTATATTTCAAATTTCATTCAATTTGAACCAGTATTTTAAGAATTATAACGGGTCAAATTTCTTAATTTTGTCACTCACTGACTCACCGATCATCAAAATGCTAAGGCACTTCTAGCAGACCTAGAAGCTTCAAATTTGAAATATAAGTAGTGTTTGGTGTATGAATCAAGGAAAAACTAAAAAATCTGGACTAGAAAAGACCGCAAAGAAAATTAAGTCCATACAGCCAAATTTTCAGTAAAATTTTTCAATATTGGCTTTATTCGTAACGATGTTTTACGGGTTTAACCTAGTCCCATATAAATATAGGCGCATGGTAGTGCCCCTGCCAAATCGAGCAAAAAATGGGTATTCCCGTCATGAAAACACGTGTAAATTAAATTATTTAATGCAAAAAACGTACCTACGTGCGTATTCGTACTTATTACGAGTGCGTAAGGTTGTAAATTAATTATTATACCACGCGCTGTGCTGTTCGGATGTGCCCAGAATTCTTACCTATAAGTTTGCGATTTTCATTGATAATTTCGATTGCTATATTAGTTTGACGACTAAAGGCTCTCATTGGTTTACTGATATTATTTGCTTACAATTTAGACGTTGATCGGATAAATAATTTAAATTAAATATATAAGTACCTAAGTATTGATAAATTTCTTATTACCTAATCGTATTTCTGCATAAAAATAACTTTGCAATCTGTTGACGAAGAAACCAACCATAATTGTAACTTTAGTACTTTTCCGCTCGATAGATGGCGTTGACGTCAAAATAGATCTCGCTATGGTTTCGTTACATCGAATAGTATAAGATCAGAACAATGTTAGTGCTTAAAAACCAGTCTAGATCAGGACATAATTTTTTGTTTTATTTCAAACCCTATTAGTGTTCACAATTATACAGTCCACCAGTCCACACCTTTATTACCAAATAGTAAGGTATAACTTGTAGGTAGTCACAATGGATTCAGTTATACTGTATGTGAATGATCAGCCTTGTCCACACTGGGTTGTTCCTATACCTGGTGATGGTTCGTGTTTATTTCATTCTTTGTCATTCTCTATGTATGGGAATATTGAGTCGTCGTATGATATTAGACTTGCTATAATCGAGTATGTGGTAGCGCATTGGGATGAGTTACAAGTGTATACTTGTGACGAGCATGGAGACACCTACATTAACGCTAATTTGTATACAACGGCAATGGTAAAAACCAGTACTTATGGTTCCGCGTCTGAACTCATGGCGGCCGCCGCTTTGTATCCGTATGCTTTCGATGTTTACGATAACGGCCTTTTGAGAGCATCATTCGGTGGTGATTCTGGTAAACCGGTGAAACGTTTACGATTTTCTGGAAGTTATTTAGGCGGTCATTATGAAGCGCTCCTTCCAGACGTGCCTCCAAATGAAAATAATAATGATGCGATCCTTCCAGAAGTGCCTTCGAAAGATGATAATTCGATTAAAAATAATAAAAACTTAACTAAGAAGGGCGGAAGACCTAAAAACGTTAGTAAAGGAAGACCTAAAACTTCGACGCTTTCCCGTTCTCAACAAATCAAAGAAGCAGCAACACGTTATCGCCAGAACAATCCCGAAAAACGTAAGGAGACATTAGCGCGTTATACTACGTGTCATCCCGAAGTTAACCGACAAGCAGTATCACGTTATACTGCTTCTCATCCTGAAGTTCACCGAGAAGCAGTATCACGTTATACTGCTTCTCATCCCGAAGTTAACCAAAAAGCTGTCGCATGTTATAAAGATTTACACCCTGAGCTAAATCTTCAATCTGTCCAGAGGAAGAGATCAAACCAAAAATTACAACTTCGGTTTAAAAATTTAGGAACAATCACTCAAGCGTTAACAAATAAATGTCAGACTTGTACTGACTAAAACCCACCCATGTTCCTTCTGTTGCCCTTTACGTTCCGGGGCCGCGGTATCTCTTTCGCACAACCCGCAACATTATAGAACTACTCACATCATGTTCCTTATCAGGTTTCCACCATTTTTCGAACTCTTTGGTCGCGTTCTGCGTGATGCTGAGGTAGCCGATGGGCGCGTCGAACCACACGTAGAACACCTGTGGGATGAAATTATATTCATTCACACAAAGATAGTCAGTACGGCCAACGAGAAGCGATACCAAATGTAAACAAAACCCATGCTAAAACCCCATCTAAAATGGCCGCCCGAATGTTGGCGAACCCGTTTTAACGTTGTCATGTTTTTGCCGGGAGAACGAGACATTACGACAAACGCACAAGATGGAAAGAGCTAAATATTAGATTGTCAACGCCACAGTTGTTCTTTAGGTTACTGACCTTTCGTATCGCTTCTCGTTGGCCGTACTGTATTTGTTTTTTTTTTTTAAGAAAAGGGAAAACTTAGCATTGCTATTACAATCAATAAAGTGCAAGACCAAAAACTACAGGTAGCAGGTACCTGCAAATCAGGAAAGGGGAACTGTGTTACCCCGAATTTAACGCGAGCGAAGCCGCGGGCAAAAGCTAGTGGTAGAATATATGAGTTTTTTATTATTGTTACATCTACTATTTTTAAGTCTATAATCTGTCTAATTTGACGACACGGTTGGCGCAGTAGCTGAGCGATCGACTGCCGCGCTGCGTGTCGCGGGTTCGATCCGCGCACGGAATAAATATTTGTATAGTCTACAGATAGTTGTTTCGGGTCTGGCTGTTTGTGTATATGAGTTTAAATGTTGGTAAACGCACCCACGATACATGAGAAATTCCTAGGGTGTGGCAAAGTGCAAAAAAAAAAAACTTTTTCTTTCTTTCACACAAACCTTGTTAGTATACCCCTCGATGGGTACTGGCACACCCCACTTGAGGTCCCGAGTGACCGCTCTAGACCGCAGCGGTTCCCTCAGCCAGGAGCGGGAGACTGCCCGGGCGGGAGGCGACCAATGCTTGTCTGCTGTGCTTATCCAAGTCCGGAGTGAAGGTTCTAGCTGTGAATGACAAGAAAAGTTAACTTTGGATCAAATCAAAGGTAATTTTTTTAACTTTTTAACTTTGAGAATGTCGATTGATTTGTTTGCTAAAAGTTATGGTAAATATTTGTTTGTTTTTTATTTCAGCTGTTTTAGTTGTGACTTCTATACATCATTTTCCATTGCTACATAAGAATTTCATCATTTACATTAGAAGAAAAACTAAAAAGTGGTAAATTATGTGACATATAATATATAACTCATATATTATTATATAACTAAAAATGGGAGGGAGAAAGAGGGAAGAAAAGAGAAAACTTAGCATTGCTATTACAATAAATAAGGCGCAAGGGCAAAAACTACAGGTAGCAGGTACCTGCAAATCAGGAAAGGGGAACTGTGTTACCCCGAATTTAACGCGAGCGAAGCCGCGGGCAAAAGCTAGTATATAAATAAATAAGTAAGTATAAGTATAATCTTTATAAATAACCCTAGCTCTATGGTAATGCTAAAAAATCTATGTGTTGTGACTAGGTCCAAACTGGTTTTGTTAGTCTGTATTCTATCTTCTGTCATGAGTATGGGCCATTGTGTATATGGCCAGCAAGGGCCATTGTGTATATGGCCAGCATGGGTCATTGTGTATGTGGCCAGCATGGGCCATTGTGTATATGGCCAGCATGGGCCATTGCGTATATGGCCAGCATGGGCCATTGTGTATATGGCCAGCATTGGCCATTGTGTATATGGTCAGCAAGGGCCATTGTGTATATGGCCAGAATGGGCTATTGTGTATATGGTCAGTATGGGCCATTGTGTATATGGCCAGCATGGGCCATAGTGTATATGGCCAGCATGGGCCATTGTGTATATGGCCAGCATTGGCCATTGTGTATATGGTCAGCAAGGGCCATTGTGTCTCACCTGTCCCAGGTCAATAAACAGCTGTTCGCTAGGCCTGATGGTGGGCGTGTGTCCGCAGACCTTACACCTGGGCTGCAGCAGCTCGGTCGCGGTGATGAGCTTGCCGCACTTGTCGCACTGGTCCCCGCGGGCGCTCTCGTAACCACAGCCCGGGTATGGACATGTACCTTCGACGAATCTATTGAAAAGATTATTTTAAAAAATATATAAATTAAAGCGAGAATAGAAAAGCATAAACGGCTATTTTTTTTGACTACGTAGACTAACCGGGCGTTCCAATATAACAAAAACGATTCGTTTTGCTTACAGATAGTTGTATTTTGACATACGTCTCATAGAACTTATGTCAAAATACAACTATCCGTAACCAAAACGAGTCGTTTTCTGTTTATTGGAACCGGGCGTTAAAGGGGTTAATTTTTCACAGTATATATATGACGGAAGAGGATGAAACATAATAAAACTAGATCTTCAATGGTATTAAATCGAATTTATTAATGATTTATTCACCTAATGAATTCTACAGGAACTACCCTTAATCAGTTTCTTTATATAGAAAGGGTCTTATGAAGTTATTAACTCAACATCACGCAATAGAAAACATGACACCCAGTAGTACAGAGATTGGGAAAGTAACACGGCAATACGGTAGCACAGTAGCACCGTATCACGGTAGCACATTAGCACAGAATCACAGTCACACAGAAACAATAATTATCTATACTAATATTATAAAGCTGAAGAGTTTGTTTGTTTGTTTGTATGAACGCGCTAATCTCAGGGACTACTGGTTGGAATTGGAAAATTCTTTTAGTGTTGGATAGTCCATTTCTTGAGGAAGGCTATAGGGCCTATAGCCTTCCTCAAGAAATGGACTATCCAACACAGCGTGATGTTATATAGCCTATAGTATAGGCTATATAACATCACGCTACGACCAACAGGTGCTGAGCAGCGCGGGTGAAACCGTGGGGAACAGCTAGTAAGTAATACAACCTGTGCACCAGGAAACGCTTGAAGTCAGACCGCCGTTTTACCGCTGCGCGATTCTTTTATAGACTAGAATTCTAGGTGAGGGTTATGGGACAGCGCGCTAGCAACTGCAGAATGACTTAGCGCGTCCCAGTGCAGAAGCTGCTAACAATACGACGCCGACATATATATGGTTTTAGTAGCAACTCGTCTCGAGATAAAGGTTGATCCAATAAGGGTATTTGCAGAAGGGCCTGCCGGGGTTGCGGTTTTTCCGAAACAGATACCCCGTCCCCGGAACACCAAGGGCACCAACACCACCCGTTTATTTTTCGATATCACGCGAGCAAAGCCGCGGTCAGAAGCTAGTATTAAATAAAGTAATATCAGATAATGAATCTTACCTGTCAGCTAGGAAGCGGTCGCAGTTCGTACAGAGCAGCTGGTCAACGGACTGTGAGCTCACAAAGCCATTGTCTCGCAGTTTTAAGAACATTCTCTGAGTTATTCTGTGAACAAAATGTTGATTATTAGTAATAAAAGACAATCTTAAAGATGATGACGATATGGAAAGACAAAAGAGGTCCATAGCCGCAAAAGGCAATATGTTAGCACGTCGTTTCGCTCGGTGCAGTAACGCCGTAAAGATCACCCTGTTCGTGGCTTACTGTCAGGCGTTCTACACCTGCTACCTATGGAAGAACTACACACAGCGGACGTACCACGCGCTACGCGTGCAGTACAACAATGCCTTCAGAGCTATGCTCAACCTGCCGTGGAGGTGTAGTGCGTCTGGCATGTTCGCTGAGAACAGGGTGGACGATTTTTATGCAATAATGAGGAAGCGGGCCGCCTCCTTCATGTCCCGAATAAGATCCACTAAAAATGTAATTGTCAGGGCTGTGTATGACTGCTGCAAATTTGATATTTGTGATTTATAATTGTCTAATTAATGTATTTAAAATTGAATAATAATGATAATGTCTTAATTGTTGAATATAAAAATGTACTAATGTCTTAATTTTATCTATTTTCTCTTGTTTTTTTTTTTTTTTTGTATTATATAATTTGTATTTTTTTTTTTTATTATTATTTTTTATTATGTGTATGTATAATTGTCATTATGGGTGTACTACCTGAAATAAATGAATTTTATTTTATTTATTTTTTTATTAGACAAAACCAGTTTAACCTGATCTCTTTACTACGGTGTGCGATGCGCAGTAGAGATCAGGTTATAATAAAATAATAAATATCTTGGGACAACTCAAACACGGCTATCTGATCCCAAGCTAAGCAGAGCTTGTGTTATGGTAACCAGACAACTGATATACATACTAATATAATTTATAAATACATACATATTATAGATAAATCACACCCAGACACAGAACAAACAATCATGCGCATCACACAGTTTGTCCTGGGTGGGAATCGAACTCACGACCTCCGGCTCAGCAGTCAGGGCCACTAACCACTAGACCAACAGGCCCGTCAAAAATAAAAATAATAGTTTAGAATAGGTTACCTGTACAGTAGGCCTACTATGACATCTAAAAGCAGAACTTATTCCACTGAGTGAAAGAGATGGTGCTAGACACCCTGCATAGCTCTGTCTCTTTCCCTCAACGGAATAAGTTCTGCTTTAACACGTCATGGTAGGGTAGCTGAATCTATACAAATAAATTGTACTTCACTTAGATACTTACTCAGTCTGTTGTGGTGTACTGGTGCGACCGAAGTAGTCGAATCCGATATTAAACCACCGATACACAGAGTTATGAATGTCAAAGTATTTGTCACAAATCTCTCGCGGAGTTATGCCTTCTTCCAAAGCCTGAAACAAGAAAAAAAAACAGTTTTTTTTTATTTGATTCACTGTAATACTGCCTGGGGCCTTAGTCTGCTATTACAATAGTGTCAGAATGGTCGATCACTGATCGCTTATTGGTTAATTATGACAAGTTTGGTAATCTGCTACATACTAAACTTGTCAAAATCAACCATTATGCGATCAGTGATCGACCATTCTGACACTATTGTAATAGCAGACTTAGGCCCCTGGTTATTTTATTTTATTACTAGCTTACGCCCGCGACTTTCTCCGCGCGGCATAGTTACTTTGGACTAACGCTAACTTTAACCCGCGTTATGATCGAAAAAAAATATCTTGCTCTTACCTATTCTTCCCTCTTTCTTACCCTTTTCTTAATTTTTTTATTAAATTAGCCTATGTCCGTCTCCAGGGTACCCCACTATCTCTAGACCAAAATTCATCTAAATCGGTTTAGCCATTTAGCCGTGAAAACGTAACAAACAAATAAACATACAAACAAACTTTTTCACTTTATAATATTACTAGCTTTTGCCCGCGGCTTCACTTGCGTTAAATTCGGGGTCACACAGTTGCCCTTTCCTAATTTGCAGGTACCTGCTAATTGCAGTTTTTGCCCTAGCGCCTTATTGATTTTTAATAGCAAAGCTAAGTTTTCCCTTTTCTTCCCTCTTTCTCCCCAATATCACAATCCTTTTAATGAAAATAGTCTATGTCCGTCTCCAGGGTCTCATTTATCTCTGTACCAAAGTTCATCAAAAACGATTTACCCATTAAGGCGTGAAGACTACTAGCTGTGCCCAGCGGTTTCACCCGCTGCTCATTTAGGGGTATGAAAAATAGATGTTGACCCGATATGTACACAAAATTTCGTTTAAATCGGTCCAGCCGTTTCGGAGGAGTATGTGAACGAAAACTGTGACACGAGAATTTTATATATTAGAAGTAAGGATTAGCTCACCTTAGTCTCCGTCGCTGTACCATATTCGTCTGTCCCAGATATGTACAAGGTGTTGTAGTCACATAACCGGCAGTACCTTAAAAATATAAAGAATAGGGAATATGTATGTAAAGAAAATAGATTTCTTTCATTTTGAATTATACGACGGCACGATTGGCGCAGTGGCTGAGCGATTGACTGCTGCGCTGCGCGTCGCGGTTTCGATTCCCGCACAGAACAAATATTTCGACGGTCCCTACGTACATAAAGACGTGTCGAAAATGGCATTTTTTTTTTTATTGTCTCATTGGCTTATGTATGCGCACATGCTGACATACGATTTTTGTTTTTATTTAATTTATTTACCTCCTTTTTGAAATCGTATAAGAGAACAAGTCTTATATATACAACGAATAAGTGTCGTAGAAACGGTCATCTCTCAATTTTTCTAAGAAAACATGAAAAAATAAATATTTTTGTGTAAATGGTATCATAAAACTGTTAAAATATTGTAGAAAGAAAATATTTATTATTGCTCATAGAATTATTTCTAGGGCGTGTTGAACACAAATTACGCTCTCCTGTAAACCTCGGTTTTTGACTTAACCTTCGGGACCGTCCATTTGTATGGCCTACAGGTAGTTGTTGCGGGTCTGGCTGTTTGTATGTGGGGCAAAGTTAAAATACACAAATATAACAAAATAATTCAATGCCAGGGATATATAGGGTCTTAACTATCTCTGTACCAAAATTCATTAAAATCGGTTAAGCCATTTAGGCGTGAAGACGTAACAAACTCACTTTCGCTTTTATAGTATTAATAAGGATGAGCTTACCTCGCAAATATATCAGCAGAGAGCACACAACCGATGATGTTGCCTAAATGTGGCACATTGTTGACGTAAGGCAACGCCGATGTGATGAGAATATTCTTACGATCTTTTACAGGTAAACTGAAAAATAAAGACAACTCATGTATAAAATAAATAAATAATAACTCTAAGAGACCCCACAACAGAATCATAAGGGCTTCCTTTATGCATAGTTCGACAGTCTTGCAAAATGTCATGGTCAAATTTGAAGTTTTTAATTTTTCAACTTAAAATTTGACCATATAATTTGTTTTTTTTTGCTTTGAATATACTAGGTACCATTTGAAAAACGTATATTTTCAAACTCTTTTTGTAATGAGCCCTTTTACTCGTACTCCAGGCGTTCCCGAGATAAAAGCTCTTGACAGTCATACAGACAGACAACAAAATGATTATATAATGGTTCCTTTTTGTTTGATGTAAGCATGATCTTGTAAAATTATTATGATTTAAAAGAGTGTCCATGGAGTTTCTTGCCCATTCTTCTCTATAGAGATCAACGCTTTGGAATGGGCAACTACAGTACTTTCACAAGTTATTATGCCTTGAGACTGGGACTGTAACTTCAACATTTTGTTTCTTAACATTCAAAAGTGCTTGTAATGGTCTAATTTAAATAAATGCTTTGTTTTTGAACTCGTGGTTAAATAACAGCAGCAGCTGGGGTCGATCTTTAAGTTAAGCCGCGCTTGCCTAGGCTGGTCTGTGGATGGGTGACCCGTTACATATCGAGTTTCCGCCGTGCCTCGGAAAGAATGTTAAGCTGTTGGTCCTGGCTGTCATTTATAGATCTTTGTCAGTCGTTATAGGTAGCCTCTAACCAGTCTTATAAGAGGTCAGATAGGCAGTCGCTACATGTAAAATACTGGTATTCAGCTGCATCCGGTAAGACTGGAAGCCGACCCTAACATAGTTGGGAAAAGGCTAGGCAGAAATACGGATCTCTAAAAACAGTACTCACACAATCTTTCCCGGTAGGAGTGGTTTTTGTAATTTCTTGAGTCCATTCAACCAGTTGTCTTTGGCCGCGTCCACTTCCTCCGGAGTCGCACCTAGTTCAACTGATGCGCCTTCATCTGGAGACCTGAAAATGATGAATATCATTTATAGCACGGCCAACGAGAAGCGATACCAAATGTAAACAAAGCCCATGCTAAAACCCCATCTAAAATGGCCGCCCGAATGTTGGTGAACCCGTCTTAACGTTGTCATGTTTTTGCCGGGAGAACGAGACATTACGACAAAGGCACAAGATGGAAAGAGCTAAATATTAGATTGTCAACGCCACAGTTGTTCTTTAGGTTAATGACCTTTCGTATCTCTTCTCGTTGGCCGTACTATAGATTAACATACGGTACATCACGCTTGTAATAACTCAATGGTGGGGCAGAAGTGTATGTAAAATTGATAATCCTGTGATAAAAATAATTTATTTGTACAAGCTTTTACCCGCGGCTACGCTCGCGTTGAATTCGGGGTAACACAGTTCCCCTTTCCTGATTTACAGGTACCAGATACCTGTAGTTTTTGCCCTTGCGCCTTTTTTATTGTAATAGCAAAGCTAAGTTCTCTCCTTTCTTCCCTTTTTCTCCCTCATATCTCAATCTTTTAAAAAAAATCATCAATATCGGTTAAGCCATTTAGGCGTGAAGACGTAACAAACAAACAAACTCACTTTCGCTTTTTTAACATTAAAAAAGATGTTCATTTTTAAGTTATTGTACGTAAATTTGTTTTTAATGTGTCATGATTTTAGAACATAAGTATGTTGCTTGCACTGCTTTTTCATTTCTTTTAAAAAAAAAACTCACACAAAAAACAAAAACAACTATCGAAACAACTATCTGCATGTCATACAAATATTTGTTCCGTGCGGAGTTCGAACCCGCGACACGCAGCGCAGCAGTCAAAACAAAACAGGAAACAACATACAACCCCGGCACGGATATTTACACCTAACGTAACTTCAATGTGTGTATATGCCAAGAGTCTCTCCCACCTTGTATTCTATCAACCACTTACCCGACGGGTGTGGAGACACTGGCTCCCTGAGGGATGCCCAGCGCTGACGTCGCGCCGAAGGGACCCGTAGCTGATCCACCCCACTGCTTTATCGCTTCCTGCAGACAAAAATTAATATATATTTGTTTATTTTGGATCTCCAACAAAGAATACTCGGACAACATTATAATACACAATTAATATAAATTAAATATACGTTTTAAAATATTTGAAAAAAAAACATATTTAAAAAAAATATATAAAAATAGGTTTCCGCCGGTGTCTGGAACAAGGTCCAAGCTGCCGGTGTTTAGGGGTCCAGAACAGAACTGCTTTCTAAACCAGGCCCTTTTTCATTTTTATAATTATCATATTTTTACATATTTCTTATAATAAAAACAAAAACTAATTAAAAATACATAAAAATAGTAGTCCACCAGCATCGGGTACAGAATCCGAGCTACCAGTGGTCAGGACTGTTGCGAGAAGAACCTCCTGACAATACGCGATAAACAAGTATCGGCTTTTTTTTTCGTGTGGGAAATCATCCAATGACTTCCCCCGCCTCGGGCGGAGCGGGGGGCATGTCAGACCCACCCATGTTCCTTCTATTGCCCTTTACGTTCCGAGGACGCGGTATCTCTTTCGAACAACCTACAACCCCGGCAATCAAGTATCGGCTAAAAAAGCATTTGACGCTTCTCTGCAAGATGTATCTACGAACTTACAAACTAGCTGGGTCTGCATGCGAGGCAGTACAGGTTGTGATGGTACAGTTTAGGAGAAGCCCATCTCCAGAAATGGACAGCTATACGCTGACGTGAATGAAAATTCAGGTACTTCCTAAAAATATTACCTGGATAGCCTTAGCACTGGCTAATTCCTCGATCCACCTCACTATATGACTGCATTCAGTGATGTA
Source organism: Ochropleura leucogaster (assembly GCA_958449745.1). NCBI lineage: Eukaryota > Metazoa > Arthropoda > Insecta > Lepidoptera > Noctuidae > Ochropleura > Ochropleura leucogaster. The sequence goes on from OY288227.1 coordinate 2,325,706, forward strand.
GGCCTGCTTCAATTCTGGATTGTAGTAGATTGGGTACAGTGTGCTCCAGACTGAGATGTCGACTGGGGAGAGTTTGTCCTGGGAATGGGAAAATACAGCATAAGAATGTAGATTCGCGACAATAATTTGCAAGCACACATCCAAATGACAAATAAATTTCCTTTCGACTGAATTTTAGCCACGGCGGTAAATCTACAAAATGACTGAATTCGGTGGCAAAAAAAGGCAATGAAACCAAAGAGACTCGACTTATGGAACTAAAGTTATTTTCTACTTTAAAGTGATTTTTTGGATGTCGGTTATTTTTCTATAATTAATTATACAATAAAGATATCTTATTTTGTTATTATCCTTACTAATATTATAAAAGCGAAAGTGAGATTGTTTGTTTGTTTGTTACATAGCTTTTTATGAAGCAAGTTTGTACGAAACTCATATAGCCATTTATGTTCGGCGTTCGCGACTTTCGGTGCGCGAGTCTGACACGCACTTGGCTGGTTTATTTCAAAATAGTAAAAAACCATCTGAGGCCTTGTAGATTCTTAGACGCTTATTAACTTTTGTTAACTTATTATTTTATTTTACGTTTTGTAAAGTATGCAATGACTTATTGTCGGGCCTACGCTGTCATCTCAAACTTAAGTACTAACGCTGTAACAACAACATTGTAAAACCAAATGATTTTAAAAAGTAACCATGAGTTTCTGGCCCGTTCTTTGCCATAGGAAACGACCAACCAGAACCGTGCACCCTTTCTCGACGTTTTATAAGTACAGATGTAGGCCTGTGTGAAATAAAAATAGTTTGATTTTGATAATTATCTTCTTATAAAACTCACCCCCAACATATACTTGTGTTGCTGCAGCCTGTCGTTGGCAGCACACAGCAGCGCTTGCAGCGACTGCTTGAGATCAGAGGCGACGGTCTTTGCAGTCAGTACTGACGAGACTGCGGGGTGTAGTCGGGTCGCTTCCCATTCTTGAAGTTGTTGGCTAGCGGGAAGAAAATTTTCGTGAAAACTTTTTGAGTAAGCAAGATTTCTTTTTTTTTTTAAAAGTATACTTTGCCCTACACTATGAATTTGTTCTGTATCGTTGGTGCGTTTCAGAACCGGAACAACTATCTGTAGGCTATACAAATATTTTGGTTCGTGCGGGGATCGAACCCTCAGCTTCTGCGCCAACCGTGTCGTCACGTGAAACTCAGAGCTTTCGCAAGCTGCGGCATGCATGGTTACGGGTTGTTCGAAAGAGATACCGCGGCCCCGGAACATAAAGGGCAAAACAAGGAACATGGGTGGGTTTTAGTAAGTACAAGTCTAAAGTTATTTGGTGATTTCCCAACCGCGAAAAACAATCCTTACATAGTAAAAATGGAGTCGTTTAGATCTTATAAACTTGTCAACGGATTTTTATGCAGTTTTCAGCAACAGAAAAAAGAGCAGAATCTGTCTAGATTTAAGAGAAAAGTTTGGGAGTATTTGTATAGCCCACAACATCACGATACGACTTTTTGGGAGTTGAACAGCGGGTAAAACCAGTCGGCACATCTAGTTAGCATATAATGAAATACAAGTAAGTATAAGTGGATTCATTAGAGGGACCTGCCAGGGCCACTGCCTGCCGTGGTTGCGGGTTGTTCGAAAGAGATACCGCGGCCCCGGAACGTAAAGGCCAAAATAAAGAACATGGGTGGGTTTTAGTCAGTACAAGTCTGACATCCCTCCTCGCTCTACCCCGGGCGGGGGAAGTTATTTGATGATTTCCCATTACCTAAAAAAAAAGTTGTGGATTCTTTTAGACATTTCACCCCAAAAAAGCAGTCGTTTCTCAGCTATGATTGTTACGTAGAGTTCTTTCGTTTGATGGACAGAATGCTTAGTTACCGGCTTCGTAAACGGTTCGTTTACACCTGTAAACACCACCCTTTTAATTCTGACGGGCCTGTTGGTCCAGTGGTTAGTGGCCCTGACTGCTGAGCCGGAGGTCGTGGGTTCGATTTCCACCCAGGACAAACTTTGTGTGATGAGCATGATTGTTTGTTCTGTGTCTGGGTGTGATTTATCTATAATATGTATGTATTTATAAATTATATAAGTATGTATATCAGTTGTCGGGTTACCATAACACAAGCTCTGCTTAGCTTGGGATCAGATAGCCGTGTGTGAGTTGTCCCAAGATATTTATATTTATTTATTTAATTAATATAAGGAAGACATACCACTGTCCATCATCGGACAGGTCCAGCACTGGGAACAAGTATTGCGTCGCGGCGTTACTCGAGAAGAAGCTGACGTTGTCTGCGACCTCCAGCAGAGGGAGCTGGCGCGGCCCTGCGAATACATCGTCTGCAATCACAGACGGACGCTCAGTCACCGTTACCCAGAGTTAGTAGAGAAAATGAGAGGAGACAGGTGTGTTAACGAAGCTAGAAATTATGAGGAAGTGGTTGCCAACAATCGGAATATTTAAATAATTAAGGACTTAGGTTATTTGCCTAAATTTCAAGGAGGTAACATGGATTTAACAGCATTACCTCGGAATTTAAAAATAATTCCGGGATTTTATTCGGAAGTTTATGTAATCGTCAAACTTTATAGCGGTTTGAAAGTTAGCTGCAAGGTACAAGCACGATATGCCGTTTTTAGCTAAAATATGCCTCATCTTGAAAAACAGCCGTAATATGCAAATGCATATTTGAATATTAATTTGCAAGTGACGGTCGGCACAGGTACAACGGTTAAACATTTTCGCTCGGAACATGTAGTGAAAAGCTGCGCAGAGCACAATTTTGGGTATCAGCAAAGCACAGAGAACGTGACGAGAAGCATCTCCTTGACGGTGTATTCCCGTTGTCTCAATTTAATGGTGATAATAGAACTCAATTAAAATCTATTTCTGTTGTCCGTATTGACGGTTTACGATTGAATGGGGCTAGCGGAAATTAATAAATTAAATATATTTTTTCCTCGTAACCATAAACCGTCAATGGGGGACACCGCAACTTAATAAAAATGATACATTTTTAACTGTATTATACTGTATATTGTGTGTTGTATTGTACTGTGTATTGTGTTGTATTGTATATTGTGTATTGTACTGTGTATTGTACTGTATATTGTGTATTGTACTGTGTATTGTATCGTAATTTATACTGCGTAACGTATTGTATTGTATTTTAAATGTATAAAGCACTGAACATTACTTGCAGCTAATTTCCGAACTGTCATAGAGTTTACCAAATACTACATTATTTACATGCTACTAACTTCCTTCCTTTGAAGTTTACGCAAATAGGTTACTTATTCCGATCTCTGGTGAAAACATTTAAGTTTTTTTTTATTTTTTGCAATTTGTAGGTCATTGCCAGGTTGTATGTTGATCAAAATACTATTCGCGACCTTAAAACACGTGACTTTAACTATCATAATTCTGTAAATACATATTACGATCGCGTCCAGCAAATTGCAAACAAGAAATTATTAAAAATATAACTTCGCGGACTACCTTGGTTGGAACTTATGCAGACATAACAAGCAATTATTATTTTAGTATACTCCCTAAAATTATTATTTTAGTATATAAAATGACACCTGACAGGATTAATAATGACGAATTTTAACAAACACATGCGTTATTGCCCACAGAAATAAGAAAAAGGAAGTCAAACACGGTTGAGGACACGGTTAAAGGTTACCGGTAAGGTAAATTAGCGCCCAATTATCCGATCACTGCTGATCACACACGCATGCCAGTTTTTGTTTTAAAATACATTGCCAAAATCCAGGAATTTCTCCTGTATTATTGGGTACGTTTACGAACATTTCAACTCACATACACAAACAGCCAGACCCGGAATAAGTATCTGTAGACTAGGTATAGAAATATATGTTCTGTGCTGAGATCGAACTGATGGCATACAAGGTAGCTGTATCCAGGGATTATTCTTTTAATTTTCATCTTTCGTAGTCAAGTAGGTAAATAATTTAACAACAAAATTCATAACAAATAAAAATGATAGTGATAATCCATGTTATCATTTTTATATTTATAAACATGGATAGCTTTTTTATATATGACAGCAATATTTAACACACAGTGATAAGACAGATAAGCTTTTATTAAGTAACTGTAAATATCATTATCATACAAAAGTCTGTTGACATTGTTATTGAATGAGAAACTAGCTTTAGCCCGCGGCTTCACTCGTGTTTAATTCGGGGTAACACAGTTCTCCTTTCCTGATTTGCAGGTACCTGCTACTTGGAGTTTTTGCCCTTGCGCCTTATTTATTGTAATAGCAAAGCTAAGTTTTCCGTCTACCTCCCTCATTTCTCACTTAAAAAAAAATTGCCTATGTCCGTCTCCAGGGTCCCAACAATATCTGTGCCAAAATTCATCAAAATTGGTTTAGCCATTTAGGCGTGATGACGTAACAAACAAACTCACTTTCGCTTTTAAAATATTAGTAAGGATGACCAAATATGCCCTAATAACAAATCAGCATTTTTGGTGCTACTTCTATGATATATATGTGATAATTAATAAGCATATTCAGCTTAGTTGGGCCATGCCATCCAATTAATTGAGGTGGTCACTGGCCATCTGATCTTGTGGGTTATTGTCTTTTTTTTTTACAGTTAACATTCTGAAATCAAACTTTAGCAATCTACTAATCGTGGTGCGAGTTGGCACAGACGAAAAATACCTGGAAGGATACGGGAAAGGCCCTTGCTTAGCAGTGAGACTGAATAAAAATAAAATGAAAAAAAAAACTGCAATATTATTATTCTATCAATGGTAATTTTAGAAGTAGATAATAAATATATAATTTCTTCTTCACAATCTCACATTACTTATTACAATTATATTTATTTATACAAACTATTTTATTTATTAAATTTATCCTGTGCAAGTCAAATAATTTATTTCCTTCTTTATTTATCGAGTCATGGAAATTGCAAAGAGCTGAATGTGGTACAACCAGATGTATGAATGTGTGAATGAGACTAAGAGTATGTATGTTAGTATTGAATCATGTGGGCAAAAAGCAATTCATAATTACTATGTATGTATGGAATGGCAGGAAAAGAAACTTAATTAAAAAAAAGTGTAGTTCAGGGAAAGCCACCATTTATAATGAAGATATTAGTAAAACAAGGAAAAACTACAGCAAAAGCATTAGTATTAAGGTTCTGATGCAATACATACGACTTTAGTGAAAATAAATTATTTGCTTGTTTCAATCAAATATTGATGATTAAGCATTTTATGGTTTACAAAAAACAAATAGTTCTTTTTTCAAAACGGAATTGGGCATAGACAAACATCGTGAACATGCTACACGGCACCAACCTCATGACTCAAGCTAGCTCAAGCATGGAAAATATTTAAAAACAAAGTTTTCTTTTTGTTTTTAAGAGATGATTTATTACACACAGGAATTATGCCGTTTGCCTTAACATGAACTGCATGCAAATAAAGATACTACTACAGATGAAAGAGGATATTTACAACAAGATTTATTGATTTAATAAGGACTAAGAGGAAAATGCACCTACCTTCAAAGGATGCACTAACAAGATCAACTTTCTTTCCCGCTAAATTAGCCGCAATAAGCAGCTTTAACGTGGAGGTGTTGTTTTCGTTTGTGTAAATCTTCATTTTAATACAATTTCAGTCTTAAATGTAACTTTAAAATCAATAACAATTTTCCATAACCTCTACAAGCTACCCAGCTGGCAGAAAATGGTATTTGCACAAATGTAGTTTGAGTGAATGACATTGTTATTTTTCTCTTTCACACACACTGTTTTAGAAGGAAAAATAAATACATGTGATGCTCTATTTCATAAAATGTACGACTCTAATGCGCACATTGCACACGTTGACAGCAGTGTCAGACTGACAGCCAAGATGACAGTGTTGGATGGTGATCGTACTATTATCCGGCTAAATACAATATCATCTCAACAGTTCTTTGTTTTAAACACAAGTGCGGGCTTTCACAATCAGTTGGGTACTATTTATTTTTGGATCTGTTCATTTCAATGTTTAAAAAGTTAAAAGATAATCTTCAAACAGTGCGCTAGAATCTAGAATACTACGGCTACGGATAGTAGTACTGTGTTCATGGAATCAGGAAAATACAAATATTTACACGGCTAAAATGCTGTGTAAATATTTGAATTATACTGTAAAGTTTTGTTAGTTACCTATATTCCTGAAAATAAATATCATTTCAAAACGACTAATGACATGAATGATGCCTAGTTTAATCTTTGTTCTTTTACGTTTTTCCCTATTTTTTGCCCTACAACATTACAGGACATCTGTGTCCCACAGCTGGACAAAGGCCTCACTCGTATCTGTACAAGGATCTCTTTTCGTGCACCAACTTCACTTAAATTTCATTTTGTTATTTTACTATCGACCTATCTGACATTGGTAGAATGGAATTGGTAACATGGCAATGCTTTTAGCATATCGGGTACTTAACGCGTTGAGACGACGAGTAATGGAGAAGTATGGAAGAAGACATGATTGCGCTGACCATGCATGGGCAGGAGAATGATAACGAAGGCGATCTGTTTTTGATGCCCAATGAGCTATGATACGTCTTTGAGCTGCTGGCATTACCTTTCCACACGAGATGAGCGAGGATGCGCAGCGAGGGCTGTCTAACCAATCTAACCCATAGCAAAGTTTCTTTTTCACAAACATTTTTGCTTGAGCTAAGTTAGCTGTGTAATTAAACGACGACACGGTTGGCGCAGTGGCTGAGCGATCGACTTCTGCACAGCGTGTCGCGTGTTCGATCCCCACACGGAATAAATATTTGTATAGCCCTACCGATAGATGTTCCGGGTCAGGCTGTTTGTGTATGTGAGTTTAAATGTTTGTAAACGCACCTACGATACAGGAGAATTTCCTAGAGCGGGGAAAAGTTTTTTTTTTTTTAAATCAAGAAAAACATGGTTAGATCCACACATCCCTTTATACGCATCCTCGCTCATCTCAGGAGGAAACGCAGCCTTGGGCCTGAAAACTATCCGCCTTTATAAAACTACAATTGACAAGAACCAAAAGCGTGAATAAATAAAAACACAGATTCTATTTCATAAAAGTTTATTTTTATTAAAAATTAAATATTTTTTTCTTCACTAAAGTTTCATATCTACGCAATATTAAATCACTATTACATTAGACATTATCGATTTTGGAATAAAAACTTATACATTTAAGAAAAAAGAGTAAAATGCAGATGAGTAACAATATTCTATAGAATACCACCAGGTACAAAAAACATGTAGACACAATAGTTAGGCATAATTATTCGAAAATAGTATTATTTCATTGCATTATTTATAAAATCAAACTTTTTTTTTACCCTACTTTGGGTTAAAAGTACAGTTATTCTTACAAAAATACTTTTAATTTATGCTAGTCCCCATCCGTCTGGATTTTCCGTAATGATTGTGGTAGATATTAGATTATTATTTACTACTAGAAGTTATTTCTAGGAGTTATAACAATTTGCTACTTTATTTTTTTTTTCTGTATTGCTAATTTTACCGTAGCAAGTGTATTTTCTAAACAAACATTTCGATACCTACAGTTTAGAATATTAACCACAATGCATTTTTGTTACGAATAAAAATACAATATTTTGCTTTGTTATTTACGAAAAAAGTAAAAAAAAGGTATAGCTTTGAAAAAAAAGAATAATCGGTAATTAATTACATTTTTATAAGTTCACTATTGCTTTAACTTTATATTAAAATCACATAAATCGATCACAAAGTTTTCAAAGGATAACATCAAATAAATGTTACGTCAACTTGGCAACATTTATTCATTTCTCAAAAAAAAACCTGAAATTAAACGTTGTATTAAGGATTCGTGTAATCTTAAACTATTTTGTTCTGAATATTGTACTTTAATAGCATAGGTATAAATATCAAATCACAATGAATAACACATTATTATGATTAATTATTGAAATTGTGCCAAGACACGCCAAAAAACAATACAAATATTTTTGAATATGCCTAAAACTGATTAACATAGCTAATGTTTTCGAAACAGCACATTAACGCCTGGTTCCATTAAACAAAAACGAGTCGTTTTGCTTACGGATAGTAAGATTTTGACATACGTCTCATAGAACTTATGTCAAAATACTACCATCCGTTAGCAAAACGAATCGTTTTTTGTTTATTGGAACAAGGTGTAGAAGAATACCTTAATTAAAAGTACTGTTGAATTTCTAACAGCGCAATTATATTAAGAAATTCTTTTAGGTATTGATCAGTGCAAGCAAAAACCGTCGTATTATACACGTTTAATTTAAACAAGATGTTTGGTCGCTGCTGTTAAAAACATCATAATAATAATATACCTATTCCATCCCGGCATTTTAACTCAAGACATTTTAGTCATTTTACATTCCCGTATATAACTACACCACTATTCATAAGTCCACCATAATTTAATTTTAGTTTATTTATTTATTCAAAAATATATTCTATTTCGAAAGTAAAACGTACATTCTTCTTTGTCATAAAACAATTTAGTTAGCTTCACTACATTATTTTATAAATCGTATCGTAATGATATACAATGTTGTACGAGATCTCATCAAACATCGGTTATAAAATGGAGTTCGATTGTTTTATTTATAAATAAATTACTAATTTACTCAATCAACCATAAATTTAGGATGGCAATTGTGAAATTAATGGCGCTACCAAATCTAGTTACAAGCACAGTCATTGATAGAAAATATAAATTACTTGACCTCGGTCAGATTGGAACTAAGCTATGGTCACGCCATCTACAACGCACTTTGACAGGTCACCATTGGTAACATTGAAAAATTGGACATGAAATAAATAAACCCATTACAAAAAAAAAACATACCAAAAAGGTTTTGCATGACGTGATCTATAAAAAAAACAGACTAATTGATTCAAAAAGTTCTGAAAAGGTAGAGGAAAAGTAAAAATATTTACAACTAAAAGTATCAAACTCTCTCAGTCACACTGCCTCACACTCAATTATATTCTATGATATCTGTACTAAATCTAACACATTAATAGAGTAAATTAATTTAACTATCTTCCTCATCACCTTGGCCTAACCACCACCAGAGCATTATTACTTAAATGTCACTTCAAAGTGTGGGAAAGAGACGAAAGCTTTACGTGTCCTCTACCTCCATCTCATTCTCATACTGAAATAATATTAAAATAGTACCACTGTATGAGGTAATATGTTAGGCCACTTGAACTTATGCTGTTTTATGATTTTGTCTCAAAATGTCCATTTAATATAAAGCTTTCTGAAGGCATGATCTACTCCAATTTTGGAGTATATTAAAAAAAAAACATGTGAATCTTTCTAGACTTTTCCTTTTTTGTCTCTTGTCTGTTGAGAATAGTTTAAAACAAATTCACAAAACAACTACAGAGCTCATTTATTATCAGTCCTTTTGCGAGCCCAAAACATTATCTAACTTTTACGCCGAGTATCACAACAAAATAATAATATTTTAACAAAAAATTGTACACCATCTTTTTTTCTCAATGGCAATCTTTTACTTATTTTTAGTTCAAAGTTTCAAAACATAGCCAATTTTAGTGCTTTTTATTGCTGTTATAATTTATTTTCATAGTTTTTAGGCGTTCTTTTGCAGAGAAATAGTAGAACTTTGCTCTAGGGATGTGAAAAAAATCACTTTTTAAATATGTGTTACTGCCAAACTAAAATAAATTTAGTTATGGTAGTTTTTAAGTTATCTCATATTATTTTTAGGTGAAAACAAATAAATACATACTTAAACACCAATATTTTTATGATAAAAAGCAAATCGACATTTAATTTTGACGGGCCTGTTGGTCTAGTGGTTAGTGGCCCTGACTGCTGAGCCGGAGGTCGTGGGTTTGATTCCCATCCAGGACTAACTTTGTGTGATGAGCATGATTGTTTGTTCTGTGTCTGGGTGTGATTTATCTATAATATGTATGTATTTATAAATAATATAAGTATGTATATCAATTGTCTGGTTTCCATAACACAAGCTCCGCTTAGCTTGGGATCTGATAGCCGTGTCTAAGTTGTCCCAAGATATTTATTTATTTATTTAATTCAATGATTGCAATAGACAGTAACTTCATATATCGAAAATTTCGTTTCAAAGTCATTATTTTCACGACCCATACTCTATTTCCTACCTCCTAAACCTTCAATTAAAATTTAAACTATGTAACAATGTAATCAAACTAATAAAAAGCACTGGTTTTCCTAATTCCTACATCCACAGACAACGTCAAACAGGTTCTATATTTTTTTTAATTCAAGCAACGTTTGACATTTCAAACAAAATATTGCCAGGTTAAAAAAAACTGTTATTTAAGGAGTGGCAACGTTCACTCCTGAGGTGTGGACTATAGGCTATGTGACACGGGAGATGAGAGAGGGGACACCTTTTCTCGATTCTTGCATTGTGAGTTGCTAGCCGTGTTTAATGAGCCCGACCAATCGGCGAGCTGCGTCACCGGCCGGTAGAACTTCGTCGACGTTCTGTTGAACACTGGGAGGAGCTCGTTCGCTTCGTTTGATAGAGCCTGTAAAAAAAAGTTATATTTAGAAGATCATAAGAGTCACTGGACGCCTGACGTAAGATGAGCCAGTAATGTTTTCGTCATTCTAGTGTGGGAAAGAGTCAGAACGATTGGAGACTAGCGCCAACTCTTTTCAAAACTGTAATAAGATTCTACAACACTAATTCAAAACATTATGGTTGGCCAAAAGATGACATAAGAGAGGTTTAGATGGAAAACGGGGACGCCTTTACCTAGCAGTGGGACACTTTCCGGTGCGTTTAGCTGAAGATGAAGACATTTTATGTGGCATTAAAATTAGGAAGTCTGAAATGTATTTGCGTAAGTACCATTTTTTTGCAAGGTAGGCAAGTAAAATAATTATTTCTCGAAACGCATCGTACCTGTTATTATAACCGACTTCAAAAAAAGAGGAGGAGGATTTCGACTGTATTTTTTTTTTCGTTTCTTTGCGTTGGAAGTTTGGAAGTTCCTTATCGCGCGTTGCGAAAGGGGTCTAGACGGAAAAAATTAAGGCGAAAAGTTCTAACGACACTTTTTGCTATAATTTGCTTGTCTCTCTCTCTCTCATAGAAAGAAAACCAGTTATTTTCGTTTCGTCTTTCTATTTTGCATTGAACAGTGTGTTGTCGCGACGATTATTTTTGTTGGGTGTATTCAGGTTTTTTGTTCATAATAAAGTAACTTTGTTCCATCCGGGTGTCCCATGACACCTCTCAAGTTTTTTTTTTTAATTTCTTACGTTTCCTTGACGATAATTTGATATATGGATGACTAGCTTTTGCCCGCGGTTTCGCTCGCGTTAAATTTGGGGTAACACAGTTCCCCTTGCGCCTTACTGATTTGTAATAGCAACGCTAAATTTTCCCTTTTCTTCCCTCGTTCTCATATCCCACCTTAATTAATAAAACATAGCCTATGTCCGTCACCTGGTTCCCAACTATCTCTGTACCAAATTTCATCAAAATCGGTTTGGTCATTAAAGCGTGAAGAGGTAACAAACAAACTCACTTTTGCTTTTATAATATTAGTAAGGTTATACTTACTTTCAAGTAAATGACAGCATCAGTACCGTACCCCTCACAGGAGACCAGCATCAGGTCGCCGTGGAAGTAGCGCGCGTACAGTCGTGATATGGGTAGGCCGTACCCGTAACCTATACAGAAAAAATATATTCTATAATAATAAACCATAGCTACGGTTTTCGCTTGAACATCTTATTTCTGTGTAAACACCTATAGTACGGCCAACTAGAAGCGATACGAAAGGTCATTTAACCTAAAGAACAACTGTGGCGTTGACAATCTAATATTTAGCTCTTTCCATCTTGTGCCTTTGTCGTAATGTCTCGTTCTCCCGGCAAAAACATGACAACGTTAAGACGGGTTCGCCAACATTCGGGCGGCCATTTTAGATGGGGTTTTAGCATGGGTTTTGTTTACATTTAATATCGCTTCTCGTTGGCCGTGTGACGATTTTAACTGACCTTGGGGCTCCAAATAAATGAATTAGCCACGGGCCCCAGTTGGTATAGTTACGCCACTGCCTTAGATATTTTAGATGGGGTTTTAGCATGGATTTGTTTACATTTGGTATCGCTTCTCCTTGGCCGTACTGTAGTTATATGTGCATGCTGTGGTTTCAAATACTATTTCGATTTCTTCCGAAACAGAAAAAATATTTGAAACCACAAAAAAAATATACCTACACGAAAAATATTTGAAATGTCTATAAGAAACCACTGCTTTTTTTTTGGGGATGGGAAATTCTCAAATAACTGTCCCGCTCTAGGTGGAGCGGGGATTAGTGTCAGACTTTTACTGACTAGAACCCATCCGTGTTCCTTCTTTTGCCCTTCATGTTCCGGGGCCGCGGTTTCTCTTTCAATAACCCCGCGAACCCACACATTTTATTGAACACTTTTTCGAAAAGTGTCCGAAAAAGTCGTTTGATACGCGTTACCAGTGACATTGCATCAAAATTTTTGAAATTATTTAAACATTGCTTAATCATTTAACAACTATCAAAGCAATCTATCCCACAAAAAGCTCTGTGCGGGAATCGAACTTGGACCAATAATTTGAAAGCAACTCCTACCAAAAAAAAAGTATATAATGTTACCCAATGTTAACGCAGAAGCCAATCGCTCAACCACTGCGCCAACCGAGCCGACACAAAGTAAATATTACAGATATAAGAGCATGCAACAAATTATCTTAATATTTAAAAAAATCTTAATATTTTATAAAAAATCCTTAATATTTAAAAAAAAATATCTAAATATTTTAAAAAATATCTTAATATTAAAACACAAATATCTCAATATTTAGAAAAAAAAAATATTAAAAAAAATCTTAATATTTAAAAAAATATATTTAAAAATAAAATTAATATTTAAAAAATATCTTGATATTAAAAAAAAATATCTTAATATTTAAAAACAAATATTTTAATATTTATAAAATATCTTAATATTTAAAACAAATATTTTAATTATAAATCATCTTAATATATACAACGTGTAAAAAAGGAGTAATAACATTTAAGGGGCATACAGCTAAGGTGATAAGCAGTCTTAGTGCATGTTCCCAGGTTCTCAATTACTACACTTTTAGAGAAAAAGACATTTTTTTTCGCACGGACCCCGTGCGACAACCCTAAAATCAGCTGAAAGCTTTTTATTTCCAAATTTGATTAATTAGTCTTTCCCGTAAGACCTTTTTTCTTGAAGTTACGGCCTGTCGAAAATTTTCAAAAAAAAAAATTTTTTTTATCCTTTAATTTTTTCCAGTAGTGTATAATATTTATATGGTCACCTACCCACTCACCCAAGTATAAGCCGGTAGATTCAATTGGTACAATTAGAAGTCAAATCAAATCCATTTATTTCAATTAGACCATTACAAGCACTTTTGAATGTCAAGAAACAAAATGATGCTGCTACAGTCCTAGTCACAAGACATAATAACTTGTGAAAGTACTGTAGTTGCCCATTCCAAAGCGTAGATCTCTATGGAGAAGAATGGGCAAGAAATTCCATGGACACTCTTTTAAATCATAATATTTTTACAAAATCATGGATGACATTCATGTTGTGACTGAGTTAACTTAAAATCTCGTGTAGGTACTAAACTTTGTGTAACTTCTTTCTAACTACTTACTTAAAATAAATATATCTTGGGACAACTCACACACGGCTATCTGATCCCAAGCTAAGCAGAGCTTGTGTTATGGTAACCAGACAACTGATATACATACTTATATAATTTATAAATACATACATATTATAGATAAATCACACCCAGACACAGAACAAACAATCATGCTCATCACACAAAGTTTGTCCTGCGTGGGAATCGAACCCACGACCTCCGGCTCAGCAGTCAGGGCCACTAACCACTAGACCAACAGGCCTGTCAAAAGTAAAAGTCTCTGGATAGCCCCAGATACTAAACCACCACATATATTAATGAATGTCAACGAGAATAACTCACCAGCAAGTGGGACGGTGTGCGCGTCAGACTTGGAAGGCTGCGGCGCCGTACTGTACATGTACTTGAAGAGCAGGTCTGACACGCTGCGTGGGATGCCACCGCCGCGGTCTGACAGCTGAGGAGTAGAGATATATAATATAATTAATTTATTAAAAAAAAAAAACAATATTTCTTTTTTTTTTTATTTACGTAAATTTTTTTTTATGTTGCTTTATTTGTAACTAGCTTTAGCCCGCGACTTCGTCCGTGTGGCATAGTTACTTTGGGCTAACGCTAACTTTAACCCGCGCGATGATCGAAAATGTTTTATCTTTCTCTCCCCTTTTTTTCCCTCTTTCTCCTTATCTCAGTTTTTTTTTATAAATTAGTCAATGACCATCTCCAGGGTCCCAACTATCTCTGTACCTTTTGGTACAGAGATAGTTTTTCATTCATCAAAATCAAGAAAACGTGTTGCGCCGACCCCAAATATTTATTTATTCATTTAATGCACAAATAGTGACACGCTAGACTTATAACTGACTAGCTTTTGCCCGCGGCTATAAATAAGGCGCAAGGGCAAAAACTACAAGTAGCAGGTACCTGCAAATCAGCAAAGGGGAACTGTGTCACCCCGAATTTAACGCGAGCAAATCCGCGGGCAAAAACTAGTAAAATTATATTGCAGTGAGTAAATAGAATGGGACAAGGGCAGGGATATGTCGACTCAATTCTTCATAACCTTCTTACCTTGACAGACACATCCTCCTGCCCCCGCACGATATTCACAGTGATCGGAGGGGGGCTGTTCTCATGGGTCTCCATGGTGGCTCTCATGGAGTTCTTGAACAGCTCGAACAGCATGTGGTACAGATGAGAGGGCACGTACACGATGGGCATCGGCCGTTTTGATGACACTGCAACAGAATCAAATATGGCGTCAGAATCTATACTTAATATTATAAAGCTGAAGAGTTTGTTTGAACGCGCTAATCTCAGGAAGTACTGGTTCGAATTGAAAAATTTTTTTAGCGTTGGATAGTCCATTTCTTGAGGAAGGCTAGGCTATATAACTTCACGCTACGACCAACAGGTGCTGAGCAGCGTGGGTGAAACCGCGAGGAACAGCTAGTCCTTACTAATATTATAAAAGCGAAAGTGAGTTTGTTTGTTTGTTACCTCTTCACGCTTTAATGGCTAAACCGATTTTGATGAATTTTGGTACAGAGATAGTTGGGAACCAGGAGACGGAAATAGGTTAATATATTTTTTTTAAAAAGTGGGATGTGAGGGAGAAAGAGGGAAAAATGGGAAAACTTAGCGTTGCTATTACAAATCAATAAGGCGCAAGGGGAACTGTGTTACCGCGAATTTAACGCGAGTGAAGCCGCGGGCAAAAGCTAGTTGTATTTATAAGTAAAGAGCGCATCTCGCCATAAAAACGTAAAGTTTGGCGAGTAATATTGTTTATATACACAAAAAAAGTTAGAAAAAAAAATCGCTGACGCTAAATAAAAACCAACTCATTTCCTTAGGCTCTTCCCAGTCTTACTTTCTTATTTTTTTTTTTAAATAAAAACGTTGTCCCACATTAGGAATTTCTCCTGTTTCGTGGGCGCGTTTACAAACATTTAAACTCACATACACAAACAGCCAGACCCGAAACAACTAGCTGTAAATCATACAAATATTTGTTCCGTACGGGGATGTACCCGCGACACGAACGCAGCAGTCGATCGCTCAGCCACTGCGCCAACCGTGTCGTCAGTTATAGTCGTGTTTACATATTATAATTTCATTGATTTTTTATTTATTCTTTACTAAACCCGTGCTCAACACTAGGAATTTCTCCTGAATCAGGGATGCGTTTATGAACATTAAAACTCACTCATTACACAAACAGCCAGACACGGAACAACTATCGCATGATGGCAACAGACTGGCTCCTTTTTATTGCGGATGGAAATCATCAAATAACTTCCTCCGCTCTGGGCGGAGCGGGGAGATGTGTCAGACTTGTACGGACTAAAACCCACCCGTGATCCTTCTATTACTCTTTAGGTTCCGAGGCCGCGGTATCTCTTTCGAACAACCCGCAACCCCGGAGGCTCGCCCCTTAATTTGGGACTGAAACATTACCGGCGAACTGCAGATTTACTATTAGGTAGACCCCTGCCTTACCCTTCCTGAATTAACAGCGTGACGTCATGATGTTAAAGTAGATATTAACATGTTAAACTAACCCTCACCTCCATCCTGTAACAGTTGCAGCTCAGGAGACGCCAGATAATATCTATCGCACAGGAACCTCGCGTTCTCGTACGCGTCACGTACGACAGCCGCGACGTCGCAGGCGGGGTCAATGGACCCAATATGGCGGCCGCCGGCACCCATGCCTGTGACGGAAGCCTGTCGGGGACCCACGCCGATTTGTTCGCCGAAGAGAAGTGCTGGTGGAGGGAAGATGGAATCTTAGAATGGGGAAGTACATTTTGATTAAAATGAAGAAACGTTGTCATTGCGGTCGAGACGGATTTTACGCCTGAGCCGCCAGACGAGGGTGTTATAGAGCCGAGAACAGCAATGAAATGGAAAATGCATATCAGTGAATACGTAGTTACATGCATTGATCTTACTGCCTTCTTTCTTGGTTTCGTTTATTTTTAATGTACACCTTGTAATCCTCACAGTGGAATTACCTGCCTGGGTCTATGTTCCCCAGCCCATAAAGACCGGATCTTATCAAGTGGCGAGCTCCTTTTGTGTAAGCTCGCTCTATTTTCGACCTTATCTCTGTCAAGATTGAGGTTATGACTAGACTATCCAATATAAAACTTACGGGATACCTTCCGTGATTTGATATTACTGTGACCTCCCGATATTTCGACGCTAAGAAAGAGTGTTGGCAGATTAATCAGCTCCTAATATATTTTTTTAATAACCCACTGGCATTATCCAGTTTTCCCGCGCTAATGGCGATCGAGATCGAATCGAGAGCTCATAGTTATATAAAATCGCGAAAGATATACCGTAAGTGCTAATTTAAAAATGGTTGAAAAGCTGAAAACAATTCTAGATAGATTACCTTTTACGAATTATTATAATATTTATCTTATTATTTTTTTCTTCTTTTTGAGAAAAAAAGATCGGTACTTGATACAGTGAGTTTTGTGTGTCGAGAGCAAAATCGAGTTGTGAGTGACGGTGTAAGTGGTAACCAACGCAAAAAACTAATAATAAAGAGGGTAGATCGTTTTGCCTACTCGTAAACATCCACCCGCAATAACTTCAGTTCATTCGTGATCATGGCGTTTGCAACATCGCCGAAATATCGGAAAATCAATATAACAAACATGGTAAATATCCCGTTTCAAGTGTTAATTATAATATTAGTAACCATGTCAGTTTAAAGACTTTTACGAATTAATTTTTGTTCTGGAATGTTAACCTATGGTTATAAGAGCTAAAAATCATTCCTTTTACCATCCAGCAACTTTAAAAAAGAAAATACTTACTATGCTGATTGATAAGCATCCTGATGGATATCCGACTCATATAAAAGCGGTCGAGGAAGTATTGTATGGAGTTCTCCGTGCTGGGATCCACTTCGTGCGACTCCTTCAGCTCCAGAACACCCTGGGCCATCGTTTGGACTACGTCAGCGTGGCGGTTGCGGATGTGGACTAGGCGTTCACAGAATCTGGGAAGCAAAACAGAATGGCAGATTTAGAAGGTTGTAATTTCGCAAATATCCTGGGTTCAACATATTCTACGGAAGATGAGTGGGGCTTTTTTTTTTTTGCACATGGTAATTTTAATAAATAAAATAACGACTACTTCAACGGTAAAACAGTCTACAGTACGGCCAACGAGAAGTCATACGAAAGGTCATTAACCTAAAGAACAACTGTGGCGTTGACAATCTAATATTAAGCTCTTTCCATCTTGTGCCTTTGTCGTAATGTCTCGTTCTCCCGGCAAAAACATGACAACGTTAAGACGGGTTCGCCAACATTCGGGCGGCCATTTTAGATGGGGTTTTAGCATGGGTTTTGTTTACATTTGGTATCGCTTCCCGTTGGCCGTACTATACTCATTCATGCCCCGTACCAAAAAACAAAAACGACTCGTTTTGATTACGGATAGTTGTATTTTGACATAAGTTCTATGAGACTTATGTCAAAATACAACTATCCGTAAGCAAAACGAATCGTTTCCCGTTTATTGAAACGGGGCATCAGTCAACCTGGTGCCACAGATTTATGTGGCCCATGGGCCTGACTTGGCTTAACATGTAGTCGACAAATATCTCTCAAGCATGCTGGTTTCGTCACGATGTTTTCCCTCACTGAAGCAAGTAATAATTATACAATACGCACACGAATCTGAAAAGCAAAGGTGTGTCTAGGGTTTGGACCTGATAGTCTGCTATTACTGCTAAACTGTGTGTACTTATTCAGAAATATCTTGAAGTTCATTTTTAAACGAATTGGCAAGTACCTTACAAGCCCAGATATAAAATGGAAAAGTTAGCTCAAATGGGACCTTTAACTAACGTTCTTAAACAATGAAGCACACGAAATTAGGGTAATTATCCTGCATTCCCACTTTTTTGCAATCGTATGTTTGCAAGGCCACAAAATCTACCATCACAATCGTACAACTACTGTGCAAAATTTGGGTGAAACGGATTACCTAAGTTGGCGCAGTATCAAGAGATAAGCCAAAACTATGCACCTCATACCTCGTGTTGGCAACGGCAGAAGTATGGAAACATACACGTATATAAGTGTAGAAGATTATTTCTCTACATCATCAGAACTCGTGGCTAGGGTTAAAGGTGCATATGGAGGAGTTTTTTTTTAAACACGTGGCCTTGATTCCAACCAACCAAGTCATGCTTACAATGTCATTCCTTTCTTCATCTCTTGCAACTCTTCGAAGTTGTAATTCTTGGGGTTGCAAGTGCGAATTTTGAGCGTGGAATCCCAGGTGCTTTGCTAGGCATTTGGGGGATTTTTCATGACTAAATTCTAAGTATTTGCTTCCGAGTCTCGCCTTCCAATAATTTATGTCTCTGCCTAGTTTCCTGATGTTTAACGCTGAAGATATTGGTGACAAGTGACAGTCCAGGAATGTGGGGTCTGCTGTTTTTTTCATTGCCCCACACTAAGATTTCTCCTGTATCGTGGGTGCGTTTAAAACATTTAAACTCGCATACACAAACAGCCAGACCCGGAACAACTATCTGTAGGTCATACAAATATTTGTTACGTGCGGGGATCGATACCACGACACGTAGCGCAGCAGTCGATCGCTCAGCCACTGCGCCAACCGTTTCGCTTAGGTAGGGATTAAATCTTGCGAGATGTTTTTTTATCACTAACTTTGTGTTATGGTATCGCTTAGAAACATGCTTAAAGTTAGGTTAACTATGCTTACGAGCTCAGTATCGGAGGGTCCGGTTCCATCTGCTCGAACTGTATGATCTCTTCGAAGGACCTCTCGTACCACTGATTCACCAGCCCGACTGACGGCATCCGTAGCAGGTTCTCTGGGAGTAGCGCTATCTCTTTCATGATGTTCGCCAACCTGGAAGAAAGAAAGGGATAGATATAATTTTGTTTACTTCACTTATTTATTTATATATGTACACACAAAACACATTTGGATAAAAATCATACAGAGAAGAGAGCAAAACGGTCCTGTTCAGATCTATATCCTTACTAATATTATAAAAGACAAAGTGAGTTTGTTTGTTACGTCTTCACGCCTACATTGCTTAACCGATTTTGATAAATTTTGGTACAGAGATAGTTGGGACCCTGGAGACGGACATAGATAACTTTTTATTTGAAAAAGTGAGAAATGAGGGATAAAGAGGGGAGAAAAGAGAAAACTTAGCTTTGCTATTACAATAAATAAGGCGCTAGGGCAAAAACTACAAGTAGCAGGTACATGCAAATGAGGAAAGGGGAACTGTGTTACCTCGAATTAAACGAGAGTAAAACCGCCCGCAAAAGCTAGTGTGTTTATATTTTTGAAAAGTTTCTGGTATTTGCTTTCCAGTCAGTTCTTTGCTTGGTAATTGTAGCTGTTGTGATTGGTTGATAGAAATAACACAGACAATTGTAGCAATTCAAATTTCATTCTAGAACAGCTTAGATTAAACAGGGTTTTAGAACAGAGTAAGCAATTATGAGAAAAGGAAGGTACCTACAAATAATTTACGATTTTCTTTGAACCTTTGATCGTATAGGAAAAAACAGATATAATCAGTACACATATTGATAAAATCTAAAAAAAAATTGTAGCGAAGAATCCCTATAGCTCGAATCCTTACTCATATTAAAAAAGCGAAAGCGAGTTTGTTTTTTTTTTTTAAAGTGGGATGTGAGGCAGAAACAGGGAAGAAAAGGGAAAACTTAGCGTTGCTATTACAAATCAATAAGGCGCAAGGGGAACTGTGTTACCCCGAATTTAACGCGAACGAAGCCGCGGGCAAAACCTAGTACATAATAAATTTGTTGTTTTACAATTATATTTACTGAATATTTATAGTTTATGGCTGCAAACACATAACATTTCACCTTGGAACTATTTCTGTGTGTGCACGTTATTGCAACATCCTGAAGTTAATAAGGAAACAAACATTATCTGTACATAGACGGCTTGTGTAACGTGGTTAGTCATTATTTTATGTTTAATGATATTATAACAATACTACCTTTTGCTCGCGGCTTCGCTCGCGTTAAATTCGGGGTAATACCTGTAGTGTTTGCCCTTGCGCTTTATTTATTGTAATAGCAAAGCTATGTATTCCCTTTCCTTCTCTCGTTCTCACACTTTTAATAAAAAAAATAGCCTGTGTCCGTCTCCAGGGTCCCAACTATCTCTGTTCTAATAAAAACATCATCTGCATTCATCAAAATCGCTTTAGCCATTTCGGCGTGAAGAGGTAACGAACAAACTCACTTTCGCTTTTATAATATTAGTAAGGATTGTTCGTCCCGCCTACTGAGCATAAGGTCCCTAGGTTTGATTCCCAGGGTAAAGTATTATTGTTTTCCGTCACGAATTTCTTAGTAACTCGACAACAAAGTGATTCTATAAGGGTTCCGTGTTTTCCTTTTGAGGTACGTAACCCTAAAATTCACGGATTAAAATACAAAATCTAAATATTTTGCGCACGTTGTAAGACACGGCGTGGGCCATACGATGTCTTGACGTTGGTGTTATCGTTATGTTATGCTATTATCACAGATTACACGATATAACGATACAGGCCTTGATTGACTTGTAAACAATGTGTCATAGCGGTTATTTTTTACACGGATGAGTAAACGCCATGTTTCTTCTTTTGCCCTTTTTTTAAGAACGTGGGGCAACGCACACTAGGAATTTCTCCTGCATTATGAGTGCGTTTACAAAAAATTAAAATCACATACACAAACAGCCAGACTCGAAAGAAATATCTGTAAGCCATACAAATATTTGTTCCGTGCGGGGATCGACCCCGCGATTCGCAGCGCAGCAGTCGCTCGCTCAACCTTGCTGTCCTTTACCGTTGTCCCTCTCGGGGCCGCGGGATCTTTTTTCAATAACCCGCAACCCCGGAAGGTGGTGGCCCTTGCAAGCCCCTCGGCTTTGCTGACATCTCTTTGAGGAGCGCGTAGAACACGAACGTGCCACTCATGTCACTAGACGGACGGACAGGTAATCCCAAGATTTGAGGCATATTTATTTACTAGCTGTTCCACGCGGTTTCACCCACGCTGCTCAGCACCTGTTGGTCGTAGCGTGATGTTATATAGCCTATAGCCTCCCTCAAGAAATGGACTATCCAACACTAAAAGAATTTTCCAATTCCAACCAGAAGTCCCTGAGATTAGCGCGTTCAAACAAACAAACAAACTCTTCAGCTTTATAATATTAGTATAGATTAAAAAGGTCACTAAAAGCATATCCACATTATTATTTCACTGTATAAAATCAGTGTAAGTACATAAATAACACTACCTAATTCCGATCTCTGCTACCCTACCATGACGTCTTAAAACTTATTCCACTGAGGGAAAGAGACGGCGGCGCGGCGCTAGACACCCTGTATAGCTTTGTCTCTTTCCCTCATGAAATAAGAATGGAATAAGTTCTGCTTTAACATGTCATGGTAGGCCTACAGATCATTACACTTAACCAAATCGATTATTTTATTGTTAAAAATAAGTAATACGGATTTGGTGATTGTTTTAATTGGCTTAACGACATCTGGTAAGTAAAACTAAGTACCTGAAGGGCTACTATGACATCTTATAGCAATTCTTATTCTACTGAGGGAAAGAGATGGTGCTAGACACCGTGTATAGCTCTGTCTCTTTGACTCAGTGGAATAAGAATTGCTTTAAGAGGTCATAGTAGGGTAGCTGTTATTCACAGAGTTACTTGAAATAGCGTCTTGACAGTTGTAATCATAACGTTATGCTATCACAGATTATACGCGATACACATAACACCGACAAGGACCTTGAATTAACATATAGACAATGTGTCACCGTGGTTGAGGTACAGGGTATAAGCAGAAGCAAATTTTTGATTGAAATGCTGACCAACGGACAAGCATTCTCCATGCTGTTCATTTTGTCAATGGACGGAAAGCGAGACGAAGGCCAAAGACAAGATGGATGGATTGTGTAAAGAATGACATGAAGGAGAAAGAGTAAATGATGCCGTGTCGTTTGATAGGGGAGAATGGAAGAAGAAAAAGTGTTGCACCGACCACAAATAGAATGGGGCAAGGTGATGATGCCGTTGTTTGGCCAGTGGTTGCCAGCGCGTCTGCTCTATGACAACAGTCACATGGTTTTAATACAACTGGCAAAATATGGGTGTTCATAAGTACGCACGACGTCTAATCAAGTTAAAAACAGTATAAGCGGATCCCTCACTATTCAGAAAATGTATGCAAAGTGAGGCCATGTTTTACTGCAATTGTATTGCGCTCGCGTTAAATTCGGGGTAACACAGTTCCCCTTGCGCCTTATTGATTTGTAATAGCAATGCTAAGTTTTCCCTTTTTTCCCAGTTTCTCCCTCACATCTCACTTTTTGTTTTAAAGTTAAAAAAAATATCTATCTGTCTACTTTTCTTCTCTCATTCTCCCTAATTTCTATTTTTTTGTTTATGTCCGTTTCCTGGTTCCCAACTATCTCTGTACCAAAATTCATCAAAATCGGTTTAGCCATTAAAGCGTGAAGAGGTAACAAACAAACTCACTTTCGCTTTTATAATATTAGTGAGGTGGTGCAGTGTATACCTCTATCTAATGCTACGGGGATACCAGTGCTTCACATAAATGATGTAACTATGATCTTGTAAAACTATTATAGTTAAAAGAGTCTCTATGGAGTTTCTCGCCCATTCTTCTCCATAGAGATCAACGCTTTGGAATGGGTAATTACAGTACTTTCACAAGTTATTATGCCTTGTGACTGGGACTGTAGTTTCATTTTGTGTCTTGACATTTAAAAGTGCCTGTAATCGTCTAATTGAAATATCTAATATGTTAAAATTCTCGTGTCACAGTTTTCGTTCCCAAACTCCTCCGAAACGGCAGGACTGATTTAAACGAAATTTTGTGTACATATCGGGTAGGTCTGAGAATCGGTCAACATCTATTTTTCATACGCCTAAGTGAGCAGCGGGTGAAATCGCTGGGCACAGCTAGTATAGGTATATTTTCTAATTTTTTGTTTACTTTTTGGTCCTGTGCGAGTCAAATGATTTGCATAATATGTGGAAAAAAAGATTCTGTAATATAATTAACGACCACATGCAAAACACGTGCGATTCACGCGTCGGTACCAAATCGCTTCCGCGTCATCACTCTGTCCTCACCTTAACATACATACATTATCTCAAGGCTCTGCGCGAACCTTCCAGATATTATCGGAACACTTTATATACCCCACGTTGTGTCAGATATAATGATAGGCAGATTTTATATAGGCTTATCAATGTATGGATTATTTTATTGACATGCCACAGATATCAATGCGGAAAATTGGGTCAGATTAAATCTTTTGTCAAAATATATGACAATGCGTTTTATTTACAAGCTTATACATATAGTTCGTTGTAATTTTTTTTAAAATAAAAGTTTGTTTTTAAAAACATTACGTAATCTTAGTTTGATTTGACTGAAAAGACTTGGCGTTTTCTTTTCGTTTCTTTTATTCATAGGATAATAATACTACTACTTGATAATTACTAGTTGCTAAATTTAAATTAATAAAGATTATTAAAAAACCGGCCAAGTGCATGTTAGACTCGCCCACAGCGGGCCTGTGGGCGGTGAGCAATGGGTAGTTCACCGTCCGTCCGTCGATTGACGACAGGCCGTGTCGACGGCGCGTTCGTGTTTCACGCGCGCCTAAAAGAGAGTCAGCAAAGCAGAGGGGCTTGCCAGAGCCTCCGCCTGCCGGGGTTGCGGGTTGTTCGAAAGAGATACCGCGGCCTCGGAACGTAAAGGGCAACAGAAGGAACATGGGTGGGTTTTAGTCAGTACAAGTCTGACATGCCCCTCCGCCCAGAGCGGGGGCAGTCATTGGATGATTTCCCAGCCGAAAAAAAAAAATAGACTCGCCCACAGAGGGTTATGTATCATTATTATCAATAACACTGTATGGCAATGCATAATATTAAAAAAGTAAAAATCCTACTTTCAAGAAGTTTTATTTGTTTGTTCAAAAATTTCAGTGGCGTTATGGTATAAGTACCATAACGCCACTGAACTTAACAGATAATAAAACGTTCATAAACAATGCCATTGTGAGCATTTGTTGTTGAATGCTAAAACAAACACAGGTTTTACGCTTTATGATCTGCTTAATTTCATATAATCCCCGTTTACACACGTTTTTAACTCTCTTTTTACGGAATCAAGTGCCAGCTGGGATTTTACTTAACTGGCCAATGAGAATTTATCTCATACTAGGTGTGCCCCGCAAACGTTGCAATGCAATTTTTCTACCTTTCTACCCAAACTACACAAAAACCTATACTGCCTTTAGTTTTTTTTTCGCGACATAAAAAACGTCCTAGGACATCAACGAATATTTAAAAAAAGAATTGGTAAAATTGGTCAAGGCGTTGTTGAGTTAAGCCCTTACCAACACATTTTGCGATTCATTTTTATATTATAGAAGACTAGCTGTGCCCAGCGGGTTCACCCGCTGCTCACTTAAGGGTATGAAAAATAGATGTTGGCCGATTCTCAGACCTACCCGATATGTACACAAAATTTCGTTTAAATCTGTCCAGCCGTTTCGGAGGATTATGGGAACGAAAACTGTGACACGAGAATTTTATATATTAGATAGCTTTCGCCCGCGGCTTCGCCCGCGTTATATTTGGGGTAACACAAGTCCCCTTGCGCCTTATTGATTTGTAATAGCAACGCTAAGTTTTCCCTTTTCTTCCCTCTTTCTCCCTCACATCCCACTTTTTTCAAAAAAATATAAGCCTATGTCCGTCTCCTGGTTCCCAACTATCTCTGTACCAAAATTCATCAAAATCGGTTCAGCCATTAAAGCGTGAAGAGGTAACAAACAAACAAACAAACAAATAAACAAACAAACAAACAAACTCACTTTCGCTTTTATAATATTAGTAAGGATTAACGAATTTGGGTTAACTCCTTTTTAACTGCCAGGGTAGCTCCTACCGGGGTTGCGGGTTGTTCGAAAGAAATAACACAAAGGACACAAGGAACATGACACAAATGTCTTTTTTTGGTATTGTTCGTTGTATCGTTGAGCTCCTTGAGTATAAGTCGAGCTACACGATAACTGACAAATGCTTGCACTGCCTGGACAGGTCCACTCAATCTGTGTGAAAAGACATTTTCAGACCCTAATCTGCATGGTTCTCATGTAAGTTGACCAAGATTTTTGTTAGGACCTTATAAGAGACCTCTCAATTTGTTCGGCTGTTTCTTCTCAGACGATTTTTTTTCAATTTTTCTGTAACAGGCGCAACTTTCAAACTTCCTCTAATATACTAATTACTTACTTTATCCATTATTGTCACTGTACTCATCCATCTCAACATTCTCATCTCCGCTACATGCAATCGTTTTTCATCCACCAGTTTTTACAATACCAGGGGCCTAAGTCTGCTATTACGATAGTGTCAAAATGGTCGATCACCGATCGCATAATGGTTGATTTTGATAATTTTGGTAATCTACTACATACTAAACTTGTCAAAATCAACCATTATGCGATCACGGACTTGTATAAATAAAATGTAAAAAATACTATAGTATATTTACCTGACTGGCAGCTCTTTCCGCAGAAAGAGGAATGATTTACTTTCGCAAGCATTTAAACCTGAAACAATAAAAAAAACAGTTATTACTTAAACAATAATGGTTTATAATAGGTTAACGCACACACACATATTTTTCTTGTATCACTATCGTCTACATTTCGTTCTCATTATCTCAAAAGAAAAATTGGTTATATTCTTCAGATAAGTCTTTTGAAGTTTGTATACTTAGTAATGAAAACCGGAGGGCGTGTTTGTGGCTGCCAAATAAGATAATAATATGAATTACGTTACAATTCGTAAAATTTCCGCTTTAATATTCGCTGCGTCTGTAACCATTTTACGAATTATAACGTTTTTCGTATTATCCATACTATAATCCTTACTAATATTATAAAAGCGAAAGTGAGTTTGTTTGTTACCTCTTCACGCTTTAATGGCTACACCGATTTTGATGAATTTCGGTACAGATATAGTTGGGAACCAGGAGACGGACATACGCAATTTTTTTTTAAAAGAGGGAAGAAACGGGAAAACATAGCGTTGCTATTACTAATCAATAAGGCGCTACCGAATTTAACGCGAGCGAAGCCGCGGGCAAAAGTTAATAATTTTATAAATGGTAAAGTGTATGTGTATGTCTGTTTGCTTATCCGTCTTTCACGGCGAAATGAAGCGACGAATTGACATGTTTTTTTAAGTGGAGATAGCTAAATAGATAAAGAGTGAAATAGACCACATTTTGTCTATTTCTAACCCCCCACTTCCCTTAAATGGGGGGCGGTGAACGCGAGCGAAACCGCGGGCATAAGCTAGTACCTAATATATAGGATCACTTTAAAAATACATTATCTATGAAAATTGCAATTGTCTGACTATCACAGTTTATGAGATACAGCCTGGTCATAGACGGACAGGCGGACACTTTTTGGGTACGAAACTCAAAAAGGCGACAGTTTATGTACACACGACGACAGATCAACCTATACAAAACCAGTTTATACGGATCTCTCATTGTACTTGAAATCTATGGTGTACACACGGCAACAGATCAACCTATACAAAACCAGTTTATGCGGATCTCTCATTGTACTTACTTGAAATTTATGGTGTACACACGGCGACAGATCAACCTATACAAAACTAGTTTATGCGGATCTCTCATTGTACTTGAAATTTATGGTGTACGATCCGTTGTTGAGAGAGCAGCATAAACTGGTTTTGTATAGGTTGATCTGTCGCCGTGTGTACGATCCGTTGTTGAGAGAGCAGCGTAAACTGGTTTTGTATAGGTTGATCTGTTGCCGTGTGTACGATCAGTTGTTGAGAGAGCAGCATAAACTGGTTTTGTATAGGTTGATCTGTCGTCGTGTGTACGTAGGTATGTAATATCTACAAAACAAACTAACGTCACATTCAAAACATAATGCCATTAACCTTTATCATTTGTCATTGGCAAAAAAACCCAATCTAAATTATTATCACAGCTTTCGGTACAAATATTTTCTTTATTTTAGTTAAATTGTTTGATAACATAAACCCAACGAAATACCACATCCTTATTGTGTAACACTATCGCTTTCCATTTCATTTTGACGGTTGATGTTCATAGCCATTGCAACTGTCAAAATGAAAGTGATGGCAACTGTCAACTGTAAAACGTATAAGTTTAGAAATTATCTTCCCTTATTTGTTACTTGTCTCAACGCAAGTTTTTATAGTTCACTCTCCGTGGGTTGCAGTTGCAGTGGACACAACCACGTACATTTTCTTACAAAGCAAAGCTTAATACACGTGCGTAGCCTCTCCGTGCACCGCGGTGAGCCCGCGACTTTAAGTACAAAATGTAACCTCATTTAGTGGGCAAAATGCGTGGGTGGAACACGAACCCTAATTTAACAAATAGAACCTCATTTCACTGTTCATTTGTTTTAGTTAAATGATTATTTGCTAGAGGTTCGAATTCGCTATTACACCCTACAGTGCGTCACCATTTTCTGAGCCGGCGAATCGGAAAGTTGTCCACAAATTCAGCGTAAATTGGAAGTGGTTAGAGATTTATAGGCCTGCAAAATACTGATAATACACCCTTTGATTTGCCCGGGGTTGCGGGTTGTTCGAAAGACATACCGTGGCCCCAGAACATAAAAGGCAAAAGTAAGAACATGGGTGGGTTTTAGTCAGTAAAAGCCTGACACTCCTCCCCGCTTCAGCCAGCGGGGGAAGTTATTTGATGATTTCCCATATATGAAAAAAAAGGTTGTCTGGTAGAGAATGCTTTGTGGTATTAAGTTTGCCTTTGTGCTATAATTGAACATAAGTTTAAATAATAGGTCTTCCCGACGCCGACGCCCAGTCTTACCATCGAAGATGAAGAGGTCTTCTTTATGACAGTTTTAAATTCCAAGATAATATTTATCTAAAAACACTATTTCTTTAGGCAGGAAAACCTGTTTTTTTTTAAACTTATCTATACTAATATTATAAAGCTGAAGAGTTTGTTTGTTTGAACGCGCTAATCTCAGGAAGTACTGGTTCGAATTGAAATTTTTTTTAGTGTTGGATAGTCCATTTCTTGAGGAAGGCTATAGGCTATATAACATCACGCTACGGCCAACAGGAGCAGCGTGGGTGAAACCGCGAGGAACAGCTAGTCTGTTATATTGACGGCAAGGTTGGTTCAGCGGCTAAGCGACTAGCTGTTACGCCGTGTGCCGCCGGTTCGATCCCTGCATGGAATGAATAAATGTACGGGCTACAGATAGTCGTTTCGGGTACAAACTTCCTACTAATATTACAAATGCAAATGTTTGTGAGGATGAATGGATGGATGTATGTATGGATGTTTGTTAATCTTTCACGTCAAAGCGGCTGAACGGGTATTAATGAAATTTGGCACAGAGTGAGATTATAGTCTGGAATAGCATATCAATTTTTTTTCCGATCATCACGCGGGCGAAGCCGCGGGCGCCAGCTAGTTAAACATAAGTGGCAAAAGGTGGGTATCTCTGCCTAACCCTTCTGGAATCATAGGCGTCATAATATGTGTTACATACTTGTTTAAAGTTCATTCCAAGATTATTCTTACTTCAATCGGTCAACAACAACTTGTTTTGAAACCTAGTTATCAAACCACAGATAATAAATGTAATATTAAAAACAAGTTTTGTATTCAGCATTGATGTTTGACAGTAGACACACCTACGTTTTACTTATCTAGACTAGTTTTGTTTAATGATTTAATAATTGAAACAACTATTAAAATGTTTTCGCTGTAGCATGGTGCGGGGTGATTATTGTTGTAGATATTTATGGAATGTATTGCTATTAATAACCCTTAACTATTATAGTACTAACTTTCGCCCGCGGATTCGCTCGCGTTAAATTCGGGGTAACACGGTTCCCCTTTCCTGATTTTCAGGTACGTGCTACCTGTAGTTTTGGGAAAAATGGGATTTCATCAAATAACTTACCGTGCTTGGGGGGGGGAGGGAGTGTCAGTCTTGTACTCTCTAAAACCCACCCATGTTCCTTCTATTGCCCTTTATGTTCCGGGACCGTGGTATCTCTTTCGAACAACCCGCATATTTCATAGTTGCCTCAACTTGAATTGCTCTATGTGCAAAGCCTCTTATACTCTGAGTGATAAGGTTGAAAAGTGGTCAGGTGTCGGTGTCCTTGATGGTACTCATCACAGAACACAACATTGTTGGTACTAAAAGTTCTAGTCACGTCCTAACTGCAAACATGAGTGAAGTTGTCTATAAGGAACTGTGTTTGTACAGTCAAACATGGTTCCTTGATACCTACTGTAAATTGGCTTAAGGCGAGGTTTCCACGTGCGCTTCAAAAAGATGTCAGCAAAGCAGAGGGGCTTACCACGGCAAACATGAGTGAAGTCGTCTATAAGGAACTTTGTTTGTACTGTCAAAAAAATATCTTGATACCTATTGTAAATTGGCTTAAAGCGAGGTTTCCACGTGCGCCTCAAAGCAGAGGCCAGGGCTACCGCCTGCCGGGGTTGCGGCCTGTTCGAAAGAGATACCGCGGCCCCGGACCATAAAGGGCAAAAGAAGGAATATGGGTGGGTTTCAGTTAGTAGTAAAAGTGTGAGACTCCCCACCGCTCCGCCCAGAGCAGGGGAAGTTATTTGATGATTTCCCATTTGTAAGAATAAGCCTTTGTTGCTGTAAAACTAAGGGAATACCAAAGAAACGATGAATGGACTGTGTGAAGAATGATAAGCTATAGCACGGCCAACGAGAAGCGATACCAAATGTGAACAAAACCCATGCTAAAACCCCATCTAAAATGGCCGCCCGAATGTTGGCGAACCCGTCTTAACGTTGTCATGTTTTTGCCGGGAGAACGAGACATTACGACAAAGGCACAAGATGGAAAGAGCTAAATATTAGATTGTCAACGCAACAGTTGTTCTTTAGGTTAATGACCTTTCGTATCGCTTCTCGTTGGCCGTACTATAGAAAGGATGTGACTGTTAAGATGACGAGTCAAAAAACCACAAAAGCTATTTTTTTTTTCACATAGGCCTACATGGGCACTTATAAAACGTCGAGAAAAGATGCACGGTTCGGTTTGGTCGTTTCCTATGGAGAAGAACCGACAAGAAACTCCATGGTTTCTCTTTTAAAATCATTTGGTTTTACAATGTTGTTGTTACAGCGTTAGCACTTAAGTATGAGAGGACAGCGTGGGTCCGACAATTAGTCATTGCTTACTTTATAAAACGTAAAATAACATCAAAGAATTTACTTATAATAAAGCGTTATAGAGAACAGTGGAAGAAAAAGACATACTTGCAACGATTCCAAATTAATTACTTAAAGAAGCAAGATGACGACGCAGACGAAGGCGCGTGCAAAAGGTATCCTTATTACTAATATGTATTATAAGAGCGAAAGTGAGTTTGTTTGTTTGTTACGTCTTCACGCCTAAATTGCTAAGTCGATTTTGATGAATTTTTGTACAGAGATAGTTGGGACCCTGGAGACGGGTGCGTTGCTTTATTTTGATAGCTAAGTTTTTATTTTTTGAAACGTTTCATCGCTTCTAATAATTTCTCCTGTATCGTGAATAGCAAGCAGCCATAACCGAAACAACTGCCTGTAGATCGCATAAATATTCCCAGCGGGAAGGTAGGGGACCCGCAGTCGACTACCCCGTCAACAGACTTGGGGGCACCCCGACTCGGATAGATTTAGGTTAGAAGGAGGTGGCGGGGTCATAGTGAGCGGGCGAAGCGAGCGAACATCATGAGAGTGGTAGTAGAACTGTTTGTAAATCTAATTAATTCGACGGTCGAACATTATGAGGAAAAAAATTCTCCTTAGTTCGACGGTCGAACAACTGAGAAAAAAAAACCTCACTAGTACGGCCAACGAGAAGCGATACCAAATGTAAACAAAACCCATGCTAAAACCCCATCTAAAATGGCCGCCCGAATGTTGGCGAACCCGTCTTAACGTTGTCATGTTTTTGCCGGGAGAACCAGACATTACGACAAAGGCACAAGATGGAAAGAGCTAAATATTAGATTGTCAACGCCACAGTTGTTCTTTAGGTTAATGACCTTTCGTATCCCTTCTCGTTGGCCGTACTTTAGTTCCACGATCGAAGTAATGGGAATGAACGCCAGCCGATCACTCAGCCAAAACGCCTGCTGTCAGTTTAAATCAGTATAATTTCATATATAAACAATACACAACAATATACAATACAAAATATCAATGACCACATCATGTCGTTGCATCGATTGCATAACAAATTAGCATGATTATCGTTTATATGGGGACCTAATCACCTTGAGACCGCGGCGGAATTTATTGATTTACTACCTTTTGCACGCGTCTTCGTCTGCTTCTTCAACTAATTCCTTTCGGGTCGTTGCAGTATGTCTTCTTCTTCCACACTTCCCTATAACTCTTTATTATTAGTAGAGTAGCTTATACCCGCGGTTCGCTCGCGTTAAATTCGGGGTAACACAATTCCCCTTTCCTGATTTACAGGTACCTGCTACCTGTAGTTTTTGCATTTGCGCCTTACTGATTGTAATAGCAAAGCTACGTTTCCCTTTTCTTGTCACTTCCTCCCTCATAAAAAAATAGCCTATGTCCGTCTCCAGGATCCCAACTATCTTTGTACTAAAATTCATCAAAATCGGTTTAGCCATCACAAAAAAACTCACTTTCGCTTTTTTAGTAAGGATGTTCTCACTCGTGAAGTCGTGACCTCAATTTGTATATTTTTTTAATTGAGTTGTTTAGTAACACAAACATCACCAGCGGGAATCGTAAATGGTCAAAACTATGAGTCATTTAACGAAAAAAAAAGGAGATCCGAAACAATATCTAACAATAAAAGTAGTTAAATATATAAATTACTAACTGTGCCCAGCGGTTTCACCCGCTGCTCGGTTAGGGGCATGAAAAATAGATGTTGGCCGATTCTCAGACCTACCCGATATGTACACAAAATTTCGTTTAAATCGGTCCAGCCGTTTCGGAGGAGTATGGAAACGAAAACTGTGACACGAGAATTTTATAAATTAGATTATGTAATAGAGTTGACCTCTAATCGTCCATATTACGAACTTCGTCGTTTCTGGGAAAACCAAAATGGATGACATTAAGAATATTTTTATTTTCTTTATGAATAACCTTTTCCTTTGTTGTTAAGAACTCAGAAATTCATCACCCCCTGAAGTTGAGTACAGTAAAGGACGAAGTAGGAGGGCCTTTGCATAGGGCAAAGGCATACAAAAAACGTCTTTAACACCATTTGAATCCACTAGCAGTACAGCTTACAATTCCTGACACCCTGAATCGCCTGAAAAGACGTAAAATACTGAACCTGGACTGCCTACAATATGGATGGATTGTGTGAAGAATGATATGAAGGAGAAAGGAGTAAATGATGCCGTAACGTCTGATAGGGGAGAATGGATGAAAAAAACGTGTTGCGCCGATCCCAAATAGAATGGGATAAAGGCAGGGAATTATGACTGTTTGTCTCTGCATCTAATATATAAAATTCTCGTGTCATAGTTTTCATTCCCATACTCCTCCCAAACGGCTGGACCGATTTAAACGAAATTTTGTGTACATATCGGGTAGGTCTGAGAATCGGCCAACATCTATTTTTCATACCCCTAACTTAGCAGCGGGTGAAACCGCTGCGCACAGCTAGTTACTTATAAAGGTTGTCTGACTCTGTGCTTGTAGTGTTAAATAATTAACTGTCCTTCAAGTTGGTAACATCATATCAATAATATACCAAAACCGACTTTTAAATAAACCCAATTTTAGCCAATAAACATACACTATAAGTGGGCGTGGTGACAATGACGTTTACAACTACCAATGTATTTAAACAGCCTGAATGATTCAACAAAAAAAACACGTTTCATTATGAAATCGTCAAGCACTCGTAATTCAAAACCACAAAGTGACATTTATTTTAATTTGTAAATCAACATAACCTCTTCAACAATAGTACTACTGATAAATAATGGATAACGATCGTAGGTACATATTTGAATAATTAACTTTCAGAATTTATTTACAAACAATATGAAACTAGTACAATTACATTTTTCAATATGCTTTTATTTCCTACTAGCTTTTACCCGCCGCTTCGATCGCGTTAAATTCGGGGTAACGCAGTTCCCCTTTCCTGATTTACAGGTACCTGATCCCTGTAGTTTTTGCCCTTGTGCCTTATTGATTGTAATGGCAAAGCAAAATTTTCCTTTTTCTTCCCTCATTTCTCAGGTATTAAACGCAACAACACGATACAGGAGAAATTCCTAATGTGGGGCAACGATTTATTTAAAAAAAAACAGTACCCTGCGTACATTATTATATTGAATACGTTTTAAGCAGAATAATAAATTGGAATACTTTAAATTGCAACCGTACTTCGAACAACAATAAAAGAAAACTCAGTTCTTTCAACAAAAAGCAATACCATGCCAACAATTCCATTCATTTTGATTTAATACCTGTTTGTTTTCTTATCCATATTTTTATCCAATAAAATAGTTTTGCTTTACTTGCTTATTCCCGATTACAACGACAAATTAATTAATCCTTACTAATATTATAAAAGCGAAAGTAAGTTTGTTTGTTTGTTACCTCTTCACGCTTTAATGGCTAAACCGATTTTGATGAATTTTGGTACAGAGATAGTTGGGAACCAGGAGACGGACATAGGCTAATTTTTATTTAAAAAAAGTGGGATATGAGGGAGAACGAGGGAAGAAAAGGGAAAATTTAGCGTTGCTATTTCAAATCAATCAGGCGCAAGAGCAAAAACTGCAGGTCTGCTTGGTGTGTTATACAAAATTTAAGGCGAGCGAAGCCGCGGGCGATAGCTAGTAGCTTATATATCTCTATCTCTTTCTAAAATCCGAGCTAATCGGACAACGCACTTTGCACCGACATGCGGCATAGTTTATAAACATAGGTGTCCTTCAAATCGAGACACAAGATGGCGGTCCAAAGTCTAGTCAGCTGTTCACGGATAGTTTTGGCGCGAACTGGAAAGTTGCCATGGTTTATACTGGTTTATTATAGTGTTTTGGTTAATATTTTTAGACGCGTATCTAACGTTAATTACATGAGAAAATTGCGTGAATTTAGGCAGCTATTTTCGAGCGAGTGTTTTTTTTTTACTTTATTGGTTGCATTTGGCCGTACCCAGCCTGATGTGGCTTAAAACCGATTCGTTCGAACTTTGAAGTGATCCAGATTATAATGATCAGGGAGTTAAATGTTACGAGCCTAAAAAATCAAATAAGGCTCGAGATTTTATAAACAAAGAGGAACAAGATCAAACTTTATATGTAGTAAGACCAGTCTAGAATAACTATACAGAAAAAGGGACTTGAAAAATTTATTGATTGATGATTGATTGATGAGATAGATGGGGTTTAGTATACAAAATATTTCTCAATTCATTTTTTTTCATTTCTCAATTCATTTTGTCTTTTAAAGTGAAGTGAACTGATTTCCAAGATACAGGTTCTTTACCTAGTTTGGAAGTCAGACGCTCATTTAGTTTTTAACAGCCTTTTATATTACAACACCGTGTAGTCATATTTTGTACTAGGCTATATTCTGCTGATTCCAATAAACGATTATTATTATAATATGTCAGCTGTTCTTTTACCCTCAACATTCTAATTTGCCTGTCACAATTTACTGGTTCGCCAATATATCTTTGGATATTACAATAAGTACAGTAAAAAAGAAAACTTAGTAAAACCAGGGGGTCTGAAATGGTCGCTTTAGCAGAATCATATTCCTTAGGTACCTACTTAATATTATAAAAGCGAAAGTGAGTTTCTTTGTTTGTTACGTCTTTACACCTTAATGGCTAAAGCAATTTTGATGAATTTTGGTACACAAATAGTTGGGACCCTGGAGACGGACATTCGCTATTTTTTCAAAGTGAGAAATGAGGGAGAAAGAGGATAGAAAAGGGAAAACTTAGCATTTCTATTACAATAAATAAGGCGCAAAGGCAAAAACTACAGGTAGCAGGTATCTGTAAATCAGGAAAGGGGAACTGTGTTATCCCGAATTTAACGCGAACGAAGCCGCGGGCAAACCTACCTAAAGCAATTAAACGTCAAGACAATTAAACATGTTGATAACGGAATAATTAGTAATTCCTCTGAACTAAAAAAAAACTAGTAATCACGTAACTTGTTTTTCCCAGACATAGGTACAATGTCAGTCTTAATAAAACGTTCTAGAATATACTAAAGTGCTGATTGATCGTAATTCTTGAATGGACGTAGGAATGATCTCACTACTCTTCAAAACGTTACCGTGCATTGGAGCATGCTGTTAGTTACGGTTGACAAACAGATACTAAAAGCAATCGTTTTTCTTTCTGAATAATATTTCGCAGTTCAACCTAGGACGTTGGCGATTCCTGTAGATGCCTTAAAAATTAAGATCTCTAGCCAGGGCAAAAAACCTTCCAAACTAAGCAACTACACGTTAAGGGCACTCCCTGTGTGGTACGAGCCTCAGCTTAGGGCGTCGCTAAGGGAGGACAGCAAGGGACGGACTGAATCTGAGTGATCACACACTAAAAGCAATTGCACAGTGCGACCAACTTTTATGTGAAGGCGGGAAAACAAGAAACTAAATTAAATGTGATATTGTTTGACATATCGATGCAAATTTTAATGAAAAGCGACGCTAACTTGAAATGAACACTTAAAGTGGTCAACATAAGGTCTATAATGGTTACTGTTGAGTCCAGAAGTCATTAAATAACCACAGACTGTCAGACTTACTGACTAAAACCCATCCACGTTCACTCTTTTTCGGAAAATACAGGATCATAGAAAAGTGCGATAACCATAACCTTACCTCATCTTGTAGCACAGAATCAGACTTTTGCCTTAAAACCTAGCATATTCTACAAATGCTAGGTGCACGATGTAGACCAATAGGTTCCAGGTTTGCTAGTTGTTCGAAAGAGATACCGCGGCCCCGGAACATAAAAGACAAGAGAAGGAACATGGTTTTGCGTCAGGAAATCTGGCAATACGGGGAGTATTGCCAGATTTGCTCCGCCAAAGAAGATCTGAAGGGCTACTATGACATCTTATAGCAATTCTTATTCCACTGAGGGAAAGAGATGGTGCTAGACACCCTGTATAGCTCTGTCTCTTTCCCTCAGTGGAATAAGAATTGCTTTGAGAGGTCATAGTAGGGTAGCTGGTTCTTCTAACCTGACAGACAGATGTGTTGCTGGGGAGTTTGTTCCGCCACTTCTTCTTCCCAGCTAAAACAGTAGGAAGTGGCGAAGGGCAGGGCGTTTTTGTGGGACTGTCTCTTGTAATCTGACGTTCAAAAAGTGCTGATTATCAGCCTAATTTGAATAAATGACTTTTGATTTGATTTGAAAAAAAAAAGAAGTTATTTGATAATTTCCCATCCACAAAAAGACCAATAGGTTGTATAGTAAATTTATCATGATCGAATTATTTGTCGTACATCGTGCCAATAGTTATACGAGTGTCAGTTGGCGACGTGCCGAAGACATAACACGAAAGCTGTTGGGATTTCCGCAATGATCCAGAATAAGTACCTGCTTTAGTTTCATGAACAAGGTTGTTTAAAACCTTTGAGAAATTGTGTTCAGTGTATCTTACTAATATAGTTCACTAGCTGTTCCACGCGGTTTCACCCACGCTGGTCAGCACCTGTTGGTCGTAGCGTGATGTTACATGTATAGCCTTTAGCCTTCGTCAAGAAATGGACTATCCAACACTAAAAGAATTTTCCAATTCCAACCAGTAGTCCCTGAGATTAGCGCGTTCAAACAAACAAACAAACTCTTCAGCTTTATAATATTAGTATAGATTTATTGGTTTTTCTTACATATGATTACATTTTTAAATATTTCTTAATAAAAAAAGCATAAAAAACATTTAAAAATATAAAAATAGTAGCCCACCGGTATCGGGAACAGGATCCAAGCTACCGGCGGTCAGGGCTCCAGAGAAAGGAACCTCCTAACAATACGAGCCGTGTCCAGGAGTACCGCTTTCTGTATCAAGCCTTTGATACAGCTGCCTAACAAGAGCCTTCTCAGGTGTTGGTCGAGGTTCTTGTCAATTAAGCCATTGGCTGTAACGACTATCGGCACAATGATCGCTGAGTCCACGTCCCACATGTCGACAACCTCGCGAGCCAAGTCAATATATACTTTACAAATATTATTACTATTTATTTTACAGACTACAATGTGGTCCAGTGTGTTAGTAACAATATGACTTAGCCTAAGTTAGTACTTAATAACTAGAAGATATCGAGTGCGATTAGTAAGCGCCCACATTAGCGGGCTGTCTGCCCGGTCAGCTATCGATTGTAGGATATAGTTGGGACTGCCACGCAGCCTGTGGAGTAGCGAGGCAGATTTTTTTTTGCCACAACGCATCAAAACTTACAGAGCGTGCATCAGTCATTATAAATGCGATAGTTTGTGTGAATTTAATAATTAATGAAATTGCTTACAGAGAGTTTATATCCTGAAGTCACTGTTCCTTTTATCATAATTTTATGAGCTTCCCTTATAACTAACTGAGTAGGTAAGTAAACTAATTTTAGAAGTTTAATTTGACATAGATGTTTAGTTTTAATGACATTTCCTGCTAGTCAAGCAAGGTCATGTTATTCTAATTTTCCGATTATTAAAAAAAAAAACTTGGCGTATACAAAATGTTTGGCATAAAACAAAATACATTCAATTTATAACAACATCTATTTATGTCAATAATTTTCATATTAACTGTAAAATAAGCTTACTATTATAATAACAATCGATACTCTTACTTAAGTGTGTTTTTTATTTAATACTAGCTGGCTCCAGCGACATAGCCCACGTGATATCGAAAAAAAAGTATCCTATGTGTTATTTCAGACTCTACGTCTGTGCCAAATCTCATCAAGATCCATTCAGCCGTTTTGACGTAAAAGAGCAACAAATATCCATCCATCCATCCTCACAAACATTTGCATTTATAATATTAGTAGGATAATATTTAATTTTGTTCTGCTACCCTACTATGACCTCTTAAAGCAATTCTTATTCCGCTGAGGGAAAGAGACAGATCTATACAGGGTGTCTAGCACCATCTCTTTCACTCAGTGGAATAAGAATTGCTATAAGATGTCATAGTAGCCCTTCTGTTCTGCAGCGCAATGCGTCACCAGCAGCTGTTTTTTTATTACCTTGATGTAACGTAAAAAACAAAAGCACAACGACCGCGCCGTTCTATTCTGCCAGACAGAACATTGAGGTCAAGATCAAGTTAGATCGTTGACTGATAGGACAAAACAAAACAAGGTTACAAAAATACAGTCAGTCATCTCTGATAGCTACAATCTAAGAGCAATCTTACAGTCGAAACAATAAAGATCACATTTATTAGACAGTGATGCAAAGTCAGAGGTGAAACAATTATGAACAGACTTTAATGTCTTAGCTGTCATTCGGATTTCCGCAACTAGATTTAGACAAAGATAAGCCTTATGAAAGAAGCAAGAAGGATCGATTTCAAACAAATCCCGGAGCAATATAAGTACGGAATATTTCAATTATTTTGTTTACTCCGACAAAACATTCCTAGACTTTGGCGAGCGGAAAGTTTGGATGCAGTAATTTCGAGTAGAATGATTCACGGTTGAATTTTGTTAAAATAAGAAAAGTATACATTTTATACAATATGATAGAGGAGCCCGTAGCTAAATAATAGCAGCCGTTCGGATGGATTATTGAGTTAAGCCGCGCTTGCCTAGGTTGGTCTGTGGATGGGAGACTACCAGTTACACACAGAGTTTATGGAATAAGCACGTTAAGCTGTTGGTCTCGGCTGTCATTTGTAGATCTTTGACAGTCGTAACAGATAGTCAGTGTCCCGAAAGTCTGACAACCAGTCTTACCAAGGAGTATCGCGTTACCCAGTACTAAGTGGGTTGTGGAGGTCAGATAGGCAGTCGCTCCATGTAAAATACTGGTATTCAGCTGCATCAGGATATACTGGAATCCGATCCCAATATTGTTGGAAAAAGGCTAGGCAGATGATGATAATAGGAGTAGTAAACATAAAAAGAGACGGGAGGTCTTAGTCCGGCAGTAGAGGATGGGTTATTTGTATAAACCAAGACTAAGGCGAAGTGGGACTGGGCGGGCCATGTCTGGTATATGCCCAACGAGCTGTGGGTAAAAATAATCACAATGTGGATCCCTGACGCGGCCTGACGGCGGTAGACTTTGCAGGATATCGTAGGATGAGCTGGGCCTATAGCCAAACAGCAGACGACAATCGTTATCGCTCAGCAGTCACTA
Source organism: Ochropleura leucogaster (assembly GCA_958449745.1). Classification (NCBI taxonomy): domain Eukaryota; kingdom Metazoa; phylum Arthropoda; class Insecta; order Lepidoptera; family Noctuidae; genus Ochropleura; species Ochropleura leucogaster. Next base: position 2,366,023 of record OY288227.1, read on the forward strand.
GTAGATTTTCAACTTTATTCCCCATCGCATATAGTTGAAAATTGTTGACGTGCCACAAATCTTGACGACGTAAATAATGCCCTAATGCAGGTACATAATTGGTTTACGGCTAATAATTTAGTATTAAATGGGAAAAAAACGAAGTGTATAAGATTTGCTCTACCAAATGTCAAAAACAGTGAGTGTGACATAGTATTGAATCAAGAGAAACTAGAATTCGTCGAAAAAACTGTTTTCTTGGGAATAACACTCGATTCAAAGCTACAATGGGGTCCGCATATAACATCTCTTGCAGGACGCCTTAGTTCAGCAGCATATGCTGTTAGAAAAATCCGTCAGTTTACTGATGTTGATACCGCGAGACTAGTCTATTTTAGTTATTTTCATAGTATAATGTCATACGGTATTTTACTTTGGGGACGGGCTGCAGACATCGAGTCTATATTTATTCTGCAGAAAAGAGCCATTAGAGCCATATATAACCTACGTAGGCGAGATTCTTTAAGGGAACAGTTTAAGGATATTAACATCATGACAGTACCTTGTCAATATATTTATGAAAACATCATGTATGTCAGGAAAAACTCGCATCTTTTTAGTAAAAGAGGTGACAGACACAATTATAATACTAGAAATAGGGACCAATTAGTTCAACCAGGTTTCAGGTTAGCTAAAGTAGACTCATCTTTCATGGGGTACTGTTTGAAATGCTACAATAAAATACCTCCCCACATTCTTCAACTGAATGAAACGAAATTTAAATCTTGTATTAAACGCACACTATGTAGGCAAGCATATTATAAGTTGGGGGATTATATTGATGATAAAAATGCTTGGCTCAATGATGGTCCTGCTCCTCAAGCATAGGGGTAAACTCATTAATAAGTATCCGAAGCTATAGTGGAAGCTGCAGAAGATTGTAAGACTATCTTTACAATGTATAGAATCAATTCTCTAGTATTGTATAATTATTAAGCCCATATGTGAGTGCTATGTATTATCATTGACTTGACGAAGCCCTGGTGGTTAATAGTGTCATGCTCACTTAAATGTCTCGCTGATGGTGGCGGGTGTGTCGGGTCATTTAGCTCCCTTCAAAATGGTCGAGCTGAATGGGGCTGATCCATACGTCATGTTCGTGAACGGGCGCTGTCAGTTGGGACTGGTCATTTTTTAACTACCACGGTCATTTTTAATTTATTTAGATTTAAATTGAATTTTGTTTTTTATTTACTCTGGACGCTCTTACTGTGCACGTCTTTCTACATCGTTCTCACATATTTGTATAATCTCAACACGAATGATGTAAATACTATTTTGTAAAAATATTAGAATTTAAAAGAGTGTCCATGGAGTTTCTTGCCCATTCTTCTCCATAGAGATCAACGCTTTGGAATGGGCAACTGCAGTACTTTCACAAGTTATTATGCCTTGTGACCGGGACTGTAGATTCATTTTGTTTCTTGACATTCAAAAGTGCCTGTAATGGTCTAATTGAAATAAATGATTTGATTTGATTTGAAGAGTTTGTTTGTATGTTTGAACGCGCTAATCTCAGGGACTACTGGTTGGAATTGGAAAATTCTTTTAGTGTTGGATAGTCCATTTCTTGAGGAAGGCTATAGGCTATATAACATCACGCTACGACCAACGGGTGCTGAGCAGCGTGGGTGAAACCGCGAGGAACAGCTAGTTTAACATAAGATTTGTTTACATAGTTACAGGTGAACCAAATTTAAGCGTGTTACAAATAATAAAGATTTCCTCTCAACAGATGATTCAGAATAGATCATCTTCATTTATGTTTATATACAACAGTTATTGGCACTTGTTTGGATACATCACCGGCAACGAATGCGTTGGACTTTGTACCTTGAAAACGTACACGAGTAATTCCAATTTAGATTTTTATTATAGGATTTTTTTTATAAATAGAAAGAGTAAATGTGGTATTTGAAGATGACTTGAGTAGACCGACGTTTTATTTTTGAGGAGACTTGAATTTTTGAAGTTATACTTCTTTTGGCGCGATGGAGAAAAATGATGAGAGTGATTTGCGCGCGCACAGCGACATCGTGAAGTTAGTTATAGGTGTTCTAGTAACTATGTTCATGTTGTATATTCTAGTATTTTTATATTTAGAATACGTGTTTCATAATAAATAAATATTCTTTTGGTGTTTTTATTAAGCTATTGCATAGCCGAGGTTTGGAAATGGATGGGTTACCACAATGGGCCAGGTTAAGCAACCCTCACCAAGGTTTGGAAATGGATGGGTTACCACAGGGGGCCAGGTTAAGCAACCCTTGCCAAGGTTTGGAATTGGATGGGTTACCACAGGGGGCCAGGTTAAGCAATTCTTGCCGAGGTTTGAAAAGGATGGGTTACCACAGGGGCCCAGGTTAAGCAACCTTTGCCAAGGTTTGGAAATGGATGGGCTACCACAGGGGGCCAGGTTAAGTTACCCCTGCCAAGGTTTGGAAATGGATGGGTTAGCTCAGGGTGCCAGGTGAAGCAACCTTTGCCAAGGTCTGATAATGGATGGGTTACCACACAGGGACAGGTTAAGCAACCCTTGCCAAGGTTTGGAAATGGATGGGCTACCACAGGAGGCCAGGTTAAGCAACCCTTGCCAAGGTTTGGAAATGGATGGGTTACCACAGGTGGCCAGGTTAAGCAACCCTTGCCGAGGTTTGGAAATGGATGGGTTAGCACAGGGGGCCAGGTTAAGCAACCCTTGCCGAGGTTTGGAAATGGATGGGTTACCACAGGGGGCCAGGTCAAGCAACCCTTGCCAAGGTTTGGAAATGGATGGGTTACCACAGGGGGCTAGGTTAAGCAACCCTTGCCAAAGTTTGGAAATGGATGGGCTACCACAGGAGGCCAGGTTAAGCAACCCTTGCCAAGGTTTGGAAATGGATGGGTTACCACAGGGGGCCAGGTTAAGCAACCCTTGACGAGGTTTGGAAATGGATGGGTTAGCACACGGAGCCTGGTTAAGCAACTCTCACCAAGGTTTGGAAATGGATGGGTTACCAAAGTATTTTTTTACACCAAAGAAGTATTACTTCTAACGCGTGTACATAAGTATACACATCCCTTTTTTTTTATACATATATCAGGCTTGGATTAGAGGCAACTGATAGCTTTCTCTATACATCTGTTCATCACTAGATTTTCTTCTTAAAGAGTTATTTATATTTGTCAAGGGTAATTAGGGTTCCGTAACCTCAAAAATAATGTAATACATGATGTGCTTACCTGTAAGAAATATGAAAAAATCAATTCAGTAACTCCATGCAGTCAAGAGATATGGCCGTTCATGTCGCAACCCTCAGTACGCTAGTCCAACACGCACTTGGCCGGTTTTTCGGTTCACACTGTAACGACGTTTTTTTTTTGGAAAAATTGACACTTTCGAATAGTAAGAAAAAGAGTAAAAACTCCGAAAAAGTTTACGATTCAACGATATGAAATGACCAATGACCACAGACAATCAAATATAATCCGGTCTCACCTGAAAATCCGCAAAACATGAATTAATTTGTTCCGAATTCGAAATATACTTTTTGTTTTTTTTTTTTATTATAAGATTATCCGGAAAGGCTTTACATCTGTCTATGGATTACTATAACCGTTATTATTATCAACATTAGCGATAACCTGTTACTTGACACTTTGGCACAGTGATAAACCAAATCGTGATAATTTCCATCAAAACAGACTGTATAATGTATAATTTACTTTACATGTAAAACAGTTGAAGTTGATAGTTAAAAACTTGAATGAGAAGTACTCACTAGGAAAATAAGAACAAATACGCAAACAATTGAAAAATAAAATTCCGTTTACGAGATACGGAATTTTGCCATTCTTACACATAAGAGATCATTTAAATTATCATCTAATAAATGAGTTTTCTTTTTTATCACATCGACATTTTTATTGCCACTTTTTTATCTGATGTTTATGTCTGCCCCTAGATTGTTTTTTTTTTTAAATTACTAATTATCGTCTGGACCTGTAATTAAAATAAGTCTGAATCACCAACCCCTCTGGAGTAAGCCTGGCGATTAATGGCTTTCTCTATATGAGAAGAGGCATTTGGATAGCAGTGGTACAGTTAATGGTATTTAACTAGAATTGGGTTGAGAATAAGCATTTGTTAAAAGTCAACAATTACGGAAGAAGGTTTTTTAAAAACAGAGGGGCCTGCCATGGCCACCGCCTGCCGGGGTTGCGGGTTGTTCGAAAGAGATACCGCGGCCCCGGATCGTAAAGGACGATAGCAGGAACTTGGGTGGGTTTTGGTCAGTACAAGCCTGACACTCCCTCCCGCTCCGCCCAGAGCGGGGGAAGTTATTTGATGATTTCCCAACCACAAATCAAAGGTTCCCTTATCTTCCTTATCTAATGCCCCACCCTTCGCCAACTAATATTTTAGCTAAGAAGTGAATCTCTGGCAAGAGGTATTTGCTCTGCAAAGGGACGAAAATATACCAGTGTAAACGTCAACAATCTATTAATTAAGAAGCCTATTTCTGTTCAAATCAAATATAAATACAGGTGACACAATTTTTCCACACTTTCCTTTAATAAATCGTCTCCAAGAACATTTCCACTATGACGCGACAACCAAACGTAATGCAGACGCCATTTTGCCGGCGCCCGTTGACTTCGCGCCAAAATTCCCGCCACTTTCACATTGAGTATCTGTGACGTTAAGTGACGTAAAGGTTGTCATTGTTACGTTGAAGGTTAGAAAAGAGATTTCTCTTACATCATTTCTTGATTATATTTTGATTTTGTTTGCCATAAATGTTTTTACAGCGTATCTTGTCGGTGCCTAAATGGAAGAATACATGCTGCGCAGACCCAAAATAATTGGGGATTGGGGCAGAAGAATGATGTCGGTAATCTAGGAGTCATTGTCAAATTTAGCACAATGAAAAGACTTCGGATTTAGAATTCTTCGCTTTTAGATAGCAAAAAAAAACAAAAATACCTAACAAATGCGGTCAAAAAATCATTAACTGTACACAAATCAGGGAAAGCCAAGATGGATCATTGTCTCTGAGTGGACTTCCGGAAGTAAAGTTATTTTCCACTTTTTTGTATTTTTTTTTTTGGTAAGTAAGTAGTCGGTTTTATTTTTTACAACAAAAAATATTTCACCATTTTTAGTTATGGTATAATTATATTGTATCACAAAAAGAATATGTCGAGTACCTACCTATTAATTTTCCATTGTTACAAAAGTTTTAATAGATCATCCATACCTACATAGACATAGAGGAAACATATGTAATAGAGACGATAACTCATAAACTACTGGCCGGATCTTGATAAAAAAAAACATGGGACTAAACGACAACCACCAGCATTCGAATAAAAAAGAACCATCAAAATCGGTTCACCCAGACCAGAGTTATGAGGTAACAAACAAAGGATCGAATTGATAACAACCTCCTCTTTTTGAAGTCGGTTAAAAATCAATGGTGGTGTTCTTCAATTTAATATTTACCACCCTACCCACAGTAATCACAAAGTTTTTCTAGCTAAAGTACGGCCAACGAGAAGCGATACCAAATGTAAACAAAACCCATGCTAAAACCCCATCTAAAATGGCCGCCCGAATGTTGGCGAACCCGTCTTAACGTTGTCATGTTTTTGCCGGGAGAACGAGACATTACGACAAAGGCACAAGATTGTCAACGCCACAGTTGTTCTTTAGGTTAATGACCTTTCGTATCGCTTCTCGTTGGCCGTACTGTAGCTGGAGTTATGAAATCCAAAAGCGGATTTATGACAGCAAATAATACCTTCCTAGCGACTCCAAGAGACTTGATATCAGACAGAACATGACACCGTAATATCAAGCGACACCTGCGGTTAGTTATATCGGCTAGAAACTGGATAATTATAATGTAATCTAAAACATTGGGTGTGGAGTAATGAGGTTTTATTAGTTTCACTATACTACAGTCCCTCATTAGGGAAGAATTAATTAATAACTACTACTAATAATGCTTAAATTAATAACTTTAAAGATTTTGTTCGTTTTAGGATCTTAAACTCGACTTACACATGTAAGTGTGGATGACAATGCATGGTCAGCTAAGTGATGCCACTCTTAATTCAATATGAAAGAAAGCGTGGATGACAATGCATGGTTAGCTAAGTGATGCCACTCTTAATTCAATTTGAAAGAGTGTGGATGACAATGCATGGTTAGCTAAGTGATGCCACTCTTAATTCAATATGAAAGAAAGCGTGGATGACAATGCATGGTTAGCTAAGTGATGCCACTCTTAATTCAATTTGAAACAAAGTGTGGATGACAATGCATGGTTAGCTAAGTGATGACACTCTTAATCCAATTTGAAAGACTGGTTATTTTTTATGCCATCCCACGATATTGGTATCAAACGATAGAGTTTGCTGAGACAAATATGAGGAGATATGTTTATTAGCTTTTAATAACTAGAATATAATTGACACGCTATGATTAAATTAATCTGTAACCAAAAACCAAGACAAGTATCAAGTGATTATTCAATAGGAAGTTAAATACTCATAAATAAAATAAAAAATAAATAAAATACCAATACTCATAAGATTGGATAAACATAGCGTCGTATGAAACTATTAAACATATTTGGAAAGAAACGAACCTTTAAATAAATAAATAAATATCTTGGGACAACTGACACACGGCTATCTGATCCCAAGCTAAGCAGAGCTGGTGTTATGGTAACCAGACAACTGATATACATACTTATATAATTTATAAATACATAGTCATACATATTATAGATAAATCACACCCAGACACAGAACAAACAATTATGCTCATCACACAAAGTTTGTCCTGGGTGGGAATCGAACCCACGACCTCCGGCTCAACAGTCAAGGCCACTAACCACTAGACCAACAGGCCCGTCGGTCTTTATAAAGAAGATAGGTAAAGCGATTGGATACCATAAAATAAATCCAAAACGTACTATGAATATCAATAGGCAATACAAACACAGTATAACAAACACGAAAACAAGGTTAAAGCAATTTTCACAACAGTGACATAACCAATAGCTAATAGTAAAATTGTATTATTTTGTAAAACAAATAACAGAAGTGCCGTAAAACCGTTGTGTTCTTCACATTAACATCTTAAGACGTCCCATTGAGGGCACGCCACAATAGTGGCGGTAAGTACCCTCTTTAAGGAGTGACTGGAGATACGCCATGGCATCCTCACCTACCGCCTGACGTAGGTCCTCACCGGACACGGAAGTTTTGGGAGGTTCCTGCACATATTCGGGCGGGTAGCTCACCGTCCGTCCGTCTATTGACGACAGGCCGTGTCGACGGCGCGTTAGTGTTTCACGCGCGCCTCAGAGATGTCAGCAAAGCAGAAGGGCCTGCCAGGGCCTCCGCCTGCCGCGGCCCCGGAATGTAAAGGGCAATAGAAGGAACATGGGTAGGTTTTAGTCAGTACAAGTCTGACACTCCCCCCCGCTCCACCCAGAGCGGGGGAAATTATTTGAAGATATCCCACCCCAAAAAAAAAGTTAAAAGTTTGATTCCCGTGTTACCAGATGAGGTCCAAATCTTTGCCATTCTTGACCTGAATTCCTTGGGGTTAACAGGGGAAGTTATTATGATGATTTCTCAACTGCAAGACAAAATACGGTTATTAATCCGGCGGGAACAGCCGATTAATAGACGGCTAGAAATCGACCTTCGGTACGACACTACTGATAGCAAAATGTTATTATATCAAACACAAGTGCTGTAAAAACCGTTGTGTTGTTCGGAGAGACATCAGAATGTCATTATTGTTATCTATATAGGATAACAAAGCCGTTTATTTCGCACTTGGTCGACTATAAGTGTTGAGGGACAACTGACAGCTTTTCACACCGTGTCGGTTTTAATTAACACGTATAGTGGAATTATACTCAATTGGCTTGTTTTTGAAGTTTCACTATAGGTCCAAGGATAACATATCATATCGATTACCCTCTCCCTTGCTAAGCAAGTTATTCAATATCAAAGGTTCTCGATAAATATTGGCCCAATGTTCAACAGTGGGACTTTTTATTAAGGAACAAGCTGTGCCCCGCATGCGTTGCTATGCAATTTTCTACCTTTCTACCTACCCTACCTTTGCTATAAACCTCACGGAGCCCGAGACCTTTCCAACGATTGCAAAACCGTGGAAATCGGTTCGTGCGTTCTGGAGTTATAGCGTCAGGAAGGAAACCCGACTTATTTTTATATAGTAGATGGCAAAGGCATAGAATAATAAAAAAATAAGTTAAATATTTAAACATATCTACTGAAATATCAAGCTCTAAAAGTGTAAAACATGAAACAATCAAATTGAATGTGACGTTAAAGAGCCTTTTTTAAAAAAATAAAAATAAAATAACTTCCCCTGAGAGTGTGAGACTTTTACTGACTAAAAAAACACAATGTTCCTTCTTTCGCCCTTTACTTTCCGAGGCCGCGGTATCTCTTTCGAACAACCCGCAACCCCGGCAGTATGCGTACAACCAGCTGACGATCAAGACGTTTCCAACAAAATCTCATTAGTCAAATTATGATAAATACTTCACAGAGGACAGATGCACATACACTCTAAATCATAATCTCCTTTTTGTTTCACCATAGTCGGGTAAAAAACGTAACAGCTATTATCATTAATCCGTTAGCTAAGTGGCGTTACTACCTAATTATGGAATATATACAACCAGCTGAAGATACACTTCCAACAAAATATCATTAGTCAAATTATAATAAATACTTCAGAAGCTATGAGAGGACAGATGAACATACGCTCTAAATCATAATCTCCTTTTTGTTTCACCGCAGTCGGGTAAAAACGTAACAGCTATCATTAATCCGTTGGCTAAGTGACGTAACTACCTAATTATGGAATATCCCGTTGTCATCTATTGTAGCAACGTATTTAGGAGGCCCAATATGGGCTGTTATGATTACCAAACGAGCTCCTACAATTGTTTTCGCTTTTAAAAGTGATAAACAAACTGATCAATTTACAAAACAGTATCAAACGTGAGTTAATATCTTGTTTTCCGTGGTCAGTCTTTATTTGTTTTTAACCGACTTAAAAAAAGAGGAGGTTCTCAATTTGTCGATCTTTTTTTCTTGTTTTATGTATGTTCACCGATTACTTAAAGACGCCTGGACCGATACATGGAAAGTTCTTTTTTTGTTTGTTTAGCGTATCCTACTTTTCAGGTCCCATATCAATTTTATTATATTGCTTAGGTAGTTTATAAATTATTGTCTACTAGCTGTGCCCGGCATGCGTTGCAATGCAATTTTCTACCTTTCTACCTACCCTTCCTACCGTACCTAACCTACCTACCCTACCCTACCTGCCCTATATTTTAAGTATAACTTTTTATAACAAGCTACCTTCTTCTTTGCTAGATTTGCCATTTAATGCATTTAAAGCTAAAGTAAAATCTAACCTTTGTTTAAAAGCATACTATTCAATTAACGACTATTTAGACGATAAGCATAGTTGGTCACTGTGTTGAACTCAAGACGATTATTATTATTATTTTTTTCTCTTCATGTTCTTTCGCCAAATTAGCTTATTGATATGTTACATGTCTTCGTCATGTAATTTTATATTTTTTTTTCTTTATTTACTTGTTTCATTTTGTGTGTTTTTATTTATTGACATGTGGTTAACTAGTGACCTCGAGCATTGACTGAATATATATATTTTTTTTGTTACTGTTATTGGTAAATCATTTTTATGCTTAGCTTATTTCTTTTGCACTATGGTCCTAGTTTATCACTTGATACTTCTTCACTGCACATGTAAGCGGGCACACCCGTTAGACTAGTGAATTTATTATTTAGACTTGGGTAATTTTATTTTTTTATTTTTATATATAATTGGTGTTTGCTAGCTTACAAGTGACAATGAATGAATTATTTCTTATTTTTTTTCTTTATAATTTATTGTGATAATCGGAATTGTATAAAATCTGGTTCTTCTAACCTGACAGACAGATGTGTTGCTGGGGAGTTTGTTCCGCCACTTCTTCTTCCCAGCTAAAACACTAGGAAGTGGCGAAGGGCAGGGCGTTTTTGTGGGACTGTCTCTTGTAATCTGACGTTCAAAAAGTGCTGATTATCAGCCTAATTTGAATAAATGACTTTTGATTTTGATTTTTAAGTTGGATCAAACTGCACACGGTGTGTAAATTTAATTTAAATCGGTTAAGTAGTTTAGGAGTCCATCGCGGACAAACAACGTGACACATGATTTATTTAGATAATATACATATTACGACTAGGTCTATAGTAACAATGGAACATAATATATGATATATCATTACTAAAAATCCCGAAATATTTTTTGTAAAATAAAACCTAAACCAAAATTTCAAGTCGTTTTGTTTTTTTTTTGTATATTTTACTATTACATAAATAATTCTGTTATTGGAAATAGACGTCATATTGACCTAAATATTAGCACCTGATTCAATTGTATCTTGTAAGCTCAAGTGCAAAAATACCCAATACAAAGTGTTTATTATTTTTCCATTTAGCGTCTGTGACGTTTAAGATAATGTTTTGCATAAATATGTTTTTAACAAATTGACACCAGACCAGCCTCCTCTACCGTCTCATCTATACTAATATTATAAAGCTGAAGAGTTTGCTTGTTTGTTTGAACGCGCTAATCTCAGGGACTACTGGTTCGAATTGAAAAATTCTTTTAGTGTTGGATAGTCCATTTCTTGAGGAAGGCTATAGGCTATATAACATCACGCTACGACCAACAGGTGCTGAGCAGCGTAGGTGAAACCGCGAGGAACAGCTAGTGTTATAATAAACGTGTAATCCAACTAATATTATAAATGCGAATATGTTTGTGAGGATGGATGGATGTATGGATGTTTGTTACTCTTTCACGTCAAAACGGCTGAACGTATTTTGATGAAATTTGGCACAGAGGTAGATTATGGTTGGGAATAACGCATAGATTACTTTATATATCGCGATATAAAAGTATCCTATGTGTTATTACAAACGATATCACGCAGGCGAAACCGCGGGCGCTAGCTAGTAACACTGAGTATATTTGTTACTGACGTTTCAAAGAATTTATCGTAATCAATGATATTATGAAGACTTTTTTAGCGTGCCTCGAAAGGATAAAATGAAAACCTTTTAGGTTAGTTGTCCGTCTGTCTGTCAATACCCTCAATCTCGGGAACTAAAAAAATCGGCCAAGAGCGAGTCAGACTCGCGCATCGAGGGTTCTGTACAAACTAGCGACATTAACAGCCATATCTTAATAATCGCCGACTTCCGGAAGTAAAATTTATATAAATATATTCCACTTTTTAGTTGAAACGGAAAACACCGCAGGATATACTTAAATCCTCATAATATAAAGTAGGATGTGACACTAAAGTCACATACCGAGCATGACCTCCACACACCAACAAACAAACTACTTATTGTTCCAGCACGGTAACAGATTGTAGTAAACAAAAAAAAAAAAAAAAACTTTTTAGTTTTTTTTGAAGGTCGGTTTTTTTTTGCAGAAGAATTAAGTATTTCAATCTTTTTATTTGTGGTACGTCTTTTAGGACGTCGGTTTTTTTTTTAAGATTTCTACAAAACTAAAAGAGTTGATCTAACTTCCTACTTTAGTAACCTTTCGCAATATGATATTGTGAAACAGCGCCAGTAACTGTCGAGATAAATTTTATTAAGAATTATGATAATAATAATCCTTTTTAATTTAATACTCATTGTTTATTATAATTGTCATTATATTTACAACAATTATTTTAAAGAAATAAACAATAGCACTTCCCTTAAAAGTTCTTCCTGGTATAAAAAGTGCGTTACAGCAGGAAAATAAAAACAATAGGGATAGCTATTAATTATTATTATTTTAAAACGTTGCCCCACACTAGGAATTTCTTTTTTATAGTGGGCGCGATTCCAAAGATCTAAACTCACATACACAATCAGTCAGACCCGAAACAACTACCTGTACCTCTCTGAATCGAACCCGCGACACGCAGCGTAGTAGCGGAACACTCACCCTCTGAGCCAGTCGGCCGTCACACATTACAAAATAAAATCTTGATTAAACTATAGCCTACATCTAAATACAAGATAAAGTTTAACACGATCGGGTTAAGAGACTTATACCTAACTAGCTTCCGCCCGCGACTTCGTCCGCGTGGCATAGTTTTTTAGGCTAACGCTAACTTTAACCCGCGTGATGATCGAAAAAAAAAAACATTCTCTCCCCTTTTCCTCCCAATTTTCTCACTTTTTTTTAGCCTATGTCCGTCTCCAGGGTCCCAACTATCTCGGTACCAAAGGCATGAAGACGTAACGTACAAACAAACTCACTTTCGCTTTTATAATATTAAATTAAGGATTTAGAAACTATATCTTAGAGATCAGTGTCTCTCCGCGGATAACGTTAAAAGCCAAACGTATTTGATTAAACAATTACTTCATTGAACACAGCATTAGTCACTTATCCTTCTACTCAAGTATTTGTTTGTTAGTTTATCTGCTTAGCCTTAAAAAGACAATGCTACTTGATATTACAGATTAACACTTTAAAAGCAACAAACAATAGACTGTTGGTATGTGTGTACGACTTATATTTTCATGATGCCCCGTCTGATTATATAGGAGATAAACAAGATGTTGACAATAACATTTTCTAATATAATATTAAATTCTCGTGTCACAATTTTTGTTCCCATATGCCTCCGAAACGGCTCGACCGATTCTTATGAAATTTTGTATGCATATTCAGTAAGTCTGAGAATCGGCAAACATCTATTCTTCATACCCTTAAGTGAGCAGCGGGTGAAACCGCTGGGCACAGCTAGTTGTTCTATAAAGAATTGAGATGACCAAATATGTGTATATGGAAGTCTAAAAATCACATAATTTTACGATTTCAAACGCGTTTTCTATGAAATTATGTCTTGGAAAAGTATTTCAAAGTGACATTAAATAATAACGGTTATTCAAAATGTTTAGAACGAAGTTCCTTATCGCGCGTTGCGAAGGGGCTAGACGGAAAAAATAAGACCAAAAGTTGCAACGACACTTTTTGCTATAGTTGTAAGCCGTGCGCCCGTGCGCGTGTTTCTCTGTCTGTCTTTCTCTCTCATAGAAAGCAAGCCAGTTATTTTCGTTTCGTCTTTCTACTTTGCATTGAAGAGTGTGGTGTCGCGATTATTATTTTAGTTGAGTGTATACACGTTTTTTGTACATAATAAAAAATAACTTCATTCCATCCGGGTGTCTCTTGACACCTCTCAATTATTTTGTTTTTTTTTTTCATAAATATACCTACAAAAAGGCGGCCAGAACGAAATTTTGAATCCCAATATCTTACATTTCCGTTAGTTCCCCAAATTAAAAAAAAAAAACAAGAGATACATATTATAACCTGCCGGTGCTGCGGGTTGTTCGAAAGAGATACCGCGGCCCCGGAACATAAAGAAGGAACATGGGTGGGTTATACTCAATACAGCAAGTCAGACATTCCCCCCTGTTCCGCCCAGAGCGGGGGAAATTATTCGATGATTTACTATCGACAGAAAAAAATTGCATATTATAAAGACGAACTTAATGTGAACATTGTATTCCACTGATATAGCAATTAAAGCAATACTGTAGAAATGCATTAGGCATGTTAAAGTTGCATTACACGTGGATTGGGTAAGACTCGGAACATTTTAATTACTTAATTTCCATTGCTAATACGAATTAAGTATAGAATATCAAAGCAAAACGGTTTAATACTGGTGGTATCTATACTATATAATATTATAAAGCTGAAGAGTTTGTTTGAACGCGCTAATCTCAGGGACTACTGGTTGGAATTGGAAAATTCTTTTAGTGTTGGATAGTCCATTTCTTGAGGAAGGCTATAGGCTATATAACATCACGCTACGACCAACAGGTGCTGAGCAGCGCGGGTGAAACCGTGGGGAACAGCTACTTCTTAATAAAGTCAGCTAGTATACACATAAAAGAGCTTATAGCTAAAAAGTATCTGCCGCTCGTGTCGATTTTCAGGTTAAGCGGCGCTTCCTTGGGTTGGTCTGAAGATGGGTGACCAACCGAGATTCCTCCGTGCCTCGAAAAGCAAATCAAACTGTAGGTTCTAGCTGACATTACAGTTACAGGTAGTCAGTGTCCCGAAAGTCGGGTACCCAAGGGGTATTGTATTACTCAGTACTAACTGGGTTGTGGAGGTCTGATAGGCAGTCGGTCCATGTAAACTGGTATTCAGCTGCATCCCGTTAGACTGGAAGCCAACTAAATTACTTAAATACATGTTGACTATGTATGTTTCGTCGTCGCTGACACGAGCCATTTCGCGTGCGTTTGCGCATAGTCTGCCATGTTAAGGTCAATCAGTGTTAAAGTGGCGAGGGAACATTATTGTTAATTAAACATAACTACAATGTAACGAATGAATTATTATCTACATCAGTACTTTAAAATATTGTGTGCATGATTGTACAGCACATCAAGCTACTACAACCGTCAGATTTCTTTGATAGATTTTCGGTTCAAGGTTCAAGGTTCTTTGGGAAAAATTGATAGTTTCGGGTAGCTTTACCTGCTGACGTCTGTACAAACGACGGCACATCAAGTTACACCAAAACCATTTGAACCTGATCTCTCTACAACGGTGTGCGATTCGTAGTAGAGAGATCAGGTTATAATAGTTTAGTATAGGTTGACCTGCCGTCACCTGTACATCTCGCGCACTCTGGGGACTAACCCCCGAATACTGAAACGTCACTCAAAATTTAAGTCCCACTTATATTTAACAGAGACTCAGAAGTGACGTTTGACCACACAAAATCTAAAGTTTAAGAGCTGCTCAAATATTAAGCAGCCCTCACATTTTGAGTGACGTTTCAGTATTCGGGGGTCTGTCTACCCGCTGTCATTTAACGAAGCACGGTATTCTTCTTTGTTCCAAAAAGAAGTTAGTAATAGTCCTACTGTTTGTTTGTTTGTGTTTGACGGACCTGTTGGTCTAGTGGTTAGTGGCCCTGACTGCTGAGCCGGAGGTCGTGGGTTCGATTCCCACCCAGGACAAACTTTGTGTGATGAGCATGATTGTTTGTTCTGTGTCTGGGTGTGCTTTATCTATAATATGTATGTATTTATAAATTATATACGTATGTATATCAGTTGTCTGGTTACCATAACACAAGCTCTGCTTAGCTTGGGATCAGATAGCCGTGTGTGAGTTGTCCCAAGATATTTATATTATATTACTGTCAGTTTCAACAGCGAAGGCTAATCTAATATCCTGCCGGGGTTGCGAGATGTTCGAAAGAGATACCGCGGCCCGGAACATAAAGGGTAAAAGAAGGAACGTGGGTGCTTTTTAGTCAGTACAAGTCTTTTAGCTTATTGTATGTAAAATTTTATTAACACTAATAATTTAATTTGCAATTATATCTTCTAATTCTAATTTGTTACCTGTCTAGTTTCAAATTGGTATGCTGTAATTTTGTTATTTCTTATGTTTACTGACCTATTACTCGTTTGTGTGGTGTATAACTGTTAATTAGAGTTGGTTAATAATAAATATACTCCCCTCCGCTCCCCCCAAAGCAGGTGAAGTTATTTGACGATTTCCCATCCGCAAAAAAATATACTTAGTGTAGTTTATACCATTGCCTACTCTATCAGAGAAAACAAGATCGTAATGTTTAGTAACTAGGTATATTAAAAACAGCTGTTATCACCATGCCAAATAACCCTGAGGTGTTACGAAGTAAAAACAATCTTATCAGCAGAACACGTTCCGTGGATGTTTAAAAAAACATACGTTATTAAAACCTTATCTATGAAATTATGTCATTTAGGCATTCGATTCGTTCTTTTGCTTCGAACGCCGACGAAGGCACAGAAAGCGGTGGTCATTATCATTTTCCTGCCCTCGTCCCATTCTATTTGGAGTCCGCGCAACAAGTTTACTTCTTCCATTCTCCCCTGTCAGACGTCACGGCATCATTTACTCCTTTCTTCTCCATATCATTCCTTACACAAGCTATCCATCTTTTCTTTGGCCCTCTTCTCCCTCTCCATCCACCAACATTCAGATCCATCACTCTTTTATGCCCATAAACAAAACGACTCGTTTTGCTTACGGATGGTTGTATTTAGACTAAGTTCTATGAGACTTATGTCAAAATTTAACTATCCGTAAGCAAAACGAGTCGTTTTTGTTTATTGGAACGGGGCATTAGTCACATGTACTCCGTCCCTTCCAATTTCTAGAATAATTAAAAGATATGTCCGAAATTAAAAAAAAAAAACACAGCTAAAAACTCGTACTCGTGTACAAATTACAATTCTTAAAAGATAAATGGTAAATGCCAATTGGCAAATGTTGAATCCGTCAGTTCTATCATAAACAAGTTATCGTATCGATTCTTTACGCATCGACTAATTGAAATATTTAAAATTCTTTTTTTGAACTCATAGAGAATTTTCTAGTAAACTATTTGAAAAGAAACAACTAAATAACAGGGTCACTGGTCTTTTAGATAAAACAGTTCCATTTTTAATCAAAAAAATACTATCTGTTATTTTTTTCACAAAAACAAGTTTCTTTTTTATCGGGTCTTATCTCCATTTTTTACGACTGTTTGCTATTATTACATTTCGTATTTATTTTGCCTACCCTCCCCTGTGGCCTGCTATCTTTTTTATAACACAGATAATTATAAACTCAAAGATTTAAACAACGCCCAATTTACCTTGAAACGCGGCAAAAAAAGGAACTAATTTTGACGGATCGTTGACATTTGACAACGCCGCCATGTTAGGTCTAAATAAGCTGGTTGACATTTGTAACAATAATATTTACTTCGAAATACGTCAGTTTACATTATTTAGATAAAACAAATGTTGAGTAGTAAATGGGTATTAATTTGTTTACAATATACTCATGTTGTTATCAATTTGAGACAACGAGAGAAAACATCAGTTTTGTAATTGATTCACTATCTTAATAGGCTTCTAGAAAACTTTAGAGTTTAACTGGAGTAGAAAAGGCCTTCAGCATCAGCTGGCCTCCACACAAACTGGATGCAGCCGAATATTATTGTTTTACGTGAAGCGTCTGCCTATCTTTATAATATTTATTCTGCTGTACGTGTGTATGTCACTGAACTCCTAAACGGCTGGATAGTTTGTTTTTTGTATTGGTTGGCGCCCTGGATGGTTTAGATTTACAAATCAGCCCAAAAAAAGCAGGACAACGTTCATTGGATACACCTACTCTCCAAATTTCAACTTTGTGGTGCGAGTAGTCTCGAAGTAAAATTGCTGTGATATACGGACGGACAGACAGACAGTTTCAACCAGTTGATTATGGAACCTTTAAAAACCTTGATGACTGCGTTAGTTCCATTTATGACCACGCGCCAAAACAACCATGACGCATGACGCACTTCACTCACACAAATAAAAACTAAAAAAAAAAAAACGAAAATCGGTACTGTCAAATTCCATGCCAAATTACTTTCTTAGTTGTAGCATTTTTTTTAAACAAGAAACACTCCACTATTAGTAAACAAAACTTAGATAATAATGCAAGTCTGCATAACATTATAATTTTCGCCACAAAATATAAATATTTATGAATGTACCCGACTGTAGGTCAATTCTGTTGACGCAAGAAAGCGCCACGGTCAACAACATATGAATGAATGAATGAAAGAGAAAGCATAATATATAAAAATATGTTTATCAGATCATGTGACTACTATTAACTAGCTTCCACCTGCGACTTAGTCCGCGTGGCATAGTTACTTTTAGTTAACTTCAAAAGGCATGATGATCAAAAAAAATATATATTTCTCTTTCCTTTTCGTCCCCCTTTCTCCCATTTTTTCACTTTTTTTTAGCCTATGTCCGTCTTCAGGGTTCCAACTATCTGTACCAAATTCATCAAAATCGGTTCGGCCATTAAGGCGTGAAGACGTCACAAACAAACTCACTTTCGCTTTTATAATATAAGTAAGGATGATTGTGAAAGAAACGATGGATGAACTGCGTGAAGGATGATATGGCTAGAACGGAGGTGTCTTATGAGATGACGAGTAATTGGGAAGTATGGAAGAAGAAGACATGATGTGCTGACAACAAATAAATTAGGATAAGGGAAGGAGAATTAATAATGATTATGTCACTTATTCATCATAATTTTCCCGCCCTTGTCCCATTCTATTTGGGGTCGGCACAACACGTTTTCTTTTTCCACTCTCCCCTATCAAACGTCACGGCATCATTTTCTCCTTTCTCCTTCATATCATTCCTTACAAAATCCATCCACCTTTTCTTTGGCCTTCCTCTCGCTCTCCGTCCATCAACATTCAGATCCATTACTCAGTCACATGTGCTTCGTCTCTCCTCATTACATGGTCATACCAAGACAAACGTTTATACCTTTCACGTTTTTTTACCTTTCATTATGATTTAAGAGAGTGTCCATGGAGGTTTCTTGCCCATTCTTCTCCATAGAAATTACACTTTGGAATGGGCAACTACAGTACTTCAACAATTTATTATGTCTTATTCGCTTTGAGTTAATTAATTCTGGCAAAGCAACCTTTCCAGATGGTTTTGTTCTATGGACATAGGATGTTGGAACAAGATACTTACAGTACAGAACATAGGCAACATTGAAATACCACACCGTCTTATAGTTTTTTTATTTTTTTTATTCTTTATTTAAGGGGACTCGGTCAACAATGACGATGTCACCCCGTCTCATAGTTGTTGCGTAATTTGCGTAATACTATAGATTGAGTAATACCGATGTCTTTTTTCGTTGAGAATTTATCAAGCTACTTCTGCCGCCCCGGGCGGAGCAGAAGGAAGTTTTAAACTTGTACTGACTAAAACCCACCATGTTCCTTCTTTTAAATTTTACGTTCCCGAAATCCCGGCAGTGATATGTCCACTGTGGCTTCGTTTCATCTTAGTAACTATCAGACAGCAGACGCTTATGTAATAGTAGCTGTTCTCCGCGGTTTCACCCACGCTGCTCAGCACCTGTTGGTCGTAGCGTGATGTTATATAGCCTATAGCCTTCCTCAAGAAATGGACTATCCAACACTTAAAGAATTATCCAATTCCAACCAGTAGTCCCTGAGATTAGCGCGTTCAAACAAATAAACAAACTCTTCAGCTTTATAATATTAGTATAGATTTACCAACAGAACTCCACGTGTAGTAACACATGGGCACACAGTATTAACAAACACACACGTCAGACACATGAACTTATCAATCGAAATCACACACGTGCTGCTTAATTAATGTCTTATCTATTACTAGCTTATGCCCGCGGCGTGGGTCGCGTGTGCTTCGGTAATTGTACTACGTGATCTTACCTACCGGGACAAAATCCTTAGTAATATTATAAAAGCGAAAGTGAATTTGTTTGTTCGTTACGCCTTCACGCCTAAACCGATTTTAATGAATGAATTTTGGTACAGAGATAGTTGAGACCCCTTTTTTAAAGTGAGAAATGAGGGAGAAAGAGGGAAGAAAAGGCAAAAACTACAGGTAGCAGGTACCTGCAAATCAGAAAACATTTAACGGGCCTATAGTGTATTCACGGAGACGAGTTAGTAGAGCGCTATCTCACTCACACATTTTTTTAACTGCGATTGGTCAGTGATAAACGCTAAGGCGGCGTACACAGTACGAGTACTTTTTAGTCTACTCATACTTCCCGTACTGTGCAGACGTGCTGTACGCTCATCTTGTGAACCGCGGGTATTGGATTTTATGATTGATCGCTTTGATTGATTTAATGGCGGATATCGAACAGCCTGCTGAGAAAAGAAAACGACGGGCTTTTTTGTCTACCGAGAAGACTATAATTTTAAATATATACCAAGTTAAAGGAAATGTAGCTTCACACATGAAAACACACAAAATGGTAGAATAAAAAAATGTATTAAACGAATCGATTCAAAATATTGACGCAGAGAAATGTAAAAAATGTATAAAGCATGTCATAGAAATAGTTGAGCCCAAAATAGATGCCATGGACAGACATGTGGAAGCAATGACTGAAATATTCATAATAAATGTAGGAAACGACATTAGTGATAGTACGGAGAGTGATGATGATGATATGTTACATATAACATAATATATGTAATAAAAAGAATTTCATCATTTCAAATTCTTGTCATTCATTTACAAATTGTCGATTTTATTTCTTTCCTTCATATCCATCAGTTAAATAAAAAAGTAGGTAACCATAAACAAAATCTATACGACAGACGAAGCCGCAGGAATAAACTATGCGAACTTTTAAGAAGCGCAGTGTGAACGCACATTTACATTTCTAAGGTATTGTTTACGCCCACTAACCCTAAAAACGTTTTTTTTGTCTTTGTCATTTGTATGATAATGTGCGATAAAGAAGGCGCTATACTAACTCGTCTCCGTGAATACACTATAGCCCCGTGCAAAATCTTGTTAATGTACGTTTATTGTAAATTCTATGCAAAATTCCGGTCAGTAGTGTTTGCCTAGAAGACTCTTAAGAATTCTTACAAACTTTTTTATCTATACTAATATTATAAAGCTGAAGAGTTTGTTTGTTTGTTTGAACGCGCTAATCTCAGGGACTACTGGTTGGAATTGAAAAATTCTTTTAGTGTTGGATAGTCCATTTCTTAAGGAAGGCTATATAACATCACGCTACGACCAACAGGTGCTGAGCAGCGTGGGTGAAACCGCGAGAAACAGCTAGTTTATAATATTAGTAAGATTTGGTAAAATCAGTGTTTATTATCTTTTTAATGATTATGTTTGTGTACTTGGTATCGTCATAGCTTGGTATTTGTATGGTTAATCGGCAATCTCACAACGAAATATTCTGATAATCGTACTGGATTTGAATTATCTTCTTTTTCTCGAATAGCTTTGAAGAATTGTGTATTTTATACTTATGTTTTTTTTTTTTATTAATTGTATATTTTACGTATATCGTATAGCATTAGTTTATATTGATTTAAGTTTTTAGTGTTTATACAATTTTAACATAATTTTTACCTTCCTCAGTTTAACTAAGGGTTTAAGTTCTGTAAGGAAACTGTGTGACATATCCTGTAGTGAGGCTCCATGTGTGAGGTAATGTGTTCCCTAGTGGCTTTGATCTTATTTGGACTAGGATCCCAAATTCCCTGGTAGGCGCCATCTAACTGACATCCTTACTAATATTATAAAAGCGAAAGTGAGTTTGTTTATTGCCTCTTCACGCCTAAATGGCTAAACCGATTTTGATGAATTTTGGTATGGAGATAGTTGGAACCCTGGAGACGGACAAAGGCTAAAGGTTTTTTTAAATAAAAGTGAGATATAAAGGAAGAAAAGGGAAAAGTTAGCTTTGCTATAACAATAAATCAGGCGCAAGGGCATAACTACAGGTAGCAGGTATCTGCAAATAAGGAAAGGGGAACCGTGTTCCCCCGAATTTAACGCGAGCGAAGCCATGAGCAAAAGCTAGTAATATATACCTATGTGACCATCCATTTTAAAGTATTAACGTGAATATTTTAAAACACATGCTTTCTTATATTTTTCCCAGAAAACTCTTGCATTTTGATACCCATATCATGGAAATGCATTTTAAATAACTATTCCGCCATCTTTAGGAACTCGCCATATTGGATTTAGAATGACGTTACTTAGTTTTCACCATGCATCGTCATCCACACAAAACATTTGAAGATAATTTACATAGTTACAGATGAAACTAAAATTAGCGTGTTCAAATTAACAGCTTTATCAATTACCTTATCAGGACAGTTTTTAGCATTCAAGGACATTGAACTAAGGCACAAAAAAACTAAAACAAATAAAAAATACAATGATTCTTGTATTTCGATAGTCCCGTATCGGATATCGTAAATCTTTAAAATTCGTTATCACCGTGACTATGATAGTTTTATCCAATGCGTAGTGTTGTTTTTGATAACATTTGATAGGATACTAAATAAATGTCAGATTAGCGGTACTTCAGGACATGTGGGGGGCTTAACTGTGTATTCAACGTCCTATCTTTGCAGGATCTTAAACTTCTTCGGTCATAATATAGCCGAAACGAAAATCTGGAGAAGATTTTGGAAACACACATGAAAAGCGAACAAGAGGAAAGAGTTTCATGGGCTGGACTGACCAAATCGGTGACACTACGAACACTAAAGTCTGCATAATATATATATCGAGTATTTGTCAGTATTCAAGTGACAGTTGATAGGCAAAGTTTCAATATGTCGCAAGCTCAGTCCTATTCTCATAAGACATCAATCGGCATTGACTACAGATTTACTGATCGAATAAGATTACGGGCGAATTTACTTAAAAAAACTTACCGCCATCAGCACATTAAACCGATCAATGGTTGCCCATTTCATTATTTAAGTTTAATTGGCGAAAGCCCAAACTTCTTAGGGCAAATGTTAGTCATGAGGCTAATTCCACAAATTAAATCGTATGGATAAAATAATGATACATAAGTACCTAATATACACTGATAACATTAAACCCTCTAGTGATAAAATCGTTGTTAACGCGATAAACTCAGACCAGGAAGTATTTATGTATACCTAGGGCGAGGAAGGAAATAATCTACGGTCAAGGAGTTTGGTCACGCGCTGGCCGCAAATAAGCTGACATAACACAGCAAGTACATAATATACTTATAGGTACAGACACCAGCACATCAAGCTACTACAATCTGTAAGATTTCTTTGATAGATTTTCGACTATATTTCTAGAGTTTTAGGTTCAAGGTTCATTGGGATAAATTGACAGTTTCGGGTAGGTTGACCTGCTGGCGTTTGTACATACGTGGATGGTTAACAAGATTTGAGACACAAGTTTGTGCTTGAAAACAAAAATGATGTAGGATATTCAGAATCCTTACTAATATTATTAAAGCGAAAGTGAGTTTGTTTGTTTGTTACGTCTTCACGCCCGCACTTGGGACCCTGGAGACGGAAATAACTTTTTTCTAATAAAAGTGAGAAATGTGTGAGAGAGAGGGAAGAAAAGGGAAAACTTGGCATTGCTATTACAATAAATAAGGCGCTAGGGCAGAAACTACAAGTAGTAGGTAGCTGCAAATCAGGAAAGAGGAACTGTGTTACACCAAACTAACGCGAGCGAGCCCGCGGGAAAAAGCTAGTGGATCATAAAATGAAACGTAGCCACTATCAGTCTCCTGCAGATTAAACGGAAACGGAGATTGATACACGAGCAAGCCATTATTATGCGAACTGTTATTGTGTCTACCGATCGCAATTACCTAGTTGCTATGCTGCAGGCGACAATTGCTTTATAGACAGGGTTGCCAGTTGTAAAAATAAAGTCGTCTCTATCATCCCGTTGAAGTTCCTACGGGGGAACAAAATCAAAATCATTTATTTCAAGTAGGCCAGCTACAGGCACTTTTGAACTGTCAAAACATTGACAGCAATCAAAATGAAGCTACAGTCCCAGTCACAAGGCATAATAACTGTGAAAGTACTGTAGTTGCCCATACCAAAGTGTTGATCTCTATGGAGAAGAATGGGCAAGAAACTCCATGGACACTCTAATTAGAATATTGTTACAAAACCTTAGACATTAGACAAAATGCCACAAGTATCTTAAGCACCCACGGCCCCCACGGGAGAACTTTATACGGTGAAGCTTTCGGTTTAACGGTTTTTCTGAAGGCCTACCTCGGCACAACGTTACTCATAACTTCGTCGATATTACGCGCGTTTGTTGCGACATTGAATGGGTTAAGAAAAAGCATGTTTTGGCCCGGGGCAGCGGTATTATTCGGTAAAAAATAAACTGCATCCTGAAAGAAAGAATTCAAGGGTCGCAATCAGTTGCGGGTTGTTCCAAAGAGATACCGCGGCCCCGGAACGTAAAGGGCAATAGAAGGAACCTGGGTGGGTTTTAGTCAGTACAAGTCTGACATGACTTCCCCCGCTCTGAGCGGAGCGGGGGAAGTCATGTCAGAAGTCATTGGATGATTACCCACCCGAAAAAAAAAGGGTCGCAATCAAAGGGAAGATAAAGAATGGACATGCGTCCGTAGTATATAGGTGAGCGATTGTGAACTAGTGAGAGTTGAAGAGAAAAAGGAAGATGTTGATTAGGGGTCAATAAGACAGCCGTAGCTAAGATGTCGAGGTACAAAAAACTGGTCAAGATCGAGTCAGAACAGTCAAACTTGCGACATAGACAACCATATCTTTTGACAGCATAGAGTGCTGTCGCAGCTTCAAGGAGCTGAGTATATGGTTTTAATTTCAACTCCACACCTTGTCAAGATAAAGGGTCTTGAAGGCAGACAGACAGACGGACAAAAAAATATGTATGTGAACCAATAAGGGTTCCGTTCTTTTCTTTTGAGGTACGGAACCCTTAAAATGAATATAAACTGTTCTACCGGTTATTTGACGTTTTCTCGAAGACCAAACACGATCGGAACAAGTTAAAGAATAAACTGGCAACCCTAACTAAAGATTTGGTTGAAGTGCACTTAAAAAGCCATCCATTTTATCACCCACAAGTATCTGCAATTGATAACGACTCAATGTAAGGACTTTGGACTTATTTTTAAACGATAAGATCGCAGAAAAAAAAAGATTATATGTATAAGATAAATTGTATGACTAAGCTATCTTTTTTTTACGGATTTGAAATCATCAAAACTTCGCCGCTCTGGGCGGAGCGAGGGGAAGTGTCTGACATTTACTGACTAAAACCAACACGTTCTTTTTGCCCTATGATCCGGGGCCGTGGTATCTCTTTCGAACAACCCGCAACCCAGGCATCCAGGCAGGCTGGGGACTAAGCTAATTTAACCTATGGAAATCCACTAATTTAACAAAAGACACCATGAAAAGAGATTTTATTATTAAAGTTACTAGCTTTCGCCCGCGACTTAGTCCGCGTGACATAGTTACTTTGGGATAACGCTAACTTTAAACCGCGAGATAATCACAAAAAAAAGAATATTTCTCTCCCCTTTTCTGACTTTTTTTAGCCTATATCCGTCTCCAGGGATAAAATTAGGCTGGTTGATCAGAAATTAGCGTTCAAAACTTATGATTGGGAAAGAAAATAAAATCACATGTCGATGAGATCACGTGACAAAGATGGCGTAAAACCGTTATTTATTTAAAATTGGCATCAATATTAAATCTCACTGATATATTTAGATGTTTCTCCGATTGACGTGATACTAGATTCAGCATCTGCGTTATTCTACTAAATGAAATTGCGTATGAAACAAACAGGATGTAGCAGATGAAAACCAACTAGTTCCAAGGATGAAGAGGAGATTATTATTAAGGCCACTCAGACTTCATTATAAATATTATTATATTGAATGACGTGGAATTGCATTGTAAACAAAAACATAGATGGTAATTCTATCGCAGTATATTTTATGTATATATATGAGAGTGAAGTGACTCATCAACACAATGGAGTACTAAGACGTGTTTAGTTTCAAAACATAGACCACGTAAGAATCTGTACTGGAATAGACTCTAGACCTCTGCCTGCCGGGGCTGAACTGGTTGGTTCGAAAGAGATACCGCGGCCCCGGAACCCAAAGAGCAAAAAAAGGAGCCTGGGGGGGTTTAAGTCAGTACTAGTCTGGCACTCCCTTTCGCTCCACCCAGAGCGGCAGAAGTAGCTTGATGAATTCCCCACGAAAAAAAACATTGGTATACGCTTACAGGGTACATTATCTATGTAAATACGTAACAACTATGAAATGGTGTGGTATTTCAATGTCGCCATTGTTCTGTTCATACTGTAAGTATCTGGTTCCAACATCCTATGTCGATAGAACAAAACCATCTGGTTTTTTGCCAGTTTTTCTCTATTCCACTGCGCCCAGAGCGGGAGACAACATCTAATGACTTCACTTCAGAAAACAAACCCAATCTGGACTAGAACCAGCTTATTTTTTTAATGAATGTTCTACTAAATCTACCGCATAGATCTAGCCTACGGGCTTGTAAACTTAACCCATGTAAACGTAGGTAACTGGCGAAAGGTGCACCAATACATCTCAGGCTTTAATATCACTCTACTGTAATCGAAGAAGGCTTTGTTGATTACAGGCTTCGTTGAGCTCCTTGGGTTTTGAGTCGAGCTACACGATAACTGACAAATGCTTGCACTGACTGGACAACTCCACTCAATCTGTGTGGTGCTTTCTTAAAAAGACCATTTCAGACACTAGTCTGCATAGTCCTCATGTAAGTTGACCAAGATTTTTTGTCTGGACCTTAAAAGAGACTATGACTTTTGAGTTTGTTTCGGCTGTTTCTTCTCAGAGTAGTCGGATAAGAAACACCGGCCTCGTGTAGTTGAAAAAAAAAGACGTGTTAAAGTGTTTGTGAAAACCTACTTACTACTGCAAAATAAACATCATTTATCATTATCATTTACAGTGGCGTGATGTTATATTAAATCTCCCATAACGTACCTATCCGGTCCATCCCAGTCACAAGTTAGTAACTTACTATTTAGTATTGCAAATGCGAAGTGTAAACAAATGACATCGCGCGAGGCTTCCTAATCAGTAGGTATGACGGGTACTAGCCATCCGCTTGTGATGACTATTTCTAGAACTTGCATAGTTGTGTGTGTTGGTACTTAGTACGTGCAAGAGGTAGTAGGCTCACAAGGAGATGGTGTTATGACCTGGATTCTTTTTCAAAGAATTCGTCTATAGTCGCACCAGGGGGTTCCAAAACGGTTGCTTTAGCAGAATCATAATACTGTTTTATAAGTCCCACTCGTAAGTATTTCAAAAAATATCTTTCGAAAAAAAACCCGGTTTCGATTAGAGCTGCAAATTACGACAGTTTTTAGGTTTGGTTGGCAATGAATTGTCAGATTAAATCAATATCGACGATTCCCAAAGATGGCGGTCTCGTTATTTTCTATGCATACATGATAATGGCATCAAATGCAAGGACTTGCTGAGAAGAATACGAAAACGAGTTTTTATTAAATCTTGAAGCAATTGTAGTATCCGAATTCTGCATTACAACTGCCAAAAGGAAACCAATTGCCATGTAATAAGATTGTAGGCTGTAAGTCAATAGATCTCACGGTTGACACTATTTTTAACAGGCAACACTATCAGGATCAGACCACAAGAGCATTATAATCAGCAGAGTGCAAAAAGGTCGAGGTTTACAATCATGACGGCTGAGGACAGAAACTGTTTGTGATATCTTACGTGGCTTGTCACAGCCATTAGGATTAATTATCACTGTAGTGTACTAATAGTCTTCAATAATATTGTTGCATCGATTTAGTTCCAAGTGATCAATGAAATGGTTCCCCCTATCTGTCGCGATGTTTGTTTCGAATGAATCAATCATCGTCAACTGCTAGCTAGACAACCTATATCGGGGTTATGGTGTCTTTTTAAAGTGTTTTAGTTCATCTTGTACAGACGCCTGCAGGTCAAGCTACCCGAATCTGTCAATTTTTCGCAATGAACCTTGAACGTAATACTTCAGAAATAAAGTCTAAAATCTATCAAAGAAATCTGATAGATTGTAGTAGCTTGATGTGCAGGCGTCTGTACTTACTGAAAAACAGTCCAAATATTAATATTTTACAGAGGGCAACGGAACGCAACATAGGTAATTGGTGTTCCAAGATCGCGTCAGAAACATCATTTTTTCCTTTGCTCCATAGCTCTAATTGTAGATGTTGGGGAAAACATTCACGCTAAAGTAGGATGCACATCAAAGCATGTAGCACACCCAGAGAGGTGGATCCGGATCGTCACTCACTGGACACCAGATACCTGATAAAGGATATCGCCGTCGAGGTAGACAGCGGCGGAAACATGGCCATAGAGCACACAATAGATAGAGAGGTTTAGAAGGAGAATGGGCCTCCCCATTACCCTGCTATGGGACACTTGATAAAATAGAAAACCTTGTACTATGCTGTTGACATTGTCCCAGACTCTCAGACCAGACTAAGATAAAGCATCTCTTTTGCCTTTATTCCTCAAACTTGTCTGTTGCTTTACCGCTGATAGATACTAAGGTTCTGATTAGCTAGCTGTCTGCCATTTGCCAAGTCACCAACTTGTCTTGTTTAAATTGATGAGCGATTTATTTAGAGTTTCTTTCAAAATGCATCTGAATGCGATTTAAAGTGTGTTTGTTTAATTGGGGTGCTATTCAATGTGTTTCAAACATTATACCAGCGAAAATAACATTCCTGCATTAAATCTCCACGCCCCATGCACCAACCAGAGTGCCTAACTAGGAAGCAGTCACTAACAATGATGTAGACTATTTTCAGACCAGTTTAGAACTGTCAGATTGATTCATTTTTATTGGCCTGCAAGTGATTTTTATTCTCTGGCAATTGAAAATGGCCGTCGACCATGACTTTCGACTCCTGGAGTGGAAACTACCGAAATTAAACTGCAGACAGTCAATTTAGCTCAAATTAATTGCCAATTGGTTTCTTAAATAACGTCATCATCTTTCAAAGATGATCAGTAATAATGGATGATGATGAAATGGAAAAAACTTTGAGCTTCAAAAGCCGAGCAAAAAGAGCTCACTTCTAATAATACTTCTTAATTCAAAAAGCCAGAAAAAATAAAAAAGAACATTTTTTTTTAAGAATCACCTGTTCCACGAAACATTTTTACGAATTCTATGTTGACAAACATTCATTTCAACATTGTTGGCATAGCTTCAAATGAGGAAAATGTCGCGAGGAATGTGTGGGCTACAGATATGAATGGGTATACGAGTAGAGGAAGACCAAGGGAACGATGGATAGACTGTGTGAACGGATGATATAACAAAAAAAGGTGTCTGATGAAATAAAGATAAATAGAGAAGTATGGAAGAAGATACTGGGCCGATCCCAATTTTTTTTTCTTTATTAATAAGGGCAGGATAATGTTGATAGTACCAGTACTATCAACATTATCCTGCCCTTATTATATAGCATTTTAAATCCCCGATAACTGTTGCTATGGATCGGAAATTATTGCTCAGTGTGCATACAAAAACAAACATAGACACGAGTCAGGAACTTTTCTAAGAAGCGGTATTATCATGGCAACACAAAGATTATTTTCAAACAATTTAGAACAAAGGAATAGTTTACACTACGGCAGACTACAAGTGTACTAAATGGTGACTATACAAATGTACGATGAATCTCCTACTTTTGTTTACAACATGTGTCTTTGAAAATATTGAATCTGTTTGTTTAAAATGACGATACAAAGTCTAAGAAATGCGGAAAAAGCTTGTGTTTTTTGTAAGGCTGATATCATTTCTTCTGAGAAAATGATGAAATACCATAGAAGCGAAATATTAATCATACTGAATTCTTTTTTTACAATATATTTTCATTTTGAATTATCTTTGTCGGTTTCTAAATCATGAAATGACTTCTCAATTCTTCTGCAACGGCAATCCAGTTTAAAGTTATGCATAATGAAAGAACTCGGTATCGTTTAAAATTTAAATCTATTGTGCCAGAACTGTCAAGATATCTATAAATAATGATCTCGTCCAGCCTGTCTCCTGCTGACCTCCCAAGGGATGTCTTAAAAAGAAGCTCGTCCCCACGGGTGCTCTTAGCGTGTAGTCGCTCACGAGACGACTCCCGGCCACCGTAGATACGGGTCTGTGGACCGTGAGCAATGGGTAGCTCACCGTCTGTTCGTTTAGTGACCACGGCGCGTTAGTGTTCCACGCGCGTTTTCATGTCAGCAAAGCAGAGAGGCGTGCGGGTTGTTCGAAAGAGATACCGCGGCCCCGGACCATAAAGGGCAAAAGAAGGAACATGGGTGAGTTTTAGTCAGTACACGTCTGACACTCCCCCCCGCTCGGTTTAGATTGGAAAAGGACGTGTGGTCGCTTAGTTATTAAGTGTTTTTCCTCTGGCTGGAGCCCTAACACTCAAAGCACCTACAGGATAATCCAGTCATTCAAAGCTTCTATGTTGACTAGCAAGATGCCACACACTAAAAAAAACTGTCAACCTCATATGTATAGAAAATGCAATAAAACACATTCTTAAACTTTAAAACTGTTTTATTTATCGCCTTCATCATCGAAGGAGTATGCGCTAAATCCGAATTGTTTATTTACTTCGGTCCTGCAGCCGTGACTCAGATCAGACGGGCATGTCCAAATTTCGACCTGCAAGGTTCCTTTGTGATTTCTGCAAAAATTCTTCCTGTTCTTTGTCACGCACGTAGTTTTAAACTAGATATATTTTAACAACTTTGAAGTAAAGTAATTAGTTTGGAAAGTTTTACTGTTATTTACTGTTATTTAGCTCTTATTCAATAAATATTTAAGCAAGCACTCACTCATACGTGAGACACGTAAAAACAAAATTGTCTTTGAGCAATCACAAGTTTATTTTTCAGGGGTCTTTAAAAGCAAAAATCAGAACCCTTATTGGATCAGACGCACGCGTGGAGGCATCGAGTTGAAATTAAAACCATATAACTCAACTCTGTGGTCTCTGTGTGGTAAAAAAATTTACCCTTTAAGTCTACGCAGTCAAAAGCTATGGCTGTTTAGGTCGCTAGTTTGTACTGAACCCTCGACGCTGGAGTCTGAATCGCACTAGGTCAGTTTCTTTTTATTCAACCTATCAAAACATTTTTAGTCCTAACTAAACGACAATACAACCAATTTTTGTTTTACCAAGGCACAGGTTCTCTAATTGTTTGTACCAGTATTTACTTGACTTTGCTTGACAAATAATGTAACGCGAGTTCATTCACTCGACCTGCGTCACTTCTAACCTAAATAACAACATTGTTAACAGGCAATTAAACTAAACACCAACATTAAAATGTTTCTAGGTTTCGCATTCATTTATATATAATATGTATCGTTTCTATCATTGATTGATACCATTGACCGCCATCGTAACCATAGATTTAGCACTTTTTTGTTCCTGTTTAGTGTGCAATAAAGTATATTATATTCTATTGATCTTGGTAACACATTTGGGCAAAGTCAATGAACTGATTGCACGATAAGAGTAGAGAGAATTTGAAAAAGATGTCATGGCGTATCAAGTAGCGATAGTTTATTAATTACGCGCTATGTAATTACGAACGATTTGTTTTACAGACAGCTTCTGCATTGTAGTTTGTGTCAGAACTTAAATAGCGAAAGCGCGACTCGCTCTTGGCCAGATTTTGTTCTCATCTTCTACATCTTTCAACTAAGTTGTACACAGGTCTCCTCCAAAAACACCAAAATGTACGGTTCTTTATTGCGTATAGCGCTAAATCTTCGCCAGGGTTTTCGCCAACCTTTTGAGGACCTATGTTTGCATTATATAGAAAGATTCAAAAAAATAATTTAAAAAGAGTTAATTGGTCTGGCCATGTTTTCAAATTTTTGGTTCCAGAAGAAATGCAAGTTTACTTAATATCTTTTTCTTCCCAATTTTAAAAGTGGCGGCAGTGGTGAGGTTCGAACCTTTCGGATCTACAACTCGTAATTCGGAGCCGTCATCAACAGGCTACCAGCCATTACTGTTCTCAAAATTAAGCATCTGTTTTCAAATGCCCTCTTCACTCGAACATTAAATTATTCATTAGAGACAAGATTGAAATTGTTTTTGACAGAAGGCGTTCGTTCGACCCAGATTCTGTAATTTCTGTAGTCGTTCAACGCTCGTTCACGATAAGGGCAAGCGGAAAACTCAATTCTGTATCAGTCTAGTTTAAAACAATAACATTATACAACAGCTCAAATAGTTTAACAATTACAGCATTTGTATTTATTATACTATTATCGCTGTAGCGTGGTGCGGGTGATATTAGATAAAAGGATATGTTTAGTGCTTCATAGTAATACATTCCCATCACTAAACATGTATGTTGGTAATCCTATTCCTATAAAAATACGGCTATGATATTCAGGGTAAAACCTTAAAGGCTTTCAGTCATGATCAGAAATCGAGGTAACGTTCCAGATTGAAGAGGAATGGTACATTTTACTAATGTCACGTACACCATGCTACAGCGAAAATGGATCGATTTTGTAGAAAACATGGTTAAAAACTAAGATAAGGTCTTATATTATGTAGGGATAAAAATGACATGCTGCGTAGACCTCTATTAAATAGGAATATAAAGAGTCCAGAAAAAGGACCAGCTCAAACTCCGCCACTATTTGATTATTCATTCTTTATATAATTTAACAGGAAGCATCTCTATTAATAGAAGTCTGGTATGGATGCAGTGGCAACATTGACCTAGAGATGACGTGTGGCATCGCGCCAAAAATGGCGGTTTGCCGCCAAAATACTGCTAAAGTATATACATATTTTTATTATTATTATTGTGGATACAGCGCTTTGTTAGTCTTTGTTACTTTCTAACATTGTTACATGTTAATTTCTTTGACGAGTTTTTTTTTTACCTGGCTGCAATTTTCGCATTTCTTTTTTTAAAAATTTTAATTTTTGAAATGCGTTTTTGGTTCTTCGGTGAAATAATATGAAAATAGTTTTAAAGGCTGCAGATTTTGCGTTTTAAGCTTGGGTGAAATCTCCGAGCTAACAAGAAAACAATTCATGCATGTTTCCGTATCGTACTACGATTACGGAAGTTAGTAATTTGCGGTCTGACTAACAATGCCTTGTGAAAATAAATAAAGAGTTTACTACAAAAAGAAATCTACCCGTGGTTATAAAAACATGATATTTAGTACAAGAAGGCAAAAGCGTAAAGGTCAAAGTCCCTTAAAAATATGGCATTTTTGCAAATGGAGAATACCATTAGGAACACGGCTTGTATTCTACTGAAACCTAAGTCGACTTTTTTAGGAAAGGTGAGAAAAATTATTCCGTTTACCGTAGACTTTTGTAGAGATTTCAACGGCAACACATTAATCTAATGTGAACAGTTCCGCCCACTCTTCAATGCAAAATAAATGACATTTTCTACCCTTTACGGTTCAATCATCATCATGGTCTGCCTGGACTTTACAACTATGTTGGAGTCGACTTCCCGTTCAACCGGATTCAGCTGAATACCAGTATTTTATTTGGAGAACTGCCTGGTGTCTATCTTTCCTCCACAACTCACAACGATCTAGAAGACAGCCAAGGCCAACGGCTTAGCGTACTTTCTTAAGCACGGAGGAAACTTGGTATGGTCCCCCACCTAAGGCCCAACCTAGGTAAGCACGCAACTTAAAGATCGACCGGCTTTTAATAGTAAGCCATGAGCTCCTCATTACGGTAATAAATTATTATTTTAAATACGTGTGTAGAAGCACACATGTATGTTGTCATATCTTTGTCCGCCATCTTTGTAGAACTGTCATTTGCCCCACACATGTCAGGCTAACCTATATTCTCATTCTCACGGCCTCAATGACCTCTAAGGAAGGTCACACCCGGCAGTATTTTGCACTGAACTTTTCCGAAGCCTTGATACGACCCTGAGATAAAAGCTTCTGTCTGTCTGTTAATAGTGACAAAGTGGTACTTTCAACCAATTTGTAAGTGATATTTTAGGCGTTTTGATTGGGCTACTAGAGAAGTCACGGATTTTCGGCATGAAGATAATTTTGAAGTTGACTCTGTGTAAGGTATATCTGCCTGCTCTTGTCTAATTTTACTTTGGGAATATTTTTGGGACTCCCCAAATGATGGGTTAAACTGCATTAACAATTCTTACATAGAATAGAACTCGCTTTGCTTTATCGTCTCTTACTTTGGTAAATAAAAAACGTTATCGTACTTATAGAGATATTATGAAAGACGTTGCAGCACGTCCCCATGACATAATCTCTTAGTGGCCTTCTACGACCCTATAGGGTGTGGCTCTTAAATGCATTCAGCGAGTGTTTGCTCTGCACTAGCACCGATGAACGTGCAAAGCAAAGTAAACGCTAACTTATAAGACAAGTAGACACATAATAACTTATTAGTTAATAGTATGAGTCAATAAAAGCGAGATATCAAACGAGAGGTTTAGGTATAACCGTTTTAATTCTAAGAAAAAAAACAGACGGTCCGTTGTTTTTCTGGGAGATTTAATAACAAGCGTGTTGTTGGTGTCGACCTTGAATAATCTTCGTCCTAAAATTTACATAACTCGCTGTTGTTACAAAATTCTTTTTTCTGAAAAAAATAAAGCACATGAGACTCTTACCACTATTACAGTATTACTTGTTCTTTGTGTCGATTTCACAGGCCTGAAATCTCGTCGAGTTAATTTGGACTGCATGATTTGAGGCAAAGAAGGCAGAATAAGAAGTGCAACACAGTTCTACATTCCAATATCAGGCTTTTACCAATTTTAATACCTTTAAACCTCTTCAAAGCTAAAATAACGTCACAATCCACGAACCAACCAAAATTTAGAGAGCCTACTAGTTTAAAATTCGGGCGTTCTAGTCAAGTAATATCTTCAAGACATCGTTAGGAAGTCTTTCCAGTCATATCTTTCCAAATGCACGATGTGCTTATAATGAGGAATTGCTACAATAGTTTATAAGTTTAATTGATGGATATCTTAATCTTGCACACGTGTATTTAATTGTTGATGAGCCAAATAAATAAAATAAAAGAAACAAACCAAAATACTGAACAGCATTTGACAGACGCAAGAAAGATCACGTACACAAGTTTGTCTTGCTTCGTTATCAATTGACAAAATGTTTGTCGAGTAATTTGGGCCGTGATTCATGAGTTGCGAAGTCTGATATCTTAGCTAGCACTCGGAGAATGGAAAACCGAGGACAATAATTCCGACGGCCTTTCTAAAGAGCAATGTTTAGGACTACTTCTATTCAAACGTTGACACAATATTATTTTACAGTTTATGGACTACATCAAATTAGAATTGGAATTTTAACCTCTTCTTCTAAGATCAGTATTTTCAGCTGGCATTACTTGTAGATTTTTTTGTGCAACGAATTCCAGTTGGAAGTTACATTTGGATATTCCAAATTAAATCAAAACAAAAAGTTATACGGCCTCATTTTTTATTGGCGACCGCTCTCTCCGTCCGACTGTAAACAAAGTATTCGAGGTTCCACAGGAATATAGACCTATATTTCTTGTTTTTCGACGCATTGATGCATAATCTTGAGTCAAGAGTTTTTTATGACAGCAAATTATATTTTTTTCGAATGAAATATCATCAAATGACGCCTCTCTAGGCGGAGTGGAAGGGAGTGTCAGGCTTATATTCCATTTCTTGCTCTTTCTTGTTCTGGGTCCGCGGAACTTCTTTCGAATCAGCCCACAGCCCCGGCAATGCCACCTATATGTAGGTTGACATACTGTCGAGATCTCTCAGTCATGTTTGGTATTACAGATAGATCGATTTACGATTCGTTTTGCTTACGGATAGTAGTATTTTAACATACGTCTCGTAGAAAATACTACTATCCGTAAGCAAAACGAATCGTTTTTTGTTTATTGGAACCGGGCGTAAGTTATTGATATCAAAAACTTCCCTTAACAAGAACAACGATCAATCCAATTCTACTAATCAAAAAGCTTTTAACAATAACCAAGGCCGAAGGAAGCTTTAACAATTCGTGAAAATAATAACACAGAAAATAAAGTGGCTTAGCTTTATTAAATGCTTCAGGCATGAGGATCTCTTGAAGCATTTAAACCTTTATTACTTACCTCAGTACTTGTACGGGCGGTCTCAAGGTTATATAATGTGACCTTTGGAATCTTAAACTTACGTAATATATCTGAGGGTTGGCGCAGATAGTAAGGGAAATGAGAGAACCAAATAATGTTACAGTTTTTTATTAAAGTATGTATACGCAGTGGATAGAGGAATACCAAACGATGGACTGACTGTGTGAAGGACGATATGACAAGATAGAAAATTTCTGATGACATTACGAGTAGTATGGAAGAAGACATGTTGCGCCGATCCTAAATTAAAGCGATATTAGGGCTCCTGCCCTAATAACCATTCAGGAGATTGATGAATGATTATTTTGTGATAACAACAATGTGTTTTTTATAAATCTTAAATCGATTTCTATCTGAAAGAATATATGACCTTTTGATAGTTTATTAAATAGATACGCGTCCATCGAGTTTAACTTTGTAGTATGATTTATATTGCTAAAATGAGTCTTGCAATATTTAAAAAACGTCCTTGACGGTCGAGTTTGTTTCGCCATTTCTTCTCAGTATAGGCCGATAGCCGAAATTCGACGAATTTAATTTATGTGTCGTGAATTTATTTCGGAGTAAATTTTCTACCTTGTTTTCTTTAGATTTTGGAACCCGATGTAGCTTTAGCTTGAATGTATTTTGCGATAATCCCTTAATCGCCTTAAAAAACTACGTCGAAGGTTTTGATGTTTGTCGGAAATTACTGACATTTCTAAAGACGTTAATCCCTAACAACAAAACACCTACTAGTCGTTTAATAATCCACAAAGTAATTCGCACCAATAAGTTTGGTCATTGTCCTCCCAAATTCCAGAAGGATCCAATTTTGTTTTGTCTCTCGCAGTTTTTGTCTGCTGGTATTCGTTTTGTCCACAAGTCTTAGGATATTTGGAACCCGTATTCGTAACTTTTGTTGAGAATCCCAAGTTATATGAAGAATGTTGATTGAAATACGGAAATAGTTCCAGTTGTTGAGATATTTTGAATACGAAAATTCGTTTTCAGTTTGAAATGGATTTATGTTCTGAACATATTAGGGTCTCACTCACTACTATATCAAGGTGTGTATATATACATTATTGAAACCATCTGTTCTACACAAATTATATTAAATAGAGGAAAAGATTGTGCGATTTGGCGTAGAAGAACAATTTTCACTATTACAGAGTCCCATATTATGTTTTTAGAAGCCACAACGCCAGGCTCGTAAACGAAGATCCATTTATCACCAAGCTTGCACGCTTAAGCTAGATTCACAATTTTGGACCGACAATTTTGCCGTTGGCCGCCCATTAGATCTTGCTGAAAATTCTAGAAGCTTCCGATCCAACCTATATAAAGCAATATGCCAATATTATGTCCGACCCGACAAAAATCGTAGCTGATCGTCCTGGAAATGTGTCGTCACTGACAGTATTATCGGGTCACCCTAATGCGAACAGCGCTATAGAAGTACACATGTACACCCGACACCGTTCTCGTTCCGGTAAAACTGTCTTTCTGGCTGTGAATCCGCCCTGAGTGATATTATCAGACCATCACCTGCCTAGCCTTTTCCCAAATATGTTGGAGTCGGTTTTCCAGACCACAGAGCGACTGCCTATCTGATAGCTTATACGACAAGACTGGTTATCAGACTTTCAGGACTATTTTAACGACTGTCAAGGATCTATAAATGAGAGCCGGAACCTACAGCTTAACGTGCTTTCCGAGGCACGAAGGACACTCGTTATGTAACCCATCCACAAACCAAACGGCTGCCATTATTTGGCCACGAGCTCCACTGCTCAGCTAATCAGACCTTTGAATCAATATAATTATTATAATATCGATTTTTACAATTTAATACCCGTGCCCAGCGGTTTCACCCACTACTCAACTCCTTTTCTGGAGGGGTGTGAAAAAAAAATGTTTACCGAGACTCAGACGTACCCGATATACACACAAAACTTCATAAAAATCGGTCCAGCCGTTTCGGAGAAGTTTGGTAAAAAGCACTGCGACACGAGAATTTTAATATGAGACTAGCTGTGCTATGCGTTGCTATGCAATTTTCTACTTTTCTACCTACCCTAACTTTTCTTTGCTATAAACCTCACGGAGCCCGAGACCTTTCCAGCGAATGCAAAACCATGGAAATCGGTTCGTGCGTTCTGGAGTTATAGCGTCAAGAAGGAAAACCCGACTTATTTTTATATAGTAGATTACTCACTCTTTTTAACTTGCCAAAAAGTCGTACATCACCAAATAAAACATTTATTACTTTCAAATACAATAATTTCACAAAATCCTTTGTTGTAAACCATAATAATGATAATGTTATCATAATGTTTATCTGTATTAAAGTGACAAAGGGGTACATGATCGTATTGCATGTCAATGCAACATGATACTGGAACATGCTGGCAAAAACTGGGTTTTATAACAATAACAAATTTAATACTATGTTTGGGGCGGGCAAAACAGGGTTGTCAAAACTAGAGATTAATATTTTCCCTGCCTCGTCTTTTGATGATGAAAGTGTGTTCTAGTAAAGTGAAGTTATAGTCGAGAAACAAGAGATCTACCCATTATATAAGTTATTATACAATATCCCTTCTTTTATATAATTAACGATGGTAAAACGCGGCGTCATCGACGTCTTTTGTCCCCTTAAGCGCGGGCTTTATTGAGAATTTTCTTGTGGGAAAGTCATTCTGTCGGAAACAGAAGATAATTTCCAAATGGCGCCCAACACGATCACGACCACCTTTCACAATCGAAACGTCAGGCCATAAATGTCCGGGGTTGCGGGTTGTTCGAAAGAGATACCGCGGCCTCGGAACGTAAAGGGCAATAGAAGAAACATGGGTGGGTTTTAGTCAGTACAAGTCTGACATGCCCCCCCGCTCCACCCAGAGCGGGGGAAGTCATTGGATGATTTCCCACCCGAAAAAAAAAAAAAAAAAAAAAAGGCCATAAATGTGGGTAGATTATATGAATTTACATCAAAGTTAGATAGATCTAGATAGGTAGAAAATTCTGTATTATGTACACCATACAAATGACAAGAATAATAACAACTTATAAATAGAGTGACACAATGGGCGGTCTTATCGCTAAAAGCGATCTTTTCAAGACAACCTTTGGATGGATTCAAAGGAGGAGAGACAGTACTGTAGGTAGTCTGTGGTGTTTCATTTTACGAACGAATAGCTAGATTTATAATGTTTTTATAAATGTAGCTATTCGTTACACGTACACACAATACTTATATATTATATATAGTATATACATATATAAATACATAATAATATAATACTCAGCGATCATTGTGCCGATAGCCGTATCTGCCAATGGCTTAATTGCCAAGTGCCTCGACCAATACCTGCGGAGGCTCTCGTTAGGCAGCTGGATCAAGGGCTTGATACAGAAAGCGGTAATCCTGGACACGGCTCGTATTGTTAGGAGGTTCCTTCCTCTGGAGCCCTGACCGCCGGAAGCTTGGACCCTGTTCCCGATACCGGTGGGCTACTATTTTTATGTTTTATTTTTTTTATGATTTTAAGAAATATTTAAAAATGTAATTATGTTGAAAAATAAATAAATGTACGAAAAATAATATATATAAAATAATAATTATGAAGAAGTTAATTTTAACCTATAACATACTGCTATTCTGCATGCAGAATAGCAGTATGTTATAGGTTAAAATTATTATTATTAGTTAATATCATGATATTAACTAAACATAACAATTGTATAGAGCAATGCTTGGTGAGGATTTTCTAAGCAATCGTAAAGTTCTTCTAGTGGGGTCCACATGAAGAAGAAGACTGGCAACCGTAAACTGGTTGGATTGCATGCAGATGTGCGCAATGCATAACCAAACAGGCAACACAGTGAGTCAGTCACCTAATTTAGTTCCACACTTTGTACTTAAGTGACCTACATAACGTTATTATGAGAACAGTTATTTTTAGGTTCTTTTTTATCACTTGATGTTGGTGGAAAATGGAGTGAAATATTTCAGAAGAGGAAAAATTTTTGAGTATTTTTGTTTCATATTTTGTACCCAAATTTTCGTCACAATATCTATACTAATATTATAAAGCTAAAGAGTTTGTTTGTTTGTTTGAACGCGCTAATCTCAGGGACTACTGGTTGGAATTGGAAAATTCTTTTAGTGTTGGATAGTCCATTTCTTGAGGAAGGCTATAGGACAGTGATGGCGAACCAATGGCACGCGTGCCTTTGGTGGCACGTGACACAATTTTTTGGGCACGCCACCGACCAAAACGGTTTGCAATTTAGTTTATCTGATAGATAAAAAAGTGCAATGAACATTATGAATGATTTCGAAGATACCCATGTTTTTGTTAGAAGATAATGTGATTTTAGTGAATAATATTTACTCGTTTTTTTATTATTGTATTATTGACGGCACATATATGGCGTCGTTTAACATTTCTGTGGGGAAAATGGCACGCTGATCCAAAAAGGTTCGCCATCCCTGCTATAGGATATACCTATAACATCACGCTACGACCAACAGGTGCTGAGCAGCGTGGGTGAAACCGCGTGGAACAGCTAGTGATATTATATAGGTATCAGGAGAAAGGAAATTTACTTACTCTTCAATTTCATTCTTTTTTTCAATATTACGTTTTTGTTTTTTTAAATTACACATGCTGATTGCCCATTGGGTGTACCCTTACCCTTGCCCTCTATCTCATCAGATGGATGGTGATGGAAGGCAATGGATGAGGTTTATGATGGAACTAGCTAGCCGACAATTTATGTTATGGTTTGGTTATCGAAGACTATTCTATAGAAAAACTATTCTATGGAAGCACATTAAGCCATTGGTCCCGGCTGTCATTTGTAGATCTTTGACAGTTGTTACAGGTAGTCAGTGTTCCGAAAATCTGACAACCAGTCTTACCAAGGGGTATCGTATTACCCAGTATAAACTGGGTTGTGGAGGTCAGATAGGCAGTCGCCATGTAAAATACTGATATTCAGCTGCATCCGGTTACACTGGAAGCCGACACTAACATCGTTGGGAAAAGGCTAGGCAGATGATGATGATCAAAGACTATTCTATCTTATTTAATCATTTGCTTAGTATTCTTCACAAAATTTGTATTTAGACAGCTTCAATGAATTCCTACTTTTAATTGAATCGTATTTCAGTGTAAAATATATCTTGAGAATGACTAAGCTAAAAAAAACTAACAGTGCAACTTTAATACAAAATTAATGTTCTACTATTATTTTTAAACTAATAAGAGCTATAAAGTTTTTAACAAGAAATTAAAAATATTGAAGAATTAGAAAAAGTTGTTGGATTTTTTTTAGGTGGAAAAAGAAAGATAATTCATTAAATTGCTCTTTTACAAACAGATGAAAGTTATGAGAAGAAAACATTTAATTAAATATTACAGAAAGGCATAAAATCATTCATGCTTTAGTTTTTAATACCCAGAAATGCAGCAACCTCGGCTAATTCCAGGGAGCAGCAATCTCTGAAAGCTAGACATTCATCAAATTGAATTGTCTATGATTATCGTTTTTATGGTTATCGTTTTATACTGATTAGTAACGCCGATAAGTCCATAACTGCGTATGAATATATAATTTGATTCAAATGACTGCTCTTGTGAAATGTAACCGGCTGCAGTGTATGCCAAGGTTAAAAACATAAATAATAGAAAAAAAACTCTTCCACTTCACAAAGTTGGTAATAAGCCCACAACTTAATTTTTGTCACTCCTAGGAAGTCATTAGAAGCCCTAGAAGACGTTCGATCATACAAGAACTTTTGGCAAAAAAAAAAACACATAATAAGGTCAGACGAAAATCGGTAGGACCGACCTTGATCATCGAACTTATTGCTAAACCATAATTTATTAGTGCGAAATTATTAATATTACTTACCAAAGTCTATAAATTGTTTTATAGACAGCGGCGAAGGATTGAATTGCGAGTAAAAATCAAGCATTTTCGTAACATTGGAGAAAATTGCCCCCGCTAACCTCATCTTGAATAACTTTTAGTAACGTTTACAAACTGAACAACTGTTTTATATCCACGACAAAACTATTTCACAGTCACAGATGATTAGAACACATGTTTTCAAAATTAATACATTAAATTTTTCACCGGCACTAACTTTACACGGGGAGAAAAAATTTCGACTGAACCAGTGTTGCCCGTTTCTCAAGCTTTTATATTTCAAAGACGTGAACTTTGATCTGCAGTGTTGTGATAACAATAATTATATTTTGTTGACAAATGTTCACAAAATCTTAGAGAAGGAATTAAAACTTTGATAAAATTACAATATCAATTTTCTACCCTTTTTGTTATGTTCAAAAATTAAGTTTCGTTTGCAGCATAACATTGTGTTTAGCGTGCTTGTTTTAGCTACCAAAATGACAATAACAGTCGTCAAAATTAACGCCGATTTTTTTTAATAGTTTTCTTGCACCATCGTGTGAACACAAAAATATTTATGTTACGAAAGTTTTGTCGGTTAACGATTTTGGCATGGCAATCGTAGAATTCGTAGACAGTTCTGACATTGACAATGACACATTTGACAGAACGCAACAGATAAAAATAAAATAAACATTCAGGATTCGGGCTGCTGAAAATAAAGGAAAGGGTAGTTTTCGAAAGTTAATTAATAATGATAGGTTAGCAAATAAAACGCTATACGGATGTATAAGTTGAAGCTCCCCGTTCTCAAACCTAAATGTTTCCAATTGCATATAATAAGACCCGTGAGTTCTCTCCCGATCCTGTTTCCTATTATTTACCACATCCTCATCATCATTACTAGTCTTAGGTATCAGTATTGGTTTTATAGTTCGCATAAACAACATCAGACAATCCTGAAGGGTTATATAGCGCTATATTTAGTTAAAAAATTTCCAGTTAATATTTGGATAGCCCATTGCCACTAACTGCTCACAAATGTCCAGTCTGGGTGCAACTTGGAAATTAATGATGATAAAATTCAGTCTTCTTGTTCTACTTCGTCAACATCTGGCTCTTTCTTCCAAATGTCAAAGCCAAAGATTCCCTTCCTATGAACTTCCAAACAATATTTATTTCCCTATTTAATTCCTTTATCAATAAAACACTAATCCTTATTAGTGTTTTGAAGGGCATGTCTTCCTGTCTTCAATGCTGGCCCAAAGGATTAAATTAACAAAGCTAGAAGCACAATTACAGAATGGCAAATCATTACTTGCACTGATCTGCAAATTGCAACAAACTAAAGAAAATTTATCTGCCTTTCCACTTCCATCTAATAACTAATCCTTCTCTCCATCTTTTAGATGATGCACAAAGTCTTTGTCTATGGTACACTGAAGCGAGGAGAGCCGAACCACTACTGGTTACAAGATGAGAAGAATGGCTCTGGCAAATTTTTATTTGAAGGAATCACTAAGACTAAGTACCCTCTCATTATTGCAACTAAATATAATATACCATTCTTGTTGCATGCACCTGGAGAAGGTGAGAATGTTGAAGGTAAGATGGGAAGGAAGCTCTTAATATGTGCATTGAATTTTTTACTGAATAACTTGACCTGGGTTTGGTCAGGGTCAGACAAAGTATTTCCATTGGGAATTTCTCTACTTAAAAATCTTCTATGGAAATTACAGGCAAATTAAT
This sequence comes from Ochropleura leucogaster, assembly GCA_958449745.1. Classification (NCBI taxonomy): domain Eukaryota; kingdom Metazoa; phylum Arthropoda; class Insecta; order Lepidoptera; family Noctuidae; genus Ochropleura; species Ochropleura leucogaster. The sequence continues at coordinate 2,409,523 of OY288227.1, forward strand.
CCAAGCCAGGACAGTACCCCAGCAATTGGCAGTCACACTTGTGACTCTGAAGCCAGCTGTAGATGTAATCCGGATGTCAATGATGGAAACTTTTTTCCTGCAGGTGAAATATATGAAGTTGATGATGAAATGCTTGGCCAACTAGATGTTTTAGAGGAACACCCAAATTATTATGTTCGGGAAAAAGATGAAATCATAACCAAAGACAATAGGTAAGTAAAATTCTTTTTTTTTTTTAATATAAGCCTTTGTCCGTCTCCAGGGTCTCAACTACCTCCATACCAAAATTCATCAGAATCGGTTTAGCCAATTAGGCGTAAAGAGGTAACAAACAAACTCACTTTTGTTTCTATAATATTAGTAAGGATTTAATCTGTGCTTTTCCCCTTCTGAGAAAGGCCCCCCAATTTCTTCCATTAACTCTTTTCTACCACCATTTCGAACCAGCCCTCACGCTATGCATCTAAGCTGCCTCGCCACAAATTTCTGGGCCAGCCTCAGTGGTGTTTTACATCTGTTTGCTCCCATTACGGGGAGACTTATGCCCGGCAATTTATATTTTCAGGTCCTGGGAATGCTGGGTTTATTTTCTGAAAAACTTCAAACCAGAGCTCCTACAGAGGCAGTGCTGGGTCCAGTACAGTAGCAGCGGACCCCATGGCTTAGTCTACATGGACAGGTCTCAGCGAGATTCCTCACATGACCATAGAACTGAAATTAAGCTACCTCCTCCATCTATGAATATTAGTATAAGTTAAGGTCAGTAGATTGATTTATCCATTTTTTTAGTAAAGTATGTTTTTTTATTATATTATGTTCTAATGGTGTTCAACTGTTCAAGGAATTGACCCAAGTGACACTTTAAGTTGTCAGTCTTGCCAGTCTAAATAATTGATGCTTGAAAATTGAACCTTTTTTTCCGTAAAACATTTTTTTTTAATAATTAAATTGATCTACTGAACTTTACCCGAGTACTGGTGGGTTGTGATTTTTTTTTAAATTCTTCTACACGTTGGGCCTTTTATTAGTGAAAATTCGTTTGCAAAAGGGAACATAACTAAACATGCTTCCATAATCCAATTTACGATCTTCACAGTACGCTTTATGTTTCAGCGAAACTGATGATTCCTATATGGAAGAAATGGACGAATTATTTGTTAAAAGAGAGACAAATTAATTAAAAAAAAATGGTAATTAAATCAGGTTTACAATATTCTCTTACATTTGCAGAGAAACTTCCAAATGGAAAACTGAGTCCATGGACGATTTATACATTGACAAAAAAAATAAAAATAGTTCACCTAAAAGAAAATAAACACTGAAAAGGACTTCTTACAGAGTAAAAATATTTTTGATATGTATAATTTTATTATAATTATTAGTTATGTGAAACGAATTTTCATTTGTAAAGTAGTTTTTGGCAGTTGGGAATAGTGTGGCTCATAATCCGGCAGTCTGGCACACACAGTAGTGTCCTTCCCATCGAAAATAAAAACCAATACTGAGCCATCATAATTTGCAATCGGCAAGTGAAGAACATAGAGCGGCGAGGCGGTGCATCAAAGTGAACCCCTATTTATTAAGGTTAAGGTACCGCTACCGATTCATTTATAAAGGTTACAGTACTTCTACCGAAACATACCAAACAAAAACTCAAAATTCGGCTACTGAAAAAAATAACGGTATCGAAATATTTCGGTAACCCTTATTTAATGGTATGACGTCATACCGAAATATAAAGGTACCTTAATTTTTGGGTAATTCAGTCCCTGCCTGCCAGCACTTCATCACTTTCGCCTTAACGATTACGATTAATTACTGAGAAAACAAATAAAACCATATTATGTCGAAAGCGATTAAAAGTGCAAGCCAGGATATTTTTACACATCTAGGTATTATTATACACGCCACCAGTCGTGCGCAGAGTTATCTTGTACACACTACCACTTTTTTTGAAAAATAAGGAGTATTTTTGTGGTGAAGTAGTTTTTTTTTGTTTTCTTTACAGTAACAATGAGTCCGTTATAGAGGATTTGGACGACGATGATGTGTTATCACAATGCGAAAATTGAACACAAGAGCTACAAGAACAATTTGGTGTATGAATACATCGTTATTTTGATCACCCACCAAAATATCTTTGTATGCACAAAATCCATTCCTAAAGTGACCTTTATTTTTAGATTAGTTAATAATTTACACTTGTTATCAAATATATGTATATTCTTTTAATATTATATGAAGTAGTTTTTTTTATTTAACAAAGTTCATTGAATCCTACACTAATAAACCATTGAATAAAGCCAATATCTTATCGACAGCTCTTTTGACTTCATCCGGAAGGGATAGTTACTTTGACCTAACGCTAACTTTAACCAGCGTAATGATCGAAAAAAAAAACTTTCCCTTTAAATTCATCAAAATCGGTATAGCTAATTTAGGCGTGAAGATGTAACAAACAAACTCACTTTCGGTTTTATAATATTAGAAAGGAAGTAAGCATATCACAAGTCGTTTAAAAGAATACTTCAAAATATAACTAAGTTAGCATCGAATGATAACGTTGCGCTGTCTGCTCAGGCGCAGATACACAGGGGGGAGGGAAATGGTTGTTATTGTCCCCTCTTCTTAGCGTGTTGATGGCAATACTTAAAATGTGTTAAGGACAAAACTTAGGCACGTGTAGGTACTCCGCTGAATGATGCAACACATAGATCAAATATACTCTCAATCAAATACGGCTATCTAATATATAAAATTCTCGTGTCACAATTTTTGTTCCCATACTCCTCCAAAACGGCTGGACCGATTTGAACGAAATTTTGTGTGCATATCGGGTAGGTCTGAGAATCGGCTAACATCGATTTTTCATGCCCCTAACCGAGCAGTGTTGTTATTATTAGTTAGTTATTATTTATTACTAGCTAGTAATAAATAAATATCTTGGAACAACTCACACACGGCTATCTGATCCCAATCTAAGCAGAGCTTATGTTATGGTAACCAGACAACTGATATACATACTTATATAATTTATAAATACATACATATTATAGCTAAATCACACCCAGACACAGAACAAACAATCATGCTCACTACACAAATTTAGATTGATTTCCTGGGTGGGAATCGAACCCACGACCTCCGGCTCAGCAGTCAGGGCCACTAACCACTAGACCAACAGGCCCGTCGAAGTAATAATATAAATATACCTACATGTTCAAAAAATTACCCACCCTAAACGAAATCCTGAATCCGCATCTGGTGGGCCTGCCGCACTATGTTTTGCGTGGATAGGGGACGTTGATATGGTGGCGTTGCAAGTTCTCCACCTCGTTTAATGCTACGCTGGAATGAGAGACGTGGGACTGGCTCACACTAATTATTTCTATGTATTGAGTCACATCGCCACCGCTTATGTACGATGTTTTGGGGTCGATGCCGTAGCTGCTTCATTAATATGATTAAAAAAATAGCATGGAAAAAATCCTAAGGGAACTCCTGAATGACATCCCATCTTTTTGCTTTGGGGGCAAATTTTTAATGCTTAATTATCAATAACTGATGATTGTCCAAGAACCAAAACCAGAATCGTAAACATGATTTGTATGAAACTCACCAACCCGCACTAGCATAGGTTTGTTAGTGATGAATATATTAAAAGCTGATTTTTGATTACACAAGGTAATATGGGTAAGTTGGGAATTGTCTGATTTTAAAACTAAGCAATAATAATAATAAAATAATAAATATCTTGGGACAACTCACACACGGCTATCTGATCCCAAGCTAAGCAGAGCTTGTATTATGGTAACCAGACAACTGATATACATACTTATATAATTTATAAATACATACATATTATAGATAAATCACACCCAGACACAGAACAAACAATCATGCTCATCACACAAAGTTTGTCCTGGGTGGGAATCGAACCCACGACCTCCGGCTCAGCAGTCAGGGCCACTAACCACTAGTCCAACAGGCCCGTTGAATGCAATGCTCATACTACTAGTTTGCGGGTTGTTCTAAAGAGATACCGCGGCCCCAAAACATAAAAAAAAAAACAAAACATGAGTTTTAGTCGCGCGTAGCGGGTGAAGTTATTTGATGCTTTTTCATCTGTAAAAAACACGCTAAAAAGGCTGGTGTCGGGCTGGTCACACTTTATTCCACTGTCAGTGTCAACTTCTTCATTGACAACTTTTGTTATCTGTGATAATTATCAGCTGTCTGCAGCTGTCTGTCTTTTAATTTGAAGCATGTTTCACAAATAGGTTATGTTGAGGTTCTATTTTGGTTTATTATATTGAGTGTTTTGAGTGAAACAAATGTAGTATAAGCCTGACACGTTACCCAATAATGAATTTCGCACGTAAACAGTTAGAGAAATACGGCTGGACCGATGGTAATTATTTGGATTTATTTAGTTACGATTTCGAGGCATTTTATAGCATCTTTATACGTCTATGCCTTGTTTACATCAAGCGTATTTAATCTATCAAAATTCAATTTGTGGCCCAAATAGTCTAGTGTTACTGCTAAATTTGTGAAGAGCACATAAATGAATCTGAATAACAAAATTTAGTAACGTACTGTTTTACAGTTCAGTCTCAATCCAGCTACAAATATACTACAGAATGCCATCTGATACGATGCTTTACATACTCTATTATCCTGATGCTTAGTCTATGAGACACAAGTTGTTTTTATTTTATGTAGGGAAAATAAAAGTTGTGAAAAGATTTAACAAAGTCAATTAACACTTGTTCCAGCACTCCCAGCCTTTATTTTTTGCTAAGGAGTTGGTATTTTTAGTACATGACCCCTGCACTAATTAAAGTGTCCATCAGTACAATGTTTTGACTGTTAAATTGAGTCCTATAATTAACAATCTCAGATAGCTGTAAGACTAACAACCCAAGCTATCATTTTCTTAACAGTTAGCCCGTTAAATGTCGTAAAGTTCCTACGGGGAAACATAAGACAAAATGCCAAAAGTGTCTTAAGTACCCATGGGGGAATTTTATACAGTGTAGCAATTGGTTTAATGGTTAAATCTTCATATTTCTGAAGGCCTTTTCTCGCGTTTATAGCATCATTCAATAAGTTAGTAGTAGTTAGTACTAGTTTGGTGTATAGAACAATTGGTTGGATGGTCCATTTACACCCTTTCATAACCCTTGACATAAACAAACAAACTTTACTTTTCAGGCAAAGGACTTGGTAAACACGAGAATGGCATGTCAGAGCCTCTGAAGCCAAAACTGAAGCGAAGTGTGGCTGGAGTTGGTCATGATGCTGCAGCTGAGTTCAATGAGCACTGGTGGACCACCCTGTATGATAAGGCTGCTGCTAATGTTGAGGTGGGTTTCTACTTTGTAATATCTTCAATTTGCTGGTTTAGATTACCTACCAAAAAAGTAATATAATATGATGTTGTTTCCATAGGGTATATTGGGTAAACTATTGAGTAAATTGGGTTAATTGGGTTGGTTTTTTAACCTTTTAAACCACACAAGCCTTTTTGCTTGCTTTTCGTTATTATTAATGCAATAACATTCATTTAAATTAATAGATTGACCGACAAAACCACATAAGTCACAGCTGGTCATTGCAATTTGAACTACAATGAATACCTTTTCAATGTAACCATTCTCTTCACATCTCACGATATTATAAACAACATAAGTTTGACTTATGTGGTTATGTCTGGTGAACCTAGATTTTTATCAATGAATGAGATGTTCAGCTTAATATTTTTTCTGCACGGGAATGGAACCTGCTAAACGCAGCATAGCCTTCAACACTGCGCTAATAGAAAGACTTCCATGAAATTAGTTTATTTCATACTCAGTGTCTTTTCGTAAATGTTGTAATCAATATAAAAACAAATATTCCAGGTTGAGGAAAAAAACGGTAAAACAAAGAAAATCAAAACAAAAGACGAAAAAGAATTCATCATCACCAACAGCACTTGGAAACTCAACAAGAAACCAAAAGATGATGACAATGAAGAACAGTATGCTGATTACTTTGTCAGGACTGCGGTGTTAACCAACGGTGCCAGTAACGTGGAGAGAGTGAGGGAATCGGAGTCAGAAGATGAAGGGGAACAGAAAGATGTATTTAAGATGACTGATGAGGAATTGTTTGCCAAGTGTGAAGGACGGACGGCCCATAAGTGAGTATTTTTAAGTCACTTGCTTAAGCATCACCATGTAAAAAATCTTAAAATTTTCGTTGCGCTGTCCAAATAATACCATACATTTTGAACTCATACGCTGAGTTCTGGGCAGCGGTAAGTAAGTTTGACCCACTTCCCGGTTTTCAGAGTTTGAGCTGATATTGTGCAGATGAGGAACTTACCCTTTCATAAAAGCCACAAATAATTTGGAGCGATTGTTTCGCTTATTATGCGGCCAGTGTTGTAATATTAGATTAGATTTGGTATATTTAAAAAAAAAACAAAATCATGGGTATGCATTAAATTAAATTGGGCCATACTTTTATGTGTTAACCATATTTAGAAAGACGTCACTTTGGTAACAAAACGAGCTTTAAATAGGTCTTTTGGTTTAACTAGTAACATCTCATATTATAACTGTTTTGTATCGCCCAATCTTCAATCCTTTGTTTTATTTACTTATAATTTTTTCAGGGGCGCTCGCCATGGCTTGAAAGCTACCGGAAAATTAGCAAGGATAGCTCAGCAAGAAGCGCTACTACTATCCCAGTCAAAGTACAGTGGCTATTCACATGCCAAGAAATTAAAAGAACAAGTTGAAGATATAAACCTAAATAGTGACTCTGATAGCACAGAACGCAAAAAGAAGAAGAAGAAAAGAAAACGTTGTAATAGTAACGAAAATGCTGAGAAAAGTATTGCAAACTTGGCTGAATCAAATGTACTGCTTTTGCCAGATAAAAACGAAGTGACAGTTGATGACAGTGCTGCCAGTGTGATAAAAGAAAGAAAACTTAGTAAAAAATCTAAAAAGTTAAAGAAGAAAGATTTTCGTGATATCGAAATAATTCCTGAGGAAGATGAAGATGTTCCAAAACCCAAGAAAAAGAAGAAGGAAAGGGACGCTGATGTAACGCCAGAAAATATGGAAACAAAAAATACTGAAAATGTAATATCCAACGAATATAAAACTAATAAAAAGAGCAAAAATAGAAAAGATAAAAATGTTGAATTATAGCATAAAATGATAAGGAAAATTATGATTAAATTGTACAATATGTTTTTAAAACTTTTGTTTTTGTAGTTACCTTTTATCCAATCCAGAGAAGATGTCCAATCTAGATAAAGAAAAGAAAAGAATTTCTTCTTAACTGGTATTCCTCTACGTTAGACTACATAATATATTATTAAGCTGAACTTACTCAAATATTTCAGCCAAATCGGTCCAGCGATTCTCGAGTTTTAGCGGGCACGAACATCAAGTGCTTTTTGTAGATATAATATAGATAAAATTTCGAAATTAAGATTTTTGATTTTCAAAAAAATCAGAACGTGTGGGTCCGGCTTTAGGTTTTTAGGGCATTTTTAGTACAAACTAAAGTTAATTACTAGCCACACCAAGTTTTCTGTCTGTCAAAGTTGTCAATATTTTTAGTAAAATTAGGAAACGAGAATTTGACTAAAAATGTCCTTAGGGAAGATATTTGCGCTTGATAAACTCACAAATTTCTTCAACATCATCCGCCAGAATGGTGGAATCAGAGGTTCATTGTATAAACTGTACAGGTAATTAATAATTTAATTTATTATGTAATTTTCTTTAAGGTTATGTTTATACGAGATTTTTACTCAGCTGATAGTTTTATTGTTATTTTTTATGTAGTTTCTTTATTTACGCGATTTACATCTAAAATACACAAGTAACATGATTTATGGCTTTAAATATGTAATTTATAAGTATTGACAAAAAAACTGCGCCAATCACTATTCAATTTTGCGTAAAAGCGTAAATCCCAATAACGTAAGCTTCTCGTTTTCTACAGTTGAGCTAAAGACATCATCTCATACGATTTATTAACAAAACATCGTAGGACTTCTTTGTGTTGTCAATGGATCGTTTTGTATTCGCCCAGTACATGAACGAAAGGGACAGCTGTGTCTTTAGCCAGTTATGCACGACGGTCAGGACATAAGATGGACTTCCTTGCACATTTTCATGAAAGGGCAACTGCAGGACTGACAGTTATTATAACTGTAATTGGGACTATAGCTTCATCATGTGGTTTTTACTTAAGAAGTACCTATAACTATTCTATTATATATAGACGGAAAATAAAGGTTAGGTAGGTGAGGTTACCCTAAACTTTATTTTCCGTCTGACTTCTCTTTCTGACCCTTTATCACGGGAATGCATTGAGCTATCTAGTTAAAATTAAAACCTTATACTTAAGTTGGTAGTCCCTTCTAGCTGTCATAAAATCAACCATCTTAAGTCCATGCTGTGGAAAAATATAACCATTTATGTTCCAAATTTTGATAGAACTCCCGTGTGCGAGTCCGGCATCATCTGCAACCGGACTACACTCACTGCTCAGCTCGTATAGGGCTTTTCTGGATTTGTTTTCTGTATATTCTCTAATAACAATAAAACTTTTTGCAGACAAGATGATGTGAAGGTCGGCAAGCTTGTTGGAGAAGACAATTTTTTTTTTGTTTCCATTTTGCCTGTAATCAGTCAGAAGACTATAAGCAAGCAGGTTGAGAGCTGCTGGTGGTTGGGGCCTGGAATCCTCAGTCCTTTGCCCCTTCTTAAAGCAGGCTATCTGGGACATGCTTTCTCTTCAGCCTTATTCTTGAGCTGTCTATATTTTCTATTAGACCTCGAACCAGGGGGTTGGAATGATGCTTGAGGCTCTCGTGGTAGCGGTTTTCCGTACGTTTTATCTCTGCAGCCGGACTACACTCACTGCTCAGATCGTAGTCTTTTCTGGATTTCTTATCTGTATTTTTTCTCTAATCACGATAAAACTTTTTGCAGACAAGATGATGTGAAGGACGGCAAGCTTGTCGGAGAAGACAAATATGGCAACAAATACTTTGAGAATCCTCGCTTCTTCTACGGAAGGAACCGCTGGGTGGAGTACAATGAGAAGGTTTACTTAAACTACGATGGTAGCCAGGTGAGGATACATCATAATGTTCTAATGTAGACGATGAATTTTTATTTGCTTCCGTAACAGTCGAGGTGCAGTTGACGCATGGGAGGCACGCCGCAACAAGGTTTTGTTTACAAATGAATGGCAGTGCGTTCATATACAAGAGTTGCGGCGCGAGCGAGGTGAAGACGGGGCGGAGGCGAGGTGCAGGCGCAGGAGGGGCTCTCAAATGTGCCCAAGCCACGACTCCACCGCCATTTTGTCTTTTCGTTCCTAAAAAACCCAAATCTTCTTTTATTTGAATTAAGAACGTGTATCAGTGCGAGTACGTCTTTGTCTTCTGACGACGACATGGTAAATGAATTAATAATGTGAAAGAAGCATAGCCGCCTGTGCTTCGACTCCTACGAGAGACCTATCCTCGCCCGTGCTGCGACGCCGCACCGCCGCGACATCGCCTCGACTTACCAGTGAGCGACGCGCCTTATAGGATCACTTTGTTGTTGTCCTGTATGTCAAGACCCTTTTTCTAGGGTGGAGGTATTGAGTTCAAATAAGTATCATACACTCAAGGCTGTGGTTTTTTGAGGCTGTAAAAAAACCAACCCTCTAAGTCTACGCAGGCCAAAGATATGGTCGATTATATCGCTAGTTTGTACGGAACCGTTTTTGCGTTAGTGCCACTCGCAGTTGGCTGGATTTCTCTTTTAAGATGGGAAATAATCAAATAACTTCACATACTCTGCGGAAGGGACAGTCAGATTTTTATTAACTAACACCCATGTTTCTTCTTTTGTGTTGCGGGGGCTCGGTATCTCTTTCAAACAACCCGCAACCCCGGCAGGCAGTGACCCTGTCAGGGCCCTCTACTTTGATGATATCTCTTTGAGGCGCGCGTGGAACACTTAGGCGCGTCGCCCACACGACATTTGTAAAGAAAATCTCGTTGGGGCGTGCCTCTTATGTGAGATTTTCTCGACTGCGCCTCGACTGTTGGTCGTGTGGGCTACGCGCCTAACGCGCCGTCGACACGGCCTGTCGTCTATAGACGGACGGACGGTGAGCTACCCATTGTTCACCGACCACAGAGTTCCGTCCGGTGCCCGGATCGTCTCCCACGGCGTCTGGGTTGGTTTAAGAACCTACTAAATATGTATTTTACATTATGTTACAGGTCCCCGCTGAGTGGTACGGCTGGCTCCATTACAAAACAGATCTTCCACCACACCTGGTAAGCTTGAAATCAACACTTAAATTCAAATCAAATCATTTATTCATTGCAAACATGAGTAATTTGTACATAGATGTTTTCATGTTAAATAGTTCTCCATATTTTACCATTGCGTAGGCATGCAAATAATATTCAAAGCTAAAATTAATGACAATTATAAATGTACAGAAGAATTTATTGAAAGTTATTAGGAAATAAATGTCAGATGATAAGAATTAAAATAATGTCAGACTAATTTACAATTACAATTTATAACATACGAACACAATTTTTAACATACTTAAAGACAAATACTACACAATACTAATACAAAATTCTTTCTCAGTAATGCTAGTAATGATTAGTATCGCGTTGGCACGCAAAACATCCGTTGTCGGACATACACGATGTTCTTGTCTATATTGGCGGGCGAAGATTCAGAAAGCGGCATACGGCGAATATTCGTTGTTTAGTTGTGCGGTAAATTATAGTGTACAAAAACTTAAGAACGTCAGTCCCGCTTCAAAGTCTGGACGACACTGAAGTGACGTAGGTGCGGTAGGTGTGCTGTGACCACTCAAGCGAATATTGTCGCGACAAGTCCTTTGAAGCGCGCCAGTTTACCGGCAGTGCCCCGATGCTACATCGTCTGCACGCGAATACATCGCGCTGCAACGATGTACCCGGCCACATACATCGCCGTAGCCCGAATATTTGCCGTAGCCCGCTAATGTAGCCCCACCATAAGGTTTTTTTTTACAACCAAACTTGTAAAAGAAACTTTTAGTCGATTGATAATCTAAATCTGTAAAGAATAATTTTATTGTTTCTATATTTTTAAATTACTGTGATTACTTGCTAAATATTCTCCAGCGTTTGATAGTTTATTTCCAGTACACGTGTTATTGGCTAAATTGTGGTATCTCTCGTCCACAAAAGCCAATAATAAAGAGTTGAAGTTGAACTTGTTTTTATATCTTTACTTATCTTTACTGTTTGTATGCTTAGTTATTTTGACGGCATGGTTGGCGCAGTGGCGTGCGTTGCGATGCGTACGGGTTCGAGCCCCGCACGGAACATATTTTTATATGGCCGGCAAATAAATTGTTTGGGGTCTGGCTGTTCATGTATGTGAGTTTAAATGTTTGTAAACGCATTAACGATATGTCTGAGGCAACGTTTTTGATTTTTATTAAAAATATATAGAGAAAAATTAATAAATAGAAATACAGTACTTAGTAGAATTTATTCTAGTGTGGGGTTCAATGTTATTTAAATAATGTATGTTGTTTTTTAGAACTATAGATAAACTAGCTCTTGCCCGCGGCTTCGCTCGCGTTAAATTTGGAGTAACCCAGTTCCCCTTTCCTAATTTGCAGGTACCTGCTACCTGTAGTTTTTGCCCTTGTGCCTTATTAATTGTAATGGCTAAGCTAAGTTCCATGAACATTTCTCACTTAAAAAAATAGCCTATTTCCGTCTCCAGGGTCCCAACTATATCTGTGCCAAAATTCATCAAAATCGGTTTAGCCATTTAGGCGTGAAGACTAACAAACAAACTCACTTTCGCTTTTATAATATTAGTAAGGATTTAGACCTACCAAATACCTATTTTAATAGTATCTTCTTTTATACTAATTTCAGGACCCCAGCAGACCTAAATATAAGTGGATGTTGGACTTCACAGAAAACATGTCAGGAACCACTGGTCAGTATGTGCCATACAGCACCACCCGCCCGAAGGTAGAAGCCTGGGCGCCTCCGAAGAGCGGCTAGCTCTTCAAGACGTGAATGACAAAACAACGTTACATTTGCAGTGGAATATATTTATGATTTAGTTGTAAGTAGAGAAAAATGGAATAAATCATATTTTCAGTTCATTGTTGATTCTTGTTTTATTTTAATCTAATCTGCATAGTCCTCATGTATGCTGATCACGATTTTTGTCTGGACCTTAAAAGAGACTATGACCTCTGCGTTTGTTTCGGCTGTTTCTTCTTATTGTGATCGGGTATAAAACACCGGCCTCATCTAGTTTTTAAAAAAGACGTGTATAAGTGTTTGTGAAAACCTACTTGCAAATACACATCATTTAACATACAACGGCCGTACCACGCGATGCAACCACACGGATAACGTATCTTTTTGTGATATTTACATTGCTTGTTCAGTCAATCAGCGCGACGTCCCAAAGAAATAAATAAATATCTTGGGACAACTCACACACGGCTATCTGATCCCAAGCTAAGCAGAGCTTGTGTTATGGTAACCAGACAACTGATATACATACTTATATAATTTATAAATACATACATATTATAGATAAATCACACCCAGACACAGAACAAACAATCATGCTCATCACACAAAGTTTGTCCTGGGTGGGAATCGAACCCACGACCTCCGGCTCAGCAGTCAGGGCCACTAACCACTAGACCAACAGGCCCGTCAAGAAGAAGTAAAGGAGCAATGTAGGTACTACAAAATAGTGCTGTGTTATTCGAAAACAAGAATAACATAGTAACGTCTTTTATGATTTGTTGTTTTTCATGATTTTAAAGCCAAATACAGAAAAAGGCTGTAACTAACAATTAATTGTAGATGATTCCATGATTTAAGAAGTTTTTGTTTTGACTTCCATTTTTACTGGAAACTTCTGAACATCTTGGTGTTCCGTCAAAATTCACGATGACGGTCGCAAACACCCGACCGACATCGCGCGACGCGGCTGACGGCTTTTCTCACTTTTTTTTTAATCTCTGTCCGTCTCCAGGGTCCCAACTATCTCTGTACCAAAAATAGTCAAAATCGGTTGGGCCATTTGGGCGTAAAGACGTAACAAACAAACAAACTCACTTTCGCTTTTATAAAATTAGTAAGGATTATATTATAAGCTTTACACCTTGTTCTTCACACCGTATGAAGAACAGGGTGTATAGCTCTTCTTCCCTATAAAAAGGGAGGATCCTCCAACCAGACGGTTCTCAATACGATATCGGTTTCTACTATACTAAGTAAGTATATCTATTTAATTGCATAAAATGTGGTATAAAGGATTTTATAAAAGTGTTGTATGTGCAGGGCACTCCGCCTGATATAGCAAGCAATTTTCCATTACGTTAAAATTAAAAATGATGAATTTCCTCTCGCAGGTCAGCTAGTAGAATTTTCTTATGATATATAGTACCTTTGTGCTCTTCTGTCTTAATGTAATGTCTTGTCAAGTATTTTGTGTGTGCATAAATAAATGAACACTATTGGTACCTAATTCACATACTTATGTACAGACGCCTGCAGGTCAAGCTACCCGAAACTGTCAATTTTTCCCAATGAACCTTGAACCTTAACTCTTTAGAAATAAAGTCGAAAATCTATCAAAGAAATCTCACAGATTGTAATAGCTTGATGTGCAGGCGTCTGTACATAAAACATAGATATTAGAAAAATACCTACATCATATTAATATGTTTGTTAAAAAAATACGCTTGAATCGCGTAATAATTTTGCTTGTGGCATCTTGCCGTTGGTATCTTAAGCTGTAGCATAGATGGCGCTACAGTACTTTTTGCCGTAGTATTTATTGTTGTAGTAAGAATATACTTGTGTGCATAAACAGTACAAAAAATACAAGTAAAACTTCGTAGATTATCCTAGAGAAGATGCCAGTCATATTCATAAAGAAGCCTCACAGTTGTACGGCAAGGGGATGGCAGAGATTTTAGCGTGTACCTGCACGGAACAAAAATTTGTATGATCTACAGATAGTTGTTCCGGGTGTGGTTGTTTTTAACACGCATTTTTGTTAGCTTCACTTGTTGAATTTTGAATCTTAATTTGACCCACTTCCCGGTCTTCGATTAGGATGGAATTTTGCACACGCTCATTTCTGATGACAATACATGACTAGCTAAGAAAGGTCATTACAAATCCAATATGGCGGCCTCCCCAAGATGGCGGACTGGCTGTTTGAAATCCACCCCTATGATATGGGTATCAAATGAAAGGGTTTGCTGGCAGGAATATGATAAAAAAAAAACGTGACTTAAATCCAAGATGAACTAAATGGCCATTCAAAATTTTCAATGCGTGCTAAAAGCGTGTTTTTTTAACTAGGTATTAAATGTTATTGTGTGTGAGTTTATATATTTGTAACCCTAAGAATCAGGAGAAATCCGAGTGAGGGAGACGTTTTTAAAAAAACATATTACCTACCTCTGTATAGTAAAGACTGCCACACTACAGAATTGTATCTCCAGCCAAAGGTTGTTTTAAAAAGATTGCTTTTAGGAATGAGGTCGCCCATTGTGTCACTCACATAACATAAAAAACCGGTCAAGTGCGAGTCGGACTCGCGCACCGAGGGTTCCGTACAAACTTGCGGCATAAGCAGCCATATCTTTTAACTGCGTAAACTTAAAGGGTTGATTTCATAGCTCCAAGGGACTACAGACTTGAGTAAATGGTTTTAATTTCAACTCGATACGCGTTCCCGAGATAAAAGGTATGGATAGACAGACAGATGGACAGTAAAGTGATGATAGTGTTTCTATAAGCACAGATAGTAACATAATATTACTGTACTATCAAATAAGTCTATTGCATTTCGAAAAGGGGAAGCAGGGGAATTTTAGAGAAATATCGGGACGCGAGTCCAATTGATTGCAGCAATAAGACACGAAAATTAAAACCAAGCTAATTATCAGCACTTTTTGCAAAACTCAAAACAATCACCCCCATTTTCTAGTGTTTTAGCTGAGAAGAAGTGGCAGAACAAACTCCCCAGCAACACATCTGTTTGATAGGTTTAATGAACCAGATGTCATATAAGGTGCTGTATGGAACCAGCAGCTGTTCACATCTTTGAGACTAAGGTATAACACATCGTAAGTGCTAACCAGCTGACATCAATTGTTTTTCTAGCAAGCTTGTCGGATCGGCGTGGCGTAGTGTAGATAGCACTGGAAACGGTTTAATTCGTATCATACACCGCTTATTATTTCTACTTAAAACCTGTTTACACTGCCACGAGTCCTGGCAACTGGCGCTCAAAGTTTTTGAGCCGTGTTTTAGAAAGGAGGGTTTTGATTCTGTGTGTTTGTCAGTTGTGCCCGTTATGGACTACTAAACGAATAGAATAGAGATCATTTAGAAACCTCTGGCACCCCTGACTTATTTTTTATTAAGCTCTGAACATTTTTGATTACCAAACTCTAACGATAATTTTTAACTTTGGACTAATTTTGTGGTAAGTTCTACAATGCCTAGGCAAACGGTTTTTTTTGCATGGTAGCTATTGCTAATAGATTCCACAAAAAAGAATAGCTGGAAATGATAGGAATAAAGAGATAAAAAATAAAAACCAATGTCAGGTGAAAATTTTGAAAATAGTACCTACTTAATAAAATTGTAGCTTCTAAACTACAAAAAAATCGCGGAACATACATGGGGGTAATTCAGGTACCCCTTAGCATAAGGCATCTATTTTTTTTCTTTGGACGTCTATCCACTGGCCACCCTGTATATTATTACAAGTAAAATCTGTAGTAAGGCAGACTTTATGCCTTAGGCATATTCTACCAGTCTACCTTAGGGAGATGCAGAGACAAAACACAAAAATAATGTCAAAAATGCATTCATATTTCAGCATTCGTTAGGAGCCATCTGGTAGGTAAAAACTGATATCATACTTTCAGGCTTCTGACTACCATCAGAAAAGTGCCGAGACCATGAAGCTCGATGAAGTCCCAGAGCAACAATTTAAGCGTCTTCAAATTTAAAAAAATCCATATTTATTGTACAGAGTACATTACGAAAGCACGAAGGAGTCAGAAAACAGTCATAGTCTAGTGGTGTGATCGTCTGACTATCAAGTCGTAGGTCCTAAGTTCGAACCCAAGGCACGCAACTGTGCGGGCCTGTGGACGGTGAGCAATGGGTAGCTGGGTGGTTGGGTAGTAACCACACGATAAAGAATAGCTGTAAATTAAACTTAGAAATAAAACTTAGATAAGATTAGCTGTAAATTAAAAAAAACATATTTTCTATTTACATTTCGCAATATTAGCGGGAGATAGAACAAAACAAGGCAAACAGCTACCCTACCATTACGTCTTAAAGCAGAACATATTCCACTGAGGGAAAGAGACAGAGCTATACAGAGTATCTAGCACCATCTCTTTCTCACACAGGAATAAGAACTGCTATAAGATGTCATGGTAACCCTACAGGTATAAAGGGACGTGTACATACAACCGCAAGCCCTCTGTGGCATAGACGTACAAATATAAGGTACACCCCGTGTTCCAGGAGAAAAATATAAAGGACATTGAGAAGGACGACATTTTTACAGTAAAAGTATAATTTATTTCACCAATTTCCTTTCTTGCGTTGCGGGAGATGTGTGTCCATCTGTGTCCTATATAACGAGACATTGATTGATGGTAACGTCGATATTTTTAGACGAAAAACTACGGATGTGGTGCAACTGCTGTTGTGAATCTATACTAATATTATAAAGCTGAAGAGTTTGTTTGAACGCGCTAATCTCAGGGACTACTGGTTGGAATTGGAAAATTCTTTTAGTGTTGGATAGTCCATTTCTTGAGGAAGGCTATAGGCTATATAACATCACGCTACGACCAACAGGTGCTGAGCAGCGTGGGTGTAACCGCGTGGAACAGCTAGTTATAAATAGACGAACAATGGTTAGTATTTCTGAAGTCCGGTTGAGCAGTATTGCAAGCCTTCTAGAATTAAAAAGCGAGCACAAAAAAAAGAATTTACCCTTACCCTAATATTATAAAAGCGAAACTGAGTTTCTTTGTTTGTTTTTTGTTACGTTTTCACGCCTAAATGGCTAAACCAATTTTGATGAATTTTGGTATAGAGATAGTTGGGACCCTGGAGACAGACATAGGCTATTTAAAAAAAATATTGATGTATGAAAGAGGGAATAAAAGGAAAAACTTAGCATCGCTATTACAATAAATAAGGCGTAAGGGCAAAAACTACAGGTAGCAGGTACCTGTAAATCAGGAAATGGCAACTGTGTTAAGCCGCGGGCAAAAGCTAGTGGATGTATAAGAGAGCGAGTCAGACTCGCCCACCGAGGGTTCTGTACAAACTTGCGCCATAAACAACCATATCTTTTGACTTATAGGGTTGATTTTTTCACAGCACATAGGTACCACAGACTTGAGTATTATGGTCTTAGTTTCATCTTGATACCTTCACGCGTTCCAAAGAATATAAATGAATGAATATCTTGAATATCTTGGGACAACTCACACACGGCTATCTGATCCCAAACTAAGCAGAGCTTGTGTTATGGTAACCAGACAACTGATATACATACTTATATAATTTATAAATACATACTTATTATAGATAAATCACACCCAGACACAGAACAAACAATCATGCTCATCACACAAAGTTTGTCCTGGGTGGGAATCGAACCTACGACATCCGGCTCAGCAGTCAGGGCCACTAACCACTAGACCACAGGCCCGTCAATGATGGGCATACATACAGGCACCAAAGTGATCCAATAAGGGTGTCGTTTTTTTCTTTTCGAGTTACGGAACTGTTAAAATACCTATTTTTTGGTTTTTTTTTTGGCTAGGAAATCTATACTTATATACTTATAATATTATAAAGCTGAAGAGTTTGTTTGTTTGTTTGAACGCGCTAATCTCAGGGACTACTGGTTGGAATTGGAAAATTCTTTTAGTGTTGGATAGTCCATTTCTTGAGGAAGGCTATTGGCTATATAACATCACGCTACGACCAACAGGTGCTGAGCAGCGTGGGTGAAACCGCGAGGAACAGCTAGTCATCAAATAACTTCTCCCGCTTTAGGCGGAGCGGAAAGGAGTGACAGACTGGTAATGATTAAAACCCATCCATGCTGTCCTACCATGACGTGTTTAAAGCAGAACTTATTCCGCTGAGGGAAAGGGACGGAGCTATACAGGGTGTCTAGCACCATCTCTTTCACTCAGTGGAATAAGTTCTGCTTTAAGATGTCATAGTAGGTAATGATCCTTCTTTTGGGTTTTGTAGGCCGTGGTATCTCTTTCCAAGATAGGCGGTGGCCTAAACGGGCCTCTCTGCTTTGTTGACATCTAAGAAGTAATGACTGCAATTTAAGACTGGTTTAAATTTTGAGAAATGCCTTTCTTAGGATATAAGTTTTTTAAATTAACTGGTAACGGTTTCCATTTTTTAATCACGTAAACTGTAATATAAAGGAAATAAACATTTTGAAATCAGAAATTCAAGTTATTTTATTCTTATATTTATTTATTTACTTTTCTCCAATTAATTTCTTAACATACGAAATTCTCTAGCCCGCTTCCCAAAGCGTGGTAATTAAACCACCCGAATCTAAAATGGTCGAAATGGTAATAAAAAAAACTTTTAGAAACTTTGTATCCAACCAACTGCCCACAATATATCTACAAGCATACGATTCAAGATGAAGCTTTTCGGCTAATAATCATACAATATTCAACCTTAGCATGCAAGACATACTTTTCAGATTTGACCAGCTACGTCCACAACTACGATCACACTAATGCAATTTGCCAAATGCAAACGGAAATGGTCTTTAGAGATTGAACAATAGGGTTGAAAGTTGGTTGCGCCAGTCAATTAAGCTCAAAGTACGAACAAAACTTTTTTTGCCATCACAGGTAAAAATATCTTTTAACTCGACTCAAATCCAGTGAAAATGCGACGCGGCGCGGTCCGTACGCGTCTTGACAAAAACTTTTTGTAGTTTTGTAACTTTAAAATGATATTTTCAATGAAAAATGCACAAATAAATGCTAGTTTTGTGTGTTAACTCAGTGTTTGTGTGGCCGTGAGTCGTCCGACATGTGTTCCAATTTATAAAATCAGTTTCGAAATTCAAAATAGTTGTGTGGTGTGCAAAAGGAGTGCTGTTACGTTTCAAAAACAGGATTTTGTGTTCATTTTAAAACTTTATGGTGAGTTTTAGGTTTTATTTTAAAGTTTAATCTTAATTTTAGTCATGGCGTGTGATTTTGAGCGTATGACCGGTGAAGAACAAAGAAAACGTAAACTAGTTTTGAAAGTAAGCGGCATATTTCGTTGGTTGTTAGGTCGAGCAGTAACGAGGATGTTTTGTGTTGGGACTTAGCCTCATTATTTTTTGTAAAAAAAAAGTTAGTGTGGGCGCTAAAACGGTTTGCATTTTACATATTTCTCCATGAATAACTAAGATAATAGTAATTGACATTCATCTGTATTGAAGTGCTATAAGGAATAACTAGAACAGTTTGTTTTTAATAACATGGATAGTTAAAAGATGAGCAATAAACTAATCGAGAATAAAAACGTTTAGTTTGAGCTGCCTTTCTTGATAACCTTTGACTTCCACTCTTATGGACCCATCACACTGCAATTTGATGAGCTAATTTAAACTGTAGGAGGTCTGAGTCATAGTTAGTCATACAGTGTGAGGATGGTTAATATCTGACTTCGTCCCGTATTGCAATAATGTAGGTAAGTACTTTGAAGTGCAATTCACTAATTCTAATTTACAGGTAACATCTTACAAAGCAACCTCTATAGAATTGAATTAGGTACTATATTATTGTAGTTTTCATTATTTTACGTTCATTGACTTCATTTATATATTTGCATCCTGTGGTCTCCTATAATTGAAGAAACACACTTAAAACAACCTATTGAACCTATTCTGTATTATACATAATGTATCTGTGTATCCTTTGTCGGAGATTCAAATAAATAAATCAATATTGGTCAAAAAGTGGCGAAGGCGGATGTAAAGTGTAAGACGAAGATATTTGACATCCATCCTTCATTTTTCTTTAGAGAGGAGGCTTAGGTCCCAGCAGTGTGAAGTGTGGGAACGTTGCAGGCAGAGTATCGAATTGAGGCAGTTTTATTTTTATCTTAACATTGCCATAACAGAAGATTTATATGCCAATGAGAAACTGAATCCAATTTTAATCAACGAAATGATACACTATAAAAAAATTGAATTCCACACTCTAATCTGTATAGAAGATATGCAAAGAGAATTCAATATTGTAACGGCCTTTCTAAAGTTTAAATATTTTATGTTCTCGATAATTGATGGACCAACCATGAAACAGTTATGGCAGCTAATAGTTTTAGTGCTAAAGGCGTACAGAATGATGCCTATAAAGTTTATAGTGCGCAAAAAGTTTTTAATAGCTTCTGTGCAATATTGACGATCTTGGCCACCTTGCCACTCTTTAACGGAGAAAACAAAACAACAAGTAAAATAACAGTCTTTTTACACGTATTTTATTTTTTACGTAATCCTTATGTCAATGAGAATTAAAGCCATTGTGATGCAAAATGCAATGATATAAATATTGAAGGACTTTAACCATGAGTTGTAACAACCCGCCCTTAGTGCTGCTAGCTGAAACCGTGACCGAGTTGGGTAAAAAATCTGTCATCAAAACACTGTAAAGGTTGAAGCTTTCAGCAATCCATAGATATTTGATTCAGACATTCCACCCTGGCTGAGTCATCTAAAACCATTAAGAATGTCGTCCTTGTTATGAATCAGGATTGATCCTAAAGTACTACCCTGCGGGATTCCCAAATTTATTTATAGCAACCGGTTGACTAAAGTGGTTTATTTTAACACGTGTTTTGCTGTTTAAAAGGTAACTTTGAGCCCCGATCATAAAATATACCTCCCTCATCTACGGTTTAAATTCGTCTTAGAAAATTTTGTTCGTAATGTGGTCAAAAGCCAAAACTAATTCAAAAAACACACCCTTCTTCCTTCTTTCAACAAAACAAGAACAAAACTTGAAAGTATGAGCCCACCCTGAGTAAAATGCTTGAAATTCATTCCTCCATCTACCATTTCCAGCTGTCTCCAGATCAACGCTCCATCGGAAACATGTACCTAACCACAATCCACATCAATTAGTTGTTTGTTAAGTACAACTTTTTATCAACACTTCTGTAGAATAAGTAAGAAACTTTGGAATTTATCATCTGTCATTCCTTGCAAACTGAGCTCCCGTGCACATTGCTGCACGCATTCCGGCCTCCACCCATGTTGCACCGTTTTATGACTCAAGTCATCCTGTTGCTACCTGGCGTCTTAGAAGTTAGGTAAGTGGTTGTTAAACCCATTAAAAGCTAATTGTAGATGATGCGATTATGGCTAGGTTTCAATCTGAATAAGTGAAGTCAAGTTATTTGAAATATAAAATGACTAGCTTTTGAACGCGGCTTCGCTCGCGTTAAATTCGGTAGCTTCTTATTGATTTGTAATAGCAACGCTAAGTTTTCCCGTTTCGTCCCTTTTTCTCCCTCATATCCCACTCTTTTTAAAAAAAAATAGCCTGTGTCCGTCTCCTGGTTCCCACCTATATCTGTACTAAAATTCATTAAAATCCGTTTAGCCATTAAAGCGTGAAGAGGTAACAAACAAACAAACAAACTCACTTTCGCTTTTATAATATTAGTAAGGATATGACCGGATTATCAGCCAGTGCTTGGAACTAGTTATGTTAACACCACACGCCATTAGGTTTATAGTTTTGCCCCTTTTTTTTATTTGAATGGCCCTAAGGAGTTATCGAAAATGATGGCTTAGTTACCTATACTATCGTTTTCGAGACATTTAATAACTCAATTATCGTTATTGTTACAAAATAATCTCGCTTAATCTAAACCTCTTTGTTGTGCGTACACTTTAACCAACTTATCTATACAGGCGGAAAAATACTGAACTAAAATAAATGTACTAAGTCTGATTTTTTTATTGACAAGCAGCGCCACCATGAACTACAAACTTATAGTGGTTAGTCAGAATCTCATATGTTTGACTAACAGTCTTAACATAGGGTATCGTGTTGACCAGTAACTGGCTTATGGAGGTCAGATAGGCAGTCTTTCCATGTAAAACATTGTACAGTTTGATCGGAAACCAATTCAAATGAAATTCAAAAACCTGTTAAAACTGTTTACGTAAATTCAGGAAGTTTTCTCAAAGACCCATAACATCCACAGTGAGCCTTTGTATAGTTTTGGTCGTTAAAACTATTAAAAAATAAGTAAATTAACTTGAACGTCTTCATTCGAAGGTCTGGGATGTAAATATAACTACAGACAAAGTAAAGGAAGACAGTTCATGTTTTTTTGAACGCAAGAAACTTAAGGCATTGCACCGTACAACTTGACTTTCTTTCATTGATATCAATTATTGTGTTATGTTCCGTTATCTTCAACCAGAGGTGCACGGGCAATTATAAGCCGTGGATTCAAATTCAAGAACTTAACTTTGTATGAACTAATAACCACTTCTCTAAGGGAAGGTAAACATCGCGAGGATACCGGATATCCTAGAACCAACCAAGGCATGTATGTGCGCTTGCACGTCTGCCGGGGTTGCGGGTTGTTCGAAACATATACCACGGCCCCAGAACATGGGCAAAAGAAGGACTTCTACTGACTTAAACCTACCCAGGGTTTTAGTTAATAGAAGTCTGACACACTGCCGCTCTGCCCAGGGCGGGGAAGTATTTGATTATTCCCCATCCGCAATAAAATGCATATGTATGTGACATCTACCAAACTCAAACTGAGCCCAGCAGTCGGAGCATAAAACTCTAATTAAGCTCTCGTTCCTTATCGCTTTTTGTCATACAGGGTTTATTATTAAGCATCATCATTGTTCTACCTTATTCCAAATTATTTGAGGTCAACGTAGCATGTCTTATTTTTCACTCTTCCCTGTTAGAGCTCGTTCGGATGTCTTTGTTCACACACACGATTAATAAAATCGGTTGTCGGCCACGGTCGAAGCTAGTGTTAATTTTAAGCATTCTACGGGGTATCGGCCCCGACATCAGACGAATGTGAACAGCGCCATTCTTCATCATAGGCGAGCGAGATCCCATACGATGTTTTCCGGGCGTAGAGGGCTGGCAAAACACCCGACATTTTTTGTCGGAGCCGACACAAAATCGGTTTCCGATAAGTGTGAATAGCTTCATAATATGCTCTGCCACTATAACCTCCGATTAATATACGGATCTGACACCCGACAAGTGGGAACGAGCTCTTACTCTTCATCTTATCAGATACATCCTTACTTGCAATATCAACGTCTATACCAGGAATACAACACAATTTTTTGGGTACTCCACCGATCTTTTCGTTTTGCAATTAAGTTCGAAATAACAAAGTTCTCCAAGTATTACAAATGATTTAAAGTGAGTCTAATGTTATTCTTTTAATAGCACGTAATTAGATTGGAGTGTATAATATTTAGTTAAATTGATTTCTCAACAATCACTTAGTCAAGTATTTTTTGAATCAAGAGCTTGATACAGAAAGCGGTACTCTTGGACACGGCTCGTCCTTTCTTTGTCTTCCCGACCGCCCGGCGGTAGCTTGGACCCTGCTAATATTATTTGTTATTGATAAGTTTTATATGTATATTATTAAATAAGAAATTTGTAAAAATATGTTTAAAAATTAATAAACATAATACTAAGTCAAATTATTGACGGCACGTTAAATCCGTCGTTACCCATTTCCATTGAAATAAAAGCACGCTGTTCCAAAAAGATTTCGTCCCCCCTAGACTACGAAGTCCATCCATCTTTTCTTTGGACTTCTTCTACTCTTATTCCCAACCCTAATCATACTCAAAACGGTCTTTATGAAATAAAAGATCTTTTAATTGTAATAACTGACATTACTAAATGCAACTCAAAGTTGCCGACAGTCATTTCTTTCCAACACTAAACTTATTTTGAAATTCGAAATCTTCTACCTAAAGTCCCAATTCTATGTTGTCTACCCGTATCATCCCTATAACATAACGTTGAATTTTTATTAACGTTATCAGGTAAAACTTTTTTTTCTTGACTAAGGGATGCTGGTCAAAATTCCTTTCTATTTTTTGTGTAGGTCCCCATTCAGGGCGAATTTTTTCACGCACCCCATCGAGTTTAATAATATCTCTTGCCTTCTCTGAGTCGTTTAATAATTTTATGTCCTCCCTTGCATCGATGTCAATATCAGTCTTAATGCTTTTAGCAATAAGATTTGCTATCATTGAAAAGTCTGTCAGAATCATATTGATCTTTATTGTTGTAAGTCTAAGGTCGCTGTTAGGCTGTTAACGAACTGTGAAAGGACCTTAAAAATTGTTCTCATTGACCACATTTGATGTTTTATAAAATTCGTAAGGGTAGGTTCAAGAAGTTCGTCACAGTCTAATGTTTCAATAGGCATTGAAGATCCTGCTTTGTGCTTCTGTAGAATTTATTGATGGTTTTGTTTGAAGAGAGAAGTTATTGATTATTTTGTTTTGTAACAATATGATTTAACATTGTTGTTGATGACTTGTGTTCTTCATTCAACATTTGAATTGTGAATGATTGATTTGAGTTTCTTTTTGACAATAAAATACGTACTTGGTAGTTTAAACAATCGAGTTTTTATAACAGGCAAATTTAAAACTACCTGGCTAAGATTGTACTTAAAGATAATATATAAATGCAACATTGGCAGTACTAAACAAAAACAAAATAAATCATCACTTAGCCCACTACCCTAACTAATTCATGAATACCAACTAGATACAAATCCCCCTTCAAATGAAAAAAGCGGAACCCTGATAGGAACACTCAGTTGACCTTTTATCTCGGAAACGAGTAGAGGTATCGATTTGAAATTGAAACCATATACTCAAGTCTGTATTTCCATAGAATTGTGAAAAACACAACCCTCTAAGTCAAAGCGGTCAATAGATATAGCCGTTATATCCCACGGAACCTTCGGTGCGCGAGTCTGACTCGCACTTAGCCGGTTTTATCTTAAAAAAGGTTATTAAATAACTTCACTTCACTTATTTATTTATGGTGTTTGTGGAAGGAGACACTACAATTTCGCCAATATCACGTAGGTACTATGGTAGACAATCAAACGCTGGAAACTATATCAGTAATTATTATTGTTGAATAGAACACAGCAAAGAGATTAAATGATTTAAAATATTTTAACAAACAAATAATGAACCATTTTCTGCACAAACATTTCAGACACATTGTTATAAGAGAAAAAAAAAGTTAACAGTTGTTATAATTTACAACTTTATTTTATTGACTGCAACAAACTTACACAGTTTATATACAAAACGAGAGAACACAAGGGAGAGGAGACATTTAACTTATTAAATAACATGCATTTATTCATTTATGAAAAAAACAAGGCATAAAATTGCCAAAATAAAAATCAGAGAGTCACAACAACAATGGCCGCCGAGCTGTCATTCCGCGCGCCATTGCGATTGATATAATAATAAACGTTATGGCTGCGTTCACAGTTCTCACAGTCATCAAACGCTAAGTGTTGGGTTACTTCGCTCGGAACTAATAGTGCGGCCGTTGCCTTCTGCTGGGCATGACTTAGTTCAGTAATGGAATGTGTGGGGAATGTTTTCTGAGGAGGTTAGCAAGGGAAATACGTTGGGCTAGCAGTGGTTTGAAATCTTTATATCTCCCTACCTGTCATTTGTAGATCTTTGATAGTCGTTATAGGTAGTCAGTGTCCCGAAAGTCTGACAACCAGTCTTACCATGGAGTATCGTATTACCCAGTACTAATTGGGTTGTGGAGGTCAGATAGGCAGTCGCTCCATGTAAAATACTGGTATTCAGCTGCATCCAGTATGACTGGAAACCGACTCCAACATAGTTGGGAAAAGGCAGATGATAATTTCTCCCTCTATCTTTTCTCATTATCCAATTCTATTGTCTGGAGAATAAACGTTGTATTCTGTATAGGCAACACGCAAAGACATTCAAATATTTACGAGTAATTGATGGGACGAGACGATGAAAGGCATAATGCAATACTTGGTAGTTTGGCCACATCGTTCCGTCTAGCGTGTGTCAAAATCAAAAATTTCCCGAACATTCTTGTTCAAAAATCCTACTTCCTACTAGTCCTACTAGTAGTATTATTAGAAATGCGAATGTTTTTGAGAATGGATGCATGGATATTTGTTACTCTTTCACGTCAAAACAGCTGCACGGATCTTGATAAAATTTGGCACGAGGTTGATTATAGTCTGGAATAACAGAATTAACACATAGGATACTTTTTCTCGATATCACGCGGGCGAAGCCGCGGGCGCCAGCTAGTATTCTATAAATATTTTAAATCTCTCTGATAACATGTGAAACTGCTACAATGATTGAGTTGAAGCCATTTACTTTTTGAGAAAAAAAAAGATGTGAGGGAAGAAAAGGGAAAACTTTGCATTGCTATTACAATAAATAAGGCGCTAAGGCAAAAACTATAGGTAGCAGGTACCTGCAAATCAGGAAAGGCGAACTGTGATACCCCGAATTTAACGCGAGCGAAGCCGCGGTCAAAAGCTAGTTTGAAATATTTTAGAGGGAGCTCTCTTAATTCTTTTAGTAAATTGTCATAAATTTTTATTGCAGTAATTAAACAATTTTGTGACATAATATGCTTTGATGTGATGGCATTCTCAGATCTAGAAAACCGATATCACCGCAAATCCTACCGAAGGTCACACGATACAAGATAGTTACAATAACTATCCCACAAATTCATGTATTTCATTCTTCGGAAACATTGTGTAATATGATCCCACAGTTGTTTAGTGGAGTCGTGACGTGATAGCACTTACTATTTCACTATAATCTATTTGAAAGTCGCCGACGTAAAAGGTAAAAACACGATGAACTAAGGTTGTGTGTTGTCGTGATAATTAATCTTCGTGGCTGCTTGGTACGTCAAAATTTGACGTAATATTTACAAAAACCCGACAAATTCCGAGCTATAGAATCGCGCATAAGGGTTTAGTACATAGGGCACGCCACAATAGTGGCGGTAAGTCCCCTCTTTGAGGAGTACCTACCGCCTGACGCAGGTCCTCACCGGACACGGAAGTTTCGGGAGGTTCCTGCACATAATCGGGCGGGAGGAAACGCCCGGGTGTCACCATTGTGACGATCGAACGGAGGACACGGTGGAGCACACAGTGGCGGTATGCCCAGCTTGGGTGGAGCATCGTGCCCTCGTGGAGGCGATCGGCGGCGGCGATCTCTCGCGTCCGGCCCTGGTTCAGGCTATGGTCCGGAGCGAGCGGAAATGGGAAGCGGTCACCTCGCCACCGGTAATGCTAGCAAAGGAGGTGGCCGGGCGTTTGAGGGAGAGAACATCTAGCCAACCCAGCCGCCGCGGGAGACGCTCCGGGCGCCGGGCGCCGCGAGACGACTCCCGGCCACTGTAGATGCGGGCCTGTGGACGGTAAGCTACCCATTCCTCACCGTCCACAGGCCCGCATCTACGGTACGTCCGTCGATTGACGACAGGCCGTGTCGACGGCGCGTTCGTGTTTCACGCGCGCCTCAAAGAGATATCAGCAAAGCAGAGGGGCTTGCCAGAGCCTCCGCCTGCCGGGGTTGCGGGTTGTTCGAAAGAGATACCGCGGCCCCGGACGTTAAGGGAAATAGAAGGAACATAGGTGTAACGAGTGGTCACCCATCCACAGATCAACCTAGGCAAGCGCGGCTTAACTTAAAGATCGACCAGAGCGGCTGCTATTGTTTAGCCACGAGCTCCTCTGAAATAGACCATTCAATATTAACCTTATATCTTCCCTCTTAAAACATGAGTTATTGACCCCAGAGATCAAATGACGCATATAACAACGACTCACTGTAAAGAACAGAGGGTGCTCAGTAGGACTTACTGCTAAATTGAGAGATCCCTCTCTTTAATTATCGTATGTTGTGCGAAATTAGGTGAGCACAATAACATCTCAACATGAATGATGTATTGTAACCATGATCTTGTATTTGTTTTTTAATATTTAATTTTTCGTTTTTATTCATCATAGTATACTTAATTAAATTAATTAACTATATATATGCAACCTATAAATAAACACTAACTAATAATAAAAATATATACGGCCAATGGCAAAAGTGCCTGTAATGGTCTAATTCAAATAAATAGTGTGTATAAAAAGGTGTTAAGAATGGAGTCACATAAACAAAGAAATTATTCGTGTTTTTCGCAAGAGTGTTAAGTTTGAAAATATAGTAATGATATTTGTTCCGTGCTTAAATCGAACCCGCTACACGCAGCGCAGCAGTCAACGTTCATACACTGCACCCAACTGTGCCGTGTTTTATCCTATATCCTACTAATCTTACTATTTTTATTTAACTAGCTTTCACCCGCGGCTTCGACCGCGTTAAATTTGGGGTAATACAGTTCCCCTTGCGCCTTATTGATTTGTAATAGCAACGCTAAGTTTTCCCTTTTCTTCCCTCTTTCTCCCTCACATCCCACTTTTTTTGCCTATATATTTTATTGCCGTCTCCTGGTTCCCAACTATCTTTGTACCAAAATTCATCAAAATCGGTTAAGCCATTAAAGCGTGAAGAGGTAACAAACAAATAAACTCACTTTCGCTTTTATAATATTAGTAAGGATTATCCTACTGTTTGTTACTCTTTCACGTCAAAACGGCTCAACAAATTTTGATGAAATTATGTACAGAGGTAGATTATGGTTTGGAATAACACATAGGATACTTTTTTTACCGATAGTAAATTATATGCAAAAATTTTTGAGGTCCGATGAAAAGATGTTTGTTAGTCTTTCACGCAAAATTTGGATTTAATCCCTGTCTAAGCGGGCGTAACCATGGGGCACGTTTAGTCGATAATAATTGTTTTATTAGAATTTAAATATGGCGCCCAAGTAAACGATAACTTCGTTCTACAAATAAGTTTTTAACAAACATGGCTTCCAAAGGCTTTTGCAACTTGTTACTAAAAGTATAAACAATAGCGTTTCAAAATATTTAAGTTAGTTAACTATCCATTGTTTATTCAAAATTAACTTCTGTATACACATTGCGTAAGCTTGAAAGTTTCTTAACAAAAATTTTATATGTTTTGTTACTGACAATGGAATGTCTCGTAGGGGGACGAAAAGATAATTAACTGACCTTGCTTATTATGTCGCCAGTGTGTAATTGTACAGTTTCCATCTGATAAATCAGATAGATTGATCAAATATATAAAACTAGCTTTTGCCCGCGGCTTCGCTCGCCTTAAATTCGGGGTAACACAGTTCCCATTTCCTGATTTACAGGTACCGGCTACCTGTAGTTCTTGCCCTTGCGCCTTATTTATTGTAATAGCAATGTTGAGTTTTCCCTTTACTTCCCTCTTTCTCCCTCATATCTCAATCATTTTAAAAAAAAAACGTCTATGTAAGTACGTCTCCAGGATCCCAATTATCTCTGTACCAAAATTCATCAAAATCGGTTTAGCCATTTAGGCGTGAAGACGCGTAACAAACAAACTCACTTTCATAATATTAATAAGGATTCTCGTGTCGCGTCAAACGTACCAAAGGGGTAGCCTAGGTTAATGTTGCCGGGGTTGCGGGTTGTTCGAAAGACATACCGCGACCCCGGAACGTAAAGGGCAATAGAAGGAACATGGGTGGGTTTTAGCCAGTAAAGGCTGACACGCCCCCCGCTCCCGCAGCTGGAGAAGTTATTTGATGATTTCCCACGCCAAAAAAAGGGTTCCGTTTTTCCATACGAAACCCTAAAAAGTAACTTTCAAAATGTTGAATTTAAAAGTTTTGCCGATAAGGTAACTGACACAAACTGCATTTTGTTTTCGAAATATTCTCACCAAATTCGACAACAAACAGTGCCAAGGCATTCTTTAAGAAAACCTCTTTTATTTGGGGTAATAGTGTTTGGTGGAAATATTTAAGGTGAAGATTTCTTGAGAACGGCCAAAAATCAAGTTTTTTAACGCAGTGTATCTCTTAAACCATACATAATTTTAATCACTGAAAAAAATATGATATTTTTAAGGCTTTTTCGCATACATTGATGGAATTCAAATTATAATTAAATATACTAAAATGTGTAAAAAAAATATTCAAACACACCTCTAAATTCTCTTTTAAAGCAGTTTATCTCTTCAATATTAATCGTAATTATAATCAAAAGTATACAATGAAATTTTCAACGCCAAACTGCGTTCAATGATGGATTGTTTTTGATTGAATAGTTAATATTTAATTTTATACAAATTTATTTGTATTTTTACGACAAACGCAGTAAAGTCCAACGTCAAAATGTATGAACAAGGTCAACGACATAATACTGCGCCTTAAATGACTGTTACCAAGGGCAGTTTTTATATGATTTGTGTTGCGGGGTTGCGGTATCTCTTTCGAACAACCCGCCACCCCGGCAGGCAGTTATTTGATGATTTCGAATCCGCAAAAAAGGGTGCACGAAATTTTTGTCCGTTGGTATCTAAGGGGCGCATAATAAATAAGTTAGGGAACCTCTGCTTGTGCCAATTCGAAAAAAGAAAAGTTATAATTTGAATTCTCGTCTTTTATTGTACAGACGCCTGCACATTCAGATATCCGTAAGGATTGAGGAGCCACATCAGATTTTTAAAATCTGATCTCACCATTATTTAGCAGCAATTTAGCTTATTTTGCAGCACGAATTCTAGATTTAGCAGCAAAATATATCACTAGTTATTTTAATGCAAAAGTGGCTCCTCAATCTAAACATCTGGATTGAGGAGCCACCTGGAACTCGTTAAGTACTTAATAGATGAATATTTATGAAAATTTTGCAGCATTTAGTAGCAATTTAGCATATTACCTGCTAAAAATTTTCCGAAAAAACGGAATCTAAAACCAGATATACAAACATTTAGCAGAAATTTCTGCTAAATGTTTGTATATCTGGTTTTAGATTCCGTTGAGATCTCAGGTGGCTACAGTCAAACATATTTATTTAGAGCGTCAGGATTGAGGAGCCAAAGAAAATGTGTTCACATACAAAATTTACTCTGTTTTACGATTTTACTCGTATACTGCAAAAACAAACACAAGACCTGCTAAATGATCAATATGTCGAATATATTAATTGATCGCTCACATCCAATAGAAATTCCCTTATTGAGGTTAGATTGAGGAGCCATATAAAAAGTATTGTATTTTCTTTCGTTTTAGAGCTACAAAAGCAAAATTTTTAGCAGGTAATATGCTAAATTGCTACATTTCATAAATATTCATCTATTACTTAACGAGTTCCAGGTGGCTCCTCAATCCAGATGTTTATATTGAGGAGCCACTTTTGCATTAAAATAACTAGTGATATATTTTGCTGCTAAATCTAGAATTCGTGCTGCAAAATAAGCTAAATTGCTGCTAAATAATGGTGAGATCAGATTTTAAAAATCTGATGTGGCTCCTCAATCCTTACGGACATACATTCAGCTACTACAATCTGTCAGATTTCTTTGATAGATTTTCGATTTTATTTCTAAAATATAAGGTTCAAGGTTCATTCTGAAAAATTGACAGTTTCGGGTAGCTTGACCTGCAGGCGTCTGTACACTAGCTTTTGCCCGCGGCTTCGTTCGCGTTAAGATCGGAGTAACCCAGTTCCCCTTTTCTTGATTTGCAGGTACCTGCTATCTGTAGTTTTTGTCCATCGTCTTATTTATTGTAATAGCAAAGCTAAGTTTTCCCTTTTCTTCCCTCTTTCTCCATCATTTATCACATAAAAAAATGTTTATGTCGGTGTCCAGGGTCCCAACTAACTCTGTACGAAAATTCATCAAAATCGGTTTAGCCATTTAGGCATGAAGACGTAACAAATAAACAACCCCACTTTCGTTTTTAGGGTTCCGTAGTCAACTAGGAACCCTTATAGTTTCGCCATGTCTGTCTGTCCGTCCGTCCGTCCGTCCTCGCTTAATCTCTGTGACCGTTAGCACTAGAAAGCTGAAATTTGGTACCAATATGTATATCAATCACGCCGACAAAGTGGTAAAATAAAAATTTGAAAAAAATGTTTTATTAGGATAGCCACCCTATATGTAAAATGGGAAGTGATTTTTTTTTTAATTTCAACCCTAAAGTGTGATATATTGTTGGAAAGGTATTTAAAAATGAATAGGGGTTTACTAAGATCATTTTTGATAATATCATTAATTTCGGAAATAATCGCTCCAAAAGTAAAAAACAATGTGTCCCCCCCCCTCTAACTTTTGAACCATAAGTTTAGAAAATATGAAAAAAATCTGAAAAGTAGAACTTTATAAGGACTTTCTATGAAAATTATTTTGAACTTGATTGACATAACAGTTTTTGTACAAAAAAGACAAAAACTTGTACAAAATAATTTCTGGACTAAGTTTGTAGTATTATCGTATATGCAAGCATTTTTTGTAATTTTGTTTACATATTTTATTATCCTGAACGTATCTTTTTTCAAACAAAAAAAGAATTATTGAAATCGGTTCTCGTAATCCAAAATTACCACCGAAATTGCACGTCTTTGTATTAATTAGTAACCCAATTCCCCGAGAGATGGCGCTGTAGGTACTTATTACATTGGATCGGGTATTACCGAATTGTTCGGTTGGCCTCATAACTGGGAACACTTATTGTGACGGACGGGAAACTACGGAACCCTACACTGAGCGTGGCCCGACACGCTCTTGGCCGGTTTTTATAATATTAGTAAGGATGCTATATTTCGTTCGTTCAAAGCCAATTCTGGGATGGCTTTTACTTTGACCAGAGGCTAAGCGTTGCCATACAACGTGGCAATGCTGCCAGTCTCTCGACACGAAACACGTAGCTTTAAATATCATCATCTGCTTAGCCGTTTCTCAACTATGTTGGGGTCGGCTTTCAGTCTTACCGTATGCAGCTGAATATCAGTATTTTACATGAAGCGACTGCCTATCTGACCTCCACAACCCAGTTAGTACTGGGTAATACGATACCCCTTGGTAACTACTGTCAAAGATCTATAATTGACATCCGGGACCACCAGCTTAACGTGCTTTCCGACGCACGGAGGAAACTCGGTATGTAACGGGTGGTCACCCATCCACAGACCAACCTAGGCAAGAGCGGCTGCTATTATTTAGCAACGAGCTCCTTACGTAGCTTTAAATATAATCTAGATTAAATATTATAATTACACTTTATACAAAGCTAATTCTGCATTCAATTAAACCCGCCACACACGTAGAACTTCGTAATGGAACATAAACAGCTGCCCTACCATGACGTGTTAAAGCAGAACTTATTCCGCTGAGGGAAAGGGACAGAGCTATACAGGGTGTCTAGCACCATCTCTTTCACTCAGTGGAATAAGTTCTGCTTTAAGATGTCATAGTAGGCCTACTGTGCTCCATTTAAATTTTCTCATTTGAAACTGTCAGTTGATTATATGACACAATTTTGCCAATTGTCTCGGTGTTAATTGACTGACAGTTTGTAGACACAGGCCAGTGACCTCAAGGAGGGAAGGGAGGGACATGAATGAGAACATCTCATGAAATCATCCCACATAGGACCTTGGAGGAGCTAGGCCTTGTAGATTCTTAAATGCTTCATAAGTTTTAATAATAATAATTATAATAATAAATATCTTGGGACAACTCACACACGGCTTTCTGATCCCAAGCTAAGCAGAGCTTGTGTTATGGTAACCAGACAACTGATATACATACTTATATAATTTATAAATACATACATATTATAGATAAATCACACCCAGACACAGAACAAACAATCATGCTCATCACACAAAGTTTGTCCTGGGTGGGAATCGAACCCACGACCTCCGGCTCAGCAGTTAGGGCCACTAACCACTAGACCAACAGGCCCGTCAAACGTCCCGTGTTTTGGAACGAAGTTCCTTATCGCGCGTTGTGAAAGGGGCTAGACGGAAAAAATTCTTACGAAAAGCTGTCACGACACTTTTTGCTATAGTAAGTTATTGTAAGCTGTGCAGTAGACGGAAAAAATTCTTACGAAAAGCTGTCACGACACTTTTCGCTATAGTAAGCTATTGTAAGCTGTGCGGCGTCGCATGTTTCTCTGTCTGTCTGTCTGTCTCTCTCTCTTATAGAAAGCAAGCCAGATATTTTCATTTCTATAGGAACTTCGTTCCATCCGGGTGTCCCTTGACACCTCTAATTTTTGTTAACCTTTTTTTATCTTGATCTATGTTTTAACCCAATTAATAAAAGTAAATAATTAAAAAAAAACAAAACACGACTGCTATGTTTAAAAAAGAACTAAAAAGAAAAAAAAAACAAGATGTGTACTAGGAACAAAGATGAAAGGGAATCGAAAACGAAACAAAAATTTTCATCTCAGTCGGGGGACCAATCTGTAGAATACTTTTTTGTATAAAAAGTCCCCCAACTCCGAGATTAATATCACTAAGATCCAGTCTGTCCCTTTGCTGTCCTCCCTCAGCGACACCCTAAGCCGAAGCTCGTACTCCACAGGGGGTGCCCTTAGCTTGTAGTCGCTTAGTTTGTAAGTTTGTTGCCCTGGCTGGAGGTCTAAATTTTTAAGGCATCCACAGGAATCGGCCGGTTAAGCAGACGACAACCTTCTAGGTTGAAATGCAAGATGCCATTCAGAAAAAAAAAGAATACGCAAAACACTTTCTAAATGGTTTGTCAAACATTAAACATCACGATTCTTCGCCAGGCAGTCAATGGACCGAACTATTGTTGTTTTCTTGTTTGCAAACGGTTTTTGAATGTTTAAGAAGAGTTTTTGTTTAATCAATGTAATCCCAAAGAGATTTAACAGACTTATAGTATAGAACGGACATTATTTATCTCTTGCAAATTACGACGAGCACACAAAAAAACAAAAAAAAATTATTAAACATGCAAACAAATACAATCTATCTATACTAATATTATAAAGCTGAAGAGTTTGTTTGTTTGTTTGAACGCGCTAATCTCAGGGACTACTGGTTGGAATTGGAAAATTCTTTTAGTGTTGGATAGTCCATTTCTTGAGGAAGGCTATAGGCTATATAACATCACGCTACGACCAACAGGTGCTGAGCAGCGTGGGTGAAACCGCGTGGAGCAGCTAGTATGGGATAAATATAATATGGGACAAAATAAAAATGGTATGCACGTCGTGACTGCGACAGATAGCTCACCACTCAGCATGATGCTGTGCCATGGGAGCCCACAGCACAGCGCTGGTTTTCAGTGCTCAACCCGTGACTAAAACGAACCGAACTCAAAACATACACACACATAGTGGAATACATCTAATATATAAAATTCTCTTGTCACAATTTTCGTTCCCATACTCCTCCGAAACGACTGGACCGATTTGAACGAAAGTGTGCATATCGGGTAGGTCTGAGAATCAGCTAACATCTATTTTTCATGCCCCTAACCGAGCAGCGGGTGAAACCGCTGGGCACAGCTATTCACCAATAAAAACGATAAGGTTAATGAAAAAAAAACTTGAGAGGAGTCAAGGGACACCCGGATGGAACAAAGTTATTATTTACTAGCTTTCGCCCACGGCTTCGCCCGCGTTAAATTTGGGGTAACACAGTTCCCCTTGCGCCTTATTGATTTGTAATAGCAACGCTAAGGTTTCCCTTTTCTTCCCTCTTTCTCTCTCACATCGCACTTTTTTCATAAAAATATTAGCCTATGTCCGTCTCCTGGTTCTCAACTATCTCTGTACCAAAATTCATCAAAATCGGTTGAGCCATTAAAGCGTGAAGAGGTAACAAACAAACAAATAAACAAACAAACTCACTTTCGCTTTTATAATATTAGTAAGGATAGTAAGGATTATGTGCAAAAAACCTGTTTACACTCATCAAAAATAATCTTCGCGATACCACACTGTTCAATGCGAAATAGAAAGACGAAACGAAAATAACTAGCTTGCTTTCTATGAGCGAGAGAGACAGGCAGAGGGACAATTACAACTAGGGATAACACAAGTGTCATTACAACTTTTGGTCTTAAGCAAAAAGTGTCGTTACAACTTTTGGTCTTCATTTTTTCCGTCTAGCCCCCTTTTCCAACGCGCGATAAGGAACTTCGTTCCAACAACTCACTTTATTTATGCTCTAGCTAGTACGACCTCAAACAAAAGAACACTTTAATAGCGCCATAAATATAAAGAGCCCTTCAATTAAAACCAAAACAACGTCATTAAACCAACCTATCTACACTGCAAACAACGTAGTCCCCATAAATTGGCCATAAAAACGACTTTCTCTAACCTCTTGACATGCGAACTAAACCGCCATTGTACGAATAATATCTACATTGCAATTACTACCTTAATAACATAGTAAAGAGCACTTTCACTGAAACGTTAAACATTGCAAGCTACAAACAAAATATTGTTAGTGGGAAATTCATTTGAAATTGTTGGTGAATTCGATTTTTTTTTCTGAATGGCATCTCGCAGTTCAACATGAAGTTTTCGTCTGCTTAGCCAGATTCCTTTGGATGCCATAAAATTAAGACCTCTAGCCAGGGCAAAAAACTTACAAACTAACCGACTACACGCTAAGGGCACCCTCTGTGGGGTACGAGCCTCCGCTTAGGGCGTCCCTGAGGGAGGACAGCAAAGGGACAGGCTGGATCCGAGTAATATTATTTAGGAGCTGATTTGACCTTACTGGCTCAGCAGCGCGGGCTGGCTTTAGCAAGGGACGGGTGAGTTTGCGTATTACGTAAGAGGAGCTCGTGGGTAAATAATTTTAGTTTTTTTGTTGTTGTCATCTACTATATGAAAATAAGTCGGGTTTTCCTTCCTGAAGCTATAACTCCAGAACGCACGAACCGATTTCCACGGTTTTGCATTCGTTGGAAAGGTCTCGGGCTCCGTGAGGTTTATAGAATTATAGAATAGGTAGAGTAGGTAGAAAGGTAGAAAATTGCATAGCAACGCATGCCGGGGCACAGCTAGTTATTAATATAACAATGTATGTGCGTTCTGGTAACTAAGAAAATTGTTGAAAATAGCAAAGCTAAGTTTTTGCTTTTCTTCCCTCTTTCTCCCTCATATCCCACTTTATTTTAAAAAAATAACCTATGTCCGTCTCCTGGGTTCCAACTATCTCTGTACCAAAATCTAAATCGGTTTAGCCATTAATGTGTGAAGAGTTAACAGACAAACAAATAAGCAAAAGTATGAAATCGGCCTGTTTTACTTCACCTACTTTTTTAGTTTTTTGGGGTTGGCAACACTGGTTGAATACCCACTCCGTTACAGGTTTATTTAACTCGCCCGGCTGCCACCTGGCCCCTGGAACCCGATATTGAATGCTAGACCGGTTTCTAGACTTTCGGGCAGCTCACACGTAACGTGACTAGTTTTTTTTAGGTTCAACAGGTTATAAACTGGGTGCCTAAGCGTTTAACACGCAGATCTCTTAGTTTACAACTTGGGTTTTTGGTTTTGTAACTCAAAAGGATAACACGGAACCCTATTTTTTGCCGATGGGAAATCATCAAATAACTCCCCCCTGTCTGCGCGGAGGGTAGTGTCAGACCTTTACTGACTAAAACCCACCCATGTTAAGGAACATGCCCTTTACGTTCCGGGGCCGCGGTATCTCTTTCGAACAACCCGCAATCCCGGCAGGCGGAGGCTCTGGCAAGCCCCTCTGCTTTGCTGACATCTCTTTGAGGCGCGCGTGGAACCCGAACGCGCCGTCGACACGGCCTGTCGTCAATAGAAGGACGGACGGTGAGCTACCTATTGCTCACCGTCCACAGGCCCGCATCTACGGTGGCCGGGAGTCGTCTCGCGTCTCCCGCGGCGGCTGGGTTGGTTTGAGGTTCTCTCTCTCAAACGCCCGGCCTCCTCCTTCACTAATACTAATAAGGGTTCCCCTTATAGGATCTTTTTGTTGTCTTTCTGTCGAGACCTTTATTTGGAAAACGCGTGAAGGTATCGAATAGATATTAAAACCATAATTTCAACTCTATTGTCGCTTGCTGTGAAAAATGAACCCTCTAAGTTTAAGCAAAAATCTATCTATCTAGATAACGTGGCCGAAACATAAAGGGCTAAAGAAGGAACATGAAGGCTGTATGTAAGTATGTTTTTTGCTCTTTCACGAAAAAACTACTGAATGGATTTTTATCAAAACTTCACAATGATATTCTTACTAAGATTATAAAAGCGAAAGTGAGTTTGTTTGTTTGTTACATCTTCACGCCTACATGGCTTAACCGATTTTGACGAACTTTGGTACAGAGATAGTTGGTACCCTGGAGAAGGACATAGGCTAATTACTTTTGGGAGAAAGAGGGAAGGCTTAGCATTTCTATTACAATAAATAAGGCGCTAGGGCAAAAACTACAGGTAGCAGGTACCTGCAAATCAAGAAAGGGAAATTGTGTTAGCCCGAATTAAACGCGAGCGAAGTCGCGGTCAAAAGCTAGTGTAAGCTATATTATTATGAAGTTTTGATTGTGTCAACAAAAATCGTTGCACACCAAAGCCAGCAAAATTTTAATATCTTTTTATAAGTTGATGAATGATTAGAAGAGAAAGATCAACAACCCAAAATTACCGTATCTGCCAACCCCCTAAAGAATAGAGGTAAACTATTTTGTGCCAATATTTAAAGAACAATAAATAATGACAGGTTACCTCAAAAAACAAGCTGTGAAGAAAATGGTCAGCTTACCTGCTCCAAAAAATATCTTTTCGAACGGTTTTTTTGCTATTAATCTTTTGAGTTTTCGCCGCTATTATCCTTTTATGAAGGTTTTATGAATAGCGGCATTGCTAAAAGAGTTTTAACTGCCTTATCTATGGTTTATTTTAACTGCTTTGCTGCTTACTGCGTTGCAAAGCTTTGGTCCTTAGAGCAACGAGTCAGGGAGCTTTTATTTTACGGATAGGAAATCGTCAAATAACTTCTCCCGTTCTGGTCGAAGCAGAGGTGAGTGTCAGAATTTTACTGACTAAAACCCACCCATATTCCTTCTTTTGCCCTTAATGTTCCGGGGCCGCGGTATCTCTTTCTAAAGATGGTGGGCTTGTGTGACTATCTGGCAATATGCTGAGCAGAGGCCCTTTTGGCATAAATTTGTTACTAGCTGGCGCCCGCGTGATATCGAAAACAAAATTATCCTATGTGTTATTCCATGGGCCTTAGTCTGCTATTACAATAGTGTCGGGAGGTCGATCACTGATCGCATAATGGTTAATTTTTTACAAGTTTGGTAATCTGCGACATACTAAACTTGTCAAAAACCATTATGCGATCAGTGATCGACCATTCTGACACTATTGTAATAGCAGACTAAGGCCCCAGACTATAATCTACCTCTGTGCCAAATTTCATCAAGATCCGTCCAGCCGTTTTGACGTGAACGAGCAACAAACATCCAAACATGCATCCTTACAAACATTCACATTTTTGTAATATTAATAAATTTTTAGTAGATTTAGTTTAATGTGAAAGTGTTCCTGTTCTTTCTTTGTTTTTAATAATGCATAATAAACGCACTTTTCTTTCTTTTTTTTTTTTTTTTTCTTTATAAGTTTCAACATGATTTTTAATTAATCTACTTATGCTATAGGTTTTAATTTAGTTAATTTTAGGGTTTCGTACCCAAAGGATAAAGATAAGGACAAAAAATAAGGATAAGGACCCTATTAATAAGACTCCGCTGTCAGTTCGTCTCTCACCAGACTGTATCTCATGAACTGTAGTAGTTAGCAAGTTGAAATTTTCACAGATGATGTATTTCTGTTGCCGGTATAACAACAAATACCAAAAAAACACAATAAAATAAATATTTAAGGCGGCTCCCATTCAACAAACATGTATTTTTTGCCGAGTCGTACATCTTCTTTCTTGCTACCAAATCAAATCATTTTATTGGTGTTTTTGAAACGAAGTTCCTTATCACACGTTGCGAAAGGGGACTAGACGGAAAAAATTACGACCAAAAGTTGTAACGACACTTTTTGCTATAGTTGTAAGCCGTATGGCGTGCGCGTGTTTCTCTCTCTCTCATAGAATGCAAGCCAATTATTTTCGTTTCGTCTTTCTATTTTGTACTGAACAGTGTGGTGTCGCGACGATTATTGTTTTTAACCGACTTCAAAAAAGGAGGAGGTTCTCAATTCGACTGTATTTTTTTTTTTTTTTTATTTTTTTTTTTTGTGTTTTGTGTATTCAGGTTTTTTGTACATAATAAATAATTACTTCGTTCTATCCGGGTGTCCCTTGACACCTCTCAAGTTTTTTTTGTTATTTTAAATACACATTGGCATAAAAATAGAATTACGAAAAGAAATTATAATGTTATTATAGCGTGCTTCATCGTCGACCACATCATCACTTACCATCAGGTGAGATAGTGGTCAAACGCGAGCCTATCAACAATAAAAAAAAAAAAAACCAAAAAAAAAAATTAAGTTATTGAACAAATGCGTGGATACTGTAGTAAATAAAACTAACTAAAAAGACAATAACTAAATTACTTACTTACTATACTTTCGGAAGATGGTGAGATTTGTTTGATTCATAGTTTTTTTGCCGTACAATATTTCAGCTTAATCGAAATGGGTAAAATTAAAGTCAATTTTATTTTTAAATCTTTACTATATTACTATTACTAATCTATACTATAAAATTATAAAGCTGAAGAGTTTGTTTGTTTGTTTGTTTGAACGCGCTAATCTCAGGGACTACTGGTTGGAATTGGAAAATTCTTTTAGTGTTGGATAGTCCATTTCTTGAAACCGTGGGGAACAGCTAGTTATCCTATAAAATGCGTGTTTAAATGAATAGTTGTTAGACTAAGCAAAAATCTAGCCTTCAAGTCTCCACAGACAACTATGCATTATCTCGTCTTCCCACGCTTGAAAACAACAAAAAAATCACTCCGAATTGTTGACAAACCACTTCGCCGAGGTCAATGACCGTGCGTAATCGTTCAATCATTCATTCACTGAGTGAACGATCTGTGCCGATGGTCGTTCGAAAGATGTTTTGATTCGCTCGTTAAGAGATTTCGCTAATTATTTTTGGTGTCTTGGCTATTTGATGTTACGGCCGCCTGATATCTAAAAAAAAGTATCCTATGATATTCCAGACTATAATCTACCTCTGTGCCAAATTTCATCAAGATCCGTTTCGCCATTTTGACGTGAAAGAGTAACAAACATCCATACATTCATCCATCTATCTTCACAAACATTAGGATTTACAATATTAGTAGGACAGTAGGATTTTGTTGATATACCTCATTGAATCTGGAGTCACAATGTAAATCACATCTAATTTTATTTCACACCATTTTAGTCGCGATTAAAGATAGTCCGATTAAGCTTGACAACCACTATTTTTTTATAAAAAAACCTCAATTTTAAAATAACGAGATTGCTGTTTT
The DNA here is from genome assembly GCA_958449745.1 of Ochropleura leucogaster. Classification (NCBI taxonomy): domain Eukaryota; kingdom Metazoa; phylum Arthropoda; class Insecta; order Lepidoptera; family Noctuidae; genus Ochropleura; species Ochropleura leucogaster. Next base: position 2,451,198 of record OY288227.1, read on the forward strand.
CTCTAAATTGAGTGACTAAACTATCATAATTGCCCTGTCAAACAATAATTTAGCAAAGTTGAATTTGTGTCACTTCAATCAATTTCAGAATAGGAAACGTCTGTTGGCAGAAGTAATGTATTTTTTTTTAAATTTAGACTTTTTTAGTGACAACAGAATCGGCCACCTGCTACCCTATCATGACGTCTTAAAGCAGAACTTATTCCACTGGGGTAAAGAGACAGAGCTATACAGGGTGTCTAGCACCATTTCTTTCCCTCAGTGCAATAAGTTCTGCTATAAGACGCCATGGTAGGCCTACTGTACCATTGTGACTTTTAAGGTAAATCTATAAAACCCAAATCGTTTCTTGTGGGCCTATAAAATTGAAAAGTTCCCTGATTTCTCCAGGAGCTATTCCGTATTGGGAGAATACGATTCATTGACCGGATTGTTAAAGATAAAGATGCATTTATTTGTATAAACATGTGTAAGATGTTACATAGGATATGTACAGACGCCTGCACATCAAGCTACTACAATCTGTCAGATTTCTTTGATAGATTTTCGACTTTATTTCTAAAATATTAGGTTCAAGATTCATTGGGATTATTTGACAGTTTCGGGTAGCTTGACCTGCAGGCGTCTGTACATATGGATGGAACGAGTTTAAATTTGTTGGTTCAATATGATAAACATAATAAAACTACTAGAATTGCATGAAATTTACAGTGGTATTCATTCGAAAATACTATACATACAAGTTTTGGAAAGAACTTACATCAATTTAATCCTGGTCTACGCTGGTAAAACCATGGAGCGTAGCTGTACATTGAAGAGGCTATATAACAACTTCTTTATTTTTTCATTACATTTGACGACGTGTGATGATGTATAATGATGTGTTCTTCATGGAGAAACACTGTCTCCCAAGTCACAGGTGAAAACCTAGTTTGGGAGCCAGATGACATATCCGTTCACAATGTCTTTACAATAAATATAAGATGTCTGTAGCAATGTTCACTGTACTGAAATAAAGAATTTATTTATTTACTAGCTTTTGCCCGCGGTTTCGCTCGCGTTTAATTCGGGGTAACACAGTTCCTCTTTCCTGATTTGCAGGTACCTGCTACTTGTAGTTTTTGCCTTAACGCCTGATTTATTGTAATAGCAAAGCTAAGTTTTCCCGTTTATTCCCTCATTTCTCACTCTTTTTGTAGAAAAAATAGCCTATGTCCGTCTCCAGGGTCCCAACTATCTCTGTACCAATATTCATGAAAATTAGTAAGGATTTACCAACACGTTTTTGTCCGGTTAAGCAGACGACAACTTCCTAGGTTGAACTGCGAGATGACATTCATAAAAATATAGCTGAGCACATGTATAAAGTATAGTTAGTACATGTACCTATAAAGGTAAAACGGATTACGGATAGACCTACATTTAAATTACCACCAAAGGGACTGCGGCCTTCGACGGTACATAGATAGATACTTACATATAATTACAGTACTAAATCCAACATTCAATGACATTTTACACTCAAAGACAGCACAATACAGTTTATTAGATGGTCGAGTGATATGTCTGACCTCATTTGATCTCCGCAAATGCCATCTGCGTCCACAGACGTTCTAAAAAAAGTTGTAATGGACTCGTTTAGCTAAACGTTGTTTAAATATGGCAGCCATTCAGTTATTATGTTGTTTTCGCTGTAGCTTGGCGAGGGCGGTTGCGTGAAAGTGTACGACTAAACGCCGACAGACACTACGCCGACAGACTGAACACCGACAAGGCTTTACTTCGACGGGACTCTTCGCCGACAGGACTCTTCGCCGACACGGGTCATCAGCGACGCAATGGGTAGGTTAGGTTAGGTTAAAACTGTAACCTCCTACGACCAGAAACGACTTGCATTAATAGAAAAAAGAGATTTTTAGCAAAATTTTGACGATCAATTAATATGGGAGCGTCGCTGATGAGCCATGTCGGCGAAGAGTCCTGTCGGCGAAGACTCCCGTCGATACTAGCTGTGCCCAGCGGTTTCACCCGCCGATCAGCTGCTTTTCTAGGGAAGGGTATGAAAAATAGATGTTAGCCGATATTTAGACCTACCCGATATGCCCACAATATTTCGTTCATATCGGTCCAGCGGTTTCGGATGAGTGTGGTAACTAACCCACGAGAATTTTTATATATTACACAACCCGCACCACCGAAAACAGTACAGGAGACAAATCCTTTTTCAAACATTGTTGGGATCGGCTTCCAGTCTAACGGCATGCAGTTGAATACCAGTATTTTACACGAAGCGACTGCCTATCTGACCTCTATAACCCAGTTAGTACTGGGTAGTACGATACAATTCATTGGTTTGACTGGTTGTTAGTCTTGCAGGCCTATCTGTAACGACCATGCTATTATACGACGGTTTCCAGGAGGTATTTAAAAAGCTAGAAATACCTGGTTGAGGGACGAACCAAACAGAGAAGTGTGGCAGAAGAAATTAGTGGCTTATATTTAGTAGCAGTGGGTTGAAAATGATTTTTATGAATTTCTTGTTTGGCTCTCTCTGAATGTTCTTAGTTCAAAGTTAAGCCATTGATTACATACAGTTGATGTTAACGTCGAAAGATTTACCAGACCTGTAGTAACAATGAGAGTTCCGCAGGGCTCAATTCTTGGTCCAGATTTGTTCTGTATTTATAAAAATTACTTACCTTCGACATTAAAAGAGAATTACTAGCTATGCCCAGCGGTTTCACCCGCTGTTCAGCTCCATTCCATCACTTAGGGGTATTTAAAACAGATGTTGGCCGATTCTCAGACTTACTGAATATGCATATAAAAAAATCACAAGAACGGTCGAGACGGGAGGAAACGAACTTTGTGACACGTGAATATAGTATAGTACGGCCAACGAGAAGCGATACGAAAGGTCATTAACCTAAAGAACAACTGTGGCGTTGACAATCTAATATTTAGCTCTTTCCATCTTGTGTCTTTGTCGTAATGTCTCGTTATCCCGGCAAAAACATGACAACGTTAAGACGGGTTCGCCAACATTCGGGTGGCCATTTTAGATGGGGTTTTAGCATGGGTTTTGTTTACATTTGGTATCGCTTCTCGTTGGCCGTACTGTAGATTATATTATCAATCATCACATTTAGCACTCTAGTTGATACCAAATGTACTGAATTTCTCAATTCTAGATCGTCATAAATACCAAGAAATACCGGCTCCTTTCAATATCAAACTGACAAAAGCTGATAAAAAAATGAATGACTAATTTCCATTATTTTTATTCGCCATTCAATAAAATACAGCTGTAAACACGAACCTCTTTTGTTGTCAAGTCGGGTAAAACAGCTGTACGCAGCGGATGTGGCCATAGAGGCCGGATGTAGATAGATTAACTGTTGTTTTTGCTGCCATAGAGCGCGCGCATTTGTTTTTTTGCGCGCCATTCCAGTTGATAATATGGCGGAGGTATGGGGAAATTATCTTATTGTTTGTTCGCATTGGTTACTTTGATAGTATTTTTTTAATTGTTATTTTATTGGAATAAAAAAGGATGCTGTTAAAGCGTGGCAATAAGCTAATCTTTAGGTATTCGCGGAAGTGACGCTAGCTGCATACTAGGCATGGTCTGAAACAAGTACACGACAGTATTGCATTGAAAGAATAGAAATAAGATCGAAAAAATTTCGATGTTTGATTTTATTTGAATATCATGTCTGCCAAAATGTAGATCATTTTGCAGTTTTTATTGAAAATGAAATAAATACAGCTCCGTGTTTGAAAATTTTTAAATATTCTCTTTTCTTTGTTATAGATATAAAAAAAAAATTCTTGGTCTTTTTAAACATTTTTTTTTTCATAGTACTAGACCACTTTTGTAAACTGATTTTGTTTAATTCTTTACTTTATGTATTGAACTACACACGGTATTTTTTTTGGCTAGTGCCATGTACAGATACGGCTAACTTTGCGACGAAAATCTAAACGTTTTACGAAGTGTTTGCTTTGTACAGCGCCTTAATTAATGGGGTTAGTTTTAACGACTTCGCGAGCAATCTCGAAAGGCTTATCAACATTCTTTTCACGATTGGCGGAGAGATAACCACTCAGGACTATTAATAGTGATATACTGAGGACATAATATATGTTATGGGGATGCGGGGATGAGGAAAATTTTGAGTATGAATGTGGATGGGTTTAAGAGTAGAGGAAGACAAAAGAAACGATGGACAGACTGTGTGGAGGAGGATATGGGAAGAAAGGAAGTCTAAAGATGATTAGTAATAGAGAAGTACTGAAGACGAAGCCATGCTTCGCTGACCACAAATAAATTGGGATAAAGGCAGTAGATGAATTTTTGTGAATGGCATTGTTAGGGCTTAAATGTACTTAAATGTACTTAAATGATAAGTGACTTCAACTTAATAAATGTCTTTAATTTGGTTCCACAAAACTTCATTATATCCAACTACGTACTAGTATGTGTAGAGGCAGGGCGGTGGTTCGTAAGCGACTGGCCAACTGTCCGCTCGCGTCTTCATATAATATCAAAAATGCAACTTAGCAAATTGCGGCTATCAAGCCGCTACAGCATCTTGCAGTTCAACGTAGGAGGTTGTCGTCTGCTTAACCGGGCAATTCCTGTGGATCCATTTAAATTAAGTTCTTCAGCCAGGGCAAAAAATTATGAACTAAGCGACTACACGCTCGCGGGCAACCCCTGTGGGGTACGAGCCTCGGCTTAGGGCGTCGCTGGGGTAGGACTGCAAAGGGACAGGCTGAATCTATTTCAGGACTGGTTTGAACTTACTGGCTCAGCATCGCTGGCTGTAGCAAGATACGGGTGGGGTTTAGGAGAATGGTAATACTGAGGAGATATACTAGTCATTCTTTACTCTAAACTGTTGCTATCTCTTTTCAGCATGAACACAGGTGCCATGTCGCTGGGTGACGTGACGTCAGCTCGCAGTTCGCCGGCGCCCGAGGCGTGCCCCGAGTGCGACACCAGCGCTTCAGTCACTTCGGATTTACATAAGGTATGGCAAATCTGTGAACTTGCAGTAACTGCTGCTGTTGTAAGTAGGTTACAAACACTTTTTTTTTTAACTAGATGTGGCCGGTATTTTGTACCCGACTACTCTGAGAAGAAACAGCCGAAACAAACTCAGAGGTCAATTTCTCTTTTAAGGTCCAGACAAAAATCTTGGTAAACTTACATGAGGACTATGCAGATTAGTGTCTGAAATGGTATTTTTAAGAAAGCACCACACAGATTGAGTGGACCTGTCCAGTCAGTGCAAGCATATGTCAGTTATCGTGTAGCTTGACTCAAGACTCAACTCAAAGACACGAAGCTTATAGTTTAAACTGCTACATAATCATCAATAACAAACAAATTATATAAAAGGAACCATATCGACGGTCCCTACGTACATAAGGTTAAGTCAAAAACCGAGGTTTACAGGAGAGCGTAATTTGTGTTCAACACGCCCTAGAAATAGTTCTATGAGCAATAATAAATATTTTCTAAAACAAGGTCAATAAATTAAATAAAAATCGTATGTCAGCATGTGCGCATAGATAATCTAAAGCCAATGAGACAATAAAAAAAAAGCCGTTTTCGACATGTCTTTATGTACGTAGGGACCGTCGATATGGTCCTTACAATTAAATGTTTACAGAAGTAAATTAATAAGACCATAGTCAAATCGAAAACCAGGTCATATAGATAAGAGATTACCTACAGGTAAACTCCCACAGACTACCTACAGTACTGTCTCTCCTCCTTTAAATCCATCCAAAGGTTGTCTTGAAAAGATCGCTTTCAGCGATAAGACCGCCCATTGTGTCACCCTATTTATAAGTTGTATACTGTTATTCTTGTCATTTGTATGGTGTACATAATAAAGAATATTCTATCTACTTCAAAAATACACCTCACACTTTATCATTCTCATTTCCAGTACCAAGTAGCATGCACTTGCAAACCAGCATCGGTGCAGTACGCATGCGCGGACGACCCGGGCCCCCCTCCCCCCGCGAAGACGGACACACCACCCGCGCTTCCCCCCAGACCACCGACCAGCGTGTTAGCAGCCACTAATAGGAGAAACAATGGTAAGTTCGATGGCCATGTTGACGGCGCGTCGGTGTTCCACGCGCGCCTCAAAGAGATGTCAGCAAAGCAGAGGGGCCTGCCAGAGCCACTGCCTACCGGGGTAGTTCGAAAGAAATACCGCGGGAACTTAAAGGGCAATAGTAGAAACATGGGGGGTTTTAGTCAGTACAATGCTGACACTCCTCCCTTCTCCCGAAGTTGATTTACCATCCGAGCAAAAAAAGTAAAAAATGGTGAGTTAGATGGAGGGACCGGTTCGACACCTTCACGTGATCCTGAGATAAAGGCTCTTGACAGACAGACAGACAGACGGACATTAAATTGATGCGATAAGGATTCCGTTTTTGCAATCGCAAAAACGGAATCCGGAGTGTAATCCTACTTTGGGATATCCAAAAAATTTAATTCTTTTATCCCAGTTCTAGGATTTTCATTCCAGTTCAATCATCCGTTTCTTATCATGGCAGAACAGGGTAATTCTTTAACCTACATAACATCATGTAAAAAGTTAATGCCATTCGAATTTCTGATTTCGAATTTGAGCAAAATTCGAATGACATTTTGACTGGCGGGAAACTTATTCCAACTTTTTCTTAATCTAAACCTGAATAGAAACCTTCTATTTATTAATGAAATACCTGTAGCAAAAGCAGTTTAAATATTGACAGGCAATCGGCCCAAATATGTCAAGAAATCTTACAGAATAGGTTTCTTTTAAGTTTTATTTGAAAGGCATTACGAAAGTCAGAATGTTATTGTTCAAGTAATGCTTTATGTTTTCCGGGCATCAATCTCAGTTTTTGCTGTAGATTTCTCAACAAAAAAACGTACAACTTATTGTTAGCGTCTAAAGAATTGTATTCAATGTGTGGGCGAAATAAGTTCCCACCAAAACCAAACCAAAATGTCATTCAGTACAAACTGTTCTTAAAAAAAAAACTGACATCCTTACATCAAACCTTTTTGCAGGACCTACCTGTTCTTACAAAACATATATCTGTATCTGTATCACAGTTTAAGTACACAACAAAATCTATAAGGCACATTCCCATACATTTAATTTAAGACCTTTCTACCTGAGCCACATAAAGATCCCATTGCTTCTGCGCGAAACGGCCATTGTCAAATCACATAACCTTACAACGTAAACTCAGTAATGCAACGAAAATTTTGTTTATTGTGAAACTACAATACAATTAAATAGTGAATTGCTAATATTTGTGGTTAAAAACAATAATTTCGAAAAAAAAACGTCAAAGTGTATACGTGCATTGTGTTAAATAGTGATAAAAACAAAAGAACGGGGGAAAAATAAAAGACCGATCTATGGAATTAAAATAAAAGGAATTGATAAGTTTGTAATGAAAAAGAAGTTTCGAGCCTAAAATCAGCCAGTGATTTGTAAATAAGATTGTTGTTATATGTAAAGAGGTCATTGTTCTTTACGCACGGCTAGCTTGGGGTGTAAATATCGATTTTATAGAAAAGGCGCGAGATTTGAAAGTTCTCTGTGGAATTTGAACGTCGTTGGGGATTGTGCGTGCGTTCCTAAAATAAAAAAAAAAAATAGTGACAGGGCGGGAACTTTGACGTTAATAAAAGTAGTGTAATTTTCGTTTGTTTTTTATGTTGACTCTTTTATAGTTGTTGTTTAGTGAATATTGGATTATTAAAATGGATGACGGTTTAGTTCGGTTGTGATGCAAGCGTGTGGTGTTATGCAAGTAGTACAATACCAGGTATCCACTCCAAGATCTACAATAGCAGCTGAAGTACCCCAACACTATGTGCCACCGCCCCCATACTTTGGTAATTAAAACTTAATTAAGTTTTCAATTATTATAATCATATTAATCCTAGGTATCAACTGGTTTGAAATATCCTTTCATAAATCTGTTCCTAAAGAGAAAAATAGTTTAGTTCAATAACTTTCAAAGTAATGTTAACCTCTAGAGCCCCAACTGCACAAAAACGTGCCAGTAAACAAGTATTACCGTTGAGCCCCGCTGGCACAAATTTGTGCCACCAAACCCCGATTTAAAACTGTATTTGTAGTATAGATAAGTCTTAAAATCAGATTACGGTTACGATAAGAGCCCGCCCGGCGGTGCTTGACGGATAGTTGACGTAAATAATGGCGGTCCTTGAGAGGTTAATCTATGTTATTGATTGACAGCCTATCAAATCTTTTGATATAAGGTTAATATAGGGCCACAATCACAAGATGCTGCTGATTGCAAGGTGTTTATTTTTGTTTTGATTGTGCCATTTTTAATAGGTACGAAGCTGTTGGTCCCGGCTGTCATTTGTAGATCAGCATTTGTAGTCAGTGACCTCGTGGAGGAGCTCGTGGCTAAATATTAGCAGCCACTCGGGTCGGGCTTGCCTAGGTTGGTCTGTGGATGGGTGACCACCCGTTACATACCGAGTTTCCTCCGTGCCTCGGAGAGCACGTTCAGCCGTTGGTCCCGGCTGTCATTTTTAGATCTTTGACAGTCGTTACAGGTAGTCATTGTTCCGAAAATCTGACAACTAGTCTTACCAAGGGGTATCGCATTACCGAGTACTAACTGGGTTGTGGAGGTCAGATAGGCAGTCGCTCCATGTAAAATACTGGTCATCTGCTGCTTCTGGTTAGACTGCAAGTCCACGCTAAAACAGTGTGGAAAGACTAGAGAGATGATGTGTGTTTCTGATGTGACTGTTTTCATGAACATAAGGAGACACGTAAAGTAATATCTAAGGAAAGCCCACTGTTGGATGTTTTACATTTGATTCAAACGGCGTTATTTAGGCGTTAGTAAACACAAGTTTACAGAAGCCGGGTGACTCGTTTCAAATACTAGCTTGTAAAACAAGCGACTTTGAGTTTCATTTAAACTTTCTGTGTTGCGCGGTTTCACCCGCTTCTTTATTTATAGCGCGATGTTGTATAGCCTATACTAGCTGTTCCTCGCGGTTTCACCCCCGCTGCTCAGCACCTGTTGGTCGTAGCGTGATGTTATATAGCCTATAACCTTCCTCAAGAAATGGACTATCCAACACTAAAAGAATTTTTCAATTCGAACCAGTACTTCCTGAGATTAGCGCGTTCAAACAAACAAACAAACAAACAAACAAACAAATTCTTCAGCTTTATAATATTAGTATAGATTATTTCTTGATAATGTAGCTTTCCTATTAGTGAAAAAATTGTGAACCTATTCGATACAAACAAACAAATCTTTCCTCTTTATAGTAGACTAGCTTTTGCCCGCGGATTCGCTCGCGCTAAATTCGGGGTAACACAGTTCCCCTTGCGCCTTATCGATTTGTAATAGCAACGTTAAGTTTTCCCTTTTCTTCCTTACATTCCACTTAAAAAAAAATGCCAATGTCCGTCTCCTGGTTTCCAACTATCTCTGTACCAAAATTTATCAAAATCGGTATAGCCACTTTCGCTTTTATAATATTTGTAAGGATATTAGTATAGATATACCTAATACTCAAGTTTTTATACGCAGCTATTAAAACTTCTTTACGACTTCACGAAGAGAGGCTCGTTATATAAAAAAAGGTTATTTCTGATCACGCTTGACCGCAACTATTGAACGGCAATAAAAAAAACAGTCGAGAGTTCGTGGTTAAAATATTTGTGAATCGTGCGTCCGAAGTTTTACTATCAAAAGTAAAAATTGTATAAGTTCATTGTCATGGTGAATTAACGATTTGTCGGACGTTTATTATTATTTATTTTATTATTTGCCACTGCTAGTAGACCCACTCGAAGGATCTAGGGACCCTTTTTTTTCTCTTTGTGGCGCGCGTGAAACACTAACGCACCGTCGACACGGCCTGTCGTCAATAGTCGGACGGACGGTGAGCTACCCATTGCTCACCGACAACAGGATCGCATCTACGGTGGCCGGGAGTCGTCGCGCATCGCCCGACATCCGGGGCGTCTCCCGCGGCGGCTGGGTTGGTTTGAGGTTCCCTCCCTCAAACGCCCGGCCACCTCCTTCGCTAGCATGACTGCTACATAGAAGGAGTTGAGCGCTTTCCATCCCCTCTCGCTCCGGACCATGGACTGAACCAGGGCCAGACGCGAGAGATCGCCGCCGCCGATCGCTTCTACGAGGGCACGGCGGTGCTCCCAAGATGTGCGGTGACCGCCACTGTGTGCTTCACTGTGTCCTCCAGGCGAATCCAGAGACCCTAGATGTAAACTTGAATACTTTTCATCTCCGTGAAAGGAAATCGGACGCAAGAGTGTGTTTCGAAAATTTGATGGTTTATAAGTTGTACTAGCTGACGCCCGCAGATTCGCCCTCGTGATGACCAACAAAACAAGTATCCTATGTGTTATTCCAGACTATAATCTATCGCTGTGCCAAATTTCATCAAGATCCGTTCAGCCATTTTGACGAGAAAGAGTAACAAACAACCATACGTCCACCCTGACACACATTCGCATTTATAATATTAAGAAGAATACTGTAATTCTTGTCATTTGTATGGTGTACATAATAAAGAATATTCTATCTATGGTCCGACTGGTCCGACATAGCCCAAAAAGACTAATAAGTCTTTTTGGGCTATGTCGGACCAGTCGGACCAGTCAAAGTTCTTTATTAGCGAAGGTAATAACCTTCGCTAATAAAGAACTTTGAATGGGAGAAGAGGACATTCCTGCAAATCTTATTTAAGTAAATATCTACGCCACGACTGACTCACCTTACACGGAAAGTTGCAATAGAGAGAAAGAAAAGAAAATTGCGTTTATTCAGCACTATTAAAAACAAAAATAGGAACACCTAAACATTAAACTGACACCTGACGCTGATTTTCAGCTACTGCCCACGAGTGCCATACGCTCGAAAACATAAACTAACATAGGTATAAATGTGCTGATGCACGCATAGGTAGTTTTGACGCAGTATGGCGTTAAAGATCCGCCTCGTTGCTTCGTAGATTGCGTGGCAGTCGTAATAGCATCCTGCACTCAATTGCCGCCAGGGCAGACAGCCCGCTTGTGCATTCGCTGGTCGATCGAACCAGATCGCTGTTTACTATTAAGTACTAACATAGGCTAAGAATTTTGTTACTAACACACTGGACCCCTGTTGTCTTCATCCTTACTAATATTATAAAAGCGAGTTTGTTTGTTTATTACCTCTTCACGCTTTAATGATAAAACCGATTTTGATGAATTTTGGTACAGAGATAGTTGGGAACCAGGACACATAGGCAAATTTTTTTTTAAAGTGTATTGAGGGAGAAAGAGGGAAGAAAAGGTAAAACTTAGCGTTGCTATTACAAATCAATAAGGCGCAAGGGGAACTGTGTTACCCCGAATTTAACGCGAGCGAAGCCGCGGGCAAAAGCTAGTAATAAATAAATATATATAAAAGTCAGAATTGAAAACAGTAATAAAATTTAATTATGAAATAAAAACAATATTAAAAAGTATAAAAAATAATTACATTACTGAAATTTAAAAACGTAGATAATAAAATAAAAGGAAAATAACAATGATATAATTGAAAAATGCGTAAAATTACACAGCTATTTCTAATATATAAAATTCTCGTGTCACAGTTTTCGTTCCGTTGTTTTCACCTACTCCTCCGCAACGGCTGGACCGATTTAAACGAAATTTTGTGTACATATCGGGTAGGTCTGAGAATCGGCCAACATCTATTTTCCATACCTCTAAGTGATCGGCGGGTGAAACCGCTGGGCACAGCTAGTAAAAGATATAATTATGTATAATAAGTACCACATCAAAAAAAAAATCCTATGATGAACACCATATTTTTCTAATTAGAATCTCTCTTTTATTTTCAGCTTCGGTCGGATGTAATGGAAACGGGAATGAGGGTACGTGCCGTCGGCGTAAATACGCATGGTGGTGTGTCGGATGTGGAGCCCTGGCGGCCGCGCTGGGCGGTCTACTGGCAGCGCAACACATCCTGCTGCGGGCTTACACTGCTTCTCCGCAACATCTGGAGACTGTGCCCGCCGCTGTTCCGGCCGCTATGGTGAGAGCTTTACACGTAGCTCACAAAAATACAAAGAGATATGATTTTGCAAGCAGTCTATAAATTGGTGTATCAAATCAGATCATTTATTTGAATTAGACCATTACAGGCACTTTTGAATGTCATGAAAACCAAAACACATGCTGCTACAGTCCCAGTCACATGACATAATATCTTCTGAAAGTACTGTAGTTGCCCATTCCAAAACGTAGATCTCTTTGGAGAAGAATGGGCAAGAAACTCCATGGACACTCTTTTAAATCATAATATTTTTACAAAACCATGGATACCTACATCATTCATGTTGAGATTATAAATACATTTGAAAACGATGTAGAAAAACAAGCACATTAAGAGCGTCCAGAGTAAAAGCAAAAGCAAGAGTTTAATAGATAAATTAATTAATTAAAACAAACCGTGGCGGCTAATAGATGACCAGTATGTCTGGCAGGTCACCCATTATCCGACTTGAAATGTCAGGCAAGCATTACTCATACCGAGGTTGCGGGTTTTTCGAAAGAGATACCGTGGCCCCGGAACTTACATAACAAAAGAAGGATCATGTCTGACACTCCCCCCTGCTCCGCCCAGAGCGGGGCAAGCTTTTTGATGATTTCACATCTGCATAAAGAAGGCCAAACCCATAGACCACGACCATGAAAATACAACTGGCACCGACTAGATGCCGAAGGAAAAGAGAAGATGATTTAATTTCAATGCCATTGCTAAACTAGACCTTATCTTCAGGGCTATAAACCCTTGCTTTTCTAACCCCCGATGCAAGAAGAGGGGTGTTATAAGTTTGACGTCGATATCTGTCTGTTTGCGTAGGTGTGTGACTGTCTGTGGCATCGTAGCTCTCAAATGGATGGTTTTCTTCATTTTAAAAACGTTGCCCCACCCTAGTATTTCACCCTGTATCGTAGGTGCGTTTACAAACATTTATACACACATACACAGACATCCAGACCCTAAAACAACTATCTGCAAGTCATACAAATATTTTTTCCGTGCGGGAATCGAACCCGCGACACACAGCGCAGCAGTCGATCGCTCAACCACTGCGCCAACCGTGTCGTCTACAGAAATAATTTGAAAGCCAGCTTCCTTGTTATCATATTAGTCCATTGAAATGTTACATTTTTTAGGCCTTACCTTGCATTTTTAGAGGATGTAATTTTATTTTTTTGATGTGTAGTGGGGTGTCAGTGTAAAGCTGAAAACAGGTTTGTGGGGTCGCCACCTATGTCCCACGGCCGCCATCTTAAAAATAATCGTTGATATGGTTTTTTACGATATATCTCTTGAACAATTTGTCTGATAAAAAAAGTTGTTGATTCAATTTCAGTCCAGTCTACCTTAGTCCCATTGACTTTAAACCAAGTTAAATAAATAATAAATAAATAAATATTTTGGGACAACTCTCACACGCCTATCTGATCCCAAGCTAAGCAGAGCTTGTGTTATGGTAACCAGACAACTGATATACATACTTATATAATTTATAAATACATACATATTATAGATAAATCACACCCAGACACAGAACAAACAATCATGCTCATCACACAAAGTTTGTCCTGGGTGGGAATCGAACCCACTAGACCAACAGGCCCGTCAAGTTGTTTGTTTGTTAAGCCTAATCAGATATGAACAATTACCTTCTTGTTGCAGCTGGTGTTGACAGGCGTCTGCATAATGAGCCTGGCCCGTCGCCGTAATCGATACAGCTATATGGTAAGAAAAGTATGTTCGATGTTTCATTATCAATGCTTGTTATGTGTGTTGCATGTTATTTAGTACTCTTTGAGTTATGAGTTTACAACGCATGCTTATACTTAAGATTTACCAAGTGAATGATCGTAAAAGTTCGAATCCCAAACTTTTATGGACATTTACCATTCATAGTCGGTAAATCCTAGGTTTTACTGGAAAATCTTAAGATTTATCTTAATTCGAGCTTTTACAGTGATATATATTTTAAAAGAAAAATTTTAAATGTAAAAGTGAGATGAAAAGTTAACAAACATTATTTTATAGGATTTATTTTCGTTGGACCCCAGTTTTTGATCCCATTTTTTAGGTATTAGCGATGGGCCCCATTTCATATTACCGTTGGATCCCATGTTATTCCAACATGTGTACATTTCAGAAGAAAAGTGATTTAATTTTATTATAAATATCAAAAGCACCGTGTGTGTCTTTTTTCTAAAAATGCAGGTCGTTTGTCTCGTAGGAGGTCACAGTTTTAACCTAACCTAGTTCCCGGTTCCCATAATTTGTTTGGGTAATGAACTTTTGTCAAAATCTCTTCGGAAAAACGAGAGGCACCCGTTATTACCTATCCACATACCCAAATTTCATACAAATCAGTTTGGAAGTTAGAGCGTGTTGGAATAACAAACATACATACAAAATTTCGCCTTAAAATATTATTGTGCTTTTGTTGTTGGATGTACCCGCAGTCAGATGTTTTTAAACATCTGGGATCCAACGGAAATAGTTTTTGGGATTCAGTGGCAATAAAACGTATTTTTTTAGTATTTTTCAAATTTGGGATCCAACGGAAATATATAATAATGTTTTGTGGGATCCAACGCCAAAAATATTAAAGGGAATGCAAAATGGGATCCAAAGAAAATAAACCTTTTATAGCATCATAATAACAACGGTTTTAGTATGAAGTCGCATGTCAATGGAGCAATAAAATCAGTTCTGTAAACTTTGCGTGTTTAAACTTAATAACTGTTTACGTCAATCGCTTAATTTCATGCTTCGAAATGATGTTATTTGTCTCTTTAACAGAATCGTTAAAACGCTCGTATTCTTAACCGATTTTAAAAGAGGAGGAGGTTCTTAATTTTACTGTTTTTTGTGTATTTGTTACGTGGTTTTTCCGTCAATTATGGGCCGATTTTCATATTTTTTTTATAATCGAAATAAATGCTTCGGAAGGGGCTATCAATTTCACCTATGTTGCTTCAGTAGTTTATAAGTTATCTTCTAGAATACATATTTTCTCTTCTAATGCATATGTTTACTTTTAGTAGCAATGGAAAATCAATACTCAATAATAATAATATTTGTGTGAGATATCATCCTTACTAATATTATAAAAGCGAAAGTGAGTTTGTTTGTTTGTTACCTCTTCACGCTTTAATGGCTACACCGATTTTGATGAATTTTGGTACAGAGATAGTTGGAAACCAGGAGACGGACATAGGCTAATATTTAAAAAAAAAAGTGGGATTTGTGGGAGAAAGAAGGAAGAAAAGGGAAAACTTAGCGTTGCTATTACACATCAATAAGGCGCAAGGGGAACTGTGTTACCCCGAATTTAATGCGAGCGAAGCCGCGGGCAAAAGCTAGTGTGAAATTAAAATGTTTTGATTTTGGTTGACTCCTTCATAATGTTGTTTTGTACCAGATCAAGGTGGTGGGCGCGTGCTGCCTGGTGTGCGCGCTAACCTGCGTGCTGGTCACCATAACCACAACTGTCATACATATGAACAAGTGAGTATACATGAAGGCTATATCTAATCTAAGGATACCTGCCTCTTTTTAACCGACTTCAAAAAAAGAAGGAGGTTATCAATGCGACTGTATGTTTTTTTATGTTTGTTACCTCATAACTTTAGACTGGGTGAACCGATTTTGATGAATCTTTTTTTTATTAGAAAGTTGTCGCTTTCTATGTGGGCCCATTTTATTTATATTGCTCACGTACATTGTTACATTTTTTTTCTCTATGTCTATTTGGATGATCTGCTAATCTTGTAGTAACAAAGGAAAATACTCAATAAAAAAAATAAGAGATTTATCATAATACCATACCTAATAAAGCTGAAATATTTTTTTTTTTTTAATAAAACCGACTTCCAAAAAAAATCACTAAAAAGTCGAAGCCGCAACCCCGGCAGGCAGTAGGACAGGCCCCCTGCTATAATTATGAACATTGTTATATGCCTTTTTTTGGGTTGGGAAATCATCAAATAACTTGCCCGCTCTGGGCGGAGTGGGGGGAGTGTCAGACTTGTACAGACTAAAACCCACTCTTTCGAACAACCCGCAACCCCGGCAGGCGGAGGCTCTGGCAAGCCCCTCTGCTTTGCTGACATCTCTTTGAGGCGCGCGTGAAAAACGAACGCGCCGTCGACACGGCCTGTCGTCAATCAACGGACGGACGGTGAACTACCCATTGCTCACCGCCCACAGGCCCGCATCTACGGTGGCCGGGAGTCGTCTCGCGGCGCCCGGCGCCATGGGCGTCTCCCGCGGCGGCTGGGTTGGCTTAATGTTCTCTCCCTCAAACGCCCGGCCACACTTGCCTTAGCCTTCGACTTTAATTTTGAGGTTGACATGGCTTCTAAGGTATCAATATCATTCCAGACTCCAAACCCTGAAGTTCTGCGAGTACACCAAGTTGACTCGCACCTGCACGTGCTTCTCCATGCCACCTGACACACAGCATAATGCAGCTGATGATGAAGGTAAGTCTTTGGTTTTTTTTCAGCTGGAAAATAACTTCACAGTAGACGACACGGTTGGTTTGGTTACATCCACAACCCAATTAGTACAGGATAATACTATACCCCTTGGTAAGACTGGTTGTCAGACTTTCGGGACACTGACTATCTGAAACGAAAGACAACCGGGACCAACATTTTAACATGTTTTCCGAGGCACGGAGGAAACTCGGTTTGTAACGGGGTGTCACCCATCCACAGACCAGCCTAGGCAAGCGCGGCTTTGCCTTAAGATCGACCCGAGCGTCTACACGCAGTATAGACACGGCCTGTCGTCAATAGACGGACGGACGGTGAGCTACCCATTGCTCACAGACCATACCAATAGTCCACGCCCCCCTTTGGTCTTTGCAGCCCTAGGGTGGTGCGCTCCCTACTTTTACAATCCCTGTTCTAATATTTATTTTGTTTTCAGGTGTACGCTGCGTATTTGAAGGCGTATCAGAATGCGGCGTAGTCCACGGCGCGTTGTACTGGTGTCTACGCGGCGTATTCGCGTTGTCAGTCAGTGCGGTACTCGTGTGCATCTTTAGCTGTATGTTGGCGTATCAACTGCTCAGGTAACATAGTCCAAATTATCCATACTATATATTCTTACTTATATTATAAAAGCGAAAGTGAGTTTGTTTTTTTGTTATGTCTTCACGCCCTATGGTGCCGATTGTGGTACAGAGATAGTTGGGACCCTGGAGACGGACATAGGCAAGTTTTTTTTTTCAAAGATTGAGATATGAGGGAAAAAGAGGGAAGAAAACGGAAAACTTAGCATTGCTATTACAATAAAAAGGCGTAAGGGCAAAAACTACAGGTAGCAGGTACCTGCAAATCAGGAAAGGGAAACTACGTTTCCCTGAATTTAACGCGGCTGAAGCGGCGGGCAAAAGCTAGTTATATTATAAATGGGAAGTGTATGTGAGTCTGTTTGTCCGTTTTTCACGGCAAAACGAAGCGACGAATGAGTGAAACAAGAGAGTGACATGTTAGGCTACTTTTCGTCTCTTTCTCCAACCCCCCACTTCTCCAAAATGGACCCCCATTTGGTGGGTAGAAATGGTTGGTACCCACCAACCATCTCTGGGCCAAAATTCATCAAATTCGGTTTGGCCATTTAGTCGTGCGTGGCGATGGAACAAACAAACTCACTTTCGCTTTTATAATATTAGTAAGGATGTGAGTGATATATCTTGTACTTAATTAGAAATATTGTATCATAAAAAGAGACAATAAAAAAATTGTATAGTAGACGTTCGCAAAACACAGTCGCAAAATTAAAGTTGAACTGGGCTGGCCAATTAATTGAATACGAATGCAATAACAACATTAATAATTATAATATTTATAACAACTAGAAATAATTAACATGATATTTAACGAAAAATCACTAACAACTTCAATATATTAAAGTAGCGCATCTCAACAAATTTAATTTGTGATTAATTGAAATAATTACAAAATTAATGCAATAAAGTTTCAGACTGTGTCTAAAATAACCAAAACATAATGTATAATTCGAAATTTATAAAAAAAAAACTACCTAAAAACCTTTTTGGGAATCGAAAATAAAAAAAAAGTGATCTTAAACTATTACAACTGGAAATGGACGCAGTGTGTTCCCATTTAAGACTCTAAATAGGGTGACTGCTAATTTGTGACCGATACTTGAGTACATAATTGTGATGCATGTAACATGTTGATGAATAGAAAGGGAGAGGAAGAGGAAACCCAAAGAAAAGAATGATTGATTGTGTAAGGAATGATATGAAAGAGAAAGGAGTAAATGATGCCGTGACGTCTGATAGGGAAGAATGGAAGAAGATGTGTTGCGCTGATCTTAAACATAATGGTACAAAGACAGGAAGGTGAGGGCGACACAAAAGTTCTACTACATAATTATACTGGTACCAAAAACGCTTTAGCTTTTAGCTACCACGGTTCATTTTTAAACTTATTTAGATTTAAAATTAAATTTTGCTTTTTATTTACTCTGGACGCTCTTATTGTGCACGCCTTTCTACATCGTTCTCACATATTTGTATAATCTCAACATGAATGATGTTAACACGATTTTGTAAAAATATTATAATTTAAAAGAGTGTCCATGGAGTTTCTTGCCCATTCTTCTCCATACAGATCAACGCTTTGGAATGGGCAACTACAGTACTTTCACAAATTATTATGCCTTGTCACGGTTAAGAATAGTAGATTCATTTTGTTTCTTGACTTTCAAAAGTGCCTGTAATGGTCTGATTGAAATAAATGATTTGATTTGCTTTCTTCGGAGACAAAATCAGCCACCCAGAACAGCTGGTTTTATTCGTGTTTTCGAATTCCCATAGAAAGAGTTTTTGTTCGTTATGATGTTTACTAATGACGTGTTACTCATATATAACATCACTAGCTTTCGCCCGCGGCTTCGCTCGCGTTAAATTCGGTATAACACACTAAGCAGACCTGCGGTTTTTACTCTTGCGCCTGATTGATTTGTAATAGCAATGCTAAGTTTTCTCTTTTCTTCCCTCGTCCTCCTCATATCCCACTTTTTTAAAATAAAAATTAGCCTATGTCCGTCTCCTGGTTCCCAACTATCTCTGTGCCAAAATTCATCAAAATCGGTTTAGCCATTAAAGCGTGAAGAGGTAACAAACAAACAAACAAACTCACTTTCGCTTTTATAATATTAGTAAGGATTGTCCTGCCCTTATATTGTATTGTATAGAGGGCTGGTGTCCGTAACTCTAAGGTGCGTATTTTGCGTACAATATAACATAATCTGTACATAATTTATCCGTGCCCTTATCCCAATTTATTTAGGGTCAGTGCAGTATTCGATTATTTCTTCCATACTTCTTTATTATTCGTCAACTTTGGATTATCATCCTTCACTTAGTCAATCCATGGTCTCCTTTTACTCATATAGCCATCCTTACTTCCTTATTAATATTATAAAAGAGCGAAAGTGAGTTTGTTTGTTTGTTACCTCTTCACGCTTTAATGGCTAAACCGATTGTGATGAATTTTGGTACATAGATAGTTGGGAACCAGGAGACGGACATAGGCTAATTTTTATTTAAAAAAGTGGGATGTGAGGGAGAAAGAGGGAAGAAAAGGGAAAACTTAACGTTGCTATTACAAATCAATAAGGCGCAAGGGGAACTGTGTTACCCCAAATTTAACGCGGGCGAAGCCGCGGGCGAAGCCGCGGGCGAAAGCTAGTCTTATATAAATAAATTGTCCTCAATATATTCTCCTTTTCTTATTCTAATTGATTTGAGGTTGTATGGTTCACAATTTTTACCAGTCACTCTATTTAAATTTAAACATTACCTTGTCCTACACACGTTATAGATAAATGTAGTCAGTTGATGATCGTACTCTTCAGCATATCCGACATCTGCAGCTTTCTATTAATGGACGCCAACGCAATCTGTTGTATGTGCCTTCTCGTTTCCAAGATCTTATTAGTATGTTTCAATCCCGTCAACATCCATTTCACTTCGACATAATCCATCACATTAGGGACCTGGTATTTCAGTCTTACTTTCCGAATTTCTTGCAGCCTTTGAGATAGCACATCTACTTGTGCCTGGATTTTCTTGCTTTCTTTATCCAGTTGGACGGTTAAGGTCTCCTTGTTCTTGATCGTTGATAAAACTTTGTTTAAGTAACAGTTTTGCTCCATCATTGCTTTCTTGTGTATTGTGAGGTTTAAGTTAGCGTCGCCAGTCATCTTCTTTAGTTCGCCTAGCTGTTGGAACTTGTGGTCTATCAGTTTTAAAGCTTCTCCATTCTCTATTTGAAGTTTCTCGAAGTCAACAGGGCGCAGACTTTCGCTGAGCTCGGCCTTCACTTTGATTTGACCTTTTAGTTTGCTGTGCTGGGTGTTCAACGTACTGGTTCTCAAACGTAACTTTCCTATCTGGCTATCGCATATTTTCATCCATTCCGTCATGAATCTAATCCATATTTCGGCCGGAATCCGTTGGGCTATTTTATCCCAGCCATCTTCTAACACCTCCTGACGGAACATTTTACTGGACTTTTCAATCTCGATTTCTTTCAATCCTACTTCTTCCAATTTAGCTTTTAATAGAGCACGTTGCTTGGCTCCTCTGTTCCTTTCCTTGTTCAGGTTAGTGACCTGTAGCTCCATCTCTTTGCTCACTAGTTCAGATCTTTCTAGAACGTTGATTCTTGCCCCCGCCGCTCCAATGACAGTACCGCCGCTGAGCTTGGTCTTGGATTCTGCTCTCCGTGTGGAAACTCTAGATGGGCTGACTAGTATCCTTGAAGGGCTAGAATAGTGTCTTGAAGGGGATGTCAGCAATCTCGAGGGGCAATAAAGAAGCGGGTCATTTAGACCGAATTTAGATGGTCCTCTCAGCATGCTCACAGAAGTGCCGGATGGGATTCTAGTTGCATATTCAACGGCTTGGTGCACACCAGTCATCAACCCAGGTTCTAATCTCATGATAGTCTTCTCTAAGATTTCGTTTTCTAGCGTCAGTACGTTGACTTTGTCCCTGAGTTCCTGCACTAGCTTCACGAGCTCATCATCAGTGATGGTATCCATGTCAGTGTCCCATCGCCCGTTGCTTAGCGTTCGAGAGTTTTGACTCAGAATACAGCTTCGTCCACCCGTATGTGACATTTTTATAACGGTTCTTCAAAACGATTAACAAAAAATATAATATTATATAAAGCTACAAAAGTAGCTGATTGCTGTCAGTGTTGTGGCGGATACCTGCCATATGTGGGAAATATGTGGCAGCCTAGCAACCGTTGTCATGGCAATATGTTTCGAATGACGTGTTGGTTTCAAAGTGTTTCTGGCCAATTTTATTTGGTGTTCGACCTTCCAATGAGGTTTTATATTAGGGGTAAACACGAAAAGTGATAGTTTTTTTAGGTTTCGTGACTGAAATAGACAAAGGTTTCTAGTTATTGAGTTCGTTTTATGGTTTTGTTGTCTCGACAAACCGGATAAAGTTATACTTACGTATTTTGGCGAAAATATACAAATATCTTTACGGCTAAGGCACTAGAAAGGCTCAAGATATTAAAAAAATATAACGTGTCAGTAAAAAAGGTATATATGTCACTGTAAAAGCTCGAACTACGGTAAATCTTAAGATTTTCCAGTAAAACCTAAGATTTACCGACATGACTTGGTAAATGTAAGTATTTATTATGAAGGGACGATTTTTTCGGACTTCTGCCATTCCAATTCAGTACACGCTAGGTTTTACCAATGTGGACTGGTAAATGTTTGTTTTAGTTTAATACATCTCTAATATTCACAACTGATTGCCTGCCCTAAGATAGGTCGACGGAGCCCCGCTACGCGGGCCTCCTATTTCTGGGTGGTTTAAAAAAAATCACGAAGGCTAAGGCGGGAGCTACGCTCCGCTACGGTCCCGCCTTAGCCTTCTAATCTAACCTATTCGAGTCGGGGTACTCTGAGTCGTGAGTGAGAAAAAGTAGTGATGAATTTTTTCGACATTTACCGTTCCTTGAATGCAAATCCTAAGATTCACCAAGTGTATGATGGTAAAAGTTCGAATGCCAAACTTTTATGGACATTTACCATTCACAGTCGGTAAATCTTAGGTTTTACTGGAAAATCTTAAGATTTACCGTAGTTCGAGCTTTTACAGTGACATATACATTGTATAACGAGCTGAAAGCGATACGTTAAAAGAGTCGAAGTATATACTTAAATGGCTTTCACACCGCTCGCCGGCAAATACGCCGGAGGACGTCGCACGGAGGACGGGAGGTTTTAGTTCACGATTCATAAAAAAAGAGGCCGAAAATTGTTGCATTAACTTATTTTTATTGATACTTAACATTGCTCACATTAAATTAAAATAACATAACTAAGACTATTCTATTTAGAGAATACGTACATAACTCTCAAATAAATAAATCTCTTAAATCACAAAAAGATGAAAACATAAAAGCTAGTTTTAAAAGTAATAAAAAACATAAATTAATGGACAATCCTCTTGAGATAACCAACAAAGTATTCTCTATTATCAATTTCTTGTTAATTAGAGAATGCAATGTTCTTCTAAATCTCAAAAGCATTTATTTCAACTAGACCATTACAGGCACTTTTGAATGTCAAGAAACAAAATGTTGAAGCTACAGTCCCGGTCACAAGACATAATAACTTGTGAAAGTACTGTAGTTGCCCATTCCAAAGCGTTGAAGCGCTCTCCAAATTGCTTATAAATTCACTTACACAGATATCTTAGACTTCCATAATTCCTGCTTAAAACGAAATAGAGCATACTTTTTTACTTTAAGCGTAGTTTCCAACCGCTTAATGGCATGATTTAATTCACAAATTTTGATCTTCAGACCTATATATTCATATAAATCTGGAACGAAATAAGTTTCTCTGTGTTTTTTAATTATATCTAACTGATGCTCTAACTTGTCTACGTTTAGTTCTAGCTTAGCTTTCTCAGCATACATTTCTTTAGTTTGGCGTTTCCTTTGTTCTATTAGAGCTTCTACTTTATTTAAGTAGTTGGTTCGGTTGATTGAATCATACTTATATCTAGTCACGGCCAAGTTATTATCTCCTAGAACAACTTTCTGTGCTATTAGATCTTTATTTTTCATTTCTAATTTATTTATTTGTATTGCGCGTTTTATTGCTATTGTTTCAAAGTCTATCGGTACAATACGTTCCACGAGATCCTCTTTGACTTTTATATCTGCTGTCAATTTTTTGTATTGTGTATTAAGAGTACTCGTTCTGAGCCGCATCTTGTGAATTTGACTGTCTACCTTCTTACCATGATCTGTTAAGAATCTGATCCATGTCTCGGCTGGTATTCGTTTAGTCAAAGCTTCTACTCCTTCAATCACAACCTCATATTCAAAGTCTGCAGCACACTCGTCGATGTATTTTGACCGAATTTCAAGTTCTTCCAACTGAGAAATTAAGTAAGCATGTTTTTTCTTAGCATCTTTCCTAGCTTTCTTTAAATCATTCCCTTGAGTTTCCATTGCGAAATGTACGAGTTCTAGTCTTTCTTCTATATTGATCTTTGGTCCTGGAGTGCCAAGAATTGATCTGCAGAATTTGATAGAAGACGACTGTTTAATAGAACCTGTTGATTTCCAGTGAGCAGTTTTGGATCTGCTCGATATATTTGCGCTGCTTGTAGGGGTGTCGTGCAGACCGAGTCTTGAAGTCCTGCTTTCATTGCCGATAAAAGTCCTTGATTCTACATATTGCGATAATTTGATAGCGGATTCTAAAGCTGTCTGCGTACCAGTCATAAGCGACGGTTGTAATCTCATGATGCTTGCGTCCAAGATTTCGTTTTCTACGCGAAGAATTCTGACGTGCTTCTTAAGCATTTCGACGTTTCTTACTAATTCAGCATCGGATAGGTGGTCGGCGGGAAATTCGCTCGCAATAAATAATATATCATGGGTACTGCTGAACATTTTTATTAGATTTCCCTGAATAATGTTTTTTGCAAAGCATTTAACACAGTCATCTGTCAGAATGACTGTTGATCGGCGAATATTTTGTAGGTTCCAGTAAAAACTGCCAGCTAGCCTAGAAAGAAGAAAAAACAAGAAGAGGTTTTAAGTTTTATTATTTAGATTGCAGTTAAATACAGACTTCTTGCGCCCGAAGAGCGCGCAACTTATGTCCAAGGACGCCGACAGTGTATTTTTTTTTTAAAAAGATTAAGAATTGAGAGAGAAAGAGGGAACAATAGGGAAAACTTAGCTTTGCTATTACAATAGATAAGGCACAAGGGCAAAAACTACTGATAGCAGGTACCTGCAAATCACGAAAGGCGAGCTGTGTGACCCCTAGTACTAAAATGAAAAGACAAACAATATGTTACGGCGTTTTCAGATGAGCATATTTGCGGCGCGTTTTGTTTAGCGCGAGCGTTATGCTCCAAGCAACTCGTGCGAGCGTTGACGTGACACTAACATCTATCTACTGACTAAACCTATTCGTTCGAGCGAAAACGCTAAATAAGGCGGTCGTACGCGCGTTCAGTTTTTCGAAGCGCAAGGTCTGTCGCGCGTGCAAGCGCTTAAGCCAGAAAAATAAGGCTACGATGACGGTTATATTATTTAGCTGCCTTCGATAAGACTTAAAGCAGAGACCAACAAAGTTTGAAAAAGGCTAAGTAGACGATGATATTAACTTTTTTGGTTTCAGTCATGAACGCAAGAAGATGTACTGGGAACAGCTGGAGCTTCGCTGCAGGTCTCTATACAGACCTTCTGCTGGACAGGCCGCGCCTTCTGCTGGCAGACAAGTGCAGGTACAACATGGTTATAATATTAAAAAAAAAAAAAAAAAAACTTAATACAACATGTGTCAGGATAATGTGGTCTGGT
Source organism: Ochropleura leucogaster (assembly GCA_958449745.1). Taxonomy (NCBI): domain Eukaryota; kingdom Metazoa; phylum Arthropoda; class Insecta; order Lepidoptera; family Noctuidae; genus Ochropleura; species Ochropleura leucogaster. Next base: position 2,476,250 of record OY288227.1, read on the forward strand.
ACCTACAGGAATTAAAAAAAAATATTTATTAAAAATATTATTTATGTCAACTATTCGTCAAGCACCGCCGGGCGGGCTCTTTTCGTAAGCGTAATCTGATTTTAAGACTTATCTTTAAAATAAATACAATTTTAAATCGGTCGGGGTTTGGTGGCACAAATTTGTGCCAGCGGGGCTCAACGGTAATACTTGTTTACTGGCACGTTTTTGTGCCGCTGGGGCTCTAGAGTTTAATCAGGCTCAACAATCGTTACAAAATATACCAAACACGCTGATAGAACATTTGAATCGTGAATTGAAATAACTGATCGTCTTCGTGATGAAAGTGTTAGGTTTTTTTTCGTTACGGATTTTTTGTCTCAAGCATAGATATCCCCGGGGTTGCGGGTTGTTCGAAAGAGATACCGCGGCCCCGGAACGTAAAGGGCAATAGAAGGAACATGGGTGGGTTTTAGTCAGTACAAGTCTGACATGCCCCCCCGCTTCGCCCAGAGCGGGGGAAGTCATCGGATCGAAAAGCATAGATATCCACAATATAAAGAGACAAACTTTTTCCTTTTTTTCTTCGTTTAAAACTTGATGTCCCTTTACCACAGACTAACATTATCAGCTACAACGTAATGTCAGATGAATTACGAATTAAGATAAGCTTAATATGTTCTATTCAACAATAATAAATTACTGATATAGTCTCCAGCGTTTGATTGTCTACCATAGTACCTACGTGATATTGGCAAAATTGTGGTCTCCTTCCACAAACGCCATTAAATAAATAAGCTAAGCTAATATAAGCTTAATTATAACAATGTTGTATTTAAGGAATATTAAGCACGCCCTTATAAGTGTGTGTTCATTTGCGGTCGCATTACTCCTACTGTTTATAATTCTTTGCAGAGCAACTGTAGTTGTTGTACACAGTGTCACCCAGCCCAGCCTACGTGGGACATCAGTCTACAACATCGATTTTGGGCGCCAGGTGAGTTATTATAACAAACAAGTTGAGTAGGTACTTTAAGGCGCTGTACAAAGCAAACACTTCGTAAAACGTCTAGATTTTCGTCGTAAATTTAGCCGTATCTGTACATGCCACTAGCCAAAAAAATGGATGGTATTTAAAAGTACTTCAATTTATTCCCATTTCGTTTACGTATTTTTGCCTGTGTTGCACCAAATATACTGAATGTGCACCAAAATATGTTAATTAAAATATGTCATAACGAACATCAGGAAAAAGACAGCACTACAATAAAAAAGTGTTATGTCTTTATCCATTTTCTATTAATGCAAGTCGTTACTGGCACTCGCCGGCCGCTGCCGCGGCACCGCTCGCATCGCTCGCTCGGCTCGTGCGTAGGGGGTCGCAGTTTAAACCTAACCTAACCTACGCATTCTTTTAGCATTCAGGAAAGAATATTTGGTGCACGATCAGTATTTTTGGTGAACACAAAATTTTTTCCCAAAAAAAATTACCGTGTATAGTTCAATACATAAAGTAAAGAGTTAAACAAACTCAGTTTACAAAAGTGGTCTAGTACTACGAAAAAAAAAAAAAATTAAACAGACCAAGAGAAAAATTTTTTCGTCTCGAAATTCTCAATTTTTTCAGCGACAACCATCATATTTTTTATATCTATAACAAAGAAAATTGTAGACTAAAGAGATATCTAAAATTTTTCAAACACGGAGCTGTATTTTTTTTATATTTAATAAAAACTGCAAAATGACCTACATTTTGGCGGACATGATATGACAAATAAAATCAAACACCGAAATATTTTCGACCTTATTTCTATTCTTTCGATGCAATACTGTCGTATACTTGTGTCAGACCATGCCTAGTATGCAGCTAGCGTCACTTCCGCGAATACCTAAAAATTGGCTAATTGCCGCGCCTTAAGCGACTTACACAAATGTCCTTTTTTGGTATTGTTCGTCTTGTCGTTGAGCTCCTTGGGTTGAGTCGAGCTACACGATAACTGACAAATGCTTGCACTGACTGGACAGGTCCACTCAATGTGTGGTGCTTTCTTAAAAAGACCATTTCAGACACTAATCTGCATAGTCTCCTGAGCGATTGACTGACACAAACAGCCAGACCCAAAACAACTATCTGTAGGCCATACAAATATTTGTTCCGTGTGGGAATCGAACCCGCGACACGCAGCGCAGCAGTCGATCGTCAACCGTGTCGTCAAAATAAATTGAATATTATTTGCATGGCCATACGACGGTAGAATATGGAGGACCTTATTATATACGAAAACAGCTTATGTAATAATTACCCATGTAATAAATGATTTGATTTATATATTGTGTACAAAAGTATATCATTCTTACCAAGCAGTTGTCTCACCAACAGGTCGTGTAGGCAACTTGTACTCTCCGAACCCCGGAACTGGCAGGAAGACTTCTGCGTGGAGCTGGTTCCCCTGGCCCAGGAGTAACAGCCAGAAGTAAGTTATAGTCATTATGTACTACTCTGTCAAGAAAGTACCGGGAAAAGGTCAATAATACACAAAATGTCTGTTATTCATCCAAATTTATTTTATCACCTTCAAAGTATGCTCCTTTAGAAACGATACACTTGCGCCAATGAATAATCCATTCATCAAAACATTTTTTAAACGCTGCTTCCGGAATTGAGTTCAGTTCTCGCCGCGAATTCTCCTTTATGTCTTCTATCGATTGAAAACGGGTGCCACGAAGTGGTAATTTGAGTTTAGGAAAAAGAAAAAAGTCAGCAGGAGCCATATCTGGTGAATATGGTGGTTGCTGGATGGTATTTGTTGAGTGTTTGGTCAAAAATTCGTTCATAATGATAGCCTTGTGCGAAGGCGCATTGTCGTGGTGCAAAATCCAAGAATTTTCTTTCCACAAATCTGGCCTTTTTCGTCGAATTTGCTCTCTTAAACGCCGCATAACGCTCAAATAATATTTTTATTTACCGTTAGACCTTCCGGTAAGAATTCAGAGTGCACAACACCGCGTTAGTCAAAGAAAACAGCCAACATGACTTTGACTTTTAATCGACTTTGGCGTGGTTTTTTCGGTTTCGGTTCAGTTGGAAGGCGCCACTCCGAAGCTTGTTGACTAGTTTGCATGCCAAACTCGTAAACCCACGTCTCGTCACCAGTAACAATGCGTTTCATGAATGTTGGGTCCGAACTGACTCTTTTTAGCATGTCCTCAGTGACTTTCATGCGATTGTGTTTTTGGAGAAAATTCAGATCTTTTGGGACTAGCCGAGCAGCAACATGTTTCATACTCAAATGATTAGTTACAATGGTACGGATCGACTCGTGACATACAGAAAGTTCGGCGGCTATCTCTCTCAGAGTTGAATGGGGATTTTCAGTCACTATTTTCTTCACTTTTGCGATGTTAACTTCAGTTGCAGACGTTGACGGCCTACCAGAGCGAGGCAAATCTTCCATCACATTTCGACTGCTTTGGAACGCTTTGAACACTCATAAGCACGAGTTTTTGATAAAGTCGATTCACTGTAAGCCTTCTGTAACATTTTCAGTGACTCCGAACACGAAATTCCATTGGCGATGCAAAATTTAAGACAAACTCTTTGTTCGATATTTTTCTCCATTATGAAATTCGCAATACACACTATATATGATATTACTAAAACCGGCACTGTATTTAATATAAATAACAGATGCAACTCAAACTCCGCGCCAAAATGGAAAACAGTTGTGCCAATCTAACAACTACAAAAAAAACAAAATTTTAATTTCGAACCATAGACAAATCATCCATTCCCGATACTTTTTTGACTGAATGTATTCCTCTATTTCAGTTGTTCTTCTGGTCTAGGACATTATTTATAAAGAATAGAATAGAATATACTTTATTTCGCGTACAAAATTATACATAGTTATAGGAGGAGCTCGTGGCTAAATAATAGCAGCCACTCAGGTCGATCTTTAGGTTAAGCCGCGCTTGTCTAGGTTGGTCTGTGGATGGGTGACCATCCGTTACATACCGAGTTTCCTCCGTGCCTCGAAAAGCACGTTAAGCTGTTGGTCCCGGCTGTCATTTGTAGATCTTTGACAGTCGTTAGAGATAGTCAATGTCCCGAAGGTCTGACAACCAGTCTTACCAAAAGTTATCGTATTACCCAGTACTAACTGGGTTATGGAGGTCAGATAGCAGTCGCTCCATGTAAAATACTGGTATTCAGCTGCATCCGGTTAGACTGGGAAAAGGCTAAGACAGACGATACGTAATATGCAATTTTCCGACCTTATTGTATATTTTTTTATTGAATAGTCTTTATTCAGGTATGCTACACCCATTTCATCACATTTATAATAAATAAAATAAATATCTTAGGACAACTCACACACGGCTATCTGATCCCAAGCTAAGCAGAGCTTGTGTTATGGTAACCAGACAACTGATATACATACTTATATAATTTATAAATACATACATATTATAGATAAATCACACCCAGACACAGAACAAACAATCATGCTCATCACACAAAGTTTGTCCTGGGTGGGAATCGAACCCACGACCTCCGGCTCAGCAGTCAGGGCCACTAACCACTAGACCAACAGGCTTTTCTTTTTTTTTTTTATTTATATCAATACAATAATGAATGCTACCGTTCTTAGTAATCCTACTTTTCTCCGTCAGCTCCCGTTGTCGCATGGGCGTCCCACAATCCGGTGACAGTGCATACGGGTTCTGCGACACCGAAGCGCCCCCCACGCAACAACCGCAGCCCTACGACGACAGATACCCGCACTCCTTCAACCAGACGCCCTTCACGAGGGCGCAGACTTCTGGAACCTTCGCTCAGGGGACCAGCTTTGCGCAGGGACAAGGGAACTTCGCGCAGGGCTCCGGGAGTTTTGTACAGGTTTGTACTCAATCAAAATCAAAATAATTTTATTTTACACTAGCTTTTAACCGCGGCTTCGCGCCTCAGACGTGGAGTTGTGGACACCAGCCCGTTATACAATAGGTACAATACAATACAACCGCGGCTTCGCTCGCGTTAAATTCGGGGTAACACAGTTCCCCTTTCCTGATTTGCAGGTACCTGCTACCTGCAGTTTTTGCCGTTGCGCCTTATTGATTTGTAATAGCAAAGCTAAGTTTTCCCTTTTCTTCCCTCTTTCTCCCTCATAACCCACTTTTTTCAGAAAAAAGTTATTAGTAAATTAAGTCTGTGTCCGTCTCCTGGGTCCCAACTATTTTTGTACCAAAATTCATTAAAGTCGGTTTAGCCATTAAGGCGTGAAGAGGTAACAAACAAACAAACTTACTTTCACTTTTATAATATGACCTAGTAAGGATAGGCCTACATGGGCACTAATAAAACGTCGAGAAAAGGTGCACGGTTCGGGTTGAAAACCCTAAAAAAACATGCATAGATTTAAGAAAATTATAAAAGCGTTGGTTAGCAAATGTTGTGTACCATAAATTAATGAAGTTTTATATCCAGGCATCCGGCAACTTCCCGCAGCCGTCGTTCCCGGGCGAGGCCTTCGGTGAGCCCAGCGGCAGCTTCGACGTCGCGACCGGACAGTGGGGGCCCCCGCCGCCCTACAGCCCGCAGGGACGCAGCGGCAGCAGGTACGTACTCCCCTTCACTCTCATACTACAGAACAACATACAAACAAATAGTACATTTTGATTCAATTGAGGATACTTTGTCATCGTGTTCGAGGCGGAATTCCTATCTGAGCCGTCAGGCAAGGGTGTTATGGAGCCGAGAATAGCAATAAAAAAATTTCACGTGATTTAAACGATGTTTTTCAATATACTTACGGAGAATTGAAATACGAAAAGTATTTTTGATTTCTTATTTGTAGTACTTTAAGCTTAAGGAGAAGCAAAGATAGGGAGCCGCTAAACAGCCTAACATAAAGAAATGAAATATTTTTTGAATTTAGAACTAAACGAATTATTTATAACTGATCAAGTTTATTTGTGATTTTCTGTTGATAAACAATTGCCAACATAAACCTCACAAACATGCAACTCCTTGCTCTAAAAAAAAAACTTCACCGCCAACTATAGAGATTTTAACAGTTGTTTATTATTATCTGTGGCGAAAACAATAAATGAGAAAATATCGATATTATCGTAGTGCAGTAAGAACCAGTTTACAAGAAAGTGTGTTGAAAAACAATATTGTTATTCGAATCGCACGGGGAAAAAAAAAAAAACCAAATCAAAACATAAAATAATTCGGGGTCTTTAACGAGCCCAAAAAGCCCTTCAAAAGAGTCTGAAACAAAAATATTTGTTTATACAAAACTGCAGTCTCACTGTCGTTTAGTATATTGTACAAATCCTAATTTTCTCATTCCAGACACCATCTTCACCACCAGGACCCTGCAGCAGCAACGCTACTCCATCACCACCACATGGAGCATCGCACCACCATACACGATCATCCAACACCCATACAACCCCACACATGCACCAGAAACAGCTACCTCATACAACAACACATACCACCCAACGACATCAGACTAACCAACCCAGAATTGGCTCGAATAAACCCAGAATTAGCTCGAATCAATCCAGAATTGGCTCGAATCAATCCAGAATTGGCTCGAATCAACCCAGAATTGGCCGAATTTGCGCGTCTAAATCCAGAATTGGCTCGTTTAAACCCGGAATTAGCAAGGTTAAATCCGGAACTAGCTCATATGGGGCAGATGTATCCTCAGGATGTAGCGGAAATGGCTCGTTTGCAGGCGGAGTTAGCTCATATGCCGCCGGAAGCGAGGTTCAATACGTTGAGGGGACATCTGGTGCCGTATAGATGTCAGAGGTTGGGCATGAGTGCTAGTAACCTCCATAGAGATTGTAGGATTGATGATACCGTTGCAATTGAATGTTTGCATCAGAAAACTGGCAGTAAAGGTAAGTTTTTATTTTATTACTTTAAAAAAGGTCCTTATTTATATTATAATAGTGAAAGTTTGTTACGTCTTTACGCCTAAATGGCAAAACCGATTTTTTATGTTTTTTATTTTTTAAAGCTAAAAAAGGGTCTACCCTTTTTCTTACTTTCTTATAATTAATACATTGTTACATATTTATTCCTCTAGTCAAGTCTACTTCATAGAAGGTGGAAGCGACATTGAAGTATGAACGGTTACTACGTCTTCAGTACTGAACCCCCTTTTAAAAATATTATATTGGTAATCTTTACTAATATAATACTCATTTTGACTTTTTGTTGGTTTGTTACGTCTTCACGTCCAAATAGCCAAACAGATTTTGATGAATTTTGGTACAGAGATAGACCCTGGAGACGGACATAAGACTAAGAAATGAGGGAAGAAAAGGGAATACTTGGCATTGCTATTATAATAAATAAGGCACAAGGGCAAAATCTACAAGGTAGCAGGTAACTGCAAATCACGAAAGGGAAACTGCGTTACCCTGAATTTGACGCTAGCGAAGCCGCGGGCAAAAGCTAGTTAATTATATTATCTGACTAGCCTTTTCCCAACTATGTGGTTTCTGCTTACTGCCACCGAATACCAAAATCAAAAGTCATTTATTCAAATTAAGCTGATAATCAGCACTTTTTGAACGTCACATTACAAGAGACAGTAACAAACGAACAAACAAACTTATTTTCGCTTTTATAATATTAGTAAGGATATCTTTGACTCATGTATATTTTCCTTACAATTCTTTGTTTAGTTTCAGATCAGAGCACAGATTCGTCAAAGCAAGGCAAGGAGAACCTCGGCTTCCAGAATGACAAACATTCTCCCATAAGGTTAGTAACTTAAAAAAAATTAAAATATTTATTGCCAGAAAGAGATTTGTACAACACCACTTACAAACTAACAATGTCTTGAAAATTGTAACATACATCATATTGGTAAGTAGTGAATTGACGGCACGGTTGGCGCAGTGGCTGAGCGATCGACTGCTGCGCTGCGTGTAGCGGGTTCGATTTTCGCACGGAACAAATATTTGTTTGATCTGCAGATAGTTAGTTAGTACAGGAGAAATTCTTAGTGTGGGGCAACGTTTTTCTTAAAAAAAAAAAATGTACCCTGGCACCCAAGGTAACATTTAACTTGTTATGTTATACCAGTGCTCTCTCATATTTCTGTAGCTATTTTTAGGGTTCCCTACTTCAAAGGAAAACGGAACCCAACAAAGTTCACGATTGTTTTCTTTATTTAAAAAAAAAAGTGGTCCCACATTAGGAATTTCTCCTGTATCGTGGTTGCGTTTACAAAATAGTTGTTTCGGGTCTGGCTGTTTGTGTAAATGAGTTTAAATATATGTAAACGCACCCACCATACAGGAGAAACTCATAGTGTCAACGTCGTGCCAACGTTTAAAAAAATAAATTTAAAAAATGCTATTTTGCTTTATATTTGCAGGTCTTCGATGCAGGACTGTCGCGCAGCCAGCAACCAGAACGCGGAGTCCGAGGTGTACTTCGCTGACGTGTCGAGCTGCTGTAATGTGAGTGTTAAGGTATTCAGCTTGTTTCATTTCATCATTGCTATTTTATTGGAGTTTACTCGTTAAGAATCGATTTTCATATATAAGGCGCCCGGTATGAGAATAATCCGAGGGGTAAAACCTACTAAAGTAACGAAAATGTGTCACGTTTTTGGTGCGCACCTTTAGTGCGCAACTTTCTATTTTGGCTGTGAGTGTATTAAGACGTACATATGGTATGCTGTATAGGCGATTATACCTATATACTATATGATATTGGACTTGTTTGTTTCTATTAGTGTCGATGTATTTATATTGCTATTTTTTCATTAATTTGTGAATTTACCCTTTCATATGATATTAATCTTTTTTCAGTTGAATAAACTCTTTTTGCGTATGGTTAGATACTCGTACTTATGAGTAAACTCCAGTCGTGCGTCGGAGCTGACACACACACTTTTTTCTATTTTTATTAATGGCAATTAGAGCCGATGTCGACTATTCTGCCAATATCAATAGTGAATTTGGATTTCATCATTGCTCTTTCTCAAATTAATTTCGCGTTTTTCGGGTCTCTTCTCCGCCTCTGCTTTAACCTCACACTATTAACCTTTCAAGGACCACCATTATTTACGTCAACTATCCGTCAAGCACCGCCGGGCGGGCGGGGATAATAAATATTTTTAATTTTTATTTAACATTAATTTAGTTTTGTTTAAGTTAGAAGAACTAACTAAATAGTTCTTCCAACTTAAATAAAATTAAGTCTATTTCTGTTTTATTTTTTAACTTTAATAGAATAAGCGAAAAGAAAAGCACGATTTGAATTTAATATTTAATTTTTGTATTTCTTTTTGTTTTTAATTTGGACACTTTTTACGTGCACGTCTTGCTACATCGTTCTCACATAACTTGCCATATCAACATGAATGATGTGACTAAGTTTTTGTAGCAATAGATATACAGAATATTCTTTATTATGTACACCATACAAGTAACAAGAATAACATTAAACAACTTATAAATAGGGTGACACAATGGGCGGTCTTATCGCTAAAGACGATATTTTCAAGACAACCTTTAACAATATTATTCTGTTTTAAAATAATGTTTCTTGCCCATTCTTCTCCATAGAGATCTTCGCTTTGGAATGGGCAACTACGGTACTTTCACAGTTATTATGCCTTGTGACTGGGACTGTAGCTTGATTTTATTGTTGTCATATTCATATCTTTATTGCATTCAATAATGTGTGAAGGTCTTAAATTGGGTTTAACGCTAAGGTACAATTACGGACCTTGTAGGGCACAGCAAGAATATAAAATAATTTTGAAATAAAAATAATCCATTAAACAAATAAATCTTAATATTAATTAACCAAATTATAAAATTATTTATATTGAAATCAGTCATGTCATTTTTACGACAGTTCAAAATTGGCTGTAACTGGCTTACTTAAAATAAATTATTTTGATTTGATTTTATTGTTGTCTATATATATTCTTGTCATAGACTTAAATAACTTTCCTTTTCAGGCTGACTGCTGCATGAACGCAAACGTATCAGCTCTAGTGGGTACCATAGAGAATCATCCCGAATCCACATCGGAGTCAGACACCGGCTCCTTCACACTCACGCGACAGCAGCGCCCCCAACCACAAGTCGGCTCAAAACGAAGACCGAGACAAACAGACAAACATATGAAAAATCAAGAAAAAATGAGACAAGTACTCAATAACTCTATAAGGTTGACAGAACATCAAATAGAACAGCTGAATAACTCCATGAGAATGAATGAACGAATTGAACGTGAACGAATGAACGAGACGAGGCTAAGTGAACGCATGAACGATTCGAGGGATAGACTGAATGATAGAGAACGAATGCACGATGTGAGGATTAGTGATAGAATGAATGAAACGCGGTTGAGTGAGAGAATGAATGATTCGAGAGATAGGTTGAATGATGGACGGGTGTGTGAGCGAATGGAGAGATTGAATGATTCACGTATAAGTGACAGAATGAATGATACTCGTATAAGTGACAGAATGAATGATACTCGCATTAGTGACAGAATGAATGAGACGAGAATGAGTGAGCGGATGAATGATTCTAGAGACAGGTTAAACGATTCAAGGAGTTGTGAGGTCATGGACCCGAGGATAGAAAGAATAAATGACTCGAGAATCAGTGACAGAATGAACGAAACAAGACTAAGTGAACGTCTGAACGATTCACGTGTTTGTGAGCGGATGGCTGAAGCGAGAATGGAAAGAATGAACGAGTCCAAGCTGAGTGACAGAAGCGACACTCGCCACAGTGACCGAATGAACGACTCTCGTATTGAACGACTAAACGACTCGCGTCTGGAACGAATGAGTGATATAAACTCCAGCATCCGAATCGACGGCAGTCCAAAAATGCGTTCACACATAAGTCCTTTAAGAATTGCTAGATCTAGCCCTAAAAACGTACCTAAAGACCATCCTAGGCAGTCAAGTTCAGATTCAAATAAACCTGACTTCAGGCAAATCTCGCCTTTATCTCCGAATACTGAAGAATCATTATTGTCTGATGATGACAGGCCACAAGATACAGTATATTCGAATGACCCTGAGACTTCTAAGTGCTTGGGGCCTGATTCCCAATATGACCCGGTGAGGAATGGCAAAGAGGAAATTTTGAAGACAAATCATCATCATTGCTACAGTGACACTAACACTATGGATTCAGGGTGGCAGAGTGGTTCTGAGAAACAGGTTACAGACTAATACAGGATTCTGACTTATTTAACAATAAAAATAGGGAAGTTATTATTTTAACTGAAACTGTTTGTTCCTCAAACATAGTTAAACATGGATTGTGTTTCTATATTTTACATACACAATATCAAGTCTTTTCGCCCATGAAGGTCAACCAGGATCTACAGAATACCATTTAAAAGGGACATAAGAGTGTTTTGCTCGAGTTTGGCTCGAGTCGGGCTGTATTTTGAGACTGCCTGGCAAGAAAACTGGTACAGAGCTAGAAAGAAAGAAGAAGCCAAGAAAGGAAACAAGATGGCGGATTCTTTGTATGGGTTGATTTTGACAGTTGAAAAATATTTAATCGTTCGCAAGTCTTTAAAAATATTTTCCATCTTATCTTTGGTCGAGTGGTCTATGTGCTGTGCTATAAAATTATGAAATTACCTTAAAATTATAGACGTATTACTAGATTTTAAATAAATCGTCCACATTATTCTACACTTTGTCGTCGTGTTTGTGGAATTTAATAAATATGATATGACTTGTTTTAAATAATAGATACTATCAAGTATGTAATAATACCTCGACGATTTCCTAAAAATATTCCTTGCATAATAGTTCATTGATTGGGGATTTAATCATTCGTTCATCTCATTACTATTCATTCATCTTTCATTCACCAATTTTTTTATTGAACATCCATTCATTTTTCACTTATTACTCATTCATTCACATTAAATTGTTCAGTCAATGGATTATTTTACAAAGGAATTATTTAAAATGTGGCGTTTTAACTTCAAAATTGCGCAAAACTTGCCGTTTTTACAATTTGATGTAAAACATTTTAATTTTTTATTAAAAAATAAATTATAATTATGTAAAAATTATAAGTAGGTGTGTTTATAACGCTCTCTAAAAATATAAATTAAATTGAGATTATTATTTGTAATCAAAACTCGAATTTGTAGATCGTGTAGGAAAGTTTTCAAAAGAACTACATTTGATGATAGTACTATTAAAAATAATACTGAAGTAGGAATGTCTGACTTTTGACGATATTGTTATATGATAATTGCACAATTCTTGCCCAAATCTGTACAATCCTTCAATTGCAGTAAATTCCTCAGGGTTGCGGTTGTATTTAATAAAATTGCCAAGAATTGCGCATTCAAGAACTAATTCATGCCAATGTCAATATTGCCAATAACTCGTATTTCGAGTATTATTTTACTATTTTGCGTAAAATTGGACGTGTAGTGAATGTGCCAAGTAGAATGTAACTTCTGAAATTCATGTAATTTTACGAAAGGACTAGTTTTACAAAAAAAAAAAACGAATTTTGTGAACAATAAGAGTCATTTTCGGTGGCTTTCAATGTTTTTATTTATTTTTCGGAAATCGGCCATCGTTTATTCTTCATACCCCTTTCCAGAAATGGAACTGATCAGCTGAAACCACTGGGCACAGCTAGTTATATAGAAAATTATTGATATTTAAAAAAAAAGCAATGCCTCAACGGCTATAAATATCATCGAAATTTCGTAGGATTCGTTTCATTTCAGACCGAAAATCTGATTTACAATAAAAGCGACCAGATGTTCCTATGACCTTGTTTTGTTTCTATGAGGAACTATATTTGTGTTCTTACTGCTATAACAATTATGTTATCTCTAGAAATGAATAAAAAACCTTTTACGAAAACTTGAGAATACATTTCGTATAAGCAGTTCATTTAAAAACTTCTAGGTTTTGTTGTAACGTTTTGTTATTCCTCTGTTATCAAAAATATTTTTATATTTATCCGTCCACCCAATTGTTGTTTGTTAATCATTCATTCATTTATCATTTTATTTCACCGTGTATTTGTTTACGTATTTTGTTTTAAATAACTTTGCTCTACCCACAAAAAGGGCAAACAACAAACAAATATAGAATTTTTTTCCAATAAAAACTCCAATGAAGGAAAAAAAATATCCATTCACTCTCCTACTCATCGTTCCTTTCATTCATTCATTCATTCATGTCTATTATCATTTATTCATAAAAAAAACAGGTGCCTATTGTAAGGTGTAATAATAATTGAAGCTGTTTTCTCTAATAGCGCATCAGTCTATGGAAAAGTATTATTTTTATCAAAATAATAAAATGTTGCCATAAAGGTTTTATTTTATTCTTCCATTTTAAAACTATAAGTTGTGTAAATATTTTATAATATGTCATAAGTACGTGTAGTGTATTTTTTATCTGTTATTATTATACAGGGTGCAGTAATATTTTTAAACTATTTTTCTTTTATTTTAAAGTAAAAAAACAATATTGCTAGCAATAAATAACATGTTATTTTGTTCAAAAGATTCGTGTTTTCATTAAAATGTTATTGCAGCCCTATTTAGTAGTTGCTAGATTTGTCATTGTAATGCCAATATGGAATTGTTTTAATATTATTATGAATGCAGGGTGAACAAAACGAATTGGTCTTGTTCTTTGAGAAATCTTGCGAAGAAAGATATATATAGCACTTCAAGATATTTACATATAAATGTCAGAATGGGGAAGGGAACTGAAATTAATGGCGCTAGCATAGCTAATAAATAGTTGTAATTGCCAAGTTTCGTTTACTAGCCTTCTATAGATATTGTTTGTACGAAATAAAAGGTTTTTTATACTTCCAAGCATCGTATTTTTTTAACTGACTTTTTTTTGACACAATGGCACTTAGCTATGGTCACGCCATCTACAATCAATGAGGTTCGACAACCCATCCCCATTGGTTTCCCATGAAGAAAAGGTTTGGCCAACTTTTTGAACACTCTGTATACAATTGTCAATGACTTGAACATTTTGTGCATATTCGTTATACTCGTACTTTAAGTGTGTTAGCGTTAACATAAGTTTTAGATGTTAAGTTATTTTTGACTATTGCTTCAAATTTAAACGTTTTATGAAGAAAATCACAAATTTTTGACCCTGTTATTGAAAATTTTCAAATAATAATGTTCTACTAGGGACCCTTTACATCTTGCGTAAGAGGTTTTCGTATACGTCCGTAGTACGCTGCGTAAACGCAACGTCTACGCCTCGTCTATGTGACGTTTACACTGCGACGTCAATGAGGGATATGAGGCGACGAAATATCGCTTTGAGTGGACTAGATGGCGCCACTAGAGAGTCTTGTCTTAAATTCTATTAAGTACCAAAAACCTTATAAATTTTATTACGTATGTCATTATAGTGTAAACTACAGATACATACTTATAATATTGTCATATATTATATTCAATTAGCTAAAACAAAACGTTTAAAAACATTATTTTTCGAAGTATTAATAATTTAGATCCTAAACTTGTTGTTTAAAATCTTCATGTCAATCTTGAATATTTAAAAAAAATTGTTTTAATCGCTATGTAATTTGATATTTTTTGAATATTATGTTACACACAATGCGAATACTATGACATTTCTGAATACCTCAAGCGACACTAGCGCCTCTAGCGGCGACTTCATGCGCCTCCATTATCTTGACATGTCGTTTACTCGCCATTATGACGTCACCAACGCCAGATGTAAACTGAAACCTAACTTCGAAATTCAAAAACTTCTAAGTTTAAAAAAAATCCTAAATTTTTTCCGATTATATTATTAACTATTTTTAATAAAAAAAAACTCGAGGAATTATTATGAAACATTATTAAAGTATGTCTATGAATATAGTTGTGATTTTCATTTACTATTAGATTTAAATAAGATTACTTTTAATTGCTATGTACCTATATTGTTAGATCATTTATTGATAACGGTTCTATTAAAAGACTGAAATCTTACGTTAAAGTTTTATTTACCATCCTACATCATTAATCAAATTAAGCTGATAATCAGCACTTTTTGAACGTCACATTACAAGAGACAGTCCCACAAAAACGCCCTGCCCTTCGCCACTTCCTAGTGTTTTAGCTGGGAAGAAGAAGTGGCGGAACAAACTCCCCAGCAACACAACTGTCAACTTGTCAAATAATATCCTAGGTACACATTATAATTTTGAAGACTAGCTTGGCCCCGCGGTTTCAGTCGCGTGGTTATATAATACTAGCTGTTCCCCACGGTTTCACCCGCGCTGCTCAGCACCTGTTGGTCGTAGCGTGATGTTATATAGCCTATAGCCTTCCTCAAGAAATGGACTATCCAACACTAAAAGAATTTTCCAATTCCAACCAGTAGTCCCTGAGCTTAGCGCGTTCAAACAAACAAACAAACTCTTCAGCTTTATAATATTATATAGTATCATGTATGTTTATAATATTATAGTATCCCAAACGGCTCATGTATCTATACTGATACATGAGCCGTTTGGGGTTGAAACTCTGGGACCGTGGGGTCCTTATGCTCACAGCCTTTTTAAGGCAATATCAAAACGTTTGGTTGACACTTCCCGTGACCCAAGGGCTGGCTTTTACTTTGGCCAGAGGCTTAGCGTTGCCATACAACGTGGCAACGCGGCCAGTCTCTTGGAGACATTGCCAACTGACAGCGTTCAGGACGAATTTTTGACGCTATTTTTTAATTTATTTATAAGTTTAGTTTAGTTTAATAATTTTAGTTTAATTAAGTAATTGTTTAGAATTTTGAAAATTAAATACTTGATGAGAATTGGTTGGATATTTTTAAAATTTAGTAGCAAGATTTGTGAAATATACAATATATCTACAAAGACTACAGTCTTTGAGTTATTCTGATATCTAAGCTAAGTTATTGTGAAGTTCCATTAAATTCCATTCAGTAGATTTCTGTTTTTGGGTGAAAGAGTAACAAACATACTTACATCCTCCCTCACAAACTTCCGCTTTTATAATATCTAATTATAATTATGAAAGACTAGGTACATTTAGTTGAATTGCCACATGTTTGCTAGCACACATCAATACACCAAAATAAAAGGTAAACAAACATTGAGAATATACTTGAATCTAAATAAAAATGTCTTAATGGAAGCCAACCATAATGAGTGAACCCGCGTCCATGTCGCGGGCAAAAATTACCTAAATAACATTTAATTTCATCCATTTTTTGAATGAAAGTCAAAAATTTTGGCTTAAGTCACTATATTACTAAGCGTGCAAATTGTGCAATGTTGGAATACGAACATAAAAACTCAATGATTTACTAAGACTATCGCAATAAATAAGAAACAATACAAAATCTATTAAAATAACAATAATCACACAACCAAGTGTTGAATCAAAGGCGTGTGCGGTGTGTAAGGCGTTTAATGCGAGACTGAAGTTGGTCTCGTACACTGATCTATAACAATACGTCTTATAACTATGCTTAGTATATCGATACACAACACCTCCACTCTTATTTACTACATACAAACTACGAGTATGAATAACTAACTTACGCTAGAACTAACACAAATATAATTTTAACAAGTACTTGATTAATTAGCTTTAAGAGTAATAGTTTTTAATTACAAGAACTTACATACTATTTCATAATAATCTTAATCTATTTCCTCAAACCCATAACGTATAGGTGGCCTACGGTGCCTTACAGTCCTGTCAGGGTTTATGTCGATGTTAGTATTTTCCGCTAGGCCTGCTTCAACGTTCACCGACACATTAGGTAATTTAAGTTGAGGGCTACATGGTACAATTGGAGATTCATTTTGTGCTGGTATAGAATCGGAATGCGGACTTCCCGAAGTAGGAGACTTTTCGACACTACTCTCCCCCAAGTTCCCTGTGCGATCCTGTTCCTCGCCTCTGGTTATGGGGACCGCCAACGATTTGCGTGATCGTGTTTGTATTTCTAGTTTTTTCGACATTTCTGGTACCATTATTTTGTTTGGAACGTTACCATCAACATCGTGCGTAACCCTCTGCTTGAGTTGATCGACATGCCTATGGATTTCCATGCCAGTATTGGTTCTTATGGAATAATTGGATTTACCTACACGTCTAAGTACTGTACCGGATTGCCATTTATCTGCTCCCCTATAGTTTCGGTACCAAACATGTGCTCCTGATTCGAACAGGCGCTGTGAGCCGCCAGCGTTTTGTTCGCTACTTGATTGGCGGGTTATGACGCGAGATTCTCTATCCGGTTTTAAATTGTCTAACCTCATGCGTAAGCTGCGTCCCTGTAATATGCTAGCTGGGCTATCTCCCACGGTCTCATGTTTCGTATTTCTATACGCTAGCAAAAACCTAGCCAGGGCTATCTCTACATCCATATTCTGCTTAAAGGCTTTTTTAATAGTTCGTTTACTTAATTTAACAGCACTTTCAGCCGCGCCATTGGATGCGGGGTGATAAGGAGCCGTAAAAATATGTTCAATACCATTATGTCGCAAGAAGTTTTGAAATTCCTCGCTCGCGAAGGGTGGCCCGTTGTCACTAACAGTTTGTCTTGGAAGACCAAACTGCGACCATAACTTCCGTAATACAGCTATAACAGCATGTGCGGTCGTCCTATTCATTTTGATAGCTTCGATCCATTTAGAGCAAGAATCTACTACAATTAAATAAGTTAAACCACCAATAGGCCCTAAGAAATCTAAATGCAGTCTTGACCAAGGCCGTGACGGCCAAGGCCAAGAGTGTGGGACAGCATGCGGCGCAGCATCAGCCACAGCGGCACACACTGTACAAGCTCGACACGCGGTTTCCACCGCTTCATCTAATCCTGGCCACCAAACATAGCTACGTGCTAGTGATTTGGTCTTAACTATGCCCATATGTGAAACGTGAAGCTCCGACATTACTCTTTTCTGACAAGATGATGGTATGACAACCCGGTGACCCCACATAATGCATCCTAATTCGCAGTATAACTCTTGCTTCCTGTTAAAATATGGCCTTAATTCTTTAATTTCAATATCTGTCGGCCATCCGTCCATTATATAACTTAAAACACGACTTAAAATTGGGTCTCGCTTAGTTTCCTGCTTCAGGACATTGTAGTCTAATAATAAAGCGTCTGTTGCAAAATGTAAATAGCTCTGTTCTGGCAAATCGTTTACTTCGGAAGCTACCTCCATTTTTTGAGAATCTATTAATCGTGAAAGAGTGTCAGCCGTATTTTTGTCTGTTTTTACGTATTCAATGGAAAAATCATAAGCTGATAATTTGATTGCCCATCTTTGTAAACGGCTAGCTGCTGCACAAGGAACGCCTGCATTGGGCCCGAAAATGCTAACAAGTGGTTTGTGATCTGTCCGGAGAACAAACTTCCTTCCATAAAGATATTGATGAAATTTGTCAACAGCAAATACTATCGCTAAGGCCTCTTTGTGTATTTGACTATAATGATATTCGGGTATAGTCAGTGAGCGCGAAGCGTACGCAACAACCCGCTCGTCGGCGCTTCCCGGCTCGCGCTGTGCCAGCACGGCCCCAAGCCCACGGGCGCTGGCGTCTACAGTCAACACTGTTTCTTTATTTAAATTAAAATGTTCCAAAGCTCTTGTACTACACAAAAACTGTTTTACCTTCAGAAACGCAGAATTTTGGTTTGGACCCCATTCCCAATGTTTTCCCTTTTTTAAAAGAGCATATAATGGTGCTAAATGTGTACTCAAATTTTTTACAAATTTGCCATAAAAGTTAACCATTCCTATAAATGATTTTACTTCTGTAACGTTACTGGGGTGCGGCATATTAACAATAGCCTTCACTTTGTTCGGGTCGACTCGTACGCCGTTTATATCGATCACAAACCCTAGATATTTTACTTCCTTAGCCAAGAAATCACATTTCTTTTTATTAATTTTTAACCCGTTTTCTTCCAATATTTGCATAACTTCCTCTACTAATTGTAAGTGCGACTGCAAATCCTTGCTTTTAATCAAAATATCATCATAAAAAACTAGCACCTCAGGCTTATTTTTAAATAAATTAACCATGAGCTTTTGAAAGATACCTGGACTTGAGGATAGACCATAAACTAAACGACCGTATTTGAATAACCCCCTATGCGTATTGATAACCGTATAGTTTCTAGAATTTTCGGACAAAATCACCTGGTTATAAGCTTGCGACAAATCTAATTTTGTAAAGTACATGTTCCCACTAAGATCGCTAAATAAATCTAAATAAATCTTCAACCCTTGGAATCGGAAATCTGTCGATCACTAAAGCACGATTGAGGGTTACCTTATAGTCGGCACATATTCGCAAACCGCCATCTGCTTTGCGTACCACAACCAGAGGCGTTGCCCAGTCGGACCGGTCAACCGGTTCAATGACGCCGGCGGTCAGCATGGCGTCCAACTCTGCATCGACGCGCTGGCGCAGCGCGTACGGCAATTGCCGCGCACGACAAAAGATGGGTACCGTTCCTTCACGCACATGTAGCTCAGCTATGCCCCCCGTGAAAGTACCCAATGTACCGTCAAACAGTGATTTATGCCTAGAAACAAGTTTATTTATTATTTCATCTTTGTTTAACGCCTTATCGGTTGCATGGCTAGTCAGTAAGTTTATTGTACGGTCGATTCTTATCGGAATATCAAGTTCGGCTAACCATTGCCGACCCAATAAATTTGTAGTACCCCTACTTAAAACATATAAGTCCAAGGTTTTAACAATGCCCTTATAGTTAACAATGGTTTCTATGTAACCCAAAGGTTGTACAGTTGAGCCGTCATAAAATTTTAAATTTAAACAACATTTGTTTAAGTGCAAGTCGCTGAATAAATCATCATATACTGCTTTGTTTATACATGATAAGGCCGATCCTGTGTCAATCTCCATTGGGAGAATACAATTATGAACCTTAAGTTTTATACGCACCGGTTTATAATTACTTAATGACATGGTAAACAGGCTCGTCGTCGCTTTCTCTGTCATCGGAATCCATATTATGGTATCGGTTATCACCAAAGCTGCCGGCCGCTCCGCCGTCGGCGTCGTTGTGTTGACGTAATAAATTCATCGAAGCCCGTCCGCCTCGTTCTGAACCGCGCCGCGTTCCTCTCGTCGTGTTGCGCCCGCTATATCCGCGGTATTTCCCGCGCCCTGTAACACGACCGCGTCTAGCAGATTCCGCCGACGCTTCCTGCTCCATTTCGATGGTTTTGTTCCGCTCGTTCCGAGCTTTTCGACACATCCTTCTAAGGTGCCCTATTTCCCGGCACCAACTGCACACATAATCTTTGAATGAGCAGTCGTTAGGCTGATGTTTTCCGTCTCCGCATCTATAGCACTCGTACACCTTCAATTTGTGGATTCCCTCGGATATTCCTGTACTTCCTGTACTATTGTTCTCCACCGCATGCGCGTCGCGCTCAGCCGCCTCCAAGGACAGCGCCAGAGTTACGGCTCTGTTGTATGATAGTTCTTCTTCCGAGAAAAGCTTCTGACGTATCATTTCACTACTTAGGCCGCACACTAGCTGATCCCTGAGGTTGTCATCGAGGTTTGTTTTAAAATCACAATGCTTCGCAATTTTTTTCAGTTCCGTGACGTAGTCCGCTATTGACTCGACGTTTTGTTGCCGTCGCTGTCTAAATCTATATCTTTCAGCCATGATGGATGGTTTAGGCTGCAAATGTGCTGCCAATATTTCTATTGCTCTTTTGTAAGACAGTTCCGCAGGTTTTAACGGGCTGGCCAAAGTCGATAAAAGTTCATACGCTTCTTCACCCATTAACGATATTAATGTCGGTAGTTTTAATTCTTCTTCCACTTTATTCACTAAAAAATACATATCAAGTCTTTCAATATACGCGGACCAGTTTCCCGCTTTTATGCAAAATTCACGGACTTTACCGATCGACATTTTGTCACACTTCACTTCAATAGTCACATAAACACTTAAAAACTTTTTTTTTTATTGTTGCTGTTGTTTTATCCTCGTCGCCACTGTTGAATCAAAGGCGTGTGCGGTGTGTAAGGCGTTTAATGCGAGACTGAAGTTGGTCTCGTACACTGATCTATAACAATACGTCTTATAACTATGCTTAGTATATCGATACACAACACCAAGCATACTAGACTGAAAGTCCCGTCGTTCCAAAATCAAAAATCAATCAAAATATTTTTATTTCACATAGGCCTACATGGGTACTTATAAAACGTCGAGAAAAGATGCACGGTTCGGGTTGGCCGTTTTCTATGGAGAAGAACCGGCAAGAAACTCCATAGTTACTCTTTTAAAATCATTTGGTTTTACAATGTTGTTGTTACAGCGTTAGCACTTAAGTATGAGAGGACAGCGTAGGCCCGACAATAAGTCATTGCTTACTTTACAAAAAGTAAAATAAAATAATACGTTAACATAAGTTAACAAGCGTCCAATCTACAAGGCCAACCATGTCCACTCATTCACAACGAATTGGTAGAAAAGAATCTACACAAAAGTAAAAAAAAAAATATGCAATAACGAAATAATTACTAAGAAACGAGTCACACAGATGTTGCTATCAGTACTGTAACTATTCAGAACAAGGGTGATATAAATATGTGATTTGACAACTATTGCAAAAAAAATGATTAAAGAGATCACAAAAAAAACAAGATTGAGAATAGTTAGAGACATCCACAAATTTGTGCTGATTATAGCTACCAGGGAAGCCGCATGCGCAGAAGGAACTATAGCCAAACTTCTTTATCTTCAACTACCGAGGGGTATCTCATTACCCAGTACTAACTGGGTTGTGGAGGTCAGATAGGCAGTCGCTCCACGTAAAATTAACGACACGGTTGGCGCAGTGGCTGAACGATCAACTGCCGCGTTGCGTGTTACTGGTTCGATCACAGCACGGAACAAATATTTGTATGGCCTACAGATAGTTATTCGGGGTCTGGCTGTTTTTGTATGTGAGTTTAAATGTTTGTAAACGCACCCACGATACAGCAGAATTCTTCTTTTTTTATATGGTCCCTCGCAGTTCTACTTTCTTGAGTTATTTTCTGCTCAACCGGACTATCCTGTGATGACCTTTAATGAATTTAAGGTCCGCGCCCAGGGCTAAAAAGCTACTAATAGAAATTCCTCGTGTGGGACGTTTTATATAAAAAAAAGTCTATGGTCACTTAGTTTTTGTAAAATAGTCAACCTTCTAAGTAAAAAGATATGGCCGTTTATGTCGCAAGTTTCTACGTAACCCTCGGTGTCTGATTCCTTCATTCTTTTGGATAGGATTTCACCAAATTACAGAGTCGGCAGTATCAGACTTTTTCTATTATTATTTATTTATTTTCAGACTACAATGTGGTCCAAAGTAACAATATGACTAACCCCCAAATACTGAAAAGTCACTCAAAATTTAAGTCCCACTTTAACAGAGACTCAGAAGTGACGTTTGACCATACAAAATCTAAAGTTTAAGAGCTGCTCAAATGTTAAGCAGCCCTCACATTTTGAGTGACGTTTCAATATTCGGGGGTTAGCCTATGTAAGTGTTTTGCTGACAACAATTCATCTATGTTCCTTCTTGAACTTCTTGTCCTTTGTGAATGTGTGTCCTCTTTCAGAAAACCCGCAATACCGGGCCGCCATAACTATAAAATCACATTTTCAGGAAATAGGGATTATTAATAAAACAACATCTAATTCCAAAACATTATTTTTATTTTATTTTTTAAATTCCTAAACTTAAAGTTAGGCAAAGGACCCTCTTTACAAATTAACAATATTCATTAAGTAATATATTTATTATAAAAATAAATTGATTTGAAGAAACCTTGTCATCTAAAATAATTGTGATGTTCCCAAAATACCTTTTCCGTTGTGTTAGTTAAATTATAAAAAAAACAACACACAATAAACATACAAAATACAATCGAATTAAGAACCCCTTCTTTTTGGAGTCGATCCAAGTTTGAATCCAATTTAATCGGACACATTATTACACATTTTGTTAAAATAAAAAAAGATGTGTAGATTATTATTTTGCTTATGTGACTAAGACCATTATAATCAAAACTCAAATTCAAAAGCATTTATTTCAATTAGACTGTTACAGGCACTTTTGAATATCAAGAAACAAAATTATGAAACAGTTCCGATCACAAGGTATAACAACTTGTGAAAGTACTGTAGTTGTCCACTCCGAAGCGTTAATCTCTATGGAGAAAAATGGTCAAGAAACTCCATGGACATTCTTTTAAATCATAATAATTTTACAAGTTCATGGTTACATCCATTCATGTTGAGATTATACAAAATATGTGAAAAACATCAAACCATAGAACCTAATCTAATACAATGATACCATGAAAGCAGACAGGGGAAATGGAAGAAAAAAACGTTATGCGTTGACCCAGTCATACGGGACAAGGGCAGGAAGATTATGTTGATAAATGAACCCAATTAGGAAACTCACAAATAGTACTAAAAATCTTTAATTAAGTACTATTCGGAGTAAGCCATAAAAAAGAAATACTTTGTTTGTAAAAAGGGTCCCTAAGAAGCTAAATTAAAATTGTAAAATCACAAAAAGTGAAAATAAGTATTGCAAGCACCAAAAAAATTAATCTATTTAGTAAAAAGTAAAAAATATGGCCGATGATAGAGATTTTTTCAAAATCTTTTGTTTTTTTTTTTTTATTATGTGAATAGGCATTATTTTGTGATAGAAAAATGAAATACATTTAAATTACCTAAGAGATTTTGAAGCTTGGTTGGAATGCATTTTTTTTATTACAGCTAGAAATAGCTACGCATAAGTTCTGAAAATACTATTATGCTTTTAACAAAGGGTCACAACTCAAAAAAGACAGATTTTTCTTACAGATGTAAGTACACTATGTTTAATATTCACAATTAATGGACCGAAGCTATCTATGGAACAGTTATCATAAGACTAGTCGACTTAATGCGTCTGCATTACGATTTAGCGAAGCGCACATTACTGGAAGAGAGTACAAAAACAAAGTAAAAAAAATAAAAAAATACATGTCGAATTGAGAACCTCCTTTTTTTCGTCGGTTAAAAAAGAATGGCATAACATTAAACCAGACTTCGCATAACATTTAGCCAAACGTGTCAGAATATTTAGTCAACGCTGGCATATTGTTCCAATTTTAGCATAATCTTCAGCCACACCTGAATGACATTTAGTTAAAAATGGCATAATATTTTGCCAGACTTGTCATCATGTTAAACTCAGTATTTAATAATATTAAGCCATACTTGGCATACGGTCGGAGTTGGAATCAATTTTTCCCAAACTTGGCATAACATTAAGCCAAAGATGGCTTGCCATTCGGGTAGTTTAAAATGAAGTATGAGATTTTCCCTTAAACTTCTAGAAGAAATGTATGTGGCGGTTCATTTAAATAATGTGCGCTTACTTTTAAACTGGTATTAAATCATTAAAATCTAAACTACATTAATTACGTACTTAGCATTACGTTATTATAGTTAAATCACTTTATTTTTAAACTAAGTTCGATGTTAAGATTCTACAAAATGGTTCAGAGCAATTATGTTCTTTATCTATCAAGTTTTTTTTTTGGCAAAAATAATAAGTACAAAAACAACATTTAAAAATTGGAGCCACAAGAGTATTTTTTTAAAAACTGATTGTCGTATTCAAAAATAGTTCTTAAAGCCACCACTATCAATGGCGCTAGTAGCAACTGTCAAATTCTTTTTTTTCTAATTTAAAAATTACCAGTCAATAACGATTTTGTTCATTTTTTTTTATCCAGATTCCTCTACAGTCCTTTCCTATTTATATTACATCTGATTATTCATTGTTGTCAAAATAGCAATGATAGTTATGTTCTTAATAATAAGGCTTTTGTTGTTGATAAAAGAAGGCTGTGTTATATGTTGTTTGGTTATTTATGAAACGGGTGACATTCATAAAAAGATAATGTTTAATGGTATCTATTGCTTTGATGGGACTCCTATACGACTATGGGCTGGTTTTTCAATGGTCAGATATTTTTTTATGTGAGGAATAAAAATGGCGGTTTGACAGCCCATCTATAGAAAATATGTCAAACCGCTATATTTTTCCTCACATAAAAGATATCTGACTATTGAAAAAACAGCAGTATGATATTCAGGGTTGTAGTAAAGTTTGTAAATGGCAGTAGCGTTCTAGATTGAAGAAGAAGTCCTTATTTATTTAAGTTTGAGGAAAAGGACACCACAATGTTGCCAACTAACTAATGTCAACCGCACCATAGACATGAAAGGACTGTAGAACTTCCCTTTTTTATTATTGCCATGTTAAAAAACCTTTTTTATTTGAGTAAAAGAAGCAAACTAATAAGTACTAATAAGCTGCTCGATAGAATGTTCGCTTTGCTTTTTGAGATTATTTCTTGCTCATAAACGAGCACATTTTTGGCTGTGTGCTCTGCAACTGTAGCTGGGGTTCCGTCCATGTCTCCGAGACGCTGGTTTGCTACTTTTAAGTTCCTTAGAAGGGCTAGTACGTCTTCTGCGAACAAAGGAAAGATTTGTGTTAATCCTTACTAATATTATAAAAGCGAAAGTGAGTTTGTTTGTTACCTCTTCACGCTTTAATGGCTAAACCGATTTTGATGAATTTTGGTATAGAGATAGTTGGGAACCAGGAGACGGACATAGGCTAATTTTTTAAATGTGGGATGTGAGGGAGAAAGAGGAGAAAAAAGGGAAAACTTAGCGTTGCTATTACAAATCAATAAGGTGCTTGGGCAAAAACTGCAGGTAGCGGGTACTGTGTTATACCGAATTTAACGCGAGCGAAGCCGCGGGCAAAAGCTAGTTTAGAATAAAGCAGTTTTTTTTTAAACTTTGCCCACACTAGGAATTTCTCCTATACCGTGGGTACGTTTACAAACATTCAATCTCACATACAAAAAACAGCCAGACCCGGAACAACTCTCTGTAGGCTATACAAATATTTGTTCCGTGCGGGGATCGAACCCGCGACACGCAGCGCAGCAGTCGACCGCTCAGCCACTGCGCCAACCGTGTCGTCGATTAACAGTTTATCAATACTTTTTTTTTTTTGTTACTCTCCATAAGTTGGATATCGATACGAAACGATGGGAAATTTTGTTATTTTAGTGTCATAAAAACAGTATCTCTTTAGTTCTTATTATTTGCTAAAGTAGTATCAACATGAAACTAAAAATTGTGTTGCAAACAACAATAGGATCAAACAAAATAAAAAAAAAATATTTCACACTAGCTGGCGCCCGCGGCGTCGCCCTGTTGATATCGAAAAAAAGTATCCTGTGTTATTCCAGACTATAATCTACCTCTGTGCCAAACTTCATCAAGATCCGTTCAGCCGTATTGACGTGAAAGAGTAACAAACATCCATACAACCATTCGCATTTATGATATTACTAGCTTGCGCCCGTGGCTTCGTCCGCGTGGCATAGTTACTTTGGGCTAACGCCAACTTTAACACGCGTGGTGATCGAAAAAAATATATCTTTCTCTCCCCTTTTCTTCCCTCTGTATACCCCTTTTCTCACTTTAAAAAAAATAGCCTATGTCCGTCTCCGTCCCAACTATTTCTGTACTAAAATATATCAAAATCGGTTTGGCCATTTAGGCGTAAAGACGTAACAAACAAACTCACTTTCGCTTTTATTATATTAGTAAGGATAAGTAGGATCTAGGTCACCGTAAAATTCACGAATGTACAAAAAGCCATCCATTTTAATTCCAAAATGAGTTATACGCACTCCAATCCCTTTTAGAGTAATAAATATTAATCCACGCCGATAGCGGCTTTTAAGTCATTCATCATTTAGGAAAAGCTTTATATAATATGTAGTATACCTACCATTTTGTTTAAACAAAAGATTTTTATTTCAGTTTTTTTATTCGAGGTACAAATTCTTGTCAAAAAATCATTTTCATTGCCAAAATATATAAGCACTAGCTTTTGCCCGCGTGAAATTCGGGGTAACACAGTTCCCCTAGCGCCTTATTGATTTGTAATAGCAACGCTCAGTTTTCCCTTTTCTTCCCTCTTTCTCCGTCACATCCCACTTTTTTTTTATTGCCTATGTCCGTCTTCTGGTTCCCAACTATCTCTGTACCAAAATTCATCAAAATCAGTTTAGCCATTAAAGCGTGAAGAGGTAACAAACAATCAAGCTCATTTTCGCTTTTATAATATTAGTAAGGATATCTTCTACATACATCATCATCTGCCTATCCTTTTCCCAACTATGTTGCGGTCGGCTTCCAGTCTAACAGGATGCAGCTTTAATCAATATTTTGCATTTAGCGACTGCCTATCTGACCTGCACAACCCAATAAGTACTGGGTAATACAATACCCCTTGGTAAGACTGGTTGTCAAACTTTCGGAACACTGACTCGCTGTAACGATTGTCAAAGATCTACAAATGAGAACCGGGACCAACAGCTTAACGTGCTTTCCGAGGTACGGAGGAAACTAACGTAACGGGTGGTCACCCATCCACAGACCAACCTAGGCAAGCGCGGCTTAACCTAAAGATCGACCCGATCAGCTGCTATTATTTAGCCACGAGCTTCTTAGCATATCTTCCATATACATTAAAAGAAAATATATTTATTATATAAGAATTCTCATAAAATACGGAAGCAATCTAGATAAAATTAGAATGGTTCCATTTGAGATTAAAAACAAAAAATCAACATCTTCCATTCTCCCCTGTCAGACGTCACGGCATCATTTACTCCTTTCTCCTTCATATCATTCCTTACACAATCCATACATTTTTTCTTTGGCCTTCCTCTCGCTCTGCGTCCGTCAACATTCAGATCCATCACTCTTTTAGTCACGTTTCGTCCCTCCTCATTACATGTCCATACCAAGAGAACCGACTCCCTTTAAATTTTTCTGTAACAGGCGCAACTTTCGAACTTCTTAACTCTGTGCCTTTCATCAAGATCCGTTCCGATTCAAACATCCAGACATCCATCCATCCTCACAAAAAATCGCATTTATAATATTAGTAGAATAAGTAGGATTCTATCACCACGCGAGTGTAACCGCGGGGCGTAGCTATTAAATCCTTACTAATATTATAAAAGCGAAAGTGAGTTTGTTTGTTACGTCTTCATGCCTAAATGGAACGATATGAATTTTGGTACAGAAATAGTTAGTTGGGACTCTGTTCACAAAGGCTATATTTTTTTTAAATATTGACAAATGGGGGAGAAAGAGGAAAGAAAATGGGCGACAACAAAGATTTTTTTTTCGACCATCACGCGGGTTAAAGTTAGTGTTAGCCCCAAGTAACAATGCCACGTGGACGAAGTCGCGGGTGGAAGCTAGTTAATAAATAAGAGTATAAAGGTGAACAAACCTGCCTCTTTCTGCCCTTCCTCGTAGTCCACCTTGATGAAGGTAGTCAGTGAGACTTCGTACACCTTGTTGGAGTCAGCGGCCGAGCTGATGGAGCGACGCCTGCGACCATATGCGGTCTGCCCGTTACTGCATTGTACCTGAGAATACTAGATTGTTAATGATTGTTATACTAGCTTTTGCCCTCAGCTTCGCTCGCATCCACCCCCCATTTTCTAAACCTTGACAAGAGTTTCTTAACCTGCACTAAATGGGTATTATTAAATGTTTACGTTTTGACGAGACGGTTGGTGCTGTATCTGAAGGATCGACTGCTACGCTGCGTGTTGGAACAAATATTTGTATGGCCTACAGATAGTTGATTCAGGTCTGGCTGTTTGTGTATGTGAGTTTAAATGTTTGTAAACGCACCCACGATACAGAAGTAATCCCTTGTGTGAGGCAACATTTAAAAAAAGGGGATCACAGGCATGGTGTTGTTTCTGCAAAATTTCATCGGCAGGATTCTGCCGATAGACACGCCCGGAATTAGTTTAGAGGTGTGCCCTAACCAAAATAATATTCATGTACATTGATGTACAGTTCGTCATTTTAAAGCTTACATGTAGGGCTTTACAATCGCTTATGTTTTATGATCAGAGAATAGGCGAGAGAATAGTAACATAGTACGATAATACGTGATAAAATTAACACAAGATGACAATGTAAATGTCAATCAATGCATTGCCAGAATAAAAAACCACACAAACAATGAACAAACTTATATTTTTTGCATTTTCTCTCGCCTATTTAAGGGAAATATAATTAATGCGGTTAATTTTTATTTATTTTTAAAGTAATTTTCATATTTATTAATATATTTCTGTGCATTATCAGGGCAGGATCCGGCCATGTCCAGTCGGAAGTTTTCTCTTTCATTCCAAAACAAATGTCATCATCTAAAGGTAATGAATATACACTCACCCCCTGGCACTTGTCAAGGCACACAGTGACAGTTCCCCTGAACTGCACGTACGAGGTGTCGGGGAACTTGAAGGCCTTGAACTTGGCGCTGAGCGTGTCGCCGTCAGACGTCACGAAGTTGTCAAATAGGTAGGTGTCCACGGAACATCTGTGGAAATAAAGTAGTGTTATTGGATAAAAGCACAGAGATAGATTGACATAGATAAAGCATCACGATCTCTATAAAAACCAAGCGTGCCAATTTTTGACTACCTACTATGACGTCTTATGCACTAGATTTTAGTGATATGACGTCTATTTAGTGATTAACGACAGATTTTACAATGTATAATACGCAATTAACCATTTTCAAATTGATATCTGACATCCTACTAGTGGCACACCGATTCAGACTGAGCGTGTAAGTAGTAGCTTACGATTTTTGGTCGTAAGTTGGGCACGCAAAGTGGCACGCGAAGTAGTTACTCTTGCGTTGTCTATGTCTATCTATATCTGTAGATAAAAGGAAGTTTTTGTGCAGCATTTCGAGGTTTTTCGACTTTGTTCCTTCAAATCAAATCATTTATTTCAATTAGACCATTACAGGCACTTTAGAATGTCATGAGAACAAAAAAAAGATGCTGCTACAGTCGCAGTCACAAGACAATAACTTGTGAAAGTACTGTAGTTGCCCATTCCAAAGCGTAGATTTCTAATGAGAAGAATGGGCAAAAAAATCCATGGACACTCTTTTAAATCATGATAATTTACAAAACCATGGACACATCATCATTCATGTTGAGATTATAAATCCATGTGAGAACGATGTAGTAAAACGAGCACATTAAGAGCGTTCAGAGTAAAAGCAATAGCAAAGGTCTATGGTTCAAAAGCTAACTTCAAGCCACTATTAGTCTGTAGGTAACTTTAAGTGTTCGGCTAGACTGCAAAAGCGTGCACGAGGTGGGCAAGTCGCGATGATCTCAAACGTAAGAACTTCATTTGAGCGTCCAAAGTGGGCAAATAAGCGCTGAGCGGGCGTTGCTCGAAGAGGAACGCGTGCGAGAGAGTCAGAGAGAGCAGAAGCAGAGAAGAGAGGCAAAAAGTGTCATTACAACTTTTGGTCAATTTTTTTCCGTCTAGGCTCCTTCCGCAACGCGCGATAAGGAACTTCGATTTAAAAATAATAAGATAGAGGTTAGGTTGACCCATAGACAATTAGACACATCACATACATTTAGTCTACATACATTTTATCATTTTAGTAATAAGCCACCTACATCAGGCAACTTGAAATTGGATTATATTGTTTTTAATTTATAATTTAACTAGCTGTACCCCGGCATGCGTTGCAATGCAATTTTGTATCTTTCTACCTACCCTACCCGGGATGAAAAGTATCCTATGTCCGTCTCCTGGTTTTAAGCTACCTCCTCACCAATTTTCAGCTAAATCGGTTCAGCCGTTCTTGAGTTATAAGTGGAGTAACTAACACGACTTTCTTTTATATACAGGGTGGCCAGTTGATAGGCGTCCAAAGAAAAAAATTAGGTGCCTTATGCTAAGGGGTACCCGAATTACCCCCATGTATGTTCCGCAATTATTTGTAGTTTAGGAGCTAGAATTTTTTAAGTACTTTTTCCAAAATATTCACCTAGCATTGGTTTTTATTTTTTATGTCTTTATTCCTATCATTTTTAGATATTCTTTTTTGTGGAATCTATTAGCGATAGCAATAGCTACCATGCAAAAAAAAACCGTTTGCCTAGGCATTGTAGAACTTACCACAAAATTAGTCCAAAGTTCAAAATTACCATTAGAGTTCGATAATCAAAAATGTTCAGAGCTTAAAAAAAAAATAAGTGAGGAGTGCCAGAGGTTTCTAAATGATCTTAAAAACTTCTATGGACCTTCAACAGACAAAATCGGTAAAAAAATATAGAGCTTGATCGGGGATTATTTCCTGTAATTAGCGTTGATAGCAATAAAGGTATTTTTACAGTTATTGTTATAATTTGGGATTTCTTTATTTTTGCCACTTTTATGATAAAAAAATACGGTAGATAGTATACAAATTTGATTAAAACACGTTACAAAAGGTTTTCAAAGTGCCGCTTTACCATAGAAATGCACAATCTACATCTGCAGAGGAAATTGTCTTTTAGTTGTAAACCATGTTTCGTCTCAGTGTTAGGTTAACGTCTGACAGCAAAATTGGTAATTCTTCAAGAACTCTTTGTAGGTGGCTCCATCGAGCTTGGACAGCGGTCTGGCTATGGATTCTCCATAGTCCGCTATCGAGAATCCTCATTCCGTAACACCATCAAATTTTCAACACCGCTTCAGTGTGAACATGTGGTCCGGCGTTCTCAACGGTGAACTACCAATTAGTTTACCACCACCATTCGAGCTGCCGTCCAGACTCGTGATGGTACGCACGGGACACTAACAATGAGGAAGAGCTAAAACGGAAAATTGAAGAAGCGGGAAATGTTGTAAGAAGTAACAGAGAAGCCTTTAGACAACTATAAGACAATTTCCTCCGTAGATGTAGATTGTGCATTTCTGTGGTAAGGCGGCACTTTGAAAACCTTTTGTAACGAAGCGGTGTTGAGGTTTTTTTTTGCATGGTAGCTATTGCTATCGCTAATAGATTCCACAAAAAAGAATATCTAAAAATGATAGGAATAAAGACATAAAAAATAAAAACCAATGCTAGGTGAATATTTTGAAAAAAGTACTTAAAAAAATTCTAGCTCCTAAACTACAAATAATCGCGGAACATACATGGGGGTAATTCGGGTACCCCTTAGCATAAGGCATCTAATTTTTTTCTTTGGACGCCTATCAACTGGCCACCCTGTATATAGATTTTGATTTCATTTCTTTTTCCTTTGTAACAAGTTTCGTTTTATTTTTTTGTCTCATGTTGTCTTCTGTTATACCCTAAAGAAATTGTATTTTTTTGTTGTTTTTAATAGTAGTTTTTTTTATTACAAATAGGTAGGTACGTAAATATTCTTGTTATTACTCATTATGTAAAAATGTCGGTTAACCTGTAATTGGCAACTGTATAAGTCCAATACTGTGTAATTTTTATTTTTTAAGATATTTTATACAGAAGCTATTGGTAACCTTTTTAATAAATAAAATAGTCGCCCACTACGGGGTGGTTTGTGACTTAAAGTTGCATCATATGAGTCCAGCTATAAAGTATACTTACCCATTCAGTATGATAGTCTCTTGTTGCTTGCCAGTATCAGTGACATGCATGTAGTTGACCAGCAGTCCGTAGATCGGTGCCGACTTCTCGTTGAGGAAGATCTCCATCGTGAGGGGAGTGCCGGGCGTCACTGAGATCTCGCCGGAGACCCTGGAAATGGGTAGGTTAGAAATAGTCGTTTTTTGATGGAGTTTGCTGGATTGGCAGCTGATTACCAGTTTTGAAAACCATTTAAAAAAAGAAAGAATAAATATTTATTAGTCATAATTACGACGTGCACACGAAATAACAAAAATTCTTACTAATATTATAGAAGCGAAAGCGAGTTTGTTTGTTACGTCTTCACGCCTAAATGGCTAAACTGATTTTGATGAATTTTGGTACAGAGATTGTTGGAACCCTGGAGACAAGCAATAAGCAATTTTTTTTAAAGTGAGATACGACGGAAAAAGAGGGAAGAAAAGGGAAAACTTTAAAAAGAACTACAGGTAGCAGGTACCTGCAAATCAGGAAAGGGGAACTGTGTTTTACAGAACAGCCGCGGGCAAAAACTAGTAAATA
The DNA here is from genome assembly GCA_958449745.1 of Ochropleura leucogaster. NCBI lineage: Eukaryota > Metazoa > Arthropoda > Insecta > Lepidoptera > Noctuidae > Ochropleura > Ochropleura leucogaster. The sequence goes on from OY288227.1 coordinate 2,509,436, forward strand.
AATAAACGTGGTACTTGATCATTGTGCCGATAGTTTCGAGCTTCGACCAATACCTGAGGAGGCTCTCGTTAGGCAGCTGGATCAAGGGCTTGATACAGAAAGCGGTACTCTTAGACACGGCTCGTATTGTAAGGAGGTTCCTTTCTTTGTAGCCTTGACTGCCGATAGCTTGGAGCCTGTTCCCGACCTGGTGAGTAGGTCACCACTCAGCATGATTCTGTGCTATGGGAGCCCACAGCACAGCGCTGTTATTTAGAGGTCAACATGCATGGAGCGACTGCCTATTTGACCTGCATAACCAAGTTAGTTTTGAGTAAAACGTTACCCCTTGATAAGACTGGTTGAGCAGTTCTTCACTGAATACCTGTAATGACTGTCAAAGACACACTGTCTTCAAATGACAGCCAGGACCAACAGCTTAACGTGTGCACCAAGGCACGGAAGAACCTTGGCATGTCACTCATCCAAAGTCCGACCTAAGCAAGCTACGACCTCCCCATCTTTAAAGATTAACATTGTAAGCAAAACAGAGCTGCCCAAGATATAATGTTTCACGGCACGATTGGCGCAGCGGCTGTGCAATCGACTGCTGCGCTGCGTGTCGTAGGTTCAATCCACGCACAAAATAAATGTTTGTATGACAAAGGAGTAAATGATGCCGTGACGTCTGATAGGGGAGAATGGAAGAAGGAAACGTGTTGCGCCGACCCCAAATAGAATGGGACAAGGGCAGGGAAATGATGACCTACAGGCAGTTGTTTTGGGTCTGGCTTGTATGTGAGTTTCAATGTTAGTAAACGCACCCACGGTACATCAGAAATTTCTAGTGTGGGGCAACGTTTTATAAAAAGAAGAAAGAAGAACAGAAATAATGTTTTACTTACTGTTTTCCGTTCTGCTTGACGATGGCTCCAAGCACGGGTTCTGGTGCCTTGCCCTCTTCATAACGCGTAATATTTAGCACACTGAAATGAATAAAACAATGGATGGTATTTAAAAGTATTTCAATTTATTCCCATTTCGTTTACCTATTTTTGCCTGTGTTGCACCAAATATACTGAATGTGCACCAAAATATGTTAATTAAAATATGTCATAACGAGCATCAGGAAAAAGACAGCACTACAATAAAAAAGTGTTATATCTTTATCCATTTTCTATTAATGCAAGTCGTTACTGGCGCAGTTTTAACCTAACCAGGTTAGGTTAGGTTAAATATGTTAATTAAAATATGTCATAACCAGCATCAGGAAAAAGACAGCACTACAATAAAAAAGTGTTATATCTTTATCCATTTTCTATTAATGCAAGTCGTTACTGGCGTAGGGGGTCGCAGTTTTAACCTAACCTAACCTACGCATTTTTTTAGCATTCAGGAAAGAAAATTTGGTGCACGATCAGTATTTTTGGTGAACACAATTTTTTTTCCCTAAAACAATGAGGTAAGTTTCGTTATGAAAGAACAAAAACACGTTGATAAATCAAGAGGCTTTATAGCTAGAGTGTTCTTCTGCCATCTGGAATTGTGCCAAGAAAACTGGCACAACACAGCCTTGAACATTTGAGGAGATTTAGTTCCAATAATCAAAAGAATGGATTAGATTAGATTACATATATTTATTTGCGCAAACATGTGTGTACACACAGTAAATGGTTCTGTCAGAAATTCATTAATCTATACTAATATTATAAGCCTGAAGAGTTTGTTTGTTTGAACGCGCTAATCTCAGGAAGTACTGGTTCAATTTGAAAAATTCTTTTAGTGTTGGATAGTCCATTTCTCGAGGAAGGCTATAGGCTATATAACATCACGCTACGACCAACAGGTGCTGAGCAGCGTGGGTGAAACCGCGAGGAACAGCTAGTGTTATAATATGCTTTTAAAGTAAGGAAAGATTTTAGTTTTTTCTTTAAGTGTGCATTATTGAGCGTTTTCCGATGTTTTGGTAACTTGCGTAAGACAACTATTGGTGCTAAAGAGACAAGGGAAATACATTGGATTTTTCGCAGGAATAATCCTCCGAAAAATCCTAAGAAAAAGAAGGGATTTTTGGGATGGGATACCATCAAATAACTTCCCCGCTCTGGGCGTAGCGCGGGAATTTACGTATTTTTATGGACAAAAAAAGTTCTTCGTTTGCCTTTTAAGTTCCGGGGTCACGGTTTTTTTTTCAAACAACCACAACCCTAGCGTAAAAATATTTATTTGTCTCAAATTACGACGAGCACACAAAATAATAAAAAAGCATCACAAACATTAACAAATCTATACTAATATTAAAAAGCTGAAGAGTTTGTTTGTTTGTTTGTTTGAACGCGCTAATCTCAGGAACTACTGGTTGGAATTGGAAAATTCTTTTAGTGTTGGATAGTCCATTTCTCGAGGAAGGCTATAGGCTATATAACATCACGCTACGACCAACAGGTGCTGAGCAGCGCGGGTGAAACCGTGGGGAACAGCTAGTACATTATATACTGAAAAATTAAAATTGCCATAATCATTCTTCACACAAAGACCATAGAGTATGGAGTACTAACTCAGGCTCATTGAAGTCCAGCGGGAATGGATGCACATCTCGCCTCGTGAGGGACCTCAGCTTGCCCGGGACCATGCAGCGAGCCGTCAGCGTCTCCACACCGCCTGAAGAGTTCTCGATGATGATGGTTCGATAGAACGTGCGCTTGCCCTGGAATCGAGACGAAGTTTACATTAATAAATGAGTGACCGTGTTTGTTGCAAAATTAAATCTTTTTTATAAATAAATAAATAAATATTTTGGGACAACTGATCCCAAGCTAAGCAGAACTTGTGTTATGGTAACCAGACAACTGATATACATACTTATACAATTTATAAATACATACATATTATAGATAAATCACACCCAGACACAGAACAAACAATCATGCTCATCACACAAAGTTTGTCCTGGGTGGGAATCGAACCCACGACCTCCGGCTCAGCAGTCAGGGCCACTAACCACTGGCCTAACAGGCGCGACTGCGCCTCGACTCTTGGTCGTGTGGGCGACGCGCCTTAGTTTACGTAGCTCATTAGCACTTGGTATCCTTATTTACCATAATATTATAAAAGCGAGAGTGAGTTTGTTTATTTGTTTGTTTGTTACCTCTTCACGTTTTAATGGCTTAACCAACATATTTTTTTATTTGAAAAAAGTGGGATGTGAGGGAGAAAGAGGTAAGAAAAGGAAAACTTAGCGTTGCTGTTACAAATCAATAAGGCGCAAGAGGAACTGTGTTACCCCAAATTTAACGCGGGCGAAAGCTAGTACTTAATATTATTGAGTCAAAACTAAATTGAATTTATTAAAGTTTTAAACAATACAGTAATTTCACAATTATAATGCCTTGTGACTGGGACTGTAGCTTCATTTTATTGTTGTCAATGTTTCGACAGTTCAAAAGTGCCTGTAACTGGCCTAATTGGATTAAATGATTTTAATTTCTTTTTTTTACTCATTCCCGTAACACAACACATTATCCTTAGCATATTCATCTTTTACACAGGCGATGTGGACCGGCGGCATCATATCGTTAAAGCGTCTGAGCAAAGGAAGCGGTACTAATACAGGACGTACTTCGGTAATTATACAGGATGGTAGTGAATGTACTATTGTTATCTAGCCCTTTGCTCTGCACTATAAATTAAATTCAAATGAATTTAACTGGTACCACACAGTCCAATTTAAAATGAACTTAATAAACTTAAGATAAATTTCATTTGACAGTTCTGCCGCGCTAACTAAAAGTTCAGTAAGGAGGTTATTTGTAAGAACCTTCTTACGTTACTTTTAGTTAGCGCGGCAGTGTTTAAAATGGCAACAAACATTAATACTATCGTCGAAAAATTACACTATTTCAAAATAAAACAAAAAGAATACATTCATGAATACCACTCGCTTAACAAAGCATCTCCATAGCGTAGATAAGATCCAATCTAAATAAATAAATAATAAATATCTTGGGACAACTCACAGACACAGAAAAAACAATCATGCTCATCACACAAAGTTTGTCCTGGGTGGGAATCGAACCCACGACCTCCGGCTCAGCAGTCAGGGCCACTAACCACTGGACCAACAGGCCCGTCAATCAATCTGCTACAGTCTTTAGAATTCGATTGCAGCTGCCACTCTGCAGATCAGGGATAGTTTTCTTGCTTGGATGACAGCATGAAAGCCATCGGTATACAGCGCAAATATCCTCGATGCACTTCGGAAGGGAGGCAGCCCCAACATCGTCCTCAAAATGTTGTTATACTGGACTGTTTATTCAAGTCGCTACTTAGCACGTTCGTTGCATTTGGGGGGGGGGGGGGTGTCAGACTTGTACTGACTAAAACCCACCCATGTTCCATCTATTGCCCTTTAAGTTCCGGGGCCGCGGTATCTCTTTCGAACAACCCGTAACCCAGGCAGGCGGTGATCCTGGCAGGCCCCTCTGCTGACATCTCTTTCAGGCGCGCGTGGAACACTAACGCGCTGTCGACACGGCCTGTCGTCAATAGACCGCCGGACGGTGAGCTACCCACTGCTCACAGTCCACAGGCTAGCCGGGAGTCATCTCGCGGCGCCCGACGCGGCTGGTTTGGTTTGAGTTGGGGAGAGCCCCAAAACGCCCGCCACCTCCTTCGCTAGCATGACTGCTTCGCAGAAGGAGGTGACCGCTTCTCATTTCCCCTCGCTTCGGACCATGGTCTGCACCAGGGCACGGAGGTGCTCCGCCCGTGTCCTCCGGGCGTTTATTGCATTACGAGATCTAGCAGATCTCATGCTTGACGTTTGTATTGTGCGTTGAATATATATTGAACAATTGAAATAGCCTGTATAGAATTGGAGCAGTTTATCATATTAAGTGTGTATAGACCCCCTTCAGGTTTGTATGATTGTTTTGAAAAGATAATGGATGAAGTGTTGCATAAAATTTGTACCACAAAGAAATCTATAATCACTTGTGGTGATTTTAATATTAATTTGTTAGAAAAATCTGGGTTGAGTACTAAAATTATAAGCCTGTTTCAGTCATACAATCTTAAAAACAAATTTTTGGAGCCCACTAGAATAACCCAGACTAGTGCCACTTGCCTAGATAATATTTATACAGATGTTATACCAACCCACAAAGTAATTATTAACTTATTAGATTCAGATCATTGTGGGCAACTGATCACAATTCCAAATGTTATAAAAAAAGTAGCTAAAAAGGATATCATTGTTAACCCAAAAACTAAAAGTCGCCTAGAAACTTTTAAAATTAAACTCTCGACTAAATTACCACTTTTGTCAACTAATGATGACCCCAATCAACAATATAACAATTTTTTTAGTATGTATTGCACACAATTTAATACCACTTTTGTTCCTAAGACTATTTCGGTTAATAATAACGCTTCTTTCAATGACTGGGCCACCATTGGTATTCATAAAAGTAGAAAACGGCTATATGAGCTGTATGAAGAGCGAATTTGTATTAATACTGTAGAATTTAATTTGTATGTTAAGAATTATTCTAAAGTTTTTAAAAAAGTTTGTACTATAGCTAAGTCACGTTATTTGAGTTCAAAAATTAAAAATAGTAGTAACGTAATTAAAACCACTTGGAACATTATTAATAGCGAAGCAGGAAGGTCTTGCAAGCGAAATAGTGACTACAGCCTTGCTATCGACGATAATATTATAAAATCAGATATTCAAGTTGCTACAGCCTTTGAAAATTTCTTTGCGGATATTCCTGTATCGACTACTAAATCGCTAGACTCGTCACCTGCTGCTGCAGATGCTTTACTAAAAGAAAACGTTCCATTCCATGATTCCGAATTTAATTTTCAATATGTCAATTGTAATGATATAATTAAAACTTTTCATATATTAAATGTTAAGAAGACCGCTGATCTATGGGGTCATTCTGTGGACGTTGCTAAGTCCATTATAACCATTGTAGCTCCTTCATTAGCTGTTATATTTAATGATTGTATTGACCGTGGTGAGTTTCCTGATCTAATGAAAAATAGTAAAATAATACCATTGTTTAAATCGGGTAGTACATTAGACCCAACTAACTATAGACCAATTTCAGTGCTACCAACATTTAGTAAAATTTTTGAAAAATTAATTTTAGAGCAACTGCAAAGATTTTTTAATAAACATAAGTTATTGCATAACAAACAGTTCGGTTTTACAAAGGGTCGTTCAACTACTGATGCCGGTGTTGAACTTTTAGGACACATATATAATGCCTGGGAAGATAAATGCGATGCTTTGGGCATTTTTTGTGATTTATCCAAGGCTTTCGATTGCGTTTTCCATAAAACATTAATCAGGAAACTACACCACTACGGAATCCGGAACGCCTCTCTGAATCTTCTTACGTCATATTTGAGTGGTAGAATTCAGAGAGTTGATGTTAACGGGAAAAGATCTCCCGGATCTGTAGTAAGAATGGGAGTACCACAAGGCTCAATTCTTGGCCCTTTTTTGTTTCTTATTTATATAAATGACTTGCCTTACCTCATAAAGGATAATCATGATGTAGTGTTGTTTGCAGACGACACTTCTCTTTTATTTAAACTAAAACGTCAGCAGCTAGCTACTGACGATGTTAATGGCGCTCTAGCAAAGGTCGTTAATTGGTTTAATGTTAATAACTTACTTCTAAATGAGAAAAAGACCAAATGCATTAAGTTTACGTTACCTCATGTAAAACAAGTGGAAACTAGTGTACTAATCAAGGATGAAGAGTTGAAACCGGAAGATAACACAGTGTTCTTAGGCTTAACCTTGGATGCTAAGCTTCAGTGGGGCCCTCATATAGATAAGTTGTCAAAAAAACTAAGCTCTGCAGCATACGCCGTTAGAAAAATTCGTGATTTAACTGATTTAGAGACAGCCCGTTTAGTTTATTTTAGTTATTTCCACAGTGTGATGTCGTATGGTATTCTCTTGTGGGGTCATGCCGCCGATATTCAGACTATTTTTATTTTGCAAAAAAGGGCAATTCGTTCAATGTATAAATTAAGTCCCAGACACTCCCTCAGAGAAAAATTTAAAGAAATTAATATACTTACTGTGCCCTCTCAGTTTATTTACGAAAACCTTTTGTACGCGCATAAAAATATAAAATTGTTTAAAAAATACAGTGATATCCACAACATAAATACGAGGAACAAACACAAATTTGTCGTTCCGTCAACGAGGCTAAAAAAAATAGGGGGCACGTTCACATGTCAATGTATACGTTTTTATAACAAACTCCCAAACGACGTTCAAACACTAAGCCTCAATAAATTTAAAGTTTTTGTAAAACGTAAGTTAACTCTTAAAGCTTACTATAATATTAATTTTTACCTTGAAGATAAAAAGGCTTGGGATTAAGCTGCTCCAATTTAATTTACTCAGTGAGTGTCAAAATTTTTCTTTGTTTCATTTATTTATTGTTTATTCCTTTATTTTATACACTGACATTTAATGATTTGACATTTACTATTTACTTTGTTTTATACCTATTTTTTTTTTTTTTTTATTTGATTTTACTTTTTTTTTTTATTGTGACATTTTATGATTTCATTATGATCTCATTAATTTAATTTTGTGAATATTTTCTAGTCTGTAGTTGTTTATTGTGAATGTGAGGACCATGTGGATCATAACTTTTATTTACTTTTTTTTTTGCTTTTGACGATTCTGGCAGTTGAGTACTATTTAGGGACCTACGCTAATGTCCTTTTTTTGGTATTGTTCGTCGTTTCGTTGAGCTCCTTGGGTTATGAGTCGAGCTACACGATAACTGACAAATGCTTGCACTGACTGGACAGGTCCACTCAATCTGTGTGGTGCTTTCTTAAAAAGACCACTTCAGACACTAATCTGCATAGTCCTCATGTAAGTTGACCAAGATTTTTTTTGTCTGGACTTTAAAAGAGACTATGACCTCTGAGTTTGTTTCGGCTGTTTCTTCTCAGAGTAGTCGGGTACGAAACACCGGCCTCATCTAGTTTTAAAAAAAAGACGTGTAAAAGTGTTTGTGAAAACCTACTTGCAAAATAAACATCATTTATCATTTATCATTATCATTTATCATTTATCCGTGTTGATTCACTCCTTGCGGGAGGATCTAACGTGTAGTTCTTTAAGTAAGAGAAATCTGTATCTTTAGGAGACTCATTAGGTCTCAAACGCACCAAAGGGTAGGTTCGTTTCGAGATATTTCAGGCCTCCAAAGCACCGGCTGAAAGTTATTTGAATATTATGGCGCAGGGAACGTGTTAATAAGCTTATTTCGGGTTAGCTTGTCCCATTGGCAACCTTATCTTTTTTCTCAGGACATCATCATCATTTTCCTGCCCTTGTCCCATTCTATTTGTGGTCGGCGCAACACGTTTTCTTCTTCCATTCTCCACTATCAGACGTCACAGCATCATTTACTCCTTTCTCCTTCAAATCATTCCTTACGTAATCCATCCAACTTTTCTTTGGCCTTCCTCTCGCTCTCCGTCCATCAACCTTCAGATCCATCACTCACATGTGCTTCGTCCAAGATAAACGACTCCCTTTCAATTTTTTTGTAACAGGCGCAACTTTCAAACTTCCTCTAATATATCATTCATTCCTTACTTTATCCATTCTTGTCACTCCACACATCCATCTCAACATTCTTATCGAGCGCCAGTGCTGGGTTATCTAGACATCAAACGAGACCTTTTAACCAATAATGAAGGTCATAAAATGATGCTACTTACAGTGCCTGTCTCCAGAATTCTGACAACTGCACAACTGTGAGGATCCTGTAGGTCCAGCACGAACATGGCGACGTTGCCGATCATCTCTGGCTGGCAAGGTTTGTACTCTGGAAAAAGATAAAATAACTTTATTAGTATTTATGACTAGCTTCCGCCTGCGACTTCGTCCGCGTGGCATAGTTACTTTGGGCTAACGCTTATTTTAACCCGTGTGATGATCGAAAAAAAAAATTCTTTCTCTCCCCTTTTCTTCCCTTTTTCTAGCCTATGTGTTATGTGGGAAAAGGCTAGGCAGATGATGTTGTCCGAATCCAGGGTCATCAAAATCGGTTTGGCCGTTTAGGCGTGAAGACTTAACAAACAAACAAACTCACTTTCGCTTTTATAATATTAGTAAGGCTTTTATTACCACGCGAAGAAACGAACATTGACGATAAATGACAAATGATGATTTATTTTGCAAGTAGGTTTTCACAAACACTTCTTTTTGAAAAACTACATGAGGCCGGTGTTTCGTACCCGACTACTCTGAGAAGAAACAGCCGAAACGAACTCAGAGGTCATAGTCTCTTTTAAGGTCCAGACAAAAAATCTTGGTCAACTTACATGAGGACTATGCAGATTAGTGTCTGAAATGGTCTTTTTAAGAAAGTAATGACTATAGTAACAAGGCTAGGTCCTAACTTTCTCAAATTGTCCCACGATTAATTATTAAATATTTATTAATAATACTTGCTGGTAGAACTCGTGACTGCGTCCAGGGACTTCATTCAATTATACCTGGACGTGCTTAGAATATGAAGTCGTATCGCGGAATAGAGACATCATTCGTTGAGACGGTATTAAAGAAAGTTTTTTTGTTTTAAATATGTTGCCTCTAAACTAAGAATTAGGAATTGACACTAAAACTTAAAGCATTTATTTCTATTAGACCATTAGAGGTACTTATGAATGTCAAGAAATAAAACAGACGCAATCCTTACTAATATTATAATAGAGAAAGTGAGTTTGTTTATTTGTTTGTTACGTCTTCACGCCTACATGGCTAAACCGATTTTGATGGCACAGAGATAGTCGGAACCCAGGAGAAGGAAACAGGCGATTTAAAAAAAATTGAGACATGAGGGAGAAAGAGAGAGAAACGGGAAAACTTAGCATTGCTATTACAAATCAATAAGGCGCAAGGGCGAAAACTACAGGTAGCAGATACCTGCAAATCAGGAAAGGGAAACTGTGTTGCCCCGAATTAAACGCGAGCGAAGCCGCGTGCAAAAGCTAGTAAACAATAAATCAAACAGAATTAAAATTAAAAATATAAATGCACATAAACACAGGCCATGGCATGTTATATCTAAACTTTGTACTTCCTTTTCACCCATCCTCGATCACAAGACTTCCCAAGATCGTGAGGGATCAATTCTGTCGTTCCCACAGTTGGAAGCGCCATCAAAATTCATCCAACTTGATTTATTAAGCTGTCAGCGAGGCCACATTGAGACGTCAGTGGCGCTTGACTGTCTGACGTGTTTTGTTTTTAGACTAGCATCTGCCCGCGACTTGGTCTGTGTCGAAAACATTCTAAGGGATTCGGTTATGATGTAGCTTTCCATCATTTAATAGTGAAATAAGCAGTTTCTGAGTTACCGTCTGCGAACTTATATTCCTTATCCTTATTAATATTATTAAAGCGAAAGTGAATTTGTTTCTTTGTTACGCCTTCACGCCTAAATGTCAAAACCAATTTTGATGAATTTTGGTACAGAGATAGTTGGGACCCTGGAGGAGACTACATAGACAATTTCTTTTTTATGTGATACATGAGGGACAATAAGGGAGGAAAGGGGCAAACTTAGCTTTGCTATTACAATAAATAAGGCGCTAGGGCAAAAACTACAGGTAGCAGGTACCTGCAAATCAGGAAAGGGACTGATTTGCGGTACTTTACTTGACTGGAATGGATAAAGTAAGGAATGAGTATGTTAGACGAAGTTTAAAATCAGCGCCACTTACATAAAAATTTAAAGGGAGTCGTTTGTCTTGGTATGGACATGCAATGAGGAAGGATGAAGCACATGTGACTAAAAGAGTGATGGATCTGAATGTTGATGGACGCAGAGCGAGGAAAGCCAAAGAAAAGATGGATGTATTGTGTAAGGAATGATATGAAGGAGAAAGGAGTAAATGATGCCGTGACGTCTGATAGGAGGAGAATGGAAGAAGAAAAAGTGATGCGCCGTTTCCAAATGAATGATACAGGGGCAGGAAAATAATGATGCCCTTTTTTCTCGATATCAAGTCATTGAGATATCACCAAGCGGTTAGTCGAGACTTTATTGAAGGACTGGCCTTTTTTGATCCAAGAATCAGCATTGCGATCGAACGCGGTAATGCTGCCAGCTTTCTGGGCACTTTTGCTATTGACAGCGATATGAATGATTCTTTTGAGCCCTGTAATTATTTTTCCCCTTTTGGCACTTGTACACACGACGCAGGGGCCTTAGTCTGCTATTACAATAGTGTCAGAATGGTCGATCACTGATCGCATAATGGTTGATTTTGACAAGTTTAGTATGTAGTAGATTACCAAACTTGTCATAATTAATCATTATGCGATCAGTGATCGACCATTCTGACACTATTGTAATAGCAGACTAAAGCCCCTGGTCTACCTATTCTAAACTATTATAACCTGAAGGGCTACTATGACATCTTATAGCAATTCTTATTCCACTGAGTGAAAGAGATGGTGCTAGACACCCTGTATAGCTCTGTTTCTTTCCCTCAGCGGAATAAGAATTGCTTTAAGAGGTCATAGTAAGGTAGCTGATGTTTCTACTACGGATCGCACACCGTCGTAAAGAGATCAGGTTAAAATGGTTTTGTGTAGGTTGATGTGCCGTCGTGTGTACATATTTTTTTCAGTATTATTTTATAGGTATACTAAATTATTACACATTAAATTAAACTATGAAATTCAGGCGATGGCTTTTTAAAATTTCCGATAAAACATTTCTATATAGGGCTCGGAATAGTCTTACGCCTTGTATCATAAAATGCTAAGATTACTTAATTAATTACTAAACACAACACCGTAATCGTAGTTTGCCTTAATTAACAACAAAGTTAAGGTTAATAAACATAGAATTATTAGCCATTTACCGCCCCACAAGCGAGGTTCTTATATCGCAAACTTAGAACTGAAATGGGACAACTCAAAAATCGGAAATTTTTGCTGTCCTTGTATTTCTGGGTGTGATTTATCTATAATATATATGTATTTATAAATTATATAAGTATGTATATCAGTTGTCTGGTTACCAAAACACAAGCTTTGCTTAGCTTGGGATCAGATAGCCGTGTGTGAGTTTTCCCAAGATATTTATTTATGTATTTGAATGCTCTGTGATTAGACTATCAAATATTAACAGACATTTTACAACCTATTTATGATTTAAAATAAATTAAGTGCTCATATTTCTCCGTACAAAGAGTAATTTAGTAAAAAATACTTGAGAGGTGTCAAGGGACATCCGGATGGAACGGAGTTATTATTTATTATGTACAAAAAACCTGTATACACTCAACAAAAATAATCGTCGCGACACCACACTGTTCAATGCGAAATAGAAAGACGTAATTAAAATTAACTGGCTTGTTTTCTATGAGAGAGTGTGTGAGAGAGAGAGAGAGAGAGACAGAGAAACACGCGCAAAATATCCTTTTCTAATCTGTAGAATAATTTCTTGCATAAAAAGTCCCCGGCTGCGATGAAACTATTTTAGTGATAAGTTTTATATAAAAATATATCATAAAACACAATATACTTAGATTGTAAGAAAAATGGAACTTTTAAAGGATGTTTTAAATGTTATCTGTATTTAACTGCCTGTATCTGCTTCGAAGTTCGAACCTAGCTACTGAGCCAATCAAGTTTAAGTTTGGCACACATTATTATGATTTACTGGGATTGAAATAGATTATTTTATAAATCTACTCGTCATTAGTTCTTATAATTGGCACTAGATGGCGCACCTTGTTTGTTTTCAACGAATCCACTATGGGATACATACGACATTTTTTTATCGCCAGTTTTGATTAACAATGTAACATATTTATGTTTTTGGAATCCACTCGTCAAATCCTAGAGGATAATCACATGCATTACTTAACAGGATAAATAATAAAAAAAAATATGGGTGTTCAATTATTGATCATACCCGCCACATTGGATTTTTCTACTTTTTCATACATGTAAATCGGTTCAGGCGTTTAGAAGTTATGATGGAATAAAGAAACTCACATACATACAAACATACATGAACCCTAAAAACATAACACTCTTCTTTTGGGGCAGTCGTGTAAAAAGAATAGTTTTTATTTGTTCCTGGTTTTTCTAGGATTACTGAAAAACCGCGGAGGCTACAAAATTTTAAACTTCTAATCCTTTTTCAGTCCTCTCGAAGTTACGGTCAGTTGGAAATATACCAATAATTTTGATTTTAAATTTAAATTTTTTATCCCAATTTTTTCCAGTAGATATAAAAAGGGCATCAAAAAACTCATTTCAATGCTGTCAGCTTTTAATACGTACAGACGCCAGCAGGTCAAGCTACCCGAAACTGTCAATTTTTCCCAATGAACCTTGAACCTAATACTTTAGAAATAAAGTCAAAAATCTATCAAAGAAATCTGACAGATTGTAGTAGCTTGATGTGCAGGCGTTTGTACCCAAGTGACTGGCTGCGATGCCACATTGTATGTCGACATTTTATGGCCTTTGACTATGGTAAAAGTCAGCCTTTGGCTCATGGAAAGCGTCACCTACGCGACTAACTTTTTTTTAAACCTTTTTTTGAAAACGTGTTGCGCCGACCCCAAATAGAATGGGACAAGGGCAGGAAAATAATGACCTACAGGCAGTTGTTCCGGGTCTGGCTGTTTGTGTATGTGAGTTAAAATGTTTGTAAACGCACCCACGATACAGGAGAAATTTTAGGAATTTCACTAACTATCTGTAGGCAATACAAATATTTGTTCCGACACGCAGCAATCAATCGATCAGACACTCAATCGTGTCATCAAAAGTATTTATTTTTCCGTCTCTTGAAAAAATACCTTTTTCGGTTGTCTCAATTCAAATCTAGTTGAGCGATATCTTCGCGCGTTTCTCACAGTTTCTGTACACAATATGGCGGGTGTCTTTTGTTTTAGTTATTATGCGAGCGGACCACTTTCACTCGTTAAACTAACGATGCAAGATGGCGTGAGAGCAAAGATGGCGGCAGTAGTTGACAGTTTGGCGGGAAAGTGTTTATGGAAATACTTTTTTAATACATATCCTCGAAAACCGACTTTTATTGCACTACGATTAGGTTCAACATGGAATGTATTACACACACGTGTTTTTCGGTATCATCACGGAAAATAATAAACTACTGTTTAAATCCCTAAGGCTCGCAGTATTTTTTTTTAGAGCAAGGAGCTGCTTTTATTTATTTATTAAAACTTCATGCACGAGTAACAAAAACATTGTACAAAGGTGGACTTAATGCCTTGGGCATTCTCTACCAGTCAACCTTCTTTTTTTTTTTCGGGTGGGAAATTATTTAATGACTTCCCCCGCTCTGGGCGGAGCGGGGGGCATGTCAGACTTGTACTGACTAAAACCCACCCATGTTCCTTCTATTGCCCTTTACGTTCCGAGACCGCGGTATCTCTTTCGAACAACCCGCAACCCCGGCAGTCGGTGGTCCAGGCAGGCCCCTCTGAAGACATGAAGCTTACCTTTAAGTTCTTCCAAGTACGTGATACTCCTGTCTCCATCCATGGGGATGGTGACCTTCATCACCTCAGGAGTACATTCCACCTTCGATTCTGATCCTGAAACAATACAGAAATAAGGATTCATTATAATGGCTATAAAGATAAAACAACGTGGTTAGTTAGATTATGTGAAAATATTATAATTTAAAAGAGTGTCCATGGAGTTTCTTGCCCATTCTTCTCCATAGAGATCAACGCTTTGGAATGGGCAACTACAGTACTTTCACAAGTTATTATGCCTTGTGACCGGGACTGTAGATTCATTTTGTTTCTTGACATTCAAAGGTGCCTGTAATGGTCTAATTGAAATAAATGATTTGATTTGATTAGGTCATATTTAGAGAGTTACAAGATGATGAAATAGATTTAAAACTAGTGACCCGCCCCGGCTTTGCACAGGTTCAAATTACTAATGAAGAAGACGTCAATAGTAAAATTTCATTCAATTAAGGAAACTTTGTCATTGCGTCCGAGGCGGAATTAACGCCCGAACCGCAGGCGAGGGTATTATGGAGCAAAAACCTAACATTGATAATAAGTTAATAGGTACACAATACATTCAATATTAGATAAAAACTTGTATAAAATATTAAAAATTAAGCTGCTCTTGATAGGACATATAAAACAAAAAAAACAGCCGAACAGAAAACCGCTTCCTTTTTTGAAGACACCAGACGGTTTATACTCAGTCTTACCGAGGAATATCGTGTCCCAGTGGTAACACGATATCCCTCGGTAAGACTGGTATTCAGCTGCGTCCTTATGGACTACACATAAGTGACGAAATGTGTGTACTATTACGTATATCTCTGCCTAACTATTCGAGGATTACAGGCGTTATTTAATTTAAAAGTGTGCAGTGCAATACTTTTTTAAATCACCGCAACTTAAGGTAACTGAGACGATAAATTTCACGAGCATGCCAATCACTGCAATTTCAACCTTATTTCCTACAGTATAAAAGTCTTAAGGCCCGCTCGCGATTTGCAACGACTGTACAAATACTTGATTAATATTTGGAAACCCGAAATGATAGCGTTTCGAACCGGTATCAACAGCTCGTTTAACTGGTTCTAAGTAGAGTTGGGCCGAAACTTAATTCGGCCTGATTTGCATTTTTGGCCGAAAACCGAAAAAGAAAACTATAAAATCGATGTTTTTTTCGATTTATTGGGCCTTTTTAATACGATTTTTTTTAGCTTTACCAGTAACTAACTATGTAACCAAATCTTAGAAGTTTGTTATTTATTTTATTAACTTGCTGGCGTCTTCTTAAAAAGTATTCTATGTGTTATTCCAGACTATAATCTACCTCTGTGCTAAATTTCATCAATAGCCATTTTGACGTGAAAGAGTAACAAATATCCATACATCCATCCTCACCAACATTCGTATTTATAGGTAATATTAGTAGAATCAACACACAAACGAGTTATACATACAATAAAATGTTGTTGATATGGGTATCATATACAGTGGCCTGGACTGGAGTCAGCTGAAATTTTACAGTTCAAGCTGTACGGCTATGGAATGCCCTGCCCGTGTCTGAATTATTTTCAAAAAGCATTACATCACTGCTTAAACAACAATCCTTACTAATATTAATATTATAAAAGTGAAAATGAGTTTGTTTGTTACGTCTTCACGCCTTAATAGAAAAACCGATTTTGTTGAATTTTGGTACAAAGATAGTTGGGACTCTGGAGACGGATATAGGCTAAAAAAAGCGAGAAAAGGGGGAGAAAGAGCGAAGAAAAGGGGAGAAAAAGATATTTTTTTTCGATCATTTTGCGGGTTAAAATTAACGTTAGCCCAAGTAACTTTGCCGTTCGCATAAAGTCGCGGGCTTCCGCTCACAACTTTATTATTCATCGCGTATTGAGTATGTCTTTGCTCTTCATGATTATTATTTTATATGTATATTAAATGTATTGATAAAGAATATTTATTTATTTATTTAGAACTTCAAGTATTTGTACTTGAAGTGCTAAATAAATAAATAAATATTCTTTACAAATAAATATTTTAAAAGTACAGAGGCGGACTTAATTCCATAGGCATTTTCTACCAGTCAACCTTTGGGTGATGTAAAGACAAACAGTGGTAGGTGTAAAAAAAAAAAAAATAAAAATAAAAATTAAATTAGATATATAAAATACTATAAATATATATCAAATAATAGATACACTAAATAAAAATACAAACAATGGGGAAAACATTAACGCTGTGACGATACTGCCGACTTTCTGCGAAGAAACTCACGAACTTTATGTTTAAAAGATAATATTCTGTCTATCTATGTATTTCTTTATCAAAACATGAAAAAAATCACGAATGTGACACTAATTTATTATTTCAAGCGAGTTTTTCTCTGACATTTTGTCTCGGTAAAGTCATTTAAGTTACACAAAATAATAAAGCTTGTTTTTTAAAAAGGTTTTTTGAATAGGTACTACTTTTTTTTAATCAAAATAAATCTGCTATTTCGGGACTGTGAAGTCGACTTACACACAACAAATCGACCATTTTTTTTTCGGCCTCGTCAATAGGCCATTGTCTTTTTTCGGCCGAAAATCATCAAAGCCGAAATCCAAATTCGTTCAGACACTAGTTGAAAGACAGGCTGACCTCTTGCATTGGTTATGTCATGCAGTCATACACAGAAATAATATATCCAAGGCAAGGTATTGTTATTTTAAGAGCATGTGATAAAATCTTCGCGTTTGTCTGTAAATAGACGTTGTATTGTTTGTCAAGGATAACTGACAGAAAATCTAGGTAGACTGAGTACGGTGAATTGATTAGGTTGAGATTTTTTGCTGTTTTTGATCGAGGTTACATAGTGTTTCATTTATTACCCTTTTGAATGTCGCAACAAAAGCGCGAAAATTCGACGAAAAATGACGAACTTATGAGTAAAGTTTTGAGCAAGGTAGACCTTCAGAAAAACGAAGATTTTTTCATTAATTCGATAGCTACACCGTATAAAAATCCCCCGTGGGTACTTAAGACATTTGTGAAATTTTGTCTTATGTTCCCCCGTAGGAACTTGAGAACTAGAACTATGTAAACATATATTTATTATTTTATTAGTATGTTTTTATTTATACATATTGATATAGTTTTGTTCATTTATGCTTATTGTATTATTTTTACACGCTGTTTCTACGTGTTAGCAAATGAAATAAGCAGTACTTTCGTGCTCTTTTGCCTGAATGTATTTCTTTTTTCATAAGTACAGGGTTGTCACGGAGCAACCTTGGTAAGCGTGATTTAACAAAAAAAAAACGACTCGAGCGGCTGTTATACCACGCCATGTTACCGGGGTTTTTTTGCGTTAGGAAATCATCAAATAACTTCGAGTGGAGTGTCAGACTTGTACTGACTAAAATCCACCCTTGTTCCTTGTTGTTCCTCTAAGGCGCGCGTGATACACGAACGCGCTGTCGACACGGCCTGTCGTCAATAAACGGACAGACAGTGAGCTATCCATTGCTCACCTTCCACAGGCCCGCATCTACGGTAGCCGGGAGTCGTCTCGCGGCGCCCGACGCCCGGGGCATTTTGTTATACCTCAGCCCCGAAACATAATTAAAAAAAGAAGGAACATGGGTGGGTTCTAGTCAGGAAAACTCTAAAATTCCCCCCCCCCCCCCCCGCTACACCCAGAGCGGAGGAAGTTATTTGAAGATTTCCTAGATGCAAATTAAAGTTGTCATGTAACTAAATATATATACTTGCCCGGATTTGAACTTACAACCTAGGCCTCCGTCTGTCCATCGAGCGTGAAGTTAATCACATTGCCTCAAAGCAAGGGCATCTATACATGACCGGCCATTATTTAGATAGTATAAAGCTGGTTCACACGCAAGCGCCGCCGTCCGGAACGAGCGACGAACCGACATCACGATGGACCGTGTGGAGCGCCCATTATTTTTGGGGTTAGAAGGATAAATCCAAATGTATACGTATATAGTTACAAAATAATACTATTATTCAGTCTATAGTACTGACAATGTATGCTTAGAGGTAAAATTATTCTATCCTTACAATTTAATAACAAAACAAAATGCATTCAAATCCTTACTAATATTATAAAAGAATAAGTGAGTTGGTGTGTATGTCACGTCTTCACGCCTTAGTGGCTAAACCGATTTTGATGATTTTTGGTACCGAGTTAGTTGGGACCCTGAAGACGGCATAGACTATTATATATTTGTTGAAGTGTGAAATGAAAGAGGGAAGAAAGGGGAAAACTTAGCTTTGCTATTACAATCAATAAGGCGCAAGACCGAAAACTACAGGAGGCAGGTACCTGAAAATCAGGAAAGAAGAACTGTGTTACCCCGAATTTAACGCGAGCAAAGCCGCGGGAAATAGCTAATTATACATAAAAAATGCTAACATCATCAAATTGACATTGACAATGAAATAAGGTTACCAGCATAAAAAATATATACTGAAGCATGTTTTTTATATAAAACAACCTATTTTTGATACTTGCATCTGTCCCGAATAAAACCTCAATTATGGTGACCGCAGTTAATGTAAGGAATGCCACTATAGGACGAACCGAACAAACGATTCATTGCAAATCATTTGGGCTTCCGTCTGCCCATCTTAGACTTTTAGAAATAGCTGTTTTTGTGGGATGTGGGCGCCCCTGCTGGGAAGTAGAAATATAAAATGTCCATTGGATTGAAAAAGCCGCTTAAACGTCAGCTTTTGTTTTTTTTTATAGTCCCTGTTAAAAAGACGCACAATAGATTTCAGTCCTGAAAACTATTTAAGGCGACGTTATTCAAAATTTTGACTGTTTTCAAACCTTTGGAAATTCCTAAATATCCCAAAAATTCAAGTGCGAGTCTTGCATATTAAGGATTCTGTCTGTCAAGACTATTTAGCTCGGGAACGCGTGAATGTATTGAGTTGAAATTAAAACCATATATTTAAGTCGGTTCACATTTAAGGTAAAAGCTCGCGAACACTTACGTAAGAAGTTGGCAGACTCATCTCAAAATAAAAAGTTGTCAGTTTTTCATCATATTTAGTAGTTTTTACATCTCTTTACTTTTGTATATTTCTCTATGTATAAATGTATTTATTATTAATAAAATTAACATTTCCTGTCACATTACACCTACTATGTCTTTGTCTCTGCATCACCCTAAGGTTGATTGGTAGAAAATGCCCAAGGCATTAAGTCCGCCTTTGTACAATGTTTTTGTTACTTGTGCATGAAGTTTTAATAAATAAATAAATATATTTAACTCTTTAGTCCCTTAGAGTTATGGAAAAATCATATCTCTAAATCCACGCAGTCAAAAGACAGGCCGTTTATGTCGCAAGTTTGTACGGAACCCACGGTGTGAAAATCCGACTCGCACTTGCCCGTTTTTTTTTGTTGCCCTAGATTTTAGTAAACCTTACTTAATAAGATGAATGTTAAAACCAAACCATAGTTGACCCGTTTCTTATATCATCCATCAGTTCTAATTATTAACAAACTTATTCCCTTTGCTTGCGTAGAAAATTGGCTGAGCGATTGACTGCTGCGCTACGTGTCGCGGGTTCGATTCCAGTTTAGATGTGTTCTAGAGTTTCAAACTGCTTGTTTAACTGCTACTTAATGGGTCTTTCGAATGATTTTGATAAAAAAAAAACAAGAAGTTGTTGCAAAGACAGTCGTTAGCGAAAGTAGTTTTATTTCTCTTAATATACAGCGATCGAGGGAAAAGGGATAGGAACAAACGGGCCAATCACAACAAGCTATCGCGTCATTTAGCTGTGTTGTGATTGGCTTGCGATGATGCGACCGAATTCCGTTCGGATATCCATCCCAAACAATTCCCAAACGGAACAAATATTTGTATGGCCTACAAATAGTTGTTTCGGGTCTGTTTGTGTGTGAGTTTAAATGTTTGTAAACGCACCCACGATACAGGAGTAATTCTCAGTGTGGAACAAAGTTTGAAAAAAAAATGTATTAATTCTGTTTATACACAATGTGTGTGACAAACATCAAAATCCGTAGTTTGTTGCAAGCTATCACTAACTTAAAAATAAATTAAACTGATCTTTATTACCACGTAATTTTATAAAGTATTCGCACAATTTCCCCTCACATTCTTTTTTACGGTCTATTAATTATAAAAAAAAACAAATCCCGGGACGTTCCTGCCTCATGGTCACACTACACTATCTAAAGAATGCTACCTCAAGTCGAAACATAAATGTATAATTGCAAATCATTTCAAGACCATTATAAACTTCCGAGTTTCTACTGTGTATTGTGGAAATACGAAAACTTTTAAGGAAGAATGTTTAATTGCCTTGTCGGACGAGTAGGTCGCAAGCGCAACTGCTGAGCATGAAGTTCTGCAATCGATTCCCGGGTCGGACAAAGTATTATTGGGTTTTTGGAACGAAGTACCTTATCGCGCGTTGCGAAAGGGGGCTAGACTACCAAGGAAAGAAAATATAAGTTACTAGCTCTTGCCCGCGGCTTCGCTCGCGTTAAATTCGGGGTAACACAGTGCCCCTTTCCTGATTTGCAGGTACCTGCTATTTGTAGGTTTTGCTATTGCGCCTTATTTATTGTAATAGCAAAGCTAAGTTTTCCCTTTTCTTCCCCTTTTTCCCTCATAACCTTTGACCGTCTATAGGGCCCCGACTATCTCTCTACCAAAAGTCATCCAAATCGATTTAGCCATATGGGCGTGAAAACGTAACAAACAAACTTACTTTCGTTTTTGTAATATTAGTAGTCTCTAGCTAGACGTACTGATCAGCAATCTATATTACTAGCTGTTCCCCACGGTTTCACCCGCGCTGCTCAGCACCTGTTGGTCGTAGCGTGATGTTATATAGCCTATAACCTTCCTCAAGAAATGGACTATCCAACACTAAAAGAATTTTTCAATTTCAACCAGTAGTCCCTGAGATTAGCGCGTTCAAACAAACAAACTCTTCAGCTTTATAATATTAGTATAGATGGGCAACCATTCTTTACAAAAATCTAGGCTAGGGGTAGATCGTGGTCTAGATTAATGCCTTCGTTGGTGGCTGTCCAAGATTAGTTTTATTGACCGGTATAGGGAAAGGTCAAACGAAACCTGAAACAATTACTTTGGCATCAATAGTTTGACAAACGAATTGGTGATTGCGATCGTAATTTGTTTTTTTATTGATAAAGACGCTGGGCGCGTTTACAAACATTTAAACTCACATACACAAACAGCCAGACCCGAAACAACTATCTGTAGGCCATAAATATTAGTTCCGTGCGTTGGTCGAACCCGTAACACGCAGCGCAGAAGTCGATCCGTCAGCCACAATACAACAAAGTCATCCACGAAGGGTTTCGTTTTTTTTCCTTTTGACGTACGGACCCCTTTTATTTTTTTCGGGTGGGAAATCATCAAATAACTCGACATGAGCGGGCATGTCAGACTTTTACTGACTAAAACCCACTCATGTTCTTTCTATTGCCCTTTACGTTCCGGGCCGCGGTATCTCTTTCGAACAACCCGCAACCCCGGCAGGCGGTGGCTCTGGCAAGCCCCACTGCTTCGCTGACATCTCTTTGAGGCGCGCGTGAAACACGAACGCGCCGTCGACACGGCCTGTCGTCAATAGACGGACGGACGGTGAGCTAACGTACGGATCCCTAAACATTACTTTTTCTTATAATTTATTACGTCAATCCAACATTCACGCGCCGCTAACTTAAAGTTTTACTATTGTTTTTTGGGATGCGTAAATTCACAATAGGCAAAGAAATATGTTTTTTTTGCACGGTCTTAGAACCAGCGGTAGGTACGTCAAGGATCATAACCGCTACTAAACGAACCTTGGCCACGAATATTGACTATTTTTCTACACTTGCACATAATTTCTAATATAATGTATAGCTCTTTTAACGCAAAAACTAACATTTGTGTATAATATCGTAGTATTTCATTCAAGATAGTGAAACTCCCGGAAATGAGTTAGACTATACGGTTCAAGTAACATAATATAAAGCGCCTTTATTAGTGTGCGGGCTGCAGTAAGGGCCTTTAGTACTGTAGTGTGCAGTCACTGTTTAAAACAATGAGCTTTAACTTTAGAATAAATTAGTTTTTATTTATTCTGTGGTTTGAAGTAACGTGTGTGGATCGTTGCTAGTAAAATCTGCATTTATTCTAGTATTGTTTTTCATAAATTATAATTTAACAATATTTTTGCCTACAAATGCAATATAAAAATTGACTAACTGACTTCAAATTAACGAGGAAGGTCTTAAATGAAATTGGTTAAATAGGATAGAATATATAATAGAATAGATTTTTATTTTCTCTCAAAAAGGTACATTCTTTGATTCATGTCATATTATGTCAAATCAGATTTGTATCCTTTGTGAGAGCTGGAGTCTATACTGGGTTCGGGACCAGTATGACAGATCTCCAGGCTTTCACCCTCTAAACAATACTATTAAGTACTAATTTGAACACATCAAGGCCTTCACGTGCAGAGAGGAATATTTAATAAAACTAAAATAGTTAAACTAAGCAACATAGAAAAAAAAAACTGAGAGTGTGTAGTGAATGGTGTGTTTGTGGGTTGTGTATGTGATATGAAATACATTTAGCCCTGTCAGAATACCAGCGCTGTGTTATTTTAAACCTAAAATATCGCAGCTTATGCTGAGACAGGGACCTTTTTGGCCTCGCACAGACAATAACCTTGTCTGTACTATTTTATTTCATTTTTTTTTGTTGTTTTACTTGTTTTGTGCGAGTCTCAAATAAAAGTTTTTCTTTCTTTCTTTTCCTATTAAACAAAACGATGATTCAAATTGATTTAAAGGTTGAATAATTTTACGCTTATCAGGTCAAAATATTGCAAAAACAAATGAAAAAAGTCAGCCATTTTGATCGTAAAAAAACATAAAAGGATTGCACTGTATCAGGTGCTACATCCCTTCCGCGAAATAAAAATATATTAGCGGTGAAAAGGTTATCTATGTTGTTTACCCCGGTTATGGAAATGTGGTGATTACTGCAAAGGCTTTTGTTGTTTTAGGATTCCGTGCCTTAAACGGTATATAACGTAACTCATAACAGGCGCCATTTTGTGTTGTGTATGTTACCCTTGTAATAGAGGACGATTTCTGCTAATACCGCAATTAATGTGTGAAATTGAAGACATACGTAAAAAACCGGCCAAGAGCGTGTCAGACTCGCGCCCCGAGGGTTCCGTACATCAGAGGGGCCTGCCAGGGACTCTGCCTGTCGGGGTTGAAGGTTGTTCGAAAGAGATACCGCGGTACCGGAACGTAAACGGCAATAGAAGGAACATGGGTGGGTTTTAGTCAGTACATGTCTGACACTCCTCCCCGTTCCGCCCAGAGCGGGGAAGTTTTTTGATGATTTACCACCCCAAAAAAAGGATTCCGTACATACTTGCGACATCATTATCATTTTCCTGCCCTTGTCCCATTCTATTTGAGGTCGGCGCAACACGTTTTCTTCTTCCATTCTCCCCTACCAGACGTCACGGCATCATTTACTCCTTTCTCCTTCATAAATCATTCCTTACACAATCCATCCATCTTTTCTTTGGCCTTCCTCTCGCTCTCCGTCCATCAACATTCAGATCCATCACTTTTTAGTCACATGTGCTAAAAGAGTGTCACATGCTTGGGACATAAATAGCCATGTTTTGACTGTGTAGACTGGGGGTTATTTTTTTCATCATACAAAGAGATCATAGATTTGAGTATATGGTTTTAATTTCAACTCGATACCTCCATGCGTTCCCGAGATAAAGAGTCTTGACAGACAGACAAACAATAGAGTGATTCTAAAAACTTAAAAGTGGAAAATAACATTATTTTCGGAAGTCGGTGACATTTGTTGGTTTCGTTAACTATTTTGCTACCGACTTCCGGATATAAAGATCTTTTCACTTTTTAGTTTTTGGAAGTCGGTTTTATTTTTACAAAAAAGTTTTAAATATCAGCATTTTTGGTTATGGTATTATGATATATGTATTATCTCTTATTTTTTATCGAGTATTCATTTTCCATTGTTACTAAAACATTAGCAGATCATCCATATAGACATAGAGAAAAAATATATATTATAGACGATAACTCATAAACTACCATAGCTATATAAATAATATCATCAAAATCGGTTCACCCAGGCAAAAGTTATGAGGTAACAAACATACAGTCGAATTGATAACCTCCTCCTTTTTTTGAAGTCTTTTAAAAAGGTTCTTGTTTTTCCGTTTTATTTTTGTTTGGTACGTCCAAACAAAAAAAAAAGTTCGTGCTCACAATAGGCCCTGGAGCCATTAGACCAACGAGTCATACTTAGTCTTAGCTCACTAATTATCCCAAGATACGGAACCCACAACCTTTGCATCCAGATCCCCACTTCCACCACAGAATCACCAGAGATGGCCTTCGTGATAATGAATTTCGGAGAGGCAGTTTATCTGTGGGCCGATCCAGCTTGTTTATCAGCATGTGCTGTAGACCGTCAGGTTGCAGCCATTCCTGGTAAGTAACCAACTGGTCAGTAGTATTGTTTCCGTGTTAGCTGGGGCAGTTTATAAGCGGTAGCGGTTTGTGTGGAGTTCTAATTGGGTAGTTGACACCATTAACCAATAATTTAAAAACACATTTTTTCTGAAAGAACACCTTATTCTAGGCCTGAGAACTCCATTCATTTCAAAATAACTTAAAAATTCGATTTTTAGTTGCTTTTAAATCAATAAATAGTTGCATCATTGACTTGATCACTTAGTGACGTCATCGGTTGCGAGTCTCATACAAAATCTATGGGGGAAGCGCGTTTTGACAGCTCATAAAAAGTATATCAATTGATTGGTGGTGTCAACTACCCTATTACGAAGACGTAAATGAGTTGTCTTCGTTTTGTTTTTTGCTTGAGGCATATTCATATTTTTAGGTACAAAATTAATATTTTTTTTTCGGTTGGAAAAACATCAAATAATTTCCCCCGCTCTGAGCGGAGCGAAGGGAAGTGTCAGACTTGTACTGACTAAAACCCACCCATGTTCCTTCTATTGCCCTTTACGTACCGGGGCCGCGGTATTTCTTTCGAACAACCCGCAACCCCGGCAGGCAGTGCCCTCGGCGGGTCCCTCTGCTTTGCTGACATCTCTTTGAGGCGCGTGGAACACGAACACAACGTTTCACCGCCCTGTCGTCACTAGACGGAAGTACGGTGAGCTACCCGTTGCTCACCGTCTACAGACCCACAACATTAATGACAACACGGTTGGCGCAGTGGCTGACCGATCGGCTGCCGCGATGCGTGTCGCGGGTTCGATCCCCGCACGGAACAAATATTTGTATGGCCTACAGATAGTTGTTCCGGGTCTGGCTGTTTGTGTATGTGAGTTTATATGTTTGTAAACGCGCCCACGATACAGGAGAAGTTCCTAGTGTGGGGCAAAGTTTTTTTTTTTAGAGAATAAAAGTATATATATACCTATATAACTTTTTTTGTTGGGGTGGGATACCATCAAATCACTTCCCCCGCTCTGGGTGGAGCGGGGGAGGAGTGTCAGTCTTTTACCGACTTACTGACTAAAACCCACCCATGTGCCTTCTATTGCCCTTTACGTTCCGGGGCCGCGGTATCTTTTTAGAACAACCCGCAACCCCGGTAGGATTTATATAATTATAACACTAGCTTTTGCCCGCGGCTTCGCTCGCGTTAAATTCGGGGTAACACAGTTCCCCTTACGCGTTATTGATTTGTAATAGAAACGCTAAGTTTTCCCTTTTTCTCCCTCACATCCCACTTTAAAAAAAAATGCCGATCTCCGTCTCCTGGTTCCCAACTATCTTAAAGCGTGAAGAGATAACAAACAAACAAACTCACTTTCGCTTTTATAATATTAGTAAGGACTTCCATATGGTTTCTTCTTAACCCTCTACAGCTTATGTCTTCCACCACGTTCACAGTTAACGTTTAACCCGGCGGCGGCTGGACCGATAAGGCTCTTCCCTGTATTTATGTGAGAGCGAGCCACTGCGGTACCGCCAGTAAATCTGCGCATGCGACCCGCCTTATGTGGCCGAATAAATTAACTGTTCTCTTTCTATTAAACTTGGAATTCCGAAAAGTTTGGCTTATAATAATACCTTTTTAGGTATGTAATACTTTGCAGAAGCTCGTGGGGGTCTTTAGGTTAAGCCGCGCTTGCCTAGGTTGGTCTGTGGATGGGTAACCACTCGTTATTTTTGTCTTATTCTTGTATAGATTCTTTTTACCAATTCTTCGATTGTTAACTTTTTATTTTACGTTTTGTAAAGTATGCAATGACTTATTGTCGTCCCTACGCTGTCCTATCATACTTAAGTATTAACGCTGTAACAACAACATTGTGAAACCAAATGATTTTAAACAGTAACCATGGAGTTCCTTGCCGGTTCTTCTCCATAGGAAACGACCAACCCGAACCGTCTACCTTTTCTCGACGTTTTATACGTTTTTTAAATAAAATGATTTTGATTTTGGTTATATGTATACCGAGTTTCTTCCGTGCTACGGAAAGCACGTTAAGCCGTTGGTCCCGGCTGTCATTGGTAGATCTTTGACAGTCGTTACAGATAGTCAGTGTCCCGAAAGTCTGACAACCAGTCTTACCAAGGGGCATCGTATTACCCAGTACTGACTGGGTTGTGGAGGTCAGATAGGCAGTCGCTCCATGTAAAATACTGGTATTCAGCTGCATCTGGTTAGACTGGAAACCGACCACAACATAGTTGGTAAAAGGCTGATGATGATGAGCTGATGAATACGAATAATGAAGGCACTGTTTGTGTTGACGTTGCATTGCGTGTTTAATGCCCGCACGGAACAAATATTTGTATGGTCTATAGATAGATGTTCCGGGTCTGGCTGTTTGTGTATGTTAAATGTTTGTAAACACGCCCACAATAAATGAGAAATTCCTAGTGTCGGGCAACGTTCCAAAAAAAACTTTCAATGGGACACTGGAGAATTGGAGATGTACATAAGTAAATTTTTTTTTAAGTCAGAAAGAGGCCAGAAAAGGAAAAACTTATTTTTAATTTGCTATTACAATAAATAAGGCGCAAGGGCAAAAACAGGTAGGTAAAGGCAAATCACTAAAGGGGAACTGTGTTACCCCGAATTTAACGCGAGCGAAGTTGTGGGCAAAAAGCTAGTCTATTCACTATCACTTTATAATGAAATCAATCAATCAATGTAGTCGCAAGTTTGTACGGAAACTTACGATGCGCGAGTTTGAATCGAATTTGATCGGTTTTTTAACTAGAATATTCTTTGATTATAATAACAATAGATACAATATGTTTTGGACTTAACCTCGGTAAGCCTCACTCATCACAAAACCCAACTGCGGTGACATCAAACCCTTGTGACGACGTAACAGCCAGACGCTACATAGTTTATTCCGCACACGTCAGATGGCGCTTTTGCACGCCACCGGATGTCATGCGTGTGCGCACCACGAAACGACTACATTATCGAGCACTGACCTATTTTTATGGCGTGATTTTAGTTTATTTCGTATTTACATAAAAAGAGCCATCCAACTATTTTTTAATGAATGAGTGGCTTCTCACTGTAAGAGAAGATGGATGGATTGTGTAAAGAATGATATGAAGGAGAAAGGAGTAAATGATGCCGTGACGTTTTATGGGGAGAATAAATAAATAAAATAAATAACAAATATCTTGGGACAACTCACACACGGCTGTATGATCCCAAGCTAAGCAGAGCTTGTGTTATG
The DNA here is from genome assembly GCA_958449745.1 of Ochropleura leucogaster. Lineage (NCBI taxonomy): Eukaryota > Metazoa > Arthropoda > Insecta > Lepidoptera > Noctuidae > Ochropleura > Ochropleura leucogaster. Next base: position 2,537,819 of record OY288227.1, read on the forward strand.
GTAACCAGACAACTGATATACATACTTATATAATTTATAGATACATACATATTATAGATAAATCACACCTAGACACAGAACAAATAATCATGCTCATCACACAAAGTTTGTCCTGGGTGGGAATCAAACCCACGATCTCCGGCTCAGCAGTCAGGGCCACTAACCACTAGACCAAGAGGCTCGTCGCATGGAAGAAGAAAACGTGTTGCGCCGACACCAAATAGAATGGGCCAAGGGCAGGAAAATTATGATGATGAGTGGCTTCTTGCTGTATAACCTGAGGTTGTCGTTTGGTCAATCGGGCAATTTCTGTGCATGCCTTGAGATTAAGACCTTCAGCCAGGGCAAAAACCTTAAAGTTAAGCGACTACACGCTAAAGGCATCTCCTGTGGGTACGAGCCTCGGATTAGGACATAATCCTGTATGTTACTAGCTATGCCCGGCGATTTCACCTGCTATTCAGACAACCACCCAGTTTGGGGTTTTAAAGATAGTAGCCGATTCTTAGACTTACTGAATACTTATGTATAAAAAATACATAAGAATCGGTCCAGCTGTTTCGGAGGAGTATGGGAACGAAAATTGTGACACGAGAATTTTATATATTAGAAGATAATCCTTACTAATATTATATAAGCGAAAGTGAGTTTGTTTGTTACGTTTTCACGCCTAAATGGTCAAACCGATTTTGATGAATTTTGGTACAGAGATAAGGAAAAAACGGATCTCTTATAAAATCACGTTGTTGTCCGCTGGCTGTTTATCACACCTTGTATATACTAACCACGACGGAGTAAAAGTCCTAACTGACCCAGACGACACACGACATTTGTAAAGAAAATCTCGTTGCGGCGTGCCTCTTATGTGCCTGCGCCTCGACTGTTGATCTAGTGGGCGACGCGCCTAATATGCCCGCGCCTCGACTGCGCCTCGACTGTTGGTCGTGTGGGCGACGCGCCTAACTGACCCAGACGACACTCGTTTTATCGTAGTGTGTCCATTTTCAGCTCACGTGTTCACACTTGCCTCTCTTAATGTATGTCGAGATCTGTAGGCCTACTATGACATCTTAAAGCAGAACTTATTCCACTGAGTGTAAGAGATGGTGCTAGACACCCTGTATAGCTCTGTCCCTTTCCCTCAGCGGAATAAGTTCTGCTTTAACACGTCATGGTAGGGTAGCTGTTCATAAACAAACGTGTAACATACTAATAAGATCTAGGCACTCAATCCGATCGCTTACATACATATAACCGCGAATCATCGCGCCAGCGATCTCTAAAGAGTAACGTAGAGTTATACACCTCATCATCTGCCTAGCCTTTTCCTAATTACGTTGGAGTCGGCTTCCAGTCTAACCCGATGCAGCTGAATATCAGTATTTTACATGGAGCGACTGCCTATCTGACCTCCACAACCCAGTAAGTACTGGGTAATGCGATACCCTTTGGTAAGACAGGTTGTCAGACTTTCGGGACACTGACTATCTCTAACGACTGTCAAAGATCTACAAATGACAGCCGAGACCAACGGCTTAACGTGCTTTCCGAGGCACGGAGGAAACTCGGTATGTAACGGGTGGTGTAATCTTGACCTTGTCCGTGCAGCAGGCAAATCCACGACCTATTTTTCGCAATTTTAATTTGTATCGGCCATTTAAATCTTGTACAAAATAAGTTCACAATACATTCATTTAGTCGGAAAAAATAGACGCGTGAAGTAATCGAGCTGAATTTAAAAGCAGATATTCAAGACTTTATGCAGTGAAAAAATCAACCCTCTAAGTAGCAGTCTGCAGTCTGCAGTCAAAAGATATGGCCGTTTATGTTGCAAGTAATTTTTTTAAACCCACACTAGGAAATTCTCCTGTATCGTGGGGCGTTTACAAACATTTAAACTTACATACACAAACAGCCAGACCCGAAACAACTATTTGTAGACCATGCAAATATTTGGTCAGTGCGGGAATCGAAACCGCGACACGCAGCGCGGTAGTCAATCGTTCAGCCACTGCGCCAACGGTGCCGTCAAGTTTGTACAGAATCCTCGGTACGCGACTCGCTTTGGTTTGTCGTTTTTATAAATGGTGACACGGAATCCTTCCTGTCCTACACAGACTTGGCCGGTTTTTTCTTGTGACTCGTGCCCCCCTTTTGAGTAATAAATGTTAGAATAACGTCATAGCTTCCCGGACGAGACACATCTGGGCCAAGTATGCAGGTGACCACCTTACTTGACCATATGTGGGCACGTACAGTCAGCAATACAGATAAATAACCAGGTTAGTCAGTGTAAAATTTTCTTTAAAAAACTATGGCTGTTTTCGAATAACGTTATTTTTTTATTTGATAGAAAACAAACAGAAGGGTTATCCTGACATCTTATAGCAGTTCTTATTCCTGTATGAGAAAGAGATGGTGTTAGACACCTTGTATAGCTCTGTCTCCTTCCCTCAGTGCAATAAGTTCTGTTTTAAGACGTCACGGTAAGGCAGCAGCTCTATAAATATTTTAAATTTGAGTTTAATACGCAGGGGCGGATGGATCTATAGAATGGCTTTTCGGCTGTAACTTAGGGCCCCTTGAGGGTGAAGAGGCCCCCAGTCACCATTTAAGACTATAGACAATTGTGACTGAGACTGCCGCGGTAATGCTATTGCATAGCATTTTTCATCAACTTATGCAATAAATACAAAAAAACTTAAGCAATAAATTAAAAAAAAACTAAATGTAATACCTATTTAAAAAGTACTTCCAATGAAATAAAATCGCAAACAGAAAAAAAAGGACACCTTGGGTTTGATCCAACGTATTGTAGTTTAACTATCCGATTCTCTACCAAACACGCTAATAGAACATTCGAATCGTCATTAAAATAACTGACCGTATTCGTAATGTTAGGCGTCTTCGTTACGAAATTTCTGGATTCGGTTTCCACGCTTAAGGCCCGCGATAGAAGCTATGCAATAGCTTAAAAACAAACACTGTAATTTCACAGGTATACAACTCTACCATAGGCAAAATTACCAAACACCAAATTACTAAAAACCTGGGCTACATTATATTGGAAATGCGTTTTATTTCTCGTCATATCATTATCGAAAACAGTTTTTTCACATAAAGGGTAATTACTTGGTTAATTAAGCAGGCCCCCACATAGAATTAGGCCTTCCAGGGCCCCACAAACTCACGGCCCGCCTCTGTTAATACGTCTATCGGTTTTTAAGAAAAAAAAACAACTGCATCTGAAGAACCTGCTCGTTTATCACTTTTGCTGACTGTAGATAAAACAGGTATCGAACCCGTTCCCACTGGGGTAATGACAAAATTATATTTTTTACATAGTTGTCCGTTTTTAATGGAAGCCATTTGCATCGGAATTGGATATTAGTGTATGGGAAAATGGTGCGGTGAAATATTGGAGTATGCATCTTTATTAGTTTCGGGAGATTCCTGCACATAATCGGGACACGGTGGAGCACACTGTGGTGGTCTGCCCAGCTTGGATGGAGCACCGGTCTGTCCTCGTAGAGGCGATTGGTATCCATGGTCCGGAGGGAGAAGGAATGGGAAACGTTCACCTCCTTCTGCAAGCAGTCATGCTAGCTAAAGAGGTAGCCGGACGTTTCAGGGAGAGAACGTTGGGTGGCCGCGAGACGACTCCCGGCCACCGTAAAGGTGGGCCTCTGGACGGTGAGCAATAGGTAGGTCACCGTCCGTCCGTCTATTGACGACAGGCCGTGTTGACAGCGCGTTAGTGTACCACGCGCGCCTCAAAGAGATGTCAGCAAAGTGGAGGGGCCTGCAGGGCCACCGCCTGCCGGGTTAACGGTTTGTTCGAAAGAGATACCGCTGGCCCGGAACATAAAGGGTATTAAAGGAATATAGGCTAGTACAAATCTGACACTCCTCCCGCTCCGCCCAGAGCGGGGGAAGTTATTTATGCTTTCACTTTTGCAAAAAAAGGGTTGTAAAACTTTTACTAGTTTCGGGACATTTCTGCCCATAATCGGGAGGGGTGACACGGTGGAGCACACTGTGGCGGTCTGCCCAGCTTGGATGGAGCACCGCTGTGTCGGGCGATTAGCCGCGGCGATATCTCGCGCCCGGTCCTGGTTCAGCTCATGGTCGGGAACGAGAGGGAATGAGAAGCCATCTCCTCCTTCTGCAAAGCAGTTATGCTAGCAAAGAAGATGGCCGGTCGTTTCAGGGAGAGAACCTCAAACCAACCCAGCCGCCGCGGCTGATACCTCGGGCGTTGGATGGCCGCAAGACGACTACCGGCCACCGTAGATGCTGACAAGCCGTGCCGTCGGCACGATTGTATTCCACGCGCCCCTCAAACAGCGAAAAAAGGAACAAGGATTGGTTTTATTCAGTAAAACTCTGACACTTTCCCCACTTCGCCTAGAATAGGACAGTTATTTGATGATTTGGGAAATGCCCGGTAGAAGGCAATAAGCTAGCCCCTTATTACACCTCTGCTAACACCGCCTGGAATTACTGGCGCGATATTACCTTATGTCCATCTATAACGTTCGGCTTAGCTCTATAGCAGTAACTTCATATATTGTATATCCTTACATACATATTATAAAAACGAAAGTGAGTTTGTTTGTTTGTCTGTTACGTCTTCACGCTTGGCTAAACCGTATTTGATTAATTTTGGTACAGAGATAGTTGGGACCCTGGAAACGGACATAGGCGTTTTTAAAAAAAGTCGGATATGAGGGAGAAAGAGGAAAGAAAAGGGAAAACTTAGCTTTGCTATTACAATCAATAAGGCGCAAGGCGTATTAAAGGCGTATTACCCCAAATTTAACGCAAACAAAGCTGCGGGCAAAAGCTAGACATAATATAAACGACAGCAAGGGACCCACAGATGTAGCGTTCAATTTAGGTAACCCTAATCAATATAGTCTGTCTCCATAACCTAGATATAAGGGCGCGTACCAAATAGAATATTGAGTCCTATAGGCCTACTATGACATCTTGAAGCAGAACTTATTCCACTGAGTGAAAGAGATGGTGCTAGACAGACACCCTGTATAGCTCTGTCTCTTTCCCTCAGCGGAATAAGTTCTGCTTTAACACGTCATGGTAGGGTAGCTAATGTCGAAATACCAACAAAAAATTGTACGACATATTTTATTTCTATGATTATTAATAAGATAGGGTAGGTCTGAAAATAATGTGACATGTGTCGTTAGATGAATTATTGAATATTTAGAGGAGGTCCTGGCTAAATAATAATACCTAGAAGCCGCCGTGATAATGGTGGCCGCTTATCACTTTGGGCCATGGGTATATAAAAAAGCTTGAGAGGGACACCCGGATAGAACGAATTTATTTTTAATAATGTACAAAAAACCTGTATACACTCAACAAAAATAATCGTCGCGACACCACTCTGTTCAATGCGAAATAGAAAGACGAAACGAAAATATCTGGCTTGCTTTCTTTGAGAGGGAGACAGACAGAGAAACACGCGCACGCCGCACGCCTTACAACCATAGCAAAAAATGTCGTTACAACTTTGGGTCTAAATTTTTTCTAACCTAACCTAACGCCCTTTCGCAACGCGCGATAAGGAGCTTCATTCCAATAGATTTCGACCGATTCTCAGACCTACCAAATCCTTATCCTTACTTATATACTTATATTATAAAAGCGAAAGTGAGTTTGTTTGTTACCTCTTCACGACACAGTATAACATCTTTACGCCTAAATGGCCAAACTGATTTTGATGAATTTTGGTACAGAGATAGTTGAAAACCAGGATATTTTTTTGAAAAAAGTGGGATGTGAGGGAGAAAAAGGGAAGAAAAGAGAAAACTTAGCGTTGCTATTACAAATCAATAAGGCACAAGGGGAACTGTGTTACCCCGAATTTACCGCGAGCGAAGCCGCGGGCAAAAGCTAGTATACATATAAAATTTTGTAATATCGGTCAAGCCGTTTCGGAGCAGTGTGGCAACTAAACTTGTGACCGGAGAATTTTAAATAATAGATAGTTTTTAAGGCCATTATCCAGGGTCCCAACTATCTCTGTGCCAAAATTCATCAAAATCAGTTTGGCCATTTAGGCGTGAAGACGAAACATACAAACTCACTTTCGCTTTAATAATATAGGAACAAAATTCATACTCACGGCTTTCTTCTCGACATTTTGCTTATTCTATACTATAAAAATATACACGAAGAAGCAAGATATTGAAAGTAACATTACCATATGAAAGCATAGTGACATAAATTGTAATATTCGGATATAGAGCGGGTAGTTTATGAGCAGAAAAAGGCACAGCCCTTACGTGACGGTACTTTAGTGTTAGTGATGGGAAAAATATCGATGATTTTGGCTGTCGATATATTATAGTTTCGGTTTTATTTGTAAATTAACTCAAATGATAATGTTATGGAGCGCAGTGATTTCTTATTTGACTGCTGTGCTGCGTGTACTGACGACACGGTTGGCGCAGTGGCTGAGCGATCGACTGCTGCGCTACGTGTCGTGGTATCGATCCCCGCACGGAACAAATATTTGTATGACCTACACGTAGTTGTTCCGGGTCTGGCTGTTTATGTATGTGAGTTTAAATGTTTGTAAATGCACCAACGATACAAGAGTAATTCCTAGAGTAGAGCAACGTTTTAAAAAAAAAACAAAAAAACCTGTTTAGGTACTTGTCTTTTTAGCTGACGCAATTAATCTGTAGTTGTCGTAAATCGAGTGAAGTATAAAACTAAAACGTGTATTTTAACATTGTGATTTCCTAAGAGAAACCTTAAGACCTAATTTCCCTAAGGTATACCAAGCTCTAAGTCTAGAAACTAGATGCTTCTTGATTTGCTAGATTGTTTTCTAATAAGATGTAGTTTTATAGTGGCATTAGAAGCTGGTTTTAAGATGTCAGGTTCATCTAATGTTGACTATGAAATAAACATGTTTAAGTGTGATATTTTTTTTGGTAACTAGCTCGCGCTCGCGGCTTCGCCCGCGTTGTATCGAAAAAAAGTATCCAATGTGTTATTTCAGACTATAATCTACGTCTGTGGCTTATTTCATCAAGATCACTTCAGCCGTTTTGACGTGTAAGAGTATAAAACATCTATACATTCTACTACAAACATTCGCATTTATAATAAAAGTAGGACAATATTTTTTCTAACTTAATTTTTTGCGGATGGGCATCATCAAATAACTTTTTCCACTCTGCGAGGGACTGTCAGGCTTTTACTGACTAAACACCACCCATGTTCCTTCTTTTGCTTTTTATGTTTATTTATTTATTTAAACTATATGTACAAAATAGTGGTACATAGGCGGACTTAATGCTATAAGGCATTCTCTACTAGTACCCTTAGTAGAAACCTTTGGGTAAAATACGACAACATTGTGATAGGGTACAAAAATTATTTATGTTCCGGGGCCGCGGTATCTCTTTCGACCAACTCGCATCCTCCGGAGGCGGTGGCCCTGGCAGGCCCCTCTGCTCTGTTGACATATACTCTATAAAAGAATATTAAGTCTTGCAAGCAATGAAAATAATAAAATATTTTTTGTCGATATTTTTTTTAAGAAGTCACATCCCTACCAATCCTTTTACGGTCACCACTTTCATATAGTAAACTAAACTATTATGAAATTACGTGACCACATGTAGGTAGACTTAATTGTTTCATATGTTTGCCAATTATGAGCCTATTTATGCACGAGTGATTATGTTATTTCCGTATAGCGTTGTTAAGGGCTCTTCCCTTTTCTCATGAATACAGAAACATGGTTTACCAGGTAAAAACAAGTGCGAGTCAGGCTTGCGCACCGAGTTCCGTACTAACTTGCGATATAAACGGCCATATCAAATTATAGTACTGCCAACGAGAAGCGATACGAAAGGTCATTAACCTAAAGTACAACTGTGGCGTTGACAATCTAATATTTAGCTCTTTCCATCTTGTGCCTTTGTCGTAATGTCTCGTTCTCCCGGCAAAAACATGACAACGTTAAGACGGGTTCGCCAACATTCGGGCGGCCATTTTAGATGGGGCTTTAGCATGGGTTTTGTTTACATTTGGTATCGCTTCTCGTTGGCCGTGCTATAGATTCATCTAATCCGACGTATTTTAGAATAATATTATAAAAGCGAAAGCGATTTTGATGAATTTTGGTATAGCGATAATTGGGGCTGTGTAGACGGATATAGGCTAACTTTAAAAAAAAAAAAGGGGAGAAGAAGAAGAAAGAAGAAGGGGGGAATGGGAAGCGGTCACCTCCTTCTGCGTAGCAGTAATGCTAGTGAAGGAGGAGGTCGGGCGTTTGAGGGAGAGAACCTCAAACTAACCCAGCCGCCGCGGGAGACGCCCCGGGCGCCGCGAAACGACTCCCGGCCACCGTAGATGCGGGTCTGTGGACGGTGAGCAATGGTTAGCTCACCGTCCGTCCGTCGATTGACGACAGGCCGTGTCGACGGCGCGTTCGTGTTTCACGCACGACTTAAAGAGATGTCAGCAAAGCAGAGGGGCTAGCCAGAGCCTCATGAGTGGGTTTTAGTCAGTAAAAGTCTGATACTTCCCCCCGCTCCGCCCTGAGCGGGGGATGTTATTTGATGATTTCCTACCCCAAAAAAGCTAGTGTATGTATAATTATAAATTTTAAAGGCATTTTTAAGGTTCTATACCTCAGAAAGAAAAAAAAACGGATCCCTTATGATCATTTTATCGTCCGTCTGTCTATCAACACCCTTTAGCTCGGGAACGCGCAGAGGTAATTAAAATCAAATACTCAAATCTGTGGTTGTATGATATTAGGAGCTAACGGCTAAATAATACCTGCTTGGGTTGATGTACTCACTAGTAGTAAGCATAGCGTGTAACTATTTGTACATTATGCATTAAATAAATAAATAAAACCTCTTTGTAGTAAAACCAACTCGTACAACACTTGACATAATTCTAAAATAGGCATAGCATGTGACATATCAGTCATCATAAACAACGCATTGTTTATGGTTTATTACTGGCCAGTTGTAACAAAAAAAAGTTGCCGCAACAAAAAAAAATAACACACTTTTAAAAGGGCCCGTTTTTCCTTGCCACTTAAGGGAGTTGCCAGTTATAAAAATGCATATGAGTCGGGTGTGACTAGCTGGACTGGTCCTATTACTATTAATAGCATTAATTAATTGTACGGCATGCTGGTAGTAAAAACTTACTATGTTTCAGTTGCTTGACAGCTTGTTAAATAGAGATATGGGTAATGGGAGCTGGGGGCTATTTAAAGAACAGTGGGTATATAGGTTATCTGCCTTGCTAGGGATGCACTAATACTTTATTGTAAACTAGCTTTTGCCCTCGGTTTTGCTAGCGTTAAATTTGGTATAACACAGTACCGGCTACCTGCAGTTTTCCCCCTTGCGCCTTATTGATTTGTAATAGCGACGCTAAGTTTTCTCTTTTCCTCCCTCGTTCTACCATATCCGATTTTTGAAAAATTGCCTAGTTCCGTCTCCTGGTTCCTAACTATCTCTGTACCAAAATTCATCAAAATCGGTTTAGCCATTAAAGCGTGAAGACGTAACAAACAAACAAACTCACTTTCACTTTTATAATATTAGTAAGGACTCTATGCGAAGATGTTTACATGTTTACGATAATATCTATGGTGCCTCGAATAATAAGTATTGCTTTAAGATACAGATGAAATTTCAAAAGTGAGGTTACATTCCGTACAACTTGCAACATCATATCTCCAAAGGAATTGGGTATACGGTTTTAATTGCAACTCAATACCTCCATACGTGCCCGAGTTTAAAGGTCTTGACAGACAGACAGACGGCCAACAAAGGGATCCTATAAAAGTACCGATTCTTTTCCTTTCGTTCAGAAACATTTTTTTAAGTACCATAATTCATTATGGAACTTAAAAAACGTTTCCGAACGATTTTTAACAGTACTGACAGGACGTTTTAATAATTTATAGCACTTTTAAATACACATAAGTATTTATAAATAACCAAGAAGGAGCTCGTGGCTAAATAATAGCAGCCGCTCGGTCGATCTTTAGGTTAAGCTGCCTCGGAAAGCACGTTAAGCCGTTGGTCCCGGCTGTCATTTGTAGACCTTTGACAGTCGTTACAGGTAGTCAGTGTACCGAAAGTCTGACACCAGTCTTACCAAGGGGTATCATCATTATCCAGTACTAACTGGGTTGTGGAGGTCAGATAGGCAGTCACTCCATGTAAAATACTGATATTCAGCTGCATCCGGTTAGAATGGAAGCCGACCCCAACATAGTTGGGAAAAGGCTAGACAGATGATGACTTATAAATAACTAAAAGATCATGCATTTCACAATCGTAGTTTTTTTTTTAATAATTGCAACTAAGATTTTATGTTAAAAAAGTAAAAAAAAGAATAGACCTGTCAATGTAATTTTAGCGCCAAAAAATAAAAAAGGTTTGAAGTCATAAACCCGTAACCTCTAAGGTCGTAAAAAGTATAGAGCCACTTAAAAACTTTAATATTTAGTCTTGTTAGTTTTAATAACGTAATTCTAAGTGCTCACGTCCGCCATTACAGCTGAAATCTAGCTTAAACGACTCTCAGCCATTCTTGACTCTAATATAATTGCTGTTAACCGTACTGAATGTTCCCAGTTTGGCTGTAATGGAGAAAATACTTAGGTTAAATATGTAGTACGACGTTGGTTTCAGTTTTATTATTAAGTACTAGCTTTCGCCCGCGGCTTCGCTCGCGTTAAATTCGGTAAAACACCAAGCAGACCTGCAGTTTTTGCTCTTGCGCCTGATTGATTTGTAATAGCAACGCTAAATTTTCCCTTTTCTTCCCTCGTTCTCACTCATATCCCACTTTTATAAATTAAAAATTAACCTATGTCCGTCTCCTGGTTCCCAACTATCTCTGTACCAAATTTCATCAAATCGGTGTAGCCATTAAAGCGTGAAGAGGTAACAAACAAACAAACTCACTTTCGCTTTTATAATATTAGTAAGGATTTTACTTAACTCAAAGCATTTTATTCAATTAGACCATTACCAGGCACTTTTGCAATAAACAAAAGCATGAAGCTACAGTCCCAGTCACAAGGCATAATAATTTCTGAAACTACTGCCGCATAAGTCCCGAATCCGTTTTTTAAAAACACAAAAAGTGTGTTAACCACAAAAATCCTTCATTTGTTTTTTTTCCCTTTTTTAGGGTTCCGTAGTCAACTAGGAACCCTTATTAAATAACGTTGCTCTCTACTAGGAATTTCTCCTGTATCGTGGGTGCGTTTACAAACATTTAAACTCACATACACAAACAGCCAGACCCAGAAACTACTTCTAGGTCTTACAAATATTTATTCCGTGTGGTAATCGAAGCCGCAACACGCAGCGCAGCAGTCGATCGCTCAGCCACTGCGCCAACCGGGTCTTCAAATATTTTTTTCTTGTAGCATTATGATTTCCCCGAGGTTGCGCGTTGTTCAAAGGGAGAAAGCGGTCCCGGAACATTAAGGGCAAAGAAGGAACATGGGTTTTAATTAGTAAAAATTTGAAACTCCTTCCCGCTCCTCCCAGAGCTGCCGAAGTTATTTGTTGATTTTTCAACCACAAAAAAAACATTATATTTGCAAGGTAACCAAGACAGTTAAACGTATTCCATATACTGCAATAATCATAGTTATTACCCATTTATTAAATATCCCACAAAGAAATAAACTGCTGCTTATTCACAATAAACTAGTGATGGGCAAGCGTTTGTCGATAAAATTCGATAGGAGTGTGACCTTATGATCTTTGCGTTTTTAGTAATCCTTACTAATATTATAAAAGCGAAAGTGAGTTTGTTTGTTTGTTACCTCTTCACGCTGTAATGGCTAAACCGATTTTGATGAGTTTTGGTACAGAGATAGTTGGGACCCTGGAGACGGACAAAGGCTAATTAAAAAAAACAGTGGGAAATGAGGGAGAAAGAGGGAAGAAAAGGGAAAACTTAGCGTTGCTATTACAACCAATAAGGCGCAAAAACTACAGGTAGCAGGTACCTGCAAATCAGGAAAGGGGAACTGTTACCACGAATTTAACGCGAGCGAAGCCGCAGGCAAAAGCTAGTATCCTTTAAATATCTTTTGTGTTATTCCAGACTATAACCTCTCTCTCAGATTTCTTCAAGATCCGTTCAGCCATTTTCGTAACAAACATCCATATATCCATACATCCTCACAAACATTCGCATTTATAATATTTTATAATATTATATTAGCACTAGCTGTGCCCAGCGGTTTCACCCGCTGCCCACTTAGGGGTATGAAAAATAGATGTTGCGCCGATTCTTAGACCTACCCGATATGTATACAAAATTTCGTTTAAATCGGTCCAGCCGTTTCGGAGGAGTATGGGAACGAAAACTGTGACACGAGAATTTTATATATTAGATGTAGGATGTGTATTAGAATTTGTATAAGAATATCAAACAAATAGTTTTGTTTATATATTTTTTTTAATAATAACGACATCAGTTTTGTTTATATATTTTTTTAATAATAACGACATCAAAATAATTGATGTCGTTATTAGCAAAAGGTTGACTGATAGAGAATGCCTTATGGCATTAAGTCCGCCTATATACGATTATTGTATCTACATGAAGTTTAAATAAATTTAAAGTTAATAGCCGTGAAAATGAATCACTTAAACAGTTATTAAGGCTTAAGAAGCATGCTGGGTACATAAATTCGTTCCGGCTGTAACTTGGAACATAATTGTTGTAACAGGTCTATCAAGGTTCTGCTACTAAACAGGTGTTGGTAATAGCTGGTCATAAGGCTCTAGTGATGTGGGCAGTCGATTTGAGAATCGAGTTTTGAAATCGTGGTTGTCAGGAATCGGAATCAGCCACGATGGCGTTAATAAATAAATAAATAAATATCTTGGGACAACTCACACACGGCTATCTGATCCCAAGCTAAGCAGAGCTTGTGTTATGGTAACCAGACAACTGATATACATACATATATAATTTATAAACACATACATATTATAGATAAATCACACCCAGACACAGAACAAACAATCATGCTCATCACACAAAGTTTGTCCTGGGTGGGAATCGAACCCACGACCTCCGGCTCAGCAGTCAGGGCCACTAACCACTATACCAACAGGCCCGTCAAATGTTAATTCGTTCAATTTCGTTAATGTGTGGTTAGAAACGAATAAAAGGTATTTTATTTTTTGTTTAAACTGTAGGTACATAAAAATGTGATGTTTATTTAACACGTATTGGAAATCTAGTTACTCTAATTAAATTAATATAATATATCTTAATTAAAGATGACAAAGCATTAGTATAGCATCTAAATAATACATAACAAGTCATTATAAAACACATTGTTTTTATTTTTAAAAAAATGTAGCTTTAAATATCTTTGCTTTCGTTTACTGTTTTGTGTATTGTTTATTTCAATGATTTAGTATTAAATCTACATTTCTAAAGTATAATACGTTGAAAGCGATAAAAAAACAAACCTTTTTCGAACCAAACAAATCGACTCAAAACATGCAACTATCGACAACGAGTCCAACCCTATCCCGTCCCTATAATTACAGTACTTTTCATACTTTATGCCTAGCAGTTAGTATCGTATGTAGGTAACACAGAGACATACAAACCGCGCTGGGTTGATTGCCTAGTCTGACCTAGGGGCCAGGGAAAATTGCCGCGTCAACTACTAGCCAGCACTACAGTCCCTTCACATTTTTATTTCCAAAATATGGTATGTTATCGAAACTTTAAAAAGAGACTGACATTATTATTGATTGAAAAATGTTATTATTCTGTAGCTTCTAACTTCCTAAATGACTCTGACATATAAACTGTGTACTTTTGTTTTTTTAAACGTTGCCCCACACTAGGAATTTCTCCTGTATCGTGGGTGCGTTTACAAACATTTAAACTCACATATTATACAAACAGCCGGAACGGATAAACCCCGGAACAACTATCTGTATTCCATACAAACATTTGTTCCGTGCGGGAATCGAACCCGCGACACGCATCGTAGCAGTCGATAGCTCAGCCACTGCGCCAACCGTGTCGTCAAATTGACCTACCTAATTATCGAAGCACATTTTTTTTTATTATTAAGTATTTTTTTTTGTTTTTATTTTTCTTTGTGTGTTTGAAATTTATATCATTATTTTAATTTTAATCTCTGTTAGAAAAAAAAATGTTTGCATAAGGTACATTGTACAAAGCTTACCCAATCACTGTTACACCTTATTTTATGTACAGACGCCAGCAGGTCAAGCTACCCGAAACTGTCAATTTTTCCCAATGAACCTTGAACCTAATACTTTAGAAATAAAGTCGAAAATCTATCAAAGAAATCTGACAGATTAATCATAATCATAATCATTTCATATCAATCATAATCACTTATTTATATCAACCTTATGTCAAAGGAAATAAAGATCATGCGGTTATTTGGGAGTCTTGTCAGTTGGCTACCTAAGCTTTTACACTAATATTAAATAAGCGAAAGTTTGTATGTGTGTGTGTATGTTTGTTTGTTACTCCTTCACGCTTAAACGTGAACTTCTCGTTTTCTGGATTAACATATTGGCTATTTTGTGATACCGGTGCTCTCGGTTAATGATTATAAACTCAAATAATAACTCAAACGAATGGTTCCATACGGCTTTTATCTATAAAAACCACAAAAAAAAACTTTTTGTTATGGGAAGCCCCCTTAAATATTTATTAAATTCTGTTTTTCTTTTTGTATTCGTTGTTATAGAGGCAACAGAAATCAATCATCTATACTAATATTATAAAGCTGAAGAGTTTGTTTGTTTGTTTGAACGCGCTAATCTCAGGGACTACTGGTTGGAATTGAAAAATTCTTTTAGTGTTGGATAGTCCATTTTATGAGGAAGGCTATAGGCTATATAACATCACGCTACGACCAACAGGTGCTGAGCAGCGTGGGTGAAATCGCGTGGAACAGCTAGTCTGTAATAATTTCAACTGTCTAACTATCGCGGTTTATGAGATACAGCCTAATGGCAGACGGACTGACGGCGGAGTCTTAGTAACAGGGTGCCGTTTTACACTTTGGGCACGGAACCTTAAAAAGGATCAGCATTGTTTTGATAGTGATATTCCGTACGGTAGCAACAACCTTATGTCTATTACAATAAAGACCACAATATTATTTGGAAGACTTTTTAGCGGTGGCAACTGAATAGCAACCTTATGAGTAAGAAAATAAAGATCATTTTCAATTTGATAGCGATGTTTAATCAGAAGTAAACTGAGTGTGAACAAACAGTTGGTGCTTATAGCAACTAGGTAAGATGTGAAATAGTGTGAAAAGATAATTTGATGTTTATTATTAGTGGCGTTGGGTTGATTTATGTGTGAAGTTATGAGGTTTTTAAGGGCTGGTATTGCTTGTATTCACTTATGTGAGAAATTAAATGGTAAGTAAGTATAATATATAACTTTTTCTATTTTTATTCTATGAAAATATTCATAGCAGTTTTTAAATCATGCATAAAAACAGAACAATGGGTCAATATTTAAGTTAAGCCGTGCTTGCCTAGATTAATCCGTGGATGGGTGACCATTACATACCAAGTTTTACACGTTTGGAAAGCACGTTAAGCCGTTGGTCCCGGCTGTCAATTGTAGATCTTTGACAATCGTTACAGGTAGTCAGTAGTCTGAAAGTCTGACAACCAGTCTTACCAAGGGGTATCGTATTATTCAGTACTAACTGGGCAGTCGCTCTATGTTAAAAACTGGTGTAACAGAGTGGGTATTTAACCTCCTCTGTTGCCAAATGGAACACGGAATGAAATTCGAAATATGAATATTCAAATATTGAAGTTTACTCCTTAAGAATCGATTTTCATATATAAGGCGCCCGGTATGAGAAAAATCCGAGGGGTAAAACCTACTAAAGTAACGAAAATGTGTCACGTTTTTGATATGTAAGTCTATAAAATTTTCTTTGTTATAGATATAAAAAATATGATAGTTGTCGCTAAAAAAATTGAGAATTTCGAGACGAAAAAACCTTTTTCGTGGTCTTTTTAAACATTTTTTTTTTCGTAGTACTAGACCACTTTTGTAAACTGATTTTGTTTAAGTTTTTACATTATGTATTAAATATTGAACTATACACGGTATATTTTTTTGGCTAGTGGCATGTACAGATACGGCTAACTTTGCGACGAAAATCTAGACGTTTTACGAAGTGTTTGCTTTTCGGCAGGCAGACGGACAACTAAGTGATCCTATAAGGGTTCCTCTTGTTCCTTTTGAGGTGCGGAACCCTAAAAACGTCAAAAAAAACGACGGGATACCAGGGGCGTGCGGTTCATATAGGCAAAAAGACACTGCCGACCCTAGACTCCATAGGTAAACAAAGAAAGAAAAAAAATCAAAGAATAAACAAATATCTAATTAATTTAAACTTTTTCTATAAATTCCTAACGTAAAAATAATAGCAACGTTCCACACCGCCCTAAATTAACACTATGGCAGGCGTTTCGCGTTCAACAGATCGTCACGAGCGAATTAAAGGCAAACTTCAATAGTGCCTTTAGTTCATTGATAAATGTAGGCATGAAGTATGCGTGTGTGTGTAAAACCTCGTGTACAGACACGTCGTGTATGGCTCACACAGCGACGTATCTCCTGTGGCATGAGAAGCCAATCGGGGGCCGCGATTCATGTCGCAATTCGTTGCGACATGAACAGCTCGTTGCATTGGTCGGTACAGCTCAGCTTTTTACTGATTGGCGCTCAACAGAGATTATACGACAAGTTGAAGAAGTCATTAGCTATGTACAATTCCAGTTGAAAGTGATGCAATTTTATTTGTCAACATTTTATTATCAAAATTTTGAAATGTTTATGTGAAGTTTGCAGTTAATATTTGTTTTTTGTGAATAATTAATTAACGAAACGCAAATTCAGTTCGATTTGTTCTAAATTCTATAATGTGTGTTTGTTAAAAGTAATAAATGGTAGGTTTTCTCAATTGTCGTTTAATGAAAAGCTTCAAATAGTGTCGAAAGGTAGATGTGTGCTTGAATTACCAGCATTAACCCAGCAAAAAGGTAATGTAACTCGTAAATTTAATAAGAAAAATTATGAAACATACTCCTGGCTGTGTGGTTGCATACACACAAATAAATTATATTGTGCCTGTTATTTAATTCGAATAATACAACAGTGTGGAGTCATTCGGGGTATAACTACAGATTTACATAATTTCTATTCCGCGGCAAAAAAGACTAACTAACACGTGGAATTGCGGAATCTTTCCTAATTTTCGCGGAAAAAAATACGCTGCCTACCCGGTCATTAGACCCTGTGCACGCCTGTGCGGGATACCCTGAAGCTACCTTAAGGTGCTGTACAAAGCAAACACTTTGTTAAACGTCTAGATTTTCGTCGCAAAGTTAGTCGTTTATGTACATACCACAAGTCAAAAAAAAAATACAGTTTACAAAAGTGGTCTAGTACTTACTATGAAATTTAAAAAAAATTACCACGAAGAAAATTGTTTCGTCTCGATATTCTCATTTTTTTCAGCGACAGCCATCATATATTTTATATCTATATCAAAGGAAATTTCATAGACTAAAGACATATCTAAAACTCTTAAAACACGAACTGTATTTTTTTAAAATATTCAATTAAACATGTAAAATGGCTTACATACTGGCGGACATGATATTCAAATAAAATCAAACGCCGAAATATTTTCGACCTTATTTCTATTCTTTCGATACACTGCTGTCGTCTACTTAAGTCAGTCCAAGCCCAGTTTGCAGCTAGCCTCACCTCCGCGAATACCTAAAGATTAGCTTTTACCGCGTCAAACAGATAACTACACTCATCATCTGCCTAGCCTTTTCCCAACTATGTTGGGGTCGGCTTCCAGTCTAACTGGTACAGCTGAATATCAGTATTTTACATGGAGCGACTGCCTATTTGACCTCCACAACCCAGTTAATACTGGGTAATACGGATACCCCTTGGTAAGACTGGTTGTCAGACTTTCGGAACACTGACTACCTGTAACGACTGTCAAAGATCTACAAATGACAGCCGGGACCAACGGCTTAACGTGCTTTCCGAGGCACGGAGGAAACTCGGTATGTAACGGGTGGTCACCCATCCACAGACCAACCTAGGCAAGCGCGGCTTAACCTTAAGATCGACCCGAGCGGCTGCTATTATTTAGCCACGAGCTCCTAACAGATAACTACACTGCCGAACACAATTTTCAAGTTACCTCTAAATTCTATTTACATGATATAATTGAAGACAAAACCATGTTTCGTCCGAGGTATTATCTACCTCGCGTATGGTGGATATGTCTGAGTGTTATGTTTTCAAATTAAGCCCCCCGGCCAGTCGTGGGTACTTTAATATCTTAAGAGATTAGGCTGGATGCATGCGAGCGACTGAGAGGATAACTAGTTAAGTGATTTCTGTTTCGTAAGTAACTGTGTAACCAAATCTTTGAAGTTAAATTTGGTACACTTCTCGGTGTCCATATGAGCTGATATTTTGCATACACGTTTGGTTTAGAAGACAATGCATGGTCAATAGTATTAGTAAGAATATCTTACTTAATATTGTAAATGTGAATTTTTGTGAGTATGGATTTATGTATGTACTAGCTATTGCCCGCGGCTTCGCTCGCGTTAAATTCGGGGTAACACAGTTCCCCTTGCGCCTTATTGATTTGTAATAGCAACGCTAAATTTTCCCTTTTTTCCCTCTTTCGTCCCTCACATCACACTTTTTTTGAAAAAAAGTTAGCCTATCTCCGTCTCCTTGTTCCCAACTATATCTGTACCAAAATTCATCAAAATCGGTTTAGCCATTAAAGCGTGAAGAGGTAACAAACAAACAAACAAACTCACTTTCGCTTTTATAATATTAGTAAGGATAGTAAGGATAAGGCCATCCTTATCCTCCAACATCCATATGTATGGATGTTCGTTACTCTTTCACGCCAAAACGGCTGAACGGATCTTGAAGACATTTGGCACAGAAGTAGTTTATGGTCTGGAATAATACATGGGATAGTTTTTTTTATCGTTTTCACGCAGGCGAAGCCGCAGACGCCAGAGAAAAATGGAGTAGAAACTCCATGGACACTCTTTTAATTCATAATATTTTTACATAATCATAGATGCATCATTAATGTTGAGATTATATAATTATACATATATGTGAGAATGATGTAGAAAAAACGAGCACATTAAGAGCGTGCAGAGTGAAAAAAAAAATCGCAATGACGAGAAAAACAAGTACCTAAACGGCTTCGCTAAGGGTATTTTAACACTGTACTTTTATATTTCTGTAACTTCTTTTAGAAAGTTGCCCGTCTGTCCCAACCCTAACCAGACCTTATGACCCAAGGCTAGTTATGTGGTACAGGGCTCAATGCAGGCCAGTGATTGTACACGTCGGCCATGTGTGATTGATGACCTAGTGCCGCGAAAGTTGTGTCTAGGAGACCTACACTTAGCTCAGTTAAGACCTAACATTGGCTTTTTAACGTGCGCGGTGCGTCAGACGTGTCCAGTTGTTTTATGAAATGGTTTTTTTTTTGTATAGTATTTAACGTTTGGATAAAACACGATTTTTTTAATTGAAACCGTAACTTAACATTGGTGTCGGTCCTAAGCAACAGAAGCCGAAACCGAAATGACAGTCGACCACTTTTCTTTCTTTTATAATAAAACTAGCTTTCGCCCGCGGCTTCGCCCGCGTTAAATTTGGGGTAACACAGTTCCTCTTGCGCCTTATTGATTTGTAATAGCAACGCTAAGTTCTCCCTTTTCTTCCCTGTTTCTCCCTCACATCCCACTTTTTTTAAATAAAAATTATCCTATGTCCGTCTCCTGGTTCCCAACTATCTATGTACCAAAATTCATCACAATCGATTTAGCCATTAAAGCGTGAAGAGGTAACAAACAAACAAACTCACTTTCGCTTTTATAATATTAGTAAGGAAGTTGCCCCACACTAGGAATTTCTCCTATAACATGGGCGCGTTTACAAACATTTAATATTTGTTCCGTGCGGGGTCGAACCCGCAACACGCAGCGCTGCAGTCGATCGCTTAGCCACTGCGCCATCCGTGTTAACACTAACGTATATACGTAAACGTGTTAACGCCATCTTTTCTATCGTATATGCTTAGTAATAAGGTTGAAAAGAAAGTGTTTGAATAGAAAATAAGCCGTCTGTAAGAAGCTGCCGGCGTATTATTGACGAGTTTTTTTTTTTTTTGAATGGTATCTCGCAGTTCGACCTAGGAGGTCGTTTACTGCTTAACCGGACAATAATTATTGACGAGCCTGATCCTTACTTATATATATATACTAGCGGCCCGGTACGTGCTTCGCTACGTATTTACAAAAAAATGTGATGCAGCGCCATCTGCCGGACAAAATTGTGAATTTAAACCATTCCTAGATCCCTTTGAACACACACAAAAAATTTCATCAAAATCGGTCCAGTCGTTTGAGAGAAGTTCAGTGACATACACACTCACAGAAGAATTATATGTATAAAGATAATCCTTACTAATATTATAAAAGCGAAAGTGAGTTTGTTTGTTTGTTACCTCTTCACGCTTTAATGGCTAACCCGATTTTGATGAATTTTGGTACACAGATAGTTGGGAACCAGGAGACGGACATATGCTAATTTTTATTTAAAAAAAAATGAAGGTATGTGAGGGAGATAGAGGGAAGAAAAAGGAAAACTTAGCGTTGCTATTACAAATCAATAAGGCGCAAGGGGAACTGTGTTACCCCAAATTTAACGCGAGCGAAAGCTAGTTACTTATAATTTTTGTTGACTGTATAATATAACAAAATAACTTAAAATGCAAAACAAATTCTCAAAATGATGTTCAATTGTCAGTTAATATATTCCGACTACGGAACCCTTACCTGTGTGTGGTCTAACAAAAACTTGACCGGTTTTTCTATAAAAATGCATATGTTCCCTGCATTGGTTTCATGTATTGCCAAAGTCATTTCGATCCTTACCTGAAAATAAATAAAACACATATTAAGGCAAGGCCTACTAATATTGAATTATGTGAATACGCAAATACAACAAAGGACACCATGAAAATATTAGATTAAAGTTAAAAGGCTTTGTGAAAATCAAAAACGAATAATAAAGTTGGCTGGATAAAAAAAAAACAAGAATGTGACACTAACTTCAAATTTCGAACATAATTCTTATAAGAAAGTTACATTAAAATATAAAATGCTTCTTTTTTTAAAGTTTCGTAACAATAGTTCTTGAATAGATACTAAGTTATTGGAACGAAGTTCCTTATCGCGCGTTGTGAAAGGGGGCTAGACGGAAAAAAATCTTACGAAAAGTTGTCAGTCACGACACTTTTTGCTATAGTAAGCTGTGCGGCGTCGCATGTATCTCTGTCTGTCTGTCTGTCTCTCTCTCTCTTATAGAAAGCAAGCCAAATATTTTCATTTTTTATAGGAACTTCGTTCCATCCGGGTGTCCCTTGACACCTCTAAATTTTTTTTTAATAAATACAAAATTGCTAATTCAAAGCTACGTAAGCTAAATTTACTTACACACGTCCAATTGACCAATTGGCACTGAAAAAAAATTCTTTCGATGAAAGTGAAACTTAAGTATAATTATAAAGGTTGTCAAATAAACTGATCTAACCAAATCCGTCAGACTCAAAAGGCCCTTGTTCTTCCTGTCATTGGTGTTTTTTTTTAACGAAAATAATCATCTGCCTAGCCTTTTCCCAACTATGTTGGGGTTGGCTTCCAGTCTAACCAGATGCAGCTGAATATCAGTATTTTACATGGAGCGACTGCCTATCTGACCTCCACAACCCAGTTAATACTTTGTAATGCGATACCCCTTGGTAAGACTGGTTGTCAGACTTTCGGAACACTGACTACCTGTAACGACTGTCAAATATCTACAATTGACAGCCGGGAACAACGGCTTAAGGTGCTTTCCGAGGCACGGAGGAAACTCGGTATGTAACGGGTGGTCACCCATCCACAGACCAACCAAGGCAAGCGCGGCTTAACCTAAAGATCGACCCTAGCGGCTGCTATTATTTAGCCACGAGCTCGAGCATTTATCTTCTGTATAACCAGTCAAAATAATCCTATAACAAGTTAGTTTCCAAGGTCAAAGTACTTACATTCTATTTAGTCTGGCTTTTAGATTATTCAAAAATAAGGGACACGTATTTTTTTTGTTGTAAATTAGATCAAAAACAAAAAATTGGGTAGTTGACACCATTAACCAATAATTTAAAAACACAATTTTTCTGATAGAACACCTTATTCTAGACCTGAAAACTCCATTCATTTCAAAATAACTTTAAAATTTGATTTTTAGTTGCTTTTAAATCAATAAATAGTAGCATCATCGACTTGACAACTTAGTGACGTCATCGGTTGCGAGTCTCATACAAAATCTATGGGGGAAGCGCGTTTTGACAGCTCACAAAAAGTATATCAATTGATTGGTGGTGTCAACTACCCTATTAATGTAACGTGTGACGTCACTTGTTGCGAAACAATGCATCAATGCGTGACGTTTCGTTTTACGATCTAAAAGACGGACTATTCATTTTTTTTTAGGAAGCCAGCATTTTGTCACCTTTAAAACAAAACCAACAAATGATCTCTATTTCCACCTCTCTGACACTTATCTTATACAAATCATGTTCCCATACAAATATTTTCACACAATTATTAAGATGGCACTCCGATATAATCTTTAGACTAGATTAGATTTTAATACTGTAATTTAGAAAAAAATCCCACGGCTTATCGTAAGATCTAAGCGGGTTAAGTTATTATATAAGTTGGTCTGGGAAATAAACATTGGAACGAAAGAAAGAAAGACTAAATCGGTTTAAGAAATTGTCCAACAACTGAATGAATCGAAGTTTTTATCTTGTATTAAACGCACACTATGTAGGCAAATAAGTTGGGATAGTACATTAGTATCAGCTTTTAATTTTATATTTTTAAATTAATTACTATATATATACAACCTATAAATATACACTAACTAATAATAAAAATATATACAAGTAAAAAATGAAAAATTACAGGGCGTCAAAAAATTCGTCCGTATCGCCGTCAACAGGTAAAGTGCCCAGAAGGCTGGCAGCATTACCGCGTTGGATGGCAATGCTTATTTTTTGTGCAAAAAACAGGCCAGCCCTCTGGTCACGAGAAGAATCGACCAACCGCTTGGCGATTTCTCGAAAAACTACATTAGTACATTAGTGATTATAAATGCTTGGTTCAATGCCGATCCTGCTCCACAATAGGGAAATAATTTGATCATCATCTGAAGTTATTGTGGCAGCTGCAGAAGATTGTAAGACTATCTTTGCGTTGCCTAGACTCAATTTCCTGATCCTACTAATTTTATAAATGCGAATGTTTGTGAGGATGTATGGTTGTTAGTTACTCTTTCACGTCAAAACGGCTGAACGGATCTTGATGATATTTGGCACAAAAGTAGATGATAGTCTGGAATAACATATAAGATTAGGTTTTTTTTCGTTACCTATTACACGGCTGAAGCCGCGTAATAGGTAACGAAAAAAAACCAGCGGCGCCAGCTAGTTTTGTATAATTGTAAAGTCCGTGTGTGAGTACTATGTAATTTAATTGACTTACCCCCGAATACTGAAACGTCACTCAAAATTGACTCAGAAGTGACGTTTGACCATACAAAATCTAAAGTTTAAGAGCTGCTCAAATGTTAAGCAGCCCTCACATTTTGAGTGACGTTTCAGTATTCGGGGGTTGGCGATGCTTTAGTGGTCATTTAGTTCCCTTCAAAATGATTGAGCAAAATGGGGCTGCTCCATGCGTCATGTTCGTGAACGGGCGCTGTCAGTTGTGACTGACTCATCTCTTAGCTGCCCCGGTTTCTTTCAATTCATCTATTAATTAAGTCTTATATTTGCTTTTTCTTTGGACGCTCGTAATGTATTCGATTTTTTCTCAACATAAATGATCTTGTAAAAATATTATTATTTAAAAGAGTGTCCATGAAGTTTCTTGCCCGTTTTTCTCCATAGAGATCTACGCTAGGGAATGGGCAACTACAGTACTTTCACCAGTTATTATGTCTTGTGACGTCCCAGTCACAAAAACAAAAACGAAGCAACTACAGTCCCCTATGGTAGCTAATTGAAATAAATGCTTTGAGTATAAGTTCGAGTGTAACTTGATTTGAAAGTATAAGGGTTAAGTTTGTAACAGTCTATCTTTTAGATAATAATATTAAATGTGTTGTATATAGTTATTTAAGTTAGAAAAACATTAGATTACTTGATTGTACATACAGAAGTCTGCATATACATTGTGATAAACAGAGTAGCGTTGTGTGGGAGTGTGTGTAGTTTAATGAATAACCCTGTTTATTTATGGTAATACTTGATAGTAAGAAGGATATTAACTATATCCGCACACTACCATACTTGGTATCGTTTCACAGAAATCCAACAAGTCATTGCGAACCTACAAATACTTTAAGACTAGCTTTTGCCAGCGGCTTCGCTCGCGTTTAATTCGGGGTAACACAGTTCCCCTTTCCTGATTTACAGGTACCTGCTACTTGTAGTTTTTGCCCTAGCCCCTTAATTATTGTAGGTAATAGCAATGCTAAGTTTTCCCTTTTCCTCCCTCTTTCTCCCTCATATCCCACTTTTTTAAAAAAAAAAAAATAGCCTATATCTGTCTCATGGTTCCCAACTATCTCTGTACCAAAATTCATTAAAATCGGTTTAGCCATTGAAGCGTGAAGAGGTAACAAACAAACAAACTTACTTTCGCTTTTATAATATTAGTTAGGATATAGTAAGGATGTCATGGACTAGTCCATGACCGGACAGTCCGGACACATAGTATAAGATATTAAAAATATTGAAAGTATACATGCAAATGGCATAATAACATCCTCAACAGCTTAATCAAAGTAAAAACACCAACACAACAAGTCTCCATTAACTAGTTAGCTTGATAAATCACTCCAGCATACGTCATTCATTGTTAATAATGCTTTCTCAGACAATTAATACTGAAAGGAGGTTCCATACTTCAATATTAATCGGGGTCGTAGGTAGATCGTGTGAAGCTGATATCAATCTATCAGCGTTCTATTATCTGTGGCACAAAATGGCCGCCTGTCAAGATGTAATTATGGCGGGAGTTTTTAAGGTTCCTTTCTTCGTGACAGACTGGTTTTGACACTTATTTTTTTTAAAGAGTGTATTAATTTATTATATCTGTTTAATTATCAAATAATAAAAATAGTAGGAATTAGTTTTTGTGCGTTTTTTAAATCCTATTAATATTATAAAAACAAGTGTGAAGATGTATGTAAGTATGTATGTGTTGCTCTTTCACGCAAAAACTAATGAATGTATTTTGATGAAACTTCATATATTTTATATTCTGTCACCACGTGGGTGAGACCGCGGGGCGCAGCTAGTAAATAAATAAAGGAGACCAAATAAGCAACGTATTTTATTTAAAACATATTTAACAATATTTTGAATAGTATTTTTAAATATGTTGTTCTTAAATATTGTTTAGTAGAACAGAACTCTTTGGGTACGAGTCCCGACTCGCACTTGGCCGTTTTTTTTTGTTGTTTGATTGTAAACTAAGGCTTTGTTTTGTGTTTTGATTCTTATTTTATGTATGTGAACAGAAATAAATATTGTTTAAAAGCTATAAAAATGTTCCTACTATAGGTTTTCTAATTACTCTGTACCATGTAACGTTATGCAATTAATTGTGCAAAAGACATAAATTTGATGATTTCAGTTATCTAAGACTAGCTTCTGCGTGGCATATGTACACACGACGGCAGGTCAACCTATCCTAAACTATTATAACTTGATCTCTCTACTAAGGATCGCACACCGTTGTAGATAGATCAGGTTAAAATGGTTTTGTTTAGCTTGATGTGCCGTCGTGTGTACTTTGGGATAACGGTAACTTTAACACGCGTAAAGATCCGAAAATAAAAGTCTTTTTCTCACCTTTTCTTCCCTCTCTCTCCCCCCCTTTTTTTAGTGTATGTCCGTCTCCAGAGTCCCAACTATATCTGTACCAAAATTCATCAAAATCAGTCTGGCCATTAAGGCGTGAAGACGTAACAAACAAATTCACTTTCGCTTTTATAATATTAGTAAGGATTAGCGCAATTTTCACACACTAGCTATCTTATGACGCCTTTATGATATTTATTTATTAAAACTTCATGCACAAGTAACAAAAACATTGTACAAAGGCGGACTTAATGCCTTTGGCATTTGATATTAGCGTAAATAATTAATTCCTCTATGGATTTTTCATTAGATTGGATATTTCAGAAATTGATTGTTAAAGATCATGTGCTTAATTATGTGTTCAAAAAGATCTTGAGTTTTGATCTGAGGTATAATATAAAATTTGGACCAACCACATTTATTTTAGTATTGACTTGCTAACTCACTTAATTGAGTTTTTTAACCGACTTCAAAAAAAGGAGAAGGTTCTCAATTCGTTTTTTTTGTATGTTTGTTACTGGATTTCTCCGTAAATTATGGGTCAATTTTCCAAACTTATTTTATATTCGTAAGGGTATATGATTCAGAGGGGCTTGCCAGAGCCTCCGCCTGCCAGGGTTGCGGGTTGTTCGAAAGAGATACCGCGGTCCCGGAACGTATAGGTGGGTTTTAGTCAGTAAAAGTCTGACACCCCCCCGCTCCGCCCAGAGTGGGGGAAGTTATTTGATGATTTCCCACCCGAAAAAAAAATAATAATAATAAATAATAATAATAAATTTTATTCAAGTATAAGTAAAACTATGATTTACATTAATCGTCATAGAGGAAAATTAATTCTAACTATAATGTAGACCTGCCTGATCTAGGTTTATGAAAACCTGTGTTTCAGGCCATCAATTTACGTCATACATTTAAAAAGAGGACATTAGTAAATTTCTTAGTAGCTAACTTATAGAGAAGACATATTATTTTCAACGACTTAACAAGTAATTATTTAGGTATATAATATTAAATATTATGTTATTTTATCAAATGTAAGATATAATATTATGTTAAAATAAATTAACGAATAATGTTAAAGTAGATAGAGTAGATTAGGTAAACAGTGAGACTTGTATTAGAGTGTGTACATTCAGACTTTATTTTACAATTTCTAGTAGTTTTTCCGTGTCTGCATAATTGTGTTTTGCCAGGTATTCCTGAACTAGTAGATTACACCTATTATAACTTAAACTATAAATATTTAGTACTCTGTTAAACTGGTTATATAAGTAGGGTCCCAAAAATAAGTAAAAACGATTAGCAAAAGCATGTTTCGTCCGAAGGTTAGCACAAACCAAATCTTTTCTCCTCCTATCTGAGGGTACTGGGTTAAAATAAAGTTCAGTGTGTTGTAATAAGATTACGTTCAAAACAAACAATTGACGCACTGTTAGCACCTTGCATGCTATATACAGCTGATGTGTAGGAAATCTGAAAGGACGAAAAGTAGCAACCTTTAA
This sequence comes from Ochropleura leucogaster, assembly GCA_958449745.1. Classification (NCBI taxonomy): domain Eukaryota; kingdom Metazoa; phylum Arthropoda; class Insecta; order Lepidoptera; family Noctuidae; genus Ochropleura; species Ochropleura leucogaster. Next base: position 2,565,464 of record OY288227.1, read on the forward strand.
AACTGCTCGTTGGGCGCGTTCTAGGGGCAGCAAAATTGATTTAGCGACACCACCCCAGGATGTTATGCAGTAGGTAATAATAGATTGACACAAAGCCAAATAAACCTGCCTAATTAATCGAAAATGGGCAATGTGACGTAAGTTTTTGAAAATGTAGATTAGTTTACGCACTCTGGTGCATAATAAATCGATGTGTTTGCGGAAGTTCAGATTTGAGTCAATCGTAATACCTAGATATTTGATATGGTCTGTTTTCGCTAAAGTGGGACAAGTGCATGCAATGTCAGCATTATGTAAATTACAATTGTTATGCGCTTGAATGCTTAGATTAGTAAGAGTTGGATAAGCGTTTCTCATTGTAAATAATAGGTATTTTGTTTTGTTTATATTTAGTGTTAAGAGATTTTTATGAAGCCAGTTAGACACAGTATTGAAACCTTTCTGTGCAACATCATAGACGTCGACTGTTGTTTTAGCTGCGAACAGTAGAGCTGTATCATCCGCATATGACATAATGACACCATTTTGGAGTGTCAAATTGCATAGGTCATTTATATATATTAAGAACAAGGTAGGACCCAAAATACTGCCTTGTGGGATTCCGTAACAGGTATTTTTAAGCTCAGAACTGATGCACTGACCTATTTTTACACACTGATGGCGGTCGCTGAGGTAATCAGACAACAGTTGCAATTGTCCACCCCGTATTCCCATCATCTCCAGCTTAGATAAAAGCAAGGTACAAGAAATTGTATCAAAAGCCTTGGCTAGGTCTAAAAATATCCCTATTGTGTGCATGCCGTTATCTAGGTTAGTGCTTATAAAATTAGTCAGACGATGAACAGCTTGGCTTGTAGATCTTTTAGGCCTAAAACCAAATTGATGATCAGAAAGCAATTTATTACTTTCAAGATATTTTATTAATCTAGAGTTTATAATTTTTTCTAATATCTTTGAGAGGCCTGTTAGAACCGAAATTGGCCTGTAGTTATTTACACAACTTTTATCTCCAGCTTTAAACACAGGGGTAACAAGGGCTTTTTTAAGCAATTTAGGAAATACTCCTTTTGTTAAACATAGCTGAAAAATGTGTGTCAAAGGAGGGGCAATGAGGTATTTAAATCTTTTGAGTATGCTATTAGGTATGTCGTCACACCCTAGGGCACAAATTTCCTTTAATCCATCTATTATACCTACTACCTCATTAACATCGGTATCTAATAAGACGAAAGAGTTTTGTGTTGCGTATGTCATAGTTTGGCTTGGAATGGAATTACTAGAAAGTAAGATTTTCTCTGCTAAGTTTTTTCCTACGTTAATGAAGTAGTTGTTAGCTTTATTTGCTGCTTCGGTAGGGCTTAGCTCAAAAGATAGAAGATCAAGGGCTGGTTCGGAATTTTTTGATCTAATAGTGTTAGCTTTTATGAATTTCCATATAAGCTTACTGTTTTTACCTGCTTTCTGTAGTTGACTCTGATCATATTGGTTTTTTAACTTCTTCAACAGATTATTACAGAAATTCCTATACCGTTTGTATGTAATTGATAGTAGTTTATTATCCGGTGCATTTTTCGATTTTCGGTGGAGTTTATCTCTTTGTCTGATACAGCGAACCAGTCCGGGCGTAATCCATGGTTTAATGTTACTATACTTGCTAGGTACTATTTTGGTAAACGTATTTTTCCTAAGCGCAGATTGCAATAAATCTACAAAATTTTGTAGGGAATCATTTGGGTCATGTGAGTTATAAACGGGGTCAAAATTAATACCGCGTAAGTCAGTTTCGAGACTCGTCATGTTGAGTTTAGTATAGCTACGCATGCATTTATTTCTAGGTGAAGTTATTTGTAACGTTAGTAAAACAGCTTGATGATCGGTCAAGGATGAATTAGTAACCAACGTTTTTGATGGGCTTTTCGATTTTATAAGGACATGATCTAGGCAGGAGCCACTCTGGTGGGTTGGATGATAATGAGCTGGTAATAAACCATGAAATGAGCAAATATTGAGATACTTATGTGCATGAGTGTCGAGTTTTACAGCAGCTGTGTTTATGTTGATATCACCTACCAGTATGATATTTTTAAATGAAGATAATTTACCTAAGTTAGTGTTAAGCGAGTCCAAAAACCCATCAATACCCTGGGATGGAGGCCTGTAAATAGCCAATATTACTGTATCGGGAATAATTTTAATTATTAAGCAGTTGCAGTCTGGAAAATAAGGTTCATCTACTAATGTTCTTAAATTATTTTTAATATAAACTACGACGCCATCATTCTGGTTGAATGTTTTATCGCTTTTGTGAAGATTAAAGCCATCGAGAGTTGGTAAATTTGCCGTTTGTTTGGACAACCAACATTCTGTTAGAACGATAATGTCGCAACATATATCAAGATCTTGCAGCAATACTTGGAAACCGTTAAAATTTCGGGTTATACTACGAATATTTTGTGTAAGTATATTTAGTGTGTTATCCCCAGTATAGACTATGTTTTTGCATTCCTCAACATTACAAGTTTTTGCTTCAGACACGGAAAAATTATCTAGATCAAAAATTAGCTGATTGGCCATAAAAAGGAAATTATATGTAAAGGTTAACCTACTATCTATGTGCTTAATTAACTTGTTATTCGGCGGCGCTCCTAGGCGCCCTCATAGTCAATAGAGTTAATGTAGTTGTCCTCTGCATATTTACGTGCTGGGCAATTTACATCACCAGTTGGATGATCATTCTTTCTCTTGAAGCGTTTGCAGGTCGCACATTGAGGTGTAGAATCTTTATTAGTGCACTCCTTGAAAGAATGTCCGGTTTCGCCACAGAAGTTGCAAGTAGAGCTCGTTTCTCTGCAAAATTTGGCTGCATGTCCGAACTGCTGGCAGTTAAAACACCTGGTCACAATAGTGAAGTCTCTTACTGGACATGAGGTCCAATTTATGAAAATTCTTCCTTGATCAATCATAACTTTCCTGATATTAGCAGGAACTTCCAATATGTAGTTGCAAGTAGGTCTTTCTTTTCTTCCTGACTTATGGCTCAATTTTATAGTTTCTACGAAGGACTCACGAGTGATGTTCGGCAATTTATCGGCCAAGTTTTGCAAGAAAATGCAATCAAACACCTCTTTTTCTGTTAGAGCAACGGGGACACCAATAACAGCAATCCTAGGACGGCGTTTGGATGGCTCTTCAATTGTAAGGCCTGAGGAAACTAGCTTCTGTGAGCTTTTTAATTTGTCGATGTCGTCTTTATTATCGGTGCTTATGATGACGCCTCCGTTTCTAATTTTTCTTAGTCCGCGGACATGGAGTTTCATTTCCTCAGGCGAGATAATTTTTTGTACCAACGTTTTGGTGTCGTCACTGGTTTTAGTTTTGTCGCTGGGATAAATAGCGACTGCACTGATATTTAGTGGGCGTATAAATTTATCAGAGCCTTTCTTCACCATGCTAGCATAGGAAGTATTTGCTGGTTCGTTTCGGCTCATTTTCGTTTCCACGACTTCTTTAAAGTGACAGAGAGAATCCGCAACATTCTGCTGCAGTTGAAGGTGCTGGATGGTTGTGTGCGCTTGGATGGACTTTTGCTTCAGAGATTGGTACAACACAGCCATCTGACACGTCCCATGGTTCACTTTTCGACAGAGATTGGTGACACGGAGTTTTTGGTCGGTATTCATTTTTCCCTCCGCCACAATCGAGCAAATTTCAGTCAAAATTGTGTCGATGGACCCTAGCCATCTCTGAATTTCCGACGTAGAAACGACTTCAGCCGGTAGTTCGTTCTCCGTGGCTGCTGGCGGTATTGGTTCTCTCGTCTGATTTTGATCGGCATGCGGCGGCGTCGGTGGGGGACTTCGTCTTACCAATTTGCTGCGGCCGAAGGGGCTATCTCCTGGGTTCGACATTCTTCTAACACCGAAAACGCTGATTATCTAAAAACTATCTAGTTCATCTTTCACAACGAAAAAGGTTTGTTAGTCACACTCGACATTAACACAAAACACTGACTCAACAAATTATTGCAATAACATTATTCGTAATTACTCAAATAAATATCGTTATAATCAACGAAAAACACGTCCGCTTAGTCTCGCGTATTCAATGTTAAATGGTACATGGACCCATATTGCTTAGGTAATTGGTGTTATCTTTTAAAATACATATTTTTTCTTCTATGTCTTATGGATGATCTGCTAGTATAAAGGCCTATTCAGACCTAAGCGGTATTCGCTGCCGCTGTGGGTAGAGGTACATACCGCGCGGGTTTCGCTTAGGTATTTAGTATCAAGTACCGCGGTTTTCTCTGCCGCAGACGGTAGCGAATACCGCATAGGTCTGAATAGCTACCGCGTGTTATTCTACCCACAAGGATAGCGAAATCCGCTTTGGTGTGAACAGTAATATTACCGCATACCCACTGGGTTTTCTATGACGCAGACCGTAGCGAATACCGCTTAGGTCTGAATAGGCCTTAATATAGTAACAATGGAAAATGAATACCCGAAAATAATTTGTGTGAGACACATGCATAGCTAAAAAAAATAAGGGAGACCATTTAATAAGCTAACTTATAACCAAATGTAGGTATTCATGTGTACACACCAAATATTTTAACTTAAAGAAGCACTGTAACTTTTTCCAGGACGCCAAAGCAATCATGGAAAACAACTAGTTTAAAAATAAATATTCAACCTCTTCTATACCTGTTAGACTGTAAGCTTATCCCACCCTGGTTTGCGTGTATTATTTACAAAAGCAAATGCTCCTTACTATAAACTAGCTGGTCGCCGCGGCTTCGCCCATATGATATCGAAAAAAAAGTTTCCATGTGTTATTCCAGACTACAATCTACCTCTGTGCTAAATTTCATCAAGATCCGTTCCGCCGTTTTGACGTGAAAGTGTAACAAACATTTATAAGTCCTTACAAACATTCGCATTTATAATATACTAGCTTTTGCCCGCGGCTTCGCTCGCGTTAAATTCTGTATAACACAGTACCTGCCGTTTTTGCCCTAGCGCCTTATTGATTTCAAATAGCAACGCTGAGTTTTCCCTTTTCCTCTTTCTCCCACATATCCACTTTTTAGAAAAAAAACTCCTGGTTCCCAACTATCTCTGTACCAAAAATCATCAAAATCGGTTTAGCCATTAAAGCGTGAAGAGGTAACAAACAAACAAACAAACACACTTTCGCTTTTATAATATTAGTAAGGAAGTAGCATAAAATGGCTGAGAGCGAGGCAGACTTGCGCACGAGATAAAAGGTCTTGACAGACAACAGACAAACGGACAACAAAGTTATATAAAAAGGGTTTGGTATTTTCCTTTTCGATGGACTAGAGAGACAACATAATGGACAGGCCCACTAGGACAGAGAAGAAGAAGAAGACCAAATGCACGCTGGGTAGACGACATGATGGTAGACGGTCACGAGTGGCAGAGAATAGAGTTAGAATTTATTTAGTAGAATTTATTTTCCTTTTGAGGTACGGAACCCTAAAAAGGACGAAACCAAGGGCAACAACTAGTGTAAAATATTGGCGCTTTCAACCACAACACGACGATCGAACTAATCACCACAAGAAAAATACAGAATACAAAAAGACTACGTGATTTATATATCCTCAATTAATGTTTGAGCTTAGAATCTTAGAACCGTCTGATTAATTACATCCTTTTAATCAACACCCATTCTCTGAGCCGACAATAAAATAAACATTACACAAACCGCCGATCAAGTTCTAAAACCACTTAAGTCAAAAATAACGACCTTACAGAAAGATTGAAAGTGTAAGGAATGATATGAAGGAGAAAGAATTCCATTATGGGGCCTGCCGGGGTTGCGGGTTGTTCGAAAGAGATACCGCGGCCCCGGAACATAAAGGGAAATAGAAGGAACATGGGTGAGTTGTAGTCAGTACATGTCTAACACTCCGCCCAGAGCGGGGGAAGTTATTTGATGGTTTTCCATCCGCATAAATTCACATAAAAATAAGTAAATGATAGCCGTAACGTCTGATAGGGGAGAATGGAAGAACGTGTTGCGCCGACCCCTATTTGGGGTCGGCGCAACACGTAATGGGACAAGGGCAGAAAAATGATGATGACGTCAGAAGAGTGAAAGAACTGCACAATTTTGAGCTATCCTTACTAATATTAGAAAAGCGAAAGTGAGTTTGTTTGTTTGTTACCTCTTCACGCTTTAATGGGTAAACCGGTTTTGATGAATTTTGGTACAGAGATAGTTGGGAATTAGGAGCCGGACACAGGTTAAAAAAGTGGTATGTGAGGGAGAAAGAGGGAAGAAAAGGGAAAACTTAGCGTTGCTATTACAAATCAATAAGGCGCAAAGGAAAAAACTGCAGGTTTACGCGTAGGTAACGCGAGCGAAGCCGCGGGCAAAAGCTAGTCATTTTATATTATGTGGTCATCAACGTCTATATCATTTTATATTGGATATACACTACTGTTCAACAGGCCGTTACTTCGAGAAAAATGGTCGTACGGGAAACCAAAAAAAAAAGGAAATTGTAGCAAGTGTCTAGTTTTTAGATTAGAACTAGACTTTAGACTTTTTTTAGCCCTTTTTTTCCAGTAGTGTAGATCTTACTTGTTTCTAATTGACTGATATAACTATTTCCCGATTCTCTAACTAATCAATTGAAATATTTTTATTTCACACTAGCTGTTCCACGCGGTTTCACCCACGCTGCTCAGCACTTGTTGGTCGTAGCGTGATGTTATATAGCCTATAGCCTTCCTCATGAAATGAACTATCCATCACTAAAAGAATTTTCCAATTCCAACCAGTAGTCCCTGAGATTAGCGCGTTCAAACAAACAAACAATCAAACAAACGAACTCTTCAGCTTTATAATATTATAGTATAGATAGGCTTACTGGGCACTTGTTAACGTCGAGAAAAGGTGCACCGTTCGGATTGGTCGTTTCTTATGGAGAAGAACCGGCAAAGTTCATGGTTACTCTTTTAAAATTCTTTGTTTTCTAAATGTCTTAGTGCCTTATTACTTCAGTATGAGAGGACAGCGTCGGCCCGACAATAAGTCAACTTGAACTCGTCATTAATGGCTTTTGTGGACGAGAGTTACCACAATTTTGCCAATATCATGTGTGGACTGGTAATAAACTAAACAATAAGTTATTGCATACATTAATGCTAATGGTATAAAAATTTCAAAATTGCGTAGTATTACAACATTAACGACGAACCATAATGCATCAATAAATTCAATATGTCCGATCCAAAAAGGCGCGCACAGTTGCTTGAAACGAGTTCCATGTAAAAAGGTTGAATTACACACGACTTCAAACGTAGAACAGTTGCGAATTTAAGGCCAGCTTTTAAAAGAAATAAAACGTGGTTAAAAAGTCGCCAGCGTCATACCTGTAATAACTCTGGGACCAACAAATTGCGATGATGCTGCCATGATGAGCAAAGACACTACATTAAAGTTCTTTTTTTTCAAGTAACAATGTAAAAAGACCTGGCTCCCGAGAAAATATTAATGTCGCTTGAAAAAAAACAACAATAGTGGCGGGAACGCGTTCTATTTTTAAACCGGTGTTAATTTGACTTTTTTCTCGCGTCGCGTTGTTGTGAACAATGTTGTGATCTAGGTTTGCTTGTTTTAGTGATTATTATTTTAGAAATCTAACACTTTCTATTTAAAAATTGTTGCACTGAACTAAAATAATTTGGGTTAAGAGCCAGAGAGTGATGATTAAATATGCGATGTTTTGTTATTTTCTACAGTTTAATTAAGTCATCATCAATAAAAAAAAAACTAATTCGGTCTACCCGTTGAAGAACTATGATGCCACAGGGACACAGATACATTAAGACCAAGAAAGACACTTATAACAACCCTTAAATAGTAACTTATTGTATGTAGTAAGCGCTGCAGAGCCAGTAAGTTCAAATCAGTCCAAAATTAATATCACTCAGATCCAGCCTGTCCCTTTGCTGTCCTCTCTCAGCGACGCCCTAAACCGAGGCTCGTACCCCACAGGGGATGCCCTTAGCGTCTAGTCGCTTAGTTTGTAAGTTTTTACCCTTGCTGGAGGTCTATTTTTAAGGCATCCACAGGATTCGCCCGGTTAGGCAGACGACAACCCCTAGGTTGCCTTTAGTTCAAACTTAGTTTATAACCATAAAACAGTACATTTCAGAAGGTATTCTTAATTCTATAATAGTTATTTATGAAATAGCAGAAAACAGCTGGAAGTACTGTATTTGCCTCATGCATTGAACAAAATAGAATTTTGCTCACACTGTTTTCACGAAGCAAATCCTACAAAAGTTCATATCCCGCTCTACAAAAAAAAAAAAGTACAAAGAAATACTTTGTCTATTCCTCCGTCGGTATTTCAGACTGTCCATTGTCTGTCAGTCATCCTCGGAAGTTTTTATAAGAATGGAAATATACGTTTTAATTTCGTCCCCTGACCTATTTTTTACGATCTACGTAATTTTCTTGTATCGCGCTGTCAAAACAACCGTTTTAAGTATCGCTCAAGTTAACTATATTCAAAGCAGTGACGTTCTGTTTCACGCAACAATTGTCTATGGTTAATCATGGGCTGTTAGTCTATGGAGCTGGAACATGAGAAAATCATGACGGCACGGTTGGCTGGGGGATCGACTGCTGCGCTAAGTGTCGCGAGTTCGATTCCCGTACGGAACAAATATTTTTATACTACAGGTAGTTGTTTCGGGTCTGGCTGTTTGTGTATGTGAATTTACGAAATTTGTAAAATATCTTAATCAAAACTATCTAAATCTAAACTAATATTATAAATGCGAAAGTAACTCTGTCTGTCTGTCTCTTCTTCACGCCTAAACCACTGAACCGATTTTAATGAAATTTGGTACAGATATAGTCTGGGACCCGAGAAAGGACATAGGATAGATTTTCATCCCGGAAATCCCCCGGGAACGGGAACTATTAATCCACGCGTACGAAGTCGCGGGCAAAAGCTAGTTACTCATAATATGAAAACATACCCGTGCAGCAAGTAATTCTTTCATTTGATTATACGCGAATATATCAAAATTTATAAAATGTGAGTTATACGTTTCGAATAATCTACGGAGCTTCTCTCCGTAGATTATTCGAAAGCATTTGTTCTAAACTTTCCTGTGTAGACCAAATGAGGCAGTCGCACTTCCCGCTGATAAACAGTCCTAGGTACTACATAACATAATTTATTAGTAAGTTCTGTATATATACTATTGTATTGTATAACGGGCTGGTGTCCGCAAGTCCACGTCTGAGGCGCGTATTTTGCGTATGGCTGTATCCTTACTATAATATTATAAAAGCGAAAGTGAGTTTGTTTGTTTGTTTGTTACCTCTTCACGCTTTAATGGCTAAACCGATTGTTTTAAATTTTTATTTAAAAAAAATGAAGGGATGTGAGGGAGATAGAGGGAAGAAAAGGGAAAACTTAGCGTTGCTATTACAAATCAATAAGGCGCAAGGGGAACTGTGTTACCCCAAATTTAACGCGGGCGAAGCCGCGGGTGAAAGCTAGTATACTATACATACACACACAAACATACATACATAGCCTGTCAAAATCATAACTCTCAATTGTCTTTGCCGAAGTCGGGTAAAAATAGTGTGTTTGTTCGATTTCTTAAACCAATTTATCACAAGGCCTTGTGGTAAACTGGTTATAGAAATATGAATTCGATTCAAGTTCGATTCAGTTCTGTAACTTCGTGAAATATTCACGGCAATAACAAGGCGATGTCATGGGGTGAATTATTTATCGAATAGTTTATTGGGAATGCGCCTGTTGGGTAGTAATATCACTGGTATGGCGCCCAAGTAGATCAACGACAGCTGCAAATGGGATTTAGCAGCTGGTATATACTCTCGGAGGAACTCGTGGCTAAATAATAGCAGCCGCTCGGATCGATCTTAAGGTTAAGCCGCGCTCGCCTAGGTTGATCTGTGGATGGGTGACCATCCGTTACATACCGAGTTTCCTCCGTGCCTCGGAAAGCACGTTAAGCCGTTGGTCCCGGCTGTCATTTGTAGATCTTTGACAGTCGTTACAGGTAGTCAGTGTTCCGAAAGTCTGACAACCAGTCTTAGCAAGGGGTATTGTATTACCCAGTATTAATTGGGTTGTGGAGGTCAGATAGGCAGTCGCTCCATGTAAAATACTGATATTCAGCTGCATCCGGTTAGACTGGAAGCCGACCCCAACATAGTTGGGAAAAGGCTAGGCAGATGATGATATACTCTCGGAGATGGGCAGGACACGTAGCTCTTTACCCCGAGGACAGGTGGACCATCAGAGTGGTGAAATGACATGGTCCCAGAGGTTGCAGGTTTAAAGGCCGCCCAGACGCCAGGATGGACATTATGAACTGGTAAAGGCAGCAGCCAAAAACTGGATATCCTTGGCTTGACACAAAGAACGATGGAAGTCCTTGGAGGTGGCTTTTACCCGTAGAGGGTCCACATAAGCCACGACAAAATAATAACCAAAATGAAGGAAATGAATCTGAACATAATGTAGTCTAATTTAAGTTAAAATAATTCTTATAAGTACTTATACTGGTTTAATAAATGATTGTGTAATGTATTCTAGTTTATTAATATTGTATGATTATGATGTGAATATGGAATTAAATAAAGCTTCATTAGTAAATACTCCAGATGTTTATTGGGTCAAAGTCAAATTCAAAGTCAAACATTTATTTGCAGTTAAAGTTAAGTTAAATATGGCTACAAAAGTTCATATAATAGAATAGAATAGAATAGGTTTTTATTTCTCTCAAAAAGGTACATTCTTTGGTTCAAGTCATATTATGTCAAATCAGATTTATAATCTTTGTGAGAGCTGGAGTCTATAATGGGTTCAGGACCTGTATGACAGATCTCCAAAAAGATAGTGTGATAGATCAATAGTGCCTTAAACATATTTAATCCTAATATTATAAATGTGTTCACATTTTTGTGAGGATTTATGGATGTTTGTTACACTTTCAAGTGGAAACGATCTCGTAAAATGCCAAGTGCGAGTCGGACTGACGCACTGAGGGTACCGTAAGAACTTACGAGATAAACGGCCATATCTTTTGACTGCGTAAATTTAGAGGATTGATTTTGTTACAGCTCAAGGGGATTACAAGCTTGAGTATATAGTTTTAATTTCAACTCGATACTTCCATGCGTTGCCGAGATAAAGGGTCTTGACAGACGGACGGACAACAAAGAGATCCCAAAGAAAAGGAAAAAAAACTCAAGAGGTGTCAAGGGACACCCGGATGGAACGCAGTTATTATTTACTAGCTGTTCCCCGCGGTTTCACCCACGCTGCTCAGCACCTGTTGGTCGTAGCGTGATGTTATATTGTTATATAGCCTATAGCCTTCCTCAAGAAATGGACTATCCAACACTAAAAGAATTTTCCAATTCCAACCAGTAGTCCCTGATATTAGCGCGTTCAAACAAACAAACAAACTCTTCAGCTTTATAATATTAAGTATAGATTATGTACAAAAAACTTGTATACACTCAACAAAAATAATCATCGCGACACCACACTGTTCAATGCGAAATAGAAAGACGAAACGAAAATAACTGGCTTGCTTTCTATGAGAGAGAGAAAGTGACGGACAGAGAAACACGCGCACGCCGCACGGCAACTATAGCAAAAAGTGTCGTTACAACTTTTTGTCTTAAGCAAAAAGTGTCGTTTCAGATTTTGGTCTTATGTTTTTCCGTCTAGCCAACTTTCGCAACGCGAAAAAAAGCTTCGTTACAAAAACGAACGGAATTCTAAAAACAATAAAAGAGGTTATACATATTTTGAGTTAAACCTTCTTTAAAGGAATGCTTTTAAATTATTTGTTAACATTACACTCTAGGGCACCGAGATACAGCAGTAAATCGATTGCTATATCGATACGAATCTGTTGATAGGTTTATATCGATATTATTGGCTCTTATCGCATTCCTTATTTAACTTACTACGGTGTACGATCAATATTTCAGCTTGTTATTGCCAGTACTATTATTTCAAATAATATTTTCTATTCGAGTTCCATTTTCAAAAAGTGCACGATGTTACAACGAAAACAGTATGGCCGATTCGCGCAACAAATTTTGAGACATAAACGGCCATATCTTATGACTGCGTAAACTTAAAGAGTTGATATTCACAGCTTAGATTTGAGAATATAGTTTTTAATTTCAACTTGATGCCTTTCATGCGTTTTCGAGATTAAGAGTATTGACAGACAGAAAGCAGATAAAGTGCCCCCCTATAAGGGTTCAGTTTTTTAAGCTAATGCATAGCTTATATCGCGGCCTTGAGCGTGGAGGCCGAATCCAGAAATTCCGTAACGAAAAAACCTAATACTTTCATTATGAATACGGTCAGTTATTTCAATTTATGATTTTAATGTTCTCTCGGCGTGTTTGGTAGAGAATCGGATTGACAATCAACAGTACGCTGGATCAATCCCAGGGTCTTGTTTTTCTTTTTGCTACTTCTTTTTTATTGAAAGTACTTTTAAAATGTTATGTTCAGATATTTTTATTATTATTATATATTTTTTCTTTACCGCGGCAGTCCCCGAGTGCCACACGTATTTTTTTCTTTTGAGCTATGGAACCCCAATGACATTTGCAAACGTCTAACTAGCCACACACTCGTAATTGACCGAATATATTTTTCTGATAAAACCTTTTTGTTCGTATTTATTTTAATAGACAAGAATTCTACATTTGCATAAAGACTGGCTGTATTCAAATTGAGTTATAAAACTCGTACTTTGATAACAAAAAAAAAACCGGCCAAGAGCGTGTCGGGACACGCTCAGTGTAGGGTTCCGTAGTTTCCCGTCCGTCACAATAAGTGTTCCCAGTTATGAGCCCAACCGAACAATTGGGTAATACCCGATCCAATGTAATAAGTACCTACAGCGCCATCTCTCGAGGAATTGGGTTACTAATTAATACAAAGACGTGCAATTTTGGTGGTAATTTTGGATTGCGAGAACCGATTTCAATAATTCTTTTTTTGTTTGAAAAAAGATACGTTCAGGATAATAAAATATGTAAACAAAGTTACAAAAAAAAGCTTGCATATACGATTATACTACAAACTTAGTCCAGAAATTATTTTGTACAACTTTTTGTCTTTTTTGTACAAAAACTGTAGTGTCAATCAAGTTCAAAATAATTTTCATAGAAAGTCCTTATAAAGTTCTACTTTTCAGATTTTTTTCATATTTTCTAACCTTATGGTTCAAAAGTTAGAGGGGGGGGACACATTGTTTTTTACTTTTGGAGCGATTATTTCCGAAATTATTGTCATTATCAAAAAATGATTTTAGTAAACCCCTATTCATTTTTAAATACCTTTCCAACAATATATTACACGTTAGGGTTGAAATTAAAAAAAAAAATACTTCCCACTTTACATATAGGGTGGCTACCCTAATAAAACATTTTTTTCCAATTTTTATTTTACCACTTTGTCGGCGTGATTGATATACATATTGGTACCAAATTTCAGCTTTCTAGTGCTCACGGTCACAGAGATTAAGCGAGGACGGACGGACGGACGGACGGACAGACAGACATGGCGAAACTATAAGGGTTCCTAGTTGACTACGGAACCCTAAAAAGGAATATTTTTTTGAAAACGATTTCTTCGTGAAAACAGTTCCATAAATATCTTTTATTCCGTCTTTTATTGGATGTTGCTTTTACAAGTTTTATGGATAACTTAGAATTTACTTAATTCTTTCTTTATATATTCGTTATGAAAATAATTTAGCTTTCCAGACACGATTTTATAGGCTGTACTAGCTTTCGCCCGCGGCTTCGCCCGCGTTAAATTTGGGGTAACACAGTTCTCCTTGCGCCTTATTGATTTGTAATAGCAACGCTAAGTTTTCCCTTTTCTTTCCTCTTTCTCCCTCACATCCCACTTTAAAAAAAATAAAAAAAGCCTATGTCCGTCTCTTGGTTCCCAACTATATATATGTTACGCACGTTACTTCACGCTATATAGTTATATATATAACTATATAGCGTGAAGAGGTAACAAACAAACAAACAAACTCACTTTCGCTTTTATAATATTAGCAAGGATAAGGATTCTGTATTTTAATATTCCTAACTTACTTATTTAATTAATGAGAATTTCATTTCAATGAATTCACCATCACCTGCTAGACTTTTCCTCATTATTTGGAGGTCGGCTTCCAGTCTAACCGGACGCAGCTGAAAAGCAGTGTTTTACACGGAGTGACTGCCTATCTGACCTCCACAACCCAGTTAGTACGGGGTAATACCCTTTGCCAAGACTGGTTGTCAGACTTTCGGGACACTGACTACTGTAACGACTGTCAAAGATCTACAAATGACAGCCAGCTTAACGTGCTTTCCGAGGCACGGAGGAAACTCGGTATGTAACGGGTGGTCACCCATCCACAGACCAAACTAGGCCAGCGCGGCTTAATCTAAAGATCAAAATAATTTAATCAAAAGATTGATGCGGTGTCTAAAAGATGTAAAAAATCAACCCTCTAAGTATGCGCAATCAATAAATATGGCGTCTTAAAACTGGACGCTACTGCCAAATTCGTCCCCACTTAATGGCTGAATAAATTGTGTAAGGAATGATATGAAGGAGAAAGGAGTAAATGATGCCGTGACTTTTGATAGGGGAGAATGGAAGAAGAAAACGTGTTGCGCCGACCACAAATGGAACAAGGGCAGGAAAATGATGATGATGAAATTGATATTGACATCTGACACGTTAGTGAGCTAAAAAGATATAACAACGTTCTAAAAAAAACAAAACTTGGCAAGGGACTCCCGGATGGGATGAAGTTTATATTTATTATGTACAGAAAACCTGTAAACACTCAACAAAAATAATCGATAATCGTCGCGACACCACACCGTTCAATGCGAAATAGAAAGACGAAACGAAAATAACTGGCTTGTTTTCTATGAGAGAGAGAGAGAGAGAGAGAGAGAGAGAGAGACAGAAACACGCGCACGCCGCACGGCTTACAACTATAGCAAAAAGTGTTGTTACAACTTTTGGTCTTAAGCAAAAAGTGTCGTTACAACTTTTGGTTTTAAGCAAAAAGTGTCGTTACAAATTTTGGTCTTAAGAAAAAAGTGCCGTTTCAACGGTGTTTTTTTCCGTCCAGCCCCCTTCGCACCGCGCGATAAGGCACTTCGTTCCAATAAAAAAAACAACACACAAACACCTATTTCTAACCACAGATAATGTAGCCAACATAATCAAGTTAACTACTAGCAAGTAAATAGGTTACTAAGCTACCATAGACTAGTCGGTCTATAAGCATCGAGTGATGGTTATCTTGTTATTTACTGCGTATCTTAAGCTTTGAAGGCGCCGACGAGCGATGCAAATTTCATGATCCGACTTTAAAGAAAGGAGGAGGTTGTCAATTCAACTGTTTTTTTTTGTCTATTCTGGGCCGATTTATATAATTTTCTTTTTTATTAACGAAAGGGTACCTATACTCCGTGCTTACCATGGTCACTACCTGCCGGGGTTGCGGGTTGTTCGAAAGAGATACCGCGGCCCCGGAACATAAAGGGCAATAGAAGGAACATGGGTGGGTTTTAGTCAATACAATTCTGATACTCACCCCGCTCCGCCCAGAGCGGGGCAATTTGATTGCTTAGGTAGTTTATAAGTTATCTTCTTTAATACATATTTAGACTTAAATAACTTGTCTTTGAAGGCGAGAAAACACGGTTTTTTTTGCCAAGTGTGACAAGGGTTTTACATTCTACAACCAGGCTCCTTTTCGACATACTCGAAAAAAGACTCAATGAGGAAAAAAAAAACAAAAATATTTCTCTAAAAAAGGTTGTTATAAAAATTCCTTTTTTAAACAAAAAAAAAGTTTACTTCGCCTGGGGAAATATAAAATTGCTAGCTTTGTATAACGTTTTTATACAAACGCTGACAGTTTGACCAAGTATTTTTTTTTAAATAAGTTTCTAAACTGACATGGCCACTAACATTATTATGAAATTTTGAAACGGGTTATTTATAAAATTCTGAAATTAATAGTAAACGTGGTATAAAACCCGTTTCAAATGTTTTTTTGAACATGCTGTATATATGAATTAATAATCATTTCGCTATTAATTTAAAGTTTGATAATATCACGCTATTAGCGATAAGACCGCCATTGTAACCGTAGATTTAGCACTTTTTTATTAACCAGTTTGTTTTTTTTTAATTTTTGGTGTACAATAAAGTATATTCTATTCTATTCTAATATTACATGTCGTAAACATCACGCCAGTAATTTCTTAAGGGTCATGGTCAAATGTATATAAAAGAACACACACATTTCACCAATTATATATATAAATATTCTAAACTAGGCACCAAACAGTCACGATTATGACAGATTCTGTCTAGGCATACGATGATGGCCATCGGTTTTTTAGGCTATGTGCCCTGCTCAATGCCTCTTCAGCTATGCTATTTGACGAGCTATGTCGGGAACTTTATTCTCCTATGGATCTCCTCATTTTTGATTCGATCACGTCAGGGAAACTCCAAGCAAAGCTTTCTCCATCACTCGCCGAGCGACCAAACCTACGTCATTACTGGCAGCACTGGTTGAAGAATTTCGTCTTAGAGAAAAAAAAACTTTAAACTTAGAAGTGAGGCTTAAAACATCAGAGAAAGTTCTCAATTTAAAAAATAAAATCACATGTCCCAGTCTAGATTCTCTCCGACTTGGAGCATTTTCACATAACAGTGTGAAGTATGAATATTAATTAAGCTTAAAACGAACTATGTGCACGTCGCCATCTTTTCTATTCCATTTTCGTTTTAAAACGTTCGTCTCAAAAGCGCGCCATTCTTTCAGTGTTGGCATATTATGGGATATTTTTTCCCTTTTTTTTTGAGAAAATTCCAGTTTTTGTTAAAATTTTGTGGATTTTTATCACAGATTTTGACAATACTAAAACCTAACATCACGCTTTGTTACCCGGAAGGCTTAGGTGTACCTAAGTAAAACGAAAAAGACAATTTAAGTAGTTTGTAAAAGAAAGAAGAGTTTATTTGCCAGAATATAGGTAGTATTTATAAAAAGATGTTACAGTTATTACAAATCATATATTCTACCATTTCAGATGTACAAATTTGCATATATCTGAATTCAATTATAAAAACACCAGAGTGAATTAAAACAAGGAAATACAACTTTTTTTTACTTAAGTAGATAATTATATTATATGAATTATATTTATATTCCATTTGTTGAAGTAAGAATTGTCTTAGCAGCTCACTAAGGGGGTCTATATGTCTAGTTATACTTATGTCAGTCATATCGTCGGTTTAAAACAGCAATTTATATGTATGATTTTTTAGTCGCAAATACACTTGCTAAAGGACAACACGTATTTCATTTTTCTAACGCTCTGCTACTCAATAGTGAACCTTAATACAACCACCATATGGTCGAATTCGAGCCGGATTCATCAAGCAACTCATTAAGCCTAGAGAACAAAAGAACGCATTCCTGAGCACCGATAAGCGAACCTTTTTTTTTGTGTCTATTCAATTCCGAGAATTAGCAAGTTGTTTACTACAAATCAAGACATAATTACGACATTGTACATCGAAGATCAGCTGCATTCAAGGTTCGTTAACACGAAAAATGACTACGACTGAAGAACAAGAACAACTTCTCTCCGCGTTGGAAGATACGGCTAACCTGTTACGGAAAACTCAAAACAACCTGAGAAAATGCCCTAAAGCGCGCTTAACAAAAGGTTACATAGAAGCGCGTATGAAAATTATCGATGAATATTGGCAGGCATTTAAGTGTGCGCACCAAGACTTAGTGAAAATAACACCTAAGGCACATAAAGGAACTTTGCCTTATTTTTTAAATGAAGAATTCTTTATCTATGAGGATTTATACAATGTGCTACAAGGTGACTTGAAGGACATGGTTATTTCGTTGTCGGAATCTTCGGCTATGGAATCAGTGTCCGCGAATGCTAGTTTTAACTGCACAAATCAACAAAACAACTTGATACATTTACCGAAGATACAATTACCGAAGTTCTCCGGAAGTTATGAGTCATGGCAAACATTTCAAGATTTATATTCTTCATTAGTGCACAATAATACTTCGCTAAGTGACGTGCAAAAACTTCATTTTTTAAAAACAAGTGTGACGCATGAAGCTGAGGCATTACTCAAACACATCCAGGTTACCGCCAACAATTATGCCCATGCATGGGAAATTCTGAAAACAAGGTACGGCAATAAACGCTTAATATTGAATCATTCTATGAGAAGGTTATTTAATCAGAAAAAGATGAGTGCTCAATCAGCTTCTCAGTTAAAAGGATTGTTGGATACAACAACCGAGTGTTTACACAGTTTAAGCACTTTAAACATTGACACAAGCTCTTGGGATCCAGTTCTTATATATCTTCTCGTGCAGAAGATGGACCCAGAGACGCATAAGAGCTGGGAAGAGTACGCATACAAAGAGGATTCGGACTATGTACCAACCTGGAGTGATATCAAGAAGTTTTTAGAGTCAAAGTTCCGTACTCTGGAATTAACCAATCAGAATAATGCCACAAAGGAAAATAAACCAACCAAGGAGCGTTCATTTCACGCTTCCACGGCGACTGCGGAGAAAATTTGTGTTATGTGCAAGGATAACCACACTTTAAGTCATTGCAAGGAATTTAGCAAGCTGGAACCTAATAAGAGGAGTGAGTTTGTGAAGGACAAACATTTATGCTACAATTGCTTAGTACCAGGACATTCGGCATTTAAGTGTAAGGTGCCAGTGTCTTGTCGTTTATGCCACAGACGTCATCATACCCTTTTACATGAAAAGAAGAACGCACAGCCCGAGGATACGTCGGTCACTACATCCCCGGCTACAACACATGTAGAAGACGAGCAAGCAATACAGGTCAACACAATGATGACGTCACAATGCAGTGCTAAACAACGAGTAGCTCTTTTAGCGACAGCAGTAGTGGAAGCAACAAGCGAACAAGGACACACTATTTTACTGCGAGCGCTAATCGATCAAGGTTCTGAAGCAGCTTTCATTAGCGAAAAGGCGACTCAAGTGTTAAAGTTACAACGACATTCTATAAAAGCAAACGTAATTGGAGTGGGATCCACTAGGACCGAAATGAAACATGTGGTACAGCTACAGATAAGATCACGATGGGACCGAAACTATTGTTTACCTATCAAGGCATACGTAATGCCCAAGCAACTGACCACAAGGATTCCCATGAAAACAATCAGCACACAAGAATGGTCACACATCCAAGGGCTCAACCTGGCTGATCCATCTTACTTCACGCCAGGCTCTATAGATCTACTCTTGGGTGTAAAAGAATATGCTGAGATTTTAGAAAACAATATGATCAAAGGTCCACCAGGCACACCAAGCGCTCAGAAAACAAGCCTAGGTTGGATTCTTTTTGGGGAAATTTATACAAGACAACAAGACAGATATGTAGTTATGCATCATTCAGTTGATGTAGAAGACATGTTGAAATCGATTTGGGAAATCGACTCAGATACTAAAAGACACTTAACAAAGGAAGAACAACTGTGTGAAGAATTATACGATAGAACAACTACTCGAACCAAAGAAGGAAGGTACATAGTTAAATTGCCATTCAAAACAAACAGTCCACAATCACCCGATGGCAATACGAAATGGATAGCCGCACAAAGATTTGCTCTACTGGAAAGGAAATTCAGAAAATCGCCAGACCTGAAAAAAGATTACACAAAAGTGGTTAGTGATTACATAGAACAAGGACATTTAGAAAAGGTACCAGAAAATGAAAAGTCTAAAAGATCTCTGTACTTACCTCACCACGCTGTTATCCGTGACGATAAAGAGTCCACTCGAACACGCGTTGTATTTGATGCATCGTGTAAGGGAGCAAACAACGTTTCTTTGAACGATGAATTGCTCGTTGGTCCTCAGCTGCAAGAAGACTTAAGAAACATTCTAATGAGATGGCGAATGAAACATGTTTGCTTAGTAGCTGATATCACCCAAATGTATCGTCAAATATTAGTAAGTCAAGACGACGTTGACTATCAGCGAATTCTGTGGAGACAGCATGAATCTGATATACTAGAAGAATACAGACTGCTCAGAGTTACCTTTGGCACAGCTTCTGCACCTTATTTGGCGGTTAAAACTCTCCAACAAGTAGCCAAAGACGAAGCTAAAACAAATAATATCCTTGTTGCTCAAACTATTAACGAAGATTTTTATATGGACGATCTCTTGTCGGGCACAGACACAGTAGACGAAGCTATATCACTTTCAGAGAAATTGTCTCATACACTCAAAAGAGGAGGTTTCATACTTACCAAGTGGGCATCCAATAGTATTGCCGTCATGAAATCCTTAGAAGAGAATAAACGATCATCCAATTCAAGTATTGATCTAAACCTAGACGGAACGATCAAAGCATTAGGAATTACTTGGAATTTTAAAACAGATCAGTTTCAATACAACTGTAATTTTCCAGCCATTACCAAACCCATTACAAAACGCAAGATCCTATCAGATATACAAAAACTTTTCGATCCGCTTGGTTGGATCGCACCAAGTACTGTTTTGGCTAAAATACTGATACAAAAGCTTTGGCTTGAGAGGGTGCAATGGGATGATGAAGTTAGCAATACCTTAGAGGAAGAATGGAAACAAATCAGATCTGATCTCAGTAATATCCACGAAATAAAAATAGAGAGATGGCTCGGCACACTATCTGCCAACAGTCATAAAATACAAATTCACGGGTTCAGTGACGCATCAATGCGTGCATATGCAGCAGCAGTCTACATTAGGATTGAAAACCTAAATAAAAACATAGAAACAAGACTAATCGCTGCTAGGACGAGAGTGGCACCATTGAAAACGATTTCATTACCTCGTCTTGAGCTGAGTGGAGCCCTACTACTTTCAAAACTAATGAGACAAGTTGGGCAATCAATGAGGATACCAACATCAAAAATGTATGCTTGGACTGACTCTTCTATTGTCATCGCATGGCTTTGTGGCGAACCTAATAGATGGAAGCCCTTCGTAGCGAACCGTGTTGTCGAAATTGTCGAAAACATAAATAATAAACACTGGTACCATGTTCAGTCACACGAAAATCCCGCTGATTTGGCGTCTCGAGGCATGTTGTTATCCGATTTGAAGAAAAGTAACTTGTGGTGGCACGGACCGAGCTGGCTATCTGAAACAGAAATTAAAATTAAACATGAAATAACAGAAACAGATTTAGAAATGAAGACAACAAAAATTAATACTTACCTTAACACAGAAGAAATTAGAGTCCAGGAAACTTCCTTACTATCGCAATTCGAAAACTTTGAAACTTTAACAGAATTATTAAAAGCGATTACTTCCTGTAGAATATTTCTAAACTATAAGAAAGAAACTTACGAAAATAATAAAATTTTAACGACACAAGATTTAGAAGATTCTCTTAACATTTGTATTAGAAAGACACAAGAAAAAGAATTTAGAGAAGAAATAGATAACTTAAAGAAAAAGAAGCCAGTTAAGAAAAGAAGTCAGCTAAGATCTCTAAATCCATATCTAGATGAGAAAAATATCGTCAGGGTGGGCGGTCGCTTAAGACATGCAAACTTACCAAATGACACGAAGAATCCTATAATATTAGGTAAGAAAAACCCGCTGACACAGTTAATTGTTGCTGACGCACACGACAAAACACTGCATGGTGGAGTTCAACTTATGCTTTGTTACTTACGTTTCAAATACTGGATTGTACGAGTTAAATCACAGGTAAAACAACATGTTCACAAATGCATAAAGTGTGCTCGATTGAATGCTGCTACCAAAGCACAAATAATGGGCGACTTACCTGTAGAGAGAGTGACACCTACGAGACCGTTTCTGCACAGCGGTGTAGATTTTGCAGGACCATTTAAAACACTAATGTCCAAGGGAAGAGGAAACAAAACAACAAAAACATACGTTGCGATATTTATATGTATGTCAACAAAGGCAATCCACATAGAACTGGTTGGAGATCTCACCTCAGAAGCATTTATTGCAGCATTCAGACGTTTTGTTGCTAGGAGAGGTAAATGCAGCCATCTGTGGAGTGATAGAGGCAGAAATTTCGTGGGTGCAGACAGAGAACTTCATGAATTATGGAATGAAGCACAGATGACAACTCAAGTAGCGAACACACTCACTGCCGATGGTACACAATTTCACTTTATTCCACCTTATAGCCCAAATTTCGGAGGATTATGGGAAGCAGGCGTGAAGTCAATTAAATATCACCTGAAACGCATAATCACAACTAACTTCACGTTTGAGGAATTGGCCACAATATTGTGCCAGATTGAAGCCTGCCTTAATTCACGTCCATTATGCCCTATAGATGATACTGACCCAGAAAACTTGAATCCACTAACTCCTGGACATTTTTTAATAGGAGAACCACCTATTGTGGTTCCCTCACCTGATTATCAAGTAACAAAAATTCATAATTTGACCCGCTGGCAACATGCACAGAAGCTCCTTAATGACTTTTGGCGTCGATGGCAAGAAGAATATTTGACCAGACTCCAGCAGCGTCCTAAATGGATGAAGATACAAAGAGAGTTTTCAATAGGTGATATTGTACTGGTAAAGACGGAAAATCTGCCACCCGGGAAATGGTCCTTAGGGCGAATTACAGAGAAACATCCAGGTGCAGATGGTCATACCAGAGTATACAGTGTGAAGAGTGGAAATTCTATTACTAAAAGAACTGTTACCAAGTTATGTGCACTACCAGTGGAGTCAACTTAATTGTTATTTAAGATTATTTATTGAATCACTACTTATTAGTTATTTTCACAATTTTGTAAGGTATCACATTACTGTTTATTTGTTTTGTTTAGAACTGAAACTATAGGTTAATTTAATTAGGTTTTGGACCCTGTTTGTGTAACTTTGCATGACGTTAGTAGAAATTTATAGAGAAATGCATTCTAATTGTAAAAGAAGCTGTAGTTCTTTTGGTGGGCGGTATGTTGAAGTAAGAATTGTCTTAGCAGCTCACTAAGGGGGTCTATATGTCTAGTTATACTTATGTCAGTCATATCGTCGGTTTAAAACAGCAATTTATATGTATGATTTTTTAGTCGCAAATACACTTGCTAAAGGACAACACGTATTTCATTTTTCTAACGCTCTGCTACTCAATAGTGAACCTTAATACAACCACCACCATTGTAGAATAATAGCATTTACGTAATGATAATTCGATTTATTTTCGACGAGGATTAGTCGATACCTTTTGTAAATGTACATGTATTTTCTATTTCTACATTTCTTTAATTTCCTGTTTAAAAAATAGAACGAGGAAAAACATTTGCAAAACGTGAAATTTTCGAGGAATAAAGTGGAACGTGGAGAAAATTCAGAAATGCTAAAAACATGGCAACCCCTTGTTCTTCTAAAAATAAACTAAAGTAACGTCTTGTTCACATGTATACGTATTTACACGGCCAGTCGCCGTTTCTGAGAAGGCACATTGTTTGTTGGCCCATAATTAGAGTAGCAAGCGGCCAGTATGTGCAAAATATTCACTAATGACGATAAAACGAACGCGCTTTAAAAAAAGAAGCTGGTTTTTATTTTTAGTCTGTGATTTAAGATGGCGGCGCTTTGTGTGGCTTCTGTTGTTGTTACTTTGTTTTCCTGTGGCTCTAATGGAAGTAGGTGCAGACATTCGTTTTGAATATTACTGAACTTTTAAACGGAACCGTAAAATCCTTACTAATATTATAAAAGCGAAAGTGAGTTTGTTTGTTACGTCTTCACGCCTAAATGGATAAAGCGATTTTGATGACTTTTGGTATTGAGATAGTTGAGACCCTGGAGACGGACATATGCTATTTATTTTTAAATGAGAAATGAGGGACAAAGAGGGAAGAAAAGATAATAGATAAAACTTATTATTGCTATTACAATAAATAAGGCGTAAGGGCAAAATTTATAGGTAGCAGGTACCTGCAAATCAAGAAAACTACACAAAATGTCCTTTTCTTTGGGTTTTGAGTCGAGCTACACGATAGCTGACAAATGCTTGCACTGACTGGACAGGTCCACTCAATCTGTGTGGTGCTTTCTAAAAAATACCATTTCAGACAATATCTGCGTAGTCCTCATGTAAGTTGACCAAGATTTTTTGTCTGGACCTTAAAAGAGACTATGACCTCTAAGTTTGTTTCGGCTGTTTCTTCTCAGAGTAGTCGGGTACGAAACACCCGCATCATCTAGTTTAAAAAAAAAGATGAGTAAAAGTGTTTGTGAAAGCCTACTTTTTGCAAAATATACATCATTTATCATTTAACTATGTTACCCCGAATTTAACGCGAGCGAAGACGCTGACAAAAGCTAGTATTAAATAAATAATACTCAACTATCGTACTATCCTCTAAAAGCACCCATCAATATCCCCACAAAGAATTCTGTCGACCCTCATCTATTCACAATAGCGTGAACGTACACTTAAGCACTGACTTAAGTGGTTCACACATTATGTGTGGTCACGGCTCCATTAAAAAGTATGATTGAAACGATTGAAAATTAACATTTTAAATGATGGAAGGCATTGAGGGTCTTGGTGCGTACTCATGTGAGAAAATATAATAATAATAAATATCTTGGGACAGCTCACACACGGCTATCTGATCCCAAGCTAAGCGAGCTTGTGTTATGGTAACCAGACAACTGATATACATCACTACATAGTATAAAACAAAGTCGCTTTCTCTGTCCCTATGTCCCTTTGTATGCTTAAATCTTTGAAACTACGCAACGGATTTTGATGCGGTTTTTTTTAATAGATAGAGTGATTCAAGAGGAAGGTTTTTATGTATAATACATACATATTATAGTAGAGAAAAGTGGGGATTTTCAAAGATTTGTAACACCCGTGCGAAGCTGGGACGGGTCGCTAGTACTTATATAATTTATAAATACATACATATTATAGATAAATCACACCGAGACACAGAACAAACAATCATGCTCATCACACAAAGTTCGTCCTGGGTGGGAATCGAACCCACGACCTCCGGCTCAGCAGTCAGGGCCACTAACCACTAGCTAGACCAACAGGCCTGTCATATAACGCTTGTATGCATTTATGTATGGATGTACAGATGGGTAGGTAGGGACGTGTAGTCAATGTTAGGAGTGAAACCAATTTGTAACCAGTAAAGAAATTTTGACGACACGGTTGGCGTAGTGGCTGAGCGATCGACTGCTGCGCTGCGTGTCGCGGGTTCGATCACCGCACGGAACAAATATTTGTATGGCCTACAGATAGTTGTTTTGGGTCTGGCTGTTTGTGTATGTCAGTTTAAATGTTTGTTTACGCACCCACGATACAGGAGAAAATTTCAGTGTGGGCAAAGTTAAAAAAAAATACTCATTATCTTTCTACCCTTGTCCCATTCTATTTGGGGTCGGCGCAACACATTTTCTTCTTCCATTCTCCCCTATCAAACTTCACGGCATCATTTACTCCTTTCTCCTTCATATCATTCCTTACACAATCCATCCATCTATTATTTGACCTACCTCTTCTTCTCCCTCCATCAACATTCAGATCTATCAATACTTTGGTCACATGTGTCACATTCTTCCCTCCTCATTACATGCCCATACCAAGGCATAGGGCTCCTTTTCAATCCAAAACAAAATTCAATCAAAAACCAGTAAATAAATATTATGGTTTAAAAAAAATCCTTTTTTTTATGGTGGGAAATCATCCAATGACTTCCCCCGCTCTAGGCGGAGCGGGGGGCATGTCAGACTTGTACTGACTAAAACCCACCCATTTTCCTTCTTTTGCCCTTTACGTTCCGGGGCCGCGGTATCTCTTTCGAACAACCCGCAACCCCGGCAGGCGGAGGCCCTGACAAGCCTCTCTGGTAAGTCTCTCTTATATACGCCTTTGCATAGGTTCCTTTTCTCGACTCAACACCGTCGTTAAAAATAAAAACGTTTATAGCATTCCTTTTTCAAATTAATTTCATCGGCCGGTCGTTTTATAAGCAATTAGTGCTTGGACACGCAATAAGACTAGTCGCAGCGTTTTAATTAAAACAAAGTCGCAAGTACGTGCGGGGCTTAATAGACCTACTTATCCTTACTTCCTTACTAATATTATAAAAGCGAAAGTGAGTTTGTTTGTTTCTTTGTTACCTCTTCACGCTTTAATGGCTTAACCGATTTTGATGAATTTTGGTACAGAGGTAGTTGGGAACCAGGAGAAGGACATAGGCTAATATTTTTTTTAAAAAAAAGTGGATATGAGGGAGAAAGAGGGAAGAAAAGGGAACAAATAGTGTTGCTATTACAAATCAATAAGGCGCAAGGGGAACTGTGTTACCTCGAATTTAACGTGAGCGAAGCCGCGGGCAAAAGCTAGTAACAAATATCGGTATTGGCAAAAATAAAGCGTTATCATTTGTTAACCTTTTTCTAGCCATATATCGCTGCTTAAATAATCAAATATTATTTTTATAGCAAAAATCGAATTAATTCCTTGGGTTATGAGTTGAGCTACACGATAACTGACAAATACTTGCACTGACTAGACAGGTCCACTCAATCTGTGTGGTGCTTTCTTAAGAAGACAATTACAGAAAATATCTGCATACTCCTCATGTAAGTTGACCAAGATTTTTTGTCTGGACCTTAAAAGAGACTATGACCTCTGAGTTTGTTTCGGCTGTTTCTTCTCAGAGTAGTCGGGTACGAAACAACGACCTCATCTAGTTAAGAAAAAAAAATACGTGTAAAAGTGTTTGTGAAAACCTACTTGCAAAATAAACGTCATTTATCATTTAATTCTCTTGATACTTTTTCTAGCCTCCGCACGCGACTTCGTCTGCGTGGCATTGTTACTTTGGGCTAACGCTAACTTTAACCCGCGTTATGATCGAAAAATAATATTTTTCTCTCCCTTTTCTCACTGTTTTAGCCTATGCCCGATTCCAGGGTCCCAAGTTGAAATAATAAATAAATATCTTGGGACAACTCACACACGGCTATCTGATCCCAAGCTAAGCAGAGCTTGTGTTATGGTAACCAGACAACTGATATACATATTTATATAATTTATAAATACATACATATTATAGATAAATCACACCCAGACACAGAACAAACAATCATGCTCATCACACAAAGTTTGACCTGGCTGGGAATCGAAACCACGACCTCCGGCTCAGCACTCAGGGCCACTAACCACTAGACCAACAGGCCCGTCAAATAAAACGATATACTCAAGACTGTAGTCCCTTTGTAATGAATAAAACAATTAACCCTCTAAGTCTACGCTGTAAAAAGATATGGCCGTTTATGTCGCAAATTTGTACGGAACCCTCAGTGAGCGAGTCCGACTCGGTCTTGGCTGTTTTTTTTTTTTTAAATAAGGTTGACTAAATCCTTCTCGTCACAAAGAAACTTAATCTAGAAACTCTCTCGTCACAAAGAAACTTAATTGAGACAATATGTATACCAAAGGATTTGACTCAATGACGCCATCGTGTAGGCTGCAAGGTTCTATGTAGGTGATCAACCAACTTATCAATACTACCCGAGATACTGAAAAAGTCCTTATCTCCATTTGTTAAGGTTTAGTATAGTGTTGAGTAGCGTTACCAAACATGTTACCTTTTTCGGTGAGAAGGCCGTTCTTTCAAAGTGGGTGTCGAATTTGTGTGTAACGAACTCAAATATTTGCGAAAGTTTTTTGGAACGAAGTCCCTTGTCGCGCGTTGCGAAAGGGAGCTAGATGGAAAAATTAAGACCAAAAGTTGTAACGACACTTTTTTCTATGTTTTTAAGGAGGCTAGACGGAAAAATTAAGACCAAAAGTTGTAACAACACTTTTTGCTATAGTTGTAAAGGAGGCTATACGGAAAAATTAAGACCAAAAGTTGTAACGACACTTTTTGCTATAGTTGTAAAGGAGGCTATACGGAAAAATGAAGACCAAAAGTTGTAACAACACTTTTTGCTATAGTTGTAAAGGAGGCTATACGGAAAAATGAAGACCAAAAGTTGTAACAACACTTTTTGCTATAGTTGTAAGCTGTGCGGCGTGCGTGTGTTTCTCTGTCTCTCTCATAGAAAGCAAGCCAGTTATTTGCGTTTCGTCTTTCTATTTCGCATTGAACAGTGTGTTGTCGCGACGATTATTTTTGTTGAGTGTATACAGGTTTTTTGTACATAATAACTAATAACTTCGTTCCGGATGGAACGAAGTTATTAGTTATTAGTTCCTTGACACCTATCAAGATTTTTTCTGTTACAAAAATAACTGAATAAAGAACATTTTGGGCTTAATTAACATCAGCCATCATCAGAGGGAGACGCTTCGGGCGGTGGGAGAGTGCGGCTCTGACGGTGAGCAATGAATATCTCACCGTTCCGTCCGTTTAGTGTCGACAGACCTTGTCGACGTCGCGTTCGTGTTCTACGCGTGCCTTAAAAATGGGTCCTCCCTTTACAGCAGAACTTTTTATGTCATAATTTTATTTTGCATAACAACGGATGGCATAAACTTCACTTCGCAGAAAATTGTTTAGCAGACACTCATTTATCATACAGTCTAAACTCATAATTTTGTAAGTCAGAATCATCTCTTGGCATAAACTTCATATCCATAATAAGTATTTAAAAAGTAGAAACATCATAACGCAGAAAGTTCACAGTCAGAATCGTCTTTTGGCATAAATATTTTATATCTATAATCATTAAACGGCAGAATTGTCATATCGCAGAAAGTTTATAGTTAGGATCATCTTTGTCATTTTTAAGTTGTCATTTATTTTTAATTTATTATTTCTTTAAAATAATGGCATTTATTTTAGTTATTGTTTAATTGAATTTGAAATAATGTCATTGAATTCAATAAGTAATGATCCTAATCTAACTCTTTAAAAACAATCTCTTTTTTCTATTAATGCAAGTCGTTTCGTAGGAGGTCACCGTTTTAACCTAACCTAACCTAGCCATTACTGCCGTATGCTTATTATTCCAAGTGAAATTATAGCAAAAAAAATATTATGCGAAATTTTAACTGTGCCAATCGAAATTATACTAAATGAATTCTGCCATCTTAAAAGTATGCCATTGTTAATTCGAAGTTTTAAACATCATGCCAAACGATAATTATACCAAATATTTTTTATGCCTTTCAAATGTTCGTTTAAAGAAAATTATGCTAAGTGTGTTATGCCAAAAAAAAATCGGAGCATCAAGATTCTGCCAGATAGAGGGAACCCCTTAAAAATATATCAGCAAAGCAGAGGCGCCAGGACCACTGCCTGCCGGGGTTACGGGTTATTCGGAAAACAAACGAAAAAAGAAGGAAGATGGGTGGGTTTTAGAGGTGTTTTTGGAGTAATTTGGTCATTTCTCGTGCCAAGAAAAAGGGGAGACTGTTAAACGATGTAAGAATCGTTAAAAAAAACAAAGGTCTTTTTCTAAAACACAATGAAAAACGTGTTTTAAAAATGATGTTTACTCAAATTATCACTTAGTTTTTTTTTTAAATAAAACGTCTCCCCACACTAGGATTTCTCCTGTATCCCACGATACTCGGTGCGTTTACAAACATTTAAAGTCACATACACAAACAGCCAGACCCGAAACAACTATATATGCAGGTCATACGAATATTTGTTCCGTGCGGGGATAGAACTCACGACACGCAGCGCAGCAGTTGATCGACTAACTACTGTGCTAACCGTGTCATCAATCAGTGTTGTCAGTTTTTATGGAACTATACGTCTCTTAGACTGACTCGGGAATTGAAGCAAGGATAGCATGCTTAGCAGTTGTGGCCAACAAACCAGCGAGGTATACCAAATCATTTTTTCGGTACATTCGCTCCGCTTTCATACAATTTAAATAACGCGAGGCGGTCAAACTTAAATTGGTTAAATGTAACCAAATAAGGCTTATTGCACACCGCTCGACTGCCATACACGGACCACCGGAACTGATGGACGCTATTTGGGTTAACCGTTGCGACAGTTCTGTTGCAAATGTGGACGAGGCCTTATTCGATTTTTAATTTTTAGTTATTCAGTCTTGATTCGTCATGTTTTTTAATGGCGCCAGTGCTAGCGGAGAGTGCTAGCCGGGCGGCAGTGCTCTTTCTTGCTTTATCCCCTTCTAGTCTTATAACCATTTAAATGTATACTCAAAATTTTTATCACTTTTCATTCTCACCAAATATATTTAAATACTAGCTTTTGCCCGCGGCTTCGCTCGCGTTAAATTCGGGGTAACACAGTTCCCCTTGCGCTTTATTGATTTGTAATAGCAACTCTAAGTTTTCCCTTTTCTTTCCTCTTTCTCCCTCACATCCCACTTTTTTTTTAAAATTAGCCTATATCCGTCTCCTGGTTCCCAACTATCACTGTACCAAAATTCTTCAAAATCGGTGTAACCATTAAAGCTTAAACTTACTGTCGCTTTTATAATATTAGTAAGGATTTACGAGTAATAAACGGGACAAGACGAAAAAATCGTAATTGGGTAATTGACACCATTAACCAATAATTTAAAAACGCAATTTTTCTGAAAGAACACCTTATTCTAGACCTGAGAACTCCATTCATTTCAAAATAACTTTAAAATTCGATTTTTAGTTGCTTTTAAATCAATAAATAGTTGCATCATTGACTTGACAACTTAGTGACGTCATCGGTTGCGAGTCTCATACAAAATCTATGGGGGAAGCGCGTTTTGACAGCTCATAAAAAGTATATCAATTGATTGGTGGTGTCAACTGCCCTATTCAATACTTGTTACTACTTGGTAACAAATCGTTCTGTGTAGTATACGCGCGCTTGTCAGTTAAGTAGCATTCGTGTTTCAAAATCGAAAATGTTTGGGATCAAATTTTTTGAATGATAATATTCCCTATGTACCCTCTACAAGTCTAATAAATCTCTGTGATGCTGGGCTGTAAAAAAGATGGATGAAAAATTGCATGTAGCGGAGATGAGAATAGGTACATATTGAGATGGATGTGTGAAGTGACAATAATGGATAAAGTAAGGAATGAGTATATTACACGAAGTTTGAAAATTGCGCCTGTTACAGAAAAATTGAAAGGGACTCGTTTGACTCGGTATGGACATGTAATGAGGAGGGACGAAGCACATGTGACTAAAAGAGTGGTGGATCTGAATGTTGAAGGACGGAGAGCGAGAGGAAGGCCAAAGAAAAGATGGATGGATTGTGTAAGGAATGATATGAAGGAGAAAGGAGTAAATGATGCCGTGACGTATGATAGGGGAGAATGGAATAAAACGTGTTGCTCCGACCCCAAATAGAATGGGACAAGGGCAGGAAAATGATGATGATGCTAACATGCCAAGATACCACACTTTTTAGGGTTCCGTAGTCAACTAGGAACCCTTATAGTTTCGCCATGTCTGTCTGTCCGTCCGTCCGTCCGTCCGTCCGTCCGTCCGTCCTCGCTTAATCTCTGTGACCGTTAGCACTAGAAAGCTGAAATTTGGTACCAATATGTATATCAATCACGCCGACAAAGTGGTAAAATAAAAATTGGAAAAAATGTTTTATTAGGGTAGCCACCCTATATGTAAAGTGGGAAATGTTTTTTTTTTAAATTTCAACTCTAACGTGTGATATATTGTTGGAAAGGTATTTAAAAATGAATAGGGGTTTACTAAAATCATTTTTTGATAATGTCATTAATTTCGGAAATAATCGCTCCAAAAGTAAAAAACAATGTGTCCCTCTAAGTTTTGAACCATAAGTTTAGAAAATATGAAAAAAATCTGAAAAGTAGAACTTTATAAGGACTTTCTATGAAAATCATTTTGAACTTGATTGACACAACAGTTTTTGTACAAAAAAGATAAAAACTTGTACGAAATAATTTCTGGACTAAGTTTGTAGTATAATCGTATATGTAAGCATTTTTTGTAACTTTGTTTACATATTTTATTATCCTGAACGTATCTTTTTTCAAACAATAAAAAGAATTATTGAAATCGGTTCTCGCAATCCAAAATTACCACCAAAATTGCACGTCTTTGTATTAATTAGTAACCCAATTCCTCGAGAGATGGCGCTGTAGGTACTTATTACATTGGATCGGGTATTACCGAATTGTTCGGTTGGCCTCATAACTGGGAACACTTATTGTGACGGACGGGAAACTACGGAACCCTACACTGAGCGTGTCCCGACACGCTCTTCGCCGGTTTTTTTATATTATAGATTAATGAGAGATCGGGACAAGACGAAAAAATCGTAATTCAATACTACTTGGTAACAGATCGTTGTGACTAATGTCACACACCCGCTTATCAGATAGCGTTCGTGTGTTTCGAAAATGTTTGGGATTAACATTTTGTATGATAATATTCTCTACTAGCTGGCGCCCGCGGTTTCGCTCGCATGATACCAAAAAAAGTATCCAATGTGTTATTCCAGACCATAATCTATCTCTGTGCTAAATTTCATCAAGATCCGTTCAGCTGTTTTGACGTGAAAGAGTAACAAACATCCATACATCAATCCATCGTCACAAACTTTGGCATTTATAATATTATTAGAAAGTAGGATGTCCGCTTTATAAGTCTTTTAAATGATTTTAACAAAATACCACACACTTACTTATTCTTTATTATATCCTCTGCAAGTTCAATACAGGTCACATAATGAAATACAAGTAACCAACACTATTCTCGGCTGATAAAATTATTGGCTATAGAATTACTCCTTAACCCGTGTAATTGAATAACACATTTACAACATATGGGTGGGTGTATGTATCATGTATGTCAGTATGTACGGTGTAACTTACTCAGGAAGTGCTAGCTACAAAGTGATAACGTCGAAAGGGGTCATTGCACTGATCGTTTCAGTAATCTACATAGTCCTCATGGAAGTTGACGACACGGAACTGTAATTTGTATGACCTGTAGATAGTTGTTTCGGGTCTGCCTGTTTGTGTTTGTGAGATTAAATTTGTTTGTTAAACCCACGATACAGGAGAAATCCTAGTTTTGGGCAACGTTCTATTTATAAAAAAAAGTTCACCAAGATGTTCGTCCTCGGGTTTTGTTTTTTATGCCAAAACATTACAATAATTTTTAAGTTTTAGTTAAACGCGAGCGAAGCCGCGGGCAAAAGCTAGTGTGCTTTTGCCCGCGGCTTCGCTCGCGTTTAATTTGGGGTAGTTAGTTTTTGCCTTAGCGCCTTAATAATTGCAATAGCAAAGCTAGGTGTTTACTTTTCTTCCCTCTTTTTCCCTCATATATCAATATTTTTTTAAATATAGCCTATGTCCATCTCCAAGCTCCCAACTATTTCAGTACCAAAATTCATCAAAATCGGTTTAGCCATTTAGGCGTGACGATGTAACAAACAAACTCACTTTCCCCTTTTTAATTTACTAGTTTTCGCCCGCGTTAAATTTGGGGTAACACAGTTCCTCTTGCGCCTTATTGATTTGTAATAGCAACGCTAAGTTTTCCCTTTTCTTCCCTCTTAGTAGGATATGGGTCAGTCTTTTAACATGTTACTTAAACATAAAAGCTGACTTAAATAAAGTTTGACGGGCCTGTTGGTCTAGTGGTTAGTGGTCCTGACTGCTGAGCCGGAGGTCGTGGGTTCGATTCCCACCCAAGACAAACTTTGTGTGATGAGCATGAATGTTTGTTCTGTGTCTGGGTGTGATTTATCTATAATATGTATGTATTTATAAATTATATAAGTAAGTATGTATATCAGTTGTCTGGTTACCATAACACAAGCTCTGCTTAGCTTGGGATCAGATAGCCGTGTGTGAGTTGTCCCAAGATATTTATTTATTTTAGATATTTTTAGTTAGGCAAAGCTTGGTTGGCGATAGACGCGGTCAAAGCTAATGAATAACAAAGGGGATTCGGTTCAAAGAACTTCCACAGTAAAAACAGACCTCGGGGCGCCAAACATTTGGATCGTACACTCTCCAGGGTTGTCGCTCTTGGAAATTTTGGAAGAAAATAATATTATTCGTGAGTTGCCTTGAAGATTAATTGATTCATAAAATCTTTCGGTTTTGCCTTATTTAAATAAGGATTTAACGTAATACCTACTTAGGTTTCAAAAACAAGTTTTCACGTTAAAAAAGAGCACCTATTGGCGATTGTTTTGAAAGGCTCTTTTATGATTTTCATTTAATTTAATTAATTTTTGGTTATTTCAGACAAAATTCTTTAATGTCTGGACAAAAGTAACATTTTATCAGCGACAACAATTTATTTATTCATTTGAAAAAAAAAAGCTAAGTATTATGTACAGTTAGTAAAGACTTACTTATCTCCTGATAAGTAAGTCTTTATCAATTACTAGCTTTTCCCGCGGCTTCGCTCGTGTTAAATTCGGTATAACACAGTACCTGCTACCTGCAATTTTTGCCCTTGCGCCTTATTTATTGTAATAACAATGCTATGTTTTCCTTTTTCTTCCCTCTTACTCCCTCATTTTTAACATTAAAAAATTAGCCATGTCCCTCTCCAGGTTACCAAATATCTCTGTACCAAAATTCATCAAAATCAGTTAGCCATTTAGGCGTGAAAACGTAACAAACAAACAAACTCACTTTCGCTTTTATAATATTAGTAAGTATGATTGATTCTTCTATGGAGCCTCTAGTTTTAGTTACAATGATTTGTTTAGCTAAACTAAAACACGTACATAACCAACCCAATCAAAACCTTAATATCAATTCAATTAATTTGAAAACGTGCCAACCATAAACAACTTAATTTGAGCCCCAGTGCCGTAACCCGCCAAAACTCTTGGACAAAAACCAACCTTTGTTCCAAACAAGTAGAGCGTGCAGGGACTAAAGTATCATAGAGAAAATGGCCGAAATTTATAGACTTTTGTCAAATTAAGCGGGTTGAGATTATAGGAGGGCCAGAATTTGGGACAAAAAAGGGGGAAAAACGTTTGAGTGATTGAGTAAAAACGGATGGAAAGATGCTTGAGAAAATATCCAGTTTTTCTGTCTGTTACTTATTTTTTTGTGTGTTTCCGGGGCTTTTAAGCGAGGAGATTTATAGGTCTTTGTGTTTTTATAGCATCTCGCCTGTCGCTTTCAAGAGTAAGGCAAAGGACAGGCCGTGTCGACGGCGCGTTCGTGTTTCACGTGCGCCTCAATGAGATGTCAGCAAAGCAGAGGGGCTTGCCAAGGTCTCCGCCTGCCGAGGTTGCGGTTGTTCGAAAGAGATATGCGGCCCCGGAACGTAAAGGGCAACAGAAGGAACATGGTGGGTTTTAGCCAATAAAAGTCTGGCACGCCCCCCCGCTCCGCCCAGAGCGGGGGAAGACAGCAAGGGTTCCGTTTTCTTTTTGTTTTGAGGTAGGTATGGAAACTTAAAAAAAAAACTCTATGGCAAAACAGTAATTTTAAAGAGTAACCCTGGAATATCTTGCCGGTTTTTCTTTATTGGAAACGACTAACCCATTTCACTTAGCGTACATCTGCTTAAAGGCTTATAAAATAATCTTGTAAGTTTTTGCTCAAAAATTTTGTATTTTCAAATTAGGTTAAGTTAAGTTTTTTAAATTGAATACTATTCATTTAAAGTTCTTTTCTATAGGTTGTATGTGTCCTAGTGTGCATAAACGGTGACATTCTTGGTTTAAATGGAAAGTGTAGAAAATGCCGCCTTGAGTGTGTTTGACGACGCGTCTCAGGTACTCTGTGTTCTTTAGACCCTGGTCTCGACCTTAGGCGGTGCGACCTTCGTCAAGAGACACGCGCGTTTCACTTGTTTCCTTCGCGTGAGTACGTTTGTGTCGCGGTGGTTTGTGGCATGCTCTAATCAAGCCTATTTAGGCTTTCGTACCTCTGCAGAAAAAAACGTAAATCTTATTGGATCACTTTGTAGTCCGTCTGTCTGTCTGTCAAGACCCTTAATCTTGGATTCTCGTGGGGGTCTCGAGTTGAAATTAAAACCAAATACTCAAGTCTGTGGTCCCTAGGAGGTGTGTCAAAATCTGGATGCGGGAGTCTAAACCGTATTTTTTTTAAATTTTCTCCTTTCTTTAGAATTCTATCTACACCTAGTGCGAAAGAGGCGATACTGATTTATAAAATGGTTGCTGCATCACTATCTCCCTCGCTTAGACAATAATGTTATACTTAACTAGCTTTTGCCCGCGGTTTTGCTCACGTTAAATTCAGGGTAACACAATTCCCCTTGCGACTTATTGATTTGTAATAGCAACGCAATGTTTTCCCTTTTCTTGCCTCTTTCTCCCTCACATCCCACTTAAAAAAATAGCCTATGTCCGTCTCCTGGTTCCAAACTATTTCTGTACCAAAATCGGTTTAGCCATTAAAGCGTGAAGAGGAAACAAACAAACAAACTCACTTTCGCTTTTATAATATTAGTAAGGATTAAGCTTTATTTAATAGGGTAGTAGTTAGTTAGATGAGAGCCTCTAAATAAATAAAGATAAAAAACAAAAACTTCGCTGTTACCCGCGTGTCGCGTGTGCGTGTAAGTCGTGGCCAAGCTCTTACAGTTCCCTTTAAATAAACAATTTCTTTACTGCCATCTTTTGTTGGTAATTGTTTCTAAGACACCACCCAAGTTGTTGTACGTCGACAGAATACATAAATGTATTTCACTAATTGATTCGTAATGAGAAAGCTTTCACGACTCGTTTAGTTTCTTAGGAATTTAGATAGGTTAACTGAAACTTAATGGGTAAGTGAAGTTTGAGTTGTAAGAAGAGTTTAATGACACGGTTGGCGCAGTGGCTGAGCGATCGACTGCTACCCTGCGTGTCACGGGTTCGATTCCCGCACGGAACAAATATTTGTATGACAGATAGTTGTTTCGGGTCTGGCTGTTTGTGTATGTGAGTTTAAATGTTTGTAAACGCACCCACGATACAGGAGAAATCCTAGTGTGGGGCAACGTTTTTTTTTTAAATGTTGTTTGATTGTTGTTTTATTAGTTTGATTATTTTCTTAGTCGATGTATACAGGGTTTAAAGTAATTCTTGACGGAGCCGTCAATCATCGGTTCTGTAAATTAAAAATAGAACAAAAATTACTTTTGTTATTAATTTGTCTTAACGTTCCGGATGATTAACACAGGCATAAGATCGCTAAACAGCCTGATATTAAAATTAAGAATTCTTTAAAAATAATTTTTGAATTTAGAACTCAAATAAATATCAATCAATCAACATTGCTAAAAAGGCCTTTCAACTTCAATAAAAAGGGTATTGTTACATCCCTTATATTTTTTTATGCGTGTTTGTGTGTGGCTAGTGTCTTTTATATGATAAATGATGTTTATTTTGCAAGTAGGTTATCACAAACACTTTTACACGTAATTTTAAAAAAAAAACTAGTTGAGGCCGGTATTTCGTACTCGACTACTCTGAGAAGAAACAACCGAAACAAACTCAGAGGTCATAGTCTCTTTTAAGGTCCAGACAAAAAAACTTGGTCAACTTACATGAGGACTATGCAGATAGGAAAAAAAAATAAAGCACCACACAGATTGGACCTGTCCAGTCATTGCAAGCATTTGTCAGTTATCGTGTAGCTTAACTCATAACCCAAGGAGCTACAAGGAAGGAGGAGGAACAGTAACAAAAAAGAACATTTGTGAAGGTCGCTTATAGTACTCAAACTGCCAGACAATCGTCAAAAACAAAGTAAATAAAAGAAATAATCCACATGGTCTTCAAAAATTCACAATAAACAAATAAAAATAAAAAATACCAAATTAAATTAATGAGATCATGCTGCAATCATAAAATGTCATAAATTTAAATAATACGAAAAATAAAATATCACAAATCATAATAAGAAAAATAAAAAAAATATTAAAGTAAATTTAAATGTCAAATCATTAAATGTCAAAGTGTATAAAATAAAGGAATAAACAATAAATAAATGAAACAAAAGAAAATTTTGACACTCACTGAGTAAATAAAATTGCTATAAGTTCTTATTTAACCTATTAAATAATCAGATTTAATTTATTCTACACCTAGGAATGCAACACAGTAACACGCCAACATATTTTAAATAGTGAACCATTTCTGACGTAGCGCTAATTAAAATTCGAATCACAAAGCGCACAGTGTGCAGAATTGAATAATAATGTAGACAAAAAACCATTAGGTAGGTACTTGTATAAGAAGACATTTTTTTTATTCGCGTTTGTTTGAAATTAATTTAAAATTCAAATCTCGTTCGACGGCGTTGTAAAGTCCCCGACTGGAGGAATATTTTATGTTAATGTGAGCAAAAACGCAGGAGAATCAAGGTAACGCGCAATGCTCGAAGAATTGGGCTTTAAAACCCATCTTTATTGCTTGTTTTGCCCTTGGTGTTCCGGGACCGCAGTAGAGATACTGCGAAAGAGATTTCGAACAACCCCAGCAAGAAGTGGTCTTCGCAGGCTGCTCTGTTTTGCTGACATCTCTTTGAGGCGCGTGTGAAACAGGAACGCGGCGTCGACACGGCCTATCGTCAATAGAGAGACGGTGAGTGACACGTTGCTCACCCTCCACAGACACGCGTCTAGGTGGCTAGGAGTCGTCTTGCGGTATATAAGCGAAGACTCTCCGAAAATAAATATATGTAATGTCTTCGTCTCTACTTGAGTCCCGAAAAAGTGAAATTATCTCGACCATTAGTAAATCGTAATAAAACACTATTTTAATCCATCACACATTCATTATTCTTCATCAAAAATGTAATTTCATTAACTAATCACAATAACCGTTAATAAAATGGCACCTACTGATGACGTCATTAGCCCCGCCCACTCGCCCGCACTGTGGTACACGATCATGCATTGTGAACAAAATTCGCCAAGTCACCGACCGCTTAGCACTGTGTGCCAAACCTGTTAGATAGGTGGACAAAAAAATGTAATGTGATGTTTGATTTATAGTGCAATAACCTTGGCAAGTAGAAAAAAAGTTAGCTCATGTACTTAGCAGTCTATTCACCGATAGTACCCGTTATAATAATAAATAGGAAGGCATTTGGGATAATTTGATCCTAATCGAGCAGAAAATAAGAGCATACAAAGTTATTTGTTCTAATTAATCCTTACTAATAATATTATGAAAGCGAAAGTGAGTTTGTTTGTTTGTTAGTTACCTCATCACGCTTTAATGGCTAAACCGATTTTGATTAATTTTGGTACAGAGATAGTTGAAAACCAGGAGACGGTATGTCCGTCTCCTGGTTCCCAACTATCTAAAGAGGCTAAAAAAGTGGTCTATGAGGGAGAACAAGGGAAGAAAAGGGAAAACTTAGCGTTGCTATTACAAATCTATAAGGCGCAAGGGTAAAAACTGCAGGTACTGTGTTATACCGAATTTAACGAGAGCGAAACCGCGAGCAAAAGCTAGTAGGGTTTTAATTCAATATTAATAATCACGATTCTTTAGTACAGTCTATTCACATCTGAGGTAACAATTTGACACTGACAGATCGTGTAATTTATGTCGTAGCTATTGGGGTGATTTTCGAAGAGCAACGGCTACCACATATTACAAAAGTGTAACGTATGTCCCAGTACTAATCGGGATATGTATTTTAGACTAGCTTTAAAGTCGCTCGCGTTAAAGTCGGGGTAACACATTACCCCTTTCCTTTGATTTGCAAAACCTTACCTCTTTACGCTTTAATGGCTAAACCGATTTTGATGATTTTTGGTACAGAGATAGTTGGAACCAGAAGACGGACATAGGCAATTTTTTAAATAAAAAGATGGAAGAAACGGGAAAACTTAGCGTTGCTATAACAAAACAATAAGGCGCTACCGAATTTAACGCGAGCGAAGCCGCGGGCAAAAGCTAGTTTACTAAATAAAGACAGCACACGACATCACTTGAAATGCAAATTAATCAGAATCGTTTCAATTCAACAGAAGAAACCTTTTGAACAAAATTACCGTTCACACTTCAAAAATAGGGATATTTTTGAAGTGTTATTTACAGCTTCGGAACTAATTAACAATATCACAACAAAGTTAGCCGACATTTAAATACATAATTATACCGTAATCAAAGCAAACTTGTGACATTAACTCGCAAACTTTTCTTCACAAACCGCTTCGGAAACTTTTAATTAACACTGTTGGGCGAACAAGAAGTTTTCTACGACGAAGTTTGTATTTCTGTAGTCTCGATGTCGCAGAAGGAAGTAATTAATTAGTGCATGAAAAAAACTCTTTTCTATCTACCCTCTTTTCGTAGGTATGGTGGAAAAGTTTTTTTTTTATGAATGTCGGAGTGTCAGTCTTTAACGTTAATATAATAAATAATAATGCGTTCTGTAGGCCTACTATGACATCTTAAAGCAGAACTTATTCCACTGAGTGAAAGAGATGGTGCGAGACACCCTGTATAGCTCTGTCCCTTTCCCTCAGCGGAATAAGTTCTGCTTTAACACGTCATGGTAGGGTAGCAGGTTATTGCTGCGACTGCAACGCTACTCCACAGGCTGCGTGGTAAACCCAACACCATCCTGCAATCGATAGCTGACCGGGCAGACAGTCCGCTAATGTGGGCGCTAACTAATCGCACTTGATCTCTTCTAGTTATTAAGTACTAACATAGGCTAAGACATCTTGTTACCCTCGGAACGTAAAGGGCAATCCTCGGAACGTAAAGGGCAATAGAAGAAACATGGGTGGGTTTTAGTCAGTACAAGTCTGACATGCCCCCCCGCTCCACCCAGAGCGGGGGAAGTCATTGGATGATTTCCCACCCGAAAAAAAAAAAAAAAAAAAAAAAGACATCTTGTTACTAACACACTGACCACAGTGAAGTCTGTAAAATAAATAAATAAAAAAGGATTTTGTGGTTTTATGAAACTACGTTAAAAGTGGACGTTTTTTCACATTATAGACATTTCGACATTTTTCCCTACTACGCGGCCGGTATGTAACGGGTGGTCGCCCATCCACAGATCAACCAAGGCTTTTTCTTTTATGTGAATGGAAAATCACCAAATAACTTCCCCCGCTCTGGGCGGAGAGGGGGGGAGTGTCAGACTTGTATAGACTAAAACCCACCCATGTTTCTTCTACTGCCCTTTATGTTCCGGGGCCGCGGTATCTCTTTCAAACAACCGAATCAAAAGGACAACGCAACTTCGGCAGGCGGTGGCCCTGGCAGGCCCCTCTGATCTACCAAGAACTAAGGCGCGGCAATAAGCTAATCTTTAGGTATTCGCGGAAGTGAGGCTAGCTGCATACTAGGCATGGTCTGACACAAGTACACGACAGTATTGCATCGAAAGAATAGAAATAAGGTCGAAAATATTTCGGTGTTTGATTTTATTTGAATATCATGTCCGCCAAAATGTAGGTCATTTTTCAGTTTTTAAAAAAAATACAGCTCCGTGTTTGAAAAAATTTAGATCTCTTTAGTCTATACAATTTTCTTTGTTATATAAAAAATATTATGGTTGTCGCTGAAAAAATAGAGAATTTAGAGACGAAAATTTTTTTTTCTTGCTCTTTTTAAACATTTTTTTTTCGTAGTACTAGACCACTTTTGTAAACTTATTTTGTTTAACTCTTTACTTTATGTATTGAACTATACACGGCAATTTTTGCTAGTGGCATGTACAGATAAGGCTAACTTTGCGACGAAAAACTAGACGTTTTACGAAGTGTTTGCTTTGTACAGCGCCTTAATCTAAAGATCCATGCAACCGGCTGTTATTATTTAGCTGTGGCCAAAAGCTTCGTGATTTCAGACCATCATAATGTAATTTCAAAGTGTTCTCACGATATTTTTTTATTTCAGTCTCGGTGATTTTCGAATCGAAAAACTTACTTTTCTCGTGACTTTACAATTATGTAGATTCTTCAATAAAAAGTTAATTATATATTTATTTCTGAAGCGCGGTGGCATTTAACCCACGGATACGATATTAATAAAAGATAACATGTATTTTTCCCCGCCCACACGCGTTCGGCCCACTGTGTAGTGTTAATCTTCTTATAACCAATTATATTAGATTGATTGTTCGTTTTTTGTGGGCACTATCTGGAGTTTAGTGACTCCTAAAGAGGGCTCTTACAGTTATTTTGTGTATTATATTTGTTTGGTATCTAGTTGGCTATTTGCTTGATCGGAAACTTTTTGTTTCTTAAGCTGAAGGGTTACCATGACATATTTAGCAGTTCTTATTCCTGTGAGAAAGAGATGGTGCTAGACATCCTGTATAGCTCTGTCTCTTTCCCTCTATGGAATAAGTTCTGTTTTAAAACGTCATGGTAGGGTAGCAGTTCTTTAAAAAAACCGACCAATAGCGAGTCAGACATGCGCACCGAAGTTTTCCGTACAAATTTGCGACACAAACAGACTTTTGATTGCGTAGACTTAGAGCATTGATTTTTTTACAGCACAAAGAAACTGCAAACTTGAGTATATGGTTTTAATTATAACTCGATAGCTCTACGCGTTCCCGAGATAAAGGGTCTTGATAGACAGACAGACAAACGGACAACAAAGAGATCCAATAAGGGTTCCATTTTCCGCGGGAGTCGCCCCGGATCCCGGCCACCGTAGATGCGGGCCTATGGACGGTGAGCAGTGGGTAGCTCACCGTCGACGACAGGCCGTGTCGACGGCGCGTTCGTGTTTCATGCGCGCCTCAAAGAGATGTCAGCAAAGCAGAGGGGCTTGCCAGAGCCTCCGCCTGCCGGGGTTGCGGGTTGTTCGAAAGAGATACCGCGGCCCCGGAACGTAAAGGGCAACAGACGAAACATGGGGTCTGACACGACCCTCCGCTCCGCCCAGAGCGGGGGAAGTTATTTGATGATCTCCCACCCGAAAAAAAAACAAAAACGTTTCCCATTTTGTCTTGAAAGTTGCAAGGCTTTTATCATTGTCATTATACCCATGGGTGCAAGTAGGAGTGAAGTTCGTTTGATTTCTTCTAAAATAAAAATCAACCCTCTATGCAGTCAAAATACTCAATACTCAATATATTATTGCTTCCCATAATGTATACAAGGCTGGTAGGTAATTGAAGAGAAACAATTATTGACCCTGTCGGGCACAGCGAGTTAGTTTTTAGAGGAGAGGAAGAAGCGCTTTTTGTTTAAAAACATAATAATATTAAAATTAAGGAAGAAAATCTTATATTAAGATATTTAAGTAAGTAGATATTATTTATGTGCAGATTTATATTAATTTTATTTATTAAATTTTATTAAATAAATGGCTGTTAATGTCGCAGTTTGTACGGAACCCTCGATGCGCGAGTCTGACTCACTCGTAACTGGTTTTCCAACATCGGTTGCCACCAACCATATATGGGTTGCCGAAATGACGGCGGAGAGTGAGTAACCGATGAACCAAATAGTCCCGTTAGGGTATTCAATGTTTGCAAAAAGTTTTTATTGATTATAATTACGTTTTTAATGTGGGCTATATATTTTTATGATGTGGGTGAGTTTCCTTTGAACTTCTGCGTGTTTTTAGGGTTCCTTTGTCCAATAGACGATATAGTCGACTGCTGCTCTACGTGTCACAGGTTCGAACTCCGCACGGAACAAATATTTGTATGGCCTCCAGATAGTTGTTCCGGGTCTGGCTGTTTGTGTATGTGAGTTTAAATGTTTGTAAACGCGCCCACGATACAGGAGAAGTTCCTAGTGCGGGGCAACGTTTTTTTTTCAAATGAAATAATTTTGAAAATCGGCCTATAATTGGGTTTAAATATTCTTTATTTATTCTATAAGACCATACATTGTTCACTTATAACTACATAATAAGATAAACTTTAGTCCAGTAGCTAGTAGGTACATTTTTTTTATTATTAAATTGTGGGTACTATTATTATTACTAAATTGTGGGTACTATTGTTATTATTACTTTCGGAGTAATGATATATCCTTTTATTGCATCAAATAAATGATTTATCTATCTATCTATCTATCATAAATGCTCTTTCACGTCGAAACCGCTGATCGGATCTTGATGAAATTTGGCACAGAGGTAGATAGAATAACATAGGATGCTTTTTTTCGATTATTACGCGGGCGAAGCCACGGGCGCCAGCTAGTACAAAATACCTAGTCTAATCGAGTAAAAAAAAACATACGTCGAATGTGGATTCTCCGTCGGT
Source organism: Ochropleura leucogaster (assembly GCA_958449745.1). Classification (NCBI taxonomy): domain Eukaryota; kingdom Metazoa; phylum Arthropoda; class Insecta; order Lepidoptera; family Noctuidae; genus Ochropleura; species Ochropleura leucogaster. Next base: position 2,609,783 of record OY288227.1, read on the forward strand.
TAAAAATGCTATCTAAATTCCTTATTTACTTTTTCCACAAAAAAATGCTAGTTATATCTACGTTTCATTTATAAATTAGAGACAAAGTATTTATACAGCTACATACCCCGCAGGCAATACATGGAACTGTCATATCGTGGGCTGGCACGACATTATTAATAATAAATACTAATGCCTGCGGCTTTGCCCGTATGTGTTTAGATTAAAAGAAGGTTTATTTTCGTTGGATCCCAGTTTTTGATCCCACTTTAATATTTTTGGCGTTGGATCCCAAATTAGAAAAATACTAAAAAAATACGTTTTATTGCCAATGAATCCCAAAAACTATTTCCGTTGGATCCCAGATGTTTAAAAACATCTGAATGCGGGTACATCCATCAACAAAAGCACAATAATATTTTAAGACGAAATTTTGTATGTATGTTTGTTATTCCAACACGCTCAAACTTCTAGACTGATTTATATGAAATTTGGGTATGTGGATAGGTTATATGTTAAAATAACGGGTGCCTGTCGTTTTTCAGAAGAGATTTTTGAGTTTTTTTGAGTTCCCCCGCTCAGAGCGGGGGAACTTATTTGCTGATGTCCCATCCACAAACAAAAAAAAGCGTGAAGGATTCACACACACACAAACTTAAGCCTTTTATAATATCAGTATTATGATAGTTATGTCACGTTTCTTCTACGAACATTATCATGCTTTGTTTGTTAATCAGAATAACAAGAACAACAACATTACCTATTATGAAATATGGATCCAAGAAAATAGAATATTTATACATTTTTTCCCGCCTACATACATGGCTTAATATCGTTCGGTATTTCTAGCAAAAAGATAACATCAACAAAATATTTTTTCGTTTATCGGGGGTGCGTTTACAAGCATTTAAACTCACATACACAAACAGCCAAACCGGAACAACTATCTGTAGGTCATACAAATATTTGTTCAGTGCGGGAATCGAAACGGCGACTGTCAATCGCTCAGCCACTGCGTCAACTGTGCCTTTAAAGTTTGATATCTAGATTTACAAGCATTCGAAGATACTGACCTAGACTCTGCGGGTGTTTTTATTAAACCACGAGCCAAATCCTTATCCTTACTATAATATTATAAAAGTGAAATTGAGTTTGTTTGTTTGTTACGTCTTCACGCCTAAATGGACCGACCGATTTTGATGAATTTTGGTACAGAGATAGTTGGGACTCTGGAGACGGACATAGGCTATTTTTCAGTTATTAAAGTGAGAAATGAGGGAGAAACAGGGAAGAAAAGAGGAAAACTTAGCTTTGTTATTACAAAAAATAAGGCGCAAAGGCAAACACTACAGGTAGCAGGTACCTGCAAATCAGGAAAGGGGAACTGTGTTACCCCGAATTTAACGCGAGCGAAGCCGCGGGCAAAAGCTAGTAAAAGATAAGTCTCAAACTCGCACTACAATCCTACTAATATTATACTTAAATGTTTGTGAGGATGTATGGATGGATGTTTGTTACTCTTTCACGTCAAAACGGCTGCACGGATCTTGATGAAATTTGGCACATACGTAGATTATAGTCTGGAATAACACATAGGGTTTCTTTTTGTTCGATATCAAGCGGGCGAAGCCGCGGGCGCCAGCTAGTATGAAATAAATGTAAGAACACGGTTTATACATGTTCATATACACTATAATTACAAACAGTTAATCACAATCTTAATCAAAAAACATAAATTAGAATAATAATCGGGCTCTCAACGGCCACAAATTTCATACAACGTTGAACAGCCATCGAAATAATTAATGTTTTCACACTAAAATCATATAAAACATAAGTTTAACGGAACTCTCACCGTAAAATGTAGGAAAACTATAAAATTTCACGGTTTTGATTTTTGTTCACGATTTGACGCGGTTTGGCACACTGGCCGAGTGATACAGTGCAGTACAGAACGAGACTTTGAAAGTGTAGTTGATTAAAGTGGATTGTTGCACGGAAAAAATGTGTATTGCATGTTTTCGATGAGATTTTCCAAACCTATGGAATTTTACGCGTGTTTTTTTTTTACAAATTCGTTGCCATACACTAGGAATTTCTCCTGTATCGTGGGTCCGTGTACAAACATTTAAAATCACATGCACAAACAGCCAGACCCGGAACAACTATCTGTAGGTCTTACAAATATTTGTCCCGTGTGGGGATCAAACTCGCGACACACAGCGCAGTAGTCGATCGCTGAGCCACTGCGCCAATCGTGTCGTCAAAACACTTTTAATTTTAATATAGGCGCTTTGGTTTTAGTAGAATAGATACATAGAATAGAATATACAAATCTAGTTATACATTCCCAGTATAACATGGTTTCGCTTCGTATTAATTTCCCTTACAATGAGAATTCAACTTAAATTGGTTTTATTTTCGACAATTGTTTGTTTTTTGTGTTGGTAGCCCAGAGTTGGTGAAAACGGCCATTAATCTAGTTTAGAAGACTTACCTTTAGCAAAAGCAGCGTGTACGAAGCATAGACACAGGAAAAACTTTAGAGCCGCCATTTTGAATATTTCACAAGGTTTTCTTTTTGTTCACGGAGATCACAAATCACTTGAGACACTGTATTTACCTGAAAAGAGAAAAAAGGCCTTGTTAAATAATTTAAAGAAAACAAGTTTCCTAGTCTATATTTTTTTTGTGGTGACAAATAAAACAATAATTAATTTATTTATATTCCTTACAGCTATTCTTACAGGCCTTGAATTTTTTTTTTATTAACTTACAAACTGAAACGTAAAAAATCTCTATACCTCAAATCTCTTAATTTCTTAAGTATCTAGCCACAAATTATAGTTATGAACTTAAACATAAAAATATTAATTTTTTTTTCCTCTTGGTTTTACATAACTAACTATATTTAATAAAACTTTTGCGAACTTAAAGTGCACAAGAAAACACCACAAACCAACCCAGCCGCTGCCACGGGAGACGGTCAGCGCGTCGGGTGCCGCGAAACACTCCCGGCCACCGTAGACGCTGGTCTGTGGTTAGCTCACCGTCTATCCGTCTAGCGACAGACTAGTACCAAGTATTTATTTGTTATGTCTTCACGCCTAACTGGCCAAATCGATTTTGATGAATTTTGGTATAGAGATAGTTGGGACCCAAAAAAGTAAGAAAAGGGGGAGAAAGAGGGAGGAAAAGGGGAGAGAAAGATATTTTTTTGCGATCATCACGCGTAATTATGCCACGCGGACGAAGTCGCGAAACAAATATTTCTATGACCTACAGGTAGTTGTTTGTGTATGTGAGTTTAAATGTTTGTAAACGCACCCACGATACAGGAGAAATTCCTAGTCTGAGGCAACCGTGTATTGTCCCTGTGAATTTTAGAACATACACTAAGGCCAACTAGCAGCGATACGAAAGGTCATTAACCTAAAGAACAACTGTGGCGTTGACAATTTAATATTTAGCTCTTTCCATCTTGTGCCTTTGTCGTAATGTCTCGTTCTCCCGGCAAAAACATGACAACGTTAAGACGGGTTCGTCAACATTCGGGCGGCCATTTTAGATGGGGTTTTAGCATGGGTTTTGTTTACATTTGGTATCGCTTCTCGTTGGCCGTACTTTAGCACCCTAACTTGCCCGGAACTCAAACCAGACAATTAAATGCTCCCACCATAACATAAGTAACAAACTAATTATCTATCTCGTTCGCACAAACTAATGATTATTTTAATTATCAATCACCGTCCTGGTATCGAACCCGCCACGCTCTGCTGGCGTCCACCGATGCGTGCACTGAACAATTTACGGTACTACGTAAACTGTACTGATGGACATACATAGATAGTGGGATATGTGTATGTACTAGCTGCGCCACGCGGTGTTACCCGTGTTGTTTATTTATTTATTTATTTATTTATGCACACACAAAATACATGACAGGACATTACATTAAGATAGAAGAGCACAAAGGTACAGCTTATTTCATAAGAAATTTCTTCCAGCAGACCTGCGAGAGGAAAGTTGGATAAGATATGTAGATGTCGCAGGCATTTTGTAAGAATGGTCTTTTTACATATGGCGTCGTCATTTTGCAAACGCGAAGCGCTTTATAAATTGCCGAAGGCATATTGTAAAATGTCGTAATTTTATAAAATACCTTGCAACCTTCAATTTATTCCCATTTCGTTTACCCAATTTTGCCTGTGTTGCACCAAATATACTGAATGTGCACCAAAATATGTTAATTAAAATATGTCATAACGAGCATCAGGAAAAAGACAGCACTACAATAAAAAAGTGTTATATCTTTATCCATTTTCTATTAATGCAAGTCGTTACTAGCACTCGCCGGCCGCTGCCGCGGCACCGCTCGCTCCGCTCGCTCGGCTCGTGCGTAGGGGGTCGCAGTTTTAACATAACCTAACCTACGCATTTTTTTAGCATTCAGGAAAGAATATTTGGAGCACGATCAGTATTTTTGGTCTCTTTTTAATCATATCATGGTCACCCTGAAGCAGACATCATAATACAAATAACGTGTAGATTGACATCATTCAGTTCAATAACAAAATGCCTTCGGCAATTTATAAAGCGCTTCGCGTTTGCAAAATGACGACGCCATATGTAAAAAGACCATTCTTACAAAATGCCTACGACATAGACACAGTGTGTGGAAAAGATAAAACAGAAAATTTTAAATTATCAATCATATAATAAACTTACATACAAATAATACACATATAAAAATAAATACTAAGATAGTAATATATAATTATGCAGAATATTACAGTAAAGAGGACAGGTAATGCTCTTTGACTTGCTTTTTAAAAATAAATATAGTTTTAGAGTCACGTATGTTAGGCGGAAGTGAGTTCCACAAACGTACTGCGTGAACAGAGAAGGAGTAGGAGAAAAATTCAGTTTTATGTGATGGGAAATTAAGATGATACTTAAGGTGGGATCTACACAGAGCATCAGAAGGGCGGGTAAACGAGAATCGATCACGCAGGTAGCTGGGATAGGCAGGATTGAACAGAATATTATAGAGGAGACATAAAATCCGAGTGTTTCTGTGAAGACGAATAGGGAGCCACTTGAGCTCCTTGCGGAAGGAAGAAACATGGTCATATTTCCTCAAACCATACACAAAATGAATGCAAAGATTTTGTAAGCGCTCCAACTTATTTAATAGCTCTTCGGTAGCATCTAAATAACAGGCGTCAGCGTAATCAATGATCGGCTGAATCAGTGTTTGAGCTAAGTAAATTTTCGTTTTATAAGGCAAGAAGGTTTGTAAGGATTTAAGCAAATGAAAAGAAAAGTGCACCTTACGACTAACCTCATTCACTTGAGCGCGCCAAGAAAGATTACTGTCAATTAAGACACCAAGGTCCTTAGCTGAGTCAGCATAGGCAATGGTCGAGCAGCCTAGAGATAATGGCGGCAAAGATGACAGATCAAGTGCAGTGCGATAATATCTGCTGCCTATGATCAAGGCCTGGGACTTATTAGGGTTAATTTGTAAGCCGTACGACTTAGCCCACTCGTGGATACGCTCCAGGTCATCATTCATGGCATTGATTGCTGAATCAGCATCAGACAGCGAGAAATGTCGATAAAGCTGCAAATCGTCTGCGTAGAGGTGAAAGCTGGAAGTGATAATGGTAACAGAGTTAATAAAGATGGAGAAAAGAAGAGGAGAGAGAACGCCACCCTGAGGAACACCAGCAGTCAGATCACACCAATCAGAGTAGATTTCTTCTTGGCGGACAGACTGTGATCGACCCCGAAGATACGAGTCGAACCATGCTAACGTGGAAGCAGAGAAGTTAAAAGATTGAAGGATCCCAAGAAGGACGTCAAAATCCACTGAGTTGAACGCGCAACTAAAGTCACTAGACTTTAGTTGCGCAACAGAACGCGCAACTAAAGTCACTAGACTTTAGTTGCGCGTAGTGTTACTAAACACTAAAACAGTCAAAGATTTATTGTCCATAGCCCAGCGGATATCGTCAGTAACCTTCAAGAGGGCAGTAACAGTACTGTGGCCAGTACGAAAACCAGATTGGAAAGGAGAAATAAGCGCATTTGACGAAAGATATCTGGAAATTTGACCATGAACAATGTGTTCGAGAACTTTAGAGAGGAAAGGAAGAATGGAGATGGGTCTAAAGTGGGCTAAGGAAGAAGGATCACTAACTTTAGGAAGTGGTATTATGTGAGCCTGTTTCCAAGCTGAGGGAAATATACCAGCGAATAAAGAAAAATTAAAAATGTGAGTAAGGATGGGGAGCAATTCTGAAATAATGGGCAAGATCATTCTCGAACACAAATTATCATGGCCCACAGCAGAGGAGGAAATGGACAGAAGAGACTTTTTGACAACTTCTTCAGAGACAGGACTGAAATCAAAAGGTGGACAGTTTGGTAACGGCAAGCTAGAGAGTTCCGACAAAGTTGAAGATTTAACGCTCGGTTGTAGAGAAAAAGGTGGCAAAGAAAAGAACTGGTTAAGAGCGCACAAGTCGACACCTGTACAGGTATTCATGGAAGATTTCCCAATACCGACAGACTTTAAAAATTTCCAGACATCAGCGGAGTTACGGTTAACGAGAGATTCGTGGAAATAGCGTCTCTTGGCATCTCGACACAGACGATTGCAGGTATTACGCATAGCTTTAAAGTGAATGAGATTAAGTTCAGTGGGTCTACGCCTATATCTACTTTTCGCCTTATCCTTACGACCAATAGCATTCCTGATTTCAGTTGTCATCCACGGTGCAGGATTATGTTTAATTTTAACTCGCCGAACCCCGAACCATTTGTTAATTATTTTAAGTAATTTATTTATTTGGATTTCCAACAAAGGATACACAGATACATTATACAATACAATGGGTTGTTTTAACTGTTTTCCTTCAATTATAGGAGACTACAGCATGCACATATACACGATAATAAAAAATATTTATGGAAGTGAAAATTGAAAACTATTTTAAAATAAAATTATAACAAATCAGGAAAAGAAAACAAAATGTTAATTAAAAAAAAATATAAATTAATTAAAATTGATTCACATACAAATTATAATGGTTGTTGTACAATTGTTGTAGTGGTCGAATTCTTTTTGTATTAAGTATTTTGATTAACCTACAGGAACATACCATTTTTTGGGATCAACATTAGCCTTTGTGTTAATATAGAATAGATGGTATTTTGTTATTTTTAACTGACTTAAAAAAGGAGGAGATTCTATGTTTAGTCATATTTGTTTTGTTTATGTTCAGCCATTACTCCGGAAACTGTGGATTGATTCTACGTATATATGGATGACCTGTTAATATATTTTAGTAAAAGTTTAAAATGAATACACTATAAAAAATTGTTAGAAATGTCATCATAAAATGCATAACAAAAAGTGCTAAATATAAAAAAAAATTGCTAAAAAAAAATCTGCACCGACGATGACTATTTATTATTTCACTTTGGAGACAGCAGAATACCAGCATCATCGACTATTTTCTACATCTGTGTCAAATTCCATTAAGTTCCGTTCAGCGGTTTTTGACGTGAAAGAGTAACAAACATCCATACATCCATCCATACATCTACACATTCATCCATCCTTACAAACATTCACATTTATAACATTAGTAGGATGTGGTGTGTCTAATTGTTTATGGTTCAATCTAACTTTTATATTTTAGCCAACTTCAAAAAAGGAGGAAGTTCTCAATTCGTCGGAATCATTTTTTTAATGTATGTTCACCGATTACTTCAAGAGCCTGGACCGATTTGAAAAATTCTTTTATTGTTTGATAGTGTATACTTTCTTGTAGTTTAATTTAATCTACGTTTCTTTATTCTTAGCTTGATGTTTTATGTGTTAATTTCTGTATTGCGTCCCATAAAATAAATGATTTATCTATAATATCGATCTCTATTTAATATAAGCTATGTTAAAACCAAAGTTAATCCGAATCCGTCAAGCCGTTTGTGCGTGAAAGAGTAACAAATAAACACACAAACATACAAACTTTCGCCTTTATGATATTAGTGTGATACAAATACAAAATACAAAATGCTTTATTTAGTGTTACAAGTTTTGCACTGCTTAACTAGTTTTTGAAGCATCCCTTTAGGCAAAAATAGCCTGTAGTGGGATACTTCGCTCTTCTATAACTTAAATGCTATTGTACAAAACTATTAAATAATACAAAAAAAAATGACAATACTTAACAAAAAAAATTAGAATAAGACAAAAAATAATAATAACAATAAAAACCGGTAAGAGTAAATCAATTTTAGGATACTTAATAAAAAATTGTCAAGTGTCGTGTAGAAGGTTTAGTGTAATTGTTATGTGTGTGTGGAGTATGTGTGTAGGGAATGTGATTGTGAACTCATTAAGTTGAAGATTTTTGCGTTCGGTACCAAAGACACCGTCACTCACATACTTACGTATGAGAGGACAGCGTAGGCCCGACAATAAGTCATTGCTTGCTTTACAAGCACGAAGGCACGATTGGCGCAGTGGCTGAGAGATTGACTGCTGCGCTGCGTATCGCGGTTTCGATCCCCACACAGAACAAATATTTGTATGACCTACAGTTAGTTGTTCCGGATCTGGCTGTTTGTGTATGTGAGTTTAAATGTTAGTAAACGCACCCACGATACAGGAGAAGTACCTAGTGTGTTTTTTTTTTTAAACTCTATGAATCACAAGACCAATAGGTATGTAAGGAATGGTCACCCATCGACAGAGCAACCTTGGCAAGCGCGCTTCTACAACTGTGCGAGGCCTGTAATGGTCATGAAATAAATAATCAATGTTCTTTATTCTTTTTTTAAAGCATCGAGTATCCTCTTTCCTTTCGAGATAATTGCTTCATTTATTTATCGCTCCTTGTCTGAGTAACAACTTCGGCGTAAGCACAGAAATAAAAATAAAAACTGGGACGTTACCTCTTGGTCACGACTTACACGCTTAAGCGACATTGTGTTGGATCTTGAGAAATTGACATTAGAACTTGGCTATAACTGAAAATAAAAAAATAAAAAATATTTTTTATAATTGTTACAGAAAGCGGTACTCCTGGACACGGTTCGTATTGTTAGGAGGTTCCTTTCTCTGGAGCCCTGACTGCCGGACCCTGTTCCCGATACCGGTGGGCTATTATTTTTATATTTTTTTTTGTTTTTGATAAAAAAAATATGCATGTAAATAAATAAATGACTATATAATTTTTAATAAACTTAAGCTTTTCATTATCACAAATGTGACGTCGTATGTCGTATGATGATTCCAAATTCGTTCGTACTCACCCTACATTTTTTTTAAACTTCGCCCAGCTCTAGTAATTTCTCTTTTATCATAACTACGATACAATCGAAACTCACCTACGTTTACGTACATTTAAACTCACAAACACAAACAGCCAAACCCGAAAGAACTTGTACGTCATACAAATATGAGCTTGTCTCTTCGCTGTTCGCCCCCAGCGACGCCCTATGTTAGGGGTCTCAACACATGATGCTCTTAGCGAGCAGTCGCTTAATTTTTATTTTTTAGCTGGAGACCTTACTTTTAAGGCATCTACAGGATTGCCCGTTTAAGCAGACTGGTTGAACTGCGCGAGAACATCAAAAAAAAAACATTGTCTCATTCACATGTCGCTTTCGCTACTGACAGATCGGGGCAAGAAGTTGCGTGCCCGTGTTTTGACGCTTTGGACGAGGTCGTGAACGGGTTTTAAGAAATAGTACTATCAAATGAGTAACGGTTATGACTACCGCAGAAACATCTGCTGCTTTAACTTTGTAATCGAAATTTTAATAAGGCTAGCCAATTTAACATTACGTCTTTATATGCTGAAAAGGTAAGCAACGCCTCCCGGCCAGCGTAGGTCCGTAGACAGTGAGCAATGGGTAGCTCACCGCCCATCCGTCTAGTGACAATAGGCTGTGTGGACGGCGCGTTCGTGTTTAACGCGCGCCTCAAAGAGATGTCAGCAAAGCAGAGGGGCCTGCCAAGGCCACCGGCGAGGTTGCGGGTTGTTCAAAAGAAATACCGTGGCCCCGGAACATAAACGGCAAAAAAAGGAACATGGGTGAGTTTTTGTCAGTAAAAGCATGACACTTCCCTGCAGTGTTTCATGTTTACCGATCGTAAAAAAGGTGTATGTGTCTTTGTGGCGTCGCGTCACTAGGGCCCAACTTAAGTGAGGCCGCGGGCAATACATATATTAATACTATTCAACTAACCTTTGATAGGATCTATAAAACGATAAATGAGTTTTCGAACTGTAATTAAATTCTATTATATATTAGATATCACGATTTTTATTTGATGTTTGAAAAAAAGACATCATCTATGAGAAACGCTGCAAGGCGTAACCTAGTCAATCGAGGATTCGTTTTATGTTATTTTGCGTAAATATAAATGTGTGACTATTAGTTTTCGATTTTTATTACGAGTATTTTACATGGAGCGACTGCCTATCTGACCTCCACAACCCAGTTAGGTACTGGGTAATAACGATACCCCTTGGTAAGACTTGGCCTTGGTAAAGGTTGTCTTCAAAAGATCACTTTTAGCGATAAGACCGCCCATTGTGTCACACTATTCATAAGTTGTATAATGTTATTCTTGTCATTTGTATGGTGTACATAATAAAGAATATTCTATCTATCTAAGACTGGTTGTCAGACTTTTATGACACTGACTACCTGTAACGACTGTCCGAGATCTACAAATGACAACCGGGACGTGTTTTCCGAGGCACGGAGGAATCTTGGTATGTAACGAGTGGGGACCCATCCACAGACCAACCTAGGCAAGCAGCGCGGCTTAACCGCTTTCTTAGAACCGAAGGCCGATGGGAAAAAAGGCGCATGCGGGCAAAGCCGCGGGCACCAGCTAGTGTAACATAACGGTACAAATTTTGTAGAAACTCTTCTAGACATCTCTGCTACCCCATCTGGCAAACAAGCGTGATGTCAGATCAGATTTGACGGGCCTGTTGGTCTAGTGGTTAGTGGCCCTGACTGCTGAGCTGGAGGTCGTGGGTTCTATTCCCACCCAGGACAAACTTTGTGTGATGAGCATGATTGTTTGTTCTGTGTCTGGGTGTGATGTATCTATAATATGTATGTATTTATAAATTATATAAGTATGTATATCAGTTGTCTGGTTACCATAACACAAGCTCTGCTTAGCTTGGGATCAGATAGCCGTGTGTGAGTTGTTCCAAGATATTTATTTATTTATTTATCACGTGAGAGTACTATGCTACTAAAATACGTGGCGAAGAAAAAAAATGACCTTTACAATAATAAGCACCTAACGTTCGTGGTTTTTTCTTGAACAGACGGAAATGTTTTTTGTAGTAAATACATACTTTTTGTATGAAGATGAGTCTAATTTTATGTGTAGTGATGTCATTTGTCGAACTCAGTTCCTTTACAAGCTGCAAACACAACTGCTATCCTACAATGACGTGTTAAAGCAGAACTTATTCCGCTGAGGGAAAGGGACAGAGCTATACAGGGTGTCTCGCACCATCTCTTTCACTCAGAGGAATAAGTTCTGCTTTAATATGTCATAGTAGGCCTACTGCTGGTTCCAACTGGATCGTTAAAAATCCGGGGTTGCGGGTTATTTGAAAAAGAGATACCATCATCATCATTTTCCTGCCCTTGTTCCATTCTATTTGGGGTCGGCGCAACACGGTTTTCTTCTTCCATTCTCCCCTATCAGATGTAATTAATGCGATTATATTTAAAAATGAATTTTCAAATATAAATGACTAGTTTTCGCCCGCGGCTTCGCCCGCGTTAAATTTGGGTTAATACTGTTCCCCTTGCGTCTTATTGATTTGGAATAGCAACGCTAAGTTTTCCCTTTTCTTCCCTCTTTCTCCCGCACATCCCACTTTTTTAAATAAAAATTAGCCTATATCCATCTCCGGGTTCCCAACTATCTCGGTACGAAAATTCATCAAAATCGGTTTAGCCATTAAAGCGTGAAGAGGTAACAGACAAATAAACAAACATACAAACAAACTCACTTTCGCTTTTATAATATTAGTAAGGATTACTGTGCATTAGCAGGATCTGGCCATGTCCTTTAGCTAAGGAAAAGCCGTGAGGAAAACCACGACTATGGACGCACAGTCTGAAGGATGATATGGTTAGGTTAGACTCCTCCTTAGGAGTCTGATGAGATGACGAGCAATAGAGAAGTATTGAAGAAAAAGACGTACTGAACCATCATCATTTCCCTGCCCTTGTCCCATTCTATTTGGGGTCAGCGCAACACGGTTTTCTTCTTTCATTTTCCCCTATCAGACGCCACGGCATTATTTACTCCTTTCTCCTTCATATCATTCCTTACACAATCCATCCATCGTTTCTTTGACCTTCCTCTCACTCTCCGTCCATCAACATTCAGATTTATCACTCTTTTAGTCACATGTGCTTCATGCCTCCTCATTAGATGTCCATTCTAAAACAAACGACTCCCTTTTATTTTTTCTGAAACAGGTGCAACTTTCAAACCACGGCAACGGAATCGAAAGGGTAAAAGAAGGAACATGGGTAGGTTTTAGTCAGTAAGAGTCTGACACTCCCTTCAAATCGCATTTTTTTAACAACAAATAAAATCTTAGCAACCTAGTTAAGCTTATATTTCGCGTCTGAAGAATTTATTGTCTACCTTATAATTATTGTGGTTATTCACGACTTTTTCAAGTCCGAAGTATTTATAAAACCTTTAACGCGTTGGTAACAAAATCCTTCCTTGTAATGAAACTCACAAGTCTAGATGGTTCCTCATAAAATACTTAATTGCTATTAAAAATAACAACTTTTGATAGGTACCTATTTTACAGTAAACTTTATGATTGTAATCTTAAATTTTATGACAAACACTTTATTATGGCCCATATGTTATTATCTTCAATTGTATGTTACAATAATTTCATTATAATTAACACTTGAAACGGGATATTTACCATGTTTGCAATTTTTATCGTTTCCGATATTTCGGCAATCGCCATGATCACGGAAGAAACTGAAGTTATTGCGGGAGGATGTTTACGAGCAGGCAAAACGATCTACCTTCCTTCTTATTCGTTTTTTGCGTTCGTTACCACTTACACTGTCACTTACAACTCGATTTTGCTCTCGACACACAAAACTCACTGTATCAAGTACCTAGCGATCTTTTTTCACTACTTTTTGGGTTTTTACACAATTGTTCATTATAATATTGGTAACCATATCAGTTTAAAGACTTATATCATTAATTTCATGTCTAAAAAAGGTTCATTTTCGTTTGTGAAGTCATCAAATGATTCCTTCTACTCTGGGAGGAACGGGAGGGAATGTCAGACTTGTGAAAAATTACAGCAAACGAACCTACAACTATTTGACCCGTACACTTCAATAACTTCGACTGACTAAGAAAGGATAACAGTAGAATGTGTAAACGAACAATAAAAAACAAATTAAAAGCTGTTTTTCTTAAAGAATTTGTCGCATGTTGGGGAAATATCCACTATTTTTTTTTCATGTTTTCTAGTTCATAAGGTTTTGTATTAAAAACTAAAAGCGCTAATCCCGCTGACTAACTATTACGCAGTTTGCTAACTAGTGCAACAATTTTGGTCCAAAATTAATGATTTATTTATTTTTATTTATTTGTGCAGGCTAAAACCTATCCATTTTCCTCTTTTTGCCCTTTGTGTACTGGGTTCGACGTATTTCTTTCGAACAATCCACAACCCCGGCTGCGTTATACCCTGCCTTCTACCTACCATGTCTGGCCTAACTCAGCAATATTGTAACGGTCAAACTAACACCTTCCTTTCCCCCACCTCCTCATCAAGACTTCTTGTTTATCTTTCAAGGAAACATTCATCATCTGCCTAGCCTTTTCCCAACTATGTTGGGTCGGCTTCCAGTCTAACCGGATGCAGCTGAATACCAGTATTTTACTTAGAGCGACTGCCTATCTGACCACCCAGTAGGTAATACGATACCCCTTGGTAAGACTAGTTGTCGGATTTTCGGAACACTGACTACCTGTAACGACTGTCAAAGATCTACAAATGACAGCCGAGACGAACAGCTTAACGTGCTTTCCGAGGCACGGAGGAAGCTCGGTATGAAACGGGTGGTCACCCATCCACAGACCAACCTAAAGATCGACCCGAGCGGCTACTATTATTTAGCCACGAGCTCCTCTTTCTAGGAAACATTAAAGATGCAAATATTTAAAAGTACGATCGTGGGTGACATCACCGACCAGTCACCTCCGTTTCCTTCTTACCAGTTTATTTTATTGACTTTACAGATATTGGTGTCAATGAGCTATCGTATTTGAGCTTACTAGATGGCGACACTTTGTCTTGGTATGGACATGTAATGAGGAGGGATGAAGGACATGTGACTAAAAGAGTGATGGATCTGAATGTTGATGGATGGAGAGCCAGAGGAAGGCCAAAGAAAAGATGGATAGATTGTGTAAGGAATTGTATGAAGGAGAAAGGAGTAAATGATGCCGCGACGTCTGATAAGGGAAAATGGAAGAATAAAACGTGGTGCGCCGACCACAAATAAAATGGGACAAGGGCAGGAAAATGATAAGATGGCGATACTAGAAAATAGGTCTTGTCGTTTATTTCTATTTAGTACCATATCTTTATTTTATGACGTACTAGTTTTTGCCCGCGGCTTCGCTCGCGTAAAGTTTGGGGTAACACAATTCGCCTTTCCTGATTTGCAGGTACCTGCTACCTGCAGTTTTTCCCTTACGCCTTAGTGATTTGTAATAGCGAAGCTGTTTTCCCTTTGCTTCCTTCTTTCTCCCTCATATCCTACTTTTTTTAATAAAAATTAGCCTATGTCCGTCTCCTGGGTTCAGACTATATCTGTACTAAAATTCATCAAAATCGGTTTAGCTATTAAAGCGTGAGAGGTAACAAACAAACTCACTTTCGCTTTTATAATATTAGTAAGGGTGTCTACACAGTATAAACTACAGATACATATTTACAATATTCTCCTTACAATTAGCAAACACGAAACGTTAAAAAAATCATTAATTCTCGAACTACTAACAATTTTATTTTGAACTTAAACTTGTTATTTCTAATCTTCAAGTTATCATTAATAAGAAATGGCTTAATTTTGAGTTATTATTGACCACAGTCGTGAATATTAATTAAAATAAGCAGTAAAAACCAGAACAATATGACATTTGACATTTCTGAAAACCTCAAGCTACACTAGCGCCTCTAGCGGCGAATTCATGCGCTGTAACCCCCATTCTGTTGTCACAAAGCAATATAAAACTACATAAAATTAAAACTATATTCATCATTCTCTTATCCCTACCCCATTTTATTCGTGGTCGGCGCAGCATGTCTTCTTCGTCCATACTCCTCATCTCATCAGACACCATCTTGCCATATCATCCTTCAGACAGTCCATGTACATGACAAATGTGTTAAAACAGGACATAAGATGAATTCATTAAACTGGTTTGGTGATTATGGTCATGTATGCGTGGGATGAGATACAGCAATCACGATGACTCATTTGCCTTGATCAGTTCTCAAGACGATGAGTTAGCTTAGGTCATTACAAGGTCCATTCTTTACTAGCTTTTGCTCCCGGCTTCGCTCGCATTAAATTTGGGGTAACATAACTATGTTACCCCAAATTTTAAAAAAAGAGGAACTCCTCTTTCCTGATATGCAGGTACACATGCAGTTTTTGCCCTTGCGCCTTATTTATTGTAATAGCAAAGCTAAGTTTTTCATCTTTCTCCCTCATTTGTCACTTAAAAAAAAAGCCTATGTTTGTCTCCTGGGTCCCAACTATCTCTGTACCAAAATTCATCAAAATCGGTTTTTCCAATTAGGCGTGAAGACGTAACTAACCAACAAACTCACTTTCGCTTTTATAATATTAGTAAGGATAAGGATATTCATGTTGCCTCATTGTCTATTATAGAAGAAGTTTAAAAGTTGCGCCTGTTACAGAAACATGGAAAGGGAGTCGTTTGTCTTGGTACGGGCATGTAGTGAGTAGGGACGAAGCACATGTGACTAAAAGAGTGATGGATCTGAATTTTAAAGGATGGAGAGGGAGAGGAATGAAAATGCTCCTTCATTTTATTCCTCAAAACTCCTAGGTACTTCAAAGGAATAAATGATGCCGTGACGTCTGACAGGAGACAATGGAAGAAGAAAACGAATTAACTAACTTCAAAAAAGGAGGAAGTTGGTTAATTAAAGTTAATGTTATCGATGTCGACAAATAAAAAAATAATGAACACTATTATTTAATAATTCATCTAATTACGTATTTATAAACACTATTATTAAATAACTTATTATTGAATTTATAAATGTGAAAACAGACTAGAATAATATCCTATAAAATTAATGCATGGATTCCGATGAATCTGAATTACTATATAGTGTGAATAATTTAATAATAATGTACCTAAATATACTATATTATTAAAATTTCTAATCAGATAATTCAAATAAGAATCTTTTTTAATCCCATTGCATGTGAATTAGATTAAATTTACTGTTTTTACTTCTACAATATCAATAGATTAATCCTAAACTGTGTCTATCTCTTTCTCTCAAACTTTTTAATCGGACCTCTCCTTCCCCCACATGTTCACAAATACAACAAAGTTCCTGGAACGATTCGTTTGACAGATCGATTCTTTAAAAAGTTTTTAATAAGAAGTAAAAAAAGGTTATGTTTAGAAATTCGTCAAAGCTTTAAGTTGAAAATTTAAGTTGTTTGTTTTATTTTAGAGGTTTCGTCAATCTACTTAAGACTTTGGAAGTTTGGTAAGTAAACTCTAACGATAATAGGCCAAGAGTATTCACACCTTAAACTTAAAGTCATTAGAACTTAGCTTGTAAAAGTCAACTTATGTTGTTAACAATACTTGACACTACACCTCCTCAAACATTAATGACATTTTAGTCGCAAACGAAATTCTTAAACACTTACGTAACCTAAAAACAGGTAAAACCACGAAAAAGAACTAAAAACATACTTACAAAACAGACAAAACCACTCACAACACTTGCACTGCACCAAAAAGTTTTGATAACCTCAAAATTTTGACAGCTGATCAAATAAAACGGATTCGAAACTTAATTTAAACAGATTCTAATTACAAATACATGTTAGAATGTATTTTTATTACGTTATTCGGGCGTGTTTTGTTTGTTCGTTCGGAGCACACACGTCCGTACCGCGCGGCGGGTGCAAGGCGACTGGTTTTTCGCCTTGACTCGAATACTTGATTGAGTTAGGCTGCGTTTACGCAGGTGTCTTGACTTGGCTGTAACGTATAATGCCCGGGTTACACGAGGCTAAGGTTTTAAGCTAGGATAGTAAGTAAGAGTTTCCTAGTTTGGGAGCTGTTCACGAAATAATTGCAGATAATTTCGTGCTGCGAAATCATTCGATCTCGTCTTTTAAATTGGAACGTGTAGTTAGAAGTGTAATGGTTTGTCAACCAGTCTTCCCAAGACAAATCGTCAAGCAGTAACTGAGTTGTGTGGGTCAGATAGATGGTTACCCCATGAAAAATACTAATATTCAGATCTACCCGGATATTCAGATCTACCCAGTTAGCCTGGAACCCGACCCCAAAGTAGTTGAGAAAGCTTTATTTTGGACTCGCGTCCGGCCCTGGTTCGGTCCGTGGTTTGGAGCGAGAGAGAATGGGAAGCGTTCACCTCCTTCTGCGAAGCAGTCATGCTAGCGAAGGAGGTGACCGGGCGTTTGAGAGAGCGAACCTCAAACCAACCCAACCGCCCCGGGCGTCGGGCGCGAGATGACTTTCGGCCACCGTAGATGCAGGCCTGTGAATGGTGATCAATGGGTAACTCACCGTCCTTCCGTTTATTGCCGATAGGCCGTATCGACGGTGCGTTCATGTTCCACGCGTGCCTCAAAGAGATGTCAGCAAAGCAGAAGGGCCTAGGGTTACGGGTTGTCCAGTATAGTTGTTTAAATTAAAAAAATTGTGTACATTTAGCAAAAGAGATAAGTTGCCACGCTTATCATATCTGATGAGCGTGGCGAGAGGAGCTCGTGGCTAAATAATAGTAGCCGCTCGGGTCGATCTTTAGGTTAGGCCGCGCTTGCCTAGGTTGGCCTGTGGATGGGTGACCACCCGTTACATACCCAGTTTCCTCCGTGAAAGCACGTTAAGTCGTTGGTCCCGGCTGTCATTTGTAGATCTTTGGCAGTCGTTTCAGGTAGTCAGTGTTCCGAAAGTCCGACAACCAGTCTTACCAACGGGTATCGTATTACCCAGTACTAACTGGGTTGTGGAGGTCAGATAGGCAGTCGCTCCATGTAAAATACTGATATTCAGCTGCATCCGGTTAGACTGGAAGCCGACCCAAACATAGTTGGGAAAAGGCTAGGCAGATGATGATGAGCGTGGCGATTTATCTCTTTTACATACACATTTTCTTATACAGTTGAATTTCTCATAAAATCAATGGGATACGTCCATTGATTTTAGGAAAAATGATTAAACTCGTATATAAAAAGGACCTCCCAAAAGCGAGTCAAACTCGCCCGCCGAGGTTTCCGTACAAACTTGCGACATAAACGGTCATATCTTTTGACTGCGTATACTTAGAGGGTTGATTTTTTCAAATCACAAAGAGACTATATACTTGAGTATACAGTTTTAATTTCAACCCGATACCTCCACCCATTCCCGAGATAAAGGGTGGCACACAGACAGACAGACGGACGACAAAGTGATTCAATAAGGGTTCCGATTTTTCCTCTTAAGGTAAAGAGTCCTAAAAAGTAATAAATAATCTTCTTTCTTTTACTTCAGTGGCACAATCTCACTTCTCTAGCTTCCCTGTGTGACGCAGGCATAGAGAACGTTGAGAGGAATGTAAGTAATCTGTAGGCCTACTATGAGATCTTAAAGCAGAACTTATTCCACTGAGTGTGATTGCTTAATTCATCTCCTCGTATTTTAAAGCTTTTTCTTAGGTAGAGTTATTTAAGTTGCATGTTTTTTTAATAGCTTTACTGTATAAGTAACTAGTAGAGGAATGAAACTAGGAAGTTTCTAGGAAAATGTACTTGTGCTAGGAAGCACAAGTATATTTTCATGGAAATTCCATATAAACATATTTTAAGAGTACTCTTTTCGTTTATTCATTTTAGTAGATACCTACATAATTTTCACACATTTCTTAATCAAAAATAAATAAAACTAAAACCATTTAAAAAGAATTTAAAAACGTAGAAGTATTTTTAACTTATTGATTTTTTTAAATCTAATATATAAAATTCTCGTGTCACAGTTTTCGTTCCCATACTCCTCCGAAACGAAGTGAGCTGCGGGTGAAACCGCTGGGCACAGCTACTGATTTATAGAATTAACAATTTTTACTTAGAAGTGCGTAGTAATCTATTTATTAAATTTTTAGTTTTTCTGATTTGTCAGCTTTGTGTTCTTTATTTTATTTATAACAATAATTATTTACGAACTACAAATTAACATAAACTAATAATAAAAATATGTACAAGTATAAAAATGGACAAATAATTACAGAACGTCAAAAAAATTCGTCCACATTGCTGTCAACAGGTAAAGTGCCCAGAAGGCTGAAAGCATTGCCGCGTTGGTTGTTGAGCTCCTTGGGTTATGAGTCGAGCTACACGATAACTGACAAATGCTTGCACTGACTGGACAGGTCCACTCAATCTGTGTGGTGCTTTCTTAAAAAGACCACTTCAGACACTAATCTGCATAGTCCTCATGTAAGTTGACCAAGATTATTTTTGGCTGGACTTTAAAAGAGACTATGACCTCTGAGTTTGTTTCGGCTGTTTCTTCTCAGAGTAGTCGGGTACGAAACACCGGCCTCATCTAGTTTAAAAAAGGAAGACGTGTAAAAGTGTTTGTGAAAACCTACTTGCAAAATAAACATCATTTATCATTTATCATTTATCAATGCAAATTCTTTGGGCAAAAAAAGCCAGCTCTCTGGTCACGTGAAGAGTCGACCAACCGCTTGGCGATTTCAGCAGTTTTGTTAATTCGATAGTTGTGTCGACTTGACAGTTTCTATAATTGGTCAGTTTCCTTAACTCGTCAGCTAGATACACTCACCGAAAATAATTACTATGCTAATTTCTTTCTCAACTGGTTGATAAAAAATAAGCCAAATTTTTGGAGTATTAGATCTTTTATTTATTTCACGTCTAACTTTTGCCCGCGGCTTCGCTCGTGTAAATTCGGGGTAACACATATCCCTGACTAGCTGTTCCTCGTGGTTTCACCCACTGCTGCTCAGCACCTGTTGGTCGTAGCGTGATGTTATATAGCCTATAGCCTTCCTCAAGAAATGGACTTTCCAACACTAAATGAATTTTTCAATTCGAACCAGTACTTCCTGAGATTAGCGCGTTCAAAAAAACAAACAAACAAACTCTTCAGCTTTATAATATTATAAGTATAGATTTGCAGGTAGGTACCTGCTACCTGTAGTTTTTGCCCTTGCGCCTTATTTATTGCAATAGGAAAACTAAGTTTTTCCTTTCCTTCCATCTCTCTCCCACAATTCTCACTCTAAAAAAAAATGCCATTTAGGCGTGAAGACGAAACAAACACACTTTCGCTTTTATAAAATTAGTAAGGATAAGGATTTATTTTAGCAAGGTGTAAGTTGTTGACCCTAATACACAAATTGATCAAATATTTTACATTCTATAATGAAGGTTATCGATTCGATTTCAACATTAGATTCAATATTTGTTTGGTCTACATTTCGTTCGCTGCTAGCTTGATCAGCAGACATCGGAACAGCTACCCTACTATGACCTCTTAAAGCAATTCTTATTCCGCTGAGGGAAAGAGACAGAGCTATACAGGGTGTCTAGCACCAACTCTTTCACTCAGTGGAATAAGAACTGCTATAAGATGTCATAGTAGCCCTTCTGGTAGACTTCGAGGAAGTACGTGGCCTAATAATAACAGCAGCAACGCGTCGATCTTCAAGGTTAAGCTGCCCTTGCCAGGGTCGATCTGTGGATATGTGAGCGTCTCTTTTTTTAGGTGGGAAATCATCAAATAAATTCTCCCGCTCTGGGCGGTGCGGGGAGTGTCAGGCTTGTACTGACTAAAGCCCACCCATGTTCCGGAGCCGCGGTATCTCTTTCGAACAACCCGCAACCCCGGCAGGCGGTGGCCCTGGCAGACTCCTCTGCTTTGCTGACATCTCTTTGAGGGGCGCTTGGAACACTAACGTGCCGGCGACACGGCCTGTCGTCAATTGACGGACGGACGGTGAGCTACCCGTTGTTTACCGTCCACAGGCCCGCATCTACTGTGGCCGGGAGTCGTATCGCGGCGCCCGACGCCCGGGGCGTTTTCATTTCGAAACTCAAAAATATTTCAGGTTTTTTTTTTATAAGGTTTTAACCATAGGCTCAAGATTGTGGATTGAGGACCGTGTAGCTCATTATTTGTTTTTATTTTGTTTGTTTGTGACTATTGTTCGTTGTGTCGTTAAGCTCCTTGAGTTATAAGACGAGCTAAGTCACACTTCTTAGTAATTTGGCTGGGGAGAAAAAGTGGCTGAAAAATCTCCCTAGCAACATAAGTTGTTGGTTGGTTCTTATCCGGCAAGAAATACCACAAACAGCTTGAATAAAAAATTCTGTTTAAAATGTCATGACAAAACTAATTTATTAAATTAATGATTGAGCATAAATATTGTTTATGGTTTCAAAAAAGCATTCCAAAATGGAACTACAAAAAAGAACAATTAAAAAAAAAGCCCATAGACAAACAAATGGCCAGTATTTTTTATGTTCGAATAGGTTGTATTGAACAAGTGCTATTTCAAACGAGGAAGATGTACTAAAAATAAATCAATGTGCACATTATGTAACGACCTTTACTTAACACGGTTGCGAAGTGAGCCTTCGAAGTCTGAGCTTTTAAACAATTCAATAACATCCTTACTCTGAACAACCTGCAAACCAAACTCTACCTTAAACCTTGGAAGCAAGGAATGTATTTCCCTTGCATCTGCGTCGTTTTACACGACGAACAATGAAATTAGACTGTGTTTACGGAAGCTAAGGTTGATTTTCTATTGAATACTGGATTTTTCTTGCACAAGGGAAATGAGACTGCATCTTTTGATATGTAAGGTAGTTTTTGGGTTGTGTTTAGTTCTAGCCACAAAAGTTTGATAGCCACCGCATTATTACAAGCCTCCTTTGGTTTACCGACTTTAGAAAGAGTGGTGATGAGTGTTACACGGTCGCTTTTCTATTTTTATGGCGGTGTCGAAGGTCGTGGCTGTAAACTGGAGATGTATTGTGGGAATTTGTAATGTAGGTGTCTGAGTGAAGTCGGGGATTGTCGGTAAAGTTCGGGTGGGTTCGTTTTTGAGGCAATTTTTTTTTAATGGTAAAATATTTGTTTTGTTTTCAGCCAGGCATATTTTTCTTTTGTAAGTATTTAAATTCTTGCATTATATTCTGACGGCATCTAGGTTTCGACAATTTTAAACTTTTAGTTCTAGAAGAGTTTAAAACAATTTACAAAATGAAATAAAAAAAGTTTTATTGTACTTTCTACTTAATATTATAATAAACGCTAAAACTTCTGAGGATGTATGCATGTATGCATGTGTGTATGTGTGTGTCGTGTTTGTTACCCTTTCTTTTTTAACCAACTTAAAAAAGGAGGCGGTTCACAATTCAGCTGTATGTTTTTTTTGTTTGTTACTTCATAACTTTTGACTGGGTGAACCGATTTTGATGATTCTTTTTTTATTAGAAAGCTGTCGCTTCCTATGTGGAAGCTACCTAACTAGCTTTCGCCCGCGGCTTCGCTCGCGGTAACACAGTTCCCCTTGCACCTTATTGATTTGTAATAGCAACGCTAAGTTTTCCCTTTTCTTCCCTCTTTCTCCCTCACATCACACTTTAAAAAAAAATTGTCTATTCCGTCTCCTGGTTCCCAACTATCTCTGTACCGAAATTCATCAAAATCGGTTTAGCCATTAAAGCGTGAAAAGGTAACAAACCAACCGCAAAGCCAACCGTGCCGTCAAAACTTTGTTTTGCACGGACTTCCGGAAGTCATTAAGAATTCTTGTGTGAATCTGTTCGTCTTATCTAAAAGTCCTGTTGAGTGCAATGACCCACGGAGTGGTTTTACAAACGCAACCTTTATTAGTAACTAGCTTTTGCCCACGGCTTCGCTCGCGTTAAATTCGGGGTAACACAGTTACCCTAGCGCCTTATTGATTTGTAATAGCAACGCTCAGCTTTCTCCCTCACATCCCACTTTTTTTTGAAAAAAAAAATAGCCTATGTCCGTCTCCTGGTTCCCAACTATCTCTGTACCAAAATCCATCAAAATCCGTTTAGCCATTAAAGCGTGAAGAGGTAACAAACAAGCAAACTCACTTTCGCTTTTATAATATAAGTAAGGATTAGTGTTTTTCGGTTCCCATAAGTTATAGGGTGATTTTGGATACAACTAAATATCTGGCTGATATTTTTTAAATACTTTGTTTTTTTTTATGAAGTGACGGGACGTAAACTCGTTTCTTTTCTCATAATTGGCAAGTAACAGCTTTAGATTGGGACATCCTCACTAATATTATAAAAGCGAAAGTGAGTTTGTTTGTTACGGCTTCATGCCTAAATAGCTAAACCGATTTTGATGAATTTTAGTACAGAGATAGTTGGGACCCTAGAGACGGAGATAGGCTATTTAAAAAAAAAGATTGAGGAATTCGGGGTCGGCTTTCAGTTTAACCGGATGCAGCTGAATACTAGTATTTTGATTGGTTACTGCTAGGTATTACGATACTCCTGTAACCACAAGGTTGTCATTTGTAGATCTTTAAAAGTATGTAACTGGTGGTTATTCATTATCCATGGACAGGCCAACCTACGCAAGCGCGGTAAGCCGCACAGTAACTGCCGCTCGGGACGATCTTTAGGTAAGAAGTTTAGATAGAAAGATAGAAAATTCTTTATTATGTACACCATACACATTAAAACACTTATAAATAGGGTGACACAATGGGCGGTCTTATCGCTAAAAGCGATCTTTTCAAGACAACCTTTGGATGGATTTAAAGGAGGAGAGACAGTACTGTAGGTAGTCTGTGGAACATACATAAAAACAAGTGACAATACATAAGATACGGTTGTGAATATTTAGTGCAATTGTTGGCCAATCTTTTGTTTTCAGGATTCTAAAGAATAATCATCCTTCATAGTCTTATGATCGACTAGCTGTTCCACGCGGTTTCACCCACGCTGCTCAGCACCTGTTGGTCGTAGCGTGATGTTACATAGCCTATAGCCTTCCTCAAGAAATGGACTATCCAACACTAAAAGAATTTTCCAATTCCAACCAGTAGTCCCCGAGATTAGCGCGTTTAAACAAACAAACAAACAAACTCTTCAGCTTTATAATATTAATAATAATTATTATAGATAAGTATAGATGTACACCATACACATTAAAACACTTATAAATAGGGTGACACAATGGGCGGTCTTATCGCTAAAAACGATCTTTTCAAGACAACCTTTGGATGGATTTAAAGGAGGAGAAACAGTACTGTAGGTAGTGGAACATATAAAAAATACTAGTGACAATACATAAGATACGTTTGTGAATATTTAGTGCAATTGTTGGCCAATCTTATGTTTTCAGGATTCTAAAGAATAATCATTCTTCATAGTCTTATGATCGATTAGAGAGGTACCTATCTCTCTATCTGTTATCTGGTTGGGGCGGATTGTCTCAGCGCAGGGGTATTTATGAGTGTCAGGGGAAGTTCTGTTTTTCCTGCCCTGAGGCGAAATATTAGAACCTAAAGTACGGCCAACGAGAAGCGATACCAAATGTAAACAAAACCCATGCTAAAACCCCATCTAAAATGGCCGCCCGAATGTTGGCGAACCCGTCTTAACGTTGTCATGTTTTTGCCGGGAGAACGAGACATTACGACAAAGGCACAAGATGGAAAGCTAAATATTAGATTGTCAACGCCACGGTTGTTCTTTAGGTTAATGACCTTTCGTATCGCTGCTAGTTGGCCTTAGTGTAGTGCCTTTTTGTATTCCTATATTTTCATTTGTGTTAATAACAATTGTTTTTAAATCTGTATATACTAACCCTTGGATCACAATATCCGTTAAAAAAGGCTGAATTGAATTGAATAGTCGCAAAAATCCTACATACTTTTAGGCCTGTCTAGGCCTGTGTCCTTTAAATCCATCCAAAGGTTGTAGCTACGAGTCCTTCCCCTAGCAACCTGATTTTTTTTATTAAAATCAATTCCAATTCTAAAACCAATACAATTCATTCCTAGAAAATCAACGAAAAACGTTACAACATTTTCTTGTTCTAGAAAAACTTAATTGAAACCTACTTAATTTAAGTCAAACCCTGAACTTTAGGATTCTTAGAATACAGACGCGATTTGCATTTAATTTTCAGCTACTAACCTCAAGGGGCTGTAAGTTTCCATCCAAGACGTTTAAAATATGCATCGTTCGTGGAAACATAGTGTTTATGTTTAAAACAATGCAAATATATTTACAGTAGGCCTACTATGACGTCTTAAAGCAGAACTTATTCCACTGAGTGAAAGAGACGGTGCTAGACATCCTGTATAGCTCTGTCTGTTTCCCTCAGCGGAATAAGTTCTGCTTTAAGACGTTATAAATAAATAAATAAATATCTTGGGACAACTCACACACGGCTATCTGATCCCAAGCTAAGCAGAGCTTGTGTTATGGTAACCAGACAACTGATATACATACTTATATAATTTATAAATACATACATATTATAGATAAATCACAACCAGACACAGAACAAACAATCGCACTCATCACACAAAGTTTGTCCTGGGTGGGAATCGAACCCACGACCTCCGGCTCAGCAGTCAGGGCCACTAACCACTAGACCAACAGGCCCGTCATGGTATGGTCGTTATGGTAGGGCAGCAGTTCTCCTGCCAGCCTCTTTCAATCTCAGCGAAGATTAGCCATCGACGCGGCAGATAAATGATGTTTATTTTGCAAGTAGGTTTAGAAACATTTTTACTCGTCTGTTTTCAAAAACTAGATGAGGCCGGTGTTTCGCGGAGCACCGCCGCGCCGTGCCCTCGTAAAGGCGAGCGGCGGCGGCGATCTCTCCCGTCCGGCCCTGGTTCAGTCCATGGTCCGGAGCGAGAGGGAATGGGAGGCGGTCACCTCCTTCTGCGAAGAAGTCATGCTAGCGAAGGAGGTGGCCGGGCGTTTAAGGGAGAAAACCTCAAGCCAACACAGCCGCCGCGGGAGACGCCCCCGGGCGCCGAGCGCCGCGAGACGACTCCCGGCCACCGTAGATGCGGGCCTGTGGACGGTGAGCAATGGGTACCTCACCGTCCGTCCATCTATTGACGACAGGCCGTGTCGACGGCGCCTTTGTGTTTCACGCGCGGCTAAAAGAGATGTCAGCAAAGCAGAGGGGCTTGCCAGAGCCTCCGCGTGCCGGGGTTGCGTGTTGTTCGAAAGAGATACCGAGGCTACGGAACGTAAAGGGCACTAGAAGGAACATGGGTGGGTTTTAGTCAGACACTCCTCCCCGCTTCGACCAGAGTGGAGGCAGTTATTTGCTGATTTACCACCCCAAAAACATCTGCTATTGTGAAATTTCTAATGGGAACACTCGGGAACTTTTTTTTCTTTACTTTAAAAAAAATAAACAGCTTTGCCATACACTTCGAATTCTCCTGTAGGTATCGTGGGTGCATTTGTAATAGACCATACATTATATTTGTTCCGTGCGGGGATCGAACCTGCGACACGCAGCGAAGCAGTAAGCAGTGGATCGTTTAGCCGCTGCGCCTACCATATCGTCACTTCGAGTTCGATTCCTAGTTCGGGCGGAATGCAAGTATAAAGTGTTTGTAACGCCTACTTGAAATATAATGGCAAACATTTGTCGAAACGTGTTAACATTTTCTTTGCTTCTATTTTTTGTGTAGGTTATTGTTTTTTATGTTAGACTAGCTATTGCCCGCAGCTTCACTCGCGTTAAATTCGCTATAACACAGTACCTGCTACCTGAAGTTTTTGCAGTTGCACCTTATTGATTTGTAATAGCAAAGTTAAGTTTTCCCTTTTCTTCCCTCTTTCTCCATCATATCCCACTTTTTTTTAAAGAATTAGCCTATGTCCGTCTCCTAGTTCCCTACTATCTCTGTAAAATCATCAAAATCGGTTTCGCCATTAAAGCGTGAAGAGGTAACAAAGTTGTAAGGATGTCATCTATGACGTATTTGAGTTTGATAGCCTAGACACTATCTAGCCACATTTTATCACAAATTCTACCCAACATAACATCCTACACAATTAATTCGATATCCTACCCCCATCCCCGCCCCCCATCCTCGCCCCCTGGTGACGTAACCCGGTGTCCCGGCCCGGGATCGCTGCATTGATTGCACTGGCGCACTGCAGATGCGCTAGGTGTAATGCGTTGTAGGGATGGGGTGCCGTTTGTCGGAATATCGATAGCGACCCCGCCCTTATAGAGGATGTTGAAAATTTTATTTTATTGGTATACTAGCTTTTGCCCGCGGCTTCACTCGCGTTAAATTCGGGGTAACATAGTTCCCCTTTCCTGATTTGCAGCTACCTGTAGTTTTTACTCTTGCGCCTTATTTATTGTAAAAACAATGCTAAGTTTTCCCTTTTCCTCCCTCTTTCTAAATCATTTCTCACTTTAAAAAAAAGTGAACCTATGTCCGTCTTCAGGTTCCCAACTATCTCTGTGCCAAAATTCATCAAAATCGGTTAAACCATTAAGGCGTGAAGACGAACAAACAAACTCACTTTCGTTTTTATAATATTAGTAAGGATTTACAAGGCATCACTCTCTTGAACTTATCAAAATTTATTTGAGATCGGTTCAGTTTGTCTTAATATGGACATGTAATGAGGAGGGACGAAGCACATGTGACTAAAAGAGTAAGGGATCTGGAATGTTGATGGACGAAAAGCGAAGCGAAGAAGAAGGCCAAAGAAAAGATAGATGGATGGATGGTGTAAGGAATTATATGAAGGAGAAAGGAGTAAATGATGCCGTGCCGTCTGGTAGGGGAGAATGGAAGAAGAAAAACGTGTTGCGCCAACCCCAAATAGAATGGGACAAGGGCAGGTAAATGATGTTCAGTACGTCTTTTTCTTCAATACTTCTCTATTGCTCGTCATCTCATCAGACATCTCCTTCCTAACCATAATTATCATCCTTTACCCTGTGCGTCCATAGTCGTGGGTTTCCTCACGGCTTTTCCTTAGCTAAATTATAATCCTTACTATCCTTACTAATATTAAAAAAGCGAAAGTGAGTCTGTTTGTTTGTTTGTTACCTCTTCACGCTTTAATGGCTAAACCGATTTCGATGAATTTTGGTACAGAGATATTTGGGAACCAGGAGACGGACATAGGCTAATATTTTTTTGAAAAAAGTGGGATGTGAGGGAGAAAGAGGGAACAGAAGGGAAAACTTAGCGTTGCTATTACAAATCAATAAGGCGCAAGGGGAACTGTGTTACCCCAAATTTAACGCGGGCGAAGCCCCGGGCGAAAGCTAGTATATAATAAGCGCCAATCTCCGACAAATTAAATACATTATTTCTGTATTTACGTTACATTTTAGGTACTGTTTTTCTTTATTTGGTGAAGAATCCTTACTAATATTATAAAAGAAAAGTGAGTTTGTTTGTTTGTTACCTCTTCACGCTTTAATGGCTTTTTTTTTCGGGTGGGAAATCATTCAATGACTTGAGCGGGCTCAGGGCGGAGCCGGGGGGCATGTCAGATTTGTACTTACTAAAACCCACCCATGTTCCTTCTAGTGCCCTTATGTTCCGGTTCCCTTCAGGCGGAGGCTCTGGCAAGCCCCTCTGCTTTGCCGACATCACTTTGAGGCGCGCACAAAACTCGAACGCGCCGTCGACATGGCCTGTCGTCAATAGACGGACGGACGGTGAGCTACCCATTGCTCACCGTGCACAGGCCCGCATCTACGGTGACGCCCAATGAACGATCAATGGCTAAACCGATTTTGATGAAAATTATTACAGAGATAGTTGGGAACCAGGAAACGGACATAGGCAATTTTTTTTTAAAGAGGGATGTGTGGAAGGAAGAGGGAAGAAAAGGGAAAACTTAGCGTTGCTATTACAAATCAATAAGGCGCAAAGCGAACTGTTTTAAGAAGCCGCGGGCAAAAGCTGGTTTATTATATGTTGTTGTTGTAAATAGCCTTACAATTAAAGATAACCTCACACATAAAAGAGATACTGCGGCCCCGGAACAAACAGGACCAAAGTATGTATGCCACGTGGACGAAGTCGCGGGCGGAAGCTAGTTATGTATATAAAAACCCTAAAATATGAGACCTTAAAAAATTATCATAGACAAAAATAGACTATCGATATATTTTCTAGAACATCACTATGCGTCCTGTTTACGTCATCGCTTTTCCTGACCCCGTAACATCTAACAGTGAATCTAATCACACCACTTCTGATTCCAAACTAAACCTTAACTGCCTGCAATACCGTTCAATATCGCATATCACGTATTCCTTCAGGAATACATTTCAATGTAAATAATACCTTTGCTTAAACAAATAGGGTTTATATTCCTATGTCAGATAATATGCATTTAAGTGGGTTGTATGGTAAATATAGAAGTTTAAATTTAACTAGTTCAGGTTATTTCAGAAATAGAAAATGTTGATGTTTTTTTTTCGATGATAATAATATTCAAATAACTTCCCCGCTATGGGCGGAGTGGGGAGAAGTGTCAGACTTGGCTAAAACCCTTCCATGTTCCATCTTTTGCCTTTTATGTTCCGGGGCCACAGTATCTCTTTCGAACAAGTCGCATCTCCGGCAGGCAGTAGCCCGGACAGGCCTAAAAGTATGTAGGTTTTTTGCGACTATTCAATTCAATTCAGCCTTTTTTACGGACATTGTGATCCAAGGGTTTAGTATATACAGACTTAAAAACAATTGTTAGTAACACAAATGAAATTACAGGAATACAAAAAGGCACTAGGTTCTAATATTTCGCCTTAGGGCTAGAAAAAACAAAAGTTACACTGAGAAAAATGTCATTTTGGCATAATCTTAAAATATCGTGACATCATCTGCCTAGCCTTTTCCCAACTATGTTGGGGTCGGCTTCCAGTCTAACCGGATACAGCTGAATATCAGTATTTTAAATGGAGCGACTGCCTATCTGACCTCCACAACCCAGTTAATACTGGGTAATATGATACCCCCTGGTAAGACTGGTTGTCAGACTTTCGGAACACTGACTACCTGTAACGACTGTCAAAGATCTACAAATGACAGCCGGGACCAACGGCTTAACGTGCTTTCCGAGGCACGGACGAAACTCGGTATGTAACGGGTGGTCACCCATCCACAGACCAACCTAGGCAAGCGCGGCTTAACCTTAAGATCGACCCGAGCGGCTGCTATTATTTAGCCACGAGGTCCTCAATCTTAAAAAATCGTGACGTTGGTTTAAAATAGATGCGTTGTCCTAAAATATGTTGATAATAACTAAATATTACACTAGAACTGAAATGGTAAACGGGGCTGTAAAAAAGGTGGATGAAAAACAGTTGCATTTAGCGGAGATGAGAATGTTGAGATGGATGTGTGGAGCGACAAGAATGGATAAAGTAAGGAATGAATATATTCGAGGAAGTTTTAAAGTTGCGCCTGTTACTGAAAAAATTAAAGGGAGTCGTTTGTCTTGGTTTGGACATGTAATGAGGAGGGATGAAGGACATGTGACTAAAAGAGTGATGGATCTGAATGTTGATGGACGGAGAGCGAGAGGAAGGCCAAAGAAAAGATGCATGGATTGTGTAAGGAATGATATGAAGGAGAAAGGAGCAGATGATGCCATGACGTCTGATAGGGAGAATGGAAGAAGAAAATGAGTTGCACCGACCACAAATAGAATGGGACAAGGGCAGGAACATGATGATGACGCTAGAACTGAAATGTGTGAAGTTGGAATCGAATCAATTCGATTCCAACTTATTTTAGGACAACGCATCCATTTTAAACCAACGTCACGATATTTTAAGATTATGCCAAAATGACATTTTTCTCAGTGTAGGGCTAGCGCGCTCTAGTTACTTTTGTCAGGGTGATATAAATGTTTTTGTCACTGTTATGTCACGTGCCCAAATCGAAGTGCGCGCACGGAGGGAGACTGTTTTTTTTATCGAAGTATCATTCGTCGACATGGTTTTCGAAGAGAATGATGGTCGTTGTCAGCGAATTTATCTCAATCATGGGAAAAAAACACTTGAGCTGCAATTTGCTTCTTGCCGAAATTAAGAAATGAACCCTACCCTAGCAAAGGCGGCACGCTAACGAGCCGCTCTGATATGTGCCGCGAAGAACAAGTATCTATCGAGAATGACGCCTATGTATTTGGTTTACTTCTCCAAGGGGATAGGCTTGCCGTACACAGTGATCGGACTGGGTGCAAATGATGGCTAGACGTGACACTTTTGTCATGCGTGCGCAAAAATGTCACCCAGTTGTCACGTCGTAAAATGCGCGCACCTCCATACATAGTCTTGGACTTAATCAGAGTGACGAAACAGTTATCCTGACAAAATATTGTCCTATTATGATTCTGTTAAACCTACCATTTTAGGCCCGCTGGACTCCAAAGCGATTATTTTTTAACCGACTTTTACAAAAAGAAGGAGGTTAAGTAGTTTCTATGTTTCTGTGAAAAACAATTAATGTCAAATAATATTACAACGTTGTTGTATGTGTTGTTGAATTATGTATTAACCGAGACATTGAATGTATGTTGATTTTTTTTGACATTACATAGAACTAATGCATTTGTTTGATCCTACTAATCGTAATTCCTACTATATATAATACTAGCTTTCACCCGCGGCTTCACTCGCATTAAATTCGGTATAACACACCAAGCAGACCTGCAGTTTTTGCTCTTGCGCCTGATGGATTTATAATAGCAACGCTAAGTTTTACCTTTTCTTCCCTCGTTCTCCCTTATATCCCACTTTTTTTTTTTAATTGGCCTATGTCCGTCTCCTGGTTCCCAAGTAGGTATCTCTGTACCAAAATTCATCAAAATCGGTTTAGCCATTAAAGCGTGAAGAGGAGAAATAAACAAACAAACTCACTTTCGCTTTTATAATATTACTAGCTGGCGCCCTCGGCTTCGCCCGCGGGGTATCGAAAACTAAAATTGTCCTATGTGTTATTCCAGACTATAATCTACCTCTGTGCCATTATCGGGTCCGTTCAGCCATTTTGACGTGAAAGAGTAACAAACTTCCATACATCCTCACAAATATTCGCATTTTTATTATATTACTACAATATCCTACTTCCTACTTTAATATTATGTATGCGATTGTTTTTGAGGATGGATGGATGAATATTCGTTACTCTTGACGTCAAAACGGCTGAATGAATCTTGATGAAATTTGGCACAGAGTTAGATTATAGTGTGGAAAAACATATGGTACTTTTTTTCGATCATAAGACGGGCGAAGCCGCGGGCGCCAGCTAGTATTATAAAACAAAAGTTTGTGAGGATTTATGCAAGTATTTTTTTTGCTCTTTCACGCAATAACTCTTGAATGGATTTTAATGAAACTACAGAAGAATATTAGCTTATACATCAGAATAACACATAGGCTACAATTCATGAAGATATTTTGTATAATAGCTTCTGCCCGCGACTTCGTCCGTGTGGCATAGTTACTTTCAGCTAACGCTAACTTTAACCTGCGTGATGATTAAAAAAAATATTATTCTCACTTTGTTTTAGCCTTAGTCAGTCTCCTGGTTCCCAATTATCTCTGTACCAAAATTCATCAAAATCGGTTTAGCCATTAAAGCGTGAAGAGGTAACAAACAAACAAACTCACTTACGCTTTTATAATATAAATATAATACATATATATAGTAAGGATTACAAATTATATTATCAGAACAGTAATGGAATTTAAATATTTTTAAATCTTTATGTAATCATCATTTTCCTGGCCTTGTCCCATTCTATTACGTAAATCTAAATTACACCTTTGTAAAATATTGATCAATTAATGTCAAAATAACAATGCAAAATAATATATCAAAGTTAATGCTAACACTATTTTTAGATTGATGACAGAATGAACATTAAAAATAATGAAAAATTACAAACTTATTAAAAGAAAAAACATGTTAAGTTCATGTACCAAATACCTATTTTTTCTTCTAGAAACTCTGAAATTGTATAGTGGGATTTAATAAATACTAACTAATTGAATAGCCGAGGAGACCTTGTACAGCCCTGTTGTATTACCTCTTGAGATAAGTAGTATTGCAAAATAATGAGTACCAGACGAATCTTAGCTGTTTTTCAATTAAAATTGCTTTTAAACCGGTTAATTTCTTCTGTAACTATGTTAAATTCAAACCAAAATGCGATTGGTTTAACAATGTTGTCTACATGGTCTGAAGTTATTTAATTATAAACTCTAATGTAATGAATATTAGGCGTAAAAGCTACGCTTTTTCAGCAATTTTCAGCTTAAAATGGTTATAAATGTGAAAATGAGCGTGCTGCTGCCATTTTTGCGGTTGAAAATGGCGTCGCTGAAGCGTGTTATAAGTTTCATTTTGAGTGTCCTTGCTTTGGTTCAGGTTTGTTTATTGTTCTTTTTTAAATTATTTTTAGACATGAATACTGGCAAGAAAGAAAAAAAAAGTTGATTATGAATGTGCGTTGAGTATTATAACGTTGGTTTGTTTTTCATTTTTATTTTTTAAGATTAACATGAATACTGGCAGGATAGAACGCAAAAGAAAAAAAAGTAGGTTCCGAATGTCCATTTAATATTATTCCCTGTGGGTTTGTTGTTTTTTATTTGTTATATTATATAATCTAAATAAAATCTGAAAAGATAGAAAATTAGAGGAAAACAAATTATTTTACTTTTGTGCGTTAAATAATGTTATAAAGTAAAGGTTTGTTTATTTTTAAAATATTTTAAGACATAAATGAACACTGGCAGAAAAAAAAAGAAGTGGCGTGTGTGCATTTTCGCTTGTTTATTTTTTTTAATTATGTAGATTGTAGACTAAAATGAATCATCATTTTCCTACCCTTGTCCCATTATATTTGGGGTCGGCGCAATACGTGTTCTTCTTCCACTACCCCCTATCAGACGTCGCGGCAATGAAAAGATGAATGGATTGTGTAAGGAATGATATGAAGGAGAAAGGAGTAAATGATGCCGTGACGTCTGATAGGGGAGAATGGAAGAAGAAAACGTGTTGCGCCGACCCCAAATAGAATGGGAGAAGGGCAGGAAAATGATGATTTAATCCCTTTGTGCTGTGTTGTGTGGATGTTAACATCCAAATCCAACCCCGTCAAACAAATTCTAAAAACAATCTTCTAAGGCGCGTCACCCACACGATTTTCAGTCGGGGCGCGGGCGCGTTCGGCGCGTCGCCCACACGACATTTGTAAAGAAATTCTCGTTGCGGCGTGCCTCTTATGTGTCTGCGCTTCGACTGTTGGTCGTGTGGGCGACGCGCAGTCAAAAAATATGGCTGTTTATGTCACACGCTAGTACGGAACCTTCGGCGCTTGAGTCCGACCCGCTCTTGACTGGTTTTTTACTTTTAAATGTGTTTTTGAAGTCAGTTTGCGAGACACTAATCGCCCTGCCGGGGTTGTTGCGGTTGTTCGAAAGAGATACGGCGGCCCTGGAACGTAAAGGGAAACAGAGGGAGCATGAGTTTTAGTCAGCACAAGTCTGACACTCCCCCCCGCTCCGCCCAGAGCGGGGGAAACTATTTGATGATTTCCCACCCCAAAAAAACCCCGGTACACGACATCAAGAAAACTCCAGGTTCAAAATGGACCCATTTTGAACCTGGAGTTTTCTTGATGTCGTTTCCATCTCAATGGTGCTCTTCCTCTAGGCCATTTTTACCCCAAGGCTTTCACTCCAAGAACACTTTGGCCTACGAGCCATGTTTTAGGAAAGAATGAATACGCTTTTCAAATAACCAATCCAACCATACCACAAACAATTTGGTCGAACAAATATAATTAATCTTGGATGATTTTTTTATCGAGAGAGAGCGGGGGGAGTTATTTGGTGATTATCCACCCCAAAAAAAGACAGATATCGCTGAACTAGTAATTCTTATTTCATTTTTTTTTTCAGTTTATAGAAGCCCAATTGTTTCCTGAGAATGGCCCACAGTTCAGTATAGAAGACCGGGCTTTCTTCAACCGCCAGTTACCAGAATCACTCATCTCGCGATCCTTCTACAACCGTCGACCAGCCCACGTGAGGTGGAGACCACCGCGCTTCGGATAGATCATATGACTTCTTATAAATAAAGATATTTGAAAACTTCCAAGACTCGTCCGTGACAGCCTCTTTCTACCTGCTACCCTACCATGACGTGTTAAAGCAGAACTTATTCCGCTGAGGGAAAGGGACAGAGCTATACAGGGTGTCTAGCACCATCTCTTTCACTCAGTGGAATAAGTTCTGCTTTAAGATGTCATAGTAGGCCTACTGTTTCCTTTAAAAAAAAAACCTAGAGGTGTCAAGGGACACCTGGATGGAACGAAGTTATTATTTATTATCTACAGAAAAACAGTATACACTCAACAAAAATAATCGTCGTGACACCACACTGTTTAATGCGAAATAGAAAGGCGAAACGAAAATGAATGGCTTGCTTTCTACGAGAGGGAGAGAGAGAGACAGACAGAGAAACACGCACAAGCCGCACGGCTTACAACTAAGTATAGCAAAAAGTGTCGTTACAACTTTTGGTCTTAACTTTTTCCGTCGTAGCCCCCTATGCGCGATAACGTTGCCACACACTAGGAATTTCTCCTGTAGTGGATATTATTCTCCTGTGAGTGCGTTTACAAATATTTAAAGTCACATAATTATACAAACAGCCAAAACCCACCTTTTTTAGGGTTCCGTACATCAGAAGGAAAAAAAGAAACCCTTATTGGATCACTCTGTTGTCTGTTTTTTCTCGAGAAAGTGTAGAGATATCGAGATAAAATTAAAACCATATACTTAAATCTGTAGTCCCTTTGTGTTGTACAAAAATCCACCCTCAATCCAAAAGAATGTCCGTTTATGTCGCAAGTGTGTGCAAGTTTGGCTCACTCTTGGCCAGTTTTTAGTTTTTTTTTAAGACGAGTCAGATGTGAGTTGATGCCAAAAGACTTGCCTCCTGTTATTTGGGGGGTTAAACAAAATCTGTCTAAAAGCAGGTGTACTAAAAGTGGGTACAGTAGGCCTACCATGACGTCTTAAAGCAGAAATTATTCCACTGAGGGAAAGAGACAGAGCTATACAGGGTGTCTAGCACCATCTCTTTCCCTCAGTGGAATAAGTTCTTGGTAGGGTAGCAGGCCTGCTTAATCCTTGGGGGATTATAGTCAAGTTGTTATGTAGTTTCGAGTCTGTAGGCAGACGAAATGAGTATGAATATGAAATGTAACGACCCGCTGTGGTGTCTAGTTAAATGTAGAGACATAGTATGTTACTACCCCTAGATAATTGCCAATCTGACGCTGTAGGCAGCTCTTAAATTCAGAGATATTATTCAAAGGTCGGGCCTGTTGGTAGTGGTTAGTGGCCCTGACTGCTGAGCCGGAGGTCGTGGGTTCGAT
This sequence comes from Ochropleura leucogaster, assembly GCA_958449745.1. Taxonomy (NCBI): domain Eukaryota; kingdom Metazoa; phylum Arthropoda; class Insecta; order Lepidoptera; family Noctuidae; genus Ochropleura; species Ochropleura leucogaster. The sequence goes on from OY288227.1 coordinate 2,646,632, forward strand.
TCTAACCCAGGAAAAACTTTGTGTGATGAGCATGATTGTTTGTTCTGTGTCTGGGTGTGATTTATCTATAATATGTATGTATTTATAAATCATATAAGTATGTATATCAGTTGTCTGGTTACCATAACACAAGCACTGCTTAGCTTGGGATCAGATAGCCGTGTGTGAGTTGTCCCAAGATATTTATTATTATTTAAAGGTCATTTTTTTGCGTAACATACCGTCCGTCCGTCTAGGCCGTGTCGACGGCGCGTTCGTGTTCCACGCGCATCTCAAAGCGATGTCAGCGAAGTAGAGGGGCCTGCTACGTCACATTCTGCCGGGTTTGCGGGTTGTTCGAAAGAGATGCTGGGGGATGGGGATGCGTAACATAAAAAGCAAAAGAAAGGACATGGGTGGGTTTTAGTCAGTAAATGTCTGGCACTCACCTTCGCTCCGCCCAGAGCGGGAAGTTATTCGATATGAAACTATGATTTAATATGTGTTTTTCCCGCGCTTCATCTTCTAACTAGCTATTACCCGCGGCTTCGCTCGCGTAAATTCGGTAGCGCCTTATTGATTTGTAATAGCAACGCTAAGTTTTCCCGTTTCTTCCCTCTTTCTCCCTCATATCCCACTCTTTAAAAAAAAATACCCTATGTCCGTCTCCTGGTTCCCAACTATCTCTGTTCCTTAAAATTCATCAAAATCGGTTTAGCCATTAAAGCGTGAAGAGGTAACAAAAAAACTAACTTTCGCTTTTATAATATTAGTAAGGATAGTAAGGAAGGATAAGAAATTCAAAAAATATCGAATTTAGAACTCAAATTTTCTTTGTTACACAATTTGTTGTTACAAGCAAATTATTTTATAAATGATCATATTCATTTGTGATATTCTATTAATAATCACTTTTTTTTAAATTATATGAATACCTTAAAACATGCGTATCTTTGCTTTAAACAATTTAGAGGTGTCAAGGGACACCCGGATGGAACGAAGTTCTCGTCGCGACACTACACTGTTCAATACGAAATAGAAATGAAAATATCTGGCTTGCTTTCTATAAGAGAGAGAGAGACAGACATACAGACAGAGAAACATGCGACGCCGCACAGCTTACAATAGCTTACTATAGCAAAGCCTTTCACAACGCGCGATAAGGAACTTCGTTCCAAAAAGAACACTGCCGGTCATTTGACAGTTGTTAAATTATTATCTGTAGCCCTTGTTGTGATAGATGAGATAAAATCACGCGTGTGAAGTACAGACGCCTGCACATCAAACTACTACAATCTGTCAGATTTCTTTGATAGATTTTCGACTTTATTTCTAAAGTATTAAGGTTCGAGGTTCATTGGGAAAAATTGACAGTTTCGGGTAGCTTGACCTGCAGGCGTCTGTACATTGCATTTTGAACCTAATCTTAGTACAAAAAGAGCCAGTTTTCGAATAAGTGTATTGAAAAAGACCTTTTTCTCGTTAAAATGACAGCTAATACCTTTTTTGATTGTACTGAATTGTCATAGAGACTCTTCCTTTTATTACAAGAGGGCAACCATTGAAGTGTCTTCTGTTAAGAGGGCTTTAGAGTTTTTTAAGTGTTGCAAAAAGATTTTTATTTAAATCTTGGGAGAGCTCTTTTTTTAATGAGTATCAGACGGTGGAATTATCTGCCTAGGCTATCATCATCACAATATGAATCACGTTAAAATTCGTAAAATAGTCACAAAGTAACAATTTCATAATATTATATTCATTTTATTATCCTACTAGCTTCCGCCCGCGACTTCGTCCGCGTGGAATAGTTACTTTGGGTAACGCTAACTTTAAGCCGCGTGATGATAAAAAAAATATCTTTCTCTGCCCTTTATTCACTCTTTCTCCCCCTTTTCTCATTTTTTTTAGCCTATGTCCGTCTTTAGGGTCCCAACTATCTCTGTACCAAAATTCATCAAAATCGGTTTGGCCATTTAGGCGTGAAGATGCAACAAACAAACTTACTTTCGCTCGTCTAACATTACTGGCCATTTTAGACACCCAGGTCCGATGTGTGAACTTGAATGTAGCACGGCGTTGTTTCTGCTAACCTCAATGGAAAAAAGGCGTGTGCAATGTGAAATGTACCTATACGTAGGTTTATAAGTTTTTGAAAAATATTTTGGAGTATAATTATGTTGTTTTATAGTGGGATTTGTGATTTATAATTATTTTGTTATAGAACAATAATGTGAGTTAAATTATATTGTTTTAGTACAATTATGTGAATTATAGTTATGTTGTTATAGTCTAATTATTATGTAATTTATAATTATTTTGGTAAAGAACAATAATGTGAGTTAAATTATGTTGTTATAGTTCAATTATGTGAGTTATAGTTATGTTGTTATAGTCTAATTATGTGATGTGTGTTAATAATACTTTTATTATACTTACTTTAACAACATATTATAACTCACATTTTTATATTTTGTTATAACATAATTATGTGAGTTATAATTATGTTGTTATAGTTCAATTATGTGAGTTATAATTATGTTAGATTCAATTTAGCTTTTTTGAGTTAGTCAGTTCTATGAAATTTTGCTTTGATATTGGTTTTCAGATAAGACACAAAGGACAATGGGCGAAATAATAACGACATTGCTGACATAATTTATATAATTTAACACATATTCAATACACAAGGTACATATAATGTAGTCTTATGATAGCTATAACAATAGTACATTTAGAGATGTTAGGCCACCAAAATAAAATAATCGGAGAAGATATCATATATCTTTAACATATGTTTTGGGCGAAAAAATATCTTGACATATCATTAAATAGTTTCAGAAAATAGGTACACATCACAGTTTTTAGGCTATATTTTTTATTTTATTTTTATTATTTCGACAAACATCAACGGATTTGAAAACAGTGAATATATTACGATAAAAATGTGATAACAATTAGATTTTTTTTTATTTAAAAAAAAACTTTTTTTTTCATTTGATATGTATTTCCTAGGCACCTAGCATAGTTTCAGAATTTCACTAAAATTTAAGCGAGAAATTAAAAAATATTTTCTTACGATACTCTTATTTTAGACCTAGCATACATGATATGTTTTAGTAATAGAGATTTATTAATTTTAACATCAATATTTACTAATATAAATGCCTCAGCCAGCAAGATATGTATTTGTTTCATTGAAGACTTTATAATTAATTTTACGTTAAAATCTATTCATAATATTTAGAGATTAAACACTTTAAAATTGTTATTAATAATAAGATGTGACAACTGTCACCGTAAATACTAATTTTTAAATAACATTCATAAGTATTTAATATTGAAACATTAATCTCCATATTTCTAATTCTACACAATAAATTAAAAACTAAAAATGATATGTCTCAGCGTTGCCTATCTTCTTTTTGTTTTTTTTCAAAGCTTCTTTTTTATAAATAAAATGTAGCGTATCGATTGACCGTTATTCGAAGCGAAATTTCATATTTTTTGTCTCCATTTTCAGTTTTGTAATTACAATCACATAAATGAAAAAAAAATGAAAAATTGAGTTAATACTTAACTTATTTCCAAATTCAAATTAGATAAAAAGAAGAATGGCGAATTGGTACTTAAAAAGAAAGAGTAAAAGTTATAAAAAAGTCTGATTTATTTTTATGAAACTTATGAGCGTAATCACAAAACTTTAGTCATTAACGAGTTTGACATAAAACTTTACGAGCACCAGTTCGTAATAATGGAGAGACTCGGTAAAGATTTCTAATCTTTTTTACTAATAAAAATCTAAAAAATATTGGGTTAAACTTTGTATTTTGCAAATTATAGAGGTTCTGTGTCATTAAATTTTATTAGTAAAAATGATGTTTATTTATTGAGACATTGCGTAAAATGGTATACTGTCTGTTAAATAATTCAGCTAGATCATCTGCTACTAAATTAAAGTCATTTGTATGTATTTAATTATGAACTAAAAATAAAAAAAGAACTCCAGCCATTATTCAAAGATCGCAAACAAACTTTCGTTTTTCAAAATGGCGCTCTGTACCTTACACTATTTTACGCAACGCAAAACGTAGAAGAAATTAATGAAGTCGATAAACGCCGATGCGTTTCTCGCCGGCGGTATGCTGCACGAACTCACGGATCTGGTCAGTAGCCACTGGTCCGATGCACACCAAAGGCTCTTTGAAGTATCCACAGCTCTGAGGACAAAGTTGAAATAAGTATGAGCATATATGTAAAGAAAACCTCTTTGCTAGCATTGTGTATTCTATTCACACACACACACGCACACACACGCCGACAGACTTAGTTTAGAACTAGAATTAGTCTTTTAATTTGTTTAACTACTTGTTTACTTCTTTGTATCATTACACTTGTATGATGTAAAAGAGCGGCGCCCTCTGGTACAGGCATATATATGCTTAAAAGGGGACGCCACCAACTAGATAACATTGCATAACGTGTAATATCGAAATAAAAAATAAATAAACAATTCTATTTTTATTTAATGACAATCAGAGGCAATGTCGACTATTCTGCCAATGTCAATAGTAAATTTGGAGTACCTAGCAAGTGTGGAAACTCAAAAAAAAACAATAGCTAGACGGAAGCTAGCATAACCTTTCACGATGCAATTTTTTTTGGTAAAAATATTTAAATTAATTTAAAAAATAACTTCTCATGAAGTTAAATTAAATACTAGGGAAGCTCAATACAAACTCAATAAAAAATGACTTTGAAAACTGTTAAGTGCGTGAACTGTAATGTGGTTATTAATGAACTCTTAGCTTTTCTAAGCAATGTGATGGATTTTATGGATGAAGAAAGTATACATCAGCTGTGTACCTCTTCTTTTTCTGATGATGAAATTGTGAAGGCAAAAGCATTGCTCGCTGAGTCGGTGCCTAGCTCAAAAAAGATGCCTATACGTCGAAAACAGGGAAAGAAGAAAATGTCAAGAGACCTCGATGACATTATTTGTCTTATGAAAAGTGCGGATCCAGAGATGTTCCCTGTTTTTGTTGCGAAGGAACTGCACAAACTCCCGCCAGTTACTTTCGACCACGTTGATGTGACTCGGCTGTTGAGGGATATATTGTGCCTGAAAAATCAGCTGTGTGCGCTGGAAGACAGAGTAGTGTCGACTGAGGACTTTAATCTTTTAAAATTAGAGGTTGAACATGTGAAACATGCATCGCTCATCGATGATTTTGCGCCAAGTGCAAATATAAACAAAAAGCGTGGCGGTCAGTTACATACTAGTTTTGAATTTGATAGTGGACCTATAGGACTAAATTATGTGCCACAGTATGTACCTATGAAGACTGGTGTTTCTAGTCGGCCTACACCTTTGCGGCATTCGTCACCCACAACACAGCCGAAAACGAGCGTTGATCCTTCCATCTCTTTCACTCGCGTGCAAAACAACGCGACGGAAGCGGCCGGGCGCGTGGAGGCGCCTTCAAATAAACTGGGTTCGAAAGGTGTGAAGGAGAGCGACTGCCAGGCGATCCGTACATGCAGCGTCGCTGCTGGACTGAGTGAGACGGAGCATTGGATGACAGGCGTGGAGACCCTGTCAAGTACTGTGGTTTCGCCGTCAGCTGGGGTGTCGAGCCGGCCTACATGCGCTGACGCATCAAACAGGTTTGCTACTAACGTGCAGCGTAAACAAGTGGTTAGTGATAGTGGCTCTGAAGTGGTTAGTGATAGTGGCTCTGAATGGCAAATAGTGAGAAACAAAAAGGCTAAACGTAATTATAAGCTTATGGGGCAGAGAGGTTGTTCTGATGCGCCTGAAGGTAAATTTAGAGCGGCTGATATAAAAATTCCGCTGTTTATATCCAATGTTAGTAAAGATACATGTGAAATTGACATTATTAACTATATAAAGGACAAAACTAATGATATTGTTACTGTAAAAAAGATAAACATGAATCAGGCTAAGAATTATAACGCTTTTAAAGTGTATGTCTCCAAATGTAATTTAGAGTTATTCTTAGATGATAATTTTTGGCCTAACGGAATAACGTTTAGGCGTTTCGTGCAGTTTATGTACAAAACAAAACCGGTTGAAAGTTGATTATTTTACATACGGATAATATAATGATAACATAACATAATGATAGGGAATCTGTTTTAATGTGTCTGTATATGTTTAATAATGTTATATTAGTTTTCTATGGGTCTATGCCACCCGAAATAAAGTTTATTCATTCATTCATTCATAAAGCATTGACGTTTTTCTTAACCATTTATAAACGTCACTTTTGACAGTGACATTTAAGAGAACTGTAAAAGCACGCGGTGAGGAAAATTCACCTATGAAATTAAAACAACGTTATTATTCCAAAACAAATCAATCAAAATCTACACCTCAAGGAATGATATGAAGGAGAAAGGAGTAAATGATGCCGTGACATCTGATAGGAGAATCGAAGAAGAAAACGTGTTGCGCCGACCCCAAATAGAATGGGACAAGGGCAGGAAAATGATGAAATATCTACACCTTAAAGAAAGGCTTTAAATTTTGTTTTTTTTTGTCTTTACGGGTGAGTGATAAAAGTTATTAATATAAAAATGTGTGAAAACGTAAACGTAAGACGTTTACGTTTTTAAACAAAAGGTTAATAAATTGTTTTGTCTTTACAGAAAACGCAATAGTGTCTTTATTTCACTCAATATACTGTAAAGTTGTAAACATATTATAAATAGTATAATCAGCCACGACCTACAGTGGCCTATCTGGAATTCTATAGTATAGTACGGCCAACGAGAAGCAATACGAGAGGTCATTAACCTAAAGAACAACTGTGGCGTTGACAATCTAATATTTAGCTCTTTCCATCTTGTGCCTTTGTCGTAATGTCTCGTTCTCCCGGGAAAAACATGACAACGTTAAGACGGATTCGCCAACATTCGGGCGGCCATTTTAGATGGGGTTTTAGCATGGGTTTTGTTTACATTTGATATCGCTTTTCGTTGGCCGTACTATAGGTGTTTTTTGCGGATGGGGACGAATTACCCTATAACTTTCCCCACTCTGGGGGGAGCGGAGAGGAATGTCAGACTTTTTCTGACTAAACCCAGCCATTTTCCTTCTATTGCCCTTTACGTTCCGGGGCCGCGCGATACATCTTTTGAACAACCCACAACCCCTGCAGGCGGTGGCCCTGGCGGCCTGCCGGTCCATGCAGTATATATTATAAGGGTCATTTAAGTTACAAGCCTAGTTACACGACAACTGACAAATGCTTGCACTGACTGGACAGGTCCACTCAAATCTGTGTGGTCCATTCTCAAAAACTCCATTTCAGACATTAGTCTGTAAAGTCATTATATAAGTTGACCAAGTTTTTTGTCTGGTCCTTAAAAGAGACTTTTTCGGCTGTTTCTTCTCAGAGAAGTCGACTATGAAACACTGGCTTCATCTAGTTTAAAAATAACGACATGTAAAAGTGTTTATTAAAACCTACTTGCAAAATAAACATCACTTGTCAATCAGACACAACGCCCATCTCTCGGAAAATCTTTTCTTTTCAAAGGAAGTTAAGAAACCTTAAACCCCATTATAACTCTTAGGCAGCCATCTTTTCGAAAGAGATAAAAAATCACCGCGAGAATAGAACGAAATCGACACAGGGATGATCAAATGGTTTACGATAATAGAAAGACGCTTATATCTGACGATAGCAAATATTATCAGCTTGGATATGATAAAGATTTTCCCCAAATACGCAAGGATTTTGATATTTTCCTCAACGAAACGATTTTATGATATTTTTTACCCGTTTTCTGATCTTAATATTTCAATCTTCGATATTTTTCTAAGAACTAAGTAATTTGGTATCGAAAAAAGTTTCAATAAAAGAATTTCTTGGATCATTACTTCTGTTTGAATGATTTCTAAACGAATTAGGGACGTTTCAAGAGGTAGTCAAATAACTTCTAAATTAATAAGCAGGATTTCAATGGTATTTGAATGAACTGAAGTTTTTGCGGACTAGTTACCGTGAATGCCCAAGTCAATTGGTCTCAATTTCGAACTCACGACAAAAGCTACTAATATTATAAAAGCGAAAGTGAGGACATAGGCTAATATTTTTATTTAAAAAAAGTGGGTTGTGAGGGAGAAAGAGGGAAGAAAAGGGAAAACTTAGCGTTGCTATTACAAATCAATAAGGCGCAAGAGGAACTGTGTTACCCCGAATTAAACGCGAGGGAAGCCGCGGGCAAAAGCTAGTTTATTATAAAATTTAATCCGACCAAGGAATCACCATTGTTTTACCATCTTATAAGATTACCCTCTAGCTATAACATCTATTCAAAAGATTTGAAAATCAAATGTTAAAATGTTTTGAGCAGTTTCGAAGCATTATGAGAACGAACAATGTGACACGAGAACTTTATACTCATACTAGCTTTTGCTCGCGACTTCGTTCGCGTGGAATAGTGACTTCCGGCAGCACGGAGCATATTAACAGCTCAACATTTATTTTATAGGACTGAATTGATGCCGACTTCTGACCAATAGATGGCGCTGGATGTCCGGAATATTTTTTTGTTTTTTGTAATAAATACTATCCTATGTCCTTTCTCAAGTTTCAAACTATGTCTGTACCAAATTTCACACAAATCGGTTCAGTAGTTTAGTCGTGAAGAAAAGACAGACAGAAAGACAGACAGACAGAGTTACTTTCGTATTTATAATATTAGTTTGGAAGTCTGGATTAGAAAATTTCAGGCATAGCCAATCACATATTAACCATTTTGAGGTCGATTAAAAATAGTCATTCCATCTGAACAGTGTCACAAAAAGTCTCCAAGACAAAATAAAACATTATTCTTTGCCTTTTAACTTAACAGGCACCAAGTTTCCCCAGTTAATATTTTTATTAAGAGAAACTCGGTCATTGTCTAAATGTATTAAGGGCTGTGCTGCCTTTTATTGAGGAAAACGAAGTATTTCTTTGGGTTTTAACAAAAACAGCGTTTTTTCTTTTTCTATTGTCGGTTTTTGTTCGGAGTTTTATAAACGCTGGTTGGGAATTGAAAACGGAGACTTGGTTATAAATTATGTATTTTTGTTACTCTTTAATGCAATAAACTGCTGAATGGATTAATGCGAAATATAGCACATTTGTAGAAGATGAAAAATAAATCAGATAATCATCAATATAATAAATTATTAACACATATATTTGTACGCTTTCGGGCATAACATAGCGCACTTTTTTACTAACCACATTTAAGATCTTTATTACTATTTTACTATTATAAATGAATTGATTTATAACTCTCCAAATTCGCCCGCGCTAAATTTGGGGTAATACAGTTCCCCTTGCGCCTTATTGATTTGTAATAGCAACGCTAAGTTTTCCCTTTTCTTCCCTCTTTCTTCCTCACATCCCACTTTTTTTTATAATAAAAATTAGCCTATGTTCGTCTCCTGGTTCCCAACTATCTATGTACCAAAATTCATCACAATTTGTTTTAGCCATTAAAGCGTGAAGAGGTAACAAACAAACTAACTCACTTTCGCTTTTAAATTAGTAACGATAAGCCTGGCTGTGGGGGTTGAAATAAGTGCCTTATTCGGATCAGAAACTAACTTCTCCCGGGCGGAGCAGAAGGAAGTGTCAGATTTTAACTTACTAAAACCCATCCATGTTCCTTCTATTGCAATTTACGTTCTGGGTCCGCGGTATCTCTTTCGAACAACCCACAACCCTGGCAAAGCGCCTGAGGCGCGCGTGGAGCACTAACGCGCCGTCGACAAGGCTCGTCAATAGACGGACGGACGGTGAACTACCCATTGCTCACTGTCCACAGCCAGTGGCCGGGAGTCGTCTCGCGGCGCCTGACGCCCGGGGAGTCTCCCGCGGCGGCTGGGATGGTCTGAGGTTGTGACGGCAACTCTTGAACGAGTGTCACGCCACTACGGGACTTTCACACTGCGTTGCAGTAAAAGATCATCAGATCTTTTAGTGCAACGCAGTGTGAAAGTCCCGATGGTGATCCATCTGCTTAGTCTTTCCCAACAATATAGGGGTTGGATTCCATTCCTCCGGATGCAGCTGAATACCAATATTTTACATGGAGCGACTGCCTATCTAACCTCCACAACTCAGTTAGTACTGGGTAATACGATACCCCTTGATAAGACTGGTTATTTGATGGTTATCTGATTATCTGAAGTTATTTGATGATTACTGTAGTGTATCTATTTAATAGATATGTAAACACTGTCTCACACACACAAGTGGTCGGGTAGCTGTCACAGATGTCAACTGTCAGTCATCACGAATGGCGGGAAAGTGGCAAGGTAAAGCGGACCTGGAACGAGGATTTGGTTGTGCTGGTGAGCCTGTGATAAGTGATATATAGTGTTATTAGCCCTGCTGGCCCTGATAGAAACCGAACACTACAAGTGGCGACGAGGATAAAGGTCAGAAATTCTAGTTAAAATCTTATGTAGAAGTTTGTTGCAAGACAGTACCTACTTATGTGCACACTTGAACCTAATTGACAAAGAAAAATAAGTTTCAGTACAGATATGTGATTATAAGTATGTTAAGTATGATCCATAATTGTTGTAAATTATTATAACTTGAACTTAAACGGGCATTTCAAGCTGAAAACTGAATTTTGTGCTGTGTTGTTACTGAACTAAATTATTTCTAAGTATGGGTGCATTGGTACTGGGTAGATGGATCTTAAAGTACCTAATTCATAAATTCTACGATGCATGCTGTTTGCCTATAAAAAAGAAAACAAAATACACCATGTTAATTTCAGTAAGACCAAGTCATTATAAAATTAATGTTAAACCTAATTGTTCAAGCATACTTACTTACAGCAGTCTAGATTTGAGGTAAACCCTAGACATTGAGATAAGGGCAAGTTAGTGATTCATTCATTATGATTTATAAACATTTTTGTAATCCATTACCGATGCTTTTGAATTTCACTTCTTAAATTAACAGACTGACAGTAAAAATGTTAAATGTATATATTACCTTTTTGAATGTTTTGAATGAATGAGTAAGTAAGTATTTATAGAACAATATCAGGGATTGACTTTAATTGCAAAAAAAAAAAAAAAAAGAGATTAAAAATAAAAAAGGATAAAATTAATGTGGGCTATGCTATGCTAGTGTATGGCTGCTGGTAGTGGGCTTGCCCTATTGAATGGGGTTGACGTGGCTGGCTGGCTGTTGATGTGCTTTTGTGTGCACCTCTGTCTGGGGGCCCATGGGGATTGCTAGCTTGAAACTAATTTATGTTGGAACTATGTTAGAATAGTAATGATAATAGAACATATTAATGGTGTGTGATAAATGTGTGCAATGTGAATTTTAAATTATACCAGCATAATTATTACCATTAAAAGGAAAGAAAGCAGCATTTAAATAAGAAAGATACCTAAGTACTATTTAACAAAATTCCAAATTAACTGGGAACATAAAGAGACCTGTTAATAAATAGATTATGGGTATCTACACAGGTTACTAAATCACAAATAAGGTACTAATTTTAATGTGGAACTAATGTACATGTATAATTGAATACAATATTAATTGATATAATATTTATCAAAAGTAAATAGTTAAGTTTAACAAATATATACATACAAGTTTTATGTAACAGCAACACACTATAAAGTATCTTGTTAATATTAAATTTATTAAGAGTGGTGATGGCCTAGTCCGACTTAGGTCGTGGGTTCGAAACCAGGCAGGCTTTATGTGTTGTCACTCATCACCAATGCTCTTTAAACGGTGAAGGAAAACATCGCGAGGAAACCGGCATGTCCTAGAACCAATACTTCAAAGGCATGCGACATTTACCACACACTGTTTTAGTGTGGTAGATTATGAGCATCCATTAAATTGGACGCATTGGGTATCCATTAAATTGGACGCATTCGGTATCCATTAAATTGGACGCATTTGGTATCCATTAAATTGGACGCATTTGGTATCCATTAAATTGAACGCATTGGGTATCCATTAAATTGGACGCATTCGGTATCCATTAAATTGGACGCATTTGGTATCCATTAAATTGGACGCATTTGGTATCCATTAAATTGGACGCATTGGCTATCCATTAAATTGGACGCATTTGGTATCCATTAAATTGGACGCATTCGGTATCCATTAAATTGGACGCATTAGCTATCCATTAAATTGGACGCATGGCTATCCATTAAATTGGACGCATTGGCTATCCATTAAATTGGACGCATTGAGTATCCATTGAATTGGGTATTTTCCTTGCAGGAGAACAATTGAATCAACATGTCAAGTTTATTACCACCACCGGAAAAAATTGATGTTGAGGGAGACCCCGCTTCTTTAGGCTTACGTTGGGAAAAATGGAAGAGATCACTTCGAATTTATTTTGAGGCTACTGAAACTAAATCATCAGCAAAAAAACGAGCACTACTGCTATTATTAGGAGGCACAGGTCTGCAAGAGATTTTCTATAACATACCAGGAGCACACGTTGATGAAACTGAGGGAACCGACATTTTTGAGGTTGCCATCAACCAACTCGACACTTACTTTCTACCAAAGCAAAACAAAACATATGAAAGACACGTATTTCGTCTGATTAAACAAGGTGAAGGACAGAGTTTCGAGAAATTTGTGATTAAACTACGTGATCAAGTTTCAAAATGTAAATTTGAAAAACCAGATGATCATATTGTAGATCAGATTATTGAAGGCTGTTCTTCATTGGAGTTGAGGAAAAAGATTTTGATCATGGGGGACGGTGTAACCTTGGACAAAGTGATTATTGAAGCAAATACGTTAGAAGTAGTGAATCATCAGCTAAAGGAATATGCACAAGGCGAACAAGAAAAAAAGAATGACGTTAATGCAGTTATAAGTAGAAGTTCAAAATTCATTACAGCAATAAGGAATGAAAAAGACCGATGTACTAGGTGCAAGCTTAGTACACACAAATCGGAAGATATGATCTGTCCAGCTAAAGAAAAAAAATGTTACAACTGTGGGAAAATCGGGCATTACCAAAGGTGTTGTAAATCTAAAGAAATTCAAAACAAACGGAAGTTGGAACAAAACAAGGAAGGAAATAGGTATAGAAAACAACCGAGGAAACATGACACCGTAAATTCTTTAAAAGAAAAAGAAGAACAATATATATTCAACATTACCGATGATGCGACAGTAGAATGTTATGTTGGAGGAATAAAATTGGAAATGCTAATTGATTCAGGTTCTAAATTAAATCTGATATCTGACGGAGCTTGGAAATATCTTAAAAAAAACAAAGTGTGTTGTAGCAAACAAGTCAAAGAACCTAACAAAACGTTTGCAGCCTATGGCAGTAAAACACCCTTAGTCGTTAAGGGGAGTTTTGTAACTACAATAAAGATAAACGATAAAATGGAACGTAGCACCATATATGTAATAGAAAATGGTTCGAGAAATTTATTAGGTAAAGACACAGCCTTAAAATTAGGTGTATTAAAATTAGGCACAAATATTGATCACATTCTGGAACCTACACCATTCCCAAAATTCTAAGATGTTTTGGTTTAGATACTAATTGACGAATCTGTTAAACCAGTAACGCAACCTTATAGAAGAATACCGATTCCAATTGAAGATAAAATCAACAAAAAAGTTAAAGAGTTATTGCACGCAGACATTATCAAAGAAATACATGAACCATCCTCTTGGGTTTCTCCAGTAGTACCCATACGGAAAGATAATGGGGAGATGAAGTTATGCGTAGATACAAAAGATTGTTATTTGGTGTGACTATTGCAGCCGAGCTGTTTCAAAAGACTTTGGAGAAAATGTTGGTTAAATGTGAAGGAGTTGTTAATTTCATCGACGATATTTTGATCTTTGGCAACAAAACTAAACATGATTCGAGACTCAAAAGTATTGCAAGTCCTAAAAGAAAACAATGTATTGCTAAATAATTATAAATGTATATACAAAGCCGAGAGCATAAACTTTTTAGGTCATGTACTAACCGGAGGCAGCCAAACAAATACCTAAATATATTGATAGTATATCACAGTTAGGGTTCCAAAGACAATTGAAGAGCTGCAGAGTTTCCTCGGACTTGTTTATTATGTTAACAAGTGGATACTTTATTTAGCCACGAAATGTGAACCTTTGAAAGAGTTGTTAGACTGAAAAAAAAAAAGAAGAAAATAGAGAAGTACTGGAAAAAATACATTTAAAAACTTAAAAAGAGCATTAACTGATATAGAAACTCTGGGATATTACGATGTCAAAGATAGCACGCAGGTCATCGCCGATGCTAGCCCAGTAGAGCTTGGAGCGGTGTTAGTACAAAGTGACGGAAATAGTTAAGGGATTATAGCATGGAAACAGGCCATTATCAGATTGTGAACACAGATACAGCCAGATGGAGAAGGAAGCCCGTGCTCTGGTCTCATGTATCGAGCATTTGTTGTTTGTAACTGATCACAAACCATTGGAATTTTTATTTAATCCAAAGTCTAAACCTTGTGCCCGTGTTGAAAGATCGGTTTTACGGTTACAAGAACACTGCTGTAATATAAGATATAAGCCTGAAAAACGAACATTGCGGACTACTTATCACGGTTGTGCTAAGTCTCTTCTATTGACGCAGTAGTTGACAATTATGTGCATCAAATTGTGCAATTAGCAAGACTACAAACAATATCCATGTGAGAATAATGAACCATTCGGAAATAGGCCCTGAAATTATCACTGTTAAGTAAGTAAATTAAAATAATCAATGGGATAAATCAGCAAAGAATTACAAAATTAATAGTTTTCCCACAAAACCTTTTTCTGAAAGGAAATAGGATTGTCAGCCCATAGAAGCTGAGCGACAAAATAGAGACATAATAAAGCGCTTAAAAATTTATCAACTAGAACACAAAGACGCTAGAGAAAGTCTTTATGAATAGCTGATGATGTATAATTCAAACCCTCATTCGGTAACTGGGAAGACACTATCCGAGCTTTTCTTTAAGAGACAGAACAGGGACAAAATTCCTATGATAAGAGATATCATTGATAAAGAAGATGACTCTGAAGTTAGAGACAGCGATAAATTGCAAAAAGAAAAAAGAAAAGAATATGGAGATAGAAGGACGAGAGCTTCAGAGCCAGAGGTTACAGAAGGAGACAAGGTTTACATAAAAGATATGCAAAGGTATAATAAACTATCCAGTAAAGAAATATTGTTCATTTAAAAAGGGTAGAAGGACAGTGGCAGTCAGTCCAAGATGATAAAGTAAATGATAAGAATATGAAAGTCTAATTACTTAATTTTTAATTTGTTTGATTACAGAAATGTAACTTCAATAAAAATGTTTCAGATTCTGATTTTGTTTATTATTAATCAAAGTATTTGACTTAAACAAATATTATAAAAAGGAAGGGATGTAGTGTATCTATTTAATAGATATGTAAACACTGTCTCACACACACAAGTGGTCGGGTAGCTGTCACAGATGTCAACTGTCAGTCATCACGAATGGCGGGAAAGTGGCAAGGTGAAGCGGACCTGGAACGAGGACTTGGTTGTGCTGGTGAGCCTGTGATAAGTGATATATAGTGTTACTAGCTTTCGCCCGCGGCTTCGCCCGCGTTAAATTTGGGGTAACACAGTTCCTCTTGCGCCTTATTGATTTGTAATAGCAACGCTAAGTTTTCCCTTTTCTTCCCTCTTTCTCCCTCACATCCCACTTTTTTAAAATAAAAAGTAGCCTATGTCCGTCTCCTGGTTCCCAACTACATCTGTACCAAAATTCATCAAAATCGGTTAAGCCATTAAAGCGTGAAGAGGTAACAAACAAACAAACAAACAAATAAACAAACAAACAAACAAACTCACTTTCGCTTTTATAATATTATAGTAAGGATATAGTAAGGATTAGCCCTGCTGGCCCTGATAGAAACCGAACACTACAATTACCAATCCGAAAAAAGGTGTGTGTGTCAGCTTCGACGCACGACTGGAGTTTACTCTTTAAGTACGAGTATCTAACCATACGCAAAAAGAGTTTATTTAACTGAAAGAAGATTAATATCATATGAAAGGGTAAATTCACAAATTAATGAAAAACAAGCCCAATAACATATAGTATATAGGTATAGTCGCCTATACAGCATACCATATGTACGTCTTAATACACTCACAGCCAAATTAGAAAGTTGCGCACTAAAGGTGCGCACCAAAAACGTGACACATTTTCGTTACTTTAATAGGTTTTACCCCTCGGATTTTTCTCATACCGGGTGCCTTATATATGAAAATCGATTCTTAAGGAGTAAACTCCAAAAAAAGAGTGTTGCAGTCACAAACAGCGCCTGCATCTGTCAAGGGTTGCTCACCTTCCTTGGCTTCTGTCTGTGCCGACGTTGCATGATGCAGCAAAGTCCCCTGGTGACGTCACATTCGGTCGAAGAGTTGCAATCCTCGTTGTACTGCTTACGGCCAGCGGTCGGGGGGCGGCATACGTGCATCTCACCTGGTGAAAGAGAGGGTAGATAGATAGAACATTCTTTATTATGTACAGACGCCAGCAGGTCAAGGTACCCGAAACTGTCAATTTTTCCCAATGAACCTTGAACCTAATACTCTGTGAAATAAAGTCAAAAATCTATCAAAGAAATCTGACAGATTGAAGTAGTTTGATGTGCAGGCGTCTGTACACCATACAAGTAACGTTTCCGAATAAGTAGTAAGGTTTCCCATTGGGCTGAAATTTTGCATGCATATGTAAATCAAAAATGACAATGCAAAATTAAATAATAAATTAAATATCTTGGGACACCTCACACACGGCTATCTGATCCCAAGCCAAGCAGAGCTTGTGTTATGGTAACCAGACAACTGATATACATACTTATATAATTTATAAATACATACATATTATAGATAAATCACACCCAGACACAACAAACAATCATGCTCATCACACAGAGTTTTTCCTGGGTAGGAATCGAACCCACGACCTCCGGCTCAGCAGTCAGGGCCACTTACCACTGGACCAACAGGCCCGTCAAAATTATTATGACATGAAGCTGATCTAATGATGGAACTGGAAGGCGGCTAGTGGCTATAAAAACTTGGTAGTTAAACGACACAACCCCATCGAGTTCGAGCTTGTATGATTCGTCTTGACGAGTATTATAATTCTAAAGGTATACGGAGCTATAAAAACTTGCTATGCAAAAAAAAAAGTGTGTGTCAGCTCCGACGCACGACTGGAGTTTACTCCTTAAGTACGAGTATCTAACCATACGCAAAAAGAGTTTATTCAACTGAAAAAAGATTAATATCATTAAGAAAGGGTAAATTCACAAATTTATGAAAAAAAAAGCAATATAAATGCATCGACACTGATAGAAACAAACAAGCCCAATAACATATAGTATATAGGTATAGTCGCCTATACAGTCGCCATTTGTACGCTTTAATACACTCACAGCCAAATTAGAAAGTTGCGCACTAAAGGTGCGCACCAAAAACGTGACACATTTTCGTTACTTTAATAGGTTTTACCCCTCGGATTATTCTCATACCGGGCGCCTTATATTTGAAAATCGATTCTTAAGGAGTAAACTCCAATAAACTCCAATATTAAAAACTTGTTGATGTTGAAAGGTACCCATCATATCGCTGGATATGTATATCATTTCGGTGGATAAACTTTTCAGATCAGTGTACAGAAAAAATAATTGGTACCGGTTTGTCATATCGGTGGATACCAGAATTCAAACGGAATTTTCTCCTTAGGCGCGTCGCCCACACGACCAAGAGTCGAGGCGCAGACGGGGCGCGGGCGCGTTAGGCGCGTCGCCCACACGACATTTGTAAAGAAAATCTCACATCAGAGTCACGCCGCAACGAGATTTTCTTTGCAAGTGTCGGTCTTAAATAAAACGTTGATGATATTAAATTTGGGTTTTTTTTTAATATCCTAAAGATTACTAAAAACTAAAAAATGTCCAAAAAAAAACCTATAAATTGAAACAGTTCACCGATATGATAAAAAATGGCATTTTTTGAAATTCAATGTGTAATATCAATTATATTAAGGTGGATGGAATTTACAATGTTTTCATCATTCAGGCACATTTTTCAAATTTCCTGTAATATACATTCCTTACTTAATCCATTCTTGGCACTCTACACATGATGGATGTGTAGAGTGCCAAGAACAATACATTTTACAAGATAAAGATTTTTCATATCATGTCATGGTGACGGTGGTGTCATAGCAACGAAAAATTGAAATAGCTATTTTAATAATAAATATTTAGGAAGATCAACAATAATCTAGTTTTAACCATACCTACTGTTTTAATATTATCATATTTCAACATTTCAAATAAATGTTGGCATTCCGTTGAACTTTGGTGTTGCGTGTGCGATTTTCCGTTTTTATCTGCATTCGAAAACGGTTTCGGTGTTTCTCAAATAGTCAATCGTGTCAAGAATTGTGTGCTGCCGTAATCAAGACGTCTATATCGCGTTCAAAAGGAATTTGATGAGCAGTTCCTGGAATATCAGTGGTTTTCACTACGCAACGCGACGCCCGTCTCTCGGCAACGGTTGCCAGGGTTGAGCCAAAATGACAGCGTGGTCGGCGCGGCGCCCCAGACTGCCTGCGCGTCTGCGCTCTCCCCGTAGCAACCGTTGTCACTGAAGACGTGCCAGTACGGTGACTTGGCGTCCCGTCCCTGAACCGTGCTACAACCACGCCGCCTGTGCTGTGTATTTTTAAAACTGTTTTTATTTTTTATATTTAGTATATTAAAGTTTTAGTACTTAAGTTTATTTTTTAAGGTATAATGAGCAGCAATAGCAGCGATGTGGTAGGTAATAGTGCTAGTCAACCTTCGACATCGCTTATTACCCTGGAGAGATGCCCGCTCTGTACCCAAGCACGATTTTTCAAAGGTAAGCGGGGTCTGAGTGTGCATATTGGTAAAGTACATAGAGTACTAAATACACTCACCTCAGACCCTGTCTTAAATCCTCCACCCCCTACATCCACTTTCGACCCGTTCTGGAAAACCCTTTGCAAATTCAAAAACTCTGTTCCCGTTTTGAAGCGAATACCCCGCGGCGCCAGGCCTCTAGTCGCACAAAACCTAGCTGGTTGCGTACGCCTGGTAGTCCGGGAAAACTCGCAAAGTGCTTGGGAACAGTTGCTAACCTTCCCTTACCGCATTCTACACGTCCAGAAAAATTTGGCAAACAAAAAAACTTTAACGGCTCAAGTTAAAGATAATTGTAACATTTCGGCTCAAAATTTTGATACAAATATATCGACTCAAGGATATACTTCTTCAAGAGGTATATCCCACCTAGTGGAATCAAAGTTGGGGGAAGGTGACATTAGCGGTGCAGCCAGGATTCTCTTCAGTAGTGATGTGGTGGCACCGTGCTCTCCAGAAACTTTGACAGCTCTGGAGACTAAACACCCTGCCCCAGCGGATGCCCTTTCTTTTCCCGACCCTCCTGATTCGGATCTTCACACCCTCACCATTACAGGTCGAGAGGTGGTCACAGCTGTTTGCTCCTTCCGGAGCGGGTCTGCCGGCGGCCTGGATGGGCTTAGTCCTCAGCACCTAAAGGACCTCATCTGCTCAGGCGCTGGAGAAGCTGGTGAGTTGCTCCTGAGGGAGCTTACGGCTCTGATTAACCTCATGCTCTCCGGCAAGGTGAACGAGGCCGTCATCGACGTTTTGTATGGTGCAAATTTATGCGCCCTACATAAAAGAGATGGCGGCATACGCCCCATTGCTGTGGGTTGTACTTATCGCCGTATGGCAGCCAAGATTTGTTCAAAATTTTATGGTGAGGTTGTTTCGGAAAAATTTCAGCCCCTGCAGCTAGGTTACGGGTCCAAAGGGGGCTGTGAGGCTGCCGTACACGCTTTATCGACCTACCTAAATTCTGGTAAAGGTGAGGTCATCCTGAAGGTTGATATAAAGAATGCCTTCAATTCAGTTAATAGGGATACCTTGTTAACAGCAATTAAACAAGAATTACCCCAAATTTACAGTTTCCTTTGGCAATGTTACAGACACCCAACTAAATTATTATATCGGGACAACCTCTTAAAATCTGCTGTTGGCTGTCAACAAGGTGACCCACTTGGGCCAGTGATTTTTAGTTTAGCTATCCACCCAATCATTAGACGGCTAAATTCCAAATTTAACGTTTGGTACCTCGATGATGGAACCTTGGGCGGCGATGTAGATACAGTCTTAAGAGACCTAATTTATTTAAAAAAAGAACTTCATTCTATTGGCCTTGATCTCAATCTTTCCAAATGTGAATTATATTTAGCAGACAGCACCGACAAAGGACTGACTTTATCCAAATTCAACACAATAGCCCCTGACATCAAAATTATTGACAAAAGTTCTCTTCGTCTCCTTGGGTCTCCTATCTTCGAGAATTCCTTTCGAGATTTTATTGATGAAAAAATCCAAAAATTTAATGATGTCTCAGAAAGATTGCTCCAAATTAACATGCATTCGGCTATTACTATAATTCGTTACTGCTGTTTTGGCCCTAAATTAACATATTTCCTACGTGCTTCCCCATTATGGAAGCACACTAATCTTTTGGATAAAATGGATCAAATTATCAGACATACCTTATCTTTAATTCTAAATGTGGCTCTGGACGACCGAGCTTGGGCTCAAGCCACTCTTCCCATTCGTTTGGGAGGACTCGGCGTCCGCAAAATTTCTAGTATTAGTCTACCAGCTTTCTTATCCTCGGTCCACGGTACTGAGAAATTAATCAGGAATATCCTGGCTTCCACACTGATTGATTTTGATGTGCCATGCTTCTCCGAGGCTAAGGATGCTTGGAAAGTCGCTTGCCCGAACACTGAACAACCCGACAAACCATTTTCCCAGAGACAGTGGGACGAGCCGCTCTGCAGAGTAGTTCAGAATAATTTACTGAACACGTCTGCTACTACTGCTGAGCGTGCGCGCCTTTTGGCTGTGGGCAAGTGGGAGTCGGGTCTTTGGCTTCACGCACTACCATCGTCGAGCATAGGCACTTTGTTCGACGATACTACTTTCCGCCTCGCTGCTTCCTTACGTTTAGGTGCTCCTTGTTGTTCTCCTCATCGCTGTCATTGTGGTGAAGTAGTCAACAGCCTTGGACACCACGGCCTATCATGCAGCCGAAGTGCGGGCCGTTTTGCGCGGCACGCGAATATTAACGACATCATCCGTCGAGCTCTTGTCACCGTCGGCGTTCCAGCTGTTTTAGAACCCAATGGCTTGGCACGCGACGATGGCAAAAGACCGGACGGTATGTCTTTGTTTCCTTGGAAGTTGGGTAGGCCTTTAGTGTGGGACGCAACGTGCGTCGATACTCTTGCGCCATCCCATCTTCCTAGCTCTTCGTGCTGCGCTGGCGCTGCTGCTGCGGCTGCAGAGAACCTCAAGCGGCGTAAATATAGTAACCTTATTGGGAACTATATTTTCGAGCCGTTTGGGGTTGAAACTCTGGGACCGTGGGGTCCTTGTGCTCACAGCCTTTTTAAGGTTATATCAAAACGTTTGGTCGACACTTCCCATGACCCAAGGGCTGGCTTTTACTTTGGCCAGAGGCTTAGCGTTGCCATACAACGTGGCAACGCGGCCAGTCTCTTGGGGACATTGCCAACTGACAGCGTTGAGGACGAATTTTTTGACGCTATTTTTTAATTTCTTTATAAGTTTAGTTTAGTTTAATAATTTTAGTTTAATTTATAATTAGTTTAAACACTTGTAATTATCATAATATAAATAGTTCAGTTCCGGGTAACCAGATAAAGATTAAATTTGAATATTTTTTTTTTTTTTTTTTTTATTGATAGGCTCGCGTTTGACCACTATCTCACCTGATGGTAAGTGATGATGTGGTCGACGATGAAGCACGTTTACCTAGAAATAACCTATCCACCACCTAACCACTCTTGACTTGAAGACCCCCAGGTTATAGCTGTCAGGAAATACAGACTCCGGCAGGGAATTCCACTCCTTAGCAGTACGCACAATGAAGGTATTCCCAAACCGTTTAGTGCGTGTGGGTGGGATGAACTTACCAGGTACTACCTCCTCACAAATTAGTCCAGCATCGCATTGGTTTTCTCGGTTGCAGATCTCGCCCAACTTCCTGCCGGCGAAGGCTGGCAGGCAGCGCCCTCCATCCTCTGAGGACAAAGGTTTTTGTGTTAAAGTTTTGCCCAATAGCTCTATTTGTAAGGTTTAGGTACTCTTTGAATGGCACCTTGGTATCCGTATACAACACAAATTATAAAAATGTTATACAATGTAACTTGAATTTATTTTTATTTTAATCGAAAAAGGGCATTAAAAAGGTATCAAACAAGAAAATATTCTTACTTATTATTACCAAATTTATCATTAAATATATATATAGTAAAACTTAAATTTAGCATTGAATATTTATCGTCTATTACATAAGCAACATGCACGTTATGATTTTAAAAAAGTAACTAACAGTTTATTTAAAAAAAAAAGTTAGAAAAGGGGGAGAAAGATATTGTTTTTTCAATCATCACGCGGATCAAAGTTAGCGTTAGCCCAAAGTAACTATGCCACGAAGACGAAGTCGCGTGCGGAAGCAAGTTAGTAATAAACTTTGGAAGAAAAGATTCTGTATTTGTATATCCTGAATGGGTTCTGGATAGAATGGTACACAACATTTATATAATATATGAAACAGGAGTTTCTTTTTTTAAATTACCGACAAAAACCACACGCATTTGAATTACAATAAAAATAAAAAATATAAGTAAGACAAATAAAAAATAAAAGTACGTCACAAATCCTTACTAATATTATAAAAGCGAAAGTGAGTTTGTTTTTTTGTTTGTTTGTTTGTTACCTCTTCACGCTTTAATGGCTAAACCGATTTTGATGAATTTTGGTACAGAGATAGTTGGGAACCAGGAGACGGACATAGGCTAATTTTTATTTAAAAAAAGTGGGATGTGAGGGAGAAAGAGGGAAAAAAAGGGAAAACTTAGCGTTGCTATTACAAATCAATAAGGCGCAAGGGGAACTGAATTACACCAAATATAACGCGGGCGAAGCCGCGGGCGAAAGCTAATTATAAATAAAAAAATATGAAAAAACAATTTATAAGAATTCAATTAAATTACATTAAAACAGGGTACACAGTCATATGTGTGAAACGGCAGTTTTTTTTTAATTACCGACGATAAAATGTTATTCTAGAAAGTGTTTGGAATGATGCACCGTCTGCGCGTCCCTTACAATAAAATATCGTATTTAAAATATTGTCGTTTATTGCATAGCCTGGCTGATAGTGATGGCAACTTTATTGCAGCCATTCCATGCATGCATGAACAGCAAACAAAAAAACAAAAATAATAAAAAAGTGTTGGTATGTAAATACACGACAACAGTGTTCGTCGAACGTTCACTTCTTTTATTTGGCACTTGCCTTAAGTGCAAAAAACATAAAAAAAAAGTGTGTGTGTCAGCTCCGACGCACGACTGGAGATTACTCGTTAAGTACGAGTACTATCTAACCATACGCAAAAAGAGTTTATTCAACTGAAAAAAGATTAATATCATATAAAAGGGTAAATTCACAAATTAATGAAAAAAAATAGCAATATAAATACATCGACACTGATAGAAACAAACAAGTCCAATAACATATAGTATATAGGTATAGTCGCCTATACAGCATACCATATGTACGTCTTAATACACTCACAGCCAAATTAGAAAGTTGCGCACTAAAGGTGCGCACTAAAAACGTGACACATTTTCGTTACTTTAGTAGGTTTTACCCCTCGGATTTTTCTCATACCGGGCGCCTTATATATGAAAATCGATTCTTAAGGAGTAAACTCCAAAATGTAAACATAAAGAAAGACATTGTTATGTTTCTCACGGCTGCGCTAATTATGCCTGGATTGCCATATATGCCTTTTGGAATTATGCTTGTAAATTACTATGTTAAACACCTCCTTGCTTTTTATAACATGATTGGCGTTAAGGGATCAGGAAGGGTCAACCCCAAACATTATCCTACAAAACTTGAATCTGCCCCAAGATAATTATATCTTTTATTTAACAAGATCAAACCAAAATGTAACACCAATTAACCCATCCAATTATATTCCCCAAAGGAACCACCTTTTCAACCCCTGAAATAAAATTAAAAAAACCCGGTCAAGTGCGAATCGGATTCCCACACTGAGTGTTCCGTACAATAAAGTTCAATAATTCAAAGTCTTCAAAGTGAATTTGTTTTTCTTTTTTTAAATAGTGTTTCCCTACTATATTAATTTCCACTGTATCGTGGGTGCGTTTACAAACATTTAAACTGACATACACAAACAGTCAGACCCAAAACAACTATCTGCAGGTCATACAAATATTTGTTCCGTGCGGAAATCGAACCCACGACACGCAGCGCAGCAGTCGATCGCTCAGCCACTGAGCCAACCAAGTCAATTTGCGACATAAACGGCTATATCTTTTGACTGCGTAGACTTAGAAGGTTGATATTTTCACAGTTTTAAGGGACTATAGACTTTTTTTGTTTAGTTTTCATTTCAACTCGATACCTCAACGTGTTCCCGAGATAAAGGGTCTTGACAGACAGACAGATGGAAAACAATGTGATCCTCTAAGGGTTCCATTTTTTTTTTATTTGAGACTAGCTGTTCCTCGCGGTTTCACCCGCTGCTCAGCACCTGTTGGTCGTAGCGTGATGTTATATAGCCTATAGCCTTCCTCAAGAAATGGACTAACCAACACTAAAAGAATTTTTCAATTCGAACCAGTACTTCTTGAGATTAGCGCGTTCAAACAAACAAACTCTTCAGCTTTATAGTATTAGTAAGTATAGATACGGAACCTAAAAAATTACCATCACTTTCTTTTTGCGGGTGGAAAATCATCAAATAGCTTCTTATTCCTTATTTGATGTCAGACTGTACTGACTAAAAGCCACCCATGTTCCTTCTATTGCCCCTTTATTTTCTAGGGCCGCGGTATCTCTTTCGAACTACCCGCAACCCCGGCAGGCAGAGGCCCTGGCAAGCCCCTCTGCTTTGCTGACATCTCTTTAAGGCGCGCGTGGAACACTAACGCGACATCAACACGGCCTGTCGACAATACACGGACGGATGGCGAGCAACCCATTGCTCACCGTCCACAGGCCCGCATCTACGGTGGCCCCGAATCGTCTCATGGAGCCCGACGCCCGGGGCACCTCCCGCGGCGGCTGAAATTACAACCCCTCACACAACTCATGAATTTTAAATTACAAACCCGGTTTACTCTAAGCGTCCATAATTATATTTGCACGAAAGGTTTCAGAAGTAATTTTATTTGCACCAAACATTTTTGAATCCCTTCAGATGTCCTTGTATGAATTCTTTATCAAAAGGGGTGAAGCTTATCAAAGGGGATGAACCCATTTCACGCAGTTTAGTCGAGTTGAATATTATGTTAGTTGGTCGCTTCCTGTTGAATTTTTTAACTCGTTTTGCGGGTAGTCGGAAAATTTAATTATACATGGTATGTTTTTTACGTAGTCTAATGGTCAAAGGCTGGTTTAAAACGAGAATAATAGGTACCAAGAGGGACTAATTATTATTTTTTATTATAAAAGCGAAAGTGAGTTTGTTTGTTACGTCTTCACGCCTAAATGGCAAAACTGATTTTGATGAATTTTGGTACAGTGATAGTTGGGATCCTGGAGACGGTAATAGGCTATTTTTTTAAGTGATAATGAGGGAGGATTTGGGAAGAAAAGGGAAAACTTAGCATTGCTGTTACAATAAATAAGGCACAAGGGCAAAAACTAAAGGTTGCGAGTACCTGTAAATCAGGAAAGGGGAACTGTATTACCCCGAATTTAACACGAGCGAAGCCGCGGGTAAAAACTTGTTTTCATTATAAAAAAGAATTTGAAAAATCCGCCGAAAATTTAGGTACGGAGAAATCGCGTAAAATAAACACAAATCAAATAAAACATGGTCGAATTGAGATCCTCCCCTTTTTTGTTAAGATCGGTTGAAAATGTTCGCCGCACCAAAACAATTTTCCCATTTTCCTTTGATCCTTATTTAAGAGGAAAATGTACGA
Organism: Ochropleura leucogaster; assembly: GCA_958449745.1. NCBI lineage: Eukaryota > Metazoa > Arthropoda > Insecta > Lepidoptera > Noctuidae > Ochropleura > Ochropleura leucogaster. Next base: position 2,672,803 of record OY288227.1, read on the forward strand.
ATTAATTTTACAAGCGCTTTTCTGCTTATGATCCCAGATTCTGGGAAAAACATGGTTTTATCCAAAGCTAACTTATTCTAAAATTACTAAAAGCCGACTTAATATGTTTTGGTAAATGGTAAATGATGTTTAGCAAGGAGGTTTTAACTTCTGACGGCACGGTTGGGGCAGTGGCTGAACAATTGACTGCTGCGCTGCGTGTCGCAGGTTCGATTCTCGCACGGAACAAATATTTGTATGGCCTACAAAGAGTTGGCACCGCCCTAATCAATCCACCACCACTATATCAAGTTCATTATTATTTATTTACTAGATTTTGCCCGCGGCTTCGTTCGCGTTAAATTCGGTAGCGGTGCGCCTTATTGATTTGTAATATCAAAGCTAAGTTTCCCGTTTCTTCCCTCTTTCTCCCTCATATCCCACTCTGTTATAAAAAAATTGTCTCCTGGTTCCCAACTATCTCTGTACCAAAATTCATCAAAATCGGTATAGCCATTAACGCGTGAAGAGGTAATAAACAAACAAACTCACTTTCGCTTTTATAATATTAGTAAGGATATATTATAGTAAGGACAAGGATATTATATCCAAGAAAAACTTATAAAATATACAATACTGTGTAAACCAATTACAGGTGGAGAGACTGTATCCATACATAAACAGACATAACCAAGACATGTAGGTACAACTGAATTTGATTACGTCACTCTATGTAGTACATATGTAAGTATCTTTTTTATTTAATCAAACGAGAAATGTTTGTACATACGATAATAATAATATATAACGTCGTAAAATGTGTGTTTTTAGGGCCCTGTACGAATGAGAATAACTACAGGACCAATCCAACAGGACTTTATATCTGAGGCTCCGCATGTATCCGTTTGCCTTAGTGTTGTCCTCATTCTCACCTACCGCCTCACGCAGGTCCTCACCGTTTCTGCACATAATCGGGTGGGAGGAAACGCCCGGGTGTCACCATTGTGCCTCACATCCGGAGGACACGGTGGAGCACACAGTGGCGGTCTCCCCAGCTTGGACGGAGCACCGCCGTGCCCTCGTAGAGGCGATTAGCGGCGGCGATCTCTCGCGTCCGGCCCTCTTTCAGTCCATGGTCCGGAGCGAGAGGGAATGGGAGGCGGTCACTTCCTTCTGCGAAGCAGTCATGCTAGCGAAGGAGGTGGCCGGGCGTTTGAGGGAAAGAACCTCAAACCAACCCAGCCGCCGCGGGTGATGGGCGGGACGACTCCCGGCCATCGTAGATCTATGCGGGCCTGTGGACGGTGAGCAATGGGTATAGCTCACCGTCAGTCCGTCTATTGACGACAGGCCGTGTCGACGGCGCGTTAGTGTTCCACGCGCGCCTCAAAGAGATGTCAGCAAAGCAGAGCGGCCTGCCAGGGCCACCGCTTGCCGGGGTTGCTGTTTATTCGAAAGAGATACCGCGGCCCTGAAAATAATCGGTATAAGAAGGAAGATGGGTGGGTTTCGGCCAAGTGCGAGTACGACTCGCACTTGGCCGCTTATTTAGGTAAACGAGACATTATTATAATAATATACAAGCTCATAAAATGTTTGTTTTTATGTACAATGTTATACACAAGTGATTTCTTTGGTCGTCTGTACCTAACGGGATGATAAATATTTTTTTCGACGGCATCGTTGGCGCAGAAACATTGCATTTACGAAAATTTAAACTCACATACACAAACAGCTCGACCCGGAACAACTATCTGTAGGCCATACAAATATTTGTTCCATGCGGGGATGGAATGCCGATCTGTCGATCGCTGAGCCAGCGATCACGATACAGATAGTTGTTCCAGCTACCCTACCATGACGTGTTAAAGCAGAACTTATTCCGCTGAGGGAAAGGGACAGAGCTATACAGGGTATCTAGCACTATCTCTTTCACTCAGTGGAATAAGTTCTGCTTTAAGATGTCATAGTAGGCCTACTGATCTGGCTGTTTGTGTATGTGAGTTTAAATGTTAGCAAACTCAACGTTTCTTTTTAAATAATAGAATTGGCATCTATAATTAAAAATACGTATCTTATTTGTAGTAATTAAGTAATGAATGTGCATAACAATACAAACCATTTAATGGTGTAAAATCAATTTGCAAAAGAAATTGTCAACTATTTATATCCTCAGGGGTTGCAGGTTGTTCGAAAGAGATAAGAGAGAACATGAGTAGGTTGACACTCCCCCCCTTCGCCAAGAGCGGGAGAAGTTATTTGATGAAATCACATCTACAAAAAAAAACACATGTGAACTCCCATACCTATCATATTAATTAGTCGATCGCTCAGCCACTGCGCCAACCGTGTCATAATCCTACTTCCTACTAATATTATAAACTAGCTTCCGCCCGCGATTTCGTCCGCGTAGGATAGTCACTTTGGCCACAGCGCAAACCGTACCGTCAATTTAAAATTTAAATTTAAAATAAAGCTTGTATTTTTACGACAAACCTGTAATCACAAGCCTTTTAAACAAACAGGTTGTTTAAACGAGTATTTGCAAAAAGTTTGAATATGAATGTAGTCCATATATTCACAAAGGAAAAAAAAACACACATTACAACAATGAAAATACATCACGCATTCCCCTTTAAAAGAAAACCAGCATGAAAGGAATATAACAACACATTTTACGCACTAGGGCAGTCATGTCAAAGATACGGCCCGTGGGCCGAAACCGGCCCTCGGGCCATTTTGATACGGCCCGCGATCACAATATATCACAAATAAATGAATCTTGTTTTTTAGAGAGTTTAGACTGCACTCGATGCCTCTACGCAGGTTTACTTAAGGCGGGGTTAACCCGAGCATCGTAGGTATTTATGGCTTACCTCAGCCCCCCCCCGCAAGGAGTAGCGATACGTAAGGAACTACGATGCGCGGGAAACGCGCGCGCTAAGCGCATCGGTTTTGAGTTCGTGACCTTGCGTAGCTACCTAGTTTCGTCACAGAGTAAAGTAATGCAGTAACTCAACTTGAGTTGGCATGTAGAATTTTATTTTTCTGGAAAGTATTTTTAAGGTTATAGATAACCGGGCTGCCACTCAGATCTTGAATTCGGGACTGATTACAAAACTACAATCGCGATTTTCCATTAAGTCGAGTGAGGTACCCATTTATGTTTGTTTTGTGTAAAACATAATATAAAGCGTGGGTTGTAAAAATAAAAAAAAGTTTTTTGTTGTTTTGTAATCTAATAGTTATGTTTATAAAAGTAAAAAAGTTATAAATAAAAGTAAAAAGTAACAAATGAAAGTAAAAAGTTAAAAATTAAAGTAAATACACACATTAAAAAAGTCTAAGCAACACATACTATTTCAAATTATTATTCAATAAATCAAAGAAGAATCAAAGAAGATCAAAGAAGTTGACATAGGTATAAGCTACTTGGTAAGAAATGGTATGATCCATTTCTTACCAAGTAGCTTATACCTATGTCAACTTCTTTGATCTAGAGGACATACTGGTTGATTGTGAAAAAATTGAAGTACCTATCATTTATTTTTATTTCACAAATTCAAAAGCCTTTTCTTTGCTTATTAGTATTCTGTATCAATTTTATGAATTAAACAATAATTTGAAAAAAGTTTTGAACAAATTTGGATTTAAGTCATTTTTGACGTCATGGTGCGACGTCATTTGAATGCAGATGAAATGCAAACAGCTGTAGGTATGTCGCAAGCGGGAAAAAGTCAATCTCAGGTATCTCGGTATTTCGGTGTCAAGAGAAGCGTTATTTGCCATGTTCATCAGCGTTACACTAACACGGGAGATCGATACATACATCTGAATGCGTCTTGCTAGCCAATGTTAGTCGCCCGTCTTTAAAGCTACAAAATTCAAATGGTGTTGTTGTTAGTTGCCAAACTGTGCGAAATCGACTACATGAGTATGACGGCCAATTAGGTGCCCACCGTTACGTCGCGGGAATCGCGCTCGTCGAAATGAATGGTGTAAGGAAAACATTACATGAACCCGGGAACAATGGGATAAAATTATTTTTTTGTGGTGAGTCTCAATTTGGGTTCAAGTCTGATATTAGAAGGGTAAGAATGTATCGTCGTCCTGGAAAAACTGAAAGGCTCAACAGTTATGGTATGGTCCGGTATTATGAAGAACAGACCATCTGATCTCGTTTTTGTAAATGGTAACAAGAACGCTGTAAATTACGTCGAGTTCTAAGGCCTTATGTCCATCCATTCGCACAAACGCTTGGTTTCAATATCACGTTGATGCATGAGAATGCATGTTCGCATTGTACACACGGGAATACTCGGCAAGGAAAAAAATCCTGGTATTGGCCTGCACAATCGCCAGACCTACCCCATCGAGCATGCATGCTCCAGAGACGTGTTTTAAAGAACTTGGATGGAGTGAGAACTACCCAACAACTGATAGACTTACTAAAATTTCATTGGGAGCAATTGCCGCAGGATGACATTAACAGTTTCATCGATTCTATGAATAATCGGTGCCAGCAAGTTCTCAATAACAGAGGAGGCCACATTTTGTATTAATTTAAGTATGCAATTTTTGTACAACCATTTTAATTTTAGTTTGTTTAGTTGATTAGGGACCTTACTTTGTACTACGTACTTACAGAAATTCTCGTAAAAACTATAGTTAACTAGCTTTTGCCCACGGCTTCGCTCGCGTTTAATTCGGGGTAACACAGTTCCTCTTACCTGATTTGCAGGTACCTGCTACTTGTAGTTTTTGCCCTAGCGCCTTATTTATTGTAATAGCAAAGCTAATTTTTCCTTTTTTCCCTCATTTCTCACATTTTTAGTCTATGTCCGTCTCCAGGGTCCGAACTATCTCTATAATATATAACAAACAAACTCACTTTCGCTTTTATAATATTAGTAAGGATTGAAAAAAAAAACAATGGTTGTTTAATTTTAAAAAAGCATTAAAAATAAGAAATACTATGGATTTACCTAATACGAAAACACATTGTAAAATTGAAATTTGTATGTGTTCCTTAGACTTTTTTGATGTGTGTAATTACAAATAAAAGTAAAAAGTAACAAATGAAATTAAATACTTTTATTATTGGCACAACCCATACATAAACATGCAATAATAGTAAGTAATCTCGAGTGTAGAAAATGTAGGTACATGTATACTGTCACATTTCTACACTGTGGCACGAGTGTTGTGTGCGGATTAGACTACACAAACGTTGCATACCTACACCATCAAATTTCTATTTGTTGTGATGTGGAGCTGTTGGTAGGTACCCATGCGTAATGAATGATACTTATTTTATTTCCAAATGAATGACTAATTTATTACTGCACTATTGAATATTCACCTACCACGTTTTTATTTAGGAGCTAATTCGGACTTCAAGTTGGGAGTTAGATATGTGGAAAATGAACATATCAGTACCTAGGCTAAGACTAAGTAACACCACATAACACTAACGTAGCGGCACAGAGCGGACTGAACTCATTGACGTTATTTGGAAACGGTAAACATTTCCGCGTGTGTGGGCTTCATTTACTCTAACATAAGGGTCAAATTCGACTATTTTTCACAATTGATGCCGATGGTAAATCTATTCCGCATAAAAATAAACCATTATAGTTTTTTTTTGCATTTTTGACTTCTTTGATTACATTTATAAATCTAAGGAATAAATTTAAATATTTTAGATGCAAATTTCAGGTTTGTAAATCTATTTTGCGTAGACACGGCAACATTCTATCAACTAACTTAGAAAAATCAACTATAAACAGGTAGGTATTATTTTTTCGTAACAGAACTGAGCGGGGTACCGCGTTCGCAAAAAATGGCACACGTCCGACCTCCAACGCGTTCCGCTCGGGACTAAATAGCCCGCGCGAGCGCATGAATAGATGAAAATAAACGGAATTTGAAATTGGGAGTAGGGATATTTTCATATTTCACATTATGGTGGGAGATTTTCATCACATTTTTTACGATCTTTATTATGGTATAAGTTTTATTTTTCAAAACCTAATATAAATCGAATGAAATGATATTTAGATCACGATTTAGCCTTGTCTTTGCGATTTAATTGGATGCAATAAAGTGCAAGTAATCGTGTATCGGACGGCAGAAATAGATAGGTCGTAGTGTGAACTATGTAATATGTTTTTTTCAAGAATTTTAATACCTTATTTCAACGAATAAAAGACAAAAGAAAACGACGTTTTTTCGGAAAGGCCCGCCTTAAAGTAATTTCAAGAGTAGCGCCTGACTAGACGAGCGAGAGAGAGTTCTGGTATGACGTCGTTGAGCTCCTTGGGTTATGAGTCGAGCTACACGATAACTGACAAATGCTTGCACTGACTGGACATGTCCACTCAATATGTGTGGTGCTTTCTTAAAAAGAACATTTCAGACACTATCTGCACGGTCCTCATGTAAGTTGACCAAGATTAATTTGTCTGGACTTTAAAAGAGACTATGTATGACCTCTGAGTTTGTTTCGGCTGTTTCTTCTCAGAGTAGTCGGGTATGAAACACCGGCCTCATCTAGTTTTAAAAAAAAATTACGTGTAAAAGTGTTTGTGAAAACCTACTTGCAAAATAAACATCATTTATTATTTGACCAGTTAATTTTTTTCAATAACCGATGAAAAATTTCTATATATGGGGGCTCAGAATGATGCACTGAATACGTGGTAACCGTTTTCGGTGTCCCTTCCACCCATTAAAATAATAAGTGATGTTTATTTTTCAAGTAGGTTTTCACAAACACTATTACACGTATTTTTTTTTTTAAACTAGATGAGGCCGGTGTTTCGTACCCGACTACTCTGAGAAGAAACAGCCGAATCAAACTCAGAGGTCATAGTCTCTTTTAAAGTCCAGACAAAATAATCTTTGTCAACTTACATGAGGACTTTGCAGATTAATTTAATTATATAACTAAATAAATAAAGGTGTTAAAATAATTCAGTATATGTTTTAGTTTTTTAATTTGAACCTGGCCCGCCTACACATTCTTAATCTAATATATGGCCCTCTGCAAAATTGAGTTCGACACCCCTGCACTAGAGTCTTTGAGTTTACACATTAATAGGTTTTTAATGGTTTTCCTTTCATACGTGTAGCAAAAGTAGGTTTATACTTAACTACAAAAAACGACAGTAATGGAAGGTCAGAGAAAAGGTCGCAAAGTAGGTTTTTAGTGCATTGTAATTTATTTGAAAAGAGGGGCGTGAATTGTCGTGAAGAAAAATTCGTGTAAGTTTGAAAAGAGCTTGTTTTTGTGAAGAAAAAAAATATGTATGACAAGTACCTATCAAGTTTTTCATAGGCAAAATGAAAACCTAACTTATTATAAAAGTGAAAGTGAGTTTGTGAGTTACGTCTTCACGACTAAATGGCTAAACTGATTTTGATGAATTTTGGTACAGAGATGTTTGGGACCCTGGAGACGGACATAGGCTATTTAAAAAAAAACAGATTGAGAAAAGAGGGAGAAAAAAAGACAACTTAGCATTGCTATTACAAAAAATAAAGCGCAAGGGTAACAACGGGGCTGCCGGGGTTGCGGGTTGTTCGAAAGAGATACCGCGGCCCCGGAATGTAAAGGGCAATAGAAGGAACATGGGTGGATTTTAGTCAGTACAAGTCTGACACTCCCTATGCTCCGCCCAGAGGGGAGAAGTCATTGTGTGATTTTTTCCCAACCAAAAAAAAGAGGGAAAAACGGGGAGGCAGTTTCACATTGATTAATGACAGAAGTACATAGATTTTGTTGTGTTATTTAATTTCTCCGAAGTGAATTATAAAGACATCTGTTGTTTTACGTGATGTGCCACTGTTGATCTCGGATATAACACCGCCTCGGTTATTCAATTCAATTTTTATTAATGGACATCTAAACCATTGTAAGTAACACAAATAAACTTACACGAATACAAAAGGTACGCGCGTAAAACACTAACGCGCTGTCGACACAGCCTGTCGTCAATAGCGGACGGACGGTGAGCTAGCCATTGCTCGCCGTCCACAGGCCCACATCTACGGCGAGTCGACGTCCGGGGCGCCTCCCGCAGTGGCTGGGTTGGTTTGAGGTTCTCTCCCTCAAACGCTCGGCCACCTCTTTCGCTAGCATGACTGCTTCGCAGAAGAAGGTAACCGCCTCCCATTTCCTCTCGCTCCGGACCATGGACTGACAGGGCCGGACGCGAGAGATTGCCGCCGTCAATCGCCTCTACAAGGCACGGTGCTCCGCCCTAATATTTCGCCTTGAGGCAGGAAAACAAAACTTCCCCTGACACTCATACATACACCTGCTTTGAGACAATCCGCCCCATCCAGATAACCGATAGAGAGATAGGTACCTCTCTAATCGATCATCACAATATATCACAAATAAATGAATCTTGTTTTTTAGAGATTTTAGACTGCATTCGATGCCTCTACGGAGGTTTACTTAAAAGTAATTTCAAGAGTAGCGCCTGACTAGACGAGCGAGAGAGTGTTCTGGTATGACCAGTTAACTTTTTTCAATAACCGATGAAAAATTTCTATACATGGGGGCCCAGAATAATGCACTGAATACGTGGTAACCGTTTTCGCGTCGGCCTTGTGTTGCCATCTGGCATTATGCTGAGCTGAGGCCTTTTTGGCATTATTTTGTTTTTTAATGCTAACGTGTCCCTGTTTTTTTATTTTTTAGTAATGCTGAATAAACGCAATTTTCTTTCTTTTCTTTTCTTTTCATCAGACGAACGGAATGCTTCAATCATTTCCTGTAATGACAATGTTTCCTCAGTTGAAACAAAACGTACTATTTTAACACCGTCTTCATACTAATCCATAAATAGTTCCTCGTTCCACTTTTCCTACAGCGTCACAAAGTGGTCTGCTATTAACTTAATTCGTGAATAAACTGCGCAGATGACCTGTTTACTTAATAAAGGTTACAAGGAAAGTTTATTTTTAGTGAGGAAAACAACTGCCTGAATGAGCGTAGTGTCGTAACATAACATGGTTGTTTTTGTAGCTAAACTAGCTTCCGTCCGCGACTTCGTCCGCGTGGTATAGTTACTTTGGGTTAGCGCTAACTTCAACCCGCATTATAATCGAAAAAAAATCGTCTAAATCGGTTTAGGCATTTAGGCGTGAAGAGGTAACAAACAAACTGACTTTTGCTTTTATAATATTGGTCAGGATAGTAAGGATTGTGGCTGTTCGTGAATGCTGTGTGTCATACGACTAGCCTTTTCCTCAACCCTGTTGGTATCGGCTTTCAGTCTTAACTGTTACTGAATACTGAGGAAATGAATGATGTTCAATTTTTATTTCAAATTGTATTTTATAGACATTTTTCCAAGTCGTTTTTAAAATTACCGTACTTTAAAAGTAAAAAAAACGGAATCCTCATTGGAACACTTTGTTGTCTGTCTGTCAAGATACTTTATCTCAGGAACGAGTAAAGGTGCCCGTTTTTCCCCATCTTATGACTGGGACACACTTAGTCTTGTCAATTTCTGTCAGAGCAGGAAGGTTTAAAAATCAAAAACAATAAGGCACACATCATTCTAGAAATTACAAAGCTGAAGAGTTAGTTTGTTTGTTTGAACGCGCTAATCTCAGGGACTACTGATTGGAATTGGAAAATTCTTTAAGTGTTGGATAGTCCATTTCTTGAGGAAGGCTATAGGCTATATAACATCACGCTACGACCAACGGGTGCTGAGCAGCGTGGGTGAAACCGCGTGGAACAGCTAGTACAAAATAAAGTGCGTTAAGAACAGAAGGGCCTGCCAGGGCCAACGTCTGCCGAGGTTGCGGGTTGTTCGAAAGAGATACCGCGGCCCCGGAACGTAAAGGGCAATAGAAGGAACATGGGTGGGATTTGCTCTTGCTCTGGACGCTCTTACTGTGCATGTCTCTCTACATCGTTCCCACATATTTGTATAACTAGCTTTTGCTCGCGACTTCGTTTGCGTGGAATAGTGACTTCCGGCAGCACGGAGCATATTAACAGCTCGACATATTTTATAGTACTGAATTTATGTACTATATATATATACTTTTAACCAATAGATGTTGCTATAAGTCTCGAAAAAAAAATTTTTTTTGTAATAAAAACTATCCTATGTCCTTTCTCAAGTTCCAAGTCTGTACCAAATTTCACACAAATCGGTTCAGTAGATTAGGCGTGAAGAAAAGACAGACTGACAGAAAGACAGACAGACAGAGTTATTTTCGCATTTATAATATTAGTAAGGATAAGGATAGTAAGGATGTCAACATGAATGATGTAAATACGATTTTATCATAGTATTATAATTTACAAGTTATTATGCCTTGTGACCGGGACTGTAGATTCATTTTGTTTCTTGACATTAAAAAGTTCTTGTAATGGTCTAATTGAAATAAATGATTTGATTTGATTTTAGTCAGGACAAGTCTGACAGTCCCCGCTCCGCCCAGACCGGGGGAAATTATTTGATGATTTCCAGTCCACAAAAAAAGTACTTGAGGACAACTTTAAAGCAGATTTTATTTCGCCCAAGATTCCACGCAGTGTAAACACACATCGCAAGATTTGCTTTCACAAGAAAATCAGTGTGCAAAACGTACGAGACTACAAAAACACTTTCCAGAAACATCAACATGAGATATGAGAGTACTTGGATAAACTTATGTCACAATATTGTCAAGTATTACCCTTACCATTTGTTTCTAGAACAGCTACCACTCAGGGAAAGAGACAGAGCTATACAGGGTGTCTAGCACCCTCTCTTTCTCACACAGAAGAATTGCTATAAGATGTCATAGTAATCCTACAGTTTCCTGCCGGGGTTGCGGTTGTTCGAAAGAGATACCGCGGCCCCGGAACGTAAAGGGCAATAGAAGGAAGGAGTAAAAATCTAACACGCCCCCCCGCTCCGCCCAGAGCGGGAGAAGTTAGTTGATGAGAGAACTCATCCCAAAAAAAAACCCTGCAGTTTTGTGATTTCTCGTGTTCCTACAAATTCTAATTGATGGTCGTCACTTGTTTTTTTAAAGCTTGCAACTATTGCAAATAAATTCGCATGCTTTGACTTGGTTCAACTCGAAAATCAGAAGGCCTGCTATGTCGTCTTAAAGCAGAACTTATTCCACTGAGGGAAAGAGATGGTGCTAGACACCCTGTATAGCTCTGTCTCTTTCCCTCAGTGGAATACGTGAATACCTACAAATTCTAATTGATGTTCGTCGCTCGTTTTTTTAAAGCTTGCAACTATTGCAAACATAACGCATACTTTGACTTGGTTCAATTCGAAAATCAGAAGGCCTGCTATGACGTCTTAAAGCAGAACTTATTCCACTGAGGGAAAGAGATGGTGCTAGACATCCTGTATAGCTCTGTCTCTTTCCCTCAGTGGAATACGTGAATACCTACAAGTTCTAATTGATGATCGTCACTTGTTTTAAAGCCTGCAACTATTGCAAACATAACGCATGCTTTGACTTGGTGCAATTCGAAAATCTGGAAATGTGAGATTGGACAATTCGGGTTTTTAGTGTTTTTCTTGTAGTTTATTTTTTTATTAGTTGTTTGAATCATTCTTCTTTGCGTTTATGATCATCTATACCAATACTAATATTATAAAGCTGAAGAGTTTGTTTGTTTGAACGCGCTAATCTCAGGGACTACTGGTTGGAATTGGAAAATTCTTTTAGTGTTGGATAGTCCATTTCTTGAGGAAGGCTATATAACATTACGCTACGACCAACAGGTGCTGAGCAGCGCGGGTGAAACCGTGGGGTACAGCTAGTTTCTAAATATAGGCTTTTCCTAGATATCATCCTAGGTTAATGGTTAGTTATTTAGGTTTTAGGTTGGTTTTAATACCAGTTTTAAGTACCAGTAAAGAGTATTTTTAGTGTTTTTCCAAAGTTGCAATGTAATCAAAATGCTGAAAACTGAATCAATTTGCACTGATTTCGGATTCGATCGTGAAAAACAATCGAGTTTCTCTAGTATATTCAATTTACTTCAAAATGTTTATTTTCATTCAGCGACACAAGCGAACGTATAATTTTCCTCAACATTTCACCTATATGGAATATATTATTCTTACTTAATATTATAAAAGCGAAAGTGAGTTTGTTTGTTTGTTACTTCTTCACGCTTTAATGGCTACACCGATGTTGATGATTTTTTGTACAGAGATAGTTGGGAACCTGGAGACGGACATAGGCTATTTTTTATTAAAAAAAAGTGGGATGTGAGGGAGAAAGAGGGAAGAAAAGGGAAAACTTAGCGTTGCTATTACAAATCAATAAGGCGCGAGGGCAAAAACAGGTAGCAGCTATTGTGTTATACCGAATTTAATTAGAGCGAAGTCGCGGGCAAAAGCTAGTTTTTTATATAGATACATAATTGGTGTTTGCTAGCTGACATGTGACAATGAATTAATTATTTCTTTAATATACCTTGAGATAGACGATATTGTATAAAATCTGAATCTTCTAACCTGACAGACAGATGTGTTGCTGGGGAGTTTGTTCCGCCACTTCTTCTTCCCAGCTAAAACACTAGGAAGTGGCGAAGGGCAGGGCTTTTGTGGGACTGTCTCTTGTAATGTGACGTTCAAAAAGTGCTGATTATCAGCCTAATTTGAATAAATGACTTTTGATTTTGATTTATAAGGATAGGAAAATAATACTCATGAAAAAAGTTAGGTATTTTTTTAACCATGGAAGTCAAGGTTACCATACAAAATGGTAAAACGAAAGCACATACAAGTAATTTACTTAAATTACTATGCAAAACGAAACCGTGTTGTTACCTCTTATTTAACTTGCAAATTATTTTAATTACATTAATTTACCAGCTTATGTGGTATTCTACACACGGAACTTAGGTAAGTACCTTTAATTAAGTGGTGGTACCTAACTACTTACAGAACCCTTAATCTTATAAATATTATAAAAGCCAAAGTGAGTTTGTTTGTTTGTTACGTCTTCACGCTTACATGGCTAAACCGATTTTGATGAATTTTGGTAGAGAGATAGTTGGGACCCTGGAGACGGACATAGGCTAACTTTATTTAAAAAAAAGTGAGAAATGCGGGTGAAAGAAGGAACACTTAGCATTGCTATTACAATAAATCAGGCGCTAGAGCAAAAACTACAAGTAGCAGGTACCTGCAAATCAGGAAAGGGGAACTGTGTTACCCCGAATTAAACGTTAGCGAAGCCGCGGGCAAAAGCTAGTAACATTATATAATCCTACTAATATAATAAACTAGCTTTCGCCCGCGTTAAATTTGGGGTAACAAAGTTCCCCTTGCGCCTTATTGATTTGTAATAGCAACGCTAAGTTTTCACTTTTCTTCCCTCTTTCTCACTCACATCCCACTTTTTTCCAAAAAATATTAGCCTATGTCCGTCTCCTGGTTCCCAACTATCTCTGTACCAAAATTAATCAATATCGGTTTATCCGTGTAAGCGTGTAGAGGTAACAAACAAACAAACAAGCAAACTCACTTTCACCTTTATAATATTATATATAGTAAGGATAGTAAGGATGCGAATTTTTGTGAGGATGGATGTATGTTACACTTTCACGTCAAAACGGCTGAACGGATCATGATAAAAGACATAGAGGTAGATTACAGTCTGGTATAACACATAGGATATATCTTTTTTGTTATTCTTGTATTCAAATACTCAGTGATCCATATTATGGATATTATGTAACTACTAGCGGCCCGGTACGTATTTACAAAAAAATGTGATGCAGCGCCATCTGCCGGACAAAATTGTGAATCTAAACCATTCCCACATCCCCTTGAATACACACAAAAATTTTCATCAAAATCGGTGCAGTCGTTTGAGAGAAGTTCAGTGACATACACACTCACGGAAGAATTATACTACAGGACGTCGAGCGCAGAACCGTCAAATGCGTGACATGTGAATGAAACGCAATGTGGCATTTGGACGACGCGCCTGTTGGTCTAGTGGTTAGTGGCCCTGACTGCTGAGCCGGAGGTCGTGGGTTCGATTCCCACCCAGGACAAACTTTGTGTGATGAGCATGATTGTTTGTTCTGTGTCTGGGTGTGATTTATCTATAATATGTATGTATTTATAAATTATATAAGTATGTATATCAGTTGTCTGGTTACCATAACACAAGCTCTGCTTAGCTTGGGATCAGATAGCCGTGTGTGAGTTGTCCCAAGATATTTATTTATTTATTATTTATTTATTTGTATTTTGTACAGCTGGCCCTCTGACAGGAGTGGTCCTGGATGTGTCTCCACGGACCGCAATGTGCGTTGTATATATAAAGATGTAACATAACAAAATTGACATCGAAACATTTCACACCATGGCTTGTGTTTATGTATATTTCTTTTTATTCTATTTGTTTTAGTGTTACGTCAGAGCATTGGGTTGTTTTATTATTGTTTTTTCATTAATTCTTCATTCTTTCAACTATTTTTAATATCTATGTATGCTATCTTGACTTCCGTACGTTTTAGTCACGGGTTGACCACTGAAAACCAGCGCTGTGCTGTGGGCTCCCATGGCACAACAGCATGCTGAGTGGTGACCTACCGGTCGCAGTCATTTTTTTTGCGTCGGCAAATTCCTCTTCTTATACAGATAAGGCACGAGCATTGATCAACACAATATATTTAATTATACAGGGTTGTTTGTAAAACACCGAAAATTTCGCAGGACTGTACTGTATGCAGGACCGGCACCCTCTCAGGACCATGTTACCAGCATCATAAACAACAACTTTTGTTATATGATTTTTTATAAAATTTTATACATTTACCAAAAACAAATCATCAAGATTTCGTTGTCCTATCTAACACATTTCAACTCCGTCCGTTTGCTGTACCTACATACCTACACCTGCCGCAAACTGTCCACGTAGTGATACTTTTGGTTAATGACTCGCTTCGCTATCGCTTAGGTACGTTTGCTTCGCATAGATTTCGTAACATTTAGAGCGTTCAATATAAATATTTTTATTTTTGTGAAATTCTATGTCATATAACAAAAGTTGTTGATTATGATGCTGGTAGCATGGTCCTGAGAGGGTGCCGGTGTTTTACAAATAACCCTGTATGGATTTAATACCGATATATTAGGTAACTTAGAACATGACTATCAATGTCTTGCTCTAAAACGTCATCAGTGATGTGATTTTTTCTTCATTATCTTCAGTTTTCGACGACCGGTGACTCCGCTAACAGAACTACCTTTTTTTGCGATAGTGCATACTATATGCTATAATATATGCAAATCGCAAAAGAAGTAGCTACATTAGCATTGTAGAAGACGCAGACAATTATGTATACGATATGAAACCTGTAAATTCCTTATGAAAAAAGACATATTACCTTTTCTTTTTAGGTGGGAAACCATCAAATAACTTCCGGGCTCTGGGCGGAGCGGGGGGAAATGTCAGACTTGTACTGACTCAAACCTACCCATGTTCCTTCTATTGCCCTTTACGTTCCGGGGCCGTGGTATAAAAGACATATCCTTACTTAACACCTATTATAAAATCGAAATTGAATTTGTTTGTTTGTTACGTCTTCATGCCTAAATGGCCAAACCGATTTAATGCAAAATTTTTGCAATTCTTTTGTTTTTATGGACACTTTAAATGTGCACGTCTTGTTACATCGTTCTCACATAGTTTACCATTTAACACGAATGATGTAACCAAGGTTCTGTAACAATATTCTGATTTAAAAGAGTGTCCATGGAGTTTCTTGCCCATTCTTCTCCATAGAGATCTACGCTTTGGAATGGGCAACTACAGTACTTTCACAAGTTATTATGTCTTGTGACTGGGACTGGGACTGTAGCTTCTTTTTTATTGTTGTCAATGTTTCGACAGTTCAAAAGTGCCTGTAACTGGCCTACTTGAAATAAATGATTTTGATTTGATTTGAATGAATTTTGGCACAGAGGTAGTTGGAACCCTGGAAACGGACATAGGCAATTTAAAAAAAAGTGAGAAAAGGGGAGAGAAAGATATTTTTTATCGATCATCATTCATCACGCGGGTTAAAGTTAGCTGAAGATAGCTGGCTGAAGATAGTGTCAAATAATAAAGACATATACTATACAATAAAAAAACATAGTGACATCAGTGTATAATATGGAGGCACAAAATAAATGAAGGCGGCGGTTGATTTTATAAAATAGGCTGGTAGAAAATGCCCAAGGCATTAAGTCTGCCTTTGTACAATATTTTTGTTACTTGTGCATGAAGTTTTAATAAATAAATAAATATTATCTTTCGCACCGACGGCTAATCTCCACTGCAATTGGCTGCCGTGGCCAAAAACGGTCAGTAGGATCAATATACGTCATAGTTATTGCCTTCACCAATAAATGGTACAGAAAATCTTCTAATTTAAGTTTCTTGCAGCGTTCCCTCGAAGTAGAAGTCCAAGCATGAAGTCTGCAGAACCTTAAACGCCAATAAAAATCCATACCTACTGGACATGGACTTTTATTGGGGTCCACGGCACTGGACGAAGATATCTTCTCTTCTTCTGGTTTGGTCTGCACCAGGAACGATGAACGAGAGTCATCACGTAGTAGCTGAAAAACTAGCGTCGTCTGCGAGGGCCCAGAAAACGCTGGCATGACGACTCTAAGGCTCTAGACAGACGGACCGCATTTCAACAGCAATCCAACCGCAAATTGCAGCTCAAGTCAACTGTCAAACGTGCAGTCCAATTGCAGTTCAATTGCAGTCGGCGTGCAATCGTGTGAATAACTACACGGTTAGAAAGAAAAAGAAAATTGCGTTTATTTAGCATTAAAAACAAAAACAAAATATCATGAACACCTTAACAAAATAAAATAAATAATGCCAAAAGGGCCTCAGCTGAGCATAATGCCAGATGGCAACACAAGGCCGCCACCTGACGCTGATTTTCAGCTGCAGCCCACGAGTACAATACGCTCGAAAACATAATCAAACACATAGGTATAAAAGTCAGAATTGAAAACAGTTATAAAATTGATATCATAATTCATAAAATAAAAACTATAATAAAAAGTTAAAAAATATAAAAATAATATCATTAGGTAATTTAAAAACGTAAAAATATATAGTTTTAGGTTAGTTTGCAGTTCTATTGCAGTGGCTTATTCGTCAACTCGCGCCTCATAAACTCGCGACTGCGCGCGAGTTAGCGAATTATCTTTCCGATTTTACCTATTTTTGTTGTAGCCTCATAACTCGCGACCGAGTGAAAATCTGACGTATTTACAGTCATCTACAAAAGTGTTTTGTCTTTTGTAGATGACTGTAAATACGTCAGATTAAGCTGACGATTAAGCCATTGCAGTCGCGTCAACTGCATTTAAACTGCACTTCAACTGCAATTTGCGGTTGTATTGCAGTTGAAATGCGGTCCGCCTATCTAGAGCATTACTAATGCTTTTAAAATCTAAGCACTTACCGGTATCCAAGCAGAGTAGTCCTCGGCAGCAGTCTCCGTTGGTCGTACAGGGGGCGCTGTAGCAGTGGCCTGGCTCATCGATCACGTCGTCGATGCGGTTGCCCTCCAGGGCTTCAGCATACACTTCCTCGGGCTCCTGGTGAAGAGAGGGAGTTTAATGGTGGTATATATATGGCGATGTGATTTAGGTCAGCTCAGAACTGAGCCACAGTTTTGTCGCCTTCAGAAACGTGTATCAGTTTCTGTAATGAAATTCCATATTGTTTGTAGAAGTCATCAATATCCTATGTCTGTATCTTGGTTCTAAGCTCGTCCCCACTAATTTTCAGCCAGTGGCTTAGCCGTTCCTGAGTAATAAATAGTGTTACTAAAACGACTTTCTCAAATATACAATGGGTCCGGTCATGGACAAGCGATATTTTACTTATATAACAAACATTCCAGTAAGTACTCAAATTTATTGATTAAAAAAAAAACTGATGAAAAAAAAAATTACGTTGATTTGCATATTTTTTTGGACTCTAATTTTAATTTCTAAAGTTACTAAAATGTATCGGTAGTCCGTGACCGGACACATTGTATATCCTTACTATTATGTAAAAGCGAACGTTAGTTTGTTTGTTTCATCTTCACGGCTAAATGGCTAAACCGATTATGATGAATTTTTATATGAATGATAATTGGTACAGTGACCTTGGAGACCGACATAGTTTTTTTTTTTACAAAAGATTGAGATATGAGGGAGAAAGAAGGAAGAAAAGGGAAAACTTAGTTTTGCTATTACAAGAAATAAGGCGCAAGGGCAAAAACTACAGGTAGCGGGTACCTGCAAAACAGGAAAGGGGAACTGTGTTACCCCAAATTTAACACGAGCGAAGCCGCGAGCAAAAGCTGGTATAGAAGATAATTAAGCAACAAATCACAATATATTACGTTCTAAATCCGTTGTACTATAAATACAAATTAAACGGGCTTACATTTATAGGCCAGGACCTTTACGCCGGTATAATGCGCAATGACCCGTTAAAAGCCACAAGATTTACGCGTCAACTACGCGCGATTACGCGCGTAATTACGTAGCAATGATTTAATTTATGTGTTTTAATGCAGGTGCCATAAAGGGTGTTAATAAAGCCTAGGAGCTTGTTTATTTATTTACTAGGTTTTGGCCGCGGCTTCGCTCGCGTTAAATTCGGGGTAACAGTTCTCCTGTCCTGATTTGCAGGTACCTGCTACCAGTAGTTTCTGCCCTTACTCCTTATTTATTGTAAGTTATAGCAATGCTAAGTTTTCCTTTTTCGTCCCTCTTTCTTCCTCATTTGTAGATGGACGGGCGGTGAGCTACCCTTTGCTCACCGTCCACGTCAACGCGCCGGAGCGTCTCTCGCGGCAGCTGGGTTGGATCTCTCTCTCGTTGGCTCTGATCTCCGGACCATATCTCTTAACTGTTTAGTTAAGGATATGTCAAAAGTCAAAGTTCCAGCTTTTTCTAAAGCTTTTTATCAGTGCTGGGGTTGCGGAGTGTTCGAAAGAGATACCGCGGCCCCGGAACGTAAAGGGAAATAGAAGGAACATGGATGGGTTTTAGTCAGTACAAGTCTGACACTCCCCCCAGCTCCGCCCAGAGTGGCGGAAGTTATTTGATGATTTCCCATCCGCAAAAAAAGCTTTTTATCGGTAGATACAAGTTTTAAATGTTAAAACTTCACTTTTATCATCTTCACCTACTATATCCATACTAATATTATAAAGCTGAAGAGTTTGTTTGTTTGAACGCGCTAATCTCAGGGACTACTGGTTGTAATTGGAAAATTCTTTGAGTGTTGGATAGTCCATTTCTTGAGGAAGGCTATAGGCTATATAACATCACGCTACGACCAACAGGTGCTGAGCAGCGTGGGTGAAACAGTGGGGAACAGCTAGTATAATATACTAGCCTTTGCACCGCGGCTGCGCTCACGTTAAATTCGAGGTAGGTAACACAGTTCCCCTTGCGCCATATTGATTTGTAATAGCAACGCTAAGTTTTTCCTTTTCTTCCCTCTTTCTCCCTCACATCCCACATTTTTTTTAAAATAGCCTTTGTCCGTCTCTTGGTTCCCAACCATCTCTGTACCAAAATTCACCAAAATCGGTTTACCCATTAAAGCGTGAAAAGGTAATAGACAAACTCACTCCCGCTTTTATAATATTAGTAATAATACAAGTTTTGAATGTTAAAACTTCACTTTTATCATATCTATTATTCTTCAAAAGAATAAATGACCCATATTGTTTTCACATTCACAACAAACAAATAAAATGAATTAGATTAAGCTCTACAATCAAAGTCATATCAGCTACCCTACCATGACGTGTTAAAGCAGAACTTATTCCACTGAGTGAAAGAGATGGCGCTAGACACCCTGTATAGCTTTGTCTTCTTCCCTCAGTGGAATTAGTTCTGCTTTAAGACGTCATAGTAGGGTAGCTGTTTCTAATAAAATAACAACTGAATTGTTTTAAACCCTCCCAGATTCTCAGTACCGAAGGAACTTAATTTAACACAATTTATTACTGGATATATACAACAGTAAACAATGGAATCTTTAACCAAGGTCTCGTTAATAGCTGCGTGGGTTGACTTAGAAGGTAAATGTTCAGCAGTAACAGCTTATATACTAGCTTTACCCGCGGCTGCGCTCGCGTTAAATTCGGGGTAACACAGTTCCTCTTGCGCCTTATTGATTTGTAATAGCAACGCTAAGTTTTCCCTTACCTTCCCTCTTTCTCCCTCACATCCCACTCTAAAAAAAGCCTATGTCTGTCTCCTGGTTCCCAACTACTTCTGTACCAAAATTCATCCAAATCGGTTTAGCCATTAAAGCGTGAAGAGGTAACAAACAAACAAACTCACTTTCGCTTTTATAATATTAGTAAGGACTAGCTGTCCTCCGCGGTTTCACCCACGCTGCTCAGCACCTGTTGGTCGTAGCGTGATGTTATATAGCCTTCCTCAAGAAATGGACTATCCAACACTAAAAGAATTTTCCAATTCCAACCAGTAGTCCCTGAGATTAGCGCGTTCAAACAAACAAACAAACTCTTCAGCTTTATAATATTATAGTAGGTATATAGTATAGATAGATGAATATATAAATATATATATTTGTCTGGAATAGTTAATCCACGTCCCAAAATGACAAAAAAATACCGGCCAACTGAGGGGTTTCGTACCATTATCTACAAAAACGACAAAAAACGTGTTTCTTTTATGAGAGGCTAAATCCTTATAAAAGCGAAAGTGAGTTTGTTAGATTGTTTGTTACGATTCTGATGAATTTTGGACACGGACGTAGGGTATTTTTTTTAAAGTTAGAAATGTGGAAGAAAGAGGGAGGAAAAGGGGAGAGAAAAAAAATTTTTTACGATCCTCACGCGAGTGAAAGTTAGCGTTAGCCCAAAATAACTATGCCGGACGAAGTTACGGGCGACAGCTAGTATTTATTATAATCGGTTTTCTAGTATTTGTTGTTAAAGCGGCAATAGATAAATAATAATAAATATCTTGGGACAACTCACACACGGCTATCTGATCCCAAGCTAAGCAGAGCTTGTGTTATGGTAACCAGACAACTGATATACATACTTATATAATTTATAAATACATACATATTATAGATAAATCACACCTAGACACAGAACAAACAATCATGCTCATCATACAAAGTTTGTCCTGGGTGGGAATCGAACCCACGCCCTCCGGCTCAGCAGTCAGGGCCACTAACCACTAGACCAACAGGCCCGTCAGAAAGACATCATCTGTGAAAATTTCAACTGTCTAAGGCTCGTCGCCCACACGATCAACAGTCGAGGCGCAGTCGAGGCGCGTGCGCATTAGGCGCGTCGCCTAATATTGATAAATAATTTATTTATTTACCACTAATTTATAGCACCTTTACAGACAAGTCCAATACGATGCTATAAGACACCAAATTATACAACATACAAAAAGAAAAAACAAAAATATACGTTAATTAAATTAAAAATAAACTAATACTTATCTTAATTAAATATGGCAAAGCATTTTGATTAAAATTATTCTTAACGAGTCATCATTAAGGGAGTTGGGTACCCCTCTCCATTACGATCTAGTAATGATGTAGTCCTATATGAAATTTTAATGAAAATACTTTGATTATAGCTTACCTGTCCATAAGGGTAGTGGCGGTACGGGGAGCGTCCGTACCCCAGGTTGGCCAGCATGTCGGAGCTGAAGCGGTTGAACAACCCTCCCCACGCGTGCGCAGCGCCGGCCGCGGTTAGAACCAGCACTGCAGTAACAGCCATCGTTGTACTGTGAACAAAGAAAGAAGATGTTAGAGGGAGACAGAATACTGCAGGTTGCTTAGAAAGAGATACTGCGTCCCCAGAACTTTTTTTTTTATCTTGGGACAACTCACACCTTGCTATCTGATCCCAAGCTAAGCAGAGCTTGTGTTATGGTAACCAGACAACTGATATACATACTTATATAATTTATAAATACATACATATTATAGATAAATCACACCCAGACACTGGACAAACAATCATGCTCATCACACAAAGTTTGTCCTGGGTGGGAATCGAACCCACGACCTCCGGCTCAGCAGTCAGGGCCACTAACCACTAGACCAACAGGCCCGTGAAAAAAACTCTAAGGGTGAAAGAAGGAACATGGGTGGGTTTTAGTCTTTTACGACGTCCCGCTAACTACCCCACCCGTTCCTTGCTACAGCCAGCCCGCGTTGTTTAGCCAGTAAGTTCAAATCAGTCCCCAATTAATATCACTCAGATCCAGCCAGTCCCTTTGCTGTACTCCATCAGCGGCGCCCTAAGCCGAGGCTCACACCCCACAGGGGATGCCCTTAGCGTGTATTTGCTTAGGTTGTGAGTTTTTTGCCCTGGCTGGAGCAATCTGGTTGAATTTTAAGGCATCCACAGGAATGGCCCGGCTAAGCAGACGACAACCTTCTACGTTGAACTGCGAGATGTCATTTAGAAAATAAATGGTTTTAGTACCACAAACTAATATTAAAAATAACTACACACAAGTAAAACATTAAAAATTACAGGGCGTCAAAAAATTCGTCCGCATCGCAGTCAACGAAAAGAGCCCAGAAGGCTGGCAACATTACGGCGTTGAATGGCATTGCTAATATACTGGGCGAAAAACAGGCCAGCCTACTGGTCACGAGAAGAGTCGACCAACCGCTTGGCGATTTTTCGAAATACTACGTGGGTACTTGGACCCCAAGGCCCTAATGTTTCAACCCCAAACGGCTTAAACACATAACAACCAATCTTAATACCATGCATATACTATCTAGAAAACAACTCCTTGTCTTATAGTATTCAGCTGATGGCAGGCACACCTTCATTAAATCAACATTACACTCATTTTGACAAAGTCTCACACAAAAGGGGATAAAACTATTGCCAATAACAGGGTACAACCGTAATCTAGGATAACATTGTTTAATGCAGTCTTTTATTTACGGACATCTTGATCCAACAGTTATTAAACGTACAAACTTTAAAACTATTGTTAGTAACACAAAAAAAGTTACACGAATATAAAAGGCACTGGTTGTAATATTTCGCCTTAAGGCAGAAAACCGAACTTCCCCTGACACTCATAAAGACCGCTGTGCTGAGACAATCCACCCTATCCAGATAACCTATAGAGAGATAGTTACTTCTCTAATCCTTACTATCCTTACTAATATTATAAAAGCGAAAGTGAGTTTGTTTGTTTGTTACCTCTTCACGCTTTAATGGCAGCACCGATTTTGATGAATTTTGGTACAGAGATAGTTGGGAACCAGGAGACGGACATAGGCTAATTTTTATTTTTTTTAAAGTAGGATGTGAGGGAGAAAGAGGGACAAAAAGGAAAAACTTAGCGTTGCTATTACAAATCAATAAGGCGCAAGGGGAACTGTTACCCCGAATTTAACGCGAGCGAAGCCGCGGGCAAAAGTCGATCATAAGTCGAACGAAATGCCTTAACACAGGGACACGTTCATATTCAGTCTATAGTCTTTTTATCTATAGTCTCCCCACACCCTCCTCATAAGTGATCCAACTTAAAGATTCACCCAATTAAATTGACGGCAGAGTTGGCGCACTGGCTAAGCGATCGACTGCTGCGCTGTGTGTCGCGGGTTCGATCCCCACAGGGAACATAGCTGCTCCGGCTGTTCGTGTATGTTAGTTGAAATATTTGTAAACGCAAGCACGATACAGTAGAAATTCCTAGTGTAGGGCAACGTTTATAATATGGCCTAATTGGGCCTGTTGGTCTAGTGGTTAGTGGCCCTGACTGCTGAGCCGGAGGTCGTGGGTTCGATTCCCACCCAGGACAAACTTTGTGTGATGAGCATGATTGTTTGTTCAGTATCTGTGTGTATCGGTGTGATTCATCTATAATATGTATGTATTTATAAATTATATAAGTATGTATATCAGTTGTCTGGTTACCATAACACAAGCTCTGCTTAGCTTGGGATCAGATAGCCGTGTGTGAGTTGTCCCAAGATATTTATTTATTATTCAATTGCCCAGCGCAATGAACGTAGTTATATTATTTTGATTTACTAACCAAACATTTGAAATTGATAAAGGACCATGGGAAGAAACGTCCCCACCAACCAACAGATTAGAAACACGTGTCATTTGAAAGATCTACTCGAATGGAGAACTTTTTACTATGGCGACAAATGTCAAATACGTGGGGTTTAGGTTTTATGATATATTGTTTTTTCATATATTTATTTCTCTTTTACTCACACATTTCCTTAGTGTGCGATATATAGGGTTAAAACTTCGTGACAGATATATTTGCTATGAGGATCGGGACGGTAGCGTTCGTCGCAAGAAGATTATGTGCGGAGTTCCGCAGGGATGTGTTTTAGGACTTCTCTTATGGAACCTCGCTTACGATGTGGTTCTGAGTATTGATCTCCCCGTTGGCGTTAATATTAATTGCTTCGCGGATGACACCCTGGGCTTGGCTGGCGGGGACACTGCTGAAGAGACTTTTCAGCTTGCAAAGCTGGGACTATAAAAGGTTGTGGCGTCGATCCGCGAAGTGGGTCTAGAGATAGTGCCACCTAAAACTGAGGCACTTTGGTTCCATAAGCTGCCAAGGACCAGAGAGCCACCCAGCTTGTCAGTCAGAGTCGGAGAAGTGTAAGTTCAGGAGGGACGAAATAAAGTTTTAAGGTTTATTAAGTCGCTTGGCCTGACTTTGGACGTTCGGTGGGGATTTAAAGAGCACTTCGAGCGCCTAGTTACCCGAGTTGCATAGGTAGTAAGCGCTTTGCACAGACTGGTTCCCAATCTTGGGGGGCAATGAGAAGAAGTTTGCGGCCTTTACGCGGGGGTTGTGCGATCGATGGTCCTTTATAGGGCGCCTGTTTGGTTAAATAGGCTGTCAGACGTCCGACGCTCTAGGACTAAAATTAACAGTCTGCAGCGGAAAAGAGCATTCCGCATGGCACGAAGATACCGTATTGTGTCCTTTGAGGTAACAACTCTCCTGCCACGTTTCCCACCGCCTGGATAGATCTTGGAAGATATGGACGCGAGGGTTTTCAGTCGAATTTGCGTCATCCGCGATAGTGGTGATAATGTGCAAGGATTCACAGGGAATCACGGTTGCTTCAGTGAGTATCTGAATAGGATTGGAAGAGAGGCCACGGCAAGCTGTCATCATTGTGGCGGCGGTTTGGACTCTGCGCAGTATACGTTCGACTTGGAACGAAGGGTCTTGGACGCTAGAATCGGGCAAGATCTGTCTCTGCCAGTTGTAGTTGGGGCTATGCTGGCGAACTCTGACAACTGGAGAGGCGTAACCTCATTCGGCGAGACAGAGATAGTCCAGAAGGAGGCTGCCGAACGGGATCGTGAGAGGGCAGATCACAGTAGGAGAAGAAGTCGAGGAGGCAACCGTCTCGCCGCTTAACACGCCGAAACCCTAACTGCAACACTTAAAGCAGGTAGGACTTTGGGGTCACGGGCGTTCAGAGTGGGGACTCTGAGCGTTCAGTGAGAGACCTCACAGATGACCGGCAGCACCGTAGTCACGTGCTGTCGTGCATACATGCACAGCGAGGCTCAGGGGTGACCTATGTGTAGTCGCTACATTGATGTGCCTTAACAGGCGTAGCACAGAGGGAGCTCTGGACCGGTCTATTAAGAGGAAACAGGGCCTCCTCTCATGTGCAGATGGTGATCACCGGGGTGGTTTTAGTGCGGTAAAACTCCTACACTCTCCGGTCTTGTCCCCAAACACCGGTCGCCTTTTGAAAGTTTCCCCCCGACAGCAAAAAAAAAGGGAGCTATCATATTAAGCTTACGATTGTCTATGATCAATCGCACATTATATCCATTGTAATTGTATGGTATATGGGGTTAGGACGACATAAATACTTCGCACCAGCACAAATGCATAATAGTATTTTAAATCTGAGGGGGTCAAAAGCCTCCTGCCGTAGGCTCTATGCCTGAGTCGTGCGGTCCATGGACCTTTACGAGGCCCCGGTATAGACGCGTTCTTTAGGGCGGCGTGCCGCCCACTACCTGAACGCGCCCCAAAAGGTGGTAGCCATCAGGCTAATTCGACGCTGCTGCACGATCTCCAGCGAGGCGGCGAGCCTCCTTGGCGTACTCACCGTGGGATTTGGAGTTGATAGTCCTTGCAAGCCTGTATAAGTGGCACTACACCGGGGATAGACCTCCGGTGCGATCTCATGGTGGCATGGAGAGAGCGACTGTCGCAACCCCGTGCAGGGCACGCCACAATAGTGGCGGTAAGTCTCCTCTTTGAGGAGTGGCTGGAGAGGTGCAATGGCGTCCTCACCTACCGCCTGACGCCGCTTCTCACCGGACACGGAAGCTTCAGGAGGTTGCTGCATAATCTGGCGGGAGGAAACGCCCGGGTGTCACCATTGTGACGATCACCCGGAGGACACAGTGCCGGTCTGCCCAGCTTGGGCGGAGCGGTTCAGTCCATGGTCCAGAGCGAGAGGGAATGGAAAGCGGTCCTCCTTCTGCGAAGCAGTAATGCTAGTGATGGTGGCCGGGCGTTTGAGGGAGAGAACCTCAAATCAACCCAGCCGCCGCGGGAGACGCCACGGACGTCGGGCGCCGCGAGACGACTCCTGGCCACCGTAGATGCGGGCCTGTGGACGGTGAGCAATGGGTAGCTCACTGTGCGTCCGTCTATTGACGACAAACCGTGTCGACAGCGCATTAGCGTTCCACGTGCGCCTCAAAGAAATGTCAGCAAAACAAAGGGGCCTGCCAGATCCACCGCCTGCCGGGGATGCGGGTTGTTCGAAAGAGATACCGCGGCCCCGGAACGTAAAACTAAAACCCACCCAAGTTCTATTGCCCAGAAGGAACATGGGTGGGTTTTAGTCAGTACAAGTCTGACACTCCCACCTGCTCCGCCCAGAGCGGGGGAAGTTATTTGATGATTTCCCATCCGCAAATAAAAAGTTAGTAGTGTATCGTTTGACATGCTTTAGATGTACTTACTAATAAGTTAAAATGTATATTAATCAACTGAATACTGTTAATGTTTTCAAAGATTTTCCGTTTGAGAACCAAGTATTTTTTTTTGGATAGAATCGTCATTTGTTTACGTGAAAATATGCTTTTTGTTTGTAGAAAATAATTATTTTTGTTTTAAAGTAAAATATTTTTTTAAAATAAACCCAATTGATTTTGAAACTAACACAGGTACTTTAGACTTTTCTGGGTCCCAGTGAACAAATCGAGACGCATCCCAAGTCTGTTGAAGGGTGGGGACGGGGTTCATACAAAATCCCCCATGGTCCTTTGATTCACACACGTTTCAATCCAATTTGGTAAATTAAATTTAGCCAACCGAATCCAATCAAATGGCTGCGTTCAAATAACCAAATGATTTCGTTTAAATTTACCACTCCAGTCAACTACGTTTAATTGGGGTTCTAGTAATTGGAATATTCATAACTACAGTACGGCCAACGAGAAGCGATACGAAAGGTCATTAACCTAAAGAACAACTGTGGCGTTGACAATCTAATATTTAGCTCTTTCCATCTTGTGCCTTTGTCGTAATGTCTCGTTCTCCCGGCAAAAACGTGACAACGTTAAGACGGGTTCGCCAACATTCGGGCGGCCATTTTAGATGGGGTTTTAGCATGGGTTTTGTTTACATTTGGTATCGGTTCTCGTTGGCCGTACTGTAGCTGTGTTGCACGGTTTCACCCGCATTCGTGGGTAGAAGAAGCGTGATGTTGTAAAAAAGGTTAAAATCGATCCAGTAGTTTTGGAGCCTATTCGAAACAAACAAACAAATCTTTCCTCTTTATAATATTATTAGCTTTTGTCCACGGCTTCGCCCGCGTTAAATTTAGGGTAACACAGTTCCCTTTCTTGATTTGCAGGAACCTGATACTTGTAGTTTTTGCCTTAGCGCCTTATTTATTGTAATAGTAAAGCTAAGTTTTCCCTTTTTTCCCTCATTTTTTTATTTCGCCTATGTCCGTACCTCTGTACCAAAATTCATCAAAATCAGTTTAGCAATGTAGGCGTGAAGACGTAACAAACAAACTCATTTTCGTTTTTATAATATTAGTAAGGAGTCAGGATTATGAAATATCCGAAATAGGAAGACAAAACGAAAATAACTGGCTTGATTTCTATGAGAGAGAGAGAGAGAGACAGACCGGGAAACACGCGCACGCCGCACTGCTCACAACTATACCAAAAAATCAAAAATCAAATCAAAATCAAAAGTCATTTATTCAAATCAGCACACAAAAAGTGTCGTTACAACTTTTGGTCTTATTTTTTCTGTCTAGCCCCCTTTCGCAACGCGCGATTAGGAACTTCGTTCCAAAAAAAAACAAACAAATAAATGTCGTCATCGAAATTTTTATGCGAATATCCAGCCAAGTAATCATGTTCTTCTATATCAAAGTTTGTATCCCACCTTCTTTCACGCCTCAGGGATTCAATTTTGCAAAATCCCGTCTTAGTGAGCCCCTTGAAAGTAAGGCATCCAGAGAGGGTAAGAAAACTTTTAAAAGTTTTTAAGTGTTTGTAAGGTACGAGCCTCGGCTTAGACCTTCGCTGATGGAGGACAACAAGGGGCAGGCTAGATCTAAGATCTAGATCTAATGCGACCTACATTCAAAATGCTCTCGTCGTGACAAGACATGACTGAGCATGCCGTCAGCCTGTCGTCGCCTGTTTTGATGTTTTATGCCAAAAAAAAATTTTAATTACTGTAATAAAAAATTATAACAACATACCAAAGGAATTAAGAGAACTCCCACTAAAATATTTTAAATTAAAATTGCATAAAAAAATTATAATTTAAAAGAATTCTTATCCTTACTAATATAATATTATAAAAGCGAATGTGAGTTTGTTTGTTTATTTGTTTGTTACCTCTTCACGCTTTAATGGCTAAACCGATTTCGATGAATTTTGGTACAGAGATAGTTGGAAACCAGGAGACGGACATTGGCTAATATTTTTTTGAAAAAAGTGGGATGTGAGGGAGAAAGAGGGAAGAAAAGGGAAAACTTAGCGTTGCTATTACAAAACAATAAGGCGCTACCGAATTTAACGCGAGCGAAGCCGCGGGTAAAAACTAGTCTTTTATAATTCAGAGTAACTAACTAGCTATATAGCTTAGTCATCTTTTATCTGCCACGGTCCATTTTTAATTGAATTTTGCTTTTTATTATTTGTTTAATCTGGACGCTCACTGTACACGTCTTTCTACATCATGGCTTCGATCGCGTTAAATTTGGGGTAACACAGTTCTGTGTTACCCCAAATTTAACGCGATCAACATCTTTTGGAAGCAGGATCGAACCACTGGATTGAGTTACATAACCCTCAGGTCATCTCGACAGAACGCCACTATATTCCGAGATTGGTAAGAGAAGCAATCGAGATTACCAAATATAGGAACTTCAATCGAGAAGATGGGTTTCAGTTATCAAGAGCCTGGAATCCAGTGGTTCAATTGTGTAAAAAACCAAAAAGTAGGGAAAAAAAGATCGCAAATTGATACAGTGAGTAAGAAAGAGGGCAAACCGTTTTGTCTGCTCGTAAACATCCACCCGCAATAACTTCAGTTCATCCGTGATCATGGCGTTTGCAACATCGCCGAAATATCGGAAACTCGATACAAATAACAAACATGGAAAATATCCCGTTTCAAGTTTTAATTATGATGGCATTGAATTCAATAAGTAATTATCTATCTAATATATAAAATTCTCGTGTCACTGTTTTTGTTGCCATACTCCTCCAAAACGGCTGGACCGATTTGAACGAAATTTTGTGTACATATCGGGTAGGTCTGAGAATCGGCTAACATCTATTTTTCATACCCCTAAGTGAGCAGCGGGTGAAACCGCTGGGCACAGTTAGTCTTCTAATATATAAAATTCTCGTGTCACAGTTTTCGTTGCTATACCTACTCCTCCAAAACGGCTGGACCGATTTGAACGAAATTTTGTGTACATATCGGGTAGTTCTGAGAATCGGCTAACATCTATTTTTCATGCCACTAACTGAGCAGCGGGTGAAACCGCTGGGCACAGCTAGTTTCTTTATAAAAAAGTGACTGACAGATATGGTTACTAAGTTTTATTTTTTATATTGTTTTTTCAATGTGTTCTGTGTTGGTTTTTTTTTTATTACTCACTAGCTGTTCCACGCGGTTTCACCCACGCTGCTCAGCACCTGTTGGTCGTAGTGTGATGTTATAGCCTATAGCCTTCCTCAAGAAATGGACTATCCAACACTAAAAGAATTTTCCAATTCCAACCAGTAGTCCTTGAGATTAGCGCGTTCAAACAAACAAACAAACAAACTCTTTAGCTTTATAATATTAGTATAGATTTACCTATATTATTGTTAAGATTAAGATTTTGTATGTTTCATAATAACATGCTCTGATATTTTGTATACCATTATATGGTAAAACATGTAAAGTTCACATTACTATCATTTTAAGACCCTATGTACCATGTTATTACACATATAAATTATTCTTAATTCTTAAGTAATGTTAGTACCTACCTATTTGCTTCGTCTTTTACTTATTTTGTAGTGGGTAAGTTTTAAGTTTTTGTGGGGTACGAGCCTTGGGCGTCGCAGCGGGAGGATAGCTAAGGGACAGGCTGGATCTGAGTAATGTTAGTATTTGCATTGTTTTACAGTAATTTTGTAGTCGCTAAGTTTTTAAGTTTTTGTGGGGTACGACCCTCGGCTTAGGGCTTCGCTGGGGGAGGATAGCAAAGGGACAGGCTTCATCTAAGTAATGTTAGTATTAGCTTCGTTTTTCACTTATTTTCTAGTCGCTAAGTTTTTGTGGGTACGAGTCTCGGCTTAGAGTGGCGCTGGGGAAGGCCAGTAAGGGAACAGGCTAGATCTATAGTACGGCCAACGAGAAGCGATACGAGAGGTCATTAACCTAAAGAACAACTGTGGCGTTGACAATCTAATATTTAGCTCTTTCCATCTTGTGCCTTTGTCGTAATGTCTCGTTCTCCCGGCAAAAACATGACAACGTTAAGACGGGTTCGCCAACATACGGGCGGCCATTTTAGATGGGGTTTTAGCATGGGTTTTGTTTACATTTGGTATCGCTTCTCGTTGGCCGTACCTTCTTTTGTTTTAAAGGTTTTTGTTAAGTAAAATAATGGAACGTGGATCTCTCTCTCGAAGGCTCTCGAAATTCAACCCACACTAAATTATTTTAACCCCAAGCCAACTTCCCATCCCTTTGAATATTAAACAAACACGACTTCCTTACAAAATACTTGTTTAAATCTCCCCCGGGGTATATTGAGCTAGATTTTGATAATGGAATAGGTACTTACAATTTCTTAAGTAAATGTTAGATGATGGTTTGGAGTTTTTATAAAATACTAGCTGTGTCCAGCGGTTTCACCCGCTGCTCAGTTAGGGGCATGAAAAATAGATGTTGGCCGATTCTCAGACCTACCCGATATGTACACAAAACTTCGTTTAAATCAGTCCAGCGGTTTCGGAGGAGTATGGGAACGAAAACTGTGACACGAGAATTTTATATATTAGATGTATCTTATAAACCCTTAATAAAGAAAATAATTTCGAAAAATTACTTCCGCCGCTCCGGGCGGAGCGGGGGGCGTGTCAGTCTTTTACTGACTAAAAGCCACCCATGTTCCTTCTATTGCCCCTTACGTTCCGGGGCCGCGGTATCTCTTTCGAACAACCCGCAACCCCGGCAGGCGGAGGCCCTGGCAAGCCCCTCTGCTTTGCTGACATCTCTTTGAGGCGCGCGTGAAACACGAACGCGCCGTCGACACTAGACATGCGAAATGTAGCTCACTGAAAAGAAAAGAGAGATACAGCTCTTTTGATCAAAAGAGCTATATCGCTCTTTTAGCTCTTTAGCTCACCGAATAACTCTTTTAACTCTTCAGTTCAATTGATTAGTTGCGAGCTACAGATCAAATTGAACCGAATTACTTTACGGAAGTCAAACGATACAACTAGCTCAGTGGCTCTTTATAATCTTTAAAGTTCTGTAGTTCATTTATCTCAGTTGCGAGCTATAGTAAAATTAGATTCATTGGGTTGTTTTGTTTTTATTATAAATAAATGATTGATTTTCCTTCATACTTGAACAGGCTAAGGACTGTCAATCTAGATAAATAATATTTGAAAAGCTAACTAATTGAGAGTATAATGTAATGAATAGACGTTATCATTTAGATAAGCGTATTTAAAAATCATCATATTTTACAATGCTGTATTGAATTGAGCCGAAGAGTTGGTTAGTGAGCGACATGCGAAATCGTTCACCTGTTCGTCGGGGCAGTTCGGACATTGTCGGGCCGCTGGCGGCACCACTCGTTACTCGCAAAGCCACAGAGTATAGAGTCAATGAGCAGTTGAGCTAAAAGAACTAGTGAGCTATTTCGTGAACGACTGAGCGACTGAGAGCTAGATTGTAACTAAAGAGCTAGTTCAATTTTATCTCTCATTCGCGAGCTACCCATGTCTAGTCGACACGGCCTGTCGTCAAACACAAACAGTGTCTTGGATACGCAACGCCAAAATAGTAAGAAAAATGAAATTTTGAACCCCAATATTTCCATTACTAGAAAGTTTCTCCACTACATCTGGGATCACACTGACGGGGTGAATAAGTGCCTTTTAGCTTCCTTAAGGGTGCTATGGCCTTTTAAACTTAAGAGCCTCTTTTCCTGACGTTTTTATCTCAGCGCCGATTGGTCGATTGATCGAGTGGATGGCGACTTCTCAGCCCCGAATCGGACGAGCCCCTATTTTTATTTAGACAATTAAGACGACTACATGAGCTACAGTACGGGCAACGAGAAGCGATACCAAATGTAAACAAAACCCATGCTAAAACCCCATCTAAAATGGCCGCCCGAATGTTGGCGAACCCGTCTTAACGTTGTCATGTTTTTGCCGGGAGAACGAGACATTACGACAAAGGCACAAGATGGAAAGAGCTAAATATTAGATTGTCAACGCCACAGTTGTTCTTTAGGTTAATGACCTTTCGTATCGCTTCTCGTTGGCCGTACTGTAAATTAGCAATTCTCTTTATGGTCGTTCAAACTTCGTTTGAAATACTGTTAGAATAAAGTTCTGATCAGCTTGCACTACAAAGTCGTTGTTACGTCAGTCACTGTGGGCCGAATAGTGCGAAATGAGTGGTTTTTTTGCGATTAACAAAAAATCTGTTGATTAAAGTAAAAAAATAAAACACTATTACGCTAATATTTTGCTTGTTGAACTATTTGTCAAAAAAACAGATTTATCGCATGTATTTTAGTATGGTTTTTACTCGTTAAAAGAATTTTTTAGAGATAAGTTCGCGATTTTTTTTATCGAGTAAAATTTGTTGTATTATGTTTTCAAAACACTATCTTACTAGCATATATCATGAAGAAGATCACCTATTTTTCTGGTTTTGTTGATTGCAGTCAATTATATGCTTTTTTGGTTTACAAAACTCACGTTTAGCTTCTGTAGTTCCCTTAAACAGCAAGAACTTATTTCAGTAAAGGTCTATCCCTTCTGCCGCGTCCAGAGAGTAGTAATTTGATGATTTCCAAAATGCCTAAGGGCCTTCCTAATTAAATTAATAAATAATATAATGATAAATATCTTGGGACAACTCACACACGGCTATCTGATCCCAAACTAAGCAGAGCTTGTGTTATGGTAACCAGACAACTGATATACATACTTATATAATTTATAAATACCTAACATATTAAAGATAAATCACACACAGACACAGAACAAACAATCATGCTCATCACACAAAGTTTGTCCTGGGTGGGAATCGAACGACCTCCGGCTCAGCAGTCAGGGTCACTAACCACTAGACCAACAGGCCCGTCAAAATAAATTGCAAACAGTTGCTGAAATTTAACTGTAAAAAGAGTCTCAGAGCCTTCTAAATAGCTTGTAAATTACAAGTTAATTTGAACACGAATCTGAGTAAAAATGCGTGTACTTTTACTTGGATTTTTGCTGAGAATGTACGTGATTTTTTTGGTGATGATTTTATTAATTTGCTCTCCATGGTTTAGTAAACAATTTTCCCCGTCGGTTTTTTTTATAGAATACTAGCTTTTGCCTTTGGTTTTGCTCGCGTTAAACTCGGCGTAACACATGTTTTTCTGTTTTTTTGATTTTCAGGTACCCCTGCTACCTGTAGTTTATTCCCTTGCGCCTTATTGTAATAGCAATGCTAAGTTCTCCATTTTATTCCCCATTTTTCCCTCAAATTCAATTTAAAAAAAAACTGCCTTTGTCCGTCTCCAGGGTCGCAACTATCTCTGTACCAAATTCATCAAAATCGGTTGTGCCATTTAGGCGTGAAGACGTTACAAACAAACTCACTTTCGCTTTTATAATATTAGTAAGGATAATCGCACATTTTTTTTTCAATCAACAAGGAATGGAAAAATTAAATATTTTAATGCACACATTCTGCCGAAGAGATCGTCGCCATTAGTTCCATTATCAAAAAAAACATTTTCTTTTTTTTTTGTTTTGGGAAGCAGTAAATAAGACAAGTAATAATTCATGATTATTCTACAAGTTTTGAATAAATACTTTTTCGTTTAATTGTAGGCTTGTTGAAAACCGAAAAAACCTAGTAGATGAAATGCCCCGCTCTGGTATACTACAATGACGGAGTTTTGGAGCAAGAAGAGTGACAAATAATTGTTCATGCTATTCTTTTTTTATATTACACTAGCTGTTCCCCACGGTTTCACCCGCGCTGCTCAACGCCTGTTGGTCGTAGCGTGATGTTATATAGCCTATAGCCTTCCTCAAGAAATGGACTATCCAACACTAAAAGAATTTTCCAATTCCAACCAGTAGTCCCTGAGATTAGCGCGTTCAAACAAACAAACAAACAAACTCTTCAGCTTTATAATATTAGTATAGTATAGATGGAAATTGGTAAAACCTTACCTTAAAGCGATATTACCTATCTCTACAGTAGCCAAATTTATCACGCCAAATCTTCCAAACATTAAGAGAACTTAATCTAGACCCCTTCGAGACTAAACCAGCAGTATTTTATTTACTTAAATCTCGGTATCAAGTATTTAAGACCCCAACAATAGGACCCCAGAGGACCTTTCAATGTGCGTGTTGTTTTATGTGGAAGTTTTAATAAGCAAGCACTTTATAATGCATGACATTACAATATGTTGGGCCTAACTGTTTTTCCGTATGTAAGAAAACTTAGAGAAAGACTTACTTGAAAATATTTTTTCACACACAAAGACACATATATAATGTGTTCGGTCACGGACTAGCGCTATTCTATCCTTACTAATATTATAAAAGGGAAAGTGAGTTTGTTTGTTGCCTCTTCACGCTTTAATGGCTAAACCGATTTTGAAGAATTTTGGGTCAGAGATAGTTGGGAACCAGGAGACGGACATAGACTTAATATTTTTTTTTGAATGGGATGTGAGGTAGAAAGAGGGAAGTAAAGGGAAAACTTAGCGTTGCTATTACAAATGAATAAGGCGCAAGGGGAACTGTGTTATCCCGAATAGTTAGTAATATTATAAGTTTACTTACTTATTCTAAAGAAGTAATCTCCACATGCACTGTATTTTAGATCTTCACAGCTCAATATCACTCCACTTTGCCACAGGTTGCACTACTCACGGCTCGGAACCAACTAACAGACCACACTCTGTAGCAATGTCTAGTAGATATCAGGTACCTGGCACAATCATGCGTACTGTGTACGGGCCCCACCCGTTGCAGTATCGATCTGGCGTCCTAGAACTGGGTAGTTCACCCCGTTACTTGTCAAAGAGTGATTTTCAAAATGGCCGTCAGTTTAATAGGATTTAAATAAATATCATTTCATTTTTAAAAAAAACGGAACCCTTTCATAATTACGTTGCTGTTCGTCTGCCTATCTGTCTGTCAAATACTCAAATTCAAAGCATGTATTTCAATTATAACGCTCGTCAGGTGCAGTCAAAAGTTATAGCCGCTTGTGTCGTAAGTTTGCAATTGGCCGGTGTTTTAGTACTCCGTTAGTTAAATAAGAAGACAATGTCGTGAAAAAGTTTTGTAGGCAGGTGCAATCTCTGTTCCCTCACTCTCATAGTCCGATGACCGAAGAGAGATCAGGCCCAGGACTAACGGCTTAACGTGCTGTCCGAGGCACGGGGGTATCACACCGTCACAACTTTCAAACTACGTGCTATGACTGTGAAATTCCTAATGGAAAATCTTAATAAGCCTTTTTTCCTGTATCATCTTTTTCCTGTCCTTGTCCCATTCTATTTGGGGTCGGCGCAACCCGTTTTCTTCTTCCATTCTCCCCTATCAGACGTCACGGCATCATTTACTCCTTTCTCCTTCATATCATTCCTTACACAATCCATCTATCTTTTCTTTGGCCTTCCTCTCGCTCTCCGTCCATCAACATTCAGATCCATTACCTTTTTTCCTGCATATCGAACCTAATACGAATTATTTAGTTTATTTTTAAGTAAGTAATTTCTAGTTATTTTTGTTTAGCCAAATTATTCGTATGTTATATTAAAATAAAAATTGCTTTTCCGTTTATAATCTTATTTATTTCGATTGCCCGAGCTTCATAAACGCAATCAAAATTCGTGGAGCTAACGAAATCTATTCTCTCTAATTAACGAAAAAAAAAGCAGAACAGCCGTCTGCTTAAGAAATAACTTTACGCGTTTCCGAACGTGACAATGACAATAACTGCTCTATTTCTTATTTTATTCTACAGTCAGTGGTCTTTTCCACGAGCTCCTGGGGTGAATATGAGGTTTAATTAAAAAAATCGACGTATTTATACAAGAGGTTAATATTTACCTCTCAAGAACCGCCATTATGTACGTCAACTATCCGTCAAGCACCGCCGGGCGGGCTATTATCGTAAGCGTAATCTGATTTTAATACTTATTTTTACTACAAATACAGTTTTAAATCGATCGAGGTTTGGTGGCACAAATTTGAGCCCCGCGGGGCTCAACGGTAATACTTGTTTACTGGCACGTTTGTGTCGCTGGGGTTCTAGAGGTTAATTAAGCCAACAATCATTATAAGTCAAGATTTTAAGTACAGATTAAGAAAACTACCTACCTAATATTATAATTAATATTCAGATGTGTTAGAGATTTGTTAATTAGCAAAGAGCTTTGTATAATGCCGCTCTTAACGCTACTTAAGCGTAAAACTTCATCAAAATTAATGAACACGATAGTGCTGTAATTTAAGCACTGGGTTTCATAATTTTTAGGGTTCCGTACCTCAAGAGGAAAAAGCGGAACCCTTATAGGATCACTTTGTGGTCCACCTGTCTCTCTGTCTGTCAAAATCTTTTATCTCGATACGCGAAAATGTGATTGAAATTAAAAAACAGTATTCTCAACTCTATGGGCTCTTGTGCTGTAAAAAGTCCACCCTCTACGTCTAAGCAGTCAAAAGATATGGCCGTTTATGTTGCAAGGTTTTATAGATCACCGTACCATGATCTGAACCTTCGTGCGTGAGTCAAACTCGCACTTGGCCGGTTTTTTTATTAATTTAGTGTTGTTATTTGTTTTAGGCAGATTGTGATAATGATTATAAGGGTGCCAATCACGGACACAGAAGTTTCGGGAGGTTCTTGCACATAATCGGGCGCGAGGAAACGCCCGGGTGTCACCATTGTGACGATCGCCCGGAGGACACGATGCGGCGGGCAGTGGCGATCTGCCCAGCTTGGGCGGAGCACCGCCGTACCCTTGTAGAGGCGAACAGCGGCGGCGACATCTCGCGTCCGGCTCTGGTTCAGTCCATGGTCCGGAGCGAGAGGAAACGGAAAGCGGTAACCTCCTTCTGCGAAGCAGTCATGCTAGCGAAGAACCGCAAACCAACCCAGCCACCGCGGTACGACGCCCCAGACGCCCCAGGCGTCGGCCCGGCCACCGTAGATGAGGGCCTGTGGACGGTGAGCAATGGGTAGCTCACCGTCCGTCCGTCTATTGACGACAGGCCATGTCGACGGCGCGTTCGAGTTTCACGCGCGCCTCTAAGAGAGTCAGCAAAGCAAAGGGGCTTGCCAGGGCCTCCGCCTGCCGGGGTTGCGGGTTGTTCGAAAGAGATACCGCGGCCCCGGAACATAAAAGGGAGTAGAAGCAACATGGGTTTTAGTCAGTACAAGGCTGACACTCCCCCAAACTATTTGCTGATTATTTATCCGCAAAAGAGGGTGCAAACCAAGGGATAGTTGGAATTGAAAACTGTGCAAGCAGACGGAACATCCAGCAATCTATGTCCTGTAACAACCACCTTACTGCACTTTCACAATCAAGAGCAGTGGTTATTCCATATTTAAATTACTATTCTATATTTTGTTCAAAACCCTGATCGCGGCACGTATGAGTAAATCCATTGTTTCTACATATTATTTACCTACTGTCGTTATCCTTACTAATATTATAAAAGCGAAAGTGAGTTTGTTTGTTTGTTACCTCTTCACGCTTTAATAGCTACACCGATTTTGATGAATTTTGATACAGAGATATTTGGGAACCGGGATACGGACATAGGCTAATTTTTATTTAAAAAAGGGAGATGTGAGGGAGAAAGAGGGAAGAAAAGGGAAAAATTAGCGTTGCTATTACAAATCAATAAGGTGCAAGGGGAGCTGTATTACCCAAATTTAACGCGGGCGAAGCCGCGGGCAAAAGCTAGTATTATTATCATTTGAATTTGTTTACGTTAATTTAGCTCGGTTACTGTAAACACGGTAACTAGTGTCCGACGCTGGTTTTTAACTGGACCTGTGATGGTGTGCGCGTTAAATTTGGGTAATACAGTTCCCCAACTGTATTACCCAAATTTAACGCGGGCGAAGCCACGGGCGAACATGGAGAGAGCGACTGTCGCAACCCCGTGCAGGGCACGCTACAATAGTGGCGGTAAGTCCCCTCTTTGAGGAGTGGCTGGAGAGGCGTCATGGCGTCCTCACCTACCGCCTGACGCAGGTCCTCACCGGACACGGAAGTTTCGGGAGGTTCCTGCACATCATCGGGCGGGAGGAAGCGCCCGGGTGTCACCATTGTGACGATCGCCCGGAGGACACGGTGGAGCACACAGTGGCGATCTGCCCGGCTTGGGCGGAGCACCGCCGTGCCCTCGTAGAGGCGATCGGCGGCGGCGATCTCTCGCGTCCGGCCCTGGTTCAGGCCATGGTCCGGAGCGAGAGGGAATGGGAAGCGGTCACCACCTTCTGCGAAGCAGTAATGCTAGCGAAGGAGGTGGCCGGGCGTTTGCGGGAGAGAACATCTGCCCAACCCAGCCGCCGCGGGAGACGCCCATGGCGCCGGGCGCCGCGAGACGACTTCCGGCCACCGTAGATGCGGGCCTGTGGGCGGTGAGCAATGGGTAGTTCACCGTCCGTCCGTCGATTGACGACAGGCCGTGTCGACGGCGCGTTCGTGTTTCACGCGCGCCTCAAAGAGAGTCAGCAAAGCAGAGGGGCTTGCCAGAGCCTCTGCCTGCCGGGGTTGCGGGTTGTTCGAAAGAGATACCGCGGCCTCGGAACGTAAAGGGCAATAGAAGAAACATGGGTGGGTTTTAGTCAGTACAAGTCTGACATGCCTCCCCGCTCCACCCAGAGCGGGGGAAGTCATTGGATGATTTCCCACCCGAAAAAAAAAAAAAAAAAAAAAAGCCACGGGCGAAAGCTAGGACGAACAAAAATTAGGGACCAAATCAAGGTCGAGCTCGCCGAAGGTAGTTTGATGGATTTGTGGATGTTCAAAAGATGCCCAAAACAGAGAGGTTGTCAAGATAAGTGGGAAGGCCTTGGCCCAGCACTGGACACAAAGTTACAAACTGGGCAAATGCGAGTCGTTATCGCACACTGAGGGTTCCGTATGACATAAACGGTCATATCTTTTGACTGCGTAGATTTAGCTATATGAGTTTTTTCACGACTCCAACGGACTACAGATTTGAGTGTATAGTTTCGATTTCAACTCGATATCTTCAGCCGTTTCCGAGATAAAGGGTCTTGACAGTCAAAAAAACTGACACCAAAGTGATCCTATTAGGATTTAGATTTATTTTGAGTAACGGAAACCTAATATAGGTATTAGGTAACAGCTATGTTCATAGCACAACATATATTTTGCCATCGTTTTTATTTCAAACGCAGTAAGGTTGTTTTTTTAATGGCATTTCCACTGACGTCAGTTTAACCTTACCAGCCCGCTTCACAAACATTTCGATTGAACTAGTTCTATTTTTAAAGACTATCTACGTAGTCTAACTGCGTAGACTTAGACTACAGATTTTACCTTGTGACCAGGTTGTAGCTTCCTTTTGTTTCTTGACTTTCAAAAGTGCATGTAATGATCTAATTGAAATAAATGCTTTGATTTGATTTGCTATGGAAATAGCTGTTACCTAATAACTTTTTTTTTTCGGGTGGGATATCATCCAATGACTTCCCCTGCTCTGGGCGGACTAAAACCCACCCATGTTCCTTCTATTGCCCTTTACGTTCCGAGGCCGCGGTATCTCTTTCGAACAACCCGCAATTACCTAATACCTTACTTTAGGTTTCCGTTACTCAAAATAAATCAAAATCCTAATAGGATCACTTTGGTGTCCGACTGTCTGTCTGTCTGTCTGTCAGGAACCGTTATCTTAGAAACGCGTGGAGGTATCGAGTTGAAATTAAAACCATATACTCAACCCTGTCCCTCCATACCCTCCAAGCCGACGTAAACAGCCATATATTTAACTGCTTAACAAAATATATGGCTTTTAAAGGTGTGAAGAGCAGGGTGTAAAGTTCTTCATCCTCTATGGAAAAGGGAGGATCCTCCGACCAGACGGGTGTCGTGTCTGGTGGGCCACTGCGCGCACAACTTTGCTTGCGCGATGTAGGAATCTTGCCGTTAGTTCTTCAGTGGCTGGATAGATGGCGCTGTAGTACTTTTTGACACTTGCATCTTTGTATCGCTACAGGCTGTTTAATCGCGTTAAGGTGTACAAAACCCTAAAAATTAAGTACGAACAAAAACTGCTATACTTTTGGGTCAAGATACTTCCTGGTACAAGGTTAGGTGGCAGGTACGAGTAATTTATCATTATAAATCTCTAGGCGCCCGTCTTCACGAATTAGAGATTATTCTTTTGGAGTTGTGTGCTTTTATAATATTAGTAAGGATATCTGTGAAAAGCCATATTATGGTTTTTCACAGATATCCTTACTAATATTATAAAAGCGAAAGTGAGTTTGTTTGTTACTTCTTCGCGCTTTAATGGCTAAACCGATTTTAATGAATTTTGGTACAGAGATAGTTGGGAACCAGGAGACGGACACAGGCTAATATTTTTTGAAAAAAGTGGGATGTGAGGGAGAAAGAGGGATAAAAAGGGAAAACTTAGCGTTGCTATTACAAATCAATAAGGCGCAAGGGGAACTATTTTACCCCGAACTTAACGCGAGCAAAGCCGCGGGCAAATATAGTTATCTCTAAGTCTACGCAGTCAAAAGATATGGCCGTTTATGCCGCAAGAATGTACGGAACCGTCAGTGTGCGATTCCGATTCGCACTTGCCCGGTTTTTTCACTTTGTGTCCTGTGCTGGGCAAAGGTCTTCCCACTTATCTTCAAAACCTCTCTCTTTTGGGCAACTTTTGAGGACGTTCGACCCATTACACCACCTTCGCTAAGATAGCCTGATTTGTTACCTAAAACCCATCTCTGTCTTGTAATTTTTACTGATAACTGACGACACGATTAGCGCAGTAACTGAGCGATCGGCTGCTACGCTGTGTGTCGCTGGTTCGATCCCTGCACGGAACAAATATTTGTATAACCTACAGATAGTTGTTTCGGGTCTGGCTGTTCTTGTACATGAGTTAAAATTTTTGTAAACGCACCCACGATACAGAAGAAATTCTTAGTGTGAGGAAAAACTAAAAAAAAATACCATCCGGAATAAAAAAGAGATATATCTAATAGTAAACCCGTCCACATTTCGCCAGTTAAGGTTTTTTTTAAGTCCAATATGGGAGCGAACCCATTGCCATTAATCGGGTCCAAATCCGTGGCTACTAGTGAGAAATTCCTGATCGAAAACCCTATAACACTTTACCCTTCCCGGGAATCGAACTTAGGACCTTATAGTTAGCAGTCGCGCTTGCGACCACTACACCAACGAGGCAGTCGAAAGTTATTATTAACTAGTTGGCGCCCGCGGATTCGCCCGTGTGATATCGAAAAGAAAATTATCTTGTGTTATTCCAGACTATAATCTACCTCTCTGCCAAATTTCATTAAGATCCGTTCAGCCGTTTTGACGTGAAAATGTAAAAAAGCATCCAACCATTCTCACAAACATGCGCATTTAAAATATCGGTAGCAGGCGCCCGCGGCGTCGCCCGCGTGCTATCGAAAACAAAAGTCCTATGTGTTATTCCAGACTATAATCTACCCCTCTGCCAAATTTCATCAAGATCCGTTCAGCCGTTTTGTCGTGAAAGAGTAACACACATCCATCCATCCTCACCAACATTCACATTTATAATATTAAGTAGGACCTATCGAATATGATCATTTTATATCTAACAGTGCGTTCAGATGTTTCCGATATAATTTGACACGCAAGGGGATGACGAACAAATTTTCATAAATATTCATCTATTACTTAACGGGTTCCAGATGGCTCCTGAATTCAGACGTTTAGTTTGAGGAGCCACTTTTGGATTAAAATAACTAGTGATATATTTTGCTGCTAAATCTAGAATTCGAGCTGCAAAATAAGTTACAATGCTGCTAAATAATGATGAGATCAATTAAAAAAAAAATATGGCTCCTAAATTCTCACGGACATAATGAAATGTACTGAATATTACGTGGTTCACTTTATCTTATTGCTAAGGGCGCCAACTAGAGAGGTCAAGATACATTGGTCTTTTCCCACTACTAATAGAGGTATTT
Source organism: Ochropleura leucogaster (assembly GCA_958449745.1). Taxonomy (NCBI): domain Eukaryota; kingdom Metazoa; phylum Arthropoda; class Insecta; order Lepidoptera; family Noctuidae; genus Ochropleura; species Ochropleura leucogaster. Next base: position 2,715,858 of record OY288227.1, read on the forward strand.
TAAGTCTTTTCAGTTCGGAAAATTGGTTTTTAATGACAATTGCGAACTGCTGGACGCAATTTGTCAATTACTTAATTTGATCAAAATTGAATGAGTAACGTTGAAACGAGCAATCGATTTTCAACTCTCGGCGTTCGGCCAAGCGTTGTGAATCCAACAAAGCTTATCGAGCTAGTGATGCACACTGTTGTATTTTCAACGCTCGGTTCAACCACTTAAAGTCCAAAATCAAATGCGCGACAAAAAAGGCAGTCGTGCTTAATTTTTCAAGGAGGTAATACTTATTAAATAGTTACTGAGTTTTACGCGCGAAAATGTTTTTCTTTTTTGATGCATAGTGTAAAGAACTGGCCGTGTTTAAGTTTTTTGTTTTTATGTATATGGGAAACTAAATATTGGTATTATTTATCAATTTTGAGGTCATCAGAAGCAAACATATCTACACATTTCGACGCGCGCAAATTTAATTTATGAAAGTTATTTTTAAACAGTTTGCCACACAAAGGTCAAAGGTATTTTTTTTATAAAACGTCAAAACATTCACGAAATACAATAAATTTTATCAGAAATGAGAAAATCGAACATCACGCGACCGAAAAAAACTTACATTTAGATTGAACAATAAAATCACAAACAAAAAAAAAACAATAATAAAAAAACAGATTCTCTCCAACCCCAACATTCTAAATTCAAAACTTTATCCACGACGGAAAATCCGAAAATAAAATGCAAACTTTTTTAATCGAATTCGAAATTTAAAGCAAAAAAAAGAAAACAAGTGCAGTTAAAGATTCCCATTCACACTTAAAACAGCCCATTCAAAAAACCAAAAAATAAAAGTAGAAGTAGGATGGGGTGTACTCACCGATGCATGACTGCTGTCTTCGACGTTCCGTGGAGAACTGGCGATCCATACCAGCCTGCCCACTGCGCATGATGGGGTGGGTGTAGGGTGCGGCCAGGTGGGCGGGTAAGGCAGTGCGATTTACTAGATGTCGGTGAGATATGGGGGCGACTTTTATGTCGCGGCGTTTTAAAGCTTTTTTACTTTTAATTAATACTAGCTTCCGCCCACGACTTAGTCCACGTGGCATAGTTACTTTGGGTAACGCTCATTTCTCACTTTAAAAAGAAAAATAGGCTATGTCCGTCTCCAGAGTCCCAACTATCCTGTAGCGGCGTGAAGACGTAACAAACAAAAAAACTCACTTTTGCTTTTATAATATTATAGTAAGGATTGCTTTAGCACTTTAATTCTTTGGCTAGGAAAGCATTAAGTTTAAGTTTAAGTTGGTTACAGTTGACACAATTTATTGCACTTAGGAAGATTTCTAACATTTATTTATTTTTTCTCGTAGGTGAAATTAACTGACTATTCCTGCTCTGAGCAGAGTGGAAGGGAGTGTCTAACTTGTACTGACTAAAAAAGCTAAACCGGGATATCTGACAATTTATACTACGGCGTAGCAAGTTAGGGCTACGCCGTAGCACGCCATTTCCCATGGTAAGTGCCTCATAAATGAAGCACTTTTTCAACGTCAGATGCTACAGTTTTTGGTATTCAGAAGTACACATACATATCCTCACGACTGTTATTTCGAAGGGTAAGAGAGGTGTGTAGCTAATAGTAAAAAAAACAGCCAAGTAAGTCGGAATGGCGCGTCGAGGGTTCCGTACAAACTTGTAGGTAATTAATGAAATTACCGAACATTACTCTGACGATAAGATAAACATAACTTAGCTGTTATAAAACTGTTGTTCCCATACATCGACGGGGATCGGAGTTGGTTTACCAATAGTGGCGGTACGTACCCTCTCTGAGGAGTGGCTGGAGAGGCGTCATGGTGTCCTCACTAACCACCTGACGCAGGTCCTCATCGGACAGGAAAGTTTCGGGAAGAAACGCCCGGGTGTCACTACAGTGACACCGTGTTTGAAAGAGATACCGCGGCCCCGGAACATAAAGGGCAATAGAAGGAACATGGGTAAGTTTTAGTTAGTCCACGTTTGATACTCTCCGCCTCCACTTCGCCCAGAGCCGGAGAAGTTATTTGATGATTTCCAATCCGTAATAAAAGTCTGTATTCTCATTTTTTTTAATCAGAGTTTAATTTAACTTTCAAGATTTGGTAGTTAGTTACTTAGTAACAGGTGTTTTTTTTTTTGGGACAACTCACACACGGCTATCTGATCCCAAGCTAAGCAGAGCTTGTGTTATGGTAACCAGACAACTGATATACATACTTATATAATTTATAATACATACATAATTATTATAGATAAATCACACCCAGGCACAGAACAAACAATCATGCTCATCACACAAAGTTTGTCCTGGGTGGGAATTGAACCCACGACCTCCGACTCAGCAGTCAGGGCCACTAACCACTAGACCAAAAGGCCCGTCAATTAATAAAAGCGTTTTTAAACTTACATCTTAAATATGCCGTTTGTTTGTTTTTAAAAACGTTGCCCCACACTAAGATCTTCTCCTGTATCGTGGGTGCGTTTACAAACATTTAAACTCACATACACAAACAGCCAGGCCCAAAGCAACTACCTGTAGGTCATACAAATACTAGTTCCAAGCGGAGATCGAACCCGCGACACGCAGCGCTGCAGTGGATCGCTCAGCCACTGTTTTAAATCTCACTAACAATAAAAAAGCGTTCTAAAAAGTCACAATTAATGAATGAAATACGATTTTCTTCATCTTGCCTCGTTTAGACTTCGTAAATATTTATAGTTAAAACTAGCTTTTGCCCGCGGCTTCGCTCGCGTTAATTTCGTGGTAACACAGTTCCCCTTGCGCCTTATTGATTTGTAATAGCAACGCTAAGTTTTCCCTTATCTTCCCTCTTTCTCCCTCAAATCCCACTTTTAAAAAAAATAGCCTATGTCCGTCTCCTGGTTCCCAACTATCTCTGTACCAAAATTCATCAAAATCGGTTAAGCCATTAAAGCATGAAGAGGTAACAAACAAACAAACTCACTTTCGATTTTATAATATTAGTAAGGATATCCCCAAAGCCGTATTGCCAAATTCTTTCCATGTGACTAAGCCTTTACTTCTCAGTAATGAAAGCACGAAAATATACCTGAAGTCAGTCTTCGAGCGTCAACGTATGCTTCAAGCCTCTTATACAACGGGTTAGGCAGAGATTGAAGCTATAAAAATAGCTTGGACCCTGTTCCCGATACGTTTAGATTACTATTTTTAGGGTTACGTACCTTAAAGTACCTCAATTGCTATTATTTTAAATTAATGTTATCGGTTTATCCTTACTATAATATTATAAAAGCGAAAGTGAGTTTGTTTGTTACGTCTTCACGGTTTAATGGCCAAACCAATTTTGGTAAATTTGGTACGGAGATAGTTGGAACTCTGTAAAGGGACATAGGCCAATTTATTTTTTGAAAAAAGTAAGATGATGAGAGAGAAAGAGGGAAGAAAAGGGAAAACTTAGCTTTGCTATTACAATTTATTAAAGCGCTATGGCAAAAACTACAGGTAGTAGGTACCAAATCAGGAAGGGGGAACTGTGTAACCCCAAATATAACGCGATTGAAGCCGCGGGCAAAAGCTAGTAAGTAAATATATAACAAAAATTTGCATGTCATCACGTTATAATTAGATATTATGCTAAGCCATTAACTATTACACTATTATACGAACTTTTGTAACCATATTGATTTTGACTTTGATCATAAACTGCTAAACTAAAAGTCAATAGATATAACACAAACGTCGCAATTTCCCAAAAACGTGGAAAACATTTTTTACAAATGGCAGCACCGCAATAACAATGTCGAATGTTTTATTTATGGATGCGACTGAAAGTCTTTGTGTCTATGGTCATGAATAAAGATTATTAAAAAAAAATACGAATGTCAAAGCTCTTTAAAAAACGAATGCAAACAAAGTAAACGACTGTTTGTTTAAGATTTTCTTTGTTTTTTTTTTTGTAAAAAGCCTGGTTCATGGTTTTATCCCTACAAAAAAGGTTTATAGAAGGTTATAATCTATTTTGTGTCGTGTCCGTATAGGTCACTGTAGTTCTCCGGTGGTGAAGCGTTATTTATGTAGGTAGGTACATATTTTTTCTCCTTTTTAGGGTTCCGTAGTCAACTAGGAACCCTTATAGTTTCGCCATGTCTGTCTATCCGTCCGTCCGTCCGACCGTCCGTCCGTCCGTCCGTCCTCGCTTAATCTCTGTGACCGTTAGCACTAGAAAGCTGAAATTTGGTACCAATATGTATATCAATCACACCGACAAAGTGGTAAAATAAAAATTGGAAAAAAATGTTTTATTAGGGTAGCCACCCTATATGTAAAGTGGGGAGAGATTTTTTTTTTTAATTTCAACCCTAACGTGTGATATTTACTAAAATCATTTTTTGATATTGTCAATAATTTCGGAAATAATCGCTCCAAAAGTAAAAACAATGTGTCCCCCCCCCTCTAATTTTTGAACCATACGTTTAGAAAATATGAAAAAAATCTGAAAAGTAGAACTTTATAAGGACTTTCTATGAAAATTATTTTGAACTTGATTGACACAACAGTTTTTGTACAAAAAAGACAAAAAGTTGTACAAAATAATTTCTGGACTAAGTTTGTAGTATAATCGTATATGCAAGCATTTTTTGTAACTTCGTTTACATATTTTATTATCCTGAACGTATCTTTTTTCAAACAAAAAAAAAGAATTATTGAAATCGGTTCTCGCAATCCAAAATTATTAAAAAAAAGTATTAATTAGGAAATGCAATTCTCTAGTGTTCAACGTCAAACAAATAATAAACTCATAAGTGGGAACACTTATTGTGACGGACGGGAAACTACGGAACCCTACACTGAGCGTGGCCCGACACGCTCTTGGCCGGTTTTTTTTAATTTTGTGTTCTATGCTAATACTTACGTGTTAAGAAAGTTATACACAGCAAGATAAATTTTATTATTTAAATATAATTTATGAATTGTTGGTGTTATATTATTAATAATTTAAATATTTAAAGTAAACATGCCCAATCACGTGGACATCATTTATTATTGTGGTTTTATGTTTTTAATAATTACTAGCTTTTGCCCGCGGCTTCGCTTTCGTTAAATTCGCGGTAACACAGTTCCTCTTTCCTGATTTGCAGGTACCTGCTACCTGTAGTTTTTGCCCTTGCGCCTTATTGATTGTAATAGCAATGCTAAGTTTTCCCTTTTCTTTCCTCTCCCTCCCCCCCTACCTCATTTCACAGTTTTTAAAAACAAGTTAGCCTATAATTATCCGTCTCCAGGGTTCCAACTATCTTTGTACCAAAATTCATCAAAATCGGTTTAGCCATTAAGGCGTGAAGGCGTAACAAACGAACAAACAAAGAAACTCACTTTCGCTTTTATAATATTAGTAAGGATTTTGGCATTACTATATTATGAATTTATTTAAACATGTATTTAAATTCTGTGATTATCACTTATTATAGTTATTAACTATTTATATTTTAAATTCATTATAGCATTAGCTGGCGGCTTCGCCCGCGTGTTATCGAAAAAAAAGTATCATTTGTGTTATTCCAGACTATAATTGACCTCTGTGACAAATTTCATTAAGATACGTTCAACCGTTTTGACGTGAAAGAGTAACAAACATTCATACATATGGATTTATGGATTCCTCACAAACATTCGCATTTAATATATTAAGTAGGATAAACTTTGACGTCACTATGACTATTACCTCATTCATAGTCAAAAAAAAAAACACAAAAATACAACAACGACAATTTATTTAAATAAAACCACCAACTAAACTTACAACAACAGACTCAACAAACATTGCACAACCATCACGACTAGCTGCAACAACCCGGGCAACAACCCACCTCCGATGCCCTTCAACACATCATCTGTCAACTCAGTGATAGCACTTATCAATGTTGTCAACAACCCCTGCAAGTTCACCACGTTCGCTGGAGGCGTATTAGGGTTCGCCCCAATAGCATACTCCGGCAAAGATCTTAAGAAATTAACAATAGCAAGAGCTTGTGAGTACAATTTCAGCAAAGAGGTTTCCAAAGCGCCAAGGTCAACAGGGATCATGCAGCTGATGTTGGCCGGTAAGGTGTCGAAGATTGATAGGAGTGAGAGGAGAAGATTGTAGACGTTGTTCAGAAGAGGTAGGAGGATGTTCACGAGAGGGTATACCGCTGGTAGTTGCACGCTGGTTGCTGATACTGGTTGCTGTAATAAATAAAGGTTTTGGTTTTAATATAAATAAACTAGCTGTTCCACGCGGTTTCACCCACGCTGCTCAGCACCCGTTGGTCGTAGCGTGATGTTATATAGCCTATAGCCTTCCTCAAGAAATGGACTATCCAACATGAGATTAGCGCGTTCAAACAAACAAACAAACTATTCAGCTTTATAATATTAGTAAAAGTAAATAAATAAAATAAATAAATATCTTGGGACAACTCACACACGGCTATCTGATCCCAAGCTAAGCAGAGCTTGTGTTATGGTAACCAGACAACCGATATACATACTTATATAATTTATAAATACATACATATTATAGATAAATCACACCCAGACACAGAACAAACAATCATGCTCATCACACAAAGTTTGTCCTGGATGGGAATCGAACCCACGACCTCCGGCTCAGCAGTCAGGGCCACTAACCACTAGACCAACAGGCCCGTCATATTATATTGTTGGTTTTTCGTTGCTTCGTGTGTATGTAAATAGATTATAGCTTTTAGTTTATGTGTGATGATGTTAATCTGTGATTACCCAAATTTCAGTGTAATCTTTTTTATTTCTAACAAAAAAAAAAACGTTGCCTCATATTAGGAATTCCTTCTGTATTGTGGGCGCAAAAAAAATAGAGGTGTCAAGGGACACCCGGATGGTACGAAGTTCCTATAGAAATGAAAATATCTGGCTTGCTTTCTATAAGAGAGAAAGAGAGACAGACAGACAGACAGAGAAACATGCGACGCCGCACATCTTACAATAGCTTACTATAGCAAAAAGTGTCGTGACAACTTTTCGTAAGAATTTTTTCCGTCTAGCCCCCTTTCACAACGCGCGATAAGGAACGACGTTCCAAAAACTTTATAATAAAATCTGAAACATCTATTTTAAGAAGAAAGGAAAAGGGAAGAAAGAAGGCAAACCATTGACTGCTGCGCTGCGTGTCGTAAGTTCGATTCCCTATGACCTACAGATACTTGTTCCGGGTCTGACTGTTTGTGTATGTGAGTTTAAATGTTTGTAAGCGCACACACGATACAGGAGAAAATCCTAGTGTGCGGAAAAACTAAAAAAAAAAAACCCATCGGAAATAAAAAAGAGATATATCTAATAGTAAACCGGTCCACATTTCGGCAATTAAGTTTTTTTTTAAAGTTCCATATGGGAGCCCATTGCTAACAATTAGGCACAAATCCAGACTCAATGGCTACTAGTGAGAAATACCTGATGGTAAAACCCTGTATAACACTTTACCCTACCCGGGAATCGAACTTAGGACCTTATAGTTAGCAGTCGCGCTTGCGACCACTACACCATGTGAGTTTAAATGTTTGTAAACGCACCAACGATACAGGAGAAAATCCTAGTGTGTGGCAACGTTTTAAAAATGCAATATTAAAACGTAAAGGCACCTGTCGTCTTCATTTTATCAATTCTACGTGATAATATCGAGAGAAATTGAGATTTGATAATATAGATAATAATAATCTTTAACACATTATTGTATAACGATCTAACAATTTATATGAAACTAGCTTTCGCCCGCGGCTTCGCCCGCGTTAAATTTGGCGTAATACAGTTCCCTTGCGCCTTATTGATTTGTAATAGCAACGCTAAGTTTTCCCTTTTCTTCCCTCTTTCTCCCTCACATCACACTTTTTTCAAAAAAATATTAGCCTATGTCCGTCTCCTGGTTCCCAACTATCTCTGTACCAAAATTCATCACAATCGGTTTAACCATTAAAGCGTGAAGAGGTAAAAACAAACAAACTCACTTTCGCTTTTATATTATTAGTAAGGATAACTATTTGATAACAAAACATTAAACAAAGTAATAGAATTGACTGATTGTACTCCAAAATTGAAACTCATTTGTTTAAAAAAAATGGTGATCCTTTTTTACGGATTTGAAGTTTTTTAAGTTTAAATAATTCTGGGCGGAGCGAATGCATCGATTGTGTAAGGAATGATATGAAGGAGAAAGGAGTAAATGATGCCGTGACGTCTGATAGGCGAGAATGGAAGAAGAAAACGTGTTGCGCCGACCTCAAATACAATTGGACAAGGACAGGAAAGTGATGATGATGAACTCTGGCCGGAGGAGGAGTGTCAGACTTTAACCGACTAAAACCCCCATATTACTTCTTTTGCTTTTTACTTTTCGGGGACGCGGTTTCTATTTCAAACAACCCGCAACAAAATGGCGGTACAAGACAGGGATATCTTTCAGAGAACCTTTGGATGGAATGTACGAATTTTAATCGTACAAGCTCTCCGGCTTAATAATGATTGTGCAGGCTAGTACGAATAACTATTTTTTTTTAACTTTGCCCCACACTAGGAATTTCTCCTGTATCGTGGGTGCGTTTACAAACATCTAAATTCACACACACAAACACCCTATTATTTAATGTGTATGTATGTTTTTCTTACCGTGGCAAACACAGCTGCAATACACAACACAATCAACACAATCTTCGACATATTTGCTGACGAATGTTTAACCTTCCCTAAAACTAATTTACAATGTTTATTTCTAATAAAAAACAGTTTTATATACTTACAAGTTACTTCACTTATTTGTAAAACGCAAAAGATAATGAAAGGTATTCTTTATCGTTTTAATTTCACAAATAGTTACCTAATTATATAATCGAAGTAAAGGAACTTCGTTGCTACTGCAATACTTGTTTCTATGCAGAAATGACAAAGTTTTATAACCACACTAGCTTCTGCCCGCGACTTCGTCCGCGTGGCATAGTTACTTTCGGTTAACGCTAACTTAAACCCGCGTGATGAGCAAACACAACAAAAATCTCTCCCATTTCTTCCCTCTTTCTCCCTTTTTTTTTTTAAATTAGCCTATGTCCGTCTCCAGGGTTTCAACTATGCTGAACTGGACTCCTATTTGGTGCAATCTGTCTGTCTGACGACACGGTTGGCGCAGTGGCTGAGCGATCGACTGCCGCTCTGTGTGTCGCGGGTTCGATTCCCGCACGGAACAAATATTTGTGTGACCTGCAGACAGTTGTTCTGGGTCTGGCTGTTTGTGTATGTGAGTTTTAATGTTAGTAAACGCACTCACGATACAGGAAAAATTCCTAGTGTGGGGCAACGTTTTTTTAAACTAAAAAAAAATAAAGAATCTTGGGACACACACCGCCCAGTAATAGACATTTATAAATATATGTGATGTGTCTAAATGATTCCAATTGTTGGATTATGGGTCAATCTAACTTCTGTTCTGTTTTGGTAAAATTGTTAACCTATTATGATTTCCTTAATAGCTCATCAACTGGGGGTCTAAAATGGCCGCTTGCCATTTTAGACCCCAGTTGTTAGTCGCCTTTCACTCTTCCTATCCACATGACCAACATATTTTGTACTTTTGATGACGTGTGAAACAAAGGTTGATGAACTTTGAAGCAATATAATAAAAGTGACCAAATGTATTTTTGATGACAGGTCATTTGGTGAATAACCTTGGATTAAACTAGATTATACTGTGACACTCCCAAGGGTATGACCAGGGAAATAGATGAAATTACTTAATACTGGCTGCGCCCGCGGTTTCCCTCGCGTGGTGATAGAATGAAAAATATATCTTTATGAATTGTAGCCTATGTTATTCTGATGTATTTATAAAAGCGAAAGTGAGTTTGTTTGTTTGTTACGTCTTCACGTCAATGGTCCAATCGATTTTGATGAATATTGAGTACAGACATAATTGGGCCACTGGAGACGGACTTAGGGTTAAAAAAGAGGGGGGAAGGGAAGAAAAGGGGAGAGGGAGATTTTTTTTTTCGACCATCACTCTGTTTAAAGTTAGCGTTAGCCCAAAGCAACTATGCCACACGGAAGACGTCGCGGCCGTAAGCTATATTGTTGTTAAGTTTAATTAAAACCCTTCAGTAATGTTTGCATGATAGTGTATCAAACATCCATACTTCCATCCATCTATACAAATTTATGTCATGAGTCGAGCTACACGATAACTGACAAATGCTTGCACTGACTGGACAGGTCTACTCAATCTGTGTGGTGCTTTCTTAAAAAGACCATATCAGACACTATCTGCATAAGTCCTCATGTAAGTTGACCAAGATTTTAAAAGTGGTCTTTAAATGAGACTATGACCTCTGAGTTTGTTTCGGCTGTTTCTTCTCAGAGTAGTCGGATACGAAACACCTGCCTCATCTAGTTTTTAAAAAAAGACTTGTAAAAGTGTTTGTGAAAACCTATTTGCAAAATAAACATCATTTATCAAGCAAATCAACTTTTCAAACATATATTAGAGTTAGCCTCTTCTTTTTTATTTCTTGGGATGGGAAATAATCAAATAACTTCCCCCACTCTGGGCGGAGCGGGGGGGAGCGTCCGCCTTGTACTGACTAAAACCCGCGCGTGCTCCTTTCATTGCCCTTTACGTTCCGAGGCCGCGGTATCTCTTTCGAACAACCCGCAAACCCGGTCCCTAGGGTCCTGCATGTATATTCGACGTATAAGATGTAGATCAAAGTGTTAATATAAACAAACAACCAAACAGCAAATTTCAATGCAGGGGAAAGTCGTAGAAATACAAGAAACTTTATCCCTTTTTTTTTACTGAAACCATGTTCCTTCTTTTGCCATTTATGTTCCGGGGCCGCGGTATCTCTTTCGAACATCCCGTAACCCCGGCAGGCGATGGCCCTGGCAGAGGCCCCTCAGCTTTGCTGACATCTCTTATCCTGTCGTCATGCGACGGATTAACAATGTCCCTTAGCTCTCCTGCCCTTGTCATATTCTTTTTATGGTAGGCGCAACACGTTTTCTTCTTCCATTCTCCCCTATCAGACGTTACGTCATCATTCTTTCTTTTCTCCTTCATATCATTCCTTACACAATCCATCCATCTTTTCTTTGGCCTTCCTCCCGCTCTCCGCCCATCAACATATAGATCCATCACTCTTTTAGTCACATGTGCTTCGCTCAAAGTTTTGAATCCCTTCGATTTATCCAATCAATAAAGTTGTCACACAATATTGTACCGTACTCATATACAAACATGACCTACATTAATGCACTTGACCTTTTGTCCGGTTTCAATAATGCTGTGTTTGTAAACATCAAGTGAAATTTAAGTTATTGGAATTTGGCTGAGTAAGTACTTGAAATAAAAACGCTGTCGAATGCGAAGTTTTGTTAGGTAAGCAATTTAATACTTACCTACTTTGACATAACGATAATAATGTAAAAAATTACACTTCAGGTAATTTATTTGTGCAAACGAGAGAACGTGGAACTAAAATTGCCGACACGGATCGACTGCCGCGCTGCATGTCGCGAGTTCGATACCCGCATGAAACAAATATTTGTATGGCCTATAGATACTTAGCTGTTCCGGTTCTGGCTGTTTGTGTATGTGAGTTTAAATGTTTGTAAATGCACCCACGGTACAGGTGAAATTCCTAGTGTGAAGCAAAGTTTTTAAAAAAAAGGGTTGTTCGAAAGAGATACCGCGGCCCCAGAACGTAAAGGCAACAGAAGGAATATGGGTGGGTTTTAGCCAGTAAAAGTCTGATACTCCCTTCCACTCCGCCAAGAGCGGGGGAAGTTTATTGTAGATTTCCCACCCCTAAAAATAAGTTCCTTCATCTCGGGAACACGTAAAGGTATCGAGTTAAAATAAAAACCATTTACTCAAGTCTATGGGTCCCTTATGGAGCTAATATTAACCCTCTAAATCTAACCTATCAAAAGATATGGCTGTTTATATTGCATTTTTAAGCTACTGCATATAGCTGCTATCATCGCGGGCCTTGAGCGTGGAGACCAAATCCAGAAATTTCGTAACGAAAAAACCTAACACTTTCATTACGAATACGGTCAGTTATTTCAATCAAGGTTTTAATGTTCTATTAGCGTGTTTGGTAAAGAATCGGATATTCAATCGACATTACGCTGGATCAAACCCAAGGTTTTTTTCTTTTTGCGACTTTTCATTGGGAGTACTTTCTAAATATTATATTCAGATTTTTATTTCAATTATTGCATACTTTTTTTTTATTTATTGCATTAAGTTGATAAAAATGCTATGCACTAGCTTTACCGCGGCAGTCCCCGAGTGCCACATGTATTTTTTTTTGTGTTTCCTTTTGAAGTACAAAGCCCTAAAAATTAAGTCCGAATTAAAAATAAATAAATAAATATCTTGGGACAACTCACACACGACTATCTGATCCCAAGCTAAGCAGAGCTTGTGTTATGGTAACCAGACAACTGATATACATACTTATTTAATTTATAAATACATACATATTATAGATTAATCACACCCAGAGACAGAACAAACAATCATGCTCATCACATAAAGTTTGTCCTGGGTGGGAATCGAACCCACGACCTCCGGCTCAGCAGTCAGGGCCACTAACCACTAGACCAACAGGCCCGTCAAATGCTATTCTTTACCTTTTTCTAGCGATCAACAAACTTCCTGGTACAAGTTTAGTAGGGGAGGTTTGAGTAATTTATCATTATAAGTCTCTAGGCGCTCGCCCGTCTCCAGGAATTATTCAAGGATTTTTTGTGATCTCTTGTGAGAGGACCCGACTCCCGAGTATCTACCATTTTTCATCTCAAACACGTGTCAAAATTAATGAAATATTTTTTAGTTCGTAATAATATCATGCTTGTTTCCCCAAAGAGGAAAGCAGAGGTGTGTATTTATATAAATACAGTACGGCCAACGAGAAGCGATACAAAAAGTCATTAACCTAAAGAACAACTGTGGCGTTGACAATCCAATATTTAGCTCTTTCCATCTTGTGCCTTTGTCGTAATGTCTCGTTCTCCCGGAAAAAACATGACAACGTTAAGACGGGTTCGTCAACATTCGGGCGGCCATTTTAGATGGGGTTTTAGCATGGGTTTTGTTTACATTTGGTATCGCTTCTCGTTGGCCGTACTGTAGTCAATTTTTGACTTGGAATATCTGTATTGGCAGACGTTTATTCATTTTTTAGGGGAATGAGAAACGGGCCTGTTTACGGTGAGCAATGGGTAGCTCACAGTTCGTCCATCTATCTATGGACGGCGCGTTAGTGTTCGAACGACTGTCTATCTGACCTCCATAACCCAGTTAGTACTGGGTAATACGATACCCCTTGGTAATACTGGTTGTCAACTTTCGGAACACTGCCTACCTGTAACGACTGTCAAAAAACTACAAATGGCAGCCGGGACCAACAGCTTAACGTACTTTCCGAGGCACAGAGGAAACTCGGTATGTAACAGGTGGTCACCCATCCACAGACCAACCTAGGCAAGCGCGGCTTAACCTAAAGATCGACCCGAGTAGCTATTATTTGGCCACGAGCTTCTCTAATTGTTGTCTGTGTCTATTATTTGGATAAATAAACTATTTTATTATTATTATTATGATGCAGCTGATAGGGTAGCAGCCTGTTGCAAGCTCACTCGCTTGCCATATGTCATAACATTATTTTATTATCGTTGCACATAAATAATCAAAGGAATCCGATTTAATTACTAAACGAATTATGTAAAAACAATTGCACATAACCTCATTTAAAGATAACAGGTGCATTTATAAAGACTTAACATGGAAACTATAATTATAGACAAATATAATTCAAATTTAGAATAAGTGCTGACGTTAAACATGCGTCCTTCTATTGTTGTCTTTGGTTTATCTGTGGCTGTACTGGTTAGTATACTTACTTTTTAAATTGAAACTTTTATTATATGGTTTCAAACTTTTTCGTCTATGTGTTGCATTTCGCGTAACGGTTAGCCCCGGAGTAGGGACGTCAAAATATCTGTAATGTGAAAATAGTTTCACTTTTACCGTATTTTTTTTTAACTATATAACTATAAATTTTAGCTTATATTGAGAGATACGTAAAAAAACTTCTTAGGAGTTTTTTATCCGGCAGATTGTTTTTGGCATTTTGTGCTTCATAAAAATATAATCAGAGCCATCAGCAATTATATAAGAGTATCATATTCTTAAACGTGCTTATATAATAAAAAACGATGTATCAATGTTTCTTATCAAAAATAGAGATTACGTGGACTGCATCCAATCCGAGTACGAGAAATGACGTTCTATGAATCTAAAATGGCCGCTTAAGCAAAATCAAAATAGATTTTTTATAAGGTGGGAAATCATCAAATAACTTCCCCGCTCTGGGCGGAGCGGGGGGGACGTATCAGACTTTTACTGATTTAAACCCACCCATGTTCCTTCTATTGCCATTTACGTTTCGGGGCCGCGGTATGTCTTTCGAACGACCCGCAACCCCGGCAGGCGGAGGCTCTGGCAAATCCCTCTGCTTTGCTGGCATCTCTTTAAGGAGTGCGTGAAACACAAACGCCATCGATGGCCTGTCGTCAAAAGACGGACGGACGGTGAGCTACCCAATGCTCACCGTTCACAGGCCCGCATCTACGGTGGCCGGGAGAGATCCCGCGGTGGCTGGGTGGGTTTGAGGTTCTCTCCCTCAAACGCCCGGTCACCTCCTTCACTAGCTTCCCATTCCCTCTCGCTCCGGACCATGGACTGAACCAAGGCCAGACGCGAGAGATCGTCGCCGCCGATCGTCTCTACGAGCCCAAGCTGGATCATAATGGTTTAATAATATGAATTACGTAAAAATTCTTAAAATAACCACTGACGCAATTAATATTGTGGATTCTCACTTTGTGAGCATTTTACGAATTGTAACGTTATTCATATTATTAACCTGCTACCCTACCATGACGTCTTAAAGCAGAACTTATTCCACTGAGGGAAAGAGACAGAGCTATACAGGGTGTCTAGCACCATCTCTTTCTTGCACAGGAATAAGAACTGCTATAAGATGTCATGGTAACCCTACTGTTATGATCCTCCTTAAGCAGCCATTTTGGAATCCCTGGTTACTCAAATCTCAATCGTCCGAAGTTAGAAGTTTTGGTCAGCACCATTATTCCCAAATGATTTTTGTATGTTTGAAGTATTTCTGGGTTGTGGAGGTCAGATAGGCAGTCCCTACATGTAAAATATCATTCAGCTAAATCCGGTAAGACTGGACGCCGACCCAAACATGGTTGGGTAAAGGCTAGGCAGATGTTAACAGTATGTTTAATCGAATCTTTTCTGGAATTTGAATCGGATATCGAAATACTCCATCTCTATCTTCATTGGCCGTCTGTCTGTCTGTCAAGGCCCCAAACTGGAAAACGAGTGGATGTATTGAGTTGAAATTAAAACCATATATGCAAATATGTCATTCCTTGGAGCTGTAAAAAACTCAAGTTCCCGAAGTTTTGCAGTCAAAAGATATGGCTGTTTATGTCGCCAGGAACTCCCATTTGGCTGGTTTATTCTATTCTAACGTGCTTCTTTTGTTTTTTTTTTCAGATCGGCCAAACCCACGCAATGATCCCAGCTTATTCAGTCTCCGCTCTCCGTCTGGCTTTCGACGAGATTTCCACCGTTTTACCAATAGCAAACCAACTCGCTTGTCTCCTCTTGCCATTCTTGATTAACTTGATCAACAATCTGAACAATTTGTCCAATATTGTCCAGAATTTGACACCAGCCTTGCTACCTTACTTTGGGTGTACGTTGCCTTTGTTATACGCCACGTTGACAGATTTGGCATCTGTGCTTTTCTTGTACATCAGTGTATTAATCTCTCTATTTAGATCCAATGTGTTGGCAGCCCCTGGTTTACTTTTAGGATTGGTAGCTCAAATACTGAACTTGGTGCTCACTTTGTTGAGTGGCTTGACTGATGGCACCGGGTTGTTGAGCAGTCTCATCAAGTTGATCACCAGTATTGTTGTTGAGTTGGAGAAGTTGTTGGTTTAGTTTATTATGTAGTTGTTGTTGTTGAATAAATGTTTTGAAATTTATGTGTGTTATTTTTCATTTTGTTGTTGTTTTTTTTAAGTTTTTATTTAATTTGCCTTGTGCATTATTTTGTATAGTATAAGATTAAGGCCAGAGTAACGATGAATGGACTGTGTGCAGGGTTGAAGGCAAGTATGGCAAGAAAGGAGGTGCGTAATGATATGACGAGGGGTCATACAAATATTTTTTCCGTGTAGGGGTCGAACCCGGGACACGCAGCGCAGTAGTCGATCACTCAGCCACTGCGCCAACCGTGCTCTCAACACTAAATTGAAGACTTGCTTAGCCATTTGTAAACTTTTTTTGACCCCCTCCACAGAATAAGAACCCACCCTACAAAGAAAAAGAAGGGGGTGGAGGGTCAGTTAATTCAGGACACTAAATGCAGACAAGGCAGCTCGTCCCCGAAAGCGTTAAGTTACTTAGTGTGAGCTACCTAAGTACCTTCACTTAGAAACACTGAATATTGTATGAGAACTCGACGGGGCGCTAACAACTTAGTAAATAAAAGATTGAAAAACTTGGACTAACACTTAAGGAATATTTAGGTTGGTAGCTTACAACCTAATGTGTTGAATTTGGATTTTAAATTATAGGTTTGTACATAAATGTGTACATAAACTCAAGGCTTTTTTCCTAAGTATGGTGGGAGGCAGAAATCACAGAACGCCCCCTGATACGATCCCTTTTTGTTACGAATAGGAAATCATCAAATAACTTTCCCTTCCCCTCTGGGTAGAGTAGGGGATGTGTCAGCCTTGTATTGACTAAAGCCCACCCATGTTCCTCCTTTTGTCCTTTATGTTCCGGGGCCATAGGATCTCTTAAACCTCTCTTGTCCCTGAAAACGGACATAAGCTATTTTTTTAAGTGAAAAAGGAAAAAAGGAGAGAGGAGAAAAAGGGAAGAGAAAGGAAACTCACATTTATTATTAACTAGCTTTTAGCGGACAAGGCCGCGGGCGTTAGATAGAGAGAAATGTTGACAATAATCAAAGTCAAACATTTATTTGACACATAAATATGTTTACAAACGTTCGTATAATATGTAACAGTTACTTAAATTTTAATCATAACATAAAGACATGATATTTATTTAATTACAAGCTTTTAACCACGGTTTCGCACGCGTTTAATATCATACTCTAATTTAATAATAATATTTGTACTTCCTTACTAATTATAAATGCGAAAGTGAGTTTGTTTGTTTGTTTGTTACCTCTTCACGCTTTATTGGCTCCATGAATTTTGGTACAGAGATAGTTGTAAACCAGGAGACAAACATAGGCTATTTAAAAAAAAGTGGGATATGAGGGAGAAAGAGGGGAGAAAAGGTAAAAGTTAGCATTGCTATTACAATAAATAAGGTGCAAGGGCAAAAACTACAGGTAGCAGGTACTTGTAAATCAATAAAAGGGGAACTGTGTTAGCCTGAATTTAACGCGAGCGAAGCCGAGGGCAAAAGCTAATAATAAAATAAATTTAGTCATCGTCCTTTATCTGGTTGGAACAGCTATTTCCTTCTAAATGATGAAGGGAATTGATAGCCCTGTTAACGCCCCCGTGTTTGCTTAATGTGTCTGTTACGAGATGACCATAGATCTTTATTTCTACCTAGAACTGTTTAATATGACGTCACAGCACCAGATAGAGTGCTTCTAGATGTAACGTGACTTCATAATGGGTCGTGAAGGTTTTATGAAGTAATTACAAACTACATTATCTTATTATGACTAACATTTAGCTTTAAAATTATACACTAAGGCCAACTAGCAGCGATACGAAAAGTCATTAACCTAAAGAACAACTGTGGCGTTGACAATATAATATTTAGCTCTTTCCATCTTGTGCCTTTGTCGTAATGTCTCGTTCTCCCGGCAAAAACGTGTTCGCCAACATTCGGGCGGCCATTTTAGATGGGGTTTTAGCATGGATTTTGTTTACATTTGGTATCGCTTCTCGTTGGCCGTACTGTACTAACTTATGTCTGCGGCTTTGTCTGCATAGTTTGGTAACTGTCACACGGGATCGTACTAGCGGGAAAAAAAGTATTAAAGGTTATAAATTATCTGAGTTACGAATTTCATCTAAATCCTTTCAGCAGTTTTTGCGTGAAAGAGTAACAATCATCCATCCTCACAAACTATAGCATTAATCTAATCTTCTAATATATAAAAATTTCGTGTAGCGGTGTTTGTTACCAAATTCCTCCGAAACGGCTGGACCGATTTGTATGAAATTTTGTATGCATATTGGGTTGGAATCGACCATCATCTATTTTTGGTGTCCTTAAGTGATAAGGGTGGCCCTCTCCAGAAGAGAAGCAGAGCAGTGGGTGAAACCGCATTAATAGTTATAGGAAAACCTTAAAAAGTATTGTATTGATTGATTGACTGAATAAATGATTTATATAATTTTGATTTTACCACAAATAGTTAAATAAATAAATTTTCAGTTGACGTTCGTCGGTTTTTAAGGAAAAATCAACCACTACATGACAAGCCTGGGTCACTATACCCATATCTATTTGCTGACTGTACATAGAAAAAACAGCCAAGAACGAGTCAGACTCACCCACCGGAGGTTCCGTACAAAACATGTGACAAAAACAGCTATTTCTTTTGACTGCGTAGACTTAGAAGGTTAATTATTTCACAGCACAAAGGAACCACACAGGAGCTCGTGGCTAATTAATAGCAGTCGCTCGGGTCGATCTTTAGGTTAAGCAGCGCTTGCCGAGGTTGGTCTGTGGATGGGTGACCACCCGTTACATACCGAGTTTTCTCCGTGCCTCGGAGAGCACGTTAAGTCGTTGGTCCCGGCTGTCATTTGTAGATCTTTGACAGTCGTTACAGGTAGTCAGTGTCAGTCAAGTAGTCTTACCAAGGCGTATCGCATTACCCAGTACTAACTGGGTTGTGGAGGTCAGATAGGCAGTCGCTCCATGTAAAATACTGATATTCAGCTGCATCCGGTTAGACTGGAAGCCGACCCCAAAATAGTTTTATTTTTATTTTATTTTATTAGGGAGAACAAACAATTGTACATTTTGTCTTACATCTAAGTATACAATAAAGTGGATTAACGTACAATCAACAACGTCTCCACATATTACCATAAGTATTAATTTACTTACATACAGTATGGAAGAAAGGTAGGGCTTATTTTAATATTATACATAATTATTTGGTTTTAAGTGCATTAACTAATTCTTTTTTAAATACTTTATGAGCTAACGTAAATATGTCTATGTCAACAAAATGTTGGTTATATATTTTGGGTAATCTGTGCAGAGGCGCCCGTTCACCCGCATTTGTACGACTAGAGGTCGTAGCAAAGAACGGATAAGCGCGCGCCTCCCGCCTTATTACAGTTCTGGGCACTATATAAAATATATTATTCACAAGTTCAGGGCAATCAAACTTGTTGTGTATCAGTCCACGGAGCATCATGGTTTGGAGTAACAGACGCCTTGAATGTAGTGTTAGTAGCTTAAATTTCTGCAACGACTCCTCATACGGCAGACGCTCCAAGTGACATTTAAACTGCATTGTTTTCAAGAACTTACGCTGAATTTTTTCTAATGCTTGATCATATTTTGCATAGTAGGGATCCCATATCATACACGCATACTCTACTTGCGGTCGTAATAGAAAGTTGAAAAGATGTAGATATGTGACTGGGCGTTTGAAATCTGATGACGATCTCATAACAAAATTGTACATTTTGAAAGCTTTAGCTATAATCTTTTCAATGTGTAAATTAAGGTGAAGTTTACAATCCAAAAGTACACCCAGATCACAAAGTACACACATAGTTGGGAAAAGGCTAGGCAGATGCAAGGAACCACATAACCGAATTGTCATCTTTTCTCTACGTTTTATAAGTGCCCATGTAGGCCTATGTGAAATAAATTTATTTTGATTTTGATTCTTTTTAGGTACAGATCCCTAAAATAATAATAGAACAATCTAGTGTTACGACATAGGTGATTAAGAAATAAATCGAATAGTGAGAAACTGATAAGACTTCCGTGCCTAATCGAGAAGACTTATCGATCTTGACATCTGTAATCGAAAACATTATCATTCGATTCTTTTTAATATAAATACAATTTTGAATTACGTGCACGTATTTGAATATGAAATTTTGTCATGAATAGTGAACTTTTTAGACGTCATTTATCTGAAAAATAAGTGTTTTCATGTCCGTCTCGAATTCTTCTGAATAATGACTATTAGAGAAGATGATTTTAAGAATTGTTTTATTTCTGTCATGCGGATTGTTGGTATGTATTTTGTTTGTATTATTAACACGTTATTATTATCTACATATTTATTACGAAAAAAGCGGTATCATTAATTTAAAACATTCGAATTTCGTCTGTCGTAAATATTATCCTCAATATCTGAAGCCCTTTTTTTGTGGTGGGAAATCACCAAATGACTTCCCCCGCTCTGGGTGGAGCGGGGGGTAGTGTCAGACTTTTACCGACTAAAACCCACCCATGTTCCTTCTATTGCCCTTTATGTTCCGGGGCCGCGGTATGTATTTCGTACAACCCGTAACCCCGGCAGGCTCTCCTCCGATATCTGAGGCCTTAGCCCTATCTAATTTGACGGGCCTCTAGGTCTAGTGGTTAGTGGCCCTGACTGCTGAGCCGGAGGTCGTGGGTTCGATTCCCACCCAAGACAAATTTGTGTGATGAGCATGGTTGTTTGTTCAGTGTCTGGGTGTGATTTATCTATAATATGTATGTATTTATAAATTATATAAGTACGTATATCTGTTGTCTGGTTACCATAACACAAGCTCTGCTCAGCTTGGGATCAGATAGGCGTGTGTGAGCAGCTGTCCCAAGATATTATTATTTATTTATTAATTGTTGTAACTAAATACGTCAATTTCAAAATTAAATACTTGTATGGCAACAAAAATCGTGTCACGAGAATTTTATATAGATGACTATCTTCCGCCTACGACTTCATTCGCGTGGCATAGTCACTTTGGGCTAATGCTAACTTAAACCCGCAAAAAATATATCTTTCTCTCCCCTTTTCTTCTCTATTTCTCCCCATTATCTCACTTTTTTTTACGTTTAGCCTAAGTCCTTCTCCAGGGTCCCAACTATCTCTGTATCAAAATTCATCAAAATCTCTTGCGCCATTTAGAAAAGTTGCGCCATTTATAATATTACTAGCTGTTCCTTGCGGTTTCACCCACGCTGCTCAGCACCTGTTGGTCGTAGCGTGATGTTATATAGCCTATAGCCTTCCTCAAGAAATGGACTATCCAACACTAAAAAAATTTTCCAATTCCAACCAGTAGTCCCTGAGATTAGCGCGTTCAAACAAACAAACAATCTCTTCAGTTTTATAATATTAGTATAGATAATAAGTAATGTTGAGTTGTTATTGAATAGAATTTATAACAAACGGGGATACGTTATCTTCTCAAATATAAGTATACATTTGGAATAATCAATCACCCTTTCATTCCAGGTATCGTCCAACAACGGATATCCGATAATACCTGCTCAAACATATCCTGTGTACCAACAGAATGGGTACGCGAATCCCCCAGCTAACCAGCCAAGCGATATTGCATCCTATCTGCAAGGCTTGATGGTGCAAAATCAATCACCGCCTCTTAACTTATCACCTTCTAATATAAGGCAGATTTTATTGAATAGAATATTATCGAATCAGCAAATGCAATCAAATTTCGACCAAAACCCAGGAGGATACGGTTCGAATTTTGTTGAATTGGCTGACAATGCCTTTGTACCGAATGCTGTAAACAGTTATTTTGTAGCTCCTATGGTAAATGAGTACGTAAATAATCAACCGATGCGAGCAAACCAGGAGGATAAAACAGTGGAAATTAAAACAGAAGAAAAAAGTAAGAAGACTAAGAGAAGAAAATCAAAATCTAGAAGGAAGCAAGAAGAGTCTAGGAAAAATCATAGTAGTAATGACAAAGATAATGACTTACAGGATACTGGTACAGAAACCAGTAAAAAGACGAAAAAACGATCTCGAAAACCGAAAAAGGAAGCTCTATCTATAGAAAACCACAAGAAAAATAGTGGCAGTGAAACTCACAATAAAACTACAAAGAAAAAACGTAAACATAAAGAAAATAATCCTCTTGATGACGAGATTGAAATCACCAATACTAAACCAAAAAAACGTCGCAAGAAAAAACCAAAATCAAGCAAAGAAAAAACAGAGAAAATCGTTTCAGAACAACCCACTACTCTTAAATCAACTCAAATACAAGAAGGTATAAACGTGGCTCATTTTAACGAAGGAATTGTCGAAGAGAATAGAATTCCAAGAAACCTAATACCTGAAGGTACTGATTTATTTAAATCAATTCCTAATCTTCCTGGAAATTTTGCTAACGGTTTTAATTTCAATGGAATGTCGCAATTTAATAATAATCCTGCTATGAATAATTTCTTTGCAAACTATGAAAATATATACAAAACTATGATGGCTAAAAATAAAGGGACAAATGAACAGAGAGAAATTAAAGGACGAAGACCGCAGAAAAGTAGGAATAATAGTAAAAAAAATGTAGAAGTGAGAATAAGAAATTCTACTGCAACTGACACTACTGTTACAAAACGTCCTAAGCCAGTAGTTACAACAAAAGTAAATGTAGTTACTACTGAAAAAACTATATTCAATAAAGAAAACATCCGTACAAATGTCGATCCAATTCCAAATATAGAAAGTCTAAAATCTGATAATAAACAAACTGAGGTGAAAGAAATTTCACATGAAAGTGATAATGAAGAAGTCAACGATATGGAATCCAACAAAGATATAGACCCTAGCTATGGGTTTATAGATGACTACTACCCACAGTTTACAGACAGTGCAGCTTATACCGCGAATAATAGAGAAGTATACGTCAAAAACTTAGGCGACACTAAATACTACTACGCAGTGGATAAAAAAAATCCTGAGATTATAAACAGAATGCGATTCGAAGCATTTGGACTTCCTGAACGTATAGTAAAAGACTACGAAGCGAATAAAAAATATCATGATGCTGAAAAAGAAGGTAAAGAGAACACTTCCAAAACTTATAACAAGGAAATTAAAGAAGATGTTATACAGTTTCGCAGTCCACCGCAATTAGAAATGCCTGATTTCCAAACTAGGAAAGTTGAAAGGAGTGAAATTAATCCAGATTCTAACTACTATTTTGATGAAAATGACGACTACGATGCAAGATTTTTAGGAGATAAAGCATCCATCTATTCTGAAGCAAAAATCCCACACCATGCAGAAAACAAAGGGAATAGTAAAATGAAACTTAAAGAAAAACGTAAAGATGTAGAAACAGTATTCGCTAAATCTAAAGTAGTGAACTATGGTCCAGTTTATATCCCAGAAGCAGATTCTGCTTCTGTGACAACAAGCTGTCAAGATTTGACAGATGACAGTTCTTTTCAAGATGGCGGCACTGCCTATGTTCTGGCAACGTCATTGGATTACCCAGAATCGTTTTGGTAGTGTAGAACTTGGATGATAAATTGAGAATATAATATGGGAAGCGTTGTGACTCACAATTATTTAGTTCTAAGTTATTTATTGCAGTAAACTTTAATAGTTAAGTAAATAAAATAACTTGTTAAAACTTTCTTTCTTTTTTTTATATTGAGTTTTAAGCGCATGTTTACGCCGTTTGTTGAATAAAACTCGGGTACAAGTTTTATGATAATACTAGCTTTTGCCCGCGGCTTCGCTTGCGTTAAATTTGAGGTAAACCTGCTACTTGCATTTTTTGCCCTTGCGCCTTATTGATTTGTAATAGCAAAGCTAAGTTTTCCTTTTACTTCCCTCTTTCTCCCTCATATCCCACTTTAAAAAAATTAGCCTATGTCGACGGACATAGGCAAAGTTTTTAACTAGGCACTAGGAGACGTCCTGATTCCCAACTATCTCTGTACCAAAAGCCATCAAAATTGGTTTAGCCATGTCGGCGTGAAGAGGTAAAAAACAAACAAACAAACTCATTTTCGCTTTTATAATATTAGTAAGGATTATTTATTTTTGAAAGTAATCAATCATCAATTTTATTTTAGCTATATTCAACTAGACATTGACTTTCAACAAAAGCTCATTCAGGACCTTTGAAGCCACAAAACTATATACAAACATACTCATCAAACATGTACCTTTAAAATTATTTCTGAGAATTCTGTCTGACCTTGTAAAATCTAATCTAACCTTTATAATTTACTAGCCTTTGCCCGCGGCTTCGCTCGCGTTAAATTCGTGGTAACACAGTTCCCCTTGCGCCTTATTGATTTGTAATAGCAACGCTAAGTTTTCCCTTTCCTTCCCTCTTTCTCCCTCACATCCCACTTTAAAAAAAAAACAAGCTCACTTTCGCTTTTATAATATTAGTAAGGATGAACTAAATTCACATTTTTTGTCTGTTTGCATTCCCACAGAATTCTTCACAATCACGCCACGAATTTTGATGCGGTTTTCACCATCATTAAGAGAATTTATTCCTGAAGGTTTTGTTAGCATATCTATACTATAATATTATAAAGCTGAAGAGTTTGTTGGTTTGTTTGTTTGAACGCGCTAATCTCAGAGACTACTAGTTGGAATTGAAAAATTATTTTAGTGTTGGATAGTCCATTTCTTGAGGAAGGCTATAGGCTATATAACATCACGCTACGACCAACAGGTGCTGAGCAGCGTGGGTGAAACCGCGTGGAACAGCTAGTTAATAAATATACCAGCTCAGAGCGAGTCAAACGTCGGACAACGAGGGTTCCGTTTAAACTTGCGATAAAAACAGATACATTTTATGACTGCGAAGACTTAGAGGGTTGATTTTTTTTTAACTTGAAGGGATCACAGACTTGAGTAAATGGTTTTAATTTCAACTTGATACCTTCACGCGTTCCCGAGATAAATGATCTTGATAGACAGGTAGATGGATAGACAGACAGACAACAAAGTGATCCAATTTTGACGGGCCTGTTGGTCTAGTGGTTATAAGTGGCCCTGACGTGGGTTCCATTCCCACCCAGGACAAACTTTGTGTGATGAGCATGATTGTTTGTTCTGTGTCTGGGTGTGATTTATCTATAAAATGTATGTATTTATAAATTATATAAGTATGTATATCAGTTGTCTGGTTACCATAACACAAGCTCTGCTTAGCTTGGGATCAGATAGTCGTGTGTGAGTTGTCCCAAGATATTTATTTAATTCATTAGGGTTCCTTTTTTTCCTTTTGAGGTACGGGGACTATAAAACCTTCGAAAATTTTAAGAACAAAAT
This sequence comes from Ochropleura leucogaster, assembly GCA_958449745.1. Taxonomy (NCBI): domain Eukaryota; kingdom Metazoa; phylum Arthropoda; class Insecta; order Lepidoptera; family Noctuidae; genus Ochropleura; species Ochropleura leucogaster. The sequence continues at coordinate 2,741,331 of OY288227.1, forward strand.
GAAGCAGGGTCAAGTCGCTAGCGAACAAAATTTAGCGAATATGTCTAACCACTAACCATAAGTCAAATAGTTTGCTTGTAGTCCATACGTATTCTTGATTGCTTAGAATTTATTATTTATTTAGGATCTGCTAGACTGTTATTCAGAAGTGCTAATATGCTGTCGAATCCATTTTCTTGGCAATTGTTAAATTTAGTACATTTTGATTCAAATGACGAAACTTTGTTATTGCTTCCGAGCGCGCTTTTTGCGCCCGAACCGCTGGGCGAGGGTGTTATTGAGCCGAGAAATTAAATAACAGAACAAATAGTACTGTTATCATTAATCAATATGAAACTACTAGCTTTTGCCCGCGGCTACGCTCGCGATATAGATTTTTTTGTAAACTTGAAGCGTTTTTCTCGATTTTTAACATATCATAAAAATTCAGATGCGATATTTGTAAAAAAAACCTTGGGTAGAAATTGCTATGTATTACAGATACATAACAATTTCTTGACTCGTCGAACTCTATAATCTATGGACCACTATTTACACCACACCCTGTATACTTCGTTCGCTTTGTTCGCGAGAATTTCATGGCTAAATAATAGCAGCCGCTCGGGTCAATCTTCAGGTTAAGCTGTGCTTGCCTAGGTTGGTCTGTAGATGGGTGACCACCTGTGGCATACCGAGTTTCCTCTGCGACCCGAAAAGTACGTTAAGCTGTTGGTGTTGGCTGCCATTTGTAGATTTAAAAAAAAAACCCACGCTAGGAATTTCTCCAGTATTGTGAGTGCGTTTACAAACATTTAAACTCACATACACAAACAGCCAGACCGGAAACAACTACCTGTAGGTCATAAAAATATTTGTTCCGTGCGGGGATCGAACCCGCGACACAGCGCAGCAGTCGATCGCTCAACCTCTGCGCTAACCGTACCGTCTTTGACAGTTGTAACAAGTCAATGTCCCGAATGGGTTGTGGAGGCCAGATAGGCGCAGACACTGGATGTGAATACTTGCATTTACCTGCATCCAGTTAGACTGAAAAGGCTAGCCAGTCGAGCTTCGTTTTTTTCACATTCATAAATTGCGAATAATTAATAACTATATCGATGATTTTATTTTCAACAAATAAAACAATAAAAAAATGTTAACTACTCAATTTTATTTATTTACATATTTCAACTTATCTTCTCTATGTCTTAAATATTTTTTTTTTTACATAGATCTGCTCAGCTGAAGCGCTTTCATTGCGTTACGTTTTAAACAAGGACTTGTACAGTAATACCGGTTATGTGTGCAGATCTGGTAGCGATGCTTGTCAAGAAAAAATGCATCTATACAATGTGTCCGGTCATGGATTAGCGATATTCTTGATACTTATGTAACGAGAGTTTTATTATACAATTACGATACACACTTGGGTCTAATACACTTCTCCGCTTTTTGGCGTCCATTTTGAGATATTCTCTATGCGTGTACAAAAAATAATCATATCTCTCAAAGTGTTGGTCTTACTGAGACGACTATAGGTTTATTCAGAGGGCAACAATATTGTCTGTCGTTTAAATTAAGAAATGATGAGCTTACTGTAGTATTTTCGTAACTTTAGAAAACAAATATAAAGTCCAAAAACATATCAACGAAAGTTTTATAAACTTTTGGAACGAAGTTCCTTATCGCGCGTTGTGAAAGGGGGCTAGACGGAAAAAATTCTTACGAAAAGTTGTCACGACACTTTTTGCTATAGTAAGCTACTGTGAGCTGTGCGGCGTCGCATGTTTCTCTGTCTGTCTGTCTGTCTGTCTCTCTCTCTCTCTTATAGAAAGCAAGCCAGATGTTTTCATTTCTATAGGAACATCGTTCCATCCGGGTGTCCCTTGACACCTCAAAATTTTTTTATGACAAAATAATGGTAGCTTTTTTAAGTCAAAATATTTGAGTACTAGAATATTTGTTATATATCGCTAGTCAATGACCGGACACATTATATATCAAACTTTGTGTATTTTAGTTCTGTGTTCGCTTGCACAATTAAGTTTACAATGGTTTACGTCAGTCCAATACACTTATCACTATTGCACTATCGTTTTCGCTGAACATCAAGTTAAAGCTAGAGATGCCACGAATAGTAAATTGGCCGAATACCGAATATTCGGCAACACTGTTGGCCGAAACGCCGAATATTCGGCGCGAAGTACATGCTTGGTGGGGGCGCGTTAGCTGGAATAAAACAAGTAACAAACTGTTCTTCTCGTTACGTTCGCGCTGAAAAATGCTGAAAAGCTCGTTTTTATCCATCACAACTTACCACTGATTAATTTTAACAACTAAGATGTTGTAATTTGAAATAAATGCATTATTTTGAGTAAAATAACGTGTCTTTTTTTACAAGATTTGCTATTCGGTATTCGGCCGAATAATACGTTCTATTCGGCCGAATACCGAATAGTCACCGAATATTCGTGGCGTCTCTAGTTAAAGCCCACCAATATTACTACCATTTATCAAACTATCAAATATCTTAGCTTATAGATAACAAGGCCAAGAATGTGTCTAAGTCATCCCACTCAGAATTATCATCATTGTTTAATAAATCAGTGAGTAACATCATTTCTATTAGTTTCTCCATATCATCATCAGTTTTAGATGAACTTACTTTGTAAACAGGAGCTTCCATAAATGGTGATGAAGGCAAGGTTGGTGTTGGTAAATATGATGGACAATTTTTAGATGAACTTACTTTGTAAACAGGAGTTTCCATTAATGGTGATGAAGGCAAGGCTGGTGTTGGTAAATACGATGGACAAAGTGGCGGTGATGAATGGGTTATTGGAGGTGTTGGTGGTAGTGTACTAACTGCATGTTGTGGCATAGTAATGGATAATGACTGAGTAGAAGCCATTTCGTATTCTGGTTGAAAAGATGCATCGAATGATGATATAGTAGGAACGTCAATAGTTGGGGGATCAAGATTTGATGAAATTATAATAGGTGATATTGGTTTAATGGTCACTGTTGATGGTGAAACTGGTAATGTTTGTTTAAGTAAAAACTCAGGAAAATCACAAGGACTAGATTGCATTGTTGTATAGGTAGGTATTTGGGGTATATTTTGAAGGGCGGGGTTTAAATAAGACTGATATGAAGATATAATATTCTTAGCTAAATTTGAAACTACATCGTTAATAGAAGATACTATTTTTGACGTAGTTTGTGCAATTGATGATGAAATAGGAGAAGCAGCTTGTGGTACTCTAGAAGAACAACCGGTAAATGGATATGAAGTAGACGATCCAGCAGAAATTGTGGGTATTGATTCACATGGAATTTTAGGAGCACATACTGGTTGACGAACACATTTTCGAGTAAACAAAGGATGTTGGTAAGATGTTAATTTAGGTGCAAACAGACCAGAAAGATTTATTTGCTTCAACCAAGGTACACTTCCAGAATCTCCACACTGACTATTTCTACAATTATCAATACTTGTATCCAATCTTCCTATAGTTTCTACACAAGCACCTACAATTGGAATGACATTTAGTTTATCAATATTTTGCGAACAATCAAAATTATTTCTCTTGTTTGACAGCAAATCAAGTACTGGAGACGATGGCGAAGTTGGAATCAAAGATGGAGCAGGAGAATAGTTATAGTTTGATGGTGACCCAAATACCGGAGGCTTAATTTTTATCGTAGAACAAGGATTCAAATTAAAACATTGCACTGTGTCAGCCAAAGTATTTGGCAAAGAACTTAGTAAAAACTTTGGATCTCGCTGATCTCTTAAATCATCTGAAGATATTAAGGGATCAGCTCGTTTATATCCAGATTCAAAAGACACTGAAGGTAATCCAGCATTGGCTTCTAAAGATGATCTTAGATTATTAACAGCTGTATTTTGTGCTGAAAACACGGAATTTGTTGATAAAGGTACATTCGAAGATGTTTTTGGTAGCTGTATCGGTTCAATTGATTTTGGTGGAAATGGGTTTAAATATGGTGACGAGTTAGGTTTATTTCTGCAAGGATTAAATGAATTTAGATTAGTGTCACAGTGTAACAAATTAGGGGAACTAGATTCTCTTGGGAATTTAAAGTGTTCAGCTCTCTTATGAGAAATGGGTCTAAAAGTTATGGGGGACATTTCGGATGGAGTCATCACTCCAGGCAAATATGTAGATTTATAGTATAATGGATATGGCAAGGATGGTGAAGAATCTGAAAGGAAAACATAAGGAAACTGTCCTGAAAATGAAGGTGATCTAGCTTCCAAAGTAAGCGGTGAATCTAAAGTTGTATATCTTGGTCTAATTGGAGCAGTTTTTGTAAGAAAATCAGCGTTACTCTTTAATGATGATACAGGAACAGTCGGCAATGATTTAATGTTTGGTAATGACGACATTTTATTTAAAGTACTTGAATACATATCCCATGAAGAATGGCTAGGTAAAGATTGTGTAGGGTTAAAAGGGATTGACAAATATTGATGTTTATACGGCAATGTCACATCTGGTGTACTCTTATCTGATATAACATCTTTAGGTTTTCTAGTAGAACCACAGCAAAGTTTAGGCAATACAAATTTTCCTCTCAGTTTTTCCGGTAGTTTAACATCTGCAAGCGAAGCTGAATCAATTTTCGGAACAGGCAAAGCTTTAGATGTTGACGTGAATGCTAATGGTGATGAAAATTCTCGGGGTCCTGGGGCTGGTGAATGCAATCTATTCCTGCATTCACATAACAGTGATGATGATGAAGAAAGTGATGAAATGGTTGAAGGAGACAAGGGCTTCGGTTTTATTGGTGTAACTTTTCCTATTAAATCTGAGCATGGCAACGTAACTCCACCCAGAGATACTGTGATGATCGTCTGAAAAGAAATTAAACGGTTATTAATACAAAGTGTAAACACACTATTCACGGAATCGTCAACCAAGCAATCTGTATAATGTTACGGGCAATTTAATAAGTCCGGGCACTATTAATAATGGCCGGTCTGTATTCATAATGCCCGACTCAATTGGGCAATGTGATTTTGCTAAAACAGCATGGTTAATCACTTTTCCCGACCATTATGAATAATGCCCACCCTATCTTGGGCAAAGTAATAAAATAGGTGAACTGTAGTGTTTTTGTTTTAATTAAACTAACAAAAAAACTTTCATGAAAAGTTGACAAAAAAAAATCTATTAAAAAATAAAAAATCTATAAAATAAGCTATTGAACACCTGAAAACCAACTTGGACTGACAACTGGACACTTTTTTTGAAAAAAAAATTGCCCATGTCCGTGTCCGGGTTCCCAACTATCTCTGTACCAAAATTCATCAAAATCAGTTCAGCCATTAAGGCGTGAAGAGGTAACAAACAAAACACACTTTCGCTTTTATAATATTAGTAAGGATGTATTTACTGCTACTAGCTGTAATTCTGGAGAAAATAAACGTTTATTCTATTCTATTCTTCTATTCTAAGTTTGAACAATACACTTTTTTTTTTTTTTTGATGACTTCCCCCGCTCTGGGTGGAGCGGGGGGGCATGTCAGACTTGTACTGACTAAAACCCACCCATGTTTCTTCTATTGCCCTTTACGTTCCGAGGCCGCGGTATCTCTTTCGAACAACCCGCAACCCCGGCAGGCAGAGGCTCTGGCAAGCCCCTCTGCTTTGCTGACTCTCTTTGAGGCGCGCGTGAAACACGAACGCGCCGTCGACACGGCCTGTCGTCAATCGACGGACGGACGGTGAACTACCCATTGCTCACCGCCCACAGGCCCGCATCTACGGTGGCCGGAAGTCGTCTCGCGGCGCCCGGCGCCATGGGCGTCTCCCGCGGCGGCTGGGTTGGGCAGATGTTCTCTCCCTCAAACGCCCGGCCACCTCCTTCGCTAACATTACTGCTTCGCAAAAGGTGGTGACCGCTTCCCATTCCCTCTCGCTCCGGACCATGGCCTGAACCAGGGCCGGACGCGAGAGATCGCCGCCGCCGATCGCCTCTACGAGGGCACGGCGGTGCTCCGCCCAAGCCGGGCAGATCGCCACTGTGAACAATACACTTCGTGTAAGTGTCCGATTCGCGCTCAGCAGGGACTTTTTTCAATCCGCACTTTTTGCTCGATTTCTTTTAAAATCAGTCCCAAAAGTGTACTGTAGGTGTCAGCCATTATAGGCTTATTTTGTTTTATGATCCGAGATATTTTTCCATTTATAAATGGCTTTTTGAAATTAGTTCGGTAAATAGATACTGTACCGGGTTTTCATTTTTAGCCGTTTTTGTCCCTCATGGGCAGAATTAATTTGACAAAGTGTCGTTGTTCGAACCTGTTTTTTTTTTGCAAAATAGAATCAAGATGAAAATTACATCTTGATTCAAATTTTGTAACTTTGTTGTTGCGTTCGAGGCGGCATTACCACACGAGCCGTCATGCGAGGGTGTTATTGAAGCGAGAACAGCAGGAACAAAATCCCACCTAAATCAAACGACATGGTCTGAAATTCTGGCACCTAGGTCAGCCTTACAAAGGGGTATCGTCTTATTTCGAGCGGTTCTCATATCAGTTTTATTTACTTTGCTCCGCTTATTTATGACTTATCCTACTTAATATTATAAACTCGAAAGTTTGTATGGATGGATGGATGTATGGAAGTTTGTTACCCTTTCACGCAAAAACTAATGAATGGATTTTAATGAAACTTTACAATAATATAGCTTACTAGCTGTGCCCAGCGGTTTCACCCGCTGCTCACTTAGGGGTATGAAAAATAGATGTTGGCCGATTCTCAGACCTACCCGATATGTACACAAAGTTTCGTTTGAATCGGTCCAGCCGTTACGGAGGAGTATGGGAACGAAAACTGTGACACGAGAATTTTATATATTAGAGAAGATACATCAGAATAACACAAAGACTACAATTCATAAAGATATACTATATGTTCTATAACCACGCGAGTGATACCGCAGGGCGCAGCTAGTCTTGTATATTATATTTTTTTTCTTCTGATGTACATGGACTAAATATCTTTTAGTAGCAATGGCAAAAACAATACGACACGGTTGGCGCAGTGGTTAAGCGACTGGCTGCTTCGCCGCGTGTCGCGGGTTCGATCGCCTATTCGGAACGTATATTTGTGTGACTTACAGGTACTTGTTCTGGGTCTAGCTGTGTGTGTTTGTGAATTTAAATGTTTGTAAACACAACCACGATACAGGACTTACTAAATTACTTAAAAAATAAAACTAGATATTAATTTGTGTCGGATACCATTACCATACCACAACTAAAAACTTGAAGTATGAAGATGTAGTCAGTCAAAAAACAAAATTATGAAGCTCCAGACAAAAGGCATAACAACATATTTGAATACATACAATACGAAGCATGTCAAGATGCCTTTTCCCAACTATGTTGGGGTCGGCTTCCAGTCTAACCAGATGCAGCTGAATATCAGTATTTTACATGGAGCGACTGCCTATCTGACCTCCACAACACGTCACAACCAGTGAATACTTGGTAATATGATACCCCTGTCCCCTTGGTAAGACTGGTTGTCAGACTTTCGGAACACTGGACTACCTGTAACGACTGTCAAAGGTCTACAAATGACAGCCGGGACCAACGGCTTAACGTGCTTTCGGAGGCACGGAAAAAACTCGGTATGAAACGGGTGGTCACCCATCCACAGACCAACCTAGGCAAGCACGGCTTAACCTAAAAATCGACCCGGCGGCTGCTATTATTTAGCCATGAGCTCCACAAGCAAAATGACTATAAATAACAAAATTAAATTTGCAAAACTTCAATATTAGTCATTGATTACGAGAATATAATTATTACAGTTAAACCTTACCTGACATATCACAAAATTAAACAATAATTTCGCCCTCATACTGCCCACTTGACAGTGTTAATAACATATTGACATCTATTTATAACCTCAAAACAACAGTAATTATACAACCAATTCCTGGAAAATTAAACGTTAATTTATGTACCTGAGTGTGTTTTAATGTTTGTAATACTTTTATTTGTAATGTGGTGATAGCATTGGGGATTTCATAAATTGTGTTAATTATGTTTTAAATAAACCAAAGACAATCAAATCGGTTCCTACGTACAGACGCCTGCACATCAAGCTACTACAATCTGTCAGATTTCTTTGATAGATTTTCGACTTTATATTTAAAGTATTAGGTTCAAGATTCATTGGGGAAAAGTGACAGTTTCGGGTAGCTTAACCTGTTGGCGTCTGCACATACATAAGGTTAAGTCAAAAACCGAGGTTTACAGGAGAGCGTAATTTGTGTTCAACACGCCCTAGAAATAATTCTATGAGCAATAATAAATATTTTCTTTCTACAATATTTTAACAGTTTTAAGAGCTTTATGATACCATTTACACATAAATATTTATTTTTTTCACGTTTTCTTAGAAAAACTGAGAGATGACCTTTTCTACGACACTTGTTCTCTTATACGATTTCTAACAAAGGAAAATAAATTAAATAATAAAAAAATGCCATTTTCGACATGTCTTTATGTAATATATACGAGTGATTGACACTTGGTTATAGATTGTTTTGTTTGGTGTCATACACTTGCTTATCAAGGAACGATCGTGTGTCAAAATCTATAATGTCTAGGATCAACATTTTTTTAATAGGTTTATATAATACTAGCTTTCGCCAGCGGCTCCGCTCGCGTTAAATTCCGGGTAACACAGTTCCCTTTGCGCCTTATTAATTTGTAATAGCAACGCTAAGTTTTCCCTTTTCTTAACTCTTTCTCCCTCACACCCCACTTTTTTAAAATATATATATATATATATATTTAATAGCCTATGTCCGTCTCCTGGTTACCAACTATCTCTGTACCAAATTTCATCAAAATCGGTGTAGCCATTAAAGCGTGAAGAGGTAACAAACAAACTCACTTTCGCTTTTATAATATTAGTAAGGATAATATATTATAATATTATCTATAGGTACTAATATTATAAAGCTGAAGAGTTTGTTTATTTGTTGTAGTTGGATCTGAGGGAGAAAGAGGGAAGAAAAGGGAAAACTTAGCGTTGCTATTACACATCATTAAGCCGCAAGTGGAACTGTATTACCCCGAGTTTAACGCAAGCGAAGCCGCGGGCAAAAGCTAGTCCTCGATTCTTCCCTTTAAATTTATTGAGGATTATTAATGACGCTACCGGCAGTGAACACGTATTGCTCAAAGTGAACGTGACATAACTAAGAAATAATCAGGTTTAATTATTATCTTTGTATTGCTTCTTACAAAAGAAAGATTGTGGAAAAGTATCCTTACTAATTCTATAAAAGCGAAAGTGAGGCTTAACCGATTTTGAAGAATTTTAGTACAGAGATAAGTGGGACCCTGGAGACGGACATAGGCTATTTTTTTAAATTGAAGAATGAGGGATAAAAGGGAAAACTTAGCTTGCTATTACAATAAATAAATATATAATACTAGCTGTTCCACGCGGTTTCACCCACGCTGCTCAGCACCTGTTGGTCGTAGCGTGATGTTATATAGCCTACAGCCTATAGCCTTCCTCAAGAAATGAACTATCCAACACTAAAAGAATTTTCCAATTACAACCAGTAGTCCCTGAGATTGGCGCGTTCAAACAAACATTTAAACAAACAAACTCTTCAGCTTTATAATATTTTATATTATTATATAGTATAGATTATCCTTTTATGATTCTCATTAAGCGGCTTATGGTTAAATAATAGCAGCCACTCGGTCGATCTTTAGGTTAAACCGCGCTTGCCTACGCTTTTCTGTGGATGGGTGACCACCCGTTACATCCCGAGTTTACTCCGTGCGTCGGAAAGCACGTTCAGCCGTTAGTCCTTTGTAGAGGGGCTTGCCAGGGCCTACGCCTGCCGGGGTTGCGGGTTATTCGAAAGAGATACCGCGGCCAGGGAACGTTAAAGGCAATACAAGGAAGATGAGTGGGTTTTAGTCAGCAAAAGTCTGACACACCCCCCGCTCCGGAGCGGGGGAAGTCCTTTGATGATTTGCCACCCCAAAAAAAAGCCGTTGGTCCCGGCTGTCAATTGTAGATCTTTGACAGTCGTTACACCTAGTCAGTGTCTCCTAAGCCTAACAACCATTCTTACCAAGGGACATCGTATTATCCAGTACTAACTGGGTTGTGGAGGTCAGATAGGCAGTCACTCCATGTAAAATACTGATATTCAGCTGCATCCTGTAATACTGGAAGCTGACCCCAACATAGTTGGGAAAAGGCAAGGCATGATGGATAAACGGCCATTTTAGACCCCGAGATAATCTAATATATAAAATTCTCGTGTCACAGTTTTCGTTCCCATACTCCTCCAAAACGGCTGGACCGATTTAAACGAAATTTTGTGTGCATATCGGGTAGGTCTGAGAATCGGCTAACATCTATTTTTCATGCCCCTAACTGAGCAGCGGGTGAAACCGCTGGGCACGGCTAGTTATGCATAAAATAAATAAAGCCTCGTTACTTATTGGGTGGGCATCACGGAATCAATCACTTGTAGAGGTTTTTCATACAAACTTTTTTTATAAAAAATATACGGACAATAAAAACGGTATCGAACGCTGATGAAAACACTTGCATGATTGAGTTATTGTTGAGATTGGAAAGACATTGAGAAAGAAAAATATTTATTTGACTCGCTTAGGATAAAACGGTGAAATAAAATTAATTAAACAAAATAAATGAGACATCCTACTAATATTATGGATATATGGATGTTTGTTACTCTTTCAAGTAAAAACAGATGAACGGATCTTGATAAAATTTGGCACAGAGTATCCTATGTATTATTCCAGACTATAATCTACCTCTGTTTCTAATTTCATCAAGATCTATTTAGTCGTTTTGTCGTGAAAGAGTAACAAACATCTACATCCATCCTCACAAACATTCGCATTTATAATTTTAATTAACAATATAGAAGGATAATTATAGTTAGTTATGCAAGACCATAAGGAATGAGATTAGATTTAGATACTTAGAAAATAAGAGATTTGATTTAAAGTGTTTTTTAGATTAGTTTTTTATTAATTGATAGCGTCACCGTCGCTTTAGGTTAATACCTGTAATAATAGTTGTAAGGAGGATAAATAAATAAATGCATATTGCAATTTATGTTAGAAAGCGCTTGATTTTAGAAACTGGACGAACACTACTATTTTCTATGACAAGTAAGCGCCTACTCTGCCAGAATTGCGGGTCGTTCGAAAGAGATACCGCAGCCCCGAAACATAAAGGGCAAAAGAAGGTACAAGGAAGGTTTTGATCGGTAAAAGTCTGACACTCCCCCCGACTCCACTCAGAGTGGGGGAAATTATTTGATAACTAGCTCATGCCCGCGGCTTCGCTTGCGTTAAATTCGGGGTAAAACAGTTCCCCTTTTCTGATTCGCAGGTATCTGCTACCTTCAGTTATTGCCCTTGCGCCTTATGATTTGTAATAGCAATGCTAAGTTTTCCTTTAGGCTTTGCCCGCCTGATATAAAAAGTACCCTATGTGTTGTTCCAGACTATATATAATCTATCTCTGTACCAAAATTCAGAGGTAACAAACTTACTTTCGCTATTATAATACCTATTTGTAAGGATGTGATGAATAAAGTAAGCACCTACTTATATTCAGACAACGACGTCATGGCAGTGTTTCCGTTCAAAATTTGTCCCCGTATATTCCACGATATTGAGGCTGCCCAATAAAGTTGGAGGTCATCGTAGTATCGAAACTACTCCCTCGTGTCTGCAATCGATATGTGTCGGAGTTTCGATAATATGTTATGTTACTGTAAAAAATAAAATAAAAATATAAAAAAAAATATTTTTTTTTTTTTAAATTTCTAAACAGAAGGTAAGTACCTAGTTAGTAGTAATGATTGGAAAAAATAAAAGTGAAAGTAACATAAAAATAAAGTAACTAAAAAATTAAAAATAAAGTAACTAAAAAATAAAAATAAAAAGTAACTTAAAAAAAAAAACAAAATAATAAACGAAAAAGTAATTATAATCTACGGTTTTATTTAATCTTCTGCTAGAACCCCTCTGCGGGTGAAGGCCTCCGCCAAGGATGACCAGTCTTCTCTAGATTTTGCTATTTGAAACCAATCAACACCGCGACGCCTTAGAGTGAAAACCTCGTAAGTGTAAAAGAGGTAACTTTTCAGGAGGAAGAACAAATTGCGTTTTGTAAAATTTTTGTACGGCGTCATTTATGATTTTTTATTAATTAATATCGAGATTCAACCCGCTTTTATATCCAGAACGGTTCGATACTATAAGATTGTCCCAAATGCATAAAATTCTACTTACGAGTATTCACGCCAAACTGACAGATGCGAGTATTTACGAGGTTCTCATTTACAGTCATAGATGGCGCTATGTGTATCGAATGAACAAATGAGTCAAATCAGGATAATATGCGTTGCGAGGTTTTCTTCCTAGAAACGTAATAAAATAAATTTGAGCAAAAATGCATTCCCGAGGTTTTCAATCTAAGGCGACGCGGCGACTTTAACTACGTCATCTTCCCATCTTGCGCAGGGTCTTCCTCTTCTCCTCTTACCATATGTTACTGTAGAGGTCTGAAAACATTGATCAAAACTGAGAGAGTACTGGATGGTTTGCAAAGAGGTCCTACATTTATACTATATATACTATATATCTATACTAATATACTAATAATATTATAAAGCTGAACAGTTTGATTGTTTGTTTGTTTGAACGCGCTAATCTCAGGGACTACTGGTTGGAATTGGAAAATTCTTTTAGTGTTGGATAGACCATCTTGACGAAGGCTATAGACTATATAACATCACGCTACGACCAACAGGTGCTGAGCAGCGCGGGTGAAACCGTGGGGAACAGCTAGTTCTAAATAAATCTCAGTTTATCAATTCAATCCTTTGTTTGTATTTGCGTCCGATTTCATCAATATGTAACAAGGTTAGAGACATAGTGACCCAATTTACTCAGAACCGTCCGACCCAGGTCTTCCCGGCCGGAGCTTCGGGGTGTCAAGGTAATCTTTGTTCCGTCCCTGAAGGGACTCTGGGGCTGATAAACCTTGACCCTGATAACCATGATGGATATTTTACAAACATGGCCAAGTTTTTTATTGGTGTTTGCTAGCTGACAAGTGACAATGAATAAAAATAAATAAAAAATAAATATCTTGGGACAACTCACCCACAACTGATATACATACTTATATAATTTATAAATACATACATCTATAATATGTATGTATTTATAAATTATATAAGTATGTATATCAGTTCTCTGGTTACCACAACACAAGCTCTGCTTAGCTTGGGATCAGTCAATCAGATACAGCTGTCCCAAGATATTTATTTATATTTATTTATACATATTATGGATAAATCACACCCAGACACAGAACCATCAATCATGTTCATCACACAAAGTTTGTCCTGGGTGGGAATCGAACCCACGACCTCCGGCTCAGCAGTCAGGGCCACTAACCACTAAACCAACAGGCCCGAATGAATATTTTTTTATTTTTTTTTATAATTTCTTGCGATAAACGGAATTGTATAAAATCTGGTTCTTCTAACCTGACAGACAGATGTGTTGCTGGGGAGTTTGTTCCGCCACTTCTTCTTCCCAGCTAAAACACTAGGAAGTGGCGAAGGGCAGGGCGTTTTTGTGGGACTGTTTCTTGTAATGTGACGTTCAAAAAGTGCTGATTATCAGCCTTATTTGAATAAATGACGATTCAAGCATAAAGGGTTCTGTACCACCGTGCATGGTATCGATTGATTTTACGTGTATATATTATATATATACTAGCTTTTGCCCGCGGTTTCACTCGCGTTAAATTCCGTATAAAACAGAAGGTGCTACTTGCAGTTTTTGCTCTTGCGCCTTATTGATTTGTAATAGCTACGCTAAGTTTTTTCTTTTCTCCCCTCTTTCTCCCTCATATCCCACTTATTTAAAAAAAAGCCTATTCCCTCTCTTGGTTCCCAACTTAGTTTAGCCAATAAAGCGTGAAGAGGTAACAAACAAACTCATTTTCGCTTTTATAATACTACTAGTAAGGATTACAAAGACAATAAAAAAACACAAAAATAATCAAAAATATATTTATTAAGGCGCAGTATTACGTCGTTGACCTTGTTCATACATTTTGACGTTGGACTTTACTGCAAACGTTTGTCGTAAAAATACAAATAAATTTGTATAAAATTAAATATTAACTATTCAATCAAAAACAATCCATCATTGAACGCAGTTTGGCGTTGGAAATTTCATTGTATACTTTTGATTATAATTACGATTAATATTGAAGAGATAAACTGCTTTAAAAGAGAATTTAGAGGTGTGTTTGAATATTTTTTTTACACATTTTAGTATATTTAATTATAATTTGAATTCCATCAATGTATGCAAAAAAGCCTTAAAAATATCATATTTTTTTCAGTGATTAAAATTATGTATGGTTTAAGAGATACACTGCGTTAAAAAACCTAATTTTTGGCCGTTCTCAAGAAATCTTCACCTTAACATTACTTATCATTTAACAATAAATAAGTAACACTAATCAATAAATGTAGTTATAAGGACCAAAGCCGCAGGAATTAGGAGACACTAGGGAACCAATTGGTGACATAACCGGACTAATAGGAGACATTAGTCCGTAGTCCAAAGGTGAACCGAAGCCCATAGCTGGGACCACAACATCTGGTTGAGACAACGGCAAGGTGTTACTAAGAAGGTTGCTGACAACCAACAGCTGTAACGCATTGGCAAGGTTGTTAGCCACAGTACTATCTTGGATTATAGTCGTAGCTGGCACCTGATTGGCTACCACCCTCTCCATTCCGTAAGGAACCTCCAGGATTGGTTGGCCGTAGTTCGGATTAATGATCATCTGGTTTGGCAGTAAGGTTTCAGCTACTGGTACAGACATTGGTAATATGTTTTGTTGTAGGCCTGGAATGAAGCGGTTTACGCAGTTGGCGTTGATGGTCTGAAAAAAATAATATTAATATTAGTTACAAAAAAAAAATAAAGCTACTGAGTATAATGTCCTTCAACTCCAGATATTTACAGTCGGTCTACTTCCTAATATCCTACTTCCTACTAATATGAAATAGATGGATGTGTGGATGTTTGTTACTCTTTCAAGTCAAAACTGCTGAATGGATCTTCAAGTAATTTGGCACAGAGGTAGATTATAGTCTGGAATAACACACAGGATACTTTTTATTCCGATGCAAAGCCGCGGGCACCAGCTAGTAAAATATAGTAACACTAGCTGTTGACCGTGGTTTTGAGTGAACGTCAAAGTTTATCCCAAGGGAACATAGTACCGGGATTAAAAGTAGCCCATAATGTGACTTCATGCAAACCTAAATGGTTACCATGACACCATATAGCAGTACTTATTCCTGTGTAAGAAAGAGATGGTGCTAGACACCTCCTGTATAGCTCTGTCTCTTTCCCTCACTGAAATAAGTTCTGTGACGTCATGGTATGGTAGCTTTTAGAACGAAAGAAAACAAAACTATTTATTAGACTCCCAACGATACAAACAACTTTATCTTAAGAATCCCGGCACGTATACACTTGAAGCCATTTTATGACCTGAGGGAATCTTCAATAGGAAATGTGCCATAAGGAAACCCCTGCCCTTACATAAATAAATAAATAAATATCTTGGGACAACTCACACACGGCTATCTGATCCCAAGCTAAGCAGAGCTTGTGTTATGGTAACCAGACAACTGATATACATACTTGTATAATTTATAAATACATTCATATTATAGATAAATCACACCCAGACACAGAACAAACAATCATGCTCATCACACAAAGTTTGTCCTGGCTGGGAATCGAACCCACGACCTCCGGCTCAGCAGTCAGGGCCACTAACCACTAGACCAACAGGCCCGTCAAAATAAATAAATATAATAATTAAATAAACATCAGCATGCCTATATTTTCCTAAAGGCTGGACAGAGTTGTTTATGTAATGTAACACCACAGACTACCTACAGTACTGTCTCTCCTCGTCCCTTAAATCCATCCAAAGGTTGTCTTGAAAAGATCGTTTTTAGCGATAAGACCGCCCATTTTGTCACTGTATTTATAAGTTGTAATACTGTAATTCTTGTAATTTGTATGGTGTACATAATAAAGAATATTTTATGTATGTTTATTAAGTCATTTCGAATAAGGGGGCGAGTCTGCTTATTCCTAACTCAAACTGGCGAAAATCGGTGTTTTTTTTTTGTTCTAGTTTTTGATAAATTCTGTTTTTCAATATTTATTTTTATAATACGAACGAATAGATGTGACTGGTCTTCACAACACAAGAAACTGTAGTGTGAAAACCAAAGACCAAATTCGAAAAATAATTTCTGAAATATATATGGTAAGTTTCAGTTTTCTCGACGACCATTTTCAGGCACCCATTGTGTGACAATTCTAGCCCATAAGTCTTGACCACTACCGCTACCTAAAAACGGTGGTGTTACGATTTGGACCCGTTCCTGCTGGATTAGCTAGAGCGGGCTAAGCAGCGAGAGGTTTGAAAAAGCATGGGGTTAATAAGACGGAAGAACTGCCCAGAGCGTTTCTGACTATCGTTCTGATGGATCCGTACAAACTTGCGACATAAACAGCCATATCTTTTGACTACGTAGATTAAGATTATTGTTTTTTTCACAGCACAAAGGGACCATGGAGTTGAGTATATGGTTTTAATTTCAACTCGATACATTTACGCCTTCCCTAGATAAGGGGTCTTGACAGACAGACGGACAACAAAGTTATCTAGCCAGGTACAGGGACAAAGTTATCAACAACAAAGTTATCTATCACTAGCTGTTCCCCGCGGTTTCACCCACGCTGCTCAGCACCTGTTGGTCGTAGCGTGATGTTATATAGCCTATAGTCTTCCTCAAGAAATGGAATATCCAACATTAAAAGAATTTTCCAATTCCAACCAGTAGTCCCTGAGATTAGCGCGTTCAAACAAACAAACTCTTCAGCTTTATAATATTAGTATACTTAGATAAAGAGATTGATAACAATGACACATACAGGAACTATACGCCCTTTGGATTTTAGGGCCTTGCATGGCCATTTACCCGGAGTGTCAAATAGAAAAATTCTCTCTGGTTACTAGGTAAAAAAATACTCCTTGGTTACCACCATTTAATAAAAAAAAAGATACAAGTACTTACACTGAACAATGTTAATTGCAAGCAGATGACAGCAAAGATTTTGGCGGCCATTTTGAAATTTTGGTAAATCGAATTAGTCTTCAAATTGAATACTATGTGAAGTTTCGTTTTGCATTAACCTTATATACTCTAGTATTATCTTATATACTGTTAAGTAATTATTGAATGCTATCTGATGTTAAGTAATAAGTTGCTGTAATATGTGATAAAGATGTAAATGATTTATATGATAGTAACATACAAACTCTTGCCTTGAACAGCGATAAGTTTTTTTTAAATAACCGTAAGTTCAGTTCCGTAAATTTGTGGCAAACAAAAGTCACCGATTTCCGGAAGTAAAGTAATTTTCCACGATTTCGTTTTTTTTTGGAAGTCGGTTAAGTTTCCAATTTTCTTTTTCTTAATTCTCTTCAAGGGAAGAGTTCGATCGGTTATTATTTTTGTTAAATAGTTTTTATTCAGCATTTTTAGTAATGGGATGACGATACTTCACACAATTTTTTATCAAGTATCCATTTTCCATTATTATTGAAAGATATTATATGCGGATCATCCATTTAGTCATAAAGGTAAAAATATGCATTATAGACGATAACTCAGAAACTACCTAAACAATAGAAATAAAATTGAAATGGGATCACCTCGAAAGTATACAGTTAGCGGGGTAATCGGTGAACATATATGTAGAGGTACCTACATAAAAAAGTTTGAATTTACCTTTTTTTAAGTCGGCTAGAAACTAGCTTTTGCCAGCTACTTTAGCATGTAACAATCAATTCGGGTTGTACTCAGCTTGTAATAATATAATTCAATCGGGAACAGTTCGATTTTTCGGAATGCTTTCATCCTGAAAAAAGTGCGAGAGCTAACTGCGAGTTGGAGTCAAATCATCAAATAACATCCCCAAAATACTCCCCCCGCTCCGCCCCGCTGACTAAAACCCACCCATGTTCCTTCTATTGCCCTTTATGTTCCGGGGCCGTGGTATCTCTTTGAAATAAACCGCCTGCCGGGGTTGCGGTTCCTCTGCTTTGCTGACATCTCTTTGAGGCGCGCGTGGAACACTAACGCGCCGTCGACACGGCCTTTTTTTTTTTTTTTTTCGGGTGGGAAATCATCCAATGACTTCCCCCGCTCTGGGCGGAGCGGGGGGGCATGTCAGACTTGTACTGACTAAAACCCACCCATGTTCCTTCTGTTGCCCTTTACGTTCCGAGGCCGCGGTATCTCTTTCGAACAACCCGCAACCCCGGCAGGCAGAGGCTCTGGCAAGCCCCTCTGCTTTGCTGACTCTCTTTGAGGCGCACGTGAAACACGAACGCGCCGTCGACACGGCCTGTCGTCAATCGACGGACGGACGGTGAACTACCCATTGCTCACCGCCCACAGGCCCGCATCTACGGTGGCCGGAAGTCGTCTCGCGGCGCCCGGCGCCATGGGCGTCTCCCGCGGCGGCTGGGTTGGGCAGATGTTCTCTCCCTCAAACGCCCGGCGTCGACACGGCCTGGCGTCAATAGACGGACAGTGACCTACCCATTGCTCACCGTCTACAGGCCCATATCTACGGTGGCCGGGATTCGTCTCACGGTGGCCGACACCCGGGGCGTCTCCCGCGGCTGGGTTGGTTTGAGGTCCTCTCCTTCAAACGCCCGGCCACAGAACCGAGTTCCGTGAAAAATTGCGATATAAACGGCCATATAAAAAATAATAAATAAATATCTTGGGACAACTCACACACGGCTATCTGATCCCAAGCTAAGCAGAGCTTGTGTTATGGTAACCAGACTACTGATATACATACTTATATAATTTATAAATACATACATATTATAGATAAATCACACCATATCTTTTGACTGTGTAGACTTTATTGAGAGGGTTTATTTTACACTGCTCTAAGGGAGCAACTTTCCAGGGTTACGGATTGTTCGAAAAAGATACCGCGGCTTCGAAACATAAAGGGCAAAAGAAGGAACAACGTGGGAGTGTCATACTTTGACTGAATAAAACCTGGGTGGGTTTTATTCAGTTTTGCTCCGCCCAAGATCGGGGGAAATAATTTGATGATTTCCCATCCGCAAATAAAAGAGACCACAGATTTAAATATATGATTTTAATTACAACTTGATACCTCCACGCTTTATCGAGATAAAGGGTCTTGACAGACAGACACACAGACAGACAATAAAGTGATCCTAGAAGGGTTCCGTTTAATCCTTTTGAGGTGAGGAAAATTAAAAAAAAAACACACAAATCTGATCGTTTAAATAAATTATTTTATTTAACATAATAATGACCCCTATCGCCTAGATAATACGATGGTAAATGAGAAATAAATGGTGAAGTTATGTGTGGAAGTACGGGCCAGGGTCCAGGTGCTGGAGCCAAGTGTGGATCAGACCACTGTCTAAGGATTGAACTTAAATGTGGCTGCTCACGCCACTGTTTATGTGTTGCACCCACTTGTGGAGGAATTGGCCACGGTCTGTGCATTGGAGCAAGCTGTGGTTGTGGAGGCCACTGCCCTGGTGATGGACCAACGTGTGAAGGCATGGACCACTGCCGAAATACTGGTCCAAAGTGTTGATGTATTGACCATGGACCTTGAGGACCCAAGTGGGTTTGCAAAGGCCACGGTCCCTGAGTTTGTCCGAAGTTTGGATGAATAGGCCACGGCCCCTGATTTTGTCCGAATTGTGGATTCATTTGCACCGGTGGTCTTTCAGGATATCTTGGCATGCTGCTATGGTCTTGCTGAGGATATCCAAAAGGAAAGAAATAGTTTGGGAATCCAAAGAAGAAAGGACTTATCCAGTTGTCTATGACCTGAAAAAAAAACGTTGTCAGTTGTCTGTTGTGGTGGCCCAGAAAGAATGAAAGAAAGAAAAGCAAATTTATTACGACGAGCACACAAAAGAAAAATAAGCATTGAATATTTATATAAATATATACATCTAACTTCCTACTTATAATAATACTAACTTCCGCCCGCGACTTCGTCCGACATAGTTACTTTGAGCTAACGCTGACTTTAACCCGCTTGATGATAAAAAAAAATATCTTTACTCCCCTTTTCTTCTTCCCCCTTTTCCCACTTTTTTTAAAATTAGGTTAAGTCCGTCTCCAGAGTCCCAATTATCTCTGTACCAAAATTCATCAAAATCGGTTTAGCCATTAAAGCGTGAAGAGGTAACAAACAAACTCACTTTCGCTTTTATAATATTATAAGTAAGGATTTATTATGTCTATATTGTGTAAGTAACATAAAAAAGTTCCAAAGGTACCGACTACTCTTTTTCCTAGCATTCAGCATACCTGATTAGGCCTCCAGCCATTATTTGGAGAGGGTGGTATCACAAAAGTCGTATGATGCACCTTTGGCCACCCTGGTGGGTTTTGGCAAATTGGGACCCCCTGTTGGGCCGGTGGTAACAACGGGTGTCCCCATTGTCTAAAATGGTGTTTGACAACCTGTGAGAAAATATGGAATTTTTTTTGAGAAATAGAGGAGAATTTGCCGCTCAACAAAAAGCAAAAATATGACTTGGGATCATTTTCTTCCTTTATAAAAAAAAAAACAAATAATAAAATAAATAAATAATAAATATCTTGGGACAACTCACACACGGCTATCTGATCCCAAGCTAAGCAGAGCTTGTGTTATGGTAACCAGACAACTGATATACATACTTATATAATTTATAAATACATACATATTATAGATAAATCACACCCAGACACAGAACAAATAATCATGCTCATCACACAAAGTTTGTCCTGGGTGGGAATCGAACCCACGACCTCCGGCTCAGCAGTCAGGGCCACTAACCACTAGACCAACAGGCCCGTCAAAATGTATATTTTGGTAATTTATATATTTATTATAAATGATGATCGAAAAACAAAGTATCCTATGTGTTATTCCAGACTAAAATCGACCTCTGTGACAAATTCTATCAAGATCCCTTCAGCCGTTTTGAAGTGAAAGAGTGACAAACATCCATACCATCCATCCTCACAAACATTTGCATTTATAATATTACTAGCTTTTGCCCGCGGCTTCGCTCGCGTTAGAGAAACACAGTTCCCCTTTCCTGATTTGCAGGTATTTTTCATTGGTAACAAAGAAAACTGTGAAACTGCGAAAAGTCACATATAAAATTTCATCCCCTCTTTTAAGGGATTAGGGGAAGATTTCCGATAAACGTTGATGCACGATGTTTTTGTTAGTGACAAATAGTCCGTATACCATTTTTTAAGGCCTATTCAGACAACAAATCCGCTTTGGTGTGAACAGTAATATTACCGCATATCCACTGGGTTTTCTCTGACGCAGACGGTAGCGAATACCGCTTAGGTCGGAATAGACCTTTAGCTTCCTACCTTGAAAATTGCGGAATGTTCCATACACACTTCCACCCCCTATTTTAGGGATGTGAGGGGTTAGAAAGAAACAAAAAAAGCCTATGTCCGTCTCCAGGAACCCAACTATCTCTGTACCAAAAATCATCGAAATCGTTTTTGCCAGTTTGGCGTGAAGACGTAACAAACAAACTCACTTTCGCTTTTATAAGGATTGCTGACTGTACACGTCACATGCACCTATATAGACTTAAACGAAACAAATGCTAGAGCTGTGACTAAACTGGTCTAATACTTACTAATACTATAATTATATACTATATATATAATATTATAAAAGCAAAAGTGAGTTTGTTTGTTACCTCTTCACGCTTTAATGGGTAAACCTATTTTGATAAATTTTGGTACAGACATAGTTGGGAACCAGTAGACGGACATAGGCAAAAATTTGTTTTGAAAAAAGTGGGATGTGAGGGAGAAAGAGGGAAGAAAAGGGAAAACTTAGCGTTGCTATTACAAATCAATAAGGCGCAAGGGGAACTGTGTTACCCCAAATTTAACGCGGGCGAAGCCGCGGACGAAAGCTAGTACAATAATAACATGAGGTTTATCAACAAGAAAAGTAAAAAACATACCTGTCCTAAAGTTACTGCTAATCCTAAAAATAATAATAAAACTAACGATTTCATTTCGAAATGAAACCTCTGTCAAACAAATTAAAAACAATTCGCGAAACTTCTTATATACTATTGTTAATGTAATTTTTTTCTTGTTAACTTTGTTTTACAGTATGTAAAAATATATAAAACAAATTAAGTAATATCACGGTTAATGGGAAAGCAAAGAAATTTTACATACAATTGCAATTAATAACATAATTATGATTCGTCTCAAGTATTATGAGGCCTGTTATTTTGTATTTTGTAAGAAAATCACGGATATTAATTTTAGTTACAATTTGTTACAGTTTTCTTCATTGGGTTTCGTACCTCACTTTGTTGTCCGTCTGTCTGTCTGTCTGTCACGACGCTTTATCTCGGAAACGCGTGAAGGTATCGAGAGCGAATGAAATTTATACCATACTAGTTTTCGCCCGCGGCTTCGCCCGCGTTAAATTTGGAGTAACACAGTTCCTCTTGCGCCTTATTGATTTGTAATAGCAACGCTAAGTTTTCCCTTTTCTTCCCTCTTTCTCCCTCACATCCCACTTTTTTAAAATAAAAATTAGCCTATGTCCATCTCCTGGTTCCCAACTATCTCTGTACCAAAATTCATCAAAATCGGTTTAGCCATTAAACCGTGAAGAAGTAACAAACAAACAAACAAACAAAATCACTTTCGCTTTTATAATATTATTATAGTAAGGATACTCAGGTATCAGGTTTGTAGTTCCTTAGAACTGTGAGAAAATCAACCCAAGTCATCGCAATCAAAAGTTTGTACCTACGGATCTCTCGGGGCGTGAGTCTGACCCGCATTGAGACGACGAAAAATTTTCAACCAAAAACGTTGTTTCACTCACGCTGTACTAGCTCTATAACGGTCTTGCCTGGCGGCTAGTGCGTTAAATTTTGCCTTGGCTACAATGACAAAGTTCTTCCTCACTTGAACTATTTTAGCAAAGTAATTTTTGTATTTGAATTTGCCGCATTTGATAGATCTGCTGCCCTACCATGACGTGTTAAAGCAGAACTTATTCCACTGAGGGAAAGAGACAGAGCTATACAGGGTGTCTAGCACCACATCTTTCCCTCAGTGGAATAAGTTCTGCTTTAAGATGTCATAGTAGGCCTACTGTGCTGTGAAAGTGATAATCCAACTGTCAAGTCAAGTTTATGTTTGGAAAAACATGTTGTACTGACGCCTGCAGATCAAGCTACCCGAAACTGTAAATTTTTCCCAATGAACCTTGAACCTAATACTTTAGAAATAAAGTCGAAAATCTATCAAAGAAATCTGACAGATTGTGGTAGCTTGATGTGCAGGCGTCTGTACAAATAAGTTAATTTTATGAAATTATTTTAAAATAATTTAAACGAAAATACAAAAGAGAGAGACGAAAGGACATAAATGACACCACATTTTGTTTATTTCCCAAAAGAAATACATAATCATTATAATTATGCTGATCGTTGTTTCTGGTTGTTTATGTAAATGATTATAATGGTTTGTAAACACTTCCACGATACAAGAGAAATTCCTAGTGTGGAGCAACGTTCTTTAAAAAAAAAGTCCCTTTAAGCGCGTGTGGCACACGAACGCGCCGTTCGACGCAGTCTTTTGTCACTAGACGGACGTTGAGATACCCATTGCCGTCCACAGGCCCGCAACTACGGTGGTGAGTAGGGGTCTCGCGGCACTAGGTTGGTTTAAGGTTCGACATTTAACATTCTTTTTTTTTTTTGGGTGGGAAATCATCCAATGACTTCCCCCGCTCTGGGCGGCTCGGAGGCTCTGGCAAGCCCCTCTGCTTAGGGCACGCCACAATAGTGGCGATAAGTCCCCTCTTTGAGGAGTGGCTGGAGAGGCGACATGGCGTCCTCACCTACCGCCTGACGCAGGTCCTCACCGGACACGGAAGTTTCGGGAGGTTCCTGCACATCATCGGGCGGGAGGAAGCGCCCGGGTGTCACCATTGTGACGATCGCCCGGAGGACACGGTGGAGCACACAGTGGCGATCTGCCCAGCGTGGGCGGAGCACCGCCGTGCCCTCGTAGAGGCGATCGGCGGCGGCGATCTCTCGCGTCCGGCCCTGGTTCAGGCCATGGTCCGGAGCGAGAGGGAATGGAAAGCGGTTACCACCTTCTGCGAAGCAGTAATGCTAGCAAAGGAGGTGGCCGGGCGTCTGAGGGAGAGAACATCTGCCCAACCCAGCCGCCGCGGGAGACGCCCATGGCGCCGGGCGCCGCGAGACGACTTCCGGCCACCGTAGATGCGGGCCTGTGGGCGGTGAGCAATGGGTAGTTCACCGTCCGTCCGTCGATTGACGACAGGCCGTGTCGACGGCGCGTTCGTGTTTCACGCGCGTCTCAAAGAGAATCAGCAAAGCAGAGGGGCTTTTTTTTTTTTTTTTTCGGGTGGGATATCATCCAATGACTTCCCCCGCTCTGGGCGGAGCGGGGGAAGACTTGTACTGACTAAAACCCACCCATGTTCCTTCTGTTCCCCTTTACGTTCCGAGGCCGCGGTATCTCTTTCGAACAACCCGCAACCCCGGCAGGCGGAGGCTCTGGCAAGCCCCTCTGCTTTGCTGACTCTCTTTGAGGCGCGCGTGAAACACGAACGCGCCGTCGACACGGCCTGTCGTCAATCGACGGACGGACGGTGAACTACCCATTGCTCACCGCCCACAGGTCATTTAACATTCTTCAATATGCTTTTGCTGTCTGACCAACTCATTTCTTTCTTCTTCTTTCTCTTAAAGAAATGTTTCGTTAACGTTTTTCTTATAAATATTCATACAAAGGATAAAAAATGACGGAAAAATTATGCTATTACGGGAAGTTTAGATCCGAATGAACTTATGTTCCAAAATAACGATCATTATGGCTGGCATGTTGCAGCACCATACTGAGATAGATGCCTTTTGGTCTCGCACAAAACTAATTTAATAAATAGCTTTTTTTTTAATGTTTTATTTCTTTTGTTCTTTTTTTTAAATTCGTTTGCGAGTCTAAGAATCGGGTTTTCTTTCTTTTTTATTATGAATCTGTGTAATTGTGAAAGAAAATATCAATGAAAATGTAATGATGTGTCTTAATCGTCGTAATTTACTAATGTTATTACTTTTATACATTTTTACTTTTTATATTGTTTTTATTTTAATATATCAATTTTATTACTGTTCTCAATTCTGACTTTTAAACCTATGTGTTTGTTTATGTTTTCGAGCGTATGGCACTCGTGGGCAGCAGCCAAAAATCAGCGTCAGGTGGCGGCCTTGTGTTGCCATCTGGCATTATGCTGAGCTGAGGCCCTTTTGGCATTATTTGGTTTATTTTGTTAAGGTGTTCCTGTTTTTGTCTTTTAAAATGCTGAATAAACGCAATCTTCTTTCTTTCTATTAGGGCAATAATATCGAAAACACATAACCATAGTCTTCTTTAATACCATAGGTCTGCGACAGATCCTAACACTTTTTAACTTGAAGTCGGAATGTCGCTACTACTACAAAACCAAAATCACTTATTTGCTTAAAATATAGATGTAACTAGGTGTATATTGGTGGTTAATGCGCCGTTCCAATAAACAAAAACGACTCGTTTTGCTTACGGATAGTTTGTATTTTACATAATTAAGTTCTATGAGGCTTATGTCAAAATACCATCTGTCACAAACTATATTTTGCATGTTTAGGGCATGCAAAAATAATTTTACATTAGTAAAATAATGCGTAATTAAGCTTAACATACAATGTATAAAAAACCTATACGCTGTTATATTGCACAAATACCTTAAAAATAACATTTTATGTTGCATTTATTCTTGTAGGCTGTAGAAGCAATTTTCTGTCAACGATTTATGCAATTTATTTCTGAAATATTTTAATGGACTACTAGCGACATCTAGTATCAAACGTACTAAAGCTTTAACATGCAAAGGAAATTTGAGTAAACCCGTTTGTCTATCCCAAACAGTATGAAGTAAATAACACGCCATCTATCAACTGAAGTTAAAAATTTAAGGCACAGTTTGCCGAAAAATTGCAAATTGTTCCTTTCTAGTTGGTCTTTGTAAATCCTTTTATTTTTAGACTAGCTTTTACCCGCGGCTTCGCCCGCGTTAAATTTGGGGTAACACAGTTTTCCTTGCGCCTTATTGATTTGTAATAGCAACGCTAAGTTTTCCCTTTTTTTTCCCTCTTTCTCCCGCTCATCCCACTTTTTTTAAATA
Organism: Ochropleura leucogaster; assembly: GCA_958449745.1. Lineage (NCBI taxonomy): Eukaryota > Metazoa > Arthropoda > Insecta > Lepidoptera > Noctuidae > Ochropleura > Ochropleura leucogaster. The sequence continues at coordinate 2,767,831 of OY288227.1, forward strand.
AAAATTAGCCTTTGTCCGTCTCCTGGTTCCCAACTATCTCTGTACCAAAATTCATCACAATCGGCTTAGCCATTAAAGCGTGAAGAGGTAACAAACAAACTCACTTTCGCTTTTATAATATTAGTAAGGATTATCCGTGACATTTTAACCGACTTTAAAAATAGAGGTTCCTTATCAATTTGACCCGCATGTATAGGTACATATGTAATGTTTTATATTTCGTCAGACTTACACATTTTTTTAAATTACGTTAGTCAAAACAATATTTCTCCGTGCGGGGATCGAACCCGCGAAACGCAGTAAATCGCTCAGCCACTGCGTCAACTGTGTCGTCGAAACTTCATCGTGTACTTGAAATAAATGCTTTTGATTTGATTTGACAAAATAGGAAAAATAAAAAAAAACCATAGATAAATTCGTTAATCTATAATTTAACAATATACTTTAATCAGCGTTATTTATTAACAAATTAGAAGCTCCACGACCATGTCTTGAGTTTTGACCATCCATTACCGTTCCCTGGATTGTAGTAATGAGTGGTACCAGGTGGAATATTCCAATTTATCGGCCATTTCCTGAACAACCAGTTAAAAGGATTCAGTGCCCCGAAAAATGCTGAAAAAAAGTAATTCTGGTTCAGTAAATGTTTGTTAGTAATTTGTCTTTATTGTATTCTAAGATCTCGTCTGAGATTGACCTTCACCCATCTGGTTACGGAGTTTAAAAATACTTTTAGAAATGTTTTTACACAACCAAATGTAACGTGAAGGGGCCTTTAGCCTTTGATCCCTGTAGCGCCTTCTCCTTTTAGCTCCTTTCGCTAGGTCGGCTCCCAGTCTAACCTGAACTCCACTCACTTTCCGTTTCAAAATTTCTAAAATTTTGAAACGGCTACTACCCTAAATTTCTAAAATCGATTCATTCGAAATAAAATTGCTAAATCAAAAATTACACACAGATGCGATGGGTGAAAGTCAATCTAAGGAATCTCTTAGTTAGACTATTGTTGGTTTTTTTTTTATGGCTTTGAAATATGAAAGTCTGCAGCAACAGAATTGTTCTCTGATGAAAATCATTCATCGTCATTTAAATAGTAAGTAAGTATTAAAATGCGTCGTAAAGTTGTAACCTCTGAAAAAATCCTGGTAAATTATTTTTTAGACAGCCACCCTAAAACTATATAGTCCTTGTGATGTCATAAGATGAAAAAAAGTTGAATAAAATGTAGTTTTGTAAAATTAAAAACTCCTTCGTTACTCAAAAGTTTGTCCAGAAAAAAACACAGGACCTCGTTCTGATGATAATGAAAAACCTGAGACTTTCAACAAAAGAGGTAAAGGGGTAAGAAAGAAAGAAAGAATAAAAACACATTTATTTGGTACTTGCCTTAAGTGTACACAACATAAAGTAAAAAATATCAAAACCTAGTCAATAAAATTAAATAAAGACTATGTTGTGTGTCTCACGGCCAAATAGGCCAATTACCATGACATCTTATAGCAGTTCTTATTCCTATGTGAGAAAGAGATAGTGCTAGACACCCTGTATAGCTCAGTCTCTTTCCCTTAGTGAAATAAGTTCTGTTTTAAGAAATCTTGGTAGGGCAGCAGTTCAGCAAACTGCCGAGCTGCTAGTGCCTGACGCTGGTTTACAACTGGGTAGGGATTGAACCATACTGTAGTTGACCACGTCAACCGGCACGTCAAAAGTCATAATGTCGTTTTCGACTAAGTTCTGATGACTTCCTATGACAATGACGAAAGAGATACCACAGCAAGAACAGAAAGGTCAAAAGAAGGAACATGTATGGATTTTAGACAGTGAAAGTTTGACACTTCTCTCCGCTCCGCCCAGAGCGGGGGAAGAGTTATTTGAAGATATCCCATCCGAAAAATATGGTCATTTTAGACAGGGCATCAAAATGCAAGAATTTTCTTTACTGTTAAGTTTTGAATAAATACATGCGCAGACATTTCTTATCCGCAAAAAAAAGCTCAACTGCACGCTACACGGCGCTGTGTCTTACTATGCATAACCCCTAGTTCAAGTTGCCATTATTTTTTTTAGAACGTTGGGGCAACGCACTAGGAATTTCTCCTGTATCGGAGGTCACAAATATTTAAATTCTCATACACAAACATACAAACCCAGAACGACTATCTGTAGGCCATACAAATATTTGTTCCGTGCGGGGATCGAACCTGTGATACGCAGTGCAGCAGTTTGTATTTATAAATGTTGTAATAGAACGTTCATTCTCATTACTTCGATTCATTAGTTCGATCGTGGAACTAGTGAGATTTTTGTTCTCAGTTGTTCGACCGTCGAATTAATTAGATTTTTAGAATGATGTATCCATGATTTAATAAAACATTATGATTTAAAAGAGTGTCCATGGAGTTTCTTGCCCATTCTTCTCCATAGAGATCTACGCTTTGGAATGGGCAACTACAGTACTTTCACAAGTTATTATGTCTTGTGACTGGGACTGTAGCAGCATCATTTCTTTTGTTCTTGTTTTTATGACATTCAAAAGTGCCTGTAATGGTCTAATTGAAATAAATGATTTGAGATTGAGTTTGAGTTTGATTTAAAAACAGTTCTACTACCACTCCCATAAAAAGGTAACTCACCGTTTCCGAGAAAACCGATCTTTTGTTAACTAACCTCAAAACACTCAAATATTGCAAAGGCCTCTACTTCTGGGTGGTTTAAAAAAAACAACCACGAAGGAGGTGGCTGGGTCTGTTCGCTCGCTTCGCTCGGTCACTACGACCCCGCCACCTCCTTCTAACCTAAATCTATCCGAGTCGGGGTACCCCCAAGTCTGTTGACGGGGTAGTCGACTGCGGGTCCCCTACCATCTGAGTGGATTAAAAAAAAAATCTCACTAGTTCCACGATCCCACTAATGAATGGAAGTAATGGAAATGAACTTAATAGAAGAGGTAAGTGATTCAATGGTGATGATGACAACATAGGTGATAGAAGAGAACACTGACTCGAGTCCTGATGAGGTGTGCGTTCGGATTGCTCTGTTTGTTCTGATGAAGAGCCAGAAGATGAATGGTCCATCACATGGTTTACATCTGAAAAGGTAGGCAATTGTTTTTGTAAATTATTGCTATGATTGTTTAGTTAACTCAGTTGTTCAGTATAAGTCTTTAAACTGACATGGTTACTAATATTATAATTAACACTTGAAACGGGATATTTACCATGTTTGTTATTTTTACCGATATTTCAGCGATGTTGCAAACGCCATGATCACGGATGAACTGCTACCCAATCATGACGTCTTAAAGCAGAACTAATTCCACTGCGGGAAAGAGACAGAGCTATACAGGGTGTCTAGCGCCATCTCTTTCCCTCAGTAGAATAAGTTCTTTTCTTCAGGCTTACTGAAGTTATTGCGGGTGAATGTTTACGAGCAGACAAAATGATCTACCCTCTTTCTTATTCGTTTTTTTGCGTTCGTTACCACTCACACCGTCACTCACAACTGGATTTTGCTCTCGACACACAAAACTCACTGTATCATGTAGCGATCTACCAAAAACCCCAAAAGTAGGGAAAAATTCCCTACTTTTTGTGTTTTTACACAATTGAACCACTGGATTCCTGGCTCTTGATAATTGAAACCCATCTTCTCGGTTGAAATTCCTATTTGGTAATCTCAATTACTTTTCTTACCAATCTAGGAAAAAATAACAAACATGGTAAATATCCCGCTTCAAGTGTTAATCACTTGGCAAATTCTCTTATTGAGCATAAAGCTCAAAATTGAACGAAAATTCTAAATAGTACAGGTTACTTCAGAATTGTTTAAGTGAGAAATAATATGATTGTGATAATTCTATCTGACAGTCGTTATTGACACGGAACGTGCGATGACGCGATGAGTTCTCGTCTTACGATGAAAATGGTCTATGAAACATTGGCTGTCAGTGCTCGAACGATGACTTGCGTTAGGACAATAAAAAAATCTGTATGTTAAAACTCATCGTGCGACGAGAACGAATTGACTCATCGTACGATCAATAGCCAATTTCAATTCTGTTTGCGGACAGAGGTTTCTTCCTCTTTACATCACATGGGTTTTTATCCTATATATCTTCATTGGTTTCTAAAGACACTTTCATCTGAGTGTAGTCTTTGTATATCCTGACTAGCTTTTGCCCGCGGCTTCGCTCGCATTTAATTCGGGGTAACACAGCTACCCTTTCCTGATTTACAGGTACCTGCTACTTGTAGTTTTTGCCCTAGCGCCTTATTTATAGTAAGTTTGCCCATTTCTTCCGTCTTTCTCCCTCATTTCTCACTTAAAAAAAAAGTTAGGTTAGGTCCGTCTCCAGGGTCCCAACTATCTGTATACCAAAATTCATCAAAATCGGTTTAGCCATGTAGGCGTGAAGACGTAACAAACAAACCAACAAACTCACTTTCCCTTTTATAATATTAGTAAGGATAAATCTTGCCCAGAATCGATCGACTAACACTACTATTCTTGCTTCCACAAAAGTAGGTATTAAGCTGCGTGACCACCCGAAATGAGCGAGGATGTGTAGCTAGGGATGAGTATAAAACTAACCAATAGCAAAGCTATAAATAGACACAAACTAAAAATATATACAAGTAAAAAATGGAAAATTACAGGGCGTAAAAAAATTCGTCCGAATCGCCGTCAACAGTTGGTAAAGTGCCCAGAAGGCTGGCAGCATTACCGCGTTGGATTGCAATGCTTATTTTTTGTGCATGAAACAGGCCCTCTGGTCACGAAAAGAGTCGACCAACCGCTTGGCGATTTCTCGAAATACTACATGGGCACTCGGACCCCATAGCCCTAGTGTTTCAACCCCAATTTTATTTTATTTGTTTTTGATAATTACGACGAGTTTCAGTACTATAGTTTTTTTTTTGTATTGTTCGTCGTGTCCTTGAGTTATGAGTCGAGCTACACGATAACTGACAAATGCTTGCACTGACTGGACAGCACAGGTCCACTCAATGTGTGTGGTGCTTTTTTAAAAAGACCTTTTCAGACACTAGTCTGCACAGGCCTCATGTAAGTTGACCAAGATTTTTGTCGGGACCTTAAAAGACACTATGACCTCTGAGTTTGTTTCGGTTGTTTCTTCTCAGAGTAGTCGGGGCCGAAAAACTAACCTAAAATAGTTTTAAAAAAAACGATTGACATGTGAATCATAAAAATCGGCCCAAGCGTTTGGTCTGTATAGTGCTTCAAAGAAACAAACATACATACATAGACTGATGAACACAATACCCTTCTTTGCGGTGCGCAGTCGGGTAAAAAAAGCAATGTGGAAAAATGTTTGTAAAAACCTGCTTGCAAAATAAACATTGTTTATCATCATCTCGGGCGGAAACGCAACCTCATTCTTCAACTCTTCAAAACAGAGAAAGATCCATAGTCTTTAAAGAAAGTACTAGAAAGAAACAAATGAACGAAGAAACAGAGCTATCAAAGAAGAATATTGAAGAAGGAAATGGTTGGTACGTGTTATATTATTATATTGCCTTTATTTAACCGTAGTATGGTGAAGGTGCTCGGGGAAATGGTAGAAATCCGGGTACATAGGGCAGTGGGGGTATGTACGGGTTATATCCGGGATTAAATCCTGGCATATATACCGGATTGTAGCCTGGATTAAAGCCTGGGAAGAACGATGGTAGCCAGGCTTCGATGCTCTGAAAATAAACGAGGATTATTAAGGCGGCAAATACTTAAATTAATTTGACATTTTTAAATGACATTACAAACATTTTAATAGCAATTATATGGGCTCAAAATCTAAAAGTTTTGGAACGAACTTTCATATCGCACGTGGCAAAAGGGGCTAGACCATTTCTCAATTGCAACCAAAGTCTGAATTCAGATCCGGTTGTCGGCGAGCCCCCAATAAAATTGGACTTCAAAATATACAACTGGTAAACTGTGTGTACTATAAGGGTAGCGAAGGCCGATTGACCAAATGAATATTTGAATGGACCACCATTGACTAACGGCAAGTTTGGCGCAGTGGCTGAGCAATCTACTGCTGCGCTGCGTTTCACGGGATCCATCCCCGCCCGGAACAAATATTTGTGCGGCCTACAGATAGTTGTTTTGGTCTGGCTGTTTGTGTATGTGAGTTTAAATGTTTGAATTGCGCCACGATACAGGAGAAATTCCTAGTGTGGGGACAAGGATTAAAAAAAAACTTTAGAGGTGTCAAGAAACACCCGGATGGAACGAGGTTATTATTTATAATATATAAATAACCTGTAAACACTCAACATAAATAATCGTCGCGACACCACACTGTTCAATGCAAAATAGAAAGACGAAACGAAAATAACTGGCTTGCTTTCTATGAGAGAGAGACAGATAGAGAAACACGCCCACGACGCACGGCTTACAACCATAGCAAAAGTGTCGTTACACCTTTTGTTCTTAATTTTTTTCCGTCTAGCCCCCTTTTGCAACGCGCGTTAAGGAACTTCGTTCCAAAAAGATGAACTCAATATAGTCTTTGTAAACTTGCTGGCTGGTTTTCGGAATTAGAATTGTTTTTTTTTTCGTAACGCGTTATAAATGATATCGTGTTCTTATAAATCTGTATTTTTTTTACAAGAAACTTATCCGTGAACATTTTAAATCGTAATGTAACGATATTTGACGAATCCATGATTTTGTTCGGTTTAACAATCCATTATGCATGACATGTTGCACTTGTTAGCAATGCATTCAAATTACTGTCGAGGTCAAATACAAGATGTCTATTCCAATGCTAGTACAGTTTGCCTTGAGGTCAAACCTGTACTTTATTCTACTCTTTGTGTCGCGGTATCTCTTTTGAACAACCCACAACCTAGGCAGGCAGTGGCCCTGACAAACCCCTCTGCTTTGCTGACACCTCACGGAGGCGCGTGTGGTATACAAACGCACCGACGACACGGCTTGTCGTCAATAGACGGAAGGACGGTGAGCTGCCCATTGCTCACCGTCCACAGACCTCCGTCTACGGTGGCCGAGAGTCGTGTCGCAAAAACATTTTGTCATTTAAGTTTAAGCATGTAATAAGAGGCGAGACTTTGCCATAAACCGCACACAAATACAGAAAACATGGCTGCTTCTCAAAAAAAGCATTTAAAAAAAAACGTTGTCCCTCACTAGGAATTTCCCAGTATCGTGGGTGCGTTTACAAACATTTAAACTCACATACACGAACAGCCAGACCCGGAACAACTACCTGTATGACATACTAATATTTGTTCCGTACACGCAGTGCACACGCTCAGCCACTGCGCCAATAGTGCCGGCGATTGCCCGATTAATAACGAAGTTAGGATATCAGAGCATATTTATCGACAAATTACGGCCACAACACAGTTATAAAATAAATACATAAAACATACCTGAACTAAAGCAAAGACACCCAAAGTTAATACCAAGAGACTTGTCGCAGACGCCATTTTGAATTTACACTCTCTCACTTCAAACCTACAACTTCGATAACGCGCGTGGTAATTGCCGCTATATACCGGAATCGGCGTCTAATCCAAAAATTATAGTTAATTTAAACCGAACAATGTACCAATAACACGGTTAGTAACAGCGTCAAACAGTACAAGCGGTTTAACGGTTAAACAACATAAATTTGAGATTAGAAGGAATTAGGCTTGTGCTATGGGAATAATAGGTTTTTATTTTGATGGTTTATTTAAGTATACGTTTAAGGAGCTCGTGGCTAAATACTCGGGTCAATCTTTAGGTTAAACCGCGCCTGCCTAGGTTGGTCTATGGAAGGGTGACCACCCGTTACATACCGAGTTTCCTCCGTGCCTCGGAAAGCATGCTAAGCCGTTGGTCCCGGCTGTCATTTGTAGATCTTTGACAGTCGTTACAGGTACTCAGTGTTCCGAAAGTCTGACAATCAGTCTTACCAAGAGGTATCGCATTACCTAGTACTAACTGGGTTGTGGAGGTCAGGTAGGCATTCGGTCCATGTGAAATACTGATATTCAGTTGCATCTGGTTAAACTGGAAGCCGACCCCAACATAGTTGGGAAAAGGTTAGGCAGATGATGAATTAAGCATACGTTTGATGGAAACTAAACGGTTGCCAGTATCAAATCCTGGATTCAAAAGACTTCGTTTAAATATTATAATAGATCATCAACATTTTCCTGCCCTTGTCCCATTATATTTCAGGTCGGGGCAACACGTTTTCTTCTTCCATTTTTAGGGGAGATTGGAAGAAGGTCACGGCATCATTTATTCTTTTTTCCTTCATATCATTCCTTAAACAATCCATCCATCTTTTCTTTGGCCTTCCTCTCGCTCTCTGTCCAACATTTCGATCCATCACTCTTTTATTCACATGTGCGTCGTCCTCATTACATGTCCATACCAAGACAAACAACTCCAACAGATAACAGGCGCAAATTTCAAACAACTTCCTCTAATATAGATACTCATTCCTTACCTTATCCATTTTTGTCACTCCACATCCATCTCAACATTCTCATCTCAGCTACATGCAATCGTTTTTCATTCATTGACGGGCCTGTTGGGTCTAGTGGTTAGTGGCCCTGACTGCTGAGCCGGAGGTCGTGGATTCGATTCCCACCCAGGACAAACTTTGTGTGATGAGCATGATTGTTTGTTCTGTGTCTGGGTGTGTTTTATCTATAATATGTATGTATTTATAAAATATATAAGTATGTATATCAGTTGCCTGGTTACCATAACACGAGCTCTGCTTAGCTTGGGATCAGATAGCCGTGTTTGAGTTGTCCCAAGATATTATTAATCATCTTTTTTACAGCCCAGCATTCTCACCCATACAGTACAACAGGTCTAATCACGGACTTTATAATGGATAAAATCAAAACAAGAGACAGGTAACCAGGCTCATTACAGTTAAAAGGACAATGTCCAAAATGGCCCTACTCTGTGTTCAATAAAAGTATCGGAATAAATAAAAAATAATAATTGTCTGATTGACATATTAATCATATTTTACGTTACTAATAAGACCTGCCACACACCGTCTACGCCAACTTAACCTACCTATATTATATATAGGTACTTAGTTATATGAATACTTTCTATGCATTTTAATGTTGCACTTACATCCACATAAGCGTTAGAAAAAAATGCATAGGAACCTACTAATTGTCTAGGAAGGTATTAAAAATATCTAAATCTATGATGATACAATTTTTAAGTTTTGTAAAAATCACTTGGAGCTATGAAAAAGCATATCTAATATTTGTTGTTATGGTACATTTTGAGGCTATAACCGAACTATTTATAGTACAGACGCCTGCACATCAAGCTACTACTATCTGTCAGATTTCTTTGATAGATTTTCCACTTTATTTCTAAAGTATTTAAGATTCAAGGTCTTTGGGAAAAATTGACAGTTTCGGGTAGCTTGACCTGCTGGCGTCTGTGCTTCATAGAGGAGTTTACTGATGATAGTGAATATTATACATTACCTTAATGTATACAAATAAAAACTTCTTATTGTAATAGATTTCTATAATAAAAAAAATTAAAAGCCATATTGTAACAATAATTTATTTATAACCTACAAAATAAATAACCTTAAATTAAATTGTTGACATTTTGGCATCAGTATAAGTAAATCTCTAAGAAAATAATATTTTTATAAAAGCATTACAGTCAATAAAAGTAGTCACATTGAAAAATGAGCTTTTACATAACTCACTGTGTCAAATAACCAACACACTCTTAATGCACATAGGAACATTAAAAAGTATGAAAGGAGAAAAGAAGCGGTGACCACAAAAATAATTGAAAACGATGATGGTTTTAAAAACAGTTGTCCTTGACGAAACAATTTCATAGTGATGACTGTTGCAAATATTGGTATTAAGTAGCGTTCAGAAACTGAAAACCCAACCAACACACATGGCAAAAGACTCAGATATTGATTGCATTGTTCTAGAATATTCTAGAAAGATCAAAACAAATCACTCATAGAAAACATATCCTGGTCACCAATCATGGAATAAGGAGACTGAAAATCCTTCCTTGGATTCGCAGACGTATATTGCGTCAAAATCGGATCTGAATAAGAAGAACTTGCCAAAGCTTCATAAGGTGACATCAAAGACATGCTAGTTTTTGTAGGCCTATAACCTTGAGCAATATTAGGTTCAGCAAAACTTGAAGAACCTATGAACTTGGAATTTGGCAAAGCAATTTGAGTTTGAGGGTAACCATGGCTATGAATGGGGTCTACACAAGCAGGAATTTCTTTTGGTTTGGCAACAGAAAAATCTGTAGGTAGTGGTGAATTTAAAATGTTACTTACTATTAATAACTGCAATGCTATAGCTAAGTTATTTAATAGATTAGAATCTATATTACTTGAAGGAGTCGCTGGTTTAACTTCAGAATAATTTGGCGAAGGAAACTGTTGTAAATTAGAAACCAAATTTGGAAGACCTAGAGCGGAGAATGAAGGTAACCCAGTTGAGGGTGTAGTTTGCTTGGTTAACTGGTTTTGGAGTGCTGTCTGTTGAGAAGCTGGTAATTGCTGTATTCTAGAAACCAGTTCAGGAAGAGCTAAGCCGGAGAATGAAGTTAGTCCTGTGGCCGGTCTTGGTTGGTTGGTCATTGGTATGTTTGGTGGTGGAACCATGTGCTGGGTTGTTGGTACGGTGATGGTGTGGGTTGAAAGTGGTGACCCTGTTAAGTGGAGGTATTGCTGGATAGTTGGCTGCGCGTATATTGATAACACCTGGAAATTAAAAGGATTTAGATCAGTATCTGTTTTTTTCTTTGGTCTTTTAGATTAAATTTATAACTTCTTCAGAATCTTCAAAATTAGCACCTCTGTTATCATTAATAAATTGTATTTATGTGAAAAACTTTGTATCGACCTTCGAATCATGAAAAATGTAGCACAGACTACCATGAGGAATCATCATCTACCCTAACTTTTCCCGACTGTGTTTATGTCGGCTTCCAGTCTTACCAGATTCAGCTAGGTACCAGTATTTTACATGGATCTGCCGATCTAACCTCCACAACTCAGTTAAAAACTGGGTGCGTTATTAGACTTACGAGGTATTGACTACCTAAGAACAGCTAAATATTAGAAAAATAAATAAACCTATTTATCACTCACTGCTCACAAAAATACCTATTTTCAATGAGAGGAAAATGAACTTTATAGAATAAAATAAAACTATTGATAGAAAAACTGGTAAGTCAGTAGAGTCAGCTAAGTCACACCAATTCTTACCTTATAAATCGAACTCTGCACCAATAAAAAACATAACATTTTGCGCGCCATGTTGTCACAGAATAATTTGTTAATGGATACTACCAAGCTACTACTGTAAGTTGTATTGATATAGATGGTGTTATCTTAAATCTGAATGATATAACGTAATTACAATCTTATAAGCATCTACAGATAATAAATGATGTGTGATTTATCTGGTTTTTGTGATCTTAGTTTTTGTCCTTCTTCTAAGAGATGATAATAAGAGTAGCCTATCTATGAATAAAGTTGAAGAAACATTTTTTATATTCGTTTGGCACACACAAAATATGACATCCCTGGATAAATAAAGGGGTACTATAAAGCCTTCAAAACCGAAAGGGTTTTTTTTTCTGTTGAGAATTCCAAACCCATTAAATAACGTCTCCTACTCTGGGCAGAGTGGAAGAGAGTATCAGACTTTTACTGACTAAAATTCATCCGTGTTCTTTCTTTCGGCATTTGTGTTTGTGTTGTGTGGGGCCGCGGTATCTCTTTCTTGAAACACTGACAGGCTGTAGTCCTGGCCACTCTGCTTTGCTGACATCTCTTTGAGGGGCGCGTGGAACTAGAACGCGTCGTCCACACGACATCCCGATAAGGGTTTAAAATAAAGATCCATTTATTTTTTAGTTATGTCGCTTTGACCACAGACTTCCTCCATCAAAGCCTAGCTCTATTCAGTTGTGTTATGTAGTAATCTGTCAGTTAAATAAAAAACTTTAATTCTTTCTATCTTCTTTTTTTTAATACCGGGGAAATTCTTTTGTATCATCATTTAAACTCACATACACAAACAGCCAGACCCGAAACAACTATCTGATGTTCTTAAAAATATTTTTTTTTTCGTTCGGGAATCTAATCCACGACACGCAGCGCAGCAGTCGATCGCTCAGCCACTGCTTCAACCATGCCGTCATTATCGAAATTGTTTGTTGGTTTAACACTGCTTTTATAATTCATGTGCATCGAACAAAATTAACTATGAATACATTCGAAATGACTGCGGAAATGACTGCATCGACAATTTTATTTGTGTTCCGGAGTTGCAAATTAAATTATTGTGTAATCAACATAAATGCAAGGTCAGTTTTAATATCACTTTTGAAGGTTTGTGGTAGGTATATTGATTTAGGTACTTAGGTTTTTTATCTTCGAGACTATATAGACGATTTATCTCAAGGGGCCTATAAAATAAAGTTTAAATCTGTTTGTTTTTGCTGGTACCATTTGGAACCAGCAGGTTCTAAGCGGTTTATCTTCGTATTCTTCAACAGTTTAACGTGCTGTCCGAGGCACGGAGGAAACTCGGTATGTAACGGGTGATCACCCATCCACAGACCAACCCAGGCAAGCGTGGCTTAACCTAAAGATCGAACTGAGCGGCTGCTATTATTTAGCCACGAGCTCCTCAACAATAAGGTAGGTACAATAAAGTCACTAATACTATTTACCTAATTGCTTTCGTTAAGCAATTTCATACTTACCTGAAACGTCATTATGTTATCTTTTATTTTCGAAATTAATTAAATGTCAATGTGTTAATAGTTTTTTTGAAATCGTTGTCAATTTGATATAAAAAGAGGCAGATAGTTGTTATAATTACATATTTCGTGATGGAAGTTTTATTATTACTTGTTTGTGCAGTATTGGCTTGCCAGGTAAGCTATAAAAAAGAAAACAATTAGAATTTACAGCGTCATCATTCTCCTGCAGTTATCGCATATTAATTGTGGTCCGGGCAGCATATGTTCTTCTTCTATAGTCCTCTATTATTCGCCCTTCATCAAACACCATCTTTCTTGCAGTATCACTCTTCACACAGTTCATCCATCGTGTCTCTGGTCTCCCTGTACGGTTATACCCATCCACATTCATAGACAAAACTTTCCTCACAACCATTTTTCTCATTCCTTGGCAGTATAAGCCAGTACCATGCTTACAGGGGCCTTAGTCTGCTATTACAATAGTGTCAGAATGGTCGATCACTGATCGCAGAATGGTTAAATTATGACAAGTTTGGTAATCTGCTACATACTAAACTTGTCAAAATCAACCATTATGCGATCAGTGATCGACCATTCTGACACTATTGTAATAGCAGACTAAGGCTCCTGAACACCACACAAAAGACTTCAGACATCTTCAGTTACCGTTATTTAATGCAAATTGTCTTTCTTTTTTAAAAGAATCCAAATTAACGTATTTATTTTTTTCAGACGCAAGCCCAATTCTTGCCACGGCTACCATTTCCACCATCACCACGTATCTGCGACCCACCACCACGCATCTGTGACCCACCACCAGTAATCTATGACCCTCCGCCAAGGATATGTGATTCTCCACCAAGGATATGCGACCTACCGCCAAAAATCTGTGATCCTCCCCCATTTATCTGCAACCCACAACCGCAAGTTTGCACCACGTCACCACAAGTGATCACTACCATTGTCGACAACTCTGTTTCTAATTCTCTTGCAAATGCCATTCAAATGCTAATAGTTAGCAATCTTATTGAAAACACCATGAGACCACAATGTAGTTGTGAAACCATCTACTCCCCTACTATCGACTGCCTGTCTCCTCAAATCGACTACATGAATCCTTATAACCCGTATGATAACATCATAACCCCTTGTTATGACCCCATAGATGTTATACCAAAAGTTTGTTACCCAGAAGTATTGCCAATACCCAACCTTGGTTGTGGTTGCGGATGTGATGGACCCAACTATGGACTAGCAACCGTTGTTCCAAACTGTGGGTGTGGTTGTGATGGACCCAACTATGGACTAGCAACTGTTGTTCCAAACTGCGGGTGTGGTTGTGATGGACCTAACTATGGTCTAGCAACTGTGCTTCCAAATTATGGATGTGGTTGTGATAGCTACGGACCTAACTATGGATTGCCTAATGTAGGCTGTGGATGTGATTCTTGTGGTCCTAAATATGGTCTACCAAATATGGGATGCGGTTGTGGTTGCGATAACTATGGTCCTTCTTGTGGATGCGGATGTGATAGATTCAATATCCAGAACTTCTTACCGAATATTGGTTGTGGCTGCAATTCTTGCGGACCTAACATACAGAACATTGGCTACGAACTCTTGGCCAACTTGCTGGGGCCTCGGTGTGGTGGTTGTGATGGTCCAATGTATCCAACACCGAATTGTAACTGTGGTTTCCCCAACCTGCCAGTTGGAATCAATGTGGAGTCTTTAGGGTATGTTGATTCTTGTGGCTGTCCTAATAGGATCTATTATTGATTTTCTAAGTATTAGCATCTAAGCTTGTTCTTTTGTTTTTATGGTAACGAATAAAAAATATATTTTCAATATTTTTTTGTTTGCTTAAAATATACCTATACCTATTTTTTACTTTCCCGCTTATTGGAAAAGGAAGTATTTACTCTCGTTTAAGAGCAGCAGCTGAGTGGTCCTGAAGGCAAAGACAACGTGCCATACTATTAGTGATAACGATGATGACATTGACATGAGCTATCGAAGATATCGTTTTTTTTTTTTTTTTTTTCGAACGGTTTGTACAGACGCCTGCACATCTAACTACCACAATCTGTCAGATTTCTTTGATAGATTTTCGACTTGATTTCTAAAGTATTAGGTTCAAGATTCATTGGCAAAAATTTATAGTTTCGGGTAGCTTGACCTGCTGGCGTCTGTACATACGTTCAGCCAATGTCAAGTTAAAACAACTGTTATAAACGGCTGATAGACAGAAAATCTATAAGTATTTTTGTATATTATCATTTTTGGATTCTTAAAAGCATTTTGACCTCTCATGACTCCATGTTGGTCATGTACCCTATGACTGTTGGAGTAAAGAATGAAATTCATTCAAAATCCTCTATTGTCATTTGTTTTTTTTTACTCTGGGCATACTTGTTCCATGGAACCTAACCTGAAATATGTACACCACTGTCTATCCTATTGAAAAATCTAGCCCATGAACAGCTCGTGACTAGAAGAATCATCAATATAAAAACACCTAGAAGAATGCCTGTACTAGAGTAAAGTCGGGATAGATGCCAGTTTCAGATTATTATTAATACTTAAAACGGTGAGTTTGGTGTATCGAGAGTAAAATTCAGTTGAGTGTCGAGAACAAAATCGAGTTGTGAGTGACGGTGTTAGTGTTACCGAACATAAAACGATTGAGGAAGAGACCCGCCCGCAATAACTTTAGTTCATCCGTAGTCATGGTATTCGCCCGAAGAAACCAGAAGAAACAGCGGTTTGGATGTTTTGTGCTATATTGTTTATATTATAGTTTGCTAGACTCATAATCATTTTTGACGTGACAACGTCTTATAAATTGGTTTGCCGGGTGACACTTCAAGAAACTACGTTACGCTCCGCTCACGTTATGCGCTCACAATGAGAGCGAGTGAGAGGCACGCGTCCCTTCCACTCGGGCATGGTTAGCCCGCCTAAGAGCGAGAGAGACAGACATAAAAAGTGAAAGGCAAGTTATTGTATGTATATTTGTATATAAATACGTATGTATAATATGTATGTGTAAAGGTAAAAATAAAATTTTGTTAATATGAAATTCAGTGCGAGATTCTTTGTATAAATTAATGTTTTAAATATAATTCTTTTTTCTTTAATTTAAAACATTTATTTATAAATAAATGTTTTAAATTGTTACTATTATTTCATCCTTCTTCCTACTATACGAATGAATATTCACATTAAAATTATTTTACCACTCAAAGTCGTTGTCAGGTAAAAATTTCCCCCGTATACCGACTTTACAGGCAACCAATTTTTTTAGTGTATTTACTTAAATCGCTTATACTTTATTTTTATTTGTGAATTTACCCAAATGTGAATTTAAAAATTAAATCAAAACTTATAAAGTCTTCTTACTAGGTTATCGATTTTGATTTGCTATGTTTTGTTTGAAGACAAAACATACTTACTATCCTTACTAATATTATAAAAGCGAAAGTGAGTTTGTTTGTTACCTCTTCACGCTTTAATGGCTAAACCGATTTTGATGAATTTTGGTACAGAGATAGTTGGGAACCAGGAGACGGACTAGGCTAATTAGTTTTTATTTAATAAAAGTGGGATGTGAGGGAGAAAGAGGGAAGAAAAGGGAAAACTTAGCGTTGCTATTACAAATCAATAAGGCGCAAGAGGAACTGTATTACCCCAAATTTAACGCGGGCGAAGCCGCGGGCGAAAGCTAGTCCAGAATAAATAACAAACATGATAAAAATAGCGCCTCGCGTCGCTTAACACTTCGCAACTGATTTTGATGCGATTTTTTTAATAGACAGAGTGAATCAAAAGGAAGGTTTTTAGGTCTATATAGTATTAGTAAGTATCCTACATTACACTCATACTAAGTCAGGCCAATCGCTAGTTTATTTTTAAAACTGGCGAGCACTTTGGTTCTTAAAAAAAAAACAACTGCGAGTCGACCGTACAAACTTGTGACATAAATGGCCATATCTTTTGACTGCGTAGACTTAAAGGATTGATTTCTTCAGATCTCCAAAGGACCACGGACTGAGTATATGATTTAACTAGCTGTTCTCCGCGGTTTCACCCACGCTGCTCAGCACCTGGTGGTCTTAGCGTGATGTTATATAGCCTATAGCCTTCCTCAAGAAATGGACTATCCAACACCTAAAGAATTTTCCAATTCCAACCAGTAGTCCCTGAGATTAGCGCGTTCAAACAAACAAACTCTTCAGCTTTATAATATTAGTATAGATAAGTATAGATTTCAACTTGATACTTCCATTATGTTGCCGAGTAAAAGGGTCTTGACAGACGGAGAAACGGACAGCCAAGCGTTCCTATTTTTTCGGATGGGTGATCATCAAATAACTTACCCCGCTCTGGGTAAAGCCGGGGGGAAGGTTAGACTTGTACTGACTAAGACCCACCCATGTTCCTTCTATTGCGCTTTACGTTCCGAGGCCGCCGTATATCTTTCGAACAACCCGCAATCTTTTATGGGTTTTGTTTTTACTTATTAGGTACGAAACCTTATAAAGGTTAAAAATGAAACACATCTTTTAACAATATTCAAAAAATAATTTAATTTCATAACTTATAATTAATCTCCTACAAAGGCTAGTTTCCAAAAAATAATATTAGTCCGTCTTTTAGATTATTAAAAAATAAGGGACACGATTTTTTTTATTTGTAAATTAGACCATAAATGACAAAGCTATAGCCCATGAAAGTTACTGTGTGACGTCACTTTAAAAAAATACGTGTCCCTTATTTTTGAATAATCTAAAAGACGGACTTAATAGAATGTTGGTAATTACTTTGACCCTGGAAACTAGTCTATTATTATCTTTGTATCTTAAAATTAACCGCGAATATTACCCAACATTCCCATAATTGTATTCAGCAATCCATTTACATCTGAAGGTCCCACTTGTGGTACATTAGGACACGGGTTTGTAGAAGCAATAATTCTAGGAGGCAACGGCAATAAATTAGGAGGCATCACGCTAGGAGCAACAAAGTTAGGGTTAACTAAACTGGAAGGATAAATAGAACCAACTCCATTAGAAGGAATATAGTTGGTAATGACGTTAGGGGGGAAATTAGGAACTGAAAAACTAGGAGGAATTACGCTAGGAGAAATAACGTTAGGCGAAAGAGGATTATTACAACCACACGACAAAACAGGCAATGCCATTAGTTCATTTAAAATCGGTGCAGCCAACTGTCTACCAACATCAGAATTCTGACTATTCTGCAATAAATTACAGACAATCATCAGCTGTATAGTATTTGCCAGATTTTGACAGATGCTAGGCGAACTGTCAGTGATGACAGTAGTACTTGGCGGGGGGGAGGCAACGTTAGGAATAGGTACAATACTGTTGCAAGGAGGTTCGCTGATCATTACCGGAGGCGGATTGATAAAGTTGCCAGTTTCAATTATATTCTCTGCTATAGGTCTGTTGATGATGTTGTATGGTGGTGGGCGTAGCATCTGTGATGTTGCCAACTGAAAAAAAAAATTGTTTTAACATAACTTTACATTCACGCGAATTGTGAAGAGGTGTGCTGTAGTGGTGTGCAAAATATGGTAACACTTTTTTTTGGGATGGAAAATCTCTACGCGGAGCGGGATGAAAGTGTCAGACTTGTTGTGCCTTATGACCATCCATGGTCCTTATTTTGCCCTTTATGTTCCGGAAACGCGGTATCCCTTTCAAACAACCTGCAGCCCCAGCAGGCGGTGGTCCTGGATAGCCCCTCCACTAATTACAGGTACCTTTAGTTTACCACAATTACATTTAGTAAAAACATAATTTGAAACATGTACAGACGCCAGCAGGTCAAGCTACACGAAACTGTCAATTTTTCCCAATGAACCTTAAACCTAATAATTTAGAAATAAAGTCGAAAATCTATCAAAGAAATCTGACAGATTGTAGTAGCTTGATGTGCAGGCGTCTGTACAAGACTCTAGAAAAACACAAATAAAATCTACCTGATTGTGCAAAACCACCAGTGAAATTAATATAAGAATCGTCATTGTAAATTAAAATAAGTACCTATTACAAAATGTTTTTAATTCAAGAACTTTTATTGAAATAAATAATTTGAAATGTTACTCCATTATTTATCCTGTTGTTATCATGGAATCGTGTCTTATCTCTTGGGAAGTTATTTGATAATAATTCTTAATAATGTGACAACTTTAACTGTTGTAAAAGTTACAAGTATTCTGATTACACGATTGTGTAATGTTTTGCTTTACACATTATGTCAAAACCTTTATGTCATTATAAATATATTCTACATTTTGTTGTGCAAGTTCGTTACCATTATCCATTTGCAAGTAACACATTATTAAAAGTAGGTACCACAAATCTTACTAATGTTCAAAAGTGAGTTTGTTTGTTACGTCGTCACGCCTAAATGGCTAAACCGATTTTGATGAATTTTGGTACAGAGATAGTTGGGACCCTGGAGACGAACATAGGCTATTTCAAAAAACAGATTGAGATATGAGGGAGAAAAAGGGAAGAAATGGGAAAACTTAGGCTTGCTATTACAATAAATAAAGCGCAAGGGCAAAAACTACAGGTAGCAGGTACCTGTAAATCAGGAAAGGGGAACTGTGTTACCCCGATTTTAACGTAAGCGAAGTCGCGGGCAAAAGCTAGTAAATGATAAATTCATTTATTTATGACCATTTTATTTACTAGAAAACAGCCCAACCGTAGATATTACAAAGATGATCTGTTTTTATTAATCTATGACCCCAACATTACTTCATCAATCACACCACATTCTTAGTTAATACCTACCATTACACTTAGGTACCTACTCACAAAAGTTTTTGTTTTCTGATTAAATCATTGTTACATAATAATTATGATTTACCTAACCACTCACGTGCTCCTGGAAACTGTCGTTGCACAAAAGCAAGTTGTAGATTGCTGGGTTTGACAAAAACAAGTTCGCGGTTACCTTAGACCAGGGGTCGGCAACGCGCGGCCCGCGGACGTCTTCCTTGCGGCCCGTGAATGTTATGCAAATAAGTTTAATTATTACCAAAATCAACGCATTAAGTAAGCGCGCCTATTAACCCCTCTGCTTGGCAACACTTTGAAATGTGTCATACTAGCTTTTAATATCAGAGCTACTTCTATGAATTCAATGATGTGTGTTGATGAATGTTAAATGCAATCTGATTGCATTTAACAAGATTCAAGAAGAAATTGTAATGAACTGCTTAGCAAACTTTTTCAACTCGTCAAGTTGAAAAAGTTTGCTAAGCAGTTCATTACAATTTTTTAATTGTCAATAATAGAAAAAATAAATATGCTTCTCGTCTTACAGATGAGCATTTGAACACTATTCTACAGCCAAAAATACCACCCCGGGTCCCAATGGCTTGCACGGCAAAGCCTGGGTCCTGGCCTTGGAGGCTCTCGGGCCCCGACTACTAGGACTCCTAAGATGCTTGCATGCTTGGAGAGGGGCCAGTTCCCACTTCGTTGGAAGACGGGGAAGCTGGTCCTCATACAGAAGCCGGGGCGCCTTGCGGAATCTCCATCCGCATTCCGGCTCATAGTGGTCGACGAGGTGGGCAAGCTCTTTGAAAGAGTAATTGCAAACCGCCTCGTCGGGCACCTTGTGGGGACGGGGCCGGATCTTGCGGAGCACCAGTATGGTTTCTGTGGGAGGCGCTCGACGCCATCATGCATCTACCCCGGTCGCTCTGAAGAGTGGAACCGGCGAGACATGTCGTGCGGTGTCGCATAGAAATCGGCCTTGGGGCCGTTCCTCATCTCCGCCTCACTCCTCGAAACAATGACACGCGGGGTTGCGATAGTCGCGAAGAGGATCCACCGTCGAGATCCCAGCTGATGGCATGAGGGGTTCGCATCGGTGTCGGGTCGACCATGAAGTTCCTGGGAATCGTCCTCGACAGCCGGTGGAATTTCGTGGAGCACTTCCGGCGGCGGCGATCTCTCGCGTCCGGCCCTGGTTTATTCTATAGTCTGGAGTGAGAGGGATAGGAAGCGGTCACCTCCTTCTGCGAAGCAGTAATGCTAGCAAAGGAGTTGGCCGGGCGTTTGAGGGAGAGAACCTCAAACCAACCCAGCCGCCGCAGAAGTCGCCCCGGGCGCCGGGCGCCGCGAGACGTCTCCCGGCCACCGTAGATGCGAGCCTGCGGACGCAATGCTCACCGTTCGTCCGTCTATTGAGGACCGGCCGTGTCGACGGCGCGCTTGTTTCATGCGCGCTTCAAAGAGATGTCAGCAAAGCAGAGGGGCCTGCCGGGTTTGCGGGTTCTTCGAAAGAGATACCGCGGCCGCGGAACACAAAGGGCAATAGAAGGAACATGGGTCAGTTTTAGTCAGTACAAGTCTGACACACCCCCCGCTCCGCCCAGAGCGGCGGAAGTTATTTGATGATTTTCCACCCCAAAAACAAAAAAAAAGTATTACGTGTACGAATTAAATTCCCTATGTTTTAACAATTTTCAATGGCATTTTAATTTTTTTTTATGGAATATGACCAATTATAATGAGTAGGTGTATTGGGCTTCTTGGGTTGATGCGAGTAAAATGACTGCGGCCCGCCTTTAGTTTAATTTGTCACCTTGCGGCCCTTGCTTGCCAAGAGGTTGCCGAACGCTGCCTTAGACAAAAGGCAAATGAGCTGCCCACAAACGTACACGATATTTCACTTCATGGAAAAATTTCGATAGTGTAAAAATAAAACATCAATAAATGGATCACAAAATCTTTTTTATTCACAAAATAATGGATTTAACCAAAGGGGCAATATCAGGACTAACAGGAGCTGCCAATATTAAGGAATCACACGGAGACGCAACAGGAATGTAAGCTCCAGTGGTTAAATAATCTAAAGCAGGAGCGTAATACTTTGCAACCAATGGCGAAGCTGATGGAAAGTATCCTAAACCACAAGGCAATTCAACTGACAAAGGAGGCAGAATGAGTTGGTCATTGCAACCACAGTTGCAAGAAGTTTTTCGACAGCTGGGTACGCAGTCTTTTGATTCGATGAAGGCGGGAACCGGTGTTGCCAGATTAGAAAAGTAGAGTGATTTTGTTTGACACTGACATGGGCCACGGCGGGACGGGCAGTAAAGACGGGCTGTGGTCATCTGTGAACAAAAGGAGTTTTCTAAGTAGGGATGTGTTGTTATTCTTAATACATGATAGAAAACTATTGATATAAATACTCACACTAATTGAAAAGACCAACAATAAAAATAACAGGCGTTTGACCTCCATAATGGGTAGGTAGTTTATACAAAACTAGACAATCGTGTTAATTTGCTTATATCCTAATTAATTGACATAGATGTCCTAACAAACGCGGTCTATCGGTTGTTTGTGTTTAGTAACCCATTTCTACATGCTTGTTTGAGAAATAAGCGATTGAAGCTAGAACAATATGCTTATTACCATGTTTAGTATCTTTATTAATTAATTTCTTCATTGTTGGTTTCGATGGTAGAAATTTCAAAGCGAAGGCGACCTACTTTTCGGGTTTTTTGGGATCCGTATCTGAAAAAGAAAAACCGGAACCCATTTTGGATCACTGTGTTGCCAATCTGTCTGTCTGTAACGACCCTTTATCACGGGAAGGATAAAAACCTCTTGGAGGCATCGAGTTCACATTAAAACCATAGAGTTAAGTCTGTGGTCACTTTGTGCTGTGAGAAAATCAACCCTCTAAATCTACGCAGACAAGCTATGCTTGTTTCTGTCGCAAGTTTGTTCGGAACTCCCGGTTTTTACTGCAGTAAAGACGCACTGACAAATTATTCTGAAATAAAATAAAATTTAAACATGGACACTTACGTTATAAATTGATAACCATCTACAAAAGCCAGCGAATGGTCAACGATAACGTGATAATCCGGCCACAATGATTACTAATAAATAAAAGTTACAATCGATTTCACTTTGTTTTTAAATAGATAGGAACTTTATCTTTTTAAAATAAATAATGCAATACGGCTATGGTTTTTCGAATATATCGATGCCTTAGTTCACAATTGCACTAACTACAAAATTTTCAATTTTTACTTTTTTAATGCCAAATACACTAAATTTCATGCTCTTTCGTTTCCGCGCATCGAAATACCGTTATTCCGTCTCTTTCTACCAAAAACGTGGGCCACAGTTGTATTAAATGAGTTCGTTTAATGTTCCATGAATGTGGTATTATACTAATGATCTTTATTTTTGTAAAACCAATCAAGATATACTTTAACTGATTTTAAGTTTCTCAACTGCAGGAAATTTCAAAACACAAACGTATTATATACATTTATAATATCTGCTCATACTTTTTAGCAGTGCTACAAGAGTGTATCATGTGTTGGTAGTACAAAAGGATCAAGAAAGTTTGATGCACAAGTGTGCTAAGTACTTTTACTGGAAGGGGTTTGACAATTTTTTAAGTGCACAAATGCATTTTAATCCTTTTGAGACATATTCCCAGTGTACATGTGAAATAAATGGAAAAGCGGAAACAAACTAAGCCCATTTAATTTAATGTTTATTTCGTAGTGTGAATACTCAAGCGTATTACTTTCATTTAAGACATTTGTGTTTTAAAGATTGATTTTGGCGCGTAATTTTCAATGAGCAGCGTGTACGCGCTGTGAAAGACGATCTAGGTACCACACTGCGCTGTGTGGTGTACTGACTTTACTTCGTCATGGTTCGTTCGTTCGGGATCGCGTGGTCAGGCGGGGAAGCGTGGGGTAGGCCCTCCGCTTCCCCGCTTGACCGCGTGGTCCAGCGTATGCCGCAAACGTCACAAACGTAAACAAGTTTATACGTGCAGAATGTATTCGTTTGCTCTGCGGAAAGTGAGATAATTTAGACGTTTGAAGGTTTAAGAAGTTAAGATTTACTGTGTTTAAGTTAAATGCCATAATGTTTAGTAAAGGACGTAAACTAGTCGATTTAGTGAATCAAACTGATAGAAACAAGACGGAATCGCAAGACGTACCACCATCAGTGTCCGGCCAAAAAGCAGAAGTGAAGAGTTCATCACATAAAATAGCCAAAAGTAAGTAAAATAAGTGTTAGGTACATTAATTAAATAACTTGTCATTCATTTTTAAATAACTTCAAACGGCTACCTACCGCTACCGTTGAAAATCGTACCTAAACACCATAATGATTAACATGAGTGACAGTTTAATCTTTTGAGGGATGGTATAAATATAAGACAGGACATCAAGTGTAAGTATAATAGTCGTCACGATCATTTTTTGATTTTTGGGTTCCTTTCTGGGTTTTTTGATTAGTCCGTCTGTAGGATCGGTCGCGTGGAGCGTTTGATCGCGATGTTTGTGCTCACGACTTGTGACGACGTTGGTAATTCACGTACTTTTGCGGTACGTTGTAGTTAATAGTTATTTGTTATACAAGAGTGCAAAGTTGCTTTTTAACCGCGTGTTCAATTTTGATGACCGAGCAAGCGAAGGATTCTAAAATTGAATCACGAGCGCAGCGAGTGATTCATAATTAGAATCCTGAGCGTTAGCGAGGGAATCAAAAGAGCACGAGGTGAAAAATCTTTGCACTCGAGTGCAACACGTAACTTTTCATTCCACCTCAGCGAGGAAATGACTAAATGCAAAAAAAAACCTTTACAATCACAAGATAGGTACACTTTTATTTCAGTTTAGGTATTAATTACTACATTATAACAGGTAAGTATTACAGAATAATCTTTAAATTATAACAAAATAATAGTAATGTATAATTAAGAAAATTTTAAAGTAACGTTGCTACAGTTATTTAAATTGAGTGTAATATTTTTGTTTGGTACTAGAAGAGAAGAAGAAGAGACTATTTCAGTTTTTTCACTTGTTTTCAAGTTTCTTGTTTTTAATATAAGGTTTAACAATGACGTGAAAAAATTCCGCGTAAAGAACCGCGTACAAAGCAAATTGAAAAATCACCAAGAAGGTTCCGAGTCTGAGTTTTTAACAAATTAAAAAAAAGTTGTATGATATATTCGGCACCATAGAGGTAGCAGTAAATCGGTTTAATGTTTTTTTTTATTCACAAACTTAGTGCACACGTTGTTCTAAATTCAATTTACTTTGTCCTCTAGAGAATAAAAACGGCTTTTCCACTCAGATATTGAAGATTAAAATTACTCTTTCCGAGATGGTGGGATGAAAAATTATTTATTACTTATGTCTTATTCTGAAATAATTATTATAGCTAACCAAATTATTAAGATCTTTTGTACCTTATTTTTGTATAATTATTTATATGTGTAGTTTATTAACACTACAATTCTATTATTAGCAATTACCAATTAGTAAAAATGGATATTTATTACCTGAAACTGAAGACTGACTTTATTAATTTTCTTATAAAAAATCTTATTTTAATGATTCAGAAACTAATTGTTTTGTGAAATAGCTAAAGATTGGCCTATAATTGGGCTTCAGTCCTTTTAATTTTTTTGTTGTGATTTTGAAATTTATTTTATTTGTTTGTGGATAAAAACTGTTTGTGTTTTATAATAAAAATAAACATTATGAATATGGATCACTGGTTTATTATTTTGTCTATTTAATGCAATATCCATAACTATTATTATCCTTTTTCTTGGAACTTAAACCAGCCTGGTAAAGCTGTTAAATATTTTTGAGTTTTTTACTTAATGCCGGTCAGCATAATCAATCTTAGTGCACAAATGTATTAAATGGGGGGTTTTATGTTTATTTGGCCATTTTGAAAAGGTTACATTTAAACTAATATTACAATATTGAGATAATGATGGAGTAAAACGACTAGTCTTATGAATAGATGCATATTTTTTTGTTATTTTACTTGGATTTTCTACTTGTTCTCGTCTAAACTTTAAAAAACTTTAAAGCTCTCTCCTCAAAAATGTAAATTTCGTAGTTAGTGCAATTGTGAACTAAGGCATCGATATTTGCTTGAAAATTAATATCTATGTTTTTCGTTTCTGTGTTTGGTCAGAAAATGTCTAAGATTTTGCTGTTATTTTTTATTAACTTTCTTTTAATACTTCAGGTAAATAAGTCGAATATAATTCTTCATAATTCAAAATAAAACGCAACCACACAAATAATACAAATAAAAATTAGTTCATATTATTTATTTGGTACACCAGCAGCAATACATACCTACTATAGGTTAAATTGTATAGTTCTTAATATACAATAACATAAAAATGCTGGTATGTATGCCCATTAGGTACAGATATACTTACCTACGCAGTGCTCACCATAATGACAGCAAATAGTTGGTTTACAAATAAAATAACTCCATAAAATTAACATGAAAATAAATGAATATAAATGAAAACAAAATTAATTTTAAAAAAATGATTATATGAATATCAAATATAATGCACAATAAGCGTTATAAATTTTATTCAGCATAATTAGTTTTCATTATTTTTTTTTTCGTTTCAGATATGTCATGCCCAATACAACCGAGATTTGCCCAAAGCTCCACCAACTGCATTATCACCAGCCGCATCAAACGCACCAACATTTGATAGGTTTGCGCCAAAATGCTACCCTGAAAGCGCCTCAGCTTATTTTTTGCCTGCTCCACCTTCATCCCAATCCTAGTTTCAATGATTTGCCTTGTAATTCAAAACAGAATAATCGAGAAAAACCTTTAAATATTTTCAATGAAGTACCTGCAACTACGACTTTCCCGCCTCCTAGAGAAATGTCAAGCCGAGTCACTTTCCCGCCACCGCCGTCATGTTTAACTGGGTTGCCAGACTTAATGGATGAAATCCCTTTTAAAACACAACAAAGAATCTGTCGATTAGCAGAAACAAAAGAAAAGCCTCCGATATGCGAATCGTGTGCAGCTTTAACAATTTTTAACTTTGATCAAGAGTTGTTAGATGGATTTTTGGCTGGTATCGGGATTTAATTATAAGCTGGTTTTGCAAATAAATATGTTTTGTTTTATTCAGCTTTATAATCTACCCAATCCAATTTTAATATAGGTACCTACTTTAATTAAAGCACGGTCGCGACTGTTATACTGCGATCCTGCCTGATTTTTTCAGTAGCAGACATGTTGTCTGCATTTTGTGATCGGTTGATGGCAATATTTTAAGCCCCACTATTTGCATGGGGACTTGTAACATAACTGGTGAAATGTGCGTGTTGCATTAAGTACTGCCTTACCCTTTTGGCATTACAGGCGTGATGTTCTGATTATTTCAAGCGTAACTTATTCCAAAATGGGCAAAATACCAAGGTGCCAATACTGCAAAATTTTTGAAAAGTAGTAATAGCTGTCAACCACTTTGTCAAAAACTTCAGTGAATACGGCTGTCATTCCTCTTGAAGTCGGAAATTGTAAATCCCAAAATTTTGTAAAATTATTCATAATTTCTGAATCAAAGGCATCGAAATGGTTGAAGCACAGAAGTATAGGGTCGAGCAGGAGATGACGAACCTCGTCAATGAGTTGGATAAGAGTTATTTACGTAGGATGCAAGTAAGTGAGGTTATGTTCATGATATCGTGCAAGACTTACGCAATATCTTTAAAAGCCGAGTTATTCCTTATTCTACAAAAGTAAACATCATTATTCCAAAAACTTTATAAGAGAGAATAGCAATATAATAACACAAAATGTACAGAAAACCAGTTAGAAAACATTAAAGTTAACATAGGAAATTAATCCTCTTATTGATAACCTGTCGCCCTAAAAATTTCTACTATCCTAGCAGAATTAAATAAATTGTTTTAGACCTCATTTCCAAACTTTGGAAATATTGCATCTATTGATAAGACTGACTATGATGCTACCCACTTTAAATCTATTAGCATCCTGCGGTTAGACACACTTAGATATTATACATATAAACCTTCCTCTTAAATCACTATCTTTTACTGAAAACTGAATTAAAATCAGTTGAGTATTTTAAAAAATCAAACATACAGTGGAAGCTACTGCATTTTATACCATGTAAATATTATTATAAACACTCGAAACGGTTTCCAATATTTTGGCGATGTTGCAAAATGATGTTAATGATGATCATAGCGTTTGCAACTTTACTGAAATAGCAGAAACTCGAAACAAGTAATGAACATGTTAAATATCCCGTTTCAAGTGTTAATAATAATGTTAGTGACCATCACACTCATCTGCCTAGCCTTTTGCCAACTATGTTGGGGTCGGCTTCCAGTCCAACCAGATGCAGCTGAATATTGTATTTTACATTTAGCAACTGCCTATCTGACCTCCACAACCCAGTAAGAACTGTGTAATACGATACCCCTTGGTAAGACTGGTTCTCAGACTTTTGGAACACTCACTACCTGTAAGGACTGTCAAAGACATACAAATGACAGCCGTACCAACGGCTTAACATGCTTTCTGACCCATACCATACCCATACCCATCCACAGACCACCCTACAGTACGGCCAACGAGAAGCGATACGAAAGTTCATTAACCTAAAGAACAACAGACTGTGGCGTTGACAATCTAATATTTAGCTCTTTCCATCTTGTGCCTTTGTCGTAAAGTCTCGTTCTCCCGGCAAAAACATGACAACGTTAAGACGGGTTCGCCAACATTCTGGCGGCCATTTTAGATGGGGTTTTAGCATGGGTTTTGTTTACATTTGGTATTGCTTCTCGTTGGCCGTACTTTAGGCAAACGCGGCTTGACCTAAATATCGGTCCCAGTGGCTGCTATTATTTAGCCACGAGTTCCTCAATAAAGTTAGTGACCATGTTAGTTTAAAATCTTATGTAAAGTTGTATTACTTTTTATCTCCGAGTATTCTCAAATTAATGTTTATTTCAGGGTGATATGCACAGGTGTGCAGCAAAGTGTTGTGATGACCCTACGTCCTCATTAGAAAGGGTGCACGGATGCATAGACTCATGCACGGGACCACTCAATCAAGCTAATAATTATGTGCAGGTATGTAAAAGCCAGCTCAAAAACGTGAGAAAAAGGAGAGAAAAAGGGAGGTATAGGGTAGAGCAACCAGACCCGGAACAACTATCTGTAGGCCATAAAAATATTTATTCCATGCAGAAATTGAACCAGCGAGACTCAGCACAGTAATCGATTGCTCAACCACTACGCCAACAGTGTCGTTTTGTCTACTGTGTGTATATAAATTTAAAATAAGTAAATAATAATAAATAAATAAATATCTTGGGACAACTCACACACGGCTATCTGATCCCAAGCTAAGCAGAGCTTGTGTTATGGTAACCAGACAACTGATATACATACTTATATAATTTATAAATACATACATATTATAGATAAATCACACCCAGACAGAACAAACAATCATGCTCATCACGCAAAGTTTGTCCTGGGTGGGAATCGAACCCACGACCTCCGGCTCAGCAGTCAGGGTTACAACCACTAGACCAACAGGCCCGTCTAACAGGCTCGTCTAAGTAAAAAAGGAATTGATTCATTATACTTTACTTTTTTCAGGGGGAGATCAGCCACTTACAGAACAGATTGCAAAGATGTGTGATGGATTGCAATGATTCAGCCAGGGATAGACTGGGCTCTGATCCCAACCAAGAAAAGGTATATTATTTTACTAGCTGTGCCCAGCGGTTTTACCCACTATTCAAAAGAGTGTCCATGGAGTTTCTTGTCCATTCTACACCATACAAGTAACAAGAATAACACTAAACAACTTTTAAATAGGGTGACACAATGGGCGATCTTACCGCTAAAAGCGATCTGTTCAAGACAACCTTTAAATGGATTTTAAGAAGGAGAAACAGTACTGTAGGTAGTCTGTGGCGTAACATTTCATTTTTCATGTTATGTCTTATCTTCCACAGATCGACAAAGCAACAATAGAATTTGAGAAGTGCGCTGTGAAATGTGTAGACAAACATGTTGGTATCATTCCTAATATGTTGAAGACGATGAAATCCGTCCTGGCCAGCGGTAAACCGCCTCCACCAAGAAATGAATGAGGATGCAGTGAAACGAATCATATGGGACGATATTTTGTGCAATGGTTTGATGTTATAATAATACTTAGGTGTCTGAAAGCTTAAATTCTGAAACTAAAACTAATTCTTATAAATATATATATTTACTAGCGGCCCGGTACGTGCTTTGCTACGTATTTACAAAAAAATGTGATGCAGCGCCATCTACCGGACTGATTTGTGAATCTAAACCATTCCCAGATCCCTTGAACACACACAAAAAAATTCATCAAAATCAGTCCAGTCGTTTGAGAGAAGTTCAGTGACATACACACTCACAGAAGAATTATATATATAAAGATAGTTAGTAAACCAATAAAACAAACCTTTCATTACATCAAAATGCATAAAAATAATTAGGCCGCCATCTTTGGGAGACGGCCATATTGGATTTAGAATGACGTCACTGTCAAAACTGGAAAGTAACAACAAATCTTAGAAATGTTTGAGCTTTTAGAACCTAGGATTGAACAGAAGATGTTGTGTGTCCCAGCATTTAATTAGATGTAGATAATTCTATTATGTATTTATTGTTATGTCAGTGACAAAATAGTTACAAACTATTTCTGTATTGTGTTTCTTTTACTACCTATCAGTAGGCCTTATCATGACGTCTTAAAGCAGAACTTATTCCACTGAGTGAAAGAGATGGTGCTAGACACCCTGTATAGCTCTGTCTCTTTCCCTCAGTGGAATAAGTTCTGCTTTAAGACGTCATGGTAGAGTAGCAGTTGTCTGTGAATTTTATATGATAAAATTCACTTTTTTTTAAATACTGTGTTGAATGCAGAACCTGGCCCTATAGCCAAACAGCAGTCGGCAGCAGACGACAATCATTATCGCTCAGCAGTCACTTATACATTTTCAACTTTATACCCTAGCGCATATAGTTGATATCTATTGACGTTTACATATCGTTTTCGTTCGTTATCGCTCAGCAGTCTTTAATAGATTTTCAACTATATGCGCTAGGGTATGAAGTTGAAAATGCATTAGTGCTCTGCTGTTTGGCTATAGGGCCTGTTTTTTTAGCCACGACGACGCCTGGAAGTTATATCAACTCAAAGCATTTATTTAAATGAGGGATATCGTTTATGAAGTTACTAGATGGCGCCACTAGACAGTAAAGTCCTGTCGTTCATTCTATTTAGTACCAAGAACCTTATACAAAGTTTATTTGATAACGTATTTCTACATAGTGTAAACTACAGATACATATTTTCAATATTGCCTCTATAATTAGCCAAAACGAAACATTTAAAAATCATTCTTCCTCAAAGTACCTACCTACTAAACAATTTAAAATTAAACTGGTTATTTCAGCCGGCCGCGGTATCTCTTATTTCAGAACTCCAAGTCATGATTAATTAGGAATTGCTTATTTTTTAATTGTATTGACTAAAATCGAACAAGAACTAAAATACGTTTTAAAAAATGCGAACCACCAACGCCTCTAGCGGCGAATTCATGAACGATTGTGGTCAATTGCCCATTTGAATGTCAAAAAAAAGTGTATTGTAAAACTTTCTGTTGTGAATGGTGGCTGGGAGAGGTCCGCATTGAATCTATAGCACGGCCAACGAGAAGCGATACCAAATGTAAACAAAACCCATGCTAAAACCCTATCTAAAATGGCCCCCCGAATGTTGGCGAACCCGTCTTAACGTTGTCATGTTTTTGCCGGGAGAACGAGACATTACGGCAAAGGCACAAGATGGAAAGAGCTAAATATTAGATTGTTAACGCCAGAGTTGTTCTTTAGGTTAATGACCTTTCGTATCGCTTCTCGTTGGCCGTACTATAGTTGTTTTGTTTTCGTTTCTGCCTCCAGGTTATATGAACTTGGGAACTCAGTTGCAGGCAGGTTATTCCAAACCTTGGCTAGGTATAATAAATGAGGTGATCTGAGAAGTAACTGTACCGTCTGTTTGGGGCTCCAATAACTCCGTATAGATTGTTCGAACATTGTTTTAACAACTGCAGTACTTTTGTAAATAAAAAAAAACGAATCAAAACGTTTTTGGAACTGTACTTGTGCTCAAATTACAAAAATGTACTATTTTGTTACTAAATGTTGCCATTGTATAAAATTGTTTAGTAGTATTCTAATTATGTACAGTTTAGAAAATAATAAACGTGGAATCAAAATGTTTTTCTTTTTTTTGTTAACTAGCTTTTGCCCGCGGCTTCGCTCGTGTTAAATTCAGGGTAACACAGTTCCCCTTTCCTGATTTACAGGTACCTGCTACCTGTAGTTTTGCCCTTGCGCCTTATTTATTGTAATAGCAAAGTTAAGTTTTCCCTTTTCTTCCAGCTCTCAACCTCCTTTCTCACTTTAAAAAAAAATCTAGCATATGTCCGTCTCCAGGGTCCGAACTATCTCTGTACCCAAAATTTATCAGAATTGGTTATACCATTTAGGCGGAAAGACGTAACAAACAAACTCACTTTCGCTTTTATAATATTAGAAAGGACTAGCTGTTTCTTTCGGCCGCGTGAAATTATCATAAAAAAATGACTTCCTCTTAGATGATCTTATCTTTTACCAACGCTGACTTAAAACTGAATGTGTTCAACCGTCCAAGGGTCCATAGACTTTTTGATATTATAATTAAAAAAAAAATTTGCTGTGTATTGCAATGCAATTTTTCTACCCACATACCCTACCTACCCTGCCTACCCTGCCTACCCTACCTACCCTGCCTACCCTGCCTACCCTGCCTACCCTACCTACACTACCTACACTATCTACCTATTTCTTTTTCATAAGAACCCTCTCCTGGCATTAATTAACACAACAAAAAAAGAATAAGCGTAATTGGTCAAGCCGTTTACGCGTGATGCCGTGACCAAGGGAAATGGGGTTCCATTTTTAAATATTATATAGATAACTAGCTTCCGCCCGCGACTTTGTCAGCGTGGCATAGTTACTTTGGGCTAACGCTAACTTTAACGAAAAAAAATGTTTTCTCACCTTTTATTTTAACAAAATAGCCTAAGTCCTTCTCCAGGGTCCCAACTATCTCTGTACCTACAAAAATTCTAAAGGTTTAGCCGTTTAGGCGTGAATACGTAACAAACAAACAAACTCAGTTTCGCTTTTATAATATTTGTAAGGATGTAATTTGTATTATGTTAGATAGTTGCATAATGATCACCAAGTTCTCTGAGTTTACAACTTTGTGTGCAATGTGCAAATGACATATTTTGACAAAATGCTTTTATTTATTTAAATAAAAACAATAAACCTAAAGATAAATCGCAATATTTCGGGTATTTTTGCAAATTTTGGCGACAATTGCAGCTAAAATGCGTCTACTGTAAAATTTTGCCAATTTTGAGTTTGGTCTTGACGGTTTTTTTAGGGTGTGAAATCAACAAATAAGTTGCCACATTCCGGGCGGAGCAGGGGAAGTGTGGAGTGTCAGACTTATTGACTAAAACCCATGTTTCTGCTTTTGCGCTTTGTGTTCCGGGGCTGCGGTATCTCTTTCGAACAACCGGGAACCTTAGGCAGTGGCCCTGGCAGGCCCCTGTGCTTTTCTGAAATCTCTTTGAGCCGTGCGTGGAACACAAATGCGCCGTCGATACGGCAGTCAATAATCCTTATCTGTAAATTACAACAATATTCAGTAATTACTATCTGTTTAATTTTAACACTCAATTTAATAACTTTGAAATCGATTAGGAACTTACCGAATATTATGAAAATCGATAAGCTTTTAACGTAATTTTTTAACTTATCAAAATATTGACAAACAACGAGCTATATAAAGACAATAATTTATTTGGTTTGACATTGTATTCTATGGTATTTATTGTTAATAGAAGTAAACTAAGTTAATAATTTAAAATGTATTTCGGAAAGTTGGCAATTATTCTGTTGGCTGTGTCTTGTGTTGTCGTAAGTACCTCATTATTTTTATTTCATCAACTAGAAAACATTCGTCTGTAGACACCACGTGATATTTTCAACTATCAGCAGGGTTACCATGACATCTTATAGCAGTTCTTATTCCTGTGTGAGAAAGAGATGGTGCTAGACGCCCTGTATAGCTCTGTCTCTTTCCTCACTGGAATAAGTTCTGCTTTAAGACGTCATGGTAGGGTAGCTGATCGCCTATAGCTGAAAATTCAACTGCGTTTTATATTTGGCTGTCACATTTTTTAGTCAATAAGCTGCTTTGAAAGATGTGTCTCTTTTTTGGCCAACCGTATCGAAAACGACCGTCACTCTTCTTCTCCTTCTTCAACTTCTAACCAAGAAAAATGATTTAAAAGAGACCTATGCTGGATTCACATTTCTGTCATGGCTATACACTTATCTATATCCGGCCACTGTAATCTCTATGATGTCCCAAAAACCTCATTTTCAACTGTCCAACAATATTTTGTAGTTTAATAACTTAACCTCTTTTTTCAGATCAACGCGCAAAGATCAACGAAAAAAAAAATGGCGAAATCGAAGTCTAAAATAAAAAAAACTGGACTTCAGAACTTTGGCTTGTCTGGATGCCAGAACACTCTAATAGACATCATCAACTGTGGATGTCGGGGACCTGTCGTAGAACCTGTTTATGCACCTGTAGCCATACCTAGTCCTGTAATTGATGTACCAAACTATAGATATGCAGAGCCTTTGGAAATGAGTCCCCTAGGATGCCTATTTCCGACTACCGACATACCTTATGGAGTTTTTGCACCACAAATGACAGTACCAAGTATCGAGATTGTAACACCTATCTTGGATCTTCCCTGTGGATGTCCAGCTTCTTGTGGATGTCCCGGCCCCTGTGGATGTCCGGGCCCCAAATGTGGATGTAACAGAGTACCTGCTGTCAAACTCCCAGCTTGCCCCTACGGGACTCCAGTAGCTATTGATGTTCCGAAATGTGGATGTCAAAGTCTGCAGCTTCCTACCTACTCTTACGGTATAAGTTCTGTTATTGAACTGCCTTCTTATGCTCCCGTAACTGGTTGTGGATGTCAGGGACCCTGTAGCTGTGCTTTGCCAATATCGTCCTGTGAATGTTTGGGCCCCTGTGGATGTTCCGGGATTCAGATGTCACCTTGTGGATGTTCAGGCCCGTGCGGTTGTGGCGGAATACCGTTAACCGGCTGTGAATGTATGGGCCCCTGTAGTTGTGGCGGAATATCGTTATCCACCTGTGATTGCATGGGCCCATGCAGCTGTGGGGGTATATCGGTCTCATCTTGTGGTTGCAACGGCCCCTGTGGATGTGCAGGGACCCCTTTACCGTCCTGTGGCTGTAATGGACCTTGTAGTTGCTCTGGACTACCAATATCATCCTGTGGTTGTTCTGGTCCTTGTGGATGCTCTATGATGCCAATTTCGTCTTGTGGTTGCACCGGACCTTGTAGCTGCTCCGGTTTAGCTGTTCCATCCTGTAGTTGTGCTGGCCCCTGCAGTTGTTCTGGAGTAACAGTTTCATCTTGTGGTTGCGCTGGCCCCTGTGGTTGTTCAGGGTTAGCAGTCCCATCATGTGGATGTTCTGGCCCTTGTGGATGTCTCGGCATCCAGATGCCATTATACGGATGTCAGCTGCCTGCGATAGAGGTACCATCCTGTGGGTGTGGGTGTGGTGTGCCCGGGTGTGGATGTAACCCCAAATATTTACGTCAAGTCACCTTGCAACCACCTTTCTTGTGAATTGTTAATATATGTTTTTAGCTGCGTAAGTTTAAATAAATAATGTAATATTATAATAACTTGATGTGGTTTTGTCTTGTTGACCCTTTTGAACACTTGCTGGCATTAAATCTCCTCACAGTATTTCTTGTAAAGGAGTGTGAGCGTCTAACTGAATAATAGTGAGGCTAGAATTGGCCTTCAACGAATTACCAAATAAATAGAATACTCCATTGCGTTGGTATTTACTTTGGATATAATCCCTAAGACTAAATCGATCACGAGTTCCAAATAAAAACATGTATTAGGCCTCTTGTCGACGGCATGGTTATTCAACCGTACGGCATGTTAGCCGTACGGTTGAAAAAACGTAAGAGCTTGTACATGACAAACTTATTTCTTTCATCACCACATAGAGACATCATCGGCCAAGTACGGTTCAGTAGCGGTTTTGCAGGCTGGAAATGAATAAATATATCTTTCCAGGAATCATATTTCAGCTGCTTATTTTTGTAATCATTGATAGTCTTATCCCATATTATAGGCCTGTCCTGAATCAATGTAATTAATAATTCTTGATTTATGCTCATTTTATAAGAAAATCGGGAATCAGCGTATGTAAACTTTAACGAATCCGTGCATACGTCCGGCGCCGTCAACACACTCCCATAGGCTGCCATACAACACTGATGAAAATAACGCCGTGCGTAGACGCGGCGCGCCGAGGGGGCGAGACGGCGCACACGGCGGCGTCGCCGTGCCGTGGCACCGCCGTGCACGTCTACAAGCTTCCATAGTGGTCCATATAACACTGACGACCGTGGTTACACACGGCGAATTAACCGTGGTTTTTCACGGCGAAAAACCGTGTGTGTACAAGAGGCCTTAGAGACGATAACTCATAAACTACCTATATAAATAAAATTGATATGGAGGACCTGGGAAGTTTACTAAACAAATAAGAATTTTGCAAATTGGTCCAGGCGTCTTTGCGTAATTGGTGAACAAAAAAAAAGTGTGTGTGTCAGCTCCGACGCACGACTGGAGTTTACTCCTTAAGTACGAGTATCTAACCATACGCAAAAAGAGTTTATTCAACTGAAAAAATATTAATATCATATGAAAAGGGTAAATTCACAAATCAATGAAAAAAATAGCAATATAAATACATCGACACTAATAGAAACAAACAAGCCCAATAACATATAGATAGTATATAGGTATAGTCGCCTAATACAGCATACCATATGTACGTCTTAATACACTCACAGCCAAGTTAGAAAGTTGCGCACTAAAGGTGCGCACCAAAAACGTGACACATTTTCGTTACTTTAGTAGGTTTTACCCCTCGGATTTTTCTCATACCGGGCGCCTTATATATGAAAATCGATTCTTAAGGAGTAAACTCCAAAAAGTTCCAAACCAATTGAGAACCTCCTCCTTTTTTTGAAGCCGGTTAATAATAGGAAACTTCATTGTTTGGATATTTAGTTCAGTAAGTAATAATATACAGGACATTATTACTATTCATAATCTGAAAATCCAGTACGAGTTTGGAATCTATACTAATATTATAAAGCTGAAGAGTTTGTTTGTTTGTTTGTTTGAACGCGTTAATCTCAGGGACTACTGGTTGGAATTGGAAAATTCTTTTAGTGTTGGATAGTCCATTTCTTGAGGAAGGCTATAGGCTTTATAACATCACGCTACGACCAATAGGTGCTGAGCAGCGTGGGTGAAACCGCGCGGAACAGCTAGTCAAAAATAAAACTATTGGTTAGTTCTGCACACTAAAAACATGCTAAAATACTTAAACACCAACTAAACCATGACCTCCGATGGTGAAAATAACTTCTCCCGCTTTGGGCGAGACCATATTTTTACTAACTTAAACTCGTCCTGTTCCAACAGCACACAGGGCAAAAAAAGGGTCGCGGTATCTCTTTGGAACAACCCTTCACCCCGGCAGGCAGTGGCTCTGGCAGGCCCCTCTGCTTTGCTGACATCTCTTTGAGGCGCGCGTGGAACACTAACGCGCCGTCGATACGACAACATTGGTACATGACCTCTTCAAAAGCGAGAAAAGCTTACATCATTTAGAATGACGGGTACATCAAGACATTACTCAATGTTAAGGACAGATAAATCACGATTCGACTCGATAAACTTCTCGATTATGGATATGTATAATTATCTGGCAATCGATTGAAGTAATATGTAGCAGATATATTAACTTGAAGTGTTTAATATAAACGGTTTTATTTTAACTTAATTTTATAGTATTTTGTGTATTTTAGAGAAGGTAAGGTCTTAGTTTCCTGATTTTATTTTTTCGGATAACCATCAAATAACTTCTTCCCCTGTTCTAAGCGAGCTAAAAGCTGACCAAAGTTCTTTATTTTGCCCTTTATGTTCCGGGGCCATGGTATCTCTTTCAAACAACCCGCAATCCCGACAAGGAGTCAAGGGTTTCTGACCAGTACGCAACGCCAAAATTTATCTCAATTTCTTTTATAACTTCTGTTTCAGACAAAAATGCAGTTAACACACCTAACAATACTGTTATCGGTCATCTTGGCGCCATCTATAAGTCAAAAGCTGACTCCAGATGCAGTTACATCACTCCTTCAAGGCATTTTGTCACCCGCAAATACTGAACAGGTCATCCAAGTACTATCAGCTGGAGCCAATATGAAAAAGGTAATGGCAAATATTCCGGGGGCTGACAGAAGACGATTTGCCATTACTGACAATGTACCAAGAGGTGTAAGGAATAAGCCTCAAATTGGAATAACACAAATTGTGCAAAGGCCCCGAGAAATGGGTATGAAAAAGAATGTCATTGTACAAAATGGTCAACAAATAGTTTTGCCAAATAATATGGTTGTTCAAAGAAGACCAGAAGCGGTTTTATCAAAAAATGTTGTCATACAAAATGGCGGTGAAATAAAAGTCCCAAGAAATGTTATTGTCAGGAGAAATGAATCGCCGAAAAGAGTGATAGTACAAAACAACGAATTCTCGCTTAGAGGTCCTCAAATGGGGGCTACTGAGGTGGTGAAGCAGAACGTATTGGTAAACCAACAAATGAGACCAGAAGTCCAACAAAAAGTATTGATCAGTCAACCTCAAGTGGCTGAATACATGACTGGCCTTCAGCAAAAAGTTTTTAATCACAATGAATATCCTTTCCTGCCAGCAGCTTCTCCAGTTTCACCTCTAACAGCATTATCATCTTCTTGTGCTGTACCACCAGTAATACCACAGTCTAGAGGGCAGTTCTTAAGGAAAATACCAATTCCTCCACCTTCTCTGTAACAGATCGGTATTATTTAGTTCGTAAAAGCTGGTAATTTATTCGTGTGGCGTACCTAATTTATTGCTTGTTTTAATTTGTATTTCTAATTAAATATGTCGGTGAGCTGCATGCTGTGTTGCCAACGATTATTGTTTTGTTTTTAAGGTAATTTATTTGTACTTATTTTTGTAATGAGAAATAAATGGATGTGCTTTTGAATTTTTGTTTTTTTTTTATAGATTTAGCTATAAAAAAAGCTAGCTTTTGCCCGCGGCTTCGCTCGCGTTAAATTCGGTAGCGCCTTATTGATTTTTAATAGCAACGCTAAGTTTTCCCG
Source organism: Ochropleura leucogaster (assembly GCA_958449745.1). Classification (NCBI taxonomy): domain Eukaryota; kingdom Metazoa; phylum Arthropoda; class Insecta; order Lepidoptera; family Noctuidae; genus Ochropleura; species Ochropleura leucogaster. The sequence continues at coordinate 2,806,946 of OY288227.1, forward strand.
TTTCTTCCCTCTTTCTCCCTCATATCCCAGTCTTTTTTTTTTTTTAAATAGCCTATGTCCGTCTCCTGGTTCCCAACTATCTCTTTAGGTACCAAAATCGGTTAAGCCATTAGAGCGTGAAGAGGTAACAAACAAACAAACTCACTTTCGCTTTTATAATATTAGTAAGGATATGGCACTAATGATGTGTGCAATGTTTTATTTACATTATGTTTTTTTCTAGTAGGTACCTACCTATTATTTACAGTTGGGACTGGGGTAATTCTAATTATATAGCAAACCATTATTAAATCAAATTTAAATGGTTTATTGGACTCAGTAGAATATAGCCTAGTAGATACAATATACACAAGGTTATAGGTAATATAAAAAGGCTGTTAAAAACTAAATGAGCGTCTGACTTCCAAACTGGGTAAAGAACCTGTATCTTGGAAATCAGTTCACTTCACTTTCAAAGACAAAATGAATTGTGGAGCTTGATATAAATATAGTATGACAATTCCAAACTAAGTAGTGGTAACTAAACTATACAATTCTGACATTTTACATTAATATGTAAGTACCTATAATAAAACTGACAAAAAAAATTACATTTAGGATACAAGTGACGAAACGATTACATCCTCACTTATTAATTAACTAGCTTTTTCCCGTGGCTTCGGTCGCGTTATATCCGGGGTAACATGGTTCCCCCGATTCCTGATTTGAAGGTACCTGCTACCGGTAGTTTTTGTCCTACCGCCTGAGTTATTGTAATAGCAAAGCTAAGTTTTCCCCTTTTCTCCCTCATTTCTCACGTTTATTTAAAAAAAAAATAGGCTATGTCCGTCTCCAGGGTTCCAACTATCTCTGTACCAAAATTCATAATTAGTTAACCCACTTAGGCGTGAAGACGTAACAAAAAAACTCATTTTCGCTTTTATAATATTGGTAAGGAATTTCATTCCTAACTTCCTTAAAAAAAAAAAACATATTATTTAATAAATATTAGGAACAGGGTCCAAGCTATCAGAGATCCAGATAAAGGAAACTTCGACAACGCTACGAGCCAGGAACACCGCTTTCTGAATCGAGACTTTTTGATTTAGCTGCCTAATGACAGCTTCTTTAGATAATTCGTTGCTCATAGACATTGACTGATACGACTATCGGAACAAAGATTGCTTAGTCCATCCATTATGTCAACCATCTCGCGGGCCAAGTCAACTAACAGCGATAATAGCTTCGGGTCTAGCTGTTTGTGTATGTGACTTTAAATGTTTTGTAAACGCACCCACAATACAGAGTACAACGACACGATAAAAAGTATTTATTTTTTAAAAAGAAAAGCTCGTAGCCAACTCAAATAAAAAAAAACAAATAATTATTCAAATTTTAATGTATAAATATTCAAAAGAGGTTGTTCAATAGAAAATGGATAAATGCTGGTGGAATTCTTGTCAAACACTTTAGAAGACACCATTTGTTATGACAAAAAAAAACAATAAAAAAAAAATCTAATGGCATCCTATAAAACTTTGACAGAAAATGGCCAGTACCCGGCCGGAATTTCAACGAAGAGTATGAATACGCCTACATAATAATGTATTGGTATCGATTGTGTTGTCAATAACTAAACAAAAATACTCTAAAAATCACTAATAAAAAAGTTAATTCCTGTCAAACGACGTTCCTATTCTGAAATTGATTGTTGAAGTGACACAAAAATCTTTCAGCTTTTTCTACTAATACGCGAATTGCGATTTTTTATGAGGATGGATAGATGGATGTATGAATGTTTGTTATTCTTTCACGTCAAAACGGCTGAAACGATCTTATGAAATTTGGCACAGAGTTTGATTATAGTCTGGAATAACACATAATTTTTTTCGATCATCATGCGGTCGAAGCTGCGGGCGCCAGCTAGCATCATCATAATTATAGTTGGGAGAAAGAAGTCACGGTCATGGTTAAAGTTAGCGTTGGCCCAAAGTAACTATCGACGGACGAAGCCGCGGGTGGAAGCTAGTTTATAATATTAGTAGGAAGTAGGATTATGACACGGTTGGCGCAGTGGCTGAGCGATCGATTGTTGTGCTGCGTGTTGCGGGTTCCCCGCACGGAACAAATTAATATAATATGACTGTGTGACCGACAGGTAGTTTTGCCGGGTAGGGCTCATGTGTACCTATGTGAGGTTGATGTTTGTAAACGCACCCACGATACGGAAGAAATTGTTAGTGTAGGGCAACGATTTAAAACAAAAAAAAACTGTTTGTATGCAAATCTGGGACCTTCCATTTTCAGCACAAGCAAAAAGTTCCTAGTTCAGTTACATTACGAACTATTTGAATGTTATGTTGGAATGTAAGAAAAACAAACATGGTTGTCTACGGTTTTATCTATCTAAGAAAATAATTTATTCACTTATAAATTCGAAACTTAAATGCAAGGAGGAGGAATGGGTATTTTCTTCAAATACTGACATCTACTGCAAGTGTTGGCCGGTGGTAGCAGTGGCGAAAATGGCGCCAAAGCGGACACCGGCGACGCTGCTGGCAAAAACGGGTTAGCAAGTGGCAAGCCAATTGGCAACGCGGCTTCATAGCAGTCACAGGGCGCTTTCGCTACAGCTCTTGGCACGGCGGCGGGTACTGGCACTTGTAGAGGTAGTTCATAGGGTATCTTCATTACTGGCAATGGGGCGGGGTTACCACAGGGGCAACCTGGCATTACCGTTGGTACTGTTCTTTGGTATGGCGCGAAAATTTGGGATTGTGCCTGAGAAGAAAAGGATTAAGGCATTTTTTAATTTGTTAAGAATACTAAAACATGTCCGACTTTCAAAATTAAAAACAAAAACAGTTGAAAGTAAGTGTGCTTCCAGAAGTCGATGACTTTGCCTTGTTTTATGGACTTTTTGTTGGAATCATAATTAAATCCGGATTTTTTTTTTTAACTCAACTTTTCTAGCTAGGTATGGTATGATAATATCTATCAAAAGTTCTAATCGAGTAGGTAACATTTTGCACTTTCACTTAAAGTAAAAACTTTTAGTAACACCTTTTTGTATCTGTTAAATAACGGATCATCCACATGAACAAAGACAGAAATTACTTATCAAATAATGAAATAATATGGAACATGAAACGACTGCACAAGATGTTACTACCAAATAAAAAAAAAAACGTAAGTCGCATCGCACACACGACCAACAGTCGAGGCGCAGGCACATAAGAGGCACGCCGTAACGAGAGTTTCTTTACTGTTCGTGTGGGCGACGCGCCTAAGTCGGACTAGTAATCACGGAGTTATGAGGTAACAAACATTTCAATCAAAAATGGATAGATAACTTCTTTTATAGAAGTTGATTAAAAAGAAAATATGTATGCACGTGGATGAAGAAAATGAAAAAAGCAAAGGTATATGAGCAGTATCGTTCTGTTGTCTATGCCGCTATAAGAAAAAAAAAACTACTTTAAAAGATTATGAAATACTTACACCAACGAAAACGGAAAAAGCAACGAAAATAATAGAATTCATATTGTATAGTTTTAACTGAGTTCTTGTACTGTGTTTATTGAATTTAAAATCGTGGTTTAAATACGTGTTTATTATCTAAACTTTTGTAATAAAATAATCAAAATTTTCATCATTTTGATGGTGATAAAATTTTCTACAACATCTAAGTATTACATGTCACTATCTATACTAATATTATAAAGCTGAAGAGTTTGTTTGTTTGTTTGGACGCGCTAATCTCAGGAACTACTGGTTGGAATTGGAAAATTCTTTTAGTGTTGGATAGTCCATTTCTTGAGGAAGGTTATAGGCTATATAAATCACGCTACGACCAACGGGTGTTGAGTAGCGCGGGTGAAACCGTGGGGAACAGCTAGTAAGTAATAATACTGTTAGTAGATAAGGTTTTCTATTGCGATTCTTAAAACAATAAAACCTGGGGGTGAAAATGGCCGTTTTAGCTAAATAAGTCATAATAATATTTAGAACTTTAAACGGCACGGTTAGCGCAGTGACTGAGGGATCTGCTGCTGCGCTGCGGGTCGCAGGTTCGATTCCCGCACGGAACAAATATTTGTATGACCTGCAGATAGTTGTTCCGGGTCTGGATGTTTGTGTATGTGAGTTTATATGTTTGTAAACGCACCCACGATACAGGAGAAATTAATAGTGTGGGGCAACGTTTTTAAAGACAATAGACAAACTAGCTTTTGCCCGCGGCTTAGCGCGCGTTAAATTCGGGGTACCACAGGTCCCCTTTCCTGATTTGCAGTTACCTGCCACCTGTAGTTTTTGCCCTAGCGCCTTATTTACTGTAATAGCAATGCTAAGTTTCCCTTTTTCCCCTCTTTCTTGACGGGCCTGTTGGTCTAGTGGTTAGTGGCCCTGACTGCTGAGCCGGAGGTCGTGGGTTCGATTCCCACCCAGGACAAACTTTGAGTGATGCGCATGATTGTTTGTTCTGTGTCTGGGTGTGATTTATGTATAATATGTATGTATTTATAAATTGTATAAGTATGATATCAGTTGTCTGGTTACCATAATACAAGCTCTGCTTAGCTTGGGATCAGATAGCCGTGTGTGAGTTGTCCCAAGATATTTATTTATTTATTTCTCCGTCATTTATCAATCTCTTAAAAAAATTGCCTATGTCCGTCTCCAGGGTCCCAACAATCTCTGTATCAAAATTTATCAAAATCGGTTTAGCCATTTAGGCGTGAAGAGGTAACAAATTAGTATTTTTTTTTAATATGAGGGAGAAAGGGGGAAGAACAGGGAAGACTTAGCAAATCAATGACAAGGCGCAAGGGCAAAAACTGCAGGTAGCAGATACCTGCAAATCAGGAAAGGGGAACTGTGTTACCCCAAATTTAACGCGAGTGAAGGCGCGGGCAAAAGCTAGTTAAAAATAAATTCATAAATTAGATAAAATAAATTACTATCATTTTGCATATTTTTATAAGACTGTTTTCTACTGTTGTAACAATCGCGGTTGGTCGGTTGTCGGAGTTGTTTGAATAGGGTAGTTGACACCACCAATCAATTGATATACTTTTTATGAGCTGTCAAAACGCGCTTCCCCCATAGATTTTGTATGAGACTCGCAACCGATGACGTCACTAAGTTGTCAAGTCAATTACGAAACTATTTATTGATTTAAAAGCAACTAAAAATCGAATTTTAAAGTTATTTTGAAATGAATGGAGTTCTCAGGTCTAGAATTAGGTGTTCTTTCAGAAAAATTGTGTTTTTAAATTAGGTATTGGTTAATGGTGTCAACTACCCAATTCTGTTGTTGTTTCTGTTCTGTTGTTGCTGTTATGTTAAGTTATATTGAGTTCTGTATAATTCTGTTGATGATTTTTGCGTTCTGATTATTGACTTGAGTATTGTGTTAATATTCTGTTGTTTCTGTTTTAACCGTGTTTCTGGGTTGTTGTCTCTCTTTTTTACTTATTTCCCGTAAATTTTCGAAAATTTCCAAGCTTTCATCAGATGATTCCATGTTGTAATTATAAATTTATCTTATCTAAATTATCAATACAATAGGTAAGTTTTACATAATATTCTGATGTTAGTGATAACGATTACTGATAAAATATTCATACATAAACAGTTGTAGGAATAACTTTAAGTTAAACATAGATTGAATCAGTAGCTGCTTGAAGTATTTGAGTAATACAGCTCAAAAAAAAAGAATCACAGAGTGTTTAAAAGTTGTAAGTGATCGAAATTCCAAGACAGCCAGTCCAAAAAAAGAAAAAAAAACGTCGAAAAAGTATTTAAAAAAAGAACAAACCTTTATTGAAATAGATAATTCGAACTTTGGAGGCGCTTTTAAAAACGCAACTGTTCCATAACTGAAAACAAAATGGCCGTTATGATGAAACTGTTTGGTGTGTTGTTGATTCATACTTTAATAATGAGTGTAAGTATATTTGAGCTAATTTGCAACTTGCATGAGTAAAGACAAATTTTTATTGTCCTTTTTAAACCAGCATACAATAAAAACAAATGTTTTCTTTCAGAGTACCTTCGCACAATACCAAGTTCGTAACTTGCCAAGCGGACCACAGATACAAAATTCCCCCTACAAACAACCCCAGCCTCAGTTGATAACCTCCCTAATGTCGACATATGCATCAAACACGCCAATCGTTGACAAACTGAACACTATTGCAGCTGTCCTCCAAAAACTCCCGCCGAAAAATCCCGGCATTGCTCATAAAAGGATTTATATGGCAGAAGCATTGAAAAAGACAGCCTTAGAGAGTTTGATTTACGCGGCCAATGTTTGTAAATGTTCGAAGGCTGATGGCAGAGTACCTCCGCCTCTTTTGACGCCTCAAATGACAGTTGGTAATGACGTTTTAGCTAACAGGGCTGTCAATTTCAGATATGTTTGATTTGAGGCAAACGGAGAACGTTAAACAATTTTGTTGTAAAAATAATTAAGTTTATTATTTATTCCAATTAAATTATTTCAATGATTTTAATGAGTATTTTATTTTTTTTTCCCTTTCCATAAACAGTTTAAAAACTTAATGTTATCAACCATTTCATGGAGGTTATGAACTATTCTGCCAAGGACACCTAAAAAGTTTAAAATAAGTACAAATAGGTTGCTCTGTAGTAATAAAGGACTGGTGATTTTTGTTTGAAAACTACATAAGTAGGTATATCGAAATACATTTAGCGTTGAAAAAAAATAAAAAATTTATGGCATCAAATGAATAATTTGTCTGAAAACGGCCAGTAGCCGACATGAGAAAAACACAAAAAGGTATATACAATATACTTGTAAAGCAAAATAATAAAGATTTTTTTTTTAAACTTAAAGAAGATTTTCACAACTATTAGCATTTTTTTTTGTTTTAATTGCATACACATTTAATGAAATCCACTAATTGATTGGCACACAGACATAACACGGTAGATAGTACACTTGTCTTAATTTATTTTAATATCACCAGTCCTACTGAAAATTAAAAACGTTACAAACAAGCAACTCTATACATTTCAATCACTGAAAAAAATAGTACCCTTGAAATACAAGGTTTTCCAAAGCTTCGTCCTTCGTCCAAGGTCTAACCTTGTCATGAAGGCCGAGGTCATTCTGTCTCCCTGAATGCGACCTTGCGTCAAGGAAAGGTTTTCAGATGACCTTGAAACGAGGACACTCCGGCCTCAATGTTATACAGACAGCCTTGATATCATTCATTGAAGTGCGTCGGGGGTTTCGCGGCTATTCTTATTCGAAGTTTGAAACATTTTCTTTTTTTAAACGTTTTTGTTTTTCATAGTTTTCCTTGTTCATAGAGTAGGCTCTATGAGTATATCTTATGTCGTGTGGGCGTTTACATTAAAACTCACATACACAAACAGCCAGACCCGGAACAACTACCTGTCGGTCATATCAATATTTGATTCGTGCGAGGGTCGAATCCACGATACACAGCGCATTAGTCGATCGCTCAGTCACTGCGCCAACCGGGCACTTCTTTGCCCATTAAATGTAAAAATACAGATGTGATGTGATATTTAGAAATATGTTTATTAATAATAGGTATAACCAGAGGCGACTCTCGTTAGGCAGCTGGATCAAGGGCTTGATACAGGAAGCGGTACTCCTGGACACGGTTCGTATTGTTAGGAGGAGCTTGGAACCTGTTCTCGATAGTTCTGGTCTACAATTTTTTTTATTTTAAATGATTTTTTTTTGTTTTAATCTCTAACACCATTGCCTAACGGCTTGACTGTGAATGCTGCCTCGAACACAATAACAAAGTTTAATCAAAATGTAGGTACCTACTTCATTGCATACTAAAACACAAACATTCTCTGAATTTATAGGAATGCTTCCGACATGCTTACTAAGTGATTGCCTATATTTTAATAAATCAGCAAACGCATCTATTTAAAATTACCTGATTAAGTGAATACTTTGACTTGTAATAGGTAGACACTCATTAAATACGCCTGCAAAAATCTTCATTATAAACAAAACTCAACTTCAACTCTTCATTAATGGCTTTTGGACGAGAGATACCACAATTTTGCCAATAACACGTGTACTGGAAATAAACTATCAAACGCTGGAGAATATTTAGCAAGTAATCACAGTAATTAAAAAATATAAAAACAATAAAAATATTTCTTGCAGATTTAGATTATCATTTCATATGTATGACAGAATGACAGAAAAGAAAAAGAAACTATAAATAAAAAAAAAACGGTCCAAAAAGTTACAACTTAATTTTATTAATTTCGATGAATTTACATAGTTTGAAAACAAAACGAGAAAACACAAAAGAAAGAAGACATTTAACAGAAGTTGGACGAGGGATATGAGGAGGAATGATTTCATGAAAAGAGAACCGCAATTTGGGACAGGAGAAAAATAAATGGTCCACGTTTCCTTCATCCAAACCGCATTCACAAAGAGAGCTATCCCTAATCCTAAGTTTGGCCAAGAAATAAACAAAACTATTTGGTATTTATAAAAAAAATTATGCGTTCTGGCACCTGACAGTTTTCCGCCAAAATAAATATTTATTGTTATGCCAATAAAAAAAAAACTATCATTGTTTTTTTTATAAGTATATAGCTTTCGTTTGTATTTTTTTTTCAGTACAGTTAGAACTTGTATTGTTATAAAGTTTTCATACCTCGGTATATTTATAAAAAAAAACAGTAAGGTGCCGTTGATTTTAGCAAAAAATATTAAACCCATGAAATTGTTAAGTAATAGCTAGTTATGCAACGACCCCAATCACACCCGAGAGAATTATAAAAAAACACGTCTGTAATGATAGAGAGATATTCAGAACAAACCACATCTTTGGTGATACAAAATAAAGATAAAACTCGTATTCAGAAACTCCAATCTCAAGTAAATGATAAGCACTTCTATATAACTAGGTAAGTATGTGATTAAAGCTTAGTTACACAATACCATAGACAGTAATGAGACCAACATTAAAATGATTTTCAAACTTTTTGGTGTTCTACAGTTTATTTTAATTCAGGTAACGTTTGCTCAGTTTTGGTCAGTTTTCAAATACCGAACGCGTACATTTCGAAACGGATAGTTGGCGCTTCTTGTGGCCGAAGGGCTAGTTTTTACCTTGATTAGAGGCTAAGTGTTGCCATACAACCACCGCCGTTGGCGCCACTAGTCTTTTAAGCATATTTCTATCTGATAGCGCAGAGGAGCAGGTTTTTGATGCCCTTTTGTAGTTTGTTGTTAATTTAATATATTGATTCGTTTTCAAATACTTGGCTTAACACGTGTTCTGAAAAAAAAATAGATAGCTATTATTAATATTGAAATTTATAGTTTTTTTAGTGTTCTATAGCGCAAAAGAAAAAAACGGAATCCCTATAGGTTCACTTTGTTGTCCGTCTGTCTGTTTGTCAAGACCCTTTATCTCTGCGTCGAAGTATCGAGTTAAAATTAAAAACGTATACCTACTCAGTTTTGTGATCTCTTTGTTCTGTGCAAAAATCCACCCTCTATGTCTACGCAGTTAAATGATATGGCGGTTTATGTCACAAGCTTTTACGAAAACTAAGTGCGCGAATTTGACTCGCACTTGACCGGTTTTTTTTTAAATGAATGGGACTACCGTTTGTTTTTTTTAAAGCTCGTCTTAAAACTAATACATTATTCTTTTTTTTTGTTAACAGGTAATTTCTGCTCAGACCTCCACTAGAGATCTGTCAAGTCAGAATGTCCTTAACAACTTGGCGAATATGCCACTGGTGGGTTATGACAGATCTAGAAGACAGATTAATAACCCGTCAGTTGGTTTGCCAGGAAATGGGAATTTACCAGCAAACAGCTGCACAAATGGCTTGCCATTAAAAAATAGTATGACAAATGGTAATTTTCTTCGTGCCAATGGATTGCCAAATAATTTTGCCTTGAAGAATGGATTAACAAATAACTTTGCATTGAACAATGAATTGCCAAATAATTCACCACTTAATTTTCCATTTCCAAATGTAAATGAGCCACAAAACAAATTATTGCCAAGTTTTAATGATATAATTAATAATGCTTTGCCTTTTAATAACGTGCCCAATGGATTGCCAGCTTTTAATAACGGGTTCCCAAACGGATTGCCAGATTTTAATAATGTTCCAAATGGTTTGCCAGGTATAAATAATGTTCCAAATGGATTACCAGGTATAAATAATGTTCCAAATGGGTTGCCAGGTATAAATAATGTTCCAAATGGATTACCAGGTATAAATAATGTTCCAAATGGGTTGCCAGGTATAAATAATGTTCCAAATGGATTATTACCAAATTTTAATAATGTTCCGAGTGGTTTCCCAGGTTTTAATAATGTACCAAGTGGATTACCAGGTTTTAATTATGCACCAAATGAACTGCCAGGTTTAAATAATGTTCCAAATGGATTGCCAAATTATAATAATGTCCCAACAGGATTGCCAAGATTTAATAATGTACCAAATGTATTGCCGGGCTTAAATAACTTGCCAAGTTTATATGAAGGGCCGAATAGATCGCCAAGTTTAAATGAAATGCCAAACAGAATGCCAAACTTTAATAACAATCCATTTACGAATCAAGTATTGAATTTAAAAAACTTGCAAACGGCAAATACATTGCCGAATTTAAATAATGAATTTTCTTGTGGCAATACGTTTCCACCTTTACCAGTTAGAAAAGGTTTGCCACTAAACAATTTGTCAAGTGGCAATATATTGCCACCGAACAACAACCAACTGCAATATCTTAATAACTTTCGTATTACTGAAATCGGAATTCAAAATGGAGTTCCAGATCTCAGAATAGGTAACAATATTTCACCTAACACAAATAATGTTCAAAATGTCAACGTATTGGGACAGAAAGTTTCTGATGAATTCGCTCATATAAATAACTATCAAAATGTAAATGGAATAATAGGCACTTCAAATATGCCTTCTGCCAATGCGCCAACTATTTTGCCGATTGACAGCAGATTTCCAAGTGTCAATTATTTTCCAATCAACAACGGTATGTCTAATATTGCCAGTGAAGAACAAAATATCATTAATTTGCAATTAAACAATAATAGGCTGCCAGTCAGCTATTTAAAAAATTACAACGCATTGCCTGTCAATGACCAACGGTTTGTAAATAATTTTCCTTTTAATAATGATTTTGCAGTTATTAATAGTTTTCCCGCTTATACTGAAAGCAGACTATTGAATGCCATGGATAATGGCATGCCACATTCCAATGGGGGACATACAAATGATATATTGATTGCTAAACGTGGCTTGCCAGAAACATGTTCACAAAATAGTGACGCCAGTAGATTTTCTAGAAACGATATCCAATTTGGCAATATTCAGGTGCCAGTTAGCAATTGGCAATATGACTTTATACCGGCAAAGATGCCAGTTGATCAGAGCTTATTAATACCTGAGGGAATGCAAATGTTTTCAAATGTGCCAAATGATTACACTTCTGTTTTTACATCAAATAATTTGAATTTGGCACAGGAGTTGGTGAAGAATTTGCAAATAGAAGGTATGGCCAATATGCCATTTTTAAATGGCCTGCCAGTTGCTGGCATAACTGAAACTGTGACCGTGTTGAACGGTCCGTTACTAAATAATATGTAACATGTAACTTTGTTTTTTTTTGTAAATAAGTTATTTATTCATTTTCATTAAATGTCTGTGTTACGTTTTAAAACTAACGGGTGTTTAGTCGAGTTATTTATAATTACATTTTTGTTACTAAAAATAAATAAAAAAATATGTTAAAAATTTGTTTTTTATTTCTATCTCCCTTAGTTAACTCATTTTAGCAATAAACTGATTAAAATATTTATTGATGTTTCTAGAAAAACCCGTCAAGAGCGAGTCAGATTCGCGCACCGGGGGTTCCGTACAAACTTCCGACAAAATCGGACATATCTTTTGACTGCGTAGAAGTTTAATTTTTCACAACACAAAGGTACCACAGATTTTAGGATATGCTTTCAATTTCATCTCGATAACTAAACGAGTTCCCAAGATAAAGGCTCTTGACAGACAGACAAATCGACAAAAAAGTGATCCAAAAAGGTTTCTGACGGGCCTGTAGGTCTAGTGGTTAGTGGCCCTGACTGCTGAGCCGGAGGTCGTGGGTTCGATTCCCACCCAGGACAAACTTAGTGTGATGAGCATGATTGTTTGTTCTGTGTCTGGGTGTGATTTATCTATAATATGTATATATTTATAAATTATATAAGTATGTATATCAGTTGTCTGGTTACCATAACACAAGCTCTGCTTAGCTTGGGATCAGATAGCCGTGTGTGAGTTGTCGCAAGATATTTATTTATTTCTGTTTTTTCCTTTTGAGGCACATCATCATTTTCCTGCCCTTGTCCCATTCTATTTGGGGTCGGCGCAACACGTTTTCTTCTTCCATTCTCCCCTATCAAACGTCACGGCATCATTTACTCCTTCCTCCTTCATATCATTCCTTACACAATCCATCCGCATTTTCTTTGGCCTTAACTCAAAAAATTAATATACTAGCATCCAAATAATTACTCGTAGTTTAATGGAGAGAGGATGACATTATTATGAATGAAGATATTAAGAAACATCATAATATGGAACAAACTACGTAAAAAGACAGAGAACAATGAATGCACTGAATATTTCGACATAAGCACTGATAGTCCAAAAGTATTATTTGATTCAAGGCACGTTTTGTTTATAAGCAAACTAGTGTTCATCATGTGGTTTTACCTATGTTTAACACGGATATTAAGTGCCTCATTGATCGAAAGGACTACTGAGGGCACGCCACAATAGTGGCGATAAGGAGTGACTTGAGAGGCAGCATGGCGTTCTCACCTACCGCCTGACGCAGGACACCGCACCGGACACGGAAGCTTTGGGAGGTTCCTGCACATAATCGGGCTGGAGGAAACGCCCTTGTATCACCATTGTGACAATCGCCCGGAAGACACGGTGGAGTACACAGTGGCGGTCTGCCCAGCTTGGGCAGAGCACCGTAGTGCCCGCGTAGAGGTGATCGGCGGCGGCGATTTCTCGCGTTAGTATGCATACTAAAAACGCTTTAACATAGACGTCAAATAGTATCAATGATGTGACACGTTAGTTTACGTACTAAAGACACTTTGAAATAAATGTAAATGCATACTAAAACGCTTTAAAATAAACGTACATAAAAATCTCAATAATGTTACATGTTGTTACGCATACTAAAAAGGCTTTGAAATAAACTTAAATATGTATCAATAATGTGACATGGTGGTATGCATACTAAAAACGCTTTGAAATAAACGTAAATATGTATCAATAATGTTACATGTTGGTATGCATACTAAAAACGTTTTGAAATAGACGTCAATACGTATCAATGATGTTACACGTTGGTATGCATACTAAAAACGCTTTGAAATAAACTTAATGTATCAATAATGTAACATGATGGTATGCATACTAAAAACGCTTTGAAATAAACGTAAATATGTATCAATAATGTTACATGTTGGTATGCATACTAAAAACGCTTTGAAATAGACGTCAATACGTATCAATGATGTTACACGTTGGTATGCATACTAAAAACGCTTTGAAATAAACGTAATTATGTATCAATGAGCTACCAACATACAGACAGCAATGACCTTTGTTCCTATACATAATAACTACAAGATAATGTAGGTTTTTCCATATAAAAGTGGGTCACGTAAAATTCTCTTGTTTTGTGTAATTGTGTTTTAATTCATACGAAATGTCTCTTCCACTGATTGCCATTGTTTTGCAAGTTTTAATATTACAGGTAAGTTATTTAATTAGTCTTTCATGCAAGGAATAATTGTTGTTTCCACAGCATGACCAGGCCAAACCATATTAAGTTGTTTCTTAAACTGATGCTTCAAATTTTTTTAATTTATTTAGGCACACACAACATACTTGATAGGACATTACATTAAGACTCCATTCTTCTTTTTCCTGCATACCATTCTTTACACAATCCATTCATCTTTTTTTTTTTGGCTTCCCTCTCCCTCTCCTTCGTCCTTAAGCAAGACTCAAAATAACTAATTTTGTTACAGTCTGTCACATCCCACCCTTACAAGAACTACATACTTGCTTACATACCCATTGAAGAACTGCCGTATTTATTACCAGAGGTAAGACAATTTAACATAGGTACAACTTTCCGGGCGTCGGGAGCAGCGAGACAACTCCCGGCCACCGTAGATGCGGGTCTGTGGACGGTGTGCAATGGGTAGCTCACCGTCCGTCTGTCTAGTACGTGTGAGTATTCCACACGCGCCTCAAACAGATGTTGGCAAATCAAAGCGGCCTGCCAAGGCCACTGTTTGGCGGGTTTGCCGTGTTTAGAAAGAGATACCACAGCTCCTGAACATACACGCCATGTTGACGGCGCGTTAGTGTTCCACGCGCGTCTCAAAGAGATGTCAGCAAAGCAGAGGGGCCTGCCAGAGACACCGCCTGCCGGGGTTGCTGGTTATTAGAAAGAGATACCGCAGCCTCGGAACATAAAAGGCAAAAGAAGGATCATGGATGGGTTTTAGTCAGAGCGGGAGAAGTTATTTGACGATTTCCTATCCGCAAAAAAAGACTTGAGTATAATCGATATTATTGTTCACGAAATAAAGAGTCTTGACAGAGACAAACAGAAAACTAAAGTGATTTAAAAAATGTTCCATTTTGTTTGTTTTGAGGTACCCTAAAAATATTTTGGAATACAAGCTACATAACCATGACCATTACAAATATTTTAAAACGTCTAAATGTGATGAATTTCATTTTGAAAACACTCTTTACTTATCAATTTTACAGAACATAGAAGCAATGCCAGTTCCATATTACAACAACGCCTTCTTTTACGACCCTTGGAATTTTCAAGCTATGATGATGCAAAATGCTAAGTTCCCTTATCGGCAGAGTACAGGACCTGCATCCTTTGGAGGCCAGGTGAAAGCTAAAGGGAGTGTGACCATTACAGGAAACTTCGGAAACCGGGGATTTGGCTGTAAGTCTTAGTAATGTTTAGTGTAGATTCTAGACTTGTAAGAAACATTATTCAAATCAAAAGCATTTATTTTTTAAGTAGGCCAGTTATAGGCACTTTTGAAATGTCGATAAAAATGAAACTACAATCCCAAGTGTTTCCTGCCCGCGGTATCTCTTTCGAACAACCCGCAGTGCCAGGCGTTGGCCCTGGCAGGCCCCTCTGCTTTGCCAACATCTCTTTGAGGCGCGCGTCAAACACTAACGCGCCATCGACACGGCCTGTCGTCAATAGACGAACGGACGGTGAGCTACCCATTGCTCATCGTCTACCGGCCCAAATTTCTGGTGGCCGGGAGTCGTCTCACGGGGCCCGATGCCTGGGACAGCCCCGCGGTGGGTCGTTTGAGGTTCGCTCCCTCAAACGCCCGGATATGTTCACCATCAGATGTATGTATTTTGGCTGTAGATAATGGAGACAAAGCAAGGGAGTCTGTCTTGACCTGTGGTCTAGGCCGAAATAACTTGAAATTTTGTGTAAGCCTGCTTTCACGAAATTAATTAAATATACAACATGACACTACGCACGACATTGAGGAGAAACCGGAGAAACGAAACCGCTAGGCACAGCTCGTTTGATATAAATCAGTTTTAATTAGGACGAAATTAATACTGAAATTCATCTTTATTTGCAGCCTTTACATCATATTCAGCACCTTCTACCCCACTTGTAGTAACACCTCGACCAGCCTTACAAACAACTTCAAATTTGCTGACAGACACAATATTGACAACCTCCGCAAAATTGCCCGCCATTACAACATTGCCAGCGGTCACGTTGCCATTCACAACAATCAACCAGCCATCTATAGAGACCATGCCATCTACAGTGTCCGTGCCAACTATGCCCATGCCATTTATAGTGGTTACCCATGACGGACCGTTAAATGGCAACGTGGCTAGTCCAGTTAAGTTTAGTGGCACGGTGCCAGCTTCTGGTCGTGTCAGGATTTCTAGGCATTTCTGTTGATAACTTTTTGTAAATTGCTTTGTATATTTTGTGAGCTAATTTTGCTGTTTCGCTTTTCAGTCAAAGTACTTCGCAATTTATTAGACTATTATTTTGTGTATTTTTTTTCTCATAAATATAATGTTTATTTTGTTTTTCTTTTATTTAAAATACCTCGATAGTATAAAAGTGGAAAGAAGAAGATGTGTTGAGCCGATCCAAATAGAACACGACAAGGCCAGTAAAATAGTGATGGTGAATATTTGGTATTCTTTTAAAACCTTACAAAGATCTGAGACTTCTCGGCTAATAATTCGTTCGCCCGAAGAAACCAGAAGAAATAGCGGTTTGAATGTTTTGTGCTATATTGTGGATATTATAGTTTGCTAGACTCATAATCATTTTTAGTGTATTTACTTAAATCGCTTATACTTTATTTTTATTTGTGAATTTAAACAAATGTGAATGTATTAATAGGTAATATCAAAACTTATTAAGTCTTTTAACTAGGTTATCGATTTTGATTTGATATGTTTTGTTTGAAGACAAAACATCCTTACTATCCTTATTAATATTATAAAAGCGAAAGTGACTTTGTTTGTTTGACAAACAAACAAACAAAGTCACTTTCGCTTTTATAATAAATGGTAATTTTGGTACATAGATAGTTGGGAACCATGAGACGGACATAGGCTAACTTTTTTTTTTAAATAAGTGGGATGTGAGGGAGAAAGAGGGAAGAAAAGGGAAAACTTAGCGTTGCTATTACAAATCATTAAAGCGCAAGGGGAACTGTGTTAACTCAAATTTAACGCGGGCGAAAGCTAGTTAATTATATGTGTCCATTGTGACGGTATTGCATACTGTTACTTTACCCCACATCGTTTAATTGCTAGGCATAACCTCTCCCCATGACTGTCAGTTATGCATTTAATAATATGTAATACCAACCTACAGTACTGTCCCACTGTTGAGCTAGTCTTCTTCTCAAACAGAAAAGGCATGAGCATTGATCACCACGCTTACTCAAGACGGGTTGGCGATTTCAGACTTATGTTAATTACTATCTTCCGCCCGCGACTTCGTCCGCGTGGCGTAGTTACTTTGGGATAACGCTAGCTTCAACCCGCGTGACGATCAAGAAAAAATATCTTTCTCTCCCATTTTCTTCCCTCTTTCCATGTCTTTTCTCACTTTTTTAGCCTATGTCTGTCTCCAGGATCCCAACTATCTCTGTACCAAAATTCTTATCTCTTTGGCCATTTAGCTGTGAAGACGTAACAAACAAACAAACAAACTCATTTTCGCTTTTATATTATTAGTAAGAATTAGCCAAGGTTTCCTCACGACAGTTTCGTTCGCAGATGTTTTTTTTTTGGGGCGGGAAATCATCAAATAACTTCCCCCGCTCTGAGCGGAGCGGGGCGGCGTGTCAGACTTTTACTGACTAAAACCCACCCATGTTCCTTCTTATGCCCTTTACGTTCCGGGGTTGCGGTATCTCTTTCGAACAACCCGCAACCCCGGCAGGTGGAAGCTCTGGCACCGATGTCTTAGATTAACTTAAGAAAGTACAGGTAAATTGAAAAGGTTAGATTGATCTTTGCCTCGATTTGAACTCTTAACTTGAGAGGCGAGGCGATTATCCTCTGGGCCATCACGCACGTTTTGCATTTAATTTTAATAAAATCTTGTCATAATTTTATCTTAAATTACCACATTTGTTATCACTTCGATGATAATTTTCATCATTAACCAATCATTTCTCGTACATGTCTAATCATTCTACAATAAAATTATCAGCTGTCAAATCAGTAGAATTTGAATTTAGAAATTGATTGACAAATACGCTGCCTATATTGTTTCTTTTCATCTGTATTCCTTCATAATCATTTTCGGCCTCCAAGAAAAAGGTCTTAAATTTTAAAAACAGAACTTCTTGGAATAGTTTTTATATTCCTTTGATTTGAAGCTCGTCTTGTAATTGTTTTTCCATTCTATAAATTGACTTGAAACCTGGGCATTTGGCGATTATCATAAAGTCTTCTTGAAATGATTGCTCGTTGCTGCTTAATTTTTGCAGTTGTTATACAGGTAAATATTGATTGGAGTCTTCATTAAATAATCGGGTAATAATAGTCAACATTAAAATTATTATGATCATTAAATCCATTAGTTGACGCCTCCCATGACCCAAGGGCTGGCTTTTACCTTGGCGGCCAGTCTCTTGGGGACATAACCAGCTGACAGCATTGAAGACTGTTGTTTTTTTATTTATTTTTTTAGTTTATTTAATTTATAATGTTTGAAGTTGAATAATAGCAAATAAACTAAGGTCTTAAATAATCAGTTCTTCCATAATTTAATAGTTTCTTAAAATAATTAATATAGTACATATAATGTTTTTTTTTTCTTTGCAGCACACATCATCCCAAGCAATACCATATGGCATGCCAAACAGAGCCATAAACAATGCCAGAGGTACGCCAAATGGCCTGGCAATGGAAAGAGGCTTAGCAAATGGAGTCGGCAGGAATATGCCAATTGCTGCCAGTAATATTGCCAGAGGAAATATTAATAACCGTCAGAATTTAGCAAATTCTTACAACACAAATAATATCTTAACAAATAACTTGGTTTATGCCAATCAAAACATTCCAAATTCAAACTTTGCTAATATTGTTGAGACTAAATTATCAAATCCTATAATTTCTGCCAATCAAGTCTTGGCAAATGATATTTCTGCCGCCACGCTAGAGAACTTTGCTAATGCCAATGTTCAGCCAAATGTTGTCACTCCTAACTTTGTAGCCAACATGCCAAATAGGGCAACATACAACTTTGGCAATAGTCCTATACCTGTAACAGTATCTGGCAGATCACATGGCAACCAACCTGTTGGCATAAACATTCTGGCAGATAACCTAGAAGTGCAAGGATTGGTCAATGTGGTTGGCAGAATGCCAATCTTTGGCGCGGTGACATTGAATGGGAATGTGCTATCTGATGGCAAGGCGTCTGTGAATTATAGTTGTGGTTCGCCAACTCCTGTTTAGTGCAGTTAATTTAGTATCTTATTTATTTTAGTAATAAAGTTATTTATTGATTCGATTTTGTTATTTTTCTTTCATCACCTTTTGTACTTCAAAAGGAAATAATAATGGAAGCCTTATATGATCACTGTCGTTGTTGCCCTTCTGTTTGTCTGTCTATCAAGACCCTTTATTTCGAGAACGCGTAATGATATCGAGTGGAAACTAATATCAAATACTGATATCTGTGGTACCTTGAAACTGTGGAAAAGTCAACCTTCCATAATATTATAGTAACAATGGAAAATGAATACCTACTCGACACAAATTATGTGAAAACCATAAATTCATTACCATAAATTTTCCGCTTTTTTTTTTGGAAGTCGGTTTTAAATTTTACAAAGCAGCATTTAGTTGTGGTATCACATAATTTTAATCGAGATTTTATTCATTTTCCATTGTTACTATAAAAGATTAGCTTTTCATCCATATAGATATGTAGAAAAAATATGTATTATAGACCTTTATTTATTATTATAGAACTTTGTTACCCCGAATTTAACGCAAGCGAAGCCGCGGGCAAAAGCTAGTCCTTACTTCCTTACTATATACATATATATATATCCTTACTAATCCTTACTTAATTAATATTATAAAAGCGAAAGTGAGTTTGTTTGTTTGTTTGTTTTTTACCTCTTTACGCTTTAATGGCTAAACCGATTTGAAAGAATTTTGGTACAGAGATAGTGGGGAACCAGGAGACGGACATAGGCTAATTTTTATTAAAAAAAAAAGTGGGATGTGAGAGAGATAGAGGGAAATAAAGGGAAAACTTAACGTTGCTAATACAAATCGATCAGGCGCAAGAGCAAAAACTGCAAGTCTGCTTGGTGTGTTATACCGAATTTAACGCGAGCGAAGCCGCGGGCGAAAGCTAGTAATACTATAAACGCGAAAGTGAGTTTGTTTGTTTATTTGTTTGTTTGTTACATGTTCACGCTTTAATGGCTAGACCGATTGTGATGGATTTTGGTACATAGATAGTTGGGAACCAGAAGACGGACATAGGCTAATTTTTAAAAGTAGGATGTGAGGGAGAAAGAGGGAAGAAAGGGGAGAAGTTAGCCTTGCTATTACAAATTAATAAGGCACAAGGGGAAATGTGTTACCCCAAATTTAACGCGGGCGAAGCCGCGGGCAAAAGCTAGTAAATTATAAATAAGCGTCAAAAATAAAAAAAATAAGCAATATAAATAAAATTGATATGGAACCACTTGGAAAGTATACCCTATAAAACAAAACAAGAATTTTGCAAATCGGTTCAGGCGTCTTATCACTATTGTAAACCTCCTCCTTTTTTTGAAGTCGGATAAAAACTGCGCAAATAGAATAGAATAAAATTTATTTGTGTACAAACATGGTACATAACATACATAGGGTCTTAAATTATATTTGTGGACTTACACGTTGGACCATAACAAACATCAGAAGGGCTACTATGACATCTTATAGCAATTCTTATTCCACTCAGGGAAAGAGATGGTGTTAGACACCCTGTATAGCTCTGTCTCTTTCCCTCAGTGGAATAAGAATTGCTTTAAGAGGTCATAGTAGGGTAGCAGGGCATTTTAATATGAAACATTTATACTAAATCTTAACAATATTATGAGTAAGTAAATGAGTAATAAAAAACAACACAGAACACATAAAATAAAACATAAAATCTTAGTAACCACATATCTAACAGTCACTTTTTTATCAAGAAATTCTTTTACATTATAAAAACAATAGTCTACAAACAAAAGATATTGCTTTTCATGTCGCTTTTCCTATACCTACATTCGCAAAGGGAATCAAAATCTATAGAGTAGACCGAGAATAATTAAATTTATCACGAAGCAATATTACTGACCACCAGAAAAGGGAAAAATGCGAAAACTGTAAATTTATAGATGAACTAGTTTTTGCCGGCGGCTTTGCTCGCGTTAAATTCGGTATAACACGGTACCTGCTACCTGCAGGTCTCACCCTTGCGTCTTATTGATTTGTAATAGCAACGTTAAGTTTTTCCTTTTCTTCCCTTGTTCTCCCTGATATCCCACTTTAAAAAAAAATAGCCTATGCCCGTCTCCTGGTTTCCAGCTATCTTTGTACCAAAATTCATCAAAATCGGTGTAGCCAATAACCCGTGAAGAGGTACCAACAAACAAACAAAGTCACTTTCGCTTTTATAATATTAAGTAAGGAAGTAAGGATAAGGATATCAGTAAGGATTACATGCCCAATAATGTCATTAAAAACTTAATTGACGACACGGTTGGCGCAGTGGCTGAGCAATAGACTACTGCGCTGCGTGTCGCGGGTTAGATTCGCGCACGGAACAAATATTTGTATGACCTACAGATAGTTGTTTCGGGTCTGGCTGTTTGTGTATGTGAGTTTAAATTTTTATAAACGCACCCACGATACAGGAGAAATTGTTAGTGTGGGGCAAAGTCTTTAAATTTAAAAAAAAATCAGTTGGTAAACTAAGTTCTGTGACCTATGTCGATGTATGGAGACAACAGTTTTCCAACGGCAAAGTTAAGTTTGTCCTTCAATACAGTTTATTTTTTCGTTGGAACAAGGTTTGGTACTTTCATTAGTTACCTAAAACTTTCATTTAATATGAAGGCCTTAAATACGTGCGCCACCCTGCGGTAAAAAAAATCGCCGCTGGTTCTATCCCCGTATGGAACAAATATTTGTATGACCTACAGATAGTTGTTTCGGGTCTGGCTGTTTGTGTATGTGAGTTTAAATGTTTGTAAATGCACCCACGGTACAGAAATAATTCATGGTGTGAGGCAACGTTATACTAAAAGAAAAAACAATTAACAACACTCTCAACTCACACTTGACCGGTTTTTTATTTAAAAACAACTAATTTGTTTTTCATTTCCAAACCCTAATAATATTTTCCTTTTACGCTAGAAATTGATTCTTACGTGTTGTTAAAGTAAAATAAAATATTATAAGCACAACAGTGCTACACAAAAAAAACATGAAGAAAAACGGGGCAAATAAAATTCGTGAATAGATTCATAAATTAAAACCATTTATTTTATAACTAAATAAATGCACGCCAATAAACAATAGACTTAAAATTATTATGACTGACAAGAACAATATTGTATAACAACAATTTAACAACCACAATTATTGTTATTCGCAACACTGACTAAACCACCAGCTGGCACGATGCCTTCAAATGTCACGTAGCCAATGACTGGCACATTCCCAGTTATAGCCGTGTTGCCACCTACTGGCATCTCGCCAATTACTGCTACATCACCGTAACCGATATTGCCAGTGTTTGGCATACCGACTAGGTTGTTGTTTAAACCATTGTTGGCAGCTAGGCTATTGAAAGCCAAGTTGTTGTTCATTGGATAATTGGCCAAGTTAGCTCCAGCCAAATTTGCTGCAGCCAAGTTGTTTCCGGCAAAGTTGTTACCGACAAAGTTAGCGTTCGCCAAGTTGTTGCCAGCACAATTACCAGCGGCCAAGTTGGTAGCGGCCAAGTTTTTCGCTGCAAAATTATTTCCTCCGAAGTTGTTGGAGCCGAAGTTAGGACCCAGGCCATTGGGAGACAGTCTATTTAATCCTAATCCATTTCCTAGAAGCCCATTTGGTCCCAAACCGTTACCGAGACCAATTCCATTTGGTTGTAGTCCATTTGGTCCGAATCCATTGCCAAAACCGACAGTTTGGCCAAATGCATTCTGTAAAAAAAAAATACATGGCATTTACAACTGGCCGTAAAAAAATATTGACAACAAAAAAAAAATGTTAGGTCGCGTTCAAATAATAGCATTATCTATCGGCTCAGTTGTCTAAGAGAAAAAAAACAGCCGTATCGTGTCGCAGTGCAACGCATTTAAAAACAAAAAAGTGCGGTGCGCCGGTGATGGAGGTTTTACAGCCTAAACAAAAATATGCTACAGCCTACTCCTTACTTCCTTACTAATATTATAAAAGCGAAAGTAAGTTTGTTTGTTTGTTACGTCTTCACGAATAAATAGCTAAATCGATTTTGATGAATTTTGGTACAGAGATAGTTGGGACCCTGAAGACAGACATAGGCTAATAAAAAAGTGAGATATGAGGGAGAACGAGTGAAGTAAAGAAAACTGAGCTTTGCTATTTCAATAAATAAGGCTCAAGGACAAAAACTACAGGTAGCAGATACCTGCAAATCAGGTAAGGGGAGCTTTGTTACATCGAATTTAACGCGAGCCAAGACGCGAGCAAAAGCTAGTGAGCCTCTAATTTTGTTTCTCATTTAATAAAAGTCCGGTGTAGGCAGCTGAATTTCACATGTCTCCAAATTTACCAAAGAGAATGATTGCTTTAAATACATACCTGGATGAAACAGACGACTGATAAAATAATAATTAAAGACGACATGATGGTTTTAACTAAAATAATTGTAATGAATCTCTGAACTCGGCCTATAACTTTTATACTTGATTATGTGGTAACGTTTCATGCAATAATTGAAAGTAATCTTTGTAGATAGTGAGTTTGCTTTGATATGAAATTGAGCTATAGATCACGGAGTAAGATAAACATGTTTGTAAGACATTAATTAGGGTTCTGTGCCACAAAAGGAAAAATACGGAACCCTTATTCGATCATTTTCTTACCCGTCTGTCTGTCCGTCTGTCTGTCTGTCAGGAACCTTTATATTGAGAACTCGTGGAAGTATCTAGTTGGTTTTAAAACCGTATACTCATGTTTATTGTTGTTGAGGAGCTCGTGGCTAAATAATAGCAGCCGCTGGGGTCGATCTTTAGGTTAAGCTGCGCTTGCCTAGGTTGGTCTGTGGATGGGTGACAACCCGTTACATACCGAGTTTCCTCCGTGCCTCGGAAAGCACGTGAAGCCGTTGGTCTCGGCTGTCATTTGTAGATCTTTGACAGTCGTTACAGGTAATCAGTGTTCCGAAAGTCTGACAGCCAGTCTTACCTAGGGGTATCGCATTACCCAGTACTAACTGGGTTGTGGAGGTCAGATAGGCAGACGCTCCATGTAAAATACTGATATTCAGCTGCATCCGGTAAGACTGGAAGCCGACCCCAACATACTTGGGAAAAGGCTAGGCAGATGATGACTCATTCTTCAAAATGAAATTCATCACGTCATGGTTATCTAACTTGTTTTCTGATTAAATTTTTATTGTTCTGTACCTCAAAAGGTAAAAAGAGAAACCTTTACAAGATAACCTGGTTGTCTGTCTGTCAAGACACTTTATCTCGAGAACCCGTTAAGTTATCGAGTTGAAATTAAAACCATATACTCAACTTTGTAGTTTCTTGGAGTTCTGAAAAAGTCAACCTTCTAAGTCTACGCAGTCTAAAGATATGGCAGTTTATGTATGTTTATTTATATTTTTATTAAACATTTTAATTATTATTATGTACTTATAGGATTAATTAATTGTTCTTTATTACTGTGACAACGCTGTCATTTTGATTTTTATTTTTGGTATTTCAATAATCTGCCACATATTTTAATTTGAAAATTGTATAACCTTTGCATGCCCATGTTCCGGTAAAATATGGAGACCTCTACAATAAGTACGGCCAACGAGAAGCGATACCAAATGTAAACAAAACCCATGCTAAAACCCCATCTAAAATGGCCGCCCGAATGTTGGCGAACCCGTCTTAACGTTGTCATGTTTTTGCCGGGAGAACGAGACATTACGACAAAGGCACAAGATGGAAAGAGCTAAATATTAGATTGTCAACGCCACAGTAGTTCTTTAGGTTAATGACCTTTCGTATCGCTTCTCGTTGGCCGTACTATACAAATAAATGGTTTGATTTATGTCGCAAGTTTCTACGAAACCCTCAGCGCGCAAGGCCGACTCGCACTTGGCTGCTTTTCGAAGTTAGGTGTACTTTACTGTCTTATGCTTTTTCAAAGGTATCATTCGTATTCAGGAAATTTCGCTGCTGCGAATCGCTGTATATCGGACGTACCCCCGGTGCGATCTCATATTGACATGCACATGGAGAGAGCGACTGTCGCAACCCCGTGCTGGGCACGTAACGATTGTGGCGATAAGTCCCCTCTTTGAATAATGGCTGGATAGGTACCACGGTGTCCTCACCTACATCTTCACCGGTCACGGGAGTATCGGGAGGTTCCTGCAATAATCTTACAGGAGGGCTATTGCGTATCTCTGTTGACAGCTCATAGTGATGATCACTTGGTTAGGTGTTCATCGAATAACTGTCAAACAACTAGTTTCGTATTGGCTATCGTCAGTGACCAACTGAGATGACGTCATGAGCACCGGCTGTCGCCGATAGTCACCGTAACCTTTTTTGACAGATACAATCGTATCGATACTTGTAAGATTGCGATTGCCTAAGCTTCTAATGGTTCTAGTGATCATCAAATTGATAATCACTGTGCTCGTTATAATTTTCGTGAAAGACGCTACTCAAAGGCAGTGTTTTAAGAATTTTAGTGATCATCACCGAAGCTGCGGCTATTAAAGTTAATTAAAAATATTGTGTTTTGTTGTGATTAATCGTGTTTATAGGATGTCACGTCTTATATTGTTAGGAGTTGCTGAAGAACAGCGTAAAAAAAGCCTTTTGTGTGTTAAGAGGCGCCGCCTGCGTGATCACAGTGATCCATTGCAGTTGCCAGAGAGAGAATTTATTGCAAATTTTCGTTTGAGCAAAGCCGGATTCCAACAGGTTTTGGAAGAACTCCGTCCATACCTGCCACAGGCACGACAAAAACGGCTGTGCGCAATGAACTTAAAGTAAGTGCCCACCACTGCTCTTCTTCTTCTCTATCTTTATGTATTGCTTTTTTTGTATAAAATAAAGAATATTTACACTTTAGTACAAACTTATATCCAATGTGTTTTTTCTGTTGCAGATCTTGGCTGCCTTAAATTTTCTTGCTAATGGGTCATATCAACGCAATGTAGGTGCCTCATATCTGTGTAACATGTCACAACCCACATTTAGCAAGTGCTTACATGAAGTGACTGATGCGCTGAATAAGCGGGAAGTACTCCTC
The DNA here is from genome assembly GCA_958449745.1 of Ochropleura leucogaster. Classification (NCBI taxonomy): domain Eukaryota; kingdom Metazoa; phylum Arthropoda; class Insecta; order Lepidoptera; family Noctuidae; genus Ochropleura; species Ochropleura leucogaster. The sequence goes on from OY288227.1 coordinate 2,833,109, forward strand.
AAGTACATAAAATTCCCTTTCACTCAACAAGATAGAGAAATTATTATGAAAGGGTAAGTTTTGTATGTGGTCTAGTTATAATACTTACTGATATAAATAATAGAAAATAAATAATTTTATTTTTTCTTAATGCTTTCAGGTTTATGGAAAAATTTGCATTTCCAGGCATTATTGGGTGCATTGATGGCACACATGTGGCTTTGATTCGACCAATAGAGCATGAGGAAGCATATTTCAATAGGAAAAATTATCATTCCTTGAATGTTCTAATAGTAAGTAGTATTAAAACTACCACATTTAAAATATCAATAAAATTACTATTGAGAACCTAAAAAACTTACTCTTTTTTTCAGATTTGTGATGCCAATCTAAATATACTGCATGTTGATGCATCATTTGGTGGAGCTTCACACGATTCATTTGTGTGGAATCAATGCCCCTTAAAGTCTTTTTTGGAAAGACTGGAACAGAATAGAGATTGCTGTTGGCTATTAGGTATGTTGTTTATTTTGACTAATTGTTGACAATGGATTCTACATTAATAAAAGTTTCTTATGTAAATTGAGATGAAACAATAACTGGGGACTTTCTCCTTGGTAACAATACAGGCACATCACATATTGTCCATGGTGGGTGTAAGACTATTGTAATTAGTGGAAATTTAAAGTGAGATGGTATAATCGTATGACTGTTATGTAATATGGAAATATTTATATTCATATTATTATTTTAGGTGACTCTGGATACGCACAGCGCCCCTGGATGATGACACCTATCTTAGGTGCGGCTCCGGGTTCACCACAAGAATATTATACTGACCTTCATTGTAAGGTTAGAAACACAGTTGAGCGTTGCATTGGAGTACTGAAAGCACGTTGGCGGTGTTTGTTGTCTCATAGGGTACTTCACTATGACCCGGTTACAGCAGCCAAAATAGCCAATGCATGTGTTGTACTTCACAATATAGCCAATGCACGAAATGTGCCAATGCCTGAGCCCAGTGATGATGTTGACAATGACCAACAAAGTCAAATCTCTGGTGAGGTGGCACAAATTAACCCCACTGCCTCAATAACAGATCGTTCTAGAGATTTACTAGTCCAAAGATTATGGAATGCTAGACACATCTCTAGCATTCCATAAGCTTTGGACTTTACATAATTGTTTGTAAAATTCTTGATCTATAGTTCATATTCATATTTGAATATTTGAAACTATAAACCAAGAATTATAGTTTAGTTATTTTTTATATTAAGTATAGCTTTTATTGTTTTCTTTACATAAAATTAAGTTAAGTATGGTTATTATTAATATGTGTATTCCTTTTAAAATGAGTAGTATGTATTACTAAAATGATGTATTTTTTGTATAGCAATAGATTATTTAATATATAGCAATAGTTTTTGTTTGATTATTTAATTTGCTGTAAACCTTTTCATAACATCAGGGGCATAAGTTATTACTATGATGTATAAGCCAACATTGCATGTATCACACCTCTGGGGGCTTTATTTTTGTTTGGGTATGACTTTTTATTATTTATATGTGTGTGTGCTATAACAATGATAACATTGTAATTGATTTTGATAGAACTCAATAAAATAATATGTTGTGTACTGTTTTCAGTATTTTTTTATGAAAAAATTGTTTTATTCACATCTGTGTACATTATTTACCAAGTACAAAATGACAAACTAATTAGGAAAATATTTACAAATATTAAAATGGTAAAATTGATTGTTATTTGTAATTTCATGTGAAATGTTAATTTCACATGAAACTTACTTAACTACAATTTGGTTTATGAAACATGTAAAATAAAATATTATCTTAGTAAATAGCAGGCACTAAAGTAAAAATAATAAATTATTCTAGATGACTAATATTATTACTAATTTATTTACTTATAAAAATATGCACATCATTCCTTATATCACTAATTATGTTAACCAGCGCTTCCGTTGCAGCTACATGTCGCTCTTCAGCTGCATGCACGTCATTCTTTATATCACTAATTATGTTAACCAGCGCTTCCATTGCAGCTGCATGTCGCTCTTCAGCTGCAATGCGCCTAGTTTCAATTTCATAAGCCCAGCGTGGCGTCCTCTCATCTCTATGAACTGCAATTATTATTTTTTTAAATTAGATCTAGTTTTAGAATAAAAGCTTATAGAAGACTATTATACACTAGGTAACATAAAACATGGTGAGATTGATTCGTTTTGAAGAAATAAACGTATTTAATAGTTAATTAAATTGCACTTCTCAAGCAATAACTAAAAAGGGTCGGGACTGTTTATACTAGTATACTAACATTGCCTTTGTGACCTCGAACTTCGGGATGGAGCACTAGAAGTCATAGGTGTTCTCGACCTTCGGTATGGTGCTCTCGAGGTTAGAGGTGTCCTCGATCTTCGGGCTGGCGGCCTAGAATGCTGAGCATGCCCTGAAAATAAAACAAGTTTTCTTGATTTACTATTTTTTTAATAACCTGCTCTCCGGCGGCGATCGATGTGAATAAGCTGTTAAAAACTAAATTAATTAAAGCATACTTACTCTCTTCTATTGAAATCGGCGGCTGCTCGTCTGACTGAGCAGGGATGTCTACAGTATCGGCGGACTGTGACTGATGTAGAGGTGGCTGTGCCGAAGCTGAAGATGTTGCTGCAAAGGTCTGGGATTCAGGTTGTAGTCTTAATGGAGATGGAATCTCTTCTTCAAGCCATTCCACCTCCATTTGAGGCTCTGAGGATGTTATACTAGGAAGATCTGTAGGATAGGATGAGACAGGATCAACTGATGTACTGGGATATGCTATAAGAGGATTGGTTAATATAATCCCAGAATCAGAAGGGGTTCGGCTTTCATCTAGTGATGGTATTATCGATTGTCAGTGACTATCAGGCTTCGGTTGTCAACCGAACATTGATGACAACTGAGAATTCCATAACATTGGTATTGCGTATCATTTATAGTGACTATCAAGTTACGGTGACTAACAGATGGGGTACGGTGCTCTTCAGCTGACACTTGACTACTCTATTTTTTTATCGACTATTATGCGACTAAATTGAGTAACACATTTAATTTAACGCGAGCGAAGCCGCGGGCAGAAGCTAGTCATTTATAAAACAACAAACTGATATTTATTTTAGTTCTAAATTCATAAATTATTTGAATTTCTTATATTAGGCTGTATAGCGATGTCATGCCTGTGTTTGTGAGTGAGAGATGACAAAACGCGGAGAAAAATCAAATTAAATAATAGTTTTATGTTAATCTATCTATACTAATATTATAAAGCTGAAGAGTTTGTTTGTTTGAACGCGCTAATCTCAGGGACTACTGGTTGGAATTGGAAAATTCTTTGAGTGTTGGATAGTCCATTTCTTGAGGAAGCCTATAGGCTTTATAACATCACGCTACGACCAACAGCTGCTGAGCAGCGTGGGTGAAACCGCGAGGAACAGCTAGTCTATACTAATATTATAAAACTGAAGAGTTTGTTTGTTTGTTTGAACGCTCTAATCTCAGGGACTACTGGTTGGAATTGGAAAATTCTTTTAGTGTTGGATAGTCCATTTCCTGAGGAAGGCTATAGGCTATATAACATCACGCTACGACCAACAGGTGGTGAGCAGCGTGGGTGAAACCGCGGAGAACAGCTAGTTAATGATAAAACTACCGACAGTAAAAGTAATTTGTTATTAAATTTCTCGGAACTGTATTGGAAAACGTCGTTAAATTCACGTATTAAACTCGGAAGAAAAAAGGAATATAATAAACTAGCTGCGCCCTGCGGTTTCATTCGCGTGGTGATAGAATATAAAATTTTATCTTAATGAATTGTGTGCGTACATGCGCGCATCCCTACATGCATACTCATTACACACACATAATACTCATACACTTTCATACACATGGATACTGATAATGGAAAATCAGTGTAATTTTTTTATTGTTTTTTTTTTTCTATTTAATTATTATTTCCTTGAACTAAGTGTGAAACAAACCGTATTTAAAATTATTGTTGTATGGAGTTGTGCATTGATAACTACTGGAAAAAAATTAAGGGATCAAAAAAAAAATCCGAATTTTTTGGGATATTTCCGTAACTTGAAAATTTAATTTTTTTTCAGGTTTTTCTAAGATTATTCAAAGACCGCGGCGTCTACAAAATTTTAAAGATCTACTCCAAAAACCAGACACTACAATTTCTTTTTTATTCTCCGTACAACCATTTCTCTCGAAGTTGAAAATTTACCAATAATTTAGTTTTTTTTTTATCCCTTAATTTTTCCAGTAGTGTAGTTGAAAATAGTCCAGCTACCTCTTTCGTTATCATAATTGCTTTGCAGAGGGAGGTAACCGCTTCCCATTCCCTCTCACCCTGGACTATGGGTTGAACTAGGTCCTTCGAGCGGGGGGGCGTGTCAGACTTTTACTGACTAATACCCACCCATGTTCCTTCTGTTGCCCTTTACGTTCCGGGGCCGCGGTTACTCTTTCGAACAACCTGCAACCCCGGCAGGCGGAGGCTCAAGCAAGCCCCTCTGCTTTGCTGACATCTCTTTGAGGCGCGCGTGAAATACGAACGCGCTGTCGACACGGCCTGTCGTCAATCGACGGACGGACGGTGAGCTACCCATTGCTCACCGTTCACAGGCCCGCATCTACGGTGGCCGGGAGTCGTCACGCGGCACCCGCGCCCGGGGCGTCTCCCGCGGCGGCTGGGTTGGTTTGAGGTTCTCTCCCTCAAACGCCTGACCTCCTCCTTCACTGGCATTACTGCTTCACAGAAGGAAGTGACCGCTTTCCATTTCCTCTCGCTCCGGACCATAGACTGAACCAGGGCCGGACGCGAGAGATCGCCGATCGCCTCTACGAGGGCACGGCGGTGCTCCGCCCAAGCTGGGCAGACCGCCACTGTGTGCTCCACCGTATCCTCTGGGCGATCGTCACAATGGTGACACCCGGGCGTTTCCTCCCGCCCGATTATGTGCAGGAACCTCCCAAAACTTGCGTGTCCGGTGAGGACCTGCGTCAGACAGTAGGTGAAAACGCCATGACGCCTTTCCAGCCACTCCTCAAAGAGGGGACTTACCGTGGCCTATTATGTCAGGACTATAATTAACTAGCTGTTCCTCGCGGTTTCACCCACGCTGCTCAGCACCTGTTGATCGTAGCGTGATGTTATATAGCCTATAGCCTTCCTCAAGAAATGGACTATCCAACACTCAAAGAATTTTCCAATTCCAACCAGTAGTCCCTGAGATTAGCGCGTTCAAACAAACAAACTCTTCAGCTTTATAATATTAGTATAGATAGATTAACATAAAACTATTATTTAATTTGATTTTTCTCCGCGTTTTGTCATCTCTCACTCACAAACACAGGCATGACATCGCTATACAGCCTAATATAAGAAATTCAAATAATTTATGAATTTAGAACTAAAATAAATATAAGTTTGTTGTTTTATAAATGACTAGCTTCTGCCCGCGGCTTCGCTCGCGTTAAATTCGGTAGCGCCTGATTGATTTGTAATATCAACGCTAAGTTCTAACTGTGGCCAACACGGAGAATATTAGATTCTCTTCTTTTCAGACGTAGCTTTGATTTTTTATTCTTATTCTTTATTGCACACAAAACAATAATAAACACACAAATTACAATATACAGCTTATGTACAACGGCGAGCTTAACCAAGAATTGGGTTTTCTTACAGCAGACCTTACTTAATACCCGACTATTGTTATACTTTTTATCCGAGATGATATAAAAAAAACTTGAGAGGTGTCAAGGGATACCCGGAATGAACGAAGTTATTAATTATTATGTACAAAAAAACTGTGTACACTCAAGGTGACGTAAGAAAGACCGATATAGAAACTTCGAAGCGCAATCATCTTTGCATGCTAATATTTAATGTTACCAGGAAATAAGACACAGTATTTCAATAATTAACTTTCCATATAATTAAAACTCCAATAAAAACTCAACAGCATAACAATAACTTCTTAGATCTAAAACACACCGTTATAACCACAACCAGCACCAAGGCGACCGTTGTAGCCTAGACCTGGAGCACCCAGACCGACCAGACCAGGGCCGGCCAAACCAGGGCCGTAACCAGCTCTGCCAGGAGCAAGACCAGCGTTAGGAGCGATAGCACCGTAAGGACCAATTCCAGCGCCAAGACCTTCGCTCACAATACCGACAGCGCCACTCCCGCAGCCGTAGTTGATACCACCAGCGCCAGCAGTGGGCAGAGCGCCCTCCACAGCCACCGCGCTCAAGAACGGCAGCTCTCCGTTCACAGCGAGAGCGCCTTCGATAGCGTTCTCAGAGAACACGGTGATGCCGGTGGGCGCGATGGGGGACATGCTGGTGACTGCGAAACCGCCGCCGCTGGAAGGCACGAAGGAGTTGGCAGCCAGGCCGTAGCTGTTACATCCTGGGTATCCTGGGTAGCCCAAGGGTCCTGCTGCCAAGCCTCGTCCAGCTAGGTTGGAGCCGTAAGCGAGCGCGTTGCCGGCTAGAGCGAGCTCTTCTGCTGCAAGGACTGAGCCAGCAATGCTGTTGCAGGCACCGATGGCTTGGCCTGAGATGGTCTGAAATAGAGGAAGAATGAATAGATAAAATTAAACTCCAAAAACAACAGTATACAACTTATAAATAGAGTGACACAATAGGCGATCCTATCGCTAAAAGTGATCTTTTCAAGACAGCCTTTGGAGAGTGAATTTAAAGTATTCAAATTAAATTTAGAAACATCCACAAACTTCATTTTTAATTTATAGAAACGGGTTTGATTTTAAATAAGAAATACCCAGTAAAATTTTAAATGAATTTGAAAACTCACCACGAAAAGGGCTGAAGCGATCAAAAGAACAACTTTGACGGCCATTTTGTTTTTTTTTAATGTGTTTCTTTGTAGTGTTGTCCTGACTGAATAAATGTTGAATGATATTTTTGAAAATACTTTGAACTTTTTATACAAGATTATTACATTCAAATGTAATCAATGTCATGTGTCAATATACTTATTGATAACGTTACTTTCATAACAAATTAAGGATTCCTAAGAAGTGTGTTGCATTCATGATGATAAGACACTGGATTGAACAGTTTATGTTCTTTAAGAAACGAAACTTAAGTTAGGTAACGTGAATTATGTCATCATCTAAGTACACAGCCTTGTCCTAATGTTGGGATCGGCTTTGTTTATTTCACTCTGGGTGAAGCAGGGGAGGAGTGTCAGAATTGTACTGACTAAACCACCATGTTCTTTCTACTGCCTTTTATATTCCAGGGCCGCGGTATCTCATTCGAACAACCTGCAACCCCTACAAGCGATGGCCCTGGTAGCCCCCTCTGTTTGTTGGTCTCTTTGTGATACGTGGAATACTAACGCGCCGTCAACACGTCCTGTCGTCAATAGACGGACGGACGGTGAGCTACCCATTGCTCGCGCACAGACCCGCATCTACGGTGGCCGCGAGTCGTCTCCCCAGACGCCCGGAGCATCCACCCGCGGCGATGTTGGGGTCGGCTTCCAGTCTAACCAGATACAGGTGACCAGGTTTCAGGTTAGCTAAAGTAGACTCATCTTTCATGGGGTACTGTCTGAAATGCTACAATAAAATACCTCCCCACATTCTTCAACTGAATGAAACGAAATTTAAATCTTGTATTAAACGCACACTATGTAGGCAAGCATATTATAAGTTGGGGGATTATATTGATGATAAAAATGCTTGGCTCAATGCTGGTCCTGCTCCTCAAGCATAGGGGTAAACTCATTAATAAGTATCCGAAGCCATAGTGGAAGCTGCAGAAGATTGTAAGACTATCTTTGCAATGTATAGAATCAATTCTCTAGTATTGTATAATTATTAAGCCCATATGTGAGTGCTATATCATTGACTTGACGAAGCCCTGGTGGTTAATAGTGTCATGCTCACTTAAATGTCTCGCTGATGGTGGCGGGTGTGTCGGGTCATTTAGCTCCCTTCAAAATGGTCGAGCTGAATGGGGCTGATCCATACGTCATGTTCGTGAACGGGCGCTGTCAGTTGGGACTGGTCATTTTTTAACTACCACGGTCATTTTTAATTTATTTAGATTTAAATTGAATTTTGTTTTTTATTTACTCTGGACGCTCTTACTGTGCACGCCTTTCTACATCGTTGTATGTTGTGTTCACATATTTGTATAATCTCAACACGAATGATGTAAATACTATTTTGTAAAAATATTAGAATTTAAAAGAGTGTCCATGGAGTTTCTTGCCCATTCTTCTCCATAGAGATCAACGCTTTGGAATGGGCAACTGCAGTACTTTCACAAGTTATTATGCCTTGTGACCGGGACTGTAGATTCATTTTGTTTCTTGACATTCAAAAGTGCCTGTAATGGTCTAATTGAAATAAATGATTTGATTTGTGAATACCAGTACTTTACATGAAGTTACTGATGCTTCTGCTTTCAATTAATACTACTACTTAACTGATACTGGTACTTAGGAACGTAATAATTGGTTTGAAACGTTTTCATTATGTGTTTGTTTCTCATTTTACTCTTGTGATTCTATTTATTCATTTTTACACATTATTTTGTACGTATTAACTTAAAACACAGTGTATTATGTCGGGCATTATAATGAATTGTTGTCTATGCTGTCCTGTCTCGTTTAAGTTACGTAGGTAATGCTGGATGACCAACGATTAATGTCATGGATCCAGGGTGGAACTGTTTATTAAAGTTTTAAATTAAACTCTATTAAAAAGCGATTGCATGTAGCGGATATGAGAATTTTGAGATGGATGTGTGGATTCACAAGAACGGATAAAGTCTTTATCCAATTCAATTAATTATTGTGCGGGAATTAATGGGATATGAAGAATATAATATTTATAAACTCTGGATGCTCAATGCAGGCAAATATAATTCGGTGTTAACAACTTAATGTATAAAGGGCAAGTGAAAGTGTCAAAAGGACAGACATATTATAATAAAAAAATACAATTAGGGCTAATTAGTCTACTTGCAGCTATAACAATTTGGTCAGGCGTTACATATAAATAGGGTGCCTTGAGAGCGATCCGTATCCAGCAGTAGACTGTAGGCGGATGAGGAAAATGCTCCAACAATTATCATGCCTGACAGCTGTCAAAGCTCAACGGTTTTGCCAAAGGCTAGGCAAAGGAATCCTATCAGACGGTTATGTTGACTTGCTGCGTTAAGATTCTTTGGGTGCTAAAGTAACATCTTTCTTTGCAAACGATGACTCCTTGTCGATGGCGCTTTCGTGTTCCACGCGCGCCTCAAAGAGATGTAAGCAAAGCAGAGATGCCAGCGCCGCTGCCGGCCGGGTTTGTGGGTTGTTCTCTACTTTTAAGGGTAAAAGAAGGAACATGGATTGATTTTTTGATTGTTTGTTCTGTGTCTGGGTGTGATTTATCTATAATACGTATGTATTTATAAATTATATAAGTATGTATATCAGTCGTCTGGTTACCGTAACACAAGCTCTGCTTAGCTTGGGATCAGATAGCCGTGTGTGAGTTGTCCCAAGATATTTATTTATATAGCTCAAGCCTGACACTCCCTCAAGTTCCGTAAAGAGCTCGAAAAGTTATTTGAAGATTTTGCAACATAACAAAGGCTGCATGGATGAATATTTGTCTCTCTGTCACGCAAAAACTGCTGAACTTTAGACAGTTAGCTTATGACCTGGATTAGCATATATTTCAGATAGATTAGTGGGATAAAAAAGTTTTTATCCCACTAATCCTAATACCGTGGAAGTTTAGTAACAACTCCATATGGGTGAAGCAGTCAGCATAAGCTAGTCAATAATAATCGTGAATAATCAGACGCAGATTAAAAAATATTAGAACTTCATATGAAGCGATTGCCCATCTATAATACCTTTTTTGTCAGAACAGTACTGATGGCAACTTCTCTTCACTGCTTTCAATAGTTATTTTTAGGGTTCCGCACTTCAAACGGAAAAAAGCTTATTGGATCACTCTGTTTTCCATCTGTCTGTCTATTTGTCAAGACCTTTTATCTCGGGAACGCATGACGGTATGAATTTCAAATTAAAAGTATATACTCACCTCCTTGGTTCTTTTGTGCTGTAAAATCAACCCTCTAAGTCTTCGCAGGCAAAAGAAATAGCCGTATAAGTCGCCAGTTTGTACGGAACCCTCGGTGCGTGAGTTTGACTCGCTCTTGACCGGTTTTTTTTTATAATATCTTGTATGGATTCTTTTTTACCGTATTTGCAAATGATTGAACGTTGTGGACCTTGTGGATTTACCATTATGGAATATCACGACGCATCCGCCTAGATTACATGTTCACACCAAAACGTCACTTTAAAACTAAAATACTAGGTTTGTATAAATAAATATCTTGGGACAACTCACACACGGCTATCTGATCCCAAGCTAAGCAGAGCTTGTGTTATGGTAACCAGACAACTGATATACATACTTATATAATTTATAAATACATACATATTATAGATAAATCACACCCAGACACAGAACAAACAATCATGCTCATCACACAAAGTTTGTCCTGGGTGGGAATCGAACCCACGACCTCCGGCTCAGCAGTCAGGGCCACTAACCACTAGACCAACAGGCCCGTCAAAATAATAATATATATATATATATATATATATAATATATTTAATTTGTAAATTGACGTAGGTAATAAAAATCAAAATACGTTCTACAAATAAATTTATTAAAGCATAAACAACAAATAACATGACTGTAGTAGTAGGGTAATCCGTACTACTAATAAATAGCACCACAACCCAGACCAACACCAGGGCGTCCATTAAACCCAAGTCCGTTACCCAGAACTGCCCCATTGCCAAGACCTCCAGCCAGGCCGTTAGCGTAGCCCAAACCAGCTGGGTAAGCGTTAGAGGCTATACCAGGGGCGATGCCTTCGCTCACAATACCAACTACACCATTCCCGCATCCATAGTTGATGCCACCGCCCCCAGCAGTGGGCAGAGCACCTTCTACAGCAATAGCTCCAAGGAAGGGCAAGTTACCATTAACTGCTACAGCGCCTTCGATGGCATTTTCAGAAATAACAGTGATACCAGTTGGAGAAATAGGTGAATAGCTCTGGACGGCAAAGCCACCACCGCTGGTAGGGGCAATAGCGCTGGCTGCGTAACCGTATCCCAATGCTGGGCAGGGAGCTCCAAAGCCTCGACCGTAGGCTGCGTTGCCAACGAAGGCTAACTCTTCAGCTGCGATGGTAGTGCCAATGACGTTGTTGACTCCACCGATACATTGAGCTGCGGTATTCTGTGTAGTGATAGAAGAGTTTAGTTGGATGTCTCTGGGTGCTTGTTTTGCTGTTAGAAGTAATAGGGGGACGGAGAGAAGAAAAATGTAAATATGCGGGAAACTGAAACACACACAGGGTGCCTGAAAACGGTCGTCGTCACCGGAAAATAAACCATGCGTAACCAGGATTGGGGAGAGGAGGCTAAACACTTGGAGAGTTGGAAAGTAATGCAGCCTTTGCCACTGGGACAAAACAGGCTAATCAAAAAAGGAACCTAAAACCTTATACACACAGAAAGAGTGATTTTTAAACTAGGTTCTACTTTTTATCCTTACTAATATTGTAATAGCGAATGTGAGTTTGTTTGTTTGTTACGTCTTCACGCCTAAATGGCTACAGAGATAGTTGGGACCCTGGAGACGAACATAGTCTATTTAAAAAAAAAAAGATTGTGTTATAAGGGAGAAAGAGAGAAAAAAATAAAAATCTTAGCTTTGCTATTGCAATAAATAAGGCGCAAGGGCAGAAACTACAGGTAGCAGTTACTAGTGCTAGCCCAATTTTTAACGCGCACGAAGCCGAGGGCAAGAGTTAGTTTACTATAAAATTTTAACTGCCAATCCTCCTGACTGTATTTCTTAATTGAGATATAATTTTGAAACTAAACTCACCTTGATAATGCAAACTGAAGCGCACACCACAAGGAAATATTTGGCGGCCATTTTGAATTTGTAGGTATATATCTGTCTCAACGAAACAAACTTGGGAATGATTTCCCGGTATAATATCGAAGAATTTATACTGATCATTTGCAATAATTTCTGTTTAGTAATGTAATTTTGTACGAAATTATTGCATTGTTGATAAAGAAGTACGTTTTGATGAAATGTATTTTTTATCGTAACATGCAATTTCTTGTAATATCTAGCGGAAAAAAAGATCTATTTTCATTCACTGCATCGTCATTATTCCCTTACCGTTATCCCAATTTAATTTTAGTAAACAAACTCATTTTCGCTCTTAAATATTAGTAAGGATTAAAACGTCTATAAACGTTATATGTGCTGCCATCTATTAGACAACTACAAAACTAAGAACAACTTCAGTTATCATAATTTCTGTCGTTTATCAACAGATGGCGTTGCAATGACAATATTTTATCTTTCTTTCTTCTTTATCAAAACATCTATCATATCGATTGTTCTGAGAAAATAATCGATTACTTTAATGATTTATCAAATTAACGTTAAATTTGTTTCAAAATGGTTGTTATATAAAAGGAATTATAGGGTCGTTCAGTGATTATTCAAGATTCTTCTGTTAAAGAATAACTTTACATCATGTCTGCTTATTTCGCCATCTTCTGCATTCAGATTTGCTTGATCCAGGTTGGTTTCTTTAATAATTATAATCAAGAAGACTATTTATGAATAGCTTTTTCTTCTAGTATTAAGATTTATTGGTTTCCTTTAATATTTTTTCTCCGTAAGTACCTCAAAAGGAATAAACGGAACCCTTATTGCTTCACTTTGTGGCCCTTTATCTGGGGAACGCGTCTTGGTATCGAGTTGAATTTAAAATCATATACCTACTTTAAGTTTCTGGTCCCTTTGTTCTGTCAACAAACCTCGTAAGTCTATGCAGTCAAAAGATATGGCTGTTTACGTCACAAGTTTGTTTGTAGTTAATATTATAAAAACGAAAGTGAGTTAGTTTGTTACGTCTTCACGCCTAAATGGCTAAACCGATTTTGATGATTTTGGTACAGAGATAGTAGGAACCCTGGAGACGGACTTAGGCTATTTTTTGACATAGGGAAAAACTTATCATTGGTATTACAATGAATAAGGCGCAAGGGCAAAAACTACAGGTAGCAGGTAAGCAGGTACCTGTAAATCAGGAAAGGGGAACTGTGTTACTCCGTATTTATCGCGAGCAAAACCGCAAACGAAATTGATTAGTCTATGCGGGGTGCATCGACATCATTTTACTTCCCTCGGCAGTATTTTTATCTAGTTAACTTTTATTTACATGGCGAAGAGATCTGTGAATGTCATCTGAAAACTTACCAGCATTTATAATAACAAAAGCAATTGATTTTCATTTGTTACAGTATGCAATCAGTCAACGTGTTAGCGGACCTGCGATGGTGAATAATGGTCTACAATATGGACCCAGTGTTGGGCCTAGTGGCTCAATACAAGGACCAGCCCAACTAAATGGAGTCATGACTGGACCTGGAGTAGCTTCAATGGGACAAATAGGACCTAATCAAGCACTTGGTCCTTTTGCTCAAATTATGCCAAATGGGCAAGCATTTGCTGGCATGTCAAATAGTCAAGCGTTTGCTGGCATGCCAAATGGACAAGCATTTGCTGGCATGCCAAATCAGGCTTTCCCCGGCGCTGGCATGCCCAATCCAGCGTTTGCTGGTCCAGCTATGCAAAAACAATTTTTTAACGCTGCTGGTAACCCAAATCAATTTTATGGTGCTGGCAATCAAAATCCAGCATACGGCGGGGCTGGCAACGGTGAAGTAGCTGTCAATGGCGAACTGCCAGTATCTGGCATGACGTCTGTAGCTGGTCATGTGCCAATGACTGGCAAAGTTGTGTTCAATGGTAATGTCCCTTGTGGTGGTATTGTCACCATAAGTGGCGGTTGTACTTCTTGTGGTATCAATACTCCGTTTGCCCAAAACCAAATGTCAGCGTATAGTAATAGGTACTAAGTATTTTTAGGTTATAATAAATTATTTTATTTATGCGTACCTTTTATGTAAAAATACTTTTTTAATAAATGAATAATGATAAAACGGGGTTATTTATTTGTTTCTCATATACAATACTGTTATGCTATAGTTTGGTTATCCAAACAACTCAGAAACGTTCTTTACGGAATGGTAATTATCAAATAACTTTCCTTGGAGAAAGCGAGAGTCCGACTTTCAGTACCACCTAAGTTCCTTCGTTTTCTCTTTGTGTGCCAGGGCCGCGGTATCTCTTTCGAACAACCCAACCCCGGAATGCCTGGGTTCAAATCTACTACCAATAAGTGTATAGTCAGGGCAGCTGCCACTGAGCCTCCACCTGTCACTTTACAATCATGTTTGTACCAGAATCCAGAATGCTGGGATGACGATGACGACAGATGCGGGCCTGTAGACGGTGAGCAATGGGTAGCTCACCGTCCGTCCATCTTTTGACGACAGGCCGTGTCTACAGCGCGTTTATGATGCACGCGCGCCGTAGAGTGATCTCAGCAAAACAGAGGGACCCACCAGGACCACTGCCTGCTGGGGTTGCTGTAGCTCGAAAGAGATACCGCGGCCCCGGAACGTGAAGGGCAAATGCAGAAACGTGGATAGATTTATGTCAATACAAATCTGACACTCACAAAAATAAATGCTGTTTGCAGACATCATTACGTAATAATCACAGCATGGCACAATTTATTAAACCTGACAACACAGTATTTAAAGAATGCAGTGTTATGCTTAAATGATGATAGTGTGCAGTTTTACGTTCGACCTTTGCAAACTGATGTGTCAACAAGGTTAATTGAGTTCTATACTTACTTATTATGATGAGTTCATGCTAAATTTTGCTTGGTACAGTATGTGTCATGACGGTAAGTTTTAGGTGAATGAACTGCCTTTGGTACCTATAGTTAGCAAAGCGCATAATTACCAAGCTCGTCAGATATATAGTTGCATTATTTTCGGCAACTGACAGACGAGACGTCTTCTTCATCATTTCCCTGCCCTAGTCCCATTATATTTGGGGTCGGCGCAACACGTTTTCTTCTTCAATTTTCCCCTATCAGACGTCACGGCATCATTGAGTCCTTTCTCCTTCATATTCCTTACACAACCGATCCATCTTTTCTTTGACCTTCCTCTCGCTCTCCGTCCATCGACATTCAATGATGATGAGATGTTTCGGCTTAAGGCACTTTGGGGAGGTAGTACTTCGGGTCCCATTATTAAGATTGCTATAGTCAAAAACGATAGGCCTGCTGGGAACTGACTAAGGCCTGGCGCCTATTATCGTCATCGGCTGACGATACGACTGAGGATTTTAGGTGGCAAATAGCAATATACATACATTAACGTAATGGCAATAAAGTAGAAATTTCTATTATAAATGGTCGTAATAACAAAAATACCGCTTCGGTATGTTTGAGGCTGCTGTATCGGCAGCCTTGTATCCCGAAGCATTCTGAATGCTTCGGGATGCTTCGGCATCCTTCGGTACGCCGAGGCAACATTCAGGGATAGTTTGCCCTGCGGGGCGAGGGGAGGCATCCGCCATTTGAATCATTACACACAACACAATCGAGTTAATACGATATGAGACGCTTCGGCAAGCTACAGGACGGTGCGGCATGCTTAAGGACGCCTCGTCATCCCTAAGAAAGTTGCAGCATGCCAAAGCTTAATTTTCGACAGTGTGCGCTTGCATGTAGGATACCGAAGGATCCTTTTCCTTGCCGATGCCGATAATGGGCGCCGGGCCTTAGCCAAGCTTGTTGTTTTAAATGACACTGACATATAAACAGTGTAATTTAATTAATTGACACACCTAATAACCTAAACGCAAAGATTGTTTTTAACTAGGTATATTTTTGTATGTTTAAAAGGTATGTTATTTATTTATTTATTTGATTTAAAAAAAGGAAGGTAGAAGATAGATTGACTCATAGGCATTTAGACACATTACATACATTTATAACGGTCGCCCACTACTGGGCGGTGTGTGTCTCAAGATTGCACCAAATAGGATTTTAGCTCAGCATTAGATAGACTACCTAGAGCTGGTATTCTGTTGAATCCTGCTGCACAAGGATGTCGAGAAAAAGCAAAGATCTAAAAGAATAAAATACGACATTGTGCGGCAAATATTATGAAGGTAGGTGAGTACCCACATCTAAACTGACATGCATTTAAAGCCCGCAGTTCACATTGGGCCAAGGTGTTGGGCCAGCCTATTGGCCCAAAGTGTATAGGGCTACTTGGCGATATGTTGGCAGCGATGTTCTGTTGGTGCCAACATTGGCGTGCAAACCGATTGTTGCCAGTTTTTTGTTCACACATCAAAGGATCTTGGTGCGCTTCGTCATGATTGACACCAATGTGTATACAGCGACATTGGGAATTCATTATCTTGGCCCAATAGGCTGGCCCAATACCTTGGCTCAATGTGTACTGCGGGCTTAAAATAGAAGTTTGTCGCAATCTAACCGTCACTGCTAGGTGATTGTGTAGACTGTCAATTGTTGTGCATATTCGGTCTCCACAAAGAACAATTTTTCGCATGTGATGTGTACTGGGTCTGGCTATGTGTGTGTGAGTTTAAATGTTTGTAAACCCGCCTACAATACAGGCAAAGTTTCTTAGGAAAGTTAAGTTAACCCGTTGAAAGTCGTTAAGTACCCCACGGGGGAACTTTAAACGGTGTAGCTATCGTTTTATTGGTAAACTCTTCGTTTATCTAAATTCGTCGATTTTTGAAGCGTTTTCGGGCATTTTGCGATTATTAACAGGTTAGAAAGCTACCATTTGGTGGTCAGCTAGGCAAACACGGAGTGTGTTTGCCTATTTATGCTAATATTATAAAGCTGAAGAGTTTGTTTGTTTGAACGCGCTAATCTCAGGGACAGGTTGGAATTGGAAAATTCTTTTAGTGTTGGATAGTCCATTTCTTGAGGAAGGCTATAGGCTATATAACATCACGCTACGACCAACAGGTGCTGAGCAGCGTGGGTGAAACCGCGTGGAACAGCTAGTTTAATATAAAACATTCAAATGCGAATAATTCCCATTTTGATGGTAATGTCTATAATTTAACGACAATCGCATAAATGACATAACGGTGACATAACAGTGTCACATACTTCGACATAACAGTGTTGGGCAGGTCTCACAGTCGTAACCTTCGAGCTTCAAAAAATCTAATCCTCCAAATTCCTTTACACCGCACCGGTTTCATGTTCAATTCTAACGCAGTTTCAACAATAAAGCTCTGGAACGCGATACCCTTTTGTATGAAACTGAAAGCAAATTAATTTTCAACGGGGAACATTGACTTGCAGCACTTCAACGCATGTGGCACACCACAAAACGTTTCGTAAAAAAAATGGTGAACAAAGCATAATTCTTTTAACTAACATGGTTACTAATACTATAATTAAGACTTGAAACGGGATGTTTACCATGTTTATTATTTATACTAGCTTTTGCCCGCGACTTCGTACGCGTAGATTAATATTTTCCGTTCCCTGGGGATTTCCGGGATGAAAACTATCCTATGCCCTTTCTCGGGTCCCAGACTATATCTGTACCAAATTTCATTAAAATCGGTTCAGTGGTTTAGGCGTGAAGAAGAGACAGACAGACAGACAGAGTTACTTTCGCATTTATAATATTAGTTTAGATTTGTTTAGATTTAGATTGAGTGTCCGATTGTATTATTTCGACGATGTTGCAAACGCCATGATCACGGATGAACTGAAGCTATTGCGGGTAGATGTTTACGAGCAGACAACAACGGAACAACTATCTGTAGGCCATTCAAATATTTGTTCCGTGCGGGGATCGAACCCGCGACAGGCAGCGCAGCAGTCGATCGCTCAGCCACTGCGCCAACCGTGTCGTAGTTGATCTAGTTGTTGTAAGCGCAAGAGGTCCTGGTAATTGATTCTCAGGTTGGGTAATATGTTATTGGGTTCTTCCGTCAGAGAATTCTCAGCAGCTACAAAATTATCCATTAAGCATAACTTTCAGGACGGTAAGCTATGTGTGGCTCACCGTTCAGCCGTCTAACGACGACAGGCAGGGGCGTCGGCGCGAGTGGTCCACGCTTCAAAGAGATGTCATTAAAAAAGAAGGGGGCCTCCCCGGACCACTGCCTGCCGGGGTTGTGGGTTGTTAAAAAAGGAGAAAATATACCTTACATCCTTACTAATATTACAAAAGCGAAAGTAAGTTTGTTTGATTTTGATGAATTTTGGTACAGAGATAGTTGGGACCCTGGAGACGGACATAGGGTATTTTTTTTAAGTGGGAAATCAGGGAGAAAGATGCAAGAAAAGGGAAAACTTGGCTTTTCTGTACCAATCAATAAGGCGCTAGAGCAAAAACTACAGGTAGCAGGTCCCTGCAATTCACGAAAGGGGATCTGTGCTACCCTAAATTTAACGCGACGGGCAAAATCTAGTATTATATACTTTACAAAAGGAACATTGATGGGATTTCGTCAGATAAAGTCTGACACTTCCCCACGCTTTACCCAGAGCGAAAAACAGATTAGGTTGGAACAACCAACTTTTTATGACATCTTATTCAGGTCATTTAAATAGAAACTTACAGGGCAAACTATAGCATGATCACTTTAAGTGTGCTGTTCAAAGTGGCGCTGCTTGCTAAGAAAAGTTACAACGGAATGTCAAACTTGGTACATTTATTTTAGTTCCGTATTTCCCCACCTGCACAGATAACTTAGTTGAAGCATACGCCTGTCATAGAAGTGACTTATGTCATGAACTTGATGACATAATCACTTATTTCTATTATATTAGCTTAAATACGTGACTTTTCATATTATATTACTGTACAAAATCAGGTGCGTTATCTGTAAGTAAAAACAGGTTATTTCATATTCTACAAACTGCTACTAAATCACGTAATTATTATAATTTCCTTAGTATCGATACGAAGACATACTGTAATATTTAGGTATAAAATGTAAATGCGTGCGATGGAAATTCATTCACTTGTTTGTCCTCAATACAAACGTTTACAAAAAAACAAAATGGCCGCCAAAGCTTTCTTTGTCTTCTGCGCTTCTGCTTTATTGGTTCAGGTGAGTGTTCGCTTTTTTAATGCTAGTCTGCTGGATTATAAACAATTATATTGGGAAGAATTCAATAAAACATGACTTATTCTTTCAACCAAGTCACCTAGTATAATGTAGTTTGACATATCGACGCAAATATTTTTGATAACAAGCAACACAACCTTAAACTGCACATTTAAAGTGATCATGCTATAGTTTATCCTGTATTTTTTTAAGATAATGACGTAATTTGGATACAAGAATTTTTTTTTACTAGTTAATCAAAATATTCATCTTGTGCCCTTTTTACTTTCAGACCATCTCAGGCCAAGCTATTGGTGCCTGCAACAGTATTGCTGGGTCAGTCCTTGCAGCAGAAGAGCTCGCTCTAGCCGGCAACGCGCTCGCTTACGGCGCCAACCTAGCTGGACGAGGCTTGGCAGCCGGACCCTTGGGCTACCCAGGATACCCAGGATGTAACAACTACGGCCTGGCTGCCAACTCCTTCGTGCCCTCCAGCGGCGGCGGCTTCGCGGTCACCAGCATGTCCCCCATCGCGCCCACCGGCATCACCGTGTTCTCTGAGAACGCTATCGAAGGTGCTCTCGCTGTGAACGGAGAGCTGCCGTTCTTGAGCGCGGTGGCTGTGGAGGGCGCTCTGCCCACTGCTGGCGCTGGTGGTATCAACTACGGCTGCGGGAGTGGCGCTGTTGGTATTGTGAGCGAAGGTCTTGGCGCTGGAATTGGTCCTTACGGTGCTATCGCTCCTAATGCTGGTCTCGCTCCTGGCAGAGCTGGTTACGGCCCTGGTCTAGTTGGTCTAGGCGCATCTGGTCTGGGTCTTGGTGCTCCCGGTCTGGGATTTAATGGTCTTGGCGGCCCCGGCTGTGGCTGCAAGGGAATCTTCTAGGTTATGAATTTGTTGTATATTGTTAATGTTGATTTTTCGTTTGTGTTTTAATATATGAAAATTCTTTATATCTGTTTGTTTCTTACCATTAATCACAAAATGTATTACCCTCTTACTTCATGTAAATTAATATCCAACAAGAATTCATCGATTGGTTAATATCTTAAAAAAAAATGTAGAACATAAGTACATTAATAGATACAAAACTAATAAAGGAGGAGTTGGAAAATTAAGCATAAAACAGTAATGATAAAATCGATGTTACTATCCCCATAACGAGAACCTCGTGAAAGCTGAGAAGGAGACACAACTAAAATATCTCGACTTGGTACACGAAGTTGTGACATGCGGAATGTGAACTCGGCTATCATTGTGCCGATTGTCATAACGGCCAATGGTTAATTGCCAAGAGCCTCGACGAACATCTGTCGAAGCTCCCCTTAGGTGGTTGGATAAAGGGCCTGATTCAGAAAACAGTACTCATCGATACGGCCCGCATTGTAAGGAGGTTTGTCTCTGGAGCCCTAACCACCAGTAGCTTCGGCCCTGTTTCCAATACTGGTGGGCTACTATTTAATTTTTTATGTTTTTCTTCAGAAATATTTAAAATATATGTGTAAAAATCTATAAAGGAAATAATAAAATGCACTACTACTAATATTTTTTTAAAGAAAAGGTTGCATATATCTATACTTATAATTATAAAGCTGAAGAGTTTGTTTGTTTGTTTGTTTGAACGCGCTAATCTCAGGGACTACTGGTTGGAATTTGAAAATTCTTTTAGTGTTGGATAGTCCATTTCTTGAGGAAGGCTATAGGCTATATAACATCACGCTACGACCAACAAGTGCTGAGCAGCGTGGGTGAAACCGCGTCGAACAGCTAGTAATTAAATACTCCTATCCTGCAAACTTTTTTTTTCGGATGAGTAAATTGAAATAACTTCTGCCAAGTTCTGTTTCTGTTGAGTGTCATGCATTTATCCATGTTCCTTTGTTTGTCCTATGTGTTCCGAGGTCGAATTATCTCTTTCGAACAACCCACAGCCCCGACCTACATACATTTAGTTGTGTTTTAATGGGCTTATATTAATTCGAGTCAATATATTACCACTTTGAGGAGCTCGTGGCTAAATAATAGCAGCCGTTAAGGTTGATCTCTAGGTTAAGCCGCGCTTGCCTAGGTTGGTCTGTGGATGGGTGACCACCCGTTACATGTCGAGTTTCTTCCGTGCCTCAGAAAGCACGTTAAGCTGTTGGTCCCGGCTGTCATTTGTAGATCTTTGACAGTCGTTAGAGATAGTCAGTGTCCCGAAAGTCTGACAACCAGTCTTACAATGAGGTATCGTATTACCCAGTACTAAATACTTTATGGAGGTCAGATAGCGTTCTCTCCATGTAAAATACTGGTATTCAGCTGCATCCGGTAAGACTGGAAGCTGACCCCTACATAGTTAGGAAAAGGCTAGGCAGGTGATGTTATTGCTACTTTATAAAATAATCTTTCTGGCTTGGGAAACGCGCTGAGTGCTATATAGTACACTGCTTTTATAAACCAACAATTTACTTGAATTCCATTGAATAATAACATTAATAACAATAATAAACATCAATGGCTTAATTGCCAAAAGCCTTGACCAATACCTGAGGAGGCTTTCGTTAGGCAGCTGGATCAAGGGCTTGATACAGTGCGCGGTACTCCTAGACACGGCTCGTATTGTTAGGAGGTTCCTTTCTCTGGAGCCCTGACCGCCGGTAGCTTGGACCCTGTTCCCGATACCGGTGGGCTACTATTTTTATATTTTTAAATGTTTTTTTTTTAATTTTTGTGTTTAAGAAATATTTAAAAATATAATTTTATGTAAAGAAAACAATAAATGGACTAAATAAACATCAACAATAATAACATTGAGCACCTTCAATCGGATTATAGCTTCAATCCAGCAGTGAAAACACTTTAGATAGATAGGCACGTATCTAGGAACGTGTGATGGTTCAGAGATCCACTCGCGCCGCTGGCTCACAGAGAAATTTAACCCAGAATTATTCATGTGCTGCCAATTCTATCAAGTACCATCGGCTGCCGCGGGGCGTAATCCTTATCAATCTAATATATAAAATTCTCGTGTCACAGTTTTCGTTTCCATACTCCACCAAAACGGCTGGACCGATTTGAACGAAATTTTGTATGCATATCGGGTAGGTCTGAGAATCGGCTAACATCTATTTTTCATGCCCCTAACCGAGCAGTGGGTGAAACCGCTGGGCACAGCTAGTATTAATATCGAATATATAAAATTCTCGTGTCACAGTTTTCGTTCTCATACTCCTCCGAAACGGCTGGACCGATTTAAACGAAATTTTGTGTACATATTGGGTAGGTCTGAGAATGGTCCGACATCTATTTTTATACCCCTAAGTGAGCAGCGGGTGAAACCGCTGGGCACAGCTAGTAATATTATAAAAGCGAAAGTGAGTTTGTTTGTTTGTTACCTCTTCACGCTTTAATGGCTAAACCGATTAGTAAGGATGGCATCGTGCAGTTCAACCTAAAAGGTCGTTAGCTGCTCTACCGGACTATCCTGTGCAGCAAAAAACTTATAAACTAAGCGACTGCACGCTAAAGGCACCCCCTACGGGGTACGGTCCTCGGCTTAGGTCGTCGCTGGGGGAGGAAAGCAAAGGGACAGGCTGGATCTTATTTCCATTTTTTGGGGGATTTTGATTTACTGGCTCAGCTACGAGGGCTGGCTTGAGCAAAGGGACGGGGTGGGGCTTTTACTTGGACGTGGTGACGGTCCTCGTCGGCAAGGACGGAAAGACGGCTGTCTACTTGTGTTTACAAAGCTTACTAGTTTTCCTATCGCTTTCCTGGATGATGGTGATGGGGTCATCGGTGAGGGCTACAGTGTATCTTGGATGGGGATTTTTTCAAATCCTACCCTTATCCCAAGATATTTGAGATCGGCGCAGCATGTCTTCTTCCATACTCCTCTAACATTCCTCATTTCATCGGACATCTCCTTTTTTGCCATAATTATCCTTCACACAGTTCATCCACCATTTGTTTATTGGCCTTCCTCTACTCCCTAAGCCCCTCCACTTTCATACTCAAAGATTTCCTCATTAAGGTAGGCTAGGTCAATGTTAATCTTGCCATAAAAAGGGGAAAAAGAAAAAAGCTATATATGTTTCTTCAAGAAAAATAAATGTATTCCTTTGCGAGTTTTCTAATAAGATCTAGTACACGTAGTCGTAGGGAGTACCACAGCCGCACGCGCACTTGCCAGCGATAGACACGGCACCAGCAGCAGCCACAGGACCACCGAAGCTCACAGCGCCCATGATGGGGACCTGACCGGCGACGGCGGTAGTACCGGCGACTGGCAGCTCACCAGCGACCGCCACGTTGCCTTCACCAGCGCCGCCGTACGCGGCACCACAACCGGCACCAGGGTATGCTCCAGCAAAGCCAGCGCCGGGGTACGCAAGTCCATTATAAGCCAAGCCTGAACCAGCTAAGCCACAAGGACCAGCTAGCATGGGAGAAGCGATCGCTGGGCCGTAAGCACCAAGGCATGACTGGCTGAATACATTCTGTAAAATTAATCATTATTGATCAGGAACGCATTCATTGGTATATGCAAATATGTTTTGTTTTCATGAAATCAATCAATATTCACTTACCTGTACCAAGCAAGCTTGGATGCAGAGCAAAAGAACAGCGAAGGAGTTCATTTTTCAAGTTATTTCAACGAAAGCTAGATACTGATTGATGACCCAAAATTTGAGTCACATTTTATACTTAACCCGTAATTGATTTCAACAACATTTTCGAAATTTTCGAAAACGTGATGATATGTTCGTATAGGTATTTGTTGGTAAATAGTAGGCTTATCATGCTTACTCAAGCTATTAATTAATTACACTTACCTACATAATATACACTCGATTTCTTGAAATTTGATAACAGAATGTAATATAAAACCAGTAACAGTTGCACTAAACATCATTCTTGTGTCAACGCTCGAAACAAACTACAATGTCTGCCAAAGCTATCCTCGTCCTCTGCGCTCAGGCGCTCCTGTTCAAGGTAAGAAAACGTACTAATTTATTTTCATTTGAGCTTTAATGTATTATGAAAAATTGATAGGTACTTATTTATGCCTCGTTATCCTTTCAGTCCGCATTCGGACAAGTATGCACCAGCCGCGCTGCGGTAGCTGATATCTCTGGACTTGGTGCTCCCTGCGGCTTGGCCGCTCCCGCCTTCGCCGCCCCTTGCGGCTTGGGTGCTCCTGCTTGGGCATACGATGGACTCGCATACTCTGGCGCTGGGTTGGCCGGTAGAGGTCTGGCTTACGACGGCCTTATTGGAGGCTACGCAGGCAGAAGCCTTGCTTACGATGGAATCTACGCTCCCGCCTTGGAGTTCAGTCCCACCAGTGGCGGCGCTCTGCCTGTCTCCAGCGCCTCCGCCATCGCTCCCGTCGGTATCTCCGTAGTGTCCGACAACGTTTATGAGGGTGGTCTGGCTGTGGCTGGTGAGCTGCCGTTCGTTGGTACTGCTGCTGTGGAAGGTGCGGTGCCTTCTGCCGGTGCCGGCGCCGTCAACCATGCTTGTGGAAATGGCAGGAACGCCATGATCAGTGAGACCGCTGCTTACGGTCCTGCTGGTGCGTATGCCCCTATGGGTGCGTACGGTCCTGGTGCTGCCTTCGCTCCTGCTGCTCTTGCTGGTCCTGGCCTCGGTCTTCGTGGTGGTTGGGCTGGCAGAGGTTGTGGCTGCAGTATCTAAAAGATATCTGATGTAATAAAGTCAACATAAATTACTATAGTACTTTAATTTGCTATCATAATCCTCCTTTAGGAAGTCGATTAAAAACGTGATGTACAGCAGTAAATTGATTGCCAAAATAATATGAGAACTTTATAGTGAAACTAGCGGCCCGGTACGTGCTTCGCTACGTATTTACAAAAAAAATGTGATGCAGCGCCATCTGCCGGACAAAATTGTGAATCTAAACCATTCCCAGATCCCCTTGAACACACACAAAAAATTTCATCAAAATCGGTCCAGTCATTTGAGAGAAGTTCAGTGACATACACACTCACAGAAGAATTATATATAAAGATAGCTGTTAGTCGTAAGGAATCTGTTTTTAAAAATGGAAAATCATCAAATAACTTCCCTTGCTGTGAGCGAAACTGGAGGGAGTATCAGACTTTTACTCACAGAACCCATGCATGTTACTTCGTGTGCCTTTTGTATTCCGGGGCCACAGTATCTCTTTAGAACAACCTGCAACCCCGGCAGGCCCCTTTGCTTTGCTGACTATTCTATTTTCTAGTCAGTTTTGGGTTCTTAAGTTTATTTATCACCTGACTTTCATTATAGCCGTTCCATTCAAATGCGTGTCATGACAGTTTTAATATATTTGAGGAATTTAGAGGTACTAGCTTTCGCCCGCGGCTTCGCTCGCGTTACATTTGAGGTAACACATTTCCCCTTGCGCCTTATTGATTTGTAATAGCAACGCTAAGTTTTCCCTTTTCTTCCCTCTTTCTCCCTCACATCCCACTTTTTTCCAAAAAAATATTAGCCCATGTCCGTCTCCTGGTTCCCAACTACCTCTGTACCAAAATTCATCAAAATCGGTGTAGCCACTACAGCGTGAAGAGATAACAAACAAACAAACTAACTTTCGCTTTTATAATATTAGTAAAGATGCTACCTGACAAGTGGGCGGGCGGGGGACGATACAGAAGAAAATCCTAGAGTGGGCCCACCCTTTTTTCATAAAAAAATAAAATGAAATCTTGAGGTTAAGCCGTTGCCTAGGTTGGTAAGAGGATAGGTGATCACCTGTAACATACCGAGTGTCCTCCATGCCTGGGTTGTCATTCTGTAGATCTTAGACAGTCGTTACAGGATATCAGTGGTTTAACAACCAGTCATTCTAAGCAGTGTCGTATTATCCAGTTATACAAGTACCTGGGTTATGGGGGCAGATAGGTAGACGCTTCGTGTAAATTAAGTATTCAGCGAATTTCCTCCTGTATCGTGGGTGCGTTATCAAATATATAAAGTCACATACAAAAACAGCCAGACCCGAAACAACGATTTGTAGGCCATAAAAATATTTGTTCCGTGCGAGAATCGAACCCGCACACGCAGCCCAGCAGTCAATCGCTCAGCTACTGCGCCAACCGACCTGAGAGGCTGCTATTATGTCACGAGTTTTTTTGCCTATTAACGTTGATGCGTTTAGATTAATCAATACTGATTAAAATTTAATCGCAAAAATAATAAAAACAAACTTTTTGGAGTTTACTCCTTAATAATCGATTTTCAAATATAAGGCGCCCGGTACGAGGGGTAAAACCTACTAAAGTAGGTAACGAAAATGTGTCACAATTTTGGTGCGCAACTTTCTAATTTGGCTGTGAGTGTATTAAGACGTACATGTGGTATGCTGTATAGGCGACTATACCTATATAGTATATGTTATTGAACTTGTTTGTTTCTATCAGTGTCGATGTATTTATATTGCTATTTTTTTTCATTAATTTGTGAATTTACTCTTTCAAATGATATTAATCTTTTTTCAGTTGAATAAACTCTTTTTGCGTAGATATGGCTAGATACTCGTACTTAAAGAGTAAACTCCAGTCGTGCGTCGGAGCTGACACACACACTTTTTTTTGAAACTTTATTTTATTTTAAATTCAGTTCTGGCTATCCAATCATTTCCAATGTCATCATCATCTGCTGCCTAGCCTTTTCCCAACTACATCGGGGTCGGCTTCCAGTCTAACCGGATGCAGCTGAATATCAGTATTTTTCATGGAGCGACTGCCTATCCGACTCCACAACCTAGTTGGTACTGGGTAATACCCACTCAAGCGTCCAGCCCGCGCAGCTAATATCCAGTCAAGCGTCCATGGCTAATAAGGTATCCAAAACCAAGGGAGCGTTGTACGTCCTGGATACTTCATTAGCCATAGCGACTACTTTTATAAAATCGACATCTATGAAAAATGTACAGTAATGCTTGAGAGTTTTGTTAGTCGAATCGATAGCTAAAGAAATACTCAAAACAAAAAACAGATGGCAGTATAATATAGCCTTGACGAATGGTTAAAAAATATTATTCTTCAGGCGCAGTGTGTTGTTCTGTGGTGTAAGATCAACAAGTGTTTTTAGATTATGTCGTAAGTACTTGAGTTTTATTTATTTTTTCTTAGATTATACATCAAAATAAACTAGATGATTTGTGCTTTATAATTACGTATACATAGCACAGTTTTAATTGTAAAATTGAGTCATATTTTGAATTCAAAGTATAGGTGTTTCGAAAAAAATTGTCGCTCTTCAGTACTCGATCAAATTTTAGTTCTATTTACGTTGTGTTTCAGTAAAATAATATTTAAAGAACGAGTAATAGTTCGTAATAAACATAATAATGCACTTTAAAAACCTAAATATACTGTATTCGTGGAAGATTCCTTAAAAATATCATTGTGTTCCTCAGGTTTTTTGATGTGGATTGTTTAGTATCCACGGACGTAACTACAATGGTTCAAAATAAGGGTCGGTACAAACGACAAAATATGTTTGCAATATTTTTGCTGTTTTGGATGTAATGTTTTATTCGGTTGCTTGGTGGTGTTTCATCATGCTTTTATCTCACACTTTTTGTTCTTGTGATTTAGTAATGTTGTGTTTTTTTTATGATTGCCGGATTTTGCTCTATTTTTTAATTTCGCTTTACTAACATCAAGGATATGATCTAAGATTTCTACTCACTTTATTTTCCTTGTGTGTTTTGACAATTTACTTAATTCTCATATTTAATAAAAATCACTAACTAGGTATCGGTATACGAATTTCCGCTTATTTCCTTAGTTGTTTTTGAAAATATTGATGTCGTAATCGTAATATACCATGCGCATTACAGGGTTATTGGAAAAACACTAACAACCTTTTCTGAGATATTATTAGCGTTTTATTTAAAACCCCAACTAAAAAGCATTACTACCTTTTTTTAAGTTGCGTAAAAGTGTGTGGGAGGCCTTAGGCGGCCATATTTCTTATATTTTGCGTTCGCGAGCGAGTCGAAATCACTCCGACACATCACGTTAAAATTATAAACAGAGGTGTTTTGTTTTGATTAATTTAAGTACTTAGCGTTAACAAAACATAAACATCCATGCACCAAATGAAAGGACATTACGTCTAGTTTGTTGTGAGATTGTTTTATTGGTAAAATAAACAATATTATTGCGTTTTGGTACGAATTAATAAAATTTATATGTTTATTTTTCTCCAAATTCAAGGTTCACACCCGTTTTTAATATCTTAAATTAGATTTTTAGATAATTAAATATACATAGGTTAAATGTGTGTTCTTCTATAAATTTTTCGTTGTTTTTTTCTTTACCCTAGCTATTGTAATTATGTAGTTATGTAGGTTTTTGTCACAGCATGCGAGCGCGGTAGCGCTTGATTCAGCTTGATGCCGCGCGTATCTGGACGTTCAAGGGTATATTGGTTGCGCGGCTTGGACGTACAACGCTCCTTTGATTTTGGATACCTTATTAGCCATGGACGCTTGAGTGGATACGATACCCCTTAGTAAGACTGGTTATCAGACTTTCGAGACACCGAATACAGCTGTAACGACTGTCAAAGATCTACAAATGACAGCCGGGACCAACGTCTTAACGTGCTTTCCGAGGCACGGAGGAAACTCGGTATGTAACGGGTGGTCACCCATCCACAGACCAACCTAGGCAAGCGGCAAGCTCCTCTCATTTCCAATGTATTGGTTGTAATTGAATGCAAGATGTCGTTGTAGGTCTCATTATTAAAGACAAAAACCGTCGCAACTTTGATGATTTGTTTTTTTAGCTTGCCTAAGGAGCCCAATAAATGAGCTCGACTTCCAGGTCCAGCTGTGTTATTGGATTTTAAAATTACGATTTTGTATTCACGTGGGCTTACCAGTACTTGCTGAAATCGTTAATTTTGCTCTCAATAAAGATAAAATCATGAAGTTATTAAACTGCCTGTAAAATACTAGACAGTCCTGTAGTCCTCATGTATTCATGGGCAAAAAAAATGGAATTACAATAATTTTAATATGTTGAATCGTTGTCATCAACAACTTTTCCTATTGATGGAGTATTGGAAACAATTTTTGTTTCTTCCCATAATTCTTTCGAAGTATTTTTCTCAGCTTTCAGAACAAAAAAAAAAACAATATTGTATTTGTTGTTAAAGTCTATTTATTAAAGCTAGTATAACAGATTTAGTATAGAGCACCGCAGCCGCAAGCACACTTGCCGGCGATAGACACGGCACCGGCAGCCGGCACAGCGCCGCCGAAGCTCACAGCGCCCATGATGGGGACCTGACCGGCGACGGCGGTAGTACCGGCGACTGGCAGCTCACCAGCGACCGCCACGTTGCCTTCACCAGCGCCGCCGTACGGGGCACCGCAACCGGCAGCGGGGTATGCACCAGCAAAACCCACGCCAGGGTACCCAATTCCATCATAAGCCAATCCTGGACCAGCTAAGCCGTAAGAGCCAGCCAGCATGGGCGAAGCAATTGCTGGACCGTAAGCACCAACGCATGCTTGGCTGAATACATTCTGAAAAAAAAAAAACAATAATGTTTAATTAATTCACCATTTGAACTCTGGAACGTGCAAAATCAGTACCATTAAAACTATTAGGAACATAATTATAATGCTCTCAACTGTGTAAAAGTTGGATCAAGGGCTTGATACAAAAAGCGGTACTCTTGGAGATGCGAGACGGCTCGAATTGTGAGGAGGTTCTTTTCCCTAGAGAACTGACCACCGGCAGCTTGGACCCTGTTCCTGATAAAGGTGGGCTACTAATTTCTGTATTTTTAAATAGTCTTTATTTTTTTTCACTAGAAATATGTAAAAATATGTTCAAAAATGAATGAGCTAAATAAAGATGTTGGAGGCACAATATTCATTTCGGCATTTAATGCGAAAGAACATTTTATCTTAGCTATTACTGTAAAATAAAAAAAACCCCCTGACCCTGACCCCTTACCTGGACCAAGCAAGCTTGGATGCAGAGCAACAGAACAGCGAAGGTAGACATGTTTGATGTTTGTTTCAACGAGAAGCTAAAGACTGAATGATGTACTTCTGATCCACAACGCTTTTATAAATACTTTACTTACGCACTCTCTTATCAAAGTTAAATAATTTCATCATTCTTTCTTGAATATTAATGATGTCTTAATAAATTGTGTTTTAGGTTTCAAAATTCGAGGCTTATCGCGTATTAACGAGAATTACAATTACCTATATACCAATAATTCCTGGAAAATTGCTTTGTAGCTTAGTATAAAAGCTTAGGAAGTAACAAAGGTGATCATTCAAGTGTCATCGTTTCCAATACTACCATCAGTACATTCACCACAATGGCAGCCAAAGCTATCCTCGTCCTCTGCGCTCAGGCGCTCTTCATCCAGGTAAACATTTTTTTACTATTTTTCCTTCTGGAACTTTTGAAAACTGTATTTATTGAGTTAAATCATTCAAAGAGTTCGTGTTTAGAACAACGTAAGGATTTGTTTATTTATTTCCATTTTGCGGTGTAAGCATAAATCATAATGTTGACATAACAATGTTCGATTTTTGCATTGTGTGCTGTTGTAAGTATTTGCTGAATTCGGTAGATAATTATTATTTTTTTACAACGTTGCTTCATTCTGGGAATTTTTCGTCTCATCGTTATTTTTAGTTAACAATTAATTCGTTTTCGGATGGGGTCCATCAAATAACTTCCCCCACTCTGGGCGGAGCGGAAGGGAGTGTCAGCCGTTTACTGACTAAAATCACTTTGTTTTCTGGGGTCGCGGCATCTCTTTCAAACAACCCGCAACCCCATCAGGTGGTGGCCCTGATAGGCCCCTCTGCTTTGTTGACATCTCTGTGAGGCCACACAACCTGTCGTCACTTAACGAACGGGCGGTGAGCTATCCATTACTCACCGTCCTTCCATAGACCTGCGTCTACGGTGGCCGGGAGTCGCCTCAAGGCGACTGACGCCCGGAGCGTCTACCGACGACTTGGTTTGAGGTTCTCTCCCTTAAACGTCCGGCCACCTCCTTCGCTAGCATAACTGCTTCGAAAAAGGAGGTTTCCCATTCCCTCTCGCCCCAGTCCATAGAGTGAACCAGGGCTGGACGCGAGAGGTCGCCACCGCTGATTGCCTCTTCGAGGACACAGCGGCGCTCCGTCCAAGCGTCGCAGACCGCCACAGTGTGTCCTTCGGGTGATCGTCACAGTGATCTAACAAGTGCATTGAATAAACTTTTCGTGATGTCGTTATGTTTTCCACATCTTGAAATTTAACACTGAAAAAATTATAACTAGACTAGCTTTTGCCCGCAGCTTCACTCGCGTTAAATTCGGGGTAACACAGTTCCCCTTTCCTGATTTACAGGTACCTGCTACCTGTAGTTTTTGCCCTTGCGCCTTATTTATTGTTATTGCAATGCTAAGTTTTGCCTTTTCTTTCCTCTTTCTGCCTCATATCTCAATCTTTAAAAAAAAATGTCCGTCTCCAGGGTCCCAACTGTCTCTGTACCAAAATTCATCAAAATCGGTTAAACCATTTAGGCGTGAAGATATTAGTAGGGATTTTTCTTCTTTAAAACAATTAGACGTCTAAACAACATAGCAAGACACATTACACACATTTGTAATTTTGCAAACATCTTTCGCAATTGCATTAATTGTTGACTGATTAGTTTAATCTAATTTGACCCAACCATTTTTTTATTTTATTTTTTTATTCTTTTTTATAGTCCGTCTTCAGTAGCCAATGCACCAGCCGTGCTGTAGTCGATGCATCGGGCATCGGTTATCCTTTCGGTTTTGGAAACCCTCTTGCCAACGGTTTCTCTGGTTTGGCATACGATGGACTAGCTGCTCCATCTTGGGCTTATAACGGACTTGCATTCCCCGGAACTGGCTGTGCTGGTAGAGGACTGACTTATGATGGATACTACTCTCCTGCCATGGAGTTCACTGCTACCAGTGGTGGAGCTCTACCTGTGACGAGCTCCTCTGCCATGGCTCCTGTCGGCATCTCCATCATATCAGATAATGTGTATGAAGGCGCTCTGAATGTGGTTGGAGAGCTGCCGTTTGTTGGAAGTACTGGTTTGGAAGGCGTGTTGGTTACTGCTGGGTCTGGCGCTATCAACCATGGTTGCGGAAACGGGTTAAATGCTATGGTGAGTTCTGTAATATTCTTCTTCAGATTTTTTTGTTCTATTATTCACGCCCCCAGTGTAATTGTTAAGGTTAATATTTGATACTGTGGAGCAGATATTAAATGAAGTTCTTTTTAGTTCACACCAAAAGCTATACTATATATAATATTATAAAGCTGAAGAGTATGTTTGTTTGTTTGTTTGAACGCGCTAATCTCAGGGACTACTGGTTGGAATTGGAAAATTCTTTTAGTGTTGGATAGTCCATTTCTTGAGGAAGGCTATAGGCTATATAACATCACGCTACGACCAACAGGTGCTGAGAAGCGCGGGTGAAACCGTGGGGAACAGCTAGTAATTCATATAGTGTTACTAACATTAAATGCTTACATCCTAGTGTTAGTATTATCACTCTCTGTACAAAGTTCTTAACAATCGGAGAGCTGAAACTTTCAGCTACAATTCTCAGGATGCTGTTTCTTTTGTCTCGCTCTCTCCTTAGCAACGTAGCTGTATTCTTGCGTATGATTGCATAAAAATACCGGCTGTACAAAAAAAGACCACGATAGATATATATTTTTTAATCAAGATCGTGAAACACCTAATTATTCAGTCGTCAAGAACGTGTACAACAGTTTCTGACTTTTCTGTATTTATTTCCAGTCTGCTCTCAGTGGTACATCTACTCCTGCATCAGTAGTATCAGCTGGCCCTGTCTACGGCGCTGGCTTAGGATACGATGGACTCTACGGCCCCGGTTTGGCTGGCCCAGCTTTCGGCTCCAACGCTTTCGCATACGACAGACTGATGGCACCTGGTATTGCAGCTCCCCTCATGGCGTACGATGCTCTTCCTTACGGTGCTGGTCTGGCTTGTGACGGTCTTTCATACGGTTCTCCCTTCGATGGCATTGAATTCACTCCCACCAGCGGTGGTGCTCTTCCCGTCGCCAGTGCTTCTGCCATCCCTCCCACCGGCATTGCTGTAGCGTCCGACAACGCTTATGAAGGTGCTCTGGCTGTGGGTGGTGAGCTGCCGTTCGTGGGTACTGTTGGTATGGAAGGTGTGGTGCCTTCTGCCGGTGCTGGTGCCGTCAACCATGCCTGCGGTAATGGCAGGAACGCCATGATCAGTGAGACCGCTGCTTATGGTCCAGCTGGTGCGTATGCTCCTATGGGTGCGTACGGTCCTGGTGCCGCCTTCGCACCATCTGCTTTTGGACCTGGATATGGTGCTTCAGCTCTTGGTTACCGCGGTGTTGGCCGTGGATGTGGTTGTGCTTACTAAGAGCTCATTAATATTTGATTAAATTTTTGTTTTACATTCAATAAATGAAATTTTATGATTATTATTACTTAAAAGTTTTATTTCCGCTACTTCATGTGGTCTTTATAAATAGATAAAGGTTATGTTGCCAGACTAGTTAATAGTGTAGAATAGTTAAATGGCCATCATCATTCTCCTGCCCCTATATAATACCCTTTATCCCATATCTAAAATTAATTGAAGTCGGAGCAGCATAATCTTCTTCTATGCTCCTAAAGATATTGACCACATTATGTAACTAACACTGTCTTAGCGTAAAATTCCAACGTCGTGTCTTCTCGTAAAGGCGATAGGCGGCGGCAACCTCTCTAGTCCGGCCCTAGTTCAATCCATGGTCCAGAGCGAGAAGAAAAGCGGTCACTTCCTTCTGCAAAGCAGACATACTAGCAGCCGCTGCGGAAGATGCTCCGGGCGTCAGGCACTGCGAGACCATTAACGGTCACCATACATGCAGTTCTGTTGACGGCGAGCAATGAGTAGGTAGCTCTCCATCCGTCGACGTGGTAACAGACCATGTCGATGACGCGTTCGTGTTCCATGCGCGTCTCAAAGAGATATCAGCAAAGCAGAGGGGCCCAGCACCAGGGCCACTGCCTGCTGCGTATGCGGTAAATCTGGTGGAATCTTCAGGTCTAAGCGACATGATTAGGCAGCTTGACTAATAAGTATTGGATACCATCAATATAGTTAGAAAGCCAAACCTTTTAGTTCGGTAAGGACCCCTTCAGGGGCTCGACATTCAAACCTCCGCTGGTCTGGTACTTGTCCTGAAAGGGGTCGTTATTTTTTTTATTTTTGCCCCACACTAGGAATTTTTCTTTTATTTCCTTCCTTTATTTGCATCGTAGGTGCACAAACAGCCAGACCCGAAACAACTACTTGCAGGTCATACAAATATTTGTTCCGTGCGGGAATTTAACCCGCGACACGCAGTGCAGCAGTCAATTGCTCAGCCACTGCGTCAAACGTGCCGTCGTGTCGTCGTTAAGATATACGACATCCTTTTTTAATGCTTACTAATATTTTAAAAGCGAAAATGAGTTTTTTTTGTTTGTTACGTCTTCACGCCTAAATGGCATGGTACAGAGATAGTTGGGACCCTGGAGATGGGCAATTTTTTTAAAGTGAGATTTGAGGGAAAAAGAGGGAAGAAAGGGAAAACTTAACTTTGCTATTAGGAACATACAATAAAATTAGGCGCAAGGGCAAAACCTTCAGGTAGCAGGTACCTGAAAATCAGGAAAGGGGAACTGTCTTACCCCGAATTTAACGCGAGCGACTCCTCGGGCAAAAGCTAGTTATAATAATTATTTATTTAATAACGAAAACAAAATTTCCTTAATGAAATTATTAGAACAAAAAGGATAAAAAGCCCTTGTACCACAAAAATTTATACAGTGAAATAACGCGCGCCACTTTTGAATTTCCGTCATCTAAAGTTTATTTTTACAAAAGTCACTCAGTCGCCATTTTACGGACTGCGTTTCTAATATAAGTGAAATTACTTTTAATAACTTTAATAAGTGTGTGCTTGCATTATGATTTCTTCAAAATGGTGAGTATTATGTGTAAACTAATAACTGTCTTATTGACAAAAGTCATAGTAAAAAGATGTTATTTAGGTAAGTACAAAGTTTACCAGCTCAAAAGTCAAAAAGTTTCGTAAAATTGTTCATAACCCAAGCCAACTGCTGTTGTTACTCGTATTACAAAGGTAAAAATATTATTTTATTCATTCTAAATGGTGCAAATCTGCAAAATAATTCATGTAGTTGTTGTAGCTTTTCTTATGTTCATCGTTAACTATGCTCAATTATCTCAAATAAATTGTATTCATATTCGATTAGAAGTAGAGAACTTGCCGCCTTATTCTTGAAATATGCACACACATGTTCGATGATAAGTTATCTATAGTTTTTTGACGTTATTTCTAGTTGGAAATGTGTTATTTTGTAAATAAAACTCATAGTTAGGTAAGTTACAATAATTATTGAAGTAGTTGTATGGTTAGTTTTTTATAATTTTCGCGCCAATGCCAACCCCAAATACATGGTTAAGCTAGGATAATTAGAATGACATGAATTTTACTGTGTTCAATTATACACAGCAACATTGTGTATAATTTAAAATGCAAGTTATGTGCTTTTTCTACCAACATCAACATTATTTTGATGTTGTTTTTTTTATATGAAAACAATAGAACATTGTGTAACAAAATAATAAAGTTTTTACTTTATGTAGGTAGGTAATAACATAAATACACATTGTACTATCAATTTATGGTGTTCCATGATGAGCAGTCCTAGGATTAACTTTTCATAATAATAAAATCAATTTGTATAAATTGTCTTTCCACAGTATAGAATTTAAAGATCTACTTACTAGAATAATTAAAATTTTTTTTTTAAAAGATAATTTTTCGAAATAGCATTCATTTATTTATTTAATTTGTATTTTCTATTTTAGGCACCCTGAGATTCTAATTACCCCATCCCAACTATTATGAAGACAAGGTGTTGGGAGGATATAATATATTTCCCTCTGATGAGGAGGAATTATTTATGATGTTGAGTTTTTACTTCCCTGTAGTCCCATTTGAAGAGCCAGATGATGACATTGAAGACCCAATCCTCAACACATACAATTCTGATGAAGACACTCAGCGCTATAAAGATGCCTTTGATTTTTTATAAGCTTAGATGTAAATTAAGGACTTCAAATTTTCAACATGGTCAGTAGAATATTCCATTACCTATATGTTTTCATTGTAATAGCAATTTAAGGCTCTGAGAATTCAAATAGGTATAATATAATAAGTATGAATATTTCGCATCCGCAAAAAAAGCTCTGAGAATTAATCCTTACTGTCCTTACTAATATTATAAAAGCAAAAGTGAGTTTGTTTGTTTGTTTGTTACCTCTTCACGCTATAATGGCTAAACCGATTTTGATGAATTTTGGTACAGAGATAGTTGGGCACCAGGAGACGGACATAGGCAATTTTTTATTTAAAAAAGTGGGATGTGAGGGAGAAAGAGGGAAGAAAAGGGAAAACTTAGCGTTGCTATTACAAATCAAAAAGGCGCAAGGGGTAATATTACCCCAAATTTAACGCGGGCGAAGCCGCGGGCGAAAGCTAGTATTTATATAGGCATGAATTTTCTTATAATTAGTTTGGGTCAAGCAACTTTAAGGCTAGTATTCCATAAGAGAGTAAGAGAAATAATTTATTATTGATTTATGAACAGTATTGACATTTTTTACCAAGGAGGGACATATTTTGATGGTGCATTTATAAATATTCCACAGATATTATAGAAAACATTAAATTCAGCTAACAAATACATGAAAGTTATCGTTGAAAAAAGAATAATATCTTCTAAATATATATTTTTTTTTATAATAAAGGATTTTACTATACAAATATACAATCTATAATAATTAAAAGTCACTAACTTACTGAAATGGATTTATTTTCGTTGGATCCCAGTTTTTGATCCCATTTTTAAGGTATTAAGTACCTTTTATTTTAGTATATTATTATTATTTATCAAATATTTCAAAAGCACCATGTGTGTCTTTTTTCTATAAATGCAGGTCGTTTGTTCGTAGGAGGTCACAGTTTTAACCTAACCTAGTTCCCGGTTCCCATAATTTATTTGGGTAATGAACTTTTGTCAAAATCACTTCGGAAAAACGAGAGGCACCCGTTATTCTAACATATAACCTATCCACATACCCAAATTTCATACAAATCAGTCTAGAAGTTTGAGCGTGTTAGAATAACAAACATACATACAAAATTTCGGCTTAAAATATTATTATGCTTTTGTTGTTGCATGTACCCGCATTCAGATGTTTTTAAACATCTGGGATCCAACGTAAATAGTTTTTGGGATTCAATGGCAATAAAACGTATTTTTTTTGTATTTTTCAAATTTGGGATCCAACGGAAATATATAATAATGTTTTGTGGGATCCAACGCCAAAAATATATTAAAGTGGGATCAAAAACTGGGATCCAACGAAAATAAACCCTGAAATGTGTACAAAAAAGTTCTATTATTAATTTGATAACCATTATTTTCTAATCCTGTAGGATGTTCTCTACTGTGCTCACCGGAGTGTTATTAAATTCGGCACCCCATTTCAATCAACTCAAATGATATCTGGCCAGAGAGAAGAGCAGTGAGTAGCTTTTTTTAAAATAAAAAATAATAAACATTTTATTTCGGAAATTATACATCCATATTTTGAAAACATAACAAAACATTAAAAACCAAATTGAAAAATGTTCTCCTTAAAGAATTTTAATTTTATCGCAGGTTGGGGAAATACCCACTAATTATAATCATATTTTTATGTTTTTTTAGTATATTATTTTTTATTTTTATTCTTTAAATATTAGTTTTAATTGTGAACCAACCAATGAAACAAACAAGCGCTAATCCAATTAGGCTGAGGAAATTGGCCGTGTTCAGGCCAGGCCCTTTAGCCAAACAGCAGTCGGCAGCAGACGACAATCGTTAACGCTCAGCAGTCACTAATAGATTTTCAACTTTATACCCTAGCGCATATAGTTGAAATCTAATTGACGTTTACATATCGTTTTTGTTTGTTTCGTTAGTTATCGCTCAGCAGTCTTTAATATATTTTCAACTATATCCGCTAGGGTATTAAGTTGAAAATTACTGCTGAGCGATAACGATTGTCGTCTGCTGTCGTCTGCTGTTTGGCTATAGGCCCAGGCATGTTAGGAATGCCAGGAAATATGCAAATGTGAGGACAGCAAGTGAAAGTGTAAGTGAGGAGGAAACACTCTTTTATGAAATAGATCTGGAAGAGTTAAAGTGACAATGGATGGTTGGCGTGGTCAGAAAGAGTGCTTACTTTGCGATTTTGTTCTCGTCATTTTAAACAGCTTGCCGCTTTAATGGTGACATTAATTTCATATGCGTATACGGTCTCACATTTTCGGTTCATAATAGTCCGGTCAAATTAGACATACGAAGTTACCTAAATTCCCACCAAGCTGAAAATCGGTAAGATTGTTTGAAATATCATTAAAAACAAAATTTGAAAGTTCCCCATCTTTCCCTTGTAAGGAAAAAAAAATATTCAAGGTCAAAGGTAAAAAAAATGAGTTTTTCGCGATTTTCAGCAAAACGGTAAGTTTTATCATAAAAATATTTCAGACTAAAATTGTAGATCATAAAATTATCTACAAAAAAATAATTTATACTTTTTTTCTACGAGCCACCGTTTTTGAGATATAACGATTCAAAAAGTTGTAAAAGTTGTAATCGTCATAATATGCACACGTTTCCACGCCACCTATGAGTTAGTGTAATTAGCGCGGTTTTTTTTTGTGGTTTCCCCAGTATGCCTATTCCATGGGTCAGTTTTGATCTCGTTTAATTTGAAACTATTGAAAAATAATGAATATTAGCAGAGATTGAAAAGATAAAAGCAATTTAAGTTAAAAAAAAGTAGTGAAATTTAATCGTCCGAGTCGTAACTTTCAAAATCTTCTTCTTGATCTTCTTGTTCTTCTTCATCTTCATCCTGAGTGGATGTAAACTGCATTAATAGCGATGTATCGCATGTTGCCTCGTTGGAATCAAACGGATCCTCTACTGTTGGTGATTCAATATTACAGCACAACCAGCCTTGACAATGTGTACATGCCGGAGAACAGAACAGTCCGACTTTTTTGCAACCACATTTAGCACTGCATCCCTTTTTGCAGTTGCAAAAAATCGAGTTCAGCAATTTTTCCGGCGCAGGTGGAAGTAAAGTGTGCACTGGTTCTAATAAATTGTTGACCAACTTCCAACCCCAATCTGTAGGGTCTAGCTGATAACCAAGCCACACTTGAACTTGGTAATATACCCTAAAAAGAT
Organism: Ochropleura leucogaster; assembly: GCA_958449745.1. Classification (NCBI taxonomy): domain Eukaryota; kingdom Metazoa; phylum Arthropoda; class Insecta; order Lepidoptera; family Noctuidae; genus Ochropleura; species Ochropleura leucogaster. Next base: position 2,872,684 of record OY288227.1, read on the forward strand.
ATTGATGAGCAGCAACTGAGGTTGGAGGAAGACAAGCTAATTGTACTTGTTTTTTACTTTTGGTGTTTTTAACGAAACATACATATCTATACTTATCTAAGCAGGTAGTTTTTTTAGGAGCTCCGTACATAGAAAGAAGAAAGCGAATGCCGTTAGTAATGTGTTTTCTCTACTAACTGGCGTTCAAAACTAACAGTATTTCATTTATTATAGCAGGTATAAGACCCTAGCCAAGCACACAATTGAACAGGGGACAGATGTTTTCTCAAGGTTTCAATGGCGTATAAATTAAGGGACTGGGCTTCATTTTAACTGATTTTCTTATAGTTATAACTTATTTATATTTTATATTAGTTGTGTAAATTACAATAACTGATAGAAAAATATTTTAACATATATTACAACTATAGAGATGTATAACGTGGCGTACTCATGCATATTATGACGATTACAACTTTTTGAATCGTAATATCTCAAAAACGGTGGCTCGTAGAAAAAAAGTATAAAATAATTTTTTGTAGATAATTTTATGATCTACAATTTTTATCTGAGATATGTTTATGATAAAACTTACCGTTTTGCTGAAAATCGCGAAAATCTCATTTTTTTGTCCTTTGACCTTGAATAAATTTTTTTCCTTACAGGGGAAAGATGGGGAACTTTCAAATTTTGTTTTTAATGATATTTTAAACAATTATACCGATTTTCAGCTTGGTGGGAATTTAGGTAACTTCACTCTTATTTTTTGGTCTAATTTGACCGGACTATATAGAAGCTTTAATTCCATTAAAAAACGTTATTATTTGTTGAATTGTTTAAAATTTTATAAAATCCTTACTAATATTATAAAAGCGAAAGTGAGTTTGTTTGTTTATTTGTTTGTTTGTTTGCTACCTCTTCACGCTTTAATGGCTAAACCGATTTTGATGAATTTTGGTACAGAGATAGTTGGGAACCAGGAGACGGACATAAGCTATTTTTTATTTAAAAAAAGCGGGATGTGAGGGAGAAAAAGGGAAGAAAAGGCAAACCTTAGCGTTGCTATTACAAAACTGTGTTACCCCAAATTTAACGCGGGCGAAGCCGCGGGCGAAAGCTAGTAGCAAATAAAAAAAACTACAGCGCAGCGGTTATTTGCCGGGGTCGCGGATTTTAACATCGCATTAATGAAATAATTGCTTATTCGTTTTATTTTGTACTGTTTGCATTTATTTCATTCTAATAGTAGCAATACTATTAGAATGAAATAAATGCAAACAGTAGCTGAATTGAACGAAAGAGCTTCCTTTGTCGGCGAGCGGCGGCGCAGGCGACGCGGGGTCTCCCCGCCACCCGCCAATCCTATTTTCTTTTTAGTGTTAGCCGTGCCAGTGTCCTTGACAAACTTCACCGTGTAATATTTTGGTGCATATTTCCGCGAATTCAACTGCTTATTGGTTTATTTATTTATTTTTGTGTGATTCAAATAACTTAGCCCGCTCTGGGCGGTGCGGGGGCAGTGTCAGACTTTTACTGACCAAAACCCTCCCTTTCCCTATTTTGCCCTTTATGTACCGAGGCCGCGGTATCTCTTTCAAACAACCCGCAACCCCCTCATAGGCGGGCCCTCTGCCAGATTGGCCACTACAACCTCACAAAAACTCAATACTTAATAACTTTTTTGCTATACCAAGTGTACATAAGTGATAGTTTATAATTGAAGATATTTATAATTGACCCTGTAGGACAGCAAAGCAAAGCCCTGTTTTAAGAGATTTACCCCCGAATACTGAAACGTCACTCAAAATGTGAGGGCTGCTTAACATTTGAGCATCTTTTAAACTTTAGATTTTGTATGGTCAAACGTCACTTCTGAGTCTCTGTTAAACTTAAGTGGGACTTAAATTTTGAGTGACGTTTCAGTATTCGGGGGTAACTCTTTAAGTATCAGAATAACTAAAATGGCCTCTTTAGTAGAATCAGATAAAAGAGAGAATAATTTGAATTATGTAGAAAAAATTACATGATTCTGCTGAAGCCTTAATCCATGAATACTAAATAGTATTCGGACATTAATAAAAGGAAATGGGTTCCTGGCTACAAATTAAATAGGTAAACTTTAGCTTCAAGGAAATATTAAGCGATCATTAAAACCTCCAAACTGTTACATTGCATATCTGGTTTATTTTCAGAAAAATTATCTAGTACAGATAGTCGTAGGGAGTACCGCAGCCGCACGCGCACTTGCCGGCGATAGACACGGCACCAGCAGCAGCCACAGGACCACCGAAGCTCACAGCGCCCATGATGGGGACCTGACCGGCGACGGCGGTAGTACCGGCGACTGGCAGCTCACCAGCGACCGCCACGTTGCCTTCACCAGCGCCGCCGTACGCGGCACCGCAACCGGCACCAGGGTATGCAAGTCCGTCATAAGCTAATCCTGCACCAGCTAATCCGAAGGGACCAGCCAGCATGGGAGAAGCGATCGCTGGACCGTAAGCACCGAAACCGGCGCCAGGGTACGCAAGTCCATTATAAGCTAAACCTGCACCAGCTAAGCCGCAAGGAGCAGCCAGTATGGGAGAAGCGGTCGGCGGGCAGCTGAATACATTCTGTAAAATAATAAATCATTATTGATCATTTACAAAAACAAAATCTCAGGTCAAGCTACAATATGTAAAAGAATTACAAATAAAACGTTTTTCAAAATGGACTCACCTGGACCAAGCAAGCTTGGATGCAGAGCAACAGAACAGTGAAGGAAGACATGTTTCAAGTTAGTTCAACGAAAGCTGAAGACTGAGTGATGACCTGAAATTGTAGTTACAATTTATACTCGACCCTCTCTCTCTCCTCTGTTGATTTCAGCAGGGTTTCGACATTTTGGAAAACGTGTAAACGTGATGAAAATGTGTTTGAAACAAAGAAATGCGTTTCTCTGTTAGTAAATAGTAAGCTTATCAGGTTTGCACAAGCTATTAATTAATTATACTCACCCACATTTTATTATAATTATAACTTGATAACAAAATAGGGTATAAAAACCATCAACAGTTGCACTGAACATCATTCTTGTGTCAGCTCTCGAAACAAACTACAATGTCTGCCAAAGCTATCCTCGTCCTCTGCGCTCAGGCGCTCCTGTTCAAGGTAAGAAAACGTACTAATTCATTTTCATTTGAGCTTTAATGTCTTATGAACTATTGATACTTATTTAAGCCTCGTTGTTCTTACAGTCCGCATTCGGACAAGTATGCACCAGCCGCGCTGCGGTAGCTGATATCTCCAGGCTCGCTGCTCCCTGTGGCTTGGCCGCTCCCGCCTTAGCTGCCCCTTGCGGCATGGGTGCTCCTGCTTGGGCATACGATGGACTCGCATACTCTGGTGCTGGCTTGGCCGGTAGAGGTCTGGCTTACGACGGAATTGTTGGTGGCTACGGAGGCCTAGGTTACGATGGAATCTACGCTCCCGCCTTGGAGTTCAGTCCCACCAGTGGCGGCGCTCTGCCTGTCTCCAGCGCCTCCGGTATCGCCCCCGTCGGTATCTCCGTCGCTTCTGACAACGTTTATGAAGGTATCCTGACTGTGGGCGGTGAGCTGCCGTTCGTGGGTACTGTTGGTCTTGAAGGAGTGGTGGCTTCTGCCGGTGCTGGTGCCGTCAACCACGCCTGCGGTAATGGCAGGAACGCCATGATCAGTGAGACCGCTGCTTACGGTCCAGCTGGTGCGTATTCTCCTATGGGTGTGTACGGTCCTGGTGCTGCCTTCGCTCCTGCTGCTCTTGCTGCTCCTGGAATCGGTCTCCGTGGTGGTTTCGCTGGCAGAGGTTGTGGCTGCGCCTACTAAGAAGATATTCATCAAAACGAAACATTGGAAATGACTAAATAAATCAACATGCACCTAATTATTTTTGCTTTTATTTGTTGCCTATTGAGACTGAACTGCTTGTGTATCACTGACGTTTACGGAGCTAACACTACAAACCAACGCACCACCTGTTATTGGTTTGCTCGCTTCCGTCCTCGAAATTTCGACCTGACAAATGAACCTCGCGGTCGTTCGAAGACTTTGGTCGACAATGACGCATTAAAGGCGATTGTGGAAGCTGATGATACATAATCTACGGCTGAATTAGCAACAGCTTTCGACGTTAATGTCAAAACAATATTGGTCCATTTGCGTCAAATTGGCAAGGTAAAAAAGCTTGACAAATGGGTGCTCCACTAACTCAATGATCGCCAGCAGGAAGTACGCGTGGAGACGTGCCTTGCACTGCTTTACAGAAAAAATAAGGAATTTTGAACCGCATTGTTACCTGCAATGAAAAATGGACCGCAAGCGCTCAGCAAGTTGGTTGGATCCTGGTCCAGCACCTAAACAATGCCCTAAACGAAAACTTACCCCTAGAAAAGTGATGGTCACCGTTTGGTGGTCTAGCGCCGGTGTGATTCATCACAGCTTCTTACCAAATGGGGTGAGCATTACTGCAGATGTGTACTGTGAATGAACACAATGAAGGAGAAGCTGGCACATCTCCAACGAGCATTGATCAATTGCTCGTCTCCGCTGCTCCTGCACGACTACGCGCGACCTCATACTGCACAGCAGACGGTCTCCAAGTTGCAAGCTCTCCATCATCCGCCCTACTCACCAGACCTTGCGCCTGCAGACTACTACTTTTTCCAGAATTTGGATAACTTCTTGCCGGAAAATAAATTCAATACCCGGGAGGCAGTACAAAATGCCTTTGAAGAATTTGTTGCCTCCCGTCCAGCTGATTTCTTTAAGAAGGGCATCAATAAACTGCCACTGCATTGGCAAAGATGCATTGATTGCATGGGTGATTACTTCGATTAATACAAATAAAAAATACATGAAAAAAAAATCGTTATAATTTTTTCATACAAAACGGCAATTTCATAGGTAAAGACCTATTAATAATACGTTTTTATGGTATTTGATGTTACCATCCTGCATCACGAGAACCTCGTGAAAGCTGAGGAACAGAAAAAAAATATCTCGTCTTGGCACACAAGGTTGTCGAAATGTGGATTTGGCTATCATTATGCCGATTGTTGAAACGGCCACAATGTACTGATGGCCATGAACCTCAACGACTGATTCAGAAGACAGTAGGTACTCTTCGATACGGCCCGCATTGTGGGGAGGTTCAGGTCTCGTAAAGCCCTAACAACCGGTAGCTTGGACCATGCTCTTAATACCTGCGAAAATCTATTTTTATATGTTTCTTTTAACATACTTATCTTTTTTTAAGGAAATATTTACAATGCAAACGATAAGTGTGAAAAATGTATAAAGTTAATTACGCAGTTAATATTGTGAATTATCAGTTTTTAATCATTTTACGAATGGTAACGTTATTAATATTATCAACCCATAATGATTCTGCTCAAGCAGCCATTTCAGACCTACAAATATTCTATATCTCTCCATGAAGCTTGTACTAAAATGGAACACAAAACCTGTAAACTTTGACTACAAGAAAATATCAAGGGATATTGATCATAAAAACCACAAAAAATTACATCGTATATCTGGTTTATTTTCAGAAAACGGATTTTGTGTCTAGCACACATAGTCGTAAGGAGTACCGCAACCGCACGCGCATTTGCCGGCGATAGACACGGCACCAGCAGCAGCCACAGGACCACCGAAGCTCACAGCGCCCATGATGGGGACCTGACCGGCGACGGCGGTAGTACCGGCGACTGGCAGCTCACCAGCGACCGCCACGTTGCCTTCACCAGCGCCGCCGTACGCGGCACCACAACCGGCACCAGGGTATGCAAGTCCGTCATAAGCTAATCCTGCACCAGCTAATCCGAAGGGACCAGCCAGCATGGGAGAAGCGATCGCTGGACCGTAAGCACCGAAACCTGCGCCAGGGTACCCAAGTCCATTATAAGCTAAACCTGCACCAGCTAAGCCGCAAGGAGCAGCCAGTATGGGAGAAGCAGTCGCTGGGCAGCTGAATACATTCTGCAAAATAATTAATCATGATTACAACACAAAAACAAAATCTCAGGTCCAAGCTACAATTAAAAAAAGTTTTTGAAAGTGGACTCACCTGGACCAAGCAAGCTTGGATGCAGAGCAACAGAACAGTGAAGGAAGACATGTTTCAAGTTAGTTCAACGAAAGCTGAAGACTGAGTGATGACCTGAAATTGTAGTCACAATTTATACTCGACCCTCTGTTAATTTTAGCAGGGTTTCAACATTTTGGAAAACGTGTAAACGTGATGATAATATGTTTCAAAAACAGAAATGCGTTTCTATGTTAGTAAATAGTAAGCTTATCGGGCTTGCACAAGCTATTAGTTAATTGTTTTTACCCACATATTAATATAATTATAACTTAATAACAAAATAGGGTATAAAAAACCATCAACAGTTCCACTGAACATCGTTCTTGTGTTAGCGCTCGAAACAAACTACAATGTCTGCCAAAGCTATCCTCGTCCTCTGCGCTCAGGCGCTCCTGTTCAAGGTAAGAAAACGTACTAATTCATTTTCATTTGAGCTTTAATGTCTTATGAACTATTGATACTTATTTAAGCCTCGTTCTTTCAGTCCGCATTCGGACAAGTATGCACCAGCCGCGCTGCGGTAGCTGATATCTCCAGGCTCGCTACTCCCTGCGGCTTGGCCGCTCCCGCCTTAGCCGCCCCTTGCGGCTTGGGTGCTCCTGCTTGGGCATACGATGGACTCGCATACTCTGGTGCTGGCTTGGCCGGTAGAGGTCTGGCTTACGACGGAATTGTTGGTGGCTACGGAGGCCTAGGTTACGATGGAATCTACGCTCCCGCCTTGGAGTTCAGTCCCACCAGTGGCGGCGCTCTGCCTGTCTCCAGCGCCTCCGGTATCGCCCCCGTCGGTATCTCCGTCGCTTCTGACAACGTTTATGAAGGTATCCTGACTGTGGGCGGTGAGCTGCCGTTCGTGGGTACTGTTGGTCTTGAAGGAGTGATGGCTTCTGCTGGTGCTGGTGCCGTTAACCATGCCTGCGGTAATGGCAGGAACGCCATGATCAGTGAGACCGCTGCTTACGGTCCAGCTGGTGCGTATGCCCCTATGGGTGCGTACGGTCCTGGTGCCGCCTTCGCTCCTGCTGCTCCTGGAATCGGTCTCCGTGGTGGTTTCGCTGGCAGAGGTTGTGGCTGCGCCTACTAAGAAAATATTCATCATAACAAAACATTGGAAATGACTAAATAAATCAACATGCACCTAATTATTTTTGCTTTTATTTGTTGCCTATTGAGACTGAACTGCTTGTGTATCACTGCTGCAAGCTTGCTACTTAACACTATGGTGGTCTGCCCCACTTGGGTGGAGCACCGTTAGGTCTTCGCAGAGGTGATCGGCGGTTGCGACATCTTGCGTCTGAGCCTAATTCTGGAAATGGTTTTGCTAGCAGCCGTTGCGATAGACGCTCCAGGTGTCGGGTAACGCGAGGTGACTCTCGACCACCGTTAACGCGAGTCTGTGGACGGTGGGCAAAACGTAGCTACCTATCTCATCTTCCGTCCATCAGGTACCGACAGGCCGATGGCGCGTTCGTATTCCACGCTTGCTTCAAATAAATGTCAGCAAAGCTGAGGCGCCTCCCAGAGCCACTGCTTGCCAGTGTTGTGGATTGTTCGAAAGGGATACCGCAGCCCCAGAACATAAAGGCCAAAGAAGGAGTATGGGTGTGTTTTAGTCAGTAAAGGTTTGAAACTATCCTGTTCCACTCAGAAGGGGGGGGGGGGGATTTTTTCGAGAATTAACGAACGGCAAAAAGAGGCTTCTTTGTTTAGTGTATTACATGTGCTCAGAGAAACCCTATTTTCTCAAGACGATTCCAACTAGAAATGTTTCAAATTCAAAACAATATAATTATGTAAAACTCTACAGCTCAGTAAGCGCTTTATATGAAAACTAGCTAATGGCCAAACGTTCGCGCAGTGGAAACTTGAATATCTCCGAAGTCTATGCATGCACTAATTTTATTCATACATACACAAATACACACTAATTTTTAGACACATCAGTTTTCTTCTAAAGTCTATATTTCAAAAAAAGTACCGCTGGGAGAACGTTCGCGCAGCGGAATCAGTTTTTGGTAAATTTCTCCACAATGGCTGCATGCACAAATTTTTTTTTTACCATACACAATTACACGACGTCATACACTAAATATCTGCATAATTAAAATCTTTAAATTCTACATTCCGCTGCGCGAACGCACACCTATATTTATTTATTTGTAGTTACGTCCAACCCAAAAAAATCTATTCTAATTGATAGTGCAAGTGATGTTAGAACCGGAAACCTGAGGCCTCGATGAGTTTGACTTTCGAAGCAGTCCCAAGGGCGCTTAATCATATTGAAATCAGCATTTTAAAAATGGTGCTATGGTCTGCGATTACCTACGCACTACCGGAATAACAATTTATTATTAGTCTTGATACAGAAAGACTTGTCAATGAAAGGGTTAAAACAATATTTGTATAGATGAAGGAGAGTCGTCCACGGGCTCACGAAAAGATTATGCTGCATGAAATGAACCACCGAGCAGTATACTGTAAGATCTACAGGAATGTAAAATCTACGGGTTCCTATTTAATTAAAATAAAGCGCAAATAATCGTTTAAGAATTATAATGTTTCAATCATATTAATTTAAATGTTAACCATCAGAGAGAAAAACCTATTCTTACTTTAAAAACGACATGAGTATTCGAACGCTATGCTCTATCAGCCAGCATTGCTTAGGTTAAATAAAACCTCTTACATGAGCTACGCCCACCCTTATGAATAAAAGGATTAACGCAGATCTTAAGTGAAACTTAACTTTTATTCATTAAATTCGAATACTCAAGGACCTACCTATCCCTAGGCCAGAATTCCTACCTATGGGGGAAAATAAAACAGGCACGCCTCTGGAGAGGTAATTTCAATACGATGACCGGTATAAAATAGTTTATCACTCCATTTAGAGTTATAATGGTTATACATTAACTTGTGCTAACGTGCACTTAACAAATCTTTAATCAAAGTATTGAAATTTTGTTGCAGCAAAACCCCGAAAGGCAACGATACGTACCTACCCCTAAACAAATATATGATAAGCTCATATATACCCAGATGGGGTTGAAAAATAAAATTAAACTGTACATCATAATCTTTAACTCAATCGGACGCGATTGAGTCTCAAGGAAGAAAAGAGGATAAGGTCCAATTTACCTACATCTCTTTCCATTTCAGGTTATTCATTGCATTCGATAAAAAAAATAAATATTAGCAGTCCATATTGACTGAACTGTCGGGCTTCAATCATCAGCTTTACCAATTGTGTCAACTCAACACACTTTACCAAGGCTATGCCTCTTAATTGTAAAGTTGGTTTCACTGAAGATTGAGTGTTGTTCCTCCCTTCCAGAAAGGACGACAGTTTATAAAAACTTGTACTATACTTAATTATGCAATCATAACATCTGAAATGAATTGAGCCTATTTAATGCCTACTCTAAATGTTTGAGACTCGAAGCCGTATGGGATGCCCATCATCATCATGCATCTCCGGTCGCATCCGACAGCGTTTACAGTACATGAAAAATAAACGTTATGTTTTAATATTTACACCTTAATTACCCAAACTAAAATAATGTATCTATATGACACAATTATTTCTACATATCGGATATATATATATATGTGTATCTGTTCATCAATAAAGAAATAAATAAATGTCTAATGAATGAAAAAATAAAATTAACAATAAGGAATGTAAACAATGCAATGACAATCAAAAAATGACAATGACATTTATAAAATTTTCAGACGAAAGTATTTCCATAAACTTTTTTTGGAAATGCAAAAATCACATGAATCCTCCTTGTATCTTTTCCGATTGTTCAGAAAAATCTTCTTAGAAAAATTATATTTTATTTTGTTACAAGCTGTTTTAATTAATCTAATAGGATTATAATAAATGTTAGTATAGCATCTTGGTGGCTTAGTTGGTTTATAATTTAAGAAGACTCCCTTCGTTGACGTCTTTTTAAGACTTAGTATAAAACGCTTGTTTCTTGGGATACCACGGAACTTACGAGATTTTTTAACAGTTACTCCTCCGCGATTATGATTCTTTTTAATTTTGACCGCTGTTGTAGTCTTCACATGATCAACCACTGCATTGGGTGAATCATTAATTGGAATTTTAACTATAAGATCGTCTTTGACAACTTCCTCTTTTCCTAAAATTGTAGGTTCACTAACATAATTTGGCACCAAATACTCCATTGTGTTGGAATCATTTGTAAGAAACACAGGGTCATCATCTTGAGTGTCAAGTGTGTTTGTTGAATACACATCAAGATGATCCGTAGAGTCATTTAAAGTAAAAATAGGATTGGTCTGACCCGATTTGAGTTCCTCTGCAAATACGTCCGTCGGCGCCTCCTCATCACCGCTGGTGTTGCTCTCTGGGCAGCAAGGCTCACCAACATCGTCATTGACGTCAACATCGTCATTAATAGCGCTGCAGTCTAAGCAGCTGGGCTCATCAACATCATTATGATTGAGGCAGCTTTCCTCATCACAAATTTGGTCGTCTAGGCTTGAGCTAGAATTTATAATAGCATTATTCTCTGTTTTCAAAACATTTTTATTTTCAGATTCCCTTGGTTCCTGTAAAATCGTTTCCACTTGTACAATACTTAGTATTTTCTTTTTAGGGTGGCATTTACACCCAAACTCTGCTCTCAGCTCGTCGCAAATCGACATAAAAGTCATACCTTCGCGGTATGTGTAATTAAAAAAGTAACGGGCTGCACCCTGTAAAAAACCTCCTAATATGAGCGCATAATCGCTCTCTCGCCATTCGTTTTCGGCGGCAATCAGTCTAAAACTGATTATAAACTTCTCGAGGCACTCGCTATTTGATGTGCCTGAGAAAAAGCACATATTTAGAGCCATTTTGCTCTGTATATAAAAAACAATCAATAAAAACCACTTATCTTCTTTATATCAGGCGACAATAAGTACTGCGCCTGTATTTTCATACTTGCCACACGTTTTTGGCTCCAATTATATTTAAAACTCTGCTTGGCTCACGAGAGGTACATTTAATTCCTCTTTTTGGGGCCTAAAAGAAAAAATCTTCGCACAATATACCGCTTTGTGCACGCGTATATATATTTTATTCCTAAAATCTTTGGCGGTTTGCGCCTCCACCAAATGTAAGATCTATAGGAATGTAGAATCTACGGGTTCCTATTTAATTAAAATAAAGCGCAAATAATCGTTTAAGAATTATAATGTTTCAATCATATTAATTTAAATGTTACCCATCAGAGAGAAAAACCTATTCTTACTTTAAAAACGACATGAGTATTCGAACGCTATGCTCTATCAGCCAGCATTGCTTAGGTTAAATAAAACCTCTTACAATACACCAGACATAGGAATAGGAGAATTAGGAGCTTTAAAACCTAATAATACACCCAGATAGAAGTATAAAACTAACTGGTGACCCCAAGAGTACAACGCCAGCACAACCTTCGTGGAACCACTTTACTGTGACGGCATGGTCATTTCCCTATGCATGCAGTGGACAGCATAACAAGACTTGGGTTACCTTATCAGCGAACTCGACACAGTACACGGCAATAGCGGCCGGTCAACGAAAACAGCTCTTTTTGTTACTATCTGTCGATGTCAACAGTGGAGATTAAAGCGGCAATGCGCTAACATGCGACGTAATGTTAGACCGTGTCTGACCGTCCATGTTTGCCTCAAAGAGATGTCAGCCCAGCAGAAGTGTCTACCAAGTCCACCGCCTGACGCCTGCCGGGGTTGCGGGTTTGAAAGAGTTACCGCGGCCACGGAACATAAAGATCAAAAGAAAGAACACGGATGGGTTATAGTCCGTAAAAGACTGACACTCCCTCCTGTGCGGCCAGAGGGGGGAGGAAATATTTGATAATAATTTCCCATCCGCAAAAACTTGGCAATTTTTCTATGAGCTTTTCATGAACGGCCCGCATTGTCAGGAGGATTAGGTCTCTGAAGCATAACCACCTACCGGTGGTTCTGCTTCAGAGATAGGCTAGGATCATGTTAAAAAATAAAAAGTGTGTAAAATTAATAAAGAAAAATTACGCTGTTATTGTCAATTGTCACTTTTTTATCATTTTACGAATGGTAACGTAATTCATAATATTAACCTATTGTCATTCTGCTTTAGCGACCGTTTCACACCCAAATACTGTATATCTCTTCATGAAGCTTGTACAAAAATGGAATAAAAACTTTTAGTAAAAGAAAAGGGTTTCCAGGCTATAAAACCTGTAAACTTTGGCTCCAAGAAAATATCAAGGGATATTGATCATAAAAACCACAAACAATTACATCGTATATCTGGTTTATTTTCAGAAAACGGATTTTGTGTCTAGCACACATAGTCGTAGGGAGTACCGCAGCCGCAAGCGCACTTGCCGGCGATAGACACGGCACCAGCAGCAGCCACAGGACCACCGAAGCTCACAGCGCCCATGATGGGGACCTGACCGGCGACGGCGGTAGTACCGGCGACTGGCAGCTCACCAGCGACCGCCACGTTGCCTTCACCAGCGCCGCCGTACGCGGCACCACAACCGGCACCAGGGTACCCAAGTCCATTATAAGCTAAACCTGCACCAGCTAAGCCGCAAGGAGCAGCCAGTATGGGAGAAGCGGTCGCCGGGCAGCTGAATACATTCTGCAAAATAATTAATTATGATTCACAAATAAAAAATCTCAGGTCAAGCTACAATACTAAAAAAATATACAAATAAAACATTTTTGAAAATGGTCTCACCTGGACCAAGCAAGCTTGGATGCAGAGCAACAGAACAGCGAAGGAAGACATGTTTAAAGTAATTTCAACGAAAGCTGAAGACTGAGTGATGACCTGAAATTGTAGCCACAATTTATACTCGACCCTCTGTTGATTTTAGCATGGTTTCAACATTTTGGAAAACGTGTAAACGTGATGATATTATGTTTCAAACAAAGAAATGCGTTTCTGTGTTAGTAAATAGTAAGCTTATCGGGCTTGCACAAGCTTTTAATTAATTATACTTACCTACATATTAATTTCATTGGAATTTGATAAAAAATAGAGTATAAAACCAGCAACAGTTGCACTGAACATCATTCTTGTGTCAGCGCTCGAAACAAACTATAATGTCTGCCAAAGCTATCCTCGTCCTCTGCGCTCAGGCGCTCCTGTTCAAGGTAAGAAAACGTACTAATTCATTTTCATTTGAGCTTTAATGTATTCTGAAAAATGTATACTTATTTAAACCTCGTTGTTCTTTCAGTCCGCATTCGGACAAGTATGCACCAGCCGCGCTGCGGTAGCTGATATCTCTGGACTTGGTGCTCCCTGCGGCTTCGCCGCTCCCGCTTTAGCCGCCCCTTGCGGCTTGGGTGCTCCTGCTTGGGCATACGATGGACTCGCATACTCTGGCGCTGGCTTGGCCGGTAGAGGTCTGGCTTACGACGGAATTGTTGGTGGCTACGGAGGCCTAGGTTATGATGGAATCTACGCTCCTGCCTTGGAGTTCAGTCCCACCAGTGGCGGCGCTCTGCCTGTCTCCAGCGCCTCCGGTATCGCCCCCGTCGGTATCTCCGTCGCTTCTGACAACGTGTATGAAGGTATCCTGACTGTGGGCGGTGAGCTGCCGTTCGTGGGTACTGTTGGTCTTGAAGGAGTGGTGGCTTCTGCCGGTGCTGGCGCCGTCAACCATGCCTGTGGTAATGGCAGGAACGCCATGATCAGTGAGACCGCTGCTTATGGTCCAGCTGGTGCGTATGCCCCTATGGGTGCGTACGGTCCTGGTGCCGCCTTCGCTCCTGCTGCTCTTGCTGCTCCTGGAATCGGTCTCCGTGGTGGTTTCGCTGGCAGAGGTTGTGGCTGCGCCTACTAAAAAGATATTCATCAAAACAAAACATTGGAAATGACTAAATAAATCAACATGCACCTAATTATTTTTGCTTTTATTTGTTGCCTATTGAGACTGAACAGTTTGTGTATCACTGCTGCAAGCTTGCTAATTAACACTGTGGCGGTCTGCACCACTTGGGTGGAGCACCGTTAGGTCTTCGCAGAGGTGATCGGCGGTTGCGACATCTTGCCTCCGAGCCTGATTCTAGAAATAGTTTTGCTAGCAGCCGTTGCGATAGACGCTCCAGGTGTCGGGCAACGCGAGGTGACTCCCGACCACCGTTAACGCGAGTCTGTGGACAGTGGGCAAAACGTAGCTAGCTCATCTTCCGTCCATCAAGTACCGACAGGCCGATGGTGCGTTCGTATTCCATGCTTGCCTCAAATAAATGTCAGCAAAGCTGAGGCGCCTCCCAGAGCCACTGCCTGCCACTGTTGTGGATTTTTCGAAAGGGATACTGCGTCCCCAGAACATAAAAGCCAAAGAAGAAATATGGGTGTGTTTTAGTCAGTAAAGGTCTGAAACTCTCCTGTTCCACCCAGAGGGGGCGATATTTTTCGAGAATTAACGAACGGCAAAAAGAGGCTTCTTTGTTTACTGTATTACATGTGCTCAGAGAAACCCTATTTTCTTAAGACGATTCCAACTATTGAAATGTTTGTCCCCGGGGCTTATGTACCTACCATCTATATCATTGTGTAGGCTGTAGGCAACATACCGTACAAACGCCTCAAGTTCAACATCCTTGATCTCATACCGTAATGGCGTACTTAGCTCGCATTCTACATTCTGAACTAAAAAATTGGTACACAAAATACGACCTGCATGTAATTTGAAAAAAAAATGTATTAAACCTAGAAATACGTCTATATTTATTTATTTGTAGTTACCTACGTCCAACCCAAAAAATTCTATTCTAATTGATAGTGCAAGTGATGTTAAAACCGGGAACCTAAGGCCTCGATTAGTTTGACTTTCGAAGCAGTCCCAAGGGCGCTTAATCATATTGAAATCAGCATTTTAAAAATGTTGCTATAGTCTGCGATTATTACCGTACGTAGGAAAACTACAGGAATAACTATTATTAGTCTTGATACAGAAAGACTTGTCAATGAAAGGGTTAAAACAATATTTGTATATATGAAGGAGAGTCGTCCGCGGGCTCACGAAAAGAATATGCTGCATGAAATGAACCACCGAGCAGTATACACCAGACATAGGAATAGGAGAATTAGGAGCTTTAAAACCTAATAAAACACCCAGATAGAAGTATAAAACTCTTAACTGACGACACCAAGAGTCAGCGCTAGCACAACCTTCGTGGAACCACTTTACTGTGACGGCATGGACATTTCCCTATGCATGCAGTGGACAGCATAACAAGACACTACACACACTGGACTACAGTGCACTACAGTACACTGGAATAGCGGCCAGTCAACGAAAACAGCTACCCTACCATGACGTCTTAAAGCAAAACTTATTCCACTGGGGGAAAGAGACAGAGATATACAGGGTGTCTAGCAACATCTCTTTCTCAAACAGGAATAAGAATTGCTTAAGATGTCATGGTAACAGTCAAGATTAAAGCGGCAATGCGCTAACATGCGACTTAATGTTAGACTATGTCTGAACGTCCATGTTTGCCTCAAAGAGATGTCAGCCCAGTAGAAGAGCCTGCCAGGGACACCGCCTGCTGGGATTGCGGGTTGTTCGAAGGAGATAACGCGGCCACGGAATATAAAGATCAAAAGAAAGAACACGGATGGGTCATAGTCCGTAAAAGACTGACACTCCCCCCTGTGCGGCCAGAGGGGGGAGGAAATTTTGCTAATTTTCCATCCGCAAAAAAATGCCAATTTTTCTATGAGCTTTTCATGAACGGCCCGCATTGTCAGGTTTAGGTCTCTGAAGCATAACCACCGGTAGCTAGGATCATGTTCAAAAATAAAAAGTGTATAAAATTAATAAAGAAAAATTACGCTGTTAGTATTTCCAATTGTCACTTTTATATCATTTTACCACTGACCTCTAATAATCATTTTACGAATGGCTAGGTATGTAATTCATATTATTAACCTATTGTGATTCTGCTTAAGCGGCCGTTTAAGACCCACAAATATTGTATATCTCTTCATGAAACTTGTACTAACATGGAATACAAACCTTTAATAAAAGAAAAGGGTTTCCAGGCTATAAAACCTGTAAACATTGGCTTCAAGAAAATAGCAAGGGATATTGATCATTAAAACCACAAACTATTACATCGTATATCTGGTTTATTTTCAGAAAACGGATTTTGTGTTTAGCACACATAGTCGTAGGGAGTACCGCAGCCGCAGGCGCACTTGCCGGCGATAGACACGGCACCAGCAGCAGCCACAGGACCACCGAAGCTCACAGCGCCCATGATGGGGACCTGACCGGCGACGGCGGTAGTACCGGCGACTGGCAGCTCACCAGCGACCGCCACGTTGCCTTCACCAGCGCCGCCGTACGCGGCACCACAACCGGCACCAGGGTATGCAAGTCCGTCATAAGCTAATCCTGCACCAGCTAATCCGAAGGGACCAGCCAGCATGGGAGAAGCGATCGCTGGACCGTAAGCACCGAAACCGGCGCCAGGGTACCCAAGTCCATTATAAGCTAAACCTGCACCAGCTAAGCCGCAAGGAGCAGCCAGTATGGGAGAAGCAGTCGCTGGGCAGCTGAATACATTCTGTAAAATAATTAATCATTGTTGATCATTCACAAAAACGAAATCTCAGGTCAAGCTACAATACTAAAAAAAAAATACAAATAAAACATTTTTGTAAATGGACTCACCTGGACCAAGCAAGCTTGGATGCAGAGCAACAGAACAGTGAAGGAAGACATGTTTCAAGTTAGTTCAACGAAAGCTGAAGACTGAGTGATGACCTGAAATTGTAGTCACAATTTTATTCTCGACCCTCTGTTGATTTTAGCATGGTTTCGACATTTTGGAAAACGTGTAAACGTGATGATAATATGTTTCAAAAACAGAAATGCGTTTCTTTATTTGTAAATATTAAGCTTATCGGGCTTGCACAAGCTATTAATTAATTATACTTACCTACATATTAATTTCATTGGAACTTGATAACAAAATAGGGTATAAAACCATCAACAGTTGCACTGAACATCATTCTTGTGTCAGCGCTCGAAACAAACTACAATGTCTGCCAAAGCTATCCTCGTCCTCTGCGCTCAGGCGCTCCTGTTCAAGGTAAGAAAACGTACTAATTCATTTTCATTTGAGCTTTAATGTCTTATGAACTATTGATACTTATTTAAGCCTCGTTGTTCTTTCAGTCCGCATTCGGACAAGTATGCACCAGCCGCGCTGCGGTAGCTGATATCTCCAGGCTCGCTGCTCCCTGTGGCTTGGCCGCTCCCGCCTTAGCCGCCCCTTGCGGCTTGGGTGCTCCTGCTTGGGCATACGATGGACTCGCATACTCTGGTGCTGGCTTGGCCGGTAGAGGTCTGGCTTACGACGGAATTGTTGGTGGCTACGGAGGCCTAGGTTACGATGGAATCTACGCTCCCGCCTTAGAGTTCAGTCCCACCAGTGGCGGCGCTCTGCCTGTCTCCAGCGCCTCCGGTATCGCCCCCGTCGGTATCTCCGTCGCTTCTGACAACGTTTATGAAGGTATCCTGACTGTGGGTGGTGAGCTGCCGTTCGTGGGTACTGTTGGTCTTGAAGGAGTGGTGGCTTCTGCCGGTGCTGGTGCCGTCAACCATGCCTGTGGTAATGGCAGGAACGCCATGATCAGTGAGACCGCTGCTTATGGTCCAGCTGGTGCGTATGCCCCTATGGGTGCGTACGGTCCTGGTGCCGTCTTCGCTCCTAGTGCTCTTGCTGCTCCTGGAATCGGTCTCCGTGGTGGTTTCGCTGGCAGAGGTTGTGGCTGCGCCTACTAAGAAAATATTCATCAAAACAAAACATTGGAAATGACTAAATAAATCAACATGCACCTAATTATTTTTGCTTTTATTTGTTGCCTATTAAGACTGAACTGCTTGTGTATCACTGCTGCAAGCTTGCTATTTAACACTGTGGCGGTTTGCCCCACTTGGGTGGAGCACCGTTAGGTCTTCGCAGAGGTGATCGGCGGTTGCGACATCTCGCGTCCGAGCCTGATTCTAGAAATAGTTTTGCTAGCAGCCGTTGCGATAGACGCTCCAGGTGTCGGGAGCCGCGAGGTGACTTCCGACCACCGTTAACGCGAGTCTGTGGACGTTAGGCAAAACTTAGCTAGCTCATCTTCCGTCCATCAAGTCCCGACAGGCCGATGGTGCGTTCGTATTCAACGCTTGCTTCAAATAAATGTCAGCAAAGCTGAAGCGCCTCCCAGAGCCACTGCCTGCCAGTGTTGCGGATTGTTCGAAAGGGATACCGCGTCCCCAGAACATAAAGGCCAAAGAAGGAATATGGGTGTGTTTTAGTCAGTAAAGGTCTGAAACTATCCTGTTCCACCCAGAAGGGGGGGGGGGGGGTTTCGAGAATTAACGAACGGCAAAAAGAGGCTTCTTTGTTTACTGTATTACATGTGCTCAGAGAAACCCTATTTTCTTAAGACGATTCCAACTATTGAAGTGTTTGTCCCCGGGGCTTATTTACCATCTATATCATTGTGTATACTGTGGGCAACATACCGTACAAACCTCAAGTTCAACATCCTTGATCTCATACCATAATGGCGTACTTAGCTCGCATTCTACATTCCGAACTAACAAATTATTACACAAAATACGACCTAAATGTAATTTTTATTTATTTGTAGTAACCTCCAACCCAAAAAAAAATCTTATAAAATTGATAGTGCAAGTGATGTTAAAGCCAGGAACCTAAGGCCTCGATGACTTTGACTTTCGAAGCTGTCCCAAGTAGGCGCTTAATCATATTGAAATCAGCATTTTAATATGATTACCGCACGTTTGGGCCCACCTCGTCTTAATGTAAATGTTGCTATGGTCTGCGATTACCGTACGTAGATACTACCGGAATAACAATATATTATTAGTCTTGATACAGAAAGACTTGTCAATGAAAGGGTTAAACAATATTTGTATAGATGAAAGAGAGTCGTCCGCGGGCTCACGAAAAGAATATTTTGCTGCATGAAATGAACCACCAGGCAGTGTACACCAGACATAGAAATAGGAGAATTGGGAGCTTTAAAACCTAATAATACACCCAGATAGAAGTATAAAACTAACTGGTGACCCCAAGAGTCAACGCCAGCACAACCTTTGTGGAACCACTTTACTGTGACGGCATGGTCATTTCCCTATGCATGCAGCGGACAGCATAACAAGACTTGGATAACCTCATCAGCGAACTCGACACAGTACACTGAAATAGCGGCCAGTCAACGAAAACAGCTACCCTACCATGACGTCTTAAAGCAGAACTTATTTCACTGAGGGAAAGAGACAGAGCTTTACAGGGTATCTAGCACCATCTCTTTCTCACAAAGGAATAAGAATTGCTTAAGATGTCATGGTAACAGTCAAGATTTAAGCGGCAATGCGCTAACATGCGACGTAATGTTAGACCGTGTCTGACCGTCCATGTTTGCTTCAAAGAGATGTCAGTCCAGCAGAAGGGTCTACCAGGTCTACCGCATGACGCCTGCCGGGGTTGCAGGATCGAACGAGTTTCCGCGGCCACGGAACATAAAGATCAAAAGAAAGAACAGGGATGGGTTTTAGTTCGTAAAAGACTGACACTCCCCCCTGTGCGGCCAGAGGGAGGAGGAAATTTTGCTAATTTTCCATCCGCAAAAAAATGCCAATTTTTCTATGAGCTTTTCATGAACGGCCCGCATTGTCAGGTTTAGGTCTCTGAAGCATAACCACCGGTAGCTAGGATCATGTTCAAAAATAAAAAGTGTATAAAATTAATAAAGAAAATTACGCTGTTAGTATTTCCAATTGTCACTTTTATATCATTTTACGAATGGCTATGTAATTCATATTATTAACCTATTGTGATTCTGCTTAAGCGGCCGTTTAAGACCCACAAATATTGTATATCTCTTCATGAAACTTGTACTAACATGGAATACAAACCTTTAATAAAAGAAAAGGGTTTCCAGGCTATAAAACCTGTAAACTTTGGCTTCAAGAAAATAGCAAGGGATATTGATCATTAAAACCACAAACTATTACATCGTATATCTGGTTTATTTTCAGAAAACGGATTTTGTGTTTAGCACACATAGTCGTAGGGAGTACCGCAGCCGCAGGCGCACTTGCCGGCGATAGACACGGCACCAGCAGCAGCCACAGGACCACCGAAGCTCACAGCGCCCATGATGGGGACCTGACCGGCGACGGCGGTAGTACCGGCGACTGGCAGCTCACCAGCGACAGCCACGTTGCCTTCACCAGCGCCGCCGTACGCAGCACCACAACCGGCACCAGGGTATGCAAGTCCGTCATAAGCTAATCCTGCACCAGCTAATCCGAAGGGACCAGCCAGCATGGGAGAAGCGATCGCTGGACCGTAAGCACCGAAACCGGCGCCAGGGTACCCAAGTCCATTATAAGCTAAACCTGCACCAGCTAAGCCGCAAGGAGCAGCCAGCATGGAAGAAGCAGTCGCTGGGCAGCTGAATACATTCTGTAAAATAATAAATCATTGTTGATCATTCACACAAACAAAATCTCAGGTCAAGCTACAATATGTAAAAGAAATACAAATAAAACGTTTTTGAAAATGGACTCACCTGGACCAAGCAAGCTTGGATGCAGAGCAACAGAACAGTGAAGGAAGACATGTTTCAAGTTAGTTCAACGAAAGCTGAAGACTGAGTGATGACCTGAAATTGTAGTCACAATTTATACTCGACCCTCTGTTGATTTTAGCAGGGTTTCGACATTTTGGAAAACGTGTAAACGTGATGAAAATGTGTTTGAAACAAAGAAATGCGTTTCTCTGTTTGTAAATAGTAAGCTTATCAGGCTTGCACAAGCTATTAATTAATTATACTCACCCACATTTTATTATAATTATAACTTGATAACAAAATAGGGTATAAAAACCATCAACAGTTGCACTGAACATCATTCTTGTGTCAGCGCTCGAAACAAACTACAATGTCTGCCAAAGCTATCCTCGTCCTCTGCGCTCAGGCGCTCCTGTTCAAGGTAAGAAAACGTACTAATTTATTTTCATTTGCGCTTTAATGTATTATGATTATGAACTATTGATACTTATTTAAGCCTCGTTGTTCTTTCAGTCCGCATTCGGACAAGTATGCACCAGCCGCGCTGCGGTAGCTGATATCTCCAGGCTCGCTGCTCCCTGTGGCTTGGCCGCTCCCGCCTTAGCCGCCCCTTGCGGCTTGGGTGCTCCTGCTTGGGCATACGATGGACTCGCATACTCTGGTGCTGGCTTGGCCGGTAGAGGTCTGGCTTACGACGGAATTGTTGGTGGCTACGGAGGCCTAGGTTACGATGGAATCTACGCTCCCGCCTTGGAGTTCAGTCCCACCAGTGGCGGCGCTCTGCCTGTCTCCAGCGCCTCCGGTATCGCTCCCGTCGGTATCTCCGTCGCTTCTGACAACGTTTATGAAGGTATCCTGACTGTGGGCGGTGAGCTGCCGTTCGTGGGTACTGTTGGTCTTGAAGGAGTGGTGGCTTCTGCCGGTGCTGGTGCCGTCAACCACGCCTGCGGTAATGGCAGGAACGCCATGATCAGTGAGACCGCTGCTTATGGTCCAGCTGGTGCGTATGCCCCTATGGGTGCGTACGGTCCTGGTGCCGCCTTCGCTCCTGCTGCTCTTGCTGCTCCTGGAATCGGTCTCCGTGGTGGTTTCGCTGGCAGAGGTTGTGGCTGCGCCTACTAAGAAGATATTCATCAAAACAAAACATTGAAAATGACTAAATAAATCAACATGCACCTAATTATTTTTGCATTTTTTGTTGCCTTTTTTGACTGAACTGCTTGTGTGTGTGAGACATGGTTACTACAAGCTTTCTTCTTAAAACTGTGGCGATCGCCTTTGACGACCTTTGCATCCTGACCTGGTGCAGTCCATGGTCCGGTATAGAGGGAATAGGACGCGTTTACAGAAGGTAAACGCTCGCTGCGAAGCAGTCATGCTAGCGTAGGAGGTGGCTGGATGTTTGAAGGAGAGATCCTCAAACAAACCCAGCCGCTGCGGAAGATACGCCTTGCGATGGGAGCTGCAAACGTCTCCGCTGTCTGAGCAATGGGAAGCTCAATGTCCGTTCTCCTAGTGAAGACAGGCGCGTTCATGTTCCACTAGGTGCCTGCCGGGGTTGCGGGTTGTTCGAAAAACGCAGCCCCTGATCAAAAAGGGCCTAACAAGAATATGAATAGGTAAAAGTCTAACGCTCCCCTCTACTCCGGGGGAAGTTATTTGATGTTTACATTACTATCTTCAAGCAAAAAAGGTTCACTTAAATACATCAATAGGTACTTCATTACGTCTAGTCAGCAAATTAAATTTATTTAACAAAACATAATACATTTCTACTGTATCAAAATGCACAATATGCAGTCTAAGTAGTCATAATAAGTATGCTTTGGCACAAGCCATTTTAATAAACAAACATATCAGCTTACAGCGTGAGAAATACAAACATAACGCCTGTCTATCTCCAAGGGTACATACAGACAGTGGGTCGCGGGTTGTTCGAAAGTGATACCGCGGCCCCGGAACATAAATGGCAATGGAAGGAACATGGGTGGGTTTAAGTCAGTACAAGTCTGACACACCCCCCCGCTCCGCCCAGAGCGGGGGAAGTTATTTGATGATTTCTCACCCCAAAAAAAAAGGGTATACACAGACACAAATGTATTGAACCTTCAAGGTTGCAGGTTGTTTTGAAGAGATACCGCGGCCCCGGAAAATAAAGAACAAAAGAAGGAACATGGAGTCTGACTCCCCCCGCGCCACCTCGAGCTAAGTTATTTGATGACTAGCTTTCGCCTGCGTTAAATTTGGGGTAACACAGTTCCCTTTGCGCCTTATTGATTTGTAATAGCAACGGTAAGTTTTCCCTTTTCTTCCCTCTTTTTACCTCACATCCCACTTTTTTAAATATAAATTAGACTATGTCCGTCTCCTGGTTCCCAACTATTTATGTGCCAAAATTCATCACAATCGGCTTAGCCATTAAAGCGTGAAGTGGTAACAAACAAACAATTAAACAAACAAACAAACTCATTTTCGCTTTTATAATATTAATAAGGATAGTAAAGATTTACGTTCCTCAAAAAGAAAAGATTTTATTTACAAAACAAATTTATCAAAACCTAGTAAAAAATCTAATAAACTCACTCGTTGGTCAAATGGAAGCAATAAATGTAACTGAGTGGGTATTCCACCTCCTTTGTTGCCTCAACTTCTTTCCCTTTTGGATCAATATCGATTTAAAATTTTTGAATATTCAAATTTCGAATTTCATTTTGTCATTTGCGTCATCTTCAACTGTTTTGTTGACTAATCTAATACAATTTTATCACGGCTACTAGCTGCATTTGTTCTGAAATATCAGATTTTTAAAAGCTGCTTAAACTGCTTAATTTTCAAACTAAACTTAGTTATGTTGTGTTATGTGCTTCCTTCAACTGAAGAAAAGTTTTAAAATACCTAAAATAATATCTAACGAGACCTCTCGAACGTTCGCGAACATTCACCCAAGATGCCTCACGCGTCGAGGATTTTTTGATTATTCTTTTTTTTGGTTTGACCTTGAGAAAAACGCAAATTTCGTGGTTATATTGATAATTATATGCAATAAATTATACCTTCCCGTTTACCTAGCCCATTAGTTTTCCTATCGAACTGTGTAAGATTATAAATAAATGAAACTGACCTGACTTCGTAGCGACGAGATAAATTGGCATTTTGCAAATTTTCTTACACATATCCTTTAACTTTCTCACATTACACCGAAACCACATACTTATTCTCGAAAAAAACACTTGAATACGATAGTCCATACATTTGCGCAAAAACAATATTACTCATATCACATCAAAACACAATAATTACACGACACAATACTTTTTCCGCAACTCAACAAAAAGCCGCATTCTTACCGCATTCGCCGCTGTCTGTGCTATAGGCAATGTTTACGACTTTGGCGCCATTTTTACCGGTTTATTTTCTTTCAACAACGATTTTTTTTTTTTTTTTATTATTGATAGGCTCGCGTTTGACCACTATCTCACCTGATGGTAAGTGATGATGTGGTCGACGATGAAGCACGCTTACCTAGAAATAACCTATGATTATGATAACAATATGCAATTATATCACTTTTTAGTAACTTCATTATGTTTATAGGTAAATAAACTAACAACTTATGTAGATTTCAAAGCATTTCGAGATAAATTTTGCATTAAAACAAGTCACGAAACACGACGGCCATGACGGAAAAAAATACGAATCTTCACAAGTTTCGTCACTTTTTCACTGGCAAATTTATTACTTTTCCAAAAACAAACACTTGCAACGTAATCTACCCTTATTTCTCAGTAATTCTATATAAATCTTATAAGATTACTCTCCGTTTTCTAATTGGAAACATGCAAAATGGCTCGAAAAGTGACAGATAGCTGAATGACGGATCACTTTATTTTTTTCAATCTTCTTCATTCCATGTATCGATATTGTCAATGGTAAATATTTTAATAGAAAGCGAATGAACTATTCTGTTCAATCAAATAAAGAACGTGTTGCAACTTGAAAATATATGTCACAGAAAAATAGCCAATCGGTGCAAGTCACTCTCGTACACCCGTGTGTACAATTGCGCGATGGGCACTCAACTCTCTCGTACACCCGTGTGTACGAGAAACGCGAGAGGTTAAATGTCTGTTATGATTTTATTTAGATTATAACAGTTACAGGTCCTCAAAACCGTTACATAATATTAAATTGTTGTATTCTTGTTATTCATAGGATCCACCCTTGGGGCTGTACAAATAATCGAAATAACAAACCTGCAATGGCGCTTTTATTATTATCTGTCCCATAACTCAGATCAACATTATTTTTATTAAGGGTTCCTTCTGAGGGATATGAACGATTGCATCAGAACAATCTAAAATCTGGTTCTTCTAACCTGACAGACAGATTTGTAGCTGGAGAGATTTTTCCGCCACTTCTTCTTCCCAGCTAAAACACTAGCCCCCGAATACTGAAACGTCACTCAAAATTTAAGTCCCACTTAAGTTTAACAGAGACTCAGAAGTGACGTTTGACCATACAAAATCTAAAGTTTAAGAGCTGCTCAAATGTTAAGCAGCCCTCACATTTTGAGTGACGTTTCAGTATTCGGGGGTTAGTATGTTATCTTCGAAAATAACTGGCAAAATGTGGGGATCCTTGGGGGATTTAGGTTCGTAATGTTATTTTATGTTATCATCGGGAAAAATAAAAACTTCCGCCACTTCTTCTTCCCAGCTTAAACACTAGGAAGTGGCGAAGGGCGGGGCGCTTTTGTGGGACTGTCTCTTGTAATGTGATGTTAAAAAAGTGCTGATTATCAGCTTAATTTGAATTAATGACTTTTTATTTTGATTTTGAACGACGGCTGAGCATATGTCTTGGGTTTGATTCCCGGTTGAGGCAGTGTTAGGTTTCAGTGTTGTTTCGTTTTTACAGAAATTAATAAAAATAGGTTTTGATTT
The DNA here is from genome assembly GCA_958449745.1 of Ochropleura leucogaster. Taxonomy (NCBI): domain Eukaryota; kingdom Metazoa; phylum Arthropoda; class Insecta; order Lepidoptera; family Noctuidae; genus Ochropleura; species Ochropleura leucogaster. The sequence continues at coordinate 2,898,358 of OY288227.1, forward strand.
CGGAAACTAATACAAAGTAAGATACAGCACCAACTGGCGCCAGCGGCTTCGCCCGCGTGATATAAAAATGAATATCCTATGTGTTATTCCAGACTATAGTCTACCTCTGTGCGATATTTCATCAAGCTCCGTTCAGCCGTTTTGACGTGAAAGAGTAACAAACATCCATACATCCATCCATCCTCACAACCATTTGCATTTATAATATTAGTAGGACAAGTTTGTTAACCATGGTAGATCAAATAAAAAACATTATTATGATTACTTAATTTATTTTTCGTACTTCGAATGAAAATTATGCATTTCCATTTAGTACAGGTAGTCGTAGGGAGTACCGCAGCCGCACGCGCACTTGCCGGCGATAGACACGGCACCAGCAGCAGCCACAGGACCACCGAAGCTCACAGCGCCCATAATGGGGACCTGACCGGCAACGGCGGTAGTACCGGCGACTGGCAGCTCACCAGCGACCGCCACGTTGCCTTCACCAGCGCCGCCGTACGCGGCACCATAACCTGCAGCACCAGGGTAGGCGAGACCATCGTAAACCAAACCATTCAATCCGAATGGGGCAGCCAGACCAGGAGCAGCCAAACCGAAAGGAGAAGCCAAGCCAGCCATTCCACAAGGAGTAGCTAAGGCAGGTGCAGCCAAGCCATATGGACCAGCGAATGCAGCATCAGCAACCGCAGCGCGGCTGGTGCATGACTGTCCAAGTGCAGACTGAAAGTAAAAGGATTTATTATTTTAATGCCATTGTACCATACTGCCAGCTTAAAAAGTGCAATGTTTCAAAAGTTTGTGTATTGGTAAACATAATTAAGCACAGCATTCTTACCTGGAGCAAGCAAGCTTGGATGCAGAGGACCACAACAGTGAAGGGAGACATGTTTGATGTTCGTTTGTGTTCAACGAGAAGCTGAAGACTGAATGGGGAACAGGAATAATGGTTGCATTTTATATCATACCCCTTTTTGAAATGATTAGTTAGAAAGGTATTATCGAAATTATTGAAATCGTGACTAAACTGTTGCCATGGAATGTGTTTCTTTGTTGACAAATAGTACGTGCTTATCGTGCATTCAAAGGCTATTAATTAATAGTTTTCACCCACTTACGTATTTTTATTGGAATTAATGAAACAACTGAGGTATAATAACCTTCAACAGTAGTCCTGGACATCATTCTTGTGTCAGCACTCGAAACAAACTACAATGTCTGCCAAAGCTGTCCTCGTCCTCTGCGCTCAGGCGCTCCTGTTCAAGGTAAGATGTCAATTATATATTCAAAGATATAACGCATATAAATTGTATTGTCTTTTAAACACGAATAATTATTTGTAACTTATAGAATACCTTTTATCAATTTCAGGCCGCACTAGGACAGTCATGCACCAGCCGCGCTGCGGTAGCTGATATTTCTGGACTCACTGCTCCCTGCGGCTTGGCCGCTCCCGCTTTCACCGCCCCTTGCGGCTTGGGTGCTCCTGCTTGGGCATACGATGGACTCGCATACTCTGGCGCTGGCTTGGCCGGTAGAGGTCTGGCTTACGACGGACTTATTGGAGGCTATGCAGGCAGAAGCCTGGCTTACGATGGAATCTACGCTCCCGCCTTGGAGTTCAGTCCCACCAGTGGCGGCGCTCTGCCTGTCTCCAGCGCCTCCGCCATCGCTCCCGTCGGTATCTCCGTAGTGTCCGACAACGTTTATGAGGGTGGTCTCGCTGTGGCTGGTGAGCTGCCGTTCGTTGGTACTGCTGCTATGGAAGGTGTGGTGCCTTCTGCCGGTGCTGGTGCCGTCAACCATGCCTGCGGTAATGGCAGGAACGCCATGATCAGTGAGACCGCTGCTTACGGTCCAGCTGGTGCGTATGCCCCTATGGGTGCCTACGGTCCCGCTGCTCTTGCTGCCCCTCTCGGTGCCTACGGTCCCGCAGCTCTTGCTGCTCCTGGCCTCGGTCTCCGTAGTGGTTATGCTGGCAGAGGTTGTGGCTGTGCTTGCTAAGAAAATGGTTTAAATTATAATCTAGAACTATGCCAAATAAATCAGTATTCACCAAGGTTGTTGTGCTTTCATTTGTTTTTTTACGTTTCTTTATAATTTTGGTAAGATTAGAGAGATCTGCGCTTTAAAATAGACAATTACTACAGCACCTCCACAGACGCTATGCCATTTTTTTTTGTTTTTGACGATGGGAAATCATCAAATAACTTCCCCCGTTCTAGACGGAGCGGGGGGCAGTGTCACTGACTAAAACCCACCCATGTTCCTTGTATTGCTGTTTACGTTACGGGGCCGCGGTATCTCTTTCGAACAACCCGCAACCCTGGCAGGGGGTGGCCCTTGCAGGCCTTTCTGCTTTGCTGACATCTCTTTAAGGCGCGCGTGGAACACTAACGCGCAGTGTGTACGGCCTGTCAATAGACCGACAGACGGTGAGCCACCCATTGTTCCCCGTCCACAGGCCCGCATCTACGTTGGCGGGAGTCGTCTCGTGGCGCCCAACTTCCGAGGAGACGTTATGCCTTGTGACTGGGACTGTAGCTTCATTTATGTATTCGATCAGCATCTTTTTTTAATTACCCGTACCTTGTCATCTGCCTTGCCTTTTCTAAACTATTTTAGGGTTAAGGTCAGCCAGTCTTACCAGATGCAGCTAAATACCAGTATTTTAGGTAGAACGACTGCCTATCTAACCTCCACCACCCTGTTAGTACTGGGTTAAAATGGGCCTGTTGGTCTAGTGGTTAGTGGCCCTGACTGCTGAGCCGGAGGTCGTGGGTTCGATTCCCACCCAGGACAAACTTTGTGTGATGAGCATGATTGTTTGTTCTGTGTCTGGGTGTGATTTATCTATAATATGTATGTATTTATAAATTATATAAGTATGTATATCAGTTGTCTGGTTACCATAACACAAGCTCTGCTTAGCTTGGGATCAGATAGCCGTGTGTGAGTTGTCCCAAGATATTTATTATTTTATTTATTTAGATTGTAACAGTTACAGGTTCTCATGACCGTTACATAATATTAAATTGTTGTATTGTTATTATTCACTAGCTGTTCCTCGCGGTTTCACCCACGCTGCTCAGCACCTGTTGGTCGTAGCGTGATGTTATATAGCCTATAGCCTTTCTCAAGAAATGGACTATCCAACACTAAAAGAATTTTCCAATTCCAACCAGTAGTCCCTGAGATTAGTGTTAAAAAAAATATTATCCTACTATGATTGTGCTAAAGCTGCCCTTATAAACACCAGTAGGCCTACTATGACATCTTAAAGCAGAACTTATTCCACTGAGTGAAAGAGATGGTGCTAGACACCCTGTATAGCTCTGTCCCTTTCCCTCAGCGGAATAAGTTCTGCTTTAACACGTCATAGTAGGGTAGCTGGTCTAGTTAGGTAGTAGGTAGTCGTCAAATTACCAAATTCGAAAGGTTGTTTTTCAAAACAGAAACTAGCCTATCAAATACGACAACTGGCATTGTCAAAGTAAAGGGCATTGTGTTTATATTACTATGAAAAATAAATACAACAAAATATTTGATACAAATTGATTTATTACGCAACTTTCGACATTGGCTTTTTTGATTATCTTTTTAGATACCGCAGCCACAAGCTCTGCCAGCATAACCACCACGCAGACCGAGGCCAGGAGCAGCAAGAGCAGCGGGACCGTAGGCACCGAGAGGGGCAGCAAGAGCAGCGGGACCGTAGGCACCCATAGGGGCATACGCACCAGCTGGACCGTAAGCAGCGGTCTCACTGATCATGGCGTTCCTGCCATTACCGCAGGCATGGTTGACGGCACCAGCACCGGCAGATGGCACTACACCTTCCATAGCAACAGTACCCACGAACGGCAGCTCACCAACCACAGCGAGACCACCCTCGTAAACGTTGTCAGACACTACGGAGATACCGACGGGAGCGATGGCGGAGGCGCTGGAGACAGGCAGAGCGCCGCCACTGGTGGGACTGAACTCCAAGGCGGGGGCGTAGATTCCATCGTAAGCAAGGCTTCTGCCTGCGTAGCCTCCAACAATTCCGTCGTAAGCCAGACCTCTGCCGGCCAGGCCAGCGCCAGAGTATGCGAGTCCATCGTATGCCCAAGCAGGAGCACCCAAACCGCAAGGGGCGGCGTAGGCGGGAGCGGCCAAGCCGCAGGGAGCACCAAGTCCAGAGATATCAGCTACCGCAGCGCGGCTGGTGCATGCCTGTCCGAGTGCGGACTGAAATCGAAACAAAAAGTATTCTATGATTTTTATTTCAATCACAATTCTATTGAATTTGGACACAAAACAAAGTTTTGTACAAACATTAATAAGACTTTGAACAAAAATTAACTCTTACCTTAAGCAGGAGCGCCTGAGCGCAGAGGACGAGGATAGCTTTGGCAGACATTGTAGTTTGTTTCGAGCGCTGACACAAGAATGATGTTCAGTGCAACTGTTGATAGTTTTATACTCTATTTGTTATCAAATACCAATGAAATTAATATGTAGGTAAGAATAATTAATTAATAGCTTGTGCAAGCCAGATAAACCTACCATTTACTAACACAGAAACGCATTTCTTTGTTTAAAACATAATATCATCACGTTTACACGTTTTCCAAAATGTTGAAACCCTGCTAAAATCAACAGAGGGTCGAGTATAAATTGTGACTACAATTTCAGGTCATCACTCAGTCTTCAGCTTTCGTTGAACTAACTTGAAACATGTCTTCCTTCACTGTTCTGTTGCTCTGCATCCAAGCTTGCTTGGTCCAGGTGAGTACATTAAAAAAAACGTTTTATTTGTTTTTTTTTACATAATTATTGTAGCTTGAACTGAGATTTCGTTTTTGTGAATGATCAATCATTATTAATTATATTGCAGAATGTATTCAGCTGCCCAGCGACTGCTTCTCCCATACTGGCTGCTCCTTGCGGCTTAGCTGGTGCAGGTTTAGCTTATAATGGACTTGCGTACCCTGGTGCCGGTTGCGGTGCTTACGGTTCAGCGATTGCTTCTCCCATGCTGGCTGGTCCCTACGGCTTAGCTGGTGCAGGTTTGGCTTACGACGGACTCGCCTACCCTGGTGCTGCAGGTTATGGTGCCGCGTACGGCGGCGCTGGTGAAGGCAACGTGGCGGTCGCTGGTGAGCTGCCAGTCGCCGGTACTACCGCCGTCGCCGGTCAGGTCCCCATCATGGGCGCTGTGAGCTTCGGTGGTCCTGTGGCTGCTGCTGGTTCCGTGTCTATCTCCGGCAAGTGCGCGTGCGGCTGCGGTACTCCCTACGACTACCTGTATTAGAATGTGATGCAAGTAAACCTTACAACTCGGAAAATAAATGACGATCCCAAACTTATTTTGTTTATGTTCTTTCATAATTGTCACATCATTTGCGTCATTGCGTTATCAGATTGTTTGGTTTTTGAAAGATGTAGGTTATGGGTTGGGACAGTAAAATTCAGTTACCCACCAACAATAGGGTAGTTGACACCAACAATCAATTGGCATACTTTTTATGATCTGTCAAAACGCGATTCTGCCATAGATTTTGTATGAGACGCGCAACCGATGACGTCACTAAGTTGTCAATGGCAATATTCAACCCAACATCCCAGTTAAACCTTGGTTTGTCAAAAATAAGAAACCGAATAAATTAACCACATCCATCATTATACGTCTCAGATTAGGACATGTTTGCTCTCCAGTGTTTTTGGCTAAATTACGCATTCGGAATCATTCCCTCTGCGAGTGTGGTGTAGAAGAGGGAACTCTTGAGCACATATTTTTCTCTTGTCGTAATCTTTTAGTCCCGCTATATGATATACTCCCCCCTAATTTCCCCAGACCTATTAATATCCCATTCCTTTTAACACTCGTTGATTCCCCATTAATTAAAGTACTTAAAAATTTATATTATTAAATAACATTAAGCTGTAACAGCAATTCTTAACCTTGGTTTATTGTGTTAGTCCCATAATAAGATTAATTTGTGTTGCCTGATTATTAACAATTTATTCCAACAAATAGAATGTGTGGTCCTTACAGGTTACTCAAACAGATACAGTTTTAATTAACCGTACTAAAGGCTGTTTAACCGGTCAACCTTAGAAAATACACTTAGTTTCCTTCAACCTTGACATTGGCAGAATCATCGATAAAACGATGGAGCCATTACTATAAAAATTGGAATTGGAAAAGTTGTCAAGTCAATTACGCAACTATTTATTGATTTAAAAGCAAATAAAAATCGAATTTTAAAGTTATTTTAAATGAATGGAGTTCTCAGGCCTAGAATAACGTGTTCTTTCAGAGAAATTGTGTCTTTAAATTATTGGTTAATGTCGTCAACTACCTACTCAACTACGATTGTGTTTAATAAAAACATTAGGTACAGGATTTAAAAAAATATACACTGAAATTTCCCAACAAAAGATTGTTTTCAATTAAAAATTAGGTACATGAGTTTTCAATAGACAACGGATCTTTTCAACAAAACTTTTTTCTAAGCGATACTTGAGGCCATTAATCTATACTAATATATAATATTATAAAGCTAAAGAGTTTGTTTGTTTGTTTGAACGCGCTCATCTCAGGGACTACTGGTTGGAATTAGAAAATTATTTTAGTGTTGGATAGTCCATTTCTTGAGGAAGGCTATAGGCTATATAACATCACGCTACGACCAACAGGTGCTGAGCAGCGTGGGTGAAACCGCGTGGAACAGCTAGTAACATGATAAAATCTGTTACTCATGCCATTATATTTCTTAAGAATAAACTAGTGTTCTTTTTATATGGCTTTTGTTAAATTTTATTAGAAAAATGTGCTAGTCATAAGCGCTTCTTTCGTAATATTTTTTTTTAGAATTTGCCGTCAAATACTGTATCTGCGTAAATAAAAATGAATGAAAGATTGTGCGATTGAACTAACACCAGTCATAACCTATCTGATTAATCTATCGTTCAGTCAAGGTCAATTCCCTAGTCTACTTAAAAAGTCGATAGTGAAACCTTTATATAAAAAAAATGACAAGTCTATAATGCGTAACTACAGACCGATAACACTAATATCCATAATTTCCAAAGTATTCGAAAAGGCTATGCATAAGCGAATATACGATTTTGTTGTGAAACACAAAATTTTGAGAACCGAACAATACGGGTTCCAAAAGGGCAAGTCTACAGCTCTAGCGTGCTTTGACCTTATAACCAAAATCTCAGAAAGTTTAGATAATAAAAAACAAACTACTGGAATATTTTTCGATATGAAGAGTGCTTTTGATCTTGTTTCTCACAAACTTTTACTAAATAAAGTAGAAAAGTGTGGTATTCGGGGCCTTGCCTATCAATGGCTGGAAACCTACTTAAAAAATAGAGAACAATGTGTTGAAATTTTAAATTTAGACAATAACGGACACTTGAAAGTACACCGATCATCGTATAGAGTTAATAAATCAGGAGTGCCTCAAGGCAGTATTCTTGGACCTTTGTTATTCCTGATCTATATAAATGATCTGCCAAGCGTAACTACTGATTCTTGTATTTTATACGCTGATGACATTTCCCTTATTATGACATCCAATGATTCTAATATTAATTATACTAATGACATCAATAAAACAGTTAATGCTATAATTCAATGGCTCCATAATAATAATTTGCAAGTTAATCTGACTAAAACTCAATTTATTCAATTTAGAAATTACGGGACGAAACCTCAAACATTAGATATAAAATACTTGAATGACGAGTTAAAAGAAGTAAATGAGACACCCTTCTTAGGCATAGTTATTGACAAGAACCTTAATTGGAAAGCACATGTAGAAAAGGTCTGTAATAAAATAAATAAATTCATATATGTTTTGGCAAAACTGAGAAAGACGTCGAGCCCTGAAACAGTTATGATGGCATACCATGGCTACATCGCATCGATATTAAACTATGGTTTAATTATCTGGGGAAATTCTACGGACTCGATTCGTGCGTTTATCGCCCAAAAAAAGTGCCTTAGAGCCATTTGTGGTGCTGCACCATGGCATTCTTGTAAGCCTCTATTTAAAAAAAAAAAACTTATTAACCCTCCCTTGTATGTACATTTATGAAATAGCAAAATTTGTAAGGCAGTACCCCTTTTTGTTTACGAGAGCAAAAGATGTATATCCGAGAAACTCGAGAGATCCGGACAGAATTGTCTTGTCACGAATTTCAAGAACAAATCTGTTTCAAAATAACTGCTATGTCATGTGTGGTCGTATTTATAATGCCATTCCACGTAGCATAAAATCGTACCCAACTTCGAGATTTTTAAAGTATTTAAAAGAGTGGCTGCTTAAAAAATGTTTTAATACTATTGACGAAATATTTAAATGTAAGGGAAAAACAGGTGTTTGATGTAATATATAAACAATAATCTATAACAATAAATGAATTATATAATGATATCTAAATTCTATAATAATGTTAATTTAATTGAATTCATGTGTAAATTAAAGTAATTATGTCAGCTGCATAAACTATGTACTATTATTGTGTTGTGTAACTTGTGTACGTACGTGCTGTTATATTATATGACAGTACCTACTATTTGCATGTCAACAACCTGACAAAGATGTGTTGGTCTATATCAAAATGTTTACCACCAAATGTATTTACCACATTTTGCAGCAAATAAAAATTATTATTATTATTCTTATTATACTTTGACTCGTGTCCAAAATCGTAATGAATGTTATTCGCCGCAATCTTGTTATCTTTCATTTTTCCACGAAAAGGTACGAAACAATAAAAAATTATACAGGGTGGCCAGTTGATAGGCGTCCAAAGAAAAAAATTAGATGCCTTATGCTAAGGGGTACCCGAATTATCCCCATGTATGTTCCGCGATTATTTGTAGTTTAAGAGCTAGAATTTTTTTAAGTAATATTTTCAAAATTTTTACCTAACATTGGTTTTTATTTTTTATGTCTTTATTCCTTATATTTTTAGATATTCTTTTTTGTGGAATCTATTAGCGATAGCAATAGCTACCATGCAAAAAAAAAATCCGTTTGCCTGGGCATTGTAGAACTTACCACAAAATTAGTCCAAAGTTCAAAATTACCATTAGAGTACAATAATCAAAAATGTTCAGAAGGTTCTATATTTTTTTACCGATTTTGTCTATTAAAGGTCCATAGAAGTTTTTAAGATCATTTAGAAACCTCTGGCACCCCTCACTTATTTTTTTTTAAGCTCTGAACATTTTTGATTATCGAACTCTAATGGTAATTTTGAACTTTGGACTAATTTTGTGGTAAATTCTACAATGCCCAGGCAAACGGATTTTTTTTGCATGGTAGCTATTGCTATCGCTAATAGATCCCACAAAAAAGAATATCTAAAAATGATAGGAATAAAGACATAAAAAATAAAAACCAATGTTAGGTGAAAATTTTAAAAATATTACTTAAAAAAATTCTAGCTCCTAAACTACAAATAATCGCGGAACATACATGGGGGTAATTCAGGTACCCCTTAGCATAAGGCATCTATTTTTTTCTCTGGACGCCTATCAACTGGCCACCCTGTATAGTGCTTGGAGAGAAGAAAAGACCTCTTGTTGGAAAGAGATGAACATGCATAACATTTTTTACAAGGAGCGACTGCCTATCTGACCTCCACAACCTAGTTAGTAGGTACTGGGTAATGCGATACCCCTTGGTAAGACTTGTTGTCATACTTTCGGAACACTGACTACCTGTAAAGACTGTCAAAGATCTACAAATAACAGCCCAGACCAACGGCTTAGCGTGCTTTCCGAGGCACGGAGGAATCTCGGTATGTAACGGGTGGTCACCCATCCACAGACCAACCTAGGCAAGCTCGGTTTAACCTAAAGATCAACCCGAGCGGCTGCTATTATTTAGGCCTTAGCTCCACGTCCAATTTACAAGTAAAAATAAAACATAACACTCGTTTTTTGGGGTAGTCGTGTAAAAAATGTGTCTCTTTTTTAAAAAAATCTTAAAATTGGACTAAACAGAACGTAATTACTTTGACACTGAAAACTACCCCAATATATCTCTCTTCTTAATACCTTGCCCTATACTCTGACCTATACAGACAGCCAGACCAGAAACAAGTAGGCGATACAATATTTGTTCCGCAATCGAACCCGCGACACGTAGAACAACAGCCAATGGATTAGCCACTGCGCTAGAGAGCCGAGCCAAAAAGATTGTTTTCGAAAACGAAATCAACCTATCAAATACGACAACTGGCATCGTCAGAGTAAAGAGCATTGTGTTCATATTATATAATAATGAAAAATAAATAAAAACAACAAAATGTTTGATACAAATTGATTTATTAGGCAGTTTTCAATGTTGTATTGGTTTTTTTACCATCTTTTTAGATACCGCAGCCACAAGCTCTGCCAGCATAACCACCACGCAGACCGAGGCCAGGAGCAGCAAGAGCAGCGGGACCGTAGGCACCGAGAGGGGCAGCAAGAGCAGCGGGACCGTAGGCACCCATAGGAGCATACGCACCAGCTGGACCGTAAGCAGCGGTCTCACTGATCATGGCGTTCCTGCCATTACCGCAGGCATGGTTGACGGCACCAGCACCGGCAGATGGCACCACACCTTCCATAGCAACAGTGCCTACGAACGGCAGCTCACCAACCACAGCCAGACCACCCTCATAAACATTGTCAGACACTACGGAGATACCGACGGGAGCAATGGCGGAGGCGCTGGAGACAGGCAGAGCGCCGCCACTGGTGGGACTGAACTCCAAGGCGGGGGCGTAGATTCCATCGTAACCCAGGCCTGCGTAGCCACCAACAATTCCGTCGTAAGCCAAACCTCTGCCGGCCAAGCCAGCGCCAGAGTATGCGAGTCCATCGTAAGCCCAAGCAGGAGCACCCAAGCCGCAAGGGGCGGCTAAGGCAGGAGCGGCCAAACCGCAGGGAGCAGCAAGTCCAGAGATATCAGCTACCGCAGCGCGGCTGGTGCATACTTGTCCGAATGCGGACTGAAAGTGCAACAAGGGTCAAATAAGTATCAATGTTTCATAATACATTAAAGCTTAAAATAAAATGAATTAGTTCGTTGTCTTACCTTGAACAGGAGCGCCTGAGCGCAGAGGACGAGGATAGCTTTGGCAGACATTGTAGTTTGTTTCGAGCGCTGACACAAGAATGATGTTTAGTGCAACTGTTGCTAGTTTTATACTCTATTTTGTTATCAATTTCCAATTATATTAATATGTAGGTAAGTATAATTAATTAATAGCTTGTGCAAGCCCGATAAGCTTTACTATTTACTAACAAAAAATGCATTTCTTTGTTTGAAACATAATATCATCACGTTTACACGTTTTCCAAAATGTCGAAACCATGCTAAAATCAACAGAGGGTCGAGTATAAATCGTGACTACAATTTCAGGACATCACTCAGTCTTCAGCTTTCGTTGAACTAACTTGAAACATGTCTTCCTTCACTGTTCTCTTGCTTTGCATCCAAGCTTGCTTGGTCCAGGTGAGTTCATTTTCAAAAAACGTAGTTTTAGTTTTTTTACGTATTTTTGCTTTTTTTTTCGTGTGGGAAATCATCCAATGACTTCCCCCGCTCTGGGCGGAGCGGAGTCATGTCAGACTTCTTCTGACTAAAACCCACCCATGTTCCTTCTAGTGCCCTTTACGTTCCGGGGCCGCGGTATCTCTTTCGAACAACCCGCAACCCCGGCATGTGCAGGCTCGTGCAAGCCCCTCTGGTTTGCTGACTCTCTTTGAGGCGCGCGTGAAACACGAACACGACGGACGGTGAACTACCCATTGCTCACCGCCCACAGGCCCGCATCTACGGTGGCCGGGAGTCGTCTCGAGGCGCCGGGCGCCATGGGCGTCTCCCACGGCGGCTGGGTTGGGCAGATGTTCTCTCCCTACGTATTTTTGCTTGACCTGAGTTTTTTTTTGTGAATGATCAATTATGATAAATTTTTACAGAATGTATTCAGTTGCCCGCCGACCGCTTCTCCCATACTGGCTGCTCCTTGCGGCTTAGCTGGTGCAGGTTTAGCTTATAATGGACTTGCGTACCCTGGCGCCGGTTGCGGTGCTTACGGCCCAGCGATCGCTTCTCCCATGCTGGCTGGTCCCTACGGTTTAGCTGGTGCAGGTTTGGCTGCCCCCTTCGGATTGAATGGTTTGGCTTACGACGGACTCGCCTACCCTGGTGCTGCAGGTTATGGTGCCGCGTACGGCGGCGCTGGTGAAGGCAACGTGGCGGTCGCTGGTGAGCTGCCAGTCGCCGGTACTACCGCCGTCGCCGGTCAGGTCCCCATCATGGGCGCTGTGAGCTTCGGTGGTCCTGTGGCTGCTGCTGGTTCCGTGTCTATCGCCGGCAAGTGCGCGTGCGGCTGCGGTACTCCCTGCGACTACCTGTACTAGAATGTGAAGCAAGTAAACCTTACGACTCGGAAAATAAATGACGATTCCCAAACTTATTTTGTTTATGTTCTATCATAATTGGCACATCATTTGAAGTAGTTTACCAGTAAACATATCACATTGTTTGGATGAAAAAGAGATTTCATCCATAGTGACGGTTCTTTGAAGATGTAGGGCTGGGACAGTAAAATTAAGTCATCCACTAACTCTCTCGCCTGGCGGTTCCTGCGTTAGATAAATCCGTGTCGTCTGCAATAACAAAATTTACTTTCAAAATATATAAAAAATATATTTCCTTAAAATAGGTTAGAGAAAGTGCTAAAAATATAATTGGGTATTTGACACCATTAACCAATAATTTAAAAACACAATTTTTCTGAAAGAACACCTTATTCTAGACCTGAGAACTCCATTCATTTCAAAATAACTTTAAAATCCGATTTTTAGTTGCTTTTAAATCAATAAATAGTTGCATCATTGACTTGACAACTTAGTGACGTCATCGGTTGCGAGTCTCCATACAAAATCTATGGGGGAAGCGCGTTTTGACAGCTCATAAAAAGTATATCAATTTGATTGGTGGTATCAACTACCCTATGGGTTTATTGTTTATGTGGTTTTATATTCTGATATTGCATTGATTGACATTAACATTGAAGTCTTGCGTTGACTTTATCACGTATATCGTACCTTGTTCCTAATGTTACTTGACCACAAATTATCGTTGACGCTTCTAATCCTTATCCTTAATATTATAAAAGCGAAAGTGAGATTTTTTGTTACTTTACGCCTAAATGATCCAACCGATTTTGATGAATTTTGGTACTGAGATAGTTGGGACCCTGGAGACGGACAAAGGCTAATCTAAAAAAAGTGAGATAAAAGGGGAGAGAATAATGTTCTTTTTTCGATCATCATGCGGGTTTAAGTAAGCGTTAGCCCAAAGTAACTTTGCCATGCTGACGAAGTCGCAGATGGAAGCTAGTATTAATATAATAGACTTGTTAGTTACGATTTGGATTCTGACGCACATGATTTCGAGGTTTCAAACAAACAAATAAAAAAAGTGGGTCATCATCTGCCTAGCCTTTTCCCAACTATGTTGGGGTCGGGCCTTTGTCTAACCAGATATGTCTAACAAAATATGTCGATAATGAAAAATCTTTTTATTAATATGAATGAAAAGTGAACTAAAACATAGTCACATTGACATCTTAAAAAAAAGTCAACAGTAGGTATTTACGCTTAAATCTAACTACGTTATAACATTGAAATAAATAAATAAATATCTTGGGACAACTCACACACGGCTTTCTGATCCCAAGCTAAGCAGAGCTTGTGTTATGGTAACCAGACAACTGATATACATACTTATATAATTTATAAATACATACATATTATAGATAAATCACACCCAGACACAGAACAAACAATCATGCTCATCACACAAAGTTTGTCCTGGGTGGGAATCGAACCCACGACCTCCGGCTCAGCAGTTAGGGCCACTAACCACTAGACCAACAGGCCCGTCAATGACACACCATCAGTCTTATAAATCAACTCTCCCACATTACTTTAAGTAATCTTTATGGAATAATTAATATCACAAAATCAGCCTCAATAATTAAGATCTCACTTGTCATACTTTTGACAACTTAGTAATAATATAATCATAATGTTATCAAAAAATAAGTATCAACAATGAAATTTCAGTCTCTAATGCAAATATCAATAAAATTCAAAACAATGTTCAAAAATGGGTTCCCTCTATCTGGCAGAAACTTGATGCTCCGAAATTTATTTGGCATAACACACTTAGCATAATTTTCTTTAAACGAACATTTTAAAGGCATAAAATTTATTTGGTATAATTATCGTTTGGCATAATGTTTAAAACTTCGAATTAATAATGGCATACTTTTAAGATGGCAGAATTACATTTAGTATAATTACGATTCGCAGAGTTCAAATTTCGCATAATATATTATTTGGTATAATTTCACTTCGCATACTATGCAGACGGCAGTAATGGCTAGGTTAGGTTAGGTTAAAACTGTGACCTCCTACGCACGAGCCGAGCGAGCGAAGCGAGCGGTGCCGCGGCAGCGGCCGGCGAGTGCCAGAAACGACTTGCGTTAATAGAAAAAAGAGATTGTTTTAAGTAGGTTACCTGGAACTGAACTATTTAGATTAGGATACTAAATTACTTATTGAATTCAATGACATTATCTCAAATTCAATTAAACAATAACTAAAATAAATGACATTACTTTAAAGAAATAATTAATCAAAATAAATGACAACTTATAATGACAAAGATGACCCTAACTATAAACTTTTTACGATATGACAATTCTGCCGTTTAATGATCATCGATATAAAAATATTATGCCAAAAGACGATTCTGACTGTGAACTTTCTGCGATATGATGTTTCTACTTTTTAAATATTATGGATATGAAGTTTATGCCTAGAGATGATTCTGACTTACAAAATTATGAGTTTAGAATGTATGATAAATGAGTGTCTGCCAAACTATTTTCTGCGAAGTGAAGTTTATGCCATCCGTTGTTATGCAAAATAAAATTATGACATAAAAAGTTCTGCTATAAAGGGTGGACCCGTTCAAAAATACTATCAAAATCATAATAAAATTATTGTAGAAATAAAAAAACCTTACAGAGAATTGTAAAACTGAGCATAGAACTGTGGAATTAGGTTTTTGTTTAACAAGTCCAACAAATCTGCTTTATTTCTGTCCGGTATGCCTGGTTTACAATTATAAGCTTTCTTGACATTAACGTCGATCTTTTTCTTCCTTCTGATAATTTCTGCTTTTTTAAATTCTTCTTCTCCGTAAGAGTTCTTGTAAAATAATATCCGTGGTTTATCTTTTTCAACCTTCAAAATTTTTATATCTCCAATCTTTACTGAATTTCCTTCTTCATCTTTTGTCAAATTGACTCCCATTTGGGTACATGCATCTTTCCAATCAACAAAATCTCCTGTGCACATTTCATTCATATGAAATGGTTCTGGTTTTTTTTTAGCCATTTTATAGCACCGATAAAGGCTTCTGGCGAGTACATTGGTCCAGCTTTATGCAATTTTTTTACCTGTCTTTCAATTAGTGAATGAGCTGCATCACCCTCATTTTGGGTATGCCCTTTTATAAGATATTTATGTGTTATCGTTTGGAGGTTTGGGAACTTTTGTAAAGCGAATAAATATATTGCAATCATTGTCTTGTTTTTTTGCTGACCTGCGCAATTATCTGAGTACCATCACTAGTTTATTCTTAAATTGAAAATATTTGATTTTGATTTGTTATGAATGGCCTGAAGTATCGCTTATAGAAAAAAAATTGTTGAAAAGATCCGTTGTCTTTTAAAAACTGTAGCTGTTATTTGAAAACAATCTTTTGATTGGGTGATTTGAGTATTTTTTTAAATACAATATTTTTTTCAATTAACGCAAACGTTGATAGATGACTGAATTTTATTGTCTAAACCAGTCACCCACATCTTTTAAAAATCGTCGCCATGGTAAATCTCTTTTTCATCCAAACAATTTGATAACGCTTTTTCAGATTGTGTGACAATTATGAAAGAACACAAACAGAATAAATTTGGGGATCGTCATTTATTTTCCGAGTTGTAAGGTTTACTTGCGTAACATTCTAGTACAGGTAGTCGTAGGGAGTACCGCAGCCGCATGCGCACTTGCCGGCGATAGACACGGAACCAGCAGCAGCCACAGGACCACCGAAGCTCACAGCGCCCATGATGGGGACCTGACCGGCGACGGCGGTAGTACCGGCGACTGGCAGCTCACCAGCGACCGCCACGTTGCCTTCACCAGCGCCGCCGTACGCGGCACCATAACCTGCAGCACCGGGGTAGGCGAGTCCGTCGTAAGCCAAACCTGCACCAGCTAAGCCGTAGGGACCAGCCAGCATGGGAGAAGCGATCGCTGGGCCGTAAGCACCGCAACCGGCACCAGGGTACGCAAGTCCATTATAAGCTAAACCTGCACCAGCTAAGCCGCAAGGAGCAGCCACTATGGGAGAAGCGGTCGGCGGGCAGCTGAATACATTCTGTAAAATAATTACTCATAATGGATCTTTCACAAAACCAAAATCTCAGGTCAAATTAAAATATGTAAAAAACAAAACAATAAATATCAGGATAAGCTACAATATTTATAAAAAAATACAAATAAAACATTTTTGAAAATGGACTTACCTGGACCAAGCAAGCTTGGATGCAGAGCAACAGAACAGTAAAGGAAGACATGTTTTAAGTTAGTTCAACGAAAGCTGAAGACTGAGTGATGACCTGAAATTGTAGTCATAATTTATACTCGACCCTCTGTTGATTTTAGCAGGGTTTCGACATTTTGGAAAACGTGTAAACGTGATGATATTATGTTTCAAACAAAGAAATGCGTTTCTGTGTTAGTAAATAGTAGGCTTATCTGACTTGCACAAGCTATTAATTAATTGTACTTACCTACATATTCATTTAATTAAAACTTGATAACAAAATAGAGTATAAAGCCACCAACAGTTATACTGAACATCATTCTTGTGTCAGCGCTCGAAACAAACTACAATGTCTGCCAAAGCTATCCTCGTCCTCTGCGCTCAGGCGCTCCTGTTCAAGGTAAGAAAACGTACTAATTCATTTTCATTTGAGCTTTAATGTCTTATGAAACATTGATACTTATTTGACTCTTGTTGCACTTTCAGTCCGCGCTTGGACAAGTATGCACCAGCCGCGCTGCGGTAGCTGATATCTCTGGACTTGCTGCTCCCTGCGGCTTGGCCGCTCCCGCCTTCGCCGCCCCTTGCGGCTTGGGTGCTCCTGCTTGGGCTTACGATGGACTCGCCTACTCTGGCGCTGGCCTTGCCGGTAGAGGTCTGGCTTACGACGGACTTATTGGTGGCTACGCAGGCAGAAGCCTGGCTTACGATGGTATCTACGCTCCCGCCTTGGAGTTCAGTCCCACCAGTGGCGGCGCTCTGCCTGTCTCCAGCGCCTCCGCCATCGCTCCCGTCGGTATCTCCGTAGTGTCTGACAACGTTTATGAGGGTGGTCTGGCTGTTGTTGGTGAGCTGCCGTTCGTGGGTACTGTTGCTATGGAAGGTGTGGTGCCTTCTGCTGGTGCTGGTGCCGTCAACCATGCCTGCGGTAATGGCAGGAACGCCATGATCAGTGAGACCGCTGCTTACGGTCCAGCTGGTGCGTATGCTCCTATGGGTGCCTACGGTCCCGCTGCTCTTGCTGCCCCTCTCGGTGCCTACGGTCCCGCTGCTCTTGCTGCTCCTGGCCTCGGTCTGCGTGGTGGTTACGCTGGCAGAGGTTGCGGCTGTGGTATCTAAGAAGTTGTTTGTAAAACGGAAAAAATCGCTTCTTAATAAATCAAATGCATTCATATTTTATGTCTTTTCTTCTTTCATACTTATACTTTCATACTGACTAATGTATAATAAATGTGAAACGTTATTTTACAGAAATATGATGTAAAAATGCAGTAACGACAACTTGGAAATGTTTGTGTAATTTATATTAAGATTGAATTAATTATTAGGAACTTGTGGCATAATAATAGCAGCCCCAAAAGTCTGACAACCAGCCTTACCAAGGGGTATTACCCAGTAATATTTAAGTTATGGAGGTCAGATAGGCAGTCGATCCACGGGATACTGGTATTGAGCTGCATCCAGTTAGACTGGACGCAAACCCCAACAAAGTTGGCAAAAGGTTTATAAAGAAGATTGAATCAATTATTAACGCTTCCCGTTTTCCAAAGGCTGGCCTATACCCTGCCCAAAGGCCAAGGCCAACCTTGCCTCACAACGTAGCAAAGCCGCCAGTCTTTTAGGAACGAGATTTTTTGATGTCTCGTTAGTCTAGTGTTCAGTTTTGAATTCTTTTAGCTGTTTCTCATGTACTTAATCAGTAAGAACGGAGAGGTTGGTAAGTCACAAATAATGTTTTTATACTGCAGTCATTTATGATTGTAAACACATTGACACACTATCAGATTCAAAGTACAAAAGGGAGTGTTTTCTAGAATTAGGTTTTCTGACAGAAAACCCCAGTATCTAAATCTAAATGTCATAAAATCTGCCTAAAATTTATCCTTACCATGTTTTAGTCGGTCGGTTTTAAGCCTAACCGGATGCAGCTGAATATCTCCTCAACCCAGTTAATAGTTAATAACTGAGTAATACGACATTCCTCAGTAAGACTGGTTGTCAGATTTTGGAGCCACTGTCTACTTTGAAAGACTATCAAAGACCCTACACATTATAATCGGCTCCAATGGCTTAACTTGACATTTTGAGGCTGGATGGTAACTCGCTACGTAATGGATGGTCACGCAGCCACAGACCAACCACCAGACATGACACCCGTCTGGTCAAAGGATCCTCCCTTTTCTACAGGGTATTTAGAGCTTTACGTGTTCCATCGCGACTTACTGGTGTTTGCACTACCCAGCCCTTGCTAGAGCCAGTTTGCGATGCTGTGCCAATAACCTCCTAATCAATCCAACATGACTGACATTATTCAGTTCCAGTCTGTGCCTTTGCTGTCCCCCAGACCCCAGGGATGCCCTAAGCTGTGGCTGGTCCCCACAGGTTCCACCCCCTGAGGGGTCGTTTAGTTTTTTGGTCTGGGTTTAGGCCTTACTCTCAAGACATCTACGGGATGACAACAACCTCAGTTGTACAAAAAAGTTGGGGTTCAGTTTGTTTAACTCAAGTTAAGGACACCACCAGCTTTACTCTCAAGGCATCTACAGGATTACCCAGTTAGACAAACTCATAGGTTGAAATTCCGAGATGCCATTGATAAAAAAATAAAAATAAAGGCGTCAATTCTTTAAAAGTCGTTTATTCATAGAAACACACATCGAATAACAAATAGTAAAGTCTATCAACACAATATACTGAGGAACAAACACATTAACAAAACAAACGGAGACACTTTTTCCGTCTGACCTTGATGACGAATGGGGGTTCTCTCTCAGCGTCCGTGGCCTGCACAGCGTAGCAACAGCATCTTGCAATCCACAGCCTACACACAATTTTTCCCGCGTTATAAATATTGATTTCTACGAAAGCCGATATTTAATTGTATTTTGCTTTTACTCTGGAGGCTCTTACTGTGCACGTCTTTTTACATCGTTCTCACATATTTGTATAATCTCAACAAGAATTATGTAAATTCGATTTTGTATTAATATTATTATTTAAAAGAGTGTCCATGGAGTTTCTTGCCCATTCTTCTCCATAGAGATCAACGCTTTGGAATGTGCAACTACAGCGCTACAGTGGAAGATATTATGCCATGTAACCGGGACTTTAGCTTCAACATTTTGTTTCTTGATATTCTAAAGTGCCTGTAATGGTTTAATTTAAATAAATGCTTTAGAGTTTGAGTCGTAACATAGGACTCAGCAGTCAGTAAGAATTTTTTCGAGAACCGTAGGTAAAAATAGTGAACACCAATGAGGTTTCTTACGTTTGTGTGCAATTTGGTCACATTAGGTTTAGGTACCTAACACTGCCCTAATGAGCATCCTGGCTACAAGTTCAACACCGAAGTAGAAAGCTTATAGTAGTGACACACCCAAACCGTCCAGTCTTCTTATTTTGGGGATAGGAAATCATCGAATAACTTTCCTCGCTCTGGGCGGAGCGGGGCGGAGTATCAGACTTTTAGTGACTAAAACCCAACATATTTCCGCAAAACTTTGTTAACATCTCTTTTAGGCGCTCGTGGAACATGAACGCGCCATGGATACGGCATGTCAGCCATTCAGTCTCAATAGGCATCAAATGAAAGCAAAAGAATTAGGTGCATATCGATTTATTTATTCAATATTTTAGTTTGATTATGAAGTTCTTAGGAAGAACAACCACAAATTTAGCTAGCGTAACGAAAACCAAGACCAGGGGCAGTAGAAGCGAAGGCAGTTCCGAGACTATAAGCAACAAGGATCACAGCGGCCCAACAACCAAAAGTTATAAGTTACAATATTCATAAATTTCATCCCTTGAAAAGCAAATGAAGACATAATAAAATATTGATTTTAATTGGGTTTTTAGTAAACACAACCGCATCCTAGGCCAGCACCACGGTAACCAAGGGCTGAAGCACCATATCCAGGTCCGAAGGCACCAGGACCGTACGCACCCATAGGAGCATACGCACCAGCTGGGCCGTAAGCAGCGGTCTCACTGATCATGGCGTTCCTGCCATTACCGCAGGCGTGGTTGACGGCGCCAGCACCGGCAGAAGGCACCACACCCTCCATAGCGACAGTACCCACGAACGGCAGCTCACCAACCACAGCGAGACCACCCTCATAAACATTGTCAGACACTACGGAGATACCGACGGGAGCGATACCGGAGGCGCTGGAGACAGGCAGAGCGCCGCCACTGGTGGGACTGAACTCCAAGGCGGGGGCGTAGATTCCATCGTAACCCAATCCTGCATAGCCACCAACTATTCCGTCGTAAGCCAGACCTCTGCCAGCCAAGCCAGCTCCAGAGTATGCGAGTCCATCGTATGCCCAAGCAGGAGCACCCAAGCCGCAAGGGGCGGTTAAGGCAGGAGCGGCCAAGCCGCAGGGAGCAGCCAGCCTGGAGATATCAGCTACCGCAGCGCGGCTGGTGCATACTTGTCCGAGTGCGGACTGAAAGTACAGTAAAGGTCAAATAAGTATCAAAGTTTCATAAAATATCAAAAATTGAATATACAAATTAGTACGTTTTCTTACCTTGAACAGGAGCGCCTGAGCGCAGAGGACGAGGATAGCTTTGGCAGACATTGTAGTTTGTTTCGAGCGCTGACACAAGAATGATGTTCAGTGCAACTGTTGCCGGTTTTATACTCCATATTGTAAAATGTTATCAAATTCCAAGAAAAATACTCAGTAGGTGAAAACAATTAATTAATAGCTTGTGAAAGCACGATAAGCACGTACTATTTACCAACAAAGGAACACTTTTTATGGTGTCATTTTAGACACGTTTTCAATTGTTATGAAACTAAAATATCTAATTACTGTTATCAACAAGGGAATGTGTATAAAATGTATCGACTGTTTTAGTTCATCATTCAGTCTTCAGCTTCCCGTTGAACACAAACGAACATCAAACATGTCTCCCTTCACTGTTGTGGTCCTCTGCATCCAAGCTTGCTTGCTCCAGGTAAGAATATTTTTTACGAATTTTAGAACCTAAAGATTTTAGATCTGCTTGTGAATGATTTGAAATGGAAGATACACTTTTCTTCACTACAATGTTTGTCATTTGATGTCACTTTCAGTCTGCACTCGGACAGTCATGCACCAGCCGCGCTGCGGTTGCTGATGCTGCATTCGCTGGTCCCTATGGCTTGGCTGGTCCATATGGTTTGGCCGCTCCCTGTGGCTTGGCCGCACCTGCCTTAGCTGCTCCTTGTGGATTGGCTGGCTTGGCTTCTCCTTTCGGTTTAGCTGCTCCTGGTCTGGCTGCTCCCTTCGGATTGAATGGTTTGGCTTACGACGGACTCGCCTACCCTGGTGCTGCAGGTTATGGTGCCGCGTACGGCGGCGCTGGTGAAGGTAACGTGGCGGTCGCTGGTGAGCTGCCAGTCGCCGGTACTACCGCCGTCGCGGGTCAGGTCCCCATCATGGGCGCTGTGAACTTCGGTGGTCCTGTGGCTGCTGCTGGTGCCGTGTCTATCACCGGCAAGTGCGCATGCGGTTGCGGTACTCCTTATGACTACATTTACTAGATGGTGACGCATACCTACAACCTTCAAAAATCTTGTAATAAATGATCATCAATATTTTCGTTCATTTTATTTTTTGAGACTTCCAAAAAAAAAGGCAAAAGTAACTTTACTTTCAGCAGTCGGTGGCTTTTGTTGGTTACGTTGACTTTTTTGCCATTCTATCACATAATTTGGATCGAGTATACATTTTCCTTTGTTCCTAAAATATTAGCAGATCATCCATATAGACATTGAGAAGATCATAGACGATAACACATAAACTATCACAGCAATATAAATAAAATTGATATGGGACCGCCTGGAAAGTTTACCCTATCAAACAAAAAAGAATTTTGCAAATCGGTTCAGGCATCTTTGAGTAATTCCGAATTAGTAACTTACGAATCGAGAACCTCCCCTTTTTGAAGTCTGTTAAAAATGGATTTTGCCTTACCGAAATCGTCTAGGGTATTGAATAATGTACACGATTGTATTACAATAATGTGCAAAGCAATTGTAGCGCCGTTCACTGGTCATGTTTATCCCTTGGTATCTACGCGTCTGATTATAATTGTATGTCTATTTCAAATTGAATGATGGTGACAGCCAAGGCATACAGTGTTGTCCTTAAATCCTTAGTAAAAAAAACAAACCCTCGCTATTTGATTATATTATGATTATTATTCAGGATAAAACATCTAAGATACATTTGCGTGAAGCAAAGAATTAATTTGAATGCATTTTTAAATCAAATATTTGGGGCTGATTTTTTTATTTTCAGATAACCTTTATCTGAGGAATGAAAATAGCGGTTTGACATAATTTGTATAGATAAGCGCCAAACCGCCATTTTTTATTAACTGCCTGACTATTGAAAAAACAGCATTTAATATATGTAATATCTATTAATGGACATGCAGAATTATCTTTTAACTTAACAAATAAGACAACCTCATAAAAATAATAATTTATGTTTTTAGTAAGGAATATTTAAAAATGCATAATTATGTGTAATCTTCTAATATATTAAATTCTCGTGTCACAGTTTTCGTTCCCATACTCCCCCGAAACGGCTGGACCGATTTAAACGAAATTTTGTGTACATATCGGTTAGGTCTGAGAATCGGTCAACATCTATTTTTCATACCCCTAAGTGAGCACTGGGTGAAACCGCTGGGCACAGCTAGTAATATAAATAAATATCTATCGCTTTACTCACGGTTTCACCACTTAAAACCAGCGCTGTGCTGTAGGCTCCCATACATGCACAGCATCATGCTGAGTGGTGACAGGTAGGTCAGCATTCTTAAAAGCGTTCGACTGCGTCGACCACAACACACTGCTCTCATGCTCTATAAATTACACGACTACGAAATTCGTGTTCGAGCTGCTGATCTTGTTTTTTTTCATATTTATCAAACAGCCAGAAAAAAGTAAATGTAAATGGGGCGACGTCCTCTGGGTCTCTAGTCAAGATGGGCATGCAACAAGGTTCTATTGTCGGACCCTTTTTGTTTCTTGTTTATATAAATGGCCTTCCTTATATGATGGCCAAACTATCGGATATAATTTATTATTTACTAGCTTTCGCCCGCGGCTTGCCCGCGTTAAATTTGGGGTAACACAGTTCCCCTTGCGCCTTATTGATTTGTAATAGCAACGCTAAGTTTTCCCTTTTCTTCCCACTTTCTCCCTCACATCCCACTTTTTTCAAAAAATATTAGCCTATGTCCGTCTCCTGGTTCCCAACTATCTTTGTGCCAAAATTCATCAAAATCGGTTAAGCCCTTAAAGCGTGAAGAGGTAACAAACAAACAAACTCACTTTTGCTTTTATAATATTATAGTAAGGATTTGCTGACGAAACTTCGCAAATTTTTAAAATAAATAGAAAAAAATCGGAAATTGTTCATGTTAACAAAAGTCTAACCGTTCTATCGAAATGGTTAGCAGAGCAGCTAACAATCGCTTACTGAATGCGAACAAAACCACATGTCTAAAGTTTGCATTACCAAATATACCACAACGTAATCTGCTTCTAATTAATTTTAGGTGAGGTGGGTCATAGTTACGCTGTATTGAAAGAACACAAGTTTGATGACGTGACTTCTGATTGATGCCACGCGCGTGTTGATCTCTGTTCATCTTCGTCTAATGTTTGACCAAAGAGGACATTCATTTACGAAAACTTTTATACCTGGACTTGAAGATGTTTAAAAAAATATATAATGAACAAAAAAAGAAAGAGAATAAATTGCAAATTCGTTTATTATCTTGAAATTGGTTATCAATTTTGTTTGAAACAGTTCTTAGATGGCACAACCACAACCTCTGCCAGCCCAACCGCCACGCAGACCGATGCCGGGAGCGGCAAGAGCAGCGGGACCGTAGGCACCGAGAGGGGCAGCAAGAGCAGCGGGACCGTAGGCACCCATAGGGGCATACGCACCAGCTGGGCCGTAAGCAGCGGTCTCACTGATCATAGCGTTCCTGCCATTACCGCAGGCATGGTTGACGGCACCAGCACCGACTGAAGGCATCACACCTTCCAGACCAACAGTACCCACGAACGGCAGCTCACCGCCCACAGTCAGGATACCCTCATAAACGTTGTCAGAAGCCACAGAGATACCGACGGGAGCCATACCAGAGGCGCTGGAGACAGGCAGAGCGCCGCCACTGGTGGGACTGAACTCCAAGGCGGGGGCGTAGATTCCATCGTAACCCAGTCCTGCGTATCCACCAACAATTCCGTCGTAAGCCAGACCTCTGCCGGCCAGGCCAGAGTAAGCGAGTCCATCGTAAGCCCAAGCAGGAGCACCCAAGCCGCAAGGGGCAGCTAAGGCGGGAGCGGCCAAGCCGCAGGGAGCAGCAAGTCCAGAGATATCAGCTACCGCAGCGCGGCTGGTGCATGACCTTCCTAGGGCAGCCTGTAATTGTGACGAAAGGTATTCTATGAGTTACAGATAATTAAAGGTTTAAAAGACACAATACAAGTTCTATACATTTATATGTGTAATACTACTTTAAATCCTTACTAATATTATAATAGCGGAAGTGAGTTTGTTTGTTTGTTTATTTGCTTGTTTGTTACATATTCACGCCTTATAATGGCTAAACCGATTTTGATGAATTTTAGTACAGATGTAGTTGGGACCCAGGAGACTAATTTTTATTTAAAATTTATTTAAATAGTGGGAAATAAAGGAGAAAGAGGGAAGAAACGGGAAAACTTAGCTTTGCCATTACAATCAATAAGGCGCAAGAGCCAAAACTACAGGTAGCAGGTACCAGCAAAACAGTAAATAACACAGTTTTGTGTTATGCCTGATTTAATGCGAGCGAAGCCGCGGGCAAAAGCTAGTGTATTATAATTGACATCTTACCTTGAACAGGAGCGCCTGAGCGCAGAGGATGAGGATAGCTTTGGCAGACATTGTAGTTTGTTTCGAGCGCTGACACAAGAATGATGTTCAGTGCAACTGTTGATGGTTTTATACCCCAATGCCTTATCTAATTCTACGAAAAAAAATTGAACTAAGAAG
Organism: Ochropleura leucogaster; assembly: GCA_958449745.1. NCBI lineage: Eukaryota > Metazoa > Arthropoda > Insecta > Lepidoptera > Noctuidae > Ochropleura > Ochropleura leucogaster. The sequence continues at coordinate 2,924,108 of OY288227.1, forward strand.
GTGAAAACCAATAATTAATTACCTACTTGTGTAAGTACGATAAGCCTACTATTTACTTACACAGAAATAATTAACGTATTATGATATTTTAGTCACGTTTTTAACAATTTCAAAATTGAGTTATCTATATACTGTTATCAAAAAGGGCTTAGTATAAAATATGCCAACTGTGCCAGTTCATCATTCAGTCTTCAGCTTCTCGTTGAACACAAACGAACATCAAACATGTCTCCCTTCACTGTTGTGGTCCTCTGCATCCAAGCTTGCTTGCTCCAGGTAAGAATACTGTTTTTTGTGTTAAAAAGTCATTGATTTATTGTTAACTAGCCGCGCCCCACAGTTTCACTCTCGTGATAAACTGTTGTGCTTTATGAATTGTAGCCTATATGTAAACTATATTATTGTAATCTTTCATTAAATTCCATTCAGTAGTTTTTGCATGAAAGAGTAACAAAGAATAAATGGATTTATGGATAAATCCATACAAACTTTCGCGTAAATTATATAAAACTAGCAGTACCCAGCGGTTTTACCCGCTGCTCACTTAGGGGTATGAAAAATAGATGTTGGCCGATTCTCAGACCTACCCGATATGTACACAAAATTTCGTTTAAAGCGGTCCAGCCGTTTCAAAGGAATATGGGAACGAAAACTGTGACACGAGAATATTATATGTTAGATATTAGTAGGATCTAAATAGCTTTCTTTAAGGAAACTGTTTTCATTATTATACTAAGAAAAGCTGTTGTTGAAATAGTTAGCTTATCAAATGATGTTTATTTTATTTCCAGTCTGCACTCGGACAATCATGCACCAGCCGCGCTGCGGTTGCTGATGCTGCATTCGCTGGTCCTTATGGCTTGGCTGGTCCTTATGGTTTGGCCGCTCCTTGTGGCTTGGCCGCACCTGCCTTAGCTGCTCCTTGTGGATTGGCTGGCTTGGCTTCTCCTTTCGGTTTAGCTGCTCCTGGTCTGGCTGCTCCCTTCGGATTGAATGGTTTGGCTTACGACGGACTCGCCTACCCTGGTGCTGCAAGTTATGGTGCCGCGTACGGCGGCGCTGGTGAAGGCAACGTGGCGGTCGCTGGTGAGCTGCCAGTCGCCGGTAATACCGCCGTCGCCGGTCAGGTCCCCATCATGGGCGCTGTGAGCTTCGGTGGTCCTGTGGCTGCTGCTGGTGCCGTGTCTATCACCGGCAAGTGCGCATGCGGTTGCGGTACTCCTTATGACTACATTTACTAGATGGTGACGCATACCTACAACCTTCAAAATACTTCAAATAAATGATGATTTAGCAATTATTTCGTTTATTTTATTTCTTGTTGCATAATCAAGATGTTTGAGATAAATATATCTTCTGGCGTGTTCGTGGGACTGTCTCTTGCAATGTGACGTTCATAAAGTGCTGATTATCAGCCTAATTTGAATAAATGACTTTTGACTTTTTTAATAACCGACTTCCAAAAATAAAGTCAAAGTGGAAAATAACTAACTTTCGATAAAGTTGGTGTCTTTTGTTTGGTTTATCGGTTTTTTTTGGAAGTAAAGTTATTTTTCACTTTTAGGCTTTTCTTTTGAAGTAGGTTTTTGTTGCAGATAGTTTTATTTTTAGTAATGGTATGATGATATCCTACTAATATTATAAATGCAAATGTTTGTGAGGATGGATGGATGTATGTTAATCTTTCACGTCAAAACGGATCTTGATATGGTACATAGGTAGATTATGGTCTGGAATAACATATAGGATAGGTACTTTTTTTTTCCATATCACGCAGGTGAAGCCGCGGGCGCCTGCTAGATATTTATGAACTACCCAAGCATATATTGCTTGGATATATAATAAAATTGGTGTGAGACTATCTCGGTCCCCAATCGGCGGAGTAATCGATGAACATACATGAAAAACAAGGTTGTAGAGTAGGAAACCTTACAACCTTTTTTGAAGTCAGTTATTAAAAATCTATACTAATATTATAAAGCTGAAGAGTTTGTTTGTTTGTTTGTTTGAACGCGCTAATCTCAGGGACTACTGGTTGGAATTGGAAAATTCTTTTAGTGTTGGATAGTCCATTTCTTGAGGAAGGCTATAGGCTATATAACATTACGCTACGACTAACAGGTGCTGAGCAGCGCGGGTGAAACCGTGGGGAACAGCTAGTAAGGTATATGCGTTGAAATGCCGAGATTAGAACCGCCACCGCCTGCCGGGGTTGCGGGTTGTTCGAATGAGATACCGCGGCCCCGGAACGTAAAGAGAAGTGGAAAGAACATGGGTGGGTTTTAGTCAGTACAAGTATGTCGCTCTCCCCCGCTCAACCCAGACCGGGTGAAGTTATTTGATGATTTCCCATCCGCAAAAAAAAACCCCTTCATATTCGCGAAATATAAGTTACTAGCTGTTCCCCACGGTTTCACCCGCGCTGCTCAGCACCTGTTGGCCGTAGCGTGATGTTATATAACCTATAGCCTTCCTCAAGAAATGGACTATCCAACACTAAAAGAATTTTCCAATTCCAACCAGTAGTCCCTGAGATTAGCGCGTTCGAACAAACAAACAAACTCTTCAGCTTTATAATATTAAGCATAGATTTAAGTTGTGCCGTGTGCAAAGATTTTAATGTCTTATATTTTAGAAACTTGACAGTTTAAAAGTTTTTATCTCACACACTCCCTTGTTTATATTGATGTTGACTATTGTTTAATACAGGTTAAATATGCAGCTAACGTCAAGCAAGATCTCAGACTAAACTAGCTAAACAACTAAACCAGCCGCCGTGGTACCTCTCGCTACGCTCGCGTAGTTGGTTACATCTCTAACTTTTTTGCCATTTGTACTAAAAATTTAATGATGAACTTTATGGTAATTGCTGTGTGGCGAAACCAATTACAACATGTTTGTAAAAAAAGTATTATATTATCTCCAGTTGGAACTGGTCGCAAAGGGCGTGACCCAGAGAAGAATGAAGGAAGTTGAAGTAGGCCTACGCCACAATGGTCTAAAAAGGCTGAAGAAGAAATAAATAAATATCTTGGGACAACTCACACACGCTATCTGATCCCAAGCTAAGCAGAGCTTGTGTTATGGTAACCAGACAACTGATATACATACTTATATAATTTATAAATACATACATAATATATATAAATCACACCCAGTCACAGAACAAACAATCATGCTCATCACACAAAGTTTGTCCTAGGTGGGAATCGAACCCACGACGCTCAGCTGTCAGGGCCACTAACCACTAGACCAACAGGCCCGTCGAATAGTAGTAGAAGAAAAGATAATATCTCATTATATGAAACATCTTGATTATGCTTGTTAAAATATTAAGCTGCAAAGAAAAAATGCCTGACAAGAAATAAAATACACGAAATAATTGCTAAATATCATCATTTATTTGAAGATTTTTGAATGTTGTAGGTATGCGTCACCATCTAGTAAATGTAGTCATAAGGAGTACCGCAACCGCACGCGCACTTGCCGGCGATAGACACGGCACCAGCAGCAGCCACAGGACCACCGAAGCTCACAGCGCCCATGATGGGGACCTGACCGGCGACGGCGGTAGTACCGGCGACTGGCAGCTCACCAGCGACCGCCACGTTGCCTTCACCAGCGCCGCCGTACGCGGCACCATAACCTGCAGCACCAGGGTAGGCGAGTCCGTCGTAAGCCAAACCATTCAATCCGAAGGGAGCAGCCAGACCAGGAGCAGCCAAACCGAAGGGAGAAGCCATGCCAGCCAATCCACAAGGAGCAGCTAAGGCAGGTGCGGCCAAGCCACAAGGAGCGGACAAACCATATGGACCGGCCAAGCCATAGGGACCAGCGAATGCAGCATCAGCAACCGCAGCGCGGCTGGTGCATGACTGTCCGAGTGCAGACTGGAAATGAATTAAATATAAAATGAGAACCAACGCTTTTATAGCAGATTCTAATGCGTTTCACCGTGTCAATTAAATAAAAAGTATTTTCATTTAGACAGAAGAGCACAAAGGCAGGGCTTCATTCATCAGAAATTGGTTCCAGCAGACCTGCGAGATTTTAGACAGTGTGTCACAAAATAAAACAGGAAAATGTTTAATTATCCTTATATACATAATTAAATTATTGAAATAGTAAATATATACAGTCATACAGTCTAGAGGAGAGGTAATGCTCATTGACTTGTACTTTGAAGATTTATGCAAAATGGAGTGAGTATAAAGGAGAGGAAATGTTCTTTAACTTGCTTTTTAAAAATAAATAAAGTTTTAGAGATTCGCTTATGTAAGGCGGGTGTGAGTTCCACAAACGTACTGCGTGAACAGAGAAGGAGTAGGAAAATAATACATTCTTATGGGAGCTTATCTAGAGCCCGCAAGAGTTATTTAGATGAACAATTACCATAATGGTGAGTGGATAAAAGAACAAAAAATTTATATTCTTACCTGGAGCAAGCATGCTTGGATGCAGAGAAGCACAACAGTGAAGGAAGACATGTTTGATGTTCGTTTGTGTTCAACGGGAAGCTGAAGACTGAATGACGAACTGGAACAGTCGAAATATTTTATATTCAGCCCTTCTTTGATAACAGTACGCAATTTCGAAATTTTTGAAAACGTGACTTCGATATCATAATACTAAAATATTTCTTTGTTGGTAAATAGAAGGCTTATCGTGCTTTTTCAAGTTATTAATTAATTATTTCACCTCCATTTCTCAGTATTTTTAGTAGAACTAGATAACACATTGGTATAAAGCCACCAACAGTTGCACTGAACATCATTCTTGTGTCAGCGCTCGCAACAAACTACAATGTCTGCCAAAGCTATCCTCGTCCTCTGCGCACAGGCGCTCCTGTTCAAGGTAAGAAATGAATTATATATCTAAAGTAATATCATGCTTAACGCATAGAAATTGTATTGTGCCTTTCAAACACATAATTATGTATAACTCATGGAATTCCTTTCGTCACAATTTCAGGCTGCCCTAGGAAGGTCATGCACCAGCCGCGCTGCGGTAGCTGAAATCTCTGGACTTGCTGCTCCTTGCGGCTTGACCGCTCCCGCCTTCGCCGCTCCTTGCGGCTTGGGTGCTCCTGCTTGGGCTGGTGCTGGCCTGGCTGGCAGAGGTCTGGCTTACGACGGAATTGTTGGTGGCTACGCAGGCCTGGGTTACGATGGAATCTACGCTCCCGCCTTGGAGTTCAGTCCCACCAGTGGCGGCGCTCTGCCTGTCTCCAGCGCCTCCGGTATCGCTCCCGTAGGTATCTCTGTGGCTTCCGACAACGTTTATGAGGGTATCCTGACTGTGGGCGGTGAGCTGCCGTTCGTGGGTACTGTTGGTGTAGAAGGTGTAGTACCGTCTGCCGGTGCTGGTGCCGTCAACCATGCCTGCGGTAATGGCAGGAACGCCATGATCAGTGAGACCGCTGCTTACGGTCCAGCTGGTGCGTATGCCCCTATGGGTGCCTACGGTCCCGCTGCTCTTGCTGCCCCTCTCGGTGCCTACGGTCCCGCTGCTCTTGCCGCTCCCGGCCTCGGTCTGCGTGGCGGTTGGGCTGGCAGAGGTTGTGGTTGTGCCATCTAAGAGCTTGATCAAACAAAAATGATGACAGATTTCAAGCTAATAAACCAATTTGCAATTTCATTTTCGTTATTTTATTACATGCCACAATAATCATTTGTGTTTTTCGACTTAAGAGAATTAAAAACATTAACGAGGAGATTCACGAGGAATTACATGTTCAAATCTAAATACGTGATCACATTGGGGCACGTATACTGGACACATAAAATTTTTAGCTTTAGACGGCGATGAATTTAAGAAGCGAGTCGTAGTTGTATAATAGTCTACTGGCAAAATAATTATTAAACTTAGTTAGCTTAGCTTCTCCGCTGCTTTGTTAACTAATTTGATATCAAAAACTATTTCATTTCATTTTTCCGTTTTACAAGATTCATTGTTAATAAGTTTCCAAGTCGCTTTGACTTTTTTATTCGATTTTTAATAGTATCGTTTAAACATTTAAATTAAATCAAATCAAAAATATTTATTTGCTAGAATTTGATTACATTTGGTGCTACAGTAAATTGGTTTCAGCATGAATCCTGCCATAATAGATTTTGCAATTACACGAAACTTTCAAAACAGTTTTGAATATTTTGTTAATTATAGAAATATTTTTAAGTCATGCATTTTAACTTACCTCCTGAACTTTTGCCGCCCAGAATATAATGCCTTAAAGAAAAATCAAAACAATCCATGGTACGCCGCTAGAAGTTCGGTTTTATTCGCGATTTTACCCAGCTTTCCATACACATTATCAATTTGATTCCTCCATGACTTAACATTGTGACAGTGTAGTCACAAGAAATTTTGTTGTACTTTTTCAGATATTTGTTCTCTTTGTAGTTTATATGGGAGCTTAGCGTATTTTGTCTTATAATAAAACTCATTACTTTAGTTTTGGCAAGTTTCATTTGTAGGTTATTAACTTTTAGCTAGTCAACAATTGTAACAACACTAGTATTTCTGTCTTCCTCGATATCTTTTTTACTATCAATGTCATATTATGTAAATGTGCTGTCGTCGGCAAATAAGGACATTCGGTGGCTAATTATTAAAAAGCAAGGGTCCTAACTCCAGGCCGTGTTGACGGCGCCAAAAAGAGATTTCAGCAGAGCAGAGGAGCCTGTCGGGGTTGCGGGTTGTTTGAAAAAGATATCGCGGCCCCAGAACATAAAGGGTAAAACATAGAACATGGGTTAGGTAGGTTTTAGTCAGTAAGTCTGCTTTTTTTTTGTTTTGCTGACTGATAGTAAGTATTCAATAGTATTGTTTAGTAGTGCCGTAGTTATTATATACATAGTTTTTTTTATATAGTAGTAAATAGTTGTTTTTTGAAACGTTTCCCCACACTAGGATTTCTCCTGTATCGTAGGTGAGTTTACAAACATTTAAGCTCACATACACAAACAGCCAGACCCGAAACAACTATCTGCAGGTCCTACAAATATTTGTTCCGTGCGGGGATCGAACCCGCGACACGCAGCGCAGCAGTCGATCGCTCAGCCACTGCACCAATCGTGTCATCAAATTGTTCTGTTATATTTTGTGGATAAGATATATTCATGTTTTTTATATTAATTGTATTTATATTTACTTTAGGATTGTTAGACTTCATACTTATTATTACCTTCCAAGTTGTTTTCGACGTAGTTTCACTTGCTGTTTTGAGTTTTTTGTGTTAATTTGATCACTTTTGATATCTTGAAAATGATTTAAAAGCAGTTTTTGTATCATTGTTTCGTGTTAGTCTATATTGGCACAATAAATTCAGCTCCTAGTTTATACTACACCGTGGCTGCAGAAATAAGCTCGATTTGATTCAAGTTAGAACTGATTGCTGCTTATTAGGTAAAACACGAATCTAAGTCTTCCAAAACAGACTGGGTCGCTTAAGGTTGGTATGCACTCAAAATGTACAGTATCAAGACCAACTCAGGACTTATTAGCAAATTGTATTAGAGATCCCAGACAAAATTTCTCTCAACGACGGCTTAAAGTGCGCTAAAGAATAACGAAAAGTCAAATAAGGTCTTGATGACTTTTGAAAGCATTGGTTAGTATAAACTTCGACTGTGTTTTACCAAATAAATCCTGCGGGCGAAGCCGCGAACGCCAACTAGTTTATTAAATTTTCGAAAAATCGTAGTTTTCGAAAAATGTTTACATCGGTGTCAATGAAGTATGAAGTAATAAAAGAATGAAATTAAATAGCAAATTGTTTTATTTACTTGACCTGGGTTATCATTTTTATTTGAACAAGTTCTTAGATGGCATAGCCACAACCTCTGCCGGCCCAACCACCACGCAGACCGAGGCCGGGAGCGGCAAGAGCAGCGGGGCCGTAGGCACCCATAGGGGCGTACGCACCAGCTGGACCGTAAGCAGCGGTCTCACTGATCATGGCGTTCCTGCCATTACCGCAGGCATGGTTGACGGCACCAGCACCGGCAGATGGCACCACTCCCTCCATAGCAACAGTACCCACGAACGGCAGCTCACCGCCCACAGTCAGGATACCTTCATAAACGTTGTCAGAAGCCACAGAGATACCGACGGGAGCGATACCGGAGGCGCTGGACACAGGCAGAGCGCCGCCACTGGTGGGACTGAACTCCAAGGCGGGAGCGTAGATTCCATCGTAACCCAGGCCTGCGTAGCCACCAACAATGCCGTCGTAAGCCAGACCTCTGCCGGCCAGACCAGCGCCAGAGTATGCGAGTCCATCGTAAGCCCAAGCAGGAGCACCCAAGCCGCAAGGAGCGGCTAAGGCGGGAGCGGCCAAGCCGCAGGAGCAGCAAGTCCAGAGATATCAGCTACCGCAGCGCGGCTGGTGCATGACCTTCCTAGGGCAGCCTGAAATTGTGACGAAAGGTCTATAAGTTATACATAATAATGTGTTTGAAAGACACAATACAATTTCTATGCGTTAAGCATGATATTACTTTAGATATATAATTCACTTCTTACCTTGAACAGGAGCGCCTGAGCGCAGAGGACGAGGATAGCTTTGGCAGACATTGTAGTTTGTTTCGAGCGCTGACACAAGAATGATGTTCAGTGCAACTGTTGAAGGTTTTATACCAATGTGTTGTCTAGTTCTACGAAAAATACTAAGAAATAAGTACCGAGGTGAAATAATTAATTAATAACTTGAAAAAGCACGATAAGCCTTCTATTTACCAACAAAGAAATATTTTTAGTATTATGATATCGAAGTCACGTTTCAAAAATTTCGAAAGTGCGTACTGTTATCAAAAAGGGGCTGAATATAAAATATGTCGACTGTTCCAGTTCATCATTCAGTCTTCAGCTTCTCGTTGAACACAAACGAACATCAAACATGTCTTCCTTCACTGTTGTGTTCCTCTGCATCCAAGCTTGCTTGCTCCAGGTAAGAATACTGATTCTTTTGTTTTGTGTTCTTTAAACCTCAAAATTTTGGTAATTGTTTTTTTAATACTTTTCCTCGAAAACTGACTCTAATTTCACTACGATTAGGTTCAACATGGAATGTATTTCACACACTTTTTTTTTCTTATTTAGTAAAACAAGTGCTTTCATGTTTTCTGTATCATCACGGATAATCATAAACAACTGATCTAATCCCTTAATGCCAGTAATATTTTTTTTTAGATCATGTTTGGTTTTAAGGCCTTCATATTTATTTTAATAAAAAAAAATGTATTTATCAATAGAATATTACAAATAAAGAAAATTTTAATTTTTTATATTAGGCTGTTTAGCAATGTCAAGTCTTTGTTTCTTCTTCAGTATAATTAGTATGAAAAGACAAAGCGCCGGGAAAAAACAAATTAAATCGTAATTAATGACAAAAACACTTTAGAAAAACGCCGTTTAATTCACGTGAGATTTTCATACTCCATGACGACTTAAAGCAGAACTTATTCCACTGAGGGAAAGAGACAGAGCTATGCAGGGTGTCTAGCGCCATCTCTTTCTCACACAGGAATAAGAACTGCTATATTTAGATGTCATGGTAGCCCTTCTGTTCGCGGCTCTATAATGCTCTCGCCTGGCGGCTCGTGCGTTAAATCCGCTTCGTCTGCAATGACAAAGTTTCTTTACATAAATCAAAATGTACTAGGTATATCTAAATAATACCATTGCGGGCTTTAGTTGAGAAAACTTTTTTAAAGTGCATTAGAATCTACTACAAAAGCGTTGATTCTCATTTGATGTTTATTAAATTTCCAGTCTGCACTCGGACAGTCATGCACCAGCCGCGCTGCGGTTGCTGATGCTCCATTCGCTGGTCCCTATGGCTTGGCCGGTCCATATGGTTTGGCCGCTCCTTGTGGCTTGGCCGCACCTGCCTTAGCTGCTCCTTGTGGAATGGCTGGCTTGGCTTCTCCCTTCGGTTTAGCTGCTCCTGGTCTGGCTGCTCCCTTCGGATTGAATGGTTTGGCTTACGACGGACTCGCCTACCCTGGTGCTGCAGGTTATGGTGCCGCGTACGGCGGCGCTGGTGAAGGCAACGTGGCGGTCGCTGGTGAGCTGCCAGTCGCCGGTACTACCGCCGTCGCCGGTCAGGTCCCCATCATGGGCGCTGTGAGCTTCGGTGGTCCTGTGGCTGCTGCTGGTGCCGTGTCTATCGCCGGCAAGTGCGCGTGCGGCTGCGGTACTCCCTACGACTACCTGTACTAGATCATGACTTTCATAATATTTAAAAACTGAAAATAAATGATAATATTCCGCAATTATTTCCTTTGTTTTATTTTGCCGCTTAGGTAGTGGTGTTTCATGAGTGTTTTATAAATATTTAGTACGAGAATGGATAACCTCTCACGAAAAATGATCATTAGCACCTTGAGTGAATGAGTTAAGTAAGGGTAGAACTATGAAAAAAAGTTGGAGACGTAACCAACTACGCGAGCGCAGCGAGAGCTACCACGGCGGCAACAAACGCTACACCTAAGTTAGCAGTGTAAAGCGGTAGGCTTAAGTAAAGCTAGATTAGCCTGAGATCTTGCTTGACGTTAGCTGCATATTATACCTGTATTAATCAATAGCCAGCGGACCAGAGGGCTGGCCTGTTTTTGCACAAAAAATAAGCATTGCCATCCAACGCGGTAATGCTGCCAGCCTTCTAGGCACTTTACCTGTTGACGGCGGTACGGACGAATTTTTTGACGCCCTGTAATTTTCCATTTTTTACTTGTATATATTTTTATTATTAGTTTGTGTATATTTATAGGTTGTATATATTTAGTAATTAATTTAATTATAATATAAACAAGGTGGTGTTTGAGATAAAGCTAAAAGAATCACGTTTCTAAGAGTCATCAAAATCTTTGCACACGGCACAACTTAAATCCTTACTAATATTATAAAAGCGAAAGTGAGTTTGTTTGTTACGTCTTTACGCCCTAATGACTAAGCCGATTTTAATGAATTTTTATATAGAGGTACTTAGTTGAGACTCTGGATACGAAAATAGGCTTATGTTTTTTAAAGTGTGAAATGTGGGAGAAAGTGGGAAGAAAAGGGAAAACTTAGCTTTGCTATTACAAATCAATAAGGCGCTAGGGCAAAAACTACAGGTAGCAGGTACCTGCAAATCAGGAAAGAGGAACTGTGTTACCCCGAATTTAACGCGAGCGAAGCCGCGGGCAAAAGCTAGTAACCTGTGAAGCTTAAAAAGATTTTGACTAATAAACTACATGTTTATTATGATGTAACTATTGATTGATATGGGTTTTATGCTTTACCAATCTAATATATAAAATTCCCGTGTCACAGTTTTCGTTCCCATACTCCTCCGAAACGGCTGGACCGATTTAAACGAAATTTTGTGTACATATCGGGTAGGTCTGAGAATCGGCCAACATCTATTTTTCATAGCTCGCTGGCCCGCTGGGCACAGCTAGTATTTTATAAAATGGCCTGTTCTTAAATACAGGCGAAGGCACGAGACATAACGCCTTTGCCCAGCGGTGGGACAGTGGGAGGCAGACATTATTATTATTATTAAAATATAATGGCGGAAGTTGGTCGCAGGACACGAGTTCGTCGTTTTGTCGGGTTGTTCGAAAGAGATACCGCGGCCCCGGAACGTAAAGGGCAAAAGAAGAAACATGGATGGGTTTTAGTCAATACTAGTCTGACACTCCCCTCCGCTCCGCCCAGAGCGGGGGAAGTAATTTGATGATATCCCACCACAAAAAAAGGTTCGTTTCCCGGGACGGGCAAAAAGGTGTTTTTCCATTAAGAATTTCCAGTACAAACCAAAGTTTGTAATTTGGCGGTATAAATATCTTGGGACAACTCACATACGGCTCTCTGATCCCAAGCTAAGCAGAGCTTGTGTTATGGTAACCAGACAACTGATATACATACTTATATAATTTATAAACACATAAATATTATAGATAAATCACACCCAGACACAGAACAAACAATCATGTTCATCACACAAAGTTTGTCCTGGGTGGGAATCCAACCCACGACCTCCGGCTCAGCAGTTAGGGCCACTAACCACTAGACCAACAGGCCCGTCAAATGGTAAGATACCCCCGTGTCTCGGAAAGCACGTTAAGCCATTGGTCCTGCCCCTGATCTCTCTCCAGTCATGTCGGATTGCCGTTCCATCGGACTATGAGAGTGAGGGAACAGAGAGTACATCTGTGCCTGCGCACCCGCTTGTGCACTGTTAAAAAACTGTTGCAAATGGCTAATCTCTATTGAGATTTTACGCCGTAGCTGCAAATAGCAAGGAGGACCATATTACCAAAATATAAGATACTGGCTTTTGCCCGCGGCCTTGCTCGCGTTAAATTCGGGGTAACACAGTACCCCTTGCGCTTTGTTCATTTGCGATAGCTACGTTAAGTTTTTTCTCTTCTTCCCTCTTTCTCACTCATATCCCACTTTTTCTTAAAAAAAAAATATAAACCTATGTCCGTCTCCTGGTTCCAAACTATCTCTATACCAAAATTCATCAAAAGAGGTAACAAACAAACAAACTCACTTTCGCTTTTATAATTTTAGTAAGGATTAAAGTCGTGTCGAAGATTGTAACGATTGCAGGGTAGCTACCGCCGTATCTGCCGTATCAATTATACGCCTACCCCCTCACTATTGTCCATAGAAGCAGAAAATTTAGAAAAACTAAAATCATCATCAGCCAATTCAGCTATAAATGTTTTAATAAATCAGTTTGCCGAAAAGAGGCAAGGAGAGAGATTATTTAAAACTTGATTTTTATTTGTAAAATAGTTAAATTGTTATGATAAATAAATATTTCTTTTCTCAATATTTTTTTTCTTTTGTGAATAATCTTTACCCCCATATAAGAGCCTCCAAACATTTTTTTTTTACGGGGCCCCGAAAAGGCACGCTACGCCACTGAACGATTGTAATCTTAAAAAGGTCTTGTATTTCTGGCGGCAAATGAATCATACAGGCTTAATGCGTGGCAACGTTTTTAAAACTTAAATAACTTGGCAGAAATTGGGCAAGCCCAAAATGTCAACTCCTTTTAAAAAGCGATCGACCATTATCTCATGCCAAAACTAGTTTTTCTTAGGCCTACCGAATTACAAGGCGACGAGCTTAGATGGACATATTTACAGACAAGAAGGAATGTAAACAAAATATTTGAATTTGAATAATATCATCGTTTATTTAATAATTTTAGAATTTTGTATGCGACATCATCTAGTACAGGTAGTCGTAAGGAGTACCGCAGCCGCACGCGCACTTGCCGGCGATAGACACGGAACCAGCAGCAGCCACAGGACCACCGAAGCTCACAGCGCCCATGATGGGAACCTGACCGGCGACGGCGGTAGTACCGGCGACTGGCAGCTCACCAGCGACCGCCACGTTGCCTTCACCAGCGCCTCCGTACGCGGCACCATAACCTGCAGCACCAGGGTAGGTGAGTCCGTCGTAAGCCAAACCATTCAATCCGAAGGGAGCAGCCAGACCAGGAGCAGCTAAACCGAAGGGAGATGCCAAGCCAGCCAATCCACAAGGAGCAGCTAAGGCAGGTGCCGCCAAGCCACAAGGAGCGGCCAAACCATAAGGACTGGCCAAGCCGTAGGGACCAGCGAATGGAGCATCAGCAACCGCAGTGCGGCTGGTGCAGGACTGTCCGAGTGCAGACTGAAAATGAAATTAACATCAAATGATAAACATACTATTAAAAAAAAAATCGTAGGAAATCGAAGTAAAGGTTAAGGAAAGTTATTTATTTAGTCAAAGTCTAAAATAACGTCTTTTTGACTAAACACAAAACAGCATTCTTACCTGGAGCAAGCAAGCTTGGATGCAGAGGACCACAACAGTGAAGGGAGACATGTTTGATGTTCGTTTGTGTTCAACGAGAAGCTGAAGACTGAATGATGAACTGGAATATTGGTCCCATTTTATACCAAGCTTTAATTGATAACAGTAATTAGATATTTCATTTTCATAACTATTGAAAACGTGTCTTTAATGTCACAATACGAAAAGTGTTTCTTTGTTGGTAAATAGTACGTGGTTATCGTGTTTTCACAAGCTATTAATTAATTGTTTTCACCTACTTAGCCCTTAGTATTTTTCGTAGAACTAGATAACACATTTGGGTATAAAACCTTCAACAGTTTCACTGAACATCATTCTTGTGTCAGCGCTCGAAACAAACTACAATGTCTGCCAAAGCTATCCTCGTCCTCTGCGCTCAGGCGCTCCTGTTCAAGGTAAGAAGTCAATTATTTGTTTGTAGTCATTATCAATTTTTAAAATATTTTTTATATTTAAATACATTAAAAGTGGTGAAGTAGGAGTAACTCATAGAATACTTTTTTGTTCCGATTACAGTCCGCGCTTGGACAAGTATGCACCAGCCGCGCTGCGGTAGCTGATATCTCTGGACTTGCTGCTCCCTGCGGCTTGGCCGCTCCCGCCTTCGCCGCCCCTTGCGGCTTGGGTGCTCCTGCTTGGGCATACGATGGACTCGCATACTCTGGCGCTGGCCTGGCCGGCAGAGGTCTGGCTTACGACGGAATTGTTGGTGGCTACGCAGGCCTGGGTTACGATGGAATCTACGCCCCCGCCTTGGAGTTCAGTCCCACCAGTGGCGGCGCTCTGCCTGTCTCCAGCGCCTCCGCCATCGCTCCCGTCGGTATCTCCGTAGTGTCTGACAACGTTTATGAGGGTGGTCTGGCTGTGGTTGGTGAGCTGCCGTTCGTGGGTACTGTCGCTATGGAGGGAGTGGTGCCATCTGCCGGTGCTGGTGCCGTCAACCACGCCTGCGGCAATGGCAGGAACGCCATGATCAGTGAGACCGCTGCTTACGGTCCAGCTGGTGCGTACGCCCCTATGGGTGCCTACGGTCCCGCTGCTCTTGCTGCCCCTCTCGGTGCCTACGGTCCCGCTGCCCTTGCTGCTCCTGGTCTTGGCCTGCGTGGTGGTTGGGCTGGCAGAGGTTGTGGTTGTGCCATCTAAGAAACTATTTAAACAAAACTGATTACAGACTTCAAGATAATAAACAAAAGTGCAATAATTTTCTTCTTTTATTACTAGTTCTTCCATACTTAAAAAGTATTATCACTGATAACAATAAACAACTGCTCAATCAAATCCCTAAAGTCGGCGGAATTATTTTTTAGAGCAAGGTGTTGTTTGTTTTTAAGACCTTCATTTGTATTTTAATTATAAAATGTTTTTATCAGCAGAATATCACAGAAAAACATGATCATTGAAAAACAATTTTTCTTATAACAGCAAATTGACATTTACTTGAGTTCTAAGTTCAAAAGTTATTAGGATTTCTTATTTCTTAATAATATGCTGTTTGGCGATATCATACTTTTGTTTCTCCGTCAGTATGAGAAAACAAAGCTCGGGGACATATCAAATTAAATCATAATTATTGATTAATGACAAAAGTTTTTATTCGATAATTTGATTTCTCCGAAGTGTATTGAAAAGCGTCGTTTCACCTCAAATTTACGTCTGAGTGTGTCACTGTGTGTGCGCGTAGGTTAAGGCGCGGCTACAAGCTAATCTTTAGGTATTTGCGGAAGTGAGGCTAGCTGCATACTGGGCATGGTCTGACACAAGTACACGACAGTATTGCATCGAAAGAATAGAAATAAGGTCGAAAATATTTCGGTGTTTGATTTTATTTGAATATCGTGTCTGCCAATATGTATATCATTTTGCAGTTTTTATTGAATATAAAAAAATACAGCTCCGTGTTTGAAATTCTTTAAATATATCTTTAATTTATACAATTTCCTTTGTTATAGATATAAAAAATATGATGGTTGTCGCTGAAAAAGTTGTGAATTTCGAGACGAAATTTTTTTTTCTTGGTCTTTTTAAACTATTTTTTTCGTAGTACTAGATCACTTTTTTAAACTGATTTTGTTTAAGTCTTTACTTAATGTACACGGTATTTTTTTTTTGGCTAGTGGCTTACATACAGATACGGCTAACTTTGCGACGAAAATCTAGACGTTTTACGAAGTGTTTGCTTTGTATAGCGCCTTAAGTAGGAAATAGTAATGAACGTGTCAACAATATCTATAAAAAATAAACGTTTTTAATACAGTTAGGCTTATCAATCATGCTTACACAAGCTATTATATAATTATACTTACCTATTTATTGATTTCGTTAGAATTTTATAGCTGCTATTGCTGTTTAGTTTTAACAAACATAACGTTCTATCTTTTTTGTAACTCTGTTTGTAAAACATGAGAGAACACTGGTGCCTATAATCAAGTTTCATCTTACTTTGGGTACCAGAGGTTATTATACTACTTTCTTTTTCGGGTGGGAAACTTCCAGTGACTTCCCTCGCTCTGGGCGGAGCGTGGGGGCAGCATGCATGTCAGACTTGTACTGACTAAAACCGTTCCGAGGCCGCGGTATCTCTTTCGAACAACCCGCAACCCCGGCAGGCGGAGACTCTGGCAAGCCCCTCTGCTTTGCTGACTCTCTTTGAGGCGCGCGTGAAACACGAACGCGCCGTCGATACGGCCTGTCCTCAATAGACGGTCGGTCGGTGAGCTACCCATTGCTCACCGTCCACAGGCCCTCTTCTACGGTGGCCGGGAGTCGTCTCGCGGCGCCCGGCGCCCTGGGCGTCTCCCGCGGCGTCTGGGTTGGCCTGATGTTCCCTCCCTCAAACGCCCGGCCTCCTCCTTTGCTAGCATTACTGCTTCGCAGAAGGAGGTGACCGCTTCCCATTCCCTATCGCTCCGGACCATAGCCTGAACCAGGGCCAGACGCAAGAGATCGCCGCCGCCGATCGCCTCCACGAGGGCACGGCGGTGCTCCGCCCAAGCTGGGCAGATCGCCACTGTGTGCTCCACCGTGTCCTCCGGTTATTATACTACTATCCTATCAAATTGAGATACGAAAATATTTAGAGATTGTGTTAGTTTGGAAATGGGCCCACTTCTCAACCAGTTTCTTTAGTGGTCAGTTCTATAATAGGTACTTTTGTACAAACCATTTCGCTTATATTATCGATATGTAAAAGATTCAAAACTGTTACTTATTAAAACTTTTTTGTTGAATTCTTTGTACAAGTTTCTTTCTGGCAATTTTTTTGAGTCCTGGGAACACTGGTCAGTTTCCCTCACTCGTCAGTGTTGGTTTTAAAAATCACTTCATCTGGGGCCTAAATCTGCTATTACAATAGTGTCAGAAAGGTCGATCACTGATCGTTTAATGGTTGATTTTGACAAGTTTAGTATGTAGTAGATTACCAATATTATCATCATATTTCTATTATATATCATAATTCTTTAAAATGCACTGTAACGTCGATCTGGGTATGTTTAAAGCGCAATACACACTGAGCCCACCGGGCCTCGGCGGCCACTACGGCACACTAGGAATTTCTTCTGTATCGTGGGTGCGTTTACAAACATTTAAATTCACATACACAATCAGCCAGACCCGAAATAACTATTTGTAGGCCATACAAATGTTTGTTCCGTGCGGAAATCGAACCCGCGACACGCAGCGCACCAGCCGATCGCTCAGCCACTACGCCAACCGTGCCGTCATTGTCATTAGTGCTTCCCCCGCACCCCACGCGCTTTTCCTGCGCGCAATGAATTTAATTTGAAATTTAAATTTCAAAAGACTTATAGGACACACTGCATATTCTAGCAGTTCCGTCTATAAAGACAAGTCAACTAGGAAACTGTGACTGGGTGGGCGGTCTTTTCGCAAGGTCGAGTTAAGTGGCGTGTGAGAGAAGAAGCATTGCAGCCATGGAGTTTCTTGCCCATTCTTCTCCATAGAGATCTACGCTTTGGAATGGGCAACTACAGTACTTTCACAAGTTATTATGTCTTGTGACTGGGACTGTAGCAGCATCATTTTTTTTGTTCTTGTTTTTATGACATTCAAAAGTGCCTGTAATGGTCTAATTGAAATAAATGATTTGAGTTTGAGTTTGAGTTTGAGTTAAGCTTAAATACTAGAGGACTGCAGCAGGCTGATGATGACTTACAAACATTAAAAGCATGACTAAAAGTATAGTTCATTGTTTCGTTCATTCAGAACGTAACAATGAACTATATTAGTTTATGCATAAAGTAGTTGTTATTTAGAAAACGCTGACAACGAAGTTCAAATCAATACTTTTTCCCTGACTGGCAGTATTCCTTGGTCGTGCGATCATGCTTGCTTATCGCGATATTTCTATGAATGCATCCATTCTATTAAATTTTATTAATTTATTCGATGTAAATTCTGTGTGGCGAAATACATTTAATAAATCTAAGAAAGATGTTATCTAATTCTTTAAAAAGTATAATAAAAAAAAACTTAAATAATTTCTGAAATTCATCATTTATTTAAAGAATTTTGAACGTTGTTGGTTAAATTTATGCGTCATCTAATACAGGTAATCGTAGGGAGTACCACAGCCGCACGCGCACTTGCCAGCGATAGACACGGCACCAGCAGCAGCCACAGGACCACCGAAGCTCACAGCGCCCATGATGGGGACCTGACCGGCGACGGCGGTAGTACCGGCGACTGGCAGCTCACCAGCGACCGCCACGTTGCCTTCACCAGCGCCGCCGTACGCAGCACCACAACCTGCAGCACCAGGGTACGCGAGTCCGTCGTAAGCCAAACCATTCAATCCGAAGGGGGCAGCCAGACCAGGAGCAGTTAAACCGAAGGGAGAAGCCAAGCCAGCCAATCCACAAGGAGCAGGTAAGGCAGGTGCAGCCAAGCCACAAGGAGCGGCCAAACCATATGGACCAGCCAACCCATAGGGACCAGCGAATGCAGCATCAGCAACCGCAGCGCGGCTGGTGCATGACTGTCCGAGTGCGGACTGAAAATGAAGTAAACAACAAATGAAAACCTTTTCGTAGTAAATTGACGTAAAAAGTTATCGTAAGAGAAGTTATTTAGATAAACAAAGGCTAAATTAACGACTTTTTAACAACAGAAAAAAACAGTATTCTTACCTGGAGCAAGCAAGCTTGGATGCAGAGGACCACAACAGTGAAGGGCGACATGTTTGATGTTCGTTTGTGTTCAACGAAAGCTGAAGACTGAGTGATGACCTGAAATTGTAGTCACAATTTATACTTGACCCTATGTTGATTTTAGCAGGGTTTCAACATTTTGGAAAACGTGTAAACGTGATGATAATATGTTTTAAATAAAGCTAAGCGTTACTTTGTTAGTAAATGGTAGGCTTATCGGGCTTGCACAAGCTATTAATTAATTATATTTACCTACATATTAATTTAATTAAAACTTGATAACAAAATAGAGTATAAAACCAGCAACATTTACACTAAACATCATTCTTGTGTCAGCGCTCGAAACAAACTACAATGTCTGCCAAAGCTATCCTCGTCCTCTGCGCTCAGGCGCTTCTGTTCAAGGTAAAAAAACGTATTAATTTATTTTTATTTGAGCTGTTATGTATAATGAAACATTGATACTTATTTGACCCGTTCTGTACTTTCAGTCCGCACTCGGACAAGTATGCACCAGCCGCGCTGCGGTAGCTGATATCTCTGGACTTGCTGCTCCCTGCGGCTTGGCCGTTCCCGCCTTCGCCGCCCCTTGCGGCTTGGGTGCTCCTGCTTGGGCATACGATGGACTAGCATACTCTGGCGCTGGCTTGGCCGGTAGAGGTCTGGCTTACGACGGAATTGTTGGTGGCTACGCAGGCCTGGGTTACGATGGAATCTACGCCCCTGCCCTGGAGTTCAGTCCCACCAGTGGCGGCGCTCTGCCTGTCTCCAGCGCCTCCGCTATCGCTCCCGTCGGTATCTCCGTAGTGTCTGACAACGTTTATGAAGGTGGTCTGGCTGTGGTAGGTGAGCTGCCATTCGTGGGTACTGTCGCTATGGAAGGAGTGGTGCCTTCTGCCGGTGCTGGTGCCGTCAACCACGCCTGCGGTAATGGCCGGAACGCCATGATCAGTGAGACCGCTGCTTACGGTCCAGCTGGTGCGTATGCCCCTATGGGTGCCTACGGTCCCGCTGCTATTGCTGCCCCTCTCGGTGCCTACGGTCCCGCTGCTCTTACCGCTCCCGGCCTCGGTCTGCGTGGTGGTTGGGCTGGCAGAGGTTGTGGTTGTGCCATCTAAGAAATTGTTGAAACAAAATTGATTATGGATTTCAAGATAATAAACCAAAGTGCAATTTATTTTTGTTTTTTTTTTATTATTATTACTACTTCTTCCATTCCAATTTTATTAATTAAAATTTGTTTTTTTAAAGAAACAAATTATAATTTTTCACCAATAATAAATAATATAGGTAAATGATATTTGGATTCTTACTGAACTAAGTATAAACTGGTTTCTCAGGAAAGTCACTCAAACGCATAATATACACACGAGCATTCACTCATACGCACACTATTCTACTCCACAAATATAATTACTTTTCGTTTTGTTTTAGCTCATTTGTCCGCTTACTGGTAAAGCAGTCAGCGAATTATAAAATGACATATTTGTAACCAAATACATTTTAAGAATCATCCACTAAAGGGTCGGTCCCAGCATCTTCAACACAAGTTGTCTTCGCAACTTAATAAGGGTGCTGTTGTTGCCACACTATTGTATAATTTTATTTAACTTGCATGTACAGACGCCTGCACATTCAGCAACTACAATCTGTCAGATTTCTTTGATAGATTCTCGACATTATTCCTAAAGTATTAGGTTCAAAGTTCATTGGGAAAAATTGACAGTTTCGGGTAGCTTGACCTGCAGGCGTCTGTACTACCATGTATTTATTGGAATTAGTAAAATTAAGTAGTAACTTATTGGACCGTTTTTTTCCCTATATTTTTTTCCGGATTTGAAGACTCGGTCCTGCTTCTCTCATGAATTATTAATCTAAATCTTCAAAGAAATACTTTTATTGTTTCTATATTCTTTAAAACACTGTTAATACTTGCAAAATACCCCCTAGCGTTTGATAGTTTATTATCAGTTTATTTTATTTTATTACTTTTAAGAAAACTTACAGCTAATACAGTTAAATAGTCAGATACAATATGAAAACGAAGGCCAATTACAAGTTTCCACTTTAAAAATATATGTATAAAATTAACAAAAGGCATAACCAGCGTGACAGTTAATAATATCTGAACAGAATAGAAAACAAACAAAAACACATTTCAGAATAAAGTTAATCTTGAAAGAAAAAGTTATTCAACATTTTTTTTAATTTTTGGACACTATTTGTAAAGAAATCTAGGTCAACATCACGGCAAACGATATTAAATATTCGACATAGTCTTAAAATAAAAGAATTATTCCTGTAGACAGTTTTAACAATAGGTACATGAAGGAGACGAGGTCTCCTAAGAAACACAGAAGGTACACGAAGTCCAATCTTGGCCACCAGCTCAGGGACGTCAATAGAACCGTTCATTACATTATAAAGGAAAGCAAGATCTGCAATTTTTCTTCGCTCATGTAAAGGAAGAATATGAAATTTCTTACACCGTCTAGTATAGTTAGGAAGATAAAAATTAGAACGATATTGAATATACCTAAAAAATCTCTTTTGTATACTTTCAGGGCGATTATTGTATACATATTTATTGTAATTTGGATTCCAAATTTGAGAAGCATATTCGAGATGGCCACGGACAATAGCACAATAAAGTATTTTGATGGTTTTAACATGTTTAAACTTTGAGGAGACCCTAAAAATAAAGCCCAGTGCTTTAGAAGCCTTGTTGACTACATTTTCAATGTGCGAATCAAACAAAAGCTTTCAGTCAAAAGTTACCCCAAGATCGTTGATGACATTGACTCTGGCAATTGAGGTATTTGCGAATTTATAGTTATAGATAATAGGGTTTGGCTTACGGGTATAAGTACACACATCATAATCTGCCTAGCCTTTTCCCAACTATGTTGGGGTCGGCTTCCAAACTAACCGGATGCAGCTGAATATCAGTATTTTACATGGAGCGACTGCCTATCTGACCTCCACAAGCCAGTTAGTACTGAGTAATACGATACCCCTTGGTAAGACTGGTTGTCAGACTTTCGGGACACTGACTACCTGTAACGACTGTCAAAAATCTACAAATGACAGCCGGGACCAACGGCTTAACGTGCTTTCCGAGGCACGGAGGAAACTCGGTATGTAACGGGTGGTCACCCATCCACAGACCAACCTAGGCAAGCGCGGCTTAACCTAAAGATCGACCCGAGCGGCTGCTATTATTTAGCCACGAGCTCCTCGTACACACATAACATTTGGAAATATTTAACTCTAGCCTATTTATAAAGCAGTAATTATGGAAACGTGTGTGCATCCTCAATCCTGCAATCCTGTTTGCTCGTGATGTTAGATAGATAGATAGATAAATCATTTATTTGATGCAAGAAAAGACACAATACAAGAATTAAAATAAAAAAAACATCACACAGAAAAAAAAAACGGAACACGTTAAAAAAAAATGTAAGGTACACTGAGTTAAATCGACACATAGGCATTTAGACACATCACATATATTTATTGAGGTCGCCCACTAATGGGCGGTGTGTGTCTCAAAATTGCACCAAAAAGGAATCCAGCTCAGCATAAAGACCTGGCTTTAGGATTACCTGACACTGGTATTCTGCTGAATCCTGCTAGTGACACACGGATGTCGAGGTAATGTGCGTCGAATATGTTGACAAAATTGTGGTATCTCTCTTCCACAAAAGCCAATAATGATGAGTTGAAGTTGAAGTTCATCTAACAAACAACATCTGTCATCTGTCATTCTATATTTGATTTTTTCGGATGTTTTTACGCGCATTTCGTCTTTGATTGACACCTGACTTACAAAATTATTTTGATTAGGTACCTATTGAAAGGGCATAGGTACCTTTTCACGAAGCTGTTCTTCTATAAGTCTAGTCAACATGTTCAAAAACGTGTTAAAAATAGAAATAAAGCTCCTAAAAATATGTGCAATAGCTCATTCAATTCCAAATGACGTCTAGAATTTTTAAGGGTATACTAGCACATAAAAAATTGCGATAGTTATTAACAAAATAAGATAAATAAAAAAAGATATTTAGTTTCTCGATACCTCTTCGCGTTGCCGAGATAAAAGGACTTGACAGACAGACAGATGGGCTACAAAGTGATCCTATAAGGGTCATCCGTTTTTTTTGTTAAGGTACGAAACCCTTAGACTAAAAAATATGTGTTATAAAGGACGTAACAGTGTTAATCTGTGATTAAGTTTTTGTTTAGAAAAGGCTACGATTTAATGCAGCAGTTCTATATAGAAGTTTTGGTCAGTTAAAAATGACAACATTCGTATTTAGAAGTAAATTAAATAGAAATGTGTGGCAAAAAAAAGGTATGGATGGAAAAACAATACCTACCCAAAGTCATGAAAACATGACTGTTGATATCACTCTATTTTTTTTTTAATTGTGACCATAGTTTCCAAACTTACCCATTATCTATGCCCATTATCTTACGGGACGATTATACAGATAGATGGCAGTGTAGCAAAATCCGTTTAATAAATCTAAGAAAGTTTTATCTGACTCTATAAAACATATTGGTAACTGCTGATTTGAAGTCAAAATCTGCATGACATAAAAAACAAAATTATTGCTGAATATCATCATTTATTTGAAGGTTGTAGGTATGCGTCACCATCTAGCATATGTAGTCATAAGGAGTACCGCAACCGCATGCGCACTTGCCGGCGATAGACACGGCACCAGCAGCAGCCACAGGACCACCGAAGCTCACAGCGCCCATGATGGGGACCTGACCGGCGACGGCGGTAGTACCGGCGACTGGCAGCTCACCAGCGACAGCCACGTTGCCTTCACCAGCGCCGCCGTACGCGGCACCATAACCTGCAGCACCAGGGTAGGCGAGTCCGTCGTAAGCCAAACCATTCAATCCGAAGGGGGTAGCCAGACCAGGAGCAGTTAAACCGAAAGGAGCGGCCAATCCACCCAGTCCACAAGGAGCAGCTAAAGCAGGTGCGGCCAAGCCACAAGGAGCGGCCAAACCATATGGACCAGCCAAGCCATAGGGACCAGCGAATGCAGCATCAGCAACCGCAGCGCGGCTGGTGCAGGACTGTCCGAGTGCAGACTGAAAGAAGAGTAAACATCAAATGAGAATCAATTCTGCTATAGTATATGCTGATACACTTGATAAAGTTAATTGATTAAGCAGATTTTAGTACGAATAACTCACACTAGAATTATTCAGATACACATTTAACCGGAATGGTCAGTGTTAAGCAAAACACAGAAATCTTAAAACATAATTCTTACCTGGAGCAAGCAAGCTTGGATGCAGAGGACCACAACAGTGAAGGGAGACATGTTTGATGTTCGTTTGTGTTCAACAGGAAGCTGAAGACTGAATGATGAACTGGAACAGTTGACACATTTTATACAGTTCCTTCTTGATAACAGTTATTAGAAATTTCGGTTTCATAACTATTGAAAACGTGACTTAAATGACACCATAAAAATGTTTCTTTGTTGGTAAATAATGTTAATTGTTTTCACCTACTGAGTATTATTAGTGGAATTTGATAACTAAACGGGGTATAAAACCATCAACAGTTGTACTGAACATCATTCTTGTGTCAGCGCTCGAAACAAACTACAATGTCTGCCAAAGCTATCCTCGTCCTCTGCGCCCAGGCGCTCCTGTTCAAGGTAAGAAAACGTACTAATTTATTTTCATTTGAGCTTTAATGTATTCTGAAAAATTGATACTTATTTAAACCTCGTTGTTCTTTCAGTCCGCATTCGGACAAGTATGCACCAGCCGCGCTGCGGTAGCTGATATCTCTGGACTTGCTGCTCCCTGTGGCTTCGCCGCTCCCGCCTTAGCCACCCCTTGCGGCATGGGTGCTCCTGCTTGGGCATACGATGGACTCGCTTACCCTGGCGCTGGCCTGGCCGGCAGAGGTCTGGCTTACGACGGAATTGTTGGTGGCTACGCAGGCCTGGGTTACGATGGAA
The DNA here is from genome assembly GCA_958449745.1 of Ochropleura leucogaster. Classification (NCBI taxonomy): domain Eukaryota; kingdom Metazoa; phylum Arthropoda; class Insecta; order Lepidoptera; family Noctuidae; genus Ochropleura; species Ochropleura leucogaster. The sequence goes on from OY288227.1 coordinate 2,949,144, forward strand.
TCTACGCCCCCGCCTTGGAGTTCAGTCCCACCAGTGGCGGCGCTCTGCCTGTCTCCAGCGCCTCCGCCATCGCTCCCGTCGGTATCTCCGTAGTGTCTGATAACGTTTATGAAGGTGGTCTGACTGTGGGCGGTGAGCTGCCGTTCGTGGGTACTGTCGCTATGGAAGGTGTGGTGCCTTCTGCCGGTGCCGGTGCCGTCAACCATGCCTGCGGTAATGGCAGGAACGCCATGATCAGTGAGACCGCTGCTTACGGTCCAGCTGGTGCGTATGCCCCTATAGGTGCCTACGGTCCCGCTGCTCTTGCTGCCCCTCTCGGTGCCTACGGTCCCGCTGCTCTTGCTGCTCCTGGCCTCGGTCTGCGTGGTGGTTACGCTGGCAGAGGATGTGGATGTGCCTTCTAAGAAATTGTTAATAAAAAAACAAATATAATAAACTAACTTGCAATTATTTTAGTACTTTTATTTGTTAATAGTTTAATGAAATCTTTACCGCACGAGGTTTAAGATAATAACTTGCTAGATGAGGTCAAGTTCGTTCATGACGTTATGTTTCGTAATTCTATTTTCTACAGAAACTCCATAAATAAAGGATGTTAAAGCAACTCCAAAGGCATTGTCAGTTCCCATCATCGCATTTTGTTCTACAGTACGGCCAACGAGAAGCGATACGAAAGGACATTAACCTAAAGAACAACTGTGGCGTTGACAATCTAATATTTAGCTCTTTCCATCTTGTGCCTTTGTCGTAATGTCTCGTTCTCCCGGCAAAAACATGACAACGTTAAGACGGGTTCGCCAACATTCGGGCGGCCATTTTAGATGGGGTTTTAGCATGGGTTTTGTTTACATTTGGTATCGCTTCTCGTTGGCCGTACTATAGTATACTTTCTAGTTACGTAGCTATTGGGGTGAAAGTCCCAACTTCTGTTTATCCATGTTTTTAATGTTATAATTGAAAATACCTCTCAAACCCTCGTGCTTTTTATCACATCCATTAGCACTATGTTTTTAGTTTGTAACGTTGAGTTTATTCCCGAACCGTGATTTTTCAAAATATACGAGTCCCTTATTTTTGATTAATCTTAAAGACGGACTAAATAGAATGCAATTACTTTGACCCTGGAAACTAACCTATTATGATGACGACACGGTTGGCGCAGTGGCTGAGCGATCGACTGCCGCGATGCGTGTCGCGGGTTCCATCTCCGCACGGAAAAATATTTGTATGTCCTATAGAATAGTCGTTCCGGGTCTGGCTGTTTGTGTATGTGAGTTTAAATGTTTGTAAACGCACTTACGAAACAGGAGAAATTTTCAGTATGGGGCAGCGTTTCTGCATCAATAAAAATGTTTTCATATTAAACAGTATTTTTTTTTTTCAAATAGTTCATAGTCCGTAACGAATAGTAACCTCCTGGTCGGCACGAGCGATTTAAGTATCCCATTTACCATAGTAGGTGCAATCAATATGAAGGTCAAAATCCATAACGGCAGAGGTATAAGGAACCACCGTGCTGTCGAAAAAACTAGTAGCAAAATTGTTCAAACTCCCAATCGTAATACGCACACTTATTTCACTGAGTGAAAGAGATGGTGCTAGACAGCTTTATATAGCTCTGTCCCTTTCCCTCAGCGGAATAAGTTCTGCTTTAACACGTCATGGTAGGGTAGCAGGAGTTAAAAGATCAATCAGCATAGCTATTAGATACACAACCACTGAATTACAATCGTGCCGTAAGTATAATCGAAAACGTCCAAAAGCGCTATTCACGTCGGCACAAGTCAATCAAACCGCAAAAAAAATACATACCTAGTATCCTTACCAATAATATAAAAGCGTAAGTGAGTTTGTTTGTTTGGTACCTCTTCACGCTTTAATGCCTAAACCGATTTTGATAAATTTTGGTCCAGAGATAGTTGTTGAACCAGGAGACGGATATAGGCTAATGTTTATTTAAAAAAGTGGGATATGAGGGAGAACGAGGGAAGAAAAGAGAAAACTTGGCAAAACAAGGATTTCAACAACGATATTATTATATCAAAATAAAACATAGGTATACATCTCAAGTCTCTTAGAACAACTGAACAATTTTTTTAAGACAAGACTCTTGTCAAAACTAAACATTATCAGCATTACCACAAAAGATTTAAACTAGGTTCTATACACTGTTTAACAAGTGTCTAAGAAAATGTCTACCACAAATCCATGTTTAGCGCTAAACGCACTTTAAAACACTGTTTAAAACATGGTGCAAGTTAAACACGTTCAACCCCTAGTTTAACCCCGTGTTTTACCTCAAAAATAATTTCGATTTGACAATTTGTGTAGCGGTTTGTGGTGAAATTGTGCTTTTGTGTATTTAATTATTATTTTTTTGTACTAAATGGATGATTTTGCAATAGATTTGTTAGACATTAACGATATGGAAGATCTAGAGGATTTATCAGAAATTAATAATTATACGCATCGAATTCCAAGATATCGTTTGAGGATGAATCCATTTATTGAATACAGTGATGACAATTTTAAAGCTAAATATAGGTTTTCAAAGAGATTTGCTTTAAAAATTGTTGATTTGGTAAAGGATGACCTTTCAAAGTCACGTCAAGGTGGATCTATCTGCCCCGGTATGGGCTTACCCCGGTATAGGCGCGTTCATTAGGGCGCCGCCCATTACCTGAACGCGCCCCAAAAGGTGGTAGCCAAAAGGCTGGTCCGGGGCTACCGTACCGCACGATCTCCGGCGAAGCAGCAAGCCACCTTGCCAGACTGCCACCGTGGGATCTGGAGGCGATAGTCCTCGCACGCCTGTTTGAGTGGCGCGCGGAGACACTACACCGGGGGGAAAACCCGCTGCCGCGGCAAGTTGCAGCTCGGCGGGCAGACCTCCGGTGCCATCTCATGGTGGCATGGAGAGAGCGACTGTCGCAACCCCGTGCCGGGCACGCCACAATAGTGGCGGTAAGTCCCCTCTTTGAGGAGTGGCTGGAGAGGCGTCATGGCGTCCTCACCTACCGCCTGACGCAGGTCCTCACCGGACACGGAAGTCTTGGGAGGTTCCTGCACGTCATCGGGCGGGAGGAAACGCCCGGGTGTCAACATTGTGCCGATCGCCCGGAGGACACGGTGGAGCACACAGTGGTGATCTGCCCAGCTTGGGCGGAGCACCGCCGTGCCCTCATGGAGGCGATCGGCGGCGGCGATCTCTCGCGTCCGGTCCTGGTTCAGGCCGTGGTCCAGAGCCAGATGGAATGGGAAGCGGTCACCACTTTCTGCGAAACAGTAATGCTAGCAAAGGAGGTGGCCGGGCCTTTGAGGGAGAGAACATCAGCTCAACCCAGCCGCCGCGGGAGACGCCCCGGGCGCCGGGCGCCGCGAGACGACTCCCGGCCACCGTAGATACGGGCCTGTGAACGGTGAGCAATGGGTACCTCACCGTCCGTCCGTCGATTGACGACAGGCCGTATCGAAAAAACTAAAACAGTATTCTAGCTAATCCATGCCTAGCGATATAACGATTTGTGGTACAACATTTTAAACACTGTTTCAAACCTTGTTTATATTATGAAACAGAGTTTAAGTAAACATGATTTAAACATTGTCTAACTGATTATTTGTGGTATCACTGTATGAGTTTAAAATACATTTATTATTTTTATACCAAAGACAATTAAAATTTCTTTCTCTAACATTGTTTTGTTTGTGAATGACTGTGCAGGAAATAAAACAAAAGAAGAGACAAAATACTGCCTTGAGAAACACCACTTTTCAAATCACACTAGCTTGTGGAAGAATCTTTAACCTGAACTGATTGCTGACGATTTACAGGCTGAAGCTCTTCAGTCATAATTGTGACCAGTGCAGTACACCAACGAGGTCATCAGCCGTGTTCAAGAACAGTTAAATCAAAAACACATGGTGTACAGTAAATTCTATTTTGCGCGTACCCTTATTCTAATATACTCATGTGCGAGTAACAATTCCTTATTTAAATATTTTTGAAAAGGCCAGTACTTAAAAAATATTCCAAAAGCAACATAATCATAGACAGGCATTTTATTAGAGAATTAGATAAAAAAAGCCTTTTTTTGGGGAGTGAAACCATTAAATAACTTCCCCCGCTCTGCGTGGAGTGGGCGGAAGTGTCAAACTTGTACTGAATAAAAACGTACCCATGTTCCGTCTATTGCCCTTTACGTTCCGGGGCCGCAGTATCACTTTCGAACAACCCGCAACCCCGGCAGGTACAACCCGCAACCCCGGCAGGGCCCGCAACCCCGGCAGAAAGGCTAAAATTGTATTTTTTGCTTAAGTAGATAATAAAATATTGTTCTAAATGTTTTTGTGTTACAGGGATCTTTTAACATCGGAAGACATTTCAAGGGTAGAAATTTGCTTATTTAGTTTCTATTGAAAAACACGAAAACTTGCTTAAGTTGTTACTCAGATCAAGAGCCAGAAGCAAGTAATTGACATAGATCACAAATATAGAAAATGTTATTAAATAAATTATATTGAAAGGAGTCTTGGCTCTCGATCTACAAATAAAATTACAAAAATAATTGCAAGACGGTATATTAATTTGAAGTTGTTTTTTATTAACAAATTCTTAGAAGGCACATCCGCATCCTCTGCCAGCGTAACCACCACGCAGACCGAGGCCAGGAGCGGCAAGAGCAGCGGGACCGTAAGCACCGAGAGGGGCAGCAAGAGCAGCGGGACCGTAGGCACCCATAGGGGCATACGCACCAGCTGGACCGTAGGCAGCGGTCTCACTGATCATGGCGTTCCTGCCATTACCGCAGGCGTGGTTGACGGCACCAGCACCGGCGGAAGGCACCACACCCTCCATAGCGACAGTACCCACGAACGGCAGCTCACCAACCACAGCGAGACCACCCTCATAAACGTTGTCAGACACTACGGAGATACCGACGGGAGCGATGGCGGAGGCGCTGGAGACAGGCAGAGCGCCGCCACTGGTGGGGCTGAACTCCAAGGCGGGAGCGTAGATTCCATCGTAACCCAGGCCTGCGTAGCCACCAACAATTCCGTCGTAAGCCAGACCTCTGCCGGCCAAGCCAGCGCCAGAGTATGCGAGTCCATCGTATGCCCAAGCAGGAGCACCCAAGCCGCAAGGGGCGGCTAAGGCGGGAGCGGCCAAGCCGCAGGGAGCAGCAAGTCCAGAGATATCAGCTACCGCAGCGCGGCTGGTGCATACTTGTCCGAGTGTGGACTGAAAGCATAACAAAAGGTATTTTGAGTAAGTTATTTTTACAACATTACTTTCATATTTGATAGACAAAATATAATTTGACTTTGTTACTTAAGATATTTGCATCGCATTAATGTTCTATGTTTATTTAACAATAATTAGAAGAAACTAAATAACATTATAAACTCAATGCGTCGAAATACACCTTAACACCACTGTCATCCAAAAAAATGCCCGCTGAATGGCAAAGTTATTTCTTTGGCTAAATAAAAAGCCAGAACTCTAAACTAAATTAAATTTATTTTTTTTATAATTGAAGTCTTACCTTGAGCAGGAGCGCCTGAGCGCAGAGGATGAGGATAGCTTTGGCAGACATTGTAGTTTGTTTCGAGCGCTGACACAAGAATGATGTTCAGTGCAACTGTTGGTGGCTTTATACCCTAATGTGTTATCTAGTTCCAGGAAAAAAACAAAGGACTAAGTAGGTAAAAACAATTAATTAATAGTTTGCGAAAGCAGTGATAACCACGTACTATTAATCAACAAAGAAATACTTTTAGCATTGTGACATTATAGGCACGTTTTCAACAGTTATGAAACTGAAATGTCTAATTATTGTTATCAATAAAAGCTTGGTATAAAATGGGACTACTGTTCCAGTTCATCATTCAGTCTTCATCTTCTCGTTGAACACAAACGAACATCAAACATGTCTCCCTTCACTGTTGTGGTCCTCTGCATCCAAGCATGCTTGCTCCAGGTAAGAATGCTGTTTTTTGTGTTCTAAATAACATTCCTTAACTTTTACATCAATTTACTAAGATTTTTTTTTTAATAATATGCTTACCATTTTACTTCATTTTCAGTTTGCACTTGGACAGTCATGCACCAGCCGCGCTGCGGTTGCTGATGCTGCATTCGCTGGTCCCTATGGCTTGGCCGGTCCATATGGTTTGGCCGCTCCTTGTGGCTTGGCCGCACCTGCCTTAGCTGCTCCTTGTGGATTGGGTGGCTTGGCTTACGACGGACTCGCCTACCCTGGTGCTGCAGGTTATGGTGCCGCGTACGGCGGCGCTGGTGAAGGCAACGTGGCGGTCGCTGGTGAGCTGCCAGTCGCCGGTACTACCGCCGTCGCCGGTCAGGTCCCCATCATGGGCGCTGTGAGCTTCGGTGGTCCTGTGGCTGCTGCTGGTGCCGTGTCTATCGCCGGCAAGTGCGCCTGCGGCTGTGGTACTCCCTACGACTACCTGTACTAGAAAGTGACGCACTAAGACTTTAAAAAACCAATAATAAATGACGATACTTAAAATGTTTTTTGTTCCTATGTTATTTCATAACTGTTAGTTACTTTGAATGCGTCGTTGGGTAAAAAAAAATTATTTCCTAGTGACGATTCAGTGATGGCCTAGGACAGAAAAAAACACGATCTACATCAACAATAAGAAGAAAACAGTATTTATTTTTCGCAAATAACAACGAGCACACAAAATAACAAAATAAGAAACATTCTACATGCAAAGCATCACAAAAAAAAGTGTGTGTGTCAGCTCCGACGCACGACTGGAGTTTACTCCTTAAGTACGAGTATCTAACCATACGCAAAAAGAGTTTATTCAACTGAAAAAACATTAATATCATATATTATGAAAGGGTAAATTCACAAATTAATGAATAAAAATAGCAATATAAATACATCGACACTGATAGAAACAAACAAGCCCAATAACATATAGTATATAGGCATAGTTGCCTATACAGCATACCAAATGTGCGTCTTAATAAACTCACAGCCAAATTAGAAAGTTGCGCACTAAAGGTGTGCGCACCAAAAACGTGATACATTTTCGTTACTTTAGTAGGTTTTACCCCTCGGATTTTTCTCATACCGGGCGCCTTATATATGAAAATCGATTCTTAAGGAGTAAACTCCAAAAAAATAGCTTGCATGTCATGGCTGCGACAGGTAGGTCACCACTCAGCATGATGCTGTGCTATGGGAGCCACAGCACAGCGCTGGTTTTTAGTGGTCAACCCATAAGTAAAACGTACGGAAGTCAAGACAGCCTACATAAATATTGTAAATGAATTAAACTGCATTAAGATATAAAAAAAAAAACTAAAATAAAACGAACCAATGATCTGACGTGCCATTAGAACAATTAGAATAAAATTGTAAGTACATAAACACAAGCCATGGCGTGTTTTTTTTTTATATCGATTGCGTTTTTTAAAAAGCCTTAAAATATAAAAAAATGTCACCCAAGCAAAAGATTGTTTTGAAATAATAGCTACGTGTCTTATCCTTCTACAGTACGGCCAACGAGAAGCGATACGAAAGGTCATTAACCTAAAGAACAACTGTGGCGTTGACAATCTAATATTTAGCTCTTTCCATCTTGTGCCTTTGTCGTAATGTCTCGTTCTCCCGGCAAAAACATGACAACGTTAAGACGGGTTCGCCAACATTCGGGCGGCCATTTTAGATGGGGTTTTAGCATGGGTTTTGTTTACATTTGGTATCGCTTCTCGTTGGCCGTACTGTATCAGCGGTTTACCAGACAGCGGATCTTTTCATACTATCATATTTAATATCTACATAACATAAATCGGTCAAAAATCGGTATACATGTAAGCCTAGGCTTTTGTTGAACTTTTTTTGTAAAATATGGCCGTCATAAGCGCTTAGTTCGGAAATCAAAACTCATGATATAATACTGTAAGCTTATTTGGTTAGTGTCTAAAATCAGAATGAATGTTGCCACCTTATTTTTTTTTTTTTTTTTAGAAAATTTTACGAAGCAGAAAATAAAAATAGCTTAGCGGACCTTTATAGTGGATTAGTGAGCAGGAATCTTATAGATTGTAGTAAATATTAAGATCAATATCCTTACTATCCTTACTCCTTACTAATATTATAAAAGTGAAAGTGAGTTTGCTTGTTTGTTACCTCTTCACGCTTTAATGGCTAAACCGATTTTAATGAATTTTGGTACAGAGATAGTTCGGTACTATTAGACGGACATAGGCTAATTGTAGGCTTTTTTATAAAAAGTGGGAGAAAGAGGGAAGAAAAGGGAACACTTGCGTTGCTATTACAAATCAATAAGGCGCAAGCGAAATTGTGTTACCCCAAATTTAACGCGAGCGAAGCCGCGGGCGAAAGCTAGTTTATCATAAAAATATTTACATTATATGTATTCGTCTGCTTTCGTTTATAATAATTGAAATTAAGTTTTTTATTTAAGTTTCATCTCTTTTCCAATTTTGCATAAAATTCTCCAAAAACTTGGAGAGTATTTAAACATTATATTATACATTATACTTACAGTCAAGGGGCCTAAAATGGCCGCTTCAGCAGAACCATGATAGGATGATATGAATTTTTTACGTTAAAAAAAAGAAATGGTTACAGACGCATTTAATATTTTGAATTGGGTAGTTGACACCATTAACCAATAATTTTAAACCACAATTTTCTGAAAGAAAACCTTATTCTAGACCTGAGAACTCAATTCATTTCAAAATAACTTTAATATTCGATTTTTAGTTGCTTTTAAATCAATAAATAGTTGCATCATTGACTTGACAACTTAGTGACGTCATCGGTTGCGAGTCTCATACAAAATCTATGGGAAGCGCGTTTTGACTGCTCATAAAAAGTATATCAATTGATTGGTGGTGTCAACTACCCTATTGTCACCTTGTAATCATTTAGTCAATCATTGTTGCTCCCCCTCTTTTCTGGCCAAACTTAGGATTAGGGATAGCTCTATTTGTGAACGCGGTTTGGATGACGGAAACGTGGACCATTTACTTTTCTGCTGCCCTAAATTGAGATTCTCTTTGCACGAAATTATTCCCCCTCATATCCCTCGTCCCACATCCGTTAAATGTCTCCTCTCCCTTGTGTTCTCTCGTTTTGTATATAAACTGTGTAAGTTTGTTGAAGTTAATAAAATAAAGTTGTAATTTAAAATGACTATTAAGGTTTTTTTTAATTTTTTTTTCTCTCTTCGAACACTGTGTCTTAAATGTCTGTGCAGAAAATGGTTCATTATTTGTTTGTTATTTTTTTTTAAATCATTTAAACTCTTTGTTGTGTTCTATTCATCAATAATAATTACTGACATAGTCTCCAGCGTTTGATTGTCTACCATAGTACCTACGTGATATTGGCAAAATTGTGGTGTCTCCTTCCACAAACGCCATTAATTAGAAAAGTCAAGTCAAGTAATCATTTAGCGGTAATGGCTTTTTAGAAATCTTCGTTGAAAATGCCCCAGTACTAGGCGTTGCAAAAAGAAAACGGTTTTAGTGTTTTTCCTTTAGATATGTAATGTGGGTAAATAATTAATTTCGCATATTGTAATAAAAAAAGAGTTACCAAATGTTTTTACATTTTGTCGTATGTCATTACTTCAAAGAAATTGGTCCTTATTTATGACACTATCAAATAATCTATCTATACTTAATATTATAAAGCTGAAGAGTTTGTTTGTTTGTTTGTTTGAACGCGCTAATCTCAGGGACTACTGGTTAGAATTGGAAAATTATTTTAGTGTTGGATAGTCCATTTCTTGAGGAATGGCTATAGGCTATATAACATCACGCTACGACCAACAGGTGCTGAGCAGCGTGGGTGGAAACCGCGGAGAACAGCTAGTGTAATAATATAGGATTTGTTAAAATCAACGGATTCGATGCCCGGCGATAAATTTCATCAAATCCAATAATGCTGTTTTAAGGGTAAGTTCTTGAGTATAAACAATTATTATATAATATACATTCATTTATTTCGCAATATTGCGTACTTTGTATATTCATCTAGTACAGGTAGTCGTAGGGAGTACCACAGCCGCACGCGCACTTGCCGGCGATAGACACGGCACCAGCAGCAGCCACAGGACCACCGAAGCTCACAGCGCCCATGATGGGGACCTGACCGGCGACGGCGGTAGTACCGGCGACTGGCAGCTCACCAGCGACCGCCACGTTGCCTTCACCAGCGCCGCCGTACGCGGCACCATACCCTGCAGCACCAGGGTAGGCGAGTCCGTCGTAAGCCACACCATTCAATCCGAAGGGAGCAGCCAGACCAGGAGCAGCTAAACCGAAAGGAGCGGCCAAGCCACAAGGAGCAGCGAGACCAGGTGCGGCCAAGCCATAGGGACCAGCGAAACCAACATCAGCAACTGCAGCGCGGCTGGTGCATGACTGTCCGAGTGCAGACTGGAAATAATAAAATCAAGGTTAGAATCATTGTAGCAATTTAAGAAGAAAAATGTTTGTATTATTATAAATGTACCTATCAATTTTATATTCATAATTATAAATAATGAATAAAACAATTTTTTTTTTCAGAAATCTGTGGATGCTGAAATAAATGTATGTAATTTTAACTGGATTTTCAAGTTAATCGTTTTCTAACGTCAATAGTATCATGAATATTTAAAAAAAAATGAGTTTTAAACGACCACGCTTAAAGGAAGAAACAAGATTATTACCTGGAGCAAGCAAGCTTGGATGCAGAGGACCACAACAGTGAAGGGAGACATGTTTGATGTTCGTTTGTGTTCAACGGAAAGCTGAAGACTGAATGATGACCTGGAACAGTGGTCGCATTTTATACTAGGCCTTTGTTGATAACAGTAGTTAGAAATTTCGGTTTCAAAATGATTGCAAACGTGTCGAATATGACACAACAACAAAGTGTTTCTTTGTTTGTAAATATTTAATACGTGCTTATCGTGCTTTCACAAACCATTAAATAATTATTTTCACCTACTTAGTATTTTTCGTAGAACTAGATAACACATTGGTATAAAACCTTCAAACAGTTGCACTGAACATCATTCTTGTGTCAGCGCTCGAAACAAACTACAATGTCTGCCAAAATTATCCTCGTCCTCTGCGCTCAGGCGCTCCTGCTCAAGGTAAGACGTCAATTATATTTTAATAAATTTAATACTTAAAAAAAAAAATCGAATGATATTAATGTTTATCAAAAAATGGTGTCGTTCAAGTAACTAATTGAAAACTTTTTCTTTTACAATTTCAGTCCGCACTCGGACAAGTATGCACCAGCCGCGCTGCGGTAGCTGATATCTCTGGACTTGCTGCTCCCTGCGGCTTGGCCGCTCCCGCCTTCGCCGCCCCTTGCGGCTTGGGTGCTCCTGCTTGGGCATACGATGGACTCGCTTACTCTGGTGCTGGCTTGGCCGGCAGAGGTCTGGCTTACGACGGAATTGTTGGTGGCTACGCAGGCCTGGGTTACGATGGAATCTACGCCCCCGCCTTGGAGTTCAGTCCCACCAGTGGCGGCGCTCTGCCTGTCTCCAGCGCCTCCGCCATCGCTCCCGTCGGTATCTCCGTAGTGTCTGACAACGTATATGAGGGTGGTCTGGCTGTGGTTGGTGAGCTGCCGTTCGTTGGTACTGCTGCTGTGGAAGGTGTGGTGCCTTCTGCTGGTGCTGGCGCCGTCAACCATGCCTGCGGTAATGGCAGGAACGCTATGATCAGTGAGACCGCTTCTTACGGTCCAGCTGGTGCGTATGCCCCTATGGGTGCTTACGGTCCCGCTGCTCTTGCTGCCCCTCTCGGTGCCTACGGTCCCGCTGCTCTTGCTGCTCCTGGATTCGGTCTGCGTGGTGGTTACGCTGGCAGAGGATGCGGCTGTGGTATCTAAGAAGTTACTTGGAAAACCAAAAACACAGTTCCTTAATAAACCAAAACGCATTCATACTTTATGTCTTTTCATTTTTATTTTATCATGCCTTTATCTAAGACTAACAACAAGACGAAATTGGAGACAAAAATAAAATGCTTTTTTTATTCTCTTTTATGTATGATGGTATAAATGATTGACGCAGCTTCTTGTGACTTAAGGGTCGACTTTAACACTGACTAGAAAACAAAATTCTGTTTCTTAGGCACAAAACATTATACAGTCACAGCATTGAGATTATTGAGTTGTATTAGAGTTTATTGTTAGTTTAATGATTTTATTTATATTTCAACATTACATCTTAATTTTCCTGCCCTTGTCAAGTTCTATTTGGGGTCGGCGCAACACGTTTTCTTCTTCCATTCTCCCCTGTCAGGCCGTGCGCTGCGTTAGGCGTGCGCACGGCGCGGGCGCCCGCGTGGCTTGCCGTTTCATGTAATAGGCCATGCGCTGCGTTAAGCGGGCGACCCGCTGCACGAAGCGCTGATCTATGAGATTACATGAAACAGCACGCCACGCGGGCGCCCGCGCCGTGCGCACGCCTAACGCAGCGCACGGCCTCAGACGTCACGGCATCACTTAGTCGTTTCTCCTTCATATCATTCCTTACACTATCCATCCATCTTTTCTTTGACCTTTCTTTTGGGGATGGGAAATCATCAAATAACTTCCCCCGCTCTGGGCGGAACGGGGGGAGAGTCAGATTTTTACTGACTAAAGCCCACTCATGTTTTTTTATATTGCCCTCTACGTTCCTTTCAACTATTTTAATATAGATATAAATTAATTATATGGATATAATAAAAAAATAAGAGGATAATTGGAAATTTTAATTCAATTGAGGAAATTTCGTCGTTCTGGCGGATTTAACGCCCAAGCCGTCAGGCAAGGGTGTTATAGAGCCGAGAACAGCAGTGACAAATTTTCCCGTGAATCAATATAATTATAGTCCATTTTCGGCGGAGATTAGCTGTTCCCTCCCTCTCATAGTCCAACGGGCCGGCAAACTGACGCGACCGGAGCGAGATTCGGTACAAAACCAAGGCACGAGGGTATCATTCAGCCAACTTCCAAACTCCGGGCTGCTATTGTGGATTTCTTAATAGATAAACCCAAAATCATTTTTTGTTCGACCCGGGAACCGATCCCTAGACTCCATGTTCAACAGTTGTGAGAGTCAAGGTCGCAGTGCGTAAAGAAATTAGAACAAAAATAGTACATTTTGACTCAAGTAAGGAAACTTTGTCATTGCAGACGAGGCAGGGCCTATAGCCAAACAGCAGACGACAGCAGACGACAACCGTTATCGCTCAGCAGTCACTGATACATTTTCAACTTTATACCCTAGCGCATATAGTTGAAAATCTATTAAAGACTGCTGAGCGATAACGAACGAAACAAACAAAAACGATATGTAAACGTCAATAGATTTTACAGCCGAATACCAGAATTTTACATGGAGCGACTGCCTATCTGACCTCCATAACCCAGTTAGTACTGGGTAATACGATACCTCTTGGTAAGACTGGTTGTCAGACTTTCGGGACACTGACTATCTGTAACAACTGTCAGAGATCTCGCAAATGACAGCCGGGACCAACACCTTAACGTGCTTTCCGAGAAAAATCGGTATGTAACGGGTGGTCACCCATCCACAGACCAACATAGGCAAGCGCGGCTTAACCTAAAGATCAACCTGAGCGGCTGCTAAAATAATAATAAGTTTACCCATAAATAGGGTTTTTGCTCTATATGAAAGACATTCTAAAAATATACAATTCAGATAGCTTAGGCAACAAGCAGTCGGAAAATGTTAAATTTAGTTAATAAAATAACTAAATAAATTTTTAAATTGATTTCAAAGTTTTCACTTTTTTAGTCTGTTGTTTTACTAAGCGAAACAGTGTCCGCCATGATTATTACGTCATATGGTCATGAAAACAAAAAGTGACAACTGTCAACTGAGCAACTATTACTATTTTTGTATTTTAAAACTTTACATTTTAATTTTTATTGAAATAATAGTAATGGAAGAAATAAATACTACCATTTAATAATACCATAAACTATTGTGAAAAATACAACTAAACAGAAAGACTATTATCAGCGCATTTGTTTACATGACCAACTGACGTCATGACCACAGAGTAACATGGCGTCAGGCGTTTTTGTGATTTTACGCGCGAAAATAGAAATTGTAAAATTCAAATGCAGTATTATGGCACTTATCTTTTGAATATTTTTTTTTGTTTTTTTTGGTGGTTTACTAGGACCCTAGGATCAAAATGAGATACTTTTAAAAAATGGGTGTAATACCGTATTGTAAAAACATTGATGCAGTATCAGGTTTGAACACTGATCGGAATTTGTTGTTAGAAAACCTAATTCTGGAAAACGCTTGCCTTTGTACTTAAAAAGCAAGCTTTTTCCAGAATTAGGTTTCAAACTCACTTTCGCTTTTATAATATAAGTAATTAAATAAAAATGAAAAGACAGAGTATAAATGCATTTTGGTTTATTAAGGTAGTGTTTTTACGTTTTTGGATTAACTTCTTAGATACCACAGCCGCATCCTCTGCCAGCGTAACCACCACGCAGACCGAGGCCAGGAGCAGCAAGAGCAGCGGGACCGTAGGCACCGAGAGGGGCATACGCACCAGCTGGACCGTAAGCAGCGGTCTCACTGATCATGGCGTTCCTGCCATTACCGCAGGCATGGTTGACGGCGCCAGCACCGGCAGAAGGCACCACACCTTCCAAAGCGACAGTACCCACGAACGGCAGCTCACCAGCTACAGCCAGACCACCCTCATAAACGTTGTCAGACACTACGGAGATACCGACGGGAGCGATGGCGGAGGCGCTGGAGACAGGCAGAGCGCCGCCACTGGTGGGACTGAACTCCAAGGCGGGGGCGTAGATTCCATCGTAACCCAGACCTGCGTAGCCACCAACAATTCCGTCGTAAGCCAGACCTCTGCCAGCCAAGCCAGCGCCAGAGTATGCGAGTCCATCGTATGCCCAAGCAGGAGCACCCAAGCCGCAAGGGGCGGCGAAGGCGGGAGCGGCCAAGCCGCAGGGAGCACCAAGTCCAGAGATATCAGCTACCGCAGCGCGGCTGGTGCATACTTGTCCGAGTGCGGACTGAAATGGAAAAAACGGTATTCAATTAGTTACTTCCACTACACCACTTTTTGCAAACATTAATATCATTCGTATTTAGAAGATGCAATACAAATTGAATTGTTAAAGTATGATTTTAATTCATATAATTATAATTGACATCTTACCTTGAGCAGGAGCGCCTGAGCGCAGAGGACGAGGATAGCTTTGGCAGACATTGTAGTTTGTTTCGAGCGCTGACACAAGAATGATGTTCAGTGCAACTGTTGAAGGTTTTATACCCCTTTAAGTTATCATATTCCACGAATAACACTAAGTAGGTGAAACAATTAATTAATAGCTTGTGAAAGCACGATAAGCACGTACTATTTACCAAAAAAGAAACACTTTTTATGGTGTCATTTCAGTCACGTTTTCAATAGTTATGAAACTGAAATTTCTAATTACTGTTATCAACAAAGGCCTAGTATAAAATGCGACAACTGTTCCAGTTCATCATTCAGTCTTCAGCTTCTCGTTGAACACAAACGAACATCAAACATGTCTCCCTTCACTGTTGTGGTCCTCTGCATCCAAGCTTGCTTGCTCCAGGTAAAAATACTGTTATTTTCCGTTGTTAAGAATTCCCTAATTTAGTCTTTGTTTATCTAAATAAGTTTCCTTATGATAACTTTTAACTTCAATTTAAATACTATGTATATTAATTATTGTTTATTTAATTTTCAGTCCGCACTCGGACAGTCCTGCACCAGCCGCGCTGCGGTTGCTGATGCTGCATTCGCTGGTCCCTATGGCTTGGCCGGTCCATATGGTTTGACCGCACCTGGTCTTGCTGCTCCTTGTGGATTGACTGGCTTGGCTTCTCCTTTCGGTTTAGCTGCTCCTGGTCTGGCTGCTCCCTACGGATTGAATAGTTTGGCTTACGACGGACTCGCCTACCCTGGTGCTGCAGGTTATGGTGCCGCGTACGGCGGCGCTGGTGAAGGCAACGTGGCGGTCGCTGGTGAGCTGCCAGTCGCCGGTACTACCGCCGTCGCCGGTCAGGTCCCCATCATGGGCGCTGTGAGCTTCGGTGGTCCTGTGGCTGCTGCTGGTGCCGTGTCTATTGCTGGAAAGTGTGCATGCGGCTGCGGTACTCCCTACGACTACCTGTATTAGTATCTTTATTAGATGAAGCATCTTATATTGATTTAAACCAGGGGAAATAAATGAAGTGTACATAATAACAGCTTTTTCTTGAACTACCCTACGACTAAGCTTAACTTACCCTGAAGCTGAGTCAATGTGTGTTTTTTTATAAAACACTAGCTTTTGCCCGCGGCTTCGCCCGCGTTAAATTCGGGGTAACACAGTTCCCCTTTCCTGATTTGCAGGTACCTGCTTCCTGTAGTGTTTGTCCTAGCGCCTTATTTATTGTAATTGCAATGCTAAGTTTTCCCTTTTCTTCCCTCTTTCTCCCTCATATCTCAATCTTTTAAATTTAAATATTAGCTAAGTTCATCTCCAAGGTCCCAACTATCTCAGTACCAAAATTCAATTAAATCAGTGTAGCCATGTAGCCGTGAAGACGTAACAAACAAACTCACTTTCGCTTTTATAATATTAGTAAGGATTTTTCAGGATAAAGTGAAGCATAAGTTATGGACCTGAGGAAGTTACCCCTCCTATAGTTGTGAATCTATACTTCTATACTATCTATACTATAATATTATAAAGGTGAAGAGTTTGTTTGTTTGTTTGTTTGTTTGAACGCGCTAATCTCAGGGACTACTGCTCGGAATTGGAAAATTCTTTTAGTGTTGGATTGTCCATTTCTTGAGGAAGGCTATAGGCTTTTATATATAACATCACGCTACGACCAACAGGTGCTGAGCAGCGTGGGTGAAACCGCGGAGAACAACTATTATCGTATATTTATTTATTTCAACTTCATCTACAATAGTGGTACATAGGCGTTCTAAATACCATAAAGCATTCTCTACCAGTCAACCTTTGGGTTAAGTACGACAACATTGTGTAAGGGTAGAAAAAGCCGTCACCTCCTTCTGCGAAGCAGTCATACCAGTGGTGGAGGTGGCCGGGCTTTTGAGGAGAGAACCTCAAACCAACCCAGCCGCCGCGGGAGACGCCCCGGGCGCCGGGCGCCGTAGATGAGGGGCCAGTGGACGGTGAGCAATGGGTAGTTCACCGTCCGTCCGTCTATTGACGACAGGCCGTGTCGACGGCGCGTTCGTGTTTCACGCCTCCAAGAGATGTTAGCAAAGCAGAGCGGGCGAAGTTATTTGATGATTTCCCATCCGAAAACAAAAGGGTAGATAGAAAAATTACATTCAAAAATAATTACTTGTTTTCGAGAACTATGAAGTTACTTTTACAAATAGTAATACTCTTATACAAGTAAAATAAACTAAAGAAAAAAACAAGAAAACTTAACAATCTATACTATCTATACTTATAATATTATAAAGCTGAAGAGTTTGTTTGTTTGTTTGTTTGAACGCGCTAATCTCAGGGACTACTGGTTGGAATGGGAATTTTTTTTTAGTGTTGGATAGTCCATTTCTTGAGGAAGGCTATAGGCTATATAATATCACGCTACGACCAACAGGTGCTGAGCAGCGCGGGTGAAACCGTGGGGAACAGCTAGTAATTTATATGGTTGGTTGTATTTAGTCAATTTATAGTAGTTATATACTACTATTAGTTAGCTTGTCTTTTGGAAGTTAATTCGCTTTCAGTTTTTTTAATACATAAAGCTCTGGAACGAGCGACACGCGTTCTTATTGTTGAGTTCTTCTTCATAGAGATCTTCGTTTTGGAATGGACAACTACGGTACTTTCACAGTTATTTTGCCATGTGACTGGGACTGTAGTTTCATTTATTTGTTTTTGACATAAAAAGGGGGAATTTTTAACTGCACCTCTATTTAGAAATTTAAGCAAACAAAATTTCTCCACTAATAACCTACTGCATATCAAATAAATGACTGTACTACAAATTAACTACTTGATTACCTAAACATGTTGTACTAAAAAATGTTTAAAATTCATCAAAATCTGATAGCTTTTTTATCTAATTTACAGGAAAAATCTAGCTGAAACCACAGATATACGCATTTTGAAACAATATTACTCACCGTAAAACAAAAATACTGATTTGCACACAAATTATTCAATATTACAACGGAATTTACAAAATTATTTTCTAAAATTGCATAACAAATAATGTATGTTTACATTATCAAATTACATTTCACGTATTAATTACTCATGTAGCTAAAATCCCTATCATCCAACTTTATTTCTTTTTGTTTATCTGTTATAGTGAAAAAGTATTTTGGCGCGCTTTTGTCGGCGGTGCACTCAGCGCTCGCGCTAGTCGCATCGCGCTCGCTCGGTGACACGAGTGTGAGAAAGATAGAGTGATGTGAATCCGCAGTCGCACACGGCGTGGCGCATGGTCGCGTGCATTTGTTATTGTTTTGAATCGTTTGATAAGGTATAATTAATAGAAAATGGATAAAGATATAACACTTTTTATTGTAGTGCTGTCTTTTTCCTGATGCTCGTTATGTCATATTTTGATCGTGCACCAAATATTCTTTCCTGAATGCTAAAAAATGCGTAGGTTAGGTTAGGTTAAAACTGCGACCCCCTACGCACGAGCCGAGCGAGCGGAGCGAGCGGTGCCGCGGCAGCGGCCGGCGAGTGCCAGTAACGACTTGCATTAATAGAAAATGGATAAAGATATAACACTTTTTATTGTAGTGCTGTCTTTTTCCTGATGCTCGTTATGTCATATTTTAATTAACATATTTTGGTGCACATTTAGTATATTTGGTGCAACACAGGCAAAATTAGGTAAACGAAATGGGAATAAATTGAAGTACTTTTAAATACCATCCTTAGTTAAATATGGCTGATTAACTGGTGTTTCATTTAGAATAACCCATGTTCTTAAAAGTTTAATAGGTGATGGATTCCAAAAAAAAATGTTTAAATATTTTGTTTCACTCGAAGAATTATTAGATTTACTTTTAGTTAACAGATAGTCATTCAGTAAAATAGTTAAGCTTTAAAAATCTAACAGTATAGTATAATTGATTTATTTGATGAGCAAATTTAGTGTGCAATTCAGTATTTTTGGTGATAATTTCGAATATTTTGATTGAAAAAAGGGGATTTACAGTTAAAGTATTAAATACCATCCCATAAAAAGTGCCTGTAATAGATTAATTAAAATAAATGCATGGATTGATTGCGTGGTTAATTGTTTTCTATCTATTGCTTTTGCCCATCTCTATGGAAAAGTACTATTATTTTATTCAAAATCTTGTTATTTATCAAATTATCTAAAACATTTTGGTTTTCTATCCTATCGCAGGTCTGCTGGAAGAGATTTCTAAATGAAATTAGCGGTTGTTTTGTGTTCTTTTATCTGAAGGTATTTTTCCATGATATGACAATGATTTGTGTGTGCATAAATAAATTGTAATAGGCTCTGACAAGCCCCTCTGAAGAAAAGGGCCTTACCTTTTCTTCAGAGGGGCTTGCCAGAGCCTCCGCCTGCCGGGGTTGCGGGTTGTTCGAAAGAGATACCGCGGCCCCGGAACGTAAAGGGCAATAGAAGGAATATGGGTTTTAGTTAGTACAAGTCTGACATGCCGCCTCGCTCCGCCCTAGCGGGGGAAGTCATTGGTTGATTTTCCACCCGAAAAAAAAGGCCCTTTTCTTCCCTGTCAGGGTTGCGGGTTGTTCGAAAGAGACACCGCGGCTCCGGAACGTAAAGGGAAATAGAATGAACATGGGTGGGTTTTAGTTAGTACAAGTCTGACATGCCCCCCCTTTTCTTGGTATGGGAAATCCTCAAATGTCTACTCTTACTCTGGGCGGACTGAAAGGGAGTGTCAACCTTGCACTGACATAGATTTTAACCCATCCATGCTCCTTGTTTTGCCCTTTGTATTTTGGGCCAACAGTATCTTTTTCGAACAACTCGCAGCAAATCCTGGAAGGCAGTAGTTCTAACTGATGGCCCGGCGTCGATACGACACACTTTGACCATTACATGGGATTAACCTGACATCGTGATGAAAATCTCAGCTACAAGTTCAATATCGAGGTAAGTAGCTTACAATTATTATTATACGCACAAACATTCCAGTACGAAAGACACAACAAATAAAAATACAAGGTGTTTGTTCCATGTTGATTTAATATTGGTAACTTTCAACACTTTATCTATGTGAAAATCTTCTTACAAAGCGCAGCCGCAGCCTCTGCCAGCGTAACCACCACGCAGACCGAGGCCAGGAGCAGCAAGAGCAGCGGGACCGTAGGCACCGAGAGGGGCAGCAAGAGCAGCGGGACCGTAGGCACCCATAGGGGCATACGCACCAGCTGGACCGTAAGCAGCGGTCTCACTGATCATGGCGTTCCTGCCATTACCGCAGGCATGGTTGACGGCGCCAGCACCAGCAGAAGGCACGACACCTTCCATAGCAACAGTACCCACGAACGGCAGCTCACCAACCACAGCCAGACCACCCTCATAAACGTTGTCAGACACTACGGAGATACCGACGGGAGCGATAGCGGAGGCGCTGGAGACAGGCAGAGCGCCGCCACTGGTGGGACTGAACTCCAAGGCGGGAGCGTAGATTCCATCGTAACCCAGTCCTGCGTAGCCACCAACGATTCCGTCGTAAGCCAGACCTCTGCCGGCCAAGCCAGCGCCAGAGTAAGCGAGTCCATCGTAAGCCCAAGCAGGAGCACCCAAGCCGCAAGGGGCGGCGAAGGCGGGAGCGGCCAAGCCGCAGGGAGCAGCAAGTCCAGAGATATCAGCTACCGCAGCGCGGCTGGTGCATACTTGTCCGAGTGCGGACTGAAATGGAAAAAACGGTATTCAATTAGTTACTTCCACTACACCACTTTTTGCAAACATTAATATCATTCGTATTTAGAAGATGCAATACAAATTGAATTGTTAAAGTATGATTTTAATTCATATAATTATAATTGACATCTTACCTTGAGCAGGAGCGCCTGAGCGCAGAGGACGAGGATAGCTTTGGCAGACATTGTAGTTTGTTTCGAGCGCTGACACAAGAATGATGTTCAGTGCAACTGTTGAAGGTTTTATACCCCTTTAAGTTATCATATTCCACGAATAACACTAAGTAGGTGAAACAATTAATTAATAGCTTGTGAAAGCACGATAAGCGCGTACTATTTACCAAAAAAGAAACACTTTTTATGGTGTCATTTCAGTCACGTTTTCAATAGTTATGAAACTGAAATTTCTAATTACTGTTATCAACAAAGGCCTAGTATAAAATGCGACCACTGTTCCAGTTCATCATTCAGTCTTCAGCTTCTCGTTGAACACAAACGAACATCAAACATGTCTCCCTTCACTGTTGTGGTCCTCTGCATCCAAGCTTGCTTGCTCCAGGTAAAAATACTATTATATTCCGTTGTTAAAAATTCCCTAATTTAGTATTTGTTTATCTAAATAACTTTCCTTATGATAAGTTTTATAATCAATTTAAATAATATTAATTGTTGTTTACTTCATTTCCAGTCTGCACTCGGACAGTCATGCACCAGCCGCGCTGCGGTTGCTGATGTTGGTTTCGCTGGTCCCTATGGCTTAGCCGCACCTGGTCTCGCTGCTCCTTGTGGCTTGGCCGCTCCTTTCGGTTTAGCTGCTCCTGGTCTGGCTGCTCCCTTCGGATTGAATGGTTTGGCTTACGACGGACTCGCCTACCCTGGTGCTGCAGGTTGTGGTGCCGCGTACGGCGGCGCTGGTGAAGGCAACGTGGCAGTCGCTGGTGAGCTGCCAGTCGCCGGTACTACCGCCGTCGCCGGTCAGGTCCCCATCATGGGCGCTGTGAGCTTCGGTGGTCCTGTGGCTGCTGCTGGTGCCGTGTCTATTGCTGGAAAGTGTGCTTGCGGCTGCGGTACTCCCTACGACTACCTGTACTAAATGTTGGTAATTTTAGACCATCGACAACTCACGAAGAAATTTTATTATGAATAAACATTCGTGGAGCAATATAATTGTAGTTTTCTTTTAATTTATTTTTATACTTTTTCAAACAACCCGCAAAACCGGATCTATGAAGTCTGTGATAAACTTTAGAAAGTAAGTACTGTTAGGTCACTTACCATCATCACTTACCATCAGGTGAGATAGTGGTCAAACGCGAGCCTATCAAAAAAAAAAAAAAAAAAAAAAGGTTCTTATGTGAATAAAAGTTTCATAAGATTTCTTCCGAATAAGTTTTGACACGGTTTGTCACAGTGGCTGAGCGATCTACTGCAGCACATTTCATTCTCGCACAGAACTAATATTTTATGACCTGCAGATAGTTGTTTCGGGTCTGGCTGTTTGTGTATTTGAGTTTAAATGTTTGTAAACGCACCCACGATACAGGAGAAATACAAGGATTTCTCCTGTAGAATGGGACAAAGTTTAATAAAAAAAGAAAACTCAATTTATTTTGTAAACGATTATTTATTGCAATCGACTTAGTGCAGGCAACACCGGAATGGAAAATTGTATCTATGAACAAAAAGCGTGGTAAAAAATGGCGGGCGAATGGATTTTTTAAGTGACTGGTTCTGTTGGCACTCGACGAGGTTGGAGTCACAGCTTGTTGGTTACATTGGATAATTGCAATAAGCATAATCCTTATCCTTACTAATATTATAAAAGCGAAAGTGAGTTTGTTTGTTTGTTACCTCTTCACGCTTTAATGGCTAAACCGATTGTGATGAATTTTGGTACATAGATAGTTGGGAACCAGGAGACGGACATAGGCTAATTTTTATTTTAAAAAAGTGGGATGTGAGGGAGAAAGAGGGAAGAAAAGGGAAAACTTAGCGTTGCTATTACAAATCAATAAGGCGCAAGGAGAACTGTGTTACCCCAAATTTAACGCGGTCGAAGCCGCGAGCGAAAGCTAGTCTGTTCATAAATTGTCTATTCT
Source organism: Ochropleura leucogaster (assembly GCA_958449745.1). Taxonomy (NCBI): domain Eukaryota; kingdom Metazoa; phylum Arthropoda; class Insecta; order Lepidoptera; family Noctuidae; genus Ochropleura; species Ochropleura leucogaster. Next base: position 2,972,203 of record OY288227.1, read on the forward strand.
GTTGTAAGAATACACACTTTAATTGGAATGCAGCAGTTTTATTACAGTACAACATTCATATGAATTGGAAAAGTGACATTAGCGCTGGCCCGGATTTGAACCCTCATGAGATATTCATTAATTAATTATTAACTAGCTTTTGCCCACGGTTCGCTCGCGTTAAATTCGAGGTAATGCAGTTCCCTTTTCCTGATTTACAGTAACCGGCTACTTGTTGTTTTTGCCCTAGCGCCTTATTTATTGTAATAGCATTGCTAAGTTTTCCCTTTTCTTAACTCTTTCTCCATCATACCTCAATCTCTTTTAAAAAAAAATGCTTATGTCCGTCTCCAGGGTCCCAACTATCTCTGTACCAAAATTCATCAAAATTGGTTTAGCCATTTAGGCGTGAAGAGGTAACAAACCATCAAACTCACGTTCGCTTTTATAATATTAGTAAGGATTGAGGTGCATAACCTCTAAATTAATAATAAATGTTTTATTCACAAATAAATAAAATCAGTTCTTAATATGTAACATAGAAACAGGAATAATGTGTAAGACTGCCGCCTAAACTAAGCCAAAGCCTATATTTGAGGTAACCAGGACCCCACTGAAATATTTATTAGGAAAAGATAACAAAAGTAGTGTCTAAAATTGAAACATCTTATATGAGTTTCTAAACCAAATAGGCAGACTATTTACAAAATCTAGTACTTATTTAAGAGAGTAATAGAGTGCGTGATTTTCTGTCAGTGTCTCTAGTCTGTAGACCAGTCAGAGTTGAGGAAACCTACACCATTTTTGGAAGTCGGCTAAAAATACTACAACACTTATACTTATTAGCGCGTTCACACAGACGCGGCGACAGAGCCCGTTTTATACAAAATGTTCTAGGCGTCTTTTGTTTTTCTGCCGCAGAGTTGTCGCAGCGTGTCGCAGCCAAAACTTGCATATTATATCGAAAAGAAAATCTAAAACGCAACTTGTCGCGCCGCGCCAGTGTGAACGGTAGCATGCGTTTTCATAGTAATTGTTCGACGGAGATTTTGTCGGCGCTAACCGTGCCGCGCGTGTGAAGGAGCCTTTAAAGTTGAAGTCATTATAAACATGAAATATCAATTCATTATTTCGGTTGCAGATAAATGAAATGCAATTTAAGGTTACGTTCTAATTTAATGTGACCCGCCCATCGCCACTCGCGGGTCACATTCAGAGGCTAAAACCAGATAGATAGGCCCACATTAAAACAAACTAGACGCCTAGAAATTTGAAAAGAGGCAGACTATTTAGAAGATGGAATGACGATATAGTCAAGGTAGCTGGTAAACTTTGGGCCAGAACAGCTAGACTACGTGATGGATGGAAGCATTTGGAGGAGGCTTTTACCGCCGCAGACGGTCCTTACATTAAAAATGATAACGAATCTATACTTATATACTTATCTATACTAATATTATAAAGCTGAAGAGTTTGTTGTTTAGAAAATTCTTTTAGTGTTGGATAGTCCATTTCTTGAGGAAGGTTATAGGCTATATAACATCACGCTACGACCAACAGGTGCTGAGCAGCGTGGGTGAAACCGCGTGGAACAGCTAGTATACTAATAAATCTTTTTATTAAACACTAACCTCTTTACTGCTTTACAAAGTTTCTTTTCAATAATTTGTGAGGAGATTAATAAAAGCTATTTTTTTATTTTAATTTTTTATTTTATCTAATTTAATAATTTAACTTAATAAAAAAACAACTACACACTTATATAACAAAATCAGTACATCATTCCACGGCCACAACCTCCTTTTACAAATCTGTTGGTATTCGCAAAGCCAGCTGCACTAAAACCGGCAGCAGGACCAAAACCGTTACCCATACCCAGAGCAGGACCAGAAACGAAACCGCCACCAACACTGTATGCCATACTAGGACCTTGGGCATAACCGGGACCCATAGAACCAAAGGACGGGGTTGGTCCTTCGCTCAACATAGCAACAAACCCGTTGCCACATCCATAATTCGTAGCTCCAGCACCAGAAGTAGGTAAACTGCCTTCCATGGCAACAGCACTTACGAAAGGCAGTTCCCCAATCATGGTTACAGGACCCTCGTAGGTGTTGTCAGATTTGACTGTGATCCCTGTTGGAGATATGGAAGACATGCTGGTTACTGGGAGACCTCCACCGCTAGTTATGGTGGACTCCATAGGAGAGTATCTATCGTAAGGTAAACTTCTGCCAGCAAAACCGGTATATGCCAAACCAGGGGCAGATAGTCTGTCATATGCAGGAGAAGCTTGTGGAAATCCAGCCATGCCGTATGGAGATGATAATCTGGAAGCGTCAATTCCTGCCCGACTGACGCATTGTTGGCTTAGTGCAGTCTGAAAATAAAGAAATTTAGTTAGACTTTTTTCAAACTCAAACCGTTTATTTTAATTAGAACATTTTTATTTTGTTTTTTTGCTGATGGGAAGTCATAAAATAACTTTCTCCAGCTCTGGGCGGGGAGGGGGGAGTGTCAGACGAGAGTTATCCGGAAGGGGTACCTCTTTCGAACAACCCGGTCAATTAGACCAGTACAGGCACTTGTGAATGTGATTAAATAACAAAATGAACCTACAGTCCCAGACAGAATGCTTAATAACTCGTGAAAGTACTGCAGAAGGGCTACTATGACATCTTATAGCAATTATTATTCCACTGAGTGAAAGAGATGGTTCTAGACACCCTGTATAGCTCTGCCTCTTTCCCTCAGCGGAATAAGAATTGCTTTAAGAGGTCATAGTAGGGCTACAGTTGCCAATTCCAAAGCGTTGATCTCTATGGAGAAGAATGGGCAAGAAAATCCATGGACACTCTTTTAAATTATAATATTTTTACAAAATCGTATTTACATCATTCATGTTGAGATTATACAAATATGTGAGAACGATGTAGTTAAATGTGCCCACTAAGAGCGTCCAGAGAAAATGCAAAGATGATTATATTAATAATAAAATAATTATATTAGTTATCCTTAGGTGGTTGGATCAAGGGCCTGATTCAGAAGGCAGTACTTCTCGATACGGCCCTCATTGTGAGGAGGTTCCTGTCTCTGGAGCCCTAACCACCGGTAGCTTGGACCCTGCTCCCGCTACCGGCGAAAACCTATTTTTATATGTTTTTTTGTTAAATTTATTTTCTAAGAAATATTTAAAAATGTAATTTTAAGAAGATAAGTGAATAAAGAATAATATTAATTATAATAAACCGTGGCAGCTAAAAGATGACCTTTTTTAATCTCACAAGATACTTATTAATACTTAAGGGATACCTTCACTTAAATTTAGAACTTATGATCATATTATTAGCTTTTGCCTGCGGCTTCGCTCGCGTTATATTTGGGGTAGCAATAGTTCTCCTTTCCTGAATTGCTGGTACCTGCTACCTGTACTATTTGCCCTTTTTTTTTTTTCGGGTGGGAAATCATCCAATGACTTCCCCCGCTCTGGGTGGAGCGGGGGGGCATGTCAGACTTGTACTGACTAAAACCCACCCATGTTTCTTCTATTGCCCTTTACGTTCCGAGGCCGCGGTATCTCTTTCGAACAACCCGCAACCCCGGCAGGCAGAGGCTCTGGCAAGCCCCTCTGCTTTGCTGACTCTCTTTGAGGCGCGCGTGAAACACGAACGCGCCGTCGACACGGCCTGTCGTCAATCGACGGACGGACGGTGAACTACCCATTGCTCACCGCCCACAGGCCCGCATCTACGGTGGCCGGAAGTCGTCTCGCGGCGCCCGGCGCCATGGGCGTCTCCCGCGGCGGCTGGGTTGGGCAGATGTTCTCTCCCTCAAACGCCCGGCCACCTCCTTCGCTAGCATTACTGCTTCGCAGAAGGTGGTGACCGCTTCCCATTCCCTCTCGCTCCGGACCATGGCCTGAACCAGGGCCGGACGCGAGAGATCGCCGCCGCCGATCGCCTCTACGAGGGCACGGCGGTGCTCCGCCCAAGCCGGGCAGAAAATCGCCACTGTGTGCTCCACCGTGTCCTCCGGGCGATCGTCACAATGGTGACACCCGCGCGCTTCCTCCCGCCCGATGATGTGCAGGAACCTCCCGAAACTTCCGTGTCCGGTGAGGACCTGCGTCAGGCGGTAGGTGAGGACGCCATGACGCCTCTCCAGCCACTCCTCAAAGAGGGGACTTACCGCCACTATTGTAGCGTGCCCTGCACGGGGTTGCGACAGTCGCTCTCTCCATGCCACCATGAGATCGCACCGGAGGTCTGCCCGCCGAGCGGCAACTTGCCGCGGCAGTGGGTTTTCCCCCCGGTGTAGTGCCTCTGCGCGCCACTCAAACAGGCGCGTACTATTTGCCCTTGCGCCTTATTTATTGTAATAGCAAAGTTTTCCCTTTACTTCCCTCTTTCTCCCTTATTCCCAACTATGTATTTAAAAAAAATGTCCATCTTCAGGGTCCGAATTATCTCTATAGCAAAATACATCAAAATCGATTTAGCCATAACGGCGTGAAGACGTAACAAACAAACTCACTTTCGCTTTTATAATATTGGCAAGGATAATATTAAATATTATAACAAATCTTTAAAATTTTTAAAGATTTGTTTCATAATTTACCTGAATGAAGAATGTTTGAACACAAAGAACTAGGATAGTTTTGGTTGACATTTTATTTGACAATATAGTAGTTACTGATCCGAGAGCTGATTTAAGAATGATTTCAATATAATTTTCCTTCTTTATATATAAAATATTAAAGATATGTTATCAGTTTGTTACTTAAACTTATACATTATTTGTTGATAATTTTAATAATCACTGTTTTCTTGATAATTCTTAACTGCGTTGTATAATATTCTACTTATTATGTTGGACATAGTTAATCAATTATTGTAATGTTATTTTTACTTTCAAAATCTTCTTGGAAACTCAGATAATTATGTATAAGCTTTTCTATAAAAGGCTACGGTGCAGATTTTAAATTACTATTCAGTTTTCAACGCAAACTAATATCAAACATGTCTACTTTCGCTTTTGTGTTCCTCTGTATCCAAGCTTGCCTTATTCAGGTAAACTTTAATTTTGTTATCTTAACTGTTTAATCAAATCACCATTTAAATTACTTTTGTTTATTATTAAGCTATCTTTTAACTGCTAATCAAAGCCTTCTGCCTAATGCTCTCAGTTTTTTGATTCACTAAGACCATCTACTTTTTTGTTACTATATAAAGCAAAAACATTTAAAAGTACCTACCCAAAATTGTTTTGTTTATTTTTATTCTATTTTTAAAATACTTTATTCACTTTTCTTTTCTTACAATATCATTTTTAAATAATTCTTTTAAAAGATTAAAAAAAAGTAAAAATAGATTTCCGCCGGTATCGGGAGCAGGACCTAAGCTACCGGTGGTTAGGGCTCCAGAAACAGGAACCTCCTCACAATGCGGGCCGTATCGAGGTAACTGCCTTCTGAATCAGGCCCTTGATCCAACCGCCAAAGGAATTAAAAATTTTTTTTATCACTGCTGTACTAAGGTTTCTGGATAATGCTACCAGATTTTTAATTCACCATGATATATTTCTTTTTTCTCAGAACGTGTTCAGCCAGCGATGCCTCGGAGCCTATGAAACCAATGCTTTCGTTCCTGCTACCGCTTCCTTCGGCTACGGAACTGGATACGGTGAACTGGCCTACCCTACTGCTAACTGGGCCAACGCTTATCCCGCCACTAGCTATGCTGGGGTATACCCCACTGTCGGTTGTGGAGCCGCGTATGAAGGCGCCGGTGAAGGCAACGTGGCGGTCGCTGGAGAGATGCCTGTCGCCGGTACCACGGCTGTTGCTGGTCAGGTCCCCATCATGGGTGCCGTGAGCTTCGGCGGCGCTGTGCCGGCTGCTGGTGCCGTGTCCGTTAATGGACAATGTGCTTGTGGCTGTGGATCTCCTTATTACTATTAAATATTGTATTAGTTATGTCAACCTATATTAAAAGTTTTTTTAAAAAGTTATCTTCGTTTAATTTCTTAATGGCTGTGTCAACTTGGTGTATTCCATTTTAGGCATCAGATTAATAAGGTGTCCAAATTCAAATTAATTTAATTGTCTGAATATGGTACATTTTTATGGTCTTGAAATATAAACAAAGGTCTTATCATATTCTGCCACTGGGGGCGTTCAAATATTTGGTACATAAACAAAATTTTAAGACAAACATCAAATAGGAATAAAAATTACAGTTAGTGGCATGTCAATTAAATAAATATTATCATTCAGTACTATTTCAAATTGTTACTCAATATCAAACTGTAATAGAGATGTCAATGATTATATGATTACAATATAATTAGGATGTCAAAGTGTTAAATTAATATCTGTCCACATGCCTGACATTGCAGGTCAACTATTGTTCTTGCCTGTCCGTCATTGCCTCTCCGAGGTCTAAAAAAAAACACTTATCTTTAATACTTTCCAATTCCTTATTTGTAACCGACTTCAAAAAAAGAAGGAGGTTCTGGAATCTTTGGAATCTTTTTGCAAAACAAAAAAAAAGCGATTACTCAAACACGCCTGCACCGATTTGCATTATTCTTTTTTATTTGATAGGATATACTTCCTAGGTCCCATATCAATTTTATTTATATTGCTTAGGTAGTTTATGAGTAATCGTCTATAATACATGTATTTTCGGCTAGGTCTATATGGATGATCTGCAAATCTTTTAGTAACAATGAAAAAAACCGGCCAAGAGCGTGTCGGGCCACACTCAGTGTAGGGTTCCGTAGTTTCCCGTCCGTCACAATAAGTGTTCCCAGTTATGAGGCCAACCGAACAATTCGGTAATACCCGATCCAATGTAATAAGTACCTACAGCGCCATCTCTCGGGGAATTGGGTTACTAATTAATACAAAGACGTGCAATTTCGGTGGTAATTTTGGATTGCGAGAACAGATTTCAATAATTCTTTTTTGTTTGAAAAAAAGATACGTTCAGGATAATAAAATATGTAAACAAACAAAAAATGCTTTCATATATGATTATACTACAAACTTAGTCCAGAAATTATTTTGTAAAACTTTTTGTCTTTTTTGTACAAAAACTGTTGTGTCAATCAAGTTCGAAATAATTTTCATAGAAAGTCCTTATAAAGTTCTACTTTTCAGATTTTTTTCATATTTTCTAAACTTCTGGTTCAAAAGTTAGAGGGGGGGGACACACATTGTTTTTTACTTTTGGAGCGATTATTTCCGAAATTATTGACATTATCAAAAAATGATCTTAGTAAACCCCTATTAATTTTTAAATACCTTTCCAACAATATATCACACGTCAGGGATGAAATTAAAAAAAAAAATCACTTCCTACTTTACATATAGGGTGGCTACCCTAATAAAACATTTTTTTCAATTTTTTATTTTACCACTTTGTCGGCGTGATTGATATACATGTTGGTACCAAATTTCAGCTTTCTAGTGCTAACGGTCACAGAGATTAAGCGAGGACGGACAGACAGACATGGCGAAACTATAAGGGTTCCTAGTTGACTACGGAACCCTAAAAATGAATGGTCGATAAAAAAATATCTGATACTAGCTTTTGCCCGCGGCTTCGCTTGCGTTAAATTCAGGGTAACACACTGCCAGTTTCCTGATTTGCAGGTACCTGCTACCTGCAGTTTTTGCCCTTGCGCCTAATTGATTTGTAATAGCAACGCTAAGTTTTCTCTTTTCTTTCCTCTTTCTCCCTCACATGCGACTTTTATTATTTTTATATTATACTATTTTTTTTTAAATAGCCCATGTCCGTGTCCTGGTACCAAACTATCTCTGTACTAAAATCGGTTTAGCCATTAAAGCGTGAAGAGGTAACAAACAAACAAACTCACTTTCGCTTATATAATATAAGTAAGGATAATATTATTATTGTTATACCACAAGTGAAAATGCAGAAATAAAACACTTTTTTTGTAAAAAAAAAACAACAAACGAAACCAACGAAAGTCACCGACTTTCGGATGTAAAGTTATTTTCCACTTTTTAAATTATTTTTTTTGGAAATCGCTTTTATTTAAAAAAAAGTTTTTATATCATATTATCCTGTAAATAGAAAATTGATACATGTTGTTTGTTTTGCAAATAGGTTTCTACAAACAAGTCGTAATCTGTTTAAAAAAATAGTCTGGTATTTTGTACCCGATTGCTTTGAGAAGAAACAGCCGAAACAAACTCAGAGGTCATAGTCTCTTTTAAGGTCCAGACAAAAATCTTGGTCAACTTACATGAGGACTATGCAGATGGTATTTTAAGAAAAATCTATATAGAATTGCTCGACTCATAACTCAAGGAGCTCAACAACTTGATGAACAATACAAAAAAGGACAATTTATAGTAATAAAACTGTCAGAAACAAACAAATCAAAAGAAATGCATTCACAACTAACAAAAAGAAACAATTAGTATATACAAAATTAAATCAATGAGGTCATATTGAAATGAAAATGGTAATTATAAAATGAAAAAAATTGACAAAGTAAATCTAAATCTAAACTTCTAAACTAATATTATAAATGCGAAAGTAACTCTGTCTGTCTGTCTCTTCTTCACGCCTAAACCACTGAACCGATTTTAATTAAATTTGGTACAGATATAGTCTGGGACCCGAGAAAGGACATAGGATAGTTTTCATCCCGGAAATCCCCCGGGAACGGGAACTATTAATCCGCGCGTACGAAGTCGCGAGCAAAAGCTAGTATTACATAATGAAGTTAAAAGGGGAGCAGCTTAATCAAAAGCCTTTTTATCATCATGCGCTTAATGTTATAGTATGCTTTTATTGTATTGTGACGGGCCTGTTGGTCTAGTGGTTAGTGGCCCTGACTGCTAAGCCGGAGGTCGTGGGTTCGATTCCCACCCAGGACAAACTTTATGTGATGAGCATGATTGTTTGTTCTGTATCTGGGTGTGATTTATCTTTAATATATATGTATTTATAAATTATATAAGTATATATATATATCAGTTGTCTGGTTACCATAACACAAGCTCTGCTTAATTTGGGATCAGATAGCCGTGTGTGAGTTTTCCCAGATATTTATTTATTTATTATTGTACATAGCTTAAGTATTATAAAGATAAGAATTTATTTAGCCCTAGTGTTTGAATAGAACTTAGCGAGTCCTATTCAGGCCTAGTCAGGTCAAGTATCTAGGTCTGAATAAATTCTTGACACTCTTGAAGCATCCAAACGCCGTCATGCCTATCCTTACTTCCTTACTAATATTATAAAAGCGAAAGTGAGTTTGTTTGTTTGTTACGTCTTCACGCCTTAATTGTAAAACCGATTTTGATGAATTGTGGTACAGAGATAGTTGGGACCTCGGAGACGGACACTGGCTATTTTTTACAGGTAGCAGGAACATGTAAATCAGGAAAGGGGAACTGTGTTAACCCGAATTTGAAGTTTTAAGCCGCGGGCATAAGTTGGTCAACAAGAATTTTTGAAAAAAAAAATACCAAATTTTCTAAAACATTTTTTATTTCATCTAAATGAACAAAAACTAAATAAAAATCACTGAATTTAGTAAAGAATGTTAGGTCCACATCCACCCAGACCGAATCTTCCCGCTAACGGACCAGCTCCAAAGGAAGCTGCAGCAGGAGAGATACCAGCAGCTGGGAAGGTAGCAGCAATTGGAGGGATGGCAGCACCAGCGCCTAGGCCAATAGCAGCATCGCTCACCATAGCAGTCACACCATTACCGCAAGCGTGGTTGATGGCACCCGCGCCGGCAGAAGGCATAGCACCTTCCATACCAGTAGTACCAACGAATGGCAGATCACCAGCGATGGACAGAGGACCTTCGAATACGTTCTCAGACACAATAGTGATGCCAGTTGGGGCGATAGCAGAGGTACTGGTGACTGCTAAACCACCGCCGCTGGTGGCAGTGAACTCCATAGCAGGAGAATAGACGCCATCGCAAGCCAGGCCTCTGCCAGCCAATCCGGGGGCAACGAGGCCGTTGTTTATCAGACCAGGTCCAGCCAAAGGAGATAGGCCTAGGCCTAGACCGTAGGGAGCACCGAGACCAAGACCAGAAGCCTCGATAGCTCCACGGCTGGTGCAAAGATTGCCGAAGGCGGCCTGAAAGTAGAAATAAGAATCAATTAAAATTTGGTTCTTTTGATAACATAGTGAGAGTACATTTCTTCAATTTACGATAGTATTTACAAAGGAAGAAGTATGAAAAATGATTATCAAGGATAGCATAGAAGAAAATCGAACCAAGACATGAAATATTACAGTTACTACAAAAATATTTACCTGGACGAAGAACGCCTGAGCGCAGAAAACGAGGATAGCTTTGGCTGCCATTTTGTTTTAGATGAATATGTTCCTTTTGTTGTAGTTAACACGAGAATGATGTTCAGCCCCGTTAACAGAAGCTTATATTCAACCCCTTATCGGTTTTATTACATAATCTAGTAACAATTATTATAAAATAGTTTAAGTAATAGTATCTTGTATAATAATGCAATGAGCAAAAGTCACGTACTTGATGTAATTTCTATATTTGATAATACTTACGTTGTTATTTCATAAATGTAAACTATTGCAATGTTTTTAAGTTAGTATAAAAGGGTAGATAACGTTCCAGCTCATCATTCAGTCTTCAGCTTCTCGTTGAACACAAACAAATATCAAACATGTCTACCTTCGCTGTTCTGCTGCTTTGCATCCAAGCTTGCTTGGTCCAAGTAAGTCATGTTTTTTTTTAATTTTGCCAACAGTTGTGCCGATTTACTATCAAAGTTATTTTCATTTTCAAGTCTTCTACAAATTCTACCAGACAAATCAAAGACCAGTATAAATTCTAAGGCGCATCACCCACACGACCAACAGTCGAGGCGCGGGCACATTAGGCGCATCACCTACAAGATCAACAGTCAAGGTGCAGTTGAGGCGCAGGCACATAAGAGGCACGCCGCAACGAGGTTTTCTTTACAAATGTCGTGTGGGCGACGCGCCTTAGGGATTCATTACGGGTTTTGTTGTCTAATGGGCTGATTAATTATCTAAGGATTTTTTTGTCCCTATAAGCTACAGTATGATCTTGTTTTCCACAGAATGTCTTCAGCCAGTACCTTGGTGCTCCCTGTGGCTACGGAGCTGGTGTCGCTGAGCTTGCTTACCCTGCAGGATTAGGCTTTGCTGGTGCCTACCCTGGCGCTGTTGGCTACGCCGGAGCATACCCTGGAGCTATCAACACATACCCTGCTGCCGGTTGTGGTGCCGCGTACGGCGGCGCTGGTGAAGGCAACGTGGCGGTCGCTGGTGAGCTGCCAGTCGCCGGTAACGCTGCTGTTGCTGGTCAGGTCCCCATCATGGGTGCTGTCAATTTCGGCGGTGCTGTGCCGGCTGCTGGTGCCGTGTCTATTTCTGGACAATGTGCATGCGGTTGCGGCTCTCCTTACGTATACTAAGAAGGAGAGATACTTAATAAAATTAAAAAAGTATGTTTAACAACGAAATATTTCATTTTCTTACATCATTCTCACATTCTATCTTATTTGTTTCCTTTTGTAAAAGGAAATGCTACAGTATTTTTTGCAATGGGAAATCATTAAATGACTTCCTCCGCTCTGGGCGAAGAGGGGGGGGGGGGAGTGTCAGACTTGTACTAGCTAAAACCCACCCATGTTCCTTCCATTGCCCTTTATGTTCCGACGCATCTCTTTCGAACAACCCACAACCCTGGCAGGCGGTGGCCCTGGCATGCCCTTCTGCTTTGCTGACATCTCTATCGCCATTGCTCTAAAATGCATACATGATAATTTAAGTCATTTGAATGTTTTAGTAGTGCAATAGTCATCAGAATTTGCAATATTTACTGCATTTGCATTTTATTGCTTTTTAAGTATTATCGAATTGAATGCGTTTGCTGAGTAAATAGATTTTGTTTTTATTTATTTTGGAACAATGAGCACGACCCATTTTTAACCAGTTTAAAAATATATAAAGGTCTTTTTTTTGGGGTTATCATCAAATAACTTCCCCTGCTCTGGGCGGAGTGGGGGGCGTGTCAGACTTTTACTGACTAAAACCCACCCGGTACGTTCCGGGGCCGCGGTATCTCTTTCGAACAACCCGCAATCCCAGCACGATACATAAAGGTCTTACAAATGAATTGCGAACTCTCCAATAGTTTACTAACTAACGAATTATTATGAAACCCTTACTTCGAAAAGTCCTAAAAAACTTGCAAAATAAGAGTGTAAACAAAAAAAACTAGCTTTCGTCAGGGGCGGTTATGCCAGTTAAGCAAGTTCGAAAATGATGACGTGCTAGATGTTTAGTCAAGTATGTTAATGACCATGCAAAAAAACACGCTTGTTTTACGCATTTAAAACAAAAAGCAAGCCAAGGACGAGTTAGAAGTCCGCACCGTGGGTTCCGTAAAAACTTGAGACACAAACAGCTATATCTTTTGACTGCGTTGATTTTAACGTTGATTTTTTCTCGACAAATCAAATAAAATCATTTATTTCAATAAGACCATTACAGGCACTTTTGAATGTCAAGAAACAAAAATGAATCTACAGTCCCGGTCACAAGGCATAATAACTTGTGATAACTTGCGTCGTAATAACTGCGTTTTTGCGCCTCCACCAAATGTATCTAGTTAAATAAAGCAAGTGTACGACTAAACGCCGACAGACACTACGCCGACAGACTGAACACCGACAAGGCTTTACTTCGACGGGACTCTTCGCCGACACGGCTCATCAGCGACGCAATGGGTAGGTTAGGTTACGTTAAAACTGTGACCTCCTACGCACGAGCCGAGCGAGCGAAGCGAGCGGTGCCGCGGCAGCGGCCGTCGAGTGCCAGAAACGACTTGCATTAATAGAGAGAGCCATGTCGGCGAAGAGTCCCGTCGAAGTAAAGTCTTGTCGGTGTTCAGTCTGTCGGCGTAGTGTCTGTCGGCGTTTAGTCGTACACTCAAATAAAGCACATAATTATAATAGTTTAAGGATTATAATTTAAATCATTTTAATTTACATGTCTTACTTCCTAGAGCAAAGCCGTCATTCTATTCTATCTTTAAAAACGACATGAGTATTTGAACGCTATGATCTATCAGCCAGCATTGCTTAGGTTATATAAAACCTCTTACAGTACTGTAGTTGCCCATTCCAAAGCGTTGATCTCTATGGAGAAGAATGGGCAAGAAACTCCATTCTAGACACAAAGGGACACAGAGTTTAGTATATGCTTCTAACTTCAATTTGATACCTCCACGCGTTCTCGTGATAAAGAAGAAGATTGATGATAGATTTTTAAAACAAAATGATCCTATAACGGGCCTGTTGGTCTAGTGTTTAGTGACCCTGACTGCTGAGCCGGAGGTCGTGGGTTCGATTCCCACCCAGGACAAACTTTGTGTGATGAGCATGATTGTTTAGTCTGTGTCTGTGTGTGATTTATGTATAATATGTATGTATTTATAAATTATATGTATAAGTATGTATATCAGTTGTCTGGTTACCATAACACAAGCTCTGCTTAGCTTGGGATCAGATAGCCGTGTGTGAGTTGTCCCAAGATATTTATTTATAAGGGTACCGTCTTTTTCTTTTTGAGGAACAAAACCCTATAAAGGGAGTCAAGTTTTGTTAGCATCACGAAAAAGCGTCAAAATAAAGCCGTCTGTTTTAACAACATTTAAACGTGAAATCTAGACATGAATGTTGATGGATGTCGTCACAAATTGCAACGCTCTCAAAATCTATAGAACCGAAGAAGGATCTGCTCCACCATTTCGCACTATGGTATGAGGGTGTATTTACCCATTTATGTGTCCTTAAGGCCTATTCAGACCTAAGCGGTATTCGCTACCGTCTGCGTCAGAGAAAATCCAGTGGGTATGCGGTAATATTACTGTTCACACCAAAGCGGATTTCGCTATCCTTGTGGGTAGAATAACGCGCGGTAGCTATTCAGACCTATGCGGTATTCCCTACCGTCTGCGGCAGAGAAAACCGCGGTACTTGATACTAAATACCTAAGCGAAAGCCGCGTGGTATGTACCTCTACCCACAGCAGCAGCGAATACCGCTTAGGTCTGAATAGGCCTTTATACTTACCAGGTAAGCGGACGTTCACAGAAGGAGCTCGTGTTTTAATAATAACAACCGCACGGGTCTATTTTCAGTTTAATTTGCGATTTCCCAGGTCAGCCTGAGGATAGGTTTACAACAATTCGTGAAAATGGTTTTTACACAAAATCTCAAATATAATCTAAATCAATAATCCTTACTAATATTATAAAAGCGAAAGTGAGTTTGCTTGTTTGTTACGTTTTCACGCTTAAATGGCTAAACCGATTTTGATGAATTTTAGGTACAGATATAGTTGGGACCCTGGATCCGGCCATAGGCTATTATTTAAAAAAAAGATTGAGTAATGAGGCAGAAAGAGGAAAGAAAAGGGAAAACTTAGCCTTGCTATTACAATAAATAAGGCGCAAGGGCAAACACTAGCCGTGTCGACGGCGCGTTCGTGTTTCACGCGCGCCTCAAAGAGATATCAGCAAAGCAGAGGGGCTTGCCAGAGGCTCCGCTGCCGGGGTTGCGGGTCGTTCGAAAGAGATACCGCGGCCCCGGAACGTAAAGAGCAATAGAAGGAACATGGGTGGGTTTTAGTCAGTACAAGTCTGACATGCCCCCCCGCTCCACCCAGAGCGGGAAAAAAAGGGCAACACAGGTAGCAGGTACCTGTAAATCAGGAAAGGGGTACTGTAATACCTCGAATTTAACACGAGCGAAGCCGCGGGCAAAAGCTAGTTATCTATAAAATCTTCATCTAAAAATGCCCAATATTTGGAGTATAGCTCTCCGCCACAGCTCTCAAGATATAGCTGCGACTACTCCGCACTCTGCATAGCAGCGACGCAGTTTTTTTTTATAATATTTGGTTTATTATAATACTAGCTTTCGCCTGCGGCTTCGCCTGCTTTAAATTTGGGGTAACACAGTTCCCCTTGCGCCTTATTGATTTGTAATAGCAACGCCAAGTTTTCCCTTTTCTTCCCTCTTTCTTCCGCACATCCCACTTTTTTTAAATAAAAATTATGCCTATATATAATGCCTATGTCCTGGTTCCCAACTATCTCTGTACCAAAATTCATCAAAATCGGTTTAGCCATTAAAGCGTGAAGAGGTAACAAACAAACAAATAAACAAACTCACTTTCGCTTTTATAATATTATATATATATATTTATAGTAAGGATAAGGAAGTAAGGATTTAATTACTCAAAAGTATTAACGGCCTATTGAATAAAAAAGAAGTCAATGATGCAGGTGTCTTTAATAATTATGAAATAACTTAGAGAATAGGAACTTATCTACAAGTGAAATAAAAATACTTCGTACTATGCTACTCCTGATCATTTATTCAAATAAATTTAAACAGGAACTTTTCAGTAGTAGATGGGGGAGCCGCAACCGCATGCGCATTGTCCAGAGATGGACACGGCACCAGCAGCCGGCACAGCGCCGCAGAAGTTCACAGCACCCATGATGGGGACCTGACCAGCAACAGCCGTGGTACCGGCGACAGGCAGCTCACCAATGACCGCCACGTTGCCTTCACCAACGCCGCCGTAAGCAGCTTCGTATGCAACAGGAGCAAGAGCGCCACCATAAGCAGATCCGATGGCACCACCGTAAGCACCAAGACCGAGGGCACCACCACATGAAGCAATAGGAGAGAGACCAGCGCCGAGACCCAGAGTAGGAGCTATGGCGGCCACTTGGCTTCCGCAGCCGCACCCGTAACCAAACACATTCTGGAGGAATAAAATAAAATGTGTTTAAATGTCACAAAGCTAGAAATACAGTTCAAAAATTTAAAAAGTAATGTTTACAAAGTAAAGAAATAATTTGCTGTAATTGATATTGTAAAAAAACATAGCAAAATACCCAAAATAATCACTCACCTGGACCAAGCAAGCTTGGATGCAGAGCAACAGAACAGCGAAGGTAGACATGTTTGATGTTTGTTTGAGTTCAACGAGAAGCTGAAGACTGAATGATGTTCCTACTTCTAGACCACGTTTATATAGTGCAAAAGCTTCTCATCATAACAACGTGATGTTTTGTCTATTTTCTATTGAAACAGAAGCCATACGAAATATTTCAAGGTTACATCAATTACGAAATACATGCATTTTTCTATTTCCCCATATTGCAACTATTGATAAAAAAAGTATGAAAAGCTAATTTCAAAATCCTCAAACTGCTGCAACACAACTAGATAAGAAATACGTTTCAGTATAAATAGTTGACCGGTTCTTGGAAAACTCATTCTCAAGTTCACTTCAACACGAACTACAATGTCAGCCAAAATGATTCTCGTCCTCTGCGCTCAGGCGCTCTTCATCCAGGTGAGAAGCTTTTATTTTCTTTTATAAAGGTTTGAACTGTCGTATTTTATGCTTTCTTAGTTGGAAATCTGCCGAGTGACAATTTACATAGTTATTTGTGAAACCTTATTGGTAACTATTGTTTAAGCCGTTTGGGGTGAAACTCAGGGACCGTGGAGTCCTTGTGCTCATAGCCTTTTTAAGGATATTGCAAAACTTGTTTTGTCACTTTTCATGACCCTAAGACTCGTCTTTTACTTTGGCATGAGATTAAGCCATACAAAGTCGGGCGGATATGAGAATTTTGAGATAGATGTGTGGAATAGATAAAGTAAGGAATGAGTATATTATAAGAGAAAGTTTGAAAGTTGCGGCTGTTACAGAAAAATTGAAAGGGAGTCGTTTGTCTTGGTATGGACATGTAATGAGGCACATGTTACTAAAAGAGTGATAGATCTGAATTTTGATGGACGGAGAGCGAATGGAAGGCCAAATAAAAATGGATGGATTGTGTAAGGAATGATATGAAGGGGGTAAATCATGCCATGAGTTCTGATAGGGGAGAATGGAAGAAGAAAACGTGTTGCACTGAAAACCCAAATGGAATGGGACAAGAGCAGAAAAATGATCATGACCCAACGTCGCAACGCGGCCATTTTCTAGGGGGTTTTACCAATCCAGGTATATCATGTGGTATTTTGCAAGTTACTGTTATCATGCTTTTGATAAAAACGTTTAAACATTTATGACGTACTACGCTAGCGATTATTAAAACCTATCCAAATGTTGCCACATTCATTAAAAAAGATATTTTAACTATTGCAAAAATTTCTTGTTCACAGGCAGCTTTCGGTTCATGTCTTGGTCGTGGAGCCATCGCCGCTCCACTCATTGGCCCAGGATGTGCTGGTAACGGCTGGGCTGGCAATGGTTTGATTGGAAATGGATTGATTGGTAACGGTCTGATGGGTAACGGCTGTGCTGGTAACTGGGCTGGCAATGGTATTATCGGTGATGGTATCATTGGTAACGGTTTGTACGGCAATGGTTTGGCTGGTATTGAGATCATTCCCACCAGTGGCGGTGGATTGCCTGTTTCCAGCGTGTCTGCCATCGCTCCCAGTGGCCTCTCCGTGGCTTCTGAGAATGTGTATGAGGGTGCTTTGTCCGTGGCTGGTGAGCTGCCGTTCGTGAGTGCTGTGGCTTTGGAGGGCGTGTTGCCCAGTGCTGGTGCTGGCGCCGTCAGCTACAGCTGCGGTAACGGAATTACTGCTATTGAGAGCATCGCTCCTTCTGCTGCTGCCTATGGTGCTGGATATGGTCTCGATGCTGGATATGGACTTGGTGCTGGCTATGGTCTCGGCGCTGGCTATGGTCTTGGCGCTGGCTGTGGACTTGGCGCTGCTGCCATCGCTCCTGCTTCTCTTGGACTCGGTTATGGAGGCCGAGGCTGTGGATGCGGTGTCTACTGAACAGATTTCACCAATTGTTGATCCGATCAAACGATTCAATAAAGTAATTTGAAATTTATAAGTTGTATGAATTTATTTACACTGTTTATTCCTTTGTTTTTTTTTTGTAACTTGTATTTTTTTTAAATCAGGACCTGAATAGTTTAAAACTCATAATGATGTTGAATGCTTGTCAACACATAGAATTTTGGTTTTATTTTATTTATATATTTCAAGTAACAAAACGACTCCTCATTTTTGGTAACATCATATACAAAACACAAACATTCCAATTTCAATTAAATAGAATCATTTCAGAAAAATACAATAAAATTACATCAAACAAATAAATTGGATTACGTACGAATTTATATTAAATTAAAATGCCATTTTAGTGAGTCCTGCTCCACAACCATAAGGGTTAACTGATTAATTAGCATTGTAAGACTATCTTTGCAATCTGAGAATCAATTCTCTAGTATTGTATAGTTATTAAGCCTTGATTGACTTGGCCTTGCCTTGGTGGTTGATAGTGTCATGCTCACTTAAATGTCTCGCTGATGGTGGCGGGTGTGTCGGGTCATTTAGCTCCCTTCTAATTGGTTGAGCTGAATGGGGCTGATCCTTACGTCATGTTCGTGAACGAGCGCTGTCAGTTGGGACTAGTCATTTTTTAGGTACCATGGTAATTTTTTTATTTTTTAAATTAAATTTTGCTTTTTATTTACTCTGGACGCTCTTAATGTGCACGTTTTTCTACATCGTTCTCACATATTTGTATAATCCCAACACAATGGTAAAAACGATTTTGTAATAATATTATAATTTAAAAGAGTGTCCATGGAGTTTCTTGCCCATTCTTCTCCATAGAGATCAACGCTTTGGAATGGGCAATTACAGTACTTCCACTAGTTATTATGCCTTGTGACTGGGACTGTAGATTCATTTTGTTTCTTGATATTCAAAAGTGCCTGTAATGGTCTAATTGAAATTAATGTTATGATTTTATTTAAGCAACCCGCAAGGTTTGGAAAGGGATGGGTTACAACAGGGGGCCAGGTTAAGCAACCTTTGCCAAGCATTGGAAATAGATGGGGTACTACAAGGGCCAGGTAAAGCAACCCTTGATAAGGTTTGGAAATGGATGGGCTACCACGGGGGCCAAGTTAAACAACCTTTGCCAAGGTTTGGAAATGGATGGGTTACCACACGGGCCAGGTTAAGCAACACTCACCAAGGTTTGGAAATGGATGAGTTACCCACACGGGCCAGGTAAGGCCACCCTCACCAAGGTTTGGAAATGGATGGGTTACCATAGGGGCCATGTTAACCGTATAGTTCGGTACGGACCCCTTCGGGGGCTCGACATTCAAACCTCCGCTGGCTCGGTACTGGCCCCGAAAGGGGTCGGACATTTAAGTCATATGACCTCCTCATTATTTTTGTAAATATTTTATTTTCTGGTTAAAAAATAATATGGGTGTGCATTCATTAAGATAGTAGAATAAAAATCTCATATGTAAACGTCATTAGAAGTTCTTTAATTATTGAGTAAGTTTCTTAATTAAGTCTTATAAAATCCAAATGTGTAAATTACGATCATCGCCATTTTGATGGCAGTTTAGGTCGACGCTAAAAATCATACAAAATTAGGTTTTCGGACATTTAAACTCCATATTATTGGGCTTGATTAACGTGTCCTTTTATTACGTGAAGAAATCATTCGTAATTGAACTTATATTAGTAGTGGTAATGATACATTTTGAAATCTAAAGTCGAAGTTTCTCGCCAATCGTACTTGTTTACATTTTTAATTCCACATTATATCATATATTCGCGAATAGATTCTATAACAACTGACACAAATATCATTTCAAATATTATAAATAACATGACAATGCCCAGATCTTAACGTAATTTGCAATAATAGGACCAATAACACGTAATATTCATAACCACTACTAAATTCACTTTCGAAATTGACGTCCATTTCTATTTTTTTTTAATTTTGTGATGTGTAAATGCGATTATTTCAATCGATTATTTTCTTGTAAATCAATCAACTCGAATAATTAAATTAAGAAATATCAGAAATTAATAGATGAAAATAATTTTGTAATACGTGTGTGGAGGTATTTCACCAATGTAGGGATAAGTGGTAGAGAGATGAGGCAGACTCCAGTTCAGAAGGTTGAATGAATTTATTTTACAAAAGCTTAACTATAAATCTTAGGATAACAGAATCTTATTGGCTACAACTAATTGACAAATCAAAAACCTTAACCAATGAAAACACAGAGATAAAAATACAAAAATAAAACTAACGACTCCTATTGGCTATAACTATTTTAGCATGTTCTCTACAAATTACAAGTGTTGCATTTTTTTCCCATGAACTGTAACTTAGCTTGGTCCATGTCGATAATGGCGTTTTGCACACTTGACATTCTTGGGATTGGTTCTGATTTATAGGTACTTGGAAATCTCTCTTAGCCCTCACTTGACATTCTAAAAATTTGTTAAGATTTGAAGTATCTGGGAACATCTCATATTGTTCACTTGTCATTCTTGAGATAATTTACGGTTTGTTTTGGAAATCTCCCATATCACTCCCCCTCAAGCGAAGCGTACCTTCTTCTTAACTATTCGTCCGGTACGTGTGACGTATGGGTGACTGGCGTCCGACTTTGCAGAGGGTGGACTGGTCGCACTATTGTCAAGTTTCTGTGGCACTTGAGTTTCGGTATCCGTGTTGTTCTTTGTCCTGACATTAGCGGTGTGCGTTATGGGTGTGTGCAAAACTGTATCGTTCGCCTGTTCGTTAAAAACGTAAGCAGGTTTTAGTCTGTCGAGCGATATTATGGCTGTTCGACTTGGTAATTGTATCTTGAAGTGCTTCTCGTTGCGCTGCAGTACTTCAAATGGGCCATCATAAGGTGGAGTGAGCGGGGATCGTACAGAATCGTTGCGTATAAAAACGTGTTTGCATGTTGCGAGGTCCTTGTACACAAACGTTCGTTGTTGTGCTTGTTTACGCTCGGTCGGTGCCAATGACGTCATTATTTGAATTAATTGTCGTACGTAGTCCGCATCTTCAATCTTTGACTGTGTAGGTACGAAGAAATCTGATGGTATCCGCAGTGTGGTTCCATAGGTCATAAGCGCGGGACTAAGGTTGTTTTCGTCCCGTATTGCGCTACGTAGGCCAAGTAATACAGTAGGCAATTCGTCTGTCCATGTAGTTGTGGCGCCGCGTGCCATGAGCGCTGCCTTCATCGTTCTGTGCCACCTTTCAATTTTACCATTTGCTTGTGGACGGTAAGCTGCAGTGCGTTTTCTCGTTATCCCAAACTTTTTCATTAAAGCGTTGAACAGCTGCGACTCGAACTGTCGTCTTTGGTCGGTTGATATGCGTAGTGGACAACCGAAACGTACTATCCAGTGCTCGTACAGCGCTTTTGCGACGATCTCAGCGGTAATTTCTCGTACAGGGATTGCTTCGGGCCAACTTGTGCACCTATCGATAATAGTGATGCAGTATCGAAAGTCGTTTGATAAGCGTAACGGACCAACTATATCGATGTGTATGTGCTCAAAACGTTGCGACGGCGGGAAAGTAGATAACGGAGTGATGACGTGACGGTTAACTTTTGCGCGCTGACAACTGATACAAGCTCGCGTCCACTCGGCGACTTGTTTATTCATATCGGGCCAAAAAAATTTCGACGACATCTGCTTGCGGGTTGTTCGCACCCCTGGGTGGCATAGTTCGTGTTGCGCTTTGAAAGCTGCGTAACGATATGCTGCAGGCAAAAACGGTCGAGGCGGAGATAGTGATACCTCGCACGTGATTGGTCGTATCATTCCGGGTAGTGTTATGGCGCTAAACTTCAAGTTCGGTTGTAATCTGAGCTTTTCTAGTTCTTCATTGTTATTTTGATCGATGGCCAGCTGATTATAGTCGATCATAGTGGGGCATTGTATCTCTTCTATTCGTGATAAGGCGTCAGCGACTGAGTTTTTCTCTCCTTCTAAGTATTTGATACTTGTACAGAATTGGCTAATAAAGTGTAGTTGTCTCTCTCGCCGCGGTGTGTCACTGCTACTTGCTGGTTTCAATAGAGCGTGAGAGAGAGGTTTGTGGTCGGTGTAAATAGTGACGTCACAGCCTTCTATCAGTCGGCGGAAGTGTTTTATAGACGCGTAGATCGCTAGTAGTTCGCGGTCGTACACGCTATATCGGCGTTGCGCCGCGCTCATTGTTTTGGAGAAAAATGCCAGTGGTTTCCAAACTGCGTTAACTTTCTGTTGAAGTACTGCGCCGAGGCTGTTATCTGAGGCGTCTGTCATGATAACAAGTTCGCTATTACTTGACGGGTACGCTAGCGTGGTCGCGTCTAAAATGCTTTGGCGGCATTTTTTAAATGCAATCTCTGCTTCGGGTGTCCATACAATCGGTGTCTTATCATTTTTCTTCTTGTTGTGCAGGTGTTTGTTGAGCTCGGTTTGTAGATCAGCTTGATGGGGTAAGCAGTCCCGGTAAAAATTTAGCATGCCTAGGAAACGTCGTAACTCGATGATGGTTTTCGGCTTTGGGTATGTAGATATGGCTTGGATGCGCTCTTCAGTAGGTTTAATTCCGTCGGCCGATACTTCGTAGCCCAAGAAGTTAATTTTCTGTTTGCCAAACTCGCACTTGTCGACATTGAGTGCTACGCCATACTTCTCTAGGCGTTGCAGAACTTGATGTAGAATATTCTTCATTGCTTCTTCATCATCAGCGTGCAGAAGAATATCATCGATAAAACAGAAAACTCCTTCTAGGCCATGTAATACTTGGTTCATGAATCGTTGGAAAGTTTGACTAGCGTTACGTAAGCCAAACGTCATACAATTGAATTCGAAAAGGCCAAACGGTGTTATTATTGCGGTTTTCTTGGCATCTTCACTGTTTAAAGGTATCCAAAAGTAGGCCATTT
This sequence comes from Ochropleura leucogaster, assembly GCA_958449745.1. Classification (NCBI taxonomy): domain Eukaryota; kingdom Metazoa; phylum Arthropoda; class Insecta; order Lepidoptera; family Noctuidae; genus Ochropleura; species Ochropleura leucogaster. Next base: position 2,995,039 of record OY288227.1, read on the forward strand.
TGAGATCTAATTTGGAGAATATTTTCTTGCCTTGCAGCTGGTAAGTAAAATCTTGTATGCGTGGTATCGGGTAACGGTCTGGCTGTGTTACTGCGTTAAGGCGTCTTTAATCGCCACACACGCGTAGTCCTCCATCTTTTTTCTTAACCACGTGAAGTGGACTAGCCCAGGGACTCATAGACGGCTTACATATGCCCATTTCTACCATGCGGTCAAATTCTTGTTTAGCGGCTTTGTACTTGTCGGGCGGTAAAGGGCGCGCACGTGCGTAGAGTGGCGGGCCAGATGTTTCGATGTGATGAACGACCTCGTGTTTTGATGGCTGCTTCAGTGACATGGGTCGTAACACATCTGGATGTTTTTTTAGGATGCCATGATAGTCCTGATCGGAGCTGATAATGTAGACGGTTTCGGCAGGTGTGGTAATTTCAATGGTGCTGACGGATAACTCGGTGACTTTATCTATTAACTTCTTATTGTGTAGGTCGACGAGTATCTTGTAGTGCCGAAGGAAATCTGCTCCCAGTATGGATGTCTTTACGTCGGCGACTATAAATGTCCATTGAAAACTGCGTCGTAGTCCAAGGTTCAAGTTGATTGTTTTTTCTCCGTATGTTGCGATCGGAGAGTTATTGGCTGCGAAGAGTTGTAAGGCGTCGTCTCTCTTGCTTTTTAATCTTCTCGTTTTATGTGTTGCTGCTAACACGGAGATATCGGCGCCTGTGTCCACGAGGAAACGTTCGTGAGTGTTGCGATCGTGGATGCATAGGCGATTACTTGTAGTGGAGACACCGACGCTCGCCACAGTCGATGTCGATTCTAGTTTAACGGTATGACGGGCGTTTCTTCTGTACGTTTTCTTCGACTGCACGGTGATTCACACCTTATTGCTCGATCACCAAATCTAACATGGTATTTACATTCCCACGTTGAATCTCCTGGCTTAAGTGTTCGCGCATTTCGCTTATTGGAATGCGAGCGGGAACGCGAACGTGAGTGAAAGGGATAGCGAGACCTTCGGTGTGGCCAACGACTGTAGCCACGGCGTAATTCGGCGATCTCAAGTGAGAGTTTTTCAACTTGTTTTGACAACGCTGATAACGCCTCGTTGTTGTTAACAGCTGATGACTCTGTCGGTGTGTGCGTTGACACTGCAGCGATTTTTGGTGTATCGGTGTATTCAACCATTTTGTCAGCCATTGCGGCGAGTGTGTCTAGCGAAGATTCTGCGTTAATTGATAACACGACTCTGATTTGCTGGCATGTGATTTAGCCATTCGATTTTCAGTCCCTCTTCTGTGATCATGCCGGTACCAAGCTTTCGCATCTTTCGTAGCAGCTGTGACGGTTTCTGGTCGCCTAGTTCGAGACCGCTAATTAATTTTTGAAAGTTCTTCGCGTCTGATGTGTCATACACAGCGAGTAGGCGCTCTTTAGCTGCGTTGTATTTTTCTGTGGCCGGCGGGTTGTACAGGATGTCGGTGAGATGCTGTAGGTCGATGCTCTGGAGTTGTTGCAGCAAGTAAGTGAACTTCTCTGCGTCCGATGTGTGCAGCAGGTTGACAGTGGCTTCGAAGTGGATGAACCAGGCCTTCGGTAGTTCACGCCAGAAGGGAAGAAATCTTGATTGCACGGATACTCCAGCTAGGGCGAGCTCGACGTGGTCTTGATTTCTTTCTTTAGGCTCCTCAACAGCGATTTGAGCAGGGATTTGTCCTTCCATTGTTCAGCGTCGACGGTTCACCAATGTGGAGGTATAGTCACCGATGTAAGGAATGTGTGGTGGAAAAGACAGAGAGGCAGAGAAAAGACGGAGGGCTTCTATCAGAAGGTTGCGTGTTCACATCACGTCGGGGTCACCAATGTGGAGGTATTTCACCAATGTAGGGATAAGTGGTAGAGAGATGAGGCAGACTCCAGTTCAGAAGGTTGAATGAATTTATTTTACAAAAGCTTAACTATAAATCTTAGGATAACAGAATCTTATTGGCTACAACTAATTGACAAATCAAAAACCTTAACCAATGAAAACACAGAGATAAAAATACAAAAATAAAACTAACGACTCCTATTGGCTATAACTATTTTAGCATGTTCTCTACAAATTACAAGTGTTGCATTTTTTTCCCATGAACTGTAACTTAGCTTGGTCCATGTCGATAATGGCGTTTTGCACACTTGACATTCTTGGGATTGGTTCTGATTTATAGGTACTTGGAAATCTCTCTTAGCCCTCACTTGACATTCTAAAAATTTGTTAAGATTTGAAGTATCTGGGAACATCTCATATTGTTCACTTGTCATTCTTGAGATAATTTACGGTTTGTTTTGGAAATCTCCCATACGTGTAAAATACTATAAATATTGATTATAATATTTTTTACGCCACTAAAACCGATTCAACAACAAACAGTACAAACTGATCTATGGCTAAATTCGCGCCAATTTTATTTTCAGATAAAAATTCAAATAAGGAATGCGCTCGCTGTTCGAATTTATATTAAAATGTTTATTTGCTATTTTATAAATAATTTGGTTTTGTACCTACTATTTGAATGTGAATTGCAAATAGAAACAAATAAGGTTGAATATAGAACGCGCCAATCTTGGTAGGCACATTAAAAAAATCAGCTAAGATAAATTATATTTGTTCGATAAAATTGTTTGTAGTATAGTTGGATTGGTTATTTGATAAGCGTATTCATTCTTTCCTAAAACATGGCTCGTAGGCCAGTGTTCTTGGAGTGGAAGCCTTGGGGTAAAAATGGCCTAGAGGAAGAGCACAATTGAGATGGAAACACAAACAAAACACCAAGAAAAGGAGTTTTCTTGATGTCGTGGTGAGAAATCATCAAATAACTTCCCCCGCTCTTGGCAGAACGGGGGGGGGAGTGTCAGACTAGTACTGACTAAAACCCACCCATGTTCCTTCTATTGCATAACCCTGACACTCCCCCCCGCCGAGAGCGGGGGAAGTGAGGCGCCACGGCATCCTCACAAGCCACCTGACGCAGGTCCTCACCGGACACGAAAGTTTCGGGAGCTTCCTGCGCATCATCGGGCGGGAGGAAATACCCAGTTGTCACCAATGTGACGATCTCCCGGAGGACACGTTGGAGCACACTGGCAGTCAGCTCTTTTGAGCGGAGCACTGCTGTGTCCGGGAGGAGATGGTGATGTTTGAAGAAGAGAACCTCAAACCAAGCCAGCCACCGCGGGAGACGCTACAGGCGTCGGGCGTCGGGTGTCTAAATCAATATTTTAGGGCCCCGATGTGTGCGGAGTCCCTGTCCGTCTAAAACAAGGCTCTACTGCGGAGGCATGGCTTTCTAGGTGCGGTACGGTATGGTTGTGCCGGCTGGGCTGCCTGACTAGTTACCTACAGAATTAGCATGACCTCTTACAAAAATGGCCGCCATTTTCATTCATCGTCATTCAAGAAAACGGTCAAAATCTTTTACCGCGAAACCGTTTGACAGCAAAATGTACTTCAAATCTTGTCGCATAAGAAAATAATTATAGCATAACAAAAAATCACGTGACAAAATGTTGTTGTCTTTCTTTTCTTATCGATATCATAGATATTTGAACAACTATAATATCAATAGTAGAATAATATGCCATCTCCATAGGTAACTTCCTCAATGGTCCCAAAACTTTTTTTTAAAGTTTACTCCATTACGATTATCGATTAGGTTGAATGCAACTTTTAATCGTAATGATGAAACTTAGATTTATGGTCAGCACTAAGAAATGTCATGTTGCAACACAGTTTTTAGTATTTTTTGTCGAGATTTGTATCGTGTTTTATTTTGAATTTATATGTAAAATGGCAAAAATAAGAATGCAGATGGAATGTCACTGTTTTTATTTTGGATTTCCGATTTTATTATCAAAGGGTTGTTTTGTGTATGTGCATTATTTCCAGCGTTTTTAAAGTACCTAATTTTTGGAAGGGTGTTATAATATGTATTATACACACTTTTTACAATAGATTGACGCCGTTTTATCGACCTTATGAGGTTTTTGGAAATATAAACCTCAAACTTATCATATGAAACAGCCCCTGTGACTTATTTTTAATAACAAAATTGAATGCTGTAAATTGATGAAAATTCTTGAATTTCATGACAATTCGCGTCACCCCACCGATTCAGCTGATGTGTCATGTGTCAAAATCCTGTCGTGCAGAGTGGTTAAGCAAACCTTGCTAGCTTTGGAAAGAGATGGGTTACCTCAGGGGTCCAGGTTAAGCAACCCTAGATTAGGTTTGGAAATGGATGGGTTACCACACGAGCCAGGTTAAGCAACTCTCACCAAGTTTTGGAAATGGATGAGTCACCACAGGAAGCCAGGTTAAGCAATACTTGCCTAGGTTTGAAAATGGAGGGGTTTTCACAGGGGGCCAGGTTAAGCAACCATTAACAAGCTTTGTAAATGGATGGGTTTCAACAGGGGGCCAGGTTAAGCAACCTTTGCCAAGGTTTGGAAATGGATGGGTTACCACACGGGTCAGGTTAAGCAACCCTCACCAAGGTTTGAAAATGGATGGGTTATCATAGGGGGCCAGTAATAGCTTTTTATTCCAAGTGCCTTCGCACCTCGAATTCATTGGGTTTTTAGTCCATAGGGGAATTCATTGGATTATGAGTCGAGCTACACGATAACTGACAAACGCTTGCACTGACTGGACAGGCCCACTCAATCTATGTGGTGCTTTTTAAAAAAGACCACTTCAGACACTAATCTGCATAGTCCTCATGTAAGTTGACCAAGATTTTTTGTCTGGACTTTAAAAGAGACTATGACCTCTGTATATGTTTCGGCTGTTTCTTCTCAGAGTTGTCGGGTACGAAACACCAGCCTCATCTAGTTTTTAAAAAAGACGTGTAGAAGTGTTTGTGAAAACCTACATACTTGCAAAATAAACATCATTTAATTTTATCATTTTTCATAAACGTCGATGAACACGAAAACGATATCCTTTTGGTAAGTCCACAATGAAACAGAATGATGATGTTTTCAATGACATATTTAGTTCCTATCACAATCTGTTCTTTTTTGCATATTACTTTTACAAAATAATGTCAATGTTTCACATCTGCCAGGCGTCCCTTGATGGCTCATATTTTTTATATTTAAATATATTTTTTTAAAAAAATTAAAAAAAAAATTACATGTATGAAAAATAAATAAAAAGAAATATGCTATAGGAACTTTAAAATACTTATTTTGTAAATAATAAAAAGAAATGCAGGATCAAATCAAAGTTTAAGATATTAGCTCAATGAATACTCGTTTATTTAAATGTTGGCAACAATCAAACGCTTCAATAGAACACAGGAGAGCCGCAGCCGCACGCGCACTGTCCAGTGATGGACACGGCACCAGCAGCCGGCACAGCGCCGCAGAAGTTCACGGCACCCATGATGGGGACCTGACCAGCAACAGCCGTGGTACCGGCGACAGGCAGCTCACCAATGACCGCCACGTTACCTTCACCAGCCCCGCCGTAAGCAGCTCCGGGAGCGATAGCACCTCCGTATGCAACAGGAGATAGTGCGCCACCATAAGCAGATCCGATGGCGCCACCGTAAGCACCAAGACCGAGGGCACCACCACATGAAGCAATAGGAGCTACGGTGGTCACTTGACCTCTGCCACCGCACCCGCAACCGAAAACATTCTGTAGGAACGAAATGGTATGTGAGTAATGTGTGACTGGTATGAGAATGTCAACATGGCAGAATAACAGATAAACTATAGGAACAAACAAATAATAACATTGATGAAGAAACACAAAATAATCACTCACCTGGACCAAGCAAGCTTGGATGCAAAGCAACAGAACAGCGAAGGTAGACATGTTTGATGTTTGTTTGAGTTCAACGAGAAGCTGAAAACTGAATGATGTTCCTACTTCTAGACCACGTTTATATAGTGCAAAAGCTTCTTATCATAACAACGTGATGTTTTGTCTATGTTCTATTTAAACAATGCCCTTCATATCAAATAATTCAAGGTTACCGCACGAAATACAAGCATTTTTCTATTTCCCCATATTGCAACTATTGATAAAAGTATGAAAAGCTTAATGCAATGCCCTTCATATCAAATATTTTAAGGTTGCACTTACGAAATACCTACATGCATTTTTCTATTTCCCCATATTGCAATAATTGATGAAGTTCATTTCAAAATCCACCAATTGCTGCAACACAAATAGATAAGGACTACGTTTCAGTATAAAAAGTCGATTGATTCTTGGAAAACTCATTCTCAAGTTCACTTCAACACGAACTACAATGTCAGCCAAGGTGATCCTCGTCCTCTGCGCTCAGGCGCTCTTCATCCAGGTGAGAAACTGTTAACTGTTTTATTGTTCATAAGTTTTTGTTACTTTTGCTTACTACACGCATTCAGTATAAAAAAATGTATTTGCACAAAGATACAGTGCCCGTTTATGCCACCTAAGCTGAAAAATTATTTCGTTAAACCAACTTCATTTCTAAACGCTTTATGAATCAATTCTTTCCTATCAATGGACTTGTCATTACAAAAAACGCGTCTGACACACATTACATTACCTACGTAATCAATTAAACAATAATGTGTCTCGTCATCAAAGTTGTCTGGTGCAAAAGATAAATACTATAATGCACAATAATATCTTGTTTACAGGCAGCCTTCGGTTCATGTCTTGGTCGTGGAGCCATCGCCGCTCCACTCGTTGCCCCAGGATGTGCTGGTAACGGCTGGGCCGGCAATGGTTTGATCGGAAATGGATTGATTGGTAACGGTCTGATTGGTAACGGCTGTGCTGGTAACTGGGCTGGCAATGGTATTATCGGTGATGGTATCATTGGTAACGGTTTGTACGGCAATGGTTTGGCTGGTATTGGGATCATTCCCACCAGTGGTGGTGGACTGCCTGTCTCCAGCGTGTCTGCTATCGCTCCCAGTGGCCTCTCCGTGGCTTCTGAGAATGTGTATGAGGGTGCTCTGTCCGTGGCTGGTGAACTGCCGTTCGTGAGTGCTGTGGCTTTGGAGGGCGTGTTGCCCAGTGCTGGTGCTGGCGCCGTCAGCTACAGCTGCGGTAACGGAATTACGGCTATTGAGAGCATCGCTCCTTCTGCTGCTGCCTATGGTGCTGGATATGGTCTCGATGCTGGATATGGACTTGGTGCTGGCTATGGTCTCGGCGCTAGCTATGGTCTTGGCGCAGGTTGTGGACTTGGCGCTGCTGCCATCGCTCCTGCTTCTCTTGGACTCGGTTATGGAGGCCGAGGCTGTGGATGCGGTGTCTACTAAACATATTTCACCAATTGATGATCCGATCAAACGATTCAATAAAGTAATTTGAAATATGTATATTAAGTTGTATGAATTTATTTACACTGTTTATCCCTTTGTTTATTTATGACTTGTATTTTTTTTAATTAGAACCTGAATAGCTTAAAACTCTAAATGATTTTGAATGCTTGTCACTACATAGAACTTTGGTTTTATGTTAAATTTTCATTTTGTCTTAAGCTTCATTAACTGGAAATTTCACAATGACACTCTTAACATTTATTTGGCAAGGATCATACGATGACATGAGGCGTTCTCGTCGTGCAATGAAAATCAAATGTGCTTGTGCTCGCACGATGCCTTGGAAGCATCTAGAACATTCGAAGACATCAGAATCTGTATGTACTTATCGCGCAATAGGAATTCATCGTACGATCTATAGCCAGAAAGGACGACGTTACCAATAGTCGCTAACAGTTCGATTCTTTATGAAACATGGTCGCTGCGCTGTATTCTTACAGAATAGCACGACAGCTTAAGTCAGAGTTAAATAACCGCGGTCACTAAAGATTTCGTTACCCGCTAATGTCATGGTGAATATAAATAGCTCATACGGCATTATAAATAATTTATATAACTTTTAAATTGACATGAGATGTTTTTATTGGGGTTTCGTACCCGAAGAGTAATATTAAGTTAGAAACTCAAATGTTTTACTGAAAAGGTAATGGGAAGCAGTCCTTCTGCGAAACAGTCATGCTAGCGAAGGAGGCCGGGCGTTTGAGAGAGAGAACCTCATACCAACCTAGCCATCACGGGAGATGCCCCGGACGTCGGGCGCCGAGAAACGACTCCCGGCGACCATAGATGCGGCCCTGTAGATGGTGAGCAATTGGAAGCTCATCGTCCGTCCGCCTAGAGTTAAATGACAATTTTGTTATCGGAAATTGATTGTATTAAGTCACAAATGCAGATACTTATGGTTATTACTTCAGATTATTTTATAAAATAACTTGTTACACAAGGTTTATTCAAACTGCTATGCTACTTCCTACTAATATTATAAATGAGAAAGTTTGTGAGTATGGATGTATGTTTGATCCTATTTCTGGAAAAAAACTATTGAACGGATCTTGACGAAATTAAGGGCAGAGAATTATAGTATAAAATTACAAATGAGATACTTTTTTATTATCATGCGGGCGAACCCTCGGGGCGCAGCTAGTATAATTATAAATGCAAATGTTTATAAGGATAAGTATAAGAATGTTTGTTACCCTTTCACGTCAAACCGGCTGAACGGATCTTGTTGAAATTTGGCACAGAGTTTATAGTCTGGATTAACGCATAGGCTACTTTTTTTCGATACTACGCTGGTGAAGCCGCACGCGCCAGCTAGTCTAAGAAATAACTGCAGATGCGACTCTGGACACCGATTTCTAAATTCACTAAGACTAAACAAAATAATTCATTTGGTATCCTTTTAATCGAGTCTTTAATTTCAATAAAGACTCATAATAATTTAAACTACTATAAAATACTTATTTCGTTTATAATGTGGAGAAATGCAGGATTAAATAAAAGCATAAGATATTAGCTCATGAATACTCGTTTATTTAAATGTTGGCCACAAACAAACGCTTCAGTAGAACACAGGAGAGCCGCAGCCGCACGCGCACTGTCCAGTGATGGACACGGCACCAGCAGCTGGCACAGCGCCGCAGAAGTTCACGGCACCCAGGATGGGGACCTGACCAGCAACAGCCGTGGTACCGGCGACAGGCAGCTCACCAATGACCGCCACGTTTCCTTCACCAGCGCCGCCGTAAGCAGCTCCAGGAGCGATAGCACCTCCGTATGCAACAGGAGCAAGTGCGCCACCATAAGCAGATCCGATGGCGCCACCGTAAGCACCGAGACCGAGGGCACCACCACATGAAGCAATAGGAGCTACGGTGGTCACTTGACCTCTGCCACCGCACCCGCAACCGAAAACATTCTGTGGGAACGAAATGGTTTGTGTGAATAATAAACAGCTGAAGTTAATAATGCGCAAAATACCATTGAGCAAATAAATCATTATTTTTCGAATATTGGCAAGCAACTGGCTAACAATATTATTAAAAATAACCAAAATTCTCCACTGGCTCCATACTCTATTGTGACACCGCCTGCCTGTAATTCTATGGTTTTACTTCCTCCGGACGAGGCTGAAGTAGAGGCAGTCATTGACAACCTAAAAAATGGTAGTGCCACAGGTCATGACGCTATTCCTGCTAAACTTCTCAAGTTGGGTAAAGAAGTACTAGTTCCACCCATTACTAAACTCATTGAAGCTTGCTTTGAACAAGGAGTTTTTCCCCGAATCTTTAAGAAATCTCTGATCACACCTGTTTACAAGGCTGGAAATCAGGAAGATGTTAAAAATTATAGACCCATATCAGTTTTGCCAGCACTATCAAAAATCTTGGAAAAAATATTGAATCGTAGACTCATGAAATACTTAGAATACTACAAAATCATTTCGGACTCGCAATTTGGCTTTAGGCCCGGGAAAAGTACCGCTGATGCTGTTAACCAACTCGTTGATTACGTGACTGGTAAACTTAATGCAAAGCAAAAATGCCTAGGTGTTTTCCTGGACCTGGCCAAGGCTTTTGACACCGTCTGTATTTCAACCCTTGTGACCAAGTTAGAGCACGCTGGAATCCGGGGAAAGACCCTAAGCATGTTCACAGACTTCCTTAATGATCGGACGCAAAAAGTAAAGATTGGCGAAGTCATTAGCAATGAAGCTAGAATTGATTACGGAGTGCCCCAAGGCAGCTGCTTATCCCCAAGTCTTTTCCTGCTCTACGTGAATGACCTTTGTCAACAGTCGCTAGCTAACGGTAAAATTTTTAGCTATGCTGACGACACCGTATTAATATTTCACGGACGGAGTTGGGACGAAGCACGGCATGCTGCAGAGACAGGCTTACGTAAAATAATCCATTGGCTGGAAGCTAATTTGCTAAGTCTCAACATCTCGAAAACGTCATTTCTTGAATTTTCTTTCGCCAAAACCAGACCAGTAGGTATAACTCTCAAAGCACACTCCTGTGACGCCGCGAACAATAACCCTTGCTCTTGTCTTCCAATCACGCAAGTAAAAACAATGAGGTACCTGGGAGTGATTCTTGATGAGGGACTTAGTTGGCGTCATCACATTGAACAAACCACTTCCCGTGTTAGAAAACTGGTATGGGCGTTTAAAAAACTACGGGAAGTGGCTGAATTCAAGCTTCTACGCACTGTCTATCTAGCACTGGCACAGTCAATCATTGGGTACTGTATTACGGCTTGGGGAGGTGCTTGTAAATCCTTTCTGATACGCCTTGAGAGAGCCCAACGATCTCTTTTAAAAGTTATGACCTTCAGGCCGTACCGGTTCCCTACAAAAAGCCTCTATGAAAGCTGCCAAGTACTCACAGTAAGACAATTATACATTTTCAATCTCATTTTAAAACAACACGAAATTACACCAGTAAATCATGCAAAGAAACATAAAAGAACAGTTGGTAACGTTTGTAGTACAGTCAAATGTAAAACCGCATCGGCTAGACGGCAAAGATTGTACTTATCTACTTATATGTATAATAAACTAAACATCTTACACAACTTCAACTCTCTAACAAAACATAAAACTAAGATTAAATTAAACTCATGGCTTCAAACACTGGATTACCTGCAGACAGAAAACTTAATTAAAGAACAATACTCTACATGACTAAACAGTAGGCAAATCAATTCTCATATGGACTACCCAAAGAAAACACACTCACACACACACACACACACACATACACACACACTTACACACTCACACCCATTCATACATATACACACATTCCACACAAGAGCATGCATAAACTTAATTTTAGGTGATTTATATGTTTATTTTCATTGTTATTTCTTTTTTTTTTTTATTACATAAACTGCCAGTACCAAAAACGGGTGAAGACACTGACTTCTGTAACACAGGTCTCACCTAGCTCAGGAGTCAGAGCTTCTTATGATAGTAATGTAACATCTCTTTATGTCAATAAAATATTTTTTATTATTATTTTATTATAATGTGTGACTAGTATGAGAAAGTCAGCAGGATTAAACAACAGATAAACTAAAACAAACAAATAATCACATTTCTGAAGAAACAGAAAAAAATCACTCACCTGGACCAAGCAAGCTTGGATGCACAGCAACAGAACAGCGAAGGTAGACATGTTTGATGTTTGCTTGAGTTCAACGAGAAGCTGAAGACTGAATGATGTTCCTACTTCTAGACCACGTTTATATAGTGCAAAAGCTTCTTATCATAACAACGTGATGTTTTGTCTGTGTATGTTCTAATAAAACAATGCCCTTGATATCAAATATTTCAAGGTTACAGCACTTACGAAATACAAGCATTTTTCTATTTCCCCATATTGCAACTATTGATAAAGGTATGAAAAGTTCATTTCAAAATCCTCAAACTGCTGCAACACAACTAGATAAGGACTACGTTTCAGTATAAAAAGTCGACCGGTTCTGGGAAAAAACATTCTCAAGTTCACTTCAACACGAACTACAATGTCAGCCAAAGTGATCCTCGTCCTCTGCGCTCAGGCGCTCTTCATCCAGGTGAGAAACTGTTTACTTGTTTATTGTTCATAAGCTTTGAATTGATGTTACTATCTTTATTTGTTTTTTTTTTTTATTTTTAAATACATAATGTCTTTGATTATTGAATTAGTTGGATAAAGTTCGTGTTTAAAGCTTTTTAAATTCTACACACTTTATGAAACAAATAATTCTAAAGAAAATCCTAATCATCAACTAAGTCGTTATTACATAAAACGCGTCTGACATACATAACATTACCTACGTGATCATTTGAACAACTGCGTGTCATCATTGTTTTCTGTTAGTGAAGATTAATACTAATACACAAATGTCTTGTTTACAGGCAGCTTTCGGTTCATGTCTTGGTTGTGGAGCCATCGCCGCTCCACTCATTGCCCCAGGATGTGCTGGTAACGGCTGGGCCGGCAATGGTTTGATCGAAAATGGATTGATTGGTCACGGCCTCATCGGTAATGGCTGTGTTGGTAACTGGGCAGGCAATGGTATTATCGGTGATGGTATCATTGGTAACGGTTTGTACGGCAGTGGTTTGGCCGGCATTGAGATCATTCCTACCAGTGGCGGTGGACTGCCTGTCTCCAGCGTGTCTGCTATCGCTCCCAGTGGCCTCTCCGTGGCTTCTGAGAATGTGTATGAGGGTGCTCTGTCCGTGGCTGGTGAGTTGCCGTTCGTGAGTGCTGTGGCTTTGGAGGGCGTGTTGCCCAGTGCTGGTGCTGGCGCCGTCAGCTACAGCTGCGGTAACGGTATTACTGCTATTGAGAGCATCGCTCCTTCTGCTGCTGCCTACGGCGCTGGCTATGGTCTTGGCGCTGGCTACGGTCTCGGTGCTGGCTATGGGCTTGGCGCTGGCTGTGGACATGGCACTGCTGCTATCGCTCCTGCTGCTCTTGGACTCGGCTTTGGAGGCCACGGCTGTGGATGTGGTGTCTACTGAGAACTTTATAACTATTATGCAATTTAATGATTTAATAAAGTGATTTGCATTTTATTTTGTTGTTGGAATATCACATACCGTTTATACTCCTAAATATTATTAGTGACTTGTAGGTTCTAAATTGTCAACTTGAAGACGTTGAAATGTTTCAAAAAAGAAAATTTCTGTCATTCGAGGAGTTGGAGATGTTAATCAAATTTTTGTGACCCGGGGACTAAGTCAGAATTTGGTTACCTCGCTCCTTTTTTTTACAATAACAGTTGTAGCTAGAAAGCTTAATTAAGCGTTTAAAAAGTGCTGTGCCGAAAGATTTTCGTAACCTTTGTCGATAAATATGCAAACACGGCATAACAATACATAAACATGACCGACTTTTTGCTGCAACTGGTAATTTATTGTCAGTCTCTACTGCCCTACTTGTTTTTGTTTTGGGCCTTCGTGCATTTACGATGACACATTTAGCCTACCAAAAGCAAAAGTTGGGGAAGGTACGCGGATAGAACCAGTATTTAAACCGGAGTGTTTTTTGGTATTGTTTTTTTTTAAAACGTTGCCCCACACTTGTATTTCTCCTGTATAGTGGGTGTGTTTACAAACATTTAAACTCATAATTATACAAAAACAGCAAAACTCGGTACGACTATGTGTAGGTCATACAAATATTTGTACGTGCGGGGTTCGCACCCGCGACACGCAGCGCGGCAGTCGATCGCTCAGGCACTGCGCCAACCGTGTCGTCAATAATCCTTACTAATATTATAAAAGCGAAAGTGAGTTTGTTTGTTTGTTTGTTACCTCTTCACGCTTTAATGGCTAAACCGATTTTGATGAATTTTGGTACAGAGATTGAGAATCAGGAGACGGACATAGGCATTTTTTTTTAACAATAGATTGGGATGTTAGGGAGAAAGAGGGAAGAAACGGGGAAACTTAGCGTTGCTATTACGAATCAATAAGGCGCTACCGAATTGAAAACGAGCGAAGCCGCGGGCAAAAGCTAGTGGTGTAATAATATAAAAGTATAAAAAATATCACTTAACACGTTTGTTACTTTTGTATTGTGCATTAAATATAATCGTGCTGTTTAACGCCTTGCGTGAGGATCTAATATGATCTTTTTATATAAAGCATTTCATTACAGAACTAGATTTTGCCAGCGGCTTCGCTCGCGTCAAAGTCAGGGTAACACAGTTCCCCTTTCCTGATTTGCAGGTACCTGCTACCTGTAGTTTTTGCCCTTGCGCCTTATTTATTTTAGTAGCAAAGCTAAGTTTTCCCTTTTCTTCCCTCTAAATATAATTGGCCTATGTCCGTCTCCCTAAATGGCCTAACCGATTTTAAATTCATCAAAATCGGTTAGGCCATTTAGGGGTGAAGACGTTACAAACTAACTATCGCTTTTATAATATTAGTAAGGATTTTTTCCTGTCAATGAACTTGTTATTACATAAAACGCGTCTGACACACATTACGTTACCTACGTGATCAAATGAACAAACATGTGTCATCGTCATCAAAGTTGTCTGTGGCTAAAAATAAATACTAATACACAATAATATCTTATTCACAGGCAGCTTTCGGTTCATGTCTTGGTCGTGGAGCCATCGCCGCTCCACTCATTGCCCCAGGATGTGCTGGTAACGGCTGGGCTGGCAATGGTATTATTGGTGATGGCATCATTGGTAACGGTTTGATTGGCAATGGATTGATTGGAAACGGCTGTGCTGGTAACTGGGCTGGCATTGGTGATGGTATCATTGGTAACGGCTTGTACGGCAATGGTTTGGCCGGCATTGAAATCATTCCCACCAGTGGCGGTGGACTGCCTGTCTCCAGCGTGTCTGCTATCGCTCCCAGTGGCCTCTCCGTGGCTTCTGAGAATGTGTATGAGGGTGCTCTGTCCGTGGCTGGTGAGCTGCCGTTCGTGAGTGCTGTGGCTTTGGAGGGCGTGTTGCCCAGTGCTGGTGCTGGCGCCGTCAGCTACAGCTGCGGTAACGGTCGCACTGCTATTGAGAGCATCGCTCCTTCTGCTGCTGCCTACGGCGCTGGCTATGGTCTTGGCGCTGGCTACGGTCTCGGTGCTGGCTTTGGGCTTGGCGCTGGCTGTGGACATGGCACTGCTGCCATCGCTCCTGCTGCTCTTGGACTCGGCTTTGGAGGCCACGGCTGTGGATGTGGTGTCTACTGAGAACTTTATAACTATTATACAGTTTACTGATTTAATAAAGTGATTTGCATTTTATTTCGTTGTTTGAATATCAAATACCGTTTATCCTCCTAAATATTATTTGTGACTTGTAGGTTCTAAATTTTCAACTTGAAAACGTTGAAATGTTTCAAAAATGAAAATTTCTGTCATTCGAGGAGTTGGCGATGTTAATCAAATTTTTGTGACCTGTGGCTTAGTCAGAATTTGGTTACTTCGCTTCTTTTTTTCACAATAACCGTTGTAGCTAAAAAGCTCAATTAAGCGTTTAAAAAGTGCTGTGCCGAAAGATTTTCATAATCTTTGTCGATGAATATGCAAACACGGCATAACAGTACCTACATAAACTTGACCGACTTTTTGCTGCAACTGGTAATTTATTGTCAGTCTCTACTGCCCTACTTGTTTTTGTTTTGGGCCTTCGTGCATTTACGATGACACATTTAGCCCACCAAAAGCAAAAGTTAGGGAAGGTACGCGGATAGAACCAGTATTTAAAGCGGAGTGTTTTTTGGTATTGTTTTTTTAAAAAACGTTGCCCCACACTTGTATTTCTCCTGTATAGTGGGTGTGTTTACAAACATTTATACTCATATTATACAAAAACAGCCAAACCCGGTTCGACTATTTGTAGGTCATACAAATATTTGTACGTGTGGGCACAGATAATATAATACTAACGTACAGATACTCCATCTCATACAAAGAAACGCGACCGCCATAACTTGCTCATTTCTCCGGGCTATCCGGGCTATTTTTTTTTACTCACAACGGCGCTAGATGGTGCTTGCAGCGATAGCTCAAGTTCAGTTTATTTTACAGAGAACCAATAGATGGCGATAAAACCAAACTATACTTTTGTACTGTAAACTAAGGTAGGTATATAGCCCTTTGACCTTGAAGCTTACGTCGTCAGTCACTCGGCAATCGCCATTAATAAATTCACGTTCTTTCATGCCTAGTATTATATTATCTGAGGCGTGGGGTATAGCTACATGTTTTTCGGTGGACTGAGGTATTTGTTAGGTTCAGCGTAAAAGTCAACGCAAATTTTGATAATTAGGTATCAAGTATCTAAGTCAATCAAAGTTATTTATAATATCGAAATAGCGAATAGAGGAGCTCGTGGCTAAAAAATAGCAACCGCTCGGGTTGTTCTTTAGGTTAAGCTGCGCTTGCCTAGGTTGGTCTGTGGATGGGTGACCACCCGTTACATACCGAGTTTTCTCCGTGCCTCGGAAAGCACGTTAAGCCGTTGGTTCCGGCTGTCATTTGTAGATCTTTGACAGTCGTTACAGGTAGTCAGTGTCCCAAAAGTCTGACAACCAGTCTTACCAAGGGGTATGGTATTAGGTACCCAGTAGGTAAGTACTAACTGGGTTGTGCTCCTCCTCAAATTGTGGAGGTTAGATGGCAGTCGCACGGCGCTCCATATAAAATAGGTACCTACTGATATTCAGCTACATCCGGTTAGACTGGAAGCTGACCCCAACATAGTTGGGAAAAGGCTAGGCTGATGATTATAATATCGAAATAGGTAGGTAGCTCTTGAAATGATATTTTCTGCAAATTAGATGATTTTAAGCAGGGGGTTATTTTTTAACAGACTCAGGAGTTTGTAGAATATTTTTATTTTATTTTAAATACAAGTTGTTACTTAACTAAGTAGGTAGTAATATTTGTATGTTGTGTTGGTACCTACAAAAGTAGGTAAGTATACTTACCGGCTCGAATCTTGGGCGCTAGACGATAGAGTGCGGATGACCTTGCGTGTTGTACAAAAAAAGAAATAAAAATAACACTAAAACGCCTCTCCAATACTATCTACCTATACCTACATCACTTAAAAATTAAAACTGTGATAAAAACCTATCACTACTATGCTTAATTAATAATACCTTTAATATAATTAATAAAAGTACCTACCTACGCTTTTACCTACTTGATATAAAAAAAACTTAACTTAAATTAACCAAAACTCGGTACCTACCTATCTAAAAATCTATACGTACCTACCTACTTTACCTAAAAAGATATTAAATGTAAACTATTAATAATTCGTAATTTGAACGATTACCTATTTAAACACTACCAAAATAACTAATAAGTACCTATTTTATTAAATAACAACAAAAGAAATCTAAAAATAAATTATTTAAAGACTAAAAGTCGCGGTGATAAGCATTGTCTGTCAATAAGGCCGAACACTCTGAACGTCTATTCGCATCAACAGCCAAATATTACGGTAACCGCGTCGAGCGCACACAAAAATAATCCTTATGGCATGATCCAGTATTCATGCGCGATGGCTTATTAGCGTATTTCATGTATAACTTTGGTGTTTCTTTACCGATATATATGACTAGCTGTTTCCCACGGTTTCACCCGCGCTGCTCAGCACCTGTTGGTCATAGCGTGATGTTATATAGCCTGCTTCAAGAAATGGACTATCCAACACTAAAAGAATTTTCCAATTCCAACCAGTAGTTCCTGAGATTAGCGCGTTCAAACAAACAAACAAACAAACTCTTCAGCTTTATAATTACCGATATATATGATTATTTTTTTATTGTATAGGTAATAATGTTAACTATTTTTAATAAGAGATGAGTGAGAGTGTTATTAAACGTAAGAGTAGACAAATATAATCAGAAAGTTCCGAACTGCTTAGCTATCGGGAGTTACACGTGTTATTGTGAGTTAACCATTAAAGATAGACATATTATACTGTCGTATGATTATTTTTTATATAATTGTAAGGAGAATATTTCCGTCATACATGATTTCTGTGTAGCTTTAACCATTAAGGCTACACACGCGACAGAAGCTTAAAAAATGGAGTAACTTCTCCCGTTTTCCCAACATTTCCCTTCACTGCTCTGCTCCTATTGATCGTAGCGTGATGAAAAGTATACTATAACCTGCCCAGGAGTATAAAGAATAATTTGACCAAGTTTCGTTAAAATCCGTTTTTGTTTCTATAACGATCATACAGACAAACAGACAAAAATATTACTGATTGCATTTTTGGCATCAGTATCGATCACTAATCACCCTCTGATAGTTATTTTGGAAAAATATTTCATGTACAAAATTGACCTCTCTACAGATTTATTATAAGTAGGTATAGATAGTTTGTATTTCATAATATTTCATTCTATCAAAATAGGTATGGTAAATGGTAATATTGAGCTGTGTAGTAAAACTCAGAAAATGAAAACAACGCCATCTATTCATAGAAATAACAGTAAATGAGTTACCTAACCACAACGTAGTACAAATTGTTCTCACCAGAGCCAACACCAAAATATTATTTAGAAAAATCATCGAATTTGGAACTAGGAGCCCATTATTCCTGTTTTTTGTGTTATGGGGATTTTTAAAAACAAGAACATACTTCTTCCATGGTTAAATTTAAACAGTTACACAAACTTCAAAAACAAATCGATACACATAACGCCATCTATTGATATTTTTTTGAACTACTTTTTCTTTCTTCGCAATGAGACCCCATGGTGTGGGGTTGGCACCCGCGACACGCAGCGCGGCAGTCGATCGCTCAGGCACTGCGCCAACCGTGTCATCAATAATCCTTACTAATATTATAAAAGCGAAAGTGAGTTTGTTTGTTTGTTTGTTACCTCTTCACGCTTTAATGGCTAAACCGATTTTGATGAATTTTGGTACAGAGATTGAGAATCAGGAGACGGACATAGGCAATTTTTTTTAACAATAGATTGGGATGTGAGGGAGAAAGAGGGAAGAAACGGGAAAACTTAGCGTTGCTATTACGAATCAATAAGGCGCTACCGAATTGAAAACGAAGCCGCGGGCAAAAGCTAGTGGTGTAATAATATAAAAGTATAAAAAATATCACTTAACACGTTTGTTACTTTTGTATTGTGCATTAAATATAATCGTGCTGTTTAACGCCTTGCGTGAGGATCTAATATGATCTTTTTATATAAAGCATTTCATTACAGAACTAGATTTTGCCAGCGGCTTTGCTCGCGTCAAAGTCAGGGTAACACAGTTCCCCTTTCCTGATTTGCAGGTACCTGCTACCTGTAGTTTTTGCCCTTGCGCCTTATTTATTTTAGTAGCAAAGCTAAGTTTTCCCTTTTCTTCCCTCTAAATATAATTGGCCTATGTCCGTCTCCCGGGTCCCAAATATCCCTGTACCAAAAATTCATCAAAATCAGTTAAGCTATTTAGGGGTGAAGACGTAAGCAACAAAGTAACAAACTCACTTTCGTTTTTATAATATTAGTTAGGATCCCCCAAAGGAAGATGTAATGATGGTTTTCCAACATGGTGACAATATAGACATAGTGTGGGTTGTTACGAAAAATTACGACCCACATTAAACAGCAGTCGCTTCTAACAAAACTAAAAGAATCGTTACCATTAGCGCACAATCAATCGCTCGCGCAAGCAATCAATATGCTTACCATGTTTTAATGAAAAAGACTTTCCATAATATTAATTTACATAAAACAAAACTTTTTCAATCGATAACTGAGATATTATTTTATTCCCATCACTACAGCTTACTACACATATTGATCATCTCTTTTTAACCGACTTCAAAAAAAGGAAGAGGTTCTCAATTCGACTGTATGTTTTTTTTTTTTTTTTGTTTGTTACCTCATAACTCAGGTCTGAGTGAACCGATTTTGATGAATCTTTTTTTATTCGAAAGCTGGTGGTTGTCGTTTGGTCCCATAAAAAAAATATCAAGATCCGACTAGTAGTTTTTGAGTTATCTTTAATAATACGTATTAGATTGACGTCGTGTATGTTGATGATAATATACTCATTCGTCGATTATATTTTAGAAGTTGTCGAAGACAAATGATCAAAAAATGGTATGTACTACTATGGTTTGGAAGGTCATCGCAGTAATTTGGTGATAGATCTTCAGTGATATACAACGGCACTCTTTAATAAATGACAGCAAATCTGCCGTGATTGCTGCAATCACATGTATAAGTATGGGTTTCGCCAGGGTAGGCAAGCGAGTGGGAACAGGGTGACGGTATCCCCTCCCCACCCCTCACCTAGTCATTAAGAAACATAAACATCAGATCAAGTATCAGCTGTATCCCCTAGGGCAGGGGTCGGCAACCCGCGGCCCGCGGGCCGCATGCGGCCCGCGGACGTCTTCCTTGCGGCCCGTGAATGTTTTGTAAATGAGTAATAATTATTTTCAAAATCAACGCATTAAGTAAGTGCGCCTTTTAACCCCTCTGCTCGGCAACACTTTGAAATGTGTCATACAAGCTAATATACTCAAAGCTCCTATGAATCCAATGATCTTGTTAAATGCCATCTGATTTTGACGAAATGTAAAAGTTTGCTAAGCAGTTCATTACAATTTTTCAATTGTCAATTATAGAAAAAATAAATATGCTTCTCGTCTTACAGATGAGCATTTGATCACTATACCATCCCGGGACCCAATGGCTTGCACGGGAAAGCCTGGGTCCTGGCCTTGGAGGCTCTCGGGCCCCGACTACTAGGGCTCCTAAGATGCTTGCATGCTTGGAGAGGGGCCAGTTCCCACTTCGTTGGAAGATGGGGAAGCTGGTCCTCATACAGAATCCGGGGCACCCTGCGGACTGTCTGTCCGCATTTCGCCCTATCGTGCTGCTCGACGAGGTGGGCAAGCTCTTTGAAAGAGTAATTGCAAACCGCCTCGTCGGGCTTTTTGTGGGGCCGGGGCGGGACGGGATCTTGCGGAGCACCAGTATGGTTTCCGCGGGAGGCGCTCGACGGTGGACGCCATCATGTGCGTAAGAGCCCTCACGACGGGGACTGCAGTGTCCGCATCGGTCCGTTCGCATCGGTGTCGGGTCAACTATGAGATGATGATTCCTGAGAATCGTTTTCAACAGCCGGAGGATTTTCGTGGAACATTTCTGACGTTTGGCTCCCAAACTCGAGCGGGCTAGGGCTGCTTTCAAGCGGCTCCTGTCCAATCTGAGAGGGCCAAACGCCTCCTGCCGTAGACTCTATGCCGGATTCGTGCGGTCTATGGCGCGTTCTTTAGGGCGGCGCGCCGCCCACTACCTGAACGCGTCCCAAAAGGTGGTAGCCATTAGGCTAATCTGGGGCTATCGCACGATCTCCAAGGAGGCGGCGAGCCTTCTTGTCGGATTGCCACCGTCAGATCAGGAGGCGATAGTCCTCGCGCGCCTGTACAAATGGCGCGCGGAGGCACTACACCGGGGGAATCTCTGCTGCCGCGGCAAATTGCCGCCCAGCGGACAGGCCTCCGGTGCCATCTCATGGTGGCATGGAGAGAGCGACTGTCGCAACCCCGTCCAGGGCACGTCACCATAGTGGCGGTAAGTCCCCTCTTTGAGGAGTGGCTGGAGAGGTGCCATGGCGTTCTCACCTACCACCTGACGCAGGTCCTTACCGGACACGGATGTTTTGGGAGGTTCCTACACATAATCGGGCTACACATAATCCTCCTCCGCCCTACCGCCTCTTAAATGCAACCTCAGACATCACACTAAAATTTGTGTAAAATCGGTTTCCTGTTTATGTAGGTAGCAACCTACCTACCTAAACAGGAGGCTAGTTTGCATTTCTTTATTTTTCTCTTGTTTTTATAGCTATATAGGCCAAACAAACATAATGTAAGTATTACGTATACGAATTAAATTCCTTATGTTTTAACAATTTTAAATGACATATATTTTTTTATGGAATATGACCAATTATTATGAATATAAGAATTGCGGCCCGCCTTTAGATGATTTTGTCACCTTGTGGCCCTTGCTTACCAAGAGGTTGCCGACCGCTGCCCTAGGGGATGATGCATATGATTTCTGAATTGGTTTAATACTAAAGCATAATATAGATACTTAAAAATTGTATCTAAGACGGGACTAAGGCTAAAAATATAAACTTTTTAACTGTGTTTGCGTATTATATCATAATACTATACCTAAAAATGTTGAAATAAAAACTTTTAAGTAAAAAAATAAAACCGACTTCTAAAAAAAAATAAAACTGGAAAATAACTTTATTTCCGGAAGTCGGTGGCTTTATTGGCCACCGACTTCCGGAAATAAAGTTATTTTCCAGTTTTATTTTTTAGTTTTTTTTAGAAGTCAGTTTTATTTTTGATTCAACAAGATACAATCGATACCATTTTTTTTTTTATATTTGTAGTTTATTCCAATGTCATATTTCGTGTGAACCTAGCAAAATATATAGACTACTTTTCACTCATAAAAACTTCAAAATATTTTGTCATTGGTTTTTTGGAAGATATAAATTATTTTCAAAACTGTATACCTAGGAGATTCATTAGGTCGCAAACGCACCAAGGGGTAGCTTAGTTGTGACGATCGCCCAGAGGACACGGTGGAGCACACAGTGGCAATCTGCCCAGCGTGGGCGGAGCACCGCCGTGCCCTCGTAGAGGCGATCGGCGGCGGCGATCTCTCGCGTCCGGCCCTGGTTCAGGCCATGGTCCGGAGCGAGAGGGAATGGGAAGCGGTCACCACCTTCTGCGAAGCAGTGATGCTAGCAAAGGAGGTGGCCGGGCGTTTGAGGGAGAGAACATCTGCCCAACCCAGCCACCGCGGGAGACGCCCATGGCGCCGGGCGCCGCGAGACGACTCCCGGCCACCGTAGATGCGGGCCTGTGGGCGGTGAGCAATGGGTAGTTCACCGACCGTCCGTCGATTGACGACAGGCCGTGTCGACGGCGCGTTCGTGTTTCACGCGCGCCTCAAAGAGAGTCAGCAAAGCAGAGGGGCTTGCCAGAGCCTCCGCCTGCCGGGGTTAAGGGTTGTTCGAAAGAGATACCGCGGCCTCGGAACGTAAAGGGCAATAGAAGAAACATGGGTGGGTTTTAGTCAGTACAAGTCTGACATGCCCCCCTGGGGAAGTCATTGGATGATTTCCAGCCAAAAAAAAAAAAAAGGGTAAGTAGCTTAGTTTCAACATCGTTTTGGCCTCCAAAGCACAAGCTGAAAGTTCTTTGAAAATGATGGCGCAGGGAAAGTGTTAAAGCTCAAAAAATTAAATTACAAAAAAGGGATTATTTGCTGAATTCATGTTCATTTATTTACATTAAGGCGATCGAAAAAGAAAGATTTAGCAGTAAACAGGAGAGCCACAGCCGCACGCGCACTGTCCGGAGATAGACACGGCACCAGCAGCCGGCACAGCGCCGCAGAAGTTCACAGCAGCCATGATAGGGACCTGACCAGCAACAGCCGTGGTACCGGCGACAGGCAGCTCACCAGTGACAGCCACGTTGCCTTCACCAGCGCCGCCGTAAGCAGCTCCAGGAGCGATAGCACCTCCGTATGCAACAGGAGCAAGTGCGCCGCCATAAGCAGATCCGATAGCGCCACTGTAAGCACCAAGACCGAGGGCACCACCACATGAAGCAATAGGAGCTACGGTGGTCACTTGACCTCTGCCACCGCACCCGCAACCGAAAACGTTCTGAGAGAACAAAGTGGTATGTTTGAAAAATGTCTACCAATTAAAGTCATAGTAATTACTGTTAAAAATCTCGTTTTTATTTGTTTTTAAATTGTATTTATAAGTTTATTTGGTATGTTATATATGTTTTCTAAACAAATGGTTTTAGACATGTATTTTTGTACCCTATCACAATGTTGTCGTATTTTACCCAAAGGTTGACTGGTAGAGAATGCCTTATGGCATTAAATCCGCCTATGTACCACTATGGTACATTAAGTTTAAATAACTAATGTGTGAATGGTATGAGAATGTCGACAGGATAAAATAACAGATAAACTTTAAAAACAAACAAATAATCACATTTCTGAAGAAACACAAAATAATCACTCACCTGGACCAAACAAGCTTGGATGCAGAGCAACAGAACAGCGAAGGTAGACATGTTTGATATTTGTTTGAGTTCAACGAGAAGCTGAAGACTGAATGATGTTCCTACTTCTAGACCACGTTTATATAGTGCAAAAGCTTCTTATCATAATAACGTGACGTATTTGTCTATGTTCTATTAAAACAATGCCCTTCATAACAAATATTTCCAGGTTACAGCACTTACGAAATACAAGCATTTTTCTATTTCCCCATATTGCAACGATTGATAAAGGTATGAAAAGTTCATTTCAAAATCCACCAATTGCTGCATCTAAACTAGATAAGGACGACGTTTTAGTATAAATAGTCGATCAATTCTTGGAAAACTCATTCTCAAGTTCACTTCAACACGAACTACAATGTCAGCCAAGGTGATCCTCGTCCTCTGCGCTCAGGCGCTCTTCATCCAGGTGAGAAACTGTTTACTTGTTTATAAGTTTTGAATTGGTGGAACTTGTTCTTACTAGGGATTTTTATTAAGTACATACTGTCTTTGCTTATTGAATTAGTTGGAAAAAAATCGTGTTTAAACCTATTTAAATACTACACGCTTTATGAATCAAATAATTCTTATTTTTTTTATCATCAACAAACTCGTTATTACATAAAACGCGTCTGTCACATATAACATTACCTACGTGATCAATTGAACAAACATGTGTCATCATCGATTTCTGTTAGTAAAGATTAATACTAATACACAAATGTCTTGTTTACAGGCAGCTTTCGGTTCATGTCTTGGTCGTGGAGCCATCGCCGCTCCACTCATTGCCCCAGGATGTGCTGGTAACGGCTGGGCTGGCAATGGTTTGATCGGAAATGGATTGATTGGTCGCGGTCTGATCGGTAACGGCTGTGCTGGTAACTGGGCTGGCAATGGTATTATCGGTGATGGTATCATTAATAATAATAATAATAATATAATAATAATAATAATTCTTTATTTGTATCGAATGCAGGTGTTACAATAATGCTGTTAGGTTGAAATATATGTTCCCAGTACATTCTGCCTGTTGGCATACAAAAAATTCGGTTGTAGACTTACAGCTAATTCTAGAAACTAAATACTTAAATTTAAAAGGAGATCTTAAATCAGTTAGGTTTAAATTTATTTACATAATAATTGAGATATGATAAAGCAATATTAAAATTTATCATTTATGAAATCCGTAACAGAGTAGTAACATTTCTCTATCAGCAACAACGACAGGAGTTTCTTAAATTTTTTTAAGGGCTGTTCCTTAATACTATTTGGTAATTTGTTAAAAATAATAGGTGCCATGCCAATAATATTTTTTTTAAGCAAAGCAGTGTTATATCTACCAGTGTGCAATAAATTCTGATATTTTGATCTCATGGCAGTGGTTCGTATCCTCGTATCATTTAATGTGGGAAAAAGATGCATGTTAGTTTTGATAAATATGGCTACTTCGAGAATGTAAATACAGGGGAAAGTGAGGATTTTATATTTCTTAAAAAAAGGGATGCAACTATCTGTAACCTTGAGATTAAAAATGGATCTTATGCACCGTTTTTGGGCTTTAAATACAGATTCCCTTTCGGAACAATTACCCCAAAATACTACACCAAACCTTAGAACAGAGACCACCAAACCGTGATATGCAACCATTAATGTGTCAATGTTAACTTTTTTGGAAAGATTATAGAGAGCATACGCAGATGTACTTAATCTTTTGCTAACTTCCTCAGCCTGTGGTTTCCAATTTAATTGACTGTCAATCAATACACCTAAGAATTTTGCCACGTTAACACTATTAATAGTTTGTCCCTTATAATTGATATTTAGGGCAAGAGGACTAATTTTTTGATAGAAATGCATTATATTTGTTTTATTGAGATTTATGATAAGATTATTTTCGTTGAGCCAGTTTACTATTAATTTTAGAGAATTGTTTATTTCGTTTTCATACATTTCTTTGTTGAGGCAGTCTATTAGGACCGTGCTGTCGTCGGCAAATAATACACAAGGGTATGGGATGTGCCGGGGTAGATCATTTATATACAGCAAGAATAATAATCATTGGTAACGGTTTGTACGGCAATGGTTTGGCTGGTATTGAGATCATTCCCACCAGTGGCGGTGGACTGCCAGTCTCCAGCGTGTCTGCTATCGCTCCCAGTGGACTCTCTGTGGCTTCTGAGAATGTATATGAGGGTGCCCTGTCCGTGGCTGGTGACCTGCCGTTCGTGAGTGCTGTGGCTTTGGAGGGCGTGTTGCCCAGTGCTGGTGCTGGCGCCGTCAGCTACTCCTGCGGTAACGGTCGCACTGCTATTGAGAGCATCGCTCCTTCTGCTGCTGCCTATGGTGCTGGCTATAGTCTCGATGCTGGATATGGACTTAACGCTGGCTATGGTCTCGGTGCTGGCTATGGGCTTGGCGCTAGCTGTGGACTTGGCGCTGCTGCTATCGCTCCTGCCGCTCTTGGACTTGGCTTTGGAGGCCACGGCTGCGGATGTGGTGTCTACTGAGAACTTTATAACTATTATACAATTTAGTGATTTAATAAAGTGATTTGCATTTCATTTCGTTGTTTGAATATCAAATACATACCGTTTATCCTCCTAAATATTATTTGTGACTTGTAGGTTTTAAATTGTCAACTTGAAAACGTAGAAATGTTTCAAAACTGAAAATTTCCGTCATTCGAGGAGTTGGAGATGTTAATCAAATTTTTGTGACCCGGGGACTAAGTCAGAATTTGGTTACTTCGCTCCTTTTTTTCACAATAACAGTTGTAGCTAAAAACCTCAATTAAGCGTTTAAAAAGTGCTGTGCCGAAAGATTTTCGTTACCTTTGTCGATGAATATGCAAACACGGCATAACAATACATAAACTTGACCGACTTTTTGCTGCAACTGGTAATTTATTGTCAGTCTCTACTGGGCCCCTACGTCTTGTTTTTGTTTTGGGCCTTCGTGCATTTACGATGACACATTTAGCCCACCAAAAGCAAAAGTTGGGGAAGGTACGCGGATAGAAACAGTATTTAAAGCAGAGTGTTTTTTGGGATTGTTTTTTTTAATAAACGTTGTCCCACACTTGTTTTTCTCCTGTATAGTGGGTGTGTTAACAAACATTTAAACTCATATTATACAAAAACAGCCAAACCCGGTCCGACTATGTGTAGCTCATACAAATATTTGTACGTGCGGGGTTCGCACCCGCGACACGCAGCGCGGCAGTCGATCGCTCAGGCACTGCGCCAACCGTGTCGTCAATAATCCTTACTAATATTATAAAAGCGAAAGTGAGTTTGTTTGTTTGTTTGTTACCTCTTCACGCGGTAGAGATTGAGAATCAGGAAACGGACATAGGCTATTTTTTCTTAACAAAAGATTGGGATATGAGGGAGAAAGAGGGAAGAAACGGGAAAACTTAGCGTTGCTATTACGAATCAATAAGGCGCTACCGAATTTAAAACGAGCGACGTTCGGGCAAAAACTAGTGGTGTAATAATATAAAAGTCTAAAAACAATATCACTTAACAAGTTTGTTACATTATGAGATTTATTAGTTCTCTTGCAGGACTTTTGTATTGTGCATTAAATATAATCGTGTTGTTTCACTCCTTGCGGGAGGATCTAATATGATCTTTTTAAATAAAGCATTTCATTACAGAACTAGATTTTGCCAGCGGCTTCGCTCGCGTCAAAGTCGGGGTAACACAGTTCCCCTTTCCTGATTTGCAGGTACCTGCTACCTGTAGTTCTTGCCCTTGCGCCTTATTTATTTTAGTAGCAAAGCTAATTTTTCCCTTTTCTTCCCTCTTTTTCTCTCATATCTCAAATTAAAAAAAAATATAATGGCCTATGTCCGTCTCCAGGGTCCCAAATATCTCTGTACCAAAATTCATCAAAATCAGTTAAGCTATTTAGGGGTGAAGACGTAAGCAACAAAGTAACAAACTCACTTTCGTTTTTATAATATTAGTTAGGATCCCCTAAAGGAAGATGTAATGATGGTTTTCCAACATGGTGACAATAAAAGACATGGGTCATACACATATGGGTGTTCGGACAAAATAACTTAAAAATTTACGACAATAACTGAAGTCTTTTATTTTTTAGTTAAATCTTTGTTACTTTTCTGTTCGCTCATAATATTTCAAGCTTTGAAATGTAATGTCTTTATTTAAAAAAAAAAAACAAAATGTTTCAAAAGTCTCTTCGTGTGGACTGTTCAGATTTGGGGTATGAGTGATTGGATAGATGTAGTTAATTATTTTGTACATTTTTGTTAAAACATCATTGTCGCATTTACGTTATATATAATGAATATTATTTTTATTGGGTACTT
Source organism: Ochropleura leucogaster (assembly GCA_958449745.1). Lineage (NCBI taxonomy): Eukaryota > Metazoa > Arthropoda > Insecta > Lepidoptera > Noctuidae > Ochropleura > Ochropleura leucogaster. The sequence goes on from OY288227.1 coordinate 3,023,345, forward strand.
GTTAATAATTGCGCAAGATATATTTATTTATTTCCAATAAACATGCTGTTATACGGATTTAGGTCTTTTTGGTGGACCTAAAAATCAACCACATTTTAATTTCTGCTAAAGCTACCTTGTCTCGAATAATTTTTTATTTTGACAACACTGGATAGCCGCCATTTGTTGGAGTCCTTGTTAGTACAGCTACGTGACATTTTCTAATTTACGAAGTTTTAAAATAAAATTAAGTGTTTTTGTCAAAGTTCAGTGCGTCTTTCCTGCTGGGGTTATAATTTGGTAAGTTATTATTTTATATTTTAGTAAATATTGCGGCGATATGCCTTTTGAGGAGTATTTTCAAAGTTTCTTTTGTTGTTTTACTAACCTTAAAAATAAAATGGCTGCTTTGATTTTAGTTTGAAAAATCTCTCCTGTGGACATCTTTCGTGTGAACATAAATGTCCACTGGAAAGATGCATGTCCACAAAAAATAACATTTTTATAGTTTCCTATGTTAATAAAGCTACAATGTTGGTAAAACAAGCAGGCGGGCTGAGATAGCATGATTTAAAAACTGCATCATTGGTATCGGCTTCCAAAAAAGGAGCCTGATTTATTTTTTGGAAAATGTTGTTTGCTTAGCATGTTTGAGTTTGTTTCAGGTACAATGCCTCGATCCAGTCGGTCTAGAACCCAATTAACAATTATAAAGATATCGAAATTGTTCCTGTTGATGATAATCATGTTCCTGAAACACAGAGAATAGCGGATGCAAATAAATGTCGTCCGTTTAAAGGTACCTTCCAAATCCACCAAGTTGTATGAAACACTGAACTAATTTACTGCACGCCAGGAGATTAAGCTGTATTTTATGCGCCACCAGCGCCACTCATGTTCTTTGTCCTAATTTTTAAATAAGACAAATTCATATTGAATGTGTCTCAGATCCTATAGAAAATTCATCAGTAGGTTATTCAAGGCCTTCGTCAAGTATTTCTGTGACTAGTTCACCATCTTCTCATAGAACAGCATCTGTATCAATTGTCGCTGGACCAAGAACTCCTTCGCCATTGTTGTTAATACCTTCTCCAGAACTTCTAAACAATGTGGCTAATCAACCGGGTACTCAGCGAATGAGCATTCTATGTGAGAGTAACTATTCTGATGACTCAGTTATCCACATGAAAAAAACTAGAGTAAGACATTCGTTCTTCTTAAAGGCACGCCACAATGAAGAACACGCCACAATAGTGGCGGTAAGTCCCCTCTTTGAGGAGTGGCTGGAGAGGCGTCATGGCGTCCTCACCTACCACCTGACACAGGTCCTCATCGGACACGTAAGTTTTGGTAGGTTCCTGCACATAATCGGGCGGGAGGAAACGCCCGGGTGTCACCATTGTGACTATCGCCCGAAGGACATGGTGGAGCACACAGTGGCGGTCTTCCCAGCTTGGGCGAAGCACCGCCGTGCCCTCGTATTGGCGATCGGCAGTGGCGATCTCTCGCGTCCGGCCCTGGTTCAATCCATGGTCCGGAGCGAGAGGGAATGGGAAGCACCACACCTCCTTCTGTGAAGCAGTAATGCTAGCAAAGGAGGTGGCCGGGCGTTTGAGGGAGCAATGGGTAGCTTACCGTCCGTCCGTCTATTGACGACAGGCTAGATTTCACGTGCGCCTCAAAGAGATGTCAGAAAAGCAGAGGGGCTTGCTTCCGCCTGCCGGGGTTGCGGGTTGTTCGAAAGAGATACCGGCCCCGGAACGTAAAGGACAACAGAAGAAACATGGGTGGATTTTAGTCAGTACAAGTCTGACACCACTCCCCGCTCCGCTCATTTATTTTCTGAATTTCCCACCCCCAAAAAAGACCTTCATTCTTTGAAAATGATTATAGTGATGAAAAACATTTTTGAAAGGTATTCTTATGTTTTTTTTTTGTTTGACATTAGATTTATTAATCAAATATAAAATAAATAAAAAATGGTATAATTTCAATATTTGACCCTTGAAAAATTACATTTTATTGCTAACTAGCTGTTCCACGCGGTTTTACCCACGCTGCTCAGCACCTGTTGGTCGTAGCGTGATGTTATATAGCCTATAGCCTTCCTCAAGAAATGGACTATCCAACACTAAAAGAAATTTCCAATTCCAACCAGTAGTCCCTGAGATTAGCGCGTTCAAACAAACAAACAAATTCTTCAGCTTTATAATATTAGTATAGAAGTATAGATATCATCAAAGAAAAAGATTGTTGCTTAGATTTTTGGTTTGTATTTACCAAAGTACCTACCTATTCTTGACAGGATAACTTTTGTTAATAATTACGAGTTTAAATGGCAAGTAAATGTCAATATCCACAGTGATTATATTATATTAACCTCTCTTCTGTGGAAACGGGTCTTTTCTGTAGACGTAAAAAAAAATTAAAGTGAAATAACTTGCTGAAATTCGAATAACGATCTGGTTTTTGATTAATTTCTAATTACTTGTAACATTACCTAATAAATGAGACTGATTTGAAAAAAAAACAACGACTTTTTATTTCGAACATTTTTATAACCCGTTTTGTGTATGACCCACATAGTGTGGGTTGTTACGAAAAACTACGACGCACATTAAACAGCAGTCGCTTCTAACAAAACTAAAAGAATATTAACCATTAGCGCACAATCAATCGCTCGCGCAAGCAATCAATATGCTTACCATGTTTTAATGAAAAAGACTTTCCATAATATTAATTAACATAAAACAAAACTTTTGCAATCGATAACTGAGATATTATTTCATTCCCATCACTACAGCTTACTACACATATTGAACAATCTTCGGTTTTGATTCAACAAGATACAATCGATACCATATTTTTTTTTATATTTTGTAGTTTATTAAAATGTCATATTGCGTGTGAACCTAGCAAAATATATAGACTACTTTTCACTCATAAAATCTTCGAAATATGTGTCATTGGTTTTTTGGAAGATAAAAATTATTTTCAAAACTGTATCCCTAGGAGATTCATTAGGTCGCAAACGCACCAAAGGGTAGCTTAGTTTCAAGATCGTTTAGGTCTCCAAAGCACCAGCTGAAAGTTCTTTGAAAATGATGGCGCAGGGAAAGTGTTAATAAAGCTCAAAAAATATAATTACCAACAAGGGCTTATTTGCTCAATTCATGTTCATTTATTCACATTAAGGCGATCGATAAAGGAAGATTTAGCAGTAAACAGGAGAGCCGCAGCCGCACGCGCACTGTCCAGAGATAGACACGGCACCAGCAGCCGGCACAGCGCCGCAGAAGTTCACGGCACCCATGATAGGGACCTGACCAGCAACAGCCGTGGTACCGGAGACAGGCAGCTCACCAATGACCGCCACGTTGCCTTCACCAGCGCCGCCGTAAGCAGCTCCAGGAGCGATAGCACCTCCGTATGCAACAGGAGCAAGTGCGCCACCATAAGCAGATCCGATAGCGCCACCGTAAGCACCAAGACCGAGGGCACCACCACATGAAGCAATAGGAGCTACGGTGGTCACTTGACCTCTGCCACCGCACCCGCAACCGAAAACATTCTGTGGGAACGAAATGGTGTGTGTGAATAATGTGTAACGAGTGTACGAGTAATGGATAGAATAACAAGTAAACTATAGAAACATACAAAGAATCACATTTATGAAGAAACACAAAATAATCACTCACCTGGACCAAGCAAGCTTGGATGCAGAGCAACAGAACAGCGAAGGTAGACATGTTTGATGTTTGTTTGTGTTCAACGAGAAGCTGAAGATTGAATGATGTTCCTACTTCTAGACCACGTTTATATAGTGCAAAAGCTTCTTATCATAACAACGTGATGTTTTGTCTATTTTCTATTGAAACAGAAGCCATACGAAATATTTCAAGGTTACATCAATTACGAAATACATGCATTTTTCTATTTCCCCATATTGCAACTATTGATAAAAGTATGAAAAGCTAATTTCAAAATTCACAAACTGCTGCAACACAACTAGATAAGGACTACGTTTCAGTATAAATAGTCGATCAATTCTTGGAAAACTCATTCTCAAGTTCACTTCAACACGAACTACAATGTCAGCCAAGGTGATCCTCGTCCTCTGCGCTCAGGCGCTCTTCATCCAGGTGAGAAACTGTTTACTTGTTTATTGTTCATAAGTTTTTGTTACTTTTACTTACTTCACGCAAGTATGTATATTCAATATAAAAATAAAACTTAGGATTTTCTCAAAGATACATACTGTGTCCGTTTATGCCACCTTAGCTGAAAAGTTATTTCGTGAAGCCAACTTCATTTCTAAACGCTTTATGAATCAACTAGCTTTTGCCCTTTTTTTCGGGGTAACACATTTTCCCTTTTCAGATTTACAGATAACATTATTTACAGGTTAACAGCTAAGTTTTCCCTTTTCTTCCCTCTTTCTCCCTCATATCTCAATCGTTTTTAATAAATAGCCTTTGTCCGTCTTCAGGGTCCCAACTATCTCTGTACCAAAATTCATCAAAATCGGTTAAGCCATTTAGACGTGAAGACGTAACAAACTCACTATCGCTTTTATAATATTAGTAAGGATTTATTCCTGTCAATGAACTTGTTATTACATAAAACGCGTCTGACACACATTACGTTACCTACGTGATCAATTGAACAAACATGTGTCATCGTCATCAAAGTTGTCTGTTGCTAAAGATAAATACTAATACACAATGTTCACTTGTTCACAGGCAGCTTTCGGTTCATGTCTTGGTCGTGGAGCCATCGCCGCTCCACTCATTGCCCCAGGATGTGCTGGTAACGGCTGGGCCGGCAATGGTATTATTGGTGATGGCATCATTGGTAACGGTTTGATTGGCAATGGATTGATTGGCAACGGCTGTGCTGGTAACTGGGCTGGCATTGGTGATGGAATCATTGGTAACGGTTTGTACGGCAATGGCTTGGCCGGTATTGGGATCATTCCCACCAGTGGCGGTGGACTGCCTGTCTCCAGCGTGTCTGCTATCGCTCCCAGTGGCCTCTCCGTGGCTTCTGAGAATGTGTATGAGGGTGCTCTGTCCGTGGCTGGTGAGCTGCCGTTCGTGAGTGCTGTGGCTTTGGAAGGCGTGTTGCCCAGTGCTGGTGCTGGCGCTGTCAGCTACTCCTGTGGTAACGGTCGCACTGCTATTGAGAGCATCGCTCCTTCTGCTGCTGCCTATGGCGCTGGTTATGGTCTCGATGCTGGCTATGGACTTGGCGCTGGCTATGGACTTGGCGCTGGCTATGGGCTTGGCGCTGGCTGTGGACATGGCGCTGCTGCCATCGTTCCTGCTGCTCTTGGACTCGGCTTTGGAGGCCACGGCTGTGGATGTGGTGTCTACTAAGCACTTTATACCAATCTATTATAGAATTTAATAATTCAATAAAGTGGTTTGCAATTTAATTCGTTGTTTGTAATTAAATATCAAATACTTTCAATACTTTCATCCCCGCAAGTATTATTTGTGACTTGTAGATTTTATGTATTTTACTTGAAAACTTTGAAATGTTTTAAAACAAAAAATCTACTATTATTCGAGAAGTTGGCGATGTTAATCAGATTATATGTGTAACGAGTCGCTAAGAGGTTACATACTTGTTTGTGACTTGTAGCTTAGTCAGAATTTGGTCACTTCGCTCCTTTTTTTCACAATAACAGTTGTAGCTAAAAAGCTCAATTAAGCGTTTAAAAAGTGCTGTGCCGAAAGATTTTCGTAACCTTTGTCGATGAATATGCAAACACGGCATAACAATACATAAACTTGACCGACTTTTTGCTGCAACTGTTGATTTATTGTCAGTCTCTACTGCCCTACTTGTTTTTGTTTTGGGCCTTCGTGCATTTACGATGACACATTTTACCCACCAAAAGCAAAATTTGGGGGAGGTACGCGGATAGAACCAGTATTTAAAGCGGAGTGTTTTTTGGTATTGTTTTTTTAAAAAACGTTGCCCCAACTTGTATTTCTCCTGTATAGTGGGTGTGTTTACAAACATTTATACTCATATTATACAAAAACAGCCAAACCCGGTACGACTATGTGTAGGTCATACAAATATTTGTACGTGTGGGGTTGGCACCCGCGACACGCAGCGCGGCAGTCGATCGCTCAGGCACTGCGCCAACCGTGTCATCAATAATCCTTACTAATATTATAAAAGCGAAAGTGAGTTTGTTTGTTTGTTTGTTACCTCTTCACACTTTAACCAAAATTCATCAAAATCAGTTAAGCTATTTAGGGGTGAAGACGTAAGCAACAAAGTAACAAACTCACTTTCGTTTTTAGGGTTCCGTAGTCAACTAGGAACCCTTATAGTTTCGCCATGTCTGTCTGTCCGTCCGTCCTCGCTTAATCTCTGTGACCGTTAGCACTAGAAAGCTGAAATTTGGTACCAATATGTATATCAATCACGCCGACAAAGTGGTAAAATAAAAATTTGAAAAAAATGTTTTATTAGGGTAGCCACCCTATATGTAAAGTGGGAAAGTGATTTTTTTTTTAATTTCAACCCTAACGTGTGATATATTGTTGGTATTTAAGGTATTTAAAAATGAATAGGGGTTTACTAAGATCATTTTTTGATAATGTCAATAATTTCGGAAATAATCGCTCCAAAAGTAAAAAACAATGTGTCCCCCCCCTCTAACTTTTGAACCATAAGTCTAAAAAATATGAAAAAAATCTGAAAAGTAGAACTTTATAAGAACTTTCTATGAAAATTATTTTGAACTTGATTGACACAACAGTTTTTGTACAAAAAAGACAAAAAGTTGTACAAAATAATTTCTGGACTAAGTTTGTAGTATAATCGTATATGCAAGCTTTTTTTGTAACTTTGTTTACATATTTTATTATCCTAAACGTATCTTTTTCAAACAATAAATTGTTGTTGAATTACCACCAAAATTGCACGTCTTTGTATTAATTAGTAACCCTATTCCTCGAGAGATGGCGCTGTAGGTACTTATTACATGGTATTACCGAATTGTTCGGTTGGCCTCATAACTGGGAACACTTATTGTGACGGACGGGAAACTACGGAACCCTACACTGAGCGTGTTCCGACACGCTCTTGGCCGGTTTTTATAATATTAGTTAGGATCCCCAAAGGAAGATGTAATGATGGTTTTCCAACATGGTGACAATATAGACATAGTGTGGGTTGTTACGAAAAATTACGACGCACATTAAACAGCAGTCGCTTCTAACAAAACTAAAAGAATATTAACCATTAGCGCACAATCAATCGCTCGCGCAAGCAATCAATATGCTTACCATGTTTTAATGAAAAAGACTTTCCATAATATTAATTAACATAAAACAAAACTTTTTCAATCGATAACTAAGATATTATTTTATTCTCATCACTACTACAGCTTACTACACATATTGAACAATCTTCGCTTTTGATTCAACAAGATACAATCGATACCATATTTTTGGAGTTTATTGGAGTTTACTCCTTAAGAATCGATTTTCATATATAAGGCGCCCGGTATGAGAAAAATCCGAGGGGTAAAACTTACTAAAGTAACGAAAATGTGTCACGTTTTTGGTGCGCACCTTTAGTGCGCAACTTTCTAAATTGGCTGTGAGTGTATTAAGACGTACATATGGTATGCTGTACAGGCGACTATACTTATATACTATATGTTATTGGGCTTGTTTGTTTCTATCAGTGTCGATGTATTTATATTGCTATTTTTTTCATTAATTTGTGAATTTACCCTTTCATATGATATTAATCTTTTTTCAGTTGAATAAACTCTTTTTGCGTACGATTAGATACTCGTACTTAAGGAGTAAACTCCAGTCGTGCGTCGAAGCTGACACACACACTTTTTAAGGTTCCGTAGTCAACTAGGAACCCTTATAGTTTCGCCATGTCTGTCTGTCCGTCCGTCCGTCCGTCCGTCCGTCCGTCCGTCCGTCCTCGCTTAATCTCTGTGACCGTTAGCGCTAGAAAGCTGAAATTTGGTACCAATATGTATATCAATTACGCCGACAAAGTGGTAAAATGAAAATTTGAAAAAAATGTTTTATTAGGGTAGCCGTCCTATATGTAAAGTGGGAAGTGTTTTTTTTTTAATTTGAACCCTAACGTGTGATATATTGTTGAAAAGATATTTGAAAATGAATAGGGGTTTACTAAAATCATTAGGGTTCCGTAGTCAACTAGGAACCCTTATAGTTTCGCCATGTCTGTCTGTCCGTCCGTCCGTCCGTCCTCGCTTAATCTCTGTGACCGTTAGCACTAGAAAGCTGAAATTTGGTACCAATATGTATATCAATCACGCCAACAAAGTAGTAAAATAAAAAATTCAAAAAAATGTTTTTTTAGGGTAGCCACCCTATATGTAAAGTGGGAAGTGATATTTTTTTTAATTTCAACCCCAACGTGTGATATATTGTTGGAAAGGTATTTAAAAATGAATAGGAGTTTACTAAAATCATTTTTTGATAATGTCAATAATTTCGGAAATAATCGCTCCAAAAGTAAAAAACAATGTGTCCCCCCCCCTCTAACTTTTGAACCATAAGTTCAAAAAATCTGAAAAAATTCTGAAAAGTAGAACTTTATAAGGACTTTCTATGAAAATTATTTTGAACTTGATTGGCACAACAGTTTTTGTACAAAAACGACAAAAAGTTTTACAAAATAATTTCTGGACTAAGTTTGTAGTATAATCGTATATGCAAGCATTTTTTTTTAACTTCGTTTACATATTTTATTATCCTAACCGTATCTTTTTTCAAACAAAAAAGAATTATTGAAATCGGTTCTCGTAATCCAAAATTATTCATTAGTAACCCAATTCCCCGAGAGATGGCGCTGTAGGTACTTATTACATTGGATCAGGTATTACCGAATTGTTCGGTTGGTCTCTCCTTGGCATTGGCGGTATCTTATAACTACATAAAACTGCTATTAAGAACATGCTAAGGCAATTTAGAACAAAACTAAAATTCATTTTTTAACACCATCAAATGTTAAGGTGAAAACCAGTTCATAAATGGTTCGATAGATGGCGTTGTGTAATGACGTGATTTTTTAAAAGTCGATGTTAAGATATTCCGTGCTTTCATGACCTACCGTGGTAAAGTAAGTTGCTCTTAAATTTATTCGTAATTTTATTTATGAGTGCATTATCTAATTAGTTGTCGAGGTTTGATTTTGATTTGTCCGGTATTAAAATGTTCTCGTATATTTTGAACAGTGATAATCATGTTAAGGACGACGCTGTGCGCGCCTTTCATGATTTGTTATCCCAACAGGCCAACACACATCGTTTCGCTAGGCCGAAACGATGTGTGTTGGCCTGTTGAGAAGTGTCTCTTTTTCTTTACCCGGAACTAATAGAGCCTGAGTGTCATTTATAAATTATATATGGCGGAGAGAGATGATAGTTTATATAATAGTTTAAGTCATTCGCAGCACGTTTACGTTAACGCACTATTCCCATACTTGTATAATAATAAAATACAATTCCCTAGTGTTCAACGTCAAACAAATAATAAACTCATAAGTGGGAACACTTATTGTGACGGACGGGAAACTACGGAACCCTACACTGAGCGTGGCCCGACACGCTCTTGGCCGGTTTTTTTTTGATAATGTCAATAATTTCGGAAATAATCGCTCCAAAAGTAAAAAACAATGTGTGTCCCCCCCTCTAACTTTTAAACCATAAGTTTAAAAAATATGAAAAAAATCTGAAAAGTAGAACTTTATAAGAACTTTCTATGAAAATTATTTTGAACTTGATTGACACAACAGTTTTTGTACAAAAAAGACAAAAAGGTGTACAAAATAATTTCTGGACTAAGTTTGTAGTATAATCGTATATGCAAGCTTTTTTTGTAACTTTGTTTACATATTTTATTATCCTGAACGTATCTTTTTTCAAACAAAAAAAGAATAATAACCGAAATTGCACGTCTTTGTATTAATTAGTAACCCAATTCCTCGAGAGATGGCGCTGTAGGTACTTATTACATTGGATCGGGTATTACCGAATTGTTCGGTTGGCCTCATAACTGGGAACACTTATTGTGACGGACGGGAAACTACGGAACCCTACACTGAGCGTGTCCCGATACGCTCTTGGCCGGTTTTTTTATTTTTTTATATTTGTAGTTTATTCTAATGACATATTGCGTGTGAACCTAGCAAAATATATAGACTACTTTTCACTGATTAAAATAATATGTGTCATTGGTTTTTGGAAGATATAGATTATTTTCAAAACTGTATCCCTAGGAGATTCATTAGGTCGCAAACGCACCAAAGGGTAGCTTAGTTTTAAGATCGTTTAGGCCTCCAAAGCATCAGCTGAAAGTTCTTTGATAATGATGGCGCAGGGAAAGTGTTAAAGCTCAAAAAATATAATTACAAACAAGGGCTTATTTTCTCAATTCACGTTTATTTATTTACATTAAGGCAATCAAAAAAGGAAGATTTAGCAGTAAACAGGAGAGCCGCAGCCGCACGCGCACTGTCCGGAGATAGACACGGCACCAGCAGCCGGCACAGCGCCGCAGAAGTTCACAGCACCCATGATAGGGACCTGACCAGCAACAGCCGTGGTACCGACGACCGGCAGCTCACCAATGACCGCCACGTTGCCTTCACCAGCGCCGCCGTAAGCAGCTCCAGGAGCGATAGCACCTCCGTATGCAACAGGAGCAAGTGCGCCACCATAAGCAGATCCGATGGCACCACCGTAAGCACCAAGACCGTGGGCACCACCACATGAAGCAATAGGAGCTACGGTGGTCACTTGACCTCTGCCACCGCACCCGCAGCCGAAAACATTCTGAGAGAACAAAATGGTATGTTTGAAAAATGTCTACCAATTAAAATTTTACCCAAAGGTTGACTGGTAGAGAATGCCTTATGGCATTAAGTCCGCCTATGTACCACTATGGTACATTAAGTTTAAATAAATAATGTGTGAATGGTATGAGAATGTTGACAGGATAAAATAACAGATAAACTTTAAATACAAACAAATAATCACATTTCTGAAAAAACACAAAATAATCACTCACCTGGACCAAGCAAGCTTGGATGCAGAGCAACAGAACAGCGAAGGTAGACATGTTTGATGTTTGTTTAGGTTCAACGAGAAGCTGAAGACTGAATGATGTTCCTACTTCTAGACCACGTTTATATAGTGCAAAAGCTTCTTATCATAACAACGTAATGTTTTGTCTATGTTCTATTAAAACAATGCCCTTCATACCAAATATTTCAAGGTTACATCACTTACGAAATACAAGCATTTTTCTATTTCCCCATATTGCAACTATTGATAAAGGTATGAAAAGTTCATTTCAAAATCCACCAATTGCTGCAACACAACTAGATAAGGACTACGTTTCAGTATAAATAGTCGATCGATTCTTCGAAAACTCATTCTCAAGTTCACTTCAACACGAACTACAATGTCAGCCAAAGTGATCCTCGTCCTCTGCGCTCAGGCGCTCTTCATCCAGGTGAGAAACTGTTTACTTGTTTATTATTCATAAGTTTTTGTTACCTTTGCTTATTTCACGCAAGTCTATTCAGTATAAATAAAACTTACGATTTTCCTGAAGATGCATACTGTGCCCGTTTACTTTATTGTGCCACCTTAGCAGGTCAGTAATTTTCAGTTTTCGGCTACGAAAATTATTTCGTGAAACCAACTTCATTTCTAAACACTTTATGAATCAATTCTTTACTATTAATTGACTTGTTATTACATAAATTGCGTCTGACACACATAACATTACCTGCGTGATCAATTAAACAATAATGTGTCATCGTCATCTAAGTTGTTTGTTGTTAAACTAATACACAATGATTACTTGTGCACAGGCAGCTTTCGGTTCATGTCTTGGTCGTGGAGCCATCGCCGCTCCACTCATTGCCCCAGGATGCGCTGGTAACGGCTGGGCTGGCAATGGTATTATTGGTGATGGCATCATTGGCAACGGTTTGTACGGCAATGGTTTGGCCGGTATTGGGATCATTCCCACCAGTGGCGGTGGACTGCCTGTCTCCAGCGTGTCTGCTATCGCTCCCAGTGGCCTCTCCGTGGCTTCCGAGAATGTGTTTGAGGGTGCTCTGTCCGTGGCTGGTGAGCTGCCGTTCGTGAGTGCTGTGGCTTTGGAGGGCGTGTTGCCCAGTGCTGGTGCTGGCGCCGTCAGCTACAGCTGCGGTAACGGTCGCACTGCTATTGAGAGCATCGCTCCTTCTGCTGCTGCCTACGGCGCTGGTTATGGTCTCGATGCTGGATATGGACTTGGCGCTGGCTATGGTCTTGGCGCTGGCTATGGTCTTGGCGCTGGCTGTGGACTTGGCGCTTCTGCAATCGCTCCTGCCGCTTTTGGAATCGGCTATGGAGGCCACGGCTGTGGATGTGGTGTCTACTGAGCACTTTTTACCAATTGAGGATATGATTCTATTATTCAATTAAAATGATTTGCAATTTATTAAATTTTTTGAGTCTTGAAATACCCTTCATTTCTCTTTTTCCTGACTTTTATTTTTCAAAATTAATTTCGTCTTGACGCCATTACTTACAAAAGTACTCTGATAATCGACCAATAGAAGACGGTACTCAGATATTTTTGTATAATTCTGAAATCAAATTTGGACCAAGTTTAGCCTATTGCCCCAGGCAATATTTGAGTTATTAATGTAACATATATTTCTGAATAAAGGGGCTTAAGTAAAGCTTATATGTTTGGAGAGAAGACTATAAATTTTATTCATACCAATTTGACGTCTTCTGGCTCAAAAGCTGGCGATACCCTTCCTTCTTAGTCTTTGCAAATAATGACGCCGACTTGTTATGAGAACATCATTAAACAACGTTATTTTTAAAAGATAAACAGATGTTTGCCATCCTGATTCCCTGGTTAAGCAGATTACATAAAGAAATAGACTGGACTAAGAATGATCGGTGAATGACGTTTAGTTTAACCTTCTTAGCACTGGTTAACTTGGTCATTGGGTTTTTAACATAATCATTCGATTGCTTTTAAAAGCCTTTTCCTACCATGTACCACGTATTAGGACATCACACAATTTTTATAACATTTTACAATAATGTTTTATGAACAAAAGATAGTGTACGAGCTTTTGCTTGCTTACTACATGTACTAAGTTTTGACGGAAGACAAAACATTCTTGCTGAATTCTTCATAAATTATTTGTATAAGGTGTTTACAATAAAAAGGTTGAAAGTGTACTCGATTATAAAATTAAATAGTCACTTAACAAAAAGGTAAACTGCTTATTCTAGTGAACTAAATAAATGTCCGATGTAATCGTACAGATAGTTTTTTAACGTCACTTCACGAATATTGACTAAAACTATCTTTTCTGGAAAGAAATTGTTCTTTCCAGAAAAGGTAGCTATCATCGCTCTCGACGCAACATGTAGATCCCTCCCTTAATACCTTCCTCATAAAACTAGTTACTTTTCTTATTCCTTCTCCGTCCATGCTGTAAGATTGTGGATCTCACTTCCACCTAGCATTACAGACTAGAAAAGCATTTCGATTTTTAAGATTAGATTAAAAGAGTATTACCTTTCTCTCAATCCTAGTAATATTATAAACGCGAATGTTTGTAAGGATGGATGGAGGGATGGTATGGATGTTTGTTACTCTTTCACATCAAAACGGCTGAACATTTATAATATTTTTTACACATTTGTTTATATATTGCAGTTTTTGACGTTTATATATGACTGTTGTGCTGCGTGTCGCGTGTTTGACCCCCGCACGGCACAAATATTTGTTTAACCGATAGTTGTTCCTGGTCTGCTTGTTTGTGTATGTGAGTTTATATGTTTGCAAACGCGCCCGCGATGCAGGCGAAATTCCAAAAGTGGGGAAAAGTTTTTTTTTAAAGTTATGTATTTAAACATGGCATATATTATTTTCCTTATATGTGTAATAAGGTTAAGATATTCATATTTCAGATGCTATTCTCTTCCTGTTTTCACACACTGTTGTCTACGTTTCTTTTCTTTATATTTCGTGTATCGTAATTGTGTATATTGTTTTTTAATAGGATCAATGAATTGTACCCACATTTCTGTTAATAAATTATTTTTTTATAGATAGAACAAAAAAAATGAATTATTTGCTCAACTCATGTTCGTTTATTTACATTAATGCAATCGGAAAAGGAAGATTTAGCAGTAAATAGGAGAGCCACAGCCGCACGTGCATTGTCCGGAGATGGACACGGCACCAGCAGCCGGCACAACGCCGCAGAAGTTCACGGCACCCAGGATGGGGACCTGACCAGCAACAGCCGTGGTACCGGCCACAGGCAGCTCACCAATGACCGCCACGTTGCCTTCACCGGCGCCGCCGTAAGCAGCTCCAGGAGCGATAGCACCTCCGTATGCAACAGGAGCAAGTGCGCCACCATAAGCAGATCCGATGGCGCCACCGTAAGCACCAAGACCGAGGGCACCACCACATGAAGCAATAGGAGCTACGGTGGTCACTTGACCTCTGCCACCGCACCCGCAACCGAAAACATTCTGTAAAACGAAATGGTGTGTGTGAATAATGTGTGACTGGTATAAGAATGTAAACAGGATGGAATAACAGTAAAACTTTAAAAACATACAAATAATTACATTGATGGAGAAATACAAAATAATCACTCACCTGGACCAAGCAAGCTTGGATGCAGAGCAACAGAACAGCGATGGTAGACATGTTTGATGTTTGTTTGAGTTCAACGAGAAGCTGAAGACTGAATGATGTTCCTACTTCTAGACCACGGTTATATAGTGCAAAAGTTTCTTATCATAACAACGTGCTGTTTTGTCTATTTTCTATTGAAACAGAAGCCATACGAAATATTTCAAGGTTACATAAATTACGAAATACATGCATTTTTCTATTTCCCCATATTGCAACTATTGATAAAAAAAGTATGAAAAGCTAATTTCAAAATCCTCAAATTGCTGCAACACAACTAGATAAGGACTACGTTTCAGTATAAATAGTCGACCGATTCTTGAAAAAAACATTCTCAAGTTCACTTCAACACGAACTACAATGTCAGCCAAGGTGATCCTCGTCCTCTGCGCTCAGGCGCTCTTCATCCAGGTGAGAAGTTTTTTTTCTTTTATAAAGGTTTTAACTGTCGTATTTTATGCTTTCTTAGTTGGGATTCTGTTGAAACTTTACATAGTTATTTGTGTAACCTTATTGGTAACTATTGTTTAAGCCGTTTGGGGTTGAAACTCAGGGACCGTGGAGTCCCTAAAAAAAAAAAAGGCTATGAGCACAAGCTCATAGCCTTTTTAAGGATATTGCAAAACTTTTTTTGTTACTTCTCATGACCCTAAGACTCGTCTTTTACTTTGGTGTGAGATTAATCCATACAAAATCGGGCGGATATGAAAATGTTGAGATAGATGTATGGAATGGATAAAGTAAGGAATGAGTATATAAGACGAAGTTTGAAAGTTGCGACTGTTAAAGAAAAATTGAATGGGAGTCGTTTGTCTTGGTATGGAGGCACATGTTACTAAATGAGTGATAGATCTGAATTTTGATAAACGGAGAACGAAAGGAAGGCCAAATAAAAATGGATGGATTGTGTAAGGAATGATATGAAGGAGAAAGGAGTAAATCATGCCATGAGTTCTGATAGGGGAGAATGGAAGAAGAAAACGTGTTGCACTGAAAACCCAAATATAATGGGACAAGAGCAGAAAAATAATCATGACCCAACGTCGCAACGCGGCCATTTTCTAGGGGGTATTACCAATCCAGATATATCATGTGGTATTTTGCAAGTTACTGTTATCATGCTTTTGATAAGAACGTTTAAACATTTATGACGTACTACGCTAGCGAATATCAAAACCTATCCAAATGTTGCCACATTCATTAAAAAAGATATTTTAACTAATGCAAAAATTTCTTGTTCACAGGCAGCTTTCGGTTCATGTCTTGGTCGCGGAGCCATCGCCGCTCCACTCATTGCCCCAGGATGTGCTGGTAACGGCTGGGCTGGCAATGGTTTGATTGGAAATGGATTGATTGGTAACGGTCTGATTGGTAACGGCTGTGCTGGTAACTGGGCTGGCAATGGTATTATCGGTAATGGTATCATTGGCAACGGTTTGTACGGCAATGGTTTGGCTGGTATTGAGATCATTCCAACCAGTGGCGGTGGACTGCCTGTCTCCAGCGTGTCTGCTATCGCTCCCAGTGGCCTCTCCGTGGCTTCTGAGAATGTGTATGAGGGTGCTCTGTCCGTGGCTGGTGAGCTACCGTTCGTGAGTGCTGTGGCTTTGGAGGGCGTGCTGCCCAGTGCTGGTGCTGGCGCCGTCAGCTACAGCTGCGGTAACGGAATTACTGCTATTGAGAGCATCGCTCCTTCTGCTGCTGCCTACGGCCCTGGTTATGGTCTTGGCGCTGGCTATGGGCTTGGCGCTGGCTGTGGACATGGCACTGCTGCCATCACTCCTGCTGCTCTTGGACTCGGCTTTGGAGGCCACGGCTGTGGATGTGGTGTCTACTGAGAACTTTATAACTATTATACAATTTAGTGATTTAATAAAGTGATTTGCATTTTATTTCGTTGTTTGAATATCAAATACCGTTTATCCTCCTAAATTTTATTTGTGACTTGTAGGTTTTAAATTGTCAACTTGAAAACGTTGAAATGTTTAAAAAAAAAAATTCTGTCATTCGAGGAGTTTTAGATGTTTATCAAATTTTTGTGACCCGGGGACTAAGTCAGAATTTGGTTACTTCGCTCCTTTTTTCACAATAACAGCTGTAGCTAAAAAGCTCAATTAAGCGTTTAAAAAGTGCTGTACCGAAAGATTTCTTAACCTTTGTCGATGAATATGCAAACACGGCATAACAATACATAAACTTGACCGACTTTTTGCTGCAACTGGTGATTTATTGTCAGTCTCTACTGCCCTACTTGTTTTTGTTTTGGGCCTTCGTGCATTTACGATGACACATTTAGCCCACAAAAGCAAAAGTTGGGGAAGGTACGCGGATAGAACCAGTATTTAAAGCGGAGTGTTTTTTGGTATTGTTTTTTTAAAAAACGTTGCCCCACACTTGTATTTCTCCTGTATAGTGGGTGTGTTTACAAACATTTATACTCATATTATACAAAAACAGCCAAACCCGGTTCGACTATTTGTAGGTCATACAAATATTTGTACGTGTGGGGTTGGCACCCGCGACACGCAGCGCGGCAGTCGATCGCTCAGGCACTGCGCCAACCGTGTGGTCAATAATCCTTACTAATATTATAAAAGCCAAAGTGAGTTTGTTTGTTTGTTTGTTACCTCTCCGCTTTAATGGCTAAACCGATTTTGATGAATTTTGGTACAGAGATTGAGAATCAGGAGACGGACATAGGCTTTTTTTTTAACAAAAGATTGGGATATGAGGTAGAAAGAGGGAAGAAACGGGAAAACTTAGCGTTGCTATTACGAATCAATAAGGCGCTACCGAATTTAAAACGAGCGAAGTTCGGGCAAAAGCTAGTGGTGTAATAATATAAAAGTAAAAAAAAATATCACTTAACACGTTTGTTACATAATGAGATTAATCAGTTCTCTTGCAGGACTTTGTATTGTGCATTAAATATAATCGTGTTGTTTCACTCCTTGCGGGAGGATCTAATATGATCTTTTTAAATTAAGCATTTCATTACAGAACTAGATTTTGCCAGCGGCTTCGCTCGCGTCAAAGTCGGGGTAACACAGTTCCCTTTTCCTGATTTGCAGGTACCTGCTACCTTTAGTTTTTGCCCTTGCACCTTATTTATTTTAGTAGCAAAGCTAAGTTTTTCCTTTTCTTCCCTCTTTCTCTTTCATATCTCAAATTAAAAAAATATAATTGCCCTATGTCCGTCTCCAGGGTCCCAATTATCTCTGTACCAAAATTCATCAAAATCAGTTAAGCTATTTAGGGGTGAAGACGTAAGAAACAAAGTAACAAATTCACTTTCGCTTTTATAATATTAGTTAGGATCCCCCAAAGGAAGATGTAATGATGGTTTTCCAACACGGTGACAATATAAGACATAGTGTGGGTTGTTACGAAAAATTACGACGCACATTAAACTAAATAAATAAAATAAATAAATATCTTGGGACAACTCACACACGGCTATGTGATCCCAAGCTAAGCAGAGCTTGTGTTATGGTAACCAGACAACTGATATACATACTTATATAATTTATAAATACATACATAATATAGATAAATCACACCCAGACACAGAACAAACAATCTTGCTCATCACACAAAGTTCGTCCTGGGTGGGAATCGAACCCACGACCTCCGGCTCATCAGTCAGGGCCACTAACCACTAGACCAACAGGCCCGTCGAACTGCAGTCGTTTCTTACAAAACTAAAAGAATCGTCACCATTAGCGCACAATCAATCGCTCGCGCAAGCAATCAATATGCTTACCATGTTTTAATGAAAAAGACTTTCCATAATATTAATTAACATAAAACAAAACGTTTTCAATCGATAACTGATATATTATTTTATTCCCATCACTACAGCTTACTACACATATTGAACAATCTTCGCTTTTGATTCAACAAGATACAATCGATACCATATTTTTGTAGTTTATTGGAGTTTACTCCTTAAGAATCGATTTTCAAATATAAGGCGCCCGATATGAGAAAAATCCGAGGGGTAAAACCTATTAAAGTAACGAAAATGTGTCACGTTTTTGGTTTTTTGGAAAATGTGTCACCTTTAGTGCGCAACTTTCTAATTTGGCTGTGAGTGTATTAAGACGTATGGTATGCTGTATAGGCGACTATACCTATATACTATCTGTTATTGGGCTTGTTTGTTTCTATCAGCGTCGATGTATTTATATTGCTATTTTTTTCATTAATTTGTGAATTTACCCTTTCATATGATATTAATCTTTTTTCAGTTGAATAAACTCTTTTTGCGTATGATAAGATACTCGTACTTAAGGAGTAAACTCCAATCGTGCGTCGGAGCTGACACACACACTTTTTTTATATTTGTAGTTTATTCCAATATCATATTGCGTGTGAACCTAGCAAAATATATAGACTACTTTTCACTCATAAAAACTTCAAAATATGTGTCATTGGTTTTTTGGAAGATATAAATTATTTTCAAAACTGTATCCCTAGGAGATTCATTAGGTCGCAAACGCACCAAAGGGTAGCTTAGTTTTAAGATCGTTTAGGCCTCCAAAGCACCAGCTGAAAGTTCTTTGATAATGATGGCGCAGGGAAAGTGTTACAGCTCAAAAAATATAATTACAAACAAGGGATTATTTGCTGAATTCATGTTCATTTATTTACATTAAGGCGATCGATAAAGGAAGATTTAGCAGTAAACAGGAGAGCCACAGCCGCACGCGCACTGTCCGGAGATAGACACGGCACCAGCAGCCGGCACAGCGCCGCAGAAGTTCACGGCACCCATGATGGGGACCTGACCAGCAACAGCCGTGGTACCGGCGACAGGCAGCTCACCAATGACCGCCACGTTGCCTTCACCAGCGCCGCCGTAAGCAGCTCCAGGAGCGATAGCAGCTCCGTATGCAACAGGAGCAAGTGCGCCACCATAAGCAGATCCGATGGCACCACCGTAAGCACCAAGACCGAGGGCACCACCACATGAAGCAATAGGAGCTACGGTGGTCACTTGACCTCTGCCACCACACCCGCAGCCGAAAACATTCTGTGGGAACGAAATGGTATGTGTGAATAATGTGTAACGAGTGTACGAGTAATGGATAGACTAACAAGTAAACTATAAAAACAAACAAAATCACATTGATGAAGAAACACAAAATAATCACTCACCTGGACCAAGCAAGCTTGGATGCAGAGCAACAGAACAGCGAAGGTAGACATGTTTGATGTTTGTTTGAGTTCAACGAGAAGCTGAAGACTGAATGATGTTCCTACTTCTAGACCACGTTTATATGGTGCCAAAGCTTCTTATCATAACAACGTGATGTCTTGTCTATGTTCTAATAAAACAATGCCCTTCATATCAAATATTTCAAGGTTACAGCACTTTTCTATTTCCCCATATTGCAACTATTGATAAAGGCATGAAAAGTTCATTTCAAAATCCACTAAGTACTGCAACACAACTAGATAAGGACTACGTTTCAGTATAAATAGTCGATCAATTCTTGGAAAACTCATTCTCAAGTTCACTTCAACACGAACTACAATGTCAGCCAAGGTGATCCTCGTCCTCTGCGCTCAGGCGCTCTTCATCCAGGTGAGAAACTGTTTACTTGTTTATTGTTCATAAGTTTTTATTACTTTTACTTACTTCACGCAAGTATGTATATTCAGTATAAAAATAAAACTTAAGATTTTCTCAAAGATACATACTGTGTCCGTTTATGCCACCTTAGCTGAAAAGTTATTTCGTGAAGCCAACTTCATTTCTAAACGCTTTATGAATCAACTAGCTTTTGCCCTTTTTTTCGGATTAACACATTTCCCCTTTCCTGATTTACGGGTAACATTATTTACAGGTTTACAGCTAAGTTTTCCCTTTTCTTTCCTCTTTCTTACTCATATCTCAATCGTTTTAAAAAAGTAGCCTTTGTCCGTCTTCAGGGTCCAAACTATCTCTGTAAAATTCATTAAAATGGGTTAAGCCATTTAGGGGTGAAGACGTAACAAACTCACTATCGCTTTTATAATATTAGTAAGGATTTTTTCCTGTCAATGAACTTGTTATTACATAAAACGCGTCTGACACACATTACGTTACCTACGTGATCAATTGAATTTAATTTATGACACATGTTTGATTCAATTGAATTGAATCAAACATGTGTCATCGTCATCAAAGTTGTCTGTCGCTAAAGATAAATACTAATACACAATAATATCTTATTCACAGGCAGCTTTCGGTTCATGTCTTGGTCGTGGAGCCATCGCCGCTCCACTCATTGCCCCAGGATGTGCTGGTAACGGCTGGGCTGGCAATGGTATTATTGGTGATGGCATCATTGGTAACGGTTTGATTGGCAATGGATTGATTGGTAACGGCTGTGCTGGTAACTGGGCTGGCATTGGTGATGGTATCATTGGTAACGGTTTGTACGGCAATGGTTTGGCCGGTATTAGGATCATACCCACCAGTGGCGGTGGATTGCCTGTCTCCAGCGTGTCTGCTATCGCTCCCAGTGGCCTCTCCGTGGCTTCTGAGAATGTGTATGAGGGTGCTCTGTCCGTGGCTGGTGAGCTGCCGTTCGTGAGTGCTGTGGCTTTGGAGGGCGTGTTGCCCAGTGCTGGTGCTGGCGCCGTCAGCTACTCCTGCGGTAACGGTCGCACTGCTATTGAGAGCATCGCTCCTTCTGCTGCTGCCTACGGCGCTGGTTATGGTATCGATGCTGGATATGGACTTGGCACTGGCTATGGTCTTGGCGCTGGCTATGGACTTGGCGCTGGCTGTGGACTTGGCGCTGCTGCCATCGCTCCTGCCTTTGGACTCGGCTATGGAGGCCACGGCTGTGGATGTGGTGTCTACTGAGAACTTTTTCCAATTGAGGATACGATTCTAATATTCAATAAAAAATATTTGCAATTTATTTAATTGTTTGAATCTGCAAATACCCTTCATTTCTCTTAATCCTGACGTTTATTTTCCAAAATTAATTTTATCTTGACTCATTGCCCCACGTGGCCTAATTACCATCTGCCATAGATACCAAATTTACCCTGTCTGCCATCGGAGCCAGAAGTGTCCTGGATGTCTCGAGTGACATTGTTACCCTGTTTGCCAGAGGTGCCCAAACTGCTCTAATAGGCCCATGTGGCCTAATTGCCCTGTCTGCCATAGGTGCCCTTACTGTTTTTATTGCTCTGACAGTAAAGGCACCTTTGGCAACCATGGCAAACATGGCTCTTAAAGCAATATGGTCATTAAAGTCACTTGTGGCAAGCAGGGCAAACATGACACTTAGAGCAATTAGGACACTCCAGACACCTAGGGCATACAGGGCAAACAAGGTAATAAGGACACTGTATCTATTGCAAACAAAAAACTTGGGGCACCAGTAATTGCCCAGTCTGGCATAAGTACTGTACTCGAAGTATACTAGATGCGTCAAGTGCCCTTGTTGCCCTGTTTGCCATGCGTTTCCAAATTGTACTAATTGCCCCACATGGCCTAATTACCAGATGGTAATTAGGCCATGTGGGGCAATTTGGCATCTATGGCAGATGCCATAGATGCCAAATTTATCCTGTCTGCCATAGGAGTCAGAAGTGTCTTAGATGTCTCGAGTGATATTGTTACCCTGTTTGCCATAGGTGCGCAAACTGCTCTAATAGGCCCATGTGGCCTAATTGCCCTGTCTGCCATATGTGCCCAAAGTGTCCTAATAATTGCCTTTTGTTGCCTAATTGCCTTGTCTGCCATAGGTGCATGAAATGCCCTAGTTTCCCCACTGCGCTCATTGCACTGCTTTCATTGGTGCCAAAGTGTAAACACTAAATGTATATATTTTTGATCACTAAAAGAATTAACTAACATATAAATAAATAAAAAATAGCGTCAAAAATTCCTCCTCAACGCTGTCAGTTGGCAATGTCCCCAAGAAACTGGTCGGAACTTACTGTTTCAGAGTTTCAACCCCAAACGGCTCGAAAATATAGTTACCAATAAGGTTACTATATTTACGCCGCTTGAGGTTCTCTGCAGCCGCAGCAGCAGCGCCAGAGCTCCACGAAGAGCTAGGAAGATGAGATGTTGCAAAAGTATCGACGCACGTTACGTCCTACCTAAGGCCTACTCAAGATTCACGATGCCGAATTCTTTAAATGTTTTTTAAAGTTCCGAGATGTTTGATATCTTTATATCTACATTTTGATGTAAATGTTTAGTATTAATGAATGCTTGTACTAAACAGTCTATTTATGGGTCACTCGATGCAACCAGAACACTTATATACAGATGTGAGACACCAGGAAAGCACGTTCTAGGTGGACAAAGAGGTCCGTAGTTCTTGCTAACGGCGTGCCTGTATCACCAAACGTTTGAACGAGGCAAAAGGAGTATGCAAGGATTGTAGCAGGTAAATGTTCTATATACAAACGTGAAGAGGTTTGAATTTTTTTTCTAGAAGAAGTTTTAATTGTGTCTGGAGTTTTTATTGCATATTTTTATAACTAGTTAACCCGCTATCATTGTCTCTATTAAATAATGTTGTTTAATGAAGTCCTCATAACATCATTTACAAATACTGAGAAGCATAGTAGCTTTTGGGCCAGCAGAAGCCAGAATAATTCGAATAAAATGTATGCTCTCGTCTTTAGACAAATTAGCTGCTCTTAAGCCCCTTTATTAAGTAACTAGCTGTTCCCCGCGGTTTCACCCACGCTGCTCAGCACCTGTTGGTCGAAACGTGATGTTATATAGCCTATAACCTTCCTCAAGAAATGGACTATCCAACACTAAAAGAATTTTCCAATTCCAACCAGTAGCCCCTGAGATTAGCGCGTTCAAACAAACAAACTCTTCAGCTTTATAATATTAGTATAGATATAAATTATATATTACATAATAAACTCAAAAATTGTTCCCATTTATAGGGTAAATTTGATCCAAAGTTCGTTTTAGAATTACACATGAATTGCGTGACCGTCATCAACTGGTCGAATATCCAGAGTAATTTTGTAAATAATAGCATCAAGACAAAAATAAAGAATGATTCCATTATTAAATTTTGAAAAATACAAGTCATAAATAAGAAATATTAACGGTATTAGATTCAAACAACTAATAAACTGCAATCATTTTATTAAATAATAAAATCGTATCCTCAAGTGATAGAAAGTTCTCAGTAGACACCACATCCACACCCGTGGCCTCCATAGCCGAGTCCAAGAGCGGCAGGAGCGATGGCAGCAGCGCCAAGTCCATATCCGGCGCCGAAACCATAGCCAGCGCCAAGTCCATATCCAGCATCGAGCCCAATGCCAGCACCGTAGGCAGCAGCAGAAGGAGCGATGCTCTCAATAGCAGTGCGACCGTTACCACAGCTGTAGCTGACGGCCCCAGCACCAGCACTGGGCAACACGCCCTCTAAAGCCACAGCACTCACGAACGGCAGCTCACCAGCCACGGACAGAGCACCCTCATACACATTCTCAGAAGCCACGGAGAGTCCACTGGGAGCTATAGCAGACACGCTGGAGACAGGCAGTCCACCGCCACTGGTGGGAATGATCTCAATACCAGCCAAACCATTGCCGTACAAACCGTTACCAATGATACCATCACCGATAATACCATTGCCAGCCCAGTTACCAGCACAGCCGTTACCGATCAGACCGTGGCCAATCAATCCATTTCCGATCAAACCATTGCCGGCCCAGCCGTTACCAGAACATCCTGGGGCAATGAGTGGAGCGGCGATGGCTCCACGACCAAGACATGAACCGAACGCTGCCTGTAAACAAGAAATCATTGTGTATTAGTATTTATCTTTTGCAACAGACAACTTTGATGACGAGACACATTATTGTTTAATTGATTACGTAGGTAATGTAATGTGTGTCAGACGCGTTTTTTGTAATAACAAGTCCATTGATAAAAAATAATTGATTCATAAAGCTTTTAGACATAAAGTTGGAAAAACGAAATATTTTTTCAGCTAAGTTGGCATAAACGGGCACAGTATGCATTTTTGGGAAAATCCTAAGTTTAATTTTTACACTGAATAGACTTGCGTGAAGTAAGCAAGAGTAACAAAAACTTATGAACAGTAAACAAGTAAACAGTTTCTCACCTGGATGAAGAGCGCCTGAGCGCAGAGGACGAGGATCACCTTGGCTGACATTGTAGTTCGTGTTGAAGTGAACTTGAGAATGAGTTTTCCAAGAATTGATCGACTATTTATACTGAAACGTAGTCCTTATCTAGTTGTGTTGCAGCAATTGGTGGATTTTGAAATGAACTTTTCATGCCTTTATGAATTGTTGCAATATGGGGAAATAGAAAAATGCTTGTATAAATTTCGTAAGTGCCGTAACCTTGAAATATTTGATATGAAGTGCATTGTTTTAATGGAACATAGACAAAAACGTCACGTTGTTATGATAAGAAGCTTTTGCACTATATAAACGTGGTCTAGAAGTAGGAACATCATTCAGTCTTCAGCTTCTCGTTGAACTTAAACAAACATCAAACATGTCTACCTTCGCTGTTCTGTTGCTCTGCATCCAAGCTTGCTTGGTCCAGGTGAGTGATTATTTTGTGTTTCTTCATCAATGTGATTATTTGTGTGTGTCTTTAGATTATCTGTTATTCTACCCTGCTGACATTCTCATACCATTCACACATTATTTATTTAAACTTAATGTACCATAGTGGTACATAGGCGGACTTAATGCCATAAGGCATTCTCTACCAGTCAACCTTTGGGTAAAATACGACAACATTGTGATATGGTATATAAAATATATATCTAAAACCATTTGTTTACGAAAACATTTATATTTATACGGATACATACACATATACATACCAAATAAACTTATAAATACAATTTAACAACAAATAAAAACGAGATTTTAACAGTAATTACTATGACTTTAATTGGTAGACATTTTTCAAACATACCATTTCGTTCCCACAGAATGTTTTCGGTTGCGGGTGCGGTGGCAGAGGTCAAGTGACCACCGTAGCTCCTATTGCTTCATGTGGTGGTGCCCTCGGTCTTGGTGCTTACGGTGGCGCTATCGGATCTGCTTATGGTGGCGCACTTGCTCCTGTTGCATACGGAGGTGCTATCGCTCCTGGAGCTGCTTACGGCGGCGCTGGTGAAGGCAACGTGGCGGTCATTGGTGAGCTGCCTGTCGCCGGTACCACGGCTGTTGCTGGTCAGGTCCCTATCATGGGTGCTGTGAACTTCTGCGGCGCTGTGCCGGCTGCTGGTGCCGTGTCTATCTCCGGACAGTGCGCGTGCGGCTGTGGCTCTCCTGTTTACTGCTAAATCTTTCTTTTGCGATCGCCTTAATGTAAATAAATGAACATGAATTGAGCAAATAAGCCCTTGTTTGTAATTCAATTTTTTGAGCTTTAACACTTTCCCTGCGCCATCATTATCAAAGAACTTTTAGATGGTGCGGTGGAGGCCTAAACTATCTTAAAACTAAGCTACCCTTTGGTGCGTTTGCGACCTAATGAATCTCCTAAGAATACAGTTTTGAAAATAATTTATATCTTCCAAAAAACCAATGACACATATTTTGAAGTTTTTATGAGTGAATGGTAGTCTATATATTTTGCTAGGTTCACACGCAATATGACATTGCAATAAACTACAAATATAAAAAAAAAGTGTGTGTGTCAGCTCCGACGCACGACTGGAGTTTACTCCTTAAGCACGAGTATCTAATTATACGCAAAAAGAGTTTATTCAACTGAAAAAAGATTAATATCATATGAAAGGGTAAATTCACAAATTAATGAAAAAAATAGCAATATAAATACATCGACACTGATAGAAACAAACAAGCCCAATAACATATAGTATATAGGTATAGTCGCCTATACAGCATACCATACGTCTTAATACACTCACAGCCAAATTAGAAAGTTGCGCACCAAAAACGTGACACATTCGTTACTTTCGTAGATTTTACCCCTCGGATTTTTCTCATACCGGGCGCCTTATATATGAAAATCGATTCTTAAGGATTAAACTCCAATAAACTACAAAAATATGGTATCGATTGTATCTTGTTGAATCAAAAGCGAAGATTGTTCAATATGTGTAGTAAGATGTAGTGATTGGAATAAAATAATATATCAGTTATCGATTGAAAACGTTTTGTTTTATGTTAATTAATATTATGGAAAGTCTTTTTCATTAAAACATTGTAAGCATATTGATTGCTTGCGCGAGCGATTGATTGTGCGCTAATGGTGACTATTCTTTTGGTTTTGTTAGAAGCGACTGCTGTTTAATGTGCGTCGTTATTTTTCGTAACAACCCACACTAAGTCTTTTATTGTCAGCATGTTGGAAAACCATCATTACATCTTCCTTTCGGGGATCCTAACTAATATTATAAAAACGAAGGTGAGTTTGTTACTTTGTTGCTTACGTCTTTACCCCTAAATAGCGTAACTGATTTTGATGAATTTTGGTACAGAGATATTTGGGACCCTGGAGACGGACATAGGCCAATTATATTTTTTTTTATTTGAGATATGAGAGAGAAAGAGGGAAGAAAAGGGTAAAATTAGTTTTGCTACTAAAATAAATAAGGCGCAAGAGCAAAAACTACAGGTAGCAGGTACCTGCAAATCAGGAAAGGGGAACTGTTTTACCCCGACTTTGACGCGGGCGAAGCCGCTGGCAAAATTTAGTTCTGTAATGAAATGCTTAATATAAAAAGATCATATTAGATCCTCCCGCAAGGAGTGAAACAACACGATTATATTTAATGCACAATACAAAAGTCCTGCAAGAGAACTGATAAATCTCATAATGTAACAAACGTGTTAAGTGATATTTTTTTTATACTTTTATATTATTACACCACTAGCTTTTGCCCGCGGCTTCTCTCGTTTTAAATTCGGTAGCATCTTATTGATTCGTAATAGCAACGCTAAGTGTTCCCGTTTCTTCCCTCTTTCTCCCTCATATCCCAAGCTTTAAAAAAAAATAGCCTATGTCCGTCTCCTGATTCTCAATCTCTTACAAAAATTCATCAAAATCGGTTCAGCCATTAAAGCGTGAAGAGGTAACAAACAAACTCACTTTCGCTTTTATAATATTAGTAAGGATTATTGATGACACGGTTGGCGTAGTGCCTGAGCGATCGACCGCGCTGCGTGTCGCGGGTGCGAACCCCGCACGTACAAATATTTGTATGACCTACACATAGCCGTACCGGGTTTGGCTTCTTTTGTATAATATGAGTTTAAATGTTTGTAAACACACCCACTATACAGGAGAAATACAAGTGTGGGGCAACGTTTAAAAAAAAAAACAATACCAAAAAACACTCCGCTTTAAATACTGGTTCTATCCGCGTACCTTCCCCAAATTTTGCTTTTGGTGGGTAAAATGTGTCATCGTAAATGCACGAAGGCCCAAAACAAAAACAAGTAGGGCAGTAGAGACTGACAATAAATCACCAGTTGCAGCAAAAAGTCGGTCAAGTTTATGTATTGTTATGCCGTGTTTGCATATTCATCGACAAAGGTTACGAAAATCTTTCGGCACAGCACTTTTTAAACGCTTAATTGAGCTTTTAGCTACAACTGTTATTGTGAAAAAAAAGGAGCGAAGTAACCAAATTCTGACTAAGCCACAGGTCACAAAAATTTGATTAACATCGCCAACTCCTCGAATGACAGAAATTTTCATTTTTGAAACATTTCAACGTTTTCAAGTTGACAATTTAAAACCTACAAGTCACAAATAATATTTAGGAGGATAACCGGTATTTGATATTCCAACAACAAAATAACATGCAAATCACTTTATTAAATCACTAAATTGTATAATAGTTATAAAGTTCTCAGTAGACACCACATCCACAGCCGTGGCCTCCAAAGCCGAGTCCAAGAGCAGCAGGAGTGATGGCAGCAGTGCCATGTCCACAGCCAGCGCCAAGCCCATAGCCAGCACCGAGACCGTAGCCAGTGCCAAGACCATAGCCAGCATCGAGACCATAACCAGCGCCGTAGGCAGCAGCAGAAGGAGCGATGCTCTCAATAGCAGTGCGACCGTTACCGCAGTAGTAGCTGACGGCGCCAGCACCAGCACTGGGCAACACGCCCTCCAAAGCCACAGCACTCACGAACGGCAGCTCACCAGCCACGGACAGAGCACCCTCATACACATTCTCAGAAGCCACGGAGAGTCCACTGGGAGCGATATCAGACACGCTGGAGACTGGCAGTCCACCGCCACTGGTAGGAATGATCTCAAGGCCGGCCAAACCACTGCCGTACAAACCGTTACCAATGATACCATCACCGATAATACCATTGCCTGCCCAGTTACCAACACAGCCATTACCGATGAGGCCGTGACCAATCAATCCATTTCTGATCAAACCATTGCCAGCCCAGCCGTTACCAGCACATCCTGGGGCAATGAGTGGAGCGGCGATGGCTCCACGACCAAGACATGAACCGAAAGCTGCCTGTGAACAAGACATTTGTGTATTAGTATTAATTTTCACTAACAGAAATCGATGATGACACGTGTGTGTTCAATTGATCACGTAGGTAATTTTATATGTGACAGACGCTTTTTATGTAATAACGAGTTTTTTTAATAATTAAAAATTGTAAGAATTATTTGATTCATAAAGCGTGTAGTATTTAAATAGGTTTGAACACGATTTTTTTCCAACTAATTCAATGAGCAACGACAGTACGTACTTAATAAAAATCCCTAGTAAGAACAAGTTCCACCAATTCAAAACTTATAAACAATAAACAGTTTCTCACCTGCATGAAGAGCGCCTGAGCGCAGAGGACGAGGATCACTTTGGCTGACATTGTAGTTCGTGTTGAAGTGAACTTGAGAATGAGTTTTCCAAGAATCGATCGACTATTTATACTGAAACGTAGTCCTTATCTAGTTGTGTTGCAGCAATTGGTGAATTTTGAAATTAACTTTTCATACCTTTATCAATAGTTGCAATATGGGAAAATAGAAAAATACTTGTATTTCGTAACTGAAGGCATTGTTTTAATAGAGCATAGACAAAACATCACGTTGTTATGATAAGAAGCTTTTGCACTATATAAACGTGGTCTAGAAGTAGGAACATCATTCAGTCTTCAGCTTCTCGTTGAACTCAAACAAACATCAAACATGTCTACCTTCGCTGTTCTGTTGCTCTGCATCCAAGCTTGCTTGGTCCAGGTGAGTGATTATTTTGTATTTCATCTTTAATGTCATTATTTGTTTGTTTTTATGATTTATGAATTGTTCTATACCGTTAACATTCTCAAACCAGTCACACATTATTCACACATACCATTTCGTTCTACAGAATGTTTTCGGTTGCGGGTGTGGCGGCAGAGGTCAAGTGACCACCGTAGCTCCTATTGCTTCATGTGGTGGTGCCCTCGGTCTTGGTGCTTACGGTGGCGCTATCGGATCTGCTTATGGTGGCGCACTTGCTCCTGTTGCATACGGAGGTGCTATCGCTCCTGGAGCTGCTTACGGCGGCGCTGGTGAAGGCAACGTGGCCGTCATTGGTGAGCTGCCTGTCGCCGGTACCACGGCTGTTGCTGGTCAGGTCCCCATCATGGGTGCCGTGAACTTCTGCGGCGCTGTGCCGGCTGCTGGTGCCGTGTCCATCTCCGGACAGTGCGCGTGCGGCTGTGGCTCTCCTGTTTACTGCTAAATCTTCCTTTTCCGATTGCCTTAATGTTAATAAATGAACATGAGTTGAGCAAATAATCCTTTTTTTTTGTTTTATGCTATAAATAATAATTTATTAACAGAAATGTGAGTACAATTCATCGATTCTATTCAAAAACAATATACACAATTACGATACACGAAATATAAAGAAAAGAAACGTAAACAACAGCGTGCGAGAAAAGAAAGAGCGTCTAAAATATGAATATCTTAACCTTAATATAAGTACACATATGAGGAAAATAATATATGCCTGTATTAATACATAACACTTTAAAAAAAAACTTTACCCCACCTATTGCAGGGCGCATTTGCAAACATTTAAACTCACATACACAAACAGGCAGACCAGAAACAACTATCTGTAGGTCATATTAATCCTTACTATCCTTACTTCCTTACTAATATTATAAAAGCGAAAGTGAGTTTGTTTGTTTGTTTGCTACCTCTTCACGCTTTAACGGCTAAACCGATTTTGATGAATTTTGGTAATGAGATAGTTGGGAACCAGGAGACGGACATAGGCTAAAATTTTTTTCGAAAAAAGTGGGATGTAAGGGAGAAAGGGGAGGAAAAGGGAAAACTTAGCGTTGCTATAACAAATCAATAAGGCGCAAGGGGAAATGTGTTACCCCAAATTTAACGCGGGCGAAAGCTAGTAGTATATATTTACTATTAATAAGATACAAAATATTCATAGTTAAATCATAGGCTTCATTAAGAAAATTCTCCACATTTTGAGTCGTAATAATTTTAGACTTCTTTGTGCAATGTCCTACTGATTTTCTTTAAAAAAAAAAACAGTAATTTCGTGAATCTTTTTATTTCAATGCTTTGTTAGATGCTTATTGTAGCTTTCAGTTTTGAGTACATATGCACCAAAGTGTACTCGGATTCTTTATTTTGGATAAATAATTAAAATAGACAAGAAATTTTAATCCTGAAATTAATAGGCCATTCACACTTATCCACGTTAAAAAATTTTCAAAGGTTTTTAAATATTTCTTACTTGAATTTTGTTGGAAGCAAACTATTTATAATTGTGGCAGCATTTACACTGATGGAATCCGACAATTCACCGTCACTGACGCTTTGATTTAACATCGTAACGTATTTTTAGAACGTTAATTAATTAATTAAAATAAACAACGTTTTTGTATTCGAAAAAAACAAAAACGCGGCTTTATAGACTAATGTTTTATATTTTTTTGTCGGAAAAGCAAAGGCATCAAGCTCATACGGCCTCGTCGGTTTTCGTAATTTTATTTAATAATCATAATTGCAAAATAAATGCGTAATTATTCCTTTCTCAAAAAGATGTATAATTCTTTATAATATACAAACTCAATGGTGCAAACACAGATGTAGGTCAGTATACATTTAGGTAAGTATCCCAAAGGATCATGACCATCAACGGTACTAGTTTTTCTCATGCATCAAGATAAAAATTATATCACAATTTATTTTCTTTATTTTTGAAGACATTCTGCAATTAGAATGCCAATTTTGTATAGGGGTTTATTTTGTAAACTTGATAAGTTATGAAATTGTTTTGATAAAATGAATTACCTACTGCCGGCTATTCTGACGTTAAAGTGTTGTCATAATTAAAAATAGTAAATATATTGAGAACTGTAATCGATTTTTTTACGATTACAAATTAATATAAATGTAAAGTCATTGGAAAGGTAAATCGCGAGGTTTTTATCCTTACTAATCCTTACTATCCTTACTAATATTATAAAAGCGAAAGTGAGTTTGTTTGTTTATTTGTTTGTTTGTTTGTTACCTCTTCACGCTTTAATGGCTAAACCGATTTTGATGAATTTTGGTACAGAGATAGTTGGGAACCAGGAGACGGACATAGGCTAATATTTTTTTTGAAAAAAGTGGGATGTGATGGAGAAAGAGGGAAGAAAAGGGAAAACTAACCGTTGCTATTACAAATCCATAAGGCGCAAGGGGAACTGTGTTACCCCGAATTTAACGCGAGCAAAGCCGCGGGCAAAAGCTAGTAAATAATAACGCGAGATGGCTAACG
The DNA here is from genome assembly GCA_958449745.1 of Ochropleura leucogaster. Taxonomy (NCBI): domain Eukaryota; kingdom Metazoa; phylum Arthropoda; class Insecta; order Lepidoptera; family Noctuidae; genus Ochropleura; species Ochropleura leucogaster. The sequence goes on from OY288227.1 coordinate 3,055,851, forward strand.
ATACAAATGAATGATTGCATAGATTTTTTTAACTATCTTGCTTCGGTTTGATATAAATCGAAACTTTTTAATAAATTAATGATTATAGAACTAAATCAGTCATTTGAAATAATTATGTATCGAGTGTATTTATTCGAGTAATCGATTTTTATTTAAAATCTAAAGTGGCAACATTAGTGTTGGTGTCTCAAATTGAATTTGTCATTGTCAAAAAGTCCAATGACAATTGCGCGTGGTGCATGCTAAGTTTGTTCATTGCGATTTAAATATTACATTTTTTTTTTTGTTTTGATCGAGGCATAGTACTGATTTATTTAAGTCTCTATCCCTTCAGATATGCTAATTAATCTGCTCTCCAAACTACGACCTATAAACTTACCTCTATACACGACGGATATTTCTATTTTGAGGTTATGTTACGTTTTCTAAAAAAACTTGGAAGTGCGGGTTTTGATTCCAAAAAAGCAATTGTAGATGGTTATTTGGTTAATTTATAAACCATCTAAAACAACTTTGAAATTGATGCAACTCTGAACCGTGGTCCATATTGTCGTGGTCATTCTCCTTTAAATCACATTCTCCTAGAAGAGGACGAATGAAATTCAGCACAATTTTCTTTCCCTGTTTTTAACAGATCAAAAATGACAGTTGTCATCAAAATGTTCGCTTTTTGTGGCATAGAATGTCACTTTTTTGAGCAATTTGTACGAAAAAGTTATTTTCCACTCATTAGTTTTTTTTTGGAAATCGCTCTTATTTTTAAAAATCTGCTGTCCCAGGGAATAAAGATGACAACCAACTTTTTATTTTTTTAAATTAAAATCTAATTTTAAATTATTATTTTTTTTTAAATAATTAGTTGACCTAGCGGGTTAACTAATTATTGAAGCCATTGTCTCTATTAAAAATGTTGTTTAACGAAGTCCTCATAAAAGATCGGCGTCAGCATTTACAAAGACTGAGAAGCAAGGGTATCGCCAGCTCTTGAGCCAGGAGAAGGCAGAATGGTGCGAATAAAATGTACGCTCCCCTCTCCAGACAAATAAGTTTTACTTAAGCCCTTTTAATTCAGAAATATATATGAAATGATAAATTTAATTTTTGCTTAGGTTTATAGGCTAAATTTAATTCTTTGATTTCAGAATTATACACAAATATCTGAGTAACGTCATCAACTCGTCGATTATCAGAGTACTTTTGTAAGTAATGGCGTCAAGACAAAATTAGATTTTGAAAAATAAAAGTCAGGAATAAGAGAAATGAAGGATATTTGCAGATTCAAACAATTAAATAAGTTGCAAATATTTTTTATTGAATATTAGAATCGTATCCTCAATTGGTAAAAAGTTCTCAGTAGACTCCACATCCACAGCTGTGGCCTCCATAGCCGAGTCCAAAGGCAGGAGCAATGGCAGCAGCGCCAAGTCCACAGCCAGCGCCAAGTCCATAGCCAGCGCCAAGACCATAGCCAGCGCCAAGTCCATAGCCAGCGCCAAGTCCACAGCCAGCGCCAAGTCCATAGCCAGCGCCAAGACCATAGCCAGCGCCAAGTCCATATCCAGCATCGAGACCATAACCAGCGCCGTAGGCAGCAGCAGAAGGAGCGATGCTCTCAATAGCAGTGCGACCGTTACCGCAGCTGTAGCTAACGGCGCCAGCACCAGCACTGGGCAACACGCCCTCCAAAGCCACAGCACTCACGAACGGCAGCTCACCAGCCACGGACAGAGCACCCTCATACACATTCTCAGAAGCCACGGAGAGTCCACTGGGAGCGATAGCAGACACGCTGGAGACAGGCAGTCCACCACCACTGGTGGGAATGATCCCAATACCGGCCAAGCCATTGCCGTACAAACCGTTACCAATGATTCCATCACCAATGCCAGCCCAGTTACCAGCACAGCCGTTACCAATCAATCCATTGCCAATCAAACTGTTACCAATGATGCCATCACCAATAATACCATTGCCAGCCCAGCCGTTACCAGCACATCCTGGGGCAATGAGTGGAGCGGCGATGGCTCCACGACCAAGACATGAACCGAAAGCTGCCTGTGAACAAGATATTATTGCCTGAGTATTTATCTTCACCAACAAACAACTGTGATGACGATGGCAAATGCGTATTCTATTGATCACGTATGTAATGTAATGTGTGTCAGATACGTTCTATGTTGTAACAAGTTCATTGATAGCAAAAGACTTAAAATAATTAGATTCTTAAAGCGTTTAGAAAAATGAAGTTGGTTTCAATTCACAAAATAAATTTGGGGAAATATCAAGTTTTATTTTTATACTCAACTGGCTTACGTCAAGTAAGCAAAAGTTACAAAAAAAAACTTTAATAGAATAAACAAATAAACAGTTTCTCACCTGGATGAAGAGCGCCTGAGCGCAGAGGACGAGGATCACCTTAGCTGACATTGTAGTTCGTGTTGAAGTGAACTTGAGAATGAGTTTTCCAAGAATTGATCGACTATTTATACTGAAACGTAGTCCTTATCTAGTTGTGTTGCAGTAATTGGTGAATTTTGAAATGAACTTTTCATGCCTTTATCAATTGTTGCAATATGGGGAAATAGAAAAATGCTTATATTTCGTAAGTGCCGTAACCTTGAAATATTTGATATGAAGGGCATTGTTTTATTAGAACATAGAAAGGACATCACGTTGTTATGATGAGAAGCTTTTGCACTATATAAACGTGGTCTAGAAGTAGGAACATCATTCAGTCTTCAGCTTCTCGTTGAACTCAGAAAAACATCAAACATGTCTACCTTCGCTGTTCTGTTGCTCTGCATCCAAGCTTGCTTGGTCCAGGTGAGTGATTATTTTGTGTTTCTTCATCAATGTGATTCTTTGTATGTTTCTATAGTTTACCTGTTATTCTATCCATTACTCGTATACTCGTTACACATAATTCACACACACCATTTCGTTCTCACAGAATGTTTTCGGTTGCGGGTGCGGTGGCAGAGGTCAAGTGACCACCGTAGCTCCTATTGCTTCATGTGGTGGTGCCCTCGGTCTTGGTGCTTACGGTGGCGCCATCGGATCTGCTTATGGTGGCGCACTTGCTCCTGCTGCATACGGAGGTGCTATCGTTCCTGGAGCTGCTTACGGCGGCGCTGGTGAAGGCAACGTGGCGGTCATTGGTGAGCTACCTGTCGCCGGTACCACGGCTGTTGCTGGTCAGGTCCCCATCCTGGGTGCCGTGAACTTCTGCGGCGCTGTGCCGGCTGCTGGTGCCGTGTCTATCTCCGGACAGTGCGCGTGCGGCTGTGGATCTCCTATTTACTGCTAAATCTTCCTTTGCCGATTGCCCTTATGAAAATAAATGAACATGACTTGAGCAAATAATCCATTTTTTTTGTTTTATCCTAAAATATTAACAGAAATGTGGGTACAATTTATCGATTATCGATCCCACTCAAAATTAATATATACAATTACGATACACGAAATATAAAGAAAAGAAACGTAGACAACAGTGGGCGAGAATAGAAAGAGAATAGCGTCTAAAATATGAATGTCTTAACCTTAATATATACACATATAAGGATAATATTATATGCCCGTATAAATACATCACACTTTAAAATACTTTGCCCCACCTTAGGAATTTTGCCTGTATCGTGGGCGCGTTTGCAAACATTTAAACTCACATACACAAACAAGCAGACCCGAAACAACTAACAACTACTATACTAATCCTTACTAATATTTATTATTTATTATCCTTACTAATATTATAAAAGTGAAAGTGAGTTTGTTTGTTTGTTTATTTGTTTGTTTGTTACCTCTTCACGCTTTAATGGCTAAACCGATTTCGATGAATTTTGGTACAGAGATAGTTTGGTATAAAGGAGACGGACATAGGCTAATATTTTTTTGAAAAAAGTGGGATGTGAGGGAGAAAGATGGAAGAAAAGGGAAAACTTAGCGTTGCTATTACAAATCAATAAGGCGCAAGGGGAACTGTGTTACCCCAAATTTAACGCGAGCGAAGCCGCGGGCGAAAGCTAGTAGCATATATTTACCATTAATGAGATACAAAATATTCAAAGTTAAATCATAGGCTTCATTGAGAAAATTCTCCACATTTTGAGTCGTAATAATTTTAGACTTCTTTGTGCAATGACCTTCTGATTTTCTTTTTAAAAAAAAAAAAACAGTAATTTCGTGAATCTAATTATTTCAGTGCTGTGTTAGATGCATAGTGTAGCTTACAGTTTTTAGTACATTTTCACCAAAGTGTACTCGGATTCTTTGTGTTGATAAATAATTAAAATAGACAAGAAATTTTAATCCTGACATTAATAGGCCTTTCACACTTATCCACGTTGAAAATTTTTCAAAGGTTTTTAAATAATTTTCCTTGAATTTTGTTGGAAGCAAATTATTTATAACTAGCTGTTCCACGCGGTTTCATCCACGCTGCTCAGCATCTGTTGGTCGTTAGCGTGATGTTATATAGCCTATAGCCTTCCTCAAGAAATGGTCCATCCAACACTAAAAGAATTTTCCAATTCTAACCAGTAGTCCCTGAGATTAGCGCGTTCAAACAAACAAACAAACTCTTCAGCTTTATAATATTAGTATAGATAGTATAGATTGTGGCAGCATTTACACCGATGGAATCTGACAATTCACTGTCACTGCCGCTTTGATTTAACATCGTAACGAATGTTTAGAACATTAATTAAATTTATAATAAAAAATAATTAAAATAAACAACGTTTGTGTAGTTGAAGAGAACAAAAACGCGGCTTTCTAGACTAATATTTTTTTGTCGGAAAAGCAAAGGCATCAAGCTCATACGGCCTCGTCGGTTTTCGTAATTTTATTTAATGATCATAATTGCAAAATAAATGCGTAGTTTTCCTTTCTCAAAAGATGAAAAATTCTTTATATTTGACGGGCCTGTTGGTCTAGTGGTTAGTGGCCCTAACTGCTGAACCGGAGGTCGTGGGTTCGATTCCCAACCAGGACAAAACATTGTGTGATGAGCATGATTGTTTGTTCTGTGTCTGGGTGTGATTTATCTATAATAATATGTTTGTATTTATAAATTATATAAGTATGTATATCAGTTGTCCGGTTACCATAACACAAGCTCTGCTTAGCTTGGGATCAGCTAGCCGTGTGTGAGTTGTCCCAAGATATTTATTTTTATTTTATACAAACTCAATGATGCAAACACAGATGTAGTTCAGTATAAATTTCAGTAAGTATCCCAAATTTAAATCACATTCTCCTAGAAGAGGATGAATGAAATTAAGCACAATTTTCTTTCCCTGTTTTTAACAGATTAAAAATGCATCAGCGAGACATTTAAGTGAGCATGACACTATCAACCACCAGGGCTTCGTCAGGTCAATGAATTATCATTGACCTGACGAAGCCCTGGTGGTTGATAGTGTCACATGCCCATATGTACTCACATATGGGCTATGTTAATACATAGCCCATATGTGAGTACATATGGGCTTAATAATAATACAATTTTGGTGAACACAAAATTTATACTAATGTAAGTGATAGAAAAAAATTTCGTCTCTTTTTATTCATATCATGGTCACCCTGAAGCAGAAATCATATACAAATAACGTGTAGATTGACATCATTCAGTTCAATAACAAATATGCCTTCGGCAATTTATAAAGCGCTTCGCGTTTGCAAAATGACGACGCCATTTGTAAAAAGATCATTCTTACATGTGGTGACCAGCATTCAACATCTTTACGAGTTTTAAACAATTCAGGTCCTGATTTAAAAAAAATACAAGTCACAAAAGAAACAAAGGAATAAACAGTGTAAATAAATACATACAACTTAATAAATTTCTAATTTACTTTATTGAATCGTTTGATCGGATCAACAATGGGTGAAATCTGTTCAGTAGACACCGCATCCACAGCCTCGGCCTCCATAACCGAGTCCAATAGAAGCAGGAGCGATGGCAGCAGCGCCAAGTCCACAGCCTGCGCCAAGACCATAACCAGCGCCAAGACCATAGCCAGTGCCAAGTCCATATCCAGCATCGAAACCATAACCAGCGCCGTAGGCAGCAGCAGAAGGAGCGATGCTCTCAATAGCAGTGCGACCGTTACCGCAGGAGTAGCTGACGGCACCAGCACCAGCACTGAGCAACACGCCCTCCAAAGCCACAGCACTCACGAACGGCAGCTCACCAGCCACGGACAGAGCACCTTCATACACATTCTCAGAAGCCACGGAGAGTCCACTGGGAGCGATAGCAGACACGCTGGAGACAGGCAGTCCACCGCCACTGGTGGGAATGATTTCAACACCGGCCAAGCCATTGCCGTACAAGCCGTTACCAATGATACCATCACCAATGCCAGCCCAGTTACCAGCACAGCCGTTACCAATCAATCCATTGCCAATCAAACCGTTACCAATGATGCCATCACCAATAATACCATTGCCAGCCCAGCCGTTACCAGCACATCCTGGGGCAATGAGTGGAGCGGCGATGGCTCCACGACCAAGACATGAACCGAAAGCTACCTGTAAACAAGATATTATTGTGTATTAGTATTTATCTTTAGCAACATACAACTTTGATGACGATGACACGTGTTTGTTCAATTGATCACGTAGGTAACATAATGTGTGTCAGACGCGTTTTATGTAATAACAAGTTCATTGATAGGAAAAGACTTAGAATAATTAGATTCTTAAAGCGTTTAGAAAAATGAAGTTGGTTTCAATTCACAAAATAAATTTGGGGAAATATCAAGTTTTATTTTTATACTCAACTGGCTTACGTCAAGTAAGCAAAAGTTACAAAAAAAAACTTTAATAGAATAAACAAATAAACAGTTTCTCACCTGGATGAAGAGCGCCTGAGCGCAGAGGACGAGGATCACCTTAGCTGACATTGTAGTTCGTGTTGAAGTGAACTTGAGAATGAGTTTTCCAAGAATTGATCGACTATTTATACTGAAACGTAGTCCTTATCTAGTTGTGTTGCAGTAATTGGTGAATTTTGAAATGAACTTTTCATGCCTTTATCAATTGTTGCAATATGGGGAAATAGAAAAATGCTTATATTTCGTAAGTGCCGTAACCTTGAAATATTTGATATGAAGGGCATTGTTTTATTAGAACATAGACAAAACATCACGTTGTTATGATAAGAAGCTTTTGCACTATATAAACGTGGTCTAGAAGTAGGAACATCATTCAGTCTTCAGCTTCTCGTTGAACTCAGAAAAACATCAAACATGTCTACCTTCGCTGTTCTGTTGCTCTGCATCCAAGCTTGCTTGGTCCAGGTGAGTGATTATTTTGTGTTTCTTCATCAATGTGATTCTTTGTATGTTTCTATGGTTTACCTGTTATTCTATCCATTACTCGTATACTCGTTACACATTATTCACACACACCATTTCGTTCTCACAGAATGTTTTCGGTTGCGGTTGCGGTGGCAGAGGTCAAGTGACCACCGTAGCTCCTATTGCTTCATGTGGTGGTGCCCTCGGTCTTGGTGCTTACGGTGGCGCCATCGGATCTGCTTATGGTGGCGCACTTGCTCCTGTTGCATACGGAGGTGCTATCGCTCCTGGAGCTGCTTACGGCGGTGTTGGTGAAGGCAACGTGGCGGTCATTGGTGAGCTGCCTGTCGCCGGTACCACGGCTGTTGCTGGTCAGGTCCCCATCATGGGCGCTGTGAACTTCTGCGGCGCTGTGCCGGCTGCTGGTGCCGTGTCTATCTCCGGACAATGCGCGTGCGGCTGTGGCTCTCCTGTTTACTGCTAAATCTTCCTTTTCTGATTGCCTTAATGTAAATAAATGAACATGACTTGAGCAAATAATCTTTTTTTTTGTTTTAGACTATAAATAATAATTTATTAACAGAAATGTGGGTACAATTCATCGATTCTATTCAAAAACAATATACACAAACCATACACGAAATATAAAGAAAAGAAACGTAAACAACAGTGTGCCAGAAAAGAAAATATGAATATGTGCGAAAATATGAATATCTTAACCTTCATATAAGTACACATATAAGGAAAATAATATATGCCTGTATTAATACATAACACTTTAAAAAAAAACTTTACCCCACCTTAAAAATTTTGCCGGCAAACATTGCAGGGCACATATGCAAACATTTAAACTCACATACACAAACAGGCAGACCAGAAACAACTATCTGTAGGTCATACTTATAGTCCATATTTACCATTTATAAGATACAAAATATTCATAGTTAAATCATACGCTTCATTGAGAAAATTCTCCACATTTTGAGTCGTAATAATTTTAGACTTTTTTGTGCAATGTCCTTCTGATTGTCTTTTTTAAAAAAAACAGTAACTTCGTGATACTGATATACTGTTATTTCAATGCTGTGTTAGATGCTTAGTATAGCTTACAGTTTTGAGTACATATGCACCAAAGTGTACTCGGATTCTTTGTCCTGGATAAATAATAAAAAAAAATACAAGAAGTTTTGATCCCGAAATTAATAGGCCCTTCACACTTATCCACGTTGAAAATTTTTCAAAGGTTTTTAAATAATTTTCCTTGAATTTTGTTGGAAGCAAATTATTTATAATTGTGGCAGCATTTACACTGATGGAATCCTACAATTCACTGTCACTGCCGCTTTGATTTAACATCGTAACGTATTTTTGGAACATAAAATTTTCCTTATCCTTACTAATATTATAAAAGCGAAAGTGAGTTTGTTTGTTTGTTACCTCTTCACGCTTAAATGGCTACACCGATTTTGATGAATTTTGGTACAGAGATAGTTAGGGTTAGGTTAGGGAACCTAGTTATTTTAAAAAAGTGGGATGTGAGGGAGAAAGAGGGAAGAAAAGGGAAAACTTAGCGTTGCTATTACAAATCGATAAGGCGCAAGGAGAACTGTGTTACCCCGAATATAACGCGAACGAAGCCGCGGGCAAAAGCTGGTTTATAATAAAAATAAATAAAATAAACTTAACGTTTGTATATTTGAAAAAACAAAAACGCGGCTTTCTAGACTATTATTTTTTTGTCGGAAAACAAAGGCATCAAGCTCATACGGCCTCGTCGGTTTTCGTAATTTTATTTAATAATAATAATCGCATAATAAATGCGTAGTTATTCCTTTTTCAAAAAGATGTAAGTACAATTCTTTATAATATACAAACTCAATGGTACAAACACAGATGTAGTTCAGTATAAATTTCAGTAAGTATCCCAAATTTTAATCACATTCTCCTAGAGGACGAATGAAAGTCAGCACAATTTTCTTTCCCTGGTTTTAATAGATTAAAAATGACAGTAGTCATTAAAATGTTCGCTGTTTTTGGAAATCGCTCCTATTTTTAACAGCTGTAAAATTAAAAAAAATCTTATGACCAAATTAAGCAGTTTTGAGAACGTAAAACTAATATTTATTCACCAGTAGTCCAGTTTATTTTTTTTATGAAATCTGCTATCCCAGGGAATCGAGATGGCAAGCAAGTTTTTATTTTTTAAATTGAAATACTATTCTTGAATATATTTTTTTTAAAAGCCGTCAGTATTTTCCCTATCGTTTGTCTTTTTATTTAAGTTTATATATGTATCTACATTTTGATGTATACTTATAGTATTAATGGATCCTTGCACTAAACGGTTTACTTAGCAGTCCCTCGATGCAACCAGAACGCAAACACAAAACGTGAAGGAATTTCATTTCTTTTTTGAGGTTTTAATTATGTCGGGAGTTTTTATTATAGTTTTTATTGCATGCGTCAATAACTAGTTCACCCGCTACCATTGTCTCTATTAAAGACTGAGAAGCCAAGGCGTCGCCACAGCTTTAGAGCCAGGAGAAGGCAAAATGGTGCGAATAGAATTTACGCTCCCCTCTCCAGACATAATAAGTTTTACTTAAGCTCTTTTAATTCAGAAATATAATTATATTATATGATAAATTTAATTATTGCCTAGGTTTATAGGCTAAATTTAATTCTTTGTTTCAGAATTAAACACAAATATCTAAGTAAAGTCATCAACTCGTCGATTATCAGAGTACTTTTGTAAGTAATGGCGTCAAGACAAAATTAATTTTGAAAAATAAAATTCAGGATTAAGAGAAACGAAGGGAATTTGCAGATTCAAACAATTAAATAAATTGCAAATCATTTTATTGAATATTAGAATCGTATCCTCAATTGGTAAAAAGTTCTCAGTAGACACCACATCCACAGCCGTGGCCTCCATAGCCGAGTCCAAAAGTGGCAGGAGCGATGGCAGCAGCGCCAAGTCCACAGCCAGTGCCAAGTCCATAACCAGCGCCAAGACCATAGCCAGCGCCAAGTCCATATCCAGCATCGAGACCATAACCAGCGCCGTAGGCAGCAGCAGAAGGAGCGATGCTCTCAATAGCAGTGCGACCGTTACCGCAGGAGTAGCTGATGGCGCCAGCACCAGCACTGGGCAACACGCCCTCCAAAGCCACAGCACTCACGAACGGCAGCTCACCAGCCACGGACAGAGCACCCTCATACACATTCTCAGAAGCCACGGAGAGGCCAATGGGAGCGATAGCAGACACGCTGGAGACAGGCAGTCCACCGCCACTAGTGGGAATGATCCCAATACCGGCCAAGCCATTGCCGTACAAACCGTTACCAATGATTCCATCACCAATGCCGGCCCAGTTACCAGCACAGCCATTACCAATCAATCCATTGCCAGCCCGGCCGTTACCAGCACATCCTGGGGCAATGAGTGGAGCGGCAATGGCTCCACGACCAAGACATGAACCGAAAGCTGCCTGTGAACAAGATATTATTGCATGAGTATTTATCTTCAACAACAAACAACTGTGATGACGATGGCAAATGCATATTCTATTGATCACGTATGTAATGTAATGTGTGTCAGACACGTTCTATGTTGTAACAAGTTAATTGATAGCAAAAGACTTAAAATAATTAGATTCTTAAAGCGTTTAGAAAAATGAAGTTGGTTTCAATCCACATAATATATTTGGGGAAATATCAAATTTTGTTTTAAAATAAATATACTCAACAGGCTTACGTCAAGTAAGAAAAATTAAAAAAAAAACTTTAATATAATACACAAATAAACAGTTTCTCACCTGAATGAAGAGCGCCTGAGCGCAGAGGACGAGGATCACCTTGGCTGACATTGTAGTTCGTGTTGAAGTGAACTTGAGAATGAGTTTTCCAAGAATTGATCGACTATTTATACTGAAACGTAGTCCTTATCTAGTTGTGTTGCAGCAATTGGTGGATTTTGAAATTAACTTTTCATACCTTTATCAATAGTTGCAATATGGGGAAATAGAAAAATGCTTGTATTTCGTAAGTGCTGTAACCTTGAAATATTTGATATGTAGGGTTTTGTTATAATACAACATAGAAAGACAAAACAGCACGTTGTATGATAAGAAGCTTTTGCACTATATAAACGTGGTCTAGAAGTAGGAACATCATTCAGTTTTCAGCTTCTCGTTGAACTCAAACAAACATCAAACATGTCTACCTTCGCTGTTCTGTTGCTCTGCATCCAAGCTTGCTTGGTCCAGGTGAGTGATTATTTTGTATTTCTCCATCAATGTAATTATTTGTATGTTTTTAAAGTTTATCTGTTATTCTGTCCTGTTTACATTCTTATACCAGTCACACATTATTCACACACACCATTTTGTTGTCTCAGAATGTTTTCGGTTGCGGGTGCGGCGGCAGAGGTCAAGTGAACACCGTAGCTCCTATTGCTTCATGTGGTGGTGCCCTCGGTCTTGGTGCTTACGGTGGCGCCATCGGATCTGCTTATGGTGGCGCACTTGCTCCTGTTGCATACGGAGGTGCTATCGCTCCTGGAGCTGCTTACGGCGGTGTTGGTGAAGGCAACGTGGCGGTCATGGGTGAGCTGCCTGTCGCCGGTACCACGGCTGTTGCTGGTCAGGTCCCCATCCTGGGTGCCGTGAACTTCTGCGGCGCTGTGCCGGCTGCTGGTGCCGTGTCTATCTCTGGACAATGCGCGTGCGGCTGCGGCTCTCCGGTGTTCTACTGAAGCGTTTGTTTGTTGCCAACATTTAAATAAACGAGTATTCATTGAGCTTATATCTTAAACTTTGATTTAATCCTGCTTTTCCAAACATTATTTACAAAAAGTATTTTATTGCTGCTATAGTATATTTCTCTTTATTACTTTTTCATACTTTTAAATACATTTTTAAAAAATTCTTTAAACAAATATAGAAACACACTAAAAATAAAAAAAGTTGTGAGTCGTCAAGGGACGCCTGGCAGATGTGAAACATCAACATTATTTTGTATAAAAGTAATATGCAGAAAAGAACAGATTGTGATGGGAACTAAATAATTATGTCATTGAAAACTTAATTATTCTGTTTCATTGTGGACTTACCAAACGGACATCGTTTTTGTTTTGGTGTTCATCATCGTTTATGAATTCAAGGATCAAGGCACTTTGAATAAAATTTATAACTGGCCCAGTGTGGTAACCCATCCTTTTCCAAATTTTCGCAAAGGTTGCTTAACCTAGCTCTCTGTGGTAACCCATCCATTTCCAAACCTTGGTCAGGGTTGCTTAACCTGGACCCGTATGGTAACCCATCCATTTCCAAACCTTATCTAGGGTTGCTTAACCTGGCCCCGTTTGGTAATCCATCTATTTCCAAACTTTGGCAAAGGTTGCTTAACCTGGCTCCCTGTGGTAACCCATCCATTTCCAAACCTTGGCAAACTTTGCTTAACCTGGCCCATGTGGTAACCCATCTATTTTCAAACCTTGGCAAAGGTTGCTTAACTTGGCTCCCTGTGGTAACCCACCCCTTTCCAAACCTAGGCAAGGGTTGCTTAACTTGGCCCCCTGTGGTAACCCATCCATTTCCAAAACTTTGTGAGGGTTGCTTAAATCAAATAAAATCATTATTTCAATTAGACCATAACAGGCACTTTTGAATGTCAAGAAACAAAATGAATCTACAGTCCCGGTCACAACGCATAATAACTTGTGAAAGTACTGTAGTTGCCCATTCCGAAGCGTTGATCTCTATGGTAAAGAATGGGCAAGGAACTCCATGGACACTCTTTTAAACTATAATATTATTACAAAATCGTATTTACATCATTCATGTTGAGATTTTACAAATATGTGAGAACGATGTAGAAAAACGTGCACGGTAACAGCGTCCAGAGTAAATAAAAAGCAAAATTTAATTTAAAATCTAAAAATTTACCTTAGTAGCTAAAAAAGCTAAAAAACTGCCAGTCTCAACTGACAGTGCTCGTTCACGAACATGACGTTTGGATCAGCAACATTAGGCTCAACCATTTTGAAAGGAACTAAATGACCCGACACACCCGCCACCATCAACGAGATATTTAAGTGAGCATGACACTATCAACCACCAGGGCTTCGACAGGTCAATCATAATACATAGCCCATGTGTGAGTACATATGGGCTTAATAATTATACAATACTAGCGAATTGATTCTCAGATTGCAATAGTCTTACAATCTTCTGCAGCTTCCGAAATAAGTTCAGATGCTAATTAGTGAGTTAACTCTTATGGTTGTGGAGCAGGACTCTCTAAATTTATGGCATTTTAATTTAATAATAATTCGTACGTAATGCAATTTATTTGTTTATTGTAATTTTAATGTAATTATCTGAAATTAATCTATTTAATTGAAATTGGAATGTTTGTTTTTTTTTGTATGATGTTACCTAAAATGATTCGTTTTGTTACTTGAAATAAATATATTAAATAAAACCAAAATTCTATACATGTGGTGACCAGCATTCAACATCATTACGAGTTTTAAACTATTCAGGTCCTGATTTTAAAAAAACACAAGTCATGAAAAAAAACTAAGGAATAAACAGTGTAAATAAATTCATACAACTTAATAAATTTCAAATTACTTTATTGAATCGTTTGATCGGATCAACAATTGGTTAAATCTGTTCAGTAGACACCGCATCCACAGCCTCGGCCTCCATAACCGAGTCCAATAGAAGCAGGAGCGATGGCAGCAGCGCCAAGTCCATGGCCTGCGCCAAGACCATAACCAGCGCCAAGACCATAGCCAGTGCCAAGTCCATATCCAGCATCGAAACCATAACCAGCGCCGTAGGCAGCAGCAGAAGGAGCGATGCTCTCAATAGCAGTGCGACCGTTACCGCAGCTGTAGCTGACGGCGCCAGCACCAGCACTGGGCAAAACGCCCTCCAAAGCCACAGCACTCACGAACGGCAGCTCACCAGCCACGGACAAAGCACCTTCATACACATTTTCAGAAGCCACGGAGAGTCCACTGGGAGCGATAGCAGACACGCTGGAGACAGGCAGTCCACCGCCACTGGTGGGAATGATCCCAATACCGGCCAAACCGTTGCCGTACAAACCGTTACCAATGATTCCATCACCAATGCCAGCCCAGTTACCAGCACAGCCGTTACCAATCAATCCATTGCCAATCAAACCGTTACCAATGATGCCATCACCAATAATACCATTGCCAGCCCAGCCGTTACCAGCACATCCTGGGGCAATGAGTGGAGCGGCGATGGCTCCACGACCAAGACATGAACCGAAAGCTGCCTGTTAACAATATAATAATGCATGAGTATTTATCTTCACCAACAAACTACTGTGATCACAGTAGTTTATTGATAACTTATGTAATGTAATGTGTGTCAGACACGTTCTTTGTTGTAAGAAGTTCATTGATAGCAAAAGACTTCGAATAATTTGATTCTTAAGCGTTTAGAAAAATAAAGTTGGTTTCAATTCACAAAATAAATTTGGGGAAATATCAAGTTTTGTTTTAAAATATACTCAACAAGCTTACGTCAAGTAAGCAAAAGTTACAAAAAAAAACTTTAATAGAATAAACAAGTAAACAGTTTCTCACCTGGATAAAGAGCGCCTGAGCGCAGAGGACGAGGATCACTTTGGCTGACATTGTAGTTCGTGTTGAAGTGAACTTGAGAATGAGTTTTCCAAGAATTGATCGACTATTTATACTGAAACGTAGTCCTTATCTAGTTGTGTTGCAGTAATTGGTGAATTTTGAAATGAACTTTTCATGCCTTTATCAATTGTTGCAATATGGGGAAATAGAAAAATGCTTATATTTCGTAAGTGCCGTAACCTTGAAATATTTGATATGAAGGGCATTGTTTTATTAGAACATAGACAAAACGTCACGTTGTTATGATAAGAAGCTTTTGCACTATATAAACGTGGTCTAGAAGTAGGAACATCATTCAGTCTTCAGCTTCTCGTTGAACTCAGAAAAACATCAAACATGTCTACCTTCGCTGTTCTGTTGCTCTGCATCCAAGCTTGCTTGGTCCAGGTGAGTGATTATTTTGTGTTTCTTCATAAATGTGATTCTTTGTATGTTTCTATAGTTTACTTGTTATTCTATCCATTACTCGTACACTCGTTACACATTATTCACACACACCATTTCGTTCTCACAGAATGTTTTCGGTTGCGGGTGCGGTGGCAGAGGTCAAGTGACCACCGTAGCTCCTATTGCTTCATGTGGTGGTGCCCTCGGTCTTGGTGCTTACGGTGGTGCCATCGGATCTGCTTATGGTGGCGCACTTGCTCCTGCTGCATACGGAGGTGCTATCGTTCCTGGAGCTGCTTACGGCGGAGCTGGTGAAGGCAACGTGGCGGTCATTGGTGAGCTGCCTGTCGCCGGTACCACGGCTGTTGCTGGTCAGGTCCCCATCATGGGTGCTGTGAACTTCTGCGGCGCTGTGCCGGCTGGTGGTGCCGTGTCCATCTCCGGACAGTGCGCGTGCGGCTGCGGCTCTCCTATTTACTGCTAATTCTTCCTTTATCGATTGCCTTAATGTAAATAAAGGAACATGAGTTGAGCAAATAATCCTATTGTTTTTTTTTATTCTATAAGAACACCTGTCAGCCTTAAGAGAATATAATTCGTTTTAGACTTTTGTTATTTTAGACAGTAACTTAAGTAGAACTTTGAGTTTTGGTTTTATCCGTATATAACAGCCAACGTTTGGTTTTGGTGGACTATCATATATTAACTACTACTACTACTATTATATATTATTATGTAAGGACAGGCCTGCGAAAGGAAATATGAAGAAAAGAAACGTTGACAGTAGTGTGTGAGAACAGAAAGAGAATAGTAACTAAAATATGAATGTTTTAACCTAAACATAATTTCAGATATGAGTGTGCTAGAATATCTCTAGATAAATACATACACACACTACACTTTAAAAAAAAACTTTGCCTCACTAGAAATTTCTCCTGTATCGTGGGTGCGTTTACAAACATTTAAACTCACATATACAGACCCGTAACAACTATCTGTAGGTCATACAAATATTTGTTCCGGGCGGAGATCGAACGTGCGACACGTCTCACAGCAATAACTTGTGAACCCAATACACTGTAAAGACTACGAAAGATGCGGGACCCGACGCGATGGTTTGCACGGGACCCGATGGTTTGCATGGCAAAGCCTGGCCCTGGAGGCTCTCGGACCCCGACTACTAGGGCTCCTAAACGCATGCTTGGAGAGAGGCCAGTTCCCACTTCGTTGGAAGACGGGGAAGCTGGTCCTCATTCAGAAGCCGGGGCGCCCTGCGGACTCTCCGTCCGCATTCCGGCCCATTGTGCTGCTCGACGAGGTGGGCAAGCTCTTTCAAAGAGTAATTGCAAACCGCCTCGTTGGGCACCTTGTGGGGACGGGGCCGGATCTTGCGGATCACCAGTATGGTTTCCGCAAGGGGCGCTCGACGCCATCGTGCGCATGAGAGCCCTTACGACGGGGGCTGCAGTGTCCGGGTTGTCGTGGCGGTGTCTCTCTACATCGCCAACGCGTTTAACACCATGCCTTGGGGCTGCATCAGGGAGGCACTCCAATACCACCGGATGCCGACCTATCTTCGTCGTGTGGTCGGGGCATATCTGATGGACAGGGCCGTTGGAGAGTGGAACCGGCGAGAGATGTCGTGCGGTGTCCCACAGGGATCGGTCTTGGGGCCGCTCCTGTGGGACATCGGGTACGACTGATGAAATCCCCAGCGGCGTCAGTGTAGTTTGTTACGCTGACGACACGCTCGTCCTGGCTCAGGGGGGGTCGCACCAGGCGGCGGCCGACAATGTGACACGCGGGGTTGCGATAGTCGCGGAGAGGATCCGGCTACTGGGTCTCGAGGTGGCCTTGCACAAATCCGAGGCCATGGTCTTTCATGGCCGCGGAAACACGCCACCGTCGGGATCCCAGTTGACGGTAGGAAGGCTTCGCATCGGCGTCGGGTCGACGATGAAGTACCTGGGAATCGTCCTCGACAGCCGGTGGAACTTTGTCGAACACTTCCGACGTTTGGCTCCCAAGCTCGAGCGGACGGGGGCTGCTTTCAAGCGGCTCCTGCCCAATCTGAAGGGGCCAAACGCCTCCTGCCGTAGGCTCTATGCCGGAGTCGTGCGGTCCATGGCCCTTTACGGGGCCCCGGTATGGGCGCGTTCTTTAGGGTGGCGCGCCGCCCACTACCTGAACGCGCCCCAAAAGGTGGTGGCCATACGGCTTATCCGGGGCTACCGCACGATCTCCGGCGAGGCAGCAAGCCTCCTTGCCGGACTGCCACCGTGGGATCTGGAGGCGATAGTCCTCGCGCGCCTGTTTGAGTGGCGCGCGGAGGCACTACACCGGGGGGAAAACCCGCTGCCGCGGCAAGTTGCCGCTCAGCGGGCAGACCTCCGCTGCGATCTCATGGTGGCAGGGAGAGAGCGACTGCCGCAACCCCGTGCAGGGCACGCCACAACAGTGGCGGTAAGTCCCCTCTTTGAGGAGTGGCTGGAGAGGCGTCATGGCGTCCACACCTACCGCCTGACGCAGGTCCTCACCGGACACGGAAGTTTCGGGAGGTTCCCGCACATCATCGGGCGGAAGGAGGCGCCCGGGTGTCACCATTGTGACGGTCGCCCGGAGGACACGGTGGAGCACACAGTGGTGATCTGCCCAGCTTGGGCGGAGCACCGCCGTGCCCTCATAGAGGCGATCGGCGGCGGCGATCTCTCGCGTCCGGCCCTGGTTCAGGCCATGGTCCGGAGCGAGAGGGAATGGGAAGCGGTCACCACCTTCTGCGAAGCAGTAATGCTAGCAAAGGAGGTGGCCGGGCGTTTGAGGGAGAGAACATCTGTCCAACCCAGCCGCCGCGGGAGACGCCCATGGCGCCGGGCGCCGCGAGACGACTTCCGGCCACCGTAGATGCAGACCTGTGGGTGGTGAGCAATGGGTAGTTCACCGTCCGTCCGTCGATTGACGACAGGCCGGGTCGACGGCGCGTTCGTGTTTCACGCGCGCCTCAAAGAGAGTCAGCAAAGCAGAGGGCTTGCCAGAGTCTCCGCCTGCCGGGGTTGCGGGTTGTTCAAAAGAGATACCGCGGCCTCGGAACGTAAAGGGCAAACGAAGAAACATGGGTGGGTTTTAGTCAGTACAAGTCTGACATGCCCCCCCGCTCCGCCCAGAGCGGGGGAAGTCATTGGATGACTTCCCAACGAAAACAAAAAAAACAAAACTACGAAAGATTATATTTAGAAAACGTGCAAAAACATTTTACAGTGCATCTTCGGTTCCTGTGTTTTGCCTTAAATCTAAGTAAGATAGTGTAAAAGTGTATTTTGCATAACGATATCTTAGATTTTTAAATATAAAAGCCAAAAAAAATGCAGGGCCATGTAACTGGTAAAAAGAAGTTGTTAATTCATAGCAGTGTGACTGCAGATACAGTGTACTGAATTTAAGGGTACGCTCATATATGTATATCTCAGTGTTTGCGATGAGCGTACCCTTAAATTCAGTACAAAGACTGATAAGCAAAGGTTTCGCCAGCTTTTGAGCAAGGAGAAAGCAGAATGGTTCAAATACAATGTATGCTCTCCTCTCCAAACATATAAGCTTTACTTCAGCCCCTTTATTCAGAAATATATGTGACATTATAAACTCAAATATGGCCTGGGTTTATAGGCTAAATTTGATTCAAAATTGATTTCAGAGTAATACATAAACATCGGAGTACCGTCTTCTACTGGTCGATTATCAGAGTAATTTCGTAACTTGTAATGGCGTCAAGACAAAAATAATCAAAGTTTTCATGATTAAATTTTGATAAATAGAAGTCTTAGATAAGAGAAATGAACGGTGTTTGGAAATTGAAACAACTACATAAATTGCAAGCACTTTATTGAATCATAGAATTGTATTATCGGTTGATAGAAAGTTCTTAGTAGACACCTCATCCACAGCCGAGTCCAAGAGTGGCAGGAGCGATAGCAGCAGCGCCAAGTCCACAGCCTGCGCCAAGTCCATATCCAGCGCCAAAACCATAGCCAGCGCCAAAACCATAGCCAGCGCCAAGTCCATATCCAGCATCAAGACCATAGCCAGCACCATAGGCAGCAGCAGAAGGAGCGATGCTCTCAATAGCAGTGCGACCGTTACCGCAGCTGTAGCTGACGGCGCCAGCACCAGCACTGGGCAACACGCCCTCCAAAGCCACAGCACTCACAAACGGCAGCTCACCAGCCACGGACAGAGCACCTTCATACACATTCTCAGAAGTCACGGAGAGTCCACTGGGAGCGATAGCAGACACGCTGGAGACAGGCAGTCCACCGCCGCTGGTGGGAATGATCTCAATACCAGCCAAACCATTGCCGTAAAAACCGTTACCAATGATACCATCACCGATAATACCATTGCCAGCCCAGTTAACAGCACAGCCGTTACCAATCAGACCGTTACCAATCAATCCATTTCCGATCAGACCATTGCCGACCCAGCCGTTACCAGCACATCCTGAGGCAATAAGTGGAGCGGCGATGGCTCCACGACCAAGACATGAACCGAAAGCTGCCTGTGAACAAGTAATCATTGTGTATTAGTATTTATCTTTAGCGACAGACAACTTTGCTGACGATGACACATGTTTGTTCAATTGATCACGTAGGTAACGTAATGTGTGTCAGACGCGTTTTATGTAATAACAAGTTCATTGATAGGAAAAAATCCTTACTAATATTATTAAAGCGCTAGTGAGTTTGTTACGTCTTCACCCCTAAATGGCGAAACCGATTTTGATGAATTTTACAGAGATAGGTTGGACCCTGAAGACGGACAAAGGCTATTTTTTTTTAAACAATTGAGATATGAGAGAGAAAGAGGGAAAAAAGGGAAAACTTAGCTGGAAACCTGTAAATAACGTTACCTGTAAATCAGGAAAGGGGAAATGTGTTACCCCGAAAAAAAGTCAAAAGCTTTTTGATTCATAAAGCGTTCACAAATGAAGTTAGCTTCACGAAATAACTTTTCAGCTAAGGTGGCATAAACGGACACAGTATGCATCTTTGAGGAAATCCTAAGTTTTAATTTTTTACTGAATATACAAATACATACTTGCGTGAAGTAAGTAAAAGTAACAAAAACTTATGAACAATAAACAAGTAAACAGTTTCTCACCTGGATGAAGAGCGCCTGAGCGCAGAGGACGAGGATCACCTTGGCTGACATTGTAGTTCGTGTTGAAGTGAACTTGAGAATGAGTTTTCCAAGAATTGATCGACTATTTATACTAAAACGTAGTCCTTATCTAGTTGTGTTGCAGTAATTGGTGGATTTTGAAATGAAATTTTCATACCTTTATCAATAGTTGCAAAATGGGGAAATAGAAAAATGCTTGTATTTCGTAAATAATGTAACCTTGAAATATTTGAAATGTAAGGTTTTGTTTCAATAGAAAAAAGAAAGACAAAACATATTAGCCTATGTCCGTCTCCTGGTTCCCAACTATCTCTGTTCCAAAATTCATCGAAATCGGTTCAGCCATTAAAGCGTGAAGAGGTAACAAACAAACAAACTCACTTTCGCTTTTATAATATTATAGTAAGGATATTTTTTTGTCGGAAAAGCAAAGGCATCAAGCTCATACGGCCTCGTCCGTTTTTGTAATTTTATTTAATAATCATAATTGCATAATAAATGCGTAGTTATTCCTTTTTCAAAAATATGTATAATTCTTTATAATATACAAACTCAATGGTGAAACACAGATGTAGTTCAGTATCAGTAAGTTTCCCAAATTTAAATTACATTCTCCTAGAGGACGAATGAAAGTCAGCACAATTTTCTTTCCCTGTTTTTAATAGATTAAAAATGACAGTTGTCATCAAAATGTTTGCTTTTTGTGGCATAGAATGTCACTTTTTTGAGCTAGTTGTACGAAAAAGTTATTTTCCACTCATTAGTTTTTTTTTGGAAATCGCTCCTATTTTTAACAGTTGTATAATAAAAAAAAACCTTATGACCAAATTAAGCAGTTTTGACAACGTAAAACTAATATTTATTCACCAGTAGTCCAGTTTATTTTTTTATGAAATCTTCTATCCCAGGGAATCAAGATGGCAAGCAAATTTTTATTTTTTTAAATTGAAAATCTATTTTTAAATATTTTTTTAAAAGCCGTCAGTATTTTCGCTCTTTTTATTTAAGTTTATATATGTATCTACATTTTGATGTATACTTATAGTATTAATGGATCCTTGCACTAAACGGTTTACTTAGCAGTCCCTCGATGCAACCAGAACGCAAGAGTTTACGACTAAACGCCGACAGACACTACGCCGACAGACTGAACACCGACAAGACTTTACTTCGACGGGACTCTTCGCCGACAGGACTCTTCGCCGACATGGCTCTCTCTATTAATGCAAGTCGTTTCTGTGGTGGAGGTCACAGTTTTAACCTAACCTAACCTACCCATTGCGTCGCTGATGAGCCGTGTCGGCGAAGAGTCCTGTCGGCGAAGAGTCCCGTCGAAGTAGTCTTGTCGGTGTACAGTCTGTCGGCGTAGTGTCTGTCGGCGTTTAGTCGTACACTTAGAACGCAAACACAAAACGTGAAGAGATTTCATTTCTTTTTTCTTTTTTGAGGTTTTAATTGTGTCGGGAGTTTTTATTATAGTTTTTTTTGCATGCGCCAATAACTAGTTGACCCGCTACCATTGTCTCTATTAAGACTGAGAAGCCAAGGCGTCGCCAGCTTTAGAGACAGGAGAAGGCAAAATGGTGCGAATTGAATTTACGCTCCCCTCTCCAGACATATAAATTTTAATTAAGCCCTTTCAATTCAGAAATATATTATTATATGATAAAATTAATTATTGCCTAGGTGTATAGGCTAAATTTAATATTTGATTTCAGAATTATACACAAATATCTAAGTAACGTCATCAACTCGTCGATTATCAGAGTACTTTTGTAAGTAACGGCGTCAAGACAAAATTAATTTTGAAAAATTAAAGTCAGGATTAAGAGAAATGAAGGGTATTTGCAGATTCAAACAACTAAATAAATTGCAAATATTTTTTATTGAATATTAGAATCGTATCCTCAATTGGAAAAAGTTCTCAGTAGACACCACATCCACAGCCGTGGCCTCCATAGCCGAGTCCAAAGGCTGGAGCAATGGCAGCAGCGCCAAGTCCACAGCCAGCGCCAAGTCCATAGCCAGCGCCAAGTCCATATCCAGCGCCAAGACCATAGCCAGCGCCAAGTCCATATCCAGCATCGAGACCATAACCAGGAGCGATGCTCTCAATAGCAGTGCGACCGTTACCGCAGCTGTAGCTGATGGCGCCAGCACCAGCACTGGGCAACACGCCCTCCAAAGCCACAGCACTCACGAACGGCAGCTCACCAGCCACGGACAGAGCACCCTCATACACATTCTCAGAAGCCACGGAGAGGCCACTGGGAGCGATGGCAGACACGCTGGAAACAGGCAATCCACCGCCACTGGTGGGAATGATCTCAATACCAGCCAAACCATTGCCGTACAAACCGTTACCAATGATACCATCACCGATAATACCATTGCCAGCCCAGTTACCAGCACAGCCGTTGCCAATCAAACCGTTACCAATCAATCCATTGCCAATCAAACCGTTGCCAATGATGCCATCACCAATGATACCATTGCCAGCCCAGTTACCAGCACATCCTGGGGCAATGAGTGGAGCGGCGATGGCTCCACGACCAAGACATGAACCGAAAGCTGCCTGTGAACAAGATACTATTGCTTGAGTATTTATCTTCACCAACAAACAACTGTGATGACGATGGCAAATGCATATTCTATTGATCACGTATGTAATGTAATATGTGTCAGACACGTTCTTTTTTATAAGTAGTTAATTATTGATAGCAAAAGACATAGAATAAATAGATTCTAAAAGCGTTTCCAAAAATGAAGTTGTTTTCAATTCACAAAATAAATTTGGGGAAATATCAAGTTTTATTTTTATACTCAACAGGCTTGCGTCAAGTAAGCAAAAGTTACAAAAAAAAATTTAATATAATAAACAAATAAACAGTTTCTCACCTGGATGAAGAGCGCCTGAGCGCAGAGGACGAGGATCACCTTGGCTGACATTGTAGTTCGTGTTGAAGTGAACTTGAAAATGAGTTTTCCTAGAATTGATCGACTATTTATACTGAAACGTAGTCTTTATCTAGTAGTGTTGCACAATTGGTGGATTTTGAAATTAACTTTTCATACCCCTTATCAATAGTTGCAATATGGGGAAATAGAAAAATGCTTGTATTTTGTAAGTGATGTAACCTTGAAATATTTGATATGTAGGGTTTTGTTATAATACAACATAGAAAGACAAAACAGCACGTTGTATGATAAGAAGCTTTTGCATTATATAAACGTGGTCTAGAAGTAGGAACATCATTCAGTCTTCAGCTTCTCGTTGAACTCAAACAAACATCAAACATGTCTACCTTCGCTGTTCTGTTGCTCTGCATCCAAGCTTGCTTGGTCCAGGTGAGTGATTATTTTGTGCTTCTTCATCAATGTCATTATTGGTTTGTTTTTATCATTTATGTATTTTTTTATCCTTCTCATACCATTCTCACACATCATTTTGTTTTCTTAGAATGTTTTCGGTTGCGGGTGCGGTGGCAGAGGTCAAGTGACCACCGTAGCTCCTATTGCTTCATGTGGTGGTGCCCTCGGTCTTGGTGCTTACGGTGGCGCTATCGGATCTGCTTATGGTGGCGCACTTGCTCCTGTTGCATACGGAGGTACTATCGCTCCTGGAGCTGCTTACGGCGGTGTTGGTGAAGGCAACGTGGCGGTCATTGGTGAGCTGCCTGTCGCCGGTACCACGGCTGTTGCTGGTCAGGTCCCCATCATGGGCGCTGTGAACTTCTGCGGCGCTGTGCCGGCTGCTGGTGCCGTGTCTATCTCCGGTCAGTGCGCGTGCGGCTGTGGCTCTCCTATTTACTGCTAAATCTTCCTTTGCCGATTGCCCTTATGAAAATAAATGAACATGACTTGAGCAAATAATCTTATTTTTTTGTTTTATCCTAAAATACTAACAGAAATGTGGGTATATTTCATCAATCCTATTGAAAAATCTTATTCAAAATTAATATACACAATTACGATACACGAAATATAAAGAAAAGAAACGTAGACAACAGTGGGCGAGAACAGAAAAAGAATAGCGTCTAAAATATGATTGTCTTAACCTTAATATATACACATATAAGGAAAATATTATATCCCCGCCCGTATAAATACATAACGCTTTAAAAAAACTTTGCCCCACCTTAGGAATTTCGCCTGTAACATTTAAACTCACTTACACAAACAGGCAGACCAGAAACATCTGTAGGTCATACTAATAGTCTATATTTACCATTAATAAGATACAAAATATTCATAGTTAAATCATAGGCTTCATTGAGTAAATTTTCTACATCTTGAGTCGTAATAATTTTAGACTTCTTTGCTCAATGCGCATTTTTTTGTTTTTTAAATTTGTAATTTCGTGAATCTAATTATTTCAATGCTGTGTTAGATGCTTAATTGTAGCTTACAGTTTTGAGTACATATGCACCAAAGTGTATTCGGATTCTTTGTCTTGGATAAATAATTAAAATAGACAAGAAGTTTTGATCCTGAAATTAATAGGCCCTTCACACTTATCCACGTTGAAAATTTCTCAAAGGTTTTTAAATAATTTTCCTTGAATTTTGTTGGAAGCAAATTATTTATAATTGTGGCAGCATTTACACTGATGGATTCCGTCAATTCACTGTCATTTAACATCGTAAAGGCATCAAGCTCATACGGCCTCGTCGGTTTTCGTATTTTTTTTTAATAATCATAATTGCATAATAAATGCGTAGTTATTCCTTTTTCAAAAAGATGTATATATCTTTATAATATACCTACAAACTCAATGGTGCAAACACAGATGTACAGTGTGTCAGTATAAATTTCAGTAAGCCTCCCAAATTTAAATCACATTCTCCTAAAAGAGGATTAATGAAATTCAGCACATTTTTTTTTCCCTGTTTTTAACAGAATAAAAATGTCAGTAGTCATCAAAATGTTCGCTTTTTGTGGCATAGAATGTCACTTTTTTGAGCAAGTTGTACGAATAAGTTATTTTCCACTCATTAGTAATTTTTTTTGGAAATCGCTCCTATTTTTTGACGGGCCTCTTGGTCTAGTGGTTAGTGGCCCTGACTGCTGAGCCGGAGGTCGTGGGTTCGATTCCCACTCAGGACAAACTTTGTGTGATGAGCATGATTGTTTGTCTTATGTCAAAATAGATATTTTTTGCATGCTGTGTTATATCTAAGCAAAACATGTTGAGCAACTGTAATAATATTAACATCAATGTATACCATGTTTTACGCAAATAAATGATTTACTTACTTACTTACTTTACTTTTGTGTCTGGGTGTGATTTATCTATAATATGTATGTATTAATAAATTATATAAGTATGTATATCAGTTGTCTGGTTACCATAACACAAGGTCTGCTTAGCTTGGGATCAGATAGCCGTGTGTGAGTTGTCCCAAGATATTTATTTATTTTATTTTTTATTTTTTTTATTTTTAACGATCTGCTGTCCCGGGAATAAATATGACAACCAACTTTTTATTTTTTTAAATTGAAAATTTATTTTTGAATATTATTTATTTAAAAGCCGTCAGTATTTTCCATATTGTTCGTCTTTTTATTTAAGTTGATCTGTATTTCTACATTATATATATATATATTGATATTATTAATGGATCCTTGCACTAAACAGGCTACTTAGCGGATGCAACCAGAACGCAAACGAAGGGATTTCATTATAGTTTTAATGCATGCTTCAATAATTAGTTGACCCGCTACCATTGTCTCTATTAAAAATGTTGTTTAACGAAGTCCTCATAACAGATCGGCGTCAGCATTTACAAAGTCTGAGAAGCAAGGGTATCGCCAGCTTTAGAGCCAGGGGAAGGCAGAATGTTGCGAATAGAATTTACGCTCCCCTCTCCAGACATATAAGTTTTACTTAAGCCCTTTTAAGTCAGAAATATATATGAAATGATAAATTTAATTATTGCCTAGGTTTAAAGGGTAAATTTAATTCTTTGATTTCAGAATTATACACAAATATCTGAGTAACGTAATCAACTCGTCGATTATCAGAGTAGGTACTTTTGTAATTAATGGCGTCAAGACAAAATTAGATTTTGAAAAATAAAAATCAGGATTAAGAGAAATGAAAGGTATTTGCAGATTCAAACAATTAAATAAATTGCAAATATTTTTTATTGATTATTAGAATCGTATCCTCAACTGGAAAAAGTTCTCAGTAGACACCACATCCACAGCCGTGGCCTCCATAGCCGAGTCCAAAGGCAGGAGCAATGGCAGCAGCACCAAGTCCACAGCCAGCGCCAAGTCCATAGCCAGCGCCAAGACCATAGCCAGCGCCAAGTCCATATCCAGCATCGAGACCATAACCAGCGCCGTAGGCAGCAGCAGAAGGAGCGATGCTCTGAATAGCAGTGCGACCGTTACCGCAGCTGTAGCTGACGGCGCCAGCACCAGCACTGGGCAGCACGCCCTCCAAAGCCACAGCACTCACGAACGGCAGCTCACCAGCCACGGACAGAGCACCCTCATACACATTTTCAGAAGCCACGGAGAGGCCACTGGGAGCGATGGCAGACACGCTTGAGACAGGCAGTCCACCGCCACTGGTGGGAATGATCTCAATACCGGCCAAACCATTGCCGTACAAACCGTTACCAATGATACCATCACCGATAATACCATTGCCAGCCCAGTTACCAGCACAGCCGTTACCGATCAGACCGTTACCAATCAATCCATTTCCGATCAAACCATTGCCGACCCAGCCGTTACCAGCACATCCTGGGGCAATGAGTGGAGTGGCGATGGCTCCACGACCAAGACATGAACCGAAAGCTGCCTGTGAACAAGTAATCATTGTGTATTAGTTTAACAACAAACAACTTAGATGACGAGGGCACATTATTGTTTAATTGATTACGTAGGTAATGTAATGTGTGTCAGACGCGTTTTTGTAACAACAAGTCCATTGATAGGAAAGAATTGATTCATAAAATTTTTAAAAATGAAGTTGGAAAACGAAATATTTTTTCAGCTAAGGTGACATCAACGGACACAGTATGCATTTTTTTTTTTTTGCCCTCGTTGAGGCGATCGGCGGCGGCGATCTCTCGCGTCCGGCCCTGGTTCAGGCCATGGTCCGGAGCGAGAGGGAATGGGAAGCGGTCACCACCTTCTGCGAAGCAGTAATGTTAGCGAAGGAGGTGGCCGGGCGTTTGAGGGAGAGAACATCTGCCCAACCCAGCCGCCGCGGGAGACGCCCATGGCGCCGGGCGCCGCGAGACGACTTCCGGCCACCGTAGATGCGGGCCTGTGGGCGGTGAGCAATGGGTAGTTCACCGTCCGTCCGTCGATTGACGACAGGCCGTGTCGACGGCGCGTTCGTGTTTCACGCGCGCCTCAAAGAGAGTCAGCAAAGCAGAGGGGCTTGCCAGAGCCTCTGCCTGCCGGGGTTGCGGGTTGTTCGAAAGAGATACCGCGGCCTCGGAACGTCAAGGGCAATAGAAGAAACATGGGTGGGTTTTAGTCAGTACAAGTCTGACATGCCCCCCCGCTCCACCCAGAGCGGGGGAAGTCATTGGATGATTTCCCACCCAAAAAAAAAAAAAAAAACAGTATGCATTTTTGGGAAAATTCTAAGTTTAATTTTTCCACTGAATAGACTTGCGCAAGAGTAACAAAAACTTAGGAACCGTAAAAAAATAAACAGTTTCTCACCTGGATGAAGAGCGCCTGAGCGCAGAGAACGAGGATCACTTTGGCTGACATTGTAGTTCGTGTTGAAGTGAACTTGAGAATGAGTTTTCCAAGAATTGATCGACTATTTATACTGAAACGTAGTCTTTATCTAGTTGTGTTGCAGCAACTGGTGGATTTTGAAATGAAATTTCCATACCTTTATCAATAGTTGCAATATGGGGAAATAGAAAAATGCTTGTATTTCGTAAGTGATGTAACCTTGAAATATTTGATATGAAGGGTTTTGTTATAATACAACATAGAAAGACAAAACAGCACGTTGTTATGATAAGAAAGCTTTTGCACTATATAAACGTGCTCTAGAAGAAGGAACATCATTCAGTCTTCAGCTTCTCGTTGAACTCAAACAAACATCAAACATGTCTACCATCGCTGTTCTGTTGCTCTGCATCCAAGCTTGCTTGGTCCAGGTGAGTGATTATTTTGTATTTCTCCATCAATGTAATTATTTGTATATTTTAAAAGTTTATGTGTTATTCTATCCTGCTGACATTCTCATACCAGTCACACATTACTCACACGCACCATTTTGTTCCCACAGAATGTTTTCTGTTGCGGGTGCGGTGGCAGAGGTCAAGTGACCACCGTAGCTCCTATTGCTTCATGTGGTGGTGCCCTCGGTCTTGGTGCTTACGGTGGCGCCATCGGATCTGCTTATGGTGGCGCACTTGCTCCTGTTGCATACGGAGGTGCTATCGCTCCTGGAGCTGCTTACGGCGGCGCTGGTGAAGGCAACGTGGCGGTCATTGGTGAGCTGCCTGTCGCCGGTACCACGGCTGTTGCTGGTCAGGTCCCCATCCTGGGTGCCGTGAACTTCTGCGGCGCTGTGCCGGCTGCTGGTGCCGTGTCCATCTCCGGACAGTGCGCGTGCGGCTGCGGCTCTCCTGTTTACTGCTAAATCTTTCTTTATCGATCGCCTTAATGTAAATAAATGAACATGAATTGAGCAAATAAGCCCTTGTTGGTAATTCTATTTTTTGAGCTTTAACACTTTCCCTGCGCCATTATTTTCAAAGAACTTTCAGCTGGTGCTTTGGAGGCCTAAACTATCTTAAAACTAAGCTACCCTTTGGTGCGTTTGCGACCTAATGAATCTCCTAAGGAAACAGTTTTGAAAATAATTTATATCTTCCAAAAAACCAATGACAAATATTTTGAAGATTTTATGAGTGAAAAGTAGTGTATATATTTTGCTAGGTTCACACGCAATATGACATTGGAATAAATTACAAATACCTAAAAATATGGTACCGCTTGTATCTCGTATCAAAACCGAAGATTGTTTAATATGTGTAGTAAGCTATAGTGATGGGAATAAAATAATATCTCAGTTATCGATTGAAAAAGTTTTGTTTTATGTTACTTAATATTTTGTATATTGATTGCTTGCGCGAGCGATTGATTGTGCGCTAATGGTGACGATTCTTTTAGTTTTGTTAGAATAGAAGCGACTGCTGTTTAATGTGCGTCGTAATTTTTCGTAACAACCCACACTATGTTTTTTATTGTCACCATGTTGGACAACCATCAATAAATCTTCTTTTGGGGGATCCTAACTAATATTATAAAAATGAAAGTGAATTTGTTACTTTGTTTCTTACGTCTTCATCCCTAAATGGCTTCACAGATTTTGACGAATTTTGGTACAGAGATATTTGGGAGCCTAGAGACGGACATAGGCCAATTATATATTTTTTTATTCGAGATATGAGAGAGAAAGAGGGAAGAAAAGGGAAAACTAAGCTTTGCTACTAAAATAAATAAGGCGTAAGAGCAAAAACTACAGGTAGCAGGTACCTGCAAATCAGGAAAGGGGAACTGTGTTACCCCGACTTTGACGCGAGCGAAGCCGCGGGCAAAATCTAGTTCTGTAATGAAATGCTTTATATAAAAAGATCATATTAGATCCTCCCGCAAGGAGTGAAACAACACGATTATATTTAATGCACAATACAAAAGTCCTGCAAGAGAACTAATAAATCTCATAATGTAACAAGTGATATTTTTTTTAAACTTTAATATTATTACACCACTAGCTTATGCCCGCGGCTTCGCTCGTTTTAAATTCGGTAGCGCCTTATTGATTCGTAATAGCAACGCTAAGTTTTCCCGGTTCTTCCCTCTTTCTCCCTCATATCCCAATGTTTTGTTAAAAAAAAATAGCCTATGTCCGTCTCCTGATTCTGAATCTCTGTACCAAAATTCATCAAAATCGGTTTAGCCATTGAAGCGTGAAGAGGTAACAAACAAACAAACTCACTTTCGCTTTTATAATTTATCAGTAAGGATTATTGACGACACGATTGGCGCAGTGCCTGAGCGATCGACTGCCGCGCTGCATGTCACGGGTTCGATCCCCGCACGGAACAAATATTTGTATGACCTACAGATAGTTGTTCCGGGTCTGGCTGTTAGTGTATGTGAGTTGAAATGTTTGTAAACGCACCCGCGAACAGAAAAAATCCTAGTGTGGGGCAACGTTTTTTAAAAAGAAAAAACAAAAGTAAAATAACTTAAAATAAAATAGTTAATTTGCACCTTAAAAATAAACACATACAATTAACAAAACAAGTACATATTCCAAAAGGTAAGGTAAATAATGTTGAATATTAGAGTTGCAGCTAATACCTAAGCTAAGATAACTTAATATCTTGTAATTATAGGTAACAGCGCCCACCCTCGTTGAAATTATTATTATTTAGGATAAATATTATAAAGCTGAAGAGTTTGTTTGTTTGTTTGAACGCGCTAATCTCAGGAATTACTAGTTGGATTTGGAAAATTCTTTTAGTGTTGGATAGTCCATTTCTTGAGGAAGGCTATAGGCTATATAACATCACGCTACGACCAACAGGTGCTGAGCAGCGTGGGTGAAACCGCGTGGAACAGCTAGTTTAGGATATTCGGTGCAAAACAAAAGTTAGTTACTTAAGAAGAGCTTTGACTTTTGCTCTTGGTGGGCTTAATCAGAAAACAAGAACAAATGGGGCAGTAGAGACTGACAATTAATCACTAGTTGCAACAAAAAGTCGGTCAAGTTTATTGACATGTATTGTCATGCAATGATTGCATATTCATCGACACAGGTTACAAAAATCTTATGGCACATCACTTTTTAAGCGCTTAATTGAGCTTGTTAGCTACAACTGTTATTGTGAAAAAAATGAGCGAAGTAACCAAACTGTGACTAAGCTACACACAAACTTGAAGTCACAAAAAATTGATTAACATCGCCAACTCCTCGAATGACAGAAATTTTCATTTTTAAAAGATTTCAACGTTTTCAAGTTGACAATTTAAAACCTACAAGTCACAAAAATAATATTAAGGAGGATGAACGGTATTTGATAATGAATACAAAGAAATGAATTGCAAATCACTTTATTGAATCATTAAATAGTATAATAGATTGCTATAAAGTTCTCAGTAGACACCGCATCCACAGCCGTGGCCTCCAAGGCCGAGTCCAAGAGCAGCAGGAACGATAGCAGCAGCCTCATGTCCACAGCCAGCGCCAAGCCTATAGCCAGCACCGAGACCATAGCCAGCGCCAAGTCCATATCCAGCATCGAGACCATAGCCAGCACCGTAGGCAACAGCAGAAGGAGCGATGCTCTCAATAGCAGTGCGACCGTTACCACAGCTGTAGCTGACGGCGCCAGCACCAGCACTGGGCAGCACGCCCTCCAAAGCCACAGCACTCACGAACGGCAGCTCACCAGCCACGGACAGAGCACCCTCATAAACATTCTCAGAAGCCACGGAGAGGCCACTGGGAGCGATAGCAGACACGCTGGAGACAGGCAGTCCACCACCACTGGTGGGAATGATCCCAATACCGGCCAAGCCATTGCCGTACAAACCGTTACCAATGATTCCGTCACCAATGCCAGCCCAGTTACCAGCACAGCCGTTACCAATCAATCCATTGCCAATCAAACCGTTACCAATGATGCCATCACCAATAATACCATTGCCAGCCCAGCCGTTACCAGCACATCCTGGAGCAATGAGTGGAGCGGCGATGGCTCCACGACCCAGACATGAACCGAAAGCTGCCTGTGAACAAGATATTATTGCATGAGTATTTATCTTCACCAACAAACAACTGTGATGACGATGGCAAATGCATATTCTATTGATCACGTATGTAATGTAATGTGTGTCAGACCCGTTCTATTTTGTAACAAGTTCGTTGATAGCAAAAGACTTAGAATAATTAGATTCTTAAAGCGTTTAGAAAAATGAAGTTGTTTTCAATTCACATGGGGAAATATCAAGTTTTGTTTTAAAATATACTCAACAAGCTTACGTCAAGTAAGCAAAAGTTACAAAAAAACTTTAATAGAATAAACAAGTAAACAGTTTCTCACCTGGATAAAGAGCGCCTGAGCGCAGAGGACGAGGATCACCTTGGCTGACATTGTAGTTCGTGTTGAAGTGAACTTGAGAATGAGTTTTCCAAGAATCGGTCGACTATTTATACTGAAACGTAGTCCTTATCTAGTTGTGTTGCAGCAATTGGTGGATTTGGAAATGAAATTTTCATACCTTTATCAATAGTTGCAATATGGGGAAATAGAAAAATGTTTGTATTTTGTAAGTGCCGTAACCTTGAAATATTTGATATGAAGGGCTTTATTTTATTAGAACATAGAAAAGACATCACGTTGTTATGATAAGAAGCTTTTGCACTATATAAACGTGGTCTAGAAGTAGGAACATCATTCAGTCTTCAGCTTCTCGTTGAACTCAAACAAACATCAAACATGTCTACCTTCGCTGTTCTGCTGCTCTGCATCCAAGCTTGCTTGGTCCAGGTGAGTGATTATTTTGTGTTTCTTCATAAATGTGATTCTTTGTATGTTTCTATAGTTTACTTGTTATTCTATCCATTACTCGTACACTCGTTACACATTATTCACACATACCATTTCGTTCCCACAGAATGTTTTCGGTTGCGGGTGCGGTGGCAGAGGTCAAGTGACCACCGTAGCTCCTATTGCTTCATGTGGTGGTGCCCTCGGTCTTGGTGCTTACGGTGGCGCTATCGGATCTGCTTATGGTGGCGCACTTGCTCCTGTTGCATACGGAGGTGCTATCGCTCCTGGAGCTGCTTACGGTGGCGTTGGTGAAGGCAACGTGGCGGTCATTGGTGAGCTACCTGTCGCCGGTACCACGGCTGTTGCTGGTCAGGTCCCCATCATGGGCGCTGTGAACTTCTGCGGCGCTGTGCCGGCTGCTGGTGCCGTTTCTATCTCCGGACAATGCGCGTGCGGCTGTGGCTCTCCTGTTTACTGCTAAATCTTCCTTTTTCGATTGCCTTAATGTAAATAAATGAACATGACTTGAGCAAATAATTCTATTTTTAATTTATACTATAAAAAAGGATTTATAAACAGAAATGTGGGTACAATTCATCGAACCTATTCAAACACAATACGCAACAAACAAACATACACAATTACGATACACGAAATATAAAGAAAAGAAATGTAGACAACAGTGTGCGAGAACAGAAAGAGAATAGCGTCTAAAATATGATTGTCTTAACCTTAATATAAGTACACATTTATGGAAAATAATATATTCCTGTTTAAATACATAACACTTTAAAAACAAAAAACTTAAACCCTCCTTAGAAATTTCGCCTGCATCGTGGGCGCGTTTGCAAACATTTAAACTCACATACACAAACAGGCAAACCCGGAACAACTATCGGTCAAACAAATATTTGTGCCGTGCGGGGGTCAAACACGCAACACGTAGCACAGCAGTCATTATGTAAACCTCAAAAACTGCAATATATAAACAAATATGTAAATCCTTCCTTACTAATATTATAAAAGTGAAAGTGAGTTTGTTTGTTTGTTACCTCTTCACGCTTTAATGGCTAAACCGATTGTGATGAATTTTGGTACATAGATAGTTGGGAACCAGGAGACGGACATAGGGTAATTTTTATTTAAAAAAGTGGGATGTGAGGGAGAAAGAGGGAAGAAAAGAGAAAACTTAGCGTTGCTATTACAAATCAATAAGGCGCAAGGAGAACTGTGTTACCCAACATTGAACGCGGGCGAAGCCGCGGGCGAAAGCTAGTAATAGTATAAATGTTCAGCCGTTTTGACGTAAAGAGTAACAAACATCCATACATCCCTCCATCCATCCTTACAAACATTCGCGTTTATAATATTATTAGGATTGAGAGAAAGGTAATACTCTTTTAATCTAATCTTAAAAATCGAAATGCTTTTCAAGTCTGTAATGCTAGGTGGAAGTGAGATCCACAATCTTACAGCATGGACGGAGAAGGAATAGGAAAAGTAACTAGTTTTATGTGGAAGGGATTAAGGGAGGGATCTACATGTTGCGTCGAGAGCGATGATAGCTAGGATGCTAACTTTGTCTGGAAAGAACAATTTCTTTACAGAAAAGATAGTTTTAGTCAATATTCGTGAAGTGATGTTAAAAAACTATCTCTACGAATACATCGCACATTTATTTAGTTCACTAGCATAAGCATTTTTACTTTATTGTTAAGTGACTATTTAATTTTATTATCGAGTACAATTTCGACCGTTTTATTGTAAACACCTTTTACAAATAATTTATGAAGAAATCAGCAAGAATGTTTTGTCTTCCATCAAAACTTCTTACATGTAATTAGCAAGCAAAAGCTCGTACACTATCTTTTGTTCATAAAACATTATTGTAAAATGTTATAAAAATTGTGTGATGTCCTAATACCTGGTACATGGTAGGAAAAGGCTTTTTAAACGCAATCGAATGATTATGTTAAAAACCCATATGACCAAGTTAAACAGTTCTGAAAACGTTAAACTAAACGTCCTTCACCGATCATTCTTAGTCCAGTCTATTTCTTTATGTAATCTGCTTAACCAGGGGATCAGGATGGCAAACAACTGTTTATCTTTTAAAAATAATGTTGTTTAATGATGATAAATGATAAATGAATGTTAAATGATGTTTATTTTGCAAGTAGGTTTTCACAAACACTTTTACACGTCTTTTTTTTAAAACTAGATGAGGACGATGTTCTCATAACAGATCGGCGTCATTATTTGCAAAGACTGAGAAGCAAGAGTATCGCCAGCTTTTGAGCCAGAAGACTCTCTTCTCTCCAAACATAATAAGCTTTACTTAAGCCCCTTTATTCAGAAATATATTATTATGTTACATTAATAACTCAAATATTGCTTGGGGCAATAAGCTAAATTTGGTCCAAATTTGATTTCAGACTTATACATAAATATCCGAGTACCGTCTTCTATTGGTCGATTATCAGAGTACTTTTGTAAGTAATGGCGTCAAGACAAAATTAATTTTGAGAAATAAAAATCATAAATAAGAGAAATGAAGGGTATTTGCAGACTCAAACAATTAAATAAATTGTAAATCATTTTTATTGAATAATTGAATCGTATCCTCAATTGGTAAAAGGTGCTCAGTAGACACCACATCCACAGCCGAAAGCGGCCGGAGCAATGGCAGCAGCGCCAAGTCCATAACCAGCGCCAAGACCATACCCAGCGCCAAGTCCATAGCCAGCGCCAAGTCCATATCCAGCATCGAGACCATAACCAGCGCCGTAGGCAGCAGCAGTAGGAGCGATGCTCTCAATAGCAGTGCGACCGTTACCGCAGCTGTAGCTGACGGCACCAGCACCAGTACTGGGCAGCACGCCTTCCAAAGCTACAGCACTCACGAACGGCAGCTCACCAGCCACGGACAGAGCACCCTCAAACACATTCTCAGAAGCTACGGAGAGGCCACTGGGAGCGATAGCAGACACGCTGGAGACAGGCAGCCCACCGCCACTGGTGGGAATGATCCCAATACCGGCCAAACCATTGCCGTACAAACCGTTACCAATGATACCATCACCAATGCCAGCCCAGTTACCAGCACAGCCGTTACCAATCAATCCATTGCCAATCAAACCGTTACCAATGATGCCATCACCAATAATACCATTGCCAGCCCAGCCGTTACCAGCACACCCTGGGGCAATGAGTGGAGCGGCGATGGCTCCACGACCAAGACATGAACCGAAAGCTGCCTGTTAACAATATAATAATGCATGAGTATTTATCTTCACCAACAAACTACTGTGATCACAGTAGTTTATTGATAACTTATGTAATGTAATGTGTGTCAGACACGTTCTTTGTTGTAAGAAGTTCATTGATAGCAAAAGACTTCGAATAATTTGATTCTTAAGCGTTTAGAAAAATAAAGTTGGTTTCAATTCACAAAATAAATTTGGGGAAATATCAAGTTTTGTTTTAAAATATACTCAACAAGCTTACGTCAAGTAAGCAAAAGTTACAAAAAAAAACTTTAATAGAATAAACAAGTAAACAGTTTCTCACCTGGATAAAGAGCGCTTGAGCGCAGAGGACGAGGATCACTTTGGCTGACATTGTAGTTCGTGTTGAAGTGAACTTGAGAATGAGTTTTCCAAGAATTGATCGACTATTTATACTGAAACGTAGTCCTTATCTAGTTGTGTTGCAGTAATTGGTGAATTTTGAAATGAACTTTTCATGCCTTTATCAATTGTTGCAATATGGGGAAATAGAAAAATGCTTATATTTCGTAAGTGCCGTAACCTTGAAATATTTGATATGAAGGGCATTGTTTTATTAGAACATAGACAAAACGTCACGTTGTTATGATAAGAAGCTTTTGCACTATATAAACGTGGTCTAGAAGTAGGAACATCATTCAGTCTTCAGCTTCTCGTTGAACTCAGAAAAACATCAAACATGTCTACCTTCGCTGTTCTGTTGCTCTGCATCCAAGCTTGCTTGGTCCAGGTGAGTGATTATTTTGTGTTTCTTCATCAATGTGATTCTTTGTATGTTTCTATAGTTTACCTGTTATTCTATCCATTACTCGTATACTCGTTACACATTATTCACACATACCATTTCGTTCTCACAGAATGTTTTCGGTTGCGGGTGCGGTGGCAGAGGTCAAGTGACCACCGTAGCTCCTATTGCTTCATGTGGTGGTGCCCTCGGTCTTGGTGCTTACGGTGGCGCTATCGGATCTGCTTATGGTGGCGCACTTGCTCCTGTTGCATACGGAGGTGCTATCGCTCCTGGAGCTGCTTACGGCGGCGCTGGTGAAGGCAATGTGGCGGTCATTGGTGAGCTGCCTGTCGCCGGTACCACGGCTGTTGCTGGTCAGGTCCCCATCATGGGTGCCGTGAACTTCTGCGGCGCTGTGCCGGCTGCTGGTGCCGTGTCTATCTCCGGACAATGTGCGTGCGGCTGCGGCTCTCCTGTTTACTGCTAAATTTTCCTTTATCGATTGCCTTAATGTAAATAAATGAACCTGAGTTGAGCAAATAATCCTATTGTTTGTTTTATCCTATAATAACACCTGTCAGCCTTAAGCGAGAATATAATTCGGTTTAGACTTTTGTTATTTTAGACAGTAACTTAATTAGAACTTTTTGTTTTGGTTTTATCGGTATACTACTCTGTCAAGAAAGTACCGGGAAAAGATCAATAATACACAAAATGTCTGTTATTCATCAAAATTTATTTTATCTCCTTCAAAGTATGCTCCTTTAGAAACGATACACTTGCGCCAACGAATAATCCATTCATCAAAACATTTTTTAAACGCTGCTTCCGGAATTGAGTTCAGTTCTCGCCGCGAAATCTCCTTAATGTCTTCTATCGATTGAAAACGGGTGCCACGAAGTGGTAATTTGAGTTTAGGAAAAAGAAAAAAGTTAGCAGGAGCCATATCTGGTGAATATGGTGGTTGATGGATGGTATTTGTTGAGTGTTTGGTCAAAAATTCGTTCACAATGATAGCCTTGTGCGAAGGCGCATTGTCGTGGTGCAAAATTCAAGAATTTTCTTTCCACAAATCTGGCCTTTTTCGTCGAATTTGCTGTCTTAAACGCCGCATAACGCTCAAATAATATTCTTTATTTACCGTTAGACCTTCCGGTAAGAATTCAGAGTGCACAACACCGCGATAGTCAAAGAAAACAGTCAACATGACTTTGACTTTTGATCGACTTTGGCGTGGTTTTTTCGGTTTCGGTTAAGTTGGAAGGCGCCACTCCGAAGCTTGTTGGCTAGTTTGCATGTCAAACTCGTAAACCCACGTCTCGTCACCAGTAACAATGCGTTTCATGAATGTTGGGTCCGAACTGACTCGTTCTAGCATTTCCTCAGCGACTTTCATGCGATTGAGTTTTTGGAGAAAATTCAGATCTTTTGGGACTAGCCGAGCAGCAACATGTTTCATACCCAAATGATTAGTTACAATGGTTCGGATCGACTCGCGAGATACAGAAAAAATTGCAATGGATATACTGGCCTCGCTCCATTCTAAGAAATGTTTCTCGTCATTCTGGAAAGGTACTAAAAAGCTCAATGTCTCTCCAAGCCTACCAGTTAGTGTGGAGGGTGAGAGTGACCACACTGGGATAGCTAATATATTTAAAGAGCAGTTTATTGTTAGCTCACCTCTTGAGTCTGTGGGAAGGGTGAGCGATGCTGAGTCTTATCAATCAGGAACACCCTTTAAATTTACGTGTACAGAAATAAAAGCAGTCATTAAATGTATGAAGTGGGGAAAGTCTCCTGGGCATGATGGACTCAGCATCGAGCATCTCCAAAATGCTGGTGTGCACTTGCCAAGAGTATTAACCATGTTTTTAAATCTCTGTGTGAACCATTCGTACCTTCCACAGGAGATGCTTGATACGTTAGTTGTACCTATTGTAAAAAATGGCACGGGAGACATAGCTGACAAAGGGAACAATAGGCCAATATCATTGGCAACTGTGATAGCCAAAGTGTTTGACAGTGTGCTTGACGCGCACCTAAGTAACTATACAAAACTACACGACACGCAGTTCGGTTTTCGTGCGGGGCTGTCTACAGAGAGTGCAATACTGGCGTTAAAGCACACTGTCAAATATTATACGGACAGGAAGACACCAGTGTATGCTTGTTTCCTGGACCTTTGCAAAGCGTTCGACCTGGTTTCATATACGGTTTTATGGGAGAAGCTTCGGAGGGCGGGAGTTCCGGCGGCATTGGTGTCAATATTATCTATCTGGTATGAAAAACAGAGGAACTTTGTTAAATGGTCCAATGCATTATCAGACCCGTATAAATTGAAATGTGGTGTGAGACAGGGGGGTCTCACTTCCCCGAGAATATTTAATATTTATGTTAACAACTTGCTTGTTGAGCTCAGCAGCACACATGTCGGTTGCCATGTAGACGGAGTTAGTTTAAATAATTTAAGTTATGCAGACGATATGGTGCTGCTGAGCCCTTCAATTGGGGGAATCAGAAAGTTACTCACTATGTGTGAAAGATACGCTGAGCAGCGTGGGCTAAAATATAATCCCACGAAAAATGAGATATTGGTTTTTAAGGGAAGAAATAAAAGTCCCTCAAATGTCCCGCCTGTAGAACTGAACGGTTTACCTTTGAACAGGGTGTCACGATTTAAATATTTGGGCCATATTGTTACGGAGGATCTGAAAGATGACTTAGATATGGAAAGAGAGCGCAGGGCGCTGGCAGTGAGGTGAAACATGCTGGCACGCAGGTTTGCTGGTTGTTCAGTTCCGGTTAAAATAACACTTTTTAAGGCGTTTTGTCAAATATTTTACACCAGCAGTCTGTGGGCTAATCATACCCAAAAAGCAAACAGCGCACTGCGCATTCAATACAATAATGCCTTCAGGGTGCTGTTGGGGCTTCCACCTTACTGTAGTGCGTCAGGGATGTTCGCGGATGCGCACACTAACGATTATTTCGCGATCATGCGCAAAAAAGTGGCATCAGTGATACGCAGATTGAGGGGAAGCAGCAATAGCATTCTGAAGGTGTTTGCCGAAAGGATGGAAGGGCCTACAATGGATAGATTTATCAAGCTGCATGTCAGACTTGGGACTTGATAAATCTTCCTCTAAACTTGGCTAAATATTTTTTAATGTGTATTTGTGTTTTTGTTTCATTGTTGTACTTATGTGTTACATACTAACATAGTTTTTAAGTTTGTACTGATTACTAACAAGCTATGGACCGTTGACGCCTGAAAATAAACGATTTTTATTTATTTATTTATTAACTTGGCCCCCTGTGGTAACCCATCCATTTCCAAAACTTTGTGAGGGTTGCTTAACCTGGCTCGTGTGGTAACTTATCCATTTCCAAACCTTGGCAAGGGTTGCTTAAATAAAAAAAAAACATTATTTCAATTAGACCATTACAGGCACCTTTGAATGTCAAGAAACAAAATCAATCTACACACCCGATCACAAGGCATAATAACTTGTGAAATTACTGTAGTTGCCCATTCCAAAGTGTTGATCTCTATGGAGAAGAATGGGCAAGAAACTCCATGGACACTCTTTTATATGTACTATAATATTATTACAAAATCGTATTTACATCATTCATGTTGAGATTATACAAATATGTGAGAACGATGTAGAAAAACGTGCACGGTAAGAGCGTCCAGAGTAAATAAAAAGCAAAATTTAATTTAAAATCTAAAAATTTACCTTGGTAGCTAAAAAAACTGCCAGTCCCAACTGACAGTGCTCGTTCACGAACATGATGTATGGATCAGCCCCATTAGGCTCAACCATTTTGAAAGGAACTAAATGTCCCGACACACCCGCCACCATCAGCGAGACATTTAAGTGAGCATGACACTATCAACCACCAGGGCTTCGTCAGGTCAATGATAATACGTAGCCTATATGTGAGTACATATGGGTTTCATAATTATACAATACTAGAGAGTTAATTCTATAGATTGCAAAGATAGTCTTACAATCTTCTGCAGCTTCCACAATAAGCTCAGATGCTAATTAGTGAATTAACTCGTATGGTTGTGGAACAGGACTCACTAAATTTATGGCATTTTAATTTAATAATAATTCGTATGTAAAGCAATTTATTAGTTTATTGTAATTTTTTTGTAGTTTTCTGAAATTATTCTATTTAATTGAAATTGGAATGTTTGTTTTTTTTTTGTATGATGTTACCTAAAATGATTCGTTTTCTTACTTGAAATAAATAAATAAAATAAAACCAAAATTCTATACATGTGGGGACCAGCATTCAACATCATTACGAGTTTTAAACTATTAAGCTCCTGATTTAAAAAAAAT
Source organism: Ochropleura leucogaster (assembly GCA_958449745.1). Classification (NCBI taxonomy): domain Eukaryota; kingdom Metazoa; phylum Arthropoda; class Insecta; order Lepidoptera; family Noctuidae; genus Ochropleura; species Ochropleura leucogaster. The sequence goes on from OY288227.1 coordinate 3,097,333, forward strand.
ACAAGTCACAAAAGAAACAAAGGAATAAACACTTAATAAATTTCAAATTACTTTATTGAATCGTTTGATCGGATCAACAATTGGTGAAATCTGTTCAGTAGACACCGCATCCACAGCCTCGGCCTCCATAACCGAGTCCAAGAGAAGCAGGAGCGATGGCAGCAGCGCCAAGTCCATAGCCTGCGCCAAGTCCATAGCCAGCTCCGAGACCATAGCCAGCGTTAAGTCCATATCCAGCATCGAGACCATAACCAGCGCCGTAGGCAGCAGCAGAAGGAGCGATACTCTCAATAGCAGTAATTCCGTTACCACAGCTGTAGCTGACGGCGCCAGCACCAGCACTGGGCAACACGCCCTCCAAAGCCACAGCACTCACGAACGGCAGCTCACCAGCCACGGACAGAGCACCCTCATACACATTCTCGGAAGCCACGGAGAGTCCACTGGGAGCGATAGCAGACACGCTGGAGACAGGCAGTCCACCGCCACTGGTGGGAATGATCTCAATACCAGCCAAACCATTGCCGTACAAACCGTTACCAATGATACCATCACCGATAATACCATTGCCAGCCCAGTTACCAACACAGCCGTTACCGATCAGACCGTTACCAATCAATCCATTCCCGATTAAACCATTACCAGCCCAGCCGTTACCAGCACATCCTGGGGCAATGAGTGGAGCGGCGATGGCTCCACGACCAAGACATGAACCGAAAGCTGCCTGTAAACAAGAAATCATTGTGTATTAGTATTTATCTTTAGCAACAGACAACTTTGATGACGATGACACATTATTGTTTCGTTGATCACGTAGGTAACGTAATGTGTGTCAGACGCATTTTATGTAAAAACAAGTTCATTGATAAGAAAGAATGGAGTCATTTATGCTTTCGCGCATTTATTTGTCGCTTTAGCGCTTAGAAATGAAGTTGGTTTCACGAAATAATTTTTCAGCTTTAAACGGACATAACGGACATTCATCTTCGGGTAAATCCCAAATTTTATACTGAATATACGAGTACTTTCGTGAAGTAAGCAAAAGTAACAAAAACTTATGAACAGTAAACAAATAAACAGTTTCTCACCTGGATGAAGAGCGCCTGAGCGCAGAGGACGAGGATCACCTTGGCTGACATTGTAGTTCGTGATGAAGAGAACTTGAGAATGAGTTTTCCAAGAACCGGTCGACTATTTATACTAAAACGTAGTCCTTATCTAGAACAGTTGTGTTGCAGCAATTGGTGGATTTTGAAATGAAGTTTTCATATCTTTATCAATAGTTGCAATATGGGGAAATAGAAAAATGCTTGTATTTCGTAAGTGCTGTAACCTTGAAATATTTGATATGAAGGGCATTGTTTTATTAGAACATAGACAAGACATCACGTTGTTATGATAAGAAGCTTTGGCACCATATAAACGTGGTCTAGAAGTAGGAACATCATTCAGTCTTCAGCTTCTCGTTGAACTCAAACAAACATCAAACATGTCTACCTTCGCTGTTCTGTTGCTCTGCATCCAAGCTTGCTTGGTCCAGGTGAGTGATTATTTTGTGTTTCTTCATCAATGTTATTATTTGTATGTTCCTATAATTTATCTGTTATTCTGCCATGTTGACATTCTCATACCAGTCACACACTATTCACACATACTATTTCGTTCCCACAGAACGTTTTCGGTTGCGGGTGCAGTGGCAGAGGTCAAGTGACCACCGTAGCTCCTATTGCTTCATGTGGTGGTGCCCTCGGTCTTGGTGCTTACGGTGGCGCCATCGGATCTGCTTATGGTGGCGCACTTGCTCCTGTTGCATACGGAGGTGCTATCGCTCCTGGAGCTGCTTACGGCGGTGCTGGTGAAGGCAACGTGGCGGTCATTGGTGAGCTGCCTGTCGCCGGTACCACGACTGTTGCTGGTCAGGTCCCCATCCTGGGTGCCGTGAACTTCTGCGGCGCTGTGCCGGCTGCTGGTGCCGTGTCCATCTCTGGACAGTGCGCGTGCGGCTGTGGCTCTCCTGTTTACTAAATCTTCTGATTTCCAAAGGCCTAAGTGTTAATAAATAACATGAATTGAGCAAATTATACTTTGTTAGTTTTAGTTTATAATTATACTACTAAAGCATTAACACTTTCCCCGCACCATCATTATCAAAGAATTTTTAGCGGGTGCTTTGAAGGACTAAAAGATCTCGAAACTACCCTTTTATGCTTTTAAGACCTAATTAGTCTCCTAAAGATACAGTTTCAAAAATAATTTATATCTTCCAAAAAAACAAAGACATAAATTTTGATTTATAGTTGAAATTATAGTCTATTGCTTTATATTTTGCCATTGACATTTAAATAAACTGCAAATAAAAAAAAATTATCGATCGTTTCTCGTACCGCATCTGAAGATAGTTCAACATGATTGTGTAGTAGGTAAGTAGCGATGGGAATTAAATAATATTGAGATATTTTTTTTTATAACACAAAACTTTTGACAACTGAGGTTGTCGATTGTAAAAGTTTTGTTTTACAATACGGCCAACGAGAAGCGATACGAAGGTCATTAACCTAAAGAACAATTGTGGCGTTGACAATCTAATATTTAGCTCTTTCCAACTTGTGCCTTTGTCGTAATGTCTCGTTCTCCCGGCAAAATCATGACAACGTTAAGACGGGTTCGCCAACATTCGGGCGGCCATTTTAGATGGGGTTTTAGCATGGGTTTTGTTTACATTTGGTATCGCTTCTCGTTGGCCGTACTGTATGTTAAATAATTATGGTCAATTATGGTAAAGTCTTTTTAAATAATACATGTTCAGCATATTGATTGCTTGCACTGTGCGCAAATAGTGACAATTCTTTTAGTTTTTTTAGAAGCCTGTTGAATGTGCGTCGTAATTTTTCCTAACAACCCACATACCGTTTCTTTTAGGCGTCGTGTTGGAATACATGATCATTTCATGTTCCTTCGAGGAATCTATACTAATATTATATAGCTGAAGAGTTTGTTTGTTTGTTTGAACGCGCTAATCTCAGGAAGTACTGGTTCGAATTGAAAAATTCTTTTAGTGTTGGATAGTCCATTTCTTGAGGAAGGCTATAGGCTATATAACATCATGCTACGACGAACAGGTGCTGAGCAGCGTGGGTGAAACCGCGAGGAACAGCTAGTTCTGTTATAATTTTTTTTACAAAAATAAACAGCATGCAACCATGTCAGTGAAGTATATGCGGTGAAATCTAATTTTATTAGATTTTCTATTAGTGAAAAAAATTCGAGTGTTTTGTATATTTTAGTTCTTAGGCTGGTGTTGCTTTAAAAATATGTAGCGGTTTTAAATTAATGACCTTTTTGAAATGGTGAGTACAAAAGTAATAACTAAACACTTACTCGATATTTAAAATTCAAAATTGAAAGTTTTTGGAACTAAGTTCCTTATCGCGCGTTGTGAAAGGGGGCTAGAGGGAAAAAATTCTTACGAAAAGTTGTCACGACACTTTTTGCTATAGTAAGCTATTGTAAGCTGTGAGGCGTCGCATGTTTCTCTGTCTGTCTGTCTGTCTCTCTCTCTCTTATAGAAAGCAAGCCAGATATTTTTATTTCTATTTCGCATTGAACAGTGTGGTGTCGCGACGAGAACTTCGTTCCATCCGGGTGTCCCTTGACACCTCTAATATTTTTTTTCAACTGTTGTTTGGGTATAGTGTAGAAAAACAGACAATCAAACTTAATTATTTTCTATAGATTTTATTTCTAATTTAAATACCTATTCAGAATGTGTTAAGTGTTTGCTTCCCCATGCTGTGTATGTGTTTCAAAAAATGACGTTAAGGACATGGCTGGATAAAAGCGAAAGTGAGTTTGTTTGCTACCTCTTCACGCTTTAATGGCTAAACCAATTTGATGAATTTTGGTACAGAGATAGTTGGGAAGGAGACGAACATAGGCTACATAGAATATAGGTTTTTTTTTTTTAAAGTGGGGTTTGAGTGAGAACGAGGGAAGAAAAGGGTAAACTTAGTGTTGCTATAACGAATCAATAAGGCGCAAGCGCAAAAACTGCAAGTAGCAGGTACTGTGTAAAAGCTAGTAAAAATAATTCGCATTAGTCACATTTCTCTAAAATGGCGAGAGAAAATGCAAAAAAAAATATGTTCGTTCATTGATTGTGTAGTTTTATATTCTGAAATTGCATTGATTGAAATGTCATTGTCGTCTTGCGTTGATTTTATCAATAAATCACTAGTTGCAGCAAAAAGTCGGTCAAGTTTATGTATTGTTATGCCGTGTATGCATATTCATCGACAAAGTTTACATAAATCTATCAAAACAGCACATTTTTAACGCTAACTTGAGCTTGATAGCCAAAACTGTTATTGTGAAAAAAAAAATGAGCGAAGTAACCAAATTCTGACTGAGCTACAAGTCACAAACCGTATGTTACACATAAAATCTGATTAACATCGCCAACTTCTCAAAGAGCAGTTTTTTTTTAAACATTTCAAAGTTTTCAAGTAAAATACTTAAAATCTACAAGTCACAAATAATACTTGCGGGGATGAAAGTATTTGATATTTAATTAAAAACAACGAATTAAATTGCAAACGACTTTATTGAATTATTAAATTCTATAATAGATTGGTATAAAGTGCTCAGTAGACACCACATCCACAGCCGTGGCCTCCATAGCCGATTCCAAAAGCGGCAGGAGCGATGGCAGCAGCGCCAAGTCCACAGCCAGCGCCAAGTCCATAACCAGCGCCAAGACCATAGCCAGCGCCAAGTCCATATCCAGCATCGAGACCATAACCAGCGCCGTAGGCAGCAGCAGAAGGAGCGATGCTCTCAATAGCAGTGCGACCGTTACCGCAGCTGTAGCTGACGGCGCCAGCACCAGCACTGGGCAACACGCCCTCCAAAGCCACAGCACTCACGAACGGCAGCTCACCAGCCACGGACAGAGCACCCTCATACACATTCTCGGAAGCCACGGAGAGGCCACTGGGAGCGATAGCAGACACGCTGGAGACAGGCAGTCCACCGCCACTGGTGGGAATGATCCCAATACCGGCCAAACCACTGCCGTACAAACCGTTACCAATGATTCCATCACCAATGCCAGCCCAGTTACCAGCACAGCCGTTACCAATCAATCCATTGCCAATCAAACCGTTACCAATGATGCCATCACCAATAATACCATTGCCAGCCCAGCCGTTACCAGCACATCCTGGGGCAATGAGTGGAGCGGCGATGGCTCCACGACCAAGACATGAACCGAAAGCTGCCTGTGAACAAGAAATTATTGTGAATTAGTTTAACAACAAACAACCTAGATGACGATGACACATTATTGTTTAATTGATCACGCAGGTAATGTCATGTGTGTCAGACGCAATTTATGTAATAACAAGTCAATTTATAGTAAAGAATTGATTCATAAAGTGTTTAGAAATGAAGTTGGTTTCACGAAATAATTTTCGTAGCCGAAAACTGAAAACTGAAAATGACTGACCTGCTAAGGTAGCATAAACGGGCACACTATGCATCTTCAGGAAAATCGTAAGTTTTATTTATACTGAATAGACTTGCGTGAAGTAAGCAAAAGTAACAAAAACTTACGAACAATAAACAAGTAAACAGTTTCTCACCTGGACGAAGAGCGCCTGAGCGCAGAGGACGAGGATCACCTTGGCTGACATTGTAGTTCGTGTTGAAGTGAACTTGAGAATGAGTTTTCCAAGAATTGATCGACTATTTATACTGAAACGTAGTCCTTATCTTGTTGTGTTGCAGCAATTGGTGGATTTTGAAATGATCATTTCGTACCTTTATCAATAGTTGCAATATGGGGAAATAGAAAAATGCTTGTATTTCGTAAGTGCTGTAACCTTGAAATATTTGATATGAAGGGCATTGTTTTATAAGAACATAGAAAAGACATCACGTTGTTATGATAAGAAGCTTTTGCACTATATAAACTTGGTCTAGAAGTAGGAACATCATTCTGTCTTCAGCTTCTCGTTGAACTCAAACAAACATCAAACATGTCTACCTTCGCTGTTCTGTTGCTCTGCATCCAAGCTTGCTTGGTCCAGGTTAGTAATTATTTTGTGTTTCTTCTTCAATGTGATTTTGTTTGTTTTTATAGTTTACTAGCTTTTGCCCGCGGCTTCGCTCGCGTTAAATTCGGTAGCGCCTTATTGATTTGTAACAGCAACGCTAAGTTTTCCCGTTTCTGCCCTCATATTCCACTCTTTTTTAGAAAAAAAATTGCCGTCTCCTTTTTCCCAATTATCTCTGTACCAAAATTCATCAAAATCGGTTTAGCCATTAAAGCGTGAAGAGGTAACAAACAAACAAACTCACTTTCGCTTTTATAATATTAGTAAGGAAAGGATGTGTAAGAATTAAATCCTGCTGACATTCTTATACCAGTCACGCATTACTCACACACATCATTTCGTTCTACAGAATGTTTTCGGTTGCGGGTGCGGTGGCAGAGGTCAAGTGACCACCGTAGCTCCTATTGCTTCATGTGGTGGTGCCCTCGGTCTTGGTGCTTACGGTGGCGCCATCGGATCTGCTTATGGTGGCGCACTTGCTCCTGTTGCATACGGAGGTGCTATCGCTCCTGGAGCTGCTTACGGCGGTGTTGGTGAAGGCAACGTGGCGGTCATTGGTGAGCTGCCTGTCGCCGGTACCACGGCTGTTGCTGGTCAGGTCCCCATCATGGGCGCTGTGAACTTCTGCGGCGCTGTGCCGGCTGCTGGTGCCGTGTCTATCTCCGGACAGTGCGCGTGCGGCTGTGGCTCTCCTGTTTACTGCTAAATCTTCCTTTGCCGATTGCCTTAATGTAAATAAATGAACATGACTTGAGCAAATAATCCTTGTTTTTGTTTTATACTATAAATAATAATTTATTAACAGAAATGTGGGTACAATTCATCGATTCTATTCAAAAACAATATACACAATTACCAAACACGAAATATAAAGAAAAGAAACGTAAACAACAGAGTGCGAGAAAAGAAAGAGCGTCTAAAATATGAATATCTTAACCTTAATATAAGTACACATATCAGGAAAATAATATATGCCTGTATTAAAACATAACACTTCAAAAAAAAAACTTTACCCCACCTTAGGAATTTCGCCTGCAAACATTGCAGGGCGCATTTGCAAACATTTAAATTCACATACACAAACAGGCAAACCAGAAACAACTATCTGTAGGTCATAGTTAATAGTATATATTTACCATTAATAACATACAAAATATTCATAGTTAAATCATAGGCTTCATTGAGAAAATTCTTCACATTTTGAGTCGTAATAATTTTAGACTTCTTTGCGCAGTGTCCTCTTGATTTTCTTTAAAAAAAAAAAAAAACAAATTTCGTGAATCTAATTATTTCAATGCTGTGTTAGATGCCTATTGTAGTTTTCAGTTTTGAGTACATATGCACCAAAGTGTATTCGGATTCTTTGTCTTGGATAAATAATTAAAATAGACAAGAAGTTTTGATCCTGAAATTAAAAGGCCCTTCACACTTACCACGTTGAAAATTTTTCAAAGGTTTCTAAATAATTTTCCTTGAATTTTGTTGGAAGCAAATTATTTATAATTTTGGCAGCATTTACAATTATGGAATCCGACAATTCACTGTCACTGACGCTTTGATTTAACATCGTAACATATTTTTAGAACATTAATTAAATTTATATTAAAAATAATTAAATAAAAAACGTTTGTGTATTTGAAGAGAACAAAAACGCGGCTTTTTAGCCGAATATTTTTTAGAGCAAAGGCATTAAGCTCATACGGCCTCGTCGGTTTTCGTAATTTTAATTAATAATCATAATTTCAAAATAAATGCGTGGTTTTCCTTTCTCAAAAAAATGTATAATTCTTTATATTTGACGGGCCTGTTGGTCTAGTGGTTAGTGGCCCTAACTGCTGAACCGGAGGTCGTGGGTTCGATTCCCACCCAGGCCAAAACTTTGTGTGATGAGCATGATTGTTTGTTCTGAATTACGAAGGCTGCGGCCGAGGAACTTAAAAAAAACCAATTCAGATTTTAATACTGATTTAATTTAAGTATAAAAATTACATTAAAAGAATTATATCTAGCTAAAACCTATGTCTTCATTCGAAGCTGGAATAGAAGTGACCGACCTCATGGGGCGGCGGCGCGATGGTGCAACCGTTTTAGTCCATTCAGCACCTTTTGCCTCGTGTTGCTAACTGTGCATTTTACTTGATTGTTGCGTTTAATCGAGGTCGTCCTTAGTCAGCGCTTTAGGTGTACTACGCTTGCGTAACACCTCCGCCTGTAGTTCAGCAACTATTTTAAAACGCTAAGTGAAAATGTTGCTGGTAAGCGTTGCGGCTGCGTTTCAGGAACTGCATATTCGTGGCTTCCTGGTCCTCTGGGCACAGCGTTGTCTTGACTCAGTTTCTTGGGAGCATGTCTTCCGGAGAAATATCTTCTGGTTATCATCGCAATCGTGAGTATGGCTGCGATGCCCAGTATAACATAAAACGGTATAGTAGTGTGGTATAGCGTTTCAGTTGTCTCGAGCGATGACATCGGTGTCTGAAGAGTTATTCTGTCCTGCAGAGTGTGTAGTCTGTCCAAGTTAATAGATGTTAAATTTGCTTGTAGTGGGCTTATCTCCAGTGTTTCAGTATTGTAAGGGATGTTCAATACTTTTACAGGTTGGCCTTTTATTTCGTCTTTAGTGTTCATTAGGGTAATTTCGTTTGTGTGTAACGAACAGTGCAGTGGGATGGTGGCGAGATAGCTTCCTTTCAGCGTGTCGTAGTCGTCGCTTCCGCATTTCATCTGGACTCTGGTTGGTTGAGGGAATGATATCACGTAGTGTCTACTGTCTAGTTCTTCAACAGCTGGCTTTGATAGATGTATGGTCGTCAGCTTGCATGATTTTTCTAGTGTCTTGCTTACGATGAAGGTTTGCACGCAGTCAGCTCGGGTCTGGATGTAGTGGTTTGTCCCTTGTTCGCAGAGGTACCGATTGTTATTTAACTTCGGGCATTCTGCCTCCATGTACATGAACGTTTTCCCATTAGTTGCTATGAAAGGATGGGGAGGTATGAGGACTTGGTTATTCTTATTCGGGACTATGGAGAGCTTGTAAAGTGTATACGTATCTTCTGAAACTATAGGAAATCTAAATACTATAACGATTCTCCTATCATCGTAATAGTATCCGGCTTTAATGATATCATAATACATTCGTAATTCTAACTCTATTACATGATTTCTACCGTAAATCTCCCTAAGTCTAGTTACTATACTATCTAAAATGTCTATTCCTAACATGCTATGATGGGTAGTCATAACACGGGTAAACGCTAAGATATTCTCTATTCTATATAGTTCAGACAATACGTCCTCTATGTTTTCTTTGACGATAATTAACAGCTGGTTGAACTTTGCGACTTGGGTCAGGTTTCGCGCGCCATTTGATACTTGTTGTGTGAATATACTTAGTGTGGTGTTGATCTTATTCTGGTTTTCGACAATCGTTTTTAAGATGTTGGTATGGGATTGCATCCACTCTTTACTTATGCTGATATGCTCGTTAAATTCATCTATGGTCTTTTTTTGGTTATTATTCAGTGTCTCTATGGCATTATTAAATCGAACAGCATCCAAGTAATCGAGGTTACCTGTAATACTTTTTATAACAGACCCTAGGCCGTCTATAAGACCTCTTTTTGACCGTCTAGATTCTAGGGTGTGTAATTGATTAGTAACTTTATTTAACCTGTCCGAAAGATAGTCTATTTGGTACTCGTAGAGAGAATAAGTGTTATTTGAGAGGTGTAACTTAATGTACTGGAATTGTGCCTGAAGGGTCGAGAGGGTATTTTCGATGTCGTCTAGATTAACATATTGAAGGAAAGTATGGTAATGGGTCACGAGTCTAAGCGGTCCAAGTTTAAATGGTAGTAATCCGGTTCCAGAGTCTAAGGTTTCAAGTTTTATCTCCTGGCTCCGTATTGCGTATATTGTTAGCATCAGCGCCATCCTGCAACAATTTAGCAGTCTTAGGTACACGTTTAAGTCGTGATTTTGCGATGGGGCCGCGTTTCTTTGAGGTGTAGATGTGGATAGGTAGATCTGCTAAGACTACGTCCTGTGTGTATCTAGGGGCTAACTTTTGTCGCGGGGCTGCTGGGTTTTTTATGAAAACTTGTTGCTTGGGTTGATATTCTTCCTCTTGCTCGCGAGTCCTATTTCTGCTTTCGATTAAAGAGGTGCGATTACTAAGAGAAGTTTCATTTATGATTTGATATACTGTTTTCATTTGGTCTCTATGATTTAATATGTATTGTTGCAATAGGTGGCTACTTAAATCAATGTCCCACGGGTCTCGGCTATCGAAGTGGCCTGTTATCACGTCAAAGGGCCTGCACTTAGTAAAGCTGTGGATTGAGCTATTATATCCGAGTAAAGCGTATGGTATTAGATTATTTGCGGGTTCTTTTTTATGCTGTAAGCGCAAGATTCTAATGTGTTCGAGTAACGTGGAGTGGAACCTTTCTATGTTGCCATTATCGTTCGGGCTGTGAGCTAACGTTTTATGGTGATTTATTTTGTGGAGCCTAGTGAATTCGGCAAAGAGTTGGTTTGAGTATTCGGTACCGTTATCCGTTATTATGGTTGCGGGGAAACCATGGTGAGTGCAAAACTGTAACAAGCCCTGTAAGATACTAATTGCGGTACCGTCTTTCATGAGGTATGCTTGTCCGTATTTCGAGAATACGTCAATGAATGTCAGATACTTCTCGTTTTCAGCTGTGAAAAGGTCCATATGAATTATTTCAAACGGCTTAGTAGCCGGTGGGACTATATTGAACTTTTGTTTGATGGGGTTGCGGTCATATTTGGCTTGACCACAAATCGTACATTCATTGATATACTTTGTGATCTGGTCTCTCATCTTCGGCCAGTAGTATTTACGCGAGAGGGCTAGATGGCATTCGGTTATGCCACGATGGTTAGTCTTGCCGTCATGATAGTGCCTAATAATTTCTTGCTGTCTGAGGAACTCTTTAACATTTTCTAGTTCAAATTTACATAGCACGAGGTTCATTGCCGAGCTTCTAAAGTTGTCTTGTATTATGGGAATAATGTCGTACATACCTAAGGGGGGATTAATAAGAATACCGGTTCTTACTTTCGGATTTACGTACTCTTTTATGGCGGCTATGACGTCGTCTATTAAGTTAGTCTGTGAGACCTGTATGCAGGTGCGAGTATGAGTGTCGAATGGTTTGGTCGCGCTCGGTCTTTTCTTTATGTCTCCTACTATAGTCATGATTAATTGTCGGTTGAATTTATTTATAGGTTCGTCAGTAATGGGTACTTCGAGTATGGGATTTTCGTTACTTGTATGAGCTGTTTCAGTACTAGAGTTTGCTATGGACGGGGGTTTTTCAGATGGATTTGCTACTATTGAGCTTATCTCGTCATTATGTATTTCCACTCGCGAGAGGGCGTCAGCGTTGGTATTGTTTTTGCTCTTTTTATAGACTACTGTAAAGTCGTATTCGCTGAGTTTCAGTCTCCATCTAGTAAGACGCGAGTTGGGTTCTTTCAGGCTCATAATCCACTGCAGTGGCTTATGATCCGTGACTATCTTGAACTTGCGTCCAAAGAGGTAGGGCCGAAAGTATTTGGTGGCCCACACAATAGCGAGAAGCTCTTTCTCAATAGTGCTGTAATTTATCTCGCTTTCATTTAGTGTACGGGATGCGTATGAAATAGGTCTGTCTGACCCTATTGGTCCTTGTGATAGTATGGCTCCTATGGCAAAGTTAGAGGCGTCGGTCGTCAGTACGAATTCCTTGGTAAAGTCAGGGTACTGTAAGATCGGGTCGTTGGTCAAAAGGTTTTTACATCGTTCGTAGCAGTCAACATAGTCTTTAGTAAGTGTAACGGTCCTGCCTTTTTTTAAACACTGAGTAAAGGGTTTTGTAATTCTCGCGAAATCGGGGATGAATTTCCTGTAATATCCTATGAGTCCTAGGAATTGCTTTATCTGTTTTGCTGTTTTAGGGATAGGGTATTTCTGTATGGCTGCAATTTTGTCTGGGTTTGGTTTGATTCCTTCATTACTAATTATGTGGCCGAGAAAGGCGGTCTCTAGCTTCAAAAATTCAGACTTATCCATCTGAATTTTGAAGTTGGATTCGCGGAGTCGTTGGAAAACCTTTTCCAGGTTATTTAAGTGCTCCTGGAGCGAGGTACTATATACGATAATATCATCCATGTAGACGAGGCAGGTAACGTTTTGTAGGCCTCTCAGCACATTATCCATAACCCGTTGGAACGTTGACGGAGAGTTCTTTAAACCCATGGGCATCCTTAAAAATTCAAAATGCCCATGTTCGACATTGAATGCTGTCTTGTGGATGTCGTCAGGGTCTGTCTCGACCTGATAGACCCCACTGGCAAGGTCAAGGGTACTGAAGTACTGGCATTTCCCTAATTTATCAAGAACGTCTGTTATGTTTGGTATGGGGTATTTATCGTCTATGGTTTTCTCGTTAAGTTTTCGGAAGTCTACTACGAGCCTCCATTTTTGTTTCCCAGAAGCGTCTGCTTTCTTGGGGACAACCCAAATAGGAGAGCTCCATGCAGAGTCAGAGGGTCTAATTATGTTTTGCTCCAGCATTTTTGAGATCTGTTCCCTAACCTCTTGACGATGAACAAAAGGGTATCTGTAAGTCTTGGTGTAGATAGGCGTGTCATCTACGGTTCGTATACGGTGCTTTATTTTATTAGTGAAAGATAAGGGTTCGCCTTCTATGTAAAAGACATCTGCATACTTCGAGCATATGTTAACTAAATTAATTTTTTCCTCTTCGTTAAGATGGTCTGTCCGCAATTTCGATATTACTTTATTACTTCTAGATGTGTCAGGTGCCTGTTCTAACTGTTCTAAGTTCGTCCCTTCAATGTTATTTATAGTTACGGCTTCTACTGGGTGATCTAGAGAAAGAATTGTATCGTTGTTCGATGAGTTTTCTATTTCGATGATACCGCGATTATTACTAACAGTTGTAATACATTCACTTACGGTGCAATTACACAGGTATTGCTGTGGAATATGTGCGTCACCGTCCGGTGCATTAATAGGTAATCTGAGAAGTTTAGTAGTGTTGGCTGGTATAACAGCCTCGTAAAGGTTAACATTCCGGGAATTAAACATTAAAATAGGGTTACTAGCGGTAGCCGTAATCAATAAGTTGTCCTTTAAGTCAATCTTTGTATTCCATCTAGTCAGTAAGTCCAGTCCGATAAGTCCATCAAAAAATGTATGAAAGTCATATATGAATAATTTAATTTCAGTAGGGTCATTAAGTTCCGTAAAAGCGGGTACAGTTATTGAATAGTCATTCCTAGTAGTGGCGTGGACATTAGTTACTTCGAAGGGGTCGTAGTTAAGAGGGTATTCCGAATAATACCTCTGTACAGCTGAAGGACTAATGAATGACTGATTAGCCCCGGTATCTATGAGTAGGTTTAGTGGGGGGTCCGATATTTTTATATAGGGCAGTTGTCGTTGCGTTTGCAAGTTAACTTCTATTTTGAGGGTTTTAATGGGGGTCTCGCCTGAAAATCCTGGTTTGCGTTGCTAGTAGAGGGTTGAGGGTCCTCATGTTTTGTAGGAGGTTCAGTCGGTCCCTGCTCAGGTGTAGCTGGTCCGACGTCCTGTACGTAATAGTAGTTACCATCGTCGTAGCCGGTATAGTCAACGTGGTCATAGTCATAAGAGTAGGGTTCCTCTACTAGGTAGTAATCGTAGCTATATTCGTTACAGTCATTGAAATTCATCTCGCGGGTTTTAAAGTAATTTGATGGGGGCGGGTTACCAAACTTGCCCCAGTCATGATTTCTATTTGGCACGGGCTTTGCGACGAAATGGCTGACTCCACTCATAGGCTGAGGTCCTGGAGGTAGGGCACGTGGTTGAACCCTGAATACGTTACTATGAGCGTTATAATTAGGCGGCGCAGCGCGGAACATTTGCTGTGTACGTGTAAGATTATTAGGTGCGTTGGGTGCACGTGGCGCGCCATGTGGTTGGAACATAGGCGGTCTCCAACTGCTTTGCGGAGCTGGTGGCCGTTGCCACGTTGGAACGGGGTGGTGGCTAAATGGTCTCGCCATCGGTACGGATGAAGGATGTGCTAGAAATTTGGGCATGGGAGCGGTTGGAAGTGGCCTTTTTACATTCGGGCTATCGTTACGATGTTGCAAGTACATCACATTTAATTCTTCCTGAACAAATTCTAGCGCCTTTTCCACGCTTTCGGGACGCATACAACGTATTCGGGAACCTAGCGGTTCTCTTAGGCCACGTACAAACGCTTGCATTGTTAGTTTTTTATATAATGTGCGCTTTGCCTCTATAGTGGTACTCACTGTTTCGTGCAACGATATAAATGTCATGATAGTACTGAATAACGATTGACAGTGGTCATAGTACTCCTGCGGGGTACTATTACCTTGAGCTGATACTAGGAGGTCATTATAGAGAGCCGTTTCGTCCCTCTGGTCAGCAAAGCTATTATATATTACATCTGGGATGCCATTCGAATTAATTTTAGTAGCTGCGGTGCCTGTTATCTTATTTAATATTCCATTTAAAAGGCATAGGTTACCTAGCTCACTACCAGGTGAATTACTCAAAAAAGCACTCACTATCTGGTCACATAATTTAATAAATCTCGTAAGTACGTTGGGGTTCCCATCGAACTCAGGGACTGGGCGTAATGCCTTATAAATTGTGTCTGGATCGTACGACATTGTACAGTTCTCAGATAAACTATTCAAATCTAAATCTATATCTCTATTCGAATCTAATGCTAGTTGCCTGCTCTGCGGTCTACCTGATGTAGACTCGCGAGGTCCTAAATTACGTGGGTGGAAAATGTTGAAGGATTAAGTGACTTGGGTACACAGGAAGCAACACAGGGAATAAATCAAGTGTACTCACAAAATCTTCATATCGGTCTCTGGGGTCGATGTCTGGATCCCGTTCTCTCCCGGCAGCAATCCTTGAGTTCAGATCCTCGATGAAGCTTGATAGCTGGTTAGCCGCGATCGCTCACGCGCGGTAGCGATAATATCGATGTAAGATAGTCCTAGCTAACTTCGAGGATCCTACCGACTGCGCCAATTACGAAGGCTGCGGCCGAGGAACTTAAAAAAAACCAATTCAGATTTTAAAACTGATTTAATTGAAGTATAAAAATTACATTAAAAGAATTATATCTAGCTAAAACCTATGTCTTCATTCGAAGCTGGAATAGAAGTGACCGACCTCATGGGGCGGCGGCGCGATGGTGCAACCGTTTTAGTCCATTCAGCACCTTTTGCCTCGTGTTGCTAACTGTGCATTTTACTTGATTGTTGCGTTTAATCGAGGTCGTCCTTAGTCAGCGCTTTAGGTGTACTACGCTTGCGTAACATCTGTGTCTGGGTGTGATTTATCTATAATATGTATATGTATTTATAAATGGGAAAAAAAATTGTGTTCACCAAAAATACTGATCGTGCACCAAATATTCTTTCCTGAATGCTAAAAAAATGCGTAGGTTAGGTAGCGGAGCGAGCGGTGCTGCGGCAGCGGCCGGCGAGTGCCAGTAACGACTTGCATTAATAGAAAATGGATAAAGATATAACACTTTTTTATTGTAGTGCTGTCTTTTTCCTGATGCTCGTTATGACATATTTTAATTAACATATTTTGGTGCACATTCAGTATATTTGGTGCAACACAGGCAAAATTAGGTAAACGAAATGGGAATAAATTGAAGTACTTTTAAATACCATCCTTTATAAATTATATAAGTACTTATGTTTATCAGTTGTCTGGTTACCATAACACAAGCTCTGCTTAGCTTGGGATCAGATAGCCGTGTGTGAGTTGTCCTAAGATATTTATTTTTATTTTATACAAACTCAATGGTGCAATCACAGATGAGAAGAAAGAAATTTCAGTAAGTATCCCAAATTTAAATCACATTCTCCTAGAAGAGGATGAATGAAATTCAGCACAATTTTCTTTCCCTGTTTTTAACAGATTAAAAATGCATCAGCAAGACATTTAAGACACTATCAACAACCAGGGCTTCGTCAGGTCAATGATAATACATAGCAATAATTATACAATACAAGTGAATTGATTCTATAGATTGCAAAGATAGTCTTACAATCTTCTGCAGCTTCCACAATAAGTTCAGATGCTAAGTAGTGAGTTAACTCTTATGGTTGTGGAGCAGGACTCACTAAATTTATGGAATTTTAATTTAAAAATAATTCGTACGTAATGCAATTTATTTGTTTATTGTAATTTTATTGTATTTTTCTGAAATTCTTCTATTTAAGTAATTGAAATTGGAATGTTTGTTTTTTTTGTATGATGTTACCTAAAATGATTCGTTTTGTTACTTGAAATAAATAAATTCTCCTAGAGGACGAATGAAAGTCAGCACAATTTTCTTTCCCTGTTTTTAAAAGATTATAAATGTCAGTAGTCATCAAAACGTTCGCTTTTTGTGGCATAGAATGTCAGTTTTTTGAGAAAGTTGTACGAAAAAGTTATTTTCCACTCATTAGTTTTTTTTTTTTTTGGAAATCGCTCCTATTTTTAACAGCTGTATAATTAAAAATAACCTTATGACCAAATTAAGCAGTTTTGAGAACGTACAACTAATATTTATTCACCAGTAGTCCAGTTTATTTTTTTATGAAATCTGCTATCCCAGGGAATCAAGATGGCAAGCAACTTTTTATTTTTTTAAATTGAAAATCTATTTTTGAATATTATTTTTTTAAACGTCGTCAGTATTTTCCCTATTGTTTCTCTGTTTACTTAAGTTTATATAATTATGTATCTACATTTTGATGTATATTAATAGTATTAATGGATCCTTACACTAAACAGTCTACTTAGTGGTCCCTTGATGCAACCAGCCAACCGCAAAATGATTGATTTTGACAATTTTGGTAATCTGCTACATTCTAAACTTGTCAAAATCAACCATTTTGCGATCAGTGATCGAACATTCTGACACTATTGTAATAGCAGACTAAGGCCCCTGAACGCAAACGAAGAGATTTCATTAAAGTTTTATTGCATGCTTCAATAATTAGTTGACCCGCTACCATTGTCTCTATTAAAAATGTTGTTTAACGAAGTCCTCATAACAAATCGGCGTCAGCATTTACAAAGACTGAGAAGCAAGGGTATCGCCAGCTTTTGAGCCAGGACAAGGCAGAATGGTGCGAATAAAATTTACGCTCCCCTCTCCAGACATATAAGTTTTAAGCCCTTTTAAGTCAGATATATATATTTCATTTCAAATGTCCTTTTTTTGGTATTGTTCGTCGTGTCGTTGAGCTCCTTAAGTTATGAGTTGAGCTACATGATAACTGACAAATGCTTGCACTGACTGGACAGGTCCACTCAATTTGTGCGGTGCTTTCTTAAAAAGACCATTTCAGACACTACTTCGTGGTCTACTTAGTCTGCATATTATTTTTTATATATTATATTATTATCTGCATAGTCCTCATGTAAGTTGACCAAGATTATTTTGTCTGGGCTTTAAAAGAGACTATGACCTCTGAGTTTGTTTCGGCTGTTTCTTCTCAGAGTAGTCGGGTACGAAACACCGGCCTCATCTAGTTTTAAAAAAAAGATGACGTGTAAAAGTGATTGTGAAAACCTACTTGCAAAATAAACATCATTTATCATATATATGAAATGATAAATTTAATTATTGCCTAGGTTTATATGCTAAATTTTATTCTTTGATTTCAGAATTAAACACAAATATCTGAGTAACGTCATCAACTCGTCGATTATCAGAGTACTTTTGTAAGTAATGGCGTCAAGACGTAATTAATTTTGAAAAATAAAAGTCAGGAATAAGAGAAATGAAGGGTATTTGTAGATTCAAAGAATTAAATAAATTGCAAATATTTTTATTGAATATAAGAATCGTATCCTAAATTGGAAAAAGTTCTCAGTAGACACCACATCCACAGCTGTGGCCTCCATAGCCGAGTCCAAAGGCAGGAGCAATGGCAGCAGCGCCAAGTCCACAGCCAGCGCCAAGTCCATAGCCAGCGCCAAGACCATAGCCAGCGCCAAGTCCATATCCAGCATCGAGACCATAACCAGCGCCGTAGGTAGCAGCAGAAGGAGCGATGCTCTCAATAGCAGTGCGACCGTTACCGCAGCTGTAGCTGACGGCCCCAGCACCAGCACTGGGCAACACGCCCTCCAAAGCCACAGCACTCACGAACGGCAGCTCACCAGCCACGGACAGAGCACCCTCATACACATTCTCAGAAGCCACGGAGAGGCCACTGGGAGCGATAGCAGACACGCTGGAGACAGGCAGTCCACCGCCACTGGTGGGAATGATCCCAATACCGGCCAAACCATTGCCGTACAAACCATTACCAATGATTCCATCACCAATGCCAGCCCAGTTACCAGCACAGCCGTTACCAATCAATCCATTGCCAATCAAACCGTTACCAATGATGCCATCACCAATAATACCATTGCCAGCCCAGCCGTTACCAGTACACCCTGGGGCAATGAGTGGAGCGGCGATGGCTCCACGACCAAGACATGAACCGAAAGCTGCCTGTAAACAAGATATTATTGTGTATTAGTATTAATCTTCACAAACAGAAAACGATGATGACACATGTTTGTTCAATTGATCACGTAGAGAACGTAATGTGTGTCAGACGCGTTTTATGTAATGAGTTTGTTGATAATAAATTTTATTTTTTAAGAATTATTTGATTCATAAAGTGTGTAGAATTTTTCCAACTGATTCAATGAGCACATACAGTGTGTATTTTTTTTAAGTCCAGAGTAAGAACAAGTTACATCAATTGAAAAGTCATGAACAATAAACAAGTAAACAGTTTCTCACCTGGATTTTCCACTCATTAGTTTTTTTTTTTGGAAATCGGTCCTATTTTTAACAATCTGCTATCCCAGGGAATAAAGACGGCAACCAACTTTTTATTTTTTTTTAATTGAAAATCTATCACTAAACAGGCTACTTAGCGGTCCCTTGATGCAACCAGAACGCAAACGAAGGGATTTCATTATAGTTTTATTGCATGCTTCAATAATTAGTTGACCCGCTACCATTGTGTCTATTAAAAATGTTGTTTAACGAAGTCCTCATAACAGATTTGCGTCAGCATTTACAAAGACTGAGAAGCCAAAGGGGTCGCCAGCTGGTGCGTATAACCTGCAGAAGTTGTTAATTTCTGCTAAAATCAGACGCGGAAGGAACCCAGGTTATTAGAGAAACCTAGGCTATAATTGCTGATTCTGTCGCAAGAAGTTGAAGGCAAAAAAATACGCAATCGGGAAGAAAGGCACAGGAGATCATTCAATTCATTAATTGTACCACATACCTTGACCAGCGATTCCACGCGCGCGCGCAGGCGACGGCCACGTGTCCGCTTTCGGGAGGAGCAGCTTACAGGTCTTTTCTGGATACACTAGGCTGGCCAGCAGTACACAACACACTAACATAGGTCTGGAGTAGGTTGATAACAGTTCGTATAGGTTCAGTTCAGGGGGGTTTCAGAGCGCGATGGGACTAGTTAGTGTCACACATAGCATGCGCATCTACCCGATCCCAAGGTTATAGCGTGACTAACGCGTCGATGCGGCGCGGCATGGCGCGCGCGCTGCTCGGCGCGAGCAAAATCACCCAATCACGATATAGGGCACATATTCAATAAATTGGACGAACCAATGCCTTTCAATCGCCATAGGTGATGTAGAAAAATATAAAACTATAAGTTACGAAGCGTAACCATTTTCCCCGGCTTGAAAGTTCCCACTTTCGAAACACTAAGGAGAAGTAAATACAAAATTGCATATCATCACAACTTCACAAAAGCTATAAGAACTCTAGAGTTGCGACTCTATATAACAAATAAGGATACTTAACTAACTATCCTACGAGGTAACTAAATCTAAGACTGCACATTGGTGCAAAGTAAGAATTAATATTAAGGTAACTAAACTTATTGCGTTGGCAAAGGGCACAACTTTACGACCGGGCGACTCTGAAGGATCCCGCTTTGAGTCTTGACAGATGCGACTCTACAAACTCCGTTTTTATCTGGAAATATTTCGTGAATTACTCCTAATGGCCAATGCAGAGGCATCACATTGTCCTGCATGGAGACGACAACCATCCCGACCCGTATTGGATTGGCAGGAGTGTTCCATTTCTGTTTGGATTGTAGGGTGTGCAAATACTCTTGGCGCCACCGCTTCCAAAAAGATTGAACCATCTGATCAGTCAATTCATATCGCGAAATAAGATGTAAGCGCGTTTCATTGACTTCGTGAGCGGGAAGAAATAAAAGAGGTTTCGTATGCAAGAAGTGCGCCGGTGATAATGAAGTGGGCTCTGACGGATCCGAGCTGATCGCATACAGAGGCCTCGAGTTTAATAAAGCTTCTACTTGAGTTAGCATAGTGTTAAACTCGTCAAAGCTAAGAATTTGCTGACCGATGACTTTGCAGAGATGCGTTTTGACACTCTTCACTTCACTTTCCCAACAACCACCAAAATGGGGAGCTCTACAGGGGATGGTTTTGAGTGTGATTCGATGCTCTGCAAGTTCTCTTTCCCACAAGGGGTGATACTCTTTAGCCAAGAATTGGTAGAGATCTCGGAGATAGGATTTGGCTCCAATAAAATTGGTAGCATTATCCGTGTACAAACACTGAACCGGACCTCTACGCGCCAGGAAGCGTTTCAACGCTGACAGAAAGCTCGCAGTGCTAAGATCAGAGGCAATCTCAAGATGTAGCGCGCGAGTGGTCAAGCATGTAAAAAGGCAGATGTACGCTTTCCTGGCCCTTTGGCCTCTAGCACGCACCGACGTGACCAAGAAGGGTCCCGCGTAGTCGCAACCTGTATGAGAGAAAGCCTTAGGAGCTGACTCAACGCGGCAACGTGGTAAATCCGCCATTATAGGAAAGGTAGGTCGTGGCTTTGCTCGAAAGCAAATGTTACATTTAAAGGTAATGTGACGTGCAATACGTCGCGCGGACAGGATCCAATACCTTTGTCGTAATAGAGATACGAGTAAGGTTGGTCCTGTGTGAAAATTAGTCACATGATAGTGGGAAACTAAAAGTTCCACTATATGATCTTGACACGGAAGGAGGATCTGATGACGAGAGTCAAAATCTAGCTCAGAGTTTGCTAGGCGACCTCCAACGTGGATAAGTCCTTCGTGAAGGAAGGGACTTAACCGTTGTACTGACTTAGAGCACAACTCATTGCGGGCTAAACGATCGAGATCAGATTCAAAGTGAATCCTCTGCACTGATCGCCACACAAAAGATTCAGCGAACTCTAAATCAGACGCGATAACGGGCCCTCTAGGGAGCCGTTTGATGAACTTATAAACTAAACAAATAGTTTTTAAATATTTAAACCAGGACGAGAACCTGGTAGAGCGAACGTACAAAATGTTGTCAGAAGGAGGACTTCTGTCAGAGCATTCGTGCGAGAGCACAGGTAAAGCTACGGGTTTCATTTCAGGAAGCTCTTGCGACTCGCCTGAAACGAAGGGTTTTATCGGCCATTCAGCGCGGGGAAGTTTAAGCCACGACGGCCCATTTAGCCACAACGGATGATGAACTAATTGGGCAGGCGTTAACCCGCGAGAGAGGCAATCACTGGGATTTTCAGACCCTTTCACATGGAAGAAGTGATCTGCCGAGAGATTCTCATGAATCTTAGCGATACGATTGGCTACGAAGGTGTGCCATCGATGCGGTGCAGAGTGAATCCAACTTAAGGTTACAGTTGAATCCGAAAAAGCTACGACTACCTCAATGGCGTGTCGAGCTGCGAAAAGATTATATACTCGCCTTATCACAGTTGATAAGAGGAGTGCGGCGCATAACTCGAGACGAGCTAGCGAAACTACTTTCAGTGGCGCGACTTTAGATTTCGCACACACCAGCGAGACCACGACACTACCGTCAGGTCTGACAACGTGGGCATAAACCGAACCACCGTAAGCCTTCTCACTAGCGTCGGCAAAACCGACGAGTGAGAGTCTACAGCGTTCTACGACGCCAACATGTCTCAAAAATCTCAATTCAGAGATAATTGGCAGTTCAGATTGAAACTGTTCCCACAGACGAACAATGCGAGGTGGTGGGACATCATTCCATCCAAGTTTGACAAGCCAAAGCTCTTTGATAAGAAGCTTGGCGTATAAAATTATCGGTGCAACGAGGCCTAAAACGTCGAAAAGGCGTGAGATGGAAGAAAGAATATTCCGTTTAGTGCAAGTGCGAACATCAGGGTTTACCTGGAACCCGAAACAATCCTCGTCGGGGAACCAACGAAGTCCCAGTATTTTCTGAGTCGGATCTTTACTTAGGTCCACGCTCTGTGAAAGTCGTAATGACTCTGGAATAGTCCGAAGAACATCGACACTGTTGCTAGACCATTTCGTCAATTGAAAATCGCCGAGAGAGAATATTTTTATAAGTTCACGAGCCGAGTCTATAGCTAGCGCACTGCTAGGTATAGAACTAACTATGTCATCCATATAAATATCTCGCTGCAAAATGTCCCTGGCGAGAGACAACTGTGTTCCTTCATCCTGACATAACTGTTGGATAGTGCGAATAGCTATAAAAGGACTACACTTTAAACCAAAGGGAAGCACTGAAAACTGATAAATTTGAAGTTCCTCTTCCTCATTAAACCGATACAAGATACGTTGTAGTGAACGATCTTGTGCACGTATACCTATACGTAGGTACATAGATTTGACATCTGCGGAAACAGCGACACTAAAAAGCCGAAAATTTAACAAAATGTTGAAAAGGTCAGCCTGAAGGGCTGGACCTGCGTACAGGATATCATTGAGCGAGGTGCCGTTATCTGTACATGCACTGGCGTCTAGGACCACACGCAACTTGGTGGTCACCTTATCCTCTCGAATGACAGCATGGTGAGGAATATAGTATTCCATTTCTCGCTCCTTACAATTTCGTTTGGGCAACATACATTCAGGTACGATACTCTGCACCAAAGAAATAAAATTGTTTTTTAGATAATCCCGTATGACGTCATCATACAGAAGTTTGACGTTAGGAAGTGATTTAAGTTTACGTTCAAGACTATAGAATCTCTTGCGAGCCATATTAAGAGAATTTCCTAATGCTGACGCGTCTGTTTTCAGTGGTAAAGCGGCAACATACTTGCCATTTGGAGCGCGGGTAATTGTGTCACAATAAAACTCTTCACATTGTTTATCATCCGCACTCCCAATGGATGAAGCAGTAACATCTTCAATCTCCCAAAACTTACGAAGATCGAAGTTATCGAACGAACTCGCAAAGAAAGACAGAGTGTCAGTTGGAGGTTCGACAATAGGTGCTTCTCCTAGAAGTATGTAGCCGAGCACAGTTTCCAATGCGTCGGACAACCGGGTACGCTGGTCACGTGACCAGGTCGCAATAACTTAGCGAACAACTTGACCCCAAGTAACATGTCAATATTACCTGGCACACCCCAGCTGTCATCCGCGAGTAGTTTAGGATCAATATGACTTAATACGGACGTATCTATAGCACCCAGTGGAAGTTGTCCGGTTATTTGATCCAAAACTAAAGCGTCTATTTCATACCTCGGCTGCGAGCAAAACCGTGAGCTGAACGTAAGATTCACCGAGCCGCGAACGGGCTGCGACGTGCCACCAATACCACGAACGGTAGTTATCGAGTCGGTATGTATAGTTAGACCGAGCCTACGGCAGCAACGCGATGTCATATAATTCTTTTGCGACCCAGGGTCCAAGAGACATCTAACCATCACGGCCTTACCCTTCCTACCCGCCACCAGCACCTTGGCAGTAGCCAGCACTTCCGTACTACGTGTGGCCTGGACTTGAGCAGAAGAATGCGTACACAACGCCACACGATCGGAAGGAGCTGGGTCGGCCGCAGAAGCGGAGGCGGGGGCGCTAGCGGGCGTCGGCGCAGGGGCTTGCAACGATTGCTCAAAATGCAATAAGGAATGATGCTTACCGTTACATTTCCTACATGTTGACTTCGATAGGCACTTAGAGACAGTATGTTTGCTACTTAGGCAATTACCACATCGGTTATTGTCTTTTATAAACTTAAATCTATTATCTACGCTCAACCTTTGAAACGCTTTGCACATAAATAAGGTTTTATGCGTGGAATGACATAGTGAACATTTAGATTCAGTAGCCACAAACACCTGCGATTCCTTAGATGAGGCGCGGGGGCTACCTGCGGGGCCGGACTTACTAGCCGCAGGAGAGGTGCGATACAAGATTTTTACTTGTTCACGAACAAACTTTACGAAATAATCATAATCTAACTCTTGTTGATTACGAAGCGACATTTCAAAATGTTTTGCAATATCAGAGTCTATTAACTTAAGACCCCAATAAATAAATATAAAATCATCTAACTTATTTATTTTCAATTGTTTGAGTCCCGCAACCGTAGAAGTTAATTTATCGAAACCCTTTTCAATATTAGCGGGAGTCGATCCGAACGATTTCAAGGAGAACAGCTGATTTAGATAATTAGTAGCGAGCGCGCGAGTATCTAGGTACTTGGCGATGAGCGCCTCCCAGACAAGAAGGTAATTATCGCCAGAAGGCACAATACCTTCAGCCACATTCCTAGCCTTGCCTTTTAAACAACTCAACAGATAATGAATGCGATCAGAATCTGTTAAATCTACGTTAGTATGTATAATACGTTTGAAAGTCTCGTAAAAGAACGGAAAACTCTGAATATCACCGTCAAAGGTAGGCAGTTCGATTTTAGGAACCTGTATATGGTGAGAATTTGGGATCGCTGACGGGCTAGGTTTCTGGAAATCACCTGACTCAGTTAATGAAGATAAACTAAACTTTATTTCGCCGACCAACTCATCAAATGAATGCAATGCGCCATAGCTTACTTCACAGGTTGGATCCAATGTCATATTGAGCATATTTATCTCGTCCATTAGTCCATTGAATTCACTACGCAATCCATCAATTTGTTTTGCCTGAGCGATGAAAGCCTTGCGTAATCTTTCAGTAGTTAAAGATTTAGTTGAATCCAAAATCCTTTGAACCCGCGCAAAATATGCGTCACGTTTACCTTCCAATAATCGAAGTTTAACCTTGTCACTCATTGTGAACAGAAGTCAAATGTGACGCAAAAATAATTATATTAAATCAACCTTTATCTTCTACGGAACCCCAGTGCGTGAGGTTAGGGGCCAATCAAACCGATAAGCCAATGAAAGATTTTATAACTTGAGTATATAGTACGGAACGAAGTTTACGTACACGCGAAACCCTAACAATATTAAATTGAAAAGTAAAACAAATATAAACTACCGACGCTTTAACCAAGTGCAGGTAACAAAATCTAATATAAATTAAAATAGTAAGCACGCCAAATATCTTATGAACGTACCCATCTATATACGATATTTATGATTAGCTCAGATATACCCATAACCCGATAAAACATTTATGTCGGATGCGACGCGATAAACTTGTCTGCACTAACTTCCACTTGAATGAGATTAACTTACTCAATACAAGTAATATGAAGGTACAGATTCTTAACTAAAAATAAGTTAAGTGTTGAACTTAGAAAAAAGTATAAACTTATTTTCGTAAGCGATGCGAGTGTATTCTTAACGAAATAACTTCGTAAGAAAGGGTAAATTTCTTCACGAGTAGACGCGTAGATGACTGTTTGAAATAAATTATCTAGTAAGTACATACTACGTTTGCAAACGTGAAGTGCGGGTGTGATATGTATAAATATACGGCTGTTTCCATTGAGGAGAATTAACGCGTAAAGTTTATACACATCTGTTATTTTACCTGAAGGTTTCTGTCAAGAAAGCAGTCCTACAAAACAAAATAACAAGCGACGCGATGATAATATGGTTAATTGCAATAATTAATCATATGCGGTTGAGTCTCGCTATATAAAGCATACCTGCTCGTGCAATACGAATATAACAGGCGTAAAGCTAATGAACCTATACAAGTGTATCATACAATAACAATCAATGTTATTCATTTAGCAATTTCGATTAGTACCAACATAATAAGTATGTAAAAGTTTCTAATGCGTAATTAAATTTAGCCGTGGGTACGCGAACAAAGTTCAGACCTGGAACATTCCACAGTCAACGTACGATGACGATTTATACCCACTACCCACAATTTTTCCAACCGACCAAAAAATATGTAATTACGCCGAAAACTATCAGATTTATTAAATAAACGTATTTAGCGATATGAATCAACGTTGATATTCAATTAACTGTATTCTTCGGAGCTTTAAATAGTGAACTTAAAGATTTAAATTAAGAATTGATTTGACGGTTGACCTATTGCAAACGCAAGGCAGTTGAACCTTATTGTTAAAGCAATAGAGTTGAGAGTTGTGTGATGATATGCAATTAATATTGAAAATTCCTAAGTTTTTTGCTCAAAATCAGACTTTTTTAGGACTTAAATATAGGCCGTAAAAAGGCCCAAACTTTATTATCCGGCTCGAAGGACCAAAATGGTGCGTATAACCTGCAGAAGTTGTTAATTTCTGCTAAAATCAGACGCGGAAGGAACCCAGGTTATTAGAGAAACCTAGGCTATAATTGCTGATTCTGTCGCAAGAAGTTGAAGGCAAAAAAATACGCAATCGGGAAGAAAGGCACAGGAGATCATTCAATTCATTAATTGTACCACATACCTTGACCAGCGATTCCACGCGCGCGCGCAGGCGACGGCCACGTGTCCGCTTTCGGGAGGAGCAGCTTACAGGTCTTTTCTGGATACACTAGGCTGGCCAGCAGTACACAACACACTAACATAGTTCTGGAGTAGGTTGATAACAGTTCGTATAGGTTCAGTTCAGGGGGGTTTCAGAGCGCGATGGGACTAGTTAGTGTCACACATAGCATGCGCATCTACCCGATCCCAAGGTTATAGCGTGACTAACGCGTCGATGCGGCGCGGCATGGCGCGCGCGCTGCTCGGCGCGAGCAAAATCACCCAATCACGATATAGGGCACATATTCAATAAATTGGACGAACCAATGCCTTTCAATCGCCATAGGTGATGTAGAAAAATATAAAACTATAAGTTACGAAGCGTAACCACCAGCTTTTGAGCCAGGAGAAGGCAGAATGGTGCGAATAGAATTTACGCTCCCCTCTCCAGACATATAAGTTTTACTTAAGCCCTTTTGATTCAGAAATATATATGAAATGATAAATTTAATTTTTGCCTGGGTTTATAGGCTAAATTTAATTCAAATTTGATTTCAGAATTATACACAAACAAGCTTTTGCCCGCGGCTTCACTCGCGTTAAATTCGGGGTAACACAGTTCCCCATGCGCCTTATTGATTTGTAATAGCAACGCTAAGTTTTCCCTTTTCTTTCCTCTTTCTCCATCACATACCACTTAAAAAAAAAATTGCCAATGTCCGTCTCCTGGTCCCCAACTATGTACCAAAATTCATCCAAATCGGTTTAGCCATTAAAGCATGAAGAGGTAACAAACAAAAAAACTCACTTTCGCTTTTATAATATTAGTAAGGATATCTGAGTAACGTCATCAACTCGTCGATTATCAGAAGACTTTTGTAAGTAATGGCGTCAAGACATAATTAATTTTGAAAAATAAAAGTCTGGAATAAGAGAAATGTAGGGTGTTTGCAGACTCAAACAATTAAATAAAATTGCAAATCATTTTAATTGAATATTAGAATCGTATCCTCAATAAAATTGGTGAAAAGTTCTCAGTAGACACCACATCCACAGCCGTGGCCTCCATAGCCGAGTCCAAGAGCAGCAGGAGCGATGGCAGCAGCGCCAAGTCCACAGCCAGCGCCAAGACCATAGCCAGCGCCAAGGCCTTAGCCAGCGCCAAGTCCATATCCAGCATCGAGACCATAACCAGCGCCATATGCAGCAGCAGAAGGAGCGATGCTCTCAATAGCAGTGCGACCGTTACCGCAGCTGTAGCTGACGGCCCCAGCACCAGCACTGGGCAACACGCCCTCCAAAGCCACAGCACTCACGAATGGCAGCTCACCAGCCACGGACAGAGCACCCTCATACACATTCTCAGAAGCCACGGAGAGGCCACTGGGAGCGATAGCAGACACGCTGGAGACCGGCAGTCCACCGCCACTGGTGGGAATGATCCCAATACCGGCCAAGCCATTGCCGTACAAACCTTTACCAATGATTCCATCACCAATGCCAGCCCAGTTACCAGCACAGCCGTTACCAATCAATCCATTGCCAATCAAACCGTTACCAATGATGCCATCACCAATAATACCATTGCCAGCCCAGCCGTTACCAGCACATCCTGGAGCAATGAGTGGAGCGGCGATGGCTCCACGACCAAGACATGAACCGAAAGCTGCCTGTGAACAAGATATTATTGCATGAGTATTTATCTTCACCAACAAACTACTGTGATGACGATGGCAAATGCATATTCTATTGATCACGTATGTAATGTAATGTGTGTCAGACACGTTCTATGTTGTAACAAGTTCATTGAAAGCAAAAGACTTAGAATAATTAGATTTTTAAAGCGTTTAGAAAAATTAAGTTGTTTTCAATTCACAAAATAAATTTTGAGAAATATCAAATTTTATTTTTAAACTCAACAGGCTTACGTCAAGTAAGCAAAAATTACAAAATAAAATCTTAAAAAGAATAAACAGTTTCTCACCTGGATGAAGAGCGCCTGAGCGCAGAGGACGAGGATCACCTTGGCTGACATTGTAGTTCGTGTTGAAGTGAACTTGAGAATGAGTTTTCCAAGAATTGATCGACTATTTATACTGAAACGTAGTCCTTATCTAGTTGTGTTGCAGCAATTCGTAGATTTTGAAATGAACTTTTCATACCTTTATCAATAGTTGCAATATGGGGAAATAGAAAAATGCTTGTATTTCGTAAGTGACCTTACGTAACCTTGAAATATTTGATATGAAGGGCATTGTTTTAATAGAACATAGACAAAACATCACGTTGTTATGATAAGAAGCTTTTGCACTATATAAACGTGGTCTAGAAGTAGGAATATCATTCAGTCTTCAGCTTCTCGTTGAACTCAAAAAAACATCAAACATGTCTACCTTCGCTGTTCTGTTGCTCTGCATCCAAGCTTGCTTGGTCCAGGTGAGTGATTATTTTGTGTTTCTTCATCAATGTGATTCTTTGTATGTTTCTATAGTTTACCTGTTATTCTATCCATTACTCGTATACTCGTTACACATTATTCACACACACCATTTCGTTCTCACAGAATGTTTTCGGTTGCGGGTGTGGTGGCAGAGGTCAAGTGACCACCGTAGCTCCTATTGCTTCATGTGGTGGTGCCCTCGGTCTTGGTGCTTACGGTGGTGCCATCGGATCTGCTTATGGTGGCGCACTTGCTCCTGCTGCATACGGAGGTGCTATCGCTCCTGGAGCTGCTTACGGCGGCGCTGGTGAAGGCAACGTGGCGGTCATTGGTGAGCTGCCTGTCGCCGGTACCACGGCTGTTGCTGGTCAGGTCCCCATCATGGGTGCCGTAAACTTCTGCGGCGCTGTGCCGGCTGCTGGTGCCGTGTCCATCTCCGGACAGTGCGCGTGCGGCTGTGGCTCTCCTATTTACTGCTGATTCATCATCTGTAAGCCATTTTGAAAATAAATGATCATGATTTGAGCAAATAACTCAATGTTTTAATGTCTCATTTCATACTGAACAGCTTTCAACGTTAACTCTCCGTTATACATTAAAAAAGGACTAGCTGTGCTCAGTAGTTTTACCCGCTGCTTAGCTTTTTAGTAATGTAGAGTGATCTTAGATAGTCTTTGGATTTCGTGAAAGAATACCGATGCAAAAGTACAAATTAATCTGGCTAAGGAATTTCGTTTATCTATAAAAACTTAACACCCGGTTTTACCCCCTTAAGGGTTGGAATATCCGGGGATGCGGGTTGGTCCAGGGTTGCGGGTTGTTCGAAATAGATACCGCGGCCCTGGAACGTAAAGGGCAATAAAAAGAACATTCGTGGGTTTTAGTCAGTAGAAGTCTGACACTGCCCACCGCTCCGCCTAGAGCGGGGGAAGTTATTTGATGATTTCCCATCCGCGAAAAAAAGAGCTGGGGAATATATTTCAAGATAACGTCTTTGCGAGAATCGAAAAGAATCTCCGTTGCAAAATTTGGGAATCCTAACACTAGTAGTTTTTGATATTTCGTGATGAATGAGTGGGTGATTTTCTCTTTTAAAAACAGTGTAGAAAAATATGTCGGGCCCTGCAGGGAAACTATCTTAAATCCTTAAGTTGGCAAACATTTAAAAATCCAAAAAAAAAATAGTCGCCCACCGGTATTGGGATCAGGGTCCAAGCTACCGGCAGTTAGGACTCCTAAGATAGGAACGCCCTAACGATATGAGCCGTGCCAAGGAGTACCGCTTTCTGTAACTGATCTGATCTGGCTGCCAAACAAGAGCCTCCTTAGGTGTTGGTCGAGGCTCTTGGCAATCAAACCATTGGCAGATACGACTATCGGCACAATGATCGCTGAGTCCACATCCCACATGTCGACAACATCGCGAACCAAGTCAAAATACTTGATTTGCTTATCTTTCTTAGCTTTCACGAGGTTGTCGTCATGCGGGGCCGTTACGTCAATAATCATTGCGCGCCGCTCTGATCGGAATATGTTTCTCTCTGCCTCACCCTAAGATAGACTGGTAGAAAACTGCATTTGTACAGTGTTTTTATACTAATCGTCAGGCTTGCGCTGTCATGGTGTTCAACCATGGAATTCCTTGCTGGTTCTTCTGCATAGAAAACGACTAACCCAAACCGTGCACCTTTAAGCCACAAGCCCTTTGTCCCTCCTCATTACATGACAAATGACACAAAGTCAAGTCTCTCAATAACACAAAGTCAAATTTGCAAGTTAGATAAAGCTTTCAGCCTGCCGGGGTTGCGGGTTGTTAAATAGAGATACCCCGGAACGTAAAGGGCAATAGAAGGAACATGGGTGGGTTTTAGTCAGTACAAGTCTGACTCTCCCCCCCGCTCCGCCCAGAGCGGGTGAAGTTATTTGCTTATTTCCCACCCAAAAACATAAAATAATGGTAAAGCTTTCTGAGACTTTTAAAACTACTTTTGCATTCAAATCTTTTCGGGAATAAAAAGAATATTCAAAGCACACAAAAATAATATGCAAATCACTTTATTTCATCATAGTAACGGGTCGTTGATATCTGTTAAGTAATCATTGTTCAATTGCTAGTAACGTCCACAACCACAGCCGCGACCTCCATAGCCGAGTCCACGAGCGGCAGGAGCGATGGCAGCAGCGCCAAGACCATAGCCAGCACCATAAGCAGCAGCAGAAGAACCAATGCTCTCCATGGCAGTAACACCGTTACCACAGCTGTGGCTAACGACGCCAGCACCAGCACTGGGCAACACGCCCTCCAAGGCCACAGCACTCACAAACGGCAGCTCACCAGCCACGGAGAGACGACCTTCATAAACATTCTCAGAAGCCACGGAGAGGCCATTAGGAGCACCAATACCAGACAAGCTAGAGACAGGCAGCCCTCCGCCACTGGTGGGGACGAACCCAATACCAGCCAAACCATTGCCGTACAATCCATTACCAATGATACCGTCACCAATAATACCATTGCCAGCCCAGTTACCAGCACAGCCGTTACCAATCAGACCGTTACCAATCAATCCATTGCCAGCCCAGCCGGTACCAGCACATCCTGGGGCAATGCGTGGAGCGGCGATAGCTCCACGACCGAGGCATGAACCGAAAGCTGCCTGTGAACAAGACATTGTTGAATTAATAAATATTACCTTCACTAGCAATCGATAACGGTGCATTAAAACGTGATCAATCAATATGTGTCAGACGAAATTAATATAAACTAAGGATAGTGAAAGAGTTAATTTATTGAATTAAAAGTTCGAAAGGTTATTGCTGGAAGGATTAAGGGGTAGATTTCAGTATAGATCATCATCGGGGTAGAATTTAGTACAGACAATACCACTGTTCCCCACGATTCCCTTAAGTCCGTTATAAGTCAGAGAAAGAATTTTTGCGACCCTAAAATTTGTTACATCCGTTTTTAATTACGTATCTTGAGAAACAGTTAAATACAACATTTTTTAATTGCGATTGCAGACGCAAAGAATTATTCTGCTAAGTTAAAAAAGTATTTCGGGGTTGCGGGTTGTTCGAAAGACATACCGCAGCCCTGGAACACAAAGAGCAAAAGAAAGAACATGAATGGGTTCTAGTCGTTAATAGTCTGGCATTCCCCCAGCTCCACTTAGAGCGTTAGAAATTATTTGATGACCAATCAGAACAAATAAAATACTAAAAGTATTCAGACAAAGATAAAACTCAACTTACCTGGATCAAGAGCGCCTGAGCGCAGAGGACGAGGATCACCTTGGCTGACATTGTATTTCGGGTTGAAGTGAACTTGAGAATGAGTTTTCCAAGAATCGATCGACTATTTATACTAAAACGTACTTCTTATCTAGTGTGTGTCGTGTTGCAGCTATTTTATAAACGTTATTCTTCAAAATTTTTATCATTGGTTGCCCAACAAAGAAATATTAAAAAATGCGTTCATTTTCTAACCTTCAAAATATTATCAAAATGCTTTGTTCAAATACACAAAAAGTACGTGGTTTTGATAACTTCTTCTGTACTATATAAAGTCAAAGTCGGATATCAAATAAGCATTCAGTCTTCAGCTTCTCGTTGATCTCACGAATAAATCAAATATGTCTACCTTCACTGTTCTGTTGCTCTGTATCTAAGCTTGCTTGGTCCAGGTGAGTGTCTTGCGTTTTTGCTATTGTTTTAACTTTATTTAGTTAACATTACCTTATTTTTTCTTCTCTCATTGTTTTGAAAAATTCCGCTTTTTCTCGTCCATGTTTTATTTTTTGCCTTTGTGTTCTGGGGCCAATGTATCTCTTTCGGAGAAACCTGACAGGCAGTGGCCTTGGCATTCCCCTCTGCTTTGCTGACATCTCTTTGAGTAGTACATAGTTCACCAATATGCCGTCAACACGGCCTGTCCTTACTAGATGGACGGACGGTGATCTACCTATGTATTGTTCAGCGTCAGATTCACGTCTACGGTGGCCGGATGTCGTCTTGCAGGGCCCGTCGCCCCAAGTCCTAGTGGGTTGGTTGAAGGTTTTAACCCTCAAACGTCTAACTACCTCCTTCGCTAGCATGACTGCTAACCGCTTCTCATTATCTCTAACCCCGGACCTTAGACTGAACCAGAAACCAGAACCGGACGCGAGAAATCAAGAGGAAACTTTGCTCGTCTTACATGAGGACTATGCAGATTAGTGTCTGAGAAGGTCTCTTTAAGAAAGCACCACACAGATTTGAGTGGACCTGTCCAGTCAATGCGAGTATTTATCTGTCAATAAATTCAGTCCAGGCATGGTTCCTTTGAAAAATAAAGTCCCTTTAGACTTTGGCCATGGTTTTCTCCAAATAATAACATTCTTCTCCGACAGAATGTCTTCAGCCAATACCTTGGCGCTGGTTGTGGCTGTGGAAAATCCACTGCAGGTTTTGGCTCAATTTATGGCGGAGCCTTAGGTCTAGGTGCAGGATTAGCCCCAACTACCGCATGTGGTGGTGCCCTGGGTCGTGGTATTTACGGTGGCGCCATCGGATCTGCCTATGGTGGCGCACTTGCTCCTGCTGCCTACGGAGGTGCTATCGCTCCTGGAGCTGCTTACGGCGGCACCGGTGAAGGCAACGTGGCGGTCATCGGTGAGCTGCCAGTCCGCGGTACCACCGCTGTAGCTGGTACAGTCCCTATTATGGGTGCTGTGACTTTCGGCGGTGCTGTGCCGGCTATTGGTGCCGTGTCCATCTATGGACAATGCGCTTGTGGATGTGGTTCTTCTATTTACTACTAAATCTTTTCTTTTTGAAAGGGGTTGAGTTTGTGAGTGATCATGAATCAGTAAAAAATTAAATGTAAATCAATCAGAAATGACTTTCATATTTTTTTAACTATTTTCTTATTATCTTCCCAATCATTTCGAAAAATTGGTACTAACATTAAAAAAATCTGCCTGTTTGTTTGTACCTGTTTCACTCAAAGATCAAAAACGCTCAGTGAGCGGAAAAATAGCTCACAACGCATTGTGACCGACACCCACAACTTACAACCTGTCTGTCGTGATATGATAAACACAATGAATGCTCAGAACGCGTCATGGCTTTTCTTCATTGCCACAACACGTTAAAATCCAATAGCATGTCAGCCACGACACGAATTTTGCTATTTGGTCTTTCTAATAAAACCTGTCTGGGCATATGGTGTGGAGCTGTGGGGCTCAGCAAAGAACGCAAAACTGAAGATTCTTCAGCGATTCCAGAATAACGCTCTCAGAATCATCTCAAATGCTCCATGGTTCATCAAAACCTCTGAACTACATGAGCATCTACAGATTGGAACCATAAAGGAGACAATAGAACGCAGATCAAAGTCCTACAAAGACCGACTAATGACACATTAGCCACAGCTCTGAGTAAACCAGCAGCTGTCAAACGACTAAAACGCCACCACATTTGGGACTTTGCTAGTTAGAGCAAGGTGGAAATAGTACTGAGAAGGCAGATTCTTCACTGGAAGAATGACCCTTGACGCTAACCGACTCCCACAAAATCTGCTAATGGTTCATGAACCGATTGCAAGATAAAAAAGAAAAAAAAAATTTGGTCTTTCTGTGATAGCCACAACGCATCGTGCGCGTGTTCATGAGAGCCATAACAGGAATTTTGCTATTTGGATGTTTTAATGTGACCACAACACGTTGTGAGCTATTTTTCCGCTCAATGAGAGTTTTGATCTTTGAATGTAACATATCTAAGACTATAAATTAAAATAGAGTAATAATACCAGCCTATATCTGTCAAAAGCCTCTTTTCATAAAGAAAAGGCACTAACATTGATCACCACGCTTGTTCAAGACGGGTTGGCGGTTTCAATATTGGGCCCTTGGATTATGAGTCGAGCTACACGATAACTGACAAATGCTTGCACTCACTGCACAGGTCCACACAGTCTGTTTGGTGCTTACTTAAAATGACCATTTCAGACACTCTTGT
Source organism: Ochropleura leucogaster (assembly GCA_958449745.1). Classification (NCBI taxonomy): domain Eukaryota; kingdom Metazoa; phylum Arthropoda; class Insecta; order Lepidoptera; family Noctuidae; genus Ochropleura; species Ochropleura leucogaster. The sequence continues at coordinate 3,132,667 of OY288227.1, forward strand.
AAGTTGACCAAGATTTTTGTCTGGACCTTAAAAGAGATTATGACCTATGAGTTTTTTTCGACTGTTTCTTCTCAGAGTAATCAGGTACGAAACACCGGCCTAATCTAAACTACTGGAAAAAATTAAGAGATAAAAAAATGGTATATTTTCAACAGGCCATAACTTCGAGAGAAGTGGTCGTACGGGAAATTAAAAAAAAAATAGCCTTCGTAGTTTTTGAGTAATCTTAGAAAAACCAACTTAAAAAAAAAGTTTTTTAGTTGATTTTTTTGGTCTACAAGCGTGGAAAGGTTTTTATTTGCTTAACCACTATAAATAAGGATCAGTTCCTTAAAAAAAAATAAGAGCATAATCATGATCCTTCAATTTTTTGATTTCCCGTACGACCATTTCTTTCGAAGTTACGGCCCGTTGAAAATGTACCAAAAATTTGGATTTTATTTGATCCCTTAATATTTTACCAGTTGTGTAGTTTAAAACGTTTAGCGTGTTTGTGAAAACCTACTTGAAAAATAATTTATCATTTATTAAAGTATTATAAGTCCGGATTTTCTTCACCGTTGTCTAAAATTTATTACGTAAACTTTACAAAGTACGTAATTTTGACAATAAGTCTTAACACGTTCACTGCGCCATCATTTTCAAAGAACTTTCAGCTGGTGCTTTGGAGACCTAAAAGATCTCGAAACTAATCTGCCCTTTGGTGCGTTTGAGACCTAATCAGTCTCCTAAAAATACAGTTTTGAAAATAACTTATATCTTCGAGAAAACCAATGACATATATTTTAAAGTTTATGTGGGTGAAAGATAGCCTATTGCTCTATATTTTGCTAGGTTCGCACGCAGTTATGACATTTGAATAAACTACAAATACCAAAAAAAAATTAGGTATCGATTGTATCTCGTACCGCAACCGAAGATAGTTCAATATGTGTAGTAAGTAGTGATGGGAATAAAATAATATCTCAGTTGTCGATTGAAAAAGTTTTATTAAATTTTTATATTCAATTCTTATTTCAATATAATCAATCACAACAAATAAATATAAAACAAAAACAGGATTAATTCCTAGTGCGGGGAAATGTCTTTAATAAAAAAATAAATAAATAAAAAATTCAATCAATCAAAACCTGAATCACTGTCATTATTAGCCAATGGGGGGCAAATTTGAATATTATCCAAAATTTTTATTTTACTGGACGATGTAGCGTTATAATCCGGTGTTGATTTTTCGTTGGCAACCTCACCAAAACAAATAGATTTTCTACACTTTTTTCTTCTAAAATCACTCATTGTTAATAAAAAGTAATCAACACGTACACGACGTATATACGCGAGTGTTATTTCCAAAACGTACGCGCGAGCTCCCACGTCGATGCTAGGACAACACTAACACGAGTCACGGAGCGCCCGCGCCGCCCTTCCTTCCTCTCTTGCGTCTACGAGGCCTATGACTCCACGAGTATCGACATATCTCCTAACGCAAGAAATGAAAATAATTATAGTACTGTGCGTTAGGGACCTAATCCATCTCTAATTTATTTTTTAATGTCTTTAAATTCAGTTTTAAGTAGAAAGCAAATATGTATATTTGTCTTACTCATACATAAAGAACTTTACAAGTTAGATCCTCCCGCAAGGAGTGAAACAACACGATTTTATTCAACGCACAATAGAAAAGTCCTGCAAGAGATCTGATAGATCTCGTAATGCAGCGAACGTGTTAACTGCGAATTAAAAAATAACGATATTTTGGTATAAAACTTTTCCATATATTATTTTACTATTCTATTATTTTTAATTGTTATTTATTTATTAAACATTTCCATGTTTAATAAATAAATAACAATTACAGCCTAACAATTATTGCCTTACAGCTAAAGAGAACATAACAAAACTTTGCAAAAAAAGGCTGACAGCTAATTATAAGTCTTCACTTATACACACCGGAATAAAACTAAATTCTATGGACATTATAGTTTATATCTACTAAAACAGAACACCAAAAAGAAAATAACCAATGCAGAAATTACTGCCACTAAACAAAGATATTGCTCACAGTATACAGGGTCCAGTTGATAGGGGTCCAAAAAAAAAATTGATGCGTTATGCTAAGGGGTTTCTGAATTACCCCTATGTATGTTCCGCTATTTTTTGTAGTTTAGGAGCAAGAATTTTTTAAGTACCATTTTCAAAATTTTCACCTAACATTGGTTTTTATTTTTTATGCCTATCATTTCCAGATTTCTTTTTTGTGGAATCTATTAGCAATAGCAATAGCTACCATGCAAAAAATGCCGTTTGCCTAAGCATTGTAGAACTTACCACAAAATTAGTCCAAAGTTCAAAATTACCGTTAGAGTTTGTATTCATTGCAGTGCCGTGTGGCAGTATTCACAAGCCGACTTTAGCCATAAGTTATCCGTGGGAGACGCTTCGGGCGTCGGGTGCCACGAGACGACTCCCGGCCACCGTAGATGTGGGTCTGCGGACGGTGAATAATGTGTAGCTTCCAGTTAAGGACCTGTAGCCCTACTATGACCTCTTAAAGCAATTCTTATTCCGCTGAGGGAAAGAGACAGAGCTATACAGGGTGTCTAGCACCATCTCTTTCACTCAGTGGAATAAGAATTGCTATAAGATGTCATAGTAGCCCTTCTGACCTATTAGGAGTCAAACTTGCAACTTTTGGCAGCCGTATTTGACACATAGTCAAAAAAAGATCACTGAACCCTTTTAAAATAAAAAACCTATTGTTTTTATTATTACCAGGCATTTTTTTGAAACGTTGCCCCACACTAGGAATTTCTCCTGTATCGTGGGTGCGTTTACAAACATTTAACTTACATACACAAACAGAACCGGAACAAATAACTGTCAAATAAATGTACATTACTTTTACTAAATAAAATAATAAGTATATGTGAGTTTATATGTTTGTGATATAGGAGAAATTCCTAATGTGGGGCAACGTTTTTTTTTTTAAAAAAAAAACTAAAATCAACTTATACTCATAATGGAGGTTTGTTAAAAAGACTAAAATGAGTTTCAATATAATAAAAACCGGACCAAGACCGTTCCGTTCGTTCCGTTCCGTACAAACTTGCGTCATAAACGGCCATATCTTTTGACTGCGTAGAATTAGGGTTGATATTTTCAGAGCACAATGGGACCACAGACTTGAGTGTATAGTGTAATTAACTCTTGAAAATAACAAACATGGCAAATATCCCATTTGCCATGTTTGTTATTTATTTCAAGTTTCGTATATTTCGGCGATGTTGCAAACGCCATGATCACGGATGAACTGAAGTTATTGCGGGTGGATGTTTACGAGCAGACAAAACGGTATACCCTCTTCCTAATTGTGTAAAACCAAAAAAGTAGTAAAAAAAAGATCTCGACTTGATACAGTGTTTACAGAGTTTTGAGTGATATCAAACACAACGTATGTATATGAATGTTTGATACTCTTTCACGTCAAAACGGCTGAATGGATCTTGATGAAATTTGACAAAAAGTTAGATTAAAGTCTAGAGACACGGCTTAGCCGCGGGTGCCGGCTAGTCAAAAATAAAACATGAAAGGCATTACTGATTAATTTGTTTATTTACTTTTTTTGCCAAAAATGTTTTATTGATTCATGGTTACTTACGAATTCAAATCGTTTTATAAAGAAAAGATTTAGTAGTAGATCGAAGAACCACATCCACAAGCGCATTGTCCGAAGATGGACACGGCACCAATAGCCGGGACAACACCGCCGAAAGTCACAGCACCCATGATAGGAACTGCACCAGCTACAGCGGTGGTACCGCGGACTGGAAGCTCACCGATGACCGCCACGTTGCCTTCACCAGCGCCGCCGTAAGCAGCTCCAGGAGCGATAGCACCTCCGTATGCAGCAGGAGCAAGTGCGCCACCATAAGCAGATCCGATGGCACCACCGTAAGCACCACGACCGAGGGCACCACCACATGAAGCTATAGGAGCTACGGTGGTCACTTGACCTCTGCCGCCACACCCGCAGCCGAAAACATTCTGTAGGAACGAAATGGTGTGTGTGAATAATGTGTGACTGGTATGAGACTGTCGACAGCAGCAGGACCGAGACCTAGGGCTGATGTTCCACACACAGTTCCTCCTAGGTATTGGCCGATGGCAGTCTGTTGCAGATGAATATTATTATTTATTTGGGGAATAATAAAGGTTTAAAATACCCTCAACGAAAACAAAACACAATGTTTTTTAAGTTTCCATAGGTACTTCAAAAGAAAAAAGACGGAGTCTTTTTTTTTTTTTTTTCGGGTGGGAAATCATCCAATGACTTCCCCCGCTCTGGGTGGAGCGGGGGGGCATGTCAGACTTGTACTGACTAAAACCCACCCATGTTTCTTCTATTGCCCTTTACGTTCCGAGGCCGCGGTATCTCTTTCGAACAACCCGCAACAAAACGGAGTGCTTAAAGGATCAATTTTGTCGCCCGTCAATCTGTTTGTCTGTCAAGACCCTTTATGGTCCTGGGGAATGGCTGGAGGTATCGAGTTGAAATTAAAACCACACACTTATGTTAGCGTCTATAATAAATTTAATATGTTTTCGGTTTATTAACATGCAACTTTACTACTATTTTATTAATTGGCAACACTCAAAAAGTGTCCTCTGACTGGTTCAAAACCAACCAATCACAGGAACGCGCGCATTTCACTATTGAAATGGCGGTAATTAAAAATAACGAACTCTAACAGCCCGGCTAGATAGTCAGTCGTTCGGGGATTCTGCTAGTGAACATCTTTTAAAATAAGTCGTGAAGTGTGTCAATAAAACCTAAGGTAATATGATATTGTTCTATGATGTATTATGCGTATCTATTTGCGTGCCTATTTGAATTAAAAGTGTTTTTATTTAATCATTTAGGGAGTTTTTCTTACACTTAAATCTGTGGTACCTTGGAGCTATGAAAATACCTCTAAGTTTACACAGTCAAAAGATAATATCTTTTGACTGTGTAAACTTATTATGTCCGTTTATGTCGCAAGCCCTATCGGAATACCAGCGCTGTGTTATTTTAAACCTAAAAATCGCAGCTTTTGCTGAGACAGGGACCTTTTTGGCCTCGCACAGACAATAACCTTGTCTGTACAATTTTATTTATTTTTATTTATTTACTTGTTTTGTGCGAGTCCCAAATAAAAGTTTTTCTTTCTTTCTTTCAAGCTTGTACGGAACCCTCAGTGTGCGAGTCCAAGTCGTACTTATCCACAACCCCAAGGGGTCACAGACTTGAGTATATGGTTTTAATTTAACCAGAATTCCTCGACTCATTCCCCAGATATAGGGTCTTGACAGACAGACGGGCAACGAAGAAATCCTTACTAATATTATAAAAGCGAAAGTGAGTTTGTTTGTTTGTTTGTTACCTCTTCACGCTTTAATGACTTAACCGATTTTGATGAAATTTAGTACAGAGATAGTTAGGAACCAGGAGACGGACATAGGCTAATTTTTATTTTAAAAAAGTGGGATGTGAGGGAGAAAGAGGGAAGAAAAGCGAAAACTTAGCGTTGCTATTACAAATCAATAAGGCGCAAGGGGAATTGTGTTACTCTGTTAACGCAAGCGAAGCCGCGGGCAAAAGCTAGTAAAGTTATAAAACAAAATAAAGTTAAAACAATAGCGAAAACGCAAGACACTCACCTGGACCAAGCAAGCTTGGATGCAGAGCAACAGAACAGTGAAGGTAGACATGTTTAACGTATTCGTAAGATCAACAAGAAGCTGAAGACTGAATGCTTTTTGATGTCCAACTTCGACTTTATATAGTACAGGAGTAGTAATCAAAACCACGTACTTTTTGTGTATTTGAACAAAGCATTTGATAATAATTTAAAGGTTGGAATATAAATGCATTTTTCTGTCTTTGTTAAGCAACCAACGATAAAAGGCTTGTAAGTTTGCGTTTTTTAAAATTACTGCAACACAACTAGATAAGGACTACGTTTCAGTATAAATAGTCGATCGATTCTTGGAAAACTCATTCTCAAGTTCACTTCATCACGAACTACAATGTCAGCCAAGGTGATCCTCGTCCTCTGCGCTCAGGCGCTCTTCATCCAGGTGAATTGAGTTTTTGTGACCTTTTATATTTTGTGCTTTCTTGGACTATTTCTTGTAACTTAGCCGGACATGTGTTTCCGTCTGTATTTGCAATTTTTAAATGTAATGCCTAGTCAATGCTACTTGTCATTTAAAATAAACTAAGAAACAAAAACAAAACATTCAATTTCTTTATAATCTTGATTTCATTATTGTAGTTTTTTTTTTATTGACTAGTTATTTAGTAAATCTCCTTACAACAAAACCCCAGAAATGAGAAAAAATATCAATAACATGCATCTCCTCGTAAAGTAAACATTGTTTTACTTTGCTACTGACATTAATGGATACATAATTCTATAATGAACATTTTGGTATAAATATTTTTTTCGAAAAACCCAAAACTTTATTTTATACTAGCTTTCGCCCGCGGCTTCGCCCGCGTTAAATTTGGGGTAACACAGTTCTCCTTGCGCCTTATTGATTTGTAATAGCAACGCTAAGTTTTCCCTTTTCTTCCCTCTTTCTCCCTCACATCCCACTTTTTTTAAATAAAAATTAGCCTATGTCCGTCTCCTGGTTCCCAACTATCTATGTTCCAAAATTCATCACAATCGGTTTAGCCATTAAATCGTGAAGAGGTAACAAACAAACAAACTCACTTTCGCTTTTATAATATTATAGTAAGGATAGATTTTATTCCAAAAAATAGGCATTATTCACTACTGTTAACTCCTGCGCGGCAAAGAGGGAACCAATGCTCACGGTTATTTGCGTAGGGAATGGCTTTAATAACTACAGGTAGTTGTTTCGGGTCTGGCTGTTTTTGTATGTGCTGCCAAAACATTGTAAACGCACCCACAATACAGGCAAAATTACTAGTGTGGGGCCACGTTTTGAAAAAAAAAAAAATATTGCTCAGACAATTATTACAAAACAAATATGGGATTGCAAAACCTAACTTACTTCCGACTAAAAATCCTTTGCCGTTAATTTTAATTCAGTATATAACTTTTGCACTATAATTTATACATTTATATAGCTTTTGCCCGCGGCTTCGTTCGTGTTAAATTAGAGGTAATACAGTTCCCCTTTCCTGATTTGCAGGTACCTGCTACCTGTTGTTTTTGCCCGTGCGCCTTTTTGATTGTAATAGGAAAGCTAAGTTTTCTATTTTTTTCCCACTTTCTTCCTCATATATCAATCTTTTTTTTTTAATGAGCCTATGTTTGTCTCCAAGGTCCCTACCATATCTGAACTAAAATTCAATAAAATTGGTTTAGCCATTTAGGCGTGAAGACGTAACAAACAAACTCACTTTATAATATTAGTAAGGATAAGGATAGTAAGGATTACATAAACTATTTAATGCAACAATTTCTTGTTTACAGGCAGCTTTCGGTTCATGTCTTGGTCGTGGAGCCATCGCCGCTCCACTCATTGCCCCAGGATGTGCTGGTAACGGCTGGGCCGGCAATGGTCTGATCGGAAATGGATTGATTGGTAACGGTCTGATTGGTAACGGCTGTGCTGGTAACTGGGCTGGCAATGGTATTATTGGTGATGGTATCATTGGTAATGGTTTGTACGGCAATGGTTTGGCCGGTATTGGGTTCGTCCCCACCAGTGGTGGGGGACTGCCTGTCTCCAGCTTGTCTGGTATCGGTGCTCCTAATGGCCTCTCTGTTGCATCTGAGAATGTTTATGAAGGTCTTCTGTCCGTGGCTGGTGAGCTGCCATTCGTGAGTGCTGTGGCTTTGGAGGGCGTGTTGCCCAGTGCTGGTGCTGGCGTCGTTAGCCACAGCTGTGGTAACGGTGTTACTGCCATGGAGAGCATTGGTTCTTCTGCTGCTGCTTATGGCGCTGGCTATGGTCTCGGCGCTGCTGCCATCGCTCCTGCCGCTCGTGGATTCGGCTATGGAGGTCGCGGCTGTGGATGTGGACGTTACTAAGAGTTAAACAATGATTACTTAACAGATATCGACGACCCGTTACGATGATGAAATAAACCGATTTGCAAATTACTTTTGAGTCTTTTACTGATTCAAACCCATCCATGTTCCATCCTTTACCCTTCGTTTGCTGGGGCCGCGGTATCTCCTGCCAAAACCCGCAACCCCCGCAGGCAGTGGCCCTGGCAAACCCTTCTGCTTTGCTGACATCTCTTTGCGTGTGGAACACGAACGCGTCGTCGACACGACCTGTCGTGACTAGACGAATATGCTCATCGTCCACAAACCCACATCTACGGTGGCCAGGAGTCGTCTTGCGGTCTGTATATGCTTTGACTCATAAAACTTGGTAACGCCTTCAGAATATAATGTGTTTGTGTTTTTTGAACGCAATCTAATTAACTTGCATTATTATAAGTATAACAGGCGCCTGCGTTTGTGTTACAAGTACGAGATCTAGCAAGGTATGCCTTTTTTTTATCCTTACTAACCTAACTAAGGATAAAGGCTTCTGCACACACGCGCGGCGCGGCAAGCGGCGACAAAGCTGTGCCGCAGAGCCTCACACACTGGCGCGGCGCGGCAGGCGTTATTTACTCGATCTTAAGCTATCGAAAAATTCTAACCTATCCCTTTTTACTTCAAATCTCCGTAGAACATTTACTATGAAAACGCATGCCACCGTTCACACTGCCGCGGCGCGACACGTTGCGTTATAGATTTTCTTTTCGATACGCAATTATGGGCTGCGACACGCCGCGACAACTCTGCGGCAGAAAAACAAAAGACGCCTAGAACATTTTGTATGAAGCGGGCTCTGCCGCAACGCCTGTGTGAACGGCGGCGCGATGCGGCAAGCTCTCGGTGATCGACTACTCGATCCTCTATATCTCGAAAAGGGGTAGGTTAGGATCCTAACATATCCATTTTCTCGCTATAAAAACCCTTAATAGGCGTCCGCCACCCTGGGGACCGCCTGGGGAGAGCGGAGGGGTCTAATAAACTCGTACTGACTAAGGTGTCGTCCTAACGGACTATCGATCCTACGATGACACGATGCGTTATCGTTCTCGCGTTCTCTCTGTAGAGGACTATTTAACCTATATACAAGTATAGCAAAATTTAGGACAGAAACATTTTACTCGTAATTTGAAAATGTGCTTTTTTATTTGTTGAGATATTTTCACAAACTTGATTTCAAATTGCGGGTGTAGGTATAAAACGTGTATTTCAGTTTGTTTTAATTCCCTAAGACGAATTGTTTTCTAGTAATAGCTATAAATTGTTGTTTGTTTAAGTACATTTTTGGTATAATTTACTGAACTACTGCTATTTTATTTATTTTTGTTCTAGGATTTTTTATTGTTTAGTTCAGGTATAATATTATTTAATGTGTCGTATAGGTAGTGTAAAGAATGATAAATGCGAAATACTTACAGTGAATTATATATTTTGTTATGTCGGCCTGTACTCGTCAAAAAGCCAAAGTCAAATTTAGAAATTATATACGCCTGAGAAAGAGCAATCCAGTCATAACCATATGACAACAACGACGGTGCCAGTACAGCTGGGGCGGTCGAGCCTCTTTAGTGTTAATGTCTCTACTTCTCTTCTCTTCTTCATGTTCAACGAGTTTAATTTGTCCTATATCGGAACTTCTCTAACAACGCCTAGTGAAACCTGTATTGATTTGACGTTTACCAGAAATTTCGATAAATCCTGTATGCCATTTGTTTCGTACTTTTCGTATCACAGGCCTATATCATCAAAAAAGTTGTTTAGTAGGGTATTTTTTTGTTTATATGATTTACTTCCTGAACCCGATGAAATACAAATGTTGTGACATAAATATACTTAACGTGTGATGTGTCACATGTATATTATTGTGTAATATATATTTACGTATTCAAGTAAAACCCACGGGCGTGTCCATGACACAGCCACACTCCTATTTTTTTTATGGATGGTCATGGAAATAATTAAATAACCTTTCCCGCTCTGGGCGGAGTGATGGGGAGTGTCTGATTTTTACTGAATAAAACCCATCCATGTTCGTCTACCTTTTTTGACCTTTGTGTTCCGAAGCGCGGTATTTTTTCGATTAATTCGTAAACCCGGCAGGCGGCGGCCTTGGCAGGCCTCTCTGCTTTGCTGACATCTTTTTGAGGCGCGCTTGGTTCCGAACGCGCCGTCGACACGGCCTGTCAGCACGGTGAATCTCCCTACCTATCTATAGTCATGTTTCATAAAAATATGGCATCTTAATTTAAATACTCATAATAAGTGATTACTAATGATAAGTGTTTTTAATTTCGTTTTCGACGGATTTTTGTTTATCCTATCGACTGAAATTTGGTATGCGGTAACCAGTAAAAGTGACAAATAGTTATACCTACACCGGTCGCCTAGTATTTTTTTTTTGTAAACAACGTATACATATATTTTAATAGATCGATTAGATCTAAGAATGAGTATGGAAATGGAATAATTGGTACTTATTAATCGATTAATCAAAGTAAAACAAGTTATTTACTGCATATAATTTAAGGCATTACTTTACATTAGACAAGTTTGGTCATGAACTGACAAATGGTAGACAGGTAATTAGCACGGAGGTTTTAAACAAACTGCAATGATGACATGTGACTCAAATAGTGTTCCGAGCGAGATAGCTTTCTTGATGTCCTCGTTTTACAATTGCTAGTAATAAAAAAAAAAAACATTGAAATAGGATTCCGCATCCAGCAAAATTCTCACTATTACACCTCTTTAAGTAACGCATTTTTAAATTTTTGAAAGTGGAAGCTTTCACTGTAATACAAAAAAAAGAAAATATGTTTAAAAAAAGATGTTCATATGTTATGATCATACAGTTTTTAAGATATGAGTAACACGAATGCCATGATGATATCATTCATAAATAACATATATACATATCATTCGTAAATATTTTTAAAAGTTGCAGCTAAGGAATATTTTTTTTTGAGAAATTATTTTTTTATTATTATACTAGCTGTTCCACGCGGTTTCACCCACGCTGCTCAGCACCTGTTGGTCGTAGCGTGATGTTATAAAGCCTATAGCCTTCCTCAAGACATGGACTATCCAACACTAAAAGAATTTACCAATTCCAACCAGTAGTCCCTGAGATTAGCGCGTTCAAACAAAAAAACGAACAAACAAACTCTTCAGCTTTATAATATTAGTATAGATTTAACCCGTTTTTATTTATGTGCCAGTTCAACTATCTAAGTGATTAACAACTACTATTTTTTTAAACATATTTTAACTGACAATGACGCTTTCCACCCTTGACTCTTTATCACTTGGTATAAGTATCCTCCCTTTGAATTAATTAATCTATATCTATACTTCTATACTAATATTATAAAGCTGAAGAGTTTGTTTGTTTGTTTGTTTGAACGCGCTAATCTCAGGAAGTACTGGTTCGAATTGAAAAATTCTTTTAGTGTTGGATAGTCCATTTCTTGAGGAAGGCTATAGGCTATATAACATCACGCTACGACCAACAGGTGCTGAACAGCGTGGGTGAAACCGCGGGGAACAGCTAGTACAAAATAAGCTGTGTGCCTTTGACATAAAGTTCATTTTTTTAGATAAAATTCACATAACAACTGGAATTCCAGTTATCTTATAAGTTCCTTGGTATCAAATCAAATATCTGTCAGGTGCGTTCCAAATACAGTGAAGGGTTCTGTAGACGGATGGATTTGTTACGAACTCATAGAAATTATATTTTTTTTGCAAAAAAAAAATCAATCGGTTTCAAAGAAAAGGTTATTTGTTTTTTTTTTTACAATCTTGGCGTCTAAAAGATATATGAAAGAAATGATATTTGTACACGTTATGGGACGATGTCAATCCTATCATACTTTAAAAAATATCTACTTATTAAACTTTAGCTAGTCGTAAAAACAAAAGCAAATGAACCACATCTTATCTAATCTAATTTTATTCACCTTCGTACAAATAGTTTCCACTAACCATTAAGTTGATTTAAATCCTTACTATCCTTACTAATATTATAAAAGCGAAAGTGAGTTTGTTTGTTTGTTTGTTACCTCTTCACGCTTTAATGGCTAAACCGATTGTAATGAATTTTGTGCATAGATATTTGGGAACCAGGAGACGGACATAGGCTAATTTTTATTTAAAAAAAGTGGGATGAGAGGGAGAAAGAGGGAAGAAAAGGGAAAACTTAGCGTTGCTATTACAAATCAATAAGGCGCAAGGAGAACTGTGGTACCCCAAATTTAACGCGGGCGAAGCCGCGGGCGAAAGCTAGTAGTTTAATAAGTGAATACTTTTTTAGTTGAAAGGGTTCCGGTTTTACCAATTAGCTATGGAACCCTAAAAAGCGTCCCTCGTCCGTTTTCTTTTGTGCTGTATTTTTTTTCTAAACGCACGTTTCAAGATAGTAGTACAAAGTTATGTTCTGGATTAACAAAATCAAAAGTCATTTATCAAATCAGGCTGATGATCAGCGCTTTTGAACGTCAAAGTTAACAAAAGAAACACCTCCAAAACGACTGCATTTCAGCATTTTCTAGTGTTATACCTGGTAAAAAGAAGTGGCGGAATAAACAAAAACATCTGGCTGTCAAGGTGGAAGAAGTAGACTAATAAATTTATTTTCTGCAAATCGATATCGGCTGCCCCACAAGGGCTGAGCAAAGCTGTGTCCTCGTAGAGGCAGTCGATGGCGGCGATCTTTCACGTCCGCCTCTGAGAGGGAATAGACAGCGAAGCAGTTATGCTTGAGGAAAAGATAAACCAACCTAGCTGCCGCGGGAGACGCTAAATTCGTGTTCCACGCGCGCCTCAAAGAGACATCAGCAAAGCGAGGGGCCTGCCGGGCCACTGCCTGCCGGGGTTGCGAGTTGTTAGTTCCGTTTTACTTGCAACAATGGCTACTGCTAATAACAAAAGGTCTAACAAAAGGTGCTACTTGGTGTACGAACCTATATAAATTGGTTAATTACACTAAAAGGTTACCAGATTTCTGGAGCGTCCTGCATAGTAATCCGTTCAAGATGGTGTTAACCACCGAAGATGTTTACGCAAACTACGCGAATAAAATACTGCTGACCCCCGACGTAAGTGCACGTGGAAACACTCAAGCACGCAAGCTCTCCCCAGGGTGGAGGACATCTAGTGCAGATTTCCATTACGAGGAAAAGAATAGACCACGATCCTAACCTAACCTAACCTACCCCTTTTCGATAGGCTAAGATCATGTATTCGATCATCGAGTGGATGCCGCAGCGCGCGGCGTCGCGCGGCCGTTCACACAGAGCGGCGCGACAGAGTCCGTTTCATACAAAATGTTCTAGGCGTCTTTTGTTTTTCTGCCGCAGAGTTGTCGCGGCGTGTCGCAGCCCGTCGCGCGGAGTGTAGTTTGCCGCTCGATAGCGAGAGTTGCCGCAAGGCGCGGCGCGCGACAGAAAAACAAAAGACGCCTAGAACATTTTGTATGAAGTGGGCTCTGTCGCAGCTTGCCGCAACTTGCCGCAGCCGCGACAGAGCCGCGGCGCCGCCGCGGCGATCGAGTACTCGATCCTCTATATATCGAAAAGGGGTAGGTTAGGATCCCAACCTAGCCATATTCTCGCTATAAAAACCCTTAATAGGTGTCCGCCACCCTGGGGAGCGCCTGGGGAGAGCAGAGAGGTCTAATAGAATCGTACTAAGGTGTCGTCCTAACTGACTATCGATCGTACGATGACACGATGCGTTCTCATCGCATGATGACACTGTATAATCTGTTTACAATACAAACCAGAAGACTGTTTAACCTGTTCACAAGTATGGCAAGATTTAGGGCAAAAAAAATTACTTAGTTAATCTCGTAATTTTAAAATGCACTTTTTTATTTCTTGAGATATTTTCACAAACTTGATTTCAAATTACAGGTATAGGTATAAAAAGTATATTTAAGTTTGTTTCATTTACCTGAGACTAAGCGTTTTCTAGTTATAATGATAAATTGTTCTGTGTTTTAGTAGTCTTCAGTAAATGATTAAATTTGTTAGTTTTCGTTCTAGAATATTCTTATTGTTTAAGTAACTTATAATATTATTAAATGTGTCGTATAGAGTAAAAAATGACAATGCAGAAATGTTTATTTTGTGTTTTCATAGTTTAAATAAAACAAACACTGCTGCAAAATTCTCAGTCGTAATAAAGTTTGCGACGAAAAATAATTTAGAATACGCGATAGAATCGGGCCCTAGAACGTCTTTTTAAACGTTTCTTCGACTATGCCCACAAACACCACAATCACCTGATCGCGGTTTCTAGAAACGTTTTGAATTTCAGCAATTCTCAGTAGGGGCAGTGATTTGAATTACGTATCAATCCAAGATACGCATTATTTAATTCTTAGGCAACGATGTATGAAACACGAACAATGTCCTTTCGCCTTTCATTTGACAACCTTTTTACAAGTGCCTGTCTCTCCGCGGTGTCCTCATCGAAGCTCGCAAGTCATCGCGCGGGCATAGGCAATGCTTCATGGACCATTTCCATCGTACGGTGAGAACGCATCACGTATTTGTACGATCACTGCATGTTAGGACAACGCCTAAAGTCGCCTGAAACACTGCCGAACCGGCCCTAAAGTGCAGTATGAGGAAAAAAGCAGTTTCGGGAAAACCTTTAAAAACTTTTTAACACTGTTTTTTTTGGATTATTTAATATGTGTATGGTGCATATTTTTGTTGTTACGAGGACTAAGTGCCAACAAAGATAGTATTTCCAAAAACAAATGTTAGTTTTGTTTATCAGATTTTAATTAAAATCGGGTTTTCTGAAATCTTAGCTTTTACTGCACGCAAAAAGTTACACATATATACATATTAAAATGCGGTAAAAATACTTGATACTACAAAATGTTTGAGTTTTTTGCTACTTTGCAGACTAACTTGCAGCATAAGACTTTCTTTACTGCATTTTAATTTGTATCTTGGACAATTGCACATGTAGTATGTATAACAATTGCTTCCAACTTACGGGTATATTTTATGTAGGAATTTACAGAAAAAAGTGCATTATGTTTTTAAATTTGTCGTTTATTTTATAATATTCTAAGGTAATTGTTTTAAAATGGTTAGTTCATCACTACATAGTATAAAACAAAGTCGCTTTCTCTGTCCCTATGTCCCTTTGTTTGCTTAAATCTTTGAAACTACGCAACGGATTTATATGCGGTTTTTTTAATAGATAGAGTGATTCAAGAGAAAGGTTTATATGTATAATAAGATCCATTAAATGGTGGAAAAGTACTGCTATTTTTGAGGTTTCTAATGTGATGTCGTAAATAATTACATTTTTCCGCTTACATTGCAAACCCAGGCTGAACCCTACGAGTTTTATCAAAATAATGTACTAAGTATTGTACACATTGAAAAGGTCTACGGAAAAGTCCGTGATGGTATATGTCTATCTCTTATGGATAACCTTATGGTTGTCAGTTCTACAAATGACAGCCGGGACCAACGGCTTAACGTGCTTTCCGAGGCACGGAGGAAACTCGGTATGTAACGGGTGGTCACCCATCCACAGACCAACCTAGGCAAGCGCAGCTTAACTTTAAGATCGACCCGAGCGGCTGCTATTATTTAGCCACGAGCTCCTCAAATAATAATAAGTACTAAATATTTTTTTCTAAATGTTTCACGGTTGTCTGTAATACCTATGACAAAAAGGTGTCTACATATATTTTATAGCTATCCAGGAACTACGAATGTGGTGTTGCTCTGGTGCATTTCCTTACCAGTTTAATTAGTTGCCAGAATAGTAATGGCACGATAGGTGCGGGTCCGACCGGTACCATGTTCGATCCGCTTCTAGCAAGCTCTTCCGCAGCGTCGTCGTTGCCTCAGGTATCGCTGTGTCCTTTAATCCATTGGATAGTTATGTTATTGAGGTTACCAACTATGACTTATGTAGATACGTATTTATTTTTTGTATTGCTTTTTGTACTGTTCCGTATTAAAATCATTTCTCTTTTGGAAAATAATGGGACATATGCTTAATATGCTTTTTTAAATAAAGACACTTAGCGTGTCTTTATTAAAAAAAAGCATATTCAATGTAGTTACTAACTTTCCATCGGTCAGTTCTGAAACTGGGATTGGTAACTTGTTGTGAAAGCGTTTACTGTTTATTAGAAATGACTTGCTATTTTTTGTCAAACTGAATTTAAGAATTGCAATTTTTCGGACATATAACGTACATTCGAAGATTTAAAGTGAGTTTTTCGTCGCAAATTTGATTACGATTGAAAATTTTGAAGCCGTGTATCTCTTATTAAAACTATGAAAACACTTACTAAAAAAACATTTCTGCATTGTAATTTTTTACTCTATACGACACACTATAATATTATACTACTAATAATATTATACCTAACCTAAACAATATGAATATTCTACAACAAAAGCTAACAAATTTAATCATTTTCTGAAGTGACTACTAAAACACAGAACAATTTATCATTATAACTAGAAAACGCTTAGTCTCAGGTAATTGAAACAAACTTAAATATACGTTTTATACCTATACCTGCAATTTGAAATCAATTTTGTGAAAATATGTCAAGAAATAAAAAAGTGCATTTTAAAATTACGAGATTATCTAAGTGATTTTTTTGCCCTAAATCTTGCCATACTTGTGAACAGGTTGAACAGTCTTCTGGTTTGTATTGTAAACAGATTATACAGTCTCATCATGCGACAAGAACGCATCGTGTCCTCGTACGATCGATAGTCAGTTAGGATGACACCTTAGTACGATTCTATTAGACCACTCTGCTCTCCCCAGGCGCTCCCCAGGGTGGCGGACACCTATTAGGGGTTTTTCTAGCGAGAATATGGCTAGGTTGGGATCCTAACCTACCCCTTTTCGAGATATATAGTATCGAGTAGTCGATCGCCGCGGTGATGCCGCGGCTCTGTCGCAGCTGCGGCAAGTTGCGGCAAGCTGCGACAGAGCCCACTTCATACAAAATGTTCTAGGCGTCTTTTGTTTTTCTGTCGCGCGCCGCGCCTTGCGGCAAACTCTCGCTATCGAGCGGCAAACTCGATCCGCGCGACGGGCTGCGACACGCCGCGACAACTCTGCGGCAGAAAAACAAAAGACGCCTAGAACATTTTGTATGAAACTTA
This sequence comes from Ochropleura leucogaster, assembly GCA_958449745.1. Lineage (NCBI taxonomy): Eukaryota > Metazoa > Arthropoda > Insecta > Lepidoptera > Noctuidae > Ochropleura > Ochropleura leucogaster. The sequence continues at coordinate 3,149,903 of OY288227.1, forward strand.
CTCTGTCGCGGATCTCTGTGTGAACGGCCGCGCGACGCCGCGCGCTGCGGCATCCACTCGATGATCGAATACATGATCTTAGCCTATCGAAAAGGGGTAGGTTAGGTTAGGTTAGGATCGTGGTCTATTCTTTTCCTCGTAATGGAAATCTGCACTAGATGTCCTCCACCCTGGGGAGAGCTTGCGTGGTTGAGTGTTTCCTCGTGCACTTATGTCGGGGTCAGCAGTATTATGCTGTACCCTCCGCTGCTCTGGTGTTTTGACCAGCAGACGTCTGCTGCGGAATGGGTAGGCGCTCGTTATCTCAACGTAATCTAACGGCGTGATCCATCCCGATCTTAGTATTTGAGACAGGTAACAAGCCCGCACCTCGCATGCGTGCACTTGCATATCTACCACTCTCCTGATTAGCGGAGCACTATTTTTGCGAACAATCCCATGATACCCGTCGGTACGTGTTTGCGTAAACATCTTCGATAGTTGACACCATCTTGAACGGATTACTATGCAGGACGCGCCAGAAATCTGGTAACTTTTTGGTCTAATTAACCCAATTCTTTAGGTTCGTACACCGAGCAGCCCTACAAATCAGTATGCTGTACCGATGGCTCCCTTTCTACAAAAATTACAAAATCGAGACACTCGGTTTAGCAATCCTGTATTAATGACGTGAAAATGAAAACATGGTTGTACCCATGTATTTATCTGTGTCTGAGGTGCAAGGTCCTAATGATGGTTTCTGTATTAGATACCTACGACCTTTTGTTGTTAGCAGTAGCCATTGTTGCAAGTAGAACATAATTAACAACTCGCAACTCCGGCAGGAAGTGGCCCTGGCAGACCCCTCTGCTTTGCTGATATCTATTTGAGGCGCGCGTGGAACACGAGCGGAGCGTCTTCCGGGGCAGCTATGTTGATTTGAGTTTCTTTTCCTCAAGCATGACTGCTTGACAGAAGAAGGTGATTGCTTCCTATTCCCTCTCAGAGCAGGACGTGAAAGACCGCCGCCGACCGAGTCTACGAGGACGCAGCTTTGCTAGCGGGGAAGCCGTTATCCATTTGCAATAAATAAATTTATTACTCTACTCCTTTAAACTTGACAGACAGATGTGTTTGCTTATTCCGCTACTTCTTTTTACCAGCTAATACAATAGAAAATGCCGTAATGCAGTCTTTATGGAGGTCTATTTATTGTTTACTTTGACGTTCAAAACTCGCTGATTATCAGTTTGATTTGATAAAGACTTTTGATTTTGATAATCCAGAAAATAACTTTGTACTACTATCTTGAAACCTGTGATTAGAAAAAAAATAACAGTACGAAAGAAAACGGACGAGAGATGCTTTTTAGGGTTCCATAGCAAATTGGCAAAAGCAGAACCCTTTTAACTAAAAAAGTATTCAATTATTACAAAATCAACTAAATCGTTAGTGGAAACTATTTGTACGAAATAATAAAATTAGATTAGATAAGATTTAGGTGGTTAATTCGATTTTGTTTTTACGATTAACTAAAATTGGTTTAGGAAGTAAGTAAGTTGTTATTTTTGTAAGTATGATAGGATTGACATAGTCGCATAACGTGTACAAAAATCAGTTCTTTCATTAATCTTTTCGACGACGAGATTTGTTAAAAAAAAACACAAATATAACCTTTATTTTGAAGTCGATTTTCTGTACCATGTATTAGAAGTCGGTTGTATTTTTGCAAAAAAGCTTAATATTTCTATGAGTTCGTAACAAATTCGTCCGTCTACAGAACCCTTCACTGTATTTGCAACGCACCTGACTGATATTTGATTTATTACCAAGGAACTTATGAGATAACTGGAATTCCAGTTGTTATGTTAATTTTATCTCAAAAAATGAACTTTATCTCAGAGGCACAAAGTTTATATTATTTTAATTAATTCAAAGGGAAAATATACTAATACCAACTGATAAAGAGTCAAGGTTGGCAGGCGCGTTGTCAGTAAAAAATGATTAAAAAACATTAGTTGTTAATCACTTAGATAACTGGCACAGAATTAAAAACGGGTTATAATAAAATAATAATTTCTCAGAAAATAGTATTCCTTAGTTGCAACTTTTAAAAATGTTGAATTTATATACAGAAACTTTTTATTTATGTTTAGAAACAGTATGATCATAACATTTGAACATCTTTTTAAAATATATTTTCGTATTTTCTGGTTCCAGTGAAAACATCCACTTTCAAAATTGAAAAAATGCGTTAATTATAGAGGTGTAATAGTGAAGATTTTCCTGGATGCGGAATCCTATTTTATTGTTTTTTATTTTTAGTAATTGTAAAACAAAGACAGTGTGTGCACACTAAAAGCTATCTCGCTCGGAACACTCTTTGAGTCACATGTCATCACTGCAGTTTGTTTAAAAGCTCCGTGCTAATTACCTGTCAACCATTTGTCATTCGATGACCAAACTTGTCAAATGTAAAATAATCGCGTAAATAATAAGCACTAAATAACTTGTTCTGCTTTTTTTAATCGATAATAAGTACCAATTATTCCATTTCCATACTCATTCTTAGATCTAATCGGTCTATTAGACAAAATATATATTATATGTAAACAAAAAAATTTACTATGAGACCGGTGTACGTATAACTATCCGTCACTCTTACTGGTTATGTACCAAATTTCAGTCAATAGGATAAACAGAAATCCGACAAAAACGAAATTAAAAGCACTTATTATTAATCACTTATGAGTATTTAAATTATAAGGCTATCAGATGCCATATTTTTATGAAACATATACAAATATGGTATCTGGTATAGAGAAACATGTCTATAGATAGGTAGGGGGATTCACTGTCCTGACATCGCGACAGGCCGTGTCAACGGCGAACCACGCGCCTCAAAGAGATGTCAGCAAAGTAGAGGGGCCTGCCAAGTTATTCGAAAAAATACCTTTCCCCGGCATACAAAGGGCAAAAAAGGAAAATGAACATGGATGGGTTTTATTCAGTAAGATACTCCCCATCGCTCCGCCCAGAGCGGGAGAGATTATTTAATGATTTTACTATCCACAAAAAAAACGGTGTGTCGCTGTGTCGTGGACACGGCCGTGGGTTTTACGTGAATACGTAAATATGTATTACACAATAATAAACGTGTGTCACAACAATTTGTGTTCAGTGATGGCAACATTTGTCTTTCATCGGGTTCAGGAAGTAAATCATAGAAACAAAAAGTTACCCTTTTATAACAACTTTATTGATGATAGGTGTGCGAAACGAAAAATAAAGTAAACATTTCTGCATTAATCATTCTTTGCTCTATACGACACATTTAATAATATTATAGATAACCTTAACAATAAAAAATCCTAGACCAAAAACTAACAAAGATAATAATTTACTAAAAATACTTAAACAAACAACAATTTATCGCTATTTCTAGAAAACTCTTAGTTTTAGGAAATTGAAATAAACTGAAATATACGTTTTATACCTACACCTGCAAAGTGAAATCAAGTTTGTGAAAATATCTTAACAAATAAAAAAGGACATTTTTAAATTACGAGATTATCGAAGTGAAAATTTTTCGTCCCAAATTTTGCTATACTTGTATAAAGGTTAAATAGTCTTCTACAGTCTCGTCGCAGACAGAACTCATCATGCGACGAGAACGCATCGTGTCATCGTACGATCGATAAACCGTTAGGACGGCACCTTAGTCAGTACGAGTTAATTAGACCCCTCCGCTCTCCCCAAGCGGTCCCCAGGGTGGCGAACATCTATTAAGGGCTTTTATTGCAAGAAAATGGATAGGTTGGGACCCTAACCTACCCCTATTCGAGAGAAAGAGGATCGAGTAGTCGATCACCGAGTCGATGCCGCAGGCTTGCCGCACCGCACCGCCGTTCACACAGGCTTTGCGACAGAGCTCGCTTCATACAAAATGTTCTAGGCGTCTTTTGTTTTTCTGCCGCAGAGTTGTCGCGGCGTGTCGCAGCTTCAACTTGCTTATCGAAAGGAAAATCTAAAATCTAAAACGCAACGTGTCGCGCCGCGCCTGTGTGAACGGTAGCATGCGTTTTCATAGTAATTGTTCTACGGAGATTTTGTCGCCGCTTGCCGCGCCGCGCGTGTGTGCAGAAGCCTTAAGTCTAAGACTAGATAAGTATATTTTTTTTGCCAAACGAAGGGCAGTTTTTTTTGTTTTGTGTTTCTTTTTCTGCAAATTGGCAAGGTAAAGAATTATAAAAGCGAAAGTTAGTTTGTTTGTTACATCTTCACGCCTTAATGGCTTAACCGATTTTGATGAATTTTGGTAGAAATAGTTGGGACCCTGGAGATGACATAGGCTAATATTTTTTAAAGTGAGAAATGAGGGAGAAAGACGGAAGGAAAGGGAAAACTTAGCTTTGCTATTACAATCAATAAGGCTCAAGGGCAAAAGCTTTCAGGTAGCAGGTATCTGTAAATCAGGATAGGGGAACTGTGTTACCCCGAATTTAACGCGAGTGAAGCCGCGGGCAAAAGCTAGCAATTAATATAAGTCTGAAGTCAACCCGTCTTGAGCAAGCTTCTTAGTATTCATTTTTAGATTAATGATTAATATTAAGGGATTTTTTGCCATTGTTCTTCCTTGACACTATTATTCTTCGTCTGCTTAGGTCGCCGCAATATCCTTATCCTTACTAATATTATAAAAGCGAAAGTGAGTTTGTTTGTTTGTTTGTTTGTTTGTTTGTTTGTTTGTTTGTTACCTCTTCACGCTTTAATGGCTAAACCGATTTCGATGAATTTTGGTACAGAGATAGTTGGGAACCAGGAGACGGACATAGGCTAACTTTTTTTCAAAAAAAGTGGGATGTGAGGGAGAAAGAGGGAAAAAAAGGGAAAACTTAGCGTTGCTATTACAAATCAATAAGGCGCAAGGGGAACTGTGTTACCCCGAATTTAACGCGAGCGAAGCCGCGGGCATAAGCTTTATTTTTAAAGTGAAAAATGGGGGAGAAAGAGGGAAGAAAAGGGGAGAAACTTCTTATTGCGTTATCCGATTGCTTCTAGAGTTCGACGTTTGTTTGTTACGCTTTCACTCCCAAACCGCTGAACCTATTTTGGTGAATTTTAGTACAGAGATAGATGGAACCTTGGAGATGGTTATAGGCTACTTTTCGAAAGGAGGGGGAGAGGGGTGAATTTTGATACGAAACTAATTGCGTTGTCCGATTTACTTTGAACAAATCAATAATGTTCGTACAGACTGCATATTTGTTTTATTTTGCAGACTATCCTACCTAAAATGGAATAGCAACGGGAATAAGAAACGTCAATTTACAAATTATTTATGAAAATTCTCATTTTAAGGAAATTCACATAATAAGATTTCGAGATTTCGATTTTTCTGCAATTTGATAGCTTAGTAGTATCGTTTTTGATATATATATATATATATATATATATATATATATATATATATATATATATATATATATATATATACGAGAATGCCCGCATGTCCTATAAATAATATTCTCGAGGTAATTAGTGTACTTATTGAGTACCTACTCATATCATAAAATTATAATTGTAGTCTTTTTAAATATCAATAAGAAATGCATTAAATAGGTATATTTTTTAAGATGCCTGTAATGGGAAAATCCTGTGATACTTTGGGATTTGATGATCTACACCAAATTCTGTGAAGAATGAAATTAAAAAAATAAATCGTAAATCGGCTATAAAAGTAACAAATTATGTGGAACAAAAAGAAAATGAATTAAAATGTTAATTCGCAAGATATTTTACTGTAATTGTAATATTTTCTTGCACGATGTGTATGTAATTTTCACATTTGTATTAATTCACGCTATACACAAAATTCTTATTGTTGCTTTTAAATTTAGTGCTATAATAATTCGGTAGATGGCGCTGACCGACTTTTTCAAAGTTGTATCGATTTTTGACTTAAAATAAATGCACTAATGTCGCGCGTTTTAAATTCATAATTTTATTCTTAATAACAAAAAAAAGTTTAATTAAATGTTTGACCATGTATTCGATAGATGGCGTTGTACGGATTTAAATCATTTCTGAATCGCGATATGGTTTCGTTACCAACGAGACTATATAACAACTCAGTGTTTTTTCCTTACTTTCGCATTAAAACCACTCGACAGTGTACCTACTTGAAGTTTTATTGCGTTCTGAGAATTTTATTAAATTGCTTTCGTTTTTTTATTTGTTCGTGTTTAATTCTGTTTTTTTTAGCAAAATAAATATATATTTTTTTACATTTTAAGTTTTGTATTTTCGTTTTTATTGAAGTTGCTTAGTTTATTTCTTTATATTTTAAGTTTAGTCATCTTACTTTTAATTTTATTGTTTTTTTTTTTCATTTTATTTACTTTTTTTATTTCATTTTTTCTTTAAGTTAGGAGTTTATTTAGTTCTTTAATAATTTAGGTTTAGATTTTTTTACTTTTAATTTTAATTTGGTGGTTTTACTTTTTTGCAATGACTCGCAAACGTAATTCAAACTTATCGAGGAGCTCATCGCGGGCTCGGGCATCAAAAATTGCTCGATCCCAAGAATCCTCACTTCATGCCGAATTAAGGAGGCAAGAACAAGCGCAGCGACAAGCTGCTTTGAGAGCTGATGAGACACCTTCTCAAAGCCAGGAACGACTGGAGATTCAAGCCAGTCGCCAAACCTCTATCAGGGCGGTTGAGTCCCCTATTCAAACACAATTGCGTTTGGAGGAACAAGCTGAACGTCAGAGAGCTTTGAGAATGGGTGAAACATCTCTTCAAACCCGATCGCGTCTGGCGGAACAAGCTGAACGTCAGACAGCTTTGAGAATGGGTGAAACGTCTTTTCAAACCCAATCGCGTTTGGCGGAACAAGCTGAACGTCAGACAGCTTTGAGAATGGGTGAAACGTCTCTTCAAACCCAATCGCGTTTGGCGGAACAAGCTGAACGTCAGACAGCTTTGAGAATGGGTGAAACGTCTCTTCAAACCCAATCGCGTTTGGCGGAACAAGCTGAACGTCAAACAGTTTTGAGAATGGGTGAAACGTCTCTTCAAACCCAATCGCGTCTGGCGGAACAAGCTGAACGGCAGACAGCTTTGAGAATGGGTGAAACGTCTCTTCAGACACAATTGCGTTTGGAGGAACAAGCCGAACGTCAGAGAAATTTGAGAATGAGTGAAACGTCCCTTCAAACACAGTTGCGTTTAGAAGACCAAGCTCAACGACAGGCAGCCATTAGAGCCTTAGAAACTCCAGAAGAGTCGCAGTCGAGAAGAACTGCTCATTCAGAAATGCAAACCGAACGCCGACGAACTTTTATGCGTAACGCTTGGTCTGTCTTTAATTTTTCTGGATTTCAATATGATCCTTTAATTGATTACAAAACTCATTCTTTAATTGTTGTTGGTTTGATGAATAATAAATGCAAGTTTTGCAATGCTTTAAAATGGAAAGATGAAACTGCAGGAATGTGTTGTTCTAATGGCAAAGTTTTCCTTCCTTTACTTGGTGAACCAGAAGAACCTCTAAAAACTCTATTTTCATATGATTCAGAGGAATCACGACGCTTTTTAAATAGAATAAGAAAGTATAACTCATGTTTTCAAATGACATCTTTTGGAGTAGATAAGGAGGTAAGAATGCCTGGGTTTTCACCAACCTTTACTGTACAAGGTCAGATATACCATCGAATTGGTTCTCTTTTCCCTACAGATAATCAACAGCATAAATTCCTACAAGTTTACTTCATGGGTAATGAAGAAAATGAAGTGAACCGTCGTTGCCAATACATTCAGGGACTTGAAAGGGAAACTGTATTAAAAATTCAAAGAATGTTACATAACCATAACATCTTAATAAATACATTTAAAACCGCAATAGAAAACTGGCCTCAAGAAGATTATAAAGTAGTTATCCATGCTGATCGGACTCCACGTGGCGAACATAATAGGCGCTATAATGCACCGACTATTAACGAAGTAGCTGCCGTAGTGAGCGGCGACCAGTTCTCTTCCCGAGACATAGTATTACGAGCACACGATAATACACTTACACACGTCGCTGATACTCATAAGTTCTATGATGCTTTGCAGTACCCATTGATTTTTAGCAAGGGTCAGGCTGGATATCATTTTGATATTCCAGTCATTAATCCCACTACAAAACAGCCCGTTCCCAACAAAAAAGTTTCTTGCATGGATTTTTACGCTTATCACATTATGATTCGAGAAAATGATTTTAACCTCCTTCCACGATCAAGACAGCTATTCCACCAATTTTTAGTCGATGTGTACGTCAAAGTAGAGAGTGAACGTCTTCGTTATATATCTTTAAACCAGAAAAAACTGCGAGCAGATAATTACATTCATCTACAAGATGCGATCAGCACGGATGGTGATATAAACCCGAACGATTTAGGCCGAATGGTTATTCTTCCCTCTACTTTTGTGAACAGTCCCCGCTATCTACATGAATACACACAAGACGCTTTCGTCTATGTGCGCACTTACGGCAGGCCTGACCTCTTTATAACTTTCACCTGCAATCCTTCATGGAAGGAAATAGCAGAAGAGCTTATGCCTGGCCAAAGAAGTACTGACCGGCATGATATAGTTGCGCGTGTATTTCGTTTGAAAGTTCAAAAACTGATGAATATTATTACACGAGGGAAATTATTTGGAGACGTCCAATGCCACATGTATTCCATAGAATGGCAGAAACGAGGGCTGCCACATGTGCACATTCTTATTTGGTTGAAAGAAAAGCTGTGCCCCAACCAAATAGATAATATAATAAGCGCCGAGATTCCGGATCCCGAAACAGATAAGGATTTGTACGATACCATAGTCAGAAACATGTTACATGGTCCCTGTGGAGCACGCAATCCAGCATCGCCGTGCATGAAAAATGGAAAATGTACCAAAAAGTTCCCTCGAGAGCTGTTGAAGGAAACTGTGCACAACGATAAGGGTTACCCTTTGTACAGACGGAGAGCACCTGAGGATGGTGGCAGAAGTATTACCATTCAGGCTCGCAGTGGTATGGTCCAAGACTTTGATAATAGCTGGGTTGTGCCATATTCGCCCATTTTATGTAAAATTTTTAATGCTCACATAAATGTAGAAGCCTGCAACTCTGTTCGCGCTATTAAATATATTTGCAAATATATTAATAAAGGGAGCGATCAGGCGATATTCAATTTGCGTAATGAAGGTTCAGCGCAGCCTCTCAATGAAGTACAGACATATCAAGCAGGGCGATATGTTAGTAGCAATGAGGCAGTATGGCGGCTCCTAGGTTTTCTTTTGCACGAAAGACATCCGGCTGTTACCCATCTAGCCGTACACTTAGAAAATGGACAGCGTGTTTTTTTTAACGTTAATAATTTTCAGGAAAGAATTTCATCACCTCCTAAAACAACCTTAACTGCCTTTTTCCAGCTCTGCCAAACAGATACTTTCGCAAAAACGTTATTGTATTCCGAACTCCCCCGTTACTATACATGGAACACCTCCAAGAAGGAGTGGAAACGCCGCTTGCAAGGTACACCCGTTGCAAATTGGCCAGGAGTTAAATCATCGGACGCCCTGGGTCGTGTCTACACCGTCCACGTCACGAACTTTGAGTGCTTTTGTCTTCGAATGTTGCTGCATCATGTTCGAGGCCCAACTAGCTTTAAAGACCTTAAAAATGTCAACGGTCGCGAATGTGAAACTTTTAGAGATGCATGCGAAACTCTACATTTGTTAGAGAACGACAACCACTGGGATGAAACTATGGAGGAAGCTGTGCAGTGCCGGTCCCCAGACAAAATAAGAGAACTTTACGCAACCCTGATATCATCATGCGGCCTTTCCAATCCCCAAACGCTGTGGGATAAGTTCAAAGAATACATGGCGGAAGATATTTTACGACGTCTGCAACAAGTCCATGTAGACATAACTTTAAATGAAAACATATCCAATGAAGCTCTGATAAATATTGAAAACAAGGTGATGACAATGACTGGGAAGAAGTTACAAGATTTTGGAATGGTAAGTCCTCGACGGCGTTCAGATGAAGGGGACTTAAGCGATGAAATTGCTCGCGAATTAAACTATAATTTCACAGCGTTGCAAGAGCAAGTAATTGAGTTAGTCCCCCAATTGCTTCCAGAACAAAGTTATGTATTTCAACAAGTGTTACATCAAGTGGATTCAGGTAATGGCGCTCTCTTCTTTCTCGATGCCCCTGGAGGAACTGGGAAAACGTTTTTACTGAACCTATTACTGGCTTTCATAAGAAAAGACCAAAATATAGCTGTCGCCGTGGCTTCCTCTGGTATAGCCGCTACATTACTGAATGGTGGCCGCACTGCACATTCTGTTCTAAAATTGCCATTAAACCTTGCACAGGAAGAGTCACCCATCTGCAATTTCAGCAAAAACAGCTCTCGGGGTATGATGCTACGGCAGTGTAAACTTTTAGTATGGGATGAAAGCACGATGTCTCATAAAAAAGCTATCGAGGCCTTAAATCGATCACTTCAGGACTTACGAGACAGTACGGATATCATGGGAGGAATGGTAGTTTTGCTGGCTGGTGATTTCCGACAAACTCTACCAGTGATTCAGAGAGGCACACCTGCAGATGAGATCAAGGCCTGTCTCAAGTCCTCAAGCTTATGGGCAAAAGTTAAAAAATTTTGCCTAACGACAAATATGCGGGTGCATCTTTATAATGACGTACATTCTGGACATTATGCAGAGACACTATTAAAAATTGGCGATGGACGTTTGGATACAGATGCCGAAGGTATGATTGTGCTCACAGAAGAATTCTGCAATTTGGTAGAGAACGATGTGGACCTCATAGCTAAAGTTTACCCGGACTTACAACAAAATATGAATTGTGATCAATGGTTATGCGCAAGAGCAATTCTTGCACCAAAAAATGATAGTGTCAATAAAGTTAACCAGGACATTTTAAAAGAGGTGCAGGGAGTAATAAAGGAGTATTTGTCAATTGATACAATTATGGATACAGAACAGAGCACCTCCTACCCCGCTGAATTTTTAAATTCGCTTGAATTGTCAGGTGTACCTTCGCATAAGCTCCAATTAAAATTAGGTGTTCCAGTTATGCTTATGCGAAATATTGATGCACCTAGATTATGTAACGGGACGAGGCTTCGAATCACACAATTAGGGCAAAACATAATAGGCGCCACTATATTAACAGGTATGGGAAAAGGAGAAAGCGTGCTCATACCTCGAATACCAATAATTCCCACGGACTTACCGTTCCAATTTAAAAGACTGCAGTTCCCAGTAAAACTTAGCTTTGCTATAACAATTAATAAAGCGCAAGGGCAAACACTACAGGTAGCAGGCGTGCATTTGGAAAAGCCATGCTTTTCTCATGGGCAGCTGTATGTAGCATGTTCGCGAGTGTCCAGTGCCCGAAATTTGTATTTATTAGCACCTGATGGAAGGACAGTCAATATAGTGTACAATAGTGTCCTCAAATAATGCTCTGTTTTGTATCCACTGTACTATATATCCATAATTGTAGCGGTCAAGGACTAGCGGAGTTGTTTTTTTTTTCCTGGCCCACGCTGTCCCACTTCTTTTCTCATGCTGTCCTGAACCAGCCCTTGTGGTATCACGTCTGAGTCATCACGCCATCTCTTGCGGGCGCCAACACCGCCTCGCCGCGCGACACCGTCCATCTCCTGGCACCCATTGAGTGGCCGCTCTTGCCGTATACATAATGTATTTCCTGCCTATCTAACTCGACCATACTTTTTGTGCTGTTACTCACATTTATTATTCAACTACAAATATTATTCTTAAATAAACGCGGGCGAAGCCGCGGGTAAAAGCTAGTTTTTCTTATAAAAAATCTTCCTCTTTCACTACCTTTTAACATTATATTCATGATACTGTTAGTAATACCCGTTTCATTCTTTCCCAAATCAATACAATTTCCAACTTCAAATTCCCAGCTTAAATAAATTAAAGTAGAATGAATAAATAATACAACCAAAATAATGTTTTTTTTTTTTATTTAAGCAATTAATATTTACCATTAACAACACATAAATCAGTAGTAAATGCCAGGTGGGTAGCATCCATCAATGGGAGCTACAATCCCAGCGACAGGAGCATTGAAACCGACTCCAGGTAACCTAGGTGCAAGACCAGCACCAAAAGCCCCAATGCCACCAGAAACAGCAGGAGTGTTAAAACCGCAAGCACAGTTTCCAGAGATAGCCACAGCACCAGCAGCCGGCACATCACCACCGAAGCTCACAGCGCCCATGATGGGGACCTGACCGGCGACGGCGGTAGTACCGGCGACTGGCAGCTCACCAGCGACCGCCACGTTGCCTTCACCAGCGCCGCCGTACGCGGCACCACAACCGGCAGAGGGGTATGCGCCAGGGAATCCAACACCAGGGAACGCACCAGCGAAGCCAGCAGCAGGGTACGTACGCCCACCTAATCCAGCGGCGTAGCCCAAAGGAGACACAGACTTACCAAAGGCTCCAATTCGATTGAAGATGTTAGCGGTAGCAATACCTGCAGAAGGAGCGAAACCGGAATTGACAGCAGCTCCATCCTGGCTCACCATTCTAGTAGCACCATTACCGCAAGCATGGTTGACAACTCCAGAACCAGAAGTGGGTAACTCGCCTTCCAAACCAACAGTCCCGACAAACGGCATTTCTCCAGCAACAGCCAGGGTTCCTTCATAGACATTCTCAGATGCTACCACAAGATTGTTAGGGGCAACAGGAGAAGCACTCTGGACTGGTAGACCTCCACCTGAAGTAGGAGTGATTTCTATGGCAGAAGTGCAAGTGTTGTCGATTGCTAGGCTGTTGCCTGATAGTCCATCGCAAGCTAGGCTCTTTCCTAACAAGCCAGAGTTCAGACCATTGATTCCGAAAGGAGAGGTCAAGGCAGGACTACCTAGGCCGTAGGAACCAAAGCCGGGACCAAATGCAGAACGACCACAGACTTGGCTGAGCGCTGACTGGAAACAACAAAAAGAACATTTTTTTAATATCTACAAAATATTTTTATAATATCACAACTTTGACACTAACTTACTATTTCAAACATTTATTTCTATGAAATTTTGTATTAGGAAGGTTTTAAAGTTGCAGAAAATATTAAAGCTTTTTTATAAAAGGGCCTTGGAGAGAAGATATTTTTTGAAATAGGAACTATTTTTTAATTTAAAAACAATACTACTATTTTAGGGCTGCAAAGTCGACATACACGAGCCCCATTGACCAATTGGCGCTGAGAAAAAAACTACATAAGATGGCCTTAATAAATTAGGGCTTAATTCATTCACACCGCTATGGTTACCCTAACTATAAGGGCAAAACAACACAAATTGATACATACCTGAATTAATAGCGCTTGAGCACAAAAAACAAAGATGGCGGTCTTGGCACACATGATTGATTTTCAAGACTTCTTACTTGATTGTTTGTTTTCAGAATGAACTGAAATTAAAAAGTCGAGGTTTTTATACTATCAATCCTGACATAGTTATATAACAGTAATTTTCGAAATTATAACACTTTATCAGCTAAATTACAAAATGTACGCTAAAGAACGCATAGAACATTAACGCATAATTTTGTAATCCTTTTGAAATAGTGTAAGTACGACGCCAGGGCGATGGCTTTCGAAGAATTTAAGAACGCAATATTCTGATAATGGTTTGTTTTTATGTAAGACAAAGCTATAATTAGATTTTATTGCTTCATTTTAACTGCAATTAAAAAATGTCGTGATGGCCCAGAATTGAAATGCCTCACTTTTCATATATAAGGTTGTGAGTTCAAATCCGGGCAAGTACCAATGTGACTTTTTCAATTGAAAAGTTATTTCTAAAACGTTTTTCTAAGACATCTTAGTTAGTAAGGGTTGCGGGTTGTCCGGGGTTGCGAGTTGTCCGGGGTTGTGGGTTGTTCGAAAGAGATACCGCGGCCCCGGAACGTAAAGGGCAATAGAAGGAACATGGGTGGGTTTTATTCAGTACAAGTCTGACACTCCGCTTCTCCCAGAGCGGGGGAAGTTATTTAATGATAGAGCCAAGCTTTTTTGTGTGGTATCCACAAAAAAAAGCTTGGCTCCGTAAAGAGGAGTATCTTTGTTTCGACAGTTCAGAAGTGCTTAACTACTGCTTAACTAAACTGGCCTTCTTGAAATAATTGCTCTTTATTTTGATTTAATTTGATCTCCTTTCCTTTTTCGTTATATTTTGGAGGCTCTACTCCTTGATGTTTTCGGCTTGCAACCTCCTTTATTAAGATGGGCACCAATAATATTCCTTTTTTAAGAATTTGACATTTGCTCTCCAAAATGACTGCTATTTCGTTCTATTTTATACTCCTTTCATCTCGTTATACATTATTGTTATTATATTTCTCATTAAATCACCCTCTTTTATTCTCTACTAGCTTTTACCCGCGGCTTCGCCCGCGTTTATTTAAGAATAATATTTGTAGTTGAATAATAAATGTGAGTAACAGCACAAAAAGTATGGTCGAGTTAGATAGGCAGGAAATACATTATGTATACGGCAAGAGCGGCCACTCAATGGGTGCCAGGAGATGGACGGTGTCGCGCGGCGAGGCGGTGTTGGCGCCCGCAAGAGATGGCGTGATGACTCAGACGTGATACCACAAGGGCTGGTTCAGGACAGCATGAGAAAAGAAGTGGGACAGCGTGGGCCAGGAAAAAAAAAACAACTCCGCTAGTCCTTGACCGCTACAATTATGGATATATAGTACAGTGGATACAAAACAGAGCATTATTTGAGGACACTATTGTACACTATATTGACTGTCCTTCCATCAGGTGCTAATAAATACAAATTTCGGGCACTGGACACTCGCGAACATGCTACATACAGCTGCCCATGAGAAAAGCATGGCTTTTCCAAATGCACGCCTGCTACCTGTAGTGTTTGCCCTTGCGCTTTATTAATTGTTATAGCAAAGCTAAGTTTTACTGGGAACTGCAGTCTTTTAAATTGGAACGGTAAGTCCGTGGGAATTATTGGTATTCGAGGTATGAGCACGCTTTCTCCTTTTCCCATACCTGTTAATATAGTGGCGCCTATTATGTTTTGCCCTAATTGTGTGATTCGAAGCCTCGTCCCGTTACATAATCTAGGTGCATCAATATTTCGCATAAGCATAACTGGAACACCTAATTTTAATTGGAGCTTATGCGAAGGTACACCTGACAATTCAAGCGAATTTAAAAATTCAGCGGGGTAGGAGGTGCTCTGTTCTGTATCCATAATTGTATCAATTGACAAATACTCCTTTATTACTCCCTGCACCTCTTTTAAAATGTCCTGGTTAACTTTATTGACACTATCATTTTTTGGTGCAAGAATTGCTCTTGCGCATAACCATTGATCACAATTCATATTTTGTTGTAAGTCCGGGTAAACTTTAGCTATGAGGTCCACATCGTTCTCTACCAAATTGCAGAATTCTTCTGTGAGCACAATCATACCTTCGGCATCTGTATCCAAACGTCCATCGCCAATTTTTAATAGTGTCTCTGCATAATGTCCAGAATGTACGTCATTATAAAGATGCACCCGCATATTTGTCGTTAGGCAAAATTTTTTAACTTTTGCCCATAAGCTTGAGGACTTGAGACAGGCCTTGATCTCATCTGCAGGTGTGCCTCTCTGAATCACTGGTAGAGTTTGTCGGAAATCACCAGCCAGCAAAACTACCATTCCTCCCATGATATCCGTACTGTCTCGTAAGTCCTGAAGTGATCGATTTAAGGCCTCGATAGCTTTTTTATGAGACATCGTGCTTTCATCCCATACTAAAAGTTTACACTGCCGTAGCATCATACCCCGAGAGCTGTTTTTGCTGAAATTGCAGATGGGTGACTCTTCCTGTGCAAGGTTTAATGGCAATTTTAGAACAGAATGTGCAGTGCGGCCACCATTCAGTAATGTAGCGGCTATACCAGAGGAAGCCACGGCGACAGCTATATTTTGGTCTTTTCTTATGAAAGCCAGTAATAGGTTCAGTAAAAACGTTTTCCCAGTTCCTCCAGGGGCATCGAGAAAGAAGAGAGCGCCATTACCTGAATCCACTTGATGTAACACTTGTTGAAATACATAACTTTGTTCTGGAAGCAATTGGGGGACTAACTCAATTACTTGCTCTTGCAACGCTGTGAAATTATAGTTTAATTCGCGAGCAATTTCATCGCTTAAGTCCCCTTCATCTGAACGCCGTCGAGGACTTACCATTCCAAAATCTTGTAACTTCTTCCCAGTCATTGTCATCACCTTGTTTTCAATATTTATCAGAGCTTCATTGGATATGTTTTCATTTAAAGTTATGTCTACATGGACTTGTTGCAGACGTCGTAAAATATCTTCCGCCATGTATTCTTTGAACTTATCCCACAGCGTTTGGGGATTGGAAAGGCCGCATGATGATATCAGGGTTGCGTAAAGTTCTCTTATTTTGTCTGGGGACCGGCACTGCACAGCTTCCTCCATAGTTTCATCCCAGTGGTTGTCGTTCTCTAACAAATGTAGAGTTTCGCATGCATCTCTAAAAGTTTCACATTCGCGACCGTTGACATTTTTAAGGTCTTTAAAGCTAGTTGGGCCTCGAACATGATGCAGCAACATTCGAAGACAAAAGCACTCAAAGTTCGTGACGTGGACGGTGTAGACACGACCCAGGGCGTCCGATGATTTAACTCCTGGCCAATTTGCAACGGGTGTACCTTGCAAGCGGCGTTTCCACTCCTTCTTGGAGGTGTTCCATGTATAGTAACGGGGGAGTTCGGAATACAATAACGTTTTTGCGAAAGTATCTGTTTGGCAGAGCTGGAAAAAGGCAGTTAAGGTTGTTTTAGGAGGTGATGAAATTCTTTCCTGAAAATTATTAACGTTAAAAAAAACACGCTGTCCATTTTCTAAGTGTACGGCTAGATGGGTAACAGCCGGATGTCTTTCGTGCAAAAGAAAACCTAGGAGCCGCCATACTGCCTCATTGCTACTAACATATCGCCCTGCTTGATATGTCTGTACTTCATTGAGAGGCTGCGCTGAACCTTCATTACGCAAATTGAATATCGCCTGATCGCTCCCTTTATTAATATATTTGCAAATATATTTAATAGCGCGAACAGAGTTGCAGGCTTCTACATTTATGTGAGCATTAAAAATTTTACATAAAATGGGCGAATATGGCACAACCCAGCTATTATCAAAGTCTTGGACCATACCACTGCGAGCCTGAATGGTAATACTTCTGCCACCATCCTCAGGTGCTCTCCGTCTGTACAAAGGGTAACCCTTATCGTTGTGCACAGTTTCCTTCAACAGCTCTCGAGGGAACTTTTTGGTACATTTTCCATTTTTCATGCACGGCGATGCTGGATTGCGTGCTCCACAGGGACCATGTAACATGTTTCTGACTATGGTATCGTACAAATCCTTATCTGTTTCGGGATCCGGAATCTCGGCGCTTATTATATTATCTATTTGGTTGGGGCACAGCTTTTCTTTCAACCAAATAAGAATGTGCACATGTGGCAGCCCTCGTTTCTGCCATTCTATGGAATACATGTGGCATTGGACGTCTCCAAATAATTTCCCTCGTGTAATAATATTCATCAGTTTTTGAACTTTCAAACGAAATACACGCGCAACTATATCATGCCGGTCAGTACTTCTTTGGCCAGGCATAAGCTCTTCTGCTATTTCCTTCCATGAAGGATTGCAGGTGAAAGTTATAAAGAGGTCAGGCCTGCCGTAAGTGCGCACATAGACGAAAGCGTCTTGTGTGTATTCATGTAGATAGCGGGGACTGTTCACAAAAGTAGAGGGAAGAATAACCATTCGGCCTAAATCGTTCGGGTTTATATCACCATCCGTGCTGATCGCATCTTGTAGATGAATGTAATTATCTGCTCGCAGTTTTTTCTGGTTTAAAGATATATAACGAAGACGTTCACTCTCTACTTTGACGTACACATCGACTAAAAATTGGTGGAATAGCTGTCTTGATCGTGGAAGGAGGTTAAAATCATTTTCTCGAATCATAATGTGATAAGCGTAAAAATCCATGCAAGAAACTTTTTTGTTGGGAACGGGCTGTTTTGTAGTGGGATTAATGACTGGAATATCAAAATGATATCCAGCCTGACCCTTGCTAAAAATCAATGGGTACTGCAAAGCATCATAGAACTTATGAGTATCAGCGACGTGTGTAAGTGTATTATCGTGTGCTCGTAATACTATGTCTCGGGAAGAGAACTGGTCGCCGCTCACTACGGCAGCTACTTCGTTAATAGTCGGTGCATTATAGCGCCTATTATGTTCGCCACGTGGAGTCCGATCAGCATGGATAACTACTTTATAATCTTCTTGAGGCCAGTTTTCTATTGCGGTTTTAAATGTATTTATTAAGATGTTATGGTTATGTAACATTCTTTGAATTTTTAATACAGTTTCCCTTTCAAGTCCCTGAATGTATTGGCAACGACGGTTCACTTCATTTTCTTCATTACCCATGAAGTAAACTTGTAGGAATTTATGCTGTTGATTATCTGTAGGGAAAAGAGAACCAATTCGATGGTATATCTGACCTTGTACAGTAAAGGTTGGTGAAAACCCAGGCATTCTTACCTCCTTATCTACTCCAAAAGATGTCATTTGAAAACATGAGTTATACTTTCTTATTCTATTTAAAAAGCGTCGTGATTCCTCTGAATCATATGAAAATAGAGTTTTTAGAGGTTCTTCTGGTTCACCAAGTAAAGGAAGGAAAACTTTGCCATTAGAACAACACATTCCTGCAGTTTCATCTTTCCATTTTAAAGCATTGCAAAACTTGCATTTATTATTCATCAAACCAACAACAATTAAAGAATGAGTTTTGTAATCAATTAAAGGATCATATTGAAATCCAGAAAAATTAAAGACAGACCAAGCGTTACGCATAAAAGTTCGTCGGCGTTCGGTTTGCATTTCTGAATGAGCAGTTCTTCTCGACTGCGACTCTTCTGGAGTTTCTAAGGCTCTAATGGCTGCCTGTCGTTGAGCTTGGTCTTCTAAACGCAACTGTGTTTGAAGGGACGTTTCACTCATTCTCAAATTTCTCTGACGTTCGGCTTGTTCCTCCAAACGCAATTGTGTCTGAAGAGACGTTTCACCCATTCTCAAAGCTGTCTGCCGTTCAGCTTGTTCCGCCAGACGCGATTGGGTTTGAAGAGACGTTTCACCCATTCTCAAAACTGTTTGACGTTCAGCTTGTTCCGCCAAACGCGATTGGGTTTGAAGAGACGTTTCACCCATTCTCAAAGCTGTCTGACGTTCAGCTTGTTCCGCCAAACGCGATTGGGTTTGAAGAGACGTTTCACCCATTCTCAAAGCTGTCTGACGTTCAGCTTGTTCCGCCAAACGCGATTGGGTTTGAAAAGACGTTTCACCCATTCTCAAAGCTGTCTGACGTTCAGCTTGTTCCGCCAGACGCGATCGGGTTTGAAGAGATGTTTCACCCATTCTCAAAGCTCTCTGACGTTCAGCTTGTTCCTCCAAACGCAATTGTGTTTGAATAGGGGACTCAACCGCCCTGATAGAGGTTTGGCGACTGGCTTGAATCTCCAGTCGTTCCTGGCTTTGAGAAGGTGTCTCATCAGCTCTCAAAGCAGCTTGTCGCTGCGCTTGTTCTTGCCTCCTTAATTCGGCATGAAGTGAGGATTCTTGGGATCGAGCAATTTTTGATGCCCGAGCCCGCGATGAGCTCCTCGATAAGTTTGAATTACGTTTGCGAGTCATTGCAAAAAAGTAAAACCACCAAATTAAAATTAAAAGTAAAAAAATCTAAACCTAAATTATTAAAGAACTAAATAAACTCCTAACTTAAAGAAAAAATGAAATAAAAAAAGTAAATAAAATGAAAAAAAAAAACAATAAAATTAAAAGTAAGATGACTAAACTTAAAATATAAAGAAATAAACTAAGCAACTTCAATAAAAACGAAAATACAAAACTTAAAATGTAAAAAAATATATATTTATTTTGCTAAAAAAAACAGAATTAAACACGAACAAATAAAAAAACGAAAGCAATTTAATAAAATTCTCAGAACGCAATAAAACTTCAAGTAGGTACACTGTCGAGTGGTTTTAATGCGAAAGTAAGGAAAAAACACTGAGTTGTTATATAGTCTCGTTGGTAACGAAACCATATCGCGATTCAGAAATGATTTAAATCCGTACAACGCCATCTATCGAATACATGGTCAAACATTTAATTAAACTTTTTTTTGTTATTAAGAATAAAATTATGAATTTAAAACGCGCGACATTAGTGCATTTATTTTAAGTCAAAAATCGATACAACTTTGAAAAAGTCGGTCAGCGCCATCTACCGAATTATTATAGCACTAAATTTAAAAGCAACAATAAGAATTTTGTGTATAGCGTGAATTAATACAAATGTGAAAATTACATACACATCGTGCAAGAAAATATTACAATTACAGTAAAATATCTTGCGAATTAACATTTTAATTCATTTTCTTTTTGTTCCACATAATTTGTTACTTTTATAGCCGATTTACGATTTATTTTTTTAATTTCATTCTTCACAGAATTTGGTGTAGATCATCAAATCCCAAAGTATCACAGGATTTTCCCATTACAGGCATCTTAAAAAATATACCTATTTAATGCATTTCTTATTGATATTTAAAAAGACTACAATTATAATTTTATGATATGAGTAGGTACTCAATAAGTACACTAATTACCTCGAGAATATTATTTATAGGACATGCGGGCATTCTCGTATATATATATATATATATATATATATATATATATATATATATATATATATATATATATATATATATATATATATATATCAAAAACGATACTACTAAGCTATCAAATTGCAGAAAAATCGAAATCTCGAAATCTTATTATGTGAATTTCCTTAAAATGAGAATTTTCATAAATAATTTGTAAATTGACGTTTCTTATTCCCGTTGCTATTCCATTTTAGGTAGGATAGTCTGCAAAATAAAACAAATATGCAGTCTGTACGAACATTATTGATTTGTTCAAAGTAAATCGGACAACGCAATTAGTTTCGTATCAAAATTCACCCCTCTCCCCCTCCTTTCGAAA
Source organism: Ochropleura leucogaster (assembly GCA_958449745.1). NCBI lineage: Eukaryota > Metazoa > Arthropoda > Insecta > Lepidoptera > Noctuidae > Ochropleura > Ochropleura leucogaster. The sequence goes on from OY288227.1 coordinate 3,171,113, forward strand.
AGTAGCCTATAACCATCTCCAAGGTTCCATCTATCTCTGTACTAAAATTCACCAAAATAGGTTCAGCGGTTTGGGAGTGAAAGCGTAACAAACAAACGTCGAACTCTAGAAGCAATCGGATAACGCAATAAGAAGTTTCTCCCCTTTTCTTCCCTCTTTCTCCCCCATTTTTCACTTTAAAAATAAAGCTTATGCCCGCGGCTTCGCTCGCGTTAAATTCGGGGTAACACAGTTCCCCTTGCGCCTTATTGATTTGTAATAGCAACGCTAAGTTTTCCCTTTTTTTCCCTCTTTCTCCCTCACATCCCACTTTTTTTGAAAAAAAGTTAGCCTATGTCCGTCTCCTGGTTCCCAACTATCTCTGTACCAAAATTCATCGAAATCGGTTTAGCCATTAAAGCGTGAAGAGGTAACAAACAAACAAACAAACAAACAAACAAACTCACTTTCGCTTTTATAATATTAGTAAGGATTAATTAATCTTTTCCTTACTAATATTATAAAAGCGAAAGTGAGTTTGATTTTGATGAATTTTGGTAAAGAGATAGTTGGGACCCTGAATACGGACATAGGCTAATTAAAAAAAATGTGGGTTTGAGGGTGAAAAAGAGAAGAAGAGGGAAAACTTACAATCAATTTATCTTCGCTATTACAATCAATTAGGCGCAATTTCCAATCAGGAAAAGGGATCTGTATTACTCCTATTTAACGCAAGCGAAGCCGCGGGCCTAGTAATGTTTATATTTTATTAGTCTTTTAGTCACATGCCTTCCTAAATTAAATAAGATAAAGTTTTAAGGAAATAACACAACAAAATCAAATTGCTACTTATTTTTAATTTATCAGTTAATATTCACCTCTACTTCAAACTTCAGTAGTAGATGCCAGGTCAATAACAACCATCAATTGGAGCTACAATCCTTGCGACGGTAGCATTGCAACCAAGTCCAGGTAACAGAGATAAAGGTGCAATTCCAGCACCATAAGCTCCTCAAAGACCACCATTATTTACGTCAACTATCCGTCAAGCACTGCCAGGCGGGCTTTTATCGTAAGAGTGATCTGATTTTAAGACTTATCTATACAGTTTTAAATCGGTCGGGGTTTGGTGGCACAAATTTGTGCCAGCGGGGCTCAACGGTGATACTTGTTTACCGGCACGCTCTAGAGGTTAAAGCTCCAATACCAGCATTTGCAGGAACAACAGCGGCAGCAGCAGAAGGAGCAATACCCTCAATAGCAGTTACACCGTTACCGCAGCTGTGGCTTACGGCACCAGCACCGCCACTTGGGACCTCTCCCTCCAAAGCCACTGCACCCACAAACGGCAGCTCACCAATCACGTACAGGGTACCTTCGAAGATATTCTCAGAGATAATTGACAAGCCAGTTGGAGATATTGATGATGAAAAGGAGACGGGTAAGGAACCACCGCTGGTTGAAATGATCTGAAGACCAGATCCGTAGCCTAGGCCAGCATTGCCGTAGCCGAAGCTGCTATAGCCAGGACCAGAACATCCAGGGGGTACCACAGGACTAGAAAGGCCCGGTCCATTGGTGGTTGGAGTATGCAGGCCATAAGAAGCTAGTTCAGTTCCCAAAGTGTGCCGACCCACGCATGAGCTGTATGCGATCTGAAAACACAAAATCATTAATACATTTTCAATTGAATCCCTTGGAAAGTGACTCTAATTGCACTAAGATTAGGTTCAATATGCAATGTAAATCATACTCGTGCTTTTTTCTAATTTATTGCAACGAAGGCATTCATTTTTTCATGTTAGAAGTAAACAAATTATATCAACCTTACTAATATTATAAAAGCGAAAGTGAGTTTGTTTGTTACGTCTTCACGCCTAAATGGCTTAACCGATTTTGATGAATTTTGGTACAGAGATAGTTGGAACAAAATGTAATTAATGAGGGAGAAAGAGGGAAGAAAACAGAAAACTTAGCTTTGCTATTACAATAAATTAGGAGCAAGGGCAAAAACTATAGGTAGCAGGTACCTGCAAATCAGGAAAGGGGAAATGTGTTACCCTGAATCAAACGCGAGCGAAGCCGCGGGCAAAAACTAGTGATATCATAGTTTCATATTGATGAAAGACAAAATCACTTTTCTTTCTGTAATTTAATTTATCTATTGATAAACGTTGTTTGATTTACGTGACGATTTGTAACTGCTCTTCATAACACCCTTGCCTGATGGCTCTTGTCTAAATTTCGCCTCGAACGCAATCACTTAGTTTCCTGACTAAAACCCACCCATGTTCCTTCTTTGGCCCGTTGTATTCCGGGGCCGCAATATCTCTTTGCAGGGACTGACCCTGGCTGGTCCCCGGTTTGCTGACATCTCTTTGAGGCGCGCGTGGCACACAAACGCGTCGTCAACACGGCCTGTCGTCGCTAGATGGACAGACGCTGAGCTAACCATAGGTCACTATCAAGACCCGCGTCTACGGTGGCCGGGATTCGTCTCAAGCGCCCATAACAGCTGGTTTGGTTTCAGTCGGACCTCCAGCCACCTCCTTAATTTCCTTATGCAAAGATTTTTTCCAAAAAAACCTATTCACATTGAAAAGAGCTCAAGCGTTCTTCACATTCAATTGTTTTAAATGGAGCAATATCTTACCTGGACAAGGAGTGCCTGAGCGCAGCAAACGAGGATAACCTTAGCAGACATGGTCAGTTACTTCAACAAACGTTAATTCTTGAACGATATTTCCTAGAAGTTCTAGTATTTTATTCTAAATTCAAAGAAATAATACGTGCGATTCTAATAATTCGCAACATTGACGTAATTAGCCTTTATTTTATACATTGTTTAGTTATTATCAATTTGCTTACAAATCAAGGGTTTGCAAATGTATTGCACAAAGGCATTGATAGTATAGCTTTCAATATTTAGTGAAATAGCAGGATTATTTCGCGATAATTTTTTTGCACTACTCAATTAAACGAGGTCTAGAAGTAGGAACATCATTCAGTCTTCAGCTTCTCGTTGAACTCAAACAAACATCAAACATGTCTACCTTCGCTGTTCTGCTGCTCTGCGTCTACACTTGCTTGGTTCAGGCGAAGGAATTATTTTATCTTAATCATGTAGGTTTAGAGTTGTTACTGAGACCTACCTTAATAACCAGTAAGTATTTAAAACATGACAGAAGTAAGTCGTTGTGATAATAACATAGGCTAGAAATAGTAAGGCCAATCATCCTTACTAATAACTTAAAAGCGAAAGTGAGTTTGTTACCTCTTTACGCCTAAATGCCTTAACCGATTTTGATGAATTTTGGTACAGAGATATTTGGGACCCTGGAGACGGATATAGGCTATTTTTTTTAAAGAGTGAAAAATAAAGGAGATAGAGGGAAAAAAAGGGAAAACTTAGCTTTGCTATTACAATAAATAAGGCGCAAGGACAAAAACTAAAGGTGGCAGGTACCTGCAAATCAGGAAAGGGGAACAGCCTTTTCCTGAATTTAACGCCGGCGAAGTCGCGGACGAAAGCTAGTTTACAATAAAATCCCCAAACTTATTAAAGAATTACAAAATAGAGTCTCTAAAATACAATTCAAAAGAATCCTTTTAAGCAAATGTTACTACAGCCTATCAGAATACGAGGACTTAGTTTTCCACGCGCGCCTCAGCAGATATCTCAGCAAAGCAGAAAAGCCTGCCAGGGCCACCGCCTGCCGGGGTTGCGGGTTGTTCGAAAGAGATACCACGGCCCCGGAACATAAAGGTCAATAGAAGGAACATGGGTGGGTTTTAGTCGGTAGAAGTCTGACACTCCCCCCCGCCCCCGGGAAATAACTTGATGACCCACAAAATGGTGCAGTCACCATTTCTTTATTTTGGTTCTATTGAATAAAAAGAGAAAACTGTTAACCAGCAAGCAGTTGTAAATAGTTTTGCTGCAAAATGAAAATATCATATTAAACAATTTAGTCAAATATTTTATGTTTTATTCTATGAATGTTTTTTTTTTTAACTTCGCCCCGCACTAAGAATCTGTCTTGTATCGTGGGTGCGTTTACAAACATTTAAACTCACATACACAAACAGCCAGACCCTCAACAACTATCTGTAGGACATACAAATATTTGTTCCGTGTGGGGATCGAACCCGTGACACGCAGCGCAGCAGTCAAATGCTCAGCTACTAAAAAGAATCCGAACAAAGGTTGGCCATAACAAGGAATACCTGCTCTGGTAGAGATTGTAGTGTAGAGGATAATGTCCAAAATGGCCCTGTGCAATTAAGACTATCAGAATCCTTACTATTATTATAAAGTGAAAGCGAGTTTGTTTGTTTGTTACGTCTTCACGCCTAAACCGATTTTGATGAATTTTGGTAAAGAGATAGTTGGGACCCTGGAGACTACAAAGGGAACTTAACACTGCTATTACAATAAATAAGGTGCAAAGGCAAACACTACAGGTAGCAGCTACCTGTAATTCAGAGAAGTTGAACTGCGATACCCCGAATTTAACGCGAGCGAAGAAGCGGTCAAAAGCTAGCTCACGATAATTAATTGTGTTTTTATTATGGAAGTTTCAAATATATACCAAAATGTACAGTTTATAGACTAATAACATCCGTCGCCGTCTACGTCCAATGTTAATAATACAGGTGCCTATGTTATATTCTAATATTTAAAATTCTCGTGTCACAATGTTCGTTCCCATTCACCTCCGAAACGGCTCGACCGATTCTTATGATTTTTTATGCATATTCAGTAAGTCTTAGAATCGGCTACTATCTATCTTTCAAACCCGTAAATGATAAGAGTGGTAAGTAGCGGGTGAAACCGCTGGGCACAGCTAGTTCAACTATATAAATAGTTTCTATGCATTTTAATGTTGCACTTATATGAATGTACCTATTATTATTATTTTAATCTTGCCCCAAACTAGGATTTCTCCTGTGTCGTGGGTGCGTTTACGAACGTTTAAACTCACATACACAAACAGTCAGACCCGGAACAACTATCTGTAGGCCATACAAATATTTTTCCGCACGGGGAACGAATTATACTTATATAGACCTGCTAATTGTCTAGGTAGCTATTAAAAATATAATTATGTTTGTAGTAATGTGAGCGATTGAATAGAGATATATATATATATATATATATTAGATTGAATAGATATATCTTAAACTTGTGTGTTGTAAGTTGTTGTCAGTTATGCTAGGTATTTTCAAGTCACTTGATTATATTTGCACAAGCTCTGAAAGCGTTCAGTTGGACGTGAATAAAATAAAATAACTCAGGTTAATAACTAAAATTGTGATTTATTTAACTCTTAAACCTAATACTGGTACTGGTAAGGTCCACTGCATCCACAGGCGCAGTTGCCAGCAATAGACACGGCGCCACCAGCAGGAATAGCGCCATTGAAACCAACAGCGCCCATAATCGGCACCTGACCACCAACAGCTGCGCTTCCTGCTACAGGCAGCTCTCCAGCCACTCCTACATTGCCTTCACCAGCACCGCCATAGGAGCTGAATCCTGCTTGATATCCACAACCAGGACTAGCGTAACCTGCTCCGTAATTGTAGGTGTTAGCAATGGTGGCAGGTCCTGCTAATCCTGCGCCGTAGCTAGTAGATGCAGCAAGGGCAGGGCTGTAGCCATAGGCAGCAGGGTTGGTAAAACCTGTGCCGTAGCCGATGTTGTAGTCGGCGCCATAAGACCCGATGCAGTTGCTGAATACGGTCTGGAAATAAATAAATGGAGGTTATTAGTTACATGGCAATAAGCTTGAAGCGTGTGAGTTAGCAACTTTGAAGTAAACACAGCGTTTAGAAGAAAATAAAGTTTATTTGAACAGTTGACAGAAAGCACAATATAGGTACAGCGTTGTGAAGAATAAAGATGAAGGTGAACAGAGAAGCGAAGAATAAGAGATAGCACAGTACAGTAAAGTCTAAGCACTGGAAAGCACGAAATGTTAAGCACTAAATAATGGGCAAACGTCACTCGCATTGAATGCAAACCGACAGAGACTCGAGTGACATGCGCTCGCGCCTGTCGGTGCTTTTCATAAAACTTGGGAAATGAGAGTTTGCGAATATGAACCTTAAAAAGCAGGTTATTGAGCACATGACAGAAAATCATGGTAGCAATGTCAGGGACTTGTGGTTTTGGAAATTTTGGTTGCCAAAAGCACGTTTAAAAGAATCGAAAGCAACTTAGCCGCCACCATCCTTACTAATATTATAAAAGCGAAAGTGAGTTTATTTGTTACGTCTTCACGCCTTAATGGCTAAACCGATTTTGATGAATTTTGAATAGTTGGGATCCTAGAGACGGACATGGTCAATTTTTTTAAAGTGAGAAAGAGGGAATATAAGGGAAAACTTAGCTTCGCTATTACAATAAATAAGGCGCAAGGGCAAAAACTACTACTATTACAGTAGCAGGTAGGTACCTGCAAATCAGGAAAGGGGAACTGTGTTACTCCGAATTTAATGCGAGCGAAGCCGCGGGCGAAAGCTAGTGACTAAATAATAGTTGTATTACAGTAACGACCGAACTAAACATTACATTAACGCGATTGTTATAACTAAGTAAAAAAGCGCAAAAAGTTTTGGAACTGCCAAAAGTTTTGAAGCGCCAAAGAATGCATCACATACATTAAAAAGACACACACATTAAACAGTCGAATTGAGGACCTCCTCCTTTTTTTAAAATCGATTAAAAAAATAAATAAACAAAAAGAGCTATTTGACGACACAGTTGGCGCAGTGGCTGAGCAATCGACGGCTGCGCTGCGTGTTGCGAGTTCGATCCCCACACGGAACAAATATTTGTATGACCTGCAGATAGTTGTTCCGGGTCTGGATGTTTGTGTATGTGAGTTTAAATGTACCCACGATACAGGAGTAAATCCTAGCGTGCGGCAACTTTTTTAAAAAAGTAAATAATTAAAGCTCAAAATATCAACAAAAAAGAATAGTCAGAAGTTTATTAAATTCCCTTACCTGGATTAAACAAACTTGGACGCAGAGCAACAGAACAGTGAAGGAAGACATGTTTATTGGTTGATTGACAATGAAGTTGTAAGTGATATAGATAACATGTCACTACATTTTATAGTGATGAGTTACGTTATTTCATTTTGTATGAGGCAAGTGTACGTGATTATGATTGTGCACTGATTAAAAATGTATGGCGAGTAGTCTGATTGATATTTTTAAGGTTACGTATCTCAAAAGTAAAATAAATAAATAAGTAAAAGGAAAAATGGAACCCTTATAGGATCACTTTTTTGTCCGTCTGTCTGTCTGTAAAGACCCATTATCTCTGAAACGCGTAAAGCTATCGAATTGAAGTTTAAACCATGTATTCAAATCTGTGGTGCCTTGAAGCTGTGAGAAAATCAACACTCGCAGTCAAAAGATATGGCCGTTTACGTCAAAAGTTATACGGAACTCTCAGTTCGCGAGTCCGACGTGCACTTGCCCGGTTTGTTTATATGATATTTTGATTCATTTAAGAGTTATTTTCGACCCCAGTTGATCAAAATCAAAATATTTTAATTTCACATAGGCCTACATGGGCACTTATAAAACTTCGAGAAAAGATGCACGGTTCGGATTGGTCGTTTCCTATGGAGAAGAACCGGCAAGTAACTCCATAGTTACTCTTTTAAAATCATTTGGTTTTACAATGTTATTGTTGCAGCTTTAGTACTTAAGTATGAGAGGACAGCGTAGGCCCGACAATAAGTCATTGCTTACTTTACAGATTACCTGCGCAAGATGGGAAGATGATGTAGTTAAAGTCGCCGGTGTGGAATGGTTTCAAATAGCCAAATCTAGAGAAGACTGGTCATCCTTGGAGGAGGCCTTTACCTGCAGAGGGGTTCTAGCAGAAGATTAAATAAAACCGTAGATTATAATTACTTTTTCGTTTATTATTTTGTTATTTTTAAGTTACTTTAAATTTTTATTTTTTAGTTACTTTATTTTTATGTTACTTTCACTTTTATTTTTTCCAACCATTACTACTAACTACTTCGATTCTCACCCAGGACAAACTTTGTGTGATGAGCATGATTGTTTGTTCTGTGTCTGGGTGTGATTTATCTATAATATGTAGTATTTATAAATTATATAAGTATGTATATCAGTTGTCTGGTTACCATAACACAAGCTCTGCTTAGCTTGGGATCAGATAGCCGTGTGTGAGTTGTCCCAAGATAATATTTATTTATTTATACTGTGAATCAGGGCTTCGGGCTAGTTCGAAAGAGATACTGCAAGCCCGGGTCTGTGGACGGTGAGCAATGGGCAAATCACCGTCCGTCCGTCTACTGACGACGGACCGTGTAGGCGCGTTTCTGTTCCACGCGCTCCTCAAAGAGAAGTCAAAGCAGAGGGGCCGATATGTTCAGTCCATGGTGGATAGGAAGCGGTCACTACCATCTGCGAAACAGTAATGCTAGCAAAGGTGGTGGCGTTTGAGATAGAGAACCTCAAACCAATCCAGCCGCCGCAGGAGACGCTCCGGGCGTCGGGCGCCGCAAGATGAGTCCGGGTCACCGTAGATGAGGGCCTGTGGACGGTGAGCAATGGGTAGCTCACCGTCCGTCTGTCTACTGACGACAAACCGTGTCGGCGCGTTTCTGTTTCACGCGCTCCTGAAAAAGATGTCAAAGCAGAAGGGCTTACTAGGGCCACCGCCTGTCGGGGTTGCGGGTTGTTCGAAAGAGATACCGCGGCCCCGGTACCCAAAAGGCAAAAGAAAGACCATGGATGGGTTTTAGACAATACAAGTCTGACACTCCCTTCTGCTCTTCCTCCGGGCAGATCATCCTCACAAACTTTCGTAATTTTAATATTAAAATGGCTTTTCAGATATTCTTACAAAAATAACTGTACGTGTTATACGTCATCATCAATTACAAGATTTATTACAACACGCAATAAAGGTATCTATAACGTTTTATCTAATATTACATTATTTTAATGATAAAGTATTTACAAACGCGTCATATAAATATACCCGTTTAATTGTTCAAAATCATTCTCAACCATTTTCAACCGACTCTCAATTTACTACAAAAACAAAATGGCAGCCAAGGCTATCCTCGTTCTCTGCGTTCAAGCTCTCTTTGTCCAGGTAATTTTGTCATTTTATTAAAAAAATCCTCCATTATGCTGTTTTGACTGTTGCATGGTGCGGGTGACATTCGATGAAAATATATGTTTAGTAATGGGATGTACTGCTATGACGGGTAGTTCTTTATGACTATGATATTCAGGGTAAAGAAAATTCAGTCTTGATTGTGCATCGGTAACGTTCAAGATTGAAGAGGAACAGTAGGGTTACCATGACATCTTATAGCAGTTCTTATTCCTATGTGAGAATGAGATGGTGCTAGACACCCTGTATAGCTCTGTCTCTTTCCCTCAGTGGAATAAGTTCTGCTTTAAGACGTCATGGTAGGGTAACAGTTCCTCCAATTAATGTCAATCGCACCATACTACTGCGTTAACCAGTCAACCTCTAAAATTCTCAGAATTCATTGTCAAGATCTATCCAAGAATTTGTCCTGATTGCAATTTCTTTGATTCAATTGTTTTTCATTGGAACAAAATATTTGAAATGCTCCAGCCCCTTTTCAGAATTACATTAATTTATTTGATCTCGTTCAAGCCTCTATCTTTGTGTGGTATTTGGATATAAATAAGAAGTTTTTATTGATATGGAATTTATGTATTATAAGGCGTTAATAAAAGTTCAAGAGTCCTTGTACATTCTGCCTTTCCGCATACATTTATTTTTCAAGAGACACAAATTTCCATCAAAATTTTCAAGGGTCATACAAGGGTTTTAGTATCTTACGATAAAACACTTCGAATATTTCTAAAACCACATACATATTTCTAACACCAATACACCCCTACTAACATGATCATTCTTTCCACAGAGCATCTACAGTCAAGCCATACCCTGCGCCAACACCATCGGCTCTGTCCTAGCTGCTGAAGAATTCGCGTTGGCGAATAACGCTTTAGCCTACGGCAATGGCAGACTGGGAGCTCCTTTGACTGGCTACCCAGGATGTAACAACTACGGCCTGGCTGCCAACTCCTTCGTGCCCTCCAGCGGCGGCGGCTTCGCGGTCACCAGCATGTCCCCCATCGCGCCCACCGGCATCACCGTGTTCTCTGAGAACGCTATCGAAGGTGCTCTCGCTGTGAACGGAGAGCTGCCGTTCTTGAGCGCGGTGGCTGTGGAGGGCGCTCTGCCCACTGCTGGCGCTGGTGGTATCAACTACGGCTGCGGGAGTGGCGCTGTCGGTATTGTGAGCGAAGGTGAGAAACAAAAACATTGTTATTCTGACGTTATTTGGGATCAGCGCAATATGTCTTCTTCTTCGTTTCTTCTCTATTAGTCGCCTTATTAGTAGCCACCCATTTTCCATCTATAAGTATCATCATTGATACAGTCCATCTATCATTCTTTTGATGTGCTTGACAATCAAGTCTTTCGTTATCAGAATTCCTACTCTTATCCAAATTATATTCTGGGCCCCTATTCTCAAATGCTTCGATTCGGAATTTCGTGTTTCTATCTCGTCCGCTTTCGTATCCATAAAAAGGTGGATAAAATACTTCTTGATTAATAACGAATTGAAGCATTTGTGAATAGAACTGGGGCCTAAGTATGCTATTACAATAGTGTCAGAATAGTCGAACACTGATCGCATAATGGTTGATTTTGACAAGTTTAGTATATAGTAGATTACCAAACTTGTCAAAATCAACCATTATGCCATCAGTGATCGACCATTCTGACACTATTGTAATAGCAGATTTAGGCCCGGTCGGGTGCTAGTCTATCAGATTTTACCAACCTATAATATTTTATTATTGACCGTGCCTCTTCGACCCAGCTGTCAATTGATAGATATTTGACAATCGCAGGCAATGGCAGGTAGTCTATGGCCAAAAGTCTGACAACCAGTCTTACGAAGGAGTGTTGCATTACCCAGGGGTCTAAAATGGTCGCGTCAGCAGAATCGTAATATGCTGATATCTTTTTTGCGGTTTGGAAATCATCAAATAACTTCCCTTTCTTCCTACCTTCCAAATCCTTAAAAATCGGTTAAACCATTTAGGCGTGAAGACGTAACAAACAAACAAACTCAGATTCGCTTTTATAAATAGTTAGTATAGGCTAGTGATTAATAACCTGCAACAACCAATTAATCATTTCCTCTTCTATATTATATATATTCTCAGGTATCTCTCCCGCTGTTGCCCAAGCTGCTGCTTACCCAGCTGGACTTGGCTACGCTCCTGGATTAGCTGGCGGAATCGGCTATGGAGCTGGACTGGGTGGCCGTGGGTTGGGTGGTCTGGGCAAAGGCTTGGGGTGCGGTTGCAATGGAGTTTACTAAGTTATAATTTAAATAAATTGATTGTTATTTAGTTGGGTAATGATTTTGTTTGATTTTTTCTACATACCATCACGACTGTGATCGTCAAAGGGGTAAAGCAGAGGTGTTCCTAATACTACATCCACATTACACCGGTCGTGCTTAACTTCCATGTAATAGGGGAAGAGCCTATTACCGTCAACCACAAATACAGACTCCGTGGCTGTGTACTAAAAAATCCCTAATAGAAAAACTCAATACCTAACACTTTTTCCGAGTCGGGAACGGTACCCAAGACAGGATCCTCAGCAGTCGCGTTAGCGATTACTAGACCAACGATGGCAGTTCAGTATATTTAACTAGCTAGCCCGCGACTTCGCCCGCGTGATATCGAAAACAAAAGACAGACGGACAAAAAAGTGATCTTACTACACTTATCCCTCAAAAAAACATTTATACAGTTCACTGACAAAACACACTCAGATTCATAGTTATTAACAACTCCTGAAAAACATGAAAATATAGCCTTGTGAAGCGGGTATTTCGTGTTAGAGAGCGCGTAAGTCAAATCAAATCATTTATTTCAATTAGACCATTACAGGCACTTTTGAATGTCAAGAAACCAAATGAATCTACAGTCCCGGACCGGGACTGTAGATTCATTTTGTTACTTTCACAAGTTATTATGCCTTGTGCCTGTAGTTGCCCATTCCAAAGCGTTGATCTCAATGTGGAAGAATGGGCAAGAAACTCCATGTCCTTGCTAACATTTTTAATAACTATCTTCTTTCGGTATAATTATTTATTTAACGATTTACATAATTATGTACACACGTGGTCAGCTCCGACGCACGACTGGAGTTTACTCCTTAAGTACGAGTATCTAACCATACGCAAAAAGAGTTTATTCAACTGAAAAAAGATTAATATCATATGAAAGGGATTATATAAATTCACAAATTAATGAAAAAAATAGCAATATAAATACATCGACACTGATAGAAACAAACAAGCCCAATAACATATAGAATAGGTATAGTCGACTATACAGCATACCATATGTACGTCTTAATACACTCACAGCCAATTTAGAAAGTTGCGCACTAAAGGTGCGCACCAAAAACGTGACACATTTTCGTTACTTTAGTAGGTTTTACCCCTCGGATTTTTCTCATACCGGGCGCCATAGATATGAAAATCGATTCTTAAGGCGTAAACTCCAATAAAAAAAGATAAAGACACAGAGCATAAAACATACATGAACCCTAAAAACATAACACTCCTTTTTTGGGCCAGTCGTGTAAAAATGCACTCTCGTGCGTGTACTAGGCCCTCAGTAGCTCGCGCCACCTAACTTTTTATGTTGGCATTACTGTAGAAACTACAGTGGATACCAACTTGGCCACGCACAGAATGAATGAATAGTCGTTAGTTTAGTGTGTTTTCAAGAGATGTCGCTTTGTAAAGAGTAGGCTACACCGCAGAAATACCTTTTTTCGTACCGTGTAAAAATCCACGTAGAACCTGCGCAGTGCGGCGCACCGAGGGTTTTGTACAAACTGGCGACATAAACGACCATAGCTTTTTATTATTTTTATAATAAAACTAGCTTTTGCCTGGCTTTACTAGCGTTAAATTCGGGGTAACACAGTTCCCCTAGCGCCTTATTGATTTGTCACACATCAAATCACACTCACATCCCACTTTTTTTAAATAAAAATTAGCCTATGTCCGTCTCCTGGTTCTCAATTATCTCTGTACCAAAATTTATCAAAATCGGTGAAGCCTTTAAAGAGTGAAGAGGTAACAAACAAACAAACTCGCTTTCGCTTTTATAATATTACTAGCTGTGCCCAGCGGTTTCACCCGCTGAGGTTTAGGGGTATAAGAAATAGATGTTAGCCGGTTCTCAGACCTACCTATTATGTACCCAAAATTTCATAAGAATCGGTCGAGCCGTTTCGGAGGAGTACGGTAACTAACATTGACACGGAAATTTTATTTATTAGACTAGCTGTGCCCATCGGTTTCACCCGCTGAGGTTTAGGGGTATGAAAAATAGATGTTAGCCGATTCTCAGACCTACCCAATATGTATCAAAAAATTCGTTACACGGAAATTTTATATATTAGATATAGTATATAGTACTAGCTGTGCCCAGCGGTTTCACCCGCTGCTCATTTAGGGGTCTGAAAAATAGATGTTGGCCGATTCTCAGACCTACTCGATATGTACACAAAATTTCGTTTAAATCGGTCCAGCCGTTTCGGAGGAGTAGGTATGGGAACGTGACACGAGAATTTTATATATTAGACATAGTATACTGACATATCTGTGTGGCGCTTTCTTAAAAAGACTACTTCAGACACTAATCTGCATAGTCCTCATGTAAGTTGACCAAGATTCTTTGTATGGACTTTAAATGAGACTGACCTCTGAGTTTGTTTCGGCTGTTTCTTCTCAGAGTAGTCGGGTAAGAAACTCCGGCCTCATCTCGTTTAAAAAAAAGACGTGTTGTGAAGTGTTTGAGAAAACCTACTTGCAAAATAAACATCATTTATCATTATCATTCATTTATCATTTACCAACCGCTGAACGCGGTTTCATCGCGGCTGACCGCTATGGCGGCTAACCGCGAAGAAAAACGCGAGGAAACCGCATTAAGCGGTTGGGCCGCTCAAACAAACCGCCTAGTGTCCAACTGCTGGTAAATAGGGTCCTTTAGGGTGGATCCCTAAAACGATGCTGGCCCTTTAGCCAAACAGCAGTCGGCAGCACACGACAATCTTTATCGCTCAGCAGTCACTAATGCATTTTCAACTTTATACCCTAGCGCATATAGTTGAAAATCTATTAAAGACTGTTGAGCGATAACGAACGAAAGAAACAAAAACGATATGTAAATGTCAATAGATTTTTGTTCGGGTGGGAAATCATCCAATGACTTCCCCCGCTCTGGGCGGAGCGGGAGGGCATGTCAGACTTGTACTGACTAAAACCCACCCATGTTTCTTCTTTTGCCCTTTACGTTCCGAGGCCGCGGTATCTCTTTCGAACAACCCGCAACCCCGGCAGGCAGAGGCTCTGGCAAGCCCCTCTGCTTTGCTGACTCTCTTTGAGGCGCGCGTGAAACACGAACGCGCCGTCCACACGGCCTGTCGTCAATCGACGGACGGACGGTGAACTACCCATTGCTCACCGCCCACAGGCCAAGTTTTTGCCCTTGCGCCTTATTTATTGTAATAGCAAAGCTAAGTTTTCCCTTTTTTTCCCTCTATCTACATCATATTTAATCTTTAAAAAAAAATAGCCTATATCCGTCAACAGGGTCCCAATTATCTCTGTCCCAAAATTCATCTAAATCGGTTTAGCCATTTAGGCGTGAAGACGTAACAAACAAACTCACTTTCGCTTTTATAATATTAAGTATGGATAGAGGGTTAACCGCAATGCGTGGCAGTGGATGGTGGACTTAGTTACTGCGGTCGTTGAGGGGTTGAGGGGGGGGGGGGTGACGGGGTCAACCTATAAATCTTGCAGGTCAATTATATTTAACCGGAGGAGGGTGAGGAATTACGCAAGCGCTCCTAAAGCAACAAACTAGCTTACTTCAAAATATTTTTTATCATACTAGCTGGTAGCCGCGGCTTCGCCAGCATGATATCTATAAAAAAGTACTCTATGTATTATTCCAGACCATAATTTACCTCTGTGCCAAATTTCATCAAGATCCGTTTAGGCGTTTTGACGTAAAAGAGCAACAAACATCCATACATCCATCCACAAACACTGGCATTTATAATATTAGTAGGATAAGCCTTTTTTAGTGATGGGAAATCATCAATTAACTGCCCTCGCTCTAGGCGGAGCGGGAGTGTCAGACTTTTACTGACTAAAACCCATTCATGTTCCTTCTTTTGCCCTTTATGTTCCGGGGCAGCGGTATCTCTTTCGAACAACCCGCAACCCCGGCAGGCGGTGTCCCAGGCAGGCCTCTCTACTCTTTGAGGAATCGCGCATAGACCACGAACACGCCGTCGATACGTCTAGTCGTAATTAGATGGACGGACGGTGAGCTACCCATTGCTCACCGTCCATAGACCCGTGTCTACGGTGGCCGGGAACTTCTTCCGCGGTGGCTGGGTTGATTTGAGGTTCTCCCCCTCAAACGTCCAGCCTCCTCTTTTGGTAGTATAACCGCTTCCCATTCCCTTTAGCCTCGCATTCCCTCTCGCTTCTCATTCCCTCTGATTGTGCTTGTTGCAAACAATTACCTAAACTAAAATAGCACAGAAAAATCGTATTTTCAATTCAAAAATGGATGTATTTCCGTTGTGTTTAGCCCGCAAACTGATGCTAGCGACACAATAATCAAAATAAATCATTACAATATATGAAATCCTTCAATAAACTTTTTACCTAACATCTGAATCACAGATAACAAAAAGAAAATGAAGTAACAACCGTTTCTCTATCGATAAAATAATGATTCGATAATTAATTGTGAAATGATTCAATATAAAATACGGAAGACAATCGTTCTGAATCATCAGTTATTTTACATTGCTCACAAAATGTACACCAAGGGAATTTTTGTATTCTGCCTTGTCGCAATTATTTTGCAAGTAAGTTTTTTCTTTACATTTTTGTGTTGTTTTAATTGTTTACTTAAAACTATGAAATTTTCATTATCGGATATCTGAAATACCTAGCACTGTTAAAATTTAAAGTAAATACGTAAATTTTAAAGTCAAATATATTCCCTTCCCATGTAATTTTTTTATAATTTATTAATATCTATCCATTAATGATAATGAGTGTGCTTGTTGCAAATAATTTTACTAAAATTATTGCACGAGATACCAATTAACTTGGACTTACATGTTAATCTGTTTACTCAACTATTCGAATCACTGTATTATAATAATACTAGCTTTTGCCCTCGGCTTCGCTCGCGTTAAATTCGGGGTAAAACAGTTACCTTTTCCTGATTTACAGGTACCTACTACCTATAGTTTTTGCCCTTGCGCCTTATTAATTGTAATAGCAATGCTAAGTTTTCACTTTTCTTGCCGCTTTCTTCCTCATAGAAATAGCCTATGTCCGTCTCCAGGGTCCCAACTATCTCTGTACCAAAATTCATCCAAAACGGTTTAGTCATTTAGGCGTGAAGACGTAACAAACAAACAAATTCACTTTCGCTTTTATAATATTAGTAAGGATTTAATATCTTATACTTACATAGTTATTTACATGTGGAAGCTTGTAATTAGCAAAATGTTATACTTATGCATAATATTTACGATTGTTATTAAAAAAATATTTAACGCTACAGGATTATTGTAATTTTAATTCTTAAATCAAGGGATTGTATTTCCTGCCGGGGTTGCGGGTTGTTCGAAAGAGATACCGCGGCCCCGGAACGTTAAGGGCAATAGAAGGAACATGGGTGGGTTTTAGTCAGTAAAAGTCTGCCATGCCCAGTGCTCCGCCCAGAGCGGGGGAAGTAATTTGATGATTTCCCACCCAGAAAAAAAGGGATTGTATTTAGTTAGAAAAAAAACTCGTTATATGGTCTCCTGCTTGCTCCTCAGCTAGTCAAGATGGCCTAAACTTTTAAACGTGACCTTTTATACTTTTCAATCTTCGCCTCAAACACATGATTTTCTTTTCGTTTCCAGAATGCCAGTTCCCTGCCAATAGGCTTCCAAGGGCCCTTGAACGCCCCAGGCTGCAACCAGCAACTCATCCCAGAAGCCATGCCAGGATCGCCAGTAATCACGGAAATTGTGCCATCTCTTCAGTTTGGCGATATCTCGGTGACTGGGGATCTGCCAGTGGGTGGCAGTATTAAGGTGAAGGGGGTGTTCCCAGTTTATGGCACTGTGGCTTTGGATGGTGGTGTTCCATCGTGTGGGTCTGCGGTCGTGAATGCTGGCAGTGGGGTGACTGCGCAGGTCGTTTAGAAATTGGTTAATAAATTATTTGTTTTGTTGTTAGTTTCGTATTTTAATTTTGACAAGACTATAATGTTCTTGTTATGGACCTTCCTTTAACGTTATATATGACTTAAGCCTTTATCATTCATACACTCGAATTGTTTGCATAGGAGATGATAACAAAAAAAAAACACGTATTTCTGGGTGTTTAATACAAAAAAAAAACTACTAAATCGGGAGTGTTGGTTTTGGCAACACTGAGGTGGAGACTAGTATTTTGTGGCACTAGTATGTTATTTCGGAATGTAGGTTAAGAGAAAGATAACGGTTTGAAAATTTTAAGGCTTTTGTACGGTATTTTTCCTACTTTCTATCAAATAACTTCCCTCGCTCTGGGCGGAGCGGGGGGGAGTGTCAGACTTGTACTTACTAAAACCCACCCATGTTCCTTCTATTGCCCTTTACGTTCCGGGGCAGCGGTACGATTCCCGTAGTCGTAGGCTGACGGTAAGCAATGGATAGCTCACCATCCGTCCTTCTAACGACGATAGGCCGTGACCACTTGTTGATCCACAGGCACCTCAAGAGATGTGCATAATATTATGTCTTTCTAGGACTGCCTTATAAATATCCTTACCAATTTCTATGCGTAGATAAAAAATAAAGAAATAAAAATAAAAAGCTCGTTATCCATACTAATATTATAAAAGCGAAAATGAGTTGGTTTGTTACGTCTTCACGCCTAAATGGATAAACCGATTTTGATGAATTTTGGTACAGATATAGTTGAGTCCCTGGAGACGAACAAAGGCAACTTTTTTTTTAGTAAGAAATGAGGGGAATTATGCGCAAGGGCAAAAACGACAGGTAACAGCTACCTGCAAATCTGGAAAGGGGAACTGTGTAACCCCGAATTTAACGCGAGCGAAGCCGCGAGCAAAAGCTAGTTTTACTATAATTATTTTGTTTCTCTACGATTGACATCGTTATGGGATCCAAAAAACTTGCCAAGTGCGAGTTAAAGTCGCCCGTCGACGGTTCCGTACAAACTTGCGACATAAGCAACCATTATTATTTATAGACTACGTTACAGGGTTCATTTTTATGGAGGAGGTCGTGGCTAAATAATAGCAGCCGCTCAGATCCATCTTTAGGTTAAGCCGCGCTTGCCTAGGTTGGTCTATGGATGGGCTACCCGTTACATACCGAGTTTCCTCCGTGCCTCGGAAAGCACGTTAAGTTGTTGATCCCGGCTGTCAATTGTAGATCTTTGACAGTCGTTGCAGGTAGTCAGTTGTCCAAAAGTCTGACAACCAGTCTTACCAAGGGGTATCGCATTACCTATTACTAACTGGGTTGTGGAGGTCAGATAGGCTGTCGCTCCATGTAAAATACTGATATTCACCTGCATCCGGTTAGACTGGAAGTCGACCCCAGCATAGTTGGGAAAAGGCTAGGCAGTTGATGTTACAGACTTGAGAATATGGTTTAAACTACAACGACCCAAAGAAGTAGAAAGACAGACAGACAGACAGTAAATAAAGTGATCCTATAAGTTTTCCGTAGTTTTTTCTACAACATCTTCGTAGCAACATCTGTGTGACTTGTCTCATACAGTAATTTTTTTGGAATATTTTTTCCTATTCTTATATAGATTCTTTTTTTACCAATTTTCATTGTGAATGAATGCACGTGGTTGGCCTTGTAGATTCTTAGACGCTTGTTAACGTATTATTTTATTTTACGTTTTTTTTTTTGTGGTCGCTGCAACAACAACAGAGAAGCGATACCAAATGTAAACAAAACCCATGCTAAAACCCCATCTAAAATGGCCGCCCGAATGTTGGCGAACCCGTCTTAATGTTGTCATGTTTTTACCGGGAGAACGAGACATTACGACAAAGGCACAAGATGGAAAGAGCTAAATATTAGATTGTCAACGCCACAGTTGTTCTTTAGGTTAATGACCTTTCGTATCGCTTCTCGTTGGCCTTACTATAGTTTCTTGAGAGTTCTTCTCCATAGGAAACGACCAACCCGAACCGTGCATCTTTTCTCGACGTTTTTTAAAGGCCCGTGTAGCTTATGAGAAACAATAATATTTTCATTTGATTTGATTGATTCCTTTTGTGATACGAAGCCCTAAATTGCCAAATTAGCTGAGATTCCCCAGGGTTGACGGGGATAATGGAATCCTTGATTGTCCTTGTAGCATGACAAAAACATAATTACGGCGCATGATTGGATATTAATTTATTTAAATGTTCCTTAACTTATGTCTGTGGCTTCAACCGTGTGGAGTTCAGTAATTTTCCCACAGGATCGTAGAACCAGGATTAAAAGAATTAATGTATTAGGTAACTCAATTTATAAACTTTGTGTGTTCCAAATTTCATCGAAGTCCGTTCAGGAGTTTTTGAAAGTGACGCAAACAGTACGTGACTAATCCAAGCTACAAAGATATTAAGTAAATAAGGCAATGAAAATAATTACTACATATATTTTTTAAGAAATATATTTCATTTCATACATGACGATATCACAGCAATACATATTTTTACACAATATTTTGCAAAATAACAGTTATTTTTAACTGGTAACTTTGTCTTTTTGGAGTATTTACACATTTTACTGTTCGAAAAGTTACAAAATATATACAATAGAAAAACCAAGTCAAAATACATACTTATTTTTGAATGTATGCAAAGAATTACTTAATTAGACCTACCTATCACATTTTGAATGCCTTTCGCAAAGTTGCCAGTTATAAATATTTCTTTAGACAGCTAACCTTTATAAACGTTCTGACAAAAATAAAAGCTTACATTTTTTTTTAATATTCAATAATTTCGCAACAATCTAAAAAACAAATAAATCGCACAATACATAAAATTATACACACAAAAACAGGCGACATTGACGTATTTTTGCAACTGAAGAAATCTTTTAGGGACCAAAAAATCTCTCAGTTGCAAAAATCCGTCATTCGCTGACAAATCGCTGTCACACTCTGATTTATTGATGCATCGTCCATAAACATAGTATTTGATAATAGAACAGTATTTATAGCGAGAGGGATAGTGAAAACTTTTTTTTAATGGCATCTCTCAGGTGTACCAATGAGGTTGTAGTCTTTTTAACCAGTCTATCATTGAGTGTAAGGCCATCGTTATCCAGGGGCAATAAAACTTATAGACAGGGCGACTAAAAGTTAAGGGTACCCTCTGCGGAGTTGAAGCCTCGGCTTAGGGCATCCATAAAGAAACCGTCAAAGATGTAGCCTGGACTGAAACAGTGAGGTTTTCATAACGTCTTCAAGCGGAGCAGGATTGTTTAATCTTATTCCAGAGTGGGAATGCGATGGTTTTAAACGTTCTTTATAGGTTTTACTCTGTTCAAGATGTTATGGTAGACCACCAGGTGATGAACGAGGTCAGCGCAAGACATTTTTTGCCAGCGGGCCTGACACCTGCGAAGGGCTGGCGTTTCGTGGGACTGTCCCTTGCAATTTGAATTTAAAAAGTGCTGTTCTGCCTAATTTAAATAAATGACTCTTGTTTTTTTTTTACCTCAAAAGTGTCGATTTTTTTATTTAAAGTTGTCTCAAAAATAGGTAGAATTTAAAGTTGGGAAAGAATAGTATATTGTGCATATAGATTATCAAGCAAATAACTGATGGCTTCACCTCTTTATACCTCGGTTCAGCTGACACTGTGGTGGGTGCGAAAGTACTGATGATGGAGTTCAGAATAAGAGGCCGCAGCCGTTTCGCTCTTCTAGCTTTGCTGTAGGCGTCCTAAATGCACACTAGACCATCATTTTTCCAGAGCAAAAAACAAATTGTAGCCCCATTTTTTCCCCTCGATCGATACAAGAAAAAGATAAAGTTATACAGAATGAAATGCACGTTTTCCCTCTCTCTATACTTTTTGTTTGATTCAAAAATTTTCATCCTCCCCCTTCACGAAACCAACCGTCTTACCAAACACACAACCATCACAGTAACCCATCACCCATCTCAGTAGATGTAGCTGTACCCCAGCCCGTTGTATCCACATCCACCACATCCACATCCACAACCACAGCCTCCATAAGCTGCAATAGGAGCATAAGCTGGTGCTACTGACACCGGCACGGGAACAGCTGCTATTACGTTAGGGTTCAATGGGAGGGTCTCAGCGAGCAAGCTGCTGACGGTGAGGAGGGAGAGGGTGTCAGCCAAGCTGGCAGCAACGCTGGGTTGGGCCACTGTGGTGTACACAGGGGTAGTGATGACTGGGTTGGAGATCAGAGGGGCGCCGCAGCCGCATGGGCCGGTTCTTATGACCTGGCTGTAGGCGATCTGTGGACAAAGATGGAGAAGGTGTTATAATTGTGGTGAAGATTTTTTTTGGGGTGGGAAATCATCAATTAACTTCCCCGCTCGGGGCGGAGCAGGGGGGAGTGTCAGACTTGTACTGACTAAAACCCACCCATGTTCCTTCTATTGTCCTTTATGTTCCGGGGCCGCGGTATCTCTTTCGAACAAAACGCAACCCCGGCAGGCGGAGGCCCTGGCAGGACTCTCTGCTTTGCTGACATCTCTTTGAGGCGCGCGTGAAACACTAACGCAATAATTTTTATGTAATCTTGTCCTATCATTTTTGTGAATATTACATAATTATTTGGATCGAAGTTAACTTGTTACGATCCTGCCGGTGTTGTGGGTTTTTGGAAATAGATACCGCGGCCCCGGACAATAAAGGGCAAAAGAAGGAACATGGGTGAGTTTTAGTCGGTACTAGCTGTTCCCCACGGTTTCACCCGCGCTGCTCAGCACCTGTTGGTCGTAGCGTGATGTTATATAGCCTATAGCCTTCCTCAAGAAATGGACTATCCAACACTAAAAGAATTTTCCAATTCCAACCAGTAGTCCCTGAGATTAGCGCGTTCAAACAAACAAACAAACTCTTCAGCTTTATAATATTAGTATAGATAGAAGTATAGATAGTAAAACTGGCACACCGAGGAGAGGTCCGTACAAACTTGCGAAATAAACAGCCATGTTTTGACTGCGTAGACATAGAAAATGGATGGATTGTGTAAGGAATAATATGAAGGAGAAAGGAATACAGGATACCGTGACGTATGACAGGGGAGAATGGAACAATATTAATAATAAATATCTTGGGACAACTCACACACGGCTATCTGATCCCAAGCTAAACAGAGCTTGTGTTATGGTAACCAGACAACTGATATCCATACTTTTATAATTTATAAATACATACATATTATAGATAAATCACACCCAGACACAGAACAAACAATCATGCTCATCACACAAAGTTTGTCCTGGGTGGGAATCGAACCCACGACCGCCGGCTCAGTAGTATTTATTTTATTTTATTTGTGTTTAGGATTAAGTTTTATAATTTTTTATTAGTGTGTGCATTTATGGCTTGTGCCAAATAAACTTGTTTTCTTTCTTTCTTTCTTTCTTAGTCAGGGCCACCAACCACTAGACCAACAGGCCCGTCAAACAAGAAGAAAACATGTTGCACCAACCACAAATAGAATGGAACAAGGGCAGGAAAATGATCATAATGACCAAACTACATACATTAAAGACTCGAAAATTGACATCTTATGTTTTGTTAGAGTTTGTAATGCAAAAGTTCCAAATAATAAACAAGGATGTTCATATTTGTAGATGAGAAAAATGAATTATACTTGTTAAAAGAGCATAATAATTTAAAACATATTTACCTGGAGAAGAGCAGCCACGGCGAGAACAAAAGCGAAGGATTTCATTTTGTTTTTAGTTTTACTTCAAAAGCAAACTTTGAATGTACTTTCCCGTCGTTTGACCCACCTTTTATAGTGAAATATGTCACAAGGAATTGACTAATTTCATATTTTATCTACTAGTGTAATTTATTTCTTAATTATTTTGTACTAACAATATTGCAATTAAATGTGGGGCAATCCTAGTTCGATAAAAAAACGTTTGCTTATACTTTGGTAAAAGTATCGGTATTTTTGTAATTTGTGTAAAAGTGCCATATATGAAGACAGATATTGGGGGTTTTTGGGGGTCAAAGTTTCATGTTTTTTTATGTTATAACTATACTTTAAACATCGTTTCGACCTCCGTACCTATCAATACCAATGTATCTATCAGTACAATTTTAAAAATGCGTTTTTTTTATTAGGGACTAGTTTTTGCCCGCGGCTTCGCTCGCGTTAAAATTCGAAGTAACACAGTTCCCCTTGCGCCTTATCGATTTGTAATAGCAACGCTAAGCTTTCCCTTTTCTTCCCTCTTTCTCCCTCACATCCCAGTTTTTTTAAATAAAAATTAGCCTATGTCCGTCTCCTGGTTCCCAACTATCTCTGTACCAAAATTCATCAAAATCGGTGCAGACATTAAAGCGTGAAGAGGTAACAAACAAACAAACTCACTATCGCTTTTATAATATTAGTAAGGATTTCAACAATTAACTTCTACCGTCCTGGGCGGAGCTGAAGGGAGTATCAAAATTTTATTGACTAAAGCCCATCCATATTCCTTCTTTTGCCCTTTCTGTTACAGGGCCGCGGTATCTCTTTTGAACAACCCGCAACCCCGGCGAGCAGAGGCCCTGGCACTCCCATTTGCTTTGCTGACATCTGAACACGAACGCGCCGTCGACACAGTCTGACGTCAGTAGACAGACGGATGGTGAGCTAACCAATGCTCACCGTCCACAGGCCCGCATCTACGTTGGCCCGGAGTCATCTCGCGGCGCGCGTATTCCGGGACTTCTCCCGCGGCGGCTCGGTTGGTTGAAGAGAAGTCAGTCATGCTGGCGAAGGAAGTTTGAGAGAGAACCTCATTCTCTTTCAAACCTCCTTCGCCAGCATGACTGTTTCGCAGAAAGAAGTGACCGCTTCCCATTCCTTCTCGCTCCAAACCATGGACTGAATCAGGGCCGGATGCGAGAGGTCCCTGTAGCCGAACGTGGCAGCTACTGAAAAAAAAATAACAAAGTAAAACCCAAGTTATTAGTACTAGCAATTTTGCATTACATGGGCCATAATATGTTGAGTAACGGAATTCCAGAAGGTTATTGCGAGATTGAACTGTATAGATAAATATAGGTAGAAATTATTCATTTTTTCTCCAAAGGGGTTTCTAAGAAAAGTTTTTTAGTCCAAATATTACCAAAATACAAGCTTTCTAACATTAAAAAAGCACAAATTTAATTTTGAAACCTCGAAAAATACGTTAAATTGCTTCATTGATCTATATTTTTCATTATTCTATATTATGGTCGCAAGCATAGCTTATCAACAATATCAACTTTATGCGCTACACACATCCATCTCAACTTTCTCATATCCGTAGCGCTTAAATTATGCAGTCTATTTTTTACGCACCATTCCAATTCATAGAGTTAACAAAACTTTTTGTTTTACATTATCTAAGTCAATACTGAACAAATGCTGGCCACTACAAAATGAAAAGTATTTTTTTTTCCTCTGGGTAGTACATAACAGTTTTACCGGGATAATTTGGCGCTTGAATGAAAAGACCCCGGTAGGATGAACTGTTTTGAAAAAACAAGATGGCGAATTAGGTACCTAAGTAGGTACTTTTTGTTTAAGCCTCATGCCGAAAGAATCATGTAGCACGATTCGATGCATATTTTTTCATTCACGAAGTGTATTAGACATGTTGTTTATAAAAACCTTTAGTCTAATATTTTTTCGCTTTCGTAGTGGTTTACAGTTTCATAATTTTAAACCACGCCATAACAAAGAAATTAAAATTGAAAATAGCATAAATTTTGTTAATTTTACTAAGAATGATAAGGTTTCCAACAATTTGATTATTTAACAAACTTACATTTGACTATTTGTTAAAATTCCGGTGACATTTTGAATTTTATCGTTCCGATAGTGATGCGACTCAGTAATTGTTATGTCATATTGAAACCGATTATTGTTATTGCGATTTCGTAATCGATAAATGAAATATACAAAACCTTGCGATTATAATCGGTTGATGTATTGATAAGTTAATAGTTATTGAAGTTTGTTGTGTATTAAGTTAATTTATTGAAGAAAATGTGTAACAGAATAATATTATTTGCTTTTTGTGTGATTTTAAGTGTGAGTAAATTTACTTTTGTAATAACTTATATAACAGCAATAAGGAGATATTAATTCGTTTTTTTTTAAGTAGATAATTGTCCTACACCCTAACAGTCCTAACAGATCACTTATATAATCTACTAGCTGGTGCTTTTGGCTTCGCCCGCGTGATGATAAAAAAGTATCCTATGTGTTATTCCAGACTATAATCTCTGTGCCTTATTTCATCAAGATCCTATCAGCCGTTTTGACGTGAAAGAGTAACAAACATCCATACATCCATCGTCAAAAACATTCACATTTATAATAATTACTAGCTTTTGCCCGCGGCTTCGCTCGCATTAAATTCGATAGCGCCATATTTGTTTGGAATAGCAACACTAAGTGTTCCCTTTTCTTCTCTCGTTCTCCCTCATATTATCCTACATTTTAAAAATAAATTTGCCCATATCCGTCTCCTGGTATCTCTATACCAAAATTCATTAAAATCGGTTTAGCCATTAAAGCGTGAAGCGGGAAGAGGGAACGAACAAACAAACAAACTCACTTTCGCTTTTATAATATTAGTAAGGATTATATATAATAGTAGGACTACACAAATGTTAAAAAATAACTTAACCTTTTACAGGAAGTAGCAACACAAACCCTCGACGATATAACATCATCATCACCAAACCCAGTGGTCATTGAAACCCCATCAACTTCATGTTCCATCGATACGAAATGGGATGAGATTATGCCAGCCTTACAATCACTCAAAAGCACCTCCAAAATTAAAAAAGAAAAGCTTTTCAACGTTGTCAAGATAATCAAATTCCTTCTCTCCGATGAAGTTGAAAAGGAGGGTGAAAATAAAAAAATAATAAAAGAAATAAAAAAAATAAAAACCAAAGAAACTAATGATGACAATTGTGAAATGTTTCCTGAACCAACGATGCCAGATTATGACAAAATTCTAGAGGAAAGGCTGAAGAATATTAAAGAAATTGTTGATGATAGATCCTACATGCTTGATAAACCTGTGGGGGCTAAAGCCGAAATAGTTAAAGATACGCCTGTACCCAAAAATAAAACTGCTGATTTCAGCAAGATACTGTCAAAAATAGCCACAGCGTTAGCCAAGTTGAAAGAACAAAATCAAAATTCAGAAAACGAGACACCACAACTGATACCCATATTTCGACAAAAAAGTGGTTGTGAGAATGATTTCATTCCAACAATGTACGAAAATCCGAAACAATTAGGGAACTTTGTTTCTGGCCAGACTGCAATGAACCCAATGTCAAGCCTTTCAATGTTTAATATCCCTTGTCAGAAAGCCTCAGATATTTTAGAAGAGACGGCAAATTTTCCACTGCCAAGAGACATTTTCTGTGATAACCCAGCTGTGAATTTGAACTCTTTGGCTAAGAATACAAAGGTGAATTTTGAGAATCTTCCCTTCAAGAATGTTGTGCCAAATTCTATATCTTGTGTGGATTCTGATGACTCAATTGCTATACTTTTTAAGCCTAAAACGATATCACTTATGCAACTGTACGGTAATTTGTTGAAAAAAATCACAATAACTGTCTTAGTTCCTTACTACGTATCTAAATTAGCCTTTTAGAAGTCGTTAGCATTTACTTTTAAGTATTTATTCTATTGTAACTTTATTTAAATTAAACTATGAATATCTTTGAAAATATTTATTTATTTACCACTAACTTTTGCCCGCGGCTTCGCTCGCATTAAATTCGGGGTAACACAGTTCCCCTTTCCTGATTTGCAGGTACCTGCTACCTGTAATTTTTGCCCTTGCAATGTGCAACAAATGTAATAGCATATTATAACTTAAAACACTAACACTTTTTATATAAAAAAATGCCTATGTCCGTCTCCAGGGTCCCAACTATTTCTATACCAAAAATTCATCAAAATCGGTTTAGCTAGCTAGTTTAGCATTAAGACGTGAAGACGTAACAAACAAACTCACTTTCGCTTTTATAATATTAGTAACGGTTAATATAGATGAAACCTTAGCTATGATGGCAAGTGTTAGAAACTTGAAATGTTTGTAAGATTTCCTACAAGCTAACGTTTATTACGCAAAGTTCCTAGTTAATTGAAACTTGCAGCGTTGGGTTATACTTGTGTTTTTAACCGACTTCAAAAAACGTGGAGGTTCTCAATTCAACCGCTTTTTTTTGTATGTTTATTACTCGATTTTTAACATTTTATTTTTCATTCCGAACAATAAAAATATGTTTTTAAATTTGCTTTTCTTTAACAAAAATTGTTTAAATGAAATCACACCCATCCAAGTGCTAGTATAATTCTTTCGCAGTCCCGATTTTTTGGAGGTTGTCCAAATCCAGCCACACCCTTAACATTAATTAGAAGTCGCGTTCATAATAAAATTGGAATAAACAGTCTAGATTCTGAATTTTATTACTAACACATTGGACCCCTGTTGTCTTTATAATAAACTTGCTTTTGCCCGCGGCTTCTCTTGCGTTAAATTCGGGGTAACACGGTTCCCCTTTCCTTTGACGGGCCTGTTGGTCTAGTGGTTAGTGGCCCTGACTGCTGAGCCGGAGGTCGTGGGTTCGATTCCCACCCAGGACAAACTTTGTGTGATGAGCATGATTGTTTGTTCTGTGTCTGGGTGTGATTTATCTATAATATGTATGTATTTATAAATTATATAAGTATGTATATCAGTTGTCTGGTTACCATAACACAAGCTCTGCTTAGCTTGGGATCAGATAGCCGTGTGTGAGTTGTCCCAAAATATTTATTTATTTATTTATTTGCCCTTACGCCTTAGTTATTGTAATAGCAAAGATAAGTTTTTCCTTTACCTACTTATTTTTTTTTTAAAAGACTATGTTCGTCTTCAGGGTCCAAACTAAGATACCGCGGCCCCGGAACGTAAAGGGCAATAGAAGGAACATAGGTGGGTTTTAGTCAGTAAAAGCCTGACACTCCCCCCCGCTCCGACCAGATTGCGGAAAGTTATTTGATGATATATCACCAAAAAAAAGGTCCAAACTATCTCTGTACCAAAATTCATCCAAATAGGTTTAGCCTCTTAAGCGTGAAGAACAGCTACCCTACCATGACGTGTTAAAGCAGAACTTATTCCGCTGAGGGAAAGGGACAGAGCTATACAGGGTGTCTAGCACCATCTCTTTCACTCAGTGGAATAAGTTCTGCTTTAAGATGTCATAGTAGGCCTACTGAACTAACAAACAAACTCACTTTCGCTTATATAAATTGCTCCCGTAACAATTTAATTGTTGAGTTCAGTAGCGATGCTCATTCGTTTAATTAAATAGTTTAAAATTCCAAACATTTTAGAAGTAGCTCGAGAAACCGTTTAGAAAATGATTGAATAATTTAATTAGTAGAGTTTAATTAATATATTTCAGAAGCTACAGTACGGCCAACGAGAAACGATACCAAATGTAAACAAAACCCATGCTAAAACCCTATCTAAAATGGCCGCCCGAATGTTAGCGAACCCGTCTTAACGTTGTCATGTTTTTGCCGGGAGAACGAGACATTATGACAAAGGCACAAGATGGAAAGAGCTAAATATTAGATGGTCAACGCCACAGTTGTTCTTTAGGTTAATGACCTTTCGTATCGCTTCTCGTTGGCCATACTGTAGATGGATTTGACATTGACAAGGTCATTGGTGAGACCTGGTTGAGTCCACGAAACCAGGGTAGAAGAGTACAAAATGGGGTGTACAATGCAGTGGGAGGAATGAGGTTAGGATACAAACGAAGTGATGAAGCTCTTACCGGGGTTGCGGGTTGTTCGAAAGAGAAACCGCGGCCCCGGATCATAAAGGGCAAAAGAAAGGAACATGGGTGGGATTTAGGTCGATAAAAGTCTGACATTCCCCCCGCTCCGTCCAGGAGGAACTTATTTGACGATTTTCCATCTGCAAAAAAAAGGGAAGGCTTAAAGCTAAGCAATAATTAAAATATTGTCTTACACTGTCAGTTACACCTTGCATCGTTGAAATTATTTCGTAACCCGACGCGCGTGAGATAGAGCATGTTTCTGCTGAGGTGAAATACTTATGCATTTCTTCACGAGTTTTATCAGTTGACAATGAATATAGTGACTCAGGCATCCTTGGTAGTCGTTGACTGAAGTTGAAACTCAATGGTTGCTACTTAAGGGACGTCACAACAGCGGTGATCAGTAGGCCTACTATGACATCTTAAAGCAGAACTTATTCCACTGAGTGAAAGAGATGGCGCTAGACACTCTGTATAGCTCTGTCCCTTTCCCTCAGCGGAATAAGTTCTGCTTAAACACGTCATGGTAGGGTAGCAGTCCTCTCTTTGAGTAGTGGCTGGATAGGATAGATAGATAGATAGAATATTCTTTATTATTTACACCATACAAGTAACAAGAATAACACTAGACAAACTTATAAATAGGGTGACACAATGGATGGTCTTATCGCTAAAAGCGATCTTTTCAAGACGACCTATAGGCCTCCTCACCTACAAAGGATACGGTGGGTTCGGGAGGTTCCTGCACATAATCGGGTGGGAGGACACGGTGGAGCACACGATGGCGATTTGCCTCGCTTAGGCTGAGCATTGCAAATATTAATGTCTCAAAATCAAAGTCCTACGGACTTGTAGTTTTAGAATTAAGCCACCTACATCTGGCAACTTGCCTACCCAAATTGGCTTCTATTGTTTTTAGTTTATAATTTAATTTAATTTACATCTCATTTGTTTTTCCTTTTGTAACAAGTTTCGTATTTTTTCGTTTTAAGTGTCTTCTCTTATACCCTAAAGAAATAGTATTTTTTGTTGTTTTTGTAGTAGTTTTTTTTTATTATAAATACATAAATATTATTGTTATTACTCATTATGTAAAAATGTTGGTTAACCTGTAATTGGCAACTGTAAAAGTCCAATACTACGTAATTTTTATTTTTTAAGATATTTTTATACAGAAGCTGTTGGTGACCTTTTTAATAAATAAATAAATTGCTGTGTCTTTGTAGAGGCGATCGGTTACAGCAACCTCTCGCGTTTGGTTCAGGTCATGGTCCGGAGCAAGACGGTCCTTCTTATGCTAGTAAAGGAGGTGGAAGGACCTTTGAGGGAGCAAATCTTAACCACTTTTCGTATGCCTACTGGCAATAGACCGTATCAAAAAGATGTCTGCAAAAGCAGAAGGGCCTGCCAGGAGAGGTGTCGATTGAAAAAAAATATCTTTCTCTCCCCTTTTCTTCCCTCTTTTACCCCCTTTTCTAACTTTTTTGTTCTTGTACTCTCTCTCTCTCTGTACCAACATAATCGGTTTGGCCATTTAGGCGTGAAGATGTAACAAACCAACAAACAAACCGAGCTGTGTTATTTTATTCTTAAGGTGAAGATTTCTTGAGAACGGCCAAAAATCAGGTTTTTTACGCAGTGTATCTCTTAAACCATACATAATTTTAATCACTGAAAAAAATATGATATTTTTAAGGCTTTTTTGCATACATTGATGGAATTCAAATTATAATTAAATATACTAAAATGTGTAAAAAATATTCAAACACACCTCTAAATTCTCTTTTAAAGCAGTTTATCTTTTCAATATTAATCGTAATTATAATCAAAAGTATACAATGAAATTTCCAACGCCAAACTGCGTTCAATGATGGATTGTTTTTGATTGAAATTTATTTTTTGATATTGAGATTTTATTGTTTAAACTAATTATAAATTAAAATAAAATTATTAAACTAAACTTATAAATAAATTAAAAAATAGCGTCAAAAAATTCGTCCTCAACGCTGTCAGTTGGCAATGTCCCCAAGAGACTGGCCGCGTTGCCACGTTGTATGGCAACGCTAAGCCTCTGGCCAAAGTAAAAGCCAGCCCTTGGGTCACGGGAAGTGTCAACCAAACGTTTTGATATAGCCTTAAAAAGGCTGTGAGCACAAGGACCCCACGGTCCCAGAGTTTCAACCCCAAACGGCTCGAAAATATAGTTCCCAATAAGGTTACTATATTTACGCCGCTTGAGGTTCTCTGCAGCCGCAGCAGCAGCGCCAGCGCAGCACGAAGAGCTAGGAAGATGGGATGGCGCAAGAGTATCGACGCACGTTGCGTCCCACACTAAAGGCCTACCCAACTTCCAAGGAAACAAAGACATACCGTCCGGTCTTTTGCCATCGTCGCGTGCCAAGCCATTGGGTTCTAAAACAGCTGGAACGCCGACGGTGACAAGAGCTCGACGGATGATGTCGTTAATATTTATTTGTTTATTTATTTGTATTTTTACGACAAACGTATGCAGTAAAGTCCATATGAACAAGGTCAACGATATAATACTGCGCCTTAAAATATCGCAATTTATGCTGAGACAGGGACCTTTTTTGGCCTCGCAATAACCTTGTCTGTACTATTTTATTTTATTTTGTTACTTTTTTACTTGTTTTGTGCGAGTTCCAAATAAAAGTTTTTCTTTCTTTTTCTTTCAAACAAACTTATTTTCGCTTTTATAATATTAGTAAGGATTCTTATCTTTATTCTTTAGAGCCTACAAGTTTAAGTTCTAAAATTAAGAATTAACTAACCCACTTTTTACGATGACTGCATTCTACAAATAAATTTGACGGGCCTGTTGGTCTAGTGGTTAGTGGCCCTGACTGCTGAGCCGGAGGTCGTGGGTTCGATTCCCACCCAGGACAAACTTTGTGTGATGAGCATGATTGTTTGTTCTGTGTCTGGGTGTGTTTTATCTATAATATGTATGTATTTATAAATTATATAAGTATGTTTATCAGTTGTCTGGTTACCATAACACAAGCTCTGCTTAGCTTGGGATCAGATAGCCGTGTGTGAGTTGTCCCAAGATATTTATTTATTTATTATTATTTTATAATCAACTACAAAATAGTATTTTTAGCCTTTAAATCCGTTACTAGGAACGAAAGAAACACCATAACTGCATACAAAACTACTCATACCTATAGCCTCTATGCGCCACAAGGCGACCCCTGCAACCTATTTCCACAGTGCACTGACCCAATTCATATCCTGGAAAATCAACCATGTTGTTTCATTCACGATATTTCAAAGCATCTTTTCACGTGGTCTCCATTGGCTTCAAATATAAGATACAAGCAATTTTCAACCCAATATATACCTACTGCAGAAATAAAATAGCACATAGCATTATTGACAAAAGATTTTACCGACAACAGAAAGACAATCGAAAGGTTCAGGAAACTTTTTAACTGTCTTTTCGGGTCCTTATTCTTAAAAAAAAAGTTCTCATTCATAAATGTTATGTTTTTTATTTTATTTTTACGGATGGGAAATTATCATATAACTTCCTCCGCTTTTGGCGGACCGCGGAGGATTGTCAGACTCGTACTGAGTAAAACTCAACCATGTTCCTTATTCTATTGACTTTTATGTTCCGGGACCGGGATATCTCTTTCGAACAACCCACAACCCCGGCAGACAGTGGCTCTAGCAAGCCCTCTAGTCCCTTTTTAACTATACACTTTCGTTCGATAACCCGAAAGTCCAGCCCAAACTGGGCCTTTTTTTTTTTTTTTCGGGTGGGAAATCATCCAATGACTTCCCCCGCTCTGGGCGGAGCGGGAGGGCATGTCAGACTTGTACTGACTAAAACCCACCCATGTTTCTTCTTTTGCCCTTTACGTTCCGAGGCCGCGGTATCTCTTTCGAACAACCCGCAACCCCGGCAGGTATTTCGGGCCTTCAGTCTCGATTCAGATTTGATTCATTCGGATTTTTTTTATTGGGTTATGAATGGTATGAATTTCACAGAATTAGTCCGGGGTACTTCTGTGCCTCGGAAAGCACCTGACCTGTCTCCACTCAGGTCGGATTGCCGCCCCAACGATCTATGAGAGTGAGGGAACAGAGAGTGCACGTGTTCTTGCGTACTAACTTTTCCACTCTAATCTCCCGTGCTGTGAAGGCTTATCTCTGTTGAGATTGGCCGCCTTACTAATATTATAAAAGCGAAAGTGAGTTTGTTTGTTTGTAACATATTCACGCCTAAATGTGCCCATTACTGTTTTGATTTGACTGGCTAAACCGATTTTGATGAACTTTGGTACAGAGACAATTGGGACCCTGGAGACGGAAAAAGGCTATTTATTTGAAAAAAATGATTGAGATATGATAAAAAAAAATTAAGTAAAGGAAAAACTTAGCGTTGCTATTACAATAAATAAGGCGCAATCGCAAGGGTAAAAACTACAGGTAGCAGGTACCTGTAAATCAGGAAAGGCGAACTGTGTTACCCCGAATTTAACGCGAGCGAACCCGCGGGCAAGAGCCTGTGACAGTTTTGACACTACCTATAGTAAGTATCTACCTATCTATGTGTAGATAGTAGAAAAGATCATACATTTCACACTGAAATAAGACTCTCTCTACATTTTTTTAAACTAAACCAAACGCCTCAACTGACGAGAGGTCTGAGAGGCCATCACTATTCAAGTATTTTGTTACAAAGAGATACGTAAAGTTAAGGTATAGATTCTATGAAAATGCGAGAAGGGTGTTTAAAATCGACCGTTACATCGCTTCTCCCAACCCCACTTACAACTTTGGGGTCAACCTAACCTAATGGCTTAAGAACTAGATCTAAAATCAGTCAAACAATGTTCTAAAATTGACTCTGAATAAATAAGGTTAAAAATAAAATAAATAAAAGTAGTAGAAAATAACTTTAATACTTTTTTTTGTCACTGACAATCGGAAGTTAAATTAATTATATAATTTTATTATTATA
The DNA here is from genome assembly GCA_958449745.1 of Ochropleura leucogaster. NCBI lineage: Eukaryota > Metazoa > Arthropoda > Insecta > Lepidoptera > Noctuidae > Ochropleura > Ochropleura leucogaster. The sequence goes on from OY288227.1 coordinate 3,205,362, forward strand.
AAAATCGATTATTATATATTTTTTTTATTTTAGCATTTTAATTTATATAATTTTACTAGCTTTTGTCCGCGGCTTTGTTCGCGTTAAATTCGGGGTAACACAGTTCCCCTTGCGCCTTATTGATTTGTAATAGCAACGCTAAGTTTTTCCTCACATCAAACTTTTTTTAAAAAAAAATTAGCCTATGTCCGTCTCCTGGTTCCCAACTATCTCTGTACCAAAATTCATCAAAATCGGTTAAGCCATAAAATCGTGAAGAGGTAACAAACAAACAAACTCACTTTCGCTTTTATAATATTATGTAAGGATTTATGGTATGATGATATATGTATATCACTTTTTTTTGTCGAGTGTTCATTTTACATTGTTACCACAATATGTTGGTAGATCATCCATACAGACAGTATTAAAAAATATGTATTACGGACAATAACTCATTAACTACCCAAGCAATATACATAAAAACAAAATAGGGCCAAACATTAAATCCTTACTAATATTTTATATTATAAAAGCGAAAGTGAGTTTTTTTGTTTGTTTGTTACTTCTTCACGTTTTAATGGCTAAACCGATTTTGATGAATTTTGGTACAGAGATAGTTGGAAACCAGGAGACGGACATAGGCTATTTTTTTTTTGAAAAATGTGGGATGTGAGGGAGAAAGAAGGAAGAAAAGGGAAAACTTAGCGTTGCTATTACAAATCAATAAGGCGCAAGGGGAACTGTGTTACCCCGAATTTAAAGCGAGCAAAGCCGCGGGCGAAAGCTAGTTAGATAATAAAAACACGGTCAAATATAGAACCTCTTCCTTTATTGAAATTGGTTAAAAAGAGCTCGAAGGCTACACAACCTGCATTTGTTTACAAGGGGATTGACATAATTAATTAAGCTTATAATGACAATCCTTATTTTTATTATTTTCTGACTACAAACAAGAGCCAGAAAAGTTTCAATTCTTAATGTGGGGGGAACACAATACGAATAAAAGTTGGAGCAGAAAAAAAATCCCAATATTTATTTTATTTAGTCTCTATCTTACGACTATCCTTACAGGGTTACCTACCTAATGCGATAGTGTACACAATAACAATAACGGTTAATTATACTTTGTAACTAATTACAAATAATTAATTAACAATTGTTTTGACATTGACTGCTGTGTGAAACATCAGCTGATACACTTATCAAAGTAAACTGACAGCAATGCGCAATCATGATTTACATAAATCGATAATCGTAAGTACTAGATGTAGCAAAGGGCATGAAGGGCGAGTGGGAGGGCAAGAAAATGAATGCGTCACGTACGCCAAATCGAATAAAAAGTTGCGCATTGGACATGAACACGACATGAGGTTGGTACCACTCGGTGCATAGACACTTAAATTGTTTTTTTTTTGTATTTTTATTTAATTTCCAAATTCAAATTGTAGGTGTTTAGTAGAGGTAATTCTGCAAAAAAAAATAGATTTTATCTTCTTATAATTACTTTATAAAATTATCGTGCCACAATTTTTAGTCTTCGATTTGTTTCGTTTTTTTTTTTTTAATGTAGTTATGCAGTACTTATGCATAATTGGTAGATCTGAGAATCAGGGCAAGAGCGGCGGGTGATACCGTTGAGCACTGTAAATATGTAAATTACAACAAACAATTTAAAAAATGTTAGAAGAATTTTGGATTTTCAGATACGTACCTACCTACATCACAGACGTAATAGGTACTTAATTTTGATCAAATCAAAAACCATTTTTTTTTTAATTCAATTAAATGTCAATCGTCGAACGAGCCTTGTTGCCATGCGGTTTTTATTCTAAGACAAAGTACCTACCTAATTTACTTACAGAAAACGTTCACCGCCTGAAAATAGACATTATTATTCAAGAAGGAATATAAATAGATGTACTCTCTATTTTATTTCCCAATATTAAAATGCTTTAGGGTCTATAATCGCTCCGCAAACAAAACAATCGAACATGTCAAAGCGGGGGTGTAAACATAGTGACGTCATGGGAGTCTTCTGCGCTTGTGCGGGACTCCCAGTCGGACCACACTACACGAGAAATTGGAAATCGAAATTAAAAGGTTAAAAATAGAGTAGGTATCCAATCTGTCATAAAAAAAGATCTGTGACATTGGCAACATTCAGTCATTCACATACGTAAAGCGTAGAAGGGACACCAACGCAGAAACGGTTTCCACTTATTCAATCATTTGTTTTGTATTTATTTTTAATACCTAATCGTCTAGACTATTTTCTTACATAGCATAATCACTTCAAAACGTATGGAATAGCAGATTTATAATAATATCTGACGAAAAATGACTGTTTTAATACGTAGAAACGTGCGTCGGTGTCCACCGTACCTGTCTTCGTATCCAGAAAAAAAAAACAGTAAATAAAAAGAATGCAGCATAAGAACAGATCGTTCATTATGTGGTTTAAACTGGATCTACCTTTATTCCCGAACCTTCTTATGAAAGCGTTATGAATCTAAATGAAGGAATTTCTTTGGTCATGGTATGTACCTTTAGCCAGAACTGCTTTTCCCTTGAGTGGCTCATAGACATGAAGACATTGTTTATCATTAATTAGTCTATCGTACAAAAAGCGGTACCTAGGTAGGTAGGTAATTACTTTTTTATTTTTCTTTGTTAGTTCCTTAAAGCATTCTACTTGATTACTCAGTTCACTGAATTTTCATATTAAACAGGGTGAAATAAATTATAAAGTCTCCCCGTGTGTCTCACCCCATACTCCCTAAAAATAGAGGGTGGAGTTTGCCTACTTATATAGTATTATACCGTCGCTGCGGCGACTAACTCAGTACTAGTCGTGGACACGCCGCAGAGCCTGAATGTCGTTACCCAGGATCTTACTGAATACTAGACAGAGCTATAAAAGTGTAATTGATTTTAATGTGCTACACAGTAAAAAGACTAATCATTCCTTAATTGGAAGATCTTGTTTCGGTGCAGTGTAAATTAAAGTGAAGTTATGACGTTATATGCCTTACCGGCATCCAGTTACATGATAAAAAAAAAGTTAAACGTTATTGAGTCTCCAACAAGTAGTATGCCATCGTTACTTTTTCGTAATCGGTAAGTTTTTAATCGATTCTCTGTTGTTATGTACGCATTACGGCGCGGCGCAGCCCAATCGATAGTACTGTGGCTCACTTCAAGACGGTCCTTGTTGACGTTTTATTTTTAAGGAACGGAACGTTTTCCATGGCAACTCATGGTTGTCAAAGAAAGTATTGATTTACATTATTTTGTCGCATAATTGCGCTGATAGTATGAAAATAGAGTAGAATTAGGCTTTGTATAGCTTGATTTATTTAATCAATTGGAGGATGTTTACATTATCATTAAATATAGAAGCGATTTAGTCATTGATTTTTTTTAATGCAATGAAGTAACTCTGCTCGTATAACGGAACGTTGTTTTCGAGAATAGAAACGTCACGCATCCGGTGGCCATTATGGAAAAATTATGTTATGCGACCAAATTCAGACGCCTTCGGCCACGTGTATTTTGTATGTAAATAGTGAACTTTTCAAATAATAACTTAACACCTTTCGCCCGCACTTCAAGTTGATTAATCATCAAATCAATCCAATTTACACTTCTTTGATTCGTGTTCGTGTGTACTACGCAATTTGTGCGATTCTTACGGTCTGACCGTGTTTTTCTTCCCAAGTTAATTCAAGGCTTAATTACGACTCGCCAAGATGACGAAGTTAATACAACAGTTAAATTTTAGTAGTAGTATTAGTAGTAATTACAACAATTACTACGATGTCGTTGGTCTGGAACCCCCCGCTGTTGAGAAGAATAACTACTAGTAAGTCATTTTAATTTCTTTCGTTTGTTTATTCTTGTTTACCTATACGTAATTAGGACACGATTGTATTACCTACTGTACACATCGCAACAAGACTTGAATATAAAATTCAAACATGGAACGGCACTCATTACGTATTACACTTTACATTGTCCTTCTATTTCGATACGTCATCAATGTAATTGGCTGATTACCTTCATGTCGCAATCTTTTTTGTATTTTTGTCTAACCTTTTTTTCACATGGAGGTTATCATCAGCGAGGTTTTATTACTTTTAGAGACGGAATATGGATGCAGTGAATGTTACAACTTCGTAATGGCGTAACTTTTTACAGAGATAGCTGCTATCTTCTTAACACAAATATAAATGTTGGGTAGTCAGAGCTAATGTCATAAATAACTACTTTTCCTTTTGCGAAACTGCACGATTATAATTAAGTAAGATCATTTAGATGGACCAATGAGGATTGATTCCTCACTAAAACAAAAGAACATAAATTTTGTTGTATTTTTTTTAACAGGCAATCACACAGTCATGTCAATGCAATTGTTATTACAAAAGCATAAAGTTTTTATGAGTTTAATACATGATTATAAACTCAAACCTTGTAGGTAGACTGAATAAACAGAATTTCATAATGTCAATCCTTACATAAATACTTCTTTTGCTTCATCTTTATTGTATTATTTTTTAACCAGTAAGTAGTACAACTTTATCAGTCATTGGGGCCGATTCTAATGAAAAATTCATACCTAATCACATTTAATTTAATTCTACACCTTTTAATTTGTAATTAAAGATAGTCCAATTTAACTTGCTTCAATTTCAGAATAGTGAGATCACAATTTTCTGTAATAAAAAAAATGAAAAGCTTTTATTTATTAATGCTGTTTAATGATTTTCAAATTAAGAAACATCATTAAAGTCAACTCGACTCAAACTATATTTTAGCGATTTTTAGAATAGTTCGTGACAACAGAAGCAAGATGTTTGAGTAACTGGTTGGTTTCGGTTTCCAGTCTAACGGAATGCACCTGACCACGAGAATAGAGTAACTGCCATTCTGAAAAAAAAAATATTCACAAACATCAGCCATAGGACATAGAACTTTTAACAGTTCAATTGTTTTTATCAATGTTCCACTATCAGTTTGATATTGACACCATTTAGTTTTAATAGACAATAATCATCAATCATGTACTGTTCTCTATCAATAAAATAGACGTTGTTTTCATTGGACTCTCTTGAAATAGCTGTTTTTTGTTCGATGATGTCCTATTGTGCGTGTGCCAGTTATGATTTGTTTATAAGAACTAAAGACAATAAAATATTTATGAGTGATAGTAGAAGGATGACTATAGTAAGCCAATACTTGTTAATAAATTGTTCGGTCTGCAAACCTTAACAACTTCTCGGGTCTTTTAAAAAAAGAATTGGTAAAATTGGTCCAGGCGTTGTTGAGTTATGCGCTTACCAACACATTTTGCGATTCATTTTTATATTATAGATAGTAAGGATAAGGATTACAAATCAACTAATCGGAATAAGATAAGAAAATTAATCAAATAAATTGAATAGTTAAAGCCAACATTTTGCATAGAAGTAGCTGTGCCGCCCCAGTTCCGTGGTGTAATTTTTTCAACCCCTTTTTCACATGCAGGGGTTACATATTTTAGCGCATTAATATATCAAGTCATAATAAGGTCATATCTTAAAAAAACGATGTCGTTTGTATTGTATAACGGGGTGATGTCCGCAACTCCATGTCTGAGCCGCGTATTTTACGTATGGAAGATGTTGTTTTAAAACATAAAAAGATTAATTTAGCCTCTAAATTAAAAGGCACACCACAAACAAACACCTCCAACGTAAACAGATCAATCATGAATCTGGCCCAATTTTCTCTCAAAAGAGTTCATTGCTCTTTCATTAGAATGTACAAAACACTTAAGAGAAATAGATTTTTAACCGACTTCAGAAAAGGAGAAGGTTCTCAATAGCTTTTTTTGTATATTCGCCGATTACTCAAAAACACCTAGACCGATTTGCAAAATTCTTTTTTGTTTGATATACTTCCCAGGTGGTCCTATATCAATTTTATTTCGACGGACCTGTTGTTCTAGTGGTTAGTGGCCCTGACTGCTGAGCCGGAGGTCGTGGGTTCGATTCCCACCCAGGACAAATTTTGTGTGATAAGCATGATTGTTTGTGTGTCTGGGTGTGATTTATCTATAATATGTATGTATTTATAAATTATATAAGTATGTATATCAGTTGTCTGGTTACCATAACACAAGCTCTGCTTAGCTTGGGATCAGATAGCCGAGTGTGAGTTGTGCCAAGATATTTATTTATTTATTTATAATGCTCAGGAAGTTGTATGATTTAAAGTTACCATCCATAATTAACCTCCCAATTAACATTTGGTTGATACTTCCCGTGACCCAAAGGCTGGCTTTTACTTTGGCCAGAGGCTTAGCGTTGCCATACAACGTGGCAACGCGGCCAGTCTCTTGGAGACGTTGCCAACTGACAGCGTTGAGGACGAATTTTTTGACATTTTTTAATTTATTTATAAGTTAGGTCGTAGGTATGTTTAATAATTTGTTTATTTACCTTCCAATTAATAATAATAGTATGGAATGGATAGAATACAACTCAGTGGTCCAAAAAATATGAACAGGAGAACTACCTGTGGGGCTGCCGTGCCTTAAAGCAGAATTCTTTTGACCTTTAATTCACTGAAATTCATACTTCCTAGTATCATTGTATCATTTGACACCCACCTAGTTTATATATCTTTTTTTTTAATTTAAGTGTGAGAAAGAGTTAGCGCTACCCCATCCTATAGTATAGCTCTGTCTCTATTGCACACTGGAATGACTATTAAAAAAATCCTGTTTAAAGATATTATGAAAACCCACCAAATAAAAGTAGAGATTGGTTCCAATTTTAAACAATTTTAATTTCAACTACGTACCTACATAACTAAATTGCATAAAGTTACAGTTCAAAATAGTCTCTTAACAGGTCTTTGGCAATATGTTGAAATATATTTATTATTAGCTCTGACATTGAAGTCACGTGTTTTGTGGTAAATGTTTATTCAAACTATAAAATGTTAATACATTAACACCACTTTTGGTTATCAAGTATTTTTATTTTGTTGGTACAGTTCGGCACTTGACAAAATAAAATGAAAGTTATTCATAAAATTAATTAAGCTTATATTTTATAAATTATGGTTTAGACAACTATTCATTAATGACTAGCTTTTGCCTGCGGCTTCACTCGCGTTAATTTTGGGGTAACACTGTTCCCCTTTCCTGCTTTGCAGGTACCTGCTAGCTACCTGTAGTTTCTGCCCTTGCGCCTTATTTATTGTAATAGCAATGATAAGTTTTCTCTTTTCTTCCCTTTTTCTCTCTCACTTCTCATAGCTTATGTCCGTCTCCAGGGTACCAACTATCTCTGTACCAAAATTCATCAAAATCGGTTTAGCCGATAAGGCGTGAAGAAGTAACAAACAAACAAACTCACTTTCGCTTTTATAATATTAGTAAGGATTCTAGGGCTGTTAAACCACAACAAAAAGTAAAAGATAATTTCTTTGAAAAAGATTTTTTGTGATTTTGGAGATTTTTATTACCTACTGAGACTTAAATAGAGTTGCCTTGCGTACTTTGACATATTTACCCCCGAATACTGAAACGTCACTCAAAATGTGAGGGCTGCTTAACATTTGAGCAGCTCTTAAACTTTAGATTTTGTATGGTCAAACGTCACTTCTGAGTCTCTGTTAAACTTAAGTGGGACTTAAATTTTGAGTGACGTTTCAGTATTCGGTGGTTAGCTGCTCTATTTAATTATTTAAGACCTGTATTAAAGAATAAGAATAAAGATATTGAATTGAATACTTATAACAAAGAAATGGAACGACCAGCTACTAATTTAAAACGTTGTCTGACGTCGTACATTATTCTCCAAGGTCGTGCCTCATTAAATGTTTCAATCAATAGTAATTGTTTGAACGGAATAGTCCACGCTTTTGACACTGATAGTCAATTGGTTATGGTTTTTTTGTCGGGGTGTTGTTTTTGGGGTTGCGGGTTGTTCAAAAGAGATACCGCGGCTCCGGAACTCATAGAAGGAACATGGATGGGTTTTAGTTAGTTAAATTCTGACACTCCCCCCTGCCGCTCCACCCAGCTGCTCAGGGGCCTTAGTCTGCTATTACAGTGGTGTCAGAATGGTCGATCACTGATCGCATAATGGTTGACTTTGACAAGTTTAGTATGTAGCAGATTACCAAACTTGTCAAAATTAACCATGTGATCAGTGGTCGACCACTTTGACACTATTGTAATAGCAGACTAAGGCCTCAGGTTCCTTTCTCATTTAAGGGTTAGAAAATACATAGTAGCCGATTCTCAAACTGAATATTAAAATTTCATAAGAATCCATTAAGCCGTTTCGGAAGAGTATGTGAACGAACATTGTGACACGAGAATTTTATATTTAGACTAGCTTTTGCCCGCGGCTTCGCTCGCGTTAAAGTCGGGGTAACACAGTTCCTCTTTCCTGATTTACCTGCCACTTGTAGTTTTTGACCTTGCGCCTTATTTATTGTAATAGCAATGCTAAGGTTTCCCTTTTCTTCCATCTTTCTCCCTCATATATTAATGTTTAAAAAAATAGCCTATGTCCGTCTCCAGGGTCCAAAGTATCTCTGTACCAAAACTCATTAAAATCGGTTTGGCCATTTAGGCGTGAAGAGGTAACAAACAAACAAACTCATTTTCGCTTTTATAATATTAGTAAGGATGTTACGGAACCCATCGTGGGCAAGTCCCACTCGCACTTGTTTAATTTACCATGCAACCTATAAATTCACCATGAAATCTGAGTTTCATGGTAGCATTTTAATCTAGTTGTTTTCATTTTGTAACTTCAACTCTTCATTAATGGCTTTTGTGGACGAGAGATACCACCATTTTGCCAATAACACGTGTACTGGAAATAAACTATCAAACGCTGTAGAATATTTAGCAAGTAATCACAGTAATTAAAAAATATAAAAACAATAAAAGTATTTCTTAGCAGATTTAGATTATCATTTCATATGACAGAATGACAGAAAAGAAAAGAGACTATAAGTAAAAAAAAATAACGAACCAAAAAGTTACAACTTAATTTTATTAATTTCGATGAATTTATATAGTTTGAAAACAAAACGGAGAAAACACAAAAGAAAGAAGATATTAATTTTGTAGATTAGTCTAATGCAAAATCAACCGAATGACAACTTGTCAATTTCGTTCTGAAACGACGATTACAAAAAAAGAAGGTTCTCATTTCGAGTATTACACAATGTGTCCTGTCATGGACCAGCGATATTCTTGATACTTATGTAACGAGTGTTTTAATATACTATTACGCTACACACTTGGGTCTAATTCACTTCCTCGCTTTTTGGCAGCCATTTTTAGATATTCTCTATGCGTGAACAAAAAATAATCATATCTCTCAAAGTGTTGGTCTTACTGAGACGACAATAGGTTTATTCAGAGGGCAACAATATTGTCCATCGTTTTAATTAAGAAAAGAGGAGCTTACATTTTCGTAACTTTGGAAAACATAATCAAAGTTCAAAAAAATATGTAATTCAACGAAAGTAGGTACCTATTAAAACATTTTGTAAAAAAAATGGTACTTTTTTTAAAATCAATAAATTTGAGTACTTACTAGAATGTTGTTATATAAGTACATAGAATATCGCTAGTCCTTGACCGGACACATTGTATATTATACACTAGGTAGCTGTTCCACGCGGTTTCACCCACGCTGCTCAGCGCCTGTTGGTCGTAGCGTGATGTTATATAGCCTAATAGCCTTCCTCAAGAAATGGACTATCCAACACTAAAAGAATTTTCCAATTCCAACCAGTAGTCCCTGAGATTAGCGCGTTCAAACAAACGAACAAACAAACTCTTCAGCTTTATAATATTAGTATAGATATATGACGTACCTACAGTCCTATATTTATGCATAACCATATCATTGACGTACCGTACAATTTATATATACAAGTAGTTATGTGAAATTCTCAGTATTTGTGCAACTAACAATTATCATTTTACAGTCTAGCTTTTGTGCATTTGTGTTTATTTATAGATTACTTTTACTTGGTATTGTTTAACTGTAATTCTAGCTCAGATCAGATAACTGATAAAATCGGTCGTTCGTGATGTTATTCATTTTATCTTTGTGGTTATGGCGCGAAAATTAGCACTACTTAAAATGGCGGCGATTGGCAGCCATTTTGAAAAACTTAAATCGATTATTATGTACTAAATTCCATAGAGATTGGTAGGTCTGATGAAAGATCAAAGAAATCCTCATAGAAATAAAAGTCACATAGGTACTTATAAAAAGTCTTGTGGCATAAACAACCATATCTTTTGATTGCGTAGACTTAGAGGGTTGATTTTCATAGCAAAAAGGGACCACAGAGTGGAGTATTTGGTTTTAATTTCAACTTAATACCTCCACGCGTTCCCGAATTAAAAGTCGTGATGACAGACAGACAGACAGACATACGGACAACAAAGTGATCCAATAAGGGCATCGTTTTTTTGAGGTCTGGAACCCTAAAATAGATTCGGGTTGGTCGTTTCCTATGTGAAGAAGAACTGGCAAGCATTTATAATATTAGTAGAATGTGCTTGGGTTTTAAATAGGCTAGCAAACTTATATGGCGCCAATTATTAGGGAAATTTACCAGTAACTAGCCAGCTAGAAGCTGTAAACCAGGATAAAAGCATCATGTGTCAAACTAGAGTAAATATTCCCCAAATTGCATCCAAATCGGTGAAGATGTCTGAGCGTAAAGGAGTAACAAACATACACACACACATACAAAATTTCACCTCTTTAGCATTAGTGTGGAGTGGGATTAGGTAATGAAAAAGCAATACTGGTCTACTCTCTAAGCACAAAACCGTCGAATCGGCTGAAGTGATGGTCGTTTTCGTTTCGAAGATCAAGTTATACGGAGTAAGAACTGAACAGAACTAAAAATTAATGATAACCCTATCGGAATGGGAGGGCCTGCCAGGACCACCGCCTGGTTGCAGGTTGTTCGAAAGAGATACCGCGGCCCCGGAATATAAAGGGCAAAATAATCAACATGGGTGGGTTTTTCTCAGTAAAAGTCGGACAACCCGCTCCGCCCAGAGCGAGGGAAATTATTTGACGACTCAAGATGTGTTTTTTCAAAACTCATGAATCTGAATATAGTATGGAGTAGGTTTCATTTCGAGGTATCGAGCCACTTTCGATCGTCATTTCTCTGAAGTGGCACACATCGTAATTGAGAATGTCTAGAGGAGACCGAAACGTTATCAAAACTTTCCGTTTTAAACGGATTACATTCAATTTTTAGTTATCTGAAAAAAACTGGATTTTTTTCTCGCAGCAATCTTCTAAAATAGCTTTTAAAATAAATTAGATAAGCCCTCTGTAAACCATTCAAGAACAAAACCTTTCTCTGTTATTCAAACCTTTATTTCTTTTTGTACTGACTATCTTAATTCTCTGACCTGAAATAATTCGACCTCAGATTTTATCGTTCCCTCCAACTGAAATGACAGCTGTCAAAATTCTCCCGGGAGTCCGATAGCGTTCCATTTTATGAAAATGTCACAACAGACGCTGGTAGCGTCCCATTCATCCTATATCCAGCCTTTTCACTGTGGTTGTATTGTCCTAGATATTTATAGAACTGAAAGGACTGTTTTTCGGTATTGTGAGGTAACATCGGTGAGGGTTTTATGTCACAAAAATAAAAGCAGATTTTGATTGTGTTATTTTTTATTTAAGTTAGCCGCTTTATTGTGGTTTTTGTTAATGGCCAGTAGGTACCTCGTTTTATTTAGCTATAAACATGCAAGCACACTGTTTTATTTCGGAATGCAATTTTGCTTTAAAAGAATATCTGGCTCTCGTTTGTTTTAGATTTTAGAATGATGTTTAGTTTTGAAAATAGGTTTTAGAAATACTTTTACTCGTCGTTTTTTTAACCAGATGAGGCCAGTGTTTCGTACCCTACACACATCAAAATAAATAAAAATACTTAACTAAAAATCTATCTGAAAATACCTTATAAGCTCAATAACACATTGATATCGAATGATGAATCATGCTTGATATTATGACATGACATTCCAAGACCTTGAACCTAACTTTCCCTGTATCATCACTGCTTAGTACCTACTAGATGACGTTCAAAAACGCGCGTAACGCGAATGTCAACCGCTGTCTATGGAAAGTTTTGAGTGACGTTGTTTTTTTTTAATGTCAAGGCGAGGCGTGTCATAGACTAAAGGAAATACGATAAAACGTTTTGGTGATTAAAATAATCTTGTTTTTTTGGGGAGTGTAAAATTGTAAAGTATTTAATAAGTATAGTCAAGGCTAGATAACACGTTTCTGAGGCTTCGTGTCTAACTTACGGCATTTTGATTACCATTGATAAAAATGCATGCAAATGTAATGTACCTATTACAAAGAAAATACTTCAAAGTATTTCTGTTTAATTTCGTTCAGAAACGACCTTGCGGCTCGCCGCTTATCATCAGAAAATGGCTCAGATAAGCAGAACTCTCTTGTTTATTACAAAATTTATCTAGAAATTATTTCTTGGAATAGTAAACACGGTTATGAATGTAAACAAAACAGGTAATTAGTTGATTACAAATTATTTATCAATGTAAAACAAAACAAATTAAAAAAAATATCATCAAAACTTTTATTTGGAACGTACCCAAATGGCAGATTGACGAGACAACCACGCCCGGCCGGCCGGATTGTTAAAAATAAAATGTAAACAATTTGCGCGCCAATGCGCGCGCACATGATAGCGCGGTTTGTTTTCGTTTTTCTTAGTTTATTTTTGTGTTTCCTACAATTTTCCTTATTTATCGTACCGATGTGTGGAAAAATAGACATTTTTCCGGACAGACATTTTTCAATAACTATTGCTGTAACTGCATTTACTTGATTGACAACTACCAGTAGGCCTACTATGACATCTTAAATCAGAACTTATTCCACTGAGTGAAAGAGATGGTGCTAGACACCCTGTATAGCTCTGTCCCTTTCCCTCAGCGGAATAAGTTTTGCTTTAACACGTCATGGTAGGGTTGCTGGTCATTTCTTTTGTTTTTTTTTTTGTTATGCCAAAATATTTACTTAATTTTAAGTTTTGGTTAAACATGTACAAACCATGACAAATGTCGCAACATTCTTATTTAAAGAGGGAGAAAATGGGAAGAAAAGGGAAAACTTAGATTTGCTATTATAATCAACTAGCTTTTGCCCGCGTCTTCGTACGCGTGGATTAATAGTTCCCGTTCCCGGGGGATTTCCGGGATGAAAACTATCCTATGTCCTTTCTCGGGTCCCAGACTATATCTGTACCAAATTGCATTAAAATCGGTTCAGTGGTTTAGGCGTGAAGAAGAGACAGACAGAGTTACTTTCGCATTTATAATATTAGCTAAGATTAAGATAAAATCAATAAGGCGCAAGGGCAAAAACTACAGGTACCTGCAAATCAGGAAAGGGAAACTGTGTTACCCTGAATTTAGCTGAAGCTAGTACCTAATTAGAACATGACGTCAGAGCTGTAAAGGGGAACTAATGGATTACGTCAAAGGGAAACCAATTACTTTCACTAGAGAATTTTCCACTGTGATAATGTCGTCTTTGCTAATACTACTTACTGATTGAGATTACTTTTACATTGGAATTATAGTGGGGGGAGACAGAGTGCAGATGTACCTGCATTATGCTCACAGAAATTGTCTCCGTGGAAATGGAAAACGGTTAGGTATTCGCTCTTGAGATTGAAAAGCACACTGAAAATACTCATAATCAGCATAGATCAGATATATCCTGACATATATATATATAATCTGACCAATCTAAGCATAATACCATGGTTATTGACCCCCCCCCATCCTCCCCGTTGTCACCAAACTATGCAAAGCTCTAACCCTCTCATACTTACGTTAGATGAATCCTTACTAATATTATAAAAGCGAAAGTGAGTTTGTTTATTACGTCTTCATGCCTTAATGGCTAAACCGATTTTGATGAATTTTGGTACAGAGATAGGTTGGGACCCTGGAGACGGATAGGCAATTTGTTGAATAGGCAATTTTGTTGAAAATGAGGGCGAAAGAGGGAACGAAGGGGAAAACTTAGCTTTTCTATTACAATTAATAAGGCGCAAGGGCAAAAACTACAGGTAGCAGGTACCTGTAAATCAGGACAGGAGAACTGTGTTACCCCGAATTGAACGCGAGCGAATCCGCGCGCAAACTCTATTATAATTATAACTTACAACAATAGATTGACGGAAGAAATATATATAAATATAGCTGTTCCACGCGGTTTCACCCACGCTCCTCAGCACCTGTTGGTCGTAGCGTGATGTTATATAGCCTATAGCCTTCCTCAAGAAATGGACTATCCAACACTAAAAGATTTTTTTTTTCCAATTCCAACCAGTAGTCCCTGAGATTAGCGCGTTCAAACAAACAAACTCTTCAGCTTTATAATATTAGTATAGATATTATATTATAGTATAATTATTATAGTATAGAATATCAACTGGCTCGCAGTAATTCGTAATTCCCTTACTTAATTTTAAGCAAGTATCACGTACTCATTTATTATTTGTGGGAATCCCCGAAAATGCGTTTCGTTATCAATCATAGACAATGTGTAGATTGCTAAAGTAAGCAAAAATAAATGATGACTACTGAGAACGTAGCTGCTCGACGGTTTGCTAAACTGGGCCTATTTGGCGCAGCCGTAAGTCACACAATAATGAATACATTATTTTTATTTGTGTTTTGAATTAAGTTTTATTATTTACTGCGTGCATTAATGGCTTGTGCCAAATAAATTGTTTTCTTTCCTTTTTTCTTCTTTTTCTAAATCACTATCTAGACCCCCCACCCCCCTATAGTGTTTACATAAAACTTGAACGACTTGAAATCTTTGTAACATCGTTCATTGTTTCATAATTCATAGCTACCTTCCTTTCTTCGGCCATCATCACATGCCTAGCCGTTTCGCCTTTTCCCCTTTTGCCAACTATGTTGGGGTCGGCTTTCAGTTTTAACTGACGCAGCTGAATACCAGTATTTGGAGCGACCGCCTTTCGGACCTCTACAACCCAGTTAGTACTGTACTGGGTAATACTATACCCCTTTGTAAGACTGGTTGTCAGACTTTCGGGACAATTTAACGACTGTCAAAGTTCTACATATGACAACCTGGACCCACAGCTTAACATGCTTAGGCACAGAGGAAGGCTTGGTACAGACCAACCTAGGCCAGCGCGGCTTAGCCAAAGATTCAACCAAACGGCTGCAATTATTTAGAAACGACCTCTTCTTCATCGATATGGTCCTTATTATCTGCTAAAATTGTAATGGATGGACGGGAGTACTTTTAATCGCAAAAAATGCCAAAAAAAAACATTTTCAAAACAGAAAATACAAGTAAAAACTCTTCTTACGTATTTCTGTTGCCAATCGCCATAATAACATGAAATTCCTTTAAAGAGTTATGGCAACGTTTCAAAGCAATGACGTAGTGTTTTGACGGTAGTTCTATTAAAAGACTGTAATCTTGTTGGGTAGAGAAAGTACCTACAATTGTATATATATTTCAACACTTGTAATATTACCGCGCAATATGTAAGCGAAACTTTCCGCGATCGATCTAGAATGGTCTTTGAATAACCTGAAAAGGTATCACTCGGGAATGGAGGAAAAATGTCACGCCTATTCGTGATCATCATTCTCATGTTTTTTTTTTGCGGATGGGAAATCGTCAAATAACTTTCCCTGCTCTGGGGGGATCGGAGAGGAGTTGCAGACTACCCACCCATGCTCCTTCTTTTGACCTTTATGTTCCGGGGCCGCGGCATCTCTTTCAAACAACCCAAAAGTCCGAATACTCATTTATCAATTATCCCGATTTATTTATTTTTGTTTGAAAGGGTTCTCAGGTCCCAAGAGCTGATGCTTGGAGAAATTGAAGGAAATTCAATCTTCAAATTATAGACACACTTGAACCGATTTAGGAATTTGTTGAATTTGTGCATTTGTTGAACGGATCCAAAGATACTGTGGCTTCTGTGTAACAATACTAACAATACAAATTTAGGCACTCATATCATTGCCCTATAGCAGAGATGGCGAACCAATGGCACGCGTGCCAATGACGGCACGCGACACAAAGAATTGGGCACGCAAACAATTTTAATCATATTTTTATCTTACTATAATTTTTTAACTCGCCGGAGAAATTCATTATTTTCAGAGATGAATAAAATTAATTCGCTTAGAAACCGTTTGGCGATGACTCTACTAGTCAGTAAAAAAAGTTTCGAATTGATAGTAATTATTTTCCTAATACAATCACTTAGTCCAAATTATTTGATGGCACGTCTGTGGCCTCATTCAACATTTATTTAGGAAAAATGGCACATTGGTTCATCAAGGTTCGCCACCCCTGCCCTATAGGCTTTGTGCTTTTCGCGAACATTGTATTCTCAGCCAAAAATATTTTAGCTTCAAGATTCTTTACTTTTTTATGGGTCTTTATGATTTTTCTCTCCTCACCCATCCGTTTCCTCGGATTATTGCCAGCTCCTATTGACCAGGAAGAAGAGTGATGGTGAATCACACACCCACCGTTCCTTAACTGTCAATATGGACGATTGCCAAAAATATGTTGTTTGACCTCCACATTCCTAGGGAACCTAGTTTTCCGATGATTGTATTCTTAGTCATTGCCTTGGGGTATCCTTTGGTCTTTTGGGAGCAGTCTACTGAAATCTAAATACAGAAATCTTTAAAGCATAGGCTTTTGTTTTTTGCCGGGAGTCTGTTTACGCATCATATCTTATAGTGAATTATTCCGAAACTGCTACTTTGCTGTCCATATCGTACCCTGCTGGAATGAATACTTTTTTTATCCAAAACTATAAAAACGCTTGGTTACACTGTAGACGACGAATAGAAACTGCTCCGTTGGCCTTGCGGTCATCATCACTACTGCTAAGTACGGAGTCCGGCAAAATTGGGTTTTTTCACTGACAGCCCGGAGTTTGAAAGTCGACGGTATGATACCCCTGTGCCCCGGAAAGTACGTTTAGCCGTTGGTCCTGCGCCTGATCTCTCTCCGATCGTATCGGAGTGCCGTCCCATCAGACCATGAGAGTGAGGGACCTGTGCTTGCGCACATT
The DNA here is from genome assembly GCA_958449745.1 of Ochropleura leucogaster. Taxonomy (NCBI): domain Eukaryota; kingdom Metazoa; phylum Arthropoda; class Insecta; order Lepidoptera; family Noctuidae; genus Ochropleura; species Ochropleura leucogaster. The sequence continues at coordinate 3,222,537 of OY288227.1, forward strand.
CTTGTGCATTGTAACTCCTGCGCCGATGGCTTATCTCCGCTGTAACCGAAAACGGTCAGGACTATAGATGGACCAAAAACATTTAAAAAAGTCATAAAGCATTTTCGGACACGTCCTATTTTGTCGAAAATTGCAGTTATGTTAAAAATTCATAGTCATGTAACTAAAAACATATCTTTATGCTTCCTTCAGCAAATTCTTTATGGAACGAGGCCAAGACTACTTTTCTTATATCATAAATTTTCAAAAGACCAGTTTGGCAAGCGTTCTCTTTTATAATTTTCTTTAGTAAATACTAGAACTGCTAAAAAGTTAATATTTTGTCCTCAATACTGAGTGCTTTTATTGGACGATGAGATTCCGGACGAAAATTCTATTTATTTTGATAACCTGCTTGTTCTGGTCGTTTTGTGTTAGAATTAGATTGTTTGGGAGACTTAGGAAATCATCAAATAACTTCCCCTGCTCTGGGCTGGTTGGGGGGTGTTGAGGCTTTTATTGGCTAAAACCCACCCCTATCATATGAATTTATATACCCCCTACAACACTAAACACTAGCTAAAACACTAGCTTTTGCCCGCGGCTTCGCTCGCGTCAAATTCGGGGTAACACAGTTCCCCTTGCGCCTTATTGATTTGTAATAGCAACGCTAAGTTTTCCCTTTTCTTCCCTCTTTCTCCCTCACATCCCACTTTATTAAAATTAAAATAAAAATTAGCCTATGTCCGTCTCCTGGTTCCCGACTATCTCTGTACCAAAATTCATCAAAATCGGTGTAGCCATTAAAGCGTGAAGAGGTAACAAACAAACTCACTTTCGCTTTTATAATATTAGTAAGGATAAGGATTTATTCTTAGAAATGTATGTATCGTATTCTTTTATTTTTTCGGATGGACGAACATCAAATAACTTCTCCCTCTCTGGGTGGAGCGAAAAGGAGTGCCAGACTTGTACTAGCTAAAAGCCTTCCATGTTTCTTCTTTTGCCCTTTATGTTCCGGGGCCGCGGTATCTCTTTTGAACAACCCACAACCCCGGCAGGTTTACAAACCATAACTCGTCATCTTAGCAGTCACATCCATTCTAGCCATATCGTCCTACTAATGTGAGGATGTATGGATGTTTGTTACTCTTTATGTCAAAACGGCTGAACGTATCTTGAATTCTTGATGACCTTTGGCATAGAAGTAGACCATAGCCTGGAATAACACGGGATACGTTTTTTTTTTGATGATCACGCGAGCGAAGCTGCGGGCGCCAGTTAGTCCTTCATACATTCATCGATTCCTTGGTATTCTTCAAATACACTTGTCTATCGCTCGCGGATACTTGCAAGCGATAGACAGGACAAAAAAAGAAAAACGTAATCCGGTATTTGTTGCGGTCTATCTCGTTGTCAGTAAGACAAACTCAGTCATTCGTTGTTTTTAAAACCTTACTTTCTAATCATTATCTTTGCCTTTAATGTCATTGAATTTTTCTGAATTAATGTTTGACACTTATCCTATTTGTCAACTGCATAATATTATAACACAAATAGATTATGTATTTATTTATTTTGAATAAATAACCTTATTTTAATTGTGAAAATAATAGACTTTATACAAATTACCCTACGACACAAGCAGCTGAGCAGCGTGTAAAACCGCTGAACACAGCTAGTATAAATGTGAAAGTGAACGTCAGAAAGGAAGAATACAACACACCCCATTATTGATCTGTTTTTAGATTCACAACACTAATTCTATTTTTGAAAATTGGCAAGTCTCCTGTTTTGGCCGCCGACTGTTTACCGTTTTCAATCAGTTGCTTCTTGATTCTCGTACTGAACGCACGTCTCTACAAACATAAAAATTAATTCTATTTTCGTAAACAAACATAATATGCTGTATACGGTATACAGCATAAAGATATTTTTCAGAAAAGTGCCTGAAAAAAATCGCCTTACAATACCTTAATTTTTTTTATAGATTTTGTTTTTAAATTGTTTATTTATTGAAACATTCCATTTTGTTGTGATATACTTGTTGTTTATATTTTTCTACGAGATTTATTTCGTTGTTGTACATAGAAGATTAATTTACTTTTGAAAAATGGTTAAGCTGTACCGGTGAGTACATCCTTACTAATATTATTAAAGCGACAGTAAGTTTGTTTGTTTGTTACCTCTTCACGCTTTAATGGCTAAACCGATTTTGATGAATTGTGGTACAGATATAGTTAAAAACCAGGAGCCGGACATAGGCTATTTTTTTTTTAAAGTTGCATGTGAGGGTGAAAGAGGGAAGAAAAAGGAAAACTTAGCGTTGCTATTACAGATCAATTAGGTGCTAGGGGAACTGTGTTACCCCGAAATAACGCGAGCGAAGCCGCGGGCAAAAGCTAGTACTAATTAATGCTTTTAATAAAAAGGTTGATTCCTAAATTTCTTTTATAATCTCTGATACTCATCGATGCAAGGAAAAGTATTGCCATTTCTCACGACCAGGCATAATAAGAAAGAGATAGAAGTATTTTCTTATTCTAAAATTAATTCACGTCTCCTAACATCAGCATGTTTTATATTTAAAATTTTCATAATTTGCCTTGTTAGTTAACTATATTGTTTTGGCTACTGCATAGTGTGGGTGACATCCTTGTGAGTCAACTATTCTGTTGTTGCTTCTGCATAGTGCGGGTTGACATTATATGCTGAGACAAGTTTAACAACAAAAACAAGGTTTCATTTTCTAAAATGACATGACGTTTTCACACATATTTTGATTTTTTAAAACCAATTAAGTAACACTAATCCAAACATCTTTAAACGTTGCCCCACTAGGAATTTCTCCTGTATCGTGGGTGCGTTTACAAACATTTAAACTCAACGAACACAAACAGCCAGACCCGGAACAACTAATCTGTAGGCCATCAAAATATTTGTTCCGCGCGGGAATCGAACCCGCGACACGCAGCGCAGCAGTCGATCGCTCAGCCACTGCGCCAATCGTGGTGACAATGTAAGAAGTATGTTTGTTGTTTTTTTACGCAAAAACTACGTAATGGATTTTGATGAAACTTCTTAATATATAACTTACATATCAGAACATAGGCTACAATAGGGTATTTTACTCAATATGAAAGAAATTCTAAAAATATACAATTCAGATAGCTTAGGCAATAAGCAGTCGGAAAATGTTAGATTTAGTTAATAAAATAACTAAATAAATTTTTAAATTGATTTCAAAGTTTTCACTTTTTTTAGTCTGTTGTTTTACTAAGCGAAATAGTGTCCGCCATGATTATTACGTCATATGGTCATGAAAACAAAAAGTGACAACTGTCAACTGAGCAACTATTACTATTTTTGTATTTTAAAACTTTACATTTTAATTTTTATTGAAATAAAAGTAATAATACCATCGAAGACGGTTTCGTAAAAGGAGACAGCACAAATTTAAAGAAAAATAAGACATAAATTAGCAACTTTCTAGGTACTAGCTTACATAACCTCCAAATTTGAACAAACTTCCAAAAATATATACTTTCCGTGTAATCTATTGTGAAAAATACTTTAGGTAAGTAATGAATAGGTATAATACTTACATCGAAGTGATCTTCACAAAAATACAAACGAGATTTCGGACAATTGTGTTGGATCCCTTCTCGGAAGTTTGAACCAAGTTCTTCTTATATTTAAATCAGTTGGCACTTGAATCCACAACTTGTCCGGTGTTTTAACACTAGTGTTTTTACATTCAGGAACAGCACACCAATAACAGGGTAATAACTCATTTTTAAATTATAGTGAATTATACAACTAAACAGAAGGACTAATAACAACGCATTTGTTTACATGACCTACTGACGTCATGACCACAGAGTAACATGGCGTCAAGCGTTTTTGTGATTTTACGCGCGAAAATAGAAATTGTAAAATTGAAATGCAGTTTTATGGCACTTATCGATTAAATTTTTTTTTTTGTTTTTTTTGGTGGTTTACTGGGACCCTAGGATCAAAATGAGATACTTTTTAAAAATGAGTGTAATACCGTATTCATAAAGATACATTGTATATTCTATCACCACGCGAGTGAAACCGGACGGCGTAGCTAGTCTACAAATAAAGAACCTAATTATTTTCCGTTCCAATAATTAATAACCTACGCAATTATTAAATTTTACCTATACCTCGTTAAGAATCCTTTGAAATATTCCACTGAATTTTCTCTACCAATTAACTTCAGAAAATGTCGTGAAGACACACGATTTCCAATTAACTTCACTAATTAACACACGATTTATGCCAAGGTTTAGTATATTATATCAAAGTTAAAATCCTTCAGAAGTAGTTCTACGGTTTTCGAGTTAACGTCGATAATATAAACATGCAAAAGTTGTGGTTGGCAAGTCCTTGGGATTGTTTCAACATAAACACGATTGGTTAAGTATTTAGTATCTACTATTGCCTTTTACTGTGGATTTACTGTGGTTAGATTCGTATATGTATAATGCGATGGTGATTTGTTTTTTAAAGCCACTCCCTTACTGGAGTATACGCCTGATTTGACGGTAGGTGCAGTGGCTGAGCAATCGACCGATGCGTTGTGTGTTGCGGGTTCGACCCCGCATGGAACAAATATTTGTATGACCTAAAAATAGTTGTTTCGGGTCTGGCTGTTTGTGTATGTGAGATTAAATGTTTGTAAACGCACCCATGAAACAGGTGAAATTTCTAGTGTGGGGCAAAGTTAAGAAATGAAGAAACCCTGCTGTGATTCTTACAAGTTGTATAGAAAACAATATTTATTTGTCGTAGGTACACTCGGCTAAAGAAATAGGTAAACAGTTTCTTCAGTTTTAAGTTAAAATTTTCTGGAAAATCCTTGAACGATTTCGAATAAAGTTAAATAATAAGTTAATAACTGATATAAAACAAACAGATTTATTTATACGAATTTTCAATTTCATTGATTTTATAAAATACATTAAATGAGATCAGATTAGAGGCTGGTAGCTTATGGTAATGTACATGACGTATAATGACGTAAAAAATAAATAAACAATTCACACACAACCCGTAACTATTATTCATACTGTGACAAGTAGGTCACAACACTCACCATTCAGTTACTTAGTAAGTTATGTACTACTTAGTAAGTTATGTTTTTGCTCTGGGCAGAGCGGGGGTGAGTGACAGGTTATAATGACTAAAACCCACCCATATTCCTTCTTTTGCCCTTTATGTCCTTGGGCCGCGATATCTCTTTCGAACAACCCGCAACGTTGGCAAGCAGTGGCCCTGGCAAGCCCCTCTGCTTTGCTGACCATGAAGACCCCACAGCATAGCGCTGATATTCAGTTGTCGCATCAACAAAAAACATCGTAAACCAAGACAATCAAAGTTCACTGCTCGTAACCTTCAAAAATACATTCATTATTTGCAGACATCATAATACCATCGCGTGCTAATTCCTCGTCAACGACCGTCATCGTAATTAATCGATCGTTATTGAAAATAAAACAACAGAGCTGTTTTGAAACTAAATTGTACATCCATTATGGTTTTAGGCGCAACGCCAGCTGGGATATTTAGGGATTCTGATTCTTCATCAGTGATAGACTCCTGAAGTGGGATTGCAAAGTCGATCCTCAAACGAACCCAGCCGCCTCGGGAGACGCTCCAGGCGTCGGGCGCCGCGTAGATACGGGTCTGTAGACGGCGAACATTCATTATGTTCCTGGGCCGCGGTATCTCTTTCGAACAACTCTTTACCCCAGCAGGCGGGCATGCCCTTCTGCTTTGCTGACATCTTTTTGAGGTGCGCGTGGAACACGAACGCGCGCCTTTCGTCAATAGATGGACAGACGGTGAGCTACCCATTGCTCGCCGTCCAAAGACCCGCATCTACGGTAACCGGGAGTCGTCTCGCGCCCGCGCACGCCCAGAGCATCTCCCGCGGCAGCTGGGTTGGTTTGAGGATTTAGTTGTCACCTTCCGGCAATTTTCGCTCCATCAAGTTTGAAGGCGTTCCCAACAAACGTATGCAGCTGATTCGCAACATAATAAAACATCAGTATCCATTTGTATTTTGGCTCTGATTGCATTTTCAGTTTATTTTGGGTTGATTGATGTTGAAGAGAAGGTCACACTTTCTTTGCCAGCATAATTATACTCTTACTAGCTGGCGCCCGCGACTTCGCCCGCTTGATATCGAAAAAGTGTCCAGACTATAATCTACCTCTGTAGCAAATTTCATCAAGATTTCAGCCGTTTTGACGTGAAGGAGTAATAAACATCCATACATTCATCCATCCTCACATACATTCGCATTTATACTATTCTAGTTAGATAATAGGATATTAGGAACGGTCACCGAGAAGCTTCTGGCTAAATAATAGCAGCCGCTCGGGTGAACCTTTACGTTAAGCCACGCTTGCCTAAGTAGGTCTGTGTATGTGGTGACCACCCCTTGCATACCGAGTCTCCTCCGTTCCCCGGAATCCTCGTTAAGCTGTTGGTTCCCGCTGTCATTTGTAGATCTTCGTTAGTCGTTACAGGTAGTCAGTGTCCCGAAAGTCTGACAACCAGTCTTACCAAAGAGTACCTATCGATTTTACCCAGTACCATCTGGGTTGTGAAGGTCAGATAGGCAATCAGCCCATGTAAATTCCTGATATTTAGACTGGAAGCCGATCCCAATAAAGTTGGAAAAAGGCTTCGCAGAAGATGAGTAGAAATGGGCAACAATCATGCCATTCAAAACCAGATGATTAGGATCTGTCATTGTACAGAAAATCTAAACAGAGCAAATCAATTTTATAGTGGAAATGTACAGCTTGATGTGAAAAAGTTTTTATTTCAGCCTTTTTCGTTGTGGTATGTTAGTATCTCACACGAATGCTTATAGAGTATTCATTTTCTATTGCTACTAAGAAATATTAGAATATCGTCCATATACATTAGAAGAAGAATTTTACGCTTTTCTCACGGATGCCATTATTAGAACTGAACCAAATTGAAATAGGACCACAAGGGAAGCACCAGCTTTCAAAAACAAAAAAAGAATAGGTTCAGCCAGTTGAATTGAGAATATCCTCCTTTTTGAAAGGTTAAAAATACGGTGGATACTGCACTAGTTATTTGCGCATTGATCTTTTGCCGCCAAAATCTGTTATCAACTTTTTCTGCTTCGGACCGCCTTAGTATTTTATAGCACTGGCACCTAAATCTCAAGTATCTAAAGCATTCGTCTCTATGGCATTGTTTAAAACGTTACTTTATGATCACTATAATCACATTATCAGCCACAATAACTGTAGACTATCTCTGTTATCACATGTTGTTTCGAATATAAGATAAACAAAGATACACTATCTAAACATCTTACTGTTATCTAAGAGATCTACCAACAATTCATCTTGGGGACCCAACATTGCCGTGGTTGCGGGTTGTTCGAAAGATACACCGCGGTCACGGAACATCATCATCATTTTCTTGCCCTCGTCCTATTTGGGGTTGGCGCAACACGTTTTCTTCTTCCATTCTCCCTTATCAGGCGTCACGGCATCATTTACTTCTTTCTCTTTCATATCATTTGACGGGCCTGTTGGTCTAGTGGTTAGTGGCCCTGACTGCTGAGCCGGAGGTCGTGGGTTCGATTCCCACCCAGGACAAACTTTGTGTGAGGAGCATGATTGTTTGTTCTGTGTCTGGGTGTGATTTATCTATAATATGTATGTATTTATAAATTATATAAGTATGTATATCAGTTGTCTGGTTACCATAACACAAGCTCTGCTTAGCTTGGGATCAGATAGCCGTGTGTGAGTTGTCCCAAGATATTTATTTATTTTATTTATTTCTTACACAATCCATCCATCTTTTCTTTAACTAAATAGCGGCCCTGGAACTTAATCTGAAAAAGATAACACTTCTTTTTTGGGGCAGTCGTGTAAAAAGAAGAAACAAGTTTCAGTCAATAACTGATTTGATTTTTTATTGGAACACATATCCTGATCCTGATGTTGTTTGTTACGTCTTCACGCCTTAATCGCTAAACCGATTTTGATACAATTATAGTTGACACCTTGGAGACGGACATAGGCTAAACAAAAGTGGGAGAAAGCGGGAAGAAAAGGGGAGAGAAATAATTTTTTCAACCATCACGGGTTAAAGTTAGCGTTAGCCCAAAGTAACCCTGCCGGCCTTGCGGGTTGTTCGAAAGAGGTACCGCGGCCTCGGAACGTAAAGGGCAATAGAAGGAACATGGGTGGGTTTTCATCAGTACAAGTCTGAAATGCCCCCCCGCTCAAACCAGAGCGGGGGAAGTCATTGGATAATTTCCCACACGAAAAAAAAAACCCCAAAGTAACTATGCCACGCGGACGAAGTTGCGGGCGGAATCCAGTCTCTTATAATACTTGTCATAATTTTCATTCAATTTCCTCGTCAATGTTACATCTTATTTAAACACAGATAACGCTTAGTAATTCCGTTATTATATTTGCCATACACTAAAAACATATCTCCGACTTGTTTCCGACAAATATTTATCTAGTCTTGTTATCATGAAGAACAAGCGACAATCTGATAGAATCTTTTGAAAGAAGAAGACATATAAAATGCCTTACTATGTATACTTTGAAAAGAAAGCTGGTGATTTATCATTACTGAGTGAATATTTGGAATCGGATGTCATTTGTTTAAGCAAAAATATTGGAAGGTATTTATAAAATTCTTGAGGATTTTAATCATATTTTTTTGGAGCTTTTCAAACTCAAACTTAACCTCAAGGACCGCCATTATTTACGTCAACTATCCGTCAAGCACCGCCGGGCGGGCTCTTATCGTGAGCGTAATCTGATTTTAAGACTTAAATCGGTCGGGGTTTTGTGGCACAAATTTCTGCCAGCGGGGCTCAACGGTAATACTTGTTTACTGGAACGTTTTTTTTCCGCTGGGGCTCTAGAGGTTTAAGCATTATATTGCAATTAGACCATTACAGGCACTTTATAATGTCATACAAACAAATAAAGATGCTGCTACAGTCCCAGTCACAAGATATAATTATTGCGAAAGTACTGTAGTTACATATTCATAAGCGTAAACCTCTATGGTGAAAAATGGGCATGAAACTCCATGGACATTCTTTTAAATCATAATATTTTTACAAAATCATGGATACATCATTCATGTTGAGATTATACATATATCTGAGGACGATGTAAAAAAAAAAACGTGCACATTAAGTTCAGAGTAAAAGCAATTTATTCTATTTTTGGAAGAGGCAACTACAGTGCTTTCACAAGTTATTATGCCTTGTGACTGGGACTGCAGCTTCATTCTTTTGTTTTTGACATTAAAAAACATAACAAGTAAAAACAAATTAAGTAACTATCGTAAGTCGGTAGCGAAAATATCTATGAATCAATTAAATTTAACCGATTTCGAACCGATTTCCGGAAGTAAATTATTTTATTTAATGTTTTTATTTATAAGTCGATTTTACCCGTGTGGCTTCGCCCGCGTGGTATCGGAAAAAAAAACGTATGTGTTATTCCAGACCATAATCTACCTTTGTGCCAACGTGAAAGAGTAACAAACATCCATCCATCCTTACAAACATTTGCATATAATATTAGTAGGATGATGTTGTCCCGCAGTCGGTGCCTCTGCACGCTGACTGACATTGTATTGTAGTTTGACTGTCTATAACTTATGTGTCTTTGTTGCAGCGGCGACAACGCGTCGCTGAGCGCTGCCGGTAGCAAGCGCTCGGCTTTGTCGGCTTCGGACGCCGAGTGTTTCTCGCTGTGCCTGGGTGCCGGGCCTCTGTGGTAAGTACAGCACAATCTTAGTAGCCACCTCCATCCTGGCGAGCTTGCGGGCTAGCTCACCGACCGTCCGTCTAGTCACGACAGGCCGTGTCGTCGGCTTAGTGTTCCACGCGCGCCTGCCTCCATTGTCACCAAAGCAGAGGGGCCTGTCAGCTGTGTCGGCCTGTCGCTCGCGTGACCGTAGAGAGGTCAGGTGCTTTCCGAGCCACGGAAGTACCCCGGACTACTTCTGTGAAATTCATAATGGAAAAAACCCAATTATACTTTTTTCTGAACGAGTCGAACCCAAAGCGAGACTGAAAGCATTTAGCCGATACACTTAAAACATTTTTATTAATTAATATATCAGATAATATCCTTGGCAGTTTCAATTGGAGTTTTGGGTTTTCGAACGAAAGTTTAAGAGTCAAAAAGAGACCATAAGCTTGAAAACATAAGCACAGGGGCCTGCTAAAGCCACTGCCCCGGAACATAAAGGCCAAAAGAAAGAAATTAGGTGGGTTTTAGTCAGTAAAACTCTGTCACTCCGCTTCGTTCAGTGCGGGGGAAGTTATTTGATGATTTCCCAAACGCAAAAAAGGTTTACTTTGAAATCCGACTCGACTGAAGTTTAAGGCGCGTCGCCCACACGACCAACAGTGGAGGTGCGGGCGCATTAGGCGCGTCGCCCACACGACATTTGTAAAGAAAATCTCGTTGCGGCGTGCCTCTTATGTGCCTGCGCCTCAACTGCACCTCGACTGTTGATCTTGTGGGCGACGCGCCTAAGGAAACGAAGAGGAACACGGGCCTGAGTTTCTACCGGCATTACGTAGACATCTATCATGTATCTTGAGCCATAACTACATAACCAGATACTTATAGAATAGTAATCAACGTGTATTGAACTTTAGACTCAACGTGTTAAGAAATAAGGTCACGTATCTATCTGACCTGTCCATGAATCTGGCGATAACCGACACGGTGCATGCAGCGCCAGAGGTACATGTTCCATGATGTCTTAATGCGTGTGTCATGACGTAGGTCATACGTTTTGTACTGATAAAGAATGATCATAAGGACTTTGAATCTTAATTAAATGATTGTAAGAGTTATTCTTGACTCTCTAAAGATCTCTTGAGTAAATAAATGGCTTACGCGCAGATAGTTATGTCAGACTTGTCTGAACTTACAAGTTAGCTCGTTCAATCTTGGAATCTCTGTATTCAAGACAAGTTTAAGATCAAAGTGTAGCCATTTCATAAAAAAAATTACAAGAAAAATCAGTGAACGTTAAATTAACTTCTGACTGGGAATTGGAAGCATAGATTACAAGTTCGGAATCTTATTTTCGGTTTTTTTTCTTTGGCCTATACATATTGCCGCATTACTTGGCAAAGGCCTCCCCCATATACTTCCACCCTTTTCTCCGTACAATCACGTTTAATTCACTTCTGACTGAGAATTGGAAGCATAGATTACTAGTTCCGAATCTTCTTTTCGATTTTTCCTTGGCTTACAAATATTGTCCCATTTCTGGCCAAAGGCCTGCCCAATAACTTTTCACCGTTTTATTCAAACGGTTATCTCCACCCAAACTCTCATAAACGTTTCTCAATCGCCACGCCAGCGATTCCTGTTACCTGTCATCTGGGACCCACAGCACCAACCACTCTGGTCCATCGGTTCTGATGCATTCTTCAGACATGTCCCGCCCACTGCACCGCAGCAGATTTTCAACAAATTCCCATAGATGAAACAGTCGTGTTAACTTGGTGCTCTTAGCTTCTAATTTCACAGTTAGTTCCCAAAAAACACTTCACGATGGCAGTAACTCATTTGGTTAGACTGCATGACGGCCTTCGATTTTGGAAAGGTAAATGGTTCTATATTAGCTGACCTTACGTTTTCAAAAAGACTCCAATCATCCAAGGCATCAGGTTCTTCGGTTCTGATTCTAAAAATCCAGGGTTTCTCATGTATATTATTTATAGAACGCTAATGCCCTAATCATTTAGACAATAGACGGACGGACGGTGAGCTACCGATTGCTCACCGTCCACAGGCCCGTATTTACGGTGGGCGGGAGTGGTTTCGCGGGGCCCGACGCCCGGGGCGTCTCCCGCGGTGGCTGGGTTGGTTTGAGGTTCTCTCCCTCAAACGCCCGGCAACCTTTTTCGCTAGCTAGAAGGAGGTGACCGTTTCCCATTCCCTCTCGCTCCGGACCATGGACTGAACCAGGGCCGGAAGCGATGACTCTGCCCTGGTTTGTAAATCTGGTATTGCCCCGCAAACGATGGGACTAGACATCGTGTCTGCTCTGTAGGCTAAAATACAAGATCTTTAATGTGATTTCTTGACAGGTGGTCCTGATGTTCCTGCTCACGGCTCGGCACCGCCCGGAGGGGTGAATGGCGGGGCCGCGAGCCCCGCTACCCCATCAACACCCACCCACGACGACAACAACCGTAAGTACCTATACCAACAATTTCATATTTATTTGGGTTACCCAACTATTGTTTACACGTTGCATTTCATTTGAAACTAGCTGACGTGGTTACACAAAAAGATATTCAAAAGGATATTCGCAAAAAGTATTCTTTGCGTTTTTCCAGACTATATAATCTACTTCTGTGCCAAATTTCATCAAGATCAATCTAGCCGTTTGGACGTGAAAGAGTAACAAACATCTATGGAATGGACTGGACACATAGGATATTTTTTTTCGATATCACGCGAGCAAAGCCGCGGGTGCCAGCTAGTAATATTATATTAAACTAGCGGCCCGGTACGTGCTTCGCTACGTATTTACAAAAAAATGTGATGCAGCGCCATCTGCCGGACAAAATTGTGAATCTAAACCATTCCCAGATCCCCTTGAACACACACAAAAAATTTCATCAAAATCGGTCCAGTCGTTTGAGAGAAGTTCAGTGACATACACACTCACAGATGAATTATATAGTATATAAAGAAGATATCACAAGTAGAATTTTCAATAGCCATCTGAGACTGACCGCGTATAAGCCAGACATTAACATTGAGTTATTTTTTTCTTTTCACAGGTGACTTGTTGAGTGCCCTACTATGGGCCAGCGCCAGTTCACTCACGAGCAGCGCGGAGAGCCTTATCACCGAGTCCCAGTCCCCGACACACGCTCACCCTGCCATCCAGCAACAGCACAGAGAACAGGTCAGTAACATTACCTGTAATAACACCATACAGGGAAGTCCCGCAGTCGACCAGGGGCCTTACCCCCGAATACTGAAACTTCACTCAAAATGTGAAGGCTGCTTAACATTTGAGCAGCTCTTAAACTTTACATTTTGTATGGTCAAACGTCACTTCTGAGTCTCTGTTAAACTTAAGTGGGACTTAAATTTTGAGTGACGTTTCAGTATTCGGGGTTAGTCTGGTATTACAATAGTGCCAGAATGGTCGATCACTTATCAGTTATCGACCATTCTGACACTATTGTAATAGCAGACTAAGGCCCCAGGAGATCTGGCCGAAGGAAGAAAAGGAGTATGACCAAAATTAGTGCCAGCAGGTTTCCGTAACTTAAAAGGAATAAACAGGAGCGAGACAGACTGACAGAACTTATTTTATGAATAAGTTGATTCAAATTTCTGTGATAAGAATTCTACGAAAGGTTGTCTTGAAAAGATCGCTTTTAGCGATAAGACCGCCCATTGTGTCACCTTATTTATAAGTTTGTCTATTGTTATTCTTGTAACTTGTATGGTGTACATAATAAAGAATATTCTATCTATCTATCTATCTATCTACCAAGCTAGCTTCTGATTATCACAATTTACAAATGTTAACTCGATAATTAATTAAATTAATTATATTGTGATTTTCAGGTGATCAATAAGATCCTCGAGCGTAAGGACCGACAGCCTGTCAAGGTGGACTTCAAGATCTTCCTCACCGAGAACACTGTCAACCGCTGGGAAGCTGTGAGTACCATTATACACATATATATTTTTTTATATAAAAAATAAAAACTTATTAAAGTCCATATAACTCGGTAGAAACAAAATAAGTATGTGAAAATGAAAAATCTTTAAAAAAAAATGTGGAAAATACCTGTTCTTCTGGAAGTCGGTGACTTTTTTTGGTTTCGTTGACTTTCATGCTACCGAATTCCGAAAAAAAAAAAGGTTTAGGCGAATTGAGAACCTCCATTTTTTTTAAGTCGGTTAATTGAAATGAAATAAACACAAAATGTGAATTAAAATTACTACCAGAATCAAAATCGAAATGTAACAGCGGTTATCACAAAAAAAATTTATTAAAATCAATATAAGTTAAAAATAATAATTCAAAAACCAAAATTATAACAGGGATTTGTATACAGAATCACCTGATACGTCCAGAACCTACCAAGGAGTTTACCATCATACCTATCACCCACCATCGTACAGGATAAAAAAACAAACATTAAAAAAAAACTATAGGAAGGAATAGTCAGTGGCGGATTTACAAATTTGCCGCCAATAGGCTATACAATTTTTGCCGCCCCTACTGACCTTTGAAATTCAATAGGTAAGCTAGTTTAGTTCACAATCATTTATTTACATTTATTCTGAAATTGTAACTTTATGTTTTGTGTTCTATCGTCCTCATTACATCGGCTCTTTCCCATTATTAGAATAATCGTGAACTAGGGGATAGTTGTAACCGTTTCTAGGCAAAAAAAAATTGGACCAAATTTGCCGCCCCCCTGAAATGTGCCAGCCTACTCAGCCTACTGGTAAATCCGCCACTGAATAGTCTGGATTTGTGGCCCGGTTGATGGTACGCGATTCCTATTTACAAGGGTCATAACTGAAGAAATGTGGGTTTACTATGAAATACAACTCTGCCCAATCCTGTGTAGACTACAGGCGTGATGTCTGAGTAGTTCTCATGTAAACTGAATGGCATCGACGATCGACTGCTGCGCTGCGTGTCGCTGGTTCGATCCCCGCACGGATAAATATTTGTATCAAAATTAATTATTTCAATTAGACCACTACAGACACTTTTGAATGTTCAACAAAAAACAAACAAAATGTTAAGGTACAGTCCCGGTCACAAGACATAATAATTTGTGAAAGTACTGTAGTTGCACATTCAAAAGCGTTGTATGATCTACAGGTAGTTGTTTTGGGTCTGGCTATCTGTGAGTTTAAATGTTTGTAAACGCACCCGCGATACAGGAGGAATTCCTAGGATGGGACAGCGTTTTAAAAAAAAAAATGACCAACGTTTTTGCCTGGACCATAAAAGCGCTACCCATTGCTTACCCTCCTTAGACCCGAGGAATTCCTAGTGCGGGGCAAAGTTTTTTATAAAAAAGGACCAACATTTTTGCCTGGACCGTAAAAGACCCGCGTCTACGGTGGTCGGGAGTCTTCTCGGATCTCCCGACGCTCGGAACGTCTCTCGCGACGGTAACTAGGCCTTCGTATCGAAGTGCAATGACATTATTGATAACCTTAAGATAGTTTACAAATACGTCATCGCTACAATTACGACATTTATGTAATAAAATGAGTACTTTATTGTTAACTGATACCCGCGACATCGTATTCGTTAACTTCACAATTTGTTTTATTTCACTCTTCAACAATGAGTACACTATAGGTATGCCAAGAACTCAAATCAAATAATTTATTTCAATTAAACCATTACAGGCACTTTTGAATCTCAAGAAACAAAAATAATCTACAGTCCCAATCACAAGGCATTAAAACTTGTGAAAGTATTGTAGTTGCCCATTCCAAAGCGTAGATCTCTATGGAGAAGAATGGGAAAGAAACTCCATGGACACTCTTTTAAATTATAATATTTTCACAAAATCGTATTTACATCATTCATGTTGAGATTATACAAATATGTAAGAACGATGTAGAAAGACGTGCACAGTAAGAACGTCCAGAGTAAATAAAAAACAAAGTCAATTTAAACTCTAAATAAATTAAAAAATGACTGTAGTAGCTAAAATATGACCAGTCCCAACTGACAGCGCTCGTTCACGAACATGGCAATGTCACATTGTACTGGGATCGATCCATCATCACTGACAGGACTATTGTTGCAAATAAACCTGATATAGTGGTGGTGGATCGATCAGAGCGGCGCGCAATGATTGTTGACATAACGGTTCCACATGACGAGATCCTCGTGAAAACAAATCAAGTATATTGACTTGGCTCGCGAAGTTGTCGACATGTGGGATGTGGACTCTGCCATCTTTGTACCGACAGTCGTTACAGCCAATGGCTTAATTGCCAAGAGCCTCGACCAACACCTGACAAGGCTCTCGTTAGGCAGCTGGATCAAGGGCTTGATACAGAAAGTGGTACTCTTGGACACGGCTCGTATTGTTAGGAGGTTCCATTCTCTGGAGCCCTAACCGCAGGCAGCTTGGACCCTGTTCCCGATAACGATGGGCTACTATTTTTTTTCGTATTTTTAAATGTTTCTTTTCTTGTATGTTCTCAGGTGGTTCAAGGAGGCACTATATACCTGCGCATGCCGGGTGTACTGCAATCAGGCAGCAAGGAGAGTTTCATGTTGCTGCTTGACTTCGCTGAGGAAAGGCTCGGTTGTAACAAGTCAGTATTATCTTATTTACCTACCTACCTGTTAACCCAGCTCGTGGCTCAATAATAGCAGCCGCTCGGGTCGATCTTTAGGTTAAGCCGGTCTTGCCTAGGTTGGTCTTCGGATGGGTGACCACCTGTAACATACTGAGTCTCCACCGTGCGTCGGAAAGCACGTTAAGCTGTTGGTCCCGGCTGTCAATTGTAGATCTTTGACAGTCGTTACAGGTAGTCAGTGTCTCGAAATGGTGACAACCAGTCTTATTAAGGGACATCGTATTACCCAGTACTAACTGGGTTGTGGAGGTCAGATAGGCAGTCGCTCTGTAAGGCTGAAAGCCGACCCCAACATAGTTGGGAAAAGGCTAGGCAGATGATGACCTGTTAACCAAGAAATGCCAAAAGACTACCTCATTTATCAAGTGGGAAGGAATCCGCGATAACTTTCGGCTGAGCGTGTTCCTTGCGTATCCCCGATCCCCGCTCGGAACAAATTATTGTATGACCCACAGTTAATTGTTCAAGGTCTGGCTGTTAGTGTATGTGAGTTTAAATGTTTTTTAAAAGCACCAACGACAGGTACAGGAGAAATTCTAAGTGTGGAGGGAAAGTTTAAAAAAAAAAACAAGAACTCGTCTATTTCTGGTCACTTGCCAGTTTATTTCAATTGCTTCAAAAAATTTAGAACATACAATTAAAAATGGATTATTTGAACTTGGCTTCGAATGTCAACTGCTGAGCTGGAAAAAATAACAGCATATCACCCAGAAGTCTAATTTCTTGACTCTGTTATACTAACCTAGCTTTTGCCCGCGGCTTCGCTCGCGTTAAATTCGGAGTAACACATTTCCCCTTTCCTGATTTACAGTTACTTGCTACCTGTAGTTTTTTCCCTTGCGCCTTATTTATTGTAATAGCAATGATAAGTTCTCCCTTTTCTTCCCTCTTTCTCCCTCATATCTCAATCTTTTTTTTAAATAGCCTATATCCGTTTCCAGGGTCTATCTCTGTACCAAAATTCATCAAAATCGGTTTAGACATTTAGGCATGAAAACGTACAAACTCACTTTCGCTTTTATAATATTAGTAAGGATTCAGTCTGCTATATTTTCTACATATCACTAATCTTGTCTTTCCAGCTGTATCATCTGCGTGCTGAAGAGCCGTCCGGACCGCGCGACTGTCCTGCGCACCTTCATGTTTATGGGCTTCCAGCTCCTCGCGCCCACATCGCCCCTTATGCCTCAGGAGATCACCAACCCCGAGTACATATTTCTGCACTACAACATGCAGTAACACTCGGAAATTTCGAGTTTTTCGCAAAGTCGGAAATTTTAAGCTAAAAGTTAGAGTTAACTAATAACTTTTCTTGTAATCTTAGTAAAACCTCGAGCTTGAAAATTTCGAGTGGAAAAGTGATTTTAAGATCTGCAGGCGTTGGTATATTTTGAGTGATTTCTTGAAAATCAACGTTTCGTTATGAAAATTTCCGACTCACGCGAAAACTCGAAAATTTCGAGTTTGAAGTGCACCATGTAGCTTCGTTTAATCTAGAAACAGTATTTTGAAAGTTGCACGATTTCTCATATTAATGAATATATCACCAGGGCTTGCTATAGTAAGGCATCAACAAGTCTGTAGTATTAGATATTTAGCGTATTCTTGTATGACGTATTAATACGAATTTCTTTTCATTGTATGTTGTAAAATCGAGTATGAAAATCTCGGATTTTCCGAGTTTGAAAATTGGATGTAGATCTACTCGAAAAAGTAGGATTTTATTCTGCTTTACTATATTTTTTTGCTTTTTAACATCTTGCTTATTAGTGAATTAATATCTAAAGAAGAATCAAAAGAAATTCGAATTAAATAATTCTTTTATTTCTACGATTTCAGCTTTGAAAATAACGCTAATTTTACGTGTTTTATTTTTCCATGCAAAACTGACTATTGTAGAAATATACTTTTTTTTATTATTAATTAAGTAATTTCTTTAACAATGTTATTATTATCTATATATTATTATTGTAAAACTTAATAATATGTATCGTCGTCGTGTTTAATCATATTCACCCGCTCCGGGGTAGAGCAAAAAAAAATTAAAAAGAAAAAATACAAAAAAAAATGTAAGTAATTATGATAAAAAAAAAACGATTTTGAAAAATATTTCGGATTTTTACACCTTTATTTCACAAGTCTATTTAACACATTTTTTTATTATTTTAAACACCTATCACAGCAAGACTTGTACTTATTTTAGTCAATTTTTAATGTTCGAAATATTTTTTTCTTTCAATCGTGCGCGCTCTTACGACTTGCGTGAGAGGCAATAATCGTTAGAGCGCGTTGTATCTTAGTATTAAGCATAGTTATAGTAAATAAGTGGTTTTATGTTAAAATTTGAGTAAGTATTAATATTTGACATATTCTGAAGAAAAAAAAAACGAATGTACTGTAGGAATTATTCTCTTAGAAAATGTTACGGTGACCATCTTAAATGTAACCGTTTTGGAGACAAAAAATATTGAAGAACTATCATCAAGTATTACTTGACTGACAACATCTTGCAAAAAAACATCTAATTAATTATTAAAAAAGAGAATAATTTCAACTTTTATCTACTTTAACCCTAGCCTACTTTAACATCGACAAGTCCCAAAATTTTTCAGTATTTTTCATGTCACCATTTCCACATAAGTTTTGTTCGAGGGACGCGTTGTTCGTAGATTTAACTGTAAGTCTCTTGTATTAATTGATAAACAATTAAAGTTAATAATAACCAGTTTTGTTTTTCTTTTTTAACCTTTTTCCAAAAAAAGTAGGTAATACAGAAATGTATAAAGTAAGTATCGACGCCTTAGAGTGAAAACCTCGTAAGTGTAAAAGAGGTAACTTTTCAGGAGGAAGAACAAATTGCGTTTTGTAAAATTTTTGTACGGCGTCTTTTATGTTTTTTTTATTAATTAATATCGAGATTTAACCCGCTTTTATATCCAGAACGGTTCGATACTATAAGATTGTCCCAAATGCATAAAATTCTACTTTCTATTCACGCCAAACTGACAGATGCGAGTATTTACGAGGTTCTCATTTACAGTCATAGATGGCGCTATGAATATCGAATGAACAAATGAGTCAAATCAGCATATGCGTTGCAAGGTTTTCTTCCTAGAAACGCAATAAAATAAATTTGAGCAAAAATGCATTCCCGAGGTTTTCACTCTTAGGCGACGGTATGGAGTTGGAGCTAGCCCAAACCATCCACTGTTTAGGTCAATCTTCCCAGCCTAGGTTGTGCTTACTGCAGCATAGACTAAACCACAATTTGGAAATTCTATTGCGTTATGCCACGTTGCCAATCCAGAGTAAGTATTTTGGATAAGGTTGTCGTGACGTCCATTTTTTTTCGGCCAAACTGTTTCATTTTATGTACAGACGCCAGCAGGTCAAGCTACCCGAAACTGTCAATTTTTCCCAATGAACCTTGAACCTAATACGAAATAAAGTCGAAAATCTATCAAAAAAATCTGACAGATTGTAGTAGCTTGATGTGCAGGAGTCTGTACATACATACTTACGAAGTAAGTTATACAAACGATTTTCAACAAAACTTCTGAATTTACTGAATTTTAGCAAAGCAATATTTTTAATGCTCGGCCATTCATTGTAGGTACCTACTAACCAATAAAGAAAAAATCGCGGGACATTGGTGTTTTATTATTCCCAATTCACTGCTCATACATACGTCTGAAAATGTTAAAGATTGCTCTTACGTCCAGTCTACAAAACCCCATTCAAAAAGAAGGGCTCATGCATTTAATAAGCACGGACAGGCAACGTGTTAAGTTACTAATGTCCTTTGAACGCAAACGAAACGACCGCACATGACCTAATATGTTTAAAAAAAATTAGAGATGTCAAGGGACACCCGGATGGAACGAAGTTCCTATAGAAATGAAAATATCTGGCTTGCTTTCATAAGAGAGAGAGAGACAGACAGACAGAGATAGCTTACTATAGCAAAAAGTGTCGTGACAACTTTTCGTAAGAATTTTTTCCGCCTAGCCCCCTTTCACAACGCGCGATAAGGAACTTCGTTCCAAATATATACGGAGTGAAAAAAGAAGTCGAGCCCTGGAGTTAAATTCTTAAGTTGGATCATTTTATTTAAACAATTCCTTTATTTTTTTAAAGAAACAATACTGTATTCCAAGAGTTTCCACAACTCGCTTGCCTCGTCCTCTCTCATCTCCTTTAAGTAAAATGGGCCAACTTAAGGATTTCAGGTAGTTTCCCTCCAGAGCCCCACTTATTTTTCCCTCCTGTATAGAGTATGAGTTGGACCTAACCAAAACTCTGCAGGGCAAAGAGAATTATTCTGTCCGACGATGGCGTGTAAGCCATCGACTTGTGCCCCTTCGAACATACCGGATCCACGGTCGCGCTTCGTGATGTAGGTATGCGCGCGAATTTTGATAGTTTATGATTAGAATCAGGGTACCTACAGTTAGAACATCAGTAGTTAAAATACTAGTGACATCTATTATCGTTAACAGCGATACATGCGATAATAAACATTGGTTCTCTTGGCAGTGCCGATAGGTGCCGCTGTATTGAAGATTAAAAGCATATATATTTTTATTGTAATGGCAATTTTTTTTAATATTAAAAAAAAAACTGCCATACACAAATGGTCGTCACGACTTGCGCTTGCGTTTGTTTGTTTGTTTCGTATCGTATAGTTACTTACCTTAGTAATCATTTAGTTAGAGATATTAATGTTACTTCCCAAAGCAAATGTTTTAATAATTTATAGTCTCTTTAACTTGCTAAACCAAAGTAGCTTTTTAGGAAGTAACATTAATAACTCTAATCAGAAGGACTATACGATATACCTACATATAGCTATAGTATGGGTATATGTATATATATTGGCGTTAGTTCTTGTTCAGAATACCAGGAGGCGCTTTCAATCACGATGCGTTTGGCGCGAAAGATGTAGTTATTATTTTGAACATTGTTTTGTAGGGTTTTTTATAGGTATTGGGTTTGATATTAGGGCAAGCCAGGCTTCTAAAGCACGGCCAACGAGAAGTGATACCAAATGTAAACAAAACCCATGCTAAAACCCCATCTAAAATGGCCGCCCGAATGTTGGCGAACCCGTCTTAACGTTGTCATGTTTTTGCCGGGAGAACGAGACATTACGACAAAGGCACAAGATGGAAAGAGCTAAATATTAGATTGTCAACGCCACAGTTGTTCTTTAGGTTAATGACCTCGTATCGCTTCTCGTTGGCCGTACTATACAAATGTATGAATCACACGCCGCTGCTGATTCACCACTCACCGTTTAGATCAATGTTTTGAAGATGAAACGCATTGTGTTGATTGCAAATGGGATTAAAAGGTTATTCGATAAAAAAAAAACAAAATTTACAACAAGGCCATGTATTGTAAAATAACAATTTCAAAAATTACAAGCTCGCAATATTTTACATAATTTTTACAACATTGTCTTAAAAATATTAAGCTTATAAAATTTTACAATATTCATTGAAAAACATTAATTTCAATATTATAAAAAAAATCTTATTAGTTCTGCTCAATATTCTGCAGTGCTAAATGCGGTATCTCAAGGAAAGCCGAATAAGAGTTT
Source organism: Ochropleura leucogaster (assembly GCA_958449745.1). Lineage (NCBI taxonomy): Eukaryota > Metazoa > Arthropoda > Insecta > Lepidoptera > Noctuidae > Ochropleura > Ochropleura leucogaster. The sequence goes on from OY288227.1 coordinate 3,244,590, forward strand.
TTAACCCTCCATTATTAGTATGTAGTTGGTTAGGGAAAAATGTGACCGCTATTTGCGATATTGCCAACTATTAAAAGCAAGCTTAAATAAATTTAACTAGATGTTCCTCGCGGTTTCACCCACGCTGCTCAGCACCTGTTGGTCGTAGCGTGATGTTATATAGCCTATAGCCTTCCTCAAGAAATGGACTAACCAACACTAAAAGAATTTTTCAATTCGAACCTGTACTTCCTGAGATTAGCGCGTTCAAACAAACAAACTCTTCAGCTTTATAATATTAGTATAGTATAGATAAACTAGTTGAATAATGAGATTATAATCCTGCGAGTTGTTTTTTAATCGTTACCCCACACTATGAGTTTTGCCTGTATCGTGGGTGCATTTACAAACATTTAAACCCAACAACACAAACAGCCAAACCCGGAACAATTATGTGTTTCATGCAGGGATCGAACCACTGCGCCAACCGTGTCGTCAAACGTACATTTGTATGGACAACCAGGTAACATAATAAGCTTATAACTTTGTGATAATTCTTGATACAGTTCTAAATTTTTGTACTTCGATTTTTAATATAAAAATGCTAGAGACCCATGTGTCGGGTTTTGCATAAACTAAAACTAATATTGTATAAATATTCATAATTTCTTATTTTTTATTTATTTAATATTATAATAATTAAGTATATTAAATAATAATTATAATATTATTATACTTAATTATTTTTTTTTTTATTTAATAAAGCGGTGAAATGGCTTCACAAGTACTTGGGAATGTATTATCTTAACCAAAATAACAGTTTTTTTTTTCAACCAAATTTGTCATAAAACAAATCAAAGCATTTATTTCAATTAGACCATTACAGGCACTTTCGAATGTCAAGAAACAAAATGAAGCTACAGTCCCGGTCTCAAGGCATAATAACTTGTGAAAGTACTGTAGTTGCCCATTCCAAAGTGTTGATCACTATGGAGAAGAATGGGCAAGAAACTCCTCTTAAAAAGCAAGTGAAATACTTTATTTTTATTCCCCAATCATGTTTTGTTCATTGACTCTTTGACCGCCATTGTCAATAATGCAAAAGCGTGCGACGCCAAGCTGCAATTTAATGTCATGTAGTCGTGACGTGACCGTACTGGAAACATTTTGCTTTGACATGTATGCAAGACTGGCTCTTCCTAGTATCGACGGCCGCTTTACTAAACAGGCGCTTCGGATGACAAAACCACAGCTGCGCAATTACAGCAGCCATTACTGGCCACGGCTCTTTTAAAAAACACCTCTTTGTCTTAGGAGTCACAGACAGCCCACTGTGCCGAGCCTGCATGGAGGTAGACGAAACAGCAGCCCACGTGCTTCTGCACTGCCCAGAGGTTGCCCCATACAGGGCAAAGTACTTCGGTAACCCAGGTACTCTTCGCGAGATCGTCAGCAACACCAAGGCGCTGCTGACGTTTCTCGTGGAGCTGGGGTGGATCGAATAATATTCCCACCCATACGCAAAATACGCGCCTCAGATGTGGAGTTGCGGACACCAGCCCGTTATACAATACAATGCAAGACTGTGGCGGTCAAAAGGTTAAAACATTGCATTTAGATCTCATTTCCACCTTCTTACAACTTCTTATAGACCCTAAAGAAGTAGCTAATGTCACCTTCCAGCTGCCTCTCTCCTGGAATCTCCTCCTCATTGACTTGATGAAACTGCAGCTTGTCGATATTCGGAAAGAAGGTGTCACAGTCAAAAGACTTCTGGATCTCTGTCAGGTAGATCTTGCCGCAGTTGCGGTGGGACATCGCGGCCTGAAATCAGGGAAAATTTATTAAAAATATGTTTTATTAAGGATTTATTTTTGAATGGATAACTTTGGTTCATTTTAGGAAAGGGCAAGTACGTCAAATTAAGAAAGTAACTTTACCTTAAAAATATTGCTTGGAAACTTACATTTTTGGGCGAAATATCTCTGTAACTAGAAGTCGGCAAAGTCGAGTTGGACTCACGCACCGAGAGTTCCGTACAAACTGGCGATATAAACGGCTATCTCTTTCGACTTCTTTAATTTTTTCACAGCTTCAAAGAACCACAGACTGAGTATATGGTTTTAAATTCAACTCTACTTTTTTTTTATTTGATTGGCATCTCGCAGGTCGACCAATGAGGTCGTTAGCTCAACCGGACTATCCAGTGGATACCTTGCATTTAATGCCTACAGCCAGGGGCAAAAACTTATATACTGAGCGAGTGCACGCTATGGGCACCCCCTGCGGGGTACGGGGCTCGGCTTATGTCGCCGCTAGGGGAGGACAGCAAAGGGACAGGCTGCATCTGAGTTAAATTATTTGGGGGATTTTGGTTTGAGCAAAGAGGTGGCAACTCTACCTCCACGCGTTTTCGAGATAAGGGTTACGATTTTTTTCTTTTGAAGTACGGAACCTTAAAAATTATAACAATGACAGGCAGAACCTTGCAGGCAGTGCCTTTTTTTTCGGGTGGGAAATCATCTAATGACTTTCAGTTTCGCTAAGGTTACTTTAATACTCATTGTAATAATACTACATCAAACTCACTGCATATATTGAAGACCCTCCTATAACCCAGGTGGATTCTATGTCCTCTCGACCCTCGATGTATTCCACTGCCTCATCCAGCCCTGGAACCACCACCACTCCTTCGGGGACCTGGAAAGTTAGACAAATTATGTTTATGACCAGATGAACTACTTTTGAATTTGCCAAGAATTAAATATTTTCCATCTTCTTGGTACTAAACGAAAATAATTGGCTTGCTTTCTGCAAGCCAATTATTTTCGTTTCGTCTTTCTGTTTTGCATTAAACAGTGTGGTGTCGCGACGATTATTTTTGTTGAATGTATACAGGTTTTTTTACATAATTAATAATTTTAATAAATGTTTTTATTTTTATTTCAGCCTTATTATTTGTGGTATTATGGTATCACACGAATTCTTATCAAAATCAAAATCAAAAGTCATTTATTCAAATTAGGCTGATAATCAGCACTTTTTGAACGTCAGATTACAAGAGACAGTCCCACAAAACGCCCTGCCCTTCGCCACTTCCTAGTGTTTTAGCTGGGAAGAAGAAGTGGCGGAACAAACTCCCCAGCAACACATCTGTCTGTCAGGTTAGAAGAACCAGATTTTATAAAATTTATATTATCACAAAAAAATATATAAAAAATAAAAAAATATTCATTCATTGTCACTTGTCAGCTAGCAAACACCAATTATATATAAAAAAAACAAAAAAATAAATAAAAATATAATAATAATAATACCCAAGTCTAAATAATAAATTAACCAGTCTAACGGGTGTGCCCGCTTACACGTGCAGTGAAGAAGTCACAGGTGATAAACTAGGACCATAGTGCAAAAGAAATAAGCTAAGCATAAAAAAGATAAATATAAATAATTATATTCAGTCAATGCTCGAGGTCACTAGTTAACCACATGCCAATAACAAAAACACACAAAATGAAACAAGTAAGTATATAAAGAAAAAAAAGTAAAATATAAAATTACATGACGAAGACATGTAACGTATCAATAAGCTAATTTGGCGAAAAAACATGAAGGAGAAGAAAAAAATAATAATAATAATCGTCTTGAGTTCAACACAGTGACCAACTATGCTTGTCATCTAAATAGTCGTTAATAGAATAGTATGCTTTTAAACAAAGGTTAGATTTTACTTTAGCTTTAAATGCATTAAATGGCAAATCTAGAAAAGAAGCAGGTAGCTTGTTATAAAAAGTTATACCAAGCCCTACAAATGAATTATGAACCTTATGAAGCCGGTGGAAGGGAGCACGTAGTTTATGCTTATTTCTAGTGTTAATGTTGTGAATATCACTGTTTTTACTATATAGATGGATATTTTGCCTAACATATAAAATGTTGGCCAAGATGAATTGAGAAGCCACAGTGAGAATACCAATCTCTTTAAAAAAATCCCTCAGAGAAACCCGGGCACCTAGTTGATAAATTGCACGAACCGCTCGCTTCTGCAGAACAAATACATTCTGGATATCAGCGGCTTTGCCCCATAGCAGAATACCATAGGACATGACGCTATGGAAATAACTAAAATAGACCAATCGTGCCGTGTCAACGTCAGTGTATTGTCTTACTTTTCTGACGGCGTATGCGGCCGAGCTTAGCCTTCCCGCTAGGCTTGATATGTGTGGACCCCATTGTAATTTTGAATCTACTGTTATACCCAGGAACACTGCCGAGTCTACAGTTTTAAGCTTCTCATTGCCAAGGACAATGTTGGGACCAAGATTTCTAACATTGGGTAGAGCGAATTTAATACATTTAGTTTTATTGGCATTAAGAACAAGGTTATTTGACGTGAACCAATCCGTGACCATTGATAGCGCGCTGTTTACATCGTTAAAATCTTGTCTATTTCTATCTACTTTAAAAACAAGAGACGTATCATCAGCAAACAGTACAACGTCACAAATACCCTTTAAATGATATGGTAGGTCGTTAATATAAACCAAGAATAAAAATGGACCCAGTATCGAGCCTTGAGGTACTCCTAGCTGAACAGGTAGCCCAGAAGATTTCGCGCCATTAACATCTACACATTGAAATCTGTTTTGTAAGTATGAGCCTATTACATTTAAGGCTTCATTTTGAACACCGTAATGACGTAGTTTTCGTAAAAGCGTGTCATGGTGAACGCAATCAAAAGCTTTAGAGAGATCGCAGAAAATACCGATTGCATTTTGAGCGTTCTCCCACGCATTAAATATGTGCTTCAACAAAGCAACACCCGCATCTGTTGTCGAACGACCTTATCAAGTATTCATTATCCATTGCTACTAAAGATACAAGCATACTATCCACATGAATAAGAAGAAAAAATATGTAGGTATTATAGAAGATAACTTATAAACTACTGAAGCAATTTAGATAAAATTCATATGGGATTATAAAAATACTAGCTGTGCCCAGCGGTTTCACCCGCTGCTCATTTAGGGGTCTGAAAAATATATATAAATGTTGGCTGATTCTCAGACCTACCCGATATGTACACAAAATTTCGTTTAAATCGGTCCAGCCGTTTCGGAGGAGTATGGCAACGAAAATTTTATATATTAGATAAATAACTATAATTTTTTTTTTTTTTTTTAAAGCATTAAAGCTTTTAAACAAATTAAAATCAAATTAACCGAAGACCTTTAGGGATTGTCAATTAAAGTTTGTCAAGCTATCATTGAGACTATAGCACCGTACTTAGCCTTTATATTTAATTTGTGTGTGGACCAAGGAGTCTTCCCGGACCTTATGAAATACAGCAAGGTAATACCGCTTTTCAAATCTGGGGACAGTAAAGACACCAATAATTATAGACCCGTATCCGTTTTGCCGGTTTTCAGCAAGGTGTTTGAAAAGGTAATGCTTAACCAAATGCTCAACCACTTTAACACCAATAAAATATTACATGAAAAGCAGTATGGTTTCACCAAAGGACGTTGTACCACTGACGCCGGTGTCACCCTATTAAAACACATATTTACTGCGTGGGAAGAGGCACAGGATGCCATAGGGATCTTTTGTGACCTCTCAAAAGCATTTGATTGCGTGAACCACGAAACCCTTCTCTTAAAACTTGAACATTACGGCCTAGGGAAACTTGCCCTTAGTTTAGTAAAATCGTATTTAAATGATAGACAGCAGCAAGTACAAATAAATGGTGTCAATTCAATGGGTTTAAATGTAAAGATGGGTGTACCACAAGGATCGATATTAGGTCCCTTCCTCTTTTTAGTATATATTAATGATCTACCCCATTTATTTAAAAACCAACCACAAATGGTGTTGTTTGCTGACGATACCTCTTTAATATTTAAGATAAACAGACGTGCCACAAATCCTGACGACGTAAATAATGCCCTAATGCAGGTACATAATTGGTTTACCGCTAATAATTTAGTATTAAATGGGAAAAAAACGAAGTGTATAAGATTTGCTCTACCAAATGTCAAAAACAGTGAGTGTGACATAGTATTGAATCAAGAGAAACTAGAATTCGTCGAAAAAACTGTTTTCTTGGGAATAACACTCGATTCAAAGCTACAATGGGGTCCGCATATAACATCTCTTGCAGGACGCCTTAGTTCAGCAGCATACGCTGTTAGAAAAATCCGTCAGTTTACTGATGTAGATACCGCGAGACTAGTCTATTTTAGTTATTTTCATAGTATAATGTCATACGGTATTTTACTTTGGGGATGGGCTGCAGACATCGAGTCTATATTTATTCTGCAGAAAAGAGCCATTAGAGCCATATATAACCTACGTAGGCGAGATTCTTTAAGGGAACAGTTTAAGGATATTAACATCATGACAGTACCTTGTCAATATATTTATGAAAACATTATGTATGTCAGGAAAAACTCGCATCTTTTTAGTAAAAGAGGTGACAGACACAATTATAATACTAGAAATAGGGACCAATTAGTTCAACCAGGTTTCAGGTTAGCTAAAGTAGACTCATCTTTCATGGGGTACTGTTTGAAATGCTACAATAAAATACCTCCCCACATTCTTCAACTGAATGAAACGAAATTTAAATCTTGTATTAAACGCACACTATGTAGGCAAGCATATTATAAGTTGGGGGATTATATTGATGATAAAAATGCTTGGCTCAATGCTGGTCCTGCTCCTCAAGCATATGGGTAAAGTCATTAATAAGTATCCGGAGCTATAGTGGAAGCTGCAGAAGATTGTAAGACTATCTTTGCAATGTATAGAATCAATTCTCTAGTATTGTATAATTATTAAGCCCATATGTGAGTGCTATGTATTATCATTGACTTGACGAAGCCCTGGTGGTTAATAGTGTCATGCTCACTTAAATGTCTCGCTGATGGTGGCGGGTGTGTCGGGTCATTTAGCTCCCTTCAAAATGGTCGAGCTGAATGGGGCTGATCCATACGTCATGTTCGTGAACGGGCGCTGTCAGTTGGGACTGGTCATTTTTTAACTACCACGGTCATTTTGAATTTATTTAGATTTAAATTGATTTTTGTTTTTTATTTACTCTGGACGCTCTTACTGTGCACGTCTTTCTACATCGTTCTCACATATTTGTATAATCTCAACACGAATGATGTAAATACTATTTTGTAAAAATATTAGAATTTAAAAGAGTGTCCATGGAGTTTCTTGCCCATTCTTCTCCATAGAGATCAACGCTTTGGAATGGGCAACTGCAGTACTTTCACAAGTTATTATGCCTTGTGACCGGGACTGTAGATTCATTTTGTTTCTTGACATTCAAAAGTGCCTGTAATGGTCTAATTGAAATAAATGACTTGATTTGATTTGAAATAAATTATAAAAAAAATATATTAAACAATTATAAAAAAATATTTAAAATAGGCCCACAATTGATTGAGAAATCTTGTAACAAACACTCTAAAAAAACAATAGGAACACAACAGTTTATGTTTTTTTATTATAATTACAATCAATTATTGTCTATACTAAAAGCCATTTGAATGATAAAAAATAATAACTGATCTCTTGTATTTCGGTTGTTGCAGGGGTCAGAGGAATACTGATAAGATTTATTTTAGGCATATTATAAAATATTGTGTAACTATATATTTTAGGAAAAGGTTTTTCCATTGGATTTCTCACCTACCAGCCCTGAGCCACTACCTTTTTTGAAAAAATCATCAAATAACTTCCCCTGCTCCGGGCGGAGAGTGTCAGACCTGTTCTGACAAAAAAACTCACCCATGTTCCTTTTTGCCCTTTATGTTCCGGGGCCGCGGTATCTCTTTCGAACAAGCCGCAAACCCGGTAAGCCAGTCCGTCGACTTGTCTTTTTAAGGGCTTAGTAAAATTAATATCGTAGTCGTGAGAACGACATTCGAGCTATTGCAGGAATATCCTAGCTGAGGCTGGCACAACCAAAGAGAGGTTACAGCCAATACACATAGGCCTACATGGGCACTTATAAAACGTTAAGATAAAGTGCATGGTTCAAAATGGTCGTATCCTATGGAGAAGAATTGGCAAGAAACTCCATGGTTACTCTTTTAAAATCGTTTGGTTTTACAATGTTGTTGTTACAGCGTTAGTCCTTAAGTATGAGGCGACAGCATAGGCCCGAAAATAAGTCATTGCTTACTTTACTAAACACAAAGATAAGAAGTTTACAAAAGTTAACAAGTGTCTTTGGAATCCTTATCCTTACTAATATTATAAAAGCGAAAGTGAGTTTGTTTGTTTGTTACCGATTTTGATGAATTTTGGAACAGAGATAGTTGGGTACTGGGAGACGGACATAGGCTAATATTTTTTTGAAAAAAGTGTGATGTGAGGGAGAAAGAGGGAAGAAAAGGGAAAACTTAGCTTTGCTATTACAAATCAATAAGGCGCAAGGGGAACTGTTTTACCCCGAATTTAACGCGAGCGAAGCCGCGGGCAAAAGCTAGTCTACAATAAAATTTCATTCAGCAAGAACAAAGTGCAGAGTAATACCTTTTCCTTCAGACTATCAACGTGATGTGTCAGCACAATATTGACCCTGTCGCTTAGCGGCCGATACTTGTCCGGTATACAGTCCCAAGTCCGACGACCCATGATAACAGCATTCACCTTAGACGGGTCAGACACTTTTGTGGTCATTGTAGCGAAGTAAGCCATTTCTTTTCTGAAAAATTTAATGATAAACTTTAGTTATGGTACTCTAATGACCCGCTACCCTTCCATGACGTGTAAAAGCAGAACATATTCCGCTGAGGGAAAGGGACAGATCTATACAGATACAGGGTGTCTAGCACCATCTGTTTCACTCAATGGAATAAGTTCTGCTTTAAGATGTCATAGTAGGCCTACTGTTCACTTATACAATATTGGGGATATTAAATAAGCCTTTTATTCTGAACAACACGGTTACACATTTAACAACAAGTTTTCATTTTTATGTTCATAAAGTGTAACGTAGTTCAGTGTGCCTCGGCTACTCTTACAATTTCCACTGGGTTTTATAACACAGTTATGTTTAACCCCTTGTATGCCGGAACATAGATGTATGTGAGACACAATTCGTAATTAATTGTGTCTGTAATTCCGGCATACAAGCGGTTAAGTCATAACTAATATAATATTATAAAGAGGAAAGATTTGTTTGTTTGTTTGTTTGTTTGTAATGAATAGGCTCCGAAACTACTGGACCGATTTCAAAAATTCTTTCACCTTTGGAAAGCTACATTATCCCCGAGTAACATAGGCTATATAACATCACGCTACGACCAACAGGTGCTGAGCAGCGCGGGTGAAACCGTGGGGAACAGCTATAACTAATATAAGGTGAGAATTTACATGATTTTTATTTTGTAAGTGTCAGTCTCTGAGAAGGAACAGCCAAAATGAACTCAGAGGTAGTATCTCTTAAGGTTCAGACAAAAATCATGCTCAACCAGGAGGACTATGACAATTAGTGTCTGCGATGATCTCTTTAAGAACAAATAACACAGATTTGAGAGGACCTGTCTAATCAGAGCAAGCATTTGTTGATAATTGTATGGCTCGCCTCAGACCACAAGGGCAAACTGTCTGTTGCAATATTAACTGGGCACAAATTCAGACTGTATGGCAACTACAGAAAAAATCCTGAAGGAACAACATGCGCAGCCTGGGAATTTAACCCCGGACCTCATGTTCAGAACTCACAAATCTTATCTCTAGCCCAATGTAGCAGTCTGGGGATAAGCAAGTCCAATTATTAAAGAAATTAACCATTCAGATGCATTTTGCTAGTGTATATTAGAAAGATGGATAATTTGTAGGTACTAGGGTGTTGAATATCTCCTCAGCAACTGGCATGTAGCTGGTGCTAGCTTTTGTCCCTATCACAAACGGGCGAATATGTGTGCTACCTCTGCTGGCCTCTTCAGAAATGTGGACTAATGTAAAATTTTCAAGGAAAAGTTTTATAAATATCTAGAATAGATCATAGGATACTTTTCACGCATTTTATTTTATTTATATTCTTATCTACGCGGGTCAAAGCCTCGCGAACAGATAAGTTAACCTAACTAAAGCCAGAGTTGTTCTCATCTTAATAAATCAGGAATTCTTTTTATGTCGCTTGCATACTTTAAAGAAGATGTGTAGACTTACTTCAAACGCCATGGTAAAGCTCCATTAACTCCGATACCCATGTTTTCACAAGCCGCAGCGATTAAATTCAACTTTACTCGCGACATCGTGTCTTTACTTAATTAAAACACAAAAATTTACTTATTTCTGTATGGTATAAGTCGAATATAAATTTAATTGATTAATTAAGGTCACCGTTTTATTTTGTTGTTCTCTTTAATATTAGAAGACACGAATTTTTGTGTAGTTTGAATAACACGCACAAATTACCGCGCTTTAAATTTAAAACGTCAATGTCTTGTCTTGCAATTTGTTTGACAGCATGATAGATAGAGGTCCCATCGTTTGTTAAGAGCAACAGAGATGCAGATAAAATTACGCTAAGAATGTTAATTTGGGTAGTTTTTGTACCTGGAACGCAATAATCGATAGTGTTGGGAACACTGTCATGCCTCGATTAGTCACTTATGCTACCAAATATTCATTTATTCATAAAATGCAAAATGTACAAAAAAATTACACGCTAGGCTTATAACTAGTGAGTACATGACCCTGTTAGGGCGCAGCAAAATTACTTAAAACTAATAAAATTATATTGCAGAATATATCACGTATGGTAGGAATTCAATTATTAAAAAGAAAGCGTTGACTATACCTTATATAATGAATAAGATAATGGAAGAAATAAGGAGCGAATTATTGTAACCTGGGATTTGGGGCACTCCGACTCGGACATGTTTGGGTAGAAGTGGTGGCGGTTATTTTTTTGCCCTTGTTCACTCGATTCGACTCGATTCTAAATCTTACCACATAAGAGTGACAAGTGAAACTACATCTATAGACTTACTACGATACGATTGCGAATATTAATCTACGATTTTACAATCGTATCGTAGTAAGTCTAGTCTGGTTTTACAGTAGATCTCAATGTAACGCATTCAAAACATTGTACTAATGGATGAATTCAAATTAAATAGTATGGGGTCGAGAAGGTATTTAATTTAAAGTAATACTTAGTTAACATAATAAAAAAGTTGAACTTCGTTACGGATACTTACCTACACCCTTTATAAAATCAAAATCTTTTTATTTCACATAGGCCTACATGGGCACTTATAAAACGTCGAGAAAATATGCACGGTTCGGGTTGGTCGTTTCCTATGGAGATGCACCGGCAAGAAACACCATAGTTACTCTTTTAAAATCATTTGGTTTTACAATGTTGTTGTTACAGCGTTAGCACTTAAGTATGAGAGGACAGCGTAGGCCCGACAATAAGTTATTGCTTACTTTACAAAAAGTAAAATAAAATAATACGTTAAGTAACAAAAGTTAACAAGCGTTCAAGAATCTACAAGGCCAATCATGTCCACTCATTCACAACGAATTGGTAGAAAAGAATCTATACAAGAGTAAAAAAAAACATGCAGAAACAAAATAATATTTAGGTATCTAGTAGCATAGGGACACCTAATATTTTGTCATCACCTAATATTAACATTATTAGATTTAGTCGGTATTTAAATGCAAATTAAGAAAACTGCCTTTTGTTTAAAAAAAAAACCGAATCCTAATAAAAAATAATGATTGTACAGCAAAATACCAATCGCAAAATAGGTATTACAATCATAACAACAATTATTTAGGTATGTTCGTAACACGTTGCTATTTACTTAACCTACTTACCTATAAAAGTTTTGCTGTTTTATGAATGCATACATAATTATTACTAGCACAACAATAAACCTATTTAATAGATGCCTACATAAGTAGGTACTTTTTAAAATCTTTCGTTCAATTTTTCAAAAAATATTAATTATTGTGTCATGTACGGACTGTACGGTCGCGTTCAAAGATCAAAATGTAACCTAATAACCTAACATAACATAACGTTATATGATTTCCAAATTGTGGATAGATACTCTGCGTTCCATTTTGGTTGCATGCACCATCTGAAAAAAGCGTTCCAGCACAGAACAAGGTAAGATCTAGGGCATATAATTAAAAAAATATATTTTTTGCAACGTCTTTCGAAATCTTAGAAGTACCTAATTAAAATTTTTCGTAACATTATCTATTATTAAGTTAGTTATTTTATGATTCCGTTTGGTTCAACAACCGCCCTACCTACACGAACATGGCAGGCTTCAATAAATTAATTCGACAGCAATACGGCTTCCAATAAAAGCTACAAAGATGAAATTAAGTAAGTAAATACCTTGACACTGGCAGAATAGTCGACACATCGGCTCAGTTGAAAAAAAGACAAAAAAATGTAACTTGTAGGTAATTAAGTACTTACGTTCTTTTTTTTTTAACGATTAAATTGAGAAAAATAAATCTTAGGTACATTTAAAAGAAAGTAGGTACATACCTAACTAGAAGAGAATAAGAAAATTACCTTTTTTTGCAGATGAGAATACATCAAATAACTTCCCCCGCTCTGGGCGGAGCGGAGGGAGTGTTATACTTGTACTGAATAAAAACCCACCCATGTTCCTTCTATTGCCCTATGTTCTGGGGCCACGGTATCTCTTATCTCTTTAGAACAACCCGCAACCCCTGCAGGCTGTGGCCTGGGCAGGCCCCTCTGATTTGCTGACATCTCTTTGAGGCGCGCGTGAATCACTAACGCGCCGTCAACACGGCCTGTCGTCAATAGACGGACAGATTGTGCGCTGAGAAAAAACGTCTCGGTACAAGAGGCCCTAATACACAACAACTTCTTGTGTTTTTATTACGTTCCGAATTATTAAAAAAAAGTTAATTTATGGTCATACTCCTGCTGGTCAATAGTCGATCGAAATACCAAGGAACCCGGTGAGACCGCGTGGTGCACACGCTATGCCTATTGACCGTAATTGGAAAATGCTCAATTAAATATAATTAATTGATAACCTTTGCTCTTAAACGTCAAAGTTTAACATTCTTGGCGATATTAAGAAGCCAGTATTTTGTATCATGCAATAACATAAATCACCAGCTGTGTCTAGCGGTTCCACTCGCTGCAATAGATGTTGGTCAATTCTCAGACCGACCTGTAGCCCTACTATGACCTCTTAAAGCAATTCTTATTCCGCTGAGGGAAAGAGACACAAAATGTTATAAGGATCGGTCGAGCCGTTTCGGGGGAGTATGGGAACGGTCATTGTGACACGAGAATTTTATATATTAAATTAGATGTACTGTAGGGCTACTATGACATCTTAAAGCAGAACTCATTCCACTGAGTGAAAGATATGGTGCTAGACACCCTGTATAACTCTGTCTCTTTCCCTCAGTAGAATAAGTTCTGCTTTAAGACGTCATGGTAGGGTAGCTGACGTGTGTTCCCATTATAATTTACCAGCTGGCGCCCGCGGCTTCTCCCGCGTGATGATCATGGAACAACTTCCAACCTATAATCTAACTCTGTGCCAAATTTCATCAAGATCCGTCCAGCCGTTTTGACGTGAAATAGTAACAAACATTCATACATCCATCCTCACAAACATTCGCATTTATAATATTAATAATATATTAAGAGGTTAAATATAATGACCACCATAAAATGCTTTGCTTTTACGTAACCAAAAATATCTACTTAACACCAGAAAAAAAAATGTCTAAAATTACAATAGTACCAGCTACCCTACTATGACCTCATGAAGCAATTCTTATTCCACTGAGGGAAAGAGACAGAGCTATACAGGGTGTCTAGCACCATCTCTTTCCCTCAGTGGAATAAGAATTGCTATAAGATGTCATAGTAGCCCTTCAGCTATTTTAGTCACGACTGCACTTAATTGTATTTGACCGCCAAATGTAGTAAATGATCACCAAATCTTGCCGAGCGAATTGATGTGTTATTTCTGCCTAAATAAATTTCCATACAATGTAGCGTAATAGTAGCCGCTCGGGTTGATCTTTAGGTTAAGCCGCGCTTGCCTAGGTTAGTCTGTGGATGGGTGACCACCCGTTACATACCGAGTTTCCTCCGTGCCTTGGAAAGCACGTTAAGCCGTTGGTCCCGGCTGTCATTTGTAGATCTTTGACAGTCGTTACAGGTAGTCAGTGTTCCGAAAGTCTGACAACCAGTCTTACTAAGGGGTATCGTATTACCCAGTACTAACTGAGTTGTGGAGACTCCATGTAAATTACTGGTATTCAGCTGCAAGCGGTTAGACTGGAAGCCGACCGGAAAAGGATAGGCAGATGATGTATGCTTATTACCAAATAGTTTTATGATGCTGTTGCAGTTTCAGCAAAAATACAACTACTAAAAGATTTGGAACAGCTGATTTGTATAGCAACATCACTAAGTCGTACCTAAGTATAATTATAGAGGTCATCACAATAATTATGATTATCACGACATTTCTCTAACCTTTCATAACGGTGTGATAATCATTTATGCAAGTTTGAGTCAGTGTTTACGATAACGCCGTGGATATATTATCTTACGTTACTATTCTATAGTAGGTAGTTATAAACACTGTAAATTGGCTGCAGGCGCAATAAATTTGAATTGCGTATCTACGAAAGGTATACATACCTATGGGTTTTTTTTCGTTTATTCCCATTACTTCGATTCATTAGTTCGATCGTGGAACTAGTGAGATTTATTTTTCTCAGTTGTTCGACCGTCGAACTATTGAGATTTTTTTTCCTCATATGTTCGACCGTCGAATTAATTAGATTTAAAAACAGTTCTACTACCACTTCCATGACAAGGTAACTCACCGTTTCCGAGAAAAACGATCTTTTGTTAACTAACCTCAAAACACTCAAATATTGCTTAAAAGGCCTCTACTTCTGGGTGGTTAAAAAAAAACAACCACGAAGGAGGTGGCGGGGTCGTAGTGAGTGAGCGTAGCGAGTGAACAGACCCCGCCACCTCTTTCTAACCTAAATCTATCCGAGTCGGGGTGCCCCAAGTCTGTTGACGGGGTATTCGACTGCGGGTCCCCTACCTTCTGGGTGGTTTAAAAAAAAATCTCACTAGTTCTACGGTCGAACAACTGAGAAAAAAAAATCTTCTAGTTCTACGGTCGAACAACTGAGAAATAAAAATCTCAATAATTTTGTTCTTTTGAAGTGGGTTATTCTAAATCACACAGCACAGTTTACTTACAGCTAAAAAAAGTACCGTGAAAACAAATCATTCTTGTGTTGTGTGTTGTTAAGCCATTAAAAAAAAACGAAAATATAGGAGGCTGTCGCCTGTTAAACCGGGTAATTCCTGCCCGGATACTTCAAAATTAAGGTCCCCAGCCAGGGCAAAAACTTGCAAACTAAGCGACTACACGCTAAGACCTACAAGCTTCGGCTTAGTGCGTCTCTGGGGAAGGACAGCAAAGCGACAAACTAGATCTGTGGGCTTACCATGACGTCTTAAAGCAGAACTTATTCCACTGAGGCAAAGAGATGGTGCTAGATGCCCTGTATAGCTCTGTCTCTTTCCCTCAGTGGAATAAGTTCTGCTTTAAGACGTCATGGTAGGGCAGCTGATTGATATTATTTGGGGACTGGTTTGGACTTACTGGCTGTAGCAAGGGACGGGAATTAACGTACCTAGTTTTCGAGAAAGCTAGCTAAACTAGCTTTTGTATTTATTAATCATCTCCTGATTCTCTTATTTATCTTTCTTTCTGAAATGTAAAATTCTCATGTCATAATTTTAGTTGCCACCATAGAAATTTAAAATCCTTTCTGACATCTATGGTTGCTACACTCCTCAGCAACTGAGCGTCTGTCATCACAGCCTAGTTTTTTTTTTAATCCTTATCAATTAAACAAGGATTGTTTGTATTATGAACATAATATTGTCACCAGCTTAGTTTACTTAGCGGACGTAGGTAGTGGAGACGATAGTGTTTTCCTGAAATTAAAAAAAAAGAATGAAGTCTCCGTTTCTTTTACGTAATCTTTGTTTTACGTTCTCCAGCCAATAAGTCAGGACTAAGTTCAAGTCATTACACCAGTTTTAGTCGCTTTTTGTTGTTGCCTAGGGGACCAACAATAATTTTGTTTATACCTAGGTATATGAAGTCAAAATGAGTTTTCATTCTATTAAATATAAGTATCCCAAGGTAGATATATACCTAGTTCTAAACTGAAACAAATCAAAAGAGGTAATTTTTTGAAGACAATAAACTGGCCAAGAGCGCGTCATACTCGCGACCCGAAGGTTCCGTCCTAACCAGTGGCATAACTATACCAACTGGGGCCCGTGGCTAATTCATTTTGTTGGGGCCCTATCAGTTAAAACCGTCACGCTGTACTTAGTTTAATTTTTATAAACCAAACCACCTAGTACCGACAATAAGAAAAAATATTTCTGACCTGGCGGCCTCTTGGGCCGGGGCCCTTTTGGGTCGGGGGCCCGTGGCATTTTGCCAGTCCTGCCACCCTATAGTTACGCCACTGGTCCTAACCTGCGATATAAACAATCTTTTGACTGCGTAGACTTAGAGGGTTGATTTTCATCGCACAAAGGAACCATAGAATTGAGTATATGGTTTTAATTTCAACTTGATACCTCGACGTGGTCCTGAGGTAACGATTTTGACAGACTGACGGAATACAAAGTGATTCAAGAAGGGTTCCGTATTTTTTCCTTTTCAGGTACGGTACGATAAAAAACATATCACTGTTAATATGGGAAGTTATGAAAATTCATTTTATTTTGGATCATAAAATAGGTTGTAAAATATTACTATGGTAATTGGGTTATGTCAGATAGTTGTGTTGTTGTGTATGATTACCGAGGTTTAGAATACAAAGATAAGTAAAACAATCAAGATTTTTGAGTTGTCACAGAACTCACAGATTAGACCCTAGCAATATTATGTTGTTTTAGAATGCATAGTATTATATTATCTGTGGTTATAGTTACTATTGTATAATCATATATACCTATACATAAACTTATTGGGTAACTTTATCATCATTAAACATCTAGGCGTAAAATAACGCCTGCAAACTTATAACATTAAAACCTTCATGATCTTTTCAATTGAAACCTATTTAGATAATGGCTGGAAAGCACTCAGCCGCAAACATTCGAAATTCGAATCATTAATCTTTTTCATCATGGCGTTTTTCCCGCCTTATTGCCGAATTTGCGTTGCTCAGTGTTCTTTTTTTCTTTTTTATTCACGAAGAAAAGGCAATCACAAGTCAAAGACAAGTTGTTTTTATGCAGACAGACTCACGTCCGCTGGTTTTCGTTAAAGGAATCCATTCTTTTGAACATTTCAACTACTTAATTGTATTGTTTACCTATTCACAAAGACCATAATACGCGTTCGCCAGATGGCGCCATTGGAGAGTGAGGTCATGTCATTAATTCAAATAATTCTATTTAGTATTAAGAACCTTCTAAAAAGTTTATTTTATAACGCACTAGCTTTCGCCCGCGGCTTCGCCCGCGGCTTCGCTCGCGTTAAATTCGGTTTATCACACCAAGCAGACCTGCAGTTTTTGCTATAGCGCCTGATTGATTTGTAATAGCAATGCTAATTTTTCCCTTTTTTTCCCTCTTTCTCCCTCATATCTCAAACTCTTTTTAAAAAAAATAGCCTATTTCTGTGACCCTGGGGTCACAACTATCTCTGTACCAAAATTCATCAAAATCGGTTTAGCCATTAAAGCGTGAACAGGTAACAAACAAACAATCTCACTTTCGCTTTTATAATATTAGTAAAGATTTCAAAATAGTGTTAACTACAGATAGGTATAAATTTTTAATAGATATTATTATCATTCATCTCATTTAATTTAGCTGATCTTTCAACTATGTACAGTTAGGTAGGTTCACCGTATATTTCCCGCTCGATAAGTGATCGGGGGGTCCAAATTGGCTAGTTAAGCAAAATTAAGTAATTATATGAATAACCTAACCATTCGTAAAATGGTCACAAGGTGACAATTCACAATAAACTTAATTTATAATTTTATATATTTATTTTTCCTATATATTTTTTTAAAATAACATTGCCCCACACTAGAAATTTCTCCTGTATCGTGGGTGCGTTTAAAACATTCAAAATCACATTCATAAAAAAGCCATTCTTTTGAACATTTCAACTACTTAATTGTATTGTTTACCTATCAATTCATAAAAAGTTTTTTTTCGTTATATTATTTCAGTTTTTATTTAGCCACAAGCTCCTAAACCCAACCCCAACTTCCTCTATTCCTCTATGAGTTGCACTCTTTGTTCCAGTTCGAACCAGCTACTTTCTTCACGTCATCTTTCCATATTAGATATAACTAGTTTCCGTCCGCGACTTCGTCTGCGTGGCGTTACTTTGGGCTAACGCAAACTTTAACCCGCATGATTTTCGACAAAAAAAATCTTTCTCTCCCTTTCTCTTAGCTCTTTCTCCTCCTTTACTCAGCCTATGTCCATCTCTAGGGTCCCAACTATCTACCAACATTCATCAAAATCGGTTCGTCCAATTAGGCGTGAAGACGTAACAAACAAACAAACCAACTCACTTTCGCTTTTATAATATTAGTAAGGATTCCTAATAACTACGCAAACTTAACTACTTACAGAATAAAAATCTTAACCTAAATAATGACTTTTACTCAAAGTAATCTTCGACTTGTTTATAGATAGGTAAAAAGATCAAAATAAAGGTCAAATATCTGTGGTTGCGGGTTGTTCGAAAGAGATACCGCGGCCCCGGAACGTAAAGGGCAATGGAAGGTTGGGTTTTAGTCACTACAAGTCTGACACTCCCCCCCACTCCGCCCAGAGATAATATTATTTGGTGATTTCTGACCCAAACAAAAAAAACGGTCAGATATACCTGTGCGAAATGAGGGCATTACTGCCTAGCCCCTATGGGAATACAAGAGCGATGTGTTATTACGTATTTTCATAGCTGGTGTAATTAATACCAGCGCGATTCGTACCTTCGTGTTAATAGTCAATTTCTCTACTGTTTACAAGCCACATGTGTTAAGATTTACCTCAAACTTTATCTGTGTTCGTATTTGATGTAAAAATAGATTGTATTATAACAACTGTTTATTATCTTCTGTGAATCGTAAAAGTCGGGGAATGAAAAGGGTTTGTACTTTATAACGGACTTCAAACAAGAGAAGGTGCCCCGAGCGTCGGGCGCCGCGAGACGACTCCCGGCCTCCGTAGATGCGGGTCTGTGAACGGTGAACAATGGGCAACCCACCGTCCGTCCGTCTAATGGCGACGGCGCGTTCATATTCCACGGGCGCCTTAAAGAGATGTCAGCAAAGCTGAGGGGCCTGCCAGGGCCAACGCCTGCCGGGGTTGCGGGTTGTTCGAAAGAGATACCGCGGCCCCGGAACATAAAGGACAGTGGGAGGAATATGGGTGGGTTTTTGCCAGTACAAGTCTAACACTCCCCCCGCTTCGCCCGGGGGAAGATATTTGATGTTTTTCCAACCCTCTAAAAAAAGGAGAAGGTTCTCAATTCGACTGCATTTTAGTATACACGATTTCTCTGTCAAATGTGAGCCGATTGGCAAATATCTTTTTAGAACCTAAAGGGTATTGGGTGGAACAACGCTGTGTCCTCGTTGTGGCGATCGGCGGCAGCGACCTCTCGTGTCCGGCCCTGGTTTGGTTTTTGGAACGGGAATGGAAAGCGGTTACCTCAAGGAGGTGGGCGGGTGATTGAGGGAGAGCACCTAAAACCAATCTAGCCGCTGCAGGAGAGTCTCCGGTGCGATGAGACGTGTCCCGGCCACTGTAGACCCGGGTCTGCGGACGGTGAGCAATGGGCAGTTCACCGTCCGTCCGTCGTTCGTGTTCATATTCCACGCGCGCCTCAAAGAGATGTCAGCAAAGCAGAGGGTCCTGTTAGGAGTACTGTCTGCGAGGCGCCTTTAGTTTGTAGTCACCTAGTTTACTTCAATATTTTTCTCTTGGATCAAGTCTTACACTCAGACAACCACTTCTTAGGTTGTTCGTGGCGCTAATATTGACGGGCCTGTTGGTCTAGTGGATAGTGGCCCTGACTGATGAGCCGGAGGTCGTGGGTTCGATTCCCACCCAGGACAAACTTTGTGTGATGAGCACGATTGTTTGTTCTGTGTCTGGGTGTGATTTATCTATAATATGTATGTATTTATAAATTATATAAGTATGTATTATCAATTGTCTGGTTACCATAACACAAGCTCTGCTTAGCTTGGGATCAGATAGCCGTGTGTGAGTTGTCCCAAGATATTTATTATTTATATTTATTTATCTATAATATGTAGGTATTTATAAATTATATAAGTATGTATATCAGTTGTCTGGTTACCATAACACGAGCTCTGCTTAGCTTGGGATCAGATAGCCGTGTGTGAGTTGTCCCAAGATATTTATTTATTTAATATAACAAAAAACGGGCAAGTGCGAATCGGTGTCGCGTACCGAGGGTTCCGTACAAACTTGCGACATTAACGGACACATATCTTTTGACTGCGTAGACTTAGATGCAGTGGCATAACTATACCAACTGGGGCCCGTGATGGCTAATTCATTTATTGGGGCCCTATCAGTTAAAATCATCACGCTGTACTTAGTTTAATTTTAATAAACCACTTAGTAGTGATAATAAGAAAAAATATTTCTGCCCTGGCGGCTTCTTGGGCCGGGGCCCTTTTGGGTGGGGGGCCCGTGGCATTTTGCTAGTCCTGCCACCTATAGTTACGCCACTGCTTAGATGGTTCATTTTACAGCTCCAAGGGACCTCAGATTTGCCAGCCATTTGAAGACCAACACTTCTTTTCTAGTTGATGGATAATATACCCGCGTATAGAGCGGAAATTTAACGGTTGGAAAATGGGTAGGTAGAGAAGGTAGGTAGGAATAAGTAGTAGATAGGAAAAAGTGCATTGCACCTCATACCTGTTAGAATAATGTAGAAAATAAGTTAATATATTACTTTGTATTTTTATTAGTCATTGTGGTCATAGTATAAGTAGTTGCGATGATGCCTTTAAGTTGGTACGACTGTCATCTGATACCAACCAAAGTGGCGCGCTACATTCGGGTTTTGCCAGTTGACGGTGTGGCGCGTTAGTTTTAAATTTAGTCGGTTATGATCGTAAAGTAAGCAAGGAAATATTGTCGGACCTTCGCTGTCCTGATATACTTAAGTACTAACGCTGTAACAATAACATTGTAAAACCAAATGATTTAAAAGAGTAACCATGGAGTTTCTTGCCGGTTCTTCTCAATGGAAACAACCAACCCGAACCGTGCACTAGAAAGTCAGTGGAATAAAGTATTTAGTTGAATTTAAAAGTGAGTTTTACTGTAGGTATCCAAGTTACCGGACACAGCCAGATTTTTAAAATATTTTGTGTTCTACTCAGTCTCATTCTATTTAGGGCCGGCGCAATACGTTTTCTTCCATTCTCCCCTGTCAGACGTCACGGCATCATTTACTCCTTTCTCCTTCATGTCATTCCTTACACAATCCATCCATTTTTTCTCTCCAACTATCAACATTCAGATCTATCAATCTTTTAGTCACTTATGCTTTTAGGAACCTGACGGGCCTGTTGGTCTAGTGGTTAGTGGCCCTGACTGCTGAGGCGGAGGTCGTGGGTTCGATTCCTACCCAGGACAAACTTTGTGTGATGAGCATGATTGTTTGTTCTGTGTCTGGGTGTGATTTATCTATGATATGTATGTATTTATAAATTATATAAGTATGTATATCAGTTGTCTGGTTACCATAACACAAGCTCTGCTTAGCTTGGGATCAGATAGCCGTGTGTGAGCTGTCCCAAGATATTTATTTATTTATTAGGAAATCAAAATATCGAAAAAAAAAGTACGAAAGGTTAAAATGGAAACCTTTCTTTCCTTCAGATCCAGATGGTTAAAAAGTCGTCAATATTATGTCTGCAGCTAAAATTAGCGCATTAAGGAAAAACCATTACTCAATACCTACACTATTATTATAATAGGGAAAATAATAACTCTGTCATCAATAATGATTTAATAATAGATGTCAATAGTTTGTTATTAACAATAGGGTTACAATAATATAAGTTTTGAAACTAACGAGATCAATATCCTTACTAATATTATAAAAGCGAAAGTGGGTTTGTTTGTTTGTTTATTTGTTTTTTTGTTACCTCTTCACGCTTTAATGGCTAAACCGATTTTAATGAATTTTGGTACAGAGATAGTGGGGAACCAGGAGACGGACATAGGCTAATACTTTTCTGAAAAAAGTGGGATGTGAGGGAGAAAGAGGGAAGAAAAGGAAAAACTTAGCGTTGCAAATCAATAAGGCGCAAGGGGAACTTTGCTACCCCGAATTTAACGCGAGCGAAACCGCGGGCAAAAGCTAGTTATTTATAAAATTTGAAATGGGATTTTTGAATTGGGTATTTAAAATGGGATTTTCACCATGTTTACTA
The DNA here is from genome assembly GCA_958449745.1 of Ochropleura leucogaster. Taxonomy (NCBI): domain Eukaryota; kingdom Metazoa; phylum Arthropoda; class Insecta; order Lepidoptera; family Noctuidae; genus Ochropleura; species Ochropleura leucogaster. The sequence continues at coordinate 3,267,144 of OY288227.1, forward strand.
TTTATTAAGAACTGTAATTTCGTTAGAAGTACTTTACATAGAACAATAAATAGGTTTTACTTACTTTATTGGCACTTGAATCGACCTACACCCACATTTCACCTTTTAGTTTTCAAAATCAAGCTCAAAGCATTTATTTTAATTAGACCATTACAGAAACTTTTGAACGTCATAAAACTGATGCTGCTACAGTCCTCCAATCACAGGACATAATAACTTGCGAAAGTACTGTAAAATGTCATGAGAAAAAGTTAATAACCCAATATCTCTTACACCACCGACTTCAGTACTAAGTACACGATTATTATACTTACTAATAAAAAAACCAACGGCATTTTCTAATAAAATGAAAAGTTCATTAAACGGATGGCTAGTAAGAGAAAAATGCAAATTAACATCTCAACTATGCAGCCATTTATCATAAAATATTACTACAGTGCTCCCAGACATGCAAATAAGAAGCTTTAATAAAAGTTTCATGATCTAATTACATCGATATTGAACTCATTTTCGGTCTGCCAATGCTCTAATGTAAACATCTCACTATATTAGACAGTTACATCCGTTTACCGAACGTGTTGTAATCATAAATAACGGATAACTAAAATAATCTACATAAAACCTCGATCATGAAATAGGAATTATAAATAATTCTCCTCTGCCCCAATAATGTCCATGTTATCTGTCAAACCATAAAGATTGATAACCCTTCGCGCCAAAACAAACGTCACTTTCGCCGCGTTCCGTCTAATTAAAAACAAAAACATGAAAAATTAAGCGCGTTCCAATTTTCAAATAATGAGAGCATAATTCGATATTTTTGTCCGCCGTTTTTCGGTTTCAGTGGCCAGGATAATAAGTGAGTGGGACAGGCGATACGGCACGGTTGCGGTTGGAGAGGGACAGAGTTATTGTGTACTTTCTCATATAGATTTGTTGAAAGCTGCGATAGGGACGTACGTTCAGTTTTCCGAGATCGTTTCGCGAGAGACGTTGTCGCGTTTGTGTTTGCGCGGGAATTTCGCAATTTACTACATGTGATTTATAAAAAAAAAACTAGTAATGTCCCCGGAGGGTGATTTTAGGACAGATAGGCACGTAATGAGGGTCCGGTCTCGTTATAATGGTTAAATTGTGTAAAAAAATCGCGTTCAGATATCAAAACAAAGTCGGAACGTTTGATTTGTTGGAATTTTGTGCGTATGTATTTACATTGTAAATAATAATTCAGTTTTATTTAATTGATGTATTCGATTGAGTGAAACGTTTATAAAAAAAAAAAAACAAAGTGCAATGTGATGTGCTTGTTTGGAGGATTTTATTTTTGAACTTGGAACACTTAATACTGGTGAGTTATTTTTTTTTATAGCATCCAATACTTTTTTTTTTACAGAAACTCTTTTAATTTTTATGTTTTTTACTTTTTGAACGCATAGTTTTCTCTTTTACAGGGTTTTTCCAGTTGTTTTACCATAAATTTTAATCAGAAAACCCTCTAATACATAAATTAACATAAAATTGTTATTCACGAACGATCTCATAAGCCAAAGTTATCGATTTCATAATAGTTTCAGAGCTTGTTCAAGAACTAATCTATGTTGGATTATATGTCTACCTTTGAACGTTATCTTCGATTATGGACTTTATTGGTTATTTTGTTACAACTAGAGAGTACGAGGTTCTGGGTTCTATTCCCGGGCGAAGTGTTATTCATGTTTTTTTTAGTAACTGCCACGGGGTTTGTTTTTGTGATTGGTTGATAGCATTTGGGTCGCCCCTATTATATGGGACTTAACATAATAAATAAAATGTGGGTGTACTATTAGGCTCACCTCTGCCAAGCCTTCTGGGGTTGTTAGGCGTGATTTTTTGTTTTTTTTTTATGACTTTTTAGTTTTTCAAAGTCGTCGTTTGACTTCGCGGTTGGCGCAGTGGCTGAGCGATCGACTGCTGCGCTGCGTGTCGCGGGTTCGATTCCCGCACGAAACAAATATTTGTATGACCTGCAGATAGTTGTTTCAGGTGTGGCTGTTTGTGTATGTGAGTTTTGATGTTTGTAAACGCACCTCACGATACAGGAAAAATTCGTAGTGTGGAGCAAATTCTTTTTTTTTTACATTTGGAGCTATATTTTTCACGGCAAGAGGAACGGCAGTATTATCCTCTTCTTTGAATTCAGCTAACTATAAAGACCTAAGTTCGATTTCTATGTCAGGTTTTTCCATTAGTATTTTTTCAGTAACAGTCTATAGCCTGGTTTTGTGTCTATCCTTCGTTTATTCACTTTTGTTCATATTTTTACATTTTTTATATCCTATTTCCTATAACACATACCTACATGATTTTTTGTTTTTGTTTTTAATGCTAAATAAACGCAATTTTATTTCTTTCACAAGGCTACAATTCATAAAGATACATTGTATAGTCTATCACCACGTCAGAGGAAATGCGGGGCGCAGCTAGTTAAAAAGAAAAAAAAAGTAACCTTAGTATTAGTGGAAGTCCAAGCTACCGGCAGTCAGGGCTCCAGAGAGAGGAATCTCCTAACGATACGAGCCGTGTCCGGGAGTACCGCTGTCTGTATCAAACTGTGCCTATTATTAAGACTAAAATATTAATTACTATTATATTTTTTTTGTATGGCATCTCGCAGTTCGACCTATGAGGTCATTATCTGCTTAACCGGACAGTCCTGTGGATGCCTTTAGGGAGTGGAGTCTTTAAGGCCTCCAACCAGGGGCAAAAGCTTATAAGCTAAGCGACTACACGCTAAGGGCACCCCCTGCGAGGTACGGGCCTCGGCTTAGGTCGTCGCTGGGGGAAATCAGCAAAGGACAGGCTGGATCTGAGACTTAATTATCAAAATGTGGGTGAATAATAGCCTAACTCATTAGCGCACGGTTAGCGCAGTGGTTCAACGATTGGCTGCCGAGTTACCTATAGCGGGTTTTTAATCCGAGTCTGGCTGTTTGTGTTTGTAAACGCACTCACGAAACCAGTAAAATTTCATCAGTTTCGAAAAGTTTTAAATAAAAAAGGAAAGCAAACGAAAGTCCTGAAGACAGATCAATCGAGGAAGAAATTTATCGCTTTGGGCGGAGCAGGAGAAGGGAGTTCTCCTGCTCCGCCCAGAGCGGGAGAAGTTATTTGTTGATTTTCTATCCGTAATAAAAGAGTTTCCCCTCACTCGTCGGCTCGATAAAGGGGTAATCTTATCGCAGACACACGTGGGGTATACGCGCCTATCAATCTATTGTATTAAGTAGAAAGTTGTGTTCGTAATCAACGAATAAAACTGTAACTTTCAAGTTAATTATGAACTTTAGCGAGATTGTAATAGGGCTGATAGTGTAGTGGTGAATAAAACTTGACTTCAACATACCAAATCTGGTCATCAAACGTAAAGTTTGGCGAGTAATCCTTACTAATATTATAAAAGTGAAAGTGAGTTTGTTTGTTTGTTACGTCTTTACGCCTAAATGGCTTAACCGATTTTGGTAGTACAGAGATATTTGGTCCTTGGAGACGGATAGTACAAAAAAAGTGAGGAAATGGGGAGTAGGTGGGAAGAAAAGGGGAGAGAAAGATAATTATTTTTCGATCATCACCCGGGTTAAAGTTAGCGTTAGCCCAAAGTAACTATTCCACGCGGACGAAGCCGCGGGCGTAAGCTACTACCAAATAATGCCGACCCTGCAAACACAAATGGCAAAACACGACTTCCAAAAAAATACCAAAAAGTTTCAGAAATCGGTGACTATTGTTTGATTCTAAGATTTTTTTGCCATTGACTTCCGGAAGTAATTTTCCATCTTTTTATTGTCTTTTTTGAAATTGATGTTCTTTGACAAGAAAGGTTTTATTTCAGCTTTTTTAGTTGCAGTATGATTGTTTCTCACACAAGTTATTATAAAGTATTACATGCGCTTTTATTGTAATAACTAGCTTTTGCCTGCGGATTCGCTCGCGTTAAATTCGGGGTAACACAGTTCTCCTTGCGCCTTATTGATTTGTAATAGTTTTCTTCCCTGTTTCTCCCTCACATCCCACTTTTTCTTAAAAAAAATTGCCTATGCCCGTCTCCTGGTTCAATACTATCTCTGTCACAAAATTCATCAAAATCGGTGTAGCCATTAAAGCGTGAAGAGATAACAAACAAACAAACTCACTTTCGCTTTTATAATATTAGTAAGGATTTAGCGCGGATCCTACAGCACTTCTACTTAACCCGCGTGATGTTAAGTGATAGATTTTACATTAAAAACCAGAAATACCTTTAATAGTAAAGCCAAAAACTGGTCACATACATTCAGTATAGATACCACAAATAAATAGAGCATAAATATAACGAAATGAAACGGTAAATGGAGCAATTAAATTGGAATTTATGACGTGCCCTATGTGTCACTACGTAACGGTTGACACCGATATCATTGAAGTGCCATTCGAATATGAATTCCTGCAATTTTAGCGGCACTCGTACTTTTCAGAAGCGTGATGGTTAGGTACGACTTTCTACGCCATACTATAGACTTTCTTGCTGGTTGCCATGGGCATTCTTGCCGATTTCTATGGGCATTCTTGCCGGTTTACATGAAATTTCTTGCCGATTGCCATGGATTATCTTGCCTGTATCTATACAGTTTCTTGGAGGTTGCCATGCAGTTACTTGCCGGTTGCCATGGACTATCTTGCCTGTATCTATGCAGTTTCTTGGAGATTGCCATGGACTATCTCGCTTGTATCCATGCAGTTTCTTGGAGGTTGCCATAGAGTTACTTACCGGTTCCCATGGACTTTCTTGCTTGTATCCATGCAGTTTCTTGCCGGTTGCCATGGACTATCTTGCCTGTATCTATGCAGTTTCTTGGAGGTTGCCATGGAGTCACTTACCGGTTCCCATGGACTTTCTTGCTTGTATCCATGCAGTTTCTTGCCGGTTGCCATGGACTATCTTGCCTGTATCTATGCAGTTTCTTGGAGGTTGCCATGGACTATCTCGCTTGTATCCATGCAGTTTCTTGGAGGTTGCCATAGAGTTACTTACCGGTTCCCATGGACTTTCTTGCTTGTATCCATGCAGTTTCTTGCCGGTTGCCATGGACTATCTTGCCTGTATCTATGCAGTTTCTTGGAGGTTGCCATAGAGTTACTTACCGGTTCCCATGGACTTTCTTGCTTGTATCCATGCAGTTTCTTGCCGGTTGCCATGGACTATCTTGCCTGTATCTATGCAGTTTCTTGGAGGTTGCCATGGAGTCACTTACCGGTTCCCATGGACTTTCTTGCTTGTATCCATGCAGTTTCTTGCCGGTTGCCATGGACTATCTTGCCTGTATCTATGCAGTTTCTTGGAGGTTGCCATGGACTATCTCGCTTGTATCCATGCAGTTTCTTGGAGGTTGCCATAGAGTTACTTACCGGTTCCCATGGACTTTCTTGCTTGTATCCATGCAGTTTCTTGCCGGTTGCCATGGACTATCTTGCCTGTATCTATGCAGTTTCTTGGAGGTTGCCATGGAGTCACTTACCGGTTCCCATGGACTTTCTTGCTTGTATCCATGCAGTTTCTTGCCGGTTGCCATGGACTATCTTGCCTGTATCTATGCAGTTTCTTGGAGGTTGCCATGGACTATCTCGCTTGTATCCATGCAGTTTCTTGGAGGTTGCCATAGAGTTACTTACCGGTTCCCATGGACTTTCTTGCTTGTATCCATGCAGTTTCTTGCCGGTTGCCATGGACTATCTTGCCTGTATCTATGCAGTTTCTTGGAGGTTGCCATGGAGTCACTTACCGGTTCCCATGGACTTTCTTGCTTGTATCCATGCAGTTTCTTGCCGGTTGCCATGGACTATCTTGCCTGTATCTATGCAGTTTCTTGGAGGTTGCCATGGACTATCTCGCTTGTATCCATGCAGTTTCTTGGAGGTTGCCATAGAGTTACTTACCGGTTCCCATGGACTTTCTTGCTTGTATCCATGCAGTTTCTTGCCGGTTGCCATGGACTATCTTGCCTGTATCTATGCAGTTTCTTGGAGGTTGCCATGGACTATCTCGCTTGTATCCATGCAGTTTCTTGGAGGTTGCCATAGAGTTACTTACCGGTTCCCATGGACTTTCTTGCTTGTATCCATGCAGTTTCTTGCCGGTTGCCATGGACTATCTTGCCTGTATCTATGCAGTTTCTTGGAGCTTGCCATAGAGTTACTTACCGGTTCCCATGGACTTTGTAATGTTAGATGTGAAGAGTTTAAGTGTGTTTGATATTTTACAAATATTGCTGTGATTGCCTCGTTGAATTAGTCGTTGCAACCGCTGAGGATGAGATCCTGGGTTTGATCCCGGGTTTGTAAGCTGTGTTGAGTCTCAATTTGGGTTTTTTTTTGGGGTGGGAAATCATTAAGTAACTTCCCCCGCTCTGGGCGGAGCGGGGAGGAGTGTCGGACTTGTACTGACTAAAACCCACCCATATTCCTTCTCCCGCAACCCCGGCAGGCGGAGGCTCTGGCAAGCCCTAAGAGATACTGCGGCCCCGGAACGTAAAGGGCAATAGAAGGAACATGGGTGGGTTTTAGTCAGTACAAGTCTGACAGTCCCCGAGGAAGTTATTTGATGATTTCTCTCTTCAAAAAAAAAATCAACGATTTTTGGGCATTAATTGCTACTTTTTTAATTAGTACAGCACAAAATCTAACAATTTTATGTCACTACAAAACTCCTGAAAATCACATGAAAAAAGTCATAAATTTAAATTATAACCTTGTTTGTTCTTATTATGATAACATTTTCACGATAAAATGAAGTTTCACATTGAGTGAGCATTCCAATGCGTTTAATCACCGAAGTTTCTAAAACATTCCCCGATGACGTCGTACTAATAACGCAATGTACCTAATCTTAACTGCTTTTAACGACTTGCGTATCACAATAAGCTGTGGAAATATGTAGTAACTAGCTTTCGCCCGCGGCTTTGCTTGCGATAAATTCGGTATAACACACCAAGCAGACCTGCAGTTTTTGCTCTTGCGCCTGATCGTTTTGTAATAGCAATGCTAAATTTTCCCTTTTCTTCCCTCGTTCTCCCTCATATCCCACTTTTTTAAAATAAAAATTAGCCTATGTCCGTCTCCTGGTTCCCAACTATCTCTGTACCAAAATTCATCAAAATCGGTTCAGCCATTAAAGCGTGAAGAGGTAACAAACAAACAAACAAACTCACTTTCGCTTTTATAATATTAGTAAGGATAAGTAGCGATTCTTTCTTTCCTTTTTTAAAGACATTTTTTTGTAATTCCTGTAATAATCCTAATGTAGTTGAAAAAGGCCTTGGCAGGAGGGTTGCCAAACGTTAAAAGAAACATCTTCACGCCTTAATCGCTGAACCGATTTGGATAGACTTTTGGTACAGAGATAGTTTGGACCCTGGAGACGGACATAGGCTAATTAAAAATAAAGTGGTATGTGAAGGAGAAAGAGGGACGAAAAGGGAAAACTTAGCTTTGCTATTACAATCAATAAGGCGCAAAGGCAAAAACTATAGGTAGCAGGATTTTTCGATATCACGCGAGCAAAGCCGCGGGCAAAAGCTAGTTTAAAAATAATTTTACAAAAATTTAAATTGCATTAACAACAGTTAGATGCAGTGTTCAAACGAGGACAAAATAATAAACATAAATTACAATTCAATTAAAATTTAGTTACATTTTAAATAACAATACATGGAGAATTAATTATACAGAAATTAAACGAAGTCCTCTTTTAAGGTGAAGATTTCTTGAGAACGGCCAAAAATCAGGTTTTTTAACGCAGTGTATCTCTTAAACCATACATAATTTTAATCACTGAAAAAAATATGATATTTTTAAGGCTTTTTTGCATACATTGATGGAATTCAAATTATAATTAAATATACTAAAATGTGTAAAAAATATTCAAACACACCTCTAAATTCTCTTTTAAAGCAGTTTATCTCTTCAATATTAATCGTAATTATAATCAAAAGTATACAATGAAATTTCCAACGCCAAACTGCGTTCAATGATGGATTGTTTTTGATTGAATAGTTAATATTTAATTTTATACAAATTTATTTGTATTTTTACGACAAACGTATGCAGTAAAGTCCATATGAACAAGGTCAACGATATAATACTGCGCCTTAAGTTCTGTATAATTATTCATGTATTGTGATTACCCCAAATCTTACTCAAAACATCCAGATTTCCCCACAATTTTAATGAACTGTAACCAAGGTGTTTATTCTCGTCCTACCACCTTAGCACCTAATTAATGCAAGACGTAAACACAAGTTTATTGGCTCCGAAATAGACGGTTCCTAAATCAAGCAACGGATTGGGAACACATACCCTATGCACAGTTAGTAGTACCTACGTTTAACGTGAACAAGTATTAGAATACCAATTCACACTGTCATCATCTGCTTCACCTTTTCTCACCGTACATGCGTCTAGTATCGACAGGTAGTGTTCGCGTTCGTGTTCCACCCAAAGAGATGTCAGTAATGTGGTGGCTTCGCACGCGTTAAATTCGGGGTAGCACAGTTCCCCTTGCGCCTTATTGATTTGTAATAGCAACGCTAAGTTTTCCCTTTTCTACCCTCATTCTCAAGTGTGAAATGAGGGAGCCTCATTTCACACTCACAAAAACAAAAATAGCCTATGTCCGTCTCCAGGGTCCTAAACTATCTCTGTATCAAAATTCTTAAAAATGGGTGAAGCCATTTAGGCGTAAAGACGTAACAAACGAATAAACTCACTTTCGCGTTTGTAATATTGGTAAGGATTTACAAACTACAGTTAGTTGTTTTGGTTCTGGCTATTTATTATAAAACTATTAAAATAGCCTTTATTGCTGTTAATTTCCTTACAATAAATTAATACATGCCTACTTAAAACGAAATTGATTTTATTTCTAACTTGTATTAGAATTATCGGCAATTGGTTGATTTTGTAAAACAGCTTGTCTGTCAACAAAGGCTTCCTCTAAAGATTCCATAAGGCATTCTCTACAGAGGGGCTTGCCAGAGCCTCCGCCTGCCGGGGTTGCGGGTTGTTCGAAATAGATACTGCGGCCCCGGACCGTAAAGGGCAATAGAACGAACATGGGTGGGTTTTAGTCAGTAACAGGCTGGCATGCCCCCCCGCTCCGGCCAGAGCGGGGCAAGTTATTTGATTATTCTGATATACATGTAAGCTTTATTAATGTAAAGTTTCATCAAATCTATCCAATAGTTTTTTGCGTGAAATAGCAACATACTTACATACATCTTCACAGACCTAAATAGTGGTTACGAACTTTTCTTTTAAAAGTAAATTTACTTTCAGCTTTTTAATGTCAAAGTCATCTTCCTATCATTTTATTTGTCTGTCTCTATTTCTTGGATAGGTAACATTCTGTTACTAACTTAGTCCATTTTTCTTTAGTTTCTCTCAACATAAGATAATGTTGAGGATATTTACATTATGTGAGTTTAAATATTTGTAAAAGCATCTACGATACAGGAGAAATTCCTAGTGTGGGGAAAGGTTTTTTTTTTAATATAAGATTGTCAATGCCACCTCCAACTGGGTATACCAACGCGTTTCCTAGCTCTATGGCACAATCCAAAGCCACCAAAATTGCTTCCAACTTTGGCCCTATTTCTATAGAGGAATTGCAGTTCAATTGGGACCCAAATCACGTTCAAGGAATCCTTAGAAGTGGTTCAAATCTTTTGGCGAAATATATGAACTAGTGATGTGTATGTATGGTACGTTCTGATTGGTTAGTTAATGTATGGGATTATTTATTTGATTGCTTTTTCTATGAAACTGGAAGAGAAACCAGAAGGGTTCAGTGTTGAAGTTCCTATTTGTTTCTAAACCAAAGAGTTGCCATTGGAATTTTAAAGTTTTGATAGCATAAATAAACTTGTTTAAAAATAAATAAATAACTGAATTTCCACGAGATTTTTTTATTTCTGAAGATTTGTAATTGTTTAAATGCATTACAAGTATTGTAAATGTGTTTCTCATTAACCGCGCACTTTCTCTATTAGCCAGCCATTTTGTAGTAAACAAAAATACTGCCTACCTACTTTTGGTTTTGGAGCGTGAGAAACCCTTATTGAAAACTATAAAGTGTACTCTACTCAGGATTTTGACTGAAGAGAAAAATTAGAACACGTACTGCCGATTTGAAGGCGACTTTGTTCTGATTCTTAAGGCTATATGTTCCCGATTTTGCCAGTTTTAGAATTCACTTTTGATAGGGAAATCATAACATTTTGAATCTAAAATAATTAGAATATTTAGTCAAGTATATTGACTTGGCTCGCGAGGTTGTCGACATGTTAGATGTGGACTCGGCGATCATGGTTGTCGACATGTTAGATGTGGACTCGGCGATCATTGTGCCGATAGTCGTATCTGCCAATGGCTTAATTGCCAAGAGCCTCGACCAATACCTGAGGAGGCTCTCGTTAGGCAGCTGGATCAAGGGCTTGATACAGAAATCGGTACTCCTGGACACGGCTCGTATTGTTACGAGGTTCCTTTCTCTGGAGCCCTGACCGCCGGCAGCTTGGACCCTGTTCCCGATGCCGGTGGGCTACTATTTTTACATTTTTTTTTCTGACATATTTAAAAAAAAATGTAAATATATGTCAGTTAAGGCATAAATGTATAAAATAAGAATATTTAGAATACATTATTTCTCTTTACCATGTAGTTCAATACACTATGCAATACAATTTTCTCGATAGAAAAAAATGCTGAAGTAACTTCGATTAGCAGTTTTTTACAAGTACTAAAATTGTAAAAAACCATGGAGGGGTCATGCAAAGACTTAAGTCATTTCAACTAGAAAACTCTATGCTTTCCAATAAAAAAAAATGTTGACAGACAGATCCATAAGGGTTCTGTACGTTAGGAAAATCCTAAAAACAACAGATAAGAGAAAAGGAAATGACGGCCAAGTGCCGCGTCATATCCGACAGTTTCTTCCGGTACATTACGCCTAACTGCCTCAGGTTTTTGTGTGTATCATTATCTTGATGAACGGAGATGTGTCTAGGTGTGTGTGTTCTTAGCGCTATTTCTGCTAGTCATAAAAAAATAGTGGATAATAATATTACTTCCGAAAGTTGGTGACTTTCGTTGACTTTTTTTGCCACCGATTTCCGGAATTAAAGTTATTTTCTACTTTTTAGTATATATTTTTGGAAGTCGGTTTTATTTTTTATAAAAAAGTTTTTTTATTTCTGCATTTTTAGCTTTATAATGATATATTACATATTTTTTATTGAGTATTCCTTTTCCATTGTTATTACTAAAATATTAGCAGATCATCCATGTAGGTGAACATGGAGAAAAAAAATTGTAGGTATTATAGACGATAACTCATACACTACTTGAGCAGTAAAAGTAAAATTGATATGGGACCTCCTCCTCCTCTATATCCTGTCCAACAAAAAAGCGTCTTTGAGTAAGCGGTGAACATACATAAAAAAATAAAATAAAAGGTTCCGACGAATTGAGAACCATCTCCTTATTTGAAGTAGGTAAAAATAAAAAAAAATTGAATTGTTTATTTTCATTATGATTCTTTCACAGTTTATTGTTAAATATGTGCCTGTCTATAAGTAAAAGTTATTTTTTTGGATGTGAAATCATCAATTAATTCTCCCGCTCTGGGCGGAGCGCGGGGGAGTGTCAGATTTATACTGACTAAAACCCACCAATGTTCCTTCTATTACCGTTTACGTTCCGGGGCCGCGGTATCTCTTTCAACAAACCCCGGCAGACGGTGGCCCTGGAAGGGCCCTCTGCTTTACTGACATCTCTATGAGGCGCGCGTGGAACACTAACGCGCCATCGACACGGCCTGTCGTCAATAGACGGACGGACGGTGAGCTACCCATTGGTCACCCACCGTGAGGTTTGTGTGTTGGTGTTATAAGGTATAGACAAATAACATGCACTTGACCTTCTCTAATTGCTCCATTAGATTCTTGATCAAAAAAGCCTTAATCACTGATTGTAAGATCTATAGTGCGAACGAATAAGGATGTTATTTGTTTGTACCAGAAGGGTTACCATGACATCTTCTAGCAGTTCTTATTACTGTGTGAGAAAGAGATGGTGCTAGACACCCTGTATAGCTCTGTGTCTTTCCCTCAGTGGAATAAGTTCTGCTTTGAGACGTCATGGTAGGGCAGCAGGACACCCACTGCGCTACACTACAAAAGGAGTTGTTATTAAGCATTGTATGTAGAATCAATGTCATTAAGGAGACTACTGATTTGGTAGAGCCCTCGTGTGTGAAACACTCGTTATGTTTTAGGCTGCAATATTATTCTACTGGCTTTTGCCCGCGGCTTAGCTCGCGTTAAAGTCGGGGTAACACACCCTTTCCTGATTTGCACATGCCTGCCACCTGTAGTTTTTGCCCTTGCACCTTATTTATGCCTTATTTATATGTGCCTAGGTTGGTCTGTAAATGGGTGACCACCCGTTACATACCGAGTTTCCTCCGTGCGTCAGAAAGCACGTTAAGCAGTTGGTTTAGGCTGTCATTTGTAGATCTTTGACAGTCGTTATAGGTAGTCAGTGTTCCGAAAGTCTGATAACCAGTTTTACCAAGAGGTATCGCATTACCTAGTACTAACTGGGTTGTGGAGGTCATTAGGCAGTTGCCATGCAAAGTTTTAATATTCAGCTGCATCCGGTTAGAGTGGAAGCCTAGGCAGATGATGAATATACTAATTGAAATAAATCTTTTGAGTGTAAGTCTTGCTACCCACAATTTGGTGCCAAAACCTTGGACGATACAAATATCAGTCAAAATCGAAAACCCCAAAAAAAATCGAAACAAAATCTCCGGCTAAAAATCCCACCTCATTTCTCAAATGAATATTTCTCAGCTACAGAATGAAATGTTAAAACGCTTACGGAATTACAAAAAATAAACAAAGCATACGAAACACTCGAGCTTGTTATCACTGTACATACAGTTGAAGTAAAAATAATGTTATTTACGGAGAACAAGAACACAGTCGTGATGTTAAAATGTATGATTACACGAATTTAATCACGTGTGTTTGATTATTGAGGAAGAATTGGAGCGTGTATTTAAATATAGCAGTGACTGAGGATCTAGTTGATAGATGATGCACAGTTTCTAACACGTATGAGATGCCAATCGTTGGCAATGATTGCTTAGCAACGTGTTAAGGACTCTATAGAAGACTCCCGGCCACCGTATATGCGGGAATGTGGACGGTGTGCAATGGGTAGCTCACCGTCCGTCCGTCTATTGACGACAGGCCGTGTCGACGGAGCGTTAGTGTTTCACGCACGCCTCAGAGCGACGTCAGCAAAGCAGAGGGGCCTGCCAGGGCCAATGCTTGCCGGGGTTGCGGCTTGTTCGATAGAGATACTGCGGCCCCGGAACGTAAAGGGCAATGGAAAGAACATGGGTGGGTTTTAGTCAGTACAAGTCTGACACTCCCCCACGATCCGCCCAGAGCGGGGGAAGTTAATTGATTCCCAACCCAAAAAAAAAACTACAGAAGCGGAGATAAAGGGGAAAAGAGATGTGTTGTGAACCTCCAATAGATAAGTTTTACGAGTACAATCAAGCTTTACTTTCGCCGTGGGAGACGCTCTGGGTGCGTAGTCACGGGTTTGTGGACGGTGAGCAATGTGTAGCTCACTGTCCATCTGCTTTGTGACGTTCCAAGAGATATCAGCTAAGCAAAGAGGGTTGTCAAGGTCACTGCTCACCGGGGTTGCGGTTGTTTAAAATAGATACCGCGGCCTAGGAATATAAAGGGCAAAAGAAGGAACATAGATGGGTTTTAGTCAATTTTATCAAGGAAATGCATGTCAATAAATGTTATGCAAATTAATTCCTTTTTAATTACAGCTATTGAGTATTAGTTAGCGTGCGTGGGATTCTAATAGTTATTGCTTTTCTTGCATGTGCATATTTTACGGTCGGAAGGTGGTGCTCGCATCCTGCATCCTAGTCAGAATCGTTTTTCGCGGAATTACATTAAAAACTATCAGAATACTCTTGTTCTTGGATTTCGGTGGTCTCTCCAGTTTTGTGACCATAGCTCTTTAAAAAAAAAAACTGTTTAAAAGTTGTTCCTCAAAAATGATCTACAAAAATGGTCTGATATTATTTTTTCGTAAATTGATAAAAAAAAAGTTATTTCAAAAAATATTTTTTTTTCTCGAATTTGTGAATATTTTCGCTTAAATATAACTTTTTTATTTATAGTTCTACGACAAAAAGTTACTGGACCAAACTTGTAGAGAATTTAATTTGCAACAAAAAATGTTAACAATTTTTTTTTTATCAAATAAATAGTTTAAGAGATATATCGTAAAAACCATTTCAACCCCTATTTTCAAGATGGCGGTCGTGAGACAAGGGTGACGACCCCACAAACTTGGTTTTAGCTTTACACTGACCAGGGGGGGGGGGGGGGGGGTCAGTGTCAAAAAAATAAAATTGCGTCCTCTAAAACATGCAATCCCAAATGTAACTTTTCAATGGACTCGGAACGCTTATACCGATCTGCTCCAACTTCAAATGTCATTAACACAGTGATAGATGCCAGCTAAAACACTAGGAAGTGGCGAAGAGCGAGGCGTTTTTGTGGGACTGTCTCTTGTAATGTGACGTTCACTAAGAGCTGATGATGATTATGAGACTAATAAATGACTTTTGATTTCATTTAGGCTGATATGATGTTGACGGATGGAGTGTGAGAGGATTGTATAAAGAACTAGCATTTGCCCGCGGCTTCGCTCGCATTAAATTCGATAGCGCCTTATTGATTTGTTATAGCAACGCTAAGTTATCCCGTTTCTTCCCTCTTTCTCCCTCATATCTCAGCAACTCACTACAGAAGTGCACAAGACGGCAGCCTTCAGAGGCAGTTTCAGGTACGCCGCGTCCAAATGTTGGAACAACATTCCCCCGCCGATAAGGAATTTAAAAACACTCGGTACCTTTAGAAATAGACTACGGCAGTATCTGATCGACGCTCAGAAGAAACTGGGCCTGACCGTCACCAACACTTCCATAATATAGAGGGTTTTCTGGTCCTAACGGCTCACTTTGTCCTATAACAACAGACTCTAACTTTGAAAAATGAAACGTATACACGAAACACATTACACATTACAATACATGTTACACAATACACGAAACACATTACAACTATACTCACCGTACATTATGATAAAAACTGCAACATAATGATACCTACATGAACAAGTAACCTCGTACAAACACAAGTCTAGACACACTCCATACAACTTACTAAATATCAGTAATTCATTACACATATTACCTATGCTGTGATAATCAAGTTTATTATTTTTAGTACATATTTCAACTCAATGACTTTCTTACCGACAACCCACCTGTATAATATTCGACGCACATTATCTCGACATCCGTGTGTCACTAGCAGGATTCAGCAGAATACCAGCGTCAGGTTATCCACCTGGCATTATGCTGAGCTGGACTCCTTTTTGGTGCAATTTTGAGACACACACCGCCCATTAGTGGGCGACCTCAGTAAATTTATGTGATGTGTCTAAATGCCTATGGGTCGATTTAACTCAGTCTACCTTACTTTTTTTTTTTAACGTGTTCCATTTTTTTTTCTGTGATTTTTTTTTATTTTAATTCTTGTATTGTGTCTTTTATTGCATCAAATAAATGATTTATCTATCTATCTATCTATCTATCTATCATATCCGTCTCTAGTTTTTTAAAAAAAGTTAGCCTATTTTCGTCTCCTGATTCCCCCCTATCTCTGAACCAAAATTCATCAAAATCGGTTAAGCCATTAAAGCGTGAAGAGGTAACAAACAAACTCACTTTCGCTTTTATAATAATTAGTAAGGATAGTCAGCAAGCTGAAGATAGGGCGCTTTGGCGCTCATTAGGGGAGGGCTATGTCCAGCAGTGGACTAATATAGCCTGATGATGAGTAAGGATAGTAAGGATGATATGAAGGAGAAAGGACTAAATGATGCCGTAACGTCTGGCAGGATAAAATGGAAGAAGAAAACGTGTTGCACCGACCCCAAATAGAATATAACAAGGGCAGGAAAATGATGATGACATTCAAAACTGCCAATAGAATTTCGTTATTTACAGTTCTCTTGTTCTCTATCGTCTTTCTCTTCTCGTCTGGGTTTTTGTGGTTCCATAAGCTGATCTCAATTCTTAGTGTAAAATATAATCAGTTTTCATTTTTCACGGCTAATCTTAGAAAAGCAAAATAAAGACTTTCTTATCGTGCGGTATAAACCGTAAAATTGACTTAGCACGAATACCTTTGTGGTCACGTTTCTATTGAATGTACTTACGCAAATCTTGAAAATTCGAGAACATTCTCATTTCGTTGATAAATCAAATGTAATTTTTTCGTTTATTCCGGAAAATCAGCGCTTTTTCTACGTTTAAATTACTACTATAGGGAACTACTAAGTTTCCCTTTTCTTCCCTCTTTCTCTCTCATTTCTCACTTTAGCCTATGTCCGTCTCAAGGGTCCCAATTATCTCTGTACCAAAATCTGTTTGGCCATTTATGCTTGAAGACGTAACAAACAAACAAACACACTTTCGCTTTTATAATATTAGTAAGGATTCCTAGGAATTGCACACATTTTCTAGGACATTTTAAATGTATTAAATAGTTTTTGATACAATATTTTATAAGTACATTTCCTAAATAGCTTCGGAATAAATTGTATAAATTTCTTAGTGTTTGTATGCAATTCCTAAATTCATACATGTTCGGTTACATAAACACATATAAATGGTTTGTTATAAAACAGCTTAACAACTCAAAATGAAGATAAGATTATTGTTATATATATTTACCTACACAATTTCACAATTACACCAAAGTAGTCCGTCTATTTACATTGATTGACAATCAACATAATTTTACAATTAGGGCTAACAATTTATTCATGTGGCACCACCAAGGCAACATAAATTATTAGAAGACAATGTCTGGCTGTCACTTTGACAAGTGACATTGACAGGAGAACGGCTAAGGGTGAATATAGACAGACGTCTCAAACTTCAACGATATTGTCTTTGCGATTTTTTGATGTCATTAAAGCCTGTTGTTTGTCTATTGTTTCTGAAAATTACCTTTGTTATTTAAAATTCCAAGTAGCTAATAATCTGAAAAAAAAAACATGTTAAAATATATTACATAAAGCTGCTTTTTATTGTTCAGAGGCCTTTTTTTCGTATGGGAAATTATCAAAAACCTTCTCCAAAGTATCAGAATTTTACTGACTAAAACCTATTCATGTTCCTTCTGTCCCATGATCTCTTCGAGCAACCCGTAACCCCGGAATCACAGGCCCTAACATAAGCACATTTTTAAATTTAAATTACGCGTTCCAAATAGAACACATTCAAAATGTTTTGTTTTTTTTCATAACCTAATAATACTTAGGTTCAGAATCTACGCCCCACTATACTTATAGGTCAAGGTATTACACTTTTATTTCAAAAAGTTTTATTATCATTTCGACATCAAGAAGAATGACTTTACGACCTACTCATTTCCTTGTCCAATAAAACATAAGTGTTGTCAGTTAATAGTTAAAAGCGAAACGTATACAACGGAATAAAATCTACGTCAGATTTTAATGTCTTCTTCTAGTACACAGAGAATTAAAAAAAGAACGTTTATTTTCTTTTCTGGGTTTATTTCGAATCATCGATTCGTTGGAAAATTTAGTGTTTTATTTAGTGTTTATGGTGTGTCTTAAGTTTTTTTATTGGCTTTGATTACGTAGTTCTTACGTATTCGCTGGAATTCAAAATAAGAACAGCTTTATCGCGGTCCACAGGTATCGGCCCGGGATTTATAAGTTTTAGGAGTAGAATTTAAGCAATGCGCTGATTGCTGTTGGCCAACGATGAAGAGGTCGTGAATTTGAGAGGCGGGAACCATGCTGTCTGCAATAAAATATACTTCATTACTATGCCTCTCATTAAAAAAAAGAGAGGTATCAAGGGATACCCGGATGGAACAAAGTTATTATTTATTATGTACAAAAGCCTGTATACACAACAAAAATAATCGTCGCGGCACCACACTGTTCTGTGTCGAAAGACGAAACGAAAATAACTGACTTGCTTTCTATGAGAGAGAGACAGACAGAGAAACACGCGCACGCCGCTGGTCTCTAGCCAAAAGTGTCGTTACAACTTTTGGTCTTAATTTTTCCGTCTAGCCCCCTTTTTCGCAACGCGCGCTAAGGAAAAATCTTGGGAGAAATGTCTCAGGAGTCCAGATTTTGACCTCTTGATGGCAATTGACTTTCCCTCTTATTAAATTGAACTGAAACCGAAAAAAAATGCAACTTTGACCTCCAATATTTCCGTAATAACAAAATAATCGCAAGGGCGGAGGAAACTAGTATCTATTGGGTTCTATAAGGGTACCTTTACCTCCATTACATGGCTAAAAACCCATCAGTAAGAGCATTGTTGGTAAACTTGGTTAGTGGCCCTAACTGCTGAGCTGGAGGTCGTGGGTTCGATTCCCACCTAGGACAAACTTTGTGTGATGAGCATGATTGTTTGTTCTGTGTCTGGGTGTGATTTATCTATAATATGTATGTATTTATAAATATTATAAGTATGTATATCAGTTGTCTGGTTACCATAACACAAGCTCTGCTTAGCTTGGGATCAGATAGCCGTGTGTGAGTTGTCCCAAGATATTTATTTATTTACATTATCACAGTTGAACTTCAATCAGCATCCTCGTTCGTTTACTCCCCTCTATCGTTATCAGTTGCAAGCCACATCTGTGTACGTCAGTAGATATCTATCGAGTTAAGTTTACCGGCTCACTTGTTGATAACACGGCCTTGTTTAATGTGTAGTCAACTAAGAGCCCGGTATGCAGGCTAGAAATAAATATGGTTAAAGTGAGTATTGTCATTCTGCAGTCTTGCGAATGGCGCATTTTTTATCTACTGCAGATACAACTGAGACATTTCTGATGAAAAAGACTCAATAATACTTTTACCGACTTGGGAATCGAACCCCTAGACTTCATCAGCAGCCGTGCTTGCACCCATTAAACCGACAAGGCAGTCAGTCCCTCACTAGCAACATTTTTTTTGGAGGTGTTGCCCTATTTTTAAAATTTCTTCTGTATTATGGGTGCGTTTACAATCATTTAAACTCACATAGGTACACAAACAGCCCGACCCGGAACAACTACCTCATCATCATCATCAGGCTATATTAGTCCACTGCTGGACATAGCCCTCCCCTAATGAGCGCCATAGCGCCCTGTCTTCAGCTTGCCGCATCCAGCATCTGCCTGCAGTCTTTCTTAGATCGTCATCCCACCTGGTCGGAGGGCGTCCTACACTACGCTTGCCGAGTCGCGGTCTCCACTCAAGAACACGTTTACCCCAACGGTTGTCGGTTCTTCGTGAGATATGGCCAGCCCACTGCCACTTCAGCTTGCTGATTCTTTGAGCTATGTCGATAACTTTGGTTCTCTGTCAGATGTATTCGTTGCGGATTCTATCCTTCAGAGGAACTCCGAGCATAGCTCTCTCCATAGCTCGCTGAGCGACTTTGAACTGATGGACCAACCCTGCCGTGAGTGTCCATGTCTCGGCTCCGTAGGTCATGAACAACAACCTAACATCCTTACTAATATTATAAAAGCGAAAGTGAGTTTGTTTGTTACCTCTTCACGCTTTAATTGCTAAACCGATTATGATGAATTTTGGTACATAGATAGTTGGAAACCAGGAGACGGACATAGGCTAATTTTTATTTAAAAAAAGTGGGATGTGAGGGAGAAAGAGGGAAGAAAAGGGAAAACTTAGCGTTGCTATTACAAATCAATAAGGCGCAAGGAGACTGTGTTACCCCAAATTTAACGCGGGCGAAGCCGCGGGCGAAAGCTAGTACAAATATAAGTGCCGTGCGAGAATCGGACCCGTGACACGTAACGCAGTTGTCAATAGCCCAGTGCGCCAACGGTGCCGTCAAAATATATTGCTACCTTATTAAATGACTAGCTTCCGCCCGCGACTTCGTCCGCGTGGCATAGTTACTTTGGGCTAACGCTTACATTAACTCGCGTGATGACTTTTTCTAACCTTTTCTTCCCTCTGTCTCCCCCTATTCTCATTTTAAAAATAAAACAAAATAGCCAATGTCCGTCTCCAGGGTCCCGTACTCAATATTATAGAGTGAAATCAAATATTTCATTATTCGACGCACGGAT
Source organism: Ochropleura leucogaster (assembly GCA_958449745.1). Taxonomy (NCBI): domain Eukaryota; kingdom Metazoa; phylum Arthropoda; class Insecta; order Lepidoptera; family Noctuidae; genus Ochropleura; species Ochropleura leucogaster. Next base: position 3,287,465 of record OY288227.1, read on the forward strand.
AACATTAGTCAAATATGACAGGTTCTATTCCTTGCATACTAAATACGTATGTGATCTCATTTATGGTATGTGACACATTTAAATGATAAATGATGTTTATTTTGCAAGTAGGTTTTCACAAACACTTTTACACGTTATTTTTTTTAAAACTAGATGAGGCCGGTGTTTCGTACCCGACTACTCTGAGAAGAAACAGCCGAAACAAACTCAGAGGTCATAGTCTCTTATAAAGTCCAGACAAAATAATCTTGGTCAACTTACATGGGGACTATGCAGATAGTGTCTGAAATGGTCTTTTTAAGAAAGCACCACACAGATTGAGTGGACCTGTCCAGTCAGTGCAAGCATTTGTCAGTTATCGTGTAGCTCAACTCATAACCCAAGGAGCTCAACGACACGACGAACAATACCAAAAAAAGGACATTTTTGTAGGTTGCTTATAGTACTCAAACTGACAAAAACAACTGGCAAAGTTTTTGCACAGAGTCAATGACAATCAACTTTTAATCATTTAACGCGCATAGTGTATGTCAGCAAGAAGGCACGGTTTTCGCAGTGGCTGAGCGATCGACTGCTGCGCTGTCTGTCGCGGGTTAGATTCCTGCACGGAACAAATATTTGGGTTTGGCTGTCTGTCTGTGAGTTTAAATGTTTGTAAACGCACCCACGATAGGTACCTACAGGAGAAATTCCTAGCATGCGGCAAAGTTTTTTTACTCTGCTGAAATGGAATTGGGCCTTTTGCCGTATGCACAATGTGTACTTATAGATGGACGGCACCTTAGTAATACCCTTCGGGTAACTGGCCCAAAAATAATGCAGCCTGATTTTTTGGCGCGTGGCCCAATAAACCTGAAAACACCGGGTTTTACCGGTGCCGAAAACAGGTTTCGATGCCATAGGCCCAACGCCATTTCAGTTTTGGAACGAAATTGACCAAATTACTGGAATCAAACGTTGACAAACATACTCCGAATTTCTGACGAGTCCTCGCGGGAGTGTATAGAAATACTTTGTACGACGGCAAAGATAATATCGCAGCGATTCTCTCGCTTGTGCTAACTGGCCTCTTAGAGATAACGCTAACACGTCAAAGGTAACCTCAAGCATTTAAATAATAGATAACACAGAGATACTGAATACTGAATTCATAATCGACGGAATCTCGTCCTAAGAATACTTAATTAATGAAGATAGTTCACCGTAATGAAGGGGTCTCCATTATTGATAGTGGTTAACCTTTTACATGTTAATGTTAGATGCGGTTTATTGTCGTTAGGGTAGTTTGTGAGGGTAATAGGGGTTGTTTATGTCATAAGTAAAGTCCTACTAATATTATAAATGCGAATGTTTGTGAGGTTGGATGGATTTTTGTTACTCTTTCACGTCAAAACGGCTGAACGGATCTTGATGAAAATGGTCACCCATCCACAAACCAACCTAGGCAAGCGCAGCTTAACCTAAAGATCGACCCGAACGGCTGCTATTATATAGCTACGAGCTCCTCTAGTTGCGACTTAGTATGGAATGTAAAGATACAGCAAAGCCGCAGTCAAAAGCTAGTCTTTAATAAAATCCGGCGTTTCATTCACCCATCTTAAAATCTCATAATGATCACGAGCGCCACAAAAATAAAATCAATCAAAAATGTAACATAAATAAATAGTGCAAAATTGATTTATTACATTTTGAAGCGCTACCGTGAGTAATCAACGATATTTATAAATGAAAACCTTTTGTAGTGGTCCAAAACATTGGCAGAGCGACAAGCATAAGCGATTTTAATTTATCTACTCTGTTTTGGAGCCAAATCGATTTGGAATACAAAAATAATTGATAGGTTTTTTTAGCTGATGGGAAATTATCAAATAACTTAACCCCGCCCTGGGTGGAACGGGGGGTAGTGTCAGAATTGTACTGACTAAAACCCACCCATGTTCCTTCTATTGCCCTTTACGTTCCGGGGCCGCGGTATCTCTTTCGAACAACCCGCAACCCCACCAGGCGGTGGCCCTGGCAGGCCCCTCTGAATAATTGCTAGGGTATGCGTTATTATTCCTGATGGGGTTGCGGGTTATTCGAAAGAGATGCATTCTTCCCCATAGACATCAACGCTTTGGAATGGGTACTTTCACAAGTTATTATGCCTCGTGACTGTGACTGTAGCTTCATCTTTATTGTTTTTGACATTGAAAAGTGCCTGTAACGGTCTAATTGAAATAAATGATTTGAGTTTGAGTTTTTACCTTGACCCCGGTACACAAAAGGCAACAGAAAGAACATAGATGGGTTTTAGTCAGTAAAAATCTAACACTACCTGCCGCTCCGCTCATAGCGAAAGAAGTTTTTTGATGATTTACTATCCGTAGGGCATAGCGGAGTGTCCGACTTTTACTGAAGCTCAAATGCTCTTTCTTTTTTGCCAAAATAAAAAAACTTTTTATAAAAAATATTTTTTTTAAATAATAAATTTTACGCTTCGTTCCCGTTGTCGCTCGTCACTTGTGCCTCAAACATTAATTTAAAAAACGATCACGTTAGACAGCGAGTTGATTTCAAGTGTGCCAGTCATGTATTTAAAATATTTATTTGTTCTAGTACTTTATTTATGTACCTACTTATATATGGCGTGATTTACATACGGTATGAGTTATTCTAGTATATACAATGTGTCCGGTTTTTATATAACAAACATTCTAGTACTCGAATCAATTGATTTTCAAAAATAACACCAAATTTTTCACCAAAAACAAAATTTTTTTTTTGGGACTTTCATTTAGTTTTTTAAAGTTACGAAAATGTAAGCTCATCATTTCTTAATTAAAACGATAGAAAATATTGTTGCCCTCTGAATAAACTTATTTTCGTCTCAGTAAAACCAAAACTTTGAGAGATATAATTATTTTTTGTACACACGCAGAGAATATTTCAAAATGGCTGCCAAAAAGCGGGAAAGTGAATTAGACCCAAGTGTGTATCGTATAATAGTATATTAAAACACTCGTTACATAAGTATCTAGAATATTGCTAGTCCATGACCCGACAGTTCGTGCTCTAGACTAAAATATAGCAGCCACTAGGGTCCACTTTTAGGTTAAGCTGCGCTTGCCTAAGTTGGTCTGTAGATGGGTGCTTGCCTCAGAATACAACCGTGTTGTCATACACTCACAAACTTTCGCATCCTTACTAATATTATAAAAGCGAAAGTGAGTTTGTTTGTTTGTTTGTTACCTCTTCACGCTTTAATGGCTAAACCGATTTTGATGAATTTTGGTACAGAGATAGTTGGGAACCAGGAGACGGACATAGGCTAATTTTATTTATTTAAAAAAAATGGGATGTGCGGGAGAAAGAGGGAAGAAAAGGGAAAACTTAGCGTTGCTATTACAAATCAATAAGGCGTAAGGGGAACTGTATTACCCCAAATTTAACGCGGGCGAAGCCGCGGGCGAAAGCTAGATTATTATAAGTAAGAAAAGAAAATCTTTAAGCTGATAAATAAATAAGGAAAATATTACCTTGTCCTGAAACTTTGAAAAAAACGCCACAAAACTCGCTGAAGTTTAATGTAATTTAATTTGACAGATCTAATCTTATCATTTTCTTTTCTTGCTTGTTGGAAAATAACAGTATTTTTGTAATTATTTTTAGTAGCAACCAGCTTACATCAAGTGCAATGTGGACATTAATAATTTGTATATTAGCTAGTTATCTTTAACAGACTTCAAAAAAGTGGAAAATAACTATAGATACTATAATTAATACTTGAAAGGGGATATTTACCATTTTTATTATTTATTATATAAAAAACGAATAAGAAAGAGGGTAGATCGTTTTGTCTGCTCGTAAACATCCACCCGTAATAACTTCAGTTCATCCGTGATCATGGCGTTTGCAACATCGCCGAAATATCGGAAACCCGATATAAATAACAAACATGGTAAATATTCCGTTTCAAATGTTAATTATAATATTAGTAACCATGTCAGTTTAAAGACTTATAAATTGTAGATACTTCCGGAAGTCGGTGTCAAGAAAGTCCACGAAACCAACAAAAGTCACCGGCCTCCAGAAGTAAAGTAAAGTACGTCTTTACGCCTAAATGGCTTAACCGATTTTGATGAATTTTGGTACAGAAATAGTTGAGACCCTGGAAATAGAGAAAAAGTAAAAATGAGGGAAAAAGAGGGTAGCAAAGGGAATTAAGCTTTCCTATTACAATAAATAAGGCGCCAGGGCAAAAACTCCTGCCGGGGTTGCGGGTTGTTCGAAAGAGATACTGCGGCCCCGGAACGTAAAGGGCAACAGAAGGAACATGGGTGGGTTGTTTTAGTCAGTAAAAGCCTGACACTCTCCCCCTCGCTCCGTCCAGAGCGGGGGAAGTTATTTAATGCCATCTTTTTTTTTGGGTTGGGAACCCCAAAAACATGGCAAAAACTACAGGTAGCGGGTACCTGCAAATCAGGAAAGGGGTACTAACTGTGTTACCCCTAATGTAACGCGAGCGAGGCGGCAACCATTTGTGCGTCGCTTGCAGATGATGATAGATCAATGGTGGACCCCCAAGCATCTATAGTACGGCCAACGAGAAGCGATACGAAAGGTCATTAACCTAAAGAACAACTGTGGCGTTGACAATCTAATATTTAGCTCTTTCCATTTTGTGCCTTTGTCGTAATGTCTCGTTCTCCCGGCAAAAACATGACAACGTTAAGACGGGTTCGCCAACATTCGGGCGGCCATTTTAGATGGGGTTTTAGCATGGGTTTTGTTTACATTTGGTATCGCTTCTCGTTGGCCGTACTATACTTACCTCATTACACTAACCCGACCATCGAATTCAAATCGTAAATCATCCTCAAAGGCCCCTGGAACTTGTCAAATTTAATTAAACAATGCTTCCTAATTGTTTCTGACCGCTGTATATTAATTGTGGGCTACAACAAAGACAAATGGCGGACGCTTGTTAATAACTCGTTTTAGACGAAGTGGGGAAGGAATGGAATCCATTGTCCTTCCTTCTTGTCAGTAAGGAACAAGGAGACTTCAGAAGTTGGATGATTAAAAGTTAAATGTCATTTAGAATAGTATGCGGGGGTATTTTTGAGTGATGTTACAGATATTTAGTGTCCCGAAAGTCTGACAACTAGTCTTACCAAAGGGTATTACGTAGTACCAAATGGGTAGGGTATAGATAGGTACATAGAATATTCTTTACTAGCATGTGCCCGCAGCTTTGCTCGAGGTAAATTTGGGGTAACACAGTTAGCATAATCATATACATGCTTTAGAAGAAAAAATATCTATTAAAGAAAACAACTCATAAACTACCAAAGCAATATAGATAAAATTGGTTTAGAGGGTCCCATTTTCGGATTATAAAAATAATTTTAAAATCGGCCGTACATTAAACGGAGAAAACTTCTAACAAATATACAAAAAAAAATACAGCTACTGAGAATTTCCTCTTTTTTTTAAATCAGTAAAAAAAGAATGGAAAATATCGAACAACACTGGCCAACCATACATGCAATCACAAGACCATCACCACACCAAAGACAATAAATGCAGAGGATTTTTAAGAATGCATTTTGTCCCGCCAAAATGTACGATGTGCTTTGATGTCGTGCAGTTTGGCTCACACAGGCGGGACTGACCCGCCATCTTGAATACGTGACATATGTCTCTTTGATGTTTCATTTGTAACTATGTTGTGGGGAATCCACATTAGTAGTGATGGTATCTAGGTAGGGGTGCGGTGTGGGGGAGAGGGGGCACGAACGTGTTGATACTCGAATGGCAGTACAAATCTTAATATATTAACTGTCTTTTGTTTTTGGGTTTCTGTAATTAACCACTCTGCACGACAGGATTTTGACACATGACACATCAGCTGAATCGGTGGGGTGATGCGAATTGTCATGAAATTCAAGAATTTTCATCAATTTACAGCATTCAATTTTGTTATTAAAAATAAGTCACCGAGGCTGTTTCATATGATAAGTTTGAGGTTTATATTTCCAAAAACCTCATAAGGTCGATAAAACGGCGTCAATCTATTGTAAAATGTGTGTAAAATACATATTATTACACCCTTCCAAAAATTAGGTACTTTAAAAACGCTGGAAATGATGCACATACACAAGACAACCCTTTGTTAATAAAATCGGAAATCCAAAATAAAAACAGTGACATTCCTTCTGCATTCTTATTTTTGCCATTTTACATATAAATTCAAAATAAAACACGATACAAATCTCGAAAAAAAATACTAAAAACTGTGTTGCAACATGACATTTCTTAGTGCTGACCGTAAATCTAAGTTTCATCATTACGATTAAAAAGTTGCATTCAACCTAATCGATAATCGTAATGGAGTAAACTTAAAAAAAAAAAAAGTTTTGGGACCATTGAGGAATTTACCTATGGAGATTGCATATTATTCTACTATTGATATTATAGTTGTTCAAATATCTATGATATCGATAAGAAAAGAAAGACAACAACATTTTGTAACGTGCTTTTTTGTTATGCTATAATTTTTTTTTTATTTTCTTATGCGCCAAGATTTGGGGTACAATTTGCTGTCAAACGGTTTCGCGGTAAAAGATTTTGGCTGTTTTCTTGAATGACGATGAATGAAAATGGCGGCCATTTTTGTAGGAGGTCATGCTAATTCTGTAGGCAACTAGTCAGACACCCCAGCCGGCACAACCATACCGTACCGCACCTAGAAAGCCATGCCTCCGCAGTAGAGCCTTGTTTTAGACGGACAGGGACTCCGCACACATCGGGGCCCTAAAATATTGATATAGACAACCGACGCCCGATGCCTGTAGCGTCTCCCGCGCTGGCTTCGTTTGAGGAGCGCCTCACTTCCCCCGCTCTAGACGAAGCGGGGGGGAGTGTCTGGGTTATGCAGTAGAAAGAGCATGGGTGGGTTTTAGTCAGCACTAGTCTGACACTTCCCCCGTTCTGCCCAGTGCGGGGAAAGTTATTTGACGATTTCCCACCCAAAAAACAAACCCCGGTACACGACATCAAGAAAAATCCAGGTTCAAAATTGACTCATTTTGAACCAGGAGTTTTCTTGGTGTTGTGTTTCCATCTCAATTGTGTTCTTCCTCTATAGGCCATTTTTACCCCAAGGCTTCCACTCCAAGAACACTTTGGCCTACGAGACATGTTTTAGGAAAGAATGAATACGCTTTTCAAATAACCAATCCAACCAAACAATTTTGTCGAACAAATGTAATTTATCTTAGCTGTTTTTTTTGTGTGCTTACCAAGATCATAATTGGCGCGTTCTATATTCAACCTTATTTATTTCTATTTGCAATTCACATTCAAATAGTAGGTACAAAACCAAATTATTAATAAAATAAACATTTTCATATTGAACAGCGAGCGCATTCCTTTTTTGAATTTTTATCTGAAAATAAAATTGGCGCGAATTTAGCCATAGATCAGTTTGTACTGTTTGTTGTTGAATCGGTTTTAGTGGCGTAAAAAATATTACAATAAATATTTATAGTATTTTACACGTATTACAAAATTAATTTTTATTTTCATCTATCAATTTCTGATATTCCTTAATTTAATTTATTCGAGTTGATTGATTTACAAGAAAATAATCGATTGAAATAATCGCATTTACACATCACAAAATTAAAAAAAAAAGAAATGGACGTCAATTTCGAAAGTGAATTTAGTAGTGGTTATGAATATTCCGTGTTATTGGTCCTATTATTGCAAATTACGATAAGATCTGGGCATTGTCATGTTATTTATAATATTAGAAATGATATTTGTGTCAGTTGTTATAGAATCTATTCGTGAATATATGATATAATGTGGAATTAAAAATGTAAACAAGCACGATTGGCGCGAAACTTCGACTTTAGATTTCAAAATGTATCATTACCACTACTAATATAAGTTCAATTACGAATGATTTCTTCACGTAATAAAAGGACACGTTAATCATGCCCAATAATGTGGAGTTTAAATGTCCGAAAACCTATTTTTTATGATTTTTAGCGTCGACCTACACTGCAATCAAAATGGCGATGATCGTAATTTACGCATTTGCATTTTATAAGACTTAATTAAGAAACTTCCTCAATAATTAAAGAACTTCTAATGACGTTTACATATGAGTTTTTTATTCTACTATCTTAATGAATGCACACCCATATTATTTATTAACCAGAAAATAAAATATTTACAAAAATAATGAGGAGGTCATATGACTTAAATGTCCGACCCCTTTCGGGGCCAGTACCGAGCCAGCGGAGGTTTGAATGTCGAGCCCCCGAAGGGGTCCGTACTGAACTATACGGTTAAAAAGGAAAACACGGATCCCTTTTTGTCCGACTGTTAAGACTCCTTTTTTCGGAAACGCGTAAATGTATCGAGTAAATATTTAAACCGTATTCTGGATTCTGTAGTCCCTTAGAGCTGTAAAAAAAATCAAGTCTCTAAGTCTACGAAATCAAAAGATATGGCTGTTTATGTCGTAAGTTTGTACAGAACCCTCAGTTCCTGAGTCTGACTCGCTCTTTTCCGGTTTTTGCGTTGGGTTAGGCAAAGATTTAGGCTAATTAATAGTAAACCGCATTAAGTCGGCTATGTTTACGCCTACCTAGCTGTCGCCCGCGGCTTCGCCCGTGTGATATCGAAAAAAAAGTATCCTATGTTTTATTCCAGACCATAATCTACCTCTGTGCCAAATTTTATTAAGATCCGTTCAGCCGATTGACGTGAAAGAGTAACAAACATACATCCATTCATTCTCATAAACATTCGCATTTGTAATATTAGTAGAATGTACGAAAGGGCAAGCCAAGTCGAAAAGACGACACGGTTAGCGCAGTGGCTGAGCGATCGACTGCTGTGCTGCGTGTCGCGGGTTCGTTCCGCTCAGAACAAATATTTGTATGGCTTACAGCTACCCTACTACTATGATGTCTTAATGCAGAACTAATTCCGCTGAGGGAAAGAGACGAGCTATACAGGGTGTCTAGCGCCTGCAGATAGTTGTTTCGAGTCTGGCTGTTTGTGTATGTGAGTTTAAATGTTTGAAAACGCAACCCACGATACAAGAGAAGTTCCTAATGTGGGAAAACGTTTAAAAAAATGCCACCTACGCGAATCCAAGCTCCGTGCATGCTACTGATAGATTTTTCATCATAAACCTCAATTAGACTTATCGACTGGTTGGAATCCTATCAAGAACTTCACTTAAACTTACGATTGTTTAAATATAATTAAACTTAAATTAGTAAATGGAAATGGGACTGGTATCTTTAACATAGGTTAGCTAAGATGCCAGTTGCGATCCGTACTGTAACTATGAAACCACAATCATTGTCAAATTGTAATTGTGTAATTGTAGGGTTTTATATATAAAACGCCCTGCCCTTCGCCACTTCCTAGTGTTATAGCTGGGAAGAAGAAGTGGCAGAACAAACTCCCCAGCAACACATCTGTCTGTCAGGTTAGAAGAACCAGATTTTATACAATTAAATTATCACAAAAAAATTATAAAAAAATAAGAAATTATTCATTCATTGTCACTTGTCAGCTAGCAACACCAATCCTTACTAATATTATAAAAGCGAAAGTGAGTTTGTTTGTTTATTTGTTACCTCTTCACGCTTTAATGGCTAAACCGATTTTGATGAATTTTGGTACATTTTATTTTAAAAAAACCGGCCAAGAGCGTGTCGGGCCACGCTCAGTGTAGGGTTCCGTAGTTTCCCGTCCGTCACAATAAGTGTTCCCAGTTATGAGGCCAACCGAACAATTCGGTAATACCCGATCCAATGTAATAAGTATATACAGCGCCATCTCTCGGGGAATTGGTTTACTAATTAACACAAAGACGTGCAATTTCGGTGGTAATTTTGGATTGCGAGAACCGATTTCTATAACTCTTTTTTTGTTTGAAAAAAGATACGTTCAGGAAACAAAAGTTACAAAAAATGCTTGCATATACGATTATACTACAAACTTAGTCCAGAAATTATTTTGTACAACTTTTTGTCTTTTTTGTACAAAAACTGTTGTGTCAATCAAGTTCAAAATGATTTTCATAGAAAGTCCTTATAAAGTTCTACTTTTCAGATTTTTTTCATATTTTCTAAACTTATGGTTCAAAAGTTAGAGGGGGGGGGGGGACACATTGTTTTTTACTTTTGGAGCGATTATTTCCGAAATTAATGACATTATCAAAAAATGATCTTAGTAAACCCCTATTCATTTTTAAATACCTTTCCAACAATATATCACACGTTAGGGTTGAAATTAAAAAAAAAATCACTTCCCACTTTACATATAGGATGGCTACCCTAATAAAACATTTTTTTCAAATTTTTATTTTACCACTTTGTTGGCGTGATTGATATACATATTGGTACCAAATTTCAGCTTTCTAGTGCTAACGGTCACAGAGATTAAGCGAGGACGGACGGACGGACGGACGGACGGACGGACAGACAGACATGGCGAAACTATAGGGGTTCCTAGTTGACTACGGAATCCTAAAAAGTGGGATGTGAGGGAGAAAAGGCAAAACTTAGCGTTGCTGTTACAAATCAATAAGGCGCAAGGGGAACTGTGTTACCCCAAATTTAACGCGGGCGAAAGCTAGTTATATATAAAAACAAAAAAAAATAATAATACCCAAGTCTAAATAATAAATTAACCAGTCTAACGGGTGTGCCCGCTTACACGTGCAGTGAAGAAGTCACTGGTGACAATGACAGGGTTACAGTAACCCTGGAGACGGACATAGGCTACAAAAAAGTAAGAAAAAGGGTGAAAGAGGGAAGAAGCGGGGAGGTGACATGACAGATAATTTTTTGTCGATCATCACGCGGTTTAAAGTTAGCATTAGCCCAAAGTATATATGCCACGCGGACAAAGTCGCGGGCGGAAGCTAGTAAATAAACAAACAGTACATCTAAAAATCCAACCAAACTATTACTGCAGCCAAAAACAGTAGTTATGCGATGTTCTTTTGTTTGAACTACTCTACCGAAAAAAAAAAACTAAAAATGTGAACACCATCATTGTTTCTTCTTTCAACTGCCATTGTTAAAGTGGTTGCAAACGCCACCGCTAAGTATGTGGTTTTGGGTTCACTAAAAACATCTAATCTATACTTATCTATACTTTATAATATTATAAAGCTGAAGAGTTTGTTTGTTTGTTTGAACGCGCTAATCTCAGGGACTACTGGTTGGAATTGGTAAATTCTTTTAGTGTTGGATAGTCCATATCTTGAGGAAGGCTATAGGCTATATAACATCACGCTACGACCAACAGGTGCTGAGCAGCGCGGGTGAAACCATGGGGAACAGCTAGTATGTAAAATGTGTCGCGGTATTTGTAAGCAAATTCCTCCAAAATGGCTGGACCGATTTGTATTAAATTTTCTGTTCATATCGGAGAGTGATGGATCTTAATGTACGGAGAGCGAGAGGAAGGCCAAATAAAAGATGGATGGATTGTGTAAGGAATGATATGAAGAAGAAAGGAGTAAATAATGCCATGACGTTTGATAGGGGAGAATGGAAGAAGAGAACGTGTTGCGCCGACCCCAAATAGAATGGGATAAGGGCAGGAAAATGATAATGATAATGATCGGGCAGGTCTGAGAATCGGCCGACATTTATTTTTCATACCCCTAAGTTTAAGTTTAAAAGTTAGGTTAGGTTAGGTTAAGTTTAAAAGTTTCGTTTTACCTCAAAAAATCATGGAAACCAGATAACCGAATCTCGGGTTTAAAAACCACGATCGATGTCATATTGCATTCCATCGCGTTAAATTACAAATAAAATCATTAAGTTGTTCATTAAAAACTGTAATTAATACAAAATTTTACATTTATGATGAAACTGGAATCATTCATTAATTAGTTGATTGATTGAAGCATAAAATTCTGCTCAATTAACCATGAATGAGCATATTTTAACGAATATACAAATACTTAGTTGTATTTTCATCATCAATTTTGTTTTGTTATTTTGCGGATTGGAAATCAAAAAACTTACCCTGCTCTAGCCGGAGCAGGGGGAGTGTCAGACTTATACCGACTAAACCCACCCATTTTCCGTCTATTGCCCTTTATGTTTCGGGGCCGCGGTATCTCTTTCAAACAACCTGAAAAAACCCGGCAGGCGGTGGCCCTGGTAGGCCCTTCTGCTTTGCTGACATCTCTTTGAGGCGTGCGTGGAACACGAACGCGTCGACACGGCCTGTCGTCACTAAACGATCTGACGGTGAGCTACCCATTGCTCACCGTCTACAGACCAATTGTCTGCCTTGGTTCGAATCAAACTCAGGGACTCTTAAGCCTAAGCCTGCACAGAAATACTTTTGTAAGTACCTCAATCCTTACTATCCTTCCTTACTAATATTATAAAAGCGAAAGTAAGTTTGTTTGTTTGTTACGTCTTCACGGCTGAACCTATTTTGATGAATTTTGGTTTGAGGGAGAAAGAAGGAAGAAAAGGGAAAACTTAGCATTGCTTTTACAATAAATAAGGCGCAAGGGCAAAAACTACAGTTAGCAGGTCCTTGCAAATCAGGAAATCTTTTGCCGTGGGCAAAAGCTAGTTAACAAATAAAAGTACCTAAGTACTGTCCTATACTAACACGAAATTTCCCGCCTATTCTCTTAAAACTACAAATAGCAGGTCCAAATTAAATACAACATTGGTCCTGCGGTGTCGCCATTTTGTTTCCAATTACACGTAACCTATAGGGGCCAAGGCCACGTAAATACAAATGAATGTTGATCCCACTCGTGGGGCCAATCGTTCAATATTGATTTAGGCGCGAAACAATACGATGTATCGTATGTATGTAAGATATATCGTTATATTGGAGCGGATATTCATTTTTAATATTTTTTTTATTATGCGTGTCAAATTCACGGGTAATTTAGGGCCCGCGAGATCTTACTAGCTGCGCCTCGTGGTTTTGTGGCCCTATGTGCTAATCTAGGGAATAAGCTTTCAACATACTATATGTATATCCCAAATATAATCCAAATCTGTTCAGCAGTTTGGGCGTGAAAGAGTAACAAAATACAAATTTTCATCTTTCCGATATTTATTAGCGTGATTGTCATTTTGTTTGCCAATTAAGTATTAAATATAGATCGCATTTTTATATTTGAATACCTTTTCAGTGCGTTTAATATAAAGGACAATTTGATACGTTAAATAAAAGTATTTTTACATTACTTCTAATATATAAAATTCTCGTGTCACAGTTTTCGTTCCCATACTCCTCCGAAACGGCTAGACCGATTCAAACGAAACTTTGTGTTCATATCGGGTAGGTCTGAGAATCGGCCAACATCTATTTTTCATACCCCTAAGTGAGCAGCGGGTGAAACCGCTGGGCACAGATAGTGAAAATAAATAAAGGTCTACATATTATATCATTATATCTTCGCCATTTTTATTGAGATTTATCTGAAAAATAATTGGAAGAAGTGTTCCAAACCAAAGATGATGAATTTGGCACACCGATCATTCTGACTGAGATGCGAACATGTAGTATTCTGCCTAACACATTAGGGAACTAGTGTGACATATAACCTCGAAACGGTACCCAAATCTAAAGCCTGAAAATCATCAAAAACGTGGCACAACAACGTATTTCTGCGTCGTGGTTTGACAATATCTGACATGTTCTGCATGTGACGTGTCATTTAAAAACACGTCACGCCACGTTTGGTTATTCGTTTATGTATCAAATATGTTGAGTTCCGCGTCCCTTGTGTAGTAAAGCCGATATTTTGGAAGATCAACATGGTGGAGTGAACGACACGTTTTGGTACAGTTGTGAGCCGTGCGGCGTGCGCGTGTTTCTCTGTCTGTCTCTCTCTCTCTCTCTTAGAAAGCAAGCCAGTTATTTTCGTTTCGTCTTTCTATTTCGCATTGAACAGAGTGGTGTCGCGACGATTGTTTTTGTTGAGTGTATACAGGTTTTTTTAATGTTAAATTATAACTTCGTACCATTCGGGTGTCCCTTGACACATCTCAAGTTTTTTTTGATGACACGGTTGTCGCAGTCGCTGAGCGATTGACTGCTGCGCTGTGTTTCGCGGGTTCGATCCCCGTGCGGAAGTGCGTTTGTCCCGTCCGTGATTAGACCTGTTTTATTGTATGGGTCAGAATGCTGGTCTGTAAAAAAGGTGGATGAAAAACAATTGCATGCAGCGGAGATGAGAATATTGAGATGAATGTGTGGAGTCACAAGAATGGATAAAGTAAGAAATGAGTATTTTAGAGAAAGTTTGATAGTTGCGCCTGTTACAGAAAAAAAATAAAGGGAGTCGTTTGTCTTGGTATGGATATGTAATGAGGAGGGCTGAAGCACAAGTGACTAAAAGAGTGATGGATCTGAATGTTGATGTACGGAGAGCAAGAGGAAGGCCAAAGAAAAGATGAATAGATTGTGTAAGGAATGATATGAAGGAGAAAGGAGTGAATGATGCCGTAACGTCTGATAGGGGAAAATGGAAAAAGAAAACGTGTTGTGCTGACTCCAAATAGAATGGGACAAGGGCAGGAAAATGATGAAGAGTCCTGTTATATACCTGTGTCTATGGAAAAAGGGGAGATATTATATTTTATCTTCAAAATCTTTATTCTAACAAAGTAAAAAGTTTGGCCTTCTCTCGCCTCGAGCTAATCTGTATTCCGTGCGTTAATTTAATACAACATTATTATGTATAAGTAAGTTTGTGTATACAATATCCTTACTAATATTATAAAAGCGACAGTGAGTTTGTTTGTTTGTTTTTTACGTCTTCACGCCTAAATGGCCAAACCAATTTTGATGAATTTTTGTACAGAGATAGTGGAGACGGACATTGAATTTTTTTTTTAAAGGATTGAGTAATGAGGAAGAAATAGGTAAGAAAATCGAAAACTTGGCTTTGCTTTTATAATAAATAGCTGTTCCCCACGGTTTCACCCACACTGCTCAGCACCTGTTGGTCGTAGCGTGATGTTATATAGCCTATAGCCTTCCTCAAAAAATGGACTATCCAACACTAAAAGAAGTTTCCAATTCCAACCAGTAGTCCCTGAGATTAGCGCGTTCAAACAAACAAACAAACAAACTCTTCAGCTTTATAATATTATGTATAGGTAATATATATAATATATATATATATATATATATATATATATATATATATTACCTATACATAATATTATAAAGCTGAAGAGTTTCGTTTGAATCGGTCCAGCCTATAATATATATATATATATATATATATATATATATATATATATATATATTATATATATTACCTATACATAATATTATAAAGCTGAAGAGTTTCGTTTGAATCGGTCCAGCCTATAATATATATATATATATATATATATATATTATAGTATAGATATATAAAATTCTCGTGTCACAGTTTTCGTTCCCATACTCCTCCGAAACGGCTGGACCGATTCAAACGAAACTTTGTGTACATATCGGGTAGGTCTGAGAATCGGCCAACATCTATTTTTCATACCCCTAAGTGGGCAGCGGGTGAAACCGTTGGGCACAGCTATTAATAAATAAGGCGCTAAAGCAAAAACTACAGGTAGCAGGTACCTGTAAATTGTTACCGCTTGAACTGTGTTACCCCGAATTTAACGCGAGCGCAGGCACGGGCAAAAGCTAGTATAATATACTATTATACTCATGTATTTGTGTTATGTTATCAGTTGTTGTTATTGCAAAGATTACGTAAATACTGATGCGTTAATAGGTCAATGTTTACTGTTTATGTTGGATAGGTCAGCTTAATATATACCCATGTTATTACATAGTATATTAATCCCAAAGTTCCAAAGATAATATTGTGTTTCAAAGCTGGTATTAGAAAACGATACGATCGAATAGATTGTTTTAAAACAATAGGGTATTTTACTATATATGAAAGAAATTCTAAAAATATACAATTCAGATAGCTTAGGCAACAAGCAGTCGGAAAATGTTAAATTTAGTTTTATCACGTCATATGGTCATGCAAACAAAAAATGACAACTGTCAACTGAGCAACTATTACTATTTTTGTATTATAAAACTTAACATTTTAATTTTTATTGAAATAATAGTAATACTACCATGGAAGAAATAAATACTACCATATAATAATACTTTAAACTATAGCGAAAAATACAACTAAACAGAAAGACTAATAATAGCACATTTGTTAACATGACCAACCGACGTCATGACCACAGAGTAACATGGCGTCAAGCGTTTTTGTGATTTTACGCGCGAAAATAGAAATTGTAAAATTGAAATGCAGTTTTATGGCACTTATCGATTGAATATTTTTTTTTGTTTTTTTTTTGGTGGTTTACTAGGACTCTTGGAACAAAATGAGATACTTTTTAAAAATGGGTGTAATACCGTATTGTGCGCAAATGTATTGCTTCTCTGATGCATCGAGTGCGCTTCAGGTCCAGAAGTTTCTTAAACACCATTATTAGCATTAGCACCAGAGTTTAGTACCAAAGGGCAATCAAGCCTTTCTGGATTATTAGCCCTCTGGTGCGGTACTGGAACAGTGTGCACACGGATACCAGAACAATAATTTTTAATGTCAGATACGTTTTTTACTAACATATTATTTTACTAGCTTTCGCCCGCGGCTTCGCTCGCGTTAAATTCGGTATAACACACCAAGCAGACCTGCAGTTTTTGCTCTTGCGCCTGATTGATTTGTAATAGCAACGCTAAGTTTTCCCTTTTCTTCCCTCGTTCCATATCCCACTTTCTTAAAATAAAAATTAGCCTATGTCCGTCTCCTGGTTCCCAACTATCTCTGTACCAAAATTCATCAAAATCGGTTTGGTAAGTCATTTAGGTGTGAAGAGTTAACAAACAAACAAACTCAGTTTCGCTTTTATAATATAAGTAAGGACATCGTACGATATTCCACGGTTCCCTTAAACGCACACGACATAATCTTACAACCATGTATCTCAGGATATAAAAGTTTCTTCCAAGCAGTAACATAACGTTTTTATTACAGTACAGTATGTATTTATCATAATATTATTACATGTGAGCGTTTTGATGGTCCATTGGGCGCAGGTGACTCTTATATTGAGGGTATTAAAGCTGAATTAAGTGTGTCGCTTGTTGTGTGGCTTTTGGCTGTCCCCAACAGCCAAAAGCCACACAACAAGCGACACACTTAATTCAGCTTTAATACCCTCAATAATACGCTATTTTTGTTGTATTTTTATATTCGTAAAGTCCATCCAAAGGTTGTCTGGATGATATCGCTATTAGCGATAAGACCGCCATTGTAACCATAGATTTAGCACTTTATTATAAAACAGTTTGTTCTTTTTTAAAATTTTTGGTATGCAATAAAGTATTCTATTCTATTCTATTTTTGAATGTATTAATAGAAACTGTGAGTCAGATTCGCGTACTGACACCGATATCTTTTGACTGGGTGGATTTAAAACGCTGATTTTTTTCATAGCTTCAAGAGAGAGACATAGATAGAATATTCTTTATTATGTACACCATACAAGTAACAAGAATAACACTAGACAAACTTATAAATACGGTGACACAATGGGCGGTCTTATCACTAAAAGCGATTTTTCAAAACAACCTTTGGATGGATTTAAGAAGAGGAGAAACAGTACTGTAGGTAGTCTGTGGCGTAACATTTTCAAAATTAATTTTCAAACATTTTTTTAAAAAAATTACAAAATCAAATACTAATATTAATATTAGCTTTCGCCCGCGTTAAATTTGGGTTAACACAGTTCCCCTTGCGCTTTTTTGATTTGTAATAGCAACACTAAGTTTTCCCTTTTCTTCCCTCTTTCTCCCTCACATCCCACTTTTTTTAAATAAAAATTAGCCCATGTCCGTCTCCTGGTTCCCAACTATCTATGTACCAAAATTCGTCACAATCGGTTAAGCCATTAAAGCGTGAAGAGGTCACAAACAAACAAACTCACTTTCGCTTTTATAATATTAGTAAGGATTAGTAAGGATACATTGTATATAAAATAATAATCATGAAGAGCAAAGAAATATTTCATGTTGTTGTTTAAGGAGAGAGGTAGCGCTTTTTGACCATAGTTTTAAAAATAGACAAGGTTTGAGCGCTCCTTACAGACACGGGCAGGGCATTCCATAGCCTTACAGCTTGACATACTTGAGTATATGGTTTGACTAGCTGTTCCTCGCGGTTTCACCCACGCTGCTCAGCACCTGTTGGTCGTAGCGTGATGTTATATAGCCTATAGCCTTCCTCAAGAAATGGACTATCCAACACTAAAAGAATTTTTCAAATCGAACCAGTACTTCCTGAGATTAGCGCGTTCAAACAAACAAACAAACAGCTTCAGCTTTTTATTATTAGTATAGATAATTTCAATTCGATATCTCCACACTTTCGCGAGATCTTGGCAGACAGACAGACGGAGAGACAACAAAGTGATCCTATAGGGTAGGGAGCCTTTTACCGTGTCGACGGCCCGTAGTGTTCCACGCGCACCTCAAAGAGATGTCAGTAAAGCGGAGAGGCCTGCCAGGGCCACCGCCTGGCGGGGTTGCGGGTTGTTCCAAGTAGATACCGCGGAATATAAAGGGCAATAGAAGGAACATGGGTTGGTATTAGTCAGCACAATTCTGACACTCCCCCCCCCGCTCTAACCAGAGCAGGGAAAGTTATTTGATGAACAAAATCTTTACTTAATATTATGTTATCCACACTAATATTACAAAGAGGGGAGTTTTTTTTCTGTATGTTATTTTTTTTTTATTAGTGATAGGCTCGCGTTTGACCACTATCTCACCTGATGGTAAGTGATGATTTGGTCGACGATGAAGCACGCTTACCTAGAAATAACCTATTCACTCTTGACTTGAAGACCCCCAGGTTATAGCTGTCAGGTAATACAGACTCCGGCAGGGAATTCCACTCCTTAGCAGTACGCACAATGAAAGTATTCCCAAACCGTTTAGTGCGTGTGGGTGGGATGTCTACCATGTAACGGTGGCGCATCGCCGTACGTCTTGTAGTCCGATGATTCCGCCAAGCCCGGGCTTGGCGGAATTAGGCTGTACAATTCCATCCATCGCACACTCTCCGAAATGTAACCGATAGAAAACCGAAAGGCTGGCAACGCGTCTCGCGATGCTCCAGGCTCTGGAGATAGTGTTAGATACGAATAAACTCAAAAACTTGTAGCCTGATTGCAAAGATTCTTTAACTATTAGAAAGCTACATTATCACTGAGTAACATAAGCTATATAACATCACGCTACTACCCTCGGGAGCGCGGCAGTAACCAAAGACGCGGTTGACAGCACAGAACAGCTAATTACATTAATAAGACTAATGCTCTTTAGTAAAGCAAGCTTCATAGACTAAACTGACACGCCATTATCCTTTACTTATCACAACATATTTTTAAACAGCTTTCTATTATATTGTCATATAGAAAAAAATGTTAGAAGAACAATCTTAGTAGAACAAACTAAACATTTAATGTCACAAACAGCCAGACCCGGAACAACTACTCGTAGGCCATACATTGATCCGCGCGGTCACTGCGCAAATCGTAACTTGTTTTTTTATTTATTTGTTTTATAAAAGAAACGTTCCCTCACTCTAGGATAAATAAAAATATTTGTTTTATAATGAAACTAGCTTTTGCCCGCGGCTTCGCTCGTATTAAATTCGGGGTAACAAAGTTCCACTTGCGCCTGATTTGATTTATAATAACAACGCTAAGTTTTCCCTTTTCTTCCCTCTTTCTCCCTCAAATCCCACTTTAAAAAAAAAGCGAAAGTGAGTTTGTTTGTTTGTTTATTACGTCTTCAAGCCTAAATGGATAAACCGATTTTGATAAATTTCAATACAGAGATAGTTGAGACCCTGGAGACGGACACAAGCAATTTTTTTGAGATTGAGATATGAGGGAAGAAAAGGGAAAACTTAGCGTTGTTATTATAAATCAAATCAGGCGCAAGTGGAACTGTGTTACCCCGAATTTAATACGAGCGAAGCCGCGGGCAAAAGCTAGTTGTTTATTCTTCATAGTTCACAAAATTCATGCTTAAGACTGATTTTTCTTAAATGAAACTTCTGGCGTTTCATTGTGATGTGCCACAAACCACCTTAATAAGGGCTCCCTTTGTCCTTGGCATGTTTTCGCAATAATTCCCTTTGTGAGACCAACAATAGAGATCAAATTTCCCTGAAAGCTTTCTTTATTGTCCTCACAATACCAGTATAAGAGTAATTACGTCTGTTCGCAATTTTAGCCTCTAATTGAATATTATTTATTTTTGTCTCGTTTCAAAAGGTTATGGGATAAAGCTTTTGAGCTCCGTTGCTATGGGGATTGGGGAATAATAAATGTTGTTTTTTTTATTGTGGTTTTCGGCATTCTAATTTTACACCGGTTGGTAAACAGGTGTACTCTGTGTTCCAATATTTGTGCGAGTTTCAGTTCTCAGCGGAGAGTAAAATTATCATTCATTGTTCTCTTGCCGTTTTATTGATTACTAGGTTTTTGCTGCGGCTTCGTTTGCGTTAAATTCAGGGTAGGTAATTGCAGCTACCTGTAGCGTTTGTCCACGGACCCGCATTTCCTGAGACTGGCTGGCCACAAGCTCTAGAATCTTCTATTTTTTCCACCAACGGAGTAAACTTTTGAAGAAGATAATCACTTCAGGGTATTTAAGATAGATTCTCAGACTTACTGAATATGCATAAAAAAACATAAAAATCAAACAAAATTCATATGAACAAAAATCATATGCAAAAAAAATGCATAAAACAATCGTAATACCTACTTAGTAACCATATCTGTCAGTCGAAGTCGCTAGGGAACTCGCTCAAGAATACGAATTACTCGCTCAAGAATCTACATACGAATTCATTTGTTTTTAAAACTAATAAAATTATCACGATTTTACAATCACAACGTTACTGTTCGAAATACGAAGTGATATTGAAAAAAAAGGAAAAAAAAAAAAATTGAATGCAAACTGAATGAAGCTGATTGAAAGGTTTAAAAATCGAAAGTTTCGCCAATTCGCTTTTTTGTTTACACGATTCAGTTTGGACGAATCATCCAAGTTGAGCTGCAAAAGGATAGTTGAAAATTTATTAAAAAAAAGATATTACGATGAATACCTGATACATTTTCAGACTTTAATTTTGTGTAATTTGTAAACAGTTTCAAATACTTACACGTAATTTTTATTTCTAAATAACTTTATGCTCAAAGACGGACTTAATACCGTGGGTTATTTTCTACCAGAATTCGTCAGGCCGCGAAACGACTCCCGGCCACCGTGACGCGGTTCTGTATACGGTGAGTCTTCCCAGCTAAAACACTAAGAAGTGGCGAAGGGCAGGGCGTTTTTGTGGGACTGTCTCTTGTAATCTGACGTTCAAAAAGTGCTGGTTATCAGCCTAATTTGAATAAATGACTTTTGATTTTGGTGTGTTCGAAAAAGAAAGCCCGGAACACAAAGGGCAATAGAACGAATATAAATGTGTTTTAGTCAGTATAAGTCTGACACTCCTTAATAATAGCAGTCGCTTGGGCTTAGCGTTTTGCGTTGATCTGGGGATGGAGAACGTGCTTTTCCAGGTTCCCACCTCGGAAAGCACGTTAAGCCGTTGGTTACCGTTGTCATTTGTAGATCTTTGACAGTCGTTACAGATAGTCAGTGTCCCGAAAGTCTTACAACCAGTCTTATCAAGGAGTATCGTATTTCCCAATACTTATGTTATGGAGGTATGGAAGGCAGTCACTTCAAGTAAAATACTGGTATTCAGCTGCATCCGATAATATTTGAAGCCGACATTTTTTTCTGTGGATGGATAATCATTAGTAGCATCCCCCGCGCTCCCCCCAGAGCGAGTGTCAGTCTTTTACCGACTAGAACCTATCAATGTATGTTAGACGGCACGGTTGGCGCAGCGGCTGAGTCATTGACTGCTGCGCTGCGTGTCGCGGGTTCGATTGTCGCACAGAACAAATATTTGACGGGCCTGTTGGTCTAGTGGTTAGTGGCCCTGACTGCTGAGCCGGAGGTCGTGGGTTCGATTCCCACTCAGGACAAACTTTGTGTGATGAGCATGATTGTTTGTTCTGTGTCTGGGTGTGATTTATCTATAATATGTATGTATTTATAAATTATATAAGTATGTATATCAGTTGTCTGGTTACCATGACACAAGCTCTGCTTAACTTGGGATCAGATAGCCGTGTGTGAGTTGTCCCAAGACATTTATTTATTATTTATTTGTTTGATCTGCAGGTAGTTGTTTCGGGTTGGGTAGTTTAAATGTTTGTTACCGCACTCACGATGCAGGATAAATTAGTGTGGGGCAAAGTTTTTCTAAGAAAAATGTTCTTTCTTTTACCCTTTATGTTCCGGGGCCGCGGTATCTCTTTCGAATAACCCGCAACCAGATTTGTCTTCAACCTAGCATTCAGACTATGTGACTACTACTCAGAAATTCCTAAACGAAAAAAAAAAGTGTGTGTGTCAGCTCCGACGCACGACTGAAGTTTACTCCTTAAGTACGAGTATCTAACCATACGTAAAAAGAGTTTATTCAACTGAAAAAAGATTAATATCATATGAAAGGGTAAATTAACAAATTAATGAAAAACACTCACAGCCAGATTAGAAAGTTGCGCACTAAAGGTGCGCCCAAAAAACGTGAC
This sequence comes from Ochropleura leucogaster, assembly GCA_958449745.1. Taxonomy (NCBI): domain Eukaryota; kingdom Metazoa; phylum Arthropoda; class Insecta; order Lepidoptera; family Noctuidae; genus Ochropleura; species Ochropleura leucogaster. Next base: position 3,310,234 of record OY288227.1, read on the forward strand.
ACATTTTCGTTACTTTAGTAGGTTTTACCCCTCACATTTTTCTCATACCGGGCGCCTTATATATGAAAATCGATTCTTAAGGAGTAAACTCCAAAAAAAAAATAACACTTTGCCCATTGTAAATCGAATCGGGAAATTTACCAAAAAAAGGCTGAAAATTTTCCTGGCTTTTAAACGCTTTTAACTTAAACTATTTTAATACAATCTCATGACGGATGCCCCTCAAGTTGAAGGGGAAAATATGTACTGTATGGGTCAGAATGCTGGGCTCTAAAAAGGTGGATGAAAAACGATCGCATGTAGCGGAGATGAGAATGTTGAGATGGATGTGTGGAGTGACAAGGATAGATAAGAGGAGAGGAAGTTTGAAAATTGCGCCAGTTACAGAAAAAATAGGGAGTCGTTTGTCTTGGTGGTTGGTTATTGACATGTAATGAGGTGGTACAGACGCCTGCAGGGAACACTACCCGAAACTGTCAATTTTTCCCAATGAACCTTGAACCTAATACTTCAGAAATAAAGTCGAAATCTATCAAAGAAATCTGACAGATTGTATTAGCTTGATGTGCAGGCGTCTGTACAAAGCGCATGTTACTAAAAAAGTGTTACGAATGAGTTGATGGATGAAAAGAGAGAGAGGTTCGCTGCGAGACGACTCCCGGCCACCGTAGATGCGGGCCTGTGGACGGTGAGCAATGGGTAGCTCACCGTCCGTCCGTCAATTGACGACAGGCCGTGTCGACGGCGCATTCAAAAAAAAAGTTCAAAAGCAGAGAGGCTTGCCAGAGCCTTCACCTGCCGGGGTTGCGGGTTGTTCGAAAGAGATACCGCGGAATGGAAGGAACATGAATGGGTTTTAGTCAGTAAAAGTCTGACATGCTCACCCCGCTCCGCCCAGAGCGGGGGAAGCCATTTGATGATTTCCCACCAGGAAAAAAAAAGAGAGAGGAAGGCCAAAGAAAAGATGTATGGATTGTGTAAGGAATGATACGAAGGAGAAAGGAGTAAATGATGCCGTGACGTCTGATAGGGGAGAATGGAAGAAGAAAACGTGTTGCGCCGACCCCAAATAAAATGGGACAAGGGCAGAAAAATGATGATGATCTTAATATACTCTCCTATAAATACTTTGGTAAGTAATTTTCTCCTCTCACGTCAGCACAAGCTACACGAGAATATTAAACTTAATTAATTAATTATTAAACTAGGAAACTTAATACTCTCGCGGTTTATTAATTACTATTTTAAACTACGAGCTTGGAAAGCTTCTGATGAAAAGCGCAACCTCAGTCTTGAGAACTTTCCTAATATTAGTAGTTAAATTATTAACCGACTTTCGAAAAAGAGGTGTTTTTCTGTTTATTAGGTAGGTACCTCAGAACTTTTGACTGGGTCATCCGATTCCTATGATTCTCCTTTATTTGAAAGCTGGTGCTTTCCGTGTGGTCATATTTTCCAAGTAAGAAAGAAAGAAAATTGCATTGATTTAACACTATCTTTTGCGCGCGGCTTCGCTCGCGTTAAATTCGGGGTAACACAGTGATTTGCAGGTACCTGTACCGGTAGTTTTTGCCCTTGCGCCTTATTTATTGTAATACGAGGGAGGGAGAGGGAAGAAAAGGGAAAACTTAGCGTTGCTATTACGAATCAATAAGGCGCAAAGGGAACTGTGTTACCCCGAATTTAACGCGAGCGAAGCCGCGGGCAAAAGCTAGTTTATCATAAACGCATGCGTAGTATAAACTTCTTAAGCTTTTAATCCTACGTACTTTAAACACAGCACTTAGCTGTTTTATACCCCTTTTAGTGCTAAACTTTAATGCCTAGTACATGAACAGCTACTTCAAAAGATTTATAACCTAAATTAGTTTAAGTCTTAAACCGTTTCTTTATTTATACTAATATTATAAAGCTGAAGAGTTTGTTTGTTTGAACGCGCTAATCTCAGGGACTACTGTTTGGAATTGGAAAATTATTTTAGTGTTGGATAGTCCATTTCTTGAGGAAGGCTATAGGCTATATAACATCACGCTACGACCAACAGATGCTGAGCAGCGCGGGTGAATCCGCGTGGAACACCTAGTTATTATTATATAATGTTTATTTCGGCCAAAATGTTTATTTGACGACATGGTTGGCGCAGTGGCTGAGCGATCGACTGCTACGCTGCGTGTCGCGGGTTCGATTCCCGCACGGAACAAATATTTGTATGACCTGCAGATAGTTGTTTCGAGGCTGGCTGTTTGTGTATGTGAGATTAAATGTTTGTAAACGCACCCACGATACAGGACAAATCCTAGTGTGAGGCAAGGTTTTTTTTTTTTTTTTAAACCATATGGTTACTAGAAAAACTTAAAAATAACGTGGAAATACATTTTATTTGGCATATTAAGCCGTTTAACTTGGATCTGATTCTTCTAACCTGACAGATAGATGTGTTGCTGGGGAGTTTGATCCGTCACTTCTTCTTGTTCTTCAGATAACAGAAAACATGTCACGAAAAAAAAACCTTAAAACAATGTAAAGTTATAAAAGACCTCTTCCTCTCCTCTACTTGTTTAGTGTTGCTATGCCCGACAGGGTCCATAAAATGTTTCTAATTAAATACCAATTACCTTTATACATTACTAGCTTTTGCCCGCGGCTTCGCTCGCGTTAAATTCGGTAGCGCCTTATTGATTTGTAATAGCAACGCTATGTTTTCCCGTTTTTTCCCTCTTTCTCCCTCATATCCCACTCTTTTTAAATAAAAATTAACCTATGTCCGTCTCCTGGTTCCCAACTATATCTGTACCAAAATTTATCACAATCGGTTTAGCCATTAAAGCGTGAAGAGGTAACAAACAAACAAACTCACTTTCGCTTTTATAATATTAGTAAGGATTCTATCTCCGAATTCATCATCATCTGCCTAGGCAGATAGGAAAAGTCTATTTAATTATTTTGCAATAAGTGTTGGTACAATTTCGGTCTTAACAGAAATAATTACAGCTCAAAACCCTCAATCATAATAATTTGAAATCCAAGCCTGTTTCTAGAATCTCAAACTAAGCCAGCAGGGAGACGTTCTGGGCGTCGGGAGCCGCGAGAGGACTCCCGGCCACCCTAGACGCGGGTCTTGTGGACGGTGAGCAATGGGTAACTCACTGTCCGTCCGTCTAATGTCGACAGGTCATGTGTTCCAGGCTTAAAGAGATGTCAGCAAAGAATAAGGGCCTGACAGGGCCACCGCCTACCGGGGTTGCTGGTTAGAGAGAGTACGGCCCCGGAACATAAATGGCAAAAGAAGGAATATGGGTTTTTTTAAAAACATTGTCCCACGCTTGGAATTTCTCAATACTCAATATATTTATTGCATTCCACAATGTGAACTTAGGTGGTAGGGTACATTAATTAATGGTTAACATACATTAGTTTAGGAGCATTGTGGGCCCTGTCGGGCATAACAAAAATAAAAATGAAAAATTAGGAATTAGGAGGAGGGCTATTACAAATAATGTTAACATCTCCTGTATAATGGGTGCGTTTACAAACATTTAAACTCGCATATACACAAACAGCCAGACCCGAAACAACTACCTGTAGGTCATTCAAATACTTGTTCCGTGTGAGGATCGAAGCCGCGACACTTAGTGCACCAGTGCGCCAACCGTGTCGTCATATATGTAAAAATAAATAAACCGAAAAATAAGCTACGTACAATTAGCTCACCGTCCGGCCGTCTATTGACGACAGGCCGTGTCGACGGCGCGTTAGTGTTTCACGCTCCCCTCAAAGAGATGTCAGCAAAGCAGAGGGGCCTGCCAGGGCCTCCGCCTGCCGGGTTTGCGGGTTGTTCGAAAAAGATAGAGATACCGCGATCCCGGAACGTAAAGGGCAATAGAAGGAACATGGGTGGGTTTTTGTCAGTACAAGTCTAACACTCCGACGGGAAGTTATTTGTTGATTTCACACCACAAAAAAAAGCTAAGTACAATTCCGTTGAAAAATTTCTCTCCGATTCCGTAACGTTGAAATGTAAATTGGATTTTGGTAAGAAAAATAGTCGGTCGTACGTATTACGTACGGAAATAGACGGAGAAACATTTGACCGAGATCTTACAGGTAAACATTGGCGGTGAATCATATAACCGTACCGCTAGCGTAAGGTTTGAGTAAGAAGACGTAAACGATACGATTAAAATATTATAACGATAGAATTATTGACGGGGATGTTGGTCTAGTGGTTAGTGGCCCTGACTGCTGAGCCGGAGGTCGTGGGTTTGATTCCCACCCAGGACAAACTTTGTGTGATGAGCATGATTGTTTATTCTGTGTCTGGGTGTGATTTATCTATAATATGTATGTTTTTATAAATTATATAAGTATGTATATCAGTTGTCTGGTTACCATAACACAAGCTCTGCTTAGCTTGGGATCAGATAGCCGTGTGTGAGTTGTCCCAAGATATTTTTTTATTTATTTATTTAAAACATAACGATTATAATCGGAATTTGGACGGTACGGTTGGCGCAGTGGCTGAGAAATCGACTGCTGCGCGGCGTGTCGTGGGTCCAATCCCCGCACGGTCAGCCAGACCACACAAACAGTTGATACTAGCTTTTACTAGCTCGGGGTAACACAGTTCTCCTTTCTTGATTTGCAGGTACCTGCTACTTGTAGATTTTGCCCTTGCGCCTTATTCATTGTAATAGCAAAGCTAAGTTTTCCCTTTTCTTCCCTTTTTCTGCCTCATTTCTCACTTAAAAAAATAGTCTATGTCCGTCTCCAGGGTTCCAACTATCTCTGTACCAAAAATCATGAAAATCGGTTTAGCTATTTAGGCGTTAAGAACTTAAGACGTAACAAACAATCTCACTTTTGCTTTTATAATATTAGTAAGGATTTGTTTCGGGTCTGGCTATTTGTGTATGTGAGTTTAAATGTTTGTAAACGCACTCACGATACAGGAGAAATTTCTATTGTGGGGGCACAGTATTTGGTCTTAAGCCAAAAGTGTCGTTACAACTTTTGGTTTTAAGTTTTTCCGTCTAGCCCCCTTTTGCAACGCGCGATAAGGAACTTCGTTCCAAAAACTGCCATATAATCTATCTACACACAATTTCAGGGTGTCAGATTGTGCTAAGACACATTAATGTAAGTATCCACACTTATTCTGTCCAACGTGCCTATAAAATCTTCACTAGTTAAGCTCTTATCCGCGAGACGACTCCCGGCCACCGTAGATGCGGGCCTGTGGACGGTGAGCAATGGGTAGCTCACCGTCCGGCCGTCTATTGTCGACAGGCCGTGTCGACGGCGCGTTCGTGTTTTACGCGGGCGTCAAAGAGAGTCAGCAAAGCAGAGGGGCTTGCCAGAGCCTCCGCCTGCCGGGGTTGCCTGCGGGTTGTTCGAAAGAGATACCGCGGCCTCGGAACGTAAAGGGCAATAGAAGGAACATGGGTGGGTTTTAGTCAGTACAAGTCTGACATGCGCTCCGCCCAGAGCGGGGGAAGTCATTGGATGATTTCCTACCAGAAAAAAAAAGTATCCACACTCATTCTGTCCAACGTGCCTATAAAATCTTCTCTAGTTAAACCCTCGTCCGCCACCGCGTATGAGATGAGGATAATATTTCTCAAGTGGCATCTCAGTAGAGCTAACCTTTGTTGAGTCAAGACGGTATCCACTCAACTGCGTTTTTGAAGATGTTGTCAGCAAGATTAACCTCGATGGGGTCAAATTAAATTAGCCTGCAAAACTCCACAGTGTATGAGTGTCGTCAATTTCATTTAAATTAATTAATTTGTGGAAACAGACATATTTAGTACTAGCTGGCGCCCGCGGCTTCGCTCGCGTGATGATTAAAAACTATAAATATAAATTTGTTTGTTCTGTGTCTGGGTGTGATTTATCTATAATATGTATGATATTTTTTATTTAATAGATATAATATCTTGGGACAACTCACACACGGCTATCTGATCCCAAGCTAAGCAGAGCTTGTGTTATGGTAACCAGACAACTGATATACATACTTATAAAATTTTATAAATAAAAAAAATATCATACATAAATTATAGATAAATCACACCCAGACACAGAACAAACAATCATGCTCATCACACAAAGTTTGTCCTGGGTGGGAATCGAACCCACGACCTCCGGCTCAGCAGTCAGGGCCACTAACCACTAGATGTGTTATTCCAGACTATAATCTGATTTCGTGCCAAATTTCATGAAGATCCGTTCAGTAGTTTTTTCGTGAAAGAGGATCAAACATACATCTACACTTACAAACTTTCGCATTCATAATATTACGAGCTTTTGCCCCTTTATTTTGGTACAGAGATAGTTGGGACCCTGGAGATGAACATAGGCTATTTTATTTAAAAAAAGATTGAGATATGAAGGACAAAGAGGGAAGAAAACGGAAAACTTAGCATTGCTATTACAATAAATAAGGCGCTAAGGCAAAAATTATAAGTAGCAGGTACCTGCAAATCGGGAAAGGGAAACTGTGTTACTCCGAATTAAACGCGAGTGAAGTCGCGGGCAAAAGCTAGTAAATAATAACTTCTTTCCATCCGGGTGTCCCTTGACACCTTTCAAGTTTTTATTTTTTCTATATTGATTTTAGTAGTAAAAGAAGTTTAAATCTACCAAGCCTCGTTACTTCAGAGGGGCCTGCCAAGACCACCGCCTGCCGGGGTTGTGGCTTATTCGAAAGAGATACCGCGGCCCCGGAACATAAAGGGAAAAAGAAGAAACATAGGTGGTTTTATTTAGTAAAAGTCTGACACTTCTCCCAGCTCCGCCCAGAGCGGGAGAAGTTATTTGATGATTTCCCATCCGAAAAAAAAAGATTCGCGACTCATCTCTTTTGTTAACTGTACCTAGATGCATTTGAAATCTAAATCGATTTCATTGATCGACTTCAACCGTCTAACGTGTAATATAATGATGATTGACTGGAACAACAGTTCATTCATTCATTCATTCACTCATTCAATCTCGCCAGTATGTGTAGAGCTTTACTAGAGCTTAGTGTAGGGTAGTTGACACCACCAATCAATTGATATACTTTTTATGAGCTGTCAAAACGCGCTTTCCCCATATATTTTGTATGAGACTCGCAACCGATGACGTCACTAAGTTGTCAAGTCAATGATGCAACTATTTATTGATTTAGAAGCAACTAAAAATCGAATTTTAAAGTTATTTTGAAATTAATGGAGTTCTCAGGTCTAGAATAAGGTGTTCTTTCAGAAAAATTGTGTTTTTAAATTATTGGTTAATGGTGTCAACTACCCAGTTGTCTACCGTCTAACGTGTAATTTAAAGATGAATGACTGGAATAGTTCATTCATTCGCTCATTCACTCATTCAATCTCGCCAGTATGTGTAGAGCTTTACTAGAGCTTATTGTTGTCAGTAAGGTATTCAATAGATGCCACTTGAAGATGAAGGGGATCTGAAGATATTTGATGTATTAGTAGCGTAAGATATGTTTAGGTTAGGTTTATGAGAGTTTATTGAGCAAGTACGTGCGTGATCAGCATCTGACGGGCCTGTTGGTCTAGTGGTTAGTGGCCCTGACAGCTGAGCCGGAGGTCGTGGGTTCGATTCCCACCCAGGACAAACTTTGTGTGATGAGCATGATTGTTTGTTCTGTGTCTAGGTGTGATTTATCTATAATATGTATGTATTTATAAATTATTAAGTATAAGTATGTATATCAGTTGTCTGGTTACCATATCACAAGCTCTGCTTAGCTTGGGATCAGATAGCCGTGTGTGAGTTGTCCCAAGATATTTATTTATTATTTATTTATCTGATCAAATGATCGGGAGAAAATGTAGGTGGAAATTTGTTTTTTTAGCGGCTTTGTTCGAATTAAGATCGGCAAGTGCTTTCTTAAAAAAATTACACAGTAGATTTTCAGACACTAATCTGCATAGTCCTCATGTAAGTTGACCAAGATTTTTGTCTGGACCTTAAAAGAGACTATGACCTCTGAGTTTGTTTCGGCTGTTTCTTCTCAGAGTAGTCGGGTACGAAACACCGGCCTCATCTTGTTTAAAAAAAATGACGTGTAAAAGTGTTTGTGAAAACCTACTTGCAAAATAAACATAATTTATCATTAAATATTCACAAAAAAAAAACACAAACTTAATAATTCTTACTAATATTCCTTACTTAATATTATAAAAGCGAAAGTGAGTTTGTTTGTTTGTTACGTCTTCACGCCTAAATGGCTAAACCGATTTTGATGAAGTTTGGTACAGAGATAGTTGAGACCCTGGAGACGGGGTTTTTTTTAAAAAAAAGACTGAGATATATATTTCTTCCTCAAGAAAGAGGGAAGATAAGGGAAAACTTAGCTACAATAAATTAGAAGCAAGGGCAAAATCTACAGGTAGCAGGTAGCTGTTAATCAGGAAAGTGGAACTTGTTACCCCGAATTTAACGCGAGCGAAGCGAAGCCGCGGGCAAAAGCTAGTACACATATAATTTTAACTCGATACCTACACGTTTTCCCGAGATAAAGTATCTTGACAGACATACGGACAATAAAGTGATTTTATATGAATTCCGTATTTTTTATTTGAGGTACAGAACCCTTAAAAAGTGGCAAAAATTCTAAGTAATAAATATAATTATGGAAACCACATTACACAACCCCTTGCTTGACATAATAATACGTACTTTTATAATGAGCCACGTGCTTCAGTTGACTGATGTGCTTTTACTAAGGTTGTGCTCAAGGTGACAAGCGCTGGCGGATGATAAGGCGGCTATGAAATATGAAACACTAGTTTTTGCCCGCGGCTTCGCTCGCGTTAAATTTGGTAGCGCCTTATTGATTTGTAATAGCAACGCTAAGTTTTCCCGTTTCGTCCCTCTTTCTCCTACATATCCATCTTTAAAAAAAAAATAGCGAAAATAAAAATATAGCATATGTCCGCCTCCTGGGGCCTTAGTCTGCTATTACAATAGTGTCAGAATGGTCGATCACTGATCGCATAATGGTTGATTTTGACAAGTTTGGTAATCTACTACATACTAAACTTGTCAAAATCAACCATTATGCGATCAGTGATCGGCCATTCTGACACTATTGTAATAGCAGACTAAGGCCCCTGGTTTCTAACTATCTCTGTACCAAAATTCATCAAAATCGGTTAAGCCATTAAAGCGTGAAGAGGTAACTAACAAGAGTTATCTTATTATTATTTAATAAAAGTGGGATGTGAGGGAGAAAGAGGGAAGAAAAAGGAAAACTTAGCGTTGCTATTACAAATCAATAAGGCGCAAGCGGAACTGTGTTACACCAAATTTAACGCGAGCGAAGCCGCGGGCAAAAGCTAGTTTATACATATATAAAGCTCAACACAGTTTTAACTTTTCGCCATATTTGTTCTTGATAAAAAGTATGGGTCTCGCTCCGCTCCCGCTACCGCTTCAGCCACCGCGTGTTCACCCTAATCTCGACCTTAAGACTTCACGCACAGAATACTAAGCGACTCGACTGTTTACATGACAGCCAGAGGAGATAGCTTCTTATTATATCTGTATACTGTTGATACGATGAAAGATGGCGGATTACTACGTCGAAAATGTTATTAGTTCATCAGTCAATGTGTTCAGATTTTGTAGATTATAGTCAGATTATCTTAGACATTGTTTTTGTATTTGAGGTAACAACATTCTAACATTTCATTCATTCATTTCATTTCATTGTTCTAACATTCAAGACTCTAAAACTATATTTATTTTTAAAAAGCAAGTCAAAGAGCATTACTTGTCCTCTTTACTGTAATATTCTGTATAATTAGATATTTTAGGTATATATTACTATCTCAGTATTTATTTTTATATGTGTATTATTTGTATGTAAGTTCATTTATATGATTGATAATTTAAAATTTTCTGTTTTATCTTTTCCACACACGGTGTCTACATATCTTATCCAATTTCCTCTCGCAGGTCTCCTGGAAGAAATTTCTTATGAAATAAGCTGTACCTTTGTGCTCTTCTGTCTTAATGTAATGTCCTGTCATGTATTTTATGTGTGCATAAATAAATAAATAAATAAATAAAGTCTATAGGAACATTCGTCTTCGTGTAGTGTGTGTTAGTAGAATTTTTGACTCTATTTTGTCATTGTATCGTGTTAAATTTCAATGAATGCACAAACCATTACGTATACTACGGTGCTTTCAGAAGTTATTATGCTTTGTGACTGAGACTGCAGCCTTATCTTTTTGTTTTGTGATAACTATGCGTACTGAAGACAAATGAAACGACAGATAGCTGGTAGCACACTGAGTCTATTGGTCAAGCGTCACAACTTATACAACACTAGCTGTTCCCCACGGTTTCACCCGCGCTGCTCAGCACCTGTTGGTCGTAGCGTGATGTTATATAGCCTATAGCCTTCCTCAAGAAATGGACTATCCAACACTAAAAGAATTTTCCAATTCCAACCAGTTAAGTAGTCCCTGAGATTAGCGCGTTCAAACAAACAAACAAACAAACTCTTCAGTTTTATAATATTAGTATAGATTATTTTTAGTTTATGCGAAACTTGAATATAGTTTGTTCCGAAATAAGTAACTGAATCGATTCGAATCATTTTTACACCATGTTATAATTTTTCCCAAAAATATTTAAAAAAGTTTATAATATGGATACCATGCGACACTAAGTACCTATTCGCAAGCACACAAAACACCCGGCCGAACCTCGGCAGAAAAAATGCGCGCGAGTCACAGTCGCGACGCAGGGACGCCGTGCGCCGTTGGTGACTGTGTATTTGTACGGATATCCAGGTAACATAACAAGCTTATAACTTTAGGGTTTTATATGATACAGTTTTGAAATTTTGTACATAGATTCTTTATATAAAATACTGGACAGGTGTTTCGGCTTTCGCATAAACTAAAAATTATGTTGTATAGGAGTGGATGCAACCACCCTCACGTTATTACACCCCCTCCGAAAATAAATCATTTGAGTTTTCACATGTCGTCTGTATAATATAGGGATAAGCGGGGATAAGCAGAAATGCAGTTTTAGTTAATACTTTAGAAATATTAATCAATGTTAAGTCAAAATGGCATTGTGTAGTAGTAGTAATCTATACTAATATTATAAAGCTGAAGAGTTTGTTTGTTTGAACGCGCTAATCTCAGGGACTACTGGTTGGAATTGGAAAATTCTTTTAGTGTTGGATAGTCCATTTCTTGAGGAAGGCTATAGGCTATATAACATCACGCTACGGCCAACAAGTGCTGAGCAGCGCGGGTGAAACCGTGGGGAACAGTTAGTTACTAATATTTTCTTTCTTCTGTTACAGGTAATTGTTATTTTGGAGATCTTCGATATCACAATCTATTAAGTAAAGTAGGTATTGATTGAAACTGTCTCGTTGATCTCTAGTGGTCGAATAGGATTTCCTGGTTTCAATAACCAGGTCGTCCAAAGTTATTGGGTGAAAAACATCATCAAGTCCTCAGCAGCAGTCAACTGGTGTGGATTTGGGTCCGGTTGATGAAAATAAACTCGCCGTCTAAAAGAGAGAGATGGTAAAACATGAAGATAGAAAACTTCTTTATAAAAATAAAACAGACTTCAAAAAAAAAAATAAGTGGAAGATAACTTTACTTTCGGAATTCGGTGGCAAAACAGTCAACAAAACCATTTTAAATTTGATATCTGACTTTCGACTAGTGCCACACCGATGCAGACTTTCGAGCGCGAAAGTAGCAGCTTGCAGTTTTTTGTTCGTAAGTTGGACACGCGAAGTAGTTACTTTTGCGTTATCTATGTCTATCTATACTGTGGGTAGCATCGTCTATTTCAACGCCTTGCTGAAGATAAATGGTTTCAACTGAAAGTAACTGTTTTGTAATTACGGAGATCATTAATATTCTAAACGACTACATGCCTAGGAAAATGGTAAAATTATAAACATCCTTTTGTGGAAATTCGAGAAAACAAAGTAATTTCGCACGAAAAGTAAATTATATAGAGATGTAATTATGGTTTCCTCTGTTTGAATTAGGGCTTGTACATAAAACTGCGAATCGGTGCGACACGAAAACGCAATGCAGAAAACTGCGACACGAATTGTTGTGATACGATTTCGTGCGGCAAGGCGTCTCGCTAAGAACCACAAACACAGCCGCTGCGGGAGACGTCGGGCGCCGCGAGGCGACCCCCGGCCACCGTAGATGCGAGTCTGTAGGTGGTAAGCGAAAAGCCGTGTCGACGGCGCGTTCTTGTTCGTGATGAGATGTCAGCAAAGGAGAGCGGCCTGACAGGGCTACCGCCTGTCGGGCTGCGGGGTGTCTGAAAGAGATACCGTGGCCCCGGAACGTAAAAGGCTTTAGAAGGAACATGGGTGGATTTTAGTCAGTACAAGTCTGACACTCCCCCCGCTGCGCCCAGAGCGAGAGTCCGCCCGTCCAGTGATGACAGGCCGAATCGACTTTGCGTTCCACGTGTGCTTCAAAGAGATGTCAGCAAAGCGGGTTGTTCGAAAGAAATTAAAAGAGTAAGCATGGAACTTCTTGCCCTACCAACTACCAACCCGAACCGTGCATTTTTTCTCGACGTTTTATAAGTGCCCATGTAGGCCTATGTGAAATAAAAATATTTTGATTTTGATTTTGAAATACCGCGGCCCCGAAAAATAAAGGGCAATAGAAGGAATATGGGTAAGTTTACCACACTACCGCAGCTCCGCTCAGAACGAGACAATTATAGGATGATTTCCCAAAAAAGAATCCTGCTAATGAGAAATTCCTAATAGGAAAACTCAACAACATCATCATCTGCCTAGCCTTTTCCCAACTATGTTGGGGTCGGATTCCAGTCTAACCGGATGCAGCTGAATATCAGTATTTTACATGGAGCGATTGCCTATCTGACCTCCACAACCCAGTTAGTACTGGGTAATGCGATACCCCTTGGTAAGACTGGTTGTCAGACTTTCGGAACACTGACTACCTGTAACGACTGTCAAAGATCTACAAATTACAGCCGGGTCCAACGGCTTAACGTGCTTTCCGAGGCACGGAGGAAACTCGGTATGTAACGGGTGGTCACCCATCCACAGACCAACCTAGGCAAGCGCTGCTTAACCTAAAGATCGACCCGAGCGGCTGCTATAATTTCGCCACGAGCTCCTCGAGGAAAACTCAACAACACTTTGTGTGAATTGAACCCAGTACCATTTAGTCAGCAGTCGTAAGAATGACCTCTAAACCAATGAAGGAGATAATATTTTATATTCAAACAAAAAACACTGCTGGTGAAACTAGTTATAATTATTAATTTATCTGCACAAACATTATTATTAATAACATGACTAACGCTCTCGTACTGCGTCCCATCTACTTTGTATATAATAAAATTAACAAAACGCCTACTCTTAATAATAATTTTATTTTGAAAATAATAAACATAGCCGAGTGAAATACCTAGTTTTGTGTTTATTTTTGTCGTGAAAGGTTAACAGCCGCGTTTTCTAGCTTTTTTTTAAATACTGAGTTTCTTCCGCGCCTTGGAGAGCACAATAAGCCGTTGGTCCTGGCTATGTTTTGTATATCTTTGACAATCTTAAAGGTGTCATTGGTCTAAAAGACTAGGTGTCAGAAAATCAAATTCAAAAGGCATTTATTCAAACTAGGCTGATAGACAGCACTTTTTAAACGTCATTGCACAAGACAAAACGCCCGCCCTTCGTCAGTTCTGAGGGCCTTGAGAAAAACTCAGTCTCAACGTTAGACCATCCTTTTAAGATGTTTCATAATTAATAAATACAGTATCAAGATCATCTCAGCGTAGTCGCACCACATTAGATACGCATTTATAGACAGTTTGAAATATGATCTCTATTTTACCACAGATAACATAGATTCTGTCAAATTGATACCCAAAAGGCCAGTTGCCAGAACCTAGAACGTAATAAAAAAATCTGATCTATCAAAAAACTATTCTGAAGAAAGTTTCTGTTAACTCTCATCGATTTTAACTTTAATATCTTGTTAATTACTCGCGTTCACACGCGTCGCGTCACAAATAACGAGTAGTTTTTTCAGGCACCGTTCACAAACCAACACAAGTCAACTGTCAAACGTGATTTTAACGAGCAGATGGACTTAAGAGAAGCTCTACCAAGTCTTAAGACCATCTTAGCGATAGAACCGATATATTAATCAATAGTGATGTCACTTGAAAATCGAGTAGTAAACCAGATTTCAATATTTTTTCAAATAATTATATCGATATCTGAAATGCGGTCTCATAACCGGGTTTCAGTAGTGAGATTTGTTTTTAAATACTATCCTTATTGTTCTGGCTGGGAAGGGGTGTGGTGCGTGATCTACTGTGATTGAAACCCTAATCATTTACCCATTATAAAACTAGCATTATACAATACGCTTCTTTCTTTCTTTTCTTTCTTTACTTCATCCATTAAAAACTTACATCTGTATATTTATCTTATGATCAACAAAACGTATCTATTTTAACTTTTCTTTGAAAAACTCGCACGCAGTCTGACATAAAAAAGTATTTTTATTGTTACGTTGGTATTAGGCTGAATCATATCGATGTCTTTGCTTTCGTGATTATAATGCTATTAAATAATGTTAGTTTTTACTTTTTTTTTTTTAGTTTCAGGCCAATCAAATTTTTAGAGGCCAGTGTGTTAAGGTCGTGGTTGTATTTGGCGGGTGGAACGTCGCGTTTTTTTGGAAGTTTGTCGATTGATGAATTTTATTACGCATGACTTTTATGTCACGACTAGCTTTTGCCCGTGGCTTCGCTCGCGTTAAATTCGATGTGGAACAGTTCCTCTTTCCTGATTTACAGGTATCTGCTACGTGTAGTTTTTGCCCTTGCGCCTTATTGATTGTAATAGCAATGCTAAGTTTTCCGTTTTCTTCCCACATTCTATTTACCATTTTAAAAAAACACACACACTAGCCTATGTCCGTCTCAAGGGTCCCATTTATCTCTGTACCAAAATTAATCAAAATCAGTTAAGCCATTTAGGCGTGAAGACGCAACAAACAAACAAACAAACTCACTTTCGCTTTTATAATACATATTAGTAAGGATAGTAAGGATTGGGACTGTCTGTCGATTGATGAAATGTAATGCGTTTGGTTTTTGTCACGATTCCTTAATTTGTTTGATTTTGAGGGGTGTTGAAAGAATGGCTTTTAAAAGTTCTGTTACCAAATAGCAAAAACGAAACCGTTATAGATTTGCCCTGTCCAACCGTCGTGTCCTTAATTTTTTGATTAGGTAGGTAAGTACTATTCTTTTTTGAATAAATTCAAAACTGATGTTGCGAATAGTGATGTTTGTTAGTCCGTCTTTTAAATAATTTAAAAATAAGGGACTCGTATTTTTTATTTGTAAATTAGAATAAAATTGACAAGGATATAGCCCATTAAAATTACGTGTAACGTCATGCGTTGGCGCATTTTTCGCAACGAATGATGTCACACGTAACTTGAATGATAAATAATCTTTGTAATTTTTGGTCTAATTAACAAATAGAAAAAAAAACAAACTCAAACTCAAGGCATTTATTTCAATTAGACCATTACATGCACTTTTGAATGTCATAAAAACAAAAAAAAAGATGCTGCTACAGTCCCAGTCACAAGACATAATAACTTGTAAAGGACTGAATATGAGTCCCTTATTTTGGAATATTCTAAAAGACAGACTAAGTAGAATGTTATTACTTTGACCATGGAAAATACCATATTACAACGAAATCGACATACACCAAAATCGTGCCCGTTGAGAAAAAAGGTCGCGGTAAAAGAGCGCCTTTTTTTGGGTGGCCAATCATCAAATATCTTCCCCCGCCCTGGGCGGAGCGGGGGAGAGTGTCAGACTTGTACTGACTAAAACCCACCCATGTTTTCTATTGCCCTTTACGTTCCGGGGCCGCGGTATCTCTTTCGAACAACCCGCAACTCCGGCAGGCGGTGGCCCTGACAGGCCCCTTCTGCTTTGCTGACATCTCTTTGAGGCGCGCGTGGAACACGAACAGAATAAAATCAGCGTAATAACCGCTCAGTCTGAAGACCTTAGACTATTTCTATCTCGCTCCAACATATATACGTCAATCTCAAACATTTCGCGAGTGTTTTGTTTCACAAACTGACGTATTGCAGATACATTAATTTATTTTAATTAAACATCAAATGGGAAGTAATGAAAAACAGACGATTCGCAAATTGGTTATGATATAAACCACTTGTGAGTTTTCTGTTAATATTTTTGTAAGCAAAAGAAAACAACGAGTTTAATTTTAGGTACTTGCTATGTTTGTATGTTTGTTTGTTGAGGTCAAATCGCATCCTTACTTAATATTATAAAAGCGAAAGTGAGTTTGTTTGTAATCTCTTCACGCCTAATTGATTAACCGATTTTTTTGAATTTTGATACAGATATAGTTGAGACCCTGAAGACGGACATGGCATTTTTTAAATATTGAGAAAGAGGGAAGAGTAATTTAGCTTTGCTATTACAATAAATAAGGCGCTAGGGCAAAAACTACAAGTAGCAGGTACCTGTAAATCAGGCAAGGGGAACTGTATTACCCCGATTTAAACGCGAGCAAAGATGCGAGCAAAAGCTAGTTACTAAATAAAACAAATTTCCCAAAACTGGTCGAACTGAAATTTTAATTTAGTCAACAATTACTAAACTACGTCTATACTAAGGCCAACTAGCAGCGATACGAAAGGTCATTAACCTAAAGAACAACTGTGGCGTTGACAATCTAATATTTAGCTCTTTCCATCTTGTGCCTTTGTCGTAATGTCTCGTTCTCCCGGCAAAAACATGACAACGTTAAGACGGGTTCGCCAACATTCGGGCGGCCATTTTAGATGGGGTTTTAGCATGGGTTTTGTTTACATTTGGTATCGCTTTTCGTTGGCCGTACTATAACAAAGATGACGACACCACGGAACAAATAGTTGTATGACCTGCAAATAGGTGTTTCGGGTTTGACTGTTTGTGAGTTTAAATGTTTGTAAACGCACCCACGACAGGAGAAATTCCTAGTGTGGTAAAAAAAGTGTGTGTGTCAGCTCCGACGCACGACTGGAGTTTACTCCTTAAGTACGAGTATCTAACCATACGCAAAAAGAGTTTATTCAACTGAAAAAAGATTAATATCATATGAAAGGGTAAATTCACAAATTAATGAAAAAAATAGCAATATAAATACATCGACACTGATAGAAACAAACAAGCCCGATAACATATAGTATATATGTATAGTCGCCTATACAGCATACCATATGTACGTCTTAATACACTCACAGTCAAATTAGAAAGTTGCGCATTCAAGGTGCGCACCAAAAACGTGACACATTTTCGTTACTTTAGTAGGTTTTACCTCTCGGATTTTTCTCATACCGGGCGCCTTATATATGAAAATCGATTCTTAAGTAGTAAACTCCAAAAAATGGTGATCTATGTGACATCATTCAGTTGTCGTCAGTTTTAGGAAGTCATTTTTTAATTTGACTTATGGGAAAACATTAAATAACTTCCCTCGCTCTAGGCGAGAGAGTCTGAGGGGGAGTGTCAGACTTTTACCGACTAAAACCCACCCATGTTCCTTCCACCCTTTTATGTTCTGGGGCCGCGGTACCTATTCGGTGGTGGTC
The DNA here is from genome assembly GCA_958449745.1 of Ochropleura leucogaster. Lineage (NCBI taxonomy): Eukaryota > Metazoa > Arthropoda > Insecta > Lepidoptera > Noctuidae > Ochropleura > Ochropleura leucogaster. The sequence goes on from OY288227.1 coordinate 3,327,933, forward strand.
CTGGCCCCTGCTTTGCTGATTTCTCTTTGAAATCGTCGTCGTCGTTAAAATGACTTCTTGACTCCATAATACTCTTTTGCTTCTCCTCTTAAAACGTTCTCCGTCTAAGATGTTCTGTCATTGTTGTTACTTCAAAACGTTCTGTTTTTCTTTTGTTATCCACACAAAGGAACGTAAAAATAGTATATTGTTTTCCATACATTGTGTTAGGTTAAAGATTTTTATGATTTCGATCCGTTAACTATTGTTGGAGAGGGCATAAGGTTGACAACCGAGAATAACCTTAGATTTTGGCGAGGTCGTGTGTTTGTATCTGATTCATTTTTCTTTAACCTCAAGCCATGGTGATTGCTATATTTACAACAAGTTCTAAGTATTTGCATCATAAAAACAACAGAAAAGCCATGACAGAGCAAAAAGGCTGGGGACGGGGCCGGATCTTGCGGAGCATCAGTATAGTTTCCACAAGGCCCGCTTGACGGTGGACGCCATCATGCGCGTGTGAGCCCTCACGACAGGGGCTGCTGTGTTCAGGGGTGGCGGTGTCTCTCGACATCGCCAACGCGTTCAACACCATGCTTTGGAGCTGCGTCAGAGAGGCACTCCGGTACCACCGGATGCCGACCTACCTTCGTCGTGTGGTCGGGACATATCTGACGGACAGGGTCGTCATCTACTTCGGACGCTCTGGAGAGTGGAACCGGCGAGAGATGTCGTGCGGCGTCCTGCAGGGAACGGTCTTGGGGCCGCTCCAGTCAGACTGTGTGCTGCGCGCAGTAGAAGGAACATGGGTGGGATTTAGTCAGTATAAGTCTGATACTCCCTCCCGCTCCGCCCAGAGTGGGGAAGTTATTTGATGATTTCCTATCCCCAAAAAAGGGCAAAAAGGTAATAACCTATTTTAATGATTAACCTAGAGCCGCTATAGTTGAATTCTTATTTACGACAAATACTAACCATTTATTTGCATAAAAAAAAACAACCTAAATAAAAAATGGCGGGTGTGACAAAAACTGTCAACTTCAAAGCAAAAAGGTAAAAACCTATTTAAAAGAAAGAAGTGGTAAAATGAGCCCCTTAAGGCCAAGACGAGCCCTGTAAGTGTTGCCATGCATATAAAGAAGGAACGGTATTGCCATCCTCAAGTCAAGCCGCTCTTTAACTTTTAAATTGGCCTCTTGTAATTTTTCTGTGGTGAATTCACTTTGTGTTTTTTTTTTTATTTTCGTATTTTATGTTGATAGAAAGTTGATAATTGGTTACATTTACTGTTAAACACCAGTTATTGATTGTGATGGATAATTGAGTTGGATTGATAGGTTGGTTTTCTCAATTTTGTTAGGATTTTTAATATCGTTGAAAATGATGAAAAGTTGATGACGATGAAGATGCAAAAGTTTTTCCAATTTATAAAAGTGTTGACGTTAAAAATTATACATAGACTTATCCTATTGGAAAAAAAGGTTTATTTTTGGAACATTATTTTATTATAGGTATATTACACATTTTCGGTTATTTCATAAAAAATAATTCAAAATATTAAAATAGAATATGAGTCCACCGGTATTGAGAACAGGGTCCGGAGCCAGGCACCGCCAGTCAGGGCTCCAGAGAGAGGAACCTCCTAACGAGAGCCTCCTCAGGTGTTGGTCGAGGCTCTTGGAAATTAAGCCATTGACTGTAACGACTATCGGCACAACGATCGCTGAGTCCGCATCCTACATGTCGACAACCTCGCTAGGCAAGTCAAATACTTGATTTGTTTATCTTTCTCGGCTATCACGAGGTTCTCGTCATGCGGGATCGTCGTCAACAATCATTGCGCACCGCTCTGAACGGTCCTTCGTCACTATATAAGGCTTATTGTCAACAATAGTCCTGTCAGTGATTATTGATGAGATAATGCCATGTTCAAAAACTGCGTCTTGCACATACGTATATGTAGTACGGCACTTCCGATTCCACAAAATTGTATTTTAGAGCAAGTTACTGATGGATAATCCTGGCTACAAGGTTGTGGCTATGCAAGAACACTCCGTTAGCAAAACGAGAACAACCGGAGATAATGTGACGAATTGATTCATACGGACGCGACGCGCGACGGTGGCGTGCCCGACATTTGACATATTTAAAATTATTAGTCTATGTCTATTTGTAGTTTGTTAATATTAATATGTTTCTAAATAACTTGTGCACAAAAGTTACCATCATCATTTTCCTGCCATTGTCTCATTCTATTTGGGGTCGACGCAACACGTTTTCTTCTTCTATTCTCCCCTATCAGACGTCACAGCATCATTCACTCCTTTCTCCTTCATATCATTCCTTACACAATCCATCCATCTTTTCTTTGACCTTCCTGTCGCTCTAAAACAAAACGTTACCGTTTTACGAAATTGCTAATTCTATGATTTCTATTGTTAGAATGGCGGACTTATCGCTGATATCGATATCTTTCAACCTTTAAATGGATAAAAAGCAAGACATTCCTAGAAAACAAGGTGATTTTATTACTTTTTTTTATTTATTTAATTGAGAACTTGCAGTATTGTTTACTGGTAGGGATGTGAGGGAGAAAGAGGGAAGAAAAGGGAAAACTTAGCGTTGCTATTACAAATCAATAAGGCGCAAGGGGAACTATGTTACCCCAAAGGATCATGACCATCAACGGTACTGGTTTTTCTCATGCATCAAGATAAAAATTATATTACAATTATTTTCTTTATTTTTGTAGACATTCTGCAATTAGAATGCCAATTTTGTTTAGGGGTTTATTTTGTAAACTTAATAAGTTATGAAATTGTTTTGATAAAATGAATTACCCACTGCCGGCTACTCTTACGTTAATGTGCTGCCATAATCAAAATATGTAAATATATTGACAACTCTAATCGATTTTTTTTGTATACGATTATAAATTAATAATATAAATGTAAAGTCATATAGTAAATCGCGGGGTTTTTATAAATAATAAAGCGAGATGATACTACTGTGGTGTGAAATAATTAGTATTTCACACATGTAGTCGTATTAATGTTTTGCTTTCAAAACTTTTTAAAGCAATTTCACTTTGTTGGCTAACGATACATATGAATGATTGCATAGTTTTTTTTTTTAATTATCTTGCTTCAGTTTGATTTAAATCGAACCTTTTTAATAAATTAATGATTGTAGAACTAAATAAGTCATTTAAAATAATTATGTGTCGAGTGTTCGAGTGTAATTCGAGTAATCGATTTTCATTTAAAATCTATAGTGGCAACATTGATGTTGGTGTCTCAAATTGAATTTGTCATTGTCAAAAATTCCAATGACAATTGCGCGCGTGGTGCATGCTAAGTTTGTTCATTGCGATTTAAATATTAGGTACAGTGATTTTTTTTTGTTGATCCAGGCAAGGTACTGATTTATTTAAGTCTCTATCCCATCAGATATGCTAATAAATCTGCTCTCCAAACTACGACCTAGAAACTTACCTATATACACGACGGATATTTTTATTTTGAGGTTAAGTTACGTTTTCTAAAAAAACTTGGAAACGCGGGTTTTAATTCCAAAAAGGCAATTGTAGATGGTTATTTGGTTAATTTATAAACCATCTAAAACAACTTTGGAATTGACGCAACTCTGTACCGTGGTCCATATTGTCGTGGTCATTCTCCTTTAACGCGGGCGAAGCCGCGGGCGAAAGCTAAGTATAATATATTATGAAGTAAAGTATATTATGAAAGCGAAAATTTATTTGTTCGTTACGTCTTCACGTAACGAACAAATAAATAATATTCTACAGGTAGCTGCAAATCAGGAACGGGGAACGGTGTTACTCCGAATTTAACGCGGGCGAAGCCGCGGGCAAAAGCTAGTCAAAATGTAATCAAATCAAATCAAATCAAATCAAATCATTTATTTCAATTAGACCATTACAGGCACTTTTGAATGTCAAGAAACAAAATGAATCTACAGTCCCGGTCACAAGGCATAATAACTTGTGAAAGTACTGCAGTTGCCCATTCCAAAGCGTTGATCTCTATGGAGAAGAATGGGCAAGAAACTCCATGGACACTCTTTTAAATTCTAATTTTTTACAAAATAGTATTTACATCATTCGTGTTGAGATTATACAAATATGTGAGAACGATGTAGAAAGACGTGCACAGTAAGAGCGTCCAGAGTAAATAAAAAACAAAATTCAATTTAAATCTAAATAAATTAATAATGACCGTGGTAGTTAAAAAATGACCAGTCCCAACTGACAGCGCCCGTTCACGAACATGACGTATGGATCAGCCCCATTCAGCTCGACCATTTTGAAGGGAGCTAAATGACCCGACACACCCGCCACCATCAGCGAGACATTTAAGTGAGCATGACACTATTAACCACCAGGGCTTCGTCAAGTCAATTATAATACATAGCACTCACATATGGGCTTAATAATTATACAATACTAGAGAATTGATTCTATACATTGCAAAGATAGTCTTACAATCTTCTGCAGCTTCCACTATAGCTTCGGATACCCATCAATGAGTTTACCCCTATGCTTGAGGAGCAGGACCAGCATTGAGCCAAGCATTTTTATCATCAATATAATCCCCCAACTTATAATATGCTTGCCTACATAGTGTGCGTTTAATACAAGATTTAAATTTCGTTTCATTCAGTTGAAGAATGTGGGGAGGTATTTTATTGTAGCATTTCAAACAGAACCCCATGAAAGATGAGTCTACTTTAGCTAACCTGAAACCTGGTTGAACTAATTGGTCCCTATTTCTAGTATTATAATTGTGTCTGTCACCTCTTTTACTAAAAAGATGCGAGTTTTTCCTGACATACATGATGTTTTCATAAATATATTGACAAGGTACTGTCATGATGTTAATATCCTTAAACTGTTCCCTTAAAGAATCTCGCCTACGTAGGTTATATATGGCTCTAATGGCTCTTTTCTGCAGAATAAATATAGACTCGATGTCTGCAGCCCGTCCCCAAAGTAAAATACCGTATGACATTATACTATGAAAATAACTAAAATAGACTAGTCTCGCGGTATCAACATCAGTAAACTGACGGATTTTTCTAACAGCATATGCTGCTGAACTAAGGCGTCCTGCAAGAGATGTTATATGCGGACCCCATTGTAGCTTTGAATCGAGTGTTATTCCCAAGAAAACAGTTTTTTCGACGAATTCTAGTTTCTCTTGATTCAATACTATGTCACACTCACTGTTTTTGACATTTGGTAGAGCAAATCTTATACACTTCGTTTTTTTCCCATTTAATACTAAATTATTAGCCGTAAACCAATTATGTACCTGCATTAGGGCATTATTTACGTCGTCAAGATTTGTGGCACGTCTGTTTATCTTAAATATTAAAGAGGTATCGTCAGCAAATAACACCATTTGTGGTTGGTTTTTAAACAAATGGGGTAGATCATTTATATATACTAAAAAGAGGAAGGGACCTAATATCGATCCTTGTGGTACACCCATCTTTACATTTAAACCCATTGAATTGACACCATTTATTTGTACTTGCTGCTGTCTATCATTTAAATACGATTTAACTAAACTAAGGGCAAGTTTCCCTAGGCCGTAATGTTCAAGTTTTAAGAGAAGGGTTTCGTGGTTCACGCAATCAAATGCTTTTGAGAGGTCACAAAAGATCCCTATGGCATCCTGTGCCTCTTCCCACGCAGTAAATATGTGTTTTAATAGGGTGACACCGGCGTCAGTGGTACAACGTCCTTTGGTGAAACCATACTGCTTTTCATGTAATATTTTATTGGTGTTAAAGTGGTTGAGCATTTGGTTAAGCATTACCTTTTCAAACACCTTGCTGAAAACCGGCAAAACGGATACGGGTCTATAATTATTGGTGTCTTTACTGTCCCCAGATTTGAACAGTGGTATTACCTTGCTGTATTTCATAAGGTCCGGGAAGACTCCTTGGTCCACACACAAATTAAATATAAAGGCTAAGTACGGTGCTATAGTCTCAATGATAGCTTGACAAACTTTAATAGACAATCCCCAAAGGTCTTCGGTTAATTTGATTTTTATTTGTTTAAAAGCTTTAATAACTACAGTGGGGTTAATATGTTTAAACTGAAACTCAACCGGGCATGGTAAAACGTTTGCTCTTAATAAGTCAACAGAAAGCAAGGGTGAGGAATTTAACGTTTCTGTAGTTTTAATTGGGATACTAGTAAAGAAATCCACAAATTCTTGAGCAACTTCGTTTTTAGTGGTTAGAAGACCACGTGAAGACTCTAGTGTTATATCATTATTATATTTTTTATTTCTATTAGTTTCACTATTGATTATTTTCCAAACCGTCTTAATTTTATTATCAGCGGATTTAATCTTGTTGCTTATGAATAAGGCTTTAGCTACCTTGCAGGTGTTTTTAAACATTTTTGAGTAAGTAGCAACATAGCGATTGAATGTTTCCGAGTTTATGTAAGGCTTAAGGCCGTAAAGCTCAAACAGTCGTTCCCTACTTTTTCTTATACCCTTAGTTGTCCAATCACTAAATATAAACTTTGGGCTAATAGATTTAGTTTTTATTTTTAGCGTCTCATTAAACTCTGTGTAGACAACCGAAAAGAATTCCTCATAAAAATGATTTACATTATTAATATTATATCCCGGAATGCCTAGACTACTTATTAAATTATTATTAAATTTATTTAAATTGCTGGGTGTTATTTGTCTAGACTGTATCTGAATTTTTTGTGATGATGTGTAGGACTCGAAAACGACGGTTTGACCGCTGTGATCAGAGGGAAGGTAATTTACAATGGATTTATGTAAGAAGTCGCAGCAACAGAAAACATTATCGATACAAGTAGCGGTATTTGTAGTAATTCGGGTTGGCTCCGAAAACACATTCAACAAATTAAATGATTTAAAAAGATTTAAGAATCTACTGCTGTTTGAATTTTCATCTAAAATATTGATGTTAAAGTCACCACAGATGACTAGCGATTTATTACCTGTTGCAAGTTTTGCCAAAGCATCTTCCATTACTGACTCAAATATCGAGTAGTTTTGATAATTGGGGGCCTGTAAACGCACACTATGACATGCTTATCTAGCTCAACACAAGACAATTCAATATTATGTTCAACCGATAGATCAACTATATCAATACGACTTCTAAATTTAATACTATTTTTGACTAAGATTAGTGAACCCCCACGCATCTTAGATTTACGGTTAAAGCAACTGCCTACATTGTAATTTTCATAATTAATTAACATTTCATGATCTTTTAACCAATGTTCGGTGAAACAAACAATATCAAACTTAGTTTTTTCTAAAAACAATTCAATCTCTAGTTGTTTTGAAGAGAAACCTTGAATATTTTGATGGAATAATTTCAAGGAATTCTGCTTAGCCCCTTTTTTAAATTTAACTATTTGAGAGCCAGAAGGTACCTTGGTGTCTGTTGTCTTACTAGCTAGTTTAAATGAGCCGGAGTGAGCGACAATACTCCCCCGCCTTCCTTGTAAAAAGGTATATTAGTAGAAGTTCTAATATTTGCAGTGTTAATAATTGTACAAAACATAGACATAATATTTATGTCCGAGTGAATATTATAAGCTAATAGCCTAGCTATTTTGTGTCTACAACTAGTAGGTAGAAACACACTACCCCGTGTCGACCTAAGCTTATCAACAACAGTGTTGACATCAAGATATACAAGCTTGTCACAATAGTGACCTACCAAGAAATGCATATGCTTATTCAGCATGTGAATGTAATTGTTCTGTTTGTTGGACTTTTTATATAAGTATGGAAAAGCACACAATATTATTTTACGACAGTTCAACTTTAACAACTCAGTTACACTATCTGTGATGTCTTCTCTTGTAATTTTTGAACTATTTCCTATAAATATAGTTAAATCAGTATTTTCACTATAAACATTTCCAGTTACTAATGCCATTATCTGTTTATAAGTTAACCCTGGCATACAATTATTTTGACTGGGAAAACTCAGGTTATTACTTAATAATTTACCTACACCCCTTCCTATACTATCTGAGAACATTACTGAGTGAGAACATTCACAACTATCATATATCTCAGTTTGTACCACTTGTAAATTATTTAGTGGAATATTAACTGCATCTTGGTTCAGTATACAGTCCAGAGGCAAATTCTCAGCCTGGGACGGGTCCTCCATTACCTCAGGCTGGGTAGTATCATGGTTGGAAACTGTATGGCAACTACATTGACTCATTACCAACTCATTTGCTGCAAGAATATGTTCCCTTATTTGGTTTTGAGAACTCACATATTTACTAGAAAGGGAACTAAGTGAGTCCTGAAGTACCTCTATTTCAGACTGCAATTGCTGAGTATCTAAATTATATATTTTAATACTGTCTTCTAACTTTATTTGATAATTTTTTAACTTGTTCACTAAATCAACACGTTCTTTTCTTAGTGGAATGTTTTTAGAAAAGTGTTTATATTGTTTTTTAAATTGATTACATTTTTTAATTAGTCTATTTAACTTAGCATATTTTTTTATTTTCTTATTGCTTACTGAATAATTTGGTTTTAGTAAGGAATCTTCAGTCAAATCAATAGTTATTAAGGAAGGGGAGTTACAATTACTATTTAACAATTCCTTATATAAACGGTTAGTTTCAATAACCTGAGTACTTTGTCTTTCTCTCTGTAACTTTAAAATACAACTATTGGCATGAATCAATTCATCTTCTAGGTCCCTAATCTTACACAAAGCCTCCTCATATAAATTACTGCAATTGCTGAAACCATCTGTGACCACCTTTAGCTGATCCCGTTCATCAACAACGTCCAAGTATTGCTGATGAAGGTCTACTAACTGCCTTTTCAAGGAAGAGTTTTTGCTGTTGACTTTAACGACTTCCACCTCACTTTCTTCTCTCTCCTGTAACAGTTGTTGGACTTGGAGTTTTGATTCTTTAAGCTCTTGGAGGGCCGTTCTCAACTTGAGCTCCATCTCCTGAGCAGTAGCCTTACGGGTCATCACAGGCATGGTTTCAGGATTATTTACTGAAAAATAGAAATAAAGAAACGGTGAGAACTAACAGAATAGACAAATACAGAAAAGTTAGCGGTGAAAGGGGAAAGAAAAAAAAAAATAACAAAAGGGGCAAAAGTTCAGATATGAAATTAAATGAGGTAGGATATTATATTAAGTTTAAAAGATTATCTTTATATTAAATTAATCTAATAGAATATTGAATTTAACTGGCTTTTATCAACCTATTTATACTTTTTCTTAAGTGGACCTACCCACTGCTTTGATGAAAAACAAAAAAAAAAAATTATGTAGTTCATTCAAATATTATTTTTACAAAATTATCATTAATGTTAATAATAAGCTTGAATATAAGAATAACAGAGTTATGAAAAGACGGCTAAGCTTTCCTTTGACGGCCGTCGAGTTGGGGGTTGATATTTTTTTTACAGAAAGGTTAAATTATTATAAGAACACACGTAAAGTCTCAACATGCGGAGACACGTACTTTTTGAGAAAAAAAATGTTGAAAATAAATATTTTTGCAGTATTTATATCAATTCCTACCACAGATTATATAGAATTCTCGCTATTGAACGTTTCGTTTCATCAACGGTTAAGTTGTCTTACGTTTGGTAACATTTTATTTTATATAAATTTACGTAAATAATAATATTTTGTACTAGTTTAAATAGTTTTCATGCATACATATATTTAACAGTTTATATATAAATTACAGCAATATTTTCAGTACGAAATAAAAATAAATAAAATGTTAAGTGTTTACCGTTTTTTGTCGGCTTGTGGAACGGAACGTAAAACTGACGAACAAATAAATAGGTTAGGTTCAATTTATGTCAAAGAGCCTAATTGATTGACAACAACACAACAACCACCTGGTACGAGTCTGTCCTACCCCTAGAGTGTTTTTATAGAGCTGGAGGTGTTTAGGGAGAGCAGTCTCCGCCTGCTGTAACAAATCGTAGGCATCGGACGAGCCGCAGCTGCAGCTTATTATTACTTTATAGGAGAGACTGATTGCAATCTGGACTTTAGGGCACTCCGACTCGGACAGGTTAGGTTAGAAGGGTATGGCGGGGTCGTGTGAGCGAGCGAAGCGAGCGAATAGACCGCGCCATCCCCTTCGTGGTTATTTTTTTATAAACCACCCAGAAGTAGGAGCCCCGCGAAGCGGGGCTCCGTCGACCAAGTTTTTTGATGAAGGGGGAGCACCCCCTTCCCCCCTAAGGGGTCCCCCATGGTTTTTTACACTTACTATTAACTTTAATTCATAAAATGGGAAAAATTTTCTCAGACTTAAAAATTAAAAAAACTCGAAAAGGGGGGGGCTCCGCAACTTTTCCCTTTAAGGGGGGGTAGTACCCACCCCCCCTGCCCCCCCCCCCCCCCCACCACTCCCCACCCTTAATTCGACGGCCGTCAAAGGAAAGTCGAACCGAAAAGACTATCATAATGTTGTTGTGTTTATAAATTACAATCTTAGGTTGTCAACAAAGCGATTTAGAACCATTTTAGGGTAATAAATCAGCACAAAATTAAATCTGGAAATTGACGTAGATGTGCTATATAGTTAAAGTGACGAGTGTGTGCTATTATTTAATAAAAGTAACAATACTTCCCCTGAATTGTCCGTTTAGATAAGTGCAGGTAAAACGTCAGCTGATGTGTGTAGGTTACCGGTAACGATGTATTACCGAAAAACGTTATGGGTTATCGGGAAGACAATAATCCTGGGTATTTACACATTTACAATCCGATTGCACAAATAATTGCACTATATTATAACTTATTTACTAATTTAATTTAATTTTAAAATACGGAGCCAAAATTTTACATGTCACTCGGGCAGTGTTGCCACTTTTTTTCTCTCACTTTTTTTCTAATCAATAAATAAAACCGAAAAAAGTAACAGTACACATGCGTGCATATAAACGACAACAACATCGGGTCATCAGCTGCGACCCAGCTGTGTGTGGGATACTTATACTAACGATTTGGATTTAATTCTCTGGAGCCGTGCCAACATCATAAATGTTCTTGATAACCAAATTGTTTGGGAATTTCGTGGACTCTATTCAAATAAACTGGACTGCATATAGGTCCAGATGGATGTGATGGATTAAACGAGTGGCCATGGAGTTTCTTGCCCATTCTTCTCCATAGAGATCAACGCTTCGGAATGGGTAACTACAGTACTTTCACAAGTTATTATGCCTTGTGACGAAACTGTAGATCTCTCTCTCCCCTTTTCTTCCCTTTTCTCACTTTTTTTAAAGGGCCTCCTTTGGTTGGAGACCTAACAAACAAACTCACTTTCACGTTTATAATATTAGTAAGGATTTCAAACAGACATTGTCATTTACTTTTTTGCCGATGGAAAATCGACAAAATTTTGTCGATTTTTACAGACAGACTTTTACTGAATAGATAAACCCGCCCATGCTCCTTCTCTTATCCTTTATGTTTTGGGTCCGTGGTATCTCTTTCGACAAAAAAACACTTTAATTGTATTTATTTGTCTAACTTTACGAATATAAGCAAAAAGGTTTGTTACGCTTCAGTAAATCCTTACTAATATTATAAAAGCGAAAGTGAGTTTGTTTGTTACGTCTTCACGCCTAAATGGCTAAACCGATTTTGATGAATTTTGGTATAGAGATAGTTGGGACACTGGAGACAGACATTGGCTATTTTTTTTAAAAAGAATGAGATATGAGGGATTAAGAGGAAAAAAGGGAAAACTTAGCATTGCTATTAGAATAAATTAGGCGCACGGGCAAAAGCAACAGGTAGCAGGTACCTGCAAATCAGGAAAAGGGAACTGTGTTACCCCGAATTTAGCGCGAGCAAAGCCGGCAAAAGCTAGTATCAAAATATGTTTACTATCGGTAAAATATCGGGAATTACATAACTAACAGCCATATTGAAACCAACGAACCGTCAAGGTCCATAGGATGCCGAGATTGGACCTCAAAATAGACGGAATTGAATTACTGGCACACTTTCACGAGGTTGAAAATGTAATGTGGGAAGATTCTGAAGTATTTGAATAACTATAGTACGGCCAACGAGAAGCGATACGAAAGGTCATTAACCTAAAGAACAACTGTGGCGTTGACAATCTAATATTTAGCTCTTTCAATCTTGTGCCTTTGTCGTAATGTCGCGTTCTCCCGGCAAAAACATGACAACGTTAAGACGGGTTTGCCAACATTCGGGCGGCCATTTTAGATATGGTTTTAGCATGGGTTTTGTTTACATTTGGTATCGCTTCTCGTTGGCCGTACTATAGTTATTTTTTTTAAACGTTGCTTCACACTAGAAATTTTTCCTGTATCATGGGTGTGTTTACGTTTTATGCACAAACAGCCAGACCCGGAACAACTATCTGTAGGTTAAACAAATATTTTTTCCGTGTGGGGATCGAATCCGCGACACGCAGCATAGCAGTCGATTGCTCAGCCACTGCGCAACCGTGTCGTCATTACTGATACGTTTTCACGGGGTTGAAAATGTTATGTGGGAAGATTCTGAAGTATTTGAACAACAAGTTCTTTTTTTTTAAAAGTTGCTCCACACTGGGAATTTGCGTTTGCAAACGCACCCATGATACAGGAGCCAAACAGCCAGACCAGGAACAACTACCTACTAACGAACAAACATTTGTTCCGTGTGGGGATCGAATCCGCGACACGCAGCATAGCAGTCGATCGCTCAGCCACTGCGTCAACCGTGTTGTCAAAGTTGTTTAAATGTTTGTAAAACGTACCCACGATACAGAAGAACGACCGTTTGGTCTTGGCAACGTTATATCCTTACTAATATTGTTAAAGCGAAAGTGAGTTTGTTTGTTACGTCTTTACGCCTAAATGGCTAAACCGATTTTGATGAATTTTGGTACAGAGATAGTTGGCCTTGGCTCCCTGGAGACGGACATAAGCTATTTTTTTTTTAATAAGAGGAAGAATGAGGGAGAAAGAGAAGATATAGTTGGGAACCAGGAGACGGACAAAGGTTATTTAAAAAAAAACCTGGGACATGACGGAGAAAGAGGGAAGAAAAGGGAAAACTTAGCTTTGCTATTACAATAAATCAGGCGCCAGGGCAAAAACTATAGGTAGCAGGTACCTTACAGTTCCCCTTTCCTGATTTATGGAAAGGGGAACTGTGTTACCCCGAATTTTAAAATAAAAGTAAATTGCAAAAAAACGAAAAACAAAAATTAAGTTGGCTACTCGGTCCTTTTCACCTTGACCTTAAAAGGTGTGTAGGTTAAAATGATCACTAAGGACACCGGAATTTAGGTTCGATTCCTTTCTGTCGATATCATCCGGGAATTAAATTCTTGTAACCAAGGTATTCGATTGAACTTCACATAAATTTAATTCAAACTTTTAAAATTTTATAAATTTTCCTCAGACTGACATAATAAGAGATTTTGAAAGGCAGTTGGTTGGTTTGGAGTAATGAATGTTAAGGTCGAAGTCGGAGAGCACTTTCTCCCACGTCTTTGCGATTTTCTGAGTTCCGTACCTAAGGCCATACCCTACGCAAATAACCTTGAGCATTCGTTCCCTCTTTGCCCCGCAGGAGTAACAGTAGTGAATAATGCCTATTTTTTGGAATAAAATCTATATAAAATAAAGTTTTGGGTTTTTTGGAAAAAATATTTGTACCAAAATGTTCATAAAAGAATTGTGTGTCCATTAGTGTCACTAGCAAAATTAAACAATGTTTACATTACGAGGAGATGCATGTTATTGATATTTTTTCTCATTTCTGGGCTTTTGTTGTAAGGTGATTTACTAAATAATTACTCAATAAAAATAAATCTACAATAATGGAATCAAGATTATAAAGAAATTTAATGTATTTTTTGTTTTTACATAATTCGTTTTAAATAACATGCTTCAGAAAACTGCACAAAAACGGCTTGCGCGGCGTTTTGTCGGGGAGGCGCCTTAAAAGGAAAAAGAAACGGAACCATTATTGAATCACTTTGTTTTTTAATCTCACACTAGGGATTTCACCTGTATCGTGGGTGCGTTTACAAACAATTAAACTCACATACACAAACAGCCAGACCCGAAGCAACCATTTGTAGGCTATAAAAATATTTGTTCCGTGCGGGAATCGGACCAGCGACTCGCAGCGCAGCAGTCAATCGTTCAGCCACAGCGCCAACCGTGCCGTCAACTTTGTTGTCCGTCTGTCTGTCAATACCCTTTATCTGGGAAACGCGTAGAGGTATCAAGTTGAAATTGAAACCATATGGTTAACTCTGTAGTACATATTTTGTGCTGTTAAATAATCAACCCCCTAAGTTTATACAGTCAAAAGTAATGTCTGTTAATTATGGAAACGTCGATGCGCGATTTTCACTTGTTCTTGGTCGTTTTTTTGGATTCTAAAATGTTCCTGGAATCCTCTTTATTATAAGTTTTTTTACACTACACTTGGAAGCAAATAAACCGTGTCACCCCCGTTCTTTCATATTTATTAGTTACCAGCTTTTGCCCGCGGCTCGTGTTTCATTCGGGGTAACACAGTTCCTATTTCCTGATTTGCAGGTACCTGCGACCCGTAGTTTTTGCCCTTGCGCCTTTAGCAAAGCTATATTTTCCCTTTTCTTCACTCTTTCTCACTTATATAGCAAATTAAAAAAAAAAAATTGCCTTGCCTTGTCCGTCTCCAGGGTCCCAACTATCTCTGTACCAAAATCGGTTTAGCCGTTTAGGCGTGAAGACGTAACAAACAAACTCACTTGCGCTTTTATAATATAAGGAGGACTAGTTACGCCCTGCTGTTTCATCAGCGCGGACCGGGATAAATTACATTAAAAAAAATACCGTCGAACGTAGAACCTCCTTATTTTTTGAAGTCGATTAAAAGCTAGGCAGATGTATGGTGGCAGTTCAGTCTAACGTAGATACATTATGTAACGCTTCCACATTAGTTAGTCATTAAAGACACTGATCTTAAAGCTAAGCACGTACAAACAATCTCCTCATTGAATCTGTTTTAACCCATCTTTAATATTAACCGCTCTATCTTCTTGAACTATAACGCCCATTTTGCATTAAACGATACAAATTATTATTGTATCGTTGGAATTTCAACTCTCGATGTTGAAATGACGGTTGAAAATCTAACAGGGTGCTTGTGTTTAGGTATTAAGTGCTTGGTCACGAGTTAGATAAGCTGCACGCTATAAGAAAACAAATATAAGGAACATCCACATAAACATTTGGATTTATAATATCAGTAGGATTAGTGCAAAGTAGGATAACTGGAAATAGGATAATGTTGAGATGGATGTGTGGAGTATCAAGAATGGATAAAGTAAGGAATGAGTATATTCAAGGAAGTTTGAAAGTTGCGCCTGTTACAGAAAAATTGAAAGGGAGTCGTTTCTCTTGGTTTAGACATGTAATGAGGAGGGATGAAGGACATGTGACTAAAAGAGTAATGGATCTGAATGTTTATTTATTTAAACTTCATGTACAATAGTGGTACATAGGCGGACTTAATTTCATAAGGCATTCTCTATCAGTCAACCTTTAACCCCTTGAATAACGTAGATCTACGCGAGACACAATGCGTTTTTAATTGTGTTTGTAATTCCGGCATACAAGCGGTTCTTCATGAATGTTGATGGACGGAGAGCGATAGGAAGGCGAAAGAAAAGATGGGTGGATTGTGTAAGGAATGATATGAAGGAGAAAGTAGTAAATGATGCCGTGACGTCTGATAGGGGAGAATGGAAGAAGAAAACGTGTTGCGCCGACCCCAAATAGAATGAGACAAGGGCAGGAAAATGATGAGGAAAACTGGCGCTCAATGTCGAAAAATTATCCAATAGTATCCAGACTATAATCTACCTTTGTGCCAAATTTCATCAAGTTCTGTTCACCCGTTTTAACGTGAAAGAGTGACAAACATCTACACATCTGAAAGAGTGACAACGAGAAGCGATACGTAAGGTCATTAACCTAAAGAACAACTGTGGTGTTGACAATCTAATATTTAGCTCTTTCCATCTTGTGCCTTTGTCGTAATATCTCGTTCTCCCGGCAAAAACATGACAACGTCAAGACGGGTTCGCCAACATTCGGGCAGCCATTTTAGATGGGGTTTTAGCATGGGTTTTGTTTACATTTGGTATCGCTTCTCGTTGGCCGTACTGTGTACATACATCGTCACAAACATTCGAATTTAAATTTTAGATAGTAGGGCAAACCGATACCCACAAACAAAGTGACAATTTACAATTATTAACTGCGTAACCATTTTAAGAATTTGAACGTAAATTATATTATTATCCCATGTCGCGTCATAATACGCATTGCAAGTCGCATAAATTTCGCAACGCATCAAATCGCGTCGCAATTCGCAGAACCAGAAGGCGCGTCGCATAAAATTCGCAACGCATCAAGACGTGTCGCAAGTCGCAAAACCAAAAGTCGTATCGCAAGTCGCATGTTTCATGAACGGGGATAATGTTTCTGAAAACGCACATTAATATGCTAATTCAGTACGCAATGTCGTTTGGTTCGTTAACGTGATCCGTAGATGAATCTCTTCTTACAACTAGAATATGACAGTTTGTGAGAATGTATGTGTATATTATTTATCCTTACTAATATTATAAAAGCGAAAGTGAGTTTGTTTGTTACCTCTTCACTCTTTAATGGCTAAACCGATTTTGATGAATTTTGGTACACAGATAGTTGTGAACCAGAGACGGACATTGGCTATTATTTGTTTAAAAAGAGTGAAATATGAGGGAGAAAGAGGGACGAAACGGGAAAACTTAGCGTTGCTACTACAAATCAATAAGGCGCTACCGAATTTAACGCGAGCAAAGCCGCGGGCAAAAGCTAGTTTATTACAACTTTATGCACAAAATAAAAACTGTACAAAGGCGGACTTAATGCCTTTGGTATTTTCTACCAGTCTACCTTTTTTTTTGTTTGGGAAATCACCAAATAACTTCCCGAGTGGGGAGTGTCAGACTTGTATTGACTAATACCCACCCATGTTCCTTCCATTGCCCTTTATGTTTCGGGGCCGCGGTATCTCTTTCAACCCGCAACCCCGGCAGGCCCCTCTGGACCAGTCTACTTTTACTTGATGCAGAGACAAAACACTGTAGGTGCATAAACAAGGATATTAGAAAATGATTATAAAACATTTATAAAAATAGATACTTAATACTTACGCACGACGACAAATCAAAATATACTAAAACTAGTATAAGCGGGTCTTTCTCTCTGTACGAGTAATTTATGCAAAAGAAGGCCAACTTACACTGGAAATGTGTACCTTGATATAACGCCGTGTAAAACAAATATTATATAAACTTAAAAATCGTAACAAGACAAAAACTACAACTTACTTATATTACTTTTACACGCAAAAAACACAGCTTATTTATCAGAATAAGACAGGTTTTTTATAAAGATTATATGTAAAAAAAAAACGTCTGAATTTGTACACGACTTTTACATAATTTGTGAAACGTCAGTGTACAATTACGAGCACTAATATTTATTAATTTACCAAAACTTTTCGTTTTCTTTTTCATTAAGAAATATTTAAAAATATAAAAAAAACGTGTGTGAAAATATGCCTAAGAATTTATTATTAACTTCAATTGCCCACGGCTTCGCTCGCGTTAGTTAAGTTTTCCCTTTTCTTCCCTCTTTCTCCCTTTAATTAAAAAAAACCGTCTCCAACTATCTCTGTGACAAAAATCATCAAAATCAGTTTAGCCATTTAGGCGTGAAGACGTAACAAACAAACAAACTCACTTTCGCTTTATAATATTAGTGAGGAAGTAAGGATATCGTGTGCACTTATGGCATTACAAATAAATATGTTTTTTTCTGTTTCTATCCTTTCAACATTAACCTTTGTTTACAAAAACCCCAAACAAAACATTTAATTGGTTTCTAAAAACAGCTACAGATTCAAACTTCGCAAGTTTAGTTCGACCTGTCTATAATTGTGTAGGAGTACAGAGGGATTGTAGTAAGCTTAGCGTTTATTGGTTGGTCTACCCGCGATAGTTTTAGACTGACACTGTAGTCGACGTACAAGTTATAGGCGGAAGCGATTTAATATTTTTTATATCACGACTTCTGTAATCTTTGGTTTTTTTAACTGATCATTTAATTATAGGTATTATTTTTAAACAAATATATAATCCTTACTAATATTTTAAAAGCAAAAGCGAGTTTGTTTGTTACCTCTTCACGCAAAATGGCTAAACCGATTTTGATGAATTTTGGCACAGAGATAGTTGGGACCCTGGAGACGGACATTGGCTATTTTTTTAAAGAGTGAAAAGTAATGGAAAAAGAGGGCAAAAAAGGGAAAACTTAGCATTACTATTACAATAAATAAGGCGCTGGGGCAAAA
This sequence comes from Ochropleura leucogaster, assembly GCA_958449745.1. Classification (NCBI taxonomy): domain Eukaryota; kingdom Metazoa; phylum Arthropoda; class Insecta; order Lepidoptera; family Noctuidae; genus Ochropleura; species Ochropleura leucogaster. The sequence continues at coordinate 3,346,401 of OY288227.1, forward strand.
ACTACAGGTGGCCAGGAATCAGGAAAGGGGAACTGTCTTATCCCGAATTTGACGCGGGTGAAGCCGCGGGCGAAAGCTAGTTAAAATTATAAATGCGAATTATTGTGACTTTATATGGATGTTTGTTACTCTTTCACGTCAAAATGACTGAACGGATCTTGACAAAATTTGGCACAGAGTTAGATTATAGTTTATAATAACACATTGGATACTTTTCTTCGATCATCACGCGGGTGAAGCTGCGAGCGACAGGCTACTTCCCACTAATCTTCTTCAGTGATTCTCTTCGGTGAAGAGAATCTTGAGGAACCTAAATCAGCATACCTGAAAAATATCTAGGTATGTAAAAGCACGTCTGAATCCAGGGGTGGCCTAAAAACTCTGACACTGAGTAAGGCACTAACCACATTAAAAAAAAACCAGCCAAATGCGAGTCAGCCTCGCAAACCGAGGACATAAATGTCCATATCTTTTGATTGCATAGACTTTAAGGGTTATTATTTATTTATTTATAGTTAATAAAAACGGTATAACACCAATTACAATAATTAACATAGAAACAAAACAATTTACACTAGGTTACATATAAAGTAAACAACCTACACTAGGTTCAGTTAAAACTAACATGGTTATCTTTGTCACTTCTCCAAGGGACTACAAACTTTAGTATCATTCATAATTTTCCTGCCCTTGTCATATTCTTTTTGTGGTAGACGCAACACGTGTTCTTCTTCCATTCTTCCCTATCAGACGTCACGGCATCATTTAATCCTTTCTCCTTCATATCATTCACAATCCATCCATCTTTTCTTTGGCCTTCCTCTCGCTCTCCGTCTATCAACATTCAGATCCGTCACTCTTTTAGTCACATGTGCTTCAAACTTAAGTATATGGTTTTAATTTCAATTCGATACTTCCATGCTTTCCTGAGATAAAGGGTATCGACAGACAGACAGACGGACTACAAAGTGATCTTATAAGAGTTCCGTTTTTCCTTTTGAGATATGGAACCCTCAAAATAAGAATCAAGAAACGAGCGCTGACCATTTTCTTTGTTCACTGAATTTAAAAGTGTAAGTCATTAAGTTCAGTTTTTATCAAAACGATTTCTTTCCCCGTATGTCCTTAGTGGTTTTCATAAGTCAGCACAACTTTTGAATGACATCTTTTGCCACAGACAATGAAAAACTCGCATTAGAGAACAAAAAAAAAGCTATTGCCACAAGGACTTTTCAAACAAAAATTTACAAAATCTCAGCTCATTTGAAACTTAATCTAAATATATAAAGAGCCCCAGTAAGGCTCATTGAACGATTATTGGATAACGTGTTCTAGATTTTCAAGACACTTCGGAGAGATACTTAAACCCAAATCACTTCAGTTCAGCAGCGGTATAAGTTATAAGCTTACTGAGGGATTTTGAAAGACGTTGCATCTTTTCTCTTGTATCTATGGCCTTTCTACAATGGGCTAGGTAGACCCTGCAGAATATCTTGTACAAGGATCTTTACAGACAGAGTCTTGTTGCTTATAATAATTATTATTACTTTGACTGCACGGTTGGCGCATGGCTGCTACACCGCGTGTCGCTGGCTCGATCCCTGCACGGAACAAATATTTGTGTCACCGGCAAATAGTTGTTCCAGGTCTGGCTGTTTGTATATGTGTGTTTAAAATGTTTGTAAACGCATCCACGATACAGGAGAAATTCCTAGAGTGGAGCCACGTTTTTTCAAAAATAATCATTAGCGTCTTTATCATCCGCTAACTCTTTTTTCAAACAATTTTTGATCGATATCCATTGTAACTGGATGCAGCTGAACCAGTGTTGTTTACAGAGCAATTGCCAATTTGAATTTCGTAACCCATGTACAAGAAATTACGACAACTATGGGTAAGAGATTACTTTATCGCATGTAAAATCATCAAATAATTACTCTCACTCTGGGCGGAGCAAGGGGAATCAGACCCATCCATATTCCTTCTTTTGGCTATTGCGTTCCGGGTCCGCGGTTATCTCTTTCGGAAAACCCGCAACCCAAGCAGGCAATACCTCTGGCAGGCCCCTCTGCTTTGCTGACATCTCTTTGAGGCGCGCGTGGAACGCTGTCGCGCCTTCGACACGGCCTGTCGTCAATAGACGGACGAACGGTGAGCTACCCACAGGCCCGCAGCTACGGTGGTCGGGAGTACGCCTAGGGCGTCGGGCATCGCCAGACGATTCCCGACTCGGGAGTCGTCTGGCGATGCCCGACGCCCTAGGCGTATCCCGCGGCGGCTGGGTTGGTTTGAGGTTCTCTCCCTCAAACGCCCGGCCACCTCCTTCGCTAGCATGACTGCTTCGCAGAAGGAGGTAACTGCTTCCCATCCCCTCTCACTCCGGACCATAGACTGAACCAGGACTGGACAGGAGAGATCGGCTCCGCTGATCGACTCTACGAGGGCACTCTCTCTGTTAGTAAGAGGTTTTCTGACTAAGTTAAACCAAATATCATTAAAACTTTTTTTTATTTTAGCAATTCATGTACAAACGCCCGCAGGTCAAGCTACCCGACACTGTCAATTTTTCCCAATGAACCTTGAACCTAATACTTTAGATATAAAGTCGAAAATCTATCAAAGAAATCTGACAGATTGTAGTAGCTTGATGTGCAGGCGTCTGTACAACAGAAAAGAATTACTCAGTCTAATAATAAACGAGTTTCAATACAAATGCATAAGCCTTCATTCAATGAAATACCCAACCGAATAATTGAGCCAATTTCATAACCTCTTTCATAATAATTCGAAAAGCGATGAAAATTACTGCAAAATGTTTTCTTTCAGTTCAAAGCGCACAATTGAATTGATTCAAATAAATGGCGTTCAGCAATTGTTTCGATATAACGGCATACGACTCTCGGGAGGCAATTGAGATTACTGTGGTGCAAGTGATAAGAGGATAGCGATTACAAATCAAATCAAATCAAATCAAAATATTTTAATTTCACATAGGCCTACATGGGCACTTATAAAACGTCGAGAAAAGATGCACGGTTCGGGTTGGTCGTTTTCTATGGAGAAGAACCGGCAAGAAACTCCATAGTTACTCTATTACGCATAAAATTGGCTCGAATTTTATTTAAAAAATGATATGATTGAGTAGTTTGTAGATCTTTGGCAATCGTTACAAGTGGTCAGTGGCAGACGATTTGCGGTTTTTAGTAAGCTTACGCTCATGGTTCGTTGCCGGTTGTTCAAGAAGTCATGTTGACGACGACAACGACTCAAAGAGATGTCAGCAAAGCAGGGGCCAGGACCACCGCCTGCCGGGGTTGCGGTTTGTTCGGAAGACATATGGCGGCCTCGGAACGTAAAGAACAAAGGAAGAGGAGCATGGATGATTTTAGTCAGTAAAACTCTGATACTCCCTTCCGCTCCGCCCAGAGCCGGGTAATCCCTATGCTTTACTAACTTCTTTTTTAGTCGCGTGTAGATCACGAACGCATCGAAGACGTCGTGACTAGACGGATGGACGGACGGTGAGTTGGCCATTGCTCACCGTCTATAGACCCGCATCAATGGTGGCCGGGAGTCGGTTAAAGGTGCTCTCCTTCAAACATCGGGCCGACAGGTGACCACTTCCCTCTTGCTCCGAACCATGGATTGAACCAGGGGCCGGACGCAAGAGATCGCCAACGGTGTTTCGCCCAAGCTTCAAGCACAAGAAAAACCAGTTTAAAGTAAAGTTTCTTTCGGGTTAACTCGTTCCATCGTCGATGTCTTGTCCTAAGACAAGATTGAGATCAAGAATGAGTCAATTTACAGTAAAACAAAAAATTGAATGTGATTATAAACGATGGATGGACTGCGTGAAATTGTTTCGATAAAATAGTATTCGAACAGACTCTCTGGAGGTCTATTGAGATTATTGTGGTGCTAGTTATAAGTTGATAGCGATTTGTTTTTGGAGTGTTTTGGAGTTTACTCTTTAAGAATCGATTTTCATATATAAGGCGCCCGGTATGAGAAAAATTCGAGGGGTAAAACCTACTAAAGTAACGAAAATGTGTCACGTTTTTGGTGCGTACCTTTAGTGCGCAACTTTCTAATTTGGCTGTGAGTGTATTAAGACGTACATATGGTATGCTGTATAGGCGACTATACCTATATACTATATGTTATTGGGCTTGTTTGTTTCTATCAGTGTCGATGTATTTATATATTTTCATTAATTTGTGAATTTACCCTTTCATATGATATTAATCTTTTTTCAATTAAATAAACTCTTTTTGCGTATGGTTAGATACTCGTACTTAAGGAGTAAACTCCAGTCGTGCGTCGGAGCTGACACACACACTTTTTTATTTTTTAAACTTTGTTTTTTTGTAGTTCAAAAGCAGTAGGCTAAGCTGTGACCATTTATTTATTCCAATTATAAATTCTATGAAACAGACATTTATGTTTAATCAGAACATATCGAGCTTACTTACGTCAAGCTGTTGGTCTCGGATGTCAAATGTCAATAGATCTTTTACAGTCGTTAAAAGTAGTTAGTGGCCTAAAAGTCTGACAAACAGTCTTACAAAAGGGTATTTTTACCGATTACTGGATTTTGTCTGGTAAATATTCGCTCCATGTATTGTGTTACTAGCTGGCGCCCGCGTGATGATCAAAAAACCTATCCTTTGTGTTATTCAAGACTGTAATCTACATCTGTGCCAAGTTTCATCAAGATCCGTTCAGCCGTTTTGACGTGAAAGAGTAACAAACATTCATAAATCCATCCATCCATCCTCACAAACATTCGCATTTATAATATTACTAGCTTTCGCCCGCGGCTTCGCCCGCGTTAAATTTGGGGTAACACAGTTCCCCTTGCGCCTTAGTGATTTGTAATAGCAACGCTAAGTTTTCCCTTTTCTTCCCTCTTTCTCCCTCACATCCCACTTTTTTCAAATAAAAAGTAGCCTATGTCCGTCTCCTGGTTCCCAACTATCTATGTACCAAGATTCATCACAATCGGTTTAGCCATTAAAGCGTGAAGAGGTAACAAACAAACAAACAAACAAACTCACTTTCGCTTTTATAATATTAAGTAAGGATAGTAGGATTAGTAGGTTATTAGCAGGATTCAGCCGCAAAGTCAAAGATAAGGGGTCTTGACAGACAGACATTAAAGAGATCCAATAACAATAACAATCCAATAAAATCTGTTTTTTTTATGAAGTACGGAACCCTTAAAACCATTAATTAATCACCATTAAGCCAATTAAATCACTTAAGCACATTCAAACCGGATTTCCCCAAATCGCTAACCGCTCACAACTTGCACCCTACCCGCAAATATATTACAAAGATCAAAGAAAACATTTAGACACGTGTTTTATGTGTTTTTTTTATGTTCCTCCGCGTAGAAACAAAATTATTTTGATAAATAATGACTTATGTGATATTTTACATACGATGGGTGGGCTGAAGAGAAGAATATGGTTGAAATAAATAATACGAAATTATTTGTGGGTAAGAGTTCCGGCTTCTGGTATAACCCGGTTTTTTTATTGTAAAACTAGCTGCGCCCCGTGGTGTCACTCGCGTGGTGATAGAATATATAATGTATCTTTATAAATTGTAGCCTATATGTTATTCCGAAATGTAAGCTATCTAATATAATATATAAAATTTTCGTTTCACCGACCGATTTGAACGAAATTTTGTGTGCATATCGGGTAGGTCTGAGAATCGGCTACCATCTATTTTTCATACCCCTAAGTGAGCAGCGGGTGAAACCGCTGGGCACAGCTAGTATTATTGTAAAGTTTCATTAAATTTCATTCTGTATTTTTTGGGTGAAAGAGTAACAAACATCCATACATACAAACTTTCGCGTTTATATTAGTATGTAATATATTATGTTCCGTACCTCAAAAAATAAACGGTACCCGTATATCACTTTTTTGTCTGTCTATCAATACCCTTTATCTCGGGAATGCATTGAGGTATCGAGTTGAAATTAAAACTACATATACTCAAAGAAGCGATCCTTAGAAGTGTGAAAAATTCAGCCCTCTAAGTCTACGCAGTCAAAAGATATGAACGTTTGTGTTTCAAGTTTGTACGGAAACCACGTATGCGCCATTGTCCGACATTAGTCCGATTTTTTTTACAGGCACTCAATATTTATTCATTTAAACTTCATGTACAATGGTGGTACATAGGCGGACTTAATGCCATAAGGGATTCTGTACCAGTCAACCTTTGGGTAAAATACGACAAGACTGTGATAGGGTACAAAAATATGCTTGTGTTTGACCTCTACTCTCCTGATGTGAAGAGATGATGCAGCCTATATGATGAATCACTTACCTAGAAGAAAACCTATTCACTCAAACCTTATTAGATCCAGGTACGCGTCGATGGAAAGAGACCATATGGTATGACCATAATGCCATGGAAGTTGGGTAGATCTTTGGTGTGGGATGCAACTTGTGTCGACACCCTTGCACCATCCCATCTTCCTAGCACGGAGGGCTGCGCTGGGTGTGCTGCTGCAGGTGCTGAAAACCTCAAACGGCGCAAATATCACAATTTAATTCGTAGTTATTTTTTTTAGCCGTTTGGGGTTGAAACGCTAGGACGATGGGGTCCCAGTGCCCACGTAGTATTTCGAGAAATCGCCAAGCGGTTGGTCGACTCTTCTCGTGACAGGCCTGTTTTTTACGCAAAAAATAAGCATTGCCATCCAACGCGGTAATGCTGCCAGCCTTCTGGACACATTTCCTGTTATCGACCCGCGGACGAATTTTTTGACGACCAGTAATTTACCAATTTTACTTTTTTTTTCGGGTGGGAAATCATCCAATGAATTCCCCCAATGACTTGTACCGACTAAAACCCACCCATGTTCCTTCTATTGCCCTTCACGTTCCGGAGCCGCGGTATCTCTTTCGAACAACCCGCAACCCCGGTTTTTTTTTTTTTTTGTAAAGACTTTTACTACTAGTTCACGTGTGATCCAGGTTATGATGACCAGAGAACATAGAAACCGGCACTGAATTCCAGACAGGCGGTTTGCAATAAATTGCACTTTGATGTGGTACGTGGAACTGCATGCATATAACGGCGTGACACTCGCTCGTAGCCCGCCGAGCGATGTCGCCGTTTACAGATATATATTGGGGCAGGTGTACAAATAAGAGCCACTACAGGTTTTACAAATTTTAATTTTTGTTTATTTTTTTTTACGGATGTAAATTCATCAGATGACTTCCCTCGCTCTGGGCGGACTTGTACGGACTAAAACCTACCCTTGTTCCATCTATTGCCCTTTATGTTCTGGGACCACGGTGTCTCTTTCGAACAACCTGCAACCCCGGCAGGCGGAGGCCCTGGCAGGCCCCTCTGCTTTGCTTGAAGCATATTTTGACAAAACGCAGGTCTATTAAATACATTTAAGCCCTACCCTCTTTAAATAACAGTCACGATGTTATATTTTACATCTAATATATTTCTGTAGGCGCCGTCAAGACTTGACGTAGAAGAAGCTGACGCGATGAATGACGTCATGACGTCAGTATATTGTACGAATGCCGTATAATTACATCATGCGTCGGTTTTATAAATAAGATTGGATGGAAATCACTTTTCGTGTTGAATAAAGACGTTGAAGCAGTACGTTGTTGTGTGTACTCAGAACTTTAGTTAAAAACTAATTATCCTACTTGAATACTATCGGTCGGATGACTATCGGAATAAAAAGTATCTAAGTTATAAACTATTCTTTTTGCCAAATTTAATACAAATCTTTTTTTTTTATTTTGCACTACACTAGGAATTTCTCTGAAGTGACACAGATCGCGAATTGCACTGTAGTCCAGTCTTATGTCTATCTTGGGGCTCTGATTTCAAACAATGGCGGATGCATCGATGAAATCAAACGACGTATGGGCATCACAAGAACAGCGATGGACAGTATGCGAAAAATATGGAGGAATAGAAACATTACTAAAGCCACAAAGACCAGACTTGTGAGAACACTTTTATTCCCCATATTTCTATACGCGGCTGAAACGTGGACTTTGCGAGATGTGGAAAGGCAGAAAGTGGACGCTTTGGAAATGTGGTGCTGGAGAAGAATGCTTGGGGTTTCGTGGACCGAGTTTCGCACGAACGTCTCGATACTTCAAGAACTCGGTATCAGGCAGCGTCTATTTTCGACAGTACAATCTCGCATCCTAACATTCTTCGGACATGTTTCTCGGCGTGGCAACCTGTTCATAGAACGCCTTGTCTTCCAAGGAAAGGTGGAAGGTACTAGACCGCGCGGAAGGTCACCCACGCGATGGACTGACCAGATCAAGTCAGCCGTTGGAGGTTCACTAAACGAGTGCAGCAGGATGACCTCTAGCAGGCAGCAATGGCGAAACATCGTGAAGCGCATCACATCTGCCCCCTCCAATAATAATACAAGTTCATAGCGATCACGACCGCTCTGTCAAGAGCGTACCGGCTAAAAAGAAGAAGAAGAAGAAGGAATTTCTCCTGTTTCGTGGGTGCGTTTACAAACATTTAAACTCACATACACAATCAGTCAGACCTGAAACAACTACTACCTGTAGGTCATACAAAATATCTGATCCGTGCGGGGATCGAACCCGCGACACGCAGTGTAGCAGTCAATCGCTCAGCCACTGAAGAAAAAAAAGTGTTTAAAAAAAAGTGTCGGTGATCAAAAGTTCGTGGGAGGAATTTGGGGAGTGGTTTCCCCAGTTTTGGGACAGCATAAACTATATAAAAAATATTGTAAATAAGATAAAAACTACAAAATCGTACCGCATTCTAAACTCCAGTAAGAAAGCCGCATTTCACTCTTAAAAATACCACAAACAGTATTACAAGACTTCCTGGCCACGAAATTATCATTACCTACGACATAAAACTACGAGATTGCAATAAAATCATAATAATCTGCTATTTATTTGTCCGGGTTGAACGCACCGGTCAGATCCACTGAAATAGAATTGTGTCACTGCGCATCTGAGCTCAGTAGATCAATTGGTTTCAACGCTTGAGTTAATCTTTGACGGGCCTGTTGGTCTAGTGGTTAGTGGCCCTAACTGCTGAGCCGGAGGTCGTGGGTTCGATTCCCACCCAGGACAAACTTTGTGTGATGAGCATGATTGTTTGTTCTGTGTCTGGGTGTGATTTATATATAATATGTTTGCATTTATAAATTATATAAGTATGTATATCAGTTGTCTGGTTACCATAACACAAGCTACTACGGATCGCACACCGTAGTAGAGAGATCAGGTTAAAATGGTTTTGTGTAAGTTGATGTGCCGTCGTGTACCTTCTGCACTAACCTATACTGTGACTTCACCTATATTTAACTTGTGCTATGAATATAGTGCTCTCAATTTATCATCGTCATGTGATCGGCCCCAATTGATCAGCTGAAGTGAATATTATAATTAGATGGTTTTATGTGGAACTTGACTTACACACAGACAGAACAACACGCATCTCATAGACAATACGCACATGGATCTGATGAATCAGTGGAGTGTGTGAGTTCGAGACTTTTGGGGATTAAGGAACTCCTAAAAATATAAACTTGAGAGGTGTCAAGGGACCCGATGGAACGAAGTTATTATTTAGTAGCTTTTGCCCGCGGCTTCGCTCGCGTTAAATTCGGGGTAAAACAGTTCCCCTTGCTCCTTATTGATTTTTAATAGCAACGCTAACTTTTCCCTTTTCTTCTCTCTTTCTCCCTCACATCCCACTTTAAAAAAAAAATTAGTTTATGTCCGTCCCCTGGTTTCCAACTATCTCTGTACCAAAATTCATCAAAATCGGTTTAGCCATTAAAGCGTGAAGAGGTAACAAACAAATAAACAAACAAACTCACTTTCGCTCTAATAATATTAGAAAGGAAGTAAGGATTATGTAGAAAAAACCTGTATATACTCAACAAAAATAATCGTCGCGACACCACACTGTTTAATGCGAAATAGAAAGACGAAACGAAGATAACTGGCTTGCTTTTTATAAGAGAGAGCGAGAGAGACAGACAAAGAATCACCCGCACGCCACACGGCTTATCATAGCAGAAAGTGTCGTTACAACTTTTGGTCTCAAGTAAAAAGTGTCGTTACAACTTTTGGTCTTAAGTAAAAAGTGTCGTTACAACTTTTGGTCTTAAATTTTTCCGTCTAGCCCCGTTTCGCAACGCGTGATAAGGAACTTCGTTCCAAAAAGTAAACTATCAGGTTTTGTAGTATTTGCAATCAAGGGCTTGATACAGAAAGCGGTACTCTTGGACACGGCTCGTATTGTTAGGAGGTTCCTTTCTCTGGAGCCCTGACTGCCGGTAGCTTGGACCCTGTTCCCAATACCGGTGGGCTACTATTTATTTGTATTTTTAAATGTGTTTAATGTATTTTTTATAGTAATTTTTATAATATATATATTTTTTAATTTTAAGTGTGTAAAAATACCAAAAATTTGTGTAGTAATAAATAAACGGAATTCTAAACAGACTTAATATGTCACAACCAAGAAAGTATTTTTGACAAATAATATCAAATATTTTTACACGAAAACCTTTACATAAATTCTTATTTCAAGGAAGCCGAATAAATACATAGAGCCTCACTTTCCCTGTAACTTTTTAAGGAAAACATTATTATTTCCCCATACATCTTAATAACTTGTAAGATGTCAGTGTAAATATTGATGTATTACCCGTGTAGGATGTTAATTTACCCATAAACATAACACCACGCCTTATAAATCCTGCACATAATCGGGCTGGAGGAAACGCCCGGGTGTCACCATTATGCGATTGCTCGGAGGACACGGTGGAGCACACAGTGGCGGTCTGTCCAGCTTGGGCGGAGCAGCGCCGTGCCCTCATAGAGGCGATCAGTGGCCATCTTTCGCGTCCGGCCCTGGTGCAGTCCATGGTCTGGAGCGAGAGGGAATGGGAAGCGGTCAACTCCTTCTGCAAAGCAGTCATGCTAGCAAAGAGGGTGGCTGGGCGTTTGAGAGAGAGAACCTCAAACCAACCCAGCCAACCCAGTCTCGCGAGATGACCACCGGACACCGTAGTTTCGGGCCTGTGAACGGTAAGAAATGGGTAGCTCACCGTCCGTCCGTCTATTGGCGACAGGCCGTCTCGACAGTGCGTTGGTGTACCACGTCCACCACAAAGAGACGTCAGCATGGCAGAGGGGCCTGCCAGGACCTCCGCCTGCCGGGGTAACTGGTTGTTCGAAAGAGATACCGCAGCTCCGGAACGTAAAGGGCAATAGAAGGAACATGGGTAGGTTTTAGTCAGTCCAAGTCCACTTCGCCCAAAGCAGGGGAAGTTATTTAATGATTTTCCATCCGCAAAAAAAAGGCGTATGTCTTCTAGGCAGTATCGGACTGCCAAGTCATACGCCTTTTTTCCGCAAGGGGCGCTCGACAGTGGACGCCATCATGAGCTTGGGAGCTCTTACGACGGGGGCTGCAGTGTCCAGGGGTGGGGTTGTCGTGGCGGTGTCTCTCGACATCGCCAACGCGTTCAACACCATGCCTTGGAGCTGCATTAGGGAGGCACTCCGGTGCCACCGGATGCCGACCTACTTTCGTCGTGTAGTCGGGGCATATCTCGGTTTATGTATCGGTCAGATTGCTAGATTATCACTGCTGTGTTGAATGAGTGGACATTGTTGGCCCTGTAGATTCTTAGATACTTGTTAACTTCTTATCTTATATTACGTTTTGTAAAGTAAACAATGACTTATTATCGGGCCCTATGCTGTTCTCTCATACTTAAGAAATAACGCTGCCTGTAACAACAACATTGTAAAACCAAATGATTTTAAAAGAGTAACCATGGAGTTACTTGCCGGTTCCTCTCCATAGGAAACGACCAACCCGAACCGTGCACCTTTTCTCGACGTTTTATAAGTGCCCATGTAGGTTTATGAGAAATAAAAATATTTTGATATTTGTGTATTTTTTGTACCCATAAAAATATATCTAACTAATATATAAAATTCTCGTGTCACAGTTTTCGTTCCCATACTCCTCCGAAACGGATGGACCGATTCAAACGAAACTTTGTGCACATATCGGGTAGGTCTGAGAATCGGCCAACATCTATTTTTCATACCCCTAAGTGAGCAGCGGGTGAAACCGCTGGGCACAGCTAGTCTAATATATAAAATTCTCGTGTCACAGTTTTCGCAGTTTTTGCTCTTGCGTCTGATTGATTTGTAATATCAACGCTAAGTTTTCCCTTTTCTTCCCTCGTTCTCCATCATATCCCACTTTTTTTTTAAATAAAAATTAGCCTAAGTCCGGCTCCTCATTCCCAACTATCTCTGTACCAAAGTTCATAACAATCGGTATAGCCATTAAAGCGTGAAGATGTAACAAACAAACTCACTTTCGCTTTTATAATATTAGTAAGGATAGTGCCGTGACTAATACATCAGGCTCCTGCAGAGCCTCAGGTGCGTCAACGGGGACAAGGGCAAGAAAATCATGATGAACCAGAGATTTACTCTACAATGTAAATAAATTCCCTGTTTCACTAGATAAGTTAAACTCGTCACTCGTCAGTGTATTTAAGTCGATAAATCAATGAGTTCGGCACAATTAGTAGATGCAGTCGGGTGTGGTCACCGTTTACGATGCACCCGTTTGTAGACTATATTTAGAGTTTATTAGTTTGTGTGTTCGTTAGTTTGTTATGTGTCTGGGAACTATATGGGTATCGTTATAATTTGGGTGTTAAGATATTGCATGTTATTGCTATTTATCACCTTATTCTATTAACTCATGTGACTAGAATCTTAGTAATAAGTACTCAGTTACTTATAGTTAGTTATTTTTAAGTAGAACGTTTAGTTAACTTTAGAGCCCCAGCGGCATAAAAACGTACCAGTAAATAAGTATTACCGTTGAGCCCTACTGGCACAAATTTGTGCCACCACACCCCGACCGATTTAAAACTGTATTTGTAGTAAAGATAACTTTTAAAATCAGATTACGCTTACGATAAGAGCCTGCCCTGCGGTACTTGACGGATAGTTGATGTAAATAATGGCGGTCCTTAAGAGAAAGAAAAGAAAGAAAGAAAGAAAACAAGTTTATTTGGCACAAGCCATAAATGCACACACTAATAAAAAATTATAAAACTTAATCCTAAACACAAATAAAATAAAAATAAAAATAATGTGTGTCCCATGGCTGCGCCAAATAGGCCCAGTTCAGCAAACTGCCGAGCAGCTAGTGCCCGACGCTGGTTTTCAACTGGACCTTATAAGGTGATGTGACGGACGTAAAACAGTTTTAAATGTAGTATGTACTTAAATGTGAGTGTGTATTGTGATAAAAAAAAAAAGAAGATAAACCACATAATTGTTTATAATGGGAAATTCTGCAAAGTAATATGAAAAATTTAAATGAAACATCGGGTATATATTCACTTTTGGGCGGCATCGATGACATGAAATAAAGGTAGGTAGGTAGACTCTAAATTAAATAATTGAGGCATTTAGTGCGACCATATCCAGTTTACGTTGCGCTTCAACTAGATACTGCCGTAACCGTTTTTTAAATGTGAAATAATTGTTTATCAACCTAATCGGTGGTGGCAGGTTATTCCACACCTTGGAGGCCGCATAGCGAAAACTGCCTCTGAAAGCTGCTGTGTTATGTGGGTGAGTAGATAGTTGCTGCGAGCATTGCCTTCTCGCACATTCCCGCGTACTAGCTACCCAACTGAGTTTGTGAAATAAGTAGTCCGGCTTTTGATATTTAATCACACCAAACAGAAGACACGCCAGGTGTAGTTTGCGCCTGGACTTCATTTTTAAACTACAGTGTTTGTTAAGAAAGGGTGTTACATGACTTCTGCGTGGAATGTTGTAACAAAACCGAGCGCACGCGTTTTGTACCCTTTGTATAAGGCGATCTGTACGAGCTAGCAGGCGCGGGCCGTACACAGTATCGGCGTAGTTCAACCTAGACAGAACCAAGGTTTCCACCAGTTGTTCCCGTAGCGATTCGGATAAATAAGGCCTCATTCTGTACAAAACCTTCAGACGATAGAAACAATTTCTGACCGAGTCCGCAACATGTTTTTCAAAACGAAGGTCTTTGTCCATTGTAAGGCCTAGATTTCGAGCCTCATACACTCGCTCGATTGGTTCCCCCATTAATTCCAAACCAAAAGTCAAAGGTAGTCGAGCCAACTGCTGTCTGGTGCCGAACACCATGTACTTCGTTTTTGAAGGGTTCAACGACAGGCAGTTCTCTACAGACCAAACGGCAATTCGCTGAAGATCTTCATTTAGATCCTTAATGGCACTATCATATTCCTCAGGCCTAAAAGAAATATAAAGTTGGACATCGTCGGCGTAAATGTGGTATTTGCATCTCTGGAGGCTTTTAATAATATCCGCACAGTACAAAATAAAAAGGATTGGGCCTAAAATAGAGCCCTGCGGAACTCCCCTCTCCACTTGAATAAGTGTTGATTTAAGAGTAGTGCCATCACTAAAACACAGATTAACAAGTTGTTCTCTATGAGTGAGGTAACTACGGAACCATTGAACGGCTTCAGAGTCGAAACCGTAGTAGTTTAATTTCGATAGTAATAATGGTATATTTATTGAATCAAAAGCGCGGGAGAAATCTAACAGAACGAGAAGTGTGCACATTCCCTTATCCTGGGCAGATAATATGTTGTCAGTAACATCCAGTAAAGCAGTAGATGTACTGCGCTGTTTCCTGAACCCGGATTGTAAATCAGGTAAAATGTTATTTTGCTCCAGAAAAAGTGTTAGTTGGCGGCAAACAGTTTTCTCTAATACTTTGGACAGACATGGTAAAATACTTATAGGGCGTAGATCTTTTAAAGTAGATGGGTTAGAATTTTTCGGCAATGGTCTAATGGAGGCAATTTTCCATTGGTCAGGGAACGTTGACGTCGTTATGGAGCGGTTAATGATGTCCGTTACAACATTTAACGTGTGCGGCAAAGTCATGTTAATCATATCCAGGGTTATGTTGTCATAGCCTTCAGCGTTACTATTGAGGCTAGAGATAGTGCGTGAGACATTGTCCTGGTCTACTGGACTAATTGTGAATTTCGCTTCGCAATGCTTATTGTTATCATAGTAATTAATAAGCGATGTGCTAGCCACGGGATTACCGGGTACAATCAAAAAATTTCTATTTATCAAGTCGGGATCTGTGAAGTGCGACGGAAGGTCTTGTTTAGGTTTAAAGATATCTAAAGTAGATTTAAGGTTTTTCCATAGCAATTTAGGATTTTTAATTTTATTATTAATATTTTGTTTGAAATATGCAACTTTTTCACTGTGCAGAGAATTAATCACCAAGTGTTTCAGGTCTTTGTAGTACCTCTTTTTAGAGTCAGTTTTCGTTTTCCTATATCTAATTAGTGCGTCGTCTCGTAAACGCATCATGAGTTTGATGGTATCTGTAATCCATGGATACGATTTTTCCTTTACAGTACATGTTTTGACTGGTGCGTGAGCATCGAACAGAAAAGATAGATGGGTATTAAAGACATACACCATATCATTAACGGTGTCTAGTGACGAAATACTACTGAGGTTTAATAATGAAAGATCTGAATTAAATCTCTCCGTGCATATATTTTTAAGCGGCCGATATTTTATAATATAAGGTTTGAATTTTTCGCGCCTAATATTAAACTCAGTTATTACAATACAGTGGCCGTTTATTGAACCAAACGATTCCACTGTTGTGTGTCTTGCTCTCAGGTCAGTGCATACAAGATCAATGAGAGTTTCGCTGGTTGCTGTGTAGTGAGTTGGTGTAGTGACCAACTGTGTAAGACTGAGACAATTTAGAAATTCATTAATATTTTTAGTTTTAATTCCGTTTGTATCTAGCAGATTAACATTAAAATCACCAAGCAGTATGTAATGGTCACAATTTCCCAATGAGCTAATATAGTCCGTAATGGCATCAAGGAAAATAACAAGGTCAAGCCATGGCGGCCGGTAAGCAGTTCCTATTGCAATTTTTTTGCCGTTTAATGACAGTGTTAACCACATCTGCTCGACTGATTCGAACCTGGGATCGAACGCACGAGAACACGTACGCGCGCTCAGTCCTCGCCGCACATAAAACCCGACTCCCCCACCACGGCCCGCGCGAACACTCGCTGGCCGCGGCGTGTGACGCAGACGATAGCCCGGCACGGTCGGAGCGCGCCCCTCCTCGCCTGGACGGAGCCAAGTTTCGTTAATAGCCATAATGTCGAAGCAATGCCTGTCAAGTGCGCCAATTAAGTCGTCTTGACCTGTACCCAATGAGCCAGCATTAAGAAACCCTACTTTTAAATATTTTTCTCTTTTAGTCGTCATTACAATTTATTAAAATAAGTTCCGTCATTAGTAAAATGAAAATCATCAGTGCACATTCAGTTATAGTTCGATGTAGTAGTGGTTTAAGTAGAAGTGTAATTATGTAGATAGTGTGGTGGATAGTGTGTAGTAATAAATGTAAAATCGGTTTAAGACTGTAATGTATAAAGAATAAGTATTTAAAACGTAACAAAAGTTTTGCGATGAGTAGGTGCAGGTAAGTATGTATGGTGTTATAAAACTGGTTTACATGTACTTCACTAAGGTGCGCCGCGAGACACACACCTGCCAATACAAAATATAGCTTAAAATGTGTTAACAAAGTTGTGAATATTGGTATTGATAGGCTGTCACATATTTTTACTAAACTCACTGTAAGGGTTCCCATGAGTGGAAATATATAATAAATAAAACAGTTACAAATAATTTTATAAGCAAAATAAGAATATACAAACAAGACTGCTCTAAAGTGCGCCATTTGCGCTGGTGTCCGATGGCGCGCCGAAGGTACGCAGTAAGTCTGCCTCACACCGGATATGGCAAGTAGCATCGCCGGGTTTGTGCCGAGCGAGTATACGGCCTCGCTTTGACCAGACGAATTGCCAACCATGACGAGAGCCCGCCTCACGTGTGCACCGAAACAACTCTCGGTTGATCTTCGTAAGGCGCTCGTTGACGTAGAAACGCATCGCAGGGCCAGGCAGATCGAGATCCACCGTGGTCATGCCGCGACGCGCTCGTGCTCCCTCCAGCAGCTCGTCCCGCAGGTCGCGGCGCGCGAGACGCACGACTAGGAAGCGCGGGCGGGTCTCCACTGGCCCCGTCGCCTGCGTCGCGTTGATGCGCCTGCCTCCAACGCGCTCGGCGCTCACTATATCGCGAGCTTTTATTTTCACCCCAATCTTAGCCGCTACCAGTAAGACAGTGTGGACAGGGTTTTCGCCATTTGTCTCAGGAATGTTTGAGATTTGCAAGTCATTTGCAAGCAACTCCTGGTCACGGTCGTTAATATCGCTCCTCAACTGGTTGATCAGTTCATCCACATCTGACGACTGCGACACCTGGGACTGAGCTAGCTTGGTCTCAATCACTGCCACTCTCTCCTCCAAGTTGCACATCTTATCGTTGGTCGACTTAAGAGATGACCTTAGTTCCGACAGATCATCACGCAGATGCTGAAACTCATTGCGTACGGCCTTTAAAAATTCTTCTTTAAAACTGCTTAGCTCTGCTCTGAATATAGAAAGGTTTAGCTCCTGTGTCGCATCTAAGGCTGTGCTATTTGAGGGGCTGGTGTCCATCAGGTTTACCAGGCTTTCCTCATTGCAAGTCGGTGCTGGTGCCCTCGCCCTTACCGGTGTTTCAGCCCGGTTATCCCTCATCTGGTTTTTCTCGCATTCAGGGCAATGCCAGGGTTTCGTTACAGGACCTGCATTCTCGAGTCCTACGCATCCTCGATGGTACCATTTGCTACACTTGTTGCAATTAGCAGCCTCTGCTGACGAAAGAAACTTTCCACAACCTCCGCACTTAACCATGGTGTAAAGATACGTTGTTTGTTTACAAACCGTAGGGCAATGATCTATATAAATAGTTCACAACTCAGGCAACAGATGGCGCTATCCTCAAAAATGTGTTTATATAAGTTTTCTACGGTGTTATGGTAAGGATAAACACCATAGTTTGAGCATAGCAACAGAATTAAGAGCCGCACACACTGATGTTGAGTCACAAGATTATTACCTTTTCGGAAAAAGTAACAGATTATTTACTGTGGGTTACGGGTACTTTTGCCTACACCGGTGTTCACTGTTAATGTTTTTAGAGTTTTTTTGGTATTTACACACACAAAACTTTAGATAACAATTCCACTTGTAAGTTGTACGTATCCAAGTATTTACACAATCAACTTTGCCAGTATTACTGTGGTATTATTATTTAATAGCGAGAAGATCAAAAAGTGCTTAGGGCTGTTTGACATCCGTGACGTCACCTCCCAAGAGGTTAATATCTAGGTTACTATTAGACTAAATAAGTTTTATATCTTTTGAGTAGTATCTTAAACAATTTAATATTTAACTAGCTTTTGCCCGCGGCTTTGCTCGCTTTAAATTCGGGGTATTAAAGTTCCGATCCTGATTTACAGGTACCTGCTACCTATACTTTTTGCCCTTGCGCCTTATTGATTGTAATAGCAATGCTAAGTTGTCCCTTTTCTTCCTTCTTTCTCCCTCATGTCTCAATCTTTTTTTTAAGCCTATGTCCGTCTCCTGGTTCCCAACTATCTCTGCACCAAAATATATCAAAATCGGTTCAGCCATTAAAGCGTGAAGAGGTAACAAACAAACAAACTCACTTTCGCTTCTATAATATTAGTAAGGATTATATTATCAAGCCACTGAAAAATTTTAATCCTACGCTTCGCGTCAGTCTCGTTATTAACTTTTCCAACTGATTAACAAATTAACCTTTCAGTTACACAAACCAAACTATAAATATAACATCAGGAAGTACAATATAAAACAAAAGATTCTATTTTCAGTCGCCCGAACGTTCAGAAATAGATTCTGACGTCCCTGATGACGTCAGCTGTATTACGTCAAGATGGACGGTCGGAGTTTATGGCTATTTAGTAACAGCCGTACGGATCGATCTTCAAGGTTAAGCAGCAGTTACCAAGGTCGGTTGGCGGATGGGTTACCGCCTAGTACATACTGAATTTCCTTCGTGCGTCGGAGAGAGAGTACTTTAGGCCGTGAGTTACCGCCCTGGAAACCGAATATCAAATCAAATCACGAAACGATTCAGTGGCTGATCGAACGACTGCTACGCTGCGTTTCGATTTCGAGCGGGTTCGATCCCCGCACGGAACAAATATTTGTATGACCTACAGGTAGTTGTTTTAGTAGTGTATGTGAGTTCAAATGTTTGTAAACGCACCTACGATACAGGAGTAACCCTAGTGTAGGGCAAATTTTTTAGTAAAAAAAAAACATATAAGCTTACATGGCACTAATAAAACGTCGAGAATAGGTGCACGGTTCGGATTGATCGTTTCCTATGGAGAAGAACCGACAAGAAACTCCATGGATGCTCGTTTAAAATCATTTGGTTTTACAACGTTGTTGTACAGCGTAAGTACTTAAGTATGAGAGGACAGCGTAGGCCCGACAATAAGTCATTATTTAATTTACAAAAACTACTTGCATAAAGGACATGAGAAACAACTTGGGTGGGTATTAGTCAGTAAAAACCTGACATACCTCTTCGTTTCGCCCAGAGCGGGTGAAGTTATTTGATGAATGTCTGTCTATACGTAAAACCGTTGGTGAGGGCTGTCATTTATTTTAGCTTTGACGGCCATTACAGGTAATTAGTGGGCCGATAGACTGACAACAGCTAGTCTTACCAAGGGGTAACATATCCCAAAAGGTGGTAGCCATACGGCCCGGCTGATCCGGGGCTACCGCATGATCTCCGGCGAGGCAGCGAGCCTCCTTGCCGGATTGCCACCGTGGGATCTGGAGGCGATAGTCCTCGCGCGCTTGTATGAGTGACGCGCGGAGGCACTACACCGCGGGGAAACTCCGCTACCGCGGCAAATTGCCGCTCAGCGGACAGACCTCTGGTGCGATCTCATGGTGGCATGGAGAGAGCGTGTCAATTGTTCTGTAACAGGCTCAACTTACAAACTTCCTCTAATATACTCATTCCTTACTTTATCCATTCTTGTCACTCCACACATCCATTTCAACATTCGCATCTACGCAACATGCTAGCATAACTAAGACAGTACATTTGAAATGAAATAGTCACATTGGGATTTGCTCGGATTTTAAGCCACAACATACAAACATATAATAACAAAAAGATGTTAGTGGAAAACATAATCTCGTTCATTTATAGAATTCGGTTGAAAAAAGAACCTAAGCGTTGACATTAATTAAATTCAGAACACAAATTTAAAAAAAAACAACTTATAAATGAATAACATCGTGAGGATAATCACTAAGGTCGGTGGCATCACAAAAAAATAGATGAAAAAGCTACTGAAATAGACGTTAAATGAAATACGCTGTCTTTTTCATTTCATCTATTAGAAATCAAAATAGAATTATCTTTCATTTTCCTTAATATTATAAATGCGAATGTTTGGATGTATGGATGTTTGTTACTCTCTCACGTCAAAACGACTGAACGGATCCTGATGAAATTTGGCACAGACGTAAATTATAGTCTGGAATAACACATAAGTACTTCTTTTCGATATCACGCGGGCCCCAGCTATCTTAATAATCCTACTAATAATACAAAAGAAGGATGGATGGTTTTTTAGTCGGTAAGAATCTGATAGGTAATGCCTTCCACGAGTTCCACGCTGCCCAGAGCGGAAGATGATATTTGATGATTTAGTTACAAAAAAAAGTGTGTGTGTCAGCTCCGACGCACGACTGGAGTTTACTCCTTAAGTACGAGTATCTAAACATACGCAAAAAGAGTTAATTCAACTGAAAAAAGATTTGTATCATATGAAAGGGTAAATTCACAAATTAACGACAAAAATTGCAATATAAATACATCGACACTGATAGAAACAAACAAGCCCAATAACATATAGTATATAGGTATAGTCGCCTATACAGCATACCATATGTACGTCTTAATACAGTCACAGCCAAATTAGAAAGGTGCGCACCAAAAACGTGACACATTTTCGTTACTTTAGTAGGTTTTACCCCTCGGATTTTTCTCATACCGGGCGCCTTATATATGAAAATCGATTCTTAAGGAGTAAACTCCAATAATACAAAATAAGGATGGATGGTTTTTTAATTGGTAAAAATCTGATAGGTAATGCCTTCCACGCTGCCCAGAGCGGAAGATGATATTTGATGATTTAGATTCTGACAAAAAAGTTCTAAGCCATTTTAAACAAACAGTTGGTAAATGAAGGAATAAATAAAAAA
Organism: Ochropleura leucogaster; assembly: GCA_958449745.1. Taxonomy (NCBI): domain Eukaryota; kingdom Metazoa; phylum Arthropoda; class Insecta; order Lepidoptera; family Noctuidae; genus Ochropleura; species Ochropleura leucogaster. Next base: position 3,367,768 of record OY288227.1, read on the forward strand.
CAGCACTACGAAATGTAACTTGTGAAAATGGCGGTTTTTATTAAGACTGAACTAACGTTACCAACTTACAAAAGTTAACCAACTTACAATAATGTTGCCAGTATTGATTTATACCAACAGTTTAATACTTGCAGGTAATGTCAACGGAGGTCGACATTAAAAGTGCACGCTGGTAGTTGGAAACGATCGATTCTCATTTGTTATTTATGCATTCGAATGTAAAGCAAATGAAACGTCGCGTCGGCTAGTTTGCCTTTTCTGCTGATTGTTATTTAAATTTGTTTGTTGGATTGCCGGATTGGCAATTTTTTTTTTCGTTTATTCATGACTAGCTTTTGCCCGCGGCTTCGCTCGCGTTAACTTCGGTAGCGCCTTGTTGATTTGTAATAGCAACGCTAAGTTTTCCGTTTCTTCCCTCTTTCTCCCTCATATCCCACTTTTTTTAGAAAAAAAAATAGCATATGTCCGTCTCCTGGTTTCCAACTATCTCTGTACTAAAATTCATCAAAATCGGTTTAGCCATTAAAACGTGAAGAGGTAATATTTTTTTTGAAGAAAGTGGGATGTGAGGTTGAAAGAGGGAAGAAAAGGGAAAACTTAGCGTTGCTATTACAAATCAATAAGGCGAAAGGGGAACTGTGTTACCCCAAATTTAACGCGGGCGAAGCCGCGGGCGAAAGCTAGTTTTTACTATAATTCTGCTGATTTATATTACCATAGTTGCAATGTATTCTCAAACAACAATATCAAATATTACAGCGGTCGACTGTAACTCAATCACCCAGTGATACACGATAGCCTTGAGCAATACAGATCGAATTGCATACCTATTCAATGTATCGATATTTACATATATACCTTATTGGTAACTAGCTTTTGCCCGCGGCTTCGCTTGCGTTTAATTCGGGGTAACAGAGTTCCCCTTTCTTGATTTGCATGTACCTGCTACTTGTAGTTTTTGCCCTAGCGCCTAATTTATTGTAATAGCAAAACTAAGTTTTCCCTATTTCTCCCTCATTTCTCACCATTTCTTAAAAAAAAAGTTAGCCTATAACCGTCTCCAGGGTCCCAACTATCTCTGTACCAAAATTCATCAAAATCCGTTTAGCCATGTAGGCGTGAAGACGTAACAAACAAACAAATAAACAAACTCACTTTCGCTTTTATAATATTAGTAAGGATGTTAAAGAAATTGTAGCTTAATAATAACAGGCTCTCGGGACGATCATTACGATAAGCCGCGCTTGTCTTTTTGGATTGTATATCACACTAGCTGTCTTGCGCGGTTTCACCCGCGTCTTTAGTTGCTGCCCCGCTCCCGTGGGTAGTAGCGTGATGTTGTATAGCCTATAGTCCTACAATTGATTGAGAAATAACAACAACAAACAACAAATGCAGTGAAATTGATGATGAACCTCCTGCTTCTTTAAGTAGGCTAAAAAATGTTGGAACTTTGACCTCCAATATGGATTACTAGCTGTTCCTCGCGGTTTCATCCACGCTGCTCAGCACCTCTTGGTCGTAGCGTGATGTCATATAGCCTATAGCCTTCCTCAAGAAATGGGCTATCCAACACTAAAAGAATTTTCCAATTCCAACCATTAGTCCCTGAGATTAGCGCGTTCAAACAAACAAACAAACTCTTCAGCTTTATAATATTATAGTATAAACTAGCTTTTCCTCGCGGTTTCATCCACGCTGCTCAGCACCTGTTGGTCGTAGCGTGATGTTATATAGCCTAAAGCCTTCCACAAGAAATGGACTATCCAACACTAAAAGAATTTGCCAATTCCAACCAGTAGTCCCTGAGATTAGCGCGTTCAAACAAACAAACAAACTCTTCAGCTTTATAATATTAGTATAGATATGCAAAATGGTATGGCACATTTTTTATTATTTTTATTTTAAATAAAAACGTTATCCCACACTAAAACGAAGCACATGTGACTAAAAGAGTGATGGATATGAATGTTGATGGACGGAGAGCGAGAGGAAGGCCAAATAAAAGATGGATGGATTGTGTAAGGAATGATATGAAGAAGAAAGGAGTAAATGATGCCGTGACGTCTGATAGGGAAGAATGGAAGAAGAAAACGGCAACCCAGATAGATTGGGACAAGGGCAGGAAAATGATGATGAGGAGACACTTTTTCCTGTATCTTGGATGCGTTGGCAGACAAAGCAGAATCAATTATTATTGCAACACGGTTGGCGCGGTAGGTGAGGGATCGACTGCTACGCTGCGTGTCGCGGGTTCTATTCCTACACGGAACAAATATTTGTATGTCCTGCAGATAGTTGTTTCGGATTTGCCTGTTTGTGTATGTGAGTTTATATGTTTGTAAACGCAACCACGATACAGGAGAAATTCCTAGAGTGGGGCAACGTTTTAAAAATATATATTTGTAATAGGCTATACAAATACTTGTTCCCACGGGGGATCGAACCCACGGGACGCAGCGCAGTAATCAACCGCATAACCACTGCAAACCGTGCCGTCAATTATGCTAATGGTTGCATTGATAACTACATTGTTCATAGACATATTAATCCTTCAACTTTTAATAAATTGAATGAAAGTAAACGGCCATCGATCTTGTCGATGACATTTACACCAGATATAGGGTACTAGGTCACTAGCGCATCTAGTACCTGTCAATAGTTCGCCAGAACTGACCTTTGGTATGTAAGGTCAACAGAATAGTGTGACCAGACTCGTCATGTACAATTCACAAATTAATGTTTTTGCATAACGTTCTATTTATTTGATAGGTTTTTTATTTCCTTTTGTAATAATCACACAAACTCTTAACGAGTATTCATTTTCTATTGCTAATAAGTTATCCTTAATCTATAATATAAAAATGAATCGCAAAATGTGTTGGTAAGCGCATAACTCAACAACGCCTTTACCAATTTTACCAATGTTTTTAAAATGTTCGTTGAAGTCCAAGTATAGTTTTTACGGCGAGAAAAAATCGATAGGGTAGGTAGGGTAAGTAACAACGCTTACACCCGGGCACAGTACAGCTAGTCTAATATATAAAATTCTCGTGTCACAGTTTTCGTTCCCATACTCCTCCGAAACGGCTGAACCGATTTAAACGAAATATTTTGTGTACATATCGGGTAGGTCTGAGAATCGGCCAACATCTATTTTTCATACCCCTGAACCTCAGCGGGTGAAACCGCTGGGCGCAGCTAGTAATATTATAAAAGCGAAAGTGAGTCTGTTTCTTACGTCTTCACGCCATAGTAGCTAAACTGATTTTCATGAATTTTGGAACAAAGATAGTTGTGACCCTGGAGACGGACATTGGCTTATTTTTTTTAAGTGGTAAATGAGGGAATGAGGAAGTAAAGTAAAAGCTTAGCTTTGCTATTACAATCAATAAAGTGCAAGGGCAAAAACAACAGGTAGCAGATACGTGCAAATCAGGAAAGGGGAACAGTGCTACCCTGAATTAACGGGAGCGAAACCGCAGGCAAAAGCTAGTAAGCATATCATTCATTAGAAGACAAAATAATAAATATCTTCTTGGGACAACTCACACACGGCTATCTGATCCCAAGCTAAGCAGAGCTTGTGTTATGGTAACCAGACAACTGATATACATACTTATATAATTTATAAATACATACAAATTATAGATAAATCACACCCAGACACAGAACTAACAATCATGCTCATCACACAAAGTTTGTCCTGGGTGGGAATCGAACCCACGACCTCCGGCTCAGCAGTCAGGGCCACTAACTACTGGACCAATAGGCCCGTCAAAATAATTATAGAATATAACTCATGTATATTATAATAATTATTATAGAATATAACTCATGGAACACGAACGCACTGTCAAAACAGCCTGTCGTCAAGGTTTGTGGACGGTGAGCAATGGGTAGCTCACCGTCCACAAACCAAGCAGGTGATGACTAAAATATAAGTGAGATAAGAATTATAAGGTCTTTAATATGTCTTTGTATGGGAGTAATCAGTTGTGCGAATAACTAGGACCTATCTTAGCCATCTTACTTAATAAGAGCACCGAGGATATGAAATTCCATAGGGTATGGTCGATGTGACAGGCGTAGCGGCAAATCAAATCCTTACTATCCTTACTATATATAATATTATAAAAGTGAAAGTGAGTTTGCTTGTTTGTTACCTCTTCACGCTTTAATGGCTAAACCGATTTTGATGAATTTTGGTACAGAGATAGTTGGGAACCAGGAGACGATCATAGGTTAATTTTTATTTAAAAAATATTGGATGTGAGGGAGAAAGAGGGAAGAAAAGGGAAAACTTAGCGTTGCTATTACAAATCAATAAGGCGCAAGGGGAACTGTATTACCCAAAATTTAACGCGGGCGAAAGCTAGTACTATAATATATCATGTTTAACCTCTCAAGGACCGCCATTATTTACGTCAACTATCCGTCAAGCACCGCCGGGCGGGCTCTTATCTTGAGCGTAATCTGATTTTAAGAGTTATCTTTACTACAAATACAGTTTTAAATCGGTGGCACAAATTTGTGCCAGCGGGGCTTTAGAGGTTAAACTAGCTATTGCCCGCTGCTTTGTGCGAGTGGACATTAAAATGATATCATGAGAACGTAGTACATGCAACAGCAATGTTTTCTTGTTTTTTAACAAACTTTTCCCCACACTATGTCATGTATCGTGAGTGTGTTTCCAAAATTTTTTCTTGTTTTCACAAACAGCGAGACCCGGAAAAACTATCTGTAGGCCATACAAATATTTGTACCCTGCGGGGATCGAATCCGCGCAGTGCGGCAGTCGATCGCTCAGTCACTGCGCCAACCGTGTCGTCAATATATCAATGTCATATGAAGGAGAAAGGAGTAAATGATACCGTGACCTCTGATAGGGGAGAATGGAAGAAGAAAACGTGTTGCGCCGACTCCAAATAGAATGGGACAAAGGCAGGAAAATGATGAGCTAAGTATTTTAGTCTGCTTAGTGTTAATTAAGGTAGGTTCCAGTTTAACCAGCGTCGGACACCAGTTTGCTGAACTGGGTCTATTTGGCGCAGCCGTGAGGCACACAATATTTTTTCTTTTTGGTCTAGTTTTTAGTTATTATAATTTTTTTAACTTAATTTTGTGTTTACTTTTCTTTTCTTTCTTCGTCCGTTGATGTGTACACTTGTGGCATGTGTTAAAATAAACGTATTTTCTTGATGTATTAACAGCTTTCGCCCGCGGCTTCGCCCGTGTTAAATTCGGGATAAGACTGTTACCCTTTTCTAATTTACAGGTACCGGCTACCTGTAGATTTTGCCCTTGCGCCTTATTTAATTTTAATAGCAAAGCTAAGTTTTCTCTTTTCTTCCCTCTTTCTCCCTCATGTCACACTTTTATTTAAAAAAATAAAGCCTCTGTTGTCTCCACGGTCCCAACTATCTCTCTACCAAAATTCATAAAAATCGGTTTAGCCATTTAGGCGTGAAGACGTAACAAACAAACTCTTTTCTTTCGCTTTTATAATATTAGTAAGGATTAATACTCAATAATAAGATGAGATTTGTAGCGCCTTCTAAGTTCTGCAAAATCTTAGTCCCTTTTCCCTTGGACCAACCCCACCCAAATGACATTAGGTTGAGCACTCTCGGTGTTTTATGGCATCCCATGGCTTTTTTTGCCCATCCCGTGAGATGACGTCACTGAGGAATAGCTACGTCTCCGAATCTACGGTGATTACGTTTAAGCTACGCGTTTGAGGGAATTCGGAGGAGGATCAGAGAAGTGAATTAGGAGGATGTTGGACGTTAATTTTTTTCACCCACGATACAGGAGCAATTCCTAGTAAGGGCATGCGTTTAAAAAAAAAACAATGATCTTCAAATTACATTTCAAAGCTGTTAACATTATTTTTTTTTTCGGGTGGGAAATCATCAAATGACTTCCCCCTCTCTTCATGTCAGACTTTTACTGTCTACAACCCACCCATGTTCCTTCTATTGCCCTTTACGTTCCGGGGCCGCGGTATCTCTTTCGAACAACCCGCAACCCCGGCGGGCGGAGGCTCTGGCAGACCCCTCTGCTTTGCTGACATCTCTTTGAGGGGCGCGTGGAACAGTAACGCGCCGTCGACACACAAACAAACTAGAGAGACTGTTTTTTCTATTGTACCTAATCACTAATTTACACACACTACACACACACTACTTACACTATTCTACTAATCTTTAAATTATGAAAATGGATTGCCTTCAATAGAATTCAGACTTAGACCAATTTTTAGCACATTGTTTTCAAATCTTTGGGTAGATGTGAGTTCACAAAAAGAGCCATTGGTAGGGGTTTTTCAAAAAAGCTCAAAACATTAAGATCCTTTCGTAATAAACTGCGCTGTTACTACGAAACGAACTCAACAAGTAGTTACTCAGACAGTAATTGCTTTTAATTATGAAAATACTTTAGCTATTTAAATATTTCCTTTAACTTTTGACATTGCCGTAGTGATGTGCAGAGGGATTCGAATAAGTCGATTGTTACAGAAATGAGTTTATTCATTCAAATTGGATCAACGTAAGTTTTGTTAAGTATACGGGTACGTACAGACGCCTGCACATCAAGCTACCACAATCTGTCAGATTTCTTTGATAGATTTTCGACTTTATTTCTAAAGTATTAGGTTCAAGGTTCATTGAGAAAAATTGACAGTTTCGGGTAGCTTGACCTGCAGGCGTCTGTACATAGAAATTTTAATTAGCCTATCATACCCACGTCATATTTTGAAGACAGGAAAAAATAAAAATAGTGTTTACCTACAGAATATCACAAATACATTGATAAAATATTTTGCTTAATAATAAATTGAGATTTATTTCTGACGGCACGTTTGGCGTTGTGGCTGAGCGATCGACTGCTGCGCTGCGTGTCACGGGTTCGATTCCCGCATGGATCAAATATTTGTATGGCCTACAGATAGTTGTTCCGGGTCTGGCTGTTTGTGTATGTGAGTTTAAATGTTTGTAAACGCACCCTCGATACAGGAGAAATTCCTAATGTGGGGCAAAATTTCTTAAAAAAAAAAATACTTATTTTTAATATTAAGCTGTTTAGTTGTATCTTATTGTTTCTTCTTTACTGTGAAAAGACAAAGTGCAAAATACAAATCAAATCACAGAGAAGGTGAAGGAGAAATTAAATTAAAGAACAAAAAGTACTTTTTTTTATTAATCAATATGAAATTAATAAAATTTCTCCGTAAGTGTACACGTGAACGTCGTGATTCTCGTGCGAATTTGTCACTGCAGTTCTAGGCTCTATAAAACCCTCGCCTGACGGTTCGGGCGTTAGCACCGCCTCGGCCGCAATGACAAAGTTTCCTTACTAGAATCAAAATATTATTATACTATTTCACATCACTACGACCTTCATTTACCATCTCAATGCTATCCTTACTTAATATTATAAAAGCGAAAGTGAGTTTGTTTGTTTGTTTGTTACCTCTTCATGCTTTAATGGCTATACCGATTTTGATGAATTTTGGTAGAGATATAGTTGGGAACCAGGAGACGGACATAGGCTAACTTTTTTGAAAAAAATGTCGCATGTGAGGGAGAAAGAGGGAAGAAAAGGGAAAACTTAGCGTTGCTATTACAAATCAATAAGGCGCAAAGGGAACTGTGTTACCCCGAATTTAACGCGAGTGAAGCCGCGGGCAAAAGCTAGTTCAAATATAAACGAAACTTCTTCATACAAACGTTTCCGGTTTTCTTCGAATCTGCTTTGTTTTGAAATTTCCAAGTTTAATTTATTTCTGGTCCATTACCAACTTCATACATTAAATGGAAATTCCTGTTGTTACGTACCTACAGTACGGCCAACGAGAAGCGATACGAAAGGTCATTAACCTAAAGAACAACTGTTGCGTTGACAATCTAATATTTAGCTCTTTCCATCTTGTGCCTTTGTCGTAATGTCTCGTTCTCCCGGCAAAAACATGACAACATTAAGAGGGGTTCGCCAACATTCGGGGGGCCATTTTAGATGGGGTTTTAGCATGGGTTTTGTTTTCATTTGGTATCGCTTCTCGTTGGCCGTACTGTAGTGGAAATATCCAGAGATAACAATCATGGATTTTTATATTAAAGGAACATAGTGAATACGTTTAGTCGCTACTTTTTTTGCGGATGAAAAATCATCAAATAACTCACCCTCTTTGGGTGGAGCGGGGGGGTGTCAGAAATTTAATGATTAGATTAAACACACCCATTTTCCTTCTTTTGCCATTTATGTTCCAGGGCCAGTGGAATCTCTTTCGAACAACCCACTGTAAAGAAATATTTGTATGATCTACAGGTTTCTGGTAGTTGTTCCGGGTCTGGCTGTTTGTGCATGTGAGTTTTAAATGTTTGTAAACGCACCCATGATACAGGAGAAATTCCTAGAGCGGGGTAAAGTTTAAAAAAAAATTAAAACAAATTACGATCGATTTTCAAACCGATTTTTATATAATTTTACTAGCTGTGTCCAGCGGTTTCACCTGCTGCTCACTTAGCGGTATGAAAAATAGATGTTGGCCGATTCTCAGACCTACTGAATATGCATATAAAATTTCATAAGAATCGGTCGAGCCGTTTCGGAGGAGTATGGGAACGAAAACTGTGACACGAGAATTTCATATATTAGATATGTATATTCTGTACAAACATATAAAATTACACCAAAATCGGTCAAGCTGTTTCGGAGGAATGTGGCAACAAAAAAAGTAACACAAGAATTTAATATCTAAGGAAATTTTATACTATTCAATTTTTCTGTAACATTATAGTCACTACATCCATCTCAACATTTTCGTCTACGCTACATGCAATCGTTTTTCATCCAGTATTATCCAAATTGGGTAGTTGACACCATTAACGAATAATTTAAAAACACAATTTGTCTGAAAGAACACCTTATTCTAGACCTGAGAACTCCATTCATTTCAAAATAACTTTAAAATTCGATTTTAAGTTGCTTTTAAATCAATAAATAGTTGCATCATTGACTTGACAACTTAGTGACGTCATCGGTTGCGAGTCTCATACAAAATCTATGGGGGAAGCGCGTTTTGACAGCTCATAAAAAGTATATCAATTGATTGGTGGTGTCAACTACCCTATTGCCCATAACCTCGCTGGTTGGTTAAAACTTAGTAAATCCAGAGTTTCATTAACCTGCATCGCTTTAACCCACAAACTAATAGTCTACCTTTAATCTCTTTAAGTGAAGAGGAAGTGGATTAACCAAATCCTGTTAACCGTGAAGATCCTTGCCAGGGAGGAAATTTAATATCGATAATTACTTTACACGGGTATCAGGACCATGTTGGGCTTGGAAACATACGCTTGACGAAAGATTTTATGAGTATTTGGAGAATATATTATGTAAACTGTTGTCTGGTTTTTCATCGGTGGATGGTAAATCCTTATCCTTACTAATATTATAAAAGCGAAAGTGAGTTTGTTTGTTACGTCTTCACGCCTTAATGGCTAAAACGATTTTGATGAATTTTGGTGCAGAGATATTTGGTACCCTGGAGACGGTCATAGGTTATTTTTTTTAAAGAGTGAAATTAGGGAGAAAGAGGGAAGAAAAGGAAAATTTTGCTTTGCTATTATAATTAATAAGGCGCTAGGGCAAAAACTACAGGTAACTAAATTAGAAAAGGAGAACCTGAATTTAACGCGAGCAAACCGCGGGCAAAAGCTAGTCATTAAATAAATTCTCCCATTCTGGACAAAGCAAGGTGTCAGGCTTTTACTGACTAACACTCATTCATGTTCTTTCTTTTGCCCTTCATGTTCCAGATCACGGTAAATCTTTCAAACAACCCGCAACCCTGCAGGCGATGTTTTTTGATATTTAAGATAAGCTTTAGATAGTCTTATCTTATTTTTATTATTTTATCTTTATTTTATTTACATATATATACATATAAATAAAAAAAGTCTCAATGGTACTTGCCCGGATTTGAACTAGCAACCTTATGCATGAGAAGCGAGGCCTCATCCTGTGGGCCACGACATCGTAATATTGTAGCTTTTTCAATATGATTTTATCTAATCATGATAAAATACAAATATCCTTACTAATATTATAAAAGCGATAGTGAGTTTGTTTGTTTGTTTCTTACCTCTTCACGCTTTAATGGCTAAACCGATTTTGATGAATTTTGTACAGAGATAGTTGGGAACCAGGAGACGGATATGGCCTTTTTTTATAAAAAAGAGTGGAATATGAGGGAGAAAGAGGGAAGAAACGGGAAAACTTAGCGTTGCTATTACATATCAATAAGGCGCTACAGAATTTAACGCGAGCGAAGCCGCGGGCAAAAGCTAGTCATCGATAAAACTATGATAAAAACTATTACGTCTACGCGTCGAAGCGGGTGGGTGAGCTACGAGCTACGAACCCTACGGCGTAGCATGACGTCAGACCTAGCATGACGTAGCAGCTACGCAGGATGCGTTGCTAGTTTCCCAGTCACCCTACAGATTTTATTATTGTAATATTTTTGTGGTTTGGTTTTGTACGAAGTATGTTTACCTCTTTTTTACCCGGCTGCTGAAAGAAGGAGGGTTCTGTTTTTCGAGAGTATTTATGTGTGTGAGTACGAAACGAAGCCAAGGAATTAGACATACATATATATGTATGTGTCTAATGTGATAAATAATAATTCTTTGGCGCGCTCCACAGTCTAAACAGTTTAACGGAATTCGACATATCCGACACACGGAGTCTCTGAATCAATTCTGGAAGTGACAGGGTTCTTAAAAAATAAAAATAATAATAACTAAGTTGCGGATATTTGGTGCCAAATTATATGTCTCAAATATCTCTGTGCCAAAGTTCATCTAAATCGGTTCAGCCTTTAGGCGTGAAGACGTAACAAACAAACTCATTTTCGCCGTTGCCTCCGTTTGAAACCTGAAGACGTACATACGCAAATTAAAAAAAAAGTGGAGAAAGAGAGAAGAAAACGGGCGAGAAAGATTTTTTTTTTCGATAATAACGCGGGTTAAAGTAAGCTTTAGCCCAAAGTAACTATGCCACGTGGACGAAGTCGTAGGCGGAAACTAGTATAAATATTAAAATAGTAAATATAAACCTTTATGTTACATGTTACATTACATCATGATTCTCCTCAGTCTCACAAGGGTTACCCAATCAATATCAACACCAAGAACCTCTTAAACAAATGAAACACAAAACAACTTAACTGCCAACATAATGAAATCCGATCCCTGTAGTCTCCTATCTTTGATTTTACAGCGTCCTTATAACATATTCATCGTATAATCTTTATATAACTTCTTAACTCCCAAAAGGGTAATATATATTACACACACTAGCTGTGCCCAGCGGTTTCACCCGCTGCTCACTTAGGGGTATGAAAAATAGATGTTGGCCGATTCTCAGACCTACCCGATATTTACACAAAATTTCGTTTAAATCGGTCCAGACGTTTCGGAGGAGTATGGGAACGAAAACTGTGACACGAGAATTTTATATATTAGATGTAATATCCTTACTAATATTATAAAAGCGAAAGTGAGTTTGTTTGTTACCTCTTCACGCTTTAATGGCTAAACCGATTTTGATGAATTTTGGTACAGAGATAGTTGGGAACCAGGAGACGGACATAGGCTAATTTTTTTTATTAAAAAAGTGGGATGTGGTGAGAAAGAGGAAAGAAAAGGGAAAACTTTGCGTTGCTATTACAAAGCAATAATGCGCAAGGGGAACTGTGTTACCCCGAATTTAACGCGAGTGAAGCCGCGGGCAAAAGCTAGTCTTTACATAATTTCTTAACTCCTTAAAGGGTGTAATGTAATATTCTTACTATACTAATATTATAAAAGCGAAAGTGAGTTTGTTTGTTTGTTACCTCTTCACGTTTTAATGGCTAAACCGATTTAGATGAATTTTGGTACAGACATAGTTGCCAGGAGACGGACATAGGCTAATTTCCAAAAAAGTGGGATGTGAGGGAGAACAAGGGAAGAAAAGAGAAAACTTAGCGTTGCTATAACAAATCAATCAGGCGCAAGAGCAAAAACTGCAGGTCTGCTTGGTGTGTAATACCGAATTTAAAGCAAGCGAAGCCGCGGACGAAAGCTAGTATATGTATAATATTAAACTGTGTAGATATAGTTTGGGGTTACATGCTATTATTATTTGATAACCGATAATTTTCAGGGACGGCTGTCGGGGTTGTAAGCTTGCTTAGTTTTGAATACCCAATAACCCCTAAAGGGCCCGTTTTATTAAAGTAGCATCTATACTTCTATACTAATATTATAAAGCTGAAGAGTTTGTTTGTTTGTTTGAACGCGCTAATCTCAGGAAGTACTGGTTCGATTTGAAAAATTCTTTTAGTGTTGGATAATCCATTTCTTGAGGAAGGCTATACGCTATATAACATCACGCTACGACCAACAGGTGCTGAGCAGCGTGGGTGAAACCGCGAGGAACAGCTACTGTAAGATAATGTGGCATCCTGTTAGTGAAAAAATGTTTATAATCAGTCCAGTAGTTTCGGAGCCTAATCCATACAAAAAAATCTCTCCTCTTTAAAATATTGGTATTGTTATAGACTAGCTGCAGCCAGTGGTTTCATCCACGTATACTGGAATATTATACATGCCGACCTTCTACTTGAATCACTCTATCTATTCCTGAAAACTTTATATAATTTTGTTGTATGTATGTATATAAGTATTTTTAGTAATTTAAAAAAATATATAAAATAATTTAGTATAAAAAACAAATTTCTGTACAAAATTACATGTCATAATCTAATTAAATAAACCCGCCTTTGACCGTTCCCGGCGTAAAAGTGCCCATAACACTTGCCGCATTCCCGCGTTGGATGGCAATGGACAACCATTGCGCCAGAAACCGACTGGAGCGGGAGTCACCACTGACAATGTTTAGCCTGTGCCCTAAGTCCTGAACAAAGTCCTTAGCGTCCTTACCCCAACTGCCCATGGTCTCCACTGCCATGGGCACAAAATGGTAATTTTGAAACCGATTTTGATGAATTTTTGTACAGAGATACTTGGGAACCAGGAGACGGACATAGGCTAATATTTTTTTGGAAAAAGTGTGACGTGAGGGAGTAAGAGGGAAGAAAAGGTAAAACTTAGCGTTGCTATTACAAATCAATAAGGCGCAAGGGGAACTGTATTACCCCGAATTTAACGCGAGCGAGCAAAAGCTAGTATAAAATAAAATCAATCGATATATCGATATAGCTTAAAAAAATTAAACGAATAGACATAAAGTTATTTTATTTTAAACTATGTAAAGAAGTGGAATTTACCGCCATTATACAAAAAAAAACAGCCCTATCTTTTTTCTATTGAAAACCCGGTTCATTCTGGTTCAATCCAACCAGAATGAACCGGATTGATCTAGTAAATTAACAGCCGGAGCTCGTCCAATAATGCAGGGACACGGATTAATGCATCCACAGGGAGTGATAGCGGCACGGAAACCGGATATTATCGGATATAACTAGTTACGACTGGATAAAGCTGGTTTATTCGCGCCGTTGTAGGTGTTAGTTTTATTCATTGGTGCGAAGAATTCACTTTATCTCACTGTACGATGTTTGTTTTATAGTTGAGGACGTTGTTAATACTATTATTTTTGTGAAGTTTGTTGATATATGCGTTTTTTTAGCATCTCACAGTTCAACCTAGAAGGTTGTCGTCTGCTTAACCGAGCAATTCCTGTGGATACCTTGAAATTAACCTCTAGAGCCCCAGCGGCACAAAAACGTGCCAGTAAACAAGTATTACCGTTGAGCCCCGCTTGCTGGCACTTTGTGCCACCAAACCCCGACCGATTTAAAACTGTTTGTAGTAAAGTCTTAAAATCAGATTACGCTTACTATAAGAGCCCGCCCGGCGGTGCTTGACGGATAGTTGACGTAAATAATGGCGGTCCTTGAGAGGTTAAATTCTCCAGCCAGGGTAAAAAACTTACAAACTAACCGGCTACACGCTAAGAACACCTGCTATGGGGTATGAGCCTCGGCTTAGAGGTCACTGGGGGAGGACAGCAAAGCCAGCCCCTTTGCTGTCCTCCCCAGCGACCCCCGGACTGGGTCCGAGTGAACTTATGCGTGGGCTCAATTATAAAATAACTAGCTTTTGCCCGTGGTTTCGTTTGCGTTAAATTCGTGGTAGCACAGTTCCCCATTCCTGATTTGTAGGTACCTGCTACATGTAGTTTTTGCGCTTGCGCCTTACTTATTGTACTAGCAAAGCGTTACCCTTTTCTTCTCTCTTTCTCCCTCATGTCCCATTTTATTAAAAAAAAAATATAGCCGCTGTCCGTCTCCAGTGTCCCAACTATCTCTGTAACAAAATTCATCAAAATCGGTTTAGCTATTTACGCGTGAAGACGTAACAAACAACCAAACAAACTCACTTTCGCTTTTATAATATTATTAGTGAGGATACAGATACTAATACACATACCAAATAGATAATACTTTTCGGTGAAGGACAGCGTTCAACTTGATTGACAAATCTGCCATCGAAACTTAAAACGGCACTCAATAACAAAAGCACTTCAAAATAGACAGAGCAGTAGCCGGATAAAGCTTTAATGGAGTGCCATTACTCCATTGCTTCACCCGGTTACTGACGTCACACCTACCCCGCAGCTAGTTATAACCGGTCATATCCGGTTACTGCTATCTTTCACGCGGGTTTACCGTGTCACCGTTTATGGCCAGTATTTGTCACCAGCTATACAAGATGCACTTGTGATTTATCTACGGGATAGTGGTTTAAGACAGTGGGAATGTAGAATGGGAGAGTAGAGTGGGAGAGTAGAGTGGGAGAGTAGAGTGGGAGAGTAGAGTGGGAGAGTAGAGTGGGAGAGTAGAGTGGGAGAGTAGAGTGGGAGAGTAGAGTGGGAGAGTAGAGTGGGAGAGTAGAGTGGGAGAGTAGAGTGGGAGAGTAGAGTGGGAGAGTAAAGTGGGAGAGTAGAGCAGGAGAGTGAGAATGTGCGTAAGAGAGTAATCCCTATTTTTGCGTGAGGCAGTGAGAGAGTGCATTATATTGACGTTACAACCGCCCGCAGCTAGTTATAACCGGTCATATCCGGTTACTGCTATCTTTCAAGCAGTTTTCTGTGTCGCCATTTATGGCCAGTATTTGTCAAGCGAGATGCACTTATAATTTATATACGGGGTAGTGGTTGAGGACAGTAGTCGAGTGCAGTGAGAAAGTAGACAAATGCAGTCATATTTTGGTAAGGTGTAATGGCAGACTATAGTGGTCGAGTAAAGGGAGGTAGTTGTCGAGTGATCGATAAAAAATTAAACCTACCTACAGCATTACCTTGATTTATTTTTATTTTATTTTTTTAAACATTTCCCCACACTAGTAAATACTCCTGTATCGTGGGTGCGATTACAAACATTTAAATTCACTCAACTATCTGTAGGCCATACAAATATTTGTTCCGTGTGGGGATCGAATCCGCGACAGGCAGCGTAGCAGTCGATCGGTCGGTCACTGCGCCAATTATGTCGTCTTTCTCGAAATTGGCAGTGTGTGTACCAAAACAAACACACCGGTTTTCGCCAGCACAATTTCAAATATGTTTTCAGCACACTGAAAATAGGAATGTATTTTCTAGCACAAACTCACCTCAAATTTCGGAATTCGTAACAAAAATATTAGGACTGTGTTGTTGTACCGTCATACCCAGGTATGAACTGTATTATCCGGTTGTATAAATTATGACCTGTCATGACCCGGACAAAGGTAGTGTTCCATTGTGTTATTATCCTCGTTTGGGTTACAGAACCGGTTAAAATATGAGCTATTTTGGGGAAAAAAGAGGAACATGTACCCTGTTTACCTACTATTTTATATTATATATATATATATACCTGTTTATCTACTATTTTGCATTATTTTGCTCGTGAATTTTTACTTCCTTACATTAATATTATAAAAACGAAAATGAGTTTGTTTGTTTGTTACGTCTTCACGCCTAAATGGCTAAACTGATTTTGCCCTTTAGAAAATTTGCCATGAATATTGGTACAGATTTAGTTGGGACCCTGGAGACAGACATAGGCTATTTAAAAAAAAAAAAAGATTGATATATGAGGGAGAAAGAGGGAAGAAAAGGAAAAACATTTCTATTTTTATTCACATTGCTATTACAATAAATCAGGCGCGAGGGAAAAAAAACTACATGTGGCAGGTACCTGCAAATCTAGAAAGGGGAACCGTGTTACCCTGAATTTAACGCGAGTGAAGCCGCGGGCAAAAGCTAGTTAGGTGATATATCATAGTCATAGTAGTTTATTGATAAGGGATTCTTACAAGCCACAGGTTCATAATATTCATTACATTAAAGGTTCAAAGCAATAAAAATGACAAATCAATAAAAAATGTCAAATCATTAAAAAATCAAAATGTCAAACAGGTAGAAATATTACAAATAAAAAAAGTGTGTGTGTTAGCTCCGACGCACGACTGGAGTTTACTCCTTAAGTACGAGTATCTAACCATACGCAAAAAGAGTTTATTCAACTGAAAAAAGATTAATATCATAATAAAGGGTAAATTCGCAAATTAATGAAAAAAAATAGCAATATAAATACATCGACACTGATAGAAACAAGCAAGCCCAATAACATAATATAGTATATAGGTATAGTCGCCTATACAGCATACCATATGTACGTCTTAATACACTCACAGCCAAATTTGAAAGTTGCGCACTAAAGGTGCGCACCAAAAACGTGACACATTTTCGTTACTTTAGTAGGTTTTACCCCTCGGATTTCTCTCATACCGGGCGCCTTATATATGAAATTCTTAAGGAGCAAACTCCAATAAAAAATCAAAAATACGAATATCTAACACATTAATTTCAAGTAAAAGTTCAAATATTAAATTAATCGTCAAAGCAGTAAAACACTTGTTAACGCTTTTTGAAACGGGCTTTGAAGGTGCCAATGGTCGTGGCACTAGAAATGGCAGCCGGCAGCTGGTTATAAACTGTCGGACCCATAACATGTGTCCTCTTGGATGATTTTATAAGATTATTAGCTGTGTCCAGCGGTTTCACCCGCTGCCCACTAAGGGGTATGAAAAATTGATGTTGACCGATTCTCAGACCTACCCGACCTAAACGGCTGGACCGAATTAAACGAAATTTTGTCTACATATGCACACAAAATTTCGTTTAAATCGGTCCAGCCGTTTCGGAGGAGTATGGGAACGAAAACTGTGACACGAGAATTTTATATATTAGATTATCTTCTTAGTACATCATTCTGTGCCGCGGTATCTCTTTCAAACAACCAGCAACACCAGCAGGCAGTGGCCCTGGCAAGCCCCATGGTTAAATGATAATGATAAATGATGTTTATTTTGCAAGTAGGTTTTCACAGACACTTTTACACGTCTTTTTTTAAACTAAATGAGGCCGGTGTTTCGTACCCGACTACTCTGAGAAGAAACAGCCGAAACAAACTCAGAGGTCATAGTCTCTTTTAAAGTCCAGACAAAATAATCTTGGTCAACTTACATGAGGACTATGCAGATAGTGTCTGAAATGGTCTTTTTAAGAAAGCACCACACAGATTGAGTGGACCTGTCCAGCACTGACTGAACAGGTCCACTCAATTTGTGTGGTGCTTTCAAGCATTTGTTAGTTATCGTGTAGCTCAACTCATAAAGCTTCAGCTAAGTTAAGCTGCATTTCCTCTTGCTACGGTCCATGGATTGCACCAGTGTCGCCGATAGCGCACCTGCCTGAACCAATATATGTCACATGTAAACATATAAAGCCAGAAACATATTCGCTACTAGTCGCAGCGATTTATTCATGCGTGTTCAACGACGGGTCGTCACGCTAGCAAATGTGGTCGAATGGCACGCGCGAGGTCGCGTCCGATGTTACAAGTGTGTTTTGCTCTTAATTTTAATTAAAGCGTTATTTTTGTAGTTTACATTTGTTACTTTAACATTTTATTTAATTTACAATAGGAGGGAAGGATCTTGCAGTATTGGAACGAAGTTCCTTATCGCGCGTTGTGAAAGGGGGCTAGACGGAAAAAATTCTTACGAAAAGTTGTCACGACACTTTTTGCTATAGTAAGCTATTGTAAGCTGTGCGGCGTTGCATGTTTCTCTGTCTGACTCTCTCTCTTTTATAGAAAGCAAGCCAGATATTTTCATTTCTATTTCGCATTGAACAGTGTGGTGTCGCGACGAGAACTTTGTTCCATCCGGGTGTCCCAAATTTTTTTTTATCTGTATGGGTAATCATATAATGATTTCTCCCGCTCTGGGCGGAGTGGAAGGGAGTGTCAGACTTGAACTGACTAACACCCATCCATGATCTTTCTTTTTAACCAACTTCAAAAGGAGGAGGTTCTCAATTCGTCGGAATCTTCTTTTATGTATGTTCAACGATTACTCAAAGACGACTGGGCCGATTTGCAAAATACTTTTTTTGTTTGATGGGGCATAACTTCACAGATAGTCCCATATCAATTTTATTTATATTGCTATAATAAATATTTTTTTTCTCTATGTCTGTATGGACGATCTGTTAATCTTTTAGTAACAATGGAAAATGAACACTCGATAAAAAAATATACGTATCATTATACCATAACTAAAAATGATGTAATCAAAAACACTTTAAAAAAAGAGATAGCACGGCCTCGGGACACAAAAGACATAACCTTTTTCCAAAAAAAATAAAACGAAAGAGTATCGGTGGTAAAAAAGTCAATGAAATCCACAAAAGTCACCAACTTCTCTCTTCTTCTTTTTCTTGTAAGTAGTGTCAGTATAAGACAAGTTCACTTTATTACACAACAACTTTGAATTCAAGCCAAATAAATAAGAAGATATAGTTCAACACACATGCTTTCCTCGTTAAATCACCACCCTTTAAAATCCACACAAAAATACGCACTGTTACCCCGACACAACCCTTAACTTGCTGACGTCATCACTACCCCACGAGACC
The DNA here is from genome assembly GCA_958449745.1 of Ochropleura leucogaster. Classification (NCBI taxonomy): domain Eukaryota; kingdom Metazoa; phylum Arthropoda; class Insecta; order Lepidoptera; family Noctuidae; genus Ochropleura; species Ochropleura leucogaster. The sequence continues at coordinate 3,386,812 of OY288227.1, forward strand.
ACTATAATCGATTCATAGATCAAATAAAACGGCGCGTGACACGGGTTACAAAACGGATAGAACGGGTAGAATAGGTATAGGTACGGATCGGAACGATAGGGTTGCCAATTGTTCGAATGATTTGTGGAATATTCGAAAATGTATCTCATTTTGTGTGCACTTGTGGCATGGGCCAAATAAATGTTTTTTCTTTCTTTCTTTCTATCCTCTTTGACGGGCCTGTTGGTCTAGTGGTTAGTGGCCTTGACTGCTGCATGGTCGCGGGTTCGATTCCCACCCAGGACAAACTTTGTGTGATGAGCATGATTGTTTGTTCTGTGTCTGGGTGTGATTTATCTATAATATGTATGTATTTATAAATTATATAAGTATGTATATCAGTTGTCTGGTTACCATAACACAAGCTCTGCTGTCCCAAGATATTTATTTTATTTATTTATTCTTTGGGAGCGCTAAAGGTTTTGGGTGGGAACAACGTTATTTAAAACTTGCGTTTGAAATATACAAGGTATTTTATCTGAAAAGATTTTTGTGAAACATGACTGTTGCATGGGAGTTTACTTGAGTATTTTATTTGATTCTGGTTTTTAAGCGTATTTGTTGTTATAGCAGCAACAAAAATACATCATCTGTTAAAATTTCAACTGTGTGCCTGGTGATAGATGGACGGACAGCAAATTTTAAGTAATAGGGTCCCATTGTACCGTTTGGTTAAAAACTTATATGGGTTAGTTTTATTAAAATACTAGCTTTCGCCCGCGGCTTCGCCCGCGTTAAATTTGGAATAACACAGTTCCCCTAGCGCCTTATTGATTTGTAATAGCAACGCTAAGTTTTACCTTCTCTTCCCTCTTTCTCCCTTACATCCCACTTTTTTCAAAAAAATATTAGCCTATGTCCGTCTCCTGGTTCCCAACTATCTCTGTACCAAAATTCATCCAAATCGGTTCAGCCATTAAAGCGTGAAGAGGTAACAAACAAACAAACAAACTCACTTTCGCTTTTATAATATTAGTAAGGATAAGGATTTGTAAACTAAAGGCTGACAGCCCTGAAAATCAGCTCACACCTTCGGTCCATCCCTGGAGTATCCACAGTTTACAAGATTACACGGTAAATATTTGTCAATTTGATAGTAAATAGGGTTTGTTTGGGGCTTACTATTCGATACATTTACATTGCTGTTGTACGGATTAAGAGACCGGTTATGAGAGCTTGATTTTCTTGTTTATGACTAGCTGTTCCCCACGGTTTCACCCGCGCTGCTCAGCACCTGTTGGTCGTAGCGTGATGTTATATAGCCTATAGCCTTCCGCAAGAAGTGGACTATTCAACACTAAAAGAATTTTCCAATTCCAACCAGAAGTCCCTGAGATTAGCGCGTACAAACAAACAAACAAACTCTTCAGCTTTATAATATTAGTATAGATTAAGTCTATCTGAGGAAATCGTGGCTAAATAAATAGCAGCCGCTCGGGTCGATCTTTAAGTTAAACCGCGCTTTCCTAGGTTGGACTGTGGATGGGTGACCACCCGTTACATACCGAGTTTCCTCCGTGCAAGCACGCTAAGCCGTTGGTCCCGGCTGTCATTTGTAGATCTTTGACAGTCGTTACAGGTAGTCAGTGTTCCGAAAGTCTTACCGGTATCGTATTACCCAGTATTAACTGGGTTGTGGATGTCAGATTTTTTTAGAATTTTATTAATTAAAAAAAAAAAATTTAGAATCTACCTACCTACCTTTATTTCATGTCATCGATGCCGCCCAAAATTGAATATATACCCGATGTTTCATTTAAATTTTTTTATACTACTTTGCAGAATTTCCCATTATAAACAATTATGTGGTTTATCTTCTTTTTTTTTATCACAATACACACTCACATTTAAGTACATACTACATTTAAAACTGTTTTACGTCCGTCACATCACCATATAAGGTCCAGTTGAAAACCAGCGTCGGGCACTAGCTGCTCGGAAGTTTGCTGAACTGGACCTATTTGGCGCAGCCGTGAGACACATTATTCTTATTTTATTTGTGTTTAGGATTAAGTTTTATAATTTTTTATTAGTGTGTGCATTTATGGCTTGTGCCAAATAAACTTGTTTTCTTTCTTTCTTTCTAGATAGGCAGTCGCTCCATGTAAAATACTGATATTCAGCTGCATCCGGTTAAAGTGGAAGCCGACCCCAACATAGTTGGGAAAAGGCTAGGCAGATGATGACGATCAAGTCTATTTATGTATCAACTTGATAAATTGTGACTATTTTGCAAGTAGGTTTATATTAATACTTATTTAGATAGGCAGATGAGGTTTTCGTACTTTCTATTTTTAATCTATATGTAGGTCCTCATTATAAAGGCACGGCCCCATTAAAACCTGCGAGGGTTGCGGGTTTTTCGAAAGAAATCCCGCGGCCCCGGAACACAAAAGGCAAAAGGCACATGGATGGGTTTTAGTTCGTAAAAGTCTGACACTCCCCTCCACTCTTCGATCAATCAAGCGGTTAGAGCCAGTAATATAACAATCAAACATTTTTTTTTATTGTAACTACTAACTATTAAAATGATATACATACTACTAAAAACTTTTTAAGTAACAAAACTAATTAAGCTAACAAAACTAACTATGTAAACCAGCATTTTCTGTATAAAAAACCAGAAGAATAAGAAAATAATAATAAAAAATAAAATAAGAATAATTAATAAATTTAAGAAGGCTTATAAAAGGCTTTTTATTAAAAGGCTTTTTATTTTATTTTATTTTTTATTTATTAATGTAACAATTTTAGTTTCGAAGCGTCTTAAAATTTCAATCAAAATTATTTATACTACGTGGCAACGTTGGTCGTCTCTTGGGTGCATAACTAACTGTCAGCGTTGAGTTTTTTTATAGTCTGTTATTATCCGTTTAAATTAAGTATACATAAATGTTTTTTTTTATATTTTTAGATATTTCTTAAGTACACATAAAAAAAAAAACAAAAAATTGTAGCCCACCGGTTTCGGGATCAAGATCCAAACTACCGGCGGTCAGGGCTCCAGAGAAAGGAACCTCCTAACAATACGAGCCGTGTCCAGGAGTACCGCTTTCTGTATCAAGCCCTTGATCCAGCTGCCTAACGAAAGCCTCCTTAGATATTGTTCGAGGCTCTTGGCAATGAATCCATTATCAGATACGACTATCGGCACAATGATCGCCGAGTCCACATCCCACATTTCGATAGTCTGTTGTTTGTTTGTTTAATTGATTTAGTTTGGTACTAGCTTTTGCCTGCGGCTTCGTTCGCGTTAAATTCGTGGTAACACAGTTCCTCTTTCCTGATTTGCAGGTATTTGCTACCTGCAGTTTTTGCCCTTGCGCCTTATTGATTTGTAATTGCAACGCTAAGTTTTACCTTTTCTTCCCTCTTTCTTCCTCATATTCCCCACTTTAAAAAAACCGTCCATCCCCTGGTTCCCAACTATCTCTGTACTAAAATTCATCAAAATTAGTTTAGCCATTAAAGCGTGAAGAGGTAACAAACAAACTCAGTTTCGTATAATATTAGTAAAGATAATGTAAATAAACTATTTTTCTCTTCTTTACAGATGATGAAGGAACTGATAACAACATGAGATACTGAGGTCACCAAGATGACAGCAACTAAAGTAAGTGTCTGTTTTGCGGATGTGAATTTATCAAATAACTTCCCCCGCTCCGGTGGAAACCACTACAGAGGTATCCATCCCCCCCCCCACCTTTTCCTTTTTCCCTAAAGTTCCCACCCCTAAAAACCAAACAGTCAATATCTCGGGAACGAGAGGACTTAGAGCGTTTTTGACCTCAGAATCAGCCTTTGTGCGGAGATCATCATCATCAGAGCTATCCGCTAATTCGAAAGAGATACCACGGCCCCGGTACACAAAGGGCAAAAAAACATTTATGAATTTTAGTCAGTAAAAGTCTGACACTCCCTTCCGCTGAGCGAGAGACGTTATTTGATCCAACAAAAACTACTTGACCAAACTGAAAGAAATTTTTATGGGACCACCTGGCAGCTATTTCGCGTCGAACAAAAAAAAATCACGCGAATCGGTCCATTAACCGCGGCGTAATCGATGTACATACATAGAAAAAAAAAACATACCGGCCGAATTGATAACCGCCTCCTTTTTGGGAAGTCTGTATTTCCTGACAGCTATAACCTGGGGGTCTTCAAGTCAAGAGTGAATAGGTTATTTCTAGGTAAGCGTGCTTCATCGTCGACCACATCATCACTTACCATTAGGTGAGATAGTGGTCAAACGCGAGCCTATCAATAATAATAAAAAAAAGTCGGTTAAAAATAGTATAGCATTGTTAACAATCCAATTTGATTGATACCATTTTGCTAGCAGTATTTTCAAGTTTTCCAACAAAACGAGTAGTACAGTCAACTTATTGACAAAAATCTATACTTACTAATATTATAAAGCTGAAGAGTTTGTTTGTTTGAACGCGCTAATCTCAGGGACTACTGGTTGGAATTGAAAAATTCTTTTAGTGTTGGATAGTCCATTTCTTGAGGAAGGCTATAGGCTATATAACATCACGCTACGACCAACAGGTGCTGAGCAGCGTGGGTGAAACCGCATGGAACAGCTAGTAACAAAATATTTATGAGGCAGGCGTTGAGACGAACATGTTTTTACAAAATAAAACGTATGTATTTCTACTGCTATATTTTTCGGGAATACGTCCCGCGTGGAGCAAATCGAATGTTATTATTTTAGCCTCGCGTTTTGTATATTTTGCCGTGCCAAAGATAGCAAAGGATGTCACTTGAACTACCTTTACATTTCTACTAGCTTTTGCCCGCAACTTCGCTCGCGCTAAATTCGGTATAACACAGTACCTGCTACCTGCAGTTTTTGCCCTAGCGCCTTATTGATTTGTAATAGAAACGCTAAGTTTTCCCACTTTTTCCCTCATATCACACTTTAAAAAAAAATTGCGTATGTCCGTCTTCTGGTTCCCAACTATCCCTCTACCAAAATTCATCAAAATGGGTTTAGCCATTAAAAGAAACAAACAAACTAACTTTCGCTTTTATTATATTAGTAAGGATGTCACTCAAGTTTGTCTTACGCAATTTTATAAGGTACAAGGAAAATATAAACTAACATAATATCAAAACATCAAGCCTTTAATCTCCGAAGCGTATAAGCAGAGGTACTTGTCGCAGTCACAACGTGAGGTTATAGTTACATAATTGGAATGGTGGTTGATGTTACCAAAAATGAGTGAATAAATGAATCCTTAACCCTTACTAATATTATAAAAGCGAATGGTGTTTGTTTGTTACCTCTACACGCTTTAATGGCTAAACCGATTTTGATGAATTTTGGTACAGACATAGTTGGGAACCAGGAGACGGACGTAGACTTTAAAAAAAAACGTGGGATATGAGGGAGAACGAGGGAAGAAAAGGGAAAACTTAGCGTTGCTATTACAAAGCAATAAGGCGCAAGAGCAAAAACTGCAGCTAGCAGGTACGAATGTGTTATACCGAATTTAACGAGAGCGAAGCCGCGGGCAAAAGCCATTTTATTATATTGCCGCCTTGCTAGTATAACCGTACAAATATTTTTGTCGACAACTTTCCGGGTATACCCATGTCTCTTTGAGGTAAATCGAATTCACATCTCACATCAAACGTGGAAAAGAAAATATGACACCCTTATAGAAAACACCGGTCAAGTGCGAGTCGGACGCGCGCACCGATGGTTTCGTACAAACTTGCGACATGAACCGCCATATCTTTTGACTGCGTAGACTTAGAAGGTTGATTTTTTTGCAGTTCCAAGGGATTTTTAATCTATACTAATATTATAAAGTTGAAGAGTTTGTTTGTTTGTTTGAACGCGCTAATCTCAGGAACTACTGGTTGGAATTGGAAAATTCTTTTAGTGTTGGATAGTTCATTTCTTGAGGAAGCTATAGGCTATATAACATCACGCTACGACCATCAGGTGCTGAGCAGCGTGGGTGAAACCGCGTGGAACAGCTAGTTTAAATATATAGAGGAGCAAATCGTGTAAGCAACATTAAAAAAAAAGAGTTGAGTTGAGAATCTCCTTTCCTTTAACGTCTGTTAATAACTTTTTGTTAAAACTAGCTGCGCCCGCGGCATCACTCGCGTGGTGATAAAATATATCTTAATGAATTTGTAGCCTATGTGTTATTCTGATGTATAAGCTATATTATTGTAAAGTTTCATTTAAATCCATTAGTAGATTTTGCGTGAAAGAGAATCAAACATACATCAGCACGAACTTGTGAAAGTACTGTAGTTGCCCATTCCAAAGCGTTGATCTCTATGGAAAAGAATGGGCAAGAATCACCATGGGCACTCTTGATATTATAATATTACTAGCTTTCGCCCGCGACTTCGCTCGCGTTAAATTCGGCATAACACACCAAGCAGACCTGCAGTTTTTGCTCTTGCGCCTAATTGATTTGTAATAGCAACGCTAAGTTTCCATTTTCTTCCCTCGTTCCCCCTCATATCCCACTTTTTTAAAATCAAAATTAGCCTATGTCCGTCTCCTGGTTCCCAACTATCTCTGTACCAAAATTCATCAAAATCGATTTAGCCATTAAAGCATGAAGAGGTAACAAACAAACTCACTTTCGCTTATATAATACTAGCTTTCGCCCGCGGCTTCGCCCGCGTTAAATTTGGGGTAACACAGTTCCCATTGCGCCTTATTGATTTGTAATAGCAACGCTAAGTTTTCCCTTTTCTTCCCTCTTTCTCCCTCACATCCCACTTTTTTCAAAAAAATATTAGCCTATGTCCGTCTCCTGGTTCCCAACTATCTCCGTACCAAAATTCATCAAAATCGGTTTAGCCATTAAAGCGTGAAGAGGTAACAAACAAACAAACTCACTTTCGCTTTTATAATATTAGTAAGGATTAGTAAGGATAAGGATATTAATAAGGATAAGGATTACAAAATCGCATTTACATCATTCATGTGGAGATTACACAAATATTGAGAAACAAACTTTCGCGTTTATAATATTAGTAGGATGATTGTCAAAGTTTCGGTCTTCCAAGGATTTTCAAAGATCAACAAATAACAGCCGGGATTACAGGGGACTTAAACAGAAATAAGGCAATGTGGCCACATATTTCGCTAAACATATTTTTGTAAATAAAAAACTTTGCCACCTGGAATTTCTTCTGTATCGTGAGTGCGTTTACAAACATTTAAACTTACATACACAAACAGCCAGACCCGAAACAACTACCTGTCCGGGTTCCGGGTCTGGCTGTTTGTGTATGTGTGTTTAAATGTTTGTAAACGCAACCACGATACTGGAGAAATCCTAGTGTGGGGCAACGTTGATATAAATAAAAAAATACAACAAATGACAGCATTCTGTCATTTGTTGTATTTTTTTCGACATTCGAAATATGAATATTCAAAAATTTTAAAATCAATGTTGATCCAAAAGGAAAGAGGTTGTGGCAATAGAGGAGGTGGAATACCTATTCTGTTATAAGCTGGGAAAACGCTAGGTAGATGAAGAAAATCGAATCTCGAATATTCGACACCTAAAACACCCTAAATGTCCCATTTTATTTCATTACTATGCCTTATGACGCCATATTGAAGACGGCCCTTGAAACCCAAGGCGTTCAGGGATCGTTTATTATCTTATCCTATAAATAAATATAAATGTCCTTCGGGAGGATTCCGAAGGTTGCCGAAGGCTACCGAAGTCTTCCGAAGTGCGGCGAAGACCTTGATCGCTATTTAGCAACAACTTATATTAGGAATATAAGTCTTTAAACTGACATGGTTACTAATATTACAATTAACACTTGAAACGGGATATTTCGGAAACTCAATTTAAATAATAAACATGGTAAATATCCCGTTTCAAGTGTTAATTATAATTATATTAGGAAGTCTAAAATGGCTATTTCAGTAGAATCATAAATAATAATGATAAATGATGTTTATTTTGCAAGTAAATTTTCACAAACACTTTTACACGTCTTTATTTTTTAAAACTAGATGAGGCCGGTGTTTCGTACCCGACTACTCTGAGAAGAAACAGCCGAAATAAACTCAGAGGTCATACTTAGTCTCTTTTAAGGTCCAGACAAAAAATCTTGGTCAACTTACATGAGGACTATGCAGATTAGTGTCTGAATTTCTGAAATAGTCTTTTTAAGAAAGCATCACACAGATTGAGTGGTCCTGTCCAGTCAGTGCAAGCGTTTGTCAGTTATCGTGTAGCTCGACTCATAAACCAAGGAGCTCAATGACACGACGAACAATACCAAAAACGGACATAATAGGATAATATTATGAATTACGATAAAGTTTTTAAATTAGTCTTACTCTCTACTAGCTTCCACCCGCGACTTTGTCCGCGTGGCATAGTTACTTTGGACTAACGCAAACTTTAACCTGCGTGCTGATCGAAAATATTTTGTTTTTCTCCTCTTTTTTTCCTTATTTCTCCCCTTTTTAGCCTATGTCCGTCTCCAGGGTCCCAACTATCTCTGTACCAAAATTCAACCAAATCGGTTTAGCCATTAAGGCATAAAGAGGTAACAAACAAACTAACAAACTCACTTTCGCCTTTATAATATGAGTAAGGATCATGACACTTGTCACCGACACACGACACTGTGAGCAATGTAATTGACACAGACAGTGGCCTTGAACCCCAAGGTCTGAAGTTTGTATCCCACGCGGGTTCAATAGTTGGATATGTCAGACTTGTGTGGGCGTACTGACCGATAATCCTTACTAAAAGCGTTTGTTTGTTTGTTTGTTACGTCTTCACGCCTACATGGTTAAACCGATTTTGATGAATATTGGTACAGAGGTAGTTGGAACCCTGGAGACGGTTATCGGCTATTTTTTTTAAGTGACAGAGAGATGAAAGAGAAGGAAGGAGGAAACGAATCGACGGGCCTGTTGGTCTAGTGGTTAGTGGCCCTAACTGCCGAAGGTCGTGGGTTCGATTCCCACCCAGGACAAACTTTGTGTGATGAGCATGATTGTTTGTTCTGCGTCTGAGTGTGATTTATCTATAACTAGCTTTCGCCCGCGGCTTCGCCCGCGTTAAATTTGGGGTAACACAGTTCTCCTTGCGCCTTATTGATTTGTAATAGCAACGCAAGTTTTCCCTTTTCTTCCCTCTTTCACCCTAAAATCCCAAGTGCCTGTAATGGTCTAATTAAAATAAATGATTTGATTTGTTATGACAATTTGTCACGGCTGTTTGCGGGTCTATAGCACCCTTGCCTAACTGTTCTGCTTGTGCGTTATATTCGCCTCGGCTACAATGACAAAGTTCCCTCACTTAAAATTTACTATTTGCATTACATTGGTCTTGTCTTAAATAAGAAATGTACTTTATCAACACAATACGAAACTTTTCTCGAAAAAAAAAACACGATCCGAAAAAGAAGCAAAAATATAAAATGGCGGGAGATACCGCATGACGCAGTAGTTAGATATATCGGCATTGTGTGGGCGTGCTGGCCGGCAACATGGTTCTATTTTCAAATAAAAACGGTTCGAAAAAAGAATGTCGCGAAATTGGATTTTGATTGGGGTTGAAAGTTCTGGTTACATAGTTCGGGATGTGGGTTTAATTTTAGGTTTATTAAAATTCTATTGCTAAGTTATTAATACCAATAAAATTTAATACTATTTATAACATTAAAACCATTTTAAAACGTTGAATATTATGTCGTTTATTTTGGGGTGATACATTTGTGTTGCTAATCACCTTTCACAAAAAAAATAAACCCTTACAGAATCTGACTGACTGGGAAAGTTGACTGGAAAACGCCTATGGCATTAAGTCCGCCTCTGTACTTTGTGCTTGAAGTGTTAAATAAATAAATCTTATCGTATTTTTGTCCGTCTGTCTGTCTTTCTGTAGACCCTTTATTTCAGGAAGCCGTGGAAGTAGCAAGTTGAAATAAACACCATAGTCCCTTTCGAGTTGTGCAAAAAAAAACCAACACTCAGTCAAAAGATATGGCCCTTAATGTCGCAAATTTGTACAGAACCTTCTAAACGCGAGGCCGACTCGCAATTGGCCGACTTTTTCTTTTGAAACGTGCCTGTAACTGGTATCTTGCAAATAAATGCTTTGAGTTTGAGCGTAAGTAATATCGATCCTTTTCAAATTCAAAAGCCTTAGTAAATAAGATTCCTAATTTGAGTACAGCTGTCCTTACCATGTAAATGAGATCAAACGGGTTGCCCTTTAGGAGATCGGATATGAAAAGGCTGTCGGAAACTCAACAGGAAGTAAAAGAAAATATTTTAAAAATGGAACTAAAGAAATATATTAGACAGTGAGTAATTTTTAAATATTTCTTAACAAAAACTTATTAAAAAAAAAAACATTTAAAAAACAAAAAGCTCACCGGTATCGGGAACAGGGTCTAAGCTACCGGCGATCAAACTCCAGAGAAAGGACCCCACCTTTTTTTGGAGTAAGAAATCATCAATAACTTCCCCCGCTTCGACCAGAGCGGGGGGAGTGTCAGACTTTTACTGAAAACCCACCCATGTTCCTTCTATTGCCCTTTACGTTCCGGGGCCGCGGTATCTCTTTTAAACAACCCGCAATCCCGGCAGGAAGGGAACCCCCTCACAATACGAGCCGTGTCCAAGAGTACCGGTTTCTATATCAAGCCCTTGATCCAGCTGCCTAACGAGAGCCTCCTCAGGTGTTGGTCGAGGCTCTTGGCAATTAAGCCATTGGCTGTAACGACTATCGGCACAATGATCGCCGAGTCCACGCCCCACATCTCGATAACCTCGCGAGCCAAGTCAAAAGTCAAAGTAATTTATTTGTCAAAAACAAGCCAATATTACAAGAACTTTATTTGATTACTAGATTACTAACTGTTTAATTATTAATTAAAACTTTATGTATAAGTAAAAATCTTCAAAAAGGCGGACTTAATGCCTTTTTCTTTGCGGATGGAAAATCATCAAATAACTTCCCCCGCTCTGTTTGGAACGGGACTTGAACTGACTAAAACCCACCCATGTTCCTTCTATTGCCCTTTAAGTTCTGGGCCGCGGTACCTCTTTTCAACAACCCGCCACCCCGGCAGGTAGCTTTATCCATTACAGTTGAAAATAAAGATATAAAAGACGGCTGAGCATACAGCCGTGCTATTCAGTAAAAATACAGCGTGGAGCTTGGCGCTGCCGCAGCCTCAAGTTCCATAGAAAGTCGTCTAGAGTCGTTGCTGCACTCAAGGCTGTATTCTTAGAGTGAAGCAGTACATAGCTTAAGCAATAGTGTCTCATTGTACACAAAACTCTTAAAAGAAAAAAGCTAAAATTAACAAGAAGATACTATCCGTACGTGTTCCCTTTATCTGGCAGAAACTTGATGCTCCGAAATTTATTTGGCATAACACACTTAGCATAATTTTCTTTAAACGAACATTTTAAAGGCATAAAAATTATTTGGTATAATTATCGTCTGGCATAATATTTAAAACTTCGAATTAATAATGGCATACTTTTAAGATGGCAGAATTAAATTTAGTATAATTACGATTCGCAGAGTTCAAATTTCGCATAATATTATTTGGTATAATTTCACTAGGCATACTATGCAGACGGCAGTAATGGCTAGGTTAGGTCAGGTTAAAACTGTGACCCCCTACGAAAACCGGAAACGACTTGCATTAATAGAAAAAAGAGATTGTTTTAAGTAGGTTACCCGGAACTGAACTATTAAGATTAGGATACCTAATTACTTATTGAATTCAATGACATTATCTCAAATTCAATTAAACAATAACTAAAATAAATGACATAATTTTAAAGAAATAATTAATCAAAACAAATGACAACTTATAATGACAAAGATGACCCTAACTATAAACTTTCTACGATATGACAATTCTGCCGTTTAATGATTATCGATATAAAATATATTATGCCAAAAGACGATTCTGACTGTGAACTTTCTGCGATATGATGTTTCTACTTTTAAAATATTATGGATATGAAGTTTATGCCTAGAGGTGATTCTGACTTACAAAATTATTAGTTTAGAATGTATGATAAATGAGTGTCTGCTAAACTATTTTCTGCGAAGTGAAGTTTATGCTATCCGTTGTTATGCAAAATAAAATATAATAATATGATATAAAAAGTTCTGCTATAAAGGGTGGACCCTATCCGTACCTATCTTGTAAAAAAAAACTCAAAGAAATTACCGTCTTTTACATAGTCTTAAATATTTGTTTGAGGATCAAGATCAAACAGTTTCCTTCCGCGTTCACTGCTCCCCACTATAATCGGGCGTATATACAAAACATCACGCTTGTTTCCCTAAAGGGATAAACAGAGATGTACTTAATAGTACATCGACTTTTGGCCAGTTATGTTCTTTTTTTTGTGGGTGAGAAATCATCAAATAACTTCCCCCGCTTTAGGCGGAGCTGAGGGGAGTCTCAGACTTGTACTGATGAAAACCCACCAATGTTATTTCTATTGCCCTTCACACGTTCCGGGGCCGCGTTATCTCTTTCGAACAACCCGCAAACCCGGCAGGCGGTGGCCCTGGCAGGCCCCTTTCCTATGCAGTCAGTTATGTTCTTAAATCCCTTGTTATAAAAGGCGAGCTTATTGTGATCAATGAAAATTTTAAGTTTGCCTTACGCGAGAATCGAACCCAGTCATGTTAGATAGATGCGCTTTTTTTGCGCATTCCAAAATCATCAAATAAGTTCCCCCGCTCTGGTCGTAGCGCGGCGGGTCAGACTTTTACTGACTAAAACCTAATCATGTTCCTTCTTTTGCCCTTTTTGTTCGGGAGCCGCGGTATCTCTTTTGAACAACCCTGGCAGGCTCCTTTGTTTTGCTTACATCTCTTTAAAGTGCGTATGGAACACTAACGCGCCGTCGACACGGCCTGTCGCTCTTAAGAAAATCCATCAAGCTCTTAAAAAAAACACGACATTACCCTCGTTCAGGAATGGACGGTCTTAAATATTTATTTCGCGCAAACCTTTTTCTTCCGCGTTAGAGCCCCCCCACACTGATCGGGGAGAAATCGCATTAAATCGTTCATAACGTCAAGGTTGTGACTCTTATTGCGTTTAAGATAGGTAATAAATCAGTCTGAAGTCGCCTTATTGCAACGTCTGTTTCTGTAAAAAACAGAAATTGGTTATACATTCATTAGAGGTTTTTAGGACTTTCTCCTGACCCCCAAATACACCCAGCCGCCGCAAGAGACTCCGAGCGTCAGGCACCAAGAGACGACTCTCGGCCGCCGTAGATACAGGCCTGTGGACGGATAGCAATGGGTACCATCCACCCGTCTAGTGATGACAGGCCGTGTCGACGGCAAGTTCGCGTTTCATGCGCGCCCTAAAGAGGTGTTAGCAAAGCAGAAGGGACCTGCCAGGGCCACCGCCTGCCGGCGTTTCAAGTGGTTCGAAAGAGATACTGTGGCCCCGGAACGTAAAGAGCAAAAGAAGAAATTTGGGCGGCATTTAGTCAGTAAAAGTCTGACCCTCCCCCCCCTCCGCTCCACCCAGAGCGGGGGAAATTATTTCATGATTTCCTACCCGTAAAAAAGCATTATAAACACTCAGCTAAGTAAAGTAATTTATTAGATTTCCATTCACTCATACCCTGGGGAAATCTTCCCTCTTTTGATGAAAGAGCGTGCCAAAGCCAGGGCGCGAACCAGCGGAAACATTTGTGTCAAAACGGTAATTTGAGCATTAATACAGAATAAAATAGAATATACTTTTACACATCAAAATTTTAACATAAAAGTGTAATTTCCAGGGTCAAAGTAATTACATTCTATTTAGTTCGTGTTTTAGATTGCGCGCTGCTGCATATTTTCGCAACGAGTCACTTCACACTTAACTTTAATGGGCTAAAAATTACAAAGATATTAATTCTTAGTAATTTTTATTCAAATTTACAAATAGGTACGTGTCCCTTATTTTTTGAATAATCGAAAAGATGGGTGAATATTTTTTTTTAATCTAGCCTTATGTTTTACAGAACTTGCTAAATCTATGGTTATAATGGCGGTCTTATCGCTGTTAGTGATTTGTTCGAGACAACCGAGGGGGAGTAATCAATCGTGTAACTACTCTATATACTACACAAAACAATAAAATATATTTTAATTAAAGTTATTTCGTTAAATATATAAACACAATGAATACATCTTTCTTTCTTAGATTTAAAATTCTCGTGTCACAAGTTTTAGTTGCCATACTCCGAAAAGACTGGACTGATTTTAATAAAATTTTATTTGGATATTCGGTAGGTCTGAGCATTGGTCGCAAACTATTTTTCATACTCCTATGTCATAATGGTGGTCCTGTCCAGAGAAAAAAAGATGAGCAACTTTAGATGTGTTCAGTGATCAGTCTCGTTGCATTTATTTTTGGAACGAATTTCCTTATCGCTCGTTGCGAAAGGGGGCGGAAAACGAAAAAAAATTAAGACCAAAACTTGTAACGATATCTTTTGCTATAGTTGTAAGCCGTGCGGCGTGTGCGTGTTTCTCTGTCTGTCTCTCTCTCTCTCATAGAAAGCAAGCCAATTATTTCGTTTCGTCTTTCTATTTCGCATTGAACAGTGTGGTGTCGCGACGATTATTTTTGTTGAGTGTTTACAGGTTTTTTGTACGTCTAATATATAAAATTCTTGTGTCACGGTTTTCGTTCCCATACTCCTCCGAAACGGCTGGACCGATTTAAACGAAGTTTTGTGTACATATCGGGTAGGTCTGAGAATCGGCCAACATCTATTTTTCATGCCCCTAACTGAGCAGCGGGTGAAACCGCTGGGCATAGCTAGTAATAAATAAAAACTTCATTCCATCTGGGAGTCCATTGACACCTCTCAATTCTTTTTATTTTCTTTTCGGGTGAGAAATCATCAAATATCTTTCGCCCCTCTGGGCGGAGCGGGAAATGCCAGTGTTTTATAAACTAAAACCCATCCATGTTTCTCGTTTTGTCCTTTATATTCTGGGAGAACAACCCGCAACCCCGGCAGGCAAGGGCCTCTCTGCTTTGCCATGAAGTTTGTTGCCCATTCTTCTCCATAGAGATCAACGCTTTGGAATGGGCAACTACAGTACTTTCACAAGTTATTATGCCTTGTGACCGGGACTGTAGATTCATTTTGTTTCTTGACATTCAAAAGTGCCTGTAATGGTCTAATTGAAATAAATGATTTGATTTGAATTGCTGACATATTTCGTAGTCGAGGTGACCACTCTCCCACTCTTGCCAAATCAAAACAAAAGAATCTCATTTCTACCAATTTGTCCTCAACAACTAAACAGTAATATATAAGAACTCACCACAAGTTATGACATCGGAAGAGCCAGTACATTGACGGCTTACATAACCTCGTGAAAGCTCCCATCCATCACATAGACCCCGGTCAAGATGTACCACTTATGCGGGATTAAACTTACTTCGTTTGCCGCCTAGCTTCTGTTATGTTATTTTCTTTATTTTTTCGTGTATTTTGGGATCATAAGAAATCGACGGTTCCTACGTACATAAAGACTTGTCGAAAATGGCATTTTTTTATTATGTCATTGTCTTTAGATTATATATGCGCACATCTATACTAATATTATAAAGCTGAAGAGCTTGTTTGTTTGTTTGAACGCGCTAATCTCAGGGACTACTGGTTGGAATTGGAAAATTCTTTTAGTGTTGGATAGTCCATTTCTTGAGGAAGGCTATAGGCTATATAACATCACGCTACGACCAACGGGTGCTGAGCAGCGTGGGTGAAACCGCGTGGAACAGCTAGTGCTGACATACGATTTTTGACTTGACTTGACTTATTTATTTAATGGCGTATGGTAATAGGTACTATGGAAGACAATCAAACGCTGGACACTATATCAGTAATTATTATTGATGAATAGAACACAACAAAGAGTTTAAATGATTTAAAATATTTCAACAAACAAAAATAATGAACCATTTTCTGCACAGACATTTCAGACACAGTGTTCAAGGAGAGAGAAATGAGCATGATTGTTTGTTCTGTGTCTGGGTGTGATTTATCTATAATATGTATGTATTTATAAATTATATAAGTATGTATGTATATCAGTTGTCTGGTTACCATAACACAAGCTCTGCTTAGCTTGGGATCAGATAGCCGTGTGTGAGTTGTCCCAAGATATTTATTATTTATTTTATTCAGTAAAAATACAGCGTGGAGCTTGGCGCTGCCGCAGCCTCAAGTTCCATAGAAAGTCGTCTAAAGTCGTTGCTACACTCAAGGCTGTATTCTTAGAGAATAGCTATATAGAGCCTAAGCAATAGTGTCTCATTGTACACAGAAAAATAGCAAAAAATTAACAAGAAGATTTTAATTGATAACACATTTTTATTTTACTGTGACTTCTTTTACAATTTTATTTTATTGGTTGAAATTTTAACTATTATTTGACATGACACACAGAAAAGACTCATAGGTAATGTGTTTTTAATATTTATATGCTTGAAAGCAGAATGCAGCGCACTGACATAATTATTTTTAACACCTATCGTGAACGATGTACCTATGCAGGTACATATATGTAACAAATGAAATGATTTGATTTGATTTGATTAATCCGTATAGCTTCAAAAAAAGCAAAGAAATCACCGTCTTTCACTTAGTCTTAAATATTTGTTTGAGGATCAAGATCAATCAATTTCCTTCCGCGTTCACTGTTCCCCACAATAATCGGGCGTATATACAAAACATCACGCTTGTTTCCCTAAAGGGATAAACAAAGGTGTACTTAATAGTACATCGACTTTTGGCCAGTTATGTTCTTTTTTTTGTGGGTGGGAAATCATCAAATAACTTCCCCCGCTTTAGGCGGAGCTGAGGGGAGTGTCAGACTTGTACTGATGAAAACCCACCAATGTTATTTCTATTGTCCTTTACACGTTCCGGGGCCGCGGTATCTCTTTCGAACAACCCGCAACCCCGGCAGGCGGTGGCCCTGGCAGGCCCCTTCGCTATGCAGTCAGTTATGTTCTTAAATCCCTTGTTATAAAAGGCGAGCTTATTGTGATCAATGAAAAATTTAAGTTTGCCTTACGCGAGAATCGAACCCAGTCATGTTAAATAGATGCGCTTTTTCGCGCATGGGAAATCATCAAATAACTTTCCCTGCTCTGGTCGTAGCGCGGTGGGTCAGACTTTTACTGAGTAAAACCTAATCACGTTCCTTCTTTTGCCCTTTTTGTTCCAGAGCAGCGGTATCTCTTTTGAACAACCCCGGCAGGCGGTAGCCCTGGCAGGCCCCTTTGTTTTGCTTACACCTCTTTGAAGTGCGTGCGAAACACTAACGCGCCGTCGACACGGCCTGTCGCTCTTAAGAAAATCCATAAAGCTCTTAAAAAAAACATGAGACTATCTTCGTTCAGGAATGGGCGGTCTTAAATATTTATTTCGATGAAACCTTTTTCTTCCGCGTTAGAGCCCCCCCACACTGATCGGGGAGAAATCGCATTAAATCGTTCATAACGTCAAGGTTGTGACTCTTATTGCGTTTGAGATAGGTAATAAATCAGTCTGAAGTCGCCTTATTGCAACGTCTGTTTCTGTAAAAAACAGTTTTACATTGATTAGAGTTTTATAGGACTTTCTCCTGAACCTAAAATACACCCAGCCGCTGCAGGAGACTCCGGGCGTCAGGCACCAAGAGACGACTCTCGGCCACCTTAGATACAGGGGCCTTAATCTGCTATTACAATAGTGTCAGAATGGTCGATCACTGATCGCATAATGGTTAATTTTGACAAGTTTGGTAATCTGCTACATACTAAACTTGGTCAAAATCAACCATTATGCGATCAGTGATCGACCATTCTGACACTATTGTAATAGCAGATTAAGGCCCCTGGCCTGTGGACGGATAGCAATGGGCACCGTCCACCCGTCTAGTGATGACAGGCCGTGTCGACGACAAGATCGCGTTTCACGCGCGCTTTAAAGAGGTGTTAGCAAAGCAGAAGGGGCCTGCCAGGGCCACCTCCTGCCGGCGTTGCGGGTGGTTCGAAAGAGATACTGTGGCCCCGGAACATAAAGAGCAAAAGAAATTTGGGCGGCATTTAGTCAGTAAAATTCTGACCCTCCCCCCTCCGCTCCACCCAGAGCGGGGGAAATTATTTCATGATTTCCTACCCGTAAAAAAGCATTATAAACACTCAACTAAGTAAAGTAATTTATTAGATTTCCATTCACTCATACCCTGGGGAAATCTTCCCTCTTTTGATGAAAGAGCGTGCCAAAACCAGGGCGCGAACCAGCGGAAACATTTGTGTCAAAACGGTAATTTGAGCATTAATACAGAATAGAATAGAATATACTTTTACACACGAAAATTTTAACATAAAAGTGTAATTTCCAGGGTCAAAGTAAATACATTCTATTTAGTTCGTGTTTTAGATTGCGCGCTGCTGCATATTTTCGCAACGAGTCACGTCACACGTAACTTTAATGGGCTATATCTTTGTAATTTTTATTCTAATTTACAAATAAAAAATAGGTAGGTATCCCTTATTTTTTAATAATCTAAAAGACTGGGGAATATATATTTTTTTTTTAATCTAGCCTAGTTTTACAGAACTTGCTAAATCTATGGTTACAATGGCGGTATTATCGCTGATAGCGATTTGTTCGAGCCAACCTTAGGACAGACTGAACGAATATAAAAATACGTATAAAGGGGAGTAATCAATGGTATACCTACTGCTAATACTACACAAAACAATAAAAATATTTTAATCAAAGTTATTTTTGTTAAATATATAAATACAATGAATACATCTTTCTTTCTTAGATTTAAAATTCTCGTGTCACAAGTTTTAGTTGCCATACTCCGAAAAGACTGGACTGATTTTAATGAAATTTTATTTGGATATTCGGTACGTCTGAGAATCGGTCGCAAACTACTTTTCTTACTCCTATACTATGACATAAGGGTAGTCCTCTCCAGAAAAGGAGATAAGCAACTTTAGATGTGTGATCACTCTCGTTGCATAATTATATTTTTTGGAACGAATTTTGTTATCGCTCGTTGCGAAAAGGGGCTAGACGGAAAAAATTAAGATCAAAAGTTGTAAAGACACTTTTTGCTATAGTTGTAAGCCGTGCGGGGTGCGCGTGTTTCTCTGTCTCTCTCTCTCTTATAGAAAGCAAGCCAGTTATTTTCAGTTCGTCTTTCTATTTCGCATAGAACAGTGTGGTGTCGCGACGATTATTTTTGTTGAGTGTTTACAGGTTTTTTGTACGTCTAATATATAAAATTCTCGTGTCACGGTTTTCGTTCCCATACTCCTCCGAAACGGCTGGACCGATTTAAACGAAGTTTTGTGTACATATCGGGTAGGTCTGAGAATCGGCCAACATCTATTTTTCATGCCCCTAACTGAGCAGCGGGTGAAACCGCTGGGCATAGCTAGTAATAAATAAAAACTTCATTTCATCCATAGTCCCTTGACACCTCTCAATTCTTTTTATTTTATTTTCGGGTGAGAAATCATCAAATATCTTCCGCCCCTCTGGGCGGAGCGGGAAATGCCAGACTTTTATGAACTAAAACCCAGCCATGTTTCTCGTTTTGTCCTTTATATTCCGGGAGAACAACCCGCAACCCCGGCAGGCAGGGGCCTCTCTGCTTTGCCATGAAGTTTCTTGCCCATTCTTCTCCATAGAGATCAACGCTTTAGAATGGGCATCTACAGTACTTTCACAAGTTATTATGCCTTGTGACCGGGACTATAGATTCATTTTGTTTCTTGACATTCAAAAGTGCCTGTAATGGTCTAATTGAAATAAATGATTTGATTTGAATTGCTGACATATTTCGTAGTCGAGGTGACCACTCTCCACTCTTGCCAAAACAAAAGAATCTCATTTCTACCAATTTGTCCTCAACAACTAAACAGTAATATATAAGAACTCACCACAAGTTATGACATCGGAAGAGCCAGTACATTGACGGCTTACATAACCTCGTGAAAGCTCCCATCCATCACATAGACCCCGGTCAAGATGTACCACTTATGCGGGATTAAACTTACTTCGTTTGCCGCCTAGCTTCTGATATGTTATTTTTCTTATTTTTTCGTGTATTTTGGGATCATAAGAAATCGACGGTTCCTACGTACATAAAGACTTGTCGAAAATGGCATTTTTTTATTATGTCATTGTATTTAGATTATAATATATGCGCACATCTATACTAATATTATAAAGCTGAAGAGTTTGTTTGTTTGTTTGAACGCGCTAATCTCAGGGACTACTGGTTGGAATTGGAAAATTCTTTTAGTGTTGGATAGTCCATTTCTTGAGGAAGGCTATAGGCTATATAACATCACGCTACGACCAACGGGTGCTGAGCAGCGTGGGTGAAACCGCGTGGAACAGCTAGTGCTGACATACGATTTTTGACTTGACTTGACTTATTTATTTAATGGCGTATGGTAATAGGTACTATGGAAGACAATCAAACGCTGGACACTATATCAGTAATTATTATTGATGAAAAGAACACAACAAAGAGTTTAAATGATTTAAAATATTTTAACAAACAAATAATCACAGACATTTTATACACAGTGTTTAAAGAGACAAAAAAAAAGTTAATAGTTGTTATAAATTACAACTTTATTTTATTAACTTCAACAAAAGAGTGTTCCATACGATTTTATTAGTTTTTTTTTAATGTAACCGGGCGTTAGAGAACATGTATTATAAATACAACGAATAAGTGTCGTAGAAACGGACATCTATCAGTTTTTCCAAGAAAACGAGAAAAAATAAAATACTTATGTGTTAATAGCAATAGAAAGCTCTTAAAATTGTTAAAATGTTGTAGAAAGAAAATATTTAGTATTGCTCAAAGAATTAGTTCTAGAGCGTGTTGAACACAAATTACGCACTCCTGTAAACCTTAGTTTTTGACTTAACCTTATGTACGTAGGGACCGTCGAAATGTACTGACATAAGATGAGCTCGTAGATAAATAATAGCTTGGTCTCTGGATGGGTGACCACCCATCACATACCAAATTTCCCCCGTACCTCGGAAAGCACGTTAAACCGCGTTTTCGTGGATGGGAAATCATCAAATAACTTCCCCTGCTTCTATTGCCTTTAAATTTAATGTTCCCGGTTCGCGGTTTCTCTTTCGAATAACCCTCAACCCCAGCAAGCCGTGGCTCTGGCAGGCCGCGGAACTCTCAGTGTGTGACCTTGGCCGGTTCTTTTTGGAAAAACTTGTTTTCTTTCTTTCTTAAAAAAAATATTTTTTGTTTTTGTTGCAGCCGGAGATGGTGCACCCGGGCAGCAGCTTCCAATGGGACAAGCTGTCTCCCGCAGAGTTCCAGCAGTTGCAGGAGTTGACCTCGTGTGAGTGCACTCTTTACAAATTCTTTTTTTTAAACGACTTCAAAAAAGGTAGAGAATGAGGAGGTTCTATGTTGGACCGTATTTTTTTTTTATGTAAGTATGTTCTCCAATTACTCCGCCAACTGTGAACCGATTTTCATAATTACTTTTTTGCTTGTAAGGGTAAATTTTATCGCGCTTTACGTTCCGGGGCCGCGGTATCTCTTTCGAACAACCCGCAACCCCGCAGGTGGTGGCCCTGGATGGCCTCTCTGAATATGATTACCCTTCGGTTTTTAAAGTCATTATTCTAGTATTCTGCCAGCTTGGGATATGCGAGTGTATTTTAAGGCGCGGTAACAAGCTAATGTTTGGGTATTCGCGGAGGTGAGGCTACCTGCAGACTGGGCGTGGTCAGACACAATTAAACGATAGTAGTGCATCGAAAGAATAGAAATAAGGTCGAAAAAAATAATTTCGGCATTTGATTTTATTTGGAAATCATGTCCGCCAAAATGTAAGTAATTTTGCAGTTTTAATTAAATAATTATTTAAAAAAATACAGCGCCGTGTTTTAAAAGTTTTAGATATGTCTTAAGACTATGGAATATCCTTTGTCATAGATATATAAAATAATAGCTTTTGCCCGCGGCTTCGCTCGCGTTAAATTCGGGGTAACACAGTTCTCCTTGCGCCTTATTGATTTGTAATAGCAACGCTAAGTTTTCCCTTCTCTTCCCTCTTTCTCCCTCACATCCCACTTTTTGAAATAAAAATTAGCCTATGTCCGTCTCCTGGTTCCCAACTAACTCTGTACCAAAATTCATCAAAATCGGTGTAGCCATTAAAGCGTGAAGAGGTAATAAACAAACAAACAAACTCATTTTCGCTTTTATAATATTATAAGTGAGGATGATGTTGTCGCTAAAAAAAAATACATTAATTTTTTTTTCGCGGTCTTATTTTATTTCGTAATACTAGACCACTTTTGTAAACTGTTTTTGTTTAAGTCTTTTCTTTATGTATTTGACTAAACACAGTATTTTTTTTGGCTTGTGGTATGTACCGATACGGCTAACTTTGTGACGAAAATCTAGACGTTTTATAAAGTGTTTGGTATGTACAGCGTCTTAACGCAAGTTGCGTTAAAAGTCACATCGACCGAGACAGTGAACAGGGTTTTACTTGATCGGTTTTCACACCAGAAGTTGGGCTCCGTAACCGACCTATCCAATTATAGTTTCGCATTTACCAGTTTACCCCACATAAACATCGTTTAGCGCCCGATCTTACGCAATGCCATAATTTCGTGACAACCCGCCCGACAGCCTCATTATTTTGCCTGTTTTTTGAGCGTGAAGGTCGTAAAAAAGCGGTTATTTTTAGCGATGTGTATTGTGTAATTCTAATTATCAAACGAAACAGGGGGGAGTGTCAGACTTTCACTGACTGAAACCCATCCGTGTTCCTTTTTTTGCCCTTATATCCCGCCGTCGGAGTATCTCTTTCAAACAACCCGCAATCCAGGCAGGGAGTAACCCTGACTAGTACCTCTATTTCGCTGATATATCTTTGAGGCGCGCGTGATATATGTACGCGCTGTTGTTTTCGCCTGTCGTCACTAGACTGACGCACGGTGAGCTACCCATTGCTCAATGTTCACAAACCCGCATCTATGGTGGCCGGGAGTCGTCTCTCAGCGCCCTACGCCTAAGGTGTCTCCCGACTGGCGGTTAGGGTGTACCCTTATACGATCACATTGTTGCCTCGTCTGTCTGTCTATCAAGCACCGCACGTTACTCTTTAAATTAGATCTCTAATAAATAAATAATAAATAGAGGTGGTTTGGAAGATATCGCTATTGATAAATGATAAATGATGTTTATTTTGCAAGTAGGTAGGTTTTCACAAACACTTTTACACGTCTTTATTTTAAACTAGATGAGGCCGGTGTTTCGTATCCGACTACTCTGAGAAGAAACAGCCGAAACAAACTCAGAGGTCATAGTCTCTTTTAAGGTCCAGACAAAAAATCTTGGTCATATTACATGAGGACTCTACAGACTAGTGTCTGAAATGGTCTTATTAAGAAAGCACCACACAGATTGAGTGGACCTGTCCAGTCAGTGCAAGCATTTGTCAGTTATCGTGTAGCTCAACTCAAAACCCAAGAAGCTCAACAATATTATCGATAAGACCGCCATTGCAACCTTTAATTTTGCTGTACAATAAAGTATATTCTATTCTATCCCCAAGCGATAACCAATTATAGTCATACCACTCAACCCGCCGTAGGTAAAAAATAAACCAAAATAAAATGCCAATTTCCCAAAGGTAAAATTTACCTGTGTATTATCCGATTAGTAACTACTAGATCATATTAAACCACTTATGTAATAGCTCCATTGTTCCAATTCAATTAGACATATGACTCCAGGGAGCATGTTTTAGCAAATTAAAGTTTTGCACTTAGCGAATTTCTATAGGGGTGGTGCAAACTCAGTTGGGTAGCGAACTTCTATAGGGGTGGTGCGAACTCTGTTGGGTTATGAAAGGTGTTGGTGTAATTATAGGAACAGGACAGTTTAGCATTTTAGCTTATGCCCGTGGTTTTGCTCGCGTTAAATTCGGTATAACACAGTACCTGCAGTTTTTGTTCGAGCGCCTTATTGATTTGTAATAGCAACGCTAACTTTCCCTTTTCTGCCCTCTTTCTCCCTCATAACCCGCTATTTAAAAAAAAAATAGCCTGTGTCCGTCTCCTGGTTGCAACTATCTCTGTACCTAAATTTATCAAAATCGGTTTTATTAGGCATTAAAGCGTGAAGAGGTAACAAACAAACTCACTTTCGCTTTTGTAATATGAGTAAGGATTTCATAAACAATATTTACGTTGTTTCGAAATTTTACATCAATAAAAATCAACACAACACGGCTCTCAAGTTTTATAATTCCACTCCAATAAATAAAAACCGGCCATATGTGAGTCACACTCGCACACCGAGAGTTCCGTACAAACTTGTTATTGACTTTTTAGGATTATGAGCCGCTCGGGTCGATCTTTAGGTTAAGCTACGCTTGCCTAGGTTGGTCTGTGGATGGGTGACCACCCGTTACATACCGAGTTTCCTCCATGCCTCGGAAAGCACGTTAAGCCGTTGGTCCCGACTGTCATTTGTAGATCTTTGATAGTCGTTACAGGTAGTCAGTGTTCCGAAAGTCTGACAACCAGTCTTACCAAGGGGTATCACATTACCCAGTACTAACTGGGTTGTGGAGGTCAGATAGGCAGTCGCTCCATGTAAAATACTGATATTCAGCTGCATCCGGTAAGACTGGAGCCGACCCCAACTTAATTGGGAAAAGGCTAGGCAGAAAGATGATGATGAGTTTTTAGGATTATGATTTATTGGTTTTTATTTTATTTTGCATTGGTGTTTATACTTATCTGCTGGATTGAAATTATATTATGATTGCCGTATACATACATATTTTATTTTAGTCAGAAATTGCAATGTTAATCCTTCGGCTCGAGTTTGACTTCTCCAATGTTCTTATAAGACTAACAAAGAAAATGACTGCTATCACGCAGACTTACTTAGTTTGATGTACGGAATGCTAGGCTAACAGTATCGTGACGGACCGTTTACACCTCATATAAGATGTTTGAGCGTAAAAGTCCCATATTGCTTAAGGGCGGGTGTCTTCGCCCGAAAGACACTTTTTACAACATGATGCTTCACACAGCGCATATAATATAACCATCAGCCGTGAAATAGTACATTTTGATTCAAGTTGCTGCTGGTCCCGAGACGACTCCCGGCCACCGTAGATATGGGCCTGTGAATGGTAAGCAATGGGAGCTTACTGTTCTTTTGACGTTATGAACGATTTAATCTGATTTCTCCCCGATCAGAGTGAAGAAAAAGGTTTGAGATCAAATTAATATTTAAGACCGTTCATGAACGTGGATAACTTCGTGGATTTTTTTTAGAGCTTTTTCTGCCGTGTTATTTAAGGTCTTAAGGGACTGCTATTGACGACAGGCCGTTGTTGCCGGCGCGTTAGTGTTCCATGCGCACCTCAAAGAGATGTCAGCAAAGCAGAGGGGCCTGCCAGGGACACCGCCGGCCAGGGATGCGGGTTGTCCCAAGAACCACAGCTCCGGAACATAAAAAAAAACTTGATTGTATAATTTGAGACAATCACAGAGAGTAACTTAATTATAAAGTACAAATCAACAGTTGACAGTTGTATAATGTGAAATGGTAGATGTGACTGATAGATTTTTTGATAGAGTTTCATTATCTTCGGACTGATTCGCCCGAAGACAATCAAACTCTATCAAAAAATCTATATAAAGGGCAATAGAAGGAACATGGAATGAAGGAACATTGGGCGGGCCTATTGGTCTAGTGGTTAGTGGCCCTGACTGCTGAGCCGGAGGTCGTGGGTTCGATTCCCACACAGGACAAATTTTGTGTGATGAGCATGATTGTTTGTTCTGTGTCTGGGTGTGATTTATCTATAATATGTATGTATTTATAAATTATATAAGTATGTATATCAGTTGTCTGGTTACCATAACACAAGCTCTGCTTAGCTTGGGATCTGATAGCCGTGTGTGAGTTGTCCCAAGATATTTATATTTATTTATTTTATATTTATATTTATGGGTGGATTTTAGTCAGTACAAGCCCGACAATCCCCCTAGCTCTAAAAAAATAAAAGATAGACAGTCGTTCCATGTAAAATACTGGTATTTAGCTGCAATCGGTTACACTGGAAGCCGACCCTAACATAGTTAGGAAAAGGCTAGGCAGATAATGGAGGTTGTCCACTCAAATAATGAACAATTCGTACCACAAAACTGTTAGCATATTGGACTTAGCCTGATCAACCTGACGTAATTAATGTTAAAAGCTCTTGTGCAAATAAGGTTTTATTCGTATATTACAAACTTTATGTCTGTCATTCTTACTTATCTAATATATAAAATTTCCGTGTCACAATGTTAGTTACCGTACTCTTGCGAAACGGCTCTACCGATTTTTACCAAATTTTATATGCGTATTCAGTAGGTCTGAGAATCGGCCAACATCTATTTTTC
Source organism: Ochropleura leucogaster (assembly GCA_958449745.1). Lineage (NCBI taxonomy): Eukaryota > Metazoa > Arthropoda > Insecta > Lepidoptera > Noctuidae > Ochropleura > Ochropleura leucogaster. The sequence goes on from OY288227.1 coordinate 3,413,363, forward strand.
ATACCCCTAAGTGAACAGCGGGTGAAACCGCTGGGCACAGCTAGTATCTATACGAATATTATAAAGCTGAAGAGTTTGTTTGTTTGAACGCGCTAATCTCAGGGACTACTGGTTGGAATTGGAAAATTCTTTTAGTGTTAGATAATCCATTTCTTGAGGAAGGCTATAGGCTATATAACATCACGCTACGACCAACAGGTGCTGAACAGCCTGGAACAGCTAGTGAGCACCTGTTGAACAGCTAGTGTATTATAAAAGCAAAAGTGAGTTTGTTTGTTACGTCTTCACGCCTACATGGCTAAACGATTTTGAGGCATTTTGGTACAGAGATAGTTAAGGCCCTGGAGACGGACATAGGCTAATTGTTTTTGAAAACGTGAGTAATGAGTGATGATTCTTTTTCATTTTAATTTCCTTTAATATAATTGTAATGCCCATGTGTGAGTACTATGTAATTTAATTGATTCGACGGTTGCCCTGGTGGTTGAAAGATTGTCATGCTCACTTAAATGTCTCACTGATGGTGGCGGGTGTGTTGGGTCATTTAGTTCTCTTCAAAATGATTGACCTGGATGGGGCTGATATATGCGTCATGTTCGTGAACGGGCGCTGTCAGTTGTGACTGGTCATCTACTAGCCATTAATTAATTAATTTATCTATTAGACTCTTGTTTTTGCTTTTACTCTGGACTCTGGTTCTCACATGGTATTTATAATCACAAAATGAATGAAGTATCCATAGTTTTGTAAAAATATTATGATTTAAAAGAGTGTCCATGAAGTTTCTTGCCCATCCTTCTCCATAAAGATCTACGCTTTAGAATGGGCAACTACAGTACTTTCACAAGTTATTTTGTCTTGTGACTGGGACTGTAGCAGCATCATTTTTTTTTGTTCTTGTTTTTCTGACATTCAAAAGTGCCTGTAATGGTCTAATTGAAATAAATGATTTTGATTTGATTTTATTTGATTTGTCGTTTTTGGTCTAATTTACGAATAGAAAAATACATGTCCTTTATTTTTGAATAATTTAAAAGGCGGACTAAATGGAATGTTATTATTTCGAACCTGGAAACTACCCTAATGTCCCATTTAGATGTAACTAGCTGTTCCCCGCGGTTTCACCCACGCTGCTCAGCACCTGTTGGTCGTAGCGTGATGTTATATAGCCTATAGCCTTCCTGAAGAAATGGACTATCCAACACTAAAAGAATTTTCTAATTTCAACCAGTAGTCCCTGAGATTAGCGCGTTCAAACAAACAAACAAACTCTTCAGCTTATAATATTAGTATAGATTTCAAATGGACACATTAATATATGTCCTTTTTTTCTAACAACTAAACTATTCCCATAGGCATAATAAAAAAAAGCCAATTCTTTGGCCAGAGCCTTTTTTTTTTGTTAATTCGTTGCCCCACACTAGGAATTCCTCCTGTATCGTGGGTGCGTTCACAAACATTAGAGCCATGATCGTTGTGTGTCTAAATAGTCGAAATTCCCTGCGTGTCATTTTCAAGATTTTCCCGAACGTTTCAACCCCAAATGGCTGAAGACAGTAACTACCAATTAAGTTAGTTATTCAAAAATATTCTTTTATTTGCAGATTCAACCAAAAAGCTCCAGGATGTCCTCAAGGAGTTCTGTGAGGTCAAGAAGCAGAGTTCCGACGGGGTGAGTCTCTATTTCACTTAACTCTCTAATTTTAATTACTGTGTAGATTGTAGGCAACATACCGTACAAACGCCTTGAAATTTCTAATAACAAAAAAAAAATAGACAAAAATTGTTGTACATTTAGTAAACCCGCCAAACTGCGTAACAGTTTGTCGGCGGAATTAGCGCTTCTTTGTAATATTGGTTCCCATGCCAAATAATTAAAAAAAAAATACAAAAACTTATGAACTAGGAAACATAAAAAAAAACAATAATAATTAGTTGGTATTTCCTCAGCCTGCAACAAAGTCTTTAAGGAAAACTGCTTTTATTTTGTTTTTCAATGTTTGTTTAGACTTTACACTGAAAAATAAAAAAAACACTCAAAAAAGAAAACCAAAAAATTAAAGGGAGTCGTTTGTCTTGGTATGGACATGTAATGAGGAGGGATGAAGGACATATGACTAAAAGAGTAATGGATCTGAATGTTGATGGACGGAGAGCGAGAGGAAGGCCAAAGAAAAGATGGATGGATTGTGTAAGGAATGATAATGAAGGAGAAAGGAGTAAATGATGCCGTGACGTCTAACAGGGGAGAATGGAAGAAGACAACGTCTTGCGCCGACCCTAAATATAATAGGATAACGGCAGGAGAATAATAGATCATCGGGGTCAATAGAATAGTCAAAAATGATGATCAGGAAAATATGACGATTAAAACATAAGACAAACATTACGCTTGTAATTCTCGGAAGGTTAGGCAAAGGTGTATCTAATAGTACACCCGCATTCCACTAGTTATGATCAAATACCATGTTTGTGGGTATGAGGGTTGTTCGAAATAAATACCACAGCCCCGCAACACAAAGGGCTAAAGGAAAAACTCTATCGCTCAGCCTAGAGCGGGAATGTTATTCGATTATTTCCCATCCCAAAAATGAAAAGACTCCGTAGAATGAAAAGACTCGAACATAAACTAAGGTGACTTAAAATGAAAACACTTAAACAAAAAATAAAGGTGACTTAGGCGCGTCGCCCACACGACAAACAGTCGAGGCGCACTCGAGGCGCGGGCGCATTAGACGCGTCGCCCACAAGATCAACAGTCGAGGTGCAATTGAGGCACAGGCACATAAGAGGCACGCCACAACGAGCTTTTCTTTACATATGTCGTGTGCGACCCCCGACTGCGCTTCGACTGTTGGTCGTGTGGGCTACGCGCCTTAGAATGAAAACACTCAAACAATAAATAAGTTTAAGTAAAATGAAAACACTTAAACAAAAAATAAAAGCGACTTTGAATGAAAACACTCAAACAAAAACACAATAACAATAAACTTCTGCCCTCGTAGGTCGAACAATAAATTGTAGTGGATCAAAGTATAACCAATACGGATACATTGCGATATTAGTTTGTGAAAGTACAATCGGCAAAAGCGATAAGTAGCTATGCTGGTCAGATATACCTAGTTGTTTTTTTCATAGAAACCGATGGACGTCCTCATCTCGTATGGAAATAACTGTTTTTTTTCTGTCAAATGAATTAACCTTATTCGAAAATATTCAGGGAGTTTTAGGAAAATTACATGTCTATATGACGAAATAAGAAATAAAGAAACTACGTTTATTTGTCATACACCACAAGTGCACACAACATGAGACAAAGAAAGAAAACAAAAAAAAGTTAATAACTTAAAACTGTGTCTCACAGCTGAGCTGAATAGGCAAACTGACGGGCAACTAGTGTCCGACGCTGGCCAAAAAAAGGCCCAGTTTAACAAAAGGCTGGGCAACTATTGTCTGAGGCTGGTCGTCTAATAGGCCCAGTTCAGCAAACTGCCGGGCAACTAGCGGCCGACGCTGGTCGTCAAATTTTAATAGGCTCAGTTCAACAAAAGACTGGGCAAATAGTGTCCGACGCTGATCGCCAAATAGGCCCAGTTTAGTAAACTGCCGGGCATCTAGTACCCGACGCTGGATTTCAACTGACGAGCTTAGTTACTTAATTTTTTTCCTGACTGTACAAACTGTTGGTAGAATAACTTTAGTTTTAGCAATAATACTCCATTACAGTTTTAGATGAGGTTGAATATAACATTGTTGTAAAATTTTATAACATAACATACATTGTTATAAATGTAATCATGATTTTAGGAAATAAATAAGTAGCTTTCATTTTTGAGTCGGGTGAATTGGTTTTGGGCTTTTTCCTTTACAAATACTTCCGTAGAAGCCACAGAGTCTGAATTCATGCTTGTTGATGGCAAGAGGTTCTCACCTTATTACATTTAAGATTTTTTTTAAACGTTGCCGCACACCATGTATTTCTCCTGTATTGTGGGTGCGTTTACAAACATTTCAAACTGATATACACAAACAGCCAGACCCGAAACAATTACATGTAGGTCATACAAATATTTGTTCCGTGCTGGGTTCGAACAACGACTGTTTGTAAAAACCTTCTTGCAAAATAAACATCATTTATTTATTAGTTTGCGTGGTGCGTGGCGAAATGGAGCAGGTGCTGAAATTAAAGGAACAGCTACCTTACCATGACGTGTTAAGGCAGAACTTATTCCGCTGAGGGAAAGAGACAGAGCTATACAGGGTGTCTAGCACCATCTCTTTCACTCAGTGGAATAAGTTCTGCTTTAAGATGTCATAGTAGGCCTACAGTTTGTCGACACGGTTGGCGCAGTGGCTAAGCGTTGGACTGCTGCGCTACGTGTCACTGGCTCAATCCCCGCACGGAACAAATATTTGTATGACCTACAGATAGTTGTTCCGGGTCTGGTTTTTGTATTTGAATTTAAATGTTTGTAAACGCACCTTTGATACAGGAGAATATCTAGTGTCTAAGTTCATATATAAATGAATATGAATATAAATAAATATCTTGGGACAACTCACACACGGCTATCTGATCCCAAGCTAAGCAGAGCTTGTGTTATGGTAACCAGACAACTGATATACATACTTATATAATTTATAAATACATACATATTATAGATAAATCACACCCAGACACAGAACAAAGAATCATGCTCATTACACAAAGTTTGTCCTGGGTGGGAATCGAACCCACGACCTCCGGCTCAGCAGTCAGGGCAACTAACCACTGGACCAACAGGCCCGTCAAAAAATATTTAAGTTGTCAATCATTTTTACAGTGGGAATCGTAATTTTTAGGGTTCCGTACCTCAAAGGAAAAAATATAACCCTTATTGAATCAGTTTGTTGTCCGTCTGTCTGTCTGTAAAGACCCTTTATCTCGGGAACGCATTTTTTCTGTGGGCCCTTGGTAATCAAAATCAAACCTCAAACGCGCGTCGCACACACGACCAAGAGTCGAGGCTCAGTCGCGGCGCGGGCGCATTAGGCTCGTCGCCCACAAGATCAACAGTTGAGGTGCAGTTGAGGCGCAGGCACGCCGCAACGAAATTTTCTTTACAAATGCCGTGTGGGCGACGCGCCTACCGCGCCCGCGCCCGACTGCGCCTCGACTCTTGGTCGTGTGGGCGACGCGCCTTAGTCTACGCAGTTGAAAGATATGGCTGTTTATGTAGATGTAGTTAGTAGCTAGTTAGAATAAGTCCGACTGGCACTTGTCCGATTTTGAAGTGGGTTTTCCTGCATTTTTTGCAAGACCTCATTTTGTATTCCGATGGTTTTGCCAATCATCATCATCTGCCTAGCCTTTTCCCAACTATGTTGGGGTCGGCTTCCAGTCTAATCACGTGCAGCTGACTACCAGTATTTTACATAGAGCGACTGCCTATCTGACCTCCACAATCCAGTTAGTACTTGGTAATACGATACCCCTTGGTAAGACTGGTGGTGTTGACAATAAAGTTCTTTTTAATTCACGCTCTTTTATAAAGTAGTTTTAGTTTAGTTTGTGACAACACAATCGCCATTATAGTTTAGTTTTGTTATAAATAGAACTCAATGACAAATGTTCTACAAACTTCAGTCAGACAGCACTGTAGCACATTAAAGTTTATAAACTAATATTAGTTTCCGACTATGTTTGACCTCGTACTGTTGTTGCAAAGTCCAATGATTATATAGAGTGGATTGCTGTACATTCAGCAGAAGAGGTAAGTTACCAGCCTATATATATATTTTTTGTGAAGATGAATGGATGTATGGATGTTTGTTACTCTTTCACGTCAAAACGGCTGAACGCATCTTCATGAAATTTGGCACAGATGTGGATTATGGTCTGGAATAATAATATAAAATAATTTTATTTCGATATCATGTGGGTGAAGTCGCGGGCGCCAGTTAGTCTTACACAATTTCGATTTAGAATAACTTACTAAAACATGGATGTACAAGTCCCAAAAAGGGAAAACAGTATTATAGTGCGTCAATAAAATTCTATCAATAGAAAAAGTGCCCAGAAGGCTGGCACCATCGGGCCTTTGTACGGTGAGCAATGGGTAGCTCACCATACGTCCGTCTATTGACGACAGGCCGTGTCGACGGTGCGTTCGTTTCACGCGTGCCTCAAAGAAATGTCAGCAAAGCAGAGGGGCTTGCCAGAGCCTCCGCCTGCCGAGGTTGCGGGTTGTTCGAAAGAGATACCGCGGCCCCGGAACGTAAAGGGTAATAGAAAGAACATGAGTGACTTTTAATCAGTAAAAGTCTGACATGCCGGAGGAAGTTATTTGATGATTTCCCACCCCAAAAAAAAGGCTGGCAGCATTGCCTCGTATTGATATTTTCATTAAATCATCGTTTTACCGATATGTTAAAGCAAACAGTTTTCAGAATCGACTCGAAAGTGTCATAATAATGAAATCTGATTAAGTAGCATCCTCAATATGAGTGCGATATCATTATTTATCGGCACTGATACTGGTACCTCATTATATGAGATAAAGTATTTTATTACACATCAGCTTTGTTCTCGGTTTTGCTTGTATATCCTTACTTATATTATAAAAGCGAAAGTGGGTTTGTTTGTTTGTTACGTCTTCACGCCTAAATGTTAACGCGTACGCATAAATGTATGTCAACGCTAAGTTTTCTCTTTTCTTCCCTCTTTCTCCCTCACATCCCACTTTTTTTAAATAAAAATTAGCCTATGTCCGTCTCCTGGTTCCCAACTATCTCTGTACCAAAATTCATCAAAATCAGTTTAACCATTAAATCGTGAAGAGGTAACAAACCAACAAACTCACTTTCGCTTTTATAATATTAGTAAGGATTTTTATCCTCTAAAAACTCATTAATAGAGTAGTATGCCTTTTCAACCAAGGTTTATTTTGATGAGATTTAAAATACGTTGCGGTCATACTTTTTATGTTATTGGTAATTCATCGAAAATCTTACAACAATTACTTTACTATTAACTGCTACCCTACTACGACGTCTTAAAGCAGAACTTATTCCACTGAGGGAAAGAGACAGAGCTATACAGGGTGTCTAGCACCATCTCTTTCCCTCAGTGGAATAAGTTCAGCTTTAAAACGTCATGGTACGCCTACTGTGGAGGCTTTTAAATGGCTTGTCGTTGATTACCTTAATTATAACTTTTGTATTGTTAGCTATAAGCCACCCAAACATAATAATTAAAAAAAAAAACAAATAATATCTTTTAAAAATATGTTGATTTGATACCAGCACGAAGGAATAACAACAATAAAAGCTAGTCCGCCATCTTGGAAAGTTTTCCATTTTAGATTTAAAAAACGTCATTTAGTTGTCAATAAATTGTCATAGTGGAAACCGGGAATTGGGTCAAATCTATTGTTTTTTTTTTTACATACAGCTAGCTCAGGAAATAATAGTTATTCAAATAAAATATAGTTCAACCAGAACCATTTGGATTTTCTAGATTTCTACCTTTGTAACCGACTTCAAAAAAAGAGGTTCTTAATTTGACTGAATTTTGTTATTTTTTTAGGTTTGTAACGCGATTTGTTTTGATTGTGAAACGATGTATATGGACAATATTCTAATATCTATTAGTAGCAAAAATGTGAGACACCAACCACAACGCTAAAATAAAAAACTTTTTGACAAAAAAAAAACATTAAAAGACAGAAAATAATTTATTTCCGGAAGTCCTTTTGTCCTTTTGTTGGTCCTTTCTCTTTTGTCCTTTTGAAGTGACTTTTGTATTTTTACAATTTACTTTTAAGCTATTGCATAGCTTCTATCGCGGGCCTTGAGCGTGGAGACCGAATCCAGAAATTTCGTAACAAAAAAGCCTAACAAGTTTCATTACAAATACGGTCAGTTATTTCAATCACGATTCCATTGTTCTATTAGCGTGTTTGGTAGAGAATCGGATAGTCAAACGACATTCTGGATCTAACTCAAATTCTCGTTTTTTTTGCGACTTCTTTTCATTGGAAGTACTTTTTAAATTCGAATTTTTATTTATTTATTGCATAAGTTTTTTTTTCATTTATTACATAAGTTGATAAAAAATGCTATGCAATAGCTTTACCGCGGCATGCCCGAGTGGCACACGTATTTTTTTGTTTTTTAAACATTTATTTTCCATCTCAAGACGAAATTCTTGACAACAATGCTTTTTTCATAAAGTTCGATATTGGAATCCAAAATCCTAATAAAGTACAATAACACATAAGCACTTATAATACTGCCTACTCTTTTACGACAAAGGATACCAGATAAGGGAAGAAAATTCCATTTTTATCCCCGAATACCCATCAAAATACTCATTATTATGAAAACACAAAAACTTTTTATGGACTTCTATCTATTTACGTACTCCTAATCTGTGTGAGAGACGGCAAATATGACGTCATATCTCCTCTCTCCCTTTCTCTTAATGACGTCACATGCTGCTTGACAATCGATGGTAAACTTTTACCCGTACAAAAAATATCCAACTTTATTGTCATCGTTATAGAGTTCAAAATCGAACTGACACGTTCGGATAAGGAACCATGACGTCACAGAAAGGGGTGCAAAGAAGAAAAATAAATATTTATCACCGATTACATTGTAGGCTTTATTGCATTCGTAATAAGGTTCGATTTTGTGTGCGGTCTATAAATAAATTTTGATGTCCCACTAAAGTTCCAAGGATTTCGAGGCCTATTTGCTTGGCATTAAGTGTTTTCCCTTGTAAAAACCTACGTGGGGATCAAAGGGGGCGAAAGGGGGTCGTAAGGGGGTGTTTTGTATCTTCCGGGGTTAGTAGAGGTCGAATTGTCATTGTAAGTTAAATAGACATTAAGTAGCTGTACTTGACGTAATGTTTTATTGGTTTGAACTACTTTGAAGACAAAATGAGGCTCTGAGATTTTTTTTTCTTCCCCAATACACCTCAAATACATGGTTTATAAGAAGCAAATGTATAGATTAAGTACATCCTTACTAATATTATAAAAGCGAAAGTGAGTTTGTTTGTTAGTTACCTCTTCACGCTTTAATGGCTAAACCGATTGTGATGATTTTTATTTAAAAAAAGTGGGATGTGAGGGAGAAAGAGGGAAGAAAAGGGAAAACTTAGCGTTGCTATTACAAATCAATAAGGCGCAAGGAGAACTGTGTTACCCCAAATTTAACGCGGGCGAAGCCGCGGGCGAAAGCTAGTTATTAATTAGAACTTTATGTACAGTTAAAAACTGTACAAAGGCGGACTTAATGCCTTAGGCATTTTCTACAAGTCTACCTTAGGGTGATGCAGAGGCAAAACACAGTAGGTGCGATAACAGAAACAAAGGATAATAAAAAATAATAATTATGTAAGTATGTAGTATATACATATAGTGTATTATTGGAGACTCCTATCCAATCCAATTCAATACAATTGACTTTACTTCAATCCAATCTAATTTTAATAATTGAATACAGTTCAGTCCAATTTTATTAATTTAATTCAGGTTAATTCAATTTGTTTTTTTTTTGCCCGCTCTGGGCGGACTGGAGAGGAGTGTCAGACTTGTACTGACTATAACCCGCTCATGTTCCTTTATGTTCCGGGGCCGCGGTATCTTTTTCTTGAGATGAGTTTGTTAAGCTCAAATATCAACTAAAGTATCACTGCAAAAGATACATAAAAATAGGGTATTTTTGAGAAAAATCCAACATTACAACAGAGATGTCAAAAAATGGCACGCGTGCCATTCATGGCACGTACCACAATATTTCGTGGATATGAAATAAGAAATCTTTCCTCTTTATAATATTTTTATAGATGAAAAATTAAGAAGTCCCGATGGTATTTAACCAGATTTAAATCCACAACCTGATGCATGAGAAGCGAGGCTTAACCTCGTCGTTACAGGACGAAAACGGATGGTATTTAAACGTACTTCAATTTATTCCCATTTCGTTTACCTAATTTTGCCTGTGTTGCACCAAATTTACTGAATGAGCACCAAAATATGTTAATTAAAATATGTCATAACGAGCATCAGGAAAAAGACAGCACTACAATAAAAAAGTGTTATATCTTTATCCATTTTCTATTAATGCAAGTCGTTACTGCCACTCGCCGGCCGCTGCCGCGGCACCGCTCGCTCCGCTCGCTCGGCTCGTGCGTAGGGGGTCGCAGTTTTAACCTAACCTAACCTACGCATTTTTTTTGCATTCAGGAAAGAATATTTGGTGCACGATCAGTATTTTTGGTGAACACAACATTTTTTCCCGACGAAAACATGGCCGAAAAATACAAAAACAAAAAATAAACTAATAAGTAACAATTGATCTTAATCTCTTCCTCGACGATCGTTCTCGTCACATAACGTTTTTCCTGTCTTTCGATCACTGCTGTCGCGTTATGTCTTCCTTGTTTGTTATTAACAGGGAGCTTTAGCCTTAGCAACATAGTTTTTTTCGGAAGGGAAATCATCAAGTAACTTCCACTGCTATGGGCGGAGAAGTAAAAAAAAAAAGCTTGGGACAACTCACACACGGCTATCTGATCCCAAGCTAAGCAGAGCTTGTGTTATGGTAACCAGACAACTGATATACATACTTATATAATTTATAAATACATACATATTATGGATAAATCAAACCCAGACACAGAACAAACAATCATGCTCATCACACAAAGTTTGTCCTGGGTGGGAATCAAACCCACAACCTCCGGCGTAGCAGTCAGGGCCACTAACCACTAGACCAACAGGCCCGTCTATATAATGTAAGGAGTGTCACAATTTTACTGATTAAAACCCATTCATGTTGTTTCTTTTGCCCTTTGTGTTATGGGACCGCACCGCAGTATCTCTTTCGAACAACCCGCAACCCCGGCAGACCGTGGCCCTGGTAGGCCTCTCTGCTTTGTTAAGCAAAATAGCTAGATGGGTTTTAGAGTAGACATTCCACCATTCTGGTGGACGGCCGGGCTATAGGATAGGATAGGATTCATTTGATAAAATAAAATTTGATAGAATAACAAGCATACTACCGTCAATTGTTTAGAATCTTATATCCACACTTAAGAATATGGCTGTACTCAATTGGGTAGTTGACACCATTAAACAATAATTTAAAAACTCAATTTTTCTGAAAGAACACCTTATTCTAGACCTGAGAACTCCATTCATTTCAAAATAACTTTAAAATTAGATTTTTAATTGCTTTTAAATCAATAAATAGTTGCATCATTGACTTGACAACTTAGTGACGTCATCGGTTGCGAGTCTCATACAAAATTTATGGGGGAAGCGCGTTTTGACAGCTCATAAAAAGTATACTATATCAATTGATTGGTGGTGTCAACTACCCTATTGAGTACGGTGACTTCTAATGGGTACAAAAAGTGCTTCATCCACTCCACTAAAAACTAACTTGCTATGCCCGACAGGGTCCATAATTGTTTCTCCTTAATTTACCTACTAGCCTTGTATACATTATGGGATGCAATAAAGTATTGAGTATTGATGTCCATCAGTCTTGGTCTGTCTGTCAAGACCACTTATGTCGGGAACGCGTGAAGGCAATTTAAAACTATATACTGACTAGCTTTCACCCGCGTTAAATTTGGGGTAACACAGTTCCCCTTGCGCCTTATTGATTTGTTATATTAACGCTAAGTTTTCCCTTTTCTTCCCTCTTTCTCCCTCACATCCCACTTTTTAAAAATAAAAATTGCCTATGTCTGTCTCCTATCGGACTATCCTATCTAACTATCTGTGTACCAAAATTCATCACAATCGGTTTAGCCATTAAAGCGTGAAGAGGTAACAAACAAACAAACTCACTTTCGCTTTTATAATATTAGTCAGAAAGTCTATGGTTTACGCATGTTTTTTTTTTTGTAATAACATGGTTTACAAAACAGAAACCGTCTACCCCGAGACCCCGAGAAGATACGGTGACATTTTATTAAGATTAAATTTTATTTTATACACGCTTTATTCAGTGTGACAGAATATTAAATTACTGCCCTAAAACTTTTGTCGGCATGACATATTTCACATTATGTTCTTCAAACGAATATTTTTAAAGCAATTTTTTTTTATATATAACTAGGTTTTGCCCACGGCATCGCTCGCGTTAAATTCGGGGTAACACAGTTCCTATTTTGTGATTTGCAGGTACCTGCTACCTGTAGTTTTTGTCCTTGCGCCTGATTTATTATAATAGCAAAGTTAACTTTTCCCTTTTCTTTCTTGTTTCTCTTACATATATAACTCTTTTTTTTTAAATAAAACGATGTCTGTCTCCAGGGCCTCAACTATCTCTGTGCCAAAATTCATCAAAATTGGTTTGGCCATTTAGGCGTGAAGATGTAACAAACAAACTCACTTTCGCTTTTATAATATTAGTAAGGATTGTTGTTTGGTGAGAACGTTTATAAGTCCGAATACAACACAAATTACAATGACAAAATTACTTTTACAAGTAGTTTTTAAAAACACTTTAGCACGTTTTTTTTTTAAACTAGATGGGGCTGGTATTTCGTACCCGACTACTCTGAGAAGAAACAGCCGAAATATACTCAGAGGTCATAGTCTCTTTTAAGGTCCAGACAAAAATCTTGGTCAACTTACATGAGGGCTATGTAGTAGTTTCAGCGTACTAGTAGTGTCTTGGGTGGTATTTTAAAAAAGGAACCACACATATTTGAATGGAGTTATCGTGTAGCTTGACTCATAACTCAAGGAGCCCAACGACACTACGAACAGTACCAAAAAAGGACATTTGTGTAGGTCGCTTATAGTACTCAAACTGCCAGACATAGTTAATAACAAAAAAAAGATCTACATGGTTCTCACATTCATAGCAAAACTAATCTATACTATAATCTATACGAATATTATAAAGCTGAAGAGTTTGTATGTTTGTTTGTTTGAACGCGCTAATCTCAGGGATTACTGGTTGGAATTGGAAAATTCTTTTAGTGTTGGATAGTCCATTTCTTGAGGAAGGCTATAGGCTATATAACGTCACGCTACGACCAACAGGTGCTGAGCAGCGTGGGTGAAACCGTGTGGAACAGCTAGTATATTAATATTATAAAGCTGAAGAGTTTGTTTGTTTGTTTGAACGCGCTAATCTCAGGGACTACTGGTTGGAATTGGAAAATTCTTTTAGTGTTGGATAGTCCATTTCTTGAGGAAGGCTATAGGTTATATAACATCACGCTACGACCAACAGGTGCTGAGCAGCGCGGGTGAAACCGTGGGGAACAGCTAGTAAAATATACTTTTAAAATGGCTGAATTTAATTGGAAAATTTAATTCATTTCAGCGGGACATATTCATCATTTTCCTGCCTTTGTCCTATTCTATTTGGGGTCGGCGCAACACGTTTGCTTCATCCATTCTCCCCTATCAGACGTCACGGCATTATTTACTCCTTCATATCATTCTTTACACAATCCATCCATCTTTTCTTTGGCCTTCCTCTCGCTCCTCGCAACTTTCAGATCCATCACTCTTTTAGTCACATATGCTTTATCCCTCCTCTTTACATGTCCATACGAAAACAAACGACTCCCTTTATTTCTTTTCTGAAACAGGCGCAACTTTCTAACTTCCTCATTCCTTCACACATCCATCTCAACATTCTCATCTCCGTTACATGCAATCGTTTTTCATTCACCTTTTTAATATTACAGCCCAGCATTCTGATCCACTCAGTACAACAGAAGGCCTACTATGACATCTTATAGCAATTTTTATTCCACTGAGGGAAAGAGATGGTGCTAGACACCCTGTATAGCTCTGTCTCTTTCCCTCAGTGGAATAAGAATTGCTTTAAGAGGTCATAGTAGGGTAGCAGGTCTAACCACGGACTTGTATATCCTTACTTTAATTACTTTAATATTAAAAAAGCGAAAGTGAGTTTACCTCTTCATGCTTTAATGGCTAAACTGATTTTGATGAGATAGTTGGGAACCAGGAGACGGACATAGGCTATTTAAAAAAAAAGTGTGAGGGAGAAAGAGGGAAGAAACTGTGTTACCCCGAATTTAACGCGAGCGAAGCCGCGGGTAAAAGCTAGTTGTCAAATAATAAAAAATACAAAATTGCAACAACGCAAAATTACTGACAAACAAGGCGATGAAATTGATAATAGAAAAAGTTTTCCCCTGACAATAGTCGATATAAACAAACCGATAAACTACATGAAAACATCGTCATCCCTCCCTTGACGATCGATCGTCGCCACATTCTTCCCCCATACCCTATATTTATCGTTTAAATTGCATGCCATGTACGGTAATAGGTTGTCGTGATTGCATTTAAAAACTTTTTTTGCAAAAGAATAAGTTACTTCTACAAGAAATAAACATAAAAAATAACTCTGTTTCTCTCTTTTTTTGTAATGTAAAAACCATATTTAATTATTATTTTTACCGTTACATAACGAGTTTCCTCCGTGCCTCAGAAAGCACGTTAAGCCGTTTGTCCCGGCTGTCATTTATAGATCTTTGACAGTCGTTACAGGTAGTCAGTGTTCCGAAGGTATGATAACCAGTTTTACCAAGGGTTATCGCATAACCCAGTACTAACTGGGTTGTGGAGGTCAGATAGGCAGTCGCTCCATGTAAAATACTGATATTCAGCTGCATACGGTTAGACTGGAAGCCGACCCCAACATAGCCATAGCCATATGGGAAAAGGCTAGGCAGATGATGATGATATTTATTATTATTACTAGCTGTTCCACGCGGTTTCACCCACGCTGCTCAGCACCTGTTGGTCGTAGCGTGATGTTATATAGCCTATAGCCTTCCTCAAGAAATGGACTATCCAACACTAAAAGAATTTTCCAATTCCAACCAGTAGTCCCTGAGATTAGCGCGTTCAAACAAACAAACAAACTCTTCAGCTTTATAATATTAGTATAGATGAGCTAAATATGTCCCACTGCAGGACAAAGGCCTCCCTTCCTTCCTCCCATTTTTTTCTGTCTTTTGCTGTTGTGGTCCAGTCTCTTTACGCCATCTCCTTCTGGGATTACCGCATCGCCGGGTCCTGTTGTTCGGAACCCAATTGGTTGTTAGCTTGACCCAATTTTGCTGCGACATGCGGCAGATGTGGCCAGCCCAGTAAAAAAACATATACCATAACTAAAAATGCTGGAATGACTTTTGTTGACTCTTATTGCCACTGACTGCCAGATGTAAAGTTATTTTGGGGTCCCCTCAATCTGGCAGAATCTTGATGCTCCGAAATTTATGTGGCATAACACATTTAGCATAATTTTCTTTAAACAAATGTTTTAAATGCATAAAAATTATTTGATATTATTATCGTTTGGCATAATGTTTAAAACTTCGAATTTTCAATGGCATACTTTTAAGTTGGCAGAATTGCATTTAGTATAATTACGATTGGTAGAGAGAATAAAATTATGACATAAAAAGTTATTTTGCACTTTTTAGTTTTATTTTTTGGAAGTGGGTTTATTTTTTACAAAAAAGCTTTTTAACTAGCCTTTTCAGCTCAGTGTTTCACACACAAATTCTTTTCGTGTTTTTTTTGTTTTCCATTGTTAATAAGAGTTAGATCATGCAGCAAACGTGGCCAGCCTAGTCCCACTTCAGCTCAGCAGCTTTTTGAGCAACGTCAGTGATTTGTGTTCTGAACAAAGTTACATTCAAGTTTAATTTATAAAGAAACCTTTGAAGCAAGAGACCGCTTATCTTCCCGTCGTTACTTAATGACCCTTACCTAAAGAGCCTGTGGAAGAAAAAACTGTTAATGATAATATTTCTCAAGACAAGGGACTGAGAGAATGGAAAAAGAAAACTTTTTTGCCAAAAAATAAATAAGAAAATGGAATTTAAATTTAATTCCGAACAAAATCAATCAAAATCAAAAGTCATTTATTCAAATTAGGCTGATAATCAGCACTTTTTGAACGTCACATTACAAGAGACAGTCCCACAAAAACGCCTAAATAAAAATGCCAATATCTTAGTAGCAATGAAAACTGAATACTCTATAAAGAATTGTGTGAGAAACCATCATACCAAAACTAAAAAAGCTGAAATTTAAAAAAGGCCTACGTTTGTCTCCTGGGTCCCAACTATCTGTCACAAAATTCATCAAAATCGGTTTAGCTATTTACGCGTGAAGACGTAGGTAACTAACAAAGAAACTCACTTTCGCTTTTATAATATGAAGTTACGAGAGAATCATAAAAGGTAAATAATAAGAGAAAGAGAGAGAGATGAGAGAATTACAATTATATAAATACTAGCTGGCGCCCGCGCCTTCACCCGCGTGATATCGAAAAAAAAGTATCCTTTGTCTTATTCCATGCTATAATCTACTTCTGTGCCAAATTTTATCAAGATCATTTCGTTCAGCCTTTTTGACGTGGTAATGTAAGAAACATCCTTACATCTATACATTCATCCATTCATCCATCCTCACGAACATTCGCATTTATAAATTTTGTAGGATTTGTTACGTGCAAAAGTCAAACTTCCAATATGTATCCCAGCAACCAATCGCTTAACCACTATGCCATGTATCGTCAATATATTTATAAAAAAGGGATCAAATATTTGTCTTCGCCATCCACATGAAATTCCAGCGGCTTTTGACCTTCACTCCCGGATATTGCACGCGGTTTCCATAACTTAACTTGCAAATTCCTCTCCGGGAAATGTCCGTAGTTTAATATTGGCGATGTGGTGCGCCTACTCGAGTGGGGGATGAGTGTGCTTTGATTACAAGGCGCCGCGCCGACACGACGGCGACAGGGTTACCATGGTATGTGGAATTAAATCGGGATAAAAATAATTGAGTGTCTCTATAGGCAATCAGCGTGTGGATAGACAGGGTATAAAACAATCGTTTACGAATCCGTCAACCATGTATTCCGTACATTACACTAAGTAACTCTTTTCAAAAATTATTGCTAGGTAACGACTGATTTTAGGGTAAAAAACCGCGTTTTCCTTTCGTTTAAAAAATGTTTTATCACACTAGCAATTCCTCCTGTATCGTGTGTTTACAAACATTTAAACTCGCGTACCTACACAAACAGCCAGACCCAAAACAACTACCAGTAGGCCTACTATGACGTCTTAAAGCAGAACTTATTCCACTGAGGGAAAGAGATGGTGCTAGACACCCTGTATAGCTCTGTCTCTTTTCCTCAGTGGCATTACCTCTGCTTTAAAATGTCATAGTAGGGTAGCTGTTGGTCATACAAATATTCAATAGTAGCGCAGTTATAGGCTTTAATATGATTATTATTTTTGTACACATATTTTTATATATTTAATATTATTACATTTAAAAACACAAAGAAAATGTCGTCCGGCGGATCGGTAGCAGGGTCAAACGGGTGATTAGGGGTCCAGACACAGGAACTTCTTCAAATGCGGGCCGTATCCAGTACTGCCTTCTGAATTAGGCCCTTGATCCAAACACCTAAGGAGAGCTTCGAGAGATGATCGTCAAGGCTCTTGGCCATCAGGCCATTGGCCGTAACTACTATCGGCACAATGATAGCCGAGCTCACATTCCACATGTCGACAACCTGGTCTCAACCAAGTCGAGATATTTTAGTAGTTTCTTCAAACTATTATTTTGGACGGGCCTGTTGGTCTAGTGGTTAGTGACCCTGACTGATGAGCCGGAGGTCGTGGGTTCGATTCCCACCCAGGACAAACTTTGTGTGATGAGCATGATTGTTTGTTCTGTGTCTGGGTGTGATTTATCTATAATATGTATGTATTTATAAATTATATAAGTATGTATATCAGTTGTCTGGTTACCATAACACAAGCTCTGCTTAGCTTGGGATCAGATAGCCGTGTGTGAGTTGTCCCAAGATATTTATTATACAAATATTCAAATTTAGCACAGTTATAGGCTTTAATTTGATTATTATTTTTTACACATATTTTTATATATTTAATATTATGAAAATATGTGTAAATGTCGTCCGCCGGTATCGGTAGCGGGGTCCTACGAGTGATTAGGGGTCCGGAGATAAGAACTTCCTCACACTGCGGGCCGTATCCAGTACTGCCTTCTGAATTAGGACCTTGGTCCATCCTCCTAAGGAGAGCTTCGAGAGATGGTCGTCAAGGCTCTTGGCCATCAGGCCATTGGCCGCAACTACTATCAGCACAATGATAGCCGAGCTCACATTCCACATGTCGACAACCTTGTGTACCAAGTCGAGATATTTTAGTAGTTTCTTCAAACTATTATTTTGGACGGGCCTGTTGGTCTAGTGGTTAGTGACCCTGACTGATGAGCCGGAGGTCGTGGGTTCGATTCCCACCCAGGACAAACTTTGTGTGATGAGCATGATTGTTTGTTCTGTGTCTGGGTGTGATTTATCTATAATATGTATGTATTTATAAATTATATAAGTATGTATATCAGTTGTCTGGTTACCATAACACAAGCTCTGCTTAGCTTGGGATCAGATAGCCGTGTGTGAGTTGTCCCAAGATATTTATTTATTTATTATTTTGTTGTAACATACTAGTATGTCGATTGATCTGAAGGCTTCGGTCTGTGGTTCATAATCCCCAAATATTGATGAAAATTCATCAATGTTCGGTAATACTTTCGATGAATATGTACAGTTTCAAATTTTCTTTTCTCAGAATTCGCAAATCAAATTCTTCAGAATCCGAATTTTCCTCAATTAAAACCTCCAAAGTAAATATACTTTTTGGATCGAACCTCAATATAAAACGCCCACAGAATTCCATAGACACGTGAAAACGCTCGTATTTTTTTTCTTTTTTTTTTCGTAGCCTAATCTCGTTATACACTGGATAATCTGAATCTGTCTAAATGTGATGTTTTCTTTGGGATCAATCCTTAAAAAGATACTTGATATTTTTGGAGACAGATAAGTCTTGATATAAATTGGTTGTTAACCAAAAAATTTCTTTTGGAATTGAGTTTCGTTGTGGCTTATTATGGAGCATAGGTATATTGAGTGTTTTGACGGCACGGTTAGCGCAGAGGCTGAGCGACCGACTGCTGCTCTGCGTGTCGCGGGATCGATCCGCACGGAATAAATATTTGTATGAACTACAGATAGTTGTTTCAAGTATGGTTGTTTGTGTATTTAAGATTAAATGTTTGTTAACGCATCCATGGTACAGGGGAAATCTTTCCCCTGAGGGGCAATTTAAAAAAAAAAAAAAACGTTTTATAGAAATTTCAAAGTCTACACTTACGATGGCGGTCTTATTGCTGATAGCGATATCTTAAAGACAACCTTTTAATGGACATAAAATATAACGGGGGGTAGTCAAAGATAACCTTGATAATTGTGCACAAAACATTAAAATTAATTTAAATACAGTTCTCAAATCAAATATTACCCACACTTGAGGAGGCTCTTTCTGTATTAGTTTGAATACATATTATAAAGTCCATTTTTTTAATATTTATTAATAAAAACATATAAAAAAAAGAAAAAAAATAGTAGCCCACCGGTACCGGGAACAGGGTCCAAACCGGCAGTCATGGCTCCAGAGAAAGGAACCTCCTAACAATACGAGCCGTGACCAAGAGTACCGGTTGCTGTATCAAGACTTTACTCCAGTGGCCTAACTAAAGACCACGTAGATATTGTTCGAGGCTCTTGGCAATTAAGCCATTGGCAGATACGACTATCAGCAGGACATTATGTTATTATTTTTGTTCACCATAACATTTGTGATGAGAAATAAACATTTTAATTATTTACTAGCTTTCTCGCCCAGTTTCACCCGAATCATTCGTTGCTGCTCCACTTCCATAAGTAGTAACGTAATCTTGTATAGTCTATGTTTCTTCCTGATTATGTAGCTTCCTATTAGAGAAAAAAGGTTGAAATCGGTTCAGTAATTATACAGCCTATTCGATACAAACAAACAAATCTTTCCACTTTATAGTATAGTATAATATACTATAGTATCTATCTTATATAGTATAAAAAGAAATCACTGAATTTGTTGCTAGGCGTAAATCTCGAGACAGTTAAACAGCTGTTAAGTAGGTGGAGTAGATTAGTTAGGTAGGAAATCATCCAATGACTTCCCCCGCTCTGGGCGGAGCGGGGGTGAGTGTCAGACTTGTACTGACTAAAACCCACCCATGTTCCTTCTATTGCCCTTTACGTTCCGGGGCCGCGGTGTCTCTTTCGAACAACCCGCAACCCCGGCAGGCGGAGGCTCTGGCAAGCCCCTCTGTTTTGCTGACATCTCTTTGAGGCGCGCGTGAAAGACGAACGCGCGCCTTAGCGCACGAAGGCTTAGGTTTGGATCTATTTTGCTACCACAGTTATGTAGCAAAATTGACCCAAAATTGCATTGAAACGCATGCTGGGCACTGGGCACAGCTAGTATTAGTATAAATTTATTAACGTCACAAATCATGGCCACCTGCTAAATCCCGAGTACAAAGCCTTGTTGTCACTAGAACACTTATTTTAGCACATTTCCTCCTAACTTCACTTTAAGATGACATTCAGCGAGTCGAGTGGGTAATGTCATAATGTTGAGATATGTAAGTACGTATGGGAGTTGGAAGTATGTTGTTTAGTTTATATGTGTTCGTATTTAAGAGACTAACTCGTGGACTGTTTAGTAAATGGTTTTCGGTTAAATAAAAGTGGTGAAATACAAATATCATCTATACCATACTAAATATCTTTACTATAATAAATATATTATACTGGCTGACGCCCGCGGCTTTACCGGCGTGATTTGTGCTAAATTTTATTTAGATCCGTTCAGCCGTCTTGACGTGAATGTGTATACAAACATCCATATATCCATACACTAGCTGTTCCTCGCGGATTCACCCACGCTGCTCAGCACTTGTTGGTCGTAGCGTGATGTTATATAGCCTATAGCCTTCCTCAAGAAATGGACTATCCAACACTAAAAGAATTTTCCAATTCCAACTAGTAGTCCCTGAGATTAGCGCGTTCAAACAAACAAACAAACAAACTCTTCAGCTTTATAATATTAGTATAAATTTATCCATCCTCACAAACATTCGCATTTATGATATTAAGTGTGATATATGCAGTACCTTATCCTAATGCCATAACTTCAAACATAATTACATCACTAATACCCGGATATACGTCACTGCCTAATCGACGGCAATACATCACCGATGTTACGTCAACATAATAATGACGCATATCGTTAGCGCACATGACGTCAGAATGATGACGAAATTATGTTGGAAGGAAGAAAGTAATCCTTACTTGGTTTTTTTTTTGGGTGGGAAAGCATCCAATAACTTTGGGGGGCATTTCAGACTTGTACTGACTAAAACCCACCCATGTTCCTTCTATTGCCCTTTACGTTCCGGGGCCGCGGTATCTCTTTCGGACAACCCGCAACCCCAGCAGGTGGAGGCTCTGGCAAACCCCTCTGCTTTGCTGACTTTCTTTGAGGCGCGCGTGAAACACGAACGCGTCATCGAGACGGCCTGTCGTCATCCTTACTAGGCTTAGTTATTGATTAATCATTGATTAAGGTTTAATTTCTGGATCTATTTGGCGCAGCCACGATGAATTTTTGTTCTGTAGATTTAAGTTCTTTTTAGGGTTCCGTACCTCTAAAGGAATATACGGAAACCTCATTGGATCACTTTTTGTCCGTCTATCAAGACCCTTTATCTCGGGAACGAGTTAAAATATCGAGTTGAAATCCTTAATAATATTATAAAAGCGAAAGTGAGTTTGTTTGTTTGTTACGTCTTCACGCCTAAATAGTTAAACTGATTTTCATGAATTTTGGTACAGAGATAGTTGGAACCTTGGAGACGGACATAGGCCTTTTTAAAAAGTGAAAGTAAAAGTGAAAAATAAGGGAGAAAGAGTGTAGAAAAAGGAAATCTTAGCTTTGCTATTACAATAAATAAGGCGCAAAGGCAAAAACTACAGATAGTAGGTACCTGCAAATCAGGAAAAGGGAACTGTGTTACCCCAAATTTAACGCAAGCGAAGCCGCGAGGAAAAGCTAGTTAAAACCATAATATGCTCAGCTCTGTGGTCCCTTTGTGTCAACCTTCTAAGTTTACGTAGTCAAAAGATATGTTGACGGGCCTGTTGGTCTAGTGGTTAGTGGCCCTGACTACTGAGCCGGAGGTCGTGGGTTCGATTCCCACCCAGGACAAACTTTGTGTGATGAGCATGATTGTTTGTTCTGTGTCTGAGTGTGATTTATCTATAATATGTATGTATTAATAAATTATATAAGTATGTAAATCAGTTGTCTGGTTACCATAACACCAGCTCTTCTTAGCTTGGGATCAGATAGCCGTGTGTGAGCTGTCCCAAGATATTTATTATTATTATATAGCTGCTTATGTCGCAAATTTGTACGGAACCCCCAGCGCGCGAGTCCGACTCCCACTTAGTCGGTTTTTTTTATCAATTATTAAAACCTAAATTGAAAGAAGTGTGATATTGTATAATAGTTCATTTCCCTTATGGGAGATTTCCAAAACAAATCGTAAATTATCTTAAGAATGACAAGTGAACGATATGAAATGTTCCCAGATACTTCAAATCTTAACTAATTTTTAGAATGTCAAGTGAGGGCTAAGAGAGATTTCCAAGTACCTATAAATCAGAACTAATCCCAAAAATGTCAAGTGTACAAAAAACGCCATTATCAATAACATGCTAAAATAGTTATAGCCAATAGGAATCGTTAGTTTAAGTTTTGTATTTTTATCTCTGTGTTTTCATTGGTTAAGGTTTTTGATTTGTTAATTAGTTGTAGCCAATAAGATTCTGTTATCCTAAGATATATAGTTAAGCTTTTGTAAAATAAATTCATTCAACCTTCTGAACTGGAGTCTGCCTCATCTCTCTACAACATATCCCTACAAAGGTGACTTACCACTACATTGGTTACCTCAACATTGGTGACCACCCCAACATAGGTGAACCGTCGACGCTGAAAAATGGAAGGACAAATCCCTGCTCAAATCGCTGTTGAGGAGCCTAAAAAAAGAAATCAGGACCACGTCGAGCTCACCCTGGCTGGAGTATCCGTGCAATCAAGATTTCTTCCCTTCTGGCGTGAACTACCGAAGGCCTGGTTCATCCACTTCGAAGCCACTGTCAACCCGCTGCACACATCGGACGCACAGAAGTTCACGTACTTGCTGCAACAACTCCAGAGCATCGACCTACAGCATCTCACCGACATCCTGTACACCCGCCGGCCACAGAAAAATACAACGCAGCTAAAGAACGCCTACTCGCTGTGTATGACACATCAGACGCGAAGAATTTTCAAAAATTAATAAGCGGTCTCGAACTAGGCGACCTGAAACCGTCACAGCTGCTACGAAAGATGCGACAGCTTGGTACCGGCATGATCACAGAAGAGGGACTGAAAATCGAATGGCTAAATCACATGCCAGCCCAAATCAGAGTCGTGTTATCAATCAACACTGAATCGTCTCTAGACACACTCGCCGCAATGGCTGACAAAATGGTTGAATACACCGATACACCCAACATCGCTGCAGTATCAACGCACACACCGACAGAGTCATCAGCTGTTAACAACAACGACGCATTATCAGCGTTATCAAAAGAAGTTGAAAAACTCTCACTTGAGATCGCCGAATTACGCCGTGGCTACAGTCGTTGGCCACACCGAAGGTCTCGCTATCCCTTTCACTCACGTTCGCGTTCCCGCTCGCATTCCAATAAGCGAAATGTGCGCCCACTTAAGCCAGGAGATTCAACGTGGGAATGCAAATACCATTTTAGATTTGGTGATCGAGCAATAAGGTGTGAGTCACCGTGCAGTCGAAGAAAAAGTACGGAAGAAACACACAAGACGCCCGTCATACCGTTAAACTAGAATCGACATCGACTGTGGCGAGCGTCGATGTCTCCACTACAAGTAATCGCCTATGCATCCACGATCGCAACACTCACGAACGTTTCCTCGTGGATACAGGCGCCGATATCTCCGTGTTAGCAGCAACACCTAAAACGAGAAGATTAAAAAGCAAGAGAGACGACGCCTTACAACTCTTCGCAGCCAATAACTCTCCGATCGCAACATACGGAGAAAAAACTATCAACTTGAACCTTGGACTAAGACGCAGTTTTCAATGGACATTCATAGTCGCCGACGTAAAGACATCCATACTGGGAGCAGATTTCCTTCGACACTACAAGATACTCGTCGACCTACACAGTAAGAAGTTAATAGATAAAGTCACCGAGTTATCCGTCAGCACCATTGAAATTACCACACCTGCCGAAACCGTCTACATTATCAGCTCCGAACAGGACTATCATGGCATCCTAAAAAAATATCCAGATGTGTTGCGACCCATGTCACTGAAGCAGCCATCAAAACACGAGGTCGTTCATCACATCGAAACATCTGGCCCGCCACTCTACGCACGTGCACGCCCCTTACCGCCCGACAAGTACAAAGCCGCTAAACAAGAATTTGACCGCATGGTAGAAATGGGCATATGTAAGCCGTCTATGAGTCCCTGGGCTAGTCCACTTCACGTGGTTAAGAAAAAAGATGGAGGACTACGCGTGTGTGGCGATTACAGACGCCTTAACGCAGTGACACAGCCAGACCGTTACCCGATACCACGCATACAAGATTTTACTTACCAGCTGCAAGGCAAGAAAATATTCTCCAAATTAGATCTCAAAATGGCATACTTCTGGATACCTTTAAATAGTGAAGATGCCAAGAAAACCGCGATAATAACACCGTTTGGCCTTTTCGAATTCAATTGTATGACGTTTGGCTTACGTAACGCTAGTCAAACTTTCCAACGATTCATGAACCAAGTATTACATGGCCTAGAAGGAGTTTTCTGTTTTGTCGATGATATTCTTCTGCACGCTGATGATGAAGAAGCAATGAAGAATATTCTCCATCAAGTTCTGCAACGCCTAGAGAAGTATGGCGTAGCACTCAATGTCGACAAGTGCGAGTTTGGCAAACAGAAAATTAACTTCTTGGGCTACGAAGTATCGGCCGACGGAATTAAACCTACTAAAGAGCGCATCCAAGCCATATCTCAATACCCCAAGCCGAATACCATCATCGAGTTACGACGTTTCCTAGGCATGCTAAATTTCTACCGAGACTGCTTACCCCATCAAGCCGATCTACAAACCGAGCTTAACAAATACCTACACAACAAGAAGAAAAATGATAAAACACCGATTGTATGGACACCCGAAGCAGAGATTGCATTTAAAAAATGCCGCCAAAGCATTTTAGACGCGACCACGCTAGCGTACCCGTCAAGTAATAGCGAACTTGTTATCATGACAGACGCCTCAGATAACAGCCTCGGCGCAGTATTACAACAGAAAGTCAACACAGTTTGGAAACCACTGGCATTTTTCTCTAAAACAATGAGCGCGGCGCAACGTCGATATAGCGTGTACGACCGCGAACTACTAGCGATCTACGCGGCTATAAAACACTTCCACCGACTGATTGAAGGCTGCGACGTCACTATTTACACCGACCACAAACCTCTCTCTCACGCTCTATTGAAACCAGCAAGTAGCAGTGACACACCGCGGCGAGAGAGACAACTACACTTTATTAGTCAATTCTGTACAAGTATCAAATACTTAGAAGGAGAGAAAAACTCAGTCGCCGACGCCTTATCACGCATAGAAGAGATACAATGCCCCACTTTGATCGACTACAATCAGCTGGCCATCGATCAAAATAACAATGAAGAACTAGAAAAGCTCAGATTACAACCGAACTTGAAGTTTAGCGCCATAACACTACCCGGAATGTTACGACCAATCACGTGCGAGGTATCCTTAACTCCGCCTCGACCTTTTTTACCTGCAGCATATCGTTACGCAGCTTTCAAAGCGCAACACGAACTATGCCACCCAGGGGTGCGAACAACCCGCAAGCAGATGTCGTCAAAATTTTTTTGGCCCGATATGAATAAACAAGTCGCCGAGTGGACGCGAGCATATATCAGTTGTCAGCGCGCAAAAGTTAACCGTCACGTCATCACTCCGTTATCTACTTTCCCGCCGTCGCAACGTTTTGAGCACATACACATCGATATAGTTGGTCCATTACGCTTATCAAACGACTATCGATACTGCATCACTATTATCGATAGGTGTACGAGTTGGCCCGAAGCAATCCCTGTACGAGAGATTACCGCTGAGATCGTCGCAAAAGCTCTGTACGAGCACTGGATAGCGCGTTTCGGTTGTCCACTACGCATATCAACCGACCAAGGACGACAGTTCGAGTCGCAGCTGTTCAACGCATTAATGAAAAAGTTCGGGATAACGAGAATACGCACTGCAGCTTACCATCCACAAGCAAATGGAAAAATCGAAAGGTGGCACAGAACGATGAAGGCAGCGCTCATGGCACGCGGTGCCACAACTACATGGACAGACGAATTGCCTACTGTTTTACTTGGCCTACGTAGCGCAATACGGGACGACAACAACCTTAGTCCCGCGCTTATGACCTATGGAACCACACTGCGGATACCATCTGATTTCTTTGTACCTACACAGTCAAAGATTGAAGATGCGGACTACGTACGACAATTAATTCAAATAATGACGTCATTGGCACCGACCGAGCGTAAACAAGCACAACAACGAACGTTTGTGTACAAGGACCTCGCAACATGCAAACACGTTTTTATACGCAACGATTCTGTACGATCCCCGCTTACTCCGCCTTACGATGGCCCATTTGAAGTACTGCAACGTCACGAGAAGCACTTCAAGATACAATTACCAAGTCGAACAGCCATAATATCGCTCGACAGACTAAAACCTGCTTACATTTTTAACGAACAGGCGAACGATACAGTGTTGCACACACCTATAACGCATACCGCTAATGTCAGGACAAAGAGCAACACGGATACCGAAACTCAAGTGCCGCAGAAACTTGACAATAGTGCGACCAGTCCACCCTCTGCAAAGTCGGACGCCAGTCTCCCATACGTCACACGTACCGGACGAATAGTTAAGAAGAAGGTACGCTTCGCTTGAGGGGGAGTGATATGGGAGATTTCCAAAACAAATCGTAAATTATCTTAAGAATGACAAGTGAACGATATGAAATGTTCCCAGATACTTCAAATCTTAACTAATTTTTAGAATGTCAAGTGAGGGCTAAGAGAGATTTCCAAGTACCTATAAATCAGAACTAATCCCAAAAATGTCAAGTGTACAAAAAACGCCATTATCAATAACATGCTAAAATAGTTATAGCCAATAGGAATCGTTAGTTTAAGTTTTGTATTTTTATCTCTGTGTTTTCATTGGTTAAGGTTTTTGATTTGTTAATTAGTTGTAGCCAATAAGATTCTGTTATCCTAAGATATATAGTTAAGCTTTTGTAAAATAAATTCATTCAACCTTCTGAACTGGAGTCTGCCTCATCTCTCTACCACTTACCCTAAATCGGTGACTTACCTCAACATTGGTGACCACCCGACACCCTCTTCAACTTTAGTTTACTCCATACATCATTCTCTCATTCGCTACGAGAACGAATTAACTAAATGAATGATTTAAGGACTTAAAACGTTCCCGGCCGGTCACAGGCTAAACTTCATTCAGTTTTTTACACTTTGTAGTGAAGCTTTTAACTCATTTATGAAGTTGATTAAATCACACGATTTCAGGAGTTTTTCGAACCCGAATTTTTACAGCGTGAACGTAAAATTAACTTACACATCAAAAAACTGTTTTTCGGATCTAGTTATGTAGGTCAGAAGTTAACTTGATCCTTGCAATCCTGATCTGCAAAAGACGTCAATGGCATAGCCTTTTTTAGCGAATGTGAAATCATTAAATTAGTGTCCCCCGTTCTGGGCTAAGTGGGGAGGAGAGTCAGACTTGTACTGACTAAAATCGGGCCGCGGTATATCTTCCCAATAACCCGTACTCCCAGCAGACGGTGGACCTGGCAAGCCTCAGCTTTGCTAATACATCTTTGAGGTGCAAGTGGAACAGGAACGCGCCATCGACAAGGCCTGTCGTCATTAGACGGACGGACGGTGAGCTACCCATTGCTCGGTGCACAGACCTGTATCTACAGTGGCCTAGAGTCGTCTCGCGTTAGCTTTCTTACCAAAAAGTCCTACCGATATATATCTAATATATAAAATTCTCGTGTCACAGTTTTCGTTCCCATACTCCTCTAAAACGGTTGGACCGATTTAAACGAAATTTTGTGTACATATCGGGTAGGTCTGAGAATCGGCCAACATCTATTTTTCAGACCCCTAAATGAGCAACGGGTGAAACCGCTGGGCACAGCTAGTATATACATAAATACGTTCTAGCTGTGCCCAGCGGTCTCAGCCGCTGCTTACCACCTTTATCACTTAGGGGTATGAACGATACATAGTAGCCGATTCTTAGACTTACTGTATATGCATACAAAATTTCAGAGGAGTATGGAAACGATCATTGTGACCCGAGAATTTCGCGTAGTGCGCTATTCCGCATCTACGGTGACCGGGAGTCGTCTCCCGGCGCCCGATGCCCGACGCCCGGGGCGTCTCCCGCGATGGCTGGGTTGGTTTGAAGTTCTCTCTCTCAAACGCCCAGCTACCTCCTTCCAATAGCATAGCTTAGTTTTGGAGTTAAAACTCCAGTCATGCTACATTACATATGCCTCCCGAGAGACTGACAGACGAACAGCTTTGAACGTAAATTACTACCAGTTTGAGCATTTAAAGGCAGCAAAACACGCGGTTGAGCACATTTCAACCTTATTACCAAAGTCATAGAAGTGAAAAGTGGTTGACAGCCAACTTTTTTAGTGTACATATTTAATCCTTACTAATATTATAAAACCGAAATTGAGTTTGTTTGTTACCTCTTCACGTTTTAATGGCTACACCGATTTTTATGAATTTTGGTACAGAGATAGTTGGGAACCGGGAGACGGACATAGGCTAATATTTATTTAAAAAAGTGGGATGTAAGGGAGAAAGACGGAAGAAAAGAGAAAACTTAGCGTTGCTACTACAAATCAATAAGGCGCAAGGGGAACTGTGTTACCCTGAATTTAACGCGAGCGAAGCCGCGGGTAAAAGCTAGTTAGGGAACAAATCAAAGTGTCTTAAGGCAGTTTCTTTAATGTAGCACTCGATATTCTTAATTTAAAACTTTAGAACTATTTTTGCGGGTTGTAAATCATCAAATTTTAATAACTTCGCCCGCTCGGGGTTGAGTGTCAAATTTTTACTGAATCAAACCCACCCATGTTTCTTCTTTTGCCTTTTATGTTCCGGGGCAGCGGTATCTTTTTCGAACAACCCGCAACCGCGGCAGGCAATGGCTTTGTGACAAGTTCAATTACTTGCGTCTCAGCTGGTAAATAAGTATACATAACAAATAATATATGACTATAATATTATTCTGGTAGATGTATCTGGTAATTATCTCCTTCTAGAACATTCGACATCGAATCCACAATGATTCCACACACATCTGCCTTGTCAAAATATCAAGCGTAGCTTAAACTCGTAGACCGTCGCTACGGCGTAGCGATTTGCTACGAGCCTCTACGAGCGACCAATATATGCCAAGGTTACGTACGATATCTTGATTGGCCGAAAACATTAAAACACCCGAATATACTTCCTTTTAATACAAGATTATTTTAGTATTTTATTTAGAAAATAAAAACGATTTCTATTCGAAGGAGAAATGAATAGCAATATAGTAAAATATCGCGTCGTCTGGATAGACCACTCACAAGCAAATTTGAACCTTAACATAAACAACAATAAGGTTGCCATTAAATCATAAATGAATAACTTTGCCTTATCAGTAGCGTGGTACGTTAGACCTTATGCCTGATAAAGATAAGGATGCTTTTGGGTAAAATTGTGTCAGGCAAAGATCTTGTCCTAGTGATATTTATCTGACCTATATAAGGACTATTATCATTTAGATCGCTTAGATGTGTTAGAGGATGGGCAGATCAAAGATGGCGACTTTGAGTTATAGCAAATGGCAGGAAAAACAGGCATTGGTAATTAAAATCTTTATTTTTTTTTTTGTAAAACGAAACCGTTGAGGTTAGAGGAAAAATCACTTAATTTTCTTTGAAATATCAGTTTTTAATTAACTTGATAGGTTTAATTTGTACACTAATAAAATATAACACACGGAGATTTAAAATGAACGGAGATGCAGCTGAATATCAGTATTTTACATGGAGCGACTGCCTATCTGATCTCCACAACCCAGTTGGTACTGGGTAATATGATGTCCCTTGGTAAGACTGGTTGTCAGACTTTAGACACTGAGTACCTGTAACGACTGTCAAAGATCTACAATTGACAGCCGGGACCAACGGCTTAACGTGCTTTCCGAGACACGGAGGAAACTTGGTATGTAACGCGTGGTCACCCATCCACAGACCAACCTAGGCAAGCGCGGCTTAACCTAAAGATCGACCCGAGCGGCTGCTATTATTTAGCCACGAGCTCCTCCTTTTTGTTGTGGATGTTGGGAAATTTAGGCTCATTGCCTACATTTCCCTACATTATGGAAAGCTCTCTCATCTTCAGGAGCGCTATCTGACATGCGTTCCTCATTCCTCTTGCCGACGGAAAGTTTCCACTTCCCTCTCCGTATTTACATAAATCAATCTATATTGATTGGTTGGCAAGTGCGAAGGATGGGTTCGGTATGTGTGTATGATCAAAGAAAAAAACGTACAAGTGGAAAATAAGTCAGTGACATTTGTTTGTTTCGTTGACATTTTTACTACCGACTTATGGAAGTAAAATTATATTCCACTTGTAAGTTTTTTTTCTGGAAAAAAAGTTTTTTTTTTAAAAAAGCCTTTTGATTAAGCAATTTTAGTTATAGTATAATGATATCTCACACAATTTTAAAGGAGTATACATTTTCAATTGATATTAGTAGATCATTCATATATAATTATATAGGTAGGTACATGGAAGAAAAAATATTTATTACAAACGATAACTCAAAAACTACCCAAGCAATATAAATAAAATTAATATGGGACTACCTCGGAAGTCTACTCTTTTAAGCCAAAAAAGAAATATAAAAATCGGTCCTCGATAAATTTAAAGAAAACAAAAATTGCTAGAAGATCTTTTAAAAAGAGCTACCTAACCAGACTCTTCTTATGAAGGTGAAATATTCTTAAAAATGAATGTTTTCAAATAAAGTTTTAGATTAATTTAAAGGTTGTCTTGGGAAGATCGCTTTTAGCGATAAGACCGCCCATTGTGTCACCCTATTTATAAGTTGTTTAATGTTATTCTTGTAATTTGTATGGTGTACATAATAAAGAATATTCTATCTTCATTTAATCTATCTTATTTGGTAGAAAACAAAATTCATGAAAGTAATTAAATTTGAGTCGAAAATATCCAGGAGTTTCGAAGAAAAAAGTCAACTGTATCCACGACCCTGATTACTTATCCTTTTGTTGACTGTACTTTTCTTTCAGTCCGGGTTCGATCCCTACACGGAACTACTATTGGTGTGGTCTAAAGGTTGGTTGTTCCGGATCCTAGCTGTTTTTGTATGTGAGTTAAAATGTTTGTAAACGCAGCCACGTTACAGGAGAAACTTTTAGTGGGGGGCAAATAAAAAAGGCATTTTAAAATTATTCCTTTTATTCATTTAAATACATTAAATTACATTTTTAAATATCACTTAATAAAAATATAGAAAACAAAAAAATAAACATTGGGGGCGGGGCAAATTTTTTAATGTAAATTTATAACATTTGCAAACTAAATTATACTACCTAACTTATAAATAAATTAAAAAATAGCATCAAAAATTCGTCCTTAACGCTGTCAGTTGGCAATGTTCAATATTCCGTTTATTAATTTAAACACATTGAATTACAATTCTAAACAATACTTAATAAACATATAGAAAACAAACATTTAAAAATGCAAACAATAGTAGCCCACCGCCCACTATATCTGCATATTTCTCCTGAGAAAAAATTCTAACTCCAAAAGTTAGCTTTTGTGTTCATGTTTCGCAGATCAACAAATACAACTTTTTGACTCACCAACCAAAAACTACAGTACGGCCAACGAGAAGCGATACGAAAGGTCATTAACCTAAAGAACAACTGTGACGTTGACAATCTAATATTTAGCTCTTTCCATCTTGTGCCTTTGTCGTAATGTCTCGTTCTCCCGTCAAAAACATGACAACGTTAAGACGGGTTCGCCAACATTCGGGCGGCCATTTTAGATGGGGTTTTAGCATGGGTTTTGTTTACATTTGGTATCGCTTCTCGTTGGCCGTAAACGAGCACACGGCAGTCACATGCAAATGAATGCATGTAAGTTCGATGTATTTCGCAGTATGCATTAATTTGCATATTGCTTATAACGTACAGTAGCGCTGAATTTTTTGAGGTTATGCAAGTGAATTGTGAATTGTAAAATACGAAAAACGAGAGCATGGTTCTTTTTTGTTGGATGGGAAACCATCAAATATAGTAAGGCCAACTAGCAGCGATACGAAAGGTCATTAACCTAAAGAACAACTGTGGCGTTGACAATCTAATATTTAGCTCTTTCCATCTTGTGCCTTTGTCGTAATGTCTTGTTCTCCCGGAAAAAACATGACAACGTTAAGACGGGTTCGCCAACATTCGGGCGGCCATTTTAGATGGGGTTTTAGCATGGGTTTTGTTTACATTTGGTATCGCTTCTCGTTGGCCGTACTGTAAGTTTCCCCGCTCTTGGCGGAGCGGGGGGGAGTGTTAGGTTTTTACTGACTAAAACCCACTCATGTTCCTTCTTCTGCCCTTTATGTTCATACAACATGCAGATGAAACTAATAAACGGAGGTGCGTGTCTTGGGTTCGAACTTGTGACCTATGACTTAGGAATCCGACAGACACACAACTAGGCTATTAGTGTACCAGTAGAAATGACTATATTATCTTTCTTACTTCCTTAGTTTAGTTTGTTTGTTAATTTGTTACGTCTTCACGCTTACATGGCTAAACCGATTTTGATGAATTTTGATACAGAGATATTTGGGGCCCTGGAGAAGAACATAGGCTAACTTTATTTAAAAAATAAAGAAATGAGGGGAAAAAGGGAAAACTTAGCATTGCTATTACAATAAATCAGGTGCTAGGGCAAAAACTACAAGTAGCAGGTACCTGCAAATCAGGTAAGAGGAACTGTGCTACCCCGCATTAAACGCGAGCGAAACCGCGGGCAAAAGCTAGTAAAACTAAAAAAACAAAAAACTGATCTTTACTCCTTAACTCCTTTTAATGCAAAACAAAAATGACTTCTAAAAAATACTAAAAAGTAGTTCTAGAAGATAACTCATAAACTACATAAGCAATATAGATAAAATTGAAATGGGTACATTTAGGGAGTATAAAAATAATTTTGAAAATCAGCCAACAATTGACGGAGAAATCGCGCAACAAACATCCTTAATTTATATAATATTATAAAAGCGAAAGTGAGTTTGTTTGTTACCTCTTCACGCTTTAATGGCTAAACAGATTTTGATGAATTTTGGTACAGAGATAGTTGGGAACCAGGAGACGGACATAGGCTAACTTTTAAAAAAAAAAGTGGGATGTGAGGGAGAAAGAGGGAAAAAAAGGGAAAACTTAGCGTTGCTATTACAAATCAATAAGGCGCAAGGGGAACTGTGTTACCCTAAATTTAACGCGGGTGAAAAAATAAAACAATCCTCCTTTTTTGAAGTCGGTTAAAATAAACCTTCAAACACTTCATTATTATTTTGTTATCGTCAATCCCACACAACGGCTATTTATACCCGAGAATCTTAACAACACTCCAAATAATTTTGTATTACAAGAGTTGTTTGGGACAAAAGCGACCTTATTTTAAGAGCAAAAATACTATTATCGTAGTAATAAATTTCTATCGAGGTCGTAAACTGTTGAGGGCTGTGCTGGAGTGGGGGATGGGATGTACTACTACTGGATGACTGTTACACCGTATCGAATTTAATGGCCTTTTTTGTGGATGGAAATTATAAATTGAATCCTTACTTATTATAATATTATAAAAGCGAAAGTGAGTTTGTTTGTTACCTCTTCACGCTTTAATGCCTGAACCGATTGTGATTAATTTTGGTACAGAGATAGTTGGAACCCTGGAGATGGACATTGGTAATTCTTTTTTAAAGTGATGAGAGCGAAAGATTTCTATTACAATAAATAAGGCGCAAGGGCAAAAACTACAGGTAGAAGGTACTTGTAAATCAGGAAAGGGGAGCTTTGTTACCCCGAATTTAACACGAACGAAGACGCGGGTAAAAGCTAGTGTAAGACAAATATTTTTTACAGACACTAACCTAACCAGGTGTGCCGTTAAAAGCTACATAACCTTTTATCGTATCGGATGGTCGTTTCTGACGGCATAGTTATTACAAGAAATCGGCCAAAGTAACTACCTATTAGATTCTTATGCGTCATACTTAAAAATGAACGCTCGAATCACTGTGGGTACTGAAAAGGGATCTTTCCAATAACGGACACGTTTAAGAGTTTGCTTAATATATTACAGCGTCGGTCATAAGATTTTTGGTGTCTTTTTGGAGTTCCGTAGGTACTTCAAAAGGAAAAATGTTACCATTATAGGATCGAATTGTCTTTCTATCTGTCAAGA
This sequence comes from Ochropleura leucogaster, assembly GCA_958449745.1. Classification (NCBI taxonomy): domain Eukaryota; kingdom Metazoa; phylum Arthropoda; class Insecta; order Lepidoptera; family Noctuidae; genus Ochropleura; species Ochropleura leucogaster. Next base: position 3,448,117 of record OY288227.1, read on the forward strand.
CCCCATGGTCTTGACAGATAGAAAGACAATACTGTACAGTACTGTTATTGCGGGAGTTAAGTGTAGTAACCCTGCTACAATTAGCTTTGTCAGCAAGCAAGGTTTTTCCAAATCTAGCGAATAAGTAATTATAATGTAGGACATTGTCGTCATGCTACAATTGTCATCTTTAGTATTAAGACACTATGATCTTCATCGTTACTCTGTCGCTTAAAATAAAGTTATTTTTATAAACTCTTCGAGTGTTCTTAACTTAATTCGGGCCTGTGGACGGTGGGTAATGGGTAGCTCACCGTTCGTCCGTCTATTGACGACAGGCCGTGTCGACGACGCGTTCGTGTTTGGGCTTGCCAGAGCCTCCGCCTGCCATGGTTGCATAATTGTTCGAAAGAGATACCGCGGCCCCGGAACGTAAAGGGCAATAGAAGGAACATGGGTGGATTTTAGTCAGTAAAACTCTGACACTCTCCCCGCTCTGGGCGGAGCGGGTTGGAAACCCGGCAGAGTATAGTTACACTTCGGTGTGAGATGCATCCTACCTCCCTTAATGAAGATCGGTGTTCGTTCGAGCCGAAGAGCCACCGTCATTTGTTTCTATTAGTTTTAAACACAGCTCTTCCCTTTTTTACTCTCTTTTCTCCCACAGTTACTTGTTTCAAGGAAAGAACTTGGACTTTGTTTAAAATATAGAGGAATGTTTGGTGCAATATAAAGTAGGTATTTATTTATTCACTAGCTTTTGTCTGCAGCTTCGCTCGCGTTAAATTTGGGATAACACAGTTTCCCTTTACTGATTTGCAGGTACCTGCTACCTGTAGTTTTTGGCCATGCGCCTTATTGATTGTAACAGTAATGCTAAGTTTTCCCTTTTCTTCCCTTTTCTCGCTCATTTCTTATTTTTTTAGCCTATGTCCGTCTCCAGAGTCCCAACTAACTCCCATCAAAATCGATTTGGCCATTTAGGCGTGAAGACGTAATAAACAAACAAACACACTTTCGCTTTTATAATCTCAGGGACTACTGGTTGGAATTGGAAAATTATTTTAGTGTTGGATAGTCCATTTCTTGAGGAAGGTTATAGGCTATATAACATCACGCTACGACCAACGGGTGCTGAGCAGCGTGGGTGAAACCGCGTGGAACAGCTAGTAATATTATAAAGCTGAAGAGTTTGTTTGTTTGAACTCGCTAATCTCAGGGACTACTGATTGGAATTGGGAAATTCTTTTAGTGTTGGATAGTCCATTTCTTGACAAAGGCTATAGGCTATATAACATCACGTGCTGAGCAGCGTGGGTCAAACCACGGGGAATAGCTAGTTATTAATAAGACAAATCAATTCTAACACTGGACAAGTCAAACTAAAACATCGAAGAACACTCTAACCCAATATAGATCGTATTCCCCTTCAGTTTAGGTCAATATTCCCAACATTCTTCCCCAGTATTCTAATAAAAACGCTCATACAACCTCAAATATCAAATAAACAAAAGGAATGGAATAACATCCAAATCTTACAGAAGCTATTTAAGGTGTTGAGTTCGAAATCCAATATCTATTACCCTTTTTAGAATAAGACGCGTCGCCCACACGACCAACAGTCGAGGCGCAGTCGGGGCGACGCGCCTAAAGCGCCCGTCGCCCATACGACATTTGTAATGAAATTCTCGTTGCGGCGTGCCTCTTATGTGCCTGCGCCTCAACTGCACCTTGACTGTTGATCTTGTGGGTGACGCGCCTAATGCGCCCGATCGTCGACTGCGCCTCGACTGTTGGTCGTGTGAGTGACGCGCCTAAGAGGAAGATACACGCCCAGAGGCCGTTCTGGGTACGTTGGAAACGAATAGAAATGTAAAGCTTCGGATGGAAAGTCATTAAACAACTTCTCTCGGTCTGGGCGGACCGGGAAGGAGTGTCAGACTTTTACAGATATATATTTTTTAAAGTGAGAAATGAGGGAGAAAGAGGGAAGACTTGCTATTACAATAAATAAGGCGCAAAAGCAAAAACTACAGGTAGCAGGTCAGGAGAGGGAAACTGTGTTGTGAATTTAACGCGAATGAAGGTGCGGGGCAAAAGCTAGTTATAAATAAATAAATGGTTTTATCAATAACTTAAAAATACTTCTACATATGTTTTTAGGAATTCCATTTAAGTAAAAATATACACAGAGAGCCTGCCCAGGCCCTTGTTAAAATCAGTTTTTTTTCTATGTCCGTCTCCAGAGTCCCAACTATCTCTGTACCAAACTTCATCAAACACGGTTAAGCCATTTAGACGTGAAGAGGTGACAAACAAACAAACTCACTTTCGCTTTTAAAATATTAGTAAGGATAAGGATAAGGATTACTGCCTATCCCTCTAAACACGACAAGTCTTAAAATGTTACCGGTAAATCGTGCCACTATGTCCAACTACTCACTATGTAGACCCCATGTAGGACCCCCATGGGGGTGCAAAGCAATCCCAGCTCCACGCCGTCGTAAACCATGGTTAATCCCGTTTTATGACTAGTGATGGGACCGTGACGCGGATATAGTGTGTCCGCGGTTTGTACGGATATCTAGTGAGGTATCTTACTTGAAGATTGATTTAACAGATTCTCAAAGTACACAGTACAGCCTAGACCACTCGCGGGCACTTGCGTTTGAGTCTGTAGACGGTGAGCAATGGATAGCTCACCGTCCATCCGTCTTGTGACGACAGGCTGTGTCGATGGCGCGTCAGTGTTCCACGCGCGCCTCAAAGAGATGTCAGCAGAGCAGAGGGACCTGCCAAGGCCACCGTCTGACGGGGCTTACTGGTTGCAAGAGATACCGTGGTCCAGGAATATAAAGGGAAAAGAAAGAACATGGGTGGATTTTTATCAGTAAAACTTTGACACACCCCGCTCCGCCCAGAGCGGGAGAAGTTATTTGATAAGTAATCTTAATCATCCGCAAAAAATGCTTTGTGGTATGACTGTTGGATTGCCTAACCATAGGTTTTGAGTCTCAAAAATTATAGGAACCTCTGATTTTTCGGATTCATGTGCGTATTGCAAAATTACCATTAGCTTTGGTGAAGATATTGTTAATGCCAAATCAGAAGCTCATGGCATTTAAACTTTGATACTTGGTTAAGAACTAACAACACTATATTGATATAATACAAAGTGTATTTTTGACTGTCCAAAATTGAAGCGTTTGCTTAAAATGGGACAAAATGGGTGTTAAAAGTAGTCATAATAACAACTTTTTTTTTTTTTCTTTTATGTTTTACTAGCTTTTGCCCGCGGCTTCTCTCGCGTTAAATTGGTGGTAACACAGTTTCCCTTTCCTGATTTGCAGGTACCTGCTATTTGTAGTTTTCGCCCTAGCGCCTTATTTATTTTAATAGCAATGCTAAGTTTTCCCTTTTCTTCCCTCTTTCTCCCTCATATCTCAATCTTAATAGCTTATGTCCGTCTCCAGGGTCACAACTATATCTGTACCAAAATTCATCAAAATCGGTTTTGCCATGAAGGCGTGAAGACGTAACAAACAAATAAACAATCTCACTTTTATAATATTAGTAAGGATTTTAATTAGGTATGCATAAAAACACTAAAATATATAAAATCATGCCTAGCTCTGATAATATTCTTGGTGAAACAAACTTTAAATAACAAATTCCAAAAGTTGAAAAGAAAACTTTTCGGTTCAAAACATCGTACCTACCCATAATAAATTCAGAACAAAATTCTGATACAAAAACACCTTCCATCCAATATCCGAACCCGAAAATATCCGCAAACTTTCGGATACACTTTCTTTCACAACTCTTTACTGAAGGGTTAATAGTTTGCCCTCCGGCCCCATCTGGGGACCTCTTACAAAAGAGCTTTCTTTTGTTTTCGCTCACAATTTTTGAGGAAATAATTTGGACAGAATATTTTTGAGTGTTAAAGAAACTTTTTCACTTGTTCTGAATACCTTGAGAGATGTGGGGTAGTTGTAAAGAATTTGGGTGACGAGAGAAAAGGTCGTGAATTCGAATCACTTAAATGTTAGACCAGCTCATTATTACACCTTGTAAGCTCTTTTGAACTCATCATCATCTGGATAGGTTTTTCTTAATCTAACTGGTCGGCTTCCAGTCTAACCAGATGCATTTGAGTACCAGTATTTTACGTAGACCAAGTTAGTACTTTGTAGTAGGATAACTGTTTAGTTGTAAAGAATTTGGCTGATGACGAGAGAAAAGGTCGTGAATTCGAATTCAAAGTGTCGACAGGCCGCCGGGCGCCGCGAGACGACTCCAGGCCACCGTAGAGGCGGGCCTGTGGGCGGTGAGCAATGGGTAGTTCACCGTCCGTCCGTCGATTGACGACAGGCCGTGTCGACGGCGCATTCGTGTTTCACGCGCGCCTCAAAGAGAGTCAGCAGAGGGGCTTGCCAGAGCCTCCGCCTGCCGGGGTTGCGGGATGTTGCGACGAAAATCTAGACGTTTTACGAAGTGTTTGCTTTGTGGAGCGCCTTAAAACACACCCATGTTCCTTCTTTCGGCCTTTGTGTTCTGACTCCGCGGTATCTCTTTCGAACAACCTTCAACCCCGGTTTATAGTATCCTAATCTGTTATTATACTTATGATATCATGCTAAACTCGTGGCTCAAAGTAAGATCTGAGCAGACTCAATTGAATGCCATAAATACGAATGAAAAAGATTAAAGAATTTAGTTCCCTTCAAAATGGTTGAGTTAAATGGTGCTGATCTATGCGTCATGTTCGTGAACGGGCGCTGTCAGTTGTGACTGGTCATCTCTCAGTTGCCACGGCTTATTTGAATTATTTTATTTAATTTCTTTACACTTTTAATGTGCACGGCTTGCTTCATCGTTCTCACATAGTATACCAAATTGACACGAATGATGTAACCAAGGTTTTGTAACAATATTCTGATTTAAAAGAGTGTCCATGGAGTTTCTTGACCATTCTTCTCCATAGAGATCTACACTCTGGAATGGGCAACTATAGTACTTTCACAGTTATTATGCCTTGTGACTGGGACTGTAGCTTCATTTTTATTGTTGTCAATGTTTTGACAGTTCAAAAGTGCCTGTAACTGGCCTACTTGAAATGAATGATTTTGATTGATTTTGAAAGAATTCACAGCAAAACTATTACGATGCACAATAGCGAGAAGACAATTTTATTTCAAACACACAGTAAAACGACAGCAATAAATGTAGTGCTACGGCGTAGCACTCAACGTGACGTCACGGCTACGCGTAGACGCTTTCGTAGCAAATCGACTACGACAGAAATTCTTTATTCTTTGAACGTGTGGACCTGACGTTTATTTTTTTGTCTGTTGAGCAATAGTTTTTTTTTACACTTAAATGTTAGACCAGCTCATTATTACACCTTGTAAGCTGAACCTTTTGTACTAATCATCATCTGAATAAGTAGCTTTTTCTCAATCTAACCGGTCGGCTTCCAGTCTAACCAGATGCAGTTGAATACCAGTATTTTACATGAAGCGACTGCCTATTTGACCTTCACAACCAAGTTAGCATTTTGTAGTAAGATGGCGGATCTTAACACCAGTGATAGTAAACATATTGTTGGTTAGGATGATTCCAAAATCACCCCCACTCCGCCCAGAGCGGGAGAAGTCATTTGATGATTTCCTATCCGCAAAAAAAAGCCTATCTTAATACTTACTTATATTATAAAAGCGAAAGAGAGTTTATTTGTTACGTCTTCACACCTAAATGGCTAAACCGATTTTGATGAATTTTGGTACAGAGAAAGTTTTGACCCTGGAGACGGACATAGTTTTTTTAAAGTAAGAAATAAGGGATACAGAAGAAAATGAAAAACTTAGCTTTGCTATTACAGTAAATAAGGCGCAAGGGTAAAAACTACGGTAGCAGGTACCTGCAAATCAGGAAAGGGGAACGGTATATACCCCGAATTTAACCCGAGTAAAACCGCGGGCAAAAGCTAGGAAAGCTATACTAGCTAGTTAAGCTGGTGGTCGGCCACCTGCGGTCGCGCTACACCTCACGTAGGCCTTATAGTGAGAATACTAGATCAGCGTCTGGACTTAAGGCTCTACGACAGCGTTAGGTTAGGAACATAAATAGTTAGTACTTCTACCGTATAACAAACAAACAATAACACCAAACAACACAACATTTTAATCCAACAAAAACTAATCCCTCTAACCAGAGAACAAACTACTATAATCTTCACAAAAGGAGTGTCCGACGAACCTCGATATTCTCCGATGTTCCCCACAATGGCCGTCTATGTTACAGTTTTCATATTTAATCTGATAACCCATTGTGCGGAGTCTTCGATAAGGCTGCGTCTTTCGTAAGGAGCTGATGCGGGTGGCGCGGTGGGAGCGAATTATTAAGTTTTGTAGACATAGACCATCCGCTTCAACATCATCTGCATAGCCTTTTCCCAACTATGTTGGGGCCGGCTTCCCGTCTTAACGATGAAGCTGACTGACCAGTATTTTATTTGGAGTGACTACTATTTCTTTTTTTCGGGTGGGAAATCATCAAATGACTTCCCCCGCTCTGGGCGGAGCAGGGGGGCATGTCGGACTTGTGCTGACTAAAACCTACCCATGTTCCTTCTATTGCCCTTTACGTTCCGGGGCCGCGGTATCTCTTTCGAACAACCCGCAACCCCTGCAGGCGGAGGCTCTGGCAAGCCCCTCTGCTTTGCTGACATCTCTTTGAGGCGCGCGTGAAACACGAACGCGCCGTCGACACGGCCTGTCGTCAATCGACGGACGGACGGTGTGCTACACATTGTTCACCGTCACTTGGAGTGACTACTTACCTAAACTCCGCAACCCAGTTAGTACTGGGTAATACGATATACCCCTTAGTACATTCTAGGACTACCGCACGCGCTATGGCTTCAAACGCGCCCGCTATGGCCTCAAACGCGTCCGCTATGGCCTCAAACGCTTCCGCTATGGCCTCAAACGCGACCGCTATGGCCTCAAACGCGTCCGCTATGGCCTCAAACGCGCCCGCTATGGCGTCAAACGCGCCCGCTACCACCCCAGTCATCGCTCGTACAACCTGTCCTAAGCCATAATAGGCACCCAACAACATCACAAGGAAAATAAACTGAGCTTACGTTGCAAAAGGGAGTAGCCAGTTGGATGTATGGATTGATGGAGGATAAGACAGCGTATTTTTGCAGCTACGGGGATTAGTGTGGTGTTATGCGATGACCACATGTATACTTTATATCTACTTAGTTGCAAAGAGGAAATATATTTTGGGGTTAGAGGAAATTCAAAGAGTTATTATGAATCCTTCTAATATTGTGAGGATTATGTTTGTGAGGATGGATGGATGTATGGATGTTTGTTACTCTTTTACGTCAAATCGGCGGAACGGATCTTGATGACTTTTGGCATAGAGGTAGATTATAGAGTGGAATAACACGCGAGCAAAACCACGGGTGCAAGCTAGTACCTCATAATGACGTAGCCGTGGCCCCGGAGAGCGCCATTGAGTAAACCACCCCGTATACAATCGTCATACCATATTATCTTAACATAACGTAACATAAATATGCCAAAGCGTTCTATTTGTTTGTGTCGGTATCAAAGATGGCTGACAACAGAGACGCAACGACCGTTGCTAGGCAACCACCCACCTGGGTATTATCGGCAAAATTGTTAAGAACATACTATACGGCTTTGACGTACTTTTCGGGGAACGGATGGGTCGGTGTAATGGATAGAAAAGAAATGAAAAAACATTTATTTAATTTGGGACATGCCACAAGTGCACAATTTAGTTAAAAACAACCGGCCAAGCGCGAGTCGTAATCGCGCTCGAAGAGTTCCATACCTACCATCCCTACTATAAATTATAATAAAAATGAGTTTGTTTGTTACGTCTTCACGCCATAATGGTTAAACTGATTTTGTTGAATTTTGCTACAGAGATAGTTGGGGCCCTGGAGACAGACATAGGCAAATTTTTTATTTAAATAAGTTGGAAATGAGGGAGGAAAAGGGAAAACTTAGCTTTACTATTACAATCAATAAGGCGCAAGGGCAAAAACTACAGGTAGCAGGTACAAAACTTGCAAATCAGGAAATACAAATTCGGGGTAGCACAGTTCCCCACTGTGCTACCCCGAATTTAACGCGAGCGAAGCCGCGGGCAAAAGCTAGTACATCGTAATGTTTAATTTTTCACATTTTGATGTATTTCTACTAATGACAGGCCGTGTCGATGGCTCGTTCGTATTACACGCGCGTCTCAAAGAGATGCAAAGCAGATGGGGCCTGGCAGGCCCGGGTTTACTGGTTGTTCGAAAGAGATACCGCCGCAAAAGAAGGAACATGGATGGGTTTTAGTCAGTTAAAGTCTGAGACACTCTGTTTTTTGATGATTTCCCAAAAAAAAGGTGGTGTACCACCTGTACAATATTGTGTTGCCATCCGACATTATACTGAGCTGAAGCCCCTTAAAACTTTAATAGCTATTAGTTTGATTTAAAATTTTCCATTTGTAATAATGCCTTAAATGTTGTTTTTTTTCGTCACACGGAGCCTTGACAACAGGCAATCCTTACTGATATTATAAAGGCGAAAGTGGGTTTGTATGTTTGTTACATATTTACGCCTAAATGGCAAAACTGATTTTGATGAATTTTGGTACAGGGATATTTGGGACCCTGGAAACGGTAATTTTTTTTTTGTGAAAATGGGGGAGCATTTTTGTATAGGACTTTTTGCAGTTTTCAAGGTAGATAGCTAAAAATCGGTACACACTCTTTATTACCAACGAAAAATACCTGCAAATCAGGAAAAGGGAACCCCGAATTTACCGCGAAGCCGCGGCCAAAAGCTAGTATATCATAATACCCTAGCTTATACTTAAACTAGCTGTTCCACGCGGTTTAACCCGCGCTGCTCAGCACCTATTGGTCGTAGCGTGATGTTATATAGCCTATAGCCTTCTTCAAGAAATGGACTATCCAACACTAAAAGAGTTTTCCAATTCCAACCAGTAGTCCCTGAGATTAGCGCGTTCAAACAAACAAACAAACTCTTCAGCTTTATAATATTAGTATAGATATAGTATATAGTATAGATAAGTAGGATAGAGCGTATATTTGTTTGTGTCGAATCGGTATCAAAGATGGCCGACATTAGCGACGCAATGAGCGTTGCTATGGTTACCATCTGGATATTGAAAAGGACACTGAGGAAAATAATATTGTATCTACTAATTTTGTGCTTTGATCGTTTTTATTATTCTTTAGGGCCTATTTTTCGACTTAAAAACTTCGTAGTAAATTAAATCGTGGGGTATAATTGAAATAAGTTACGGATACTAACAAATTCACTAGCAGAAACCTATGAAAGCAAAATTTAAATTTTTACCCGTTCCTCGAAAAGAAAAAACGGAATCTTCATAGATCTTATTTATTTACCAACTTTTGTCCGCGGCTTCGCTCGCGTTTAATTCGGGGTACCACAGTTCCTGCTACTTGTAGTTTTATTGTAATAGCAAAGCTAAGCTTTCTTTCCTTCCCTTTCTACCTCATTTCTCACTTTTTTTTAAAACAAAGTAAGCCTATGTCCATTTTCAGGGTCTCAACTATCTCTCTACCAAAATTCATTAAAATCGGTTTAGCCATTTAGGCGTGAAGACGTAACAAACAAACAAAGTCGCTTTCACTTTTATAATATTAGTGAGGATGTACACACAAATGAGTTTGAAAAAAAAAAAGATACATACAGTTAAATAAAAGAAATCTCTTCCAGCAGACCTGCGATAGGACAGATTCTTATGACACAGTGTGTAATATAATATTTGATGTATATTTTTTTTATAACGTAGGAACACTAGGAACTTCTCCTGTATCGTGGGCTACTAACTACCTATAGGGCATACAAATATTTGTTCCTGCAGGAAGCGAACCCACGACACGCAGCGCAGCAGTCAATCGCTCAGCCACTGCACTAACCGTGCCGTTAATAATAGCTACTGTCCTCGTCTCCACAACACCCTTGCCTAACGGCTCGTATATGTATTCCGCCACGGACGCAATGAGAAAGCTTCCTCACTTTAATCAAAATTAACTATTTTAAGTAACGTTATTCTTGTACCACGTAACACGCGTTTCTAACAGAAAATGTATCGATTTAAGTCAGAAATAAACTGTGTGAGGTTGTAAACATCTTTGTTATTACAACCTAAAGATGGCGGTCAGAGATAACACACAGGTTTATCTGCGTTGTATTTTCAGGGGTAATTTATGTTAATTAACTTCAAGAGAAGTTTAGAAGGAGAAATGCGTGGCTTTTCCCAGCAGTGGGACAATTGATATGAAAAAAAAAACACATAAGAGTTTAAGTCAAAAAGTAAATTTTGAACGCTATTTCATGTAGTAAATGTTTTTCGTTATTTTTTAACAGTCTATACCATCGTGTAGAGTCTACACAGTTTGTACAGTAACAAAGTTTTTTTTTAAAGATGGAGCATATCTAGAATTCGCGCAAAACATTTCGTTAGTGGAAAATGCTAATCGTTTTTAATCAGGCGTCATAATACTACTGAACGTAAATGTAAAGGTGCTCCCTTCCTAGGAGCCCAACCTTTTCCTAAATATATTGCGGTCTGCTTCGAATCTAGCGGGATGCTGGTGAATACCAGTATTTTAAATGGAGCGACTGCCAATCTAACCTCCACAACCCAGTTAGTACTGGTTAATACGATACGCTTTGGTATGACTGGTTGTCAGACTTTCTGGTCTCTTATATAACGATTCCTATAACGTCAAAGATCTACAAATGATAGCAGGGACTAACGTTTTTTTTATTGGAAAAAAAAGGTTTTTATTTTAGCCATTACGAATTATCTCACACAAATTCTTACCTATCGAGTATTTATTTTGCATTGCTTCTAAAAAATATAAGCATATCGTTCATATATAGATTATAAGAAAAAAAAAATGTAAAATAGAAGACTGGCTTCCACCCGCGACTTCGACCGCGTGGCATAGTTACTTTGGGCTCTAACTTTAACCCCTGTGATGATCGAAGAAACTATTTGTCGGTCTGTCTCTAGGGTCCCAACAATCTCTGTACAAAAATTCATCAAAATTGGTTTGGCCGTTTAGGCGTGAAGACGTATCAAACAAACACACTTTCACTTTTATAATATTAGTAAAGATTTAAGGACAACCAACAAGACATACATGTTAAAGCTCATATTTTATTACATTTTGTGGTGTTGCCATAATTAAAGGCTGTCACGCTGCAAGCACGGGCAAATGCTCAGATAAAGGAAATCCTTGAGCTGTCTGATGTATACTATCTGCTTTGTTTCAGGATATCGACTATGAAGGCTTCCGATGGTTTCTCGATACCTTCCTGGAGGTTTCCGCTCCTGATGAACTGTCCAGGTAAGCTATAAATCCATCATTTCTCAAAAGAGATGCTATTAACACACACACCCACACAACACACACACCCTCACACACAGCCTCATATACGCATTCGGACACCCGATTCTCACTCCCTCATAAACTTAATACTCACAACAGACACACTTCGCCCAGTTTTACCTAATTTTAATTTAAATTCTCTTTACTGGAATGATGTACACCTACTACCTGTTACCCACTTCCGGAGTCTGGAGAGGCTGGTAATCTGTCATACAGGTCTCCTAGTACAGAAACCAGTCTCTCACATAGATTATAATCCACCGATGTACACTTTGAATTATGTAAATTATTCCTTGTATATTTCTATGTGAGAGAGAAAATAAACTGTTTTGTATTGTATTTTGTATTGTATTGTATTGTATTAAAGTCCCGGTGGCTCATTACATCACATCAAATCATGCAAACAATATCTAAAATAATTATCCTAACATAAAAAGTCATCGTTAAATTGCTTAATTTGAATATGAGAATATACCAAATAAAACTGGATGCACTTTTATTTAATATAACATTGCTCAAAACAAGGAATTTCTCATGTATCGTGGTTGCGTTAACAAACATTTAAAATCACATACCCTAAACAACTACCTGTAGGTCATCAAAATATTTGCTCAATCACTCAGCCACTACGCCACGGTTGGCGCAGTCCGTCAATTTGGAAAATTCCCAAGTACAGCTCCATATTATGTAAGCTATATTGAAATTATAATACACGAACCATCACACCATCTCATTCCAGACACCTCTTCCTCTCCTTTGTCCGGCGCGATCGTCGCCCGGCTCTCCGCGAGATGGCAGCAGCGAGCTCCACCGCTGCCTGCGCAGCCGTCACCGCCCACGCCGACCACCAGGTACGACAGGTATATGAAACAGTATCACCTTAATACTATACTTCCTTTTCTAGAGAGAGATAGACCAGCATAGCTAGGTGTCGAGTTTGTATCGGACATCGTTTCATGTCTCAGCCAGGAATACTCAAATAAAGCAAAGAAAAAAGAAATAAATAAAGTACCAAGCAAAACAAAAGAACACACATTCAACAAAAAGAAATATAAGACACATTTGGTATAAGAATGTGTAAGACACATTGGGTCGGTTTTAGTCAGTACAAGAGCCCAGAGCGGAGGAAGTTATTTAATGATTACCCACTCCAAAAAAATAGACACATTTAACTAAATTGGTCTAGAACCTTATGGCTAAATACATAATAGAAGACACTCCGGTTAATCTTTATCTTGATCTTGGTTGATGGGTGGGACCTATTACATAGCGAGTCTCGGAAAGGACGTGTGTCCTTGACGTGTGTCCTTGACTACCAGTCTTACCAAAGGGTATTTTATTACCCAGTACTGATTGAGTTGTGGAGGTCTCATCAACCGTCGATCCATGTAAAATACCGGTAGTAAACTGCGTTCGGTTACACTGAAAGCCGACTTCAACATAGTTGGGAAAAGGCTATTGGTGGAATTGGTCCTGTAACTGGGCAAATGGGCTCAACATGGTGCTGTAACATTTAAAAAAGAATACCAATAGACGCTGAAACAAGTGAACACGAGCGTGTCGTCAATAACCAGAGAAAGGACGCAAAGCGACAACAAGCCGACAAGGGTAAAATGGCGTTTTAAAAGACTTCAAATATTTCATTTTTTATGAATGGTCTACATTGACACAACGATACGTGGAAACATGGATTTTGTAAGCAAAACTGATGATTTATCCTTTAATTTTCTATGCAAGAAAAGACATTATTTTTTTGTAATAATATTATACTTTTTTAGCGACAATAAAACGTCATATAATCAGCATGCTTCTATTTAATACGATCGCAAAGAATTTTGGGGGCTCATTCTTAATTTTATCATTTTGGCTTGAAGCTTCTAAATTATTCATAGAGCTACTATATAACCAGTTACTCATGCTTGTATCACCAAAGCTCACCACGATTCTTGGTAGTAATATTCTAATCAGAAATTTCTATCACTTTCCAGGGCAAGTTGAGCTTGGCATCCAAAATTCACGGCTTGGCGGAGCGGCTCCAGCAGCTTGGCAGGAGTTCTGGGGACTCCGTCGATGGAAGCGATAAGGGATCGAGGAGTCGAACGGGTATGTTGGCAACAAGGGTAAAAGACAGAAAATCATAATAAGTCTACCGCAATCCTGGTCCCCCTGGAAACTCTGCTACCGCGGCAAATTGCCGCTCAGCAGACAGACCTCCGGTGCGATATCATGGTGGCATGGAGAGAACGACTGTCGCAACCAGGGCACGCCACAATAGTGGCGTTAATTCCCCTCCTTGAGGACTGGCTGGAGAGGTGCCATGGCGTCCTGACCTACCGCCTGACGCAGGTCCTCACCGGACATGGAAGTTTCGGGAGGTTCCTGCACATAATCGGGCGGGAGGAAACGTCCTGGTGTCACCATTGCGACATATCTTTGGGTCATTCTGTTATATTTAACTTAACTTCAACTACCGACCCACATTTTTCTATTCTACATTCCAGGAAGCGTTCACCCGATGTTCACAGTGACTACACACCCCTCATACTCCTCCCATGAGCTCTCCCTGGACAGACGCAACGAGACCAGCCCCAGCCACAGTCAGATGTCCCGGAACTCCTCGAGGAAGAGCAGCAACTCGCTTAGGGTCAACCAGTCTACGAAGATCGAAGGTATGAGCATATAATTTTCATAACAGATGCAACTAGCCTAGTACGAGCCATGATTAGATCTACCGGAACTATTCGAGGAAGAGCAGCAACCGCCCCAGGGTGGTGATCACCGGGTTGGTTTTAGTGCGGTAAAAGTCTCACACTGTCCGGTCTTGTCCCCAAAGACCTGTCAGAAGGTTATCCCCATAGACAACAAAAAAAGGGTCAACTAGTCTACGACGATCAAAGGTATGGGAGATGAGCATATTATTATAAGTTTCATAACAAAAGCAACTATCCTAGTACGAGTCATAGTTAGATGTCCCGGAACTCCTCCAGGGGAAACAGCAATTGGTCCAGGGTTAACCATCAACGAAGATCGAAGGTATGATAGCAAACCCCATTATGATGTAACAGATGTGACAAATGCAACAAGATTAAAATAAATAAATAAATTAAATAAATTTCTTGGGACAACTCACACACGGCTATCTGATCCCAAGCTAAGCAGAGCTTGTGTTATGGTAACCAGACAACTGATATACATACTTATATAATTTATAAATACATACATATTATAGATAAATCACACCCAGACACAGAACAAACAATCATGCTCATCACACAAAGTTTGTCCTGGGTGGGAATCGAACCCACGACCTCCGGCTCAGCAGTCAGGGCCACTAACCACTAGACCAAGAGGCCCGTCATTAGATTAGTGCCAGCTACCGTCAGATGTCACGAAGCTCCTCGAAGAACTAACCAGTCCACGAAGATCCATGAATATCTTCATGAAGAGTATCCGATCTTTATCATCAATCTATCGCCATAACCTTTTTTTTGGGGTCAATCATCAAATAACTTCCCCCGCTTTAGTCGGAGTGGGGGGGAGTGTCAGACTTGTACTGACCATGATCGCCATAACCTCAAGATTTTCATATGGTTTTCGGCCATATTAAGAGTAAAACCATTGTAGTAAACTCTTACTACTATGGTTTTGCACGCATACTCATGCGTGAGTGGAGTCCTTGAGGGAAGCCTAAGGTGCAAATTCTTCAGTCTAGGAAGAGCAACAATCTCCGCATTATGGCATGATTGCAGTCAGATCTGTTATTGAATAGGTTTTTTTCTAACAGTGAACAGCCACTACTGCTCATCAGCCAGAATTGAAGAGTCACAATCCAAGTCGCAAAAATACAATTTAATTGCATAAGAGTATAGATGATCGGTGCCGATCTCTCGCATCCGGCCCTGTCGACTGTGCGTTCGTGTTCCACCTGCGCCTCAAGGAGATGTCAGCAAAGCAAAGGGGCTGGGCTGTCAGGCCCACAGTCTGCAATGGGTTGTAGGTTGTTCGAAAAAGAACAAAATAAGGAACATGGATCCTATGATCATGGAACCCATGCATGTTCCTTATTTTTATCATTAGTCAGTAAAAGACTGACACTCCCTCACGCTCCGCCCAGAGCAAAAGAAGTTATTTGAAGATCTTCCATCAACTTCCAAATTCTGAAACGCAAAAAAAAACAGGGAAAAAGTAGAATAAGGTTTTGTCTGAAACCCAAATATTTGGATAAAACTGCCAGCATGGTTACTTAGTTCATAGAGTATTTTATTTCCTTATTTTTTTTTTTCTAAATTTAATTGGTGTTTGCAGACTTCAAACACCTAATGCGAAGGTCGTCAACTCTAGAAGTACATACTGCGCGGGTGTCACTCAAAGACATCGTGTGCTACCTATCACTGCTAGAAGCTGGGAGACCAGAAGACAAACTGGAATGTGAGTATTCCTGTTCTTTTTATTTATTTATATTTATTATTGACAACAGGGGTCCAGTGTGTTAGTAACAAAACTCTTAGCCTATGTTAGTACTTAATAGTTAACAGCGATCTGGTTCAATCGACCAGCGAATGCACAAGCGGGCTGTCTGCCCTGCCGGCAATTGGGTGAAGGATACTATGAATTAACGCACTATATTGTAGACTGTAGACAAAATTCCGTACAAACGCGACAAAATTTGTAATATTTGATTTAGTACCTTAAGGCGGTGTACAAAGGAAACACTTCGTAAAACGTCCAGATTTTCTTCGCAAAGTTAGCCGTATCTGTACATGACACTAGCCAAAAAAATACCGTATATAGTTCATTACATAAAGTGAAGAGTAAAACAAAATAAGTTTACAAATGTGGTCTAGTACTACGAAAAAAAAAACTTTTAAAAAGACCAAGTAAAAAATTTTTTCGTCTCGCAATTCTTAATTTTTTTAGCGACAATAAGCAGCAAAAAATAATGAAACCATGAATACATGCATTATATTTTCTTGTAATCATTTCCAATCTAAAAACTTAAATAAATCCGAGTTTATATTAAGTGATAGAGGGTTCAAATAATTTATGAATAATCGACCGCCAGATTTCCACAACTGAAATGAATATAAAGGCATAGTATGTAAAGGCAATCAATAATAATACTTTGGGGGTACCGTAACTCCAAAAGAAAAAATGGAACCCTTATTAAATAGAATCACTGAGTTGTCCATCTGTCTGTCAAGACCCTTTACCTCAGGAACACGTGGAGGTAATGAGTTGAACTTAAAACTATATACTCAAACTAGCGGCCCGGTACGTGCTTCGCTACGTATTTACAAAAAAATGTGATGCAGCGCCATCTGCCGGACAAAATTGTGAATTTAAACCATTCCCAGATCCCCTTGAACACACACAAAATATTTCATCAAAATCGATCCAGTCGTTTGAGAGAAGTTCAGTGACATACACACTCACAGAAGAATTATAAAGATTTGTAGTCCCTTGGAGCTTTCATGTAGCAGCAATACTCTAAGACTACGCGGTTTAAAGATATAGCCGTTTATGCTGCAAGTTTGTACGGAACCCTCGGTGCGCGAGTCTGACTCGCACTTGACCGGTTTTTTTTTAAATGACTGTAATGTTTTCTTCTCCATTTTTATCAGTAAATAAATTTTAATTTACTTTCGTACAAACGGCAGGGTAGGATTGGCAACAACTCATTTTTCAGATGAAATTCATCATCTGCCTAGCCTTTTCCCAACTATGTTGGGGTCGGCTTCCAGTCTAACCGGATACAGCTAAATATCAGTATTTTACATGGAGCGACTACCTATCTGACCTCCACAACCCAGTTAGTACTGGGTAATGCGATACCCCTTGGTAAGACTAGTTGTCAGACTTTCGGAACACTGACTACCTGTAACGACTGTCAAAGATCTACAAATGACAGCCGGGACCAACGGCTTAACGTGCTTTCCGAGGCACGAAGTAACTGATGGTCACCCATCCACAGACCAACCTAGGCAAGCGCGGCTTAACCTAAAGATCGACCTGAGCGGCTGCTATTATTCAGCAACGAGCTCTTCAGACACAGGAAATATTTTTTTAAATTAGAGCGCAAAACTTTGTTTTCTTATTCTAGTCATGTTTCGTCTGTACGACACTGACGGTAATGGCGTACTTGACACAAACGAGATGGACTGCATCGTCAACCAAATGATGACTGTGGCCGAATACCTGGGCTGGGAGACTTCAGAGCTTAGACCTGTGAGTATAATAGTACTAGATTTTAGACCTTATGATTATAGTACTAAGCGCGAACGAGATGGATTTGATTGTCAACCATACGATGAAGACTGTCACCGTGTACCTGGGTTGGGAGACATATAAATATGTTTTGTGTGGAGTAAAAGCGAAGTCTAATATTTGTACGATCTCGTGATACCTGAGACCTGTGAGTTTATATTTGTTGGGGCGTGTTCCCCTATGTTGGGAGGTACTTAAATGACAAGTGACTTTAACTTAATAAATGTCTTTAATTTGGTTCCACAATACTTCGTTATATCTAACTACGTACTAGTATATGTAGAGGCAGGGCGGTGGTTCGTAAGCGACTGGCGAACTTTTTTTTTTTTATGAATGGCATCTCACAGTTCAACCAAGGAGATTGTCGTCTGCTTAACCGGGCGAATCCTGTGGGTGCCTTAAAAATTAAAACCTCCAGCCAGGGTAAAAACTTACAAACTAAGCGACTACACGCTAAGGGCACCCCCTGTGGGGTACGAGCCTCGGCTTAGGGCGTCGCTGAGGGACAGCAAGGGACAGGCTGGATCTGAGTGATATTATTTATGGACTATTTTAACTTACTGGCTCAGCAACGCGGGCTGGCTCTTGCAAGGGACGGGTGGGGACTGGCGAACTGTCCGCTCGCGTCTTAATATAACATCAAAAATGCAACTCAGCAAATCGCGGCTATCAAGCCGCTACATATTTATATTATAATTAACACTTGAAACAGAATATTTACCATATTTGCTATTTTTATCGAGTTTCCGATATTTCGACGATGTTGCAAACGCCATGATCACGGATGAACTGAAGTTATTGCGGGTGGATGTTTACGAGCAGACAAAACGATCTACCCTCTTCCTTATTCGTTTTTTTTTTTGTGTTCGTTACCACTAACACCGTCACTCACAAATCGATTTTGTTCTCGACACAGAACTCACTGTATCAAGTAGCGATCTTTTTTCCCTACTTTTTGGGTTTTTACACAATTGAACCACTGGATTCCAGGATCTCGACAATTGAAACCCATCTTCTCGGTTGAAATTCCTATATTTGGTAGTCTCAATTGCTTCTCTTACTAATCTAAGAATATAGTGGCTGTGTTTTTTATGCATTTCTAATCGGACCAAGTAGGTTGGTAGGGGAACCATCTAAGAGTATATACAGTACGGCCAACGAGAAGCGATACCAAATGTAAACAAAACCCATGCTAAAACCCCATCTAAAATGGCCGCCCGAATGTTGGCGAACCCGTCTTACTTATCGTTGTCATGTTTTTGCCGGGAGAACGAGACATTACGACAAAGGCACAAGATGGAAGGAGCTAAATATTAGATTGTCAACGCCACAGTTGTTCTTTAGGTTAATGACCTTTCGTATCGTTTCTCGTTTGCCGTACTGTGCATATTTAGGCAACCAAGCAGCGTTTCTGTGTTTGGTCAGGTTTGAAGATTTGGGTGTTCATGAAACTTTCGGATCAAGCTTTTGTGTCTCGGATGATAGCACAGAAGTAGATTTACGTAAAGCTATCTTCCCATTTCATATTTTACAGGTGTTTGACATTATGCTGTTTTTTATTTTGCAGATCCTACAAGACATGATGGTGGAAATAGACTACGATGCTGATGGTACTGTGTCGCTTGACGAATGGAAGAGAGGAGGGTCAGTACAAGAAAACTTTTTTTTTATAACCTTTGAGGCTTAGACTAGTTTTGATCTTGGTCATCAGGTCTTCATTTTCTGATGGGAAATCATCAAATTAGTCCTCTCGGTGTGTTTCGTGCCACGCTATCTTTTTCGAAAAACTCGGAACCCTGGATTATCAACTACCTTGCAGATCACTTCAGCACAAAATCCTCTTGGACAGTTAGTCTTGCGCAGTTACTTCCTGAAACCCCGTGAACATCGATACTCTATGTCTGGGACCAAATACCGTGTTTTTTTTTTCGCATGGAAAATCATCAATATGTTTCTCCGCTCTAGGCGAAGCGCAAAAGAGTGTCAGACTTGTACTGACTAAAGCCCATCCATGTTTCCACTTCAGCGTTTTGTATTCCAGGGCCGATACGAACGCGCCGTCAACACGGCCATCAAAGACCGTTAGGATCGATTTCGAATACGGCAAATCTTGTTTTAGAATACTGTCAGAACGCTAATGTGATGTGGATTCGCGGGATTGTTCGGAAGAGACACCTCGGCGGAACACAAAGGGCTAAAGATGGAACATAGATGGGTTCTTAGTCAGTAAAAGACTGACGCTTCACCCTCTCCGTCCAAAGCAGGGGGAGTTATTTGATTTTCCATGCGAAACAAACATGGTATTTGATCCCCATACATCGACGTTCTCGGGGTTTCAGAATGTTACTGCGCAAGAGTGATTGTCCAAGATGACTTTGTCCAGAAATGAACTGCAAGTTAGTTTACAATCCAAGGTTGCTAGTGATTCGAAAGAGATACCGCAGCCTTGGAACACAAAGAGCAAAAGAAGGAACATGTATAAGTTATAGTCAGTAAAAGTTTGACACTAACCCTCTCCGCTCAGAGCGAGGGAAGTTATTTGATGAATTCTCATCCCAAAAAAGCCTATTTGGTCCCCAGACCTATGTAGAAGATGCTGTTCACGGGGTTTTAGGAAGCTACTGCGCAAGAGTAATTTTCCAAGAAGATTTTGTCCAGAAGTGAACTGCAAGGTTGTTGATAATCTCGGGATGCGAGTCTTTTGAGAGAGAGAGCCCCAAAACATAAAGTGCAAAAGAAAGAATTTAGATTTAGGGTTTTAGGTAGTAAAAGTCCCGCTACGCCAGATTGCTGTTCACAGGGTTTTCAGGAACTAACTATCCAAAAATTTTGTTAATAATGACGAACTATTTTCTGCTTTACAGCATGACCACCATCCCTCTCCTAGTCCTCCTCGGGTTGGACACGAACGTCAAAGAGGACGGAGAGCACGCGTGGAGACTGAAGCACTTCAGCCGCCCCGCGTACTGCAACCTGTGCCTCAACATGCTGGTCGGGCTGGGGAAGAAGGGGCTGTGCTGCATTTGTGAGTATAACGGATTCCTACAGCCTAGACTGCTCAAGGATTTAGGGGCTGTTCTGTATTTGAATTCTGATAGAAACATGGCCTCTAATGGCAAACCTTTGGCAGTTTTCTCGCTGGCTCTTTTTGGAAAACGGTTTTCTGACTTTAAAAATAAAAAACTTTGCTCTTTGATGGGATTGGGTGAAAATAACAGAGGATTAAATTGATAAACTGAGATTTATTTAGAATATAGTTACACACTGCAACGATTGACACGAGAGAGAGAAGTCATAAACAACTTAACAAAATGACAGAACGCAGCATGGACAATTTTAGCACGGCCAACGAGAAGCGATACCAAATATAAACAAAACCCATGTTAAAACCCCATGTGAAATGGCCGCCCGAATGTTGGCGAACCCGTCTTAACGTTGTCATGTTTTTGCCGGGAGAACGAGACATTACGACAAAGGCACAAGATGGAAAGAGCTAAATATTAGATTGTCAACGCCACAGTTGTTCTTTAGGTTAATGACCTTTCGTATCGCTTCTCGTTGGCCGTACTATAGTTCTAACACGTGGGGTGTTAGAACTATACTACTACTGGAAATTTCAACGTCTTTTTAATTGCTTTTTGTTATTATTAATTATTCATTTATACATAAGTCACAAACTCAAACTCAAACTCAAATCATTTATTTCAATTAGACCATTACAGGCACTTTTGAATGTCATAAAAACAAGAACAAAAAAAAAAAATGATGCTGCTACAGTCCCAGTCACAAGACATAATAACTTGTGAAAGTACTGTAGTTGCCCATTCCAAAGCGTAGATCTCTATGGAGAAGAATGGGCAAGAAACTCCATGGACACTCTTTTAAATCATAATGTTTTATAAAATCATGGATACATCATTCGTGTTGAGATTATTCATAATGTGAGAACGATGTAGAAAAACGAGCACATTTAGAGCGTCCAGAGTAAAAGCAATAATTATCACGAGTTTAATAGAAGAATTAAAACAAACCGTGGTAGCTAAGAGATGACCAGTCCCAACCGACAGCGCCCGTTCACGAACATGACGTATGGATCAGCCCCATTCAGCTCGACCATTTTGAAGGGAGCTAAATGACCCGACACACCCGCCACCATCAGCGAGACATTTAAGTGAGCATGACAATCTCTCAACCACCAGGGCAACCGTCGAGTCAATAAAATTACATAGAACTCACACATGGGCATTACAATTATACAATATTAGGAAATTGAGTCTATACAATGCAATGATAGTATTACAATCTTCTTCAGCTGCCACAATAACTTCAGATGCTGATTAATGATGGTTAGTTTGCCCCTATGGTTGTGGAGCAGGACCGGCATTGAGCCAAGCATTTATATCATTAATGTAATCCCCCAACTTATAGTATGCTTGCCTACATAGTGTGCGTTTAATACAAGATTTAAACTTCGATTCATTCAGTTGTAGGATGTTTGGAGGTATTTTATTGTAACATTTTAAACAGTACCCCATAAAAGAGGAGTCTACCTTAGCTAGCCTGAAACCTGGCTGAACCAGTTGGTCCCTATTTCTAGTATTATAGTGATGTCTGTCACCTCTTTTACTAAATAGATGCAGATTTTTCCTAACGTACATGATGTTTTCATAGATGTATTGACAAGGTACTGTCATGATGTTAATTTTTTTAAACAGTTCTCTTAGAGAATCGCGCCTACGCAGATTGTACATGGCTCTGATGGCTCTTTTCTGCAGAATAAATATAGACTCAATGTCTGCAGCCCGCCCCCAAAGTAAAATACCGTATGACATTATACTATGAAAATAACTAAAATAGACTAGTCGCGCGGTATCTACATCAGTAAATTGACGGATTTTTCTTACGGCATATGCAGCTGAACTCAACCGTCCTGCAAGAGATGTTAAATGAGGACCCCATTGTAGCCTTGAGTCGAGTGTGATTCCCAAGAAAACAGTTTTATTGACGAATTCTAGTTTCTCTTGATTTAATACTATGTCACAATCACTACTTTTGACGTTTGGTAGAGCGAATCTTATGCATTTCGTTTTTTTCCCATTCAATATTAAGTTATTAGCAGTAAACCAATTATGGACCTGCAATAGGGCGTTATTTAGGTCGTCAAGATTCGTGGCACGTCTATTTACCTTAAATATTAAAGAAGTGTCGTCAGCAAACAACACCATTTGTGGTTGATTTTCAAATAAATGGGGTAGATCATTAATATATTTTTAGAAGCTTGAGGGATATTTATTTAAAAAAAAAAGAAACAACAGTCAATGTAGGTACTCACAAATAATATTTAACAAAGTAATTACATACTAGGCCAATTCTCACAAAACAAATCACTTCGCTTATAACTAATACACACATTAATAACCTAATTAACACGAAAACATATATTGGAACAAGTCTTAAATATAGTTACGCAATCCGGCAGGGCTTCCGCTCGCGACGGTGGTTGAACAGAAAGAGAGCGTATTTGCTTGAGCCGCTGCTTTATATAGGCTCGGTGGCATCGTCATCTTGAGACTCCTAACACGGCTTCTCCTGACTACGCGTCGCCCACGGCCGCGTCTTGAACGTCTGGGAGACCCTGTAGCGGTGAAGGCTCGTCAACTTCATGTGATGGGCCTGCCTCCGCCAGGTCTTCATTGGTCGGGACTTGGTGGCTATTGTGGAAGTCATTAGTGTCCTCTCCGTCATGGCTAACTGTGGACCAAACAAAAAAACTTTATAAACAGCAACCAATTGTATAATCATGCCTATCTATTTCAATCATCGCTCTTACAAGGCCCTGAAACATTCATCATCACACACGCCAAGCTAATAAGGCGTCACGGAAGAATAGGTTTTCATAAGTATTCCCATAATTCCATGATCCTTAGACATCACATTCGTTATCGTTCTTACATCGTTACATACAAAATTAACTTTCACACACACTCAGACATGTAGGGCAATACCCCGCAGTTTATTGCCAAAAAGACACCAGTCTTTTACTCTCTACATGTCAAAGGCACCCCGCAGTTTGCCTTACTCAAGGATGCCCATGGGGACACCTCGAGTCTCGATCTAGACGCTTCCACATAACACGTAGGGCAATACCCCGCAGTTTATTGCCAAAAGTTCGTCCCGCAGTCCGACTCTACGTCTCATGTTTGCCTGGTAACGTCTAGATCCAACAACAATGAACGTCCCGCAGTCCGTTCAATCAGAGTGTAAGTACTTCATACTCACGCTCGAAGAATGCCGCACAGGTCTCGGGACACCATTCCCCTTGCCAAGGCACCATATACTGAGCAGCCGCTTGTGTGGTCTTCCCATAAGAACCACTTAGTAGCCGCAGCTCATAGCGTCCACTCGGTAGAGCACGTATGACCCTGTATGGGCCCCGCATGCCTGGATCCAGCTTGCCTGTGGACTGGGAGTATTTGATAACAAACACCAAGTCATTAACATTAAAGTGACGCGGTTCATGCCTGTGCTTATTGGCATATGCATCTTGACGGGCTTGGTTCTGACGTAACAGCTCCGTCGCTCGGCTCCGATGTAGCTCACGCTGCGCCTCACGGTTTGGCTGAGAACCTTCAAGTGTGATGTCACGAATGAGGGAGCGGATAACTGGAGTCACGGCTTCTATACCCACCAGGAGGTTCAGAGCGGAGGTCTGCGTAGTCTTCTGCTTGGTGACGTTAAGCGTTAATTGCAGGCGCCACAACACATCAGCCCACGAAGTACTTTTATGGTTGGCTTCAATGCGGACCATGTTCAGCACGGTCCGTGCGTACCGTTCAACTTGCCCGTTTGCGTGATGCATTTCTGGGGTGATGTAGTGCAAGGATGATCCTATTTCGTTTACAAACTTTGTAAATTTTGAGGATTCAAACATGCGGCCCTTGTCTGTCACTATTAACTTAGGAACACCAAAAAGAGATACCGCGTTTGTAAACACCCTCAGAAGCTCGTCTACGTCCTGCCTATATATTGCATACAGCAGTGTATATTTGCTAAAT
This sequence comes from Ochropleura leucogaster, assembly GCA_958449745.1. Taxonomy (NCBI): domain Eukaryota; kingdom Metazoa; phylum Arthropoda; class Insecta; order Lepidoptera; family Noctuidae; genus Ochropleura; species Ochropleura leucogaster. The sequence continues at coordinate 3,472,906 of OY288227.1, forward strand.
GCGTCGACAATTATGAGAATGAATTTATAACCGTTCGACTCAGGTAGAGGACCTAAAACATCTGCGTGTACAGTTGAAAATGGTGTATCTGACTTTTCCCAAGAAGTTATGTTTTGGAGGGCAGACCTTGGTACTCTTTTTTTTGAAACGCATACCACACAGTGAGCTATGTATTTCTTTACAAAATGTCTCATACTCGGGAACCAAAAGTGTTTGAGTATAAGATCCAACGTCTTGTCGAATCCAATATGACTGTGTTCGTCATGAAAGACTCGCAATAAGCTAAGGCGGTGACCTTTAGGAATAAAACAGAGAAGTCTGGACTCTTCACCAACAGGAGTGTACTTGTAAAACAGAACACCATCCCGTTGGATATATCTGTTCGAATCCAGACTTCCCTCATTAAGGCGTTCGATGAGAGTCTGGGTTTCATCGTCAGCCGCTTGTGCAATTTGGGCCCAGTTCTTTGGCCGTAAAATATTGTTAACGTGAATGGGTGGATTACGGCTTAAGTAATCAGCATGGGACATCATAACGCCCTTTCTATACTCGATATCAAAAGAAAAATCCTGTAGATATACCCACCATCTCGCTACCCTTGGAACTATGTCCTTTTTCTTTTCTGTTGCTTTAAGAGCATTGCAGTCGGTCACAATTTTAAATTTGATTCCTAGCAAATAATGTCTAAAGTTCTGCAAAGCCTTAACAACAGCTAGGGTCTCCAGTTCATAGGAGTGGTAACGACTTTCAGCACCTTGGGTAACTCGGCTAAAATAAGAGACCACTCTTTTGCTACCATCCCCATGAACTTGAAGAAGGACTGCGCCGTACCCTACGCTACTCGCGTCGGTATGTACTTCTGTAACGAGGTTTGGGTCGAAGATAGCTAAAATAGGCTCAGTCGTCAAGATTGTGATAATCTCTTGACGAACCGATTCTTGCTCAAGACTCCATTCAAACGGGACGCCTTTTTTAGTAAGTCGCGAAATACAACGGGTTCGACTCGCGTATCCCTTGATGTACCTTCTAAAGTACCCAGCTAACCCTAAGAACTGGCGCACTTGTTTGACATTTCGTGGGACTGGCGAATCTACTAAGGCCTTAATTTTCGAAGGACTCGGCTTTACCTGACCACCACTGATAACTCTGCCCAAATATTCTATTTCAGTAGTCAGGAATGAACACTTGCGCAGATTTATAGAAAAGCCAGCTTCTGTCAAAGTTGTCAAAACCTCACGAAGCAAATCGATACCGTCCTGTACCGTAGGGCTTAGTAAAAGGACATCATCAATATACACCAGTACATTCCCGGCATCGATGTGCTTGCGCAATGTTTTGTTGATAATGCGCTGGTAGACTATCGGCGAGTTGCACAAACCATATGGCATTTTCAAAAATTCAAATTGTGATTCCGGCGTCACAAAAGCGGTTTTGTGCACTGAATCTGGATGGATTCTGATTTGGTGGAAACCAGTTGCCATGTCCAGGGACGTAAATCTTGTTATGTTTTTATCTCCTAACCGGTCAATGTGATCGTCGATCAATGGCAACGGATATCGATCCTTTACAGTTATCCTATTTAGGGCTCGGTAATCGACGCACATTCGATCAGACCCGTCCTTTTTCTTCACAAGAATAATCGGACTCGCGTACTCCGACTCAGACTCCCTAATGATTTGTTTTTCTAACAGATCGTCTATAATTCCGCGCACTTTAATCTTTTCCGCCAATGATAATTTGTAAGGTCGATAAGCAATGGGCGCATCACTAGTCAGATTTATATGCATCTCACCAGTGGTCACTGTAGTGGAGGCAGTACCAGATATAAAAAACTTGGAAAAGCTATTGATGACCTGCATTAAGTTATCTCGCTCTGCATCAATTAAGGGTGTTCTGAGTTCTGATTCATTAAAAACCTGAGTCGCGACTACATTAGAGATGACGTGGAGGGCATGCGTTATGCGCTGCTTATCTTTTGTACGAACGTACGTTATGCCGTCCCTATTCAGTATATCAGTGCCTATAATCACAGGAGTGGACATGTAAGACGACGGTACCACAACTAGGTCAGCTTCAACCGATATTTCACTGAATTCAAGAGTTAGAGTCACGTATGACTTAGCGATGATTTCATGGCTGCTTAACCCCTTCAGAATGCAATGTCTAGGTTTTAACTGACAAGCAAAATGCTTTACTACTTCTGACGATATAAGGGAAATATTCAAAGCGCCACTGTCTATAAGAACATCTACTGGGATACCTTGTATAACCGCGGTGGTGATGTCATTGTTGGCTGAACTAGTGGAACTACAAAGATTCACATTACGCTTCTGTGGTTGTGACCTATCTTTTGCAAAACATTTGTCCTCCGTATGACCTCGTTTCTTACAGAAGGCACAAATAGGGGAACTAGCTACCGGTGTATCTAAGGGTTGAGTTGCCTTCTTCGGACATTGGTAACTTTTGTGACCCGATTGGTTACAGTTGAAACACTTAAGGCCCGATGACGATGATTTGTCGTGTACTCGTTTATTAAAAGCGTTTACTGGCGGCCGCGCCTTCACTGGGTGTTTACCACAATTTGGCTTCTGATAAATTGATAAGAAGGAAACTAAATTCTCCGATGAGACATCTGCATTTGCGGCTGCAGCTCGTACTTGTGGATCGGTAATGCCACGAATAACTATCAAGGTCATTAAATCTTCGCTAAGTCCCTTAACAATGCGAAGACGTAACAGGGCACGACGCGCGTATTCGGCGTACGAGGAGTACTTGTCCGATGTATTATTCATAGTCTCAAATAGAATATTTGCGTAATCTAGTTTTCTCGGACACAGGGGCTTAAATTCGCGTTTGAAACTAGACCATGACCTATCGGTACATACCCACTCATTAAGCCAGGCTTTGGCATCGCCTTTTAAACAATTTGCAACTCGTGCTAAACATTCTTTATCGTCCCAATTATTTGATACTTGGGCCCTATCTACCTCGTCACACCAGGCATCTATATCGTGCAGTGACGGGTCAAAATTCGACACATAATAATTACGAGAACGGCCTGGAATTATGGCTTGTATTGCGTCAACGATCGTTTGAGCACTCGATTGTTCTGATGCAGTAATGGGGGTAGACGTGAAATTACTTTCTATGGTCTCCAATCTATTCATGATCGCGTCTAACGTATTGTTGAGGTTTTCGTGTGACTTAGTGGACCTACGTTCTTTTTTATTATGTTTGGGAGACCGCGATTGGGAACCGTGACGGTTTTGGGAATCGGGGCGCGAAAAAGAACGTTCACGAGTTCGAAAACATGATCGAGAACGATGACAGAGGCGAGATCGTGGCCTACTCGGTGTACGGGTACGTCGTCGCGAACTACGTGTGCGAGATCGCGAATCTTTTGACCGGCGAGAACACGATTCTTCACGTCGTAATCTTTTATGCGAACGTTTGTCGTTTCGACGTGACTGACTACGAGATTTACGTGGTTTCGGCATATTCGCGGCGGTTGGAATAATTTCAAATAAAAACTGACGTGATGTTAACTTGTAGTGTGAGAATTGCACAAAATTATTTTCCGTTACTTTTCAAATGTAGATGGCCAAAACGTGCAAGGCAGTAGGCTTAGTTCTCTATCCCACTTCTGATTTTAGAAGCTTGAGGGATATTTATTTAAAAAAAAAAGAAACAACAGTCAATGTAGGTACTCACAAATAATATTTAACAAAGTAATTACATACTAGGCCAATTCTCACAAAACAAATCACTTCGCTTATAACTAATACACACATTAATAACCTAATTAACACGAAAACATATATTGGAACAAGTCTTAAATATAGTTACGCAATCCGGCAGGGCTTCCGCTCGCGACGGTGGTTGAACAGAAAGAGAGCGTATTTGCTTGAGCCGCTGCTTTATATAGGCTCGGTGGCATCGTCATCTTGAGACTCCTAACAATATACTAAAAAGAGGAAAGGACCCAATATAGAACCTTGTGGTACACCCATTTTAACTTTTAAACCCATTGAATTAACGCCATTAATTTGAACTTGTTGCTGTCTATCATTTAAATACGATTTTACTAAACTGAGCGCAAGTTTATCTAAACCGTAATGCTCAAGTTTTAAAAGCAGGGTTTCATGATTAACGCAATCAAATGCCTTCGTAAGGTCACAGAAGATTCCTATTGCATCTTGTGCCTCTTCCCACGCAGTAAATATATGTTTCATTAAGGTGACACCGGCGTCAGTCGTACAACGTCCTTTGGTGAAACCATACTGCTTTTCATGTAAGATTTTATTGGTGTTAAAATGGTTGAGCAATTGATTAAGCATTATCTTTTCAAACACCTTGCTGAGAACTGGCAAAACGGATACGGGCCTATAGTTGTTAGTGTCTTTACTGTCCCCGGATATTTCAATTTAAGCTACATTGAATACCTTTTCAATGTTACTATTCTCTTCAGATGATCTGACGATATCATAAATACAACATAAGTTTGACTTATGTGGTTTTATCTGCCGAACCTAGAATTTATAGTGCATGTGGTATGTTTTGTAATGATTTTAGTTGTAAATGTTTTGTGTAAACAATTGTTGACTAGCCAAAATAAATAAATGAATTAACTCTTCCTTCCAGTCTGCAAGTTCACAGTGCACGAGCGTTGCGTGCAGCGCGCGCCGGCGTCGTGCATCGCGACGTACTCCAAGTCCAAGCGCGCGCCTGCCACGCTCGCGCATCACTGGGTAGAAGGTAAGTCAAATTGGACCTATTCTCGCAGTTAAAAAGTGTCATTTTTCAATGCAGATACGTTTACGTTTAAAGCCTACATACCTAATGGCAAGGTTTTTTTTAATGTTGTACAAATGTACATCAAACGACTTGTTAGACAAAAACATCTTAAGAATATTAAAGCATTGGATTCGATATATAAACTTATATATACATACATACATACACTATTTGAAGAAATTTTGATACTTATATTTAAATATATTTTATAATAATATAACACCATAGAAAAAAATAATGAATACTCTAACAACAAAATCCTTATTATTAATTTTATAAAAGTGAAAGTGAGTTTGTTTGTTTGTAACGTCTTCACGCCTAAATGGCTAAACCGATTTTGATGAATTTTGGTACAGATATAGTTGGGACCCTGGTGACGGACATAAGCTAACTTTATTTAAAAATAAGTGAGAAATGAGGGAAAAAGAGGGAAAAAAGGGAAAACTTAGCTTTGCTATTACAATAATTAAGGCGCAAGGGAAAAAACTACAAGTAGCAAGTACCTGCAAATCAGAAAAGGGGAACTGTGCTACCCCGAATTCAACGCGAGCGAAGCCACGGGCAAAAGCTAGTATTAAATTTTAAGGTCAGGAGGATGATGATGAATTAAGTTTTGTTAAAATCGTCTTGTTTATTTTCAGGTAACTGCCACGGCAAGTGCGCGCGGTGTCGGAAAAAGATTAAGGGCTACAACGGAATCACTGGACTGCACTGTCGATGGTGTCATATCACTGTGAGTGTTTGATTTGTTTCATTTTCCTGTCAGAGGAACAGTACCACTGGGTATATGGTATGTATGGTATCGAGAGCGAAAGCGTGAGCGAAAGCGTGAGCGAAAGCGTGAGCGAAAGCGTGAGCGAAAGCGTGAGCGAAAGCGTGAGCGAAAGCGTGAGCGAAAGCGTGAGCGAAAGCGTGAGCGAAAGCGTGAGCGAGAGCTTGAGCGAGAGCATATACTTATGAGAAGCGCTCTTTTCTTTAATGAAATATCTCTGGAACATGTTAATTGAGTTATTTTGCACTAAAACAAGCACAGCAAGAAAACTTTTACGCAATACATTTTTTGTGAATGATGCACCGGCTGGTGGATAACTTTACCTTTCAGCTTTAGTAAATCGTTAATATTGTATATCTGTAGAGGCTTGATCTGAGCAACTTTATAATTTACTGTTTATTTTGTAATTAGCCTCTAAGCTTTAAGAAAATCTGTTGTTTTTTCCTTATATCTACAAAAAGAAATGAAAAGATGCCATCAAAAATATGAATCAGTTTTGACATTCACACAACGTTCAAAAAGTGCTGATTATCAGCCTCATTTGAATAAAAAAACTTTTGATTTTATTTTTGAGTTCTACCGTAAAAAGTTGAGATTCATGTAATACCAAGACGATTAATTTATTCAGTCCCTACTGAAGCGTAATTAGCGAACAAAGCAATATCTTATAGCAATCATAATCAATATTTAAAAAAAATACGTGTCATTAAGCCCGATGACATGAAGTCTATCCCCCGCATACTTACAGCTGCACAACCGCTGCGTGGGCAGCGCGGGCGGCGCGTGCTCGCTGGGGCGCCACGCGCGACACCTGCTGCCGCCCACCGCCATCCGCCCGCTCGTGCTCGACCGCCAGAGGTCGCTGCCGCATCGCTCGCAGCATGATCAGGTAATACTTACACCTGCTGCCGCCCACCGCCATCCGCCCGCTCGTGCTCGACCGCCAGAGGTCGCTGCCGCATCGCTCGCAGCATGATCAGGTAATACTTACACCTGCTGCCGCCCACCGCCATCCGCCCGCTCGTGCTCGACCGCCAGAGGTCGCTGCCGCATCGCTCGCAGCATGATCAGGTAATACTTACACCTGCTGCCGCCCACCGCCATCCGCCCGCTCGTGCTCGACCGCCAGAGGTCGCTGCCGCATCGCTCGCAGCATGATCAGGTAATACTTACACCTGCTGCCGCCCACCGCCATCCGCCCGCTCGTGCTCGACCGCCAGAGGTCGCTGCCGCATCGCTCGCAGCATGATCAGGTAATACTTACACCTGCTGCCGCCCACCGCCATCCGCCCGCTCGTGCTCGACCGCCAGAGGTCGCTGCCGCATCGCTCGCAGCATGATCAGGTAATACTTACACCTGCTGCCGCCCACCGCCATCCGCCCGCTCGTGCTCGACCGCCAGAGGTCGCTGCCGCATCGCTCGCAGCATGATCAGGTAATACTTACACCTGCTGCCGCCCACCGCCATCCGCCCGCTCGTGCTCGACCGCCAGAGGTCGCTGCCGCATCGCTCGCAGCATGATCAGGTAATACTTACACCTGCTGCCGCCCACCGCCATCCGCCCGCTCGTGCTCGACCGCCAGAGGTCGCTGCCGCATCGCTCGCAGCATGATCAGGTAATACTTACACCTGCTGCCGCCCACCGCCATCCGCCCGCTCGTGCTCGACCGCCAGAGGTCGCTGCCGCATCGCTCGCAGCATGATCAGGTAATACTTACACCTGCTGCCGCCCACCGCCATCCGCCCGCTCGTGCTCGACCGCCAGAGGTCGCTGCCGCATCGCTCGCAGCATGATCAGGTAATACTTACACCTGCTGCCGCCCACCGCCATCCGCCCGCTCGTGCTCGACCGCCAGAGGTCGCTGCCGCATCGCTCGCAGCATGATCAGGTAATACTTACACCTGCTGCCGCCCACCGCCATCCGCCCGCTCGTGCTCGACCGCCAGAGGTCGCTGCCGCATCGCTCGCAGCATGATCAGGTAATACTTACACCTGCTGCCGCCCACCGCCATCCGCCCGCTCGTGCTCGACCGCCAGAGGTCGCTGCCGCATCGCTCGCAGCATGATCAGGTAATACTTACACCTGCTGCCGCCCACCGCCATCCGCCCGCTCGTGCTCGACCGCCAGAGGTCGCTGCCGCATCGCTCGCAGCATGATCAGGTAATACTTACACCTGCTGCCGCCCACCGCCATCCGCCCGCTCGTGCTCGACCGCCAGAGGTCGCTGCCGCATCGCTCGCAGCATGATCAGGTAATACTTACACCTGCTGCCGCCCACCGCCATCCGCCCGCTCGTGCTCGACCGCCAGAGGTCGCTGCCGCATCGCTCGCAGCATGATCAGGTAATACTTACACCTGCTGCCGCCCACCGCCATCCGCCCGCTCGTGCTCGACCGCCAGAGGTCGCTGCCGCATCGCTCGCAGCATGATCAGGTAATACTTACACCTGCTGCCGCCCACCGCCATCCGCCCGCTCGTGCTCGACCGCCAGAGGTCGCTGCCGCATCGCTCGCAGCATGATCAGGTAATACTTACACCTGCTGCCGCCCACCGCCATCCGCCCGCTCGTGCTCGACCGCCAGAGGTCGCTGCCGCATCGCTCGCAGCATGATCAGGTAATACTTACACCTGCTGCCGCCCACCGCCATCCGCCCGCTCGTGCTCGACCGCCAGAGGTCGCTGCCGCATCGCTCGCAGCATGATCAGGTAATACTTACACCTGCTGCCGCCCACCGCCATCCGCCCGCTCGTGCTCGACCGCCAGAGGTCGCTGCCGCATCGCTCGCAGCATGATCAGGTAATACTTACACCTGCTGCCGCCCACCGCCATCCGCCCGCTTGTGCTCGACCGCCAGAGGTCGCTGCCGCATCGCTCGCAGCATGATCAGGTAATACTTACACCTGCTGCCGCCCACCGCCATCCGCCCGCTCGTGCTCGACCGCCAGAGGTCGCTGCCGCATCGCTCGCAGCATGATCAGGTAATACTTACACCTGCTGCCGCCCACCGCCATCCGCCCGCTCGTGCTCGACCGCCAGAGGTCGCTGCCGCATCGCTCGCAGCATGATCAGGTAATACTTACACCTGCTGCCGCCCACCGCCATCCGCCCGCTCGTGCTCGACCGCCAGAGGTCGCTGCCGCATCGCTCGCAGCATGATCAGGTAATACTTACACCTGCTGCCGCCCACCGCCATCCGCCCGCTCGTGCTCGACCGCCAGAGGTCGCTGCCGCATCGCTCGCAGCATGATCAGGTAATACTTACACCTGCTGCCGCCCACCGCCATCCGCCCGCTCGTGCTCGACCGCCAGAGGTCGCTGCCGCATCGCTCGCAGCATGATCAGGTAATACTTACACCTGCTGCCGCCCACCGCCATCCGCCCGCTCGTGCTCGACCGCCAGAGGTCGCTGCCGCATCGCTCGCAGCATGATCAGGTAATACTTACACCTGCTGCCGCCCACCGCCATCCGCCCGCTCGTGCTCGACCGCCAGAGGTCGCTGCCGCATCGCTCGCAGCATGATCAGGTAATACTTACACCTGCTGCCGCCCACCGCCATCCGCCCGCTCGTGCTCGACCGCCAGAGGTCGCTGCCGCATCGCTCGCAGCATGATCAGGTAATACTTACACCTGCTGCCGCCCACCGCCATCCGCCCGCTCGTGCTCGACCGCCAGAGGTCGCTGCCGCATCGCTCGCAGCATGATCAGGTAATACTTACACCTGCTGCCGCCCACCGCCATCCGCCCGCTCGTGCTCGACCGCCAGAGGTCGCTGCCGCATCGCTCGCAGCATGATCAGGTAATACTTACACCTGCTGCCGCCCACCGCCATCCGCCCGCTCGTGCTCGACCGCCAGAGGTCGCTGCCGCATCGCTCGCAGCATGATCAGGTAATACTTACACCTGCTGCCGCCCACCGCCATCCGCCCGCTCGTGCTCGACCGCCAGAGGTCGCTGCCGCATCGCTCGCAGCATGATCAGGTAATACTTACACCTGCTGCCGCCCACCGCCATCCGCCCGCTCGTGCTCGACCGCCAGAGGTCGCTGCCGCATCGCTCGCAGCATGATCAGGTAATACTTACACCTGCTGCCGCCCACCGCCATCCGCCCGCTCGTGCTCGACCGCCAGAGGTCGCTGCCGCATCGCTCGCAGCATGATCAGGTAATACTTACACCTGCTGCCGCCCACCGCCATCCGCCCGCTCGTGCTCGACCGCCAGAGGTCGCTGCCGCATCGCTCGCAGCATGATCAGGTAATACTTACACCTGCTGCCGCCCACCGCCATCCGCCCGCTCGTGCTCGACCGCCAGAGGTCGCTGCCGCATCGCTCGCAGCATGATCAGGTAATACTTACACCTGCTGCCGCCCACCGCCATCCGCCCGCTCGTGCTCGACCGCCAGAGGTCGCTGCCGCATCGCTCGCAGCATGATCAGGTAATACTTACACCTGCTGCCGCCCACCGCCATCCGCCCGCTCGTGCTCGACCGCCAGAGGTCGCTGCCGCATCGCTCGCAGCATGATCAGGTAATACTTACACCTGCTGCCGCCCACCGCCATCCGCCCGCTCGTGCTCGACCGCCAGAGGTCGCTGCCGCATCGCTCGCAGCATGATCAGGTAATACTTACACCTGCTGCCGCCCACCGCCATCCGCCCGCTCGTGCTCGACCGCCAGAGGTCGCTGCCGCATCGCTCGCAGCATGATCAGGTAATACTTACACCTGCTGCCGCCCACCGCCATCCGCCCGCTCGTGCTCGACCGCCAGAGGTCGCTGCCGCATCGCTCGCAGCATGATCAGGTAATACTTACACCTGCACAATGTGAGCTTAAATGTTTGTAAACGCGCAACGCTAAAACGTTCTGGAACAAACTTTCGTAGTGTGGGAGGAATTAAAAAAAATGTTTTAACATGTTTGTACATATTTGGAACCACTGGGGAATTTGGCTCCGCCCCCACCACCCTCCAACCTCGGTTATTTTTAAATCAAGAAAAGAACTAATCGGAAGTTTAAATTTTTTATCCCAAACATTTCTTTTTTAATATTGACGACTTCATTACTATATTTTATTCTTATTATTATTTGGCAATTGTCCGCTGTTGCCATGTTATATTAGCCATTACTTTACCTACATACTAAAAAAAATAAACTATAAATTCATATTATTTTTACTTATCAACAATGTTTATTATCCCGCCCCCGAGTTCACAAGCACACTGACCTAAAACCTCTCAATTTCTCTTTCAGCAATCCCTCCCCACCTCAATATCCCTCCCAATCTCAATAGCAGCAACTTCCGAAGAGAAAAAGGAAGAAAAAGACAAACGCGAGACCCGCGCGCCCCCCATCTCGTTCCAGATAAGTCCCCCCGACGGGTCGTGCCCGCTGCTCGTGTTCATCAACCCCAAGTCGGGCGGGCGGCAGGGCTCGCGGGTGCTCCGCAAGCTGCAGTACATCCTCAACCCGCGACAGGTGCATGATATTGCGAAAGGAGGAGGGCCGACTCAGGGTGAGTTTTTAATGAAGTTTTTTTTTAAATCAATTTGATTCGCTTAAGGTAAAATTCAAATTTTCTTACGTTTTACGCAATTTGTCAGTCGATGTAGAGTTGTATGTTGTATTCTTCTCCATAGAGATCTACTCTTTGGAATGGGTAACTACAGCACTTTCACAAGTTATTATGTCTTGTGACTGGGACTGTAGCAGCATCATTTTTTTTTGTTCTTGTTTTTATGACATTCAAAAGTGCCTGTAATGGTGTAATTGAAATAAATGCTTTGATTTTGAGTAGTATGTTGATTTAAATACTTAGTACTTATTAGTGTAGGTATCTAAAAAAAAATTGCTTATATCAACAATTGATAATATTTATTAAAGTTCTAAATTCAAAAATTATTTGATTTTCTTGTTTTTACTATTAGGCTGTTTAGCCATGTCACGCCTTTGTTTCTCCTTCAGTGTGAGAAGACAAGACGCGAGGAAAAATCAAATTAAATCATAGTTTCATATATGACAAAAGTACTTTTCGTTCTTTTGTTTAATTTCTCTGAAGTGTATTGACAAACGTCGTTTAATTCACATGTGAATTTGTTACTGCTGTTCTCGGCTCTATAACACTCTCGCCTGGCGGCTCATGCGTTAAATCCGCCTCGGCTGCAATGAAATAGTTTCCTTACTTGAATCAAAATGTACCATCCTTACTAATATTATAAAAGCGCAAGTGAGTTTGTTTGTTTGTTACCTCTTCACGCTTTAATTGTTAAATCGATTTTGATGAATTTTGGTACAGAGATAGTTGGGAACCAGGAGACGGACATAGGCTATTTTTTTTTTAATAAAGTGGGATATGAGGAAGGAAAGGGAATACTTAGCTTTGCTATTACAAACCAGTAAGAAGCAAGAGCAAAAACTGCAGGTAGCAGGTACCTGCAAATCAGGAAAGGGGTGTTGTTACCTCGAATTTAACGCGACCGAAGCCGCGGGCAAAAGCTAGTTCTCAATAAAAAAAATACAAGGACTTCACATTTATCTTTTTTTTTCTTTTATTTAGGCCTGCAAATGTTTAAAGACGTGAAAAACTATCGAGTAATATGCTGCGGTGGAGACGGCACTGTCGGATGGGTGCTTGAGACCATGGGTGAGTAACGCCAGCGTCTAGGCCTCGCTTGACGTAATCGCCTGTATTTTGACGTCCACTGCTTGAAGACTGTTTCATTGACCCTGATGCAGTACTGTAAGAAGTTTTATAACCTAAGCAATGCTGGCTGATATAGCATAACGTTCTAATACTCAGTAGGCCTACTATGACATCTTAAAGCAGAACTTATTCCACTGAGTGAAAGAGATGGTGCTAGACACCCTGTATAGCTCTGTCCCTTTCCCTCAGCGGAATAAGTTCTGCTTTAACACGTCATGGTAGGGTAGCAGGTCGTTTTTAAATATAGAATAGGATGACGGCTTTGCTATAAGAAGTGTGAAATGTAAATTAAAATCATTTTAATTAAATTCCTTAAAATATTATATGTGCTTTATTTTAACTAGATAACTATACAATACGATAGTTATCTAGTTAAAGTGTTCTACAGACATGGCCCACATCAGTAATTCTGTTATGACATTAAAAACTTGCCAAGTGCGCGTCGGGAATCTATGAAAAACGTGAAAAAAACATGTTTGTTGTATGGGATTCCCCTTATTTTTTTTTCTGTTACGGAATCTTATTCCGTAATTCAAAAGTATAAAACGGAACCCTTACTGAATCACTTTGTTGTCCATCCATCTGTCTGTCATGACCCTTTATCTCAGGAACGCGTTGAGGTATAAAGTGAAATTAATAGTACATTACGATATTAGTGCGTTAAGATGGTTATTAACATGCGAGTCGGAATTTCAGCCCGAGCCGAAGGCGAGGGCGTAATTGAGCCGAGCATGTTATAACCAATACTCACGTATATCGTACGACGTTTTTTAACACTTTTGCGAGGAAACAGAAAAGAAACATTTTAAAGAAACTCAATCTGAATCGTGAATGCAAACAATGTTGCTTTGCCGCCATTTTAACAGCGAGCTAGCGCTGCCTACTTTCGAATTAGTTCGAAATTTGAATAGCAACAGCGCTTTAAATTAATTTAAAAAAAAAGAAAAAGAATAGCAACAGCGCGCTGCTCACTAGCTGGAGTCGTGCGGGCGGCGATCAGTTCCAAATTTGAAATGGCAAATAATACTGTTATGGAATTTGTATGGACTATAACTTAATTATTTGCTTTGATAACACACGCGTTTTTTATAACCCTCTTTACATATTTAAAACCGGTGGAATTACATCAGCTTTACGAGTAATAACCATCTTATCGCACTAATATCGTAATGTACTATTTCTTTCTTTCTTCAAGTTAATGTAAATCTCTAATCTAGTTTCTATTATTCTAGTTTAGAACACGTGTATTTTGTTATAGATAAGGTCCAAATGGACACGCAGCCAGCGGTTGGAGTGATTCCTCTGGGAACTGGCAATGACTTGGCAAGATGTTTGCGATGGGGTGGCGGGTGAGCAAACTTCATGATAAAGATATTAATATTCCTTTATTCACTACAATTTACAATTCTTTACATCGCAAAAAGAGTTAAAGACCTTACGCACCAGTGGTTGGCCACTTGGCGGTTTGTTTGAGCGGCCCAACCGCTTAATGCGGTTCCTTTGCGTTTTTCTTCGCGGTTGGCCGCGATGAAACCGCGTTCAGCGGTTGGACCGCTCAAAGGCGCGTGGCCTATAAGCAAAATGGACGCCCGTCGAGATGTATTTTGTTTTGTTTTGTTAAGGAACCCGAAAAACGCAGCTGAACACTGGCTGACGTATCATGTTTTGTACTTTACGGCTAAAACCTTTGATTACAGATACGAAGGCGAGTCTATCCACAAGATTCTTGACAAGATAGCTCGTGCGAGTACCGTGATGATGGACCGGTGGCATATCATCGTTGAGAACACTTCCATGGATGTGAGTTTTTTTTTTACAACTTTATTAGGGTTACAGCTTACAGTCTAAATAAATGCCACTGGTTTAAAGTCACAAAAAGATTACATATATTATCAAGGTGAAAGTGAGTTTGTTTGTTACGTCTTCACGCCTAAATGGGTACACCGATTTTGATGAATTTTGGTACAGAGATATTTGAGACCCTGCAAACGGATATACGCTAGTCCATGAACGGACACATTGTATAAGAAAGAAAGAAAGAAAAAACATTTATTAGTCGAAAATTACGACGAGCAACAAAATAACTAAGAAATAAAAAAAAACATTCAACATGCGAAGTATCACGAACATTTACAAAAACATATATGGGACTAAATTGTTAAAAAGTTCCGCCACTTCTTCTTCCCAGCTAAAACACTAGGAAGTGGCGAAGGGCAGGGCGTTTTTGTGGGACTGTCTCTTGTAATGTGACGTTCAAAAAGTGCTGATTATCAGCGTAATTTGAATAAATGACTTTTGATTTTGAAAATAAAAATAGCTTGCACGTCGTGACTGCATAGTTGGTTTATATTCCTTATTTTTGTGTCTCCATATATTTTTGTCACTGAATACCAGTATTATAAATAGAAGTGCCTATATGAACTCCAAAACCCAGTTAGTACTACTTTTAAAATTTTACTAATGTTAATATATTATATATTTTTATACATTTTTTAAATTTCAATATTGTTTTTATTTTATTATTCAATTTTATTACTGTTGTCAACTGTGACTTTTATACCTGTGTTTGGTTATGTTTTCGAGCGTATGGCACTCGTGGGCAGCAGCTGAAAATCAGCGTCAAGTGGCGGCCTTGTGTTGCCATCTGGCATTATGCTGAGCTGAGGCCTTTTTGGCATTATTTTGTTAAATTTTATCTTGTCCCTGTGTTTTTAATTTTTAGTAATGCTTATTTAGCGCAATTTTCTTTCTTTCTTTCTTTCTTCTTCTAGTAATACGACGACACGGTTGGCGCAGTGGCTAAGCGTTTGACTGCAGCGCTGCGTATCGTGGGTTCGATCCCCGCACGGGACAAATATTAATATGACCTACAGACAGTTGTTTCGGGTCTGGCTGTTTGTGTATGTGAGTTTAAATGTTTGTAAAAGCACCCACGATACAGGAGAAATTCCTAGTGTACTATAAAAAGTCAATATTACAATAAAAAAAATATTAAAATAAAAACATCTATACAAACGAATACGCAGAATTATAATACTTATATATAGATTAAAATATAAAAGAAAACACGTATTTATAAAAACATAATTAGATAATAATACCTGATTTGTTTAATGATAAAACTTCTACATAGCTCTCCACGCTTTACAGGGTCCATAATGATTCAAATATTAAAAAAAAAACTACCACCTAAGGACACATTATGGTAAAGCAATAAAGCTTCTTAGTATTGAGTATAGATGCTTTAAATTAGAAATGAAACTGATGAAAAAAAAAAAGTGTGTGTGTCAGCTCCGACGCACGCACCAAAAACGTGACACATTTTCGTTACTTTAGTAGGTTTTACCCCTCAGATTTTTCTCATACCGGGCGCCTTATATATGAAAATCAATTCTTAAGGAGTAAACTCCAAAAATTATAGAAAAAAAAAAACAAAATGTTAGTTTTTCATTTGCCGATGGAATGTGCTGAAAGATGAAAGGTAATCTCTAATACGAAAACGCATAATTTGTGGGTTAATTCGACAACTAATTTATAAACGAAACTATTTTCAGCGCGATGGAGGGACTAATCTGTGGAATACTTTCTTGTATAAAAAGTCCCCCGACTGCACTCCTTTTCTGGGGCAGTCGTGTAATAGTACATTACGATATTAGTGCGTTAAGATGGTTATAACATGCGAGACGGAATTGCAGCCCGAGCCGTAGGCGAGGGCGTAATTGAGCCGAGCATCTTATAACCAATACGCACGTATATCGTACAACGTTTTTTAACACATTTGCGAGGAAACAGAAAAAAAAACATTTTAAATAAACTCAATCTGTGAATGCACATTGTTGCCATTTAAACAGCGAGCTAGCGCTGCCTACTTTCGAATTAGTTCAAAATTTGAATAGCAACAGCGCTAAGCGACAAAACCCTTTAAAAATTAAAAAAAAAAGAATAGCAACAGCGCGCTGCTCACTAGTTGGAGTCGTGCGGCGGCGATCAGTTCCAAATTTGAAATGGCAAATAATGCTGTTATGGAATTTGTATGGACTATAACTTAACTATTTGCTTTGATAACACACGCGTTTTTTATGACCCTCTTTACATATTTAAAACCGGTGGAATTACATCAGCTTTACGAGCAAGTGTGTTAAAAAAACTCATTACGTATTTTTTTTTTCTAGTGCGAACAGCCTCAGATGCCCGACTCAGCGCCGCATCCCACGGTGGTTCCCTACAACATCATCAATAACTACTTCTCTGTCGGCGTCGTGAGTATCATATCAGCTTCATAATACCTCCTTCTACAGAAGCTTTTATCATTTAATTTGATTGAGAAGCCTGAGACACGAGGACCTGCTACCCTTTTTTTTTTCGGGTGGGAAATCATCTAATGACTTCCCCTACTCTGGGCGGAGCGGGGGCGTATGTCAGACTTGTACTGACTAAAACCCACCCATGTTCCTTCTATTGCCCTTTACGTTCCGGGGCCGCGGTATTTTTTTCGAACAACCCGCAAGACCTGCTACCCTACAGAACACATTCATCCATTCATACAGAAGCAGAACTTATTCCAGTGAGGGAAAGAGACAGAGCTATACGCTATGCTATATTTGACGGGCCTGTTGGTCTAGTGGTTAGTGGCCCTGACTGCTGAGCCGGAGGTCGTGAGTCAGATTCCCACCCAGGACAAAGTTTGTGTGATGAGCATGATTGTTTGTTCTGTGTCTGGGTGTGATTTATCTATAATATGTATGTATTTATAAATTATATAAGTATGTATATCAGTTGTCTGGTTACCATAACACAAGCTCTGCTTAGCTTGGGATCAGATAGCCGTGTGTGAGTTGTCCCAAGATATTTATTATTTATTTATTTTATACAGGGTGTCTAGCACCATCTCTTTCCCTCAGTGGAATAAGTTCTGCTTTAAGACGTCATGGTAGGGCAGCGGTACCCGGTTCTGGTCTTCGTGGTTATGCCGTATATTGAAGTGAGCACGTCTGCTTCCCCCCAGGACGCTGCAATCTGCGTGAAGTTCCACACGGAGCGCGAGCGTAACCCGGACAAGTTCAGCTCTCGGATGAAGAACAAGCTCTGGTACTTTGAGTTCGCTACGTCGGAGCAATTCGCTGCCAGCTGCAAGAACCTGCATGAGCATATAGATATTGTGGTAAGTTGAACATTATAAACTACTAGGTTTTGGACGGGGCTCCGCTCGCGTTAAATTCGTGGTAAAACAGTTCCCTCCTCCTGATGTGCAGGTACCTGCTACCTGTAGTTTTTGCCCTTGCGCCTTATTGATTGTAATAGCAAAGCTAAGTTTTCCTTTTTCTTCCCACTTTCTCCGTCATATCACACTTTAAAATAAAAAATTAGCTTATGCCCGTCTCCAGGGTCCCAACTATCTCTTTACCAAAATTCATCAAAATTTGTTTAGCCATTAAGGCGTGAAGACATAACAAACAAACAAACTCACTTTCGCTTTTATAATATTTTTTTTTATACTGCGAGTAGCCAAGAAATAGTTTAAATCTTGTTCTGGACGACCGAGCATGGGGTCGAGCCACTCTTCCCATTCGTATAGGAGGACTCGCTGTCCGCCAAATTTCTAGTATTCGTCGACCAACTTTCATATCCTTCATCCATGGTACTGATGAATTACGAATATCCCGGCTTCCACATTGATTTAACACGATCTGCATAGCTATTCACAACCACTGGATTCCAATCGTGCCGTAAGTCTAATCGAAAAAGTCCTCCAAAAGCTATTCACAGAACCGTAATCAATCTTGTCATGTCTGCATAACCGTGTTACGATATGAAGACGTCAATCATACCAACAAAAAACAAATACCTGGTTAAAATGAAGTTTTTATTATTATTATACAAAAATTAAAGGATTGTGTGGTTTTAAAAGTGAAACTTTTTTGTTGTATCTTTATGCCAATAAAATTTCGGGTAATATTTGTCAAAGTTCCAAGTTTTTTTATTATAGTTTTTTAATGTTATTACTTTACTTTAAATACCTTCCCGACCCCATACTATCCAATGCAGCCACAATGTTTTGAATGTGTAACTTACACTTGTGTACAAAGTTACTTGTTCTACCTTAAAACTTAATTTTTCTCACTAAGGAAGAAGCAGTTTCCTAATAATAATATCTGCTTATCTGAGAAAAAAAAACAACTAAAATATCTTGACTTGGCACACGAGGTTGTTGACATGTGGAATGTGAACTCGGCTATCATTGTGCCGATTGTCGTAACAGCCAATGGCTTAATTGCCAAGAGCCTCGACGAACATCTGTCGAAGCTCTCCTTAGGTGGTTGGATCAAGGGCCTGATTCAAAAGGCAGTACTCCTCGATACGGCCCGCATTGTAAGGAGGTTCCTGTCTCTGGAGCCATAACCACCGGTAGCTTGGACCCTGCTCCCGTTACCGGCGGAAACCTATTTTTAAATGTTTTTTATTTATTTTTTTATTTTCTAAGAAATATTTAAAAATGTAATTGTAAGATGCAATGTAAATAAAGAAAATACTTGCTTAAAATCAAGTATATTGACTTGGCACGCGAGTTTGTCGACATGTGGACAGCGATCATTGTGCCGATAGTCATATCTGCCAATGGCTTAATTGCCAAGAGCCTTGATCAATACCTGAGAAGGCTCTCGTTAGGCAGCTTGATCAAGGGCTTGATACAGTGCGCGGTACTCTTGGACACGGCTCGTATTGTTAGGAGGTTCCTTTCTCTTTAGCCCTGACCGCCGGTAGCTTGGACCCTGTTCCCGATATCGGTAGGCTACTATTTTTGTATTTATAAATGTTTTTTTTGTGTTTTTTTTTAAATGTAAATAATATGGAAATTAATAAATAAATGAACGAAAAAATCTGCTTAGACTTACTGAGTTTGATGTACGTACGGTTGACGGCTATTTAAAGTTTTCGTTCTCTGTACGTATGATCTCGTCCCCAGTGCGACGGCGCGTCCCTGGAGCTGAACAAGGGTCCGTCGCTGCAGGGCGTGGCGCTGCTGAACATTCCGTACGCGCACGGGGGCTCCAACCTGTGGGGCTCCTCCGCCGCACATCGCCGGAGCCGCTTCCCTAACGCGCAACAAGGTGACGATTATTCAGCTAACTTAAATTAAAGAACGCGCGAAAACCCACCCATATTCCTTCTTTTGCCCTTTATATTCCGGGTCCACGGTATCTCTTTCAAACAGGCCACAAACCCGGCAGGCGTAAATGCATGTGCATAAACTGCGACTGCTTTCCGTCTCCCAACTCTTCATGCATCAACAGCTGCTTCACCTTCTTCTCCTGGGCGGTGGAGAACTAATTCGGTCTTCAATTTGTTGTACCGCTTGGTCGCGGGAGGTGACATAATGACGTCTTTAACCTCTTTTGAAAATTGGGGGTCGAGGTGACCGACCACGTGGTTAAATTTTGTGACGTCATTTGTCACCCCAGCGTTATCAAACAGCGCTTCTATTTGTGTAAACCAAATATCGGGTTCTTCGGGCCAAAATCGTGGTAACTTCAATGGCGCACGATAAATCTCGGTCGCTGCCTCAATGGAAACGCGCTTCGCTTTGCGCGGTCGGTGTGTGACGTTTTCCGCCGGCTGTGACGATGTGGTGTGCCCAGACTCACTGACTATCGGTCAAATTTCTATAAAGTGTTCGTCTCGGGGTCATCAGTATGGAGGTGTGTACCCTACACATTAAAACATACACCTTGTATTGTATTGTATTGTATAACGGGCTGGTGTCCGCAACTCCACGTCTGAAGCGCGTATTTTGCGTATGGGTGGGAATGTTATTCGATCCACCCCAGCTCCGCGAAAAACGTCAGCAGCGCCTTGGTGTTGCTGACGATCTCGCGAAGAGTACCTGGGTTACCGAAGTACTTTGCCCTGTATGGGGCAACCTCTGGGCAGTGCAGAAGCACGTGGGCTGCTGTTTCGTCTACCTCCATGCAGGCTCGGCACAGTGGGATGTCTGTGACTCCTAAGACAAAGAGGTGTTTATTAAAAGAGCCGTGGCCAGTAATGGCTGCTGTAATTGTGCGCAGCTGTGGTTTTGTCAACCGAAGCGCCTGTTTAGTGAAGCGGCCGTACAAAACATACTCCTTCTACTTGATCTAAAGTTATGATTGTGTATATTTTCAGATATTGGTGACAAGTTAATAGAAGTAATCGGCCTGGAGAACTGCCTCCACATGGGACAAGTGAGAACTGGTAAATATACATCTTGCATTTTTGTCTCATCATCATTCTCCTATCGGGTTCCATGGATTGATTGTAATCTTCTTGGACGGGCCTGTTGGTCTAGTGGTTAGTGGCCCTGACTGCTGAGCCGGAGGTCGTGGGTTCGATTCCCACCCAGGACAAACTTTGTGTGATGAGCATGATTATTTGTTCTGTGTCTGGGTGTGATTTATCTATAATATGTATGTATTTATAAATTATATAAGTATGTATATCAGTTGTCTGGTTACCATAACACAAGCTCTGCTTAGCTTGGGATCAGATAGCCGTGTTTGAGTTGTCCCAAGATATTTATTTTTTTATTTTAATCTAAATAGAAATTTAATTACTATAAGTAAGACAAGCTCAGTCACTCGTTGCTTTTAAAACCTTAGTTGTTAATCATTAACATTCCCTTTAAATATATTTGATTTTTTTCTGAATAAATGTTGGACATCTATCCTATTTATCAACAGTATAATATTACAAAACACATGTTGAATAAATAGATTATATGTATTTATATATTTTAAATAAATAACTTTTTTTTTGGGTGGGAAATCGTCCTATGACTTCCCCCGCTCTGGGCGGAGCGGGGGGGCATGTCAGACTTGTACTGACTAAAACCCACCCATGTTCCTTCTGTTGCCCTTTACGTTCCGAGGCCGCGGTATCTCTTTCGAACAACCCGCAACCCCGGCAGGCGGAGGCTCTGGCAAGCCCCTCTGCTTTGCTGACTCTCTTTGAGGCGCGCGTGAAACACGAACGCGCCGTCGACACGGCCTGTCGTCAATCGACGGACGGACGGTGAACTACCCATTGCTCACCGCCCACAGGCCCGCATCTACGGTGGCCGGAAGTCGTCTCGCGGCGCCCGGCGCCATGGGCGTCTCCCGCGGCGGTTGGGTTGGGCAGATGTTCTCTCCCTCAAACGCCCGGCCACCTCCTTCGCTAGCATTACTGCTTCGCAAAAGGTGGTGACCGCTTCCCATTCCCTCTCGCTCCGGACCATGGCCTGAACCAGGGCCGGACGCTTCAGATCGCCGCCGCCGATCGCCTCTAGCTCGTGCACGGCGGTGCTCCGCCCAAGCCGGGCAGATCGCCACTGTGAGCTCCACCGTGTCCTCCGGGCGATCGTCACAATGGTGACACCCGGGCGCTTCCTCCCGCCCGATGATGTGCAGGAACCTCCCGAAACTTCCGTGTCCGGTGAGGACCTGCGTCAGGCGGTAGGTGAGGACGCCATGACGCCTCTCCAGCCACTCCTCAAAGAGGGGACTTACCGCCACTATTATGGCGTGCCCTAAATAAATAACTTTATTTTAATTATTTGTGTAGTATTAGCAGTAGGTACACCATTGACTACCCCCCGTTGTATTTTTATATTTGTACAGTCCATCCAAAGGTTGTCTGGAAGACATCGCTATTAGCGATAAGACCGCCATTGTAACCATAGATTTAGCACTTTTTCATTAACCAGATTGTTTTTTTTTCATTTTTTAGTGTGCAATAAAGTATATTCTATTCTACTATAACCTTAAGACTTCGTTCCGGTCACATCCCATCGAATAAGTTTTATCATTTAATGAAAAAAGTGTTGTCCCAAACTGTGATGACTGTAGACTAATTGATGATGTTTTTCATATTCTGATGGAGTGCATCCGGAATGAACATAATAGAATTTATACATTTGGACAAAACAATGTTTTAATATCGGCATTTGTAAGTCCATTTTTGCCTTTCCAATGTCCGAGAAAGCAAAAGAATTGTTGTTAGTAATAAGTAGATCGTAAGTTAGTGTTAATCTATACTAATATTATAAAGCTGAAGAGTTTGTTTGTTTGTTTGAAAGCGCTAATCTCAGGAACTACTGGTTGGAATTGGAAAATTCTTTTAGTGTTGGATAGCCAATTTCTTGAGGAAGGCTGTAGGCTACATAACATCACGCTACGACCAACAGGTGCTGAGCAGCGCGGGTGAAACCGTGGGGAACAGCTAGTGTTTAATATAGCAAAATCTTCATTATGTAAATTCATATTTTGTTCGGACTTAACCACTGGCGAAACATTTTAGTTTGTCTTTGATTTGCAAGCTGTTTATGTTTGTGATTTTTCCTATTATCCATAAAAAAACTTGAGAGGTAAAGGGACACCCTTATGGAACGAAGAACCGGTTTTAACCGGTAAACACTCAACAAAAATAATCGTCACGGCACCTCAAAGTTCAATGCGAAATAGAAAGACGAAACGAAAATAACTGGCTTGCTTTCTATGAGAGAGAGAGACAGACAGAGAGAAACATGCACACGCGTCACGGCTTACAACTATAGCAAAAACTGTCGTTACAACTTTTGGTCTTAATTTTTTCCGTCTAGCCCCCTTTCGCAACCCGCGATAAGGAACTTCGTTCCAATATTATCCATGACTATTCTACGCCTGTTCCACTCTCGCCCGTTTACTCAAGACTCCCAAAATATCTTTGCTATCTTATCCATGATGGTTCCATTTATATTTTCCAGGTCTCCGAGCGTCAGGCAGACGGCTAGCGCAGTGCAGTTCCATCACGTTGACTACTAAGAAGACATTCCCCATGCAAATCGACGGGGAGCCGTGGATGCAGCCTCCTTGCAAGGTAACTCGGATCCTTATCTAATTATTAGCTGGAGACCGCGGCTTCTGCCGCGAAAAATCGGATAAAAATATCCTATGTGTTATTACAGACAGGTAATGCTAAATTTCATCAAGATCCGTTATGTCGTTTTGAAGTGAAATAGTAACAAACATTCATATATACATCCATCCTCACAAACATTCGCATTCAAAATATTATATAGTAGGATTGTTATGTAGAAAGTAGGCTATTAGTAGGAAATAGGATAGCTGCAACCGCGGCTTCGCCCGGGTGTTGTCGAAAAAAAAAATATTTTATGTGTTATTCCAGACTATAATCTACTACGACCAGTCGTACGACTAATCGGATTGGATAAATACGACTAGTCTTACGACTATTATAATTATTTTATAACGAATTTGCAGACTGCAGCTATCTGCATAGTCCGCAAAATCACTTATACAATAAATTCTTGCGTGTTTTGAACTAAATATTAAGTAAATAATAATATATTTCTCTTTCAGATAACGATAACTCATAAGAACCAAGTACCAATGCTGATGGGTCCTGCTCCGGAAAAGGGGCGGGGTTTCTTCAAACTGTTCACTCATTGCTAACTTACACTTCAACCTTAAGATTTATCAATCGTTTGGTGTACAACCAGATTAGAACTGTTTACGTCTTGTTCATCTATTTATTGATTTATCAATCTTATATAAGGATTTATTGTACGAAAGAATGGAATTCTTTTAAATTTAGAATTGACGACTTCTCAATCATTTGAGCGAATTCATTTTCGTTGTCAACTTTTTCTAGTTTATCAATCATTTGATTGACGACCTGATTGATGTAACATAAGTACACCCGGGTAAATATACAGTCAGTTGATTGAACAATCAAATGTTTGATCTTTCTTACCGATTCATTTTGAAACAAAGTTTAAATAGAAATAATAATCCACCAATTATATTAATAAGACCAAAATTCACATATTTTCTGACAAAGATTTGATACAAAAACTAATACTTTTACTCACATAAATTAATAGAAAATATTTCCTATTTTCTTACATGGAATTGATAACATTTTGAGCAACAAACATAAATAATTATATATTTACCAAGCAAATATAAACCTATTTATTATAATTGACGCTTATAAGCTTAAACCCCTTCTTATAAGTACAATAGTCGTATGAAAAACGATACTACTTTACATCTCTGAGATTCTAGACAAATGATAATCGTTTTCAAGCAGTATTTGAACATTTACCAACTTATTTGTACAGACGGGAAAATACGGAACTAAAATAAAATGCACCATATTTTGACATATCGATGCATTTTACTTGACAAGCAGCGCCACCTTGCACTGCAAACTTAAAGTGGTCATAATGTATAGAAACTAAATTTTTATCTTTGTTGTCACTTTATCTAGACCCTCAGAATGATATATTTTAAATAGATTAATCTGCAACACTTTTATTTTACCTCAAGTCTGGCAAAAACTTCATCTTTATACAAGTAGAAATAAGGTTGAAGTTACCCT
This sequence comes from Ochropleura leucogaster, assembly GCA_958449745.1. Classification (NCBI taxonomy): domain Eukaryota; kingdom Metazoa; phylum Arthropoda; class Insecta; order Lepidoptera; family Noctuidae; genus Ochropleura; species Ochropleura leucogaster. The sequence goes on from OY288227.1 coordinate 3,497,568, forward strand.
GACTGTGATGAAGTCTGTCAAAATTATAGTGATTTTAAATTCCATAGACTAGTCCATCGAGAATATAAGATATCTTAATGATGAAGAGACTTACCAAGTGTTCAATATGGTAGCCTAAAATATACCATGATTCTCTTTATAATCTTCAAGAAAACTTTCTGTTGTTGGCTATGACAACCTTGACCACGACTTGTCAAAATGATTTTAATAGCAAGATGGCGGCATTAGATCCAATTTTGGTATTATTCTTTTAGGTATAGCAGACACAAAAGTTGATCAGTTAACTGTTCAAGGTGACAAAGATAAAAATAAATCATTAAGCAGTTCATATTGCAAAAGTTACTGTTCAAACAAACTGTAAGAACTTTTCCCAAAAATGGCACAAACATTCAACAACTGCCAAAAAACAAAAAAAAAACTTTAAGCAGTTTGACAGATGTCACGCTGACAGATTTGGTTGATTCAATTAATTAGAGACAAGAGTGAGTCGTGTAATGCCAGCATAAGACCACTCATTAAGGTTAATACACAATTATTATTCTTTTACTCATAAGCCTAGTTTGCATCTTTAGCTCCTTTCCTGAACTAAGAGTCTGTGAAGTATTTTAAACTCACATTTCCTAAAAACTACGTCTGATATCTTGAATGCAGCATCTTCTATTAGTGAGAAATGCTCTAGCAGAAACCCTAACGTCCATTTTTGCTATATTAGACATAAATATATACATTTATAGATATATTTATATGTAAAACATAATATATTAACTACATATAAAGTCCAATAAATTATTGAAATTAAATGAAATTGACGTGCCGAAAAATATTAAATGTATATTTTATTTCTATACATCATCACGTTAATTTAAAATGAAACGCTTTTGAATCTCACTTCAATTGAAGTCAATCTTGCATCAAGAATGAAGTTTTTACAAGTTTAATTGTAAGAAAAATAACAAAATAATATTACTTTGTAATAAAGCCAAATAAAATCTAAGAAAATCGAAAGAAATGCCAATGTGACGAGACCAAAATATACTGGTACTCAAAACTATCTTAATGAGTCATATTTATTCAAATTAAATGAACCGTAAAAGGAATTAAATGAAAGAAAAATATCATTTATTAAAGATACAGAAATATAATAAACAAATTGAATATGAAAAATATTACATGTGTGTTGAGATGTATGAAATATAATTATTTAGATATATGTTATTATTCTGTTTTAAGTAATATTAGTTCAAAAGTCATGTAGTAGACACAGATAATTTTGAAATCTAGGTACTAATTTTTGATTAATCATATATATTATTTATTAAATTATTGACTTTCGTGCATTTTATTATACGTACCATTTATTTATAGAAATGATAATTTTCCGTATTAAATGTAAACTTAAATGTAATTGTAAAATATTGTAAGCGAACGATTATGTTTATAAATATGAAAATGTTAAACTAACTGTTATAAAATGTTTAAAATATTTAAGACATTATCAATGTGTTGTATTTAATTTAGTATAAAATATTTAATGGCTTTTAAATGTGAAAAATGTACTGACATAACAATTTATTCATTTTAAATGAAAAATGAATGTCGTGTTAAATGTAAATTTTGTGTCGTGAAAATGTTGAAGCTTTGTCGTAAGTATGGCATTCACAGTTTTAGTTAATAAATTATTACAATTTTAATATGATTTGAAAAGTAACCTAACCAAACATTTTGGCACAATAATATAAGTACCTACATTTAAGTTCATCATATTAAATAAGCATAACTCAAAAATTCAACTTTGGAGAAATTTAAATTATTTGAAAAACTATTATAAAAATAAATTATATCAATGTTGTGCCAAGAAGAAATGGATACGTCCTAAATTCCTACGCCAGCATTTTTGTAAATATTTTTCTATAGGAGATTTTATCCATTTATAGGAAAAACAGAATAGATCTATTTAGTATAAATATAGCGCCATCGCAGAACAGGAGTTAGTTTTGAATCGCGATCAACATGCCTTGAAATTAGCAAAAATGATGTGCCTCGCTAAAAGTATTTTTTGCCTTTGTTTGAGTAGCAATTACTCAATTCGAGGCAAAAAATACTAACTAAACCGTACCAAAATTATTACAGAATTATATAGTTACTAGCGTCCGCCCGCGACTTCGTCCGCGTGGCATAGTTATTTTGGGATAAGTAACACAAACTTTATCCCGCGCATTGATCGAAAAAAATATATTTTTCTCCCCTTTTCTTCCCTCTTTTGCTTCTTTTCACTTAAAAAAATAACCTATGTCGGTCTCTAGGGTCCCAACTATCTCTGTACCATTATTCATCAAAACCGGTTTGCCCATTTAGGCGTATAGGCGTATTATAATATTAGTAAGGATGTTGATCGCGATAAATGTAAATATGTTTTATAATTTAATAACTGCACCACTGTTTGTCTGTATATGTGTTGGTGCTTTTAGTATTAATGTGTAGCATATCCATTCACTACACTCTATGTAAAAGTTGTGAATTATTCAAGTTTAATTTTGAAAGGTCATCGTGATGTGAATTCTGTGCCTCGTGGAGAGTAATTTTTATACACGACAGTTTTCATGCCTTTTTAGGGTATGAAACCCGAATAACCTCAAAATAAAAAAGTTAACCTTATTAAATAGGATTTCGTATGTACCTATCTTTTATACTTGCTCACAGTTTTTAAAACTAGAAAATTTTAGAAATAGAGTTCAGCAGAGGATTTCTGAAATCCCCTAGTTTTCATTCAAGGTGTTTTGGTAACAATTTGTAAAAAATAAAATACTTTTTGCACTTTGGATGATAAACGATTGCTATTTTTATTTTGTCCCATTTATGTATTTGTAAATGTTTTGTTTTTTTATTGCTCGTCGTAATTTGCGACTAATAAATGTTTTTTCTTTCTTTCTTTCCATTGCATATAGTGGAGATTATTTTATTTATTATTCAAAGCACATATACAATACAATTTAGAAACAACAACATACCAACACAAACCATCGCGGGTTGAAAATTAAAAAAACAAACATCCTTACATTGAAAATGTAATGTAGTAGTAAAGTATAGATGAGAATGTTGATATGGATGTGTGGAGTGACAAGAATGGATAGCGTGAGGAATGAGTATACTTAATAGAGAAGTTTGAAAATTGTGCCTGTTACAGAAAAAAATAAAGGGAATCGTTTGTCTTGGTACATGAGGAGAGACAAATCACATATGACTAAAAGAGTGAAGGAAGGCCAAATAAAAGATGGGTTGGATCCTGTAAGGAATCATATGAAGGAGAAAGGAGTAAATGATGCCGTGACGTCTGACAGGGGAGAATGGAAGAAGAAAACGTGTTGCGCCAATCACAAATAGTATGGGACAAGGGCAAGAATAATTTTTTCTAAATAATAGAAACACATCACTATGAATCTTTCTTTTAAAGTATATTTGTTGTACTATTTCTAGCTATTTTTATTCTATAGAAACAGAGTTTGAAACAATATTCTTTCCAAGAAAACTATTTCAAACTCACTGTTTAAATTTTCGCTCTTTTAAGATGATTCATCTACCTTTGCAAAACCATGCGATGTAAATTAAAATCATAAAACTTGATACTTTTTAATTTATTGAAATATAATAGTCGCATTGTTTCGAAAAGGAAGGTTATAGTAAAATTCGGCTGTTTAAGAACTATATATATTTATGTTTTTCTTGTTATATTTCAAATTGAAGAATGCTTTGTGGTATGATAAGATTAATATATACAAGATTTATATAAGATAGATAATTGAGATCTTTATAATATGTTTGTTTCTGTTATTCCGGGAAAAAGGCATGAGTTTATTTCTGTATGTACTGCGGCAGGTCAACCTATTCTAAACTATTATAACCTGATCTCTCTACTACGGATCGCACATCGTAGTTGAGAGATCAGGTTAAAATGGTTTGGTGTAGGTTGATGTGCCGTCGTACGCCTTTTTTGCCGGGATTCTTAAGTACCCATATTTTAAACAAATAACTTGTACGTTATTGCTGTATAAAAGGTACTGTTGTTTTATAATTGTGTTACTTTTAACGAGGCCATGCATTTTATTCTGCCTTTTATCGAGGAATATTGTGTAAACGTCAATCTTCATTATAAAAACAAATTATTTAAGTAAACAAGCTGTGGTTCAGTCGCTGCTCAGCACCTCTCCTATGAGTATGTAAAATAAATATTAGACGATTTTCCGACCTACTCAATGTGCACACAAAATTTCATACAAATCGGTCTAGCCGTTTCGGAGGAGTTTGGTAACAAACACATGAGAATTTTATACAATATATAAATACATATTGACTTAGTGAAACGCACTGACTCGGCATTGTTTAAAAGGCACATTTATGCGTCTTTTTGTTGTTTAAACCAAGGCACGCCTCGTTTTAAGTAATGTAATTAAAAAACAGTACATTAAACATAGATAACATACGAAATTATCGAATTATGATATCGGATAATATAAGAAGCTTAATGCATAGTTCAAATATACACTATAGATAGTTTATTTTTGTTATAATTTAGATATTATTTTATTTCTAGATCTTTTATTGAAAATAACATACCGTTAGGCCCAACTTTATATTTATATTTTATGTAAAATAACAAGAAATCAATGCAATGTTTTAGTAAAATTCAAATATTATTATATATTTTTGGTCACGTATAATCATTTGACGTTATTTATAACATTTACAACCGGATACATTATAATAGTGTTTTTTTTTCCGAAAACGAATCCGGAAGACGGTGGACTGTTTTGTCTGCTTATAAACATCCACTCGCAATAACTTTTACAGCCCCTTGCTAGAGCCAGCCCGCGATGTTGAGCCAGTAGTGTCAAACGACTCCCAAAATAACTCAGATCCAGCCTGTCCCTTTGCTGTCCTCCCTCAGCGACGCCATAAGCCGTGGCTCGTACCCCACAGGGGGTGCAGTCGCTTGGTTTTTAAGTTTTTTTGCAAGTAGGTGTTACTCTCAAAGCATCCACATGAATCACCCGGTTAAGCAGACGACAACCACACAGGTTGAACTGCGAGATGACATTTAGAAAAAAAAACTAAAAAACGCCCGTTTTAAATGTTATAAGTAATGGTCACTAAAGTGTCAATTTAAAAACTTATGACATTTGACGTGTAACAATGATATTTACCGGGAATTAATTTTATTTTGCGATTTTATAAAACATATTTTTTTTTATATATAGGTACAGACGCCTGCAGATCAAGCTACCCGAAACTGACAATTTTTCCCAATGAACCTTGAACCTAATACTTTAAGAAATAAAGTCGAAAATCTATCAAAGAAATCTGACAGATTGTAGTAGCTTGATGTGCAGGCGTCTGTACATTAAAAATTGACTTAACCCCCTGATAGGCCTTCAAGTAAAGATTTATTTAATTTTATAAATTGCAATATAAGTGTGAATAAACCTTTGTTTTTTATCCTTAGTTAATGTCAAAGTACTTATCGTAATAAGGAATTATTGATAAATTAATTTATTATTATTTAATTATCATGAAATTAGCGTTGCGATAAAAACAAAAGAAAATGTGCCAGCTTTAATAGTGTTGTAAGAGATAATTATATTACATTATTAAAATATTATTATTGTAACGAATATATGTGCATATGAAAATTTAATAAGGTGTTTTATTTTTATTATCGGCCTAGCCTTTTCCCAACTATGTTGGGGTCGGCTTCCAGTCTAACTGGGTGCAGCTAAATACCAGTATTTTACATGGAGCGACTGCCTATCTGACCTTCTCACCACAGTTTTTTTTTTTTTGCAGGATGTGTTTTTATTGTTGCATCGGACATGGTTTTTACAAGGTCTTAAAAATAATAATACATTTCACATGTCGGTTCCAAAATATTTTTTTTAAATAAGAAGAAAAGCCTAAATAATTACGTAAGACATCAATTAATAAATCATTAAAAGTGTAAATGTCGCAGATAAATTAGTAACAAAATCAGTCGAAAACTAAACTTTGCTATTACAATAAAAAAGGCGCAAGGGTAAAAAGTACAGGTAGCAGGTACCTGTAAATCTGGAAAGGGGAACTGTGTTACCCCAAATTTAACGCGAGCGAAGCCGCGGGCAAAAGCTAGTATACGTATAAAAATTGATTTTTATAAATAAAAAAAAATCATTGGTTAATTTATTTATATATCTAATAATTACAATACGATTTGAATTGCTATGTAAGTTGATTTCTTAGTATAAAGTGAGCACAAACTGGGCAACTTTTCTCGGCAACTGTTGCTAAATTAAGCGACTGAATCCTGTTTTGTGAGCTAAAAAACTAGGGTTCCGTACAGCAAAAGGAAAAAACTGGACCCATTTATAGGATCATTTTGTTGTCAGTTGTCTGTCGGTCTGTCAAGGCTCTTTATATCAAGAACGCGTGGAGTTATCAAGCTGATATTAAAATCATATACTCAAGTCTGTAGTCCCTTAGAGCTGTGAGAAAATCAAACCTCTAAGTCTACGTAGTCAAAAGATATGGCCGTTTATTTCAGAAGTTTGTACGGAACCCTCGGTGCGCGAGTTTGACTCGTACTCGGCTATGTTAAGAGTTAATGAAACGTCATTAATATTATGCTGAAGGATACATTGAAACTCAAATTCAAATTATTTCAATTACACCATTACAGGCAGTTTAGATTGTCAAGAAACAAAATGAAGCTACAGTCCCGGTCAAAAGGCATAATAACTTGTGAAAGTACTGTAGTTGCCCTATTCAATGGGCAACTACAGCACGGAGGTCCTGAAGGTGTGCAAGGATTTAAAAAAAACGTTGCCCCACACTAGGAATTACTCCTGTATCGTGGGTGCGTTTACAAACATTTAAACTCACATACACAAACAGCCGGACCCGAAACAACTATCTGTTGGTCATACAAATATTGTTCCGTGTGGGGATCGAACCCGCAACACGCAGCGTGGCAGTCGATCGCTCAGCCACTGCGCAAACCATGTCGTCAAACATTATAACAAAACTCTTATCAAAAAAAAGCTTGTGAATAGTTGGCTAAGTTTGTTATTGGGCTTTTTTTGCGAAAGGGAAATTACCAAAAATCTTCCCCCACTCTAGTGTCAGATTTGTACTGACTAAAACCCACCCATGTTCCTTCTATTGCCCCTTACGTTCCAGAGCCGCGGTATCTCTTCCGAACAACCCGCAACCCCGGCAGGCGGTGAACCTGGCTTTGCTGACATCTCAAGACTAGCTTTAGCCTGCGATTTCGTCTGCGTGGCATAGTTACTCTGGGCTACCGCTAACTTTAACCCGCGTGATAATCGAAAAAAAAAATCTTTCTCTCCACTTTTCTTCCCTCTTTCCTCCTCTCACTTTTTTAGCTTAGGTCTGTCTTCAAGTTCCCAACTATCTCTGAACCAATATTCATCAAAATCACTCTGGCCATTTAGGCGTGAAAACGTAACAAACAAACAAACTCACTTTCGCTTTTATAATATTAGTAAGGATTTAAAAACTCGAAGTCGTAATCAGAGCCCTTGACATTCAGCGGTAACTGACAACACACAGATATGACTGTATAATGCATGTTAATATATGCGTTGAAGAATGCGTGTTATTTTACCGGTTTATTGAAGAGCGGGTGTAGATATTATTTTTAACTACTTAAACTGAAAAATCAAAGTCTGATTTGCTTATAACTACTACTAATCCTACTAATTTTTCGTTCATTTATTGTTTTAATTTATTATATTTACATTTTTAAATATTTTTGATAAAACTTAAAAAAAACATTTAAAAATTTAAATATATAAATCCTACTAATATTATAAATGCGAATGTTTGTGAGGATGTATGGATGATTGTTATTCTTTCACGTCAAAATGGTTGAACGGATCTTGTTCAAATATGGCACAGAGGTAGATTATAGTCTGGAATAGCACATAGGATAGTTTTGTTTTCGATATCACGCGGGCGAACCCGCAGGCGCCAGCTAGTAATATAGCTTCAAGCTGTTGCCCTTGACCATCATCCGCGAGAAATGATGTAAAACGTCGAGAAAAGGTGCACGGTTCGGATTGGTCGTTTCCTATGGAGAAGAACCGGCAAGAAAATCCATGGTTACTCTTTTAAAATCTTTATGATATATGTGTTTAAATCTTTATGATAATATTTCTTAAAAATATATATGTAGGTATATGACGGCACGGTTAGTGTCTGAGTTTCATTTCCGAACGAAAAATTATTGCCTACAAGTAGTTTCCGGGGTTGCTTATGCATGTAAGTTTAAATGATTGTGAACGCATCCACGATGCAGGAGAAATTCCGAGTGTGGGGAAACGTTTAAAAATGTTTACAAAACATTAATTCTGCTTCAAAAATAAAGTAATTAACCACTAACAAGCCTAATAACTCACTCAAGAATAACAAGAAATAATTACTATGTATACATACATACACATTAATGGCGGCAATAATTGGCGTTTTTATAACTGAACTGGCTTTTCCCTGTGGATTCGCTCGCGTTAAATTCGGGTTAACAGTTCCCCTTTCCTGATTTGCAAGTACCCGCTACCTGTAGTTTTTGCCCTTCCGCCTTATTTATTGTAATGCAAATTAAAGTTTTCCCTTTCCTTCCCATTACTCTCTTTTAAAAAAAATTGCTTATGTCCGTCTCCAGGGTCCCAACTATCTCTGTACCAAAATTCATCCTAATCGGTTTACCCATTTAGGCGTGAAGACAACAAACAAACTCACTTTCGCTTTTATGATATTAGTAAGTATTGCTACATATTAAATGAAACTTATCAATTATGTCGGCGTCAACTGCAATCACAAATATTATATACTTAGTAACTGTGCAAGTTTTAAATCCGTTTATTAATTTAGCTACAGCGTATCATTACGATTGTTATACTTCAAACGTTAGACAGAAGTGTAGTGTAGTGATTGGTCAATTTCTAGAGTAGGGAGCGATTAAAAAATATACTTAGCGTAACGCTTACTTCGAATACCCAACTATGTACTAACATTTGAGCTATCATTACACTCGCCGACACATCCTACTATATGTATCCTTACTAATATTATAAAAGCGAAAGTGAGTTTGTTTGTTTGTTACCTCTTCACGCTTTAATGGCTAAACCGATTGTGATGAATTTTGGTACATAAATAGTTGGAAACCAGGAGACGGACATAGGCTAACTTTTATTTTTAAAAAGTGGGATGTGAGGGAGAAAGAGGGAAGAAAAGGGAAAACTTAGCGTTGCTATTACAAATCAATAAGGCGCAGGGGGGACTGTGTTACCCCAAATTTAATGCGGGCGAAGCCACGGGCGAAAGCTAGTAATATTATAAATGCGAAAGTTTGTGAGTATGGATGTATGTTTGATCCTCAGTAACGTCAAAACGCCTGAACAGATCTTGATGCAATTTGGCACAAAGATAGATTATAGTCTGGAATAACACATTTTTTTCGACAATCACGCAGGGTTATATGCGGACGCCAGCTAGTATTTCTATAAAATATTATAAACGCGAAAGTTGGTATGGATGCCTGTTACTCTTTTACGCAAAAACTACTGAATGGATTTTAATGATACTATACGATAATATAGCTTATACATCAGAGTAAAATATAGGCTACAATTCGTAAAAAAAAATAGATATAAAATCAAAATATAGATATAAAAATAAAGATATATTCTATCACCACGATCGTGAAACCGCGGGGCGTAGCCAGTCAATCAATACTTTTCATTTGACGATACATTTGGCGCAGTGGCTGAGCGATCGACTGCTGCGCTGTGTCTCGTGGGTTCGATCCCCGCATAGAACAAATATTTGTTTGGCCAACAGATAGCTGTTCCGGGTCTGGCTTTTTGTGTATGTGAGTTTAAATGTTAGTAAATGAACCCGTGATACAGGAGAAATTCCTAGTGTGGGGAAAAGTATTTAAAAAAATTATGTGGTTTCGCTTTTTATATTTTTTCGTACAATGTGAGATCCGTGAGATCATATATACAGGGTTCCGTATAGGTTCCGGGATTGCGGGTTGTTCGAAAGAGATACCGGGGCCCGTAAAGGGCAATAGAAGGAACATGGGTGGGTTTTATTCAGTACAAGTCTGACACTCTCCCCCACTCCGCCTAGAGCGGGGGAAGTTATTTGATGATTTCCCATCCACAAAAAAAATGGGTTCCGTATAGGCTTTAGGTGCGTTAGTACCACACAACAGAAAGCTTTATTTTGATAACCTTATCAAAAAACAAGAAAACACTCTACAAGAATGAATTATTAAAACATTTCCTTTATTTATGGCGCACTTTACTTTGTCATTAATTTATGATAATTTCTTATTTTGGGATCATAAATAAGATAGGAGTCATGTTGAAGATATAGGTGTAATATAAAGGTGGCTTAATATGGTTCTGAAGAGTTTTTTTTAATTTTTAACAGCGGAACATTATGCCTCCCTGAAGGTCAGTTAAAAAGGTCGTAAGTAGTTATGGCACATAGATTACGTTCTGGACATATTGTATCTAGGAAATTTGGATTATTAATGAAAAAAAGCCGAGTCACTTAATAGTGTTTCCTAAACACTATTATTGAAAGGATGGATTGCCCTCTGGTTCGGTACTGGAACAGTGTGCACACGGGTTCCAGGCCAATAATTTTTAAGTTTAGATAAGTGATTTACTAACAGATTATTTTATTTTATTTTTATTTTATTATATTACTAACAATTTATGGATTTACTTATCTGAAATAAATGCTTAATAATAATAATAGGGTAGTTTCCAGGGTTTTCAAAGTAATTACATTCTATTTATTCCTTTTAGTTTATTTAAAAATAAGGGACACGTATTTTTTTATGTGTACGCGTGACGTCACACGTTACTTTAAAGGGCTATATCTTTGTAATTTTTGGTCTTATTTGCAAATAAAAAGATATATGTCCCTTATTTTTGAATAATCTAAAAGACGGGTTATATTTTTTTTGGTAACTAGCTTATTGCCAAGTGTGTAACAAAGTCGAGGATGTCCAATATTTGTTAATGGAATGTGAAAAGAATAGGACAGAGAGAGAGATGCGGGAGTTAAAAAATAATATGTTTGATGTTGTAGCTTTCATTAGAATACCATCTATACCCGCGGGAGACGGGAGGCGTCGGGCGCCGCGAAATAACTCCCGGCCACCGTAGATGCGGGCCTGTGTGAGCAATAGGTAGCTCACCGTCCGTCCGTCTATTGACGACAGGCCGTGTCGACGGCGCGTTAGTGTACCACGCGCCTCAAAGAGGTGTCAGCAAAGCAGAACCTGATGTTGCTTTTATTAGCAGAAAGCTGATTATAACAAGGAGTAACTGAGGATTTATTAAAAGCAAAGGATTAGGGTTCCGTCCAAAAAAGGACCAAGGAAATTGTTAAAAAAAAAAATTTTAATAATTTCTCACGGATGATGGTCAAGGGCAACAGCTTTTAGCAATATTACTAGGAGGCACCCACGGGGCCCCGGAACATAAAAGGCAAACGATAGGTTTTAGTCAATACAAGACTGACACTCCACCTCGCTCCGCCCAGAGCGGGGGAAGTTATTTGATGATATCCCACACCAAAAAAATTTTAAAGATGTGCCGAATAGATCACTCATATTTCGCTAGAAATGTTTTAAAACATATCTATTGCCTCTAACCGGGCACAAATCTAGACTCCGAAAGAATTCCTTAAGAAAATCCAAACAACACTATGTCGACGTCCAATCGACTAATGAGACACTAGACAATACAGAGTTCATAATGCATTAATTTCAAAACATCAGACTTTTAAACGAAGCTCACCCAAAAATATGCATGCGTAAACAAGAAAAAAACAAGTGCCTATCCAAGAGGCGCCACATTTACACACTAGTGTTGAAAAATTATAAATTAAGGCATTGGCCTTCATTACATAATGCGCCAAGATAATTGCATAGGAGTGTTACATTTCAATAATTGAATAATTTATAGGCGTTAATGGGCGTCGTGTATCAAGACCTTAATAATTAGTTTGTGTCAAATAGTGTTATCTTTTTGTTGTATTTACAGGGTGAGCTGCAAAATAATGTCTTCCTAGTTACGTTAGTATTATATTATCTGTGACCTAGTTTAGTAACATACTAGCTTTTGCCCACGGTTTCGTTCGCGTTATTTTCGGGGTAACACAGTTCCCATTTCCTGATTTGCAGGTACATGCTTTCTGCAGTTTTTGCCCTTGCGCCTTATTGATTTGTAATAGCAATGCTAAGGTTTTCCTTTTCTTTCCTCTTTCTCCATCATAACTCAATCTTTTATTTAAAAAAAAATAGCCTATGTCTGTCTCCAGGGGCCCAACTATCTCTGTACCAAAATTCATCAAAATCGGTTTAGCAATTCAGGCGTGAAGACGTAACAAACAAATTCACTTTCGTTTTTATAATATTAGTAAGGATAGCTTTTCATAATTTAAAGATTTTTTTGACAGCATGCATGCTTTAACTTGCTTGAAGAAGCTCATGTGACGAGATCGAGGTCAAGAGTGAGTTCATTCTAAAAAAAAAAAAAAGTATTATCTTTTTCGGCCCTTGTCCTTTTCTATTTGGGGTCGGCGCAATACGTTTTCTTTTTCCATTCTTCCCTATCAGACGTTACGGCATCATTTACTCCTTTCTCCTTCATATCATTCCTTACACAATCCATACATCTTTTCTGTGGCCTTACTTTCGCTCTCCGTCTATCAACATTCAGATCCATCAGTCTATTTAGTCACATGAGCAAATCAGGAAAGGGGAACTGTGTTACCCCGAATTTAACACGAGAAAAGCCCCGGGCATAAGCTAGTAAGTTATAAATGCAAGCCAAGTCTTTAAGATTGTACGTCTAAAAGCAACATGGAATATTCAGATCAGACCCAAGAATTCGATAATGAAGTCATAATAAGGAAACACAACCCACATAAAATATTAAACATGACTATACAAAGCTTTCACCGACACTTGCGAGCAGATTTTCAATGCAAAGGGCACATTACCGAACTAGTGCGTAAATAAAGAGATTTTAATACAGGTAACCTTTATGACAATTCAATTTTTATTGTTGTTATTGGCAAAGGGAATATTACTTGCAACATTAGCTTGCAGGAAGCCGTTTTGTGTTGTGTATGATTTTATACCAAGATTTTTAGGGTTGTTTCACATTGGGAGCGAGGATAGTGTTTGGCTAATGTTAAACTTACCACCAGATATAGTAATAAATTGCAGATAAAAATAGTAAATGATCACCAAAATGAAACCCGCATTTTAATGTAAAATTATAACCAAAGCTTTAACACTTTGCTATCCTATTTAAGCAAAATGACTCCAAATAAATCGTGGTTAACCACAAAAAACAGTAAATGATCACCAAATTTAAACCAGAATTTTAAAGTTAAATTTTAAACAAAGTTTATATTTCTGGGTGGTTTAAAAAAAAACATGAAGGCTAAAGCGGGAGTTCCGCTCCGCTACGCTCCCGCCTTAGCCTTCCAAACTAACCTATCCGAGTCGGGGTACTCTGTGTCGTGGTGTTAATCATAATGAGGTTATAATTCAAGTATATTTACGAAAGTTTATAAAGTGACTTATTCGTAATATAATAGTGTGAATTAATTACCTATTAATACGCCATTACAAAGTCGGCTATATCCCATTCAACGACAATGCTAAATGACGTTCAGTCAGCAAGGTTTGGTGATCATTTACTACATTTGGGGGTCGAATACAATTTAAAGTGCAGTCGTGACTAAAATAGCTGGTACTATTGTAATTTTAGACATTATTTTTCTGGTGTTAAGTAGATATTTTTGGTTACATAACTAAGGGTATCAAAGCATTTTATGGTGGTTATTATATTTAACCCCATAGTGTTTGTTAAGATTTTTCTGTTCATAATTATTACCTTAGTTTTGTTTATTAATTCAATTAAATCTTTTTTTCGCGGACATCTTGATCCAACAGTAAGTATACATACAGACTTAAATACTATTGTTAGTAACACAAATGAACTTACAGGAAAACAAAAGGCACTAAGTTCTGGCTTATTCGTCAACTCGCGCCTTATAAACACGCGACGAGTTATCACTTTTCGATTTTACCTATTTTTGTTGTAGTCAACTCGCGACCGAGTGAAAATCTGACGTATTTAAATAAATAATAAATAAATAAATATCTTGGGACAACTCACACACGGCTATCTGATCCCAAGCTAAGCAGAGCTTGTGTTATGGTAACCAGACAACTGATATACATACTTATATAATTTATAAATACATACATATAGCCAGATAGCCGATAGAGAGATAGGTACAGAGGTCCCTAATCGATCATCAGACGAACGAAATGCCTGTTGAGTGTGTTGACAGGGGAACGTCCATCTTCAGCTATAGTCTTCAGATTTTAGATTATTATGCACTAGACTTTGCCCGCGGCTTTGCTCGCGTTAAACTCGGGGTAACACAGTTCCCCTTTCCTGATTTGCAGGTACCTGCTACCTGTAATTTTTGCCCTTGCGCCTTTTTGATTGTAAATAGCAAAGCTAAGTTTTTTCTTTTCTTCCCTCTTTCTCCATCATTTCCCCCTTTAAAAAAATTGCCCAATCCGTCTCCAGGGTCCTAACCATGTCTGTACCAAAATTCATCAAAATCGGTTCAAACAAACAAACTAACTTTTGCTTTTATAATATTAGTAAGGATAGTAAGGATTATATTCAGTCATGATTTTAAACCGCAGTAACGTTCTAGATTGAAGAGGAACAGCTACCCTACCATGACGTCCTAAAACAGAACTTATTCCAGTGAGAGAAAGAGACAGAGCTATACAGGGTGTGTAGCACCATCTCTTTCTCACACAGGAATAAGTATTGCTAAAAGATGTCATGGTAGGGTAGGTAACTAATGTCTCCCGCACGGCACACCATAATTATATAAACTGTTTTTTAGGCTGAAGACACAATACGCCGTTATTTAACGCCAGTTTAACTCTTACCATAGCCTCGCTTGCTCTGGAGGCCAGCCCAGAATGTGGGCCAATAAATTTAATTTGAATGTCCCAATAACTGTGGGTGTCAACTGCCTGTGGCAGGTAGAGACTTGTCTAAACGATCTCTGTTATTATCACGCTAGCCTTACCGAGGTTGCATTCTGATGAATAATGCGTTCCAAATGAGAATAGGCTTGCTGACAATTCGGACATATTGAATTTGGAAACAGTTTCCAATTTGTCATCCTACTTATCCTTACTAACATTATAATAGCGAAAGTAAGTTTGTTTGTTACGTCTCCACGCCTAAATGCCCAAACCGATTTTCATGAATTTTGTAACAAAGATAGATGGCACCCTGTAAAGGGGAGTAGGTTAAAAAAAGTAAGATATGGGCGAGAAAGAAGGAAGAAAAGGGGAGAGAAAGATTTTTTTTTTGGATACTATAAAAAGTAATAGCAATTTATTTGCACAATTAAATTGTTTTTGCTAACCTTACTTTTCAAGTGACATTTGACAGATATTGTCCTGTCAATGTCTGTCAAGTGCCACTTTATTTTTTTCCAAAAAAAACATTATAATGTTACTAGCTACTCCCCGCGGTTTCACTCGCGTTGTGATAGTATATACAATAATCTTTATGAATTGTAGCCTATGTATTATTCTGATAAGCTATATTATAGTAAAGTTTCATTAAAGTCCATTCAGTAGTTTTTGCGTGAAAGAGTAACAAACATCCATACATTCATACAAACTTTCGCGTTTATAATATTATCTACTAGCTGTTGCCCGCGGCATAGCTCACGTTAAATTCGGGATAACACAGTTCCCCTTTCCTGATTTGCAGATACCTGGTACCTGTAGTTTTTGCCCTTGTGCTGTATTTATTGTAATAGCAAAGCTAAGTTTTCCCATTTCTTCCTTCTTTCTCCATCATTTCTCACTTAAAAAAAAATAGCCTATATCCGTCACTAAGGTCCCAACTATATCTGTACCAAAATTGGTTTAGCCATTTAGGCGTGAAGACGTAACAAACAAATAAACAAACTCACTTTCGCTTTTATAATATTAGTAAGGACTAGTAGGATAGTAGGTTTAGTTGGATGTGTGTGCTTTTAGCAATAATAACAAAAACATATTTAAACCAAAAAATATAAACCATAAAATATATTCTAATTAAATAAGGGGTATTTAAAAAAAATAGTATAAAATGGATCATTTTAAACTTAACATCTGTAAGTTACATCTACTAGGTACTTATCTGTGTAAATAAAAAAAATAAAATGAAAAAAAGTATAAAACGCTATTGTGTGTGCGCTTTTTGTATTCAATGAACAAACCGTTGACCGCTATTGATTTATGCACTGTTATCCTAATTATTAACTTATAATCATACACAACGATATCAAAGTTTTTGCTATTAATCTACACCAAGTCTTCAAAGTAATTAAGAACGACCTCCGTCCGCCTTGCCACCGTCAACACATAATCCCAACCTACATACATAAACATAAAGACGTACATTAATAATATATGTATACATGTGAAGTACTCAATTATAATGTAAAGCGACCACGCCTGGTGCAAGTATGCGGAAGAACTTGTGGCGGAGGATTGCTTCGGTAATGTCAAAAATGTAGCAGGTATGAATGTGGTGGACACGCCAGAATATTGTTTATTTAATCCTTACTAATATTATAAAAGCGAAAGTAAGTGAGTTTGTTTGTTTGTTACCTCTTCACGCTTTAATGGCTCAACCGATTTCGATGACTTTTGGTACAGAGATAGTTGGGAACCAGGAGACGGACATAGGTTAATATTTTTTTGAAAAAAGTGAGATGTGAGGGAGAAAGAGGGAAGAAAACGGAAAACTTAGCGTTGCTATTACAAATCAATAAGGCGCAAGAGGAACTGTGTTACCCCGAATTTAACGCGAGCGAAGCCGCGGGCAAAAGCTAGTTTTTTTTATAAAAAAACGTTGCCCCACACTAGAAATTTCTCCTGTATCGTGGTTGCGTTTACAAACACTTAAATTCACATACACTAATAGCCAGACCTGGAACAATTATCTGTAGGCCATACAAATATTTGTTCCGTGCGGGAATTGAACCTGCGACACGCAGCGCAGCAGTCGATCGCTCAGCCACTGCGCCAACCGTGTCGTCAATTGGGTGGAGTATTATAGTTAGTATGCGGTTTATGTGTATACTAGCTTCTGCCCGTGACTTCGTCCACGTGACATAGTTACTTTGGGCTAACGCTAACTTTAATCTGCGTTGTGATAAAAAATATATCTTTCTCTTCCCTTTTATTCCCTCTTAAAAAAATAATAAGAAAAGGGGAGAACTTTTTTCCTATTATTTTTTCCCAACTATCTCTGTACCAAAAATCATCAAACTCGGTTGGGCCATTAGGCATGAAGATGTAACAAACAAGAAACAAAAAGTTTCCCAACAAGAGTCATAATAGAAAATTTTGACTCCAGTGAGGAAACTTTGTCATTGCGGCCGATGTAGAATTTGCACATGATTCATAAGCGAGCGTGTTATGGAGTAGAGAACTGCAGTGACAAAATATCCACTTAAAACGAACGACATGTTTCAATATACTTATGAACAATTAAAAATCAGACTAGGAAACGAGTTTGGACTCGCGCACCGAGGTTTCCGTAAAAACTAGCTACATAAACGACCATATTTACTACTCCCCTTACCAGGTATGCTGCAAGAGATTGCTTTAGAATTTACCTATGTACCCATTAAAATTAAAAAGAAGTTTTGTTTTTTTTTTCTATGTTTGTACCTCTTTTTCTGTTCCTTTCTTCTTTTCTGTATTCAGTGTATTCATAAGTTGTAAAATCGATAAAAAAAAATAAGTTTGAATTAGGGGACAAAAATGCCGCATCCATTGTGCACACTCCAAAACCAACATCTCAGTCATATAAAGAGTATTTTTGTGATGCACTTAAAATATCACTGGTTACAAGTACATACTAAAAGTACGACAAAAAACGTCGATTACACATTAGTATGTATCTCAGTCACCTTGGATCAACTTCGACTTACTTAATTGATTTATTTGTTTCCGTTTTTGTTTTTTGTCTAAGATTATGTAAGGCAGTCTAATTCAGAGGTGCCTGCCAGGGCCACCGCCCGCCGGGGTTGTGGGTTGTTCGAAAGAGGTACCGCGGCCCCAGAACGTAAAGGGCAATAGAAGGAACCTGGGTGGGTTTTATTCAGTACAAGTCTCACACTCCTCCCACTCCGGAGCGGGGGATGCTATTTGATGATTTCCCATCTGCAAAAAAGAAAAGGCTGCAGTCTAATTGGTCTAGTATTCGCAATTCACTGCTGCAGTATGCGGTCCGTGGTTCTATTCCTAGCTTTGTAAGGACTAGACGTTTAAGGGAGCGACCCTCAAACCAACTTAGCCGATGCGGGAGATGCTCCGGGCGTCGGTCGGGTGCTGGAAGACGACTCCCATCCACCGTAGAGGCGCCTGTGTCTAGTGACGACGGGCCGTATCGACGGCGCGTTCATGTTCCATGCGCGCCTCAAAGAGATGTCAGCAAAGCAGAGGGGCCCGCTAGAGCCATAGCCTGCCGGGGTTGCAAGTTGTTCGAAAGAGAACCCTTGGTTCTGGAACACAAAGGGTAAAAGAAGGAACATGGATGGGTGTTAGTCAGTATAAGTCTGAGACTCCCTCCTCCCAAATTGGGAGAAGTTATTTGATGATTTTAAAATTCCTTAAAAAAATAGATTCTCCAGATTAGCACATAGGTTTCTTAATATCCTGGTCTCTGCGGATTAAACTGCAAGAAAGTCTTATAAACGTAATAAAATAACCACTTCTTACAATGCACCATTTACAAAACCGACCCATAAAGTAATAATAAACATCCTGTATTTAAAAAACATCGATACCAACAATCACACTCATCTATCTACATCAAAAAAAGGAAAAAAAAATAACAAAAATCCGCCATTTCCTACCATAAAAAAAACCTAAAGCAAACTCTACCTTAGCATCTTTGACTGTTAAGTTCAATTTTCCTTGGCAAAGTCGTCACATTAATTGGTAGTCGAATTCGCTCATTTATTGAGGACGGTACCAAATATGGCGTCCACAAAAGGGCACACGTATTGTGACAATAAAATAACTACAACGATGATCTGATGTGAAAATTATAGGTCTTTATGTATTCTTTATGTGGTGCAATTGACGGTTAATCATGCACAAGAAGAAACTTGTAATCAGTAAAAGTACCGGTATTTACTTTGATTTTTAAGGTTCCGTATCTCAAAATGAAACAACGGAACCCTTTTTTTTGCCCATGGGAAATCATAAGAATAAATAATTAAGGTTAGCTCGCGAGGTTGTCGACATGTGGGATGTGGACTCTGCGATCATTGTGCCGATAGTCGTATCTGCCAATGGCTTCATTGCCAAGAGCTTCTATGAAGGAGGCTCTCGTTAGGCAGCTGGATCAAGGGCTTGATACAGAAAGCGGTACTCTTGGACACGGGTCGTATTGTTAGGAGGTTCTTTTCTCTGGAGCCCCTAACCTACTCGGTGGGCTACTATTTATATATTCTTAAATGTCTGAGACGGAGATAGTTGGGACCCTGGAGACGGACGTAGGCTAAAAAAAGTGAGAAAAGGGAGAGAAAGAGGGACGAAAAGGGGAGAGAAAGATATTTTTTTTTCGATCATCACGCGATTCAAAGTTAGCGTTATCCCAAAGTAACTATGCCACGCGAACAAAGTCGCGGGCGGAAGCTTGTATATGTATAAATCAATAAACGAAATAAAAACCTCCCCTTCCACTTAATATAATATATACGTGATCATTTTGTAAACAGTTAGTATAATAATCAAGTGTTTCTTATTAAAGCTAAAAGCGTTTGCATGCCTTTTTTACAAATGGGAAATTACAAATATGCTCTGGTCGGAGCGGGGTGGAGTGTCAGACTTTTACTGACGAAAACCCACTCATGTTCCTACTTTTGCTCTTTATGTTTCGGGGCCGAGTATTTTTTTCGAACAACCCGCAACCCCCCCCGGCAGGCGGTGGTCTTGGCAGGACCCTTTGCTTTGCTTACAGAATAAAGGTCTTTATGTGGTGCAATTGACGGACAATTCTGCAAGCTCATAAGGAGACTTGTCATCAATGAAAATAGTGGTGTTCCCTTTGATTTTTAGGGCTTATCAAAAGGAAAAAACTAAACACTAATAGGAACATTTTGATGTCTGTCTGAGAAGTCACTTTATCTTGGCAACGCGTGGAGGTATCAATTTGAAATTAAAATCATTATTATATGGTTGGACGGAACGCTCAGTGCGAGAATCAGACTCGCACTTCACTGCTTTTTTGTCGATGACATTGTGTTCTGATTTTGAATATCCCTACTGTAGGGCGAAGGTCTTTTTGTATTTTTTTCCGATTACAATGTTGTTTTATCCATAGTAAAAGAGCCTCCATGGAGTTTCTTGCTCATTCCTCTCATAATCTTTCGACGGCACATCAACCTACACAAAACCATTTTAACCTGATCTCTCTAGGTTGACCTGCCGTGCGTCGTGTGTACATATTTATACATATTTCTTATTCAAAACAAATGAAACAAAAAAAGACTTAAGAGGTGTCTCAATTATACATTTTTTATAAAAAAAAAATTCAAAAAAAAAAACTTGAGAGGTGTCAGGGGACACCCGGATTGAAGGAAGTTATTATTTCTTCTTCTAGTTCTGCTTTAGTTTTCGGGGTAACAAAGTTCCCCTTCCTGATTTGCAGGTACCTGCTACCTGTAGTTTTTGCCCTTGCGCTTTATTTATTGTAATAGCAAAGCTAAGTTTTCCCTTTTTTCCGTCTTTCTCCCCCATTTTTCTCTTTAAAAAAATAACCTAAGTCTGTTCCAGGGTCCCAACTAACTCTGTACCAAAATTGATCAAAACCTTTTTAGACATTTAGGCGTGAAGACGTTACAAACAAACGAATAAACTCAGTTTCGCTTTTGTAATATTAGTAAGTATTAAGCTGATACTAGAATAAACGACATATTATCACGCCTGTATTCCTAAAGGGTTAGCTAGAGGTGTACCTTATAGTATAAAACTACATTCTGCCAGATAAGTTTTTGGAACGAAGTTCCTTATCGCGCGTTGTGAAAGGGGGCTAGACGGAAAAAATTCGTACGAAAAGTTGTCACGACACTTTTTGTTATAGTAAGCTATTGTAAGCTGTACGGCGTCGCATGTTTCTCTGTCTGTCTGTCTGTCGCTCTCTCTCTCACTTATAGAAAGCAAGCCAGATATTTTCATTTCTATAGGATCTTCTTTCCATCCGGGTGTCCCTTGACACCTCTAAATTTTTTTTTCCAACTTTGCCCAGCACTTGGAATTTCTCCTGTGTCGTGGGTGCGTTTACAAATATTTAAACTCACATACACAAACAGCCAGACCCGGAACAACTATCTCTAGGCTATACAAGTATCTGTTCCGTGCGGAGATCGAACCCGCGACACGCAGCGCAGCTGTCGATCGCTCAGCCACTGCGCCAACCGTGCCGTCAACCGTCGTCTTTTGAGGAACCGGTATCCCAGCAATACAGAAGAAAAAAACTTGAGAGGTGTCAAGGGACACCCGGATGGAACGAAGTTATTATGTATTACTAGCTTTCGCCCGCGGCTTCGCCCGCGTTAAATTTGGGGTAACACAGTTCCTCTTGCGCCTTATTGATTTGTAATAGCAACCTTTTCTTCCATCTTTCTCCCTCACATCCCACTTTTTTAAAATAAAAATTAGCCTATGTCCGTCTCCTGGTTCCCAACTATCTATGTACCAAAATTCATCAAAATCGGATCAGCCATTAAAGCGTGAAGAGGTAACAAACAAACAAACAAACAAACTCACTACGCTTTTATAATATTAGTAAGGATGTACAAAAACTCTGTACACACTCAACAAAAATAATCGTCGCGACACCACACTGTTTAATGCGAAATAGAAAGATGAACCGAAAATAAATAGTTTGCTTTTTATGAGAGAGAGGGAGAGTGACAGACAGAGAAACACGCGCACACCGCACGGCTTACAACTATAGCAAACAGTGTCGTTACAACTTTTGGTCTTAGGCAAATAGTGTCGTTACAACTTTTGGTCTTAAGCATTGTGTCATTACTACTTTTGGTATTAAGCAAATAGTGTCGTTACAACTTTTGGTCTAAAGCAAAAAGTGTCGTCACAACTTTTGGTCTTAAGCAAAAAGTGTCGTTATGACTTTTGTCTAATTTTTTCCGTCTAACCCTCTTTTTTAACGCACGATAAGGAACTTCGTTCCAAAAATCACTTCACAAACATTATATTAAGATTATTTTTTTTAGTATCTAGGTTAGATAACTGTTTAGGCCACCTGATATGCTTATGTAATATAAACCGAAGTTCGTTAAGTTCTAGTTAATAAACGGAGCTGACCTTGCAACCAGCGTGAAGGACGGAGATACAATTATTTGTCACTAGCTTTTACCCACGGCTTCGCTCGTTTAGCTATGCCCTTGTCCAGGGTCTCAACTATCTCTGTACCAAAATTCATCAAAATCGGTTCAGCCATTTGGGCGTGAAGACGTAACAAACAAACTCACTTTCCCTTTAATATTTTACTAGCTTTTGCCCGCGGTTTGTCTCGCGTTAAATTCGGGGTAACACAGTTCCCCTTTCCTGATTTGCAGGTACCTGCTACCTATAGTTTTTGCCCTTGCGCCTTATTTATTGTAATAGCAAAGCAAATTTTTCCTTTTCTTTTCTCTTTCTCGACCATTTCTCATTTCTTTTAAAAAAATGCTTATGTCCGTCTCCAGGGTCTCAACTATCTCTGTACCAAAATTCATCAAAATCGGTTTAGCCATTTAGGGGTGAAGACGTAACAAACAAACTTTGAAAGTGGCGCCTGTTACAGAAAAAATGATAGGGAGTCGTTTGTCTTGGTATGGACATGTAATGAGGAGGGATGAAGCACATGTGATTAAAAGAGTGATGGATCTGAATGTTGAAGGACCGAGAGCGAGAGGAAGGCCAAAGAAAAGATGGATGGATTGTGTAAGGAATGATATGAAGGAGAAAGGAGTGAATGATGCTGTAACGTCTGATAGGTCAGAATGGAAGAAGAAAACGTGTTATATACAAATAGAATGGGACAAGGACAAACGTCTCCCTTTCATTTTTTCTGTAACAGGCGCCACTTTTAAACTTCCTGAAATATATTCATTCCTTACTTTATCCATTCTTGTCACTCCACACACATTCATCTCAACATTCTCATCTCCGCTACATGCAATCGTTTTTCATCCACCTTTTTTACAGCCCAGCCCTTTTTTACAATGCACCTTGTTTGCCAGACCAAAATAGATTCTAATGCCTTCGCACATTCGAACATTCCATTTAAACCTTTTTCTCCTAAACTACATTCTGTAGAAGGTTCTAGAGCCCTGCTAACTCTTCAGCTGATGTAATTCATGCGCGTATTACAATAAGTAACAAACGCGCATGATTGCATGCAGTTAGGTCCGACAGATTGCACCAGCCATCAAACTACGCGTGAAATACTAAACAAATATACATCAAAACGTCAGGAATTACTCAGACTGACATTCCACTAATTAAAAATGTAGAAATTTTTACAAAAAAATATTTTAAATCTAGCGGCCCGACCCTAATTCACACGATTGCAATGTATATTAATATTACAGGTATAAACCCTCCTCTTGAATCACTCTATCTGTTGGTGAAAATTGCATGAAAATCCGTTCAGTAGTTTAAAGATATCTAAGTGAACAAACAGTGGAAACGACTTCATTTTTTTATATTATACTAGCTTGCGCCCGCGGCTTCGCCCGCATGATATCGGACAAAGTATCGTATGTATAATCCTTACTTACTTACTTAATAATCCTTACTTCCTTACTAATATTATAAAAGCGAAAGTGAGTTTGTTTATTTGTTTGTTTGTTTGTTACCTCTTCACGCTTTAATGGCTAAACCGATTTTGGTGAATTTTGGTACAGAGATAGTTGGGAACCAAGAGACGGACATAGGCAAATTTTTATTTAAAAAAACTGGGATGTGAGGGAGAAAGAGAGAAAAAAAAGGAAAACTTAGCGTTGCTATTACAAATCAATAAGGCGCAATGAGAACTGTGTTACCCCAAATTTAACGCGGGCGAAGCTGCGGGCGAAAGCTAGTGATATTATAAAAGCGAAAGTGAGTTTGTTTGTTACGACGTCACGCCTAAATGGCCAAAACAATTTTGATGAATTTTGGCACAGAGATAGTTGCGACCCTGGAGACGGATATAGGCTTTTTTTTAAAGAATGAGAAATGAGGGAGAAAGAGGGAAAATTTATAACAATAAATAAGGGTCAAGGGCAAAAACTACAGGTAGAACGTACCTGCAAATCAGAAAAAGGGAACTGTGTTACCCCGAATTTAACGCGAGCAAAGCGGACAAAAGCTAGTATTAGCATAAAGGAGGATACTCAGTACTTACTTGGATATGGAGGTCACATAGTATAGATAGTCGCTCCATTTAAAATACTGGTATTCAGCTGATTCCGGTTAGACTGGAAGTCGACCCCAATAAAATCGGGAAAAATCTAGGCAGATGATAAGTAGGAGGTAGAATATCAGTGTTTATTATTGCTTGTGTGAGATATTATAGTTTTTTTTAAACTTTGCTACACGCTAGGAATTTCTCCCGTACCATGGGTGCGTTTACAAACATTTAAATAACCAGACCCGGATCAACTATCTGTAGGCCATACAAATATTTGTGCCGTGTGGGAATCGAACTCGCAACACGCAGCTTAGCAGTCGATCGCTTAACCATTGCACCAACCGTGTCGTCACACATGTCTCACACAGTTTTTTATCTATAGCACGGCCGACGAGAAGCGATACCAAATGTAAACAAAACCCATGCTAAAACCCCATCTAAAATGGCCGCCCGAATGTTGGCGAACCCGTCTTAACGTTGTCATATTTTGCCGGGAGAATGAGACATTACGACAAAGGCACAAGATGGAAAGAGCTAAATATTAGATTGTCAACGCCACAGTTGTTCTTTAGGTTAATGACCTTTCGTATCGCTTCTCGTTGGCCGTACTATAGTATTCCCTTTTTCATTGTTACTAAAACGTTATTAGCAGACCATCCATAGAATTCATTCCAATTCATTCCATTCCATAGAAGTAAAAATATGTATTATAGACGATAACTCATAAACTACCAAAACAATATAGGAAGTATACGCTTTCGAACAAAAAAAGAATTATCAAAATCGGTCCACAGTTGGCGGAGTAATAATGTTCAGAATTTATTCATATCAAACAATAATAAATAAAAATAATAATAAATATCTTGGGACAACTCACACACGGCTATCTGATCCCAAGCTGAGCAGAGCTTGTGTTATGGTAACCAGACAACTGATATGCATACTTATATAATTTATAAATACATACATATTATAGATAAATCACATCCAGACACAGAACAAACAATCATGCTCATCACACAAAGTTTGTCCTGGGTGGGAATCGAACCCACGACCTCCGGCTCAGCAGTCAGGGCCACTAACCACTAGACCAACAGGCCCGTCAATGAATGATAAGCGCGCAGGTTGCACGTAATTTAACTAAAATGCTACAGGATATTTGTAATTATATTACAAAAGTATTTTGTATTCCAAACGCGCCTCAAAGCAGATGGGTTAGTACCACTGCCGGGGTTGCAGGTTGTTCGAAAGAGATACTGAGGCCCCGAAACACAAAGGGCAAAAGAATCAACATGGATGAGTTTTAGTCAGTACAAGTTTGAGCGGGAAAATTCAACTGATGACTTCCAAATCTTCTTCCATTTTTTTCACGGAAGCAATATACTACTAGCTGGCGCCCGCGTGATATCGAAAAAAAAGTATCCTATGTGTTATTCCAGACTATAATCTACCTCTGTGCCAAATTTCGTCAAGATCCGTTCTGCCGTTTTGACGTGATAGAGTAACAAATATCCATACTTCCGTCCACACAAACATTCGCATTTATAATATTAAGTAGGATAATAGGATGATACATTACTACGACTCTAATTATTATTCCATAGGCTTTTTTCCACATTTTTTGTAATTTTAGAAGTGGTTTATTGGTTTTGCACAAACGTTTTTTTTTTGTTTGTTTATTTCAGCTTTTTTTAATTGATACATGATGGTATCTTAAACAAATTATTGTCGACTATTTTTTTTTCCATTGTGACAAAAAAATATATTAGAAGATCATACTTTGAAGAAAGAATTGGATGTTATAGAAGTTAACTCATAAATTACCTAAAATAATTTAAAAATGACAGTTTTTCCTTTAAGCGGTAAGATCGTCGGTCTTACTAACAGCCCCAAACAGCTTCTCGAAACATTACAATACCGCTTTGAATGCGACGTCGACTCCTGCGCAAGTATATAAACGGCTCGCAGCCAACGTAAGACATCAGTCTCACAGGTTTGTCGAGAGGATAACTATACCAACTCACTTTACAAAATGTCCGCTAAATTGGTAAGTCATTTTTTATTTAATTACATTTATTTTATTTATATTGGCTTACGATTTTGATTAGGAAGTGAGTTCTAGGGTTCAAGATCAGATTTCTAACCACTATATTTCTAAAGCAGTCAAGTTCACCTCCTGGTTAACTTCACTTTGGTACTGTTAAACGTCATTATTATACAGTATGTTCAAAAATCCTTGTTTGATCCATAAGGGTATTGAGAGCAGATTTTATTTATGACTAGCTTTTGCCCGCGCCCTCGCTCGCGTTAAATTCGGGGTAACACAGTTCCCCTTTCCTGATTTGCAAGTATTTTTCGTTGTTAACAAAAAGTGTGTGTACCGATTTTTAGCTTCCTACTTCGAAAATTGCGGAATGCTCAATACAAACTTCCACCCCCTATTTTAGGGCAGTGGGGGGTTAGAAAGAGACAAAAAGTATCCTATGTCCGTCTCCAGTGTCAGTGCCATTTAGGCGTGAAGACGTAACAAATAAACAAACAGACTAACTCACTTTTATAATATTAGTAAGGATAAAATACATAGAATCTGATTTAAAATAGTACAAAAAATGTCCCGACTAAGAATTTATAAAAATGTAAAATAAGGAAACGTGCATGGCAACACAAAGGAGCGTTTTAAACTCGTTACCGATATAACCTTTATGATAGACCCTTGTCTTGACAGA
Organism: Ochropleura leucogaster; assembly: GCA_958449745.1. Lineage (NCBI taxonomy): Eukaryota > Metazoa > Arthropoda > Insecta > Lepidoptera > Noctuidae > Ochropleura > Ochropleura leucogaster. The sequence continues at coordinate 3,524,899 of OY288227.1, forward strand.
TAAACAGACAGACAGACGAACAACAAAGTGTTCCTTTAAGGGTTCCGTTTTTTCTTATGACGTACACGTAAACCCTAAAAACATTAATTTCGCGGTCTACGCGAAACGTCTTAAACTTGAGAATTCACAAGTTCACAATGGCACTTTTATAATGATAAAATAAGATATTTTTATTTGCTTAAACATTTTTTATTGCACAAACTTTAAACGCTGCCCGCTACCGCTTATCACCATACACAGCCTTTTTTTTGGGGTGGGATATCATCAAATAACTTCCCTCGCTCTGGGTGGAGCGGGGGGGCGTGTCAGACTTTTACTGACTAAAACCCATCCATGTTCCTTCTTTTGCCCTTTATTTTCCGGGGCTGCGGTATCTCTTTCGAACAACCCGCAATCCCGGCAGGCGGAGGCTCGGGCTAGCCCCTCTGCTTTGCTGACATCTCTTTGAGGCGCCGTGACGTGGGCGTCAAATAGTTTTAAATATAAGACGTTGAAACAAATACAGGCAGCATGCAATTTAGAACTTACCGATTTCAAGAAATATAAAAAAAAATGCTACCTAATTTTATTACTCATTCATGTCAAGAATCATTAGCATATCAACCTCCTTGAATTTGACAACGATGCAAAACAGCTTGTATAACGAGACATTATTGACTAAATTGTGATTGATTTGTGAATAAACTCATGCATATACAATTAAGTACTATAATGCTGACAGCTGTCAGTTGTATCAAAAACTTTGGAAGCCAGGAAGTCTGGTATGTGGTTTTACCAGTCACGGATGGCAATAGGAGGAGCTCGTGGATAAAGAATTACAGCCGCTCGGCTCGGTCTCTAGGGTGGTCTGTGGATCGATGACTCATACCGTGGTTCGGTCCCCGCACGGTACAAATATTTGTAAGACCTACAGGTACCTGCCGGGGTTGCGGGTTGTTCGAAAGAGATACAGCGGGCCCGGAACGCAAAGGGCAATAGAAGGAACATCGGTGGGTTTTAGTCAATAAAAGTCTGACACTCCCCCCCGTTCCGCCCAGAGCGAGGGAAGTTATTTAATGATATTACACCCCAAAAAAAAAGACCTACAGGTAGTAGTTTCAGGTTTGGCTGTTTGTGTATGTGAGTTTAAATGTTTGTAAACGCACCCACGATACAGGAGAAATTCCTAGTGTGGAGCAAAGTTTATAAAATAACTAGCTGTGCCCAGCGGTTTCACCCGCTGCTCACTTAGGGGTATGAAAAATAGATGTTGGTCGATTCTCAGACCTACCCGATATGTACACAAAATTTCGTTTAAATCGGTCCAGCCGTTTCGGAGGAGTATGGGAACGAAAACTGTGACACGAGAATTTTATATATTAGATAGATAATAATATGTGCCTCGGTAATCACGTTAGGACATTGGTACCGGCCGCCATTTGTAGATATTTGACAGTCGTTGTACAGACGCCTGCACATCAAGCTACTACAATCTGTCAGATTTCTTTGATAGATTTTCGACTTTATTTCTAAAGTATTAGGTTCAAGGTTCATTGGGAAAAATTTACAGTTTCGGGTAGCTTGACCTGCTGGCGTCTGTACGTCATCAGTGTTTCTGAAAGGTTGACAACTAGTCTTATTAAGATGTATTGTGTTACTCAGTACCTACTGGGTTGTGGAGGTCAGGGAAGTCGCTCCATGTAAATAGAGTGGGGGGAGTTATTTGATGATTGCCCAACAGCACCGGAGATATCACGTAAAAAATGTGACTAGAATAAAAACCTAAGGAATAAAATATATTTTAAGCAAATCGCGAACGTAACGGTAAATATGGAGACCTCTACTACAAAAAACACCTATACACAATACCCATGTTTGCAAAGAAATAAATGATTTGATTAGAACGCGTACGAATTCGCGGGTACCGATATACAAATATACAAATCTTTGATATAGGTGCTGGGTGCAAGGTAACACAGGAAATTTAAACATTATTTTGGCACCTTCATCGAGATCGCAATTGCTGTACTGGCCAAATACATACGAAAAGCGGCCAGACAAAAAGTAGTATAAAGTTGTATTAAAATAAAATCTAACTTCAACTGTTCATTAATAGCTTTTATGGCTTGTGTGTGTAGATTTTATGAAAATCCATTTCTGTCTTGTTATAACGAACGATTAAATCACTATGTAAACTCATTTCTGTCGTAATAAAAATGGAACGATTTTTTTCTCCGGAACTATGGCAACAAAGGAGGTTACGTGTCAAAGGTTTTATTTAAATTTCGAACTGGCTTGCAAATAGAAAGCTTTGTAATGAAAAAAAAAAAACAAATGAAAAATGATTGTTGTTCGTTCATTTCAAATACAAAGTTCTTCATATTAATACTTGATTTTCGCGCATTTGAGAAAAGTACTATACAAGCCTTGGCCACAACTAAGCATTTATGTATTTACATATGTGATTCACACGTTCGGCCATCAAATTCCTCGTTTGCTGGCCGCTAAGTATAGTAAATAAGTGTAGAACGAATTAATTAATTCAGAATGTATTAATATGTATGTGACTGTTATCCATCATAATTTAAGTGGTAATTTGCTGGGTGACAATAATTAGAGGTTGCCATGGTGATATAAATATTTAACTTTTTAGTTATTAATGTACTATTGTAGCTGTCAAGTATGTAGTTGATATGCAAAGACATTCAAATATTTATGAATGATAGGCGGATAAGACTAAGAAAATCGTAATCCAATAACAGGGTATTTTACTCTTTAAGAAAGAAATTCTAAAAATATACAATTCAGATAGCTCAGGCAACAAGCAGTCGGAAAATGTTAAATTTAGTTAATAAAATAACTAAATAAATTTTAAAATTGATTTCAAAGTTTTCACTTTTTTTAGTCTGTTGTTTTACTAAGCGAAACAGTATCCGCCATGGTTATTAAGTCATACGGTCATGTGAACAAAAACAGACAACTGTCAACTGAGCAACGTCTATTATTTTTGTATTGAAAAACTTTACATTTTAATTTTTATTGAAATAATAGTAATAATACCATGGAAGAAATAAATACTACCATAATAATAATACCATAAAATATAGTGAAAAATACAACTAAACAGAAAGACTAATAACAGCGCATTTGTTTACATGACCAACTGACGTCATGATCACAGAGTAACATGGCGTCAAGCGTTTTTGTGATTTTACGCGCGAAATTAGAAATTGTAAAATTGAAATGCAGTTTTATGGCACTTATCGATTAATTTTTTTTTGTTTTTTTTTTTGGTGGTTTACTAGGACCCTAGGATCAAAATGAGATACTTTTTAAAAATGGGTGTAATACCGAATTGTTACCATGACATCTTATAGCAGTTATTATTCCTGTGTGGGAAAGAGATAGTGCTAGGCACACCGTATAGCTCTGTCTCTTTCCCTCAGTGGAATAAGTTCTGTTTTATGACGTCATGGTTGGGTAGATGCGTTATAAATCGTTTTTTAGTGTCATACGCCTGCTTGTCTTGGAGCATTTTTGTGTCAAAATCGTCAAAAGTTCGGGATCAAAATTTTTGTATGAAAAGAATCCGAATTTCTACTCTATAAGTTATTTAAATCTCTTTGTTGCTTATGTATTTAAAATATGTTGTAAGTATGATTTCTGTTATCTGAAAAAAAAAAAATATTCTCGTTTATTCGGTTGAATACATATTAATTAAATATTTCTTAATAAAAACAAAGAAAACAAAAAAAAAGAAAAATACAAAAAATAGAACCTCCTACCGGTATCGGGAACAGGGTCCAAGTCCAAGCTACCGATGGTTAGGGCTCCAGAGACAGAAACCTCACAATACGAGCCGTATAGATGGTGCTAGACACCCTGTATAGCTCTGTCCCTTTCCTTAAGCCTATGTCCGTCTTCAAGGTCCCAACTATCTCAGTACCAAAATTCATCAAAATCGGTTTGGCCATTTAGGCGTGAAGATGATTCTATTTATGCTATGCTTTCTGCATAATAAGTAAAAAGAACACCCCGACAAAAATTTAATAAAAACGTTCTAAAAAAGAAAAATCTTTCATGGCAACACAGGTGCGGGCGGCGACATTCCAGCCCCTTCTCGGGTAGTGACGTCATGAACAAACAATTGACGATCAAACCTACGATAATAATTGACTACCGAACATTGAACAACTACGATGATGTTGACACGTTTAAAAAGTTTTTTAGAATTAGGGAGTTGGTGTCAATTTGGGACATAAAACATAAATTTTAAACATAATAAAATTTATTTCTTTCTTTATGTCAAAAACTTAGTAAATCGATTTAATGAAAGATACACTATTGTGTATGTAGGACTGTAGTGCAATATATTTTTTTTGTAATTCGACTTAATGGTTTTTGATATATGCGCTGACAAGCAAACATACATAATCTTATATAATTTGGCACACATGCTTAGAAGCTGGTATTGTCTACCGTAATAAAAAAAATGTGCAATTTCGATAATATTACACACAACGAATCGAATTGAAAATTAATAAATAATGAACATATAGCAATATAATCGCGATATCATGTCAAACGCGCATTAAAACCAAAAATTGATTAGTTTACAGTTGCAATGCATTTCACTAATAGTGTTGCCGAAATTACACTGCGTTGCAAACTTACCTACATAGCGCGTTACGGCCTGCTTACTCTGACACATAGTGTACTAATCGGCAATATTTGAAGTCAGGGAGTGTAAAGTGAATTTTATTAATCTTTTTTTATTTTTTTTTTATATTGCCAGTAATTTTTTTTATTCTTAAACTTTGCCCCTTGGAATTTCTCCTGTATCGTGGGTGTGTTTACAAACATTTAAAATCACATACACAAACCATCAGACCTGGAACAAATATCTGTAGGTAATACAAATATTTGTTCCGTGCGGGGATCGAACCCGCGACACGCAGCGCAGCAGTCGATCACTCAGCCACTGCGCCAACCGTGTACACACTATTTTTCTCAATAAGGTTGTTATACAGCTTGACTGGACTGCACCGTTGGTTTCGTAGCCGCAAACGCGACTGCTGAGCACAAAGTCCTATGTTCGATTCCCGGGTGGGGCCGAAAGTGTTTTTGGGTTTTTTCCATTATGTATTTCTAAGTAACAGCTCAGAGTTTGGAAGTTGGTTGTATGATGTAATAAATGAGCCCTATAAGAAACAAAATGGCGTCGATACGACCGCGCTGTGTCAATATAGCTGCACCATTCATTATCAGTTACGACGTATTCCCCTCGACACAATATCATAATTAAATCTCTACTTTCGAAAACGAAAATAGGCCGAATTGAAAATTACCGAAGTACACACGACGGCAAATCAACCTACACCTAAGATATTTAAGTAACTTAAACCTAGATTCGTTTTTAATAAAAAAAATACCTTTAAGTGATTGTTGCACTTATTACTTTTCGCATGTTACTTTTAGCATAAAACCAGTGTGGACAATTATTGTTGGTGAACCAATAAAATAAAATCCTTACTAATATTATAAAAGCGAAAGTGAGTTTGTTTGTTTACCTCTTCACGCCTAAATGGCTAAACTGATTTTGATGAATTTTGATGAAAAAACCCTCATTTTTCACTCTTTTTTTAAAAAGAAAATAGATAGAGGCAAAAAGGGAAAACTTAGCATTGCTATTACACTAAATAAGGAACTAGCGCAAAAACTACTGGCGGCAGGTACCTTATTAGGAAGGCAAATTAGGAAAGGGGAACTTTCTTATCCCGAATTTAACGCGGGAGAAGCCGCGAGTAAGTAAACTAGTAATAAATAAATACACCGTACCGTATCCGTTGTAGAGAGATCAGTAGCCCTACTATGACCTCTTAAAGCAATTCTTATTGCGCTGAGGGAAAGAGACAGAGCTATACAGGGCGTCTAGCACCATCTCTTTCACTCAGTGGAATAAGAATTGCTATAAGATGTCATAGTAGCCCTTCAGCTACCCTACTATGACCTCTTAAAGCAATTCTTATTCCACTGAGGGAAAGAGACAGAGCTATACAGGGTGTCTAGCACCATCTCTTTCACTCAGTGGAATAAGAATTGCTTTAAGATGTCATAGTAGCCCTTCAGGTTATAATAGTTTAGAATAGGTTGACCTGCCGTCGTGTGTACCTATTGTTTTCACATTCAAATACCTAACCTAACTTTTCAAAGATTACAAACGTGAGTTATATTGTTCTAATTGTTATCCTTTTCCTCCCCAGTTGGTGTTCTTCGCGCTGGTAGTGGTAGCCGTTGCCCGGGAGTACCCCGCCGGTGTTCACCCTGCAGTTTGCCCGGACTACCCTTTCTGCGCTGCTGACGCGCTTGCCCGCCACACCCCCGATGGCATTCCTATTCCGCAGTGGGGTTACAACCCTAGCGTGGCCCCTGCTCATTCTGGGTAAGTCTTATTAATTTTTCAGTAAACACTGTTGGTTTTCTTCAGCTGTAACTAATTTTGTAGTTTTGTTACTTTTCTGCTACGTGTTGCAAAAAATCGTTCTCACATAAATGTCTAATCTCAATTTTATCGATGCAACAAAGATTTTATGAAATGTGCTGATTTAATCGAGTGTCTATTGAGTTCCTTGCCCATTCTTCTGCTTAGAGACTTACGACTGACGTTAGAATGGGCAACTACAGTACCTAATCGACGTATTAGGCCTGCAACTGGGAATGTGGTCTCATCATTTTGTTCTTTTGGCATTCAAAACTGCCTATAATGGTCCTATAAAATAAATGATGTGTGTTTATAGGTAAGGGGCTAAAATGAGTTTTCGTTTATTTCTGTTAACCGTGGCAGATGAAAGAGGTCAATGAGTACGTATGACTCACTAACAAATTGGTTAAATCATGAGAAGCATCAAAAAATGTATTTGCCTTAATCGACCTCCATTATTTTTTACTAAAACTAATTATAAGTTAGCCTTTATTACTTTTCTGTGTTTACATTTTCTTTATTTCTTTTGCAGGCCCGCGGCTGCCGCCCCGAGGTACCCCGCCGGACTCCCCCCCGCACTTTGCCCCAACTACCCTTACTGCTGGTGATTAGCTCATAAGACCACACAACTTTTCCGGCACAATCTTATGACAGCTTTACCCATTGATATGAAGACGCCACCATCTTTGTTTTTAGATTGGTTCTTATGTCATAATCTGACACTGACATCTGTCATAATTTTTTTATTGTTTAACTGCAGTTAAAAATGTTAGGCATATTCTTTTAAAAACCATTAACAGCGTCTTCATGTAAACCCTTTAATACCACTTAATTGATAACGCTGAGTTTATTTCTGAAAAATCGGCAGTATCTATTCTCCAACAGCATTCAAATGCTTTTATGAATGTTTTATGTGGGAATTTGGGAATCATTGCTCAATCACAGTCTCCCAAAACCTTACAGGAATTTATTCCTTTGCTTGCAAATAAATTGGGTTTTTCTGCAATTCTGAGAAACTGCCATACTGTTAAAAAATAAATGAAATGAAAGAGACAAGCCAACTTGCGTCTTCTTAGAAACATGTTTGTCTGCATTTGTGATATTATTTTTTTGTAAAAACGTGTAAATAAATATTTTATCGTAATTCTTTGTGTTTTTTTTTAAATTACGTTAGCTGCAGTCAGGAGATCGAAAAAAAAACAAATTAACTTAGGAAAATATTTAATTCAAAATTGAATTTGGAAAAATACATTAATTACTTTTAAAATTAAAGAGATGAGACCTAATCGAAATAATTATGATTATGGAATGACAGATTATTTAAGTTATGGCAAATATGGCAATTAAAGCAATCAGAGCAATTAGGATACTTCACTCACCTATCATGGCAAACAGGAAAATCATGGCACTTAGGGCAATCAGGACACTTCGGTCACCTATGGGAGACAGGGCAGCTAGGCCATGTAGGTCAAATAGGGCAATTATGGCGAATAGGGCAATTAAAGCAATCAGGGCAATTGGGACACATAAGAAACCTATGGCAATCAGGGCAATTAGGGCAGTTATAGCAGACAGGGCACTCAGGGCATTATGGACCATTCGGGCATCTATGGCAGACAGGGCAATTAGGCCACGTAGGGCCTGTAGGGCACCTAGGGCAGGTACGGCAGATAGGGCACGTAGGGCAGGTATGTCAGGTATGGCAGGTAGGGCAGGCAGAGCATGTGGGGCACGTAGGGTAGTAGATAGGACAAATAGGTTAAGTTAGGTTAACGCATGCCGCCGTGCACAGCTAGTATTGAATACGCAGAGCATTATAAGCCTTATGGATATATGTGAACCACAGGGTTCCCGAGTACAGTGAGGTGCAGTATGCCTTGAAAAGAACTATTTTAATTGCGACTGTACATCGAGAGAACCTGCGGGCCAGATTCGCCCTAACTGATAATGCTCTGTGCTGACCCTTTAGATCAAGAAAATCTTTCAGATCATCAGTAACCAAGTGGCCCAGTCATTTAAATTTGTATACTCTGTTTATCGAGTCACCACTCAATAAAAGAGGAGGGATTGTAGTGGGACATCTGGTGCCAGACTTCAAGACCATGAAGTCTGGCTTACTGCTATTGTAAACTAATCCAGCGTAGAGTAGAGTCTCAGCGTACGACTCGCACACATTGAGTGATTTTCGGAGAGCACCGACCGAGAGAGCCAGCAACACCATGTCGTCTGCATAGCTGATGTTGTTGAAACAAACTCCATCCACGTAGCAGCCGACACGCGTGCTGCATTGTTGTGCATTATCACACATCACGAATAGCAGAGGTGAGTACAGGCCTCCCTGCCTCACTCCGCGCTCTGGCCTGCTTAACTCCGATAACTCACCTACCTATCGCACCTGACTCTCCTGGTTTGGATACCAGTGCTTGAGGAGTAATATTAACCCTGGCGAAAGCGGCGTCTCAGCGATTTTTTTGCAAAGGAGATCCAATATGACAAAATCAAAGGCCTTAGACAGGTCAAGAAAAACCGCACATACAGGTGTTTTTCTAGCCGTATAATACTTGAGAGCGTGCTTAAGTTGAGCACGCTATCGAGGACTTTCGCAATGATGGTGGCAAGTGAAATAGGCCTATAATTTGACTAGTCCGACACGTTTCCAATCCTGCTTTTGACCACCGGTACCACTAGAGTCCGCACCAAATCTGGTGGAAGATGTAAATGAGTCAGGCACAGAGTAATGCTGTAGTATTACAGGTAAAACGGCGCAGTCAATCACATCGAATGCTTTGGTCAGATCATAGCGTAGGACAGCCACTTGCTCAATGTTAACTTGACACTATGTATAAGTTCACGAAATAAGCGGCACTTTTATGCTCTTTTGTCTGATGTATTTTTCCATTATGTGTCTAGCTTTTGCCCGCGGCTTCGCTCGCTTTAAATTCGGTATAACACAGTACCTGCTACTGCGCCTTATTGATTTGTAATAGCAATGCTAAGTTTTCCCTTGTCTTCCCTCGTTCTCCCTCATATCCAACTTCTTTTAAATAAAAATTAGCCTATGTCTGTCTCCTAGTTCCCAACTATCTTTGTACAAAAATTCATCAAAATCGGTTTAGCCATTAAAGCCATGAAGAGGTAACAAACAAACTCACTTTCGCTTTTATAATATTAGTAAGGATAAATTATGAGTACACTGTTTTTTTCTCATCTATTATTTTTAATATTCATTTTAGCTTTTACATGTGCATTGTAAAAGAAACTGTAGGCAGTCTTTCATTAGATACCAAAACAGGATACACCTTATTTGCTCGTGTAACTTCGCTATTCTTCTTCAAACTTCGTTCTTTTGCCTTCACCACATTCTTCTCTATCAGTTGTATGCTGTACTGCTCTTCCAGTAGTTTTTTGAATATGCTTAATATAGTTGTAAATGATTCTTCTTCGTTTGTCATCATAGCGTCCAGCTTGACAGCGATTTTGGCGCAATTTTCTGATGACATCTGTCAAAAAAGTAACTCCCTCTCTATGGATTAAGTTCGCAGTTGTACGACGTAAGCTGAATTGCAATTGTGTGTTATTTTTAATTTTGTGTGTAATATAAAATAAGACCGAAAATAGCTAAACACGTTAAAGAAAGAGTTTTGCAAAAGAATTTACAAAAATATCTGAATATAACATTTTAAAAGTACTTTCAATAAAAAAGAAATAGCAAAAAGAAAAACCAGACCCCGGGTTTGATCCACCACACTGTCGGACCAATCCGATTCTCTACCAAACACGCTTCTTCTTTTGCCTTTATGTTTCGGGGCGGCGTATCTAATAACTATTCAATACTAATTCTATTTCTAATCAAACTGTGTAATCTATCTATTTTATCGCGGTACCTATCGGTAAATATTGCATGAACACAATTTTTATAGGGGAGAAATCTCACGTGTCACGCCTATCCTTGATAGATACCTCTACGCTTTCCCGAGGTAGGTAAGACGGGCCTCTTGGTCTAGTAGTTAGTGGCCCTGACTGCTGAGCCGGAGGTCGTGGGTTCGATTCCCACCTAGGACAAACTTTGTGTGATGAGCATGATTGTTTGTTCTGTGTCTGGGTGTGATTTATCTATAATATGTATGTATTTATAAATTATATAAGTATGTATATCAGTTGTCTGGTTACCGTAACACAAGCTCTGCTTAGCTTGGGATCAGATAGCCGTGTGTGAGTTGTCCCAAGATATTTATTATTTACAGACAGACGAACAACAAAATGATCCGAAAAAGGGTTCTCTTTGTGCCTTTACTCTTAGGAGCTCGTGGCTAAATAATAGCAGAAGCTCGGGTCGATCTTTAGGTTAAGCCGCGTTTGCCTAGGTTGGTCTGTGGATGGGCGGGCTCGTTACATACCGAGTTTCCTCCGTGCCTCGGAAAACACGTTAAACCGTTGGTCCCGGCTGTCATTTGTAGATCTCTGACAGTCGTTACAGGTAGTCAGTGTCCCGAAAGTCTGACAACCAGTTTTACCAAGGGGTATCGTATTACCCAGTACTAACTGGGTTGTGGAGGTCAGATAGGCAGTCGCTTCATGTAAAATACTGATATTCACTAGCATCTGGTTAGACTGGAAGCTGACCCCAACATAGTTGGGAAAAGGCTAGGCAGATGATGATGATGATTTTGTACCTTTTGAATCAGCGGCCGAAGTCTTTCCAAATCTTGACTAGTTTTGCTGACTTCCTTTTGAATAAGTCTTGATGATAACCAACCATAGTGGTTGGCACTGTGCTGCAGGTTCGCTTTTCGAAGTTTCGATTCCTTTAGCAGCATTTCAGCCTGAAATTGAAACATAACATCATGAAGGGTTAAACATAGACCCGCCTTTTTGCTAGTATTTTTTTTTTGTTTTAACAATTAAATACAAGTTTACAAGGCTAGGAGATACTCGAACATCAAATAAACTAATGGACAAGTGTACCTACCATCCTTACTTCCTTACTAATATTATAAAAGCGAAAGTGAGTTTGTTTGTTTGTTTGTTACCTCTTCACGCTTTAATGGCTAAACTTCTTTTGATGAATTTTGGTACAGAGAGTGGTTAGTTGGGAACCAGGAGACGGACATAGGCTATTTTTTTTTTTAAAAAGAGTGGGATATGACGGAGAAAGTGGGACGAAACGGGAATATTTTGTTGCTATTACAAATCAATAAGGCGCTACCGAATTTAACGCGAGCGAAGCCGCGGGCAAAAGCTAGTAGCGACTAGTAGTAGTATAAACTAGCTAGCGACCGCGGCTTCGCCAGCGTAATATCGAAAAATAACTATGCTTTGTGTTGTTTCAGATCATAATCTACCTCGGTTTCAAATTTTATCAGGATCCGTTTTGACGTGAAAGAGGAACAAGCATACATACATCCTCACAAGCATTCGCATTTATATATTAGTAGGATAGGTAAGCACATCCATCAAGCATTATATTAATGTAGACTGATGCTAAGTGTATAGGTATTTAAAATTGACTCTTGTTTCTTCCGTTGGCTTTTATGCCACCGACTTCCGCAAGAAAGGTTATTTTTCAATTTTGTTTTTTTTTCTGGGAGTCGAAGTCGGCTTTTTGGAACGAAGTTCCTTATCGCGCGTTGTGAAAGGGGGCTAGACGGAAAAAATTCTTACGAAAAGTTGTCACGACACTTTATGCTATAGTAAGCTATTGTAAGCTGTGCGGCGTCGCATGTTTCTCTGTCTGTCTGTCTGTCTCTCTTTCTCTTATAGAAAGCTTTCATTTCTATAGGAACTTCGTTCCATCCGGATGTCCCTTGACACCTTCAATTTTTGCAACAAGGAATTTTATTTCAAACATTTTTCTTAGTCAGTACAAGTTTGACACTCCCCTCCGCTCCGCCCAGATTGGGGGAAGTTATTTGATGATTTCCAAGTTATTTAATACATATTATACTACGTATAAACCTTTCTCTTTAATCACTCACACAAAAAAAAACCGCATCAAAATCCGTTGCGTAGTTTTAAAGTTCTAAAACAGAGAAAGACAGACGAAAGCGGCTTTGTTTTATATTATGTAGTATAGTACGGCCAACGAGAAGCGATACGAAAGGTCATTAACCTAAAGAACAACTGTGGCGTTGACAATCTAATATTTAGCTCTTTCCATCTTGTGCCGTTGTCGTAATGTCTCGTTCTCCCGGCAAAATATGACAACGTTAAGACGGGTTCGCCAACATTCGGGCGGCCATTTTAGATGGGGTTTCAGCATGGGTTTTGTTTACATTTGGTATCGCTTCTCGTTGGCCGTGCTATAGTTGATAGTTTGTATTCACTTACATATTGAAACAAATCGTTCGGCGAAAAACTGTTTTCTGAACTTTTCATTTTTTATACCTACAAAGAAAATAATTAAATCACACAACCTAACACTATAACAATTTGTGGATCAATGACCATGAATAGGATCGTTCACAAAACGACATTTTTATCAGTGACCATAATAACTAATATCTAGAATGAGAACGTAACTTTGTCTGTCTGTATTTTTTTTTCCTTTCGATTGATTTTAGGATTCCGTAACACAAAAGGAAAAAAACGAACCCAATCACTTTGTTGTCCGTCCGTCTGTCCGTCTCTCAAGAACGCGTGGAGATATAAGAAAAATAGTCTCCTTTTTTGCGCCTGGGAAATCATCAAATAACTTTCCCCGCTCTGGGCGGAGCGGGGGGGGGGTCAGACTTATACTGAATATATCCCACCCATGTTCCTTCTATTGCCCGGGCCCAGGCCCGTCTGCTTTGCTGACATCTCTTTGAGGCGCGCGTGGACCACTAATGCGCTGTCGACACGGCCTGTCGTCAATAGACGAGCGGTGAGCTGCCCATTGCTCACCGTCCACAGCCCCGCATCTACAGTGGCCGGGAGTCGTCTCGGCGCCCGACGCCCGGGGCGTCTCCCGCAGCAACTGGGTTTGTTTGAGGTTCTCTCCCTCAATTGCCCGGCCACCTCTTTCTCTAGCAAAGAAAAGTAGTCCCACGTAATAAATGAATGGGCGCCCTTACGAGCGAAGCCACGTTATAAAGCTAGTTCACAAAAAAATGATTAAATATTACTAACTTAATTAAAAAAAAAAGAAGCTCAATACTGCTGGGAATATATGATTATTATTTATTATTATTATTTTATCATACCACTCAACATGAGTGTATTTTCAAAATGTTGACGTTATCAAAGTTAGCGATTTGATTGTGAACTTTAATTTAGCAGATAATATAATATACTATTAGCAGGAACAGAACTGAAAAGATAGAAAAAAAAACAACTTTCGAAAACACCGTTAATATTTATTGTTAAGATTTACAAATTACAAAACTAGAAAAAGTAGTATTGGCTATCCAAACGGGTAGAGGTTTTCCTAAGCAAGTTCAACGCACGAAAAAGGGTCGATTATTTTTTTTTATGAATGGCTTCTCGCAGTTCAACCAAGGAGGTTGTCGTCTGCTTAACCGGGTGAATCCTGTGGGTGCCTTAAAAATTAAGACCTCCAGCCAGGGTATAAACTTATAAACTAAGCGACTACACGCTAAGGGCACCCCCTGTGGGGTACGAGCCTCGGCTTAGGGCGTCGCTGAGGGACAGCAAGGGACAGGCTGGATCTGAGTGAGAAAGGGTCAAAAATGAGCTTGCAACGACTTATATAGGCGCGATGCGGTGATTGACAGCTCTCATATCTTTCTCTTGGCGGATATGACATCACTTGTCTGCTAACAATACGTATTATATTTTCAAGCTGATAGTAAATTATGGACGATCAATAAAAGAACTTGAAACAGTTTTGGCTTCCGTACCTACCTCAAAAGGAAAAAAACGGAACTCTTATTAGATCGTATTATTGTCCGTCTGTCTGTCAAGAGCCTTTATCTCAAGAACGCGTAGAGTTATCGTATTGAAATTAAAACCATATACTCAAGTCTGTAGTCTCTTTGTGCTGTGAAAAACACCGAAGTCTATGCAGTCAAAAAAAATGGCCGCTTATGTCGCAAGTTTGTACGGAACCCTCGGTGCGTGAGTCCGACTCGCTCTTGACCGGATTTTTTTCTAAAAAAAACTAATTATTAAATCATAAAAAAATCTAAACTTTATTTAACAAGCAGTACATCCTTACCATATAAAATTATAAAAGCGAAGTGAGTTTGTTTGTTTTGTGAAAACTTAGCTTTGCTATTACAATCAATAAGGCGCAAGGGAAAAACTACAGGTAGCAGGTACCTGCAAATCAGGAAAGGGCAACTGTGTTACCCCGAATTTAAAGCGAGCGAAGCCGCGGGCAAAAGATAGTGACTAAAATAAAAAACCTTACCTTTATTTCTTGCATAACATCAAGGAAATCAAATTACTTAAATACAGAAAGATTTTTTTTTTCTTTTTGCAGGAACCCCTCTTCATTTGAAGGCATCCTCCAAAGAGTTCTGTTTGGTTCTGTTTTGTGCTTTTTCATCTACTGTGGTTCAGCCGTTTCTTTTATATCGTCTTCCTATCTTGTGTGCGGTCTACCTTTTTGACCTTTAATACACAAAAATCTTACTTGAAATCGCTATATCCGGTCGGGTGCTATGATGCCACAGAGAGATAGACAGAGAGACACACACACACCCCATCCCTTTTTTTGAGTCAGTGGTTAAAAATATATATTCAAACCTCAACTTTACAAGTTGCTGGCTAAGGGTAGAATAATTTACGTAAGAAAAGTCGAGAACTTGACATGAAAGTAAAAAAAAACGAACAAAAAGTCTCTGGTTAATAATAAAAAAAAATACAATCCACAGCCACAAACTTCAAACAACTGTCATTTACGAAATGCCAACAAAGCATCGGGACGCTAAAACCCCAAAAAAGCACGATGAAGTTTAAATAATAAAAAAAACAGTTTTAACACAATGCCGTATTCAATATTCAATAGAAAATCGAGCATAGCTTCTAGAAGCAGCAGAATATGCCAAGAAGAATACACACTATTAACTAAAGCTCTTAAAGATGTAGTAAGAAGGCTGGTTATCTGTTATAAATCCCTGTGTTGTTTTCCCCTAGATCAAATACTTCCCCCGAAACAGAGAAAAGTCAGAAATGGATTGAACTTACACCTCAAACCTGCTCCGTTTCGGGTTTCCCAAAAAGTATTACCAGAAATAAAATTAATACACATCCTACCTAGATCTAGAGTCTCTTTCAATGAACCAGCAAGAGTCCAAAGCCCTCTTATTCCCGAAATCAGAGCAAAAAGCGAAATTATCCCCGAAATAAGAGTAAAAAGCGAAATTACCACCGTACAAGTCAAAAGCGAAATTGTTACCACAGCAAAACACGTTAAAAGTAATGTTTTCAACAGAAAAGAAGTCAAAAGCAAGGTTTCATTTGAAAAGCAAATCAACAGCGTTGTTATAGACAAAGTCAAGGCTACGAAAATATCGAAGACCAGAATGATTAAGGAAAAAAGCAGAAAGATATTCGACTATGGGTCCGGGAGTATTAGAAGCACATTTAAACACAGAAAGAAATCTAGCGGTTCATTTATAATGAAAGACAAGAAAAAAAGCAAAAGCAACGATCGCAATGAAAACAAATGGCTTAAAACAAAAAGGATGATAAAAATATCAAACCCAAGCAACATTAAATGGATGAAACATACAAAACCGCGCAGAAATTTGACAGTTTCAAGCACAGATAACGAAGAATCCGCGGGAGACGGTCCGGTGACTCCGATATTGTCAGGCAATAAGGAAATGCCTTTAAGATGGAACTTGTTACAAGAACAGGGTCTTAGTGATACTGACGTTGAATTTATCAAGAAGGATATTGATCAAGAGGTTACACTTGAAATAATTTGATTCCGTTGCGGTAGTTGTTGTTAATTTTCATATTTAAATCTTTGTTTCCAGTTCATGTTATGTCCAGGCAAATAAATTTCAACTTTTACCTGTATCTGTTTAAAATTACGTTGATTTCAGAAAGACGAGATATCGACAATCTAAAATGTTTAAGGTAGCGCAAATTAGTCTTGAGCCCCGCACGGAACAAATATATTGTACAAGCTTTTGCCCGCTACTTCGCTCGCGTTTAATTCGGGGTAACACAGTTCCCCTTTCCCGATTTGCAGGTATCTGCTACTTGTAGTTTTTGCCTAGCACCTTATTTATTGTAATAGCAAAGCGAAGTTTTCCCTTTTCTTCCCTCTTCCTCTCCCATTTCTCACGTTTTTTAAACAAAAGGTAAAAAAAGCCTATGTCCGTCTCCAGGGTCCCAACTGTATCTGTATCAAAATTCATCAAAATCGGTTTAGCCATATAGGCGTGAAGACCTAACAAACAAACAAACTCACTTTCGCTTTTATGATATTGAGACGGATATAGGCTAATTTTATTTTTAACAAAGTGAGAAATGTGGGAGAAAGAAGGAAGAAAAGGGAAAAGTTAGCTTTGCTATTACAAGGCTATTTGCTATTTGGAGGTACCTGCAAATCAGGAAAGGGGAACCGTGTTACCCCGAATTGCACGCGAGCGAAACCGCGGGCAAAAGCTAGTTATCCATACATTTATAGATATATGGAAAGGATGTTGGTTACTCTTTCACGTCAAAACGGTGGAACGGATCTTGATAAAATTTTGCACAATCGTAATTTCTAGGCTGGAATAGTGCCATAAGATATTATTTTCGATACCACGCGTGCGAAACCGCGTTCGGCAGCACATTGCTCACTTTACAGAAGGTAAAACAAAAAAAAACGTTAACAAAAGTTAGCAAGCGTCTAAGAATCGACAAGGCCAACCATGTCCACTCATTCACAACGAATTGGTAGAAAAGAATTTATACAAGAATATAAAATAAAATATTACAAAAACAAAAATAAATATATATCTTGGGACAACTCACACACGGCTATCTGATCCCAAGCTAAGCAGAGCTTGTGTTATGGTAACCAGACAACTGATATAATTTATAAATACATACATATTATAGATAAATCACACCCAGACACAAAACAAACAATCATGCTCATCACACAAAGTTTGTCCTGGGTGGGAATCGAACCCACGACCTCTGGCTCAGCAGTCAGGGCCACTAACCACTGGACCAACAGGCCCGTCAAATAATAACTAAAAGACGAGTCACACAGATGTTGCTATCAGTACTGTAACTATTCACAACAAGGGTGATATAAATAAAGATTTGACAACTCTTGCAAAAAAAAATATTAAAGAAATCACAATAAAAATAAGATTGAGAATAGTAAGAGTCGTGCTGATTCGTGCTGTACCAGGGAAGCCGCAAAGGAACTAAAGCCAAACTTCTTTATCTTCAACGTAGTCCATGATTTTGCAATATGCGTTTTTAATGAGGACACGTTACGTTCTGTTTGCCATAGTGTCCTTATTGCTCTGAGCGCCATGTTTGCCCTGTTTGCCACAGATGCCTTTTGTGTCATCATTGCTCTGAGTGCCTTGATTGCGATAGATGCCTGTTGTGTTCTCATTGCTCTGAGTGCCATGTTTGCCCTGTTTGCCTTGATTGCCCTGTTTGCCACAGATGCCTTTTGTGTCATCATTGCTCTGAGTGCCATGTTTGCCCAGTTTGCCATTGATGCCTCTTGTGTCCTAATTGTTCCGAGTGCCATGTTTGCCCTGTTTGCCTTGATTGCCCTGTTTGCCATAGATGCCTTTTGTGTTCTCATTGCTCCGAGTGCCATGTTTGCCCTGTTTGCCTTGATTGCCCTGTTTGCCATAGATGCCTTTTGTGTCCTTATTGCTCTGAGTGCCAGGTTTGCCCTGTTTGCCATAGGTGCCTAAAGTGTCCTTATTGCTCTAAGTGCCTTGATTGCTATGTTTGCCATAGGTACCCATAGTGTCCTAATTGCTCTGAGTGCCATGATTGCCCTTTTTTCCATATATGCCTTTTGTGTTCTCATTGCTCTGAGTGCCATGTTTGCCCTGTTTGCCTTGATTGCCCTGTTTGCCACAGATGCCTTTTGTGTCATCATTGCTCTGAGTGCCATGTTTGCCCTGTTTGCCATAGATGCCTCTTTTGTCCTAATTGCTCCGAGTGCCATGTTTGCCCTGTTTGCCTTGATTGCCCTGTTTGCCATAGATGCCTTTTGTGTTCTCATTGCTCTGAGTGCCATGTTTGCCCTGTTTGCCTTGATTGCCCTGTTTGCCATAGATGCCTTTTGTGTTCTCATTGCTCTGAGTGCCATGTTTGCCCTGTTTGCCTTGATTGCCCTGTTTGCCTTGATTGCCCTGTTTGCCACAGATGCCTTTTGTGTCATCATTGCTCTGAGTGCCATGTTTGCCCTGTTTGCTTTGATTGCCCTGTTTGCCATAGATGCCTTTTGTGTTCTCATTGCTCCGAGTGCCATGTTTGCCCTGTTTGCCTTGATTGCCCTGTTTGCCACAGATGCCCTTTGTGTCATCATTGCTCTGAGTGCCATGTTTGCCCTGTTTGCCATAGATGCCTCTTGTGTCCTAATTGCTCCGAGCGCCATGTTTGCCCAGTTTACCTTGATTGCCCTGTTTGCCATATATGCCTTGCGTGTCCTCAATGCTCCGAGTGCCATGTTTGCCCTGTTTGCCTTGATTGCCCTGTTTGCCATAGAAGCCTTTTGTGTCCTTATTGCTCTGAGTGCCATGTTTGCCCTGTTTGCCAAAGGTGCCTATAGTGTCTTATTTGCTCTAAATGCCATGATTGCCCTGTTCGCCATAGATGCATTTTGTGTCATCATTGCTCTGAGTGCCATGTTTACCTTGTTTGCCTTGATTGCCCTGTTTGCCATAGATGCCTTTTGTGTCCCAATTGCTCTAAGAGCCATGTTTGCCCTGTTTGCCTTGATTGCTCTGTTTGTCATAGATGCCTATTGTGTCCTTATTGCTCTGAGTGCCATGATTGCCCTGTTTGCCATAGATGCATTTTGTGTCATCTTTGCCATGATTGCCCTGTTTGCCATGATTGCTTTGTTTGCCATAGATACCTATTGTGTCCTTATTGCTCTGAGTGCCATGATTGCCCTGTTTGCCATAGATGCATTTTGTGTCATCATTGCCATGATTGCCCTGTTTGCCATGATTGCCCTGTTTGCCATAGATGCCTTTTGTGTCCTCATTGCTCCGAGAGCCATGTTTGCCCTGTTTGCCACAGATGCCTTTTGTGTCCTAATTGCTCTGAGAGCCATGTTTGCCCTGTTTGCCTTGATTGCCCTGTTTGCCTTGATTGCCCTGTTTGCCTTGATTGCCCTGTTTGCCATAGATGCCTATTGTGTCCTCATTGCTCTGCCTTGATTGCCCTGTTTGCCATAGATGCCTTTTGTGTTTCCTTAATTGCTCTGAGTGCCATGTTTGCCCTGTTTGCCATAGATGCCTTTTGTGTTCTCATTGCTCTGAGTGCCATGATTGCCCTGTTTGTCATAGAAGCCTTTTGTGTCCTAATTGCTCCGAGTGCCAAGTTTGCCCTGTTTGTCATAGGTGCCTAGTGTCCATATTACTCTAAGTGCCTTGATTGTCATGTTTGCAATTGATGCCTGTAGTGTTTTAGTGCTCTGAGTGCTCTGAATAATGGAGATAGAGTTTCGGAAGTTAGGAGTTTTTTATTCGAAATTTCTTAAATATTAATAGTTTATGAAATATTGGCAAAAAACGAAATGCCATTTTTTTCATCTTTAATTGTTTATATGTTTTGTGTTTATTTTATTATTATTATTTATTTATTGTACTTTTAAAATAAAACAATAAAATATTGAAAACCATTTTAATAACCCATCATTATTTAAAAACAAAACATCTATTACATAATTCATATTTTTGGTATTAACATGGGATAGAGCTGATTTTGCAATAGTCAGATAATGACTGCCATTTTTATAACTCAGATAAAAGTAATCGGACTATTGAAAAATCAGCCAGTGAAATAATGTATTCCTTTTTAAAATTTAATAACAAAGTACTGAAAAAAAATGGCGGACATTTGATCCACCAATTATTTTAATATCGACAGCAAATAGATATCAACCTTATTCTTACGGTTATAAAGAACACATTAACTTTGACAGATTTGACAGTGGTTGTTACACAAAAATCAACCTTGTCGAAATGGGAATAAAGATTACTGCGTTTTTAACGTAATTTTATGTCAGAGTTTAAAAAGTACTATTCAAGAAGGGACTTAAGTTAACAAAATTTGCTTTTTCTTACAATATTTCACAGCTTTACTATTTTTATAAATAACACATAAACATCACGACTGACACCCAAAGGGTTGGTCACAGTTGTATCTAATAGTACACTTAAATTTTGTTGAATGAATCCTTACTAATATTATAGTGTCCATGGAGTTTCTTGCCCATTCTTTTCCATAGAGATCAACGCTTTGGAATGGGCAACTACAGTACGTTCACAGTTATTATACCTTGTGACTGGGACTGTAGCTTCATTTTTATTGTTGGCAATGTTTTGACAGTTCAAAAGTGCCTGTAACTGGTCTACTTGAAATAAATGATATTGATTTTATAAACTTACTAATCTTATAAAAGCGAAAGTGAGTTTGTTTGTTTGTTACCTCTTCAAGCCTTAATGGCCAAACCCATTTTGATGAATTTTGGTACGGAGATAGTTGGGACCCAGGAGACGGACATAGGCTATTTTTTATTTTAAAAAGTAGGATATGAAGGAGAAAGAAGGAAGAAAAGGGAAAACTTAGCTTTTACAAATCAATAATATTAAAATACTAGCTGTGCCCAGCGGTTTCACCCGCTGCTCACTTAGCAGTATGAAAAATAGATGTTACCCGATTCTCAGACCTAGCCAATATGTACCCAAAATTTCATAAGAACCGGTAGAGCCGTTTCGGAGGAGTACGGGTACTAACATTGTGACACGGAAATTTTATATATTAGTAATTTAATCTAATTTTATAAACGTGAAAGTTTATGGATGTTTGGATGTTTGTTACTCTTTCACGCAAAAACTACTGAATGGATTTTAATGAAATTTACAATAATATATCTTACACCTCAGAATTAAACATAGGCTACAATTAATAAAGATATATTGTATATTCTATCACCACGCGAGTGACACCGCGGGCGCAGCTAGTGTTGACTAAATTTGCTTAAGATGATTTACAAATAAAAAAAAATCACAGCATTACATTCAAAACTTAATCATATGAAATAAATAATTTTGTTTTATATCACAGGGAAAATAAAAGTAAAAATAAATAAAACCCATATTTTGTACCATGAAAATCACAACATTCTTAAAACTATTTTATTGTGCTAATGAATGATATAAGGAGTGTTACACACTGTCCGGGTCGGCACATTCGGTTCGCCTGTAACTAACCTACTTGAAATAAATGATTTTGATTTGATTTGATTTGAAAACAGAGCTTTAATAAGCAATAGGCTCTTGCCTAGTAAACATCCCAGATCGGCAAATACACTAGCTGAATATTTTATCTCGGCAAAATTCGAGTTATGCCGAACGGCTTTTTACCGAAAATGCCGATCCCGAACAAGTGTGTAACACACTAAGCCTAAGTGATTGTTTAGCAGAAACTTGACGGCACATTAAGACATAGTTATAATAGACGTTCCTTCGCATTTTTGTATATTTTTTGCGCGAAATTGATTTAAAGCCTTTAAGGCTAATCCCCGGTTCCAATAAACAAAGAACGATTCATTTTGCTTAGGGATTTTGACATAAGTTCTATGACACGTATGTCAAAATACAACTATCCGTAAGCAAACTTACAACAACAACAACAAAAATACACAAAACAACAACAAAAATACAACTATCCGTAAGCAAACTTACGGATAGTTGTATTTTGACATACGTCTCGTTCTTCACACGTCACATGCAGGTAATAAAACATTATAATAATACAATAATATCTTGCAAGCACACAATTTTGAAAAAAGGAACGCTACCTTTTTCAATGTGCGCCTAGCCTTAAAGATTTAATAAAAAAAATTGACTACTTAATTTTATAAAATGTTTATTTAATAATTATAAGTTAGTAATATTTTGTCTATAATTTTTCTAGCTACTTAAAAACCAACCCAATAATACCTTCTTCGACCGGGGATTCGAACCCAGGACCTCAGATTCAACAGTATTTCTTGCGAACGCTAATCCAAACCAAGTGAGGCAGAATATTTAATAATATTGTTGGAAATATCTATGTAACAATCATCAATACAACCCTGCCAGGGTTGCGGGTTCCTGCCGGGGTTATTCGAAAGAGATACCGCGGCCCCGGAACATAAAAGGCAAAAGAAGGAAGTGGGTGATCTAAATTTATTTAAATTTTGTATTTTTTTAGTTATTCCGATTTTTTTAAATGTAATTTTGTTTTATTTAAATTTTAATTTATTTGACCCGTAATTTAATTTAGATTTTTAAATCGAAGACCCCTTTTTCCTAACACGATTTGTATTTTTACGCAATATAATAATATGTTTTTCTTTAAGATTTATCTAAACTCTATCTACTGTTTGCTATCTACTGGAAGCGACATACATAAATGTCCTTTCTTTGGTATTGTTTATCGTTTCGTTGAGCTCTTTGAGTTTTGAGTTGAGCTACAGGATAACTGACAAAAACTGGTGCTGACTGGACAGATTCACTCAAATCTGTGTGGTTCTTTCTTAAAAAGACAATCTCAGACACTAGTCTGCTTAATCCTTACTTCCTTATAGTAGGGGAGCCCAAGCGATTTACTAAAGCGCGGCAGATTAATATACAGGGGGATACCTTGTACCCAGTTAAGTACCTCCACAGAACATGAGGCCCATATATAAGGCCGCCCGTGAAGGATACAGGATCAGATTAGTAAAAAAAAATTGACCATCAGAAATTCTCGAGCGCGTCAGATTAAGGTAGGGTGAGTTAACTTCACCCTAAAAAGTGTATATTCCACTAATCTGACAATTTGAGAGTGACGTAAAAAAAGGGGAGGGCATCAAAGTTGTAAAAAAAAAACGTCATCTCGACATTCTCGAGCGTAGCTAAATTTTTTTTTGTTTTGAAGGAAATAATTCAAGAATAATGAAAAATATATAATCTGACGATTTCCACAAGCCGAAATAACAAAAATTCGTCGATAAAGTTAAATGCGTGCAGCTGCGTGATGCCTACATTTCCTTTTCCGCGTTTCTATTCCTCTCTCACTCTTTCTCTATCTATTACTCTCTCACTCCGTCCCCACACTGGTCACAGCTGATCATAAAGACTCGTTCGTGGCATACTGTTTACAACGTGTTTCCAACGTTTTGGTTTTTTTGGGAATAACTTTTAACCGGCTTTATCGATCAACTCCATAAACTAATCCGCCTTTGAGCTTAAAAAACCACGTCGATCGCCACCAAGCTGGTCAAAAGCGGTTGATTCGTTCGAGAGATATCGTGAACGAAAGAAACCCGAAAAAGTGTTTCTTCGGGATTACTCTCAAATTTGTGGTTCAATCAATTAAAATTGCAAAATTACTTATGAGGATGATAAAACTGCGTCGAATGCCGCCAACCGTGTGAAAATCGGTTGATCCATTCAAAAGTTATTGCGGTTTGAAAATTCCAAAAATAGTGTTCTATGAAACTTCTATCAGACTTTCGAGCTGGGAGAGCTCAAATGCATAGAAATATTATTTCTTTGAACTCAGCGAGCTCAAAATATCACATAAATTATATTTTGAGCTCAAAAATGTCATAAGTACAATTTTAAGCGCCCAGGAATGGAATTAGCGAGAAGTTGCAGGGATGGCCTTTAAGGTGAACCGTTTTTCTAATTTTTTTTGTCAGATTAGGCGAATCCCTCTACATAATCGTCAGATTATGAGACAGTACGTTTAGAACATAAATATTAACCACATATATCTTAATCTGACGCGCTTGAGTATTTCAAAATGGCGATTTTTTTTTGCACATTATGAAAATGGCCGCGAGTTTGCGTCCCATCGAAAACGTCAGATTAGTGAATGAGAGCTTTTTTTTGGTGCACTTAACACTCCCTTAGAAAATCTGACGCGCTCGACTAATTTTTTTTTTTTTTCATTTTCAACCCTTAAATACAACCACCCCCATCATGAAAACGATCAGATTAACATACGTACATTATTAAAAATACATAGGGCATTGATGCTATCAATATCTGACGCGCTCGAGGATGTCCATGCAACAGTTTTTTTTTACATATTTAAAAATCTATAGCCGCTTCCCCCACCGATGTAACGGTATATATCATATAACATTTTTTTCTTCTTATCATCTAAGCTTTGCATCCCAATAGGTCTCTACGACGCTCGAGTAAATCCCCATTTAGCATCGTGGGCTCCCCTACTATTACTAATATTATAAATGCGAAAGTGAGTTTGTTTGTTACCTCTTCACGCTTCAATGGCTAAACCGATTTTGATAAACTTTGGTACAGAGATAGTTGGGAACCATGCAAGAGACTAACCATTTTTTTTTAATTGGGATGTGAGGGAGAAAGAGGGAAGAAAAGGGAAAACTTAGCGTTGCTATTACAAATCAATAAGGCGCAAAGGGAACAGTGTTACCTCGAATTAAACGCGAGCGAAGCCGCGGGCAAAAGCTAGTCTTCATATAAGTTGACCAAGATTTTTTCACGACCTAAAAATATACCTCTGAGTATGGTTCGGCTGTTCCTTCTCTGAGGAGTGAGGTACGAAA
Organism: Ochropleura leucogaster; assembly: GCA_958449745.1. Classification (NCBI taxonomy): domain Eukaryota; kingdom Metazoa; phylum Arthropoda; class Insecta; order Lepidoptera; family Noctuidae; genus Ochropleura; species Ochropleura leucogaster. Next base: position 3,550,080 of record OY288227.1, read on the forward strand.
CACCGACAACTTTGAATAGCAAAAAAGGACGTGTAAAAGTGTCTATAAAAACCTGCTTGCAAAATAAACATCGTTATGATAAATGATGTTTATTTTCCAAGTAGGTTTTCACAAATACTTTTACGCGACTTCTTTAAAAAAAACCTAGATGAAGCCGGTGTTTCGTGCCCGACTACTCTGAGAAGAAACAGCCGAAACAAACTCAGAGGTCATAGTCTCTTTTAAGGTCCAGACAAAAAAATCTTGGTCAACTTACATGAGGACTATGCAAATAAGTGTCTAAAATTGTCTTTTTAAGAAAGCACCACACAGATTGAGTGGACCTGTCCAGTCATTGCATTTAATTTACGGGTCAAAGTTGCTTGATAATAAATTTCATGTCATCTTAGTACAAAGTCAGCTTATACCGGTTTTCCATTTTTGCGACTTACTGTACCTAAATGAAGCAAATTCACGCTTATAAGCATATTTTTTTATTATCTTAGTATTATTTTCATTGATTTTTTCTATTTATTTTTAAATATACCTGAAAAATTGTTTGAAGTCTAAGGTCAAAATATCGATCTTAAGATTTAAGGATAAATTATTTTACCTAAGATTTAGCTTCTATATAAGGCCACAACTATTGGAAGCGTCACTGTCCAAATCGAAGTTTGTTAGCCATAATTAGGAACTAAACAGTGTAGTAAGTATAGCATCTGCATTGAAAATGCCGTCTTATATCTTAATGTATGAATGCAATATTTTTGATATTTACAATAACTGTTAATAAGGATGGCATAAAAATAATTTAGCAAGCTTTTGGTTCAAATACGCCTCTTTGACCAAATTCAAAAGGCTTTGTGAACCAAATCAGAAGTTATTTTGACCCAAAGTCAAAAGTTATTTTGACCCAAAGTCAAAAGTGTTTATGACCTAAAGTAAAAAGACTAATCAAAGTCTCTTGCCTTATTCGAACCTTATTTTTACCCCCTGTAAAAGGCCACATAGCCAGTACAGGAGTCATTCTCAACAGTAACAGTGGATTGCCGGCCGCCAGTACAAACTGAAAGGCGTAATATCTGTAGACATCTGCCTTACACATGTTGTCCTGTATATGTTGGTTACTGGTTTATTGCAATAAAATTGTGTTTAACTATTTTTTATTGACTAAATAAAGCCAAAAGACTCGAAATGTTCAATTTCGAGTCTTTTAGCTTTATTTACTCAATGCTTGAACACCCAAAGTCATAAAACCTTTAAACCCAGTCTTTTTGACCCAAGGTCAAAAACCGTTTTACTCAAGGTCAAAAACCTTTTTACCCAAGGTCAAAAACCTTTTTACCCAAGGCCAAAATTTTTTGCCCCGATATCAAAATAATTTTTGACCCAAAGTAAAAAAAAACTAAAGCCCAAGAATCAAGGTTTTTTACCTTATTCGACCTTAGATTTACCCCCTCTAAAAGGCCACATAGCCAGTACAGGAGTCATTCTCAACAGTAACAGTGGTTTGACGGCCGCCAGTACAAACTGAAAGGCGTAATATCTATAGACATCTGCCTTACACATGTTCTCTTGTATATGCTGGTAGCCCATGAGGATTATGGCAGTAGAGAACAGAGATATTAATAGTGATCGGTTTTTCGTGTAGTGACGGTATCTGTAACAAAAAATTGGGTACAATAAAAAAGAAAGATTTTTTTTAAATTATAGAATGGCATAGTTACTTTGGGCTAACGATAACTTTAGCCCACGTGATGATCGAAAAAAAATCATCTTTCTGTCCCCTTTTCCTCCTCCTTATGTCACTTTTTTTTAAATCTTGTCTATTTCCGTCTCCAGGGTCCCAACTATCTCTGTACCAAAATTCATCAAAATCGGTTGGACTATTTAAGCGTGAAGACGTAACAAACAAACTCACTTTCACTTTTATAATATTAGTAAGGATGACTGATTTGAAGAGGCACGGGGAAAGCGCTTATTGGAAAAATTGCACAACAGTGGTACAGTCATAATTTTCTTGCCCTTGACCCATTCTATTTGGGGTCGGCACAACTCGTTTTCTTTTCCATTCTCCCCTATCAGACGTCATGGCATCATTTATTCCTTTCTCCTTCATATCATTCTTTACACAATCCATCCATCTTTTCTTTGGCCTTCATCTCTCTCTCTCTCCATCTATCAACATTTCATCACTCTTTTTGTTACATGTGCTTCGTCCCTTCTCATTACATGTCGATACCAAGACAAATGACTCTATTTAGCAACGCACAACTTTCAAACTTCCTCTAATATACTCATTTCTTACTTTATCCTTTCTTGTCACTCCACACATCCAACTCAACATTCTCAAAAATAATCAACCAAATTGGAAAACAAAAATGCAACTGGCACATTCTAGCTTAGGCTTAAACATTTTTTTTGAACCGTTATCCTTACTAATATTATAAAAGCGAAAGTGAGTTCGTTTGTTTGTTACCTGATCACGCTTTAATGGCTAAACCGATTTTTATGAATTTTGGTAGGTACAGAGATAGTTGGGAACCAGGAGACGGACATAGGCTAATTTTTTTAAAGGGGGTTGTGAGGGAGAAAGAGGGAAGAAAAGGGAAAACTCAGCTATTACAAATCAATAAGGCGCAAGGGGAACTGTGTTACCCCGAATTTAATGCAAGCGAAGCCGCGGACAAAAGCTAGTACAAATTTCTCCTGTATCGTGGGTGCGTTTACAAACATTAAAACTCACAGCCAGACCCAAAACAACTACCTGTAGGTCATACAAACATTAATTCCGTGCGGAGATCGAATCCGCGACACGCAACACGTGAGTTAATCGCTCAGCCACTGCGCCAACCGTGATTTTGATGTTAACCAGATAAGTAAAGATCATGTACTTACTTTGCAACGGCCGGTGTGACACACAGCGCCCAGCCCAGCAGACTACCCGTGGACACGACCAGCGCGTACATCGGCGTCGTGGACACTGAAATACTTTCAGGATTCTCGCACCAGCGGAAAGCCTGCAAAGATATTGGCCTTTTATTGTATGAATGGTTACTGGAGCATAGTTTTATAGCATAAAAGAATTTGTAGAAAAGAAATTTTAACACTACATGAGTCCGCTACATTTCAAAATGGATTCCAAAGTAACAATTGGGTAGTTTACACCATTAACCAATAATTTAAAAACACAATTTTTCTGATAGAACACCTTATTCTAGACCTGGGAACTCCATTCATTACTAAATAACTTTAAAATTCGATTTTTAGTTGCTTTTAAATCAATAAATAGTTGCATCATTGACTTGACAACTTAGTGACGTCATCGGTTACGAGTCTCATACAAAATCTATGGGGGAAGATCGTTTTGACAGCTCATAAAAAGTATTGTGCGGGATGAGTGAACAATAATAGTGTATACATATAAAGTGAATAATTGTATAGTGAAAAGACTGACTAATAAGACAATGATTTGTATTAGGAAAGTGAACTCCTTTCTAATTAGAACTTATGTTTACATAGATTTCAAAGTATATAATAGTGTCTCATTAGAACTTGTGTACATATTCTCACTAGAACTTGTTTTGATCTGATAGTTTACATAACGAAGTGCTTATATATAAAATTGTTCGACTATTGAGAAATGTTATGTTATGTTTTAGCTTATGTTGTATTTTTCTCTGATAGGTATAAGGTTATAGAATAAGGAAATACATAATTTGTAATATGTTTTAATATAAAAATACAACGAAAAACGCGAAAATGTAACGCGGCTCTGATTAGGGTAAAGTTTTGCCGTACCTAAGCGGACTGTGTCGAAGCCACTCTTTAATCTGATTGGTCAAAAATTCGTGCGCTCTGATTGGTCGACCAATCAGCGAAACAGTAATTCCTTAAGTAAAATTGTATAAAATCGGGTGGTTTTTTCACGATCGACACAGTCGGCGGGCAGCAGCAGAACTCAAGAAAACTAGAAGAATCAAGAATAAAGTGACAAGTCTCAAGAATCTTCAGTGTGTTTTTCTTCACCAATCCAGCCATAGCAATGTGTCCCACACATTAATGGTCCTTCGCAGTCGGATAAGTGAAGATAGTGCCTCAAGACTGAAGAATAGTGCGTCAATATTCAAGATAGTGCTTCAAGACAGAAGATAACGCGTCGTAATTGAAGATAGTGCGTCAACGTTCAAGATAGTGCTTCAAGTCAAGATAACGCGTCGTAATTGAAGATAGTGCGTCAACATTCAAGATAGTGCATCAAGATAGCGCGTCGTAATTGAAGATAGTGCGTCAACATTCAAGATAGTGCATCAAGATAGCGCGTCGTAATTCAAGATAGCGCGTCGTAATTCAAGATAGCGCGTCGTAATCCAATATAGTGCTTCAAACAGAAGATAGTGCGTCAAGATTCAAGATAGCGCGTCAAGATTCAAGATAGTGTTTCAAGACAAGATAGTGCGTCAAGATTCAAGATAGCGCGTCAAGATTCAAGATAATCAAGTGTTTGAAGATAGAAGATAGTGAAGACAGAAAATAGTGTTATTATTCGAAGAACGTATTACGTACTCGTATCTACGTCAGTAACCTTGAAAAACGGTCGACGCCATGCCCGTTACGCGTTCCGAGGGTCGGGGCCGCAAGCAGTCGAATGAACAGAAGCCGTCATCGTCCGAAGCCACTCCAGAGACTTCCGCGACCGGTACTAGCACGGAAGTCACATCCGAATCTACACAATCGGGGACGACCGCCACGGAGAGTTCGCAAGAGGCCTCCACCTCCGCGGCGACTGATCCCACCACCGTGACTTCCGCCGCTACCGCCTCGACCGCTGCCACCAGCACGCCCCCCGCCCCGCAACCCGCCGGCACCGTCGTACCCTCAGTCGCACCCTCCGCCGCAACGACGCTCACCGTAGGTACGAAAACAAAACTACCAATGAAGCCGCCCGCCGCTGTCACCTCAAAAGAAAATCGCCGTGATACTGAAGCCTCAACTGTGAAGCAACGGGTTGTCAGGAACATCACCGCCGGTACGTCGAAACCAACCGGCACGCAAGCCCTCCGTCCCCCTAGCAAGAAGGGGGAAGGGGGGGGATCGAACTATAGCAAAACAAAGGAACAGAAGATCGCTAAAGCAAAAGAAGATTTACTCCGCCTTCAAGTGGAACTAGCTGCTGCCCGCCTGGCCGCGCTAGAAACGGAAGACACCGATATAGAAGACGAAGGAGGAGTGGAAGATGAAGTCTCCCTCTACTCGGAGGTCAACGACCGTGTGGACAACTGGTTGGAAAATCAGGTGACTCGCCCCATCCTAGCCATCGCCAACGAGCCGCACCGCCCACCACCAGAGCCGACGATCATCCACGAGTCGCCACCAAAGCAGCGAGAGGTTCATCAAACACCGGCGGGAGGTCAAGGGGACCTCGCCCTCCTAGCTGAAGCCATCACTCGGGCTGTCAGCGCCGCCCAGCGACCCAAGTTCATCGAGCTACCGTTCTTCAGTGGGTCGCATCAGGAGTGGCTACCCTTCCGCGCCGCCTACTATGAATCCGAACCAACGTTTAGTGCCGTCGAGAACATCAACAGATTGAGAAGAAATTTGAAAGGTAAGGCCAGAGAAGCAGTCGAAGGGTTACTTATCACTAACGCGCACCCTTCGGAAGTAATGAAGACTTTGGAGTCAAGGTTCGGAAGACCGGAGTCAATCGCAATGTTAGAAATGGAAACGCTTCGAGGTCTACCACGTCTCACCGAGTCGCCGAGAGAAATCTGCATATTCGCCACGAAGATCTCCAACGTCGTAGCAACACTGAAAACACTGGGATGTTTCAACTATATGTACAACCCCGAACTTGCGAAGACATTGGTGGACAAACTGACGCCGACGCTCCGGTACCGCTACTACGACTTTTCCTCAACGCAGCCCAAAGAAGACCCCTGCCTCATCAAGCTGGAGAGATTCTTCAGGAGAGAAGCAGAGTTGTGCGGACCCTACGCGCTGCCTGAACAGATGGCAGCACCGTCGACATCCGCACCTCCGAGAAAGACTCAGCGGGTTACCAACGTCATTGAAAAGGGCAACACATCGAAGTGCTTCGTGTGCGACGGGACGGGTCATAACAACGCGACAGAGTGCGACACATTTAAGAAAATGGAAGTCAATTCAAGATGGGACGCTGCGAAGTCGAAACGCCTCTGCTTTAGATGCCTACGTTATAGGAACAAGACTCATAGCTGTCGAACGAAACCGTGCGGTGTCAACGGGTGCAAGTACACACATCACAAGCTGCTTCATAGTGAAAAGAAGACAGAACAGGCTGAGAAGATAGAAAACGAAGATAAAACGGAAGTCATCAATTCGACGTGGACAATTAAGAAGCAATCTTATCTGAAGATTCTTCCGGTTCAAGTGAAAGGGCCAAAGGGAACAGTCAACACGTTCGCATTGATGGACGACGGATCAACGGTCACACTTGTCGACGACGACATCGCCGCGAGCATCGGAGCAACAGGACCCGTAGATCCACTGAAGATAGAAACCATCAACGAGATGAAGACTGCGGAATCGGCTTCAAGAAGAGTGACCATCGGGCTAAGAGGGGTCAACGACCATGAAGAGCAAGTACAAGCAAGAACAGTGAAGAACTTACAAGTGTCATCTCAACGGGTTCCACGCGACTTAGTGGAAAAGTGTCCACACTTATCGGACATCAAGGGACATCTCACATATTCCAACGCGCAACCGCGCATCCTCATCGGTCAAGACAACTGGCATCTACTGCTGACTGAAGAAACAAGAAAAGGAGACAAGAACCATCCAGTGGCATCACTCACGCCGCTCGGATGGGTACTCCACGGAAGCCAAACAAACACCTTCGGCCAGAAGATCGACTTCGTGTCACACATGAAGGAAGCAGAAGATGACCTCGAGGACCTGGTGAAGAGATACTTTGAGATGGACGCCCTCTGCATCAACCCGAAGAGACCGAAGACCGACCCAGAAGAAAAGGCGCTTCAAATACTCGAACAGAAGACTGAAAAAATCAGCGAAACGAGATACCAGACCGGCCTACTCTGGAAGAAAGAAGATATCAAGTTCCCGGACAACTATGAAAACTCACTCAAAAGGCTCTTCAACATTGAAAAAAAGATCGATCGCGACCCAAACCTCAAGAAGAAGTACGTCGAACAGATGGAAGCTCTTATAGAAAAAGGTTACGCCGAGCCCGCGCCATCGCAGAGAACTCCTGATAAAACGTGGTACCTGCCTCACTTCGCGGTCATCAACCCCATGAAGCCAGACAAGCTGCGAGTTGTGCACGACGCCGCCGCCAAGACCAGAGGAGTGGCTCTCAACGACATGCTCCTCAAAGGTCCGGATTTGCTTCAGTCGCTGCCGGGTGTCGTCATGCGCTTCAGACAGCATCTCATCGGGGTCACAGCTGACATCAAGGAAATGTTCATGCAGGTCAAGCTACGAACAGAAGACAGGGACGCGTTACGGTACCTGTGGCGCGGGAATCGACGCGACGACCGACCTCCGGAAGAATATAGAATGACGTCGTTAATATTCGGGGCATCGAGTTCACCATCTACAGCGATATACGTAAAGAACCTGAACGCCAAGCAACACGAAAACACTCATCCGGAAGCCGCAGCCGCCATCGTGAACAAGCACTACGTGGACGACTACCTCGACAGTTTTAGAAACTTAGAAGAAGCAGTCAATGTAACGACGAGTGTACGCGACGTACACAATAAGGCCAGCTTCGAGTTGAAACAGTGGAAATCAAACTCAACACCGCTCCTAGAAGCACTGGGAGAAGAGGATCAAACCGAAGACCTAGAACTGTACAAAAGCGAAGAACAAACCGAACGAGTACTGGGCGTCATATGGAAAATGAAATCCGACGAGCTGACGTTCAATCTCAACATGACGAGAATACCTGCAACACTCATCGAAGGCAGACAACCGACGAAGAGAGAAGCCCTACGCATAGTGATGTCACTCTTCGACCCCTTAGGATTTGCCTCGCCCGTCACCATCAGGGCAAAACAGATACTCCAGGAGGTTTGGCGCCGAGGAACAGGATGGGACGACCGCATCGACGAAGACTTAGCAGAGCAGTGGGAGTCGTGGATGGGACAACTGAAAGGTCTCCACGACATAGCGATACCGCGGCAGTACCTACACTACAGTGACGCCGCCTCCCTCGAGCTTCACATCTTCAGCGACGCGAGCGAGTCGGCCTACTCGGCGGTCCTATTTTGGAGGTCAGTGACACCGGACGGCGAAGTGGGAGTGTCTCAAATCATGGCCAAGGCGAAGGTTGCTCCTCTCAAGTTGACCAGTATACCAAGGTTGGAGCTACAAGCAGCAGTCATGGGTGCCAGGCTCTCCGAAGCAGTCATCGAGGAACACGAGAAGAAACCCGACAGGAAAGTGTTCTGGACCGACAGCAAAACAGTACTCACATGGATAAGGACAGGGTCACGCTCCTACAAACCATACGTGGCCCATCGTCTCGCAGCTATAGAAGAAAGTTCAAAGGTCAACGACTGGCGCTGGGTACCTACGAAACAGAACGTCGCCGACGACGCGACAAGAGACGTACCTACAGCCTTCAACAAAAATCATCGATGGTACAAAGGACCAGACTTTCTCTACCTGACAGAGGACTCCTGGCCAACGGAACCTGTGAAGACCACAGACGAAGAACCCTCCGAAGAAGAGAAGACGCATCACGTAACCAGTAGGAGAAGACTGAAGCTAACAGAGAGCCTGCCTGACCCGACGAAGTTCTCTAACTGGGACCGCCTCCGGTACGCAACAGCACGCGTCCTACAGTTCATCGACCTCTGTAAAGCTAACACTCAAAAGGTCAACTACCGACGAACAAAGAAAAACAAAGAAGCGGATCCCACGTGGAAAAGAAACAAGACGACGACAACGAAACAACAGGCACCCACACCGAGGAAGAGACCTACACTGAACCTGCTTCCAGTCACAGCCGAACTCCTCAAGAAAGCTGAAGAACTCCTGATGCGATCTTCACAAGAAGAAGCCTTCACAGAAGAAATAGAACACTTAAACAACGGGAAGCCGGTAGCAAAGGAGAGCCGCCTTCACCAGCTCAGCATCGAGTCAATCAATGGCTCCCTCCGACTTCGTAGCCGCATCCGAGCAGCCAAAGACATAGAAGATAAGGTCAAGAGCCCACTGGTCGTCGACGGGGAACATCCGACAGTGAAGCTGTGGATACTGGCGGTTCATCGGCAGCTCCATCACGCCGGCGTCGAGGCGACAGTCAACGAATGTCGCCAACAGTATTGGGTGTTAAGATTGCGCCCTGTCACCCGCGCAATCCTTCGACGATGCCTCTTCTGCCGCATGAAGACCCTAGCACCACCACACCCGAGAACCGGAGACCTGCCAGCGTGTCGCTTAGCACATCACAAGCGACCCTTCACCTTCACCGGGGTCGATTACTTCGGCCCTCTCTCCGTGACCGTCGGACGCACCAGACAGAAGAGATACGTAGCCATCTTTACGTGTCTCACGACGCGAGCCATCCATCTAGAGGTCGCCGGCTCGCTCACTGCCGACTCAGCGGTGATGGCGGTCAGACGTATGATAGCACGACGTGGCTGCCCGGCTGAGATTTGGTCGGACAACGGCACTAACCTAAAAGCCGCCGACAAAGAACTACGACAAGCAATCGACGCGATGACGGCGGAAGAAGCCGCGAAGAGGACCATCTCCTGGCGTTACATACCGCCTGGGGCACCATTCATGGGCGGCGCCTGGGAGCGTATGGTGCGCTCTGTCAAGACCGCGCTCACAGCCACACTGCACGAGCGCCACCCCACCGAAGAAGTACTCGCCACTCTGCTAGCTGAGGTAGAGTACACCGTCAACAGTCGCCCGCTGACCCACGTCTCCGTCAGCGCAGAAGATCCCGAGGCCCTGACTCCCAATCACTTCCTACTAGGGGGTCCTGGGCGCGTGCCGCAGCCAGGCACATTCACCGAGCAAGACACCATATCCCGTTCCAGCTGGCGAGCTGCACAGAGGCTCGCTGACGTCTTCTGGCTCCGCTGGGTAAAGGAGTACCTACCCGAACTCCAACACCGGCGGGAGCCCAACGGCCGAGGTCAAGACGTCAAGGTGAATGACCTCATACAGGTCGTCGACCCGAACCTGCCCCGCAACGTGTGGATACGAGGACGAGTCATCGCTGTGTATCCTGGCCCCGACAACGTCGTGCGGACGGTGGACGTGCAGACCAAGGGAGGCGTCCTGCGCCGGCCAGTGAGGAAGCTGGTGATCCTGCCCCTGCCTACGGACGACGTGCCCGCACCGGAACGAGATGCGACTCAGTCGCACGGCGGGAGTGATGTGCGGGATGAGTGAACAATAATAGTGTATACATATAAAGTGAATAATTGTATAGTGAAAAGACTGACTAATAAGACAATGATTTGTATTAGGAAAGTGAACTCCTTTCTAATTAGAACTTATGTTTACATAGATTTCAAAGTATATAATAGTGTCTCATTAGAACTTGTGTACATATTCTCACTAGAACTTGTTTTGATCTGATAGTTTACATAACGAAGTGCTTATATATAAAATTGTTCGACTATTGAGAAATGTTATGTTATGTTTTAGCTTATGTTGTATTTTTCTCTGATAGGTATAAGGTTATAGAATAAGGAAATACATAATTTGTAATATGTTTTAATATAAAAATACAACGAAAAACGCGAAAATGTAACGCGGCTCTGATTAGGGTAAAGTTTTGCCGTACCTAAGCGGACTGTGTCGAAGCCACTCTTTAATCTGATTGGTCAAAAATTCGTGCGCTCTGATTGGTCGACCAATCAGCGAAACAGTAATTCCTTAAGTAAAATTGTATAAAATCGGGTGGTTTTTTCACGATCGACACAGTCGGCGGGCAGCAGCAGAACTCAAGAAAACTAGAAGAATCAAGAATAAAGTGACAAGTCTCAAGAATCTTCAGTGTGTTTTTCTTCACCAATCCAGCCATAGCAATGTGTCCCACACAAGTATATCAATTGATTGTTGGTGTCAACTACCCTATTATTCCAGGGTCGCGGGTTGTTCGAAAGAGATACCGCAGCCCAGGAACACAAAAGGCAAAAGAAATTTTAATGATTAAAAATTTCATGTTTTGGGCGCCTCCTTCGCCTAACTTTAAAATTTTGCACGCATTTTTCATATCTTAGTTAAACATGTTTGTGCCTTATAAATGAGTATTTAACACCATTGTGTACCATGTTTTATGCAAATTTTTTTTTAATATAACTAGAAATTTCGTTTATTCATTTTCTTACATATTTTTTTAATATTTTTATATATTTCTTATAAAAAAGAAAACAAACAAAAAATACAAAAAAATAGTAGCGCACCGGTATCGGGAACAGGGTCCAAGCGACCGGCGGTCAAGGCTCCAGAGAGAGGAACCTCCTAACAATACGAACTGTGTTCAGGAGTTCCGCGTTCTGTATCTAACCCTTGATCCAGCTGCCTAACGAGAGCCTTCATAGGTATTGGTCGAGGCTCTTGGTAATTAAGCCATTGGCTGTAACGACTATCGGCACAATGATCGCTGAATCTACGTCCCACATGTCGACAACCTCGCGAGCCAAGTCAATATACTTGATTTGTTTATCTTTTTCGGCTTTCACGAGGTTCTCATCATGCGGGACTGTTATGTCAACAATCATTGCGCGCCGCTCTGATCGATCCACCACCACTATCCAGCCTGTCCTTTGCTGTCCCTCAGCGACGCCCTAAGCCGAGGCTCGTGACCCACAGGGGGTGCCTTTAGCGTGTAATCGCTTAGTATGTAAGTTTTCACACGGGCTGGAGGGCTTAATTTTTAAGGCACCCACAGGATTCGCCCGGTTAAGCAGACGACAACCTCCTTGGTTGAACTGCGAGACGCAATTCATAAAAAAAAACCGAGGTTTATAGGAGAGCGTAATTTGTGCTCAACACGCTCTAGAAATAATTCTGTGAGCAATAATAAATATTTACTTTCTACAATATTTTAACAGTTTTAAGAGCTTTATGATAGATACCACTTACACATAAATTTTTTTTTTTTCACGTTTTCATAGAAAAACTGAGAGATGACCGTTTCTACGACACTTATTCGTTGTATTTATAAGACTTGTTCTCTTATACGATTTCGAAAACAAGGTAAATAAATTAAATAAAAATCGTATATCGCATAGATAATCTAAAGCCAATGAGACAATAAAAAAAATATGCCATTTTCGACATGCCTTTATGTACGTAGGGACCGTCGAACTGTCGGACAGTGGCCCACCAGACACGACACCCGTCTGGTCGGAGGATGCTCTCTTTTCACGATAACTGACAAATGCTTGCACTGACTGGACAGGTCCACTCAATTTCTTAAAAAGTCCACTTCAGACACTAATCTGCATAGTCCTCATGTAAGTTGACCAAGATATTTTTGTCTGGACTTTAAAAGAGACTATGACCTCTGAGTTTGTTTCGGCTGTTTCTTCTCAGAGTAGTCGGGTACGAAACACCGGCCTAATCTAGTTTTTTTAAAAAAGACGTGTAAAAGTGTTTGTGAAAACCTACTTGCAAAATAAACATCATTTATCATTTCGAAATATCAGGTTGTATCGAGGTTGGAGAACTTTACACCCTGTTCTCTAAGTACCTTACGACACTACTTACCAGTTTAATAGTCCAGTGCGGATCCCAGCCACAGAGCTTAAGGCTCCAGTACGTCAACCCCGCGATGGCTGCTGTCGCCAAAGTACTGAGCACATGACACGCTACTGCTCGGCTTGTATCGTAAGTGGCGTGGTAACCGTACCGCCAGATGAACGGGTCTGTTACGTAGATGCACAGAGCTGGGGCGAGGAATGCGCCTGAAAGGAATACAAATCCTCACTGATGAATTTTGGTACAGAGATAGTTGGGACCCAGGAGACTGCTGTTTTTTTTTAAAGTGGGATGTGAGGGAGAAAGAGGGAAGAAAAGGTAAAACGTAGCGTTGCTATTACAAATCAATAAGGCGCAAGGGGAACTGTGTTACCCCGAATTTAACGCGAGCGAAGCCATGGGCAAAAACTGGTATTAAATAATCTAAGAATCTGAACGGACGTCATTGTAGACATGACGACACATCAACCTCTACAATACCAGTTTACACTAAAAAAAATCAAAGCATTTGTTTCAATCCAACATTACAAGCACTTTTGAATGTCAATAAAGATAGATAGAATATTCTTGATTATGTACAGTCTGTACATAATCAATAATATTCAAGGTAATAAGGTCAAGCTACCCGAAACTGTCATTTTTTCCCAGTGAACCTTGAACCTAATACTTTATGAATAAAGTCGAAAATCTATCAAAGAAATCTGACAGATTGTAGTAGTTTGATGTGCAGGCGTCTGTACACCATAAATTACAAGAATAACATTGAACAACTTATAAATAGGGTGACACAATGGGCGGTCTTATCGCTAAAAGCGATCTTTTGAAGACAACGTTTGGATAGATTTAAAGGAGGAGAAACAGTACTGTAGGTAGTCTGTGGTGTAACATTTTTCAAAATTAAACATTAAAATTTTTAAACATTAAAAAAAAAACAAATACTTAATTATAAATACATATAATATACATTTAAAATAATAATCATTAAGAGCAAAGAATTATTTAATATTTTGTTTTTAAAACAAAATGATAAAACCATAGTCCCAACCACAAGGCATAAAAACTTGTGAAAGTACTGTAGTTGCCCATTCCAAACCTCGCGAGGATCACGACACCAGCGCCACAGCGTACAGCGGGTACATCAGGTACCAATAAACAAAGTTACTCTACTTACCAAGTAGAGCACCGATCAGACACTGGTGCGGGAAGTGAGCGGCGACGTACAGCCGCGCGAGCATCACCGACACTAGCGCCACAGCGAACAGCGGATACATGAGGTACTTCCACCACCAAATGTTGAGCTTTCTATTGACAAATAAAAGGTCTATTATAAGAAACAATTGTGGAGGCTTTTTTTTGGGGTGGGAAATCATCAAATAACATCCCCCGCTCTGGGCGGAGCGGGGGGGCATGTCAGACTTGTACTGCCTAAAACCCATTCATGTTCCTTCTATTGCCCTTTATGTTCCGGGGCCGCGGTATCTCTTTCGAACAATCCGCAACCCCGGCAGGCGGAGGCCCTGGCAAGCTCCTCTGCTTTGCTGACATCTCTTTGAGGCGCGCGTGAAACACAAACGCGCCGTCGACACGGCTTGTCGTCAATGGACGGACGGACGATGAGCTATCTATTGCCCACCGCCCACAGGCCCGCATCTACGGTGGCCGGGAGTCGTCTCGCGGCGCCCGACGCTCGGGAACTGTGGAGGCTTGTATATGGCTTTTGCTTGATAACCCTTAACATTTAGTAAGTCACCCAAACAATAACACACAAGTGCGAGTCTGACTCGGGCACCGAAGGTTCCGTACAAACTTGCAAAATAAACGGCCATATCTTTTGACTGCGTAGACTAAGAGGGTTGATTTTCATAGCACAAAGGGACCTCAGACTTGATTATCCTTACTAATATTATAAAAGCGAAAGTGGGTTTATTTGTTAAGTCTTCACGCCTAAATGGCAAAACCGACTTCGATGAATTTTGATACAGAGATAGTTTGGACCCTGGAGACGGACATAGCCTATTTTTTTTAAAGTGTGTAATGTGGGAGAAAGAGGAAAGAAAAGGGAAAACTTAGCATTGCTATTACAATAAATAAGGCGCAAAGGCAAAAACTACAGGTAGCCGGTACCTACAAATAAGGAAAGGGGAACAGTGTTACCCCGAATTTAACGCAAACCCGCGGGCAAAAGCTGGAATAAAATAAAACTCACTTGTCATTGCACACATGCGATATCCACATTAGAGACAGGACCAGCATCATGGCGGCGGTCATAGAGTGGCCAGAGGGACTGCCCGGGCCAGTCTCACAAGTTTGTGTTGTTTGTTGTAGAACGGGCCTTTCTGGTTCCGAGTAGAATGTTGTTTCTTGTATCCACCAGTACGGGCGGTCTTCTAGAAGCCACCTGTGAATTAATAAAAAAATATATCAGATATTATCATTTTTGACAAGGATTAACCCTCTTTTAATTATAAACTGGGATTTATTTATTAACTAGCTTTCGCCCGCGTTAAATTTGGGGTAACACAGTTCCCCTTGCGCCTTATTGATTTGTAATAGCAACGCTAAGTTTTCCCTTCTCTTCCCTCTTTCTCCCTCACATCCCACTTTTTTCAAAAAAACCATTAAAAGTTTATGCAAGAACAACAAATATGAAATTTTGAGATTTTTGTAAAAAACCAAGATTCACAGACAGTTTCGAATAAGAACAGTATAAGTAGTTAAACTTGTGGCTTGGAGAAAATCGTTATTTCAAATCATTTATTTTTGTAAACATGGGTAATTGTTACATATATGTTTTAGTGTTTTCGTATATAATAAGGTCCACCATATTCTACCGTCGTAAGTATATGCAAATAATATTGAATTCCAAATTTTAAGTTATCTAATATATAAAATTCTCGTGTCACAGTTTTCGTTCCCATACTCCTCCGAAACGGCTGGACCGATTCAAACGAAACTTTGTGTACATATCGGGTAGGTCTGAGAATCGGCCAACATCTATTTTTCATACCCCAAAGTGACAGCGGGTGAAACCGCTGGGCACAGCTAGTATAATATATAATTTAAGTGTCAAACCATACATAAAAAAAACTGTCAGACTAATAAACAACACTCAATCTAGAAATCAATCAATTTGAGAACCTCCTCCTATTTTTGAAGTCGGTGAACAAAGAAGACATCAAAAAAAAGATTTATTTTTGTCTTCTCCGCACATTTCATCCAACTTTGCTCTTGCAGGTCTGCAGGAAGAAATTTCTAATGTAATAAGCAGTAACTTTGTGCTCTTGTCTTAATGTATCTTTCCTGTCAATTATTATGACGGTCCTGTTGGTCTAGTAGCCCTGACTGCTGAGCCAGAGGTCGTGGGTTCGATTCCCACCCAGGATAAACTTTGTGTAATGAGCATGATTGTTTGTTCTGTGTCTGGGTGTGATTTATCTATAATATGTATGTATTTATAAATTATATAAGTATGTATATCAGTTGTCTGGTTACCATAACACAAGCTCTGCTTAGCTTGGGATCAGATAGCCGTGTGTGAGTTGTCCCAAGATATTTAGATATTTATTTTGTGTGTGCACAAATAAATAAATGAACATACCATTTCATAACAGCATTCAGCCAGCCTCCGAAAGCCAAGCACAGCAGCAGCTGAGCAGCAAACACCGAGTCAATGATGGACATCAGTGGGAATAGGATCTCTATGGCATTGTGTGGGTTGAATACGTGGTTGACTATCTCGAAGTAGTTGGCGTTGTCTTCAAACCTGACCAGAGAATAAACAAATTAAAAGCTAGTTTCTATAAAACTATATCACTATTTATTATATAACTAGCTTCTGCCCGTAGCTTCCCTCATGTTAAATTTGGAGTAACACAGTTCTGCTTTCCTGATTTGCAGGTACCCGCTACCTGTAGTATTTCCCCTTGCACCTAATTGATTGTAATAGCAATGCTAAGTTTTCCCTTTTCTTTTCTCTTTCTCCCGTATTTCCCATCTCTTTTTAAAAAAAAATGTCTGTCTCAAACTATCTCTGTACCAAAATTCATCAAAATCGGTTTAGCCATTAAGGCGTGATGTAACAAACAAACAAACTCACTTTAGCTTTTATAATATTACTAAGGATATAGTCCTACTGACAGTTTTTGCCCATGGTAGCCAATCTCAGCAGAGATTAGTCAACTGTGCATTAGAGATGTTATAGTACAGGTGTGTGTAGCAGGAGGCACAGGTGCATGCTGCGTCCTCCCACTAACATAGCGTGAGATGGCAAACCGACACGGCTGGGGAGAGATCAAGTGCAGGACCAACGACTTAACATGCTTTTGAGGCATGGGGATAATATTATTGCCAACTTCCAAACTTTGAGCTGCTACTGCAAAATTCCTAATGGAAAAACCCCAACAACTATTTGCAGCAGGACCCTGTTCTCCACAGTTGTCTGAATGTGGTCATCTATTTAATTAAGAGTAAGAGAAGCCAAAGAAATGATGGATAGACTGAGTGAAGGATGATAATAGCTAGGGTTTTATTTTTTAGAGTTCAATAACTCAATAAAAAAACAGAACCCTTATAAAATTACTTTGTTTACTGTCTATCTGTCTATCAAGGCTCTTTTACTTCAGGAATACGTGGAGTCGAAATTAAAACCATATACTAAAGTCTGTGGTCCCTCAAGTTTGTACCGAACCCTCGGTGTGCTAGTCCGACTCGCACTTTTTTTTTTGTTTTAGGTTTTCAAGTAATACATTATCGTGATTTAATTGAATGCCACTAAGTATTCATAAAAATAAGGGATTAAATGATTCTAATAAGAATGCCATTGTTATTTCAAGGACATTCTAATTAAAAACATTGATGAAGATTTCATTATGTGTTCGAATTTTTTAAATACCTAGTAATAAGAACACTTATTACTGATAAGACATGGCAAGTATAAAACAATCCGACTAGCAAGTCAAAAAATAAATAGAAATAGCTACACAATGTGGCATTTCAAAGAAAAATAATCAATATTTTAAAATATTTACCAGTACTGAACAAATTCAATGCATGTTACACCAACCGCGTAGATTTGCTCCATGATAGTACAATTTAAGAGTGAGCTTTTACAGACACATTGTAATATTATGTAATGATAGTTAGTTTTTTTATGTATTTGTGTAAATTATTTGGATGTTCTAACCAAAACAAATACCATGGTAAATTTTGTGATAATGTCAAATGTCAATGTCAAAGTCGTATTATAGACATTTTTCTCAAAACATGAAACGAAAAGAGATCAAAAATCCAGAAGTAAACGTACATTCCTAATTTTGCAAATCTTCTGAAACAATTTTAATATCAATATATTCAATTAATTTTATAAGCCATACGTTATTTCAAGCTGTTTAATTTTTTTGGAACAACAACGACATCTAACGGAGTAACGCTGAACTACCAAAAATTTTAGTGCCATCTAGCGACGAATAGTCATACTTTTTTCCAAATCATTTCAATATTGCTACTCATTGACAGATGGCGCTGGTCTTTAAGTTGCCCATTTATACATTATAAAGAAAATGTAAAAGTTACTAACTATTTCTCAATATTATTTTGTTCCAATGCAAAAGGAACGTAATCAACTGACTGGTATCGGTCACTTTATGTTGTGCAGTGTATCGTTCGAAGGGATATACAAAAGCATAGAAGATCGCAGTGTGTTTACGTAAATACAAATTTTAATGTGAAAACCTAGGTATGGCGTTATAATAATATGCACTTGGTACAAACTACAACCTGTAAACATTTCAGCTCATGAGACAAATAAACTCCTCACGAAGTTCTGCATATCCAAACAAAAATTATACGCACGCTTTGTGTCAATGTTTTGTTTCGACTAGGTATCAATACAGTTGTCGCAAAAACTACTGCCTAGCGTGAGATCCTGGCTTCCATTTAGAGGTTTTCGTGGTTCCTTGCCCTCATACACTTGCATCGGCATCAATCTGACGTCGTGGAGACGTATTTTTACGTAGGCAGAGATCGGTCTACATTTTTTTTTTAATTTAGAAGCCGTATTCTCAGGTCTATGGTCCCTTGGAGCTGTGAACACAGAAAATAAAATGTTAAAGTGAAGACCTTCACAAAATAATCAGTTTTGTCTTTCTTACTAGGTTGGACATCAGCATTTTCTCAGTAGCAACTCAGTGCATTAAGGGGTAAAAAAAACCTTGCTCAAGGAGCTCGTGGCTAAATAATAGCAGCCGCTCGGGTCGATTTATAGACTAAGCCGCGCTTGCCTAGGTTAGTCTGTGGATGAGTGACCACCCGTTACATACCGAGTTTCCTCCGTGCCTCGGAAAGCACGCTAAGCCGTTGGGCCCGCCTGTCATTTGTATCTTTGACAGTCGTTACAGGTAGTCAGTGTTCTGAAAGTCTGACACCAGTCTTAAAAAGGGGTATCGTGTTATCCAGTACTAACTGGGTTGTGGAGGTCAGATAGGCAATCGCTCCATGTAAAATACTGATATTTAGCTGCATCCGGGTAGACTGGAAGTCGACCCCAATATGTTTGGGAAAAGGCTAGGCAGATGATGAAACCTTGCCCACCATGATTTAAGTTTATGACAGAACTGCAGGTTACAGGCGTTGCTTACTTCAAGCACTAGGAATGTAGGACCACGTCAGGGATACCGGGGCTACGGGTTGATTTGAAAGTAAAGGATCATGGATGGGTTTTAGTCAGTAAGTACAGACGCCTGCAGGTCAAGCTACCCGAAACTGTCAATTTTTTCCAATGAACCTTGAACCTAAAACTTTAGAAATAAAGTCGAAAATCTATCAAAGAAATCTGACAGAATGTAGTAGCTTGATGTGCAGGCGTCTGTACCTACAATTCTGACATTACCTGCCGCACCGCGCTGAGAGAGAGTAGTCAATGATATGACAAAAAAACAGGCAAAATTAGTACAGTCTTCAAAAGTCTTTATTTTATTTTCCACCAAATCAAATTTAGGTCTAGCGCCGACACTGGATAAAGATAAAGATTGATTTATTTGTTATACAAATAAATCTAATACTAATATAAGTTTTAAACTCGTTCCATCTATTATGTGCTACGAGTTCAAAATTGTTGGTTTAACATGTTTTGTTATTTTCGACGTACAAAATATTTCACAATTCATTGTAAATTATAAATCAGAGTTAGAGATTAAGAAGGTTCTTTAAGATAATCATGATGATGTATATTATATGTTTAATTTCGAAGACTAACGAGCTGTCAAAGATATCTCATTACGAACAATAATAAAATTCTGTCCTAAAAAGGGTCAAAAAAATAATCTGCCAAACTCTTCAATAAAGAAACAATTTGTCGGATCACCAAGAGGTTAACGCGTTAGAACGTCGCTAGATGGCGTTGTTCTCTCTCGGGACCTGTGAGGGAGGATTATTGTGTTAATAATTGAATATTATACTATGGTAGGGATACAGAGGGCAACGCAAGTTTGAAATGAAACGGGAGAATGTTTTTGAAACGTGTGAAATTTAGCATTGATCGA
This sequence comes from Ochropleura leucogaster, assembly GCA_958449745.1. NCBI lineage: Eukaryota > Metazoa > Arthropoda > Insecta > Lepidoptera > Noctuidae > Ochropleura > Ochropleura leucogaster. The sequence continues at coordinate 3,570,329 of OY288227.1, forward strand.
ATAAAGTGCTGAATTTTGTGTTTTCAATAGGAAATGCTAGGAAAAGTTTAAACAACATGAATCTATCTATTGCGACTAACTATTTTTTTTATCTTTCAATCTTTCTTGGCCTTACACCCTAGGTACCCACAGGATAGACCGGTTAAAATGACAACAACGTCCCCTGACCTGAAAGATGCTGTGAACAACCCTATAATGAACTTCTTGTGACATAAATGGCCATATTGACTGCGTAGAACAGCAAGAGACATTTATGTCACAAGTTTGTGCAAAACCTCGGAGCGTGAATCCGACTCGGTCTCGAAAGGTTTTTCTTTATTTCCAACTGTATGTTATATGTATGGCTTACGTGACCCACCGCGTATAAATTCAATTCAATTATTTATTGCTTATCACGTCATATGTTTAACAGGTCTTAAATAATAATAATACATACATTTTTTTTAAAATGATGAATGAAGGATTAATTACTAAAAAAAAACACTGTTTCCACCATACTACTGATGACTCTTAAAACAATTTTTTTTTAATTAAAAATGACATTTGTAATCTTATGTATGTGTAATGGATTGTATAAATTGCTACTTAAATTTGTATGGGATTTCCTGAAATAAATGAAATTATTATTATTAAATATTAGTAGTATCTACGCCACAAGGATTAGATACAACGTAGACACAATCTATTTTCAGAACTGTACCTTTTCGGATAGGTATAAACTTCGCTCAGATTTGGCCAAATTTAATCTTAGCAGCGGCGGCGGCGACCCAGAGTTCAACGGGTGGAAAGATCCTGGGATGTATCGGAAGATATAAATACAATCAGATACTTAAAACCCATATTTCATAACAACATAATCACTTCAATAACTTCCCCCGTTTTGAGCAGAACGAGAGGTAGTGTCAGATTTTTACAGACTAAAACCCATCCATGATCCTTCTTTTGCCATTTGTGTTCCGGCTAATCCGGCAGGCTTTGGCCTTGGCAGGCCCCTCTGCTTTGAAAATATCTCTGAACACTCGTGCACCGTCGACGGCCTGTCGTCTTTGGACGGAGGGACGGACGGTGAGCTACCCATTGCTTACCGTCCACAGACACGTGTCTGTGGTAGACGAAAGTCGTCTGGCGGGGTGAAAACCCTGTAACTCTATCTTTAACGGCGGGTCTCTTTCTATTGACGGGACTGTTGGTCTAGTGGTTAGTGGCCCTGACTACTGAGCCGGAGGTCGTGGGTTCGATTCCCAATCAGGACAAACTTTGTGTGATGAGCATGATTGTTTGATCTGTGTCTGGGTGTGATTTATCTATAATATGAATGTATTTATAAATTATATAAGTATGTTTATCAGTTGTCTGGTTACCATAACACAAGCTCTGCTTAGCTTGGGATCAGAAAGCCGTGTGTGAGTTGTACCAAGATATTTATTTATTTATTTAAGTAAAGTTCTCAGGATATCTGCAGACACATCTTACAATTACCATCCCCCGTACAGCGGCACTCGTAAACGCGGTATGATCACGTAGAATTATTGCGTTAAAATATAATCTGCGCTCAGCTTACACCCGGCGGGATGCGGGATGCGGGACGCGGGGTGAGTGGGGAGGGGGGGAGGCTGTAATAACGTATGTTCACGCTTATTAGTAGAGGTTACGGTATTGACAGAAAATGGAATGCTTTGTAATAGAGTGGATAGAAGTTTTGTGGTGGAAATTCAGCCATAAAGAACTACAAACTAATTTTGATTATTAAAACATAAAAAAATTCGTCCTGAACGCTGTCAGTTGGCAATGTCTCCATGACACTGGCCGCGTTGCAACGCAGTGGATCTAGTATAGCTTGGAGAAGTTTCATTTTTCAACATCTAGACCAGCCTCGACTATGTTCCGCATTTGAATTTAATCATTATTTTATATGTGCATCTACTATTAAACTATTTTAATGGTGAAATAATTAAAATATTAAATGACATTACGTATTTAATCCTGGAATACTAGATTTGTTTATTTTTTCTTTTCAATATTAGATTGATACACAGAAAAGGCAACAAGAAATTAAAAAAAAAAGTTCTAACAAAAGAAAGCCGTTCTCTATGATAATATGAAACATAACAACAATCAACCTCTTTATTAATTTTACGACACTTCTAAAAACGTCAGACACAGAGTTATTGATTAAACAACTTTCTCTTAAAAAAGTTAATTAAAGGCTAAAAGGCTAATTATAAAAAAGCACTCAACGACGACACATAAATGCCAGTAGGATTAATATCATCGCTACTGAAAGTTTCAGGATATAGTGTAGGGTGACGTCGGATAAGAGTATTCGTTTTTTTTATACTAGCAATTTATCCGCAGAAAATATGATTGATAGCTCGGCTAATATAATTAAATGATTTAGTGGACAAAGATGTAAAAATGTGAACAACAAAAAAACTGAAAAAAGGTTTTAACTGATGTTAAAATTTCAACAAATTTATTTAAGTATCATATTTTAAAACTATTAAATTTAATTGCTAGGATGATTTGATTATTTATAATCATTAAACGCATTAGTTAACAATTTTTTCCTTTTAACCGTTTAATTTAGAACCTCTATCGAATAATTAACCTATAAGTAAGTTATATATTTCTGGATTTGGATCTCAAAGATGAATGGAAATAAACAAACTAATTTTCACATTAATTGCAACAACTAGTATTGGGATACGCATTCTCCATTTCCATTTTTTTTTAACAAAGGGATGTAAGAGATATCGCATCCAAAATCTAATCTTGAAAATATGAGATATTCGGATACATACCAAAAAACCATCGGATATCCGCACATCCCTACACGAAGCCACTTAAAAAGCGCTTGTAAAGAGCTCCTAATATGTCACAAATAAAGTACCGTCCAATAAAGAAGCAATTAGCTTGAAGTTTTTTAAAACGCAAATAGAATAGGGGAGGGGAATCAGATGCGTTCAATTTGAACGGGACCAAATAGTTTGGTGACAGTTGGTTAACGTTTTTGTGAATTGATTAAATTAGTGGGAAACATTTCTTTGTTTTTTAAAATTACTGATTAAAGACTTATAGAGACTTCATTTATAACAAATGACTCGCAGATAAAATAATAGTGACAAATGTAGGTACAAAAGGTTCCTAAAGTGTGCTGTTTTAATAAAGGAAGAAATAAAAAAAAAGTTAAGGACACGAAATCGTAAGCATCAAAATCGTTTCACATTAATCCACTATTAATATAGTGGAGTAATGAGTATGACTATAATTATAGTTCTCAGTTGTCAAATTCTTTTTGCATTAATATATTGGAGAACTTTGTGTTTATCCTAAAGACATTTTTTTCAGTAATTCGGTGTGTAGCTGACTGGCCTGTCATTTTTTTTTGCTTTGTCTATATTTCCTTATTTCATTTCATCGAGAAAATTGCTGAAATTCTGGTATGTTCTAAAGCAATTTTTATTAAAGGCATTGACAAAGAGAAAATAAAAGATTCTGATTCTCATTCGCATTTGACTTTCAGTCCTCTCTGTAAAACTGCCTCTTTTCAGTATTATCCCCACAGTCGTTTACAACCCTATCAAGGTTATTCAGGCCTATCAACACCCCCAGCCACATGTGTAATAAACAAATTAAACCACCCTATCACCCCTCGAATAATTCGCGAATCAAAATAATAAACTTACATCCATTAATATCCCAGACAGGCGTTGATTTAGCAGAAAAAACGCCAGCACCCAGGCTCAGGTGGCATTTAGCGCCCCCTACCGGCAATTTGACAGACTATTAATCCGGATTTAGCCGATTTTAAGCGGATTAGGGCGGGTTTATCTTGCTCAAAGTGGTTTAAAGCAGTATGTGTTTTTGTTTTTCGGTAAATTGATTTGTGGTAGTGATTGGTCGTTGTTTTAAGTGGAGCACTGTTACTTTCTGTTGGTTTGACAATTCGATGTTTAATTTTATAAATTTGGAATGAATATTGATGTGTCAAAATTATATTACACATTTCATGTTGATAATTTAGTCATCTTACCAATTCCGTTGTAATGTGTTTGACAACTATTCGAAGAATTTTGACTTCATTTCCTTTCTAGAAACTAAATTAATTATTATATTTATTCAATTATTTAACCCTATGAATAAATTAGAGATTTCAAGACATGTGTTAAAAAGAAGTATTCATTTCTTTTCTAAGAGTCACAGAAAAAAGCTTTTTCATTAGTCAAACCACAAAAACTAAGTAAACAAGCGTTCATTTAGTGTCCTGGTGAATATATTACCACAATAAAAAAACTATATTGCGTAGTTTATTCCCCAATACCTGACCACAAATTACGAAAAAAAAGTTACAACTTTCTTTCAAGCAGTCCCTGACCAAAGATGTTAGCAAAGAAATTAAAAAAAAAAAAACCTTCGCGCCTTTCCGTCAAGGACGCGTTCATAATAGATGAATAAAAATGTTTTGTCATTTCTACGGTCTCAAAGTTACCGCCATAAACTAAGGAAAATAGCTTTATTGCTCTATTCCGACCACTTTACGGTAGTTTTTAATTGTTATATTGCGACCGTGAGTAATCTGTATACTACCGCAATATTGCAAGGCAGACATCTTTCTTTGATTCTTTGACATTTCAAGAAAATGGCGGCAACTTTGATGGCTGCCCGTCATAATTTACTTTTAGTTGGTTTATTAGATATTGTAAAGTTGTGTTAGTAAAATTATTATTGGATGGTAATATTGTGTGCCCAAGTGATAATATTCTGGGGTTTCTTTACCACAAAATGTAATTGTGGGGAAATTGTATTTTATTTCTTGTTTTATGCTCTCAATATCATGCAATTATTACAACAAACAAAATAAATCAAGTTGACCTTGCCGTTATTCGACATTGTTCGGTGTACAGAGTGAAACTTAAATACATAGGTATTTAAATGAATAAATTATCTGCACACCAGCTATTAACTTTTTAAAGAGCAAATCAGCTGTGAGATTTCTCGGATTCTTGCACAAATATTATCAAACTAGCTTTCGCCCGCGTTAAATTTGGGGTAACACAGTTCCCCTTGCGCCTTATTGATTTGTAATAGCAATGCTAAGTTTTCCCTTTTCTTCCCTCTTTCTCCCTCACATCCCACTTTTTTCAAACCTACCCGCTACCTGTAGTTTTTTAGCCTATGTCCGTCTCCTGGTTCCCAACTATCTCTGTACCAAAATTCATCAAAATCGGTTTAGCCATTAAAGCGTGAAGAGGTAACAAACAAATAAACAAACAAACTCACTTTCGCTTTTATAATATTAGTAAGGATTAGTGTGTTAGTGTTCCACGCGCGCCTTGAGCCATCGCCTGTTGGGATTGCAGGTTGTTCGAAACAGATACCGGGGCCCCGGAACATGAAGGGCAATAGAAGGAACTCCAATCCGCCCAGAGCGGGGTAAGTTATTTGATCACTTCCCGTCGGCAAAAAAAGTTAGGGTTTTCATTGAAAACTTTTTAAAAACCGTTATATTCATGTGTTATTTTGTAAATTTTATAACCGCCTGTTTTATACATTGAATTAATGAGTTTTCTTCCTGTTATCCTGAGACGTAGCTCATAGCTTTATAATAACAACCACTCGGGTCGATCCTTAGGCTAAGCTTCGATTACGGAAATTTTTACAGGAAATTCTCACTCTCTCAGCTTAGGCTGTTTGTTGCACGTCTGTGAATTGATTCAGTCTAAGATTTGATTAAGTAGTTAGGTAGGTACCAACATTCTAACAACCGTATCTCGGTATACGCTCCGTTAAACCATATCAATATGTAGACTACATGTTCAAATCACTCGTTTTCCTCTATTGCAGAGGGCAGCACCCTCCCTGCATATCGTGGTAGGTTTAAACAAGAAGGGTCCAGAATCGAGACAGGTTGGTTGCCCATCAACCAGGCAATTATCTTGTCAGACGGATTTTAAATGAGTATTTAAAGGGAGAAGGAAAGCCTTCAAAGTTTGGGTTATTTTTTGGTTTGTAGCTAGAAGTTTTGAATGTGACAATAAATGATTCAAGTTTAGGTCTCCAAAAGTAAAGGGAACCAAACCGTGGATCGTCATACGTTACGTTCTTTAGTTATATTTTTCTTGTCTGGCTTTGCACGGTTTAAGCATTCTGGCAATTTCATCAAAGATTTTAGCGTGGGCACACGCGTAGTTGACAAAGTCAGGGTAACGGGAATTTATTAATATCCTGCTTCTGATCAGATGACAAGTGTGTTGCGACCGTTTTTATCTTTTTTTTTGGATAATTTAGATTTTTTTTTTAATACAAGTTATTTGTGAAAGGACTCTGATGTCAAACACAGCAACTTACTTCTGGCGGACACACTAGTGGTTGTGTGTGTTATAAATTAAGTATATTGCCTTTAATATCCTCATTATTTTTTACATCTTCGATGTAACAATGAACCAGATCATTGTTAACTTAACATTAAAACCTTCAGATTCAATCAATAACTTAAACATACAGTACAAACCTCACCGAGTTACCGATCTCCAAAACTCTTCACTACCCATATAAAATTTAACACTGGCAACCCCACTCCGCGATAGCCATTCGCAGCAATAAAAAAGAAACGAAAAAAAGGATTGTCTTTTGATTCCAATTTTGAATTCAATTCGCGCGGGTAGCGCTCCATGATTTTATTTTCATGAGCGTCGAGGGACCGAAGGGAGAGAGGTGTGTAACGAAAATTTTAATAATAAATGAATTAAATTCTTGTTATTGTATTAGTTGATATCAGCGAGGGATTATTGTTTTTATTTATGATTCGGGGCGCTCTGCTGTAATGGATTAAAGTGATAAATATTTTGATGTTATTTGTATGGAGTTGATTAATGAAGTTTAAATGTCGACATATGTTTTTTCTTAAATACTAAACTGTTTTTTCCTTGACCGCAACTCGCCTTATGTAAAGCAATGACGAGGAGACTAGGGTGGAGCATGTGTGCTTAGAAGAAACCAATTCACTCAAAGTTTGAAGAAATTATAATGATCGGAAACAGAAAAGAATGAAGTGTTGAACTAAAACGAATCATGTGGCTTCTTTGAGTTTTTGACTAGAATATTACACAATTGATTCTTGAAAATCTAATAATGCATGCAAACAGAGTTAGGAAAAGATTAGGCAGAAACTGCGAAATTGCACACAACCACACTAAATCATTTCTTCATTGTCCCCTTGTAACGTCACTTTCGATGCTGAAAACAGGGAAAGGTCTATGACAGTATATTATGTAGTTAACCACTTTATACAGCCACCCTGATTTCCAAATAAGCAACAGCCGTTAAAAAAGCACTCAAATCGTCTACCAACATTCTAAAACAAACCACAAACTATTTTGCACCTATCACACAAAATTAAAGAAAAAAAGAACCCGAGCATATAACCCGACCCGCCCCTTACCTACAATAATATCCGGGCCGGGCCATAACACCTTTACCCGTTTACTTTTTAATCCGGCCGGGTCGTAAACAGGCCCGGCCGGGTATCACGGATATACCGGGCCAATCATCCGACTATCTACACTATTTTTTCCCGGGAAAATGTAGCATTGCTCCCTGGAGATGTCCCTTAATATATGTTTTATTTGGAAACTATTGCTTCGCTGTTTTTTTATGTGCACGTGACATAGACTAAGGGTTTAGTGAGAGTTTTTTTTTAAGCAATGTTGAGGTAATGGCGTCTGGAAATTACTGGTTCTTGGGGTAATATTTATCTTTCTTTAGTAACTACTCAGATGAGAAAATCTGACAATCAGTCGCTTCAAGGATTCATATCATATTCCCGAGGTTGCGGGTTGTTAGAACATAAAGGGCAAAGGAAGAGACATGGGTGGGTTTTAGTCACCAAATTTTGTAACTTCGTCCAGAGCTGGGGAAGTTATTTGATGACTGCCATCCGCCAAAAAAAGGGTTATCGTATTTCCTAGTACTAAAACATGGGTTATGAAAGTCAGTTTGGTAGCCGTTCTAAAAAGACAGGTATTCAGATGCTTAGGGTTAGACTGGAAGCCGAGCCCAATATAGTTGGGAAAAGGATGATAGATGATGATCTACTGAGATTAGATTGAATTGGCAGGAGCTTCAACTGATAGACTAATACTGGATTTCTAGAGGCTAGACTTTTTAGGGGTTGACTTGACATATCATTTCATAAATTTGGGGGAATAACCTACATAATATAATGTTTTACCAAAGTTAACCTATTTATAATAAAGACATACCAAATACGTTTCATCTATTAGGAGACGTAAAAAGTACCTTTTTGGAAAGTAAAGAAATGGTAGCAAATACCCGAAAAATAAAAAATGTTACACCATTGCGACGACTTCTATGTACAATTTAGTCAAAACAACCCTTATTTTGTGTAAAACTTTTCCGTTTTACATTTCTTCGTGCGTAACTAAAGTAATTCGTCATCGCTGAGCGCAATAAATGTCTCTATAGAAAACGGACAAGATTATTTACACATTAGAATGGCGACCGAAACTAATCATTTGCTACCGGTAGCAAAATAAACAAGCATTACTCAGCGGGGAACGACCCATTATTGTACACCAACCTTTTTTCAAGAATTATAAACCATAATTGTAAACGCAACCATAAACTTTACTTCACAAAATGTCAAAATGTTTCCCGCGTTTTTTGTTTTTTTTTTCTCGGCGGCCACATTGTTTATTCTATTATGCCCGAGGTTGTAAAAGTGTTGAAAGAAATATTGTTTTCGGGTGAAATTGTTACAATTTCTTTCCGATGCGTTATAAAAGTTGTTGGTTCTATGAACTCGTAATTAAGCGTTTAGTGTGACATTTTTTTCGTGATTCAGAAGGTGGCATGGGCTTTGTCTTTTATTTCTTGTGGGGCAACACAGTCGTCATAACGAAGACTATGTTAAATTATTGTCGCATGAACTGCAAATTTATTGGGATTGTTTGACACATGGTGATTGACCAAAAGAGGACAATACTTTGAAGAGTGAATACCACATAAATATGAGTAACTGTATGAAACAACTAAAAAAACAGCCAAATTTTTTTTATAAAAAAGCAATACCTACGTAATCTATTATTTTAGTTTTTTTTTCTTGTGCGACGTATGATGCTACTGATATTTTTTTCGCGATTTCATAGGTTGGTTCTTTAAGTACACACTGCCACTGTTAAACAAACACCCAATAATCGAGGGCATAGTAGGTAATCACACTTGAGGAACACAACACCTAATAGGTGGTAACTCGATTCTTTACAGTTGCCCAAATAATTCACCAACACAAAATTATAAAATCTTAAGTACCAATATTATAAATGCGAAAGTTTGTAAGGATGAATCAATGTTATTCTTTCACGCAAAAAGAACAGATTTGTAGAACGATCCCAGGGTAACCAATAAACCAAACATTAAGGTTTTCAAGCGCGAGTTACCAGGAAAAGTCGAGTCAACGAAGAAAATTCGAAATATTTGCGTCTGTCCCATTTCCTTCCATCAAAATTCCTTTCAAAACTGTCATTAAGCCAAATAAATAGTCGGCCATTTTGCACTCGATTCGCGCCAAAACGTAGGTCACAGGAGCGTTTGGATTCAGACGCTGAATAAACTGTTATCATTGTCGGTGAACTGGCGGTGGAGCTTCTGTTTTATTATACACCGGTTAAGTCTAAACAGAAAGAGGACGTAACTTGGTTAGTGAAGTGAATAAATGCCTTATTTTATTATTTAAAATTGAAAACTGAATCTATTTGAAACATTGAACGATTTGCATCTCTAAAACATAAACGCGCTTTCTTCCACAATATCAAGAATTAAAAACGTTTTAATTTATTTCTTGGCACTAGTTCAACAATATAATTAAAATAATTTAACAGCTTTATTTGCTTAGAAGTGAATAAATTTCCATTTTATTATAATAACTTTAATTTTTAGTGTGTCGTATTTTAAAATATTATTATTTAAAACCACTTAAAAATTTATATTGGGTATTGAAGTCTCGTTTTAGCTACGTTTCGATGCGGACGTGTTGCTGACGCATACTTAATATCGTAAACGCGGCGGTGCGAGCCGTTCGCTTGTTATTTTGATCACCATGGGTCAACAACCAATGGTGGCGAATGAATTGCTGGCTTTCCTGCAGCAGAAGTTGGATGTGATGGACGAGGTGTCCGCAGTCCAAATCTGCGCTACGAACTTCAGTGAGGAGGACATCGCTGCTGCCAAGCTGATGTTGTACCGAGTGCTCAACAAGAGTGACCAGATGGTGTCCCGCCGGCGTGACGGGACAAAGAGAAGCATTCAAGACATTATCACGCTGCTAAAGGAGACCGACCCTGACGACGTGCCGACGTTTGTGGCGAAGGACTTGCACAAGCTCCCTCCCGTCACATTCGACCATGTCGATGTTACGAGCCTATTGAAGGACATTGTTCTACTCAAGGCCAGTTTGGTGGATGTGCAGACCAAGTTGGATGCTTCCCAAAAAGCCGTGGCTGATTTACGTGATGAAGTTAATGACTTGCGTCAAAAGGCAGCGGTATCTGGGTCATCGTTGGGTGCATCAAACGTAAACACGCGTCGCGGAGCTGGCCTCGATGTATCGGCGGCAAGTTTCGCGTCAGCAGTTTTGTCGCAGTCGTCACCAAAGAATGCTGAGCCTGCAGTGTGCACTCTTCGTGCGCCCCGCTGCCCCGCTCCCGCCCCTGTGGCTCCTTCCCGTGTCGCCACACGATCGCTGCCCGTTTCTGCAGTGTCGGCAGAATCACGTCGAGTTGGTGTGAATTCTGCTAGCGTAGGTGCGAGCGTTACGGCTCGCGTTGAGAAGCCCATGCCTGAAGAGGAATGTTGAGGAGTGTTGAGGAGGAAGCGTCGTCAACGTACCAACAAGAACCGCTGCGGCACAGCTCCATCGGAGCCGAACGTCACCATAAGAGCTGCTAAGCCGAACACTCCGGTGTACATCTCCCGCCTACACTACACCACTACGGCGGAAGGCATTGTTGAGTACGTACGCCAAAAGCTCAATTACGTAGCGAGAGTGCAGTTGTTGGAGTCGCGTCGCAATGTCAACTTTAAGGCATTTGTGCTGCGAGTACCAACGTGTTATCTGCACTTCGTCTTGGAAGAGAACTTTTGGCCGCAAGGAGTGGTGTTCCGGCGCTTCCACGGACAAGTGCCACATGAACGCACAGTGACATAGTGCAGTGAAGTGCTACTAACATAGTTGTTAAGGATTTATTTACTAACACGAATTGTATTAGCTATATATATGTTTGTCTGTAAGGTATTTATCTATGGGCCTAAGATGCCTGAAAATAAATGATTTATTATTATTATTATTTTGTCTTTATACATTTACGTATCTCGGCTTATTTGCCGGATTTTAGGATAGGACGGGCCGAAGCCAAGTACTACCCCGTGAAAGTGGCAATAGGATGAGATGATGATAGTGTATGTGTGGTGACTGGAAGTTGTGTGTGAGTGGTGCTGCCTACAGTCTCATTTTCATTTTGCAAAAATTTCCTGACAATCCTGCATGTATTCAAGATTGCAGCTTTCTGAAGGTTTTGGTATGTGTATGGTGGCAAGTCAAGTGTTTTTAAAGATTGATGGAGTTGTTTAGGAATAACTCCTGTTGTTGAGACTACAATAGGGACTATGGTGACATTACTTAGACACCACATTCGGCTGATTTCAATTTTAAGATCTGTATATTTTGAGAGTTTCTCTGCTATTGTGTTTTGTAGGTTGTGGGTGTTTGGTACGGCAATGTCTATGATTTGTGCGGTCTTATTATGTTTGTCTAATAACGTGATGTCTGGTCTATTGTAGTGTATGGTTCTGTCTGTGAAAATTGCTCGGTCAAAATACAATTTGTGAGTAGCGTTTTCAAGGACAATTTTAGGCTGGTATTTATAATAAGGTACAGGTGGAGTGGAGATTAAGTTATATTTGATTGCTAATTTTTGATGAATTATATTCGCTATTTGGTCATGCCTGTGCTTATAGTCAGTCTGGACGACTGCTTTGCACGCTCCTGTGATATGCTGAATGGTCTCGGAAGAACTATTGCATCGTCTACATTTATCAATTGTTTGAGGAACTCTCATTATGTGTTTCCGGTAATTGCGGGTTTCTATGACCTGATCCTGAATCGCTATCATGAATCCTTCGGTCTCAGGGAATAGTTCTCCACGTCTTAACCATTCGTTCGACGCTAATTTGTCGACGTTAGGTAAGTTAAGATCGTGTCGGTGTCTCCCATGTAGTGACTTTTGGGTCCATTCTGCGATTTTAGTCTGTCTGTCAGTCTGTTTTTCATTAATCTGTGTAGTCTTGTCATACAAGTTTAAGGGGGTAAGTTTTCTGTCATTATACGCTATTGCTTTATGTAGGGTTGAAGTGGAGCTTTTATTATCAAAATATGTTCTTAACGTTGTAATTTGCTTGTTATGTAGGTTAGTGATATCTATTATTCCCCTGCCTCCTTCGTTCCTGGGCAATGTGAGCCTTTGTACACATGACCTAGGGTGATGTCTCCTGTGTTTAGTGAGAGTGGTATTCACGATCCTTTGTAAGTTTTTGAGGTCTGTCTTGTTCCACTTTATGATACCAAAGGAGTAGGTAAGAATAGGGATGGCATAAGTGTTTATTGCTTTAATTGTGTTTTTAGCGTTAATCTGAGTACTAAATATTGTTTTTAGCCTATGTCTAAATTGCATGGTGAGAGTTGTTTTTATTTCTTTATGCATTATTTGTTTACCTTGTATATACCCTAGATATTTGTACGTCCCGGTTTCGTCTAATGAATCTATTAACACGCCTGTTTGCATTTGGTATGAATGTGTGTATGTTTCTCCTGCTTTTATTGAATTAATTTTACATTTATCAATGCCAAACTCCATAGCGATATCGTTGGAGAACTTTTCAGTGACATCAGCCAGTACGTATAAGTCATCAGGAGAAGTTGAATACAGTTTGATATCATCCATATAAAGAAGATGGTTTATTTTACAGTTATGTTGGTCAGTCAGTGTGTCAGTCATTGTGTCATTGTATTGGAGTTGAAAGCCGGGTATCAGAGCATTAAGTTTGTTAGAAAGAGGGTTTAAAGCTAGGCAGAACCACAGTGGACTAAGTGAGTCTCCTTGGAATATTCCTCGCTGGATCTTAATAGGTTCTGTCTGAACTATTTCTGATGATGTGTTTAGTTGTAAGCGCGTCTTCCATTTTTCTAAAATATTACCTAAAAATTGAATGAGTTGTGGGTGTATTTTATATATTTTTAAAACTTCGAGTAACCATGAATGAGGTACTGAATCGTATGCTTTCCTATAATCTATATACATAGTGTGCAAATCTTTTTTGGTGCGTTGCACCTGTTTATGTATTACTGCATCTATTGTCAACTGTTCTTTGCATCCTTGGCTTAACTTCTTACATCCTTTCTGTTCTTCTGTTAATATTTTTTGTGTTTCAAGATGTTTATAAATTATATTTGTAATGCAAGATGTCATTATTTTATAAATGGTTTGCAAACATGTAATTGGCCTATATTTTGCTGGATTCGATGAGTCACTTGGGTCTTTTGGAAGCATATAGGTCTTACCTTCGGTTATGTATGAGGGAAGCGTTGTAGGGTCTTTTATAAAATTATTAATATGGTTAAAGATGTGTGGATGTATATGAGTAAATTTTTTATACCAGTAGTTGTGTATGTTATCTGAACCAGGCGCTTTCCAATTGTGTATTCTATTAAGGACATCGTGAAAAGTCCCTACCTCAATCTGATCAAAACACATTGCTTCAGTGTTTGAATGGATTGCCTCCTCTTCTTTAATCCATTCTGCTTCAGCGTTATGGCAGACAGGGTTTTCCCAAATCCCAGCCCAGAATTGCTGTAACTCTTCAGTGGTTGGAAAAGATATATGTGTGTTATTATTAGATGTTGTTTGATTTGTTGTTGAGTTCTTTAGTGATCGGTAAAATTGTCTTTCGTTATTCCTGAATTGCTTATTTTGTGTTTTTCGAAGTGTGCATTTAGTGTATCGGCTAAGTCTACTTTTTATAACAGTTAGTTTTTGTTTAAGAGTATCTAGAAAATGTTCAAGTTGTGTATTAGGTTGTTCGTGTGTTGTATGTGTTTTGTAGTCTTTTAATATTGACTCCACAGCCTTGTTTAGTTTTCTGCCTCTGTGGCCCCGCATGTAATGAGTTAATCGACCAATTTTAGCTCTGAAAACTTCTATTTTGTGTTCTAGCCTTTTCTGCCATTTAGGCATATACACTTGATGGAGTCTACTTACATTTTCAAGAGGTGTGAGTGAAATTTTACTACCGTTGGCCTTAGCGGCTGTCCACGCAGCGCAGTATATTATTGTCTGCAGTGTATTAAAATCTGTGTCACTAGTAACATGTTCGGGCAAAACTATTGTATTAATATAACTAACTATATTCGCTAACCTTTTTGATGTCTTTTGCTTGGGTATATAACTTCTCTCTGTAGGGTGGGTATCTTTGTAGTACTGTAGAGTTTGCGAGAACATTTCATCTATATCAGCATTCCTGTCCTGGCATGTGTGTTGTGTGTTAAGGTGTATAGGGTGGTCTGTACCTAAGATATTAACATCTGTGCGTTCTCCTGAATACTCTCTTTGTGATGGCTCTTCTCTATTTTCTATTTCTATATTTAATGTGTCTGTATTTGTGATTGTGTGTAAATTTCCTACCTCTGTATTTGACCCTCTACTATCAGCTTGCCTTTGAAATGACCCTGTTTCAATTAACTCATTCTCTACTATTGATTTTAATATCTGTAACCGTGCTTCTGTAATCATATTATTATTTACTATCACTCTTTTTTGGTCCGATATACGCTGTTCTGATAAATGTGATAAATGAGGGTAGCATTCTATGAATTTCTCTTTTAAATTTTTTCGCCAAACTGTTAAATCTGTCTCCATCTTTGTTACTCTAAAATAACATTTTATTAGTGTTTCGTTGAGTTCGTTGGACCATTTCATCCTTCGTTTAGGTTCTGATTGTGAGTGGTGGTGTGTATCTGTTTGAGATAAAAGAAACTCCGGTGGGGATTCCAATTGTGAGTCACTGCTGTGCGTTGGTAAACAGTTGCTTACTTCACGCCTAATTGCATCAAGTGTGGTGGAAGGTAATAAATTCTTGGAAACTATTGCTCTTCTTTGATCTCCAATTCTTTGTTTGGAGACTTTCATGTTTGGAAATTTTTCTGTGAATTGATGATGTAATGATGTAAGGTATGCTTTTGTGTCAGCTTCTAAGTTTGTTATGATAAGGTAGTTACGCCAAATAAATTCGTTCATTTCTTTACTCCATTTTTTTCGCGTAGTAGTTGAGACAGCAGTGGGTGAAGGGTTATTGGCCGAATTAGCCTCCGACACAACATCTGCTGCCATAGATGATAAGATTGATGATGACCTTGATGAACGTGATAAGTATGAAGGTGGTGATGATACAATTGATGAAAAGATGGATTTCGGTGAGGACGATGAAGAAACCGATGATGTTTCATCATCTACGGAAGGCATATTTGCCTGAATACTTTTCTTTGTTTTCGACCTTGTTAACATATTATTCCCACGAGTAGCTAGGGATTAACAAAGTCAGCCACAGCAGAGCCCTGCGTTCACTGTGGTAAGGGTAAATAAAACTGGAGGACCCCATATATCCAGAGTTGGCACACTAGCGACTAGCCTCTCCTCTAGCCATGCAGCCCTCGGCGTGTGCAACCTTGGCTTGGATTGTTTTGTATCTCTTTTAGTCTGGCCCCTCATCCTAAACCTATCTCGGCAAAGTAAACTCTACCGGAACAGACCTAGGGCTCATTGGAGCGCACAAGCCCCACCACGACGACAACGTAGAGATACAGCGGTGGGGTTATTATTATTATTATTATTAAACAAAATTTTAGTTTTATTAAATGTCATGCTACAATTTATATAGCTTTTCAAAGCTAGATTATCTACCTATGTTAAGAAACTAAGAATGTAAGTATATAATTATTTTTAAAAATAAGCAAATTCAGGAAAAAAACTGCTATAAAAACTGTGTTGATTTGGAGTTTTTCTTTAATGTTTTCATTACATAGGGTAAAAACTGACAGCTGTATGAAGGTTCTTTATTAAAAAGGATGTGATCATTATATCCGTGCATTTATCTTCATCATGAAGTCGATCAAGAACTTCTTTGCAACGAGTCGCTTATATTATAGTGATTTATTTCAAAATAATAAAATGCGAACCTCAAACAGTTACACTATATCGCTCCTACCGCCACTGCACGCTGAATAAAAGCGGGAAAATTACTTCACCAACACCCATACATGAAACATCCTAACCACCACCTATTCCCCTCTCCCTCGCACGCGCTTTTCCATCTATCTCCATCCCTCTTCCACTTACAGCAGAAAAGCAAGCGAGCTAAGCTTTTCCGACTACAAAACACATTCATGAATCGCTTCGGGTTCCATGATGGCTGATTATACAATGCAATACGGTCCAGAATCCCGTGAACACTTTTCCTCGACGTTAAACGGGAAAATGCTCAGGGACTTTCAGCACGGTTTCCTAGAGCGAAACGGGCCTTTATCTACGTCCCGCCATTGGCTGTTTCAAAAAAAGTCCGCAGCCTGTGATTGGCCAAAACAAATTGTTAGCGGCGCGTTCTTTATTACTGCATTATTTGAAACGTCTTAAGCGCCAACGTAGTTTATGATGAAATAGTCGTAAGTTCTGTACTAATAGCTGGTGCTTACGACGTTTTGGCGCTGAAGTGAGAAACGACATACGAGTTTGAATTGAGAAGCGGAATGAAATTGCAATATTAGAACAATTATACGAGTTTTTCTTTTTTGCACAGAGTACTTACGATTAGAGTTGGCAGTTGTTTTTGTCTTATAATTCACAAGTACAAAATGCTAAATGTAAGAACCTGGGTTCATTGCCCAAGTTGGATAAATTGTTATTAATAAATTATAATAGCGTCGCGTTGGTGTAGTTAGAGCCGTAGTCCTGTGGGTATTTCACCCTCTCTGTTGCCTCAACTTCTTTCCTTTAGTATCAACTTTGTTTTTATTTTTAAAATATTCGACTTTGGAATTGCATTCAGTCATTTCATCTTCAACAATATTTTTTGGCTCATTACATTTTGATCACAGCTAGCAGCCACACGACCTAATTTATTGTTTTTTTTTAACTGTATTTAAATCTGTAAATCCTAGTTGAATGTTTTAAAATAGTACTTATCAGGTTATAGTGCAGTTTAGTTTTATTGTGATGTTTTAAATTGTTTTAGTTTGTATTAGTTTTCTACTTCTGCAGGTCTTGGTGACCGACATGTTGTGTTATAAAAGTGTTTTATTTTTGTAATTTTCATTGTTAAAGGGGGTTAAAATCTACTCTTGGAGATTGTTCAACTGACCCAACTTACATCTATAACTGCAGCCTGGGTCGGACAACGCAACGAGCGAGTGCCACAGTCCTAATTGGCAAGAATCGTACAATGAAGCGATGCATTCTAGTTGTGCGATAATAATCCTTACTATAAGTATATTATATATTATATACTTACTATAAGTATATATATTAATATCCCTACTAATATTATAAAAGCGAAAGTGAGTTTGTTTGTTACGTCTACACGTCTTAGTGGCTAAACCGATTTTGATGAATTTTGGAACAGAGATAGTTGGGACCCTGGAGACGGACATAGGTTATATATATTTTTTAAAGTGGGAAATGAGGGAGAAAGAGGGAGGAAAAGGGAAAACTTAGCGTTGCTATTACAAATGAATAAGGCGCAAGGGCAAAAACTAAAGGTAGCAGGTACCTGCAAATCAGAAAACGGGAACTGTGTTACCTCGAATTTAACGTGAGTGAAGCCGCGGGCAAAAGCTAGTGGTCAATAAAGCATTGCCTGTGCTCGCGCGATGGCTTGCGAGCTTCAATCAGGACACTGACGAAATTTGTATGTTCGAACTTGTTATAAGACGAGAAAGCATAATGTCATTAGATAATAAAATTGCCAGTTAGAACACCAGACACACATTAATTTGCACTGTTTTTTTTCTCGACTGACGTCACTCTTTTCTAATAACCATTATTATCCGTCACTCCTTTCAACGATGTTTGTATTTAAATATTGGAAGCGAAGCGAATCATGTGCTACTGTTTGAGAACAGCAGGAGGCCAAGCAGAAACTATTATTTAGTCAATGGAGAACTTGAGCCACAGAATAAAAAAAAAACGACTCCTTTTTTGAAGTTATGTTTTAAAATGATTTTGCAGGTTTTTAGACACTGCTTACACATGCACTTACGCCCACATAAGCGTTAGAAAATATATGCATAGGTACCTACAAATTCTCTATGTTTAATACTAAAAATGTATGGGCGTAGAGCAATGTCCTTTAAAAATAGCATTAGTTCAAAGAAAAAACTTATTATTTAATAAGATCAGCTACCCTACTATGACGTCATCCAGAACTTATCCCAGTGAGGGAAAGAGACAGAGCTATACAGGGTTTCTAGCACCATCTCTTTCTCACACAGAAATAAGTATTGGTATTAGATGTCATGGTAGCCCTACAGTTAATTTAACATTAACTATAACACAATGTCTCAGCGTAACTAATTTCCAGCTACCGTGCACTGATCGAGCACTGAGCTTGGACCCCCGCCGTGCAGGCGACAAAACTCATCTCTAATAATAGTTTGTGACTATTTGTAAGGACATGTTTATTATAAGCGTGACAAAATAAATTGGAGATTGTTTTAATTTTAGAACGTTGATTTTTTAATTTGTCTGAGTTTTTACGGTTTTTTTTTTAATCCGCTGTTTTAGTGTTACTAGCTATGTGCGTTTTTAAGACTTGACGTCATATTATTTACAGAAATGTATTTATTAAATACTCATCAACATTAATTGTGTATTAGAGTGAGATTTAAGCAAGGAAAGAGGCTGAGAACAGAAATTTTAAGTGCTTTGTTATATGTATGGCTAGCTAAGCCCAGCGGTTTCACCTGCTACTCAAATCCTGAGTGTTGTAGCGTGAAGTTAAATATCCTTATAACCTTCCGCAATAAATGGGCTATAAAGCCCAAAGACCTTTTCAATTTGAAGCAGCAGTTCCTGAGATAAGCGAGGTCAACTACACAAATATAAAAGCTTTATAATATTTGTATAATAATGCTTTAGATTTTGCAACTGATAATTTTTATGACCGCTTAAATAATATCTAGAGCGGAGTGGGGTTCGGAACGGTAGCGTTCTGAATATCCTTCTCATACGTACCTTATAATAATTAAGGATATCGTTAATTTTTACATACTTATTATGGTATAATTTTAGATAAATAAACAATACTAAACAACAACCTCAAAAAAAAGTGTGGGTGTCAGCTCCGACGCACGACTGGAGTTTACTCCTTAAGTACGAGTATATAACCATACGCAAAAAGAGTTTATTCAACTGAAAAAAGATTAATATCATATGAAAGAGTAAATTCACAAATTAATGAAAAAAATAGCAATATAAATACATCGACACTGATAGAAACAAACAAGCCCAATAACATATAGTATATAGGTATAGTCGCCTATACAGCATACAATATGTACGTCTTAATACACTCACAGCCAAATTAGAAAGTTGCGCACTAAAAGTGCGCACGAAAAAACGTGACACATTTTCGTTACTTTAGTAGGTTTTACCCCTCGGATTTTTCCCATACCGGACGCCTTATATATGAAAATCGATTCTTAAGGAGTAAACTCCAAAAAACACCATAGAGCATTCTATGGTGTTTTTTTTCCAATTCTAAATTTACTGCCGCCTCTATACATTTCAACCCCAACAACCCGTCCATAATGGCGGGCGTCGGTTCAGAGGCAATTTTTCACGTCGTATCTCCATCAGGCGTTAAATAATAGAGAACTCCATGAAGTTTATATTTCATTAGTTGCTGCTGAAACGCCATTATTGCGGCTCACTGTAGTTTACACTTTTATTGCCGTTTATACAATGGGCCATGCTGGGCTAGGTGGTCATAGAGGATGACTTTTTTTTGTTTTGCTAGCCAGTGTGCTGTTTGTTTTCGTCCGTGACCATAATCGAAACTGAAGCTGCCATCTTGTTTTTTACAGACAATGACACAAATGCTGACCAACTTCCAGTCTAACCAAATATAATAATAAACTAGTTCATCATCTGCGTAGCCTTTTCCTAAATATGTTGGGGTCGGTTTCCAGTCTAACCGAATACAGTATTTTACATTTAACGACTACCTGACCTGCACAACCACGTTAGTACTGGGTAATAGGAGACCCTTGGTAAGACTGATTGTCAGACTTCCGGGCCACTGACTACCCGTAACACTTTCAAAGATCTACAATTGACAGCCGGGACAAACAGCTAAACGTACTCTCCGAGGAACGAAGAAAACTCGGTATGTGTTGGTTCATGGATCAACCTAGACAAGCGTGGCTTAACCTAAAGGTTGACATAAGCGGCTATTATTATTTACCCACGAGCTCTTCAAAACTAGATAAAGTTAAATACCTTTACCAAAGTTCTAGCAAAACTATCTAAAAATGAAATCCCGATTAGGTACATACATACCCTCTTCGATAATTCTTGTTGTTAAACTTTCGAGCTTAAAAAGCCTGAAACTCGTCAACATATTCCATATAGTAATATTATTCCATCAGCATCTAAAAAACAAATATAATCTTGGCACAAAATCCCAGAAACAAATAAAAATAACGTAATTGTGAGAAGAATTCCCGCCAATAATAGTTCGATAACAAATATGGCGGCCGTACGTCTCCGCGCTGATAGCGAAGTAATAAATGATGGACGTAGTACTGCGAAATAGGAGCTTCGGAGTAGGGTGGCTATGGGATGAGTCATGCGGGATTTTTCCCAATGTTGCACGTCACGGTCAGGCTTAAATTAATTAGATCAATTTTACTGTAGATCTTTGACAGTCGTTAAAAGTTGTCATTGGCACAAATTCTGATAACTAGTATATCCACGCTAGATTCGTATTACTTATAATACGATACCCCTTTATCGTATTACTAGCTGTTCCCCACGATTTCACCCGCGCTGCTCAGCACCTGTTGGTCGTAGCGTGATGTTATATAGCCTATAGCCTTCCTCAAGAAATGGACTATCCAACACTAAAAGAATTTTCCAATTCCAACCAGTAGTCCCTGAGATTAGCGCGTTCAAACAAACAAACAAACAAACAAACTCTTCAGCTTTATAATATTACTAGCTGTTCCCCACGGTTTCACCCGCGCTGCTCAGCACCTGTTGGTCGTAGCGTGATGTTATATAGCTTCCTCAAGAAATGGACTATCCAACACTAAAAGAATTTTCCAATTCCGACCAGTAGTCCCTGAGATTAGCGCGTTCAAACAAACAAACAAACTCTTCAGCTTTATAATATTACTAGCTGTTCCCCACGGTTTCACCCGCGCTGCTCAGCACCTGTTGGTCGTAGCGTGATGTTAAATAGCCTATAGCCTTCCTCAAGAAATAGACTATCCAACACTAAAAGAATTTTCCAATTCCGACCAGTAGTCCCTGAGATTAGCGCGTTCAAACAAACAAGCAAACTCTTCAGCTTTATAATATTAGTATAGATAAGTAATACGATACTAGCGTGGTTCCATTTCCATATCAGGTAAAAAGTGTTATTAGGTTTTTCCATAAGGAATTTTACATAAGCAGCCCGAGTTTAGAAGTTGCCGGTAAGATCCGTGCCTCGGAAAGCACGTTAAGTAGTTGGTCCTGAGACTAATCTCTCTCCAGTCGTGTCGGATTGCAGTCCACTTGGACTATGAGAGTGAGGGAACAGCAGAGGGTGTCTGCGTAGACTTGCCTGCAGTACAAGAGTTTAACCGCCGTGACCGAAGATGGTCAAGAGGGTTATATACTAACCGGGTATTAGAAACAGTCTTTCCGTGTGAAATTTTATCTTCCTTAGCAGCATATATGATAATATAACGTAAATCCTACCATATAACATTACTTTTAGCTTATGCCCGCGGCTTCGCTCGCGTTAAATTCGGGGTAACACGGTTACCCTTTCCTGATTTGCAGGTACCTACTAACTGTAGTTTTTGCCTTTGCGCCTGATTTATCGTAATAGCAAAGCCAAGTTTTCCCTTTTCTGCCCTCTTTCACCCTCATTTCTAATTTTTATTTTAATAAAATAGCCTATGTCCGTCTCCAGGGTTCTAACTATCTCTGTACCAAAATTCATCAAAATCGGTTTAGCCATTTAGGCGTGAACACGTAACAAACAAACAAACTCACTTTCGCTTTTATAATATTAAGTAAGGATTTTAAATGCCAATGTTAGTGAGGATGGATGTATGGATGTTTGTTACTCTTTCACGTCAAAACGGCTGAACGGATCTTGATGAAATTTGGCACAGAAGTAGATTATAGTCTAGATTCTAGACTATAATCTACTGGCTTCGCAAACGTGTTATCGAAAAAAAAAATATGTAAGTATGTATCCTTTGTGTTATTCTAGAGTCTAGAATAACACAAAGGATACATACTTACATATTTTTTTTTTCGATAACACGTTTGCGAAGCCACGGGCGCCTTATAATAATCCTAACCTCTAAACAAACCACGGACTCAAAAGTGTGAAAGTTCACAATCCCAACTGATGGCTCAAAACGCGGCAAATTCAAAATGAAATAAATCTATTTTCTTTACATAAATATTAACATGACTGTCAACAAACGCTCTACAAAGAAAATGTCTCACATTTTCCTCTAAATGGTAGTCCCTCTACAAATCCACATTGCCTACGCCCAGTTATCATTTAAATCTGACTGCTGCTATATTACTGATGCCTATCATCTTCATATTATTACACAGACTCACTTACATCTCCATGTGAGTGTACTTACTATTCATTGCTAGTTGATTATTTTTATTCTTTGTTTTCCTTATTTATTGGAGACGGTATGGAGATACTGTCGCGTAGTTTTTATGTTTTTTTTTGTGAGTTTTATTTGAAAATGGAATAGGAAAACATTTTGTGACCTTATGTTTTGCACGCGACTTTGCTTTGGAAGTCGAGAATTTACCGACGGGAAAAAAAAATATGTTTAAAAGATGTTGCCCTTTTTTCCGTATGGGAAATCTTCAAATAACTTCCCCGTCTCTGGGCGAAACGGGGGGGAGTGTCAGACTTTGTACTGACTAAAACCCACCCATGTTCCTTTTATTGCTCTTTATGGTCCGGAGCCGCGGTATCTCTTTCGAACAACCCGCAACCCCGGCAAGATGTTGCCCTGTACCTACTAGTAATTTCTTCACAATTGTTGTAACAAACAGAACGGCGTCGGAACTACAACTTGTAGACTTTCATTTAAGTTGACCAAGATTTTTGTCCGGACCTTCAGGCCGTGCGCTGCGTTAGGCGCCCGCGTCGCGTGCTTTTTCATACAATCTCCGCAGCGCACGGCCTGAGATTACATGAAACAGCAAGCCACGCGGGCGCCCGCGCTCACCTCACTGTTGCACCTCTGAGTTTGTTTCGGCTGTTTCTTCTCAGAGTAGTCGGTAACAAAACACCAGCCTCCTTAGTTAAAAAAAAATAACGACGAGTAAAAGTGTTTGTTAAAACCTACATACAAAATAAACATCATTTAACCCGCAACACGCATTGCAGCGCCCGATCGCTCAGTCACTGCGGCAACCGTGCCGACCAAAACTTTACGAGCAGCATGTCCCGGTCAAATGATGGTAAAGGATGGACACACCTGGGATGTCTCCGGTATTCGTAGATACCTATCCTACCAAAAACATTCTGTAAAAAACTACCAAGTCGCGATAGAACTGCTTGTTTATGGATAGTATTTAAAAGTACTTCAATTTTTTCCCATTTTGTTTACCTAATTTTGCCTATGTTGCACCAAATATACTGAATGTGCACCAAAATATGTTAATTAAAATATGTCATAACGAGCATCAGGAAAAAGACAGCACTACAATAAAAAAGTGTTATATCTTTATCCATTTTCTATTAATGCAAGTCGTTACTGGTCAGTCGTAGGGGGTCGCAGTTTTAACCTAACCTAACCTACGCATTTTTTTAGCATTCAGGAAAGAATATTTGGTGCACGATCAGTATTTTTGGTGAACACAATTTTTTTTCCCCTTGTTTATCTCTAAAAAGTAATTAAATCTAGACAAAGTCGTACCAAGTCTAAGGTTCCTTACTGCGATTTTTTTAATGTGTGACTTGGCTGTTGAACATTCTTTATACGTTAGTGGGTACAAGTCAATTTTGTTTACACGTAATGTTATATGTGTTGTAACTACCTATGTTTGTTAATTAAATTTTAGGGGCAAATCAGCGCGTGGTGTTAAGTCTCTTCAAAGAACTTTTACTTATCTCATGCATTTTCAAACTCTTTTAGCTCGCGTCCGTAACTCACAATCAGAATTCACAATTCTCTTGCCTTTCAATAAAAGTCAATAGTTACTTATATGTAAATAGTATTTTGCTTACCTATAATGGTATTTTATTGGTAAGTTACTTATTATAAATAGAAGCTAAGAACTTTAATTCGAAATAAAACACATAATATGGTTTTAATATATGACCTCATTCATAATATTAGACGCTATAAAATGAAGCAGTTATGCTAGCTAAGGAGGTGACCGGGCATTTGTGGGGGAGAACCTCAAAGCAACCCAGCCGCCACCGCGGAAGATATTCCGGGCGTCGGGCGCCGCGACATTACTCCTGGCCACCGTAGATGCGGGTCTAGGCTAGCAATGGGTAACTAGCTAACCGTCCGTCCCTGCGGCCCCAGAACATAATGGGCAAAAGAAGGAACATAGGTAGATTTTAGTCATTACAAGTCTGACATTTCCCCCCGTCCCCACAGTAGGGATAATTATTTGATGATTTGCCATCGGAAAACAAAACGTTGTTACATTATTTTCTTCAGAGAAATTTTATGTTCTAGACTAGTTCTTATTCCAGTATCCAGGCCCCAAATCAGTTAAATCCGGCCCTGATCGTGATTGAAAGTATGTTAAAATATTCGGAAATTATTTGAATTTACTAACAGTCAACCTTCCGTCGTACCTTCCCGATAATACACACCCCCAATCAATACACCTACATTCAACACAACACACCTACAACACAATACAGGTAAGCCAAGCCATACATCACTCCCATTAAAGGCTCCGATACTGCGACCGTTTAATTAACACGCACACATACACAGGAATCTGTGTCGTGGGAAGTACAGGGATGTACTGGGACGGCAGTGTGGGCAAGAACACTCTACTTCTATTCGCAGATGGCACTAACAACGCCAACACAACATGAGTGTATGTCGAACATTCACGTTCGTATTGTGTCGCTAGATACTGTATTAGTTTTTTTTAAATGTGTTTATTATTTGTAATAAAAGAAGCATAGATTATCATTTTACCAATACATGGCACGTAATTGCAATTCCATTCTCTTCTACTATTTTTCTATTCTCTATTTTAACAACTTGAGTATTCGAACTTCATTTCAAACCAGCCTGACTCGCTTTAAGGTTTGGTTGATGTTATTAAACCTCTACAATACACACTTTATCTAGGCCCTTAAAAACGCACCTTACAGTCGAAAACTAATGAAAGGATTTCATGAAACATCTAAAACCACCCATGTTCCTTCTTTTGCCCTTCATGTTCCGTGGCCGCGGTATCTCTTAACAGATATATAGATAGCCATCCGTGCAGAGCTTGCATGGAGGATGACGAAACAGTCACACATGACCTTGAATGTACAGGAATCACCGAAATCTGAAAATTGATGAACAGCAATAGAAAAAACATGGGTGGGTCTCAGTCAGTACAAGTCTGATACTCCCCCCTGGTCTGCCCAGGGCAGGAGAAGTTATATGATGATTTCCCTCCCACATAGTGTTTTATAAAGTAGGTCACTTTTCATACTAGGACCTCAGATTGCCTTTACAACTGAGAATAAATTCTTTTCATGCCTTGAAGAAGAAGAAAGAAAAGTTTATTTGTCAGAATATAGTACTTATAAAAGACGCTATAACAGTTATAACAGACTCATATATTCTACCATTTCTGGTGTATAATGATATTTTTATGAGCTACACAATAAGCCACATCAGGCGAGATGCGGCTGAACGCATGCCTATAATGTGCAAAAAAAGCTTAATATTTTAACACACTCTATAATTAAAAAAAAAAGTTTTTTTTTCAAACGGTTATTCAGAAATCGAAGCCACTCTTGATTTATGCGTAAAAGCTACGAATTCAACTGTACGCTATCACAGACAAAGTCATCGTTTCTTTTTTTCTAAGTTAGGTGAGTGACCCGTGAGTGATATTCCAAGAGAACACTACAGAATCCGGCTCTGTACCGTGTGGTGGAGGTCCCTGTCGTCGGTAACGCGTGTCTTATTAAGTAATAGTGCGACAGAGCTGATGGGTGTCTCGTTATTGTACACTATATAAACGTTAGCTGCTATAGTGGTGGATGGTGCTGTATCCAGATTTCCAATAACTAATAATAAATAAATAACTCAACGATCTCGATCCAGCGATCATTGTGCCGATAGTCGTATCTGCCAATGGCTTAATTGCCAAAAGCCTTGACCAATACCTGAGGAGGCTTTCGTTAAGCAGCTGGATCAAGGGCTTGATACAGAAAGCGGTACTCCTGGACACGGCTCGTATTGTTAGGAGGTTCCTTTCTCTGGAGCCCTGACCGCCGGTAGCTTGGACCCTGTTCCCGATACCGGTGGGCTACTATTTTTATATATTTTTTTTAATTTTTTGTGTTTAAGAAATATTTAAAAATATTATTTTATGTAAAGAAAACAATAAATAATAAAAATAAATATCTTGGGACAGCTCACACACGGCTATCTGATCCCAAGCTAAGCAGAGCTTGTGTTCTGGTAACCAGACAACTGATATGCATACTTATATAATTTATAAATACATACATATTATAGATAAATCACACCCAGACACACGAACAAACAATCATGCTCATCCCACAAAGTTTGTCCTGGGTGGGAATCGAACCCACGAACTCCGGCTCAGCAGTCAGGGCCACTAACCACTAGACCAACAGGTCCGTCTTAGATGAGAGGGTTCTAGGCTAGGCGAGGAGCTCGTGGCTAAATAATAACAGCCGCTTGGGTCAATCTTTAGGTTAAGCCGCGCTTGCCTAGGTTGGTCTGTGGATGGGTGTAGCACCCGTTACTAACCGAGTTTTTTCGATGCCTCAGAAAGCCCGTTAAGCCGTTGCTCCCGGCTGTCATTTTTAGAACTTTGACAGTCGTTACAGGTAGTCAGTGTACCGAAAGTCTGATAACCAGTCTTACCAAGGGGTATCGCATTATCCAGTACTAACTGGGCTGTGGAGGTCAGATAGGCAGTCGCTCCATGTAAAATACTGATATTCAGCTGCATCCGGTTAGACTGGAAGCAGACCCCAACATAGTTGGGAAAAGGCTAGGCAGATGATGATGAGAGGGTTCTAGGACACAAATTCGAAAAAGCGTTTCTTATAGGGTTCACAATTATTCATGGAAAACGCACCTTTTCTTGGCGTTTTTTTTTTGTTTAGTGCTCATGTAGGCCTATCATCATGTATCCTACTAATATGATAAATGCGAATGTTTGTGAGGATGAAGTAAATTGTCACTTAACGTGGTTTAATTTCTCCTAGCTCGCCTACCCACGATAGCTTGGCAGTCAATATGAACCCGGAGATATCAGATAATAACCAAGTGCCTTTAAATCCTTTTATAATTTTATAAGCGCGAAAGTTTGTATCGATGTATGGATGTTTGTTACTCTTTCACGTCAAAACGGCAGAACAGATCTTGATGAAATTTGGCACAGAGGTAGATTATAGTCTGGAAGAACACATAGGATACTTTTTTTTCTATATAAGTATAGTGTGAAATAAATATTTCGATTGATTGTTTAAATAAGACTTCGCCCGAACAGCAAAAGGTTTAATATAAATTCTACTTCCTACTTATATAATAAATGCGAATGTTTGTGAGGATGGATGGATGTATGTATAGATGTATGTTACTCTTTCATGCAAAATCTACTGAATGGATTTTAATGAAAGTTTACAATAATATAGCTTACATATCAGAATAACGCATCGGCTACAGTACATACTTATTGTATATTCTATCACCACGCGAGTGAAACCGCGGGGCGCAGCTAGTACATAATAAATAAAGAGATAATATACCATGTAGGTTCGGTATATTACGCCTTCGTAGCTGTTCTACATTCGTAGGCTACGCACTCGTAGCAAGAGCTACGCCGTAGCACATTGCGTAGTACATTGAATCGTACAACACGGATAGTTGTATATTTCTTCCAATTTTCTAATGCTCGATAAACACATCAAACGCTACGCACACAGATACCCGATAACTTGAATTGACCCATAGGGACAAATACCCAATTTCACGCGAGCAACCCCGTGGCCATTAGGTTAGTTATAATTATTGACTGCTGACACTAAAACTGAATTAAATAAATATTTAAAATAAATAAATATATATATCCCAAGCTAAGCAGAGCTTGTGTTATGGTAACCAGACAACTGATATACATACTTATATAATTTATAAATACATACATATTATAGATAAATCACACCCAGACACAGAACAAACAATCATGCTCATCGCACAAAGTTTGTCCTGGGTGGGAATCGAAACCACGACCTCCGGCTCAGCAGTCAGGGCCACTAACCACTAGACCAACAGGCCCGTTTAAGGGAACTCCCATACATCAAACATGATTTATTTGCCGTTATAAATATATATTTACTAGCTGTATGTTGGCCGATTCTCAGACCTACCCGATATGTACACAAAATTTTGTTTAAATCGGTCCAGCCGTTTCGGAGGAGTATGGGAACGAAAACTGTGACACGAGAATTTTATATATTAGATTATGAAGACAACAGGGGGTCCAGTGTGTTAGTAACAAAATTCTTAGCTTATGTTAGTACTTAATAGTAAACAGCGATCTGGTTCAGCGAATGCACAAGCGGGCTGTCTGCCCTGGCGGCAATTGAGTGCAGGATGCTATTACGACTGCCACGCAATCTACGAAGCAACGATGGTGGATAGATGCGGACCCTGTTTTTGGGTTGGGAAATCAACAAATAACTTCCCCCGCTCTGTTTCGAGCGGGGCCCGGGGGGGCGTGTCAGACTTTTACTGACTAAAACCCAGCCATGTTCCTTCTGCCCTTTACAATCCGGGGCCGCAGTATCTCTTTCGAACAACCCACAACCCCGGCAGGCGGAGGCTCTGGCAAGCCCCTCTGCTTTGCTGACATCTCTTTGAGGCGCGCGTGATGACGACGGACGGTGAGCTATATGGTACGAACCCATCGCTCGGGAGTCCGACTCGGTCGCTTTCATGATATGCTTTTACAGTATATTGTTAACTAGCTGTTCCTCGCGGTTTCACCCACGCTGCTCAGCACCTGTTGGTCGTAGCGTGATGTTATATAGCCTATCTATAGCCTTCCTCAAGAAATGGACTATCCAACACCAAAATAATTTTATAATTCCAACCAGTAGTCCCTGAGATTAGCGCGTTCAAACAAACAAACAAACTCTTCAGCTTTATAATATTAGTATAGATTTAATTATTTTAATTTATTTAATGACGACACGGTTGGCGCAGTGGCTGAGCGATTGACTGCTGCGCTGCGTGTGGCGGGTTAGATTTTCGCACGGAACAAATATTTTTATGACCTACAGATAGTTGTTCCTGTCTGACACTGACATGTACATGTCCGAAATTGGAACGTTGTCAAACCAGCCTGAGTTTTACACCACATATAGAGTAACTGTCAAAAAGAATCAAAAGCTAATTTTTCTCTTTGGTACTCTCCGCCACGTCGCAGAACCCCAAATTATTAGAAGAAGGAAGAGAGAGAGAGAAGAGCCCAATATACTTAGAACTGAATGACGGGCCTGTTGGTCTAGTGGTTAGTGGCCCTGACTGCTGAGTCGGAGGTCGTGGGTTCGATTCCCACCCAGGACAAACTTTGTGTGATGAGCATGATTGTTTGTTCTGTGTCTGGGTGTGATTTATCTATAATATGTATGTATTTATAAATTATATAAGTATGTATATCAGTTGTCTGGTTACCATAACACAAGCTCTGCTTAGCTTGGGATCAGATAGCCGTGTGTGAGTTGTCCCAAGATATTTATTTATTTAATTAACTCGCTATTTCGACCACTCAACCAACGTGGCAACTTTGCAATACAAATAAAACAACAAAATAAATGTATATAATAACTTTCTTATTTATTCTCTTCTTTTATATTTTAAAATGTAATTTTTACAATGTTTCTTAAGGACTAAGATATTTAATTTTAAGTAAATGAATGAATTAAACATTTAACTATTTTACTATGGACACTAATACTTAATTATTTAAACATTATATATTTTACACAACATTTACAATTTTAGGTTGGGAACAGACTTGCGACAAAAAAAACGCAGAGTTTTAAAGGTGTTTTGGTGCGATTAGTCGCAAGTATGCACGCAACCTATGAACGAAAGTCACCATTGGCATTGCTGCCACGGTTATTACATATTCATACAAAATGACATTATATTTTCGGTATTGCACTATTTTTTTCTACATTTACTTATATAATTTAGCTTTATACACTGTTCTACTGAAAAAAAAACAGATTTTTTACTAAAAAGTCAAACGGAAAATGTCAAAATTACCTATTCCATATATTATTAGAATGCCAATTCCAATTCCAATTTTTATAGTAATGGCTCCATCGTTTTATCGATGATTCTGCCAATGTCAAGGTTGAAGGAAACTAAGTGTATTTTCTAAGGTTGACCGGTTATACAGCCTTTAGTACGGATTATTAGAATGGATCGGAAATGGGAAAATTGTCTATTTGGAATAGACAATTTTCCCATTTCCGATCCATTGTCCAAATGATGACGAACCAATGTCAAAGATTATTCTAAAATCAAACTTACCACAGACAACACTAAACATATGGAGCATTTAACGTGGAATGAATAATCACTAAAACTTATAAATTACTGTACAATTACAAATAAGTACAATTTGTTGTCTTTTGGAAATTAAATTACAAAATCATTCACTTCGTTCATTCACTCACAGGTATGACCAGCACTCAATAAATTAACTAATAAAAAATATTTACAATCATTCTTTTCGCGTCCAAATGGGTTACAAATTAGGTTCAAAGTCCGATCTCTATTTGACCCCTAATTATACACAAATTTCTAGTTCCTTTTCTCCTAGGTCATTTGATAATTTTTGGAGACCAAAATCAGCTGTGATCTTTAAACTCTTAAAATCTTTGAATTTTCTTTTCATAAGACTATTAATTGCATAATAATACCAACCCATTCGGCAATCTTCTTTAAACACAAAACCCCATCGGGAATATTTAAACATCAAATTATTTATCAACATTTATGTTGAAGTTCGAATACGCGGGCCTAAGCGACGTCGCTTCAGCGTTGACGGGGGAGGGAGGGGTAGGTGGGATGTAGGGGTAGCGGGGGTAGGTAGGGTAAGGGTATGGGTAACCGGCGGGTAGCAGCTGAGGGTTGTGGAAAGGGGGGATGAGGGCTGGGGAGGGGTATCCGTAAGGTAGGCCTACGGATGACGCCGCCGCTTGGAGGATGGAAGCCGCGAAGGCTGGGTCGCTGTAGACAGCTGCGTAGGGCCATGCGACGGCGATGCGTTGTCTCTTGTCCTTCATTCTTCGGTTTTGGAACCATACCTGTTGGTAAAGAGACAAAGTATTTAGTGGAATGTCGTTTTACAAAAATATATTGGGTTTTTCCATCAGGGTGTTGGCAATAGGGTTGACAATACTGTAAATGGGCTTTAAACATAACTGGTGAAATGTGGATGTACTATTAAGTACACTGGCGTGATGTTATATTATGTTGTTTTACGATGGATAGATACGATTCTTTCAGGGGTAAAAATCTTTGGTAATCGTCAATAAAACAAATATATTGTAACTGAAAAAATGTTAATGGCATTTAAATACCTTGCTAGAACTCCCTTGGGTCCTATTTTGGGTAACCTGGTTAATGTCTAAGCGGTTTTATAATTAAACATTAGGGTGTAATTCCGTTTAATATAACTGTAGCTTGTGCCTTTTTACCTTAGCAATACAAAATATACAGGGTGTAAACCAGCTCTTTATGAACCCGTCAACCAATATCTGTACATCAAACTATGTAAAAATGTTTACTGATAAACGACATTTTTTAGAGTTAATAATCAGGTTTAAAGAACCTAATATTACGTACTTAAAACATTGTGCTGATGGATTCGATTAAGAGTACATGGATTAATTTGTATTTAAAGAAAACTTGTCAAAAATTTAGAACTTTCGTTAGATCCCCAACATCTGCGACCAGAAGATTCCCAGTATGGTCTAGAAAATGATCGCAATGACAAAGAGAACGAGCGCCTTTCGGTTAAGTATAAGGGTAGTTTTACATCCTTCATCGTTTCTTAACGAAAAAGTGTGTATTAACAAAATAATCTTGCTACAAACGTCATCAGTCAATAAAATAGAAATCTTTGATCCGAACCGAATATCATTAAATTATACAAAGTGCTAATAGAGATAATAAAACGCTATAATCGCAATACATGACGTTTTGAAAGCGAGGAATGAAAGAACGACTTAGGTTAAGGTTATTGAACGAATGAAAGATTTAAACGTTTTGATATTGGACGAGAATATCATCTGTCAAAATAAATATTATGTTGTCATAACGTTATGTTCTAAAATCAAAGTCGCTGCTCTAGAAATAAATTGACTGAACAAAAAATCTATTAAGACCATACGTTTTTAGCACTACATCGCTAATTAATTGCATGTTTTCTTATAAATATATAAATGGGTAGTCATAAATAGTTAAGTGTGTTTAATTTAATATCATTTCGCCATAATAATTGGTATTATTTTAGCCAAGGTTACTTCAATTGACCATTTAAATTTTGCTCTCAAAGCCTAAATCAGTATCTAGAGGAATCAGATGAAACTGTCATGGTTTCCTTCAAACATCTGTTTTCGAAATATAAGAACAAAAAAACCATCATGAATGTAAACAGGATTTCCTCAGCACTGAATTTACGAAACATTTTGAAATATTCAGCTGCCAAAACAACTAAAATCTTCTATGTAACAGTCAACAAAGCCTTCGTACGCATTACTTCTCAGCCCGATCCTTCTTTAAATCATTAAACACTGCATAACTACCGCCCTTACAATGTATGTACACAAAGACTTTCCCTCCAAAAGGCCGCCATCTTTGCTCGCAAAGTGTTAATTGGCGGGAACCGCGCGAATGTTCGCACAAAACGACTTTCCTTTGGCGCTTCCAAGAAGATTATTGCATTTTATTGTGCAGAAATAATAAAACAAGGGGCTTAACGGCTTGGCTAAAAGTCAATGCTCAAATATAAAGGCGAAGAACAAACTTTAAATGTAAATATAAAACCTCTTTCGTTACAAAATCAGAAGAAAAAAATTGTGACGTCGACAGATAAACTTTGACGGCAGTTTTTTTTTAATGAGCAATGATACGCAATTTGTACAGGTCAAAGTCGAATTTTTAGATCATTATTTCCTATAACATTAATCAAAGCCGCCAGCGACAATCTAAACCGTTCATTGCGCAACACTAATCTGGGAATTCAAAACCTCTATTCATTTATTGACACGTTACACAGCATTTACGGCAGCAATAAAAATTAATCACAATAAACAAACATGAGGATAAAAATCCAGTTCTTTATAACTCATCAAATGGTAGCCGAAAGGTATAATTTAATAGTTTTTAATTGGTATTATCGCGTCGTAAAACAGATGCCATAGACAAGCGATGAAGTGTTTTCATTCACTTACTCACTAATGATGGCGGGGATGAGGCTTTGTTGACAGCGTTGAGCGGGCTTTATTATTCCCTCCGCTTATTAAAACGCTACCTCTATAGTTTTTGGCCTCCCAAGAAATACAGCTATAAATTCTTTTTTTTTCGAGATTCATTAAATATGTAGAAAAAGGGAAACAATACAGCAGCAGGTGTCACAAACCGAAATTAAAACATAAATACTTCAAGTTTTATCACACCTCCCATTTCTCCGCCAGTGGGACCTCGTACTAATATGGTCATTTTATAATCCCAACGTTCCGTTCTACGCATTAATGTTCATTAGCATCACACAGCTACCGAATAACTCGGTCGGCTTCTTTTAATGCCCATCGACAAATTAGCATGAATGTAAAACTCGAATAAAGTCATAAAAAACATATGTTTTTTTTTTCTTTACGGTTTTTCTTTTTTTTTATTGAAAGTGATAATTGACATTATGACCGAACTGAAGAATTTAAATTTAAATTGGCGTGTAGCTTTAAAATAGTGGAAGTTTTATAATTGAAACATTTTTTCTGTTGGTAATGAAGATTTTTGTATGTTTTTTTTTGTGGGATTGTTAATGTCATTTGGCAGATTAGTTGGCGTTGAAAAATGTGGGTTTATACTTCGCTTATCTGGTAACATTAAAAGCCTCATTTAAAGTTCGAATCTGTCAAACATTGTACTGTCTGTGTTGGTATTTTATTATTTAAATTAAAGTTTAAAATATGTTTTTATGCGACATAAAAACTTCTTTTACAATAAATATGAATAATTAAGCTTGCTGTAAATACAAATATGAGAAACAGAGAGACTATCAAGCATTAAAACGAATGTGAATCAATCAATTTCTTTACTCTCTATAGAACGTTGAGCTTCAATCAATTCTCAAAAGAAACCGCCAGATTCTTCGCACATTTGTACACGAATTAGCGCGCATAATAGAGCGTTTGTCTATGGAAATCATAGAGCATCTAATTGAAGTTTATTGAAGCATCATACACTTTAGTCATGAGAGCTAGTTAACGAATCAATTGTTTCTACTATGGTTGGCAACTAAATGGTACAGTAGCCCTACTATGACCTCTTAAAGCAATTCTTATTCCGCTGAGGGAAAGATACAGAGCTATACAGGGTGTCTAGCACCATCTCTTTCACTCAGTGGAATAAGAATTGCTATAAGATGTCATAGTAGCCCTTCAGGTTTTGTAATGTAAATTTGAATAATTTTGCACGTTTTCTAACTTTCCTTGTTATAATTGAACCCTGTTAGGTTCAATTGAACCTAGTTTTCTTTTACTAATAAGTACCTACTTCTGGTAATTATTGAGCCTTTACTAAGGCACTAATAATCTAGTTAGTTTTAAAGCATAGGGAACGTTATATTATGCCCAACTCCGTCACTATGACAAGCAACTAGTTTCAAGGCAAGGGAAACTTACCAAGATGCTTTACACAGTTTGGATGCACTATAATTATTTTCTTTGTGTATTTGAAGGCAAAGATCATATTATAATTCCTTACGCAAAAAAAACAAACAGTTGTCATAATGCCTCATATGTGATCTGCAACTCGTTACTAAGTGACATTCACTTGTCAATTGATAGTGATGTTACGAAAATGGTCGCCAGTTCATCGTCAAACAGAGGTCGGGTTTATTCGGAAACACTCGTGGGTGGTACGAATGAGATTCTGAAATAATGCCCGTTTTGTATGTGTCACATTGCGGGGGCGAGCTGAAAGCTTAATTTAATTACCTACTTTTGTTTCGTAAATGTTTCTGAGTGAAATTGTTGGGGTATAATTGGTTGAATCGCAGTTAGTACCTACAAGTAGCTGTAGGTAGCGATGTGGGTCATTGTTAAAGGTTCTGTTAACCCAAAACCGCAGTAACTAGGTAATATAAACATAATATAACATCAAGCCTGTAATCTTTGAAGGATTAAGCAGAGGTGTAAGTAATAATAAACGCACATTTCGCCAGAACCTAGGTATTTGGCTAGAATTATGATTCCATCATAAAATTATTAAAATAGCAGAAACAAAAACTAAATTTCTACAGTTATTTTATATTGTCTACACCTCTCAATAAGTTTTGAGTTGTTTAGTAATAACACATGAATCTTTAAGTGCATGGTTATAAAATGGACGCCGACATTTTATGTTTTGTCAATTTTCCATAGATTCGCTATTTAAGCGCGAAAAAACAAAAAAACTGTCATGGCTGAATCAAAATGGCGGCCTGTCAAAATAACTTAGGTATCGATCCTTACCTTAATGGTGGATTCGGGTAGTTGCAACTGCGCCGCAAGCTCGCATCGCCTTGGTCTTGATACGTAGTTCTCTTTCATGAATTCTTTCTCTAATCTTGCTAGTTGTTCGCGGGTGAATGCTGTGCGGTATCTCCTAAGGGACAAAAGAACGACTTGTTAAAAAAAAAGATCCTTTTTTTGACGCGGTGACTGCAGATAGTACAAACTTCATTTATTTTAATTTTATGACTGATATTATTCACGATTCATCATCATGAAATCTCATGGTTTTTTTTTTAAAATTAACTATCTATCTATAGCAGTCCATCGTTAGATATAGATGAACCTTTCCGAATCAGGACCCTCTGTCTTCGAACTTCTAAGTACAAGGAGTTCGACCAAGCCACCGGTAATTTTTACTTAAGAGCACAATGAAAATAGATTTTATAGAAAATTCTAGACTCGATGGTTCTCACGTTATTGATATCAAATGTTATGATATTTTTAAACAAACCTGATATTTGGGTCCGGTGCCGTTTGGTTGGAGTTCGTCATCTGTTCCGATTGTGGGCTTAGAGACTCTGTGGACAAAGAAAAAAATATGTTAGTTAAAACTTAATGACAAAAGGAAAGGAGGCTTATAACCAGCAGTGTTGTGCATGATAGGCTGAATGGATTACGATAAAAAAAACTCAATCTGTAATTTTTATCACCTTCCCATAACGTGGGACTTTAGGAATACATTATATCACAGAAGTTCAAAAAGAGGTTCGAAATTTTGTTTTCCGAACTTTGTCGTTATTTCTAGAAAAAAAAAACAACGAAATGTCAGCTTCGTCATGGCGAATTTATATTAACAGAATTATTAGGAATTATTGTTATGGTTCCGTCGGCGTATTGCTAAAACGTTACCCTTACTGAGTCGTCGTGTGTTGAGTTCCATCATTTTTATATTTTTATATGACTAAAGCATCCATAAATATTTCCAAACAATAATAAATAAACCCCGTCACATTAAAAACACGAACACAACTCAAAAATCTCTCAATTGAGATTTAGAGGACCGATTAGGAGATATCTTAACTTGTTCTAAAGGGTTGTGAGTACCACTTGAAGGCGGCTGGCTTTACAACTATCTTAATTACTGTTATGTCTAGACATTTAGACATTAGCTACTTGATCAGGCGGGAGGACACTTGGTCCTTCTGTTTCGTAATAGCTCCTTGGGATTTAATGTTGTGTAGCTATCTAAGAAAACTGCATTTGTTTTAGAGATTTGTAACAAAAAATAAACCTCTTTATAAGTTCTAGAGTCGATTCTTAAGGCCATGTCTAAGTCACAGGTGTGTATTGTTAAGAAAAAGAATGCTATCAATCCCCAATGCTTCTTAAAAACTAATTATTCCCTGAACAGAAATTGACTTGTCGTAAAACAGTAAAAAAGATATAACCGAACGCTTC
This sequence comes from Ochropleura leucogaster, assembly GCA_958449745.1. Taxonomy (NCBI): domain Eukaryota; kingdom Metazoa; phylum Arthropoda; class Insecta; order Lepidoptera; family Noctuidae; genus Ochropleura; species Ochropleura leucogaster. The sequence goes on from OY288227.1 coordinate 3,608,138, forward strand.
GGTCGGGAACCAGTAGCCCGTAGGTGCTAATTGCACGCACCCTGACTTTCAAGAGAAACATTAACTGAACAAACACAAATAAGCTATTGTCTAATTAAATATTTTCCCATGCACAGTTTGTCTATTTCATATAAACACAACACAAAGAGGCCGAAAGTCTTTCGACCTCAGTCGATCGCCGCTCAATTTAAAAAAAATAACTTACCAAAAAGCCGACTTTACAGATCTGATTAGTCGCTGAAGTGGTTCTAAATTTAAAAGGGCGCGGCAAACGGGAGCGCTATTTGACATGCCCGTTTTGAAAAAAATAGAACATCGGACGCTTTTAAAAGTCACGTATTGTTTTAATGGCGGCGTGATTAAGACGTTCATTTCTATTTCCGTTTTGGAATTACAAGCGTTGTCGGTTATGCTCAACGTAAATTGGGATGCTAAAACTTTTTTTACGGGTTAGCGGTCAATTCACATGCATCGCTCAACGAATGAAAGCGTTCGTAAAAAAATATGACGAAAACTTTAGCAGTAATAATTTCGCATTAGAGAAAATTTATTGCTTTCATAAGTGCGTTGGACTAAACGATTCATGATTTTTTTTTAATCGTCAGTCGTGGCGTCTGGGCCACTTAAGTCGTTCCCATGCTGGGTGGCGACAGAACACTCAAAAACCAATTTGCAATAGTCTAGCCGTCCTTCCTCTCAACAATTTGTTGTTGTACAAACTTTTTACGTTACAACCTCTTTAGTGAGATGTCTATGGTCCCCAGCTGCTATTATGGCGTGTGTCTTTTTGAAAAAGGAACGAGGAAACGATTGAGATTTAAAAAGTTCCGTTTAAAAGCTTCCGTTCTATATTTAGGAAAGAATCATACTTTAAAGCGGTGACACGGAAAGTATTTCTCGTTTGTTTTTTTAACGTCAATTTATATGACCGGTGCCTATAACACTTTAGTTTGTTCAAGTTTATTAATGATAATAATCGTAAACTAGTAGGACACGAAATACGATGAAATAAACTTTGAATTAATATTTTTGTATTATTATTGTAGTCGTAACCTATATGAGAATATTTTCACACATCATTTGAGATAAGTGTTCATTACAAACGCATGAAAACTGACGTCACCTTCCAATGGTGTCGCTTCGTCAATTTATTTCGAAATATCTTTGTTTCAAAATGACCGCTAATCGGCTGAGTACACACTTCTTGGTACAGTCATAACGTTTTGAGGCTGGGTCACACTGTATAGGGATAATTATCGTGAGAGACTTTTCTTTCGTGTTATAAGTTTTTTTTTTGTGAAAAAGGTGAAACTGCCGTAAGCAATGTGTTTTAAAGACTTCAGAGTTTTGGTTGCGAAAAACAGAGATCCAACAACAAACATCGAACGAATACAAATAACTTGATCTAAAAGCGATATTTATCTAATATAGGTATAAAATTCTCGTGTCACAATGTTCGTTATACTCTTCCGAAATGGTTCGATCAATTCTTATGAATTTTTTAATGCATATTCAGTCTGAGAATCGGCTACTATCTATCTTTCAAACCCCTCTCCAGAAAAGGAGATGAGCAGCGGGTGAAACCGCTAGGCACAGCTAGTATTTTATAAAAAGCTTTGAATATTGGCAAAAGAGTTAAGTAGCCATTACTGCCATTTTTAAAAAGGAAAACAGTACTCACTAAAACGTTCTAGCCAATTGTCAAACGTTTAGAAATCGAACAATGTCTTGCTTTCCTAAATCCGGCGCGGCGTTGTTACAACTCAATCGAAAATAACCTTGGTGTACCGATAAAACAATGTATAAACAAAACCAGAAACCATTATTATAGAAACGTTATGAAACGTGTCGTGGCCCATCTATTAGCAGCCACACCAAAACCAGTACTCAAATCATTTACCTAATAAATGATACCTAATACAGCACGAGACTTTTTGGTGTTTAATTAGCACTAGCAACACTGTAATTGGCTGAATGCGATCTGATCATAGCCAATTTGTGGTAGCAAAAGTGGCGTGAATGCCATAAATGATATTTTTGGTTAGTTTGTAATGGAAAAACTGTGGGTTGCATTGGAACTGAAAAGCTGTTTACTTTCTGATATATTGATAAAATCTTTTAAGTCTTACCCGAAACATTCTAACCATAGACGCCCTATTTATAACTAAACTATTGTTACTTGTTATCCCAAACACACTAACAACAAAATTAACCCATGACACAACATAAACTTTGACAAAGAATAACCCAATAAAGCTTCCCATTCAGCAACCGACACTAAACGGTTAATTAATAGCGACACCGCTCAATTTGCGAACCAAACTGGCTCAGTAATAGGCGGAAACCGATAGCCTATACATTAACAATTGGATTATCGAGAATTGCCGCCGCCCCGTGCGTGGCACGCTCCAGTAATTGTATTGCCGTGAATGGCTACCCTTAATACGTTTATTGTCTATGAACAGATGAACACTGGCTGGTGTGATCGTTCTGCTGATTTTAAATTAAAACGATATTACTGTGTTATTGGATTTAGAAAGTTTTTGTTTATTTCTGGTCATTCAGATTTTAACTAAGAATATAAGTATTTTAGTATAAAAACGGTAGCCTTGTTTATTTATAACAGCAAGCAATGCTAATGCTAGTTTTCATAAATACTACGAAGTACCAAAATTTCATCTATTGTAAGAGAATTGAAACTCAAAAATCACACATCATTTTTTTTTTTTTAAAAACCTTCACAACAATAATCAATTTAAATACAATCCAAAACTTAATCCCTTCGGAATTAAAAACAATTTACAACAACAGCCAACAGTGGCATAAGACAATTACTGCAAATAAAGCCAATTACACGGTGTCATCCCCTTTCCAAACTCCCCTAAGTCCGGAACACAATTTACTCGATAAAATCCGTAGCTTCTAGTTGGTAATGAAGATTAATATCTCTGTAGGGAGGCAATAAAAACGAAATCAGTTTAAGCCCAATTGACAAGAAATATTACAAGCTTGACCCTTCGCGAGATGATGGGCGGTTGTCGTTTCGTTAAAGATTATGTTGAAATTTGGAGTAGCTGTGTTACAAGCAAGAAATGTTTTGTATTTTGACAGATGTCAATTTGATATGAAAAAGATGGCAGCCACTACATGTGAAATATTAGTATCTAGTTGCATTCAGTGAAGCTAAGGCCAACCGTAAATTGATAGTAAAGGTTAGGTAGATAATGATGACATACTTAGTTATAAAAAAAACAATCCGTAGGTACCTATTATTTGCAATGCAAGTATGACTTAGTAATAAATATTTAATTGATTATAATTTTAATGATGGTTATGGTGAGGCGCCTCTGTATTGTTTCAGTGTAACTTACTGTTTCATTTCTATAGAAAAAGCTTTATAACATGTTAGACTTTGGACAAAATTGTTCTTATATGTTTTCATTACGCTGACAGTCCAGAAAAATCCTGCTATCCAATTAACAACTCTGAACCAGCCATATGCCCATATAATTAAACTAAAACGAACAACATTATTTCAATCCACGTACGCTCAATATGTCCCGAGATTTATTGACACCAATTAAAAATGGCGGCTAACTGTCATCTGTCAAATAATGGCGGGAAGTCCACCCACGCTTTTCTTTCCATAGACAAGCTATTTAACGTTTGCGGTGGCAGCTGCGGTAAGCTGTAGGTTTTATTTGAAGTTAATTGGTGTTGATTTAATTTATTAATGTTGGTTTGTGTTAATTGTTATGGCGACAGTTTACTTTAATTGTACAAAATGTTCGTTTAATGTTTTACTAGTGGATTGCAATTTCTACTTATCAAGTGAGCTTATACAAATTATTGATGAAGTATATTTTATCTTCAATAAACATATTAAATAGCATAATAAATAATAAACATTGTTTTTGTGGATCATAATAAAGCAGTCTCATCGTGTTCATCATGTATGTGCAGTCACAGAGGTCATTTTTAAAAAAAAATGCGACTCAAAAATAAGGTTATGAGCACACTGAGAGATTGCTAAACTTTTTGCTAGACCCAAAAAAAATCTACCCAACGGTACTCCCAGATAACATTATAGACTAATAAAAATATTTAACCCAACACAAGAGAACTTAGAAATTATTTTTAATATTTTATTGACACCAACAAAAGAGCCGGCAAGCCTCAAAGACAGTTGTAAAAAGGCAATAATTGCTTTAACAATTTTACAAACTTACATTTACCGTTCCTTAAGCTTAATAAAATATTTATTCCGTACCAATAAGGCTTATATTTCTGTAGCAAAGTGTTTGTTAGGCCGTAAAGTTATGATTGTTTAAGTATTACCTGCCAAAATTTGTGTGTTTATAAAAATGTCTGTCCGTTAGTCGGTGCTTTGTGGATTATTGCGAAGGCTACGTCGTTTATTACTGTTATAATAATTATTAATTTAACAACTCATTATGGAGGACGTGTTATTTCGCCGCCAAAAGTCTGTGCTAAAATCTGAAGTAAGTAGGTTATGATTATAAATACGAAAGTGTGGAAGTTTCTTTCTTAATCACGTCTAAATCGCTAAACGTATCGGAATAAAATTTTGCACAGAGATGGATTTTAGTCTGAAATAGCACATAATATATTTTTTCTTAAAATTACACATCGAAGTTTAATTACTAATTTAAAAAAAAACATTTTTTTTATAAATGCCCCGATTATCCCATATACCCATAACTTCCACTATTAACAAATTGCATTTAGTACAATAAAAAAGTAGAGTGATCATCTGAGTTTCTACCACAAAATCCTTTGCCCCATCTCTTTTTCCCAACTGTTTTGATGAAGGTTTGCAGTAAACTAGATGCAGCTAAATACCAATATTTACATAGAGCCACATAGAATACCTTGATTGACAGCAGCGTCACAAATATTTGAAACAATAAAAAGAACGCAAAATTTTAATTTTTTTGTTTTTTATTGTAGTTCCGTGTCAGGTTTTATGTTGATTGAGACAAGATTCGCGAGCTTTAGACATACCTACCTGTTACACATTATTACGAGAATCATCATCAAAGTAATTACTGTTTCAGTTCATTAAATTCCATTGAATGATTATTTCATGAAAAGTTATTAGATTGACGGTGAGGGTTGCATTGATTTCTATAACTTAGTAAGGCGATTCGATGTGATGATTATTACGATCGCAAATCATATTCAATGTAGGTACGTAGGTATATACATTTAGACACTTACTTGCAAAACTCAAAAAACCGTATGAAAATAATAATTTCGCGGGCTACCCTGACACTTTAACCTTAAGAGTTATTAGAAAAATTAATCATCTTATAAAAACACCGTAAACAATTGAATATTCAATTATCAACCCAAATGCAGCTCAGTAGCTATCAAATTGTAATCATTGAAAAGTCCTATGTTTATGGTCCTAGGACATTATTTACAAATACGAGTGAAAACTTCATAAATACAGTGATTAGGTATCAATAACTGATTTAGGTTATGAAAAACAGAATATTGATACGACCTTAATGACTAAGCAGACATCAAATTGACGACACACGTACCTACATAAATGTAATGAGGTTAATTTATCAATTAAACACATACCTTTGCTCTTAGGCGACGACGGCGGTGTATTCTGACTGCTCAAATCACTATACACACTACTTTTACTCATCAAATCTACTGTCAACTGCTCATGAATCGATTTGTAATCAAAGGAATAATTCTTAAAAGCCTCCATCTTAAAAAAAAAAGACAGAACCTCGCTTGTTGCCTTTGCCTTCGATCGAAAAAGTGAACTGTCAACTGTCAGTTTGTTTTCGTTGCACAGCGCGCCGCCTCACTAAAAATCTATAATGCGTTGACCAATAACGTTGCTCGTTTTTATCCCCACCAATCAGGGCGGGGCTTCATTATCTATTGCCGTCTCTTTCGCTCATGAGCTTTGTTGAAGCTCGTTCAAAGTTAGGTCGGTGGCACAATGAGGCCTTGTTCTAGATTTTGTTCATAGGTTTGTCGCAATATATTTTCTTTGTTTTAAGTGAGCGTTGGCGGATAAGAATTGGTTTGACATTGTGTCAATTTTGGTCGTGCCTTTTAGGATTTTGTTGTTGTAACTCCTACTAATTGATGACATGCTAAGTGGTCATTACACATTATCAGTTGCAAGTTAAAATAAATGAAAAGTAAAGAGATTTTTGAAAATCTCATTTACAATACACAATAACTTGTTATACCGATTTTCATCAATTATATTAACATATCTAAATTAATCACAAAATTTGTCGATAAAACAGACAAAAAGATATGAAAAAAAATTAAACCCAATTTATACTAATTCCCAAACAAAACACATAATCATCTCAACCAATTTCTAACAATTTTCAAATTAATCTCAAATTTTGCTCCCGCTGCATCCCCAACCTAAACTTTTAATCATGCGCGCTCATCTTCCATAACAGCGAGCACTGAACATCATGGACCCTTATTACTGCGAACCAGGTTATTAATACGGAACCAGCTAGTTTTGTGATGTATGGGTTTCTGTGAGCACTGGATCAGTACTTAACTAGTCTAGTTGGTTAAAGTTTAGTTTATGGTTAGCTATGGAGATTGGTGCAAGGAGGATGTCGCTCTAATCTGAAATCTACTTTAACAAATATTCTGTGTGGCTGCATGATGTGTGGTTGTTGAATAGTTTATGGTACGAAGTTATTTATTTTTCTTCCCCTACTGAATAAATTGATTATAGAAAATAATTTAAACATAAAAAAGCATCAAAGAATGTGTTTTTACAGACACTAAGAATATTGGCGATAGTTATATGGGCGATCGTCCAATTCGGATTTTTTTACATTTTAGATGCGTTCTAACTTGCGCAGTGGCGGTTAACAAAGCAATTGAGAACCAAGCAAGACTGACACTTTAGTTGTCTTGTGAACGAGTATATTAGACTTTAAAGCCTAACCTTCGTGATTCATGATTCTATGAAATTACAAGTTGTACCTACCTAACAAAGTATCGCTACAAAAACTAAAATAAAACTGTACCAAATTAACTGACCATATCGGACAAGCAACTTTTCTTAGAACCATTACGTATTCACCAAAAATGTGGAAGCAGTAAAACCAAACGTTAATAGCGATGACAAGGCTTTAGCGACAGCAATAAAAGAGAAATTCTCGACTTTCAGTGCGGTCACAATACACCACTCCATAATTGAGCAAAGACAATACATTATTGTGCCAACATGTACAAAAGAGAACGAACTCTTTACAAATCTCTCGCTGCGTTTTGGCGGCAATTTTGACAGACATCAAGCTGTGACAGTGTCATAGACAAAGGCTTATTTTTCTTTGAACAGTAGCTGTTTTGTTTAAATTGCTACTGGTCTACCGATGATTTGTCAAAATTAAAGCATGAAGATTTAATTTTGCCAAGAAGGTTGTACCTTTATGTTTTTCTTAGTAAATGTATTGTAAATTGTAAAATAACGATCTATGATATGCCAGTAACAAGATATCGCTTATAATACATGAGTAACCAATTAACATCTATGATCGAAGGTAACTTGCTGAAAACCTCGACAAATCATGTATCATTTAAGTTAACAGCTCTTGTTTTTTACAACAGAAATCATATCTTTTACTTGACATTTTTAAATTGGACCACCATCTCGTTTCCTGGCCAAGATTTAAACGTCTTTAAAGAAAATTGCTTGCCATCATATTACGCATTATATGCTGGCAACCAGACAGTGGTCTCAAATACCAGATTACCATCTTATTTAAAGCAAAACTCACAAGTAACGATTTAAGAAAATTCATGCAAACAATGTTAAGTATAAAGATCCAATCATACACAATAACTCATATTAATCCTTATTATTTTATTGTCAACGAGGTCCAAGAATACTGATGATATAATCGCCTTATAGTGCCTTAATTAAATTTAGTTAGATAGTTAGTTAACTTAATTAGAAAAAAAAAACAATACAAAACTAAAAAAAAAAAAAAATAGAAAAAGGTAATCAATTTTTTTCAAACGAACAAAGACAAAAAAGATTTTTCGAAGTTTCTTTTTTTGTACTCATAATCTTAAACAATGTGTGTCAATAAAAATCATAATGACAAACATAATCAAGGATATTATCAAAACATCCATCTAAATATAATACAAAATCTATCAAAACAAGATACTATCTTTTACATTCACCCCTAAAAAAAAACCCGCCGGGGTGTCGGACTGTCGGCATCGCAACAAATGGGACCCTTTTTTTCTCCCCTTTTCTCTAATAGCTTTATTTTGTAAATAATCTGATGCCCAATTGAGTTTTTATTATGTAAATATTAGTTGACAATTCAGATGTTTTGAGAGGGATAGATAAATTGTAGGGATTTAAACATCATTGGCGGATTAGTGAAGTTCAGTCTATGGATTAGGAGGATCATTATTAGTAGGGATGAGTAAACTTTAGTAATACTTATACCGTTCTTTTTTGAGTACCTCCTTTGAAAAATCGCAAGAATAATTGTGTGTGTTTTTAATGCTCGAATTACGTCTGTTTTATATAAAAACGTAAAATATAAAAGGTACTATCATTAGATTATTGTCAAAATGTTAACAATTGGTTTTCTTTTGTTTTTTTTTTTCTATGGTAAATCGACTCTTGTATTAGTTCAAAATGATTTCCACCCGCCGCCGTCGGTGAAAGCTTTTCCCAAGATGGCGGCGCACGGCAAAAACTACGCCGGGATTTCAAATTTGAAGAAAGTACAGTCGGAACAGAACTCATAGTTTAGAAAATCATTATGTAAAACAAAAAAAAACCTTAGAGCGTGACCGTTAGAGGTCAGAGAGGCAATCAGACCATGTAAAATACTGTTATTCAGGTGCATCCGGTTAGACTCGACGCCGACATCAATATAGTTGGAAAAAGGGTAGACTGATGATGATTTTTAGGTTGTTGTAATGTGTTACATTTCTATCTCAATCTGGGTTGTTATGTTACGTTGTTTTATTAACTGTCAAAATTAGATGTCATTGTATAAAAGAACTAATCTTCAGAGATATTATGAGCGTTTAAATTATCTTTATGCCGCAAAAATACCGTTAGTTTCTCTTTTTTTTTCTATCCTCAAATAAAACCTTCGCTAATATACCTTTTACTAATTTCTAAACAAAATACCACGTTATCTAAAAAAAAGCAGTTAACTAGACATTTTACAGTTGCATTGTAAAAGATCAAAGGAAAGAGCGGGCGGCGGCGGGCGGCAAACATAGTCGGTCACTTTGTGTCACAGTAATTAACAATTTACCGTCATTAACAATTTTTACCGCTATACAAAGTTTTTATTTTATTGGTTTGTTGTGGTCCGAGAAAAGAAAAAAAAGTGTTAAAAATAATATAGGTACGGCTTTTGCTGTAATATAAAATATTTAGGTATCTAAGAATCAAATCAATGAAACAATCTTGTTAACTTTAAATCATAGTAGCAACTACAATTATACGAAACATATTCAAATTGAATCATGAAATTATAAGTATTCTGATAGCCCCAGTGTATCACAAACCTATTGAGTTTATACTTACAATTAGATTTTTTTTTAGATTCATAAATTTATTTCTCATTTTAATACTTCTACATAATTTTCTGCTTTTATTAGGTACTAGCTTTTGCCCGCGGCTTCGCTCGCGTTAATATTGGTAGCGCCTTATTGATTTGTAATAGCATCGCTAAGTTTTCACTTTTCTTCCTTCTTTCTCCCTCACAACCCACTTTAAAAAAATAGCCTATGTCCGTCTCTTGGTTAACTATCTCTGTTCCAAAATTCATCAAAATCGGTATAGCCATTAGAGCGTGAAGAGCAAACAAACAAACTCAATTTCGCTTTTATAATATTAGTAAGGATTAATTTAGATATGCAGTTTAAAAAAAAAAATTGAAGCAAAAACACATCAAAACGGAAAATCAAACGAAACATAAAGTTTTGTTTTTTTTTTCTTGCGATTGTAACTGATCATTAAAAGGTGTTCACCGTTACACTTCAGATTATAAACTTCAGCTATACAGATAACCCGCAAAAATAATGTTTGATACGATCCTATCCAAGCAGTATTTTTTTTGTATTACACACATTTTATGCAAAGGTTTTTTTTTATTTATTCTCAGTATAAAACCCTACAATTACAATTGACAGTGATTGTGGTTTTATAGTAATTACAGTACGGATCGAAACTGGCATCTAAGCTAGATTACAAAGTAACCTGTGTTAAAGATACCCGTCCCATTTTTTTTTTAATATTTAGATTATAATTTCAATAACTGTATCAATATTATATTGTTTGGAAATTCTGACGTTTTATATTAACATTAAGATTTCTTTATTTGGAAATAAAGCACATTTTTCTTTCTTATTTTTTCGCCTTTTATGAATCGGAATAAGACATGAAATGACTTGACCCGTCGGAAACCCATTCCAACCGCTTTTCTTTTAGTAATTAGGTATAGCTCCGAAAAAGAAAAAATAACTCACCGTGAGGTCTATCATCAACGCCATCACTATCCACCTCACTCCTCACGCTCCCAGGACTCGCCCTCTTCAGTTCCTCTTGCTGCCCTCCCTGCTCACTCTGGAACCCTCCCATTCTCTTATCATAACTCATGAAAAACGGGAAATTCGGAACTCGATTCTGTTGGAAATAGTAACCCATTTTTCCATCCCTAACTTTAAGTTCTTCGTCTTCTGAATGCTCGTTGGTTGCTGAATAGTCCTGGGAAATGCTGTTCTCGATATCGATTTCAGGCGATCGTCGTTCGTTGAGACCAACAATCGATTCAATCGAGAAGTTCTTCGAAGGTAGCTTCGTCTGCATTTTGCTGATTTCCGATTCCATCACTACACTAAACACTGGCCACTGCGCGATTTCGAATTTTTGTATTTGGAACGTCCGAATGTCGGTTGTGTACTGATGTCAGTGCGGTGTCAGTCTGCTGTCGAGGACCACGCCTCTTCGTGAGGGGAGGTTATTTCATTATCGTCTACGTTCAATTGAATTTCAACCTTACAGCCCTTAGTTTACAGTTCATTTCCTTTTGAATTATATCCAAATCTCCTCAATAGCCGCATTAAGATAAGTAAATAACGTCTTTATGTGAAGACAAATAAGGTATGTTTTCAAGTAATTGGAGATAACTAAATACGTATTATGATCTGGTATAATGCGACAAAAAATGGCGACCAATAAATAATTTAAATAAATAAGCGCTCGATGATACCCCGCGTTAACTACTGTTGTAAAGGTTTGTTTGTTTCTGCAAATATATGGTTTGGATATAATATGGTACTTTATTTTATGGTTCATAAGGAGTGCTTTATTTTGGGTGATTTCTTTGTCATAGCGTTTTTAAGACTGAGGAGGTCGCGGTTAAATAATAACAGCCGCTCGAGTCGCGCTTGCCTAGGTTGGTTTGTGGATGAGTGACGTCGAACTCAAACTCAAAGCATTTATTTCAATTAGACTATTACAGGCACTTTTGAATGTCATAAAACAAAAGATGCTGCTACAGTCCCAGTCACAAGACATAATAACTTGCGAAAGTACTGTAGTTGCCCATTCCAAAGCGTAGATCTCTATGGAGAAGAATGGGCAAGAAACTCCATGGACACTCTTTTAAATCATAATATTTTTACAAAATTATGGATACACTATTGAATCGAAAGGAAAACTCTAGGTCGAGTGTTGCCCTCCCTGAAACTGATTAGTTTGCCGATGAGTGCTCTGGCCACACCAATACGCCGCTCAATCCTGCACTGCCAGAATGGAACAGCTGGTTTCGGTCGTGTAGCTCTGTCATCAGGAAATTTAACGTGAGCTACACGACACACCGCTACAGCCGCACAATACAGGATTGAGTGAGCATCAGTGAGGTTTTCGCAGTTGTCAAAATAGTTTGACAACTGCGAATCCAGAACAGCCACCAGCGCTCTATTTTTATTATGCATGGGCAAACGAGGTAAGCGTGGTCTAAGTTCGGGCGATATGTACCGATATTCTCGAATCGCACCCTCCAAAGCACTCCTCATTTCCTCATTGCACTCGGTACTTACAATAGTAGCCATGTCATTACTTACCTCGTCAGCGTGACTAACTATTTGATAGCACTGTGGTGGAACCACAGCCTGCGACGAAGAGGTAATGACCTGGCTACTCTGCATTTCTGTTCGCAAGCGATCAAGTACGGTGTCATCCAACATACGATTACGCTGGATTATAATAAACTAAATTAATATAAAAAATTAGATCAGTTTTAGCAACATTATTAATTATTACGATTAAATTAAATTTATTTGTATTTATCAAATTAAAACATACTTTACATACATACCTAGATAGAAGACTAGTAGCCGAATTCTAAACCATAATTAAGAAAAATACCTACACCTAATTAATGAAATCCTTTGTTGAAGTAAATCCTTACTAATATTAGAAAAGCGAAAGTGAGTTTGTTTGTTACGTCTTCACGCCTAAATGGCTTAACCGATTTTGGTAAATTATAAGTACAGAGATAGTTGGAACCCTGGAGAAGGGCTATTTTTTTTTTAAAAGGATTGAGATTTGAGGGAAAAAGTGGGAAGAAAAGTGCAATCTTAGCATTGCTATTACAATAAATAAGGCGCAAGGGTAAAAACTACAGGTGGCATGTACCTGTAAATCAGGAAAGGGGAACTGTGTGACCCCAACTTTAACGCGAGCGAAGCCGCGGGCAAAAGCGAGTATTTTATGTAATTTTTTGTTACCCATGAGAGTCAGCCATTTTGGATTTTAAATGACGTCACTTAGGTGACAAGCATTGTCATTAAAACTAAAATATATTTTCTGTATTTCAGCTCAATGGGAAATTGGAAACTAGTTCAATTTTTAACTTCTAAGATTTGATTACCTACATTGTTAGTTACAAGTTATAGTAAGTGCAAATAAAGAATAAGCATTTTGAAAGCTTGCTCGATACCGTTTGCCTTTTTAAATTTAAACTGAAGACTAGGCTAAGGCAAGTATTATTTGTTTAGCCTTTATATTTGACTTTGTTTATGTAGCCTTTTATTAAGTTAGGTTAATATGTAAAGTGGTGTTTATGCTCACATTTCATTTTAAATTTTTAGTCTGGTATTATACGTGAGGACTTGTAATTAGCTAGCTGTTGTCTATGATTTTTTTTAATAAGTTTATCTTTAAGCTGTAGTCCTCCATCCTCCTGCCAGCGGTGCGGGTTGTTCGAAAGAGATACCGCGGCCCCGGAATGTGAAGGGCAATAGAAGGAACATAGGGGGTTTTTAGTCAGTAAAAGTCTGACACTCCCCCCCCCCCCGCTCCGCCCAGGGCGAGGGAAGATGATGCCACGGCTCCGGAACACGAAGGGCAAAAGAAGGAACACTCCCCCGCTCCTTCTAAAACCATTTGATAACTTTTTGTATTGTCATGATTCGCGACCATAAATACGCAAGCAATATTTCACTTTTGCAGACCTCGCTGGCGCTTCCTACGTTAACGACAATAGGAATTTGGTCACAACCAAAAATTTTTTGTTCTGTACGTTGCCACTAGTGCTGCCATCTAGTATGGAGTAGCCGTAGCCGTTACGGTTGTACAAAGCTCACTCATTGAATCCCAACGCGTGCCAGAGAGCTTGATGTCTAAATAGTGTTCTTAAAATAATAATAGATGGCGCTCCTTTCAATTAACATGGAAAAGGCTATGCTAAAACATTACCAAAAGCAAAAACATATCCAGTTTTTTTTAATTATATTTATGTATCCCAGCACACATCACCAGTGACGGTGGGTGATGCATTATCCCATTTGCCGGGATAAAAAAATAAGTAGGTTCTATCCGGAACTTGTATTTTTAGACCAAACTGTTGAAAAGAATACCACCGTGAATAAGTGTCTAGTAGTTTTATTATAAAAATCAATTTGGCCAAGGAATCGTGTTCACTCGTACAAACTTTGTCACCCTGCCTTAGGGGTTGAATCTTGCAAAATGTTTTCCTATGGAAATGTTTAGAAACAAATCTCACTCGTGGTCTTGAGATTTTTCTCAATTCATAAATGCAGTATCAAGATCATCTCAGCTCTAACATGATTTGAACGAGCAGATGGTCTTAAGATAAGGTCTACCTATCATGTCTAGAGACCATCTTAGCGACAGAACCGATATAAGTATTCTGAACCAGACGTCACTAGGAAATCGAGTCGCAAACCGGGTTTCCATTTTGTTTATTAATTATTCCGATATCTCAAATGCGGTCTCATCATCGGGTTTCAATAGAGATTTGTTTCTAAGTACTGCCCATAATATCGGGTTTCAATAGAGATTTGTTTCTAAGTACTGCCCATAATGAGCTACATCTTAGGATTCCCAAATTTAGCAATAAGGAAAATTTGGGAATCCTAACACTTGTAGTTTGTCTGAGATTAGGGTAGTTGACAACACCAATCAATTGATATACTTTTTATGAGCTGTCAAAACGCGCTTCCCCCATAGATTTTGTATGAGACTCGCAACCGATGACGTCACTAAGTTGTCTAGTCAATGATGCAACTATTTATTGATTTAAAAGCAAATAAAAATCGAATTTTAAAGTTATTTTGAAATAAATGGAGTTCTCAGGTCTAGAATAAGGTGTTCTTTCAGAAAAATTGTGTTTTTAAATTATTGGTTAATGGTGTCAACTACCCATTTGGTGACGTCACTGATTTTCTCTTCTATAAATAAGTATACTTAGTATGGTTTTCGTTCTCAGAAAGAATGTAAGAGTTTTATTGATAAAAAAAAAGAACTAAAGGCTGTCTGGAAGATATCGCTATTAGCGATAAGACCACCATTGTAACCATAGATTTATCACTTTTCTGTAAAACTGTATTTTTTTTTCATTTTTGGTGTGCAATAAAGTATACGGGTGAATATCAACAACTGCATATTTTTGACAATTTTGGTGGCAAAATTTTGACTTTACTTTCGTGAAAACTATTGACCTAGGACAAAAATAGAACGTTTAAGGAATTAGGAATCTTCATGAGGTTTGAAAATATCCTGGTAACTTTTTGAGATAAGTAGGTATTTGAGTTCAAAAACTAGTGTAGCCACCAAAATTTAAAATTGTCCACCTAAATTGATATTGGTCCACCAAAATTGAAAGTGCTTAAAACAATACATTAAAAATCAGTTTTTGTCACAAACCTAAATCTCACTAATAAAGCTCAATGCCGTAAAAACTCCATCAGTTAATAAAACTCAGTCTTGTTATAATAATATTTCGTTTATTCAGTTAAATACATTTTAATTAGATTTTTAAATATTTCTTAATATAAACATAGAAAATAAACATTTAAAAATACAACAAATAGTAGCCCACCGGATAAGTATTTTTAAATGTTTTATAAAGTGAAACTTTTATTACATCGTCTCAAACTTTTTCATCTGTGTGTTGCATGTCGCGTGACGGTCGACCGCGGAGTAGGGACGTCTAAATGTCTGTAATGTGAAAAAAAGTTTCACTTTTACCGTGGTTTCATAAGACCACACAATCCGTTTTTTAATATTTCTTTTTTTTTTTTTTTAATGTGAATTTATATGAAACCAAATGATTAAACGAGATCTTTATCTAAATACAAAATAAACAAAGTTGCGACTAAAACCGCTTATAACCAACCTTGTGACAATCCAGTCATTTGCACATGGGTGCTAATAAATGTAATAATCATAAGTTTGTTAGTTATCATCAACGTACACGATTATTTGCGAAGGTTTAATCAAAAGTGGATTTATTAAACACGGGCATGTATCGTGATTTTCAGGTCTCTGAACGTGAGTTTAGATTCTACTGGCTTGCAGATATTATCTGGGCGTCTAAAGTATAATACTTTAATATTATAAAAGCGAAAGTGAGTTTGTTACGTCTTCACGCCTAAATGGCTAAACCGATTTTGATGAATTTTGGTACAGAGATAGTTGAAACCCTGGAGACGGACATTGGCTAGGTATATTTTTTTTTAAGTGAAAAATGAGGGAAAAAGAGGGAAGAAAAGCGAAACCTTAGCTTTGCTATTACAATAAATAAAGGCAAAAACTACAAGTAGCATACCTGCAAATCAGGAAAAGGGAACTGTGTTTCCCTAAATTTAACGCGAGCGAAGCCGCGGGCAAAAGCTAAGTACCTACCTATGTTGGTCAAAAAACCGTTAAACTGAATATTAACATCAAATACTTCTTTTAGTTAAAGGTTAATTCTTGAAATAATCTAAGTCAGAACCCACATAACTGTCACACACAGACGAATTATTTATAAGAATCACATTATTTTCATGTGATGAGGGTTCCTGGCTTATAAAACCAGCTATGGTGATGTTGAAGTACAAAACTTAGGTAAAAATTGACTGTTGCGCTGCGTGTCACGGGTTCAATCCCCGCACGGAACAAATATTTGTATGGCCTACGGATGGTCTGGCTGTTTGTGTATATGAGTTTAAATGTTTGTAAACGCACCCACGATACAGGAGTGATTTCTAAAGTAGGCCAAAACATAAAAAAAAAAAACAAAATAAAAATGATTGCATCTCACATGTGTTTTACAAGGTCTCTAATAATTATACAGTTGACGGGCACAAGATTTTTTTTTTTAATATGTATAAGAAAAATATTTTATAAATTAATAATATTTATTTTCCTTTATAAATGTTTCAGACTTATTGATTACATTTTTAAATATCTCTTAAATAAAAATAGGTTTCCGCCAGTATCGGGAGCACGGTCCAAACTACCGGTGGTTAAGGCTCCAGAGACAAGAACCTCCTCACAATGCGAAACATATCGATGAGTACTGCCTTCTGCGTCAGGCCTGTTGATCTAACCGCCTAAGGAGAGCTTCGAAAGATGCTTGTCTCATGGCCATTAATATTATTATTTATACAAGTTTCGAATGCAACTTTGTACATACAATGATTTTAGTCTTACCGTTAGACGTTATTAAACGTGATTAGAAAACGCTCAGACGCACAGGTGTCGCATAGTCTTTTGTTTTTATAGAAAAAAAAACTGACCCCTTTTCTTCCCTCTTTCTCCCCCTTTTCTCACTGTTTTAGCCTATGTCCGTCTTCAGGGTCCCAACTATCTCTGTACCAAATTTAAAAATCGGTTTGGCCACTTAGTCTTGAAGACGTAACAAACAAACAAACTCACTTTCGCTTTTATTAGGGTTCCGTAGTCAACTAGGAACCCTTATAGTTTCGCCATGTCTGTCTGTCCGTCCGTCCGTCCGTCCGTCCGTCCGTCCGTCCGTCCGTCCGTCCGTCCGTCCGTCCGTCCTCGCTTAATCTCTGTGACCGTTAACACTAGAAAGCTGAAATTTGGTACCAATATGTATATCAATCACGCCGACAAAGTGGTAAAATAAAAATTTGAAAAAAATGTTTTATTAGGGTAGCCACCCTATATGTAAAGTGGGAAGTGATTTTTTTTTTAATTTCAACTCTAACGTGTGATATATTGTTGGAAAGGTATTTAAAAATGAATAGGGGTTTACTAAGATCATTTTTTGATAATGTCAATAATTTCGGAAATAATCGCCTCTAACTTTTGAACCATAAGTCTAAAAAATATGAAAAAAATCTAAAAAGTAGAACTTTATAAGAACTTTCTATGAAAATTATTTTCAACTTGATTGACACAACAGTTTTTGTACAAAAAAGACAAAAAGTTGTACAAAATAATTTCTGGACTAAGTTTGTAGTATAATCGTATATGCAAGCTTTTTTTGTAACTTTGTTTACATATTTTATTATCCTAAACGTATCTTTTTTCAAACAAAAAATTGTTGTTGAATTACCACCAAAATTGCACGTCTTTGTATTAATTAGTAACCCTATTCCTCGAGAGATAGCGCTGTAGGTACTTATTACATTGGATCGGGTATTACCGAATTGTTCGGTTGGCCTCATAACTGGGAACACTTATTGTGACGGACGGGAAACTACGGAACCCTACACTGAGCGTGTCCCGACACGCTCTTGGCCGGTTTTTTAATATTAGTAAGGATGGTACGGAACCTTTCGAGAGCGAGTCCTACTCACACTCGGCCGGTTTCATCTATTCTATTCTATTTTTGTTATATGGCAATTAGAGCCGATGTCGACTATTCTGCCAATGGCCGTTCGTTTTCATCAGTCTACATTTAGCGCCGAGTCCAAAAAGGCCCTGACCTCTTCATCTCTTCAGATTATATAGAAATTCACTGCAAGATTCTTAATATATTTGTACTTCTCAAATACTGTAATGTCACAGTAAGTGGGTCAATGCTAACTGTCCGATAAGAGTACAACTTCCCTGTACCAGCATGTTTATATTGTCAAAACTTGCCAAAAAAACTAGTCTAGTTTTTCATTCTCGCGTGCCTCACAGAGATGTCAGTAAAAAGAGGAGAATTTGAAGGCCACATCTTGCCGGGGTTGCGGGTTATTCGAAAGAGATACCGCGGCCCCGCAGCACAAAGAACAAAAGAAGGAACACGGATGGGTTTTAGTCAGTCAAAATCGGACACTCAATCAAATAACTGCCCCCGCTCTGGTCAGGGTTAATTTTATTGATGGTTTCTTTTACATAAAAAAAGCTTATCACGGACGCGGACGGTCTGTCGACACGTCCTTTAGACGGACGTCTACCGTAGCCGGGACTCATCTTGCAAATCCCGATGCCTACAGTGTCTCCCGTGGCAGCTGGGACAGTTTCTCTCCCTCGAACTTCACGCCACCTCCTTCGCTAGCATAAGTGCTTCTAGTCGTTGATATTCCTCGTTTAATAAATAACTTAATCATTTATCCTACGCAATACTATTAAATAGAGTCGAATAGGTTTTTTAAACTTAAATGTTTTTATAACGCACTGAGAATTTAAATGGGAATTAGGGTGCGTCCACATCACTATTTTATGCTGCAATGCAGTCGCAAAGCTGTAGTGATACTGTAACTTCACAAAAACGAAAATAAGGGGCTCAATATTAAAATTAAAAATACCAGATTCACAAGTAAATATTTCTGTAATTTTCCAAATTTATTTATATCTACATATACGTAGATGATTGGTACTGTAGGCCTACTATGACATCTTAAAGCAGAACTTATTCCACTGAGTGAAAGAGATGGTGCTAGACACCTTGTATAGCTCTGTCCCTTTCCCTCAGCGGAATAAGTTCTGCTTTAACACGTCTTATTAGGGTAGCTGAATTGCTTGTTGCTATTAATTTAACTAATATTAATAGTAATTTAAATTGAAAAATCGTCGTATTTCTTTACGTTAACGCCGCGGCTACAGTTTCGTCATTAGGAAATACTTAGTCATTTTAATTGGGCGGTTTGGCCGCTACAGTTTTATGTTTATTTCATATACTACTGAACAAAATCAGCGTCTTCTATCCAGTCTATCCTTACATACAGTTGTGTTGGTGGGGAGTTTATTCCGCAAATTTTTTCTTCCCAACTAAAACACTAGGAAGGGACGCAAGGTTGACGTTTTGGGGGACTGCCAAAGAAACTACATTTCAGCTAACAGCTACCCTACCATGACGTGTTAAAGCAGAACTTATTCCGCTGAGGGAAAGGGACAGAGCTATACAGGGTGTCTAGCACCATCTCTTTGATTCAGTGGAATAAGTTCT
Organism: Ochropleura leucogaster; assembly: GCA_958449745.1. Taxonomy (NCBI): domain Eukaryota; kingdom Metazoa; phylum Arthropoda; class Insecta; order Lepidoptera; family Noctuidae; genus Ochropleura; species Ochropleura leucogaster. The sequence goes on from OY288227.1 coordinate 3,627,856, forward strand.
GTTTTAAGACGTCATGGTAGGGTAGCTGATCTATGTAAGCTCGAAAACACAGAAACAAAATATGCACACCAACTTTGACATATCAATGCATTTTCTTCTTGACAAGCAGCGCCACATTACACCAGCGTCAGCGCTACATTGCTGGATTTTCCTGTTAGCGTGACGAACTCGTAGTCGCGCGATTGTATCGCTTAAAAAACGCATACCGTTCATTCAAGAGCGCTCGAACGAAAACTACGATGAAAACAATTGAAAGAAATTGCTTTTACTGCTTAAAATTTAACTTTATAAAATGACAGCTAAAGTATACAATTAAGCCGATATCATTATGACTATGTTCTTAATAGTTTAATTACATTGGCCCTAACAAAAACTCTTTGTTACAAATACTGACTGCATTATTTGCTCTTGTAATATTCATTTCAATACGTCCAAAGCTTTGACAAGTAAGATTTGATAGGCTACTAAGGATGACACTAATCGTTGGCAGCAATAATACCTACTTACTCATGCGGAAAAAATAAGTGACAAGTGCTCAAGTGACGCAAGTCGCGTCGCAAATCACATCACCTGAGGCTGTGGACGGGCCTTTAACTTCGATTAACTTAGTTAAAATTCATGACAAGTACATTTTTTTTGCAACAACTATTAAGAATTAGGTACAAGATGTCAGAATATTTTATTTGTTATGTCTTTTTACAGTGATTGATTTAGAATTACAATACGGTTGGCGCAGTGGCTGAGCGATCGACTGCTGCGCTGCGTGTCGCGGGTTCGATCCCCGCACGGAAAAAAAATTGGTATGGCCTACAGATATTTGTTCCGGGCCTGTCTTTTTGTGTATGTGTGTAAGTTTAAATGTTTGTAAACGCACCCACATACACAGGAGAAACCCTAGTGTGAAAACACCTTTTTCTGTCCGTCTCTGACCACTTTGCTGTCGGTCTGTCTGTCTCGGGAACGCATGTATCGAGTTGAAATTATCTTCAAGTCCCTTTGTGCTGTGATAACAACACAAAGGGACTTGAACCCTCTTTTTTTTTTTCGGGTGGGAAATCATCCAATGACTTCCCCCGCTCTGGGCGGAGCGGGAGGGCATGTCAGACTTGTACTGACTAAAACCCACCCATGTTTCTTCTTTTGCCCTTTACGTTCCGAGGCCGCGGTATCTCTTTCGAACAACCCGCAACCCCGGCAGGCAGAGAGGCTCTGGCAAGCCCCTCTGCTTTGCTGACTCTCTTTGAGGCGCGCGTGAAACACGAACGCGCCGTCGACACGGCCTGTCGTCAATCGACGGACTACCCATTGCTCACCGCCCACAGGCCCGACTTGAACCCTCTAACCCTTAGTCTAAGTTAAAATATATGGCTGGTTACGTCGCAAGTATGTACGGAACCCTCGGTGCGCCACTCTGACTCACTCTTAACCGTTTATTTTTTTAATTTAAATTGTTGTTCACAGAAATATGAATAAGAAGATGGATAGATTGTGTAAGGAATGATATGAAGGAGAAAGGAGTAATGATGCCGTGACGTCTGATAGGGGAGAACGGAAGAAGAAAACGTGTTGCGCCGACCCCAAATAGAATGGGACAAGGGCAGGAAGTGATGTTAAATTGTTGTTCATATTATTTACATAAGAGTCCTATGTAACACTAATTAGCAATTAGTAGGCGATGAAACTAATTATTACTGTAAGCAGGTAATTAAAACTGTTGAGTTTTCCGCGTCCATTTGCTAACTTCTTTGTATTTCGTATTTTCTTTTATTAGTTATTCGTGAAAATGTAATAGATACCTACATAGGTACTTAGTTATGTACTGACAAACATAGAATACCATCATCATCATCTGCCTAGCCTTTTCCCAAATATTGCTGGGGTCGGCTCCCAGTCTAACCGGAATGAGCTGAAACATGGCCAGATGGGTAGTCCTATCTGGCCTCCACAACCCAGTTCATATTGGGTAATTTTCATATAACTAGGTATAATCGACAGGTCCGACTTAGAATAAAAATCGTAGGTAGGTATATTATGTAATTACCTACTTTTACTCTATTACTCTTATATACAACAATAATAATTACTGATATAATCTCGTACCGTACCTACGTGATATTGGCAAAATTGTGGTGTCTCTTACCACAAACGCCATTAAATAAATAAGTGAAGTGAACTTAATCACTTTGACTTGTTAAAAGATGCGGGTGTTTTTCTTGCGATTTTCGAACATTGTCCCAACGAGGCAAACATAATTATTATGGTGATAGAAAACTGGGTTTCCCCTTTACTATTAGATAACGTTACAATTAACGATTTATCCTTACTAATATTATAAAAGCGAAAGTGAGTTTGTTTGTTTATTTGTTTGTTTGTTACCTCTTCACGCTTTAATGGCTAAACCGATTTGGATGAATTTTGGTACAGAGATAGTTGGGAACCAGGAGACGGACATAGAGACATAATTTTTATTTTAAAAAAGTGGGATGTGAGGGAGAAAGAGGGAAGAAAAGGGAAAACTTAGCGTTGCTATTACAAATCAATAAGGCGCAAGAGGAACTGTGTCCCAAATTTAACGCGGGCGAAGCCGCGGGCGAAAGCTACTCTTCAATAATGTATGAAACTAAGCGAAATAATGAGTTTAAATGTGCTCTTGAACCTGAAAGAACATTACCTGGCCCAATGACGCACTAATCTGCATTTAAACAAGACCACATCAATTCTTTACTTGTTTACCGACGGCCAGCACGCGATTCGCTCGCCTCTTATAAAAGAGGTTTCGATGAAAACACACATTTCATTTGGCATTACAGCCTTTTTGACGAGTGCATGTGTGAAACGGTTAAAAAAAAGACATAGGTATCTTTCTGTTAGTGAAAAAATAAATTTTTAAAATGGATTTATTACCTTTAACTCACGTAATTAATTAGTTTTGCTTGTGGCATTTAAACTAATATCAAAAATGGAACACAACTAATAATTCTTATAAAATTCTGCTGTCAGGCTTTAAAACTGTCATTTTTCCCGCCAAAATAAAAAAAATACAGATTATAAATCCTAAAAACCCGTGAAGGCAATAAGGATGGATTCCAATTGGACCATGTATCCGCGCATAGGGCTGCGCTCCCCAAACCTGACAAATACGACGGTGAACCTTCAGGAGAACTTCGAAATTGATTTGGAAGACACCAACTGGATCCTGACGTCTTCGTTCATCATTTTCACCATGCAGACAGGTATACCCTAACATTATGTTTTACCATTTTCCACCCTTGTTTATTTACAAACTAGATTTTGCCCGCGGCTTCGCTCGCGTTAAATACGGGGTAACACAGTTCCCCTTGCGCCTTATTGATTTGTAATAGCAACGCTAAGATTTCCCTCTTTCTCCCTCACATGCCACTTTTTAAAAAAAAATATTAGACTTTCGCTTGTATAATATTAGTAAGGATAAGGATTACTTTTAAACAGGTTGTCATTTCGATTGTTTTTTTTAATCTTTGTTGTACGCTATTTCTCCGTAAATTTTGGGATGTTACTAAATTCTTTTTATAATCGAAAGGGTGTTCGGGAGATAACCAGTTTCAATTTTATCTATATTCCTTCTGTACTTTATTAGTAATCTTCTATAACACTTATTTTTCTTTTAATTTATATCCAGGATGAAAAGCTAGTATATCGTTTACTAGTAATGAAACATTAATACTCGATAAGAATTAGTGTACCTAAGATGCCATCATTCCACTATAACTAAATAAAAACTGACTTCCAAAAACACAAAAAACGTGGAAAATACTTTACTTCCGAAGGTCGATAACTTTTATTTTTTTACCGATCGATTCCCGGAGCTAAAGTATTTTGGAAGTCGGTTTTATTCGGATCTTTGTGATCCGAACAATGGAAGTCATGTGATATCCACTAACACGCCGAGGACCTGCGTCGTGAAAGAGAGGTAGTCTGTATCCCAGCTTTAAATAATATCATGCCAATTTTAACTTAATCTGTCGCACGTGATTCATGAATAATACATGACGGGCCTGTTGGTCCAGTGGTTAGTGGCCCTGACTGCTGAGCCGGAGGTCGTGGGTTCGATTCCCACCCAGGACAAACTTTGTGTGATGAGCATAATTGTTTGTTCTGTGTCTGGGTGTAATTTATCTATAATATGTATGTATTTATAAATTATATAAGTATGTATATCAGTTGTCTGGTTACCATAACACAAGCTCTGCTTAGCTTGGGATCAGATAGCCATGTGTGAGTTGTCCCATGATATTTATTTTATTTTAATAACTGATGAAGCTTGAATAATAACTGCCACCCGGGTCCAACTTCAGTTTAAGCCACGCTTGCCTAAGTCGGTCCGTGGATGGGTGACCACCCATCTCATACCCTGCCTCGGAAAGCACGTTATACCGTTGATCCCAAACTGTCTTTTGTAGATCTTTGACAGTCGTTACAGGTAATCAGTTTCCCGAAATTCTGACAACCAGTCTTACCAAGATAGAATATTCTTTATTATGTACACCATACAAATTAGAAGAACAACATTAAACAACTTATAAATAGGATGACACAATGGGCGGTCTTTTCGCTAAAAGCGATCTTTTCAAGACAACCTTTGATTGGATTTAAAGGAGGAGAGACAGTACTGTATTTAGTCTGTGGTGTTCCGTTTTACGAACGAATAGCTACATTTATAAAAACAAATACTTATATATTATATATAATATAATAATCATTTTGAGTAAAGAAACATTTGATATTGTTGTTTAAGGAAAAAGGTAGTGCTTTTTGACCATAGTTCTAAAGGTAGACAAGGTTCGAGCGCTCCTTACAGTCACGGGCATTCCATAGCCGCATAGCTTGAACTGTAAAGGATTTTCGTAAATTTTCCAAGCTGTTTCGTAATACTCAGTACTAACTAGAGATTTAAGGACAGATTGACAGTCGCTCCATAAAAGTATTAAGGGTATTAAGCAGGATCCGGTCCGACTAGCAACCTTTACAAACATAGTTGAAAAAGGCTATACAGATGATGAATAATGAGCAGGACAATGAAAAAACCTAGTGTTTCGTAATCGCTAAGGTAGCCTTCATAGTTTTTTCGCAAAACATGACCGCATAAATATCTTCATACTAACTTTTGCCCGCGGCTTCGCTCATTTTAGAGAAGCGTGGGGTTAGAAAGAGACAAAAAGTATCCTATGTCACTATCTGTCTCTTCAACTATCTCTATTTAAAAATCACGTCGATTCGTCGCTCTGTTTTGCTGTGAAAGACACACAAACATACACTTCCGTCCCCCTCCTTCTCCCCCATTTCTCATTTTAAAAATATAGCCTGGTCCGTCTCCAGTGTCCCAACTATCTCTGTACCAAAAATCATCAAAATCACTTTTGTCATTTAGGCGTGAAGACATAACAAGCAAACAAACTCACTCTCGCTTTTATAATATTAGTAAGGATTCTATTAATTAAAACCAAACCGGTAAAAACCGCAATTGCAGGGTTTCCCCAATAAAAAGGACAGGTCATAATGACAAGGCGGTCGTTAACCACTAATTCTAGTTGGTGCAGGTAAACTACAGCCGGATCTTTTAACAGTGTGACTTTTTAGAGTTCCTTACCTTAAAAGAACTACCCGAACCCTTATTAGAACACCTTGTTGTTTGTCTGTCTGTCTGTCAAGACCCTTTATCTCGGGAACGCGTTGAGGTATCGTGTTGACATTAAAACTATATTCTCAACTTTGTGGTTCCTTTGTGCTGCAAAAAAATCAATTCAAAAGTCTATGCAGTCAAAAGATATGACTGTTTCTGTAGCAAGATAGTACGGAACCCTCGATGCGGGAGTCTGACTCAACATATCAAGCCTAATCGCCAAAGGTCTAAGCAGAGACCTAGAATAGTACATCTAGATTCTGCCAGTTATGTTAAAGTTTCATGTAACAGGGGACGAGCCTGTCGCCATTTTTACAAAAAAAACTAAATCTATGGTTACAATGGCGATCTATCTTCCAGACAACCTTGGGATGAACTGTACGAATATAAAAATACAACGGGGTGTAGTCAATGGTATACACCTACTGCTAATACTACACAAACAATTAAAATAAAGTTAATTATTAAAAAAAAAATACATTCATCTATTTATTTAACATATTATGTTTCATAATATGATCTGATTGACAAATAGGATAGGTGTCAAAAATTGATTCAGAAAAATTCAATGATATTATAGGGAAAGATAATGATTTGCAACTAAGGTTAAGTTAAGGCATTTACCACAATATCCCCTTTTTCTAGGTATTATCAAGCAAATTTTGCAATTATATAATAAAAGGTTAGCGAAAATTTAAGTACTTTTCCAAATAGAAGTGTTTCTTTGCACTACTAGGCATACGTACCAGCATTCACTAGGACGATGCGTTTTCAGTTTTCGTTTCGTTTCACGAAAAACACGCTACATCCTACTAATTTTATAAATGCGAATGTTTGTGAGGATCGATGGATGGATGTATGTATGGATGTTTGGTACTCTTTCATGTTTAAATGGATCTTGATGAAATTTGGCGCAGAGGTAGATGGTCTGGAATAACACATAGGATACTTCTTTTCGATGATCACACGGGCGAAGCCGCGGGCAACACCAGCACCAGCTAGTAAGAAATATATAAAAAGTTTTACATTGCTTGCATATTCCCCATTCAGGGCCGGATTTAGGGGGGGGGGGGCAACCGGGGCGAAAGCCCCGGGGCCTCCACAAGCAGGGGGCCTCCACAATAGAGACTTCGGAAAAAAAATCTTTTAAATTTCAACTAGTAAACATCTTTCCTTTGATATTTTTTTTTGCTTTTATTTATTTATTTATTAAAACTTTATGCACAAGTAAAAACTGTACAAAGGCGGACTTAATGCCTTAGGCATTTTCTACCAGTCTACCTTAGGGTGATGCAGAGACAAAAAACAGTAGGTGCGATAACAGAAAAAAAGGATATTAGTAAATGAATATTAAAATATATATATACATATATAAATATTAATAACTATAAATACTTATATACATAAACAACAGCTTTTACCTTTACCTACACCCTAAAGTACTTTATACATACATGATTATTTGATTATATTAATCTTAAATATTAACAGAAACAGAAATCTTTGATCTATATTTGTTCACTCCAATCAGGCAATCAGTGAAATATCAAAATCTCAAATGGCCCTGATAAGCACTTCCAATTTACTATCCATCTTGAGGGAGTACCCCAATGGCTCAATGGCTCAGTGGGGTCGTACTTGCCCGCAACCTCGGAGGTTGGGTATTCGATTCCGTGTCTCGACCATTTAAAAAAAAAGTATGTATATATATATATATATATATACATATGAATTAATTGCAGTATGTGAACAATTGGTGTTCTTCAATTCTTTAACAAAAACTAATCAATTATTATTGACTAATTGGTAGGTATTTTTTTTATATTTATTTGGAAAATAATTTGGGGCAAGGGGGCCTCCACTCCTTTGTTGCCCCGAGGCCTCTGGACCCCTTAATCCGGCCCTGTCCCCATTTAATTTGCTTATTCTGTAGTATTGTAGGCGGCTCCTACATAATACTAATCACCTCCTCTGCGAAGTCTCACACGAGTGTCGTGACTTGACAACATGGCTGTTTGCCAGTGGAGACCTGCCCAGCCGCTTACTGATATTTATTACAGGGACAATGGTGAATTGTAATCGAATAATTATTGTAAGATATCTTTCTTAACCCGTAAGTTTTGCCAAGTAAAGATACTTTCCGACTACGGTACTAAACGACTTCAAAAAAAGGGGGACGTTCTCAATTCAACTGTTTATTTTTTTCTTTTTCTTTTTATAATCGAAAGTGTATAATTCCGAAAGGGAATATAATATGAATTTTATCTGTATTGCTTGGGTAATTTATGAGTTATCTTCTATAATACATATTTATTCTTCTAATAGTCTGCAAAAGTGAGTTTGTTTGTTACGTCTTCACGCCTAAATGGCTAAACCGATTTTGATGAATTTTGGTACAGAGAAAGTGGGGCCCTTTAGACGGACATAAGGTTATTTTTTATTGTGAGTAATGAGGTAGAAAGAGGGAAAAAAGGGGAAAACTTACCTTTGCTATTCCAATAAATAAGGCACAAGGGCAAAAACTACAGGTAGCAGGTACCTGCAAAACAGGAAAGGGGAACTGTGTTACCCCGAACTTAACGCGAGCGAAGCCGCGGGCAAAAGCTAGTAAATCTATAATATGAATTTTTTTTTTGTCATTTCTGTCGTTTTTTAGGGTTCCGTAGTCAACTAGGAACCCTTATAGTTTCGCCATGTCTGTCTGTCCGTCCGTCCGTCCGTCCGTCCGTCCGTCCTCGCTTAATCTCTGTGACCGTTAGCGCTAGAAAGCTGAAATTTGGTACCAATATGTATATCAATCACGCCGACAAAGTGGTAAAATAAAAATTTGAAAAAAATGTTTTATTAGGGTAGCCACCCTATATGTAAAGTGGGAAGTGATTTTTTTTTTAATTTCAACCCTAACGTGTGATATATTGTTGGAAAGGTATTTAAAAATGAATAGGGGTTTACTAAGATCATTTTTTGATAATGTCAATAATTTCGGAAATAATCGCTCCAAAAGTAAAAAACAATGTGTCCCCCCCCCTCTAACTTTTGAACCATAAGTCTAAAAAATATGAAAAAAATCTGAAAAGTAGAACTTTCTAAGGACTTTCTATGAAAATTATTTTGAACTTGATTGACACAACAGTTTTTGTACAAAAAAGACAAAAAGTTGTACAAAATAATTTCTGGACTAAGTTTGTAGTATAATCGTATATGCAAGCATTTTTTTTAACTTCGTTCACATATTTTATTATCCTGAACGTATCTTTTTTCAATCATAAAAAGAATTATTGAAATCGGTTCTCGCAATCCAAAATTACCACCAAAATTGCACGTCTTTGTATTAATTAATAACCCAATTCCTCGAGAGATGGCACTGTAGGTACTTATTACATTGGATCGGGTATTACCGAATTGTTCGGTTGGCCTCATAACTGGGAACACTTATTGTGACGGACGGGAAACTACGGAACCCTACACTGAGCGTGTCCCGACACGCTCTTGGCCGGTTTTTTTCAATTAAAATATAAAAAAACCGTTTTTAAATAATTTGCGGGCAACGAAAACATTATAATCTAAACCACTTTATAATCTCTAAATAACCTTCTCATAAGCTGCCGAACCTAACTAGGCCAAGGATTATAAAGGAAAGACAACTTTACTATATTAACACTATTTTCCTTCTAATAAGTAGAATACATACATTTTGAAGGCAATGACAGTAAACGTATGATTGTATGATAATTTGCAGTTGAATCTAACTTGTAATTCAAGGTAATTGACATGATGGTACTGTGCCTAATATCCTTAGCGCTTTGCTAACTACCTATTTTTTTTTAATTTAAATCAGACCACCCTTACTAATATTATAAAAGCGAAAGTGAGTTTGTTTGTTTGTTTGTTACCTCTTCACGCTTTAATGGCTAAACCGATTTTTATGAATTTTGGTATAGAGATAGTTGGGAACCAGCAGACGGACATAGGCAAATTGATTTTTTTTTAAAGCAAGATTTGAGGAAGAAAGAGGGATGAAAGGGGAAAACTTAGCGTTGCTATTACAAATCAATAAGGCGCAAGCAAGGGCAAAAACTGCAGGTAGCACTGCTACCTGCAGTTCCCCTTCCCTGATTTGCAGGTACCTGCTATAGCAGGGAAGGGGAACTGTGTTACCCCGAATTTAACGCGAGTGAAGCCGCGGGCAAAAGCTAGTAGACTCATTTATAGTATCTAACAACTTGTGATAGAGTTGTATTTTTTTGTGAGGAAGTTGTTGGAAAATTATTTGTGTGGGAAATTGTCTTGAAAAACAAAATGGCGCAAAGTATGTTTTTACATACACTTTTACACGTCGTTTTTGGACACGGTGGAGTACACGGTGGAGGTCTGCCCAGCTAGGGCGGAGCACCACCATGCCCGGCTAGAGGCGATCTCTTGCGTTTTGCCCTGGTTCAGTCCATGGTCCGGAGCAAGAGGGAATGGGAAGCAGTCACCTAATTCTGCGAAGCAGTCATGCTAGCGAATGAGGTGGCCGGACGTATGAGGGAGAGAACCTCAAACCAACCCAGCCACCGTGGGAGACGCCCCGCGCGCCGCGAGACGACTCCCGGCCACCGTAGATGCGGGCCTGTGGACGATGAGTAATGGGTAGTTCCCCGTCCGTCTATTGACGACAGGCCGTGTCGAAGGCGCGTTAGTGTTTCACGCGGGCCTCATAGAGATGTCAGCAAAGCAGAGGGTCCTGCAAGGGCCACCGCCTGCCGGGGTTGCGGGTTGTTCGAAAGATATCTCTCTTTTGGCTTTGTTCGCGGCCCGGAACGTAAAGGGCAATAGAAGGAACATGGGTGGGTTTTAGTCAGTACAAATCTGCCACTCCCCCCCTCCCCACCCATCCAGTAGTAGCAATGTAACAGGGATTATTCTAATAAGAGTTAGTATGTAAAACCGTCATACCGCAACTGAAAAGGCTGACAAAAAAAACTGATTTTGCAAAAAAAAACGACTTCCGAACACTACTAAAGACAAGGAAAATAAGTTTACTTCTGAAAGTTGCCAAAAATCGATAAATCAAAGAAAAGTCACCAACTTCTTTCACTGAAGCGATAATTAAATTCCATTTTTGAGACTAAGTACCTGTAACTTACTTTAAACTCTTCTTTGTCTTTCTAGGTTTTGGGATGCTTGAGTCAGGAGTCGTGTCCATAAAGAATGAAGCGAATATCATGATGAAGAACCTGGCAGACATTTCATTAGGCGGTAAGTCCCTACTCTTTATAACCGACTTCAGAAAAAAGGAGAATGCTTTATCCAAAAGACCATCTCAGACACTAATCTGCATAGTTTTCATCAACCTTAGTTGCCCAAATTTTTGTCTGGACTTTAAAAGAAACGGTTTTGGCTGTTCCTTCTCAGACTAGTATACGAAACACTGGGCTCATTTAGTTTAAAAAACATTCTTGCAAAATAAACGTCATTTATCGTTATCATTCTAGCTTAAAGATCTGTAACACCCAGGGTTGCGGGTTGTTCGAAAGATACCGCGGCCCCGGAACATAAAGGGCAATAGAAGGAACATGGGTGGGTTTTAGTCAGTAAAAGGCTGACATGCCCCCCATTCCGCCCAGAGCGGGGGAAGTTATTTGATGATTCCCCACCCCAAAGAAAAGACCTGTAACACTGACTCGTTTTTACATACAGTCAGCAAAAGAGACCAGCAACCTGGCTCGTTAGACATAGTTGAATTTGAAGATGAAGAGTTCATTGATGGCTCTGCCCGGGACTGTGTATGTGGTCCTGTCCCACAAACGATGAGGCATTTAATATCGTGTCTTCCGTATCTGTTGTTTGCTCATTGTTTGACGACACGGTTGGTGCAGTGGCTGAGCGATCGACCGCTGCGCTGGGTGTTGCGAGTTCGATCTCCGCACGGAACAAATATTTGTATGACCTAAAGGTAGGTGTTTCGGGTCTGGCTGTTTGTGCATGTGAGTTTAAATGTTTGTGAATGCACCCACGATACAGGAGAAAATTCTAGGGCAACGTTTAAAAAAAATGTAGGACCTAATGGATGCTAATGAAAGTGCTAAGTTCTGGGCTACTCTGGAGGGTAGCCACTCCACTTCCTTATTCGTTACTTTTCTTCAGGTCTAACCTACTGGATATTCGGCTACGGCATGTCTTTCGGCGAAGGGACATACTCCAACCCTTTCATCGGCGTAGGGGACTTCCTTCTGGACCCGCCGGTTGGAGACCCGCTGATGGGACCAGCGTTCGCTTCGTTCTTATTTCAACTGTCCTTCGCTACCACAGCTACGACTATTGTTAGTGGGGCTATGGCAGAGAGGTAAGGCTTTAAATGTGTTAATGCATTCTTACAATTTCCATTTCGTTTTACACTAAGTAAGCTAAAAGGGTGGGTAAAGTTACAAGAGTAAAGCTTCATGGATGTTTTACCGATGGAAAATCTAGACTTTAGAAAGGGAAGGATTTTATTTTGAGACTCAATGAGTCAAGTTTTTTAACAAAACGACTCATTTTAGGTAACATCAAAAACAAAACACAAGCATTCCAATTTCAATTAAATAGAATAATGTCAGAAAACAATAAAATTACCTACATCAAACAAATAAATAGATTAAATAAAAAATTAAATAATTAAATTAAATGCATTATCAGAATTATAATATTTATTTTATTAAAAACATGGTATAAAAAGATGGTAAAATACAAAAATCCAGACAAGAGCGAGTCAGACTCGCGCACCATGGGTTCCGTACAATTTAACACGGCCATATCTTTGGACTGCGTAGACTTCTTGGTGCCAGACCGGTAGATATTCACTGTATTTAGTTCGATTTCTAAGTCTTATTTATTAGTTGAGAGTAAAGTGACCTACATTGTTTGCTTCTCTCCCCAGATGCAACTTCAAAGCATACTGCCTGTTCTCCCTCCTCAACACAATCGTTTACTGCGTGCCTGCGGGCTGGGTGTGGGGCTCGCACGGGTTCCTCAATAAACTGGGAGCTGTTGACATCGCAGGATCAGGACCTGTGCATCTTATTGGTAAGAGTGGCTATTATCAGAAATTACAGCAAGCTCAGTTTTTGGGCTTGTATGAATGTAACGCTACTAACCCCAAGCCTTTTTGGATAAACTGGGGGCAGTTGACATTGCAGAGTCAGGCCCAGTGCATCTTATAGGTAAGAGTTTCTAGAATCAGAACTTTCAGCAGTCTAAGTTTTTGGACTTGTATTAAGGTACCGCTACTAGCCTTTCTGAATAAACTGGGGGCAGTTGGTATCACAGACTCCAACCCTGTGCATCTTACAGGTAAGAGGTGTTAGTAGAACTATCTGCAAGCTCCTTTTTTGGGCTTCTAACACATATTTGCGCTCTCAACCTGCATCATACTCCAACGTACTGCAGAAGAGGATAGCGCTTACGCAAAGTTGGGTATGATATTGCTGGCAAGTTTATACATCCTTGCCTCATGCTCCAGAATGGCTCAAGTCGCGTGCTCTTTCCGAAGACGAATATTGAACGATGTGGTTGAATGGATGATCTGGTACCGCTACTTTAGTCTTACGGGTTTCTCAACAAACTGGAAGCTGCTTTAGAGCAGGATCGGGCCCTGCGCATCTAAAACAGCTTACAAGCGACTTGTAACGGGGTGTGCCACTGAGTTCTGTGGGTTCTTCACCAAGCTGTGGACTGTAGACATTGCAGGTTCAGGACCTATACAGTGTTATAGGTAAGAGTTACTTCCACCAAAAGTACTCGCTCCCTTTAAAAAAAACCGACCAAATGCGAGTCGGACTCGCAGCGAGGGTTCCATACAAACTTGCGGTATAAACGGCCATATCTTTTGACAGCGTAGACTTAGGCGCGTTGCCCACACGACCAAGAGTCGAGGGGCAGTCGGGGCGCGGGCGCGTTAGGCGCGTCGCGACGTGTGGGCGACGCGCCTTAGAGGGCTGTTTTTTTTCACAGCTCTAAAGGTAGATTTGAGTATATGGTTTTAATTTCAACTCGATACCTTTATGCGTTCGCGAAATAAAAGGTCTTGACAGACAGATATACAGATGGACAACATAGAGTGATCCTGTTAGAGTACCGTTTTTTCCAACACGACATGCCTGAAAAAAAACATTAATTTCCATAGAACATGGTATACAAGATGGTGGAAACAGTTTTAGAACATACAAGTTTTGCTTTTTATGCGGACTAGGTGTTGTCCAAAAGTCACAATTACATTTTCTTTTTAGGTGGGGCATCAGCCTTCGCGTCAGCTCTGATGCTGGGTCCCCGACTAGGCCGCTACGCGCACGGCATAGCGCCTCTGCCCATGGGGAACCCCGTCAACGCGGTCATGGGGACCTTTGTCCTGTGGTGGGGGTGGCTGGCGTTCAACTCTGGCAGCACTTACGGGGTAAGTTCTATATGACATGCTGCTCCACCCGGCACTTATGGGTTAAGTTCTATATGACATGCTGCCCCACCCGAGTCTTAGAGCTAGAGCCAGCCCGGGATGCTGAGCCAGCAGTTTTAAACCATTCCTTATAATTATACCGTTCCGAACGAGCCTGTTCATTTGCCGTCCACCCCCAGCGACGCCCTAAGCCGAGGCTCCACAGGGTATTTTTTGTTTTCTTACTGATGGGAAATCATTAAATAACTTCCTCCGCTCTGGACAGAGGAGGCACCCACCCCTGTTCCTTATTTTGCCCTTTACATTCCGGGGCAGTGGTATCTCTTTCTCTACTTTGCTGACATCTCTTTGAGGCGCGTAAAACACGAACGTGCCGTTGACAAGGCCTCACCGGAGGTGCCGTTAGCGTGAAGTCGCTTAGTAATAAGTTTTTACCCTGGCTGGCACTAAGCAAAATATAACCCCATGGAGACCTGTGAGATGCTATACACAAAAAAAAATACATGCGTCTAACAGTATATGCCGACGGCGTAGCAGGAGATTAGTATTAAGTTCGGTCATCATAGCTCAATATAATCACAATATAAATATGTAATACTAGCTGTGCCCCGGCATGCGTTGCTATGCAATTTTCTACCTACCCTACCTTTTCTTTGCTATAAACCTCACGGAGCCCGCGACCTTTCCAACGAATGCAAAACCATGGAAACCGATTCGTGCGTTGTGGAGTTATAGCGTCAGGAAGGAAAACCCGATTTAGTTTTTATATAGTATAATAGATAGTAGATAACAAAGAAAATTATGAAGGAATAAATTTTGTACCTACTCTAGTCATGGTTCAGCAATTTATGTCTGAAAAACTACTAGAATGACGGACATGAAAAACTTAATCCAGTCACTTTTGTATTCATCCTGCCATGCGGGTAGAGTCTTGCTAGCAAGAAAAAAAGTATAATCAATTTATTTATTGCCATAAACAAGTTTTTACATGTCTGCGTCTAGACTGCCTGTGTCTAGATAGTGAAACACCTAATTCTACTAATATTATAAAAATGCGAATGTTTGTGAGCATGTATGGATGTATAGTTGAACAGATCTTGATGAAATTCGGCACAGAGGTAGATTATAGTCTGGAATAACACATAGAATATTTTTTTCAATAATGATAACACTTTATCTGCCAATGGCTTAATTGCAAACAGTCTCGATCAATACCTAAGGAGGCTCTCGTTTAGCAGCTGGATCAAGGACTTGATACAGAAAGCGGTACTCCTGGACACGGCACGTATTGTTAGGAGGTTTTCTCTGGAGCCCTGACATCCGGTAGCCTGGACCTTGTTCCCAATACCGGTGGGCTAAAAATTTAGAAAAATTATATTACGTGGAAAATTGAATAACACTAAACTTTTTGAACACAACATAATTTACTAAACTCCTTTAAAATAAATATTACTCGTCTCTCAAGGTCTAACAGGCAAACTATCAATTAGTTTAAGTGATAGCATGAATCTTGAATAACTAATGTAAGTGTTGGGTACACGAGTCAAGCTCAGGCACATGTTTTTACCACAGATTTGCATCGTTAGATCTGCCTTACGACATTGAACGATGGTCACGTTTCTTAATTCGAATCCGAACTTCTTGTCATTATCATCTGCCTAGCCTTTTCGCAACTAAGTCGGGGTCGACTTCCAGACTTACTGGATGCAGCTAAATACCAGTATTTTACATAGAGCGACTACCTATCTGACCTCCACAACCTAGTTAGTACTGGGCAATTTGATACCACTTGGCGGCCCTTGGTAAGACTGTTTCTAACGACTATCAAAAATCTACAAATAACAAACGAGCCCAACAGCTTTCCGAGGCACGAAGGAAACTCGGCATGTAACGGTTGGTCACCCATCCACAGACCAGCCTAGACAAGCACGACTTAAGCTAAAGATGGACTCGAGCGGCTGCCATTATTTAGCCTCAAGTAACTTCTTGTGAGTGTCCAAAAATGATACAGAGTAACTAACAAACGTAACTACGTTTAATTTACCTTTATTTACGACGTTTCGTTTCGGAGAAAGAGAGTAGACCTCCTTTTTCGTGACAATGACAGTTGAATAATATTGTTATATCATCGGCTGATTGACGAGATCGTTCTAGAAAATACTCGAATCTAGAATGTTTCTCTATGGAACTTTGTAGAGGATTCGCGAATAATCCTAGGATATGAAACTGTTAAGCAGGTTCCAGTAAGAACTATCTCAAAGCATCGGTTGGCATATGAATTGCTATCGTGTTTGCGGCAGCAGCCAATCTGATTTTGACAATAGAACAAAGCGAATTGAAGTGAACTACAAGTGATTGACTTACTTGTTTTGTGATTAATAAAGATATTTGGAATTAAATCGGTAGTTTTAATTTATCACAAATAATTATAACAGTATTATCTCGCATACTCGTATACCAAAAATCGTTTCTATCATACATTGCAAGATGTATGAGCACAGTCTTCTCAGTGTGAACACTTATTCTTAAGTTCGGTAAGAGCACATCTAACGATTTGAATCCATGCTCTGCAAATCTTGTTTCATACTTACACTTAATGGCATATGTTAGCAACTCCGTTGTAATTATAGTAATATTATAGCTTTAAATAAAGTTAATGTTCAAAATGTTCCTATTTGTTAGCAGAGACTCAAATAGATGCTATGATTGCTATGGTAAGGCTTCTTTCCTATTCACTACCTACTGTTTGGGTGTGTAACAATTACCATAATATGGAAACATACTCGTACCCGGATTAAGTCATGGTGAATATAACTTCTATAGCAAGCCCAAGAGGAACGTCGCGTCGCGACCATAAGGGCGTCCCGCGGTCGCGTTTCTCTACTATACCAATAAGAAATGTTCGCGCGCATTTTTCCCGCGCTCACGCACGGGGTTGCAACCGTCGGGCGTCTCCGCCGCCTATTACTCGCACGCGAATTATAAATCCGGACTGAATGTTTTTGTGAATGTGTAAAAGGGGAATAAACTATTTTTTCCATTGATTAACTTAGCTCAAAACTATTGTTTTCACGTTTCTCCTGAAACCTCTTCTCATACTTCGCAATTCTTCACGAACTCGCTTGCCGAAAAAAGCATTGCCGAGACCCCCCCTCTCTCTAACGTAAGATTAAATGAGATTTGACTCGACCCCCTCCCCCCCTTAAACATCTAACGTAATTCATGGACGCCCCCTTATCCATGGAGCATATCGCAACAAAAAAGCATAAAAAACACCGTTTTATTTTGCTCTTTTTAGTTGTGACACGTTTTCGTTCTGCATCTGCTCGACTCGTCTACTGCCACACTAACAACCATTTAAATCTATTCTCTATGCCATGCGAATCACGTCTGTCTGTCATTGAACAAGATTGTCGGTAAACGCCGCATTTCAACAAATTAGATAAATCACCCGTCATTTGGTTTGCATGTCCACTTGTCTAATTGATCAAGTGACTACTTTAAAAGCGTTATTATGTTCATTGTGTATGCGATGTACGTAGAAACGTTTTAGTGCTTGTTTGAACATAACGTAACTAGTCTACGTATTAAGTTTTGACTTATTTACTAGTAGGTAATTGATCTGAACTTGAACAAGGTTCAAAAGCTTGCGAAACTCTGCACAATAACCAACGAAGGATTTAATTATAAAATATATTTAGAATTAATTAAAATATAGTTTTTAAAACAAAATTAATTAAAATGAATTCGGCAATTATAAAGGCGGAAACATACTTACTTACGTGTTTTTAGTTTAGTTCACGTGTGTAAGTATGTTTCCCCCTTTAATTAGATATCAGGTTTCTTTGTCAGATTCCACAAATTGATTTTGTGCCAGTGTTTTGCCATTAGGCATTCCCCATTACAACATAGAGGGCGGGGAAAATACCGCACGTTATAATTTAAAAAAAACTACCAGTCAAGCGGCTGACTAGTATTAAGATATGACACCCCCCCCGCTAGTAGTTATTTGATGATTTCCCATCCGCAAAAAAAGGCGTGGTGTTCATGTTATGTATTTTGTTGGTAGGTGAGCGGCGCCAAATGGCAGTATGCAGCTCGAGCGGCTGTCATGACTATGATGGGCTCTTTCGGAGGCGGCTGCTTTGGTCTGCTGTAAGTTTAAGATTAGAACATAGTTCAGTTTTCTGTAATAATAAAGTACGGTACGTTCTCACAGCAATCCGTTCTTACTTAAAAAAGGAGGATATTCTCAATGCGCCTGTAGTTTTGTTTAGAGAAATTGTTTCGCGATTTTTCTCTAAATTTTTGGCCGATTTAGATAGTAAGTTTATTAATTTCTCTTCAGTTTTTTTGGAAGACCGTTTATTTTTTTCTAAAAGTTTTTTTATACAGGCCCCTTTTATCGTACACGTATTTACTTGGCGATGGTCAATGTAGTTGTATGTCGGGGTCACACACATCAACACATGACAACACTGATCCGTTTATCGGATCGAAAATGTGCTCGCGAACATTGCGTCCAGTAGCGATGGATCTGTTAAAACGTACTTGTAAAATGAACTGCTGTGAGAACGTAACCTTATTTACAAACGATACGATATGATTCAGAGAACTCTTATTTCTATCTCACTGATTTCCGTCATGCCAAAAAAGGATAGGCATACGTCTTCAATTGAAACGTTTATGAATACGGGGCACATCAACCCGATGCAGGGTGCTGAAATTTTCAACTCACTACATTTTTTCCCCGTTTTATTTTTCTATATTATAAAACTTTGCACCACGCGTTTACGAACATTTAAACTCACATACACAAAAAACCAGACTCGAAACAACTACCTGCAGGCCATACAAATATTTGATCCTTGCGGGGATCGAAACCGCAACACGCAGCGGAGTCAGTCGATCGCTCAGCCACTGCGCCCAACCGTGCCGTCAAATTATTTCAATTAGTTCACAAAGCGCGTATAATTTGTATAAGTGAACGAAATAAAACCTAACATAGGTACTGTAGGTATATGTATATCCAAAGCTGTGAGCTCAAATAATAGAGCTAGTTTAGTGTAGCGGGAGATCTACTTCTTAAATGGGTTTCTAGACCATATGCCTACCTTCTTACATATTCTATTATTTTTATTTTAGATTCACGCTCATTAAGAACAAAGGCAAGGCTGAAGTTATGGAACTTATTAACAGCGTCCTTGGATCACTCGTGTCAATTACTGGTAATGTATTGTTATTCAGTTTGTTCAAACCTCACCTAATTACTCTACTCGTACAGTAAAATGAATTTCAGCCATTTTTCTTCTCTCATGTTATTATATTTTCTACTATTTGTTGGCGGGCTTTTTTGACAGATCAGACAGTGTTGCCAAATAATTAAACTTACCCCTAAAGAAGGGAGGATTGTTTTAACAAATTTTAGAATAAAATAATACAAGGTTCTTTTCATTTCTTTTTTTTTGTCATATCAGATTAATGAAATGTATTGCAAACATTATTTCTGATTATGGCGGCGCGCTAAATGATTCTAGTGCGGCTATAATTTGTTCTTAGATTGCCATAGTGGTTTAATAAGTACAATTACTAATCAAACATTTATTTAACTTCAGCCGGATGTTTTCTCTACCGCGCCTGGGAGTCCTTGCTGATAGGTTTCATCGGCGCCGCCATAGCGTCTGGCACTTCACCACTGTTCGATATGATGGGCGTGGACGATCCTGTTGGCGCCTCCGCTGTGCATGGAGCGTGTGGGCTATGGGGTAAGATATCATAGTTTTGCAAAAGCGCCAATAAAATCGAATAGCTTGGCTAGATCAGTTGGTAAACCAGATGAGGCCTGTGTTTCGTACGCGACTACTCTAAGAATAAACAGCCGAAACAAATTCAGTAATTTTACGCCCGGTTTCAATAAACGACACGTATGTCAAAATACTGCTATCCGTAAGCAAAAGTAAAACGAATCGTTTTTTGTTTATTGGAACGGGGCGTTAGTCAACTTACATGAGAGTTATGCAAATTCTTGTCTGCAATGGTCTTTTTATGAAAGATTTCCACAGATTTGCGTGGTCTTGTACAGCATAAGTATAAGGTGCTAAATGAACCGCTTTGTTACTTTATTTAACTGTTATAACATAACCTTTTATTGTAGGCGTGTTGGCAGTGGGACTCTTTGCTGACAACCCAATACCAATGGAAACTACTAACGGACGCTCCGGACTATTCAAAGGTGATCTTAGCATCATTTATTTATATTATTTACTGTTTACAAGCTCCGTGCTCGATGTGAGTCATCCGCAAAACTGTCAAACTTAGATTATTGCTAAGTTGCATTGTACCTACCTGCAGACAGATCCGAAGGTGGGAAGACGATATAAGGGCGATAGCAGGAAAACTATGGACAAGGAAAGCTCTAAACCGAGCAGAGTGGAAAGAAATGGGGGAGGCCTTTGCCAAAGTTGGGCAAACAGACGAACTTGTCGATGTGATTGACTCAACAGAGTCCATTTAAAAGGCATAAAAAAAAACAGTAAATATTCTTTTTTGTCTGAAATAAAGGCTTTTATTATTATTATTTATATTGTACCTATGAGGGACTCAATTTCGCAACCAGCATTTTAGTGTCCGTTGTCGGTCAATCATTTTTTTATTATAAAGTAAATGCACAATGACTGCCTCGTTGTTCGACTGGTCGCAAGCGTGACTGCTGATCATGAAGTCCTGAAGCTAGGGATTGAATGTTTTTGTCTGAAATTTACAGTACCAGCCCCAGAGTCTAGATTCGCTGTTACCGGAGTTTTGAACATAACTGGTGAAATGCGGGTGTATTAGGTACACCTTATCCTAACCCCGTGTATGGATACTACAGACGAAATAGTATTTTATATCCTTACTAATATTATAAAAGCGAAAGTGAGTTTGTTTGTTTGTTACGTCTTCACGCCTAAATGGCCAAACCGATTTTGATGAATTTTGGTAAAGAGATAGTTGGGACTCCGGAGACGGACATAGGCTAAATAAAGCGAGAAAAATGGGAGAAAGAGGGAAGAAAATAGAAGAGAAGAATATTTATTTTTCGATCATCACCCGGGTTAAAGTTAGCATGAGCCCAAAGTAACTATACCACGCGGACAAAGTCGCGGGCGGAAGCTAGTACACAATAAATCAGAGCTCTGAATTATACATGGATCTAAAATAATATCTACTAACATATCTAACCCGTCCTAGGTGGCGGCTGGTACCTCCTCGGCGTCCAATCCCTGACGGGCGTGTGCCTCATGACGTGGGGCATTCTGGTCACCATCACGTTACTCTGGATCATCGACAAGATCATGCCGATACGTATGGACCCATACACTGAACTGCTTGGAGCTGATATTACTGAGCATAGGATTAGACATGGACAGGTAATACGAATATTAAGATTACCTTTCGATGGCAGCTGGAATAAAATCTAGTGTTGCACAGTCAAATGCAACATTAATTTGACTGTGCAAGTTTGACTCTCAAATAAACAAATTTTATACTCCAGCTGCCATATTAATGCATGAATATTTAAAATAAGGTATAATAAACACGATTAAATAAAATACTTAATTAAATACTTTAAAATAAAAACATTTAAAATTGCGACACACTATCGCATGGAACAACCTAGACCGTAGTTATCTTTGGTAAGTAACGCGTGTTCATTCAAATATGAATTTTATTAGTGAATCAACAGCTACATAAAACTAAGTTCAAAATCATCAGTTTGAAGATTTATATGGTGCAGCTAATGTGCATATTCGATGCGCCTGCAATCTATCATTTCATTTGAATAAGATGTAATCATTTACACGAAAAAGATATTAACGCATTCTCGGTGGTCGAGTAACCAAATTAAATGGCACAATCTGATTCACGGACGTCCAGCAGTCGTATGGAGAATTATTGTAACTATTACTAGTCAACACAGAGGCAAACAAATTATAGGCTGACTCATTTCATATTACCGTGGACTAACTACACTCTTCCCCTTCACAGGTCGGTATATCCCGCGCCGTCTCAGCCCTCCGTCCATTCCACCGTTCCAACAGCATCGAGCAAATGGCTACCGTCGGTATGAACACCGGTCACGGTTTTATTGTGGACAAGCTGCAAGAGGCTAGTACCCATTTATGATATGTAGGTATTAAACGCTTCTCGCGAACAAAATATATCATCGTCATCATCACCTTCTTCTTTTTGCCTTCCTCTCATGTTCATTCTCCCTTGTCCGTCACCGTATCGCTATCATTATATTTAAATCTAGTTCATATAATTCATTTATAAAACGTCTAGAAAATGTGCATGGTTCGACTTGGTCGTTTTCTATAGAGAAGACCCGGCAAGAAACTCCACGGTTACTGTTTTAAAATCATTTGGTTTTACAATGTTGTTGTTACAGCGTTAGTAATTAAGAATGAGAGGACAGCGTAGGCCCGACGATAAGTCATTGCTTACTTTACAAAAAGTAAAATAATTATGATAAGAAGTTAATAGAAGTTAACTTTTGTTGAAACATAATTTTTATTCGTTAAAACAAATCAAATCAAAATCATTTATTTCAAGTAGGCCAGTTACAGGTACTTTTGAACTGTCGAAACATTGACAACAATAAAATCAAGCTGCAGTCCCAGTCACAAAGCATAATAACTGTGAAAGTACTTTAGTTGCCAATTCCAAAGCGTACATCTCTATGGAGAAGAATGGGCAAGAAACTCCTTGGACACTCTTTTAATTCAGAATCTCTTTTAATTCTTCACACAAACCAATTTCTCCTCTCCTCCATTCATTCACATTAATATTCCTACATTCTGTCTTGCCGTTAGTCACATGCTCTGCTCTCACTTTTAAATATTATGAGTTTATTTTTTAATGTACGCACTCAACCATTTGAACGCCATTGTTACATATGTGAAAAGTAAGCGCGTGCCCTAGACGTTAAGGACACAAATATGTGACAAATAAAAGGTAAGTGTGTTTCTCGACGGGAAAGACACGCGCGTACGTTCATGCTCCGGCGTTCAAAAAAGTTAGAGGTTTCAATTATCACCGAATCATAACCAATTTTGGATCAGATGTCGGCAAATACTGTGGCTCTGCACTTTACATCTTTTACTCATCAAATGAGTTTCATTAATAATACTCTTGTTACAGGCAAATAAAAAGAAAGGCGCCTTCCAAATGTACAACAACAAAGCATTTGTGAGCGATCACGAACCGTCAATTTCATCGTTCACCAACCAGGGATTTTTACACAAGCGACCTGGCAACTCCGAGAATAACCCCCACAAAACTCTAGACTCTATGGTCCATGAAATCAATGATGCCACACTAGTAAATAAAGAAATAAGCAACGTTGTTCATGTTTTCCCAGAAGAAATTAAAGGGAAAAGGTACAAGGATTTGACCCCAAAGGAATTAGAAGAGTTAGGAAGAATTAGTGCGAATCAAGATCGATTTAGGTATCGATTTCAAGAAGATGATTATAAAAATGATTTGGCAAGGAGCGCTATTAGTTCTAATATTAGGTGGTTAGACTAACAAATAAGTTTAAATAGAATATTTAACGATAAACTCACAAATAAATAATAAACAAGTGAAACATCCGATGAAAAATAAAATCGCTTGTATTTACGTAATTACATGAAGCCTGAAATCATTGCATTTAGGCAGCCATGTAAAAAGGTAATTTTTTGTTTGTCCTGGTAACACTTTGTATCTTAAGTGCTGCAAGCAAAGTACAGAAGTGTAGTCGAAAGACTTTGCGTAAATGGCGTAAAGTTAGTTAATTACATAATAGGTATGTATGTATGTTATATTGCTTAGTACACTAGCTGTACCCAGCGGTTTCGCCCACTAGTTAGTTCCTGAGTGTCGTAGTTTGATGTTAGGTAGCCTTATAATGTAGCTTTCTATCACAGATAATATAATACTAACGTACAGATACTCCATCTCATACAAAGAAACGTGACCGCCATAACTTGCTCATTTCTTCGGGCTATTCGGGCTATTTTTTTTTTACTCACAACGGCGCTAGATGGTGCTTGCAGCGATAGTTTAGTTTACACAAAGAACCAATAGATGGCGATAAAACCATACTGCATACAAAATTATGGTAGCCGTTTGACCTTGAAGCTTACGATACTCGGCAATCACCTACTTTGCGATAGCGCATGATTTCTTGAGCGTGGGATTATACTATCTATGGCGTGGGGTATAGGTCCATGTTTTTCGGCAGACTTAGTTATTTGTTAGGTTCGGCGTAAACGTTAACGCAAATTATGATAATTATCAAGTATTTAAATCAATTAAAATTATTTATAATATCGAAATAGCTCTTGCAATGATAGGAGACACTGAGACACAGGGCAGGGAGTTATTTTTTAACAGACTCAGTTTCGTGTGTGTAATTTTTTTAATTTTAATTACAAGTTGTTACTTAACTAAGTAGGTAGTAATATTTGTATGTTGTGTTGGTACCTACCTATAAAAATAGGTAAATATACTTACCGGCTCGGATATTAGGCGCTAGATGATAGAGTGGGGATAACCTTGCGCTTTGTACTGTACAGACGCCAGTTCCCAATCCCCACTTTGTCAAATCTAATTTAGTTTGTTCGGCCGCAGTATATACAATGTACTCTGTGGCCGCAGTCAAAGGTTTAGAAATTCTACAGTTCTGGCTAGGTTGACCTGCCGACTGCTGATGTCTGTACGCTTATAGAAAAAAACACTTACGAGATGTATTTAAAGAAATTTATTCTCAAAAAAGACTACAGTCATGAGAGTCGGGCAGTGCATGAGAACTTGAGATCCAAAAATTTATCTTCTGCGCATGTGAAGTTAAACAAGCGCTCAAGATCCGTGCCATTTACTTTCCATTCTAATATTATCCAACCACTTACTGGCATATTGAACTGAATGTGGGGTTGAGTTTGTCTCAGCCCCACATTCAGCGTAAAATACCTACAAGCTAATAAAATGCAAGCGTAATTTATGAGTAGGTATAGGTAGGGGTACCTTTAGATTCGAGTCGCTTAATGTACCTACTTATCAGTTTCATTTGAATTGCGTTTTATGCTACAAGACGACATCTAACTTAGTCCAGCCTAGTCCAGACCTTGGAACCAGTTCTTTTTAACAATTATTATCCGATGGCAGTCCTTAATACAAAATTGATCACTTCAGAGTCGGTTCTTGGTAATTATTATAAAATATACAATAAATATAATAGAAATCGGATATTTTGGACGTGTCATGGTAGACGTTCTCGTGCCGCCTTCAAATGTAATTAGAGCTTGTAATGTACCTACTTATGCCGCTGTGCTAAATCGCCTGCCTTAACCCAGCGGGTTCGTTCGCCAGGCTGGCCAGGTTTTGGTGCGCAGAGGTCTATCCAAATACGAGGATGATGATGATGATGATCTTTGTTTGAAGGAAAAATTTATAAAAAAACACAATAAATTATAAATAAAAATAAATAAATATCTTGGGACAACTCACACACGGCTATCTGATCCCAAGCTAAGCAGAGCTTGTGTTATGGTAACCAGACAACTGATATACATACTTATAAAATTTATAAATACATACATATTATAGATAAATCACACCGAGACACAGAACAAACAATCATGCTCATCACACAAAGTTTGTCCTGGGTGGGAATCGAACCCACGAACTCCGAACCACGATCAGCAGTCAGGGCCACTAACCACTAGACCAACAGGCCCGTCAACAAATTAATATTTTTTTTAAATAAGTACTTTATCATTTACAATGAGTAAGTAGGACTGCCTCGTTGGTCCAGTGGTCGCAAGAGCTACTATTGAGCAGTAGGATCTAGGTGCGATTCTCGGGTGGGACAAAATACCAATACCTAACCCTATGGGAAATAAGGCGTAATGTTATGTATGTATTAACTATTAAGTTCATATATTACTTTTTCTGCTATTTTTGAAGTTGACTGAAAAATTAATAAGTTTGCCTTTGCCTTTCAGTAAAATACATAAAAAGTAGATACAGAATAGCAGACAAAGACATACAACAAGACCTTTGGGTATTTAATTGAATCTGTAGGTCCTACCTATGTAATTGATTTATCAAACAGCATCCACCTGAAGATTAATAATATCATACATAATTATGAAGAACGATGATTAAACATTTATTTTGAAGTAACCTTAATTTTGATGAAGATTGTAATGATTTTTTGCGACTTTTGGCTTCAAGGACTTTATTCCCAAAGTTGACACTTGAGACCGCAAAATTGTAAATACCTATATTATTATTCTATGGCGCAGATTAGCGTTTTATTCATAGATTATAAGAAAAGTAGGTTTTGTTGTTCTATGTCCGAAATATATTTTGTTTTACTTAATATATTTGCATTTCATAACTATTTCATTCTATCTAAATAGGTATGGTATGTATCATTTAGGACGTGTAGTAAAACTTAAAACAACGCCATCTATTAGCACAATTAACACCAAATGAGTTACTTAACCACAACGTAGTACAAAATTTTCTCACCAGTGGCAACACCATAATATTATTTAGTAAAATCATGGAATTTGGAACTAGGAGCCCATTATTCTCGATTTTTGTGTTATGGGGATTTTTAAAAACAAGAACATACTTCTTCCAAGGTCAAATTTAAACAATTACACAAACTTCAAAAACAAATCGATACACATAACGCCATCTATTGAGGTTTTTTTGAACTATTTTTTCTTTCTTCGCAATGAGACCCCATGCTTTCTATTGATAAATATATGTTTGAAATCGGTTCAGTAGCTTCGGCGCCTATTCGATACAAATAAACAAACTAAAAATCTTTCCTCAATATAATCTTAAGAATTCTACTAATTTCTCAGTTTTTTACTCGTGAGGATCTGTAACTGGCTCTGTGTTATTTATGCAAAGGGGGCTATCGCGCACTAATTCGCCGCTAGAGGCGCTAGTGTAGAGTGAGGTCTTTAGAAATGTCATAGTGTTTGCGTTTTCTTTTTTTAACTTATTTTAATTAATATTCACGATTGTGGTCAGGAATGATTTAAAATTGAGCCATTTCTAATTAATGATGACTTGAAGATTTTAAATAACAAGTTTGAGGTCCAAATTGTTAGTTATTCGGGAAATATTGGTTTTTTAAACGTTTCTTGTTGGCTAATTGTAGGGACAATATTGTAAAAAAAAGTTTACATAATGTTGACATAACAAAATAAAGTGAGAAATGATGTAGAAAGCAGGAAGAAAAGGGAAAACTTAGCTTTGCTATTACAATTAATTATGCGCAAGGGCAAAAACTACAATTACTACTAGCAGGTACCTGCAAATCAGGAAAAGGGAACTGTGTTACCCCGAATTTAACGCGATCGAAGCCGCGGGCAAAAGCTAGTACATAATAAAATAAGGTTTTTGGTACTAAATAGAATTAACAAAAAGACCTCACTC
Source organism: Ochropleura leucogaster (assembly GCA_958449745.1). Lineage (NCBI taxonomy): Eukaryota > Metazoa > Arthropoda > Insecta > Lepidoptera > Noctuidae > Ochropleura > Ochropleura leucogaster. The sequence goes on from OY288227.1 coordinate 3,655,413, forward strand.
TCTACTAGCGCCATCTAGTGAGCTCAAATACGATAGCCCTCATTGTTTATCTATATCTGTTATGGGTTCTCGTTTTTATAAATAAACTATCTGTGCCCAGCGGTTTCACCCGCTGCTCATTTAGGGCTATGAAAAATAGATGTAGGCCGATTCTCAGACTTACTGAATACGCATAAAAAATTTCATAAGAATCGATCGATCCTTTTCGGAGGAGTATGGCAACGAAAACTGTGACACGAGAATTTTATATATTAGATAAATACATAATATTAGTACACAAGTATATTATATAAGTGTTTGTGTTTTGACTAACCGATTTTGTTTGAGAAAATGCATGTAAATATAGTTATACGACTGATTTTTGTTTCAATTAAGTAGATATAATTTGATATGGGTTAAACCAAATAGGTACTTGACCATTTTTAGGGTTCCGTACCTCTGAAGGAAAAAGGGAACCCTTATTGGATCACTTTGTTGTCCGTCTGTCAAGACGACCCTTTATCTCGGAAACGCATGACAGCATCGAGTTGAAATTTACTCAAGAAACCATTTACTCAAGTCTGTGGTCCTTTCGAGTTGTGGAAAAATATCTGTACCACAATATAAGTACCACATCAATGCAGTGACTTTTCATTCCTCGCCCTAATTCACGCAAATTATTTGCTTTGAGCGACAGAAAAGGATAGAACGTGGAGACATCGATTTCATGACACATGACGTCAATTGGTGCACTTACCCCCGACCTCCAAATTTGTATCGATAGAAGGTTGTAACACTAATTATAGCCACTAGATGTTATCCCAAACAGCAATTATTTGTGTTAGCAAATTCTTAGCAAGTTAATTTAAAGCAAATAAAAAATGTTTAAAAATAAAAACGATTTTTATTACTTAATTAATAAAATAAATAACATATACAACTGATTTATTTGTGTTGGCTGTCTAATGTGACCATAATAATTTTTCAACCAAGTTTTACAACAAAAAATTGCAGCAAAAGAAATAAGTTGCCTCAAAAATATCTACTTTTTTAGGTGTTGGCAACAGAAACAAACAACAACAGATTCACTAAACCAATGATTGAGTTCAGTGGTTCACTTTGAAAGTGTTGCCAAGTAACAAAAACAGTGTTGCCATACCAAAAAAATTAAACAACAGAATTACTGAACCAATGATTAATTTCAGTGGGTAACGCCTTGAAACTCTTTACAGCCTCGCTGATATCCTCGCGAGGGACAGCTAAGGTGAACAGTTTATACTCTTTCTGCACTCTGCTGGCTGTGGGGTCAGCAGAGTTGTGTATGGAGTCGGTACTGCGAACTGGCATGATTACTTCTAACTCTTGAAGGTGTTCAAAGGCTTTTAAGATGACGGGGCGCGGGACTGTTTGCGTTGACGAATTTGAGTTGGCGAATTTTGTGTATCTGTGGACAAAAATTTAGTTTTTCACACGCATACTTTAATATTAAAATACAAAAGAAAAGACATATTTTTTTATTTGCCATTCTTATTTTCCATTTTAGTTTAATTATAAGTTATTTTAATTTATATTAATTAATGCAGAAATAAATATTGAGTGGATTATAATAATAATTGGATGGTTTGTGTAAAGATATGAAGGCGAAAGGAGTAAATGATAGCGTGACGTCTTATAGGGGGAAATGGAAGAAGAAAACGTGTTGCGCCGACCCGAAATAGAATGGGAAAGGGCAGGAAAATTATGATATTGCAGAAATAAATATCCCATTTAATTACTTTAAAAAGATCTTGGAAGTTACATTTCACTCACTTTACGGTTTTTCAATTGAGCTTAAAATTTGCATACATGTTTGTATGTGTGTTTCTGTTTTGTAGGTTCAATTCCCGCGTTGTTGTCATAGTATGGCACTCCTCATAATATAGGCCACCTGACACTGATTTTCAGCTGCATCTCACATGCAGCTGAAAATCAGTGTCAGGTGGCCTTGTGTTACCCTCTGGCAGTATGCTGAGCTGAGGCCTTTTTGGCATAATTTAATTTATTAAGTTTAATGTGGTGGTGTTTCTGTTCCTTTTTTTGTTTTTAATATCCTTACTAATATTATAAAAGCGAAAGTGAGTTTGTTTGTTTGTTACGTCTTCACGCCTAAATGGCTAAACCGTTTCTGATGTATTTTGGTGCAGAGATAGTTGGGACCCTGGAGACGATCATATGCATTTTTAAAACAATTTAGATATGAGGGAGAAAGAGGGAAGAAAAGAGAAAGGCAAAACTACAGGAACCCCGAATTTAACGCGAGCGAGGCCGCGGGCGAAAGCTAGTTTTTGAATAAACGCAATTTTCTTTCTGTCTTTCTTATAGTGAATGTGGTGCATTTTTTGACAGGTTCCTCAAATGAACTTACAATTAATTTAATTTAAAAAATAGTTTTACTTACCTATGTAATATCATTTCGAAATTCATAGGCTGTCCATCAAATATCTCCATGCCATGTTTCATAGCAATGACCAAAGACAATTCGAGAATAGACAATGACTGTAGAAGCTTCACTCTATGTTCTGGAGCGACGGTTTTGTCTATAATTGATGATAGATCTGATGCGTCTATGAAAGGATTGTCGGTGGATAATCTTGATATTAACTCGAACTGTAATAAAAAAAAATAGTATTACTATAAAAGGTTTAAAATAAAATTTGACGGCACGGTTGACGCAGTGGCTGAGCGATCGACTGCTGCGCTGCATATCGCGGGTTCGATCCTCGCACGGAAGAAATGTTTATATGACCTACAGGTATTTGTTCCGAGTCTGTCTGGTTTGTGTATGTGAGTTTAATTGAAGTTAGCATATGATTTCCCAACACCCCCTACCTTCACATAATAAAAAATTCTAACCGTTTTCGCGTTGGTATCTCTACCAAGCTGTTCTATTATCCATCGAGAATTTCTTAAGGACATAATGGTAACTTACCAGAACATTCCTAAAAATCTGCTCATTCACAGTATAATAGCAGAACTTCTCCAAGCAATCAGTCACTTTCTGATCCTGTGCTAAGCTGGAGATGTGCTCGTTCCAGTCTAGAATGAAGTCAGGGTCTAAAGCTTGTAGATCTACCCGAGATTGAAGATGTGTTGGTAGAGTGTGGGTGGTAGGAGCGGTGTCTGTTTCCATGTCTTCTGTGGTTGCTAGAGAGAGAAAAAAAGTGTTTTAGTTAGCAATGTGACTTTCTAAAAGTTTATCTAGGGCATCACAGACGCGAGGCTGTAGACGGTGAGCAATGGGTAGCTCCGTCCGTCCGTCTATTGACGACAGGCCGTGTCGACGGCGCGTTAGTGTTCCACGCGCGCCTCAAAGGGATGTCAGCAAAGCAGAGGGGCCTGCCAGGGCCAACGCCTGCCCGGGGTTGCGGGTTGTTCGAAAGAGACACCGCGGCCCCGGAACATAGGCCAATGGAAGGAACATGGGTGGGTTTTAGTCAGTACAAGTTGGACACTTTCCCCCGCTGCGTCTAGAGCGAGTGATGTTATTTGATGATTTCCTATCCGCAAAATAAAAACATCACAGAAATCGTTGAACGAAAAAATAGGCTAGTTTCCAAATAAAAATATATTAATCCGTCTTTTAGATTCTTCAAAAATAAGGGACATGTATTTTTGGAACGAAGTTCCTTATCACGCGTTGTGAAAGGGGGCTAGACGGAAAAAAATCTTACGAAAAGTTGTCACGACACTTTTTGCTATAGTAAGCTATTGTAAGCTGTGCGGCGTCGAATGTTTCTCTGTCTGTCAGTCTCTCTCTCTCTCTCTCTCTTATAGAAAGCAAGCCAGATATTTTCATTTCTATAGGAATTTCGTTCCATCCGGGTGTCCCTTGACACCTCTATTTTTTTTTTATTTGTAAATTACAATAAAAGTGACAAAGATATATCCCATTAAAGTTACGTGTAACGTCACGTGTTGCTGCATTTTTTCGCAACAAGTGTCGTCTGCGAGTCGCGGGTTCGATCCCCACACGGAACAAATATTTGTATGGCCTACAGACAGTTGCTCCGGGTCTGGTTGTTTGTGTATGTTAGTTTAAATATTTGTAAACGCACCCACGATACGGGAGAAATTCCTAGTGTAGGGCAAAGTTTTATAAAACAAAAATATAGGTATAAGACTATAAAAATATATAATATAAGTATCTTGGGACAACTCACACACGGCTATCTGATCCCAAGCTAAGCAGAGCTTGTGTTATGGTAACCAGGCAACTGATATACATACTTATATAATTTATAAATACATACATATTATAGATAAATCACACCCAGACACAGAACAAACAATCATGCTCATCACACAAAGTTTGTCCTAGGTGGGAATCGAACCCACGACCTCCGGCTCAGCCGTCAGGGCCACTAACCACTAGACCAAGAGGCCCGTCGACTATAATCGCCAACGGTCTTCCGTCTTGTTTAAGCGTGGTGATCAATGCTCGGGCCTTCTCTGTATGAGATGAGAGCTACACAAATGTCCTTTTTTTAGTATTGTTCGTCGTTTCGTTGAACTCCTTGGGTTTTGAGTCGAGCTACACGATAACTGACAAAGGCTTGCACTGACTGGACAGGTCCACTCAATCTGTGTGGTGCTTTCTTAAAAAGACCATTTCAGACACTAATCTGCATAGTCCTCATGTAAGTTGACCAGGATTTTTTGTCTGGACCTTAAAAGAGACTATAACCTCTGAGTTAGTTTCGGCTGTTTCTTCTCAGAGTAGTCGGGTACGAAACACCGGCCTCATCTAGTTTAAACAAAGGACGTGTAAAAGTGTTTGTGAAAACCTACTTGCAAAATAAACATCTCTAATTGGATCAAATGCTTTGAATTTGAGTCAGTTTTCTAGACTGTATGTATTACCTGTATTCCTCCGGCTCCTTCCCTTCTTTGCCTTAGGCACACTCTTCTCCATGACAGGCATCCTTAGCAGCTGTACCAGCACGTCTCTGTACTTGTAATGTGGCGCCCTCTGTGGGTCGTCCTCATTTGGGAAGATGAAGAGGTGGCGGTGCGAGAAGCGAGACTTGACGCGCTTCTCTAGGAGTTCCATCACGTCTATACGATTGGTGATACCTGGAAAATCAGTGTTTAAATTTGGCGAAATAATAACAGTCGTACTGGTCGATGAATGAGGTTTAGCTGCGGTTGCCCAGGTTGTTTTGTGGATGGGTAATAATACTTATATTCCGAGTATCTATAACGTACGTAACTATATATAACGTTCTTCCTGATTCAGCAGTTAGTCCCGGCTGTCATTTGTTGACAGTGGTTCGAAATTTTGACAACCGAGGAGTATCGTATTACCCAGTACTAACTGGGTTGTGGAGGTCAGATAGGCAGTCACTCCATGTAAAATATTCGTATTCAAAACCGAACCTAATAAATTTGGGAAAGGCAGACAGATAATTACAAAAAAAATTATGTCTCTATCAACAGAATAACACAAATTAAACATGGTCATTTATAAAATAGCCTTACTAATATTATAAAAGCGAACGTGAGTTTGTTTGTTTGTTACGTCTTCACGCCTAAATGACTAAACCGATTTTGATGAATTTTGGTACAGAGATAGTTGAGACCCTGGAGACGGACATAGGCTTTTTTGTAAAGTGAGAAATGAAGGAGAAAGTGGGAAGAAAAGGGAAAACTTAGCATTGCTATTACAATAAATTTGGCGCAAGGGCAAAAACTGCAGGTAGCAGGTACACACGACGACACATCAACCTATACATGAACGATCCGTTGTTAAGAGATACTGGTTTTGTATAGGTTGATATGTCTTCGTGTGTACCTGCAAATCAGGAAAGGGGAACTGTGTTACCCCAAATTAAACGCGAGCCAAGCCGCCGGCAAAAGTTAGTAATATTATAAATGCGAATGTTTGTGAGGATGGATGGATGAATGTATGGTATGATCTCTCACGACAAAACGGCTGTACGGATCTTGATATAATTTGGCACAGATGTAGATTCAAGTCTGGAATAACACATAGAATACTTTTTTTTCGTGTAAGATATTCGTATTCAAAACCGACCCCAATGAATTTGGGAAAATGGCTAGATGATTGATAAGTAAGGAATCTAATTTCCGGCGAGTATCCAAACGCGATAATAGCTTTCATGTTTTAGTAAATGAAACCGACTTTCCGGAAAATAAGTTTGCCTCCGGAAGTCGGTGAGTTTTGTTTGATTCGACGATTTTTTGCCATCTAGTTCCAGAAATAACCTTATCTTCCGTCTTTTAGTGTTTTTTTAGAAGGCGGTATTTGTATGACCATCACACCACAACTAAAAAGGCTCACACAAATGAGCCCTCTTTTCGTCGCCTAAGGCCCGGCGCCCATTATCGGCATCGGCACGACTGAGGATTTTAGGTGGCAAATAGCAATATACATTAACATAATGGCAATAACGTACAATTTCCATTATATATGGTCGTAATAACAAAAATACCGTTTTGGTATGCTTGAGACTGCTGCATCGGCAGCCTTGAGAATGCTTCGGGATGCCGCCGGCGCCGAGGCAACACTCGGGGATAGCTTGCTTAAGGAGGGCTCGTCATTCCTAAGAACGTTGCAGCATGCCAAAGCATAGTTTTCGACAATGTGCGCTTGCATGTAGGTTGTCGAAGAATCCTGTTCCTTGCCGATGCCGATAATGGGCGCCGGGCCTAATTGATCACACAAAAGCGAAATAACGCTACTTACCCAAAACACACATGGGAGCTTGCTCGCTATGCGTAATATCAAACAAGTTGTACAATAAGGTCTGTGTGCGTCCACTGTGACAGAACATGTCAAACTCTTCGAGGATGAACAGCATGCTCTTACAACGACGATCAGCTCCACTTTGTAGGCAGCTCAATAAGAAGGCTAGGTTCTCTGCAAAGGTACCGAAAACACGGTCACCTACTGCATTTTCTAGTTGCATCTGAAAAAGATTTAAAAACCGTTCACGAGTACTTGCATATTCCCTATTGGCAATAGGAAGTCTACATAAGAGCACTGAAGGGCTACTATGACATCTTATAGCAATTCTTATTCCACTGAGTGAAAGAGATGGTGCTAGACACCCTGTTTAGCTCTGTCTCTTTCCCTCAGTGGAATAAGTTCTGCTTTAAGATGTCATAGTAGGCCGTCTGATGATCTTTGGAGATGTGATCTTCTGGAGTGCAGACCGCGAACTTAAACGCTATCAGGCTACGTGAAACCGGGGTTGCGGGTTGTCGGGATACCGAAGCCCCGGAACATAAAGGGTAAAAGAAGGAATATGGGTGGATTTTAGTCAGTAAACGTCTGAGACTCCCCTTCGCCCCGCCCAGAGCGGGAGAAGTTATGAAGATAATGTGAGAAGGAATGTCAGACTCGTTCCGTACAAACTTGCGACATAAACAGCCATATCTTTAGACTCCTTAGACTTAGACAGCCTTACCACAAAAGATTTAGACTAGGTTCTATACACTGTTTAACAAGTGTCTAAGAAAATGTCTACCACAAATCCATGTTTAGCGCTAAACACACTTTAAAACACTGTTTAAAACATGGTCCAAGTTAAACACGCTGAACCCCTAGTTTACCCTGTGTTTAACCTCAAAAATAATTTCGATTTGACAATTTGTGTAGCGGTTTGTGGTGAAATTGTGCTTTGGTGTGTTTAATTATTATTTTTTGTAATAAATGGATGATTTTGCAATAGATTTGTTAGACATTAACGATATGGAAGATCTAGAGGATTTATCAGAAATTAATAATTATACGCATCGAATTCCAAGATATCGCTTGAGGATGAATCCATTTATTGAATACAGTGATGACGATTTTAAAGCTAAACTAGCTGTGCCCAGCGGTTTCACCCGCTGCTCACTTAGGGTTATGAAAAATAGATGTTGGCCGATTCTCAGATCTACCCGATATGTACACAAAATTTCGTTTAAATCGGTCCAGCCGTTTCGGAGGAGTATGGGAACGAAAACTGTTACACGAGAATTTTATATATTACTAGCTGTGCCCAGCGGTTTCACCCGCTGTTCACTTAGGGGTATGACAAATAGATGTTAGCCGATTCTCAGACCTACCCGATATGTACACAAAATTTCGTTTAAATCAGTCCAGCCGTTTTGGAGGAGTATGGGAACGAAAACTGTGACACGAGAATTTTATATATTAGAAGATATAGGTTTTAAAAGAGATTTGCTTTAAAAATTGTTGACTTGGTAAAGGATGACCTTTCAAAGTCACGTCAAGGTGGATCTATCTGCCCACAAATACAAGTCGCAAGTGCTTTACGTTGCTGGGCTCGGCACGAAGTAAGTTTGTATTCTATGTATGTACCTACTTTTTGTAATAAATGTTAGTTACCTACCAAATACCTTTGCAAAACTCTCTTAACTAAAACTTAAAAAAACTAAAACAGTATTCTAGCTAATCCATGCCTAGCTAACGATTTGTGGTACCAAATTTTAAATACTGTTTCAAACCTTGTTTATATTCTGAAACAGAGTTTAAGTAAACATGGTTTAAAACATTGTCTAACTGATTATTTGTGGTATCACTGAGAGGGTTTATTTTTTTCACTGCACAAAGGGACCACAAAGTTGAGTACGTGGTTTTGATTTCAACTTGATATCTCTGAGCGTTCGCGAAATAAAGGGTCTTGACAGACAGACAGATGGATAACCAAGGGATCCAATAAGTGTTCAGTTTTTTTCCATTTGTGGTGTGTGTAACCCTAAAAATTATCGCAATGACGGACAGAACTGCTTTTCGACCTTGCGAAAGGTACATTTACACCATTTTTATAACAAATTATCAGTGAATGTGTAATCACATTTGTATATAACACTTAAGGAGTTGCTAATGGGTCTAACTGACCCAGTTCTTCAATTTATTAGTAATAACTTTTATGTTTTGACGTTTGCGATGTTGCCGCTCTTAAAATGATGAAATTACTATTGTGTACCTTCCCCAGGTTAAACTGTGGATGGGTAACCACCTAGTAACCACCCATTACATGTCAAGCCGTTGGTCGCCATTGGTCCCCACTGACATTTGTAGATCTTTCTTTTTATAACGGCACGGTTGGCGCAGTGGTTGAGCGATCGACAGCTGCGCTGCGTGTCGCGGGTTGGATCCCCGCACGGAACAAATATTTCCATTATTCTGCAGATAGTTGTTTCGGGTCTGGCTGTTTCTGCATGTTAGTATGCTTCGGGATGCTTCGGCATCCTTCGGTACGCCGCCGGCGCCGAGGCAACACTCGGGGATAGCTTGCTTAAGGATACGATATGAGACGCTTCGGCAAGCTACAGGACGGTGCGGCATGGTTAAGGACGCCTCGTCATCCGTAAGAACGTTGCAGCATGCCAAAGCATAATTTCCGACAGTATGCGCTTGCATGTAGTATGCCGAAGGATCCTTTTCCTTGCCGATGCCGATAATGGGCGCCGGGCCTTAGTTTTCGTTGAATAGACAGTACACCTCTGAGAGAAAGAGATAGACCAATACAGGGTGTCTAGCACCATCTCTTTCTCACACAGGAATAAGATCTGCTATAAGATGTCATGGTAACCCTTCTGTTCCCTTACCTGTGCAGTAATGGACTTGAGAGCAATTTTATCATCATGATGTATCAGGCCGTTGAGTCTCACAATAATGGCGTCATTCGAGAGGTCCACCTCTTTGCTGATTTGTTGAAGCACTGAGTTTATAAGCTAAAACAGACATATTAAAATTAAAACTCTTTATTGCCTTATTTTGTAGTGGTTACATGCTTGATTATCAGGTTAGAAAAAATAATGGAATACGAAAAGGAAAGGAACCTTCAAAATAAAAAGATAACTAATTTAAAAAAAAAACACTTTGCATACTTAATGTAATTGTTTGCAAAACCTACAAAAAAAAATCAAGAAACAAATATTTCATCACATCTCAATATGGTATTGTATTAGCGATTCGAGCAACGTTGATGGTTTGCATCATCATCATCTGCCTAGCCTTTTCCCAACCATGTTGGAGTCGGCTTCCAGTCTAACCGGATGCAGCTGAATATCAGTATTTTACATGGAGCGACTGCCTATCTGACCTCCACAACCCAGTTAGTACTGGGTAATGCGATACCCATTGGTAAGACTGGTTGTCAGACTTTCGGAACTTTTGCTTGCATCAAAATCAAAATATTTTTATTTCACATGGGCCGGTTCGGGTTGGTCGTTTCTTATGCAGAAGAATGAAACTCCATCGTTACTCTTTTAAATCTTAATACTTAACATAAGTTTACTGAATATTGTTTATAGGTTTAATTAATATGATATTGTGAAAGTTCCTACCATACGTGATTTATTATGCAATATAATTTTATTAGTTTTAAGTCATTTTGCTGCAACCTAACAGGGTCATGTACTCACTAGTTATAAGCCTAGCGTGTAACTTTTTATACATTGTGCATTTAATGAATAAAAAAAAAATAACTAGCTGAAATATTATGTACACCACTGCCTAACTTAGGAATAACATGTGTGATCTTATGTTATTACTAGCCGAGCCTAGCGGTTTCACCTGCTGCTCGGATGTTATTTATGTAGATAGCTTATGCACTAATTACAAAAGACACAAAGACCGGGATAAAAAGTAGCCTATGTGGCTACTTTTATCCCGGTCTACGCGATTGAAACAGCGGCGCAGCTAGTAGACTATAAAACAAATTGTGAAATTTTATCCGTTAAGTTACTCAGGTTACTTACTCTGTCTATTAACATATTTATAGTACTTACAGTAGTCTTGCCGCTTCCTCGAGGGCCAATCATTAACGCAGAATGGGATTCACCATGAGAAACAGTTCGTTTGAACAAATCATAGATGTGATTCTTTTCTTGATTATGCCCGCGAAATGAAGCGTTGTCAGCCATTATTCTCAACTTTAAATACTTTCTAATTAGTTTGATTTGCACTTCTAGTGGGTTTTCTGTTTGTAAGCCGCACATTTTAGAGAAATTTAATAAAGTAAACAATATGAAACTTCGTTCGCGCCGGCGATCAACAAAACCATTAGACATGGGTAGCTCGCGAATGAGAGATAAAATTGAACTAGCTCTTTAATTACAATCTAGCTCTCAGTCGCTCAGTCGTTCACGAAATAGCTCACTAGCTCTTTTAGCTCAACGGCTCATTGACTCTATACTCTGTGGCTTTGCGAGTAACGAGTAGTGCCGCCAGCGGCCCGACAATGTCCGAACTGCCCCGACGAACAGGTGAACGATTTCGCATGTCGCTCACTAACCAACTCTTCGGCTCAATTCAATACAGCATTGTAAAATATTATTATGATGATTTTTAAATACGCTTATCTAAATGATAACGTCTATTCATTACATTATACTCTCAATTAGTTAGCTTTTCAAATATTATTTATCTAGATTGACAGTCCTTAGCCTGTTCAAGTATGAAGGAAAATCAATCATTTATTTATTTTATAATAAAAACAAAACAAAACAACCCAATGAATCTAATTTTACTATAGCTCGCAACTGAAATAAATGAACTACAGAACTTTAAAGATTATAAAGAGCCACTGAGCTAGTTGTATCGTTTGACTTGCGTAAAGTAATTCGGCTCAATTTGATCTGTAGCTCGCAACTAATCAATTGAACTGAAGAGTTAAAAGAGTTATTCGGTGAGCTAAAGAGCTAAAAGAGCGATATAGCTCTTTTGATCAAAAGAGCTGTATCTCTCTTTTCTTTTCAGTGAGCTACATTTCGCATGTCTAAAAACCATACGGTACGAGCGTTTGAAAGTATTGCCAGATATTCAGCTCGTATTTCCTCCAAACATAATGTAGCATTCCATTTCATCTAAATTAAAACTTTGAAGTAAAGAACATGATAATTCGGACTCATACATTCTAAGGAGCTTGACTAGATATTTTCGGAAACTAGTTACTTAGTTATTTTTATTCTCAGGAAATACTTATATGGTGAGTCCCCTTCAATGAGATTGCTTTAATTACAATGAAAATTCGCTTAATTTAGGGGATTTATTCTGATCTTGCAGCACTAAGTTGAATTGTCAAGAAAATGACAGTACAGCAAATTGAATGATTAGATTTGTCAACTAGGGTTGTTCCACATCAAAATATTGAATGAAAGGAATGAACTAGTCAAACATCTACGAATATAATTTCTTTTAATTACACCGCTATAGTACGGTTAATAATTCAACAATATGTTTTAATTCATATTATTATATTCATATCATATAATTTATTTATTAAACTCTAAATGTCACTGTCACCGTATTTTCTATGAATATGACAGACGTTAAAATATTATAAGCCTTCCACGTTCCGCGCATGTGCTGCTATTGTCTGTCCGCGCAACACCGGTGAGCGATCGATAGCCCAAGATACACAAGTGATCTGATTCTACAGATATTTCATCAGATTTGCCTTAAAAATATAACACTGAATAATTTCATATCAAGGCTAATTTGAAATGCTGGTCTTATGGACTAAAAAATAATTTTGTTGTTTATTCAAATCGCATATTCCCCATCTCCTTTTGGAATGATAAATTTCATATTTTTTCCATTTAGTTGCGCATTGAATTACTTCTTTATTTAATGATTTCAATAAAAATAATTAAATCATTAATTGAATTGAATGACACAACTTTTTGCACAGAATATATCTGACGATTTCTACCCCATTTATATTACCTTGATCTTCGCTATACCTCTCTTTCTATCATTTCCTAAAATAGGTTTCCCATCCCTTTCATGACCTTAAACCCTGCAGATTTCATAGTGTCCCACATGAAACACATTTTATGAGCGGTCCTGAAGTATATCATTTTAAAATCTCATAAACCATCTTTTTTCAGTAACAGCAATAATAATCGGTGAAATAATTTAGAGCAGACGCGAAGTGTACAAGTGTATCGTTATATAAATTCTATTTCATGTTACCTCTTTCTTAACGTGTGACACAGTTCTCATGTTTCACACAGAATTCAATGTGGATGAAAAATTGTGAAAATATTTAACATGACCTACAAATTATATTTAAAGTATTAAACTTTAGTGATTGTAAAAACTAATAACAATGAGTGCTAAACAGTGCATCAGGTTTTGAAATAGTTCAATTTATTTATTGCAAATTCCGCACACGACACCAGCCATAATAATCACAATGTAATTTGTATAATATATTTCATACAATTAGAGAACAGCAGTGTGGCACCGCTTTCAGTGTTTTTAACAGTGAGAAGTAATAGGACGCAAAATTGCTTAATGCTTCAAAATTGTAAGTGGTATCGCGTTTTATGTTTGTTTGCATTTTTGTTTTTAAAGTAGTGGTTGAGTTTACTTACGTAAAAAACCAAATTTCTAACAATAATGCATGAAAAAACAATAGCGTGCAAAGGAACTTCTAAGTTTCCTTGAAATATTGATATAATAATATTTATTGTATCAACCCGTTAACGGGGTAATTTAACAATGTCACCAAATCAATACTTTGACTGGTTCGCGCATTTTGTAGTTCAAGGTCCAAACTATAAAGATATCCCATCGCTACTCTTATCAACCTTTTACCTTAATTTGAGTGATTCAGAAACTGTGGGCACGAATTAATTAACTACAAAGTTTCGTGATTATTATGAAGGTTTTAGTTACTGTAAACCTTGAAAGTGATGATACATATTTGTTTGATTGCTTTATTTCACATAAAAATAATAACTAATATTTATAGTTTTGACGATTTAATATTAAAGTTCGCGCGGTTTTTTGCATGTTTTAGAATCATTACAAGCATGAGTTATATTTCGTTATGTGGAAATAGTTAAGATTTTTTTTTGGACTATGGCTTTTATTTTATTATTTGGCTTGTTTAACAAATAGTTGTTACTGGTTGACTTTTTAATTATTTAACCTTCTTTACATTTAAGAATTTGTTTTATTTAATTTTTTTCTTCCAATACTTATTACTTGATTTAGGTTTGAAATTAGGATTTTACAAAATTCATTAATTAATGTAAGAGACCACAGGCGTTATTTAAAAACATTGTTAGAATCGATTCACTGATCTGAGCATCACTATAAACAATGAAACAGTTCATTCGAGAACTAGAAATCATTCATTCTGTAAGATAAACCTACAAAATAACATTGACAGACAAATGCCGAGCCAGATTTATGTCTGTCTCTTTACTCTCTACCATCTCATTTGGCAATAAGACAAAGACAGGGTATTCATCAGTTCAAATTACTGTGATTTAATTTCAACGTATTACAAATGAAATATAAAATTGTATTGTTCCTCGCTGTGGGTGTTTATATTATTTATTTTGGATATTCTTACTAAAAAACTGTCGAATGTGAACGTTTGTATTCCGAAACGAACTATAAAAAAAAATTTAAGGATTTAAAGCTCATAAATCGTAAGTTGCGTCTGTTTATTTATTTGTATATATTCGAAAATGTTACGACCAATATTTTTCGTCTTGTTTTTAAATTTATTTGTTATCAGCGTCTCATAAATAGAGCAGTTGTAACAGTAAAGTTTGATTTATCTAGGAGTTATCTGAAGTCGTTATTGTTCATAATTTAAGCGTTGGTAGTACCTAATCATTCGTGTTAATTTACTCTTCCTGTAGTACGAAATGTGATTCAATCTTGTAAGTATGGTCTTTGTTCCTACATATGTTTTCTAAGATATTGTTTATGTTCTGAAGAATTGTTCACATAACTATGCCATTTTACTATTGTGTCGTTTAATATGGCTTATGGCAAGTCAATGCTACGGACGATATAGTGTTGTAATTTGAATTTAAATAAAACAGGATGTTTATGTAAATAAAGTCATGTATATTCTCTATTATTTCGCTTTAAATAAATAATAGAATTCATGATCTGGGGAACTTCCTTTCAATGACAACTGTCTGACTGAGTATCTATATATATACCATATAATATAGTACCTAATGTCTCAAATTATCAACTGTACTGTATAATTTTTTTCTAACTTCTAAGCAGGTTTAATTCATTCTGCTCTAGGATTTTGCTGCTAAATGATAAGAGCTGCTCTGGTAGATTGATAGCTTAAATCACACTTGCCTAGATCTTTGAAAGGATGTCCACTCAACTCAACTAAAGTTCCATGTCTCTGAATGCAGAAACTAACTTATAAGCAACTTAAATGGATCCTACTCAAGGCGCTTGCTGCTAAACAATAAAAGCCAGACTTATCAATCATTAGCATAACTTGTACTTGCCTATGGTCTATGGATTTTGACTCAACACTAAAGTTCCGTGTCTCTGAATGCATGTTAAGTAGTTGGTCCCAACTGTCAGTTGTAGTATCTTTGAGAGTTGTTTCAGGTAATCAGTGGCTTGAGAGTCTGACAACTAGACTTACTATTAGTAAGTTACTAAGGACTATTGTATTACCCAGCTTTGGAATGTCTAAGGCAACAATATGGCAAGCCCTTTGGTCAAGTTGTTGTTGAAGTTTGGAACCGTAATATCATAAAAAGTTGTAGGTTATAAGAGAAAACTATTCTTTTTGCTTTAAAAAAAAACATTGCCCCACACTAAGAATGTCTCCTATATTGTGGGTGTGTTTACAAACATTTAAACTCACATACGCAAACAGCCAGACCTGGAACAACTATCTGTATCTTGTATGCCCCAGCATTGACTGGGATGTTGTGGACAGATATCCAGTTTCTCCATGTAAAATATTGGTATTCAGCTGCATCCGGTGACACTGGTAACCTAGCATAGTTAGGAAAAGGCTAGGCAGATAATCAGAACTTGAATTGAAAATTGTAATCAACACATTCTACCTTTTTGGTGTGAAAAGGATCATTTGTCTTTTTTTTATAATAGCCTATTTTGTTCCACATTCTTTTCCACCATTTGTCTCTTTTGTTTTCAATTAGTCTATTTTGTCCCATTGCTGGTCAAAGGACTCCACCATTTACCTTTTTTGTATTATTCTATTCTGTCACACTGCTGGGCTAATACCTCCTCCATTCTTTTCCACAATTTGTATTTTCTTTTTCTATGAGCCAATTTTATCCCACTACTGGGCAAAGACTTCCACCATTTACCTTTTTTGTATTAGTCTATTTTATCCCACTACTGGGCAAAGGCCTGCACCATTTACCTTTTTTGTGTTAGCCTATTTTGTCCTCCTGCTGGTCAAAGGACTCCCCCATTTACCTTTTTTGTATTAGCCTATTTAATCCCACTGCTAGGCAAAGGCCTCCACCATTTACCTTTTTGTATTAGCCTATTTTATTCCACTGCTAGGCAAAGGCCTCCACCATTTACCTTTTTTGTATTAGTCTATTTTATCCCACTACTGGGCAAAGGCCTCCACCATTTACCTTTTTTGTTTTAGCCTATTTTGTCCTCCTGCTGGTCAAAGGCCTCCACCATTTACCTTTTTGTATTAGCCTATTTTATTCCACTGCTAGGCAAAGGCCTCCACCATTTACCTTTTTTGTCTATTTTGTCCCATTGCTAAGCAAATGCCTCCCCCATTCTCTTCCACCATTTCTTTTTTAATTTTTATTAGCCTATTTTGGGCCACTGCTAGGTAAAGGCGTCCTACAAATTTTTCCAACATTTGTCTTACACTAGGACTTGCTGACAAAACATAAAACACAATCAATATTTGTAATCATAATGTACCAATAGTTAATGTTGACAATGGAAAGCATTTCAACCTAGCTATATTTAGCAACATGCTGATAAGAGCCTTGCACCTCGTTGTTAATTACAAATATGTTACACATTCACTGATAATTTGTTATAAAAAGAGTGTAAAACTACCTTTCACAAGGCTGAAATTCACTTGTTCTTTCCGTCATTGCGATCATTTTAAGAGTTCCGTAGCTTAAAAGGAAAAAAACGGAACCCTTATAGGATCATTATCCCCGTCTGTCTATCAAGACTCTTTGTCTCGGAAACGCATGGAGGAATCGAGTTGAAATTAAAACCATATACTCAAGTCTGTGGTCCCTTGAGTAATCCCCGAAGCTTTGGAAATATCATATCTCTAAGTCATATAGACTTATAGTCAAAAGATATGGCTGTTTTTGTTGTAAGTTTGTGCGCAACTCTCGGTGCGCGAGTCCGACTCGCACTTGGCTGGTTTTTTTAAGGCGATGTATATAGCAAACACTTTGTAAAACGGCTAGATTTTCGTCAAAAAGTAAGCCATATACAGTTTACAAAAGTGGTCTAGTAAATCGAAAAAAAAAATGTTTAAAAAGACCAGAAAAAAATACGTCTCGAAATTCTCTATTTTTTTCAGCGACAATCATGATTTTTTTTATATCTATAACAAAGGAAATTTCATAGGCTAAAGACATATCTAAAACTTTAAAGAATAGAACTGTAATTTTTAAAATATTCAATTAAAATTACAATATGACAATACATTTTGGTGGACATGATATTCAAATAAAATCAAACGCCGAAATATTTTCGACCTTATTTCTATTCTTTCGATGCACTACTGTCGTATACTTGTGCCAGTTCACGCCCAGTCTGCAGCTAGCGTCACATCCGCGAATACGTAAATATTAGCTTGTTACCGCGTATAATAACTTAAATAATGCACCTTTACTCTTATTTTGTCTTCACAATAACACACAGCTGAATGTAGGTCTCCAAAGAGACTAAGGGCTATGAGAAAATCTGTCAAGAACTGCTTTCTCGCCCATAGTGCATAGCTACTATCACCACGGCAATAAATAAAATCACACATTTATCTTACTTGCACAGGTCTTTTACTCTTACTATCATCAACAACAGGATAAAGCTCTGTCAACTTACTGCACTATAACTAATCTTTAGCTTCCAATGGAAACACATTTCATGGTCTTGGTTGGCTTTTGCAAATTGGTTCTTTATAGGGCTCTATAGCTTTCCTTCAAACTGCGCAGAGATTCGCGAACTCATTCCACCATTATACTTCTTCTACCAGAAGTCCAGACGTGTGGATCATAAATTTTATTTACTTTGTTTGTTTTTGACGATTGTCTTGCAGTTTGAGTACTAGCGACCTACACGAATGTCCTTTTCTGGGTTTTTTTTGGTTTGTTCGTCGTGTCGAGCTCCTTGGGTTATGAGTCGAGACAAATGCTTGCACTGACTGAACAGGTCCACTCAATATGTGTGGTGTTTTCTTAAAAGACCATTGCAGACACTAATCTGCGTAATCCTGATGTACGTTGACCAAGATTTTTGTTTGGACCTTAAAAAAGACTGACCTCTGAGTTTGTTTCGGCTGTTTCCTCTCAAAGAAGTCGGGTACGAAACACCGGCCTGATCTAGGTTTTAAAAAAGATGTGCAAAACTGTTTGTGAAAACCTACTTGCAAAATAAACATCATTCATCATGCTGCGGGTTATCACCCATACCTTGTCGATTTTCCACACATTCGCACGCTTTGCAGCAACCTTTAATATACGCCCTGGCAAGGAGTGGATATATTCATCATATGTATATTCATATCCCGGATCTATTCAATTCGTAAGTGGCTTCTTTTGGGATAGCCCCATCGTCAACCTCATTTCAGTCCTCAGGACAAGATCGAAGTCTAGAATAGGCCTGTTTAATATATAAAAGAAGACTGTTGCTGAAAATGAAGGCTTTGCTGCACCCATTTCTGTGATGTATCTCTTTCTGACACGTGATATCTTGCAGATGCCTCTCGCTCGCTCTAGGGGAGTTATTATGCGCCCCAAAACTTATGCTGGTAATGGAAGTCGGCTGCAACGATCTGCATCATCTATCTCTTTCTAATTTACGATTCATTGCAGATGCCTCCCGCTTCATCTAGCGCAGTTGTGACGCGCCGGCCGCACTATGGCGGAGGAGCATGCGTGCCTGGTGCGCGCGCGCTCGGATTCTGAGGGCTCGTCCAAACATAGCTTTGGCACTATGACGTACACTGAAGATAGACTTAGCGGTGAGTTTTTAATTTTGAGCTTTAAGCCGCACTTGCCTAGGTTGATCTGCGGATCAACAAATCAAAAAAAGGTTGGCTTTTTTTAGGGTTAGAGAAATCTTAAAAAACACCCCCTACCCTCCACTCGCGGAGCGGAGGGGAGTGTCAGAAACATGTTCGTTCTTTTGCCTTTTGTGTTCCGGGGGTATCTCTTTCGAACAACCTGCAACCGCGGCAGGCAGTGGCCCTGGCAAGCCCTTCTGCTTTGCTCACATATTTTTAAGGCGCGCCTGGAACACGAACGTGCTGTCGAAACTGCCTGTCATTACTAGACGGCCGGACGATGTGCTATATATTGCTCACCGGTCACAGACCCGCGTCTACGATGCCAGGTAGTCATCTCGCGGCGTCTCCAGCGGCGGCTGGGCTGGTTTGAAGGGGTAACCTCCCATTACATACGGAGTTTCCTCCATGGCTCGGAAAGCAAGATAAGCCTTTGGCTCCAGCTGTTAATATTAGATATTTGACAGTCGATATTTTGACAAGACAACCAGTTTAGTCGTAACAAGGAGTAAATAACCCAGTTCTAACCTAACTACAACCACAATACTTATTACGAGATGTGATTAGGGATAAAAAGCCAAGTTTTTGTTACTGTTATTAGTAATTCCTTTCATGCTTAGCTTATTTCTTTTGTACTATCCGATCCTAGTTTATCATCTGTGACTTCTTCACTGCACGTGTAAGCGGGGACACCCGTTAGACTGGAGGATTTATTTATGCTTAGGTATATTTTTATATACATAATTGGTGTTTGCTAGCTGACATGTGACAATGAATAAATAATTTTACGTTGTGATAAACGAAATTGTAAATAACCTGACAGACAGATGTGTTGCTGGGGAGTTTGTTCCGCCACTTTTTCCGAGCTAAAACACCAGGAAGTGGCGTTTTGTGGGACTGACTCTTGTAATTTGACCTAGTTTGATAAGATGACTTTTAATTTTGATTTTAAAACGGCATTTTAAAATGTCTGCCCTCGCTGTACAGTACATTTTTCCTTTTTACATTCGATTTTCTGTCCCCAGGCACGGAGAGCGGTGGCGGAGAGCCAGGCACCACAAGCCACATGGCCGCCAGCCCGCCAGACCATACCGCGGAGAATGAGGCCGGCGAGCTCTTAGACTATAATGACTCTAGTGTACTGGAGCAGTTCCACGAAGATGCGCTGCGACAGGTAAGCTCTTCGTCTATACAAATTTTTTTTAATGTCTTGGGACACACACGGCTATTTGATGCCAAATTAAGCAGAGCTTGTGTTATGGTAACCAGACAACTGATATACATACTTATATAATTTATAAATACATACATTATAGATAAATCACACCCAGACACAGAACAAACAATCATGCTCATCACACAAAGTTTGTCCTGGGTAGGAATCGAACCCACGACCTCCGGCTCAGCAGTCAGGGCCACTAACCACTAGACCAACAGGCCCGTTTGTCTTACTGAGACGAAAATATTCAAAGGGCAACAATATTGAGTATCGTTTAAATTAAGAAATGATGAGCTTACATTTTCGTAACTTTAGAAAACAGAATTAAAGTCCAAAAAAAATATGCAAATTAACGAAAGTTTCGTAAACTTTTTTGTAAAAAATGGTAGTTTATTAAAATGTTTGTTATATAAGAACATAGAATATTGCTAGTCCGTTACCGGGCACATTGTATACACGGGACCACACCACCATACCTACCCGTCCCTTGCTAGAGCCAGTCCGCAATGCTGAGCCAGTAGGTTCAAACCAGTCCCTAAACAATATCGCTCAGATTCAGCCTATGCCTTTGCCGTCTCCCCCAGCGACGCCCTAAGCCGAGGCTCGTAAACCACAGGGGTTGCCCTCAGCGTGTAATAAAAATTAGTTTATAAGTCTTTTGGTGCTAGACACCCTGTGTCGCTCTGTCCCTTTCCCTCAGCGGAATAAGTTCTGCTTTAACAAGTCTTGGTAGGGTAGCTGTACTGACTATAACCCTTCCATCCAAAGGTTGTCTTGAAATGATCGCTTTAAGCGATAACACCGCCCATTATGTAACCCTGTTTATAAATTGTATACTGTTATTCTCGTAATTTGTATGGTGTACATAATAAAGAATATTCTATCCATCTATCTTCTATATATCTATCTTCTATCTATCTATCTTTTATCTATCTATCTTCTATATATCTATCTACTATCTATCTATTTTCTATCTGTCTATCTATCTATTGCCCTTTGTGACCGGGGCTGCGGTTTCTCTTTCGAACACCCCGCAACCCAGACACAAAGTTTTATAATCGTATTCGCAGGCTGGTTGCGGTCTCTCCCAAGCGCGGGTGACGCTGGCTGTGTTCCTGGCCATCTCGGGCGCTTCGCTAGAGCTCTCCGCAATACCGTTCATACTGCCCTCTGCGGAGATTGAGCTATGCATCTTGCCACACGAGAAGAATTGGCTTGGTGAGTACTGTAGTGACTATTAGTATAATTATATATTTTAGGTATATATTTATTATACCAGCATTTATTTTTATATGTGTCTTTTTATATGTATTGATTGATTTTAAATTTTCCTTCCTGTTTTGTCTTGCATTTAGACACAGTGTGTAGAAACACTGTGTCTAAATATCTCATCCAACTATCCTGTCGCAGATCGGCAGAAAGCAATTTCTAATATAAATAAGCAGTACCTCTGTCTTAATGTAAACTATTTTGTGTGTACATAAATTAATAAAAGAAGCATAAAACACTAGGCTATATTTTTAGTTCATCCATTTTACCAATACACGTCACATTATTGCAAAGCTATTCTATTTTTTTTTCTATTCTTTATTTAAATAATCTTGAGTATTCGAGTATCACAAACCAGCCAGCTTTCGAGTTTGGTCAATAGTATTTTACGGTATACAACCTTCATAGTAGGTACTTAGTTCTGTTTCATTAAACTTTGACATGAAGATTAAGTTGACGTGAAGCTATCATTGATTCAATTTATGTATTTTTCTACAGTTTGTGAAAGCAAAGGTCAACAATGTAAACTTTTCATACATAAAACCATATTTGGGTCTGTCTTTGTTCACCAACTAAGGCAGACCCCGATATGGTTAAAATGTTGTTTTTTACGACGTATTTCCCCTTGACTAGCGCTTGTTTACAGAATCACCACATATTAGGAATGAGCACAGACTATTTTTAACTGACTTTTAAAAACCGGCCAAGTGCGAGTTGGTTTCGCGCAACGAGTTATCTGTACAAACTTGCGACATAAACGGCCATATTTTTTGATTGCGTACACTTAGAGGGTTGATTTTAATTTCAGTCGGTACTTCCACGCGTTCCCGACATAAAGGTTCTTGACAGACACTGACGGCACGGTTGGCGCAGTGGCTGAGCAATCGACTGCTGCGCTGCGTGTCGCGGGTTCGATTCCCACACGGAACAAATATTTGTATCCCGGAAGATGGTTGTTTCGGGTCTGGCTGTTTGTGTATGTGAGTTTAAATGTTTGTAAACGCACCCACGATACTGGAGAAATTTCTAGTGTGGGGCAACTTTAAAAAAAAAAGAAAAAAAACGACAAAAGAAGTCGGACAAAAGAAGAAAAGAGAGGAGACCTATTTTTGTTTTTTTTTAGGGTTAAAACGGAACTCTTGTTGGATCACTTTATTGTCCGTCTGTCCGACTGTCTGTCTGTCTGTCAAGACCCTTTATCTCGGGCAACCGTGGGAAGTACAGAGTGGAAATTAAATCCATATACTCAAGTCTGTGGTCTCTTGAAGCTGTGAAAAAGTCAACCCTATAAATGTACGCAGTCTAATGATGTTGAGGTTAATATCGCTAATAAGCTGGACTCGCGTACTAAGGGTAACCTAAGTGCGCGAGTCCGGCTCATAATCTAATATATAAAATTCTCGTGTCACAGTTTTCGTTCCCATACTCCTCCGAAACGGCTGGACCGATTTAAACGAAATTTGGTGTACATATCGGGTAGGTCTGAGAATCGACCAACATCTATTTTTTAGACCCCTAATTGAGCAGCGGGTGAAACCGCTGGGCACAGCTAGTAGTATTATAAAAACTTAACGTTACGAGGTAACATATATATGTACATATATACATATATCGTTGAGCTCCTTGGGTTATGAGTCGAGCTACACGATAACTGACAAATGTTTGCACTAACTGGACAGGTCCACTCAATCTGTGTGGTGCTTTCTTAAAAAGACCATTTCAGACACTATCTGCATAGTCCTCATGTAAGTTGACCAAGATTTTTTCTCTGGAGTTTAAAAGAGACTATGACCTCTGAGTTTGTTTCGGCTGTTTCTTCTCAGAGTAGTCGGTTAAGAAATACCAGCCTCATCTAGTTTTTAAAAAAGACGCGTAAAAGTGTTTGTGAAACCTACTTGCAAAATAAATATCATTTATCAAAAAAAAAAGTAGAATAACTAGACTAAAAATTTGAATATTTTCCTTCTTTCGCAGTGATGATAAGCCTGGTGGGCGGGTCCCTCGGCGCGGTGGGCTGGGGCGCGCTGTCGGAGCGACTCGGGCGCCGACGATGTCTCGTGTCGTGTTTGGCCGTCAACGCCGTGTTCGCCTCTATAGCCGCCTTCATGCCTACCTATGGGACCTTCATGATGGCCAGGTAATATTCAAATCATTTGTTTCGAATATCGCTCATATTTGGTTAGTATTACAAAATTCTTAAAACCTGTGTAAAAGCAGTGTAGCATCGAATTAATTCAGAAATCAAAACAAGTAAAAAATTACAATTCGTTCATACTAATGATGATTTTTTATTATTTCTACTTATTTCTTTAGTACACATTAAACAAAAAATATAAAAAATGGGCTACCCCATCGGTATCAGGAACTGGTTCCAAGCTACCGGTGACAGGACTCCAGAGAAAGGAACCTACTGATACGAGCCCTGTCCAAGAGTACCACTTTCTGTATCAAGCCTTTGTTCTAGTTGCCTAACTAGAAACTCAGAAATAAAAAAAACTGACATGGTCGGTGATATCCTTACTAATATTATAAAAAACCCGCGACTACGTCCGCGTGGCATAGTTAGGTTAGGTTTAAAGAATTTATTCTCATAAGAACATTACATAGGTTCACTTACAATGAGATACAATTAATCTTAAAAATACGTTTTACCTCCGTTGCTTGTTTGTGATTAGCGGTATGACACATTCAGACACATTTCAGATACATGATTTCTTAGTTTTATTTTGAATGTGTTTATATTGTTACAATCTTTTATGTTATTAGGTAGATCGTTGATCGTTACTTTGGGCTAACGCTAACTTTAATCCGCGTGATGATCGAAAATAAAATATCTTTCTCTCCCCTTTTCTTTCTTCTTCCCCCCCTTAACTTATGTCCGTCTCCAAGGTCCCAATTATCTCTGTATCAAAATTCATCAAAATCAGTTTAGCCATTTAGGCGTGAAGACATAACAAACAAACTCACTTTCGCTTTTATAATATCAGTAAGGAATCAACTTATGCGCTTAAACAACGTAAATAATGCGCCACAAAATGCCAAAAAAAACATTAAATGAAAACGTCGAAGTCTATGGCGCGTTTTGGTGCTTTCTGCTTTAAGGTTTTATTATTTGTGAAGATCCTAAAATGATAAGTTTCAAGTTTTGTAAAAATATTATAATTTAAAAGAGTGTCCATGGAGTTTCTTGCCCATTCTTCTCCCTAGAGATCAACGCTTTGGAATGGGCAACTACAGTACTTTCACAAGTAATTATGCCTTGTGACCGGGACTGTAGATTCATTTTGTTTCTTGACATTCAAAAGTGCCTGTAATTTAAATAAATGAATTGTGGGTAGTGGCCCTGGCAGGCCCCTTTGCTTTGCTGACATCTCTTGGAGGCGCGCGTGGAACACGAACGCGCCACGACACAGCCTGTCGTCACTAGATGTGGACAGTATGCTACCCATTGCTTGTCCACAGGCCCTCGTCTACGGTGGCCGGGAGAAGCTTCCGAGTGTCTATTCTCTTTTATACATACTGCTAATTTTAAAATTACACACAGTACAGTACAAGAAATAGTTCTTTTTCATTATCATTTTGTTTCTTGACATTCAAAAGTGCCTGTAATGGTCTAATTAAAATAAATGGTTTGATTTGATCATCTCAAAACTTTAAAAAAAAGTGTGTGTGTGTCAGCTCCGATGCACGACTGGAGTTCACTCCATACGCAAAAAGATTTTATTCAACTGAAAAAAGATTAATATCATGTGAAAAGGTAAATTCACAAATTAATGAAAAAAAATAGCAATATAAATACATCGACACTGATAGATAGAAACAAACAAACCCAATAACATATAGTATATAGGTATAGTCGACTATACAGCATACCATATGTACGTCTTAATACACTCACAGTAAAATTAGAAAGTTGCGCACTAAAGGTGCGCACCAAAAACGTGACACATTTTCGTTACTTTAGTAGGTTTTACCCCTCGGATTTTTCTCATTCCGGGCGTCTTATATATGGAAATCGTTTCTTAAGGAGTAAACTCCAAAAACCGTCGCAAATTCAAGTTTTCCTTCTCCCGTTCAGATTCTGCTCATCGATCGGGTCGGGCGGCATAATCCCCACATCGTACACGTACCTGGGCGAGCTGTGGTGGCGCTCGCGGCGCGCGCTGGGGCTGGCGCTGCTGCCGGCGGCGAGCGCGGCGGGCTCGTTGCTGGCGGCGGCGCTGTCCGCCACCATGCTGCCGCAGACCGGCGCCACCACGCTCATTGAGAACAAGGAGCACTTCAGTGCATGGCACAGGTTATCTATAATAATAATATAGCCTTTTATTCAGGTCGCTTAACTTAGTATAATGGATTTTTAAACTTACTTAAATACCTAACTTTAAAACTGTATCTTTTAAACTAATATTTGTTACTTAGTTATCTTTCCAAGATCTGTTTGCCAGTCGGCAAAGGCCTCCTCTAACCTTTTCCATTTATTTATTTATTTTTATTTATTTATTTATTCAGGAACAATTTACATTGTATATGAATATATTAGCATGAAACAGAAAATTACAAAATATTGAATTTAGTATACAATGAACTATAAAATAAAAAATAAATAAAAAAATTACAAGTTATTAAAAAATTAAAAATAAAATAAAATTGACAAACCAATAATGTAAATGTCATTATTTCCTTTCTTGTGGAACAGAGTGGATTATCTATACTTTTATTAATATTACGAGCTGGCGCCCTGTGGTTTCGCGCGTAGTGTTAGAATATACAATATATCTTTTGTAGCCTACGTGTAATTCTGATATGTGAGCTATATTATTGTAAAGTTTCATTAAAATCGTTCGTTAATCAAAAGTTTTATGTAAGCATCAAGGGAATGCTAAAAGGGGAGGCTATAAAAACATAAATAATTAAGGTAGCATTATACCATACCATTAATACTTAATTCACATGTAAACAATACCATATTTTTCTTCAGATACCTCCTTGTCTGCACCATACCGATCCTAGCATCGCTGGTGAGCCTGATCTGGACGCAGGAGTCGCCCAGATATCT
The DNA here is from genome assembly GCA_958449745.1 of Ochropleura leucogaster. Taxonomy (NCBI): domain Eukaryota; kingdom Metazoa; phylum Arthropoda; class Insecta; order Lepidoptera; family Noctuidae; genus Ochropleura; species Ochropleura leucogaster. The sequence continues at coordinate 3,681,991 of OY288227.1, forward strand.
GCTGGATGTTGGCAGGGAAGTCGACGCTATGGTGGTCTACCAAGTAAGTGTCCATTTCGACAACCCTTTATGGTTTTGGAACGAAGTTCCATATCGCGCGTTGTGAAAGGGGGAAAAAATTCTTACGAAAAGTTGTCACGACACTTTTTGCTATAGTAAGCTATTGTAAGCTGTGCGGCGTCGCATGTTTCTCTGTCTGGCTGTCTGTCTCTCTCTCTCTTATAGAAAGCAAGCCAGATATTTTCATTTCTATAGGAACTTCGATCCATCCGGGTGTCCCTTGACACCTCTAATTTTTTTTTTGTGGTAATGCTCGATGGAGGGGTCGGTCAGACTCCTACTGACTAAAACCACACGGTGTTCCTTCTCCACCTCTGGCTGGGGTGCGAGAACACAATCGCATTCTACACAATCAACCCAGCAGTGACGGTTTGCTTGCGGCAAACCCCTTCTCAGGTAAAGGGGAGGATTGAGCTGCTCTTCACCCTGTAACTATACAATGTGTTCGGTCACGGACTAGCGATATTCTATGTACTGTGATACATCTATTGTACTACTTAAATCGTATTAGTTTGAATAAAGCGCATATAATATTTTAAGGATTATTATTTAAATCATTTTAATTTACATGTCACACTTCATAAAGCAAAACCAACATTTCTTATTTTCCTATTATTTATTTAAAACGACCTGAGTATTTGAACGTTGTACTATAACAGCCAGCATTGCTTAGGTTATAAAACCTCTTACAGTACTTATATAACAAACATTCTAGTACTCAAATTTATTGATTAAAAAAAAACTGCCATTTTTTTCACAAAAAAGTTTACAAGACTTTCGTTGATTTGCATATTTTTTTGGACAATGTAAGCAAATCATTTCTTAATTTAAACGACAGACAATATTGTCCATATTGACCTATTTTCGTCTCAGTAAGACCAAAATTTTGAGAGATATGATACGGGGAAGTGAATTAGACCCAAGTGTGTATCGTAATAGTAAATTAAAACACTCGTTACATAAGTATCTAAAGTACGGCCAACGAGAAGCGATACGAAAGGTCATTAACATAGGTTAATAACCTTTCGTAGAACAACTGTGGCGTTGACAATCTAATATTTAGCTCTTTCCATCTTGTGCCTTTGTCGTAAGACGGGTTCGCCAACATTCGGGCGACCATTTTAGATGGGGTTTTAGCATGGGTTTTGTTTACATTTGGTATCGCTTCTCGTTGGCCGTGCTATAGAATATCGCTAGTCCATGACCGGACACATTGTATATATGAGGCGCGCAGAAACACCACGCGAAGCCTGCTCTGGCCTATCCATTTTAACAATCTAGGCCCTAGATTGTTAAAATAGATAGGCGAGAAGAAGCCTTATAGACGTGCCCTAGATTCTAGGGCAAGTCTATAAGGCCAGCAATATTTCTGAGTAGCAAGACGTAATTGGCAAGCCAAGTTTTTACGCTTGTATGACGCCACAACTTTTTTTTTGTGGATGGGAAATCGTCAAATACACTCCTACAGTCCTCCCGCTCGGCCCAGAGCGGTATCAGACTTTTACTGACTAAAAGCTGCCCAAGTTCCTTCTATTGCCCTTTGTGTTCCGGGGCCGCGGTATTTCTTTCGAACAACCCTCAACCCCGAGGCAAGCAGGATACGCCACTACTTTTTTTGCAAACATGAAATCTTCAAATAATATCCCACTCGTGGCGGAGTGGGGAGGAGTGTCAGACTTTTACTCACTTATATCCACTGATGTTCCTTCAATATTCCTTCAAAAACAATAAAATAAATATTTAATGAGGCTCTCAAACAACAAACATGTTTTTTTACCGTTTATTTTATAAATAACTAGCTTGCGCCCGCGAGTTTGTCCGCGTGGCATAGTTACTTTAGGATAACGCTAACTTTAACACGCGTGATGATCGAAAAAAAACTCCCCTTTTTCTCCCCTTTTCTCACTATTTTTAGCCTATGTCCGACTCCAGGATTTCCAACTATGTATCTGTGTACCAAAATTCATCAAAATTGGTTTAGCCATTTAGGCGTGAAAACGTAATAAACAAACAAACTCACTTTCGTTTTTATAATATTAGTAAGGATGGTACGGAACTCTCCATGCGTGAGTCCGACTCGCATTTATCCAGTTTGCCTTGTGACTGGGACCGTAGCTTCATTTTATTGTTGTCAATGTTTCGACAGTTCAAAAGTGCCTGTAACTGGCCTACTTGAAATAAATGATTTTGTATTTTGATTCTATTGTGTTGATGACCACTTTTATTTCCGGGTTAGAAATCATCTAATGACTTCGCTCATCTAATAGGAGGAGGGGGAGCATGTCAGGCTTGTACTGACTAAAACCCACCCATGTTCCTTCTATTGCCCTTTACGTTCCGGGGCCGCGGTATCTCTTTCGAACAACCCGCAACCCCGGGTTGATGACCACTTCAGTTAAAAAACTAATCTTCCACAGAATATACACAGCAGTAACAAGTTCCGTGTATGCGGCAATGCGCATGTCAGCGCGGCGAATGCAGAGTATCGACTGGGTGAGCTCGCGCTACCGGGCAAGAGGCGTCCTCCTGCCTTACACCACGTCAGACATAGCGTGAAGATGGTAAGATATTAAAGATAACTAGCAAAGAAGTACACGACACGGAGCGTCACGGTTGGCGCAGTGGCTGAGCGATCGACTGCTGCGCTGCGTGTCGGGGGTTCTATCCCGGCACGAAACAAATATTGGTATGGCCTACAGATGGGTGATGGGTCTAAATGTTTGTAAACGCACCCACGATACCGGACAAATTACTAATATGGGCAACGTTTGAAAAAAAACTGTGGCAGTTTTATTTAGCAATTTAGTTAATTATTATTTTTATCATAGAGTTATTAGTCTGTAAGCTTCCCTAAAATTTTAAAAAAAACCACCCATCCTTCTTTTGCCTTTTATGTTCCGAGGCCGAGGTATCTATTTCGATAAACCCGCAAACCCGGTAGGAACCCTGAACCTCATTATCGGCAGTTGCGCTTAGAACCACTTAAACAGCGAGCCAGTAAATTTCCTCTTTTCCACAGTTCTGGCAGTCATTTTTCCAGCTCTTCTCAAATACGTACAGAAATACTACACTCTCGCTTGGAGGCACACTGCTGTTCACTATGGCGATACAGGTAACATAATTTAATTAATTTACTTTTAAACAGCAAATAAGATTTTGAACTGTGAGAAACATTCAATTTACAATTACGTGTTTACCCACATTACCGTTAATAAGTTCTTATTATCTCCCACAGTACTATCTCGCCTCCTACATACCAGCAACTGTCGTCAAAATGGAAAGCGATCTCTACGAGGCGTCTAAACGAAGCATCGGCAACGAAACATACACAGATGTCCAATACAACACGACTATGGAAAACGTCGAGTACTACAATGTGACGTTCAACAAGTGCACCATCCGCGACATGTTGATGTCGCACGTTGCCTTCAGGAACTGCTCCTTCACTAACGTGGCGCTGTCCAATATAAAGACGTCTTTCACCACCTTTGAAGGGTGTCTGTTTGTTAATAGCACGTGAGTAAACTTTACCTATAAATAAAATATACACAACTGGAAAAAATTAAGAGATAAAAAAAAAACAAATTTTTGGTAAATTTTTAACAGGCCAGGGGCCTAAGTTTGGTAATCTGCTACATACTAAACTTGTCAAAATCAACCATTATGCGATCAGTGATCGACCATTCTGACACTATTGTAATAGCAGACTTAGGCCCCTGATTTCAAGAAAAATTGTCGTAAGGGAAATTGTAGCTCCGAATGTCTGGTTTTTGGATAAGAAAATTCATTCAATTGTTTTTTGACATTCAAAAGTGCCTGTAATGGTCTAATTGAAATAAATGATTTGATTCCATATTCTTATTAATTTTATATTTTCACAGAATAATCGACACAGACATGGAAGTAGGCAGAGAACTAGACGAGTGGTGCATATTCAACAGCACCATCATCCGAGGCATGCGCGGCGGCTGCGCGAGACATGCCGACCTGACGTCCAAGCTGGGAGGCATGACGTCGGAACAGAGCTACGTCTCGCACGCGATGTTCCTCGTCACGTTCATTGCGCTGATGCCGCCCTCCATGAGACCTACTGGTATTTATAACAAGCACCTGAATTTGTTTTTGGATTATCAGCGTTTCGCCCAGCGCCGAAAGTTAAAAATGTAGCGGTCGCTCATCATCAATATCATCAAAAATAAAGCAGCTTACTGTTGGGTGTCTCTAAACAGACATAATCAACCACTTACCTCGATTTTCGCCAGCTCTCATCTAGGTAATATCAGCCACCTTGCCGTTCTACGACCAATATGACCGGCACTCTGCTCTGGAAGCAACGCAAAATGCCACTGGAAACTCTGTGAACATTGTAAGGCCTTCGATTGCGTAAACCATAAGATATACATCATATTAGAAATACAGCCCTTTACTTGCTGAATCATACCTGAAAGATAGACATTGTTAAAGTCCAAGTAATCGTCATAAATTCATGATGGTCCGAAATCAAAATAGGCGTTCCTCAAGGTTCGATTTTGTGTCCTTACCTTTTTTTAGTTTTACACTAATGAATTGCCCCATTTTTTTCGAAAACAATCCAAGATGTTGGTATTTGTAGATGTAGACATTGTTGATGTTTAAAATAGATCGACAGTCGCGAAATCGTGACGACGTGAAATACTCTATTCTTCAGTCCCATGTTGGTTTACGGTAGTGAATTTGGCACCAAATGAGAATTTACTTTTACATGTGTTTCGTCCCTCCTCATTACACGTCCATACCAAGACAAACGGCTCCCTTTCATTTTTTCTGTAGGCGCAACTTTCAAACTTCCTCTGATATACTCATTTCTTACTTTATCCATTCTTGTCACTCCAGACATCCATCTCAACATTCTCATAGATAGACACATCAAAATATTACCAAGAATTACCAAGTGGTTGGGGGGATTTAAATACAGCGCTGTTCAAAAATAGAACACTTTTTTTGACGTGACAACGTCTTATAAATTGGTTTGCCGGGTGACACTTCAAGAAACTGCGTTACGCTCCGCTCACGTTATGCGCTCACAATGAGAGCGAGTGAGAGGCACGCGTCCCTTCCACTCGGGCATGGTTAGCCCGCCTAAGAGCGAGAGAGACAGACATAACAATTAAAATTATTTTACCACTCAAAGTCGTTGTCACGTAAAACTTTCGCCCGTATACCGACTTTACAGGCAACCAATTTTTTTATTAGAAAAACTTACTACTGTGTGTTGTGTAAAAATCCGTCTGAAATATATCTTGCTCTTTCATCTCCCACACACCTCCGCGATGAGAGGGAGACGGAGCACCGGTCACGGATTATTGATATTTTTAATTTAATGAAGGGAGATTCAAGAGACGAAAGAAATGAATACTTTCTGTATTCATTATTTTTCTCTTGCAGTATATTGACATCTTTTATGCCGATCTTTATTATAAAAAAAGCTATTGTATATTACCCATATTTGCGAAATAAAAATCTATTCTATTCTATCAAAGAGCGTATGGCAAAATTAGTTCGTATATGCGCCCACATCCCCTTTCCAAAACAACCATAAACGCGTTCATAATATAACATGAAAAAACGATTTTCACGCTAAATAAGTAAATCATCATCTGCCTAGCCTTTTCCCAACTATGTTGGGGTCGGCTTCCAGTCTAACCGGATGCAGCTGAATATCAGTATTTTACATGGAGCGACTGCCTATCTGACCTCCACAACCCAGTTAGACTGGGTAATACGATACCCCTTGGTAAGACTGGTTGTCAGACTTTCGGAACACTGACTACCTGTAACGACTGTCAAAGATCTACAAATGACAGCCGGGACCAACGGCTTAACGTTCTTTCCGAGGCACGGAGGAAACTCGGTATGTAACGGATGGTCACCCATCCACAGACCAACCTAGGCAAGCGCGGCTTAACCTTAAGATCGACCCCGAGCGGCTGCTATTATTTAGCCACGAGCTCCTCACGCTAAATAGGTAAATGAATACCGATAAAACTAAGCACCCAAGTAGACCATGTCCTGATTTAAGACATAGGATACTTATTATCCCAGTAGTACATTCCTTTAGGATAATTTTCAATCCTACAAAAAGGCGATGCTTCTGGCAAAAACTGATCGTTCATTTTTTTTCTGAATGGCATCTCGCAGTTTAACCTAGGAGGTTGTCGTCTGCTTAACCGGGCGAATCCTGTGGGTGCCTTAAAAATTAAGACCTCCAGCCAGGGTGAAAACTTACAAACTAAGTGACTACACGCTAAGGGCACCCCCTGTGGGGTACAAGCCACGGCTTAGGGCGTCGCTGAGGGTGGACAGCAAAGGGACAGGCTGGATCTGAGTGATGTTATTTATGAACTGACTAGCTTTCGCCCGCGGCTTCGACCGCGTTAAATTTGGGGTAACACATTTCCCCTTGCGCCTTATTGATTTGTAATAGCAAAGCTAAGTTTTCCCTTTTCTTCCCTCTTTCTCTCTCACATCCCACTTTATTCCAAAAAATATTAGCCTATGTCCGTCTGTCTCCTGGTTCCCAACTATCCAAAATTCCTAAAATCGGTTTAGCCGTTAAAGCGTGAAGAGGTAACAAACAAACAAATAAACAAAATCACTTTCGCTTTTATAATATTAGTAAGGATTTAAACTTACTGCCTCAGCAGCGCGGGCTGGCTCTAGCAAGGGACGGGTGGGACTGGTCGTTTAAAATACTTTTCTCCTTTTACAGTCGCAATGTGTGGGGCGTGCGTATTGCTGTCTCCGCTAATCTACATAGCGCAGAGCGAGACGGCGATGTACATCGTGGAGGCCGTGTTCCGGGTGTTCATCACACTAGTGTTTTTCTCCGTGGGATTAAGTGTTGTTGATACTTATCCACATAATTTGAGGTAAGATTTTTTACTTTAGCTTTTGCCCGTGGCTTCGCTCTCGTTAAATTCGGGGTAACACAGTTCCCTTTTAATGATATGCAGGTACCTGCTACCTGCAGTTTTTGCCCTTGCGCCTTATTGATTTGTAATAGCAACGCTAAGTTTTCCCTTTTCTTGCCTCTTTCTACCTCACATCACAATATTTGAAAAAAAATAGCCTGTGTCCGTCTCCAGAGTCCCAACTATCTCTGTACCAATTCATCAAAATCAGTTTGGCCATGTAGGCGTGAAGTCGTAACAAACAAACTCACTTTCGCTTTTATAATATTAGGAAGGATGACACAGGAGCCTTTTGCTTGTATAGCGCATCACGCAGTTCCATTTCTGTACATATATTAAATGTTAATGTAAACCATTGTCGGGCTAGATGCACAGCCCACGGGCTGATCCTGTCGGTGACGTACATGGGCGGCGCCGTGGTGCGCGGCGCGGGCGACGGCGGCGCGCTCGTGAGCGCGGCGCTGTGCGCGCTACTCGGCGCCGCCGCCACGGGGACCGCGCTCGCTGCTAACATACATTAGATACAAGGTAATATTACTAAATACACAATCGTTATTACTATTTAAAATAAATGCTACTTAAGCCCCACATTTAGGGAATGAGAAGCGGTCATCTCCTTCTGCGAAGCAGTCATGCTAGCGAAGGAGATGGCCGGGCGTTTGAGAACCTCAAACCAACCCAGACGCCCCGGGCACCGCGATATCTTTTTCGAACAACCGGCAACCCCGGCAGGAGACTCTGGCAAACCCCTCTGCTTTGCTGACATCTCTTTGAGGCGCGCGTGGAACACGAACGCGCCGTCGACACGGCCTGTCGTCAATAGACGGGCGGACGGTGCTCACCGTCCAAAGACCCGAGCCTACGGTGGCCGGGAGTCATCCCATGGCTCCCGACGCCCGGGGTTTATCCTGTGGCAACGCTACATGTCGTCTAAGAAAAATATGCTCTTCGGGCATGTTCGGTTGTCTTCGGAAGTATTATTTTTTTTAATTACACCTTGTATATGAAAATTAAAAGGCTTCAAATATCTCAAGGTGGCTCTGAATTTAAATGTATTTCTTAACTTTCAGGTATATCAAGTCCTATGGACTTTAAAACGAAAAATTCTGAGGAATCGTGAGTTTCTCTGTGAAAACGACGACGTTTTAATGTTGACTTTACTAACCAATTAGGTTGTAATATGAAATACTGTAGTTATGCAAATAACTTATTTATTAAATGTATCTAAAGTTGGGGATTTATATTTTGATTTTTTACTTAATAATAATTTGTAATGTCTTGGCCTTCTTTGACTAAAGTAAGAAATACTCACAACACAACTTCAAAACTGTGTTATGTTAATATTCTAAAATTAATATATAAAACCCAACTTTTAAAAGAAGACGAAATTCTTGCCATTTAAAAGGTCTTACCAAAGTTTAGACGACTGAATTTATTTTGTTTAAAAAAAAAAACAACTAATTTGTGTGTATCGTGATAACTTTGTGATTGCTATTTCGACTGGTGGCGTTCTCAGCATTATCTCACTAGCATTTTCTCAATTATGGCTTATTAGTAGCCCACCGGTATCGGGAACAAGGTCCAAGCTACCGGCAGTCATGGCTCTAGAGAAAGGAACCTCCTAACAATACGAGCCATGTCCAAGATTACCGCTTTCTGTATCAAGTCCTTGATCCAGCTGCCTAACGAGAACCTCCTCATGTGTTGGTCGACGCTATTGGCAATTAAGCCTTTGGCTTGTACGACTATCAGCACAATGATCGCAGAGTCCACATCCAACATGTCGACAACTTCGCGAGCCAAGTCAATATACTTGATTAGCTGAACCTAACTAAAAACTAACTGGTAAAAAATACAAGGTATATTTTACATGAAGCGAACGCTTCACTGCACTACCTAAGGCACGTCGCCCACACGACCAATAGTCGAGGCGCGGGCGCATTAGGCGCGTCGTTCACACGATCAACAGTCGAGGCGCGGGCACATAAGAGGCACGCCGCAACGAGATTTTCTTTCAAATGTCGTGTGGGCGACGCGCCTAACACGCCCGCGCCCCGACGGCGCCTCGACTGTTGGTCTTGTGGGCGACGCGCCTTACGATATCTTAATACCCAGTAGTTGAATATCTTTTTCTCGAACTTGTTCGTCAGCAAATAAATCTGAAATGTGGCATTTCTCCATAAGGTTTAAAGTTAGGTTAAGTTAGAGATAAATAGATGAGGTTAAAGATATAAGCGGCAATAACAGTTGCTAATGACAATCACAAAGTTACACTATCAAACGTAAATTCAGGATAATATGGCACACCTATGTTTAAACTGAGATAACTCAAAAGATGAACTTTTTCAGTATCTTTAAATAATCGTATTAAAAGTTATGAACATTAAGTTCATTTTAAGTTGTGTATGATCTTTGAGCATTAAAATACAAGGTTAACCAAAAAAGTCACGATTTTTGAGTTGTTTAAGTTTAGACTTAGGTGTGCGATATTATATTCATTGAAATATTATATTAAAGATCATAAAATTATAATATAATAATTATTGACATATTATTAATATCAGCAATAACAAATTGATAGCAATGAAAAGACAATTTAGTTTATATTCAATTTAAAATATAGCTCGCGATTGAATTAAATTTAATACCGGTGTAAATTAGTGTAAATAAATGCTTTGTGGGCGGATTGAGAATCGATTAAACTGAATTGAAGTGCTTGACTTCCAATTTGTTATTCATTCTGCAGTTGAATACCAGTCTTTTACATAAAGCAACTGTCTGTCAGATCTCCAGACATTAATAAAACAGAAAAAAAATCAATTTTTTTGAATAGGGTAGATGACACCACCAATCAATTGATATACTTTTTATGATCTGTCAAAACGCGCTTCCCCCATAGATTTTGTATGAGACTCGCAACGATGACGTCACTATTTTGTCAAGTCAATGATGCAACTATTTATTGATTTAAAAGCAACTAAAAATTTAAAGTTATTTTGAAATGAATGGAGTTCTCAGGTCTAGAATAAGGTGTTCTTTCAGAAAAATTGTGCTTTTTAATTATTGGTTAATGGTGTCATTTACCCAATTAATTCATTCGACTGAATGATCACTCGAGTCAAGTGTATATTGAATTGATTGTTACAGTGATGTGTCATAATCGATAAGACCAGGACTTTTGAAAAAATCAAAAGGTGCACTTTTATGTGCAGATTGGAAATCACAAGTAACTTCTTCCCTGTCAGACTTTTACTTACTAAAACCCATCCATGTTCCTTCTTTTGCCGCGGTATCTCTTTCGAACAAGCGGCCACCCCGGCCGGTTGTTTGAGATACCACTAGTAACAATCAAATGAGGACATTAAAATATAACAGCAAACATAAAAGAATTTCTGATTACTTAGGAAATCAATTAAATAAAAAGAAAACAATGTTTGTATTGGGTTTTTAAGTAAACCAGCCAACTGCAATTTTTGAGCATTTTCCTGCAAAGTCTAAATAAACAGCTTTTTATCTCAGTATCTAATATTTTCAAAGTTCTGGACTCGTTATGGAAGTCATACGATTCGACATCCGCGCCACTCCATGCTCCATGCTCCTACTCTACTGCACATGTGACTTTTACATATAGACAAAGATTTGCACTGAAATGTACTGATTGAGTTAAAAAACAGTTACTATGAAATTTAGCGTTAAAGGGGGGGAGTTTGGAATCTTAGATTCGATTAAAAAAAAAAATTTAGAGGTGTCAAGGGACACCCGGATAGAACGAAGTTCCTATAGAAATGAAAATATCTGGCTTGCTTTCTATAAAAGAGAGAGAGACAGACAGACAGAGAAACATGCGACGCCGCACAGCTTACAATAGCTTACTATAGCAAAAAGTGTCGTGACAACTTTTCGTAAGAATTTTTTCCGTCTAGCCCCCTTTCACAACGCGCGATAAGGAACTTCGTTCCAAAAACTAGGTCATATTCAAGGTCTACATCTGTCTATAGTACTGTTAACGATTCAAACTTTTTGCTTTTAGCTCTGAAGTTAACTGCGAATGACAGTACGCGCAATATACAGTCAATGGTGCGTTCTCAGATACCTAAAATTGTGTTCTGCGCAGCTTTACGTCAGATGTTCCGAACCGCCATGAAGTTTGAGCCGTTATGCCTGCGCAAACCGTCTCTCGCAGCTAACTTCCGGGATGCCATAAAGTTTGAACTGAACCATGAAATGTGTACTTAAGTACTTTCAAACCGAATGCACTTAAGTATTTGTATTTCGGTGTCTGACCTCCACAAACCAGTTTCTAGTTGTATTAAACAGTTAGAGGGTTGTGGAGAATACCCCTAGGTAAGACTGGTTCTCAGACTTTGGGTTAGATATACTTGTTACTTGTAACCCGCGATTCAGTCAGGAAATAAAAATTAAGCAATATCTTACAAATCAAAAACGATTCGGTCACATTTCAGTGCAAGCAACATTTTTTAAAATAAATAAACTACAAATCATAAACAATATCCTACTATATAAAATAGATTTTTATACATAATTATACCTTCTAATATAGTCATACAATATTTTATTCACGGCTTGTAAAATACAGATATTATACGTTTTGTAAACGACTTTGTGAATATGTGAGCTAATTGATTTTTTTACAATGTTGCCATCTTTAAAATACAGGCTTCCTTTTCCCAAAAGGGGGTAATAAAGTACTTCTTGCTTTTTCATGTGCTTAACCTGGGGGCAGAGTTTTCATACCTACCCATGGGTCTCCTGCCATGCTGGTTTCTTCACTATGTATTTCCTTTATCGAAGCAAGTGATAAGTCAAATAACTTCCACCCTTATGGGCGGAGCGGGTGGGGTGTCAGACTTTTAGTGGCTAAAACCGACCTTTGTTCCTTTTTTTGGCCCTTATGTTCCGGGACCGCGGTATCTCTTTCGAACAAACCGCCACCTCGGGGAGTCCATGTCTTGGGATCGAACTCGTGTCCTATTACTGGATAACCCAACTGTCACACTAGTGGCCTATTGCTACTGATGAACATCCTAAAGCGACATTGATCAATTGTAAAATGGTAGTTTTTGGATAAGTAGTAATGGTATTACTTTTAAATGGTTTTAAGTATTGAAACAAATTTCAATTGGATCTGCTCATAATTTGCAAAGTCGTTTATTAAAACTATTAGGAAGTCGCATGTGCAGTAAGCTTGTTTGTATGGTCATTAGAAAAACATAAATTTCCTGATATTGTATTTTTATAAACAAAAGTCCAATGCATTTGTTAGTCAGCATTTTCTCTTGATTTATTTATTTTTTTACTGAAGTCTAAAGGCCATACAACAAGTTGCCATAGAAAAATATTAAAATACGAGATGGTAGAAAACTTCCCTCTAATTGTAAAACTATTGGTAGCTTTAAATTTAGTATTTTTCAATTATTATTGTTATAATATACAAAACGTATGTAGTGTACATACAAGGCTGAACATATCGATGAAGACGATAGAAAAAGGTTGTATCTTTCTTTTATTTTTTGTCTCTCAATGGAATATACTGGCTGGATACACAAAAAAGAGGTTTGATAGCATTTTGACTAGAGAAAAAAAATGCTTGGATGACACTTTCTTGTTACATAGAGAACTTGTTTTTGTGCACATCTATACCGTCAATTCAAATTAGGAAAATTCACAAAAAAATATTTTGTTTAAGCTTTACTTGCCCATAACGTTCCTTTTTGTGTAGCCACCCAAAAAATGGGGATTTTATTTTGATTATTAATTGTTTACTGAAAACTGAGGTGACAGAATAGTCGAGAATTTGAAATATTTACCCTCAATGAGATACTGTGACGTTGGCACATAATTATGTTTAGTATCCGACTTAAATATGACACATCAAGTCTTAAATTGCAGTATCTTTAGTCATCTTAATGTCTCCCCTGGTGTTGGAAGTGTCTTTGGACAGCGGTATTCACCTCGGAGACCTGCTTGCACGTATATTAATAGCATTGTCAGAAGGGCGCTGTTGGTAAAAAAAGGGTTGGAGATCTTAAACGGTTGGTGGCCAAGGCATCCACAGGAATTTGCCAGTTAAGCAAACAACCACCTTCAAGGAGGAACTGCGAGATGCCGTTCATAAAAAAGGGCGATGTTGGTAAATTAAATGTGGAATTGGGTAGTTGACACCATTTACCAATAATTAAAAAACACATTTTTTCTGAAAGAACAATCTTATTCTAGACCTGAGAACTCCATTCATTTCAAAATAACTTTAAAATTCGATTTTTAGTTGCTTTTAAATCAATAAATAGTTGCATCATTGACTTGACAACTTAGTGACGTCATCGTTGCGAGTCTCATCCAAAATCTATGGGGGAAGCTCGTTTTGACAGCTCATAAAAAGTGTATCAATTGATTGGTGGTGTCATCTACCCTATTGTCTGTGGTACTATAATAAATATACTGCACTACTTTGTAGAGTATTGTCTTTGACACTTCTGCTAACGCTGTTTGAAGCTCCTTCTAATATCTGATGTGTTATATTTACGTCCAGATACTGTAGAGCAAGAGAAATGATCTTTGTTTTTATTAGCCTTAGATTCATAATGAATTGACGGCTTCCTAGGATATATAATCATGCTTTTATTTTTGTTATAAGCACAATATCATGACGTGTCATGATACTCAGTTGTTTTAGAAAAAAAAATTGTTTGGGGAAAATGTCTCTGGTCAATGTTGGTCATTATCCATAATGGCTAGGACCCTTTTGCCCAGCTATGTTGGGGTCGGCTTCCAGTCTAACCAGATGCAGCTACATACCAGTATTTCTAAAAGGAGTGACTGCCTATCTGACCTGCACAGCCCAGTTAGTACTGGGGAATATGATGGCCATTGGTAAGACTGGTTGTCAGACTTTTAAGACTTCTAAACGATAGATTTCTTAAAAAATATACTTTTTAAAATAACTGGGTTATTCTATGAGCGACTATACTATCACCTTGCCATTAATATTAAAGTTAGTGTTGCCATATCTTGATTTAAGTGATATTATCATAGACTGCTTATTTCCTAGATAAAATATTTTAAAAAGACATTTTTTTCATATACCCTACACGAGTTAGTTTTTTAAATTAAGTAATTTAAAATATCGATCATATTGCTTTAAAGTGTGACTGAGTTTATTTTTTCTTCTAAATTAAAATGGTTTTTTTTTTGTTGTAATGGTAGAATTTAAATATGTACATTGGCAATAGTATAGTTCTTTCACTGATGTTTACCTCTGACTAAGAAGATTTATTCTTGTAAAAATATGCTTATGTCAGAGGTTAATTAGTTGTGAAATGGCTGTAAATGTGTTTTTGGGAGATTTCTAATCGTCGTTTGGTAGATTTATGAAATTGAATTGTATGTTGTGAAATTAATTAATATTAAAAAATATAGATTTTAAGAACAAAATTTAACTAAGAAACTGTTTTTGGATACTGAATATTTCCTGAAAAAAGTGTATAAAAATCGTTTTATGTTACTTCTCTTTTTATAAGCAATATTATCTAAATCTATAGGTATGATTTACAGTTGATGATTTTATACCAAAATGGCACTAAATTTCAAGCTAACTCAACAACTAAAATCTTCTAGAAAGGCCCTTCGGCTTTATTCTTAGTTTCACGGTATTCCATTCCTGAGTAAAGCGTAACTTAGCAACCGATGAACATCTAACTCATGATCTTCCGCTTCACCTTCTCTGGGTTGCTGGCGCTTTGAAGATCTAGCTACTTAAAGATCTAGAAGGTCTAGAATGACTTTTCCAGTTCTGGAACGAGCCGATGTGACTGTCAGACTTGTACAGACTAAAACCATTCCATGTTCCCTGTTCTTTTGTGTCTGTCTTGGCCTCGATGCTGGGGTTGGCTTCTAGTCTAACCAGATGCAGCAGAACACCTGTATTTTACAAGGAGTCTATTTAATCTCCACGTCGTATACAAAACCAGTTTATGCAGATCTTTCGTTGTCCCCAAAATGCCTACAAATGGCGGCCATGTTACTGAAAATGTTTAGGTTGATGTGACGCCGTGTGCATGTGCTAGCATTTTAGTCAAATTAACTGTAAGTCATAATCAGTCTTCAGTAATAAAAAATAATATATAATTATAAAAAAAAAAATGTGTAAAAAAGGAGTTAATACTTATAGTTAGGCACATATGTCATGTAAAGAATACTCTGTGAAAGAATTTATTTCAAACTAGCTGTGCCCGGCGGTTTCACCCGCTGCTCAGTGGAGTATGGGAATGAACATTGTGACACAAGAATTTTATATATTAGATAAATGATTCGGCTTTCCATTTTTACACAGTTACAACCCTAGGCGTTCACGGCAATTAAGTACGAATACGCTGGTTTTATGAAATACCTTTTCCTAAAGTTCTTAACTACTGGAATAACTTACCTACTACTCATTGTATGTAAACTTGGAAATAAAAAGCTCTTAGCTGATCTTAGGGATGTCACACGGCGGTCACGCAAAAACATATCAAAATGTGTTTTTCTCTAAATGTATAGTATTTGAGAATCTGGGAATATACTCAAAGGCTACTTATCACCTTACCTATATGCCTCTTAAATGTTATTACTCCTTTTTTTACATGAAGAAGTCTCTTGCCCAAATCAGCTTATATTAGCATGAACATACATAGGAGAAGAGCTATCGACACACAAACATTTACCATTTATTTTGTACATTATTCGGACCCCCCCCCCCTCCACATAGAAACTTCGCATCGGTTGTAAAAAAAAATGGTGGGTAATTTGGGTATGATTTACTGAATTTTTGGTAATGATTTGGCCGTTGATGTCGTTTACACCGTGTATTTTTTAGAGTAATCACTATTTTATCACATTTATAAGCCGTACTTTTTATAAAATAGGACACTTTGATTTTTAGAAACTATTCATCTTTTTAGAGCCATACTTACACTCTAGTTATAGCACTACAAGGATTTTTTGACGTACGACAAGTGGCGCTGTTGGTAAACATTTCTAAAAATATTTCGTGTAAAAACAAAATGGCAGCATTAGTGCCGATTTCTGCCGCACGCCAAAAGATTTTTGTTCAGCTTCTTAATGTTCGATTGTTTTTCATTCCCCTTTAGATTTCGACTGATCACTTTGTTAAGCCATTTGTCCCTAGTCAAGCTTTTTTTCTAACGTATGTATAGTTAGCGTCGAAAATATGTGACGGTTCCTTTTTTTTCTAAATTACTTGGATGAAGACAAAGATGAATTATTAAGGGTAGTAGCACCTAGCGTTTTGCAGTTTCTGCCTGTCGAGGCAAAAAGCCATGAGTTTATGTATGTATGTATAACTATTTATAACGCAGAAGTGAAACTACTCGAAAGTCCCTTAAAAAATCCAAAAGGCACCAGTTCTCCCCGTATAATATGAATTATTTTTCGTTCGGTACCAATCGTAAAATAGTCCCAAAGTGACAATTCACACTATTAATTGTGTCTGTGACCATTTTAAGAATTTTAATGTAATTCATATTATTATTATTATACTATTCAACGGGCCTGTTGGTCTAGTGGTTAGTGGCCCTGACTGCTGAGCCGGAGGTCGTGGGTTCGATAATATGTATGTATTTATAAATTATATCAGTTGTCTGGTTACCATAACATAAGCTCTGCTTAGCTTGGGATCAGATAGCCGTGTGTGAGTTGTCCCAAGATATTTATTTATTTATTAAGGCAGCTCAGGCGGCCATTTAAGAACCATTATGGTATTGAATTTCAATGTTCCAATTATTTCATAAGTTTTTTAATAAACGTTTTTAGTGTTATAATATTCAATGCCTCGGAAATCTTGACGGCTTTGTTAAGTTTCTATTTACATCTGTATTGATATCAGTTACACAGCAATAATAATCATACATCACAATTTCCTAGTCCATCATTTGAATGGACTTTTCTTCAACTATGTCGTAGTCGGCTTCCATGTTAAAGAGTAAAAGGGAGTGTCAGACTTGTACTGACTAAAACCCATCCATATTCCTTCTTTTGCCCTTTGTGTTCCTGGGCCACGGTAGCTCTTTCGAACAACCCGCAAACCTGGTTCGGACCAGTTACAGTTAAAAACCAGTATTATACATGGAGCGATTGCACGGAGAAGTGTTAACATATTTAAAGCGCAATCTATACATATACATATAGTAGAAATGTAGTGTGAATCTATTCCCGTTTCCTTTCACAAGTCTACACATAAATATTTCAGCCGCACTCAATGCTTAAAACTCTAGTATTGACTCAAATAAAGTACAGACGCCAGCAGGTCAAGCTACCCGAAACTGTCAACTTTTCCCAATGAACCTTGAACCTAATTCTTAAGAAATAAAGTCGAAAATCTATCAAAGAAATCTGACAGATTGTAGTAGTTTCATGTGCAGGCGTCTGTATATTTTTTAAGTCACTTTGACGTTTCTTCTCGAAATGACAGATGACACTGTCGTTTCGAGAAGAAACGTCAACATGTAGTAACATGTTACTTATGTGGGTCTTGTAACAATATGCTTACTGGAAGAATGAAATTTGAAATGTATACAAGTTGTATCACATAGGTCCTAAAGTTTTTTTGAACCACTTTAGATTAACTTACTAATTAATTTACATTTACTAAATCGGTAATAATAAAAAAAACGAAGTATATATTGAAATAAAGGTAGATAAACGTGTACAGAAAATTTCAGCTCAATCGGTTGAAGTTATCTTCTTCAAAATTGAGTTCAAATATTCTACCCAAACACATACATTGCAAGTTAAATAAAAAGTAAGGTAAAAACGATGTTTGGATATTTACTCTAAAAGACAGGTTCATATAAAGGCCAGAAACTTGTGTACCTTCCCATGTATCATAAACGCAACACCTCCCGTATGATTTCTCGAACTACGAAAATAAACAAGTTTTACTTCTCAAATGCTGAACACATTACTCTCCTTTGCGGTGCGCAGTCGGGTAAAAAATAAAATGAGTTTCTATAGGCTGATCAACATGTATGGTAAAATTTATGAATTTCCAAAATATATAGAATAATTGTTGTGCAGCTTTATGGCCTTAGACACCACATGAGAAGTCTTACATTTACTGTGTCTCATCATAGTCACTATTTGTCTCATTTCTTCTATAAACAGATTGTACACCAACAAAATATAAAAAAATACTTCTGTAAATCTAATCATACCCAATTATATTTTTATACACACACACACACATGTCAAGTTTTGTAATACTTTTGATATATTTAAAATAATTAATTATAAAACACGCAATATTTAGTTCGCAATGAACGACTTTAGTTTTTAAATTTATAATTAGGTAGAATATAATTATCTTGTACTGTATAAAGTTTGATTCGGTGTAAATGTTGATGAATTGAGTTGTACCGTCCGTCTTGCATTATTATTGAATCTCAATTGTTACTGATTCTTGAATTATTTATAATGATTAAAATTGATATGGATTTAGTTATCGATTCTTGCATTATTTTTTGTTGATAATTGCATATTTATATAGATTCTAGCATTTATTGAATATCTTGCATTTGCAATGTTTTTTTTTCTGTTTTACTCAAAATATCACCATTTGTATCGCATCAAGGTAATTAATAAAAAGTACTTTGCGCCATACTGAGGCTAATCTTAGCGAGAACATGCAAGATATAGATAACATTCTTTAAGAAGTCAAAAATATCACATTTATACTCAATCTTGCATTCTTGCATATCTTAGTTAGGTTTATTGATAATACCGCCATCTGGCGGCAATGTTCGGCAAGTATTGTTACAGTGTCTTTACACAGTGGTCGATATTAGGCCACTTGTTGAAATTAATGGAATATTTTTTATATTCCATATAGTAAAAGTTCTTTGGCTACCTTGAAAGTAAGAATGGTTAATATCCGTAGGGTATTTTGACCACGGGCCAGCATGGGCCATTGTGTAAAGGCATTTTTATGTTATGTGTGTGGCTAGTAGACGATATAGACTGAAAAATGTATTTGTCATCTGAAGTGTGTAAATAAAGATCAAATATGTTCATATTTACGATTATTTGTTTTATTTTGACATCTTCAAGTACCTACCAGGTTTTTTATTACAAGCAAACACCCCACTGAATAGGGATAAGTATGTTTTCTTAATTTTTTAAAGAGTAACTACTAACAAACAACCCTAGAAAAGTATTAAATAATAATTTCAAGTACTACATGTCGCAAAAAAACATCCTACTATTTTCTACCAGTTCAAACATCTGTGACTTGCGGCCATGTTATGACGTCATTTACCACTTTCCCTTTTTAAATCTTATTTTAGCTGTTATAAAATAAATAAAATTGTATAAACTTGAACCAAAAATTGAATTATCAATTTACAATAAGTGTACCACATTGTTTAATGGTACAGGACAAAGTATAAAAAAATAAAAGGGACACCCGGATAGAACGAAGTTATTATTTATTATGTACAAAAAACCTGTATACACTCAACAAAATAAATCGTCGCGACACCACACCGTTCAATGCGAAATAGAAAGACGAAACGAAAATAACCGGCTTGCTTTCTACGAGATTCTATGAGAGAGAGAGACAGACAGAGAAACACGCTCACGCCGCACAGCTTACAACTATGCAAAAAGTGTCGTTACAACTTTTGGTCTTATTTTTTTCCGTTAAGCCCTCTTTCGCAACACGCGATAAGGGACATCGTTCCAATTAAAACAGGTTTGCTTATTCGCAAGACTATTGCCACCAAACGGGTACGCATCTAACCTCCGTAGCTGTTATTGGGAAATTTCCTAATGAAGAAATAACACTTCTCCCGGCCCAGGACCTCTTCCTCGGCAGTTGCGCTTTTTTATACTAAACTAGCTTTTGCCAGCGGCTTCGCTCGCGTTAAATTCGGGGTAACACAGTTCTCCTTGCGCCTTATCGATTTGTAATAGCAACGCTAAGTTTTCCCTTTTCTTCCCTCTTTCTCCCTCACATCCCGCTTTTTTTAAATAAAAGTTAGCCTATGTCCGTCTCCTGGTTCCCAACTATCTCTGTACCAAAATTCATCAAAATCGGTTTAGCCATTAAAGCGTGAAGAGGTAACAAACAAACAAACAAACAAACAAATAAACAAACAAACAAACAAACTCACTTTCGCTTTTATAATATTATATATATATATATATATATATATATATATAGGATAAGTATATAAGTAAGGATAGGCTTGTTTGGCCGCAACTCGCCTGATGTGCAGCCTAGAGTGAAGCACCCTTGCAACCACCAGATCAACAAGGCTGAAAAATTCCTGACGAAACAAACCCAATAACACGGTAAGGTACAGCTAAAAAGCAGTGTGGATGTATATCAACTCCATTTTACTTATTTTCACGGATGGGAAATTATCTAATGACTGGCCCACTCTGGGCGGAGCAGAATGGAGTGTCAAACTGTTACTGACTAAAACCCATCCCAGTTCCTTCTTTTGCGCTTTGTGTTTAGCAACCCTAGGAAAGTGGCCGTTACGGGCCCCTCTACTTTGCTGACTTTGCGGCGCGCGTGGTACACGTCGTCGTCAACTTGCCGTCGACACGGCCTGTCGTGGCTACTGTGGGAGCTACGGTCCACAGGGCCGATCTACACAGCATGGCCGCAGTTTATTTCGGTGGATACCTATCTCTCGTGGCCACATAATAAACAGCTGCTTGGGTCAGTCTTTAGGTTAGCCGCGCTTGCCTATGTTGATCATGGTCAATGACCATCCATTATATAACTTTTCCTTTTTATCTTTACCTCGAAAATCGCGCTAAGCTGTTTATCTCGTCTGTTATTACATGGATATTTGACAGTCGTTACAGCTAGTCAGTGGCCCGAAAAATTAACAACCAGTCTTACCAAAGGCTAACTGGTATTGTGTAGGGCAGATAGGCAGTCGAGTCGTTCCATAGTCAACTGCATCTGCTTAGACTGTAAGCCGACCCCAGCATAGTTAGGAAAAGGCTATGCAGACATATTTGGAAACTGGAAATTTTAAGTCAAATGAAAGACAAAATTATATTGACAATATAGTGTATATTTCTTAAATAATAAACTAATTACAATTATTTACATACAAGGCCAGCCCTCAGAGTTAAATGGACGTGAGCTAATTTATGCTGCATTGAACGAGACAACAGCACAAATATCCACCTTAACTAGTTAAAATTAAGTTGAAAATAAATACGCTCAATTAGCTCGAGACTCATTAATTAAACCAAAAAGAAGTCAGGTAATTTGTTTTCAACTTAATTTTAAGGAACACAATGTTGATATTTGTTTGGTAGCGATAACTGCTTTTTGGCAGGCCTACTCAAGCCTTGGCGAAGGTCATCTAAAAGACTAAACAAATATGTGAATATACGCCCGGTCGGACGGCTGGTCGTACTACCAAGCTTTCTTCCTGATATCCTACCATGAAGTCTTAAAGCAGAACTTTTTCTACTGAGGGAGAGACAGAGCTATACAGGGTACCCGAATTAACGCGAGCGAATGCCCGCAGTTAGAACGAAACGAAGTATTTTAGAAGTCATACTCAGTATTACAAATAATGAATAATTATCTCCAAATATAAAGCTTTTATTTCACGACTAGCTGTTCCCCACGGTTTCACCCGCGCTGCTCAGCACCTGTTGGTCGTAGCGTGATGTTATATAGCCTATAGCCTTCCTCAAGAAATGGACTATCCAACACTAAAAGAACTTTCCAATTCCAACCAGTAGTCCCTGAGATTAGCGTGTTCAAACAAACAAACTCTTCAGCTTTATAATATTAGTAAGTATAGATAAAAAAGCTTTTTAATTTTGGAGTTTAAGTGTATATAAATGTTATCGCTCGTGACATTTCCCGCCAATTCGTTTAACATTGAATTACTACTACTTGCAAAAACATGCAATAACCAACAAATTAGCCATAAATACTTATTAAGATGGCCCATTACCTGTGGACTGGCCTTAACTTATAAAACAGGTGCGGCCGGGTCGCAAATATTATCTATCAACCTTAGTATTTCATCTTACTACAGACTCCACGCAATCCAGTATTTTTTCTAAAGACATTCGATTATAAACTTTATAATTGGCGCCATTAAGTAAAGTATACAGCATCGGATGCCAATCCCACACAATCAGCAAATTTTTTCTACCCGTGTTCTGCACCTTTGTGTTCTTTTGTCTGTTATTTTTTCCTTTTACTTGTATTTTCTGGGTACATAAATATAAATTAAAAAGTAATAAAAAAATACTTCAACCAGTTCCTAAACTGATTATTTGAATAGAGAACTAGTCAAAAGCTGCTTGGTGACCTCTTAAATTAAATGTAGCATACAAAATTCTAAATTTAAAACTAGGGTTTCAGGAAGTAACCGGAGATTTATTAATCAATAAAGTTACTTTCAATGTCCTCAAAAAATCTGGAACGGAACAGGGGGTCTACTCTAATTCTACGTAAAACGAAATTGCGGCCGAAACTTTGAACGTTTTCTACCACGGTTTCATTTCATTTCATTCATTTCGAAATTTCGGACGTCCGAAGTTTATTTGACATTAAAATTTTCTAAACCTACTCTAATTCACGCAAAATGATATAGAGTAGGGTTACAAACGTAACTACTTTTGACTTTCGTTCGTTAACGAAGTTACGTTTCGGAGAAAGAGAGTAGGCCCCCTGGTCCGTCGGATTACCATGTATGATGTCTAAGAGCAGATTTTCTTAGTCTTATTTTAGTGTGGAAAAGAGATAGCGCTAGACGAACTGTATAACTCTGCCTCTTTTCCACACCTGAAGCGCCAAGGTATTAGAGTACTCTGGCGCTAATTTATTTTAAAGCTACCCTGGCGCTTTGAGTTCTTGAAGCCATAGACTATAGACCGATGGTTTAACATTATCATATCTATGGATAAGTAACAGATCGGTCTTTACATACATTATGCACCTCTTTTTAACATTCCAATACACAGAGTAAAATTAAATTGTTTAGCAAAACTTCAAAAACAGGTCAAAAAAAATGCGCACGGTAAATAATGAACATGGTAAAAATCATGTTTCAAATGTTATAAATAATTGTTTTATTGTGTTTAGATATCGCGCTTGTGAAGTTATGCTATCAATATAACCCTGCATAACATTTACTATTACACATAAAAAATATTCTGTGATAACCAGATTAATAAACAGTGGCAGGAGAAAACTTAGTTTTCTAGAATTTGACATATTGATATAAATATTCTGCCTTGTCAAACTGAACATTTTATTTGACTTGCACAGCCTCTCGTCCAAAAAAGCCTAATATTAATGAAGAGTTGAAGTTTAAATACTGTTATTGTTTTTATATTTTTTTAATTACTGTGATTACTTGCTTAATATTCTACAGCGTTTGATAGTTTATTTCCAGTACACGTGTTATTGGCAAAATTGTGGTATCTCTCGTCCACAAAAGCCATTAATGAAGAGTTGAAGTTAGGTAAAATTTACCATTTTTTTTTAATTCACCATAATTCCGGCTGGTTTGATTTAAAAGGTTTTGATTCTTCATTTAAAATATGAAGAAAATTTAGCTTTTTCTTTTTCAGTATTTTAAACAATATTTAAGATTATTTGGTGATAAATTTAATTTTATCGCAAGTAACGTAAAAAAAGGCTACTTAGAAAGAGAATAATTCCGTTATGCAAAACAATATTTATTCATATACAGACTGATTCGTTAAACGTGCACAATACTTTATAGCAGTATAATTATCGGATCAGCAACATTATTATTGCGCATGTTTAAAAAACACCTAGTATACGAACACTATAGTACGCTCAACGAGAAGCGATACGAAAGGTCATTAACCTAAAGAACAACTGTGGCGTTGACAATGTAATATTTAGCTCTCTCCATCTTGTGCCTTTGTCGTAATGTGTCGTTCTCCCGGCAGAAACATGACAACGTTAAGACGGGTTCGCCAACATTCGGGCGGCCATTTTAGATGGGGTTTTAGCATGGGTTTTGTTTACATTTGGTATCGCTTCTCGTGGGCCGTGCTATAGTTAAAGTTCCTGCTGTGGAAATGATATACTTTTCTCTAAACTGACAGAATAGTTTTCTTTTTCACAAATTAACAGACACAATCAAATCAGATGCATAATTGTTTTATTACAATTTTGAAAGCAACTTTTAGTAAATTAAATTTTTACTAAAGTTATGATTACGATCAACCAATTGTATCAATTTATGCAAAAAGGGGCCAATCCACATGAAAGATCAAAATGATCCGTCAAATTTGACAGAAAAACATTAAATTGCCAGAGCATTTTGATCTCTATAGTGTTGCTTGAAAGTGCATTTTTGAAGGTTTCAGTATTTCTCTCTCAACTTACGCGTGTAAATTGGTTCCTGTTTGCATAAATAGGTCCAATTACAAAGTCGAAGGTACAGACGCCTGTAGGTCAAGCTACCCGAAACTGCCAATTTTTCCCAATGAACTTTGAACCTAATACTTTAGAAATAAAGTCGAAAATCTATCAAAGAAATCTGACAGATTGTAGTAGCTTGATGTGCAGGCGTCTGTACAATACTTTTCTTTTTACAAAAAGGCATCCATACCTATATTCTGTCTGCTAACGAAAAGAAGCGCAAACATTTATTACTTTTGAATAAAGTCAAGGAAAAATAAGCCTAATAAGCCATCATAAGAAACTTGTAACAAGGCTCATTTTCCCTAGATCACTTTTCTATAATACGCATCTTTCATTAACGACAAAAATATTTTATTCATCCACATAAAATCTATACAAGTTTCGTATCCCGGCTGCACCCGTGAATATTTGATTAATTTAATTTAAATATAAATAATTATTTTTAATTAATAAATAAATAGAATAGACTCTTTCCTTGCGACACAAATGTATGTTTTTGTCGAGATAATACGCACAGTGGGCAAGATTTAGACAATAATGATCTCTATTTTTATTGACATTAAGTTTGAAGTTGTAGACATGAGACAGGCTCTTTAGTTGTCGTTTAGCTAGGTCAAATGTACACTTACTTTAAAGTATTGATACGATTAAGTGATATAACGAATGTTTTTCTCATTTGTTTTTCACATTCGCGAATACGATTGCGAATATTTATCTTCAATATTCGCGAATGGATATATTCGTTACATCACTAATACGGTTATTATATTGTCGGTTATTATTATGTGTGATAAGTAGAGTTCGGATAATCGGATGCATGCTTACCTAAAGTTTGGCTAACAAAGTATGGAAGAAGCTTGTTAGGAATTTAAATTAAAAATAGAGTCCCGGGATTTCGGGATTGTTAAAATAATCGGATGTATGTATATTTACTTATATTCCTTGAGGATGAGATTTTTGACATTTGTTACAAATCTCGTCAAAAATCACCTACAATAAAAGTAGAGAAAAGTAAATATATCACGTTTTAACAACGCAACAGTCATTTGTGTCCAATTGGGTTTACAATATCACACAGATGTACACATAAATTAAATTTTCCGGGAAACCGAGATTTTTTCGATGAAAAAGTGCTTTCCATAATAGCCAACTTCTCAACTTTACGTAAATATGCATCCGAATATCCTGTCTCTAATAATAAGGTTTATTTTTTAATATCATCACAAAATCTTTCATCCGACAAGTTTGCAGGGACACTGAATCACAATTTCCACGTATTCAGTATGTATAGTTTGGGTCCTTACACTTGATTGCACTGTAAACAGTACATCATTTTGAACCTCCCCCATAGAAAATTGCTTTTAAATGTTACTTAGTGTATATATTCTATTGCTCGCCACTGTACCTTTTAATAGTCCTCCTCCCTCTCATAGAGGAGGCAATCTAGGTACTACTGTATGTGTATTATCCCAATATTTTATTTATATTTACACTTAATATAATATCGTCTATATTTAAGACGTAATTGCCTCATCAAGCTCCAACTTAGCGTTTTAAATTTTCATCTTTGAACAAACTTACACTGTCGCTTATGGCATATCTTCCGTGATTTTCAACTATGATAAGCTCTCGATATTAATTTATTATTACTAGCTGTATCCAGCGGTTTCACCCGCTGCCCACTTAGGGGTATGAAAAATAGATGTTGGCCGATTCTCAGACCTACCCGATACGTACACAAAATTTCGTTCAAATCGGTCCAGCCGTTTTGGAGGAGTATGGGAAGGAACGAAAACTGTGACACGAGAATTTTATATATTAGATTTAATATACCGAAATATCGAGAGCTCACAAGCTTGAAATTGAAATTGAAATCACGGAAGATAACCAGAAACAGTGTAAATTTAAACCGTGAAAGCTTAAACAGTCATCATTGCATATCCAAAATTCTATAATACTTCAATTTTTGTAGCCTTAATATAAGCTATCGGCTGTCCTGCCATGACGTCTTAAAACAGAACTTATTCCACTGAGGGAAAGAGACAGAGCTATACAGGGTATCTAGCACCATCTCTTTCTCGCACAGGAATAAGAACTGCTATAAGATGTCATGGTAACCCTACAGCTATGCTAAGCATTTTTTTGAGGCTTGCATTTCACTTCTTGCATTCCGTACTTAAGCACATAGCAGACGACTCACTGAAGTGAACGATTCACTCTGATTACCGTTCATTTTTGTTTTACTAGCTGTGCAAAGCGGTTTCACCCGCTGCTCACTAAGGGGTATGAAAAATAGATGTTGGCCGATTCTCAGACTTATTGAATATGCATTAAAAAACATCATAAGAATCGGTCGAGCCGTTTCGGAGGTGTATGGTAACAAACACTGTGACACGAGAATTTTGGAATGAAGTTCCTTATCGCGCGTTGTGAAAGGGGGCTAGACGGAAAAAATTCTTACGAAAAGTTGTCACGACACTTTTTGCTATAGTAAGCTATTGTAAGCTGTGCGGGGTCGCATGTTTCTCTGTCTGTCTGTCTGTCTCTCTCTCTCTTATAGAAAGCAAGCCAGATATTTTCATTTCTATAGGAACTTCGTTCCATCCGGGTGTCCCTTGACACCTCTAATTTTTTATATATTAGATTTCAGTGTCACACGGTACCGATAAAATTGTGTTGGAATAAATGGTTAATAGGCGAGTTAAATATGCAAGCGACAAAAGTTAAGCATGTAATGCTTAAATGCGATACCATACACTTCAACATCATCATTTTCCTGACCTTATTCCAATTCACATGTGTACGTTTAACTCACGGGTTGACCATTGAAAACCAGCGCGGTTAATAAGCAGAGGTAAAACTAAAGTACAGTACGGCCAACGAGAAGCGATACGAAAGGTCATTAACCTAAAGAACAACTGTGGCGTTGACAATCTAATATTTAGCTCTTTCCATCTTGTGCCTTTGTCGTAATGTCTCGTTCTCCCGGCAAAAACATGACAACGTTAAGACGAGTTCGCCAACATTCGGGCGGCCATTTTAGATGGGGTTTTAGCATGGGTTTTGTTTACATTTGGTATCGCTTCTCGTTGGCCGTACTGTAGTCAAAGAAACAGTTCTATACAAATATAACTGTTTTATTGACAACTTTAATTTAACACTAGTTTCAATACAGCTGAAGTTATTTTTGTTTATTCATTTTACTTTTCGTATTTAGTTATTGGTAGTTAGATTCTTATAAAAAAAAAAGTGTGTGTGTCAGCTCCGACGCACGACTGGAGTTTACTCCTTAAGTACGAGTATCTAACCATACGCAAAAAGAGTTTATTCAACTGAAAAAGATTAATATCATATGAAAGGGTAAATTCACAAATTAATGAAAAATAATTGTAATATAAATACATCGACACTGATAGAAAGAAACAAGCCCAATAACATATAGTATATAGGTATAGTCGCCTATACAGTATACCATATGTACGTCTTAATACACTCACAGCCAAATTAGAAAGTTGCGCACCAAAAACGTGACACATTTTCGTTACTTTTGTAGGTTTTACCCCTCGGATTTTTCTCATACCGGGCGCCTTATATATGAAAATCGATTCTTAAGGAGTAAACTCCAATAAACTCAAAAAAAATATCCATTATTATATGTATTAAAAGTCTGTCATGTAGTCGCGACATGCTGGACACATTTTGCTTTGTCGTGTATACATGACTGTGGCGGTCAAAAGGTTAATAGGAAAGCGCCAGAGTAGCCCCCTTATATCAATTTATTTGGAATCACCGTAGAATGTCTTTTTCTATACATTTACTAAGCAGATATCAATTTTTCTATATTCTTATAAAACTTTGTCGGATCGAACTTGTAACATTCGACGCGATGATGCGGCAAAGCTTGAGCAACATTATTTTGTAAATGCTTTGTTGCACAGATATCTTAATAAATATCTTGAGACAACTCACACACGGCTATCTGATCCCAAGCTAAGCAGAGTTTGTGTAATGGTAACCAGACGACTGATATACATACTTATATAATTTATAAATACATACATATTATAGATAAATCACACCCAGACACAGAACAAACAATCATGCTCATCACACAAAGTTTGTCCTGGGTGGGAATCAAACCCACGACCTCCGGCTCAGCAGTCAGGGCCACTAACCACTAGACAAACAGGCCCGTCATATAGATACTCAATAATTACCTTCCTCCTGAACACAAGGGGGCCTAAGTCCGCTATAGCAGAATGATAATATGAATTACATATATTAATTCGTACAATGGTCACAAGATGATAATTCATAATATTAAATGCATCTGTGACCATTAATAGAATTGTTACGTGATTCATAATTATTATTTACTAGCTGTTCCCCACGGTTTCACCCGCGCTGCTCATCACCTGTTGGTCGTAGCGTGATGTTATATATATAGCCTATAGCCTTCCTCAAGAAATGGACTATCCAACACTAAAAGAATTTTCCAATTCCAACCAGTAGTCCCTGACATTAGCGCGTTCAAACAAACAAACAAACTCTTCAGCTTTATAATATTAGTATAGATTTAAACTTCATCACAATAGTAGTACATAGGCGGACTTAAAGGATATTGAAAATAAATAGGACAACATTGTGCTAGGGTACAAAAATAATATCTAAGAAAATAAATAATTGTTTTCTAAAACTTATATAGTTATACTAGTGTTGTACCTATTGTGTTTCAGCCCCCGTGGCCATTGACAACCGATAAAGGAAAAACCAAACGTATTGAAGCAGAATCATTCTTCTCCATAGAGATTCACTCTTTGGTTCAACTACAGTCCATTCACAATTATAATACCATGTGACTGCACCAATATAATCGAGATTTTGACAGCATTCAAGTGACAGTTGACAGATAAAGTCTCAAAATGGCGCGAGCTAAGCCACTTTCTCATTTTAAACGCATTTGACGGCATAAATAAAGCACTAGAAAACAAGCTATAAGTCCTCCAAATCGCGCCAACTGTTACAAGCGCCTCCTTACTTAAAACTAATATCGTAAGGAAAGAGTAAACACGTTACATTTGAGGAAGATACGCCCTGCATGTTCCTTCTTTGTCTATACAAATTAACGCGCGTAGTGTTGGCAACACTACGCGATCAGCTCTAGTACGCAGTGGGTTATGGTTTTGGATATGTGGTAGCTACGCTTACCACATATTTAGTATTTACTGTGTGTGTTAAACATAATCCTTACTAATATTATGAAAGCGAAAATGAGTTTGTTTGTTTGTTACCTCTTCACGCTTTAATGGCCAAACCGATTATGATGAATTTTGGTACAGAGATAGTTGGGAACCAGAAGACGGACATAGGCAATCAAAAAAAAGTGGGATGTGAGGGAGAAAGAGGGAAGAAAAGGGAAAACTTAGCGTTGCTATTA
Organism: Ochropleura leucogaster; assembly: GCA_958449745.1. NCBI lineage: Eukaryota > Metazoa > Arthropoda > Insecta > Lepidoptera > Noctuidae > Ochropleura > Ochropleura leucogaster. Next base: position 3,711,905 of record OY288227.1, read on the forward strand.
CAAATCAATAAGGCGCAAGGGGAACTGTGTTACCCCGAATTTAACGCGAGCGAAGCCGCGGGCAAAAGCTAGTATTATATAAACCATTATATGAGCCATCGCGTCGGTCAGTATACTCCTTGACTTGACCGCGAGCGCATGTCACTCTAGCCTCTGTAGGTTAGCATTCGATGCGCGTTACGTATGCCCTATATCAAGTGCTTAAGACATTCCGTGCTTCCTAGTGCTTAAACTCTGACTGACTGTGCTATCTCTTATTCTTCGCTTCTCTTTTCACCTTCATCTTTATTCTTCACAATGTTATACCTATCTTGTGCTTTCTGTGAATTACTGTTTAAATAAACTTTATTTTCTTCTCTAAGCTGTGTTCACTTCGATATTACTAACTCACACGCTTCAGATACTTTTTTAACTGTCGTTGCTTCGTTTATTGCAAGTTAATGTGAGTGAGGCGTCCGAATTCGTTTTTTGACAACAATAATTCCAGGACATAACTTCTCAAAGCATTTATTTCAAATGCACTTTTGAATGTCAAGAAACAAAAGCACAAAGCTACAATCCCGGTCACAAGGCATAATAACTTGTGAAAGTACTGTAGTTGGCTATTCCAAAGCGTTGATCTCTATGGAGAGGAACGGGCAAGAAACTACTCAAACACTTCATTTTAGTCTCACATTTTGCTAGTGATGGGACATTTTCGATTATTATTTAGTTTATTATAATTGAGACTGCTTTAGTTGTCGGTGGCGATTCAGCCACGCGACCGTTTTGCAACTTAAGAGGCCAATAGCTAGATGCGGGCTTGAGGACGGTGAACAATGAGTAGCTCACCGTCCATTCGTCTATTGACAACAGGCCGTGTCGACGGCGCGTCAGTGTTCCACGCGCGCCTTAAAGAGATGTCAGTAAAGCAAAGCGGATTGTTCGAAAGACATACCGCGGCCCCGGAACATAAAGGGCAATAGAAGGAAGATGGGTGGGAAAGTGGTCAATAGCTGTCAACAGATTTAAATGAATTAATTTAAGTCGCGAGTAAGGAAGATAACTTTTGAGTTATCTCGTCTTATCATCCACGCCCATTAAATATAAAAAAATATATAAATAATCTGCGCATACATGAAGAAATCACCCTGTATTTTTATTGTGCATGGTTTGTTCATTAGAGTTTATTATTTATTTTATTTGTATCCTGTATAAAACGTAGCAACAAAACTTAATAAAAACAAATATAACCCATAACGTACTAGAGTCGTTACATAATTTATATTTATTTATATAATTCAATTTATTTTAAAATGTTATTAAAACTTTTTACCGCCTCTTCTAAACGCCAGGCCATTTTATTTTACAAATAAAAATTTAGTACTAAAACCTTTTTCATATTCTTAATTTAATTGTTTTTTTTTTTTAAGAAAAAAAATGTATACAGCATGTTTATTTAAACACCTGTGTCTTTAGTTAGGTATATTTTTATAAGGTATGGTCGTTAAACAGTGCCTTGTGTCATCAGACCCAATATACATGCCTTGTTTGTAAAAGGGATTAGGTAGACAAAACTCCACCCTTTTTTGGACGTAGGCAACCAAATGACCATCTCATATACAGGGTGAATTTTTCAAGTGAGCGTAGAAGGCCGTTTTTAAAACTCAACAACTGCCTAGCCTTTTCCCAACTATGTTGGGGTCGGCTTCCAGTCTAATCGGGTGCAGCTGAATATCAGTATTTTACATGGAGCGACTGCCTATCTGACCTCCACAACCCAGTTAGTACTGGGTAATGCGATACCCCTAGGTAAGACTGATTGTCAGACTTTCGGAACACTGACTACCTGTAACGACTGCCAAAGATCTACAAATGACAGCCGGGACCAACGGCTTAACGTGCTTTCCGAGTCACGGAGGAAACTCGGTATGTAACGGGTAGTCACCCATCCCAAGGCAACCTAGGCAAGCGCGGCTTAACCTAAAGATCGACCCGAGCGGCTGCTATTATTTAGCCACGAGCTCCTCACGTTCGTTTTTAAAACTATGAGGAAAATATTGTTTTTTTTTCTTTTTCAGATTCAATCATGCAATTTTAGTTTTTATCAAAACCAGGCTCAAGACTTCTTTGAGTATTCTTCGCTATTTTTCATAGGTATTTGGGCTAACACGCCCACTTGAAAAATTCACTCTATAAATGTTCGCTATGTAAACTTAACCATTTATTATTTTTTATAATAAAATCTGTTTTCACCAACACTACACACATTTTTAAATAAACGCATAAATAAATGTAATTGTTGACAGTACAATTATATTAAGTTATTCAAATAGAGTGCGCGCAAGATAACTCACTTTCGGCATAACGTGACTTTATTTGATTTCAAAGTAATAATCATTATTCCGAAAGTGCTGGCAGGCTAAATTTTTTTTAAAGCACGCCGCCAGTCGCTCGCAGTTATCTTGCACGCCCTCTAGATGTCGTGTTGGTAAAAACATTTTTCAGTGACGTCATATAACATCAATGACAACTGACATTAGATCGTTGACGTTTATAGACGCCCGTGGCTGTAAAAAGGTTAAAACACGAGGTTTTACCCGCCTTAAACTATGACCCATAGCGGGTGAATGAGAATTACCCGTAAACCCACCACTCTAGTTTTAGAGACAGAAATTATCGATAAGATAAACGCCATTTTGTTTTTTGTCCCCTCACTATTTTGTCAGTCAAATAAGAAAGTTCCTTGTAAGAAATCACTATGGAAGTTTTATGAAAGATTCTCATATATACAGAGTTAGGAAAAATTGCTTATTTAATTTAAATCAAGACAATATCTTATCGATAATATCCAATCCATTGCTCGCTTTCATTCACACTAGGCGATCCCTAAATTTGCTGTTGAATTTTCTACCCTCACCGCAGTGTCGAGAGTTTAAAATCGAACAGCGCATTTTTATTAGGCAAATCATTTAGACATCGCTTAGTGTTGGTGAAAATGAAAATTATTCATCTGTAGTGTAGTCATAACGGTGGGTATACAATCACAAATCAAAACTTACTAGTTTAGACTCGCCCCGACTATAAGAAAAGTGTAATTTATACCTAATAGGCATATTTTTAAGGTTCAAATTAAGTTTGATGGCGAAACTTTATAGGCATTACGGCTATCTATAATAAATAATGTCAAACAAAGTTATTTCTGTCATTTCAATGTCACATTCCTTCATAGAAATATAAACATTATTCACAAAGAAATAAGGTATATATTTGTATGAATCGATAATTTAGTAAATTAAATTAGCTCTTATTAACACCGAAATACGTTTCAAACTTTATTACACATTCGCTAATCGCCAGCGCGGGTCTACACCAGGTAAAACTTACCGCAATAAATATAAAATTTAACTTAAGATAAAAATATCGTTAGAACTGCTTCTTAGGATACTTGTTTTCCACCGGTCTCTTGTATATTCTGTAAGTAGAAAAAAAAAACATATTTATAAAATACTGGTATAAAAACTTTTTGTTTCCGACTCACACAGAATCCACAGTGTATAAGTAAAGAAAAAAAACATTTTAATCTAATGTAGGTAGTGAAATATAAAAATAATTATTTTGGGTCTAGCTGTGATTTTTTTCATCTGGTTACCCCAACATGGTTGGGAAAAGGCTAGGCAGATGATGAACCCCAAAAATGATTATTTAAATACTTACACTGTATTCCCAGTACAGTCTTCATTGATTTCAAAATCAACCTTTTTGAAAACAAACTCAAACAAAGTGTTCTCCTTACTGACGTATTTCACAGCTTCTCCAATGAAATCATTGATCGCAACGATCTCCTCTTCGGAAAACGGACCCAAAAACTTAAACTGAGTATACTGGCTATTTTCAGCAAATTCCGTGAAAAAATTCACAATCTTCTTCGTCATTTCCGACATTTCTGGCAACACTTCTTCCTCTTTAACTTCCTGAATGACTTCTTCTTCTTCTTCTTGACATTCAGAATTCTTCTTCAAATTCCTCGTAATGCTTATCAAGAAGGGATTTGTTTCTTCAGGTTCTTCAACCACTTCTGGCGTCGGAGGTGCTTGGATTTCTACTTCTAGGACTTCTTCTCCGTTCTTCTCTGTTAAGAAGCGTTCTCTGAATTCGTCGGAGAAGAGGGAGTCTTTTTGGTATTTAAGTTTGCCTGGGACAACGAGGTAGACGTGTGGTGGGGCTATCTTGAAAAGGCTGAGTTGACTGGAACAGGAGAAAGAAGAATTAGTGGTGGTAACATCTCTTTTCTCTTTCTCTCTTTGTCAGTTATCGTGTAGCTCGACTCATAACCCAAGGAGCTCAACGACACGACGAACAATACCAAAAAAAGGACAATTGTGTAGGTCGCTTATAGTATTTAAACTGCCAGACAATCGTCAAAAACTGACAAAGTAAATAAAAGGAATGATCTATGGTCTAAAACGTGCCTTTTTTATGAATGGCATCTCGCAGTTCAACCAAGGAGGTTGTCGTCTGCTTAACCGGGCGAATCCTGTGGGTGCCTTAAAAATTAAGACCTCCAGCCAGGGTAAAACGTGCCTTTCAGCTTCACACCCTTTATATCTTATCCATCAGTATCTATACCTCCTTTGTGCTCCACCCTAGTCGGGTAAAAAGAAAAAAAGTTACCGTATAGGATGAGTCCCAAAGCTCTGTGTGTGTAGAGTATAGCAGTTTGCATCGCTGATCTGCAGTACCAGGTCCCTTTGTGCAGGATTGTCAAACTGTACAGTTGGTAACTCGTCAGAGTTTAGTTTAAATTGCACTAAGTGATGGATGCGCTTCCGTTCATCTTTTCTCAGGTTCTTATCGAAGAGGAGTTCTACCTGGAATGAAGGAAGGAGTTTTATACTGCATACTAGCTGTTCCTCGCGGTTTCAGCCGCGCTGCTCAGCAACTGTTGGTCGTAGCGGGATGTTATATAGCCTATAGCCTTCCTCAAGAAATGGACTATCCAACACTAAAAGAATTTTCCAATTCCAACCAGTAGTCCCTGAGATTAGCGCGTTCAAACAAACAAACTCTTCAGCTTTATTATATTAGTATAGATATTAGTATAGTGAGTATAGATTGTATTTCAGAATAGCAATAAAGGAAGACTAGTTGAACCAAACCGCCAAAATCAAACAGTCAAGGATTAAATACAGCCTTTATTAAAAGTTATAATTTTTTATTTATTTATATACTAGCTTTCGCCCGAGACTTCGTCCGCGTGGCATAGTTACTATTGGGCTAACGCTAACTTTAAACCGCGTGATGATCAAAAAAAAATCTTTCTCTCCCCCTATTCTCACTTTTTTTTAGCCTATGTTCGTCTCCAGGGTCCCAACTATCTCTGTACAAAAAAATATCAAAATCGGTTTGGCCATTTATGCGTGAAGACGTAACAAACAAACAAACTCACTTTCGCTTTTATAATAAGTACTAGCTTTCGCCCGCGGCTTCGCCCGCGTTAAATATGGGGTAATACAGTTCCCCTTGCGCCTTATTGATTTGTAATAGCAACGCTAAGTTTTCCCTTTTCTTCCCTCTTTCTCCCTCACATCCCACTTTTTAAAAAAAAAATTAGCCTATGTCCGACTCCTGGTTCCCAACTATCTCTGTACCAAAATTCATCAAAATCGGTTTAGCCATTAAAGCGTGAAGAGGTAACAAACAAACAAACTCACTTTCGCATTTATAATGTTAGTAAGGATTAGCAACTCATTAGCATAGCTATTCATTCCAGTTCCAAATTAAATGAAAATATCTGAATATTTAAGAAAACAAAAACCATCTAAGTGCACGTCGAAACGGCGGGTTCCTTACACTTGGGACAAAAACGGCTATATCTTTTGACTGCGTAGACTTAGAGGGTTTATTTTTTTACAGCTTTAAAGGACCACTGACTTGAATATATACAGACAGACGTATCCTATAAGGGATTAATAAATAAATATCTTGGGACAACTCACACACGGCTATCTGATCCCAAGCTAAGCAGAACTTGTGTTATGGTAACCAGACAACTGATTATACATACTTATATAATTTATAAATACATACATATTATAGATAAATCACACCCAGACACAGAACAAACAATCATGCTCATCACACAAAGTTTGTCCTGGGTGGGAATCGAACCCACGACCTCCGGCTCAGCAGTCAGGGCCACTAACCACTAGACCAAGAGGCCCGTCAATATTAGTAGTAAATATTATTATTTTAATGCTGAATCCATTGATAATTTGGTACCAATATGGCACCTACTTAAGTACTTAGGGTCGTGAATGATCCGAATGCCGACGGAGATCCAAGCAGGATTGAAATTCGTTCATTATATAAATAAATAAAATAAATAAATAAATAAATATCTTGGGACAATTCACACACGGCTATCTGATCCCAAGCTAAGCAGAGCTTGTGTTATGGTAACTAGACAACTGATATATATACTTCTATAATTTATAAATACATACATATTATAGATAAATTACACCCAGACACAGAACAAACAATCATGCTCATCACACAAAGTTTGTCCTGGGTGGGAATCGAACCCACGACCTCCGGCTCAGCAGTCAGGGCCACTAACCACTAGACCAACAGGCCCGTCGATTGTTTTTCCCTTTGATGTTTTATTGAAAAAAAAGTCAATGTTTTTCCTTGTTTTCATTTTACTCAGTACATAACACAGATATAGATTGACATAGATAACGCAAGAATCGCGATCTCTATGAAAGCCAAGCGTGCCATTTTTTTACTACCTACTGTGACGTCTCATGCACTACATTTTAGTGATGTAACGTCTATTTTGATGGAGGACAGTTAATACAATATATTACACGCAATTAACCATTTGTAATTTGATATCTAACGTCAGACTAGTGGCACAGCGATGCAGGCTGACAGAGAAAGTAGCAGCTTGCGATTTTTGATCGTAAGCGGCACGCGAAATGGCACGCGAAGTAGTTACTCTTGTGTTTTCTGTTTTTTTTTTTGTTTTTTTTTTTTTTTATTTATTATTTAAAGCACATAATTACAATACAATTTAGGAACTACAACATACCAACACAAACCATCGCGGGTTTAACAGCGGTATGCCAGACACGGCGACTCGGTACCATAATCTATACCTGTGGTACCTACCGTAATAAAGTAAAAAATATATAAATAAATACCTCGTTATTGTTCTTGACGAACTCGTAAATGTTTAGAAGAACGTTCATTTCGTAGGACTGCTTGTTCTCTGCTTTCTTGCTGTGCCTCGGAGAACGCGTCGTGTTGCGCTGGATGTAATTCTGTCCGAAACCTATCTTCGTTTTAGCCTGTAAGAAGGAAAGATTGATGATAAACAGCAATACAGGCAAGACATGGCAGACGCTTAATCGATTTTTAGGTTAAGCCGCACTTGCCTAGGTTGGTCTGTGGATGAGTAACCACCTGTTACATACCAAGTATTGTGTAAGTCGGCTCGCGTACTTACACAAGACTTAAACGTCACTGGCAAAAGGAAAGTGTACTACAGTACGGCCAACGAGAAGCGATACGAAAGATCATTAACCTAAAGAACAACTGTGGCGTTGACAATCTAATATTTAGCTCTTTCCATCTTGTGCCTTTGTCGTAATGTCTCGTTCTCCCGGCAAAAACATGACAACGTTAAGACGGGTTCGCCAACATTCGGGCGGCCATTTTAGATGGGGTTTTAGCATGGGTTTTGTTTACATTTGGTATCGCTTCTCGTTGGCCGTACTGTAGTAGATAAACCTCTGCTTACCCTTCGTGAATTACAGGCGTTATGTTATACATACGTTATTGCCGACGTAGACAGCGTTCGGCGCGATTGGCTCAACGATGCCGTCCCCACTCCTGCCGAGTGCTCCGCCCTGCCATCCCATTTTCTGCATCATGCTGAAAAGAATGTATGTATAATAATAAAATAAATAAATATTTTTTATATTTTTAAATGTTTTTTTATACTTTTTGAAATATTTAAAAATGTAATTATATGTTAAAAAATAAATAAATGTACAAATAAATAAAATAATAAATATCTTGGGACAACTCACACACGGCTATCTGATTCCAAGCTAAGCAGAGCTTGTGTTATGGTAACCAGACAACTAATATACATACTTATATAATTTATAAATACATACATATTATAGATAAATCACACCCAGACACAGAACAAACAATCATGCTCATCACACAAAGTTTGTCCTGGGTGGGAATCGAACCCACGACCTCCGGTTCAGCAGTCAGGGCCACTAACCACTAGACCAACAGGCCCGACCAATAATAATAATTAACAAAGTATATATCTTTATATACCTTTCTATATCAAGGGCTTGATACAGAAAGCGGTACTCCTCGACACGGCTCGTATTATTAGGAGGTTCCTTTCTCTGGAGCCCTGACCGCCGGTAGCTTGGACCCTGTTCCCGATACCGGTTGGCTACTATTTTTTTATTTTTAAATGTTTTTTTTTTGTTTTTGATATAAAAAAACATGTATGTAAATAAAAAAAATGACAAAAAACAAAGTAAAAATTAAACATCTTGTAAAAATGAGAAAAATGAGAGGGAGGAAAGTGATAAAGAATAATGAAAACACATACTGCCCACTGACATAATTCAGAGCGCATGTTTTTTCTCGGATCATGATTTAGACGATTTTTTTCCTTTTGTGGCGATAACCGCCCAATACATTTATGAATATAAAAAAAATACTAACACAAGTTCTAATATAACAAGGTACTAGCGCCACGAAACAAAAAAAGTAAAGTAATTCAAACAAAATGATATACATGCATTTTATTGTATCACTCTTGCAAATTAATATTGCTCCTAAATGAATTAACATGCATTCAGAAACCTATTTACTTTCTATTGTCTATCGATATTCTTAGGCATAGTTATAAGACGTATTGTTATATACCAGTGTACGCAACCGACTATAGTCTCAGATTAAACGCCCTACACACCGAACACGCCTTTGAAACGCCTTCTTTTTGCCTTCGCACATTTTCCTCACCTTTCAGCCTTGGTCATCTTCACAGGTTTAGCAAGCATCTTATCCAATTTTTTCTGGATATTGTTGGGGCCCAACACCAACCGCTTCCGGCCCCTGCTGGGGCCCTGGCCTGCATCGGGGATGCCTTCTGACGCCTTGTGCCAGTAGGCATTGGTCCATTCCAAAATGGGGCTTTTGCTGAGGGGACTGTCCTCCCTGAGGAGTGAGGGTTGTGGTGAAGGATCTTGAAGGATGTCATTGGATCTGGGGAATTAAAACCTTTTTAACACACCTTATTGGCTTCAACTGTTACTAACTATGTAGTCAAATCTTAGAAGTTAATTTTGACAAACTTCCCGACTTCTGAATGAACTGAAATCTTGCTAAATCCGATATGGTGGACTCCCTATAATATGGGTATTCATTAAAAGGGTTTATTGAAGTACTAGCTTTTGACGGCGGCTTCACTCGCGTTAAATTCGGGGTAACACAGTTCCCCTTTCGTAATTTGAAGGTACCTGCTACCTATAGTTTTTGCCCTTATGCCTTATTTATTGTAATAGCAATGCTAAGTTTTCCCTTTTTTCCTCTTTCACTCTTTTTTTTTAAATAGCCTATGTTCATCTCCAGGGTCCCAAATATCTCTGTACCAAAATTCATCAAATCGGTTCAGCCATTTTGGCGTGAAGACTCACTTTCGCTTTTATTATATTAGTAAGGATACAAAAATGTTTTTTGTTCATTCATTAGGGTTCCGTACCTCAAAAGGAAAAAAATGGTACCCTTATTGGATCACTTTATTCTCTGTCTGTCAAGAACAGTGCCGTATTATCCACAAGGCACTTTAGGCCAGTGCCTAACGCCCACTACGACCAGGGGCCCAGCACCGCCCATTAAAAAATAAAAAAGGGGATTGTGATAAAAGTACGCAAGATTTTCCTACTCTTTGTTTCTTTTCATTTAAATGACTCCGATACTTCGTCCTGTAGATTGTGGCGAGTCTTTTCACTTGAAGGAAGGCAATACAATATACCTTTGCAATGTGATGACTGAAGTCTGTTGCTGATGACGATGGTACCTTCAGTCTATTTCGTAATGTAAACAGTAAAAAATTCCAAATTGTTTTGTTGTGGTACGAAAAGGGGGGGGGGGACGAGCTGTGCCTAGGGGCCCCAAGATGTTTAATCCGGCCCTGGTCAAGACCGAATATCTCGGGAACGCGTGAAGGCATCGAGTTGAAATTAAAACCATAGACTCAAGTCTGCGGTCGCTTGGACCTGTAGAGATATCATATCTCTAAGTCTAGGCAGTCAAAAGATATAGCCGTTTATTTCACAATAGTAAAAAACAGGTTTCATAAAAATAAACTATTGACTATGCTCAATCAAAATAAAAGAAAAACATCTAATGAAAACTCAATTTAATATAATGATCCTAACACAGTTGGAAAAGGTAGGCAGATAAAGGTTTATTATGACTTAAATAAACATAACAGTGAGTTTATGGGAGCAACTTTCGCCCAGCAGTAAAACAATATCCTTACTATCCTTACTAATATTATAAAAGCGAAAGTGAATTTGTTTGTTACCTCTTCATTCTTTAATGGCAAAACCAATTTTGATGAATTTTGGTACAGAGATAGTTGGGAACCAGGAGATGGACATAGGCTATTTTTTATTTAAAAAAAAAGGGGGATATGAGGGAGAACGAGGGCAGAAAAGGGAAAACTTAGCGTTGCTATTACAAATCAATAAGGCGCAAAGGCAAAAACTGTAGGTAGCAAGTACCGTGTTATACCGAATGTAACGTGAGCGAAGCCAAGCAAAAGCTATTAGATTATAAAAAAGTAAACAAATGAATAACTGACTGTAATTATCTTAATGGCCCGGTTTAGGAATTTTTAGTAGCAATTGAATACCTTCACTCTCTTCTAGACCTTAAAACTCAAATTAGAACTATCAAACCACATTTAAAAGCCTGTGTAGGGTGATATGGCAAGGAAGAAGGTGTCTGATGAAATGATTGATGTCAAGTCAGTCAAAATGTTCAACAGACTGCCAAAAGAAATATAAATTATATACAAGCAAGTTTCAGAGTGAGCTTAAACGGTTCTTTACATTCTATTAATAAATCGAATATATAAAATTCTCGTGTCACAGTTTTCGTTCCCATACTCCTCCAAAACACCTGGACCGATTTAAACGAAATTTTGTGTACATATCGGGTAGGTAAAACCCAATTCTGGGTTAAGCTCGCCGTTGTACATAAGTTGTATATTGTAATTTGTGTGTTTATTATTGTTTTGTGTGTAATAAAGAATAAGAATAAGAATAGGTCTGAGAATCGGCCAACATCTTTTTTTCTTACCCCTAAGTGAGCAGTGAGTGAAACCGCTGGGCACAGCTAGTATATATTATAAATTAATATAAAATTCATAACTTAAATAATCAAATTGACTTGAAAAAAAATAAATCTTTATTTCAGATAAATGGACTTATGATATTCATTTTTATGTTATGTCTTTGTGTAAGTATTGACTTACTCTCATACAATGTTGTAATTGGCCAAATACGTCTCACACACAAGAGACGTGAATGCCACTATAGGAAAAAAAAAAGTATTGACCTTAGAATGAATGAATGAAAAGGAAATGAATTTCATGTATGATTGTTTTGATGTATTTGGTTATAGACATTGCCACACAATATCAACATGGTTATTAATTAAATGAATTGAGGAGTAATAGAGGGGTATGGAAAAAAAAGATATGCTGCACCATCCCTAAATAAAATCGAAAATGGGCAAAAGAATGATGATAATTTACATAATAATTAAACTGTAGTAAAATATTTGTTAAAGATTTATTAATGCAATGATTAAATTTTAAATAAATTTGCTTTATTTAACTTCAGTAAATTAATGTTTTTAAACTACTTACACACACTACAGTAAATTACTGATTTTGTTTACTTTGCTTTTGAACTCAGCTTTAACAGTAAATATAATGCAAAAATAGTAAAAATACTAAGACTTATGGACTATTCAATGTTTATTACAGTTGCAGAGCCATAAATATGTTTTAAAACCTTAGGAAAACCATAGAGGCCAAACAAAAAAAAAATAGCATTAAATATTTCGATTTATACATTTCCTTTCGCTCGTCTTCTACAAGTCGTAACAGATCGTATATTATGCGTCAAGCGCCGCAAATATAAACATAAACAATAACAAACTTACGGGGTCTCCTTGTTAAACGATTCAGGGTCTTCGTACAACGAGTCTCGGTCTACTATCCTCCGGTTCAGCCTGTCGGGAGGTTCTGGAGTTGGCACCACCTCCACCGGGACCGCCGTAGCCCATCGCGAAGCCTTTAACTCCTGGCTAATCTCACTGCCAATCGTGCCATTACGATTAGCAAAATTTTGTGGAGACAGGTTTTTTATATCATAATACTTCGAATTCCCCCACAAACTATACGTATTCGCGTAAATATTATCGTGAATAACCTGATCATCGCACAAATCACTCATTATTCACTAAGAAAAACACAATACCATAACATTTGTTTATACTTTGAAAGTGAGCGTGAAACGCGTGTTTTCACATTATTTCAAGTTAGATTTCACTGTTTACTCAAATATTATGGAAAGGAATGCTGCGAAAGCAAACGAATGCACTGTTTGTCACGTAACTTTGTTGTTTTTAGGTTTTATTTAGAATAATATTTATTGATTCAATCGATCATGTACATACATTCAATGACACTCATGCGTTTCAAGATTTCAAGGTTTGTAATAAGTTCATTCATTTCGAAATCAACAAACCGACTTGGATTGGAAATCATATGTTAAAGGGAGATAGCTGTATGAATTACTGTTATGTAAGAAAAGGTAGGAACAGAATTAGTAAACTCAAAATTAAAGTAGCTGCAACCTGAAACGCATTACCTGCCCCTGTAAATGTCAAGCATGTCAATTTTGACGTCTTGATATAGCGTTCCAATGTATGCAATACTTGGTTCATTTACTAAAGCAGATACAATCGAATCAGGATTTCAATTAATCCTCTTACGTATTTTAAACGCATGACTGACGATTGATTGTATGATACTACTCATTAGTTTTACCCGATAAAGGGTACTTTTGCACCTGAGAAAGGTGAAAACTATGTGATCGTTTACACTGACGCTAAGCTATGTAGTGGTCAGTGGAGGAGTAAGATATGCTATGAACGTGCGGCCGCCGCGAAGTAGTTGCGTAAGGACGACGCGCCTACTGAAGACACTCTATTTTGCATATACATACTTACCACTTGCGACTATCCATAGCACTCATCGATCCACATAAAAAACAAAGCTTAGTTGCACCCTTTTCTATTAGTGCTAAGCCAAAGTATTAATTATCGATCAATGAATATGATTTTTGGATTTCTAAGATCCATAGCAACGTAGCAAAGCACAAATCTGAAGGAAAAGAACATTAAGGCTGAGAGAACACCTGCTGGTGTTGCGGGTCCTGCCGAGGTTGCGGGGGCCATAGAAGAAACCTGGGTGGGTTTTAGTCAGGACATGTGTGACACTCCACCCACTACACCCCCTCCCACCGCTCCCTCCAAAGCGAGGGAAGTTATTTGATGAATTCCCATTCGCAATAAAAGGCTGAGAGAACACAGGGTGTTTGTGTGCTACATTGTCTCAATTTTCTAAACCATTTTTAATTTTATTATTTTAGGAATGTTGACAGCAGTTCGTCATGGAACATAGTTAGCAACAACTCTTACGCTTACAGTCCATGTCGTGGTGTAAGCGAAACACCTCAATCATCAGTAAATTGGGTCGATGTTACGGTAGGGTGTCCGATAACTGCTGGGGTGACTGTGTAGAAAGCGATTATGTCCCCACACCCCAGCCAGAAGTGACGAGAAAGAACACCGTGTGGTTTTAGTCAGTAGGAGGCTGACAGACCCCTCCGCCATGGCGGAGAACATCCATTGAGGATTTCAACACGTAAAAAAAGGATGTCCGGTAAAACAAGCGCGGGTGCCGCACGCTCGCAATTAAAATAGTATGATCTGCGGGTGGTGCTTAAAGTGCGGTCGGGACCGCATTTGTATGATGGTTTTGTCAGGAAAATTTGACAGCAGGCAACCGCTCCATGCCCTCGCATGGGTTTTAGCGAACGCTCGTATAGTATTTGATCTTGGCGTCAAGAGAGGAACTAAGAAAAAGATCAAACCAATAAATTTCAACATATTTATTACTCTACAAATCGATATTAGCTATTTGATGGACAAAGTAAACCACTAGACAAGTTTCTGTATAACATGATTTGTTGTTCTGTAACACTGTTGGCTTATAAATTAAATAATTACAATAAATTGTTAAAAGATGACAAAAAAACTCATCCAATGCCATACTTCTGAAGACTGTAGCAGTGTGTGAAAAAGATGTGGAATGGAACGTAAAACCATAGAGAATTTCAGGTTTCTTTTGTTTGAAATGCAATCTCATTTTACGCATTAATATATTCCATTATGTTTCAGCATAATTATTTAGTTTAGATAAAATCCCATGGAGAACATAAATATACTGCAAAATAATTCCCGCCAATATATAAACAGCCCTCGTCCCATCTCTTTCTCACACACATAACTGCATTCTATGCGTCTCGCTCGCACGGCCGTTGCCGTTTACTCGGTCATCCAGTAGAAGCGAGAGCCGAATCTTGCTGGTTTCTTCTCGGCCCCTTCTGGTAGGGCTGGGGTAGCATCTGGGTAAACCGCCTTGGGTTCTGGCAAAGGCTTTGGCCTGGAATAAAGATACTGGTTGTAATGAGGTTTACATTAAAACCTACAGCCTTGATGAACTCTTGGTTGAAAAGCGATTGTAGTTATTGTCGCTGGATAAATTAATCTTGTGTATTCATACTAAGTGAAATATTAAAGGTCAAAGTTCCAATATTTCACTTTTTTAGGGTTTTGCACTTCAAAAAGAAAAAAACGGAACCCTTATTGGATCACTTTGTTGTCGGTCCGTCCGTCTGTCTGTCAAGACCCTTTATTTCGGGAACACTTAGAGGTATTGAGTTTAAACCATACTCAAATCTGTGATCCCAAAGCAGAGGCCTGCCTGGCACACCGCCTGCCGGGGTTGCGGGTTATTCGAAAGAGATACCGCGGCCGCGTCACATAAAGGGCAATAGAAGTAACATGGGTTTTAGTACAAGTCTGGTCCGCCCAGACCGGGGGAAGTTTATTAATGAATTCCCATCCGCAAAAAAAGTCTATGATTCCTTTGTGCTGTGAAAAAATCAACCTTCTATCATTATGATGTTTCTACCCCAAAATATCGTTTGATGAAGTTATTTACGTCTTTTTATTATGATTATTCATTCATTCATTCATTGATTTATTAATTTTGTGAACACAGTGTACAATATTATGATATTATATTAAAAAAAAATTGATCCTTACAATGTCCCGCCAAAACGCATACAAAATGGTAAATTAATTTAATTGTTCATTCAGGTTATAAAAAATATTACAAATACTTATAAAAAATGTTATGTCTAAATTAAATGTCATTAAGTAGTATCATAGTCAGTTTCCTGAGGCATGCAAGATTATCTTCTGATTTTTGACGTGGATGCACAACCTTGGATAAAGGTACAGACGCCTGCACATCAAGCTACTAAAATCTGTGAGATTTCTTTGATAGATTTTCAACTTTATTTCTTAAGTATTAGGTTCAAGGTTCATTGGGAAAAATTGCAACATACCTCTTGGAATCATGGATGCGAGCCTCACAGAAATAGCCGAACGGTGGACGTTCGATGTTCAACTTTTCCAACGCGCACTTGTCGAACACAGCTTGAGTCTTGCGGCAGCTGAAAATACGGTTGAAAATTACTCAACAAGTTGGCAAAATAGCAAGGTTTTTTTATTGTAGAACTAGCTTTTGCCCGCGGCTTCGCTCGCGTTAAATTCGGGGTAACACGGTTCTTCTTTCCTGATTTGCAGGTACCTGCTACCTGTGGTTTTTGCCCTAAGTTTTCCCGTTATCTTCCCTCTTTCTACCTTTTTTTTTAAATAGCCTATGTACGTCTCCATGGTTCCAACTATCTCTGTACCAAAATTCATCAACATCGGTTTAACCATTTAGGCGAAAAAGGTAACGAACAAACTCACTTTCGCTTTTATAATGTTAAGTAAGGATGCCATAAAGTATTTTTTTTTGTTATGGTTAAATATTTGAGCTCAGTAAAAGATATCTGTGAGACTTATTGTATTACTAAATATCACAACTTCTTCGACTTTAAGTCAATGTAAGCAAATAGCAAGACCCGGACCAACTTCCTGTAGTCTCCACATACAAGTATTTGTTCTGTGGCGGAATCGAAGCCGTGACTCGTAGCGCAGCAGCCAATCGCTGAGTGTACATGTTTTTTTTTAATGTTGGCCCCATACGAGGAATTTCTCCTATATCGTGGGTGAGATTACAAACACAAGCCAGACCCAGAACAACTATCTATAGGCCATACAAATTTTTATTCAGTGCTGGGATCGAACCCGTGACACGCAGTGCAGCAGTTGATCGCGTAGCCATTGGGCCAACCGGGTCGTCAAATATTCTATCAAGCCATCTTTTATTTAACTTATTATTTCACGTATGACTCGAAGAGTTGAATGAGGTGCGTTTTTTTTTTTATTAGTGGTAGGCTCGCGTTTGACCACTATCTCACCTGATGGTAAGTGATGATGTGGTCGACGATGAAGCACGCTTACCTAGAAATAACCTATTCACTCTTGACTTGAAGACCCCCAGGTTATAGCTGTCAGGAAATACAGACTCCGGCAGGGAATTCCACTCCTTAGCAGTACGCACAATGAAAGTATTCCCAACCGCTATACCAACATGTGGACTGGCCATAAATTTATCAATCCCAGTCTCACTCCCATCGTTACTAATATTATAAAAGCGAAAGTGATTTTGTTTTTTACGTCTTCATGCCTAAATAGCCAAACCGATTTTGATGACTTTTGGTACAGAGATAGTTGGGACCCTGGAGACAGAAAAAAGTGAGAAAAGGGGGAAGAAAATATATTTTTTTAACGATCACCACGCGGGTTAAAGTTAGTGTTAACCCAAACTATGCCACGCGGAGGAAGTCGCGGGCGGAAGCTAGTAGATTATAAATATTAAAAAATTGATGTCTATGGATGTTTATGTAACTTACTATCTCAAGCTAAAATCTCCAGAACTCTTGTCAACGCAGTTGCTGTACTGGTTAAACTCCTCCTTGCAAGATTTCTTCACTTTCTGGAAGAAATTCATTGTGCACGCTGTGACCATCTTGCCTTCGTTGATGCATTTCCGAGGATCTTTCTCCTCCAAACGACAGAGCATGAACTCCTGGAAAATGTTTAAAAAGGGTATTTGAATATAAAAGATAGAATTGTATAACCCGTAGGCCCGTAGGTCGACTTCGAGGATACGATTAATAACACCCAATCATCTGCCTAGCCTTTTCTTTAGAGGGAGGACAGCAAGGGACAGGCTGGATCTGACTGATATTATTTTGGGACTGAGTTGAACTTACTGGCTCAGCAGTGCGGGCTGGCTCTAGCAAGGGACGGGTGGGGCGGACTAAGTCATTTTTTTTATAAATGGCATCTCGCAGTTCAACCTAGGAGGTTGTCGTCTGCTTAACCGGGTGATTCCTGTAGATGCCTTAAAATTAAGACCTCCAGCCCAGGGAAAAAATCTTATAAACTAAGCGACTACACGCTAAGGGCACCCCCTGTGGAGTACGAGCCTTGGCTTAGGGCGTCGCTGAGGGAGGACAGCAAAGGGACTGGCTAGATCTGAGTGATATTATTTTGGGACTTACTTGAACTTACTGGCTCAGCAGCGCGGGCTGGCTCTAGCAAGGGACGGATGGGAGACTCAGTCAAACGCGTGTAACGTATTTATAGCCATAGCGACTTTTAATTCGACGTCAACGCCATCTATCGAGCGAAGAAGCGCATCTATTGTCGAATATATATTTTTTTATTGGTCACTATGATTTTTCTCAAACAGAATACAACATTATACGCGTAAGATCCCGGTTGGTCTCTCGGACCATAAACCTGATCAACTTTTGTTCTATGAATTTTTGGAAATTCATAGAACAAAAGTTGATGAAGTTTTTTGACAGATTTTTGTCAAGTTTAAGAACTCGTAAAACAAAAGCTGTTTAGTTTCACGGTCTTTTTTTTCGGATGTAAAATATTTTGCAAACTTTCTTCATAAATAATAGTTATTTTACAGTGTGACTTTTTTTTGGAGATGGGAAATCACCATATAACGTAAAAGTCTGACGCTTGGGGTGTAGCAAGGGAGAGACAGACTGTTATTGACTAAAACCCATCCATATTCCTGCTTTTGCCCTTTTTATTCCAGTGCTGCCACCTCTCATTCCATCTACCCACTACCCCGCCCCTTGCACCCCGGCCCCTTTACAGTTTCATGGTGTCAGAGACCTCTTGGCAGGTCTTATGTTTATTGTGTTACACCTTTTATAACATAATGCCATCAGTTAGCACTGAAGAGTTATGTGTAGCTAGCGTAAAATAATCAATTAAAATGTATTTTACTACTGAAGGTTCAGTCAGACAGACATGAGTGATTGTTACTCATATGTTTGTCTGACTGAACCTTATAAACCCAAAAGGAATTGTAAAAAAAAAAAACGAAATCAAGACAAAAAATTATGAAGATATTTTTTTTTTGTTTCTTTTTTTTCAAACGGATGTTTGATACATTCAGCTGTAGAAACATTTTATGTCTATGTTCTAAGATTCACAGTGAATAAATATTACTGCTATGCGGTCGGGGGTAGCTGAGGAATGCACAATACAGAGAAGAGTGAGAAGCCTATACCTAACAATGGGTGGTTCCGGGCTGAAATGATAATGGTGTTGATATAGGGCCTGGAAGTTTCTATGGAAATCTGTCACTAGGCGAAGCTGGTGCTGGTCACAAAGAATGTTGGAGACAAAGAGAAGGATGTAAATAAAAAACATCCATAGAGTACTTCTATTGTAAAAAAAAAACTAAGATAGGTACTGCAAAAATATGATAGAATAATGAATTCTGTAGTACTAGCATCTAGCTAGAAGTAAATGCATTGTTGGCACCTGCTATAGCGTTCATTGTTTTATATAGTATTTAAAATGATGTTTTTGCTTAATTTGGTGAGATCAAGCCAAAACTGACTAATGAAGAAAATACAAGAACAAGTTATCTTATCCAATGTTACCTTATTAAAATAGTATTGACATAAAAACTGGCGAAAATTTCAACTGGATTCTGCGTAACTGAATACTAAAATCATTGTAACTACGAAAATTAGATTTTATCACCCCAAAATCTATCATAACATAACCTCAACAACAATACGATTATGCAATCAATTTATCTCTCTAAACAACAACTGCAGAACAATAACATAAAAATCTTATCAATCAATGTTTAATATTTAATATGATGTTTTTACTCACATTATTAGCTTGCTCACAATATTTTCCTAACTGAAAAGATGCAGCCAATAAAGTTGATGTAGACAAATTGAGCTCGTCCACCGTCAATTCGGAGTCTTCCGGCAGATGAACATCTGAGGTCAGCACCATTTTATCTTATATTAATAAACACGTCCAATTTAGATGTTATTTTCCAAAATAAATAGTGAAATTTCTTCCACAAAAATTCGTGGAAGAAATAGGAGAATAAACCAAGTTTATTGGGATGATCGATTCATTTGGAATAAAAGAGACGAACGATTACATTTTCCACATGATCGAAAGAGATAGATATACAGAAACGAAGATATTCAATTTTGTAGTTTAGTAAGATTTGACATTGACAGAAATAATGAAATTAACGTTCCTGTCTATGTAGAATATTAAAAAAATGTTCTAAAATAAAACGAAAAGATTGCATGCATGCATAATAATCATTTAATTAACTTAATTAGGACTAGAATCAACAAAAATCGTCATTTTTAAGATCACAAAATGTCACATATTGGAACAGGCTTCGGTTATCGTTTCATGTTTCCCGATTGCTTTGAGTAGTAAGCTTCAACTGGCATATTGTACTCCAGTTGTTCACCTGCGTATGAAATAAAAACACAGTCAGTAACATGAATATTTTCCAACCAGAGTCAAGCAAGGATAACGAAAATTAACTTACCTTCGTAAACATCAAAGTTGTCTGAAGGCAGCTGATAGAACTTGGGGATGTCATAGCGGTTTTCCTGTAAAGTAATTGAACGTATTGTAAGTTTCCGAATATATTATCAGTATTCCTGGAATCCCGAATCATATCAAATTACTATTACATCCCTCAGTCATATGATGGTACGGCAATTCTGAACAACAATGGAGAGATCGGGCCTTGAATCGAAATAATGCAACGACGACGTAGGGCAAGCTTCAGAAACCCGGTTTGTTTTTGATTATTTCTCCTTTTTTTGTCCCGATCCGGGCTTCGAACCTGGAATGTCACTTCACAGCCGTAGACCAGCTCTCAAGTCGAGTCAACGTGATAGGATAGAGCCCAAGAGCAGTCCCATTTTGTAATTAAAATGCAATGGTAAAAATGGTAGAGGTACACACAAAAAATACATAAAACAAAAACTAAGGGTAATATGGAGTTGATTAAAACTTAGAGAAATATGTAGATTATAATGACTAACCGAATCATAGTTCCTCCGGCCCATGCGTGGTATATTTTTACTAGTTTTAATAACATAGCCAAAGCTTCCTTGGTCGAATGGAGTTTCTTCATTGCTTCTTCCGACCCTTGGCACATTATTAGGTTTTATAAAAGAACCTTCAGCTCCACTGAAAAAGTGGATGAGGCAGTATGCCATCAATATCGTTGCCAATTTGGTGTTCATTTTAAAAGTTTACAAACTGGCGCGAATTTCGTAGAGCGACGAAAACTGAATGATTTAGAGTTGGAGTTTTCTGGCTATTTTATACTCAAATGTTTCGATTGCTCCCGTATTTTGTAAAGATCTGATTAAAACTCATTTACGCTTTTAGAATGTAAATAGGTATTAGATTTATATCTTGAAATTCATCATGCGGGTAAGTAGATTTGTATCTGCGATTATGTTGGTGGTAGTAGAAGCCGCAAAACGATGGTTTTTTGTTTATTGGAACCGGGAGTTAAAGATCAGAGTCCCGAAAGACTGACAAGTCTTACCAAAGGTATAGTATTACACAGTACTGACTATCTGCTTGAGGTCTGACAGGAAGGTGTTCCATGTAAAATACTGGTATTCAGCTGCATCTGGTAAGCCTGGAAGCCGACCCCACCCCAATATAGTGCCGAATCGACGGCGCGTTAGTGTTCCACGCGCGCCTCAAAGAGATGTCAGCAAAGCAGAGGGGCCTGCCAAGGCCACCGCCTGCCGGGGTTGCTGGTTTTTCGAAAGAGATACCGCGGCCCCGGAACGTAAAAGGGCAATAGAAGGAACATGGGTGGGTTTTATTCAGTCCAAGTCTGACACTACTATTCCCCCCGCTCCGCCGAGAGCGGGGGAAGTTATTTTATGATTAATTGATTACCATTCCACAAAAAAAAACCGCAACATAGTTGGGAAAAGTTTAGGCAGAAATGTCGAATGCCACCCTTGTTAGTCTAGTGGACGTAAGTGCGACTGTGGAGCATGAGGTGTAGTGTTCAATTCCCAGTAGTGAAGTGTTATTAGGTTTTTTCCATCAGGAATGCCTCAATAACAGCCACGGAGTCTGGATCTATGCCCGGTTGATGGCAAAAGGGTCGATCCTATTACCTGAACCTAAAACGTTCCTGGTAAAATGTGGGTGTATAATTGGGAAATAACCTCTCTGCTTAACCCATCGGAGATTATAAGCGTGGTCTACTCAATCTGTGTGGTGCTTTCTTAAAAATACCATTTCAGACACTTCTTTGCATAGTCCTCATGTAAGTTGACCAAGATTTTTGTCTGGACCTTAAAAGAAACTATGACCTCTGAGTTTGTTTCGGTTGTTTCTTCTCAGAGTAGTCGGGTACGAAACACCGGCCTCATCTAGTTTTAAAAAAAAAACGTGTAAAAGTGCTTGTGAAAACCTACTTGCAAAATAAACATCATTTATAATTTATTAAATTCATTCAGAATACTGGGAGTTAACTTTTGTACGCACTTTTCCCTTCTTAAAGAAAAATATACGTTCGTAAGTAAAGTATACGCTTTTCAAATGGTACCTATTAAGTACCTAGGCAACAATACATTCAAAGTAGGTATTTCAAACTAGCTGCGCCCCGCGGTTTCACTAGCGTGGTAATAGAATATACAATATATCTTTGTGAATTGTAGCGTATGTGTTTCTGATACGTAAGCTATATTATTGTGAAGTTTCATCAAACTCCGTTCAGTAGGTTTTGCGTGAAAGAATAACAAACATCTATACAAATTTACGTGTTTTTAATATTTTATTATATTTTTTGGGATTTTTTTAGATGCCTTTTATGGTACTGGGTACATTTTAAGAACGAATATTTCCATTTTTTTTTTGTAGGTAGCCATTTAAGTTTTCAGCCTTAGTTGCACTATTCTTTGATACTATTTTCACATATCATAGAACCAGCTAACTAAAAAAATAAAACAAAACACGGGTTTTTAAACAAAATCTTTGTTTTTATTTCTTAATTTTGTAGAAGTAATTGTAGTACTTATTAACAAATAGCTTAACGTCTATTATTCCATGCCAATGCTTCTGGGATAAAAAGCTGGTATTTCGGCGAGGTACCTCCTTTCTCAATGATGGCGCGGACTAGAGTGAAAGGATCCAGCTTCTTTTTCACGACTAGAAATCTGAAATAGATTAAGCAGTATGAGTTCAAAGTTTTTTTAGGATTCCGTACCTTAAAAGAACAAAACGGAACCCTTATAGGATCAGTTTGTTCTCATTCTGTCTGTCAAGACCCTTTATCTCGGGAAAGCATGGAGTTGAATTTTTTTTCAACTCGATACCTTGATTGTCAACAGACAACTATATACTCAAATCTGTGGTCCCATGGAGCTGTGAAAATATCGACACGCTAAGTCTACGCAATCAAAATATATGGCCGTTTGTGTAGCAAGTTATACATTGTGTATTAAATAAATAAATAAAGTTTGTACGGTGCTCCCAGTCTCCTCCCAGTCTGACTCGAACTTAGCCGTTTTTTTTAATGGAACTTGATGAACTTGGTCGCCTCTTTAATATCCAGTGGTCTTTTTTTTTTCGGGTGGGAAATCATCCAATGACTTCCCCCGCTCTGGGCGGAGCGGGGGGCATGTCAGACTTGTACTGACTAAAACCCACCCATGTTCCTTCTATTGCCCTTTACGTTCCGAGGCCGCGGTATCTCTTTCGAACAACCCGCAACGTATCTAGTGGTCTCAAGTCATCATCTTATCTACCTAGCCTTTTTTCAACCAAGAAACCGACCCCGGTTTTTTACTGGATTCCGCCGACTATCAGTATTTTACCATATTCAACCTATTTAACGGTTGAAGTAATCAGTGAATATACAAATAAAAAAAAAATATTTTCGAAAATAGAACCTCCTCGTTTTTTGAAGTCGGTTAAAAAGGATGAAGCTACAGTCCCAGTCAAAAAGAAAAATAACTTAAGAAAGTACTGCAGTTGTCCATTCCAAAGCGTAGATCTGTATGGAGAAGAATAGGCAAGAAAGTCCATGGGCACTCTTTTAAATATACCTGTCATCTCCTTCACCATAACTCCTGGACGCTAGTTTGGCCTTCTGCGCGACCTGATGCAAGGATGCACGTTCATCTTTAGTGAAGTCACTTGTGAACACAAGGTCAAGGTCGAAGGTGTCCGATGCTATGAAGCGCTGCATCAGATGTTGGGCAGCTTTGCGGAGCAAACGGATGTCCTGGGTGCTGCCGAGGCCGGCTCGATTTACCTTTGAATGAATTTGATGCAATATATTTGTTGTTTTGAATACGGGCTAGCAAGACAGACGAGTTTAGAAAAAATATTTTGTAAAAAAAAAAATTAGAGGTGTCAAGGGACACCCGGATGGAACGAAGTACCTATAGAAATGAAAATATCTGGCTTGCTTTCTATAAGAGAGAGAGAGACAGATAGACAGACAGAGAAACATGCGACGCCGCACAGCTTACAATAGCTTACTATAGCAAAAAGTGTCGTGACAACTTTTCGTAAGAATTTTTTCCGTCTAGCCCCCTTTCACAAAGCGCGATAAGGAACTTCGTTCCAATATTGAATTACTCTTTTATTTCTGAATTACATTAATTAAAATAAATAAAACAAACTGACTTATAAATAAGAACAAGCAACTTGCCAGTATGCAATGGAAAGGAGCATGTTAAATGTTAAAAAGTCCGACAGATTTTTGTTTGAAAAATCAGTGGGATATGAGGGAGAACGAGGGAAGAAAAGGGAAAACTAAGCGTTGCTATTAAAAATCAATAAGGCGCAAGGGCAAAAACTGCAGGTGGCAGGTACTGTGTTATACCGAATTTAACGCGAGCTAAGCCGGGCGATAAGACCGCCATTGTAACCATAGTTTTAGCATTTTATTGTAAAACAGCTTTACTTAAATTTTGGTGTGCATTGAAGTATATTCTATTCTATTCTCTATCGAACAACCCGTTACCCCGGCAGGAGGCCATGGCAAGCCCCTCTGCAGTCCAGGTGAGGATTGAAACAAAACATCACCCCTATTTTGGGAAGCCATTATCAACCCACAATAGATAAACACTCCATAAAAAGTACTAATATTCCGCATGCAGTTACACTGGAAATTGACGACCAGAAGGGCTACTATGACATCTTATAGCAATTCTTATTCCACTGAGTGAAAGAGATGGTGCTAGACACCCTGTATAGCTCTGTCTCTTTCCCTCAGCGGAATAAGAATTGCTTTAAGAGGTCATAGTAGGGCTACAGTTTGGATAGGGTTAAGCAGGTGATATGCACCATTTGTAAGTTTGGTTTGATGGGTTCTGCTATGCCTTGCGCGTCGACGCCCAGCCCACCGCCTTGCCAACCCATCATCTTCATCATTCTGGAAAATAAACCAAAAATTATAGCACACGGATTCCAAAAATACTAAGTTATTTTGTTTAATATAAAAAATCTATACTAATATTATAAAGCTGAAGAGTTTGTTTGTTTGTTTGAACGCGCTAATCTCAGGGACTACTGGTTGGAATTGGAAAATTCTTTTAGTGTTGGATAGTCCATTTCTCGAGGAAGGCTATAGGCTATATAACATCACTCTACGACCAACAGGTGCTGAGCAGCGTGGGTGAAACCGCGTGGAACAGCTAGTCTATAATATGTATGTATTTATAAATTAATACAAGTATGTATATCAGTTGTCTGGTTACCATAACACAAGTTCTGCTTAGTTTGGGATCAAATAGCCGTGTGTGAGTTGTCCCAAGATATTAAGATATTTATTATTAGACGGACAACAAAGTGATATAATAAGGGCTCCGTTTGTTCCTTTTCAGGTACCTAAAAAAGGCCCCCACAAAAATACTAACTTCATAGCGATGGTATTCTCCACAGGAATGCCAAACATGTCATTCTCCTGCCTCTTCTTCCCGGATACATCGCTGACGCTGATCCTAGTGTCTCCTTGTGCAATGAACTGTTCCTTTATTAAAACGCTGATTACTTCCCGACGTAATTTCTGTGGACAAAGAATATTCTAGAATAGCTGGACTAATCATTATCATCATTCTCTTGTTTTCATGCCGAATTATCACCAGGCTTTCTCAAGACGGATTTACGATTTCAGACTTATAGCTTACTAGCTTTCGCCCGCGGCTTCGCCCGCGTTAAATTTGGGGTAACACAGTTTCCCTTGCGCCTTATTGATTTGTAATAGCAACGCTAAGTTTTCCTTTCTCTTTCCTCTTTCTCCCTCACATCCCACTTTTTTCAAAAAAATATTAGCCTATGTCCGTCTCCTTGTTCCCTACTATCTCTGTACCAAAATTCATCCAAATCGGTTCAGCCATTAAAGCGTGAAAAGGTAACAAACAAACAAACTCACTTTCGCTTTTATAATATTAAGTAAGGATCCTACTAATATTATAAATGCGAATGTTTGTGAGGATGGATTGATGGATGTATGGATGTTTTTTACTCTTTCACGTCAAAACAATTGAACGGCTCTTGATGAAATTTGGGACAGAGGTAGATTATAGTCTGGAATAACACATAGAACAATTTTTTTTCTCAAGATATCAAGCGGGCGAAGCCGGTGGCGCCAGCTAGTCCTTACTAATATTATAAAAGCGAAAGTGAGTTTGTTTGTTTGTTACGTCTTCACGTCTAAATGACTTAAGCGATTTTGATGAATTTTGGTACAGAGATAGTTGGGACCTTGGAGACAAGCATGAGTGGCTAACTTTTTTTTAAAAAAGAGAGGAATGAGGGAGAAAGAGGGAAGAAAAGGGAAAACAGCTTTGCTATTACAATAAATAAGGCGCAAGGGTAAAAACTACAGTTAGCAGGTACCTACAAATCAGGAAAGGGGAACTGTGTTACCCCGAATTTAAAAAGAGCGAAACTGCGGGTAAAAGCTAGTTAATTATAGATCCAGGTATCATCTCAATGTCCGTGACGTCAAAAATAAACTTACAAATTACATATGAATTGAAATAGTCCAGTACTTGACCGAATTTGAACACACAACCCTATGCAAGAGAACGGAGGACCTCTGTGCCATTAAGACCATAGTCACGTCCAATAGACAATGTAACATACCTCCCAAGCGATAACCTCGACCGCATTCTTCGCTTCCACCTTAGTTTCGCCTGAAGCCTCCGCCAGCAACTTCTTGTTGATGCAGACAGAGAAAACTTTGTTCTCGTAAGTATTTGTTAAGGGTACCCCACAGACTTGACAGCTAGCTGAAAAGTGAGGAATAGTATTACCAAATGGATAGGCTAGGCCAGGGGTGGCGAACCTTGATGGACCAACGTGCCATTTTTCCTAGGTAAATGTTGAATGAGGCCACAGACGTGCCATTAAATAATTTTAATGAAGTGATTGTATTAGAAAAATAATTACTATCAATTCGAAACTTTTTTATGACTACTAGAGATCGCTAAACGGTTTCTAAGCTAACTAATTGTATTCATCTATGACAATAATGAATGAATCGGTCCGGTGAGTTAAAACAATATGGGAAGATACAAATATGATTTAAATTGTTTGTGTGTCAAAATTGTTGTATTGCGTGCCGTTAATGGCACGCGTGCCTTTGGTTAGCCATCTCTGGGCTAGGCAGTTAATTATGACTTTGGGGAAATGAGTTCAGAAGTTGTTCTTTGTTTCAACTGGAATAGAGGTCAAAATTGCGTGCCGGTAGTCCATATGTTGTTTGTTCGTATTTAGTTTAAGGAAAAATTTGCTTCTATTGTTCATATTTATTCAAAGTTATCTTAAGATACCATGTACAGTGCGCAAAGGAGATACGTAACCAGGCCCTTTAGCCAAACAGCAGTCGGCAGCAGACGACAATCATTATCGCTCAACAGTCACTAATACATTTTCAACTTTATACCCTAGCGCATACAGTTGAAATCTATTAACGTTTACATGAATTAGTCGAATAGCGCTCAACGCATTCGGACGTGCACATCAATGCATTATTAAAAATAAATAAATTAACGTGAGCAAAAAATTGGCCTAGTTTTATAGTGACTTTGTGTGTTTACGTAAAATAATGTACTGACTTGATAAAATTAATTCAAAGTGATAATCTAAAATATGGAAGGCTTTTTAGCCTTTAACCGCGAGCACAGCTCTCCGTCTACAACAACAAGACCACCTCAACAACCCAAGCAGACTCAAGATGAAGGCGTTGAAGCAGTCAGCACTCCGGAGATTCAGAACTGGTTGGGATCTATTGAGCAGTATTTGAATGAGGTCTGCGCTATTGCTTCGGATGGAAAACTGAATTCTGAACAGAAGCTAAGAATAAGCAATCTTTGCCGGAAAGTTGGCCACGGAGTTTCACAACTGGCTGTTCAATACCAGTCGCTAAAATCAAGAGCCATACAAACCCATACTGCTTTAAAAACCATGAACGAATCTCGAGACCTAGCGGACTGTCTTACCGAGATGAACCGAACCATTCAAGAGTCATCTGCAAAAAAGGAAACCAGTACTACATCTTTTGCCGATATGGTGAAAAAGGGGTCCAACAATTTTGTCCGTCCTAACAAACTAAGCTCCGTTGCGATTTTCCCGTGTGACAACTCTAAGACCAGTGAGGAAACTAAGAACATGGTTCAAAACATGATCTGCCCCGGTGAATTGAAACTGAAAGTGCGAGGCGTACGCAAAATTGGAAAAGGAGGCCTTATAATCAGCACTGAGACTAAGGATGATCTAGAAAAACTGAAGCGTACAGTTCAAACCGCTCCATCAGTGCTGACCGTCGACGAACCCCGGAAGCGCAAACCCCGCATCGTAGTTATTGGCGTGCCCACATCAATGTCCCAAAATGAGGTTTTTAAGTGTCTCTTTGAACAAAATGTAGTTGACAAACTGCCTACAATGTCCCTCGAAGCATTCATGACCTCATTAAAATTAAGCCATAAATCGGGGAGGAAAGATGCAGAAAACTGCAATTACATAATAGAAGTTTCAGCCGCTATACGTAAAGCCCTCATCACCCAGGAACGGGTATTTATTAATTGGACATCCTGCCCGGTAAGAGACTTCACGCTAGTAACGAGATGTTACAATTGTCAGCAGTATGGTCACGCAGCCAAGACATGTAAGATCGCTACCTCTACGTGTGGACATTGTGGTGACGAAGGACACTCTAGTAAGGACTGCTCAAAGAAAGCTGCTGAACCAAAATGTGCAACTTGTTTACACTTCAAGAAGCAAGCCAATCACAAAACGGGAGACGCGGCATGTCCGGCTAAAATAGCTGCCGAGTATCGCTATATTAACTCGATAGACTATGAAGGCTACTAAGAACGCCCGATTTTAGTTTATAGCTTATCGTAATTTGTAATTATAAATTGTATTTAGAATGTAATAGGTATTAATTAGGTTACGTAGAAAATCATGTATCTTTAAGTTGATGTATTACAATTATGTACAAAGACAGCAATTACTTTTTTGCGCAGCGTTGCATACCTAGAGCCATGTACGCCCAGACAATTTTTACTTTATGTCAGCAAATATTTAATAACACTCTGTTCCACTTTAGTTTTCCGCTATGTTAGTTTTAATTTTAGTATTTTACACTGTTTATTTATTTATAATTCGAATAAGATTTTTTATGTACTGTCTAGCCTGAGACACAGGTTCAACCTAGTTCAGGCAACTGTGCAAACTGTGATCTATTTTAGATGTCAAGATAATTTTATTGTAATTTATGTCCTTTTATAAAAATAAACAATTATATATTAAACAATTATATATATTATATATATATATATATTATATATATATACATATCGTTTTTGTTTTTTTCGTTCGTTATCGCTCAGCAGTCTTTAATAGATTTTCAACTATATGCGCTAGGGTATAAAGTTGAAAATGCATTAGTGACTGCTGAGCGATAACGATTGTCGTCTGTTGTCGTCTGCTGTTTGGCTATAGGGCCTGGCTCGTCAGAAATAGTTTCTTTTTTCGTATTCTGTCAAATAAATTTAACTTTCTTTTTTAACATCCATGGATTTGGATTTATTATAAATAGATGAAATAAAACAAATTGAATACTTCCGGTTATTAATAATTTAAAATGTTTTTTTCTTCAACTGTATCTGACAAGCTTGGTTACTTAAATTGCTTACTGTACCTTAGTGTTTTTTTTTTATAATATCAGCTGGACCCCGCGGTTTAACTTTCCTCTTGAATTACTCTATCTAATGCTGAAAAACTGCATTAAAATCCGTTGAAAGATTTAAAAGATCCAAGTGAACAGAAAGAAACGAATACACTATAGTACGGCCAACGAGAAGCGATACGACAGGTCATTAACCTAAAGAACAACTGTGGCGTTGACAATTTAATATTTAGCTCTTTCCATCTTGTGCCTTTGTCGTAATGTCTCGTTCTCCCGGCTAAAACATGACAACGTTAAGACGGGTTCGCCAACATTCGGGCGGCCATTTTAGATGGGGTTTTAGCATGGGTTTTGTTTACATTTGGTATCGCTTCTCGTTGGCCGTACTGTATGTAGAAATACATGCAGTACGGTAAAATCTCACTGGACATATATCTTACTTTGTATATTCCACATCTTTCTCGCCCAAGGTCGTATTAACAGCACGAGGCGCCCAAATGCAGTCATAAACATGTCATCTCGAAACCGTCTGACATCCAAGCATTTTATATTCGTCATTTCTTTTATATAATCATCTGCATGATCCGAGTTTTTCTTTTCGCTAGCTGATGCATCCTGGTCTTCGGTCTTAGTATTACTCTTTATTTCTGTTTCTTCGTCTGATGTTTCATTTTTGTGACCTTAAAAAAGAAAGTGGTTATTGCAATGTAATCTTAATATATAAAACAAAGTCGGGTTTGTTCCAATACTTATAAGTCGAGAACGGCTGGACCGATTTTCATGATTCTTGATTTTTTAAATTTGCCTCCGTGCCGGATAGCAGAATAAGTATTAAAAGATACGGAAAAAAAGAAAAATAAAACGTGATATTGATACAACCTTCGACGACGCACGTTCTATTTGGTGGGTATGTAGGGTATGTAGGGTAGGTAGGGTATGTAGGGTAGGTACGGTATGTAGGGTAGGTAGGGTATGTAGGGTATGTAGGGTAGGTAGGGTATGTAGGGTAGGTAGGGTATGTAGGGTAGGTAGGGTATGTAGGGTAGGTAGGGTATGTAGGGTAGGTAGGGTATGTAGGGTAGGTAGGGTATGTAGGGTAGGTAGGGTATGTAGGATAGGTAGGGTATGTAGGGTAGGTAGGGTATGTAGGTTATGTAGGGTATGTAGGGTAGGTAGGGTATGTAGGGTAGTTAGGGTAGGTAGGGTAGGTCGTGTAGGTAGAAAGGTAGAAAATTGCATTGCAACTCATGCCGGGGCACAGCTAGTAATCAATAAAAATCTACTAATCATAGAAGATGTTTAAATAATAATACCAGTCGATAAATGTCTCACTGCTGGACAAAGGTCTCGGCACATACAGAGAAGGCATGAGCATTAATCACCACGCTTGCTCAAGACGGGTTGGTCCTTATGAGTTATGACGGTTGTTATGACTTAGAAAACTTTTTAGGGTTCTGTAGCCAGATGTCGAACACGGAACCCTTATACAAGCTGGTGAAGAACAAAACTATCAATGTAAACTACTTCTAGTACATAGGAATATTTTAAAACAATCAAATAAAACTTAACACAGAAATATAAACAAACTAAATAGCATAATATCGTAAACGAAATAGAACACCATTTATAAAATATTGGTTGACTACTGTTAGATATGATTTATTTTGCACTAATTCTCATCTGGAAATTTAATTTAAAAAACGAATTTGGCAAACGTTTAGAAATAGCGAGTTGGCAACATCGAGCACTATCTGACCTCCACAACCCAGTTAGTACTGAATAAGACGATGCTCTGCCTCTATGCCTCTAGGACAAACCCCCCCCCCTTTTTTTTCAGGTGGGAAATCATCCAATGACTTCCCCCGCTCTGGGTGGAGCGGGGGGGGCATGTCAGACTTGTACTGACTAAAACCCACCCATGTTCCTTCTATTGCCCTTTACGTTCCGGGGCCGCGGTATATCTTTCAAACAACCCGCAACCCCGGCAGGAATAGCTGGCCCTTAAGTCTCAAGAAGCGCCAACTAGCCGTTTAGAAATGTACGCCCCCCCCCCCCCCTTGGTTACTGTCAGTCTGTCCGTGCGTATGTCAGTCTTTTTAATCCTATAAATTTGCAGTTCAGTAGTCTTTGTGAACAAAGAGAAGTCATCATCTGCCTAGCCTTTTCCTAACTATTTTGGGGTCGGTTTCCAGTCTAACCGGATGCAGCTGAATATCAGTATTTTACATGGAGCGACTGCCTATCTGACCTCCACAACCCAGTTAGTATTGGGTAATGCGATACCCCTTGGTAAGACTGGTTGTCAGACTTTCGGAACACTGGCTACCTGTAACGACTGTCAAAGATCTACAAATGACAGCCGGGACCAAAGAGAAGTAATGTGATATTATGAAAACAAAAAAAAAATAGGGCTGGGCCTTCATAGAGGTAACTGAAAGTTGTTTTTTTTTTCTACACATAACTGTGGAATGTATATCGAGCGACAGCTTTTAAAAATTGATATTGAGGTTTCTAAAATGTTTTTTTTCTTAAACCAATACTTGATGAGATATTCGCTTCTTAAGCGGTAAAAAAGGTGACCCCACACCCCACCCCCCACCCATCTCCAATATCTAAGGTAAAAGAAACTTTGGCTGGTATTCTTAGGTATTGCCATATTAACAGGCATTACAACTGAATTCACTTTAAATATTATCTCATGGCAATTTGGTATAACAAGGTTTGAATTTGAATATAGGAGCTAATCACCAAAACTAACCATTCAATTCTGAAAAGGCTTTCCCGGAACCTTAACCTAACCAATATGGATGCTGGATCTCCGTTTGGCTCCTGATAATTAACTAAGACATTGCTTTCTTTAGTCAGAAACTGTCAGTCCGAGCTATAGTTTGTGCTGTTTGTGTCTAGAATCAGCTTACCTCCTATGTTACCGAGGCCGCACACTCTGTTGTTACGGACCCACGGTTCCTGGATCAGTGCAATATTTCGGGGTTTTGTCTCCAGGGTCCTGAGTAAGCTAGCCTGCTGGAGATTCGCTTTTATGAAGTTTTTTTTTGGGTTTATTAGTTCTGTGTTGTTGCTCCGAAGGCGATGCCGTGCAAGGAGGAATTGTAAACTTCTGGAAGTTCCCTCCCCCTCTCCCTCTATCTTAGTCGTCCTGTTGTGTTGGTGAGGTCAGCAGTTGCCTAACCCACCCATATGATATGGTGCAATATTGTCATCCGTCATAGCATACGCTTTGGCGTCCTCAATATGGGTCAGTGTCTGTCCTGTGTTAGTGCCGTCAGTCTGGTTTGAGCGTAGGTCGCTGGGGTAGAATCGAATGTATATCGACCCCATAAGGTACGATATACGTCGCTCCCGCCCCAAGACTTTTACGACTTCGTCCGGTGGGACACCCAGGTACATTAATGTTCCTGGCTTGTCACCACCGACTACTGTCGCCCTGAACAACGACCACCGCCCTATGTCGTACCAGCCATTCTGACAAGTCAGAAGGTTCTGGAGCCGTGTAATGTCCCCACTGTAATTGGGGACGAATAGCGCGGCTCGGACTAGGGTGGGGACGTCGGACTGCTTTACGACCGTTAGCTTTGTGTTGGTGTCAGGTAAGATGATGGTCGGAACATTATGTGTCAGCCATGTCAGAGCGTACTCGTCTTCACACCACACCTGCACAGTGCCATCTGCTATGCGGGGGTATCCGCGGAATGCCGGGAGTGGTTTAGTGAAGTCCGAGTTCACCATGAGACTTTCGAGGCCCTCCATTATGAGAGTCGCCTCCTGGGTCGTCATTTTTGTAGTTGGGGAAGAGTGGCAGATTGCTACTGCGAGCCGCTCTGGAATGTCCTTCGTGGCGCGCGCGTAGGTCTTCTGCTCCCCTTGAGCAGGCTGGACGCGCACACGTTTGGGTTCGCCCTGGACTGCGCTCGGTGAAGCCGTGTCGTCTGTCCGAGCCTTCCGAGCCAGTCCACTAGGCCCTGCTTGTGGCTCTGAGGAGACGTTCCTCACTAAACCCAGCAGCGGT
Source organism: Ochropleura leucogaster (assembly GCA_958449745.1). Classification (NCBI taxonomy): domain Eukaryota; kingdom Metazoa; phylum Arthropoda; class Insecta; order Lepidoptera; family Noctuidae; genus Ochropleura; species Ochropleura leucogaster. The sequence goes on from OY288227.1 coordinate 3,745,837, forward strand.
ACCAAACCGCGTCCGCGTCCAGCCCGCTTTCCCCGTTTCTTGAGTTTTAGTCTGTCTGGGCTTCGTCTGGTGTCATCTCCTGTGATGGTCTGATTGCCGGCACCGTCTTGCACCCGTGTGACCGGTGACGTTCCGCTCTGGGTTGCCCCTTCACGTCTACTACTCCAGTCACTTGTGCTTTCCGCGTCCGATCGTTTGTCGCTTTGGGTGTCCCCTTTGCCAGTTTGCGACTGGTCGCGTACTTTCATTTCGACAACCTTCAACGCCTCGCGCTGACTTGCGCCTTCGCGGATTTCGCGTATCCGATTGTCTAGAATTCGCTCTCTAAAGCAGATTTTTTTGCGCTTTGTTTTCAGCCTGCATAATTCATCCGCAGAGAGTGAGATAGGCTTGGAATCGGTGTCAGCAACCTGACCAATTCTTTTAGTCTGCATGTCCTCCGCTATCTTTGTCTCGATGAGTTTGCGCTGTCGGGCTAGCGCGCGCATCTCTTTACCTAAGCTCGATAGTCGGGCGTCGTCTTTGTCATTTTCAGGGTTATTTATCAGGCTATTCCTTACAAGTCCCTGTTCCCAGGTCCCCGCAGAAAGTGTCTTCAGCGCAATGGTTGCAGTCATAGTTAAGTCTGGTGGAGGTGGCGCAGGAGTTGCAGCCTGATTTAGGTTGAATGGCGCGTTGGTCGCAGCTGAACTTGTGTGTGTTGTTGGAGCATGATTCGTAGCCGTTAACGTAGCACATGGCAGTAAGTTGCCACCCCCCCCAATGCGGTCCTTGGCTTGGCCCACCTGACACGCTTGCCCGAATGCATCTACGGTGCAATTGCCCACTCCTGCTTGCCTCGTGACAGTGACAAGAGAAGTGTTAAAGACACCTTCCTTGCTAAGTATCATACCTTCTTCATCAGAATCATTTTTCTCTTCTACTGGTGCTGGTTCTTCACCCTGGGCTACAAATGCAATGCGGGAAGACTTGGGTTTTCCATCAGTAACAATCTCTCCCCCAACCCGTTTGATTCCTCGTGCTCTATCCTCGGCTGCTGTTGATGCTGACACAAATGTTCTTTGAAGTTTTGTTTTCTTTTTGTCTTTATATTTTTGGCCAACCTGGAATATGAAGATTCAGTATGTTTAATAGAAAATAATTGTTGCTATGTTATAAAATGATTTTCTGTAGCGTGTACTTTTTATGATAAGAAAATGTTATTGACAGTAATCCTTTTCTAAAATAAAAGCAGTCTTAAATTAGATACTCTTCATAACATCAGTTATCAACCAGAAACCCAAAATCGGTCTAGCTAATTTTAGGTTACCCAGATCAAACAGAAAGACATACCAAAAATTTTAATCTGATTTTATTTCTTATGTATTGTTTGTATAATACATTCATACGCATTCAGTAAAAAGCAGTATTTTTAAATAACAAACACTTCAATTTTATATATTTATATAGAAGAGAGGGTAGAGGAGAGGAACTCATATCTAAATAATTACTGCCGCTCGGGTCATAACGGTGGGGTAAAAAACAGCTGATGGGGTGAGCAGCAGGATAAAGGGGAAACTCGCTGGTATACGAGCTCAAATCTTCGGAACTCTAAGCGACGTCATACAAAATATAGTAAACAATGCTTTGAGGTTAGGTTGGTTTATTTCAATGATAATGACGGATTTTAGACTGTATTTACCTCAAATGATAGTTGGGCTATTTGCTGCATAACCGGCGCAGGATATCTACACCCCATAAACTCGATATTCGTATAAACTCGGGCCAAACAAATCAATCTCTCTTCAGGAAAGTTATTCTTCCATTTCTCCATGAAAGCTTTGCGCAACTGCCAATGTTCCTCGCATTCGTGTTCATCTCTGTATTTTTCGATATCCCAGTTCATATCAAAGGCACCTGTTGTGATATTCGCCGCGAAATTCTTTGTTTTGTTATTGTGAGACATTTCTATTTCTTTGAAGAATTCACCTTCAGAACGACGCTTAGTTGCAAATTAAAAGTTCAAAATATCTACTAAATTTGAAGAAAATCTGCCACTTAAAGTAATTTTATGTTGAACGTTAGTTGAACCCTCTATATTATTATACTCTTTGGTTAGTAAAATCAGTTTAAAAAAAGTAAAACCATTGGGTAAATTGATCGAAGGCTGAAACACAGAGCAATCATAGAGAGCAATGTTCTAATAAGAACAGGAAAAGAACGTTAAAAACCTGGATCGTCAACAGTTGCAATACCTAGAGTTTTATATAAAGCAAATATTTTTTTAATAGGTTTTAATTATAACTAACATCGAAATAATCTTCCCGTAAAGCCGTACTTGTCAAGTGCCAGTTGACAATCGAGGCTATAAACAACCTTACCCTTAAAAGTTACCATGGGTTTCAAATGAGACTATATCGATTTTGGCGATATCTTATGACAACTTAGAAACTACTAGTTTATAAACCAATTGTCTTAAAGATTTTATTTGAAACTAGCTGTTCCACGCGGTTTCACCCACGCTGCTCAGCTCCTGTTGGTCGTAGCGTGTTATATAGCCTATAGCCTTCCTCAAGAAATGGACTATCCAACACTAAAAGAATTTTTCAATTCCAACCATAAGTCCCTGAGATTAGCGCGTTCAAACAAACAAACAAACAAACTAACTCTTCAGCTTTATAATATTAAAAATAATAATATAAGTATAGATAGTAAAGATAAAGATAGATTGCTTTACGTTTAAAACTCCGAATATGTAAATTCTTTGTGTCTGACTTTGACGATCTGAGCAGTGCTGCCAATAAAAAATTCTCGGTTCCCCGCGTCAGTGGTGTCAATTCCCCGAAATTCCCCGCTAGTTTTTGATTTATTCCCCACATATTCCCAGATTTTTTTTTAGAGTAAAAACACTGTTATATTCAAAATTTGTTAAGTGTTAAACAAATTTTGAATAAAACAGTGTTAAAACTTTTATAAATTACTTTAATAAAAAAAATTGTTCACAGACTACATCTATTCAAATTAAAGTAAAGGGTCCCACTGCTTATTTATACGAGTATACTAATGCAGGTACAATTTTTTATTTAATTTTAATCTTTAGTGGCCTTATTTCATTGGAAATAGTAGTACATATATTATTTTTGCTATATTTTCGCAGTAACCATATTCGAATGATGATGAATGCGTTCAGAAATACGAAATCGTGTTCAAATGACAGTTGACCAGGCATTTTTAGTTGTAAAGTATTAGATATCTGACATATAATTGTTTTAGCCAAATTGGTCTGGATTCCCCGAAATTCCCCGATTTTTGTCATTCCCCGGGCTCTCCCCGCGCTAACCGTCAATTCCCCGCAAATCGGGGATTTTCCCCGCGATTGGCAGCACTGGATCTGAGAGAGTTACAATCATAGACTAATATTTAAAAAAATGGGACTCATAATAGAGCAGACACTTAAAGTCCATATAAATGTAGCAAATAGTGAATAGCATTCCATTCAGTTGAAATGTTGATAATTATGTTTTTCTGCAGTTGTGATTGGGCAAGTGAGCAAATTATTTGTAAAAAAACACTAATGTTAAAAAATACTGAAGTAGAAGTTTTATAATAACTTGGCAACATTTATTCTTCGTTCTTGAGGTCCGGGAGGGAAATATTTGTTTTCACTGACATTTAATTTTTTTTGTCTTCTTCTCGCTACTTGCAAAATCTCATATCGCTCTCATTCTTCATAATGCAATCGTCAATGCGCTAAATTGAATATTGATTGTCCGATTGATTCTTTTCAAAGTGCCCTGCTGATGGTCGGTTAAAAAACACGAGAAAAAAATAAATTCTATTGTTAAAACTTAGAAGATAGGTAAGTTTTATGTAGAAACAAATTAAACAATGTAAAACAGTCGAAATAATAGTAATAGCTTACTAACCGCATTGGGGGATAAGTGTTGTTTTTATTAAAACTTTTCAGAACTTTCAGATTATTCTGTTTGGATGCGTAGGTAGGTACTAACTAGTAATATTATTACGTAGCGTGATACAAAAACAGCTGATGACCGCAGACTGTATTAGATAACGCGGGAAAAATGACTTAATGTTTCGCCAAATAATATGAATAAAAAAAGAAAAAAATATTTTGAACTACCTCACAATTCGGATATTGGTTCAAAGTGACATGATATTTACAGTCAATTCATCAATTGTCAATTCATTGAAAGAATTTATAATGTGGTTCATATATTGATTTCTTTACATATAAGTTATTTTATAAAATATTTCTTAAAAAACAAAAAATTAAAAATATAAAAATAGTAGCCCACTGGTATCGGGAACAGAGTCCAAGCTACTGGCGGTCAGGGCTCCAGAGAATGGAACCTCCGAACAATACAAGCCGTGTCCAGGAGTACCGCTTTCTGTATCAAGGCCTTGATCCAGCTGCTTAATGAGAGCCCCCTTAATGTGGTTCATATTAGTTACCTATTAGACTTTGGAAAAGTGGCATTTTGTGTACAGAAAACCCAATTTTGAAGTAGGCTTGCATTTTGTACTCAAGCAAAAATCTTGCAATTTTAATGTATGTGCTTTTCAATTTTTTTTGTATCTAGAATAAAGTATCAAAATTTATTATTAGCATGTTTAGATGATTCATGCTTTGTTTCCCCAAGATTTACAGCACCTTGATGTGTTTGAGCCAAATAATTGATGGTTTGATATATTTTTTTAATGTGTACTTCTTTATTTTCAGAAAAGTCATGGTGATTATAAAAGTACCTATAATAGATGTGCCCGGAGATAGCACAGTCCCATATTCTTGGTGAGTATACTTGCTAATTGCTTGCAGTAACTGTATGTTTAATGTCATAGTCTTACTGGCTGGACTGCTAGTACAGAATTAGGCTGAGTTTTTATGTATGAATGTGATGCATTGCACCCCCTTTGTTTATTTGTGGTGTTCTGCACAAATAAAGAGTAAGTAAAGAGCAAAGTTGCATTATGTCCTTATTTCTAAACTGTTTGACATCTGTCATACATTAAAATATAGCGGCTGTATGGCAAATCGCGAACTTGACGCTCGCAAAAAATAAAAAAGAAAAGTTGCGAACCTAATGCGTACAAAGTAATAGCTGGTTATACATTTATGGTTGTTTCCCTGATATAGAGATTTTTTGGCTGTGCGTAATGTGTAAATCCTTACTAATATTATAAAAGCGAAAGTGAGTTTGTTTGTTTGTTACCTCTTCACGCTTTAATGGCTGAACCGATTTTGATAAATTTTGGTACAGAGGTCGAGGCTCTTGGCAATTTAGCCATTGGCAGATATGACTATCGGTACAATGATCGCTGAGTCCACATCCCACATGTCGACAACCTCGCGAGCCAAGTCAATATATTTGATTTGCTTATCTTTCTCGGCTTTCACGAGGTTCTCATCATGCGGGACTCTCATGTCAACAATCATTGCGCGCCGCTCTGATCGATCCACCAGAACTATATCAGGCTTGTTAGCAAAAATAGTCCTGTCAGTGATAATGGATCGGTCCCAGTACAATGGGATATTGCCATGTTCGAGAACTGGTCGGGCTCATACCTGTAGTACAGCACTTATGATTCCACAAGGCAATATTTAAGAGCAATTTGCTGATGAATAATCCTGGCAAAAAATCCCACAAGGTTGTGTCTATGCAAGTACTCTCCGTTAGCTAGACGAGAACAACCGGAGATAATGTGTCGAATTGTTTCACCCGGACGGTGGCATGCCGACATATGTCAGCGGTGCCGTCCTTCACAATAAATCTCCGGTAGTTATTTGATATGACACTTATTCTTATTTTGTCTCATGAATAGGTGTTATCTGATTGTCACATTATACCCTCCCTCTCATCTTAAAGGCCTATTCAGACCTAAGCGGTATTCGCTACCGTCTGCGTCAGAGAAAACCCAGTGGGTATGCGGTAATATTACTGTTCACACCAAAGCCGATTTCGCTATCCTTGTGGGTAGAATAACGCGCGGTAGCTATTCAGACCTATGCGGTATTCGCTACCGTCTGCGGCAGAGAAAACCGCGGTACTTGATACTAAATACCTAAGCGAAACCCGCGTGGTAGTGGTATGTACCTCTACCCACAGCGGCAGCGAATATCGCTCAGGTCGCTCTAGCCGCGGTACTTGATACTAAATACCTGAGCGAAACCCGCGCGGTATGTACCCACAGCGGCAGCGAATACCGCTTAGGTCTGAATAGGACTTTATTAAAATCGATTTTTGGCTGTCATCTTTCGAAACTTACGTGATTAAAAGAAGAACTAGCTAACGATTTTTAGTCATATCTCTATTTTTTTTTTCTAGTACAAAGGACACGTCAATGCCGTCATCCCAAACATCAGAGAAAGTAAAAACCAGCGCTCAAAGCAGAGTTATACCTTCCATATCAAGCGGCTTCAAAATCCACTGCCTTGGCTCATTGCTAGCGTTTATAAAGAACGATGGCATGACAACAAAAGAATTCCCTGAATTGAATGCAGAGCAAGCGAAATTCATGCACTCAATACTTGATAAACAAAATACTGATGTTTTTGACAGAAATAAAAATGTACAACAGTGGTATAAAGCTTTTGTGGATGCTATCAAGATAAACGAATTAAAATATGAGTTTACAATTAAGTGTGTCGAGAGTTGGGGTGGAAAAAAGTAAGTTTTGTTTTTATTGGATTAACTACTTAAAAAACCGGTCAAGTGCGTGTCGGACTCGCGCACCGGTTGTTCTGTACAAACTTGCGACTTATACAGCCATATCTTTTGACTGTGTAAATTTATAGGGTTTTTTGCTTCATTTACTCAAATAAATATAAATATCTTGGGACAACTCACACACGGCTATCTGATCCCAAGCTAAGCAGAGCTTGTGTTATGGTAACCAGACAACTGATATACATACTTATATAATTTATAAATACATACATATATATTATAGATAAATCACACCCAGAACAAACAATCATGCTCATCACACAAAGTTTGTCCTGGGTGGGAATCGAACCCACGACCTCCGGCTCAGCAGTCAGGGCAACTAACCACTAAGCCAACAGGCCTGTCAAAATCTGTGGTCCCTAACCATGCGTTCTCGAGATAAAGGGTTTTGACAGACAGACAGACGGTCAACAAAGCGATCAAAAAGCCTTGAATGAAACCAATGCCTTGAAAACTTTATTTTGAATTATACAAAATTTTACGAGATTTTTCCCAAATATGAAACCTATCTTAGATCGATTTTTCGCTCCCATAAACCCATACATCGCAACTTTCTATGAAATCGTTAGAGCCGTTTTCGAGAACGTGTTTACAAATACGTACGGAGAGAGAGAGCGAGAGGAAGGCCAAAGAAAAGATGGATGGATTGTGTAAGGAATGACATGAAGGAGAAAGGAGTAAATAATGCCGTGACGTCTGATAGGGGAGAATGGAAGAAGAAAACGTGTTGCGCCGACCCCATATAGGATGGGACATGGGCTGGGAAATGATGATGATGTTTACAAATACGTACAAGCATTGCTGTTTTAATAGTAAAGGATTTAACAGAAAAAATAATCACCAATGAAAGACTAAAGTTTGTTTTTTTTTGCAGGAGTGTGGTGTTTTCAAAAATACCAATAGATAATATGCTCATACGAACGGATACTGCAGGAGAAACACAAGAGTAAGTATTAATGCTGTTGTATTCTCTCTATAATCTATATCTTAACTAGCTTCTGCCCGCGACTTCGTCCGCGTGGCATAGTAACTTTGGGCTAACGCTAACTTTAACCCGCGTGGTAATCGAAAAGAAATATTTTTCTCTCCCCTTTTCTTCCCTCCTTCTCCCCCTTTACTCACTTTGTTTTATTTGTCCGTCTCCTGGATCCCAACTAACTCTGTACCAAAATTTATCAAAATCGGTTTGACCATTTAGGCGTGAAGACGTAACAAACAAACAAACTCACTTTCGCTTTTATAATATTAGCAAGGATTGCTTTGTCATAATGTGTACTTAGGCAGTGACTTTCATGAGACGACCCCTGGCCACCGTACACGCAGGCCTGTGGACGGTGAGCAATGGGATGCACGCCTCAAATGTCAGCAAATCTGAGGGGCCCGTTAGGGCAACCAATGCAGGCAAAGCAGAGGGGCCTGCCAGGGCCACTGCCTGCTAAGGGTGCGGGTTGGTTCGAAAGAAACTTTTACTGACTAAAACCCATCCATGTTCCTTCTTTTACCCTTTGTTCCGAGGCCGCGCATATATAGGACCACTAGCTTTTGCCCGCGGCTTTGAACACGTTAAATTCGGGGAAAACAGTTCCCATTTCCTGATTTGCAGGTACCTGCTACCTGTAGTTTTTGCCTTTGCGCCTTATTTATTGTAATATGAAATAAAAAAGCAAACATAAGCAGCAAAGCTGCGTTTTCCCTTTTCTTCCCTCATTTCTCACTTAAAAAAAATGATGGACTATGTTCGTCTTCAGTGTCTCAAATTATCTCTGTACCGAAATTCATCAAAATCAGTTTGGCCATTTAGGCGTGAAGACGTAACAAACAAACAAACTCACTTTTGCTTTTACAATATTAGTAAGGATTAAGCATAAAGAAAATAATGGATGACTAAAATATGTGTGTGGCAATTGAGAAAATACCAGTTAATGCACTGAATGAACCAGAAAATGCTCTTAATCTAGATAAAACGGCAGGCAAAACGAAACAAACAATGTAAGTAATATTGCTTTTCATTTAACTTCTTAAGGTTCTTCAAACACACGGTTGGCGCAGTGGCTGAGCGATCGGCTGCTGCGCTGCGTGTCATGGGTTCGATTTTACGCAGGAAACAAATATTTGTATGGCCTACAGAAAGTTGTTCCGGGTCTGACTGTTTGTGTCATCATTTCCTGCCCTTGTCCCATTCTATTTGTGGTCGGCGCAACACGTTTTCTTCTTCCATTCTCCCCTATCAGACGTCACGGCATCATTTACTCCTTTCTCCTTCATAACATTCCTTACACAATCTGGCTGTTTGTGTATGTGAGTTTAAATATTTGTAAACGCACCCACGATACAGGAGAAATTACTAGTGTGGGACAAGGATAAAAAAGCCTTTTAAGACAGTTGTGTTGCTGGGGACTTTGTTCCGCCACTTCTTCCCAAATCTAAAACACTAGGAAGTGGCAAAGGGTGGTCGTTTTGGGGGACTGTCTTTTGTATTGATGTTCAAAAAGTGCTGCTACCATACATGCATACATGACGTCTTAAAGCAGAACTTATTCCACTGATGGAAAAAGACAGAGCTATACAGGGTGTTTAGCACCATATCTTTCTCACACAGAAATATGAACTACTATAAGATGTCATTATTTTTATATATTTTTTCTTAAGTAAAAAAATCTACAGGTTTATTTAATAAAAACGATTTTATATCCACGATTGTATATTGTTCCACTATAGACGGAAGAGACTGAACCCCACGACACAAGGTATCCTAGTGTGGGGCTCAGGGTTATTTAAATTATGCATGTACTATTTTGTAGAAAAAAAAGAGTATATATGACGAGTATATTAGACGGGCCTGTTGGTCTAGTGGTTAGTGGCCCTGACTGCTGAGCCAGAGGTCGTGGGTTCGATCCCACCCAGGACAAACTTTGTGTGATGAGCATGATTGTTTGTTCTGAGTCTGGGTGTGATTTATCTATAATATGTATGTATTTATAAATTATATAAGTATGTATATCAGTTGTCTGGTTACCATAACACAAGCTCTGCCTAGCTTGGATCAGATAGCCGTGTGTGAGTTGTCCCAAGATATATATACAGGGTGGCCAGTTGATAGGCGTCCAAAAAAAAAAATTAGATGCCTTATGCTAAGGGGTACCCGAATTACCCCCATGTATGTTCCGCGATTATTTGTAGTTTAGGAGCTAGAATTTTTTTAAGTACTATTTTCAAAATTTTCACCTAACATTGGTTTTTATTTTTTATGTCTTTATTCCCATCATTTTTAGATATTCTTTTTTGTGGAATCTATTAGCGATAACAATAGCTACCATGCAAAAAAAATTCGTTTGCCTAGGCATTGTAGAACTTATCACAAAATTAGTCCAAAGTTCAAAATTACCATTGGAGTTCAATTATCAAAAATGTTCAGAGCTTAAAAAATAAATAAGTTAGGGGTGCCAGAGGTTTCTAAATGATCTTAAAAACTTCTATGGACCTTCAACAGACAAAATCGGTAAAAGAATATAGAGCTTGATCGGGGATTATTTCCTGTAATTAGCGTTGATAGCAATAAAGGTATTTTTACAGTTATTGTTATAATTTGGGATTTCTTTATTTTTGCCACTTTTATGATAAAAAAATACGGTAGATAGTTTACAAATTTTATTAAAACACGTTACAAAAGGTTTTCAAAGTGCCGCCTTACCACAGAAATGCACAATCTACATCTACGGAGGAAATTGTCTTTTAGTTGTCTAAAGTCTAAAGGCTTCTCTGTTACTTCTTACAACATTAAATAAATAAATAATAAATATCTTGGGACTACTCACACACGGCTATCTGATCCCAAGCTAAGCAGAGCTTGTGTTATGGTAACCAGACAAAGTTAAAAAATCACACAAAGTTTGTCCTGGGTGGGAATCGAACCCACGACCTCCGGCTCAGAAGTCAGGACCACTAACCACTACACCAACAGGCCCGCCACATTTCCCGCTTCTTCAATTTTCCGTTTTAGCTCTTCCTCATTGTTAGTGTCCCGTGCGTACCATCACGAGCCTGGACGGCAGCTCGAATGGTGGTGGTAAAGTAATTGGTAGTTCACCGTTGAGAACGCCACACTGAAGTGGTGGACCACATGTTCACACTGAAGTGGTGTTGAAAATTTTATGGTCTTACGGAATGAGGATTCTCGATAGCGGACTATGGAGAATCCATAGCTAGACCGCTGTCCAAGCTCGATGGAGCCATCTACAAAGAGTTCTTGAAGAATTACCAATTTTGCTGTCAGACGTTAACTTAACACTGAGACGAGACATGGTTTACAACTAAAAGACAATTTCCTCCGTAGATGTAGATTGTGCATTTCTGTGGTACGGCGGCACTTTGAAAACCTTTTGTAACGTGTTTTGATGAAATTTGTAAACTATCTACCGTATTTTTTTATCATAAAAGTGGCAAAAATAAAGAAATCCCAAATTATAACAATAACTGTAAAAATACCTTTATTGCTATCAACGCTAATTACAGGAAATAATCCCCGATCAAGCACTATATTTTTTTACTGATTTTGTCTGTTGAAGGTCCATAGAAGTTTTTAAGATCATTTAGAAACCTCTGGCACCCCTAACTTATTTTTTTTTAAGCTCTGAACATTTTTGATTATTGAACTCCAATGGTAATTTTGAACTTTGGACTAATTTTGTGGTAAGTTCTACAATGCCTAGGCAAACGGATTTTTTTCGCATGGTAGCTATTGTTATCGCTAATAGTTTCCATAAAAAAGAATATTTAAAAATTATAGGAACAAAGACATAAAAAATAAAAACCAATGTTAGGTGAAAATTTTGAAAATAGTACTTAAAAAAATTCTAGCTCCTAAACTACAAATAATCGCGGAACATACATGGGGGTAATTCGGATACCCCTTAGCATAAGGCATCTAATTTTTTTCTTTGGACGTCTATCAACTGGCCACCCAGTATATATATATTAAAAAAAAATACGGGCAAGAGCGAAACTTCGACTCACCTCACCGAGGCTTCCGTACTAACTTGCGACATAAACGACCATATATTTTGACTGCGTGAACTTATGATTATTGTGGAATAATCATAAGTTTACACAGTCAAAAGATACCACCTACGACTCCAAGGGACCACTAACTTGAGTAATTAAGGTTTATTTTCAAAGTAATCTAATAAGGGTTCCATTTTACCATTTGAAGTATGGAAACAAAAAAAAATTAATAGACACATTCATAACCCAAAACTTTATGCACGTCATCTTAATTCTTCTAATATATAAAATTTCCGTGTCACAATGTTAGTTACCGTACTCCTCCGAAACGGCTCGACCGATTCTTATGAAAGTTTAGGTAGGTACATTTTGGGTAGGTCTGAGAATCGGCTAACATCTATTTTTCATACCCCTAAACCTCAGCGGGTGAAACCGCTGGGCACAGCTAGTAATATATAAAACAAAGTCGGGTTTCTTCGAACACTTATAAGTCGAGAACGGCTGGACCGATTTACATGATTCTTGATTTTTTTTTTATTTGTCTCCGTGCCGAATAGCAGAATAAGTATTGAAAAAACAAGAGGTGATTTTGATACAACCTTTGACGACGCACGTTCTGTTTGGTAGGTAGGGTAGATAGGGTAGGTAGGGCAGGTAGGGTAGGTTGGGTAGGTAGAAAATTGCATTGCAACGCACGGGCACAGCTAGTTATTTATATTCTTTAACTTTACTTATTTCCACACAAGTTTTTATGTGACCTGTGCAACTTTCAGACTTCCTCTCAACCTCTAACTCACTGTTCTTGTTAACAGAAATCCAAAAACGGATATCCGGAATACAGAAGACGCAAAGACAGGGGCTCCTAACACCAAAATTTCAAAGACAGATGATAAATCACAAACCACAAAGATAGATTTACTATTAGATACTACTAAACCACAAGACTCAACAAAATATGTGCCAAAGCAAGATGACCTTAAATTACAGGGGCTAAATATGGATTTGCTAGAAGTAGATGCTCTTAAATCAAATTGCCCAACGATGGGTGAGCTACATCCAGAGGTCCCCAAATCGGAGCCCGAAAAGAAAGATGCTCCCAGACCACAGGACCCAAACACAGTTGTATCTGTTGAAGCATCCCGGCAGCCAAATGTTGGTGAACCATGGTTCGCAAAACCAGAACTTTTGAGTCGAACTAAAAAATCAAAGGAACAGATTAAAAATAATAAATTCCAAAATTTCCTCAATAAACTACCAAAAAGTTTTATCGAGGACTCTTTAAAATTAATCCTCAATTTTTTATTAGATGATGAAACAGTAAATTTGGTGTTAGTGCCAAAAACTCAGTGGGAATTGAAATTCTTTAGGAAATGCATTGATTGGTGTAGCTTCGGTCAGTTTGGTGACGAATTTTCAGAGTTTCAATCTCGAATTTCACAAATATTGCGCCGGTTTAACGTTAACATCTCTAAGGGAGATGTAAATAAATTCACTAGATATAGGTAAGTCAATCCATACTTCCACAGACTAAATAAGCTGAAATGCCAGTGCGCCGGTCATACTACATATTATTAATTACTAGCTTTTGCCCGCGGCTTCGCTCGCGTTTAATTCGGGGTAACACAGTTCTCCTTGCGCCTTATCGATTTGTAATAGCAACGCAAAATTTTCCCTTTTCTTCCCTCTTTCTCCCTCACATCTCACTTTTTTATAAAAAATATTAGCCGTCTCCTGATTCCCAACTATCTCTGTACCAAAATTCATCAAAATCGGCTTAGCTATTAAAGCGTGATGAGGTAACAAACAAACAAACTCACTTTCGCTTTTATAATATTAGTAAGGATTTATTTATGAAAACAAATGGTCACACATTACAGTATTGCATAAAATTACAGCTATAAGATGAGTGAATTAGTATAACCTACAAAATTTTTCAGTAAAGCAATCTAAACGCAAAGCAGGTCATTAATGACCTGCTTTGCGTTTAGATTGCTTATAATCGCTGATCAACAATATAATGTGATATGAATTTGAAACCGAACGTAGAATTCTGGAGCAGGGCGCCACATTCCTGAAATCTAATTATTTTTTATTGCTTCGCAGTAAATGCGAGGACTAAAGTATACTCATCAGTTATAAAGGTGTCTTCTTCTTGGGTTCGCATAAATCGGTCACTCTTCTCACGATTCTAGTTAGCTCTCTCGCTGCGCTCAGGAGCTTACTAAAAGCTAAACAAAAGGCAGCTGCGTCTGCTCGGGATTCAAAATAGCGCTCCACACATAATACACTGCTTTATTTACTCGGTGCATAATCAACTATAACAAACAAATAAACCGAAAAATCGTACATTCCTAGGTTTCGAACTCGAAGGAACATGCTAGTCTGACGGTCACACGACGAGGCTGTTTCTGCTGAAGAACCTGTAATAATATATTATTTTAAATTGTTACAGGGAAGTACGTTATCAGAAATCCCCGAAAAAACCTGTATCTTGGGCCGTCACTAGTACTGAGACAAAGGATACGTCGAATCGTGGAGAATCAGAAAGGTAATACCGACATAAATAAGACAGGTTTTCACTTATATTCGGCTACAACTACACGATACTATATCAACGCCTTAATATTATTGAACTGGCTACAATACGATGTTTAAAAAAAAATTACCGTCCTTTAGATTAAATTTTTCTAAAATAAGGTCCAAGTATTTTTTATTTGTAAATTAGACCAAAAATTACAAAGATATAGCCCATTAAATTTATGTGTGACGTCATTTGTTGCGAAAAAATTCAGCAACGCGTATTTTTATTGGGTTATATCTTTGTCATTTTTGGTCTAATTTACAAATAAAAAAAATACGTGTCCCTTATTTTTGAATAATCTGAAAGACGGACTAAATAGAATGTAATTATTTTGACCCTGGACACTACACTATTAAAAAAGAGACGAAGCTCATGTGTCTAACAGAGAGATAGATATGAATGTTGATGGATGAATGGGAGAGGAAGGCTAAGAGAAGATGGATGGATTGTGTAAGGAATTATATAAAGGAGAAAGGAATAGATAATGCCGTGACGTCTGACAGGGGAGAATGGATGAAGAAAACGTGTTGTATTGACCCCAAATAGAATGGGACAAGGGCAGGAAAATGAATGCTTACAATAAAATCGAGCGCTAAATATCAAAGGGCACAAATCTGTTAATACTTTTGAAACGTCAGCTTTATTATTAATATTTTTGGCGGGTTGCAATCTTTTTGCTGTACCCCGTGTTCTAATATAAGCGATAGTTAAGTGAATACGCCATCTTATAGCAGTTCTTATTCCTGTGTGACAAAGAGATGGTGCTAGACACCCTGTATAGCTCTGTCTCTTTCCCTTAGTGGAATAAGTTCTGCTTTAAGACGTCATGGTAGGGTAGCTGAACACAATATGTGTAGAGCATTCACTGAAAAAAAAAATACTCTCTAAAATGTTCGCTTACTTTATATATTAAATAGCCCATTGTCACCGTCGTCGTTCAAGACCTGGCTGGGGGCCTTAATTTATTAAGGCCACCACAGGAAAGACCGGTTAAGCAGTATAACAACTCAAGCGAGTTTAAACACTAAGAGTGAAAAAAAAACCGACGATCAAAGTAGTCCTTATTTGGTCAGTGTGTTTTTTTTTGTATGTTGTACTGTAGATGGCTGTTTTATTATTTATTGTTTTTTTTTTTATTATTTAGCACGCCAAAGAATCGGAAAGTCAATTTACAAAGGGCTCTACTATTAACTGCGATGGATAACATTAAGTTGGATAAAGTTATAAACTTAAATCAAAGGTATGGCAACTTTGCCGTCAAATATTAGATATTGCTTTTACACATTATCCTCCCCTACCCTCCTCCTGTAAAAGTCCTCACATCATTAATGATTGACCGCATATACATTTTACATGACTATTAAAAAAAATGCTTTACCAAACACTTTTTTTTTTAAACGTTGCCCCACACTATGAATTTCTCCGGTATCGTGGGTGCGTTTACAAACACATTAACTCACATACACAAACAGCCAGAACCGAAACAAATATCTGCTGGTCATACAAATATTTGTTCCGAGCGGGCATCGAGCCCGTGACACGCAGCGCAGTAGTCGATCCCTCAGCCACTGCGCCAACCGTGCTTTGACGTTTAGTTATTGCATTTTAGTTGGTAACTACTGTTTTATTGTTCATTGTAATTGTTTGTGTTGTGTTCGGTATCCATAACATCCTGAATTTAGTTAATGTATTTAATTTATTCTATTTTTTTTTTATGTTTTTTTTTTCTTTTATTTAGCTTAAGAAGTAAAAAGAAAGATAAAAAACGCAAGAAAGCCGAATTAAGGAAAGCAAAAGATAGCAAAGGTGCAAGGTTTGTTTTTCTTTAACAATTTATTATTTATTAAAAAAAAAGTTGGCCCAAACTAGGTATATCTCCTGTATCGTGGGTGCGTTCGTTTACAAACACTAAAATTCACATACACAAACAGCCAGACCCGAAACAACTATTTGTAAGCCATACAAATATTTATTCCGGGCGGGGATCGAGCGTTTTTAAAAGGTAAGACTGCTTGTCAAAATTTCGGGACATTAACTATCTGTAACTTAACTAATTAACTATCTCTAACTTAACGTGCTTTCCGAGGCACGGAGGAAACTCGATATGTAACTAGTGGTCCGTTCATCCATAGACCAACCTAGGCAAAGGTTAAGCCGCTCAGTTCGATCTAAAGATCGACCTGAGCGGCTGCTATTATTTAGCTACCAGTAGGCCTACCATGACGTCTTAAAGCAGAACTTATTCCGCTGAGGGAAAGAGACAGAGCTATACAGGGTGTCTAGCACCATCTCTTTCCCTCAGTGGAAGTAGGGTAGCTGCTCCTCGAAAATCTTTTGTGATTTAATCAAAATCATTCTTAATTTTTCCGTTTCTAGTAGTTCGAGCAGTTGTAGCAGTCGTGACAGTAGCACGGAGAGGCCGAAGTCGACTTTGGAGGCTCCTTGCCCTCCACAAGCTTCGAAATACAAGTGAGTTTTTATTGTATTGGTAAAGGGTGTAATAGACCGCGGGAGACGCTCCGGGCCACCATAGATACGGGTCTGTGGATGGTAAACAATGGGTAGCTCACCGTCCGTCTGTCTAGTGAGGACGGGCCGTGTCGACGGTGCGTTAGTACTCGGGGTGCGTTAGTGCCGGGGTTACGGGATGTGCGAAAAAGATACCGCGGCCCTGAAACATAAAGGGCAAAAGAAGGAACATGGGTGGGTTTTAGTCAGTAAAACCCTGACATCCCCTTTCCCGCAAAAACAGAAAAAGTATGGTTATATTTAATTTCAAACAAACACATACATTTAAGTTCACTAGCGGGATTCAACACTTTGGGAGTGGGAGTGAGAAGTGGAATGGGAGTCCTCCCAAAAGGTGTAATGTTTTTTTTTTGTGCAGATGTGAATCGGCCGTGTAATTTTAGTTAATGTACATATTGAATTGTTTATTTATTTTTTCTTTTGTTTTTATTTATTCTTTTATTCATTATTTATTCTTTTGTTTTCTGTTTTTTTTTTATTTAGCTTAAGAAGTAAAAACAAAGATACAAAACGCAAGAAAGCCGAATTAAGGAAAGCAAAAGATAGCAAAGGTGCAAGGTTTGTTTTTCTTTAACAATTTATTATTTATTAAAAAAAAAGTTGGCCCAAACTAGGTATATCTCCTGTATCGTGGGTGCGTTCGTTTACAAACACTAAAATTCACATACACAAACAGCCAGACCCGAAACAACTATTTGTAAGCCATACAAATATTTATTCCGGGCGGGGATCGAGCGTTTTTAAAAGGTAAGACTGCTTGTCAAAATTTCGGGACATTAACTATCTGTAACTTAACTAATTAACTATCTCTAACTTAACGTGCTTTCCGAGGCACGGAGGAAACTCGATATGTAACTAGTGGTCCGTTCATCCATAGACCAACCTAGGCAAAGGTTAAGCCGCTCAGTTCGATCTAAAGATCGACCTGAGCGGCTGCTATTATTTAGCTACCAGTAGGCCTACCATGACGTCTTAAAGCAGAACTTATTCCGCTGAGGGAAAGAGACAGAGCTATACAGGGTGTCTAGCACCATCTCTTTCCCTCAGTGGAAGTAGGGTAGCTGCTCCTCGAAAATCTTTTGTGATTTAATCAAAATCATTCTTAATTTTTCCGTTTCTAGTAGTTCGAGCAGTTGTAGCAGTCGTGACAGTAGCACGGAGAGGCCGAAGTCGACTTTGGAGGCTCCTTGCCCTCCACAAGCTTCGAAATACAAGTGAGTTTTTATTGTATTGGTAAAGGGTGTAATAGACCGCGGGAGACGCTCCGGGCCACCATAGATACGGGTCTGTGGATGGTAAACAATGGGTAGCTCACCGTCCGTCTGTCTAGTGAGGACGGGCCGTGTCGACGGTGCGTTAGTACTCGGGGTGCGTTAGTGCCGGGGTTACGGGATGTGCGAAAAAGATACCGCGGCCCTGAAACATAAAGGGCAAAAGAAGGAACATGGGTGGGTTTTAGTCAGTAAAACCCTGACATCCCCTTTCCCGCAAAAACAGAAAAAGTATGGTTATATTTAATTTCAAACAAACACATACATTTAAGTTCACTAGCGGGATTCAACACTTTGGGAGTGGGAGTGAGAAGTGGAATGGGAGTCCTCCCAAAAGGTGTAATGTTTTTTTTTTGTGCAGATGTGAATCGGCCGTGTAATTTTAGTTAATGTACATATTGAATTGTTTATTTATTTTTTCTTTTGTTTTTATTTATTCTTTTATTCATTATTTATTCTTTTGTTTTCTGTTTTTTTTTTTTTATTTAGCTTAAGAAGTAAAAACAAAGATACAAAACTCAAGAAAGCCGAATTAAGGAAAGCAAAAGATACTGAAGGTGCCAGGTTTGTGTTTCTTTTACAATTTCCTTATTCACACACTCACATCATCACCTGCCTAGATTTTCCCCAACTTTATTCAAGTAAGCTTCCAGTCTAACCGGATGCAGCTGAATACCAGTATTTTACATGGAGCGACTGCCTATTTGACCTCCACAACCCAGTTAGAACCTACTGAATAGTATGATATCTCTTGGTAAGGCTAGTCAGGTCCAAGGCAGTTTTTTTTTTTTTAATTTTGGTATTTGCTTGTTTGGCTGGTAATTATAGTTACCAAGTACACAACTTTGTTATTATGATCGCTTACTCTCCTATTTAAAATGAACAAAAAGTTGTTTGTTGTTTTTGTGATTACTGACCCTCACATTGTTATTTTTTTTTATGAACGTTTTTTGTACACTCATAAACATTGTTATTTAAATTTAGTTTCTCAGTAAGTGAATCATTATTAATAAAAACCACCCATGTTCTTTTGCCCTTTATGTTCCGGGGTCGCGGTATCTCTTTAGGTTCGCGGTTCTCCCTTAAGATATTATTATGTCATTTTACTTTGCCATCTTTTCAGAAGACCAGCGGGCGAGATCAGTCAAAATTCTAAGACAGCATCCAGTCGGCTAACCGAAATGATCAGGAAGGAACAGCTTATAGAGGCCATGTCTGTGCCTGTACAAAGTGAAAAGGCTAGAAGGTAAACTTTAGCTCCAAAAATATTTACACAGTTGAAAGGGGGATGCCAAACCGCCATAGTGATTTAGGCCCTGAGTGCCCACAAGTAACATCGAATGTTAATATTAGTATACCCCACAAATAATATAATGATAAAAGAAAATTTTTGAAAAAACTTGGAGTTTCCAAATTGTAAGGTTTTTTTAAAGTGCCCTACTCTTGCAACAGTTCGCAGTGAAGAACTCGAACCAGGTTTAATGCTGAGGTCTTTGGAACCGCTTCATAAAGTGATGTAAAATAATAAAACAAGTGAAAATAGGATTGGCTCTCCTCATACATGTTACTGTTAAATTGAAAAAAGAACTAAAAGTGCGCGTCTAAAGAAAAAATCATAAAAACCGGCCAAATGCGAGTCGGACTATACTAGACTACTCGCGACATAAACGGACATTTTCGGCATAACGGCTATGCCGAAAATGGTGGTTTATGTCGCGAGTGTGTATGGAATCTCGCTACGCTAGTCCGACTCGCACTTGGCCGGTTTTTATCGCATCTTTAGCTTCTGCGAGAAGGAGATAGAACGTTCCTCGCCACTACCACTTATCGGGGAATGACTTGCAAGTGTTTATGATACGTAATTATTATTATTTTATTGACGGCGCGATTGGCGCAGTGGCTGAGCCATCGACTACTGCGCTGCGTGTCGCGGGTTCGATCCCCGCTCGGAACAAATATTTGTATGACCTTCAGGTAGTTGTTTTGTGTCTGGCTGTTTGTGTATGTGAGTTTAAATTTTTATAATCGCACCCACAATACAGGAGAAATTCCTAGTGTGGGGAAAAGCACTTTAGACCAATTAAGATAATTCAAGGAAATTGAACATAAGTTGAATGTTGCATCTTTCAAGACACTAACTTCAATACCATTTCATTCATTTACGCATATATACATACATACACACAATCACACACACCGACACATATGCAACCACACACACACAAACACACACACACACATCATCTATAACAATCTTTACCTAATTTTTAGTTGCACTCTATTTTTCTTTAAGAATTCTTTATGTTAATTAGCACAATTACTTAAGAAAGATTATAGCAGTATAAGCATTCATACTTGTGTAATACTCAACGAAGGGAACACTGACTCCCAAAATACAGGATCACCTAGTTTGGGAGGCAGGGGTTTTATAATTTGTTAGCTGTAACTGTATGCCTATACCTAATTTCAAATATTTGTAAGTCGCTACTTTTTAGTAAATAAAGATTATTCGTTAATTTATTTTTATACATTTGCTTACATTTTTAAATATTTCTTAATAAAAAAAGCATAAAAAATACATATAAAAATAGTAGCCCACCGGTATCGGGAACAGGGTCCAAGCTACCGGCGGTCAGGGCTCCAGAGAAAGGAACCTCCTAACAATACGAGCCGTGTCCAGGAGTACCGCGCACTGTATCAAACCCTTGATCCAGCTGCCTAACGAGATCCTCCTCAGGTGTTGGTCGAGGCTCTTCGCAATTAAGCCATTGGCTGTAAAAATTAAAGATTATTATTATTATTATTTCAGAATGATGCTCGGCATGGGTTGGGATGGTGGCGCGTTAGGAACGAGAGGCGACGGCATAACCGAGCCATTGATGCCGATGTTAGAGCTAGTAAGTACTCACCATGATCCACCTCTGCTTATTTTATTTGATACTAGCTTTTGCCCGCAGCTTCGCTCGCGTTAAATTCGGTATTGCACAGTACCTGCTACCTGCAATTTTTGCTCTTGCGCCTTTTTGATTTGTAAAAGCAACGATAAGTTCTCCCTTTTCTACCCTCTTTCTCCCTCATTTCTTACTTATAAATAGCCTATGTCCGTCTCCTGGTTCCCAACTATCCCTGTACCAAAATTCATCAAAATCGGTTTAGCCATTAAAGCGTGAAGAGGCTTTTTCATTCGCGGCTTTAGTTGCTGCCCCGCCCCCGTAGGCACTTAGTGATAATGTAGCTTCCTATTAGTGAAAAAATGGTTAAAACCAGTCCAGTAGTTTTGGAGCCTATTCAATACAAACAAATCTTTCCTCTTTTTATTGTATAGCTACGCTTGCGATTATAAAATAGGCCCTAGCGAGTAAAACATCTTTTGCCGTATTATTTTGAACATCCTTACTAATATTATGAGTTTATTTGTTTGTTACGTCTTCACGCCTTAATGGCTAAACCGATTTAGATTAATTTTGGTACAGAGATAGTTGGGACCCTGGAGACGGACATATGCAATTTTTTTTAAAGTTTGAAATGAGGGCGAAAGAGAAGAAAAGGGAAAACTTAGCTTTGCTATTACAATCAATAAGGCGCAAGGGCAAAAACTACAGGTAGC
Source organism: Ochropleura leucogaster (assembly GCA_958449745.1). Taxonomy (NCBI): domain Eukaryota; kingdom Metazoa; phylum Arthropoda; class Insecta; order Lepidoptera; family Noctuidae; genus Ochropleura; species Ochropleura leucogaster. The sequence continues at coordinate 3,767,551 of OY288227.1, forward strand.
AGGTACCTGCAAATCAGGAAAGGGGAACTGTGTTACCGCGAATTTAACGGGAGCGAAGCCGCGGGCAAAAGCTAGTATGTCCCCATTTTTTTACAGTTACCCCTTGTGTAATTTCCAATCATTTCCTCTATGTTGGTTTTTACTCTTGACATTTGACCAAACACTAATGTTATATAACTCTTTTCAGGCTAACAGAGCTGGCTTGGGCCTCACGAGTCACAGAACAAAAACACAAAAGGCAAACCCTGAACCAGTCCCAAAAAATCCAAAAGAAAGCAATACCCCACTTCCATTTATTCCAGAAAGCGATATTGTAACGCAAAAATGTAACAACAAAGAAAAATATAGCACTATATTGGGTACAAAAATGAAATCGAGTGAGCCTATAAATTCTAATGAGCCTTTAAAACAAACTTCTAAAGTTGACCTCCCAAATCAAAGCTTCAAAATAGCAAATGCTGATTTAAAAGACCGTCTAAAATTCCGCCTAGAAATTTTGCATAGCATTTGGGAATTACTTAATTCAGATTCATCTTGCAAATCGTTGTCATACGATAGAATTCTTACCAAGAAAAAAATGAAATTCGTAAATCTGGCCACGAATGCGTTAAGTTATTTAAAACATATACCACTTATGTTCAGGGATTCAGAAATGGCTATAAGTAGACAAATTCAAGATAAATGCGCGGCCATGCAAGTCAAGCTTGAAGCACGCTTTTTTTGGGATTGCAAGTAAGTATAGTATTTTTCGCTGCTTCAAAGGATTTTTTTTTTATGTTGCCCCCACTAGGAACTTTCTCCTGTATCATAGGTGCGTTTACAAACATTTAATGTCGCATATACAAACAGCCAGCTCCGATGTTTTTTTTTAAACATCATCAATAAAGACTGTTTTGCGTCTCCAAGAGACAGTAAATCATGGAAATCTGTAATTTTATAACGAAAACATTTATCGTTGTTACTCACGTTTACAAAATAAACAAAAGATTCGATTTTAAGAATTTTATAAATAGTATGCAACGATACAATTTGTAACTCAAAGACTTTAATTTAGTTCTTACATTATGACTAAGGCCGGTTGCAAACTAACGTATTTTTGGCGCATATAAAGTCGTTATACGCACTTGTTTGTAGACGCGTATACGCGCTTTTTGCCATTGGCGTAACTCGTACGCGAGCGTCTCTAGTATGAGCGCACGCCACGAAAAAAAATCATCACTCTTTCTGACAGCTGTCAAATTCATCAACCGATCACACCCGAATAAGCGCGTATACGCGCTTACGATCTTTTGGAATACGTAACATAACGCGCGAATATATGGTCTACAAAATACGTCTAAAACCACAATAATATGTTTAATCGTTTATGCATAAATAATAATCTTAACAATTTCAGATCAGTAGACTTACTGAAACTACCAAAGAAAATCGAGCCTAAGGCACCACAGGAAATATTTGAAAATAAAGTTAGAACTGAAATGAATATTGAAAAAACTCAAGTAATTACTAATGAAGACGTATTATCATACATCTTCTCCACGGACAAGAAAAGTACACATACTCAGCAGTCATTTGGAAAACTGAAATTCAAAATACTATTTTTAATGAACGTATTAAAATTTGTTCAGTCTCTTAATGAAGAAGCTGAAATCACCTTTAATAAGGCGTTAAGTGCGAAGGAGATGACTTACATAGAGAATGTTGTTGACGAAATCAATATGAAGGTAAAATTTGGGTCGTCTCCCGCTGAAAATAAGTTATCTCAACAAATCAAAGAGCATTTGAAAGATGCGTTCTTGGGTGTCATGCATTATCATGAGTTCATGTAAGTTGTTTATTTTTCCCTTTTATTAGTAACATTATTTTCGCAGTAAGGACCCTTGTCAGGCTAGCAAATTCTAGTAATGATATTTTGACTCCTGGTAAGAGGAGATTATGTTTAAATAATAACAACTGCACAGGTCGATCATCAAGGTTAAGCCGCGCTTGCCTAAATCTGTCTGTGGATGGGTGGCAATCATTACATGCCGTGCTCCTCTGTGCCTCGAAAAGCACTTGAGAGCTGTTGGGTCCAGCTATCATTTAAATATCTTTCAGTCTTAACAGGTAATGTACCGAAGGTTTGACAACCAGTCTTTCCAAGGGTTACCGTAATACTCAGAGCCAACTGTGTTGTGGAGTCGCTCCATATTCAGCTGCCGGTTCCGGTTAGACTGGAAACCGACCCCAACATAGTTGGAAAAAGTAGTCGCACTGCTAAGCAGGTTAAATAATAAAATATGATGTTTATTTAGCAAGTAGGTTTTCACAAACACTTTTACACGTCTTTTCCGACTACTCAGAGAAGAAACAGCCGAAACAAACTCAGAGGTCATAAGTCTCTTTTAGGGTCCTGGCAAAAATCTTGGTCAACTTACATGTGGACTATGCAGATTAGTGTCTGAAATGGTCTTTTTAAGAAAGCACCACACAGATTAAGTGGACCTGTCCAGTCAGTGCAAGCATTTGTCAGTTATCGTGTAGCTCGACTCAACCCAAAGGGGCTCAACAACTCATCACATCACATCAGGGGCCTTAGTCTGCTATTACAATAGTGTCAGAATAGTCGATCACTGATCGCATAATGGTTGATTTTGACAAGTTTAGTATGTAGCAGATTACCAAACTTGTCAAAATCAACCATTATGCGATCAGTGATCGACCATTCTGACACTATTGTTATAGCAGACTAAGGCCCCAGTTATCTCTTAGGTTCAACTCCTAGGTCGGAAAAATGGTTTTAGGGCTTTTCCATAAGCAATTTTTCAGAAGCAGCCGGTTTCTGATTATATGTGCCTTCATGGCATACTGAAATACTTATCTATTTTTTCTTCTACTTTCAGAGTCATAACTCTCAGCAAACATTTTCGATTCAAACGTCTTAACAGGCCGGACAACGTGGTTAAACGCACAACTCAAATTACTATTAATCTCGACAATTTCACTAGCGAAACTCTCATTGAACCTAGATTAAACACACACAAACCAATTAATAAAAAAATTGTTTTCGACGATATATATGAAGTTTCAGAAGAAACTTGTGAAGTTACAGAAACAGTTAGTAAAGTTTCTAATGAATGTGGCGACGACACTTCAGAAGCGTTACAAATTAGTAGCGAATTGGTACCTGATGACAGTGACGATAGTAGCGTTGAAGAATATAGCAACAATAAGGCGAACGCCGAAGTACCTAAAGTACTTCCTGGTGAAGAAGGCGTAAATTTATTAAACTTATACGACAAAGAAAAGACTAATACAGCAGGGATTAGAAACAATTGTATTATTAATAATAATTCCGCCTCGAATGTGACTGAAAATAGGTATAGTAAGATTAATAGTGGTAATGGAAACGTGGGTATCGATAATAATGATAATCAATTTGTTGATATGAAGAAAGATGGTGATAAAGAAAAGAGTGGTGATTTGGAAAAAGCTGAAAATCTTGTGTGTGTTGATAGTAAAGAAAAAGAAGTATTGAAAGGTCCAGACACCTCAAATGGAATTGCTGGAAAAGAAATCATTTCTCCAGAAAATGGAAAGGGCGATGATGGAAATGATCAACGACAGAAATATTCCATATTATATAATGCTAAGATAGTCAACGAATGCAAAGACATTGGTGACGATTTAAAAATCATATACACTGAAGATTTAGACGTTGTTATAGAAGATTCTGACTCCGATAATGGTTGCACTAAAAACAAGGCAAAAGACAAAATAAAAAAGGAAACTAAAAATCAGCCTTTAGATGAGTTTAAAGTAGATACAGCTGTTAAAACAATGGAATTAATAAATATTACAAAAGACTCGATGGAATGGTTCAACAAAGAACCCGTACATGGAATCATCAAACATTATGGGAACGACGTAATTAAGAAAGATGACCCAACTGTCGCAATCAACAAAGATGTGTCGGAAGCCGTACCCGAAATCTTTATAAGAGAATCAATGGCTGCTATCAACAAAAATGAATCGCGGACAATTATAAAGAATGAATCAAATTCAGAAATCAAGATAGGTGACGCGGCCGACGTAATTAATAAAGATGAATCAGAAGTTGCAATAAACAAAGGTCAGACTTCACTCAACAAAGTTGAATCTTCAAAAGATGTAAAAGTTGCACAAATTAAAGAAGGAACTAGTGATAACCCAAGTGATGTAAACATTGTAAAAGACAATTTAGTCATTATGACTGATTGTCATAGGATTAATAAGGAAAATTTAGTTTTAAGTGAAAAGTTTTGTGATACTCAGCCAGTAGCACCTAGTCAAGTACAAACTGTTAGTACAGGAACAGAATCCCTGTATGATAAAGGTTTAGAAATTAGAAATGTACGCATACAATATACTGATCATCCTATCAGAAAGTTAACTACAGAACAAATTAAAAAAATTCAAATGCACATTTCTAATTGCATCAAACTAGCTTCAGAGCTACCTTTGCTGAAGTGTCATGGCGTCCAAAATGGCGCACTTTTTTATACTTGCTACACCAAAAAAACTTACGAATGGCTCCTAAACACAATCAGTGTCGCCAGCTACGTAAAAGTGTATGACACTAAAGAAGTAACGAAAATGGCTCTTAAATTGTGTGGTTATTTTGATTTTGATAGTAACTATTTGTTTAAGATGCTTGAAATGTATAACAAGGACATATCTACCAAAGAGTGGATTGTCGAAAAGACGGAAAAAAATGGTGGTTATATTTTTTTTATCGTTAAAATGGATAAGTTTTCTATCAAGTTTATACAAGAATCGGACTTTGCGTTATTTGCGGGCATTGACAAAGTTCATTTCAATCTTGTTTGGGAGTAATAAACTACTTTTTGATCTATAATTTTGTGTTTTTATTTTGTCTTACCGTCAAATCTGACTCGACAAAAACTTGAAATGTTACCCACATCATGGGCTAAACTAAAAAATAGTCTCAAACAATGTTTGATTCATAGACCGCTTTGTTGTAGGCATGGGCTAACAATATATTCGATAAAAGATTGTAAATGTAATGTATCATTCAAAGTAAAGATATACAGGCAACAAACGCACGCTATTTTATTACCTATTTATTATACTTGCCACTCGATAAGATATAATAATATAACATAATATACACGATAAAATATCTCTAAGATATATAACTTGATGTTTAACTCGTAATTTTTATGAAAGGGAAGGAGTTGATGATGACAACCTAAACTTTTCAACATAACATGGTATCGCGTTTTGTAGATTTCCCCGTACGCACCAATATGGCTAGGGCTTTAATTAATAGGGCTACTAGTGTATGTTTATTCTTCAGACGCACATACAACGGTTTTAGAGACACGACTCTGCAGAATGTTTCTCACGCAGGAAACAACGAAATATCCCGAAAACTGGAAGGCGCACTAGTTTTATTTTCGGTGCACTTTCATGCCCAAATATAAGTTCAATGCTTATGCAAAATATTTTACTATCTGATCATTCGTTTAGAATTTTCATACTCCAGCAAGATTCTTTTTTCTCCAAAACGGTTAAGCGCTCTAATTATTTAATTGGCGCACATTAACAGCAGACAGCTCTAATTTTTATTTCCACTCATATCACTAGGAGCTAAATCCTGTATTTCTGAAGCTTTGATTCCGAAACTATACATTACACCTATCCTCATTGTATGTAAAGCTGCCTAGCATTTTTCCGACTATGTTGTTGTGATCGACGACTTCCAGTCTCACCAGGTGCAGCTGAATAGGTACCAGTATTTTACAAGGAGCATCTGCATACTCATTTAGTACTGGGTAATAGCATAGGTACCTCTTGAAAAGTCTGGCTATCAGACTTTCAGGGCCACTGTCTAAATAAAACAACTTTTAGAGATATGAACAGGGTGTAAAGCTCTTCATCCCCTATGGAAAAGGGAGACTCCTCCGACCAGACGGGTGTCATGTCTGGTGAGCCACTGCCCGACAGTTGTTTGTCGGTTTCTCGTATTTACGCTTAACTCGCAGATAACTGCGAGATATGTAGGAATTCGCAGCTAGCTAATTAAGTGGTTGCATAGATAGCGCTGTAGTACTTTTTTGCCACATTCATATTGTGTGACTACAAACTTACCACTATGGACTATAAATAAAATACAAACAAAATATTGTAACCATAACAATATTATTTTTTTATTTAAAATAAGAAGGCATCACAGTCTTTAAAAATGTTGCAAATAATAAAACTAAAACCATGAAGAAGAAAAAAGCTAGTTTTATTCATAGACAATATTATTATTTTGAATAAAGCCAGTTCCACACTTAGCCAGGCGGCCATTGCATTTGGCGACCTCCTAGAATGTGGATATGCAGGTGGTAGACGCTCTGTGCGCCATTCTTGCCATCATTGATGACCAGGCGGAAGCCAGATTTGTCCAAACCCTCCTTATGGGCAACTTTGCGAGCAGCGGTCAGCAAGTGTCCTGGAATAAAAATTAAAACAAAATTAAGCTTGATTGACAGGTGACCTGAACGGCTACTATGACATCTTATAGCAATTATTATTCCACTGAGGGAAAGAGATGTTGCTAGACACCCTGTATAGCTCTGTCTCTTTCCCTCAGTGGAATAATAATTGCTTTAAGAGGTCATAGTAGGGTAGCTGAGTCCTGCCACTGGTATCTTATGCAGTGAATTGAGTGATTGGCAGAAAACAGTCTAGGCTTTAAGTCTACTTTTGTATACATGCAACACTTCTAGTGCATTTCCAGTATGATGTGGCCTTGCTTGCTATAAATCTCCCACACAATGAGAGGCTCACATAAACTGGTTTTGTATGGCTTGATTGGTTGCCTTGCATTTGGTGTAATTTTAATCAATAAAAATACTATTATGATTTTTACATTTAAGTAAGTAAGTACTGCAATGCAGGATAAATTTCTCCTGTATCATGGGTGGGTTTAGTAGGGTTTTTTTTTATAAAAAGAATCATTTACATGTTTTGGGACACACACACACACACATATCAATGCTTTGGTAGTGGAGAGAGTTAAAAAACACAATTTGGTCTAGTTAACCTTTTGACCGCCAATGGCATGTATAGATGCCATGCGCAAGCGTGCCCTGTGCGCCACCGACATCTATAGATGCCAAGAAACAGATCATAGAAAAATACAAAATAAACATATTAAATCATTACTTTAACGTGTTTTATTGATACATTTGATTTCATTGAATTTGTGGCTTGGCGTGGAGGGCACGGCGAAGCGTTATTACTCTGGCGGTCAAAAGGTTAAATTTTAATTAGAACAAATTGTGCCTTAACTTTCTCTCGATATGCAGAGCATCATTCTGATGATTAACAAATAATATTATTCATGAGTAATAGAACAATATGTTTCATACATTTAAACCATAATTTTTAAATAGTTATGTAGGAATTAGCTGTTTTTTAGGTAACCAATGAAAAATTTCTATGTTTACATGAACATTGACAATTCAACATTGTTCTGAACCTCCTTGGTGTCAGAACGATGTTGATGTCCTTTATATCCTGTATAATATCATAGATAAAATCGACTGAAGGACCTTGTGTGAAATAAATTTAAAAAACTTAATTAAAAATTACCAAGGAGTTGTTCATCACTATCTTCAGCCTTTGAAAGCTGGCTGATGGGCTTCCTCGGGATCACCAGGATATGAGTCGGGGCCTGAGGGTTGACATCGTGGAACGCCACACACTAAAAATAAAATACAATATTTTGTCAAAGTTTAACCTAACATTTTTTGTGCCACTAAATAGTCGTAAATAAGTTTTTAAAATTTAACATTAAATGGATCAAAGAGTCATGTTTGTGCATAATTTAGTCAAAAGGGTAATTTCAAATGAAAACTCGCAAAGACGAAATTCTTCAACAGCTGAGATTGCAAATATCAGCCCGTCAGCCGGCCGGTTTGCCAAAATAAAAAATACTCTTACCTGTTCGTCTTCATAGACAAACTTTGCTGGTATTTCCTTCCTCAATATCTTTCCGAATATTGTGTCGGCGGCAGGAGCTGCCGATTGCGCTAATTCTACCTCACCGCCAGCCATTTTTGCGAAGTAAATCACAAAAATTGATAAAACATTCACTGCAAACGTCAAAGTCATTATTTCTTGACGTGCACGTTTCTTTGTATGCAGATTAAATGAATAAAACAAAAAATTAAATCAATTTATTTTTTATTCTTGAAATATTATTACTTATTTAGGTATAATTCTAAACGCTAAAACCTATCTTTCTGCTGCATTCTGAGTTAAAGCACTATTTGCATGGCAAATGGTGCTTTGCCATGCCATGCTTATTGTATTCCTCCTCCTTTTTCTGCTTACAGTCTACATCCCGGTCCAACAGGCCACAGCATGTGATGCAACGCTCTTCCGAAGACATGAAAAGCCTTGAGGCTTTTAGTTTGATGCTCTTCATCAACCATCACATGATAACCAGATCTGTCTAGACCTCTTTCTATGGCTAATTGTTTCGCCACCAACAGCATGTGGCCTGTAAGAAAACAAATGACAATTGTAAAAGACTTGAACTGGGCTATCAGAAAAACTATCCAGCCTCTTGGGTCGTCACTGCTGTGCATTTCTCCCTTCAGGTTTTTCTCCTTTTTGAACCACGCTTCCGTGGTGTTGTGTGTCAAGAAAAGCTCAAAACAGAGCAGTTGTGAGAATGAAGAGAGCTATTCTCTAAAGCGGGTGAAACAATGCTGCAAATAGTTTCTACGACAGAGTTACTTGAATCAAAGCAATCTATAATTGCTGTTCTTGATTATTGTAATCAAACAAACACCAAATGACAAATTGAACTTTATTTCCTAGGAAAACGGCCACCACATCTGCCTTCCGCCAAGAATTTGAACATAAAATTGTTTAACAGCTTGACAGGCATGAGGACCCTCATTCATTACAACTCTGAAACCTGTTTTGTCTATGCCTTTCTCTTTGGCGATGCGGCACCCGACGATCAGATTAATTATTATTATTATTACAAATTAATTATACTTTGTAAAACTAAAATTAGAAATTGTTAAAATTCTTGGAGTTACCCAGATTAGTAAAAAGTATTTAAAACCAAAATGAGTACTTATGCAGTCATGATGATGTGACATAAAAACTACAAATATTTGAATGATTCAGAATATCGAAATCATCACTATTATATTACTTAGATATTCATGAGAACCGCCAGCTGAGCAACATTTATCTATCTCAATGTTCTCTAATGACAGTGACGTCAACGGTCAACTGAAACGTCACATGTGATGATGTGACGTGAAACGTCACTTCGCGTACACTGAAATGGAACATCCCGCAACATTGAAACACAAGGCTGTGACCGTGTACAAGACCTCGCACAAGGCCAAGGTTGGAACCATGAGAAATGACCTCGACCTTGTGCGAGTACAATATGATTCACCTCGACTCATTCGAGGCCATTTTGCGTTACCTTGTGAATTTGCGCTTGTCCTTTGATAACGAATCATAATTTTATCTGTTAAACAAAATTAAGTCATTGTGACTATTGTTTTTTTTTATTTGATTGATGTTTATTATGATTTCAATGAACTTTCGTATCTAATAGTATTAATGATTGAATGTGAGTCATTGAAACTAAAGCAATTCAAGGGATTATTAATTTTATGGTAATGAGAAGAATATTGCCCGCTCCCGCCAGACAACACGTATACCTACGGTTTATTACGATTTTATCTTAGTACTAGCTGTTCCACGCGGTTTCATCCACGCTGCTCAGCACCCATTGGTCGTAGCGTGATGTTATATAGCCTATAGCCTTCCTCAAGAAATGGACTATCCAACACTAAAAGAATTTTCCAATTCCAACCAGTAGTCCCTGAGATTAGCGCGTTCAAACAAACAAACAAACTCTTCAGTTTTATAATATTAATAGTATAATATAGTATAGTATATATAGTATAGAAAATCATGAATTCGTCTGAAAATGCATGGTAGATGATAGGGTTCTCATGACGACCAATCTCCTATAAAACGGTAGGTACCTAGTTAGGTTACAGAAGGTCGAATATGCTATTTATATTACTACTTGGACCAAGACAATTAGACAACAGCTGAAGTTGCAGAAAATTGGCCCTGGGGTGGCGTAGGTACCGGTCACTTCAGGCAGAGTGATGAATAATCCTAGCGTAATTTCCTGGCTGCATAAAAATAAATAGGACCTCCGTACGGTGCTAACAGTTTTAAAATATGGATTCGGTATGCGTCGCGTCGCGCATGCTCACGATGTCTCTCTTCAGAAATGGGAATGCATTCGTTCAGTTTCGGACAGCTGAACGGAGGGCAACGTATACCTCCATACATATAACAAACAAATGCGGAATTGAATTAGTGTAGTTAGGCCCTATAGGTGCGATAATTATGTGGTATGCTTATGAGACGATGATGAGAATATGTTCTACTGACCTAATACTAATTCATCATCCTCCGTCGTTACTATAAGAGAAGATATAGTTTTCTTGGGAACCACTAGGAAATGTACGGGTGCCTGTTTGTTTCTTGTTTCTTCGAATACAACACACTGGAACAGAAAATGGAATAAGAAATCATAACGCTAAGACAGTATAATGTAGGGTAGACCGGGTACAATAGTAACACGGGGCAATAGTACCATCATCGATATTTCTACTACTGAGCTAAATTTTACATGTGTGAGTGTGCCAGCACACGCGCTACTTGGGTCCCGAGGCGCCCCTCAGTCGCCGGCGCGCGTGCTGTGAAACGGACTTGGTAGTGAAGAATTTTTGATTTTCGGCAAGTCACGGTAAGTTCTTACGTAAAATATTATTAGCTGTAGCTCGTACTACCAGAGCCTTTTCGTCAAGTAATTGTTGTTGCCAGTTTAAACAGATATTAAGCTATTGATTTATGATAAATATGGAACTATATGTTTAGAATTACGTAACTATTTGCTGTTTTTTTCTAAATTAGGTACTTTGGTGCAATTGTACCAACATCGCCGGGGTCAATGGTACCGGTACAGTTTACCCCATGGTAGAAATAACCCCGTAGTAATAATAACAGAGTAAAAAATTAATACTTAAAATATGCATTACTTATTATACATGTTCTTGTTTTAGATGCCACGAAATAGAATAAAAAAGACGGACCGTGGGTCAAGAGATACTTTGTTGTTTGAACAGGCATAAGATGAGATTTTAAAAGGGCGTAGCATACGCGCCGCTGCGAATATGTTCAACGTTTGTCATGTGTCTCTCATAAGATATAAACGTAAAAGAGAAGCTAATCCTGACGAATTTATTTCTATGGGGTATAATCCAGCAATGAAAGTATTTACCGAAGAGCAAGAACAAAGCATAGCTAAATATTTAGTTTAAAATATTTAGATTTCGTTGCACAGGAATCTGTCCCTACAACCGAGATATATTTGATGATACCGATTTTGGCCCTTCATATGTGACAGACCGACCTTTGCTTGCTGTTAATAGCATCCAAGAGGCCCCTCCCGAACCAGGAGTTGGAAATAGTTCCCTTGAGAGTCAGATCTTGAACCTGTAATTCCACAAATTTCATCTCCACGTGAAGATCAAGAGACGCCAAAAGAGCCAAGTCCGTCGTTAGATGCAGCCACTTTAGTGCCTGAAAGCAGGCCTGGAGACACTTTGGCATTAGTTGATCCTTTGGATATAGGTCAGGAATTTCAACAAATTATATCTCACACTGAATCTATGGAATTACCTACAAGGTTAAGATTTGGCACACCACTACGTGAAGTAACAAATACTTCTTTCCATTCAACTCCAGTACTCGACCCTATACCGTCTACATTTAAAGGAACTAAGCCAAAAGCACCACCACGCAAAACCACCAACCGCGGAAGAAAAAAACGACACACGGCTATATACACCGACACCCCGGAAAAAGATGCTATACAAAAAGAAGCGGAGGAAGCTGAAAAAAGAAAGAAAGCTAAACAAATTAAAAAGAATCAACGGTACCCAGGAAAATATAAAGGGATAAAATGTGGTTCCAGCTCGAAAAAGAAAACAGCAACAAAAAATGACTCTGAAAGCAGTGAAGAAGAAGAAGAATGTTTTTGTGTTGTATGTATGGAACCTTATAGTGCCAGCCGCCCTAATGAAATGTGGATTCAATGCGCTCAATGCAGATTATGGGCACACGAGGAATGTACCCCTCAGGAGTCAATTTATGTTTGTCACAATTGCGAATCTGACTATTTTTTTTTATAAGTAAATTATATTCTATGTGGGTCAATTGTACCAGGGGTCAATGGTACCTCCTTAATGATGCTTGTTTTTTCATTATTTCTATGTTATGATTGTTATAAAGCTAGATAATTGACAATATGCAACGTGTGAACCAAAGTTGATTATATATTAATAAAACCTTATTTTATTTTTGTTCGAAGTGAAAAATTGTTATGTTAAATATTATTATTTTCTAGTGTTGATTTAAAACATTGATCTCACGATTTTTATGTTCCAAATTTTTAAGAATGATTATAAACCCATAAGACTTCAAATAAATGTCTGAGAAAATGTGATTAATACCTTTATTCGCGTTTTATTACCTTATGCAGTTTTGTTACAATTAACCCTTAGAGGGGGTCATTTGTAGCACTAGCCATGATTTCATTCAAAGACAATTTTTACCAAGTTTTGTTCAATCTAGGCCAACTTTAGATATTTTCTTCGGTAGACAATAAACCAAGGCAGTATAATAATAATATTTAAAACAAAAAGCGCTAGTTAAATTTGTGTAATTAACCGATGTTTCGAAAATGGTACTATTGTCCCGGGTCTACCCTATCTCTGTAAAGCAATCCTCAATAAAGCAAATTAAACTGCCTCGCTGGCTTAATGGTTGCATGCGCGACTGCTGTGAATGAAGTCCTGATCCTGAGTTAAGTTCCCGGGTGGGGCACTGCTTAGGGAGGAATTATGAGGCGTGGTGTTGGTTTGTAAACAGTAAAAAAGTAGGGCGAAACGAATGCTAGAAAAATATCCTTTGGCATAAGGAAAATAACACATAATAGGTAGATACATAGTTACTATATAGGTAGAAAATACATACATAATAAAAGCTATCGTACATCGTATCGTGTGAAAACATAATTAATTTATCCCCTTTATGTCAATAAATTGTTTGCTATCAATACAACCTAATTTACATTCTTATAAAAATAAATTACCTGTTCGTCTTCGAATATGAACTGTGCTGGTTCCTTTCCACCGTTTAATTCAGCAAAACTAGGTCTTTTCTGAGCCGTCGCGGTCGCCATTTTTAATTTAAAATAATAAACAAATAACACGTATTACTACTGTATAATATCAATTAGTTTTAAACGATAATCACGTCTTATTTGTTTATAAGTACATCGAAAAGATAAATCCAACCTGTAAATTGATAGATTGTGAAGTATTCATACAAGTTTGCCATCGCTTTCTGCTACATTTAGAATTGGTGTGAAAGAAAGAGATAGATATAAACAGTCATTGAACAAGAAGAACTAAACAAAAATGACGAAATTATTTGAAATCAGAAATAAATTAGTAATGTCCCCGTTCTTTACGTTCCATTTCACGCAACCAGTGCTGTACTAGTGCAGTGCGTCATTTTTTCGTGGCAACAGTCGTAACTAATGCCGCCATTTTGTTATTTATAAAAATTCCCACCTCAATGATTACCACAGAAGGATTTGATTTGAAATAAGTTCCGTATGTTTACCAACAGCTCTTCCCTGACAATGGAAGTGCAATAAGGCACCAAAATAATAAAGCAGAGTTTATTATTGTAAGGGTGAGTAAATATAAGTATGAAAACCTGCTCAGCTCCCGTATTCACAAATGCTAGTCTGTCAGTACGAAAAGTCTCATGTCGAACATATTTCAGCGCAATGAAACTGATCGAGATGGACATAAATCCAATCGCAGCGTACACCGGCCCATATTTACATAAATACACAACCTTGTACATACATTCATAGACAACTCCACCCTTGAATGTTAATGTTCCCGTTCGACAAACGTCGGGGCAGTCAAAATCTGCTGCCACCAAAATCCAGACTTTCTCAACATATTTAGAACACGCTAGAATAATAAATATTACCAGCCTGTTGGGGTTAAACCTCATCTGGCAGTACGCAGCAGTATCCGAATTTAATATCAATACTTTGTTCTGTGGCGGGAGTGAACTTAGAACCACAAACATTTATTCTGAAAAAAAAAAGGCACTAGGTGTTTTGTCGTGACGACGAGACGACTCCCGGCCACCGTAGACGCGGGTCTGTGGACGAGCAATGGGTAGCTCATCGTTCGTGCGTTTAATGACGACAGGCCGTATCGAAGGCGCGTTAGTGTTCTACGCGCACCTCAAAGGGATGTCAGTAAAGCAAAGGCCAGGGCCACTGTTGTTCGAAAGAGATACCGCAGCCCCGGAATGCAAAGGGCAAAAAAAGGAACAGGGATGGGCTTTAGTCAGTAAAAGTCTGACACAAAGAGCCGGGAAAGTTGTTGATTTTACGTTCCTGAAAAGGTAATGCTTATTCTTCAAACAGAGACATCAAAAGTGCGCGACAATTTTTCCACTTGCTCGATACTAACCCAATAAGCCACACTGATACTTGCCTAGATTCTCGCGGCCACAAAGCTATCATTGTAGGGATAAAAAAAAAACGTAATAAACAAAACCATTTAATATAATAAGTTATAAATACATAACTTGGGCTATATACACGCACAATAATATAATACAATGCAGATCACAGTCTTATATGGTATTCAGTATGTTTACATGTTGTTTGATGAGAAACACATTGTGAACTGGGTACAACCAAATCATTCAAAAATAATGTCAAAATATCAAGGATAAAGCTTTGGCCAAACTGATGCATATCCCGCTGGAACTTGCTCCTATATGCGTTTTGTTTAGTCAGATAGGCAAAGAACAGTCGTCTCGTTTACACACTGCGTCGGCTGGTTTTATATTTTATTTGGTTAGTGCTAAACCTGGTATCGGAGTTATTATGAGGCCTTCTCTCTAGCTTTACATAGAACAATATTTCTCAACCATGCTGTTTTGGTTTTCTCCCGGTATTTTCCTTCACAGAAGCAAGTGATAATTATACAATACGCAGATGAATCTGAAAAATCACAGATGCTTGGCTTGGGTTTTAACTCGAAACCTATGACTTGGCAGGTCAACGATTAAACCGGCTACCACTGGTTCTTCCTGGTGGTAAGAAATATGTTCCCGCCGATTGTGTAAACTATCTTATATATGGAGGTTTAAAAACTAAAGCGAATAGTCGCGTGACTTGTTGATCATTAAAACAACGGTCGAGCGCAGTTGCATCCCGCGTTCTTTGTAAGGTTTGCCGCAGTGAGACCAAAGTTTTAACATAAAATCATTATTTTCATTTCATGGAATGGAATTATTATAAAATACGGTGAACATTTTTGCTGACATTTTCAACTATAAATAATAATTAAAGTTATTCAACATTGTGACTATATTACAATCATTAATAATTTCATTAAAATGATAGATTTATTGCACATTGCTAAGTCAAATAATAAATAAAAGATGAGCGTCAAATTCTTCGTACTTGAAATAATAGATAAAAATATATTGTGGCCTAAATCATAATAATTGGAATAGTTTAATGTTAAAGTAGAAGCGCCAGCGTGGTCAAATTTTCTTAGTTTTTTTTTTTTTTTTGTAATTTGCATGTCAGTGTTGGGTTTTGTGTTAAAGGAAATCTAATTCGATATCATAAAATGTATTTTTTTAGGGAATTATAATAATTAAACGCATTACCTGCTGAATTATTAGCGAACTTTATGCAAATGCTTTTCGAATCGCTCACTAACCCTACGCGGCAATCGCTACTGTACTGCGCGTTGAACAAATCTTTAGTGTAGTGCTACGAAAGCATAATATGTGCGGTTGAAGAAAATCTACGCAGTATGGCTGGCCGTATTAGTACGTCGTGTAATACTTTGTAGATGAGATCGGAATTTTTTCGGGTTTTATGTTAGTCATAATACAATTACATGTAAAGGGTGTTTTACATAGGACCGTAATTTAACCACGGATTGAAAGCTACCTATTATTATTTTTTCTCTTTTGATTTTGCAACCCCTTAATCTGTACTTTGTAGATTAATACATCAATACAACCCTCTAATTTTATAACTATGCCATGAAAAAGTCATTAATGGGATTAAACGAACTATTAAAAAATAGGAAACATTTGTATTTTTTTGTTACGAATAAACTCAAAACCTACTGGACCGATTTCAAAAATTCTTTTCCCATTAAAAAGCTGACACTGAGTAACATAGGCTATATATAAATAATAATACGCTACTACCCGCGAGAGCGGGGCAGTAACCAAAGACAAGCGTAGGACGGCTAGTTAAAATTATAACTTTGTAGTCATATTTTTCAAATCATTTTCTAATCAATATACAATCTGACACTGACCAACAAAATACAGAAAAAAGTAAGAAATTAGAATTTCGCGTTCTACCCTGGCGCTACTACCAATATCCTTTTGAACGCCAGAACATAAACGGAAGCGCATGCCTTCCACGCCAAGCATCACATTTTACCTCAATTTGTGTCGTTAACGTCCAGGGCACGCGTTTCTTTGTCACATAAATGCGACAATGGTGTCCAAAAGGTTAAAGAAATGTGATCATCTTTCACAAAACCCAACATCTCTCCGGGCGATTGCCTGCCTGACTTCGACAACCCAGTTAGGTCGGTGAGTACACGATACTCTGGAAAAAAATGGTTGGCAGACATTCGACTTGTAGATAAAAGAGTAACCATGGAGTTTCTTGCCGGTTCTTCTCCATAGGAAACGACCAACCCGAACCGAGCACTTTTTCTCGACATTTCACAAGTGCCCATGTATGCGTAAGTGAAATAAAAAAAACTGATTTGAGATTTATATGACATCTGTATAGACCATTTTCGGTCACGGCGGCCAATCTAGGCGCGGGAGTTATTATAGTTGCGGCGTGTGCGTAGGCACAGGAGCACTCTCTGTTCCCTCACTCTCATAGTCCGATGGGACGGCCATACAACACGACTGGAGAGAGATCAGGCGCAGGACCAAAGGCTTAGGCCCAGACTCCACCAAAGCGGAGAGCAGCGGAGCGGAGAGGAGATAGGCGGAAACCGACCAATCACATTGCTTTAAATCTATCGCGTCTCTCATCTTTCCTATGATTGGTTGACTCTTGCAAATCTCCTCTCCGCTCCGCTGCTCTCCGCTTTGGTGGAGACCGGGCCTTATCGTGTGCATCGGGGTTCAGGGGTATCTTACCACCGACTTCAAAACTCCAGGCTGTTACTGTGAAATTCAACCCAATAACACTTTTGCCCTAATTAGTTATCGAACTCGGGACATTATGCTAAGAGTCGCGCTTGCGACTGCCTCGTCGATAAAAAAGTCCAATGAAATAATGATCACATTTCGTAGAAAAATAACAACGACAAAGAAACATTTAAATTAGTGGAAGATGTTTCGTTCCATTGCAAAGGAACTTAGCCTATATTTATGACGTTATATGTCAGTATATATTAACCCTTTGCACGCCTACCTTATCACGTTACTTCGACCCCGAGGGCAAGCTTTTTTCACTAGTGATGGGACATTTTTTGAGACGACTTTAGTTGTCTATGCCGTCTTAGTCACGCGACCGTTTTTTTAACTTAAGACGTAATGGCCAGAGGGACCCGCCAGGGCCACCGCCTGCCGAAGTTGCGGGTTGTTCGAAAGAGATACCGCGGCCCCGGAACATAAAGGGCAATAGAAGTAACATGGGTACTTTTTAGTCAAATTTGACACCCCCAGCTCCCTCCAGAGCGGGGGAAGTTATTTAATGACTTCCCATACGCTAAAAAGAGTTGCCAATGGCGTTCAAAGGCTTAAATATACTTGCTTTAGTGTAATGCACTATATTATCATTAGGCAGAAAAACAAAATCCTTGAGCACTTTTATGTGATTGTCAACAATTAACTAAATTCTTACTAAAATAGAGTTTAAAATGGCCTGCAAGAGATTTGTGCATGCAAAAACACATAACATCAGGCTTGTATTCCCCCAAAAGCTTGGCGGAGGTGTACAAATCCAAATCGACAACTTTGATCCAGTCCCATTTAATAAGGGTGAAGCCAATTGCCATCAAAAGGGCACGAATACAGCTATAACATCACAATATAGTGCATAACTAAAGTACCTTAAGCTAAATTACATAATATTTACAAAATTATCTAGAATCACTTGATGTAGTAACTTTTATAGTTTAGTTACTTAAATAACTTATTTTAGTCGGCTCGACTTCTTAAATTAATGTTGGCATTATCATATTTTTTAATAGCATTCTTTGAAGCCACCATTTTGGTAGAAAAAGTTACGACAGAATAATTGAAGATGTGAGAGTAACTAATAATATGTATAAGAATGTGAAATATTACATATACAGCTAATATGGCGTCGTGTGGTGTCTCGGGGTCTCAAAATTGGTGAGACTCAAGATGGAGTACCATAGTGAATTAAATTATACCAATTACCAAAAAAAATACCTAAAATGTACTATTTACGAACTAGGTCTAAAAAATCTGTAAGTACCTCTTTCACAACGAATTTATTTAGAAAGTAAGGTACACCTGCCATCTTGACGTCAATATGACGTTAATATAACTTTCTAAATAAATTCCTTGTGGAAGAGGTACAGATTTTTTAGACCTAGGTACTAAATAGTAAATTTTTTTGGTAATTGGTTTATTTTAATTCGCTATGGTACACCCGCCATCTTGACTCTCACTCAAAATTGAACAACTTCTATTACCTTACTATGACCTCTTAAAGCAATTCTTATTCCACTGAGGGAAAGAGACAGAGCTATACAGGGTGTCTAGCACTATCTCTTTCCCTCAGTGGAACAAGAATTGCTATAAGAGGTCATAGTAGGGCTACTGTTCTATGACTTTTGGAAATCAATTACGGGTTCCACATCTCAACAGGAAGAAACAGAACCCTTATAAGATCACCTTGTTCTTCGCTTGTCTGTCAAGACAATTTATCTCGAGAACGCGTGGAGGTATCGATTGAAATTAAAAACACATACTCAAGTCTATAGTCTCTTGGAGAACACAAATCAACCCTCTAAGTTTATACAGTCAAAAGATATGGCCGTCTGTAAGGAACCCCCGGTACGGAAGTCCTACTCGCACTTGACCAGGGCCCTTAGTCTGCTATTACAATAGTGTCAGAATGGTCGATCACTGATCGCATAATGGTTGATTTTGACAAGTTTAGTATGTAGCAGATTACCAAACTTGTCAAAATTAACCATTATGCGATCAGTGATCGACCATTCTGACACTATTGTAATAGCAGACTAAGGCCCCTGTTGTTAGTACTAAATTAAGTGGAACTAAATAAATGCTAAAAGGTCAAAGGACACAAGTCACTTTCTATAATAGGGATCATGTCCGTTCTGATGCAGTCAAATGAGAAATTGATAGACATTGACTCAAATCTATGCTGTCCAATTTTCAATAAAAAAAAGTAAATTAAGAATTTCTGGCCGGTTTTTGGTTTTCCATGCATATCAGTTAATCGCGTTAATTACTATAGAAATTTCTTTTTGGAGTTTATTGGAGTTTACTCCTTAAGAATCTTTTTTCATATATAAGGCGCCCGGTATGAGAAAAATCCGAGGGGTAAAACCTACTACCTAATAAACCTGTAACGAAAATGTGTCACGTTTTTGGTGCGCACCTTTAGTGCGCAACTTTCTAATTTGGCTGTGTGTATTAAGACGTGCATATGGTATGCTGTATAGGCGACTATACCCATATACTATATGTTATTGGGCTTGTTTGTTTCTATCAGTGTCGATGTATTTATATTGCTATTTTTTTCATTAATTTGTGAATTTACCCTTTCATATGATATTAATCTTTTTTCAGTTGAATAAACTCTTTTTGCGTATGGTTAGATACTCGTACTTAAGGAGTAAACTCCAGTCGTGCGTCGGAGCTGACACACACACTTTTTTCAATTCCAAGATCTAGTAGAACAAAAGTTGTTTAGTTTCATGATCCGAGAGATCGCACGGTAGGTCCTGCTTATTATGTGTGCTATTTTTTCAGTAGGGTATTTTTCACCCCAGTAAGACCATCGATATTATTCGATATTTAATATATAAAATTTTTGTTGATTGTTGTCACAATGTTAGTTACCGTACTCCTCCGAAACGGCTAGACCGATTCTTATGAAATTTTGGTTACATGTTGGGTATGGGTAGGTCTGAGAATCGGTTAACATCTATTTTTCATACCACTAAACCTCAGTGGGTGAAACCGCTGGGCACAGCTAGTATAAATATATTGAACAAAAATGTGGCTTCAATGTAATGCTATTTAGTATGTATGAGCAATACGCTTAACTTCGTTTGACAGTTCAATACTTAAACATGATCGCATTTCAACTTCTTCAGTGATAAACTCTACGAAAGTCGTCTTTACTGCTACGACATAAAGACGCCGTCAATGTCAAAATGTTTCCATTGATCAGGGATTTTATGGATATGAAATTTTGGATCTGGATACGGTTATGAGAATAATATTACAAATATCGGTTTTGGATATGCAATTATTTCGGATTATCCGCTAATTTCGGATAGTTTCGGTAACGGATATTATAAAAAGAAAATGCAAATCATAAACAATGCAAATTGCAAAATAGTCGTGTCTACTCGGCCGGGTAAAACCGTCAAAAACTTGTTGTAACTTATTATTTAGAGTCCACCTTTATCTGAAATATTTTATATCGGTTTCGGATACGGATACTTTTTTATTTCGGATATCCGACTATTTCAGTTACGGATACGGAGCTTCATAACTACCATAATGTACAGTTCAAATTGACTGTCAAACGAAACTAAGCTATTAAACTGAACTAACTCCGGTTGAGTTTCCGTCTCCGCTCGTCAATTAAACCTAGTATAGTGTAAATATTCGAAAAGACTCGAGAATAAACTCGAATTTATTTACAATAATTATTTTATCTAGCACTATAGTGACAAGACAGCCATTCAAACCATGTTTTTTTTTTAATTTAAATCATTTCTAAATACGGTTTTTGAAAACCCTATGTTTAATTGTCTCACCACACTTAGATGATTCGAAACTGGATTAGGTTTTCAAAAACCGTAAATTTTACATTAATTCGTTACCGAGATAATTTTCGTGTTAAATTTTTATAATTAAAACTCAATTGATATTTTAAATAAATGACTTTTGAAGTCCGATTTATCAATGTAGGTATTGCTCTAAGTTGAAATTTTTGAGCACAAAATTGTATTGGTACGCTCTTTGCGGTGTAATACTTTGTTTTAACTTTATTTTCATTTTTGAACATGAATATAAAATGCCGATACTTGTACTGTGGGATACTGGAACACCCCAAATGTGTTCAACCCCAAGAAGGGTGATTCTGTGTCACTATTTCTATTCTGTTGGCTACAATTCTGGACTATCAGTTAGGGTCCCATCGTACTCCATATAGGGTTGCACAGTACCGCTTGCATCATTATAGTTACTCTGTGGGCTACATGTCTGGACTTCAACATGAAATGCTAGCTCTCACACTATGGGATACTCTGTGACCCCAGATGGGATACCACGGTTCCCAAAATGGGGTAAAATAGTACCCCCCATCTAGGGTAGTAAAAAGGCTCACCTTTGCTAGCCTAGCGGAACTGTACTTGGATCATGAAGTCTTGTGTACAATCGATGCCCTCACACGTGGCATATCTATCTATCGTGGGGACGCCAATCTGACCCCAGGTGAGGTACCAGAGTACCCCGAATGACACTATTGCTATCTACTTTTTTAAATCTAAATCTGGACTTTAGGTATAAAATGCTAGCAATTATACTGTGGGTTATTATTGTAACCCAGATGATGGTCTCGCGGTACCTCAGTCTGGGCTTAACAGTACCTCAGCTGGAGACCCACTGCTAGGGTGCTATAGTACATCAGCTCCCCAGATGTGGCCCCCGCCCACAGTTCTCCAGCTGAGGTCCCACAGTTCCCCAGTTGGGGTCCCACAGTCCCCCAGCTGGGGTGCCGCAGTACCCTTCGCGTCACTATAGTTACTCTGTCAGCTACACAGGCGGAATGGTACAAAAGGCTCAGCTTCGCTAGCCCCACGTTGGATTGTACTTGGACCACTCGAAGTTCGGCGCGAGGTACACTCGACGCTTGTTGACGTAGCATTTTACTATGCCGCGGTACGCTGTGCGGGGTACACCGCTCTGGGGAAAAGAAAACAGATATAAATAAATCTTTGTAAAATTTATAAATATTATAATTAGATGTTTTTTCTTGGTTTCACAAACGATTGAAGAGGTTGGCCCAAGGATGGGTGACCGTCCCATACACATCGAGCTCTCTTCGTGCCTCGGTAAGCATAGTATGTATTTGAAACTCAGCTATCATTTAAAGACCTTGAACAAACGTTATGTATAGCACCAAAAAGAAACATAATTATTCGGTATGTAAAATAAAAATTATTTCGGTTAATTTTGTGTATCTGGCTCCCATAACCCAGCTAGTACTGGGTAATACGATACTCCTTGGTAAGACTGGTTGTCAGACTTTCGGGGTACTAACTTTCTGTAACTACTGAAATGACAGCTGGGGCGAACCGTTTAACGTGCTTTCTGAAGCAAGGATGAAACTATTTCAGACAGTTAGTTGTAACGCTCTCGTTGGGAACTGTTGGCGTCATCACAGGGTAGGATTTGTTAACATTACTTAGGGCAATGATCCGCAACTTACCCCAGCCCAGACAGGAGACCTTACTCTCAATCCTGGCTGGACGCCTTACACTCAGCCCTAGCTGGAGGCCTTATACTCGGCCCTGGCTGGAGGCCTTACACTCAGCCCTGGCTGGAGGCCTAACA
Source organism: Ochropleura leucogaster (assembly GCA_958449745.1). Lineage (NCBI taxonomy): Eukaryota > Metazoa > Arthropoda > Insecta > Lepidoptera > Noctuidae > Ochropleura > Ochropleura leucogaster. The sequence goes on from OY288227.1 coordinate 3,790,603, forward strand.
CTCGACCCTGGCTGGAGGCCTTACATTCGGCCCTGGATGGTGGTCTTATACTCAGCCCTGGCTGGAAGCCTTACACTCGACCCTGGCTGGAGGCCTTACATTAGGCCCTAGCTGGACACCTTACACTTAGTCCCTGATTGAAAACCTTACTTCAAGCCCTGGATGGAAGACTTTCATTCAGCCTTGACTGGAGGCCTTAAACTCGGCCCTACACACAGCCCTGGCTGGAGGCCTTACTCCAAACCCTGGCAAACTTATAAGTTGCTGCGAGATGCAATTAATAAAACAAATCTTACTCTAAAGTCGTCCATGAGCCCCAGTCTCTTGGCGGCCCGTTGGTAAGTCTTGGCGTTGCTGTACAAGACGCGCACAGCTGGCATAGTGTCGTCGTCGCTGAACACTTCTTCTGCTGTCATTTCTGGTAGGTTCTCCATAGTGCGTGTTAGAGCCTCATCGTATTGATCCTAGAATTTGGACAATAAAAAGAATCTTATTTAACGTCCCTATAAGAGTTACTAAAGCAGTATCTTGCGTTTCTGAGATTTTTATAACGTCATACTACTTTTTACTTTTATTTTGAAACATTGTCACACACTAAGAATTTTTTCCGTATCGTGGGTGCGTTTACAGACATTTAAAATCACATACACAAACAGCCAGACCCGGATGAAAAATCTGTAGGTCATATCAAATACTTGTTCAGTGCGGGGTTCGAACCCGTGACACGCGGCGCAGCAGTCGATTGCTTAAACACTGCGCGACTGCGCTGGTTTTCAGTGGTCAATCCGTGAGTAAAACGTACAGAAGTCAAGAGAGCATACTTGAAATACTTAAAAATAAATCAAATCAAATCAAATCAAATCATTTATTTTGTAAAACATAGGTGTTAACAGGTAGTATTATAAAGATAGATTCACTATGTTTTGCCGATAGAAGGCGCACAAAGTTAAAGTTAAAAATAAAACAAGCAAAAATAACATAATTATAAATAAAAATAAAATTAAGAAGTTAAATGTCAAAAATTTAAAAATAGCTATGTCAGTTAAGTGAAATGCTGTCAGTATTATTATTAAAAATTAAATCAAAATAAAAACGCACATTATTTTAGTAGATAAAACATATTACTCATTAATTAATCATAAATTATTATTATTAATTAGCAAGTCGGATCTACTCGTTCGGATCAAGTCGGTATTCCTTTTTGTCATCAATGAACTCAGTGATGGAATAATAGCATCTTTCCAAAAGAAACTTAAACAAAGCCTTCCTAAAGGATGTCAAACATTCTTTAGTTTTAATAGCTACTGGTATACTATTATATATTTTAGGTGCCATACCGAGTACGTTTTTAGCGAAGAATGCCGTTCTATGAGAACCCGCCCGAATAGTGTTCTGATGACGTCGAGAGCGTAGGGTTTCAAATAAATAGAAGTTAGTACGAACAAATACTCCCATTTCATAGATGTACATACAAGGTAACGTGAGCAAGTTTAGTTGCTTAAATAATGGTTTGCAGCTATCAGTAGATTGCAACTTGGTAAAAGATCGCAAACATTTTTTCTGGGCTTTAAAAACAGTCTCCCTGTCAGTCGAGTTACCCCAGAAGATTATGCCGTACCTAATGCTAGACGCCACGTAGGCATTGTAAGCTATTACTACAGTAAAGCGGTTAACCGTCTTTGATAACTTAAACAGAGTATATGCAAACTGGCTAAGCTTCTTTGATAAAGCATCGATATGAGGTTTCCATGTCAAATGATTGTCCAAGTAGAGGCCTAGAAATTTTATGGTATCGCTTTCAGAGATTGCTACGTTCTCATATTTTATGTTAAGATTTGGTTTAATTATTTTTTGATTGAATGTCATTATCTTAGTCTTGCTGAGATTTATTTGTAAATTATTACTAACTAACCAATTTATTATATTTCTAAGGTCATTATTTATGTCATTTTCGAGATTGTCGGTATTACATTTGGAGTATATAATAGTGCTGTCGTCAGCAAACAAGACCATCTGATGTTTAGTCACTTTAGGCATGTCATTTATATACATGTTAAACAATGGAGGACCAAGAATGCTGCCTTGCGGAACCCCATAAGTGGTTCTCCTGGTTTGTGATACGTATGTACGTTCAATTTTTGAGTTTCCACATAATCTATCAATTGTCGTCATTTGAATACGATTAGACAAGTAAGACTCCAATAATTTTAACGCGTTTCCTCTAATCCCATAGCGCTCCAACTTATTTAGTAGTATACAATGATCTACATGATCGAATGCTTTAGACATGTCCATGAAAAGGGCCGCAACTGGAGTTCTAGTATCAACATTAGTTATTATTTTCCTAATAAATTCATAGACTGCCATATTTACAGATCTGTGCTTTCTGAATCCAAATTGTTCTTTGGCTATGAGACTATGCTTTTCAAAAAAGGAGTAAAGTGATTTATTAATAATTTTTTCAAAAATTTTTGCGAAAATTGGGATAAGTGCTATTGGCCTATAGTTACTTAAGACCCTTTTGTCATCTTTTTTATGAATTGGTTTAACAATAGTTAGTTTTAGTTTATCAGGATAATGACCACATTCTATGCAGAGATTGATGACGTAACTCATAACAGGCCCTATTAATAATGCTACATGTTTAACCACCCTAGTGATGATGCCGTCATATCCATGACTTTGAGTGTTATTTAATGAGTTAATTGTATTCACAATATCCAATGGTATCGTTGGAGGAATAAAGATGGAGTTACAATTAATATCAATGGTTTTGTAAGTGGGAGTAGAATTTGTCGGCTTAATTTCGTCTATAAAAAAATTATTAAAAGTTTCTGCGATTAACTGAGGGTCATATATTGTATCATCATTTATTTTAATGTAATTAGGTATATTTTCTTTTGGATGATTAACCTTATCTCTATTAATAATGTTCCAAGAAGCTTTGGACTTGTTCTTGGCCGAAGATATATAATAATCATTCTGCGATTTTTGGGTTAATGCTATTATTTTCTTTAATCGATTACTATATTGCTTTAATAGCAGTTTATTTGCAGCATTGGGGAAACGCCTAAATTGCCACAGCATTTCTCTTTTCCGTTTACTACTCAGTCTGATACCCTTAGAAATCCACTTCGGTTTCTTACGCACTGTGATTTGTACTTTTCTTACGGGGAAACAGAGGTCATAAAAGAGTTTAAATTCATCATAGAAGCAATTAAAAGCTTCCTCGGGTTTGTGGTGTAGATAGACTTCACTAAAACTAAGATTACGTAGACATTCAGTGAATTTATTTAAATTATCAGAACAATAGTCACGCTTCAAGACATACCAACGCTTAATAGTGTAGGTTTTTTTTACTGGGCATTTTATTATTTGGGCAGTGTGATCAGATAACGCTAGATCTACTACTTCGCATTTATTGCCTCTGACATTGTGTATTATATTATATATCAATCCTTGCTAATATTATAAAAGCGAAAATAAGTTGTATGTTTGTTACGTCTTCACGCCTAAATGACTAAACCAACTTTGATGAATTTTGGTACAGAGATAGTTGGGACCCTGCAGCAGTTTATTAAAAAGAGGTGAGAAAAGGGGGAGTAGGAGGGAAGAAAAGGGGATATAAGATATTTTAGAGCTAAAGATATTTTTTTTCGATCATTACGCGGGTTAAAGTTAGCCCAAAGTAACTATGCCACGCGGACGAAGTCGCGGGCGGAAGCTAGTAATATATAAAAGTACGTAAACACAGGCCATGGCGTGTTCTTGGCTAAACTATCTGGATGGACACATAAGCTTTTACTCCCCCATTTCTTATCTCGATCTACGCGTGAAACCGCGGGGCGCAGCTAGCAAAGCCTTACCTTGAGCAAATAAGTGAGGTTCAACTTTGTAAACTCCACGTACTCCATGTTGAGTTGTATATTGCGCAGATGCATCTCGAAGAACAGGCCTTTACTTACACCTATCTGTTGAACATTAAAATAAAATTAAAATTTATACACCACTGGAAAAAATTAAGGGATCAAAAAATATCCAAATTTTTGGGAAATTTTCGACAGGCTGTAACTTCGAAAGATACGGTAGTACAGGAAATAAAAAAAGTGTGTGTGTCAGCTCCGACGCACGACTGGACTTTACTCCTTAAGTACGAGTATCTAACCATACGTAAAAAGAATTTATTCAACTGAAAAAAAGATTAATATCATATGAAAGGGTAAATTCACAAATTATGAAAAAAAAATAGCAATATTAATACATCGACACTGATAGAAAAAAAAAAGGTGCGCACCAAAAACGTGACACATTTTCGTTACCTTAGTAGGTTTTACCCCTCGGATTTTTCTCATACCGGGCGCCTTATATATGAAAATCGATTCTTAAGGAGTAAACTCCAAAAAAAATATTCCAAAAATCTTAAATTTTAATACAGTTGACATGGGCACAACATTTTAATTATTTGACAGAAAGATACACAACTGGAAAAAATTAAGGGATCAAAAAAAAAATATTTTTGGGAAATTTTCAACAGGCCGTTTTCAACTTCGAGAAAAATGGGCGTAGGGGAAATTAAAAAAATATATTCCAAAAACCAGGACTTGGAGCTACAATTTTTTATTTCCCGTACAACATTACGTACGACGATTATTTTATCCCTTATTTTTTTCCAGTAGTGTATCTTTCTGTCAATGCAAAATACGCGCCTTAGACGTGGAGTTGCGGACACCAGCCCGTTATACAATACAATCTTTCTGTCAAATAATTTAAAAAAATCTTCTGTTTAAAAAAATGTTGTGCCCGACAGGGTCCATGTCAACTGTATTTAAGATTTTTTTTAAAACATTTGAGATGCAATAAATTTTTGCCTTTGTACAGTGTTTTTTTTTAAACATGTGCATAAAGTTTTAATGAATAAATACATTTTAATACAATTAAATTTCCCAATAGGAAATAAATTTGATGGATGGATTGTGTAAGGAATGATACGAAGGAGAAAGGAGTTTATGATGCCGTGACGTCTGATAGGGGAGGATTTAAGAAGAAAACGTGGTGCGCCGACCCTAAATAGAATGGGACAGGGGCAGGAAAATGATGATGTTGAATGAAATTTCCCAATTACCTTCCCATAAGAGTATGTTCTAGATATTTCAGGGCGTATACACGCCTTGCCATCAATGTTCACTGGATTACGAAGCCAATCGTCGAAGAAACTGAAATAAAAAAATAAATTCAATAGTTACTTTTGGCTGCCTCATAGGTCGAGTGGTTGCAAGCGTTACTGTTGAGCAATGAGGTCCTGGGTTCTTTTCCATTAAGGATTTCTTAAATACAGGCAGAGTCTGGATTTGGGGTTGGTCAATAAAAAAAGTTTGATTTTTTGTATGTCTTTTTGGAACCTTATTGCGAAAAAATAAGACCAAAAGTTGTAACGATACTTTTTGCTATAGTTGTAAGCCGTGTGGCGTGTGCGTGTTTCTCGGTCTATCTCTCTCATAGAAAGCAAGCCAGTTATTTTTGCTTCGTCTTTCTATTTCGCATTGAACAGTGTGGTGTCGCGACGATTATTTTTATTGAATGTATACAGGTTTTTTGTACATAATAAATAATAACTTCGTTACATCCGGGTGTCCCTTGACACCTCTCAAGTCTTTTTTTTAATTTGTTCGTCGTTTTTGTCGTAAAACCCAGTCAGTACTAATTAGTTTGTGGAGGTCCGATAGGCAGTCGCTCCATGTAAAGTACTGATATTCAGTTGCATCTTCTTCTCCATAGGAAACGACCAACTCGAACCGTGCACCTTTTCTCGACGTTTTATAAGTGCCTATGTAAAATGAAATATTTTGATATAATTTTCTTGCACTCACGCGACTGGCCACTTGGGCGCCAGCTTAGTCCAGGTTTCCTTCCTCAGCAACCAGCCCAACCCCGGGAAGAAGTCAGTCCGATGTAGAAGCTCTGGTTGGGACATGTCTATTAAGCCAACCTTGCCGTTATCGTTCCACGCTGATATGCACCTGAAGAGGATGACGGAAATTTAATTTAATTACAAAGCACTAAACCTTTTTCAAAAATTAAATTAGCCGCTTGAGTTACTCCAGAAAACATCAAAAAGTTACTTGCAAAATAATTGCAATTTATCGCTTACTAGCTTTTGCCCGCGACTTCGGTCGCGTTAAGTTCGGGGTAACACAGTTCCCCTTTCCTGATTTGCAGGTACCTGCTACCTGTAGTTTTTGCCCTTGCGCCTAATTAATTGTAATATCAATGCTAAGTTTTCTCTTTTCTTCCCTCTTTCTCACTTTTTTTTAAAGAAAATTAGACCATGATATCCGTCTCCAAGGTCTGAACTATCTCTGTACCAAAAATCATCAAAAGCGGTTCAGCCATTTAGGCGTAACAAACAAACAAACAAACAAACAAACTCATATAAGGATACCGTTGATACAATCTTGTAGGATAATTACCGAACTCTACGAAGGCGAAACCTCGGGCATAAGCTAGTACGGTAAGCTAGTAAGTACAAGCTTTGTAGAACAACAAAAAAATGTTAAATATTTTGTATGAAACTTACCACAGTGAGCTATCCTTGAGTAGCAAAGGATATGTGCCAAGGAAATACTCGAAGAAATCCGGCGATATGTCGAGGTCATCTGAAAATTAAAACAGTTGACTTTCAATGCGTTGGTCTTTCTCCTACGTGAGAGGGAAGCGCTAGGGTAGCTCACGAGAAATACCGCGACCCCGAACTATAAAGGGTAAAACAAAAACATGGATCGGTTTTAGACAGTCATCATCTGCCTAGCCTTTTCCCAACTATGTTGGGGTCGGCTTCCAGTCTAACCGGATGCAGCTGAATATCAGTAATTTACATGGGGCGACTGTATATCTGACCTCCACAACCCAGTTAATACTGAGTAATACGATACCTCTTGGTAAGAAGACTGGTTGTCAGAGTTTCGTAACACTGATTACCTGTAACGGCTGTCAAAGATCTACAAATGGCGTGCTTTCCGAGGCACGGAGGAAACTCGGTATGGCGGCCAACCTAGGCAAGCGCGGCTTAACCTACGATCGACTAACCCACGAGCTCCTCCGGTTTTAGACAGTACAAGCCATTTTTTTGCGGATGTGAAATCATCAAATAACGTGTCAGACTTGTACTGACTAAAACCCACCCATGTTCCTTCTATTGCCCTTTACGTCCCGGAGCTGCGGTATCTCTTTCGAACAACCCGCAACCCCGGCAGGCGGTGGCCCTGGCAGGCCCCTCTGCTTTGCTGACAGCTCTTTGAGGCGCGCGTGGAACACTAACGAGCCGTCGACACGGCCTGTCGTCAATAGACGGACGGATGGTAAGCTACCGATTGCTCCACAGGCCCGCATCTAAGGTGGCCGGGAGTCGTCTCGTGGCGCCCGCTATGTTCCGGGGCCGCGGTATCTCTTTCTCTTTTTTTTATTTGCGTACTTTAGTTAGGGTTTTCTCTAAAAGTAAATTAATAATTATTTTAAGAAAATAAAGTCACGTATGAGCCATTTTACGTAGGTATGCGAGTAGTTGATAAATATAGTTTTTTATCAGTTATAGTTTATTATTTAATGTTCTAGTAATTCCCCCCGTATCACTTTAACAGTATTTTCAAGGATATTAGTAATGTTTTTAAATGGTAGTAAGTAAAACTCTTTAATAAACACATTCATATTATTATACGTATTTGAAATGAGACGAAGTTTTAAAGTAACGCCTATTACAGAAAAAAATAAAGGGTGTCGTTTGTCTTGGTATGGACATGCAATGAGGTAGGACGAAGCGCATGTGACTAAAACTAAAAGTGTGATAGATATGAATATTGATGGATGAAGAAGGAGACGAAGGCTAAAGAAAAGATGGATGGATTGTGTAAGGAATGATGTGAAGGAGAAAGGAGTAAATGATGCCGTGACGTCTGACAGGAGAATGGAAGAAAGCGTGTAGCGCCGACTCCAAATAGAATGCAACGAGGGCAGGAAAAGATGATGATAAATTGTATTCAATAAAAGCACACATTAAATTAGCTAGTATAAACTACGTAGTGTAGCTAGCTTTTTTGGTATTATTCGTCGTGTTGTTGAGCTCCTCGTGTTATGAGTCGAGCTACACGATAACTGACAACTGCTTGCGGACAGGCCCTATGATTCTGGCCTTGGCAGAAGGGCCTGCCAGGGCCACCGCCTGCCGGGGTTGCGGGTTGTTGCGAGAAACCGAGGCCCCGGAACATAAAGGGCAATAGAACATGGGTGGTTTTTAGTCAGTACAAGTCGGATTTTTTATTTTGTCAGATAGCACCTTTGTTCATTTAACCCTCCAGTTTAGTAACACAATTTAGAGAAAATGGCAATTTCTCTATTCTGAAATTGACGTTTTTCACCAAAAATCAAAGTAAATCGGACTATCTACTACTACTACTATAATACACTAGGAAGTGGCGAAGGGCAGGGCGTTTTTGTGGGACTGTCTCTTGTAATCTGACGTTCAAAAAGTGCTGATTATCAGCCTAATTTGAATAAATGACTTTTGATTTTGATTTGATTTTTGATTTTATCTTTAATTGCGACTAAAAAGGTGCGGAATTAAATAAGATGTCATTCATTAGGTATGTAATTTTAATATTAGTCTAGATTAATCCGGTGGTTCATCAGAATCGGCACCAATACCTTATGATTGGTCAACAAGGTCGTGTTGCACAAAACGGTTGAGTCCTATTGTACGTTGACATAATGACATTCAGACGAAGCCATTGGAATGGACTGAACTCATTCTATTTGGTTGAAATGTGAGGAGCGTGTAATTTTGTCAGTTTTGATCCTATTACAGTAGAGCCAAGAACATTGAGCTACCGTATTGACATGCTCAAGGCTCTTAAATGTGTGTAGAATAGCTTTGTGACCGACGTGGTATAACTACAGACAGTTTTACGCAAAAGCTACTGAACGGATTTTAATGAAATCTCACACAAATAGTATTTACATGTGTGTATCCTGTACCCCTTTTAACACATAGATTCAGAGCGAGGGGTGAAAGAAAGCGGTCACCAGCATTTGCGAAGCAGTAATGGTAGCGAACGTTTGAGGGGGAGGACCTCAAAACAATCCAACGGCCGCGAGACGATTCCCGGCCACCGTAGATGTGGGTCTGTGGCCGGTAAGCAATGGGAAGCTCACCGTCCGTCCGTCTACGGAACACAGGCCGTGTCCACGGCGCGTGCCAGAGCTACCGCCTGCCGGGGTTGCGGGTTGTATGAAAGAGATACCGCGGCCCCGGAACATAAAGGGTTTAAGTCAGTAAAATTATGACACTCTCCCCCGCTCCTCCCAGAGCGCAATATGAATATGGTCATCGACTTATGAGGCTGACTGTACCATGTCACCGCTAATCAATGTGAAAACAGTAATTTTGTTATGCAAATACGTTCCGCCATTCGTTTCGGTCTACTTGTTCGTAATAATGCTAGTGTTTAGTTTTAAGTTTTCTTTTTTGAGAGAAACAATTTTTGGGGATACTTTTCTCTGTTGAACGTCAAAGTGGGTACGTAGGTACGGGTGTATAATTAAGAACGTTTTGATATAGCAAGAACGAATATGGACTTATAAATTGTACAACATATGATTTCTTTAGGGTTCCATAACGTAAAAAGAAAACACGGCACCCCTATGGGATCACTTTGTTGTCTGTCTGTCTGTCTGTTAAGACTTTTTATCTTGCTAACGCGAGGTATCGACTTGAAATTAAAGCCATATACACTTATAATAAAGCTACCAAAGACGAAGTACCTTTTTAATTGGACAGATTATTATAATGACCTTGACCTTGGAAATTGTACTGATCTTCAACAATAATGACGGTCATAAGTCCCAGCGTTTAAAACTGGTGGTTGTGCGCGAACTTCTAGTGTCCTCTAAACTTGAAACATTATAATAATGACCTTGGAAATTGTACTGACCTTCGACAATAATTACGGCTTCATGTCCCAGCGTTTCAAACACATGGTTGAGCGCAAACTTGAAGTGCCTGGCGATCTTGTAGTACCCTCTGAATTTGACCTTGACCCTGGGCAGCACTATTTCTGACAGGTCTGGCTGTCGAACCACGGATATGGTAGGGTCCGAGACCGTGAACGATTTTATGACTTCATATGTGAGGTTGTGACCGCAATCCTGGTGGGGAAATGGAAAATCAAGAGTTAGAAATGAATAAAATAATATTGATGCTTAAACTTTAGGTGTAGAATTCGACCGGTAAGCACGAGGTCTTTTTTTTTCGAACAACTCGCAACTACTGCAGGCGGTGGCCCTGGCAGGCCCCTCTACTTTGCTGACATCTCTTTGAGGCGGGCGTGGAACACTAACGCACCGTCGACACGGCCTGTCGTCACTGGACGGACGCACGGTGAACTACCCATTGCTCACTGTCCACAGACCCGCATCTTTGGTGCAGAGAATAGTTTCGTGTTCGGTTGATGACAGTAAAGTTGCCCCTTATTACATAGTTTTTTATAAGTCTATTAAAAACTTCCGAAATGTGGGTGCCTTATTTATTGTAATAGCAATGGTGAGTTTTCCCTTCCCTCTTTGTCCCACATTGCTCCCACTTTTAAAAAAAAAATAGCCTATGTCCGTCTCCTGGTTCCCAACTATCTCAGTACCAAAATTCATCAAAATCGGTTTTGCCATTAAAGCGTGAAGAGGTAACAAACAAACTCACTTTCGCTTTTATAATATTATTTATTTTTATTTATTTATTTATGTACACACAAAACATTATATAAAAAGTATATAAGGAAAAAAGAGCACAAAGGTTATTAGTAAGGATGTTAGCGAAAATGTCAGTACTTTTCAAATAAAAGTGTAACACATGGACTTTGACGTCACTACCGGCAATATTCCGACAATGCGTTTTGGGTTTACGTTCTATTTCACCAAAAACACGCATAAAATAATAAATTGTAAAATAAGTAGCAAAGCAAGCAGAGGGGCTTGCCAGGGCCGCGGCCTGCCGGGGCTGCGGGTTGTTCGAAAGGGCAATAGAAGGAACATGGGTGGGTTTTAGTCAGTAAAAGTCTGTCACTCCCCCCCCCGCTCCGTCCAAAGCGGGGGAAGTTGTTTGATGATTTCCCACCCCAAAAAAAAGTGTAGCAAAGCATATTTAAAAAATAAGTAACAATGTTTTGCATTGCTTGCATATTCCCTTTTGCCAATAAGGACAATACACATGTATTCTATAATTGGATTAAAGCATAAGTAATATAAACATTGCAATATAATGTGTAGGTATTTGTACACACGATCACCCATTGTACGAGAAATCTATACAAATCGAGTCCATGTTATATCGGATATTTATTTGTTTAATACTTCAAGCACAAAGTACAGAGGCGGACTTATGCCCCGTTCCAATAAACAAAAACGACTCGTTTTGCTTACGCATACTTGTATTTTGACATAACTCTCATAGAACTTATGTCAAAATACAACTATCCGTAAGCTAAACGAGTCGTTTTTGTTTTATTGGAACGGGGCATTAATGTCATAGATATTTTCTACCTTTGGGTGATGCAGAGACAAACAATTTTATTCACAGGTGTAAAACTGAAACTAAAGTACTAGTTTAGCTCCCAATTAAGTCGTAGCAATTACTGTAAAATTTTCTTGTTCTTTTCTTATTTATTTTTTAGTGTTTTTTTAGTTTATTTTATTTATAAGTATTATATAAGATCTCTACAACAAAAGGTAGTTTTTTTATCTAGATATAATTTTTCAAATTCAAAATAATTTATTTGTGGAACACAGGTATATTGGTGATACATTGGTGTTACATAATTTAAAAGCTAGCGTCTCTATGCTCTACCATAACCGGCGTACAAATTTTCAAATAGATTTAATACATTAATAACAACACTGATTGATTTTACTATATTTCATACAAGAATGTCATTACTATTACCAATGTCATTATATCAATAAATTTAACATGTCATTACTATTACAAATATTAGTATTACAAATCCAAAGTCAAAATATCAGTAGGCTAAATGTCAAAAATCAAAAATGTCATGAATAAAAATTTCAAAAATCAAAATGTCAAAAATCATAAATGTCAGTTTTGTACCCTATGTTGTCGTACCCTACTGAGTTCTCGTATTTTAATCCAAAGGTTGGCTGATAGAGAATGCCTTTTGGCATTAAGTCCGCCTATGTAGTATGTACCACAATTGCACATAAAATTCAAATAAATAATTATACGACAACGTCCTACAGATTTAGAATGTTTGTTTCTTTCGAAACTTTGTATCTTTCCTGTAAAATAAATGTAATTTTCGAAAAAAAGCAAACTCGAAATGACCATCATACAGGTATAATAAATACTGTGTGTCTTCTATGTGCTTTCATGGTTAACAATCAGAGGGAAAATAAATTGCTCATCAATGTTAATTGAACAGTAATGTATTTTACCTACGCAAACGAATGAAACAAATAGTCTACAATTCAATGTTACTATCACTGGCTTCGTCGTAAAGCTTCAACCGTTTCATGAAATTCAGGCTGAATTACTCGAAATCTTATGTACTTTTTTGTTTTTCAGATGAGAAATCATTAAAAAGGGTGTAAGCGCCGAAGGACACGTGTTCTCTTCATCATTGCAATATTTTTTATGATCTGGACCATACCTGGAAGACTTCTAGTTACGGAGGTATTGGGGGTCAAAGTTACAACTTTTATTTTCCATGGAAGTGATTAATGTTTTATATTTCAAATCAAATCACTTTTATTTTTTAACATGGTTAAATGTTATGGATTAAAATCTCTCAATGACCCATGTACTATTCAATGCAACTATCAACATGTTTTGTGTACGATACCATTTTGCATACCATACCTGGAAAACTTCTAGTTACGGAGGTATTGGGGGTCAAAGTTAAGAAAGGGATTCATGTTTTTTTATTTCAAATCAAATCACTTTTAATTTTTAACATAACATTGCCGAGGGCAAAAGCTGGTTGGTAATAAAACAGTCAATATTGATAATACAACCATTAATAATTATTCGAATAGTTTGCGTGATACTAGCTATATCACGCAAGCTATTCAGCGTGTTATCAATAATGCAGGCACTTGTTAATAATGAGTACCTATCTTTAATGGCGACCATGACATAAAATAAATGGTGTAAAGGTATACCCTTAACGAAGTCGAAAGCACGTGTTCTCATTGTCAATGCTATATTCTTTTTTAATTGGAACATATCTGGGAAGCTTCTAGGTTATGGAGATATAGGGGGTCAAGGTTCCAACTTTTTTTTTCGATAGAATAGATTAATGTTTGTTATTTCAAATCAAATCACTTTTGTGTGTCAACATTAAAGGTTATGGATTAAAATCTCTCCATGACCCACATGGGAATAGAACCTACATAGGTACTATTTAATGCAACCATCAGCATGTTTCATTGCATACCGTACCTTGGAACCATCTAGGTTAAGGAGATATTGGGGGTCAAAGTTCCAACTTTTTTTTCAATAGAAGTGATTTATGTTTTTTATTTCAAATCAAATCACTTTTATTTGTCAACATTAAATATTATGGATTTAAATCTCTCCGGCACAATGACTGCTGAATTCAAGTGCATTTCGACATTTTAGTGACCAATTTCAGTTTTGAGACTTAGTCAGTACATGTCTGACAGTCTCTGACCCTCTGCCTAGTGCGTGAGAGGGATGATTTACTATCTGCGAAACATATATGGTTCTAGCTAGCTCAGTATTGGTAGTTGCGACCAACAGACCAATGAAACAGTCAAGAAAATCGAACAAATTGTTATAAAGATTCTACTCTACACAGGATTGTAAAATAGCAATCATAAAAATAGCATTAACTCTTTATCGTTGAGCAACGAATAGTATCCGAGCAGTATACAATTTCGTCCGATTATAAAATACAATCAATTAATCATCTTATTTATTTATTTTTGTACGTAGGTACACACAAAACACATAAAATGGAAGAAAAATACATACAGCCAAAAGAGCACAAAGGTACTGCTTATTTTATTTAGAAAATCTCTTCCAGCAGAACTGCGATAGGACAGATTCATAAGACACGTAGACAGACACAGTGTGTAAAAAAGCGAAAGGGGCTAGACGGAAAAAAATAAGACCAAAAGTTGTAACGAAACTTTTTGCTATAGTTGCAATCCGTGCGGCGCGCGCTTGCTTCTCTGTCTCATAATAACTTCGGTCCATCCGGGTGTCCTTTGACACCTATAAAGTTTTTTTTTGTTTTATGTATATTTTATAAGAAAGAGGACAGGCAGGAAGACTGTTTTGTCGGCTTATAAATATCACCCGCAAAAAGTAATAATAATAATGGTTGTTTATTTCGCAAGCATGTACGAAGCGCTCGGTGCGCAAGTCAGACTCGCACTTGACCGTTTTTTTCAACAACTTAAATCTTTAAAAAGAGAACATCATTATTGATAAAAAAAAATATTATTCTGTAGCTGACATTTGAAATGACACTGACATTTAAACTGTATAATTATTGACATACCTAATTATCGATGCGCTCATTTGAATGATGTTATTTTTTTTTTGTTTTCTTTGTGTGATTAAAAGTTGTATAGTTTTATAACCATATACCGTTATTTTAATCTTACTCTCAATTTATATAAGGTCTGGCGGAACGGTTGGCGCAGTGGCTGAGCGATTGACTGCTCCGCTGCGTGTCGCGGGTTCGATCCCCGCACGGAACTAATAGCTGTATGACCTACAACAGGTAGTTGTTTCGGGTCGGGCTGTTTGTGCATGTGAGTTTAAATGTTTGTAAACGCACCTACGAATCCCACGATAAGGGGGAATTCCTAGAACGGGCATCGATTGTACAAGGCTCACCCAACTCATTTTTTTGACGTGCCTGTTGGTCTAGTGGTTAGTGGCCCTGATTGCTGAGCCGGAGGTCGTGGGTTCTATTCCCACCCAGGACAAACGTTGTGTGATGAGCATGATTGTTTGTTCTGTGTCTGGGTGTGATTTATCTATAATATGTATGTATTTATAAATTATATAAGTATGTATATCAGTTGTCAGGTTACCATAACACAAGCTCTGCTTAGCTTGGGATCAGATAGCCGTGTGTGAGTTGTCCCAAGATATTTATTTATTTATGTACAGACGCCTGCACATCAAGCTACTACAATCTGTCAGATTTCTTTGATCGATTTTCGACTTTATTTCTAAAGTATTAGGTTCAAGGTTCATTGGGAAAAATTTACAGTTTCGAGTAGCTTGACCTGCTGGCGTCTGTACCTACCGACTATGCAAATAAATGTATTTCACTTAGGTAAAGCTAATAAAAGCTTGTCATAAACAAAATCTATAAAGAAGACCTAGGAAAACAGTGAAAATCCTAACTAACAAGATTACACTACGAAGTACCACCAACTGGTGATTTCACTTCTCATTAATGTTTTCACGACAACTGCTGAAGCCATATCTGTATCTTTTTAGGGTTCCGTGCCAAAAGGAAAATGGCCAGCCAAGTGTGAATCGGACTCACGCGTCGAGGGATCCGTACAAAGCGACATAAATAGCCATATCCTTTGATTGCGCAGACTTAGGTTTGCTTTTTTACAGCTAAAAAGAACTAAAAACTTGAATATATTTTTTGAGTTTATTTTAGCCCTTCATATTTATAATATTAGTACGGATTATCCTATCTAAATTTTATATATAATATTCTCGTGTTGTAGTTGCCCCACTCCTCCGAAACGGCTGGACCGATTTCTATGAAATTGAATATATATTCGGTATTTTTCATACCCCTAAGTGATAAGGGTGGTTCTTTTCGGAGGGGACCTAAGTAGCAGGTGAATCCGCTAGGCACACCTAGTACGTATATATATCCTCCTGGGCTCGCTGGAAGAATATAGTATAGTTTAAATGGATATGAATGACACTCACCTGACTAACTATTATAGGAAAGATCTCCTTGCTTGGCCTAAACTTGACCAAGTTGTCCAGACATCGCTTCACTGTGATCCTATCACAGGCTATCACTAATACAGGCAGGATCGTTTGTGCTGCATCTGCAATAAGACAATATTCCATTATTTTATCTCATCATCTGCCTAGCCTTTTCCCAACTACGTTGGGATCGGCTTCCAGTCTAACCGGATGCAGCTGAATATCAGTATTTTACATGGAGTGACTGCCTATCTGACCCCTACAACCCAATTAGTACTGGGTAATGCGATACCTTGGCTTTTACATCTTAATCGGATTTCCAAGTCAATAACACATCTCCTGCGAAGCAGTCATGCTAGCGAAGGAGGTGGCCGGGCATTTGAGGGAGAGGACCTCAAACCAACCCAGCCGCCGCGAGAGACGCCCCGGACGTCGGGCGCCACGAGACGACTCCCGGCCACCGTAGATGCGGGCCTGTGGAAGGTGAGCAATGGGTAGCTCACCGTCCGTCCGTCTATTGACGTCAGGCCGTGTCGACGGCGCGTTAGTGTTCCACGCGCGCCTCAAAGAGATGTTAGCAAAGCAGAGGGGCCTGCTACAGCCTCCGCCTGCCGGGGTTGCGGGTTGTTCGAAAGAGATACCGCGGCCCCAGAACGTAAAGGGCAACAGAAGGAACATAGGTGGGTTTTAGTCAGTACAAATCTGACACTTCCCCCGGGAAGGGAAAGTTATTTGACGATTCCCCATCCGCAAAAAAAAGCCAATCCTTACTTAATATTATAAAAGCGAAAGTGAGTTTGTTTGTTACCTCTTCACGCTTTAATGGCTACACCGATTTTGATGAATTTTGGTACAGAGATAGTTGGGAACCAGGTGACGGACACAGGCTTTTTTTTTAAGAAAAAGTGGGGTGTGAGGGAGAAAGAGGGAAGAAAAGGGAAAACTTAGCGTTGCTATTACAGATCAATAAGGCGCCAGGGAAACTGTTACCCCGAATTTAACGCGAACGAAACCGCGGGCAAAAGCTAGTAACACATAAAATAAAAAAAAGGTTTTTTTTATTTCGTTTCGACCTAAACAGTCACTCGCGCGCCGCGGTCAAGGTCGGTTGAGTTTTTGTGCGTGCGCTGCCGTGCTGAGTGCGACGACGCACTTTGTAAACAATGTCGCAAGTGTTAAAATGTAATGTCTGTAATATCGTCATTGACGAACTGTTAGCTTATGTGCAAAATAAGTTATCCGTTATTGACGAAGAAACTTTAAAAAGAATTTGTGTGTCAGCTTTCACGAGCAGTGAAATTTGCAAATCTAAGTCGTTATTATTTGAATCCTTGCCGACGGATCAACGGAAGATTATAAGAAAAAGCAAGGGGAAAGAAAAAAGAGATTTGGATGACATCATAAGTGTGTTTAAAAGTACAGATCCTGATGTAATTCCAGTGTTTGTGGCAAGAGAGCTCGAAAAACTACCACCAATTTTATTCGATCATCTCGATTGTACAAAACTGTTAAAAGACTTGACTAGATTAAACTCGGAGATTGAAATTATTAAGAATACCTATGTCACAAAACAACAATTTGAGGATCTTCGAACAGATATACACGATTTAAAACATGCTTCGCTACCTCCATTTACGACTCCAACGGGGTTTGTAAACATGAGAAGGGGAGCGTGGAACGTAGAAAGTGGCCCTGTAGGAATGACTTTGAGCCAAGATGATTCCTTTAATGAGCAGGACTTACAACAGTCGGCCAATAACGGACAGAAACCAATAAGCCCTGCAACTAAGACTACTGATAACTTCCAAGCAGAAGTTATAGTATGTAAACCGTTATCTCGAGACGTGCAAATAAATGAGTCACCGATCACGAATGTGCCGGTAAATGCGGGTAGCGAAGAGGCGCCAGTGGTCAGCTGTGAGAATGCTAAGAAATTAAAAGTCAAACAGACATTTATCGAAAGCTCAAGTATTCCTAAACTAACAATGCAGGATAACAACGAAAAAGAAGATAATTCTTGGCAAACTGTACGTAGACATAAAAAGAAGCAAAATTATAGGTACTTGGGCGAAAGAGGTAAAGCAGAATCGACAACATCATCTTTCAAAGCTGCTGCCAAAAAAATACCAATTTTTATAACGAATGTGCATAACGATACATTAGAGTCTGACGTTATTGATTACATAAAAACAAAAACTCAGGAGACTGTTTTCTTAGAAAAGGTTAATACAAAAAAAGTATTAGATCACAAAGCCTACAAGTTCTTTGTTTCTGACTCAAAGGTATCTATGTTTTTAGACGATAAAATATGGCCTGAAGGTATTATCTTTAGACGCTTCGTACATTATAAGCAACGAAAAGTAGACGGAGTATCTGCTGACATCGGTCCACAACCTACAAACTATGGATAGTACAACTAAAACCTATAAGTTTGCAAGCTACAATTGTAAAAATGTGAAGAGTGCCGTTAGCGATATTCAGCGTTTGTGCGATGAGTGTGTATTGATAGCATTGCAAGAAACCTGGCTGCTTCCAGAAGAATTGGCGTACCTAAATAGCATAGACAGTGGATTCAGTTGCAAGGGTACATCAGCTGTGGACACGACAGCGGGCCTACTGCGTGGCCGACCGTACGGTGGTACTGCGCTTCTATGGAATACGCGGGTGTTTCCTAGTGTGACTGTGATAGATTGCGATAATCCGCGAGTGTGTGCTATTCGCATTAATACGGCCGCTAGCCCGTTTATAGTGGTGTGTGTTTATATGCCAACAAACAAATCGGAGAACTTGACGCTGTTTACGGACTGTATGGGTACTGTAAGTGCTATAAGTAATGATTTTGAAAACGAACCTATTTTTGTTTTAGGGGATTTTAATGCACATCCCGGTGAATTATTTTTTAATGAATTGAATATTTTATGTAATGAGTTCAAATGGGTGCTTATCGATGTAAATAAGTTAGGTTTAAATTCTGATACATTTACTTATATAGATCAAGCGTGTGGATCTAAGCGATGGTTGGATCATTGTGTTGTCTCGCAATCGGCCGCTGTCACAGTGCGCAATGTTTATGTTGATTATGACGTAATGTGGTCAGACCATTTTCCCGTTATTTGTGAATGTAAGTTAGACTGTTTGACTCCGGTTAAAGTAATTCCCAGTGTGTCAAATAATAAAATTGTGTGGGGGGAGAAAAACAAAGATATTATTAAACTGTATAGAATTGAGTGTCATAAACGTCTTAAACTAATTGATTTTCCGTCTGAGCTTCAAAATTGTAGTGATCGGTATTGTAGTAACCCTACTCACAGATTAATCATTGATAAACTGTACTCTGACATTGTGTTTGCGTTAGCCCAGGCGTCTTTGGAGAGTGGGGGAAGTAAGCGTAAGCAGTATAAACGTAAACCTAAAATCACTGTTGGTTGGAATAAACTCGTGAGTGATAGTCATAGGGTGGCCCGGGCGAGTTTTCGAGAATGGCGATTATGCGGTAGTCCTACCACTGGAGATATGTTTACCAAGATGTGTGAGAGTAGAAAGATATTTAAATCACGTTTAAAATGGTGTCAAAAACATCAAGACCAGTTAAAAATGGACAATCTCGCTACTAAGCATACAGTTAAAGATTTCAGTGGTTTTTGGAAATGTACTAACCGTTTGGGGACTCGGCCGGGTCTTCCTGTGACTGTTGACGGCTCTAATAATTTAAAAAGTATTGCTGACAAATTTAAAAATACTTTTACTGTTCGGTCACCGTTAGGTCCTGTATTGTCGTCTCGAAGCAAGGGTGGGATGAATGGGGAATGTGTGGCTACCAGGGTAATGGCCAGGGATGTATCTCGGGCGGTGAAATCTATTTCAAAAGGCAAATCACCTGGCCATGATGGATTGAGTGTGGAACATGTGCAGCACGCTGGTCCTCATATTTACAGGGTGCTGGCCATGCTGTACAACTTTTGCATATCACATTCATACCTACCAAATGATATGATGAGGACTATTGTAGTTCCGGTAGTAAAAAATAAGGCGGGAGATTTGTCAGATACGGCCAACTACAGACCTATCTCCTTAGCAACAATAGGCGCGAAAGTGTTTGACAGCATTCTGAATACACAATTAAACAAATACCTAAAATTGCATGATAATCAGTTCGGATTTCGGTCGGGACTGTCCACGGAAACTGCGATATTGTGTATGAAGAGTGCTGTCAGATACTACACTGACAGGAAAACATCTGTGTATGCCTGCTTCCTCGACCTTTCCAAGGCGTTCGACCTGGTCCGGTATGATATTTTGTGGGACAAAATGGAAGCTGCTCATATACCGGATGAACTTATTACTATCTTAAAGTACTGGTACGGTAACCAGGTGAACCATGTCAAGTGGGCGGGCACATTGTCAGACCCATATAGGTTGGAATGTGGGGTGAGGCAAGGGGGGTTGAGCTCGCCTTCCATTTTTAATTTATATATTAATGGGCTGATCGAGGCACTCAGCGAGCAACATATTGGTTGTTATATTGACGGCGTATGTTTCAATAACATCAGCTACGCGGACGATATGGTGCTGCTGAGTGCCTCGGTCTGTGGACTTAGAAAGCTGATGAGTATCTGTGAGGGTTATGCAACTGATCATGGACTTTTATATAATGTAAAAAAGAGTCAATGTATGGTCTTTCAGGGCGGACAGAGAAAAGTTAATGATATACCAGCTTTACGACTGAATGGCATACCTTTGGAAAGGGTTGATTCTTTTAAGTACTTAGGCCATTTAGTAACTCCCGACTTGAAAGATGATACAGACATTGAACGGGAGCGAAGGGCGCTGTCGGTCAGAGCGAATATGGTGATCCGTAGGTTCGCACGTTGCTCAGTACAGGTTAAAATCACTCTCTTTAGAGCCTACTGCACAACTTTATATACATGTAGCCTATGGTCCAACTACACGCAGAGATCTTACGGCGCCCTTCGAGTCCAGTACAACAATGCGTTCAGGATGTTGTTGGGTCTCCCCCGTTACTGCAGCGCCTCGACAATGTTTGCGGAGGCGCGCGTAGATTGTTTTTACACAATGATGCGCAAAAGAGGTAGTTCGCTGGTGCGGCGAGTGCGGGGGAGCTCCAACAGCATGCTGGCCGCGCTCTCGGAAAGGCTCGACTGCGCCTACATAAATCATTGTTGCAGGTTGCACATTGGATATGGGTAATTCATGTTTGTGTTGTCCAATAATTTAAAATTATTTTGCTCAATTATTTCCTGATTTATATATGTAATGTGACTGATTGTAATAATTAAAAATGTGTATAATTGTGAGTCGTGGTAACTTGAAATAAATGATTATTATTATTATTAAACTTTCTACATAACACAATTATCTATGGTCACGGACTACTGACATTGAATCATTCGTACAATCAAGGCTCATGGCGTCACAAATTGAGAATATTTCCAACGATTTTCAGTAATTTCATTACAATTGTCTTTTCAAGGACTTATGTAATTTGCTTGTTTTACTAAAGTAGGTACGTTCGAAGCGTAGTACGTTAATGTAGTAAGTTTATTACCCGACTGTGGTAAAGCCTAAAAAGAGGGTCATGTTCGTTTGTATGTATGTATGTCCTTTTGTTTCCTCGTATCTCCTAAACGGATGGACCAATTTGGAAAATTATACGTCGTTGATTTTAGTGGCGCAACCCGAGCAACTAACTTTACACTCATCATTTTCCTGCCCTTGTCCCATTATATTTGGGGTCGGCGCAACATGTTTTCTTCTTCTATTCTCCCCTATCAGATGTCACAGCATCATTTACTTTTTTACTGGTAACATTTAAACTAAGAAAAATGTTGGATTTTATGCATCTTAAAGTAAGGTTTGAATTTTATTCTTCAAATCTCATATGTTCTGTTATCAAAATAAACAGTTTTAAATCCCTTAACCTTTTAAAGATATAAGTTGAATACTTTGGAAAGGAATTCGTACGCGTCTCCATTCAACTTTTGTCCATAGAAAGTTTTCTATGTACAAAAGCTAAGTGTAGTTAAGTAACTTAGGTTTATCAAAATTAGATTAAAAAAACAGATAAACTGTTTATTAAAGTTGCACAGGACAAAACAAAACTAATTAAAAAAAGAACAAAGAGAGAGAGAGAGACAGACAGACAGACAGAGAAACATGTACGCCGCACAGCTTACAATAGCTTACTATAGCAGAAAGTGCCGTGACAACTTTTCGTAAGAATTTTTTCCGTCTAGCCCCCTTTCACAACGCGCGATAAGGAACTTCGTTCCAAAAAAAAGAAAATTAACTAAATTAGTGCTTTACGAGGCCAAAAGGCTTATATCTCAGCATGGTGTTCGAATATTAAAAAAAGTTAAAGAATATAGAATGCAATACCATCACCCAATTGACATAATCAAACTCTTATCTAACAAAAACAAACTCTATTTTCATTCGTATAAAGATGAAAATCCCTCTATATTTAATTATTACACTGTTGGCCAGCAAAACACAGGTCAGTCAATAATTATGATAAAACCTTGATATTGTGGCAAAAACTTCATCTGCCCACAACTGGCTGGCATGTGTGTGATAAATATGTCAATACTTTAACTGATAAATTTGTCAGATGTGTAACTTTTTATCTGTGTAGATAACTTATTTTTAACCGACTTAAAAAAGGGGAGGTTCTTAATTCGTCGGTTTTTTTTTAAATGTATGCTCACCGATGACTCAAAGACGCCTGGCCCGATTGGCGATTTTTTTTTTTTTAGGGCAAGTATACTTCCCAGTTTGTCCCATATGATGAAGGATGAGTTATCGTCTATTATACATTTTTTTTCTCTATGTCTATATGGATGATCTGCTAATCTTTAAGTAACAATTGAAAATAAATACTTGATAAAAATTATGTGTGTGTAAAAAACTTTTTTGTGAAAAATAATAACAAGTCGTTTTTATTTTTACAAAAAACTTAAATCTGTAAAATACTTTCGGAAGTCGGTGGCAAAAAAGTCACCGACTTCCGGAAGTCAAGTTATTTCCCGCTTTTTAGTTTTTTTTTTGGAAGTCTGTTTTATATTTTACGGAACCAAAAACTTTCTATATGTTTAAGTCCGTGAAATAAGTGAAAGAGAAAAGAAATTCCTCATGGAAAATCCCAATAACACTGTGGCAGACCCGGGAACCGAACGTGGAACCTCATGCCCAGCAGTCGGTTGCGATTACTAAACCAACAAGGCAGTCAAATTATAAAACTGTAAAACCATTATTGTCTGTTGAAAGTGAGTTTGTTTGTTACGTCTTCACGCTTAAATGGCTGAACCGATTTTGTTGAATTTTAGTACAGAGATAATTAGGACCCTGGAGACGGAAATAAGCTATTCTTTTTCAAAGTGTGAAATGGGGGAAAAAGAGTTAAGAAAAGGCTTAGTTTTGCTATTACAATAAATAAGGCGCAAGGACAAAAACTACAGGTAGCAGGTACCTACAAATCAGGAAAGGGGCACTATGTTACCCCGAATTTAACACGAGCGAAGCCGCGGGCAAAAGCTAGTATTATATGTACACACAACGGTAGGTCAACCTATTCTAAACCTGATCTCACTACTACGGATCACACATCGTAGCAGAGAGATCAGCTTAAAATGGGTTAAGTGTAGGCTGATGTGCCGTCGTGGGGTACGTATCAAAATCCCGAAAGTTCATAATACCTATGATTGAAATACCGACGTCCAAAACACCGAAATTCAAAATACCGAAAGTTTTAAATGCCGATAGTCGTTATATCGAAACACAAAATACCGATGTTCAAATGCCCGAAAGGACGAAATCCCGAATCATCATCAGCGATCAGCGAGTGAAGCGATCTCGGGACCTTAAGGCACTCCGACACGGACAGGTTAGGTTAGAAGGGTGTGGCGGAGTCTAGCGAGCGAGCGAAGCGAGCGAACACAGACTCCATTACACCCTTCGTGGTTATATTTTTTGTAAACCCTAGAGCCCCAGTACTTCAGTAGGCTCCGACTACGCTTTTTTGGCAACTTTTTTTGACCTAACCTGGTTTACAAAAAATCGTTTTTCTCGGAAACGGTGGCAATTTCGGGATTTTGTACTTCGGGATTTTAAACTTTCGGGATTTAAAACTTTCGACCAAACAACCATTCGGCGTTTCAATTATCGGGATTTCGTCTATTGGTATTTTAAAATTCGGTCTATTAAAATTCGGGATTTTGATACGTACCTCCGTCGTGTGTACCTTTATACCTACGTTTATAAGTATACACTTATCTATCAATCCACAAACTGAACGGATCGGGAAATCCCCTTTTACAAAAATATTCATTAGTCTTTTTGTTAAAATATTACTTTAATTAAGGTCATCCATTATCTAATAATAACAAAAAAAAAAACTAAAATAAACTCTATTGTCTAGTCTGTCTGTTGCCTTACATGTCATATTGGCTGTTAAAACAGAAAAAACACATTGCCGACAATTGCAACATCTGGTTATTAAATAACATAATATGCTGTTTATCATTTACTATAATAAGTGCAACATATTATGTTCATGCTAACACCTATGTCAACAAAATTGTCTACATTAATATATTGGCCATTTATTTATCCTTAAATAACAATTATTACTTTCAATTTAGTTTTACAATAATGTCCACGTTAGCTATGTTTGTTTACTAAACCAGGATCGTTACGGTCCCGTTTTACTGTAATGTTGGCACCGCGCTGATGAAATTTGGAGAGAAGGTGCCTTGTATGAAGTAGGGCCTGTTGGTCTAGTGGTTAGTGGCCCTGACTACTGAGCCGGAGGTCATGGGTTCGATTCCCACCCAGGACAAACTTTGTGTGATGAGCATGATTGTTTGTTCTGTGTCTGGGTGTGAATTGTCTATAATATGTATGTATTTATAAATTATATAAGTATGTATATCAGTTATCTGGTTACCATAACACAAGCTCTGCTTAGCTTGGGATCAGATAGCCGTGTGTGAGCTGTCCCAAGATATTTATTATTATTATTTATTTATATGAAAGTTTTTCTGAGTCAATGGTTAATAAGATATTTGCTTAAAAAAAAAGCTGCAGAAAATTGGATCCTTCGACCCTTCTAATTTCTAAACTAAGAACACACTAGTCTGACTGGACTCAATAGTGATAGTTGTAAATTCATTCAATATATCAAAGTCGAAAATTCGTCAATTAATCAAAAACTCCCATAATGGTTAGCCATTATTACTGTGACACTGTTGACCCAATAATAGTTGTCTATAGTGCCTTTTTATTTTGAACGAAAAATAGAATTTAAATACAATTACTTTCTCCAATATAAAATAGAACCACCACAATAGTAATGTCTGTCTAAAATTATACATATACTGCTAATCTAATAAAATATTAACATTTACACAATAACACCTGCGTCAATAACACAAGTTCAATGACATTATTTAGCTAATCATTTAACATGACTTATTTAGTATTAGAAGTCAACAAAGTTTTGGATAGTCCTGTTTCTTTTTTTTTTTATAAAATGTATTAAAATAATTTATGTTAATCCTATAGACTCATAGAGGATTATATCCATATTAAAATCTGTTGCATCTGGGGTAGCTCGAAACAGGCTTATTACATTCTTGAACAGTGCACTAAGAATAAAACTAAGAAATAAGCAAGATTAGAAATTCAAATTGACAGTTATGTATATTAAACACTTTTTTTTTCGAATGGAAAATCATCTACTACTCCTTTCTGGAGCATCAAATAATACCCTACTCTGGGCGGAGCGGTGGAGAGTGTCAAAATTTTACTGAGTAACCCACCCATGTTCATTTGCCTTTTATGTTTCGGGGCCACAGTATATCTTTCAAACAACCTGCAACCCCAGCAGGCAGACAGTGGCAACATTACGTTCAATTTTTTTTCTGGGAATTTGGTATATTGTAGAAGCATTTGAGACAGAGGGTAGAGGTGTACTCAATACTATACATATTGCTAGTTTCTTATAGGTCATGTGTGGTGGCAAACCTATTGCCATCAACAAAGCATATTTCCAAACTTCGTAGCTGGTAGTGAAATTACTTAATAATAAAAAAAAAAATTACTTAATACAATATTACTTTGACTGAACCGGTTATCGAAACCAGGTTGTCCATTATATTTAGTTAGTTATAATTTTTAACTTTTATAAATGAATCAATGTAGGGCTATTATTTAAAGTGAATTAATGTAATTAAATACAATGTGAATTGTTATTAATAAATGAAAACTGCTTTTTCCTAAATAGAAAGTGTAGGTACAGATTTATTTTAATTTTCCTTGTTTGACAGGAAGTATTTAAAAATTCTAGATTGTTTTAATTGGTTTATAGTTTTATTATTAATTTTGAATTATTAATACAAAGATTATCATAACTTGTGGGTATATGGGTGTTGAATTTGCATTATTAATAATTCCAGTTCTTATTACAACTAGAATTATTAATATGATTTGAGTAAATATCATCTTTGTATAAATTTTATTTGGACTTCTTTTATCCATTGCATAGTGAAAGACTATTTATAAAGTTCTTAATTGTAGTTTTAAGCAGCCAATGTACAAACTGTACCTAAAATGAAAAATGTAGGTACTTAAAACCACAAAAAAAATATTATTATCAATAAAACCATGGAGCTCACACATGTAGCAGACAGGATAATTGTACAGGTTCCTCCCATATCTTCAACCTGTTACATATTTATGAAAAATATTGAACTTACTCTGCAAGACCTCCAAATCTTTAGCATTTTCTTCTTCTTCTCCCTTCATAATTTCATTTACCTCTTTAACATTCTCTACCTTCTTCAATTTCTTAACTTTCTCTAGAAGTCTATAGCTATCAGCTTTCTGTTCATCCATTTGTTTTTGGAGTCTTAGTATCCTATTTTCTATTTCTACGGCGGGATTTAGATGCGTACTAGACCTTGGTACTTCTATTACAGACCCGTATGAAATCATAAGCCATAAAACTAACACCACACCGACCGCAATAGTCACTTTTTTAACGTTAAAACGCATCTTGGATTCCAATTTTTTAACAGACGTGTAAGTGAAAGATTGAGTGTCGTTAACCATTTATCACGTCCATAGTCCCGTAAGGTATGCTCCCGCTATCCGGTGGACGCAAAGGTAAACAAGAAACATCACTAATAATAATCCGATCAGAAAAATTCCAGTTCAAAATTGTTTTACCGCGATCACTAAGTAAATCGCGTCTCAAACATCGTTAAAACGAAAGAAATTTTATGACTCCCGTTAATTAACACTTCAGCTGTAGATAAAGCAAACGGATTGCAATTTGATAATTGAAAAATTACGCTTTTTTCCTTTTAAAACCCCAACAAACACCGCTCGAACGTGTGTACACGTCAAAAAACAAATGACGGCTGACTGACAGCGTCACAGCGCAGTGTGACCAATCCTTGACAGAATTTCTTACCACAATAAAAATTGGTTCATGGTAGAAATACAAAAATAATATTGGGAGAATTAAAATGCCACTCGCATGTTTGCCGAGTACAGCACGTATGGCTTCCAAGCGGTGTTTCGCAAAAGGACGGCCTCCCTGTGGTCTCGGCTAAAGGATACTTCGGCTTCAGACTGAGTGTGTTGACGGACAGAGTAGACAGCCAAATCCTAAGATGAACAGACTGGGCAGTGGTAATATTTTGTGCTGTTTAAAGTATGGCATGCAGCTCTCAGTGGATTTGCCCATAAACAGCTTTTCTGGGCTTCAAAAACTGTTTCTCTTTCGGTTGAATTCTACCAGAATATTATACCGTAAAGTAAGTGGGCTTCTACTATCCCATAATAGAAGAAGTGTATCCATATTATACTATTGAGGATAACGAATGCAAAGCGTATGCAGACTTACTAATTATCTTATGTATACTATCAGAATGTGCTTTCCAATTAAGGTATTATGAGGTTATTAGGTGTATTATGAGTCCCAGAAATTTCGTATTGTTACTTTTTCCACAACTTCATTGTCGTAGTGCATGTTAGGGCTTTTATTGGGAA
This sequence comes from Ochropleura leucogaster, assembly GCA_958449745.1. Classification (NCBI taxonomy): domain Eukaryota; kingdom Metazoa; phylum Arthropoda; class Insecta; order Lepidoptera; family Noctuidae; genus Ochropleura; species Ochropleura leucogaster. The sequence continues at coordinate 3,818,669 of OY288227.1, forward strand.
TCCGCTGACTAAAATGTATTAAGTACTTTCGTTTTCTTCAAGTTTATTTTTAAATTAATTTCCTGTAACCAATTTATAACATTTTTAAAATAATTATTAATTATGTCCGTTTCATATGTCTCGACACTTTTACATGGTATTGTCACAATACTATCATCCGCAAACAGTGTTAATGATTGTTAAACGCATTCAGGTAGATCGTTTTGCGTACAGTATGAATATAAAAGGACCCAATATGCTCCCTTGAGTTACACCGAAGATAATTCCACGTAGTTGAAAAAAAGACTAGGCAGATTATGATCTGACAGTCCTATCTATTGAAAATAATTTATACAATAACAGATAAATAAACTAAAATTATTAAACATACTACCTAACTTATAAATAAATAAAAAATAGCGTCAAAAAATTCGTCCTCAACGCTGTCAGTTGGCAATGTCCCCAAGAGAATGGCCGCGTTGTCACGTTGTATGGCAACGCTAAGCCTCTGGTCAAAGTAAAAGCCAGCCCTTGGGTCATGGGAAGTGTCAACCAAACGTTTTGATATTTCCTTAAAAAGGCTGTGAGCACAAGGACCCCACGGACCACAAGTTCACAGTTTCAACCACAAACGGCTCGAAAATTGAGTTCAGATGGTACTCACTCTCACTGTTTTTCGTAATAATCCTTGTATCAGCATTTGAAGTAGATGCATAAGTAACCACGTCAATAGCTTTATAATTATGTTTTTTCTTCGATTCTACCAGCAATAAGTATATTGAAAATAAACAACACATTGCACAAAATGCTCGTAGCGAACAATTGGCCCAACAGGGCCATCGTCTGCAAACGGTATTTATCCTCATTGGGGTTTATTTTTTATTTTTTCAAAGTTTTCACATAAACTAAAAGCATTTGTGGTTTTCACGAAAATTTACAAGTCACTGTTCGATAAGAAGTTAGTTTGTTACTAGCCTATAAACTTTGTGATAAGAAAACACATTAAGTTCTGAAACCAAATATATAAATGTGAATATTTATTTTTGGGCCTAAAACTCAAGAAAAGCAAGGTATTTTACGTAAATTATGCACATTATTAATGCAGTAATTCTTTATCTGTATCAATTTGATAATATAATTTCATGCCCGCACACTTGTACGTCCAGATCCATACAGACGAGAAGAATGTACGTAGATAACTGTAATTTACAAGCACAATTGAGTTGTTATCACGGTACGAACAATAAACAAAACAATTCAAGCGTAGCTCGAAAGTACTAAAATACACGTCGAAACAATGCAATCGAGTTATCGAACATTTTGAAGCATTCAAGTGAATACATTTTTGTACAGTGGTGACAATACTGAAAGGTGAACTTCTACCTCCTAACCTAGGCCAGAAAGCCTGTGTTTTAGGAGACAATGGTCTTCTTATGATTGGCACTATAGAAGTATTTGGCTGTCGTGCAAGTCACACAAAAAAAATATCCTTATCCGCGGTATTTAAGAAAGAAAAAACATTTATTTGGCCCATACCACAAGTGCACACAAAATGAGATAAAGACTTAAAAATAAACGATAATAACAAATACGTAATTGTGTGTCTCACGGCTGCGCCAAATAGGCCCAGTGCAGCAAACTGCCGAGCACCTATTTAGCTATTTCTTTTGTACAACCCACAACATAAGTAAATTCTCTCTATATCTACTACTCAATTAGTTACCGTCATAAAATACCTATCAGAATACTAAATTTAAAATAACTGAGCTAAATATTTGGTGCCACAGTTAGTTGCCAAACGTTTATTGATCAATGAAGATCGATTTCGCGTGCCAATGCAGCTGTCACGCGCCCGCGTGTTGACAAAACACGCCTAATTGCGTAGTCGGAACGGATTGTTGGCAGATTTATGTAATTAATTTGAATATTTCGAGATTTTGTTACTTCAAAAGAGTTTTCAAATGATTTTGGTATGCTCGGTTTTTAAGGTTCCTTACCACCAAAGGAAAACATGGAACCCTTATTGGATCACTTTGTTGTCCGTCTGTCTGTCAAGACCCTTTATCTCAAGAACGCGTAAAGGTATCAATTTAAATTTTAAATTACAACCATATACTCAAGATTGTGGTCCCTTTGTGCTCTGAAAAAATTAACCCTCTAAGTCTACGCAGTCAAAAAATATAGCTGTTTAGGTCGCAAGTTTGTACGGAAACCTCGTTGCGCAAGTCTGACTCGCTCTCTGTCGGTTTTTTTACAACTACCACACTAACTAACTTTCATGTCTGATTGATTACGTATAATTTGGAAGCCGTAAAGATAAAACTGCACTTCACTACACATTTGAATTTGTCTCCAATCTCTAACGAATCAGAAATTCTATGGTATTGCAGTTCTATAAATACTTACATAACTCGCATTTAGAGCTGCAAACACCATTCAATATTTTTTTCCGGAAGTTTTATATCGCACTCCTGATCGGCAAATGCCAAAAATGTATTAGATAACTTTGTTGCTGAAGTACTAAGTTACCGGAGTCTACATTTTGCCAATTCGCAGCCCATTTGCTTGATAGGTATGCCTATCCGATTAGGCCCGGAGCTATCTATATTTAAGTTTCCAGGATCAAAAACAATCAGTGATCATTCTTACACCTATTTTCTACCAGCGCAGCAATCCAAAATCAATATTTCAAGGGCGTGTCAGGAATCAGCTTAAGTCAGTCAGACATAGTTTACATACCTATCAATTGGAGTGAAAAACACGTCATTTTTCCTTTTCTGACTGGCTTCTTGTTTTGTTTTTTTGGTGCGAGAAATCATCAAATAACTTCCCCCGCTCTGGGTGGAGCGGGGGGAGTGTCAGACTTTTGCTGGCAGAAACCCACCCATGTTCCTTCTATTGCCCTTTACGTTCCGGGGCCGGGGTTTCTTTTTCGAACAACCCGCAACCCCAGCAGGCGGAGGCCCTGGCCCTGGCAAGCCAGGGCCAGGGCCTCCGCCGTACTTTGCTGACATCTCTTTAAGGTGCGCGTGAAACTCTAACATGGCCTGTCGTCAATAGACGGACGGACCGGTGAGCTACCCATTGCTCACCGTCCACAGGCCCGCATCTACGGATCTACGGTGGCCGGTACGGTCTTGCGGCGCCCGTCGCCCGGGGCGTCTCCCGCGGACTGAACCAGGGCCGGACGCGAGAGATCGCCCAAGCTGGGAAGACCGCCATTGTGTGCTCCACCGTGTCCTCCGGAAGATCGTCACAATGGTGACACCCGGGCATTTCCTCCCGCCCGATTATGTGCGAGAACCTCCCGAAACTTCCGTGTCCGGTAAGGACCTGCGTCAGGCGGTAGGTGAGGGCGCCATGGCGCACCTCCAGCCTCTCCTCAAAGAGGGGACTTACCGCCACTATTGTGGCGTGCCCTGCCCTAGGTTGCAACAGTCGCTCTCTCCATGCCACCATGAGATCGCACCGGAGGTCTTTTCGCTGGGCGGCAATTTGTCGCGGCAGCAGATTTCCCTCGGTGAAGTGAAGTGAAGTGTATAAACTATATCTGCGCCAAATTTCATTAAGATCCGTTCTGCCGTTTTGACGTGAAGGAGTAACAAAAAGTATTAGCCGGATTTTTGATCAACTGATATTTACTTCAGATACATCAACAAAGCAATAATTAATTAATCTATAATTATTTTAAAGGAAACACACATTCCATAGTGTGAAGTCGTATGTCTTTTTATGTTAAATATTTAGTGTGCCGTCAAGACATTCCATAAATTCCTCTTTTTCATACAAAAACTCTCTTTATAGGTTCCGCACAGTTCCGCATCATAAATATTTGACAGTTACGATTTTTTTGATAGGAAGTTAATTGCTGTTGCCATAAACAAAAATTCGGGTGATTTAAGTAGAAATATTCCACGTTTTTTATTTTGCAGGATGTGTAAAGTTCAAATTCGAGAGGTAACGTTAGAACGAAAGAATGCGGGGTGTCGATTGGCTAAAGAAAACAATGTATATGTAATGTACAATTGTGTTAGCATATAAGTAGTTTTGAAAAAGCAGGTTTTAACAAAATTTGATAGATTAAAGAAGGATATGTAAACGAAGATGGCTTAAATAATGATGATTTGATTAAGGAACCAACAACCTACATAGATGAAAACACCACTTTTTGCAGCCTTATGCACATTAGCGTCTACTTTATTTATGGTCCATAGATTACCAATTCGAAACTCGTTAAACCAAAACCAAATCCAGATCAATTAAAAACCATACTGTTTCCAATTACTCTAAACATTTAAGACACAAACTAACTAAGCGGGAACCACGCTCATCCGTACACGTGTTTATTGATGAACGACGCGACACGTCGGCCCATGCGCAGGAGTCATAGAATAAAGCAGTGAAGTAGTGCAAGTTTGGAGCAGTCCGATGCAGATGTATAGGCACGAAGTCCACAGGAGTGCCAGTCGAAGGTAAAGTTTCATTTATTGCTTTTTTATATTAATTTAATGATCAACCACTGTGTTTTAATGAAAACAATGTGTAAATGATTGAATATAGGTAAGTACCTAGTAATAAAAGAAAAGAATTGATGTTCTTTGTTTATGTTTAGTTTAGTTTATGATTTTTTTTTTAAATTTAAATTGTGTTATGAATCGTATCTTCACACATACATTGTTTCCTGAAAATCGACATAATTTTATTTATTTATCCACCTGTATAATTACTTTACACCCCTTAAAAATAATAACTTTTTTTTAATTTGTTGCTAAAATTTCATTTTAATATGTCAAAACTTTTCTTTTCTTCTCTACTCAATAAACAAAATGGACCTTCTGCTACTGTTTAATTTCATGTCAACTATCCTGCGCGAGCGCATACTGTAGCAATTTAGATCATTTAGATGTTGGGATCGCATGCCACAGTCAAATATGCGGAAACGAAACAGTGTGGAGTTGTCCAAAACTAATTCACGATTTGGGATGCCGTAAGAGACTTGGAAAAACGAGTTGACGTGATTGAAGAACTAGCGACTCAGTCCGGCTTCGTATGGGTGAAAATTAGTATCAAGATCTTCACTCAGAGGCAGATCATACCCAAGGCAAACTAGGCATGGCGCCGGGCGCCGCGAAACGACTCCCGGCCACCGTAGATGCGGGCCTGTGGGCGGTGAGCAATGGGTAGTTCACCGTCCGTCCGTCCATTGACGACAGGCCGTGTCGACGGCGCGTTCGTGTTTCACGCGCGCCTCAAAGAGAGTCAGCAAAGCAGAGGGGCTTGCCAGAGCCTCCGCCTGCCGGGGTTGCGGGTTGTTCGAAAGAGATACCGCGGCCTCGGAACGTAAAGGGCAAAAGAAGAAACATGGGTGGGTTTTAGTCAGTACAAGTCTAACATGCCCCCCGCTCTGGGTGGAGCGGGGGGCATGTTAGAAGTTATTGGATGATTTCCCACCCGAAAAAAAAAAAACTTAGGCAAACTAGGCAGGTGCCTAGGGGCGCGAGGTTACAAAATGGCGTCCAAGTCACGCCACTCTCATCACATACCTAGTTAAAATTTATAGTATACACACATAAGGATAAAATAGAAATAAGTAGACCTTTAAACCGAAGTAGAAAGTACATTCCTATGCCATGAAAACATACATTATATAAAATTATACATAAAATATTCAACCAAAGAAACTAAATTACTGCGGAACCATCAAGCGATGCTATAATTTTCAACGGGAACACCACATTCATCATTTTGGTAGAAAAAATTAAGAAAAAAAACTAAGCGCCACCGAGCTCCCTATTCAGCCTAATTATGACAATATACGTCGGAGGTTTGAAAGGGCGACACGGGTGATTTTTTTTCTTAATTTATTGGTTTCCAAACAGTTTTTTTTTTCTTTGGAAATAGAACGTTTGAAATTGATAAGAGTGCTGCAAGGATCTTTAGCACTTGACTGATATTGAAGAGGGGATGTACAATACTGTTTATTATTCTATGTACGCTGTACATATTACAGGTTTTAAAATAACAATCATTTATTTCGGATACCAGCAGATCCAAGTTCAGACATAGTGTAGGCAGTCTTATTGACGGGCTTGTTGGGCTAGTGGTTAGTGGCCCTGACTGCTGAGCCGGAGGTCGTGGGTTCGATTCCCACCCAGGACAAACTTTGTGTGATGAGCATGATTGTGTGTTCTGTGTCTGGGTGTGATTTATCTATAATATGTATGTATTTATAAATTATATGTATATCAGTTGTCTGGTTACCATAACACAAGCTCTGCTTAGCTTGGGATCAGATAGCCGTGTGTGAGTTGTCCCAAGATATTTATTTATTTATTTTATTTATTTATTAAGTAGGTATTGCTAAAAACAATATCTTCATGACAAGTTTTGGAAGGAGGTGGCCAGACAACAATCTTTATTTAAAATCTTTTATTTAAGTACTTAGTTTTTCTGGTCAAGGTTTACTTGAAATCAATTACTTAATTTTAACTTTTTTACATTTTATATTTTGTGAATTATATCGAAAAGTTAACATGGAATGGAGGCATCTTTTTTACGGATGTGAAATTATCGAATAATTTCCCCCGTTCTTGGCGGAGCGAGAGGGATGGTCAGACTTTTACTGGTTAAAACCCATCCATGTTCCTTCTTTTTCCCTTTATGTTCTGTGACCATGGAGATAATGGGGAGAGAGAGGGGAGAAAAGGGGAGAGAAAGATGTTTTTGTTTCAGTTGTCACGCGGGTTAAAGTTGGCGATAGCCTTAAGTAACTCTGTCACGCGGACGAAGCCGCGGGCGGAAGCTAGTTTCAAAAGGGGTATCAGTCTTGTACTGACTAAAACCTACCCATGTTCCTTTTTTGCCTTTTGTGGTCTAGGGCAGCGGTATCTCTTTCGAACAACCCGCAATCCCGGTAGGCAGTGGCCCCTCTGCTTTGCTGACATCTCTTTGAGGCGCGCATGGAATATACATGCATGCGCGGTCATCGCGGCCTGTCGGCACTAGATGAACTACCCATCACTCACCGACGGTGAACTACCCATCACTCACCGTACACAAACCCACGTTTACGGTGGGCGAGGTTGGTGCCCTAAGTTTGAAAGTCTAGTCCATTTACTTGCCAATGCTACGTACTTACTGAACCCTCGGAAAGAAGGATGTCATTTTTCATCTTTGGCAGTTGACACAGTATTTTCCACATATTTTACTTGGAAGGAAACGTTGTTCCGTTGGCGAAAGACCATAGATTTGATGTAGTCTAGATACGGAAAGTGGAAGAGTCATTCCGGGTTGTCAGAAACCAGTCTTCCCAAAGGTTATGGTGATATTCAATAACTTAATTAAGGTCGGTTTAAGGGGTATGAAGTCTATATGTTTTACGCGCGCCTCAAAGAGATGTCAGCAAAGCAGAGGGGCTTGCCAGAGCCTCCGCCTGCCGGGGTTGCGGGTTGTGCGAAAGAGATACCGCGGCCTCGGAACGTAAAGGACAATAGAAGGAACATGGGTGGGTTTTATTCAGTAAAAGTCTGACAATCCCCCCCGCTCCGCCCAGAGCTGGGGAAGTTATTTGCTGATTTCCCACCCAAAAAAAAAATTAAAAAAGCGGTATGAAGAAAATTGTTGAGAGCTTTTCATCCCTTAAAAAAGCATGTATTTTTCGACCAGACGAGTGTTGTGTGCGGTAGGCAAAACTACTAACAGTTAACTCGCGGACAACTCGGTTAGCGAGATGTAGGAATTGGCAGTTCGTTTCTCAGTAGTTGTATAGATGGCGCTGTAGTACTTTTTGCCATGTTCATAACTGTAGCGAATTGTAAGGTCGTAACAGAGTTATTAACAGCATTATCCTTACTAATATTATAAAAGCGAAAGTGAGTTTGTTTGTTACCTCTTCACGCTTTAATGGCTAAACCGATTTTGATGAATTTTGGTACAGAGATAGTTGGGAACCATGAGACGGACATAGACTATTTAAAAATTTTATTTTTATTTTAAAAAAGTGGGATGTGAGGGAGAAAGAGGGGAGAAAGAGGGAAGAAAAGGGAAAACTTAGGCGCAAGGGGAACTGTATTACCCCAAATTTAACACGGGCGAAGCCGCGGGCGCAAGCTAATTAACCACTCTGCACGACAGGATTTTGACACATGACACATCAGCTGAATCGGTGGGGTGACGCGAATTGTCATGAAATTCAAGAATTTTCATCAATTCACAGCATTCAATTTTGTTATTAAAAATAAGTCACAGCGGCTGTTTCATACGATAAATTTGAGATTTATATTTCCAAATACCTCCTATGGTCGATAAAACAGCGTCGATCTATTGTAAAATGTGTGTAAAATACATATTACTACACCCTTCCAAAAATTAGGTACTTTAAAAACGCTGGAAATAATGCACAAACATAAGATAACCCTTTGATAATAAAATCGGAAATCCAAAATAAAAACAGTGACATTCTATCTGCATTCTTATTTTTGCCATTTTACATATAAATTAATAAAAAAACACGATACAAATCTCGACAAAAAATACTACAAAATGTGCGTTTATTCCCGTTGTCCCCGTATGCCATATCCCCGTCACGGGGACAGCGGGACGTGATTAAATTTATTTCCCGTTGTCCCCGTATGCCATATCCCCGTCACGGGGACAGCGGGACGTGATTAAATTTATTTCCCGTTGTCCCCGTAACGTACATTCGGCTAACGGGGACAACGGGAAGTAAACTTTTCACGAGTCGTTGTCCTCTTAAATCTACATTCAGTTGTAAGCTTAGTTTTTAGCATGGGAAAAAGAAAAGGGGAATAAAACAAAATTTATTTATTTGTATTCGAATTTTAATTTGAGGTAAAAAAAAACAAATAATTATTAATTTTACACAAATAACACAACTTGAGTATTATAAATATATATAAAATCAACAAAAATTTCACAATCACTTGCCTAAAAATAATAATCATAGTAAATACCTCTACATATAATCACAATAAAATATTACAATCGTTTGCCTAAAAATAATCAACATGGTAAGTAGCTACATACATCTTAGGCAGAAAATATTATAGTTTTAGTTAGATATTAAAAAGAAACTACTTACATGTGCTTCCATTTACACTTTCACTAACATCACCAGTTCTCAATATGAAGTTCACAAGCAAAGTAACTACAATAACTAAATCCATCCCTTTGTCGAATTCTGCAGTGGGATTTTGCATGAGCCAATGAGAGCTCGACAAAAACAATGTTATCTGCGCTTTTGTTCCGCAGCTGCAAAGGCGGGCGCGACGCCGGCGCATCCTTTTTAAGGTCGCTCCGTTTGTCATAGTTACTATATAGAAAACTTAACTTGGAATGTACTTTTAAAATAATAAACAATTTAATTACATTAAATTAGTTTAAGTTTGTGTACTTACCTATTTTAGGCAAAATTGTGGGCGATTGAGGGCGGTGATCGAAATGGTAGATTATTGTGAATAATAATTCATTCACAACAATTTACTATTTCGATCAAATTTATAATATTTAAAAAATCATACTTGAAAACAAGGTCTAAATCCTTTATATTAATCTACCGGGTACCAAACCTAATCTACCAACATTCCATACATTTTGTTTGTTGGGTAAAAGATGCCGACTCACACATAATACCATAGAAAAAAGAAAAAACGGGGACTGCGGGCAATAATTTTTACTTATTTTATTCAACTATATTAACGGGGACAGTGTACGGGGACATCGGGAAGTATTTTTAAATATTTAATTGAAGTACCGCTGTCCCCGTAGGACGGCAACACGGCGTACGGGGACAACGGGAAGTATTTTTAAATATTTAATTGAAGTACCGCTGTCCCCGTAGGACGGGGACACGGCGTACGGGGACAACGGGAATAAACGAAAATGTGTTGCAATATGACATTTCTTAGTGCTGACCGTAAAACTAAGTTTCATCATTACGATTAAAAAGTTGCATTCAACCTAATCGATAATCGTAATAGAGTAAACTTTCAAAAAAGTTTTGGGACCATTGAGGAATTTACCTATGGAGATGGCATATCACTCTAGTATAGATATTATAGTTGAGAGTGATGATATCGATTAGAAAAGAAAGACAACAGCATTTTGTCTCGTGCTTTTTTGTTATGGTTTAATTATTTTGTTATGAAGATTTGGTAGGCACATTTGCTGTCGCGAACAAAACGAACGAAACGCCGCGCGTACAAAATTGGTTGCCGCGAAACGGTTTCGCGGCAACCAATTTTGTAGGTCATGCTAATAAGGAGACCTTTGCGTAGCAGTAAGCGATTTAGCCTATTAAAAATAGGCCGGCCAAATGCGAGTCGGACTCACGCACCAAGGGTTCCGTACAAACTGACGACATAAACAGTCATATCTTTTCTCTGCGTAGACTTGGAGGGTTGTTTTTTTCACAGCTTCAAGGGACCACAGATTTGATATTTGGGTTGTGTTATTTATTATGAGGTACGGAACCCTAAAAAGTATTTTTAAATAGTATATCTCTATTTTTTGGAATTTAAGGACTTCTTTAGGAATTTAAAAGAGGCCTTCTCATAAACTTCTCAGGAATTCTTTAGGAACTTATTTATATCGGTCTTGCGCCACTTGGATGGGAAATCATCAAATATCCGCTCCTGTTAAACTTTTAACAAAAAGTCGTTGTCGTCTCACGGCGCCCGATCCCTGTAGCGTCTCCCACGGTGGCTGGCTTGGTTTGAGGTTCTCTCCTTCAAACATCACCATCTCCTCCAGGACAGAGCGGTGCTCCGCTCAAAAGAGCAGACTGCCTGTGTACTCCAACATGTCCTCCGGGCGATAGTCACATTGGTGACACCTGGGTGTTTCTTCCCGCCCGATGATGTGCAGGAACGTCCCGAAACCTTCGTGCCCGGTGAGGATCTGCGTCAGGTGGTAGGTGAGGATGCCCTGGTGCCTCACTTTCCCCGCTCTGGGCGGAGCGGGGGGGAGTGTCAGACCCGCAACCCCAGTAGGTTCCTGCCGGGATCGCGGGTTGTTCGAAAGAGATACCGCAGCCCCGAGTAAAAGAAGGGACATCGATCGGTTCGATCGGTGGACATTAGTCAGTAAAAGTCTGACACTCCCTCCCCCGCTTCGCCTGGAGCGGGGGAAGTTATTTGATGATTTCCCACCCCAAAAAAAAACCCCGGTACATGATATCAAGAAAACTCCAGGTTCAAAATAGGTTCATTTTATACCTGGAGTTTTTTTGATGACGTGTACCGGGGCTTTTTTTCCATCTCAATTGTGGTCTCCCTCTAGGCCATTTTTACCCAAGGCTTCCACTCCAAGAACACTTTGGTCTACGAGCCATGATTTAGGAAAGAATGAAAACGCTTTCCAAATAACTAATCCAACCATACTACAAACAATTTTGTCGAACAAATATAATTTTATCTTGGCTGATTTTTTTTACTGACCAAGATCATAATAAGGTCGTTCTATATTCAACCTTATATAATTCTAATTGCAATTCACATTCTAATAGTAGGTACAAAACCAAATTATTAATAAAATTGCAAATAAACATTTTAATATAAATTCGAACAGCGAGCGCATTCCTTATTTGAATTTTTATCTGATAATAAAATTGGCGCGAATTTAGCCATAGATCAGATTCTACTGTTTGTTGTTGAGTCGGTTTTAGTGGCGTAAAAAATATTATTATCAATATTTATAGTATTTTACACGTATTACAAAATTATTCTTATTTTAATCTATCAATTTCTGATATTCCTTATTTTAATTATTCGAATTGATTGATTTACCAGAAAATAATCGATTGAAATAATCGCATTTACACATCACAAAATTAAAAAAAATAAGAAATGGACGTCATTTTCGAAAGTGAATTTAGCAGTGGTTATGAATAGTACGTGTTAATGGTCCTATTATTGCAAATTACGATAAGATCTGGGCATGTTCATGTTATTTATAATATTTGCAATGATATTTGTCTCATTTGTTGTAGAATCTATTCGCGTCCGTGTGATATAATGTGGAATGAAAAATGTAAACAAGCACGATTGGCGCGATATTTCGACTTTAGATTTCAAAATGTATCATTACCACTGCTAATATAAGTTCAATTACGAATGATTTCTTCACGTAATAAAAGGACACGTTTATCATGCCCAATAATATGGAGTTTAAATGTCCGAAAACCTACTTTTTTATGATTTTTAGCGTCGACCTACACTGCCATCAAAATGGCGATGATTGTAATTTACACATTTGGATTTTATAAGACTTAATTAAGAAACTTACTCAATAATTAAAGAACTTCTAATGACGTTTACATATGAGATTTTTATTCTACTATCTTAATGAATGCACACCCATATTATTTTTTAACCAGAAAATAAAATATTTACAAAAATAATGAGGAGGTCATATGACTTAAATGTCCGACCCCTTTCGGGGCCAATACCGAGCCAGCGGAGGTTTGAATGTCGAGCCCCCGAAGGGGTCCGTACCGAACTATACGGTTAAGACATTTCCTGCAGGACATAAAGCCAGAGGCTCATGGGTGTTATAAAAACTCCGACACCAGGTACACTTATCACACAAAAAACCAGGGGCCTTTAGTCTACTATTACAATAGTGTCAGAATGGTCGATCACTGATCGCATAATGGTTAATATTGTTAATCTACTACATACAAAACTTGTCAAAATCAACCATTATGTGATCAGTGATCGACCATTGTGACACTATTGTAATAGCAGACTAGGCCCCCTGGCCAAGTGCGAGTTGGACTCGCTCACCGAGGGTTCCGTAAACACTTGAGACATAAACGGCTAAATCTTTTGACTGCGTACAGGTAGGTAGAAGTCGTCGCCCCTCACTAGGAATCTCTTATATTGTTTGTTTTTTAACAATTTCAACTTGATACCTCTACGCGTTCTTGAGATAAAGTGTCTTGACAGAAACAAACAGACTGGCAGGTAGACGGACAACAAAGTGATCCAATAAGGGTTCCGTTTTTCCTATTTAGGTACGGAACCCTGAAACGACAGTATAATGATTTAGGATAAAAAGGTGCATCCTGTGAGACTGGAAGTCGAAACCTAGTTAAAAAAGAAAACCTAGGCAAATAATGCATTCACAATCATATTTCTACATCATAATAAGTGCCAAATTAAACAAAACATTAATTTCCCAATTTCAAAACTCAAAAACAATTAACAACAAAATTAAGAAGTTATAATCAAAACCTACTCGACAGCCATAACGTACTAACGAACAATAAATCAATGGAGTCGCCTCCGTTCTATAAGCGACCATCTGACTACTCCAATTAAACGAACTAACTAAATAATTATCAGAATTAATGACTCCACACATATATCAGCGGACTCCTTAAATAAATCTCCCGTTTGATGTACAAGGAGTGCGCAAACGCACGCTGGGACGCGCGCCACGCCCCCTGACGGTGATTGGTCCAACTCTAATTATAACTTCGTGGATCTTCATAAGCTATTTGCATCGTTTAAGTATCTACAACTAATTATAAACTGTATTTGGAGACTATAGAGCTTGTATTTGAGTGTGTGTTGTGCGGAAATACTGTCATCCAGAAAGACGCCCATTAGTAAAGACTCTCAATCTTCATTCAGATCAGTCGCACCACTGCCAGATATAACTAATTTGATAATTAAACGACTTCCGACCTTATTGCTGTTAAGATAAGGGAGGTAGAAGCCAAAATATGTTGAGATACGATTATGTTTTTCAAAAGAGGTAGTTAACATTCCGTCCGTAGACGTTTCAGCGGACGAATTGACAAAAACGCATCGTGAAAGTTTCTTATTAGTTTAAATTATCGCCCTGTGAGAGATGCTACACTTTAGACTAGTTCAGTGCGTAAATTGTGCTTCAAAATGCCCCTAAAGCTCATACAGTGCACACGTTGAAAAAATACTCAAATAAATAATTAACAAAATACAAAATGGATCCTTCAGACTCCACAATGGACGTCGAAGAAATAAAAACAGAAAAATCAGAAACTAAACTACCGTTTTCCATAGAGAATTTACTGGCTGATAAATTTGAAAAAAGTTCTAATGTTTTTTTTAATGATCCGGCGAACGCTTCTACTAGTGGTGTGACATGTGATTTAAAAAACAATTTTACTAGTGACGTGACTGATACTATCGATTCAGACGATGATGATAGAGCCAGTAGTGATAGTTCGGAAAATGTCGACGTTGAGAGTTCTACCGTCGGGGACGCGCAGGAGTTCCTTGATTTGAAATCTCCTGATTATGGACAATCAGGTAACGCTTTATTTCATTTAGTAATCAAATCTAGCACGAAAAAACAACATGTACGAAAAGAAAATTCTATTTCTGTTTTAACTGGTATTTTTTTTGCGGAATCACCATTTTATTTCCATATTACTGACAATTTTGTTGGAGAATAATTCTCAATTGATTGTTAGAATAACCTGTTGTGTTCTTCTTTTGGGTTACACTGACTTATGTTAAGGGCAATTATTTGGTAAAATTAAAAACCGGGCAAGCACGAGTCGGATCACACACCGAGGGTTCCGTACAAACATGCGACATAAACGGCCATCTTTTGATTGAGTAGACTTATAAATATAATTTCTCCTCAACTCCTCGGCACTACAGATTTAGAATACGGTTTTCATTTCAACTCAATACCTCCACTCGTTCCCGAGATAAAGGGTATTGACAGACAGACGGACAACAAAGTGATCCAATAAGAGTTCCGTTTTTCCTTTTGAGGTACAGAACACTAAAGATGGAAGTTACCGAAGCAATTGTAAAAAATTGTTTGTTTTATAATTTAAGTTTATAACCGACGTATTAATTTAAGTACAAATACTGAAATCTACCATTACGAATTTGAGGCAGAAGGTGACGTGGGTAGCTCCCGGGTCAGAACAACTGGAAGTCTTGGGAAAGTCACAGAAATGCAAATGACATGCTTTTGTCCAGTATTGGAATGATGTTGGCTTTCGTACACAAATAACCAATTCGTTAACAAAATGGTGAAACTGCAAAGGCAAAACAACTCAGTAAAATATGCAGCGATATCAATAACCGAAGTCCGGAACTGAAGCCCGGAACCGAAGCCCAGAACCGAAGATTGGAACCGAAGCTTGCATGGAGGCGGAAGAAACAGTTGCACATGTTTTCCTTGAATGTACAGCAATCACCGAAATTCAGAAAATGACACTGGGTACACCAGGGTCACTTGCGGACGCCCTCAAAAACCCGAAAAGACTCATCTGCTTCTGGAAGGAGGTGGGCTGCACGGCATACGTACAATGATCCATGATGGGAAGGATCAAGTGCGGACACCGGACTCCCCCAAGAAGCGGAGTCCACATAAAGAAGAAGAAGAACCGAATTCCGGGTTGCCATTTGTACTATTGTTTAAGAGGGTGAGAGCCTGGAGATCTGTCATACAGGTCCCGAACCCATTATAGACTCCAACTCTCACAAAGGTTATAAATCTGATTTGACATAATATGACTTGAACCAAAGAATGTACCTTTTTGAGAGAAATAAAAACCTATTCTATTCTATTCTATTCTATTCTATACACCTTTGACAATCGTTCCAGGTAGTCCATGGACCTAAAGCTACGTAGTAGCTATTTAGTAATCTGTGCCTAAAGTCTGACAAACAGTCTTGTCAAGGGTTATTATTCAAGGGTCTGTACTAGTTGGGTTGTGGAAGTTAGATAAGTAGCCGCTCTTTGCAACATACCGGTATTCTGAAAGTCCACCCCAACATAGTTGAGAAAAAGATGATATAGATAGCTGATCGCAGGACACCTAATTATGAAGACTGGGTCAAGCTTATTATACTTAGTATCTAGTCAATGATCGCACATATGATGATATGAGAAGGTGGACCAAAAATCTTATCCTATGTTTCTGAGGATGGATGTATGGATGTTTGTTACTCTTTCACGTCAAAACCGCTGAACGGATCTTAGTGTAATTTGGCACAGAAGTAGATTATGGTCTAGTTAGAATAATACATAGGATACTTTTTTTTCGATATGACGCGGGCGAGTTAATTATATTTGAATGAGGTTCTTGTATTTGGTTTTTCTCGGATTTTATTAATGCTTATAAACAACCACACGAAAAATGCATAGAATACGAGAATATCTTTATTCTCGTTGCCATCTCTAAGCAGAAGACCTGCAGCTTTATCGCCATTTTTAACTCCGGGCTTGAGTTATTCATGATTCTAAATTTTTGCAACTCTTACTTATAGCAAGAAGATCACAAACTACCATTGTTAATGGCAGATAATTAGTCAACTTCTTCAACGCAAGCATATTATTTAGTGCAAAAAAGAAATTTATTGAGTCACTACTCTCGCCCGCTTGTTATTTATATGCTGTGGTAATAGGTTATTGTAAGATAGTAATAGTACACTTTGATACAAGTGGGGAAGCTTTCTCAATTCGGCCGATACAGAATTTAGGTATTCACGAGCCGCAGACGAGGTGGTCATGGAGCCAAGAAATGTAGTAACTAATGCCCACGTGACGTGAGTCGAACGACATCCTTACTAATATTATAAAAGCGAAAGTGAGTTTGTTTTTTACGTCTTTACGTGTTAATGGCTATACCGACTTTGATGAATTTTGGTACAAATTTTGGGACTGGAGACGGACACAGGCTATTATTTTTTTTGAAGTCGGAAATGAGGGAGAAAGAGGGAAGGAAAGGGAAAACTTAGCGCAAGGCGCAAGGGCAAAAACTTCAGGTAGCAGGTACCTGCAAATCAGGAAAGGGAGGGTCAGACTTGTACTGATTAAAACTCACCCATGTTCCTTTTATTGCCCTTTACGTTCCGGGGCCGCGGCATCGCTTGAAAACGAATAAATGCAATTACGACATTTCTTGTAAATTTAAGCTACGTTTCATATCTTTGTTTATTTTTATGTTTTTGTTTTTTATACATTTTAAGTCTAACTAGCTGCCTCAAGAAATGGACTATCCAACACTAAAAGAATTTTTCAATTCGAACCAGTACTTCCTGGGATTAGCGCGTTCAAACAAACAAACAAACTCTTCAGCTTTATAATATTAGTATAGATTTTACATGGCTTAAGCCAAAAAAAATTGTACGCCATTCCTGGATGGCAAAACATGTAGCAACTTTGCAAATTTTATCATCTTTATACACACTCATGTTTTACAAATTAAATATATTATCTTTATCTTTAATGAGGTGCAGAACTTCAGGTTAGAGATGACATTTTGAGTTTTAGAACAGTTTCAACATTTACATTTCTATTTTGAGAAAAATCTAATCGTATTCTGCAACAAGCCGGCCGGTTACCATTCAAATATAGTCTCAAAATGGCGGAATTAAAACAATTCCGCCATTGTCAAGCCACCCAAACATGATAAAATAAATAAAACATTTATTTTATCATGTTTGGGTGGCTTACAGCTAAAAATACAAAAGTGGTAGGTACATCCAATGCGATGCTATAAGTCACCAAATAATACTACATACAAATAAAATAAAAACCCGTTAATTAAATTAAAAATAAATGAATACTTTTTAAAATTAAACATGGCAAGGCAAAAGTATAGCGATAGTGAGTTAGTTTGTTTGTTACGTCTTCACGGCGAAATGGCTTAACCGATTTTGAAGAATTGTGGTATAGAGATAGTTGGGACCCTGGAGACGGACACAGGCAATTTTTTTTTAAAGTGTGAATTCAGGGAGAAAGAGAAAAGAAAAGGGAAAAGTTAGCTTTGCTATTACAATAAGTAATGCCAAATGGCAAAAATTAAAGGTAGCAGGTACCTGAGAATGAGAAAAGGGGAACTGATTAACCACGAATTCAACGCGAGCGAAGCCGCGGGCAATAGCTAGTTTTATTTAAAAATAATTGCATTGTGAATATTATTACAAGCAGGAATGCAGACGAAACCACTATTAAAAAGCTTCAGAAATAATTGAATTCTTAGATAAGACAGCATTCATTGTCTCTAAGCAGCTTGGAAATTGCTATTTCTGATACAACATGGCGAGTTGGCGACTGAGATCCCCAAACGATTTACGCAGAGTTCTATCTAATAGCGTACACCTCTGATCCAGTGAGCTGCATGAATTGGGTAACCCAGTTATACTAAAACCTGAGAGGCCTACCAGGGCCTCTGCTTGCCTGAATTGCGGGTTGTTCGAAAGAGGTACCGCGGTTCCGGAATACAACGGGTAAAAGAAGGACTTAGATGTTAGCTTTATTCATCAATGGTAAGGGCACCAGTGTTGATGTCATTGATTAAGGTCATGAGGAGGCCTGCCCTCAACTGTGCATCCGACGGACTGTGCAGTTAAGGAACATAGATGGGTTTCAATCAGTAAAAGTCTGACACTCCATCCCGCTCCGCCACGAGTGGGAACAGGATTGATGATTACACATCCAAAAAAATCGGGAGTACCAGTTGATACAGCCATACTGTGCCTATTATTCAGTCTATTCTTGCTTGTCCAAAAAGTTAGGTATTTATAATCTAACTTTTTTACTTTTTTTTATTTATTTTTTGATAGGGCCACTCGCAGTTCAACTCTCTTGAGTTGTTTTACACTGCTCAACCGGACTATCCTGTGGTGACCTTTATGAATTTATTATTCTAGTTGTTTTTAGCCCTGGCCGGAGAGGGCCACGGCTAAAAAACTAGAATTAAACTAACTACAAATTAAACTAACTAGAATTCGATGACCGCACTAACCTCAACTGTGTCACCTACCAGTTATTTATGTAAGTCATGTCAACAGACCGAGAAAGGCAGTCGACTATGGCAAGTAAATAATGCAGTTTATTACATTTAACATGATCACGCATGAGGTATGTAGCTCTACCCGTGGTTTTGCCATGGAGGTTAGAATATTATTCCAAGGAAAAGTACCTAGCTACCGGGATGAAAAACTATCTCTTATGTCTGTGTGGCGGATTGAATCATAACATTCACAACATTATTTCTATCAGTCAAATGAAATAATTTATTTCACATCTGTAGGCCACACAGTCATGAGCACTTATAAAACGGCGAGAAAAGGAGCACTGTAGGCCTACTATGACGTCTTAAATCAGAACTTATTCCACTGAGTGAAAGAGATGGTGCTAGACATCCTGTATAGCTCTGTCTCTTTCCCTCAGCGGAATTAGGGTAGCTGTTCTGGAGAAAACCCAGAGAGAAACTACAGGGTTACCTACTCTTTAAAAAAATATTGGCTTACAATGTTATATGTTACAGCGTTAGTAGTAGTAGCATTAAGTAGTATGAGAGGACAACGTAGGCCCGATAATAAGCCAATGCTTACTTAAAAAAAAATGTGTGTGTGTCAGCTCCGACGCACGACTGGAGTTTACTCCTTAAGTACGAGTATCTAACCATACGCAAAAAGAGTTTATTCAACTGAAAAAATAGCATTATAAATACATCGACACTGATAGAAACAAACAACCCGAATAACATATAGTATATGTATAGGTATAGTCGCCTATACAGAATACCATATGTAGGTACGTCTTAATACACTCACAGCCAAATTAGAAAGTTGCGCACTGAAGGTGCGCACTAAAAACGTGACACATTTTCGTTACTTTAGTAGGTTTTACCCCTCGGATTTTTCTCATACCGGGCGCCTTATATATGAAAATCGATTCTTAAGGAGTAAACTCCAATAAGATAAAATGTTTACAAGTAAGGTACCTACATATTATTATCTAGAAAGCTACAAGATCTACAAAGACGAATCATTCACAAACAATCGGTAAAAAATAATCTTTGCAAGAAAAAGGAAAAACAAGTGACACAAATGTTATTTATCAATCATCTGAAGGGCTACTATGACATCTTATAGCAGTTCTTATTCCACTGAGGGAAAGAGATGGTGCTAGACACCCTGTATAGCTCTGTCTCTTTCCCTCAGTGGAATAAGAACTGCTATAAGACGTCATAGTAGGGTAGCAGTACTATTAATACACTCGAGAGTAATAAATCCGGGTCACTTAAAGAAACCTATAAATCCCGGTACCTAAAAATGCTAACTTAATGAAATAAATTGTGTTTAATAGACAATTTAATACTCCTTAAATTAAGGTATCAAAATTTAATTTAAGGAATAGTTCTTAATTTTGTAAAGATAATATGTCATAAAAAAAAACAAATTTGAAAAAGGGAGACTTTCTAAAAATGGAACTACAAAATCAGTCAAATCAGTGCATATGATTTCTTTGTTTTTAATCTGTCATTTAAGTGCGTATATGCTATACTAATATTATAAAGCTGAAGAGTTTGTTTGTTTGTTTGAACGCGCTAATCTCAGGGACTACTGGTTGGAATTGGAAAATTCTTTTAGTGTTGGATAGTCCATTTCTCGAGGAAGGCTATAGGCTATATAACATCACGCTACGACCAATAGGTGCTGGTGCCCGTGGGGAACAGCTAGTCCTAAAATAAAAGGTATTATGATGTATACAGGTTATAATCCTTACTAATATTATAAAAGCGAAAGTGAGTTTGTTTGTTTGTTTGTTACCTCTTCACGCTTCAATGGCTAAACCGATTTTGATGAATTTTGGTTCAGAGATAGTTGGGAACTAGGAGATGGACATAGGCTTTTTTGAAAGAAGTGGGAGTGAGGGAGAAAGAGGGAAGAAAAGGAAAAAATTAGCGTTGCTATTACAAATCAATAAGGCGCAAGGGGAACTGTGTTACCCCGAATTTAACGCGAGCGAAGCCGCGGGCAAAAGCTAGTTTAAACCATATTGATAGTGATCAATATTTATAATTCTGTAATCATTTAGCTTACACCAGAAGAATGCACCAGAATTCTCACAGTGCTGGAAACCGGGCGGAGTCAGCGCGATACAGCCAAGACTGTCGGTGTGTCGCTGTCAACAGTAGGGTCCCCCGGCGTTACGAGGAAACTTGCTTTAACCTACGCATACCAGGAACAGGCAGAACCAGGTGTACCACAGTATGAGAAGATCCATACTTGGTGAACACCATTCTTAGTTTCCGAGATTTATAGGTTTCTTTAAGTGACCCGGATTCATTGATTTAGGTTTAGAGTGTATTCTGAACAAAAGGTGTATATTTGATTTGAAAACTATTGTATAAATAAATATAAATATCTTCTTAATAAATAAATATCTTGGGACAACTCAAACACGGCTATCTGATCCCAAGCTAAGCAGAGCTTGTGTTATGGTAACCAGACAACTGATATACATACTTATATAATTTATAAATACATACATATTATAGATAAATCACACCCAGACACAGAACAAACAATCATGCTCATCACAAAAAGTTTGTCCTGGGTGGGAATCGAACCCACGACCTCCGGCTCAGCAGTCAGGGCCACTATATAACCACTAGACCAACAGGCCCGTCAGTAAACGATTTGCGCAGACTAAGAGGGATGTATTTTTTAAACACAGCACAGACATGAGTATATGGTTTTAATTTTAACTCCATACTGCTTGACAGACAATCAGATGGACAAAGTGATCCTAGTTTTTTTCTTTTTGACATACAGAACTCTTAAAACATCTGAGAGGTTTTATTTTTGCAACTTTATTATTACCTTTTTTTTAATTTATGTAAAAAACTTTAAAAAATATAAAATCGATATAAATGTAAAAAAAAATATATCAAATGCCTATAGGCAAGGATATCTAACAAAACCTCGACACAAATAATTACTTCATCCGGCGACAAAATAAATCTAAAATATACAATTTCAAAAACGAATACTTATTTGAAACAAACAAATAAATCACAGAAACGCGAGCTTGTAATTTGAAACAACATAATTAATGAAAAAAGATAAAAAATCAAGCAATTGACGCCTTCCCGCGCCATTTGACTTCACGCAACGCTCCCGCGCTTCGTGTATTTTAGGCGCCAATTAATCTGTTGGTTCGTTCAGATATTATCTTCACTTTTTTAATGATACCACTGTAATGAAGGGGACGTAGAATTTGTCATTTGAAAAATTAATTTTATAAGAGGCAAGTGTAATTACTGGCCAAAAATATTTATTATTAAAGTTTGTTTAAACACTTTTTAAAACTGGACTGTAAACATTTTTGAAGTAATCATGGTTTAAGATAATAGGTGCATATACTTATCTATACCATGGGGTCTCATTGCGAAGAAAGAAAAAGTAGTTCAAAAAAACATCAATAGATGGCGTTATGTGTATCGGATTGTTTTTGAAGTTTTTGTGACTGTTTAAATTTGACCATGGAAGAAGTATGTTCTTGTTTTTAAAAATCCCCATAACACAAAAAACAGGAATAATGGGCTCCTAGTTCCAAATTCCATGATTTTTCTAAATAATATTATGGTGTTGGCTCTGGTGAGAACAATTTGTACTACGTTGTGGTTAGGTAACTCATTTACTGTTATTTCTATCAATAGATGGCGTTGTTTTCATTTTCTGAGTTTTACTACACAGCTCAATATTACCATGTACCATACCTATTTTGATAGAATGAAATATTATGAAATACAAACTATCTATACCTACTTATAATAAATCTGTAGAGAGGTCAATTTTGTACATGAAATATATTTCCAAAATAATTATCAGGGGGTGATTAGTGATCGATACTGATGCCAAAAATGCAATCAGTAATATTTGTCTGTCTGTCTGTATGTCTGTATGTTCGTTATAGAAACAAAAACTACTCGACGGATTTTAAAGAAACTTGGTACAATTATTCTTCATACTCCTGGGCAGGTTATAGTATACTTTTCATCACGCTACGATCAATAGGAGCAGAGCAGTGAAGGGAAATGTTGGGAAAACGGGAGAAGTTACTCCATTTTTTTAGCTTCTGTCGCGTGTGTAGCCTTAAGGGTTAAAGCTACACAGAAATCATGTATGACGGAAATATTCTCCTTAAAATTATATAAAAAATAATCATACGACAGCATATGTCTATCTTTAATGGTTAACTCACAATAACACGTGTAACTCCCGATAGCTAAGCAGTTCGGAGCTTTCTGATTATATTTGTCTACTCTTACGTTTATAACACTCTCACTCATCTCTTATTAAAAATAGTTAACATTATTACCTATACAATAAAAAAATAATCATATAAATCGGTAAAGAAACACCCAAGTTATACATGAAATACGCTAATAAGCCATCGCGCATGAATACTGGAGCATGCCATAAGGATTATTTTTGAGTGCGCTCGACGCGGCTACCGTAATATTTGGCTGTTGATGCGAATAGACGTTCAGAGTGTTCGGCCTTATTGACAGACAATGCTTATCACCGCGACTTTTAGTCTTTAAATAATTTATTTTTAGATTTCTTTTGTTGTTATTTAATAAAATAGGTACTTATTAGTTATTTTGGTAGTGTTTAAATAGGTAATCGTTCAAATTACGAAATATTAATAGTTTACATTTAATTTCTTTTTAGGTAAAGTAGGTAGGTACGCATAGATTTTTAAATAGGTAGGTAGGTAGGTACCGAGTTTTGTTTAATTTAAGTTAAGTTTTTTTTTATATCAAGTAGGTAAAAGCGTAGGTACTTTTATTAATTACTAGCTTTCGCCCGCGGCTTTGCCCGCGTTAAATTTGGGGTAACACAGCTCCCATTGCGCCTTATTGATTTGTAATAGCAACGCTAAGTTTTCCCTTCTCTTCCCTCTTTCTCCCTTACATCCCACTTTTTTCAAAAAAATATTAGCCTATGTCCGTCTCCTGGTTCCCTACTATCTCTGTACCAAAATTCATTCAAATTGGTTCAGTCATTAAAGCGTGAAGAGGTAACAAACAAACAAACAAACAAACTCACTTTCGCTTTTATAATATTAGTAAGGATATTAAAGGTATTATTAATTAAGCATAGTAGTGATAGGTTTTTATCACAGTTTTAATTTTTAAGTGATGTAGGTATAGGTAGATAGTATTGGAGAGGCGTTTTAGCTTTATTTTCATTTCTTTTTTTGTACAACACGCAAGGTCATCCGCACTCTATCGTCTAGCGCCCAAGATTCGAGCCGGTAAGTATACTTACCTACTTTTGTAGGTACCAACACAACATACAAATATTACTACCTACTTAGTTAAGTTACAACTTGTATTTAAAACAAAATAAAAATATTCTACACACTCCTGAGTCTGTTAAAAAATAACTCCCTGCTTAAAATCATCTAATTTGCAGCAAATATCATTTCAAGAGCTACCTACCTATTTCGATATTATAATCATCAGCCTAGCCTTTTCCCAACTATGTTGGGGTCAGCTTCCAGTCTAACCGGATGCAGCTGAATATCAGTAGGTACCTATTTTATATGGAGCGCCGTGCGACTGCCTAAGTATCTAACCTCCACAATTTGAGGAGGAGCACAACCCAGTTAGTACCTACTGGGTACCTAATACCATACCCCTTGGTAAGACTGGTTGTCAGACTTTCGGGACACTGACTACCTGTAACGACTGTCAAAGATCTACAAATGACAGCCGGAACCAACGGCTTAACGTGCTTTCCGAAATTTCGAGGCACGGAGAAAACTCGGTATGTAACGGGTGGTCACCCATCCACAGACCAACCTAGGCAAGCGCAGCTTAACCTAAAGAACGACCCGAGCGGTTGCTATTATTTAGCCACGAGCTCCTCTATTTGCTATTTCGATATTATAAATAACTTTGATTGACTTAGATACTTGATAATTATCAAAATTTGCGTTGACTTTTACGCTGAACCTAACAAATACCACAGTCTACCGAAAAACATGTAGCTATACCCCACGCCTCAGATAATATAATATATGGCATGAAAGAAGGTGAATTTATTAATGGCGATTGCCGAGTGACTGACGACGTAAGCTTCAAGGTCAAAGGGCTATATACCTACCTCAGTTTACAGAACAATAGTACAGTTTGGTTTTATCGCCATCTATTGGCTCTCTGTAAAATAAACTGAACTTGAGCTATCGCTGCAAGCACCATCTAGCGCCGTTGTGAGTAAAAAAAAATAGCCCGGATAGCCCGGAGAAATGAGCAAGTTATGGCGGTCACGTTTCTTTGTATGAGATGGAGTATCTGTACGTTAGTATTATATTATCTGTGTCTATACTAATATTATAAAGCTGAAGAGTTTGTTTGTTTGTTTGTTTGTTTGAACGCGCTAATCTCAGGGACTACTGGTTGGAATTGTAAAATTCTTTTAGTGTTGGATAGACCATTTCTGGAGGAAGGCTATAGGCTATATAACATCACGCTACGACCAACAGGTGCTGAGCAGCGTGGGTGAAACCGCGAGGAACAGCTGCTAGTCTATACTAATATTATAAAGCTGAAGAGTTTGTTTGTTTGTTTGAACGCGCTAATCTCAGGGACTACTGGTTGGAATTGGAAAATTCTTTTAGTGTTGGATAGTCCATTTCTTGAGGAAGGCTATAGGCTATATAACATCACGCTACGACCAACAGGTGCTGAGCAGCGTGGGTGAAACCGCGGGGAGCAGCTAGTGTATTATATTCACCATGATTAAAATTATGAAAATAATATTGCGGTCAGAAAACATCTAAAATTCAGTATTTTTTATTTCTATCATTTTAGTTCTTTTTCACACACTTCCTTGCAAACTGGCTCTTATCGAAGATTTGATTCAACATGCAATGCATTTCACACGCGTGCTTTTTTCTCATTTATAGAGCTCTTTCTTTTTTCTAATAAAATGTAATTTTTTTCATGTTTTTAACAAGAAATTGACATTTATTTGGGTTCCATAATCAAAAATATTTGTGTTTCTTATTTTTAATATTAGGCTGTTTAACGTCATAGTGGTCAAACGCGAGCCTATCAATAATAATAAAAAAAAAAAAATATAATATCTTTGTTTCTCTTTCAATCTGAGAAGACAAAACGCCGGGGTAAAAACAAATTAAATCATATACTTTTGTTTAATGACAAAAGTATTAGATTTAATTTGTCCTTGAGTGTATAGGAAAACGTCGTTTAATTGAAGTGAGAATGTACAAAAAAAATACTATTCTAAACTGTTTTCTTTCTACATCGGATCTCGCAATAAAATCCTTACTATAATATTATAAAAGCGAAGCGAAAGTGAGTTTGTTTATTGTTACGCCTAAATGGCTAAACCGATTTTGATTAATTTTGGTAGATACAGATATAGTTTTTTGGTACAGGGACCGGAGACGGAAATAGGCAAATTTAAAAAAAAAACGATTTAGTTATGAGAGAGAAAGAGGGAAGAAAAGGGAAACTTAGCATTGCTATTACAATAAATAAAGCGCAAGGGCAAAAACTACAGGTAGCAAGTACCTGTAAATCAGGAAAGGGAACTGTGTTACCCCGAATATAACGCGAGCGAAGTCGCGGGCAAAAGCTAGTAAATTATAAAGTACTAGCTGTGCCCCGGCATGCGTTGCAATGCAATTTTCTACCTTTCTACCTATCTGCCTACCCTACCTACCCTACATACCCTACATACCCTACCTACCCTACATACCCTACCTACCCTACATACCCTACCTATCGTACATACCCTACATACCCTACCTACCCTACATACCCTACCTACCCTACATACCCTACATACCCTACCTACCCTATCTCTCAAGTTGGATCGAACTGCACATGGTGTGCGAATTTTATTATAATCGGTTAAGTGGTTTAGGAGTCCATTGAGGACAAACATTGTGACACGAGATTTATATACAGGGTGTTTGGAAGATCGATGCAAAGCCGTGAAGCAGACCTAGTATAGACTATTTAGAACCATTTGAACCTAACTTGTCTTCGGCGAAGTGTGACTATTTTTTTTAAATCAAATTTTAATGATTTTTAATGATAATCCTAAAATTTTGCAGTTATTTGCAAATAATTAGTCAGTTTGAAAGATAAATCATTTATTTTTTTAATTTATTTTATTAAAGTAATGTCTGAACAATCAAACGAAACATGATTAAGGCATCTGTGTCATGAGAATTTTTTTTTTTAGACAGTTGAAGTTAATACTTCTGTTTTTAGATTAAGAAAACAGATTTTTGACAGTTTAAAAAAAAATCACGGATCGTGCTTTTTCTGTTCAAACATTTTAAAGACATGCCTAGTTATTAGACTTTCTTTTGAGGTATCAATTACGCAGATAGCTTACAAATTATTGAAATTAGGATCTACAAACTAAAGTGAGGGAGAAAATTAAACATTTTAAATAGGGTGATAAAACGAGACTAGTGCTTTAAAATAATAACATTTATTATTATACTTATTAAAAAATAGATTTTATGTTAAAAAAAAATAAGAAGATAACTTTAATTTTGGACATTCGAAATAAAATTTAGGGGAGACTCTCTAACACTGCCGACGCGTGACGCGAGCGATAAGATGGCGATAACTTTGACAATTTCAGGTAGCGCCCGCGCACCCCTAGTTACGTGAACACATTTCACAGCAAAAACGACTTTATTGGTAAGACAATAGGGTCGTGTTTCTTTAGATAGGGTCAGTAACTACCTGTTTTTTTGAAGGGACGCCAGTTTACTCAGTCGAGTAACAACTGCGCTTGTGACTAGACGTTATCTCCTTTTTCGTGACAATTCATCGTGTTCAGTTGTAGCCCTTTGCGCTCCTGCACGTGACTCTTGAACTTTTATTTTAAGTTGAACTTTTAGTGCGTTACCAGCCGTTTTTGTGAGAACTGACTATGGCTACTTTCTCGAACGAGGAATATGCTGACATCGTTTTTATGTATGGCAGAGCAGACGGCAATGGATCTTTAGCACGACGGATGTACCAAGAACGCTATCCTAATCGGAGAGTACCGAACGTAAGAGTGTTTTACAACACATTTCGTCGGCTTGCTGCAGATGGGATACACCGTGTGGAACCTGGAGTCAATCCAGGTAGACATGGTACTGACATCGAACAAGATATCTTAGCGGCATTTCAAGCTGATCCACATACCAGCACTAGAAAAGTAGCTCGAAATTTAAACATCTCCCATTGGAAAGTGTGGAATACAATGCACCAAAATAACAGGTATGCGTATCATGGCACGGGCGTTCAAGGTCTTGAAGAGCGAGATCCTCAGAGAAGGATACAGTTTTGTCGTTTTCTTCTTAACTCTGACATTGAAAATGCATGGTTTCTGAAGTCAATCTTGTGGACAGACGAAAGTAAATTTTCTAGGGAAGGCATAACTAATTTCCACAATCTTCATCAATGGGCTGAAAAACACAACAATCCACATTGGAAAAAGCAGAAGTCATTTCAAAGGAAATTCTCGGTCAACGTGTGGGCCGGAGTGATCGGCAGAACACTGGTTGGGCCCCATTTCTTACCGGATAATTTGAATGGCAATAGTTATTTGGAATTCTTACAAAATGATTTTCCAGAGCTTGTAGAGGAATCCGGGGCCCTAATATTCACAGGAGACCGAGAAATTATTTTCCAACAAGATGGTTGTCCAGCGCATTGGACATTGAATGTACGCGAGCACTTAAACAATTGCTTCCCTGACAGCTGGATCGGCAGAGACGGACCAATCCCTTGGCCCGCCCGGTCACCCGATCTAACGCCGCTTGACTTTTTCGTGTGGGGTCGGGCCAAGGAACTAGTTTATACAAACGTAGAGATAAATACTAAAGAAGAACTGATTGCGAGAATAAATTCAGCATTTGAAACAATGAAACTAGAGATGAAGTTGAAAATTACAACAACGGAAGTGAGAAGACGGGCCCGTGCTTGTGTTAGGAACCGCGGCGGACATTTTGAACATGAAAAATAAATGATTTGTATTAAAATTTTGTTTTAATTATTTCACCGATACATTTTAATTTTCTCCCTCACTTTAGTTTGTAGATCCTAATTTCAATAATTTGTAAGCTATCTGCGTAATTGATACCTCAAAAGAAAGTCTAATAACTAGGCATGTCTTTAAAAATGTTTGAACAGAAAAAGCACGATCCGTGATTTTTTTTTAAACTGTCAAAAATCTGTTTTCTTAATCTAAAAACAGAAGTATTAACTTCAACTGTCTAAAAAAAAAAATTCTCATGACACAGATGCCTTAATCATGTTTCGTTTGATTGTTCAGACATTACTTTAATAAAATAAATTAAAAAAATAAATGATTTATCTTTCAAACTGACTAATTATTTGCAAATAACTGCAAAATTTTAGGATTATCATCAAAAATCATTAAAATTTGATTTAAAAAAAATAGTCACACTTCGCCGAAGACAAGTTAGGTTCAAATGGTTCTAAATAGTCTATACTAGGTCTGCTTCACGGCTTTGCATCGATCTTCCAAACACCCTGTATATTAAGATTTATGCCAGCTAACGAAAACAAAAATGTGAAATCTAGTTTTAAGAAGATTCAAGGTATTTTAATCTTAAACTGTAGAACATTTTGTACATTTCATTGAACTGTTACAAACGCGAGAGGACAGCTGACACCGCCCGTTTATCATCGATTCTGAACCAACTAAGAATATTTTGATTAATGATTTTCTTGTTAGTTTACCAAAACATTCGTTAAAAACTTTCTTCCCGTGTGGTCCACGGTGCACGGACGTCTTATTTTTCGATGCGATTATTGCAACGTTACGTGTTGTCAAACTAAATCTTAATCTTATCTTAATATTATAAAGCTGAAGAGAGTTTGTTTGTTTGTTTGTTTTTTTGTTTGAACGCGCTAATCTCAGGGACTACTGGTTGGAATTGGAAAATTCTTTTAGTGTTGGATAGTCCATTTCTTGAGGAAGGCTATAGGCGATATAACATCACGCTACGACCAACAGGTGCTGAGCAGCGTGGGTGAAACCGCGTGGAACAGCTAGTATAATATAAAGTTCCGATAAACGACCTGTGATTTAGTATGTATGCCATAGATATCAGAAGAGTTGGTCTGTGTGTGTGGATGACTAGTGTGCATAGACTTTACCATATTTGTTCAGCCGTCAGTCATATTAAAAAAGAAACTTACAACAAAAAAAAAATACTGCAAAAGTCGGTGACTTTTGTTTAATTCATAGATGTTTTTGCCACCGACTTTTGGAAGTAGATTTATTTTCTGTCTTTTTAATGTTTTAATTTGCAAAAAATAAATCTTCTTCAGAAATTGCCCTTCACTGTGCTATAATTAAATAAAAGAACGGATGAAGATGTGGGAACATGAAACTAAGACGATAGTGTTTGGTCATATTGATGAAATGTATCTCCAAGCGTGGGAGTAAACGCCCAAGTGTCACCACTCTGTGGCGATCGCCGCGATCGCCCGGAGGACACCGTGGAGCACACAGTGGCGGTGTGTCCCGCTTGGGCGGGGTGCACCGCTGTGTCCTCGTAGCGGCGATTGCGTCCAGCCCTGGTTTATTCCATGGGAGTGGGAGCCTTCAGCAGTCACCTCTTTCTGCTAAGCAGTTATGCTAGCGAAGGAGGTGGCTGGAGGTTTGAGAGAGAACCTCAAAACAATCCAGCCGCCGCGAGAGACGCTCCAGGCCGGCGTGGGGTGTCGCGAAACGACTCCCGGCCACCATAAACACGGTTCTTTTTGCGCGTCTAGTGAAGACAGGCCGTGTCAACATGTTGTGTTTCACTTACGTCTCAAAGAGATGTCAGCAAAACAGAGGGACCGGCCAGGGGCTCTGCCTGCCGAGGTTTCGTTTCGGGTTGTTTAAAAGAGATCCCGCGGCTCCACGCAAAGGGCAAAATAGAGAACATGGATGAGTTTTGGTCAGTAAAAGTTATTTGATGATTTCCCATCCGAAAAAAAGCGTCTAAGTATGTTACCTATAATATTGCTGACAATTTTAATTTGTTTTATCTTAGCTTTATACTCAACTAGCTTTCGCCCGCGGCTTCGCCCGCGTTATTTTTGGGGTAACACAGTTCCCCTTGCGCCTTATTGATTTGTAATAGCAACGCTAAGTTTTCCCTTTTCTTCCCTCTTTCTCCCTCACTTCCCTCTTTTTTCAAATAAAAAGCCTATGTCCGTTTCCTGGTTCCAAACTATCTATGTACCAAAATTCATCACAATCGGTTTAGCCATTAAAGCGTGAAGAGGTAACAAACAAACTCACTTTCGCTTTTATAATATTAGTAAGGATGACATTAACATATTCTTAATTTGTTGAAATAATTCTTTTACTCTCAGGCACACCTGAAATTATATAAGTATGATAAGTTAAAATAGGTAATATCTTGATTATTATAATGTTATGCATTTTTTAAAAATTGTAAATCTTTTGAAAGCACACAGTATTGAATTTTATTTAAAAAAAAAAACTGTTTACATCCTACATTTCATACTTAAATAAAAATACCCGTATCACACATTATATCAGACGATAAAATACAGAAACATAAATCGTAAGTATTAAATAGTCAAAACATAAAAAAAAATATCACAAGATTTTTTTCAGTGACAATTGCCAATAACTCGTTGTAACGAGTTTTACGCGAAAAAAACATCGTAAAACACTAATTTATTTACGATCTGCCAACTATAAAGTGCCTCCGGACATTTTTGTTCGAGCAATTGAGGCTCGAATTAGCCGTTTGAATTGGTTTCCAGCGTTCCACACACACAAGCGAATGGAACGATTTAAATTTACTCACACATGTTTTGTTAGGGACGCTCTCGCATTTCTCGGAAAATAATAAATATATCCGCAAATTACGAATATTTTTAAATTAACTGGCATGTCATCAGTTTTTCTTATTACGGAAATTGATGACAGTATTATTGCCTATTCAATAGAGATTTTAATTTACATCGTAATTGTCAGCAGCTGACTATTTTTCGAATGTTTTTAAACAATTTAACTTAATTCCAATTTACATTTTAATTTTCTTTAACCCTCAGATAGGCGCCGAGTTTTTGAATGATATATCACAGAACAAATGAACTTCAACCAGCAGTTTATCACCAAGTTCATAAAATGTCAAATATTTTCGTATAACTGACAGCCCTACACTTATACACCCGTTAACCGCGCAGTGATGTCTCATTTTCTAAATTTGTTACGAAAAGATAAATCTCCGCGCGTCCCGGCTCTCGTTAGCTAAATCTTTCTCCCCTGTAATTATTCACCCGTTAGAAAAAAAGGAAATTTAAACATGAAAAGAAACGTCTCACAACTGAAATTTAGTAAGTGGCCTGAGCTCATTAAAAAGCTGTAAAATTCTATTACCAGACAACGGATGGGTGTGTATCCGAACGACGCAAACGTCATAGAGAACCAACCATTTTATTTTTATCGTTTGACACCTGAACGTCATTTGAAAAGAGTCTCTATTTCGACGGTTTATGAGTGTCAATTGGATGATTGGTCGGTAATTGGAATAGTGTGGGGTTCACAATGGCGGGAAACAAAGACGTGAAGCGTTGACAAGCGAGGATAAATTGACATTAATTGCCTTACCACTGTCGTAGTGGTTTGCAAGCGTGTTACGTAGTCGTTTTTGACGGGAATGGGATTATTTTGGGCGCTAATTAATTTACTTTCTACATTATTGCGGGCGATTTGATGTATTGCGTCTGGAAGCCGTTTTAGTGTTAGAAATGTTTCATGTTAGACGTTTAGATACGTTCGGATACATTTATTTAGTAAACAAAGGTTTAAACAACACATTTATTCTGATCAAGCTTGAATACTTCAGATTCTTCGTAGCGTGTCATTCGATTATTTTATTTTATGTTTTTGGCTACTTACTTAATACACATGATACTGTCTGATACTCGCGACACTTGACAAATAATTGTGTCATAGTACCCAAGTAGTCATTGATAAGTAAACAATCATTATGGTTAAAAATACAAAACACAACCAGCAACGATTGATCTTTAGGCTCAGCAGCTAATGGGTTGGATTCCTCAACTTACACGACTTCGGAACGACACGACATTTTTTTCCATAGGTACATAGTTATGTGTAGATAGTTGTTTTGTAATTTTAACCTCAATGGTTGTTTGCTTATCAATGGTAGACAACTTGGGTACTTAGAAACAATTATTTGTCAAATGTCGCGAGTATCTTGAGCAATCAGACAGTATCATCGTGTATTAAGTAGCCAAAAAAACGTCAAAACCCTGTCATGCAATCATTTACTCCTTTTTCTGTCATATCATTTCTCACACAATCCATCCATCTTCTCTTTGATCTTTTTTCCTTCTCCATTCATCAGTAATCACTCTTCTCGACACTTTTGCAACCACAACCTACATAAATAAATGATTTTCCAAATTTTAATTATTCAAATAAATCCAGGAAGAACATTTTTAAAGTATGATATGAAAATATTTGAAAGATGGCGACACCACTTATCAAACCGTTCTGGAGATTTATTTTATCATCTCTGATCATATCCGAGTCGTTATTTCTACGATGAATTTGAATGATATTTTATTTCTGGTAAATTGGTTGATGATGTGCTAAGGCGAATTTATTTAGTTCTATGAAGTCATCTCTGTTTGGCGCATACGATTTTGAACGAATGACATCAATTTTGAAAAGAGTTCCGATAAAAAAACTTTTTGATCCTAATTTAAATTTGGAATCTTTGGGCCTCTTTATATGACGACATTATAGTCAAGTATCCGATCATCGTAATTGCAGTCGTTAAGTTGGAATTAACTGAAAACTTCTTAACAGAACTTAACACATTTTAATCAAAACTAAGTACTTAATTGTCTGCACAGTTTAAGAAGTCACTACACCAAAAAAAAAAATACAAAAGTGAAAACCTGACGTTTATTTTGGCGCTCTAATTAGTGCGTTCGGATAGTCAGTATGGCGCTCGGTTCCAAGATGGCGGCCCCTATCTTGACATGTTGATATATTACCACTAATTACTCAAAGCGGGGAGGTGTTTATTGAAAATAGCTGTAAGGTGACGACAAGTTGTGTCTGCTACGATTTCTATGTCCGTTCGGAATGACTTCCGTAATAAATTAAGTGTACAAACATTAGTTTCGGTGTAAAAACAGTGATTTCTCAAATAAAAGAACATTAAAGTTCACTTACATAATGAGAAATGTTTAAACCTGTAAAAAAGTAGAAGCAGATGTTAACGTAACTAATTAAAAAAATAAACAGAATCCATAGAGATAATTGACACAACTTAACCTAACAGAACAAAAGCATAGCCTAATAGAACAAGCGTCAGCGAATGACTTAATTGCGAGTCTGCAACTAAAAATAGCTGTTTCTAAATAGGCAATACGTCTAAAATGTAAGGAATAAAAGGTCCCATGAAAATTTACTTTGTGAGGCGTTCGATTCGCGTTGATTATCCATGCGTCGATATCCCTTTCACCTGTAGGTAGGTATATTTAAATTTTTGTGGTTTGGTTTTTTTGGCCGCTAGATTTTAATCCTTACTAATATTACAAAAGCAAAAGTGAGTTTGTTTGTTTGTTATCACGCTTTAATGGCTAAACCGATTTTGATGAATTTTGGTACAGAGATAGGTGGGAACTAGGATATGAACATAGGCTTTTTTAAAAAAAAATGGGATATGTGGAAGAAAAGGGAAAAGTTAGCATTGTTATTACAATAAATAAGGCGCAAGGGCAAAAACTACAGGTAGCAGGTACCGTAAATCAGGAAAGGGGAACTGTAGTGTTACCCCGAATTTAACGCGAGCGAAGCCGCGGGCAAAAGCTGGTTATCGATATTAGTCTACCAAACTCACTTATGATTAAACATGCCCCTTTGCCAAAACACCGAATATTTGGCTTGTAACAGCGAACGTAATCGATCACAGCTTAAACTAGACAATCCGGAGATGTCAGTCTTCTTTCGTTACGACTAGTTACGTCTTTACATCGTTAGCAGTGTGATGAGTGACAAGCCATTCACTAGAATCAATTAATTGATGATCTGTAAAACTGTTGATTTATTTAATCGAGTTTTGCCAATCCCGTACTTTTTTTTTCGAATCATCAATTAACTTTGCCCAAAGCGGGGACGATTGTCAGTCTTTTACTGACTGAAACCCATCCATGTTCCTTCTTTTGAACTTAAGTTCCAGGGCCACGGTATTTATTTCGAACAACCCGCAATCCCAGCAGGCAGAGGCCCTGGCAGGCCCCTCTACTTTGCTGACATCTCTTTGGGACGCGCGTGGAACACAAACGTGCCGTCGATATGGCCTGTCGTGGATAGACGGACGGACGATGAGCTACACTTTGCTTTAGACTTCTAGAGCAAGGATGCGCATGTTTTTAAAGCCTTCACATTTAATAATATAAAAAAAAAAATGTGTTTAACAACAGAATATCACAAAATAAAATCATTAAAACATGATCATTTGATTCTGATATAAGAAAATTGCTTATAACAACAAATTGACATTTAAGAATTTGAGTTCTAAATTCAATTTAATTTCTTATTTTTAATATTAGGCTGTTTGGCGGCGTCATAACTTTGTTTCTCTTTCAGTTTGGAAAGGCAAAGAGCGGGAAAAATCAAATTATATCATAGTTTCATATTGGTTAATGACAAAAGTACTTTTTGTTCTGTTATTTAATTATTCCGTAAGTGTACCTACCTATCGAAAAACGTCTTTTCATTCATGTGAGAATATGTCATTGCTGTTCTCGGCTCTATAACGTAACGCTTGAGTGAAAATGTACTATTTTTTTACACTGCATTGGTAAACTTACGCAGTTATTATATCAAAGCATGACTATCCTTACTAATATTATAAAAGCAAAAGTGAGTTTGTTTGTTTGTTACATCTTCACGCCTAAATGGCAAAACCGATAAAGAGATCTAGCTAGGACCTCGGAGACGGACATAGGCTAAAAAAGTGAGAAAAGGGGGAGAAAGAGGAAAGCAAAGGGGAGAGAAAGATCATCATGCGGGTTAAAGTTAGCGTTAGCCCACAGTAACTATTTCACGCGGACGAAATCGCGGGTGGAAGCTAGTTCTCAATAATTGACAATTCTTAATTAAGTTTTCCATCATGTAGAGACCTCAATAAAATACTGCAACCACCAAAAACATGCTATTTTCGCTAACTCACAAACCGGTATAAACTTATGCACTCAATATGACAACATGAATGAGACTAAAATTGAATAAGAAAAGGAGAAACCGGGCAGGTGCAAGTTGGACTTGCGCACCGTGGTGGGCTGCGCAAAAACAAGCAACATAAAAGGCCTTTTGACTGCGTAGACTTAAAGGGTTGAGATTTTTTCAGCTCCAAGGGACACAGACTTGAATATATAGTTTTAATCTAATTTCAACTCCATGTTTCCACGCGTCCCAGATATAAAAAGTCTTGACAGACAGACGAACAACAAAGTGATCCTATAAGGGTTCCGTTTTTTCCTTTTGAGATACGGAACCCGAAAAAAGGAAAGGGCTATTGACAAGAGTATACTTAAATGGTTTGGTCACGTGGAGAGAATAAGGGAAAAGCGTCTAACAGGGTAACGACAGAGGGACTATAATTCAACAAGCCTTATTAGCAGGGCTGTTTAGAAAGGTCAGGCGCTTAGTACCTACTCGCAACCAGTGTGCGTGTAGAGACATAAGTAGTATGCGAGGATCGTAGCAGGTGGCGTTCTGTGGTTTCTACAAAGAGAATCCGAGATATATGTATGTAGGTATGTATCACTTAACAAGATTTCCTCTACAACACATCCATCTTTCATCCGCAGGATCCAGCTCATCTCGAGGTAAGCGGGCTCGCACGGCGTTCAGCGCGCAACAGATCAAAAGCCTAGAGGCCGAGTTCGAGAAAAACCGATACTTATCTGTGGCAGCACGCGGGAGACTCGCCAGGCAACTCAGACTTACTGAGACACAGGTTAATTGAACTATAAGTTTGACATAAAACTACTTTTAACTACCTTTTAGCATGAGGTCCTGGTTTCTGAAACTGAATTTGAACAGCAGCAGCAGTTGATGGAAATTGGTTTGAAATGTAGCTGGCGGAAACTATCTCCTGTATAATAAAAATAGTTCTACTGATCGTTATCGGTCGTAGTTGTAAATTTCACCGGCAACCAGCCAACCTATCAATGTAGGAGATTTAGTTGAAATTGCACAAGTGTGTGCGCAAATACAGCTGAGTGGGAGAGGTCCAGCTAATGGAATGGAATACCAATCCGACACAACAGAGGAGAAACTGCTCAAAACTAACTGCTTAACCTGCTAATTGCTAGTTATAGGTAGAAGGCAGTCGATTTCCCGCTCCTATTAAGTAATCAAATCAAATAAAAAAAACCGGCCAAGAGCGTGTCGGGCCACGCTCAGTGTAGGGTTCCGTAGTTTCCCGTCCGTCACAATAAGTGTTCCCAGTTATGAGGCCAACCGAACAATTCGGTAATACCCGATCCAATGTAATATGTACCTACAGCGCCATCTCTCAATTGGGAATTGGGATACTTATTAATACAAAGACGTGCAATTTCGGTGGTAATTTTGGATTGCGAGAACCGACTTCAATAATTCTTTTTTTGTTTGAAAAAAGATACGTTCAGGATAATAAAATATGTAAACAAAGTTACAAAAAATGCTTGCATACACGATTATACTACAAACTTAGTCCAGAAATTATTTTGTAAAACTTTTTGTCTTTTTTGTACAAAAACTGTTGTGTCAATCAAGTTCAAAGTAATTTTCATAGAAAGTCCTTATAAAGTTCTACTTTTCAGATTTTTTTCATATTTTCTAAACTTATGGTTCAAAAGTTAGAGGAGGGGGGACACATTGTTTTTTACTTTTGGAGCGATTATTTCCGAAATTATTGACATTATCAAAAAATGATTTTAGTAAACCCCTATTCATTTTTAAATACCTTTCCAACAATATATCACACGTTAGGGTTGAAATTAAAAAAAAACACTTCCCACTTTACGTATAGGGTGGCTACCCTAATAAAACATTTTTTTCAAATTTTTATTTTACCACTTTATCGGCGTGATTGATATACATAGTGGTACCAAATTTCAGCTTTCTAGTGCTAACGGTCACAGAGATTAAGCGAGGACGGACGGACGGACGGACGGACAGACAGACATGGCGAAACTATAAGGGTTCGTAGTTGACTACGGAACCCTAAAAACGACCATAATTTAAGGTTCGATTAGTTTTTTTTTTTTTAAACGGTATAGTAATCCTGAAACACCTTTAGAAAAGCAGTTAGTTAGTTACATTTAACCCAGGTCTTAACCTTCGTCTTAACCTTAGCTAGTCGATGACAATCTAGTCTCTCCGAGTCTAAAATTTGACGCCGAGTTCGGCGATTTCAGAAGCGTCCATAAGCTTACTGTAATGTTGAAATTACACGACATGATATCAAAGGGTTAGCCATGGTTCCCCGGGTCCTCAACAAGTGTTTCTTCATAGAACCAATTTGCCTAACGGAACAAATAAGCTTAGAGCGAATTATGTTACCAAATACTCTGTTTCTCATTTCAGATAAAGATATGGTTCCAAAACCGTCGAACGAAATGGAAACGAAAATACACCAACGACATCGAACTCCTTGCACAGCAGTATTATAGCAGCCTTGGTATCGTCAGTCCTCGGCCAATGTTCGTCGGAGATCGCCTATGGATCTTCAATTATCCCAACAGAGTCCCTCCTACGCAACAACAACAATGGATGAAGTCTTTAAACACAATGAACGCCCAAAACCAAATAATAGACAGAACTAATATGTTTCGAAATCTACCAAAACCCGACGTTCCGTTTTTAAACCCCACAGTGTATCCGAACGAAAGAGTTTTCATGGACCGTGGTTTAAATATGGCGGCGGGAAATGTCAAAATTCCCGCCCAAAATCGCATTTTGCCACGAGAAGTTTACAATAATATGGCGCAAAGAAGTATGGATGTTTATAAAAATAATATTTTAAGTCACAGTAGCCCACCGCAAGAATCCAATGTTGATCATTTGAGAAGATTAGAGGAGAATTTCAGTATTTAAGACTGGACTTTTTATCTTGTTCATATTGTGAATAGCTAATAGGTACCTACATACTGTTTGTAAATAAAGTTTTTGGACGTGATTTTTGTGGTTGTTTCAATGAGAAGGTTTCATATTTGTTGCGCCCTTTCAGATTCAGACATCGTTGTCAATATGAACAGAGTAGGAATGAAGCTTGGTTCTTCTCAGTGCTATTTTTGAGGTAATAAAGGGAAGCAATACGTTCTAGTCGCAAGCGCGGATCTACATCTATATCAGTGGACAAGATGGGCATCGATCGATAGATGAGCAATCGACTTCAATTAAGGCTTAATTGAAGTCTAGCATAATATAAGTATAGCTATGTTTTTTTTTTCATCACGGATAACAATAAACATCTGCTCAAATCCCTATGGCCGGCAGTGATTTTTCTTTAGAGCAAATCGGCGCTTGTTTTATGTCCTTCATATTTATATAAAACTAGCTGTGCCCAGCGGTTTCACCCGCTGCTCACTTAGGGGTATGAAAAATAGATGTTGGCCGATTCTCAGACCTACCCGATAGGTATGTACACAAAATTTCGTTTAAATAGGTCCAGCCGTTTCGGAGGAGTATGGGAACGAAAACTGTGACACGAGAATTTTATATATTAGATGTGTTTATCAACAGATAATCACAAATTAATATAGTCATTTATCAAATATCTTGCTAGTTACAACATATTGATACTTATTTGAGTTGTGTCAACACAAATGAAATTGAGTAGAACAGCAACGCGGCGATGGTAGATGGAGTATACCTGTGACCAAGTGGCGTTCTAGGACGTGAGAGCAGTGTTGGACGTCAAGCAGCGGCGAGGTGGGCAGACGACATTACTGAAATCGCTGCATCGTGGTAATATTCTGGATGAGGTTAGCACAAGAATGAGGAGTTTAGTACAAACGGAGACCATTATACCCAACAGGTGGAATTCAGGCTGTGGATGAGGATAAAAAGACATTGTTTGTGTTTGGTACAATAATAATTGAGTACCAAACATGTCCAATGTCTTCAAAAAATGTGGAACGCTTCACGATTTTGCGTGTCATCCTTGCGCAGGGGCCATGCTAATCTTCTCTGTATCGTTCCAATTTTAGTATATGTACTGCCGAAGCAAGTACACTAACTGCGCACAAAATGATGTACATAAGCACCCATAGAGCGAAAACTCTGATACCGCGATCTAGAATTATTTGATATATTTCCCAAAATAATGCAGTGTTTAAGTAAAAGTCACGTTTAGTTATTCGCCAACTTATTAAAAACATTATGTTAATGAAAAATGTTTAATTAATCAACGACATGATTGTTAAATATGCAAAAATCCTTGTTTTCATCTCATTTAGCGACATCAGCGCCATCTATGTTTTACACTCACAAACAAATTTGCTAGTGAACCACTTTTTGGAGTAGAGTCATAGACTAAGCAAAAGCTGACCCACATGACCTTTCGTTACCTGTAGGCCTACCATGACGTCTTAAAGCAGAACTTATTCCACTGAGGGAAAGAGATGGTGCTAGACACCCTGTACCAGCTCTGTCTCTTTCCCTCGGTGGATTAAGTTCTGCTTTAAGACGTCATGA
This sequence comes from Ochropleura leucogaster, assembly GCA_958449745.1. Lineage (NCBI taxonomy): Eukaryota > Metazoa > Arthropoda > Insecta > Lepidoptera > Noctuidae > Ochropleura > Ochropleura leucogaster. The sequence goes on from OY288227.1 coordinate 3,859,261, forward strand.
TAGGGTAGCTGTACTTAACTCGTGCTTGGCCTACACTGAACTGTGATATCAAATGGTAATGATATTTCTTAAGCAAGCATGTCTGTATAATTTTGCATTGTAAGGATTATTTATAGTCGAAAATACTTTCTATTTCCACGACTTAGCAGAGACAGTTTGTTACTCACAATATTCAATGCGACCGACGCGCGACGGTGAATTTCAACATAATACAATATATGCCTGCTTTCTCCTTTAAGAATTATCGTCGTAAAAGCATATGAGTCTTGTCTTTATGAGTTTTTAACTGATGAGAACTACATAATGCCCATTCTGATTAATACCGCTAGCATAATCCACATTGATTGGCTTTTAAAAGAATTCGATTTACAAAAATCATATTAGGGTAGTTGACACCACCAATCAATTGATATACTTTGTATGAGTTGTCAAAACGCGCTTCCCCCATAGATTTTGTATGAGACTAGCAACTGATGACGTCACTAAGTTGTCAAGTCAATGATGCAACTATTTATTGATTTAAAAGCAACTAAAAATCGAATTTTAAAGTTATTTTAAAATGAATGGACTTCTCAGATTTAGAATAACGTGTTCTTTCAGAAAAAATGTGTTTTAAAATTATTGGTTAATGGTGTCAACCTCCCAATTGTACATGAGCTTTATTTAATGAAAATCATCAAACATCAAAGTGGCTAGAGACGCTAGAGTACGTGTTCTACAATCAACAAAGCGTCTTCGACCAGAGTCAGCACGTCGACCATGCATAGATATTTGATAGGCGGAGCGGAAGAGAGTAAGACTTTTTCTAACTAAAACCAATCCATGTTTTCTGGTGCCGTGGTATCTGTTTTGAACAACCCGCAACCCCGACAGTATGCAGCCCTGGCGAGGCCGTCTGCTCCCTGCATCCGGAAAAAAAGGTTAGACAGAGGACAGACCCATATTTCGCTAGAAATGTTCAAGTTCCATGTAACAGGGGACGAAACTATTGCCATTACTGGGTACAATTCTGGACTCCGTGGCTGGTATGAAGAAACTCCTGATGGAATAAATTAAAAAAAATTGAAAAAAAAAGCGGTAAGAAAATTCATATTATAATAACTTGATATCGCTTTTTCAAGAGTTTTAATATTTAAGTCTTTACTTAGGCCATTAGGAAACCGGAAAAGTTCCATACAGGGTTTCGAAGAAATAAACAATGTAGGTAATAACATTATTTTCAACGCTCATTCTAATTGGAATTTACACCTAACCGCAAAATTAAATTTGTGCTTTAAGCTTAATCTTCTTCAGACCAATTTTCGCTGACAGCTTTTTTATACGTAAGTACTACAAACCTGATTCGTTTTCAAACACATTTTTTAAAAGCATTTTGTTTAGGTACCATTTACTTGAGACTAGGGCTTTCAAATACCGGATTTTTTCAATACCGGTATCAGTACCGGTATTAGAAATTTCAATACCGTGATCACGTGATCACGGTATTGTACTCAAGTTTTTCAAAAATTAAAAAAAAACTAGCACTTGACTTATCCCCTCTAAGGGATTCTTCTAAGGTTCATAAGAACTTTAATTAGGGCATTAATAAAACCATTTAAATACGTATTTTTCTTTCCAAATCAGTATTTGTTCTCTTTTATTAGCATAACAATTTGATATTGATTGATTATAGGACTAGGATTTATAAACGTAATCTAAACATAAACTAAATGTAATATCGCAGTAGGTAATTAACTTAGAATACCTATGCAAATTACAATGATAATGAGATCTATACTTAAATGTATTATTACACCAATCATTAGGTTTTCATTTTACTAACGCTATTATATTTATAAAAAAAAAACAATCATAAAATCCAAAATTAAACAAGTAACAAAATAAATCAAATAATATTTTGCAAAGGAGATTGCGCAGCCTAATATGGCACTTGGTTGCGCAACTTTTGACACAGTATAGTAGTGAAAATTAGACACAAAAACGGGGTAGTTTCATACTGTGTGGGGTATTTGAAAAAAAAAATGTTTAATACCTATTGAGGTTATGTTACATCTCAAAACAATTCGTTTTGAAACGTTATTAATTGGCACATATTTTGCATTATTTTGGTACTTATTAATTGAGTATTACTTATGTTTAAGATCTATTTAAGATATTTAAACACATTGATCTAGAAATCATAAACAATATTCTCGGCTTAACCGGCAGCTAACACGTTAAACAGAAAACACCGATTTTGTTTGACATTTCACCGAATAGTGTTGTTACACAACAATAGACTACGGGGCATCATAACATTATCGATTATATCTTGTTTTATTTTTGCCTAGAAATTGCATTTAATGAAAAAAAAAATTGTAACAGAATTAAAGAATGTTAATTATTTTGTTGTTCTATGATTTATGTTAGTTTTTAATCGATCGATTATAATTGAAAAAGGAGTCGCTTCACTATAATAGAACGAATGACGTACTTCTTGTATTAAATTATTAAATACTGATTAAAATGAAAACGTCACCAATGATATCAATGAATTTAAGTAAAAAATAATATTTTGAATTATACATTTACTCAAATGGCCATAAGCGTCAAAAAGTGAATCTATTGGTGTATAATTTGCTGACACACAATAATAAAAATCTAAACTTAAATATATCATATTGTAACATTTTTACTCAAATGATATTTTGTTTTTATTTTTTTTATTTTGAAAGTGTGATCGCTAAAAAGGAAGTACATTTAAGGTCGAATCAGAAAGCGAACTTCTTAGCCTGTTACATAAATAGCCTGCTGACGAAAAAGCACGCTCTGTTTCAACACTTGTCGGTACAACAGACAGTAAATATATGTATGCCGCCGATAAAAACATGTCACGTCCACCGCCAGCACATAGACACACATCTCTACTCTTATTATTGATAAAATCATTGCTTGTAGTTACAGCCGAGGCAGCATCCTTACTTTTAGGCAATTTAGAAATCTCCCTTTCTAATTGCTTTTGTATGGACGTGTCTTTATTTTCACAACTTGAAGAAGAAAAAGAAGGTTCTTCTATTGTCATATCAGCCATATTGTCACTGTCTCCTAGAGACTGTCTTGTTATGTTATTATTATATTTTAAACGTGTAAGTAGATTAACTAATATTTAATTAATAATTAAAATTATAAAATTATTGTAATACCGTAATCACGGTATTGGCTCGTCAGTACCGGTATTGAAAAAAGACCAAATAATATCCGTGATTACGGTATTACGGGATCCCGTAATACCGGTATTGAAAGCCCTACTTGAGACACATTTTTTATGACCGATCGATAGACAGTTTTCGAAGTGGATTTATACAACTCCTATAACCTGTTTTGCCATTTGGCAAAGAAACTTTAAAAAATAGATTAAAAGGACAACATGACCAATATCTTCAAAAAATGTGGAACGCTTCACGATTTTGCGTGTCATCCTTGCGCAGGGGCCATGCTAATCTTCTCTGTATCGTTCCAATTTTAGTATATGTACTGCCGAAGCAAGTACACTAACTGCGCACAAAATGATGTACATAAGCATCCGTAGAGCAAAAACTTTAATACCGCGATCTAGAACTATTTGATGTATTTCCCAAAATATTAGCGGTATAAAAGTAGAAATCAGGTTTAGTTATTCCTCAACTTATTAAAAACATTATAATGATACAAAATGTTTAAATAATCAAAGCCATTATCAATAAATTTGCAAAACTCCATATTTTAATTCACATAGCAACATCAGAGCCATCTATGTTTTAAAGAGGAACTACATGCAGCGCGACTAACTCTAGTTTGACGTTTCTGCGAAATCAGTATTTTTTTTTATATAGATGGCGCTGATAACGGTGTTATCAGTTACAGCGTTTGTCGGCTCTCTGCCCAATCTTCACGCTTGATTATGAAACGGTGAAGAGTAGAAATGAAAATGACTCTTACGTCTTTGTGAAGAATTTGACTTGTCTTTGTTAATGAAGTTAGCACATGTTCAGAGTATATTCTACTCTTCAGGTCGGGATCGGTCAGGGCCCCGAAAGTCTGACAACCAGTCTTGTCAATGAGTATAATATTTATTACCCAGTACTAACATCAGATAGGCAGTCGCTCCATATAAAATACTGGTAATCAGCTGCATCTGGTAAGCATACTTAGATGTGGCTTCGCTAGACCGTTCCTAGGCGTACGCGCAAGTCAACAATAGCTACGTATTGCAACGACTCGTGAGAAGGGTTGTGGGTACACGGCAGTGGCGTAACTATAGGGTGGCAGGACTGGCAAAATGCCACGGGCCCCCGACCCAAAAGGGCCCCCCGGCCCAAGAGGCCCCCAGGTAAGAAATATTTTTTCTTGTCACTACTAAGTGGTTTATTAAAATTAAACTAAGTACAGCGTGACGATATTAACTGTTAGGGCCCCAATAAATGAATTAGCCACGGGCCCCAGTTGGTATAGTTACGCCACTGGCACACGGACGCATTATTCTGGACTCACGCCGAGTTCTGGGCAGCGAAAGTGTTAAGACTGGAAACCGTCCTCAATATGTATAGCTGGGAAAAAGTTATTCTGATGAAAACTAAGCTTTATTTACACTACATTAAGATCTACTGCAACTACTTAACTAATACTATCTACGCTCAATTGCTGACTGCTTTGCATTCTTAGTTTATATCTGGGGTTCCAAAATGGGTGCTTTACCAGAATCGTTATAGGATAATATGAATCACGTTAAAATTCTTGAAATGGTTTCAAAAGTAGTCAATATTGATACCAGTACTGTCTCTCCTCCCTAAAATCCATCCAAAGGTTGTCTTGAAAAGATCGCTTTTAGCGATAAGACCGCCCATTGTATCACCTTATTTATAAGTTGTATCCTGAACATAATTTAACTCTTTTAATGTGTATTAGATTGTAGAATATTCTTTATTTTGTACACTATAATAAAGAATATTTTATCTTCTATCTAACGCAATTGATATTATTATTCCATTATGATTCTGATAATTAAAACGCTTCTAAACATACGCTAATGCAAATACGCAAGACTACTGCATCAAAAGTACTCGTTCTTTTTTCAACTCTGCGTGATGTGGATAGCGATCAAAATCCAACAATCGCTTTTATTCAGTTGTGGCTCGAAGCCTCAGGATGAGTCGCCCAACCTAAATACGTCTATACAAAATCAAAAAATTCGACAGCATTCAGATTACAATATTTTTTTGCAAAAAGCACCATCACTATCATCAATACATAAGAATAAATTCTTTAAAAAACGAGTAATTTTATTATTATTTAAAAACTGCCGTAACACACTTCACTACATAGTGTAAAAGAAAGTCGCTGTCTGTCTGTTGCTATGTTGTATGTATGCTAAAATCTTTAAAACTACGCAACGAATGTTGATGCGGTTTTTAATAGGTAGAGTGATTCAAGAGGAAGGTTTATATCTATACTAATATTATAAAGAGGAAAGATTTGTTTGTTTGTAATGAATAGGCTCCGAAACTATTGGACCGATTTCAAAAATTCTTTCACCTTTGGAAAGCTACATTATCTCCGAGTAACATAGGCTATATAACATCACGCTACGACCAACAGGTGCTGAGTAGCGCGGGTGAAACCGTGGGGAACAGCTAGTGTATTATAATACTTCACGCTATGACTCTTAGGAGGTAAGCAGCGGGTGAAACCGCTGGGCGGGTCGCTTGTGTATAACTGCAATGCCACGATCTTCATTTTCTTATAGCTGCCAGGATCAATCTGAGTTTTCTAAATGGAAAGTAAACAACACAACATCAAAATAAGTGGTTTATTTGCTAAGTCTCAAGCAATGGTCGTGGATTAATAATTATAATCCCGTGTTTACACGTAGTGGTAGCTGTTGCAGTCTTAAATTTTTTTAATCCTGAACCTCCCGAAAACGCGTAAAAAAACTCCTGAACCTACCGAGGATGCGTAAAACATTAGACCAATACATAAAATACGAGAAGCGAAGTGTGTACTTTAGCCATGTGACTAATAAATTGGCAAACATCTCCTTTCCACTCCTCATCTCTGCTTCGGTGGAATCCGAGCCTCATGCATCATAAATGTAACTACATGGTTTTATATCATTTTGTTCATCTCTGACAATAATTGTTTGAATGACCAGTTCAACTTGCATACTGGTCAAACTAGTTTGTCCTAAGCCATAACCGTTTAAAAGACAATCAATAAGTTGGTTTCAGTGCTTAATCTTTTGATCAATGACATGTACGCTGACAGGTGAAACCAATAATCCGGTTTGGCCTATGAAAAACTAGTTTGGCCGGTAACAACAAATCGACGGTCCCTACGTACACAAAGACATGTCGAAAATGTCATTTTTCTTTTAATATCATTGGCTTTACATTATCTATGCATATATGTAGACATACTAATTTTATTTAATTTATTTACCTTGTTTAGAAATCGTATAAGAAAATAAGTATTATTAATACAACGAATAAAGTGTCGTAGAAACGGTCATCTATCAGTTTTTCCAAGAAAACGTGAAAAAGTACTTAAGTGTGATTAGCAGCAATAAAGCTCTTGAAACTGTTAAAATATTGTAGAAAGAAAATATTTATTATTGATCATAGAATTGTTTCTAAACCTCGGTTTTTTACTTAACCTTATGTACAGACGCCAGCAGGTCAAGCTACCCGAAACTGTAAATTTTTCCCAATGAACCTTGAACCTAATACTTTAGAAATAAAGTCGAAAATCTATCAAAGAAATCTGACAGATTGTAGTAGCTTGATGTGAAGGCGTCTGTACATAGGAACCGTCGCAATAGCCTATACTACAAATTAGTTTCAAGTGGTAATGATAGTTGGAATTAGTTGACGCTAAATTAAAATAATTATATGTAGGTATAAATGCAGGGTAACAAAATAAGTGTGTGATAAAATACTGTTTTAGAATTTAGATAAATAAATAAAATAAACATTAGTTTTAAATACATAATTTATTTCTATGGTACAAGATATTTCCAATGATTTGCCGTTACAGAATTTATAATTGCAATATCAAAACAAAATGTACAATGTTAACTGGAGCTTGTTTACCCAATGTTTCTCAATTTTTATAACAATTTCGTTTAAATATAAAAATCTATACTCCACGCTTGGTTTATTGATTATTAACACTTAAAATCATCGGTTCTGTATATAAATAATTCCACCAATTTTTTTCCCTAAATCTCCATTTCCACGCATACGAGACACATTTTTTTTATTATTTATTTATCAATATAAACATAAAAAATAACAAATCGCACATTCATTTCTTGCTTTTACACTTTTTTTAAGACAGTTGCCATGTGTGGTGTTGTAAAAAGTATTCCTAAAATGAGTGGTTCTTACATTAAGTCTGAAACCACTTTAGGCATTAATTTATTGTCTACAATTCATACGAAACGGACGTCGTCGAAAATAAATCGATTACGAGCAAATCGATTAAAAATTACTGGCTTAACAAATAACAGCACTGAAGAGAAAAAAAAAAGTCGAATTCAAACTTGGAACAGTGTTGGTAGCAACTGTCTGGCCGCCATATTGTGGGTCCGGTATGGGGCAACTTATGAAATGCATGTTGTTCTTTCTGTTTGAGTGTGTATAGGTAATATATTGTATATGCTATGCGCCAGGCTTCGCTTACAAGTCCATATTGACACTTCACTTTACTGCAGCGTATCACGTTGTGGGTTTGTGTTACCTGGAAACAAAATTAACAATGTGAGTTTTGTAACACTAAAATTAATATTAATAGAAATCTTTGTTTATCTAAAAGTCAACAAAGAAGATAGACATAACGAATAAGGAGTTTTATTTGAATTAAAATATAAGTTTTCTTTTTTCAATTATTTAAAACAATTTACTAACTCTAATTAAATAAAATATGTTGTCTGAAAAAGATAGAGGAATTACAGAGCGTCAAAAAAACTCATACACATCGCTGTCAAAATTAAAAGTGCCCATTGCCATGTTGGATGGCAACCCAGCATGGTGTCCCAAGGGTTTACTGTAGCCGCGCTTCATGCGTTGTCGTGATTGTGGATGTACGTACCTGGCTAGCTGTCGTCCTGCAGCGAGGTGAAGCGGTTCCCGAGCGCGAGCGGCTGCCTGGCGGCGGCGGGCTCCCGGGCGGCGCCGGCGCCGGCCGTGCTCCAGCCGCCCCCGCCGCGCTTGGCGCTGGCGCCCAGCACCGGGAAGTAGTCGTCGTTGTGGATGTCCGGCGCGTGTTTCTAGAGACAACATAATTTTGCTCAAACATGCCCAAAAACCGGAGTGTCACAAATTTTAAAATGTAGTCCTCTATCTAATAAATAAAATAAATATCTTGGGACAACTCACACACGGCTTTCTGATCCCAAGCTAAGCAGAGCTTGTGTTATGGTAACCAGACAACTGATATACATACTTATATAATTTATAAATAAATACATATTATAGATAAATCACACCCAGACACAGATCAAACAATCATGCTCATCACACAAAGTTTGTCCTGGGTGGGAATCGAACCCACGACCTCCGGCTCAGTAGTCGGGGCCACTAACCACTAGACCAACAGGCCCGTCTACAAGCAACATTGGATGTCAGGTTTACCAGCTTCGGATCTGTACTCTAGCAGTCCGGTGACAACGATTGCGACGTCAAGTCAAACATCTCAGATGCCTGGGCCAAATATCGCGAGTTGAATGATGTCATTTGTGATCCCAAAATGCCGATTAAGCTCAAAAGACAGGTCCAATATTCATAATTAGACCCGTCCTTCTATACAGCAGTGAAACATGACTTCTACTTGACCGACATAAGCAGGAAGTGCGTGCCACGGCAATAAATATGGATGATACGTTGGATGTGTGGAGTCACGCGAAAGTACCGTGCCAGAAACTGACGCACCCACGGTAGCCTTCACGTCCTTGACATAGCATTATCATATTGACTTTACTTATTTGTATTAATTGCAAATCCGTTGTACAACGACCTTTCGGTATCATTTGCCTTTTTGCAGAAACAAACAATGCTTGTGGAAAGTGGCATATTAAGATTTATTCAATATTTTTTATGACAAAAACAAATATGTATTACTCCATTTTCCTAGGGGCAATAGAAAAGAAAGAAACAACGTTAACTTTATTTTATTTTGCCACACATAGTAACAACCATCACCACAGACAATGCATTTAGTAGTTTACTTTCAATTTTTAATTCAGCGCAAAACTTTTTATTCTAACTAAACTTTTTAATTATGCTTTATATGCGTTGTCCTGTACTATTAAACATTAATGCCAATAATGACGTCAAAGTCCATGTGTCAAAAAAAAACACTTTTATATGAAAAGTACTTAAACTTTCGCTAAGCATTTATTATAATATTGTAATTGCAATATTTGCTTGAATAAAGCTCATACAATTAGTATAATTATTTTATTTAACGGCTATTAATTGGATTTAACAAGGGAAATTGTGTCAACAGTCACAAGCGTTTGAACAAATAGTTTTGATTCTTGGATTGTTAATACTGTTTTTCATTCATTACAACTACGAAAAAAATGCATGCATATTCCCTATTGAAATAACCGTACTAAATTGCAACTTAGTGGGATTAAAAAGCATATCCATATTAAGATACCGTCACGATATCCCACAGAAATGTACTGACTATTCTTCTGTCACTTACCGTACTCCTGCGCACGTTCTCGACGGGCCGCTGGCGCGACGCGGGCGGCACGTAGGTCGCCGGCTTGCTCTCGCGCGGCTTCGGCTGCTGCTCCTCCACCGGCGGCGGCGCCGGGGTCTCCGCTTCCGCTTGGTGCTGGAATCAAATATGGCGGTATTAATATTGTGTGGAGTCACAGCAAGCAGATCATTTATAGTATTTGGAGCCAGTAAATAGGTGGCCAGGTTAAGCGACGTCTGAAACATTCAGTTCGCCGCCGCGGGAGACGCCCCGGGCGACGGGCGCCGCGAGACTACTCCCGGCCACCGTAGATGTGTACCTGTGGACGGTGAGCAATGGGTAGCTCACCGTCCGTCTGCCTATTAACGACAGACCGTGTTGACGGCGAGTTAGTGTTTCACGCACTCCTCAAAGATATGTCAGCAAAGTGATAGTACAATATGAACGCAACCAAGTTTGTCTATTATATATTATCTGTGGCTCTGTGTCGTCACTTACTTACTGATGTACCAAACACTTAACTGTGAAATAAAACTCCATTTTTCTAAATGCTAATATTTTCATTTACCAACCACTGCAGAGAAGCGGTTGCGGGTCCGAGGGGTTGCGGGTTGTTCGAAAGAGATACCGCGGCCACAGAACGTAAAGGGCAATAGAAGGAACATGGGTCGGTTTTAGTCAGTATAACCCCCGAATACTGAAACGTCACTCAAAATTTAAGTACCACTTAAATTTAACAGATACTCAAAGGCGACGTTTGACAATACAAAATCTAAAGTTTAAGAGCTGCTCAAATGTTAAGCAGCCCTCAAATTTTGAGTGACGTTTCAGTATTCGGGGGTTAGTCTGACACTGCCCCCCGCTCCGCCCAGAGTGGGGAAAGTTATTTGAAAATTTCCCACCACAAAAAATTAAAAAACGTTCTGATCGAAGACAAAACGCTGTGATGGACACTCTTAATGTACACGTTTAACTACATCGTTCTCACATACATATATGTATAATAATCTCGACATGAATGTTATAACCATGATCTTCTAAAAATATTATTATTAAAAAGATTGTCCATGGAGTTTCCTGCCCATTCTTCTCCATAAAGATCAACGCTTTGGAATGGGCAACTACGGTACTTCCACAAGTTATTATGCCTTGCGACTGGGACTGTAGCTTCATCTTTTTGATATTCAAAAGTGCCTGTAACGGTCTAATTGAAATAAATGCTTTGAGTTTGAAAAGACGTTAGACGGTTAAACAGACTTTCAAAAAGAAGGAGGTTCTCAAACTGGTTGTTCTTTTTTGTTGGCCCTTGTTTACAGAGTAAAAGTTTTTAACTGTTTTTTGTCACGGCGGTTTTATAAATTTTTCAGGTACTTAGATTTCGGTTGTAACTCATCAGCAAAAGGCCTTTATTTACAAATTACTATTACGATTTAAGTAGCTAGTTGGTTTTTTAACCTTCCATCAGACTTACAGGCTTATTCCAAGGACCCTTGACCTTCCCGCCTTCCATCGGGGTGTCCTCCGAGGCTGAGTCGCGGCCCGACTCGGACTGCTGATTGCCTCCTTGCAACACCTGGATCTTGAGGCCGGTGTAGTCCTTCACCGGCTCCTCATACTCCTTCCATTCTTCTTCTTCCTGAAAAGATTGGAGAAGAATCGTTTAATGTCAATAAATAATGAAGTTACCAATTCTAATTCATTATTCACATTTCAATAATTTCTTTTGTTTAATTACAGTGCATTCTAGAAATTTAATGTTTCATTACATTAATTAATGTCATATGGAGCCCCGTCCTCCATATGACACTAATTAATGAATTGAAACATTAAATTGGGGGGGGGGGGGGTAATATTTTCCTTTTTATAGGTCATTTTGGAGGTTATATTTGAAACAACTAATCCCGTTTCAAACTATATTTCACTCTCTCTTTCCTAATTTTTTGTGCCTAGAAAAGGTTTTAAACGTGGCAGAATGCAAATACTTTGTCGTTGAATAAATTTTGAATGCTCTACATTCAACTGCAGGATAAAGAATGGAGGAAAATGAACACAGACAGCAGTTTTTCACGCCAGTCCCGCACTTAGCAGTTACCTTAGGCGCGGTCTCAGTCAAGGGGTCAGCCTATAGTAGAGTTTAGAAATAGTTATTGATATACATAGAGAAGAAGAATAAATGATTTGATTTAAAAATAGGATAAACTAATTTTTAAATCAAATCTTTAATTCTTTGCAAACATAGGTAATTTGTACATAGATGTTATCTCATATAATTTTCTCAATATTCTACCGTTGCATGGGCATGCAAATATGAAATTCTATAATTTAAAGAGATTTTACATATCAATATTGAATGTTATATATGTAAGTAATGCAGACTAGTAAAATAAATAAAAATTATAATGATCATGCAAAATGGAATAATGTATGTCAAACATAATAATAGAATGTCAACGATTTATCATATAGGAAGTCATCAATTGTATAATAGCTTTTCTCAATTAATATTTGTTTTTAGTGCCATTTTAAAAACAATCAACAGATATCCTATCGTCTAGCAGTTACTGCAAACTACGCAGGATACAACAAATTATATCCCCAAAATTATGTTCTAAATAAAATGTTATGCAATAATCAACCTTAATATCATTAGAATACTACGGTTAGTGTTACATAATGATGTTTCATTTGAAACTGAAGCCGTTTTTCAGTACTGAATAAATTATATCTATTAAGTACAGGTAAATGGTTCGAGTGTCTGGTCAACTCGAGTCGAGGGATTCCCCGAAACGCAAGAGTCAATGTGGAACGACTATCGAACGCATTTATTTGAATAATTTAAATTAAGTGACGCATCGCATTCCCTCACTTTAATTCAATTCAATGCAAAGGTAACTTGGTCAGTTTACCTCTTTCTGATTTTACGGATTTCGACGAACTTTTGGTAGAAGGATACACCATGTACTCTATACATTAGGTAGTAAGGTTCTTTTTATGCCATTATCGGTAGTATATTGGGGTAATTTGCGCTTGAACGACCTCGCAGGAAAAAGTTAAGTCTTCCGATGCAAGTTTTCAGAACGATTTAGCATTTTATATAGGTTTATAGACCAAAAGAACAAATAAATGAACTAAGTACCTAAAGGTTTAAAACTAAGGTAACTGAAATGACATAGACCTGACTGTTGCTGTATGTATCGGAATGCTGGGTTATGAAGAAAATTAAAAACCGGCCAAAAGCGAATCCGACTCGCGTACAAACTTACGACATAAACAGCCATTTCTTTTGACTGCGTAGACTTAAAGGGTTGATATTTCACAGCACAAAGGGACCACAGAATTAAGTATTAGGTTTTAATTTCTCTATACGTCCACGCGTTCCCGTCATAAAGGGGCTTGACAGACAAACAAACTAACGGACAATAAAGAGATCCAATAAATAAGATGTAGCGTGACGATTAAATGATAAATGTTTATTTTGCAAGTAGGTTTTCACAATCACTTTTACACGTTTTTTTTTAAACTAGATGAGGCCGGTGTTTCGTACCCGACTACTCTGAAAAGATACAGCCGAAACAAACTCAGAGGTCATAGTCTCTTTTAAGGTCCAGACAAAAAATCTTGGTCAACTTACATAAGGACTATGCAGATTAGTGTCTGAAATGGTCTTTTTAAAGACTGACAGCAGAGGAAGAGAGACAGAGGAGAATGGAAAAAACATGTTGCGTGGACCCAAGAAAGGCCGAAGATGCTGAGCTCTTACGCTCAAGTATCTAACTTTTTTTTTTCGGGTGGGAATTCAAAGCCGCGGTATCTAACAACCCGCAACCCCGGCAGGCGGAGGCTCTGGCAAGCCCCTCTGCTTTGCTGACATGTCTATGAGGCGCGCGTGAAACTCGTGTTTCACGCGCGCACTCGACACGGCCTGTCGTCAATCGACGGACGGACGGTGACCTAACTTTAGGTAACATTTGATAACAAGATATATTTTGTAGTTTTTGATTATGACTATGATATTCAGGGTAACAACTTACTACCACCTTCTTCCAAACTCCGAGCTGTTACTGAGAAATTCCTAATCGATCAACCCGATAATACTTTTTGCAAGGCACGGTATTATGAATCAGGACACCGTGCCGTTGGTCCTGCGCCTGATCTCTCGGTCGTGTCAGATTGCCATCCCACCGGACTATGACAGTTAAGGAACAGAGTGTCCCTACATACACACTACTACACTATAATTTCCCGCACCGATGGCTTATCACCGCTGAGATTGGCCGCGGTAACCCAAAAAACAATGAGGAGGTCTATATTCAGAGTAAGGCAGAGTATTCAGGGGTTGCGGGTTGTTCGAAAGAAACATAAAGACCATAAGAAGAAATTCGGATTTTAGTCAATACAAGTCTGACACTCTTCCCCACCCCGCCCAGAACAGAGAAAATTATTTGACGAATTTACCATCCGCAAAAAAATGCCCTATAGTCATTATTGTAAATCGCGGCAACCTAATGTCAACCGCGCCATGTTACAGTGAAAACAATACAGTCAATTAGTCAGGTAGTCTTAAACAAGTTGAAATGGTTAGAAAACACTTGATTTGAGCTGCAACCTAATCAGCTATGAACAAGGTCAGCTATCAAGTTTATCAGTTTTGTATTGTTAGGATTTAGATATTATAATACAACTTATATAGTGAAGACCATTGTATAAGGAAACTTATCTTTAATTAGTTAAATAACATAACATTACGCGTTCTAATCCCCATTGGTTGGGTAGAGGTGTATCTAACACCAACACACCTACATTTCAACAGTATTTTTTTTAATGTTGCACCACATAAGGAGTTTCTCCTATATCGTGGATGTGTTCACAAACATTCAAACTCACATTCAACAACAGCCAGACTTAAAACAACTACCTGTAGGTCATACATCTGCCTCGCTACTACACAGACTGCGTGGTAGTCCCACTATCCTGCAATCAATAGCTGACTGGGCAGACAGCCCGCTTATTTGGGAGCTAACTAATTGCAAACAATCTCTTGTAGTTATAAAGTTCTAACAAAGTCTAAGTCATATTGTAACTAACACACTGGACCACATTGTAGTCTGTAAAATAAATAAATAATACAAATATTAGTTCTCCCACGCAATGCAGCAGTTGATGGCTTAGCCACTGTGATAACTGTGCCGTCAAATATGAATATGTTAAGTAAAATATGAGTATGTTATGTATATGTTAAGTCCCATCTAATGTTGCTTGACGTCATTAACCAGGCACAAATTCAGATTCAATGGTGCTACTGAGAATGGATTTATGAGAAAAACCCAGAAACAGTTTACTGTATTACTGAGTACTGATGATCTTACAGAGAGAGAAGAAAGAATACATATAACAGACATGTAGTGAGTTTGTTCTGAGACTTCCCCCCCACTAAAGAACTAAAACTAAATGGAGGGTAGGAAATCTAATATAAAATTGAAATATTAAAGGCCTTTACTAATGAGAGTGTGTAAAGACTATTTAACAATTTATTAAGGTACTATTATTTTGAAAAAATCGGATCTCCAAATAAATATTTGTATTGTTCTGTTCACTTCATGGCAGATTGGAAGTTAGCAGTGTGTGACATTCTGTACATTATAAAGTCCAAAAGATGGGTACTCTATGCCAAGCGGTAACTTATAATAGGCTAGTTTCCAAAAAAAAAAAAACACTATCTTTCTTTTAGATTATGCAAAAATAAGAGACACGTATTTGACGTCACTCGTTGCGAAAAAATGCAGCAACGCGTGACGTCACACACTTTTTTTTTTGCTATATATCTTTGTAATTTTTATTCTAATTTACGAATAAAAAAAATATGTTTCCCATATTTTTCAATAATTTAAAAGACAGACTAAATGGAACGCAATTACTTTGACCCTGGAAACTACCCTATAGTTATCTGTGTTCACCTTAATGTTACATACACACCATAATAGGGTAAACAGTTTTTCTGCACAAACTGTCACTTGCGATTAACTTCCGAGCAGAGTAAGTAACATTGAATATTTTTATACTAATTCATCTCGAATCACCCATTTTCTGTACCCACCTAGGTAAATATTATGCACAATTTTGCAGGATTTTATCAGTGAAATATATTTAAATTAAGAAACAAGTATCACAGACTTTTCAAGAAGTACTTAAGATATAATCAAGTAGCACCGGTTATTGAAAAGTTGAGTGGTAATGTTTGGCTTGGTAAGAGTATGTGATATGGAGGAATGAGGTTTTTTTTTCAATATGAATGGACGGGAATTGACGGGATGTCCATAGTAAGACCAAAGTATTATGGATTAAACAGTATGAAGGA
Organism: Ochropleura leucogaster; assembly: GCA_958449745.1. Taxonomy (NCBI): domain Eukaryota; kingdom Metazoa; phylum Arthropoda; class Insecta; order Lepidoptera; family Noctuidae; genus Ochropleura; species Ochropleura leucogaster. The sequence continues at coordinate 3,875,339 of OY288227.1, forward strand.
TAACATGACAAAAAAGGAGGTGTCCCTTGAAAAGACATACTGCACTAACCCCAAATAACTTGGGATAAAGGCAGGAGAATGATGCTGATGACTTAAGATCATAATTATCTTCATGTTTTGCCAAGGAGTGGGATATTTATAAGAAGAATATTTACTAGTCAAACTCTTAGAATTCCAGACAATTTATATCTATTAGATGTTGTTATTTTCCTTAAATACTACATAAATATGACTCTGAATTAACTTAAGTTAACAATTGACTTGACAATTGTTTAAGTTGTTTACATTTACTTGTAAACAACTTGAGATTATGAATTGTTAAAAACAAAGTAAGAAGGTTTAAATAACATTTAAGGCTGTATTCAGTTTACCTTGACATAACTAGAAATTTGTGAATTAAAAATGTATGCTATGTGTCTATGGAAAGATAGTTTTATTCAAGTGGAGTTTTCTTTCATTACTGAGATTTATTATTTGAAGAGTGATGACTAAGTTTTGGTTAGAATAAAAGCAAACATAGTCAATTTTATTTAGATAAAAAAATTACAATGAGTTGTACTAATTTTTGGTCAAACACAACTTTCTTCTTAAAAAATGTTGAACATAACCTATCTTGTATCTTTCCATGAATGACATTGCAATATGAGTATGATCTGTGGAGACACGTCTGCCGATAGAGATATGTATTACATGGAAAGTACCCTTGACAATCAAGTAAATTGCTCGAAATTAGGCTAAAAGATTGACGACCTACTAAAAAAATGTTACTAGATTTTCATACGAATCCAGGTCAAACGGTATTCAGCCGTGAGAAGAGATCATTGGTCACCGCGGCATAAACCGGGCTTCAATATAATTGTAGAAAACGACCACGAATCACTCGGACACAAAGATTGTCATGATGTTGTGTTAAAATTTAAATGTTTAGTATCAGAACTCACCCCTTTTCGACCTCCCTCCTCTCCCTCCTGAACCGGCCGCTCCTTCTTCGGCCTTACATCTGATTTCTGTTTTGGGTCGTCCAATTTTTTGGCTAACTCATCGGCTGTAGCGAACTTTTTCACTGCCTTCGACTTTTTGCGATCTTTTTTCGCGAAGAAATCGTCCAAGTCGGCCATATCTAATTTTGACTTACGATTTAAAGTTTTGCTTTGGTAATGAAGTAATTACAGCAATATTGGAACTAAACGTAAAGGGGGAAAATAGGCCCCCGAAAAGTGAAATGATTTCTGTAGCAAGCGTGGCCGACTGTTTCTTTTTTTTAAAATGGCAGATCCTATGTTGCCATTCTAGAACGCAAAAATGTCATCCACAAATTGCCATTGCATGAAATAATAAAGCTACTATTTTCCGGTTTCTAGGCCTAAATACAGCCGTAAGATGCCGAAAATGGTTTTTTTTTATGATGATTTTATTCATGAACCTTTACTGCCATAAATGATAATAAGAAATATTTTTTGTTGTTGTAAATGGATTATAACTATCTAACTCATAACTTTGCAATATTTAAACTTGATGTTGAAACAAAAACAACATTTAAGGAAACTTATCCAAAAACTAAGTCTCAGTTATTAGTAAAATTATACGCATATTTCATGAACAATTATCCTTCCTTAAATGAGCAACGGGATATGTTACAGTATATTCTGTATTTTAGGGTCTTTGTAAAAAGCTTCAGAACGTCCTTACAGCAGCTAAGCCGCCTAGCCGAACACCGAAATCCTTCATCACTGTCTTTTTATATCGGCGTAAGATTTTGACATAGTCGAATGCAGTGCCCGTATTATATATCACGTTGTGGTATTTGAAGTAATTTTCACACAAAGCTTGCGCATCGCCGATATACACGGAGCTAAAAGAACTGAAATTAGATTTACTGGGGTCCCGTCAATCGTAATCCTACATATTATGTTTCATTGAGTTGTTCGGATACCCAACCATGTGAACGTTGAAAAATGCCAGGATATGCTTCCATCGGATATGGTTTCCTAGATGCTGCCTGCTATCTACTCATTTTCTTAATTATAATAAAATAATGAGTATTATAACGTTTACAGATTTGAAGTGACTTATATTTAGTTGATATCTCTCATAAATCAAAACAATCCATTAAATGTAAATGTAGTAAAATGCCGAGAAAAGGCTTCACGAAGGGCTCATTCCTATTTATCCTAAAATAATAGGTATTATGATGTATACAGGTTATAATCCTTACTAATATTATAAAAGCGAAGGTGAGTTTGTTTGTTTGTTACCTTTTCACGCTTCAATGGCTAAACCGATTTTGATGAATTTTGGTACAGAGATAGTTGGGAACTAGGAGATGGACATAGGCTTTTTTTGAAATAAGTGGGATGTGAAGGAGAAAGAGGGAAGAAAAGGAAAAAATTAGCGTTGCTATTACAAATCAATAAGGCGCAAGGGGAACTGTGTTACCCCGAATTTAACGCGAGCGAAGCCGCGGGCAAAAGCTAGTATTTCATAAGTTTATAATATAAAAATATACCTATACATCCTACTATAATATTAGAACTGCGAATGTTTGTCAGGATGGAAACGGCTAAACGGATCTTGATGAAATTAGGCGCAGAGTTAGACTATAGTGTGAAATAAGATATAGGATACTTTTTTTCGATCATCAGTACTTATACCTGTATTATTTCAAGGCACGCGAAGTACCAAGCTAGTGGCATCACTAAATTGGTGCTCCCAGTTTTCGAGGTTCTTAAATCAATCCCGACAATACATTACATGTCCATTTTCCTCAACACCAACAACATTACAACACAATCATTTTCAGTAGGTTCTCATTCACACATGAATACTACACCCACACCATCAACACAATATCGACGGGTTATACCAACGTATCCGTTTACTTAAAACACTTCAGTTGAAGCTTATCAGCCCACCGTCCGGTCACTATCCATCCGATAACCAATACCATTATCTAATCTACCCATACCTGGCCATTTTGTTCAGTCGGTATAGAAAAAAAGAGTCAAAATGTTGGGTCCACTAGCAAGGATTTCAAACCAATCTGGCAGAAATGTGATGAGGAGTTTCATTAGAAACGGATCGCATGGAGGTGTTCCTGGAGAGGTATGTCTGGACTTTTTATAGTTTAATTTATTACATAATAACATCTTATATATTTCGGATTGAAGCACGTTTTTTGGTCCTTTTAAAGACGCGCCTAATACCAATAGGTATTGTTAATGTGTGGTTTAGTTGATACTCAGTAAGTCTAGAAAATGAGAACTTGTTTGCGATTGTAAGTAGTATTTGATTAAGTAGATAAAATTGAGTTAAAGACTTGTTTCGTAATCGAATGCACGGATAAGTCCCCATCCGTGTTGCTTCCTAAACACACGGTAATAGTGAGTAGAATCGTCAGCACTGTTTACAGCACAAGAAGTAAAGAAAAAAACGATGGTAATAAGAATTCCTTGAAATAAACATGACTAAATATTGAAAATTACATGTAACAGCTAGCGTTCAGACTACCCTAATCATCATGAAAGAAAGAAACCAGTACCTTCTGGAAGAAACAATCGTTCAAATGCTTCAAATTACTATTTTGTGAGGCACTGGGGAGATGTAGGACTGCCGGAGTTAACAGCAAACTTAGGTGTAATAGATATCAACGTTGACAGTTTTTGCTAAAAAGAAAATGGCGAAATAAGTTAAATACTTTATGCATAACTATAAAGCAGGTAGATAAATTCCCTCGTCAACGTAAATGTCTAAGATTTCAAGACATTTCCAGTCTAAAGTGACCCCGTTTAGTGCAGTTTTACCATGCAATGAAAGATCAGCTTATACTCCTATATTTTCTGTGATGAACACAACCGGTCCTTATATCCACATAAGCCACAAGTCATAACATCTCAGACTGAATGCGTGTTTACAAAAGTTATGATTGTTTGCAAAACCACACATAGGTACACGCGAAATACACTATTCAATACATACATGAAGAAATATATAGGTACAACATTCGTGCAATTACTCTGTGAAACGTACATCGTTCCTATTGTTAGTCGTAAAAATCTAATCAATTTAAGAGGGCTTCATTGCATTGTTTTTTACTGTTAGAATAAGGAAAACACACCTATTTGTTCGGCTCTATTAGACGAAACAAGTTTGATATTCGAAACATATATTTGAATGCAAATATCGCATTAAGTGTCCAGTTAATCTTAACGGTGTCATTTCTCAAGCTTAGTGCCAATTTTCTAGCAGGAGTTTAAGGTCATAGGTGCCGATTTTTCCCTTGTTAAAATCCTAATCCTGATATGTTTTGGCCCTTAGATACTTTGCCGCACTTGAGCTACCATACCTGTACTTAAATTTACACTCATGTGGACTCCTTTCGGTACATTTAATAAAATATCTTATCTTTTCTTGTATTAAAACGAAAATCAATGAGAATAACTACCAGTCCGGCAATTATAACTATTAGCTCATTCAGTGCCATGCTGGTATCGGCGGGACGGGGTTGATGCCCTGGGTATCTATGGTATATCATATCTCAGGTGGTCTAACAATTTAAAATCATCCGTGACAATTTAAATTTTTTTGACCGTGATCTCAGATGTCATTTGTTTAATTAAAACAAAATGGCTTCTGATTCCAGAACCTGCCGTTTGACATTCACAACCGCACACGCGTTACCTTCAACTTCTTCTGGTACGTCGGCACCGGCATCGCGGCGCCTTTCGTCGTGCTGTGGTATCAGATGAACAAGCAATAAACTTGGTAAGTTATCAGCATTATTACCATCACTGGTACCTAATTTCCACCCACTTCTGACCCACATCATCATCTGCCTAGCCTTTTCTCAACTATCGGGATCGGCTCCCAGTCCGGATGCAGCCTACCATTATTTAACGTGGATTGACTGCCAATTAGACCTTCATAACCCAGCTAGTACTGGGTAATACGATACCCAATTTTAAGACTGGTTGTCGACTTTCGGGTCAGTACTGTACTACCTGTAACAACTGTCAAAGATCTACAAAATGGCCGGGACCGTGCGTTAATATGCTTTCCGAAGCACGGAGGGTACTCGGTATGTAATGGATGTTTCACAGATCAACCTCGGCAAGCGCGGTTGTTATCAAAGAAATACAGAATAGCCACGATCTCCTCTAGTAGCTGGGTACTTACATTGTTAGCAAGTTTGTGAAATATTTCGCTGTTCTTCTCGAGGCTCAACTCTAGTACAAGAACGTGCAGGGAAAGCGAACTTCTGAATCCACCACCAGCACCACCCTGGGCTGAGGACCAATAAAATTGATTGAAGGTCAACAATAGCCTCATCCAATTCGACTACACGGTTGGCGCAGTGGCCGAGCGATCGACTGCTGCACTGCGTGTGGCGGGTTCGATCCACGCACGGAACAAATATTTGTATCACCTGCAGATAGTTGTTCCGGGTCTGGCTGTTTGTGTATGTGAGTTTAAATGTTTGTAAACTCACCCACGATACAGGAGAAATTCCTAGGGTGGGGGTGTGGGGCAACGCTTTTATAAAAAAAAGGCTGATCAAATCTACCCTACGAGCTTACTTGGTCCTGTCCTTATTGGTTACCTCTAATGTAGGTTTCTAACGAGCAAATTACACGACGACCTACTTTTAGTGATTAGCACTAAACCTAATTAAAGTTACATTCCACCGTAATGTTGTTTTAAGTTAGGTATATTTACTTAGTGCTAATTGACCCTGAGGTGCGAGTCGATTTGTCATAAAAACATATTTTACGTTTTTCCAATGTAGAATGGCAAAGACTGCAGAACGCCACTTGCTTGCTTGTAATAATAGGTACTCTTTCTCCTCGTCCACGAACAAATATGCTGGTCATTTTTTGCCAAAGAGCTCAATAATGTGGTAGCTCATGACCTTTCTGAATAATACCGTCAACAAAGTCATTGTTAGTACTTCTAGGACGTGGGCGGGGTCCTAGCCTTGTCATCACAATCATTACTGCCTTGTTAACATACCTTTCTCAATTACAAAATGTAGTCCTCTGTTTACAACAAACATCCAAAAAATCCTATCCCATTTATTTTGCCCTCGTCTGACAAGATTAATTAGTGTAATTGGCATTTGTTTGTCACTAGTGTTAACCTGTCTATTCTATTAGATGTGTTACGCATTTGTCCATTTTCACTAGCACTGCGCCACGCCCTACATTTATGGATTTTTAGCACCTGGTTCAACCCTGAACGCTTAAATTCTAATAGTGTAGTTTAATTTAGGATTTTTTAGAGGTGCTATCTACGTAACACAATCACACCTGCAATTCCCGACGGATTATTATGTAGACCCAGTTATTTATATGGACTAGGTGTAATCTAGTGTTAGTGAAAACGGTCAATATCGAGGTACCTTTCAGCACAGTATAAATATAGTGCGTTCAGCGTTTGTCTAGGTAGGTAATTATTATAGTTAAGGTATACATATTTTATAACATCATGCTGTTATTTATCTAGAACTTCTAATCTTTCAGTCCTTTCAGTTATTTTACCTTTTATTTTCCATCTCTGTCAAAACCTTAACATATTTATTTACGTTACCAATGGTTGTGGTTAGAATAGTGTGGTTAGTAATGAACTGTAGTGTCATCTCGATACAACAACGACGTAATCATTTGAACGAGCTTCCAATTTTGTCATTCAACTTGCACTATGCTAGTGACTGTATTGGTTTTATGTATTATTTACAAGTATATTTACTGGTATAAATACTACTGCAAGTTCTATAGACATCATGATAAGTTTAAAAAAAAGGGGTGTGTGTACTTACTTATGTACACGCGTTAGAAGTTATACTTCTTTGGTGTAAAGAAAAAAAACTTTGGTAACCCATCCATATCCAAACCTCGGCAAGGGTTGCTTAATCTGGCCTCCTGTGGTAACCCATCCATTTCCAAACCTCGGCAAGGGTTGCTTAACCTGGCCCCCTGTGGTAACCCATCGATTTCCAAACCTCGGCAAGGGTTGCTTAACCTGTCCCCGTGTGGTAACCCATCCATTTCTAAACATCGGTGAGGGTTGCTTAACCTGGCCCACTGTGGTAACCCATCCATATCCAAACCTCGGCAAGGGTTGCTTAACCTGGCCCCCTGTGGTAACCCATCCATTTCCAAACCTCGGCAAGGGTTGCTTAACCTGTCCCCGTGTGGTAACCCATCCATTTCTAAACCTCGATGAGGGTTGCTTAACCTGGCCCCCTGTGGTAACCCATCCATTTCCAAACCTCGGCAAGGGTTGCTTAACCTGTCCCCGTGTGGTAACCCATCCATTTCCAAACCTTGGTGAGGGTTGCTTAACCTGGCCCACTGTGGTAACCCATCCATATCCAAACCTTGGCAAGGGTTGCTTAACCTGGCCCCCTGTGGTAACCCATCCATTTCCAAACCTCGGCAAGGGTTGCTTAACCTGTCCCCGTGTGGTAACCCATCCATTTCCAAACCTTGGTGAGGGTTGCTTAACCTGGCCCTCTGTGGTAACCCATCCATTTCCAAACCTCGGCAAGGGTTGCTTAACCTGGCCCCCTGTGGTAACCCATCCATTTCCAAACCTTGGCAAGGGTTGCTTAACCTGGCCCACTGTGGTAACCCATACATTTCCAAACCTTGGCAAGGGTTGCTTAACCTGTCCCCGTGTGGTAACCCATCCATTTCCAAACCTCGGCAAGGGTTGCTTAACCTGGCCCACTGTGGTAACCCATACATTTCCAAACCTCGGCAAGGGTTGCTTAACCTGTCCCCGTGTGGTAACCCATCCATTTCCAAACCTTGGTGAGGGTTGCTTAACCTGGCCCACTGTGGTAACCCATACATTTCCAAACCTTGGCAAAGGTTGCTTAATCTGGTCCCCTGTGGTAACCCATCCATTTCCAAACCTCGGCAAGGGTTGCTTAACCTGGCCCACTGTGGTAACCCATACATTACCAAACCTCGGCAAGGGTTGCTTAACCTGTCCCCGTGTGGTAACCCATCCATTTCCAAACCTTGGTGAGGGTTGCTTAACCTGGCCCACTGTGGTAACCCATCCATAACCAAACCTCGGCAAGGGTTGCTTAACCAGTCCCCGTGTGATAATCCATCCCTTTCCAAACCTCGGCAAGGGTAGCTTGGAATGTGAAATTGATTAAAAAGCTATGCAATAGCTTAATAAAAACACCAAAAGAATATTTATTTATTATGAAACACGTGTTCTAAATATAAAAATACTAGAATATACAACATGAACATAGTTACTAGAACACCTATGACTAACTTCACGATGTCGCTGTGCGCGCGCAAATTACTCTCATCATTTTTCTCCATCGCGCCAAAAGAAGTATAACTTCAATAACCGATACCTACCTAAGTATGTACGTATGCTCAAAGTTCAAACGTCGCATATTATTCTTGTGTCAATCCACCATTAAACTTGACTCTATATTACCCTATAATACTGACTGACCCATAAACACCATATCTGTCCAAGTAGATTTTTAATTTTATTGCTCATTGTTTTGAAACATGAAAAGTTGAGGGAATTGTGACCTTGATAAACCTTGTCATGATTTTCAGCGTAGGTATTGCTTTTCACGTTACGCATCGCGTCACGTCACATCAACCAAACTCCCAAAATAAGTAGGTTCTTTATGAGCCCCAAAAGACTAAGGTGCTATTTCAATCAATGAACCGATGATGTCCCTATAACACTTAAGAGCTGTAAAAACATTCATCTGGGAATATTTTTTTTTTTTTTTTGTTGCAGGATCCAGTAGGCGAAAGTTAAACTTAATTATTTATAAAATAATTTTGTTAATAACTATGTAGATAAATCTCAAATATAACTCATTAAAAATACAACATTTGTAGTTTCATTTTATTTTCCAAAGTTACAGATGCGTTCCTTACAGAAACTACCATTAATTTAAAACAACAAGAACGCAGTGGTAGTTTTCTATAAAACTTCACTCCTTTTTGTGAAGGAAATCGAATTTTCTGTTTTTCGCGAGATTGGCAAGGAAATCTTGAAATAACAAAATGTTTGCTCCCTTAGCTCGTGTTTGTAACAAAATGGGCAGGAATGTGATGACCACCATGGTGAGGAACCACTCGCATGGAGGTGTCCCTGGCGAGGTGAGTTCTATAATCAAAATTTTACGTCATTACATAATCTAAAAGTGCATCAGTCAATTGTTTTTGTTACAGTAAAATTAACACATATTTAATCACGCTCCTTTTTTCATTCTCATCTACAGAGAATTTTGATAATGATTTTCCAAACATTAAATTTTGTTTTACAAAAACGTCTAGGTTATGTACTGCGTGAAAAAATGTTTTTCATTTTTTATTTGGTTAAAATGCACCATAAAAAATCTCCTGTTATTCCTGATTAAATAGGTTAAAATATGAAAGTTCATAATGGGTATTTTATTAAAAGTAAATAATAGAACATTTAAATGAGACCATTTAATTAATGCATTTTCAAGACACCAGTCTAAATTATTTCAATGAAACTGTTTCAGAACCTGCCTTTTGACATCACCAACCGCTACAAGCTCACAGTATACTTCATTGGTTTCTTTGGTTCCGGTTTGGCTGCTCCTTACCTGATTTGCCGTCATCAACTCCTCAAGAAGTAAGTCATTAATTTTTTATACTCTATGGTATGATATTTTTTGAACTCTAAACATTTAAATGAAACAGGCAATTTAGAGTTATGGTCAAAGTAGGTTTAAGTTTAAAACAAAAAGATGAAGGTACAGTCCTAGTCCAAGGCTATGGTGAAAAGACTAGTTTCCCATTCCAAAGTTTAAATCTATATACAAGAAAAACAGGATCTTAATATTATGAACCTCTTTGAAGCATGTCTTTGGGCATAGCTAGATACAGGTCTAAAATAATTTAAGACCCCATATGAACTGTTTTTAGGGTCACTTACTTAGACTCAGGTGTCCGCCTATCTGTCACCAGGCTGTATCTCAAGAACTGTGGTAGTTAGACAGTTGAAATTTTCGCAGATGACGTATTTCGGTTGCCATTTTATATTGTTAGAATAATTTAAATATTTAAGGGGGCTCCTATACAATTTTTTTTTCTTATAGATAATGGCACGGAACTCTTTGTGCTCAAGCCAGAGTCGTACTTAGCCTGTTATTTCTATAATGTTATAAGCTCATGCAAAAAGAACATATTTAGGCCTTTGAGAACCAGCAGGCAATCCAGCCTGGGTTGTCTTAACTTAAAGTTAAAGGCTGACTTGTTAGTGTACTGATTAGCATACACCAGTCTACTTTAAGATGTCTTAGGTTTAATTTCAAGGGCTAGGAGTGTCATTAAGGGTTCCCATAAAGTATATCTCAGTAACAGCAAATTAATCTCTAATAATTCTCAGTAACAGACACTAATCTGCATAGTCCTCATGTAAGTTGACCCAGAATTATTGTCTGGACCTTAAAAGAGACCTCTGAGCTTGTTTCGGGTGTACGAAACACCAGCCTCATCTAGCTTTTAGAAAAGATGTGAAAAAGTGTTTGTGAAAACCTACTTGCAAAATAAACATCATTTATTGTTATCATTTAATTAAAAAAAAAACTGTACTGTATCGTTTAGTTTATCTGTGTACAGCATTGTGGGCTGCAACATCTATATATATAAAAGAAAGTCGTGTTAGTTACTCCACTTATAACTCTATAACGGCTGAACCGATTTAGCTGAAAATTGGTAAGGAGGTAGCTTAGAACCAGGAGACGGACATAGGATAGTTTTCATCTCGGTAAGAGAAGTAAGGTAGGTAGGGTAGGTAGAAAGATACAAAATTGCATTGCAACGCATGCCAGGGCACAGCTAGTTGTCTATACATTTGTGTATTTCTCGTTCCTGTTTTATGTTGTAGCTGTTTGTTGTACCTCTTGCATAAAAATAAAATAAACAGCCATACTCTTGCCCTGTTGTTGGAAATAGGCTCGCCCTCTATTACATAACAAACTAAAACATAACTTATTCTCATATCCTATAATTAGTCCATTGACTTTAGCTTAGCTTTTGCCTGCAGTTACATTCACGTTAAATTTGGGGTAACACAGTGCGCCTTATTTATTTTAATAGCAAAGCTAAGCTTTCCCTTTATTTCCCTCTTTCTCCCTCATTTCTCACTTTAAAAAAAACGTAGCCTATGTTCGTCTCCAGGGTCTTAAATATCTATGTACCGAAATTCATCAATATCGGTTTAGCCATTCAGGCGTGAAGACGTAACAAACAAACTGACTTTCGCTTTTATAATATTAGTAAGGATAACTCATCAATTACCCATGCAATATAAATAAAATTTAAATGCGACCCCTTCGGCAGTAAACCCTCTTTTTTTATGGGTGGGAAATCATCACATAACTTCCCCGGTGCGGGGGGCGTGTCAGACCTTTACTGACTAAAACCCACCCATGTTCCTTCTATTGCCCTTTTTGTTCCGGGGCCGCGGTATCTCTTTCGAACAACCCGCAACCCCGGCAGGCGGAGGCCCTGGCAAGCCCCTCTGGCAGTATACCTGTCGGTTTATAAAAGAAATGGTTAATTGCCCCACGATCGACGGAAATATAGCGTAAGCTCCTAAAACAAACAAAAAAAATACGGTTGAATTGAGAATCTCCTCCTTTTTTTTAAGTCGGTTAAAATCTGGCGTTTGGCTTTTATTTATTCACATGTTCTAATTTACTGTTCTTTTTTTTACAGGTAAGCTTCAGGCATCTGGGTTACCACAACAAATATTTTAGGTTTAAGCTAGCAAACTGTACATGTTATCATAAATTATGATTTAATAAATTCCGAATAGAATTATCTCGTTATTTTTCTTTTTTACGGTTTCTTTTAAAAACAAAAAACGGTCGCCCAGGCATTTCTCCTGTATGGTTTGTACTTGGCTTTTGATACCATGGCACTCAACATAGTGCGTCAAAGACAAATATAACATGTCATTGTTAACAGAAGCACTTTCCTGGTTGCTTGTCTTCCGAAACCATCTTGAGTGTACTCGTAGATAGATCTCTTGTCTTGTCCCTAAGTGAGTTCTAGAGTCTCCAACTCTGCGTCATTGAATTAAACTTCAAACGGAGTTAACCATGCCTGTCTATTTACAAAAGTTATAAATTACTAGTTTCGTACTGTAAATGCTACGCTAATGTATGAAAGAAGAAAAAAATAAATTTATTCAGCTGAAAACTAAATCTTAGCTCAGCATAATGCCCAATGGCAACACAAGGTGGCCTGTGACCGGTGACCTGACGCTGATTTTTAGCTGATGCCCACGAGCGCCACATTCCGTGTAGAGACTAATGTACTAGTATTTTACAAAGAAAGCCTCCTCTATATTGTACGTATTAAAAAAAAAAAGCTATCAAAAGTCAACGAAACTAAAAAAAGTCGGTTTTATTTTTCCAAAATCCTTTTTCAACGTAATTCTATTATTATCTAATCTTATTCTGCTTTTCTATTGTAATCATTAAAAAAAATAAGTGGCACCAAGGTGATGTTTTAAAAATATAAGTAGCAATGAATGGGTTAAGCGGCCATTTTAGACCCCTGCTACCCTACCATGATGTGTTAAAGCAGAACTTATTCCGCTGAGGGAAAGAGACAGAGCTATACAGGGTGTCTAGCACCATCTCTTTCACTCAGTGGAATAAGTTCTGCTTTAAGATGTCATAGTATTCCTACTGAACCTGTGACGGGCACCTATCCATTTCCAAACCTTGGCAACAATTGCTTATCCTGTGGCGGTCACCCATACATTTCCAAACCATGACAACAGTTGCTTAACCAAGTGCAGTCACCCGCCCATTTCTAAACCTTGGCATCACTTGCTCCTAGGGCGATCACCCATCTATTTCCAAACCGTGACCACAGTTGCTTCCATGTCCGGAGCGAGAGGGCCTGGGAAGCGGTCACCTTCTGCGATGCAGTCATGCTAGCAAAAGAAGTGTCCGGGGCTCCGGGCGTTTGAGGAAGACAACCTCAAACCAACCCAGCCGCCAGTAGATACGGTCCTGTGAACGGTGAGCAATGGGTAACTCACCGTCCGTCCGTCTATTGAAGACAGGCCGTGTCGACAGCGCGTTAGTGTCCCACGCAGTGTTCCTCAAATAGATGTCGGCAAAGGCAGAGGGGTCTGCCAGGGCAACCGCCTGCTGGAGTTTGAAAGAGATACTGCGGCCCCGGAACGTAAAGGGCAATAGAACCCACCCAGGGCTACAGGGTACAAGTCTAACACCCCAGGGCGGAGAAAGTTATTTGATGATTTCCCATACGCAAAAAAAAAAGGTTTGGAAACGGATGGGTTACCTAACCGACCCAAGTTGGCCAACTCGGGCCAAGGTTAGCAAACCAATTGGTTATCCTAAGGGCCAAGGTTAAGCAACTTAAGCCAAGGATTAGAAATGAATGGGTGGCCTTACCATTCCTGGTTAAGAATCTCTTGCTAATGCTTGAAAACAGATTGGTTACGAGCCCAGGTTAAGCAACAAGCCAAAGATTAGAAAAGCATAGGTTACCTAACCGGCCTAGGTTAAATATCTCGAGCCAAGGTTTGGAAAGTTTTTTTACTTTACCAGCCCAAACGGATGAGTATCTGTTTCTAAAACAAGGCCTGAGGTCCTGAGCCCTGATTATTGATTTAACCCATCCATTACCAATTATTAAATTATGGAGCAAGATATCTACCTTGGAATGCAATACTATTCATTACCAGACCAGTGTAAAAATTGAACTGTAAAGACTGAGGGTCGAAGTAGAAACATTGATTTAAAATCGCTAAAACGTCCCTACTCTTTGGTATTATCTATCTGACATTTGTTTTGTTTTGGAGTAATTTGGAGCGCTTTGCTGTCCATTTTTCAATAAAATAAGTTAATTTACAGGGCTTATTTAGTATCAGTTAGAATAAGCCTGCAAAAATGAGTGCTAAGAAGTATTACTCAACGTAACAGCATTTTTGCGCTGGGTACTTTCCACCGGTAACCTAAAACGGAATAAATAAAAATGAGCGAGACATCATGTTATATCCTGGACAATGGTGGCTATTCAGCCAAGGTGGGCTTTTCCAACTTAGAGCCGAAGGTAGTCCCAAACTGTATCATGAAAGCCAAATCGGAAAGACGCCGCGCATTCATCGGATCACAGATCGACGATTGTCGAGATGCATCTGGACTATTTTACATTCTCCCGTTCCAAAGAGGTTTTCTAATCAACTGGGATACACAAAAAACTGTATGGGACTACATGTTTAGTAAGGATTGTTGTCCCGTCAACTTCAACGAGACCCCTCTGATTATCACAGAGCCTTTATTCAACTTTGCGTCCATTCAAGAAGCTATAACAGAGATTTTCTTTGAAGAATACGAATGTACATCTTTGCTTCGTATAAATGCTCCTGATTTAGCTGATTACAAGTACCGGAAAGACCATAAGAATAAATGTACTCTTGTTGTGGACACTGGTTACAGTTTCACGAATATAGTCCCTTATATTAATGGAAAGAAGTACCGGGATGCCATAAGAAGGATAGATGTAGGTGGCAAAGTGCTAACAAATCATTTGAAGGAGGTTTTATCTTATAGACAGCTGAATGTAATGGATGAGACATATGTTATTAATCAGGCGAAGGAGGATTCATGTTTTGTGTCCCAAGACTTCTTGAAGGATATGGAGATTGCCAGGAAAAAAGGTGAGATTTAGTTTTTTATTCCTTACACCCTATGGATTAGGCAGAAGTGAACCTAAAAGTCCCATGTCATAAACAGCAGAATTTCAGGCCCACTTTGCCACTTCAGATTTAAAAACACTATTACTTACATGGGTATCAAACCCAGGACCTCATCCTTATCAGACCTGTTTGCAATGAGGCATACTTACCATGCCTTGTTGATAACCCACACATTTGCAGGAAGTCCTTTGCAGCATTCTCTATTATGTGATCAGCCGAGATAGAAAGTACACATCGGCCAATACATGCACTGTTTTTACTAGCCTCGGTTATGGTGTTCCTTTTAATACACACATTGTTATCAACACAGTGAAATTGAATAGCTTGTGTCTATAATCCCGAGTGCTATGACCCAGATCTATTCAAGGCAAAAGTTTATTGGCTTCTTTATGGTTAGCTCATTCTATCGTCAAACTCATCTTTGACTTATTGGACAGATTGAGATCAAGGGTACACCGGAGGAGGAGGTGGATTTGTTTTATCTTATCACATATATGTGAGTTTTTGATCCACAAAAAGGGGATGAATGTCCACTTACAATCCAAGTCATTAGTCTACTTGCAAAGTCCAGGAGTATGAAAACACTAAGAAAAAAAATCGCAATGATTATATAGGTATGATTTTTGAATTTGAAAACTCAAACTCAAAACTTTTACCTTTATAGGCACTTTTTGAAGACAGTCACTTTTATTTATTTAAACTTAGTGTACAGTAGGGGTGTACAGGGGGCCTTAATGCCATAAGCATTCTGTACCAACCAACTTTTGGGTTTAAAACAATAACAAAAAAAAATCTTAAAATATATATAAATATTTGTTTTCGAGAACTTATATGCACAGACAGATACTGACACAAATAGTAAAATACAAATATACATAAAAAAAAGAAACTTCTTTTTTTTTTCATGTACTTTTTGCCACCGACTTCCTAAAACAAAGTTGTTTCCCTCTTCTGTCTCTAAGCTAGTCGCTGGCAATCTTTATTGTAAAGGCCCAGAACTCAGCAACAATATTTTTTTTTGTAACACTTGTTGCTGAAAAGGCATTATTTTATACTTTTTAGTTGTGGTTTTCCACACGCTCATAATATCATTGCGAGTAGTTGTTGTTATTTATCAGTTTAAGAGATTCTTAACCTATGCAACGAAAAAACCTATTAGAGGAGCTATTACATAAACTACTTAAACTTAAAACCATTTATGCATATGGAAGCTCCGCGCGGCCTTATCTATCTGTCTCTATTAAGTAATAGACAACTACTGGAAACTTCGCGTGGCCTTATTCATCTGTCTCTATCAAGTAAAAGAAGAGAAATAAATGCTGTTTGAAGACATCATTTTCTCACTCCTGTATTTTTCCATTGTCCCTTGAGGTCACGCTAACATTTACTCCTTTCATATCATTGTTGACAAAATCCATCTATTAATGCTTTGGTCTTCCTCTCCCTTTCTATCCATCGACACTCACGTCCAGAACATGCTCCGATTTTTTAAGTCTTTTATAAATACTTAACTCTTATAACAGGTCCAGAAAACACAATAGTCAAAGACTATGTTCTCCCAGATTACACTTCAATCCGACGCGGCTACCTCCGAGACATCGTGAAACCCGACGAAGACTTAGAGCAGCAAACACTCCGTCTGAACAACGAAAGATTTGCTATTCCAGAGCTGCTTTTTCATCCATCAGACGTGGGAATCCCTCAAATGGGAATAGCAGAAGCCATAATGAACTCTATCAGTGCTTGTCCGGAGGACAACACTGAAAGTTTGCTTGAAAATATCGTTTTGTACGGCGGCAATGCTATGTTTCCAGGTTTTCGAGATAGAGTGTATAACGAGGTGCGTTCCTTAGCTTTAGACCATTTCGATGTCAATGTAACTAAACCAGATAATCCTTTGACATACGCCTGGGAAGGCGGAAAACAAATCTTCAGGGATCCTGATTTTTATTCCTTCTGCGTTACAAGAGAAGAATATGAAGAAGAAGGCAAGTCTTTGGCTTTCGAAAGATTCGATATTTAACGGCGGAAACGAGCGAAAAAGTCTTCGGAATAAGACTTCTCGCTCGGTAAAAGTTCGGCGGATAGTGTGGACATTAAAGATAGTGAATTGTGAAGGATAGCACAAATAAGTTTCTTTCAATAAGATATGAATAGAATAATGATATATTAATTATGATGATAGCAATATAATCATATTTTTGCGTATTTCGCAGTTTTACTGA
This sequence comes from Ochropleura leucogaster, assembly GCA_958449745.1. Lineage (NCBI taxonomy): Eukaryota > Metazoa > Arthropoda > Insecta > Lepidoptera > Noctuidae > Ochropleura > Ochropleura leucogaster. The sequence goes on from OY288227.1 coordinate 3,892,327, forward strand.
CGCCTTATATAACGTGACGTCTGTAAATGTAGGTACACACGACGGCACATCAACATACACAAAACCATTTTAACCCTGATCTTTACTACGGTTTGCGATCCGTAGTAGAGAGATTAGGTTATAATAGTTTAGACTAGGTTAACATCGTGTGTACATCCAAGATTCGCCAGTAATATTTCAGTTCTATGTAATGTGGGTGAGCCTATTGCCATCAGCCCTGCCCGAAATGCCTGCCCTGCATAAATAAACTTTGAAATTCTTAATTGGTGGCAAAAGGCGTTATGATGATAGCAGAAGCTTAATTTTATACTACGTCGAAAGTTCCCGCGAAATTCAGAAATCTTAAATATCTTATATGCGAGAAACCCAGCAGATACAGCCTGTCAACCTGCCAGCTTGTCAGGTGCAAAGATCTCAAACGCTTCGATTCGATTTTAATTTGGGAAGTGGAATGTTTATCTCGCTTGCTTTCGTATTGCCAACAGAAGATTCGACATTATCACTTCTCGAATCGAAGCGTTTGTAAATACAAGGCAGAACTCTTGAAGAATATGTTTCAATAGTAGGGGAGCCCACGATGCTAAATGGGGATTTACTCGAGCGTCGTAGAGACCTATTGGGATGCAAAGCTTAGATGATAAGAAGAAAAAAATGTTATATGATATATACCGTTACATCGGTGGGGGAAGCGGCTATAGATTTTTAAATATGTAAAAAAAAACTGTTGCATGGACATCCTCGAGCGCGTCAGATATTGATAGCATCAATGCCCTATGTATTTTTAATAATGTACGTATGTTAATCTGATCGTTTGCATGATGGGGGTGGTTGTATTTAAGGGTTGAAAATGAAAAAAATAATAATTTAGTCGAGCGCGTCAGATTTTCTAAGGGAGTGTTAAGTGCACCAAAAAAAAGCTCTCATTCACTAATCTGACGATTTCGATGGGACGCAAACTCGCGGCCATTTTCATAATGTGCAAAAAAAAATCGCCATTTTGAAATACTCAAGCGCGTCAGATTAAGATATATATGTGGTTAATATTTATGTTCTAAACGTACTGTCTCATAATCTGACGATTATGTAGAGGGATTCGCCTAATCTGACAAAAAAAAAATAGAAAAACGGTTCACCTTAAAGGCCATCCCTGCAACTTCTCGCTAATTCCATTCCTGGGCGCTTAAAATTGTACTTATGACATTTTTGAGCTCAAAACATAATTTATGTGATATTTTGAGCTCGCTGAGTTCAAAGAAATAATATTTCTATGCATTTGAGCTCTTCCAGCTCGAAAGTCTGATAGAAGTTTCATAGAACACTATTTTTGGAATTTTCAAACCGCAATAACTTTTGAATGCATCAACCGATTTTCACACGGTTGGCGGCATTCGACGCAGTTTTATCATCCTCATAAGTAATTTTGCAATTTTAATTGATTGAACCACAAATTTCGGAGTAATCCCGAAGAAACACTTTTTCGGGTTTCTTTCGTTCACGATATCTCTCGAACGAATCAACCGCTTTTGACCAGCTTGGTGGCGATCGACGTGGTTTTTTAAGCTCAAAGGCGGATTAGTTTTTGGAGTTGATCGATAAAGCCGGTTAAAAGTTATTCCCAAAAAATCACTTTCAAAATTTTTTATTTTTTTTATTTTTTTAAATCATTGAACTTAATTAATTGGGACGGAGTGAGAGAGTAATAGATAGAGAAAGAGTGAGAGAGGAATAGAAACGCGGAGAAGGAAATGTAGGCATCACGCAGCTGCACGCATTTAACTTTATCGACGAATTTTTGTTATTTCGGCTTGTGGAAATCGTCAGATTATATATTTTTCATTATTCTTGAATTATTTCCTTCAAAATAAAAAAAAATTTAGCTACGCTCGAGAATGTCGAGATGACGTTTTTTTTTTACAACTTTGTTGCCCTCCCCTTTTTTTACGTCACTCTCAAATTGTCAGATTAGTGGAATATACACTTTTTAGGGTGTAATTAACTCACCCTACCTTAATCTGACGCGCTCGAGAATTTCTGATGGTCAATTTTTTTTTACTAATCTGATCCTGTATCCTTCACGGGCGGCCTTATATATGGGCCTCATGTTCTGTGGAGGTACTTAACTGGGTACAAGGTATCCCCCTGTATATTAATCTGCCGCGCTTTAGTAAATCCCGAAATCCCCGCTTGGGCTCCCCTACTACAAGGACAGTTTTGCAAAACATACTACAGATCCCTAGGTTTTATTTAATTTTTATATAGGTACATTTAAATAAAGCCTAGGAATCTCTAATTCTTGATGGTTTTGCTTGCACATGTATTTCAGAAGCCCCTTTGACTTGATTATTATTATAATTTACTAGCTGTGCCCAGAGGTTTCACCCGCTGCTCACTTAGGGGTATCAAAAATAGATGTTGACCGATTCTCAGACCTACCCGATATGTACACAAAATTTCGTTCAAATCGGTCCAGCTGTTTCGGAGGAGTATGGGAACGAAAACTGTGACACGAGAATTTTATATATTACAGTACGGCTAACGAGAAGCGATACGAAAGGTCATTAACCTAAAGAACAACTATGGCATTGACAATCTAATATTTAGCTCTTTCCATCTTGTGCCTTTGTCGTAATGTCTCGTTCTCCCGGCAAAAACATGACAACGTTAAGACGGGTTCGCCAACATTCGGGCGGCCATTTTAGATGGGGTTTTAGCATGGGTTTTGTTTACATTTGGTATCGCTTCTCGTTGGCCGTACTTGTAGAGATAATACAAGACCGCATGTGTCTAGTGTTGAAAAAAAGCAACAGGCCACTCAGAAAATAAATGTTCCATAAAAAACAAACGTCAAAAACGCAAACGTCTATCAAAGTCATTATACCGAACAAACTGAACAAATTGATTCCGAACGGATCAAATTATTATGTTACTCAGAACTATTGCAAAATATCTACGGCAGGGCCGTGCCATTTCAACAACACCGGCTTTGTTCCAACAACGAAGTTTAATCAAATTGAAGAAACTACAAGCAGATTTTCAGTGCGAAGATGGGCGCCCCGTGTTTTTAAAAGGAGGCTTTTGCGATAAAATTCTTTATACTGCTACTCTTATTTTGAGTCTGGTAGGCATACTTTTATCGCTTGCTGTTATTTATGAACACGCTAAACCGCCTTCATGGAGAACAGTATGCCGATAAATATTCAACACTTTTTATAAAATTGTTGATAGATAATAAAAATATGATTTAAAGTGATGATAATTTGTTTCATTTAAGGGCCTATGCACACCACGTTTTTTAAACGCGCCGTCGACGCGCGTTTGTAGCGATACAGACGCGATACGCACGCAAGTCAGACGCAGCCTGTAGACCTTTGCACACCTGTATAAATACAGACGCGCGTGTGTAGCGATACAGACGCGATGAAAACGCGCGTGTGTAGCGATACAGACGCGATGCAAACGACGAATAATCCGGCAATCGTGAATTCCACAATATTGGCCGGTTTTGAATTTCAGTTATGAAGTTTTCTGTGTCGAAAGGCTCCATTTTTTTGTTCCAAAGACGTGAGGTGCACCAAATCGCTCGATTGCTACTAGCGTAGATTCACACTTCCCTTTCCCTCGTTGCGTTTGTATCGATACAGACGCGCCGGTGCCGCGCGTTTGTATCGATACACACGCGCCGGTGCCGCGCGTTTGTATCGATACAAACGACAACAAACTGCTCTGCAGGATAAAAACGCGCCGGCGACGCGCGTTCCCAAAACGCGCGTCGACGGCGCGTTTAAAAGACGTGGTGTGCATAGGCCCTAAGAACTGCACCTATTAGTAGATAGTCTTCACAAAAAACTGTAAATATAACTTGACGCTGCACATAGGGGTATTTGACCAAAAAAAGCGGACAATATTATTTTATGCTCTTATCCTGTTTATTGATCAAAAATCACTATGTAGAATGTATTATTACTTATTTTATGATATTATTTTAGTTAAAAAAAGTCGTGAAAAAAAATTAACGTAATATTAGCAAATGTTGTGACATGGATGAATCAATCAATTAATCCTAACTGAAAGAATCACTACTTGCTTCAGTTTCATCGCCAGAATCCATCGAACTTTCGTCTTCAGTTGAGACTTCAACTTCACTTGGCATTAGCATTTCTCTAGCCGCGGTACTGAAGGGTTTCGACTTCTTTGGGGGTTTTGGCCTAATACTGCTTATAAACGGGTCAGATGTAAGAAGCAACCTATTCAAAACGTCTTGGTTGCACTGCTCTCGAGAAAACTTTCGTGCATAATTGAGTCGATATTGGCGAAAGTGTTTATTTCTTGCTTCAGCTGCTTCTTCCGAAAGGGTTCCAATAGGTAATAAGGCATGTTAAACCACAAGTGGTCCGTGTGCAAGTATTTTATGCACCGTGGGTGACATCGGATGCCAAGGATATAACTCAACGTACAGCTTTGCTGTCTCGTTACAAAAACATGAGAATTTTTCAATATTGATTTTAAGGCCACTTGATATTACTTCTAGTATAACAGAAAATCTCTCAATCAATCTTACATCAATTCCAGTGATTTCTGAAGACACTTGCGGTTTTTCAAAGAATCTACGACTTGTGTTGCCATCGTTACTGTTGCCGTACCCGGCTTTGGGAACGTCAACAATAAGACCAAGCCAAGATCTTTTCTTGGATATCTTTCTTTCTTTCCTTCACAGTATCTTTTTCGGACTGCGCTCTTATTTGCCATTTTTGTATGGTTATTTTGGAAGAAAGATGGAGCAAAGTTTCGAAAAATCTAATCCTTGCATGTAAAATAGATAATCCGAATTTAAGGATTTCTAAGTTCACTTCTTTTGATGATTGTAAAATATTAAAGTCTTTAGAAGTTGCTTTGCAAATATAACATCGCATTGTTGACTTAGTGTCCGTTGCAGAATTGATCACATAAATCACTAAATGTTTTCGATGGACGACCCGAATTTCTTCTTGATCCCGTAGGTATTTCTACGGTACCTTGAAGCCAACGGTGATTTATTTTCAAGAAAACCTTTTCTGTCCTACTCGCAGCAACCCATCTGGTCTTCATTTCTGACTTAATGGCAGAAAATTTGTGCAGAAACTGTTGTTTTTGTTCCTCGGGGAAAGTCGGCTTACTTACAATATCTTTCTCCACAGAGTCCAATTTCTTTCCAAATTCTACTTCTGTACTTTTTTTCATCAATTTAAATAAGTATTCCCGCGTAATAACGTTATTTCCAGAACTACCTGCTAAAGAAAAACTCGTGTATTGTCAAGTTTTCAATATCAAGTGAATAATATAACTTTGTTTTGTAAAAATAGTATTATCAAAATAATATGAAAAAAATATGATAGGCAGATTTAGGCACCTAAATTTCTATGTTTTCAATAGTAGAATAGTTAATCTTGTTATAAAAAAAACAAGAAATGCCGTGAGACGCCCTGAGACATAACAAAAACACTATTATGTATATGTTTGTTATAAAATCTTACTACGTTTTTATGCAGTCTAAAGAATTGTTCATATCTTTATGCAAACTAATACTACATCAAAACAAATAAAATAAAACGAATAATGAATACCTGCTTCATTAATATCCATCATGAATATCACTTCACAAGACTTTGTTTAGTTAATAACAACCAAAATTGCGCGATAAAAAATCGTTAAACTCAATGATTGTTACGTGACCGTTTGCAACCGTTCAATTGATAGGCAAAATAATGATACACAACATTTTTTAAAAATTTTAATGTGGGTAGTTTTAGGTTCTTAATTTATCTAAGTACCCTCAAGTACATCCAATTTGCGAAGATACTGTACTTTGATCTTGTTGAATATTGTCCGCTTTTTTTGGTCAAATAACCCTATGTGCGCTGATAGTTTAAAATGGATATGAAGCGTTTCTGACAGGCGCTGATAAGCATCAGCATACTACGTGCGTATACGCGGCCCATCTACTGCTAAGCATACGGCGCAGAAACGACGACGTCATACAGTCTTTTCTAATCGATCAAGTCTGCGAAGGTCTAGCATGGATGTGTAGGTATGTACATACAAAACTGGTTCATTAACAAAAGCGAGCACAGCGAGCTGGTTTCAATATTGGCATCAAAATTAATAGGTATTTTGGTCCTTGATAATTCTACGTTATCCTTATCCTTACTATCCTTACTATACTAATATTATAAAAGCGAAAGTGAGTTTGTTTGTTTGTTTGTTACCTCTTCACGCTTTAATGGCTAAACCGATTTTGATGAATTTTGGTACATAGATAGTTGGGAACCAGGCGACGGACATAGGCTAATTTTTATTTAAAAAAAGTGGGATATGAGGGAGAAAGAGGGATGAAAAGGGAAAACTTAGCGTTGCTATTACAAATCAATAAGGCGCAAGAGGAACTGTGTTACCCCAAATTCAAAGCGGGCGAAAACTAGTTTTATTATAAAGAAAAGTATCAAAGCATATAGGTAATTTAAGATGATGTTTGAAATTCTACAGTCACCCTAGATCCTCCTTCCTACTTTGAAAATGGGAGACATGAGGCTAAGCGGCCTGTGCAAGCTCAGCCTGTTGCCTCTTTCCATGATTAAAAGTACCTTAAGAATATACAAGGTTATTTAAGGTAATTTAATAATAAGGTGGTTTCTGCGTGAAATGGAATTTGGCAATAGTCTGTCTGTGGTCACGGGTTAAATTGTCATGAGTGTCAAATTCAATTTATAGAACTGTCATTTGGTTTTTGTTTCGATTTTGGTGGAATCTATGAAACTAAATCTGCTTTCATCTTGAGTTTGTGAAGTGATAATATAATAAAAAATGGCTCTGTTCCCTGGAGCGGTAGCCTTCGACGAGTATGGTCGTCCATTTATCATTTTGAGGGACCAAGATAGGCAGAAACGGCTAACCGGTATCGATGCCCTGAAGGTAATTTATTTGGTTTTTTTCACTTTCCATAATACAATAACAACTTACAATGTCTAATTTAGGTCTTAATAAACTTAACCTACTAAGATCTTAACAACAGTTGTAGAAATTACTCCAAAAATAATGACTAATAAATGCATAACCTAAACTTGTCAACACAATTCGAATAATCGAGAATCATTTTAAAAAAATAAGTGTTTTTATAAATAAAACTTTCCTTAAAACTGTAATTTATGCCTGTTTAAACCTAATAAGACCCTTAAGTTATAGATTTAAAGCAGTTTTCTAAAGTTACATGCAATTTTAATATCATGTGTAGTGAATCACATGATCCGAAATTGGGCAACCTGTACGTATTTTATCAAGATATCATCTCTATATCGTGTTGAATTACTTCTTAGTCTTAATATAAACCTCTAAAACAGTGAAAATTTAAAGTTTTAAGTTAAATTCCTTTCAAATAATAATTTATTTAGACTATTCCATTGTTTTACTTATTTAACCTATTATCTCTTTGTTTGGAGTCTTTTAAACTAAGTTAATCAACCTCTGGACTTCACATTTGATGGCAATAAATGCTTCCAAGCATTATAAAATGCATGATTAGTGTAAAAACTGAACTAGATTCTTTTTGTTTTCATAAAATGAGCATGCATGAATGATTAGAAGTTCAATAATATTAGAAAATAATGAGAACAATATTTTTTAATATGAATTAATTCTGTGCTTCTCAAAAAATGTTCCCTCTATTGAACAAGTGATTTAAGTAATCAGAATTAAAAATAATACAATGAATTTTAAAATTCAATTTATCATCCTGAAAAAAACGGTAACTAAATATTATAATCATACTGAAAATGTCTCAGCATTACACTCATATATTTTTTTTTTTTTTTACCACTAATAAGTTTTATATTTTGTTATATTAAACAACATCATCAGTCCTGCATTTTTTTTCTACTGTTGATGCTTTGTAATAAGTTTTAAACCTCTATGGTGTAAGTTTGACACTAAGTTTCTACCACATGTTTTACTACAATGGCAATTATTATCTTTAAACTAACTAAACAAGCAACTTCCTCCTTTTGAAATCAATGGTAAAACATTATTATATTGAACTAGTTGATGCCCGTGGCTTTGTCTGCATATAGTTCGAATTTAATATCCCACAAGAGCATACTACCAAAATAAAAAGTACTTTATGTGCTATTCCAGACTGTGATCTACTTGTACTGTGAGCTACTATAAAAGTGAAATATAAAATAAAAAAAAATTAGAGGTGTCAAGGGATACCCGGATGGAGGAACGAAGTTCCTATAGAAATGAAAATTTGCTTGGCTTGCTTTCTATAAGAGAGAGAGAGACAGACAGACAGAGAAACATGGGACGCCGCACAGCTCACAATAGCTTACTATAGCAAAAAGTGTTGTGACAACTTTTCGTAAAAAAAAAATCCGTCTAGCCCCTTTCACAACGCGCGATAAGGAACTTCGTTCCAAAACATCAGGTGTTATATTACATTATCCTCATTCATTAATTTATCTCTCCACAGTCACACATCTCAGCTGCCCGCCAGATCGCAGGCATCCTTCGCACTTCCCTCGGTCCCCGTGGTCTGGACAAGCTCATGGTTTCCCCTGACGGAGATGTGACCGTGACCAATGATGGAGCTACCATTTTGAAGCTGATGGATGTGGAACACCAGATTGGCAAGTTGTTGGTGCAGTTGGCACAGAGTCAGGATGACGAGATTGGTGATGGAACCACTGGAGTTGTGGTTTTGGCTGGTGAGTACCAATATCCTTATCCTTACTAATATTATAAAAGCGAAAGTGAGTGTTTGTTTGTTACGTCATCACGCCTAAATGGCTAAATCGATTTTGATGAATTTTGGTACAGAGATAGTTGGGACCCTGGAGACGACATAGGAAAAAAAAATACGAAGAGGGAAGAAAAGGGGAGAGTTTCAAAAAAATAATACGAAGAGGGTAGAAAAGGGGAGAGTTTCTTTTTATCATAATGTGGGTTCTTTTTTTTTAAAGTGAAAAATGAACGAGAAAGAGGGAAGAAAAGGGGAAACTTATCATTGCTATTACAACAAAAAGGCGCAAGTGCCCTTGCGCCTTTTTATTACAAAACTACAGGTAGCAGGTACCTGCAAATCAGGAAACAGGAATTGTGATACCTCGATTTTAACGCGAGCGAATCCGCAGGCAAAAGCTAGTTGTAATAATATTTATTTAAAGTTTGCTGTGAAACAAGAATGCATAATTAATAAAAACCAAAAACGAAATATAGAGCACAATACTGAAAGTAAGACAAGACTTGAGAGCAGTGGTGTAGACCATGTCATAAACTCCAACTCAAAACATTTATTTCAATTAGACCATAGCAGGCACTTTTGAATGTCAAGTAAACTAAAGAATAATGATACGGTCAAAAGGCGTAATACTTGTGAAAGTACTGTAGTTACTCATTCCAAAACGTTGATCTCATACAGCATCGGGCCGTTTTTCTCGGCATACCAATCAATTTGACAGCCAATGGGTGCTATAGATCAAAAAGCCGCTAGCTAGGGTAAAGTTTACCAACCTTTCTTTCTTTTTTTTTTTTAAAAAAAAGTTTCCCCACCCTAGGAATTTCTCCTGTGTCGTGGGTGCGTTTACAAACATATAAAATCACATACACAAACAGCCAGACCCGTAACAACTATCTGCAGATCATACAAATATTTGTTCCGTGCGGGAATCGAACCCGAGACACGTAGCGCAGCAGTTGATCCCTCAGCCACTGCGCCAACCATGCCGAACTAAACAACCTGAACTAAATCATGAATGTATAGATATACAAAGAACAGAAGGGCTACTATGACATCTTATAGCAATTCTAATTCCACTGAGTGAAAGAGATGGTGCTAGACACCCTGTATAGCTCTGTCTCTTTCCCTCAGCGGAATAAGAATTGCTTTAAGAGGTCATAGTAGGGCTACAGGACATTAATTTCTTCATACGCATAGATGTGCTACCAGATGTGATTTGTGTCCATTAGGTTGCTGCCCAACAGTTGTCGGGTTTTCCTTTGTTATTTTGAGTCACTGAGACCTTTCTATTGCCAAATAGGAATTTGAAGTTAGTTCTTCATTTGTAGCATGGATGGCGCTATTGTATGTTTTGTACGTACAGTACGGCCAACGAGAAGCGATACCAAATGTAAACAAAACCCATGCTAAAACCCTATCTAAAATAGCCGCCCGAATGTTGGCGAACCCGTCTTAACGTTGTCATGTTTTTGCCGGGAGAACGAGACATTACGACAAAGGCACAAGATGGAAAGAGCTAAATATTAGATTGTCAACGCCACAGTTGTTCTTTAGGTTAATGACCTTTCGTATCGCTGCTAGTTGGCCTTACTTTAGTTACTGTTCTTTTTGTAGTGCAGCTACCTCTGACCCTCATGAATAATCATCTATCTTTTGTCTCCAGGCGCCCTCTTGGAACAGGCCTCCATCCTCCTCGATAAGGGTATCCACCCCATCCGTGTGGCTGATGGCTTCGAGATGGCTGCTGCCACTGCCCTCGCTCACTTGGACAGCATCAGTGAAGCCTTTCCTGTGAACAAGGACACCAGGGAGCATCTGATCAAGGTTGCCATGACTACGCTGGGCAGTAAGGTTGTTGTCAAGTGCCATCGGTTGATGGCTGAGATTGCTGTTGATGTAAGTTGGATTTGAATCTATTTATACTTTTTTTACTATCTGCCAGATAGTTCCTAAGCCCCTTATCATCATTCTCTTTTTACCTCAATTTATTTGAAGTTTTTGTGCATACTTCTGTTTTACCCATCATCTAATAGCAGGAGAATGGTATCACACACCATGATGCATTATCTTTCTCCTCCGGTCTGTGCAGAATGTCTTCTTCCATACTCGTCTATTACTCATTTCCATCAGACATCTTCTTTCTTACCAAATCATCCCTCCCACAGACCGTCCATCGTTTCTTTGACCTTTCTCTACTCCTAAAACCCATCCACAATCACACTCAAAAAGTTTCCTCACAACATTTTACACATCTAAAAAGTTACTAATAGCATAAAAAAATATTACGCGACTTACCTTAGCGTATCCTCGCTTATTTCCCTTCCCTTTCTACCCATAACATACTGCACACACTCCATACAACGTGTCTTTAGTCTTCCTCTACACTTCTTATACCCAGTGGCGTAGCGTGCTTTGTCGGGGCCCCGTATAAAAAAAAAATTGGAGGCCCTTATTGGGGGTAAAGATTTTCACAAAAGAAAAAAAATATTGTTAAAAGAAATATTTATTTATCATAACATAATTCAACCATTTTACAAATAAAAATCAAGTTTTAAATATTCTCTCTCCTTGCCTTTTTTCGACAAACTGATTTATTAAATCATTTATTATACTGCATTGGCTGATGATGATTTTAGTTTTTCTAAAATTTCTACCTCTATGGACAATAGTGAGGGGGGCCCTCGTGGCCCGGGGGCCCCGTATAATTGATACGGCAGATACGGCGGTAGCTACGCCCCTGCTTATACCCACAACATTTATAACATTTTCTCGCAACCTAACCCTCTATCTATATCACTGTGTAGACTGTAGACAACATACCGTACAAACGGGACATTTTTCTTTAAATAAAATTGATTTACTACCATAATAGCGTACTGTAGCCTATAGTCCACATTTCGGATTAACGAGCTAGTACCAAAAAATAGAACCCTTGACCTTAGTGTTGCCTACAAGCAATATTCCCTATTTTAGTAAAAATTTTTGTTTGTTAATAATAATAAAACTAACAAATACGTGTATTTTATTTTCTTGTAATCATCTCCAATCCAAAAAATCTAATAAATCTCGAGTTTATGAGTGATAGAGGGCTAAGCTACCATTATGAATCAAATCATTAACACACTGGACCCCTGTTGTCCTCATAATAAATAAATATATATATACTAGCTGTGCCCAGCGGTTTCACCCGCTGCTCACTTAGGGGTATGAAAAATAGATGTTGGCCGATTCTCAGACCTACCCGATATGTACACAAAATTTCGTTTAAATCGGTCCAGCCGTTTCGGAGGAGTATGGCAACGAAAACTGTGACACGAGAATTTTATATATTAGATATTAAGTTTGTCTGCTTGTCATCCCCAGGCCGTCCTCTCAGTAGCAGATCTGGAGAAACGCGACGTGAACTTCGAGCTGATTAAAGTGGAAGGCAAGGTCGGAGGTCGTATGGAAGACTCCATGCTCGTCAAGGGAGTCGTCATTGATAAGACCATGAGTCACCCCCAGATGCCTAAGAAACTGAGGGTAAGCACTCTTTCGAGGAATATTATAATTATTATCTTGAATTCTATCTATATATGTCTGTCTGCAACTCTTAAGTGAAAAACATGTATTTTGATATAAACATATTTCTATATCATTCTCAGATAAATGTATAAAGACAGGAGGAGCTCGTGGCTAAATAATAGCAGCCGCTCGGGTCGATCTTAAGGTTAAGCCGCGCTTGCCTAGGTTGGTCTGTGGATGGGTGACCACCCGTTACATACCAAGTTTCCTCCGTGCATCGGAAAGCATGTTAAGCCGTTGGTCCCGGCTGTCATTTGTAGATCTTTGACAGTCGTTATAGGTAGTCAGTGTTCCGAAAGTCTGACAACCAGTCTTACCAAGGGTATCGTATTACCCAGTATTAACTGGGTTGTGGAGGTCAGATAGGCAGTCGCTCCATGTAAAATACTGATATTCAGTTGCATCCGGTTAGACTGGAAGCCGACCCCAACATAGTTAGGAAAAAGGCTAAGTGGATGATGATAAATGTATAAAGTCAACACTAAAAATGTAACTATGATATTACCTTAAAGAGTGTCCGTAGAGTCTCTTGCCCATTCATCTCCTTAGAGATAATTTAATATATATATTATGCTTTTTAATGGGCAACTTCAGTACATTCACAAATTGATGTCTTGTGTCTGGGACTAGAGCATCAAGGGTTCCAAGGTTGCAGGTTGTTGGAAAGAGATACCGCGACCCCGGAACATAAGGACAAGAGAAGAAACATGAATGGGTTTTAGTCAGTACAACTGTGACACTCCCCTGGCAAAGTTATTTCATAATTTTCTATTTTTAAAAAAGAAAAGAAAATGTTACCCCACACTAGGAATTTCTCCTGTATTGTGGGTGCATTTACAAACATTTAAACTCACATACACAAACAGCCAGACCCGAAACTACTATCTGTAAGCCATACAAATATTTGTTCCGTCCGGCGATCGAACCCATGACACGCGGCGCAGCAGTCGATCGCTCAGCCACTGCGCCAACCGTGTTGTCAAAGTTCAATTGATTGGATTTGATTTGATGATTCCACAAAGCATCAAGAGTTGTAGCTGAAGGCATTATCATCTTACTCTGTAACTAGATTGCGTTGGTTAGAGAGGCAGTTACTACATGTAAAAAATATATGGAACGGTATTCAGCTGCATCTGGTTAGACTTAAAATGTATGACCCTATGCTTGTAACGAGAGATAGAACTTTCCAAAACCGCGTTAAAGGCTGTTGGTCGTTCTTGCTGTGGCAAAATAAAAGCAGCCGCTCAGGTCGATCTTTAGGTTAAGCCGTGCTTGCCTAGTTTGGTGTGTGGATGGGTGACCTCCCGTTACATACTGTTGGTCCTGGCTGTCAGTTCTACTTTGACAGTCGTTAAAGGTAGTCAGTGTCTCTAAAATCTGACAACCAGTCTTATCAAGGGACATCGTATAACCCAGTACTAACTGGGTTGTGGAGGTCAGATAGGCAGTCGCTCCATGTAAAATATTGATATTCAGCTCCATCCGGTAAGACTGGAAGTCGACCCCAACATAGTTGGGAAAAGGCTAGGCAGATGAGTATGATGGATATCGTTCTTGCTGGAGATGTCGCTCTTTCAATAGGGTAGATGACACCACCAATCAATTGATATACTTTTTATGAGCTGTCTAACGCGCTTCCCTCATAGATTTTGTATGAGACTCGCAACCGATGACGTCACTAAGTTGTCAAGTCAATGATGCAACTATTTATTGATTTAAAAGCAACTAAAAATCGAATTTTAAAGTTATTTTGAAATGAATGGAGTTCTCTGTACTAGAATAAGGTGTTCTTTCAGAAAAATTGAGTTTTTTTAATTATTGGTTAATGGTGTCAACTATCCATACGCAAAATACGCGCCTTAGACGTGGAGTTGCGGACACCAGCCCGTTATACAATACAATACAATACAATGGTGTCAACTACCCAATTACTAATGATCAGAAATACCTCTGCGAATTAGCATAACTTTTATCAATATAGCTACTAATTTCCCTATTTATTTCTCAGGACGTGAAACTCGCTATCCTCACCTGCCCGTTCGAGCCGCCAAAGCCCAAGACCAAGCATAAGCTCCACGTTGGCTCAGCCGACGAGTACCGCGAGCTGCGCGCCTACGAACACGACAAGTTCTTGGAGATGGTGCGCCGAGTCAAGGTAAACTAGTCCTTATGTAGAAAAGTCAACGGTAAATTTAACAGACTGGCAGTTTGCATAATAAATATGACTATGTGCAATACCATAACATAAAATAACCAAACTAGTAAACAATGTTCTTATAATGTAATCTGGTGTTTAATACAAATTTTAAACTATAAGGTTTAAATTAACATTTTTAACAAGTATTATAATTAACTCTTGAAACGGGATATTTACCATGTTTATTATTTATATTTAGTTTAAAAAAGATCGCTACTTGATACATAAGAGTTTTGTGTGTCGAGAGCAAAATCGAGTTGTGAGTGACGGTGTTAGTGGTAATGAACACAAAAAACGAATAAGAAAAAACGATCTACCCTCTGTAGATCGTTTTGTCTGCTCGTAAACATCCACCCGCAATAACTTCAGTTCATCCGTGATCATGGCGTTTGCAACATCGCCGAAATATCGGAAACTCAATATAAATAATTAACATGGTAAATATCGCGTTTCAAGAGTTAATTATAACAAGAAAAAAAATATCATAACATTCCAATTATCAATTCTAGGACGCGGGCGCAACCCTAGCCATCTGCCAATGGGGCTTCGACGACGAAGCGAACCATCTGCTCCTGGCCGAGGGTCTGCCGGCCGTGCGCTGGGTGGGTGGACCAGAGATGGAGCTCATCGCTATCGCCACGGGAGGTCGCATTGTGCCGCGGTTCGAGGAGCTCACCCCGGACAAGTTGGGCTCTTGTGGACTCGTTAGGGAGCTTAGTAAGTTGTGGACTGAAGGCTTTTCATAAAACATATTAAAAATTAAGTAATTCATCATCAGATACAGTTATGATCTTTAAAAATGACATAAAACAATGTTCAAAGTGATTTGGTGAATTTTTAGGGTAGGTTTAGTTAAAGTTCTTTCGCAAAATATATTTTGAATAAATATTATTTCAAAGGAGATTGTTGTAGTTGATAGTTGTACAAAATATCTATTTTTGGACACTTTTTCTTTTTTATACTGTCATTGAATAAACAAACTAATTTTTACGGTTAGTGAAATATCATGTACTATTTTCTTTATATCAATAAACAACTGTTGTGGATAGATAGATAGAATATTCTTTATTATGTACACCATACAAATAACAAGAATAACATTAAACAACTCATAAATAGTGTGACACAATGGGCGGTCTTATCGCTAAAAGCGATCTTTTCAAGACAACCAAGTCGTGTTCAATATTGTTTAAATCGCAACTTTATTAATAAATCTAATGTATAAAATTCTCGTGTCACAGTTTTCGTTCCCATACTCCTCCGAAACGGCTGGACCGATTTAAACGAAATTTTGTGTACATATGGGGTAGGTCTGAGAATCGGCCAACATCTATTTTTCATAGCCCTAAGCGGGCAGCGAGTGAAACCGCTGGGCACAGCTAGTAATCTCTATATAATTTGCTTCTCTCCAGCATTCGGCACATCCAAAGAAGAGATGTTGGTGATCGAGGAGTGCTCCAACAGTCGCGCGGTCACCGTACTGATGCGCGGAGGGAACCGCATGATCGTGGACGAAGCCAAGCGCTCCGTGCACGACGCGCTGTGCATCGTGCGCAGTCTTGTGCAGGTTAGGATAGATTTATCATTCTCTTAGCCTTTTCTTAACAAAATAAAAATACCAGTTTTAAAATGGAGCGACTGACTGCCTATCTGACCTCCACAACCCAGTTAGAACTTGGTGATATGATACCCTTTGGTAAAATTGGTTGTCAAACCTTCGAGCTGCTGAATTCCTGTAATACATATCTACCAAATGACAACTAAAACCGACAGTTGACCGTGCTTTTCAAGGCTACCTGATAAAGGTTTCTGGAATCTTCTGGACGGGACTTGCGTTTGTCCAGTAATGGACACTCACGACGCATTCCGGAACCGTATCAAAAATAAAAATCATCTGATGACCATCACTTTTTGAAAGTCGATGTACACAAGACCGTTACTCGAAACGCCCGTCCTCTGCTCTCCTAGTGTTTTAGCTGGGAAGAACTGGCGGAACAAACTCCCTAGCAACACAATTAACTGTCTTGTAGGTTAGAAGAACCAGATTTTGTATGTATATAAGTATTTATAGTTATTCGTATATGTTATATAATTATATTTAATAATTATTATCTAATATCCTTTACTTCTGCTATCGCACCTACTGTGTTTTATCTCTGCATCACCCTAAGGTAGACTGGTAGAAAATGCCTAAGGCATTAAGTCCGCCTTTGTACAGTTTTTACTTGTGCATAAAGTTTTAATAAATAAATAAATAAAAATAATTGTACAAGTATCTACCGAAAATTCGGCCCGTCGTTGTACTTCTCTCTGAGTGTCTTTTTAAATGTCCTTTCTGTGCCCCGCAGGACTCCCGCGTGGTGTACGGCGGCGGCGCGGCCGAGATCTCGTGCTCCGTGGCAGTCGCGCGCGCGGCCGACAAGGTGGCGTCGCTGGACCAGTACGCCTACCGCGCCTTCGCAGACGCGCTCGAGGCCATTCCTCTGGCGCTGTCTGAGAACAGGTAATATGATATACAGGGTTTCAAAGTGGGCGTGGAAAGCGAAACCCGTATTACGAGGATTAAGAAAACGGGCCAAGAGCGAATCAGACTCGCGCATCGAGGGGTTCCGTACAAACTTGACGACATAAACAGCCATATCTTTTCCGTAGACTTAGTTAGAGAGTTGATTTTTTCACACTACAAAAGGAACACACAGTTGAGAATATGGTTTTAATTTCAACTCTATACGCATACGCATTTGCGAGGTAAATGGTCTTGACAGCAGAGATGTAACGGAGCTTCGATTCCGGTTCCGTTAAGTCGGAACTTCCGATTATTATTACAATTTCGGTTCCGATACTTTCGTATCGGATGTTAGTCGGAGGTCGAACGAAACAAAGCGGGCGGCGCGCGACGGCCTGTGCCGAACAGGTTCGAAGAATTAAACTTTAAATTCATTAATTTTATCTTTTGTTTATTTGGAATTATGCCAATTTTTTTTCACAGTTGTTTTTTATTTTATTATAAAAAGTAAAAATGAAAAGAATTGACTATAAATCATGTTTTATTTGTCCTTAAACAAACTGACCCTGCCTCCGATTTCGATTCCGATAAACCAAATTTGAAAACTCCGATTCCGGTTCCGATAAAACTACCTCCGTTACATCCCTGCTTGACAGACAGGCGGACAACAAAGTGATTCAAAAAGAACTCCGCTGTTTCCTTTGAGGTACGAAACGATTTCCGAAGCCAAGGCACGTACCTCTGTTTTGTCGGATTCATAGGCGTATTGTATAATCAAAAGTTTCTTCAATATAGGCAAATCGTGAGGAAACTAGCGTGTCTAAAAGATATTTCGCGATTTAGGTTGACTTGGTTTAACATGCCGTTAACCCAAATCAGTGGCCCATGAGCTGTATAAAAACTCTAATACCAGGTTAGGCTAACCACACAATAGAGAAAGAACCACATATTTGTTTACTTCATACATATTAATGAGATCTGTTTTATTTCCACAGTGGCCTGTCCCCGATCGACACCCTTTCGGAGGTGAAGTCCCGGCAGGTATCGGAGAACAACTACAACCTTGGTATCGACTGCATGGGCACAGGTACAATTATCTACTATTGTTTTATCATCTACTTACCGAGCATGTTTTTGACTTCGCGTTTACACAGAATAGAATATACTTTATTGAACACCTATTTAAAAAAAAAATGGTTTAGAATAAATGCGAAAAGCACAGCCACAGCTTAAATATGTAAACTATGTTTGGCTGCAAAAAGTTGTATGTGAAAAAGCAGCAAACTCAACATTTTGAATTCTTAAATATTCATGCTTCCTCCATCTTATAAAAAAATATTGAAGAAAGATAAATACTTATGCAGCAAAGCAGAGGAGCCCACCAAGGTCACTGCCTGCCTGGGTTGCGGGTTGTTCTAAAGAGATACGGTGGTCCCGGAACACAAAGGGAAAAATAAGGATCATGGATGGATGTTTTACTCTGTACAAATCTGATTCCCTTTCACTCCGCACTGAGCAGTAAAAGTTATTTGATGATTGCCCATCTGATAAAATAATAAAAATATGCCCTAAGATTAGATACTACCTAACATGACTACAAAAGTATGTCAGCCATTTTTATGTTTAATCACGCACAATCGTGAAGTACATCAATTTTCCGCGTCACTCCTAGAGTCTTCGCCTGCGCCGTTACATAACAACAATTATTCTTTATATCACTGTTTTCCTTTCCCAGGATCCAACGACATGAAGACAATGAACGTCATAGAGTCCCTTCACTCAAAGAAACAACAGATTTCTCTCGCCACACAACTCGTCAAGATGATACTCAAGATCGACGACGTTCGCTCCCCAGCAGACTCGATCGAATAAAAAAGTATTAATTCTAACTCTAATTTACACATTATATCTATGATCTTTTATAATAAAACACGCCTAAATACTGTTCCTTGCGTATGTACTACGAAAAACTACTGTATAAGCCAATTTGAGCAGGCGCGGTCGTAAAAAGTGAGAGCGAAATGACAGGACTGACCAGAGACAAGAATTGTCATTTTTCTTAGTGAGTCTATGGTAATTTAATTTGATTCGGATACGAGTGTAGCGTCCATCGGTTGGTGTTTGGTTTACTCTTGGCGCCCAAACTACAAATAAATAACAACCGTATTGGACAGTTGTTATACTTATTTGGTAAAGGACTTAAAAATTAGACTTGTAATGGGCAAACAGAATGGCACTATATTCCCATTGTTAGTGCATCAGCACCAGATTTACTCAAGGCAGAGTAGTCTCTTCTATTTATTCTTTTTATGACCGCAACAGCCACATTTTAGCTTTTAACATAGTTTAAGATTAGGTTTGCATATAATTGTGCATATTTTGGCAATCGATGCAAATCTTTGTGCATATGTAAGAGACTAGTAAAATAGATTATTATTCAAATGTGGATGTTGAAAGTGTACTGGGTTCTGCTTGATGCAATGATTTCGACTTTTACCCGTTTATGATGAGCCGTTTATATGGTGTTGACTGATAAACTTTCACATTTATAATATCAGTGAAATAATAGATTCGTATCAAGCAATTACCATAGACTTGAAATCTGGCCAAAATCACTCTGTTATAAAACATCTAGCAGATCAAGAAACTTAGGAATTAAAATCACAAATGTACATATTTTTATAATATGTAGTATGGAACCACATAATTAGAATTTACTTGTTTTATTAATTAACCTACAATGCTAGACGGATTCGCTAGATACCCTCTGGAGAGCTTACTTTAAAATCTGTCTCAAAAATGTAAAAATCTACCCAATTCTATGCATCTTTGTGTAGTAACTTTGTATGGGTTTGGTTGTTAAAACTTTGAATGCTAATAAGGGTTATTTTTAAATTAGTAATATGCCAGTTTTTTTCTGTAACCTATTTTTAGCACATAGAAACCACCTAGTTACATCACTAGTACACGGTGAATATCAGTATTTTACATGGAGCGACTGCCTATCTGACCTCCACAACCCAGTTAGTACTGGGTAATGCGATACCCTTTGGTAAGACTGGTTGTCAGACTTTCGGAACACTGGCTTCCTGTAACGACTGTCTACGATCAACAACTGAATTCCATGGTTTCCAAGACACGGAGGAAACTCGGTATGTAACGGGTGGTCACCCATCCACAGACCAAACTGGGCCAGCGCGGCTTAACCTAAATATCAACCTGAGAGGCTGCCATTTAGCCACGAGCTCCTCAAAAATGATACCAATATAAGCATTCAAAGTAAAAAATACTTCTATTTCGTCACACGCTTAGCTGAGCTAGGCCTCTCGGACTTGGCAGTAATAATATAATGTTATTATTTTAATTACATATAAGTCAATGCATTTCACTGTATGCGAGCGGTTATACCAAACGTATTGGATGCCTTATTGCACTAATAAAATAATAAGCTAATTTAGTTATTGTGGTTTTATTTTTTGTATAACTTATCCCACATTACGGACGGTTTTGTGTTCCATGGTTGTGGATGCAACAGTGTTTATTTTATTTAAAATAACACTACTTACCCTACCAACCCACTAACTGGCTTTGTCAGAATACCAGCGCTGTTATTTTTATCCTAAAATATCGCAGCTTATGCTGAGACGGGGACCTTTATGGCCTCGCACAGACCATAACCTTGTCTGTACTATTTATTTCATTTTGTTATTGTTTGACTTGTTTTGTGCGAGTCCCAAATTAAAGTTTTTCTTTCTTTCTTTCTACTTGCCCTACTTAACGGTCCATCAAAAAACTCCCGTGTCCTGGTTCTCAGCTACCTCCACCAATTTTCAGTCAAAACAGTTTAGCCGTTCTTGAGTTAGTTACTACCATGGGGTCTCATTGCGAAGAAAGGAAAAGTAGTTCAAAAAAACATCAATAGATGGCGTTATGTTTATCGATTTGTTTTTGAAGTTTGTGTAACTGTTTAAATTTGACCATGGAAGAAGTATGTTCTTGTTTTTAAAAATCCCCATAACACAAAAAACAGGAATAATGGGCTCCTAGTTCCAAATTCCATGATTTTTCTAAATAATATTATGGTGTTGGCTCTGGTGAGAACAATTTGTACTACGTTGTGGTTAGGTAACTCATTTACTGTTATTTCTATGAATAGATGGCGTTGTTTTCATTTTCTGAGTTTTACTACACAGCTCAATATTACCATACCTATTTTGATTGAGTTATATGAGTTATATGATATGAGTTGAGCTACACGATAACTGACAAATGCTTGCACTGACTGGACAGGTCAACTCAATCTGTGTGGTGCTTTTTTAAAAAGACCATTTCAGACACTATCTGCATAGTCCTCATGTAAGTTGACCAAGATTATTTTGTCTGGACTTTAAAAGAGACTATGACCTCTGAGTTTGTTTCGGCTGTTTCTTCTCAGAGTAGTCGGGTACGAAACACCGGCCTCATCTAGTTTTAAAAAAAGATGACGTGTAAAAGTGTTTGTGAAAACCTACTTGCAAAATAAACATCATTTATCATTTGATAGAATGAAATATTATGAAATACAAACTATCTATACCTATTTACAATAAATCTGTAGAGAGGTCAATTTTGTACATGAAATATATTTCCAAAATAACTATCAAAGGGTGATTAGTGATCGATACTGATGCCAAAAATGCAATCAGTAATATTTTTGTCTGTATGTTCGTTATAGAAACAAAAACGGATTTTAACGAAACTTGGTAAAATTATTCTTTATACTCCTGGGCAGGTTATAGTATACTTTTCATCACGCTACGATCAATAGGAGCAGAGCAGTGAAGGGAAATGTTGGGAAAACGGGAGAAGTTACTCCATTTTTTAAGCTTCTGTCGCGTGTGAAGCCTTAATGGTTAAAGCTACACAGAAATCATGTATGACGGAAATATTCTCCTTAAAATTATATAAAAAATAATCATACAGCATATGTCTATCTTTAATGGTTAACTCACAATAACACGTGTAACTCCCGATAGCTAAGCAGTTCGGAGCTTTCTGATTATATTTGTCTACTCTTACGTTTAATAACACTCTCACTCATCTCTTATTAAAAATAGTTAACATTATTACCTATACAATAAAAAAATTATCATATATATCGGTAATTATAAAGCTGAAGAGTTTGTTTGTTTGAACGCGCTAATCTCAGGAACTACTGGTTGGAATTGGAAAATTCTTTTAGTGTTGGATAGTCCATATCTTGAGGAAGGCTATATAACATCACGCTATGACCAACCGGTGCTGAGCAGCGCGGGTGAAACCGTGGGGAACAGCTAGTCATATATATCGGTAAAGCAAAACCCCAAAGTTATACATGAAATACGCTAATAAGCCATCGCGCATGAATACTGGATCATGCCATAAGGATTATTTTGTGTGCGCTAGTCTAGTAGTAAAGTAACTTATACCTTTTTTATAAAATAACAACAAAAGAAATCTAAAAATAAATTATTTAAAGTATAAATAATTTATTTTTAGATTTCTTTTGTTGTTATTTAATAAAATAGGTACTTATTAGTTATTTTGGTAGTGTTTAAATAGGTAATCGTTCAAATTACGAATTAATAATAGTTTACATTTAATATCTTTTTAGGTAAAGTAGGTAGGTACGCATAGATTTTTAGATAGGTAGGTACCGAGTTTTGGTTAATTTAAGTTTTTTTATATCAAGTAGGTAAAAGCGTAGGTAGGTACTTTTATTAATTATATTAAAAGTATTATTAATTAAGCATAGTAGTGATAGGTTTTTATCACAGTTTTAATTTTTAAGTGATGTAGGTATAGGTAGATAGTATTGGAGAGGCGTTTTAGCTTTATTTTCATTTCTTTTTTTGTACAACACGCAAGGTCATCCGCACTCTATCGTCTAGCGCCCAAGATTCGAGCCGGTAAGTATACTTACCTACTTTTGTAGGTACCAACACAACATACAAATATTACTACCTACTTAGTTAAGTAACAACTTGTATTTAAAATAAAATAAAAATATTCTACACACTCCTGACTCTGTTAAAAAATAACTCCCTGCTTAAAATCATCTAATTTGCAGCAAATATCATTTCAAGAGCTACCTACCTAGGTATTTCGATATTATAATCATCAGCCTAGCCTTTTCCCAACTATGTTGGGGTCAGCTTCCAGTCTAACCGGATGCAGCTGAATATCAGTAGGTACTTACCTATTTTATATGGAGCGCCGTGCGACTGCCTATCTAACCTCCACAATTTGAGGAGGAGCACAACCCAGTTAGTACCTACTGGGTAACTAATACCATACCCCTTGGTAAGACTGGTTGTCAGACTTTCGGGACACTGACTACCTGTAACGACTGTCAAAGATCTACAAATGACAGCCGGAACCAACGGCTTAACGTGCTTTCCGAGGCACGGAGAAAACTCGGTATGTAACGGGTGGTCACCCATCCACAGACCAACCTAGGAAAGCGCAGCTTAACCTAAAGAACAACCCGAGCGGTTGCTATTTTTTAGCCACGAGCTCCTCTATTCGCTATTTCGATATTATAAATAACTTTGATTGACTTAGATAGGTAGGTACTTGATAATTATCAAAATTTGCGTTGACTTTTACGCTGAACCTAACAAATACCTCAGTCTACCGAAAAACATGTAGCTATACCCCACGCCTCAGATAATATAATACTAGGCATGAAAGAACGTGAATTTATTAATGGCGATTGCCGAGTGACTGACGACGTAAGCTTCAAGGTCAAAGGGCTATATACCTACCTTAGTTTACAGTACAAAAGTATAGTTTGGTTTTATCGCCATCTATTGGTTCTCTGTAAAATAAACTGAACTTGAGCTATCGCTGCAAGCACCATCTAGCGCCGTTGTGAGTAAAAAAAAAATAGCCCGAATAGCCCGGAGAAATGAGCAAGTTATGGCGGTCGCGTTTCTTTGTATGAGATGGAGTATCTGTACGTTAGTATTATATTATCTGTGGTTACTACTAACACTACTTTCTATAAAATATATAGATATACACAGGTCTAATTCTCTTCTCTACTCCAGTTGATAAGCAGCCAATAACAGAACGCTTTGTGATTCCCGAAGGGCAGCATCGCAGTAGTGTAGGTACCTAATAATCGCTAGTTATGTTGTAAGTCGGAAGTGGTTAGGATACGTACTACCTATATATACGGATACGGAAAGTGACCATGATTAGGCTGACCCCACATTAGGCGTACGCGATCCTCGGGCGTGTGTAGTGCGGGCGCCGCGCGCGCGTCTCGTGCACGCTGCGAGAGCTTCGCGTGTTGCCAACGTGTGACGTGTGTGCAGCGAGCGCGCGGCGCGCATGCGGCGCTCCCGCCTTGATGTTTAACCCCCTTTAGTCAAGTCAGTCACAATTTGTGAGTGTCGTGTTAGCCCACGTCGTTACGTTGCAGTTTTACTATTACCATGGGGTCTCATTGCGAAGAAAGAAAAAATAGTTCAAAAAAACCTCAATAGATGGCGTTATGTGTATCGATTGGTTTTTGAAGTTTGTGTAATTGTTTAAATTTGACCTTGGAAGAAGTATGTTCTTGTTTTTAAAAATCCCCATAACACAAAAATCGAGAATAATGGGCTCCTAGTTCCAAATTCCATGATTTTACTAAATAATATTATGGTGTTGGCTCTGGTGAAAAGAATTTGCACTACGTTGTGGTTAAGTAACTCATTTACTGTTAATTGTACTAATAGATGGCGTTGTTTTAATTTTTTGAGTTTTACTACACATCAATATTACCTAAATCATACATACCATACCTATTTAGACGGAATGAAATAGTTATAAAATGCAAATATATTAAATAAAACAAAACAACTCAAAAATAACAGAAAAAGTATAAATATATCGACTTAATAGTTAATACATACATAACATTACGCCTTATTTCCCATAGGGTTAGGTATTGGTATTTTGTCCCACCCGAGAATCGCACCTAGATCCTACTGCTCAATAGTAGCGCTTGCGACCACTGGACCAACGAGGCAGTCCTACTTACTCATTGTAAATGATAAAGTACATATTTAAAAAAATGATTAATTTGTTGACGGGCCTGTTGGTCTAGTGGTTAGTGGCCCTGACTGCTGAGCCGGAGGTCGTGGGTTCGATTCCCACCCAGGACAAACTTTGTGTGATGAGCATGATTGTTTGTTCTGTGTCTGGGTGTGATTTATCTATAATATGTATGTATTTATAAATTATATAAGTATGTATATCAGTTGTCTGGTTACCATAACACAAGCTCTGCTTAGCTTGGGATCAGATAGCCGTGTGTGAGTTGTCCCAAGATATTTATTTATAATTTATTGTGTTTTTTTTTATAAATTTTTCCTTCAAACAAAGATCATCATCATCATCATCCTCGTATTTGGGTAGACCTCTGTGCACCAAAACCTGGCCAGCCTGGCGAACGAACCCGCTGGGTTAAGGCAGGCGATTTAGCCCCCTTACGTACGTAAGTACTGGCCGGGCTACGTAGTAGCTATTTAGTAATCTGTGGCCCGGCGGCATAAGTAGGTACATTACAAGCTGTAATTACATTTGAAGGCGGCACGAGAACGTCTACCATGACACGTCCAAAATATCTGAGACCCAAACCCAGAGGCCCAACAAAAATAGTTACTGATCGCGGCAGCCAATTCGAGTCGGCCCTCTTCAAATACCTGTCGGACATAGCTGGATTCGAACATCGGAGGACAACCGCTTACCACCCTGCCTGTAATGGTATGGTTGAGCGGTTCCACAGACAGCTAAAAACAGCTATTACTTGCCACGGTAACCAAAACTGGGTAGAATCGCTACCTCTAGTTCTGCTGGGCATCCGGAGCGCACACAAGGATGATGTACAGGCAACACCGGCTGAGTTAGTGTACGGAGAAACGTTGCGCCTGCCAGGTGATTTCTTCGACCCAGAACCGGTCAACAACACGGACGTAACCGACTATATTTCTAGATTGCGCATGTTTGCTAGAAATATACAGCCGTCAGCAGCATCACGCCACTCGAACAGTCGGGCCATATTCGTATTTAAAGACCTACCCACTGCGTCGCACGTATTCTTGAGAGATAACGCTTCATCTGGTTCATTTAAGCCAGCGTACACTGGACCACATGAAGTACTAGAGAGAGGCGACAAAGTATTCAAACTCCTCTTTAACGGTAAAATAGTCACAGTATCGATAGACCGATTAAAACCGGCCTACATACTTCGGGACTCACACACCACTATAACACACAACAACATAATATACATATAACACACATGAACAGAAACAAACTACACAGAACACACCAGTCACAGATTCGACTCCGGCGACCGAAGACGACAATATCAAAAGGACACGGTCAGGCCGTAGGGTGCGTTTTCCTAACCACTATCGCCCTTGACGGTCTCAAGAGGGGGGTGGTGTAGCGTGTTAAATATGAATGTACCTTAAATGTGAATGTGTATATCGGTATTTGTGTGTATATAATGTAAATAGCTATCCACTGTAACAAACCAGCGCGCGAGTCAGCTGATCCGGCCGGCGAGTTCGGCGGCCGAGCGGCAGGCGGGACCTCTCCCGCCTCCCCGCGCGCCCGCGCACCGGTCGGTAGCCGCGTCGCCCGCGCCGCCGCGCCGCGCGCGCGCCAGTACGCTGTATGCCCGCTTACAGAGTCCACGCTTGCCTTTCCTTTGGACTTCGCATGACGCTCGCGCGCTTGTTCTGCTTAAGCCCTATATTTCTTATTGTTTATACCTTGTGACTTTCCTTCTGTGTTTATGTGTTGACTTTCTCCTTCTATTCTTCGAACTTAGTGTGTGATTGTGTACGTACGGCAAGGGAGTAAACGACTCTTAAGTATTTCTGAGTTTTACTATCTCCCCCACACCACATTCATCATCATACCACTTCATATCCGATTTCTATTATATTTATTGTATATTTTATGATAATTACCAAGAACCGACTCTGAAGTGGTCAATTTTGTATTAAGGAATGCCATCGGATAATAATTGTTCAAAAGAACTGCTTCCAAGGTCTGGACTGGGATGGACTAAGTTAGATGTCGTCTTGTTGCATAAAACGAAATTCAAATGAAACCGATAAGTAGGTACATTAAGCGACTCGAATCTAAAGGTACCTACTAAAGGTACCTACCTACTCATAAATTACGCTTGCATAAACTTGCATTTTATTAGCTTGTAGGTATTTTACGCTGAATGTGGGGCTGAGACAAACTCAACCCCACATTCAGTTCAATATGCCAGTAAGTGGTTGGATAATATTAGAATGGAAAGTAAATGGCACGGATCTTGAGCGCTTGTTTACCTTCACATACGCAGAAGATAAATTTTTGGATCTCAAGTTCTCATGCACTGCCCGACTCTCATGACTGTAGTCTTGTTTGAGAATGAATTTCTTTAATTACATCTCGTAAGTGTTTTTTTCTATAAGCGTACAGACATCAGCAGTCAGCAGGTCAACCTAGCCAGAACTGTAGAATTTCTAAACCTTTGACTGCGGCCACAGAGTACACTGCGATTGACGATTGATTGCGATTTACTTGAGATTATACTGCGGCCGAACAAACTAAATTAGATTTGACAAATTGGGGTAAGTTGATGAACTAGCGTCTGTACAGTACAAAGCGCAAGGTTATCCCCACTCTATCATCTAGCGCCTAATATCCGAGCCGGTAAGTATATTTACCTATTTTTATAGGTAGGTACCAACACAACATACAAATATTACTACCTACTTAGTTAAGTAACAACTTGTAATTAAAATTAAAAAAATTACATACTCGAAACTGAGTCTGTTAAAAAATAACTCCCTGCCCTGTGTCTCAGTGTCTCCTATCATTGCAAGAGCTATTTCGATATTATAAATAATTTTAATTGATTTAAATACTTGATAATTATCATAATTTGCGTTGACGTTTACGCCGAACCTGACAAATAACTAAGTCTGCCGAAAAACATAGAGCTATACCCCACGCCATAGATAGTATAATCCCACGCTCAAGAAATCATGCGCTATCGCAAAGTAGGCGATTGCCGAGTATGAGTAGTAGTATCGTAAGCTTCAAGGTCAAAGGGTTACCTTAATTTTGTATGCAGTGTGGTTTTATCGCCATCTATTGGTTCTTTGTGTAAACTAAACTATCGCTGCAAGCACCATCTAGCGCCGTTGTGAGTAAAAAAAAATAGCCCGGATAGCCCGGAGAAATGAGCAAGTTATGGCGGTCGCGTTTCTTTGTATGAGATGGAGTATCTGTACGTTAGTATTATATTATCTGTGCTATTACTAACAAAATGGACTCAGACGAGGAAACACTACTGTTAGATTTGCTACTAAAAATAAATTAGACACGTAATAAAAAGCCTAACTGCCTCTGGCAAGATACATTATGGTCTTCTTGTTCACAAGAAAGTGATTACTATATTTTGTATAGCAGACATCAAGTTTCATCCTAAAAAAAACACTGCATTGCTGCCGGCCAGAAGGGCTACTATGACATCTTAAAGCAATTCTTATTCCACTGAGGGAAAGAGATGGTGCTAGACACCCTGTCTAGCTCTGTCTCTTTCCCTCAGTGGAATAAGAATTGCTTTAAGAGGTCATAGTAGGGTAGCAGGTCCTTACAAACTTTGTTCACCCAGAGAAACAAAGTGTAAAGCCGTAACGGAGCATATACGCCGCGTCTTCGTAAATAATATGCTTATGCTGAGACGGGCTTTTTTGGCCTCGCAGACAATAACCTTGTCTGTACTATTTCATTTTGTTACTGTTTTACTTGTTTTGTGCGAGTCCCAAAAAAAGTCTTTCTTTCTTTGACGGGCCTGTCGGTCTAGTGGTTAGTGGCCCTGACTGCTGAGCCGGAGGTCGTGGGTTCGATTACCACCCAGGACAAACTTTGTGTGATGAGCATGATTGTTTGTTCTGTCTGGGTGTGATTTATCTATAATTATGTATGTATTTATAAATTATATAAGTATGTATATCAGTTGTCTGGTTATCATAACACAAGCTCTGCTTAGCTTGGGATCAGATAGCCGTGTGTGAGTTGTCCCAAGATATTTATTTATTTTATTATTCTTTCTTCTTTCAATAACATTTTAATAATTAAGTTTACGGGTGGGATAACCCGGAGCGCAGCATCCGCCGCCTATCCTTGACTAACTGTGGGTTATATTGTTCGGCTTTGACTATGCATATCAGCAATTATAGAGCTTTTACCCACAAATTTGAAGATTATGTAGAAATAAAAGTCAAAAATAGTATTACCATAATTTTATTGTAGTTGAAGTAAACCTATATACAATCCCGTACCGTACAAAACATTTCTATCGTCGAACTCGACCTTTGGATTCTTCTTCAGTTGAATGTGCGAGCGAGAGGTAATTATAGCTTTTTCTCTTACTCGCGTGGTGACTATTATCGGAGACTTAAAACTAGGAAGTTAACGTCTTGACTATGCTCAGGAACTTTACATTGTCAGCTCCTACGGAAGAAAAAGAAAATTATTAATTTGACATACCATTCTGCCCCCTATAGTTAAAAAGACGTATCTAACACTTGTTTCCAATTTTGAGTTATATACATTGTCGGAATCACAAAAAAAGGAGCATCTGCCTGTATTTTTATTAAATTTAGATACTTTTTGTTAGATACGTGTTTTCATTATCGATTTAGTCTATGACAGATGTTATAGGAGTTTGGGTTTAAAGATTTTTTATTTATTCAGAAGAATGTAAACAATGTATATGTCATTGTTCACTTATTGAATAAATACATAAAATTATAAAGTATGGTACAGTAGCTAGTACTTTTTTTGTGAATATTATTTATGTATATGTTGCTTATGTTGTTAACTTAAATGTTTCTGAAGACAACCCGATGTTTAGACAAGGGACTTGTGTATAAAATAATATAGGATCTTCAAACTTTATTCCAGTTTGAATAGTAAGTAGCTGGTGTTAAAATATGAAACATTGCACTACGATTAACTACAAGTTTTTTATGATTGGGAAAATCCCGGCACACTATTCCCAAATCAGTGCAACTCTTGAAGGCCTGAATTAATAGTGGCGAACCACCAGAACAGCACAGAAACAAGAAAGTTTGACGAAGTCCTGGAGTAACAACTTAACAATCTTGGATCCAAAGTAAACATGAGAATGCCCAAAAAATCAGGCTGACAATTTGTGAGTTGCTTGACATACTTCTTCTTAAGGCGGATACAAACTTAGTGAGGCTAACGCTGCAAATGGGGCACAACGAATGCGTCGCAAGGTGTGTACCTCCATATTCGGCATGTGGCAAGCTTCAAGATCGACGCCTCAAGCAGAGGCCTGCGATGTGCTCCGTTCGGGGCGCATGCCTCACAATGTCTATATTCGCCTTTAATCATAGCCACAAATCCTGTGGTTCTCACACATAACCATCACGGATTCAATGATCTCTTTCTCAATGTAGAACTTCCGTACTGAAATGAAAGTTGAACTTACCATAATAGCGTTGACAATGTCCGACTGGTTGTTCCTGAGCGCGCGCACGGCCCGCGCTCGCGATACGTTGGCTTGGGACATCACAATCTCCACGTCTTTCTCGTCCACTCCTGTCTCGTCAACTCCTTCTTCATCTTCTTCCTCCGCGATGGGTGCTACCGTCTGTGGAATTTGGAAATTTGTTTTAGAAATAAAGACTAAGATAATTGACTTTGAATTGTGTGATTTGTATGTTAAGAAGTGGATACAGAGGAAAATCGTAGCATAAGAGCAACATGTAGCGTAACTTAACTTAATTTTTCATAGTAACGTTCAATACTTTGGAATAGGTTCTGAATGACCTTGACAATCCAATTCTGACCACCACCCTTTTATTCTTAGCTTATAGCGATAGCAAAAAGTTTGAATGCGTTTAGACCAAAATTCAGCCACATGATATCCGCTCAATGTTGCAGTACATAGATCATCAAGTGTGCAGGTGATCGGGCATGCAAGACAAGTTGGAAGGTTGGACATTGTCTTTGATAGCTCAAAATTGAAATTATATGGTTAATACAGACACTTCAGACACAGCCAAGGTAGATTTCATAATTAATCAAACATCTTATTTTTGAATCATCATCAGTATCATAACAAAAGAATTGAGAACACCACAAGTCTTTTCGTATTGGAACCAAACCATATACTGCAAATCAACGCATTTTTGCCTTTTTTTTTCAGTGTTAAAATCCAGATTTAATCTGCTTCAAAGTCATAAATAGTAGATTAAAATCATCTTTACGCATTATTTCCAAATATACAGTCAAACATCTTACCGTGCCCGCAGCAGCAGCATCATTGCCAGCAGCAGCACTCTCTGGGGCCTTGAACCTCTCAGCCGCAGCCATTGTAGCCTGTTGGGACAGGTCCTCAATCTTGGCCTCTCCAAACACAATGTAGGTGTCGGAGTGAGGGTTCTTGTAGACATCTGGAGAGTTGATCACAAACAGGATGTTCTTGGACTTCCTGATTGTGACTCTGTTTACGCCTTGGACCTGGAAATAGTAAAATGACGAAAAATTAAATTTAACTCCTAAGCCGTCATCCTACCAGGGTCGCTGGTTTTCGAAAGAGATACTGCGGCCCCGGAATATAAGGGGGCAAAGAAGAATGGGTGGGTTTAGTCAGTAAAAGCCAACAACAACAACCGCCCCTAAATGAATGTTACTCGAAGATGTTATTTACAATCTGCAAGAAAAGGGGTTATCCAAGTTGGCAGGGATCGTATGGCGCGATGCGTTCTCGTCGTGCAATGAAGATTGTTATTAAAACATTGCCCATGCTCACGCTAGGACACACTATGCCACGGCTCGCAAGCTTTAATTAGGTAAAATCTTTATGTGTGTTTCAAAGTAGGACAAGACATCCACCCAGGATTGGGAAGGTTGGATAGGCAGTCACAAAAAATATGGGTGCTCAGCCTCATCAAGTTAGACTGGAAGCCTACCTCAAGTTGGTAAAAGGCTAGGCAGATGATGATTCTCTATCTGTTTCATTATGAACTTCACATTATGACTAAAATTTGTTCACTCACATTGATATTTTCCAAAGGCAGCAAGGCAATATTGGAATGATAAGTTGACCACAAAAATATGTTTCAACCATGTTATGCTGATATCAGTAAATGATGGTCAGATAATTTGTGAAAGAGTTATTTATATAACTGAGAATAAGTGAATTTAAAAAAAGTTTGCAGCTGTAACTATGATGAAATTCAGAAGAGTCAAATTCATAGTAGATGACATGGCGATATTCAGTTATTCAGCATACTACCCATATGCAAATAATGCATTTTATATGTGGATGAAAACACTATTATAGCTAGCCGTTGCTGGGTTTTAAAATTAGTAAAATGGTATTATAATTCAGGATTCCGTGCAACTCATTTCCTTCCTTATATAAATAGACAAACAGTTTAATATTGGATGTACCAGAAATCACCGAAATCCAGAAAATGACACTGGTTACACCAGGGTCACTTGCGTACACCCCCCCATAAGAACCCGAATAGACTTATCTGCTTCTGGAAGGTGGGCTGGCTGGAGTAGCAGCCACCCAGGTGCATGGCATACACACAATAGTCCAATTGAAAGGACTAAGTGCGGAAACCGGACCCTCCTAAGAAGCAGGGCTACATGGAAAAGGAAAAATTGTCTGTTCAAAAAGTAGTATACTCACAGGCTTAAGTCCAAGTTTGCTCATGATCTTGCGCGCTTTCTTCTCACCACGCGACTGCTTCGCCTTTGACACAATGTCGATGCCAGCAATGGGGTTGGCGATACCTCCTGTGCCTGGTGCACCTGTCAAATAAACATATTTTTAGAACATACTCATTTTAGTGTAGAGGTTTTGTTGTAAGTTAAGTATTATTACAAATGGGATGAACTTCCATAGACAAAACATCAACCATAGAGGCATCAGTTTTGTTCTTTTTTTGGAATATTGAATCTGGTAATTGAGACACTTCAGACACAGCCAAGGTGGTTTTCATAATTAATCAAAAACAATCATAATTGTTATCATCATTAGTGTCAGCTTCCTCACCAAAACATGCTTATTAAGCTATATTCTCTAAAATTGGACTACTTAATTTGCTCCTCATAGAATAGTATAGAATTTATTTTGCAAATATAGGTTAAATACAACTTCTTATAATAAATCTTCCCTTTTCTTTAAAAAAAGTTGCCCCACTCTTGGAAATTCTCCTGTATGTATGTGTGGGTGCATTTATAAACAGTGTGTGAGTTTAATCACATACACAATCAGCCATAACAACCTGGAATAACTACCTGTTGGTCACACAAATATATGTTCCGTAATAATAAATGTTCCATATGGGGATCGAACCCACAACACAAGGTGCAGCAGCTATTCACTTAACCACTGCACAACCGTATATGTAATGCAGTTATTGCCATATGTCAGTTTCGAGAAATAACTGAAGCATCACATCACATTCTTGCATGTCAAAGGCGTAAAGAGGTCTCGTATTCTTACCAGCATCTTCCAATTCAGGAATAGTGTCATCAGAGTCACTGTCTGAGG
Organism: Ochropleura leucogaster; assembly: GCA_958449745.1. NCBI lineage: Eukaryota > Metazoa > Arthropoda > Insecta > Lepidoptera > Noctuidae > Ochropleura > Ochropleura leucogaster. The sequence goes on from OY288227.1 coordinate 3,925,988, forward strand.
AGGCTGTCTCTTCCTTGCGCTTTTCAGTCATGGAGGCGGTGGCCTTGTCCAGCTCAGTCAGTTCTGGCATCTTGGAGTCTGTTCTAGATGTTATCTTGGGTTCTGGAAGAATTCCTGTTGAAGATAGAGAATATGGTTTAGGTGAATTTGCAATACTATTATTTTAAGTTAGACTGGCAGTGGTTGTCTATTCTGGGGGACAGTTAAGATTGGAAGAATACACCATGATAGATTATGTGATGCATTCTCAGGTTTGCATATTAAAATTCTAATATTTTGGTAAAATATTTGACTGGTAGTACAACAATTAGAATTTTGAGAAATATTGGACATAATAAACAAAATAATTGTCTCGTGTTTGACTTGAGTACCGTTAATCCATATTTTCTTTGTGATGAACATGGATACAGGCATAATGATAGAAATTTAATCAAAATCCATTCAGTAATAATTATAGTGCCATTCTTAATGCTATCATTATCCAAATTTACAATGAAACTCAATCAATGTAAGTATCCTACTAATTATAATATAAATTATATTTTGCTTTTATAACATTATAAAGGCAAAAGTTTGTGAGCCTGTATGTATATTTGTTGCTCTTTCATGCAAAAACTACTGAATGGATGTTGATGAAACTTCACGATTATATTGTTTACATATCAGAATAACGCATAGGCTACGATTTCATAAAGATATTTAGTATGTTTTATCAGTAATTATCAGGCGCAGTTAGTAAGCTATTTTGACACACTATTACCTTGCACATGTTTTTTTACAGACCCTTTTATAAACTAACTTGGAATTGAGACTAGAACATTTGCGTTATAATGTAACCTATAATTTAAATAACGATATTCAGATCACAATAATAGTTTCAACTAGTAGCTACATCATAAATAGTCGAAGCCAGAGGTAACTCGTCCACAAATACATGTCTAAAACTTAACTCAAGGTACTATCTGACGAATAATACAATTCCAATCACCACATTTGTTAGTAAATTGACCATAATCGAGCTTAGCACTGATAGAATTGCTATAGTAGTTATAATAGCAAAGATTTAGTCACTCGCCGGACGAAATAACCAAGCAAATGGACCCGAACTGCATGAATACAAGGCCGTAAGCCACGATAATCAATAAATGCCTGAGCAATGAACTTCGATTTACAGCGTTCGTAATTATATTTTATCGTAAAGTTTAACACAAATCTTTTGAACACATAATATCACTGTAAACTATAAATATTTCAACACTTGTGCGAAATGAATATGGGCGCGGGTTTCGCTGATACACCGAACTAAAATTTTGAAATATCAACGCAAATATGTCGTGATTACACCTCAATATACTATAACGTATTAATATTTCACTTAAATATACGGATTTATTTAAAAACTACAGATTCATTACCTTTATTTAGGAATTATCGGTTTCAGAGGAATCAACGAGATTCTCTTCAATTTGACAAGAAAGAACAGAAAGAAATTTTGTTACACAGATAAAAAAACATACAAATATGATTGAATCTCTGTCAATAACTGTGAGTATCCGAACGTTTTAATCATAAAATATTTTTACAAGTGGCAACATGCAATTTCTTGTCAAAAATCTCTAGTGATGAGACTTTTTACTGCTACGATATCGAAAAAAATAATCGTCCCATTCAAAACAGGAAATCAAACCACTATTTTATAAAAGTCGAAATACTAAGTTGTCGTTTGACAACTATTTATTATTTACAAAATCATGCTAACCAACTCTTTGCAGTGAATGGATATTGAACTGCCAAAAAATTACCAAGCAAACCTGATTTGTCTCAAGTTTTACAAATGTATGACGTTCTTATTTAGCAATAGTTGAAATAAATATGTAACAGAAAGCTTCAACGACCATTTTCATAAAATTCATTGAATATTATCATATGGTTGAATTTTTATCCATTTCATCGAAATCGACCATTGTATCTGTAGCATGCAAACATCTCTTGACTCTTCATAAATGTCAATATTGTCAAATCACTCGCGTTCACTTCCTTTCCTGCGGAGGCGGTGTATTTCGTTCATAGCAATATTTGTCCAATATTCATCGCTTTTCATCAAAAAAACAATCATTGTGAATACGTCACGCCACGCTGTGTCTATTACAAATAAATATTCATTAATGAGTGATTGTGTCGAAAACATGTCTTCAATGGTGCAGTGATTAAGTGATTTTAATTCAGTCACCAATTATCAAGTCCAAAGTGCGTGTTGTTTTAAATTAATATTGAGTGTTTGTGATCAAAATTACGTGCCAAAGCCCAGATATGTCTTTGGAAGACAAGTTCAACGCTGCGGTGAACGTGATTCGGAGTTTGCCGAAGAGCGGTGAGTTTGTTTTTTTTTCTTTTAAATGGGACTGTTGTTTATCGATTGCTTCGTTACGTCCAAGGAGTTGTTACATAAATTTATCGCGGTTAATCTCTTTGTAATGACACCAGAAACGAGATGTGATGTAAACTGCTATTATTATGATGCGTATCGCCCATTGTATGGTAATGTAAACATGATCAGCAAGTTTGATTGTTGCTATGGACGTTGAAAGTAATGAATCACCATCTGATTAGACTTTTTCCAAAGTTGGGGTTTGTCTGCTTCTAGTCTCATCGGATGCAGTTCAATACCAGTATTTCACATGGTGCAACTGTCTGTCTGACCTTCAAAACCCAGATAAAAAAACCTCTATTAACTTTTTTATTATTGTTTTATGACTCAGGTCAGGTCATGTCCCGGTTAACATATCTGCAATGGTAAGTAATGTGCTCCATCTTTTTGTACTGGAGTGAGCTGAGCTCAAAAAATAATTGTGTTAAAAATATTATTCCATTTAATATAAATAAAATAATAAATGGGACACATGTTTGTGTTACAAAAACAAATGACAACCTTGTTTATTCTAACAACTAAACAAAATAAGAGTGTGATAAAATACCTGAAATATTGCCAATTTTTTTTAGGACCTCTAAAGTTAATTCTCAATATATCAGGTATTTTTTAATTCATCTGTAAACCTACACACATGGAAAATTTGAAGATGATTGCTACTAAAATGTGCCTCCTGTAATTTTTCTAAATTAAATTTATTGACAGTTCATCCACAAAAAGGTTAGTTAAGGGCAGAAACAGGCAAAAGGGCCTGGCAGAGCCATCGCCTGTGGGGGTTTTGGGTTGTTAGGAAGAGAACCATCACATAATTATTGTTATGCCCCAGAACATAGAGGGCAATAAAGGGAATATGGGTGAATTTTAGTCAATACAAGTCTGACACTATTTCCCAAATGCAAAAAGACAAACTTCATTATCCCCAATCTAAATATGCTAATAAAACACACTGACAGCTACCCGCATTTCAACTTTATTCCTCAGAGCATAAAGGTGAGAAGTGGTTGACCGCCAGTGAACTCAATAATACCTCAATATCAATAAAATCCCTTATCAGCTCTCTTCTGATAAGCAAATCCAATAGATAATAAAGTTGCATTATTTAAATTGAGTAATAAAACTTAAGTGTTATCTTTGACCGCTACTGTTTGTTTGATAAAGCACAATTATTCAAAGTGGCACATTTAATCTTTATTTATTTATTGGGCACAATATAAAGCTATCAATCTGAAACAATATATACAAGTTAAAATCCTGCTGTTAGTTTATTTTATTAAACTTTATGCACATGTATAAAAAACATTGTTCAAAGGCGGATTTAATGCTTTGGGCATTTTATACCAGTCTATCTTAATATGAGGAAGAAATAGAAGGATCATGGATGGGTTTTAAAAAGTAAAAGTCAGGTAATCCACAAGTCTCGAATACCTTCAGAGAATATTTTGGACAATAGCTGCTAAAATCAGCCTCCTGTAAAATGTTGATCAATATTTTAAGTTAAGCAGTCTTGGCAGTTAACCATCAATATACAAGACACACTTGTTTGTCTTGGTATGCAATGAGGAGGGACGAAGCACAGGTAACTAAAAGAGTGATGGATCTGAATGTTGATGTATGGAGATCGAGAGGAAGGCCAAGGAAAAGATGGATTGATTGTGCAAGAGAAAGGAGTCAATGATGCTGTGACGTCTGATAGGGGAGAATGGAAGAAGAAAACGTGTTGCGTCGATCACAAATAGATTGGGACAAGGGCAGGAAAATGATAATGAATTATACAAGGCATTCTCTCGCACTCTCCTCTTTTTTTTTCTTTTCTGAGCAAAGGCCTTGCATTGTGTTGTAGATTGTTCGAAAGACATACCCTGGCCCTGTACATGAAGGGCAATAGAATGAACATGGGTGGATTTTAAGCAGTACAAGTCTGACACACCCTCAGAGTTCCACCCAGAGTGGGTGAAGTTATTTGATGATTTCCCATCTGCAAGGAAGAAAGGTCTTACATTGTACTCCTCTTTCTGATCAGCTTGTGAGTCCACCTAGCTTGTAACTCTCCTTTTGTAGGAGACCATAGAGAGTCCTTTGGTCAGTTTCATGGTCTCCACTCCAATGTCTTATATTATAAAAGCGAAAGTGAGTTTGTTTGTTACGTCTTTACGCCCAAATGGCCCAACGGATTTTGATGAATTTTGTTAAGAGATAGTTGGGACCCTGGAGATGGACATAGGCTATCTATAGTTTTTTAATGAGAAATGAGGAAGGAAAGGGAAAACTTAGCTTTGCTAATACAATAAATACGACGCAAGGGCAAAAACAACAAAAAAGGAAAGGGGAACTGTGTTACCCCGAATTTATCGCGAGCGAAGCCGCGGGCAAAAGCTAGTTGTGCATAAAAAGGGTGTTGTGGAGTTCAAAAAGAGTGAGTTTATGTATTTGATTTATGGTCACACAAAAGATTGAAGATCTTGTAATTGTACATCATTACTTCAATTAACTATACTAACATGCAATTTGCAACATATTCTTTGTAGAAAAGGCCTTTGCCCTAAGATGTGGCAATTACAGTCTAGGACTTATATTTAGCTAACCTAAAAGCCTTTATTGCTATACTATGTCAACAGACTCAAACACGGTATCATTTTGTAATATTTAGAATAAACAATACAATGAGTCAACTGCTTGGAAGTAAAACCTATTTGAATGTAACCTCTGTAAATACATTAACTTTTGTTTTCTTAGTCTATGGTTTCAACTTTAAGTTAATAATATTTATACGCTGACATAAATCACACTTCCTTCCATTGGGGGAAGCAAGAATCTCCGATTACAATTTTTAAAAACTCTTTTCACTCTCATCCACGGCACGGTTGACGCAGTGGCTGAGCGATCGACTGCTGCGCTGCGTGTCGCGTGATCGATTCCCGCACGGAACAAATATTTGTATGGCCTGCTGATAGTTGTTTCGGGTCTGGTTGTTTGTGTATGTGAGTTTAAATGTCTGTAAACGCACCCACGATACAGGAGAAATTCCTAGTGTAGGAAAATCTTTCTTAAAAAAAACAACGTTCATCCTTACTTCCTTACTAATATTAATATTATAAAAGCGAAAGTGAGTTTGTTTGTTACCTCTTCACGCTTTAATGGCTAAACCGATTGTGATGAATTTTGGTACATAGATAGTTGGGAACCAGGAGACGGACATAGGCTAATTTTTATTTAAAAAAAGTGGAATGTGAGGGAGAAAGAGGCAAAAAAAGGGAAAACTTAGCGTTGCTATTATAAATCAATAAGGCGCAAGGGGAACTGTGTCACCCCGAATTTAACGCGAGCGAAGCCGCGGGCAAAAGCTAGTACAATTATAAATCTGGTCACACTTGCACGCTTGTTGCGAGGACTGCATACCTGTCCTTTTAGGGCATCTCCTTATGATGAAGTTATCATGAGGAGGCCTCAGCTAAAAGGACTGGATTGAAGGAAGGACACTTGGGTAAAGAAAAACAATTGATAATTTTTGTTTTATACATTTTTTATTAGATTTTTACATCCTTACTAATATTATAAAAGCGAAAGTGAGTTTGTATGTTTGTTACCTCTTCACGCTTTAATGGCTAAACCGATTTTGATGAAAGACACAGATAGACTACTACTACTGATTTGGACTCTGGACACGGACATAGGCAATTTTTTTTTAAATAGTGAAATATGAGGGAGAAAGAGGAAAAAAGGTAAAACTTAGCATTGCTATTACAATAAATAAGGCGCTAGGGCAAAAACTACAGATGGCAGGTACCTACAAATCAGGTAAGGGGAACTGTCTTATCCCGAATTTAACGCGAGCGAAGCCGCGGGCGAAAGCTAGTATTTAATAAAATACAAAAAGTAGCCACAACTAGCCAACCGGTGTTGGAAACAATGGGAACAGGGTTCAAGCTTCCGGCGGTCAAGACTCCAGAGAATGGAACCTCCTCACAATAGGAGCCGTCTCCAAGAGTACCGCTTTCTGTATCAATTCCTTGATCCAGCTGCTTAGCAAGCAATAAAAAGCTTAGGTATTGCGAGGCTTTTGGCAATTAAGCTTACCCATCAATATAGAAAAAAAAGTGTGTGTGTCAGCTCCGACGCACGACTGGAGTTTACTCCTTAAGTACGAGTATCTAACCATACGCAAAAAGAGTTTATACAACTGAAAAAAGATTAATATCATATGAAAGGGTAAATTCACAAATTAATGAAAACAAATAGCAATATAAATACATCGACACTGATAGAAACAAACAAGCCCAATAACATATAGTATATAGGTATAGTCGCCTATACAGCATACCATATGTACGTCTTAATACACTCACAACCAAATTAGAAAGTTGCGCACTAAAGGTGCGCACCAAAAACGTGACACATTTTCGTTACTTTAGTAGGTTTTATCCCTCGGATTTTTCTCATACCGGGCGCCTTATATATGAAAATCGATTCTTAAGGAGTAAACTCCAAAAATCAATAGACTATTTAGAACTCTATGCTTTGGATATCTACAAGATAACCTTGTAGTGACGATCGTTAAAACCTTGAAGACAAATGTCTGTTTCTCAATACTTCAGAATCACATACTGCGGCGGTATAGGGTTTATTCATTGGCTGCGTTAAAACCAGCCTTCAGATCCTAAGTCCACTTGAAAATTCCAAAAATGCATGTTTTTGTTATAATATCATCATCATTTCCCCCTTGTCCCAATATATTTGGGGTCGGCGCAACACGTTTTCTTCTTCCATTCTCCCCTGTCAGAAGTCACGGCATCATTTACTCCTTTCTCAAAAAAATTGCCTACAGACACAATTTTGCAGACATTAATTTGTTGAAGTCTGGCCAAAAACTAAGTTTTTTTCAAAACCCATTTGTTGTACTGGAGACGAACTGATTCACATTAATATTAACCGATTTTGATGAATTTTGGTACAGAGATAGTTGGAACCCTGGATACGGACATAGGCTATTTTATTTTAAAGTGATATATGAGGGAGAAAGAGGGAAGAATAGGGAAAACTTAACTTTGCTGTTACAATAAATAAATAAATAATAAATAAGGCGCAAAGACTACAGGTAGCAGGTACCTGCAATTCAGTTAAGGCGAACTGTGTTATCCCGAATTTGACGCGAATGAAGTCGCGGGCAATCGCTAGTACATTATAATATGCTCATCATTATTAAGTAAATTGGTTCGTGTACAGCGTGTACTGTACATGCACGAAAACCAAACTAAGACTGGGAAATCAGGTTAATATATTCTAGATATTTAATACAATCTGATCTGTAGTAATTACGCGGTTGGATTAATCTGATAACTTAATTTGCTCAATTATCTTCATTGAATGTTTGTTATTAAATCTTCAGGATCTGGTGATGGCTATATTAAAAACTTATCTATACTAATATTATAAAGCTGAAGAGTTTGTTTGAACGCGCTAATCTCAGGGACTACTGGTTGGAATTGGAAAATTCTTTTAGTGTTGGATAGTCCATTTCTTGAGAAAGGCTTAGGCTATATAACATCACGCTACGACCAACAGGTGCTGAGCAGCGTGGGTGAAACCGCGTGGAACAGCTAGTCTAATATATAAAATTTTCGTGACACAGTTTCCAAACTCCTCCGAAACGGCTGGACCGATTTAAACGAAAGTTTGTGTACATATTGGGTAGATCTGAGAATCGGCCAACATCTATTTTTTATACCCCTAAGTGAGCAGCGGGTGAAACCGCTGGGCACAGCTAGTTTATTTATATACTAGCAGAGCTTGCTTTGCAATGCACCTTTTACCCTACCTACCTACCCGAAATAACGGGATAAAAATCTATTCTATGTCCGTCTCCTGATTCTAAACTATCTCCCCACAAATCAGCCAAAACGGTTCATCCGTTCTTGAGTAATAAATGGTGGAACTAACACGACTTTCTTTATATTTACACTACTGAAAAAAATTAAGGGATCAAAAAATTCCACATTTTTGAGAAATTTTCAACAGGCCATAACTTCGATTGAAATCGCTTTTTTTAAAATAAAAACGTTGCCCCACACTAGGAATTTCTCCTGTATCGTGGGTTTACAAACATATAAACTCACATACACAAACAGCCAGACCCGAAACAACTATCGAACCCGCGACACGCAGCGCAGCAGTCGATCGCTCAGCCACTGCGCCAACCGTGTCGTCGAAATCCAAAAACCGTAAATTGCAGCTCAAGTGTCTAGTTTTTGGACCCTACCTACGTACCTTATGTTAGTTAGTATCCTCAAGCTAACACACTTAATATACTTAACAAACTTGGTATGCGGACCTTGCTCCAAGCAGAACACCGAGGTAGAAAGCTTGCAGCAGCGATTCACATGCAAACATTCCAACCTGCTTACAATGCAGCTCAAAATCAAAATGGGGGCCTAAAATAGTTCGTGGACAGTAACGACCACAGGCGTCAAGATAGTTAAAAGTAATACGATCAGTAGGCCTACTATGACATCTTAAAGCAGAACTTATTCCACTGAGTGAAAGAAATGGTGCTAGACACCCTGTATAGTCTCTGTCCCTTTCCTTTAGCGGAATAAGTTCTGCTTTAACACGTCATGGTAGGGTAGCAGTACGCCACACGACGACCGATTTTTCTATTGCCTTTAATGTTCTGGGGCCGCGGTATCTCTTTCGAATAAGATCGTAACTTTTTTTATTTTATTTTTTTCGGGTGGGAAATCATCCAATGACTTCCCCGCTCTGGGCGGAGCGGGGCATGTCAGACTTGTACTGAGTAAAACCCACCCATGTTCCTTCTATTGCCCTTTACGTTCCGGGGCCGCGGTATCTCTTTCGAACAACCCACAACCCCGGCAGGCGGAGGCTCTGGCAAGCCCCTCTGAAGGTCGTACCTTGGGTTCGAACTCGGGATCTATGATTTGACAATCTAACGGTTAGACCAGTAGACTATCACTGCTTATACATTCCTACTATTTCCTACTAATATTATAAATGCGAAAGTAACTCTGTCTGTCTGTCTGTCTCTTCTTCACGCCTAAACCTCCGAACCGATTTCAATGAAATTTGGTACAGATATAGTCTGGGACATAGGATAGTTTTCATCCCGGAAATCCCCCGAACGGGAACTATTAATCCACGCGGACGAAGTCGCGGGCAAAAGCTAGTTATACAGTATGGAGACCACATACATTACAAGCATTTAGATAATATTTGTATGTAGATACTTAATCGTGTTGCGGTCGAGTATTCGATCTTATTTGTACCACACCACAGCAATTAAAACTAGGTACACAGCGAGTCGTTGAAAGCTAGCAAAAACCATGATGAAATTCTTCACAGATATCAAGCGCCTAACACCTTTCTTTTATACCATGGCATTTATTTTCTATCTCCATAAAAACAATTAATTCTAATTATACACCTGTACGTAAAAGCCAGCAAATAATTACCGTCCCCGGCGTCCATTACACAAAGAAAGGAAAGTCTTTACGTAATAACTTTTCCCTATATTCATGACCATACAAAATGTATGGGTTTTAACGAACATGGAAACGTTAGATCGCTTTGTGAAGCCGATAAGAAGCGGTTGTGTTTTGTTTTTAATGTTTTAATGTGCCGTATCTTGGTGATGAAGAACAGTAGGGTTACCATGACATCTACTATAGTAGTACTTATTCCTGTGTGAGAAAGAGATGGTGCTAGACACCCTTTGTAGTTCTGTGTCTCTCCCTCAATGGAATAAGTTCTGTTTTAAGACGTCATGGTAGCTGAACAGTATTCCTTCGGTTTGGGGAATGTGACAAGTACACACTCATCGTTTTTTCGACTTCGGCGGCCAATCTCAGCAGAGATTAGCTATCGGCACGAGAGATATTATAGTGTAGGCGTGTGTCCGCACATGTGCTACTCTGTTCTCTCACTCTCATAGTCCGATGGGACGGCAATCTAACACGACCGGAGAGAGATCAGGCGCAGGACCAACGGCTTAACGTACTTTCCAAGGCCCTGGTATCATTCCGCCAATTTTTGAACTCCGGGCTGTTACTGGACTCAGTGGAAAAACCCAAAGACACTTTTCACCCGGCCATAGAACCCAACATAGGTCCCCATGCTCAACAGTCACGACCGCGAGACCAACGGAGTCCATAAATATATTATGGGGTCACAGTAGCCACACAACTATTATTAGCCAATGCGACTCCATTAAGCTATTTATTAAATGCATTCAAAACCCAGTTTGGTAGTATTTGATCGCAAACCGGACATAACTCTAAAAAAAGATCTTTAAACCCAGCTACGGTGGCCGGGAATCATAACGTTGCTCCCGACGCCGGAGCATCTCCTGTGGCAATTATCGAACAATACACAAGCGAAGTCGGGCATGAGCAAGTAACCATATAAATTCGAAAGTGGGGTGCCAAAGAATTTTCGCGCAAAAGAAGTAGACGAACCGGTCGTTAGATCCATCTGCTACAGTAGTAATTGTCAATATTATCAGATGAACGATATCCAACTATGAGAACTCACATGAGCACTTGAGGTAAAGACTGTAATTGTGATGATAAATGATAAGAGATTAGGCTAAGTGGCTTATGATGAAGATAGTGAAGTATCTGAGACAGATACGGCGTTGCTATCTGGTAATTGCGGAGACACTTGGTATGCGGATTAAGTGTTTGGCGGATACGAAATCCATCAAATAACTTCCCCCGTTCTGCGCGGAGCGGGGGAGAGTGTTAGACTACTAACTAAAACACATCAATGTTCCATCTTTTGCCCTTTATGTTCCGGGGCCGCGGTAGCTCTTTCGAACAACCCGCAACCCCGGATATACCACGGCTCGCGAAAGAATCCTAGTCGTTCTAAGTTGAAGTGCCCCGGATATACCACGGCACACGAGAGAATCGACGACTACGATTCTGACGGGCCTGCTGGTCTAGTGGTTAGTGGCTCTGACTGCTGAGCCGGAGGTCGTGGGTTCGATTCCCACCCAGGACAAACTTTGTGTGACGAGCATGATTGTTTGTTCTGTGTCTGGGTGTGATTTATCTATAATATGTATGTATTTATAAATTATATATAAGTATGTATATCAGTTGTCTGGTTACCATAACACAAGCTCTGCTTAGTTTGGGATCAGATAGCCGTGTGTGAGTTGTCCCAAGATATTAAAAAAAAAAAAAACTTATTGGATCTACGATCTGACTTGATTCTGGTTGGGATCTCGGAATTATCTAGCTAAATGTGGCACTTAACTGGACGGTATTGAAAGCGCTAAAATTATGGCTCAGTTCTAGGCCGACGCAATTTAGATTGCCATCGATACGCCAAGAAGATCTTGCTAAATCTATCTTCATAAATAAATATTACCCAGATTTGTGTAAATGGCCAACCTGGCTAGGATAGAATGCAATATGGGTGATTATACAAAAGTTGGGTAACTCTTAAGGATATTTTGTTTACTACAGTTTTTAAATCAGATCTCTGCAAAATCGGGTGTTTATGATAGCTAATCTAATGAATATGTTGTTCCAAATCGGGCCAGTCACTTTTTTACGTAGATTGTGAGATATTTAGAAAAAACAGAATTTGACTGCCAGGGGACTGACGAGGGTGACATAGTACTGATAAAAAACACAATTTCTTAAGAATTATAATGGAATTTAATAGAACTTAGTACAAATCTCTTAGGATTTAATTATGGCACATATTTTTAGGTATTAAAATCATAAAAGCAATTCAAAATAATATTAATATTTGGAGAAAATACTATCTTAGTCTTCTAAACAGCCTTAGTATTATTTTGAGGTATAGCTGTTGTTTCTCCTATGTCTCCCGCGGCGGCTGGGTTGACTTGAGGTTCTCTCCCTCAAAGGCCCGGCCACCTCCTTCGCTAGCATCACTGCTTCGTAGAAGGAGGTGACCGCTTCCCATTCCCTCTCGCTCCGGACCATGGACTGAACCAGGGCCGGACGCGAGAGATCGTCGCCGCCGCCGATCGCCTCCACGAGGGCACGGCGTTGCTCCGCCCAGAGCTGGGCAGACCGCCACTGTGTGCTCCACCGTGTGTTGCGGCCGTGAGGCACACACACACAGTGGTGACACCTGCACGGCGCAGACCGCCGCTGTGTGCTCCACCGTGTGTTGCGGCCGTGAGGCACACACACAGTGGTGACACCTGCGCGGGGCAGACCACCACTGTGTGCTCCACCGTGTGTTGCGGCCGTGAGGCACACACACACACAGTGGTGACACCTGCGCGGGGCAGACCGCAACTGTGTGCTTCACCGTGTGTTGCGGCCGTGAGGCACACACACACAGTGGTGACACCTGCGCGGGGCAGACCACCACTGTGTGCTCCACCGTGTGTTGCGGCCGTGAGGCACACACACAGTGGTGACACCTGCGCGGGGCAGACCGCCACTGTGTGCTCCACCGTGTTTTGCGGCCGTGAGGCACACACACACAGTGGTGACACCTGCGCGGGGCAGACCACCACTGTGTGCTCCACCGTGTGTTGCGGCCGTAAGGCACACACACAGTGGTGACACCTGCGCGGGGCAGACCACCACTGTGTGCTCAACCGTGTTTTGCGGCCGTGAGGCACACACACACAGTGGTGACACCTGCGCGGGGCAGACCACCACTGTGTGCTCCACCGTGTGTTGCGGCCGTGAGGCACACACACACAGTGGTGACACCTGTGCGGGGCAGACCGCCACTGTGTGGTACACTGTATGTTGCGGCCGTGAGGCACACACACACAGTGGTGACACCAGCGCGGGGCAGACCGCCACTGTGTGCTCCACCGTGTCCTTCGGGCGATCGTCACAATGGTGACACCTGGGCGTTTCCTCCCGCCCGATTATGTGCAGGAACCTCCCGAAATTTCAGTAGAGGACCTGCGTCAGGCGGTAGGTGAGGACGCCATGACGCCTCTCCAGCCACTCCTCAAAGAGGGGACGTACCGCCACTATTGTGGTGTGCCCTGGTCCAAATGTACCATGGCATTGGTTTTAGATAATCTTTTTATTGCTAAATATAATGATGTTTTTGTTTTTCTTTGTATTCCGCTAAAATAATGGGGTCACTTTTAATTCTGGCCAAGCGAGCCTTTTCGGTTTCTCCCTTTTTCTTACAATATTTTCTCTAGTGAATTTGTATTTAACGTGCCGCATGACGTTTTAAACCGAAATATGAAATAGAAATGTTTATACATGGTAACAATTAACATAAAAGTGCTCTAAAATAAACAAAAACATCAGTACCGTGGAAACACGTCAGTCCTCTGGCGCAATATCTGACAAAAGACTGACGCCAGCGGACTGACAAAAAAGACATTAATTTGAGTTTATAATCAGAACTTATGTTTTTTTGGTCGTTTCGAATATCATCCGACTACATTTTGACAAATCATAGTTAAATATGTATAAATAAAAATCAACCTCAGGTTATTAAGAAAATAACGACTCACCAAAAGATTGATATTTTGACTGGATCAGCACGTGAATACGACGTAAACTCAACTCTAGCACTGGTGCAGCAATGGTGGCCACGAAATGTTGCAGTCCATAAACAACTTCATTACCAACTTTAATATTTAAACTGGGTTTTGATTTTGAGTCGGTGATATTTTGCGAGAATTTTAAATTTAAACAACACACAACGGACTGACGAAAAAAACTAAACACAAAGTTTATTTCTTTCTTTTTCATAAAGTGGTAAATATTACGTTATGAAAGTTGCAGTATACATAACTGTGTACAACACAGATTGTAGAAAATTTAAAAGTTTTCTTAAATCAATGATAATGTTTAATACATAGTTGGTTGATTGCTGGTTTTAGGGATTGTGACATGCCAAAGGACTGACATTTTAAGGATTTATTGTATTTTTTTATTAATTTCTATTTCAAATAAAGAGCTGAAGTTGGGTGACCATATAAAGGACTTTTAATTGTTTGTAAATTAAATGTAATATCAATAAAATATAATAACACTTTGTATCTATCGGCTGATGACATTGAGTTACCCAATTTTTGTATATTCACCCATATACAGACTGACTGGTGCCCCAATTCGGATCTTTCTGGCAAGAACCTTTCAGGGTAACTGTCTATTGTTTCACAATTATATGCTACTAGTTTAAGCCCGCGACTTCGTCCGCGTGGCATGGTAACTTTGCGCTAACGCAAAATAAAAATATTTTTCTCTCCCCTTTTCTTCCCTCTCTCTCCCCCTTTTCTCACTTTTTTTCAACCTATATCCGTCTCCAGGGTCCCAACTATCTCTGTACTAAAATTCATCTATTGGCCATTTAGGCTTGAAAACTTAACAAACAAAATCACTTTCGCTTTTAAATTGTTAGTAAGCATTGTGTTTAAAGATCTTTCATATTTGCACCATAACACACATAGGATAAGATAACATTTCCGACTTCTGAACCCGGTGAGAACTAGACTATTTCGCGCTCGAACATTACGGAACAGCTCATCCACGTTTAAAAATCATTCCCATTGTGTGGGGCGTGGGATAGAACCACAAAACAATGGGCTTATCCATCATTATGGAGGGTGTGTTGAGAAAGAAATTTAATACTGGTTGGAAACTGCTTTGATTTTGACATTGAGTGGGTTATTGTAATCCGGTTCTATAACCACATTCTTAAAGCCGTGAGGTTCAGTCAGATCTTGCAACACGGTTATTTTTATTTGGAGGAATTATTTCTTTGTTCTTCTTTTCGCCTTAGGGTCTTTCACCTTCTGACACGCGAAAAAAAGCAAATAGAAATGATCTGCAGCGATTTGAGTCTAATCTTCTTCGATTCCGAAATTCTGACTTGTCCCGTTAGTTTTCATTCACCATGTGTTTACCCGACTGACGCAGGGAGGGTTATATTTTTATCCGTTCGTATCCATTATATTTTCATCAAGTATTTACTGTGTTATCTCCTAAAATGATTTGGCGCCGCGCTGCTCAAGTATTTAGAATTATGTAATTACTTGCAACGGATCTATGTTTTTTGTTCGTTTTATAGTATTGCGTGTTTGCATAATCTAAATAAAATATACATTAATTCGTTTCGACGTAGCCTAATGGTAACACTGTGTAAATATAATCAGTAAAACAACGCGGGTATTTGAGTTGGTAGTGGTTAATTTCCATTATAAAATGACCTCGCTTTGTAAAGAGTTCCCGCACAATGACAGATCCGCATAATCTCAATCTCAATCTCAATATATTTATTGCATTCCACAATGTGAACTTAGGTGGTAGGGTACATTAATTAATGGTTAACATACATTAGTTTAGGAGCATTGTGGGCCCTGTCGGGCATAACAAAAATAAAAATGAAAAATTAGGAATTAGGACGAGGGCTATTACAAATAATGTTAACATTTTTTTTTTTTAAGTAGGTAGTAATCTGGATTTGTATAGCTCGATGCGTCGTGCGTACACGCATACAACGTTACTACCAGTGGCGTGCATAGAGTCTAATGACCGGGTAGGCAGCGTTTTTTTTTTCGCAAAAAAAAGGAAAGATTTCGCAATTGCACGTGTTAGTCAAAAAGAAACTCACCAGTTGTTTGAATAAAAACGCATATACCTCCGCCGTCGTGGGAAAAAAGGTTGAAATGACGATTTTCTGATGATGGTTATAAAAGATTTCGGCCACCTCAAATATCGAATTCATGTGAGTGATAATCACAAAACACGTCACTTGAAAGATATCCGATGTGGCCTTGAGAAAGGCGCTTCATGTGATTGGTTCGCATACATATAAATATATTTAATAAGTAAACTAAGTACTGGTTTCCTAACAGTAAAGATAATGAAGTAAACTAACTCATTTATAAATTAAGTCTACGCGTCTATCCTTTTTTAAATATGATTTTAAAACATCGTTATAAAAAGTAGGCATGCGTCTTAATTCGACCAATAATTCTTTTTCTGTCGAAAGCATGGAAAGTTGTGTGAGGCGAACCTACCATTTATTACTTTTAATAAACACACATTATCAACACACACCTCACAATCGAACAACATTTTGAATCAAAATCTAATAATTGAATTTATCAACAAATCGAACTGAATTTGCGTTTCGTAAATTAATTATTCACAATAAAAAACAAAATAATAACTGCGAACTTCACATGAAAAAAGCAATATGGTGACCTTTCTAAAGAAAGCATAATTTCAAAATTTTGATAATAAAACGATGACAAATAAAATTGTATCAGTTTCAACCGGAATTGTACTTAGCTAATGACTTCTTCAACTTGTCGTATAATCTCTGTTGAGCGCCAATCAGTAAAAAACCTAGCTGTACCGACCAATGTAACGAGCGATTCATGTCGCAATTCACTGCGACATGAATCGCGGCCCCCGATTGGCTTCTCCTGCCACAGGAGATACGTCGCTGTGTGAGCCATACGCGACGTGTCTGTACACGAGGTTTTACACACACACGCACATTTCTTGCCTACATTTATCAATGAAATAAAGGCACTATTGAAGTATGCCTATAATTCTGTCGTATGTCGCTCGTGACGATCTGTTGAACGCGAAACGCCTGCCAGAGTATTAATTTAGGGCAGTGTGGAACGTTGCTATTATTTTTACGTTAGGAATTTAAAGAAAAAGTTTAAATTAATTAGATATTTGTTTATTCTTTGTTTTTTTTTTTCTTTCTTTGTTTACCTATGGAGTCTAGGGTCGGCAGTGTCTTTTTGCCTATAAGGACCGCACGCCCATGGTTACTACTTGTCTCAATGCGACAGTCCTGACTTAAAAGTAATCGGGGGGTCTTCAGTCTGGGGTATCTGGAAGTATCTCGAAATTTCGAATTGAAGTCTCTTCCCTATTATATTCGGATTTTTTAAAGAATACGGTAAAACTGTCAAATCGTGATGTCATGCATTTTTAAGTTAGATCCTTAATTGATCCTCCATTTGTCTTGGTATGGATATGTAACGAGGAGGAACGAAGCGCATGTGACTAAACGAGTCTCGGCATTGAATGTTGATGGATGGAACGGGATAGGAAGGCCAAAAAACATGGATGGATTGTGTAAGGAATTATTTGAAGGAGAAAGGAGTAAATGATGCCGTGACGTCTGATAGGGGAGAATGGAAGAAGAAAATGTGTTGCGCCTCAAATAGAATGTGACTAGGGCAGGAAGATGATGATGATCCTTAATTGATCCTACATAAAGAAGTGGAGGAGCTCGTGGCTAAATAATAGCAGCCGCTCAGGTCGATCTTTAGGTTAAGCCGCGCTTGCCTAGGTTGGTCTGTGGATGGGTGACCACCCGTTATATACCGAGTTTCCTCCGTGCCTCGGAAAGCACGTTAAGCCGTTGGTCCCGGCTGTCATTTGTCGATCTTTGACAGTCGTTACAGGTAGTCAGTGTTCCGAAAGTCTGACAACCAGTCTGACCAAGGGGTATAGTATTACCCAGTATTAACTTTGTTGTGGAGGTCAGATAGCCAGTCGCTCCATGTAAAATACTGATATTCAGCTGCATCCGGTTAGACTGGAAGCCGACCCCAACATAGTTGGGAAAAGGCTAGGCAGATGATGATAAAGAAGTGGTGGAACGGTTACATGTGCTTGTGAGTTAATTCCGGTTATTTGTTCCAAGTTGAAATACTGTATGTCTACTGTGTTGGTGGTAGCGAACAAGTAACGGTTTTTACTTCACACCACTCTGAGCACAGTTGGGCCATTAAAAATAGTACTGCACTTTTGGGCCGTAGTTTTTGTGTTATAAAAATAGAATTTTAGAGTGTAACATTTTACTCTGTGCGGCCATTTGTACTATCGCTTATTCTGTAGTTAAGTATGGCTTGCAACGTTAATGGGTGTAATCTACAAATGTAACAATGAAAGGGATCTGAGCATCTAGTGCGAGTTTTTTCTAAACTTGAATGTTATGTCAAATCATATCAATATTTTTATTTTACTAGCTTTTGCCCGCGGCTTCGCTCCCGTTAAATTCGGGGTAACACAGTTCCCCTTGCGCCTTATTGATTTGTAATAGCAACGCTAAGTTACCCCTTTTCTTCCCTCTTTCTCCCTCACATCCCACTTAAAAAAAAAAATGTCCGTCTGGAGATACCATTAGGGGAACCATTTATCAAAATCGGTGTAGCCATTAAAGCGTGAAGAGGTAACAAACAAACAAATAAACTCACTTTCGCTTTTATAATATTAGTAAGGATATAAGCCTACATGGGCACTTATGAAATGTTGAGAAAAGGTGCACGGTTCGGGTTATCGTTTCCTATGGAGAAGAACCGGCAAGGAATTCGTTTAAAAATGATTTGGTTGTACAATGTTGTTTTTACAGCGTTATTACTTAAAAATAAGAGAACAGTGTAGGCCCGACAATAGGGCATGGCTTACTTTACAAAACGTAAAATAAGATAAGAAGTTAACAAAGATTATGATGAAATTTGGCACAGAGGTAGATTATAGTCTGGAAAAACACATAGTTTTTTTTCGATATCACTCCGACGAAGCCGAGGGCGCCAGCTAGTATCATATGAAACAGCCAAAACAGGACGCATTGTGAATTAACTGACCATATTTGGCAAGACACGCCAAAATTCATGTATCAAGTTTACATTGAGGTCAAGGCAAGCATGCAGTTGCTTATTTATCACAAAATTCAAGGTATTGACTTATCGTTATAGTACTAAAACATAGACTTGTTAATTAAAATTATTAATGACTAATAGTAGTTGTTGTGGCTAACGTATTAAAGTGTAATTTATTTAGTGCGTAATTGAAATAGCATTAACATACATATTTAAGGCATACATTAGACATACATTTTTAATATTTGAAAGACATAAATAACATGTGACATCCTTACTAATATTATAAAAGCGAAAGTAAGTTTGTTTGTTACTATTTCACGCCTCAATGGCTAAACCGATTTTGATGAATTTTGGTACAGAGATAGTTGGGAACCAGGAGACGGACATAGGCTATTTTTTTTTAAAAGAGTGGGATATAAGGGAGAAAGAGGGACGAAACGGGAAAACTTAGCGTTGCTATTACAAATCAATAAGGCGCTACCGAATTTAACGCGAGCGAAGCCGCGGGCAAAAGCTAGTATATAAATAAAAGCCAAATATAGCAGTCCGATGCGTTCTAAGAGTGTAATTTTACTCTGTTATGTCGATAACCTCCAAAACGTGTCGGCGTATCTAGGTGAATGCTCGGCGCCTTCATATTGTATCACTAGCTGTCCCACGCGGTTTCTCCCACGCTGCTCAGCACCTGTTGGTCGTAGCGTGATGTTATATAGCCTATAGCCTTCCTCAAGAAATGGACTATCCAACACTAAAAGAATTTTCCAATTCCAACCAGTAGTCCCTGAGATTAGCGTGTTCAAACAAACAAACAAAAAAACTCTTCAGCTTTATAATATTAGTATAGATTCCATTTTGATGCAGCTGTTTATTTTAGCCATTAAGAGTAGGGGCCTACTAATATATAAATGATGAAGAATCCTTACTAATATTATAAAAGCGAAAGTGAGTTTGTTTGTTACGTCTTCTCGCCTAAATGACCAAACCGATTTTGATGAATTTTAGTACCAGTGGCGTAACTGGCAGGACTGGCAAAAAGCCACGGGCCCCCAACCCAAATGGGCCCGGCCTAAGAGGCCGCCAGGTCAGAAATATTTTTTGTTATTGTAACTACTAAGTGGTTTATTATAATTAGACTAAGTACAGTGTGACGATTTTAACTGATAGGGCCCCAATAAATGAATTAGCCACGGGCCCCAGTTGGTATAGTTACGCCACTGTTTGGTACCGAGATATTTGAGACCCTGGTGACAGACATAGGCAATTTTTTTTTAAAGTGAGATAAGTGGGAGAATAGGGGAGAGAAAGATAATATGTTTTTTCGATCATCACGCGGGTTAAAGTTAGCGTTAGCCCGAAGTAACTACGCTACGCGGACGAAGACGCGGGCGAAAGATAGTTTTGAAATAAAAAGAAAACAGTGAGGAGGTTCCTATAGAGCCGGCGGACTACTATCCTACTACCTACTAATATTATAAATGCGAATGTTTGTGGGGATAGATGAATGTATGTATGGATGTTTGATACTCTTTTACGTCAAAACGACTGAACGGATCTTGATAAAATTTGGCACAGAGCTAAATTATAGTCGATACTTTTTTTCGATATCGCGCGGGCGAAGCCGCGGAAGCCAGCTAGATTTTTATATTTTTGTAACGATGCCGATAGAAAATTAATGCACGATAAAAAAAATTGTGCCATATTTAACTATAAATGCTGCAATAAAAAACTTGACTTTTTTGACGCCTCCGTTTTCCAGAAGTAAAGTAATCTTACAGTTTTTTTTGCTTTTTTTGGATGTCGGTTATTTTTTTTAGTTGTTGGCGATTGGGGACCGCGGTATCTCTTTCGAACAACCCGAAATCCCGTTAATCTGTACCATCTGCTACCTTTGCACAGCAGTACTTGGAACTGCAGAGGCTGAACATAAAATGCCCTTTATTTCTCGACGAAGAAAACGCTGGAAACGCCTGTCTGCATTATATCCGTACTCCGACTCCGCTTTTAATGGATTTTATCGATTTCGATGTTGTTTTCTCCATCATTCATTGCCCACAACCTAAATTGAAGTAACAGCAATCTTAAAAGTACTCTATTTCCGTGCACATCATCTATCTTTGCTGATATTTTACGGATGGACATTCATTAAAAAAACCATTACAGACAATAATCTGCATAGTCCTCATATGAGTTGACCAAGATTTTTTGTCTGGACCTTAAAAGAGACTATGACGTCTGAGTATGTTTCGGCTGTTTCTTCTCAGAGTAGTCGGGTACGAAACACCGGCCTCATCTAGTTTTTAAGAAAGACGTGTAAAAGTGTTTGTGTAAACCTATATATATGCATCATTTAACATTTCGTTTAATTTATTTCCATTCATAAACAATTAACATTGTGTAGAATATAACATCAAATAACTACCCCCGCTCTGGGCGAAGCTGGGTGGCGCGTCAGACTTTTACTGATTAAAACCCATGTTTCTCTTTTGCCCTTTATGTTCCGGGGACGCGGTATGATTTGCTGAAATCCCTCGCGGGGAACACTAACGCGCCGTCGACACGGCCTGTTGTCAGTAGCTCACCGTTCACAGACCAAGACAGCTACAGTGGCCGGAGCGTCTCCCGGTGTAGCTAGGTTGGTTTGAGGTTCTCTCTTCGAAACGTCCGGCCATCTCCTTCGCTAGCATAACTTGGACCAACCATCATCTGCCTAGGATTTTCCAATTATGTTGGGGTCGGCTTCCAGACTAACCGATTGCAGCTAAATATCAGTATTTTACATGGAGCGACTCCCTATCTGACCTCCACAACCCAGTTAGCACTGGGTAATGCAATACCCCTTGATAAGACTGGTTGTCAGACTTTCGGAACACTGACAACCTATAACGACTGTCAAAGATCTACAAATGACAGCCGGGACCAACGGCTGAACGTGCTTTCCGAGGCACAGAGGAAATTCGGTATGTAACGGGTGGTCACTCATCTACAGACCAACCTAGGCAAGCGCGGCTTAACCTAAAGATCGACCCGAGCGGCTGCTATTATTTAGCCACGAACTTCGACCAACCGTGCCTTTAATCTATACTTAATACTTATATACTTATACTTATTACTTATATAATATTATAAAGCTGAAGAGTTTGTTTGTTTGTTTGTTTGAACGCGCTAATCTCAGGGACTACTGGTTGGAATTGAAAAATTCTTTTAGTGTTCGATAGTCCATTTCTTGAGGAAGGCTATAGGAACAGGTGCTGAGCAGCGTGGGTGAAACCGCGTGGAACAGCTAGTATAATATATCTTGGGACAACTCACACACGGCTATCTTATCCCAAGCTAAGCAGAGCTTGTGTTATGGTAACCAGACAACTGATATCAAACTTATATAATTTATAAATGCATACATATTATAGATAATTCACACCCAGACACAGAACAATCATGCTCATCACACAAAGTTTGTCCTGGGTGGGAATCGAACCCACGACCTGCGGCTCAGCAGTCAGGGCCACTAACCACTAGACCAACAGGCCCGTCAAATTTTGAAATATGACCAACCCTTACTGGAACGTGTGTTAACCTATGAAATACTAGTTAAGTTACTCAAGTAGGTAATTAAATTAATGGTTTCAATGTATTGTATGCAATACAGTACAACGACTCGTAGTCTTTGCACATCATTAAATACATTAAATACTTAGTTGTATGTATAATGACGTAAATAGATTGTTCGATTAGAAATGGAGGTCAGAAGTTAAAGTTTGTAACTCACATATTTTTGTAATGATAATGAACTTTTTATTGATTATTAGCTTTTGCCCTCGGCTTCGCTCGCGTTAAATTTGGGGTAACACAGTTCCCCTTTCCTGATTTGCAGGTACCTGCTACCTGTAGTTTTTTCCCTTGCGCCTTAATTATTGTAATAGCAAAGCTTAGTTTTCTCTTTTCTTCCCTCTTGCTCCCTCATTTCTCAGTTTTAAAAAAAATATACCTATGTCCGTCTCCAAGGTCCCAATCTATCTTTGTACCGTTTGAAATAAAATTCATCAAAATCGGTTAAGCCATTTAGGCGTAAAGACGTAACAAACAAACAAAGAAACTCACTTTCGCTTTTACAATATTGGTAAGGATATATATGTGCATGGACCAACCAGTCTTACCAAGAAGTGTCGTATTACCTAATTATTAATGGGTTGTGGAGGTCAGATAGGCAGTTGCTACATGTAAAATTCTGGTATTCAACTGCATCTGGTTAGACTCGAAGCTGACCCGAGCATAGTTCTGAAAGAACTAGGCAGATGATGAAGTAAGCATTGACTTATTGTCGGGTCTACGCTGTCCTCTCATACTTAAGTACTAACGCTGTAACAACAATATTGTAAAACCAAATGATTTTAAAAGAGTAACCATAGAGTTTCTTGCCGGTTCTTCTCCATAGGAAACGACCAACCCGAACCGTGCATCTTTTCTCGACGTTTTATAAGTGCCCATGTAGGCCTATGCAGGCGTCCGTCACTCGCTCAAGGCCACGCGTTTTATGCCTACCGCTTCGTGTATCGCCGTCGATACAACTGACAGTGGGCTGTCGCACCGTGCGACGATTTCGTGATTACCGCGCTGAGTTTCAAAATGCCGAAACCACGTAATTTTTGTGCAGTATATGGGTAATATGATTATATTGAATATAATAATATAATAATTCTACTATTATACTTCAATATAATAATTATATTGAAGAATTAGAAGCAACTTTTTTAAATAATTTTGACAACGTAATAATGGATCGGCCTGGCAGTACCATCTTGGAAATTTTGAAATTGATTGATATTCCTTCACTTTGCTCCTGTTTCCCTTTCGATTATTTATTAAAATTATTTACGCGGTTTAGAATATTTTCCACGATAAAATTTAATAATCGTGAATTCAGGGAAGGAAAAAAAGATATCAGTCATTTTATTAAACTGAAACATATTTGATTCTACAACATTCGTTTTATTATCATTATCATCAATTCATCATACGTTCAACCCTAGCACATTCGCTCAATGACGCGCCCGCACGTTGGTCGCGCGGCGGGCAATACAATCTCACTCTCTTTGTGCGTACTTATGGTGCATTTCTTTTGGCTGCAAACAGCTAGTATTATTATTATGATTTTGTAGGCTATTATAGCGTAGGTATTTTCCTTTTTGTATTGGAGTGATGTATCTGCTACGTAGTAGCTATTTAGTAATCTGTGGCCTATGTGAAATAAAAATAATTTGATATTAGTAAATTGAAGTAAAAAGAGTAATATGAGAAAGTTTGATGCGGTTCTACGGTTGGTAGCGATATAAATAGAAAATAGAAATTGACGACACGGTTGGCGCAGTGGCTGAGCGATCGACTGCTGCGCTTCGTGTCGCGGGCTCGATTCCCGCACGGAACAAATATTTGTATGACCTGCTGATAGTTGTTTGTGTATGTGAGTTTAAATGTTTCTTAATGCACCCACGATACAGGAGAAATCATAGAAAGGGGCAAAGCTTTTTTTTAAATTATTAACTTTTTTAGCATCTATAATAATAGTTTGGAGTATGGATAGTAAAGGCTGGGTATCCGGAGGTCAGTGTCCTACAATAGTCTAGATAGACTCAATCAATACTCAGATTTATATAGGTCAAAGGATAACGAACTATAGTGGTTGGGAGTAAAAGTACAAAATAGCTTTTTTCCGGGGAGTTTCAATTTGATTTCAGAACAATTTCCGCTTATTTATTTATTAAAAAGGTCACCACTAACAGCTTCTATATAAAAATACCTTAAAAAATTAAAATTGCACAGTATTGGACTTACTTTGCCAATTACAGGTTAACAATTACAGGTTTTTTACACAATGAGTAAAAATAATAATATTTATTTATTTAAAATATAAAAAAAATTACTACAAAAACAACAAAAAATACAATTTCTTTAGGGTACAACAGAAGACAAAAAAAAAGAACGACACTTGTTACAAAAGAAAAAACAAACGCTTAATTCAGAATCTAAGAGTATTTTACTTTGTGTTGTGAACAGCCATAATACCGTCCTGTTGGTCTAGTGGTTAGTTGCCCTGACTGCTGAGCCGGAGGTCTTGGGTTCGATTCCCACCCAGGACAAACTTTGTGTGATGAGCTCTTGTTTGTTCTGTGTCTGGGTGTGATTTATCTATAATATGTATGTATTTGTAAATTATATAAGTATATCAGTTGTCTGGTTACCATAACACAAGCTCTGCTTAGCTTGGGATCAGATAGCCGTGTGTGAGTTGTCCCAAGATATTTATTAATTTATTTATTTAATAATGCGTAGGGCAAGTCCAAGGCAAACATGATCGTTAAAATAATGCAGATTCATTATTATTTCATTTTTTTTTCTTTAGAAAAACATCCTAGTCCCAAAAAAAAAACCTAGTGTGTATAGCCTAGGTTACTTCCCGAAAATGTAGCTTCCTATTAGTGAAAAAATGGTTAAAATCGAGCCAGTAGTTTTGGAGCATAATCGATACAAACAGACAAACGAAAAATTCCTTTTTATTATTTCGTATATTGGTTTAATTGTACTGTGGAATTTAAACCACATATTTATACTGCTCTGAAGATATATTTGTTGATAGAGAATCGAAGGTTATTTTCCATACTAAATATCAGTATTAATAAATATATTGGGAATCAAGACTTTCTTCCGTAAATTGCATTCACGATAAAAATCATTCCGTGAAATACGAGGTTCAGATAAAATCAAGTCTAGAATGAGAATGGTCCATTTCGTAAGTTAAAATGAGTTATAATACTAAAAATAAATCTTAATAGTTACTTATGTTATCTTATTAGTTAGTTTATTTGATATGTTTTAGTATCTGTATAAGTATACATATATCCGTTTTCGAAAACAATTAGTTTTATATATTTTTTAAATATAATTACTAATATGGCCGGTGTTTCGTACCCAACTATATACTCTGAGAAGAAACAGTCGAAATAAGGTCAGAGGTCATATTCTCTTTTTAGTTCCAGACAAAAATCTTGATGAACTAACGTGTCTGAAATGGTCTTTTTAAGAAAGCACCACAAAGAATGAGTGGACCTGTCCAGTCAGTGCAAGAATTTGTCAGTTATCGTGTAGCTTGACTCATAACTCGAGGAGTTTAACGGCACGACGAACAGTACCAAAAAAAGGACAATTGTGCAGGACTCAAACTGCCAGATAAACGTCAAAAACAAACAAAATTAATAAAAACCGACTTCTAAAAAAAAACTAAAAACTGTAAAATAACTTTATTTCTGGAAGTCGGTGGCAAATAAAGTCAAGGAAAGCAACAAAAGCCACCGACTTCCGGAAATAAGGTTATTTTACAGTTTTTAGTTTTTTTTTAGAAGTCGGTTTTTATTAATTTTGTTTGTTTTTGACGTTTATCTGGCAGTTTGAGTCCTGCACAATTGTCCTTTTTTTGGTACTGTTCGTCGTGCCGTTTTTTTACCAAAAAGTTTTTATTTCAGCATTTTTAGTTATAGTATTATGATATAATACGCAAACACGGTTAAAAAGTTTTTATTTTTAGCTTTAATCCCATCTTAGATACAAGTTTTAGTTCCACATCAAGCTATAGATTAAATACTAAGTATCTATGTTATGCTTTTTTTTTTTCGGGTGGGAAATCATCCAATGACTTCCCCCGCTCTGGGCGGAGCGGGAGGTCATGGCATGATCATGGTCAGGCATGTCAGACTTGTACTGACTAAAACCCACCCATGTTTCTTCTTTTGCCCTTTACGTTCCGAGGCCGCGGTATCTCTTTCGAACAACCCGCAACCCCGGCAGGCAGAGGCTCTGGCAAGCCCCTCTGCTTTGCTGACTCTCTTTGAGGCGCGCGTGAAACACGAACGCGCCGTCGACACGGCCTGTCGTCAATCGTCGGACGGACGGTGAACTACCCATTGCTCACCGCCCACAGGCCCGCATCTACGGTGGCCGGAAGTCGTCTCGCGGCGCCCGGCGCCATGGGCGTCTCCCGCGGCGGCTGGGTTGGGCAGATGTTCTCTCCCTCAAACGCCCGGCCACCTCCTTCGCTAGCATTACTGCTTCGCAGAAGGTGGTGACCGCTTCCCATTCCCTCTCGCTCCGGACCATGGCCTGAACCAGGGCCGGACGCGAGAGATCGCCGCCGCCAATCGCCTCTACGAGGGCACGGCGGTGCTCCGCCCAAGCCGGGCAGATCGCCAATGTGTGCTCCACCGTGTCCTCCGGGCGATCGTCACAATGGTGACACCCGGGCGCTTCCTCCCGCCTGATGATGTGCAGGAACCTCCCGAAACTTCCGTGTCCGGTGAGGACCTGCGTCAGGCGGTAGGTGAGGACGCCATGACGCCTCTCCAGCCACTCCTCAAAGAGGGGACTTACCGCCACTATTGTGGCGTTCCCTGCACGGGGTTGCGATAGTCGCTCTCTCCATGCCACCATGAGATCGCACCGGAGGTCTGCCCGCCGAGCGGCAACTTGCCGCGGCAGCGGGATTTCCCCCCGGTGTAGTGCCTCCGCGCGCCACTCAAACAGGCGCGCGAGGACTATCGCCTCCAGATCCCACGGTGGCAGTCCGGCAAGGAATCTATGTTATGCTTTAGTATTAAACCAATTCAGAAATCATATGCATCATCCCCTAGTAGGGGATACGGTCACCCTGCTCCCACTCGCCTGCCTACCCTGGCGAAACCCACACTTATACATGTGATTGCAGCAATCACGGCAGATTTGCTGTCATTTATTAAAGAGTGCTGTTGTATATTACTGAAGATCTATCACCAAATTAAAATACAATCACCTCAAAAAACTGCGATGACCTTCCAAACCATAGTAGTACATAGCATTTTTTTTATCATTTGTCTTCGACAACTTCTAAAATATAATCGACGAATGAGTATATCATCAACGTACACGAAGTCAATCTAATACGCATTATTAAAGATAACTCAAAAACTACTTGTCGGATCTTGATATTTTTTTTATGGGACCAAACGACAACCACCAGCTTTCGAATAAAAAAAGAATCATCAAAATCGGTTCACTCAGACCTGAGTTATGAGGTAACAAACACAACAAAAAAAAAAAAAAACATACAGTCGAATTGAGAACCTCCTCCTTTTTTTGAAGTCGGTTAAAAAGTAATAATGACTGGTAGAGCCTTTTGGCATTAAATCCGCCTATGTACCACTATTCTACATGCAGTTTAAATAAATAATATAGGTACCAGATAAGTTTACACAAATAGATAGACTATGTTACAAACTAACCAACAATGAAGCAATCAATGCATTGAGTGCCTCTGGTCTAATATTCTGAATGCAAGATGAGCCTCCATTGTGCAATGCAAGTTTGTAAGGTGTTATTTATTTAACGTAGACGTACATATGTTTTACATATATATTAAAGATAGATAGAATATTCTTTATTATGTATACTATACAAATTGCAATAGTTACAGAATACAACTTATAAATAGGGTGACACAATGGACGGTCTTATCGCTAAAAGCGATCTTTTCAAGACAACCTTTGGATGGATTTAAGGGAGGGGAAGAGAGTTTTAAAACCTTTTTAAGTTTGTTTAGTCACACGTCTATGGCATTGACAGGAACTACTTCGGAAAAGTTCATAGTATAATTATTTACTATCAACTTATAGGGCAGGAAGACGAAAAAATCAATTGATGGAATAGGATAAGGATGTCTAGAATGTTCCCAGACTTTCGCTAACTCGCTTTGTTTAACTTTCTCTTGGGTTCTAAACCAATTGAAAACAGTTGTTTAAAGAAAAAATAATAACTTACGTGCTGGCCGATTGCTACGAGATGACTCCCGGCCACGGAAAACGCGGGTCTGTTCGTCTTGTATCGACAGACCTTGTCCAGGGCACGTACGTGTTCCACGCTTGCCACTTAACGATGTCAGCAAAGCAAAGGGCCCAGGGGCTACTGCGTGCCGGGGTTGCGGTTTCTTTGAAAAAGATACTGCGGCCTCGGATTACAAAGAAAGAACATAGATGGGTGAGTCAGTAACAGTCTGATGGGAGAAGTTATTTGATGATTTATTTGGTAATATTAATTCATGTGACGCATTCAAAACATATTTGTGAGTGGTGTCTAATATTTCCTCCATAACGTTCCTTGGTTGTGGCTCGGACAAAAATAAAATAGTGTCAGGGAGGGTAAGAGCCTTTCCGCTTGGTTCTTACAGGTTCTTACCCCCAATATGATGCACCTCCAATTTGAAGCTATTACTGGTTAAGTACTTCTAAATTGTTTGCCGTTAGATTTGTACTATCTTAACATTCTGGTTATCCGAAGCCACTTCGATCAGAATTGAACTCGATACTTTATAATTGAATTGCTTCCGGGCATCTATTTCTAGAACTATGTGTATTTAAATAATTACGTCTTCCAATTTATACAGCCCTTCTCTTATAACTTCGGCAGACATCGGGGGTTTTCGGAAATCGGCTAAGGTGTTTATTTCATTCTAAAGTACTGCATCATATAATTCGGTTCAAGTTAAAGATAATATTAAAATCGAAAGTGGACGCAACCTGTTTACGAATATTCCGTACAGGTAAAACTGGTTTTGGTTTAAGTAGCAAGATTTTATTTAAAGTGAACTTGAGATTTGATTATTGTGTTTATATTGTTGGGAAAATTGTTATGCTCACGATTCATTTGAAGATTGTCGTTCAATTAGTAGAGATTTTGTTCTTTTTAATTTCCTTAGACCCACAGTGCTCATTTGGATCGTGTTTTTGCAGTATCCTTACTAATATTATAAAAGCGAAAGTGAGTTTGTTTGTTTGTTTGTTTATTTGTTTGTTTGTTTGTTACCTCTTCACGCTTCAATGGCTAAACCGATTTTGATGAATTTTGGTACAGAGATAGTTGGGAACCAGGAGACGGACATAGGCTAATATTTTTTTGAAAAAAGTGGGATGTGAGGGAGAAAGAGGGAAGAAAAGGGAAAACTTACCGTTGCTATTAAAAATTAATAAGGAGCAAGGGGAACTGTGTTACCCCAAATTTAACGCGGGCGAAGCCGCGGGCGAAAGCTAGTAATCAATAAATCAGTAAATATCAAAGTCATTTATTCAAATTAGGCTGATAATCAGCACTTTTTGAACGTCACATTACAAGAGACAGTCCCACAAAAACGCCCCGCCCCTTCCTAGTGTTTGTCAGGTTAGAAGAACCAGATTTTACACAACTCCGTTTATCACAAAAAATAATAAATTATAAAAATTAAGAAATTATTTATTCATTGTCACATGTCAGCTAGCAAACACCAATTATGTATATAAAAATAAAAATTTACCCAAGCCTAAATAATAAATTCAATATTTAGTTAGGACTAAGTTTTTTACTAATGTGTGTGTTCATTGTCTATTTTATATTTGTGTGTGTTATTATCTAGGTCAGATTATACTATTCTCTTTATTTAACTTATCTTAAGCGCTACGCTACTTACTAGCCACTTACGGTACTAACGGTAACGCTAATCTAAAAACTCGCTACCATAAAAGTATAATGGTAACGGCGTATCTCTGCTAGATAATCTTTCCACTTTTCAAATATTTTCCTGTATTAAACTCTTTACGATCTGCAATTAATATTATGATCCATACACTACAAAATATATACATGCTTCCTTAGCAATTTGGCGATATCCAGTTTCTAAATCCACGTATATGGACAATATGCTCATTCTTAAATTTTCTGTCCACTTTCTGACAGAAAGGCTTTCTATATCTTTTGCGTAAAGTTGCTTTAAAGTAAAAACTAGAATTACTTAGTTGATTCTTAAAATAGCTTTGATGACTAAGATAGCATTTGATATTACAAGTTGGATTAGCCTTGCATGCGTAGTGTCTATTTATAGAATACTCTTACCTACATACTTTGTTTTTTGTGTGCTGACTGATCATAGGATGGTCATTTGTATTCATACGTGGTTTTTAACTCATTTATTTTTATAAATTATACTTCAAATTTGAGATTTCTAAAGCATTTCCTATTCAGTCTAGACTGCTTTGTAACTTCACTTATGGAGGAATTTTTTTCAGCTACTACTAACTACGCTATTCGTCTACCCTCGGTAAGACTCCAATCCAAAAAATGTTGGGTCAAAGCTAGGCAGATAATAAAAGAAAAGTATATATTTTGAGCTATCAGATGTCGTTTTATTCTTAGGCATTTTGGACGAACTGTACCATCCTTATTGTCATTTGCATTTGGTCTGTGCGGTAAATACTGGCCGATACGAATGTTCTTCAAACCTATAGTAAAATTGAGCTCAATTCTGATCTCTAAAGCCAATAAAATTTGGATGTATTCAATACGCGCAGTCAAGTATAACAGGTTACAATAAGGGCATCGAAACGTTACGTATTTTACGATGTCGAACCAACACTAGTATTATTATAGAAAGGGTATCCCAAGCAGACGCTGTCCTTGGGTGTAAGCAATAAGCTGTAATCTACTGCGGTTTGTAACTTTGTACTACCAAAATGATGGTAATTTGTGGTTTTGAAAGCACTGCCCTGCAAACGATGTAATTACCACCATGCTTTAGATTGCAACGTATAATTTTGGTTTTAAAAACTGATTTTGTTTTGAAAATCGACTTGATTTTACTGCCTAGATCATTGGTGTAGTAGATGTCCCTAGCGCGACTACAGAGGCCTGCCCCCTATTATATTTCATCATACGCCTTGCCTTTTCCCTAAGTAGCATGAATTCCTTACAGCCAACAATGTTGGGGTCGAGTTCCAGTCAGATTGTATGCAACCGAATACCAAAACTTTATTTATATGAAGCGACTACCTATTTGACCTCCACGATCGAGTTAGTACTAGGTAATTAGATATTTCCTCGGTAAGACCGGTTGTCAGTTTTTTGGGCGACCACCTGTCGACTGTCATATAGAATTGAAAGCCGAGATTAACGTGCTTTCCGAAGCACGTGGTCAGTTGTTACCCAGCTACGGTGCAAGAATCCAGCGTGGTTTAATGAGAAGATTGATCCGGCCCGCTGTTATTATACTAGTACTTAGCACATAACTGGAGAAATGTCGATGCATTATTAGTTACTCCTCTGCATAACCCGTCGTGGATTACAGGCGTGATGTTTGGTTATGTTTCTTTCTTGAAAGTGTTTGTTTAAATAAGGATTAAAAAGATTATAGGGACTATTTGACTTTATAACAATAGCTTCCTACTTATCTACTAACTTAGAGTAAGAAATGATGATATCGCCGATCTTGAAGAAGCAATTTATTCGTTTGACAATTCTGCAATCGCTATGGATAAACATACTCAAGTTCACATGAAGCTATAAAAACCAGTCTCGCTTGAGGTTGTTTCTTAATTGATGCGAGAAGTAACGGAGAAATGCAAACGTTGTTAAAAGAATATAGTTTACTTTTTTAATATTAAATGGGCCTACTCTTGATCCCAATATTGTTCAAAGGACAGGGATAAGGTCGCCGAATAGACGAGTGAACCCAGAAATGTTTATTAACGCGACTTAAATAGAAATACAGGCTGAAAAGCGAGTAAAGGTATCAATTTAAAATTAAACCATATACTCAACTCAGTAGTCTCTTTGTGTTGAGAAAAAATCAACCCTCTAAGTCTACGCAGTCGAAAGATATGGCTGTTTATTTCGCCAGTTTGTACGGAACCCTCGGTGCCCGAGTCTGACTCGTTCTTGTTTAGAAATTCTCTGACTTGTACCAACACACACTTATAATAAAATTGCCCCACTCTAAACATGTAATTGATGCTTTCACAAGGCCTAATAACTGTGAATGAGCCGTAGTTGCCTAGTCCAAAGCGCAAATCTGAAGCTTAGAGCTCTATGGTGAAGAATAGACAAGAAACTCTATAAATAGTCTTACTTTTTTCCTCTTCAACATTCTTCTTTTGTATTGAAGTATACATATTTTTCTGTTTTACAAATTGACTTTAACAATAACTACGGTCATTTTTTGAATCTGCTTGCCCTTGTCATTCAAGATGTCAAAACACTACGGTGACGTCTATATTGCCACTTTCTTTTTTCGGATGGGTGAACATCAAATATTTTCCCCCGCTCTATGCGGAGCGTGGGGTGGGGGGTGTCAGGCATGTACTGACTAAAACCCATCCATTTTTCTTTCTTTGCCCTTTGTGTTCCCGCCCGCCGTATCTCTTTCACACAACCTGCAACCACGTCAGGCAGTGGCTCTGATGCATTATCTACTTGACATGATTTCACGCGCTTAGCTCACGATACACGATGAGTCTTCTCATTATGTTTTCAAAGTCATATTTTATAAAATCTTGAAATTTAATTAAAATTTTGACACTGATAAACATCTAGTCTTTATCCAATGTTACGTCAAGGTTATTTACGAATCAATTTTAAAGTGAATGACTGTGTTGCGGGTTGTTCGAAAGAGGTTTTGCGGCCCCAGAACATAAAGGGCAAAAGGAGAAGGAGCATCGGTGGGTTTTAGTCAGTAAAAGTCTGAGACCACGCCGCTCCGCCCAGAGCGGGGAAAGGTATTTGATGATTTCTAATCCGTAAAAAAAGTACTGTGTAGTATTAAATACTATATTAGCCTGTATCATCCATCTTCTAAGAAAAGTCCTCTCCTCATGAAAAAAATCTTACGATCTAGGCTAATATAGAACACTGGATTGGTTCTGTCCAGCTTGTATCGCTATCTGCTTCGAGGTCTACCTAGTCATCATCTGGTTGTGTCAGGGCTATTTTGACCCACAACTCATCGGGCATACGGCAAACACGGCCAGCTCAGTCTCACTTCAGCTTTAAATACTATTTTAGCGTATTTCAACGTCTGAAGTGTTGCTGTTTCAAAGTTGTGGTTATGCACGTCTTCGATTACGTAAAAGTTTAGAATTTAAAGTTGAGGAAAATCTCTTTGAATGACTTTTGTACTCACAAACTATAAAATGTTTAAATGTTTAGTTTATCGGTGCCATCACCCATGCAGGAAAACCGTAAAATATAAACAAGTTCCATAAAATACCTTCTGTGGCATGTAACGCAAGTATTATTTTAATACCTTTGATAGGAAGCCATCATCTTCTGAATAACCTTTTCCGAACAACGTTGGGGTCGGTCAGTCTAACTGGATGCACCTGAATATGAGTATTTTACATTGAGCGACTGCCTATCTGACCTCCACTATACAGTTAGTATTAACCTCTGGGCCACCTCAATATTTATATAGAAAATAAAATCTGGTATACCTTGCCTTCGTATTTCTCTGCATAATACTCTCTCTTCGTATTTCTCTGAAGGACGATATGGACATAGAGCGGGAACGTAGGGCGTTGTCTGTGAGAGCGAACATGATAGCTCGCAGGTTTGCTCGATGCTCGCAGGAGGTCAAAAACACTCTTTTCAGAGCGTATTGCACGTGCTTTTATACGAGCGCCCTGTGGGCTAACTATACTCAAAAACAGTACAGCGCCCTACGAATCCAATACAACAATGCCTACAGGGTGTTGTTGGGGCTGCCTCGGTACTGCAGTGCATCGGGGATGTTCGCCGCACGCATTGACTGCTTCTACGCGACGATGCGCAAACGGTGCACATCCCTGGTGCGCAGGGTTCGCGCCAGCTCCAACACCATCTTGAGGATGATGGCTGAGAGGTTCGACTGTCACTACATTAACAATTGTTGCATGCTTCATGTAGTGACAAAATATAATTTATTCTAATTTAATGTAATTTATTTATTTTAATTTTAATGTAATGTATTTTAATTTAATGTAATGTGTTTCTATTTTTGACTCAACTCCAACTTTGAATCTAATATTTAAATGCAATTTTGAACAGTGTAATGTTATTAATATATTCATAATGTAATGATTTATTCAATGTTTAAGCTTATATCAATTATTTTATTTTATTTAACTTACAATTATACCTATTTAAAAGCAAAATTTTAAAATGACATTTGTAATATTATGTATATGTAATGGATTGTATAAATTGCTACTCAAATTTGTATGGGAAACTTTCCTGAAATAAATGAGATTTATTATTTTATTATAATTATTTTGCCAACACAGTCACTAAACCAAATCGATCCTTCATAACTTCCGACATAACGACGGAACAGGTTATAGTAAACGCGAAAGTTGTGTAAGAAAGCAATCTTAAAGATAATTTACGTAATCTTTTGTCGGTCACTGAGTCACGGGTGCATTGAGTCGTTTCAAGTGATTGTATTCATGCTTAGTTTTATTTTCAAAATAGTTTTACGCAGTGTTCATTTTTGACTATTTTTCTTTGTTTTTGGTGCTTTGTTACCGGGTCCGTCAATACCTTAAATAAGTTTAATTAATGTTGTGATTCTTTTCCCGCTCGAATATCGTTAAGTGCCTACGGGGAACTTAAGGTATCCAACAAAAAAATAAACCGGCTATCAGTGAGTTAACTACTAGCTGCGCCCCGCGGTTGGCATGTAGACTGGGATAAAACAGAAACACATCTAGGCTAGATGTGTTTCTGAGGATTTTGCGGTTGTTCCAAAAGAAAGAGAAACCGCGACCCCGGAACACAAAGGGCAAAATAAGGAATATGTATGGGATTTAGTAGGTACTAGTCTGGCACTCCCTTCCGCTCCGCCCAGAGTGGGAGAAGATATTTGATGAGTACCCAACCAAAAAAAGGCGAGTCTCTAGTTTGAAAAAATCGTGGGAAACGGATGGATGGATGAGGGACGAACAAGCAGAGATTAGTGGGAGAAAAAAAGAGAGATCTATACCGTGGGCGATTCTAATATGATAGTAATGTGCGTTGTTTTAAATTCTTCGCTAACCCCAAAACGTATTCATGCGATTTCTGGCGCAAGCTCGAACTAAGTTACACTCGACCTAGTTCAAGGTTTCTATCAGATAACAGTAGCTGCTTTCTTCGCTTATTTAACTTCCAGTTTTAATCCCTTGTCATGACGGCCATAATGTTAATCGTCTTTCGAAGTAAATTAACTAGAAATTCTTGTCCAAAAACATGCAGTCTTCATTTCTATAGCCAGGTACGTACCGGTACATCATCTATATACACCAATACCCAATTTCATTTTAATAACAGTTTAATAGCATGTTGACATGAGCGTTGTCTTACAAATCGATTCGTCTCTAGGGTTCCCAGATCTATAAATAAGTTTTCCGGACATATGTAGAAAATTTCAGTCTTTTCTTTGTTTTGATTTTGCAATCCTACTAGTATTATAAATGCGAAAGTTTTGTATGTAAGAATGTTTGTTGCTCTTCCACGCAAAAGCTATTGAATGGATTTTAATGAAACTACAATAATATTGCTGGTTCATCAGAAATATAACGATACGTGTCCGAGCTATTCTGTGCGCTGTTAAAACCGTTGGATAATGTATAATTTCTAATAGGTATTTTCTTGGGTTTTTCTTCATCCCCATTAGAAAAAATATATAAAAAATGCGAAATTGACGAAAAAATTAAATACTTTCTATGGTGAAACCGCGGGGCGCAGCCAGTATAATTATTATAATTTGCATTTTTTTTCACAAAAAATAGGTATTGATAGGGAAAGGTTAATTGCAGAACATTGCTAGGTGTTACCGTTGATTCCACTGCGAATTTCATAAAAAAAATCCTCTATACTGACTTCATAGTAAAAAAGGGATTTCTGGATGAATTTGAATTCCGTTCGCATGTGGGACATTGAGCTAAAATTCCGGACGTATAGCAACCCTATCCGTGCCCTATTTATGATAATGGAACGCCGACGTAATGAAATGATGTCAATGATTGTAGGAGTACTTTCGTAAGTACTTGATACGCAATTACGTCAGCTATAATCATAAAATAAATTATTACTGTTGTGACTACCTTTTGGGCCAAATATGGTTACAATTAGTGCTTCGTGTTTGGTAGCACGTTTGTACTGTGCTGTGCTAGAAGTTTTGTCAAGCCGTTTTGGTTGAAGCTTGCTTAATCCTTTGTTTGATCTCTGTTAGTCCTAAATCAGCTCGTGCCCAAATAATAACACCTGCACCGGTCGATCTTCAAGGTAAAGCAGCGGTTGTCAAGGTTGTTCATGAATGAGTGAACTTCCATTACAAGCCTTTGATCCCTATTGTCCTCTGTAGATTACTTTGACAGTCGTATCAGGTACCTATTCAGTCTGACTTTTTAGATTCAACTTGTAATTATTAAGCTACTTCTGTAAAATGCAAGTAGTTACCGTAAAAGCTGTAGGAAACGGTTCAGTCTTCATTTTAAATAAAAGTCTATGTAGCGATATATTTTAGAATATCATAACTTAATTATTCTGCAGCGTTATCTGATCTAGTTTTCCTATTCTTTTTTTGAACACTAGAGGATTCTCGGAGGAGAAAGTCATTACAAACAGCCTGTCTGCTTTAAGTTTTTATGATAGTTTTAAAACCTTCACAGTACTCTAGAAGCCTTGCACTGAAAGAGAATGGGGTTAATCATGTTACTTGTATGTAAGCTGTCAGTTAACACAGCCTGCTTTAAACAATTTAACTCACTATTACATAATCTGGAAAGGATAGCCAAAATCACCATTCTAGAAAAACAGCACATTTGAATTATACCTGGTCTACGTGTTTTAATTGCTTATTTATTTTATTCTTATAACAATAATGTGTGAACCTAATAAAGCCAAAACGAAACAATATTTAATGAAAAGGAATAAACCAAATGTGTCTAAAGTAGTAAGTGAATTAAAATAATACTAGCTTTTGCCCGCGGATTCGGTCGCGTTAAATTCGGGGTAACACAGTTCCCCTTGCGCCTTAT
This sequence comes from Ochropleura leucogaster, assembly GCA_958449745.1. Taxonomy (NCBI): domain Eukaryota; kingdom Metazoa; phylum Arthropoda; class Insecta; order Lepidoptera; family Noctuidae; genus Ochropleura; species Ochropleura leucogaster. Next base: position 3,963,903 of record OY288227.1, read on the forward strand.
TGATTTGTAATAGCTACAATAAGCTTTCCCCTTTTCTTCCCTCTTTCTCCCTCATATCCCACTTTAAAAAAAATAGCCTATGTCCGTCTCCTGGTTCCCAACTATCTCTGTACCAAAATTCATCGAAATCGGTGTAGCCATTAAAGCGTGAAGAGGTAACTAACAAACAAACTCACTTTCGCTTTTATAATATTAGTAAGGATTAGCTGCGCCCCGCGGTTTCACTCGCGTGGTGATAGAATATACAATATATTTTTATGAATTGTATCCTATGTGTTATTCTGATATGTAAGCTATATTATTGTGTAGTTTTTGCGTGAAAGTGCATACATACTTACATACGTAAGTATGTCTGTTGCACACATCGTCACAAACATTCGCTTTTATAAAATTAGTAGGATCATTCGCCATGCAGTTAATAATAATGTTTTTGATGCTATCTGTCCCTGTGCATTCCCTGGTGTCCTAAAATACAACCCAGGGCTTTATCGGCGTTATCAGGGCGTTAGGTATCGCTTAGTGTTTTTTCTTTTGAGGTACGTAACCCTAAAATTAACATAGGAAAATGATGATGATTGTTGTTATATGTCATTATATTGTTATGTTGTTTTAAGTTATCCTGCTGTATCAATGGCATCTTGGAGTCAGAACCTGACAACACAGGGTGCAGTATGGGTACCCCTTTGAGAAAACAGATCAGACCTTCTAGTTTTCCTTGCTGTTTTTTTAATTGCCCATTACTTAAGACCCATTCAATATTCAGTACGTATTCTTTGACCACTTATTAACCGCTCGCGGTGGGAATGACAATGGCTGCTACAAGGTCTGCATCGATCCGTTGATGAGTCTTGCTAACTGCTGATTTCTATTTCTGTTTCTTCATATAGATTGAAGTTGAAAATCTTGGTTTCTGCTATACTACATCAGTTTGTGGTTTACTTTCATCCTTTTTAAGATCCTTCTGAGGTCCCTATCTTTTTTTTTTTGGGTGGAAAATCATCAAATAACTTGTGCTGACTAAAACCCACCTATGTTCCTTCGATTGCCGATGTTCCGGGGCCGCGGTATCTCTTTCGAACAACTCGCAACCCGGCAGGCGGAGGCCCTGGCCCGCCACAAACGCCCGGCCACCTCCTTTGCTAGCATTACTGCTTCGCAAAAGTAGGTGACCGCTTCCCATTCCCTCTCGCTCCGGACCATGGACTGAACCAGGTCCGGACCCGAGAGATCGCCGCCTCTGATCGCCTCTTATTGTCACCCTAATTTGAATAAGTGACTATAGATTTTGATTTTTTGTGATAAAAAAACGTAGTTTTGAGTGCTTTTAACAATTTGTTGTTATCTTTAAAGCTTGTTTGTCTTAAAATCTTCAATATTAAACATACATCTAAAAACTCGAAACGCTATCCAATAAATAATCGAACGCATAGTTCAAGGTTTAGTACACGCAACTGCAAGACCAGTCAAGTAGCAGAACTAGTTTCTGTCACTATAGTTAATTAACAGTTCGAGTGTCTATGTCAATTGCTGCTGTTGATTTACAAGTTAATCGAATTAGATAATACTAGCTTTTGCCCGCGGCTTCGCTCGCGTGAAATTCGGTATAACACAATACCTGCTACCCGCATTTTTTGCTCTTGCGCCTTATTGATTTGTAATAGCAACGCTAAGTTTGCCCTTTTCTTTCCTCGTTCTCCCTCATATCCCACTTATTTTTTTTAAATTAGCTATTGTCTATCTCCTGGTTCTCAACATCGGTTACGTAAGGATAGTCCTCCTGACTGACCGTATTTTGCCACGACGGCCAATCTCAGCGGAGATTAGCCATCGGCGCGGGAGATATTGTGCAGGCGCGCGTGCGCAGGCACAGGTGCACTCTCTGTTCTCTCACTCTCATAGTCCGATGGGACGGTAATCTGACACGACCGGAGAGAGATCAGGCGCAGAACGGCTTAACGTGCTTTCTGTGGTACGAAAAAAAGTATGCTATGTGTTATTCCATACTATAATCTACCTCTGTGCCAGATTTCATCAAGATCCGATCAACCGTTTTGACGTGAAAGAGTAACAACCATCCATAATTCCATCCTCACAAACATCCTTACTTAATAGAATGGGACAAGGGCAGGAAGGTGATGATGACACCACACAGATGCTAGTCAGCCTGCCAGCCTAATCACTTACCATCAGGTGAGATAGTGGTCAAACGCGAGCCTATCAATAATAAAAATAAAAAAAAAACGTAAACACACAAATAACAACAAAAACGTTTCATAATTTGGGCAGCATCCGTCGCTAAGAGAAAGTGCGTGATACGTTATAGACGTTTTGATAACGACCTTACTTTCATCACAGTTGGTAAACCAAACTAAAAATTTTCCACTACCCTACATTTGACAATAGTAGCGACAGTCGGGGAGAAAACTAGCGTGGCGGTTGACGGAGAGAATGGATGAAGAAAACGTGTTGCGTTTATCCTACGTGACATTATTTACAAAGGTACATATCAACAGCTTCTGTATAAAAATTAAAATTAAAGTATTGGACCTTCATGTCCCGCTTAAGAAAGTAAGGCTAATGCTAATCCTACTAATATTGTGAACTACTTTTGCCCACGGCTTCGCTTGCGTTAAATTCGGGGTAACACAGTTCCCTTTTCCTGATTTGCACCTGCTACCTGTATTTTTTGCCTTTGCGCCTTATTTATTGTAATAGCAGTGCTAAGTTTTCCCTTTTCTTTCCTCTTTCTCTCTCATAATGTCAATCTTTTTTTTTTAATAGCCAATGTCCGTCTCCAGGGTCCCAACTACCTCTGTATCAAAATTCATCAAAATCGGTGACGTAACAAACAAACAAACTCACTTTCGCTTTTATAATATTAGTAAGGTTTAAACGTGTACCACTCTGTGCCAAAGACCATTGTTTCATAAAGAACTCTAGCTTTCTAGGAATCTAAGAACCAAGTATTTTAACACTATTATCCTTCCCTCCGCCATCCTATACTTCGATCAAAAATGTATATTAATAATCGAAGCAATTATCGTAACTGCAACATAGTTCACAAAAAAACTTAATGACATGAAATAAGTTCGGTGAATTTTGTTTGATTCGTTGATTTTTTTGCCGACTTTTCTGGAAGTCGGTAAACTTATTTTACGTCTTTTCAGTGTTTTTTGGAAGTCGTTTTTATTTCAGCCTTTTAGTTGTTGTTACATGATATCCCAATCTAATTATTATTGAGTGCTGATTTTCCATTGCTACTAAAAGATATTTAATATTGTTTATATATACACCAAAAGAAAAAAATATGGAAGATTTGCCCGCGCCTTCGCTCGCGCTATTTATGGGGTATAACATATTTCCTCTTTCCTGATTTGCAGGTACCTGCTACATGTAGTCTTTGCGCTTGCGCCTTTTTCTTCCCTCTTTTTCCCTCATTACTCACTTTAAATTAGCCTATGTCCGTCTCCAGGGTCCCAACTATCTCTGTACCGGAATTCGTCAAAATCGGTTTTGCCATTTAGGCGTGAAGACGTAACAAACACACCTTTTTTTTTCGGGTTGGAAATCATCAAATGACTTTCCCCGCTCTGGGTGGAGAGGGGGGGCATGTTCCTTCTGTTGCCCTTTATGTTCCGGGGCCGCGGTATCTCTTTCGAACAACCCGCAACCCCGGCAGGAAACAAACTCACCTTCGCTTTTATAATAATAGTAAGGATAACTCATAAACTACTGATGCAATATAGCTCTATCAATTACTTATAAAAAAAAAAATCTGCTCACAATTGACGGAGAAATCGCGGAACCATTATACACAAAAAATTACAGTCGAATTGAGAACCTTTTCCTTTTTTTTAAAGTCGATTTAAAAACACTATGACATGAAGCATACTTTCACTTCTCTATGGTCGTTGCCTAAAACGGAACGTTATTAAAAATTAAACTACCGTTAGTTTTGACGTTTCGTAGATTTAATTTAAGAACGGAAGCCGATGCAGTAAGTCAACGCAATCATAAGTTCTGTACGGAACCGTCGTCGGTGCGTGAGTCGATCGGCCGGTTTTCTTTTTATTTTTGCGGGGACTTCATTATCGTCCATAGCCCGACTTCAGCCAATGAATGCAAGCAGCATTCATCCATGTCGGGAACTTATAAAATAATAATAAAAAGCCTTATAATTCATGGAAATATAACATAGATTTAATTTTTTAATTGAAAACTTATTATAAATGAGATACTAATTCTACCTCGTTTTGCTTTTACTAAATATAATTTATGTTTTTATGCACTTATTTAGTTTCTAGAAAATGTTGTAGGGTGTAAGTAATTTTTCTAGAACGTCTTCTAGGGTGAAGGTCTCCTCCAACGATTTCCATAGCTCCATATTTTGAGCTTTCTGTATCCAAGCATGACCCGCCATCTTAATAATCTCGGCTTACCATTTTATAAGCGGTCCTCCTCTGTCGTACTTATGTCGGGGACTTACCTCGATTTCAATATTTGCATACTTAGTTTGCAAAGTAACAATATTTACTAAGTAATTAGACTTACTTTATTAGTTGCGACTTCCTTGAATTGTTTCTGGTGATATTATGTCATAAACAAGTCGTTGTTAATTTTTAAAACAATCAGAAGACTTTATTTCCGTGGAATTTGACTCATACTCCAAACTATATGTGTTTCAAATTTCATCCGAGTCCGTTCAGTAGTTTTTTGCGTGAAAGATTAACAATCATCCACTCAATGTAATCCTTATCCTTCCTTACTAATATTATAAAAGCGAAAGTGAGTTTGTTTGTTAGGTCTTCACGCTTTAATCGCGGGCGCATTAGGCGCGTCGCCCACAAGTTCAAGAGTCGAGGTGCAGTTGAGGCGCAGGCACATAAGAAGCACGCACGCCGCAACGCGAGTTTCTTTACAAATGTCGTGTGGTTGATAATGATATCAACTCGATACCTCCACGCGTTCGCGATATAAAGGGCCTTGACAGACAGACAGACAGGTACGCAACCCTAAAAGAACAACTAGGTGTGTAATGCGAATTCCTTGGAAGTAAATTAGGTAGTCTAATGATGAATGAAACACCACAGACTACCTACAGTACTGTATCTCCTCCTTTAAATCCATCCAAAGGTCGTCTTGAAAATATCGCTCTTAGCGATAAGATCGCCCATTGTGTCACACTATTTATAAGTTGTAATATTTATTCGTCATTTGTATGGTGTACATAATCCTACTACTATTATAAAGGCGAAAGTTTGTATGTATGGATGTATGGATGTTTGTTACTCTTTCACGTAAAAACTACTGAATGGATTTGAATGAAACTTTACCACAATATAGCTTATACATCAGAATAACACATAGGCTACAATTTTTGAGGTTTCTAATGTGAGGTCGTAAAAAAAAACACATTTTTTGCACTTACATTGCAAACGCTGACTGAATCCTACAAGATAGATCAAAACAATGTAGTACAGTATTGTACAACTTAAAAAGGTCTACAAAAAAGTCCGTGATGGTATATGTTTATCTCTTAGGAATAACCCACAATAACCATTTTTTATCCTTTAATTTGTACGAGAAATAATGGTTTATTTACGAAGCGATTTTAAGCAATACAGTATTAATCCTTATCCAATTAAGTATCTTAAATACATTGTGCATTTAATAAAGATCAATATGGCTTTTTACAGCATGTAAATTAAATAAATATTTTCGAAGATATCACAGATTTAAAATGCAGAGTCATAGCAATTTCGGCGATAAAAACTGTTTCGGTGATAAATACCGGCAGCGGTGCCAGGCGAACGGGGCGTGGGGGGAGCGGGGTAGGTGCAGTGGGGAAGAAGTGGCTCATCGCTGAGTGCGCGACCCGAACGACGCAGACGCCGTTGACGGTTGTGTCCGTTTTGCGAATTTTCAAGATACTAGCGATTTGATAAAAACGTATGGTCGCCTACTTTAAGTAATATAGGCCTAAGGTTAGTTATTGCCAGGTTTCTTTTTGGTTAGGAGTTACAGAGATACTTCATTTTTACGAATTACTTCATTGATAATTCAATTACTATACAATATGTTGATTTGCATCCTCGCCAAAATTTAGGAGGTGCTAATAAAAGTCATAAATAATCAATGAAAATTACGGTACCTGATCAATAATAATATACGGCGCTTTTATGATATGTCTCAGTCTGTTTTAATTTAACAGTATTATAGAATATCTCTACTTCAAGGTAGAGAATCACCTACAGAACTAACAGAACAGTGTGCGTGAGCGTCGGCGCATTCGTATCATACAGCGGCATGCCCGCACACAGTCCGAGTGTAGTGCACACTTACCGATTTCTGAAAATACGAAAAAAGTAAAAAAAAAAACCTATTTATTTTATTATCGATTCGGGTCGAGAATCATTAGCATAGTTACGTCCTTGAATTTGGCGAGGATGCAAATCAAAATGCTGTATAGATAGGTTACTTACAGTTAATTATAACAAACTAGCTTCCGCCCGCGACTTTGTCCGCGTGGCATAGTTACTTTAGGCTAACGCTAACTTTAACACCTGTGATGATCGAAAAAAAAATATCCTTCTCTGCCTTTTTCTTCCTTCTTTCCCCCCCTACTCTATTCTCAGTTTTTTTAGCCTATGTCTGTCTTCAGGGTCCCAACTATCTCTGTAACAAAGTTCATCAAAATCGTTTAGGCCATTTAGGCGGGAAGACGTAACAAACAAACTAACTAAACTAGAATAGTGCCGAGTTGATGGCAATAGGCTCAACCCTTATTACAACGGACTATAACACAAATGCGCATTTATGTTATAAAAAGCAAGTATTAGTGTGTCAACTTAGACAGAAGTGTATAATATCCTTATCCTTACTATCCTTACTCCTTACTTATCCTTACTATAATTATAAAAGCGAAAGTGAGTTTGTTTGTTTGTTTGTTACCTCTTCACGCTTTAATGGCTGAACCGATTTGGATGAATTTTGGTACAGAGATAGTTGGGAACCAGGAGACGGACATAGGCTAATATTTTTTTGAAAAGTGGGATGTGAGGGAGAAAGAGGGAAGAGAAGGGAAAACTTAGCGTTGCTATTACAAATCAATAAGGCGCAAGGGGAACTGTGTAACCCCAAATTTAACGCGGGCGAAGCCGCGGGCGAAAGCTAGTAAAGAATATTTTATCTATCTATCTATCTAATCAAACTTCAATAAACAACCCTTATCTGTTTACCTAAAAATGAATTTTGAGAAGTAAATACTTATTGCATTGATGTTTAATATGGATTTGTGTAAATAAAGCCATTACAAATATGTTCTATAGATCTACTAGACACAATAAATTACATTAGACATAAACAGACTGCTCGGGTCAAGAGTTCAAACGTGGTTCAAACAAAGATATTACCCACAACTAAAAACATCGTTTAAAGGCTTCAACTTACGGCTCATTTTGTAACTGTTAGATGTATATTGTGGACAGTATGTCGATTTGCTGATACAACGTAAAATGTACTTTATCTAATATGTAGATATGGTTGGTTTTATAACATTATGTGGACAGTACGACGATGTGCGTCTCTCGTTTATCATATTTATATTACATTGTTTCAAATAGTTCTAAGTTCTATCCATTTCCAACTAGTTTGCTCTCGTTATTTCTAACTAGCTTATGCCTGCAACCTCGCCCGCCTCGAAATGTTTCCCGAGGCAACATAGTACCTGCCCCGGAACATAAAAGGCAATAGAATATAATGATCATTCACAAAGAAAAATAATGATATACAAGGATGTAAAATAAGGTAACAAAAACATCGATCAATCCTTAAAAATTATAAAAGCGAAAGTGAGTTTGTTTGTTTGTTACGTCTTCACGCCTAAATGGCCAAACTGATTTTGATGAATTTTGGTACAGAAATAATTGGGCCCTGGAGACGGACATAGGCTAATTAAAAAGAAAGGGGGGGAGAAAGAGGGAAGAAAAGGGGAGAGAAAGATTTTTTTTTACGATCATCACACGGGTTAAAGTTAGCGTAAGCCCAAAGTAGCTATGACGCGTGGACGATGTCGCGGGCGGAAGCTAGTAATTAAATAAACATAATATCTTTGGTACTACGTGTTTTTTATTATTTTATTTTTTTTTGCGATTGGTTTTTACTTTTACCAAAACTAAGGTTTTCCATTAATTACCCGACATCCATCCATCATTAATTGTTCTGTTTTAGCCATTTGACAACAAAACCCTAAAAACGATCAAATATTCTAGACTGTTCTCGAAGATTTTTAATAATAAAACAATGCCAAGAGGGCTCTTCAAATTAAACCTTGACACACGAATCTAATTTCAATGAACCGAATAATTTTATGTATTTCAAATTATGTACATATATGTAATGTGTTCAACCTTGTGCAAATATACATATATTAACTAACAGTAATGCGTAAACTGGTGCTAAAATGTGCATTGATTAGATAATTTGGTCATTATCATTAAAACAGCATGATCATGCAGCATATTATTGGTATTCATGTGTTTTGAGTTCGCACCAAAAACACGCACATGTAATTTTTCATGAGCGTATCGTATAATTATATCATTTGCTTCGGTGCAGAAAAATCTCGTGAGGAAACCAGAATCTTAATCCTTACTAATATTATAAAAGCGAAAGTGAGTTTGTTTATTTGTTACGTCTTCACGCCTTAATGGCTAAACCGATTTTGGTACAGAGATAGCTGGGACCCAGGAGACGGACATAGTCTATTTAAAAAAAAAAGTGGGATATGAGGGAGAAAGAGGGAAGGAAAACTACAACTAATACAATACTATACTTTGCTTTGCTATTACAATAATATACAACAAATCAATAAGGCGGAAGGGTAAAAACTGCAGGTAGCAAGTACCTGCAAGTAAGGAAAAGGGAACTGTGTTACCCCGAGTTTAAAGCGAGCGAAGCCGCGGGGCAAAAGCTAGTAGGTTAATAATATGAATTACTTTACCATTCCTAAAATGGCCACAAAGTGAAAATCCACAACATTTACTGCATCTGTGGCCATTTTAAGAATTTTGACGCAATTTATATTATTTATCTATTATTATTCTGCCAAGGTCATTTTAGATACCTTACATGCCTGAGACATATGCCTGGTACTGGCATTTGGAATGGGCAACTACAATACTTTCACAAGTTATTTTGCATTGTGTCTGAGACTGTAGATTGCTTTTTTTATTTTTCACATTCAAAAGTGCCTGTGATGGTCTAATTGAAATAAATGCTTGAAGTTTGAGTTATCTTTTGGCAAACGCAAGCAGGTATAGTGAAACAGACATTAATCTTTTTAATATATTTACAGAATACATGAGATTTCTCAACTGGAACCTTCAAGGTTTTAATTTAAGCAATATAATTTATATTCATAACGAAAACGTAACGTTAACCACCTTCTTGCCCTTGACTTACAAAGTTATGCCGTGTGAACGTGATTTTGATTCATGATGCAGGTTTTTTTTACGGATGGAAAGTCATCAAATAACTTCCCCCGCTCTGGGTGGAGCAGGGAAGGGGGAGTGTCAGACGTACACTGACTAAAATCCACCCATGTTCCTTCTATTGCCCTTTTCTTTCTGGGGCCGCGGTTATTCTTTCGAACAACCCGTAACCCCGGCAGGCGTCGGCCCTGGCAGGCCCCTCTGCTTTGCTGACATCTCTTTGAGACGGGCGTGTGACACAAACGCGCTGTCAACACGGCCTGTCGTCAAAAAACGGATGGATAGTAAGCTACCCATTAGTCGCCGTCCACAGGCCCGTATCTACGGTGGCCTGGAATCGTCTCGCGGCGCCCGACGCCCGGGTCGGCTCCCGCGGCAATTAACTGGGTTGGTTTGACGTTCTCTCCCTCTCTCTCCGGACTATGGACAGGCGGCGAAGAACTCTCGCGTCCGGCTTTGGTTCAGGCCATCGTCACCGCGTATCGCCTCTACGAGTACACGGCGGTGCTCCACCCAAGCTATGTAGAACGCCACAGTGTGCTCCATCGATCCCTCCGATCCCTCCCGTAGATCGTCACAATGGTGACACCCTGTGAATGTGTAGGGTTCATTTTCACAGCTCCAAGGAACCACAGACATGAGAATACGGTTTTAATTTTAACTGGACACCTCCAGACGTTAATGAGATAAAGGGTCTTGACAGACAGACAGACAGTCGGAGAAGAAAGTAATCCTACAATGGTTCCGGTATTCCTTTTGAGATAAAAATGTACAGTTGCCCTTGCTGCCGCAGGTTTTTTCAATCGATCTCCTTATAAACGAGTTACTAATGATGTTTTTTTCTCTCTCCCACAGGATCGTACCAGCCGAGCAATGAGCTTATGCTACGCTTCTACAGCTACTACAAGCAAGCTACAAAGGGACCATGTGAAAAACCTAAACCAGGATTCTGGGATGTTGTCAACAGGTGAGTGGTGTACAACTAAATATATTGACAGTAGCTTTTGCCCGCGGTTTCGCTCGAGTTAAATTCGGGTGCGCTTTATTGATTTGTAATAGCAACGCTAAGTTTTCCCGTTTCGTCCCTCTTTCTCCCTCATATCCCACTCTTTTTAAAAAAAATAGCCTATCCATCTCCTGGTTCTCAACTATCTCCGTAAAATTCATCAAAATCGGTTTAGCCATTAAAGCGTGAAGAGGTAACAAACAAACAAACTCACTTTTATAATATAGTATAATATTATATAAGTATAATATTAGTAAGGATCACACTTTGTTATCCCCGACGGGTTGGTAAGACTTGTAGCCCGACGTTTGACGGAGAGAACCTCAAACCAACGCAGACGCTCTGGGCGTCGGGCGCCACGAGACGACTCCCGTCCGTCTTAGTCGGTGGACGGTGAGCAATTGTTAGCTCACCATCCTTCCATCTAGTGACGACAGGTCGTGTCGACAGCGTGTTCGTGTTCCACGAGCGCCTCAAATCAAAGGGATGTCAGCAAAGCAGAGGCCTGCCAGGGCCACCGCATTGCGGGTTGTTCGAAAGAGATAAAGTGGCTGCGGAACACAAAGGGCAAACATATTTCTGACACTGTCCGAAATCAAATAACTTAGGAAGTTCTTTGATTTCGCTAACCCCAAAAACAAAAATTGGTTGGGTTAAATCAAGCCTCTATGCCTCTGCAGTCAAAAAACAATGGCTGAATATATGGAAATGTACGGTACCCTCGGTGAGCGAATCTTAAGTCAATTAACACAAATTGTAATGAATACCAATGTTTTGTTTATTTCAGGGCAAAATGGGAATCCTGGAACAGACTGGGTAACATGACGAAGGATGAGGCGATGCAGGCCTACGTCGACGAATTACATAAGGTAAACTATGTTATTCTTATTTTTTTTTCTAAATCTGTATATAAAAATGAAACCCGTTTCCCGTTGTTACGCCATGTCTTGAGAATGGCTGGACCGATTTGGCTGATTATTTTTTTGTAGTTTTCTAATACACAGAGTATTAGAGTATTAGAAAGTTCTTACGGAAACAATATTAAAAAATAGTTTTAGAAAAATTGAAAAAAATACATTTAATTTTGCATATTTAAAAAAAAACGCGCGTATCGAACGTCAACGTCATTCACAGCCATAGACTATGTTGAAAGAGCATCGTTTGTTATGAAATTTGGTTACTTAATTAAATTCTATCGCACTAATTTGCTATGTTTTTTTAAAGGGGAACTGTGTTAACCCGAATTTAACGCGAGCGAAGCCGTGGGCAAAAGCTAGTCTTAAATAATCATCAACGGCCTTGCCTTTTATCACCTACTAGCTGGTGCTCGCGACTTCGACGGCGTGATATCGAAAAAAAAGTATCCTATGTGTTATTCCAGACTATTATCTACCTCTGTGCCAAATTTTATCAAGATTCGTTCAGCCGTTTTGACGTTTACAATTTTATTTAATTACATTATTATATTTAAATTTCTATTACTAAATCACGCGTGTCACAAATGACCTCTAAATGGGGATGAGATCCTATCCGCTACTAGACATACATCTACATCTGCCTAGCCTTTTCCCAACTATGTTGGGGTCGGCTTCCAGTCTAACCGGATGCAGCTGAATATCAGTATTTTACATGGAGCGACTGCCTATCTGACCTCCACAACCCAGTTAATACTGAGTAATACGATACCCCTTGGTAAGACTGGTTGTCAGACTGTCGGCACACTACTTGTAACGACTGTCAAAGATCTACATATGACAGCCGGGACCAATGGCTTAGCGTGCTTTACGAGGCACGGAGGAAACTCGGCAAGCGTGGCTTAACCTAAAGATCGACCCGAGCGGCTGCTATTACTTAGCCACGAGCTCCTCACATACATAATATGTATGTCTAGTAGCGTACATATATACATAGTTGCTTGTTTTTACTAGCAAACACAACAAATGCCACACAAATTCATTTTGAATTATTAGCTCTTACGAACGAAGTAGGCAAGTTGTCCTAGGTTGTGTAGGTGCTAACTTGAGAAGTGTTCGGGTAAATACACGTGCTGTCATTTAATTTTTATTAGCTGTTCCCCGCGGCTTCACCCGCGTGGATGTAGAAATTTTATGTGTGTATTCTACCTGGCAATATGCTGAGCTGGACTTCTATTTGGTGCAACCTTGAGACACCGCCCAGTAGTAGGCGACCGTTATAATGTGATGCGTCTTATTTTCTATGGGTCAATCTAATTTTAAACCTTATTTGTTGTTTTTTTTTTTAATTTTTGTACCTCCCTACTTTTTATATTTTTAAAAATTTCTTGTTTTTAAAAAAAAAATGAATTATGTTTCTTCCAAACAGATAGTAGAAACGATGTCTTACAACCAAGATATAGCGTCGTTCCTGTCGCCGGAGGAGGACGATCAAGGGTTCCCTAACAACGACCTGGAGCTGGTCGCCGGGGACGTGCTGCGCAGGGTACGCTCCGCGGAGAACAGTCCTGTGTGTGAGTAGTATCAGAATAGTTACAGTACAGAAGGGCTACTATGACACCTTATAGCAATTCTTATTCCACTGAGGGAAAGAGATGGTGCTAGACACTCTGTATAGCTCTGTCTCTATCCCTCAGTGGAATAAGAATTGCTTTAAGAGGTCATAGTAGGGTAGCAGATAGCAACGTTTTCTTGCTTTTTAAATGATGTTTTATTTGCAAGTAGGTTTTCACAAACACGTCTACTATTCGTGACTTTTCAAATTATTATTATTAAAATCGAATTATAACGTACGAACAAACAAAATTTTTGAATATATTCGCATTTAAATAAATTATTACTCTGCGTACTAACTAAAGCGATTGCTGCGCGAGAACATGAATTCAACGTGTTTATATGTATATGCCGCATTTGTCCGAAAAAAAAAACTAACAAATCAAAAGAAAAATGTTGTTCTGGAGTTTGTCTAACCGGTGTGAAAAGGCGTGGATTTATGATAAATGATGTTTATTTTGCAAGTAGGTTTTGACAAACACTTTTACACGTCTTTTTTTAAACTAGATGAGGCCGGTGTTTCGTATTCGACTACTCTGAGCAGAAACAGCCGAACAAACTCAGAGGTCATAGTCTCTTTTAAGATCCAGACAAAAAATCTTGGTCAACTAAATGGCATTTATGAATGGCATCTCGCAGTTCAACCTATGAAGTCTTTAGCTGCTTAACGGGACTGTCCTGTGGATGCCTTGCATTTAAGGCCTTCAGCCAGGGGCATAAAACTTATAAACCAAGCGACTGCACGCTAAGGGCACCCCCTGTAGGGTCAAGGCCTCGGCTTAGGTCGACGCTGGGGGAAGACAGCAAAGGGACAGGCTGGATCTGAGTTCCATTATTTAGGGGATTTTGATTTACTGGCTTAACAACGCGGGCTGGCTCGAGCAAAGGGACCAATATCTGTGTGACTTGTCTCATATAGTAATTTTTTTTTGCAATATTTTTTCTTATTCTTGTATGGATTCTTTTTACCAATTCGTTGTGAATGAGTGGACATTGTTTGCCATGTAAATCCTTAGACGCTTGTTAACTATTGTTAATTATTATTTTATTTAACGTTTTTTATAGTAAGCAATGACTTATTATCGGGCCTAGGCTGTCCTCTCATACTAAGTACTAACGCTGTAACAACAACATTTTTCGACGGTTTTTGCAGTTTGTGGGTTGCATATTACACATTTTGACGGCACGGTTGGCGCAGTGGCTGAGAGATCGACTGCTGAGCTGCGTGTCGCGGGTTCGACTCCCGCACGGAACAAATATTTGTATGACCTGCTGAATAGTTGTTTCGGGTCTGGCCGTTTGTGTATGTGAGTTTATATGTTTGTAAACGCACCCACGATACAGGAGAACATCCTAGTGTAGTGCAAAGTTTAAAAAAAAAAATCAAAACGTACAAGTAAATACGTTATAAAAAAAAAGTGTTATTCAAAATCAGCTTCTATTTCTTTGTGTTGTTGTTATGTTACATTTTGCATAGTATTTGTGAAAATGGGCTTTTATAGCCCACTGTATAGTTTGTACTCCCAAAAGCCCTAATGCTACTTGACTCTAGGTTCTCGCTCAGTGTCCAGAGCTTCGTCTCCTGCACGAGGCCCGTCGCCGCCGCCGAGACAGCGCCACGACTCAGAGGACGAGTACATAGACACAGTCGATGTTAGTATAGTACGTATAGCTTAACTAATACCTGGTAACGGCTACTAACTTATTTGTACAGTTGCACCAGAATAAGTACGCGCTTCGATAATCTTCGTGTTTCTGTATCAAGACAAACGTCGTTCCTCAGAAGCAAAGCTACAAAATTTAAAAGCTATTTTAGAGTATTTGTCCGAAGATAGACGATGATTACCGAAGCCTATATACTTCCGGGGCGATCTGTAGATGTGTGGTTACAATGATAACTGAGTAATATTATGATAATTCTGTAACAAATGACCGTAGTGATTGAGTCATACCTGGCGATGGGTAGGTACTAAATATTTGTACAGTTATACCAGAATAAGTACGCGCTTCGTAAATCTTCGTGTTTCCGAATCAACACGAACGTTACACCTCAGAAATTCCAAAAGAGCTACCAAATTTTGTGCTGCCTATGAAATAATAATTGTAAAATTAGGTTCGTCGTTGTATATTATTATGTATGTATGCATTTTCTTTCTGGTAAAATGTAACTGTAGGCCTACTATGACATCTTAAAGCAGAACTTATTCCACTGAGTGAAAGAGATGGTGCTAGACACCCTGTATAGCTCTGTCCCTTTCCCTCAGCGGAATAAGTTCTGCTTTAAGACGTCATAGTAGGACCTATGTTCCTTGATAACAAAATACCGTCGCAATTACAGCTTCGAGACTCAGAGGATGAGTTCATAGAAGCAGTCGATGTTGATATAGTACGTATGGGGATTAATACCTGGTGTTGGGTACTGGCTGTTTGTGTGTGTTGAACCATCAATACGAGATCAAGATAGATAGATAGAATATTCTTTATTATGTACACCATACAAGTAACAAGAATAACACTAGACAAACTTATAAATGGGTGATACAATGGGCGGTCTTATCGCTAAAAGCGATCTTTTCAAGACAACCTTTGGATGGATTTAAAAAGAGGAGAAACAGTACTGTACGTAGTCTGTACTAGAGATGCCACGAATATTCGGCAACTATTCGGTATTCGGCCTATTCGGCCTCTTTCTTGCTATTCGGTATTCGGCCGAATAGAACGTACTATTCGGCCGAATACCGAATAGCAAATCTTGTAAAAAAGACTCGTTATTTTACTCAAAATAATGCATTTATTTCCAAATTACAACATTTTAGTATTTAAAAGGAATCAGTGCGCGAACGCAACGAGAAAAACAGGTTGTGACTTGTCTTATTCCAGCTGACGCGCTCCCACCAAGCATGTACTTCGCGCCGAATATTCGGCGTTTCGGCCAACAGTGTTGCCGAAAATTCGGTATTCGGCCAATTCACTATTCGTGGCATCTCTAGTCTGTACCGTGAAAAGTACTAGTTATATTAGCTATCAATCAGGGTCCGAAGCCTTCAAAAATGAAAAAAAAATACAGTAGCATGAAACCCCCCGAAAAAACATTAGAAAAGAAGGGGAATATGATAAAAATGAAAGGAAAAATAAGTTACGGTCGTTCCGAGTTCGGGAAGTGGGAGGGGGTGAGTTTTTAAAGGTAAAAAATGGTTTATCTTGATGTCCGGCAAAACTACAATTCCTATGGAAAAAAGTTAAATGGCAAAGTTTTAGGTAATAAAAAGATCTACAACTTTTGCATTTACAATTTTTTCACAAATTTAAAGTAACCTCTACATTTTGGTGAAAAATTCAAATAACCTAGTTTTAGATGGTGTAAAAAAAAAAGCTATAGTAAATGTTCTCAGAAAATGCAAATAATTGAAAAAAATCAAATTCGACTTTTTTGGTTTCAAAAATTATCGATTTTGGTCTTTGGAGTTTGTTTTTTAAATAGACGGATAGTTACTGGTTTCTGAAGTTCCAAAATAGGGGTTGTATTCTATAATTGTATAGGAACAGAGTCATCGTTTTACTCGACTGTACAAAGCAATGAAGGGTAATGTGTTTTCATTCTATACATATATGTATGGTTGTTCCGTGTTTTTCATAATCTAACGCGTGTACTGTGTTTGGCGATTCTTTTTCTTACGTCAATCAATTTGTTTTAATCTTGCAATAGTCAGTTAAGACATCAAAATCAATATGACTACAACAAGACCCCATTTTGTGAAAAAGAATTAATCTATTATTAAAAAGAATTAGTAGACGAACTACATGAAAAGATATATCATTAAATAGGGTTTTGAAAATCATCTTATGGTTTTTTTATATCATTTTTCATTTGGAATAAAGGTATTTAAGCATTTATAATTACTTTTTTGTATGTTAGTGTACGTGGTTTGCTTTTTCGTTTAGTGAATTGCCGTTCAATTATATATTTTGCGTATGGGTGGAAATATTATTTGATCCACCCCAACTCCTCGAGAAACGCCAGCAACGCCTTGGTGTTGCTGGCGATCTCGCGAAGGAGTACCTGGGTTACCGAAGTACTTTGCCCTGTATGGGGCAACCTCTGGGCAGTGCAGAAGCACGTGGGTTGCTGTTTCGTCTACCTCCATGCAGGCTCGGCACAGTGGGCCATAAAATAGTTTCATTTATTTATAAAAGTGCCGTGTGCATGTGTGAGATGTGTAAGTAAGGAAAGTTTGTGTGAATGACTGAGTATATGAGTTAAGGAGGTTTGTGAGCAAGCGAAAGTAAAACGTAAACCATCGGAATAAGGTACAAAAAGATTGTTCGTTAGTTTGGTCCAAATCGTTCTTTATGTATTTGTGTGGTGAATGTATGGGTTGTGGTCATGAATTAAGTAGAGTAGTATTTAGAAATGGGAAAAAAAATTGTGTTCACCAAAAATACTGATCGTGCACCAAATATTCTTTCCTGAATGCTAAAAAAATGCGTAGGTTAGGTTAGGTTAAAACTGCGACCCCCTACGCACGAGCCGAGCGAGCGGAGCGAGCGGTGCCGCGGCAACGGCCGGCGAGTGCCAGTAACGACTTGCATTAATAGAAAATGGATAAAGATATAACACTTTTTTATTGTAGTGCTGTCTTTTTCCTGATGCTCGTTATGACATATTTTAATTAACATATTTTGGTGCACATTCAGTATATTTGGTGCAACACAGGCAAAATTAGGTAAACGAAATGGGAATAAATTGAAGTACTTTTAAATACCATCCTTTAGAAATATATGCTTGAAATGTTACAGAGTGAGCCAGAGGCACCACCACAGCGCAGGGACTCAGCTCAGCAGAGACAGACAGGACAGAGGCTTAGCAATGGACATGCTCATCAAATTACTTCACAACTTACTCGTAAGTTTCTCTTTTACATTTTGATCGTTCCGTACCTCGTAAGAAAATATACGGAACCCTTATAAATATAGTCTCGAGAGATCTAATGCTTGGAGATATCGGGTTGAAATACCGCCATCGAGAGGAGCTCGTGGCTAAATAATAGCAGCCGCTCGGGTCGATCTTTAGGTTAACCCATTAGAGGTCAAATGAAAAGTAAAAATATTTTTTTGGTACAACCGTTATTTATGTATTCAAATAAAAACATAAAATCAAAGAAAAAATACAAAAAATTAGTTTTCAGCAATTTACAGGGGTGTACTCAACTGAGTACACTGACCTTCTAAGTACGAAAAATTTCTAAAGATTATCTCGACACCAAGTGTTTTTAGACACTTCTTACAGTCGTGGTATCGCTACGTTAGTCTTCTCCTGCTTTACTGAACACCATCGCTAGTGGTTCAATGGTATCATAGTAAGTTGCCATTGTACAAACACTATTGTCTTTCCACCTTACTGCTACTGCAGTAGCAGCTCACTTTTCCTTGTCAAACCTGTAGTCATAAGAGACACAGTCTTTCTTTTTTATGTCTTTTGAACAGTCTAAAAAGTGTCCACTGAGTAGTGGACACTTTTTACTCCTGTTTTCTCTTACAGTCTCTGTAGCACGGTATCCTAGGTTTCAAGTCAAGTCAACTAAAAGTTCGCAGCTGGTGAAAAAGTTGTCAAAATAAACTTCGTGATTTTCTGGGGTACAGTTCAATTTATAGGATAGGATCAGAAGTCATTATCTGCGATTTTCCACAATAAGAATCAAATGAGTAATGAGTTGAAGTGTATGAAGGGGAACATTTCCTCCAGGTTGGAATTGGCTGATGGATCATATCTGGTCCCCTTTTTTTAGACGCCAACGGCTCATCGTCACTATCATTGTTACCACTATCTTCGTTACCACCATCCTCGCGACTCGATCTCAATAGTACCAGGCACATCCTGTGGTATGGATGAAGAAAGGGCCGATGAGGATATGACGTATCCTCATCGGCTCCTTCTTCTTCATCAGTCAATGCACTGGGAACAGGTGGCCATATCAATTTTATCATCATCACTATCACGTATAATGGCATCAATGACTTCTTATAGCCCTTTGTAACAGTTTTGGCCCAAAAAATATTGTTTGTTCATTATTACGAATCGGAAGAAAAATATAGTTATTTTATTATGTATGTTGTCACTGTACCCAACCGAGTACAGCAAGATTGATACGGCTATAGCTTTTTTGTAATGAACATTATTTTACTATATTGTTGTTTATAAGTTACTTTGGCATGTATTGAGTACTAATTGAATGAGAAAATAAAGTATTTCTCAGTGTTTTGGATAATATTTCCAAAACAATTCAGTTATCCGCACAGTGTTTCGGTGACACAACTTCAACTGATAGTTTTATAAAAAAAAAAACACATTTCCCACATAATATAAACGTATGACTTTGAACAGTATTTTAATTAAATAGAATAAGAAACAGACTGCCGTCAATTGTTTAGAATCTTATATCCACACTTAAGAATATGGCTGTACTCAATTGAGTACGGTGACTTCTAATGGGTTAAGCTGCTCTTGCCTAGGTTGGTCTGTGGATGGGTGACCACCCGTTACATACCGAGTTTCCTCCGTGGCTTGGAAAGCACGTTAAGCCGTTGGTCCCGACTGTCATTTGTAGATCTTTTACAGTCGTTACAGGTGATGTTTACAGTGATGTTTCGAAAGTCTTACCAAGGGGTATCGCATTACCTAGTACTAACTGGGTTGTGGAGGTCAGATAGGCAGTCGCTCCATGTAAAATACTGATATTCAGCTATACCCGGTTAGACTGGAAGCCGACCCCAACATAGTTGGGAAAAGCCTAGGCAGATGATGAAGTAGCGCCATCTAGTTTAAAGTATGTACAACTGCCTACTGTGCACAACTTGCCTATTGTAATTGGGTAGTTGACACCATTAACCAATAATTGAAAAACACAATTTTTCTGAAAAAACACTTTATTCTAGACCTGAGAACTCCATTCATTTCAAAATAACTTTAAAATTCGATTTTTAGTTGCTTCTGAATCAATAAATAGTTGCATCATTGACTTGACAACTTAGTGACGTCATCGGTTGCGAGTCTCATACAAAATCTATGGGGGAAGCGCGTTTTGACAGCTCATAAAAACTATATCAATTGATTGGTCACCACCAATCAATACGGTATTACACCCATTTTTAAAAAGTATTTCATTTTGATCCTAGGGTCCTAATAAACCACCAAAAAAAACAAAAAAATAATATTCAAACGATAAGTGCCATAAAACTGCATTTCAATTTTACAATTTCTATGTTCGCGCGTAAAATCACAAAAACGCTTGACGCCATGTTACTCTGTGGTCATGATGACCAACTGACGTCATGACCTGAGTAAACAAATGCGCTGTTATTAGTCTTTCTGTTTAGTTGTATTTTTCACTATAGTTTATGGTATTATTATATGGTAGTATTTATGTCTTCCATGGTATGATTACTATTATTTCAATAAAAATTAAAATGTAAAGTTTTAAAATACTAAAATAGTAATAGTTGCTCAGTTGACAGTTGTCACTTTTTGTTCTCATGACCATATGACGTAATAATCATGGCGGACACTGTTTCGCGTAGTAAAAGAACAGACTAAAAAAAGTGAAAACTTTGAAATCAATTTAAAAATTTATATAGTAATTTTATTAACTAAATTTAACATTTTCCGACTGCTTGTTGCCTAAACTATCTGAATTGTATATTTTTAGAATTTCTTTCATATAGAGTAAAATACCCTATTGATATAGTTTTTATGAGCTGTCAAACTACCCTATTATTGATCTGTGTTCTGCTACCCTACCATGACGTGTTATAGCAGAACTTATTCCGCTGAGGGAAAGAGACAGAGCTATACAGGGTGTCTAGCACCATCTCTTTCACTCAGTGGAATAAGTTCTGCTTTAAGATGTCATAGTAGGCCTAATGTTTCGAACTACCATGCTTTTTTATTATATCCTTACTAATATTAAAAGCGAAAGTGAGTTTGTTTGTTACCTCTTCACGCTTTAATGGCTAAACCGATTTTGATGAATTTTGGTACAGAGATAGTTGGGAACCAGGAGACGGACATAGGCTATTTTTTTTTTAAAGAATTGGATTATGAGGGGAAAGAGGGACGAAACGGGAAAATTTAGCGTTACTATTACAAATCCATAAGGCGCTACCGAATTTAACGCGAGCGAAGCCGCGGGCAAAAGCTAGTTTACGATAATTTTCAAGTATTTATTTTGACGTTCTAGATCTGAAGGTACTGGAGCAGCTGCCAGGTACCCTCGCTCGGCTGGAGGCTGATGTGGCGGCTCTAAGGAAAGCTGTCGAGGGAGACCGTAGGATACTCGATGTGAGTCACATTTATTAAGGCCCGGCGCCCATTATCGGCATCGGCAAGGAAGAGGATCCTTCGGCATCCTACATGCAAACGCACACTGTCGGAAATTATGCTTTGGTATGCTGCAACGTTCTTAGGGATGACGAGGCGTCGTTAAGCATGCCGTACCGTCCTTGCCAAAGCGTCTCATATCGTATTACCTCAATTGTGTTGTGTGTGAGTCAAATGGCGGATGCTTCTCCTCGCCCCGCAGGGCAAACTATCCCCGAGTGTTGCCTCGGCGCCGGCGGCGTACCGAAGCGGTATTTTTGTAATTACGACCATACATAATGGAAATTTCTACTTTATTGCCATTATGGTAATGTATATTGCTATTTGCCACCTAAAATCCTTAGTCGTGCCGATGCCGATAATGGGCGCCGGGCCTTAGTCTATCGTTGACCTTGATTTGAAGCACACGTTTTTGGGGTCCGGTTCCATCTTTGTTTTTTCAGGTAAATTGGTTAATGAGATATTTGCTTCTAAAGTCTTAACACTTGTACTTTTTTCTCACTCCTTGTTATTTTCCTCACCTTTCTTTGGATTTTAAACTCTATAGTCTCTAAGTAGTTAAAGTCTAACAGTTTAAAGCCCCCCTCCCCCTTTAAATTCCAAAGTAAAAACAGCAAAATTCTGGAAAAACGAATATAATTTAATTTAATTAAACTGCAGCTGTAACTTTGTTTTTCATTAACATGCAATAAAGAACAAATTTTAGTTTTGCGTTTGAGTGTCATCATGAACTTCCTACCCTTGTCCCATTCTATTTGGGGTCGGCGCAACACGTTTTCTTCTTCCATTCTCCCCTGTCAGACGTCACGGCATCATTTACTCCTTTCTCCTTCATATCATTCCTTACACAATCCATCCATCTTATTTTGGGCTTCCTCCCCTCCATCCATCAAAATTTAGATCCATCACTCTTTCAGTCACATGTGCTTCGTCCCTCCTCATTACATGCCCAAACCAAAACAAACGACTCCCTTTTATTTTTTCTGTAACAGACGCAACTTTTGAAGTTCCTCTAATATACTCATTCCTTACTAAAAATAAATATGGTGTAATATTCATTTAATTTGCATGGTTTACTAAGATAATCGCAGTAAGATTGTATTGTATAACGGGCTGGTGTCCGCAACTCCACGTCTGAGGCGCGTATTTTGCGTATGGGTGGGAATAAAAAAAAAAAAAGGTTTATTTCAATTACATAGTACATTAAGATACATGTTTTGGAGAACACCTTTTAAGCAAGGAGATGCTTGTGTTAGGATAGGATATTATTCGATACACCCCAGCTCCACGAGAAACGTCAGCAGCGCCTTGGTGTTGCTGACGATCTCGCGAAGAGTACCTGGGTCACCGAAGTACTTTGCCCTGTATGGGCAAATTTTTAATTTTTATTAATTTCAGCAAGTATCTCGCGGCTGGCGATGGCCGTGGCAGGAGCTGAGTGCGCCGACGCTCGCGCTGCTGATCGTGTGGCCCTTCATAGCGTACAGGATCGCGTCGCGCGGACGCAGGCATGCGTAACGTGAGTTAACAAATATATACTAAGTGGTTATGACAATACGACAATTAATGAAAACACTGGCAATACTAGTTTATAAGAATAATTCTGAACTTTCAAAAAATACTAACACCAGAAAAAAAAACTAAATGGCATAAAAGTGTAAGCAAATTAGAACACCCTTATAGATAGGTCACTAACCTGTGAGTGCAGTGAAAAGAACTATCTCGAGTGACGTCTAGACAATCCTTACTAATATTATAAAAGCGAAAGTGAGTTTGTTTGTTACCTCTTCACGCTTTAATGGCTAAACCGATTTTGATGAATTTTGGTACAGTGATAGTTGGGAACCAGGAGACGGACATAGGCATATATATATTTTTTTAAAAGAGTGTTACATGAGGGAGAACGAGGGAAGAAAAGGGAAAAATTAGCATTGCTATTACAAATCAATAAGGCGCAAGAGCAAAAAACTGGTAGTAGGTACTGTGTTATACCGAATTTAACGCGAGCGAAGCCGCGGGCAAAAGCTAGTTAATTATATTTTTTCCGTTAGGTTGGTAGTCCTGTACGAGGTCTGAGTCAGCGCTAATATTGTAAGTAAATTAATATCTCTGTTACAGGTATTGAAGCTGTGTACCTAGCTATAAGGGATCACCCGATGTCATCTCCGATCACTCACGACCCGGTCATACCTAACGATAACCGAATTCGTGACTAAACTAAATATTTTGTTGGTGTATTTTGTCATTTTATTTCAGTCATTGGACCGGTTTTTCAATCACCAGTTTACTTTTATCCGACGAATAAGTTTGTTAGTTTAAGAGCTGTAGGCCTACTATGACGTCTTAAAGCAGAACTTATTCCACTGAGGGAAAGAGATGGTGCTAGACACTCTGTCTCTTTCCCTCAGTGAAATAAGTTCTGCTTTAAGACGTCATGGTAGGGTAGCTGATTTTACAATAGTCAGATAAGTTTTATCTAAGGAATAAAAATGGCGGTTTGACAGCTTATCTATAGAAAATATGTCAAACCGCTATTTTTGTTCCTCCCATAAAAGTTATCTAGTCCCGCATGATGAGAACCTCGTGAAAGCCGAGAAAGATAAGCAAATCAAGTATATTGACTTGGCTCGCGAGGTTGTCGACATGTGGGATGTGGACTCAGCGATCATTGTGCGGATAGTCGTATCTGCCAATGGCTTAATTGCCAAGAGCCTCGACCAATACCTGAGAAGGCTCTCGTTAGGCAGCTGGATCAAGGGCTTGATACAGAAAGCGGTACTCCTGGACACGGCTCGTGTTGCTAGGAGGTTTCTTTCTCTGGAGCCCTGACCGCCGGTAGCTTGGATCCTGTTCCCGATACCGGTGGGCTACTATTTATATATTTTTAAATGTTTTTTTTTTATTAAGAAATGTTTAAAACTTTAATGGTATGTTAGAAAAACAAATAAATGAACGAAAATCTGACTATTGAAAAATCAGTCCTAAAAGTTTTTATATGGACACTTTGTCAAAACTTCACATTTAATCTTCAAGTAAAAGTTATCTAATGATTGAAAAATTAGCCCTTAGTGTATTTTAATGTGAAAATGATTCTGTACTGTAACCTTTTTAGTTGACCTCTATATATTGCTTAACCTCTCAAGGACCGCCATTATTTATGTCAACTATTCGTCAAGTACCGCCGGGCGGGCTCTTATCGTAAACGTAATCTGATTTTGAGACTTATCTGTACTACAAATACAGTTTTAAATCGGTCTGGGTTTGGTGGCATAAAATTGCGAGGCTCAACGGTAATACTTGTTTACTGGCACGTTTTTGTGCTGCTGGGGCTCTAGAGGTTAAGCAACTTACTCTCTGCCGGGGTTGCGGGTTGTTCTGAAGAGATATCGCGGCCTAAACAGAAAGGGCAAAAGAAGGAACATGGATGAGATTTTAGTCAGTAAAAGTCTGATACTCCCCCCGCTCCGCCAAGAGCGGGGCAGTTATTTGATGATTTCCATCTCCAAAAATAAAGCTGTAATGTTTGCATACATGCTTCGTTTGGATGACAATGCATAGTATGGACTGTTGCTTGCTAAGAAAAATACGAAAAACTTTTTTTAGTTATCTTGAACTATATTATTATTATTACACTAGCCGTGCCCAGCCGATTCACCCGCTGTTCAGGTCCCATTTTAGAGAGAGCCTTCCTTACCATTGAGGGATATCAAAAATAGAAATTGTCTGATTCTCCTATCAGAATTTCTTTTATTTTTGACATAATTTCGGAGGAGTTTGGAAACGAACACCATGACACGAGAATTTTATGTATTAGATAATCATGTGTTACCCGAATCCAAGGCAGTTTAAAAGAGAATGTGAATATCTTTCTTAAATTTCTCAGTAGCTATATGTCCTCGTTTTTTATTTGTCTGTAATTTCATATTAAAATACACTATGATATATTATGATCTTTATAATGTATGTATGGGTTGGTACTTTACAAGTCCCAAGATTTATTTGTAATATTATTGTGCAATTTAATGTTCTCAAAACTCACGTTCTTACTGCTGTTTCGAGCTCGAAAAGTTTCGGTCTAGAAGGAAACGGAAGTAGATCTATAGCTAGAATACAAGAGATGTTAGAATTATTTGTATTGTTAAAACGAGTTTCTATTATAAATATCACAAATATAGCATTTTTCAATGTTTTAAGCGAGAGGCTGAGCGATTTTTATATATACATGCATGGGAATATGGTCTTTTTTAAGTTTATTTTTATCGAAAATGTTGCATAAAAAAATGAATTTGTAAACGCTTTGCCTCGACCAAAGTTGAGACCTCGCATATCTTTGAAAATCTTGTAAAAGACTATGAAATATTATTGAAAACTTTTTTTTAAATATTTTGAGGCATTATGCCTTATTTACTCAAAACGAGGCATTCGAGAATGTGTCAATAAGAATGTTGTGGGTATATAATGTTATGTATAACTTTTAATATCTTAATCTCTCATAGAGTATGAATAAGACAAGCTTATTTATGGTTCTTGTCAACTTGTTACTAAAATCAAGGCATGTTAAAGTGTAGGATTATTCAGGAAGGCAAAATAAAAAATCTAGACTGGACCAGTAAGTTGATATTCCGTTACAAAATTGAAAAAGAAAGTACATATTAAATTATGAAGGTACACTAAAGACGAATATTTACCAATTACCCACATTATGAACGCATGATGAAATGTATGCAAGGTTGCATGTAGATTGTGCCTTTTTTTTTTATAGCATCTCGCAGGTCTACCTATGAGATTGTTAGTTGCTCAACCGGGCTATCCTGTGGTTGCCTTAAGAGTAAGGCCTCGAGAGACAAAATCTTATATACTAAGCGACTACACGTTAAGGGCACCCCCTTGGGGTACGAACCTCGGCTTAGCGCGTCGCTGAGGGAGGACAGCAAAGGGACAGACTGGATCTGAGTGAGTATTTAGGGGTTTTTTTAAGTTTACTGGCTCAGGGGCTGGCGGGGGAGGGGGGGGGGATTGTGCCTCGACACGTGACGATGATATTTCTAGCTCGTCTTATTCATACTCTGAAACTTATACCACAGTAAAATAAACGTGATATTTAACACAATGTTAGTCTGTCGGGTTTGTCCCGAAATATGATAGTTTTTTTACCACTTTAGGGAAGGTTTAGCTTTACTTAGAATTGAGGATGGTGGGGATATGGGGTTGCCAGAGTATAAATATAAATGTTTGCCTGAAGGCTGAATCTCAGCAGTAGGAACTGCTGGGATCATCACTTTGCGGTCTTTATGTAGGTATGTTATACTTTGGCAATCTCAAATGTGAAGAAATAAATGAGTGTCTTTAATTATTATTTATATTATAAAATATTTATATTGAACAAAACTCAATGAAATCTATGTTTTATTTAAATTAGTTTCTACAAGTACATTGTTTAATGATTGGCTTGGGGCTTAAAATGACCGGATTCGCTAAATGATTTTATGATAAAAATATGACTGCTGCGCTACGTGTCGCGAGTTCGATCCCGGCACGAAGAAAATATTTGTATGACCTACAGATAGTTGTTCCGGGTCTGGCTGTTTGTGTATGTGAGTTTAAATGTTTGTAAACGCACCCTCAGTACAGGAGAAATTCTTAGTGTGGGGCAAAGTTTTTTTTTAAACGAACAAATTACAATCTATAAAATGATGGAATCATCTTGTTATGATTCAGCCAATGCGGTCATTTTTTGCCCCTGGTGTCAGCAACTCCATGTCCAAAGCGCGTATTCTCCCCGTCCGGCCGTCTATTTACGACAGGCCGTGTCGACGGCGCGTTAGTGTTCCACGAGCGCCGGCGGGGTTGCGGGTTGTTCGAAAGAGATACCGCGGCCCCGGAACATAAAGGGCAATGAAAGGAACATGGGTGGGTTTTAGTCAATACAAGTCTGACACTCCCCCCCAATCCGCCCAGAACGGGGGAAGTTATTTGGTGATTTCCTAACCCCAAAAAAAAGCCTTGGTGTTACTGATGACCTCGTGGAGAGTATATAGGTTTTATGTCGTAACCGCTGGGCAATGTACACACGACGGCAGGTCAACCTATCCTTAAATATTATAACTTGATCCCTCCACTACTCATCGCACACCGTAGTAGAGAGATCAGGTTAAAATGGTTTTGTGTAAGTTGAAGTGTCGTAGTCTGTACACATGGGCTGCTGTTTCATCTTCGTCCAGGATCGGGGTTGTCTGTGAATCCTATGTTTCTACATTTATCTCAAAATAATCTCTCTCAATAAAAGGCACAAGCAAGATAATAAATATATAAAATCTTTTTCCGAGGCACACAAAATGGTGGTCACCATTTTCGTTTCAATTCAAAGAATTTAACACATTGTTACCTATATTTTTAGTTTTATCAAATAAAGGTTTTTAATTTCATATTATAATATATTTATGTATATAATTTTTGTTTTAAGTTAGGAAGTTTTATTTTTTAAGTGGTAACTTAGTTTAAATTGTTGGTAATTTTTATGTGATATGTAGTTTAGGATTGTATGCGTAGACAGCATTGTAAAATATATCTTATATACACAAGTTACTTTCTACTCCCAATTTCATTGATATTTTTATTCCTGACTTTTTTATTTATTTAGCTTTAAAACCGGAGTACCTACTCTACAGAATAAAACATCTTACTTTTCTCTTTTGTAAAAGTTCTTTCAAACCTGAATTGGGGATGCGACTTCGGACATCGATCTCGGACAAATAACGTACTGAAATATATGTCAAAATCCGTTGATCGCAGCCGTTTCGCATTCAATACAGTGTTACCTAACTAAATAAATCTAATTTCTTTTCAAACTACATCACACTATTCTCAAATGTACACACATACTATTTACTATCCTTGTTATAATTACGCTGCTACCTGCGCATATATTATTAATAATTAATAATTTCGTACAGATATTCCACCTTACGGGCTAAGTCAGATTCATAATTACGGTTAGATTAAATAATAAATCGATGTTTTAACCCCATACAGTAATAACTGCGCTTTTTAAAAGCCTGAGTCAAGTTGTTGCTGGCAATAAGTCTCTGCTTGAATGCTTCAATGTAAAACCTTTTTGAGTTATGGCGAATTACACCTTTGGTACTGAACTGATTTATAAAACGTTTCAAATGAGAATAGGACTGACTTCGCTCCATGTTGTGACGTCATAGTTATCAAATCGAAGGAGTTGGGTCGGGTCAGCGAAAAAGATACATTTTGGTGATTTATTTATTGCCAATAAAAATAAAGGCGCACAAATCCATATCGAGAATTTGCAAATACATAAATATAAATTGAAACATTCGGTGTCATAAGCATACAAAAATAGATGCTGTTTAATTCAACTTATAAGTTAAAAATATATGTTAACAACAATATAAAATTAATTTACTGAATTACATTTTTTTATGTTAACCATACTTTTCAAGTGTCAGTTACTCCTATTCTCATTTGAAAAGCATTGCAAATGACAGCGTGTTAGCGCATATGAGCTGATAACGTTCAGTTCCAATAATGAAATCGACCTTACTAATAGTAGCATTGATCAGGTTTTTAGAAAGTGGACGTTAAGTGTTACACTATAGGGATGATATCGCTTCGATTCGAATTCAAATGCCGTAAGAGACATTGAGCATGTTATCAGATTTTTATCTTTCGGCGCTAAACTGAACGTTGCTAATCGAACTGCGCAGCCTAAGAAAAAAAAATAAAACTGTGCGAAGCGTTATTTTTTACTATAGTGTAATGTTTTCTATAGTAAAATAGCCCATTCATGTTGTAGAAGAATACTTAATCAATCAATGTATACCTTTGAAAAGTTTCGTGGCAATGGCGATTTGCACCTTATTTTTCCTGTTATTTGGATTCTATACTAAGAACTGGGTCCATACAAAAACTTGTATACACGGAGAAAATCAAGAAAATATATTTCTGTCTCGGTTAATCTTATTACTGAATCTAATAACTGTGTTATTGTCTCATTATTATTATTCAGCAAATTTGGATTTTATTTAAAAAAATATCCCATTACAAATGTTTTTAATCATTCGCGAATTATCTGATATTACAGCGTTTTTGTGAACGCAGTGATCATATACCTAATGTTAGTGGCCATGTCAGTTTAAAAAGTAAAATTCAGTGATTTGTCTGTCTATTGCTCATACTTTGTCTATGGTTTTTTTTTTATATTTTAGGGACAGTCGTCGCTGCATCGAAACTTCTTACTAAAAATGTAATTATAATGGATGTCTAAAATAATGGATTTTTTGTCAGATACATGTCGATACTGAATTATGTATGAACATTTATTTGTTATTGTAATTATGAAATAAAGGGGATTTTTAATGTTCTGTATTTTATTTACGTTGGTACTGTTTATGGTGGTAGAGAAAGTAGTTTTAAAACCTCTTTTCTAGCCATATCATTCTTCACACAATTATCGTCGTTTCTTTGATCTTCAGATCTCTTTTTATAGAAAGTTTACCCGTTTTTGGGTAACCTTTTAAACGCCATTGACCACATAAGTTGCAAAACGGGTTGAGACGCTGCCAACACTCACATCAACTTTAGTAAGTTGAAAATCTTTACTAATATTATAAAAGCGAAAGTGAGTTTGTTTGTTAGGTCTTCACGCCTAAATTGCCAAACCGATTTTGATACAGAGATAGATGGGATCCTGGAGACGGACATTGCTAAAAAAATCGAGAAAAGGGCGAGAAAGAGGGAAGAAAAGGGGAACGATTTTTATTTTCGATCAAGCTGGTCAATTTTAGCCTTAAGCCCAAAGGAACTGCCACGCAGACAAAGTCACGGGCAGAAGCTAGTCATAGATATGTCTGAGAGATATTTCTCGACGGCATTAGTCAAGTAAGAGACCCATGAACAGTACCTATAAAAACTGACAAAAGATTAGGCACCTAACCACACGCTAAAGAACCGCCAAAAATCCAAGATGGTGGTTTCGTAAGGTAAGGTTGTAATAATAAAATAAAACGGCACACATATAAAAACATATTCGTTATATTCGGTGTCAGACGTGGTCGTTACAATAATATCAACAAAGCTAAGTGAAAGCTGAGACTTCGCCTTTGTACACTCACATGTGGTCGTTGACGTCGTGAAATAATGCCTTTGAAATAGATGAGATTCCTGTTAGAATATACCATCCGCTCAGTTCAATCTTTAGGTTAAGCCGCGCTTGCCTAGATTGGTCTGTGGATGGGTAACCACCCGTTACATACTGAGTTACCTCCGTGCCTCGGTAAGCACGTTAAGCTGTTAGTTCCAGCGGTCATTTGTAGATCTTTGACAGTCGTTACAGATAGTCAGTGTTCCGAAAGTCTGATAACCAGTCTTACCAGGGGTATCGTATTACCCAGTATTAACTGGGTTATGGAGGTCAGATAGGCAGTCGCTCCAAGTAAAATACTGGTATTCCGCTGCATCCAGTAAGACTGGAAGCCGACCACAACATATAACAAGGCTAGGCAGATGAACTGTCCCTCTGGACAAAGGCCTCTACTCCTACAGAAGGCATGAGCATTGATCACCACGATGGCTCAAGACGGGTTGGTGATTTCAGACCTATATTTTTATAAGTCCAAGATTCTTCAGTTATTTCTGTGATGTCTTAGATAAACTTTAGGAAAGTAAATATGAATGAAAAAAGTCACATTGGTACTTTCTCAGATGTAACCTCTGGGCTATCAGCCCATACTGTTATGTAAAAAAAAAACATCGTTGAGAATTAAAAAAGGGATTCTGTCGATAAGAACTTGAAAGGTATATTTTGAACGCAACCGTACTGTAGTTGGGTACTTTTACAACAGTTGTTTACTTTTGAAATAGTATTTGTAGATGGCGCTTTTGTTGTGTGTTGCCCTGTAATATGGGGTACTTTAAAGGGGCTCGCCCCTATTGCATGGGACTTAAACATAACACCTCTCCCTAATCATTTAGGAATTACAGGCGTTATGTTTATATTAAAAGATTCTTAAAAAAAACATATTATTCAGTCGTGGTAATCTATATCTATACTAATATTATAAAGCTGAAGAGTTTGTTTGTTTGTTTGAACGCGCTAATCTCAGGGACTACTGGTTGGAATTGGAAAATTCTTTTAGTGTTGGATAGTCCATTTCTTGAGGAAGGCTATAGACTATATAACATCACGCTACGACCAACAGGTGCTGAGCAGCGTGGGTGAAAACCGCGTGGAACAGCTAGTTCCTAATAATAAGCCAGCCAGTCAGTCAGTTCCAAGCACGCCTGAAAGAGATGTCAGCAAAGCAGAGGGGCCTGCCAGCGTCACACCCTGCCGGGGTTGCGGGTTGTTCGAAAGAGATACCGAGGCCCCGTAACGTAAATGGCAATAGAAGAAACATGGGTGGGATTTAGTCAGTACAAGTCTGACACTCCGCCTAGAGAGAGGGAAGTTATTTGATGATTCTTATCCGCAAAAAAGCCAGTTATTGAGTATTAATTAATATCAGACACAATAGAAGATGTGATGTACGCTTTATGTTAGCGAAAAGAACATGTATAGTAAGGCCAACTAGCAGCGATACGAAAGGTCTTTAACCTAAGAACAACTGTGGCGTTGATAATCTAATATTTAGCTCTTTCCATCTTGTGCCTTTGTCGTAATGTCTCGTTCTCCCGGCAAAAACATGACAACGTTAAGACGGGCCAACATTCGGGCGGCCATTTTAGAAGGGGTTTTGGCATGGGTTTTGTTTACATTTGGTATCGCTTCTCGTTGGCCGTACTTTAATCAAATGCATTATCCCACCACGTATCGTCCGCAACAATCTATACTATCGCTTTATATCTATTGGTATACTTTTACAACGTTTATTGGTGCGGTCCACACACATATTAACGGAAAAAAAGCTTGTTTTTAATTTATATTCAGAGATTCTCGTAATATTTCTTTACTAATTATTTTCTCTTGTATTTCTATTATTTATAATTACTATTTTTTTTTTCAAACAAATGTATTTAGGTAAACATTTAAAAATAATATTGTTGTGTCAATTTTTATACTTGAAACAAGGGTTTTTGATCCAGTCATCTTATCAATCCAGCCTATTTGATCACGTTTTGAAAGATAGTCTCAATACAAAGTGAGTTCTAACTTTAGTCCAATTATTCGAAAGACATACCGTGGCCCCGAAAGACACAGGGCAAAAGAAGGAACATGAATGGGTTTTGGTCAGTAAAAGTCTGACTTCCGCTCTGCCCAGAGCCGGAAAAGTCATTTGATGATTTCCCATACGAAATTGTGTTTTGGGGCCGCGGTATCTCTTTTGCAAGAATTCGATGACAAAGATCCTACTAAAATTACACATTAACTTACATTTTTGCGCCAATACGTGTACGGTAAGTATAATTTAAAGATTAATTTCATTTTTAAATATATTTCTTATCAACATGTTTATAGTTTGTTCTTAATGATTTTTTATATCAAAGTCGTGATTTTAAAACCTTTTTCTAATTAAACTTTTTCCTACAACACCAAGAAACATTTCTTTATTTAACAATTTACCTAACTTTTTAAAACCACGACCTTTTTTAACTTTGGAACAGTTTTTTAATGTGAATTTGCTTATGAGAGAGTTATTCTTAAGATTCTGTTTCTTTCTTTGCAATATAAATGGAATGAATTAAATTACATTTCTTATATAAACCGGTCAATGTCCGACATATACAGAAACTTATATTCCGGACTGGCTGCGGACACCGTACACTTTAGAAAATTATGTGTCAGAGTCTTGTCCGCACCACATCCGAACCAGTTTGATCTTAACAATCTTACATCATGTTTTATTTTTAATTGTTTATTTTCACACATTGACTGGTTAATACAACAAATGCATTCATTAATAGTAATAAACACACCACAAATATAAAAATGTACGATAATTATATCGAATTCACGAGAAATACAGAATATTTACAAAAATATTTAAAGCTAAATGGAGTAAAATATCTAGAAACTATTCTATTTTTAATAATAAAAATAAAAGTTATTTAAAAAAAACAAAAACGTAATGTTTGTCAATTGTGTGTGTAACTTAAACTTAACAAGTTATTAAAAAAAATAAAACAAATTAAAAAAACATGGCGGCCCATTAAATTATTAATAGGAACTTAAAACTATGTACAAATTAATGTAATAACGATAGTCGGGTTATGACGGTCATGACATGAAGCGTGCCTTTAGATTCTCAACTTTAAGCGTAAGCCGAAAGTCACAAAATCCAATAAATACCACACTCAATGTCTGTACTGTAATTAAAATTTCCACTGGTTAAAAAATGTTACCCTTAAAATTACCTTATTTTTAAAATGCATTAAAAATATACAGATATTATAAGGAATTACCGGGTAAACTGGAAATGTTTTAGGAATAAATAGCATGCAAATCGTAGCAAATATTTTAATTATAAAACTCGTAGCCGCGTCTTAACTAAAGCGATACATATGCGAACAAGTGAACGTCGCGATCATTTAGTTCGCCGAGCGTACTTTGAAGGTACCTATAGTACGAGATCCGGCTGCAGAATCAGTGTACCTATCGAGTATTTGCTGAAAACCAAATTTTTACACATATTCATGATTAGGAGAATTTATATCCACCAGGTTGCCTATCAAAATGTGGCCGCTAGTATTTTTAATTAAATTATTAATAATTCATAATCCGTAAGAAATTTCATTGACTTTTTTTTTCAATGAAATGTCGTCTACTTTACGGCAACATCTATAAAGACTCTGAAAAATTATGGTTGCCGTTGCGCACCTGGCCGCACCTCTTCGCAGCCAGGTATACACAGGTATGAATTTGTTACATTTATACACCCACAACGTACATTTATAATTTATATATCAAATTAAAGCTAATTTTTTTCTGTATATTATTATATACGGTTGCTTAATTAAATCTGGCCGCCAATAAGGGTTGCTGGCTAATAAATATAGTAAATATTAAAAGTAGAGTGAAAGAGAGCTAGCGCGTAACACCACTGTCTAGTCAGACGAGGATAGCGATTGCCAGCTGTCGGACGGTTTAAAGCCATTGCGCATGCGTCAGATGTTAGTGTTCTCAACGGATCAGTTGTGATTTTTATTTTAAGTTCGAAACCACGCTGTTTGGAGTACGTAATACACAACATAATATATTGCTGTTTTATTTGTGCATCGAAAAATTATCAATCTCGCACATTCCACCATGCTGGAAATCTTTAAAGGAAAAATTATTGCGGACCATCTTTGTTAATTCGATGTGGTTAAATGCTACTGAGCGGGATTGCATCAAGTTCAGCGCGGAAAATAATGGCTGGCTGCTGTTAGATGGTTTTTTAAAACCAACATGGTTCCTGGGAGATTCAACTCCAGCGCAAGTTGAGAATGTGCTGTGTGATTCCACGAACAAGCCTTCCGATAATAATGACGATACCGATATTTCTGATGAAAGTGATACCTGCGATGATAGTGTGACTGAGAGCTCCGATGATTCAGATTTTTAAAAAAGAGTCATGGAAGTATAAAATACATTTTAAAAATTCATAATTTGCTTAAACTGATGATTGATGAATATGTAAAATAAATGTAATACTTGAATAAAATTAAATCTTTTTTCATACAGTACTTGTACAACACAATGTTTTTACATAAGTAACCTTGATTTTATTCATCATCAATATTCATTTTTTTTTGTAATTTTTAAATTTGTCATTGACTTTTTAATTTTTATTTTAGAAAAGAAAGACGTTTCTTTTGGAGTATTTATTATTTTGAGTCGTACCTACTATTGTTTGAATCGGAGGTTGAGAACACTAACATCTGACGCATGCGCATTTATATTATTATATTTATTATTTATTTACTATATTTATTAGCCAGCAACCCTTATTGGCGGCCAGATTTAATTAAGCAACCGTATATAATAATATACAGAAAAAAATTAGCTTTAATTTGATATATAAATTATAAATGTACGTTGTGGGTGTATAAATGTAACAAATTCATACCTGTGTATACCTGGCTGCGAAGAGGTGCGGCCAGGTGCGCAACGGCAACCATAATTTTTCAGAGTCTTTATAGATGTTGCCGTAAAGTAGACGACATTTCATTGAAAAAAAAAGTCAATGAAATTTCTTACGGATTATGAATTATTAATAATTTAATTAAAAATACTAGCGGCCACATTTTGATAGGCAACCTGGTGGATATAAATTCTCCTA
Source organism: Ochropleura leucogaster (assembly GCA_958449745.1). Classification (NCBI taxonomy): domain Eukaryota; kingdom Metazoa; phylum Arthropoda; class Insecta; order Lepidoptera; family Noctuidae; genus Ochropleura; species Ochropleura leucogaster. The sequence continues at coordinate 3,999,587 of OY288227.1, forward strand.
ATCATGAATATGTGTAAAAATTTGGTTTTCAGCAAATACTCGATAGGTACACTGATTCTGCAGCCGGATCTTAGACTACTAGTGGTACTTAGATGCATGCGTAACTATAAACTGACAAATGCTTGCACTGACTGGACAGGTCCACTCAATCTGGGTGGTGCTTTCTTAAAAAGACCATTTCGTCTGAAATGGCCTTTTTGAATATTTTTTAATGAAGACTATGCAGATTAGTGTCTACTAATGTGTATAGTCCTCATATAGTTTGACCAAGATTTTTGTCTGGACTTTAAAAGAGACTATGACCTCTGAGTTTGTTTCTGCTGTTTCTTTTCAGAGTAGTCGGGACTCGGGTACGAAACACCGGCCACATCTAGTTTAAAAAAAACGACATGTAAAAGTGTTTCTTAAAACCTACTTGCAAAATAAACATCATTTATCACAAATCCACGCCTTTTCCCACCGCTTAGGCCGTGCGCGTGGCGTGCTTTTTCATGTAATCTCAGGCCGTGTGCTGCGGAGATTGTATGAAAAAGCACGCCACGCGGGCGCCCGCGCCGTGCGCCCGCCTGACGCAGCGCACGGCCTTAGACAGAACAACATTTTTCTTTTCCTTTGTTAGTTTATTGCCGAACAAATACGGCAAATTTAAACACATCGATTCAATGTTCGCGCACCCAATCGCTTTAGTTAGAACGCAGAGTAAGAAATAATTTATTTAAATGCGAATATATTCAAAAATTTTGTTTGTTCGTACGTAATAATTCGATTTTAATAATAATAATTTGAAAAGCCACGAATAGTAGATTAATTTTATATTTCTTAATTTCAACGTGAGGTAATGATTTCTATTTAAGCAAAACTTGCTTTAAATATAGTGATTGTTTTTGCTGACTATATCTATAAATGCATTAGGAAATGACACATTTTTTCAATCGATTGTTATATTTTAGACATATTTTTTGTCTACGTTAAGTTTTCGTCACGTTTATTCGTTTTCGAATAACTAGTTATTTTGCCACACATATATTTGCTCATAAAAATTATATAAATTATTTTTTTTACATTAAAATAATGTTTATTGAATGCTTGTAATGACGTAGATTAATACTGCGATTACACGAATTACCGGGGTTCCGTACCTCAAAAGGAAAAAACGGAACCCTCATTGGATCACTTTGTTGTTCGTCTGTCTGTCTGTCAGGACCCTTTATCTCGGAAACGCGTAAAGGTATCGAGTAGAAATTAAAAAAACCATTTACGATACTATCTCTACTATTTATAAGACTACGCAATCAAAGATATGGCTGTTTACGCCGCAAGTTTGTACGGAACCCTCGGTGTTCGAGCCCGACTCGCATTTGCCCTTTGTTGTCATCTGTCTGTCTGTCAAGACCCTTTATCTCGGGAACGCGAGGAGTTATAGAGTTGAAATTAAAACCATATTCTCAACTCTGTGATCCTTTTGTGCTGTAAAAATTCAACCCTCAGAATCTACGCAGTCAAAATATACTGTTTATGTCGCGAGTTTGTCTGAAACCTTCGGAGCGCGACCCTCAATCACTTTTGGCCGTTAACAGTATAATATTACGCCCACATTTCGTAACATTCCTGATGGCAAAATCCGTACTTTCCCGGACTCGCAGATCAAACTCAGAATCTTACGATTAACAGTTGCACTTGCCCTCACTAGAAAATCGAGCCAAAACGAATGTCTATGTTTAAGCGTATTTTCATGGGACACTACCTTTACAGGTACATTTACCTCATATAATGGGGGCTATCGTGCAAGAATTCGCCGCTAGAGGCGTTCGTGTAGATTAGGGTTTTCACAAACGTCAGATGCCATTTTGTTCGCGTATATAACGTATTTTTTAATAAATATTCACGATTGATTACATTAGTTTTAGCTGTATTTGTTAACAAAATTCCTAAAAAAATACCAATTCAGACACTAATCGCATAGTCTTCATATAAGTTGACCAAGATGTTTTGTCTGGACCTTAAGAGACTGTAACATCTGAGTTTGTTTCGGCTGTTTCTTCTCAGAGCAGTCAGGTACGAAACACCGGCCTCATCTAGTTTTAATTAAGAAAAAATCGACATGTAAAATTGTTTGTAAAAACCTACTTAACATCATTTATCATTAAACACAATCGGATCGTGTCGATCAGTAATTTTTGTTCTTCATCTATCTTCGTTGAAACATCCATCGGGCAGACTCGGCACTAACCGAACTATATTTCAATCGAGTATTCTTGTTTGCCGCTCGTCTGTGCCTCATCATGGCGTAGCCCTAGGCTAAGTAGTCTATTGGTGTGAGTGTCACACTGTTAAGTCATACGTCTAGAGTTCAAAACCAAGGTACACGCCTTTGATTTTTCGGATTCATGTAGGTACGTATTGTATAATTATCATTTGCTTCAGTAGGAAAGTATCGTGAGGAAACCGAGAGATATTTCTCTACGACATGTTAAGGTAAGTTAGACGATATAAAAAGGCTAAAACTACGCGAAAAATAAAATCTGACAACAACACACTTTGTACCATATTCAAGAAAATCAAGTTTAGTGTCAACATAACCGCGGTATCTGTACTTTGGAGAATTTCCAAGACTTTTTTGCTTACAGACTATTCCCAAACATCATTCGATCATCGTATAGACTCAATCTATTACTCTCACTAGCCCTTCCCTTCTGTAGCGCCCTGTCTCTTCTAGCCCTTCTAATGGCCACAGGGAGGTCCCCAGGAGTCTTAACCCTCCCCGCAGGATTCAGAAGATTAACATCACCCGCAGAAGAGAAAATCTCCGACACCTGCTCCAAAGAATGCTGTCTTTTTATAGCCAAATTCTTCAAAGTCGGTTTTGGTGAACGATTTCCTGGATATTTAAGCTCTGTTGTATCAATTTCGCCGTTCAAAGCAGCTAGATACACGGGATTATCGCCACTATAACCGTTAACTAAGTTCTCTTTATCGTTTGGATCGCTAAATTCATTATCGAAATTCGTGTATTTATTTTGGAATTTGTTGAATGTGAAGTCAGTGACTTGGCTCGATTCTTTCAACACTTCATTTTGGTAGATTTTTTTCTTTTCTGATTCTGTCTTTGGTATGGCTTGCATTGTTATTTTTGAGCCGCCATTTTCTGATAGGAGCATCAAATGCTCGTCTTCACTGCTTGAGCAATCAGAGTTGATATCGAAAGGGCTTATGTTCCCATTGTAGTTATCTTGTGTATCAATGTACTGAAGTTCTAGATTAATACTAGCTCTAGAAGAACTCCCGCTGTTAGTTATTCTATTGTCACAACTCAGCCGTTTTTTGACCGTCGAATCTTCAGATTCAGAATTAGACTTCAAGATACTTTGGGAGGAAAGTGACGTTTTAACCGATCTTTTATTTAAACTTTCCGAACTGCCTTTTTTGCTTTTCATTTCTATAAAATCTGGTGGTTTTGCTTTAGGAACTATTACTGCGAAGATTTGGTTCGGTGTTCTTGCTTCGGTGTCCCTGTTTGGTAGTTCTTTGAAACCGAAGACTTTGTTATCGGATTCCATCATCATATTTGGAGATAAAGTCCTATTGGGAGGTGATAAGGTGCAAGGTCCTTCGAAGTTATATGGGGACCTATCTTGGGTAATCGTCAGATTTGAGGGTCTGTCCTTATCTGATATATTTGATGGTTTATCGACGATAGAAGTTAGAGTTCTTTGCGAATTCTCAGCTAGTTTAACTTCAGTTTCTTTTCTGTTTAGTTTCTCGAAGAATTTCTTGATACCCCATTTAGGTTTTTCTACTTTGACATCTTGTAGTAAATTGGTTTGTTTAGGAGCTCGTTCTACATCATAAGCTGTTACATCATTTTGAACGTATTCCAACGGTCTTTGGTAAGACCTGATTTCTGTTAATCCAGAATTCTCAAGTAAGGGTATTCTAGTATGAGTTGATACTCTAGCTACTGAAAGGCAATTTTCTTCAATATTGGGAACGCGTAGCGTCTCCAAAGGGGCTGTTATATCTTTGAGAGACTTATGTATAAGTTCAACGGTAGCTTGTTGTGTGTTTGTATGTGTGTTACGCTCTATGCACGCGTTGCGACCTATGTGCGGTTGGGGGTACAGCAGAGGTGTATGAACGTCGCAGTTTTGGGTGGAAGTACAGTTCGAGTTCTTGTCTGTTTCCGGTGGGGCGGGGATGTTGGAGTCTGCTGTGAAAGAAGAAATGTTTTGATAAGTTATTTGTCCATATTAACGCTACTTTAAAAGTTATATAGAAAATTTGCATTAATAGTTCCACGCGCGCAGCTCTTAGAACTAGGAGACGAACATAGGAGGAACTTTTTATCCCGTTATGTAGGGTAGGTAAGGTAGGTAGGGTAGGTAAGGTAGGTAGGGTAGGTAAGGTAGGTAGGGTAGGTAAGGTAGGTAGGGTAGGTAAGGTAGGTAGGGTAGGTAACGTAGGTAGGGTAGGTAACGTAGGTAGGGTAGGTAAGGTAGGTATGGTAGGTCGGGCAGGTATGGTAGGTAAGGTAGGCAGGGTAGGTAACGTAGGTAGGTAAGGTAACGTAGGTAGGGTAGGTAACGTAGGTAGGGTAGGTAACGTGGGTAGGGTAGGTAACGTAGGTAGAGTAGGTAACGTGGGTAGGGTAGGTAACGTAGGTAGGGTAGGTAACGTAGGTAGGGTAGGTAACGTAGGTAGGGTAGGTAACGTAGGTAGGGTAGGTAACGTAGGTAGGGTAGGTAACGTAGGTAGGGTATGTAACGTAGGTAGGGTAGGTACTAGGTAGGGTAGAGTTGTAAAAGGTCCATTGCAACGCATGCCGACCTCAGCTAGTTAAAAATAAAAAGCTGAAAACTAAACAGTAATATGCAACACTGTGTGCCTTCGGCTGCGCCTAAAGTGTACCAAAGTAGACCTACAGGGGTTAATTAATATCCTTACTAATTTTAAAAAAGTGAAAGTGAGTTTGTTTGTTACCTCTTCACGCCTTAATGGCTAAACCGATTTTGATGAATTTTGGAGGTAGTTGGGAACCAGGAGACGGAAATAGGCTATTTTTTAAAAAATACAAGTGGGTTGTGAAGAAGAAACAGGGAAGAAAAGGGAAAACTTAGCGTTGCTATTAAAAATCAATAAGGCGCAAGGGGAACTGTGTTACCCCGAATTTAACGTGATCGAAGCCGCGGGCAAAAGCTAGTAATGATATATTTAAAACTTACCGCCAGGCTGGTGTGGATGTAGATTGTTGTCGTGTATCAGCGGTCCTTGAGCGTGCAACATCTGTTTCAGTTCAGCCATACGCTCTTCTACGCATACCGCGGTCAATCTGGAAGACAGGTATTTTTAACCGACTTTTAAAAAAGGAGAAGGTTCTCAATTAGACTGTATCATTTTTTTATAAAAGGGAAAGTGTGTTTGTTTGTTTGTTTGTTTGTTACGTATTCACTCCTAAATGGCTAAACCGATTTTGATTAATTTTGTTAGAGAGATAGTTGGGACCCTGGAGTCGGACATAGGCGATTATTGAAAAAAAAAATAGTCGAATAAAGTATAGGGAAAACTTAGCATTGCTATTACAATAAATAAGGCGTAAGGGCAAAAACTACAGGTAGCAGGTACCTGTGAATCCGGAAAGGGGAACCGTGTTACCCCGAATTTAACGCGAGCGAAGCCGCGGGCAAAACCTAGTTAGTTTTAAATTTTAATACGCAATTTCTCCATTGATTGTGTGCCAATTTTCAAAATTCTTTTTAATATTGGAACGGTATAATGATGATGTGGTCCCATATCAATTTTATTTATATTTATTTGGTATTTTATAAGTTATCTTCTAAAAAGTGTAGTTTTTTTCTAGTGTCAAAGTTTTAGTTGCCATACTCCTCCAGAAACAGAATCGTTTTGAACGATTTTTGTAATATATTTTTAGGGACTTCTCAGGGACTTGAGCAGCAGGTGAAACCGCTGGACACAGATAGCAGACTATACAGGGTGGAATTTTGTAATGCCACCTGAAGGGGAAGTAGGTACTCGATATCTTAATACTTTAGTTAGATAGAAAATTTTACTCAAAGAAAACATTCCATAATAAAAGTGCAACTTTTACAGATTTTAGTCGCTTCGATGACCGTGTGCGGTAAGCGAATTTTCAAAAATCTTTGAATGTCGTTTCCTTTCTTTTTTTTTTAAATAAAGGATTTTTTTTACTTTAAAAAAAACGTTTCCTCACACTAGGATTTTCTCCTGTATCGTGGGTGCGTTTACAAACATATAAACTCACATACACAAACAGCCAGACCAGCCGAACAGCTATCTGTAGTTCATACAAATATTGGTCCGTGCGGGAAGCGAACCCGCGACACGCAGCGCAGCAGTCGATCGCTCACGCCAACCGTAGCGTCTTAATTAAAGTTTTAAAATATGTAACTTAAAAAGATCTTTATTTATTTTTATTTTAACGATTTATGTACATACAATACACACTGAATACAGAAACAAAACCACAGGAACAGAAAATAGGTACAAAAGTAATGCTTATTTCTACAGAAATCTCTTCCAGCATACCCGCGAAAGGAAAGTAAATAAAAAGTAAGTAAATAATATCCATACTTCAAAATATAATGTCACAGGCACGATGCTACAGCGAAAACAGCACAGTTTAACTAGATTTTTCTTACCTGGCTTCAGCATCATGATCCCAGCATTCATCACAGGTGTCAGCAGCTATCTTCAGCGCGCGAGATTGTTGTACCGGCCCTTTTGGTAGAGGGGGACGTGCCTTGTTGCGGGATACTAAGCTCTGTTGCATGAGAAATAGAGTTTAATATACGTTGTATTTTTTTTAAATTACTATAATTTAGTTACTTCTGTATCGTGAAACATTTAAACTCCCATACACAAACAGTCAGACCCGAAACAACTACCTGTAGGTCATACAACGCACGGAATAAATATTTGTATGACATACAGGTAGTTGTTCTGTCTGGCTGTTTGTGTACAACATTAAAAAAAAACAATGACAGCGTGTTGTTGGATTTCCAATATTCGGTTTAGAGACAGAAGTTTGAAAATCGAACAGCGTTCAGAGCAAGCCAGAATAGGGAGTAGTCATTCTTCCCTTTCCTATCAAAGAAACTAGGTTATCCTAAGAGCCACCTGCATGCAGGCCAGGCTAGGCCGCGGCGGCAGACAGTGGTGCTGGTAGGGCGGCGCGTAGGGCGGCACGGGCCCCGCGTGCGCGCCCTGCGTCCGCCACAGCATCTCCCACAGCACCAACCCCAGCGCGAACACGTCCACCGCGCACAGCGCCGCGCGCGCGCCGCTCAGGTCCAGCGCGCCCTCCAGGGCCTCCGGGGACAGGTAGCGGAGCGTGCCGGCCTGGGAGAGAGACGGTATTAGTATACCACATTTCTCTGGAGGTATAGTTAAGGACTTCCAAAGAGCAACCTATTAAATTAATTTTCATGTCTAATTTTCGTCATCCACCAATTTTCTTGAGAACTAGAAAAGAGGTAGCCCAAAGACGCTACCCTGAAGTACACCAAATCAATGTATTTTTGTTTTAACAGTGAATTTGAATAGGTTAAAAACAAGTTAATCATTGAATTGATCTATTTCAACGCATTGCTTTCTGCTGCTTTTGTAGCTTTTAATTCACTCCAGTTCTTTACCGCGAAGTCGTTATTGAGTTACGATTTTGTGATCTAAAAAATCAAAGGCTTTCCTCATATCAAAAAATATAGCAGCAACTTTAATTAATTATACTTCATGATAGTGATTCATAAGCAACGGCAACGCCACAAGGCATTCTTATTGTGATTAGGTACAAAAATTATGCTCCAAGAAAATAACTACTTGTTTTGAAAAACATATATACTACACTAATAAATATATAAACGAGAGTGCATAATTATTAGATTTTTGACAGAATCGGAATTAATACTTATGATTGTTTTAATGACAAATTCAAGGACAAATGCAAGTTTCAATATACCTCAGTGATTCTGGTGGGCGTGGATCGGTCCCTGGCCGCATGCAACAACTGCGCCAGCCCCAAATCCGCCAGACGCGCCTCGCCATTAGCTGTCACTAGTACATTGCTGCTGTTTACATCGCGATGTACTACACACGGTTTGCTTCCGGCTGGAAAGAGAGCAATGGATTACATACAAACTTTTTAGTCGCGGGAAACACCTGGATGAAGGATGCACAGGTCTGCGAATTATGGGAGGAGTAAAGGGAGCCTTAAGAATATGCTATAAGAAAAAAAAGGAAATGTCATTTTGTTGTTAAAGAACCAGGCGTTTGAATGGAGTTAAAGTATTTTTATATCACTTAATAAAAAGTTTTTTATTGATTTTAGTTTCCTAACGCAAAATATAATTCAATCAACTGTATGTTTTTTTTTATTTTAAGATCTAAAATAAACGTATTAATTTTAATAAATCACTTACTTGGAGTATGAAGATGAGCGAGGGCGGAGGCAAGTCCATGAGCGAGATGAGCGAACTCAAGCCAAGCGAGCGGAGCGCTCTGCAAGCGAGCGCGGAGCGTGCTCGGGCATAGTTCTACTACAATGAGGTGTTCGCGACCACCTTCAGTTAGAGTGGCTCGACTGTCGCTTCCTGAGGGAAAAATAAACACAATTAGGGGTTGGAAGATTTTTGTATGACGCCTAGTCTGAAAAAACCCAATATTACTTTTTTCCCAATATTAATTGTCACTTGCAGACGCTCTCAAGAACTCGAAAAGACTCATCTGCTTCTGGAAGGACGTGGGCTGGCTGGAGTAGCAGCCACCAGGTGCACGGCATACGTACAATGATCCATTGGAAGGTTTAAGTGCGGAAACCGGACCCCCCCAATGAGCGGGGTCTACTTGAAGAAGAAGAAGATATCCTTACTAATATTATAAAAGCGAAAGTGACTTTGTTTGTTTGTTACCTCTTCACGCTTTAATGACTACACGGATTTTGATGAATTTTGGTACAGAGATAGTTGGGAACCAGGAGACGTACGCCGTAGACGTACGTCGTAGACGTACGGACATAGGCTAATTTAAAAAAAAAGTGGGATGTGAGGGAGAAAGAGGGAAGAAAAGGGAAAACTTAGCGTTGTTATTACAAATCAATAAGGCGCAAGGGGAACTGTGTTACCCCGAATTTAACGCAAGCGAAGCCGCGGGCAAAAGCTGGTAGCATATAAAACTCACCATAATATCTCAGTATGTTAGGATGCGCTAGATGAGGAAGAGCATACACACAAGCCTCCCTCTGCCAGGTGTTGCAATTGGAGTACAGTTTGACAGCTACCGGAGTATTCCCAAGGCTGCCTCGCCAGACTGAGCCAAATTTCCCTTGACCTGTTCGTAGAAGAAAAAATATGAATGAATAAGATTTATTGATTTGACATGTGTATTGTTCAAAATGGTTTGAAAAAAACAACTCTCTAAGAGTTGATTTGAGCTGCTGCTGCAGGTGCTGAAAACCTCAAACGGCTTAAATATCACAATTTGATTGGCAGTTATGTTATAGAGCCGTTTGGGGTTGAAACACTAGGGCCATGGGGTCCGAGTGCCAACGTAGTATTACGAGAAATCGCCAAGCGGTTGGTCGACTCTTCTCGTGACTAGAGGGCTGGCCTGGTTTTAGCACAAAAAATGAGCATTACCATCCAACGCGGTAATGCTGCCAGCCTTCTGGGCACTTTACCTGTTGAATGCGATACTGACGAATTTTTTGACGCCCTGTAATTTTTACTTGTATATTTTAAATACTTTCTAACAGCAATAAAAAAAATAACATAATATTATGATCAGTGTAAAAAAAAAAAATGTCTAAGTCTACACAATCAAAAGATATGGCTGTTTATGTCGCGAGTTTGTACGAAAACCTCGGTGCGCAAGTCTGACTCACTCTTGGCCGGGTTTCTTTTATATTTGAGTAATTTAAAATACCATAGATTATTACTACTTACCAATATGTTCAATCAGCGTCAGATTATCGACACATGACAGTCCCGTCGCTAATGCGTCTGGGCCAGTGCCCATCACATCACCTGAAAAAAAAAAAAGAGTTAGATTGTTTGCTAATGTTCCAAATCGTCTTTGGGGGGGGGGGAGTGTCAGACTTTTACTGACTAAATTCCACCCATGTTTCTTCTATTGCCCTTTATGTTCCGGGACCGCGGTATATCTTTCGAAAAACCCGCAACCCCGGTCAATTAGACAATTACAAGCACTTTTGAATGTCAAGAAACAAAATTTTGAAGCTACAGTCCCGATCACAAGACAAAATATTATTTTTATTGTGTTTTTATTAGTCTCTTGCAGGGATCGTAACCGAAACACGCGTTGCAGCAGCCGATCGCTTAGCCACTGCGCTAACCATACCATCATCTACTATATAAAAATAAGTCGGGTTTTCCTTCCTGACGCTATAACTCCTGAACGCACGATCCGATTTCCACGGTTTTGCATTCGTTGGAAAGGTCTCGGGCACCGTGAGGTTTAAGAAAAGGTAGAGTAGGTAGGGTAGGTAGGGTAGATAGGCTAGGTAGAAAGGTAGAAAATTGCATAGCAACGCATGCCGACGGGCCTGTTGGTCTAGTGGTTAGTGGCCCTGACTGCTGAGCCGGAGGTCGGGGGTTCGATTCCCACCCACGACAAACTTTGTGTGATGAGCATGATTGTTTGTTCTGTGTCTGGGTGTGATTTATCTATAATATTATATATGTATTTATAAATTATATAAGTTTGTATATCAGTTGTCTGGTTACCATAACACAAGCAATGCTTAGCTTGGGATCACATAGCCGTGTGTGAGTTGTCCCAAGATATTTATATTTATAGCACAGCTAGTCAAATAATAAATCTTTCTCTTACCTTTCTCAATATGCAAGGTGTCAGTATCACTATGATGGTGCCTGTTACTGCGACAGTAGAGCTTGGTGAGTAGTAGCGCCATCACCAGTATAGCTACTAGCGCTAGTACGGATGAAGCGAGTATGTTTGACGCCGCGACCATGTTCTGGGCGCCACTGTCCATTGTAGACTCAGCTTTCATTGTTACCGTTTCTTCTTTGAGTGTTACTGTGGGGAGAGTATTTAGATTAATATGTCTAAAGGAGCAAGGGAATAAATCTACGGTTCCTTCGTACATAAGGTTAAGTCAAAAACCGAGGTTTACAGAGCGTAATTTGTGTTTAACACGCCCTAGAAATGATTCTATTAGTAATAATAAATATTTTCTTTCTACAATATTTTAACAGTTTAAGAGCTTTATAATGCTATTTACACATAAGTATATTATTTTTTCACGTTTTCTTGGAAAAACTGATAGATAGAAAGAAGACCGTTTCTACGACACTTATTTGTTGTATTTAAAATACTTGTTCTTAGAGGATTTCTAAAATAAGGTGAATAAATAAAAATCGTATGTCAGCATGTGCGTATAAATAATCAAAATTCTAAAGCCAAAGAAACAATAAAATAATGCCATTTTCAACATCTTTGTAGGGACCGTCGAAATGTTTGCGATGAACTTCTAAGCTTTGATATCATTTAGAAGACAGTAACGCTGCTACAAAATCATATTGTTATCAGAAACAAAGAAAACATGTTTATACGAGCAAAAGGGTCGCTATAGACACCTATGGCAAACATGGCACTCAGTGCAATAAGGACAATATAGGCACATATGGCAAAAAGGGCAAAGATGGCACTCAGAGCAATAAGGACAATATAGGCACCTATTGCAAACAGGGCAAACATGGCACTCAGAGCCATAAGGACACTATAGGCACCTATGGCAAACAGGGCAAGCATGGCACTCGGAGTAATAAGCACACTATAGGTACTTTTGGCAAACAGGGCAAATATGGCACTCAGTTCAAAAAGGACACTATAGGCACCTACGGCAAACAGGACAAATAAGGCACTCAGAGCAGTAATTAAACTAAAGGCATCTATAGCAGACAGGGCAAACATAGCACTCAGAGAAAAAGGACAGTATAGGCAGCTATGGCAAACAGGTAAAACATGGCACTCAGAGCAATAAGGACACTATAGGCACCTACGGCAAACAGGGCATACATGGCACTAAGAGCAATAAGCACATTATAGGCACCTATGGCAAACAGGGCATAGATGGCACTAAGAGCAATAACGACACTATAGGCACCTATGGCAAACATGGCACTCAGAGCAATAAAGACACTATAGGCAGCTACGGCAAACAGGGCATACATGGCACTAAGAGCAATAAGCACATTATAGGCACCTATGGCAAATTGGGAAAACATGGTAATCAGTGAAAAAAGGGCAAAACAGGCACATATGACAAACAGGGCAAACTTGGCTCTCAGTGCCGCAAGCACACTATAGACGAATTTGGCAAACAGGGCACTCAGTGTAATAAGGACATTATAGGCCCCAGGGCAAACATGGCACTAAAAGACAAAAGGACACTAAAGCCACCTATGGCAAATAGGGCAAATATGGCACTCAGTGCAAAAAGGACAATATAGGCACCTATGGCAAGCAAGACACACATGGCAATCAGTTCAAAAAGGACACTATAGGCACCTACGGCGGAAAGGGCATACATGGCACTAAGAGCAATAAGGACACTATGGGCACCTATGGTAAAAAGGGCAAAGATGGCACTCAGAGCCATCAGGACACTATGGCAAACAGGGCAAACATGGCACTCAGAGCCATAAAGACCATATAGGCACCTATGGCAAAAAGGGCAAAGATGGCACTCAGTGCAATAAGGACAATATAGGCACCTAAGGCAAACAGGGCAACCATGGCACTCAGAGACATCAGGACACTATAGGCACCTATGGCAAAAAGGGCAAAGATGGCACTCAGAGCTATCAGGACACTATGGGCACCTATGGAAAACAGGGCAAACATGGCACCCAGAGCCATCAGGACTCTATGGGCACCTATGGCAGGCACAGCAAACATGGCACTCAGAGCCATCAGGACACTATGGGCACCTATGACAAAAAGGGAAAATATGTCACTCAGAGCAATAAGGACAATATAGGCACCTATGGCAAACATGGCATTCAGAGCCATAAGGACAATATGGGCACCTATGGCAAAAAGGGCAAAGATGGCACTCACAGCAATAAGGACAATATAGGCACCTATGGCAAACATGGCATTCAGAGCCATAAGGACAATATGGGCACCTATGGCAAAAAGGGCACTCAGAGCCATCAGGACACTATGGGCACCTAAGGCAAACAAGGCAACCATGGCACTCGGAGCCATCAGGACACTATAGGCACCTATGGCAAATAGGGCAAAGATGGCACTCAGAGCCATAAGGACACTATGGGCACCTATGCCAAAAAGTGCAAAGATGGCACTCAGAGCCATCAGGGCACTATGGGCACATATGGCAAACATGGCACTCAGAGCCAGAAAGGGCACTATGGGCACTTATAGCAAACAGGGCAAACATGGCACTCAGAGCCATCAGGACAATTAAGTCACCTATGGCAAACAGGGCTCTCAGAGCCATCAGGACACTATGGGCACCTATGGCAAACAGGGCAAATATGGCACTCAGAGCAATAAGGACAATATAGGCACCTATGGCAAACATGGCATTCAGAGCCATAAGGACACTATGGGCACTCATGGCAAACAGGGCAAACATGGCACTCAGAGCCATAAGGACATTATGGGCACCTATGGCAAAAAGGGCAAAGATGGCACTCAGAGCCATAAGGGCACTATGGGCACCTATGGCAAACATGGCACTCAGAGCCATTGGGGCACTATGGGCACTTATGGCAAACAGGGCACTCAGAGCCATAAGGACACTATGGGCACCTATGGCAAAAAGGGCAAAGATGGCACTCAGAGCCATAAGGGCACAATGGGCACCTATGGCAAACGTGGCACTCAGAGCAATCAGGGCACTATGGGCACTTATGGCAAACAGGGCAAACAAGGCACTCAGAGCCATTAGGACACTATGGGCACCTATGGCAAAAAGGGCAAAGATGGCACTCCTTAAAGATGGCACTCAGAGCCATCAGGGCACTATGGGCACATATGGCAAACATGGCACTCAGAGCCAAAAAGGGCACTATGGGCACTTATAGCAAACAGGGCAAACATGGCACTCAGAGCCATCAGGACAATTAAGTCACCTATGGCAAACAGGGCTCTCAGAGCCATCAGGACACTGTGGGCACCTATGGCAAACAGGGCAAATATGGCACTCAGAGCAATAAGGACAATATAGGCACCTATGGCAAACATGGCATTCAGAGCCATAAGGACACTATGGGCACTCATGGCAAACAGGGCAAGCATGGCACTCAGAGCCATAAGGACATTATGGGCACCTATGGCAAAAAGGGCAAAGATGGCACTCAGAGCCATAAGGGCACTATGGGCACCTATGGCAAACATGGCACTCAGAGCCATTGGGGCACTATGGGCACTTATGGCAAACAGGGCACTCAGAGCCATAAGGACACTATGGGCACCTATGGCAAAAAGGGCAAAGATGGCACTCAGAGCCATAAGGGCACTATGGGCACCTATGGCAAAAAGGGCAAAGATGGCACACAGAGCCATAACGGCACTATGGGCACCTATGGCAAACATGGCACTCAGAGCCATTGGGGCACTATGGGCACTTATGGCAAACAGGGCAAGCAAGGCACTCAGAGCCATAAGGACACTATGGACACCTATGGCAAAAAGGGCAAAGATGGCACTCAGAGCCATAAGGGCACTATGGGCACCTATGGCAAAAAGGGCAAAGATGGCACACAGAGCCATCAGGACACTATGGGCACCTATGGCAAACGTGGCACTCAGAGCAATCAGGGCACTATGGGCACTTATAACAAACAGGGCAAACAAGGCACTCAGAGCCATTAGGACACTATGGGCACCTATGGCAAAAAGGGCAAAGATGGCACTCCTTATGAAAATATAAAAAGATGAAAAAAAGATAAAAAAAGATGGCATGTTCCTTATTAGGACAATATAGACAGATAAGGCAAA
The DNA here is from genome assembly GCA_958449745.1 of Ochropleura leucogaster. Classification (NCBI taxonomy): domain Eukaryota; kingdom Metazoa; phylum Arthropoda; class Insecta; order Lepidoptera; family Noctuidae; genus Ochropleura; species Ochropleura leucogaster. Next base: position 4,014,626 of record OY288227.1, read on the forward strand.
CAGGACAACCATTGCACTCAGACCCATTAGCACACTATGGGCAGCTATGGCAAATAGGGTAAACATGGCACTCAGAGACATAAGCACACTATAGGCACCTATGGCAAATAGGGCCCCATTTGTTTGCCATAGGTTCCCAAAGTGTCCTAGTTGCCCCACGTGGACTACTTGCCATCTACCATAGGTGCCATAATTGTGCCATAGTTAGAGCCGGGTAACATTGAAATTGAATTGAAATTCAAATAAAAAATAATCGGTTCACCCAGTCAACAGTTCTGAGGTAACATGCATAAAAAAACCTCCTCTTTCTTTTTTGAAGTAGGTTAAATATCCTTACTAAGCGAAAGTTTGTTTGTTACGTCTTCACGACTAGATGTCCAATCCGATTTTGATGAATTTTGGTACAGAGATAGTTGAGACCGTGGAGATGGACATGGGCTATTTGTTTTTATTTGAGAAATGAGGGAGAAAGAGTGAAGTAAAGAGAAAACCTAGCTTTGCTATTACAATAAATAAGGCGCATAGACAAAAAGTACAGGTAGCAGGTACCTGTAAATCAGGAAAGGGGAACTGTGTTACCCCGAATTTAACGCGAGCGAAGCCGCGGGCAAAAGCTAGTAAACGATAAAAAAGACGATGCTGTGTGTCTCACAATAGGCCCAAACTGGGCCTATTTGGGCCTAACCGTCAAATCAAACTTCCGAGAAACTAGATCCCGATGCTGGTTTTCAACTGGACCTGGGATGTGATTGACAAAATCCATCAAGATTATACAGAGTAGACAACAACGTCGAGCCCTTAAGAAGCACCTAGGCCCTTTAGAGTTTTTTCCTGAATAATAATCCTATCGATGAGTATAAAAGTGTTTGGTTTTTTTTTTAATTTTAGTTAGTTCGAGTTAGTTAGTTAAAATCTTTAAATGCACCTTTGTTTCTTTTTTAAATTGTTTTAAAATGAGCCAACTTAATGTAACTTCCCTCCAGGGCCCGAGTTATTTATGTGTGAGTGAGGAAGTGATCTTTGCTCAAATTACAATAAGGTTCCGTTCACACAGATCGGCTCAGAGAGCATCGGCGCGCAGATTTCTTTTCACACAGACCGGATCGTATACGGTTGGAGTTAGTCGAGCGGAGCCGCCAACTATTTCACATAGACCGGCTGGAAGAGACAGCGCGAGCGAGAAAGAGCACGCAATCGGAGCCGATCAGCTGCGCGAACGAGATAGAGCACGCGATCGGCTGCGCAAGCGTTAAAGAGCATGCAGTCGGAGCCAAACGGCTGCACTACCGAGAAAAAGAACGCGATCGGAGCCGGTCACCTCCTCTTATTATTTCACACCAAGCGCCTTCAAGCATTCTTAATGACAAAAGCAGTGCACATGCAAAAATAAACCTTGTTTTCAACGTGATAAGAATCTGCTGTCCTCTCCGAGCCGGTATGTGTGAACGGACCCTAAGGTTGCTTTTGGATTGCTGTTGTCACAGCTACATTTTATTCTAGGCAAGCATGTTTCACTCTAGGCCGCTTTGACATACAGACGACTTGCGGCCAAACAAACACTACATAAATACAAAAGTTTGTGAAAATGGATGAATGAATGCTCTTTCACGTGAAAACTACTGAATGGATTTGTTTAAATTTAGTTTTTAGTTTGATTCTCTTCCGTGCCTCGGAAAGCACGTTAAGCCGTTGGTCCCGGCTGTCATTTGTAGATCTTTGACAGTCGGTACAGTAGACAGTGTCCCGAAAGTCTGACAACCAGTCTTACCAAGGGGTATCGTATTACCAGTAACTGGGTTGTGGAGGTCAGATAGGCAGTCGCCCCATGTAAAATAATGATATTCAGCTGCATCCCGTTAGACTGGAAGCCGACACCAACATAGTTGGGAAAAGGCTAGGCAGATGATGATGATGATGGATTTGTTTAAATTTGGCACACAGATATTCATAGGATACTTTTCATCCCAGTAGATCGATGTTGTAAGATGTCGGGCAACGCCGGGGGCATGAGCTAATAAATAATAACTTACAGAAATCAGCATTGCAGTAAGTATTCGTGCAGCAACAGAACTTGGTGCCGGGTAGTCTCGGTGCCGACACCCGGGTACACCTGTCACAGGAACTTCGCCCCTCCGTCTGAGATGCGCGCCAGCATCCTGCAAAAAAAAGGTTATTTAAATAAATAATAATAAAAAGTTTTATTGGATAAACAAATCAAGTATACCAATACACATTACCAATAGCACTACCTCTCTCCTTAAACAACAATATTAAATAATTTATTTGCTCTTCATGATTGTTATTTTATATGTATACTAGCTTTTGCCCGCGGCTTCGCTCGCGTTAAGTTCGGGGTAACACAGTTCCCCTTGCGCCTTATTGATTTGTTATAGCAACGCTAAGTTTTCCCTTTTGTTCCCTCTTTCTCCTTCACATCCCACTTTTTTCAAAAAAATACTTTTCAACTGTCTCTGTACCAAAATTCATCGAAATCGGTTTAGCCATTAAAGCGTGAAGAGAGGTAACAATCAAACTCACTTTCGCTTTTATAATATTAGTAAGGATTATATGTATTTATACATAAATATTTGTTTTTATAAATGAATTTTGAAAAATGTTACGCCACAGACTACCTACAGTACAGTTTCTCCTCCTATAAATCTATCCAAAAGTTGTTTTGAAAAGATCGCTTTTACCGATAAGACCGCCCATTGTGTCACCCTATTTATAAGATGTTTAATATTGTTCATGTTACTTGTATGGTGTACATAATAATATTCTATCTATTGACTTGGCTCGCGAGGTTGTCGACATGTGGGACGTGAACTCAGCGATCATTGTGCCGATATTCGTTACCGACAATGGCTAAATTGCTAAGAGCCTCGACCAACACCTGAGGAGGATACAGTGCGCGGTACTCCTGGACACGGCTCGTATTGTAAGGAGGTTCCTTTCTTTGGAGCCCTTTTTTAAACGAACGTTGTCCCACACTAGGAATTTCTCCTGAATCATGGGTGCGTTTACAAACATTTAAACTCACATCACATATACAAAAAGCCAGACCCAGAACAAATATCTGTAGGCCACATAGATTCTTTACAAAAATGTTAGATACGTGTTTCGCGTTTTGCACAAAGTAAAAATAAGAAAATGGTCTGAACTGTTTCGAGAAAAGGATGGTACGACCGTGCCGCTTTTTTGCTCGACTTGGCGGGGATACTACCTTGTCCCCAGATGTTGTATATTGCGCAATTTTTTTTTAAACTTTGCCACACTCTAAAAATTTCGCCTGTATCGTGGGTGCGTTTACAAACATTTATATTCACGTACACGGTCAGACCCGGAACAAGCCTGTGACCCAGATTTGTGCTGTGCAGCAACCGAACCCGCGACACTCGCTCAGCCACTGCGCCAACCGTGTCGTCAAATTTTCCTCCTTACCTTGTCCCAGCACAGTAATATTTGCTTCCTTGTCCTGATGCCACAGAGTATAACATGAAGCCCTGGTGTCAGTGCAATGTTCCACCTGAGCCACCTCTCCGTTGGGCAGCGTGGTGTCCGATATTGGGCCTGTTTCTGAAACAATAGCTGCTGTCAATAGAATTTGAAGGTAAACTAAGTGCTCATTTAAATTAATTTAATAGAGAAGGCAATTTCAGATTTTTAAAAGCTTAAAATTGTCTGTGACTAGCACTATTCCTGAGTTTGATTCTAAGTCTGGCAAATTCTTACTGAATTGTTTAGAAAAAAATAAACTCATTGATAAAGTAATAAAGTTTTTGTTGGCCGTGTCGATGGCGCATTTGTTTGAGGAGCTCGTGGCTAAATAATAGCAGCCGCTCGGGTCGATCTTTAGGTTAAGCCGCGCTTGCCTAGGTTGGTTTGTGGATGGCTGACCACCCGTTACATACCGAGTTTCCTCCGTGCCTCGGAAAGCACGTTAAGCCGTTGGTCCCGGCTGTCGTTTGTAGATCTTGGACAATCGTTACTGGTAGTCAGTGTTCCGAAAGTCTGACAACCAGTCTTACCAAGGGGTATTGTATTACCCAGAATTAACTGGGTTGTGGAGGTCAGATAGGCAGTCGCTCCATGTAAAATACTGATATTCAGTTGCATCCGGTTAGACTGGAAGCCGACCCCCACATAGTTGGGAAAAGGCTAGGTAGATGATGTTGGCCGTGTCGATGGCGCATTTGTTTCACGCGCGTCTCAAAAAAATGTCAGCAAAGTAGAGGAGCCCTGCCAGGGTTGCAGGTACTTCGAAAATGATAATGCAGCCCCAGAACGCAAAGGGTAAAAGAAGGAACATACATGTTTAAGTCAGTACAAGTCCGACATTCCCTTCTGCTCCCCCTAGAGCAACAGAAGTTATTAAATAATTCCCTATAAAAAAAAATAAGCTGATGAGTTATTTATTTTTGAAGGAAAATATTTTTTAATTCCTGGGTTTGTTACAAGTGCCTATGCACTCAGTTTGTTTCTCAGTTTCACTCAACCATTGGGATATATTTTGTACACCCTGTATATTATTCTTTGAAAACAGAATTGGGGCGCTAAACATTTGGTACCTGTTTATCAGCATTTCATTATGAAAAGGTGGAATCAGGTCAATGAACCGTTAGGGAAAAAAATTGTTTTGAATAAATGGTGCAGCTAAACACTGATAAAAACCTTTCCTACTACTTTATTTCCATCCATCTGCTAAGCCTTTTCCAAACTGAGTTGGACTTGGGTTCCTGTCTAACAAGATGCAGCTGAAAATCAGTATTTTATATGAAGCAACTGCCTATCTGAACTCGACAACCCAGATAGTCCTGGGTAATATACAATATACCTTGGTAAGACTGAATGTCAGACTTTTGGAACATGATAGTCTGAAACAACAGTTTAACATACTTTCCGAGGCATAGAGGCAACTCGGTATGTAATGAGTGTTCACCCATCCACAGACCAACCTAGGCAATCACAAATTAACCTGAAGATTAACCCAAGGTGCTGCTATTATTGAGCCACAAGCTCCTCTTTCCTTCCTAATATTTTATTTAAATACTACAAAAATACAAAATAACGAACATGATATACTTACCAAAACTATCATTTTCCACCATAAGCTGGGCATTCCGCTCATCTGCATACGAAGGAGTGACACTCATGGCAACGCTGTCGTGAATTTTATACAAACAAGATATTGTAGGTCCCATTGTTGTAGTCTTTTCAGTTGGAAATATAGCTGCTTTCACTTTATAAGTTTTAATATCATTAGACAGTCCGTTCTTTCCTTTATTCTCTTTACCGGAACTTATAGCTTTTTTTTCAAAAGAGCTTACAATGTTATCTCTTACGGTGTCAGAGGTGAACTGATCAAGTTCGTGAGAGGTACCAACAAACTCATTTGAATTTGGAATCTCAAGGCTTCTTTTAGCAATTTTTGTATGTTGAACTGGCCAGTATTTAGGCTTGATAGTGTCTTTAGTAATGCTATTGAGAATATCATCTGGTATGCTTCTTTTTTTGAGTAATTTTGCATGTTGATACACTTTAGAAACACTTCTAGTTTCTACATAGTTAGGAACAAGATCAGCATTTCTTTTTCCTATCACTCTTGGCTGGTCATTTATAATTGGCCATTCATTATTCAAATCCTGATTGTTCCATTGTATTGTTCTTCTATGGTGGTATTTTGTAAATGTTCTTACATAGTGGGAAGGCTTCAAGTGTTGAATGCCATTTCTTAGATCCTGAGACTCTTGAGGCCGAGAAGTCAGTACCTTTGCCGTAAAAATAAACAGGAACAACACTACGCATTTCAGTAGTGGTGTCACTCTGTTAGATATTATTCCTTCCATCATGATTCCAACGGACTTTTGTAACAAAAACTGTTACTTACGTCATATTGAAGAAAACTTTATTCTAATGTGTTTATGTTGCACTGCGTACGGTTACTCACAGCCTAGCAACGAAGACACTGCAGAAATATCGATTTTACCTTCACTATCATATGGCTGAATGCAGTAATACAACACGAAATATACCAGATTTTTTAACAGTCAACTGATTATAAACGTTTCACACACTGTTTTATGTATTGCATATTAAAAATAGAGCAAGAACTATAAAATAATGATTATTTTTATGTCGCAGTAGGCGAGCTTTTGTGAAAGTATCAATGTTTACATGTTTTTACGTCTATTTGCACTTTGTTAGTAACACGGAAGTGGTTAATTTAATTAATAACTAATTACAATTGATTTTATGTTGTGTTGATTACTTAACTTGTTTTTTTTAATACTAACAAGAAAAATCAATAGAATGTTGACAAACACATTTTGCCCGACATATTGCGGGACGTTTCGTTTCCTCGTTGTCTTGTCTCACTCCGCGGCACTCACTGCTCATTGCGGAAACTTCATTTTACGTTTTGTTTCGACAATGTAAAAAAAGTCTTTCGAAAAATAAAACAACGTTAAGCTGGAATGCTTTGCTTAGCTCTATACTTTCTATCAATTAGTATGTTATTTGGCTATACTCTAATATCTAACCGAGAATTGATATTTAACACATAATATTCCTTTGGAACCCTTCCCTTCCCATGAAACAGTTTTTTATTCGTAGCTTGTGGAAGCCTTTTGTTTTTTGTGCTTTTAAAATGGATCAATTGGGCATCGAGTCAATTCAAGATCAATCTGATTGATTGTCTTACATGCAAATGCAAGTCGTAAGTCGTAACTAGTCGTCCCGCAAGCGCAACTGGAACGTCACTAACATCTGTCGATCTTCCGTCATTCGGAAGGCTTGGTCGCTCGCAAAAATTATAAAAAAAATATACGAATACTCCGGATTCCTAACGAATTTGTGCTTCCATTTTATACTATCCATTAATTTAAGACTTTGAGTGTGCTAAATAAACTTCTAGCAATGTCTTCTACATCAGCAGCGGACGAAATTGATGAGGCAAAAGAGCGAGAGCACTTTCGCGCCGTTGTCACCGCTTTCAAATATTATAAGTAAGTAATTATTCAATTTAAACGCGTATAATACGCCTTTTTAGTCCTTGGTGATAGTTTGTGTTGGATCTATAAATAGTTTGGGGCGAGAAACTAAGTTTTTATTTTGGGTAGCAACAACTTCTTTGTTTGAGCAAATCGTACGATCTAATTAACCTATTTAGATAGAAACCAAAACTCCTTTGTTTATATCCTCTTTGATGTAGTGTAGTCTTTATGGTTCTGGGCCATAAGGGCGGGATTTTCGCGTTATCAGTTTTGGTATATTTATTGGCTGTAAATGGTAACTGTAATTTTAGAAATTACATTTTAGATGCATCTAGAAATATTTTACTGTTGTAACGTGTAGCTTAAAATAGAGTGAAATAGGTACTTGTATTGGTTCACTAATAGTACACATTATCATTGTTGTTTTATGTATTCATATTTTTTTCTGAAATATCTCTTAAAAAAGGAATATCATTATTATTTATGCATTCTTTTTTTTAGAGACCCAAAACTAAGAGTCTAAAAGACCAGAGGGAAAACACCCCAAAAAATAATAATAAAACCTTTGTTAATAATAATAAAAATGTTTTCCATTTTTATTATTATTAACAAAGGTTTTATTATTATTTTTTAGATAAATTAGGGTGTTTTCCCTACAAAAGTAGGTACTCCATATACCTATCTGTATACTCTATGATACCCAAGAAATGATATGGTTACCAATTATGAATCATTGTGTTGCAGGTTACTCTGTGTCTAGCCAACTGTTTACTTTTGTATTAATTTCCTTTATTGAGTATTCATTTTATAGGCCTATCTTGGGTATTGTAATAATATGAGACTAATAAAATCCCAATGATATTAAAAAGGGATAATTTATGGATTAAAAAAAACCAAAAACTTAACGTAGGTAGTTAGTTTTTTTGAATGAACACTGTAAATAAAAAAAAAAGTGTGTGTGTCAGCTCACAACGCACAACTTGAGTTTACTCCTTAAGTACGAGTAAGTATCTAACCATACGCAAAAAGAGTTTATCCAACTGAAAAAGATTAATATCATATGAAAGGGTAAATTCACAAATTAATGAAAACAAATAGCAATATAAATACATCGACACTGATAGAAACAAACAAGCCCAATAACATATATAGTCGCCTGTACAGCATACCATATGTACGTCTTAATACACTCACAGCCAAATTAGAAAGTTGCGCACTAAAGGTGCACACCAAAAACATGACACATTTCGTTACTAGTAGGTTTTACCCCTCGGATTTTTCTCATATCCTGCGCCTTATATATGAAAATAGATTCTTAAAGAGTAAACTCCAACAAATATCTAAAGATTTACGTTTTAGTTCTGAGGGAGGGGATTAGAGTTGTAACTAAACACAAACACACATAACTGCAAGTTATGTTTAAATTCCATGTAATAGAAAGTGAACCTATTGCCATCAACATCATAATTTTTCGGCCGTTGTCCCATTCTATTTGGGGTCGGCGCAACACGTTTTCTTCTTCCATTCTCCCCTATTAGACGTCACGGCATCATTCACTCTTTTCTCCTTCATATCATTCCTTACACAATCTATCCATCTTTTCTTTGACCTTCCTCTCGCTCTCCCCGTCCATCATTCTCATCGTCTTCCTTCATACAGGCTATACTGTAGCCTAGTTAGGAGAACAGAACTGCACCCACTATAATTGTAGCAAATCAGTAATGTTACCATTTAGAACCCATATATTCATGTACTACAATACTAAAAATTGACAATAAAAAATTTATTATATTATATTATCCACATTCAGATCCAATATTGCCATCAACAGGAGCATCAATCAGGAATTTATCATTAGTAACCATAGAGTCTTACTCTAACCCAATAACCTTATACCTAATCTGAGAACTGAATGGGAATGGGAACTGAACTCATGAAATAATGACACGGCAGTCAGAACTTCACCATTATCTTCATGTAGACCCCACTTCTTGGGTATCTGCACATAGTCCTTGCAGTGGACCATTGTGCGTAAAAGTCCAAACTTAAAAACACACAAAAGTATTAAAAGACAGGAAATAGTGTTAGCATTCAATTTACGAATACATACTAAAAAAAATAGGTGTTAATCACATTTGGTTATCAATGTTATCATGCATGTTTTACAGTAAAAAAACAGTAAGCTCGTCAAAAATCAGACTACTGTATTGTTTTATTTATTACATTGTTTTAATTAAATCATTACAGACGCTTTTGATTGTCAAGAAAAAAAAGGTTAAAAAAGATAGAATTTTCAATGCACTATTCAAAATTACAATATTCTGTTTTGTATAGGCCTTTATGAGTAACTATAAAATCTTGAGGAAAGATGGATGGTTTGGGAAAAAATAAAACATATATAAGGTGCTATAAAAATATCTGCCACGGCTGCAACGGGAGATAGTATTGTGTTTATAGATTACAATAGTGAAGAGCTTTCGTACCCCAGAACAGTTAATTCAATTTGAGAAAATAAAATACTTAAATAAACATTGGCTCTACTCTGCATAACGTGGTTCACAAATTACGCGCGATGTGTCGCTTCGTCAATGAAAACAACTGCTATCTCTTTTCATCTGTTCTGTGAATGAAAACTGCGTTGTGAGCGCTAACAGGCGGACCGATTGAGATATCGCGTTTATTTCGCTAAAAGCGATATTTCCATTCCTATCAAATGTGACATTAGTCTAGGCCCTAGACTAGTAGGTACCTATGTTCACAGCTGAGCTTTGTCGCGCTTACATCGATTATAGCGCTACACGGAACGCAGTGCTAAAATCAGCTGACTAGTGTTTTAAAAGTGCAATGACTTACCAGCTACTGCATCCTTCCAAAAAATTTACGTAGGTAAATAAGATGATAAACTTCCCATCACACTTAAAACAGGCTTTGGACTGTCAAGTTAGTGTAAGAATCGCATTGTTTTTCTTATTATAACGATAAATTACAGTAACTTGGCGTGTGACACCATATTTAAAGATATTTACACATTCCCTACCTACTTATCTACAAAACTGTTGCACAAGTCCGCCTTCGCGTTGCACACAAATGTAGGCACGTTTACGTACATGCCTGTTCACTTTAATTAATGTGTCCGTTTCACTTTTTACTTGTCTAAACACTTCTCACACTTCTAATATCATGTCATGTGGATGCAATTCCTGTACTCTCGTGAAGTGATAAGGATGGAGCCCTTCCCGATTTAATAGTCGCCACACGTAGTTGTCGCTCACGTCGAAGACTCGAGCAGCATCCCTGGTGCTCGCAAGAGGATGGCGCCGGAAGCAGTCCAACACTTCCTCTTCGAGTTCGGCAGAATATGGAGGCCTGCCTGCGTCTGCCGGAGGCGGGTCAAAGCGGCCGTGTTCTCTGAACCTGTACACGGCATCCAGAATGGTATGATGGCTCACTCGCACACCAAACCTCTGCTGGTACAAGTTTACTGCATGCGCAGTGATGGAGTTACACTCGCGGTAGCACAATACCATTTCAAGATATTCTTGATTGGAATACCTTCGTCAGGGAGGCATTTTTAAAAAAAACGCGCGCGAGCCGCGATATTTCCCGCTAATCGCTAACCGCTATCTTCCGAGCGGGCGGGGGGCGACTGACTGGAGAGCGGGCGGCGGGCGGTCGGCTTGCGCGTGCGGCGAACGGGGTAGTGCGGGTGAGGGTGGGGGCGCGCGGGGCGCAGCTTTTGCGATCGAGTGGCCGGCGCGCAGCGGCATTCTTTGATAAAAATGGCATGAAAGGCGCCGCCGCCGCGCCGGCGCAACGATTGAATTGGAGTCTACCTACGGGATCGTTTTATGCCAATAAATCAATTCAAATTTATACGTACAATTTTTTGTATGAAAAAAATTAAGATAAAAAATCAATAATTTTACTTTACTATTGTAATCTATAAACACAATACTATCTCCCAGTGCAGCCGTGGCAGATATTTTTATAGCACCTTATATTTATTAATAGACTAGCTGTGCCAGGCATGCGTTGCAATGCAATTTTTCTACCCTGCCTACCTTACCCACCCTACCTACCCTCCTTACCTTTTTTTTCAAAAGAACCCTCTCTTGACATTAACCAACACAACAAAAAAAGTATAAGCGAAATTAGTCCAGTCGTTCACACATGTTACCAAGGGAAATACCTAGCCTACTTACCTTTGTTTTTTCATAAGAAGCCTCTCTTGAAATGGGGATTTTATATATGTATATAGATAAGTGCTTTGTATAACCTAGTACTAACTGGGCTATGGTGCTCAGATAGGCAGTAGCTCCATGTAAAATACTGGTATTAAGCTGCAACTGGTTTGAATAAATGAGAGATGACTTTAACATATTCGGCTAGACAGATGATTTATTCTCCTGCTGGCTGATGTCATCCATTATCTCTTCTGTACAGAGGCCTTAGTCTGCTATTACAATAGTGTCAGAATGGTCGATCACTGATCGCATAATGGTTGATTTTGACAAGTTTAGTATGTAGCAGATTACCAAACTTGTCAAAATTAACCATTATGCGATCAGTGATCGACCATTCTGACACTATTGTAATAGCAGACTAAGGCCCCTGGGCAGCTGCCTCATGCATCCTCCCAGTGTGACAGTACACCAGCTCACCAATATACAATACTGTTCTTCCTGACCTCAACCCAGTTTGTACTCGATTGGGCCTGCTCGTGCATCTCCGCTAGGAAATTCTGTTTTGTCTCTGGTGAACGATTTAGGCCTTTGAAATCCTTGATCTTTGATGTTTGACCAACATACACCATGTGGTTGCTGGCATCCCTCTTCTTCTCGTAAATATACAAAACTTTAAAAAAAAAAATTCGTGTTATAATGGTATTTTTGTACAAGGCAAATAATAGTATGAAGGAATCCTTATAGGTAGTTTCTTTTTTACACAGCAATCCCATAAAAAATATTAATAATTTATTTTATTACTAGCTTTTGCCCGCGGCTTTGTTCGCGTTAAATTCGGGGTAACACAGTTCCCCTTGTGCCTTATTGATTTGTAATAGCAACGCTAAGTTTTCCCTTTTCTTCCCTCTTTCTCCCTCACATCCCACTTAAAAAATAAAAAATTGCCCATGTCCGTGTCCTTTCCTCTCAAATTCATTAAAATCGGTGTAGCCATTAAAGCGTGAAGAGGTAACAAAAAAGCAAACAAACTCACTTTCGCTTTTATAATATTAAGTAAGGATTATACTGCAAGATACTTCAGAATGACTTAGTAAATTAACAAACATGTGGAACATTATCATACCACAAAGCAGTTTAGTTCAATTGTCTTATAACCATATTTACCAATACATTATCTAAATTGAACAGCTAATAAATATTTGTTTAAAAGAATATAAGGTTAGCCCTACGAGCAGAGGGGCCTGTTAGGGCCACCGGCTGATACCGAAATAGAGATAAATACCGGTTCTTTCCCATAGGAACGACCAAACCAATCCGTGCAGCTTTTCTCGACGTTTTATAAGTGCCCAAGTAGGCCTATGTGAAATAAAAATACTTTGATTTTTTTGAGGGTTGTTCGAAAGAGTTATACCGGCCCGGAACATTTTGTTTTTTTTTTTATGGTTGTTCGTAAGAGATACCGCTGCCCTGGAACATAAAGGGCAAAAGAAAGGACCATGGTTTGGATTTAGTCAGTAAAATTGTGGGAATTGCTAATTGAATAGTATTTACCTCGGAACGACTTCCGAATCAAACGTGTTGTGCCGACCCGCACAAGCACCAGTGTAATAATGATGCAACATCTTACCTATTTATAACTAGCTTTTGCCCGCGACTTCGCTCGCGTTAAATTCGGGGTAACACAGTTGCCCTTTCCTGATTTACAGGTACCTTGCTACCTGTAGGTTTTGCCCTTGCGCCTTATTTATTGTTATAGCAATGCTAAGTTTTCCGTTTATTTCCCTCATGTCTCAAACTTACAAAAACAAAATAACCTATGTCCGTCTCCAGGGTCCCAATTATCTCTGTACCAAAATTCATCAAAATCGGTTGCCATTTAGGGGTGAAGACGTAACTAACAGACAAACAAACTCACTTTCGCTTTTATAATTTTACTAGCTTTCGCCCGCGGCTTCGCTCGCGTTAATTTCGGTATAACACACCAAGCAGACCTGCAGTTTTTGCTCTTGCGCCTGATTGATTTGTAATAGCAACGCTAAGTTTTCCCTTTTCTTCCCTCGTTCTTCCTCATATCCCACTTTTTTTTAAATAAAAAATAGCCTATGTCCGTCTCCTGGTTCCCAACTATCTCTGTACTAAAATTCATCAAAACCGGTTTAGCCATTTAGGCGTGAAGACGTAACAAACAGACAAAAAACTCACTTTAGCTTTTATAATATTAGTATGGATTTGCATTGTTTTGAAGTAAAAGTTATATTTGTTGCACAGTTGTTGATTTTCCCTTATGACGTGTATTGGCTTGTACCGAGGATTCGTCATTGTAGAATCGTGGGTGGTGGTTATTGAAGAATAATGGAAATTGGTGAATCAATACATAGTCATATTGTATTACTAACCGTCTATCTATACCTTTGACGGGCCTGTTGGTCTAGTGGTTAGTGGCCCTGACTGCTGAGCCGGAGGTCGTGGGTTCGATTCCCACCCTGGACAAACTTTGTGTGATGAGCATGATTGTTTGTTCTGTGTCTGATTTATCTATAAATATTTATAAATTATATAAGTATGTATATCAGTTGTCTGGTTACCATAATACAAGCTCTGCTTAGCTTGGGATCAGATAGCCGTGTGTGAGTTGTCCCAAGATATTTATTTATTTATACCTACCTTTTTTTTGCCGATGGGAAATCATCAAAAGACTTGTACTGACCGAAACCAACCCATGTTCCTTCGATTGCACTTTATGTTCCGGGGCCGCGGTATCTCTTTCGAAAAATCCGGTAGGCGGTGGCTCTGACAGGTCCCTCTGCTTTGCTGACATGAGGCGCACGTGGAACACTAACGCGCCGTCGACATATAAATTCCCTCGATCTATAAATTATTTAAATTCACGACTTGGACACCGTTGCTAAATACTAGTAGTTAAATATTCGCATGCATTTATCTTTTTTACTGACTGTACATAAGTTTATATCTTTGTATAAAGGGGTAATCTTCCGAACTTCTGAGCCGATTCCGAAAATTCTTCCACAAATTTGAAGCTATATTATCCCTGATTTATATAGGTTTTATGGAAAGCGATCCCGTGAGATAATTTTCGACCATAACGCCAGCTAAACCCAGGGAAAAACTAGGTAGATATTACGGATGATCATAAGGTCCAAATTACTTAAGCCAATCATTTTAAATATGGAAGAAGAAGACTGCGCCGACCCCAAACAATTTGGGATAAGATGAATCGTTAGTTGTAAAAATACGATTGTATCCGAAGTTTTCCGATGCACAATATTTATTCTGCAGCTCTACACAGTTGGTAAAGCGAACCACCTTTCAACCTTAAAACTAAAGGCGTAGAGATCAAAGTGGAAAAACACCATGCTGGGTATTCAATGACTAAGTACAATAAGTTTACTGAATACATTTTTTTCCTTGTATAAGTCTACACGTGTCACTTGACAAGATTTAATTATGTATTGCACGTCAGAGTTGCGTTGTAAGGAGGTAGGTAGACATTATTTTTGGTAGATAGATTATTGTATTGTACAGACGCCTGCACATCAAGCTACTACAATCTGTCAGATTTCTTTGATAGATTTTCGACTTTATTTCTAAAGTATTAGGTTCAAGGTTCATTGGGAAAAATTTACAGATTCGGGTAGCTTGACCTGCAGGCGTCTGTACTTTGTTATGATAAGGGTGAATTCTAATTTACCTGCGACATTGATACTTCTAATGATTTATTTATTTATATTTTACGTTCATTATTTAGACTTTTATTCTTATTTAAAAAAAATGTTATGCGCGACAGGGTGGGTCTGTGTGAACTGTATTATTATTTAAGACCTTGTAAAACACATGTGATATGCAATAAATAATTGAATTTTTAAACGACATCGTTGTTGGTTAGCTCTAGCATTTATATATTTTTATGTTCCCCTGCTGAATGCCACACCTGGCACCTGGCAGAAATTTCCTGCCAATTTGAGTTGGGCAGCCTTTTAAGCCACGTCGGCTATACACGCTTACTTTTTTATCGTTTTAATCCCGTGGAGGGTCGAACCAGTGCATGAAACACTATCGATTTGTAAAGATAAAATTAAAAAATAAAATAGTTTTTTTTTAATAACTCGAATTAATTTACGCATGAGTGAATAAATAATGCGAACCATTAGTAGGCAGATTTCGATAATAACATTAATGATGCGTTCGCCTAGTCAACGTGGACTCACAAAAAATAGCCAATGCTAGACCAAACCCCGCCCACAAACCCCATTTGATTGGTAATACGAAAGGCGCGCGCCCGCGCACCCCGCGCGCTTAGGGCAGCGCAGGAGTGGTGACATGTCAAGGAATAATTCAAATTCAGTTTCTCTAAGACGTTATCGGTGTGTTGTTGCGCAAAAATAATGACGTCTCGGAATTACGAGTAGGTACTCCAACCTGGCCAGCAAGGAGTCCGGACCTGACCCCACTGGATTTTTATTTGTGGAGTGAAGTGAAGCGGTTAGTGTACAAAAACGAACATCAAACTCGTGAACAAATGAAACGCGCGATAGAGGACGCATTCGAAATTTTAAAAAGTGACAGGGACACGTTAATGAAATTAAAAGACAATTTAATTAAACGTGCAAGATTGTGTATCCAAAGGAATGGACTCCACTTTAAACAATTATTACGATATCGTGAAGTTTAACTAACTAATAACTTTTATTAATCGTTGTAAATAATTTTGATTAGGTACCTACAATTGGAACATTTTTTAAGTGTCGCTAAGAGCAAAGGTGATTTAGGTAAGTAACAAAACTTTTTTAAATCATGTAATTAGAACTTTTTCTTTTTTAATTAATTGTACATAATTTTGATTCCACATTTTTAAATACGTCATAACTAGCAGGCCATTAGAGATTTATTTTTACATGTAACCTACCGCTTTTAGCATAACTATTTTAAATTAGGTAGCTTAGGCAGCAATGCAGCAAAGCATTTATGTTGGTCCTAAGCCCGTAAAAGTATGAAGGAAAATTTGGAATCATTTAATTTGTTTACATGAACATCAGCTGAGCGAGTCAATAACCTTTAGCCTGTTCGGGCAGTGTAGGTACGCAACGGCCGACAACGACGTAGGTAGGTAACTATCTCCTGGCGCTACTATTTATTTCGTGCATTTTGCGAGTATGAGTATGACCTTATTTATCACTTGCTATTTTTTTTATTTTAAAAGTTACAACGCTGTACAAGCTTTTGATGAATAGTATTTTGTAAGTGAAACCAACGGCCCAAACGATTAAAACGATCAAAAAGTAAGCGTGTATATGTTTAGGAGCGCAGTATTGTGTTTCAAATACGATCCGTTAATCGTCAGATAGGCAGTCGGTCCAAGTGAAATGCTGGTATTCAGCTGCATCCGGTTAGACTGGAAGCCAATCGCAAGGTAGTTGGAAACAGGCAGATATATAATGACACGCTGATTTTATGAATTATGTCCAAATAGGGAGTATGCATGTTAAACTGAACAAAGAACCCAAGAAAAATATTAAAAAATACTTTCAACTACTACTTGTCGGAAAAACAATAAGATTGTAGGAGTATTTTTTCATTAAGTCAATAGCTAAGGTTCTACAGCGCCCGGAAGCGAGTACTATTTTTCAGTACTCTTAACTATGCCTATATTATACGTGTGTACTAATAATGTGTCATCAGTTATTGTATTTTGTTTAATTTTGTTATTGTATTTTTTGAAGAAATGTTCTGTATAAAAGTTGTTCCTCAAAAAACGATCTACAAAAATGATCTGATATAATTTTTTCGTAAAATGATAAAAAAAAGTTATTTCGAAAAATAGATTTTTTTTTTCTCGAATTTCTGAATATTTTCGCTCATAACTTTTTTATTTATAGTTGTACGACAAAAAGTAATTTGCAACAAAAAAATCAATCAATTTTTTGTGTACCTATCGGGTAAGTCTGAGAATCGGCCAACATCTATTTTTCATACCCCTAAGTGAGCAGCGGGTGAAACCGCTGGGCACAGCTAGTAAATTGTATAATAAAATAACTGATGTAATAGAAAATATAATAATAGTGTACCCCATTGTTTGTACAGTTAGAGTATAGGACAAACAAAGCATATAAATAAAATGTTTTGCATTCTTTGCATATTACCTATTAATAAAACCTTTTTGTACCGACTTCAAAAAAAGGAGAAGATTCACCAATTACTCAAAGAAGTCTGGACCGATTTGCAAAATTATTTTTTTATTTGATAGGTTATACTTCCCAGGTGGTCCCATATCAATTTTATATTTATTGTTATATTGCTTAGGTAGTTTATGAGTTAACATCTATCCTTACTAATATTATAAAAGTGAAAGTGAGTTTGTTTGTTTGTCACGTCTTCACGCCTGAATGGCTAAACCGATTTTGATGAGTTTTGGTACAGAGATAGTTGGGACCCTGGAGACGGATATAGGCTATTTTTTTTATGTGAATAATAAGGAAGAAAAGAAAAAAACGTAGCTTTGCTATTACAATAAATAAGGCGCAAGAGCAAAAACTACAGGTAGCAGGTACCTGCAAATCAGGAAAGGAGAACTGTATTACAGTTCTCCTTTCCTGATTTGCAGGTATTTAACGCAAGCGAAGCCGCGGGCAAAAGCTAGTAATACATATTTTTTCTCGTATGTCTGATCTGATAACCTCTTATTTCTTTCTTATTTCAGACTATGCAGTTTAGACAGAATCCACAAATCAGAAAAAATAATCTCAATCTTACCACAGAATCATCAGCGTCGTCTCGAAAAATACAAGACTTACCTCGCGAAATTCAAGAAATGTCTCGACGTAAACAACAGTGTGGTGCACCTAATTATAAAAGACGTGGACACTATGTTCGAAAATGTTGACCATACTGTCTCAGACACTACTGGGACAAATGGTACAGAAAGTTTTGGGTGTAATTATAATAATTGTGAAATCGCGTCTCAGAAACAACATAAAATGCAGCATGATGTTGAAAAGGTATTATAAGTATAAGAATTATTTATCTGCTTAAAATATACACTATTGAAAAAAATTAAGAGATAAAAAAAAACAAATTTTTGGGAAATTTTCAATTTTCAACCGTAACTTCGAGAGAAATGGTGGTACGGGAATAAAAAAAAAAGGAAATTGAGGCTCCGAATGTCCAGTTTTTGGATTTGAATTTGTAACTCCCGGTTTTTTGAGTAATCTTAGAAAAACCAGCAACAATTTAAGCACTTTTTTTATCACTTAATTTTTCCCAGTAGTGTAGTTTTGCCCATTTTTCTACATAGAGATCAACGCTTTAGACTGGGCAACTATGGTACGTCCACTAGTTATTATGCCTTGTGACCGGGACTGTAGCTTCATCTATTTGTTTTTTGACATTCAAAAGTGCCTGCAATGGTCTAATTTAAATAAATACTTTGATTTTGAGTTATAACCAGATGTTAAAATTGGTAGTTTAGGCACAAACCATATTTTGCCTGTTTGGTGCATGCAAATCCTACTAATATTATAAATGCGAATGTTTGTGAGGATGGATGTATGGATGTTTGTTACTCTTTCACGTCAAAACTGTTGAACGGATCTTGATGAAATTTGGCATAGAGTTAGATTATAGTTTAAATAACGTCTGTCTGTCAAGACCCTTTACCTGGGGAACGCGTGGAAGTATTAAGTTGAAATTAAAACCATATACTTTTTTTTTTCTTTTTATTATTGATAGGCTCGCGTTTGACCACTATCTCACCTGATGGTAAGTGATGATGAGGTCGACGATGAAGCACGCTTACCTAGAAATAACCTATTCACTTTTGACTTGAAGACCCCCAGGTTATAGCTGTCAGGAAATACAGACTCCGGCAGGGAATTCCACTCCTTAGCAGTACACAAAGCAGTATACTCAAATCTGTGGTCCCTTTAAGTTGTAGAAAAATCATATCTCTAAGGCGCATCGCCCACACGACTAACAGTCGAAGCGCAGTCGGGGCGCGGGCGCGTTAGGCGCGTCGCCAACACGATATTTGTAAAGAAAATCTCGTTACCTCTTATGTGCCTGCGCCTCAACTGCACCTCGACTGTTGATCTTGTGGGCGACGCGCCTAATGCGCCCGCGCCTCAACTGCGCCTCGACTGTTGGTCGTGTGTGCGATGCGCCTAAGTCTACGCAGTCAAAAGATCTGAAGGGCTACTATGACATCTTATAGCAATTCTTATTCCACTGAGTGAAAGAGATGGTGCTAGACACTCTGTATAGCTCTGTCCCTTTCCCTCAGCGGAATAAGAATGCTTTAAGAGCTCATAGTAGGGCTAATGGCCGTTTATGTCGCAAGTTTGTACAGAACTCTCGCCGTGCAAGTCTGACTTGCTCTTGCCCGGATTTTTTCCTTTTGCGGGAACCCCAAAAACTGTTAATATCAATGTCTTCTTTTCATGTTTAAAAAAATGTGTTCCAGGTACAATCTGTTTTAAAAAACATAGTACGTGATTGGAGCGTCATGGGCGCGGCTGAGAGGGAACAGTGCTACAAGCCTATACTAGACGAGATGGAGGAACGATTTTCATTGGATGAATACAGGTAAATAATTTGACGGCACGGTTGGCGCAGTGGCTGAGCGATTGGCTGCTGCGCTGTGTGTCCTAGGCTCGATCCCCGCACGCAAAACATATTTGTATAGGTTTTTTTATTTTTTTTGGGGTGGGAAATTAACAAATAACTTCCCCCGGTGTGGGCGGAGCGGGTCGGCGTGTGAGACTTTTACTGACTAAAACCCACCCATGTTCCTTCTATTACCATTTACGTTCGGGGGCCGCGGTATCTCTTTAGAACAACCCGCAACCCCCGGTATAGGTATTTGTATAGCTTACAGATAGTTGTTGTGAGTTAAATGTAAATACAAAAATATTTATTTTATCTTAAGCATTGTTTCATACACAAATTGAGGCAGCCCCAGTAAGTTACAATAGGGTAGTTGACACCACCAATCAATTGATATACTTTTTATGAGCTGTCAAAACGCGCTTCCCCCATAGATTTTGTATGAGACTCGCAACAGATGACGTCACTAAGTTGTCAAGTCAATGGTGCAACTATTTATTGATTGAAAAGCAACTAAAAATCGATTTTTAAAGTTATTTTGAAATGAATGGAGTTCTCAGGTCTAGAATAAGGTGTTCTTTCAGAAAAATTGTGTTTTTAAATTATTGGTTAATGGTGTCAACTACCCAATTGTACTTGTGTCGGACTCTTCCCTTAAGTGGTACCTTAATTAACAATGAAAAAGAAGAAGACAATTATAAAAAAGAAAAGAAATAATATAAATCAAAAGTAAAAATAAGAAATGCACCCACTAAAAGGAGAAATTCCTAGGGGGTAAACTAAAAAAAAAAAAACAACATGTTTTTGACTTTTCGCACGGCTAAGCAGAATAATTCCAAACCTTTGTCTTTTTTTTAAAAAAATCCTCTATATCATAATTTATCATGTTTTTCAGTGACCGAACCCAAGTCCGCATACTAGTCCCGGGCGCAGGCCTAGGCCGCCTGGCGTGGGAGGTAGCTGCGCGCGGCTACACGTGCCAAGGCAACGAGTTCTCTCTGTTCATGCTGTTTGCGAGCAACTTTATACTAAACAGATGTAATGAGGTAGGTGAAATATTCTAATCTGTATGGCATTAATAAGTTAATTTGAATGAATATTTTAATTTGTATGATTTACCCCCGAATACTGAAACGTCACTCAAAATTTAAGTCCCACCTAAGTTTAACAGAGACTCAGAAGTGACGTTTGACCATACAAAATCTAATGTTTAAGAGCTGCTCAAATGTTAAGCAGCCCTCACATTTTGAGTGACGTTTCAGTATTCGGGGGTCAATATATTAATTAATTTGTAAATTTTCTGTGAATTGACAAATAATATGCATAATATGCACGCTCATAATGCAATATGCATTATGATCGTGACTTCGGATGATATATGATTTTAATGTTAAACGAATATTGAAAGACGCATTAAATATTGTACACCTTAAAGATAAGTTACAGCGAGCTAATTTATAATAATAAAATAAGAATTAATATTTCTCCTGTGACAAACAATACATGAATTTAAATTTGAATTAGGTTAACGATAAAATAATAAAAGCTTCCGAAGAGTTGTGAACCTCCTCCTTTTTTTGAAGTCGGGTAAAAAACGGGCCAAGAACGAGTCAGGCTCGCGCACCGAGGATTCCGTACAAACTTACGGTCAAAGATATTTATTTTCTCAATAAACTTAATTAAAGGTTGTAAATAAATTCTGAAGCAGCAAGCGTAGTTAAAATAAGGATACTGCGGCATGTTACTTAGGTACATGTTTAACTAAAACTTAATATTATGTTATTTCGGTGTGTGGTTCATGTTTAACTTGTAACATAAACAGCTATATCTTTTGACTGCGTATACTTATAGGGTTAATTATTTTCACTGCACAAAGTGTCAAGAGTTGAGTATGTATATGGTTTTAATTTAAACTTGACAACTCCACGCGTTCCCGAGATAAAGGGTCTTAACAGACAGACAGATGGACAACAAAGTGATCCAATTAGGGCTCCGATTTTTTTCGTTTAAAGCGTTTTTTAATTTAATTTTCATTTTGTTTTCTTTCTTCATGTTCGAAAAAAATCTATAAAATTATATATTACTAGCTTTCGCCCGCGACTTCATCTGTGTGACTTTCCCCCGAATACTGAAACGTCACTCAAAATTTAACCGTATAGTTCGGTACGGACCCCTTCGGGGGCTCGACATTCAAACCTCCGCTGGCTCGGTACTGGCCCCGAAAGGGGTCGGACATTTAAGTCATATGACCTCCTCATTATTTTTGTAAATATTTTATTTTCTGGTTAATAAATAATATGGGTGTGCATTCATTAAGATAGTAGAATAAAAAACTCATATGTAAATGTCATTAGAAGTTCTTTAATTATTGAGGAAGTTTCTTAATTAAGTCTTATAAAATCCAAATGCGTAAATTACGATCATCTCCATTTTGATGGCCGTGTAGGTCGACGCTAAAAATCATAAAAAAATAGGTTTTCGAACATTTAAACTCCACATTATTGGGCATGATTAACGTGTCCTTTTATTACGTGAAGAAATCATTCGTAATTTAACTTATATTAGTAGTGGTAATGATACATTTTGAAATCTAAAGTCGAAGTTTCGCGCCAATCGTGCTTGTTTACATTTTTAATTCCACATTATATCATATATTCACGAATAGATTCTATAACAACTGACACAAATATCATTACAAATATTATAAATAACATGACAATGCCCAGATCTTATCGTAATTTGCAATAATAGGAACAATAACACGGAATATTCATAACCACTACTAAATTCACTTTCGAAATTGACGTCCATTTCTTTTTTTTTTAATTTTGTGATGTGTAAATACGATTATTTCAATCGATTATTTTCTTGTAAATCAATCAACTCGATTAATTAAATTAAGGAATATCAGAAATTGATAGATGAAAATAAAAATTAATTTTGTAATAAGTGTGAAATACTATAAATATTGATTATAATCTTTTTTACGCCACTAAAACCGATTAAAAAACAAACAGTACAAACTGATCTATGGCTAAATTCGCGCCAATTTTATTTTCAGATAAAAATTCAAAAAAGGAATGCGCTCGCTGTTCAAATTTAAATTAAAATGTTTATTTGCTATTTTATTAATAATTTGGTTTTGTACCTACTATTTGAATGTGAATTGCAAATAGAAACAAATAAGGTTGAATATAGAACGCGCCAATTATTATCTTGGCAAGCACATTAAAAAAATCAGCTGAGATAAATTACATTTGTTCGACAAAATTGTTTGGTTGGATTGGTTATTTGAAAAGCGTATTCATTCTTTCCTAAAACATGGCTCGTAGGCCAAAGTGTTCTTGGAGTGGAAGCCTTGGGGTAAAAATGGCCTATAGAGGAAGAGCACAATTGAGATGGAAACACGACACCAAGAAAACTTCTGATTCAAAATGAGTCCATTTTGAACCCGGGTTTTTCTTGATGTCGTGTACCGGGGTTTTTTTTTGGGTGGGAAATCGTCAAATAACTTCCCCCACTCTGGGCAAAACGGGGGGGAGTGTCAGACTAGTACGACTAAAACCCACCCATGCTCCTTCTATTGAATAACCCTGACACTCCCCCCCGCTTCGTCTAGAGCGGGGGAAGTGAGGCGCTCCTCAAACCAAGCCAGCCACCGCGGGAGACGCTACAGGCATCGGGCGTCGGGCGTCGGGTGTCTATATCAATATTTTAGGGCCCCGATGTGTGCGGAGTCCCTGTCCGTCTAAAACAGGGCTCTACTGCGGAGGCATGGCTTTCTAGGTGCGGTACGGTATGGTTGTGCCGGCTGGGGTGCCTGACTAGTTACCTACAGAATTAGCATGACCTCCTACAAAAATGGCCGCCATTTTCATTCATCGTCATTCAAGAAAACAGCCAAAATCTTAAACTACAGCAAAGTTTACAGACGCCTGCAGGTCAAGGTACCCGAAACTGTCAATTTTTCCCAATCAACCTTGAACCTAAAGAAATAAAGAAATAGAACTGAAAAATAGAAGAAAAGAAATAAAACTTTAGAAATACAGTCGAAAATCTATCAAAGAAATCTGACAGATTGTAGTAGCTTGATGTGCAGGCGTCTGTACCTCAAATCTTGGCGCATAAAAAAAAATTATAGCATAACAAAAAAGCACGTGACAAAATGTTGTTGTCTTTCTTTTCTCATCGATATCATACATATTTGAACAACTATAATATCAATTGTAGAATAATATGCAATCTCCATAGGTAAATTCCTCAATGGTCCCAAAACTTTTTTTTAAAGTTTACTCCAATTCGATTATCGATTAGGTTGAATGCAACTTTTTAATCGTAATGATGAAACTTAGATTTACGGTCAGCACTATGAAATGTCATGTTGCAACACAGTTTTTAACATTTTTTTGTCGAGATTTGTATCGTGTTTTATTTTGAATTTATATGTAAAATGGCAAAAATAAGAATGCAGATGTAATGTCACTGTTTTTATTTTGGATTTTCGATTTTATTATCAAAGGGTGGTCTTGTGTATGTGCATTATTTCCAGCGTTTTTAAAGTACCTAATTTTTGGAAGGGTCTAATAATATGTATTTTACACACATTTTACAATAGATCGACGCTGTTTTATCGACCATAGGAGGTTTTTGGAAATATAAATCTCAAACTTATCGTATGAAACAGCCGCTGTGACTTATTTTTAGCAACAAAATTGATTGCTGTAAATTGATGAAAATTCTTGAATTTCATGACAATTCGCGTCACCCCACCGATTCAGCTGATGTGTCATGTGTCAAAATCCTGTCGTGCAGAGTGGTTAAGTCCCACTTAAGTTTAACAGAGACTCAGAAGTGACGTTTGACCATACAAAATCTAAAGTTTAAGAGCTGCTCAAATGTTAAGCAGCCCTCACATTTTGAGTGACGTTTCAGTATTCGGGGGATAGTTACTTTGGGCTAACTCTAACTTATTATAAGTTAGAGTTAGCCCAAAGTTTTGTTTGATGATCAAAAAAAAATATCTGTCTATGCTATGTCTCTGTATATAAATTGCTTATGTCCGTCTCCAGGGTTCCAATTATATTTATACCAAAATTCATCAAAATCAGTTTGGCCTTTTAGGCGTGAAGACGTAACAAACAAACAAATAAACTCACTTTCGCTTTCATAATATTAGTAAGGATTTTCTTTCTTTCTTCAGAGGTATGGGACAATCAAAAATATCCTTAAAATGTTCTCATCATGTTACAGATAAACAAATACACAGTCCACCCGTGGGTCCACCAGTACGTGAACAACATAACGTGTGAACATCAGCTGATATCTGCCAAGTTCCCCGACGTCTGTCCCTCGGGGAACCGGCCTAACCACAATTTCTCAATGACGGCCGGTGACTTTCTCAAAGTAAGAGCTTTATTATTTTTTTTACTAACACTAGGTTTAAACAAATAGCCTTTTTAACAAATAGGCTAGCTTTCAAGTTATTATTTATTACTAGCTTTTGCCCGCGGCTTCGCTCGCGTTAAATTCAGGGTAACACAGTTCCCCTTGCGCCTTATTGATTTGTAATAGCAACGCTAAGTTTTGCCTTTTCTTCCCTCTTTTTGCCTAAAATCCCACTTTTTTCAAAAAAATATTAGCTTATGTCCGTCTCCTTTGAAGTATAGTAGTGCTTTTGGCTTAGGGCCAAAAACACTACTATAATAATACTTAACCTTTATTTTAATAAAATGTTGACGAAGCACATGTGACTAAAAGAAGTGATGGATCTGAATGTTGAAGGACGGAGAACGAGATGAAGGGCAAAGAAAAAATGGATGGATTGTGTAAGGAATGATATATAAGATATTTGCGCGAAAGGCCCTCGCTGGCAAATTATTTTCAGTTGGTATTTGCAAATCCAACTCAGGCTTGCGTTCGCCTGTTCGCAGAATGGTCGATTCGTACAATAGCACTTTTGAACATATCGATATTTTTACACGTGCTCCCCATAAGTTTAAAAGTCCAACATTAAACGAACTCTCGTGAATATACACTATTTACTAAGTTTTGTTACCGTAGCGATGATTATTATTTTCACTTTATGTATGCTTTTAAATAATCTGTGAACAGCGTTGTGGGCTGCAATATTGTCAATAAGTCTTGTATATTTATATGATGTTTATGTTTTATATTGTAGCTGTTTGCTGTTCCATTTGAATAATAAAAAAGATAATGATAAGGAGAAAGGAGTAAATGATGCCGTGACGTCTGATCGGGGAGAATGGAAGAAGAAAACGTGTTGCGCCGACCACAAATAGAATGGAACAAGGGCAGGAAAATGATGATGATTTCTTTTAATGACAGGTATACACTGAAGCAGACGAGTGGTCCTGCGTAGCGACGTGCTTCTTCATCGACTGTGCGCCCAACGTGATCGAGTTCATCGAGAGAATATACATGATACTCCAGCCTGGAGGATACTGGATCAACCTGGGGCCCCTGCTGTATCATTATAGGTAAGAAATATTTATAACTAGCTTATGACCCAGGCTTCGCTCGCGTTAAATTTGGGGTAACACAGTTTCCCTTTCCTAAATTGCAGGCACCTGTAGTTTTTTCCCCTTACGCCTTATTTTTCGTAATAGCAATGCTAAGTTTTCCCTCTATCTCCCTCATTTTTTATTCTTAAAAAAAATAGGCTATGTCCGTCTCCTGGTTCCCAACTATCTCTGTACCAAAATTCATCACAATCGGTTTAGTTATTTAGGCGTGAAGACGTAACAAAGAAACAAACTCACTTTCGCTTTTATAATATTAGTAAGGATAGTAAACAATAGTAATGTGAAGTAGCTTTTGATGTTTTAAATTTGTTTTTACAGTGACATGCCGACGGAGAACAGTATTGAGCCGCCTTACGACATACTATTGGAGATTATTAGAGATATAGGATTCGATATATTGGTAAGTTTAACGAAATATGAAACCTACATATACGTCAGCAAAGCAGAGGGGCTTGCCAGAGCCTCCGCCTGCCGGGGTTGCGGGTTGTTTGAAAGAGATACCGCGGCGCCGGAACGTAAAGGGCAATAGAAGGAACTTGAGTGGCTTTTAGTCAGTAAAAGTCTGACATGCCCCCCTATATATCAATTTATTTATAACTAGCTGCATCCCGCGGTTTTATATACGTAGACTGGTATATTATACATTTAAAACCTTCCTCTTGAATCACTCGTATCTATTGCTGAAAACTGCATTAAATCAGTGGACTAGTTTAAAAGATCTAAGCGAACAGACAGCGAAAGCGACTTCAGTTTTAACCGATTTAAAAAAAGGAGGAGGTTCTTAATTTTGCTGTTTTTTTGGCATGATTTTTATGCGAAGTCTTTGACGATTGGCCGATTTTCAAAATTCTTTTTAAAATCGAAAGGGTCCCATATTAATTTTATCTAGATTACTACGGTAATTGACGACACGGTTGGCGCAGTCGCTGAGCGAACGATTGCTGCGCTGCATGTAGCGGGTTCGATCCCCGCACGGAATAAATATTTGTATGGTCTACAGATCGTTGTTCCGGGTCTGGCTATTTGTGTATGTGAGTTTAAACGTTTGTAAACACACCCACGATACAGGAGAAATTTCTAGTGTAGGGCTACGTTTTTTTTAATGAAAGATATGGAAGTAAATTTATTTTCCGTCTTTTTAGAAGTCAGTTATAGGGTTCCGCATCTTTAAGGGTAAAAGCGGAACCCTTATTCAATTACTTTATTGTCCGACTGTCTGTCTGTCTGTCAAGAGAAGAAGAAGAAGAATATATGTTCTCGCCGCTCAGGTGAAAAGTTAAGTGTGGTACATGACGGCAAAGTTATTTGCGTCTCGTGTCTTTGAACCCCTCACCGAGCACAGCTATTTATGTAACACTTTTTTTTAAAGTGAAACTTTTATTACACCGTCTCAAACTTTTTCGTCTGTGTGTTGCATGTCGCGTGACGGTCGGCCGCGGAGTAGGGACGTCTAAATGTCTGTCTGTGAAAAAAAGTTTCACTTTTACCGTGGTTTTATAAAACAAAAATGCTTTTTTTTTGTTTACAGAAAGAACAAACTGGTGTAAAAACGAAATACGCGCAGAATCCCCACTCTATGATGCAGCATGAATACGACTCGGTGTTCTTCGTGTGTCGCAAACCTTATTGTATGTAGCCACATAGTTATATAACATATACTTTACGTTATTTATTATATAAAACGTTTTATATGCCGTAGACTACTATTTAGATGGTAAGATAAAAATTAGAAAAGTATTGAATTTTTGTCCATTTTTGTGGGCAACTGTTGCGCCATAGTTGCTGGCGATAGTTGCGCGATAATGGTGCAGCAACATAATTTTAAATTGGGCGGGAATTTTAACAGGAAACTAAATTGCGCAATTCAGGTCAACTATTTTGGTATTTTATGACTTCAAAGCAACATTAAAATATGCCTTTGTGGTACACCATATAGAGCTATAAAGATACACAACCTAAAAAAATCCTTGAAATATTCCCCGCGTTTCATAACACAATGTATCTACCAAAATCATGTTGCTATAACAACATTGGGCAATTTTGTTGATCATTGCAAGCAACTGTTTCATAAAAGTCGCGCCACAGTTGGCCCACTATCGAAATAAGCACAAAAACTTTAATATGGATACTATTTGTTAGTTTGTATAGCTACATAGTACATAATATGCGTTATTTATTATTGTATAAACATAAAAAAAATGAAAGATTCAGAAATAATGGTTTGGGGACATCTCATTTGATTTTCATCTCTGTGGGCCTACATTTTGGCTTCACTTTAGTTTGATCGTTAAAATCAAGACTGGTATCAAAATATATTAAGACTAGTGTTGTAAACAATCCAAAATCCCTTTTACGAGACGTTCCCTAAGCCGTTGTTTCAGAAATTATTGTTTTAGAACAGTGATAATTTTATTTAAACTTCATGTACACGACGGCACATCAACCTACACCAAACCATTTTAACCTGATCTCTTTACTACGGTGTGCGATCCGTAGTAGAGAGATCAGGTTATAATAGTTTAGAGTAGGTTGACCTGCCGTCGTGTTTACAATAAGTGGTACATAGGGCGGACTTAATGCCATAACGCATCCTCTACCAGTCAACCTTTGGGTTAAATACGACAACATTGTGATAGGGTACAAAAATTATATCTAAATAATCATCAATTAATGTCATTAGCCACCAATTGATCCTTAATACAGAATGGAAGGCACATCCACGCTAACAAGTTTACCGCGTATTCAGTACGTTATGAACCCCACTTAAAAATCGCGCGCAGTGGGTTCCGTACAAAATTGCGACATAAACGGCCATATCTTTTGACTGTGTAGATGTAGAGGGTTAATTTTTTTATAGCACAAAGGAACCACAGATTTGAGTATACAGTTTTATTTCGATATCTCCACGCGTTATGCGATAAATTGGGTAGTTGTCACCATTAACCAATAATTTAAAAACACAATTTTTCTGCAAGAGCACGTTACTCTAGAACTGAGAACTCCATTCGATTCAAAATAACTTTAAAATTCGATTTTTAGTTGCTTTTAAATCAATAAATAGTTGCATCATTGACTTGACAACTTAGTGACGTCATCGGTTGCGAGTCTCCTATAAAACCTATGGGGGAAGCGCGTTTTGACAGCTCATAAAAAGTATATCAATTGATTGGTGGTGTCAACTACCCTATTGTCTTGACAGACAGACAGACGGACAACAAAGTTATTGTGTTAGGGTTCCGTACCTCAAAATACAAAAACGGAACCCTTATTGGATCACTTTGTTGTACGTATCTGTCAAGACACTTTATCACATAACCGCGTGGAGTCATCGAGTTCAAATTAAAACCATATACTCAAGTCTGTGGTCCCTTGAAGCTGTCAAAATCAACCTTCTAAGACTACGCAGTCATAAAGCCGTTTATGTCGTAAGTGCCGACTCGCACTTGGCCAGTTTTTTTTAATAATCGACGACATTGTCCTTTTCAGTTAAGCTAATAATTAACGTGTCATGAATAACCAAAGTGTTGATTGGACAAATCCTTACTAATATTATAAAAGCGAAAGTGAGTTTGTTTGTTACGTCTTCACGCTTTAATGGCTAAACCGATTTTGATGATTTTTTGTTCAGAGAAATTTGGGGACCAGGAGACGGACATAGGCTAATTTTTATTTAAAATAAGTGGGATATGAGGGAGAACGAGGGAAGAAAAGGGAAAACTTAGCGTTGCTATTACAAATCAATCAGGCGCAAGAGCAAAAACTGCAGGTCTGCTTGGTGTGTTATACACCGAATTTAACGCGAGCGAAGCCGCGGGCGAAAGCTAGTTGATTTATAAAGTAAGGTTGACTGGTAGAAAACGCCCAAAAATTAAGTCCGCTTTTGTACAATGTTTTTTGTTACTTGTGCATGAAGTTTTAATAAATAAATAAATGTATCACTGTTCTAAAATAATGGGGCAGCTGAAGCCATGTTTGATACACAAGATCTCTACCCACAAGAAAAAATAGATTAGTATAGCAGAGACTAGGTCAGTAATATTTACAGTAAAATGTGGTCAGTAATATAACTCTTACATTAAACAGCTCTCATTGTAATATGTTTTGTAGCTAGTACGTTGATGATGGATGGACAGATTTATCTCTATCGATTATTATAAAGTGGTTATATTTTGCTATTATGAAAAATATGTAAAACTTGAAAAGTGTCAAGGGATACCCGGATGGAACAAATTATTAATTATTATGTACAAAAAACCTGTAAACACTCAACAAAAATAATCGTCGCGACACCACACTGTTCAATGCGAAATAGAAAGACGAAACGAAAATAACTGGCTTGCGTCCTATGAGATAGAGGCAGACAGAGATACATGCGCACGCCGCACGGTTTACAACTAAAGCAAGTGTCGTTACAACTCTTGGTCTTAATTTTCTCACAACGCGCGATAAAGAACTTCGTTCCAATAGGTAAAAAAAACACTTTCTCGTTCTCATACCCCATTTCGTTCTCATATCACGTTTGGGTGCAAAATCCTATAACTATGGCACTTTTGAAGTTAGACTTTTAACCTACACAAATAGGCGGATATAATCAAGACGTTTTTTTTTTTCGAACGTCCCAACTATGATTTTCTCCTGAATCGTGGATGCGTTTACAAACATTTAAACTCACATACACAAACAGCCAGACCCGGAACAACTACCTGCAGGTCATACTAATATTTGTTCCGTGCGGGGATTGAACCCGCGACACGCGACGCAGTAGTCGATCGCTCAGCAAATTTATTTTTAATCGTTTAGTATATCTGTCCATACATATACCAATAACATAACTTTATTATTTAAGTCGTTTCTTGTTTATAAACATTAGTACATAAGCTGTTATCACAAAGTATTTTTTTTTGTTTTAATTCTTGCGAGTCACCTTAATATGGTATTGTCTTTCTACAAGGCTTTGATAAGTCATATTTGAATTAAAATCAAAATTCAGTTCAAAGTCAAAATGCAATTCAAAGTCAAAATGTAATTCAAAGTCAAAATTCAATTTACCTGGAAATTCCCGTTACATCCAGTATGTATTTGTTTTTAAAAGGTTAATAACACACTTCTGTAATGTTGCTGTATAATGGGTTTAAAAGTACTCTTAACGAAGCTGAAAAACACTGCTTTTCCCCGTATTTGCGAACATTTTTAGGGTTCTGTATCTTAAAAGGAAAAAGCGGAATCCTTATTGTGTCACTTTGCTTTTTGGCTCAAAACCCTTTATCTCAAAAAGGCATGGAGGTATCGAGTTGAAATTAAAACCATAGTATACTCAACTCTGTGGTCCTTTTGTGCTAAGAAAAAATCAACCCTCTAAGTCTACACATTCAAAAAGATATGGCCGTTTATATCGCAAGTTTGTACATAACTCTCGGCTTCCAGTCTAAGTGGGTGCAGCTGAATACCAGTATTTTACATGGAGGTCAGATAGGCAAAACTATCTTACCTTCAGAACTCAGTTAGACCCAGTACTAATTGGGTTCTGGAGGTCAGATAGATTGCCCATCTGACCTCCATGTAAAATACTGGTATTCAGCTGCACCCACTTAGACTGGAAGCCGAGGGTTATACATAGGGTTATATATAGGTAAAACTGGTTTAACAGCCGGGTCTAACAGTTTAACGTGTTTTCCGAGGCACGGAGGGAACTCGATATGTAACGGGTGGTCACCCATCTACAGACCAACCTAAGTATGCGCGGCTTAATCTAAACCTAGCTACGAGCATGTATGTGACCCGACAAAACTGGCTACTATTTTTGTGTCTGGCAAGAATTATTTAATAATCGCCAAGGCGATAGCGACTGAACGTAAAGTTTTTTTTTAATAATGAAGATATTTAGGGCCTAATATTGTGGGCATACATAGTTGTTTTATACCCAGATTTTCCAAAATCGGTGAAACAAGATTGCAGTACTTTTCTAAATAAACATGTCTTGAAAGGAGGTTACACTTTCTGGAGTCTTGATTACCGGTAGCTTGACTTTTACCCAACTACGGCAGGAAGTAAAAAGAGAGTAATCTTTTGTTTTAGTATTTTTTAATGTAACATGTATTGATATGAACATGAAAGCCAAAATAAAAGCTGACGCTTCATGCCTTTGTATTGGTACAAATATGTCACAGTATTAAAAAGGTTTTATAAAGATACTAATAAGTGCAATTAAAAGATACATAATAAAATTTATAAAAAAAGTTTTCACAGCAAACCCTTTCATTTGAATCCCACTTCATGGGAATACACCAAAACAAACTAGTCAGCCATTTTTAGGACTTCGCCATATTGGATTTTAAATGACGTCACGTAGCTCAACATGTATTGTCATCCACTAAACATGTAGTTTGTCAAATTTAACTTCTAAGGTATTTTTATATAGGATATTGAGTGCGTTGTTTAATGGGGGCTACCGTTATTGAATTTACCGCTAGAGGCGCTAGTGTAGAGTGAGGTCTACTGAAATGTCAGATATCATAGTGTTCATGTTTTTTTTAAACTTATTTTAATTAATATTCACGATTGTGGTCTAGACTTATTCAAGATTGAGCTTTTTCTAATTAATTATGACTTGATTATTTTTTTTTTTTGGGATTCAGGATCTGCAGTTTACACTATGCTGACATACGTAATAAAATAAACTTTTTAAAAGGTACTTTCAAAGCCAAAAGTTCAAATATTCACCCTCGATATATGTAAATTCGACCTTAAAACAATATATAAAAGACTTAATTTAGTATCAATACAAAGGAACAGCAGATCGGTACGTACACACGTCCACATAGAAGTGATACATAGTCATAATGTTCTGTAATAATTAAATAATAAAAACTAATGTTTAAACATAACGTATTTGTAACGTACAAGGGGAATCTAACCTTGAATTAAAGATGTTATTTAAGGAAATTATTTAATTAATAACAGTCTTTTTGTATGCGAAACCTGAAACAATAGGGTAGTTTCAGGTTATACAAAAATAAGGGACACGTATTTTTATTTGTGACGTGTACGTGTGACGTCACTTGTTGCGAAAATATGCAGCAACGCGTGACGTTTCACGTAACTTTAATGGGCTATATCTTTGTATTTTTTGGTCTAATTTACAAATAAAAAAATACGTGTCCCTTATTTTTGAATAATCTAGAAGACGGTCAATTTTTTTTTTTTTAGAAAACTTGCTTTTTGTCTAGTATTTTAACGTAAAGAATCTATGTACAAAATTGTAGAACTGTACCATGAACAATTACAACGTTATAAGATTGTTATGTTACCTAGTTATCTGTACTTGCACACGGTCACCGCGTGTGTTTAGTGTCGCTGTTATTTGTGTTGTGCGGCGCGCGACGTACACACGACGGCAGGTCAACCTATACTAAACTATAAACTATTTAATATATAAAATTCTCGTGTCACACTTTTCGTTGCCATACTCCTCCAAAACGGCTGGACCGATTTGAACGAAATTTTGTGTACATATCGGGTAGGTCTGAGAATCGGCTAACATCTATTTTTCATGCCACTAACTGAGCAGCGGGTGAAACCGCTGGGCACAGCTAGTTATAATATAACCTGATCTCTCTACTATGGATCGCACACCGTAGTAGAGAGATCTGAAGGGCTACTATGACATCTTATAGCAATTCTTATTCCACTGAGTGAAAGAGATGGTGCTAGACACCCTGTATAGCTCTGTCTCTTTCCCTCAGCGGAATAAGAACTGCTTTAAGACGTCATAGTAGGGTAGCAGATTAAAATGGTTTGGTGTAGGTTGATGTGCCGTCGTGTGTATAATTGCGTACATACTAAGTGGCCGACCCGTAACCATTTTTAAATATTTTTAGGACAAAATAATAAAATAATGTAACTTTTTTTTGGAATCAATTCAGCTACTTATTCGAACAAACTTTATTCAGGTTTCGCATATACTAAAAGTAGTGTTGTTTATGCTTTTTATGTTGACTGGCTAAAAAAATAACATGATATATTATGAATAACATCACGCTTGTAACTCTCGAGAGATTAAGGAGAGGTGTACCTATTAGTACCCACATGTTAATCCTTAATAATATTATAAAAGCAAAAGTGAGTTTGTTACGCCTTCACGCTTATATGACTAAACCGATTTTGATGAATTTTGGTACAGAGATATGTGCGACCCTGGAGACAGACAAAGGCTAATTTTCTTTTAAAAAAAAGTGAGAAATGAGGGAGAATGAGGGTAGAAAAGGGAAAACTTAAATAAGGCGCATGGGCAAAAAATTACAGGTACCTGGAAATCAGGAAAGGGGAACTGTGTTACCCCGAATTTAACGGGAGCGAAGCAGCGGGCAGAAACTAGTTTTCAATATTTTGTTTCTTTAGCCAGCCAACAAAAATATTTTTTTTTTAGTAAAAAAAACGTATTAGGTTCATAACGAGCTAATATTTTATATGAAACGGCTCCAAACAATGCTGAACTATAGAGCTAATGTTTTTAACGTGTAGTCTTAAGTAAACACTGTGACACATCCAGCTATAATATCCAGTATAACCTAACCTTGCGGATGAGAATTCATCGGAACGGGGGGGGGGGGGGGAGTGTCAGACATTTTATAATTGTTATTATGCTTGTTCATTTTGTGAAGATTTGTTGGACAAAAGATCCCCACTGTTGGATCATCCATTCAAATAATATTTTTGTTTATAAAAGAAAAATCTAAAATATCGCCATAGTGAATGGATGCATTCACGAATTAAATTGTTAAGATTTATTTCTAAATTGTATAAATTCCCGAACACTAAAAAAGCAGGTCTTATAGCCTCTCTGACAGTTGCTTCATTTGTTTTCTATTGAAAAAACCTAGTAAAGTTTATTTTAAAAATTAAATAAATATCTTGGGACATGAGTTGTCCCAAGATATTTATCACACAGCTATCTGATCCCAAGCTAAACAGAGCTTGTGTTATGGTAACCAGACAATTAATATACATACTTATATAATTTATAAATACATACATATTATAGATAAATCACACCCAGACACAGAACAAACAATCATGCTCATCACACAAAGTTTGTCCTGGGTGGGAATCGAACCCACGACCTCCGGCTCAGCAGTCAGGGCCACTAACCACTAGACCAACAGGCCCGTCAAATTTAAAAATTGTCACACAATTCCTCATAAAATGAACACAGTTTAATAACAATGATTTTCATTTTGATACTTAATAACATGTTATAAGTCAGATGTATCTGTTGAACGGAGATTCATTTCACAGTAAGTTGACAGTGACGCCTTAACGTCAAATAGGAGTTAAAAACAGGGATGAAGAGATAGAACTCACAAATAATTGGAGTATTTAACAGTTATTTTATTTATATTCGTCTTGTAGTGCTGATAAGAGTATATTTTTAACCGTCTTCTAAACATGAGGTTATTTTTTTTCTAGCAAGGTTCGGTTGGGGAGGAATTTCTCCTGTATCGTGGGTAACTTTATACTGGTATTCAGCTGCTTCAATGACATCAGGTTAGACTGGAACCCTAGCTTGTTGGAAAAAGACCAGACATGATGAATTCGTCAGAATAAACTTCTTTAAATGATAAATGATGTTTATTTTGCAAGTAGGTTTTAACGAACACGGCTGTTTAAAAAAAAAAAACTAGATGAGGCTGGTGTTTCGTACCCGACTACTCTGAGTAGAACCGGCCGAAAAAACTCAGAGGTCATTGTCTATTTTAAAATCTAGACAAAAATCTTGGTCAACTTAAATGAGGACTATGCAGATTAGTTTTATTTATCGGCTCTACATGACGAAAAGAGTAAAAATACAACCTAAAAGTGTATTATACGTATTGTATTATGTTTTGTCCCACTTCTGGGATCACAAACAGTAACAGTGGGTTTTTATTGGGTCAGATCGACAGTTTTACCGGAACGAAAATGGTGTCTGATGTACTTTGGCATAATGTATTTCAATAGTGCTGTTAGGTCCCGATTTTTGTCGGCTCGGATAAAATATTGGCATATTGCTTTGTATAAGTTCGATTAGCCGCTTCTAGTACAGACAGGGGGTCTAAAATGACCGGTTAAGCAGAATCCGGAGGATAATAATATTATGAATTATGTTACAATTGTTAAATTCTGTAAAATCTTCTTGTGAATTGTCACTTAGTGACCATTTTACGAATTTTAAACAAATTCATATTATTATAAATATAGTATATATAATATACATATAAAGCAGAATCATGATATGAATAATATGAATTACTTATGTTGAAATTCTTAAAATCGTCACAGACTTAGTTAATACTGTGAAATGTCACTTTGTGATCATATTACGAATTTTATACCATAGTTCATATTATCCTATTATGATTCTGTTCAAGCAGGTAATTTAGACCCCAGTTGTACTATTTTTTCAGCGTCGAGCTCAGCGCTGCCACGGCGTCAAGTTTCATAGAGTCTGGGGGCGCTGCGCTCAAGGCTGTATTAGAGAATGCCACTACTTCTAGACATGATCGATCGGCCAAACTGCAGGTCTGACCTAATGAACACACAAGTCTAAAGTATTACATAACATATGTACTGATTTTAATTTTAAATAACATTATTGGTTGCATGTTGTGAACAATTTTATTGTGAGACTAGTGCATAAGGGTACAGTAAGATAATTTGAAACAAATGTGTTATTTTTTTCATAATTTTGCTGGTGTATTTTAGTTCAAAGAAAACACTGCTACCCTACTATGACCTCTTAAAGCAATTCTTATTCCGCTGAGGGAAAGAGACAGAGCTATACAGAGTGTCTAGCACCATCTCTTTCACTCAGTGGAATAAGAATTGCGTCATAGTAGCCCTTCTGATCTGGCGTCATTTTATTTCTGGTATCCTCATCAAAGTTCGCCTTTATTTGATACAAAAATTATGGGAAGGCTGAAGGATGACTAGTTCGCCATCTTTAGGAGAACGCCATATTGGATTTAGAATGACGTCAATCAGATATCGGAAAGTGTAATAAAAATAACTTTTAGGATTTTGTTACATAGTTACAGATGGAGTTAATTACACAACTGTATAAAACAGTCATACTTTATACTTTCAGTCATTTTTCTGATGATTTAAACTAGACTAATATTAAAATGACATATCTAATCACATCTATATTTATTCTAGACCATTTTAGTCGCGATTAAAGAAAGTTTGATTTAGCTTGACAACTACTGTTTTTTGGTAAAAAATGTCAATTTCCGAATAACAAGATTGTCATTTTGTCTAAATTCAGTAACTATCATTAATGCTGTCAAACTATGATATGGTTAAGTTATGTCACTTTAATAAATAAGAAGAAGAGAAATGGCGTTTGATCGAACACTGACATGTACAGACGCCTGCACATCAAGCTACTACAATCTGACAGATTTCTTTGATAGATTTTCGACTTTATTTCTAAAGTATTAGGTTCAAGGTTCATTAGGAAAAATTGACAGTTTCGGGTAGCTTGACCTGCAGGCGTCTGTACATCAACTGTCAAAGTATGGTGTTGGAGCCCCGTTCCCAATATTAAGTCCATACCAGTTTTGTCGAACCATAATTAAAAACACAGTATTCGCTATAATTAAGAATAGATTTGTTTCAAGTTGTCCTTCTGTTTAAAACACACTGTTGTTAATTTGTTAAGTGAAGAGATTAAAAACAATGATTTATTGGTTATTTTCTTCTATTATTCCTTTTTCCTTGTTAACCTTTTGAAAGCCATCGTTACATATATGTGACAAGCAAGCGCATGCCCTGGACGCCAATAACACAAATATGTGACAAAAATGAGGTGTAATTGGTGGCTTGACGTCGAAAGCACGTGCGTGACTCAGCCCAAGCGATTCATATCAGTATCGCTTAGGATGAGTCGCGCTGTGCCCTTGTTTCAGTCACAAGGTAGAACAAGACCTGTCGCTGCCGACTGTCGTTCGATAGATGGTTGACAGCACAGTCGTTGGACGTGGTGGTGTCTGCGAAACCGTCATGTCGCAGAAGGAACTGCGGAAAGGGAGATGACCAGTTCCAGTCTCGCAGCAGACGCACTGGGCATCGACAGAGGGCGAACAACTGTTTCCAGCCCCCATTAGCTCTCTCCCCCCACATTGTACAACTGGAACAACTGTTTCCACCCCCCATTAACCCCCACCCCACACTTATCTAAACCTAATGTTTCGGGCGAATCGCAGTCAAGGTGTCGCATACAACCGCATCAAAAAAAGAATCGATAGCGCCGAAGAAATTGATTCTATCGCATACAAGAATTGGTACTTGCGCGTTGCTCTGTCGTATGCAAAAAAGCAGATTGCAGACCAAGAGCTTAGCCAAGTTAGTTTAGCATAGTTTTGTGCAGACTGCAAACTATGTAACAAGTATGAAAAACAGTTAGCTATGGGAGATCCGGGGTTGCGGGTCGTTCGAAAGAGATACCGCGGCCCCGGAACATAAGACAGCAAAAGAAGGAACATGGGTGGGTTTTAGTCAGTACAAGTCTGACACTTCCCCCCGCTACGCCCAGAGCGGGGGTAGTTATTTGATGATTTTCCATTCGCAACAAAAAAAGCTATGGGAGATAAGCTAAACTAAGCTTAGCTCTTGGTCTGCAACCCGCAGTAGAATTCGATCGTATCGGTCGAGTCGACTGCATTACTCGCGCCTAATCTGATGACGTCATCCGAATTCCTCTGAGGTCATTCAAAGTTATTCTAGTTTTGATGCGTTCGGATAAGTGTGCGTTCAGTTTAACAAAATAAAACAACCAAATTAATCCGTCAAAGTTTTATTTAAATACTGTATGTAATATCTTCCAATCTTATTTGTATTTTCATTGGAATGGTTCATCTTAGCGTACGTCAAAAACTGCCTTCTTAATTTCAGTAGTTTCTGTGGGTTTACAAATTGTGTGTTGCCCGCTTCTAGTAAACAACCGGGATGGTCAGGGAATCTGACTTCACCGTCCATGTTTAGTTGTTTAGCTTCTAGAATTTGCTTCGATATCGATTGAGTGACCTTGTCTAGTTCGTAGAGGAAGTTTGTTGACGTCAGAGGTGCCTGAAAAGAGGACTTCGTGGTGAAAAAATGAAAACAAATATATAAATGAATGTTGAAATGCATGATTTTTATTCCAAGATACCATAATTTCCCTAAATCCTAATCAACTTTTAAAATATGGCAGCACCATCGACGGCCTTAGTGTGTATGTCTGTCAATTGTTTGTTTATGATGTCAGAAACCGAGAAGCCGTCACCGCTCGCCCCTCTGTAGTTGCCAAGTACCTACGTTCCCTCATTTTAATACCATTTTAATGATTTTTTGTTGGGGTTTTTAGGGTTCCGTAGCCAAAGGGTAAAGCGAGACCCTATTACTAAGACTCCGCTGTACGTCCGTCTGTCATCAGGCAGTATCTCATGAACCATGACAGACATTTTTTTACAGATGATATATTTCTGTTGCCGCTATAACAACAAATACTAAATAAAATAAATAACGGGGTTCCTATACAGCAAACACGATATTTTATGCCATTTTTATAGAGAACTAGCTTTTGCCCGTGGCTTCGCTTGCGTTCAATTCGGAGTAACAGAGTTCCCCTTCCTTGATTTGCAGGTACCTGCTACCTGTAGTTTTTGCGCTTGCGCCTTATTGATGGTAATAGCAAAGCTAAGTTTTCCCTTCTCCAGAGTCTTAATTATCGCTGTACCAAAATTCATCAGAATCGGTTTAGCCATTTAGGCGTGAAGAGGTAACAAACAAACTCACTTTCGCTTTTATAATATTAGCAAGGATGGTACGGAACCCGTTTTATTTTTACTTGTTAACTCTCGATACCTAATAATACCCTAACAGAGAATAATGTTTAACAAGTTCAAGTTTAATAGAATTCTATACTTACATTTTGTGTACTCATATTGGGCGGCGGTGGTTTCTTCTCAAACAAAACTTTATACACATCTTCTAAGTTGAGTTCATCTGTTGGCTGCACTGTGAAAAGGGGGCTATCCCATCTGTTGTTGGAATTTGGCTCTTCAAACCTGGAATCAGACTCATATTGTAAGGGCCAGTTTGTATGTGTGTGTGTGTAGCTTACTCCTTGACGCTCAAACGCCTTAACAGGTTTGGATGGAATTTGGTAAGTAGCCAGCTTAAACCCTGGATTAACAAATGAGCTACTTTTTCTCCCAGTCTAAGAGGTATAACCCTGAGGTGCAGCTAGTAAATAATACATTATTTATTTCAATACAGTGTCTACGTTACTGTAAAAGCTCGAACTACGGAAAATCTTAAGATTTTCCAGTAAAACCTAAGATTTACCGACATGACTTGGTAAATGTAAGTATTTATTATAAAGGGACGATTTTTTCGGACTTTTGCCATTCCAATTCAGTACATGCAATATGCATACATATACCAATGTGGACTGGTAAATGTTGGTTTTAGTTTCATACATCTCTAATATTTACAACTGATTACCACCTGCCCTAAGATAGGTCGACGGAGCCCCGCTACGCGGGCCTCCTATTTCTGGGTGGTTTAAAAAAAACCCACGAAATCTAGCCTTCTAGCCTAACCTATCCGAGTCGGGGTACTCTAAGTCGTGAGTGAGAGAAAGTGATGA
Source organism: Ochropleura leucogaster (assembly GCA_958449745.1). Taxonomy (NCBI): domain Eukaryota; kingdom Metazoa; phylum Arthropoda; class Insecta; order Lepidoptera; family Noctuidae; genus Ochropleura; species Ochropleura leucogaster. Next base: position 4,055,628 of record OY288227.1, read on the forward strand.
TGATTTCTTTCGACATTTACCGTGCCTTGAATGAAAATCCTAAGATTTACCAAGTGAATGATGGTAAAAGTTCGAATCCCAAACTTTTATGGACATTTACCATTCATAGTCGGTAAATCTTAGGTTTTACTGGAAAATCTTAAGATTTACCGTACTTCGAGCTTTTACAGTGACATCTATATTGCAAAAGACTTTTTAAAGTACAACTCATAGACATTTTGTCCCACTGTTTAATAACCTGGCTCCTCAAACTACATAATTATGCACCAGTTATTTTTCTTTCGCTTTCTATTTGTAAAAAAAATATTCAAAGCCATATTTATTGCTTTTGAAACGTAAGAACTAGAGGGGAAGGGGGGATCTGGGAATAAATACTTAAATTATGTTTATTTTTCAAGTAGGTTTTCACAAACACTTTCCACACGTCTTTTTAAAACAAACTCAGAGGTCTTGACTAGACTCAAAAATCTTGGTCAACTTACATGAGCACTATGCAGATTAGTGTCTGAAATGGTCCTGTTAAGAAAGCACCGCACTGATTAAGTGGACATGTCCAGTCAACGCAAACATTTGTCAGTTTGTCACATCTGGTAGTCATCAAAGGGGAGGAGTGTAACAAAAAACGGCCAAGAGCTTGTCAGTCTCGCGCTCCAAAGGTTCCGTACAAACTTGCGATATAAACGGCATGTAGTATACGTACATTCCCTTACCAACGAATGAATAAGGCAAGTTTTAAGCTTATAGTAACATCACTAAATCCTCTCACCTTAGCCTAGTTAATGCATTGAACACTTCCTCAGTATAAGGTACGCAGTCACTCTGTGTCTCCGTATTCTGTTCAGCATCCCTCTGCCTCTTCAGATTAGCCTCCCATGCTTCATCATGGTTTCTGATAGTGAACACTGTACATTGTGTTGATTTGGATGCTTTTGATGCACAGTATAGTTCATAGCGGTAACCTTTAAGATTAAGTTATTTTAGGAATCATATTAAAAAGGAGCATACGTAATACTTATAGGTAGGCACATGTATCATGTTAAGAATCATAATTAAAATCAATGATTCAACTTTCCATAATTTTTTTTTCATTTTACTTCACTGTTACGACCCCAGGTTTTCATGTCAATGGCCAACGATAATAGGTACTAAAGATATTAAGTACCTATGAATGTGATGGATACATGAAATAGTTTTTCTAAAAGTTCTTACCTTCTACTTACTAGATGTAGAGATACCTACCTAATAACAAAAAAACCCTAAAATCTGCTAAGAGTTTTTTATCTCCAAAGATAAAAAAACTCTTAGGAGATTTTAGGGTTTACACATGGAGATTATGCAAAAAAAAGGAAAATGTCTTTTTCTTTAAAATGTACTAATATGTGTAAGGTATTTGAGAACCTGGGAACATGCAAAAAGACTACTTTACCTTAGCTGAATGACCCTTAAATGCAGAACCTTTTAATTTTTTTATTAATTTGTTATAAACTGTATACCTTTATAAAATTACACTTTTATAAAATTATAAATAGATAAACTAATAATACAAATATGTACAAGTATAAAAATGGTAAAATAATTAATGGCTTTAAATAGGGTGACATAAGTGACGCTTGAAGTTCTGTTGATATACTTATTCTTATTTGAGAAAGTTATCTGTATTTATGTGTATTTTAAAAGTTTACTGAACTCTTTTACACTATTAACCCCCGAATACTGAAACGTCACTCAAAATTTGAGGGCTGCTTAACATTTGAGCAGCTCTTAAACTTCAGATTTTGTATTGTCAAACATCACTTTTGAGTATCTGTTAAATTTAAGTGGTACTTAAATTTTGAGTGACGTTTCAGTATTCGGGGGTTAGTGTCCCAATTTTGGGGATTTCGAATTAAAACTATTGATATACAATACATGTATTGCAAACTTTAGTAGTTTTTACCTTTAATATAATTACTTCCATCTAATATAACGACATTGTCCTTTCCAATAAGCTTCAAAACTTCGGATTTAAGATAGCCTCTCACTCTCTTCTCTTTCTGGGAGTCCAAATATGTTGTATTCTTCTCATAACCTAACTTTACAATCGCATCGTCTTCAGAAACGATTACTACATGTTTTCCATGTTTATTAACAAAAAAATCTTTTAATTCTGTTGCTCTTGATGTTTTTCCACTTACTGGAGTACCACAAATTATTATTAATGGCATTTTTTACGGTTTAAATGTAGAAGACTGAGACGGACGAAATCAATGTTGTCCTGTCAATGTCAAAATCAGCTTGTTACTGTCATTTACGTTTTGTTGTTAAATTTGCATTGCGTTTTGTTATATTCGTAGTTGCAGCAAATACCATCATATTTGCATTAGCGAGTGCATCTCACAACCAAATGTAAAGTTTGGCGAGTAAATATTGTTTATACAATATTTAAAACTGTTTAAAAAAAATTATCTCACCAGTTTTTGATGTTCGGGTGGTTTAGTTATAATGAATTTTTCAGGAAATGAATAAAAACAGAACGTATTTTTCAACAATTTATTTTTTAAAACAATTGCACATTTCTTAACCTTAGTAAAAATAAATAAATAAAATAAAAGGGAGATCAAATCAAGAGATAATGAATTTTACATCAGGATGGAAATGGCAAGTCAGGTATATTCACAGCGCAATCAGGGGGCTAAAATAATATGAACTCTAGTTGACAGGCAAAAAGATCACTTTTTGCATATACATAGCACATGAAACTTTGAAACTTTACTTCCATCAGCGACTAACTAGCAATAGGCTTTCATGGTGGAATATGGCCCACTAACTCGTATAGAGAAAACACAGAAGGTGAAAGATAAGGGACTAGCTATGTATGTATAATGATGTAAACTTATCTGCTTCGGTGCCTGGCAATTACAGTTCACAGCAAGTAATAGTAAGCCCCAGGGTCGATTTGATCAAGCCTGATCGCTTACTTAAGATATAACACACAAGTTTTAAATACATAGAATAGCATTTACAGTTACATTACTATAAATAAGTAATTTACAGATTTCAAAATGTTTATTTTCCTTTTAGGGACCTCTTGGCAGCATTCAGCCCAAAAAAGGATTAAAATGAATGTCTAGCGATCAGTTCAGACGCCAAAAATGCGCAAGCAAATGGTGGCTTTGAAAATGGGACTTTAATACCATCGTTTTAAGGCACGTAATCTCGCAAACATAAGCTAGACGACACTTGACGTCCGCATCTATGTTGCACAGAAAAATCATCGGTTCAAGGCAATATCGCGCTAACATTTAAAAGTCAATATAGTTGACATGGTCGGACACGACGCCTCGTATCCAGGTGCTGGTGACCTTCACGTTGTGGTAGATGCCTGGCTGGTGATCTACACCGCAGCCGAAGCCAGCAGATGTGATACCAACCAGGTAGTAGCGTCCGTTGTCTGACACTATGAGGGGGCCGCCGGAGTCGCCTGGAAAACAGTCGTTAGGCAAAGGTATAGCAAAAATATTATGAGTCTGAAGGATAATAATATATATAAGAAAGGGATATACAAGCCCAGGACCGCTGATCTAACAAAGCACTGGATTATCACAAATTGAAAGCTCCAGGCTATTACTGAGATATACATAAATAACAATTTGTATCGATCAAGAAATCGAACCCAGGGTCATGATCAACAATCCTGCTTGTGATCACAAGACCTGCGAAGAAGCCAAGTTGTTTCCGTTATCTTCAGCACAAAAATATAAAAAAAAGACTTAATATTACCTAGGCAAGCATCCTGATGGCCGTCCGAATGTCCTGCGCAGATCATCTCAGAGTGAATCTCGACCGAGATCTGTTTGCTTCTGTGCCAGTTGATGCATTGTTCTTTACCTGATGACGAAACATAATGGCTATATAGTTAGGAAGAAAAAAATAAATGAATGATCACAACAGTACTTCACAAAACCTTGGCCCATTTCAGCAGCTATGTAGGATAGACACGCTCTAGGAGCGAAAAGGTCAAGCCTTTTGAATTTCAGCTACCCTACTATGACCTCTTAAAGCAATTCTTATTCCGCTGAGGGAAAGAGACAGAGCTATACACCCTGTATAGCTCTGTCTCTAGCACCATCTCTTTCACTCAGTGAAATAAGAATTGCTATAAGATGTCATAGTAGGGCTACTGAGCATGCACGGACACGTGCACCACCTATTTTAACATGCCAAGCCACCAATTTTACTTCAGTTTTTGTCCTATAAATTTTGTCATTCCTCTAGGGCACGCACTTGCTTCAAGCATTTACTGAGAAATTATAGTTGGGTAACCCTAACTTGTTATGTTTGGAAGTAACACCAGAGATCAAAAATTCAATAGATTGATCTATTCTGCAGGTTTTTAAAGAGAGGTATTATTTAAAGAGAAACAGGCTTGTGGCTTAGGACTAGAACTTTGTAGACTGTAGGCCTACTATGACATCTTATAGCAATTCTTATTCCACTGAGTGAAAGAGATGGTGCTAGACACCCTGTATAGCTCTGTCTCTTTCCCTCAGCGGAATAAGAATTGCTTTAAGAGGTCATAGTAGAATAGCTGATAGTGCTAAGATGTTTTCGTGAATGATGCGTCTCAGGAAGCATTTTGTATGCTTGTATCAGTCGATGTACCTAAGGTAGCCATTAACTATCCGGGGTTGCGGGTTGTTCGAAAGAGATACCGCTGCCTCGGAACATAAACGGCAATAGAAGGAACATGGGTGGGTTTTAGTTAGTACTCGTCTAACACTCCTCTCTCGGAAGCATTTTGTATGCATCAGTAGATGTGCCATTAACTATCCGGGGTTGCGGGTTGTTCGAAAGAGATACTGCAGCCCCAGAAAATAAAGGGCAAAGACAGGATCATGGGTGGGTTTCAGTTAGTACTAGTATGACACTCCACCCACCACTCCGCCCAGAGCAGGGGAAGTTATTTGATGATTTACCATCCGCAAAAAAATAAATAAAAAGGTGCCATTGACTTTCTCTCACAGACGCTTCTTTAAGTTCTGTTTCCCATTTGTGCCAAAATCCTTACTAATATTATAAAAGTGAGTTTGTTACCTCTTCACGCCTTAATGGCTAAACCAATTTTGATGAATTTTGGTGTAGGTACAGAGACAGTTGGGGCTCAGGAGACGGACATAGGCTATTTTTTTTTAGAAAAAAAGTGGGATATGAGGGAGAAAGAGGGAAGCAAAGGGAAAACTTAGCTTTGCTATTACAAATCAATAAGGCGCAAGGGAAAATCTGCAGGTAGCAGGTACCTGCAAATCAGGAAAAGAGAACTGTGTTACCCCAAATTTAAGCTAATTATGAATAAACTTACTAAGTATTGGCACCGTCGCCGACCTCAGCATATTGGTTCCAGTGTGTCCCGTGCTAGCGTCAGTCTTGCCCCAACCAGCGATCACACCAGCTCTGCCCCTCAATTCCATGTCCCTCTCCGGCAGACATATTGGTAGGATATGGGTTGTGTAAGTGATCGGACGGGACAGTTTCAGCAGAGCTATGTCATAGCGGTCAGGTTGTGTCATACGGAACTGGAAGAGGGGGTGGAGGATTTTGTGGACGACGCTGTAAGTAAAGATAAGGTTTTGGTTTGGTTTTAATGGTATTTCTGCTTGATGGATGATCATAATCTAGCTTCTAGGTAGGCAAGTTTAGCATTTTTTGGTAGATGTGAATGATTTCACATCTACCAAAAAATTTCGACGGGCATGTTGGTCTAGTGGTTAGTGGCCCTGACTGCTGAGCCGGAGGTCGTGGGTTCGATTCCCACCCAGGACAAACTTTGTGTGATGAGCATGATTGTTTGTTCTGTGTCTGGGTGTGATTTATCTATAATATGTATGTATTTATAAATTATATTAGTATGTATATCAGTTGTCTGGTTACCATAACACAAGCTCTGCTTAGCTTGGGATCAGATAGCCGTGTGTGAGTTGTCCCAAGATATTTATTTATATTTATTTTCATCATTTCCAGCCGATAATCGACCACTGATGGACAAAGCTGTCTCCAAATGCATGTCCTGGAGGATGGACTCGGCCATTTATACTGTCAACCTTATTTAGGTTGATAGTATAAATGGCCGAGTCCATTCTGTTAATAGTCTAAGATCCGGCTGCAGAATCAGTGTACCCATCGAGTTTTTGCTAAAAACCTAATATTTTACACATTTTTATGATTAGGAGAATTTATATGTACCAGGTTGCCTATCAAAATGAGGCCGCTAGTATTTTTAATTAAATTATTAAAAATTATATTCCGTAAGAAATTTCATTGACTTGTTTTTTCAATAAAATGTCGTCCACTTTATGGAAACATCTTTAGAGACAGGTATGATTTTGTTACATTTATACACTCACAACGTTCATTCATAATTTATATAGCAAATTATAGCTATTTTGGGTAGTTTGTGAGTTTTTTATGAGTTATCTTCAATATTTTTTTTTTGGAGTTTACTCCTTAAGAATCGATTTTCATATAAGGCGCCCGGTATGAGAAAAATCCGAGGGGTAAAACCTACTAAAGTAACGAAAATGTCTCACGTTTTTGGTGCGCACCTTTAGTGCGCAACTTTCTAATTTGGCTGTGAGTGTATTAAGACGTACATATGGTATGCTGTATAGGCGACTATACCTATATACTATATGTTATTGGGCTTGTTTGTTTCCATCAGTGTCGATGTATTTATATTGCTATTTTTTTCATTAATTTGTGAATTTACCCTTTCATATGATATTAATCTTTTTTCAGTTGAATAAACTCTTTTTGCGTATGGTTAGATACTCGTACTTAAGGAGTAAACTCCAGTCGTGCGTCGGAGCTGACACACACACTTTTTTTTTGTCTTATATTGTAAATGGATGATATGCTAATAATCACTTAATAGCAATGGAAAATGAACATTTTAGTGCATACCACAACCTCCAAAAAATACAGAAAATTAATAAATTGTTTTTTTTTTTATTTTGTTATAAAAGAAGGTTCATAATCTCACCCAAGTTTCCTGGCAGAATGAGCACCGGCGCTGGTGTCCAATGCTCCCAACCACACGACAATATCACGAGGACGCGCTCGGGAGACGCAGTGCGCTGCTGTAGCCACGTACCAGCGAGACACTGAAATTACAAATTAAATGAGCCATTTTATAGTTTTCATAATAAAAAACCCTTTCTCAGGAAAGTTTTGCGCTGACGACTGCAGTCACACGAAATAGAAGTTCTCTGTTCAGAAACACATTTTAGGGTTCCAAACCTCATTAAGAAAACAACAGAACCCTTATAGGACTTTGTTGTCCGTCTGTCTGTCAAGACCCTTTAACTCGGGAACGCATAGAGGTATCGGATTGAAACCGTATACTTAAGCCGGTGGTCCTTTTGTGCTGTGAATAAACCAACCCTCTAAGTCTACGCAGTCAAAAGATATGAACGTTTGTGTCGTAAGTTTGTACGGAACCCTAGCCAAAAAAAACCGGCCAAGACGTAGTGAGACTCACACAGAGTCTCACTACGTCTTGGCCGGTTTTTTTTAAATCGATTCGCATTGCGCCGTCTTTCTTTGTCCTATGAATGATCGGTCGATCGATCCGTGTGAGTGATTGCCTAAATCTATACTAATATTATAAAGCTGAAGAGTTTGTTTGTTTGTTTGTTTGAACGCGCTAATTTAAGGACTACTGGTTGGAATTGGAAAATTCTTTTAGTGTTGGATAGTCCATTTCTTGAGGAAGGCTATATAACATCAGGCTACGACCAACGGGTGCTGAGCAGCGGGGGTGAAACCGCGTGGAGCAGCTAGTAATAGTAATAAAATAGTGTGTTTCCCAAGTAAATTCGGTTAAGTAGTTTATCCATTGAAACTTAACGGAACGCAGTTTACGTAGTTTCTTTAAACAGAAAAAACAGCAGCTCTACTATGACGTCTTAAAGCAGAACTTATTCCACTGAGGGAAGTTCTGCTTTAAGACGTCATGGTAGGGTAGCAAAGCTATCTTTAACTAATGGGTATTTAAGAATATGAAAGCCTTTGTAAAGCAAGAGCAGTGCTCAATTTTTTTCACCCCGCATCGTATTGGTCAGTTTATTCTTGTAATAATGTGCACGAAAACAATAAATGGCATAAAAGAATCGGTCAAATAAACTCTATTTCACGAATATTAAAAACGTTGCTCTGTCTCCATTCCAATTTAAAGTTAGGCTGAAAAGCAACAGAATTGTAGAAATACCGGTCGCAAAAGCGAGCAGAACGAATACGAAATTTTCTGCACCTAACCCGGGAACATTACATTTTCTTCTGACAACTACTAGCTACCTTGGATCGTGGGGGCCTTGGCAATTGCGTAATGCCAAGCTGGTGGTGTAGCGATTGGTATGTTTGCTGAGAACCGGGTTACTGATTTATACGGGCTCTTGAGGAGACCCAAAGCATCGTTCCTGACTCGATTATGTGCATGTGATAATCAGTTAGTGTCTGTTATATTTCGCCTGTATTTGTTATGGCGTTGAAATGTCATGTGTTGTACTTTGTTAATTGTAGGTAATTTAATTTTAGTAATTTATTTTTATCTTATATACTGTATCGTTTGACGACACTATTAGCACAGCGGCTGAGAAATCGACTGCTGCGCTGCATGTCGCGGTTTCGATCCCCGCACGGTACAAATATTTGTATGACCTACAGGTGGTTGTTTCGGGTTTGGTTGTTTGTGTATGTGAGTTTAAATGTTTGTAAACGTACCCAAGATACAGGAGAAATTCTAATTGTGGGACAAAGTTTTTAAAAACAAAAAAAAATATGGAGTAATTTAATTCAACAATACGTTCTACCTGAAATAAATAATTAATTAAATTAAATAATGGACAAGTTGGCCCTGATGGAGGATGCTTCCAACTTTAAAAAATCGTACCTAAAACACCGCCACACTGAAACTCGGAGATCCTGACGTGTGCCTGCCAGGGGAACTCCGCGAACCTTGCTTCTCTTCCACCGATGATCCGCTTTTGAATCATCTTCGTTGAAGACAGGCCGCAGTCTGCCTGGAAATCAAATAATAAATAAATAATAAATAAATAAATATCTTGGGACAACTCACACACGGCTATCTGATCCCAAGGTAAGCAGAGCTTGTGTTATGGTAACCAGACAACTGATATACATACTTATATAATTTATAAATACATACATATTATAGATAAATCACACCCAGACACAGAGCAAACAATCATGCTCATCACACAAAGTTTGTCCTGGGTGGGAATCGAACCCACGACCTCCGGCTCAGCAGTCAGGGCCACTTATAACCACTAGACCAACAGGCACATCAAAATAGGAAGGTGTTATAAGTACAGGAGCCTCTTAGAGACGCTTTATTTCGCGAGGTGACTCCTGGCCACCGTAGACACTGGTCTGTGGATAGTGAGCAATGGGTAGCTCACTTCCCGTTCGTCTAGTGACGACAGGCAGGACAGGAGATGTCAGCAAAGCTGAGGGTTACTGCTTGCTGGAGTTGCGGGTTGTTGGAAAGAGATACCGCGGTATGGATGGGTTTTAGTGAATAAAAGTCTACTTTTTAACCGACTTCAAAAAAAGGAGGAGGTTCTCAATTCGACTGTATGTTTTTTTTTTTTTTTTGTGTTTGTTACCTCATAACTCAGGTCTGAGTGAACTGATTTTGATGATTCTTTTTTTATTCGAAAGCTGGTGGTTGTCGTTTGGTCACATAAAAAAAAATATCAAGATCCGACAAGTAGTTTTTGAGTTATCTCTAATGATGCGTATTAGATTGACTTCGTGTACGTTGATGATATACTTATTCGTCGATTATATTTTAGAAGTTGTCGAAGACAAATGATCAAAACACGCTATGTACTACTATGGTTTGGAAGGTCATCGCAGTTTTTTGAGGTGATTGTATTTTAATTTGGTGATAGATCTTCAGTGATATACAACGGCACTCTTTAATAAATGACAGCAAATCTGCCGTGATTGCTGCAATCACATGTATAAGTATGAGTTTTGCCAGGGTAGGCAGGCGAGTGGGAGCAGGGTGACCGTATCCCCTAGGGGATGATGCATATGATTTCTGAATTGGTTTAATACTAAAGCATAATATAGATACTTAGTATTTAATATATAGCTTGATGTGGAACTAAAACTTGTATCTAAGACGGGACTAAAGCTAAAAATAAAAACTTTTTAACCGTGTTTGCGTATTATATCATAATACTATAACTAAAAATGCTGAAATAAAAACTTTTTAATAACAAAATAAAACCGACTTCTAAAAAAAAACTAAAAACTGGAAAATAACTTTATTTCCGGAAGTCGGTGGCAAATATAGTCAACGAAACCAACAAAAGCCACCGACTTCCGGAAATAAAGTTATTTTCCAGTTTTTAGTTTTTTTTTAGAAGTCGGTTTTATTTTGTTATTAAAAAGCTTTTTATAATCTTTACCTTTACTGGCATAAATTGTACAAACATATTAATGAAGGTTATATTAATAAAGAATACAGGGTTTAAAAAAAAACGGATTTCTGTTTACCTGTGGCACATCATCATCAGCTCGTCTCCGGAACACGTTGGCTGGCACCACACTCCTCTGCGGCACCTGACGCAACTGTGGAGGTACCACCTTGTACTTCCAGTCCGAGGCCGGGATACTGCAAGGATGAGGGGTTTTGTGTGTGAGAATAACTATGGAGTATTTACCTAATTTTTTTAGTGCCATCGTTTTGGTTACCAATAGGATTACGAGTTAATCTTATGGGCTTTTTAGCTACTGGCTGGTCAAAGTTAGCCCATGAATGGGTCACGATTGACTTACATATTTGAATCTAGCTGACCCTACCATGACGTTTTAAAGCAGAACTTATTCCACTGAGGGAAAGAGACAGAGTTATACCGGGTGTCTAACACCATCTTTTTCTTACTCAGCAATTAGAACTGCTATAAGATGTCATGATAACCCTACAGCTACCTTACTATGACCTTTTAAAGCAATTCTTATTCCACTGAGGGAAAGAGACAGAGCTATACAGGGTGTCTAGCACCATCTCTTTCCCTCAGTGGAATAAGAATTGTTATAAGATGTCATAGTAGCCCTTCTGTTCTCATTGTTCAGAAGGAGAAGTATAACGTTTAGACCAAATGGTACCTATTGTGTTCCTCAATAACTGGATTATGGAGGTCAGACAGGCAGCTGTTTCATATGAAGTTCACCTCATAAGAAACGAAATATGGAGAGATCCCCAAATGACATAATGCTATGACTTCAAAAAAATCCTATATTCTGATGTGAAAGACTCATTTCTGATGTGAAATAAGAGAGAGACGGGGTGATGTACTGTAAGCGAGAGTATTTTACCCTTTTTTTTTGGGGTGGCAAATCATCAAATAACTTCCATCGCTCTGGGCGGGGCGGGGGGGAGTGTCAGACTTGTATTGGCTAAAACCCATCCATGTTCCTTCTATTGCCCTTTACGTTCCGGGGCCGCGGTATCTCTTTCGAACAACCCGCAACCCCGGCAGAGGCTGTTTTACCCTCTTTGTTGCCTCGACCCCTTTTATTTTGAATTTCATTCTGTCATTTCATCTTCAACAGTATTTGTTTGGCTCATTACGTTTTTGGATGACAGCTAGCAGCCAAATGAGCTAGTTATTGTTTTTTAAAAAGCTGTATCTATTTGTAAAATCAGTGTGTGAATCAGTTTTTGTGAAGTTCAGTTTGTGATATTTCACCTAACCTATTGTGTATTTTCACGAAAAGGATCCTCCATTGGGGAAGCTATCAAAAAACCTGTAGTGGCTATTATTTGTACACCTATCCCACTTCTAACACTTGAAAACATCAGGGTACAGTACTATTCGCTTTTATTGCATGGACATAAAGCTCTTTTTGGAAGGCTGAAGTTGGTTCCGCATCATCAAGCTTGAATTTTCCTTTAACCTATAAGTTTTCAGTTACCTGTTATCCAGTACATCATTTCTGCTCGGCTCGTTGTTCACGCAACAAGAGAACAGCCAGCTCCCCCCACAGCCCCTGACCCTGGTGCCTCCCCTCAGCCAGCAGGTCAGCGTCAGGGTACAGGGCCGTACCTCTGCGCCCAGGTTACAGGTGCTCGGGTAGCCCAGGATTGAAGCTAGCATGCGGCTTGTTAGGGCTGGAAGATGAGTTTACAATAATGGGTTTATAAATACTCTGATAGGCAATTGTTTTGCTAGTCCTTGGCATATTTTTTTTTTGTTTTTGATCATGCCTGGGAAACTTTTAGTTAGAGAGATATTGGGTCGTCGACTATTAAATTTGTGACACAAAAAGAAATCGACAGAAATATTTGGAGACCCAATCAAACTCACACGGCCGGGACTTGTATAGAGCAATACCCTAACAAAAAATGTTCATGTACATTAATGTACAGTACGTCGTATGAAGTTTACATGCAGGGCTTTACAATAGATTATATCTTATGATCAGAGAATAGGTGAGAGACACTATAAATAAGAAACAAAAATAGCGCCTTAACAATTTGAATAGCAATGATCAAAAATTCATTATCAGGGCAGGATTTGGCCATGTCCTTTAACGCATTTATTTCAATTAGATCGTAATCGCACTTTTGAATGTCAAAAACAAAAATGATGAAGCTACAGTCCGAGTCACAAGGCATAATAATTTGTGTAAGTACCGTAGCTGCAATTTTGTCTTTTCCGCTTATTTACGGACTATGGTGATTAAATTGCTTATAATACAAGACTTTATTTATTAACAAACATTAATAATACCTACATTCTCCACCAACAGGTCCTGTAACATTCAAAATAACGAGCGGTATCAGCCATCTTAGCTGCCATTTTGTCTCTGGTGCATTCTTCCTCCTTTGTATGACGTTGGACTCTCCTCTATAACGTTTATGGTACTTTTGGTGCCATGGTACCTGAAAAGAATGAAAAGTGTTCATTAGAGTGTACAAACTTGCGACGTAAACGGCCATATCTTTTGACTGTGTAGACTTGCGAGGTTTTTTTCACATCTCCAAGGGACAGATTTGAGTAAACTTCCCGAGATAAAGGGTCTTGACAGACAGACAACAAAGTGATCCAATAAGGATTCCCTTTCTTTCTTTTGAGGGATGGAACCCTAAAAATCACGATTTTTGAGTTGTTTCTGTTTAGATCGAGGTATACGATATATTATCTCCGCTTCTGTAGGCATCTTCGCACAACAGCGGGGGATACAACCTAGCTTGTACACATCTCATCTCCGCTTCGCACATCTCCGTAACGTCTCGGCTATGGTAGAGGTACACCATGTAATAGGGGGTACGACTGCGAGCTTGAGGTTCTGGTTTCAAGGCCCGGGTCGTGCTAAGTGGATTTTTCCCTCAGGAATTTCTGAGGAGCAGCCACAGAACCTAAATTTGAACTCGATTGATAGCAATAAACACGCTTCTATCAGTGGCGGTACTTTTATACAATCTTAACAGCTTGACTTTCCCTAATGACTTAAAACTCTTTATGATGTTAGGGTTTCTGAACAGTCTGATACCTTCATGGGATTTTTTTTTCGGGTGGGAAATAATCAAATGACTTCCCCAGCTCTGGGCGGAGCGGGGGTCATGTCAGACTTTTACTGACTAAAACCCATGTTTCTTCCATTGCCCTTTACGTTCCGGGGCCAGTTCTGTTGCGCAAGAACGCCACTGACTTCTATTACATGGAATTTAAACCTAACTGGAGAAATGTCGGAGTGATACCAGGTATCTCTGCCTAATCCTTCGGTAATTACAGGTGCCTACCGGCCACCACTCCAGACTCCGTCGCCCCGAATGTAACTATCAAAGGATCTTATAAATAACTAGCTGTTTCACGCGGTTTCACCCACGCTGCTCAGCACCTTTTGGTCGTAGCGTGATGTTATATAGCCTATAGCCTTCCTCAAGAAATGGACTATCCAACTCTAAAAGAATTTTCCAATTCCAACCAGTAGTCCCTGAGATTAGCGCGTTCAAACAAACAAACTCTTCAGCTTTATAATATTAGTATAGATAAAAATAGCTCTAACCACCGGTAGCTTGAACCCTGCTACCTACAGCGGCGATTTATATATTTTAAACTAGCTTGCGCGGGTTCGCCTGCGTGACATCGAAAAAAAATATGCTATGTTTTATTCCAGACTATAATCTACCTCTGTGTAAGAACATAAACATATATGTATAGAAATACTAGCTGTGCCCAGCAGTTTCACCCGCTGCTCATTTTGGGGTCTGAAAAATAGATGTTGGCCGATCCTCAGACCTACCCGATATGTACACAAAATTTCGTTTAAATCGGTCCAGCCGTTTCGGAGGAGTATGGGAACGAAAACTGTGACACGAGAATTTTATATATTAGAAATAAAGCTACCTCATGTTTCACCGTTGACATGGCGCTATCGACCGGTAGTAGTGGGACATAGCGTGTGCTGTGGAGTGTCTTCGGGATAAGAGGTTATTTCTGAAACAAAGAGATGCTGATTAAATATTGGAAAACTAGCTTCCGCCCGCGTCTTCGTCCACGTGGCATAGTTGGGCTAACGCTAACTATAACAAGTGTGATGATCGAAAAAATATGTCTTTCTATCCCCTTTTCTTCCCTCTTTCTCCCTTTTGTTAGCCTATGTCCGTATCCAGGGTCCCAACTATATCTGTACTAAAATTCATCAAAAATGGTTTAGCCATTTAGGCGTGAAGACGTAAAAAGCAATTAAACAAACTCACTTTCGCTTTTATAATTATATTATATTAGTAAGGATAAGGATTTGAAAGAAACATCTCACACTTCCTACACCGTTTCCTAGTTCTTTATTTAAAAACGACCTGAGTATTGGAACGTCATGGCCAACCAGCCAGCATTAGTAAAGGTATAAAACCTCTTACAGTACTTAACCAACAGCAACTCTTAGTTAATACGGCATTGCTGACAACACAATACCTACCTACAGTACGGCCAACGAGATGCGATACCAAATGTAAACAAAACCCATGCTAAAACCCTATCTAAAATGGCCGCCCGAATGTTGGCGAACCCGTCTTAACGTTGTCATGTTTTTGCCGGGAGAACGAGACATTACGACAAAGGCACAAGATGGAAAGAGCTAAATATTAGATTGTCAACGCCACAGTTGTTCTTTAGGTTAATGACCTTTCGTATCGCTTCTCGTTGGCCGTAGTGTACCTAACTTCTTCATACCAATCTAAATTCTAATTAAAACGTTAACCGCACAAGACAAGCGACATGCGTTAATTAGCAGCGAAAGTCGTACGCATCACTTACCTTTTAGGACTCGACCTGTTTGAACTGGTGGCCAACCATGACGCCTTAAGGGGTTAAGTTCTAGGTTAACCCGCGATATACAAGTCCTTTCAAGTCTTTTGCTTTTTGCAAGTCAATGTCAGGTTATATTTTGGTTAAAATTAATTTTCGCGAGTATAATATATGGTTTTACAGAGTTATTCGTTTACTAATTTATACACACATATTTCTTAGAGGCCGTCCATTAGTTACGTGTTTTCTTTTTGGCATTTTTAAGCCCCCCCTCCCCTCTATTTAAAAAAATATTGAGATTTGAGCGACAAAGAAGGGCAACTGTGTCAACCCGAATTTCACGCGATCGAAGCCGCGGGCAAAAGCTAGTATAATATTAAATATAATCTTAAAGTTTGATATGTGCTTTTATTGTAGTAATATAACGTATATATTACAGAACCGCGTCTCCAAATCGCCACCATACCACTTCAATTTGAACGTCATTTTTAAGGGAACATTATTAAAAACTACATTAACACATTTGGGACAGCCCTATACTGAGGTATTGGATACGCCTATATGTAAGTGTGGCGTATATTTAAGCTCACTTACACAAACAGCAAGACCTGTAGGCCTACTATGACGTCTTAAAGCAGAACTTATTCCACTGAGTGAAAGAGATGGTGCTAGACACCCTGTATAGCTCTGTCTCTTTCCCTCAGCGGAATAAGTTCTGCTTTAAGATGTCATGGTAGGGTAACTGAAACAACTATCTGCAGGTCATACAAATATTTGTTCCGTGGGATCGAACCCGCGACTTCGCAGCGCAACAGTTGGTCGCTCAGCCGTCAACCGTGCTGTCAATTAATTGAGTTCAATTGCCAGCTAAGGCGTAGTATTATTGTGTTTTTTAATCCGGAATTTTTCAGTAACAGACTAGCAGACTGGATTTAGAAAAGAAAAGAAAATAAGTTAATTTGGTACACACGACGACACATCAACCTATACAAAATCAGTTTATGCTGCTCTCTCAACAACGGATCGTACACCATAGATTTCTAGTACAATGAGAGATCCGCATAAACTGGTTTCGTATAGGTTGATGTGTTGTCGTGTGTACATTCTTCAACTGTACACAGCTTGTAGCCTGAATTAAGGCCGTACCCTACGCAAATAACCTTGAGCATTCATTCCCTCTTTGCCGCGCAGGGGTAACAGTAGTAAATAATGCCTATTTTTTGGAATAAAATCTATATAAAATAAAGTTTTATGTTTTTGGAAAAAATATTTGTTCCAAAATGTTCATTATAGAATTGTGTATCCATTAGTGTCAGTAGTAAAATTAAACAATGTTTACTTTACGAAGAGATGCATGTTATTTATATTTTTCTCATATCTGGGGTTTTGTTGTAAGGAGATTTACGAAATAATTACTCAATAAAAATAAATCTACAATAATGGAATTAAGATTATAAAGAAATTTAATGTATTTTTTTGTTACTTAGTTCGTTTTAAATAACAAGTAGATAGCTCCAGAAAACTGCACTTAAACGGGTTGCGCGGCGTTTGGGTCGGGGAGACGCCTTTTTGTCTCGTTCTACGCGGATGAAACCGCGGGGCGCAGCTAGTATATAAAGGTTTTGTCAGCCATTTATCATTAATTTCTTTTACAAAATCTAACTCATTCAAAGAGTATTCAACAACATTTCAAAACAGACAGAAATGAGACATTTGTAATTAACATTACAAATTGACTCATTTGTAATGTTAATTAGTTTTCACAAATCATCTTAGAAAGGAAAAAATAAAGAATATTCAGAAAAAAAGACAACTTTTTACTTTTTTAGTTTATAACTTTCTACACTGCATTCAAAAGAGTATTATAATAATCATAAATTTTATTATAATTAACCGTTACAACAGAACTGAAATAAATTATTTTAGAAACTAGTGCTTTAAAACCAATCTAACACTTATTTTTATCCGACTCTTAAAAACGAGGGAGTTATGTATTCCATCTTTATTTTAGCATCTATGATTTATTTACACCGATTTCTCCTCGATTATTGGTCCGATTTAAGAGTTTTTTTTATTTAAAAGATTGATGCTCACGTGTTATTTTCATATAAATACTAGCTGGCGCGCGCGGCTTCGCCCGCGTGATATCGAAAAAAAAAATGTTCTGTGTCCAGACCATAATCTACCTCTGTGCCAAATTTCATCAAGATCCGTTAAGCCGTTTTGACATCAAAGAGTAACAAACATCCATACATCCATCTATGCATCCTCACAAATATTCGCATTATTAATATTAGAAGGATTTACTTCAGTACTTTATAAAACATTTAAATCAAGTGAGGAAACTTTGTCATTGCGGTCGAAGCGCATTTCACGCCCGAGTTTTTTTTCCTAGGAGGTTCTCGTCTGCCTTACCACGCAATTTCTGTAGATGTCATGAATTTAAGACCTCTAGCCAAAGCAAAAACTTACAAACTCAGCAACTACATGCTAAGAGCACCCCCTGTGGGTTAGGAGCTTCGGCTTAGTGCGTTGCTGGGGAGGACAGCAAAGGGACAAGTTGGAACTGAGTAATATTATTTCGGGACTGGTTCGAACTTACTAGCTCAGCATCGCGAGCTGGCTCTAGCAAGGGACGGGACGGGCAAGTACCGGAACGCTGCGACGGGCTTCGTCGGCGAGGGCGGATTAATACCCGAGCTGCAAGCCGAGGGTGTTACAGAGCCGAGAACAGAAGTTACACATTCTCACGTCATCGTCCGTCCGTCTATTGACGCCAAGCCGTGTCGATGGCGCGTTAGGCCCGGCGCCCATTATCGGTATCGGCACGACTGAGGATTTTAGGTAGGAAATAGCAATATAAATTAACATAATGGCAATAATGTAGAAATTTCCATAATGTATGGTCGTAATAACAAAAATACCGCTTCGGTATGCTTGAGGCTGCTGTATCGGCAGCCTTGAGAATGCTTCGAGATACTTCGGCATCCTTCGGTACGCCGCCGGCGCAGAGGCAACACTCGGGAATAGTTTGTCCTGCGGGGCGAGGGGAAGTAACTGCCATTTGAATCATTTGACTCACACACAACACAATCGAGGTAATACGATATTGAGAGACGCTTCGGCAAACTACAGGACATGCATGGCATGCTTAAGGACGCCTCGTCATCCCTAAGAACGTTGCAGCATGCCAAAGCATAATTTCCGACAGTGTGCGTTTGCATGTAGGATGCCGGAGGATCCTTTTCCTTGCCGATGCCGGTAATGGGCGCCGGGCCTTAGTGTTCCACGCGCGCCTCAAAGAGGTGTTAGCAAAGCAGAGGGGCTTGCCACTGCCTGCTAGGGTTCAAAAGAGATTCCAAGGCCCCAGAACACAAAGGCTACAATAAGGAATATAGATGGGTTAAGTCTGTAAAATTGTGACACTCCTCCCCGCTCCGCCCAGACCAGGGAAGTGGTTTGATGATAACCATCCGAAAAAAATGCATAGATAACGTATACCTACCTTGATACCTAGTTAAAAACGGTGGAAGTCAACACTGTACAGTGTACAGTTTAATTTTTATCAGTGTTTTATTAGTTGGAATGTACATTAATTATCTAGGTTCCTCGTGCGTGTGCGCAGTTTTAATGTATTATAATCCAGATTTCCTCGACGATTAAGCTAGAAAGTACGTTGTGAAATAACATAAAATTGTTAATAATTGGTTCTTTACAAAAACTACGTGTAAAGACATGTTGTTTTTGTAAAGAACCAATTATTGTTTTGGTAAAGACCAACGCCTACATATTTCTATACTAAGGCCAACTAGCAGCGATACGAAAGGTTATTAACCTAAAGAACAACTGTGGCGTTGACAATCTAATATTTAGCTCTTTCCATCTTGTGCCTTTGTCGTAATGTCTCGTTCTCCCGGCAAAAACATGACAACGTTAAGACGGGTTCGCCAACATTCGGGCGGCCATTTTAGATGGGGTTTTAGCATGGGTTTTGTTTACTTTTGGTATCGCTTCTCGTTGGCCGTACAAATAATTTCTCAAGAAATCAGCAATAATATTTTGTCTCCCATGAAAACTCATTACATGTATATAGTATGATATGACACCGCTTTGCTTTTTTCTCGTATAGTCAGATATCCGGATAAGCACACAGTACAATAGTTTAGTAAAGCATTGCGGTTTTCGCAGTGGCTGAGCGAACGACTGCTGCGCTGCGTGTCACGGGTTCGTTTCCCGCATGGAACAAATATTTGTATGACCTGCAGATAGTTGTTCCGGGTCTGGCTGTTTGTGTGTGTGAGTTTAAATGTTTGTAAACGCACCCACGATACAGGAGAAATTCCTAGAGTAGGGCAACGTTTTAAAAAAAATCGCATGACTCAATTGATGGATTTTTTTTTGGGTCGGAAATCATTAAATGACTTCCCTCGCTCTGGGCGCAGCGGGGGGGCATGTCAGACTTGTACTGACTAAAACCCACCCATGTTCCTTCTATTGCCCTTTACGTTCCGGCGCCGCGGTATCTCTTTCGAACAACCCGCAACCCCGGCAGGTGGAGGCTCTGGCAAGCCCCTCTGCTTTGCTGACTCTAAATTGATGGATTGAGTGAGGAATTCCGGTTAACATGAGACAATCATCATAATTAATCACCCTAAGGTTGACTGATAGAAAATGCACAATGTACAACGTTTTTTAGTGGTGTATGAAGCTTTAACAAATAATTCTCCTGCACATATCCCAATTAATTTGTGGTCGGCGCAGCATCTCTCTAGTCATTTCATCAGAACCCTCCTTTCTTGCCATATCTTCTAATCAAATCAAATCAAATCAAATCATCTTTATTGAGGATCAAAGGAAAGTGTACATAATACAGCTGGCGTCAATAAATAATGTGCTATGTCCCACCCTTTGGGCGTACCATAATAAGTAGAATCAGAAAAGTCCGAATTTATATGATTATGCATGTCAACAATGTTAATCTTACCTTAAATATATTTAAAATAAACCGTTCAATACTTTTATTACACACACTAGCTTTTGCTCGCGGCTTTGCTGGCGCTAAATACGCGGTAACACAGTTTTCCTGATTTGCAGGTACCTGCTACCTGTAGTTTTTGCCCTAGCTATAGCGCCTTATTTATTGTAATAGCCAAGCTAAGTTTTCCGTTTTCTTAATTCTTTCTCCCTCATTTATCACTTTAAAAAAAAACAAAAATATGTCCGTCTCCAGGGTCTTTACTGTATCTGTACCAAAATTCATCAAAATCGGTTTAGCCATTTAAGCGTGATGACGTAACAAAGAAACCCACTTTCGCTTTTATAATATTAGTAAGGATAATACATATTAAAATCGTATGTTCACATCACTGCATCTTTTCCGTCCATCGTTTTTATGGTTTCGAAAAAAAAAACAGAATCCTTAAAGGAACACTTTATTGTCCGTTTGTCTGTCTATCAACAACCTTTTTAATAATAAAAAAAAAAAAAACATTATCGGCCTTTAAAAAACCCAAACCTATTAGGTATCAGTATTTTTTTGACGGGCCTGTTGGTTTAGTGGTTAGTGGCCCTGACTGCTGAGCCGGAGGTCGTGGGTTCGATTCCCACCCAGGACAAACTTTGTGTGATGAGCATGATTGTTTGTTCTGTGTCTGGTTGTGATTTATCTATAATATGTTTGTATTTATAAATTATATAAGTATGTATATCAGTTGTCTGGTTACCATAACACAAGCTCTGCTTAGCTTGGGATCAGATAGCCGTGTGTGAGTTGTCCCAAGATATTAATTTATTTAAAACTGAAAACTCACCTGTGTATGTGGACATCATAATTTAATTTCATTAATTAATTTATTCAAAGCAGCGAATATTTGACAGTTATGTGCGGTGTTGCCAACTTTCAGAATTCACAGGCTTAAACGGTATAGCTAGTTTCAAGCATTAGAACTTAGTCAACACTTTCTCCGCGATACTTTTGTTATGATAATTTAAGAAAAAGAAATTAGTTGCCGTCATCACTTAAGAATAATGAATAACTGTATATTTTGTAGCTGGAAATAGCTCAGCGGTTGGAGCGAAGAACTGTCGAGAGCGGTCGTGGATTCGAACCCGGTTTTGTTCATCATCATCTGCGTAGCATTTTGCCAACTATGTTGGGGTCGGCTACCAGTCTAACCGGATGCAGCTGACTATCAGTATTTTACATGGAGCGACTGCCTATCTGACCTCCACAACCCAGTTAGTACTGAGTAATGCGATACCCCTTGGTAAGACTGGATGTCAGACTTTTGGAACACGGACTATCTGTAACGAATGTCAAAAATCTACAAATGACAGCCGGGACCAACGGCTTAACGTGCTTTCCGAGGCACGGAGGAAACTCGGTAACCCTAGGCAAGCGCGGCTTAACCTAAAGATCGACCCGAGCGGCTGCTATTATTTAGCCACGAGCTCCTCTGTTGTGGCATTTGGATGTAAAAATTTGTCTGAAGAATGTAATTAATTCATACTTATAATTAAAACCAAATTATGTAGTTAAATAAACAATAAATTAAATAGTCTTAAGGCGACGAATTAACCTCCCGGTCACCGTAGAAGCAGGCCTGTGGACGGTGAGCAATGGGTAGCTCACCGTCCGTCCGTCTAGTGACGACATGTCGTTTCGAAGGCGCGTTCGTATTCAAAGAGTTGTTACCTCTCGGTATGCGGGTTGGTAAAAATGGTACCACGGCCCCGAATCATAAAGGGCAAAAGAAGGAACATGGTTGAGTTTAAGTCAATAAAAGTCTGACACTGCCCTCCGCTCCGCCTAGAGCGGGGGAAGTTATTTGATGATTTCACATACGAGAAAAAAGGCGTTGAAGTACCCTTTCACACCGCTGTCACCTGTCTGTCACACAAACCTCATACGTAGAGTTCCATTTAATGTTTTAGGAGTGTGCACATACATAATACATACGCTCGAAAAACATAACCCTCCTCCTTTCGGCAGCCGGATAAAAAATCAGAAACGGCGGAGAAACTTCGGGGCACAGCATTTAACATACATGAACTCATGTAGTAGGAATGTGTTGGACACAATTGTCAATAGTGTCTGATCAAAGTTTCAGTTTCCGTCATGGTTCCGTGCAAGATTTTATTTTAAGCTTTTGTATTCTCGTATTCATAATATTTTTGGGAAATGGATTTAGTTAATTTTTTAAATTTAATTACCAAACATTTACATATCCCGTTTCAAGTGTTAATAATAATGTTAGTGATGACTTTAAGAAATATTTAAAAATGAAATTTTATGTATGTTAGTGATTATATGTAAGAAAAACCAATAAATGAAATAAGAAATGTTAGTGAATATTCGCATCTGCCTTTAGACGTCTGCATCAAGGGCTTGATATAGAAAGTGGTACTCCTGGATACGGCTCGTATTGTTAGGAGGTTCCTTTCTCTGGAGCATTGACTGCCAGTAGTTTGGACCCTGTTCCCGATTCCGGTGGGCTACTATTTTTAAATGTTTTTTGTTTTTGGTAAGAAATATGTAAAAATATAAAAAAAAAAATGTATTCAAATGGGTTTAAAGTTTGGCAGATTATCTTTAACTTATACCAAATAAACATTAATCTGATCACGGTTTTGGCTGAGAATCGTTTTTCAGCCGGACTCAACTCGAATTTGTTTTGACCAGTAGCCCTACTATGACCTCTTAAAGCAATTCTTATTCCACTGAGGGAAAGAGACAGAGCTATACAGGGTGTCTAGCACCATCTCTTTCACTCAGTGGAATAAGAATTGCTATAAGATGTCATAGTAGCCCTTCTGGTCAAAAATAAATTAATATCCAAACAACAAAAGCGAAATGGATCTCATTCGCTTAGTCCGGTATGTTTTATATTAAGTACACTAGCTTTTGCCCGCGGTATTTGTCGCTCGCGTTAAATTCGGGGTATCACAGTTCCCCTTTCCTGATTTGCAGGTACCTGCAGTTTTTGCCCTTGCGCCTTATTGATTTGTAATAGCAACGCTAAGTTTCCCATTTTATCCTCTTTCTCCCTCACATCCCACTTTAAAATCAATCATTGTTGGCAATCATTGTTTATAATCATTTGCCAAATAAAATCCAAGATTTGCCAATATCGTTGTTTAAAAGGGTATTGACTAGACTGCTATTAGAGAAGAATTATTACAGTGTTAGAGAATATTTAGAGGATAAGTCGTTAGTAACATAAAAAAAAAAATCCTTATGTTACCAAATCCAGTAATTATATTCAATGTTATCCAATATTATTACTACAATACAATTTCAATATTCAAATTTATTCAATTCAAATTTCATTATTACTAATAGTTTTATAATATAAGTCTTGATTACTATTTTTGTGGAAATATTTGTACGTCATAGTATGGCAGGATAAGCTGGAACTAATATTATTATATCATCTATTGTACCATATTCTTACAAATAAATATTTTGATTTGATTTGATTTGATTTGAAAAAAGCTTATGTCCGTCTCCTAGTTCCCAACTATCTCTGTACCAAAATTCATCAAAATCGGTTTACCCATTAAAGCGTGAAGAGGTAACAAACAAACACACTTTCGCTCTTATAATATTAGTAAGCATTTATTTTTGTTGAATATTGTGTGCACTTAAATAAACTTTTTTTCTTTCTTTCTAATATAATCATCGCTAGCTTTCTATACAAAATATGCGTCAGCTATAAAAAAAAAAACAACAGATGATTGATGTCCAATATTCTAACAGTTCAAGGTCATGACGCTATTATTTAAGGTCAAGAAGTAACGGTTTAAAGTTACGGTTTTAATTTAAAGCTTTCTTATTGATTTAGTATGATTTGAAGACGAAAGGCAGACATTTTTACTTGCGCATTTATTTTTCTTAGAAATCTATACTATCACTAGCTGTGTCCAGCCGTTTTACCCGCTGCTTACCACCCTTATTACTTCGGGGTTTGAAAGATAGATAGTCGCCGATTCTCAGACTTACTGAATATGCACAAAAATAATTGTAAGTATAGGTCGAGCCGTTCCGAGGAGTATGGGAACGAATATTGTGACACGAGAATTCTATATACATATTAGACTAGCTGCGCCCAGCGGTTTCACCCGCTGTTCACTTAGGGGAATGAAAAATAGATGTTGGCCGATTCTCAGACCTACCCTATATGTACACAAAATTTCGTTTAAATCGGTCCAGCCGTTTCGGAGGAGTATGGGAACGAAAACTGTGACACGAGAATTTTATATATTAGATTAGACTAGCTGCGCCCAGCGGTTTCACCCGCTGTTCACTTAGGGGTATGAAAAATAGATGTTGACCGATTCTTAGACCTATATGTACGATACGATATGTACACAAAATTTCGTTTCAATCGGTCCAGCCGTTTCGGAGGAGTATGGGAACGAGAATTTTATATATTAGATTAGATTAGAAATTTAATATTATAAAGAGGAAATATTTGTTTGTTTGTATCGAGTCGGCTCCAAAATTACTAAACCGAATTCAACTATTTTTCACTAATAGTAAGCTACATTATCGGGTAGTGACATAGGCTATACAAAATCACGGGGCAGAAACTAAAAACGCGGGTGAAACCGCGCAAGAAAGCTAGTTACATATACAACATTTAAAAACATAAAAATAGTAACCTACCGGTATCAAGAACAGGGTCTAAGCTACCCGCAGACAGGGTTAAAGAAAGAGGAGCCTCCTCACAATACGAGCCGTGTCAGAACTGTTCCAAACTCTTGATCCAGCTGTCTAAGAACTTCCTCTAGTGTTGGTTGTGGCTCTTGGCAATCCTGTCAAGGTTGCGGGTTGTTCGAAAGAGATACCGTGGCCCCGAAACGTAAAGGGCAATAGAAGGAACATGGGTGGGTTTTAGTCAGTACAAGTCTGACACTCCCCCTCGCTCCGCCCAGAGCGGGGGAAGTTATTTGATGATTTCCCAACCGCAAGAAAAGGGCAGGATTATTATGATGCAGACACATCCTCACAAAGGGGATGGTTATGTATATGAAGCTGGAAGATTCGTCTCCAAATTAAATGGTTGTTAGTTTTTCCCCATGTATTTATAAGTCTCTTTACTTAATTTTTAACCGACTTCAAAAAAAGGAGGAGGTTCTCAATTCGACTGTATGTTTTTTTTTTTTTTTTTTGTATTTAAGTTTTTATCGTTATATTCTGTAATGTACCCTGCACTTACTATGTTTCACCCTAAGGTAGATTGGTAGAAAATGCTCAAGGCATTAAGTCGCCTTTGTACAGTTTAGACACGTGCATAAAGTTTTAAAAAATAAATAAATAGAATATGTTCTGACAATAAGAATAGGTACTATAGACCAATTATGCTAACTCAATTATTTCATCTATGGACTAGGGAACAAGGTTGGTATTTAGTTGTGTTACTAGAGCGTTCCTTAATGTGAGTCAAATGACTTGACAGTTCAGTTGATAATGTCTTAATTTTGTTTTTTGTCGTTGTTCTATTTTTAAATTGATTTGTTTTGTGCTAGTCTTACAAATATTTTTTCTTTTATTAAGTAGTTAAAGGCTAAGTCGTGGAGACTTAAAAAAAGCTCCATAAACATTTTAAAACGAGTCAAAGTTGTCTACTTCCGACATTGTCGATTAAAAAGCATTTATCAAAAAAGAGCTCTTATTTTCCAAAGGCTTTTTTTTGTATTCCGTTCTGAATTTTTTTCAATATATTACTTAGTAATCCTAATCCGCCTTTTATCTAAAATGTTAGTACATATCCATTTCTAGTAATACTAGATTTAGTTAAAAACCAGTGTTTTACAAGAATCAACTGCCAATCTGACTTCCACTTACGCCTTTGATAGTTTTCAACTAAAAATATTGTGTACATTTTTTATTCAATAAATTATTCATTCAAAAGGCTTCAACAAAGCCTCAAACTCCGACCAAGGCGTGTAAGCACTCAATAACTCAAAACTAGGTCACTGGACACGGTCAAAGCATCTTCGTTCTAACATTTCTCTGCATGTAACCAGATTAAAACTAAACAAGATTTTGAGGACCCTACACTCACCTGATGTTCAACGCCTTTCACTTTTCGATAAGAAATCACTTTCACTTAACAAAACTCAACTAGATCTAACATTAAATCCACTTAATTGAATTTATATCGTTAAAAACGCGACCTCTTTCGATGAAATCCTCTTTAAAAATGACCGGGTACTTGAAAACGTTCGATTTTTGAATTTGATTTGTTTTTTTTTTGACGCGGCCGTGTTGAGGCGGCGGTGTACGGTTGTATACTGCCAGTACTGCCTTGTTTTCTCGAAACCTGTCGCAGGCAAAGGCAGGCGGTCTGACGGTCTCGCTATCGCGATTATTATAGCCCTGGTTTTAAGGTGATATTTCACGTTTTCGCATCGTATCGGAAAGTATGTTGTTGTGGAAAAATTTAATAAATAGTGTCGACTCGATGATTATTTGTTAGAGATCCGTTGATCGACTTTGTAATCGATTATGGCGAGTGATTGGTTTAGTTTTTAATCGGACACGACTTTTTCTTGGGAAGTTAATTTCTGTTATTTTGTTAGATATTGAAAACTTATTAGGTGTGGTATTTAATGAGCTTTTAATAACTGATTTCTTGGGGAAATACTTTCTATAGTTTCTAGTATTGCGTGTTATCTTAAGGACAGTTTTTTTTTTAATCAAGGATCATAGATCAGGCAGGTCTACATTATAGTTAGAATTAATTTTCCTCTATGACGATTAATGTAAATCATAGTTTTATTTATACTTGAATAAAATTATTATTATAAATTATTATAGAATATACAACTCAATAAAAAAGGAGAGGTTTTTTACAAAAGTACTATAAAATAATGACTTTAAAAATCCCTTTACAAAAAAACAAAAAAGTAGAAATCTAACATTTTATTAGTGTCGATAAATCAATTAGATTATAATGCAAAGCTTGAAAAGACGTCTTTGAAGTTCCATAGCCAAATCTTAAGCCGAATTAATTAAGATATTAGGCCACCGAACAGTTAAATGAGCAACTTGATTTCCCACCTTTCAGCCTCCTGGATTTATCCCTATTCGGTTCGGAACGAAATAAGGGGTCCAAAACGGTTGCTTAAGCAGAATCATAATAGCACTAGCTGGTCCCCGCGGTTTCACCCGCGTGATATCGAAAACAAAGTACCCTGTGTTATTCCAGATTATAATTTACCTCTTTGCCAAATTTCATCAAGAGTAACAAACTTCCATCCATCCATTCTCACAAAACATTCGCATTTATAATATTACTAGCTTCCGCCCACGACTTCTTTCGCGTGGTATAGTAACTTTGGGCTAACCCTAACTTTAACGTGATTATCGTAAAAAATATATCTTTCTCTGCCTTTTTCTTCCCTCTTTCTCACTTTTTTTTAAATAGCCTGTGTCCGTGTCAGGGGTCCCAACTATCTCTGTACCAAAATTCATCAAAATCGGTTTAGCCATTTAGGCGTGAAGACGTAACAAACAAACTCACTTTCGCTTTCATAATATTAAGTAAGGATAAGTAGGATTATACTTTGAATTACATTAAAATTCTTAAAATTATAACAGTCGCAGTTAATATTGGTAATTTTATAACTATTTTACGAATGGTATGTAACGTAATTTATATTATTACCAGCTTTTGCCCGCGGCTTCGCTCGCGTTAAATTCGGGGTAATGCAGTTCTCCCTCACATCCCACTTTTTTTTATAAAAAATATTATATACTATGTCCGTCTCCTGGTTCCCTATCTATGTACCAAAATTCATCACAATCGGTTTAGCCATTAAAGCGTGAAGAGGTAACAAACAAACAGCCAAACAAACAAACTCACTTTCGCTTTTATAATATTAGTAAGGATTTACCTTGTTTTAAAAATCGTATAAGAAGACAAGTCTTATAAATACAACGAATAAGTGTCGTAGAAACGGTCATCTCTCAGTTTTTATAAGAAAACGTGAAAAAAAATTATGTGTAAAAAATAAAGCTCTTAAAACTGTTAAAAATAATGTATTTCTAAGGCGTGTTGAACACAAATTACGCTCTCCTGCAAACCTCAGTTTTTTACTAAACCTTATGTACAGACGCCTGCAGGTCAAGCTACCCGAAATTGTCAATTTTTCCCAATGAACCTTGAACCTTAATGCTTTAGAAATAAAGTCGAAAATCTATCAAAGAAATCTGACAGATTGTAGTAGCTTGATGTGCAGGCGTCTGTACGTAGGAACCGTCGCTATATTTATGATTCTGCATATTATAAGCGGCCATCTTGTTGTGGTCATCTTTTTGAAGTTATACTTCTTTTGGCGCGATGGAGAAAAATGATGAGAGTGATTTGCGCGCGCACAGCGACATCATGAAGTTAGTTATAGGTGTTCTAGTAACTATGTTCATGTTGTATATTCTAGTATTTTTATATTTAGAACACGTGTTTCATAATAAATAAATATTCTTTTGGTGTTTTTATTAAACTATTGCATAGCTTTTAAATCAATTTCACATTCCAAGCTACCCTTGCCGAAGTTTGGAAATGGATAGGTTGACACACGGAGCCAGGTTAAGCAACCTTTGCCAAGGTTTGGAATTGGATGGGTTAACACACGGGGACAGGTTAAACAACCCTTGCCGAGATTTGGAAATGGATGGGTTACCACACGGGGACAGGTTAAGCAACCCTTGCCGAGGTTTAGAAATGGATGGGTTAGCACAGTGGGCCAGGTTAAGCAACCCTCACCAAGGTTTGGAAATGGATGGGTTACCACTCGGGGACAGGTTAAGCAACTCTTGCCGAGGTTTGGAAATGGATGGGTTACCACAGTGGGCCAGGTTAAGCAACCCTCACCAAGGTTTGGAAATGGATGGGTTACCACACGGGGACAGGTTAAGCAACCCTTGCCGAGGTTTGGAAATGGATGGGTTACCACAGTGGGCCAGGTTAAGCAACCCTCACCAAGGTTTGGAAATGGATGGATTACCACAGGGGGCCAGGTTAAGCAACCCTTGCCAAGGTTTGGAAATGGATGGGTTACCACATGGGGCCAGGTTAGACAACCCTTGCCAAGGTTTGGAAATGGATGGGTTACCACAGGGGGCCAGGTTAAGCAACCCTTGCCAAGGTTTGGAAATGGATGGGTTACCACAAGGGCCAGGTTAAGCAACCCTTGCCAAGGTTTGGAAATGGATGGGTTACCACAGGGGGCCAGGTTAAGCAACCCTTGCCAAGGTTTGGATATGGATGGGTTAGCACAGGGGCCAGGTTAAGCAACCCTTGCCGAGGTTTGGATATGGATGGGTTAGCACAGGGGCCAGGTTAAGCAACCGTTGCCAAGGTTTGGAAATGGATGGGTTACCACAGGGGGCTAGGTTAAGCAACCGTTGCCAAGGTTTGGAAATGGATGGGCTACCACAGGAGGCCAGGTTAAGCAACCCTTGCCAAGGTTTGGAAATGGATGGGTTACCACAGGGAGCCAGGTTAAGCAACCCTTGCCGAGGTTTGGAAATGGATGGGTTAGCACATAGAGCCTGGTTAAGCAACTCTCACCAAGGTTTGGAAATGGATGGGTTATTAAAGTTTTTTTTCTTTACACCAAAGAAGTATAACTTCTAACGCGTGTACATAAGTACACACACCCCTTTTTTAGCTATATTTTCCTTCCAGATCTCATATTAATTGGCCATTGATTCAACATCATCTGCCTAGCCTTTTTCCAACCATGTTGGGGTCGGCTTCCAGTCTAACCGGATGCAGCTGAATATCAGTATTTTACATGGAGCTACCGCCTATCTCACCTCCACAATCCAGTTAATACTGGGTAATACGATACCCCTTGGTAAGACTGGTTGTCAGACTTTCGGAACACTGACTACCTGTAACGACTGTCAAAGATCTACAAATGACAGCTGGGATCAACGGTTTAACGTGCTTTCCGAGGCACGAAGGACGCTCGGTATGTAACGGGTGGTCACCTATCCACAGACCAACCTAGGCAAGCGCGGCTTAACCTAAAGATCGACTAGAGCGGCTACTATTATCTACAGTACGGCCAACGAGAAGCGATACGAAAGGTCATTAACCTAAAGAAGAACTGTGGCGTTGACAATATAATATTTAGCTCTTTCCATCTTGTGCCTTTGTCGTAATGTCTCGTTCTCCCGGCAAAAACATGACAACGTTAAGACGGGTTCGCCAACATTCAGGCGGCCAGTTTAGATGGGGTTTTAGCATGGGTTTTGTTTACATTTGGTATCGCTTCTCGTTGGCCGTACTATAGCCACGAGCTCCTTGGCTAATCGGCCATTGATTATGTTAATAATTTTATAGTGGCCATTAATCAAGTTCGAAAAGAAATCAATCAATCAAAATTATACCTTTATGCCTGCAAAAACCAAAATGGTTGGCTACCACTCTTACGTTTTAAAAATAATTAATCCTTACTAATATTATAAAAGCGAAAGTGAGTTTGTTTGTTACCTCTTCACCCTTTAATGGCTCAACCGATTTTGATGAATTTTGGTACAGAGATAGTTGGTAACCAGGAGACGGACAGGCTATTTTTTTTTAAAAAGAGTGGGGTATGAGTGAGAAAGAGAGAAGAAACGGGAAAACTTAGCGTTGCTATTACAAATCTATAAGGCGCTACCGAATTTAACGCGAGCGAAGCCGCGGGCAAAAGCTAGTTTACATATTCATCAGAGAGAATGATGAGAGGAATCTTGTTGATGAGCTTCGTTAGTCTAGCTAAATAAGTCTAGCTGTGTGTTTTTAAGGTCCTTTTTGCGGTTGGGAATTTGTTTTTAATTTTGTTTGTTTTTTTAATGATTATTAAAAATTACCACCCAGAGAAGGTGGACATCCATCACTAAATAATTTCGAGGGCCGTGTCGACGGCGCGTTAGTGTTTCAAGCGCGCCTCAAAGAGATGTCAGCAAAGCAGAGGGGCCTGCCTAGGCCAACGCCTGCCAGGGTTGCGGGTTGCTCGAAAGGGATACCGCGGCCCCGGAACGTAAAGGGCCATAGAAGGAATATGGGTGGGTTTTAGTCAGTACAAGTCTGACATTGCCTCTCGCTCCGTCCAGAGCGGGGGAAGTTATTTGATGATTTCCTACACCAAAAAATGGTACTACAGTACTGTCTCTCCTCCTTTAAATCCATCCAAAGGTTGTCTTGAAAAGATCGCTTTTAGCGATAAGACCGTCCATTGTGTCACCCAATTTATAAGTTGTTTAGTGTTATTTGTATGGTGCATAATAAAGAATATTCTATCTATCTATCTAGCTATGTAGATAGAACAACTGTTAAATAAAATTGTCTATTAATCTTTACCGTTCACCATTAATAAGATACTATGTTTCCATCGACATGTTGGCACACGGTTGATTGGACATGTCCCTTGTTACCGCTATGTGTGATAATTTACATGTGTCTTTTAGATGCGAGATTAAAGCGAAATACAACCAGGTTATATTTCGTAAAACGCGGTTGCGTGTGTGACCATAATTTCTGCATTTAACATACATATACAGGGTGCAATTGAAGTCATGGGCATTCTTTTAAACTAAGGCTCTACACACGATACTAAGTGCATAAGGGCGGCTACTATAACTCAAATCAAAAATATTATTGTTATTGCTACTTCTAAGAAAATGCCGCACGCGTGCCGGTTGCCGCAATAACTAGTTATTAATATTATTTGATGTTTGTTTACTTTCCGCCATGTAATATCCTTTAAGATTTTGATACTTCACGACTTCTGTCGTTTAAAAAGTACTCTTTAAATTACTTTTAGTGTTTATTTTTAATGATATAAGCCTTTTACAATATGATTTACATTTTTTTTAGTTTTTCCGTAATTGCATTAATAATATTTTTGATGTGCGTTATAATGGCCCTAATACATGCTTAGTATCGTGAGTAGAGCCTTAGTTTAAAATAATGCCCATGACTTCAATTGCACCCTGGATAAACTCACGCCTTTATCCCCTTAAGAAGCTAATCTATAGGTATTCGCGGAGGTGAGGCTGGCTGGCGACAGTAGTGTATCGAAAGAATAGAAATAAGGTCAAAAATATTTCGGCGTTTGATTTTATTCGAATATCATGTCCGCCATAATGCAAGTCATTTTGCAGTTTAAATTGAATATTTAAAAAAATAAACTTGGGTGTAAAAGTTTTAGATATGTCTTTAGTCTATGAAATTTCCTTTTTTATATGATGGTTGTCGCTGAGAAAATTGAGAATTTCGGGACGCGAAAATTCTTTTAATTCTATTCGTAGTATTAGACCACTTTTGTATTTTTTCTCCGTGTTCTCGCTTTTTGTTCCGTGCGGGGATCGAACCTGCGACACGCAGCGCAGCACTGCGCAAACCGTGTGGTCAAATTTCTAGTGTTTCTAATTTTTTAACGTTGCCCCAACGTTCAAAAATTGACAAACTACTGTCGTACTTTTATAGAACAAGCATCTGATAGCAAAAATGTTGTCAAAATATAAACTAAACCAGATGAAAAACAAGTTTATAAAATGCTCTCGAGTTATGATGACGTCAGCGGCGCCGGCGCATCAAAAACGCGTTAGCAAAGTGAAAACCTTTCACACGCTGATGAGGAAGTGAAGTTTAAGATTGAACTTGTTACTTGAGAGGTTTCATACGCCTTTTTGGTGTTAGTGTCTTTTTCTTGTAATTGAGGAAATAGAAAAAAAATCGTGTGGCACTCGGGGACTGCCGCGGTAAAGCTATTGCAACGTATGCAATAAATAAATAAAAAATATAAGTATAATTTTTAAAAAGTACTTCCAATGAAAAGAAGTCGCAAAAAGAAAAAACAAGACCTTGGGTTTGATCCAGAGCAATGTCGAATGACTATCCGATTCTCTACCAAACACGCTAATAGATTGAAATAACTGACCGTATTCGTAATGAAATTTCTTGTTAGGTTTTTTCGTTACGAAATATTCTGGATTCGGT
Organism: Ochropleura leucogaster; assembly: GCA_958449745.1. NCBI lineage: Eukaryota > Metazoa > Arthropoda > Insecta > Lepidoptera > Noctuidae > Ochropleura > Ochropleura leucogaster. The sequence goes on from OY288227.1 coordinate 4,088,950, forward strand.
CTCCACGCTCAAGGTCCGCGATACAAGCTATCCAATAGGTTAAAAATGTCAGAATGAAACTTGTACATTACCATTTACAAACTACCAATATCTTTAAAATCCTACTAATATTATAAATGCGAATGTTTGTGAGGATATATGGATGTTTGTTACTCTTTCACGTCAAAACGGTTGAACGGTTCTTAATGAAATTTAGCACAGAAGTAGATTATGGTCTTGAATAACACATAGGATACTTTTTTTTCGATATGACGCGAGAGACGCCGCGTATCCGAGCAAGTAGTATCAAAAAACAAAAAAAAAAAATCGGAAAGAAACATGTGTTATCCTAGACTATAATCTACCTCTGTGCCGAATTTCAACAAGATCCGTTCAGCCGTTTTGACGTGAAAGAGTAACAAACATCCATACATCCATCCATTCTCACAAACATTCGCATTTATAATATTAGTAGGATACTCAGGTCTGGTCACTTGGAGCTGAGTAGATGAATAAACCATCTAAGTCTACGCAGTCAAAAGATATGGCCGTTTATGTCGCAAGTTTGTACGGAACTCTTGGTACGCGAATCCGACTCACACTTAGCCTTTTTTTAAATTAAAACAAAACTACTATTTTGATGGTGTAATACATACAGTGGTGTAGTATATACAGACGACCAATAAACGCTGAGAAAAAACATCGCAGTAAAAGTAGGAATGAATCATAGCAAGCAAAATGTGAGCGTACTTTTTAAAGAGTGTTCATGGAGTTTCTTGCCCATTCTTCTCCATAGAGATCAACGCTTTGGAATGGATAACTATAGTACTTTCACAAGTTATTATGTCTTGTGACCGGGACTGTAGCAGCAACTTTTTTTGGTTTCATGACATTCAAAAGTGCCTGTAATGGTCTAATTTTGAGAACCTCAAACCAGCCAAGCCACCGCGGGAGACGCCCCGGGCGTCGGGCGCCGCGAGACGACTCCCGGCCACCGTAGGTGCGGGCCTGTGGACGGTGAGCAATGGGTAGCTCACCGTCCGTCCGTCTATTGACGACAGGCCCTGTCGACGGCGCGTTAGTGTTTCAAGCGGGCCTCAAAGAGATGTCAGCAAAGCAGGGGGGCTTGCCTGGGTTTCCGCCCTGCAGGGGTTTCGGGAAAGAGATACCGCGGCCCCGGAACGCAAAGGGCAATAGAAGGAACATGGATAGATTTTAGTCAGTAAAAGTCTGACACTCCCCCCGCTCCGCCTAGAGCGGGAGGAGTTATTTGATGATTTTGCATCCTAAAAAAAAAGGTCTAATTTTGTGGTCTAAGTCTGAGTTTGACTGTAATTGGGTACACGCCCCGGGGTGATGTTACGCTATGTGTAGTAATACTATAGTACGGCCAACGAGAAGCGATACGAAAGGTCATTAACCTCAAGAACAACTGTGGCGTTGGCAATCTAATATTTAGCTCTTTCCATCTTGTGCCTGTGTCGTAATGTCTCGTTCTCCCGGCAAAAATATGACAACGTTAAGACGGGTTCGCCAACATTCGGGCGGCCATTTTAGATGGGGTTTTAGCATGGGTTTTGTTTACATTTGGTATCGCTTCTCGTTGGCCGTACTATAACTAAAGTTAAATCATTCAGGTAATTCCGAACCCCAACAGATAACACAAGATGCAATCGCACGCGTACAGAATAAAACACAGACAATTTATTCAATGAATGAATACATTTACATTCTACAAAAAACTTTGGACTGGAAAAATGACGTGAGTTTATTTAATGTGCTAGCTGTCTTGCGCGGTTTCACCCGCGTTTTTCCTTGCTGCCCCGCTCCCGTGGGTAGTAGCGTGATGTTGTATAGCCTATGTGACTTCCTGATAACGTCCTATTAGTGGAAAAATCGGTCAAGTTGTTTCTTTATTTATTCACTAGCTTTTGCCCGCGGATTCGCACGCGTTAAATTCGGGGTAACACAGTTTCCCTAGCGCCTTATTGATTTGTAATAGCAACGCTAAGTTTTCCCTTTTCTTCCCTCTTTCTCCCTCACGTCCCACTTTTTTTTATAAAATTAGCCTATGTCCGTCTCCTGATTCCCAACTATCTCTTTACTAAAATTTATCAAAATCGGTTTAGCCATTAAAGCGTGAAGAGGTAACAAACAAACAAACAAACTCACTTTCGCTTTAATAATATTAGTAAGGATTAAATGCACAATGTACAAAAAAGTTACACGCTAGGCTTATAAATAATGAGTACATGACCCTGTTAGGGCGCAGCAAAATGTCTGAAAAGTAATTATACTATATTGCAGAATCTAATATCACGTATGGTGGGAACTTTTAAAATATTATATTAATTAAACTTATATCTATAGCATGGCCAACGAGAAGCGATACCAAATGTAAACAAAACCCATGCTAAAACCCCATCTAAAATGGCCGCCCGAATGTTGGCGAACCCGTCTTAACGTTGTCATGTTTTTGCCGGGAGAACGAGACATTACGACAAAGGCACAAGATGGAAAGAGCTAAATATTAGATTGTCAACGCCACAGTTGTTCTTTAGTTTAATGACCTTTCGTATCGGTTCTCGTTGGCCGTACAAACAATAAATAATATTCATTAAACTTATATCTAACCTAAAACGTTTAAGCACATACATAATAATATTTCAAAATTCTATTTTAATTTTGGATCTTCCATAGATAAAGTATGATAAAAATGTTTTGGAGCCCATTCGATACAAACAAACAAATCTTTCTTCTTTATAATATTATTGTAGTATCTATATTAATATTATAAAGCTGAAGAGTTTGTTTGTTTGTTTGAACGCGCTAATCTCAGGAAGTACTGGTACGAATTGAAAAATTCTTTTAGTGTTGGATAGTCCATTTCTTGAGGAAGGCTATAGGCTATATAACATCACGCTACGACCAACAGGTGCTGAGCAGCGTGGGTGAAAAAAACAGCTAGTATAAGATAAGACGTTTATATCAATGATGACGTCATAGGCGCCGGCGCATCAGAAACGCATTAACAAAGTGAAAATGTTATGCAGATGACGCAAGTAAAATTTAATCTGTACATAAACACTGAGGGATATCCTTACTAATATTATAAAAGCGCAAGTGAGTTTGTTTGTTTGTTACGTCTTCACGCCTATATAGCTAAACCGATTTTGATGAATTTTGGTACAGAGATAGTTGGGACCCTGGAGACGGACATAGGTATTATATTTTTTAAAGTGAGAAATGAGGGAGATAAAGAAGAAAAGGGAAAACTTAGCTATCACAATCAATAAGGCGCAAGGGCAAAGACTACAGGTAGCAGGTACCTGCAAATCAGGAAAGGGGAACTGTGTTACCCCGAACATAACGCGAGCGAAGCCGCGGGCAAAAGCTAGTTCTGTTTAAGGTACTATTTGGTTTTAGTTTAATTTATCTCTTCCAAACATTTATTTTGTATCCAAACCTTTAATTTCACAACAGGAAAATATCTTAATATCCACGAAAAGACACTACACGATAACGATGTGTCCACCAAATTATAAACAATCTCTCTTTCGTATAGTTTCACTTCGGATGCGCCGGCGCCGGTGACGTCATCAGATCACCGGTATTTACATACGTAATCTGCAAATACAATATTGAGGTTTATGGGGTTCTGAAGACTTAGTTTTTATGACGTTTTTTTTAACTTTGAGCACATCTGACTATTATAGAAGACAATAATTCAAGGTCTCTTTATTCCGGGGTTGCGGGTTGTTCGAAAGGATACCGTGGCCCCGGAACGTAAAGGGCAATAGAAGGAACATGGGTGGGTTTTAGTCAGCTAAAGTCTGACACTTACCCCCGCTCCGCCCAGAGCGGGGGAAGTTATTTGATGACTTCCCACCCAAAAAAGGTCTCTTTATTACAATTAAATGAGAAGTATAATTTAGTAGAAATTTCCCTGTTTTGACATATCACATATATTTGCACTCGTGCGAAAAATAGCTTCATCATTAAAACAATAGACTGAACAAAGACAGTCAGAATTTCAGCAAAACAAAGAAAGGTCTTTGAAAACAATTAGCGCTACCCATGCAGGCTCATTTAAAACACGAAGAGTGATGACGTCATCGGCGCCGGCGCATCCAAAGTGAAACTGTGCGCGAGAGAAATTATAATTTGGTGAGTGAGTCGTCATTGTAGTGTATACATATTATGTATAGATGTTGTTTTGTTTGTATATATGCGTTTATAGAAATACTAGTTTCATCCCGCGGTTTCACCCACGGAAACTGCGATATTATACATTACATTAAGACAGAAGGGCACAAAGGTACTCCTTATTAAACAAATACTAAAGACTCGCGAGAGGAAAGTTGGATTAGATATGTAGATACAGTGTGTAAAAAGACAAAACAGGAAAATTTTAAATTATCTATACCTAATATTATAAAGCTGAAGAGTTTGTTTGTTTGTTTGTTTGAACGCGCTAATCTCAGGGACTACTGGTTGGAATTGGAAAATTCTTTTAGGGTTGGATAGTTCATTTCTTGAGGAAGGCTATAGGCTATATAACATCACGCTACGACCAACAGGTGCTGAGCAGCGTGGGTGAAACTGCGTGGAACAGCTAGTGATAATATAAACACCCTGTTTTATTAACGTCGAAAAAAAGTTCCATACAAAAGACATCAACGCAATTCTGTTTGCGTTGATGTCTTTTGTTCAACTTTTATATGAAATAATATGTGCCTAATGGTTTCATCAGCTATTCAGATCCTTAGTATTGTAGCATATGTCTTATAACCCATAGCCTTTCTTAATTAGTTTTCAAAATTTAAATTAATTTCTTAATTCGAACCAGAAGTTCCTGAGTTTTTAAAGCACACAATAACTAACCATTTATGTATCCAAACTGGCTGTGTAAACAATTCATCATCATTTTCGTGCCTTTGTCTATTTAGGGTCGGCGCAACACATTTTCTTCTTCCATTCTCCCCTATCAGACATCACGGCATCATTTACTCCTTTCTCCTTCATATCATTCCTTACACAATCCATCCATCTTTTCTTTGGTCTTCCTCTCGCTCTCCGTCCATCAACATTCAGACCCATCACTCTTTTAGTCCTTCATCCCTCTTCATTACATGTCCATACCAAGACAAACAATTCCGTTTCAATTTTTGTGTAACAGGCGCAAATTTCAAACTTATATAATATATTATTCATTCCTTACTTTATCCATTCTTGACGGAGTGTCATTTCAACATATATAAACAATTGTTACCCTAAATAAATAAATAAAATAAGTCTCAGTAAACGAGAAATAAGAGACATCTATGAACTCTACATAACATCGACCAATAAAGAGAGCCTTCACCTCACTGCAACTCTATGTAGAGAAAGGCTTCAAACGGTTGGGTATCTATAAAGACAGATGGCGCTGCTTGCTATCATTACGCTTGTGTTCTAAAATGGTGTAGACAGATGTATTTAGTATCTGGTCGGGTACGAAACACCGGCCTCGTCTAGTTTAAAAAAAATTGACGTGTAAAAGTGTTTGTGAAAACCTACTTGCAAAATAAACATCATTTGTCTTATGCCAATATTCTGCAGTTAGTCCAGGAGGAGCTTCAGGCTAAATAATAGCAACCGCTCGCGTAGATCTTTAGGTTAAGCTGCGCTTGCACAGGTTGGTCTGTGGATGGGTGCCCACCCGTAACATAACAAGTTTCTTCCGTGCCTCGGAAAGCACGTGAAGTTGTTGGCCTCGGCTGTCATTTGTAGATCTTTGTAGAGGTAGTCAGTGTCCCGAAAGTCTGACAACCAGTCTTACCAAGGGGTATCGTATCACCAGTACGAATTGAGAACTGGAGGTCAGATATTCGTATTCATATCTTTATTGCATTCCATAATGTCTGAGGATCTTAAAATAGGCTTAAAGCTAAGGTACAATTATGGACCCTGTAGGGCACAGCAAACAAATTCTTAATATTTATTACAAAATTATTAATAAATCCTTACTAATATTATAAAAGCGAAAGTGAGTTTGTTTGTTTGTTACCTCTTCACGCTTTAATAGCTGAACCGATTTGGATGAATTTTGGTAATGAATGAATGAAATGAATTTTGGTAGAAAGAGATACCGCGGCCCCGGAACGTAACGGGCAATAGAAGGAGCAGGAATGGGTTTTAGTCAGTACAAGTCTGACACTCCCCCCCGCTCCACTCAGAGCGGGGGAAGTTATTTGGTGGTTTCACACCCAAAAATAGGTATCGAGATGAAATAAATAAATAAATAATAAATAAATATCTTGGGACAGCTCACACACGGCTATCTGATCCCAAGCTAAGCAGAGCTTGTGTTATGGTAACCAGACAACTGATATACATACTTATATAACTTATAAATACATACATATTATAGATAAATCACACCCAGACACAGAACAAACAATCATGCTCATCACACAAAGTTTGTCCTGAAATTAAAATAATATTAACTTTGTAACTTTGCAGTCCCTTTGTGCTGTGAAAAAAACAACCCTCTAAGTGTACGCAGTCTCAAGATATGGCCGTTTATGATGCAAGTTTGTACGGAACCCTCGGTGCACGATCCCGATTCGCACTTGACTGGCTTTTTTATGCACAAACCTCTTGTTTGTTTGCGTGTGTCTTTGGTTATTAATTACTCAATGTAATGAGTTTCACACAAAACTTATATGTTTTTTTGTCACATCAATCATTTGATAGATTGACACCAATCGCGTAAGGGACGATTGTAGTGGAATATGTATTTCCTAATTAGAAGAAAATTATTTTTATTTTTAGTGTTTAAATAGTTTTTAAAAAACTTATGAAACAAAAAAAAATATAAAATTAACAAACGAAATTCTATTAATTAAAAAAAATGTTATTTTGTTTATTATTGTGACCACACTGACATTTTATTTTTTACTAGCTTTTGCCCACGCCTTCGCTCGCGTTATATTCGGGGTAACACAGTTCTCCTTTCCTGATATACAGGTACCTGCCACCTGTAGTTTTTGCCCTTGCGCCTTATTTATTGTAATAGCAATGCTAAGTTTTCCCTCTTTCTTCCTCATGTCTAAATGTTTAAAAAAAATACCCTCTCTCCAGGGTCCCAACTATCTCTGTACTAAAATTTATCAAAATCGGTTTAGCCGTTTAGGCGTGAAGAGGTAACAAACAAACAAACTCACTTTCGCTTTTATAATATTAGTAAGGACTATTTATATCTATACCAAACAAGCTCTTTTGCCCTTTATGTTCCAGAGCCTTGCTATCTCTTTCGAAGAACCCACAACCCGGGCTCTCAATGCCTTCGCATTAAAACAAGAATCAAACCCACGACCAAAACTACGGAAGCCAAGTGTTGTGTCAAAAGCCTCATATTTAAACACTATTGCACAATGTGTGGGGTCACCAACCCATGCAACTCACATTATACACCATAACCTATGGGTTTCTATTCTCCTTTATGGCTTCGTCGTGAACATAAAAGATGTACATTCCTTTATGGGAGTTGTGTGGCAAACGAATATATTTGTTAGAGATTTCTTTGTGACCGCTTTTGTACGGTACTGTCAACTGCATGAGTTTGTTATACGAAATTAACTCTTATTTAATCACTTTTATTTTCAAGCATTGAGAAAATAATTTAAAAAAAAAACCTTTTTAAGGTTTGGTTGACACTTCCCGTGACCCAAGGGCTGGCTTTTACTTTGGCCAGAGGTTTAGCGTTGCCATACAACGTGGCAACGCGGCCAGTCTCTTGGGGACATTGCCAACTGACAGCGTTGAGGACGAATTTTTTGACGCTATTTTTTAATTTATTTATAAGTTTAGTTTAGTTTGATAATTTTAGTTTTTAAAATTTATGTATTATTTTTAATAATTTATATGTTTCCTAAATAAATTTGAAATTAAAAAAAATAATAATATGTAATTAAAACATTTACAAATGAAGCGGTTAAGTGTGAGTCGGATTACCGTACCGTACAAACTTGTGACATAAACGGCCATATCTTTTGATTTTGAAGACTTAGAGGTATGATTTTTTCACAGCTTCAAAAGATCACAGATTTGACTATATGGTTTTAATTTTAACTTGCTACCTCCTTGCGTTCTCGAGATAAAGGGTCTTGACAGACAGACGTACAACAAAGTAAGGGTAATAAGGGTTCGGTTTTTATCCTTTTGAGGGGGGAAGTCTAATAACTATATTAACTACTGTGGGTTGGTAGTCTTACGCGAAAATGAGTTGTCAAAAAGCCGGAATTTGTCCTGTATCGTGGGTGCGTTTACAAACATATAAACTCACATACACAAACAGCCAGACCCGAAACAACTATCTGCAGGTCATACAAATATTTGTTCCGTGCGGGAGTCGAACCTGCGACACGCAGCGCAGCAGTCGATCCCTCAGCCACTGCGCCAACCGTGCTGTCAAAAATATTCCTAAACACGTGCAATTGACTGTATGTAGTGTTCATTTTTGGAGTGAAAGAAATTTCGAGTCATGCCGTATGACTGTTTTCAAATATGAGATGAGTAATATACTTATACAAGCTGTGCCCTGCGGTTTCATCCGTTGCTCAGCTCCTCAGTGTCATAGTGTGATGTTATAAAGTTTATTGATTTCATAGAAGCATACCTATGTAAAATTTGATGAAAATGTTGAGATGGATGTGTGGAGTGACAAGAATGGATAAAGTAAGGAATGAGTATATTCGAGGAAGTTTGAAAGTTGAGCCTGTTACAGCAAAAATGAAAGGGAGTCGTTTGTCTTGGTATGGACATGTAATGAGGAGGGATGAAGGACATGTGACTAAAAGAGTAATGGATCTGAATGTTGATGGACGGAGAGCGAGAGGAAGGCCAAAGAAAAGATGGATGGATTGTGTAAGGAATGATATGAAGGAGAAAGGAGTAAATGATGCCGTGACGTCTGATAGGGGAGAATGGAAGAAGAAAACGTGTTGCGCTGACCCCAAATAGAATGGGACAAGGGCAGGAAAATGATGATAATGCCTATGTAAAATTTCAAGTTAATTCGGTCAAGAAATCACGTTCTTCCTGACAAACTTCACCACCCAGCAATATCCCGTAACTGCCTACTAAAGGCAGTTAAAAATACAATAAACTAAACCAAAAAAATATTATTATAATATCTTTATAAATAATTTATTATGCAGTATGTTTGTATGCCACTAAATTCCTCTTAAACGGCTGAACCCATTTAAATATTTTATTTTTGTTTGCTTTGGGTAGCGCCCTGGATGGTTTACAATCACAACCAAAAAAACATTCAAATCGGTCCAGCCGTTTAGGAGTTTAGTGACAAACATACGTACAGAAAAATTATATATATGCAGATAAATATTGTTGTAATAAGAAATATGTAAAAATATGAGTAAAAATGAATAAACGAAAAACAATCAAATCAAACAATCAAAAAACTACATAAATTCAACGAATACAAATCCCTTCAACTATAATAATGATAAATAACACCAGCCTACCGAAGTACTACCAAGTAATCGGTGTGATATCAATTCGTTTTGATGTTACCATCAACTGGTTGTTGAGACCTTTCTCACAGTTTAGTTAGAGATTTGTTTTCACTCGAGAATTGGTCACAAATCTGTTTCATATTTAAAACTACATCAAGAAAGATAGAAAATAGGTTTATTTGGCACATGCCATAAGTGCACACAACATCAAACAAAGTAAGAAAACAATATGAAAACATAAAATTAAATAAAAAATTACAACACTATTTTCTTTTGTGTTTCTATTTTCAAAATAATTTTGTTTGTTTTTTTTTATTGAGATTTTTTTTTAAACTATCATAATACTAGCTGTGCCCAGCGGTTTCACCCGCTGCCCACTTAGGGGTATGAAAAATAGATGTTGGCCGATTCTCAGACCTACCCGATATGTACACAAAATTTCGTTTAAATCGGTCCAGCCGTTTCGAGGAGTATGGGAACGAAAACTGTGACACGAGAATTTTAAATATTAGATTTAGTCATTATTTGCTTTTGTTTTTATGTATTCTTTTTACGCACTGTGTCTACATCTCTTTTTGTTTACTCTCCTTTCGCAGGTATGCTGGAAGAGATTTCTTAAGAAATAAGCATTACCTTTGTACCTCTTTTATTTTTCTGTATTCAGTGTGTGTGTACATACGTGTGCTAGTACTATATAGGAATATACTAACATACATACAAAGACAAATATATAACATAAATACAATATAAAATATAATAATAAATACCTATGCAACTATGGTGAAATTGAAAGATAATGTTCTTTTACTCTTCTCTTAAAAACTGAAACAGTTTGGCAGTCCCTAATGTCAGGCGGAAGCGAATTCCACAACCGCACAGCGTGAACAGTAAAGGAGTAGGAGTATTAGATGCCTAACCTTTTCCCAACTATGTTGAGGTCGGCTTCCAGTCTTACCGGATGCAGCTGAATACCAGTATTTTACATGGAGCGACTGCCTATCTGACCTCCATAACCCAGTTAGTACTGGATAATACGATACCCCTTGGTAAGACTGGTTGTCAGACTTTCAGGACACTGACTAGCTGTAACGACTGTCAAATATCTACAAATGACAGCCGGGACCAACAGCTTAACGTGCTTTCCGAGGCACGGAGGAAACTCGATACGTAACTTAGTAGCTGCTACTAATAGAGTTTATTTAAAGGGAAAAAAAATTGTGTTCACCAAAAATACTGATCGTGCACCAAATATTCTTTCCTGAATGCTAAAAAAATGCGTAGGTTAGGTTAGGTTAAAACTGCGACCCCCTACGCCAGTAACGACTTGCATTAATAGAAAATGGATAAAGATATAACACTTTTTTATTGTAGTTGCTGTCTTTTTCCTGATGCTCGTTAAGACATATTTTAATTAACATATTTTGGTGCACATTCAGTATATTTGGTGCAACACAGGTAAAATTAGGTAAACGAAATGGGAATAAATTGAAGTACTTTTAAATACCATCCTTATTTAAATACTCAGAAACTACGAGTATGTTATTGAATAATATTACAATAAAATCTACATCTTTCCTTCAAATCTTCGCATAACAGCTCTGACTCTTTCCCTCAGTGGAATTAGTTCTGCTTTAAGACGTCATGGTAGGGTAGCATATCTTTTAACTGCGTAGACTTAGAGGGTTGATTTTTTCACAGCACGAAGGGACTACAGACTTAAGTGTATGGTTAATTTCAACTCGTTACCTCCAAGCATTTCTGAGATAAATGGTCTTGAAAGACAGACAAACAGATTGTACGAAACTCTTAGTGCGCGAGTCTGACTCGCTATTGGTCGGTTTTTCATTAACATTACAACAAAAAATTAAAATAAAAACAGTTTTACTAAACATTCCTGTGACATTAATACAAGTATTTATCATATTATAATTAAATTAATTACTTAACTTAATTAATAAAAAAATATATACAAGTAAAAAATAGAAAATTACAGGGCGTCAAAAAATTCGTCCATATTCGTATTTATAGTTAATCACTACATAACACAATACAAATACAAATTTTTAATAGTATATTTTATTAATTTGTATTGTATACCCCATTTTAGCCGGGAGTCCGGGGGAGTGTCAGACTTTACTGATTAAAACCCACCCATGTTCCTTCTTTTACTATTTTTATTCCGAGGTCGCGGTATCCCTTTCGAACAACCCGCAACCCTGGCAGGACACGATACCCATTGGTTAATAATAAGACGTTCACTGCAACATACCATGCTAAAATATATGTTACTAGCTTTCGCCCGCGGCTTCGCTCGCGTTAAATTCGGTATAACACACCAAGCAGACCTGTAGTTTTTGCTCTTGCGCCTGTTAAATTTGTAATAGCAACGCAAAATTTTCCCTTTTCTTCCCTCTTCTTCTCTCCCTCATATCCCACTTTTTTTTTTAATAAAAATTGTCCGTCCGTCTCCTGGTTCCCAACTATCTCTGTACCAAAATTCATCCAAATCGGTTTAGCTATTAAAGTGTGAAGAGGTAACAAACAAACAAACTCACTTTCGCTTTTATAATATTAGTAAGGAAGTAAGGATAAACACATTATCATATTGGTGGCTGCTAGTTTGCTAAAAGAAATATGTTTCATCATTTTCCTGCCCTTGTCCCATTCTAATTGGGGTCGGCGCAACACGTTTTCTTCTTCCATTCTCCCCTATCAGACGTCATGGCATCATTTACTCCTTTCTCCTTCATATCATTCCTTACACAATCCATCCATCTTTTCTTTGGCCTTCCTCTCGCTCTCCGTCCATCAACATTCAGATCCATTACTCTTTTAGTCACATGTCCTTCATCCCTCCTCATTACATGTCCATACCAAGAAATATGTTTATTCTGCTAAAAGAAATATGTTTATTCTGCTTATTTTACAAAGCTTATCGAAAGTGCAAATTGATATTTTTGTAGAGAAAAATCTTATTTAGTGGTATCCTTAAACGAATCAACCGATGTGAAAAATTCGTTCTTCATTTAAAAGCTACATTATTACTGAGTAACAAAGGCTATCTAACATCACGCTACTACGTACGGGAGCGAGGCAGTAGCCAAAACCGCGCAGAACAGCTGGTTTATTAGAATAAACTTGATACATTGAACATTACCTATACCAAAACTGAAACATCCAAGACTCCAATGTATAAATAACCACTGAATCTGAAAGTAGCACTTTCAGGTATCCCCAAACAGAGTTGCCAAGCAACGTACTATCACTAATCACCAGCATTACATAAACGCAACGTCACAATCATACATTTTTATATAACAACTGCAGCATAGCACTGCCAAGCTTCGCGGCCAGCCAGTCCCCCGCCGACGACCGTCCGCGTAACACGTCCCGGTACACAGCAATGAAACTCGACCAAAAACACCAAATTTAAAAACAATCGCGCACCCCAAATCATGTACTAAAAACACCAACAAAAAAATAAATAAACCAAAAATACTCATCCTTTGTAACATAAGAAATGAAAGTGAAAACCACAGTGCACTGACCGAGGCAACATGTTCAGCGAAAATAGATGGAAAGTTATACTGTTAGTAGTGGCGTCGGTCGCCGCTGTGGAGCCGAGCCGGGCGCTCAGCCTAGTCTACCAGAAGCCGTATAAAAACGTCATGTTCGTGCCGAAGAATCTTTACCGTCGGACCAGAGCGCGGCAATCCCGAGTGCTGTTCCTGGACGAAAATGAGAATCACCAGCCGTTCGGAAAGGGTGAAATAGACCTAACTCAAGACAAGAACTATTCAAAGATCAAGTTCGACGATCAGCCAGATTACGAATTCACGTCTCCCGAAGACGGTGAACTGCCAAAGAAGGTGAATGAAGACTTGCCTTCTGGGAACGAAAGGTTTTATGAACCGTTGCCCCGTTTTCGACCTTATTCTAACCAACCTCATTACTACCAAGGCCGTTTTGGTCGGACTTATGCCCCAAATTACGCCTTTGATCCTTATCCAGTCGCTCCTTTTGCTCCTTCTGTGAGAAACGGCTACTATCCTGGTTGGAAGCCTAGGAGTCCTCGAGTGGTCTTCCCGTATGCGTCGGAGAGTGTCAATTCAGTGCAGACGAATTCTCATGCAGGACCTGGTGGATTTAATGATAATGTAGTGTTCCGTGATCAGAATTTTGGTTTAAATGACGTTGGTGATGAGCAGGCGTTGCAGGATCTTGGAACAGCATCAGGATCTGGTGATGGATTTGCTGAACGAGGTGAGTGGGCCATGGTCCTTATAGAATATTTTATTTAGGCTAAAAGGAGACAGTAAACACTTGAAGAGGGGTTGGTTTCGGGTGAAATAATTTTTAACCGACTTCAAAAAAAGGAGGAGGTTCTCAATTCGACCCTATTTTTTTATTTGAGGTAACGGCATGGATTATTAAATGTTCAATGGGAGATTCAAATTAATGTGTGAATGAATTTTTCTTTTTCTTACAACTGTGATTTTAGCCATTGTTGATGTATAGGTTACGGTTAACGATTTGCGTTCAAAACAAAGCGAAAGTTTTCAAGATGTTAATAAGCGAAGTAATTAAGAACGTTTTTCGCGCAGTATTTATTTAGCAAATTGCATTTTGTTCTTTGTTTTCATTTTATCTCTTTATCAGTAACTTTTTGAATGAACATAACAATGTTTTAAATATATTTCTACATTCATTTCGCGTTTCGTGAGCTCATTAAGACAATATTTATTACATGTATGTTTTTTCGAAACTGCTTAAAAAGTCCAAGAACAGTTTCAGAAACCTCGATTTTTAAACTGACACATAATTTTGTACATTATTAGGAATATTGTAATTGATTAACAAAAAAATAACGTTCTGATTTTGAACCTTAAAAACACATACACTGGTCTGGGAGACATGTAAATCTACAGGATGAATTATATTATTCATAATCTTTTTCGGTTTTTCGTTGGTCGACCGTGCGTCAGTTTTAATAAATATCTCGTCCTGCATCTCGCCAAAAAAAAAGGTATTTGTTCCAAATGTGTTATATTTTATAGTACTACGTCACTCAAGTATTCTAAAAACTATCTCCATTATTTGACGGGCCTGTTGGTCTAGTGGTTAGTGGCCCTGACTGCTGAGCCGGAGGTCGTGGGTTCGATTCCCACCCAGGACAAACTTTGTGTGATGAGCATGATTGTTTGTTCTGTGTTTGGGTGTGATTTATCTATAATATGTATGTATTTATAAATTATATAAGTATGTATATCAGTTGTCTGGTTACCATAACACAAGCTCTGCTTAGCTTGGGATCAGATAGCCGTGTGTGAGTTGTCCCAAGATATTTATTTATTTTTATTTTATTATATTGTCATAGAGTTTTTTTTTCTCTAACTTAAATAATCTGTTTGTGTTGACCCAGAGATTAAGCGCCTCTCCTCTTCTCAGGAGGTTCATGAGGTTGTGAGTTCAAATCTGGGCAAGTACTAATGTTCCTTTTTCAAGTCATATTTTTTATAGTTTATCTAAGACATTAGAGACATTGGTGAAATAAAACGTCATGAGGAAACCTGGACTTATCCTTACTTCCTTACTAATATTATAAAAGCGAAAGTGAGTTTGTTTGTTACGTCTTCACGCCTTAATGGCAAAAGCGATTTTAATGAATTTTAGTATTGAGATAGTTGAGAACCAAGAGACGGACATAGGATAGTTAGTATACAGATAATATATATATTTTTTAAATTGGGATATGAAGGAAGAAAAGGGAAAACATAGCGTTGCTAATACAAATCAATAAGGCACAAGGACAAAAAGTGCAGGTACCAGGTACTGTGTTATACCGAATTTAACGCGAGCGAAGCCGCGGGCAAAAGCTAGTATTAATATAAGACTAAAATCGCCAACCCGTCTAGATGATCGATATACGTTACCGATTAAATATTTATCCTATATTTTGTTTGAAATAATTAACTCTCTTTATCAATATTATTTATTTATGAATAGTTAATTAAAACGGTATAACAACAATTAGAATAATTAACATAGAAACAAAATAAAAAAAATTAAAGTAAAACATCAAGTAAACAACTTGCAATAGGTTTAATTAAAACTAACGCGGAACAGTGGACACTCTTGCATACTTTTTTTTACAAAACACCAGACATACTAGCATGACTTTATTCCATTCATCCACACACACACATATATATTTATATATATACTATAATTATAAAATTAATAAATACTATATTATAAATTACTAGCTGTGCCCAGCGGTTTCACCCGCTGCTCAGTTAGTGGCATGAAAAATAGATGTTAGCCGATTCTCAGACCTACTCGATATGTACACAAAATTTCGTTCAAATCGGTCTAGCCGTTTTGGAGGAGTATGGCAACGAAAACTGTGACACGAGAATTTTATATATTAGATTTAATAAAATTCAATAAAATAAATTTAATTTAAATATTTAATCCTTTCGTAATAAAATATTTTATTTATTAAAAGATACACATCAATTCAGGGTGGGCACACCCTGAATGAAGTCACGTAGAATAGAATAGATTTATTTTCTCTCTAAAAAGGTACATTCTTTGATTCATTGAATGTCATATTATGTCAAATCAGATTTGTAACCTTTGTGAGAGCTGGAATCTATACTGGGTTCGGGACCTGTATGACAGATCTCCAGAAGCCCAAGTCTGCTATTACAATAGTGTCAGAATGGTCGATCACTGATCGCATAATGGTTGATTTTGACAAGTTTAGTATGTAGCAGATTACCAAACTCCCAGCCCCAGGCTCCAGGCCCCAGGCTCCAGGCCCCAGGCTCTCACCCTCTTAAACAATACTATTGGAGTACTAATTTGAACACATTAAGGCCTTCCCGTACAGAGAAAAATATTTATAAACTAAAATAGGGAAATTTTAAAATTAAGCAACAATAAAAAGAATGGTGTGTATGTGCGTGTATGCCCAGAGCGGGGGATGTTTTTTTTTCTTTTTCAGTTTTAAAAACGTTGCCCCACACTAGCCACACAGCTGCAAAAAAAAGCGTATTACTATGTACGCCTATCGCTACGAAGTTTGAAGGCGTTATGATTATATGTGAAGAAGAAAATGCGATTAATAAAACACAATGCAGTGAAACTAGGCAATGTCAGACAAACCATACATATTATGAAAGGATGTCCGTCTCTTAAGATTTTGGAAAGTGGCGTTATATAATATGTTGTTTATACTATTCATGCAAAACCTGCCTAGATTCTTTATATTTTTAGTTATTAGTTGAGTATTTTTGTTATATTCTTGACTAGCTTCCGCCCGTGACTTCGTCCGCGTGGCATAGTCACTTTGGGCTAACGTTAGCCCGCGTGATGATTGAAAAAATACAGAGAGACAGACAAAAATTTTACTGATTGCATTTTTGGCATCAGTATCGATCACTGATTGAATCACCCCCTGATTTTGGAAATATATTTCAAGAACAGAATTGACCTCTCTACAGATTTATTATAAGTATAGATCTGAAGATTTGTTGGGTTGGCAGAAAAGTAGAGTGTTGTAATTTGGCGAAAGATAAAAGGTCAAGTGCGAGTCAGACTCGCGTACTCGGTTCTGTATAAACTTCAATATAAACATAATATAATATGTATGCATATAAGTATTTTTTTGAGGTGGTAAATCATCAAACAAATTCCCCCGCTCTCTTCATGCCCCCATGTTCCTTATTTTGCCCTTTACGTCCCGGGGCCGCGGTATCTCTTTCGAACAACCCGTAACCCCGGCAGGCGGAGGTTCTGGCAAGCCCCTCTGCATTGCTGACACCTCTTTGAGGTGCGCGTGAAACACAAACGCATCATCGACACGGTCTGTTGTCAATAGACGGACGGACGGTAAGCTACCCATTGCTCACCGTCCACAGGCCCGCATCTACGGTGGCCAGGAGACGTCTCGCGGCGCCCGGCGCCCGGGGCGTCTCCCGCGGCGGCTGGATTGGTTTGAGGTTCTCTCCCTCAAACGCCAGGCCACCTCATTCGCTAGCATGACTGCTTCGCAGAAGGAGGTGACCGCTTCCCATTCCCTCTCGCTCCGGACCATGAACTGAACCAGGGCCGGACGCGAGAGATCACCGCCGTCGATCGCCTCTACGGCATATAAGTATTTATCATTATATTTTAATTGTAAATATTATTTTTCATATTCTCTCTGTTATGCACCCTGCACCTACTATGTTTTCTCTCTGCATCACCCTTTTTTTTTTTTTTTTTTTTTCGGGTGGGAAATCATCCAATGATTTCCCCCGCTCCGGGCGGAGCGGGAGGGCATGTCAGACTTGTACTGACTAAAACCCACCCATGTTTCTTCTTTTGCCCTTTACGTTCCGAGGCCGCGGTATCTCTTTCGAACAACCCGCAACCCCGGCAGGCAGAGGCTCTGGCAAGCCCCTCTGCTTTGCTGACTCTCTTTGAGGCGCGCGTGAAACACGAACGCGCCGTCGACACGGCCTGTCGTCAATCGACGGACGGACGGTGAACTACCCATTGCTCACCGCCCGCAGGCCCGCATCTACGGTGGCCGGAAGTCGTCTCGCGGCGCCCGGCGCCATGGGCGTCTCCCGCGTCTGCATCACCCTAAGGTAGACTAGCAGAAAATGCCAAAGCTTTAGTTCTTTTTGTCATATTCAGAATTGTGTCACTACACTTTTGTATCCAAAAAATGATGAAAGCAACAACACAAGTACCTAGTTTTTTTTCCAAAATGAGTTCATAAGACTGCGTGTCTCACCCATTCAATGCAATACACGCACTTAAACTTGATTGTAGGTTGTCATGCAATTTCCACATGCAAATTCAGGTATAAGTGAGAAGTTAGAGGCTATTATTGCTAAATTGTGCGTTTATTTTATTGTGAAAATATCGAGGACAATTGTGTGAAATATTGTTGAATATTGTTGAACTTATAGGGCAAAAGAATGAAGAATTAACGACATGGTTGGCGCAGTGGCTGAGCGATCGACTGCTGCGCTGCGTGTCGCGGGTTCGATTCCCGCACGGAAAAAATATTTGTATGACCTGCAGATCTGTTGTTTCGATGGATGTTTGTGTATGTGAATTTCAATGTTTGTAAACGCACCCACGATACAGGAGAAATTCTTGTGTGGGGCAACATTTCTTTTTTTAAAAAGAAGTAACATGGGTGAGTTTTTGTCAGTAAATATATGATACTCCCCCCCGCTTGGCCCACAGCAGGGGAAGTTTTTTAAAGGTGTTTCATCCGTAAAAAAACTGGTCAAACTTTATGTAAAGAAAGTTACATGTAAGTATATTGTCTTCCACACTTTAGTAAATATTCCGTTAATCAAGTTCATACATATATATTTATACACATAAATGCATGCATACTGATTGATTAATTATGTACAATTGTACATATGTATACGTAATTGAAGTTATGATATTTCCTTGAATTTAATAACTGAGTTATTACATAGCGATGTTTACATGAAATGTTCTGGGTTAAGCTGTTCGTTGTATATAAGTGTTATTATTACCTATGTTTAGTGGAGTACTTAGTTTTTTTGAAGAGTTCGTGGCTAAATAATAGCAGGCGCTCGGGTCGCTCTTCAGGTTAAGCCGCGCTTGCCTAGGTTGGTCTGTGGATGGGTGACCACCCGTTACATACCGAGTTTCCTCCATGCCTCGGAAAGCACGCTAACCTGTTGGTCCCGTCTGTCATTTGTAGATCTTTGACAATCGTCACGTTAAATTCGGGGTAACATAGTTCCCCTTTCCTGATTTACAGGTACCTGCTACCTGTAGTTTTTGCCCTTGCGCCTTTTTTATTGTAAAGCAATGCTATGTTTTCCCTTTTCTTCCCTCATATCTAAATCTTAAAAAAAAAACATTATTATTATCAAATAATTGCCTAGTCCGTCTCCAGGGTCCCAACTATCTCTGTACCAAAATTCATCAAAATCAGTTTAGCCATTTAGAGGTGAAGACGTAACAAACAAACTCACTTCCGTTTTTATAATATTAATAAGGATTTAGTTGCTTGTGCGTGCATTAAAAGCATATTAATAATAAGGCAACTCAAAATTACCTACTCATGACTGTCATAAAAAGAATTGGTAGATACATAAACACCACACGCACTTACTGGGAAATCATGACTGAGGTGCGCGTGCGACGTTGAGAAGCTTAGTATTATCACACAATCGGTAAAAGTCTCATTGTACTGGCTTTGACAGCTAGTCTGGTTCTGCTAGAAGCGATACGAGTATATATTTTTGCTTTGCACTTCCTCGAAAACTGGCTTATTGCACCTAATGTATTTCATTTAGCTTATTTCCTTTGCACTATGGTCCTAGTTTATCACCTGTGACTTCTTCACTGCGTGTGTAAGCGGGTACACCCGTTAGACTGGAGAATTTATTGTTTTGGCTTGGGTAATTTTTTATTTTTATATAGGTACTTAATTGCGTGTGTTTGCTAGCTGACATGTGACAATGAATGAATAATTTCTTAATTTTTAATGATTTCTTACCTTGTGATAAACGGAATTGTATAAAATCTGGTTCTTCTAACCTGACAGACAGATGTGTTGCTGGGGAGTTGGTTCCGCCACTTCTTCTTCCCAGCAAAAACACTAGGAAGTGGCGAAGGGCAGGGCGTATTTGTGGGACTGTCTCTTGTAATGTGACGATCAAAAAGTGTTGATTATCAGTCTAATTTGAATAAATGACTTTTGATTTCACACGCTGGCTGGCGGCTTGGGTGTGAAATTCACCTCGGCCGCAATTTCAGTTTTCTGACTTGAGTCAAAATTTACTGTTAACATGAATAACATGATTTCATAAGCTTAATGCATGTAACTTTAATTAAATTTTTTGACGACACGGTTTGCGCCGTGACTGAGCAATCGACTGCTGTGCTGCGTGTCGCGGGTTCGATCCCCGCACGGATCAAATATTTGTATGACCTACAGGTAGTTGTTTTGGATCTGGCTGTTTGTGTATGTGAGTTTAAATGTTTGTAAAAGCACCCCCATTTTAAAGCGGTTTTCAACAATAGATAAAGTGATTCTGATGGAAGACTTCTATTATGTATAACTAGCTTTTGCCCGCGGTTTCGTTCGCGTTTAATTCGGGGTATCACAGTTCCCCTTTCCTGATTTGCAGGTACCTGCTACTTCTAGTTTTTGCTCTAGCGCCTTATTTCTTGTAATAGCAAAGCTAAGTTTTCACTCTTTCTCCCTCATTTCTCACTTTTTACAAAAAAATGTTAGCCTAAGTCCGTCTCAACTATCTGTCAAATTCATCAAAATCCCTTTAGCCATGTAGGCGTGAAGACGTAACAAACAAACTCACTTTCGCTTTTATAATATTAGTAAGAATATTAGTAGTGGTATAAGTATCTACATTGCACCCGCGCAAAGTCGGGATGGGTCGCTAGTAAAGTATATTCTACCACATCTAGTAGAAATATATCCACGTGTATCTAACCAACAAACGCGTGAAGGAAGGCGGCGCAAGCGCAGCCGACGACGTCGAAACATGCTTACAGCGTAACGTGACGAAAAAATACGACAATTTAGCTATTAGTTAGTGAATGTGCTGTGGAATGGTCGAGTTTTTATGAGTTTCTATATGCGCAAGAGTTTGTATTATGGCTGTGGAATGTTTAGTGATAGATCTTTATTTAAATTGAGAATTTTAGAAGGTTCGATGACATTAAATTGTGGAGAAGAGCTTTTGAACAAATAATAAAAGCCGTTAGGGTCAATCTTTGCCTGAAGAAGGAGTCGGAGTCGAAGTCGAGCTATCGTCCATTACATACAAATAAAGAAAGAAAAGGTATTTATTTGATTTGTCCATTATAAAACACTAAAAATACAAATAGAAATGTAACAAATAAAACAAAAGAATAAATCAGATGAAACAATTACATTAAATAAATTAGCTCTGTACCAGGCCAAAATGCTCCTTATCTTAGCATGGGGACCGACTAAGTTTCCTCCGTGCCTCGGAAAATACTTGAAGCCCTGGACCTGGCGGTCATTTGTAGATCTTTGACAATCGTTAGAAGAAGGCAGTGTCCCGAAAGTCTGAAAAACAGCCTTTTTTTGGATGGATTTTTGGATGGAAAATCATCAAATAACTTTACCTGCTCTGGGCGGAGGGGAGAGGGGGAGTGTCGGACTTGTACTGACTAAAACCCACCCATGTTCCTACTATTGCCCTTTATGTTCTGGGGCCACGGTATTTCTTTCGAACAATCCGCAACCCCGGCAAGCAGAGACTCTGGCAGGCTCCTCTGCTCTCTGACATCTCTTTGAATCGCGCGTGGAACACTAACGGGCCGTCGACACAGCCCGTTTTTACTAGTCGAATGGACGGTGAGCTACCCATTATTCACCGTCCACAGACGCATCTACGGTGGCCGGGAGTCGTCTCGCGGCTCCCGACGCTCGGAGCGTCTCTTGCGGTGGCTGGGTTGGTTTGTGGTGCTCTCCCTCAAACGTCCGGCCACCTCCTTCGCTAGCATAACATAATGTGCGATCTTAAGATAATAGTTTCCTTAGTACAAACGGCGACACGCCAGCTTTATGATTCCAGTATAACATAATCTCTTTTTGTAAATATTTCCCGTACAACGAAAGATCTGCATAAGTTGGTTTAGTAAAGGTTGATTGGTCGTTCCAATGCTACGTCGTGACTGGTCGTGAGCCCAACTTCAAACACAGAGGTACCTTAACCTTTCCCTTGACTCGACATTCACGAATTAATTACGTTAGAAATGTTGTTTTTGTACACTTTTACTTGGTTTTCATCACGATTATTAAAATGTGTTTAGTTGAGTGGAATGTGTAAGGAAAATTCATATGCATATCCCACATGGATTTATATCTCTCTCATTTCTTACTGATTTTATAGTTCATGGTCACAAATAAAAATGGAGGAGCTCGTGGCTAAATAATAGCAGCCGCTCAGGTCGATCTTTAGGTTAAGCCGCGCTTGCCTAGGTTGGTCTGTGGATGGGTGACCACCCGTTACATACCGAGTTTCCTCCGTGCCTCGGAAAGCACATTAAGCTGTTGGTTCCGGCTGTCATTTGTAGATCTTTGACAGTCGTTACAGATAGTCTGACAACCAGTCTTATCAAGAGACATCGTATTACCCAGTACTAACTGGGTTATGAAGGTCAGATAGGCAGTCGCTCCATGTAAAATACTGGTATTAAGCCGACCCCAACATAGTTGGGAAAAGGCTAGGCAGATGATGATGGTCACAAATAAAAAAGAAAGAATTTCAGTTAAACCATTACAGGTACTTTCGAATGTCAAAAAACAAAAGGATAAAGATACAGTTCCGGTCACAAGGCATAATGACTTTTCAAAATTATTGCTGCCCATTCTAAAGCGTTGATCTCTATGGAGAATAATGGGCAAGAAACTCCATAAATATTCTGATTTACTTATGCCCGAATACTGAAACGTCACTTAAAATTTGACGGCTGCTTAACATTTGAGCAGCTCTTAAACTATAGATTTTGTATTGTCAAACGTCACTTCTGAGTATCTGTTAAATTTAAGTGGTATTTAAATTTTGAGTGACGTTTCAGTATTCGGGGGTTAGAGTGTCCACTCTGTAAATCAGAATATTTTTACAAGACCTTTTATCAAGACCCTTTATGCGCGATGTTTTCCTTCATCAAAGCAAGAGATAATAATTACAAACTATGCACATGAATCTGAAAAATTAGAAGTCTGTATCTTGGGTTTGAACTCGAAATCTATATTTCCCAGTGCGACGGTCATACCACTGGGCTGCTTATCCTTATATTCATCTTATTTGTAATCAAAATAACATGTTTTAATATTTCATAAGCTAAAACAATTCAACAAAAACTATAAATACATTTCTCAATTTACAATTCAGTCATTTGCAATGATAAATAAACCGATCAAAAGTTTCTTTCCGCAATGTTGCCAACTTACGAACCATAAACTAGCGCCTAGTGTTGCCAATACGAAAAATTAAACTCAGGAAATTTTTGCTTTTAAAAAGCTGTTGTAAATTTTGCGTATCATAATGATCTATTGTGATGTTAAGGTAATTGATTCTTGTTTCTATTTCCACCTAGTTAACGTTTGTTTTTCTTTGTTTTTGTTCTACACTCTCGGTTTTCCTTGCGTGATAATATGTAGCATGTTTATATTAAAATGAAGGGTGTATTCAATGAAATGGTGTCGGGTTTTAAGACTTGCTTTTACCGAATCATTTTGTGAATTGCGTTTTGTTGTAGTCTAGGTTTTAAACGTGTTAGGGGATTATAGATATAATGCAATATTTTATTTTAAAGGTCTCATTGGTCGAGTGTTCGCAAGCGCGACTGTTCAGTATAAAGTCCTGGGTTCGATTCGCGGGTCTAACAAAATACCATTAAGTTTTTGATGAGGAATTTCTTTGTAATGGCCTCTGAGTATTGATTCGTATCAGTTGATGGCAATAGTCTTGTCTATTATTAGCTGCACGAGACTTAAGCATAACTGGCAAAATGTGGGTGTAATATTAGAAAGAATGAAGGAAAGAAAAACTGTTTATTAGACTCGAACAGGACAATACAACTACAGTACTTTCACAAGTTATTATGTCTTGTGACTGGGACTGTAGCAGCATCATTTCTTTTGTTCTTGTTTTTATGACATTCAAAAGTGCCTGTAATGGTCTAATTGAAATAAATGATTTGAGTTTGAGTTTGAGTTTGAGTTTGAATACAATAAACAAAAGAACAACAAAACCTAAAAAAATTATAATTATAAAAAATACACAATTAATTAAATTAGTCCTGAACGAGGTCAAAGGGCTGCTATCTAAGCATGGTGCTGCAATATGGCGGCCATGACACAGCGTTGATATTCTGATAGAGTCCATATTAGGGACGCCTGTGTGGATATATGTATACATATACAAAAATGGGACAGATTTTAAGAACCTATAAAATTTTGTAAAACTAGGTCATAAAACTATTATATCATCGCTTTGATATGGCTGTCATATTTCAGCTTCTATACTGGGATAGGGGTCTTCTGGCTTCTTACATGACTAATTGAAATCATTGTTTTCTTTTAGGGTTCCGTAGCTCAAAAGGCAAAATGAAACCCCTTACTGGATCACTTTGATTTCTATCTCTGTGTCTGCCAACACCGTTTATCTCGGGAAAGCGAGAAGGTATCGAGTTAAAATTAAAACCACATACTCAACTCTGTGTTGTCTATGTGCTGTCAAAATCGACCCTCATGTATATTCAACTGTCTTTGTGCTGTCAAAATCTACCCTCTTGTGGCTGTTAATGTCGCAAGTTTGTGCTAAGTTTATACCCTGGCTGGAGGTCTTAATTTTTAAGGCACCCACAGGATTCGTCCGGTGAAGCAGACGACAACCTCCTTGGTTGAACTGCGAGATGCCATTCATCAAAAAAAAACGCAAGTTTGTACGGAACCGTCGACTCGCTCTTGGTCGGTTTTTAATATTATCTTTTAGACATTCTGTTTTTTTTTTAATAATTTTGTTTTATTGTCAAAAAAAAAATCTTTCATTCTTTCTATATTCTCTGTTTTCTCTTAGTTAACCTAGAGCTAGTAGAATCTTTAATTTGCAATAACTTAATGCAAGAGCGCACATGGAGGCCATGATCATCTGTTTACTTCTTTCTCTTCAGTCAACATTACTTGGATTTGTATATCATACTAGCTTTTGCCCGCGGTTTCGCTCGCGTTAAATTCGGGGTTCAGTTCCCCTTTCCTGATTTGTAGGTACCTGCTACCTGCAGTTTTCTGCCCTTGCGCCTTATTGATTTGTAATAGCAACGCTAAGTTTCCCCTTTTCTTCCCTCTTTCTCGATCACATCCCGCTTTTTTCTATCTACTATCTCTGTGCCAAATTTCATCAAGATCAGTTCAGCTATTTTGACGTGAAAGAGTAACAAACGTCCATATATCCTCACAAAAATATGCATTTATAATATTTTATTCTACAAAATAGTAGGCTAATATTTGAAACGGGAAATTTACCATATTACATGGTGTCAGTTTTAGTAAAGGTCATGTTTAAGTCCCATAACATAAATTCAGACTGTGGAGAAATTCTTGACAATAAACCCCCATTAATTTGCCAGATCCGGGTAACGAAGTCAGATCCTCACATTCAACAGTAAAGTTATGTTTTATACTGTTTTTACGATATTATCCATCCACAGGTTTATCAACTTAAGCAAGCGCGGCATAACCTAAACGTCGACCGGACTCGACCCAAACGGATGCTATATTTAAACCACGAGCTCATCTCGCACATTTCTCTTTTAACAAAGAAAAATCACAAAATCATCATGATCTGAATTTATGGTTTTTTGACATCTCTTACATGACATCTAATATGACACCTGTTATCTAAATCATCTATACAACCGAACCAGAACGACCTCAACCATCAATCAAATTAATATCATAAAGGCGAAAGTTTGTACGTTTGTTATTCCTTTACGCTCAAACGTCTGGACCGATTTGGATGAAAATTGGTATTTAGGAAGTATATACCCTGGACCGGGATTATCACGCATGCTATTTTGATTCCGGGTTACGCGGGTGAAACCATAGGGCACATCTAGAAGTCTATAATTTCTTAAGCTGACATGATCACAAGTATTATCATTCACTTCACTTCTCTATCAAACGGGAATTTTTACCATATTTGTAAAAATCGACAAACAAATAAATAATTTACGTGGTAAATATCCCGTTTTAAGTGTTAATGATATCCAAATTAGTTTTTTGTTTAAGTTTAGGTTTAATCAATTATTTTAAACAATGTCTTCGATTTTTTACAATCTCTCCTATAGCAAGTCTGTTTAAAAAGATTTCTATAGCAACCCCAAGAGGTACGTCGCGACCAATAAGAGCGTCCCGCGGTCGCGTTCCGCGAAGATACTAATAGGAGGTATTCGCGCGAATAAATAAATATGGAATAGGAGGTATTAATAAAATAAGCTGTACTTGCGGTACCTTTGTACTCCTTGCTCTGCATGCCCTTTTGTGTGTACACAAATAAATAAATATACTAGTATTGTGACCCGACGCATTTAAATAAACCATTTGAATCAAACCACATATCCGAATTTACAACTGCCATACAATAACGAAACTAGAACTTCCTCAACTATCGATAAAATAGTGATGTGACCTAATAACGTTTATAAAGATAATAGAATTCGAAGAGAATCGGTTACATCACCGATTGGCGGAAATCATCAAACCACAGATCGAATTTCTCTCCATACAATAAACAAACTGGAATAACCGCAGATATCGATATCGATTGTGATATGATCATTTGACCTAACACTTCCACCTATGCACCGAAATTAAACTTGTGTCAAGCTAGTTACAATAGCGCTCCACCCAAAAATAAACCTTGTACATATTTATTTAATTTGCATATTCCTGCACTCCCGACTGTTTTCAAACATAAACTGGTCACAAATTGGGTAGTTGACACCATTAACCAATAATTTAAAAACACAATTTTTCTCAAAGAACACCTTTTTCTAGTCCCGAGAACTTCATTCTTTTCAAAATAACTTTAAAATTAGATTTTTAGTTGCTTCCAAATCAATAAATAGTTGCATCATTGACTTGACAACTTAGTGACGTCATTGGTTGCGAGTCTCATACAAAATCTATGGGGAAGCGCGTTTGGCAGCTCAATAAAAGTATATCAATTGATTGGTGGTGTCAACTACCCTATTAAGGTTTATTTTTATTAGTCGTTTATTAATTTCACCTGTAACCATGTAAGCAAATATTAGAAGTTAAATTTGACCCGGTTTCCGATTGAGTTTAAATTTTGCATTCCTCATTGTTTAGTTTAAATGACATAGATGCCGATTCTGATGAACTACATGATTAAACTAGACTTAGATTAAAATGACATAATAAATGCGAATGTTTGTGAGTATGCATGTTTGTTACTCTTTCACGTCAAAATGGCCAAACGAATCTTGTTAAAAATTTGGTGCAGAGGTAGATTATAGTGTGGAATAACACCTAGGATACTTTTTTTAGATCATCAAGGGAAATCGCGGGTGCCAGCTAGTATTGTATATATTGTCTTTCATACTATACTTATTGGTAATCTGTGGGGGTATTATAATATGAACTGGTTGAACGTATGAAACTGTTATTTTAAGTTAGAATAGAATATACTTTATTGCACATCAAAATTGAAATATAACTAATTTACAAAAAAAATGCTAAATCTATGGTTACAATGGCGGTCTTATCGCTAATAGCGATATCTTCCAGACAACCTTTGGCAGGACTGTTCGAATATAAAAAAAAAATACGACGGGAGGTAGTCAATGGTGTACCTATTGCTAATACTACACAAAAAATTACAATAAAGATAAAAATATATAAATACATAAATAAATTCCTTACTAATATTATAAAAGCGAAAGTGAGTTTGTTTGTTTGATACCTCTTCACGCTTTAATGGCTAAACCGATGAATTTTGGAACAGAGACAGTTGGGAACCAGAAGACGGACATAGGCTATTTAAAAAAAAAGAGTGGGATATGATGGAGAAAGAGGAACGAAAAGGGAAAACTTAGCGTTGCTATTACAAATCAATAAGGCGCTACCGAATTTAACGCGTGCGAAGCCGCGGGCAAAAGCTGGTACATAAATAAATAAGTTAAGGCAAAGTTCGGAAATCTCAGCCCAAAGATCGAAGGCCGTTACGTCAACCGGTTGGCGGTTACATCAGCGGAGCTCTGTCAAGGAAGCCTCAGGTTGCGCAATCTGAAAGCAGTAGAAAGTACCGCTTGGCTATCGTTTGGTCTGTTTTCGAAGTTTGAAGCAGATAAATGTTAATTAGTTATGTGTTTTTGGTGGAGAAGAGCTGGTTTTTGTATATTTTTTCTGCGTATGGGAAATCATTAAATAACTTCCCCCGCTTTAGGCGGAGCGGGGAGGATTGTCAGACTTTTTTTTCTCTATTAAAAAAAAAAACACGCGTCACACTAGGAATTGCTCCTGTATTGTAGGTGCCTTAACAAACATTTTAACTCACATACACAAACAACCAGACGCGGAACAACTACCTGTAGGTTGACAAATATTTCTTCCGTGCGGGGATCGAACCCGAGACACGCAGCGCAGCAGTCCATCGCTCAACCATTGCGCTAACCGTCCCGTCAATCGTGAAATCGTCGAGCCCCTTCATGTTCCTTCTGTTGCTCTCTATGTTCCGGGGCCGCGGTATCTCTTTCGAACAACCCAGAACCCTCACCACAACTCAGCATGATGCTGTGCTATGGGAGCCCACATCACAGTGCAGGTTTTGGTCATTTTGTCAATCACTTTCAAGTTTTAGCTGCAGTTGACAGCCATAAACCATATAAAATAAATAATAAATAAATAAATATCTTGGGACAACTCACACACGGCTATCTGATCCCAAGCTAAGCAGAGCTTTTGTTATGGTAACCAGACAACTGATATACATACTTATATAATTTATAAATACATACATATTATAGATAAATCACACCCAGACACAGAACAAACAATCATGCCCATCACACAAAGTTTGTCCTGGGTGGGAATCGAACCCATGACCTCCGGCTCAGCAGTCAGGGTTACTAACCACTAGACCAACAGGCCCGTCAATATCATATTGCCTATCTCTAATTCTAGGAGGAGATCGTGGTTAAATAATAGCAGCAACTCAGGTCGATCTTAAGGTTAAGTAAGCCGCGTCTCCCTAATTAGGTTTCTGGAAGGATTGTCCACCCGTTACATACCGAGTTTTCTCAGTGTCTCGGAAAGCACGTTAAGCCGTTGGTTTCGGCTGTCATTTATAGATCTTTGACAGTCACTACAGGTAGCTAGTGTCCCGAAAGTCTGACGACCGGTCTTACCAAGGGGTATCGTAGTACCCAGTATTAACTTGGTTGTGGAGGTCAGATAGGCAGTCGCTTCATGTAAAATACTAGTTTTCAGCTGCATTTGGTTAAACTAAACCCAACGTAGTTTAGCGCAGTTTTTAAAATTTTGGTTAAAAAGCATTACCTCTCTCTTTTTTTTTTTCGGTTGGGAAATCACCAAATGACTTCCCCCGCTCTAGGCGGAGCGGGGGGGCATGTCAGACTTTTACTGACTAAAACCCACCTATGTTCCTTCTATTTCCCTTTACGTGCCTTTCGAACAACCCGCAACCCCGGAACAACCCGCAACCCCGGAACAACCCGCAACCCCGGAACAACCCGCAACCCCGGAACAACCCGCAACCCCGGACTCCACAACCCTGTCCACTAGAATTCTGGTCAAAAAGCACTACCTCTTAAATATTTCTTTGGTCTCCATGATTGTTATTTTATATGTATTTATATACAAGTATTTGTTTTTTTTTTAACGTAGCTATTAATTTTGAAAATGTTACGCCATACACCGTTACCTACAGTACTGTTTCTCCTCCTTTAAATCCATTCAAAGGTTGTCTTTGAAAGACCGCTTTTATCGATAAGACCGCCCATTGTATCACCCTATTCATAAGTTGTTTGATGTTATCTTGTTATTTGTATGGTGTACATAATATTATATCTATCTATCTGTCATAGTTGGAAAAAGGGCAAGAAAATGGTGATGATGGCTATGCCACCACCCATGTTTGTATTTTTTTGCTTTGCTCCAAACTATAAGTGGACACGTGTATTGTGGGACACACATTTAAACTCACATACACATAATAATGCCATCCAAATATTTGTTGCATGACGTTATCGAATGTAAAGCATCCGTCTCCTTCTGCGAAGCAGTCATGCTAGCAAAGGAGATGGCTGCGCGTTTTAGGGGTCAGAACCTCAAACCAACCCGAGGGCACGATTGGCGCAGTGGCTGATCGACCGACTGTTGCGCTGCGTGTCACGGGTTGGATTCCCGCACGGAACAAATATTTGTATGGCCTACACGTAATTGTATCGGATCTGGCTGTTTGTGTATGTGAGTTTAAATGTTTGTAAACGCACCCACGAAACAGGAGAAATTTCTAGTGTGGGGCAAAGTTTTATTTAAAAACAAAAAACCCAGCCGCCGAGGGTGGCTCCGGTGTTAGGCGCGAGACGACTCCCGGCCACCGTAGTCGAGGATCTTTACGATCCGTGGCATGCAGTGCAGAAGCCCTCAATCACTGCGCCACCTGTACTGTTATTAGATAAATATATAGATAAATTACTTATTTGATGCAACAAAAGAATTAATACAAAAAAAAACATCACATAGAAAAAAAACTAACACATTAAAAAAAAGTAAGGCAGACTAGGTTAGATTGACCCATAGGCATTTAGTATTATATATATATATTAGTACTAGCTGTTCCCCACGGTTTCACCCGCGCTGCTCAGCACCTGTTGGTCGTAGCGTGATGTTATATAGCCTATGTTACTCGGGGATAATGTAGCTTTCCAAAGGTGAAAGAATTTTTGAAATCCGTCCAGTAGTTTCGGAGCCTATTCATTACAAACAAACAAACAAACAAACAAATCTTTCCTCTTTATAATATTAGTATAGATTACATATTATACATCACATATTATATTTATTAAGGTCGCCCACTACTGGGCGACTAAGGCCCGGCGCCTTTTATCGGCATCGGTACGACTGAGGATTGTAGGTAGCAAATAGCAATATACATTAACATAATGGCAATATAGTAGAAATTTTCTTTATATATGGTCGTAATAACAAAAATACTACTTCGGTGTGCTTGAGGCTGCTGTATCGGCAGCTTCGGGATGCTTCGGCATCCTTCGGTACGCCGCCGGCATCATTTGACTCACACACAACACAATCGAGGTAATACGATATGAGAGGCTTCGGCAAGCTACAGGACGGTGCGGCATGCTTAAGGACGCCTCGATCCCAGCATGCCAAAGCATAATTTCCGACAGTGTGCGCTTGCATGTAGGATGCCGAAGGATCCTTTTCCTTGCCGATGCCGATAATGGGCGCCGGGCCTAACGATTAGGTAGAGACTAACGAGTCATTCGGAATATATAAATTCACTAATTGTAATTAATTCTTCGTGTATTAACACTTTCTTAGTGCACAATACAAAGTTCCCAGGCTTTATCTGTGTTTTTTGTTGCTCATCAGTGAAACTAACATTTTCACCTGGCTCCGTGTGTTCCCACGATCTTGAGATGTAGAAATTACTTATTGTTTACTCAAAGTTTTTTGTTTAAGTGTTTATTTTTAATATAGCTGGTAGTAGGTTTTTAGTTGTATGGACAAAGACCTAGTTTCACTGATACATTATCCTTACTAATATTATAAAAGCGAAAGTGAGTTTGTTTGTTACGTCTTCACGCCTAAATTGCAAAAACAAATTTTGATGAATGTTGGTACATAGATAGTTGGGACCCTGGAAACAGACATGGTAGACATATTGTTTTTTTTAACGCCCCATTTTCCTAAAATAGGGGTTGGAAGTGTGTATGGAGCATTCCGCAATTTTCAAGGTAAGAAGCTAAAAATTGGTATGCGGACTATTTATAACTAACAAAAACATTTTGTATAATTTCTTTTTGGAATTCTGCCCCCAGCCCCATGAAAGAGGGGATGAAATTTTTTATTGGATTTTAAGCAGTTTTCAAGGTAGGAAGCAAAAATCGGTACACATACTCTTTGTTACCAACGAAAAATACCTGCAAATCAGAAAAGGGGAACTGTGTTACCCCTAATTTAACGCGAGCGAAGACGCGAGCAAAACCTAGTATTACATAACATAATTTTTTTTCTTGTTATGTTTTAGTCCCAAGTAATAGAGGGCGAGCTTAGCCATCACAAGGGGTCAAATCCAGACAGCTGGGAGAAGGTCAAATCATAGTTATTAATGACTTAATTAATTATACTTTTGTTCCGTTATTTAATGTTTCCGTGAGTGTATTGAAAAACGTCGTTTGATTCACGTGAGAATTTTTCGCTACTGTTATCGGCTCCATAATACCCTCGCCTCGGGGCTCGGGCGTGAAATCCACCTGAATCGCAATGATAAAGATTCTTCACTTGAATCAAAATGTACTATTTCATTACGGTTTCTTCAATAAAATCTTGGAGATATAACCATTAACAGATTGATGGAAATTGGCTCCTCTTTAATTGAAATAAATAAAGAAAAAATATTTATTAAAATCGCATAGGACAACACAGTAAAACAAAATTCGTTTTTAAAAATGAACAACAAAAATTAAAAATAATACTATCTAAAAAAATACATAATTAAGATAATCAACTAAATTGGTTCTGTAAGACGCCAAAAGGCCTCTATCTCAGCATAGTTTGTCATTGGGACCATAAATTAGCAAAATTGTTTCAATTATGTTAAACTAGCTGGCATCCGCGGCTTTGTCCGCGTGATGATCGAAAAAAAGTATCCTATGTGTTATTCCAGACCTCTGTGCCAAATTTCATCAAGATCCGTTCAGTCATTTGACGTGAAAGAGTAACAAACATCCATACATCCCCACAAACATTCGCATTTATTATATTAGTAGGATTTTGGTGTACAGACGCCTGCAGGTCAAGCTACCCGAAACTGTCAATTTTCCCAATGAACCTTGAACCTAATACTTTAGAAATAAAGTCGAAAATCTATCAAAGAAATCTGACAGATTGTAGTAGCTTGACGTGCAGGCATCTGTACCATAAAGTATATTCTATTCTACAGCCATTCGGTTATTATCAGAGATTGGGATTAGGTTAGGTTTTTTTATTAAGTTCGAAATTATATACTTACACTGATTTCATATGGCGAAATAATAATGTGGATATGCCTCAAATCCCGAGATAAATTTTAGAGAGCAGAAAAAACTGAGTAATTGAATAAATAAAAAAGAAGCCAATATTGTTTTTATTATTATGTATCTGTAATATTGTAGGCCACACGGGATTTTCCATCAGAAATCCCGGGAAGATACATATTAACATCAACATTTCGATGCAAGTACATAAATAACTATACCTAATTCCGACCTCAGTTACCTTACCATAACGTCTTAAAGCAGAAGTTATTCCACTGAGGGAAAGAGACAGAGCTATACAGGGTGTCTAGCACCATCTCTTTCCCTCAGTGGAATAAGTTCTGCTTTAAGACGTCATAGTAGGCCTACTGGTCATTATTTACTCAATGTACCTTAGCTATTAATCATCAAATCATCCACAATTGTATTACGAACACACCAGTTACACAATGCGTCGTATTGTAACATGTAACATCATTAGTTGAATCCGAATCTTTTGAACAAGACCGGGTGGGCTTCAATGCGTAATCCGTGTCATACGCGACTCGAATAATAATATGCGGAATAAAGACCAGTAGTTTTTTTTTATGAATGGCATCCCGCAGTTCAACCAAGGAGGTTGTCGTCTGCTTAACCGGGCGAATCCTGTGGGTGCCTTAAAAATTAAGACCTCCAGCCAGGGTAAAAACTTACAAACTAAGCGACTACACGCTAAGGGCACCCGTGGGGTACGAGCCTCGGCTTAGGGCGTCGCTGAGGGACAGCAAGGGACAGGCTGGATCTGAGTGATATTATTTAGGGACTATTTTAACTTACTGGCTCAGCAGCGCGGGCTGGCTAAACCAGTAGGCCTACTATGACATCTTAAAGCAGAACTTATTCCACTGAGTGAAAGAGATGGTGCTAGACACCGTGTATAGCTCTGTCCCTTTCTCTCAGCGGAATAAGTTCTGCTTTAACACGTCATGGTAGGGTAGCAGTAGGCCTACTATGACATCTTAAAGCAGAACACACTGATACAGACGGATAACTCTTAAATCCTGACTAATCCTTACTTCCTTATCCTTACTATAATATTATAAAAGCGAAAGTGAGTTTGTTTGTTTATTTGTTTGTTTGTTTGTTTGTTTGTTACCTCTTCACGCTTTAATGGCTAAACCGATTTTGATGAATTTTGGTACAGAGATAGTTGGGAACCAGGAGACGGACATAGGCTAATATTATTTTGAAAAAAGTGGGATGTGAGGGAGAAAGAGGGAAGAAAAGGGAAAACTTAGCGTTGCTATTACAAATCAATAAGGCGCAAGGGGACCTGTGTTACCCCAAATATAACGTGGGCGAAGCCGCGGGCGAAAGCTAGTAATATTATAAAAGCGAAAGTGAGTTTGTTTGTGTGGTACGTCTTCAGTTCTTCACGCCTAAATGCCGAATTTTGGTACAGAGATAATTGGGACCCTGGAGACATGCATAGGCTAATTTAAAAAAAATGAGAAAAGGGGAGAGAAAGATATTTTTTTTTCTATCATCACTCTTTTTAAAGTTAGTGTTAGTCCAAAGTACCTAAGAAGCTAGTAACAATAATAAATTATAAACTTCCACAGATAATAACAGAAGTATGTAACGTAAATACTTTCCTCTAAGTTGGTTTTATTTATTTAAGATTGGTCAGACTAAGTAAATATTGAAAAATTGTTTTCGTTATGGTTTTACAACACAATCAAAGTTAAAAACAACTCGATACCTCTCCTCGTTCCCGAGATAACGGGCCTTGACAGACAGACTGACAGATGGAAGACAAAGCGATCCTATAAATAAGGCTTCCATTTTTAATTTTGCTACGGAATCTTAAAATGAGGGTATTTGCCTTAATTTTTATTATTTGGAATTAATATCTTCTTAAAATATCTTATCTTGGGACAACTCACACACGGCTATCTGATCCCAAGCTAAGCAGAGTTTGTGTAATGGTAACCAGACAACTGATATACATACTTATATAATTTATAAATACATACAAATTATAAATAAATCACATCCAGACACAGAACAAACAATCATGCTCATCACACAAAGTTTGTCCTGGGTGGGAATCGAACCCACGACCTCCGGCTCAGCAGTCAGGGCCACTAGCCACTAGACCAACAGGCCCGTCAAATTAAAACATGTGTTCTGTAAAAAAATAACTGGTTTATTTATACTAGTTGATTTTTACAGAACACAATTTTAACTGTAATACATATTTAGCGTAACAGGCATATATACGATACAGGCTTAGTAGGTAATACAGGGTTTTAGGGTTCAGGGTTTTACCGTTCCCAAAAGGAAACGGGACCCCAAAACCCACTTCTGTCCACCAACAACCAAAGGTTACAATAGCATCAACCAGTTTCTTTCGTTGCGCAAGCTTGACAGTTGTGCAACAAAATGGCGTCCGTTATCATATGTTTGGTAGAAATGTCAAATGATTTAAAATGTTGTGTAATATTTTAAATCTTGTTATTGTATTGAGTTGTTGAGAAAAAAACTTCCGCTATGTTTATTGATGATTCGGAAATGTGATTGCGATCAAGTTTTTTAGCGAATTTCTTGATAATGTTGCTATTTTTTGTACAATCAGCTTTAATCCTTACTAATATTATGAAAGCGAAGGTGAGTTTCAATTATTTGTTGCGTTTTCACGCCTAAATGGCCAAACCGATTTTGTTGAATTTTGGTACAGAGATAGTTGGAACCCTGGAGACGGACGTAGGCTAATAAAAAGTGAGAAAAGGGGAGGGAATGGTTTTTTTTTTGCGATCATCTCGTGGGTTAAACTTAGCGTTAGCCCAAAGTAACTATACCACATGGATGAAGTCTCAGGCCAAAGATAGTTTAAGATTGATTAAACTGATTATTCTAATTTTGTCTGTACACCGTCGCGGGTTTCTAAGCATTAAGGTTTTCGCATTTTTATACATATATATAGATATTTCATGTTTGTTACACGATTTTTATGTCGGTTGTGGGTCGATTTCGAAAATTCTTTTTATAATCGAAAGAGTGTGGTCCCTTAGAGCTGTAAAAAAATGACCCTCTATGTCTACGCAGTCAAAAGATTATGGCTGTTTATGTCGCAAGTTTGTACGGAGCCGTCTGTGCGCGAGTCTGACTGGTCCGAAATCGGTTTTTAGATATCAAAGGCATATACACAAAACACAACACGGCTGGCGCACTGGTTGAGCGATTGACCGTTGCGCTGCGTGTCGCGGGTTCAATCCCCGCACGGTCTGGGGCCTTAGTCTGCTATTACAATAGTGTCAGAATGGTCGATCACTGATCGCATAATGGTTGATTTTGACAAGTTTGGTAATCTGCTACATGCTAAACTTGTCAAAATCACCCATTATGCGATATGCGATAGCGACTATTGTTTTAGCAGACTAAGGCCCCTGGTTGTTTGTGTATGTAAGTTTAAATGTTTGTAAACACACCCACGATACAGGAGAAATTCCTAGTGTGAGGCAAAGTTTTTTTTTTAAATCTTATAAGAACAACGATAAACACCATATAACACTGAGATATTTTCCTACACATTTGTAAACGGTCCT
This sequence comes from Ochropleura leucogaster, assembly GCA_958449745.1. Lineage (NCBI taxonomy): Eukaryota > Metazoa > Arthropoda > Insecta > Lepidoptera > Noctuidae > Ochropleura > Ochropleura leucogaster. The sequence goes on from OY288227.1 coordinate 4,125,899, forward strand.
CTGTAAGGAAATGAACGAAGGCGAGCTTTGAGAGACATCGCTCAAACAATCTCTTTCAAAGTTGTCTAACAACCTTCTTCCTTATAGCCAGATCTTAGATCACCACCTCATACGATCAATTTCAGATCATCGATGTAATAACCACGATCTCGTCTGCGGAAACTAGTTAAATCATCGCTTCCCGTTTGTGTTGTAAGAGGTATATGGCACTTGTGGGCAGCAGCTGAAAATCGGCGTCAGGTGGCGGCCTCCCGGGGCTGCGGGTTGCTCGAAAGAGATACCGCGGCCCCGGAACGTAAAGGGCAATAAAAGGACCATGTGTGGGTTATAGTCAGTAAAAGTCTGATACTCCCCCCCGCTCCGCTCAGAGCAGGAACGTAAAGGGCAATAGAAGGAACATGGGTGGGTTATAATCAGTAAAAGTCTGATACTCGCATCGCCCAGAGCGGGGGAAGTTATTTGATGATTTCCCACCCAAAAAAAGGTCATCTAGCATTATGCTGAGCTGAGGCCGTTTTGTTATTATTTATTTTTATTTAGTTTAATGTTAAGGTGTTCCTGTTTTTTTTTTGTTTTTAATAATCCTTACTTAATATTATAAAAGCGAAAGTGAGTTTGTTTGTTACCTCTTCACGCTTTAATGGCTAAATCGATTTTGATGAATTTTGGTACAGAGATAGTTGAAAACCAGGAGACGGACATAGGCTAATATTTTGTTTAAAAAAGTGGGATGTGAGGGAGAAAGAGGGAAGAAAAGGGAAAACTTAGCGTTGCTATTACAAATCAACAAGGCGCAAGGGGAACTGTGTTACCCCGAATTTAACGCGAGCGAAGCCGCGGGCAAAAGCTAGTGCTAAATAAACGCAATTTTCCTTCTTTCTTATAAAACATATAGTTGTAATCGGTGAAATTATATTGCAATCAACTCAGTCCATGGTCCGGAGTGAGAGGGAATGGGAAGCGGTAGAAGTAGGTATCCAAGCGTTTAAGGGAGAGAATCGCCCACCGGAGATGCGGGCCTGTGGACGGTGAGTAATAGGTAGCTCAGAGTCCGTCCGTCTATTGATGGCGTTCCATGTCGACGGCGCGTTAGTGTACCACGCGCGCCAAAGAGATGGGGGCTGACTAAAACCCACCCATGTTCCTTATTTAGATTTTTTATGTTCTGGGGCCGCGGTATCTCTTTCGAACAATCCGCAACCTCGGCAGGATAATAACTTGTGTCTTATGGTTACAAGAGCATTCTTAAGAAAGAAATGCTTTCTGTATAAGGCCCTTGTGTCTCTTTAGATGTTGGTCGAGTCTCTTTGCTGTAAAGCCATTGGCCGTTCCGACAGTCGGCACAATGACTGCTGAGTCCATATGCTTTGTGTCAACAACCTCGCGTTTAAGATTATCTCATTTAGTTATTGAAACTTCATGCACAATAGTGGTATATAGGCGGACTTAATACCACAACGCATTCTCTATTAAATACATTAAAAAAAAAACAAGAAACTTAACAGTAATAACTATGACTTTTAACTCTAATCGACATCTGCACTGCGTGTCGCGGGTTCGATCCCCGCACGGAACATGTATTTCTATGACCTACAGGTAGTTGTTTCGGGTCTGGCTGTTTGTGTATGTGAGTTTAAATATTTGTAAACGCACCCTCGTGGGTGCGTTTACAAATATTACTATATAGGAGAACTTCCTAGTGTGGGCAAGGTTTTTTTTAAACGATTTAATAAAAAACCCTAATAGTGGGAAATAACTTTATTTCCAGAAGTCGGTGCCCAAAAAGTCGATAAAACAAACACTTCCAAAAGAAACGTTAGTTTTCACTTTTATTTTATACTAGCTGTTCCCCACGGTTTCACCCGCGCTGCTCAGCACCTGTTGGTCGTAGCGTGATGTTATATAGCCTTCCTCAAGAAATGGACTATCCAACACTAAAAGAATTTTCCAATTCCAACCAGTAGTCCCTGAGATTAGCGCGTTCAAACAAACAAACAAACTCTTCAGCTTTATAATATTAGTGTAGATAACAATCATTTTTTAACAATATTGACTAAATTGGTACAGCAGTTTCGGAGTAACGACCACAAACACCAACTTACAGTATAATCATAACTCCTCATTATAACGATCGATGTAATCAAAGAATGCATATTCATAAAACATTTACTCAACGTATACTTCCTTCTTCCATATAATATTGCATAATCTGTTTCGGTAATATTTTATTGGTAACCGATTAATTTATTTGTGTGTACAATCGCGAGCAACAATGATTATGTTTGACGGGCCTGTTGGTCTAGGGGTTAGTGGCGTTAATCGAACCCAGGACAAACGTTGTGTGATGAGCATGATTATAACTAGCTGTTCTCCGCGGTTTCACCCACGCTGCTCAGCACCTGTTGGTCGTGGCGTGATGTTATATAGCCTATTGCCTTCCTCAAGAAATGGACTATCCAACACTAAAAGAATTTTCCAATTCCAACCAGTAGTCCCTGAGATTAGCGCGTTCAAACAAACAAACAAACAAACTCTTCAGCTTTATAATATTACTAGCTGTTCCACGCGGTTTCACCCACGCTGCTCAGCACCTGTTGGTCGTAGCGTGATGTTATATAGCCTATTGCCTTCCTCAAGAAATGGACTATCCAACACTAAAAACATTCAAAGTTATTATGTCTTGTGACCGGGACTGTAGCTTCAACATTTTGTTTTTTTTGCATTCAAAAGTGCCCGTCATGGCCTAATTGAAATAAATGCTTTTGATAATTGCTCTAAATAAAAAAAGGTAACTTAAAACCGTACAATTCGCCGACATGTAACATCTATATGAACCACGTGGATCCTTACTAATATTATAAAAGCGAAAGTGAGTTTGTTTGTTACCTCTTCACGCCTAAATGGCTAAACCGATTATGATGAATTTTGGTACAAAGATAGTTGGGACTCAGGAAACGGACATATGCAATTTTTTTTAAGTGGGATATGAAGGAGAACGAGGGGAATAAAAAGAAAAGTTAGCTTTGCTATTACGAATCAATAAGGCGCAAGGGCAAAAACTGCAGGTAGCAGGTACTTGTAAATCAGGAAAGGGGAACTGTGTTACCCCGAATTTGACGCGAGCAAAGCCGCGGGCTGACTAGTTGATGTATAAAGCCCAATCGAATTTAAGAGACAAGCTCAGCAATTGTGTAACGTCCAACGTATAAATATTGGTGCACCTGACTGTCCAAGCGTGTTTGTATGTGTGTGTGTGTGTATGAGTGCACATTATAACGGTTTTTATTGGTCAATGCGTGCATGCTGCAACTTAAGGCGAAGTTGTTTTGTTAATGTGACATAAGAAAATAGATTTAGACTGTGCGTGTTAGAAATAGATAATTTTATAGGCTGTATGTGTTAACTTTTGATAGTCGTATCTCATAAATGAACCGAGGCCTACAATTTATATTGACCAATAGCATTCATAGTTATTGTAATTAACTATCCTTACTAATTTTAAAAGCGAAAATGTTGTTTGTTTGTTACGTCTTCGCGTTTAAATGTTTAAACCGATTTTGATGAATTTTAGTACAGAGATAGTTGGGACCCTGGAGACGGACATAGGATTTTTTTTTTCAAAAAGCGAAACGTGTGTGAGAAAGGGAAAACTTAGCTTTGCTGTAACTAACTAGTCTTTCACAATCTAAAATAGGCCGTCGCCTTAATAAAAAGATTTCACTGCCGCGCTCACCAGCATGTGACGGTACACACAAAAATATACCTGTCTCTTTCACACCCACATATTACGCATTATAATGTCCCTTTCCCGCATTTCTATGTCATTGACTTCGTGCATGTTTCTTGTATAGGGTTTTCCGAACATTCTGTTGGAAGGAAATGGTGAAGAAACGTTGACATTTGACGTGTATTTCCTGAGGTTGCCAGTTAAAAAAAACTTTAGTGTTGCTAGGAATGAAGTTATTTTCTTTCTGTTATATTTGGAGTTTTAAAATGGCTGATTTAGCGGAATCATAGTAGCTTAGCAATATGAATCACGTTAAAATTCTTTTTTTTTTTTTAAGAAACTGCCCACACTGAGAATTACTACTGTGTCGTGGGTGCGTTTACAAACATTTAAACTCACATATACAAACAGCCAGACCCGGAACAATTAGCTGTCAGTCACACAAATATTTGTTCCGTGCGGGGATCGCTTAGCCACTGTGCCAATCGTGCCGTCAAAATGGTCACTGTGTATCTTGAATCATAGTGTTTTGGGTGAGTTATGTTGACCTATCGTAAAACGAAATGTTTCAACAAAAAAATCGTTCCCAGCAATAATTTTTCAGCAAATTAGTTTTATGTACAAACGACGGCATACCAACCTACACAAAACCATTTTAACCTTTAGGCCTACCATGACATCTTAAAGCAGAACTAATTCCACTGAGTGAAAGAGATGGTGCTAGACACCCTGTATAGCTCTGTCTCTTTCCCTCAGCGCAATAAGTTCTGCTTTAAGACGTCATAGTAGGGTAGCTGATCTCTTTAATACAGTGTGCGATCTCTTTCGGACAACCCTTGAAGACGAGACATACAAGCAAGTCATAAAACACAAAATCTATACAGCAATACAAATAAAGCACCCAGTATTTCACACAATAACAGATATTATCAAATATAAAGCCCCTCCACTCACTAGGCTGTAATAAAGGTAGCTATAGACTGGCACTGGCAAGTAAATAAACAAATAGCAGTGGTTGAATAACGTTACGTGTCGTGTAACGTACAGGGATTTGTGAAAGCGATACTGTGGAGTGTCAGCAAAAAAAAATGTAAAGAAAGAAGAAGAAATAACATTTTTAAAATTGAAAATAAAGTTGAAGGCATTTTTTGTTTAAGTATTTTTTAGAGATCGTGGCAAAGTAAAGGACTTATTATATTATGAAATGAAATACTAACTTTTTCTTTAAGATTTTTTCTTATAAATTTTGTCGAAAAGAAAAGTTAAAAAACATAGTACCTGGCACCCGTGGTTTCATCCGCCAAATAGCGAAAAAAAAATCCTTTGTGTTATTCCAGACTATAATCTACCTCTGTAAGTACCAAATTTCATCAAGATCTGTTTAGTCGTGATATGAAAAAGTAACAAATATCCATCTATCCCCACAAACATTCGCATTTATAATATTAGTAGGATTTCATGAATAAGCATAAATATGCCAATAAAAGACACAGAAGTTGGTTCTGTGTCTTTTTTATCAACAATTTACACTTATACTTTATTTGGAACAGTAAAAGGCTAGTACAGTATCAACCTATTACGGTCCCAAAGCCGGGCGAAGGCCTAATACCAGTGCTTTTATTCACTGGCCACACGTAATTAAAAAAAAAGTACACAATTTAATACGTTAAGGTACAATTTTTGTCCCAATCGTGCGTAAAACCGAGTTAAATCCATTTTAACACCAAATTACTTAACCTCAAATAAAATTGAAAAACGAATTTTAGTTATTACTCAATCCTAAAAAGTAAATCATTTAAAATCCGATCGTTTTATTTTCTCTGCGGACCGTACGCTCCACTTACTGTCAGACTTAAGGCGACGCTTGCGCAACTACTTAGCGATAAAGATGTCTTTAGCGATAGCTATCGATATTTATGGCGATGGCTTATCGATACGAGTAGCCAGTCGTTTTGTTTGGGTGATTGGAAGGTTAGGACAGTAACCCTAGAGTCCGTCTCCTTTCTTAACTTTTTTTTTTTAAAACATTGCTCTCTCTAGGAGTTTCTCCTATATTGTGGGTGCGTTTACAAACATTTAAACTGACATACACAAACAGCCAAACCCGAAACAACTATCTGCAGGTCATACAAATATTTGTTCCGAGCGGGAATCGAACACGCGACGCGCAGCGCAGCAGTCGATCCCTCAGCCACTGCGCCAACCGTGCCGTCGTTCAGTCAACTTTAACTGCATCATTTGTTTGTCGAAAGCGTTACTGCTGAATATGAGGCCTTGGCTTCTCTTGCTTGGGGATGAGAAAACATCAAATAACTTCCCCCGCTCTGGGCAGAGCGGGGGGGAGCGTCAGACTTGTACTGACTAAAACCCACCCTTGTTCCTTCCCTTTTGGTATCTCTTTCGAATAACCCGTAACCCTGGCAGGCTCTTCTGTTTTGCTGATATCTTGATTATCAGGCCTTGGCTCCTCTTGGGGATGGGAAATCATCATATAATTTCCACCGCTCTGATTGGAGCCAGGAGAGTGTCAGACTTCAACTATAGTACGGCCAACGAGAAGCGATACGAAAGGTCATTAACCTAAAGAACAACTGTGGCGTTGACCATCTAATATTTAGCTCTTTCCATCTTGTGCCTTTGTCGTAATGTCTCGTTCTCCCGGCAAAAACATGACAACGTTAAGACGGGTTCGCCAACATTCGGGCGGCCATTTTAGATGGGGTTTTAGCATGGGTTTTGTTTACATTTGGTATCGCTTCTCGTTGGCCGTGATAAACTAAAAACAACCCATGTTCCTTCTTTTGCCCTCTGTGTTTCGGGGCTGCAGTATCTCTTTCAAACGACTCGCAACTCCAGAAAATGTCACTTCTAGGAAGGAATACATTCCACTCGCATGGTCAGTACTTTGAAGTCTAAATCTTTCTACTAAATGACTTCATTGAGGGTATGGTGATTCAGGGTCAACCAGACCACATGGTTGATCACCAACACGATGGACAGACTCCATCAAAGCTGCCACTAAGTTCCCTGAGCCAATAGAGACTAGTCGAAAAAGATCACGAAGGTAGCCTCCGCAGCTGAACGACCCCCCATGACCACGAGTACTCTGCCAAGAGAGAACGACGTGTACCCTTTTGACGTTTTATAAGTGCCCATGTAAGCCTTAATGAATTAAAATTTGATTTGACTGATTGGGATTTTTCATGACGAATTTCTCAATAGTATTCACGGAGTCTGGTTCTGTGCCCGGTTGATGACAATTATGCTAGTCCCTATTACATGAACATAATTGGAGAAATATGGGGGTGGCTATTAAACTAGCTTTCGCCCGCGACTTCGTCCGCGTGGCTTAGTTACTTTGGGCTAACGCAAAAATTAACCCGCGTGATAATACAAAAAAGATATCTTTCTCTCCCCTTTTCTTTCCTCTTTCTCCCCCTTAACTCACTTTAAAAAAATACCTATGTCCGTCCCCAGGGTCTCAACTATCTCTATGCCTAAATTCATCAAAATCAGTTGGGACATTTAGGCGTGAAGATGTAACAAACAAACAAACTCATTTTCGCTTTTATAATATCTAGTAAGGATAAAGAAAATAAAAAGCCTTATATGTCTTACATAGTTTACAAAGGTAAAGTTTTGTTGGCATCAAAAAAGTATTTAGTATTTTATTATTTTAATGGTAAGTATTTACAGTTTTAGATACGTTAATATTGTTGTGAAATTATTCTTTAGAAACTCCTCTGTAGGTAAAGGCATCCTCTAAATTGAGTCAGTTTTCTCTAGTTGGCGCTGTCTACGTCCAGTTTGGACCCTCTGTGCGTTTAATTTCATTTTTATTAGGTACTAGGTTTCACCCGCGGCTTCGCTCGCGTTAAATTTGGTAGTGCCTTATGGATTTTTTTAATAGCAACGCCAAGTTTTCCCGTTTCTTCCCTCTTTCTCCCTCATATCCCACTCTTTTTTTAAAAAAAATAGCTAAGTCCGTCTCCTGGTTCCCAACTATCTCTGTAACAAAATTCATCAAAATCGGTTAAGCCATAAAAGCGTGAAGAGGTAACAAACAAACCTACTTTCGGTTTTATAATATTAAAGTAAGGATACTTCTGCCAAAACTTTCGGGATCACGTGTGATTAAGTGCATTACCAAAGTGCAACTATCCAATTACTCAACTGCAGGAAATGGGTCGCCGTAATGTTGGTACGCTTCACACGTTCGGTGCAATGCTATAATACTTCCGTATAAGTAGTTCATGTAACATATTAAGGAGTGTAGGTTATTACTACACGATTCTGGTGTAGCCTTGACGTATGTTTTCTGTGTTGCGTGTAGGGGATAGGGGTCTTAGGCCGGACACGTCATAATAGTGACGATAAATCCCTTCTTTCGGGATTGATTGGAGAGGCGCCACGATATCTTCATCATTTTTCATTGAGGAGTGCGGAGACGTCCTCTCCTACCGCCTGACGCAGGTCTTCACCGGCCACGGTTGTTTCGGGACGTTCTGGCACATAATCGGGCGGGAGGTAACTGACTGCTGAGCCGGAGGTCGTGGGTTCGATTCCCACCCAGGACAAACTTTGTGTGATGAGCATGATTGTTTTGTTCTGTGTCTGGGTGTGATTTATCTATAATATGTATGTATTTATAAATTATATAAGTATGTATATCAGTTGTCTGGTTACCATAACACAAACTCTGCTTAGCTTGGGATTAGATAGCCGTGTGTGAGTTGTCCCAAGATATTTATTTTATTTATTTATTTATTTATTTACCATTGTGACGATCGCCTGGAGGACACGGTGGAGCACACAGTGGCGGTCTGCTTAACTTGGTTGGAGCACCTGTGTCCTCGTACAGGCGATTGGCATACGTCCTGTCCTAGTTCAGTCCATGGTTCGGGCAAGAGGAAATGGGAAGCGGTCTCCTTCTTTTGCGGAGAAGTCATGCTAGTAAAAGAGGTGGCTGGGCGTTTGAGGGAGAGAACCTCAAACCAACCTAGTCGCCGACGCTCCGAGAGCCGCGACTCTTGGCCACCGTTGAAACGGGTCTGAGGACGCTAAGTTAGAGGTAGCTCAACGCCCGTCCGTCTATTGACGACATGCCGTGTTGACGGCGCGTTAGTAATCCACGCGCGCCTCAATTAGATAGATGTCAGCAAAGCAGAGGGGCCTACCAAGGCCAACTCCTGCCAAGGTTGCGGGTTGTTCGAAAGAGATACCGCGGCCACGAAACATAAAGGTCAATGGAAGGAACATGGATGGGTTTTAGTCAGTAAAAGCCTGACATTCCCTCCGCTCCGCCTAGAGTGAGGCAAGTTATTTGATGATTTCTTAACCTATAGTAAAGAAAAGATTATTATGTAAAAAAGCTATCATAAAGATTTGAGTCATTTATATGATTGGTCCGCCAAAAAGAATCATCGCCAAAAATCAGCGACACTAGGCCAATGTTTCACTCACTGCTCAAACAAAACATGTAATATGTAGGTTACGTCACCACACGTTTCCCCCATTACGACCATAGACGGTGAAACGAAAGCCGAACTCTTTGCTCGCTTTCATCAGCGTTATTGTGTTCATAATTCGACTATTTCGACATCTGACGTTGATTTGCGCGGGTTTTAGGATCTTATACGTATGAATGAACAAAACGAAATACATATATATTGGAGCTATCGTGTGTATGTTCGTCTGTCATAGCCTAGTTACTCCGAATCTACTAGACTTATTAGTTTAAAATTTGGTACAAATAGTTATGTGTATTCTTTTAGGGCTTAAATTAATAACCTAAAAAAACCGGCCAAGAGCGTGTCGGGACACGCTCAGTGTAGGGTTCCGTAGTTTCCCGTCCGTCACAATAAGTGTTCCCAGTTATGAGGCCATCCGAACAATTCGGTAATACCCGATCCAATGTAATAAGTACCTACAGCGCCATCTCTCGAGGAATTGGGTTACTAATTAATACAAAGACGTGCAATTTCGGTGGTAATTTTGGATTGCGATAACCGATTTCAATAATACTTTTTTTGTTTGAAAAAAAATACGTTCAGGATAATAAAATATGTAAACAAAGTTACAAAAAAAGCTTGCATTACGATTATACTACAAACTTAGTCCAGAAATTATTTTGTACAACTTTTTGTCTTTTTTGTACAAAAACTGTTGTGTCAATCAAGTTCAAAATAATTTTCATAGAAAGTCCTTATAAAGTTCTACTTTTCAGATTTTTTTCATATTTTTTAGACTTATGGTTCAAAAGTTAGAGGGGGGGGGACACATTGTTTTTTACTTTTGGAGCGATTATTTCCGAAATTATTGATATTATCAAAAAATAATCTTTGTAAACCCCTATTCATTTTTAAATACCTTTCCAACAATATATCACAAGCTAGGGTTGAAATTAAAAAAAAAATCACTTCCCACTTTACATATAGGGTGGCTACCCTAATAAAACATTTTTTTCCAATTTTTATTTTACCACTTTGTCGGCATGATTGATATACATATTGGTACCAAATTTCAGCTTTCTAGCGCTAACGGTCACAGAGATTAAGCGAGGACGGACGGACGGACGGACGGACAGACAGACATGGCGAAACTATAAGGGTTCCTAGTTGACTACGGAACCCTAAAAAGGATTTGCTAACTTTATGTGACGCATGAATTTAATCTACCTTAGCGTATCATCTTTTTAACCGACGAAAAAAAAGAGGACGTTCTCAATTCGACATGTACATTTTTTTATGTATGGCCACGCATAACTTTATACTAAGACGTCCGATTAAAAAACAACTTTTTTTCATAATTCGATTATTTTGACATAATGTTTTTTTTTAGGTTGCAATCTTGTATTTCTGTGTCATTGTTGGTTGTCATTCTAATTTAGAATGAGCTTTAATTGTGCTTAGATGAGTTTATGTACAGTGACTGTCAATTCAACAATAATAATTACTGATATAGTCTCCAGCGTTTGATTGTCTACCATAGTACCTACGTGATATTGGCAAAATTGTGGTGTCTCCTTCCGCAAACGCCATTAAATAAATAAGTGAAGTTAAATAAATAAGTGACTGTCAATAATGTTTAAATAAAATTAAATATTTTCATTTATATTCATTTTTAATACCACTTTTCTATCCTATTATTAATATTATAAAAGCAAAAGTTTGTGAGAATGTATGTCAGTATGTTTGTAGCTCCTACACGTAAAAACTACTGAATGGATTTTGATGAAACTTCCCCATAATAGAGCTTACATAATAGAATAACACATAGACTACAATTCATTAAGATATATTGTATATTCTATCACCACGCGAGTGAAACCGCGGTGCATACCTATTTTACAGTAATAATTGTAGTTTCTGTCTATTCCCATTGGGAAATTCGCGTAAATTTATGTGAAAGAAAAAGAAAGAAAGAAAAACTTTTATTTGGGACTCGCACAAAACAAGTAAAACACAATGAAATAAAATAGTACAGACAATGTTATTGTCTGTGCGAGGCCAAAAAGGTCCCCGTCTCAGCATAAACTGCGATATTTTAGAATAAATAAATAAATAATAAATATCTTGGAACAACTCACACACGGCTATCTGATCCCAAGCTAAGCAGAGCTTGTGTTATGGTAACCAGACAACTGATATACATACTTATTTAATTTATAAATCTTTATATATATAATTCTTCTGTGAGTGTGTATGTCACTGAAGTTCTCTCAAACGCTTGGCCGATTTTGATGAAATTTTTTGTGTGTGTTCAAGGGGATCTGGGAATGGTTTAGATTCACAATTTTGTCCGGCAGATGGCGCTGCATCACATTTTTTTGTAAATACGTAGCGAAGCACGTACCGGGCCGCTAGTACATACATATTATAGATAAATCATACCCAGACACAGAACAAACAATCATGCTCATCACACAAAGTTTGTCCTGGGTGGGAATCGAACCCACGACCTCCGGCTCAGCAGTCAGGGCCACTAACCACTGGACCAACAGGCCCGTCCATTCAAAACAACACAGCGCTGTTATTCTGACAGGGCCAGTTCGTGGTGTCACGGACACAGAACGGAACACATACTGTGTACCTGAATGTATTTGTAAGTAGTACCTGAATGTATCTGTGTGTATATTTGCTTAAATACCAGTCTAGTGCTTGACCTTCACTCCGCGAGGAAAGCAAGCATCCGGTGTTAGAGGAAATGATCGAGACATGTTGCCAATCTTGTTATGTGTAATGGGATAAAATTACCACAAACTAGCTGGCGGCCGCGGCTTGACCCGCGTGATGATCGAAAAAAAAATATCCTATGTGTATGACTTTAATCCACTTCTGTGCCAAATTTCTTCAAGATCCGTTCGGCCGTTTTGACGTAAAAGAGTAACAAACATCCAAACATCCATCCTCACAAACACTCGTATTTATAATATTAAGTAGGACTAGTTTATACACGCGGCTTTGCTTGGCCGGATCGTTCTACTGTATATAGATAGGTACGTGTAAGTACGGGGTAGAATGTGTCGTTTAGTATCCCTATTAATATTATAAAAGCGAAAGTGAGTTTGTTTGTTTGTTTGTTACGTCTTCACGCCTAAATAGCTAAACCGATTTTGATGAATTTTGGTACAGAGATAGTTTGGAATTTTAGAAAAAAGAGTGAAAAATGATGGAGAAATAGGGAAGAAAGGGGAAAACTTAGCATTCCTATTACAATAAATAAGGAGCAAAGACAAAAACTACAGGTGGCAGGTACCTGCAAATCAGGAAAGGGGTACTGTGTTACCTCGAATTTAATGCGAGCGAAATCGCGGGCAGAACCTAGTATTCTGATTAAATAACATTTTTATTAACTTTGGCGAATTCCATATAATTCGTAACACGATTATTATAACGTGAAAGTTCGTTTTTGTTGCTCAATATTCATTTCTCAGAATTTACTCAACTTAGTTCATAGTGGACTGACTTGTTGGTTAAGTGGTCGCTAGATGAGGTTATGGGTTCGATTTTTTTATATCTTATATATCTTTTTATATATCTTGGGACAACTCACACACGGCTACCTGATCCCAAGCTAAGCAGAGCTTGTGTTATGGTAACCAGACAACTGATATACATACTTATATAATTTATAAATACATACATATTATAGATAAATCACACCCAGACACAGAACAAACAATCATGCTCATCACACAAAGTTTGTTCTGGGTGGGAATCGAACCCACGACCTCCGGCTCAGCAGTCAGGGCCACTAACCACTGGACCAACAGACCCGTCAAGATTTCCAAGGTTTTCCAAGATTTCCAAGTCGGTAAATTGTAATTGAGTTTTTTTATCAGGGATTTATTTGTCACTTGTAGATCTTTGACAGACGTTACAAGTGGTCAGTGTACCGAAAGTCTGACAACCAGTCTTATCAAGGGGTATCGCATTACCCAGTACTAACTGGGTTGTGGAGGTCAGATAGGCAGTCGTTCCATGTAAAATACTGATATTCAGCTGCATCCGGTTAGACTGGACGCCGACCCTAACATAGTTGGGAAAAGGCTAGGCAGATGATATCAGGGATTTATTTTGATAACCATGTAGTCTGAATTTATGTGATGTAGTTTATAAAAGGCTCATTAGGTGATAATGATTTTGAACTAATCTTTCTTTTTTAAAACGTTGCCCCATACTAGGAATTTCTCTTGTATCGTGGGTGCGTTTACCAACATTAAAACTCACATACACAAACCGCCAGACACGGAACAACTATCTGTAGGTCATAAAAATATTTGTTCGGGGCGGGGATCGAACCCGTGACACGTAGCGCAGCAGTCGATCGCTAATCCCAAAATTGTGAAATCAGTCAATCATAAGTACATTGTTTATGTGGACTCAGCAATCAATGTGCCCATAGTCATATCTGCCAATGGCTTAATTGCAAAAAGATTCGGCCAATACCTGAGGAGGCTCTCGTTAGGCAGCTGGATCAAGGGCTTGATACAGAAAACGGTACTCTTGGACACGGCTCGTTTTGTTAGGAGGTTCCTTTCTCTGGAGCCCTGACATTTTTTGTTTTATGCTTATTTCAATAAAAAAATAAGTAAAAAAAAAATAAAAAATATACGAGTAAAAATTAAAAAAACGAAATAAATAATCACTCATTATTTATTTGCAAATAACCAAGTTTTGTGTGCTGCATATTGTCTGCTTATACTTACTCTAACTTAAGATTTAATATGTACAGTCAACAAAAGTGACTAGTAACCTGTCTCGCTAGATACAGTAGAAATAATAATGAAGTTTAATTTATTTAATTAAATCCTTACTAATATTATGAAAGCGAAAGTGAGTTTGTTTGTTACGTCTTCACGCTTAAATGGCCAAACCGATTTTGATGAATTTTGGAACAGAAATAGTTGGGACCCTGGAGACGGACATAGGCTAATTTATAAAAAAAATAGAATTGAGGCAGAAAGAGGGAAGAAAAGGGAAAACTTAGCTTTGCTATTACAATAAGTAACGCGCAAGAGCAAAAACTACAGGCAGCAGGTACCTTCAAATCGGGAAAGGGGAACTGTGTTACCTGTAATTTAACGCGGGCAAAGCCGCGGACAAAAATAGCTTTATATAATAAACTGACTAACTGTACATAGTACTAGATTCAATTAATTTCCAACTCTTCACCACATTGTTTCAACTGGTACACCGTTTTTTCTCTTGGAAACTCATCTCCAGCTATTGACTTAACTTTTTCATTCATTCTCCCAGATCAGTCTACAAAAACCCACTCACCATTCACTCATTCATTCAATGCAAATATTTCATTCAGCTTTATCCATTCACCGTATCCGAAATGACCTTCTTTTTTTAAATTTATACAGATGCCAACGCACCACATCGAGCTCACTACGACACCACAGACTATAAAATTAAAAGAAAAAAACATGGCTTAGAGAAACCAATGTTTATACAGACAGATGGACCTATGAAAAGAATTGACTATTACGGGTTTCCTAACGTGACAAATAGACTGGCTGATCTGCCGAAATTTAAGCCAATTTCTGACGAGCAAATGCTTAAAATCAATGAGATACTAGAAAGTCTACCTTCAAGATTACCCAAGCGAAAAGGCCGGGTGTTAAACAACCCACAGACGGTTCTTTTGAGTACCCCAGTTGTGACCACAGAAAAGACGATAGAATCAAACGACAGACAAGACGGAAAACGATGTCCTCAAGGAGGGACATGCGAATTTTTTTTCTACTGTTGGATGGTCGGAGGCCTTTTAGACGGCTCTTGCGGAAGCCTCTTAAAAGGGTGCTGCCACAGAGTGGCTAAAGCCGGAATCTTGGGTGTGCAGGATTCAAACAGCCTCGATTCTAGCAGTGAAGGCTTGAGTTACGGACCTGTAGTCAATGACGAAAGTAAGTTGACCTGATGACCTAGACCTGCACCACAGCTTAAAGCAGTATTTAATGTCACCTCAGTGTGGGAAAGAGATGCAGCTATACAGGCTGTCTAGCTCTATCTCGTTTCCACAGATTAAAATTTATACTGCTAAAAAGGTGTTGGTAGGTTCTCTGATGGCACGTCAAAGCGTATTTTGAAGGTTTTAGAAATGTTTCTAGATTACTTTTGCACGCTTTCCTGAGCACGTTATTGTATTGGTTAGTTTTTGAGAAAGGTTTAGTTTAGAGTCGGTATTTTGCCTAATGTATTTGGAGTAGCATGTCTGTGTTTTTTTTTTGTAGTCTTTGTTTAGTTTTGTGCATGAAATAATAAAAACAAAACACGTAAGTATTATTTTCTAGTATATTTTTTAGAACGTAGTATTTTCTTTGAGTCATATTTTTGTTTTTTTTTTCCAATTTTTGTTTGCTATACCTACCAAAAAGTTATCTAGAAACAGTATTTTTTTTAAATATTTAATTTAATTATTAAAGTTACGCTTTGATGTGAAAAACATCAGAGCAGCGCCATCTACAGTCAAATAAAAGTACTAACAGAGCTCAGATGTGGTCGTTCGGCAAGACATAGCTAGAATTAGCCAATTAGCCATTTTATCGTTCATGTCTGGATCCGGTGACGTCATCAGGTATTGAAAACTTATTGTACATATACTTTGTGATATATTTTTCTTTTGTATATTCTTATTATATTTTTTTTTCTAAACATTCCGCCTCCTTATTCTAACTATGTCTTGCTTTCTTACTATACATACTGATTTTGTATATATTATATTTGGTCAATTATTTTATTAACTAACTGTACTAACAAAATATTTTTAATAAAATATTTGTTTCTTTTCTGCTCTAGAAGATAAAAGGTAAGTGCTTTTGTTTATTATTATTTTTATAAAAAATAAATTTTAACATATTTATACATAATTCATACGTTTCATTTGTGTAGGTCATTACTTTTTAAAATAGTTATTTTCATATTTAACAAAAGAATCTTACTCAATTAAAGGCGTAGTAATTTTTTTAATTATTTTACAAAATGTCCAATTTAAAAAACAGAAAAAATCCTTAACTAAAACTCTACTTTATAAACATGAAAACATTGTTATTATTATTTATAATAATTTCCAGTAATTCAATCAATAACCGTCGTTGTGAAACCTCTTTAGTATCCACAAACTAAATCGCAAAAAATATAAAAAAACCGGCCAAGAGCGTGTCGGGCCACGCTCAGTGTAGGGTTCCGTAGTTTCCCGTCCGTCACAATAAGTGTTCCCACTTATGAGTTTATTATTTG
The DNA here is from genome assembly GCA_958449745.1 of Ochropleura leucogaster. Taxonomy (NCBI): domain Eukaryota; kingdom Metazoa; phylum Arthropoda; class Insecta; order Lepidoptera; family Noctuidae; genus Ochropleura; species Ochropleura leucogaster. The sequence goes on from OY288227.1 coordinate 4,142,375, forward strand.
TTTGACGTTGAACACTAGAGAATTGTATTTCCTAATTAATACTTTTTTTAATAATTTTGGATTGCGAGAACCGATTTCAATAATTATTTTTTTTGTTTGAAAAAAGATACGTTCAGGATAATAAAATATGTAAACGAAGTTAAAAAAAATGCTTGCATATACTTACGATTATACTACAAACTTAGTCCAGAAATTATTTTGTAAAACTTTTTGTCTTTTTTGTACAAAAACTGTTGTGTCAATCAAGTTCAAAATAATTTTCATAGAAAGTCCTTATAAAGTTCTACTTTTCAGATTTTTTTCATATTTTCTAAACTTATGGTTCAAAAGTTAGAGGGGGGGGGGGACACATTGTTTTTTACTTTTGGAGCGATTATTTCCGAAAATATTGACAATATCAAAAAATGATTTTAGTAAACCCCTATTCATTTTTAAATACCTTTCCAACAATATATCACACGTTAGGGTTGAAATTAAAAAAAAAATCACTCCCCACTTTACATATAGGGTGGCTACCCTAATAAAACATTTTTTTCCAATTTTTATTTTACCACTTTGTCGGCGTGATTGATATACATATTGGTACCAAATTTCAGCTTTCTAGTGCTAACGGTCACAGAGATTAAGCGAGGACGGACGGACGGACGGACGGACAGACAGACATGGCGAAACTATAAGGGTTCCTAGTTGACTACGGAACCCTAAAAAATAAGTTCATAAAACTTGTGATGACGACTGTACCAATCAGATTGATTGATTTTGTTATATAATATACCTAAGTTGTTTAGAACCTATTAGGTTGTATAAAAAAGTAGGTCAGCGATCTCGTTCAAATTAACTTTTTTTTTTAAAACAACCGACTTTTTTTTCTTATAACGTTCATAATTTAAATGTGGAATTATAAGAAATGATCGAATAAAAACAAATGCGCAGAGTAATCCTACTTTACTAAACGTACACCGCTTTTACTTGTAAAGAGATGCGTCTGAGAGAAAGGGAACAGAGAAAATTATTATAGACCTACTAGCTGTGCCCGGGTTCACCCGCTGCCCACTTAGGGGTTTGAAAAATAGATGTTGGCCGATTCTCAGACCTACCCGATATGTACTCAAAATTTCGTTTAAATCAGTCCAGACGTTTCGGAGGAGTATGGGAACGAAAACTGTGACACGACAATTTTATACATATATTAGATTTTGTTCTTAGAATACTTTTACTTGAATATTCAGATACGTATTTTTTTTATTCTTATACAATTTTCCTAAACACAAGTTCCCTTTTTAGGAACATCTGTGAGCCACAAAAAAAGACCACATTGAAACTATTTTGGGTATCAATATGTTTTTTTTTTTTTAATAGACAGAAGTGATTTAAGAAGTTATACTAAGCAAAGAAGATTTAAAATGAGGTTGAATCCAAAAACAAAATATCTCGATTAACAATTATAGGTTTGTCTACTTTTAGAACTATGGTCAAAAAGCACTACTCCTCTCCTTAAACAACAATATTAAATATTTCTTTGGTCTTCATGATTATGATTTTATATGTATTTATATACTAGCTGTTCCACGCGGTTTCACCCACGCTGCTCAGCACCTGTTGGTCGTAGCGTGATGTTATATAGCCTTCTTCAAGAAATGGGCTATCCAACACTAAAAGAATTTTCCAATTCCAACCAGTAGTCCCTGAGATTAGCGCGTTCAAACAAACAAACAAACTCTTCAGCTTTATAATATTAGTATAGATAAGTATGTTTTTATAAATGTAGCTATTCTATCTGTAAAGTAAAACACCACATACTACCTACAGTTCTGTCTCTCCTCCTTTAAATCCATCCAAAGGTTGTCCTGAAAAGATATTCGCTTTTAGCGATAAGACCGCCCATTGTGTCACCCTATTTATAAGTTGTACAGACGCCTGCAGGTCAAGCTACCCGAAACTGTCAATTTTTCCCAATAAACCTTGAACCTTAACACTTCAGAAATAAAGTCGAAAATCTATCAAAGAAATCTAACAGATTGTAGTAGCTTGATGTGCAGGCGTCTGTACATTATTGTAATTTGTATGGTATACAAAAAAAAAGAATATTCTATCTATCTACGTTCCACGAAGCATTTAAATCAGATGTCTCACCCAGCCTTTTGTTTTTCGGGTGGGAAATCATCGAATAACTTCCCCCGCTCTGGGCGAACGGGGGGGCATGTCAGACTTTTATTGCATAAAACCCACCCATGTTCCTTCTATTTATTTTAATTTTTTTCCGGGTGGGAAATCATCGAATGACTTCCCCCGCTCTGGGCGGAACGGGGGGGCATGTCAGACTTTTATTGACTAAAACCCACCCATGTTCCTTCTATTTTTTTTTTCCGGGTGGGAAATCATCGAATGACTTCCCCCGCTCTGGGCGGAACGGGGGGGCATGTGAAAATTTTATTGACTAAAACCCACCCATGTTCCTTCTATTGCCCTTTAAGTTCCGGGGCCGCGGTATCTCTTTCGAACAACCCACAACCCCGGCAGGTCTCATCCATTTTTTTTTTGCGCTGGGAAAAAAATGCATTACGCATACCCACCCATCGGGGGATGAGGGGGCTATGTGGGACTCCCCGGTCTGACCCGGTATACCCACTAAAAATACCCAGCGGCACTCCCGCTTCCTCCAAGAGGCGGAGGACTGGGAAACCGGCACAGCCTTAACGTCCAGTCCTCCACCGACGATTGCCCTCCATGCCGGGACCCCTAACGCCCTCCCATAGGTGGGGAGGGGGGGGCCGGTCCCGGGAGTGACCGACGAAGGGCAGGTCTCACCCAGCCTTAACCTAGATGTGTTCAATGTAAGACCTCGTATCCAAACCGCATAGGCTGGTGGAATGTTGAAGCTAATACTGTGAGCACTAATGTGAAAGCGGATAAATTAACTTAATCGTAGAAGATCCACAAGGGCGAGTTAAGTAGACTGTTTAACAGCGTATAGTGTAGAATTCATTCTTCATCTGTCTAGCCTTTTCTCAATGACGGGCCGAGGTCGTGGGTTCGATTCCCACCCAGGACAAACTTTGTGTGATGAGCATGATTGTTTGTTCTGTGTCTGGGTGTGATTTATCTATAATATGTATGTATTTATAAATTATATAAGTATGTATATCAGTTGTCTGGTTACCATAACACAAGCTCTGCTTAGCTTGGGATCAGATAGCCGTGTGTGAGTTGTCCCAAGATATTTATTATTATTATTTATTAACTATTTTGGGGTTGGCTTCCAGTCTTACTGGATGCAGCTGAATGCCAGTACTTTTTTTTCTTTTAAATAACTTTGTCCCACACTATGAATTTCTCCTGTCTCGTAGGTGCGTTTACAAACATTTGTGTTGTGCGTTGTGTTGCTATTCTCTAACAACGAGGTCCTCTTGTAGGATACGTTTTAAAGTCAGGAATTTGTCAGTAGCAACCGTTCCACAGTATAGTTTATATTAGAAAAAAAACTTTGTAACCTGTATCGTGGGTGCGTTTACAAACATTTAAACTCACATACACAAACAACCAGACACGGAACAGCTATCTGTAAGCCATACAAATATTTGTTCCGCTTAGTCACTGCGCCAACTGTGTCGTGAAATATGTTGTATGTTTTATAATATCTCAGTACCAGTATGGATTTAGGATTTCTAAATGGGCCTAAATGTATATAACTAACATCATATGAGAATATCTGTCTATACCTCGGGGAGTATTAGTGTGAAGTTAAGTGGTATAACTACATTTCTTAAATGTATTTCAAAACGTCCACATTCGCAAGGTTTTTCTCAAACAACGAATCTCTTTGTCCACACCTTGGACAGCTGTTACAAAATAAAAAATTCGCAAACTCATTTAAAATGTACACACACACACACACACGCACTAAAAAAACAGAAAAAAATCCCACATGTTACACAAAAAATCTATGTAAACGTAAACGAGTCATCACTTCACTACGCGCCTGTACCGCACAGCTGATTCTTACGCAAGCCCACTTTCTCCTCGACTCGGCGCCGGCGCATACAGTCGCGCACACAAGTTAATGTCACTCCGCTCTTATTTTATGTATCGTTGGTGGTAAACTTGTGTGGTGAGGTGTATGCTTTGGATCGCGGATTTGTAAGTTTAATCTTTAGTTTTTTTTTTGAGATATTGCTAAATAAAGATTGGAATTGTATTATTTAGACAGAGAGGTATAGTCTTGAAATAAGTGGCAATATAAATCATGAGGTACCTCCAAATAAATGTATTTGTTTTCATTGGTAATAATAAAAAAGCATTTGTTTTCTACAAAACTGTAATATCTACATTCTACACGATGAAAATGTATGAAAAAAGCGATTTTTTCATGAAAAATTATTAAGTACAGTAAAATTACTTTATTATTTCAAACTAGCTTTCGCCCGCGGCTTCGCTCGCGTTAAATTCGGTATAACACACCAAGCAGACCTGCAGTTTTTGCTCTTGCGCCTGATCGATTTGTAATGGCAACCCTAAGTTTTGCCTTTTCTTCCCTCGTTCTCCCTCATATCCCACTTTATTTAAATAAAAATTAGCTTATGTCCGTCTCCTGGTTCCCAACTATAACTGTACCAAAATTCATCAAAATTCATCAAAAAAGTGTGAAGAGGTAACAAACAAACAAACTCACTTTATATATATGTTTTATAAATATCTTGGGTCAACTCACACACGGCTATCTGATCCCAAGCTAAGCAGAGCTTGTGTTATGGTAACCAGACAACTGGTATACATACTTATAACATTTTTAATTTTTATAAAATTTATAAATACATACATATTATAGATAAATGACCCCCTGACACAGAACAAACAATCATGCTCATCACACAAAGTTTGTCCTGGGTGGGAATCGAATCCACCCTCCGGCTCAGCAGTCAGGGCCACTAACCACTAGACCAACAGGCCCGTCAACACTCCTTTGTTCAGCTCCACTTTACCAAAACTCTTTAACAATTTGTAATGTCATTTACCGCGTCAAACGATTTTAAAATGCGTCATTAAACTCTTTAAAAAGTGCTTTAACGTACAATTTTAACGGTTAATGAACAAATTATGAGTTAATTTACACTTTAATAATGTAGCCGGATTTCAGATTTAGAAATTAGGTTGTCTGTTCGCAGTTTAAGAGAGATTTACATCTTATTTGGCTAGACAAACTTAGTGATGGGATCACAAAATGTTTGAAGACGGTTTGGACAAGTGATACATTGTCAATGGCCTTCTTAGGTAATAGGAATTTTAAAGGCATTGACAAAAGGTATAATCCAAAGCGGAAGATATCCCGGCTGGCGTTGCGGTTTTTTCGAAAGAGATACCGCGAACCAGGAACATAGGGCAATAAAAGGAACATGGGTGGGATTTAGTCAGTACAAGTCTGTGCCGCTCTTCAAAAATGAAACACTATAACACAAAATAAACGTGGAAAGGTAGAGATAAAAAATAATTTAATACATACCTTTTAACAGGGACTAGCTGTTCCACGCGGTTTCACCCACGCTGCTCAGCACCCGTTGGTCGTAGCGTGATGTTATATAAAATAAATAAATAAATAAATAAATAAATATCTTGGGACAGCTCACACACGGCTATCTGATCCCAAGCTAAGCAGAGCTTGTGTTATGGTAACCAGACAACTGATATACATACTTATATAATTTATAAATACATACATATTATAGATAAATCACACCCAGACACAGAACAAACAATCATGTTCATCACACAAAGTTTGTCCTGGGTGGGAATCGAACCCACGACCTCCGGCTCAGCAGTCAGGGCCACTAACCACTAGACCAACAGGCCCGTCCGTATATAGCCTATAGCCTTCCTCAAGAAATGGACTATCCAACACTAAAAGAATTTTCTAATTCCAACCAGTAGTCCCTGAGATTAGCGTGTTCAAACAAACAAACAAACTCTTCAGCTTTATAATATTAGTATAGATGAAAATATACAATAGGTTAGGAGAAACATCACAAACTAATTTTAAAACTTTTAAAAATAGATAAAGTTTATTAAAAAATACAATAAACTAGCACGTGTGGCTGCTAACCGTGATTCAAAAACGTAAAAATCCAAAAAAAGACTGTGGAAAATGAAATGACAGAAAAAAATTCGAAGTATGAATATTTAAAAAAATAAAAATCAATGTAGATCCAAAAGGAAAGAGGTTGGGGCAACAGAGAAGGTAAAATATCTACTCTGTTACAGTATTATGCAGTTAGTTTGTTATCTAAATGGTCGTCTGCATGATCTAAGATATGGTAATACTAGATTGGTAAAAGAGGTTGTCTATTAATACACGGTGCAGTAGTCTCAGTGCATTAGCTCGGCCCGGCCTTAATACGTAACCTGCTCTAATTGGATGTAGCTTTTAGGAAGTGTCAGACTTGTAGTGAGTAAAAGTCTAAAACCCTTCCATGTTCCTATTATTGCCCTTTGCGTTCCGGGGCCGCAGTATCTCTTTCGAACAACCCGCAACCCCGGCAGGCGGAGGCTCTGGCAAGCCCCTCTGCTTTCTTGACATATTTTTGAGGCGCGCGCGGAACACTAACGCGCCGTCGACAAGGCAATCTTATTCTTATGTAGCCTTATCTCTAAAATAAGTAGGTATCTTGTCGTCATCCCATACTACTCGTATTGAATAAAATTGGAAAACCACTACAAAAAAACCGTTACATAGAAGATCTACGCGGTCATGTGGATTCGAAAACTGACTTTGCCGTAAATCATAATTAAAAAAAAAAGTGTGTGTGTCAGCTCCGACGCACGACTGGAGTTTACTCCTTAAGTACGAGTATCTAACCATACGCAAAAAGAGTTTATTCAACTGAAAAAATATTAATATCATATGAAAGGGTAAATTCACAAATTAATGAAAAAAAATAGCAATATAAATACATCGACACTGATAGAAACAAACAAGCCCAATAACATAATATAGTATATAGGTATAGTCGCCTATACAGCCTACCATATGTACGTCTTAATACACTCACAGCCAAATAAGAAAGGTGCGCACCAAAAACGTGACACATTTTCGTTACTTTAGTAGGTTTTACCTCTCGGATTTTTCTCATACCGGGCGCCTTATTTATGAAAATCGATTCTTAAGGAGTAAACTCCAAAAATATTGACAGGTAATTATAGATCCAGATACCCCAATTCAAAAAGATCACTGTCATCTCCTTGGCTAAAAAACCGCAAGGCTAAACCATGTGTTTTATGCAACCATTTTCATAACTATTTCTAAATAGGCATTACGAGGCTACGAAGCGAAATAGGTATTTCCATTTTGAGAAATGAAGAAATCTATACTAATATTATAAAGCTGAAGAGTTTGTTTGTTTGTTTGAACGCGCTAATCTCAGGGACTACTGGTTGGAATTGGAAAATTCTTTTAGTGTTGGATAGTCCATTTCTTGAGGAAGGCTATAGGCTATATAACATCACACTATGACCAACAGGTGCTGAGCAGCGTGGGTGAAACCGCGGAGAACAGCTAGTATAGGATACGTCGGCAGATCAGTATCTTGTGATTAATAACGTTGTAGCGTGTTCAAATCTCTGGGATTTTTGGAATAGAATTTACCGGCAAATATCCGTTTTCTGATCCAACTTACATGGGTGACATCCAGAGAATTTGAACGCGATCAGCGAATTTTAACTTGGTTCAAGAGCTGTCAGCATAAGGCTAGCTAGCTACGAGTCATCTACATATATCTGCAATGAACAAACAGCAGGATCAGATAATAAGTGCCCCATCGTTAGTAAAAAAAGAACCTCATGACAATACGATCTTTGTCCAAGAGTACGTCTTTCTGTACATTATACAACACTAGCTGTCGCCCGCGGCTTCGCTCGCGTTAAATTCGGTATAACACACCAATCAGACCTGCAGTTTTTTAAATAAAAATTAGCCTACGTCCGTCTCCTGGTTCCCAACTATCTCTGTACCCAAATTCATCAAAATAGGTTTAGCCATTAAAGCGTGAAGAGGTAACAAACTCACTGCCGCTTTTATAATATTAAGTAAGGATTATTTGGTTACCTGTAGTTTTTAACCTTGCGCCTTATGTATTGTAATGGCAAAGCTAAGTTTTTCCTTTTGTTTCCTCTTTTACCCTCATTTCTCACTTAAAAAAACAAAGTAGCCTATGTCTGTCTCCAGGGTCCCAACTATCTCTGTACCAAAAATCATTAAAATCAGTTAAGCCATGTAGGCGTGAAGACGAAACAAACATACAAACTCAGTTTCACTTTTATAATATTAGTAAGGAGGTAAGGATTAGACGGCACGATTGGCGCAGTGGCTGTGGGATTGACTGCTGCGCTGCGTATCTCTTTCGATTCCCGCACGGAACAAACATTTGTATGACCTGCAGATAGTTGCTGCAGTAGTTTAAATGTTTGTAAAAACACCCACGACACAGGAGAAATTCTTAGTGTGGGGCAATTTTTTTTTTAATGTAAAATAAATGTACTCATCCCCAGTTTTGGAAAATCGAGGTTTTATTTTACCAAATAAAGATAAATATACTGTGAAACTTCATCTTACTCGGCTCTTATTAAAATCAGAAAAAAAAACATGTTAAACCCTTACTTAATGTTATAAAAGCGAAAGTGAGTTTGATTGTTTGTTTGTTGCCTCTTCACGCCTAATTGGCTGAACCGATTTTGATAAATTTTGGTAAAGAGATAGTTGGGAACAAGGAGACGGACATAGGCTAATTTTTATTTAAAAAAAGTGGGATGTGTTGCTATTACAAGTCAATAAGGCGCAAGGAGAACTGTGTTACCCCGAATTTAACGCGAGCGAAGCCGCGAGCAAAAGCTAGTGGGATCTAAATAAACAAAAAACAATCGGAAACATTCGAACATCAATTTATTTATATAATATTCAGCACAACAAATCATTCAGGTGAATCGATTGAACCGTAACTGAACCAAATTTTAGAGACGTAACCTACAGTGGGTTCGTTCAAGTATCGACTGACGAAACAAAACACTCTTATATCTCTAAGTTATTATACAAACGACTTGCTTTTGCCCGCGGCTTTGCTCGAAATTCGGGGTAACACAGTTCCCCTTTCCTGATTTGCAGGTACCTGCTACCTCTAGGTTTTGTCCTTGCGCCTTATTTATTGAAATAGCAAAGCTAAGTTCTCCCTTTTCTTCCCTCTTTCTCCATTTTCGTCATATCTAAATCTTTTTTTTTAAGCTTATGTCCGTCTCCAGAGGCTCAACTACATATCTCTGTACCAAAATTTACCAAAATTGTTTAAGCCATTTAGGCGTGAAAACGTAACAAACAAACATACAAATAAACAAACTCACTTTCGCTTTTATAGAGAACTAGCTATTGCCCGCGGCTTCGCTCGCGTTAATATCGGGGTAACACAGTTCCCCTTGCGCCTTATTGATTGGTAATAGCAACGCTAAGTTTTCCCTTTACTTCCCTCCTTCTCCCTCACATCCCACTTTTTTTTTAAATATTAGCCTATGTCCGTTTCCTGGTTCCCAACTATCTCTGTACCAAAATTCATCAAAATCGGTTTAGCCATTATAGCGTGAAGAGGTAACAAACAAACAAACTCACTTTCGCTTTTATAATTTTAGTAAGGATAATGATATTGTTTTGCAGTTCGGTAACGTTGAAAATAGTGTAATGGTCCTTACGATGTTTACCTTCATCGGTTGTCTGTGATGTATTAAATAAACTTCTTTGAAAGTACATATGTATTGAAAAAGTCACATTGGTACTAGCCGGATTTGAACTCACACTTGGGTAAAAGAAATATATAAAATCATCTTATTTTTACCCATTGACATTTCAAATTCTTTCAAAACTGCTGAATGTAGCTAGAATGATCATATTCTAAATTGAGTAAGACGTGTTTTCCGTTTATGGTACCGAGAACTGATTGTAATACCGCCATTATTGAGAAAGATTAAAGAGCATGAATTGCAATGCCGGATCTAGTATGTGAAATACATTTAACTCAGCGTCTTATGTAGGTTGGAGAAGCAAGCGAAACACACGTTAAAAAAAAAACAATTGAATTAGCTTGGTATAATCCACGCGGTCGTTACGTCAGTGGGTGACATGCTCTAGAATTTTTGGCGCTTTTAAGAAAGACATAAAGAAATACTGTTTATTAGACACGCACAGGTAAAAAAAAAACAAAACAAGATTAATTTAAAAAAAAACAACAAGAAAAACTTATAACCCGTTTTTTTAAAAAGACAATTAAGTAAATTGGGTTCCTTTTCGTAGCAATGGAAATTTAATACTCCAAGATTAATAAAAAAAAGGCCAAAACAAAAAAAGATAATTTTTATTTTATTAAGGCAGTTAACTAAATTAGTTCCTTTTAGTAGCAATGGAATTTGAATACTAGAAAAGCACCACCATAACACGATTAAAAATGCTAAACTGAAAAACATTTTTGCAAAAAATAAAAAAACAAGAGTAGCTTGCGGAAAAAAACGCTTAAAATTATTTTCCACTCTAGTGTTTTTTCCGCTTCTTTTTCAAATTCGTACTTACGCTGACTAATCCTTACTATAATATCATAATAGCGAAAGTGAGTTTGTTTGTTAACTAAATTGGCTAAACTAATTTTGGTACAGAGATAGTTAGGACCCTGGAGTCGGACATAGGCTATTCAAAAAAAAAAGATTGAGATATGAGGGAGAAAGAACTAAGAAAAGGGAAAACTTAGCATTGCTATTACAATAAATAAGGCGCAAGGGCAAAAACTACAGGTAGCAGGTACCTGTAAATCAGGAAAGGGGAACTGTGCTACCCCGAATTTAACGCGAGCGAAACCGCTTGTAAAAGCTAGTAATTTATATATGACAAAAAGCAATAATCATCCTATTTGGCAACTGAATTGGAGATATCCGTATGACATCATTAGTATACCGATGAAAGTCGGTCAATCTGACAACACTAGCGGCAAGACAGCAATGACTAATATGTACATAACATACATAATTGTATGCTGTGTATATACAACGTTATTTACTATTTAAATATCTTTCGTTTGCGTAAGATACAGCTGGTTAATCTTATTTATTTTCCTTTTCTGGTCAACTTGATAGCGGTTTTTTTTTAATTTTTGGGTTACGTTACTAAAGCTCGGGGATAAATAATAGCAGCCGCTCGGGTCGATCTTTAGGTTAAGCCGCGCTTGCCTAGGTTGGTTTGTGGATGGGTGACCACCCGTTACATACGGAGTTTCCTCCGTGCCTCGGAAACCACGTTAAGCCGTTGGTCCTGGCTGTCATTTGTAGATCTTTGACAATCGTTACAGGTAGTATGTGTTCCGAAAGTCTGACAACCAGTTTTACCCCCTTGGTAGGATACCCCTATAGCAGCAACTCAGATCTGCCTAGGTTGGTCCAAACCATTTTCTGGTTAATAGGAACCTAAATTATCAGGAAGTAACATAGTCTATGCCATTTCCCTATGACACTTAAGATCAAAACACCGGGCAAAACCGCTGGGTACAGTTAGTCACAAATAAATAAACTCCTATTTTTTAAAAGTCGGTTCTAAAGAGGACAGGACATAAATAAAAAGAATATATCTGGCTTGCTTTCTATAAGAGAGAGAGAGACATGCGACGCCGCACAGCTTACAATAGCTTACTATAGCAAAAAGTGTCGTGACAACTTTTCGTAAGATTTTTTTCCGGCTAGCCCCCTTTCACAACGCGCGATAAGGAACTTCGTTCCAACAGCAACAAACACACATAGTAGACACTATGTCCATTTAATTGTCTGTCCATCCATCCATCCATCCGTTCATCCATGAACATATAGCTATAATAATAATAATTGTCATCGGCAAATGTTAACTTAGTGAAAGGTGTTAGCCGTGCAGTGGGGTGGCGGAAACAACGCGCCGCGCCTGATTGCTAGCCGATAGTGTGTGGTGCAAGTTATGAGATGAATGATGGTAATTTCGCAAATTAGATTTTACTGTCGCATGCAGGCGTGAGGGGCCCGGCAGTTATTGTTGAATAATGGATATTCAAAAAAACTTGTTCAGGTTAGGTTTTTTTGTCAAACTCTGGCCTGGTGGGAACCTCACGCGAGGGGCCCACCAGGCCGGGATATTCCACATAAGCCGATCCGCTGTTCAAAGAGTGTACCACAGGTTCTTAGAGACTGGGGGATATGTTCGTCGTTTACGTGGACCATGACTTCGGGTAGCAACAGAACGACAGGATCGATTTATGGTTACGACCAGTTTGAAAAATCGTCACCTCACTTCAGTCCGGATCCAGGAACAGCTTCGAGACTTTCATGGAGTAGCTGTTAGTGCTCGTACTGTGAGGAGAAGACTTGCAGAACGTGGACTAAGACCACCATTTGAGGGTTGTTTGAAAGATATATTGTGGCCCCGGAACATAAATGGCCAAAGAAGAAACATGAATGGGTTTTAATCTTTAAAGGCTTACACTGCCCCCCATGGTGACTCTGACAGACTCCTCTGCTTTGCTGACATCTCTTTGAGGTGTGTGTGCAAAACTAACGCGCCGTTGTAACTAGACGAAGATACCCATTGCTTACCGTCCATAGACTCACACCTACGGTGGCCGGTGGTGTCTCGCGGTTCCCGACACCCGAAACCAAAGTGGACTATAGATCACGTATGCAAAGCCACGCTCTAAAAAAATATTGATTGTATGCCTGTTTGCTATACAATGTGGCTTTACCATTTACACTAAACACTTTATACTGATAACATTTGAAACGTTATATTTACCATGTTTACGTTGCAACGTTGCACCTTATGCTGTTGAACGTATGCAAGTTATTCAATACCACAATTATTTTCCTGCCCTTGTTCCATGCCATATTTGTGGTCGGCGCAACACGTTTTCTTCTACCATTCTCCCCTATCAGACGTCACGGCGTCATTTACTCCTTTCCCCTGCATAACATTCCTTACACAATCCATCCTTTCTTTGGCCTTGGGTTTCCCTTTCAATCCATCAACATTCAGATCCATCACTATTTTAGTCACATGTGCTTCATCCCTCCGCATTACATGTCCATACAAAGACAAACGATTTTCCTTTAAATTTTTCAAAAAAAAAAAACATCTTTGAACTGTTTATTTTTGTGAGACGACAAACTTTGTGTGATGAGCATGATTGTTTGTTCTGTGTCTGGGTGTGATTTATCTATAATATGTGTATATTTATAAATTATATAAGTATGTATATCAGTTGTCTGGTTACCATAACACAAGCTCTGCTTAGCTTGGGATCAGATAGCCGTGTGTGAGTTGTCCCAAGATATATTATATTAAATAATATATTAAACTGTCAAAATCCAGTTGTCGCTACATCCTATGTCTACACCATACTTAAAAAGCCGCTTATGCGTTGAAGTTTGCGGTCTTCCGGCGCGACGGCATGATAATCAGGGGTCGTCAGCTTCCGCACGACAAACTGATGATAGCTTGATTTATTGCTTAATATTGTGATGTATGTTATTACCCTTTGTCACCCGGATGTTTGTAAGACGTAGTATGTTATTTTGTGATGTGTCCTTTGGAGACTTTTCAACGCCATACCAATTGTAGTCGTTAAAGTAGGTATTGGTGAGAAAACCAGCATGGCTTAAAATGAAAATCAAATTTCAATTAGACCATAACAGTCACTTTTGAATATAATGAAAACAAAAAAGATGCTGCCACAGTCCCAGTCACAAGACATAATAACTTGCGAAGGTACTGTAGTTGCCCATTCCAAAGCTTAGATCTCTATAGAGAAGACAAGAAACTCCATGGACACTCATTTAAATCAAAATATTTTTACAAAAAAATTGGAGACTCTTCAAAGAATACTAAAAGTTGTAGTTAAAGTAGATATTGGTGAGAAAACCAGCATGTCTTAGATATGTGGAAAAAATCCACACGCTAAAGAAAGAAGAAGAAGAAGAAGTTATTGATGGAAAATTGGACTCGCCCATCAAGGGCTCCGTATAAACTTGCAACATAAACGGCCATTACTTTTGACTGCATAGACTTATAAAAGAAAGAAAGAATGAAAATCTTTTATTTGGGACTCGCACAATACAAGTAAATCTATACTAATATTATAAAGCTGAAGAGTTTGTTTGTTTGTTTGAACGCGCTAATCTCAGGGACTACTGGTTTGAATTGAAAAATTCTTTTAGTGTTGGATAGTCCATTTCTTGAGGAAGGCTATAGGCTATATAACATCACGCTACGACCAACAGGTGCTGAGCAGCGTGGGTGAAACCGCGTGGAACAGCTAGTCAATAACAAAATGAAATAAAATAGTACAGACAAGGTTATTGTCTGTGCGAGGCCAAAAAGGGCCCTGTCTCAGCATAAGCTCCGCCATTTTAGGATCAAAATAACACAGCGCTGGTATTCTGAGACGGCCAGAATTATATTATAGTGTTAATCTCACATCTCAAAAGGACTACGGACTTAAGTACATGGTTTTAAGTACTCAAGTCGTTGACTTTTCTTATGAAATAAGTTTTAAGTCATACATTAACACTTATAACGCCAAATTCCATGACCATCGATACAAATAAAATTGTTATCCTTACTAATATTATGAAATTAGCGAAAGTGAGTTTATTTGTTTGTTTGATACCACTTCACACTTTAATAGCTAAACCGATTTTGATGAATTTTGGTACAGAGTTAGTTGGGAATCAGAAAACGGAAAAAGGCAAATTAGGCGCTAGGGCAAAAACTTCAGGTAGAGCAGGTACCAGCAAATCAGGTAAGGGGAACTGTGTCACCCGAATTTAACGGGAGTGAAGCCGCGGGCAAAAGCTAGTCGCTCATAAAATAAATCTTTTGAATTATCGCTGTCGCTTATAACTTGCACCACATGTAAAAGCAGCGCGTGCGCGGCCGAGCGTCACTTCCGGCGTGTTGCAATCAAGGGCGCACTACTTCCGGCCGATTATCTGAAGATACGTTATTTAATAGTAGGCTTATGAAAAACAGGATCTTCATAAATGTATGTTTTTGGCTGTTTTGTACCTATATGATATGATGAACTAAGCTTTTGCCCGTGGTTTCTTTTGCGTTTATTTGGAATAATTACTAAAATTATAAAAGCGAAAGTGAGTTTGTTTGTTTGTTACGCTTAACCGATTTTGATGAATTTTGCGGATTTTTTGGGGGGACCCTGGAGATGGCTCCAGGGTCCCCCCAACTATCTCTGTAGCAAAATTCATAGGCTAACTTTTTTTTAAATGAGAAATGAGAGAGAAAGAGGGAAGAAAAGGGAAAACTTAGCATGGCTATAATTACAATAAATAAGGCGCAAGGGCAAAAATTACAGGCAGCAGGCACCTGTAAATCAGGAAACTGTGTTACCCTGAATTTAACTTTAAATTCGGGTTTTACACTTGTAATAATATAATTCAATCATGATTCGAAAGACAAGTGGTGCCATCTACTATCACGAGAACGTTGTTTTATCGTTACTTTTTCAGAATGAAAGATACCTAAGTTCGTTTCTGTACACCTGACAACTTAGGTATATGCAAAGATTAACAAGAGAGAGAGAGAGAGAGAGAGAGGGAGAGAGAGAGAGAGAGATAGAGAGAGAGAGAGAGAGAGAGAGAGAGAGTAACAAACAAACGTTCGTATTATTAATCAAACTCAAACTCATTTTTGAATGTCCGAAAATAAAAAGTTGCATCTACAGTCCCAGTCATAAAGCAAAATAACTTGTGAAAGTACTGCAGTTGTCCATTCCAAAGCGTTGGTCTCTATGGAGAAGAATGGGCAAAAAGCTCCTTGGATACTCCTTTATAATCATAATAATCTATACTAATATTATAAAGCTGAAGAGTTTGTTTGTTTGTTTGAACGCGCTAATCTCAGGGACTAAAAGACAAAGACACTAAAAAATTCTTTTAGTGTTGGATAGTCCATTTCTTGAGGAAGGCTATAGGCTATATAACATCACGCTACGACCAGCAGGTGCTGAGCAGCGTGGGTGAAACCGCGGGGAACAGCTAGTATTTTTATAAGACCACTAGCTTCCGCCCGCGACTTCGTCCGCGTGGCATGGTTACTTTGGCTGTTAACTTTAAACTGCGTCATGATCAATAAATTATAATCTTTGTCTCCCCTTTTCTTCCCTATTTCTCCTCCTTTTCTAACATTCTTAGTTTTAAATTATTCTATATCCGTCTCCTAGGTCCCAACTATATCTGTACCAAAATTCATCAAAATCGGTTTGGCCATTTAGGCGTGAAGACGTAACAAACAAACAAACTCACTTTCGCTTTTATAATATTGGTTAGGATTATACTTATTATTAGTTAAGGTTATAATTATGCTCAAGATAAGAAGAATTCTCTTCCGAATGGGTAAAAATTAACCCTTATAGTTTCACTTTGTCCGTTTGTCCGTCACACAGTCATATTACTCCTAGACTGTGTGACAAAAAAAATATAGAATTTCAATAATTAGTTAGGAGAGAAGTTGTATTGTATGAATCGTTATACAAATTGATGAAAAATTGTTATAAAAAATTAGAATACGACACCCACGGATACAGGAAAAATTCCTAGTGTGGGGGGCAACGTTATTTTTAAAGCAAAAATAAATTGGGCAAAGGGCAGGAAGAAAATGAACACTTCTGCATATCACTACTAGCGTGACGTAACATAATTCTATTAACGTAAAAATTACATCACAACATACTAAAAATCACAACAAAGAAGATTCAGCTCAGTATTTCATAAGCACTTTCTGTATTTTGACAATGGCAACTGATTTCATTGTGTAGATTGTTAAACAATGGAATAACGAAACTTTAATGTATTCGAGTTGCCTATCTTGAAATGTTTTAAGCGAAAGTGATACATTTCTGTCTGTTTTTTAAGGTCGACTGAAGTCCGTAGTTTAAATAATAATGAGAAAAAATTGGTCAAGTTCGAGTTGTACGTTGATCGAGTGTTCCGCACAAATTTATTTTATTTACTTACTAGTTTTACCCGCGGCTTAGCCCGCGTTAAATTCGAGGCAACACAGTTCCCCTTTCCTGATTTGCAGGTAAATAAATAAATATAAATATCTTGGGACAACTCTCACACAGCTATCGACCTAAACTGCCATATGTTTTGACTGTGTAGTGTAAGAGTTTTAATTTTTTCACTGCGCCTAGAAACTACAGACTTTAGCTTACAGTTTTAATTTCAATTCTATACCTAACGAGTTCTTGAGATAGCGGGTCTTGACAGACAGAAGGACAACAAAGTAATTCTATAAGGGTTCCGTTTTTTTTCGGCTTGAGGTGTGGTACCCCAAAAATTACAGATCATTGACGTTGCTTTTAGTGTGGGTGGACTTTTAGCTCTATGGTTTTCAGGGTAGTAAAAGATTTAAGTATCATATCGTATAATCGATTACTTTTACCATCTATTATTTCGATACATCACCAAACGGTTGGTCGACTCTTCACGTGAATAGAGGCCTGGCATTTTTTTTGGTCAAAAACAAATCATTGCCATCAAACGTGGCAATTAATACTTTTCCCATAAACAGGGAAGTCAACGAATTGTTTTGATGCCTTTCATTTATTTTACACTAGCTTTTGCCCACGACTTCGTACGCGTGGATTAATAGTTCCCGTTCCAGGGGGATTTCCGGGATGAAAACTATCCTATGTCCTTTCTCGGGTCCCAGACTATATCTGTACCAAATTTCATTAAAATCGGTTCAGTGGTTTAGGCGTGAAGAAGAGACAGACAGACAGACAGAGTTACTTTCGCATTTATAATATTAGTTTAGATTCTAATGTTTCTATATATTTCGTTATGTTTAAATTATAATTTAGTATAACGATAAAAGACCATGTCATTAAACGGGAAAAGAATGTCAAATCGCCCAATCGCTTTCAATCTCGATTCAAAACGCTTTATTGTAAACCAATTACAATTACCACCCACGCTTCACTTTTATTGTCTAAAACAATAAAAACAAATATCTATTTACATTCATATGGGATTTAAAATACGATCATTGTGGGTTTTTAAAACAAAATGTCCCATTACAAGTAGAGTTAAAGTTAAAGATCTATTAATTTTTACGACTTGGTAGCGTAGGAAGAAATTTATTTTACTTTCTTTTTATTCTGTCTCGTTTTACTGGAAGAATCGGTAAAAACAATAAGTTTGGTGAGCTTTTCGATTCAAGTTAGACCCATTTTGTGGGCAGTTATAGAAACATTATTGAATAGTTACGTATAGATATAACTAGCTATGCCCAGCGGTTTCACCCGCCACTTAGGCCGCCTCTATCACTCGGTTGCTGACGTTTCTCGTGGAGCTGGGGTGGATCGAATAATATTCCCACCAATACGCAAAATACGCGCCTCAGACGTGGAGTTGCGGACACCAGCCCGTTATACAGTACAATCACTCGGCGGTAATACAAAAATAGATTCCGACCGATTTTCAGACTTAGATATCCTACTAATATTATAAATTCAAATGTTTGTGAGGGTGTATGGATGTTTGTTACTCGTTCACGTCAACACGGATAAACGGATCTTGATGAAATTTGGCATAGAGGTAGGTTATAGTCTGAAATAACACATAGAATATTTTTATTTCAATATCACGCGGGCGTTAGTATAAACATATAAAATAATAAAAATTGGACAAGAAATTTCGGACTCAACAAAATTCTTGATCCATCTCGTCTTTGGGAATGCAGTGAAAATCAAGTGTAAGTTTTTCTCAGAAAAAAGAACTAATGCCTTCGATAAATTCTAAGCTAATTAAGACAGGTAAGCCCCAGGGACCTTAATACTGTCATAAGTTAACAAGACACACCTCCACAGCACTGTAGGCCTACTAATAGTGTTTGTAAACGTGTGTGTATTTCTTATTAGTTGAGTAACCTAAGTGGCACATTATGTCATTGCATGTGCCACTTTTAAAGTGTTGACTTAGAGTAAACAGCTTTTATTTTTCTTGTGTGCATACCCTCAATTATTCATCACTTGTGGGCCACACAAATATTTGTTGCGTGTGGGGATTGAATCTGCGACTCGCAGCGCAGCGGTGAATCGATCAGTCACTGCGCTAAACGTGCCGTCAATGTTTTTTTCTCAATATTTAATACAATCCTTACTAATATTATAAAAAGCGAAAATGAGTGTGTTTGTTTGTTCGCTACGTCTTCACGGCTAAATGCCTAAACCGATTTTGATAAATTTTGGTTCAGAGGTAATTGGGACCCTTGAGACAAATATAGGCTATTTTTCAAAAAAAAAATTGAGAAATGTGAGAGAAAGAGGGAATAAAAGGGAAAACTTAGCATTGCTATTACAATAAATAAGGCGCAAGGGCAAAAACTACCTGCCGGGGTTGCGGGTTGTTCGAAAGAGATACCGCGGCCCCGGAACGTAACGGGCAATGGAACATGGGTGGGTCAGTACAACTCTGACATGCCCCCCCGTTCCGCCCAGAGCGGGGGAAGTCATTGGATGATTTCCCACTCGAAAAAAAAAGGGCAAAAACTACAGGTAGCAGGTACCTGTAAATCAGGAAAGGGGAACTGTGTTACCCCGAATTTGACGCGAGAAAAGCCGCGGGCAAAAGCTAGTCTACAATAATAAAGATACTTACAGTCAATGGCTTCATTACTAAGAGCCTCGACCAACACCTGAGGAGGCTCTCGTTAGGCAGCTGGATCAAGGGCTTGATACAGAAAGCGGTACTTCTAGACACGGCTTGAATCATTAGGAGGTTCCTCTCTCCGGAGCCCTGACTGCCGGTAGCTTGGACGGTGTTCCCGATACCGGTGGACCGTTTGTTTTTGTAATTTTAAATAGAAATATGTGAAAATTTCAAGATAAATAAACAATACAAATATACTTAATGAGTCTAAACTAACTATTTACATTATAACAATTAAATTAATCAAAATAAGTAAACTTGCTGAAAGTGTTAAGTGTTTTATAGTTTGTTGTTCATGTAAACCCATAATACAAAGAGGAACGATTTTTATGTTTGTTTGTATCGAATATGCTCCAAAACTACTGGACCGATATTAATAATGTTTTCACTTATTAAAATTAACATTATCAGGAAGTAGCATAGGCTATACAACTTACCTCTACTACCCCCGGGAACGGGGCAGCAATTAAAGATGCGAGTGAAACTGTGCAAAACAACTAGTCTACATTACTTAAATGTTTCTTCGAAAAAATAAACGAAATCCAATTCAGCTCAGCAGTTTTCGAGAAAACCACACACAAACGCAATCCCATTACAATTGCAAAGTAAAAGTTATCACCACATGAACCAAACCGCCTACAAAGCTAGTATTACATAACAAACAAACATACATGACATACATACATACACATATTGAATTCCAATCCATCAAAGTAGGTTTGACATACTTAAATTTATTTATTTATGAATTCTACGCATAGAGTTTTAAGACCTTGAATGTTTTTATGTGTTTTTGAACATGCAGCGTTATGTTTATAGTGCACTAGCTCTTCCACGCGGTTTCATCCACGCTGCTCAGCACCTGTTGGTCGTAGCGTAATGTTATATACCTATATGCCTTCCTCAAGAAATGGACTATCCAACACTAAAAGAATTTTTCAATTCTAACCAGAAGTCCCTGAGATTAGCGCGTTCAAATAAACAAACAAACAAACTCTTCAGCTTTATAATATTAGTATAGATAGTATAGATTAAAAAATAGCGTCACAAAATTCGTCCTCAACGCTGTCAGTTGGCAATGTCCCCAAGAGACTGGCCGCGTTTATAGTGCATTGGCTGAACTTCCACTTGAGGAACTCGTGGCTAAATAATAGCAGTCGCTCGGGTCGATCTTGAGGTTAAGCCGCGCTTGCCTAGGTTAGTCTGTGGATGGGTGACCACCCGTTACATACCGAGTTTCCTCCGTGCCTCGGAAAGCACGTTAAGCCGTTGGTCCCGGCTGTCATTTGTGGATCTTTGACAGTCGTTACAGGTAGTCAGTGTTCCGAAAGTCTGACAACCAGTCTTACCAAGGGGTATCGTATTACCACGTATTAACTGGGTTGTGGAGGTCAGATATGCAGTCGCTCCATGTAAAATACTGATATTCAGCTGCATCCGGTTAGACAGGAAACCGACCCCAACATAGTTGGGAAAAGGCTAGGCAGATGATGATGGATGAACTTCCACTTTACAAGGTGGCGACGACAAAAAAACTGGCTAAGAGCGAGTCAGTCTTGCGCACCTAAGGTTCCGTACAATCTAGGGTTATAAACGGCCATATCTTTTGACTGCGTAGATTTAGAGGGTGTTTTTTTCACAAATCCCTTTGTGAGAAAAAAAACATCCTCTAACACAGTACCGAGCCTTCATCCCTCAAAAAAACACCCTCTAACACAGTACCGAGCCTTCATCCCTCAAAAAAACACCCTCTAACACAGTACGTGCTACCTGCAGTTTTTGCTCTTGCGCCTTATTGATTTGTAACAGCAATGCTAAGTTTTCCCTTTTCTTCCCTCGTCCTTCCCCATATCTCACTTTTTTTTAAATAAAAATTAGCGTATGTCCGTCTCCTGGTTCCCAACGATCTCTGTACTAAAATTCATCAAAATCGGTTTAGCCATTAAAGCGTGAAGAAGTAACAAACTCACTTTCGCTCTTATAATATTAGTAAGGAGGTAAGGATATTGTTTAATACAGAATCTTCTAGAAATTTTCAACATCAAACTTCAGACTGGGCTACTACAAAACCAATTATATCAAAAAAGAGGTCAGTTAACCATTCAAAGTAAACACAACGTTACTCAAAATATCACGATAATTATCATAAACGCCAAAACACGGAAACCCGCACGAAAGACCAGTTAATAAACTTACGTCACTTGACGTAACTTAAAGTTAAAGTTGGTCAAGCGGTCGGCTTTCTATATGACATAATGTGTGGGACATGGGTTACTTATGTGTTTAAGTTTGAGGCTGTAAGTCGGAACACGAGGTGTAAATAACTGTGGAGATGATTGTCGATTGATTCGGCATGCCTTGGTATCGTTAATTTCTGTAAAGAGCAGTTTTTTAATTTTGTATGGGAGAAAACTTATCATCATTAAATAAATAAATATCTTAGGACAACTCACACACGGCTATCTGATCCCAAGCTAAGCAGAGCTTGTGTTATGGTAACCAGACAACTGATATACATACTTATATAATTATAAATACATACATATTATAGATAAATCACACCCAGACACAGAACAAACAATCATGCTCATCACAAAAAGTTTGTCCTGGGTGGGAATCGAACCCACGACCTCCGGCTCAGCAGTCAGAGCCACTAACCACTAGACCAACAGGCCCGTCATTTACCTGGCCTTTTTATTTTTATTGCCGAAATCATGAAATAACTTCCCCTGCTCTGGGCGGAGCGGGGGGGGGGGAGTTTCAGGCTTGTACCTACAGTCTAAAACCCACCCATGATAGATAGATAGAATATTCTTTGTTATGTCAATGAATTTACAATTTACACCATACAAATAACAAGAATAACATTAAACAACTTATAAATAGGGTGACACAATGGGCGGTCTTATCGCTAAAAGCGATCTTTTCAAGACAACCTTTGGATGGATTTAAAAGAGGACAAACAGTACTGTAGGTAGTCTGTGGTGTAACATTTTTCAAAATTAATAGCTATATTAAAAAAAAAAATACCCATGTTCCTTCTATTGCCCTTTACGTTCCGGGGCCGGTATCTCTTTCGAACAACCCGCAACCCCGGCTGACTAGAGGGCTGGCCTTTATATTTGCCAAAGAATCAGCATTGCCATACAACGTGGCTGCTACTAATGCTGCCAGTCTTCTGGGTCATTCATCATCATTTTCCTGCCCTCGTCCCATTCTATTTGGGGTCGGCACAACACGTTTTCTTCTTCCCTTCTCCCCTATCAGAAGTCATGGCATTACTTTCTCCTTCATATCATTCGTTACTCACACAATCCATCCATCTTTTTTTTGGCCTTCCTCTCCCTCTCTATCCATCAACATTCATATCTATCCGTCTCCAGGGTCCCAACTATCTCTGTACTAAAATTATTCCAAATCGGTTCAGCCATTTAGGCGTGAAAACGTAACAAAAAAACTCACTTTCGCTTTTATAATATGAGTAAGGATATTTTATTATTTAAGACTTGTGTTTTTATCTGACTAAAATAAACTGCTTTTGCCAAGAAATTCCGATCCTTTTATAGCCCCATAAATATCAAATTAGAAAGCTCTTAATACCAAAATGACAACTGTCCAACATATTAAATTTCTTTTGTTAACATAACGATATTGTATCGAATTGTACACGTCCACTAAACGCTGAACTCTCATTGTAAATGTTTTACGTAGAATAAGAGGTTGGGATATATTGGCAATGTTTATCTTCGTGCGTTAAAATTTGTTGTTCATAAAAGTGGTTCTCGTGCGTCTGTTTGTTAGCGTTGTTCGCATAAACTGAGCAACAGATTTTGATGACGTTTTCACTTACATTTAGGAAAATTATTAACCGACTTCACATTACACTAGGTTATGGAGGTCAGATAGGCAGTCGCTACTTGTAAAATACTGGTATTCAGCTGCATCTGGATAAACTGGATGCCGACTCTAACATTGGGGAAAAGGCTAAGCATATGATGTACACAAGCGAAGTCGCGGGCATGAGCTAGTTTTTTTTGCAAAACTGAATCATTCGCGCACAATGCGGATCTGGTTATGCAAAGAACGTTGTGTAAGACATTCGGTTGGATGTTATTTATTTATATTGATGTTTACTGCAATTTGCATCCGTTTTTGTTGTTTATGAATGAGAAATCATCAAAACTTCCCCCTTTCTGGGCGGAGTTGAGGGGAGTGTCAGACTTTTACAGACTAAAACCCATCCATGTACCTTCTTTTGCCCTTAATGTTCCGGAGCCTTTGCATCTATGAAAACGGTAAAAAATACGTGATTTTTCTTAAATTTTTGTTCAGTATCCTTAAGAAACAGACTCACTTTCGTTTTTATAATATTAGTATTATAAAAACGAAAGTGAGTTTGTTTGTTTGTTACGTCTTCATGCCTAAATGGCTAAACCGATTGTGATGATTTTTGGTACAGAGATAGTTGGAACCCTGAAGACAGAAATGGAAATAGGTTAACTTTAAAAAAAAATTGCAAAGGGAGAGGGAAAATACCTGAAAACTTAGCTTTGCTATTACAATAAATAAGGCTCTAGGGCAAAAACTAGAAGTAGCAGGTACCTGTAAATCAGAAAAGGGGAACTGTGTTACCTAGAATTCAACGCAAGCGAAGCCGCGGGCGAAATCCAGTTTGTTAATATAGTGGCAACAGAAATACACCATTTGTTAAACCTTCAACTATATAACTATTACGGTTCATGAGTTATAGCCTGGAGAGACGACAGACGGACGGACAGCGCGGAATCTTCGAACCCTTAAAACTACCATAATGCACGGCACGCTTTATGCTGATTACACAATTCCGATAAACAGAGATCATCCGGAAATTAGATAATCACACCATAATGACGAAATGGGAAGGTGCGGTCAATTTCCCCGAAAAAAAAAACAAATCACTATCGCAGAGTTGTCAATAAACAAAACATAGATCACACTGACTGGCATTTAATTAAAATTCATAGCACACGTGGAAGCGTGGAACTGGGCGCGATACATTCTATTTTTTCAAAAGGAATATTCTTTTTTTCAAAAGGCATATTCTTTTTTTAAATCAAATCAAATCATTTATTTAAATTAGACCATTACAGGCACTTTTGAATGTCAAGAAACAAAATGAATCTACAGTCCCGGTCACAAGGCATAATAACTTGTGAAAGTACTGCAGTTGCCCATTCCAAAGCATTGATCTCTATGGAGAAGAATGGGCAAGAAACTCCATGGACACTCTTTTAATCGAAAGGAATATTCCTTTTTTCAAAAGGAATATTCTTTTTTTCACTTTGTTGTCCGTCTGTCAAGACGGATCTCGAGAAAGCGTGGATGTATCGAGTCGATATTAAAACCATATATTCAAATTGGTTGGCGCAGTGGCTGAGCGATCGACTGTTGCGCTGCGTGTCGCGGGTTCGATTCCCGCACGGAACAAATATTTGTATGACCTGCATGCAGATAGTTGTTTCGGGTCTGGCTGTTTGTGTATGTGAGTTTAAATCAAGGGTCTTCAAGTCAAGAGTGAATAGGTTATTTCTAGGTAAGCGTGCTTCATCGTCCACCACATCATCACTTACCATCAGGTGAGATAGTGGTTAAACGCGAGCCTATCACTAATAAAAAAAAAATGTTTGTAAACGCACACACGATACAGGAAAAATGCCTAGTGTGGGGCAACGTTTATTAAAAAATCTATGGCTGCTTTGTTCTGTGAAATCAACCCTGTAATTCTACGCAGTCAAAAGATAAGACTGTTTATTACGCAAGTTTGTATAAAACCATCGGTGCGCGAGGCTAACTCGCTCTTGGTAGTTTGTAGTTTTTTTTTGCAATAAGCAGGTTAGTGTTATTATTCTTATTCTTCATTGAAAACAAATAAACACACAAATTACAATGTATAGATTACTAGGTTTTGCCCGCGGCTTCGCTCGCGTTAAATTCGGGGTAACACAGTTCCCCTTGCGCCCTATTGATTTGTAATAGCAACGCTAAGTTTTCCCTTTTCTTCCCTCTTTCTCCCTCACATCCCACTTTTTTCAAAAAAAAAATTAACCTACGTCCGTGTCCTGGTTCCCATCTATCTCTCTACTAAAATTCATCAAAATCGGTTCAGCCATTAAAGCGTGAAGAGGTAACAAACAAACTCACTTTCGCTTTTATAATATTAGTAAGGATGTACAACGGCGAGCTTTAACCCTAAATTGGGTTTTCTTACAGCAAACCTTGCTTATTGTTTAAAATATTTGCAAAATAGGATAGGTACATAATGTGCATAGAAGAACAATGAAAGGCTTAAATAACTTACATAACTGAACTGACTGAACTTGTTAGTTCACTTACAATGAATCAAAATTACTTTATTCGTTAAAATTTTAATTGCGACCGTGACACATATGGATTTACAGAGTTTTAATAAGTAAAATTAGCAATTCAACCCTCTCAATTAGTTAAATCCCATTAAATGCCTATTTTATTATAAAAAAACATACTTAAAGAAGTTTCTACGGCGTGTTCGTGTTCCACGCGTGGCTCAAAGATTTCAAGAAGAGCAAAGCAGAGGGTCCTGCCAAGCCACTGTCTGCCGAGATTGCGGGTTATTCGAAAGAGATACCGCAGCCCCGTGTATCTCTTTCGAACAACCCTAACTCCGAAAAACAACGGCTTACCATGCTTTCCAAGCCACCGAATTCTTTCGCAATATTAGGTAAAAATGCACTATACAAAGGACATTGCGCATACGGCTCCGTGTCATTACACGGTAGCTACACATCGAGCACAATGTTATGAGACAGGGAAACCCTGAGAATGAGTATTGTATGCTGATCTGGTAGAATGTATAATTGATGACGAGGCTAAGTGTGGCTGTCAAACCTTGGATGGGTGGCCGTTGTTGCAACCGCTTGCAAAAACGAGTCATCATCATTTTCCTGCCCTTGTCCCATTCTATCATTTACTCCTTTCTACTTCATATAATTCCTTACACAATCCATCCGTCTTTTTGTTGGCTCCTCTCGCTCTCCGTCCATCAACATTCAGATCTATCACTCTTTTAGACACAAAAACATGTAGCTTCAAGTTCAAAATGTGTGACCGACGGAGAGTACCTCAACATGAATGATGTATCCATGATTTTATAAAATAATATGATTTAAAAGAGTGTCCATGGAGTTTCTTGCCCATTATTCTCCATAGAAATCTACGCTTTGGAATGGGCAACTACAGTATCTTCACAAGCTATTATGTCTCGTGACTGGGACTGTAGCAGCATTTTTTTTTGTTTTTATGACATTCTAAGTGCCTGTAATGGTATAATTGAAAAGAATGCTTTGAGTTGTTCAAAATCAAATACTTAAACTAGTGTCAGAGCTGCTATGCTGCCCAAGAATTATTGACTTGGCTATAAAGGACGTCCAGAAATATCTCTCAGACATATTTAGTTTTCTCACGATGTTTTTGGGAACGAAGTTCCTTATCGCGCGTTGTGAAAGGGGGCTAGACGGAAAAAAATTCTTACGAAAAGTTGTCACGACACTTTTTGCTATAGTAAGCTATTGTAAGCTGTGCGGCGTCGCATGTTTCTCTGTCTGTCTGTCTGTCTCTCTCTCTCTCTCTCTTATAGAAAGCAAGCCAGATATTTTCATTTCTATAGGAACTTCGTTCCATCCGGGTGTCCCTTGACACCTCTAAATTTTTTTTCACGTGCAAGTGAAAGTTTTTTTTTCGACTTTTTAAGACGATATTTCATAAACAACATATATTTGATATGGGACCACCTGGGAAGTATACCCCATCAAACAGAAAAAGAATTTTGCAAATCGGTTCAGGCGTCTTTAAGTAATCAGTGAACATACATAAAAAAAATTGCAACGAATTGGGAACCTCCTTTTTTGAAGTCAGTTAAATTGCTGATTATGTTTATATCACAATATCCCCCCCAGAACGGCCGCCATAACTCACAAAGCTTCTCATTATACTCATAATTCAAAGTCGAGGTGACAATAACAGGAAATCTAACGCGAAATGGTTTCCTAACCACAGCCGTATTAGGTACGATCCTAATACCGCAAAACGCGAAAGTTTATTTTAATACTTGGATATGAAAATTGTGAACTACAAACTTCTTGTCGGTTTCTTAAAGGGCTGGGTATCCAATAGGTCGTGTTGACGAAGCGTTCGTGTTCCACGCGCGCCTCAAAGAGACGTTAGTAAAGCAGACGGGCCTGCCAGGGCCACCGCCTGCCAGGGTTGCGGGTTGTTCGAAAGAGAGGCCCTGGAACGTACAGGGTAATAGAAGGAACATGGTGGGTTTTAGTCAGTACAAGTCTGACATGCCCCCCCGCTCCGCTCAGAGTGGGGGAAGTTAATTGATGATTTCCCTTCCGCAAAAATAAAGGGGGTATACATCAGGCCGGATTGACGAAGCGTTCGTGTTCCACGCGCGCTTCAAAGAGAATTTGAAATGAAATGAATGTGAAAATTGTGAACTTCTTGTCGGTTTATTGAAGGGCAGAGTATCCATCAGTGCGTTCGTGTTCCACGCGCGCCTCAAAGAGATGTCAGTAAAGCTGAGGGGCCTGTCAGGGCCACCGCCTGCCGGGGTTGCGGGTTGTTTGAAAGAAAAACCGTGGCCCCGGACAAAGGGTAAAAGAAGGAATATGGATGGGTTTTAGTTTAGTCATCAAAAGTCAATTCAATGCAATTATTTAATTCCATCCCACATGTGTTTTACACGGTCTTAAATAATAATAATAAAACTGTTCACTCTGTCGGGCAAAACTTTTTTTTTAAATAAGAAGATAAGTCTAAATAATTAACGTAAAATATAAATTAATTAATACATAATATTAGGTCATATTGAGTTCATTTTAAGCATCAATGTCGCAGGTAAATTAGTAAAAATATAAGGTTGTTGTTGTTTCAACAATACGAATGAAAACATTAAATCAATAAAATAATGAAATACATTATGCCAATAAAACAAAATCAGTATGTAAACAATAAAAGTGACTCCATTTTGATGTCATCATTAATGCGTCTTTAGTAAGATTAAAACACAATATCTCAATAAATAGGTAGAGAAAGTGTTTTAAATACAATGTTATTATATTATTTGATTACATACATACGAATGATTGTTACGACAAATCAGTGACTTGCACAAATAGTTTTAGATATAATCTTATTATATTGTATTGTGTTGTATGTATGACTGTCAAAACTTTGACATTTGACATAACATTTTGTATCTGACATTTAGTTTTGAGTCACCAGTCTCAGTAACTAGTTAATTACTGCAAGCTGACTTCTCTCGCGGGTTGTTCGAAAGATCGGCCTTAGAACATAAAGGGCAAAAGAAGGAACATGGGTGGGTTTTAGTCAGTATAAGTCTCCGCAAAAAAAACTGACTTCTCAAAACTCGGTCAAGTGTGATTCGGACTCGTCCACCGACGGTTCCGTACAAACTTGCGACGTAAACGGCTATATCTTTTGACTGCATACTTTTAGAGGGTTGATTGATCCAGACCTCCAAGGGACCACAGATTTGAGAGTTTACTAGCTGGCGCCCGCGGTTTGACCCGCGTGATGATCGAAAATAATATTATCCTGTGTTATTCCAGACTATAATCTACCTCTGTGCAAAATTTCATCAAAATCCGTTCAGCCGTTTTCACGTGAAAGAGTAACAAACATCCACACATCTATCCATCCTCACAAACATTCGCATTTATAATATTAGTAGGATAATTTCAACTCGATAGCTCTAGGCGTTCCAGAGATAGTGACAGGCAGACAGACGGACGACAGAGTGATCCTATAAGGGTTCCGTTTACATTATGAAGAACGGAACCCTAAAAACGCGGGATGGCACCCAGGAAACGAGTTTAAAAGCCGCAACCGTAACCACCAAACCAATGAGACAGTAAATGTAAAGATAACAACTTCCTAACCACAGTTTAAGTTAGAACCGCAGTCGCGAAAGTTCAAGTTAACATCTATTCACTTTAACAATTTACTCTCTTGCATCCGAATAGATAAAGAAAAAAAAAATGAAAGGGAGTCGTTTGTCTTGGTATGGACATGTAATGAGGAGGGATGAAGGACATGTGACTAAAAGAGTGATGGATCTAAATGTTGATGGACGGAGAGCGCGAGGAAGGCCAAAGAAAAGATGGATGGATTGTGTATGGAGTGATATGAAGGAGAAAGGAGTAAATGATGCCGTGACGTCTGATAGGGGAGAATGGAAGCAGAAAACGTGTTGCGCCGCCCCAAATAGAATGGGACAAGGGCAGGAAAATGAATAGATAAAGAAAACAAAAAATATTAGTCGCAAATTACGACGAGCAACAAAATAACAAAAGAAATAAAACATTAATCATGCACCACAAACATTTACAAATACATAATATGGGACAAATTAAAAACAGCTTACACGTCGTGACTGCGACAGGTAGGTCACCACTCAGCATGATGCTGTGCCATGGGAGCCCACAGCACAGCGCTGGTTTTAAGTGGTCAACCCGTGAGTAAAGAAAATGAAAAAAATTAAGTGATAAAGAGAAGTTCATAGCCCATTAACAAGCCGCTTGCGTGGATCTTTAGGTTAAGCCGCGCTTGCCTAGGTTGGTCTATGGATGGGTGACCACGCATTACACACCGAGATTCCTCCGCGAAAGCTCGATAATAGGGTAATTTCCAGGGTTAAAGTAATTACATTCTATTTAACCCGTCTTTTAGATTATTCAAAAATAAGGGACTCGATTTCCGGGGTTGCGGGTCGTTCGAAAGAGGTACCGCGGCCCCGAAACATAAAGGGCAATCGAAGGAACAGGTTTTAGTCAGTACAAGTCTGACACTCCCTCCCGCCCCGCCCAGACCGGCGGAAGTTATTTGATGATTTCCCACCCCAAAGAAAATAAAAAACCGGCCAAGAGCGTGTCGGGCCACGCTCAGTGTAGGGTTCCGTAGTTTCCCGTCCGTCACAATAAGTGTTCCCACTTATGAGTTTATTATTTGTTTGACGTTGAACACTAGGGAATTGTATTTTATTATTATACAAGTATGGGAATAGTGCGTTAACGTAAACGTGCTGCGAATGACTTAAACTATTATATAAACTATCATAGACCCGTAATATTCCATTAATAAATGCAAATCCAATGCCACAAACCCGACTTCTCTCTCCGCCATATATAATTTATAAATGACACTCAGGCTCTATTAGTTCCGGGTAAAGAAAAATAGACACTACTCTAGGCCGAAACGATGTGTGTTGGCCTGTTGGGATAACAAATCATGAAAGGCGCGCACAGCGTCGTCCTCAACATGATTATCACTGTTCAAAATATACGAGAACATTTTAATACCGGACAAATCAAAATTAAACCTCGACAACTAATTAGATTATGCACTCATAAAAAGTAAATTTTCATAGAAAGTCCTTATAAAGTTCTACTTTTCAGATTTTTTTCATATTTTTTGAACTTATGGTTCAAAAGTTAGAGGGGGGGGACACATTGTTTTTTACTTTTGGAGCGATTATTTCCGAAATTATTGACATTATCAAAAAATGATCTTAGTAAACCCCTATTCATTTTTAAATACCTTTCCAAAAATATATCACACGTTGGGGTTGAAATTAAAAAAAATATCACTTCCCACTTTACATATAGAGTGGCTACCCTAAAAAATCATTTTTTTGATTTTTTTGTTTTACCACTTTGTTGGCGTGATTGATATACATATTGGTACCAAATTTCAGCTTTCTAGTGCTAACGGTCACAGAGATTAAGCGAGGACGGACGGACAGACAGACATGGCGAAACTATAAGGGTTCCTAGTTGACTACGGAACCCTAAAAATGGACTCGTATTTTTTATTTGCAAATCCTTACTTCCTTACTATCCTTACTATTATTATAAAAGCGAAAGTGAGTTTGTTTGTTTGATACCTCTTCACGCTTTAATGGCTAAACCGATTTTGATGAATTTTAGTACAGAGATAGTTGGGAACCAGGAGACGGACATAGGCTATTTTTTTTAAAGAGTGGGATATGAGAGAGAAAGAGGTGAAGAAACGGGAAAACTTAGCGTTGCTATTACAAATCAATAAGGCGCTACCGAATTTAACGCGAGGGAAGCCGCGGGCAAAAACTAGTTAGAATATAAATGACAAAGATATAGCCCATTAAAGTTACGTGTGACGTCACGCGTTGCTTCATTTTTACGCAGAGTAATAATCTAAAAGACTTAGTATTTTTTTTTTCTTTGGAAACTAAATTATATTATTCCTATTGCTTGGTAGTTACTAGCAAGAGTATTACGATACATACTTATTAATATTATAATGCGAATAATTGTGAGGATGGATGTACGAATGTTTGTTACTCTTTCACGTCAAAATGGCTAAACGCATCTTGATGAAAATCGGCACAGAGGTAGATTATAGTCTGAACAACACATGGAACACTGACATGGAACTTGTTTTTGGTTAGTTTGAGAGTGTTAGTATATAATGTGTATGTGGAGTGTGAGTTTGTAGGTGTGTGATGTGTTTGTTTGTGTGAGTGTGTGTATGTTTCTGTGTGTGAGTGTGTGCACGCACATGTGTGTGAAATGGAAATAACAATATCCTCTGTTTCGTCATAATTCAGCGACAGTAACTTTGTGTAGAGTTAGTTTATAAATAGGTCAGTTTAAATTTAAAAACTTCTAAATAGGGATGTGAATTCATTCATTCTTTAATACAACACATACGGTACAACAGTTCGTACATAGGTTTTATACGTGAATAAATCGGTTATATATAGTTTCCTGAAAAAAAACTTCAAAAGAACTTCGGAAACGTTATTTACCTACATGCGTTATATAAAGAATAGTGTTTCAACCTCAGTCTATACATACTGTTATGTACAGTAAACACGCGTTTCATTTGCGGTTTTTAAAGAGTTTAATTAATTGGCGTATTTTTAGACAAAATTATGCAAAATTTTGTGTAATTTAATAAAATATTTTGGTATATTAATTAGTGAAAATTAGTTCAAGTTGAATTTGTGTTGTTTCCGGTTAGATGAAGAGGCAGTTAATTTAAAATATGAGTATTCAACTGCGTCCGGTTAGACTGGAAGCCGACCCCAACATAGTTGGGAAAAGGTTACCTAGCCTTGTCTAAGTAACCATTCGAATTTTAAAAAGTGTTTTTTTTTTTAATTTAGTATTCGTGTCACAAATTACTTAAACGAAAAGTGAAATATTAATGACAAAAAAACAGTGCATTTTAAAATGAAGTTCATTTTAACAGTATTTGTTATTAGTTCATTAATAACTTTAACAGTTGAGAAGAAAAGAAACAGCAAAAAAGAGAAATTTAAATTAGAATACACATCGTTTACTGGACGGTCGCACAATTGGACTTACGAAGGTATTGAATGAATAATATAGTAACGATTAATATTAAACAAGGTTTAAAACAACCTTGCCGTGGTTGCTGCTTGCTGGAAAGAGATACTGCTGCCCCGAACGTAAAGGGCAAAAGAAGGACCATGGATGGCTCCGCCTAGAGCTGGAGAGTCTTCTCTCCGCCTAGAGTCTTTTGATGATGTTCCATCCGAAAACAAAAAAAAAACGGCCAATATGCTAGTCAGATTCGCGGACCGAGGATTTCGTACATACTTGCGACATAAACAGCCATATCTTTTGACAGCTTAGACTTTTAGATTGATTTTGCACAAAAGGACCACAGGCTTCAGTATATGGTTTAAATTTCAACTCGATACCTCCACGCGTTCCCGAGATAAAGGGTCTTGACAGACAGACAGACAATCTCAAACTCAAAAGCATTTATTTCAATTAGAACATTACGGGCACTTTTGAATGCCAAGAAACAAAAATAATAAGCTACCGTCCCAGACACAATGCAAAATAACTTGTGAAAGTACTGCAAGACAGACGAATAGTCTGTCTGTCTGTCTGTCAAGTGATCTAATAAAGCTTCCCTTTTTCCTTTTGAGATATGAACACAAAAAAACTTAGAGGTGTCAAGGGACACCCGGATGGAACGAAGTTATTATTTTATTATGTACAAAAAACCTGTACACACTCAACAAAAACAATCGTCGCGACACCACACTGTTCAATGCGAAATATGTAGAAAGAAACGAAAATAACTGGCTTACTTTCTATTAGAGAGAGAGAGACGGACAGAGAAACACGTACGCCGCACGTCTTACAACTAAAGCAAAAAGTGTCGTTACAACTTCTGATCTTAAATTTTCCGTTTAGCCCCCTTTCGCAACGCGCGATAAAGAACTTTGTTCCAAAAAGGGTTAAAAGCGGTCGTTTTGGTCTTTGCTTTCTATGAGAGAGAGAGAGACAGAGAAACACGCGCTCGCCGTACGGTTTACAACTATAGCCAAAAGTGTCGTTACAACTTTT
Organism: Ochropleura leucogaster; assembly: GCA_958449745.1. Taxonomy (NCBI): domain Eukaryota; kingdom Metazoa; phylum Arthropoda; class Insecta; order Lepidoptera; family Noctuidae; genus Ochropleura; species Ochropleura leucogaster. The sequence continues at coordinate 4,176,595 of OY288227.1, forward strand.
GGTCTTAATTTTTTCCGTGTAGCCTCCTACCCTTTTCGTATTGAAGTTCTTATCGCGCGTTGCGATAAGGAACTTCAATCCAAAAAGGGTTAAAATCGAGGATAAGTGGTCGATTTGGTCTTTGTCATTAAAATGTGAATTTAACCGATCCTTCTCTTCTTTTCCAGGTTGTGGTATAGCAGTTGGCAAGCAGACAGCGCAGCGCCGAATCGTCGGCGGAGACGACGCTGGTTTCGGGACCTTCCCCTGGCAGGCATACATCAGGATAGGATCCTCAAGGTTATACAATTCTGAACAAGCACTTATGTGGCCGGTTTTTTAACAAAAATATAGAAAGAAAAACTATTTATTAGACTTGCACAGAACCAGACAATAACACAAATATTTTTTTTTAAAAGAAGAAGCACAAATACTAAAAAAACAATTAAAAAAAAAGACAGTTAATTAAATTAGTCCTGTTCGAAGCCAAAAGGCTGCTATCTAAGCATGGTGATAAAACATGGCGGCCATGTGTCAAAGCTGATATTCTAATAGGGCCCAACCAAATAAAGCCACGGTTGGATACAAAAAAATACATAAAAAGAAAAAAGAATGTGGCACTCATTAATAAAAACAAATATAATAATTGTGGCCCGTTTTTTAAGAAGTGTTAGAGATGTGGTAGAGTTGGGGCTAGTTCTTCATTCGTATGTCACAATTGTGGTCCTAATTCATATCATATGATTATCTAAAGTTCACTTTGTCACACTTGTGTTAAGTTTTGGTTTTGAATGGCCCAAGTTTTGTTCTTTTAATAGATATGGTGGGGTTGTGACCAGTTTTAGTGACAAATGACACAGTTGTGGCTACTTTTGTGACGGTACAGTTCTTGACTAGCTGACATACAACAAACATACATTTCTCACATTAAAACACGTTCATTTTTAAGGTTCTACTAAAAATAAATAAATAAACTTGAGAGGTGTCTAGGGAAACCCGGGTGGAACGAAGTCATTTATTATGTACAAAAAACCTGTATACACTCAACAAAAATAATCGTCGCGACACCACACTGTTCAATGCGAAATAGAGAGACGAAACGAAAATAACTGGCTTGTTTTCTATGAAAAATAGATGCCTTATGCTAAGGGGTACCTGAATTACCCCCATGTATATTGCGCGATCTTTTGTAGAAATTTTCACATAACAGTGTTTTTTTTTTTAGAATTTCTGTCTATTTTTATTTCATACCATTTTTAGAAAAAAAAATGTTGTATCCATGCAAAACAAATCCGTTTGCCTAGGCATTATAGAACTTACCACAAAATTCGATTCGATGTCACGACATGCAGCGCAGCATTGGATCGCCCATACAACCGTCAAATTAATTATAATCTTTATAAATTAACTGTGAAAAGGCTGAATGTCCTTTGACATGTGTTACTAACAATTAGGCATCATCAATGACTCAATTATGAACTCTACAACATTATTTTTAGTTAATGCGAAAGCCGAAACACCTTTCCAGTATTTTTATATAAAGAATCTATGTACAAAATTTCAAAACTGTATCATGAAAAACCTCAAAGTTATAAGCTTGTTAACCTTTCTTGCTAACCAACGGCGCACGGCGTCCCTGCGCCGCGACTGTGACTCGCGCGGAGTCGCGCGCATTTCTTTTGCCGAGGTCCGGCCGGGTGTTTTGTGAGCTTGCGAATAGGTACTTATTGTCGCATGGTGTCCATATATAAACTTTTTTAAATATTTTTGGGAAAAAATATAACATGGTGTAAAAATGATTGGAATCGATTTAGTTACTTATTCTGAACAAACTATATTCAGGTTTAGCATATACTAAAAATAATGTTGTATATCCTTCAACTTATGTATTATATTTACACACTACACATATGTTTTCTACCCATCACGACACTTTCCAGATTCTGACCATATTATTCACTGTTTCTGAAGGTTAATTTATAGGCAGGTTTCACCATTGAAATTGGTGCCAATCAGCATAACTGAACGGCGTTTAAACGGCTGTTCTTGACAATATTTTATAGCAATTATGACATAACGTTTAGTTATGCCGCACGTTTCCAATTTCATTGGTTAAATTAGCCCTTTATCTTTTACTAGATGTGTCTAGCGGTTTTACCCGCTGTTCAGCTCTTTAGTCTGTTAAAAATTGAAAGAATGCCTATGAAAAATTTAAAGTCAATACGGCAAAAGAAGCTCGTTATCCCACACAAACTTTGCCACCTTGTTTCACCCCTTTAGAGGTTGAAATTACCAAAATTCCGTCTCAGGGATCCCGCATTCAAAATTGGAGACTCCTACACTAGTCACACTAGGACTAGGACACTAGTCATTTCAGAAATTGTATGATGAATAAGTCGGTGATTTTCTTTTTTGTACATCTAAGGAAAGAAAGAAAGCAAAAAAAAAATTTTTTGCACAAACCATAAATGCACACAGTAATAAAAATAATAAAACGTAATTCTAAACACAAATAAAAATAATGTTTATATTATTGTGTGACTCACGGCGGCGCCAAATAGGCCCATCCCATATCTAGATAAAGTATCAAGACTATTTTATTTTTTGACGGACGAGAAATCACCAAATTACCTTATTCCGCTTTGGGTGTAAGGGAGAGTCAAACCCACCCATGTTCTATCTTCCTTTATGTTCCCGGGCCGCGATACCTCTTTCGAATAAACCCCGGCAGACTCCTCTGCAAGTCTCAAGTCATATATGTGAAATTTTTTGTTCGTAATCGAAGTATTCTATCTACAATTGACTAGGTAAAGGTTTTAAAAGATATCCTTTCAGAAACTGTGAGTAAATGAAATAAAACACATCATATTTCGAATGTCACACACATGAATTTCACACCCACGAATATCACACACATGAATTTCACACACACGAATGTCACAGATCTCACTAAAACTCAGTCAATTCCTGTACCATTTTGTATGAAAAGCACAGATGGCAGCACTCTATTTAGTTTTACATTAAATTAACATTGTAAAAATAACGCACTAATGTACTAAAAATGTTACTAATTGACCGTTTTGTTATGGTCCACGCAAATATATCTAATATACCTATTTTAGTAAAATTCTCACGCCTTCTTATGTTTGATTGATTTTTGTTTTGTTGGCGAAATCCAAATTAATATATATATTGTCAACCCTTTTTTTGTTAGGCATGGGAAATCATCAAATAACTCCAGGCGTAAACCACCTATGTTCCTTCTAAAAGATCTGTTTCGAACAACCCGCAACCCCGGTCGGCAGTTGTAAGGGTTATTAAACATTTCGCTTCGGGAGCAGCGAGACGACTTCCGGCCACCGTAGACACGGGTCTGTGGACGGTAAGCAATTGTTTGCTCACCGTCTGTCTGTCTTTTGACGATAGGCCGTGTTAGTGCGTTCGTGTTCCACGCGCGCCTCAAAGAGATGTTAGTAAAGCAAAGGGGCCTGCCAGGGCCACTGCCTGCTGGGATTAAGGCTTGTTCGATAGATGTACGTGTATTTGAAAAGAAAGCAAAAAAAGGACAGGGTGGGTTTTAGTCAGTAAAAGTCTAACACTCCCCCCGCTCCGACTTTTGATAATATCCCATCCGCAAAAAAGGTTTTATTAAACTTTCAACTTCGTAATTGAGTCCGGCGTCTCCTGCCTAAAATGGAACTTAGGTCGGACACTAGTTAAAAGACAATGTAGAAGTATCCGCCATGTTGAAAAAAAAATGCGTGAAAAAATTCCTGCATAGAACTACAGGGCCTTTAAGCAAGTCACGATCAAAATATTGAGTGAAAGTGGTTGAATAGAAAATGTATATACAAGTCACGGCTAATTACGCTTGAGCAAATATTTGCGTGGACTAAATATTGACTAAGTTGTGTAAATATCTTGGAGTGGAAATAATAATGAAAGATTTTTTTTTAATTCATATTGACTTGTCAAAATCGTAGTTTTTATTTTTAAATTGTAATAGGCACTGTAAATGTTCGGTCGAACTAGTACACAGAAGTTGCAGACGCGGCCACAATAGACAAAATACCATTTGTGTTTGTGACAAAATACCAACTCTGTGTTGTTAGACCGAACGTTTATTTTTCTGTGACGAGTTATTAAAAAAAAACTGCAACAAATCTTTTTAAATTGTGAAATTTCGAATTCTATTTTCGTAATATTTAAATCATAGACAAGATATTAGGAACTTGTTTGTTTTTTGTATTATTTCCACTCAAAAAATCATTCCCACCACCATCAAATAACTAATGTCATTGATTAATGTATTAACCTTCATTAATAATTAATGTTTACAGATGCAACATGCTTATGTCGATATTCGAGCTTATCGGCTGGAAGCAGTGTTGGATAGAGAGGTAAATGTGCGAAAGAGATAGCATGATGTCCAGCAATTTCTACCTTTTACTCTGTAGTGGGGTTTTGAAGACATGTTTAAGTTACGTTACAAAGTTACGGTTTGGAAATCATTAATTGGATTCCAGTAAGGGAAAGAAATGGTACTAGACATTCTATCCAATGTGTTTGGTCACGGACTAGCGATATTCTATGTATTTATATAACAAACATTCTAGTACTCAAATGTATTGATTTTCAAAAAAAACTAAGTACCATTTTTTTCACAAAAAAAGTTACAAAACTTTCGTTGATTGGCATTTTTTTTGGACTTTAATTTTGTTTTCTAAAGTTACGAAAATGAAAGGTCATCTTCTTATTTTAAACTATAGACAATATTGTTGCCCTCTGAATCATCTAAAAAGAAAACTTTGAGAGATATTATTATTTTTTATACACGCATAGAGGATATCTCAAAATGGCTGCCAAAATGCGGGCAAGTGAAATAGCTCCAAGTGTGTATCCTAATAGTATATTAAAACACTAGTAACATAAGTATCTAGAATATCGCTAGTCTATGGCCAGACACATTGTATAGCTCTGTCTCTTCGCCACACTGGATAGTAACCCTACAGTGACTAATCTAAGCGGGAAAACCCGAAGTTTTGATCAAATTGGTATGGACAGATAGCGTATCCTCTGCGGATAATATTTGAAGTGGCCCTTCTACAAATTGCTAAAACCTTTTTTTTTTCAAAACTATTTGAGGTTTTCCGCATAGATTAAGTCCTTGTCTTTACGAGCATAAAATTGCATGAGTATTAAATGTTGTTTCAAAGAATATGCGTGGTCTGAATTTAGTGAAAAATAAAAAAATAAACTTTTGCTGGTAATCGGAAAGCAATACTATGATTTTCATAGGTATTCTTTTCTATATTTTTGACGTTAAAAAAAGAATATGGGGAAGTGAAGTGATTTTTTTGGCATAACGTAACGTAACTATAACATGTTTGTTTTTTTTTTTAAATAAAATTATTGAATGAAGTTAGTTCTACTTAGTGTAAAATACTTTTTTAAAGATTCGTATTTTAAAAATATTAAATCGATTTATAAATAAAAATATTTTTGAAATTCGAATCACTTCTTCTCTCGCTGTCTATACTTCGTAGTTATATCGAATAAAATAGTAGTTATTTTATATAATTTCACCGACTTTTTCGCACATTCCTCTTTTCTATTTGAGTCGAAATTTAAGGTGTTTTTTTATCTAACCAATTATTTAATAACTGAATAACCAATTAATATTGCTTTTAAATATTTTTCGTCGCAGAGGTAAGTTTATTTGTTGTTTTGCAATGTTTTTAGGTTTAAAAGCATGTTTGTATGCTTTGCATGTTTCTTTAGTAGAGTACAAATCTAGATTTTGATTAGCACATAAGATATTTTAAATTCTATTTTGTTAGTTTAAAAAATGACGCCAAACATAGCAATTTAATTAAGAAAAAAATTTAGAGGTGTCAAGGGACACCCGGATAGAACGAAGTTCCTATAGAAATGAAAATATCTGGCTTGCTTTCTATAAGAGAGAGAGAGACAGACAGACAGAGAAACATGCGACGCCGCACAGTTTACAATAGCTTACTATAGCAAAAAGTGTCGTGACAACTTTTCGTAAGAATTTTTTCCGTCTAGCCCCCTTTCACAACGCGCGATAAGGAACTTCGTTCCAAAAAAAAGAAAATTATATATGACAGACCAATTTGCCAAAACCTTTTTTATAGAGTTCCGTACTTTAACAAGAAAAAAACTGAACACTTTGTTGTCCGTCTGTTTATCTGTCTGTCTGTCTAAGGCCATTTATCTCGAGAAAGAAAGAAGGTATCAAGTTGTAATTAAAACCATATACACAAATCTATTGTCCTTTAGAGATGTGAAAAAATCATATCTCTAAGTTAACGCAGTCAAAAGATATGGCTGTTTATGTCGCTATTTTGTACGAAACCCTCTGTGTACACACGGCGACAGATCAACCTATACAAAACCAGTTTATGCGGATCTCTCATTGTACTTGAAATTTATGGTGTACGATCCGTTGTTGAGAGAGCAGTATAAATTGGTTTTGTATAGGTTGATCTGTCGCCGTGTGTACGATCCCGACTCGAAGTTGGGACTTTTTTTTAGATTCTACTGGAGCTGCTGAAGATTCTGTAGTCTACTTGGTCTTGGACTCCAGAACCTTCAGCAAATCCAATTGGTAACCCAATATTGTTTAGAGGAAGATAAATGTCATCTACTTCCACATACATGGTTTCAATTTTCTGTTCAACTATTAAAATCTGCATCCCCTTAGAAATCTCAAGCTTCAATTCTAGCTTTTAGTAAGTCGACGGTCCCTACGTACATAAGGTTAAGTCAAAAACCGAGGTTTACAGGAGAGCGTAATTTGTGTTCAACACGCCCTAGAAAATAGTTCTATGAGCAGTAATAAATATTTTCTAAAACAAGGTAAATAAATCGTATGTCAGCATGTGCGCATAGATAATCTAAAGCCAATGAGACAATACAATAAATGCCATTTTCGACATGTCTTTATGTACGTAGGGACCGTCGAAGTATCCTTCAATGTCCAAAGGCATCTTCGCATACAGAGAAGGCATATATGAACATATATCACCACGCTTGCTCAAGACGAGTTGGCGATTTTAGACTTAACTTGCGCGGATTCATCCGCGTTTTTAGTTGCTGCCCCGCTCCCGTGGGTAGTAGCGTGATGTTGTATAGCCTATTTTACTTCCTGATAATGTAGCTTCCCATTAGTGAAAAAATGGTTAAAATCGGTCCAGTAGTTTTGAAGCCTATTCGGTACAAACAAACAAAACTTTCTTAACCTCTTTATAATATTATAAAAAAAAGTATTCTCAACTAGATAAGTCCAGGTTATCTTTCACTGATTTCCAAGATGAACTTAGAAAAGTATATTTAAATTGTAAAGTAATGTTGGTACATACACCTCTTTTTTTTCTGTTTTAGCCACACAAACTAAATTTCAACCTTAACATTACGTCTATAACGTTTCAGATGCGGTGGCTCCCTAATATCTCGACGCCATGTTGTGACGGCTGGTCACTGCGTAGCCCGGGCACAGCCTCGTCACGTCCGCGTGACATTAGGCGACTACGTCATCAATTCGGCAGCAGAACCGCTCCCTGCTTATACGTTTGGTGTGAGGACGATCAAAGTGCATCCCTTATTCAAGTTCACGCCACAGGCGGATAGATTCGACGTGGCGGTGTTGACGCTTGATAGAAATGTGCACTATATGCCTCATATAGGTGAGTATGGGATTTTTTGGTTATTTGTGCACTGGTTTTTGGGAAACGTGAATATTGATCTTGGATCCTGCTAAAGACTTGTGGGGAGATGTGCAAGATTTGAACAGACATAGGAAAGACGAGAGACGTAATAGGTACTTGTCCGAACCCATTTATTTACAGATTTTCTTTAATAAATAACAATTTATTGCCCAAAGAAAAGAAAATACATGACATTTTACATATGGGTCAAAGTTCTTATTTACATTTTTTTTTGTGAAATTATCCCCTTTGCTAGGAAAATCCCGTATTATAGGAGACATCCATTCGTCCATTACTACAATTTACCAATATTCAATAATCTTAGTACGTAACGTAAGTTAGTTAAAATGTTTGTAAACCCACCCACGATACAGGAGAAATTCCTAGTGTGGGGCAACGTATTAAAAAAGAAAAAAACTATGATCTTGTGAAAATATTATATGAAAAAGATTACGTACAAAAAATAATAAAAAGCAGGAAATAACTTACTTGTTCTTGTAATTTGTATGGTGTACAAAATAAAGAATATTCTATTTATCCAAATAACATAACTTTTGGAAGTCGATGACAGTTGTTTGTTTCGTTGACTTTTTCGCTACCGACTTCCGGAAGTAAAGTTTTATCCAATTTTCAAATTACAGTCGATTTCATAACCTCCTCTTATGTATAAATCGGATAAAATGCAAATTGTTTTAGCTCCATGAACAAATAAAAAAAACATTGAAAAAATATTATTGTCATCATTTTTAACCAACTTCAAAAAAAGGAGGAAGTTCTCAATTCGACCTTATGTTTTTTTTAATGTTGCTTCTATAATGTCAATTTATTTGGCTGGACAACATGTCTTCTTTTATTAACCATACTTCTCTTGTGAGTCATTGTTTAATTTATGTTTTTTAAAGTAGGCTTTTATAAACATATTAGCTTTCGCCCGCGGCTTCGCCCGCGTTTAATTTGGGGTGCCTTATTGATTTGTAATAGCAACGCTAAGTTTTCCCTTTTCTTCCCTCTTTCTCCCTCACATACCACTTTTTTAAAAAAAAATATTAGCCTATGTCCGTCTCCTGGTTCCCAACTATCTCTGTACCAAAATTCATCAAAATCGGTTTAGCCGTTAAAGCGTGAAGAAGTAACAAACAAACTCACTTTCGCTTTTATAATATTAGTAAGGAATTAGTAAGGATTAACTAGGTAGTCGTTTAAAAAAATAAAAAACTATTGATGGTGTTTCCAACACTTTTAATCGTAGTTTTTTTTAAGTAAATGGAGGCCGATGTTTTCTACCCGAAAATAAATTTCTATTTCAACTTTTTACTCTGAGGAAAACATCCGAAACAAATTAGTCTCACAATCTCACCTCCTGCACAAAACTATCAAAATCCTCTGCAAATTGCTAACCTGTTAAATTTTCTCATTGCAGCCCCAATCTGTCTACCGGAGCGAGGGTCCGACTTCCTGGGGCAGTACGGTTGGGCAGCCGGCTGGGGTGCCTTAAGCCCTGGCTCACGGCTGCGGCCGAGGACTCTGCAGGCTGTGGATGTACCGGTGCTGGACAACAGGGTCTGCGAGAGGTGGCATCGGGCTAATGGTGTGTAGGCTCTCGATTATTTAAGTCTAAGAGTGAGGTTCTGCTTGCCTTGACGGTTGGCGGCGATCTGTCGCGTCCGGCCCTGGTTCAGGCCATGGTCCGGAGCAAGAGGGGTTGGGGGTGGTTCGAAAGAGATACCGCGGCCCCGGAACGTAAAGGGCAATAGAAGGAACATGGGTGGGTTTTAGTCAGTAAATGTTTGAGTCCGCTCCGCCCAGAGCGGGAGAAGTCATTTGATGATTTTCCACCCGAAAAAAAAGTCCACACGGTTAATATGCTCACATGAGCTGACAAATCGGTCGGCTACACTACACACCGTAAGAACGAATTTTGTTGTTAGACTGTAGAAGGTAAAGGGGAAGAGATGGAGTGTACTTGATACGTCATCATCATGTGCTTAGCCTTTTCCAACTCATAATAAATTATGTTTATTTTGCAAGTAGGTTTTCATAAACACTTTTACACGTTCAATCTTTTTTAGGCCGGTGTTTCGTACCCGACTACTCTGAGAAGAAACAGCTGAAATAAACTCAGAGGTCACATAGTCTCTTTTAAGGTCCACACAAAAAATCGTGGTCAACTTACATGAGGACTGCATAGTCCTCATGTAAGTTGACCAACATTTTTTGTGAAAGACCATTTCAGACACTAATCTGCATAGATTAGTGTCTGAAATGGTCTTTTTAAGAAAACACCACACAGATTGAGTGGACCTGTCCAGTCAGTGCAGGCATTTGTCAGTTATCGTGTAGCTCGACTCATAACCCAAGGAGCTCAACGACACGACGAACTATACCAAAAAAGGACATTAGGAACTCTATAGAGATTAGCTTCCAGTCTAACTGGATGCAGCTGAATACCAATATTTTACATTGAGCGACTGCCTATCTGACCTCCAGAACCCAGTTAGGTCTGGGTAATATAATACCTATATATTTTTATGTATATAAACAGCGCGGCAGTCGATCTTTCAGCCACTAAACTTTTGTCATTAACATGTTCAAAAGAAGATGGCATATTATTAAAAAAAAAACATAAATAATTTATTTAAAGACTTCGTCTAAAACAATTATTTCTTCAAATTTCAGGTATCAACGTAGTAATATACCCCGAAATGCTCTGCGCGGGGTACCGGGGAGGTGGCAAAGACTCCTGTCAAGGGGACAGTGGAGGTCCCCTCATGCTCGAACGGGCAGGACGCTGGTACCTCATCGGCGTGGTCTCCGCTGGCTACTCGTGTGCCAGTAGGGGACAACCAGGCATATACCATAGAGTAGCCCACACAGTGGACTGGATCTCTCATGCTACTACACTTTCATAGCATAGACAAGAGTGAAGTGTAACGAAACTTTTTAGTATTTGAGAAAGTGTTATAGGTGGCGCTAGTGTGATTAAAAGTTTGATTTAAACACTGCTAAAGTGCTGAATGGGTGTTTTAGAGCGTGTTCATAGTAGAAATTAACAAGTTAACAGCGTTACCTTGGTTTTTAATCCCGAACTATGTGAAGAATGTTTATCAACAGCCTGATATATATGGAATTATACATGAATCTTTGGCCATTTATATGAAATTGAAAGGAATAAAAAACAGTTTGTTGGTAAACATTTGTGAAAAAAAAATGGTGGCGTTAGTTCTAATTTTGGCCACGCCCTAAAATATCTTTGTACAGCTGTAAATGAAAAAGCTTGATTTTAATTGGCTACTAAATTTTGTTCAAAATTTAAATAGCGAAATTGTAATGTTAAGCCATTGGACTAACTTTTAAGCACAGTAACGTCATTTTAAAGGTTTTTGGAAATAAATGTCGAATTGTTTAACGACTCACTAAATATAATTAAGGTGAAAGCGCCCGAGTAGTCCGCGAAATTCAAATAGTCTTTTTTGCAATTTGCAGGTCAATGTCAGATTGTATATTGATTAAAATATATATTGAGTTATAATAATTAAAAACACGTAGCTACATTCATTAATTTTGCTCAAGTAAATGTCAACTTTATGAAAAACTCATTTAATAGGCTATTATTGAAATGAACTATTATTTAAATATAATATTTTAAACGGTCGCAATTCATATTTTAAAAATATATCTGCGAAAAGCAAAAAAAGGTTGTCAAATTTCGCGACCTACCCAAACGCTTCCCTTAAATATAGATATTCTAAAAATGACAGTTGGTATATTACCGCTGTTGTATTTACAACGTTAACGACTCAGGACTGAAAGTTGAAAATCGAAAAGCCACATTCGATGTTCCATACAAAATTTTAAATTTCGAGCTTCTATATTTTTTCAAAGATTAATGGAACAGACATGACATATTATTCAGATTATTTGTTTTAATTATATTAAGTGCTAAGATAATATCAGCCCATTGACGTCCCGGTAAGAGAGGAGGTCTTTGCCCTGGTATTTAGTACCAATTTAATTAAAGGGTCAAAAGGGACTTTTCAATAACCAATCATTCTGTAAGTCAAACTAAATAACTCTACGCAAAAATGAATGTTTGGAAATGTTTTTTTTTTGGACGAAAAATCACGAAATTTTTGAAACGTGATTTTTCGCCCAAAAAAACGTGACGTTTGACTATAGACCTCAATGTTACGCTCTCGAAATTTGTATGGAAAAAATATCGGCTAGTTCAGGTTTAAAACATTGAATCTTTTATATTTTCAATATAAATAAAATGTCGTATTGTAGAAAACTTTGGCGTAGACATTTGTGGATTCGCCTTTTGTCGTATTGGCGGTAATAAAATAGTAGCAGATGAAAAGAGATTATATTTTTTAATTTAATGTGTTAATATATTACAACCCAATGCTTTAATTGTATTTCAATTCTAAGTGATCATATTTTTTTTGTCTTGAACCATAAATAATAATTATATTAAAATACATTGCAATGCAAAAATGTACATAAGATACAATTATTATGTTTAAATGTAAAATACAAAATGAAAGCAGGTAAAAAAAACAACGAAAGAAATCAAATGTCGTATTGAATACGACAAAACGTTTCTGTAAACATTTGTATATTACCAACGACTTACGTTTAGTAGTTAACCCTATTCCACCAAATAGTCAATAGAATTACCACTTTTTTTTTATAATATTTTTCTAAAAAAAAAAACTTTCTAAAACGTCACCTTTTTCAACGACTCGTTTATTTTAAGATTTATATTGTGATAAAATATTAAATTCATTGAGAAATATTGTTACTCGCTTAAATTGCAATATTAACATTATGTGAAGTTTTAATATTAGTGCCTTAATTTGAAACGTGTAAATTGGTCACAAATGTTTGTGAGACACTGGCAGCCACGTTTTTGTATACTTTGTGCACAGATTTGTGTATAGCTTGTGTACAGATATGTGTATTAGTCCATTGTAAAGTTACACATTTGGTGTTGCGTATTTTAGAGGACGAAATTTTTTTTTTTTTTATGTGTAGGGGGGGTTAGTGTAAAGCTAAAACCAAGTTTGTGGGTTCGCCACCCTACTTCCACGGCCGCCATCTTGACAATAGGGGTTGAAATGGTTTTTACGATATATCTCTTAAACTATTTGTTTGATAAAGTTGCGCATGTAACCTCTACACATAAAAAAATAAAACTGCGTCCTCTAAAAAACGCAGGGTTAATTTTGAAGAATGTGACATTTCAATGGACTATAAAATATAGCTTGTGTACAGATATGCTTAAAGCTAGTGCACATATTTGTGTATAGCTAATGCATAATTCTTTGTATAACTTATGTCCAGGTTTATGTAAAATTTTGTTTCCAAAATTATACAGAAAATAAGGTCTTTTTCCAATTCAATAATAATTTAATTTTATAACCAAAATATTTAGTTTTCTTGCAATTTTCGCAGTATGTTTGTGATCAAATAGTTTTTCCAGTCTTTGACGTTTATAAAAAACATCTTAAATCTTTTGTAAATATCCTGCTATGTGTAAATACGTAACAAAAATATATTTTTAAAAGATTTTTACATTTTGTACCATTTTTATATGTAAATAAATAAATTAAGTATTAATTTAAAAAGCGCTTGAAGTAAGTTATTCTGCTTTTAATTTATTTTGTACCATTTTTTTTCTATTTTTTGTTTAAAGTAATTTTAAGGTTTTTTTTTATTAACAGAGACAAAAACTGTTGTTGATGAAATACTTTATTTAATGTTAATTTAATAAATTGTATTTATTGTTAATTTAAAAAGTGTTTTATTTGCGTAACTTAACTTAATTCTTTCGACTGTATTTTAATGCTAATATATAATAAAAAAAAGAGTGTGTGTACTTATGTACACGCGTTAGAAGTTATACTTCTTTTTGCTTTGTAAACGTATACAAAAAAAAAATCGATTTGATTTGTCAATATATTTACTTATTTTGATTATGGCAACACTTTTAACGTAAGAATGCCGGCAGTAGGTAATTCATTTTATTAAATCAATTTCTTAACTTATTATGTTGACATAATAAACTTCTATACAAAATTGGCATTCTAATTACAGAATGACTTCAAAAATAAAGAAAATAATTGTAATATAATTTTTATCTTGATGCATGAGAAAAACCAGTAGGTACCGTTGATTGTCATGATTCTTTAACAAATAGTTAAGATCAAAGATTAAATTAAATTATAAGTAATACTATTACCGTCGTTTGTGAAATTGATTTAACCCATTTGGCGCCTCTGTACCTGATTGGGTACAGCTAATCAATTGAAGGTAGACAATAAATTTGTTAAACTACATTTGTTTTTTTCGACCCATAATAGAAAGTGATAGTTTGAGCATCAAAAAAATCGCGATTTATGTGGGTATATTCATAAAATCTGTCACTGTGAGGATTTCAACTTCGCGATATAATCGTTTATCGAGGTAAGGACGTTGATATACATTTTTTTTTTGTTTACATTTCCAAAATTTCTGATACATTTATGTTTCTTGTAGTATACATCCTTATTCATAAAATAAATAATAAAAAACAATTATACAACATGTATTTACAAAGAAATCGTGCTTGAAATACAACTGTACCCAATTGTGTACAGCGGCCGAATCTGTATAACGATTTAACTTATTGTTCTAGGATTTTGTTACCATGAGTTTGAAATATTTTACCGTTTCCAATTCTTCAAAGGCTTCGAGGAAGCAGTCAATGCTGTTTTGGATGAGAGTGACAGTGATGGTGATTATGATTTTGCTGTTATACCGCCAGAACCTAGCGTCTTTATAGACGAAGAAGACGGCATCGACGAGGACATGGTTACTGCCTCTTTGCCACAGGATCTGCCATGCAATATTGAGGTTTTAGAGCTAACGAGGACATCATTCAAAGTGACGACAGCAGCGACGAGGAACCAAAAGTTAGCTGAAAAGGCAAAGAGAAGGCGACAGCAACTATGTCAGCCTGTCCGGCGTAAGTGTTCCCCTACATACTCTTCTACGACTGAAGAAAGAACTGATGTGCAAGAAAAACAGGAAGCAGTAAAAGAACAGCTCGGAGAACTTAGTCCCGTGCAGATATTTGAAAAACTGTTTGATGAAGAAGTTATAACCCTGATTATTACAAATACAATTTTATATGCTAATCAAAATTACAGACATACTTTACAATTAGACTCTGTTGATTTGAAAAAGTTTATAGGTATATTGATATTGTCTGAGTATCATAAATTACCCAGGGAAGATATGTACTGGTCTTATGATGAGGATGTCGTATACACATATAAAAATATTGGGGGAGCCGATGAAAGAGACCAATCAATTGCACTGTATTTGACTGTATAGGATTGCACGGAAAAAAGTGGGTTTTGTTTACCTACATGGTTGATTAGGTGATTGCAAACTCATGGCGTTTGCACGTTATGAGCCGTAGTAATAAAATGGACCAACTACAGTTTCGACGTGCCTTTGCAAGATATTACGTACGCCTAAAAACAAACCATAAAGCTCGACCGTCATCTTCAATAGTGCAAGGTTAGCTTCAAGATGGTGTAGGGCACTATCCGAAAAAGCTTGAAAAAGCATTGCGATGTGTTGTTTGTCACGCAAGAGTTCGTTGGCAATGCAAAAAGTGTGTAAAAACATTATGTGTTTAAAAACAATGTTATGAAAATTTTCACCTATAATACGCCGCTGTACCCAATTGTGTACACCCCTCTCCTGAAAAGCCTAATTTTTTTTTTCATAATTTTTATTTTTTTTATGTTTATTTGATTTATAAACAACATAAAAAACACCATACGAAACACGTGTTCTAAATATAAAAATACTAGAATATACAACTTGAACATACCTAGTTATCGATTTTCATGCCACCTACAACCAACTTCACGCTGTCATCGTAAAAATTCACTCTCATAATTTTTCTCCATCGCGCCAAAAGAAGTATAACTTCAATAAATTATTAGAATAAAATAAGTTCTACTAAAAAAACAATAAATCATGTCTATGATAATAAAAAGAGTTTACAACAAAATATATAATACTGGGGCACATTTGTACCTCTAATCACTAAAAGAGCTTTGCCCAACTAAGTTGGGAATAAAATAAACTTATTGTAAACATCACAAAATTAGACTAGACTTGGTTTCGGAAATAAGAAACAAAACATAATTAGTCAGTTTTAAAGACCTTTTTAAGAATATACAGGGTGGCCAGTTGATAGACGTCCAAAGAAAAAAATTAGATGCCTTATGCTAAGGGGTACCCGAATTACCCCCATGTATGTTCCGCGATTATTTGTAGTTTAGGAGCTAGAATTTTTTTAAGTACTATTTTCAAAATTTTCACCTAACATTGGTTTTTATTTTTTATGTCTTTATTCTTATCATTTTTAGATATTCTTTTTTGTGCAATCTATTAGCGATAACAATAGCTACCATGCAAAAAAAAATCGTTTGCCTAGGCATTGTAGAACTTACCACAAAATTAGTCCAAAGTTCAAAATTACCAGTAGAGTTCGATAATCAAAAATGTTCAGAGCTTAAAAAAAAATAAGTTAGGGGTGCCAGAGGTTTCTAAATGATCTTAAAAACTTCTATGGACCTTCAACAGACAAAATCGGTAAAAAAATATAGAGCTTGATCGGGGATTATTTCCTGTAATTAGCGTTGATAGCAATAAAGGTATTTTTACAGTTATTGTTATAATTTGGGATTTCTTTATTTTTGCCACTTTTATGATAAAAAAATACGGTAGATAGTTTACAAATTTTATTAAAACACGTTACAAAAGGTTTTCAAAGTGCCGCCGTACCACAGAAATGCACAATCTACATCTACGGAGGAAATTGTCTTTTAGTTGTAAACCATGTTTCGTCTCAGTGTTAAGTTAACGTCTGACAGCAAAATTGATAATTCTTCAAGAACTCTTTGTAGGTGGCTCCATCGAACTTGGACAGCGGTCTGGCTATGGATTCTCCATAGTCCGCTATCGAGAATCCTCATTCCGTAAGACCATAAAATTTTCAACACCACTTCAGTGTGAACATGTGGTCCGGCGTTCTCAACGGTGAACTACCAATTACTTTACCACCACCATTCGAGCTGCCGTCCAGGCTCGTGATGGTACGCATGGGACACTAACAATGAGGAAGAGCTAAAACGGAAAATTTAAGAATCAGGAAATGTGGCGGGCCTGTTGGTGTAGTGGTTAGTGGCCCTGACTGCTGAGCCGGAGGTCGTGGGTTCGATTCCCACCCAGGACAAACTTTGTGTGATTTTTTAACTTTGTCTGGTTACCATAACACAAGCTCTGCTTAGCTTGGGATCAGATAGCCGTGTGTGAGTTGTCCCAAGATATTTATCATTTATTTATTTAATGTTGTAAGAAGTAACAGAGAAGCCTTTAGACTTTAGACAACTAAAAGACAATTTCCTCCGTAGATGTACATTGTGCATTTCTGTGGTACGGCGGCACTTTGAAAACCTTTTGTAACGTGTTTTAATAAAATTTGTAAACTATCTACCGTATTTTTTTATCATAAAAGTGGCAAAAATAAAGAAATCCCAAATTATAACAATAACTGTAAAAATACCTTTATTGCTATCAACGCTAATTACAGGAAATAATCCCCGATCAAGATCTATATTTTTTTACCAATTTTGTCTGTTGAAGGTCCATAGAAGTTTTTAAGATCATTTAGAAACCTCTGGCACCCCTAACTTATTTTTTTTTAAGCTCTGATCATTTTTGATTATCGAACTCTAATGGTAATTTTGAACTTTGGACTAATTTTGTGGTAAGTTCTACAATGCCTAGGCAAACGGATTTTTTTTGCATGGTAGCTATTGTTATCGCTAATAGATTCCACAAAAAAGAATATCTAAAAATGATAAGAATAAAGACATAAAAAATAAAAACCAATGTTAGGTGAAAATTTTGAAAATAGTACTTAAAAAAATTCTAGCTCCTAAACTACAAATAATCGCTGAACATACATGGGGGTAATTCGGGTACCCCTTAGCATAAGGCATCTAATTTTTTTCTTTGGACGTCTATCAACTGGCCACCCTGTATATCAAAAAATAAATAAAACAAAGATGGCGCCACTACTCCGCCAAAAATATATAATACATTTTTACTAAGTTACCAACATTATTTATGTAGGCGAAAAACACAGAACTAAAATAAATGTAAATAAATATTTAAAGAAGTGTTTTTTTTTTAAGAAGACATACTTAAATACTAATATCTACATATAAAAAAAAGATGGCGTCACTACTCGGCCAAAAATCCATAAATTTTTACCAACATTATGTATGTAGGCGGAAAAACACAGAACTAAAATACAAAGTTTGACATATCGGTGTTTTTTTTTAATAAGCAACGCTTTGCACTGCACACTTAAAGTAATAATAGAAGCATATTTATGAGAGGTACTTTCTAAGAGCTGGCAACGTCGCATTAAACTGTCAAATAGGGATGTTCTTATGGATAACTTATTACTGGATGAAATTATGAAATATCGTTAGGTGTTGTACAGACGCCTGCACATCAAGCTACTACAATCTGTCAGATTTTTTTGATAGAATTTCGACTTTATTTCTAAAGTTATTAGGTTCAAGGTTCATTGGAAAAAATTGACAGTTTCGGGTAGCTTGACCTGCTGGCGTCTGTACACGCGGCGACACATCAAACTATATATTTCCAGTATATCATGGCTAAGCTTTGACGGGCCTGTTGGTCTAGTGGTTAGTGGCCCTGACTGCTGAGCCGGAGGTCGTGGGTTCGATTCCCACCCAGGACAAACTTTGCGTGATGAGCATGATTGTTTGTTCTGTGTCTGGGTGTAATTTATCTATAATATGTATGTATTTATAAATTATATAAGTATGTATATCAGTTGTCTGGTTACCATAACACAAGCTCTGCTTAGCTTGGGATCAGATAGCCGTGTGTGAGTTGTCCCAAGCTATTTATTTTATTTTTATTTAGCTTTGCAGTACAATGAGATATCCGCATAAACTGCTTTTGTAAGTATAGCTTGAATGATCGCCGTGCGTTTTGAAATATTTTTTTTCCCTAACTAGGAATTTCTCCTTTATCCTGGATAACCTTTATCGTTTACAATCATTTTAACTCACATATACAAATTACTAGACCCGGAACGCGAACCCGTGACACTTAGCTTAGCAGTCAGAAGCTGCGTCAACACGTGTCGTCAATTTCGAGTCATAATTTAGCCCATATCCCAATTAAATATTAATCGACGTTTAAAATATTGATTTTAATTGTAATAATGGTTTCTGTATTGTTAACTAACTACGAACTATTTTACAAAATAATGTCTACGCGTGGCAATACTGTATGTCTCCCTTTTTTTAAATGCCAATATTTCATTATGTAATGGACTATGCCCGTTGGAATGGAATAACTCGATACCATTTGGGCTCTATCAGAATCCCAGCGCTGTAAAGTTATTTATAATTTTTTCATTATTAAATTTTGCATCACCATGCTGATAGGGACTTTTTTTGGCTTATTTATTTCATATAGGTGTGATTTTCTAATATTTTTTATTTGTTATTTTGTTGTACTGTTTTGCCCTGTGTAAGTCAAATAAATACCTTTTCTTTAGGACTAATTGTCAAACTTTCAGCAATATCAACATATTTGACAGCTAATTCCGATGTTGCCAACTTTCAGATAGCGCACCTTTTAAAAAAGGAAACAACAACTTCACCAGCCAATAGCAATGCGGTGCTTATAAACGAATTCGTTTAACAAACGGAACAGGGGCCGGTAGTATGCAAGGAGGGCTCTCGGCGAAATGTCGTTTTCTCCCGTAGTAGCTTTTAGAATCTCGCTCCAATGCTGTGAGTGACCGCGGGACATGAAATCTCTGTAAAATAGAAATTAAAATTATCTATCTGCTATTGAAACATGGTGTAAAGGGTAATCCGCAGGCCACGCCACAATAGTGGCGGTAAGTCCCCTCTTTGAGGAGTGGCTGGAGAGGCGTCATGGCGTCCTCACCTACCGCCTGACGCAGGTCCTCACCGGACACGGAAGTTTCGGGAGGTTCCTGCACATCATCGGGCGGGAGGAAGCGCCCGGGTGTCACCATTGTGACGATCGCCCGGAGGACACGGTGGAGCACACAGTGGCGATCTGCCCGGCTTGGGCGGAGCACCGCCGTGCCCGAGCTAGAGGCGATCGGCGGCGGCGATCTCTCGCGTCCGGCCCTGGTTCAGGCCATGGTCCGGAGTGGGAGGGACAGGGAAGCGGTCACCTCCTTCTGCGAAGCAGTCATGCTAGCAAAGGAGGTGGCCGGGCGTTTGAAGGAGAGAATCTCAAACCAAACCAGCCGCCGCGGGAGATGACCCGGGCGCCGGGCGCCGCGAGACGACTCCCGGCCACTGTAGATGCAATGGGTAGCTCACCGTCCGTCCGTTTATTGACGACAGGCCGTGTCGACGGCGCGTTAGTGTTCCACGCGCGCCCCAAAGATATATCAGTCAACCAGAGGAGCCCGTCAATAGACGGACGGACGGTGAGCCACCCATTGCCCACCGTCCACTGACTCGTGCTCACCGTCCCTTAAGTTATGAATACTAACTTTAAGATTTTCCCAGCAGTCTTAGATCCGTATAAATCACATCTGGTCATGCTGATTGTCTTCGGAACAGGATCGTTGGCGCTGCGTCGACCAAAAACTGCAGCTTGACATAGTTCCTCAAAGAGTTGGTGTTGGAGGAAACTGCTGAGGAAGTATCTGGAAAAAATGGAACCTCGTGAAGGTGGTAAGCAATAAATAACCTTAAGTTTAAAAGTCAAAGACTTTTGTTTATTTGTTTCTGATTTTTTTAGCTTATAGGCACAATGTTTTTTTTATGGTTTGTGTGAACTACATAATTCAATCATAATTTAAGCAATCGCGAGAGATTCACTGTCTATTATTAAAGAGTTCCATTGTACTTATACATCTCCAAAGATCAGATCATCAAATCTCCACCAAATTGAAACGGAATCGGACTGTTTAAAAAAAGTATTTTCGATATCAGCTAACTATTGGCGATATAAACAAATAATAAAAATATGTACAAGTTTAAAAATGGCAAAATAATTACAGGCCTTCAAAAAATTCGTCCACAGTACTGTCCAGTTAAGTGCCCAGAAGGCTGACAACTTTACCGCGTTTGATGGCTAATTCTTTGGGCAAAAAAAGGCCAGCCCTCTGGTCATATGAAGAGTCAACCAACCGCTTGGCGATATCTCGAAATACTACGTGGGCACTCGGATCCAATGGTCCTAATGGCGAAGATATTCTGAACAACTTTATTATTATTTATTTAACTTTACATTTTTTTTTTATTTGTGACATTTTATGATTTCATTATGATTTTTTTGATCTCATTAATTTAATTTTGTAAATATTTTCTAGCCTGTAGTTGTTTATTGTAAATGTGAGGACCATGTGATGTGGACCATCCACAACTTGTATTTACTTTGTTTGTTTTTGACGATTGTCTGGCAGTTTGAGTACTATTAAGGGACCTACACAAATGTCCTTTTTTGGTATTAACTCCTTGGGTTTTGAGTCTAGCTACACAATAACTGACAAATGATTGCACTGACTGGACAGGTCCACTCAACCTGTGTGGTGCTGTCTTAAAAAGACTATTTCAGACACTAATCTGCATAGTCCTCATGTAAGTTGATTTTTTTGCCCTCTGAGTTTGTTTCGGGTATTTCATCTCAGATTAGTCGGGTTCGAAACACCGGCCTCAACAAGTTTTTAAGAAAAAAGACGTATGACCTACTTGCAAAATAAACATCATTCATCAATGAACATGTCGGTTAACGAATATTAAAGGCGAACAAATATTCTAAGTATAAGTACCTACCTGATATACGGCGTATTATCTGGAACATGAAACTTAGCTCCAGCATCAAAATACTCTTCTCCTCTAGAACCCGGTGGAGAGATCCCCTGCAATTCCAACGCCATGGCCCAGAATTCTTCATTGTCTCCTTTCAGACTACCTTCAAAATACCTCCACCGGTATTCGTCAACAAGAAGAGCGAAAGGAATTTGTGGGATCTTATTCAAAGCTTGCTTCAGAAGAAGTATTATATCAGTCGTCACATGTATATCTTTAAACAATTCGGGAGGATCTTCATCGTGTATTTCTTCATCCATTTCATTATTTGGACTTCCTATGAATGTAATATTGTTTTCAGCTTTGAATTTGGCTTTTATATCTTCGAGTTCTTTTGCAGTTGTTGCTTTTCGAAGATCATTGTTTAATTTATCTCGGATATATTCGGGTATGGCGGCCCATCTAGGGTCTACCTTTGGTTCACTTTTATTTGGGGTGTAAAGTAAAGAATCGTTTATCAGGCCTAGTCTGTTTAAATGTTGCGGTGTTAGTACTCCATACATGATTGTATCTCCTATTGTCTCGTGAAGGGCTGCGTTGGCTTGCTGTGAAAGAAGGTAGTTTTTTTTTTAATTGCCTGGAGGAATACGAACTCAAACTCAAGGCATTTATTTCAATAAGGCATTTTTGAATGTCAAGAAATGAAATTCCAAATATATTTATTGTATGCATAGATAATAGAACCGAGATTGCGGGTAATTCGAAAGAAATACTGTGGCCTCGGAATATAAAAGGCAAAACAAGGAACATGGAATCGCCCAGAGCGGTGTAGGTATAAGTTATTTGATGGTTTCCATCCGCAAAAAAAAAACGATTATTGGTTTTTATGACGGAACAGTAAATTTCAGTTCCATTATGTTCCAAATAGGCATACAAAAATTTTATATGCATTATAATAGCATCCTTCACTCAATTGCCGCCAGGGCAGACAACCGGCTTATGCATTCGCTGGTCGATCGAACCAGATCGCTGTTCACTATTAAGTACTAACATAGGCTAAGAATTTTGTTACTAACACACTGGACCCCTGTTGTCTTCATAATAAATGAATATATATATTATAATACAGTATCATGCATTTAAAATAAGAATGTAAAAATTTAAAACATCAAATTCAAAAACTTAAGAAAAAAAAGGTTGAAGCTACAGTCCCAGTAATAAAGCGTAACAACTTGTGAAACTTCTGTCATTGTCTATTGCGGTCGGAGAGATCATATTGGAAAATCGAATCTGGGAAAGAACGAGGCCCTTAAAGCGACGCGGACAGTGCTTTCCGAATTTCTTTTTTCAAACGTTGCTCCACACTATGAGGCGTGTCAGTTTTTACTGACTAAAACCCACCCATGTTCCTTCTATTGCCATTTGCGTTCCGGGGCTGCGGTATCTCTTTCGAACAACCCGCAACCCCGGCAGGCGGAGGCTCTGGCAAGCCCCTCTGCTTTGTGACATCTCTTTGAGGCGCGCGTGAAACACGAACGCGCCGTCGACACTGCCTCTCATCAATAGACGGACGGACGGTGAACTAGTATCGGCGACCCTTACAAGCGCTTTAGAACTGTACAATTTAGCCAAAAAGGCTTAATTTTCATTGTTCTTACCCTAAACAAAGCCGGTTGATTTTCGTACGCCATGTAGTACTGAATATGACCAAACTCATGGTGTAATACGTAGAAGTCTTCCTTGGATGTGTCTGAACAATATAATAGCCTGCAAATTATATAAAGGTCAGTAAATATAAACTACATATTGTTTATTGTCCTCCTTACCGAGTTTGGTAACGACGACATTTTAAATCTATCGTGAGAAATGTAGATACTAATAATATATATATAAACCTTCCTCTTAAATCAGTTTTTTTATTTCAAAAAACCGCATCATACTTTGTTGCGTAGTTTTACAATGTAGGACAGACAGACAGCGGGAAACGATTTTATTTTATACCATGTAAGTTTAGAAAAATCCATATAAAAATGTAATAACAAAGTTTTTGGCAACCCTAACCTGAAGTCGCCATCTTGGAACATGTCTGCCGCTGTACCGTGACAGCGCGCGTCATTGTTGTTTTCCCGCGCGAACACTGATTCGCGCCAAAATGTTTCTGTCATGGCGGGCAGGCCAAGCGACTGGTAAAAATCTTCTGCTCTTTTTGCCTGAAAATAATGTTAATTGTTTTGGGATTATGAAGTACAGGGTGATAGTTCCTTGTAGTGATACGTCGCCCACATTGACGCCGTCACTTCTTGCGCAATAGAACTTTTAATTTTATATAAAACTGGCCATGTGCGAGTCGGACTTGCGCGCGAAGGGTTCCGTACCATTGTCTATTAAAACGGCAAAAAAATATGTTTGGTGCATTATGTATATGCGCCAACAGAAATACATAATCTGTGAAAATTTTCACACTCTAATTTTCCTGAGATGCAGCTTTGTGACAGACGGATAGACAGACGGAAAGCGGAGTCTTAGTAATAGGATTACGATTTACCCTTTGCGGACCTAGAAATAAAAAACTCTTTCCAAAAAAAAGTTAACTTAAAGGCACCGACTTCCGAAAAGTAAAAGTTATTTTCCGCTGAAAGGCTGAAAATAACATCATTTTGTTCTTCTACTCATAGTATATTTTAACATTTTATAATCTAAACTTACCATATGCATAACAGTCCAATTCATCTTCTTTATACTCTCATCCAGGTCTATAGTCTGTGGTAGTAGAAGATCAGCTAATGGCTCCCAGTTTTGAGCCCATAAATTACCTGAAACAGTTTAAATGTCAAAATAAATTACAATATAAATACATACTTAAAGCGAAGGGCGTCGGAGTAATTAAAATAATTCTCATTGTTTCAGTAATAGCTCCTTGAAAAAAATATGGGTATCCTTTTCAACTGCTGAAAAGAGGATACCGTCAAGGACTTGACCTTCTTTTTAAACGACTTCAAAAAATGAGGGTTTATGATCGACCGTATTTAAAAAAAAATAGTTTTTGTTTTATTTATATTGTGTATGATATCGCCGCTAACTGTATCTTTTTTTGCTTGAAAAAGTCCCATATCAATTTTATTTATAACTAGCTGTGCCCAGCGGTGTCACCCGCTGCTCACTTATGGGTATGAAAAATAGATGTTGGCCGATTCTCAGACCTACCCGATATGTACACAAAATTTCGTTTAAATCGGTCCAGCCGTTTCGCGGTTTCGGAGGAGTATGGGAACGAAAATTGTGACACGTGAATTTTATGTATTAGATTATAATATATAAGTATTGTCTATAATTCATATTTTTCGGTGGTAAAAACGTCAACGACAAGACAATCTACTGACTTCCGAAAGTCAAGCAATTTTTCACTTTTTTTTGTCTGTTATTTCTTTTGCAAAAAAGTTTTTTTGAACAACGTAATTTCAGTTATTAAATACAAATACTTTCGCGATATAATGTGATTCGATCTGCTAGTTAGCCTTAGTATACATACCCAACAAATGTGCCGGAATAGGTCCACGTTCAGGAACGATATCACCATGTAACCTTCGCAGATAGAACCTCACGACGCCATGCAGCACGTGGTAGAGGTGTTCTACATCTCTGTACAGACTGCGACTAACTTCACGCAGTTTCGGAATCTCGAGCTCATCTCTCCAGGAGACACCGATGTTTGGGTACCCTGGAAATAAGATGGCATAACTTACAAAGAAATGTATTACGATTAAGAATAATAAACTACCTTTTGCGCGCGGCTACGCACGCCGTTAAATTCGGGATAACACAGTTCCCCTTTCCTGATTTGCAGGTACCTGCTACCTGTAGTTTTTGCCCTTGCGCCTTATTTATTGTAATAGCAAAGCTAAGTTTCCATTTTCTTCCCTCTTTCTCCCTCATTTCCCATTTTTTTTAATGAATTAACCTATGTTTATCTCCAGGGTCCCAATTATCTATGTACAGACGCCTGCAGCTTCAAGCTACTACAATCTGTCAGATTTCTTTAATAGATTTTCGACTTTTTTTCTTGAGTATTTGGTTCAAGGTTCATTGGGAAAATTACCAAAATTCGTGAAAATCGGTTAAGACGTAACAAACAAACAAACTCACTTTCGCTTGTATAATATTAGTAAGGATGATGTTTATTTGTCAAGTAGATTTTTACTATCACTCTTATACGTATTTTTTTAAATTTCGTTTAGGGTTTGTTTCGTACCCGACTACTCTTAGAAGAAACAGCTGAAACAAACTCGGAGGTTATAGTCTCTTTTAAGGTCCAGACTAATATCTAGGTCAGCTAACTTGAGGACTTTCCAGATTAATGTCTGAGATGGTATTTTCAAGAAAGCACCAAACAGAGTTCAGTGGACCAGTCCAGTTAGTGCAAGCATTTGTCAGTTATCGTGTAGCTCGGCTCATAAATCAAGGAGCTAAACGACACGACGAACAATACCAAAAAACTGACATTTGTATTGGTCGCTTATAGTACTCAAACTATCAGACAATCGTTAAAACAAACAAAACAACATTATGTTTATTGAAATATAAGTTAATTTCAAAAAATCGCCAAACGGTTGGCGACTCATCACGTGACTATTTTTTAACCAAAGAATCAGCATTGCCGTTTTACGTGGTAGTACTGGCAGCTTTCTGGGCACTTTTCCCTATAGACAGCGATGTAGATGAATTTGTTGATGCCCCATTATTGTTGTCCCTTTAAGAGACTTGTAAATATTATTGTAATGTACACGACGGTAGGTCGACCTATTCTAAACTATTGTAACTTGATCTCTCTGCTACAGATCGCACATCGTAGTAGAGAGATCAGGTTAAAATGGTTTGGTGTAGGTTGATGTGCCGTTGTGTGTACATATTATAAAGAATATTAAAAAAAAGAGACATGAATGTACATAAATGTATGCTTGATAAGAGAAACTTACCGTTACGCCTAGCAGCTTTATTTTCAACGGTCACCAACTTTCGATAAGGTTCCTTCATAGGTGGACCCACTTTCTCCCTCCAAGCCAACCATAACCACCTCAAAACCTCTTCATTTCTCGAAAAAGCCATCATTTTATCAAAATCACCCTCTCCTTTTAAACAAAGCATATCTTTGTCTTCAAAATAACGATTGACAGCAATTTTGGCGGCAAAAAGAACCGGATCATTATGTTCGCCATTTAAATACTGCTTGAAGTTTGACAGATAATTCAAGATGGCGGCTTCAACTTGTGTCAGGTTATTCGGTGATATGTGAGTGTCACTTGGAATGCATATTTCGGCATCTGAATATATGGATTGTAGTTCGTCGTAAAGGTTACTTGTTTGTCTGAAAACAATTACGAATAATAGTTACTTTTTTAAAACAGAATCAAGACAAGTACAAAAAAGCCACTGAAATGAAAATACATGTTTTTTATAGAAATCTAAGAATCCTGTCCTGTGTGGCCTTAAATATTCACATTATTCTGTTATTTTCGTATTTTGTTTATAAAGCGGCAATAAAATCAAAATCAAATTATTTTTATTTCACATAGGCCTACATGGGCACTTATAAAACGTCGAGAAAAGATGCACGGTTCGGGTTGGTCGTTTTCTATGGAGAAGAACCGGCAAGAAACTCCATAGTTACTCTTCTAAAATCATTTGGTTTTACAATGTTGTTGTTACAGCGTTAGCACTTAAGTATGAGAGGACAGCGTAGGCCCGACAATAAGTCATTGCTTACTTTACAAAAAGTAAAATAAAATAATACGTTAACATAAGTTAACAAGCGTCCAAGAATCTACAAGGCCAACCATGTCCACTCATTCACAACGAATTGGTAGAAAAGAATCTATAAAAACGTAAGAGAGAAAAAAAAATGCAAAAACAAAATAATAACTAAGAGACGAGTCGCACAGATGTTGCTATCAGTACTGTAACTATTCAGAACAAGGGTGATATAAATATGTGATTTGACAACTACTAAAGTGAGGTCACAAAAAAAACAAGATTGAGAATAGTTAGAGAGAGATAGAAATACATCATATGTTAAAATTTCAATTGTCAACTATCATGGTTCATGAGATACAGCTTTGGGTACCATAAAAAGCATGCCATTTACCTGGTTTCTTCATAAGTAAACTTCGGCCCCCTACACAACAAATAGTACTGCCTCCGTTGAGTGCTGTTCAACGACTGACGATCATACAGTGTTGCCAGCTCACCACACGTTTTTTCTTGCCAGATTATTCGATTTTTCTGATATATTGCTGATCTGGCTGGCAGTTCGGGGTTGCCAGGGTTAATTGAAGACTCCCATGCTAAATGAGCAGCTATGGTGCTAAAGTTGCCAGTTTCTTCATTTATTTTTCGAAATAGTTGGTCGAGATTTTGGCTTAGGCATGTCTTAAATAGGAGAATCAGGAAGAAAAACTTGGTGGTGTCCATCTTGATTTAATTTAGCATTGTTGATTTGAATGAAGTATGAGAGAATCTGAAACAATAAAACGTAGGTAGGTATTTGTAAATGTCCTACATAAAAAATGTTCTTTTAGTATCATCTGCCTTTTCCCAATCCTTACTAATATTATAAAAGCGAAAGTGAGTTTGTTTGTTTGTTTGTTACCTCTTCACGCTTTAATGGCTAAACCGATTTTGATGAATTTCGGTACAGATATAGGTGGGAACCAGGAGACGGACATAGGCTAATTTTTATTTAAAAAAAGTGGGATGTGAGGGAGAAAGAGGGAAGAAAAGGGAAAACTTAGCGTTGCTATTACAAATCAATAAGGCGCAAAAATGTGTTACCCCAAATTTTAAAAAGAAAATTTGAAAAAGAAAAGAAAGCTAGTTTCGTTATAAAGTAATTTTTATTCACGGCTTCGCTCGCGTCCACCCCCCCATTTTAGGGAAGGGGGGGGGGGGTAGAAAGAGACAGAAAGTAGCATATGTTACTCTCCATTCCTTCAACTATCTCTACTTAAAAATCACGTCATTTCGTCGCTCCGTTTTGCGATGAAAGACGATCAAACAAACAGACACACACATACACTTCCCATTTATAATATTAGTATAGATATACAGCTGAATGTTAGTCAGGGGCGTAGCTACCGCCGTATCTGCCGTATCAATTATACGGGACCCCCGGGCCACGGGGGCCCCTACCCCCTCACTATTATCCATAGAGGCAGAAATTTTAGAAAAACTAAAATCATCATCAGCTAATTCAGCTATAAATGATTTAATAAATCATTTTGCCGAAAAAAGGCAAGGAGAAAGAATATTTAAAACTTGATTTTTATTTGTAAAATGGTTAAATTATGTTATGATAAATAAATATTTCTTTTCACAATATTTTTTTTCTTTTGTGAAAAATCTTTACCCTCATATAAGGGCCTCCAAACAATTTTTTTATACGGGGCCCCGACAAGGCACGCTACGCCACTGATGTGAGTAGGTATTTTACATAGAACGACTGCCTATCTGACCTCCGCAATCACTCTAAAGGTAATACTCCTTTTTTTGCGGATGGGAAATTATCAAATATCTTCACCCGCTCTGGGTTTAGCAGAGGCAGCGTCAGATTTTTACTGACCCACCCATGTTCCTTCTTATGCCCTTTTTGTTCCGGGGCCGCAGTATCTTTTTTCAAATATCTTCTATATATATATAAATATCTTGGGACAACTCACACACAGCTATCTGATCCCAAGCTAAGCAGAGCTTGTGTTATGGTAACCAGACAACTGAAATACATACTTATATAATTTATAAATACATACATATTATAGATAAATCACACCCAGACACAGAACAAACAATCATGCTCATCACACAAAGTTTGTCCTGGGTGGGAATCGAACCCACAACTTCCGGCTCAGCAGTCAGGGCCACTAACCACTAGACCAACAGGCAAGTCGAAAACAACCCGTGACCCCGGCAGGAGCATAGGATACCCCTTGATGAGACTGATTGTCAAACTTTGAGGAACTACTTGTAACAACTGTCAAAGATCTACAAATGACAGCCGCGACCAATGGCTTAACGTTCTTTCTGAATTTCGAAAACTCGGTGTATATTGGATGGTCCATCCACAGACCGACCTTGACAAGCGTGGCTTAACCTCAAAGACCGACTGATCAGCTGTTATGATTAAATGACTAACCCCCGAATACTGAAACGTCACTCAAAATTTAAGTCCCACTTAAGTTTAACAGAGACTCAGAAGTGACGTTTGACTTTGAAATGTTAAGCAGCCCTCACATTTTGAGTGACGTTTCAGTATTCGGGAGTAAGTGTAAGTAAAGTGATTTATTCAATCCCAAAAATATAAAATTTTACCTGCACATGAATAAAACCGCGCAATCTACCAAATACCCCTTTAAAATAACATTATTATCAGCACAAATTAAGTACTCACAATATCGGCGACTGATAAGAAACGGGTTACCATTACAAAATTTGAAAAGTCCGGACAAAAAGCCAGACAGTTAAAAAAAAGTTTTGATATTAAACCACTAGCTTTTGCCCGCGGCTTTGCTCGCATTAAATTCGGGGTAACACAGTTCCCCTTTCTTGATTTGCAGGTACCTGCTACCTGTGGTTTTGCCCTAGCGCCTGATTTATTATAATGGCAAAGCTAGGTTTTCCCTTTTCTTCCCTCTTTCTCCCTCACATCCCACTTATTTAAAATAAAAATAGCCTATGTCCGTCTCCTGGTTCCCAACTACCAAAATCTCTGTACCAAAATTCATCAAAATCGGTTTATCCATTAAAGCGTGAAGAGGTAACAAACAAACCAACGAACTCACTTTCGCTTTTATAATATTATTATAGTAAGGATAGTTATTATTTCTAGGGTGGCGTACCTCAATAAATTATGAATTGAAATCTAATGAAATGAAATGAAATCTAGTCAGTGTCCCGAAGGTCGGAGTACCAGTTTTACCAAGGAGTATTGTATTACCCAGAACTAACTGGGTTGTGGAGGTCAGTTACGGTCAATCTTCTCTTGTTAAATATTGATTCTCAGCTGCATCTGGTAAGACTGGAAGCCAACCACAATATAGCTGGGAAAAGGCTGAGCAGATGATAATGCTGTAGGCCGGGCGGAAGGCAGTGGCAGACTTTTACTGAGTGAGCCCAACATGTGTTTAACAAACCTTTGGTCGGCTTCCAGTCTTACCGGATGCAACTAAATACCAGTATTTTACATGGAGCGACTGCTATCTGACCTCCAAAACCCAGTTAGTACTGGGTAATACGATACCTCTTGGTAAAACTAGTTGTCAGACTTTCGGGACACTGACTACCTGTAACGACTGTCAAAGATCTACAAATGACAGCCGAGACCAACAGCTTAACGTGCTTTCCGAGGCACGGAGGAAACTCAAACTAAAACTAAATTTAAACAAATTCATTCAGTAGTTTTTGCATGAAAGAGCATCCATCCATCCTCACAAACTTTTGTATTGATGTACAGACTTACTGTCAGATTTCTTTGATAGATTTTCGACTTTATTTCCAAATCATAAGGTTCAAGGTTCATTGGGAAAATTTGACAGTTTCGGGTAGCTTGACCTGCAGGCGTCTGTACTATAGTGTTCGTTAAGGCGCAACTCGTCTATTATCATTAGAGATAGTCTCTAACAATTGTAAAAGATCTACAAATGACAGCCGGGACCGACAGCTTAACGTGCTTTCCGAGGCATGGACCAACCTAGGCAGACCTGAGTTGCTGCTATTATTTAGCCACGAGGTCCTCGTGGTCCACGAGCTCCTCCTCCTCGTTCGTAATATTATAATGGATGGAAAATATTCTCAACGAAACGTTTGTTCTAGACCGAGGAACCTTTCCGGGGATTTTTTTAATGGAGTCTGGGTTTGTGCTCGGTTGATTCTCACCCCTATTACATGTTTATCAAAGTCACTGCCTTCTGGAATTAAACTACATCTAATATATAAAATTCTCGTGTCACAGTTTTCGTTTCCATACTCCTCCGAAACGGCTGGACCGATTCAAACGTAACTTTGTGTACATATCGGGTAGGTCTGAGAATCGGCCAACATCTATTTTCCAGACCCCTAAATGAGCAGCGGGTGAAGCCGCTGGGCACAGCTAATATAAATATATTTTTTTTGAAGTCGTTTAATTTTGTGCAAAAAGTTTATTTTAATTTTAGCCCTTTTAGTAGCATGATGGAATCTCACACAAATTCTTACCGAGTATTCATTCTTATTCTTTATTGAACACAAAAAAACAATAATAAATACACAAATTACAATATACAGCTTATGTACAACGGCGAGCTTAACCCAGAATTGGGTTTTCTTACAGCAAACCTTTCTTAATGATTTAAATATTCATTTTCCATTGTTATTGAAAGAAGTAAGCGTAACATCCATATATATAAATTACAACAAAAATACGTATTACTAGCTTTTGCCCGCGGCTTCGTTCGCGTTAAATTCGATATAACACAGTACCTGCTGCTACCTGCAGTTTTTGCCCTTGCGCCTATTCTTCCCTTGTTCTCTCTCATATAGGATAAAAGAAAACTTATGAGTTTTCTTTTATCCTATACTACCAAAAACAAGTAATAGATATATTTTTCCCTCTCGATCATAAAAATAATTTTGAAAATCGACCTACAATTGATAGAGATTTCGCTTAACAAAAAAAAAAAAAATTGAATTCGAAGAACCTCTTTCGTTTTTAGAACTCTTTTCAAAACAAACGAACACTTATTTTTTAAATTGCATGGTATAGATTCTGGACAAATGGTAAGGTCCGAACGGATGGCAAACCTAACCAGGATTATCAACTGAAATCTGAAGAGGCTCGAGGACTTGATTAGATAGGAGCAGCCTTCATTAGGGACCGGTTTTAACGATTAGATTGAAAAGAGAGTGCCGTGTTTTGCTTTTCATTGATAAGGTAGAAAGTACCTGTCAATTTCACCTTTGTCGGGTTTTTTCCGACAATGACAGGAGTATTAATAATATTATCATCGAATGTATCATTGACGTTTTGCAGGACTTGTTATACGCCTCTGTAATGGCTGATGGACTTTCCAAACGGCATGGAAAGGACCACGGGAAAAGAAGGGTCGGGAAGACCACTTACAAGATGGGTAATACGATACCTCTTGGTAAGACTGGTTTTCAGACTTTCGGGAGTAACGACTGTCGATTGTTTATAAATACAGTAGCTTTAGCCCGCGGCTTTGCCCGCGTTAAATTTGGGGTAACACAGTTCCCCTTGCGCCTTATTGATTTGTAATAGCAACGCTAAGTTTTCCTTTTTCTTCCCTCTTCCTCCCTCTTTTTTTAAATAAAAATTAGCCTATGTCCGTCTCCTGGTTCCCAACTATCTATGTACCAAAATTCATCACAATCGGTTCAGCTATTAAAGCGTTAAGAGGTAACAAACAAACAAACAAACTCACTTTCGCTTTTATAATATTAGTAAGGATTAGGCTAAAACAAAAATGTTTGCAGTTTGCATGTTGTAACTGCGAAAAGCAGGTCAATCCTACATAATCCTTACTAATATTATAAAAGCGAAAGTGAGTTTGTTTGTTTGTTACGTCTTCACGCCTTAATGGCTGAACCGATTTTGATGAATTTTGGTACAACTATCTAGTTGGAACCCTAGAGACGGGCATAGGCTAAAAAAGTGAGAAAAGGGGGAAGATAAGAGGGAAGAAAAGGGGAGAGAAAGATATGTTTTTCGATCATCACACGGGTTAAAGTTAGCGTTAGCCCAAAGTACTTAACCATGCCACTCGGACGAAGTCGCAGGCGGAAGCTAGTAATATTATGGATGTTTGTTTACTGTTTCATGTCAAAACGGCTCAACTAATCTTGATGAAAATTGGCACAGAGGTGGATTATAGTCTGGAATAACACATATGATCCTTTTTTTCGATCATCACGCGGAGTACTCAATATAATAATATGCTACGGGGAGCTACAGTACAGCGCTGGTTTTCAATGCACTACCCGTGAAAAAACGTACATAAAACGACACAGCTTAAATATTTAGAATAAGTAATAAATATAAGGAAATTAAATATACATATTCGGTTTGGAAACTCAAAGTTTCAAGCTTCAACATTATATTAGCTTAACAACTTTTAAGGGCCAGACCCCAAATTGTGAAAGGACATCAAACTTAAAGCTTTGTTGTGTAAAAAATATTACAATAATTTGTTTAAATTATAGTAACATTTTTGCGGGTTGTTCGAAGGTGATACCGCGGCCCCGGAACGTAAAGGACAATAAAAGGAACATGGGTGGGTTTTAGTCAGTACAAGTCTGACACTCTCCCCCGCTCCGCCCAGAAGTTAGGGGGAAGTTATTTGATAAATTCCCACACCAAAAAAACTACACAACAAAATAATTTATTTTGTCATAACACAGCTAGTGTAAAGAAGAAGCCACTTTTTGGAGCCTTGACACAGTCAGGTGGCGGCTCAGCAGACCACTCACCAAGTGAAAGACATGGGCAGAGGCCGCGGGTGATGCTCTGGGCTTCGAGAGCAGCGAGGCGGCTCCCTGCCACCGTAGCTGCGGGGCTGTAACCAATGGGTGGTTCACTGTCCGTCTGTGTAGTGCCACCAGACAGGCCCACCAGTGCCCCTGCCTGTTGGGGTTGCGGGTTGTTCGAAAGAGATACCGCGGCCCAGTAATTTAAAGAAAAAAATAAGGACCATGGATGGGTTTTAGTCAGTACAAGTCTGGCACTTTCTTAAGCTCCGGCAAGACCGGGAGAAGTTATTTCGAGAGAAGAAAACAATTGAGAGAGGCCCAGCACTGGGCTAATAGCAAATATAAAAGTTTTGAAACAACTTGTAGAATTAAATAACATTTGTGTTCTACCAACAAATGAAGCACATCTGACTTAAAGAGTGATGGATGTGAATGTTGATGGACGGAGAGCGAGAGGAAGGCCAAAGAAAAGATGGATGGATTGTGTAAGGAATAATATCAAGGAGAAACGAGTGAATGATACCGTGACGTCTGATAGGGGAGAATGGAAGAAGAAAACGTGTTGCGCCGACCCCAAATAGAATGAGACTAGGGCAAATTATGATTTTATTCCACTAACTGTAAGAACCTTGCCGTTTAAGCAGAGCGTGATGTTAAATATCCTTTCTCAATAAACGACCTAACCAACAGGAAAATAAACATTCAATTTGAAACTTGAGCTCTTGTGATAAGCGCAGTCAACCAAACTTCATACACATACAAGCTTTATAATTTCAGTATAGAATTATATTCTAAGTAGCTTTTTCAGAGTTTAAGCCGCGTAGATTTACTTACTCTCTTACTCACTTACCCTACCTCACAGCATTATAGGCTATGATACTAACAAATAACGAGGTTTCCTATTGGTAAAAGACTTTTCAAAATCGGTACAGTAGATTTAGAGATTAGATTATTACAAACTCACAAGGTTTACCTCTTTATTTTTTATTTAACTAGCTGTGCCCAGCGGTTTCACCCGCTGCTTACCACCCTTATATGAATAAAAAAAAACACAAGAATCGGTCGAACCGATTTTATTAGACTAGCTGTGCCCAGAGGTTTCACCCGCTGCTCAGCTCCTTTTCTAGAGAAGGGTACGAAAAGTTGTATTGGCCGATTCTCAGATCTATCCGATATGCACACAAAATTTCATTGAAATCAATCCAGCTCTTTCGGAGGAGTATGGGAACGAACATTGTGACACGTGAATTTTATACATTAGAAGATATCAAAGTTTAGATTGCATGATTAATATATAGATTTAGATTTACTTACTCACCCAAATATATATTTTCAACGAATTCGCCCAAAGAGCTGTTATAAACAAAATCAGATAAAACAATAAACTAATGAGTTCCAATGTTAATTCCATGTTCTAATCCAGGTTATAAACTATATATGTGCAAAATTTCATCAAAATCCGGTGAGGAGTTTTTGAGTAAAATAACAACATATTCTCGACGACACGGCTGACGCAGTGGCTGAGCGATCGACTGCTGCGCTGCGTGTCGCGGTTTCGATTCCCGCACGGTACAAATATTTGTATGGCCTACGGATATGGATATGGATCGGGTCTGGCTGTTTGTGTATGTGAGTTTATGTTAGTAAACGCACCCACGATACAGGAGAAATCCCTAGAGTAGGCAACATTGTATATAAAAAAAAAAACAAAAAAAATATAGACACTCATAAAAAATATGCTTTAAAAAAATAGTAGGATTTATATTCTATGTATTTACTACTTACCTAATTTCTTTCGCCGACTTTTCCCAAAAGAGGAGTAAACAAAATCAGATAAAACAATAAACTAATGTATGTACTAATGTAGCTACATTTAAACACCTATCACAAACTATGCTTCAAAAATATTAGTAGGATTTATATTCTACTAGCTTCCGCCCGCGACTTCGTCCGCGTGGCATAGTTACTTTAACCCGCGTAATGATCTAAAACAAAAATATCTCTCTCTCCCCCATTTCTCACTTTTTTCCTATGTCCGTCTCTAGAGTCCCAACTATAACTGTACCAAAATTCATCAAAATCGGTTTAGACATTTAGGGCCGATTTCACCAATTTATTGAGATCGAGATCACATAATATAACACACCTTCTTGCGCTTTATTGGCTCCACCAGCACCATTGAGAGCTCGGTACCACCTTGAGGGTCTTCACAATCACATCGAAGTGCTTGATTGGTTTCACCAGAACCAATGATAGCATGGTGGGACGGGTTGAAATAAAACATCTGAAAACTGATTTCACCTTTCGAATTTCGAATTTCGTTCTCTAAAATGAAGTTTCCGAGGACAAACAGCGTAATAGTTGTCACAAAAACGAAAAACGTTTAGAATTTGCAACATACCAAAGCGACTTACTGCGTCTATAAAACGAAACATGTCAGCATTTCAAAACGTTGCAAGTTATCAAAATCACAGTAAAAATATGGACAGTACGGAAACTACGTACTAACGTTCGAAACGGCACACTCACACTAACACGCGAATACGAGACCTCTAAGCGGACATCGCGGTGCTGTCAGTCGTGAGTGCCGCGTCAAGACGAGTGGTTGCATTTACTCCATAATCATAATGCATAAATAAGACAAAATCGGTTTTATAGTACCCTTTCCTTGTTTATTATATATGAGAATTCATTAAAGTATAAAATTTAATAATAAAGTATTCCGAACATGTCGTAGCAGACGAAAATATTTTTAGTAAAAAATTTGTAACTGTGTAATATAAAGATATTTCTTTTTTTAATATAGTGGTTTTTTAATTGCTATCATTTTCGGGTTAAAACCCAGTACTATGCGTTTCAAATTAGAAAAGGATTACCTTGGCTCTATATTAGAATTCTCTTATGCCTGATGCACACCCTTTTAATACTAACACGCTCTTAAATAAACAATAACCATATGAAAATAACATGAACAAGATAAATATTAGCATCACATATGCCGCGCGTCGCTTGCGGCGTCCACCGCACGCCCTTCCGGCAAATACCGAAGGACACGTTTTCATCTATCCGCGGCTCACGCCATAAATGTAAAAGGTTACGCTATAGTGATAAAGCTCACAAGTTGTTTTGTATTAATATTAAACTGATCCGTGTTATAAACGATCTTTTTTTACTAGTATTAACCGAAGCCATGAGATTGCTTACTTAAATTTTATTTTTTAACTACGTTTTTAACGTGATAAAAAAATCGAGTTAAAATAACAACTCGTTTTTTTTATCACTACAGAACACAGAATCCGATATGATATTAAAAATAGTTCAGTTTCAAAAACATTTAGAGTGACAACGCTAAAGCTGCAGTGGAGCGTAGGTATTTATTTCTACAACTAGGCCTAGTGTTCTTACTGTCCAGACTTATACTGTGTCAAAATTGTTTATATCATTGTGTCAATTTTATATTTCGTTTCGCGATGTGCTGCAAGCTTTTCCTATTTCTTTACGCAAAAGGTATGTCGTTGACCGGTGGATATGGGACGCTGTGCGTAGCGTACCTTAGGAGGACCAAATTTTGAAGTGATTGAACAAAAAGCGGGTGCTGTACGTCTGAAGAAGATTTCGCATGAAACAACGTACTTCTTCCAAGCTCAAATCTTCTGGTCGGTTATGAGTTCATCGGTTGTGAGTTCGTGAAACTCTGTTTATTTGTGAGTGCAGCCTTGAGGAAATTCGCTGTCGTACTGGTATGGCTAAAAGTGCAATGTCCAACCTGGGAAAAATTTGGAAGACGCGACATCCGGCGGATTATTGGTCCGTGTACTGGTGTTCTTAATATTTCTTTTTTGGCTCTGTAATGTGGTGCAACAAAAGTCGTGAAAGCAGAAAAATGGATGTTTTTGAGATGTGGTGTTTGTGAAAGCTGATACGTAATCTATGGACCGAGATATGACCGTAATGTGAGCATCTCGTCCAACTCGTCCACGAGAACAACATCACCAAACTGCTTTCCTCAATCGACAGGAGCGTATTTTCTGATTTTTCAGACATATTATTATGTGTGCGTGTCTGAAAAAACGTGTAATACTGGGCCGGATAGAAAGAAAACGCGCGCAAGGCAGAGCGCCTGCAATATCAAAAAGGCTATTTGAGACAGTTTCTACCGAATGATTCGAACTACAGGAGACCGCAAACTTGGAGACGGGTCATATGTGGTTGCTCTATCCTGAGCAGTGATAGAACTACGAAAAAAGTAGAACATGAAAGTAATCTAATCAAACGATGTAATGGCTCTTGTTTTATTAATAATTGTTATATTTTTAATGCAAATGTTTAAATAAAAAGCTTAAAACAAAGCGTATTTTCTTCAGAATATTGTAGAGAGTTCCCCGCCATCTATTGATACATTGTTGAACTAACTTCCGACCGTATACGCAAAAAAGTATAAATGACGGACTTTTTAAATTGATTTATTCCATTTAGTGTCTCAAGGACCCGAGCCTCATCGAAATCATATAACTACATTAAAATACCTACCTACTATACGCTGCTACTAATAACATCCTTACTAATATTATAAAAGCGAAAGTGAGTTTTTTTGTTTGTTTGTTACCTCTTCACGCTTTAATGGTTACACCGATTTTGATGAATTTTGATACAGATATAGTTGGGAACTAGGAGACGGACATAGGCTATTTTAAAAAAAAAAAGAGTGGGTGATGAGGGAGAAAGAGGGAAGAAACAGGAAAACTTAGCGTTGCTATTACATAATAATAAGGCGCTACCAAATTTAACGCGGGCGAAGCCGCGGGCAAAAGCTAGTTCCATATAGAGACGTGATTCACTTTATCGTCGTTTTGGGGCTTTTAACTCTATGTCATAATTTCAATAATTTTCGTCACGGTAACAAACTTTTTGGAACCCTCCAAGAAGTTTGTTATATATTTAATAGAAGAAGTTCTTTTTAATCTGTGAATGCACATTTCATTGGACAAGGAAAACACAATCAGATAGGAATAAAAACCACTTTTACAAAGAGAATCTTTAATAACAAATGATTTATGTAGGTATAATTATATCACACCGGTTGTTCCCAATGACTATGAGTTAGGCTAAAGTGAACTTATTTATCAGTACACCTACATTTTGTTAGTTTCCTTGAATGCCAATCGAAGCCAGTCTGTAGTTTGATGCTACTATTCCTGCTGTTCTGAAAATATATATTTATATTAATTTGAAATACTCAAATGTTTTTGTTGTTAGTAAATAATGGACCGTTACTGATTTATTGTTATTAACTGTTTAGTTCCTTATCCAGGCAAAATACCAATGGCTGGAATGAAGCCTTACAGCTCTGACTCTTTACATATAATCCTATATGCAGCGGAATCCATGCAAATCGGCAGACATCACTAATATCACCTAATAGCATAGAAACGTGGAGCACATTTCAACTAATAAAGGCCACCCTGTGGTTTCTAAATAACAAACAGTACCTAATAGCTTACGCCAAGTCCACAGCTGAATAAAATGAATCATTATTTGGTACTTACATGTCTGTACGAATCTATTTTACCGTCTGCAGAATACAGGTTCACCTCTTGGTTTTGTGAGATGAAATCGTGTAATAAATACCTGGTCGTCAAGGATGACAAACTGTTCTTTTCTCTCGCGTGTCAATCTTGGACGACCAACATCCTCATCGCAACGTTCACGTGAACAGTTTTTCCACTTTACGTAGCCAAATACCAACAATATCAATATTTTTAATAATAAATATTTTACAAAAGTGATGGCACTGTCAATACACTGACAGCTCATAGTTTGGTTTTCGACTTGATCGACACCAATCGGGGCGATCAATCCTAACTTTAGTTAATAAATCTGATCACGTGATTTGTTCACAGCGAGGGAACGAGATAGCTACAATTTTGTAGCCTGTCTTTATCTCGCAATTGCCTATTGTCATTGTCATAATTGTTGTATATTATTGTAAGTTTATTTTATTGAAAATATGGATTTTATTGGCTGTGTAAAATAAAAAGTCTTCACGTGAGCTTTGGGATGCTTGTCGCTCAAGATCGATAAACGAGAGAAAGGAATATTTTATCAACCTTGATGCTCGGGAATTTATAACATGATTTGGATTTCACAAAACCAACACTTCTGCCTGTACTGGAGTCTATAAACGATAAATTAGTGCCAGCAGTAGAGGTCCTAAGGCTGATATGATGATGATGTGATGAATATCTAAGTTAACTGGCAAATACGAGTGTGAACTCACAAAATTGGTTCACCAAGCTGACCTCCTCAAAACAATATGTTATGTGTACTTATCTCATGTGTAGTTAAAGATTTTCTTAAATAAAGTGATTTTTATTCCGAAATGGGAGCGTGTTTATCCTTTTTCATACGAAATGTGCATTCACAGGTCTACAAACAGCTCCATCCATTAACTTTAAAACAAACTTCTAGGCTTCTTCGTTGTACTACTAGGTGACTGAAAACTAAATAGTTAGTCTGAAGAATATACGCTATTTATTTAAATAAGCACTTTATTTTTAATCCACATCCAAATTAATATAAAGTATAAGGCGCATCACATCGTTTGATTAGATTACGATGATTCATGTGAAATCTTCTTCAAATCCGCAATTTTTCGCTGTACTCGTTTTTATTCAACAACTTTAAAATACTGATTCACTAACTTTAAAGTGTCTAATTGTTGCCATTTGCGGTTGCCGATTCCCTTTTTCATTTAACACCATTACTTTAGTTATTTATAGGAATAGAAAAAAGCAAGTAACACAATGACACAACTGTAAATACAGGTTTGACAATTAATTGCATTTTGATATTCTGGCGATTTCGAGAATAATACTCGCAGTAGGTTGCTTTCCGCTGTTACAAAAGCTAAACGCACTACGTTTTTGTGAAAAAATTGCGATCTTTGAGTTCTTTGCCATGGAAACGTAAAAAGTGTTTGATTTTTATGATCTTTTGCCATGGAAACGTAAAAAGTGTTTGATCTTTAGATCACGAAAACGACCTTAATCGAGATCATGTTACAAAATCGGTGAAATCCACCCTTAGGCGTCAAGACGTAACAAACAGAAAAATAAACGCACTCTCCTTTTTATAATATTAGTAAGGATGTATTTACTACTTACCTAATGTCTTTCGCCGACTTTTCCCAAAAAGGAATAAACAAAATCAGTTAACAATAAACGAATGTATCCCAATATCAATTTGTCCCAACAGTGGACGCTGGCACCGGCAAGCGATCCCGAACGCGACTGAAATCACAACATCTCCAGTCGCGCGTACATTATTGTTGGGGATCCGTACGTGAGATAGAAAAACTACAGTTGCTATAGGGGTACTTTTCAAATTTCATCGAGTAACGATGAGAAGTTTTTATGTAAAAGAGCAACATTTAAACACTTATCGCAACTTGTACTATCTTCCGCCCGCGACTTTGTCCGCGTGGTATAGTTACTTTGGGCTAACGCTAACTTTAACCCACGTGATGATCTAAAAAAATATCTTTCTCTCCTTTTTCCTTCCCTCTTTCTTCCCCTTTTCTCACTTTTTTAGCATATGTCCGTCTCCAGCGTCCCAACTATCACTGTACCAAAATTTATTAAAATCGGTTTAGCCATTTAGGCGTGAAGACGTCACAAACAAACTTAATTTCGCTTTTATAATATCAGTAAGGATTGTTGTTTAAGGTACCTAGTGATTTTTGACAATAACGCTAAAAGTAGACAAGATTACATTATTATCTACAAATAAGTGGTAATGAAATCACTTAACAAAACTTTACTCCACCAGTCACAGAAATATAATCTGAAACTCAACTCAAAATTACTACAGAACCATTCCGTCCAATTCGACCGCTCAAGTTTACCGCCTTTAATTCACTCTCTCCGATAAAGCTTTGTGCACATTACGTGGGCGACGCGTCGCTATCAATTCTCGCTTCAAGTTATCAGTTTACATGTATCGTTAATTATCAAGGATGGGGAATTACATATAATTATGATGACGTATGTGTGTTTATTTTTTCGGTGGTTCACCATTTTTTCCATGAATTGATAAAAATAAATAGATCATGTTAAAATGTCAATTTCTGATGAAAATATCCGTGTCAGTGTATCAGATGGTGATACGATATAATATATTACCTATTATATTTCTAAGATATACTGTGAGACGACTCCTGGCCACCGTAGACGCGTGGACAATGAGCAATGGACTGCAAATGAGCTAAAATGTACAACAAAAGTTAAATAGACAAATGCAAGCCTTGTTTTGTGGATGGGAATTCGAAAAAACCCACCCATGTTCCTTTTATTGCCCTTAACGTTCCGGGGCCGCGGTATCTCTTTCGAACAACCCACAATTCCGGCAGGCGGTGGCCCTGGCAGTCCTCTCTGCTTTGCTGACATTTTTTTGATGATGATTAGAACCTACTTCATTATTTATTACTCCCGGTCACCATAGATGGGGATCTCTGGACGGTGAGGAAAGGGTATCTCACTGTCCGTACGTCTAGTAAAGACAGGTTGTGTCCACGGTGTTCCACGCACGCCTCAAAAAAAGCAGAGCAGCAAAGCAGACAGGCCTACCAGAGTTGCGGATTGTTCGAAAGAGATACTGCGGCCCTTGAACACAAAGGGTAAAAGAAGGAACATGTTTGGTTTTAGTCCAGATCGATTTATCGTTTATCAAATGCCTAAGTTCGCCTGTTTATGTTTAAACTTATGAATAAACAAGAGCGAGTCAAACTCGCGCTTCGAGAGTTCCGTACAAACTTACGACATAAACAGCCAAATCTTTTGACTGCGCAGACTTAGAGGGTTTATTTTTTCTCATCTCCAAGGGATTAAAGACTTGAGTATGTGGTTTTAATTTCAACTTGATACCTCCACGCGTTGATGTGCGCCTGATGTGTCGACGTATGTACCTAGTATATCATTATCGAAAACAGTATTTTGACATAAGGGTTGGTTAATTAAGGAGGCCCCATACAGTCCAGGGCCCCACAAACTCACGGTCCGGCTTTGACTGCCTAGACCTACAGGGTTTTTTATAGCTCCAAAAAACCACAGACTAGAATTTAAACCTATGGTTTAAATTTTAACTAGATACCTCCTTCCTTGTAAGATCCGAAATATAGGGTCTTGACAGACATACAGATGGACAACAAAGTGATCAAATAAGGTAGTCCTCGTAGAGGCGATCGGCATCGGCGATCTCTCGCGTCCGGCCCTGGTTCAGTCTATGGTCCGGAGCGAGAGGGAATGGGAAGCGGTCACCTCCTTCTGCGAAGCAGTAATGCTAGTGAAGGAGGAGGCCGGGCGTTTGAGGGAGAGAACCTCAAACCAACCTAGCCGCCGCGGGACGACGACAGGCCGTGTCGACGACGGCGCGTTCGTGTTTCACGCGCGCCTCAAAGAGACGTCAGCAAAGCAGAGGGGCTTGCCAGAGCCTCCGCCTGCAGGGGTTGCGGATTATTCGAAAGAGATACCGCGGCCCCGGAACTTAAAGGGCAATAGAAGGAACATGGGTTGGTTTTAGTCAGTAAAAGTCTGACATACCCCCCGCTCCGCCCAGAGAAGGGGAAATTAATTGATAATTTTCCATCAAAAAAAAAGGGTGCTGTTTTGTCGGAAACCGAAAAAACTATATATCTGTGTAAAACGACCTTATACACTTAGATATAGTATAAGGGTAAGCCTATAAAATCGTGCCCCGAGGTGATAGCAGTTCATTGTTGTTTGTCTTCATTTAAACAAAGCATCAATTTTCCTCTGCTGATACATTGTATTCAACGATCTGGATTTTTCTATTCTTGTGTGAGAAAAATGTTAAGATTTATTTTATTACTTGCTTTCGCCCGCGGCTTCACTCGCGTTAAATTCTTATCCTTACTAATATTATAAAAGCGAAAGGGAGTTTGTTTGTTACTTCACGCTTTAATGGCTAAACCGAATTTGATGAATTTTGGTACAGAGATAGTTGGGAACCAG
Organism: Ochropleura leucogaster; assembly: GCA_958449745.1. NCBI lineage: Eukaryota > Metazoa > Arthropoda > Insecta > Lepidoptera > Noctuidae > Ochropleura > Ochropleura leucogaster. Next base: position 4,220,758 of record OY288227.1, read on the forward strand.
GAGACGGACATAGGTTAAATCAATAAGGCGCAAGGGGACCTGTGTTACCCCGAATTTAACGCGAGCGAAGCCGCGGACAAAAGCTAGTTTGGTATAAAACACCAAGCAGTTTTTGCTCTTACGCCTGATTGATTTGTAATAGCAATGCTAATTTTCCCTTTTCTTCCCTCGTTCTCCTTCATATCCCAATTTTAAAAAATAAAAATTAGGGAGGGAGAAAAGGGGAAGAAAAGGGAAAACTTAGCATTGCTATTACAATAAATAAGGCGCAAGGGCAAAAACTACAGGTAGCAGGTACCTACCTGTAAATCAGGAAAGGGGAACTGTGTTACCCCGAATTTAACGCGAGCGAAGTCGCTGGCAAAAGCTAGTAAATAAATAATAACATTTTTTTTATTTTTTTTTGTGAAATAGGCACGTGTTTTTTTTATTTGTTTAAACCTGTCTTATCCCAAAGTAATTTAAAATGGTATGATCTTGGGCTACAGTACGGCCAACGAGAAGCGATACGAAAGGTCATTAACCTAAAGAACAACTGTGGCGTTGACAATCTAATATTTAGCTCTTTCCATCTTGTGCCTTTGTCGTAATGTCTCGTTCTCCCGCTAAAACATGACAACGTTAAGACGAGTTCGCCAACATTCGGGCGGCCATTTTAGATGGGGTTTTAGCATGGGTTTTGTTTACATTTGATATCGCTTCTCGTTGGCCGTACTATACAAAGGGTTAACTTACGCGGAATGCTAAACTATCACCGCACTATCATAGCTGTTACTGTAACACAGACCTTAAAACAAAGCAATAAGGATAAGCTTCCAAGATCGCCGACTGACATCGCTCTCCATCTTAATTTGTAGTACAGTATATACACTGCCCACTCCCGTTTTATTTGTGGCGTTAATATAAATGTTGAAACGACACTGTACAAGAAATAGGGGTTGTTTCACAAGTTTGTTGGGGACTGGGGTATACGATAGTGTGGGGATGTTATTTAAAACGAGTAGAGAAGAGTTTTCTAAGGTTTTTGTCTGATTGTTTTTTTTTATATACTTATATAATAATTTGCATTGTGTCTGAATTATATTAATTAACCGTAAATAATAGTCCTGCATTTAATAATTTATAAAAGCTAAAAACAATAAATTAATATTTCTACTAGTAAATCCTTACTAATGGTTTTAAAAGCGAAAGTGAGTTTGTTTGTTTGTTACCTCTTCACGTTTTAATGGCTAAACCGATTTTGATGAATTTTGGTACAGAGATAGTTGGGAACCAGGAGACGGACATAGGCTAATTTTTATTTGAAAAAAGTGGGATGTGAGGGAGAAAGAGGGAAAAAAAGGGAAAACTCAATGTTGCTATTACAAATCAATAAGGCGCAAGAGGAACTGTGTTACTCCGAATTTAACGCGAGCGACGCCGCGGGCAAAAGCTAGTTAATAATAAAAATAAATTCAGTGGCAAAAATCGAGGAATCAAACAAAAGTCACCGATTTATTTTTCGTTTTTTTTTTTGTTATGTTTTTTTCTAATAAAGTTTTTAGATTAAGCCTTTTTAGTTGGTGTAATGGTTATTGTGGTATATGGTAGGTATCTAATGAGATACCATTATACCACACGCAAATTCTTATCGAGTCATTATTTATTTTTCATTGATACTGAAAAGAAATAAGCATTTAAATACTTCAGAAGAAAAAATAATCATAATGTAGGAGAGTAGGCGTCAAAAATAAAGAATCAAAAAAAAAAGAAAATCGGTTCACAATTGACGGAGAAATCGCGAAACAAAATAAAATACAATCGAATCGAGAACCTCCCCTTTGTTACAAAGTCGAAAAAGTAATAAAAAAAACAATAAAAAGTGGGTGTGTCAGCTCCGACGCACGACTGGAGTTTACTCCTTAAGCACGAGTATCTAACCATACGCAAAAAGAGTTTATTCAACTGAAAAAAGATTAATATCATATGAAAGGGTAAATTCACAAATTAATGAAAAAAAATAGCGATATAAATACATCGACACTGATAGAAACAAACAAGCCCAATAACATATAGTATATAGGTATAGTCGCCTATACAGCATACCATTACGTCTTAATACACTCACAGCCAAATTAGAAAGTTGCGCACTAAAGGTGCGCACCAAAAACGTGACACATTTTCGTTACTTTAGTAGGTTATACCCCTCGGATTTTTCTCATACCGGGCGCCTTATATATGAAAATCGATTCTTAAGGAGTAAACTCCAAAAAAAAACCTCAAAAGTCTATTGTGATCCACTCTCAAAATTAAAAGGTACCTAATGTTTTGTTACCTCACTTTACAAGTCGAGCCTCCCCTAATAAGAAAACATCTTAGATCTCAATTTGTACAACAAATACACTACAACGACTCTCTTTTGTTTTTATTTGTATTCAGACAATCTGTTCTGAGCTGGCGTAATTAAAAATACTTACTAATATTATAAAGCTGAAGAGTTTGTTTGTTTGTTTGTTTGAACGCGCTAATCTCAGGGACTACTGGTTGGAATTGGATAATTCTTTTAGTGTTGGATAGTCCATTTCTTGAGGAAGGCTATATAACATCACGCTACGACCAACAGGTGCTGAGCAGCGTGGGTGAAACCGCGTGGAACAGCTAGTTAAAAATATGCTTGTGCCCGCGGCTTCGCTCGCGTTAAATTTGGGATAACACAAGTTCCCCTTTCCTGATTTACAGGTACCTGCTACATGTAGTTTTTGCCCTTGCACCTTATTTATTTTGATAGCAATGCTAAGTTTTCCCTTTTCTTCCCTCTTTCTCCCTCATTTCTCACTTTTTTTAAACAAAAGTTAGCCTTTGTTCGTCTCCAGGGTCCCAACTATCTCTGTACCAAATTCATCAAAATCGGTTTAGCCATTTAGGCGTGAAGACGTAACAAAAATACAAACAAACAAACTCACATTCGCTTTTATAATATTAGTAAGGATTTGGTGGCATGGTTGGCGCAGTGGCAGAGAGATCACTACGCGTTATGTGTCGCAGGTTCAATCCCCGCTCGGAACAAATAGTTGTATATGCAGATAGTTGTTTCGGGTCTGGCTGTTTGTGTAAGTGAATTTAAATGTTTGTAAATGCACCCACGAAACAAATAAATAAGGATTATTTTTATCTCCTTTTCCATTCTATTATTGAAGCAGTTGACACCGCAGGCAAAAGTTAGTCTTTTATAATGCTAGGTGTTATCTAAATATAGTTTTCAATTCGAGAGTTGGAAAGTAAGGATGATATTTTCTAGGTATTTCGTAAGCTAGTTTTCAGCTGCATTTCAAATATATTTTTCATATCAGCAGCACAAATGTTTAGGTTTTATACGGCAGTGACGTTTTAACTAGCTTCCGCCCGCGACTTTGTCCGCGAGGCATATACTTTTTTTTTTGACGGGCCTGTTGGTCTAGTGGTTAGTGACCCTGACTGCTGAGCCGGAGGTCGTGGGTTCGATTCCCACCCAGGACAAACTTTGTGTGATGAGCATGATTGTTTGTTCTGTGTCTGGGTGTGATTTATCTATAATATGTATGTATTTATAAATTATATAAGTATGTACCTATATCAGTTGTCTGGTTACCATAACACAAGCTCTGCTTAGCTTGGGATCAGATAGCCGTGTGTGAGTTGTCCCAAGATATTTATTATTATTTATTTATATACTTTGGGCTAACGCTAAAGTTAACACGCGTGATGATCGAAAAATATCTTTCTGCGCCGTTCTTTTTGTTCCGGGTCTTGCTGTTTGTGTATGTAAGTTTAAATGTTTGTATACGCACCCACGATACAGGAATCCTAGTGTGAGGCAACGTATGTTTAAAAGAAAACAATAATAAGTACATTAAAAATGTATATTTAACGAATGTTGTCCAATTTTAGGTTATTACGCGTTTCCGTAGCTACGCAAAAGCCGACAGTGAGCAAAATCACATTCTGCTCACTAACTTTTGTAATGTAATCAATGACTTAAAGTGCAAACGCTGTAACAACAACATTGTAAAACCAAATGATTTTAAAAGAGTAACCATGGAGTTTCTTGCCGGTTCCTCTCCATAGGAAACGAGCAACCCGAACCGTGCACCTTTTCTCGAGGTTTTATAAGTGCCTGTGTAGGCCTATTTGATGTAAACTATTTGGATTTTTGTAAATCGTTAATAACAGTCCACCTTTGCCGACCCCTTTTATGAAAACGAGCGAGAAAATCTTACTCTATCAAGTATGAAGTTAAATACAGATAAAATCACAACCTACCTGCAGAAGCAGTCATGCTAGCGAAGGAGGTGGCCGGGCGTTTGAAGGAGAGAACCTCAAACCAACCCAGCCGCCGCGGGAGACGCCCCGGACGTCGGGCGCCACGAGACGACTCCCAGCCACCGTAGATGCGGGCCTGTGGACGGTGAGCAATGAGTAGCTCACCGTCCGCCCGTCTATTGACGACAGGCCGTGTCTACGAAGCGTTAGTGTTCCACGCGCGCCTCAATGAGATGTCAGCAAAGCAGAGGGGTCTGCCTGGGCCACCGCCTGCCGGGGTTGCGGGTTGTTCGAAAGAGATACCGCGGCCCCGGAACGTAAAGGGCAATAGAAGGAACATGGTTGGGTTTTAGTCATTACAAGTTTTGGGACTCTAGGCGGAGCGGGGGAAGTTATTTGATGATTTCCCGTCCGCAAAAAAAACCCACCTGCAGCAGACATCAATAAGAAAACTCACTCCATATAAGGATAAAGAGGTATATTATTGAATTCCAACGCAAAACGTAGTACCTGTTAGAATTTATTCATTTTTCAAGAATTTTCATACTTAGATGCAATTTATGACGTTCAGATATTGAATGTAATATCACGACTGTATATTTTTTTTATATTTTTAAAATTCATGTACAATAGTGATGGATCTGAATGTTGATGGACGGAGATCGAGAGGAAGGCCAAAGAAAAGATGGATGGATTGTGTAAGGAATGATATGAAGGAGAAAGGAGTAAATGATGGCGTGACGTCTGATAGGGGAGAATGGAAGAAGAAAACGTGTTGCGCCGACCCCAAATAGAATGGGACAAAGGCAGGAAAATTATGATATACAATAGTGGAACATAGACGGATTTTATGCCACAAGGTATTCTCAACCATTCAACTTTTGGGTTAAATACAAAAACATTGTGATAATAAAGAAATCTTTATTAATATTATAAAAGCGAAAGTGAGTTTGTTTGTTTGAAGGATGTTATCAATTCGAGTGTACTTTTCTATAATTGTTACGTGATTCCTCCGTCAATTATACGCTGATTTTCAATATCCTTACTTACTATAGTGAGTTTGTTTGTTTGTTACGTTTTCACGCCTAAATGGCCCAACCAATTTTGATGAATTTTGGTACAGAGATAGTTGGGACCCTGGAAAAAAAATGAGAAAAAGGGGAAGAAGAGTAAAGAGAAGGTACATCCAGACATCCATTCTCACAAACATTCGCATTTATAATGGTATAGTAGGAGAAGTAGAATATTAGTAGGTAAGTAATTATAAATATTTAACCTACAAAATACAACAAGAGTTCATATTGAAAACTAAAACCCCTCTTGTTCCAAACCACTGATCCCAATCAACAAAATAGCGTTCACAGGATGCTCCAGACCAGGGGTGTCCAAACTATAATAGATATTAAAGATGGGACCCAGGGCCAATAAAAATGACTAAATATGTTGGTGGACCGCAAAATATTTAACGCGGTTTCACCCACGCTGCTCAGCACCTGTTGGTCGTAGCGTGATCTTATATAGCCTATAGCCTTTCTCAAGAAATGGACTATCCAACACTAAAAGAATTTTCCAATTCCAACCAGTAGTCCCTGAGATTAGCGCGTTCAAACAAACAAACAAACTCTTCAGCTTTATAATATTAGTATAGATTAGTATAGATATTGACTTGGCTCGCGAGGTTGTCGACATGTGGGATGTGGACTCAGCGATCATTGTGCCGATAGTCGTATCTGCCAATGGCTTAATTGCCAAGAGCCTTGACTAACACCTGAGGAGGCTCTCGTTAGGTAGCTGGATCAAGGGCTTGATACAGAAAGCGGCACTCCTGGACACGGCTCGTATTGTTAGGAGGTTCCTTTCTCTGGAGCCCTGACCGCCGGTAGCTTGGACCCTGTTCCCGATACCGGTGTGCTTTTTATATTTTGAAATATTTTTTTGTTTTATAAGAAATATTTAAAAATTTAATTATATGTAAAGAAAACAATAAGTGGACGAAAATATCGTTATTTTATTATCTACTTTTTCATTAATTTATGTTTTACAATTCTGTCAACATCAATCTCAATATTGGTGGTAGCTAGGCACAGTGCGTGTTCTAAATAAAGTTAAGAAAACTAAGTTGAAGCTGTTATTAATTACTAGCTTTTGTCCGTGGCTTCGCTCGCGTTAACTTCGGTAGCGCCTTATTGATTTGTAATAGCAACGCTAAGTTTTCCCGTTTCGTCTCTCTTTCTCCCTCATATCCAACTCTTTAAAAAAAAATAACCTTTGTCCGTCTCCTGGTTCCCAACTATCTCTGTACCAAAATTCATCAAAATCGGTTCAGCCATTAAAGCGTGAAGAGGTAACAAACAAACAAACTCACTTTCGCTTTTATAATATTAGTAAGGTTACTATCCTTACTATTATCTATACTTCTATACTAATATTATAAAGCTGAAGAGTTTGTTTATTTGTTTGTTTGTTTGAACGCGCTAATCTCAGGGACTATTATTTGGAATTGGAAAATTCTTTTAGTGTTGGATAGTCCATTTTTGAGGAAGGCTATTAATAGGTTATATAACATCACGCTACGACCAACAGGTGCTGAGCAGCGCGGGTGAAACCGTGGGGAACAGCTAGTTATATTATATGTAGTGGGTAGATACCTACAGATCTCTTTGTAGTCGGTGTAACCGAACCGGACTTTTTTTTTAAGTCGGTAAAAAAGATTCTACGGGCCGCAATAATCCAAACGGGCCGTGGTTTGGACAGCCCTGCTCCAGACCACACCGTCAAGTGTACAGCGTGATGTTAAAAAAAAGAGCTCCAAAATTATCATTCGACCGTGTTTCCTTACCGGCCGCGAAGTTTGACATTCTGTGAAGGTAACGGTCAGTCTGTGGGAGTTAGTAGTCAATGTGCAGGGAGGTAGCAGAAGTGTTTTTAAATAAATTTATTTATTAATAGCTTTTGCCTGCGGCTTCACTCGCGTTAAATTCGGGGTAAAATAGTTCATCCCTTTTTCCTGATTTGCAGGTACCTGCTACTTGTATTTTTTGCCCTTGCGCCTTATTGATTGTAATAGCAAAGCTAAGTTTTTCTTTCCTCTTTCTGCCGCATTTCTCCCTTCTTTTTTTTTTTAAAAAAAGCCTATTATTTCACCTATGTCCAAGGTCTCAACTATCTCTGTACCAAAATTCATGAAAATCAGTTAAGCCATTGAGGCGTGAAGGCGTAATAAACAAACTCACTTTCGCTTTTATAATATTAGTAAAGATATCAAACTCGTATTAAGAAAACAAAAACATTGCCCCACATCAGGAGTTACTCCTGTCATACAAATATTTGTTCCGATCGGGATTGAACCTGCGACACACAGCGCAGCAGTCAGGGTTGTGGTGGGTCCTTGTCAAAGAACTTGAGACTTCTCTCTCCAGGCCTGTGGACGGTGAACAATGGGTAGCTCACCATCAGTCCATCCAGTGACGACAGGGCTTGTCGACGACGCGTTCGTGCTCCACGCGCATGTCATACAGATGTCAGCAAAGCAGAGGGGCCAGACAGGGCAACCGCCTGTTGGGGTTGCGGATTGAACGAAAGAGATACCGCGGCCCCGGAACATACAGGGCAAAAGAAAGAACAGGGGTGGTTTTTGTCAGTAACAGTCTGACACTCCCCCCCGCTCCGCCCATAGCGGGGGAAGTTATTTAATGATTTCCCATCCGCAAAAACACCTCTCACTTGCCAGTTCAAAGCTTTAGCATTTATGGATTTCGTTGCGTACTTCATTAATTAATACCATCGTTGCTTACTTCATTAATTAATAAGCTACATAGTTATCTATCATTAAGTAACTATTTCAATATAATTATTCGTAATTGAACTTTTTCCTAATTACTTACATAGTGACGATGTGAATGTACTGTTACGACAGAACATTGAAATTGAGCCTTATAACTGGCGAGTTAAGATTGTATTTCGAATAAACTTTTAAAGCGACTGTATCTCTTTGACGTGACAGTCTGACCAAAAATAGTGTTGCCATGTAATGTTATTTTCCCTGAAATGCGGCTATGTGATAGCATTTTGTTTTTTTATTATTTTTTGATTCAATCTAATTGAAATCATTCTTCTAGCCTTCTAATATTCTAAAAATACCTATTCTTTTTTTATTTATTCAAATGAATGGGTATGTAAGGATCGTAGCGGTTGCGCTTTGTCGCTCCACGAGAAAACTCGCGCATTACAATTATTTGGGTACGGTATTTTTATTTATTTATTTATTTAAGTAAACCAACAATTGTTGACACGTTACATTTCATTTAAAATTACACGAGATACAATTATAAGTGCAACATTACTTACAGGCTAACACCACATGCATAAATTTTCTTAAATTATACATTTATAATAAATTAATAATATGAATGGATTATATTTTAGTAATCAGGCAGTTTAATATTAATCATAAATTTAAATAATCAAATTAAATGAAAATATAATGATTTCAGTATAAAATAACACATAAATAAACTAAATTAAACTAAAATTCAATTCAGTTCAATATTTGCTTAGGTACATTAAATTAACAAATTGTAACGGTAGATACATATAGCCTACTTATATAATTACAAATCAAGTATATTGACTTGGCTCGCGAGGTTGTCGACATGTGGGTTGTGGACTCAGCGATCATTGTGCCGATAGTGGTATATGCCAATGGCTTAATTGTCAAGAGCCTCAACCAACACCTGAGGAGGCTCTCTAAAAAATATGTAAGAAAATGAATAAACGAAAATAAATATAACAATCTTATTCAAAGAAACAGATCAAAGAGAAAAACCTTTTTTATTCACTTAATTTAGTAAGCAAGTCGTGTATGAAAAACATTGCAATCCAAACAAAATGATAAAAAAACGGCGACAGACGGTTGACAGTCAAGACCTCCTCAACTGAAAATGTCAAAGAGCAATTGTGGCCAAATTTTGCCAGCGCGTAGGTATTGGGACGATCGAAAAATACCATAATATTTCAAATTCTTTAGGAGGTTTCCGCATTGTTTGGATATCCTTATTATAAAAGCGAAAGTGAGTTTCTTTATTTTTTTTTCAGTCGATAAGAAAACCGATTTTGATGAATTTTGGTAGAGGGACAGTTGGGACCCTGGAGACGGACATAATTATAAAAATTAAAAAAAAAATTGAATAGGGGGAGACATTTTATATGGGATTTTTGCCGTTTTAAGGTAGGAAGCTAAAAACTAGACTAAACACACTCTTTATTACTAACGAAAAATACCTGTAAATCAGGAATAGGGAACCCCGTGTTGCCCTGCGAGTGAAGCTAGTTTTAAATAAATAAAAGTATTTTATCCAAATAATGTCAGTTCGTAGGTCTTGGCGTTTAACCGTCGAAGTGTGACTTAATTACCCATAACAGGATTTCCTCAACCGTAACCTGGCAACACCAACGCCCCACTCACCATTAACCGCGAGCGCGCATGCGTCGCGCCATCATCGTGACAATTTGAATTTAAAAAAATAGAAACTCTGTAAAACTTAAGTTAAAGTTTTTAAATAACGTTCTAAGTTAGAAGAAAACAGTTTACTGTGATATTTAAAGTGTTTTTTTAAGTTAACAATGAAAGTTCTGTGTGTAATATTCTTTGTGTCGGCCGCGATGGCTGTGTCCGCACAAACCTTGGCAGGTAAAGTGAAAGGAATTTTTAAATTTTATATAAAACTTGTTTTCGGTCGCCATATTGTGTATTTTTGTTCTTTATTCACGACGATATGATTATGGTATCAGCAGAATAAGTTTTTTTTTTTAAACTTGGTACAATATTATAGTGTTCTTAAAAATACTTTGGTTACTTCATGCCTGGTCTTGCATACAAAATATTTTGAAGAAAACTAGTTTATTATGTGGAATCGATTATAAAAGTACAGCCAAGTATAATGATTGAAGTCATTTAGAAGTATTTTATCATGATTTGCGGTTTGAAGACAAGAAATGTGTGGAAATAATGTTACCGTGTCAATGTTATGGTCTACTTTTTTTTCTTAGCGCTTTCCCGGACTATCGTGGTCCGTTTACATTGGTACAGTAACTCGTCTAGTACTAACGCCAGTAAACGGCCTCCTTTTTAAAAACCCGCATCCGAATTTCGAACTCGATTTATTCATAAATCATTTGAATTTAACGGCCATCCAATCAGTATAACATAAAGGAAGTCGTTATATTTGACTACAAATAAAATTGATAGCGTTTGCAATAACAGCAACCTTGAAATATTTTTAGGTAAAGAACGCATGATTCACAATAATGACAGTGTAAAAATAATATGTTAATAATTCATATTGATCATTTAGTAAAATTCTTTTTACCGAGGTACAACTACGGAAGAAAAAAGTGAAGGTATTTTCGAACTCTTCGCAAGTAAAAAAAAATGCCACTAACAAGTGATATCCCCCAAGTGGGCAATAGCCAGTCCAACTGTCTTCAATTACCCAGGGTCAATTTGGACCACAAGTTGTTGGTTTTGTCTAGCTCGTCTCACTGTTTAAGACCTAAACTTTTGGCTATATTGCAAAGTGACTTTTTTTAGCCCACTGCTCATTTACGGCCTTTGTTAGCCCAGTTTCACTGCAGAGGGACCTGCCAGGGCCACTGCAGGCCGGCGTTGAGGGTTGTTCGAAAGGGCAAAAGAAAGAACATGGATGTTTTTAGTCAGTAAAAGTCTGAAACTCCCGTAAACTGCGCCAAGAACGGGGGCAGTTATATGATGATTTCCCATAGAAACAATCCCACTCCCACTTCAGCTTACCGGTTTTTTGAGCAACTTCAGTAATTTGTATTATTTAACGCAGTGTGCTTATGTGACGGGCCTGTTGGTCTAGTGGTCAGTGGCCCTGACTGCTGAGCCGGAGGTCGTGGGTTTGATTCCCACCCAGGACAAACTTTGATGAGCATGATTGTTTGTTCTGTGTCTGGGTGTGATTTATCTATAATATGTATGTATTTATAAATTATATAAGTATGTATATCAGTTGTCTGGTTACCATAACACAAGCTCTACTTAGCTTGGGATCAGATAGCCGTGTGTGAGTTGTCCCAAGATATTTATTTATTTATTTATGTCACAAACATTAGCACAAACCCATTCCAGTACTCTACCGCCAGTACTATAAGCTAATTATTCGACCAAACTAAACGAGCCCTCAAAGAGAATTTTCATTTGGTAATACATTATTGCGTATGTAGATAACTCGTTTTCCTCTGTTGGTTCTACAAGCCAACCGCTTTCGTAATGTTTAAGAAAACATCGGATTACTATATTATAACCGACTAGTTGTACCCAGCCTTTCTCACACAACCATTCTCGAGAAATGGGCTATCCAACACTGAAATATGTTTTTACTAGCTTTCGCCCGCGTTAAATTTGGGGTAACGGGTAACACAGTTCCCCTTGCGCCTTATTGATTTGTAATAGCAACGGTAAGTTTTCCCTTTTCTTCCCTTTTTCTCCCTCACAGCCCACTTTTTTTAAATAAAAATTAGCCTATGTCCGTCTCCTGGTTCCCAACTATCTATGTACCAAAATTCATCACAATCAGTTTAGCCATTAAAGCGTGAAGAGGTAACAAACAAACAAACAAACTCACTTTTGCTTTTATAATATTAAGTAAGGATAATATAAATCACTACATAGTATAAAACAAAGTCGCTTTCTCTGTCCCTATGTCCCTTTGTATGCTTAAATCTTTGAAACTACGCAACGGATTTTGATGCGGTTTTTTAATAGATAGAGTGATTCAAGAGGAAGGTTTTTATGTATAATACATACATATTATAGTAGAGAAAAGTGGGGATTTTCAAAGATTTGTAACACCCGTGCGAAGCTGGGACGGGTCGCTAGTATATAATATAGTAAGGATTTTATGAGATTTGCGCGATCAACCAAACAAAGTCTTCGGCTTTATAATATCGAGACGCTCTAAGCGTCGGGAGCCGTGAGACGACTCCCGGCAACCGTAGATGCAGGTCTGTGGACGGTGAGCAAATAGTAGCTCACCGTCCGTCCCTTTAGTAACGACAGCCCCTGTCGACGGGGTGTTCGTGAGATATCAGCAAAGCAGAGGGGCTTACCACACAAAATACAAATACCTATACCTATCATCATCATCATCATCTGCCTAGCCTTTTCCCAACTATATTGGGGTCGGCTTCCAGTCTAACCGGATGCAGCTGAATATCAGTATTTTACATGGAGCGACTGCCTATCTGACCTTTACAACCCAGTACTACCAGTACCAGTACAGTGTTCCGAAAGTCTGACAACCAGTCTTAACTGGTTGTCAGACTGTTGACTATTGTGTTCCGAAAAAAAACCAGTTAAGACTGGTTGTCAGACTTTCTGAACACTGACTACCTGTAACGACTGTCAAAGATCTACAAATGACAGCCGGGACCAACGGCTTAACGTGCTTACCGAGGCACGGATGGAACTAGGTATGTAACGGGTGGTCACCCATCCACAGACCAACCTAGGCAAGCGCGGCTTAACCTAAAGATCGACCCGAGCGGCTGCTATTATTTAGTCACGAGTTCCTCAAAAAACCTATGACTAAACTACCTTTGTATAACAAACTCAAATACCTATTTATAACTAACTAGCTGTTCCCCACGGTTTCACCCGCGCTGCTCAGCACCTGTTGGTCGTAGCGTGATGTTATATAGCCTATAGCCTTCCTCAAGAAATGGACTATCCAAAACTAAAAGAATTTTCCAATTCCAACCAGTAGTCCCTGAGATTAGCGCGTTCAAACAAACAAACAAACAAACAAACTCTTCAGCTTTATAATATTAGTATAGATTCAAAATTAGCGTCAGCCCAAAGTGCAGAAGCTAGTTTGCAATAATAATTAGTCCACATTTGGCTGTATGTCAGTATGTCACGAAACAACCTCCGCAACCCAAACATACAGGCATCCTTAAGGTTATACCAGTCGTTCGTTTTCGTACATACTACCTTCATTAAATATTCTGAGTCCGACACATTCATTCGTGACCTGAATTACTTACATTTTTAGAGTTAATTATAATGAAATAATGTAGTGTTATAAAATAGTTTAAGCGTTGTAGGGTTCCGTACCTCAAAAGGAAAAAAATGGAACCCTAATTGGATCACTTTGTTGTCCGTCTGTTTGTCTGGTATGACGCCTTATCTCGGGAACGCGTGGAGGTATCAAGTTAAGGCCAAATTACCTCAGAATCAGAATCAGAATCAGAATCAGAATCAGAATCAGAATCAGAATCAGAATCAGAATCAGAATCAGAAATATTTATTCGTGAAACATAGGTACAGTGGATGTTACGTACAGTGGGTAAAGTTCGCTATGATCAGCCTATTACAAGCATACAAAAATAGTGAAATACAAATTATACAATCAAATAAAAGTTATTGTTACTAAATTATAAATTAATTAACACAAACAATTTGAATGTTATTTTAATCACTAGGAACAATTAAATCAAAGAAGTCACAATATTTATTAGGAAGTAGATGTCAAAAACAATTCTGATTTGAATAAATGATTTAGGTTTGTTAGTTACAATAATTTAAAAAAGAGAGATAAAAATAAAAATATAGTATTACATATTACAAGAAATTGAAATATAAGATGTCAAAATTTATCTATTAAAAAATCTGATACACAATAATAACATTTTTGACACAGCATGCTTCTCAGTTTTTGTTTAAATTGATTAGTTTGTAGTTTTTTTAGCTCTTTTGGCAATTTATTAAATATAACTGGTGCCATATGAAAGACACTTTTATACATTAAGGCAGTATTAGTTTTTGGAATATACAGACGACTTTCGTCCCTTTGTGTCCGATTGAAAACTTTAGATGCTAATGTAAATAAATAAGGATTTTGTTTAACAAACATCGCTACTTCAAATATGTATAGTGAAGGTAATGGTAGGATACTGTGCTTTTTAAAGAGAGGCACACAACTTTCTATTGATTTTAAACCAAACATAGCCCGAATGCATTGTTTCTGTGCCTTAAAGGCGAGATCTTTGTCGGTGGAATTCCCCCAAAATATTATGCCATATCTGAGAACAGATGCCACCAGTCCATGATACGCAATTAAAAGGGTATTGGTGTTTATTTTGTATGCAAGTGTATGTAGGGCATAAGCAGATTTACTAATTCGCTTGCGTAATTGTTGAATATGCGGTTTCCATGTCATTTTATCATCAATATACAAGCCCAAAAATTTACAACTGTCTACTCCCTCTATTGTCTTCATGTTAAAATTTATATTAAGGTTATTTGGTGCTGGTAAACGCTGTCTAAAATACATTAATTTAGTTTTGTTTAGGTTGGCTTTTAAATTATTTACATTAAGCCAATTCATGACTGAGCTCAAGGTATTATTTATATCATATTCATAAGTATTTATATCTTTACATTTTATCGTTACTGTACTGTCATCTGCAAAAAGAGCAATAGGATTATCAGTGGCATTGGGTGGCTTTTTGTATTTTTTAAACTCCTAATAATATGTAATACATCATGTGGCAAGCATGCTTTCAAAAACATAGACTTTTGCCTACTAGACATGTATGATTTATACTGCGCGTGAAGTGAATCATCCTTAGGTACTATTTTATCAATGAAATAATTATTAAAAGCATTAGATATTTCACAAGGGTCAGTTATTGTTTGGTCATTTATTTTAATGGTAGGTATGGTATTATTTGGTACATTTTGTTTGGGCTCGTTTATGATTTTCCATGCAGACTTACTTTTATTATCAGACACGTTAATTAAATGACTATTTTGTGCGCGCTGGGTTAACTTTATTACTTTTTTAAAACGTTTTGTAAATTGTGTCAATTTAGTTTTATTTACCTGGTTAGGTTTTTTTCTGTATTGCCATAAGAGATCACGTTTTTTGATACTACAGGCCTTAATTCCTCGCGTTATCCAGTTAGCTTTACGATGTGCATAAATAGTTATATGTTTAAATGGAAAGCAAAGATCATAAAATAGCTTAAACAGATCAACGAAAGCATTATAGGCAATATTTGGATCACAAGCTGAGTACATCTCTGAAAAAGACAATTTCTCTATACATGTTCTAAACTTCTTAAGATTTTCCTCACAATAATCTCTACGTTTAATTTTCCAGCTTTTAATCAGACACACCTTTTTAACCTGACACCTCAATATCTGAGCTGTGTGATCAGATAATGCAAAGTCAATCACTTCAGCTTTACACTTGTTGTGGTAGTTGTGAGCAAAGTTATCTATACATGTTTTACTGATTTTTCTGGTAGGTTCAGTTATCTTTAGCCTTAAATTATAGTTAAGAAGTAAACATTCAAATTCAGATGTGATATTATTTTGTTTTAATATATTAATATTAAAATCCCCAGCTATTACTATATTATGCTTATTATAGGTTCTATTTACATATTTGAGCATCTTATCCAATCTTTCAAAGAAATTATTTAGGTTACTAGCAACCGGAACCCTATACAGACAAATAATAATAACTTTGTAGTCTATCAGTTCAATTGCTGAGCATTCAAATGTGGAGCATTCAGTAAATAAAAATGACTTTGGAATCGCTTTCCAATGATGTCCTTTCTTCACGTAGATGCACGAGCCTCCTCTATTAGAATTACTTCTGCTAAAGTAGGCAGCTATGCAGAAATTGGGTATCATACATATATCTTCATGGCCCGACATCATAAAATGTTCAGTCAGACAAATAACATCAATATCGGTTTTATTGTCCAACAATTCTTGCAAGCAGATTTGCAATGCATCCGACTTGCACCTCAAACCTGCAATATTTTGGTGTAGTATGGTGATATATTTATGACCGAAAAAGCTTCTGCGAAGTAGGTTTTAGGTTGTTGATATTATTTTCATTTGGTGACATTTCCTTGTTTCCATCAACTCCATATTTACAACTAGTGATGGAGGATTCGATACAAACAATCATTCTATAAATATCCTTGAACAAAAACTGCATTCCGAAACTATTTATCGCGCCAGTGCGTCTGTCAAACATCGTGTCGTCATATCGTAGATTCATGTTACTGTCCAAAAAGTAAGCATGTTCATGAGTAATTGTATCCAGATATAATAAATTATTGAACGTCTCTACTCTTGAGTTATACAGGTAGTTGTTGGTGAAAAATTTGTACGTAGGGGTGCAAATAATTATGTTTGTGTTAGTGATTTCTTGCAGGACTTGTCTTATCTGTAATATACAATCAAAATATCTGTTTGTGACTTTAAAGTCCTCTTCACCAAGTAGAATAATGCAGAAGTCCATTGAAGTGAGATTAGCTAGCTTTTCTTTAATTCCCTTTAAGAGAACATGCATACTTCCATGGGGCGTAATGTAATGACAAAGTTCACACTTGTTAAAAACGTTTTCTGCAATGTAAAGCAATTTATTTTTGTTGTCTGTGCTTAATATTACATATTTTTTTCCGTTTTGAATCGTTTTCGATTGTGTTTTCTCTGGGAAGTGTTGGTGTACTGTCATATCTCGTCGGTTGCGGCGTTTCTGTTTGAGTTTGTTTATGATTTAAATTATTATTATTGTTTTTTTTCTGTTTTGAGCTGGACGCCTTCAATTTGGCGGGTGTTATAGTGACTTTCTTATAGAGATCATTATTTTTACTTAATTTTTCGTTTAACGACTTGAGATTACTATTTTCTAATGACAGAGATTCAATTTCAAAGTGAGCGCTCTGTAGTTCTAATGTGAGATGCGCAATTTGTTCACGTAGTTTCTTAACTACATCGTCTTCATCATCGGACATTTCCGGTACACTAGTGACAGTCTCATTTAATGTTTGTGTAGCTGCTATTACTTCACTGTCATTGAGTATTGAATCCGACTTAGTTCTTGTACGACGGAATGTGATATTTTCTAAGAAATTCATATTGGATTGACTCGATAGTCACAGTGTTTTAAATAAACTTTTAAAAAGAATTTTTGGTTTCACTTAGGATCGAACTCGCGACACGCCGTTTATGTGATAGCTCAAGCGCAACCGCAGCCTCCAGACCAACCATACAGTTAAGATTTTAGTCGAAATAGTGATACGCATTCATCGTATATTTATTTTTAAATTTAAAAAGACGTTAAGATGATTCATGCAATAGTTATTTTTGCACTTTTTTCTCACAAAAACTTTTATGTTTTTCACTGTTAGGTTCAGAATGTCATCACTATTATGTTTTATATTACACTTTTCACCATCCTTGTACACAGTCAAGTTTAAAGAAGAAAGAAGTTGATGAGTGTTGTTATTGTTTATTTTTTGCTATTTATTTACTATTAAAGTTGATTAGTTCGTGTTATCAGTTGTTTTAACACTTAAGCAATTGTCACTTTAATGTTTAACTATTTATTGGTTGTTTTATGCACTTTTTAATGTTTTTGTTCATGGAAAATAAACAATGAGATTTTGTCCAAAAAGTTCACTTCTTTCACAGTAGATAACACTTGACCATATATTTAATATCACAGTTTAAAGATTTAAGTAGACTTAATCACAAATTAACACTTCAATCTATTTTTAAGAAAAATAATATACGGAGCTCATTTACTTTGCAGTTGACTTAACGACAGCGCCATCTGTCATCTACCTTGGGCATTCGTCCCCTCTTTGCCGCGCAGGAGTAACAGTAGTGAATAAAACCTATTTTTTGGAATTGTTGTTGATGGTTCTAACATCTATGACCGCTGTGATGGGTTGTTGGATCTTCAGAGGGATAGCCTCTGAAGATCCAACAACCCCCCCGAATATGAATGGGGCTGATCCATAAGTTATGTTCGTGAACGGGCGCTGTCGGCTGGGACTGGTCATCTCTTAGCTACCACGGTTTGTTTTAAATCTTCTATTAAACTCGTGATAATTATTGCTTTTACTCTGGACGCTCTAAATGTGCTCGTTTTTCTACATCGTTCTCACATTATGAATAATCTCAACATGAATGATGTATTTTATAAAACATTATGATTTAAAAGAGTGTCCATGGAGTTTCTTGCCCATTCTTCTCCATAGAGATCTACGCTTTGGAATGGGCAACTACAGTACTTTCACAAGTTATAATGTCTTGTGACTGGGACTGTAGCAGCATCATTTTTTTTGTTCTTGTTTTTATGTCATTCAAATGTGCCTGTAATGGTCTAATTGAAATAAATGATTTGAGTTTGAATACTGAAACGTCACTCAAAGTTTAAGTACCACTTAAATTTAACAGATACTTAGAAGTGACGTTTGCCAATACAAAATCTGAAGTTTAAGAGCTGCTCAAATGTTAAGTAGCCCTCAAATTTTAAGTGACGTTTCAGTATTCGGGGGTATGTCGATTAACTTCATTATTGCATATGGTACAAGACCATACAAAGTGAGCCTCCTCGAATCCCTTGGTTCGCTGGAAATAAATTAATAAGGTAATAAGGTCGTATGTGGTTAGGGCACATAGATTACGTTCTGGACATTTTCCATGCAAGTAATTTAAAAAAAAAAAAACGTTGCCCGCACTAGGAATTTCTCCTGTATCGTGGATGCGTTTACAAACATTTAAACTCACATACATAAACAACAGCCAGACCCGCAACAACTATCTGTAGGTCATACAAATATTTGTTCCGTGCGGGGATTGAACCCGCGACACGTAGCACAGCAGTCAAACCTTGAGCCACTGCGCCAACCGTGTCGTCAAACATGATGTCAAGCATGGGACCATGCCTGGGTTGCGGGTTGTGCCGGGGTTGCGGGTTGTTCGAAAGAGATGCCGCGGCCTCGGAACGTAAAGGGCAATAGAAGTAACATGGGTGGGTTTTAGTCAGTATAAGTCTGACATGCCCCCCGCTCCGCCCAGAGCGGGGGAAGTCATTGGATGATTTCCCAACCGAAAAAAAAAAGCATGGGACCATGTGTGGGTTTTAGTATCACTGCCCGCACCGCTCAGAAGGGTAACCATGACATCTTATAGCAGTTCTTATTCCTGTGTGAAAAAGAAATGGTGCTAGACACCCTGTATAGCTCTGTCTCTTTCCCTCAGTGGAATAAGTTTTGCTTTAAGACGTCATGGTAGGGTACCAGGGAAGGGGAAGTAATTTCATTATTTCCCATCTGCTTTAAAAAGACCTGGAACACAATATTATCACTTTGTTAGTTTTTTTTTCCAAAAACAATTTCTCTATATTCGACTCCAGCTAGGAGAAAGGCTGCAAGTCATTGAACCTTTCGTGCAATCTAAGATACGGCCGACCGCGTTTGGCTAGATTTACTGATCTGTTGACTAGTTCTTCCCTTGCAACATCAAACGCTTTTACAGTTGGACCCTGAAGAAATATTTGACGACGGACCTGTTGGTCTAGTGGTTAGTGGCCCTGACTGCTGAGCCGGAGGTCGTGGGTTCGATTCCCACCCAGGACAAACTTTGTGTGATGAGCATGATTGTTTGTTCTGAGTCTGGGTGTGATTTATCTATAATATGTATGTATTTATAAATTATATAAGTATGTATATCAGTTGTCTGGTTACCATAACACAAGCTCTGCTTAGCTTGGGATCAGATAGCCGTGTATGAGTTGTCCCAAGATATTTATTTATTTATTATTTGTTATTGTCTATTATTTTCATTTATGTACACACAAGAGACAACATAGGAAAACATCATAAAAAAATAGAGAGTACAAAGGCACAGCTTATTTCTAAAGAAATTTCTGCAGCAGGCCTGCGAGAGGAAATATGAAGAAAGATATATTTTTCCTGTATCATGGGTGCGTTTATAAATATTTAAAGTCACATACAAAAACAGCCAGACTCGGAACAACTATCTGTATGCCATACAAATATTTGGTTCCGTGCGGGGATCGAACCCGCGACACGCAGCGCAGCAGTCGATCGCTCAGCCACTGCGCCAACCGTGTCGTCGAATATTAAAAAGGTGATCCCCAAATTGGTCTATTTTTGTTTTTGCTATTTAGCTGAGATAAAGCATAACATACTACTACTACTAGTCGTAACTCTATAGGCTCGTTTTCAAAATCCATTCCCTCTTTTTCACTTATTTTTGAATAATCTAAAAGATGGGCTAAGTACATATAATGTAATCACTTTGACCATAGACTATCCTATTCGCCGAGACGTTATTTTTGCCTGGCAAAAAAATATTGGCTTAATCTCGTTGCTTAGAATCGATCCAGCCGTTCAGGAGTTTTGAACAGACATACTCTTACACAAATAGACTCAAGCAGATACACACTTAAAATTTATAAAACCCCTCTTCTTTAGTCGGGTTAAAAAAGTAGTTCTTACTTAAGTTAACACCGCACGTTCGTGCAACTCAAATTCATCACTTAAAACCCAATACACGAACAGCTACCCTACCATGACGTGTTAAAAGAGAACTTATTCCGCTGAGGGAAAGGGACAGAGCTATACAGGGTGTCTAGCACCATCTCTTTCGCTCAGTGGAATAAGTCCTGCTTTAAGATGTCATAGTAGGCCTGCAATTCTTACAACACAATGTTGTAATAACATCGCTGCGCTGATGGGCCGACCGTCGTACATTTGTTTGTTCACCGTACCATGCGCAACAAACAACTAGACCCGGAAAAAATACGATCATATCTTCTGTAGACTCTGTGAACTAATACAATGGTGTCTCGTCACGGGTCGGTGAGTCGACCCTGAGGTCAATCATCCTTCTTCTTTATGCTGGAAACGCTAGGGTAAACGCGAAATTCAAATAATCTTTCGGTTTTTTTGCAATTTGCAGGTTCGTTTTGATCATACATATTATGAAGACATGTCGTCGTAGTGGCTAAGCGTTTAGATAGATACAAATAATAATTATTTATTACAAAATATATTAATTATTAATAAATCCTTACTAATATTATAAAAGCGAAAGTGAGTTTGTTTGTTTGTTTGTTACTTCTTCACGCTTTAATGGCTAAACCGAATTTGATGAATTTTGGCACAGAGATAGTTGGGAACCAGGAGACGGACATATGCTAATTTTTATCGGAAAAATGTGCTGGGAGAAAGAGGGAAGGAAAGGGAAAACTTAGCGTTGCTATTACAAATCAATAAAGCGCAAGGGGAACTGTATTACCCCAAATATAACGCGGGCGAAGCCGCGGGCGAAAGCTAGTTATTTATAAATCCTTATTGATATTATAAAAAAACCGGCCAAGAGCGTGTCGGGACACGCTCAGTGTAGGGTTCCGTAGTTTCCCGTCCGTCACAATAAGTGTTCCCAGTTATGAGGTCAACCGAACAATTCGGTAATACCCGATCCAATGTAATAAGTACCTACAGCGCCATCTCTCCAGGAATTGGGTTACTAATTAATACAAAGACGTGCAATTTTGCTGGTAATTTTGGATGGCGAGAACCGATTTCAATAATTATTTTTTTGTTTGAAATAAGATACGTTCAGGATAATAAAATATGTAAACAAAGTTACAAAAAATGCTTGCATATACGATTATACTACAAACTTAGTCCAGAAATTATTTTGTACAACTTTTTGTCTTTTTTGTACAAAAACTGTTGTGTCAATCAAGTTCAAAATAATTTTCATAGAAAGTCCTTATAAAGTTCTACTTTTCAGATTTTTTTCATATTTTTTAGACTTATGGTTCAAAAGTTAGAGGGGGGGGGACACATTGTTTTTTACTTTTGGAGCGATTATTTCCGAAATTATTGACATTATCTAAAAATGATCTTAGTAAACCCCTATTCATTTTTAAATACCTTTCCAACAATATATCACACGTTAGGGTTGAAATAAAAAAAAAATCACTTCCCACTTTACATATAGGGTGGCTACCCTAATAAAACATTTTTTTCAAATTTTTATTTTACCACTTTGTCGGCGTGTTTGATATACATATTGGTACCAAATTTCAGCTTTCTAGTGCTAACGGTCACAGAGATTAAGCGAGGACGGACGGACGGACGGACGGACGGACGGACAGACAGACATGGCGAAACTATAAGGGTTCCTAGTTGACTACGGAACCCTAAAAATTCCTTTCTAAAGTTCTCGAACACATTGCCCATGGTCAAGTCTCCAGATATCTATCTTCTAACGCTCTTATTTCCTCTTTTCAATCTGGCTTCCGTACTGGGCACAGTACTGTTACTGCTCTTCTGAAGGTTACTGACGACATCCGCTGGGCTATGGACAATAAATCTCTCACTTTGCTAGTCTTACTTGACTTTAGTTGCGCATTCAACTCAGTGGATTTCGACATCCTTCTTGGTATCCTTCAGTCTTTTAACTTTTCTGCATCTGCTTTATCCTGGTTTGACTCTTACCTTCGGGGTCGCTCTCAGTGTGTCCGCCATGAAGAGATTTTCTCTGATTGGTGTGAACTCACTGCTGGTGTTCCCCAGGGTGGCATTCTTTCTCCTCTCCTTTTCTCTGTCTTTATTAACACTGTTACCAAGGTTATCACCTCCAGCTTCCATCTCTACGCAGATGATTTGCAGCTTTATCATCACTTCTTGTTGGCTGACGCAGAGTCGGCTGTCCTTGCCATTAATCGTGACCTGGCCAGCATCAATGAGTGGGCTAAGTCTTATGGTTTATTGATCAACCCCACCAAGTCCAAGGCTATGATCATAGGCAGCCGACATTATCGCAATGCACTTGACGTTACATCATTGACACCTCTGTCCCTTGGTGGCTCGTCCATTGCTTACTCTGAATCCGCTAAGGACCTTGGTGTCGTTTTAGATAGTAATCTGTCTTGGCAGGCTCAAGTGAATGAGGTTAGTCGTAAGGTGCACTTTTCCTTCCACTCGCTAAAATCTTTACAGAGCTTTTTGCCCTTTAAAACCAAAATTTACCTTACTCAAACTCTGATTCAGCCGATTATTGATTACGCAGATGCCTGCTATCTAGATGCCACTGAGGAGCTTTTAAACAAACTTGAGCGTTTGCAAAACATTTGCATCCGCTTTGTTTTTGGACTAAAGAAATACGACCATGTCTCTCAATTCCGCAAGGAACTAAAGTGGCTCCCTATTCGCCTTCGCAGGAACACTCGAATATTATGCCTTCTTTACAACATCCTCTATAACCCTGCATATCCCATTTACCTACGAGACCGTTTTTCTTTTACCCGTCCTCCTGACGCTTTATGTAGATCGCACTTACGTCACCATCTCAATTTCCCTTCCCATAAAACCGACTTTTATTCCTACTCCTTCTCTGTCCATGCAGTACGTTTGTGGAACTCACTTCCGGCTAACATCTGTGGCGCTAAAACTATCTCTTTATTTAAAAAACTGGTCAAAGAACACTACCTCTCCTCTATACTTTGATATTTTGTATTTATTTTAGATATGTATTAATTATTTTAGATTGTATATATAATATGTAAACAGATATTTATTATTTTTATTAGTAAGTATGTCTATATTGATATCTTTTTGTTTATTTAAGTTAGTGCTTAGTTGTTATTTTTACACACTGTGTCTACGTGTTTGTTTTTTCCATCTGTCCTATCGCAGGTCTGCTGGAAGAGATTTCTTTATGAAATAAGCAGTACCTTTGTGCTCTTTTTTCCTTATATACTTTTTTTATATAATGTTTTGTGTGTACATAAAATAAATAAATAAATAAAATAAAAGCGAAAGTGAGTTTGATTGTTTAATACGTTTTCACGCCTAAATGGCAGAACCGATTTTGATATAGATGGGACCCTGGAAACGAATATATTATGCTAATTTTATAAAAAAAAAAAGTGAAAAAGGGGGAGAAAGAGGAAAGAAATTTTTTTTTTTTAGAATCATTTCGCGGGTTAAAGTAACGAGTGAACTGTTAAAGTAGAGCTCGTCTTCATATAATTTATGTGCTGTTTGCTATCTGTCTTCTATTTCTACGTAACTCTTTATGTGGATTGTTTATCTGTGTGCGTGTTTAATTGGTCTTAATATAATTCATAAACTCAATCTTATTGTTGATATCAGATCGTAGATAAATACTTATCTATAAGTTTTCCAAATAAAAAAATAAATAAATAAACCGAACGAAACCGTGTTAAAAACAGAAAAAAACGCGATTGTTTTTGTAATAGAAAACCATACCGACTACCTCCATCAAAGTGTCAATATTTAACCGCAGCAAGTTACGAAACATCATTATTGTTAATGACTAATATTGCTAACATCTAAGTATGCAGAGAAAGTAGCTAGCGCGCGAGTGCGCCAGTACAGTAACATTCCCGCGCCAGTACAATGGAACGAGGCATCGTATGGTGAGGTATTGTTTTAAAATAATAAGGTGAAACTCAACATGATTCACTGATTAAAAACGCGTGATACAAGGATAAAGGTAGGGTGTGGGTTGGGGCCTGTGGACGGTGAGCAATGGGTAGCTCACCGTCCGTCCGTCTATTGACGACAGACCGTGTCGACGGCGAGTTAGTGTTCCACGCGCGCCTCAAAGAGATGTCAGCAAAGTAGAGGGGCCTGCCAGGGACACCGCCTACCGGGGCTGCAGGTTGTTCGAAAGAGAAACTGCTGCCCTGGAACAGTAAGGGCAAAAGGAGGAACATGGATGGGTTTTAGATAATACAAGTCTGACACTACCTTCCGCTTAGTTTAGAGCGAGAGAAGTCATTTGGCGCAGTTGTTAAACGATTGACTGCTGCACAGCGTGTCTCGGGTTCGATTCCTGCAAGGAACAAATATTTGTATGGGTTGTTACAAATAGTTGTTTCGGGTCGGTCGCTGTTTGTATATGTGAGTTTAATTGTTTGTAAACGCACCCACGATACAGGATAAAATCCTAGTGTGGGGCAACGTTTTTATAAAAAATTACAATGCGAGAATAGTAATAAACAAGCGGCAAAGTTAATTAACTAGCGGAACTCTGCAGGCAATTTTTTTTGGGGTCAACAACCATAATACAGTGTAGATGTTTGTATTATTCAAAATATCAGTTCTTTTAAAAAAAAAAATGAAGGTTGTGAAGGCGTTTTTTATTCTTACTCAAAAACTACCGATCAGATTTGAATGACATTTGCCACACAGATAGTTTATAACCTAGACTAATACGTAGGATACCATTTTAACGACTTAAAAAAGGAGGAGATTCTTATATTGTCAGTTTTTTTTTTTGTTTTTGTGTTCACCGATTACCCAAAGACGCCTGGACCGATTTGCAAAATTCTTTTTTTGTTTGATAGAGCATACTATCCAGGTAGCTCCCATATCATTTATATTGCTTAGCTAGTTGATAAGTTATCGTCTATAATACTTACATACATATTTTTCTCTACCTATGTCTATATATATATTTTTTTTTCGTGTGGAAATCCTCAATGGATGTCCTCCGCCTTTGCGGAAGGGTCTGTCATACTCCTACTGACTAAAACCACACGGTGTTCCTTCTCGTCACTTCTGGCTGGAGTGCGGGGACACATTTGCATTCTACACAATCACCCCAGCAGTATGTCTATATATATATATCCCAACCTAGAAGTTTGTCATTGAACTGCGAGATGAAATTTAGAATACCATTTTTTTATTTTTTTTTATTCTTGTACTGATTCTCTTCTACCAATTCGTTATGAATGAGTGGACATGGTTGGCCTTGTAGATTCTTAGACCCTTGTTAACTTTGGTTATTTATTATTTTATTTTAATTGTAAAGTAAGCATTGACTTATTGTCGGGTCTACGCTGTCCTCTCATACTTAAGTTCTAACGCTGTAACAACAACATTGTAAAACCAAATGATTTTAAAAGAGTAACCATGGAGTTTCTTGCCGGTTCTTCTCCATAGGAAACGACCAACCCGAACCGTGCATCTTTTCTCGACGTTTTATAAGTTCCCATGTAGGCTTTTGTGAAATAAAAATATTTTGATTTGATTTGATTGATTGATTTGATTCAAAAACGGTCAAGAACGAGTCTCGCGCACCGAGGGTTCCGTACAAACTTGTTACACAAATGGCCATACGTTTTGACTGTATAGACTTAGAGGGTTGATTTTTTCACAGCACAAAAGTATCACATATATAAGTGTATGGTTTTAATTTCAACTCGATACTTCTACGCGTTCTCGAGATAAAGGCTCTTGACAGACAGACAGATTACAAAGTGACCCAAAAGGGTTCTGTATTTTCGGAACCCTTTTGAAAATACGGAACCCTATCTATATGACTCATACTTGCGCATGAGTCGGATTGTCTTTGTTATTATTAACATTTTGAAAAATAAAACAACGTTTAAATTGAGTCAGAAACGAGGTGTGGTTTCGGTTTTAAAACCAGTTTATCCTTTTAAGTTTCAATGTCTTGAACTTAGAGGATATTTGTGTCGAGTTTCCTGTTCTATAATGCGGTTTTGAGGTAAATTAAACCTTTTTTCCTCATTATATGCACAGCCTTTTACCAGCTTTGGTTGGGTGGACTATCTGAGTTGTACATTGCTGAATAATATCTATACTAATATTATAAAGCTGAAGAGTTTGTTTGTTTGTTTGAACGCGCTAATCTCAGGGACTAGTGGTTGGAATTGGATAATTCTTTTAGTGTTGGATAGTCCATTTCTTGAGGAAGGCTTTAGGCTATATAACATCACGCTACGACTAACAGGTGCTGAGCAGCGTGGGTGAAACCGCGTGGAACAGCTAGTCAGCTATACAAGCGGATATCTAGGTGTGAAGTCGGACTTGCTAAGGATCATCATCCAGCTTGTCTGTGGGCGGTGAGCAATAAGTAGCTCACCGTCCGTCTGTCTAGTGACAATAGGTCGTATGTACGGCGTGCGAGTGTTCCAAGTGCGCCTCAAAGATTTGTCAGCAAAGTAGAGGGACCTGCTAGGGCCACTGCCTGCCGGGGTTGCGGGTTGTTCGAAAGAGATACCGCGGCCCCGGGATACAAAGGGTAAAAGCAGGAACATGGATGGGTTTTAGACAGTAAAAGCCTAACACTCCTCCCGCCCAGAGCGGGGGAAGTTAGTGGGAAGATATCTTAAGAAATGTAAATTTACTGGAAATAAAAGGGTTTTTGGAACGAAGTTCCTTAACACGCGTTGCTAAAGGGGGCTAGACGGAAAAAAATAAGACCAAAAGTTGTAACGATACTTCTTGCTATAGTTGTAAGCCGTGCGGCTGTCTCTCTTTCTCTCTCCCATAGAAAGCAAGCCAGTTATTTTTGTTTCGTCTTTTTATTTCGCATTGAACAATCTGGTGTCGCGACGATTATTTTTGTTGAGTCTATACAGGCTTTTGTACATAATAAATAATAACTTCGTTCCATCCTGGTGTTCCTTGACAGCTCTTAAGATTTTTTTTATAATTTTCCATCCGCAAAGAAGGGTATAAGCTACTAACTACTAAAGCATCCCAATACCTTAACCCGTTTGAACGTGAAGCAAAGAAATTTAAGACTTATAGAGTGGAGTGGAAACCACTTACTGGCCCTGTCAGAATACCAGCGCTGTGTTATTTTAAATCTAAAATATCGCAGCTTATGCTGAGACAGGGACCTTTTTGGCCTCGCACAGACAATAACCTTGTGTACAGACAAGGTTTTTTTTTTTTTATTGTTTTACTTGTTTTGTGCGAGTCCCAAATAAAAGTTTTTCTTTCTTTTCTTTCTTTCTGGATATTGCGAATATTTTCACACAGAATTTTTGATCCTGAACATTTTCAATTTTGACAAATGAATGCTATCTGATAAGCTAGACACTAGACAGAACGATTTGTTACCAAGTAGTAACGAGTATTATTGTTTCACGATATTCTTCGTCTTGTTCCATCTATTACTTGTAAATATTTAACTGTCTTGACTAAAAATAGGTATTTGACGGGCCTGTTGGTCTAGTCATCTAGTGGTTAGTGGCCCTGACTGCTGAGCCAGAGGTCATGGGTTCCATTCCAATCCAGGACAAACTTTGTGTGATGAGCATGATTGTTTGTTGTGTGTCTGGGTGTGATTTATCTATAATATGTGTGTATTTATAAATTATATAAGTATGTATATCAGTTGTCTGGTTACCATAACACAAGTTCTGCTTAGCTTGGGATCAGATAGCCGTGTGTGAGTTGTCCCAAGATATTTATTATTTATTTATTATTGCCATTCAACGCGGTAATGCTGCCAGCCTTCTGGGCAATTTTCCTGTTGACTGCGATGCGGACGATATTTTTGGCGCCCTGTAATTTAGGTACCATTAACTTGTATATTATGTTTATTATTTAGTTTGAGTTAGTATTAGTTTAGTTTGAGTCTATTTATAGTTTGTATTTAGTAATTAATTTAATCCTTACTTATATAATATTATAAAAGCGAAAGTGAGTTTGTTTGTTTGTTACCTCTTCACGCTTTAATGGCTAAACCGATTATGATGGATTTTGGTACATAGATAGTTGGGAACCAAGAGACGGACATAGGCTAATTTTTATTTTTAAAAAGTGGGACGTGAGGGAGAAAGGGAAGAAAAAGGACAAGTTAGCGTTGCTATTACAAATTAATAAGGCGCAAGGGTAAATGTGTTACCCCAAATTTAACGCGGACGAAGCCGCGGGCGAAAGCTAGTTAAATATAATGGACTGTCTTAGGCGTGAAGTAACAAACATACACAAACACATACAAAATTTTGACTTTCAAATATTAAGTGATTTATTTTTCCGCCACAAAGATATCGTTAAGGTAAACTAGTTTTTAAATTGTAGCAAAATGTATTCACACGTTAATAATATATTATGATTCAAGTTTAGTGTCTCAATGAAAAAACTCAATGATAATGTCTTGAAACGGCGACATTTTGCGAATAGGACATTCTGCGTCAGATTCAATGACTAAAACATCTATACTATTAATATTATAAAACTGAAGAGTTTGTTTGTTTGAACGCGCTAATCTCAGGGACTACTGGTTGGAATTGGAAAATTCTTTTGGTGTTGGATAGTCCATTTCTTGAGGAAGGCTATAGGCTATATAACATCACGCTACGACCAACAGGTGCTGAGCAGCGTAGGTGAAACCGCGGGGAACAGCTAGTATATACTAAAAGGAAGTTTTGTTTCATACTTAATCAGAGTATCTAATGCGCAAAATATAGAGATTTCTAGTTTGATTTATATTCAACAGTGACGCAATGTTACCGCTCCCGCGAGACGACTCCCGGCCACCGTAGATGCGAGTCTGTGGACGGTGAGCAATGGTTAGCTCACTAACCGTCCGCCTAGTTACAGGCCGTGTCGACTCCGCGTTCGTGTTCCACGCGCGTCTCAGAGATGTCAGCAAAGTAGAGGGGCTCTCCAGGCCACTGTTTGCCGGGTTTAAATGTTGTCTGAAAGACATACCGCGGCCCAGTCAAAAGTAAGAACATGGGTGGGTTTTAGTCAGTAAAAGTCGGATATTCCCTCCTCGGAGAAATTATTTGATGATTTGCAGTCCCTAAAAAAATGATTTGGTATAACCTAGTTCTTACTAGTTGCAGAGGGTACAACAAATAGTTGGGAATTTATTCAAAGTATTATAAAATCTTGGATTAAGGATCCCAGGTATGGTATACTACCTGGCGCCCGCGGCTTCGCCCTCGTGATATCAAAAAAAGTATCCTATGTGTTATTCCAGACCATAATCTACCTCTGTGCCAAATTTCATCAAAAGCCGTTCAGCCGTTTTGACGTGAAAGAGTAACAAACATCCATACATCCATCCAGTGACAAGTAACATAGCAACATAACAAAAAAAAAATACAATCACGAAGAGAATACATGCTCTTGGGATTCTTCTTAACTACACACCCTTACACCCTTTATTTCAACACTTAAACAGGTTTTACTTACTTAATTGTTGTTTTGACTGCAATTCTGCCATCTTGATATTTTTTGTTGTTATAAACAAAACTTGCTTGCATATTACAACGACAATAAAGATCTACAATATAAAATAAAACTGGTTTCAAGAAACAGGTGTTGATCTTGTCCAATAACATATAATTAGGGTTCCGTGAGTACGTCAAAAGACGAAACTAAACCATTATAGAATCACTTTGATGTCCGTTTGTCTGTCAAGATCCTTTATCTCGGGAACGCATGGTGGTATCGAGTTGAAATAAGAAACCATACCAACCATTTTTATCCTCTTGGATTTGGCTAAAGCAGACAAAACTATTCCCACAATCAGAGCCACTGTACTTAGTAGATATTGCAAAACAATGCTATTACATTAATTAATTAGATAGTTTAATAACCGGTTACCACCACCAGTCTAACAGGTTATCTTCATTTCAAACGTAATTATTATTAAATACTAGCTTTTGCAAGCGGCTTCGCTCGCGTTAAATTCGGTATACCTTACACAGTCCTGCTACCTGCAGTTTTTGCCCTTGCGCCTTATTGATATGTAATAGCAACGTTAAGTTTTCCCTTTTCTTGCCTCGTTCTCCCTCATATCCCACTTTTTTGAAATGTTTGTAAACGCACCCACGATACGGGAGAAATTCCTAGTGTGGGGCAACGTTTTAAAAAAAAATGTGGATATGCCTCAAATCCCGGGATTAATTATAGAGAGCAGAAAAATCCAGTGATTGAATAAATAAAACAGAAACGAACATTGTTTTTATTATTATTTATATGTAATATTTATGGCCACACAGGATTTTCCATTAGAAATTCCGGGAAGATCCATATTAACATTTCGATGCAAGTACATAAATAACTCTACCTAATTCCGACCTCTGCTGTTTCCATGACGTCTTAAAACAGAACTTATTCCACTGAGGGAAAGAGACAGAGCAGAGATACAGGATGTCTAGCACCATCTCTTTCTCACACAGGAATAAGAACTGCTATAAGATATCATGGTATCCCGAGTCATAACCAACTCGTCTTTCTTAACACCTGAGAATTTAACCTCAAACAAAAGCTTAAACAATGGCTTCTAAGAAACAAGTTTCATAACGTATTCACACTCAAGTATCTCTTTCAAAACATTGACATTGGCTACACACTTGATGATACAATTCTGAACGTCGCTATAGTTTCGTAATGTCAACAGCAAGTTGACAAACAGACCTTAGGCTCTAGACAGACGGACTGCATTTCAACTGCAATCCAACCCAGAACTGCAAACCAACCGAGCACTGCAATCGGACTGCTCGGTTGGTTTGCAGTTCTATTGCAGTCGTGTCAACTGCATTCAAACTGCATCCGAACTGCAAATTTTGCAGTTGAAATGCAGTCCGTCTGTCTACAGCCTTACTCAAGTTGTTCGAAAGAGATACCGCGACCCTGGAACACAGCGCAAAAGCCGAAACATGGATGGATGGATTTTAGTTAGTGTAGGACCGAAAACGAATTTCGTTAACGGTCTCTGTTTCGGCCGACACTGAAACCGAAAATTCCTTACAAGGATCGGTTTTATCAGTCATATTTAAAACTAGCTGTTCCTCACGGTTTCACCCACGCTGCTCAGCACCTGTTGGTCGTAGCGTGATGTTATATAACCTATGGCCTTCCTCAAGAAATGGACTATCCAACACTAAAAGAATTTTTCAATTCGAACCAGTACTTCCTGAGATTAGCGCGTTCAAACAAACAAACAAACAAACTCTTCAGCTTTATAATATTAGTATAGATTTTTTGGCAAGTTTGCCTCCGAAAATGAAACTAAACCGAAACTCGTGTTTTTACCCAAACTTAACTGAAAACGACACCGAAACTGAACATTCGGTCGAAATTAGTTTTAGTCTAACAATTTGAGCTCAATTTTGAGATTTTTAAAATAAAATGTTGCCCCAAATTACTCCTGTATCGTGGGTGCGTTTACAAACATTTAAACTCAAATACACAAACAGTCAAACCCGAAACAACTAATTTCGGTCACTTAAATATATGTTCCGTGCGGGGATCGAACACGAGACACGCGACGAAGCAGCCAATCGCTTAACCACTACGCCAACCGTGCCGTCAATCTGATGTCATCGTAGAGTATTATGACTAAATAATAGACATGCACATGTAGGGCAACCCAAACCGCCATCAAGTACAGTTAGAGACAGACAAACGTTTTCACTGACCGTAAAACAATAGATAACATCAGTACCAGCCCACTTGTTTCCAAAACCGACTAAGTAATCAAAGCAACGGTCCCAAATCGACAACGTTTCATCCAAAAAAAGAAGAGAAATGTGTACCATTTAATAATGATAGGGTCATAATCCTTACTTCTAACATATAAAATTTCCGTGCACAATGTTAGTTACCGTACTCCTCCGAAACGGCTCGACCGATTCTTATGAAATTTTGGGTACATATTGGGTAGGTCTGAGAATCGGCTAACATCTATTTTTGATACCCCTAAACCTCAGCGGGTGAAACCGCTGGGCACAGCTAGTAATATTATAAAGCGAAAGTGAATTTGTTTGTTCGTTTGTTACGTCTTTACGCCTAAAAGGCTAAACCGATTTTAATTAATTTTGGTACAGAGATAGTTGAGACCCTAGAGACGAACATAGGCTATTTGTTTTCTAAAAAAAATAGGGAAATGAGGGAAAAAGAGCGAAGAAAAGGAAAAACTTCGCATTGCTATTACAAATCAATAAGGCGCTAATTTAACGCGAGCGAAGCCGCGGGCATAAGTTAGTAAATAATAATAATAAGTTTATTGATGCTTCAGTTTACAAAGTGGCTTAGTGTCTGTCTGTCTGTCCTTTTTAAGGACGCCTTCACATTTATGTCGCGCACAATTTTAGGTATCCTAGTCGCAACAAAACAATATTACGCGCACGCACACACTTAAACTTAATCACTCGCTCAATTTAAACTTAACCTAACAGATTTTGATACTTGAAGATATTTTTTTCTGGTAGTTATTGATCAGTAATTATACTTAGTGCAATACTTTGGTACCTACTTACTTAATTTCAAACGCTGGCCGGAAATGAAAAAAAAAATAGGTGGGTAGCATAACGTCACTTGTAATAATCACCAAACTGCAATGCCTGTGGTAACAAAAAACAACGACACATTTTTGGAAGAAAATTTTTTTGACGATTTTTCCCTCGAAGAATTAATGATTGATTGGAATGATCAAAATATCTGAGGAATCGCTTAGTTAATATGGATCAAGCAACCGATTATTGCATAGATTTTAGTACACACGACCACACATCAATCTATACCAAACTAGTTTATGCTGCTCTCTCAACAACGGATCGTACACTATAGATTTCAAGTACCTACTTACAATCCGAGAGAGATCCGCATAAACTGGTTTTGTATAGGTTGATGTGTCGTCGTGTGTTCTCAAGTAACAGGACCCAAAAGTGCACTATTCATCACCATAATTTTCCTGCCCTTGTCCCATTCTATTTGGGGTCGGCGCAACACGTTTTCTTCTTCCATTCTCCCCTGTCAGACGTCACGGCATCAAGTTATTTATTTTTGTGTTGTTTCACAAAAAATTGCCTTTTGCCAAAACATACAAATTAATTACATAAAAATGAATATTCTAGGCAGTAGTAGGGTAATACTATTTTATATACAATGACACATAGATCGGACATAGTTTTATCTTATGTTTTTATTATCTAAAAACTCATTTATAGAGTACTAGTATGCCTTTTCAAACAAGATTTCTTTTAGATGCGATTTAAAATGCTTTACTGTGGTTTTACTTTTTATTTTTTGTAGTAATTTATTAAAAATCTTAGGACACATGCCTAGATAACTCTTAGAGTAAAATCCTCCTCCTTCATATCATTCTTTACACAATCCATCCATCTTTTCTTTGGCATTTCTCCCCCTCTACATTCAAAACATTCAGATCAATCACTAGATAGTCATATGCGCTTCGTCCCTGCTCATTACATGTCCATGCCAAGACAAACGACTCCCTTTAAATTTATCTGTAATAGGCGCAATTTTCAAACTACCTCTCATTATCTGCCTAGCCTTTTCCCAACTATGTTGGGGTCGGCTTCCAGTCTTACAGGATGCAGCTGAATACCAGTATTTTCCTTAGAGCGACTGCCTATCTGACCTCCATAACCCAGTTAATACTGGGTAATACGATACCCCTTGGTAAGACTGGTTGTCAGACTTTCAGGACACTGGCTACTGTAACGACTGTCAAAGATCTACAAATGACAGCCGGGACCAACAGCTTAACGTGCTTTCCGAGGCACGGAGGCAACTCGGTATGTAACGGGTGGTCACCCATCCACATTAACCCAAAGATCGGACTGAGCAGCTGCTATTATTTAGCCACGAGCTTTCAACCTTCCTCTAAGAAGTGCAAACAAGCATAAACTTCTTACATAACCATGTTATAATACTTCTTTTGATAATAAGCCGGTTTACACACGTTCACCTTCAACTAATGTCCTTTGAAACTTCTTCATCAACTAAATATTGAGATGAGCAGTTGAATTATTAAATTGATTCAAGTCTTTGATGTAACGTTTTATCAGAGTTGTTTTTCTGGTTTTCAATAATCTTGATAATCTCTTACACTAGCATTATATGGGGTAAGTTTGTGTGTATCGTTGTTACTCCTTAACGACTTAACGGATTTTGGTGAAATTTTATACCAAGCTTATATTCTGAACTAGCTGTTCCCCACGGTTTTACCCGCGCTGCTCAGCACCTGTTGGTCGTAGCGTGATGTTATATAGCCCATAGCCTTCCCCAAGAAATGGACTATCCAACACTTAAAGAATTTTCCAATTCCAACCAGAAGTCCCTGAGATTAGCGCGTTCAAACTAACAAACAAACAAACTCTTTAGCTTTATAATATTAGTATAGATTAGTATAGATTAAAACATAGGCATCTTTAAATTCCGGCTACTGGGTCTCGAGGTGGCATTGCACAAATCCGAGGCCATGTCTTTCATGGCCGCGGAAACACGCCACCGTCGGGATCCCAGTTGACGGTAGGAGGGGTTCGCATCGGCGTCGGGTCGACGATGAAGTACCTGGGAATCGTCCTCGACAGTCCGACGTTTGGCTCCCAAACTTGAGCGGGCGGGCTGCTTTCAAGCGGCTCCTGCCCAATCTGGGGGGCCAAACGCCTCCTGCCGTAGACTCTATGCCGGAGTCGTGCGGTCCATGGCCCTTTACGGGTCTCCGGTATGGGCGCGTTCGTTGGGGCGGTGCGGCCCCCACTACTAGCTGAACGCACCCCAAAAGGTGGTAGCTACCGCACGATCTCCGGCGAGGCAGCGAGCCTGGTGACGGATCTGGAGGCGATAATCCTCGCGCGCCTGTTTGAGTGGCGCGCGGAGGCACTACACCGGGGGGAAGCTCTGCTACCGCGGCAAGAAGTTATTTGGTGATTTGCCAAATCAAAAACAAAAAAAAAGTCATCTTTAAATTCCGGCTAAAATGCGGTGATGCCGTGGGATCCTCAAATAACTCGGATGTATGCAACACCGCGGGGCGCAGCTAGTATACTAACAAGTATACTAGCTTTCCCATGAATGCGAAAGTTTATAATGTTGTCATGTTCCTTCCATTGCTTTTACGTTCCGGGACTGCGGTATCTCTTTCGAACAACCCGCAACCCCGGCTGGCGGGGGCCTTTTTTTTTTTTTTTTTCGGGTGGGAAATCATCCAATGACTTCCCCCGCTCTGGGCGGAGCGGGAGGGCATGTCAGACTTGTACTGACTAAAACCCACCCATGTTTCTTCTTTTGCCCTTTACGTTCCGAGGCCGCGGTATCTCTTTCGAACAACCCGCAACCCCGGCTGGCGGGGGCCTTTTTTTTTTTTTTTTTCGGGTGGGAAATCATCCAATGACTTCCCCCGCTCTGGGCGGAGCGGGAGGGCATGTCAGACTTGTACTGACTAAAACCCACCCATGTTTCTTCTTTTGCCCTTTACGTTCCGAGGCCGCGGTATCTCTTTCGAACAACCCGCAACCCCGGCAGGCAGAGGCTCTGGCAAGCCCCTCTGCTTTGCTGACTCTCTTTGAGGCGCGCGTGAAACACGAACGCGCCGTCGACACGGCCTGTCGTCAATCGACGGACGGACGGTGAACTACCCATTGCTCACCGCCCACAGGCCCGCATCTACGGTGGCCGGAAGTCGTCTCGCGGCGCCCGGTGCCATGGGCGTCTCCCGCGGCGGCTGGGTTGGGCAGATGTTCTCTCCCTCAAACGCCCGGCCACCTCCTTCGCTAGCATTACTGCTTCGCAGAGGGTGGTGACCGCTTTCCATTCCCTCTCGCTCCGGACCATGGCCTGAACCAGGGCCGGACGCGAGAGATCGCCGCCGCCGATCGCCTCTACGAGGGCACGGCGGTGCTCCGCCCAAGCCGGGCAGATCGCCACTGTGTGCTCCACCGTTTCCTCCGGGCGATCGTCACAATGGTGACACCCGGGCGCTTCCTCCCGCCCGATGATGTGCAGGAACCTCCCGAAACTTCCGTGTCCGGTGAGGACCTGCGTCAGGCGGTAGGTGAGGACGCCATGACGCCTCTCCAGCCACTCCTCAAAGAGGGGGACTTATCGCCACTATTGTGGCGTGCCCTGCACGGGGTTGCGACAGTCGCTCTCTCCATGCCACCATGAGATCGCACCGGAGTTCTGCCCGCCGAGCGGCAACTTGCCGCGGCAGCGGGTTTTGCCTCGGTGTAGTGCCTCCGCGCGCCACTCAAATAGGCGCGCGAGGACTATCGCCTCCAGATCCCACGGTGGCAGTCCGGCAAGGAGGCTTGCTGCCTCGCCGGAGATTGTGCGGTAGCCCCGGATGAGCCGTATGGCCACAACCTTTTGGGGCGCGTTCAGATAGTGGGCGGCGCGCCGCCCTAAAGAACGCGCCCATACCGGGGCCCCGTAAAGGGCCATGGACCGCACGACTCCGGCATAGAGCCTACGGCAGGAGGCGTTTGGCCCCTTCAGGTTGGGCATGAGCCGCTTGAAAGCAGCCCCCGTCCGCTCGAGCTTGGGAGCCAAACGTCGGAAGTGTTCGACGAAGTTCCACCGGCTGTCGAGGACGATTCCCAGGTACTTCATCGTCGACCCGACGCCGATGCGAACCCCTCCTAGCGTCAACTGGGATCCCGACGGTGGCGTGTTTCCGCGGCCATGAAAAACCATGGCCTCGGATTTGTGCAAGGCCACCTCGAGACCCAGTAGCCGGATCCTCAGGCGGGGGCCTGTCTCATGCTTACGTAAACATTCGTATGTGTATTTTCCTTTTAATGTACCTAATTTGTTTTATTTTATTTCGTTAGTGACTAGTCCTTCCACCTTAATATCTTCATAACTCGACATTGTTCATTGCAAGAATGTAGACTTCAACTACATAATTTGGATACACCATGCGTCGAAACATAATTAATCATGGTCCTGTAGCTCGTGTAATGTGTCGTATTTTCCTCAACGCATTTTGATGTAATACATTTATAGAACTATAGCATTACTAGCTGTGCCCAGCGGTTTCACCCGCTACTCACTTAGGGGTATGAAAAATAGATGTTGACCGATTCTCAGACCTACCCGATATGTACACAAAGTTTCGTTTGAATCGGTCCAGCCGTTTCGGAGGAGTATGGAAACGAAAACTGTGACACGAGAATTTTATATATTCGATATGTATACCTAGCTATATGAAGAAACAGGTTTAAAATCCTTGACAGGTCGAATCAATTAAGATTTAGGCCCGCGTTCTAGAACATTTCTACTCGATTTGTCACGGTTGGCGCAGTGCAGATACAAAGAGAAATTGCTGTTGTGGCCAAACTTTTTTTATAAATTAAAGGTCTTTACAAACACAGACAGCCTGTTATCAAAGTAATTAAATAAGGATTCCCTTTTTTCCTTTTAAGGTACGGAACAAATTAAAAGATGTACAGAAACCGACATAGGGTACTTTTCATTTCGAAAAAAGATAATTAAGTAAGAGTAAAAGCACAAACAAGAGTTCAATATTGAATTAATTAATTTAAAAAAACCGTGGCGGCTAAGAGATGGCCAGTCACGCACGACTGACAAACGAATATTCACAAATATAACCCGAATAAATTATCACATTTTTAAATTAACGCGAGCGAACCCACAGACTTAAATAAGATCATCAAACAACACCACTAATAAAAATCTTCTCCATCTTTCCAGGACCCAAGCACGACAAGAAGGTGGTCTGCTACATAGCGTCCTGGGCGGTATACCGGCCAGACCCTGGCAAGTTCACCCTGGAAGATCTGGAACCAGCTCTGTGTACCCACCTGGTGTATTCCTTCGCTGGATTGAATGAGACTTCTAATACTATTAAGAGCCTGGGTAAGTAAATTTTAATGTTGGTCCTGCGCCTGTAGCCCTACTATGACCTCTTAAAGCAATTCTTATTCCGCTGAGGGAAAGAGACAGAGCTATACAGGGTGTCTAGCACCATCTCTTTCACTCAGTGGAATAAGAATTGCTATAAGATGTCATAGTAGCCCTTCTGATCTCTCTCCGGTCGTGTTGGATTGCCGAAGCATCGGACTATGAGAGTGAGAAAACAGAGAGTGCACCTGCGCACACACGTCGCAACTATAATATCTCCCGCGTCGATGGTTAATCTAGGAGAGACCGTAGCTGAAAACTAAATTTTTAAGGTTCTGTACTTCACAAAAAAACGGAACCCTTATTGGATCACTTTCTTTTCCGTCTGTCTGTCTGTTAAGGCCCGGAAACTACGGAACCTTCGGTGCGCGACTCCGACTCGCTCTTGGCCGTTTTTTTTTTTGTATTTGGGGTAGTCTAGTCACTGGGGTTCTAGGTACGATCCTCGGGTCGGGTAAAGTGTTTTTGGCTTTTTCCATCAGAAATAAGTATCTATCTTAGTGGTAGCCACAGAGTCT
Source organism: Ochropleura leucogaster (assembly GCA_958449745.1). Taxonomy (NCBI): domain Eukaryota; kingdom Metazoa; phylum Arthropoda; class Insecta; order Lepidoptera; family Noctuidae; genus Ochropleura; species Ochropleura leucogaster. The sequence continues at coordinate 4,259,910 of OY288227.1, forward strand.
GGGTTTTTGCCCAGTTGATGGACAATAATCTTGACCTTAATATGGAATTTAAATATTATAACTGACGAAAATGGGTACACTCAAAATCAAAATCAAAATATTTTTATTTCATAGGCCTACATGGCCACTTATAAAACGTCGAGAAAAGATACACGTTTGGGTTGGTCGTTTTCTATGGAGAAGATCCGGCAAGAAACTCCGTGGTTACTCTTTTAAAATCATTTGGTTTTTACAATGTTGTTGTTACAGCGTTAGTACTTAAGTATGAGAGGACAGCGTAGGCCCGACAATAAGTCATTGCTTACTTTACAAAAAGTAAAATAAACTAATACGTTAACAAAAGTTAACAAGTGTCTAAGAATCTACAAGGCCAACCATGTCCACTCATTCACAACGAATTGGTAGAAAAGAATCTATACAATAGTAAAACAAATAAATAAAAAAAAAATGCAAAAACAAAATAATAACTAAGAGACGAGTCACACAGATGTTGCTATCAGTACTGTAACTATTCAGAACAAGGGTGTTATAAATATGTGATTTGACAACTATTGCAATAAAAAATGATTAAAGAGATCACAAATAAAAACAAGATTGAGAATAGTTAGAGACATCCACAAAGTGCTGATTATAGCTACCAGGGAAGCCGCATGCGCAGAAGGAAAAGTCAGCAAGGCTTGTTAAAAGCAGCTTAAAATGTCTCAAAAATCCATGAATGTTGTTGAATAAGGTTTTAATGTGTTGATAGAAAACAACCACTCGATTAAATATAATAAACTAGCTTTCATCCACGGCTTTGCCCGCGTTAAATTTGGGGTAACACAGTTCCCCTTGCGCCTTACTGATTTGTAATAGCAACGCTAAGTTTTCCCTTTTCTTCCCTCTTTCACCCTCACATCCCACTTTTTTTAAATAAAATAGCCTATGTCCGTCTCCTGGTTCCCAACTATCTCTGTACCAAAATTCATCACAATCGGTGTAGCCATTAAAGCGTGAGGTAACAAACAAACTCACTTTCGCTTTTATAATATTAGTAAGGAGTAAGGATGTTAGTTGAAGATGTTCATTGGTATCAAAGAAAAATCAACTATATCTAACGAGCCTGGTTGTTTATTTGTTTTGCTGAGCGTACAGTAACTTAATCTGGTGTAATGGACAGTTTTTGCTGCAACTTATCAAATGACATAATCAACCTTTCAAAACTAAATGTCAAGAATCAAATTAATTTGGCAATACCAAAAGGTACTTGGTGTTCAAGGATTTTGTTATTTGTAGGTAATTGGTTCTATTTATAACATTTAAAACGGAATATTTACATTGTTTATTAATTACTAGCTTCCGATCGCGACTTCGTCCGCTTGGCATCGTTACTTTGGGTTAACGCTAACTTTAACCAGCATGATGATTGATTAAAAATTATCGTTCTCTCCCCTTTTCTTCCCTCTTTTTCCTCCTTATCTCACTTTAAAAAATAGCCTATGCCCGTCTCCAGCGTCCCAACTATTTCTGTGTACCCAAAATTCATCAAAATCGGTTTAGCCATTCAGTCGTGAACAAACAAACAAACTCACTTTCGCTTAATAATATTAGTAAGGATTAAATAACACCCACATAGTCCTCGTATTCACAATAAGCAAATCAAATTGATAATTGATCACAATACAAATGAGATCACAATCCTTACCTACTAATATTATAAAAGCGAAAGTGAGTTTCTTTGTTTGTACCTCTTCACGCTTTAATGGCTAAACCGATTGATGAATTTTCGTACAGAGATAGTTAGGAACCAAAAGACGGACATAGGCTAATTTTTATTAAAAAGCAGGATATGAGGGAGAACGACGGAAGAAAAGGGAAAACAGGTAGCAGGTACTGCATTACAGAATTTAACGCGAGCAAAGCCGCAGGCAAAAGCTAGTGATATCATAAAATGAAATAAAAATAATCCATGTTATTGCGTGACTTGAAAGCCCTCTAGTCGTGTTACTCGCGTGCGTTTTGTCAAATTACCTTTTAATAGTCTTGTTGTACATTGCGATGTCTCCGCTTTCCTTATTACAACGTCAGTTTTACAGCGTAAACCGATTTAATTGTATCTCTTACAATCAAAGACATTCTAATATTTATAGGACGGGCCTGTTGGTCTAGTGGTTAGTGGCCCTGACTGCTGAGCCGGAGGTCGTGGGTTCGATTCCCACCCAGGACAAAGTTTGTGTGATAAAGTTGGTGTGATTTATCTATAATATGCATGTATTTATAAATTATATAAGTATGTATATCAGTTGTCTGGTTACCATAACACAAGCTCTGCTTAGCTTAGGATCAGATAGCCGTGTGTGAGTTGTCCCAAGATATTTTTTTATTTTATCAATGATAAACGGGATAAGACGAAGAAAATCACACACAAAAAACAGTCAAATTACGAACCTCCTCATTTTTCAAGTAGGTTAAAAACAATAGATAACTAATAACTGACGACACGGTTGGCGCAGTGGCTAAGCGTTTGACAATTGCGCTGCGTGCCGCGGGTTCGATTCCCGCACGGGACAAATATTTGTATGATCTGCAGACAGTTGTTTCGGGTCTGGCTGTTTGTATATGTGAGTTTAAATGTTTGTAAACGCACCCACGATACAGGAGGAATTCCTAGTGTGGGGCAACGTTATAAAAAAAAAAACTATTTCCAAATTTTCCAGATCCCTGGCAAGACCTAGAGACAGACTACGGCAAGGCTGGCTACAAGCGCCTGGTCAACCTAAAACAGAAGTACCCACATCTGAAGGTCACCCTGGCCATTGGAGGCTGGAACGAGGGTTCCCCTCGATACTCCAATATGGCGAGTAAGGCGGAGACCAGAGCGATTTTTATTAAGAGTGTGATGCTGATGTTGAAGTGAGTAAAATTCTTTCTGCTATTGTAATCCTACTATTATAAATGCGAATGTTTGTGAGGATGAATGGATGTATAGATGTAACTAACAAATGCTTGCACTGACTGGACAGGTCCAGTCATCTGTGTGTGTGTGGTGCTTTCTTAAAAAGACCATTTCAGACACTATCTGCATAGTCCTCATGTAAGTTGACCAAGATTTTTTTTGTCTGGACCCTTAAAGAGACTATGACCTCTGAGTTAGTTTCGGCTGTTTCTTCTCAGAGTAGTCAGGTACGAAACACCGGCCTCATTTAGATTTAAAAAATGACGTGTAAAAGTGTTTGTGAAAACCTACTTGCAAAATAAACATTATTTATCATTAATGGAAGTTTGTTACTCTTTCACGTCAAAACGGCTGAACTGATTTTAATGAAATTTAGCACAGAAGTAGATTATCCAGCTATCTTACTACCTACTAATATCCTACAATCTTACTAATATTATAAATGCGAATGTTTGTGAGGATGGATGGATGTTTGTTACTCTTTCACGTCAAAACGGCTGAACGGATCTTGATGAAATTTGGCAAGGAGGTAGATTATAGTCTGAAAAAACACATAGCATTTTTTTTCGATTTCATGCGGGCGAAACCGGGCCGAAATCGAAAAAGATTCTACGAGAACAACTAGTCCTTACCAAGGGGTATCGTATTACCCAGTGCTAACTGGGTTGTGGAAGTCAGATAGGCAGTCGCTCCATCTATACTAATATTATGAAGCTGAAGAGTTTGTTTGTTTGTTTGTTTGAACGCGCTAATCTCAGGAAGTACTGGTTCGAATTAAAAAATTCTTTTAGTGTTGGACAGTCCATTTCTTGAGGAAGGCTATAGGCTATATAACATCCCGCTACGACCAACAGGTGCTGAGCAGCGTGGGTGAAACCGCGAGGAACAGCTAGTGTAAAATAATGGTATTCTACTACATACTGGAAGCCAGATGATGATGTAGGAATAAATAAAACAAATTAATTTGTTTCTTTACAAAATAACAGTGAAGCTGTTTATTTCAGCATTGTTTTTTTTTCTGGATAAGATACGCGATATTATCAATTTACTGCAAAACAAACCAAATAACAGGAACGTTGAAATAAAAGTAATTTATTTTTAACAATTTATCTTCACTATACAGTTCAATGTCTCTTATGATTAAGGTTGTAGGTTCAAATCCAAGGGAGTACCAATGGTAATGTGTTCATCAGTCTATGTATGTATGTTTGTTTCTTTGAAGCACTAACTATCAAGGAAATTAAATCTATACTAATATTATAAAGCTGAAGAGTTTGTTTGTTTGTTTGAACGCGCTAATCTCAGGGACTACTGGTTGGAATTGGAAAATTCTTTTAGTGTTGGATAGTCCATTTCGTGAGGAAGGCTATAGGCTATATAACATCACGCTACGACCAACAGGTGCTGAGCAGCGTGGGTGAAACCGCGTGGAACAGCTAGTATTAGATTAAGTCTAAAGTAACTTAGACAGTCGGGACCCATTAAAATCTAGAACGGCTCACACTCCAATAATGGGGGTCCCGACAGCCTAAGTTACAGTGCAGCTATGGGCAGCTGCTACTAAATAGTACTCTGAGAATAATAATAATAGTTTATTAACAGAAGAATAGGCTAAAAATATATTAGTCCGTCTTTTACATTATTCAAAAATAAGGGACACGGTTTTTTTATTTCACACGTTGCTGCATTTTTTACACGTAATTTTAATGAGTTATATCTTTGTCAGTTTTGGTTTTATTTACAAATAAAAAAAAGTATGACGGACAAAATAAAATGTAATTAATTAATTTGACCCTGGCATATAGGCACATAGAAAAATAAATACAATAATAATGGGCAAAAGAACAGTCAATCTAAAATTTGAGCCCTGTCTCCTAAACTAGGAAGACCCTGTTTCTTAGGAGGCAATGTAAATGAATAATAAATAAATATCTTGGGACAACTCACACACGGCTATCTGATCCCAAGCTAAGCAGAGCTTGTGTTATGGTAACCAGACAACTGATATACATACTAATATAATTTATAAATAGGTACATACATATTATAGATAAAACACACCCAGACACAGAACAAACAATCATGCTCATCACACAACGTTTGTCCTGGGTGGGAATCGAACCCACGACCTCCGGCTCAGCAGTCAGGGCCACTAACCACTAGACCAACAGGCCCGTCAATGAATGCTGCTTGCAGCTATAAAATAACGGAATATAATCACATGTGACTAAAAGAATAATGGATTTGAATATTGATGGACGGAGAGCGAGAGGAAGTCCAAAAAAAAGATGGCTGGATTGTGTAAGGAATGATATGAAGGAGAAAGAAGTAAATGATGCCGTGACGTCTGACAGGGGAGAATGGAAGAAGAAAACGTGTTGCGCCGACCCCAAATAGAATGGGACAAGGGCAGGAAAATGATAGGTTATGAGTATCTTCTAATTCATCTACTGTTTCCTCTTTCAGCAACTACAAGTTTGATGGTCTTGATTTAGACTGGGAGTATCCCACAAAGAGAGATGGGAAGCCGTACGATAGAGAGAACTTCGTTCTTCTTGTAAAGGTAACTAAACTCTTTTAGTTAACTAACCTAACCTTTTTAAGGGGTTTGTACTTAAAAAAGGAAAAAAAATAGAAACCTTAAAGCTTTGACAAAATGACCCCTGAAGACTTATAGTCTTTGCGGGTTGTTCGAAAGAGATACCGCGGCCCCGGAACGTAAAGGGCAATAGAAGGAACATGGGTGGGTTTTAGTCAGTAAATGTGTGACACGCCCCCCCGCTCATCCCAGAGGGGGGAAGTTATTTGATGATTTCCCAAAAAGGTTACTTCCCGTAGGATGTAATGTAGAAGTAAATCCAACTCCTAGTCACATTTCTTGAAAAACTCAACAATATTTTCGTATTTTCATTTCAGGAACTAAGCGAAGCCTTTGAGCCTTACGGTTACATCCTCACAGCAGCCCTTGGAGCCGGCAAAACCACCATGGAGACAGCATACGACCTGGCCAAGTTGAGCAGATACCTGGACCTGATCCACATGATGTGCTACGATTACCACGGCACCTGGGACGGAGTACTGGGTGCTAATGCGCCGCTGAAGGGGATTAATGCCAATGATACACTGAGTGTGGTAAGTAGATTTCATCTCATTATTAAGCCCGTGGCTTAATAGCAGCCGCTCGGGTCGATCTTTAGGTTAAACTGCGCTTGCCTAGGTTGGTCTGTGGAAGGGTGACCACCCGTTACATACCGACTTTCTTCCGTGCCTCGGAAAGCACGTTTAAAGCCGTTGGCCCTGGCTGTCATTTCAACGACAAATCAAATCAACGTCAAATCAACGACTGTCAAAGGTCTACACCTTTGACAGTCGTTAGAGATAGTCAGTGTTCCGAAAGTCTGACAACCAGTCTTACCAAAGGGTATCGCATTACCCAGTACTAAATGGGTTGTGGAGGTCAGATAGGAAGTCGCTCCATGTAAAATACTGGTATTCAGCTGCATCCGGTAAGACTGGAAGCCGACCCCAACATAGTTGGGAAAAGGCTAGGCGGATGATGATGGTCGTGAAACGTACTTATGTAGTGGTCCAGTCATTATAGTAAGTTTACCTCGGAATCCGAGATATCCAGGTGTAAGTTTGTAAATACTTGTATATTGACACCCTAAAAGTTGTCTCAAAACCTACATATGGTAGGGTGTAAGCAATTAATTTTCAAGGTTATAAGTCACAAATTGAGAATTTTGTATTCTACAGTAGTGATAATTAACACAAATAGAAAAAAACCCATAGGTTATGTATGATATGTTTACAAAAAAAGCTCAAAATTCGATTAATGTGACCTTTGACCTTAAAATTTAATAGTTGCGTATATCCTACCATAATGTAGGTCAATACCTACATTGTGGTAGGATATACGCAACTTTTAGGGTGTCAATATACAAATATTTACAGACTTACCTATATAGGGTATCTCGAATTCCGAGATTCTTACCTAATTTAAGCTTAAATGACTGGAATATAGGGGCTACGCTGTCCGCTCATACTTAAGTACTAACGCTGTAACAATAACATTGTAAATGCAAATGATTTTAAAAGAGTAATCATGGAATTTTTTTGTAGGTTCCTCTCCATAGGAAATGACTTACTCGAACCATGTACGTTTTCGCGACGTTTTATAAGGGCCCATGTAGGCCTGTTTTACTTTTTACTATTTATTTACTAATATTATAAAAGTGAAAGTGAGTTTGTTTGTATGTTACTTCTTCACGCTTTAATGGCTAAACCGATTTTGATGAATTTTGGTACAGTGATAGTTGGGAACCAGGAGACGGACATAGGCTAATATTTAAAAAAAAAGTGGGATGTGAGGGAGAAAGAGGGAAGGAAAGGGAAAACTTAGCGTTGCCATGAAAAATCAATAAGGCGCAAGGGGAACTGTGTTACCTCGAATTTAACGCGAGCGAAGCTGCGGGCAAAAGCTAGTGTGAAATAAAAATATTTTGATTGTCATTCTGAATTTTTATCGTAGTATTTAAGTTATAATATGTAAACATACTCAGATATGCAAATGTGGATGAGTAGTATTTTTTTTTTTTATAAATGTTCGCGTGTAAAAAAACACTGTACAAAGGCAAACATTTTCTACTAGTCCACCTTAAGGTGATGCAGAGTGAAGGCAGAATGCCTTACTGACTAAAACAGCATTTTTGCTGACTAAAACCCATACATGCTCCTTGTTTTGCCCTTTATGTTCCGGGGAATCGGTATCTCTTTCAAACAACCTTGCTGATATAGATAGAAAACAAACGCACCGTCTACACGGCCTGTCTTCACTAGACGGACAGACGGTGAGCTGTCCATTACTCACCTTCCACAGACCCGATATTTATTTTTTAAAACTTTATGCACAAGTAAAAACTGTACAAAGGCGGACTTAATGCCTTGGCATTTTCTACCAGCCTACCTTAGGGTGATGCAGAGACATAGTAGGTGCGATAGCAGAAATAAGGATATTAAGAAATAAATATTAAAAAATAATAATAATATTTATACATATATAAATAACTATAACAAAATTATATAAAGTTAAGAGACCGTAAGAAGACAACAACCACAGCTTAATCATGAGACAAATCTACCAACTTTTTGTACCTAAATGTATTCGCGAGATTTCCTTTTAAAAGTAAACGTTTTGGTTAAGATATTCTAACCCTAATGCTCTTTCTCCCTCAGGAATGGACGGTAGAGTACCTGCTCTCCCACGGAGTGAGTCCATACAAGATGGTGCTAGGTCTGCCGATGTACGGGCGTACCTTCATCCTGCTGGACCCGTCAACCAGGGTGCTGGAGTATGGGTCTACCACGGTCGGAAGTACCGGGTTCAAGGGACCTTATACTGGAGAAGCTGGATTTATGGGGTATAATGAGGTGAGGATTAATTTTGTTTTATTTTTGTGAAAGAATATGGAGGTTTTGCTCAAAACTGGTTTAAAACCGACTTCAAAAGAAGAGGACGTTCTTTTTTCGATTATGGGCCAATACAAAAAGACGGAAAATATATTTACAAAAGTTGAAGTCGGTGGCAAAAAATCTATGAATCAGAATATCATGAAGTCATCGTAGCGTACCAAGCAAATGGCTTCTAAAACAGCTAGAACACAAGAGCGCGTCGGATGATATCGTTAATATTCGTGTGCCCCGCTAAACGGCCCGCACTTCGGCTGCTTAACAGACCATGGTGTCCGAGGCTGTTGAGAACCACAATGACAGCAATGAGGAGAACAACAAGGAGCTCCAAAACGTAAATAAGCAATATGCTGATAGATACATCAACATTTGTTGGAGGAGCACATGGCTAAATATAACAGCCGTTTCGGTCAATATCTGGTCACTCAGACCTCGATCACTGGCACTGATTTGTCAAAAGAAACTGTAAAACCAAATGCAATAAGATTATATTTCATTACCCCGTCCATTGCAAGAGTCAGCCCGCGCTGCTGAGCCAGTCAGTTTAAATCAGTCCCAAAATAATAGCACTCAGATCCAGCCTGTCCCTTGCTGTCCCTCAGCGACGCCCTAAGCCGAGGCTCGTACCGCACAGGGGGTGCCCTTAGCGTGTAGTCGCTTAGTTTGTAAGTTAAGCAGACGACAACCTCCTTGGTTGAACTGCGAGATGCCATTCATAGAATTAAAAAAAAAACAAAAAATTTCATTGCAGATATGCGAGCAAACCATGAACAAATCTTCTCCCTGGGTGTACCACTGGCATGAACAGTCATCAACACCGTACATTAGAGACGGAGAGAAAGTTATCGCATACGATGATGGACGATCTATTGCTATCAAAGTCAAGTAAGTAATATTATTATACTCAAACTCAAAGCATTTATTTCAAATAGACCATTTTTTTGGGGATCATAAAAATAACTTCCCGTGCTCTGGGTGGAGCGGGGTATCAGACTTGTACTGACTAAAACCCACCCGTGTTCTTTCTATAACCCTTTACGTTCCGGGACCGCGGTATCTCTTTCGAACAACCCATTACCTCTTCAGGCGGTGGCCCTGGCAGGCCCCTCTGCTTTGCTTACATCTCTTTGAGGCGCGCGTGGAACACTAACGCGCCGTCACGGCCTGTCGTCACTAGACGGATGGACGGTGAGCTATCCAATGCTCACCGGCCTCAATTAGACCATTACAGGCATTTTTGAATGTCAATAAAGAACAGAATGAAGCTACAGTCCCAGACACATTGCATAATAACCTTGTGAAAGTACTGTAGTTGCCTATTCCAAAGCGTTGATATCTATAGAGAAGAATGGGCATGAAACTCCATGGACACTCTTTTAAATCATAATAATTTAAAAAGATCATAGTTACATAATTCATGTTGAGATTATAAAAATATGTGAGAACGATGTAACAAGTATGTGGTCCGTTTGTGCTGTGAAATAAGTAATCAACGCTCCAAGTCTACGCAATCAACAAATATGGCCGTTTATGTCGCAAGTTTGTACAGAACCCTCGGTGCGCGAGTCTTATTCGCCGGTTTTTGCTATGATGATAGGCTATCATTGATAGCCTTGACCTTGCAATGGGATCTTCAGGTAAAGCTTACTTGGTAAAGCTTGTCCGTGGATTGATGACCATCCATCCGAGTTTCCTCCGTGCCTCAGGTTGTGGAGGCCACATAAGTGGTCGTTTCATGTAAAATACTGGTATTCAGCTGCATCCAGTCAAACTGGAAGCTAACCTCAACATGCTTGGGAAATGGCTAGGCTAGTTTATGATTTAATGATATAGGCAATAGATTGAAATTAATTGTTAGAAAAAAATAAGCATAAGTCTGTAATTTAGCTCTGCTTCTATATTACATCTTTTCTTTTACCCCTTTTTTGCGGATGGGAAATCATCAAATAACTTCTACCGCTCTGGGAAGCGGTGGGGAGTGTCGGAATTCTACTGACTACCACCCATGTTCTTTTTATTGCCCTTTACGGTCCGGGGCCGCGGTATCTCTTTCGAACAACCCGCAAGCCCGGTACAACCCACAACCCCGGTCCTTCTTATTAATATTTTTGTATCCTTTACAGACTGGCTATCGACAAAGGTCTGGGCGGTGTGATGGTGTGGTCCATAGACACAGACGACTTCAAGGGCAAGTGCAACGAGACGGACGCGTACATCGACTTCGTGGAGAGACATAAGAGGATGGTGAACGATCCTCTAGTCAACAAGGCTGTGAAGAACTTGAATATTCCTGATGGTAAATAAAGATATTTATAGTGGAACTTATAGTGGCAGATGCTGGATGCGGCAAGCTGAAGATAGGGCGCTATGGCGCTCATTAGGGGAGGGCTATGTCCAGCAGTGGACTAATATAGCCTGATGATGATGATAGTGGAACATTTGACCGTTTTTGGACATGGCGGCCAATCTCAGCGGAGATTAGCCATCTGCGCGGGAGATCTTATAGGTGCGGGGCGCAGGTGCACTCTCTGTTCCCTTACTCTCATAGTCCGATGTGGCAGCAATCCAACACGACCGGAGAGAGATCAGGCGCAGGACCAACGGCTTAACGTGCTCACCGAGGCAGATACCACCGGGTATCTTACCGCCAACTTCCAAACTCCCTTGCCACAGTGAAATTCGTAATGGTATAATAACCCAATTACACTTTTTTCCTGACCTGGTTATTGAACCCAAGACCACAGGGTCTTCAGGGTCAGGAGCACAGGCTCAGAAGTCAGGATTGCGACCGCGTGACCAAAAGATCAGTCTGCTACATAATGACATGCACACTGGTCTTCATGTCAATGCCGCGTTAGCCAAGGTCAAACCAAAGATGAGTAATCACTCATTACAAACTGATTTTCCTCCGCACCTTGAAAAGCACGTTTGGCCATTGGCCCCGGCTGTCATTTGTAGATCTTTGACAGTCGTTACAGGTAGTCAGCGGCCCGAAAGTTTGACAACCAGTCTTACCAAGGGGTATCGTGCAGAGTACTAACTGGGTTGTGGAGGTCAGATAGCCAATTGCTCCATTTAAAATACCGGTAATCTGGTTAAACTGGAAACCGACCCCAACATAGTTTTTTTTTTTTTAATATCTTGGGACAACTCACACACGGCTATCTGATCCCAAGCTAAGCAGAGCTTGTGTTATGGTAACCAGACAACTGATATACATACTTATAAAATTTATAAATATAAATACATACATATTTAGATAAATCACACCCAGACACAGAACAAACAATCATGCTCATCACACAAAGTTTGTCCTGGGTGGGAATCGAACCCACGACCTCCGGCTCAGCAGTCAGGGCCACTAACCACTAGACCAACAGGCCCGTCGTAGTTGGGAAAAGCTCAACTATGTTGGGGTCGGTTTCCAGTTTAGGCAGATGAATTGGGATCGTTTTCAGTTGCTTACCTGTCATGGATGTTTCCATGTAAGTCATATTTCTGTGACGTTGATAGAAACGCTTTAATATCTTTAAATAGTCTTCTGGCAACTTCGTAAAAAAGATCCTTGAGCAAATTGAAGAGATAAGCCTTTGTTTTGATAAATTTTCTTAGAATACTGCGAAGCCGTTGTTTTGATTAATTTTCTTAGAATTCTTCGCTTAGTTATGCCCTCAAAAGAAAGATACGGAACCCTTATTGAACCACTTTGGTGACCGTCTGTGTATCTGTCAGTCAAAACCCTTTATCTCGGGAATGCGTGGACGTATCGAGTTGAACTTAAAACGTAAAACTCTAACTTTGTGTTGTGAAAATTCAACATTCTAAGTGTACGCAGTTATAAGATACTAGCCTTCGCCCGCGGCTTCGCCCGCGTTAAATTTGGGGTAACACATTTCTTTGTAATAGCAACGCTAAGTTTTCCCTTTTGTTCCCTATTTCTCCCTCACATCCCAGTTTTTTTCAAAAAATATTAGCCTATGTCCGTCTCCTGGTTCCCAACTATCTCTGTACCAAAATTCATCAAAATCGGTTTAGCCGTTAAAGCGTGAATAGGTAACAAACAAACAAACTCACTTTCGCTATTATAATATTATAAAAATAAAATAAAATAAAATATATAGTAAGGATGACCGTTTATGTCCCAAGTTTGTACGGAGCCCTCGGTGTGAGAGTCTGACTCGCTCTTGGCCGTTTTTTGGTCTTCCTCTGCTCTTATACACAAGGTTTAAGTTACCCAAAAAAAATATTCGGAGATCAATTTTAATGTAACGCCATTAGTTACTTTTTCTACCCATGCCATCCTGTAGGAAAACACAAAAACTTGAGAGGTGTCAAGGGATACCCGGATGGAACGAAGTTATTATTTATTATGTACAAAAAACCTGTAAACACTTAACAAAAATAATCGTCGCGACACCACACTGTTCAATACGAAATAAAAACACAAAACGAAAATAACTGGCTTGCTTTTGATGACAGCGAGAGAGAGAGAGAGACAGACAGAGAAACACGCGCATGCCTAAAGCAAAAAGTGTCGTTTTCCACAACTGCAACTTTTGGTCTTAACCTTTTCCGTCTAGTCCCCTTTAGCAACGCGCGATAAGGAACTTCATTCCAACAAAAACGTAATAAAATAAGTATCTTCAAAAAACTAACGCAATTTTTGTCCACAGTAACAGTCGTTGGCTCAAAAGGCCCCGCCTACGTAATACAAGACTCAAAACTACAGCTCCGCTTACCCCAACCGAAATACACGAACTACGCCCTGATGCAGACCATCAACGATGCTGTAATACTGGCTGTTGAAGAGAAACGTATCATGGATGAAGTAAAACGACTTGAGGGAGATAATGAGGTGAAAACAGATGACGGGAATGGTGGTAGCAGTGTTGTAAGGAGTAGTTTAGTTGGTGTGGCTCTTTGTATGTTGGTTCTGTTGAAGTTTTGGTAAGATTTTAGTTCCTATGTGATATTGGGTGGCACGGAGTATTTTGGGTATGGAGTGTTAATGGTAAATTGAGCCCTCGTTCGCATAAGGGATTACTTAATTATACTTTATGATAAACCTAAAAAACTATTGAATCAGCCTTAAATATTGTGCTGTTATGCAATAATCATTAGTGAATGTGACAAACAATGAATGATTTTAATTTGTCTGTTTTATCATCGTGGAAATAAACAGCCAGCGTCTACGAGGGCACTTTATTTTGGAGCAATTATTTAATAACAATGAATTTGCTGTCAATTTCCATTGATTTTTTTGCAAAATAAACATAGATTTATTTATTTTAGAAAGCACAAGTTGTCATTTAATTGTCTTTGACAGTCGTTACAAGTAGTCAGTGTCTGTAAGGCTGACAACCAGTCTTACCAATGGGTTTCGTATTATCAGTACTAACTGTACTGAAGACGACACGTAGGCAGTCACTCTATGTAAAATACTAAGTGTAATGAAAATAGCAATTTCCTTATTTTGATGTTATTTGTAGCTATCTCATGAGTACTCCAAGACTTTTTTTAATTAACGATATAAACCAGCGCATCATTAGAATCAACATGTTTGTGACGTGACACTTTAGAATATGCTTTTCACACTCCATTCGTTCAATACTCCGTGACTTAAAAGTGAAATAAAGTTTATGGTCTCAGATTGTTTTTGGTAAGGAATAAGAATGCTCATTTTAAGTTTAAATGGAATCGAAGTTATAGAAATATTTTCAGAATGGTAAACTGCATGGTTCATAAACTGATCAAATGTTGATCAGTTACTTTTTGGTTAAATCGTATGGTATTTATTTAAGGATTAAGGCTTCGTCAGCAATGTAGCCTTTAAACTTTACCATCATATCAGGGGCCCAAGAATGCTATTACAATAGTGTCAGAATGGTCGATCACTGATCGCATAATGGTTAATTTTGACAAGTTTAGTATGTAGCAGATTACCAAACTCGCAAAATTAATTGTGATCGACCATTTTGACACTATTGTAATAGCAGACTTACCCCCGAATACTGAAACGTCACTCAAAATTTAAGTCCCACTTAAATTTAACAGAGACTCAGAAGTGACGTTTGACCATACAAAATCTAATGATTAAGAGCTGCTCAAATGTTAAGCAGCCCTCACATTTTGAGTGACGTTTCAGTATTCGGGGGTTTGGCCCCTGGATATTTGAGTAAGGCAAGATGACGTCATATGATTCGTTTTTGTTTTAGCATTGTAATTTTTATTATTGCACGGGGCGAACAATTGCCAGTAGCGTTCATTTTCTTCGGTACCCAAACGTGTGCGGTCGTGTTCATAGTTTTTTGAAAAAAAAAATAGTGACATAATAATTATGAACGCGACGATAACGTATTCGCGCAACCGATCACTTTGGTAAGAACAAAGAGTGAAAAATAAAGAATAAACTAAAAAAAAACTTTTGAATACTGCCTGAAGATTCGATTATAAAATAGTAATTTTGATGTAAATATTTTATTTATAAGAACTTGACATTTTGATAAGTACTTTAGTTATTTTTTCTATGTAATGTACTCTTGTGTGATGTTTTTTCGTATTTTTTATAATTATTATTTGACAATAATGTACCTACTTATATAAAGTCGGTTAGCGACGTACTCTATCAAAGATTTTATGTATTAAATACTCAGTTTTTTTATAGCTTTTGTGTTTTTTTTACGTTTATAAATAAAATATATTTTGAAAAATATTATTTTGTATTATTTCTGCTTTTACAACCAATTATATGCATTGTTTTTAGACAACTGTATACCTACGTCTAACATATGAAGCTCACCGTCCACAGGCCTGCATTTACGGCAGCCGGGAGTGGTCTCGCGGCGCCCGACGCCCGGTTCGTCTCCCGTGGCAGCTAGGTTGGTTTTTGGTTCAGGACTTTTGCTATGATAGTACATTTTTGAAGCTTAAAATGAAAATGAATGAAGGACATGTGACTTAAAGGGTGATGGATCTGAATGTTGATGGACGAAGAGCGAGAGGAAGGCCAAAGAAAAGATGGATGGATTGTGTAAGGAATGATATGAAGGAGAAAGGAGTAAATGATGCTGTGACGTCTGATAGGGGAGAATGGAATAAGAAAACGTGTTGCGCCGACCCCAAATAGAATAGGACAAGGGCAGGAAAATGATGATGAGAATCCCATATCAACTTGAGCGAAGCGTAGGTAAAAGCTTGTGTTAAATAAAACAACATAGAATAAGGTACTAAATAAATATATTTAACCTAAAATTATTTACAAATCTTCGTAAGGAGACCCACAGCGGACGTTGTAGAAATGGTCGCATACCTGTAGACAAACATACATACCAGTCAATCATAACCCATCTTTTTGTTTCGTCGTAGTCGGGTAAAAAACAAATTAGCTTTAAGATCAATGAAGAAGGGAATACTTAGCTTTGCTATAACAATCAATAAGGCGCAAGGGCAAAACTACAGGTAGCAGTAGTTTTTTCGATATCTCGTGGTTGAAACCTATGTGGGGGTTTAAAATGATATTCTGCATGCGCGGTAAACGTTTTGACGTCGGAGTCTATTCCGCCTTGTATGATTAGATAAAAAAAATACTCTGATAACTCACTTGAAACTGTTCATTAAATAGTGTGCCATTCGCACAGAGATCAGTGCTGACTAGGTGCTGGCGCCAGCAGTAGTGGAACGCCTGGAAAGATAAGAAGACATAATTATAAGGGTGGGTAATTGCTGAACGAGAATCTCCTCTTGACCTCTGAAATCCTTATCCTTACTAATATTATAAAAGCGAAAGTGACTTTGTTTGTTTGTTACCTCTTCACGCTTTAATGGCTCAACCGATTTTGATGAATTTTGGTACAGAGATAGTTGAGATCCAGGAGACGGACATAGGATAATATTTTTTTGAAAAAAAGTGGGATTTGAGGGAGGAAGAGGGAAGGAAAGGGAAAACTTAGCGTTGCTATTACAAATCAATAAGGCGCAAGGGGAACTGTGTTACCCCGAATTTAACGCGAGCGAAGCCGCGGGCAAAAGCTAGTCGTATATGAAAAATAAATAACCAACTATCAAAAAAAAAAACTAAAAGGTGAACAATACAGGAGAATCCTAGGGTGGGGCAAAGTAAAAAAAAAAAGTACCCTTTTTTCATGTTGGAGTCGGATATTTTATATTACTTTCGAACAAAAAAATAATTATATCGGTCGGCAGTTGGCGGAGTAATCGGGGAACATAAATAAAAAAACGTAAAAAAAATACGGTCGAAAATAGAAGCTTCTGAAAATAGATCTTTCTCTAAAACGAATTACCGCCTGCTGAAAACATAAAGGGACTTGTTGCAATAGATGAGAAAGAACACGCGTGCGAAATTCATTGCATGTTGAACTTAATCGTAGTGCAATAAGAATCAGTTTTCAAATAAGTCTATTGAAAAATTATTTGCACTTCATTCTTGTTAAGCAAAGTTCTAAAGGCTCTAGACAGACGAACCGTATTTCAACTGCAGTTAAAGTGCAGTTTGAACGACTGCAATAGAACTGCAAACCAAACGTGCAGTCCGATTGCAGTTCAATTGCAGACGGAGTGCAATCGTGTGAACTGCACACCGATTAACTGCAAACCAACTATGTAGATTGATTGCAGTCATTATGCAGTTCTATTGCAGTTGTGTCAACTGCATACAAACTGCAATTTGTGGTTGGATTGCAGTTAAAATGCGGTCCGTCTGTCTAGAGCCCAAAAAGAAAAGAGGAAGTTCGAAATAATATCATACCTGGCACCCAGCCTGCACGTCAGCATAATACCCTCTTGGTCTACCATCACAGGTGAAGGTAGTGTGGGGAGCAGTCACAAAGACAGGGTGAAGTGGTGGGTTGTGTGGAAGATGCAGCACGTGGTAGTAATCATGTGGCTGCTGACTGAAGACCGTAGCCAGGGCTGGAAGCAAAAAAAAACTTATGCAATAAATAAAAAAAACTAAATCTAATATATAAAATTCTTGTGTAACAGTTTTCGTACTCCACCGAAACGGCTGGACCGATTTAAATGAAATTTTGTGTACATATCGCGTAGGTCTGAGAATCGGCCAACATCTATTTTTCATACCCCTAAATGAGCAGCGGGTGAAACCGCTGGTATATTATATAATTATTTAAAAACTACTTCCAAAGAAAAGAAGTCGCATAAAGAAAAATTAGACCTTGGGTTTGATCCAGCGTAATATTGATTGACGACCCGATTCTCTACCAAACACGGTATTTAAACATTGTAATCGCGACTGAAATAACTGACCGTATCCGTATGTTAGGTGTTTTTGCTACGATATAGATAATTTCTGGATTCGGTCTCCCTCTCAAGACCCGCGATAGAAGCTATGCAATAGCTTAAAACAGATAATCTTCTAATATATAAAAATATCGTATCACAGTGTTCGTTCCCATAGTCCTACGAAACGGCTCGACCGATTCTTATGATTTTTTATGCATATTCAGTAAGTCTGACAATCGGCTACTATCTATCTTTTAAACCCCCAAGTGGTAAGAGGGACCTGAACAGCGAGTGAAACCACTAGGCACAGCTAGTAATCTATCTAATATATAAAATTCTCGTGTCACAGTTTTCGTTACCATACTCCTCCAAAGCGGCTGGACCGATTTAAACGAAATTTTGTGTACATATGGGGTAGGTCTGAGAATCGACCAACATCTATTTTTCATAGCCCTAAGTGAGCAGCGGGTGAAACCGCTGGGCACAGCTAGTATATAATAAAACTAGCTTTTGCCCCCAGTTTCGTTCGCGCTAATTTCGTGGTAACACAATTCCCATTTCCTGATTTGCAGGTACCTGCTACCTGTAGTTTTTGCCCTTGCGCCTTATTTATTGTAATAGCAAAGCTATGTTTTACCTTTTCTTCCCTCTGTCACCCTCATTTATAACTTAAATAGCCTATGTCAAAATTTAGCCTAAATCGGTTTGGTCATTTAGGCGTGAAGACATAACAAACAAACTCACTTTCGCTTTTATAATATTAGTAAGGATTATTCTAAATTAACGACTTTTCTTTTACAATGAAATGCCGGTTACTTATATTAACAAAATTCCTAAATAAGGCATAACTGTCAGTTTTTCCTTGGATTCAGGGTATCATTCCTATATAAGTAAACGTACATTTAAATTACCATAATTATACATTATAAATTAACTACGTTAATACGTTACCCAGCCGTTTTAAAAAAAAACACTTTGCTCCATATTACTAGAAACTTTGAAATGACCAAGTGGAAAATTGTTTTTTTTTCGTGTAATTTTTACTATTTTATCTTGAAAAACCCAATCAGTAAACCAAAAACCAAAATTAAATATATCAAATTATTAAAATAGATCAACAACTAAAACATACCCAAAAAAATCACAGCCAATATCTTGAACATGGCGAGAATAAAATTAAATAAATAACAAATAAATAAATAAGCACTATAAAATAAATAAAAAATAAGCGCCAGGTCGATGGCCGCCTGCGCGCGCGCGGATCACTATACTAAATCAATTGAGGTAATCCGATTTAGAATAAGTAGAGGTACTCATTGATCTAGTGGATTGGTTTATGTAGTAAGAAGCATTAAACAATTATAATATACCAGGCTGTTCTACGCGCCTCAAAGATATGTCAGCAAAGCCTGTCAGAGGGGCCTGCCAGGGACACCACCTGCCGAGGTTGCGGGTTGTTCGAAAGAGATACCGCGGCCCCGGAACGTAAAGGGGCAAAAGAAGGAATATGGGTGGGTTTTAGTTAGTAAACGTCTGACTTTTTTTTATATTTAAAAAAATATATTTTTGTTCTATTATGTATTCATTTTTTTTTAAGATCGTTGCCCTACATTAGGAACATCTTCTGTTTCGTGGGTGCGTTTAAAAAAATTAAACTCACATACACAAACAGCCAGACCCGAAACAACTATCCGCAGGTCATATAAATATTTGTTCCGTGCGGGTATCGAACCCGCAACACGCAGCCTAGCAGTCGATCGCTCAGCCAAGCCACTGCGCCAACCGTGCCGACAATTAATAAATGATTGTGATGCATGTATGTTCAATGTTTTTTATTTTTTGGGCTCGTCGTAATTGCGATTATTATTAAATATTTTCTAGACTAATGGTAGTGTTGGAAGCATGGCTAATAAAAATGCACACTCTAACATAACACCATCCATCACAAGAGTATAACATTTTGCGCACGCGCAGAAGGTCGCTTAGCTGCGCAGACGCACTGACCATAATGTGCAATCAACCTGTTACTTATTAACATACGTGAAACTGCCTGTTAAGATCGATCTGCCCGCTAGATGTGTTCACATTAATTTATACTGTTTTACTTGGCTAGAATTAAAAAGAAAAAGACAGCTACTACAAAATACAGCGAACCTGCTTCGTAGTTTGTGTCTATTGGTGGACCCTAGAAAAAAAATACTGATGAATAATCCTATTATTATCCTGTAGTATGAGATTAAATAAAAAAAAAATTGAATATTTTTTTAGTTGGAGTTTGGAGTTAAGTAGTGGTAATGGTGGTTTTTTATAATTTTATCCTGGATATTATAAAAAAAAATATAAAAATATTCCCACAATATTATAGTATTAGTAGTACCTATAGTATACCTGCTAGTAGGCCACAGAAATGATATTAATAATTATGTAATACTAGCTGTTCCCCACGGTTTCACCCGCGCTGCTCAGCACCTGTTGGTCGTAGGCTATAGCCTTCCTCAAGAAATGGACTATCCAACACTTAAAGAATTTTCCAATTCCAACCAGTAGTTCCTGAGATTAGCGCGTTCTAACAAACAAACAAACTCTTCAGCTTTATAATATTAGTATAGATGAGACAAGCGCGTTCAATCAACGCGATGCATAACACTCGAGAAAAAAATTCAGCATATTAAGATGGGAGTGTCACGTCAGATTTATTGAATTAGGGTTAATAGATGCAACAGCACCAACTACAGAAGAGATAAAATCTCAAACTGTTCCAGCTCCCGCGAGAGATGCTCTGGGCGTCGGGAGCCGTAAGATGACTCCCAGCTACCATAGGCGGAGGCCTGTCGGCGATGAGCAATGGACGATGGACTATTCACCGTCCCTAGTGTCCCTCCGTCTAGTAACGATAGGCCATGTCAACGGCCTGTTCGTGTTCCACCCGTACCAGAAGAGGATCGGGGCCAGTAAGAGGCTCTCCCTGCCGGACCTGTAGGTTAGTTTGAAAGAGATACCACGGCCCTGGAACACACAGGACAAAAGAAGGTACATGGATCCTATCCAGATTTCTCTTTCGAAAATACCCCCAACCCAAAATAATGATATGCTTATAATTTACTAGCTGTTCCACGCGGTTTCACCCACGCTGCTCAGCACCTTTTGGTCGTAGCGTGATGTTATATAGCCTATAGCCTTCCTCAAGAAATGGACTATCTAACACTAAAAGAATTTTCCAATTCCAACCAGTAGTCCCTGAGATTAGCGCGTTCAAACAAACAAACAAACAAACTCTTCAGCTTTATAATATTAAGTATAGATTCTTCTCCCGGATCTTAAAAAAACAAATACCATAAAAATCGTGCTCCATTTAAAAGCAATGGTCTATATGGTGTCAAGGTTTTAGGAAGTAATGCAAGTAATGTCAAGGTACGTCGTAACGGATACGGCAGTTCTCATGTAGTGAAGGAAGATAATAAAAATATAGAGTACTTACCTACAAGTATGTAAGTACAATCAGCAAAAGAGAGAAGTGACCAGGCTCGATACAGGTAGGTACAGTAGAACGGTTGGCGCTACTTTAGAACAGCGACCTTAAAAGGACATGGTATTGTGGCACTCGCTCGATGCCCTCCGACCGAGGCCGCAGTTTTAGATGTAATTTATGACAGGTTAACAAATAGCCAGTACGGGTTTTGGCTTCTTTATTTAATCGCCAAGGGTGGACCCTCGGGAGACGCCCATGGCGATTTGCTTTCATAATATTAGTAGGTAAGGAAGTAAGGAAAATGGAAGTGGATCACGAAATATTGCAATAACAATATTGGCACTTATTTTGAAGAAATTGTACTAATAATAGGTTAATAACAATCTTTAAAACATGATTAATGACTATATTTTTTTTTGGAACAAAAAAAATCGTGTGTTTTTTTTATATGACAACCTATCTGTTTTGCTGAGTGTACCTATGCAATAAATAGCCTATAAAATATTTAAAGCGATGAGAGAATTTAAATTGAGGAGCAATTTAAAAGTCGTGATGTTGCTGTTTCAAGATCACAATCTTTATTTTTAAGTACCTGATATACCTATGTAATTAAACATAATTATCTAACATTAAATACTTAAAAAAAACACGTTCTCGTTTTTTTTTTCACCAAACCCTTCAGTGGAAGACCATAAATAACTAGTCCACTACCATTGGGAGAACGCCATCTTTGGGAGACCGCCATTTTTAAGAGTCGGCCATCTTTGATTTATTTGATTCAGAATGATGACACCGTAAACCCAGCGTTTCCACAAAATGTGTTTTAACATAATATGAAGTGTAATATTTTACACTTCTAGGTCCTCCACCTCGGCTTAATATGCTTCACATTATCTATTACTGAATGAATGACTTTATTATACACTAGCTGCGCCCCGCGGTTTCGCTCGCGTGGTGTTAGAATCCTTACTAATATTATAAAAGCGGAAGCGAGTTTGTTTGTCATAGGCTAATATTTTTTTGAAAATGTGCTATATATATAGGCTAATATTTTTTGTTGAATATGTGAGGGTGAAAGAGGGAAGAAAAGGGAAAACTTAGCGTTGCTATTACAAATCAATAAGGCGCAAGGGGAACTGTTTTACCCCGAATTTAACGCGAGCGAAGCCGCGGGCAAAAGCTAGTATACAATATATCGTTATGAATTGTAGCTTATGTCTGATACGTGACCTATATTATTGTGAAGTTTCATTAAAATCCATTTAGTCGTTTTTGCGTGAAAGAGCAACAAATATACATTATCACTAACTTTCGCTTTTATTATATTAGTAGGATTACGTTACCTATTACATTACGCAAAATTATCGCCACTTACGTTTACATAAATCAAAACAGAAATAATTTAAGTATGTTAAATACTCTCATGAAACCTAAATAAATAATAAATACTAAGGCAAGTTACTCCAATTTCAAAATACAAAAATTCAAATCGGGAACTTTGGAATGCGGCCTCGGTTCGGTGTCGGCGGTCAACATGCTCATTGCTCAGGCGCCAGTGCGCCAGTCACTCACATTCTAGGGTTGTCAAAATCGAATGCGCATTTTAGTATTGCATGATTTTTCCGCTTAAATGACATAGACAAGAAGGCGGTGGCTTTGCCGTTGCTTCCTCCGCCGGAGTGACCTCTTGCGACGAATAGTGTCAGTGAAGAGTCTTCCTTTCTGACGCGCTCAGCTGCTTCCTTCTAAAGGCAATAGCCTGTCATGGCCTCCCATGCCACTCTGAAGACTGTCGTTAAGGAGAGACTTGTCCCTTTTTCTGTTGCGAGAACACGGCGACCCCAAGCAGGACAATGCTGGAGGCTGTGAAGCACCGTGTCCTCACTGCAGCCGCAGTACACGAAAATATTTTTTGGACAGCCCTATATCAACCTGCTCCAACAACGGTCAAGCTTGACGCCTGTCTGTTAAATAGCAGATCACATATCGATACACATAATTATATGCGCTGACGATATATTGTTACAACTGTTTAACATAATCATAGTTATTAATGGTAGCTGCTTTATTATCTGTGGTAGTTGTAAAGGATTAGTTGACTGATGACAGTTCAGGATTTGAAATGATTGATCATGGTAAAAGGTGAACTCTATTTATCTTTGAAGTCCCGTAAATAAATAAAAATAAAATAAAATAAATAAATAAATACCTTGGGACAACTCACACACGGCTATCTGATCCCAAGCTAAGCAGAGCTTATGTTATGGTAACCAGACAACTGATATACATACTTATATAATTTATAAATACATACATATTATAAATAAATCACACCCAAACACAGAACAAACAATCATGCTCATCACCCAAAGTTTGTCCTGGGTGGGAATCGGACCCACGACCTCCGGCTCAGCAGTCAGGGCCACTAACCACTAGACCAACAGGCCCGTGACGTCTGAAAGAGGAGACTGGAAGATATTGCGTCGACCCCAAATATGAAATGGAATTAGAGTAGGAAGATGAAATTTCTGATGGACAATACATAGAAACGCTTTGCCCGAAAATTGAACCGCGCACCTTATGTTCAACAGTTGCCCTTGCGACTCTTTTCGTTCGACAAAGCAGGTTAGTCTAGCAAAGATTGACATCACCAACTATGAACCCACACACACAACAGGGGCGTAGCAACCGCCTTTTTAATTTTACGGGGGCTTAAGTATAGGGGAAAATAACCACACAATGATCCTACAATCTCAAAATCGTTAACACACTCAAGAGACCTCAGTTTCTCTCGCTTTTCAGTTAAGACTTTTTTATAGCCTTGTTAGGATGTTCTAATTTCAAAACTATAGCACGGCCAACGAGAAGCGATACCAAATGTAAACAAAACCCATGCTAAAACCCCATCTAAAATGGCCGCCCGAATGTTGGCGAACCCGTCTTAACGTTGTCATGTTTTTGCCGGGAGAACGAGACATTACGACAAAGGCACAAGATGGAAAGAGCTAAATATTAGATTGTCAACGCCACAGTTGTTCTTTAGGTTAATGACCTTTCATATCGCTTCTCGTTGGCCGTACTATAGTTTAACTCGCTCTTCAATGAAGACTTAACTTTGCGAGCTTCAGTCAAAGTTACTTTACCTATCTCACCTCGCTTGCTCTTACCCCCTTAGTAATATCAATGCCCTACTGATAGTTGTTCCGGGTCTGGCTGTTTGTGTATGTCAGTTTAAATGTTTGTAAACGCACTCACGATACAGGAGAATTTGCTAGTGTGGGGCAACGTTTTTTATTTTCAGCTTATGTGGAGCAGGGCAGGGTGGTATTTTCCTCACAGAGTTTAACCTTCCTTACGGGATAGGTGGCGCCACCTCTAACGTCATTGCTGTATACCCCCCTTTTTAATTTACCACTTTTATGGGTTAGGTGCATCAGAATTTTCCTGCTAGGGTTGCGGGTTTTCAGTGTCAATAAGTTTTTTTTTTAGTAGGTATATCATGAAAGAACTTCCCCCGTTCTGGACCGTGCGGGGAGGAGTGTTAGACTTGTACTGACTAAAACCCACCTATGTTCCAGCTATTGGCTTTTGTGTTCCGGGGCAGCGGTATCTCTTTCGAACAACCCGCAATTCCGGTGACTGCGATACTTTGAGTGAGGTGTCAGCGATACTTTTTCCCCTATTTTTGAAAACTCGACAAATAACTGACTTCCCATAACTAATTTCGCATCCCTAAAACAAGGGGTGTTGTTTTAATTTTCTTGGGAAAAATCATTACTTCATTATTCTATTTTTAGGCTATGCCATTTATTAAGACTAGCTCCACCCACAACCTCGCGTTTGCGAGTCCACGACTCAAAATTGAGTTATCACAGCTATCATTAGCGCTTAAGAACAACTTTTAAAAGCCAATTAAACTATTAAAATTAGTCCTTACCACTAATCAAATAAACAAATAATGAAATAAGTAATATTCGGTGTATGAGTGTTGAACCAGTGTGAGATGGCATTGAGACGTCGAGCGAAGGTCACTGCCTGATCGATTAGGCGTTTGATCTAAATAGTTTAAACGGGTTAGGGGTCCGTAAAAATTGGTTTCGTTTATTAATAAAAGTTTTTGCAAAAAAAAAACAATTTCGAAAAATAAAGCTAATAAAAATTGGATAAAAACTTTACTCTTGGAAGTCAGTGACTCTAGTTTGTGTCGTTGTCTTTTTTTTTATTTTAGCATTTTTAGTTACAATATAATTATAAAAATATTTGTATGACCCACAGGTACCTACCTAGTTGTTTCGGGTCTAGCTGTTTGTGTATGTGAGTTGAAATGTTTGTAAACATATATGACACGCGAAATTCCTAGTAGGCCCAAGGTTTTTTTTTAAAAAAATCATATCCATAAATACGGAACAACTGAACCCACCAAAAAATATAAAGCACAAAAAGCATTAACATGACAGGTTTTTAAAACATAGATAAGCCAATAATTGATTAGTTCAATGGTTTTGGCGACCGACTATCTATTTGTTAGCCAATGGCTAGGTCAGCTGTGTCAATAGGTAAAAAGTTTTTATGCAAAGGTCTATGTAGTTTATGGTAAGCTTTTCTGACAGTTTGGAAGTATGAGTTGTTTAAGCTTATCATCATTTTCCTGCCCTTGTCCCATTCTATTTGGGGTCGGTGCAACACGTTTTCTTCTTCCATTCTCATTTATCAGACGTCACGGCATCATTTACTCCAGTCTCCTTCATCATTCCTTACACAATCCATCCATCTTTTCTTTGGCCTTCCTCTCGCTCTCTGTCCATCAATATTCAGATCCGTTGTTTAAGCTTATAGCTTTATTAATATCGGACTACAAAAAAAATTGTGAAATGTATTTTTATAGTGTGGAAAAGTAGTAAAGGGTAAAGTGGTAGAGTACCTATAAGTCTTTGCCTGTAGTATGTTAACTGCATATTAATTGCGTATTCCTTTTTTAAAAATATGCTTAATGATTTATATACAAACTCAATGGTGTAAACACCGATGTAGTTCAGTATTAAGTATTCCAATTTTAAATCACATTCTGCCGCTAGGGGATGAATGAAATTCAGTACAATTTTCTTTCCCTGTCTTTAACAGATTAAAAATGACTATTGTTATGTTCCCTTTTTGTGGCATAGAATGTCACTTTTTTGAGCAACTGGTACGAAAATAAAATTTATTAACACACACAAGTAAGGTTACATACAAACATTGAGATGTTGTATCTCAATGTTTGTATGTAACCTAAATTCAAGATAAAAGATAACACAGCAGAAGTAGCCGTGAGCTTCAAACTAGGCACTGCCTTTTTTTTGGGGTGGGAAATCATCAAATAACTTCCCCCGCTCTGGGTGGAGGGGCGTGTCAGACTTTTACAGACCCACCCATCTTCCTTCTATTGCCCTTTAAGCCACGTTTTCACTAAGGGACATTTTGTCTCGTCTTGTCCCCCGACACGAAATGTACGTGTCCCGCGACATGTCGCCCGACGTCACTTGCGACATTTACTAGTTGCAGGACTTGTCGCTAGATCTTCGTGTTCCTCGACAATCGCCCGACAGCCTTTGGGTTAGGACGCTTGTCGCTTTGTGTTTGAAAATGGCAGTAGTGTGGACAAACGAGAAAACCCCTTATCTAACCCTTATCTCCCACCTCCTCGGGCGACATACTGTTCACTACTGGCTAGTGTTAACAAGTCATTATGTCGAGGGACAAAATTACAGAGTCACTCTACGTGAATGTCGGACGACTAGTCTTCGCGACATGTCCCCTAGTGAAAACGTGGCTCTATGTTGTATGCGTTGCGGTACAGTGGCGTAGCGTGCCTTGTCGGGGCCCCGTATAAAAAAATTGTTTGGAGGCCCTTATATGGGGGTAAAGATGTTTCACAAAAAAAAATTGTGAAAAGAAATACCTATTTAGTTACAGTTTAGTTATTGTTCCAGGGGCGCGGTATCTCTTTCGAACATCCCGCAAATATTTGTATGGCCTACAGATAGTTGTTCCGGGTCTGGCTGGCATGTAGCCATCCTTTTGTTATCAACCGGGAACATATTCAGATTACAAAGGTACTGCTACCGATGGATGGCATGACGGAAAATCCCATTATCACTTTGCATCACCCGTGAATCAAACCCATGATGATGGTTGCACAAAAGCTTTTGAGCTTCGCCCGGATTTCAAAAAAATATAAAAACGTGTTCTATTAAAATACAAGAAAATATTTTTTTAATATTTAAGGTAATGCATGTGATGTCGAGGAATAGAAAAACCCAATAACACTATATCTGACCTGAAGAATCAAGCTATGGACGTCATGCACTGCTGTGGCTTTTACAAACACTGTAGTAACGAGGCAGTATAAGGATCAAGACGTAATTGATCTAATTTACCATCATCGATCATTCTTTAGTCGTACAAAAAGTCACATTTCATGAATCAACCATTGTAAACCATTTGGCTTTTGTAATATTTATTTATTGTATTTTTTGCTAGCCTAAAAGACATGGTTCTAGATAATAAAATATACGTGGGTCGATTAATAACGTCAAAATAATGTCATTTGATTGTGACATTTCGCAAATTTGTTTTGTTTGGAAGGAACTGAATAAGCGAAATTGTTGATATTTTTTATATAAAAAATGCTATAAATGTAATTTGTGTATAAAAACAGTAGTATATAAGGCAGTGCACGTGTAAGATACAAAATGAGTAACATTTATATCCAGGAGCCGCCTGCATTGGGCAAGGTAAATATGAGTTACTCTTACATGAATAATAATTTTACTATCTCCATTTATTTCCATCAGTATGCTGTTTAAAATAGGATAGCTTTATTTATTTCCGTCTGCATTCCATTTTATTTTATAATTCGTTCAAATAGATGAGTAAAAAGTTTAAATAAAATAAATTTATACAGGTGCTTCTATCAAACATTGCATAGTGATAAATGTGATAATGTACGTTTTTATTCTTGTAAAACATTTATCATTGTCTATGGCAGTTATTCATTTACTAGCTACCGAGGAATTCCAAATTTGAACATAGGGCAGGATACATTTATTTAAAAAAAAAGAAAAGTCAATTTGTGTATAAAAGTTTTTCTCGATTTCTTTAGTTTTTAAGCTTTTAAACATAGTATTAACCATAAATTACTTACAGGTGCTATTAAAAACAACAGCAGGAGAGATAGACATTGAGCTATGGACCAAGGAGGCTCCAAAGGCTTGTCGCAACTTCATACAGCTTTGTATGGAAGGATATTACAATGGTAATTATTTATATAACATTGGTAATTGAAATTAGGTCTATTGCAATATTTATTGATGTACACATTGAATACAGTAAAGACAACAGGAACAGAAAATATGTATAAAGGCATTGCTTATCTTTACTAATATTATAAAAGCAAAAGTGAGTTTGTTTGTTAGCTCTTCACACCTAAATGGCCAAACCGATTTTGATGAATTTTGGTACAGAGATAGTTGGGACCCTGGAGACTGACATAAACTACATAAAAAAAAAACTTAAATGAGGGAGAGAGAGGGAAGAAAAGGGAAAACTTAGCATTGCTATTACAATAAATAACCTGCAAATCAAGAATTACTAGACATTAATGGCTTTGTCGATTAAAAGACCTTGTTAACTTCTTATCTTATTTTACAAGTAGTAAAGTAAGCAATGACTTATTCTAGACCCTACTCTGTCCTCTCATACTTAAGTACTAACATAAAAATTGTATAACCAAATGATTTTTAAAAAGTAACCATGGAGTTTCTTGCCGGTTCCTCTCCATAGGAAACAACAAACCCGAATCATGCATGTTTTCTCGAAGTTTTATAAGTGCCAATGTAGGTTGTTGTGAAATAAAAATATTTTGATTTTGATTACTTATATTTCAGGAACGATATTCCATAGAGTGATACCGGAGTTTATAGTCCAGGGTGGTGATCCTAACGGTGATGGGACTGGTGGCGAGTCCATCTATGGTGCTCCTTTTAAGGTAAAGTGTACCAACAAAATGATTAAATGTTACACTGCTCAACAAGGAGTCCGCGTTAAGTTTTTCTACTCCTCTGTTGTTCTTTCTGATTGTTTTCATTGTGGGATCCAAGACCAAGTAATATTGTTTCTCTGGGACTTTTTTGTTTTTATGAAACATTGCCCATGATACAGGACAAATTCCTAGTGTGGACTAGGAATTTTGTCCTGTATCGTGGGTGCGTTTACAAACATTTAAACTCACATACACAAACAGCCAGACCCGAAACAACTACCTGTAGGTTGTACAAATATTTGTTCCGGGCGGGGATCGCACCCACGACACGCAGTGGAATAGTTGATCGCTCAGCCACTGCGCCAACCGTGTCGTCAAAGCTGTTGTCTTAGTCCTTTCTTGAGGTCGTCACTGTTGAATCTGGCTAAAAGGTGTGGCAGTGGTTTAGGTATTGTGCTTGTGCGTTTTTGCTTCCATAAAATGGCTTGCTGAGTAGCCAAGAATTAAAAAACCGGCCAAGAGCGTGTCGGACCACGCTCAGTGTAGGGTTCCGTAGTTTCCCGTCCGTCACAATAAGTGTTCCCAGTTATGAGGCCAACCGAACAATTCGGTAATACCCGATCCAATGTAATAAGTACCTACAGCGCCATCTCTCGGGGAATTGGGTTACTAATTAATACAAAGACGTGCAATTTCGGTGGTAATTTTGGATTGCGAGAACCGATTTTAATAATTCTTTTTTGTTTGAAAAAAGATACGTTCAGGATAATAAAATATGTAAACAAAGTTACAAAAAATGCTTGCATATACAATTATACTACAAACTTAGTCCAGAAATTATTTTGTAAAACTTTTTGTCTTTTTTGTACAAAAACTGTTGTGTCAATCAGGTTCAAAATAATTTTCATAGAAAGTCCTTATAAAGTTGTACTTTTCAGATTTTTTTCATATTTTCTAAACTTATGGTTCAAAAGTTAGAGGGGGGGGGACACATTGTTTTTTACTTTTGGAGCGATTATTTCCGAAATTAATGGCATTATCAAAAAATGATCTTAGTAAACCCCTATTCATTTTTAAATACCTTTCCAACAATATATCACACGTTAGGGTTGAAATTAAAAAAAAAATCACTTCCCACTTTACATATAGGGTGGCTACCCTAATAAAACATTTTTTTCAAATTTTTATTTTACCACTTTGTCGGCGTGATTGATATACATATTGGTACCAAATTTCAGCTTTCTAGTGCTAACGGTCACAGAGATTAAGCGAGGACGGACGGACGGACGGACGGACGGACGGACGGACGGACGGACGGACGGACGGACGGACGGACGGACAGACAGACATGGCGAAACTATAAGGGTTCCTAGTTGACTACGGAACCCTAAAAAAAACAAAACTATCAAAAGAAATTTAAACGTTTTTTCTCGTGTTTTTTTTAAATTGTTGCCCTGCTCTATGATGTTTTCCTGTATTGTGGGAGCGTTTTCAAATATTTAGACTCACTAACTTAAACAGTCAGATCTGGAACAGTTATCTAAGGTAAACATCTTCAGGAAAACTAGACCAAAAATTAATATAAATCTGAAATTGCCAACCCGTCTTGAGCAAGGGTGGTGATCAATGTTCGTGCCTTATCTGTTTGAGAAGAGGACTTTGTTCAGCAGAGGGACAGTTATAGGTTGATATTGTTGCGGGGATCAAACCCGCAACAATCAGCACCAAATCGCTCAGCTACTGCGCCAACCATGTCGTTGACTATTTCTTTGTCAACCTTTTTGGTGAATGGGAAATCATTAAGTAACTCCCTCTGCTCTGAGCGGAGCGGGAGGAGGTAGTGTCAAACTTTTACTGACTAAAACCCACCAATGTTCTTTCTATTGCCCCATACGGGGCCACGGTATCACCTTTGACCCGGCAGGAATTCAGGTCGTCTGTTTTATGCTTTCGTAATACTTATTAAAGTTAAATTTTGACGACACGGTTGGCGCAGTGGCTGAGCGATCGACTGCTGCACTGCGTGTCGCGACTTCGATTCCCGTACGGAACAAATATGTGTATGGCCTACCGATAGTTGTTCTGGCTGTTTGTGTATGTGAATTTAAATGTTTGTAAACACCCACGATACAGGAGAAATTCCTAGTGTGGGGCTATTTTTTTTTAAGTAGCATAATAATTATTTATGTAACAGGACGAGTTTCACTCCCGTCTCCGCTTCAACCGTCGTGGGTTAGTGGCCAGTGCCAATGCTGGTAAGGATGACAACGGCTCCCAATTCTTCTTCACCCTCGCTGCTACTCCGGAGCTGCAGAACAAGCATACTATCTTTGGAAAAGTTACAGGTTGGGATAGCTTTTAAAATGTTGTTCTTATGATCTTGTACCTAAGTTTTTCACTAATTTACACTCATCATCATATTTGGGGCATTACATCTTCGTCCATTGTCCCCTATCAGACGTCACGGCATCATTTACTCCTTTCTCCTTCATATCATTCCTTACACAATCCAGCCATCTTCTCTTTAGCCTTCGTCTCGCTCTCCGTCCATCAACATTCAAAACCATCACTCTTTTAGTCACTTGTGCTTCGTCCCTCCTCATTACATGTCGAACGAATTTTGACGAAGTAGAAAATACTAATCCTTGCTAATATTATAAAAGCGAAATTGAGTTTGTTACCTCTTCACGCTTTAGCTATTAAACCGATTTTGATGATATTTGGTGCAGAGATAGTTGGGAACCAGGAGACGGACATAGGCTTTTTTTTAAAAAAAAAGAGTGGGATTTGAGGGAGAAAGAAGGAAGAAACGGGAAAACTTAGTGTTGCAAGCCGCAGGCAAAAGCTAGTATAAAATAATATTGGTCCCAGTTATGATAAATAAACAAACGCCAATCTTGTAAATAAAATATCCAATGAGGCAAGCTATAAATGAGTAAATTAAGCCAAAACACAGGCCTAAATAATGAAAAATATAAATACATATTTTCAGTTTGTAAAAAAAAAACACCTTTGGGGATTTTTATTACGCTGGTAACCCAAACGAGATTTCTTTGAGTATTTTGCGCTGTTCGTCATAGTTTAAGTCCAATATACGTTCATGGTATTGCTGCGACTGCCACGCTTCTGTAGTGCCTCAGCAATGTTTGCTGACGCACGCACTGACAGTATTGATGCGTTGTGGCGAAAAAAAAGGGGTGTGTGTACTTATGTACACGCGTTAGAAGTTATACTTCTTTGGTGTAAAGAGAAAACACTTTGGTAACCCATCCATTTCCAAACCTCGGCAAGGGTTGCATAACCTGGCCCCCTGTGGTAACCCATCCATTTCCAAACCTTGGTGAGGGTTGCTTAACCTGGCCCACTGTGGTAACCCATCCATTTCCAAACCTCGGCAAGGGTTGCTTAAACTGTCACCGTGTGTTAACCCATCCATTTCCAAACCTTGGCAAAGGTTGCTTAGCCTGGCCCACTGTGGTAACCCATCCATTTCCAAACCTCGGCAAGGGTTGCTTAACCTGTCCCCGTGTGTTAACCCATCCATTTCTAAACCTTGGTAAAGGTTGCTTAACCTGGCCCCCTGTGGTTACCCATCCATTTCTAAACCTCGGCAAGGGTTGCTTAACCTGTCCCCGTGTTGTAACCCATTCATTTCCAAACCTTGGCAAAGGTTGCTTAACCTGGCCCCCTGTGGTTACCCATCCATTTCTAAACCTCGGCAAGGGTAGCTTGGAATCTGAAATTGATTTAAAAGCTATGCAATAGCTTAATAAAAACATCAAAAGAATATTTATTTATTATGAAACGCGTGTTCTAAATATAAAAATACTAGAATATACAACATGAACATAGTTACTAGAACACCTATAACTAACTTCACGATGTCGCTGTGCGCGCGCAAATCAATCTCATCATTTTTCTCCATCGCGCCAAAAGAAGTATAACTTCAAAAATCTACCTCGCTACTCCACAGGCTGCGTGGCAGTCCCAACACTATCCTGCAATCGATAGCTGACCGGGCAGACAGCCCGCTAATGTGGGCGCTAACTAATCGCACTTGATCTCTTCTAGTTATTAAGTACTAACATACGTTAAGTCATATTGTTACTAACGCACTGGACCACATTGTAGTCAGTAAAATAAAAATAAATAAAGAAGTAGTTTCAGCATTGGCCATACATAAAATCTAATATATAAAATTCTCGTGTCACAGTTTTCGTTCCCATACTCCTCCGAAACGGCTGGACCGATTTAAACGAAATTTTGTTTACATATCGGGTAGATCTGAGAATCGGCCAACATCAATTTTTTATACACCTAAGTGAGCAGCGGGTGAAACCGCTGGGCACAGCTAGTCTAATATATAAAATCCTCGTGTCACAGTTTTCGTTCCCATACTCCTCCAAAACGGCTGGACCGATTTCAACGAAATTTTGTGTACATATCGGGTAGGTCTGTGAATCGGCCAACATCTATTTTTCAAACCCCTAAATCAGCATCGGGTGAATCCGCTGGGCACAGCTAGTCTTCTAATATATAAAATTCTTGTGTCACAATGTTCGTTCCCAAACTCCTTCAAAACGGCTGGACCGATTTCCACGAAATTTTGTGTTCATATCGGGTAGGTCTGAGAACCGGCCAACATCTATGTTTCATACCCTTCTCTAGAAAAGGAGCTGAGTAGCGGGTGAAACCGCTGGGCACAGCTAGTATAATATAACATTGAAAATTCAGCATGTATAAAAAAAAGATATAAATCGCATTTCTCTTCATATTTGACAGGAGAAACCATTTACAACGTCTTGAAACTCTCCGAGGGTCTAATAGGCCCGGACGACAGACCTGACCATCCTCACAAGATCACCAGTACGACCGTCATCATCAACCCTTTCACTGACATCGAGCCACGGGTACAAGAGGTCGTGGAGGAAGAGAAGCCGAAGAAGAAAAAGAAGGAGCGGCAGGGGGTTAAGTAAGTATATTAACGCCCGGTTCCAATAAATAAAAACGACTCGTTTTGCTAACGGATAGTTGTATTTTGACGTAAGCCTCATAGAACTTATGACGTAAGAGTCCTTTAAAATATATTAGACTAGGTTTTATTCGTGACTTCGGTCGTTTGGAAAACGGGAACATATACAGGGATATTATATGTATGCATCCTTACTAATATTATAATAGCGAAAGTGAGTTTGTTTGTTACCTCTTCACGCTTTAATGGTTAAACCGATTTTGATTTATTTTGGTACAGAGATAGTTTGGAACCAGGAGACGGACATTGGCTTTTTTATATAAAAAGTGGAATAATTATGAGGGAGAAAGAGAGAAGAAAAGGGAAAACTTAGCGTTGCTATTACAAATCAAGGAGGCGCTAGGGCAAAAACTGCTGGTAGCAGGTACTGTGTTATACCGAATTTAACGCGAGCGAAGCCGCGGGCAAAAGCTAGTTTATTATAATATTTTATTTTGAATATTTCTGTCACGTATCACCTACTATGTTTCTGTCTCTGCATCACCCTTTATTTTATTTTTGCTGATGGGTATCACTTGGGGGGAGCGTCAGACTTTTACTGACTAAAAGCCTTCTCAAAGGCCCTTACGTAATTATAAGAATTACGTACGAAACTAAAAAAAATTTCAACCGCAAAAGCCCTTTATTCCTGAGGGAACAATGGCCTTTTTTTAGTTTTTATTTTTATTTCGATGAATTACGAAGGGGCCGTGGACATATGTTCCTTCTTTTGTCCTTTATGTTCCGAGGCTGCGGTATCTCTTTCGAACAACCCGCAACCCCGGTCTTCACCACCGGTGACGGATAGAAAATGAATTTATCAATTTACATTACCAATTTTTTTTATAACAAAACCTTTTCTTTCTAGAAACTTCGGCCTCTTGTCTTTCGGCGAGGAAGCTGAAGAAGACGAGGGTGAAGCTCAAGAGTATCGCGGCAAGCCCAAGTCGACTCACGACCTGTTACAGGATCCCAAGCTCAGCAATAAGACTGCTGCAGGTAATATAAGGCTTAACTTTCAAGGCTTACTGTCACCCCCACCCGTCCTAGTAAGGATTATTATTAATAGGGTAGTTGACACCACCAATCAGTAAGATATACTTTTTATTAGCTGTCAAAACCAGGAGACGGACATAGGCTAATACTTTTCTGAAAAAAGTGGGATGTGAGGGAGAAAAGGGAAGAAAAGGGAAAACTTAGCGTTGCTATTACAAATCAATAAGGCGCAAGGGGAACTTTGTTACCCCGAATTTAACGCGAGCGAAGCCGCGGGCAAAATCTAGTAATATTATAAATACTAATTATAAAAGCGGAAGTGACTTTGTTTGTTACCTCTTCACGCTTGAATGGCTGAACCGATTTTGATGATTTTTGGTACAGAGATAGTTGGGACCCTGGAGACGGACATGGGCTAAAAAATGTATTTTTTTATTTATTTTTAAAAAAGATTGAGATATGAGGGAGAAAGAGGGAAGAAAAGGGAAAACTTAGCATAGCTATTACATCAAGGGTACGGTTTTATACCGAATTTAACGCGAGCGAAGCCGCGGGCAAAAGCTAGTAATCTATAATATAAAAATTAATCGCAAAATGTGCTGGTAAGCATGACCAATTTCTTTTTTTAAATATTCTTTGAAGTCCAAGGATGGTTTTTACGGCGAAAAAGAAAAAGCTAAAGTTAAAAATAAAAAGCTAAAGGCAGTATAGGTTTTTATGTAGTTTAGGTAGGTAGGATAGGTAGGTAGGATAGGTAGATAGAAAGGTACAAAAATTGCATTACAACGTATAGTATACAGCTTGTATTAGTATATAATTATCTACATTGCACCCGTGCGAAGCAGAGGTCACTTGTAAGAAATAATGGCCGAGTTAAATAAAATGAAATGTAGACTAGATATAAAGATTCATCTAAATAGGGAAAAAACAGCATTGGAGAATGTCACTAGTCATGCCAAATCTATCAAATCTTGAAATGTTGTCTCAGTAAAGTGTATACAAACACGATAGCTTTAGTTGTAGTAAAAAAAAACTAGTAGTTTTGATTTTATAGGCATTCAATGTTTCGAAAAATATCGAACCCGCTAACAGTCACGTGACCGCGTGTGACGTCATTTCACAATGCGTCGCGCGTTGTATTTTTACATTTAGGCACAACACATGATTTCCTAGTATTTAGATTGGACTTATTTAAAAGTAGGTATTTAGTTCTAATTTCAACGGTAAAGGCGCGCGACCACGAGCGGACTGAATGAGCCAGACTGAGCATGTTGTGTAATGACGTCACATCGTAACCGGCAACGCGCGTCTTGTTTTACTTCTAAATCGGAAACTAATTGACATAATATGAGTTATTCTTTAACTAGTATTTTTTATTTTTGAAAGAGAATATGGACTGCTAATAATCAAAATTAGTTAACATTCTTCATTATAACATTAAATTTGTAATTTATGTATAAACAACAATAATCTTCTTTCTTTCCAGAAATTGAACTAGAAGCAGAACTAGCAGAAAACACAGAATTAACTCAAGAACAAAAAGAAGAAAAGCTTAAAGAAGTTGCAGCAGCCGTAACTAACATTAGAGACAAACTGAGTTCCAAGAAGAGAGGAAAGAGTCCAGAAGGAGATAGCAAGAGACAGAAAACAGAAGAGAGTCAGCCAGAAGAGAAAGAGGACAAGTCAGAAGATAGTGACAGTACGGTAGAAGAGTATTACATTGGGAAGGAGAAGGATGATGCTAGGAAGAAAGAAAAGTGAGGGTTTTATTATTAGCGAAACTCTTTAACAGATATCACACCATCTAGCCACCAACTTCCGGTGTTTTTAGGAAAAACTTAAACGGAACCCTTATTAAATCACTAGCTTTCGCCCGCGGCTTCGCCCGCGTTAAATTTGGGGTAACACAGTTCCCCTTGCGCCTTATTGATTTGTAATAGCAACGCTAAGTTTTCCCTTTTCTTCCCTCTTTCTCCCTCACATCCCACTTTTTTAAAATAAAAATTAGCGTATGTCCGTCTCCTGGTTCTCAACTATCTATGTACCAAAATCATCACAATCGGTTTAGCCATTAAAGCGTGAAGAGGTAACAAACAAACAAACTCACTTTCGCTTTTTATAATATTAGTAAGGATTTTGTGGGCCGTCTATCTGTCTGTCAAGGCCAGGCCTATCACCAAGAGTTATTGACCGATTAATCACACGCTTGTTACCCCTGGCATGCCCCCGCGTGCCCACGCTTAACGCAATTTCAGCCCTAATGGTATTGGTCACACTAAGGCCCGGCGCTCATTATCGGCATCGGCAAGAAACAGGATCCTTCGGCATCCTACATGCAAGCGCACACTTTCGAAAACTATGCTTTGGCTTTGGAATGACGAGGTCTCCTTAAGCAAGCTATCCCCGAGTGTTGCCTCGGAGCCGGCGGCGTACCGAAGCATGCCGAAGCATCCCGAAGCATTCTCAAGGCTGCCGATACAACAGCCTCAATCATACCGAAGCGGTATTTTTGTTATTACGACCATATATAATGGAAATTTCTACTTTATTGCCATTATGTTAATGTCCATTGCTATTTGCCACCTAAAATCCTCAGTCGTGCCGATAATGGGGGTCGGGCCTTAAGCAGCGTTTTCCAAAGTGGGCTCAGTTGCATTCTGTTGAACTAAAAACGGACCCCAAGGCTATGAATGAATCTAAATCACCAATCCTTTATTACAGAGAAAGAATCCAAAACGAAATAAAGGCACTACGCAAAGAAATGAAGAACACAAAAGAAGAGAAGATTAAAGAGCAGACTCTTACAGAACAGAGCGCTAAAGAAGAAGCGAAGGACGCTAAGAAGATTGAAGAAGACAACGAATTGTATAAGAAGTATGTTGAAGAACAGGAGAAGTATCGGAAGATGAAGGAGAAGTTGCCTAAGAAAGGGGCTGCCAGGTAATTATCTAATCTTGAAATTTTACATTAAGGTGAAGCATCATCTATACTAATCTATACTAATATTATAAAGCTGAAGAGTTTGTTTGTTTGTTTGAACGCG
The DNA here is from genome assembly GCA_958449745.1 of Ochropleura leucogaster. Lineage (NCBI taxonomy): Eukaryota > Metazoa > Arthropoda > Insecta > Lepidoptera > Noctuidae > Ochropleura > Ochropleura leucogaster. The sequence goes on from OY288227.1 coordinate 4,298,111, forward strand.
CTAATCTCAGGGACTACTGGTTGGAATTGGAAAATTCTTTTAGTGTTGGATAGTCCATTTCTTGAGGAAGGCTATATAACATCACGCTACGACCAACAGGTGCTGAGCAGCGTGGGTGGAACCGCGAGGAACAGCTATGTTAGATAAATTTAAAATTTCTTACGTGTTTTGCAAGTCAGTGCTGTTTTGTCCGGGTTTGCGGGTTCGAAAGAGATGCCGCGACCCCGGAACATAAACGACACGGTTGGCGCAGTGGCTGAACGATCGACTGCTGAGCTGTGTGTCGCGGGTTCGATCCCCGCACGGAACAAATATTTGTATCACCTACAGATAGTTGTTCCGGTTCTGGCTGTTTGTGTATGTGAGTTTAAATGTTTGTAAACGCAACCACGAAACAGGAGAAATCTTAGGGTGGGGCAACGTCGATAAAAAAGGGGTAAAATAAGGAAACATGAATGGAAGTTTAAATGTTGAAACATGGTTTACACACATTTAAACTCACATACACAAACAGCCACACGCGGAAAAACTATATGTAGGTCATACAAATATTTGTTCTGTGTGGATCGAACCCGCGACTAGCGCAGCAGTCAAACACTTAGCCACTGCGCCATCCGTGTCGAAATAAAACAGTGTGTCGACATTAAACAGTTAAGTAATTACAATGACTCTTTCAAAAAGAAGCAGTCAGGTAAAGAATAAAATAGAATTTTATTTGCTAACTGGCTTTTGCCCGCAGCTTCACTCGCGTTAAATTCGGTAGCGCCTTATTGATTTTTAATAGCAACGCTAAGTTTTCCCGTTTCTTCCCTCTTTCTCCCTCATATCCCAATCTTTTTAGAAAAAAAAACCTATGCCCGTCTCCTGGTTCCCAACTATCTCTGTACCAAAATTCATCAAAATTGGTGTAGCCATTAAAGCGTGAAGAGGTAACAAACAAACAAACTCACTTTCGCTTTTATAATATTAGGAAGGATAAGGATTTGTGCAATATACAGTACTTATAATAAATCAAAGCTTAGCCACGTGTACCATTCGGCATGCAAACATTTACATTATTTTTAAAACGTCCTTTTTTTAGGGTTCCGTAGTCAACTAGGAACCCTTATAGTTTCGCCATGTCTGTCTGTCCGTCCGTCCGTCCGTCCGTCCGTCCTCGCTTAATCTCTGTGACCGTTAGCGCTAGAAAGCTGAAATTTGGTACCAATATGTATATCAATCGCGACGCCGACAAAGTGGTAAAATAAAAATTTGAAAAAAATGTTTTATTAGGGTAGCCACCCTATATGTAAAGTGGGAAGTGTTTTTTTTTTTTAATTTCAACCCTAACGTGTGATATATTGTTGGAAAGGTATTTAAAAATGAATAGGAGTTTACTAAGATCATTTTTTGAGAATGTCAATAATTTCGGAAATAATTGCTCTAAAAGTAAAAAACAATGTGTCCCCCCCCCTCTAACTTTTGAACCATAAGTCTAAAAAATATGAAAAAAATCTGAAAAGTAGAACTTTATAAGGACTTTCTATGAAAATCATTTTGAACTTGATTGACACAACTGTTTTTGTACAAAAAAGACAAAAACTTGTACAAAATAATTTCTGGACTAAGTTTGTAGTATAATCGTAATGTAAGCTTTTTTTGTAACTTTGTTTACATATTTTATTATCCTGAACGTATCTTTTTTCAAACAAAAAAAGAATTATTGAAATCGGTTCTCGCAATCCAAAATTACCACCGAAATTGCACGTCTTTGTATTAATTAGTAACCCAATTCCCCGAGAGATGGCGCTGTAGGTACTTATTACATTGGATCGGGTATTACCGAATCGTTCGGTTGGCCTCATAACTGGGAACACTTATTGTGACGGACGGGAAACTACGGAACCCTACACTGAGCGTGTCCCGACACGCTCTTATTTTATATATATTCTTGTATATTCTGCTGTTGAGCAAAGCCCCCCCTATATTCTTCCAGGTATTCTTCTCCATCGCCACGTCGAACAAGCCATTAATTTACCAACGATGAAAATCACGGCACGATTGGCGCAGTGGTTGAGCGATCGACTGCTGCGCTGCGTGTCGCGGGTTCGATTCCCGCACGAAACAAATATTTGTATGATCTGCAGATAGGTGTTCCGGGTCTAGCTGTTTGTGTATGTGAGCTAAATGTTTGTAAACGCACCCACGATACAGGAGAAATTCCTAGTTTGGGGCAACGTATTTTTATTTTAAAAAAATTCTCGTGTCGCGGTGTTCGTTACCATAGTCCTCCGAAACGGTTTGACCGATTTGTATGATATTTTGTGTGCATATCGGGTAGGTCTGAGAATCGACCAACATAATATTTTTTTTACCCCAGCTGGTAAGGGTGCTCTGATACAGCTAGTAATACTATAAATAAGCTTTGTCAGGGGTTCAGAAAGTGGCTAGTTTAGCCCACTGGATGGACTTCCACGGGGTTTAAAATACACTGGTTGGACTTCCACGTACAAGATGGCAGGACATCCTGGATAAAACCAACGAACAGACCCTGGATCGTACCAACTGTTTTGACATAGGGGGAGAAGCCTTTGCCCAGTAGTGGGATGATGCAGGCTAGCAGTAACAGTATAAATAAGCGGCGCTGATATTGATCTTCCATTAAACTAATATATAATTAGCCAACCTTCAATGCCTATGAATGTCCTTAATTTAAAAAAAATGAATAAAAAAAGTTACCAACTTCCCGGCGATAAAACTGAAATTATGCATAGATTCTAGGTCACGTCAGTCTAGTCTTCCAATTTTAAAAATAGTTTTCTATAAGATCTCTTTGCGTATGTACACAAAAAGTGCTGGCACAAAATAAAAAACGTTCCATTTCCAAAAGTTAAATTGACATTTGCCATGAATAGGGTTACCAGCATAACAAAAATCTATACCCTTATTTTAGCGTTTTTTTTTTTATAATCTTTTATAAAATTTATTCGTGCTGAAGTGAAAAAGTGTTTTAATACATACAAATATCATTTGTGTCACTCGCAACATGTAAGTGTTCTCATCAAGACGCAAGAATCTCTAACTCAGGACCGTCTTTCAGAAACGGACGCCAAAAGCAGACCAGAAAACTCATCAGAAGAAAACCCTGGGTGAAAAACCTTTACGAAAACCGGGAATACCCAGACAATCACACAGACAGAAATTTCCTCCAAGAATTGCGCAAAAACTTGAACATTGAAAAAGTAACCTTACCTCAAGCAATACAAGGCTCATTTCGCGTTGTACTAAGACTATGTATATGTATTTTATACGCTGTCATTTTCGTCTATATGTACAACGATTGGGTACATACATATACTGTCATATATACATCTATAATAACTACTTTCCTTAGTTACTTACTGTATATAACATTTGCTGGAAGCGCTCTATTGAGGCATTTAAAAACTGTATTAGTCTATGTTACCATCGGATACTTACTGTCTCCCATACTTCATACTTTGACGGACACAGTAAGTACTGATACCATTTATGCTTGGGCAGTTATAATGATGGTTATACATATGATATTTTTTGACTATAATGTCCGAGTTGCATTGGTATCGAATTCTCTATCAATTAATGCTGCCATATTCGCCTCAGTCTGCTTAGTATCAAGGTTATCAACACCGTTTGACGCGTTCGTTTTACTTACAATTTCAGTGATTCTATTTGTTTTAAGTCCTCAATTATTCAAGTCGATATTACACACGAAATTATTTAATTTAATTTACTTTTTCACGTTAATTTTGACAGTTGTTTGTTTGTATTCGGTGTCGAATACCTTGTTATGTTATTTTGTATTAATCGTTTTTATTTTAAGTGGGTATTGTCCGTTTTTCTTTGTGTATTGGCAGAAATATAAAGATAATAAATATGGGCCTTGGGATGAGGCTGTGATTAATGATTCAGATGATTTGGAAGAATGTTTAGATGTTAAGTAGATGGTTGAAACTCGTATGTACAGACGCCTGCAGGTCAAGCTACCCGAAACTGTCAAATAATCCCAATGAACCTTGAACCTAATACTTTAGAAATAAAGTCGAAAATCTATCAAAGAAATCTGACAGATTGTAGTAGCTTGATGTGCAGGCGTCTGTACATATGTATATGTAAATCGAGGGTAATCAGGGACACCAATAGTTTATTGTTTTCACAATTTAGTTTAATAATCACATAAATTCATATACTGGAATATTCTAACACTGATCTTAAAAAAAGCATCGATCGATATGAACAGTTTATAAGGTCCTTTGAGACTCGTAGAGGCGATCGGCGACAGCGACCTCTTGCGTCCGGCCCTGGTTCAATCCATGGTCCGGAGCGAGAGGGAACGGGAAGCGGTTACCTCCTTCTACGAAGCAGTCATGCTAGCAGAGGTGTCCGGGCGTTTGAGGAAGAGAGCCTCAAATCAACCCAGCCTCCGCGGGAGACGACTCCCGGCCACCGCAGATGCGGGCCATCGTCTATTGACAACAGGCCGTGTCGACGGCGTGTTAGTGTTCCACGCACACCTCAAAGAGATGTCAGCAAAGCAGAGGGGCCTGCCAGGGCCATCGCCTGCCGAGGTTCGGGTCGTTCGAAGAGATACCGCGGCCACGGAACATAAGAAGGAACATGGGGGGATTTTAATCAGTAAAGAAATGACACTATAAACTTACTATAACTTCCCCCGCTCCGCCCAGAGCGGCGTAAGTTATTTGATGAAATAATAAAATGTGTCCGTAAATAATTCATTAAAAGGTATATGCATATCCATAATTTGGGTCAAAATTAAAGGGTTGGTTGGTAAGAATACGAGACTGTTTTTTTATTTTTTTAAATATTTTAATAGGTCTACAAAAAAACAGCTAAGTACGTCATTGAAAACGCGTTTTGCGACTGCGGTAACATTTAAGATTCTGCCATCAAAGTGTTCATAAAACTAATAATACTTATTACTTGTGCAATATACACTACTGTTAAAAATTAAGGGATCAAAAATAAAATTAAAATTTTTGGGAAATTTTCAACAGGCCAAGGCAACTTCGAAAGAAATGGCCGTACGGGAAATAAAAAAAAAGGAAATCGTATCAAGTTGAATAAAAAATGAAATTGAAGCTAAATGAACAAAGTATCCGATCCTTATAGTGGCTAAGCAATTTTTTTTTCACGCCTGTTGACTAGAAAAGTAAACTAAAAAAAAAACCGGCCAAGAGCGTGTCGGGCCACGCTCAGTGTAGGGTTCCGTAGTTTCCCGTCCGTCACAATAAGTGTTCCCACTTATGAGTTTATTATTTGTTTGACGTTGAACACTAGGGAATTGTATTTTATTATTATACAAGTATGGGAATAGTGCGTTAACGTAAACGTGCTGCGAATGACTTAAACTATTATATAAACTTTCATCTCAATCCGCCATATATAATTTATAAATGACACTCAGGCTCTATTAGTTCCGGGTAAAGAAAAAGAGACACTTCTCTAGGCCGAAACGATGTGTGTTGGCCTGTTGGGATAACAAATCATGAAAGGCGCGCACAGCGTCGTCCTTAACATGATTATCACTGTTCAAAATATACGAGAACATTTTAATACCGGACAAATCAAAATCAAACCTCGACAACTAATTAGATAATGCACTCATAAATAAAATTACGAATAAATTTAAGAGCAACTTACTTTACCACGGTAGGTCATGAAAGCACGGAATATCTTAACATCGACTTTTAAAAAATCACGTCATTACACAACGCCATCTATCGAACCATTTATGAACTGGTTTTTACCTTAACATTTGATGGTGTTAAAAAAATGAATTTTAGTTTTGTTCTAAATTGCCTTAGCATGTTCTTAATAGCAGTTTTATGTAGTTATAAGATACCGCCAATGCCAAGGAGAGACCAACCGAACAATTCGGTAATACCTGATCCAATGTAATAAGTACCTACAGAGCCATCTCTCGGGGAATTGGGTTACTAATTAATAATTTTGGATTACGAGAACCGATTTCAATAATTCTTTTTTTGTTTGAAAAAAGATACGGTTAGGATAATAAAATATGTAAACGAAGTTAAAAAAAAAATGCTTGCATATACGATTATACTACAAACTTAGTCCAGAAATTATTTTGTAAAACTTTTTGTCTTTTTTGTACAAAAACTGTTGTGTCAATCAAGTTCAAAATAATTTTCATAGAAAGTCCTTATAAAGTTCTACTTTTCAGATTTTTTTCAGATTTTTTGAACTTATGGTTCAAAAGTTAGAGGGGGGGGGACACATTGTTTTTTACTTTTGGAGCGATTATTTCCGAAATTATTGACATTATCAAAAAATGATCTAAGTAAACCCCTATTCATTTTTAAATACCTTTCCAACAATATATCACACGTTGGGGTTGAAATTAAAAAAAATATCACTTCCCACTTTACATATAGGGTGGCTACCCTAATAAAACATTTTTTTGAATTTTTTATTTTACCACTTTGTTGGCGTGATTGATATACATATTGGTACCAAATTTCAGCTTTCTAGTGCTAACGGTCACAGAGATTAAGCGAGGACGGACGGACGGACGGACGGACGGACGGACAGACAGACATGGCGAAACTATAAGGGTTCCTAGTTGACTACGGAACCCTAAAAAGGGTTTTTTTTTGTTTCTGGTTTTTCTAAGATTACTCGAAAAACCGCAGAGGGTACAAAAATTTAAAAGCTACAATTTTCTTTTTTTTATTTCTTGGGTTTTTCTTGGATTTTTTTTATCCCTTATTTTTTTTTGCAGCAGTGTAGTAGCTGTTGTAAGTCACAAAACCAAATATGTATGCGTGATTTTTGTATTATTCACATTAAGTTTAAATATAAGTTATTTTTTCTTTATTTTTTGTATACACATTTTTTTAAATAACATATACTAATTTAAAATATAGTAGTCCGCCTGTATCGGGAGCAGGGTCCAAACTACCGGTAGTTAGGGCTCCAGAGACAAGGACTTCCTCACAATGCGGGCCGTATCGAGGAGTACCGCCTAAGGTTTTTATTATTAAAATATAATCATTATACATGTTAGGTGCCGACTTTATAACAAGCAAGGTACATATATCATCTGATAATTATAACATGTATAGCACGGCCAACGAGAAGCGATACCAAATGTAAACAAACCCATGCTAAAACCCCATCTAAAATGGCCGCCCGAATGTTGGCGAACCCGTCTTAACGTTGTCATGTTTTTGCCGGGAGAACGAGACATTACGACAAAGGTACAAGATGGAAAGAGCTAAATATTAGATTGTCAACACCACAGTTGTTCTTTAGGTTAATGAACTTTCGTATCGCTTTTCGTTGGCCGTACTATACACATAAATTTCACTAGGCTTGGCGTCGGGGGTAAAGTAACGTAAAAAAGCACTAGCGTGCAAAAGCTTAAATTACCGATGAAAAATTTCTGTATCGGTCAGAATGATGTACTGAAAATGTGTTAACTGTTTTAACATTGTCCCCTCCACATTGTAGGTCACTTTTAATTAATAATGTGATAATTATTCCATGATAAGTTAAATAAAATTATAAATATACTCATGATTGTAAAACATGAATAAACGTGATTTGTAAAATTTTATTAATGGTTTTATTTAATCTGTGTGCGTGTATTTTATCATTAAACACTCTACCTAGTACTGAACTTGATCATTTATCTAAGTTGTAAAACGACATATCATTACACCACTAATTACCGAAGGGTAGGATAGAGGTTTACCTAATGGGCACGCCACAATAGTGTCGGTAAGTGTTGAGGAGTAGCTGGAGAGGCGCCATGACATCCTTACCTACCGCCTGACACAGGTCTTCACCGGACATGAAAGATTCGGAAGTTTCCTGCACATAATCGATATCGCTATTAGCGAAAAGACCGCCATTGTAACTATATATTTAGCATTTTTTGTAAAACAGTTTTCTTCCAATTTTGGTGTGCAATAAAGTATAGCTTTTCTATAATCGGGCGGGAACGAACACCCGTGTGTCACCATTGTGACGATAGCCCGGAGGACACAGTGGAGCACAAAGTGGCGGTCTGCCCAGCGCGCGCGGAGCACCGCCACATAAAAAGCTTTACCTTATTATTCTCCCACATTTCGCAAGTTATGTTTAAGTCCCATATATTAGGAGGCAGGCATTGCCACTAACAGGGCACAAATCCCCGTGGCAGCTTCAGAGAAAACTTTATTTATTTAGGTTAACCAACAATAGGGTTTCCAAGGTCAAACTATCTAAAAACATTCTATTTAGTCCGTCTTTTAGATTATTCAAAAATAAGGGACACGTGTTTTTTTAAATCAAATCAAATCATAATCATTTATTTAAATTAGACCATTACATGCACTTTTGAATGTCAAAAAAAAAAACAAAATGTTAAGCTACAGTCCCGGTCACAAGACATAATAACTTGTGAAAGTACTGTAGTTGCCAATTCCAAAGCGTTGATCTCTATGGAGAAGATTGGCCAAGAAACTCCATGGAAACTCTTTTAAATTAGAATATTATTACAAAATCGTATTTACATCATTCGTGTTGAGATTGTACAAATATGTGGGAACGATAGAAAGACGTGCACAGTAAGGGCGTCCAGAGTAAAAACAACATTCAATATAAAAATATAGATAAATTAAAAATGAACCGTGGCAGTTAAAAAATGACCAGTCCCAACTGACAGTGCCCGTTCACGAACATGACGTATGGATCAGCCCCATTCAGCTCGACCATTTTGAAGGGAGCTAAATGACCCGACACACCCGCCACCATCAGCGAGACATTTAAGTGAGCATGACACTATTAACCACCAGGGCTTCGTCAAGTCAATAATAATACATAACACTCACATATATGGGCTTAATAATTATACAATACTAGTTTAGTCTTAAAATCTTCTGCAGCTTCCACATTAAGTTTAGATACTAATGAGTTAGTTAACCCCTATGGTTGTGGAGCAGGACTAGCATTGAGCCAAGCCATTTTTAACCGACTTAAAAAAAGGAGGAGGTTCTCAATTCGACTGTATGTTTTTTTTTTTTTTTTTGTGTTTGTTACCTCATAACTCAGGTCTGAGTGAACCGATTTTGATGATTCTTTTTTTATTCGAAAGCTGGTGGTTGTCGTTTGGTCCCATAAAAAAAATATCAAGATCCGACAAGTAGTTTTTGAGTTATCTTTAATAATACGTATTAGATTGACTTCGTGTACGTTGATGATATACTCATTCGTCGATTATATTTTAGAAGTTGTGGAAGACAAATGATCAAAAAATGGTATGTACTACTATGGTTTGGAAGGTCATTGCAGGAATTTGGTGATAGATCTTCAGTGAAATACAACGGCACTCTTTAATAAATGACAGCAAATCTGCCGTGATTGCTGTAATCACATGTATAGGTATGGGTTTCGCCAGGGTAGGCAGGCGAGTGGGAGCAGGGTGACCGTATCCCCTCCCCACCCCTCACCTAGTCATTAAGAAACATAAACATCAGATCAAGTATCAGCTGTATCCCCTAGAGGATGATGCATATGATTCTGAATTGGTTTAATACTAAAGCATAATATAGATACTTAGTATTTAATCTATAGCTTGATGTGGAACTAAAAATTGTATCTAAGACGGGACGAAAGGTAAAAATAAAAACTTTTTAACCGTGTTTGCGTATTATATCATAATACTATAACTAAAAATGTTGAAATAAAAACTTTTTAGTAAAAAAATAAAACCGACTTCTAAAAAAAACTAAAAACTGGAAAATAACTTTATTTCCGGAAGTCGGTGGCCAATAAAGTCAACGAAACCAACAAAAACCACCGACTTCCGGAAATAAAGTTATTTTCCAGTTTTTAGTTTTTTTTAGAAGTCGGTTTTATTTTTTTTATCTTCAATATAATCCCCCAACTTATAATATGCTTGCCTACATAGTGTGCGTTTTATACAAGTTTTAAATTTCGTTTTGTTGTTTCAGGGAAGATTTTACTCTACAACTGCTGGCTAAGTTTAAGACCAAACTTCACGCTATCAAGGAGAAGGCGGTGGCAGAGGGCGAGCCGTCTACAGAGAAGGCGGGAGAAGGAGACGATAATGATGAGAATCTGAACACAGATGAATGGTGAGACCCTATATTAGGAACTTCTTTTATAGGCACCTCCGATTGTCGGGCGCCGCGAGACGACTCCCGGTCGATGTGGGCCTGTGTGCGTCTATTGACGGCAGGTCGTGTCGACGGCGCGGTAATGTTCTACGCGCGCCTCAAAGGGATGGCAGCAAACCAGAGGACTCAGATCAATAAGGACCCTATAGACACCTACGGCAAACATGGCACTCAGAGCAAAAAGGACACTAGGCGCCAATGGCAAACAGGGCAAATATGGCACTCGGAGACGTAAAGGCACTAAAGGCACGTAGGGCAAACATAGCACTCAGAACCATTAGAACACTATAAGCACACAGAGCAAACATGGCACTCAGAGTCATAAGGACACTGTAGGCACCAATATTAAAGAGAGCAAACGTGGCACTCAGGACCATAAGGAACACTGTAGGCACCGATGACAAATAGGGCAAATATGGCACTTTTGGACATAAGGGCACTGTAGGCACCCAAGGCTAACAGGGCTAATACGGCACTCAGAGACATAAAGGCACTTAGGGCCCCTAGGGCAAACATGGCATTCAGAACAATATGGACATCGTAGGCACCTATGGCAAAATGGTCAGATGTGGCTCTCAGAGCCATAAGCACACAAAAGGCACCCATAGCAATCAAGGCAAACATGGCACTCAGGAGACTTCAGACACCCATGGCAAACAAGGCATTCATGGCACTCAGAGCAATAAGGACACTAGCTATCTATGGCATACAGGCCAATCATGGCTCTCACAGCAATAAGGAGACTAGGCACCTATGGCAAACAGCGCAAACATGGCTCAATAAGGACCTTATAGCCATAGGTCCTCGAAGTATACTAGAAGCGTCAAGTGCCCTTGTTGCCCTGTTTGCCATAGGTTCTCAAAGTGTACTAATTGCCCCACGTGGTCCAATTGCCATCTGTCATATAGGTGCCATAATTGCACTTTATTGTGCATTACGTGCACAAAGTGTCTAAATTGCCCTTTGTGCCCTAATTGCACTGTTTCCATAGCTGCCTATAAGTTTCATTATTGCCCCAAGTGACCTAATAGCCCTGTCCTTCATAGGGGCCCCAAGTGTCCTATTGGGCGGGCCTGTGGGCGGTGAGCAATGGGTAGTTCACCGTCCGTCCGTCGATTGACGACAGGCCGTGTCGACGGCGCGTTCGTGTTTCACGCGCGCCTCAAAGAGAGTCAGCAAAGCAGAGGGGCTTGCCAGAGCCTCTGCCTGCCAGGGTTGCGGGTTGTTCGAAAGAGATACCGCGGCCTCGGAACGTAAAGGGCAAAAGAAGAAACATGGGTGGGTTTTAGTCAGTACAAGTCTGACATGCCCTCCCGCTCCGCCCAGAGCGGGGGAAGTCATTGGATGATTTCCCACCCGAAAAAAAAAAAAAAAAGTGTCCTATTGGCACTTGCTGCCATGATTGCCCTGTTTGCTACAGGTGCCCATTTGTACTTATTGCCGACAGTGCCCTAATTGCACTGTATGACATAGGTGCCCAATGTTTTCTAATCGCCCTGAGTGCTAAGTTTGCCATAGGCGCCCAAAAGCGTCATTATATCCTCAAGAGCCATGATTGCCCTGTTTGCCAAAGGTACCTTATTTGCCCTGTCTGCCATAGGAGTCAGAAGTGTCCTAGATGCCTTTGCCCTGATTGCCATACGTGCACGAAGTGTCCTAGATGTCTCGAGTGACATTGTTGCCCTGTCTGCCATAGGTGCCCAAACTGCTCTAATAGACCCGCGTGGCCTAATTGCCTTGTCTGCAATAAATGTCCGAAGTGCCCTAGTTGCTCCGCGTGCCCTAATTGCACTGTTTCCATTGGTGCCAAAGTGTCCAATTTGCCCTGAGTGCCATGATTGCCCTGAGCGCCATAATTGCTTGGTTTGCCAAAGGTGCTAAAAAAAACAATTCGAACCAGTAGTTGCTGATATTAGAGCGTTCTAACAAACAAACAAAGTTTTCAGCTTCATAATATTCCAACCTGGCGCCCGCAGTTTCGCCCGTGTGTTATCAAAACAATTATCCTATGTGTTATTCCAGACTATAATCTACCTCTGTGCCAATTTTCATCAAAATCCGTTCAGCCGTTTTGAAGTACGCAAGAGTAACAAATATCCAAACATCCTCTCAAATATTAGCATTATTTTATAATATTAGTAGAATAGAGCTTATTGCAGTAAAAACATGGCGCGAGATCAGTCATGTTCTCATTTGAAACGCATTGTACATCTATTTTCTTTGTATCAGGTTGGGCCACACACTACGCTTTGAAGAGAAAGGCCCTCTGCTGGCGAAAGACGCGTCTACTAAAGGAGATGATTGGTTTGACATCTACGACCCACGGAACCCGATCAACAAGAGAAAGAGAGAGAAATCTGATAAGAAGCAGAAGAAATAAATGATTTTTTGTTATTACAAGTTTTTTTTTTTAACTCGACTCCCAAAGTGAGGTTATGTTTATCGCGCGTATTTTGAATGTATGTATGTTCACTTTATGACCACATTATCTCCCAAACCGCATAACGGATTAAATGGCTGAGATATTTTTAAATTCGTTCATAAGGCTGTACACTTAATTGGGACCACCGTAAAGTTTATCACAGTCCAATATCCATTCTTTGTAAGATCGAAAATAAACGAAAATCTTCATTATTAATTAAAAATACTTACGTACACACAATAAAAACAAATAGATATGTAATCACTGACTCACAGCCATATACAGTCAGTATAGACACCTGTGGCAAACAGGGCAAACATGGCACTCAGAGCAATAAGGACTCTAAAGACACCAATGGCAAACAGGGCAAACATGCCACTCTGAGCAATAATTACACTATAGGCACCTATGGCACTCATTGCAATAAGGACTGTAGACACCTATGGCAAACAAGGCAAAGATGGAACTCAACGCAAAAATGACACTAGGCACCTACGGCATATAGGGAAAACATGGCATCCTGAGCTATAAGGACCCTAGGCACATATGGCAAACAGGGCAAATATGGCACTCGGGACAAAAAGGGCACAATGTGCACCTAAGGCAAACAGGGCATACATGGCACTCAGAAAATAAGGACACTAAGGACGCCTATGGCAAACCGGGCAAACATGGCACTCAAATAAATAAGGACACTAAGGGCACGGCAAACAGGGCAAACATGGCACTCAGATAAATAAGGACACTTAGGGCGCCTTTGGCAAACAGGGCACACATGGCACTCAGATAAAAAGGACACCAATGGCACCTATGGCAAACAGGGCAAACATGGCACTCAGATAAAAAAAGGACACAATGGGCGCCTATGGCAAACAGGGCACACATGGCACTCGGGGAAATAAGGACACAATGGGCGCCTACGGCAAACAGGGCAAACATGGCACTCAGCTAAATAAGGACACTTAGGGCGCCTATGGCAAACAGGGCACACATGGCACTCGGATAAATAAGGACACCAAGGGCACCCAGGGCAAACATGGCACTCGGATACATAAGGACACTTAGGGCACCTATGGCAAACAGGGCACACATGGCACTCAGATAAAAAGGACACTAATGGCACCTATGGCAAACAGGGCACACATGGCACTCGGATAAATAAGGGCACCTATGGCAAACAGGGCACACATGGCACTCGGGGAAATTAGGACACAATGGGCGCCTATGGCAAACAGGGCAAACATGGCACTCAGCTAAATAAGGACACTTTGGGGCGCCTATGGCAAACAGGGCACACATGGCACTCAGATAAAAAGGACACCAATGGCACCTATGGCAAACAGGGCACACATGGCACTCGGGGAAATTAGGACACAATGGGCGCCTATGGCAAACAGGGCAAACATGGCACTCAGCTAAATAAGGACACTTAGGGCGCCTATGGCAAACAGGGCACACATGGCACTCAGATAAAAAAGGACACAAATGGCACCTATGGCAAACAGGGCACACATGGCACTCGGATAAATAAGGACTCCAAGGGCACCTATGGCAAACAGGGCAAACATGGCACTCGGGGCAATAAGGGCACAATGGGCACCTATGGCAAACAGGACACATATGGCACTCATGTAAACAAGGACACGAAAGGTATTTATGGCAAGCAGGGCAAACATGGCACTCAGATAAATAAGGACACTTAGGGCGCCTATGGCAAACAGGGCACACATGGCACTCAGATAAAAAAGGACACCAATGGCACCTATGGCAAACAGGGCAAACATGGCACTCAGATAAAAAGGACACTAATGACACCTATGGCAAACAGGGCACACATGGCACTCGGGGAAATAAGGACACAATGGGCGCCTATGGCAAACAGGGCAAACATGGCACTCAGCTAAATAAGGACACTTAGGGCGCCTATGGCAAACAGGGCACACATGGCACTCAGATAAAAAGGACACCAATGGCACCTATGGCAAACAGAGCACACATGACACTCGGATTAATAAGGACACCAAGGGCACCTATGGCAAACATGGCACTCAGATAAATAAGGACACTAAGGGCACCTATGACAAACAGGGCAAACATGGCACTCGGTGCAAAATGGGCACCAATGGCAAACAGGGCAAATATAGTACTCGGTGCAATAAGGACACTATGGGCACCTATGGCAAACAGGGCAAACAGATAAATAAGGGCACCTATGTCAAACAGGGCGCTCGGTGCAATAAGGGCTCCATTGGCACCTATGGCAAACAGGGACTAAGGGTACCTATGGCGTACAGGGCAAACATGGCGCTCGGTGATATTAGGGCTCCATTGGCACCTATGGCATATTTTGTGCAATATATTGGTGCAATAAGTGCACAATGGGCACCTTTTAAACAGGGCACTGTTTGTCAATGGCACCTTTAGCAAACAGGGCAAACGTGGCACTCGGTGCAATAAGGGCACTTTGGGCACCTATGGCAAACAGGGCAAACGTGAGGCCAGGTGCAATAAGAGCTTTATGCACCTATAGGCACCTATGGCAAACATGACAGGATGCATAGGCACCTATGGCAAACAGGGCACATTTAGAGCAATATGGACACTATAGGCATTTATGGCAAACAGGGCAAGCAAGGCTGTCGGCGCAAACAGGGTACTATGGGCTTATGTGGGAAACAGTGCACGCAGAGCAATAAGGACACTTTAGGCGCCTATGGCAAACAGGGCACTTAGAGCAATAAGGACACTACGCATCATGACACTCAGAGCAATAAGGACACTATGGTCACCTATGGCAAACATGTCAAACATGGCACTTGGTGGAATAATGACTTTAAGGGCACATATGGCAACAGGGCAAACGTGGCACTCAAACAGTTAGAACACATAAGGCACCTATGGCAAATAGGGCAAACATGGCACTTAGTGCAATAAGGACACTAAAGACTTCTATGGCAAAAAGGGCAAAAGTAACACGGCACAATAACGGCACTTTGTGCACCTATGGCAAGCAGGGCAAACGAGGCACTCAGATCCATAAGGCACCTATGGCAAAACAATGCACTCAGTAGAGAAAGAGAGAGAAACCTGATAAGAAGCAGAAGAAATTAATATATTTTTTGTTATTACAAGTTTTTTTTACTCGACTTCCAAAGAAGGGTTATGTTTATCGCGCGTATTTTGAATGTGTGTTCATTTTATTACCACATCATCTCCCAATCTGCTTAACGGATTCATATAGCTAAGATATTTTTTAATTCGTTCATAAGGCTGTACACTTAATTGGGACCACCATAAATAGTGGAGTGCCGTAAGGTTTATACCTCGGTATCCAGGGCCAGTCAATGAATCTTAATATAAACGTTGGAAATATGTTTTTGATAGTAACTATATAGAAAAATGTTAAAAAAAAAATATTATGCGATCTCAATTTTTTTTTATGTAATAATTTTTTTTTTGGATTTTTTCTTTTATTTACATTAGTTTAAAGTTATAGAACAAACTCGATCTTGGATTTCTAGGGACTGCAGGTATACCGATGAAGAGTGGGGAGGGGAATAGAGGGGATAACAGCAGCTGTTAAGCCGTACCATCCTTTACCATTTCGCCGCATTTTTAGGCCCCTATTTGAGAACCTCTGGATAAGACTATAACGCAGAAATTTTCGTCATCCAGTAAGCTATAATAGCGTACTTAAAATCCAAAATTTCAAGTCTGTAGGCTATTTCATTCCGAAGTTAAGGGAAAGCAAAGTTTAGCATTTATGACACTTACTCACTCACTCATGATCATCAAAATATAACTAGTAGTTCCCATAAACTCAGAGAGCTGAAATTTGGTACAGAATTAGGGTTTAATGGCCACATCAAGGAAAAACTATAAAAACTAGAATAACCGAAGATTTGAAGTACCTGGTGACCCTGATTAGAAAGAACAAGAGCCCAACCAAACTATTAGAGATCGACATACAGCCTTTACAAAAAATATTCAAGTTGGTAGGCCGCTTCATTTGATGTCAAAATCGAAGGTCTGAAGTATTTGATGAAGAACCCTCAGCTGGTCTAAGCTGTGTTAGAGATATGGTAATGCCCTCTTCTACGATTTGTACATAAAAATCGACTGTCATTGCAAAAATCCAGCATAGTGGGACACATTATCTAATTTAATCTAGCCTATAGCGTCCCACTGCTGGGCGAATGCCTCCCTTTCTTCTTTTAATACGTATATAAATGAAAACTCTGGATAAGACTAGACTGGCTTTTATTTAATTATTTATTTATAACTAGCGACCCGTCCCAGCTTCGCACGGGTGTTACAAATCTTTGAAAATCCCCACTTTTCTCTACTATAATATGTATGTATTATACATAAAAACCTTCCTCTTGAATCACTCTATCTATTAAAAAAAAACCGCATCAAAATCCGTGGCGTAGTTTCAAAGATTTAAGCATACAAAGGGACATAGGGACAGAGAAAGCGACTTTGTTTTATACTATGTAGTGATAAGCACACCAACAGCACGGTTACATACATACCAATTGAAATAAACTAACACCTAAAAACTGCATTTCAGCAACCAAAACTACGTATCTGAAAAATCATACCTGTTGTAACTACTTATGTTTGCACTCTTGCTTTATACGGTGCCCCCCAAAAAATAAAATATCTTAATGCGTTAAGTTAAGTTAATCCCGCCGACAAACTGTTACGCAGTTTGGCGGGTTTACTAAATGTACAACAACTTTGGTCCAAAAATAAATGATTTATTATTAAAAAAAAAAGATATATCTCTTTTTTGCAGCTTGCTTAGAATGCAATGGTGACAGCTGTACTAATCCTTCACCTACAATCTACATCAACGAGATCGACGACGATGACAATAATGAACAATGATGTAATAATGTGTATAGTTAACGATAAATTATTTTTGTAAATAATTATTTTTTACGACAATTTAATAAATTAACATTGAAGTTACTCAGCAAACATAATTTATAACATATAATTTTTTTTTTTACTATAAACACTTTTTCCCCCTTCCGCCTCTCATTTTTCAGTAAATTGTTGTTAAAAATTGTAATAATCGAGATCGGCCAAATTTTGTTTTTTAACTTTTTTTTTCGAGGTTTTAACAATGCAGTTAATATACACTTGATATACAGATTCATTGACTGGCCCTGGGTTCCGAGGTTTTACCATTTTTATGCCTTACGGCACTCCATTAAAACTTTATTACAGTCCAATGTCCATTCTTTGTAAGATCATTGGTCCATTTATATGATGAAGATTAGAAATGCACAAATAATAAAAACAAATCTAATATATAAAATTCTCTTGTCACAGTTTTCGTTGCCATACTCCTCCAAAACGGCTGGACCAATTTGAACGAAATTTTGTGTACATATCGGGTAGGTCTGAGATTCGGCTGCATCTATTTTTCATGCCACTAACTGAGCAGCGGGTAAAACCGCTGGGCACAGCTAGTAGAAATATAAATAGAGTACAAATATATATGTAATCACTGACTGACAGCCATACACAGTCAGGTAGCTGTCACTTATGTCAATTGTCAATCACCATGATGGAGGGCAGTTGGAAGGTAAAAGCGTACCCTTTTTTTAGGAAATGAACATCATCAAACAACTTCTCCCGTTCTGGGCGGAGAGGGAGGGAATATCAGACTTGTATTGTCTAAAGCCAATCCGTATTTCTTCGTTCGCCCTTTGTGTTTCGATGCCGCGGTATCTCTTTCGAACAACCCGCAACTTGGGGCCTACTCTCTTTCTCCGAAACGTAACTTCGTTGACGAACGAAAGTCAAAAGTAGTTACGTTTGTAACCCTACTCTATAACATTTTGCGTGAATTAGAGTAGGTTTAGAAAATTTTAATGTCAAATAAACTTCGGACGTCCGAAATTTGGAAATGAATGAAATGAAATGAAACCGTGGTAGAAAACGTTAGAAGTTTCGGCCGCAATTTCACGGTTTTAAACGGTTTGGGAATACCTTCATTGTGCGTACTGCTAAGGAGTGGAATTCCCTGCCGGAGTCTGTATTTCCTGACAGCTATAACCTGGGGGTCTTCAAGTCAAGAGTGAATAGGTTATTTCTAGGTAAGCGTGCTTCATCGTCGACCACATCATCACTTACCATCAGGTGAGATAGTAGTCAAACGCGAGCCTATCAATAATAAAAAAAAAATAAAAAAAAATCGTTTTACGTAGAATTAGAGTAGACCCCCTTGACCGTGAGTCATGACCCATCGTTTCGCCGTGTCATGCAGAGATGTTATTCCATTTCATAAGCAGTTACAGGCTTATATAATTACGTTTTTTACTCCGACCCAAAACCCTTTATTAGATGATAATTCTGCAAGGAGGTCGACGACTCTTTATTAACCACCTCCTTCGTGTCAATACCTTTTTTAAATTCGGCTCTTCATGAAAAAAAAATGCTACAGTTAAATTTGACGGATCGTTAAGTTTAATCGCCTTGTTACGGAGTCGGACATAGGTTATATCTGTGGTAGTTTGTTATCTGTGGTAACATCGGACAATGGTCAGTTGGGAGGTGATTTGTCTTTGCGGGGCGGAAAATTAGTTTTTGAGGAAGTATGACATTCCGAGATTATTATTAGACCCAGCAGCAGGGCTTAGGTAAATGGACACGTTGGCTCTCCTGCAGTTGAGACTTGGTCTGATCAGGGGCATTTTTAAGACTGCCAAGGAAACTACAACTACATGTTGAGATAGCGGCCTTTTGGCCTAGTACAGGACCTATTTAGTTAATGATCTTCATTTTGTTTTTTTTTTTTTAATAATTTTGTTTTATTGTTTTGTCCTGGGCGAGTCTAATAAATAGTTAATCTTTCTTTCTTCTTATTTTTTTTTAATTTAGTAGTAGTAGTTGTCAGAAGTAGTCTGGACATTTCCGGAATGTTGACCCTACTTCCAGGTCACTTTTATAAGATAGTTATTTGTCCGCATGTCCTTACATACGGACAAAGTATTTTTTTATTTGTAAAAAAAACAGCATTTTGAAAACACGGCCAAGTGTGAATTGGAGTCGCGCAATATATTTATCGCGCTATAAAAAATATGTTTTTTTATTACAGCCCCCTTCATTTTTTTTGGATTAATATTTTTTGATATGGCGGCAATAGAAATACATCATTTTAACTGTTTAACTATCACTGTAGTTCATGTTACATGTAACATAGTTTATGATGCCTGATGACAGATGGACAGACGGAGTCTTGAGTCTTAGCAATAGGGTCCCGCTTTAACCTTTGGGTACAGAACCCTAAAAAAAAACAAAGGTTGGAAGTCAAAATGTTATACTGCAAAGGAGAATGACCACGACAATATGGACCACGGTACAGAGTTGCGTCAATTCCAGTTGTTTTAGATGGTTTATAAATTAACCAAATAACCATCTACAATTGCCTTTTTGTAATCAAAACCCGCGTTTCCAAGTTTTTTTAGAAAACGTAACTTAACCTCAAAATAGAAATATCCGTCGTGTATAGAGGTAAGTTTATAGGTCGTTGTTTGGAGAGTAGATTTATTGGCATATCTGATGGGATGGAGACTTAAATAAATCAGTACCTTTTTTAACGTATTTTTTTTTTTTGTTGATCCAGGCATCAACAAAAAATCTGTAATATTTAAATCGCAATGAACAAACTTAGCATGTACCACGCGCGCAATTCGGCTGTCTAAAATCAAAACCTAGCAAGTACATCTGAGTTAATTTTACAGGAGAAGACATGAAACATTTTCAGCTGCCATTTAGAATATAATTCCTTTTTTAAACATATCTTGTTTTCATGGCAATAATTATGATTTGTTTTATTTTACGAAATAGATAAATTAAATAAAAATGCATTTGGACGAGTTTTATGTGCCTTACTAATGACTTCTTTGGATACTTCAAGATTATGTATGATACTAAACCAATAGCAAAAACCTAGTTAGATCTTTACCTAGGTTTATTAATTGGTTTCTCTATTCATTAGTTTTTGGATCTAACATTGAAAACCTAGCAAAAACACTTACTAGGTTTTTGAATTGGATTTTTTATAATTTTTAATACCTTATGTCGTATTTCAACCTAGTAAGTAGCATAATTACTTTGAATTATTTACATTAATTTGAATTGTATGAAATACTAATTATTTCACACCACAGTAGTATCATCTCGCTTTATTATTTATAAAAACCCCGCGATTTACCTTTCCAATGACTTTACATTTATATTAATTTGTAATCGTATACAAAAAAAATCGATTAGAGTTGTCAATATATTTACCTATTTTCATTATGGCAACACATTAACGTAAGAATAGCCGGCAGTGGGTAATTCATGTTATCGAAACAATTTCATAACTTATTAAGTTAACAAAATAAACCCCTATACAAAATTGGCATTCTAATTGCAGAATGTCTACAAAAATAAAGAAAATAATTGTAATATAATTTTTATCTTGATGCATGAGAAAAACCAGTACCGTTGATGGTCATGATCCTTTTCACCGGTCCCTTTTTTATCAGATCGTTAATCTTCGAAACCCCAATTCCATTCAACCAAATTGCTAAGCGAATTATACCGTGTATTTGGCTACTAGAAAAATATCGGATAAGCTGTGCTTAAGAAAAGAAACACATACCTAACTAAAGATACGCATTGAAAAACGCCTCGCAAATTACCTATTTCCTGATGGCAGTACTGATAAGGAAAACATCGTTCTTTCATAAAGAATATACAATTATACAATTTATAAGACAAGTCAATGACCTAAGATTTTATTACCATTTGTACTTCACGCCTTTGTTCTGTACGGTAAGTATAAGCAGATGCTGTGCCGTTATCTGATTACGATCGTTAATGTGGAAAGCATATCTTTTACACCGTGTAGTTTCGACGCGCAAACTTTTTGGGATTGTTGCGGATTTTTTTTCGCTGTAGATTTGTCTTCATAAATAATTCTCAGTCTTCCGGTGGCTGAGCGATACACTGCTGCGCTGCGTGTCGCGGGTTCAATCCCCGCTCGGAATAAATATTTGTACTTATGACTTACAGTTGTTTCGGGTTTGGCTGTTTGTGTATGTGAGTTTAAATGTTTGTAAAGACACACACGATATAGGAGAAATTCCTAGTGTGGGGAAACGTTATTTTTAGTATTGGTCTTTAAAAATAAAGTAAAAAAAAAACTGTATGTTTCTGTAACTGTAATTTTAAACAACAGATTTTTTGTAAGGTAGGTACTTACCCCTAATAAAAAATGTCTTGGTTGTAAATTAACGTTAATACCGATTTAGAAACCAAACGAGACTAATTGCTTTTTTTTTAACCTTGTCTTGGACAGGTTAGAATACAGTTTAGTTTTTATGATAGTGGCCCTATAAAAAAAAATAGAGGCGTCAAGGGACACCCGGATGGAACGAAGTTCCTATAGAAATGAAAATATCTGGCTTGCTTTCTATAAGAGAGAGAGAGAGAGAGAGAGACAGACAGACAGACAGAGAAACATGCGACGCTGCACAGCTTACAATAGCTTACTAAAACAAAAAGTGTCGTGACAACTTTTCGTAAGATTTTTTTCCGTCTAGCCCCCTTTCACAACGCGCGATATAGAACTTCGTTCCAAAAACTAAGTATCTCTATTCGCAGTTCAACTCACTTGAGTCGTTTGATTGCTCAACCGGACTACCTTGTGGTGACCTTAATGAATTTTAGGCCCTCGGCTAGGACTAAAAGCAACTAGAATTTCGATGACCGCACTCTAAGGGCACCCTCTGTAGGATACGAGCCTCGGCTTATGGCATCATGATTGGACCGACTATAAAAGGGGCCGGGTCAGGTTATTATTTAGGGATTTTTAAAACTACTAGCTCAACTCGCGGGTTGGCTGTTATAGTAAGGGTTGGACTCTCGTACATACAGGACTTACTACGACCATAAGGCCCAGACTCCACCAAAGCGGAGAGCAGCGGAGCGGAGAGGAGATTTGCGGAAACCGACCAATCACATTGCTTTAAATCTACATCGCATCTCTCATCTTTCCTATGATTGGCTGCCTCTTGCACATCTCCTCTCCGCTCCGCTGCTCTCCGCTTTGGTGGAGACCGGGCCTAACTATCATGTGCTGGTTTTTGGTGCTGTTTCTTACCTACGTCATCACGACTGTTTCTGGTAAGAAACAGTCGGATACAGTGCCGGATTAGCCCAAAAGCAGTTGGGCATCCCCTAAGCAACTGCTTATGAGCAGTTTGTAATCCGGCACTGTATAAAATAAATAAAATAAAAAGGCTTTTATCAATCCTTACAAACTATTAAAACAGTTAAAAAAATAATGTGTTGTTAATGTAAAATATGAAATTAAATAGAAAGACTTATTACTATATTAGTTTGTTAATGTGTGATTTTCTCTTGCATTTCTCTCATCATTTTCAATGTAAGGACCGCCTGCGATCAGGGGGAATACCTGTTACCGTGGCAAATTGCCGCCCAGCGAACAGATCTCCAGAATCTCTTGAAGAAAATAAATTAATGTCTTTTATGTTGCAAGTCTTAAGAAGGTCAGTATATTTAGAAGCTTATTTCAGACGATTTTCTTCAAATGTATAAAACAGCGGTCATTGACAGTAGGAAGTCCTGGTTATCTACCAAGTAATCAGCGGTCAGAGTGTACAAGCCTCTGAGGTGGGTAGTGATGGGGCACTAGTCGATAAACTAACACAATATTCTGTTTCGATAGACTTAGGTATGATCACCACACCATGCAACAAGAAAACAAAAGTAGGTACTGTTAACAAGCCAAAGTTTCAGGGGTAATTGTAATCTGCCGGATTGCGGGTTGTTAAAAAGAGAACATAAAAGGCACATAAAAAGAAGGAATATGGATGAAGTTAAGTCCGTAAAAGTCTGACTCTCGTTCGCTCCTCCCAAATTTCTTCATATTATTAATTTCAGTTATCTATAACTTACCCAAGCAAGGTAAGTTATCTTCTATCTAATATATAAAAATCTCGTGTCAGCTTGTCCGATTTTTTATTTTTGGAACGAAGTTCCTTATCGCGCGTTGTGAAAGGGGGCTAGACGGAAAAAAATCTTACGAAAAGTTGTCACGACACTTTTTGTTATAGTAAGCTATTGTAAGCTGTGCGGCGTCGCATGTTTCTCTGTCTGTCTGTCTGTCTCTCTCTCTCTTATAGAAAGCAAGCCAGATATTTTCATTTCTATAGGAACTTCGTGCCATCCGGGTGTCCCTTGACACCTCTAATTTTTTTTTTTTTTTATTGTCCGGTCTGAGAATAAGTCGTAGGCTATCTTTACCCCTAGGTGGAACGGGTGGTCCCTTCCAGAAAATGACCAGAGCAGCGTATAGCGGGTGAAACCGCTGGGTAGGCACCTAAACCTAGTCACTTATATGTTCTTCTAAGACACGTGGAATAAATACTCGACAACAGATGATATAACGACTAAAACTGCTAAAATAATAAAACACTTTCATATAAAATTTGTTTAATGGATGAAACAAAGTTTTTTATGCGATCTGGACGTCGAACCGATATCGATAAATAACCATCGACTCCCCACATCCCTACCAAGCATATTATTAATTTAATAATAAATTGGCGCTGCTCGTCTGCTGATTACGCGATAAGGACTTGGTTAATTATCTTATTCATTGTTTTGCGTGCCGGTTTAAGCTGGCAAGTTAGTATGAATACGGAATGAGTCATTCGTTTAGTTGAGACTAGGTGTAGACCTCCACTTTGTTATAGAAGGGAATTTTATTGTATTTTGTAAAAGGAAGAAATGGATTTTAAATACAGAACGGTTTTTATTGACAACTAGCTTTTGACCGCGGCTTCGCTCGCGTTAAATTCGGGGTAACACAGTTCCCCTTGCGCCTTATTGATTTGTAATAGCAACGCTAAGTTTTTCTTCCCTCTTTCTCCCTAATATCTCGTTTTTTTTTTAAAGTAGCCTAGGTCCATACCCTGGGCCCCAACTATCTCTGTACCAAAATTCATTAAAATCGGTTTAGCCATTTAGGCGTAAAGACGTAACAAACAAACTCACTCTCGCTTTATAATCTAATATATAAAATTCTCGTGTCACAGTTTTCGTTCCCATACTCCTCCGAAACGGCTGGACCGATTTAAACGAAATTTTGGGTACATATCGGGGAGGTTTGAGAATCGGCCAACATCTATTTTTCATACCTCTAAGTGAGCAGCGGGTGAAACCGCTGGGCACAGCTAGTATATATATATTTAAGTAAGGAAGTGAGGATATTTGTTTGATAATGCAACTAACGAAAAGAACAGGCATATCCACATATTTCTCACAACAACAAACAACTGAAACTCGTACAATAACCCAGTCCGTTTGTAACAAGATTCAGTATTACATTTTCTAGCCAAAATCTGTCGTGGGATAGTTCAGGCAGTCTAGATTGCTCGTTTAGATCTGAATTACGAAAAGAATAATTAATCCGTTAGTTAAAAATAGAGCGGGTAGCGGGTAGTACAGTTCTTTTTAACCGATTAAAAAAAAGAGGCTGTTTATTATTCGCCTTGTATGTATGTTGTAAGTACTGGCTTCCGACCGTGACTTTGTCCGCGTGGCATAGTTACTTTGGGCTAACGCTAAATTAATCCGGTGATGATCGAAAAAAAATATCATTCTCTCCCCTTTTCTTCCCTCTTTCTTACAATTTTTTAGCCTATGTACCCGTCTCTAGGGTCCCAACTATCTCTGTATCAAAATTCATCAAAATCGGTTTGGTCATTTAGGCGTGAAGACGTAACAAACAAACTCACTTTCGCTTTTACAATATTAGTAAAGATTAAGCTATTGCATAGCTTGTATCGCGGGCTTTGAGCGCGGCGACCGTATCGAGAAATTCCGTAACGAAAAACCTAACACTTTCATTACGAGTACGGTCAGTTATTTCAATTTTCGATTCCAATGTTCTGTCAGCGTGTTTGGTAGAGTATCAGATCGTCAATCGACAATACGCTGGTTCAAACTCAAGGTCTTGTTTTTCTTTTTGCGACTTCCTTTCATTGAAAGTACTTTTAAAATATTGTTTTTTCATTTTTTTTATTTATTGTATAAGTTAATAAAAAATGCTATGCTTTACCGCGGCAGTCCCCGTGTACCACACGTATTTTTTATTTCTCCAGGACCCCTGAGGCAGTAAGTAAATGTGTTGATCAATGCTCATTCCATCTATATTACTAGACACCTATGCATTTGAGACAACAAAAGCCTAATTAAGATACAACCCGTTGATATTTACATGATTATGTATTTCTTTGTCCGTCAAATACTCGGAAACCACTGAACCGATTTCAATGAAACGTTTTTTGTGAGCATATGAATCAAATTCTGCTACACGACGCAAAAAATAACCTGAACAAAAATTTCGGCTGAGTAATTAAAAAATACAAAAACCGTTTCTTGGATTTTGTACTAAAAACTAACTGTTTATTTGAAAATTCTCACATTACTCTTTAATAGAAAACAAAGAAGGTTGTGATTCGCGAAATTCTCATAAAATTCGCGAAATTATTCACTTGTACAACGTGTAATCATTTGATATGAATACTAGATAACGGAGAAGAAAGATCGGTTGTGTCTCTTAAAAGCGTTGTGGGTTCCGTTCCACGGTAAGCATGTCTTGCAGTTACGTTTTACGTCCGTCACATCACTATCTTATAGCAGTTCTTATGTGAGAAAGAGATGGTGCTAGACACCCTGTATAGCTCTGTCTCTTTCCTTCAGTGGAATTAGTTCTGCTTTAAGACGTCATGGTAGGGTAGCAGGTCCAGTTGAAAACCAGCATCGGGGTGTATTTACAATATGTACAGACGTCAGTGAGGTCAAGCTACCCGAAACTGTCAATTTTACTCAATGAACCTTGAACCTAATACTTTAGAAATAAAGTCGAAAATCTATCAAAGAAATCTGACAGATTGTAGTAGCTTGATGTGCAGGCGTCTGTACATGGCTAGAAAGCAAGGGTGTGAAACTAGTGGCGTATAGATTGGAAATCACTTTTTAATCAAAGTCTTCCAAAGTATACAACAGCAGTATGCAAATACTCGCGTATACTTTGTAGTGGCCAAAGTAACTAGCTTTGCTCCGAAATATACAGTGCTAGTCCACATGCAATTAATTATTTAGAGATCAGCTACCCTACCATGATATCTTAGAGCAGAACTTATTCCACTGAGGGAAAGAGACAGAGCTATACAGGCTGTCAAGCACCATCTCTTTCCCTCAGTGGAATAAGTTCTGCATTAAGACGTCATGCTAGGGTAGCAGAATAGGCGCGAAAAACTTAACGATTCCAATCTATACGCGAGCAATTGCATGCTCACCATTTTGATTTGTCAACTTCTCTTTCTGTTATACTGATTGTCGCATCTGCGTATCTATTCTAAACATTGCATCGTCTTTCGGCACGTGCTGTTAAGATAAGATTGCAAAAATAAGATGTTTAGCGAATTATATTGAAAAATGATATTGTTTTTAGTAGGTTACCCGACACTCAACTATTAAGATTAGGTTAAATTCGTCTAAAAAAATGGGTAGGTTAGGTTAAAATTGTAAATAGGCTTAGGAGACCTCCTAAGCCTATTTACAGTTTTAACCTAACCTACCCATTTTTTTTAGGAGACCTCCTAAGCCTATTAAAAACACATCTAAACAAGCGTTTCAGTTTAGACCATTTTTTTTAATTTCAATGTCTATATCTATGCCAACGAGAAGCGATACGAAAGGTCATTAACCTAAAGAACAACTGTGGCGTTGACAATCTAATATTTAGCTCTTTCCATCTTGTGCCTTTGTCGTAATGTCTCGTTCTCCCGGCAAAAACATGACGACGTTAAGACGGGTTCGGCAAATTCGGGCGGCCATTTTAGATGGGGTTTTAGCATGGGTTTTGTTAATATTTGGTATCGCTTCTCGTTGGCCGTACTATAAAATATAAAAAACAACACTTACAAATCCACTTAAAAAAAACATTATGAGACATGGATGTTTGGAGACTTGACTATTTTGCAACTTGAACGTTTTGAGATACCTATTAGATACTTGGAAGTTTCGAGACTTAATAAATAAATAAATAAATATCTTGGGACATCTCACACACGGCTATCTGATCCCAAGCTAAGCAGAGCTTGTGTTATGGTAACCCGACCACTCATAAACATACTTATATAATTTATAAATACATACATATTATGGATAAATCACACCCAGACACAGAAAAAACAATCATGCTCATCACACAAAGTTTGTCCTGGGTGGGAATCGAACCCACGACCTCCGGCTCAGCAGTTAGGGCCACTAACCACTAGACCAACAGGCCTTATGAGATTTGAACTTTTTGCTATCATGTTATTTTGCAACTTGAACATTAAGAGACTGAACCAACTAAAATTTATCAGCTAGAAAATCCATGTTCAGAAAAATCTTAAAGGCTTTGTGAGGCCCTTGCGGACGGCGACTTAGTGTTCCACGCGAACGCGCCCCAAAGGGTGGTGGCCATACGGCTTGTCCGGGGCTACCGCACGATCTCCGGCGAGGCAGCAAGCCTCCTTGCCGGACTGCCACCGTGGGATCTGGAGGCGATAGTCCTCGCGCGCCTGTTTGAGTGGCGCGCAGAGGCACTACACCGCGGGGAAAACCCACTGCCGCGGCAAGTTGCCGCTCGGCGGGCAGACCTCCGGTGCGATCTCATGGTGGCATGGAGAGAGCGACTGTCGCAACCCCGTGCGGGGCACGCTACAATAGTAACGGTAAGTCCCCTCTTTGAGGAGTGGCTGGAGAGGCGTCATGGCGTCCTCACCTACCGCCTGACGCAGGTCCTCACCGGAGACGGAAGTTTCGGGAGGTTCCTGCACATCATCGGGCGGGAGGAAGCGCCCGGGTGTCACCATTGTGACGATCGCCCGGAGGACACGGTGGAGCACACAGTGGCGATCTGCCCGGCTTGGGCGGAGCACCGCCGTGCCCTCGTAGAGGCGATCGGCGGCGGCGATCTCTCGCGTCCGGCCCTGGTTCAGGCCATGGTCCGGAGCGAGAGGGAATGGGAAGCGGTCACCACCTTCTGCGAAGCAGTAATGTTAGCGAAGGAGGTGGCCGGGCGTTTGAGGGAGAGAACATCTGCCCAACCCAGCCGCCGCGGGAGACGCCCATGGCGCCGGGCGCCGCGAGACGACTTCCGGCCATCGTAGATGCGGGCCTGTGGGCGGTGAGCAATGGGTAGTTCACCGTCCGTCCGTCGATTGACGACAGGCCGTGTCGACGGCGCGTTCGTGTTTCACGCGCGCCTCAAAGAGAGTCAGCAAAGCAGAGGGGCTTGCCAGAGCCTCTGCCTGCCGGGGTTGCGGGTTGTTCGAAAGAGATACCGCGGCCTCGGAACGTAAAGGGCAATAGAAGAAACATGGGTGGGTTTTAGTCAGTACAAGTCTGACATGCCCCCCCGCTCCACCCAGAGCGGGGGAAGTCATTGGATGATTTCCCACCCGGAAAAAAAAAAAAAAAAAAAAAAAAAAAAGTGTTCCACGCGCGCCTCAAGGGGATGCCAACAAAGCAGAGAGGCCTGCCACGATCACCGCCTGCCGGGGTTGCGGGTTGTCCGAAAGGGATACCACGGCCAAAAAAGGGCTTTTATTCTTTGTATTAAATAACTACCTCCGACCTAGGCGGACCGGGGTGGAGTGTCAGACTTTTAATAACTAAAACCCACCCATGTTCTCTTTTTTGGACTAAATGCGGCGGGCCGCGGTATCTCTTTCGAACAACATGCAATCCCGACAGAATGAGAGAAAGAAAACCCAAATCAAAAAGTGCCTACGCATCTCCAAAAAACATTGTAGGATGGAACTGCCAAAAATTTTTTGCTCAAATTAATAGTTACACGGTATAACGCTTGTTATGGGTGGTTTGTATCACGTTGAACTGCGTTTATAAAAAAAGTTTTAGGTTTAACAAACATTAGTAGGTAGGTACTGTAGGGTATACGCTATATTACTACAATAAAAACGCATATAATACTTTAAGATTATATTTTTATATTATACTAGCTTTTGCCAGCGGCTTCATTCGCGTTTAATTCGAGGTATCACAGTAATTTTTGCCCTTGCGCCTTATCTATTGTAATAGCAAAGCTAAGTTTTCCCTTCTCTTTCCTCTTTCTCCCTAATTTCTCAGTTTTTTTTAAAATGCCTTCCGTCTCCAGGGTCCGAACTATCTCTGTACCAAAAATCATCAAATAGGTGTCAGACTTTTACTGATTAAAATCCACCCATGTTTCTTCCTTTGCCCTTTAGGTTCCGGGGTCGCGGTATCTCTTTCGAACAACCCATAACCCCGGCAGGTTAAGTCTACCTTACGTGAAAGTTTCTGACAAACGAAGAGATTTTCGGTCTCTCAAAGAGAAATTACTGAACAGTGAACAAACACAAAGGACTACAAACAATAATGGGAAAATCTTAACATTTTTTAATTAGTTAAGTATGAAACAAATGTACAAAGAAACAGGAATTCATGTGACGTCATAATTCACAAATACAGAATGTCAATTTCTTAAAAATATTGTAATTTAAGGTTTTTTTTTAAAAAAAAGATCGTTGTGCCACACTAGGATGTCTCCTGTATCGTGGGTGCGTTTACAAAAATTCACATAAACACTGGGTTCGATCCCCGCGCGGAACAAATATTTGTATGACCTACAGATAGTTGTTTCGGGTCTGGCTGTTTGTGCATGTGAGTTTAAATGTTTGTAAACACACCCACAATACGAAAGAAATTCTTAGTGTTTTTTTTTAAAGTACTAACTACCTGTAGGTCATGCAAATATTTGTTAAGCACGGGGTTCGAACCCGTGATACGCAGCGCAGCAGTTAATCGCTCAACCACTGCGCCAACCGACCCGTCAAACATGATAAATCTATTTTTAAATAATAATATACTTAATGAGTTTTCATCAAAATGTTAATACATTTTTTACGATCACAGGACGTGCATATTTGCGTGGCTGTTTATTTATATTTATAATCTTTACGATTAAAAAGATAAAGTTAATTTACATATAGAAAACATTAAGTAATAGTCTATGTCTTCCGTTTATGTATGTTTTTTTTAAACTGCTCTGTTGGCTTCGCGGTTGCACACCGGGTCCGGGGTTCTATCCCCAGTTAAGGCTAAAAGTGTTATTGGATTTTTACATTAGAAATTTCACTATCCCAGGCCGGAGTTTAGAAGTTGCCAGTTAAATACCCACGTGCCTCGGAAAGCATGTTAAGTCGTTGTTCCTGCGCCTGATCTCTCGGATGACAGATGATGTAACCATGATCTTTTCATCATGATCAGCCTAGCCATTTCCCAACTATGTTGGGGTCGGCTTCCAGTCTTACCGGATGCAGCCGAAAACCAGTATTTTACATGGAGAGAAAACCATGATCTTGTAAAAATATTAAAATTTACAAGAGTGTCCATGGATCGAGTTTCTTCCCATTCTTCTCCATAGAGATAAACGCTTTGAAATGAGCAACTAAAGTACTTTCGCAAGTTATTTTGCATTGTGACTGGGACTGTAATTTTATAATTTTGTTTCTTGACATTCAAAAGTGCCTCTGCTAATGGTCTAATTGAAATAAATGCTTTGAATTTTGTTTGAGTAACTCCAATTCGTGCTCCCAAAGAACATTATTCTGAATTTCTTTTCCTACTCGTTCTCTGTTCACACAGTACGTTTGTGGAACTCACTTCCCCTTAACATAAGAGACTATAAAACTTTATTTATTTTTAAAAAGCAAGTCAAAGAGCATTACCTCTCCTCTTTACTGTAATATTCTGCATCTAATATATAAAATTCTCGTGTCACAGTTTTCGTTCCCATACTCCTCCGAAACGGCTCGACCGAATCTTATGATTTTTTTCATGCATATTCAGTAGGTCTGAGAATCGGCTACTATCTATCTTTGAAACCCCTAAGTGAGAAGGAGACCTGAGCAGCGGGTGAAACCGCTGGGCAGAGCTAGTAATTATATAATATTTTAGGTATATATTTACTATCTCAGTATTTATTTTTGTATGTGTATTGTTTGTGTGTATGTTTATTATCAGAATTATAATTTTTAACTAGCTTTTGCTCGCGTTAAATTCGGGATAAGACAGCTCCCCTTTCCTGATTTTCAGGTACCTGCCACCTGTAGTTTTTGCCCTCTAGCGCCTTATTTATAGTAATAGCAATGCTAAATTTTCCCTTTTTTTCTTCTTTCTCTCTCATTTTACACTCTTTTTTTTTCAGTGAAATAGCCTGTGTCCGTCTCCAGGGTTCCCACTATTTCTGTACCATCATTCATGAAAATCGGTTTAACCATAATGCGTGAAGACGTAACAAACAAACAAATAAACAAACAAACCCACTTTCGCTTTTATAATATTAGTAAGTAAAGTATGTAATAATGGTAAGTATGAGTAAGTCAGTAAGGATATTCCTGTTTTATCTTTTCCACACACTGTGTTTAATATCTAATCGAACTCGCACAATGCACAACGGTCTGCTGGAAGAAATTTCTAATGAAATAAGCTGTACCTTTGTGCTCTTCTGTCTTAATGTAATGTACTATCATGTATTTTGTGTGTGCATAAATAAATAAATCAAGATAGCATTCATGAAATGACATTGTCTTTTTTTCTTTTCACCCTTTTTCGACTCCCCCATTTCGACCTTCTTCAAGTTTCCCCATTCCGTTCCGTGTTGCGTTCTTTTTAACTAGTTCGAACCAGCGACTTTCTTCACGTCGTCTTTGCATCGCATTTGCGGCCGTGTCCTTGAGGCCCCTTTTCCCCGACGGCTTTTTTTTGTGGTGGGAAATCATCTATTAACTTCCCACGCTATTGGCAGAGCGAGAGTGTCAACCTTGTACTGACTAAAACCCACCCATGTTTCTTCTATGGCCCTTTATGTTCCGGGACTTTTGAACAACCCGCAACCCCGTCAGGCGGTGTCCCTGGCAGGCCCCTCTGCTTTGCTGACAACTCTTTGAGGCGCGCGTGAAACACAAACGCGCCGTCGACACAGGCTGTTGTTAATAGACGGACGGACGGTGAGCTACCTATTGCTCACCGTCCACAGGTCCGCTCCCCCCTACGGCTTAAATGACATTACAGCCACAGGAAATATTTTAACTTTGTCGTGAAGGTCGGAATCGCATCGTCAAACACTGACGACTTTGTCTCGATATGGATGGCGGAAATCACAGATTGTCGTTCAGACTGCGTTCGTCTTACTGCGTATAAGGGTGCGTCCACACAATAACAACACACACACACAACACTATAACATAATAAGTTTTAGAAGAAGTTTTTTTTAACATGTCAACTAGCTGTGGCCAGCGGTTTCACCCGCTGCTCACTTAGGGGTATGAAAAATAGATGTTGGCCGATTTTCAGACCTACCCGATATGTGCACAAAATTTCGTTTAAATCGGTCCAGCCGTTTCGGAGGAGTATGGGAACGAAAACTGTGACACGAGAATTTTATATATTAGACTAGTTGTGCCCAGCGGCTTCACCCGCTGCTCACTTAGGGGTATGAAAAATAGATGTTGGCCGATTCTCAGACCTACCCGATATGTACACAAAATTTCGTTTAAATCGGTCCAGCCGTTTTGGAGGAGTATGGGAACGAAAACTGTGACACGAGAATTTAATATATTAGAAGATATGTATGGAGGTTTTGTACAAAAAAAACCATGTTACTCAATCTGTATGCACCTTTTCTTTTTTTTGCGGATAGGTAATCATTAAAGAACTTCCCCCGCTCTGGGCGGAGTGGGGGGGGGGCAGACTTGTACGGACTAAAACCCACCCATGTTCCTTCTATTGTCCTTTATATTCCATCTCTTTCGAACAACCCGCAACCCCGGCAAGACATAACATGTTTTAGAAGACGTTTTTTAAGATATTTCAGTAAATGAATCGAGAATTTTATATTCTACTAGCTTTTGCCCACGGCTTCGCTCAGGTTAAATTTGGGGTAACACAGTTCTCCTTTCCTGATTTGCAGGTACCTGTTACCTGTAGTTTTTGCCCTTGCGTCTTATTTATTGTAATAAGCAAAGGTAAGTTTTCCCTTTCCTTCCCCTTCTCCCTCATTTCTCAATTTTAAAAAATCCGTCTCTAGAGTCTCAACTATCTTTGTACCAAAATTCATCCAAATTTGTTAAGCCATTTAGGCGTGAAGAGGTAACAAACAAACTCACTTTCGCTTTTATAATATTAGTATGGATTTACTTATAAGAACAAATTGCCATTTATTTAAGTTCCTAATTCAAAAAGATTTGAATTTTTTTTTGTATTAGGCAATCTTACTTTTACTTTTTTTCAGCCTGAAAATAGAACCGCGGAAAAAAGAAACAAATTAAATCAAATTTTCAAAGCGATTACTTAATGAAAATTATTTCATTTCTCCATGAGTCACTGCTATTCTCTGCTCCATAACACCCACGTCTAACGGCTCGTGTGGTAATTCCGCTTCAGTCGCAATGACAAAGTTAAATTTAAATATACTTAAATCAGTACAAAGCCAGTATAATTTTTAAAGGAATCCGGCACAAATTGGTGTTAAAGAGAAGATTGCCTATGAAATGTGGAATATTTAATATTTTTTATCAAAGCATATTATGTACTTCTTTAGCCATGGCGCACAGACCGTGAACTCGCGTAGATTTTTTGTTTCAATTAATTATTCTATGCTGTTAGGAAATGTTTGTATGTTGTTTTGAAATATAGCTTCTAAATTCAAGTTGTGGTATTTACCCGACAACGGTAAGGGCAAAAGGAAGGTATTGGTTTGAAGTCTAAGTATGTATGTTGAAAAGTGAGCAAAGATGGCAACTAATTCCACTAAATCCTACTATTATTATAAATGCGAATGTCTGTGAGGATCTATGGATATATGGATGTTTGTTACTCTTTCTCGTCAAAACGGCTGAACGGATTTTGATGAAATTTGGCACAGAGGTAGATTATGGTCTGGAATTAAACATATGACCGCTCGCTAAGGGCACCCCCTGTAGGGTTCAGAATTAGGCTTATGTTGCCGTTGAGGGGACCTGGATATAGGCTAGCTCGGATTATAACTGAAAGGACTAGTCAAATTGAAATCTAATGAAGGTGTTTCTGAATACAGGGGCTCGTTAGAAACCAGTTCCGACCCGTCGTCACTAACATGTTATTAAATGATAAATGATGTTTATTTTGCAAGTAGGTTTTCACAAACACTTTTACACGCTTTTTTTTTAAACTTGATGAGACTGGTGTTTTGTACCCGACTACTCTGTGAAGGGACAGCTGAAACAAACTCAGAGGTCATAGTCTCCTTTAAGGCCCAGACAAAAAAATTGCTCAACTTACATGAGGACTATGCAGATTAGTGTCTGAAATGGTCTTTTTAAGAAAGCACCACACAGATTGAGTGGACCTGTCCAGTCAGTGCTAGCATTTGTCAGTTATCGTGTAGCTCGACTCAAAACCCAAGGAGCTCAACACGCGACGAACAATACCAAAAAAAGGCCATTTATGTAGGTCGCTTATAGTACTCAAACTGCCAGATAATCGTCAAAAACAAACAAAGTAGGTAAATAAAAGTTATGATCACATTAGGTATTTGTGCCTCAAAATTAAAAAAAAAATGAAGCCCTTATAATTAGGATCACTTTATTGTCCGTCTGTCTGTTTGTCAAGACCCTTTATCTTGAGAACGAGTGAAAGTATCGAGTTCGAATTAAAACCGTTTACTCTAATCTGTAGTCCCTTAAAGCTGTGAAAATCAAACATTTAAGTCAACGCAGTAAAAAAATATGGCCGTTTATATTACAAGTTTGTATGAAAGCCACGAGTCGTTTTTATTTTATTTAGCATCAGATTAAACAGGAAAAACTGTAGGATTGTACCTCACGGCATTTTTTTTTCTACAAGTTTAATTAACAATCTGTACAGACAAACCCGCGGTTTAAACTTAAAGTCGTCTGCTAACCACCTACCTGTCCGATTAACAAACTTAAAGGTTCACATATAAGATGCCAAGGAAGTGTTTTCTGGGCATCGAACCGTGACACAAGGCACACCCAAGCATTTGCGCCATAATATTTGCAAAACTAAACCTGTATGGACGTGTGCCTTTGCTAACTTTCGAAAAAAAAAAAGTTGCAACTTTTGTTTAATCTGTGGGAAAAATTTGAGCGGGAGAATTTCGGGTTTTGTAATTCGAATTGTGACGTTGTTGTGTTGTGTTTTCTTTCTTTTTTTCGCTGTGTTTTTAAATGAAGTGAGAGAGATAGATATAGTTTGTTAATTCGCCGCGATTATAGCATGTACTGAGAGAGTGCTGAAAATTTAAATTAATTTTGTTTATTGCTTTCCATTGCTCGATTGGTTCATTGTTTCAAGCAAATTAGTTCTCTATAACAGGCAATGGAATACGAACACAACGATATGACTTTTATTTCAAAAATTGCTCTAATTTCGTAAAACATTCACATACTAAATTAAAAAAATAAGTGTAATTTTGATGGACATTTTAAATTAAAAAATGGACGTTTAAAACTGTATGACGTGATACTATGCTAGTAAAAATGTTACACATACTAGTTTTGTGCCCGGTGCTACTTGCCGCTGGGGTACAAACTCTAACCATCGATTCGCAGCTTGGAACTTCTATTGAAGGTAAGAATTTTTGTTCTCTCTGAAAAAAAGGTCCTGTTTTCAATTCCCGGGTCGAGTAAGTTGTTATCAGGAATTTTTATCAGGAAATGTTTCATTCATTAGCAGCCATGAATGGGGTCTAAGTTTTATACCCAGTTGATGACTATAGGCTCGTTCGCCACATATATGGGCCTAGCTGGAGCCCGCGTGATATCGAAAAAAGTATCCTATGTGTTATTCCAAACTATAATCTACCTCTGCGCCAAATTTCATCAAGATCTGCTCAGCCGTTTTGACGTGAAAGAGTAACAAACATCCATCCATCTATCCTCACAAACATTCGCATTTATAATATCAGTAGGATATAAACACACACGAATTGTGGATGTACCTATTACGTACTCACGACGGCATATCAACCTACACAAAACCATTTTAATCTGATCTCCCTACTACGGTGTGCGATCCGTAGTAGAGAGATCAGGTTATAATAGTTCAGTTCGGATTCAAAGCGCAATATTATGTACTACGTGGCTAAAAAAAATGATAGCCCAGAAATATAGATTTTAGAAATTTTGTTTCTAGAACTGTAGGCCTACTAAGACATCTTAAAGCAGAACTTATTCCACTGAGTGAAAGAGATGGTGCTAGACACCCTGTATAGCTCTGTCCCATTCCGTCAGCGGAATAAGTTCTGCTTTAACACGTCATGGTAGGGTAGCTGTAGGTAGAGGATCTAAAATTGAATGCTCAGCTGCATGCTGTCAGACTTGTACTGACTAAAATCACCCAAATTCCTTCTTTTGTCCTTTCGACCGCGGTATCTTTTTTGAACAACCGGCAACCTCAGCAGGCAGTGGCCCTGACAGGCGCCTCTGCTTTGCTGACATCTCTGCGCGCGTGGAATGCGAAGGTGCCGTCGGTATGACAGGATATACACCTTGTGCTGCATTTCATTCTAAAAGACCAAATTAAAAAGTACTACTTATCATCATTGATCATTAGTCATCACACTTATTTTTAACCTGTAAGGCTAGGCAGTGGTATATACATTATTTTTCTAAATAAAATGGAGTCAAAACCCTAACTAATATAAGCGAAAGTACTAGGCTTGCATGAATTCGCGGTGAAATTAATTCCAGCAGTTTGATCTGTGGATTCAAGTTCTTGATAGAACCAACTTCGTTGAGATAAAACTACTAGGGTCGCATGAAATTATAGCAACCTTTGCCAAGGTTTGGAAATGGATGGGTTACCACACGGGGACAGGTTAATCAACCCTTGCTGAGGTTTGGAAATGGATGGGCTAACACAGGGTGCCAGGTTAAGCAACCCTTGCCAAGTTTTGGAAATGGATGCGTTACCACAGGGGACAAGGTTAAGCAACCTTTGCCAAGGTTTGGAAATGGATGGGTTACCAGACGGGCCAGGTTAAGCAACCCTCACCAAGGTTTGGAAATGGATGGGCTACCACAGGGGGCCAGGTTAAGCAACCCTCACCAAGGTTTGGAAATGGATGGGTTACCACAGGGGGCCAGGTTAAGCAACCCTTGCCGAGGTTTGGAAATGGATGGGCTACCACAGGGGGTATAGGTAAAGCAAGCCTTGCCAAGGTTTGGGAATGCATGTGTTAGCACACGGGCCAGGTTAAGTAACCCTTGCCAAGGTTTGGAAATGGATGGGTTAGCACAGGGGGGCAGTAATAGAGTTTTATTCAAAGTGCCTTCGATCCACGAATTCGTAAACGATGATGAACACGAAAACGATGTCCTTTTGGTAAATCCACAATGAAACAGAAAAATGATGTTTTCAAAGACATATTTAGTTCCTATCACAATCTGTTCTTTTCTGCATATTACTCTTACAAAATAATGTCGATTTTTCACATCTGCCAGGCGACCCGTGACGGCTCACATTTTTATGATTATTTTTTATATTTATCGTTAATCACTACAGCATTTTAGTATTTTTTTTGTCTATACGCCAAAGAAGTATAACTTCTAACGCGTGTACATAAGTACACACACTTCTTTTTTTTAAACTCCTAGGATGTGCCTGGCTTACCACTGCACAATTTACGCCTAAAGGTTGGCTCCGTAGTAAGCTTCGAAACATAAACCAACCAAAACGGCGCAAACCAGTACGCATTTGGTGGTTAGAAAATTGATGAAAAATGTAATTTACGCGACGTATAGTGAAAGGAAAATTCAAAGGTGAGGAAGTCCTCATTCTGACGATCCCGATGATCCCAACCGATTTGCCGTTCGAATTTAAAAGACTTCAATATCCGATCCGTCTTACATTTGCCATGACCATCACAAAGCAAACCCTTAAAAGTTTATGGTTTGAATCTAGAACATCCATGTTTTTCCCATGGTCAATTATGTGGCATGTTCACGGGTCGGAAGACTATCTGCGTTGTTTTGTAGAAAACAAAAAATGTCGTGTATCACAAGGTACTTAAGTGGAGACCAACCTATGTACTGAAATGCAGAAACAATAATAAATGATTAATATACTTAATTTCTTTTCCAAAGAAAAAAAAAACTTAATAAATTCGAAAATCGTTTTATTATTTATTGCCTTTATGGCGGAACAGAGTTCGCCGGGTCAGCTAGTCTCTATATATAAAAATGGATTGCTGTTCGTTAGTCTCGCTAAAACTCGAGAACGGCTGAACCGATTTGGCTAATTTTAGTCTTGAAATACTCCTGGAAGTCCAGGGAAGGTTTAAAAGGTGAGAAAAATTGGAATAATTGTCGGGAAAACCCTCAAAACCGTCCTTCTTTATTTCCCATACAAACATTTTCTAAATAAAATGGAGTCAAAACCCTAACTAATACAAGCGAAAGTACTAGGCTTGCATAAATTCACGGTGAAATTTCCCATACAAACGTTTTCTAAATAAAATGGAGTCAAAACCCTAACTAATACGAGCGAAAGTACTAGGCTTGCATGAATTCACGGTGAAATTCCCCATACAAACGTTTTCTAAATAAAATGGAGTCAAAACCCTAACTAATACAAGCGAAAGTACTAGGCTTGCATGAATTCACGGTGAAATTAATTCAAGCAGTTTGATCTGTGGATTCAAGTTCTTGATAGAACCAACTGCGTTGAGATAAAACTACTAGGATCGCATGAAATTATAGCAACCTTTGCCAAGGTTTGGAAATGGATGGGTTACCACACGGGGACAGGTTAAGCAACTCTTGCCAAGGTTTGGAAATGGATGGGTTACCACACGTGACACGGGGACAGGTAAAGCAACTCTTACTAAGGTTTGGACATGGATGGGCTACCACAGGGGGCCAGGTTAAGCAACACTTGCCATGGTTTGGAAATGCATGTGTTACCACACAGGCCAGGTTAAGCAACCCTCACCAAGGTTTGGAAATGGATGGGCTACCACAGGGGGCCAGGTTAAGCAACCCTTGCTGAGGTATGGAAATGGATGGGCTAACACAGGGTGCCAGGTTAAGCAACCCTTGCCAAGTTTTGGAAATGGATGGGTTACCACAGGGGACAAGGTTAAGCAACCTTTGCCAAGGTTTGGAAATGCATGTGTTAGCACACGGGCCAGGTTAAGTAACCCTTGCCAAGGTTTGGAAATGGATGGGTCACCACAGGGGGGCAGTAATAGAGTTTTATTCAAAGTGCCTTTGATCCACGATTTCGTAAACGATGATGAACACGAAAACGATGTCCTTTTGGTAAATCCACAATGGAACAGAAAAATTATGTTTTCAATGACATATTTAGTTCCTATCACAATCTGTTCTTTTCTGCATATTACTCTTACAAAATAATATCGATTTTTCACATCTGCCAGGTGACCCGTGACGGCTCACATTTTTATGATTATTTTTTATATTTATCGTTAATCACTACAGCATTTTAGTATTTTTTTTGTCTATACGCCAAAGAAGTATGACTTCTAACGCGTGTACATAAGTACACACACTTCTTTTTTTTAAACTCCTAGGATGTGCCTGGCTTACCACCGCACAATTCACGCCTAAAGGTTGGCTCCGTAGTAAGCTTCGAAACATAAACCAACCAAAACGGCGCAAAGCAGTACGCATTTGGTGGTTAGACAATTGATGAACAATGTAATTTACGCGACGTATAGTGAAAGGAAACTTCAAAGGTGAAGAAGTCCTCATTCCGATGATCCCAACCGATTTGCCGTTCGAATTTAAAAGACTTCAATATCCGATCCGTCTTACATTTGCCATGACCATCAACAAATCACAAAGCCAACCCTTAAAAGTTTATGGTTTGAATCTAGACCATCCATGTTTTTCCCATGGTCAATTATATGTGGCATGTTCACGGGTCGGAAGACTATCTGCGTTGTTTTGTAGAAAACAAAAAATGTCGTGTATCACAAGGTACTTAAGTGGAGACCAACCTATGTACTGAAATGCAGAAACAATAATAAATGATTAATATACTTAATTTCTTTTTCAAAGAAAAAAAAATTAATAAATTCGAAAATCGGCTTATTATTTATTGCCTTTATGGCGGAACAGAGTTCGCCGGGTCAGCTAGTCTAATATATAAAATTCTCGTGTCACAGTTTCCGTTCCCATACTCCTCCGAAACGGTTGGACCGATTTAAACGAAATTTTGTGTACATATCGGGTAGGTCTGAGAATCGGCCAACATATATGTATTTTTCAAACTCCTAAGTGGGCAGCGGGTGAAACCGCTGGGCACAGCTAGTATTATATAGGCAAAAGTTTGTTCCTATGTGTGTATGTTTGGTTAAGTAGGTTAAGGTTTGTAAAGTTCTCCTTCACGCTAAAATGTCTAGACCGCTTTAGATGAAATTTAGTATGTTAATAAGCTTATACCCTGGATTAACACTTATGTTTGATATCTAAATCTACGCGGGACAAACTGCGGGGCTCAGCTATTCTTTTACACTCAAATGTCTAGACCGATTTGTATGATATTCGATATGTAGTTAGCTTATACCCTGCATTAACATGTAAGCTTTTTATCCTAGCCAACGCAGGTGAAACCGCAGGGTGTTGCTAGTATTACAAACAGTTTCAAGCCCATGTAATAGGGGGTGACCCTATTGCCATTAACCAGGCTCAAATCAAAGGCAATATAGGCTAGTCTCCAAAAAAAAATGGCCGTCTATTAGATTATTGTGACGTCATACATAACTTTAATGGGCTATATCTTTGTCATTTTTATTCTAATTTACAAATAAAAAAATACGTGTCCCTTATTTTTGAATAATCTAAAAGACAGACTAAATATAATGTTTTTAATAGACTACATTACTTTGAAAATGGAAACTACCCTATTGTTAATGTACAGTACGGCCATCGAGAAGCGATACGAAAGGTCATTAACCTAAAGAACAACTGTGGCGTTGACAATCTAATATTTAGCTCTTTCCATCTTGTGCCTTTGTCGTAATGTCTCGTTCCTCCCGGCAAAAACATGACAACGTTAAGACGGGTTCGCCAACATTCGGGCGGCCATTTTAGATGGGGTTTTAGCATGGGTTTTGTTTACTTTTAGTATCGCTTCTCGTTGGCCGTACTATAGTTTCTATATCTCTAGATACTAAGCTATAATCCTTACTAATATTATAAAAGCGAAAGTGAGTTTGTTTGTTTGTTACCTCTTCACGCCTTAATGGCTAAACCAATTTTGATGAATTTTGGTACAGAGTTAGTAGGGACCCAGGAGACGGACATAGGCAATATTTTTTTTTAAATTGGGATATGAGGGAGAAAGAGGGAAGAAAAGTGAAAACTTGACTTTGCTATTACAAATCAATAAGGCGGAGGAGCAAAAAGTGCAGGTGGCAGGCACCTGAAAATCAGGAAAGGGGAACTGTGTTACCCCGAATTCAACGCGAGCGAAGCCGCGGGCAAAAGCTAGTGAAGCCATATTTTTTTGTTCCACTTCAAGAAACTCACTTAAATTCTGTCAATGTGTCGAAACGCTGTGATAATTCCAACTGTTTCCTAATATATTCGCTGTGTTGCACCCATGCTATGGCAGTAATAAATGTTACCTGTGTAATAAAATTATAATAAAATTACGAACAATTTCATAAATAAATTGTTATCTTGGTTTTGTACTTACTCGAAAGTTTGACAGCTAGATTTAACAAGTGGTATCGTATCAGCAAGTACTAACTGGGTTGTGGAGGTCAGATAGGCAGTCGCTCCATGTAAAATACTGGTATTTATCTGGAAAGCTGACCTCAACATAGCTAATAAAAGACTAAAAATCAAAATCATTTATTTCAAAGACCATTACAGGCACTTTAGAATGTCAAAAAAAATGTAAAAGCTACAGTCCCGGTCACAAGACATAATAACTTGTGAGAGTACTGTAGTTGCCCATTCCAAAGCGTTGATCTCTATGGAGAAGAATAAGCAAGAAACTCTATGGACTAGGCAGATGATGGGAATACGTAGCGATTCTATAGCTTGCTTCGGGCACAAATCTAGGCTATACTTCGGTTTTGGCTATAATTTTTATTTTTTAACTATAACTTAATGCTTCCAAAATCTAGATTATCTTCACAAAAGACATTTTAGTGTTTTGTACCTCAAAGAAAAATGGATCACTATG
The DNA here is from genome assembly GCA_958449745.1 of Ochropleura leucogaster. Lineage (NCBI taxonomy): Eukaryota > Metazoa > Arthropoda > Insecta > Lepidoptera > Noctuidae > Ochropleura > Ochropleura leucogaster. The sequence continues at coordinate 4,341,074 of OY288227.1, forward strand.
TTGTCCGTCTGTCTGTCAACACCCTTTATCTCCGGAACACGTGAAGATATCGATATGAAATTAAAACCATATACTCAACCCTGTAATCCCTTTTATTGCTGTAAAAAAAAAACCTCTAAGTCTACGCAGTCAAAAGTTTTGGCTGTTTATGTCGCAAGTTTGCACGGAACCCTTGGTGCGAGAGTCTGACTCGCTCTTGGCCAGTTTTTTTTTTCTGAAATCCTCAAATGACTCTTCCCGCTCTTGACGAAGCGGAAGAGAGTCTCAGACTTGTACTGACTAACATCCATCCATGTTCCTTCTGTACCGAACCCGCGATACTTTTCTCATTCGAATCGAGTCGCAGCTCCGGTAAGCTTCACATAGGCCTCCATGGGAACTTATGAAACGGGTTGGGTTGGTTATTTCCTATGGACGAGAAGCTTTTTGAATACTGTCATCTACCTACGTGATTAGCCACGACGGCACGGTTCGCGCAGTGGCTGAGCAATCGACTGCTGCGCTGCGTGTCGCGGGTTCGATTCCCGCACGGAACAAATATTTGTGTGACCTGCAGATAGTTGTTTTGGGTTTGGCTGTTTGTGTGTGTGAGTTTAAATGTTTGTAAACGCACCCAAGATACAAGAGAAATTCCTAGTGTGGGGCAAAGTTTACAAAAAAATACCAGACAAATATAATCTGACGAAACATGGGTGTCCAATAGAGTACATTTCTACCCAATCCTTCGGGATTACAGGTGTAAAGATATGAGAAATTTATGATCAATAATATAAAGTTTCAAGTAGATAATGAAATAATAATAATGTTACGAGTAATTTAACAAATAAAACTAGGTACACATGGCGCTTAATCAAGCTATACACAAAAAAATTGACTTCAGGAAGTAATTTTTTTTTGTTTTAATCCGAACCGACTTCAAAAAAGGAGGAGGTTCTCAATTCGACTTTATTGTTTTTTGTATGTTTTACACGATTTTTGCGTCGGTTGTAGGCCGATTTTCATAATTCTTTTTATAATCGAAAAAGTATATTCCCGATGTGGTAGTAAGATTTTTACCTATATATAGGTATTGCTTGAGTACCTAATTTATAAGTTACGTTCTGTAGCACATATTTTTTCTCATAATGTGTATGTACGATATGCTAAAAACTCTTAGTAGCAATGAAAAATGAATACCTACCTACTCGATAAGAATTTGTGTGAAAAAATCACATCATCACATCACCAGTAAAAAGAATGAAACGTTTTTTTTTAACATAAAGCGATTTACAAAAAAAAATACTAAAATTACGAAAAAAAATTTTTATGGTAAATTGGTGGAGAATAAAACTATAAATCAAACAAAAGTCACTGAGTTCAAAGTAAATTAATGTTAGTGTTTTTTTTAAGACTGTTAAAATCAATTTATTAGATCTCAGTGTACGTGCAATCTATACAAAATGTTTAGTTTAATAAGTCGCCATGTGTACCAATCTTTACATGACATTGTTATGAAAATATAATTTATAAGCGAAAGTAACTTCAATCTCTCTGTCTGTCATTTTTCGCGAACGATTTTTGTCAAACAACTAGACCATGACTTAGGTTAGTTTATTTCATTTTAAATACTTTGAAATATCATTTTTCTTTATTTATACGTAACTTATACTATCTAACACCACACATACAAGTTATCGGATGAATATAAAACAAGATATCAAGAAAATTAAATACAGTCACTATTACAATTAGAAAAACTATATTTAAATAAAAAAAAAAACAAATTAGATGACATGTGTTGTAATTAAGTTAATTCATAATTTTATTCTATTAATTTGTAAAAGTAACAAGTAGCGCCATCTATTACGGTGTTCGGGAAAGCATACGCAATTCTATAACATTATTATTGAGTCTGTTGTTTTTGTGTTGTAAAAATATGTCCGGCTACAAATACAAGTAAAGTTTAGTTAAAACTGATTTATTTTTCGATCCAACCATCTCAACAAGTTTCTTTTTTTTAAATATTGAAAAAATCTAAGCTCTAAGCTCGAAGAGGCCTAAATCCCAACAATGATCATGACAATGTCATGGTCAATTTGTCAAATTTCCTCAATGTCAGGTCAATCCAAGTCCTTACGCACTTGGATTGAGCTGTTTCAGAAAGCAGTACTCCTCGATAACGCCCGCATTGTAAGGAAGTTACTGTCTCTGTAGCCCTAGCTACCGTTAGCTTGGACTCTGCCCCCGGTACCGGTGGACCACTAATATGTTTTATATTTTGAAATGTCTTTTTTATGTATTTTAAGAAATATTAAAAAGCTTTTAGCTTTTGCCTGCGGCTTCACTCGCGTTAAATTCGGGGTAACACAGCTCCCCTTTCCTGATTTGCAGGTACCTGGTCTGCTAACTGTGGTTTTTTGCCCTTGCGCCTTATTTATTGTATTAGCAAAGCTAAGTTTTCCCTTTTCGTCCCTCTTTCTCCCTCCTTTCTCACTTAAAAAAATATATGTATATATGTCCGTCTCCAGGGTCCCAGCTATCTCTGTACCAAAATTTATCAAAGCAGTTAAGCCATTCAGGCGTGAAGACGTAACAAACAAACAAAGTAACTCACTTTGTGTGGTACAGCATAGGCTTAAGAAACTCTTAGTTTACGACGTTTACCAAAAAAAGGTAAAAAAAAGGCTAAAGTTTAAAAAGGTTTAAACACGTGCTTTATTATTTCTGTTTTATTTTTTTCAGACTGCTTCGAAAGAATTTCGATCGGCGAGCAACTGCCTTCAAGCGCCATCTACCGAAACGTGACTGAACTAACAACACGTGAGTGTGACCAAATCTGCAAGCAAGACAAACAGTGCCAGAGCTATGATTATGGGTACGTATTGTTGAAGATAGATGGCGCTACAAGTCATAAGAGCCATACCTACTTAGTATTAAGAATTAAGTAGAGTTGTTAATGATGATGCTAGTTTATTCATTTGTAGACCTTTTGTCAGTTAATAAACTCCACCAATTCACCATTATTCTTAATACAGACAAGAAATTTTTAGATCTAGTATTAAGTATCATGACAGACAAAATAATGCAAAAACTACTAAGCCTAATAACTTGCTGAACAAATTGAATTCCCATCACTCATTCTTGCTAATTTCTATTCCACTCTCAAACATTGAACAATTAAAAACAAAATATCGCTCTAAAAAATCATCTCAGAAGTTTAAATTGGTATGATGCCTTTTAAAAATCAGCTGATGTTAATGAAAGGAAATTATATCTAACCCAAATTTACGAAGAAAACGTTTAAATACCTCACTTATTAAGGCTCTGTCTGAAAAAAAGAAAATTAGAAATAAAATTGCAAATATAATAATCCCCGAGTCAAACCTTTGAATTACTTCATGGTCGCTGCCATACATTAGAAAATAACTGTAACAATACAAATAAATGTAAAATTGAGAAGGATATTTTCAAAACGCGCATAAACCGCAAGGCACAGCTAGTATTTTATATGCGTGGTTACAATTGGCATTATTTCAAGAATTTTTCTTTTGTTTTTCCATCCGTTCTTGATATATATTTAATCCATCCATAATAATAAATGTAGATGGGAAAACAACTATAAATGTAACCTTTTCACCCAAAAAAAGGCACTCAGTAATTTTTAATCATTATTATTGATAAAGGGTGGACTAGGAATTCCTCTTGTATCGTGAGTCCGTTTACAAAAACTTAAACTCACATACACAAACAGCCAGACCCGAAATAACTACCTGTAGGTTCAAATATTTGTTCCGTACGGGGATCGAACCCGAGACACGCAGCGCAGCAGTCGATCGCTCAGCCACTGCGCCAACCATGCCGTCAAATGTTAATAAAATATAACCTAGAATAGGACATACAATTGTTTTAAGCCCGATAGTTTACAGGAAATAAACCTGTTGTTAATATATCGATTTGTTCTGTTCCAGGGTTGGCGCAAAAGGCAATGCAACCTGCAACCTAAGCAACAACGATGAAAAGTCCCTCAAAGAGAAGAGCCTCCTTCTCAAACACCCTGACTATGACGTCTATGTCCGTCGAGTACTATGCGAGCAGTCCCCTCCTTCCCCCATCCAAGGACAGTTTGATGACCCTACAGAAGGAGCTGGACCAGCACACAGACCCGTTTTCAGACCCGTAGACGACCCTAAACAACCTTTTACGGACGACTATCTCATTTCTGGGGACCTTGAAAACTATGGAGTAGCCAGACCAGTTTACAAACCACAGTATGATGAAAGACCCGATGATTATACAAATCCTAAACCGGATTTTGATATGGGACCTAGTTATGGAGCTCATAAACCTCAAGATATGCCGTATAGACCTGAAAAACCTGGTCAAGATGGGGCTTATAAACCAAGGCCGGATCCTCACGATGTTTTGCAATTACAAGATCCTTATAATCCTAATGATAGACCAGGTTATCCAGTTAATGATTATAATAGGCCAAGACCACCTCCATATGAGCCAGAAAAGCCTGACTACCATTACATCATCAGGCCAACTAGAAAGCCAAGACCACAGGCAGACACTGGTTTTAATAAACCATCAAATGATTATCCAGCACGGCCAGGTTATGGTCAAGAAGACCCTGGTTATACAAAACCTACAAATGACTATCCTAGGCCAGGGTATGGCCAGGCCGACACCGGATATACACCAGGTCAAAGGCCATACCCAGATAAAGATCAGTACGATCGTCCAAGACCAGGATACCAAGGACCACTTGGCGGTTATGGTCAAAATTCGCCATATGACGATAATTCAATCCATGTCGAAATCAAGGATCCTCCAAGACCTTATAAGCCTCCCAAACCAACTACTGGTCAAGGAGTCTATGGTTACGGAACTTATTCCAGCCAAAATTCGTATTCACAGTCCCAAAGTACCCAATCTCAATATTATGGATCAGTAGCAGCAGACAGTGGATACGGTAGCCCCTATAGACCAGACCCCAGGCCTGAAAAACCAGGTTACGGAGAAGCAAGTGATACTGGATATGGTGGTGGATCAAAACCACAAAAACCAATCAACGACCGACCAACTTATGGTGCTGAAAAACCTGGATACGGTAATGACAAACCGTCATATGCAAATGATAGACCGTCGTATGGCGTGGAAAAACCTTCAAATGATTATAACAAGCCTTCATACGGAAATGACAGACCATCGTATGGTAATAACAAGCCATCGAATGATAGACCAGCTTATGGAGCTGAAAAACCTAGCTACGCAAATGACAAACCAGTTTATGGAAATGACAGACCGTCTTATGGTAATGAAAAACCATCGTACGGAAGTAACAGACCATCAAATGACAGACCATCTTATGGGAATGACAGACCATCAAATGATAGACCATCTTATGGTAATGACAGACCTTCGGATGATAGACCAGTTTATGGCGTAGAAAAACCTTCAGCAGACAGCGGCTATGGCAATAACCCTTACAGACCAGATCCAAAGCCAGAACGACCAGGTTATGATGAACCAAGCGATACTGGTTATGGAGGAGCTTCAAAACCACAAAAGCCCATCAACGACAGACCAGCTTATGTTCCTGGAAAACCTTCTTACGGCAACCAAGTGTCTTATGGCAGCAACCACGCATCTTTTAGCAGTCAGAGCGAATATAACAGTCACCAAGCAAGTTATGGCAGTCAATACTATGGTGATAGACCTTATGGACAACAAGACACTGGGTATGGGTTACAGAAACCCAGCCATGATTATCATAGACCATCCTATGGAACTGGATCCTATGGGGGAGGTCAAGGAGGATATGGTAATAATCAGAGTGTGTATGGTGGTGGTCATGGGTCTTTTGATAATGATCAAGGAGCTTATGGTGGGCAGGGCAGCTATGGTGGAAGCCAAGGGTCCTATGGAGGTAGTTCAGGATATGGAACTGGATCTTACGGAGGTAGCCAAGGTTCTTACGGTAGTTTCGGCTCCTATGGAAGTTCTCAAGCATCACAGAGCAGTAGCAGTAACTCTTACGGAAATCAAGGATCTTTTGGCAGTCAAAGTGATTTCAACAGCGGTTATGGCGGAAGCCAAGGGTCTTACGGAGGAACTTCAGGGACTTATGGCAACAGCCAGGGGTACGGAGGAAGTTCTGGGTCCTACGGGGGTGGTCAAGGATCTTATGGTACGCAAAATGATCAGAATAGGCCTTCGTATGGTGGTAGACCATCAAATGATAAACCAACTTATGGGAAGCCTCAGAAACCGAAGCCCTCGTATGAAAATGATGACGCTGATGCAGGTATGATTTTAACTGTTTTTGAATGAATGTTGAGAAGTGTGTGTATGATGTCACAAATACATAGATACAGTTTCACTCTGTAGCTATTAAAAAGAAAATTGCGACATAAACAGTCATATCATTTGACTGCGTAGACTTAGCGGGTTAATTTTTTCACAACGCTAAATGACCTCAGGTTTAAGTATCTGGTTTTAATTTCATCTAGATACCTCTAGGCGTTCTCGAGAAAGGGTCTTGGCGGACAGACATATTACATACGGACAACAAAGTAATTCAATAAGGTTTCCGTTTTTTCCTTTTGTACCGTAACCCTAAAAATCATGAGAGAACATCTTGACACTGTTTTTTTTTATTTTATATATTTGTATTTTTTCTTTTACTTTCCTTTGTTTTTAATTGCATAAACTGCTTAATGTGAAGTTGAAGAGCGGAGTCACCTAACACAAGCATCTCCTTGCTTATAAGGTGATCTCCAAAACAGTCAAACAAATCATAACAAAAACAAAGGGTCGTGTACTTTGGTACAAGTTTGAACTTATCGCAAAATGTACTTACATTCTTTTCGCCATTTTTTCTCTACAGATTTGAATTTTCAAGTGTTGGATGACTATCTGGACTTTAAAAGAGACTATGACCTATGAGTTTGTTTCGGCTGTTTCTTCTCAGAGTAGTCGGGTACGAAACACCGGCCTCATCTAGTTTAAAAAAAAAAACGCGTAAAAGTGTTTGTGAAAACCTACTTGCAAAATAAACATAATTTATCATTTATGAGTTTGAATTAACGCATCGTTTTGTTATGTAACAATGATTTTTCGTTTGAATTATCAAGTTCATAAAAATGTATTGATTTAGTTTAAAAAATAAAGAGATTTTGTATGCAACTCGTGATAACTTTGTATTATACAGAGGTTTGAATTATCGCTGTTCGAATGAACGAGACTCGACTGATGGTTTTAATTTCAACTTGATACGCGTTTTCGAGATAAGGGGTCTTGACAAAGTGCCTATTTTTAAGGGATCCCGTTTTTTCCTTTTGACACACGGAACCCTAATTAGACATTCATTATTGAAGTTCATTAATTATTGGAGGAGCTCGTGGCTAAATAATACCAGCCGCTCGGGTCGATCTTTAGGTTAAGCCGCGCTTGCCTAGGTTGGTCTGTGGATGGGTGACCACCACCCGTTACATACCGAGTTTCCTCCGTGCCTCGGAAAGCACGTTAAGCCGTTGGTCCCGGCTGTCATTTGTAGATCGTTGACAGTCTTTACAGGTAGTCTGTGTTCCGAAAGTCTGACAACCAGTCTTACCCAGGGGTATCGCATTACCTAGTACTAACTGGGTTGTGGAGGTCAGATAGGCAGTCGCTCCTATAAAAATACTGATATTCAGCTGCATCCGGTTAGACTGGAAGCCGACCCCAAAGATAGTTGGGAAAAGGCTAGGGAGATGATGATGAATTATTGAAGTTCACAGTTTAAATTTGTTTTAGCGCATTTATAATATAATAGACTACACTATGTTTTTGATCTTCCTTCGAAGCTGATAATATCATAATTAAGAATTATTTTTGAAAAATTGTTTTAAATTACGAAATTAATTACAGGTTACGGCAAACCACCAACTTACGACGAAAACCGTCCAGACTACACCAACCCAGACGATCCAGGATACGACAGCGACCCAGACAAACCAGCATACGGCAACGAGAAACCGAACACAACCGGTTATGAAAAACCGAACATAAAACCGGTTTATGAGTTTGAGATGGACAAACCCGGGAATGTGCCTAGTTATATTGCCAGGCCGGGAGGTGCAGTTGTGACTTCTAAGCCGATGGCGATTAGTGAATACGAAGATGCTTATGGCAGGAATCCGGGGAAGGAGGTTTATAAACGTGAGTGAGCTCTTGTTTATATTTAACTAGCTTTTCACCTGTGTTTCCGTAGTGTCTAACCCTACTGCTCCTACAAAAATAACGTGACTTGGCTTTCTATTGGTAATAGCAGCGTTTTACCTACCAATAAAACGCATATTAATTTACTTACCTTATTCGAAGCTTATTTAATTGAGATAGGCCCTGCGTTTCCCACCATATTTCTATACTTCTATCTCTTTCTAGTACGTCACTTCCGCTTGGCAGTGGCGGGGAGGCTCGTAAAGCGAGACTCGCCATTTTGAAATCATTGAGTCTTATTACCAGGCCGAGATTGACTATAAGCTTCGAATAAGGTAAGTAAATTAATATGCGTTTTATTGGTAGGTAAAACGCTGCTATTAATTTGACTTGACCGTTATTCGAAGCTTATTTAATTGAGACGTGTTTGTTATCGCCTGGTGGAAGTGACGAAGACGCCAATGTGAGGTAGTATAACTGTTAAAAATGTACTCTAGATATGGTGTAGTAGAACATTAAATATCTAAAAATGCATCCACCGGTTCATGTACCTACATGATTGATGTAGGCATTGAATAAATAAAACTAAGTGTAAATAATCGAAAATAATGTATTTGATCTAAACAAAAACACCTCTTTGGTGATACCATCATTTTAGGTACATAATTCATTACATAATTACTTATCAACTGGATTAAATAAAGTGGTTATAGAGACGTTACGGTTTACCGCGGGTCTAACCTCACGCTTATAAAATTTGCAAAAGGTATTTTGCGAACGCCAGTTACCCCTAGCAAGAATCTCCTCAAGAGGATAATTATCGACCCAATTTTTTGAGGCCACAGCTGATCTAAAACTCCCAGGGGATGCTTTAATACCGGCTTCGACTAAAAGGGACTTGATCCAGCCCGCAATTAGGGTTTTCGATGCAGGTTTAGGTTCACCTCTAATGTTGACAAATAAATTACTACAATTTGCAGCATTTCTACGATTCTCAAGAACCGAGATTGTATGCTTAACCCAATAGACCGGATCTAAATTTTTGTTATGTTCATTAGAAATTAACCGCCAACCAGATTGTCTATAATCTACAGAATCAGTTTTTGACCCAAAAACCGGCCAGAAAACTAATACATCATTTTGATTAGAAAAATTATTAGAATCAATTGTGAGCAAAGTCAAATCATGGATTCTTCTCCCAGAGCATAGGAGAAGTAGAGAAGCTGTATGTCTCTGCACTTGAAAAATATTATTTTCATTAATACGTTTACTCTCTAAGAAACTAGCAAGATCGTTTATGTTCCAAATCGGGGGCTTGACATGGCTGACCGGTTTATGTAACGCGATAGATTTTAGAACATGTTTTACAAGGACATTTGAGCTTAACTCTCCGGATGTTTCTGGGTTGCAAAGGGTTGCGATCGCAGATTTATGTAACAAAATAGTATTGTACGATAATTGATTTATTAAATGGAGATCAGATAAAAATCTAGCCAAATCGCTGGCTACTGGAATTGAGGGGTTTACCTGGTGCTTTTCGCACCAATTTAGCCATCTCTTCCAAGCAGTGCTATAAACTTTTCGTGTCGAGGGACGCCATGACTTCTCAAGAAGTTCTAATTGAGCATTATTCCAGGTTGTTAGCATCCCAGACCACCCCCACATTTCCACACTTCTAGGGTCATGTTGTGGACGTTCGGTGGTGGCAGTCCTGTTGTCGTGTCGATTAGGACTTTGTCTAGGTGATACAGCGTAAATGGAGCTGCTAGGGCACGTAACTTGATGTCGGGTCGCCAAAAAACTCGCTCCCATCGTGGTACCACCAGTAGGTATGTTCCCTGGGCTTGATTGAGATAAGCTAGGACCTTGGGAATCAGAAAGGGGGGAGGGAACACCCACGCCAGGTTGTAATTCCACATCTGGGAAAACGCGTCGCAAAACAGGGCTTGATCGTCCTTCTGGTCTAAAGACACGTAATTCGTCACTACATGTGCTCGGTTGGACGCAAATAGGTCGATCAGTGGAACTCCCCATTTGGCAAATATTTTCTTTGTGCATTGTGCAGACAGATGCCACTCTGGAGTTACGCGAAACCTCGACAAGTGATCCGCGTGCCCGTTGTAAATACCTGGGATATAAAAGACGTTCATGTGAATTTGATGGTCCCCCATTATTTGGAAAACTTTGTAGGTTAACTCCAGGAGAGGTGCCGATTTGGTACCGCCCTCGTGACGGAGATATGCGACTACCGACTTGTTGTCGCTCTGAATCAAAACAGTTTTGTGTCTCAGGAGCTGATAATGATCTTCCAAAACTTTTAGGATTGCTAACATTTCCTTTTGGTTGCAATGAAGGTCTTTCTCGGCTTCTGACCACAGACCCGAGAGAAAAAGATTGTCCAGGCGAGCCCCCCAAGCGATGTCTGACGCATCTGTTGTAAGGAAATGAGAAGGAGGTGGCATGTGTATTGCCGACGGAAGATGACAATTCTGACTCCACCATATCAGATTGTCTATGGCAGCACGAGGTAGGGTGTGTAATAACCTGTGATCCGACCCCAAGATTGCGTTCAGTAGGTTCAGAAGCGCTCGAAAGTTGAGTCTCCCTTTTGGTACTGCAAAGCTGGCAAAATTGAGTAGACCAACTAGACTTTGAAGCTCTTTGAGTGTTGTGCGTTGCATCCACAACAAATGATAAATTTTGTTTGCAAGTCCCGTTAGTTTTTCTTCGGGAAGACGCTTGCAATTCGACCATGGATCCCAATGGATTCCTAGGAACACTAGACTTTTCGACGGTGTGATAATCGACTTTTTGTAATTGATCAGCCAACCTAACGTTTCTAGAGTGTCGAGCACAACCCTCACATGACTCTGAAGCCTGTTTTCGTCCTGGTGAGCGATCAAGAAATCGTCCAGAAAAACTATTATCCTGACACCTCGTTGCCTGAGTGTCTGGGCTATCCAATTTGTAAGCGCAGCAAAAGTCTTGGGCGCTGTGCTCAGGCCAAAAGGTAGGCAGGTCATTTCTAGCAATTCGTTGCGATAAATTAGGCGCAGAAACCTTCTGTGGCTGTGAGCAACAGGTAAATGAAAATACGCCTGAGAGAGGTCGATTTTGCATAGCCAATCCTGTGGTTGCAGGAAATCGGGAATGCGATATGCATTTATTAGCTTGAATCGATCTGTTATGATGTAAGAGTTCAGTATTTTCAAATTGAAAATTGGACGATTTGAGCCGTCGCCTTTGGGGACAAGAAACATCGATGACAGGAAGCTTGGCGAAACAATAGCTCGTTTCAGAACTCCCTGTTCTATCATTTTGTTTATAACAGGTGTCATTTCGGCAGATTCTGGAACATTTAGATTTGTTTCTACAATGCTTGGATGAACAAGCGGAGGCTTCTGGCAAAAAGGTATGCGATACCCTGTTATTATTTTTAGAATGTAATTTGGTGCATTCATTTGTTCCCATTTGTGTCGAAAATGCAGGAGACGGCCCGCTCTGAACGAGTCAATACTTACGTCGTTTGTTGTTATTAGTCTGCTGAGGGGGGGATGATGCGCGTCTCCTCCCATACCTTGGCTGATTATTTTGCCGAGCATTCGACTAGCCTCGAAAGTTATTGCGTTTATTCGGTGCAACCGAATTATATTGAGCAGCGTGAATATCGTAGCCACCTTGCGGAGGTGGATTACCGCTGCTATAGCCACCTTGCGTAGGTGGGTTACTGTTAACACATTGCGAATGCGTATTATGTTGGCAAGCATGAGCTGTTTGAGCAAAACCCTGCGAGGGCTTTTTGTAAGGCTTTGGCCCCTGCGGGGGGCCTCTAAACTTTTTTGCATCAACCTGCGAGGTAGATGTCGTATTAGCCTTTTGCAATGGCCAAAAACATTTTCTTACACCGCCAGCTTTTTCTACAGCAGCAGTAAATTTCTCTGCGTTGAACAGGTTAGTACATGTCGGCGGAATTTTCTTTAAATTAGCCTTCATCAAGGGGTCCTTTGCCTGTTTAATAACACAGTCTCTCCGCATTTGGAGAATCTCAGCACGATGTCCACAAATGATCTGTAATAGGTCTGAGGAACACTTATTAAAATCCCCTGTGGAAAAAAGGTCATTAACTTTCTGAAGCAAAGTGTCAGAATTTAGTGAGTCACTATTTTTAGCCCAAAGTAACAATTCTTGAAGAGTTCCTTGCAAAACATCTCTTTGTTTTAGTACACACATGGTCAAGGCTGCGAAAGCCTTATCAGCAAACACAAGGTGACGAGGAGACTCATATATTTTGACTTCTTCGTTCATTTCAATGTCTGTATAACCCGGCGAGTGATTGTACATTTTTTGGGTTTCAGAATATCTAATTTCACTCCAGTCACTTTTATCAAGATGTTGCAAGTCACATAGCAACTTCAAATAGTTCTCGGAAGTATTGGGCATTGTAGGTTCTTTCAGCTTAGTTTCAAAAGTTAAAGTAATCTCTTGTTCACCACGTGCACTAAGATTATTAGGTTCACCATCAAACATCTGTTCGTAAAGATTTTCACTAACACTGGACATAAGTGAGATGGCATCACAATCTAAATTGGTACTCACGTGTTCACTGGGGCCCTTGCAACCCATTTGCTGACGAAGGCTACGTACCTCCTTAGCTAATTTCCGTAGCTTACGTTTGGAACGACGCTTGCGTTGGCTTTTTCTTTTGTTGCGGCGACTTCTCTTTGGGTTGCCTCCGCTAGACGAGGAGCTATCACTGGAACTTGAGCTACTAGAACTCGAGCTATTAGAACTGTTCGACCGAGCTCGCCGCTTCTGCGACGAAGAAGGTCCTGGACGAACATCACTAAGCACAACACCACTAGCCTTAACAGCATTATCACTCAAATTTTCCATACTGGATATCGAAAGATTAAACTTTTAAATTCAAATAAAACCGTTAGGCTTATTTTCACTTTAAACAAATATAATTTTCAAGGTAATGTCGGTAGGACACGACTGTTCGCGGCGGGAAACAAGACGCCAATGATTTCAAAATGGCGAGTCTCGCTTTACGAGCCTCCCCGCCACTGCCAAGCGGAAGTGACGTACTAGAAAGAGATAGAAGTATAGAAATATGGTGGGAAACGCAGGGCCTATCTCAATTAAATAAGCTTCGAATAACGGTCAAGTCAAATTAATAGTACATTTTGATTAAAGTGAGAAAATTTTGTCATTGCGACCGAAGCGGTTTTGACGCCCCAGCCGTTAGGGGAGGGTATTATGGAGCCGAGAACAGCAGTGACTAATTCTCACGTGAATTTAACGACTTTTTTCAATACATTGGGAAATTAAATTACAGAACAAGTACTTTTGTTGTTAATCAATATTAAACTATGATTTAATTTGTTTTTTCACTGCGCTTTGACTTCTCATAGGTACTGAAGAAGAAACAAAGGCATGACATCGCTAAACGAACTACTTAATATTAAAAATATTTATGTTATATTTTTCTTAATTTATTTCAATAAGCAAATTATTTTATAAATGATCATGTTTAGTTGTAATATTCTGTTGATGAACACAGAGATAGACCTCCATACAAAGAGACCTAAAAGACTTAAGAAATTTGTGATCACAGCACCTAAATATTATGTGATCAAAGGTGTGGATTTTCAAACATTATCAAAGTATTCCTTTTACCACTTAACCAAGTAACATGAATTATATTTTTTATTTTTACCAGAACTAGTATAACCTAGCCTATCGCCCCGTGCCCGCTTGACGTTGAGTTTCGGGACACCCTGTATATTGCGATATTTTCAAACACCACAAAAAAAATTAAAAGAAAAAAAAAGAAACACAAAATTTTCGACCGTGTCTAAATATTTGAGTAGCTCTGTGGTATTCAAATCTGTAAATGCAACGACTTGTAATGTTGTAATGTTACTACTGACAAATGTTTTTAAAATGCCAAACAACATTGCACACAGCGAAACTAACAATCAAACATATTTAGCAACGGTTCGTACACATAAAAATACTGGCATAAAAACAATACGCAATTAATTTAAACTATTGAAAGAATACGGAAGCTTTTTTTGGTCTGCAGTGTAAATTAGTCGAATACTTAACAGTATATAAACAAAATGATTGTTATGTGCATAGTCTGTAGGTAGATTTCGCGAAAATTTGGAATTAAAAATGGTCGCTTTTCCTTAAATCAAATCAAATTATTTATTTCAATTAGACCATTACAGGCACTTTTGAATGTCAAGAAACAAAATGAATCTACAGTCCCGGTCACAAGGCATAATAACTTGTGAAAGTAGCTGTAGTTGCCCCTTCCAAAGCGTTGATCTCTATGGAGAAGAATGGGCAAGAAACTAACTCCTAACTAATTGTAATTATATCACACTAATATTATTAGAGTGAAAGTTAGTATGTGTGTGTGTATATTTGGTACTCCTTCACGCTCAAACGGCTTAACAGGTTTAGATGAAATTTGGTAAATAGGCTACATGGGCAGTTATAAAACGTCGAGAAAAATTGCAGACGTTTCCTATGGAGAAGGACCGGCAATAAACTCCATGGTTACTCTTTTAAAATCATTTGGTTTTACAATGTTGTTGTTATAGCGATAGTACTTAAGTATGAGATGACAGCGTAGGCCCGACAATAAGTCAATGCTTACTTTACGAAACGTAAAATAAGATAAGAAGTTAACAAAAGTTAACAAGCGTCTAGTAATCTACAATGCCTACAATGTCTCATTCACAAAGAATTAGAATTACTTACGTAAACTATATTGCTAGAAAACTTTTTACAAAATTTTTTGGGTTAGCAAATCTTACTAATATTATAAACTAGCTTTTACCCGCGGCTTCGCTCGCGTTAAATTCGGGGTAACACAGTCCCCCTTGCGCCTTATTGATTTGTAATAGCAATGCTAAGTTTTCCCTTTTCTTCCCTCTTTCTCCCACACATCCCACTTTTTTCAACAAAAAAATAGCTTGGTACAGAGATAGTTTGGACCCTAGAGACGGCTCTAGGGTCCAAACTATCTCTGTACCAAAATTCATCAATTCACTTTTATAATATTAGTAAGGATTAACAATCTACTTTATTCAATCCACATTATTCAAACCTAAGGCCATTTAACATATTAATGACCTTTTGTAAATGCCCAAAATGCGTCACCCACAGCCTCGGGTACTGCCGCTATTGTTTTCGACGCCATCATGGTTTTGTATCATTTACATCTGAATGTATGTAGTTTCATGACCTTACTCTCCCATGGTCGGTACTAATTGTTAAATGGTGTGAGGTTCATCAAATTCTGTGGTGTTAGATTTTCGTATGATCCTACTATGTAACTTAATATTATAAATGCGAATGTTTGTGAGGATGTATGTATGTTTGTTACTCTTTCACGTCAAAACGGTTGAAAGGATCTTCATGAAATTTGGCACAGAGGTAGGTAGATTAGAGTCTGGAATAACACATAGGAAATATAGGACGATTTTTTTGATCATCACGCGGGTGAAACCGCTGGCTCCAGCTAGTGTGAAATATATTGGTTTCGTCGAATATAGTTTACTAGCTGGCGCCCGCGGCTTAAAAAACTACCATACAAATATTTGTAAGGACGCGGGAATACCATTTAAACGATATAAAATTGAGAACTTCGCTTTTCCAGTGGGTGATCACGAAGTAGGTACGTTATAAAGTACTCTATCTTATAAACTAAATAAAATCAGACTGAAAGTGTTATTTTTTTAATTGTTAAATTTATCGGAATCCGGGACAATAGATTGAATTTCTGGACACGGGACAAAACGGCAAAATTCCGAGACAATCCCGGAAATTCCGGACATCTGGCAACATTAATCTGGAAGGATTGTCCTCAAATCCCCCAACACAATAGGCGAGATAGTTAAACTGCAATATGACATTGACATTACCGACGTCAAAACGGAAAGAGACTAAAGATAATGCCCAAATTCCGTGAACCCATAATATAATGGTGTTTGTAAACCGTGTCACGCGTAGCTGTGAAGCAGCCATGATGGGCAGATGAAGGCTGATCGTATTATGTCATTTGGAACTTTTTGTGGCGCTGTAAGTGGTACCATCCTTTAGGTAGTTAAGTGAAATAGATGCGAATATGTTTAGGCGGGTCACTGTTCGAGTATCAATTGGTATATAGGGTGGAATTTTGTAATACCACCTGAAGGGGAAGTACTCGTAGAAGAGAACATCTGCCCAACCCAGCCGCCGTGGGAGACGCCCCGGGCGCCGGGCGCCGCAAGACGACTCCCGGCTACCGTAGATGCGGGCCTGTGGACGGTGAGCAATGGGTAGCTCACCGTCCGTCAGTCGATTGACGACAGGCCGTGTCGACGACGCGTTCGTGTTTCACGCGTGCCTCAAAGAGGTGTCAGCAAAGCAGAGGGGCTTGCCAGAGCCTCCGCCTGCCGGGGTTGCGGGTTGCTCGAAAGAGATACCGCGGCCCCGGAACGTAAAGGGCAATAGAAGGAACATGGGTGGGTTTTAGTCAGTACAAGTCTGACATGCCCCCCCGCTCTGCCCAGAGCGGGGAAAGTCATTGGATGAATTCCCACCCGAAAAAAAAGGGGAAGTACTCTTAATACTTTGGATAGAAAATGTTACTCAAAGAAAACATTTCTTTATTTTTGAAAAGAAAGAAAACGGCATTCAAAGATTTTTAAAAATTCGCTTGCCGCACACGGTAATCAAATCGACTAAAATCTGTAATAGTTGCACCCTGTACTTTTATGGCATCGATCGTTAGGGTCAATAAGGATGAAATCTCTTTAACAAACTTTAAAAATCTTATATTATTAAATCAATGGGTCAAGTTAAAGTACAGGGTGGTTTGTAATGCCACCTGCATAACAAAATTCCACCCTGTATACAATGTGTCCGGTCATGAACTAGCGATATTCTAGATACTTTTGTAACGAGTGTTTTAATATACTATTACGATACACACTTGGGTCTAATTCACTTCCTCGTTTTTTGGCAGCCATTTTGAGATATTCTCTATGCGTGTACAAAAAATAATTACTCTCAGTTTTGGTCTTACTGAGACGACAATAGTTTAAATTCAGAGGGCAACAATATTGTCTATCGTTTAAATTAAGAAATTATGAACTTACGTTTTAGTAACTTGAAAAACAAAAAAATAAGCAAATTAACGAAATTTATGTAAACTTTCTTGTGAAAAAAATGGTAGTTTTTTTTAAAAAAAAAGCGATGCTGCTACAGTCCCTGTCATAAGGCATAATAACTTGCGAAAGTACTGTAGTTGTCCATTCCAAAGCGTAGATCTCTATGGAGAAGAATGGGCAAGAAACTCCATGGACACTCTTTTAAATTGTAATATTTTTACAAAATCTTGGATACATCATTCATGTTAAGATTATACATACATACGTGTGATAACGATGTAGAAAAACGAGCACATTAAGAGCGTCCAGAGTAAAAGCAAAAACAAGAGTTTAAAAGATTAATTAATTAATTCAAACAAACCGTGGCGGCTAAGAAATGACCAGTCAAGACTGACAGCGCCCGTTGACGAACATGACGTATGGATCAGCCCCATTCAGCTCAACCATTTTGAAGGGAACTAAATGACCCGACACACCCGCCACCATCAGCGAGACATTTAAGTGAGCATGTAAATTTTTCAACCACCAGGGCAACCGTCGAGTCAATTAAATTACATAGTACTTACACATGGGCATTACAATTATACAATACTAGCTTTTGCCCGCGGCTTCGCTCGCGTTAAATTCGGGGTAAAACAGTTCCCCTTGCGCCTTTTTGATTTGTAATAGCAACGCTAAGTTTTCCCTTTTCTTCTCTCTTTCTCCCTCACATCCCACTTTTTTCAAAAAAATATTAGCCTATGTCCGTCTCCTGGTTCCCAACTATCTCTGCGTGAAGAGGTAACAAACAAACAAACAAATAAACACACTCACTTTCGCTTTTATAATATTAGTAAGGATTAAGAAATTGAGTCTATACACTGACTCATTCATTGACCGTTCAAGTATTACGTGAGCAAATTTATTACGATTATTGACCCCTTGTCAGCAAAAGTAAGCAAAGCTGTTGTCCCCCCCCCCTCTTGTAAACCCCCCCGTCAAATAACTTCTCTCGTTCTGGATAGATCAAAGCGGAAGATTTATACCCTATTTAAAAAATGTCTAATCTAATATTAGTTAAACAACAATAATAATCATACATCACAATTTCCTAATCCATCATCTGAATAGACATTTTTCAACTATGTTTGGGTCGGCTTCCATATAAAAGAGCTCAAGGAAGTGTCAGACTTTTACTGACTAAAACCCACCCATGTTCCTTCTTTTGCCAGGGGTCGCGGTATCTCTTTCAAACAACCGCAACCCCGGAACTACCCGCAACCCGGGGCCGAGCATAAGTAATCTTAAAATCAAGACTCAAGATAGAAGATCATAAGATTCAATTCACTTTGCGGTTTTTCCGCTCCTTACCCCGAAGGTCGTTTCCATAGTTATGTTGTATATCATCTCCGTCCGGCCGATACTTTAAGTTTTTACTCAATAATGGCGCATAATGGAAGGTCCAAACAATTTGCCCAGGCGTACCGTTTGCAATTTAATATTTGGATGTGGGTCAAGTAATGAGCGAAGTGATCAAAAATTTTAAGGATAAACATGTCTTTTCGACGGGGTGTTCGTGTTCCAGGCTCGCCTCGAAGCGATGTAAGCAACGCAGAGGGGACTGCCAATAAAACTACCGAAGAAATTACTAGTGTGGGGCAACGTTTTTTTAAAAAAAACGCAGCTCCACACTAGTAATTTCTCGTGTATTGTGTGTACAAACATTAAAACCCACATGAACAAACAGCCAGGCCCGAAACAACTATCTACAGTTCATATAAATATTTGTTCCATGCAGGAATCGAACGCAAAAATCGCAGCAGTCGATCGCTCAGCCACTGTGCCAACCGTGAAAATTGTTCGGTTCCAACCCGCAACCCTGGCAGGTGGTGGCTATGAGAGGCCCCTCTGCTTTGTTGACATCTCTTTGAGGCGCACGTGGAACACTAAGGCGCGTCGCTCACACGAAAAACAGTCGAGGCACAGTCGAGGCGCGGGCGCATTAGGCGCGTCGCCCACAAGTTCAATAGTCGAGGCGCAGGCACACAAGAGGCACGCCGCAACAAGATTTTCTTTACAAATGTCGTGTGGGCGAGGCACCTAACGCGCTGCCAACACGGCACCTTACCCTGAATTCGCTTCATTCTTTGTTTTTGCACTAAACAGTACCAGATAGAGATCAGATATCAAGATTCTTTGAATCATTGTGTACGAAACTTATTGTTAAAGTTATATCATACAGCCATTTGTGGCGGCCTTCGCCATTGTCTTTTGTTTTAAAAATCTATAAAAAATTAAGAAGTCTTCGTTTCATAATTTGTTTAGAGTTATTTTCATGGTGGATTGAGAAAAGAATATGTTTCTTTTAGTTGTGAGTACGTTACTTTTATGTACTACTAGCTGTGCCCAGCGGTTTCACCCGCTGCTCACTTAGGGGTATGGAAAATAGATGTTCTCCGATTCTCAGACCTACCCGATATGTACACAAAATTTCGTTTAAATCGGTCCAGCCGTTTCGGAGGAGTATGGGAACGAAAACTGTGACACGAAAATTTTATATATTAGACTAACTGTGCCCAGCGGTTTAACCCGCTGCTCACTTAGGGGTATGAAAAATAGATGTTGGCCAATTCTCAGACCTACCCGATATGTACACAAAATTTTGTTTAAATCGGTCCAGCCGTTTCGGAGGAGTATGGGAACGAAAACTGTGACACGAGAATTTTATATATTAGATGTAGCTTTAGACGGATGTGTGATTTTAGAATGTTTACCATCTAACTTATGGGAGCATGAGAAGCTTGTGGCCAAATAATAGCAGCCGCTCGGGTCGATCTTTAGGTTAAGCCGCGTTACATACCGCGTTTCCTCCGTGCCTCGGAAAGCACGTTAAGCCGTTGGTCCCAGCTGTCATTTGTATCTACAAATGACAGCTGGGACCAACGGCTCAAAGATCTCTTTGACAGTCGTTACAGGTAGTCAGTGTTCCGAAAGTCTGAAAACCAGTCTTACCAAGGGGTATCGTATCACCCAGTAGTAACTGGGTTGTGGAGGTCAGATAGGCAGTCGCTCCATGTAAAATACTGATATTCAGCTGCATCCGGTTAGACTGGAAGCCGACCCCAACATAGTTGGGAAAAGGCTAGGCAGATGAGCAATTGTTTAACGTATGTTCTGGGATTCTCAGTATGTAATGAATGCCCCATAACATACTGGAAATCTTTCATGTGGTCTTCAGTGTGGTCATCTTTTTCTTTTGTATCGATAGCACGTCTTTTCGCTAGGGCCTAGTATTTCGGACCACGTTAATCGTGGAGTCTGTTTCATTTTAAATGATGTGTCTTTTTAGTTTTTTCGAATCCTTACTATCTTTACTAATATTATAAAAGCGAAAGTGAGTTTGTTTGTTACCTCTTCACGCTTTAACGACTAAACCGATTTTGATGAATTTTGGTACAGAGATAGTTGGGAACCAGGAGACGGACATAGGCTAATATTTTTTTTGAAAAAGGTGGGATGTGAGGGAGAAAGAGGGAAGAAAAGGGAAAACTTAGCGTTGCTATTACAAATCAATAAGGCGCAAGGGGAACTGTGTTACCCCGAATTTAACGCGAGCGAAGCCGCGGGCAAAAGATAGTGATTGATAAAAAAACCGTCCAAAAGTAAGTTCGCACCGAGGGATCTGTACAAACTTGCGACATAAACAGCAATATCTTTTGACTGTGTAGATTTAGAAGGTTGATTTTTCACAGCACAAAGGAATCACAGAATTAAGTATAATGATGAAATAAAAACCTTTTTGCAAAAAAAAAAATGACTTCCAAAAATAAAAATAGCGGGCGAAAGTAAGTTAACTATAAGATAACAAAATAAGCATTTATAATATTATAGAATTAAAAAAGTAAAAAGTATTATAGATTTTTTTTTAAAAGGAGTGGGATATGAGGGAGAAAGAGGGACAAAACGGGAATACGTAGCATTGCTATTACAAATCAATAAGGCTCTACCGAATTTAACGCAAACGAAGCCGCGGTCAAAAGCTAGTAAATAAAACAAATTCACAGCAGACAAGCTTCCTTCATAGTTAACCAAAAAATAAACAAAACAGAATCGCCCGATCTAAATCACTCGTGTCGGTAATTCACAAAAATTTTGTAGAATGATGTTAGAGTACCGTGTTATCATTTATCTTGGCCATTGTGTTGGGACCTTGGCTTTAGACGGCACAATCGTAGGAAGACTTGGAGCCAAGTGGCAAGGGTAGGAACTTAGATTTAAAGTTATTAAGTGGTCTTAAAAATATATATTTGTGATTTCTATTGCAATAACGACAATCGACGACACGGTAAGGCGCGTCGCCCACACGACCAAGAGTCGAGGCGCAGTCACGGCGCGGGCGCGTTAGGCGCGTCGCCCACGCGACATTTGTAAAGAAAATCTCGTTGCGGCGTGACTCTGATGTGAGATTTTCTTTACAAATGTCGCGTGGGCGACGCGCCTAACGCGCCCGCGCCGCGACTGCGCCTCGACTCTTGGTCGTGTGGGCGACGCGCCTTAGTTCCGTGGTTGAGTTATCGCCTGCTGTACTGCGTCTTGCTGGTTTGATCCCCGCACGGAACAAATATTTATATGGCCTACAGACAGTTGTTCTCTTCTGTGCCCTGATCAGTCAACTAACTACTATTAAATAAATACATATCTTGGGACAACTCACACACGGCTATCTGATCCCAAGCTAAGCACAGCTTGTGTTATGGTAACCAGACAACTGATATACATACTTATATAATTTATAAATACATACATATTATAGATAAATCACACCCAGACACTGAACAAACAATCATGCTCAT
The DNA here is from genome assembly GCA_958449745.1 of Ochropleura leucogaster. Lineage (NCBI taxonomy): Eukaryota > Metazoa > Arthropoda > Insecta > Lepidoptera > Noctuidae > Ochropleura > Ochropleura leucogaster. Next base: position 4,363,260 of record OY288227.1, read on the forward strand.
CACACAAAGTTTGTCCTGGGTTGGAATCGAACCCACGACCTCCGGCTCAGCAGTCAGGGCCACTAACCACTAGACCAACAGGCCCGTCAACTATTTTCAGAGTTCCTTTTTAGTAAGGGTACGCTTTTTGTCTGTAGGTCTGTCAAAGGACTGCATCTTTGACGACACGGTTGGCCCAGTAGTTGAGCGTTGAGCGATCGACTGTTGCGCTGCGTATCGCGGGTTCGATACCTGCCCGGAACAAATATTTGTATGGCCTACAGATAGTTATTCCGGGTCTGGCTGTTTGTGTATGTGAGTTTAAATGTTTGTAAACGCACCCATGATACAGGAGAAATCTTTTTTAGTTGCGTGCGGGGATCGAACCCGCGACACGCAGCGCAGCAGTCGATCGCTCAGCCACTGCGCCAACCGTGCAGTCATGGATGGGTTTTAGTCAGTAATCTTCGACACTCCTCCCCACTCCGCCCAGAGCGAGAGAAGTTAATTGACAATTTCCCATCCAAAAAAAAAACCATGAAGGATGATTATTTTAAAAGCTTAGTCTCATTGTTCCGAAAGAAAAACACGTAAGGTCCACTTTAAATATTGCGTGAGGTTCCGTGGGTCTCCGATTTGTGTTTCATTCTACATCCTGCTAATATAATATTATAAATGCGAATGTTTGTGGGGATGGTTGTATGGATGTTTGTTACTCTTTCACGTCAAAAAAAGACTGAGCGGTATCCTTACTACCTATAATATTATAAAAGCGAAAGTGAGTTTGTTTGTTTGTTTTTACCTCTTCACGCTTTAATGGCTACACCGATTTTGATGAATTTTGGTACAGAGATAGTTGGGAACCAGGAGACGGACATAGGCTATTTTTTTTTAGGAAAAGGTGGGATGTGAGGGAGAAAGAGGGAAGAAAAGGGAAAACTTAGCGTTGCTATTACAAATCAATAAGGCGCAAGGGGAACTGTGTTACACCGAATTTAAGCCGAGCGAAGTCGCTGGCAAAAGCTAGTAAGGGATAATTCCTTGTTACCGCCACTACTGTAAAGTGTCCGCCCTTAGTATATTTCTGTTCCCTTTTTCATCACATCGTTTTACAAACACCCACACGGACCCCTAACAAATAAATTGCTTTTAAAACGCCCTGTACATTAGGCCAGTACTTACAGGAAACACACAATTTGTTGAATTACACGGAAGCCTTTGGTTTTGACGGAGATCTGTCGTTTTTTTACGCAGGCTTCATCTTGAACTAGTATTGTCTTTGTCGCTATGTGGAATGACATATTTGATTTACTTTGTTAGCCTTAACGGCACGGTTGGCGCAGTGGATGAGCGATTGACTGCTGCGCTGCGTGTCGCGGCTTCGATCCCTGTACGGAATAGATATTTGCATGACCTACAGGTAGTTGTTGGGGGTCTGGCTGTTTGTGTATGTGACTTAAAATGTTAGTAAAACGGACAAATAGAATGGGTCAAGGGCAGGAAAATGATGATAGTTTTCTGGTATTATTTAATTTTATGATGATGATGTCGTTTGTAACAGTTATCTCTGTACTTACCAAAATTCATCAAAATCGGTTTTGTCATTTAGGCATGAAGACGTAACAAACAAACTTACTTACTTTTGTTTTTATAATATTAATAAGTAAGGATTTACAGCCAATGGGAATAAACCTTTAAACAAGTTCACAATTTGCGCAAATTAATACAAAAACCATTAAAAACACCATGATATTATGTTAAATATTCTCATGGGAGGCACAATGGTAGGATATATTAGGCTTTTTGTCTCAAATAATCCTTTTTTCGAGACAATAGGCCGGCTGCCAAAGTTATCAGATGTAATCAACACGCCGTTGGATTTGTGTGGACATGACTTTTTTAAATAATTTAACTTGTATGATTTATTTTATAACTTTTCAGATTTTAGCTTTTTTAAGCTTATAGACTTATTACAAATTAAATAGTAAAAACAATCCTCACTACTATTATAAAAGCGAAAGTGAGTTTGTTTGTTTGTTACCTTTCATGCTTTAATGGAGAGATAGTTGGGAACCAGGAGACGGACATAGGCAATATTTTTTTTAAGTGGTATGTGAGGGACAAAGAGGGAAGAAAAGGGAAAACTTAGCGTTGCTATTACAAATCAATAAGGCGCAAGGGGAACTGTGTTACTCCGAATTTAACGCGAGCGAAGCCGCGGGCAAAAGCTAGTATTTATAAAGTTGCTAATAACAAGCCTCCACAGATATAATAATATAGTCAAGTAACTTACCAATGATTAATATTATGGGTATGTTCTGGTCAGACTGATAGGAGGAGTTCGTGGCTAAATAGTAGCAGCAACTCGGGTGGATCTTAAGTTAAGCCTCGCTTGCCTGGGTTGGTCTGTGGATGGGTGACCACTCGTTATATAGGTACCGAGTTTCCTCCGTGCCTCGGAAAGCACGTTAAGCTGTTGGCCCCGGCTGTCATTTGTAGATCTTTGACAGTCGTTACACGTGGTCAGTGTCCCGAAAGTCTGACAATCAGTCTTACCAAGGAGTAACTTATTACCCAGTAGTATCAGCATGTATTCAGCTGCATCCGGTAAGACTGAAAGCCGACCCCAACATAGTTGGGAAAAGGCTAAGCAGATGATGATGATGTTCTGGTCAGTTTGCATATAAATAATTTAATAACTTATCTAGTTTGACAAATACATAAAAACCCTGAAAGAGCAGAATATCATTTTTTTTTTATAAAATTTTTGCTTTAGATCTTTCGATTGTTTGAACCGATTCTTTTTTATTTAAAAGCTGGTGCTTTCCTTGTGATTCCATTTCAATTAGGTCAAGTTCTGACAGTGAAATCTGTGAGAAAACTTTTATTTTATGTATTTGAAAAAATGCTAATATCTCCTAATAACAATGGAAAATACTCAATAACAATTTGTAAGAGATACCATCATACCACAACTAAAAAGGCTAAAATACAAATCATTTTACAAAAAAAAAACAATACCTTTTTTAGTCAGAATATAAAAAAGAATGTTGAACTGAATAAATAAAATTTTCTTCTTGAAGTCAGTGGCAAAAAATCTATGAATCAAACAAAAGTCACCGACTTTCGGAATTAAATTTAATTTTACTTCCTATGTGTTTTTAAGAAGACACATTTTTTTTGGTCTCAGCTATTACATTTCTAAACACAAATAGTTATAATGATGGTCTATGGTTCTCTAGAGTTCTGGGACACACAGTGAATGTTAATATTTTATTAATTACTAGCTTTCGCCCGCGGCTTTTCTCGCGTTAAATTCGGTATAATAGATTTGTAATAGCAACGCTAAGTTTCTCTTTTCTTCCCTCGTTCTCCCCCATATCCCACTTTTTTAAATAAAAATTAGCCTATGTCCGTCTCCTGGTTCCCTAGCATAGCGAGAATGAGAGGTCTTCTTATTCTGGTTCCATTAGTACTAATACGCAATTTACCAACTTTACTTAGCAATGACTTATTGTCGGGCAAGTGCTGTCCTCTCATACTTAAGTACAAACGCTGTAACAACAACATTATAACATCAAATGTTTTAAAAAGAGTAACCATGGAGTTTCTTGCCGGTTCTTTTCCATAGGAAACGACTAAACCGAACCGTGCACCTTTTCTCGACGATTTATAAGTGCCCATGTAGGCCATGAGTTCGTGAAATAAAAATATTTTGATTTAGGTTTTAACACAACAAGAGCCTGTTAGTACTACCTAGACCATATTACAACATTATTTAAAAAAAAGATAACTTCATCTTAATATACTTTAAAGCTTAACTTTTCTCTAAACAACATTATTTTACCATCCCATTGTTCAAACAAAGGTCTTATCCATACAATTCTACACTCAATTTTCCATTCACATATAAGCTTATGGCAGACAATGCTTCTGTTCAGTTGCACTATGTTACGCGGTGCGATCTCATTGACCCATAAACAAACATTCATACATATTTAACAACAAAACCTCGTTAATTTACAACAATTATTCAGTTAAACAGTTGTTATTCAATTAATAATGTAATAAAATAACAAAAGAATCGCAAAGTTCGATTTTTAAAATGATGTTGTGATTGAGTTTTGAATTAATTCGAATTTGGAACGGGAATAAAGTGCATTTTCAACTTAATTCAATAACAAAAGCGTTGTTTTTTCAATTAATAACAATTATGAATACTCTCAATAAATGTGTAGTGAATAAAAGTGCATTTATTGGATGATACAAATGAAAGAGTGCTGTGAAAATGAATTTGTGGACTACACAATTGTTGTTTTGTCATTTTGTGTGTGCTGTGATTGGATCCAGGGTTATACTCGTGGAGAATGCACCAAGTATGTAATGTAGATGTTATTTTAATATTAACTATAATATCATTTACTGTCCCTATTTTGTTTCGGTCTAAATAAAAGAGGAGCTCGTGGCTAAATAAAAGTAGCTGCTCGGGTCGATCTTTAGGTTAAGCCGCGCTTGCCTAGGTTGGTCTGTGGATGGGTGACCACCCGTTACAAACCCGAGTTTCCTCCGTGCCTCGGAAAGCACGTTAAGCTGTTGGTCCCGGCTGTCATTTGTAGATCTTTGACAGTCGTTACAGGTAGTCAGTGTTCCGATAGTCTGACAACCAGTCCTACCTAGGAATATAGAATAGAATAGATATCGTATTACCCAGTACTAACTGGGTTGTGGAGGTCAGATAGGCAGTCGCTCCATGTAAAATACTGGTATTCAGCTGCATCCGGTTAGACTGGAAGCCGACCCCAACATAGTTGTGAAAAGGCTAGGCAGATGACGATTTTTTTTCGGTCTAAATCAAGATTATCAGCGCAATTTTAGATTTTCAGTTTTTTTGAGGTGCTCTTGGGTAAATAATAACACCAGCTCGGCGTGATCTTGAGGTTAAGTCCCGCTTATCTAGGTTGGTCCGCGGGTGGATGACTCATTACATACCGAGTTTTCTCCGCGCCTCGGAAAGCATGTTAAGTTGTGGTTGCAGCTGTCATTTGTAGCTCTTTCACAGTCTTTGCAGAAACCCAGTAAGCTCGTAAATCTGACAAACAGTCTTACCATGGAGGATGGCTTGGATAAGCAGTCGCTCAATGTAAAATATTCAGCCAAATCCGGTAAGACTGGACGCTAAACCCAACATAGTTGTGAAAAGGCTAAACAGATGATGATTTCGACTTTACTTAAAACTACCTGCCGTTTCTCAATTCATCGGAAGCTTATTTTTATGTATGTTCACCGATTACTCAAAGACGCCTGGACCGATTTGCAAATTTATTTTTTACTAGCTGTTCCACGCGGTTTCACCCACGCTGCTCAGCACCTGTTGGTCGTAGCGTGATGTTATATAGCCTATAGCCTTCCTCAAGAAATGGACTATCCAACACTAAAAGAATTTTCCAATTCCAACCAGTAGTCCCTGAGATTAGCGCGTTCAAACAAACAAACTCTTCAGCTTTATAATATTAGTATAGATAGGTCCCAAATCAATTTTATTTATATTGTTTAGTTTATGAGTTATCGTCTATAAATCATACATTTTTCTCTATGTCTATATGGATGATCTGATAGGCTTTTAGTAACAATGGATAATGATAGTTCGATAAAAAATATTTGATAAATCATTATACTATAACTAATTGTTGAAATAAATATCTTTTTTTTGGAAAAAAAAGGATTCCGGAAGTAAAGTTATTTTCCATTTTTTTGGAAGGCTCGTTTAGAGCTTTCCAAAAAAAACAAATTGCTCACTGCCATGGAATTTTCAGGACCACCAGTTATAAAAAATCCATTTCCCTCAAAAATTGAATAGCCTTTGTTCGTCAGACCCATTCTAGATTAAGTCTAGCCTTATACAAAAGCTACTTCATCTTTTGGCACCGATACGCTCGGCTGCCGTTGATGTGACTTGTGCACTACAGAGGTCAACATTGCATGAATACCTTTTAAAATTCTAAGGCGCGTCGCCCACACAACCAACAGTCGAGGCGCAGTCGAGGCGCGGCGGGCGCGTTAGGCGCGTTGCCCACACGACATTTGTAAAGAAAATCTCGTTGCGGCGTTTTTTTTTTATGAATGGCATCTCGCAGTTCAACCAAGAAGGTTGTTGTTTGCTTAACCGGGCGAATCCTGTGGGTGCCTTAAAAATTAAGACCTCCAGCCAGGGTAAATCGTTGCGGCGCCGCGGCGTTCCTCTTATGTGCCTGCGCCTCAACTGCACCTCGACTGTTGATCTTGTGGGCGACGCGCCTAAGAATAATGTAGTTAAGATTCTGAAGATTGCTTATGCAATTATGTGTTTTATCTGTGGTGCATCTTTTGTGTTGATGGTTGATGTCATTATTGTTATTTAAAAGTGTTGTTAAGTTTGATGTTAAGTGTGGGTTTGTCCCTCAACCAACCCAGCTACTGCGGGAGACGCTTGGGCGCCGGGAGACGATTCCCGGCCACCGTAGATGCGGGTCTGTGGGTGGTGAGCAAAGGATGGCTCACCGTCCTTTCGTTTAGTGATGACAGGGTTTGTCGATGGCGCGTTTGTGTTTCACGCGCACATCAAAGAGATGTCAGGCAAAGCAAAGGGGTCTGCCAGGGTCACCGCCTGCCGGGTTCGTAGGTTGTTCGAAAGAGATACCGCGGCCCCGGACCATAAAGGACAAAAGCAGAAACATCGGTGGGTTTTAGTACGTAAAAGTCTCACACTACCGTCTGCTTCGCCCAGAGCGGGGGAAGTTACCTATATATGTAGATAGATTTCCGATCAGTAAAAAAAAAATGTGTGTCTGTCAGTGGTCCTTTCTTCTCTGGTCTATGTCACCGATTGATTTGAACTTTCAAATGTTCTTTTTGTGTTTTGGCAAATTTTAACTGAATCGGTATCCGAATTTCCATTAATATATTTGACCGTGTGCTGATCCCGACATCGCTTGCATATGTTTGGTGATTAATTAATTAATACCTAAATGTCATACGGGATAGTATTACCGGGATAAAAGTATCCTTTTGGATTATCAAGGGTATAAAGTATTTGTGTGTCAAAATTAATCTTAATACGTTCAGGGAGTGTAAAATAGCCGTATAAGAAGAAACATAATAGGTTAATAATTATGAATTACGTTACTATTCGTAAATAAAACACAAAGTGACAATTCACAATATTGCAATACAGCAATAATCTTGTTATGCGTTTCATTCGTTTGAATTTTGACAAAAACTAGCTGGCACCCGCTGCTTCTCCCACGTGATATCGAAAAAAGTATCCTATGTGTTATTCCAGTGGGGACTTACCGCCACTATTGAGGCGTGCCCTGCACGGAGTTGCGACAGTCGCTCTCTCCATGCTACCATGAGATCGCACCGGAGGTCTGTCCGCTGGGCGGCAAATTGCCGCGGCAGCAGGGATTCCCCCTGGTGTAGTGCCTCCGGCGCCACTCGTATGGTTTACACCCTGTATTTATTCTTCGTGAATTACCTAATCATCTCACTAGGTCACATTTATTTTTAATTCTGACATAACGGATCTTCTTCAAGGTTGTGATTCGCGTATTTTTTGTCAGTACGTTCTTAGGATTTCTTGTACCTAAATGTTGGTAATTAAGCTTAACTAATGTTGTGTTTGGGTAGCTATGTTCTTATAAAATGACGTTAACTTCAGTTAAAAAATATTAGTATTAGTATTGTAACAAAATATGAGTGTTACTAGAAGCTCTATATCAACTTTTGACAGTAAATCACACTAAAAAGACGGAAAATAAATTTAATTTCCGGAAGTCGGTGACTTTTATTTGATTTTTTTGCCAGAAATTCAGTATTTTTTATAAAGTTGTTTTTATTTTTGTCAAAAATAAAATTGTGTTTCCGCCTTTTTAGCTCTAGTATGATGGAATCTCACACATTTAGTTTTCTATTGCTACTAACAGAAGATAATTATAAGCATATCGTCCATTTAGATTAGAAGTAAAAATATATGTTATAGAAGATAACTCATAAATTACCAAAGCAATATAGATAAAAGTCATATGAAACTACTTTGGAAGTACCTATACTCTTCTATACTAATATTATAAAGCTGAAGAGTTTGTTTGTTTGAACGCGCTAATCTCAGGGACTACTGGTTGGAATTGGAAAATTCTTTTAGTGTTGGATAGTCCATTTCTTGAGGAAGGCTATAACATCACGCTACGACCAACAGGTGCTGAGCAGCGCGGGTGAAACCGTGGGGTACAGCTAGTTCAATTATAAAAAAAGAATTTTGAAAATCGGTCCACAATCGACGGAGTAACCACGTAACAAACATACAAAAAAAAATCAAATTAAGAACGCCCTCCATTTTAAAAGTTGGTTAAAACCAGACCAAGGGCGGATAACAGAAATTAAACTGTTCTTTTAAGCTTTTACAGACGTATATAAAACACAGGTACTCACTTGCATCCAATTTGATTTGGCAAACCCTAACATCATTGACGGGCCTGTTGGTCTAATGGTTAGTGGCCCTGACTGCTGAGCCGGAGGTCGTGGGTTCGATTCCCACCCAGGACAAACTTTGTGTGATGAGCATGTTCTGTGTCTGGGTGTGATTTATCTATAATATGTATGTATTTATAAATTATATAAGTATGTATTGTCTGGTTACCATAACACAAGCTCTGCTTAGCTTGGGATCAGATAGCCGTGTGTGAGATATCTCAAGATAAAAAAAAAAAAAAAAATTGGCCTGGGACTTTTTCTAACCATATTGAAACTCAAACTCAAATCAATTAGACCATTACTGACACTTTTGAATGTCATAAAACAAGAACAAAAAAATGATGTTGCTACAGTCCCAGTCACAAGACATAATAACTTGTAAAAGTACTGTAGTTGCCCATTCCAAAGCGTAGATCTCTATGGAGAAGAATGGGCAAGAAACTCCATGGACACTCTTTTTTATTGAGATTGGCTTCCAGTCTTAGCTTCTATCAGTTCGTTTTCCGTCAACACCCTTTATCTCAGAAACGAGGCAAGCTATCGAGTTGAAATTTTAACAATATACTCAAGCCTGTAGTAACTTGAAGCTGTGAAAAAAATCAACCTCTAAGTTTACACAGTCAAAAGATATAGTCATTTATGTTGCAAGTTGGAACGGTCCCCTCGGTGAGGGAATTCGACTTGCATTTACCCGGTTTTTTTATGACAGTGACATTAGCAATCATAGATTTGTCTAGCCAAAATGGTAATAACGACGGTCCCTACGTACAGACGCCTGCACATCAAGCTACTACAATCCGTCAGATTTCTTTGATAGATTTTCGACTTTATTTCTAAAGAATAAGGTCCAAGGTTCATTGGGAAAAATTTTGGGTGAGACAGTTTTGGGTAGCTTGACCTGCAGGCGTCTGTTCATAAAGACATGTCTAAAATGGCATTTTTTTTTGTATCATATGGCTTTAGATTATCTATGCGCACATGTTGACATACGATTTTTATTTTTGTTTAATTTATTTACCTTGTTTTAGAAATCGTATAAGAGAACAAGTATTATAAAAACAACGAATAAGTGTCGTAGAAACGGTCATCTATCTGTTTTTCCCAAGAAAACGTGAAAAAATTAAATACTTAAGTGTAAATGGCATTATAAAACTGTTTAAATATTGTAGAAAGAAATTAATATTTATTATTGCTTATAGAATTATTTCTAGGGCGTGTTGAACACAAATTACGCTCTCCTGTAAACCTCGGTTTTTGACTTAACCTTAGGTACGTAGTAGCCGTCAAAAGTTCATTCACCGATCATTCTTCGGCCAGGCTATTTCATTATGGAATCCGCTTCTTCAGGAAATCAGGATGGCAACCAACTGTTTATCTTTTGAACATTAAGGCGCAGTATTATGTCGTTGACCTTGTTCATACATTTTGACGTTGGACTTTACTGCATACGTTTGTCGTAAAAATACAAATAAATTTGTATAAAATTAAATATTAACTATTCAATCAAAAACAATCCATCATTGATTGATTGATTTTTAAAGGTCTTTATTTTCCATAATATTTGAAATTTGCATACAATGAGATCTTATTCTAATTGTTTACAACCTTAAATGTAACTAGTTTCTAGGTTAACTTACCTTTATAAACATTTTGCACTGAGATTACTTTAGATGATTTAATTACATAGCAAGTTCATAAAGAACACAGAAATTTAAACGGCACAAAAAGTCTTAGCACTGACTTTATACGTATAACATAACACTATAACTAAACTATTTACACAAGGTAATGCAACTAATTGGAGCGTTGGTTAAATACATTACTAGTAGTTAATACGAAATATACATTGGTATAACAATAGTTGTAAAATTTTTGAATCTAAGTTGTGGGTAATTAAATTAAAGCACAGTCTTGCTACGAGTAATAGTTACTGCGGCCGGGTGAGGGTAGCCCAGTCGGTCCGGTGGTAGGTAGATATTGTTATTCACCTAAAAAGTAGTGATGTGGTAAACGATATCGATTGTATGTGATCGAATACGACAAATTATTTAATCTTCTTTTACCTATGGATGATACCAACGGATTGTGGTGTTTAGGATTTTTTAATAAATAGAATTTACGTGCTGATTTTAAAATGAAATTTTTAATAAGTGGGAATTTAATATGCTCATGCACTCGCTTCAGATTTGTACGGAAAGAAGTATTGAATGAAATTTTAATTGCCTTATTCTGGACAATTTGCAATTTGTTGTAATTTTTGTCAGTCAGGCAACTCCAGACTGGCGCAGCGTATGTCAAACATGGTCTAACCAGGGTGGTATAAACGCGTAGTTTAGTGGTGGCGCTCAACTTAGATTTTCTGTTTAGAATAGGTTTTAAAGCATTTATAGCCTTCAGACCCTTTTCACGAAGTGCATCGGTGTTTATATTCCAGGTCATTCTATTATCTAAAACCACACCGAGATATTTTACCGAACGACTCCAGGGTATGGAAATCGTTTTGAAGTTTATAAGCCTAGAAGGCAAACAACGTTTTCGCGTGAAAAGAATGGCTTCCGTTTTACTTGAGTTCAATTTTAATTTCCATCTAGTGAAAAACGTATCAAGGAGACTTAGTGCGAGCTGAAGCCTTTCAATTATTAAGTCGATATCTTCAGAAGAAGTATATGACGCGGTGTCATCAGCATATATTGCGAGATGGGTTCTGGGTTGTTTCGGGATGTCATTAAGATACAAAATGAAAAGGAATGGTCCTAAATTTGAACCTTGTGGTACGCCAGCAAGCACGGATTTTGCAACAGAACAGTGTTCCCCTATAAAAACTTTAAAATGGCGGTTACACAAGTAGTTCTGAACGATTTTAACGATCGAGAGAGGAACGTTATTGACAATAAGCTTGTGAAGTAAACCCTCGTGCCAGACAGTGTCAAACGCTTTTTCAACGTCTAGGAGCACCATTCCAGTAGATTTACCCTCGTTTAGGTTATGTGCGATGTGTTCGGATACCCTAGCCAGCTGCTGGGTGGTGGAGTGTGCCTTGCGGAATCCAAATTGCTCCGGCAGCAATAAATTTTCGGTGACTTTTAAAAGACGGGCTAGTATGAGAGTTTCAAATAACTTACCTAGGCATGGAAGTAGACTTATGGGACGATAGTTTGTAGGGATGCTTCCGTCCTTACCAGGTTTTTTAAGCGCGATTACTTTTGCTGTTTTCCAGCATGCTGGGAAGTAGCCTATTTTTAGACAACCATTAAATATTTTTGTGAGGTAGACCAAGGCTTTTTGAGATAGGTTTTTAAGTAGCTGGTTATTGAGTCCATCCAAGCCAGGAGCCTTGCGGGGTTTTAATTTGCGTATGATTTGTATAATTTCCTTAGGTCTAGCAAGGGTAGGATAATTGTATATGACTGTAGAATTTAATGTTTTTATGGATTCTTTGACAGCGGCCTCAGTTTCAACATCGCTGGTCCATTGATTAGTAAGACTCATATTACCAGCAAATGCCTCGGCAAGCGCTTCACACTGCTCTGACACGGTGGAGGTTATTTGATCATTACGTATTTTTAGGGGAGGAATAGTACTAGGGGTATAGTTTATTGAACGAGCTAATCGCCAAACATCATTACTAGGATTATCGACTTTTGAGAGCTTGTCATTCCAAATACTGTCATTTAAGGTCTGAATGTTAGTTTTAATTGAATGAACTAGCTGGTGAACTTTAGAGAACAGTTGTTTTCTGAGGCAGGGGTTTTGCTCATTTAATGCCTTTCTACGGATGTAATTTTTGCGCTTGATTTGGCTTTTGATGCGTCTTGGTAGTTTTAAGCGGCTCTTATTTATTTCAACGATAGGAACACTCGCCTTACGTGCATTTAGTACACTGTCAGTAAATTGATTTACAGCAGCATCAATACTGGGTATTGCATCAAAGATTGTATTACTTAACGTGATGTTTTGGTCTAGATGGGATCTGTAACGTCTCCAGTCAGCTTTGGCAAAGTTGAATGCCGACTGGGTTTTTACACAGTATTTACCACCTATAGTAAAGTGTACTGGCAAGTGATTTGATGACAGGCTGGTGAGAACCTGTGGATCGCTCACCTCATGTGTATTGATAGCTATTACAACGTCTGGAGTAGAGGGTTCGTGAGAGCTATGGTAATGAACCAGGGTAGGAGAAGAAGGTGCTAATATCTCATAATCGTTAGCCAGCATGTGATCAAAGAGAATTTTACCATGCGAGTTAGATATACTGCAGTTCCAGTAAGGATGTTTGGCGTTAAGGTCACCCATAATCAGAGTCTTGTGATTTGCGTTTGTTATTAGAGAATCAAGGTCATTTTTTAGTAGAGGGCGATTCGGCGATTGGTAGGCAGAGTAAATGATCAAGTTTTGATCTGGAGTGCTTACTTGGATGCCTATACATTCTAAATTATACGTGCTAGGAGTAGAAAGAAGGGTATGCAGTATATCACGACGGACCATCAGTGCCACCCCCTGCCCACGGCCGTCAGGTTTTTTGTCAAGACGATAACAGTTATAACCAGGTATTTGAAGCTTATAACGAGAGGAGATTCTAGTTTCGCACAATGCTACTATATCTATAGACAAATCACCTAGCATATCTAACAACTCCATAAGTTTGGTGCGAATGCCATCGGCATTCCAGTACATAATGCTCAAATTTTTACCATTAGACATACTGGCCAAGGTGAGTCAGGATTAATATTACCTTATCCATCATGCTGTTGCAAGTAACAAATTGATTTTTGATGGATTTGATAGTCATAAGAATTGCTAACATGTCAGCTGTCGTCTGGTCTTGAACGCCAATTTGAGGTCCAGTGGTGCTAGATTCCGTATTGTTTGCAGCGACAGAGTTCCAGCTACGCCCGTCAATATGGCTATTTCTTGGGTTCGTTTTAGCATCCCGAATTGCTTTTATGTGTTCTTGGCGACTCTGTACAAGTTTCAGGTATTTCTGTCTCTCGGAACATTGCCGAAAGTTGGCGGGATGGTTACCTTTGCAGTTGCAGCACTGTGCAGGGTTGGTCCTATCTTTCTTGGGACAGTCAGCCGTAGGGTGGAGTTCTGTGCATTTCACGCAGCGTGGAGTCAAATTGCAGTTCCTGGAAGAATGACCAAAACCTTGGCATCTAAAACATTGTGTACCATACGGGTTCTTTGCTTCATATTTCTTTATTTGGACCACACAGTTGCTTATGTACCTGATTTTCAGGAATTTTGAAGAATCACTGCCAGCTGGAAGGTGCACTAAGATTGGTGGACAAAAATCATTGCCTTTGTTGCTGTCAACCGACAGTTTCATCTTACGAACTTTCACATCGTTGAAGCCTAGAATCTCGAGTTCTTCTGTTAAGCAATCTTCAGTGTAGGCAGGTAGGCCAAAAATTACCGCTTTGTATGTTTTCTCGTCCTTCCTTGGAAATGTATGGAATGGAAGATCATCAGCTTGGAAACCTTTTTTCACTGCTTGGTGGCTTTCCGGATTATAGCAAGTAATTACAATCTTATTGTTACCTCTGTATTGTAGATCGAAGTTTTTGGTGTGCTTCAGGACGAGATTCTTGATTGTATCATGTGTCCATTCGGATTTCATTTGCAAGATAATGGGCGGAATATGGCTTGATTTCCTCTTTGGAGTAGAAGCTTCTTTGAGACGCGCGGCGGGGGTATCTGATTCCTGAGATGTAACGGTTCGAAGAACACTGAATCGATTTGACGTTTTAACCGGATCAGGTTTGGCTTGTACAGCAGCAGGCAGACCGAACTTTGGAATCTTCCACTCACTGGTATTTACAGGACCTTCCAGTGGGCGTTTGCCCACCGAGTTGGAACGTGTTATAAATCGCTCCATGGCGAACACGTAGAATAAGTCGACGTTTTGTGGTATCGATATGTTTTTCCCATCACTATCAATCACGATAACTCGGTGACGTTGGGAATCACTCCACGACAACGTGCAACGAACGACACTGGGAGGCACAGAAGGCGTGCGACCAACGCGCGCGCGCACGAAAGAATGAATCCATCATTGAACGCAGTTTGGCGTTGGAAATTTCATTGTATACTTTTGATTTATAATTACGATTAATATTGAAGAGATAAACTGCTTTAAAAGAGAATTTAGAGGTGTGTTTGAATATTTTTTTTACACATTTTAGTATATTTAATTATAATTTAAATTCCATCAATGTATGCAAAAAAGCCTTAAAAATATCATATTTTTTTCAGTGATTAAAATTATGTACGGTTTAAGAGATACACTGCGTTAAAAAACCTGATTTTTGGGCGTTCTCAAGAAATCTTCACCTTAATGTTCGCGAGTTTTTTTGTAAAAAGTCGGCAGTTTCGTCACACCGTTAATGTTTGCCCCATTGTTTGTCTTTATATTTTGTGTGTCTGTGTATCTATACTTTGACATATATTTATAGTATTTTATATATCCATTTAGTATAAATTAGTAAAAGAAAACTGTTTTACTCCTACCACTGTTTGTCTCTGCATAACCCAAAGGTTGACTGGTAGAAAATGCCTATGGCATTAAGTCCGCCTCTGTACTTTGTACTCGAAGTGTTAAATAAATATATAAGTAATAAGTTCTTTTTGAAACCACTCCTTAACTATCCGTTTTCGTGAATCTCTCTTGCATGTCTCCCTAATTATTTCCACACCGATCAAGTTTCTTCTTTTTTTTTTTCTTTTTTTGTTTGGACAACTCACACACGGCTATCTGATCCCAAGCTAAGCAGAGCTTGTGTTATGGTAACCAGACAACTGATATACATACTTATATAATTTATAAATACATACATATTATAGATAAATCACACCCAGACACAGAACAAACAATCATGCTCATCACACAAAGCTTGTCCTGGGTGGGAATTGAACCCACGACCTCCGGCTCAGTAGTCAGGGCCACTAACCACTAGACCAACAGGCCCGTCACACACAGTTACACAGTTTACAAACCAAGTTTCAACAGCATCCTCTATTTTTTACAGCATGTTTCCGCCGCGTCCTTGCTGGGAAGCGGGCTTTAAGAAGTCATGTCAGAAAAGTGGTTCCCTGCGAGAGGTTGGAGGACTGCCGGAGGGAATGCGCTGAAGAGAAGAGGTTCCACTGTGAGAGCTTTAATTATAGGTAAGTGAGTTTTATTTGTAAATCAACTAGCTTCCGCCCGCAACTTCGTCCGCTTGGGATTGTTACTTTGGGCTAACGCTAACTTTAACCCGCGCGATGACCAATAAAAAATATCTTACTCTCCTCCTTTTGGATACAGGCTATTTTTTTTAAGTGATATAATGACAATGGGACATGACCACACTATAAAAAAAAATTAGAGGTGTCAAGGGACACCCGGATGGAACGAAGTTCCTATAGAAATGAAAATATCTGGCTTGCTTTCTATAAGAGGGAGAGAGACAGACAGACAGACATAGAAACATGCGACGCCGCACAGTTTTCAATAACTTACTATGGCAAAAAGTGTCGTGACAACTTTTCGTAAGAATTTTTTCCGTCTAGCCCCCTTTCACAAAGTTCCTTATCGCGGAACTTCGTTCCAAAAATGCCTATGTCCGTCTCCAGTGTCCCAACTATCTCTGTACCATAATTCATCAAAATCGGTTTTGACATTTGTTTGTGAAGACGTTACAACAAACAAACTCACTTTCGCTTTTTTAATATTAGTAACCGCGGTATCTCTTTCGAACAACCCGCAACTTTAGGGCGGTGGCCCTGGTAGATCCCTCTGCTTTGCTGACATCTCTTTGAGGCGCGTGGAACACGAACGCGGCTAGTCGTCAACAGACGGATGGACGGCCGGTCAGCTTATGACGTAAATAGTTCTGATTTGCCTCGTCTACGTTCATACATCTAGTCATACGAGACTTTTTAAACCTTGTATTAATATGATCAATGTTTTTAAGTTGATCCACATAGGTATCTAATACATTTTATTGAAAATATTAGGACCATGTGAGTCATTAGGTACTTTTACTTGTTTTTGATGATTATTTGGCAGTTTGAGTACTATTTAGATGACGTTTTTTTTACAACTTTGCTGCCTTCCTTTTTCTTTACGTCACCCTCAAATTGTCAGATCAGTGGAATATACACTTTTAAGCATGTTATTAACGCACACTACCATAATCTGACGCGCTCGAGAATTTATGATGGTCAATTTTTTTTTACTAATCTGATCCTGTATCCTTCACGGGTGTTATTATATATGGAGCTCATATTTGGTGGAGGTACTTAACCGGGTACAAGGTATCAACCTGTATATTAAATCCCAAAATCGCCGCTTGGGCTCCAAACGAAGACATGTCGTTGAGCGCCTTGAGTTATGAGTCGAGCTACACGCTAACTGTCAATTGCTTGCACTGACTGGACAGGTCCACTCAAATCTTAATGGTACTTTCTTTCTTGAAAAGACCATTTTAGATAATAGTCTGCATAGTCCTCATGTATGATGACCAAGATTTTTTCCCTAGCTGTTTCTTCTCAGAGTAGTTGGGTACAAAATAACGACCTCGTCTAATTTAAAAAAAAATCATCATCTGCCTAGCCTTTTCCCAACTATGTTGAGGTCGGCTTCCAGCCTTACCGGATGCAGCTGAATACCAGTATTTTACATGGAGTGACTGCCTGCCTGACCTCCATAACCCAGTTAGTACTGGGTAATACCGTAATACGATACCTCTTGGTAAGACTGATTGTTAGACTTTCGGGACACTGACTTTCTGTAACGACTGTCAAAGCTCTACAAATGACAGCCGGGACTAACAGCTTAACCTACTTTTCGAGGCACGGAGGAAACTCGGTATGTAACGGGTGACCCATCCACAGATCAACCAAGGCAAGCGCGGCTTAACCTAAAGATCGACCTGAGAAGCTGCTATTATTTAGTCACGAGCTCCTCTAGTCTAGTTTTAAAAAAACGACATATAAAAGTGTCAAACCTACTTGCAAAATATACGTCACTAGCTGTTCCCCACGGTTTCACCCGCGCTGCTCAGCACCTTCTGGTCGTAGCGTGACGTTATATAGCCTATAGCCTTCCTCAAGAAATGGACTATCCAACACTAAAAGAATTTTCCAATTCCAACCAGTAGTCCCTGAGATTAACGCGTTCAAACAAACAAACAAACTCTTCAGCTTTATAATATTAGTATAGATTTAAACCACCTACTCAGATATTCTACCTAAAACAAGTTGCAAACATAGATGTCAGATAAAAACCAACAAAAATGAAGTCAAATGACTTTATAGTGTTCACACGTTCCGTTCGCACTATTGTATGCGTTTCCTGATCTTTGGCGACCTTAATATGTTAATTGTTACAACATTTTCGTTAATAATGCTCTTTGACTATACTTGGTTTAAGTATTTTTGGGCGTTTAGTTATAAATGCTGTTACATACCGAGTTTCCTCCGTGACTTTGGAAGTATTTTAAGCTCTTAGACATGGCCATTTCTGTTCACACTTACTCATGCACATCTCTATTTCATGAAAAGAGAGGACTGAAACACACTTACCAAGTTATGTTATTTTTTTTCAAACATTGCCCCACACTAGGAATTTCTCCTGTATCGTGGGTGCGTTTACAAACATATAAACTCACATACACAAACAGCCAGACCCCGAAACAACTATCTGCAGGTCATACAAATATTTGTTCCGTGCGAGAATCGAACCCGTGATACGCAGCGCAGCAGTCAATCGTTCAGACACTGCTCCAATCGTGCCGTCAAATAACTTCCCCCGCTCTGGGCGGAGGAGGGGGTAGTGTCAGAATTAAACTGACTAAAACCCACCCATGTTCCTTCTTCAGCTCTCTAGGTTCTGGGGGCCGCGGTATCTCTTTCGAACAACCCGCAACCCCGGCAGGCGGTATCTACAAGTCTTGAACGGTAGCCTTCGAGAGATGCTCAACAATTTTATCTTTCAATCTACATAATACTATGAATACTAGTACCTATGTACTATTTAACCGAGGCCCTTCTCTACATGGTCCGTGCACATCTAGGTTTGAATAGGGTTGTCTCAGCTGTTTTGGTATTTTGATTAAATAATAAATAAATATCTTGGGACAACTCACACACGGCTATCTGATCCCAAGCTAAGAGAGCTTGTGTTATGGTAACCAGACAACTGATATACATACCTACTTATATGATTTATAAATACATACATATTATAGATACGTTTATTGTTATTTAATTTATTAAACTTTATGCACATGTATAAACACTGTACAAAGGCGGACTTAATGCCTTGGGCATTTTCTACCAGTCTACCTTAGGGTGATGCAGAGAGAAAACATGTAGGTGCCGGCTGCATAACAGAAAGTGTTTCGAGAAAGCATAAACAAATATAATATAACGATAAATACTTAAATACATACATACAAACAAAATAAGTCAAGAGAGTTATAATAAATAAATAAATCACACCCAGACACAGAACAAACAATCATGCTCATCACACAAAGTTTGTCCTGGGTGGGAATCGAACCCACGACCTCCGGCTCAGCAGTCAGGGCCACTAACCACTAGACCAACAGGCCCGTCAAAGATTAAAGGAGCAGATATAAACAAAATATAAATTTTATAAAAAATTTGAGACACCCAGATGGAACAAAGTTATTATGTATTTATTACTAGCTTTTGCCCGCGGCTAAATTCGGTATAACACGGTACCTACTACCTGCAGTTTTTGTCCTTGCGCCTTATTGATTTCCAACGCTAAATTTTCCCTTTTCTTCCCTCGTTCTTCCTCATATCCCACTTTTTTTTTTAATAAAAATTAACCTATGTCCGTCTCCTGGTTTCCATCTATCTCTGTACCAAAATTCATCAAAATCGTTTTAGCCATTAAAGTGTGAAGAGGTAACTAACAAAAAACTTACTTTCGCTTTTTTAATATTACAGTACGGCCAACGAGAAGCGATACCAAATGTAAACAAAACCCATGCTAAAACCCCATATAAAATGGCCGCCCAAATGTTGGCGAACCCGTCTTAACGTTGTCATGTTTTTGTCGGGAGAACGAGACATTACGACAAAGGCACAAGATGGAAAGAGCTAAATATTAGATTTTCAACGCCACAGTTGTTCTTTAGGTTAATGACCTTTCGTATCGCTTCTCGTTGGCCGTACTGTAGTAAGGATGTACAAAAACCTGTATACCTACACTCAACAAAAAACATCGTCGTGAAACCACACTATTCAATGCGAAATAGAAAGACGAAACAAAAATAACTGGCTTACGTTGCTGGCGCCCTAAGTAGTGCCCTACCCTCAATTAAGATAGTCTCACACGAGGTCCTGGGATCGATTCCCAGGTCGAACAAAAAGTTTTACTGGACTTTTCCATTAGGAATGTCACAGTAGCAGGTCTGAGTTTTGGAAGTTGGCGGTAAGATACCCCCGTGCTTCGGAAAGCCGTTGGTCCTGCGCCTGATCTCTCTCCGGTCGTTTGCCGATTCGATTGCCGCCACATCGGACTATGAGAGTGAGTGAACAGAGAGTTAACCTGCGCCTGCGCACACACCTTGAACTATATTAACTCCCGCGCAGATCATCTCGCGAGATCTCTCTCATCTTTTTCGAGAGCATCTCCGTTGAGATTGGCCACCGTGGTCGAAAACGGTTAGGAGGACTATATATTTGGATCATGTTAAAATTAACTTTCAATTATGTCTTCATACTTTCTATGCAAATAAAGAACTAGGTAAGCATTCTAATCTACTCTTAAGATCTCAAAGCCAAACAATTTTTCCGGTCTTAAAATCGAGCATGTACATACGACGGCACATCAACCTAAACTTAACCATTTTAACCTGATCTCTCTACAACGGATCGCACTCCGTACTAGAGAGATCAGGTTATAATAGTTTAGAAGAGGTCGTGTGTACATTGTATTACCTAAAGGCCTATTCAGACCTAAGCGGTATTCGCTGCCGCTGTGGGTAGAGGTACACATACCACGCGGGTCTCGCTTAGGTATTTAATATCAAGTACCGCGGTTTTCTCTGCCGAAGACGGTAGCGAATACCGCATAGGTCTGAATAGCTACCGCGCGTTATTCTACCCACAAGGATAGCGAAATCCGCTTTGGTGTGAACAGTAATATTACCGCATACCCACTGGGTTTTCTCTGACGCAGACGGTAGCGAATACCGCTTAGGTCTGAATAGGCCTTAATACTAATAGTTTTATGTTAAAATACTTTTTTGGTTCTTTTTGTAATTATAAAAAATAATAAGTGATTAATGTGACATGCATAAACAGCTTTTGTCTAGTAGTTTTAAGTCCACTCATTAACGGTAATTAGTGAACAGCACATTTATTATTCCATTTGTTCATTTAATTTTTACTTTTTTATATTTAATTTTTACTTTTTTATATTTAATTTTTACTTTTTTAAATTTTATTTTAATATTCTTTAAATTTTATTTTTACTTTTTTATATTTAATTTTTACTTTTTTAAATTTTATTTTTATATTTTTTAAATTTTACTTTACTTTTTAAAAAGTCATAAAAAGGAATACTCCTGCCCCGGCTCGTATTGTTTGGAGGTTCTTCTCTCTGCAGCCCTGACCGTTGGTAGCTTAGACCCTGTTCCCGATACCGGTGGGCCACTATTTTTCGGCATCGTCATTTTATAAAATAAAACTAGCTGTTCCCCACGGTTTCACCCGCGCTGCTCAGCACCTGTTGGTCGAAGCGTGATGTTATATAGCCTATAGCCTTCCTCAAGAAATGGACTATCCAACACTAAAAGAATTTTCCAATTCCAACCAGTAGTCCCTGAGATTAGCGCGTTCAAACAAGCAAACAAACTCTTCAGCTTTATAATATTAGTATAGATAAAAAAAAACCAGCCAAGTGCGAGTCAGACTCACTCGCGCACCAAGGGTTCCGTACAAACTTGTGACATAAACGACCATATCTTTTGACTGCGTCGTCTGAGAAGGTTGATTTTTCAAAGCTTTAAGCGAACACAGATTTGAGTACATAATTATAATTTAATTTCAACTATATACCTCTACGTTACGTTACTTTCCAGAGATCTTCAGACTGACAACAAAGTAATCTTATCATCGACGCGACGCTCCGCTAGAGTGACAACCTGCCACTCTTAACAAGCTTGACATTGAATGCCATGACGTGCCGACATATTTATAGTGTCACGTCAAATTATTGCGTTGTTTTATTTTAGTTTTCGTTTTTTGGAGTTAACTCCTTAAGAATCGATTTTCATATATAAGGCGCCCGGTATAAGAAAAATCCGAGGGGTAAAACCTACTAAAGTAACGAAAATGTGTCACGTTTTTGGTGCGCACCTTTAGTGCGCAACTTTCTAATTTGGCTGTGAGTGTATTAAGACGTAGGTACATATGGTATGCTGTATAGGCGACTATACCTATATAGGCGACTATACCTATATACTATATGTTATTGGGCTTGTTTGTTTCTATCAGTGTCGATGTATTTATATTGCTATTTTTTTTCTTTATTTTGTGAATTTACCCTTTCATATGATATTAATCTTTTTTCAATTGAATAAACTCTTTTTGCGTATGGTTAGATACTCGTACTTAAGGAGTAAACTCCAGTCGTGCGTCGGAGCTGACACACACACTTTTTTAAATCTTAAAACTTTTTGATTTATTTTTTATTCATTTAAGTATTTAAAACATTCATGTATGCTGTTTTTATTTCCGTACGTTTCACTCACGGGTTGACCACTGGAAACCAGCGCTATGCTGTGGGTTCCCATGGCACAGCACCATGCTGAGTGGTGACCTACCTGTCGCAGTCACGACGTGCAAGCTATTTTTATTTTGTCCCATATTCATGTATTTGTAAATGTTTGTTTTCCTTTTGCTTTACGGAACCCTAAAACTACTCTTTAACCTCGGCTCAGTTATCAGACACATCAGCATTGTGTACCTGTCGCAGGGTTAAAGCTGAATCTGCTGTTTGGTATAATGACTGGAGAGCTCTTAAATAACTTAAAAAAAAAATTTTGATGTGTCAAGGGACACCCGGATGGAACGAAGTTCCTATAGAAATGAAAATATCTGGCTTGCTTTCTATAAGAGAGAGAGAGAGACAGACAGACAGACAGAGAAACATGCGACGCCGCACAGCTTACAATAGCTTACTATAACAAAAAGTGTCGTGACAACTTTTCGTAAGAATTTTTTCCATCTAGCCCCGTTTCACAACGCGCGATAAGGAACTTCGTTCCAAAAAAAAGTTTCCCCACACTATTATTTTCTCCTGTATTGTGGGTGCGTTTACAAACTTTTAACTCACATACACAAACAGCCAGACCCGAAATAACTATCTGCAGGTCATACCAATATTTTTTCCGTACGGGAATTGAACCTGTGACACGTAGCGCAGCAATCGATCGCTCAGCCACTGCATCAATCACGCCGTCAAGAACAATTACATTAACATTACAAATACATTTACATTACAAATGCATTAAGATTACAAATACATTAACATTTATAAAAATAACATACTTACTCTGTGCCAAGCTCTAGATGGCGTTAATTAATTCTTTGAGCTCCTTGAGTTGAGTCGAGCTACACGATAACTGACAAATGCTTGCACTGACTGGACAGGTCCACTCGAATCCTTATAGTGCTTTCTTAAAAATACCATTTTAGATAATAGCCTGCATGGTCCTCATGTAAATTGACCAAGATTTTTCTCGGTCAATTTACATGCCTATATATCCTTATAAGAGACTGACCTCTTTTTTTTTTGGAGCGGGGGGGGGGGGTGTCAGTCTTGTACTGACTAAAAACCATCCATGTTCCTTCCTTTCCCCTTTATGATCCGGGGCCGCGGTATCTCTTGCGACCAACCTGCAACCCTGGATGGACGGACCCTTTTTTTTTCGGGTGGGAAATCATCCAATGACTTCCCCCGCTCTGGGCGGAGCGTGGGGGCATGTCAGACTTGTACTGACTAAAACCCACCCATGTTCCTTCTATTGCCCTACGTTCTGAGGCCGCGGTATCTCTTTCGAATAACCCGCAACCCTGCAGGCGGAGGCTCTGGCAAGCTCCTCTGCATAGACGAACCCTTACACGTACTGGTATATATCGTCCTACAGACCGTTTTCGGCTACGGCTGTCCAATCTAGAATCTTAAAACCAGATATTATATTTGCGGCTTGTGTGCGCAGGCGCACCGCAGGTGCACTCTCTGTTCCCTCACTCTCATAGTCCGATGAGACGGCAATCCGACACGACCGGAGAGAGATAGAGATATTTTCTTTTTCGATCATCAATCGTGTTAAAGTTAGCGTTAGCCTAAAGTAACTATGCCACGCGAACGAAGTCGCGGGCGGAAGCTAGTAATTATATAAATTACATTGAGGTAACTGTGATCATTCTTAAATTCTAACCATTACACCTTGTTATATGACGCCCAAGTCTAAGAAATCAGTAACCATAATGAAATCAATAACATACACCCATAATTACTGTCCTTACTTCCTTACTAATATTATAAAAGCGAAAGTGAGTTTGTTTGTTTGTTTGTTACCTCTTCACGCTTTAATGGCTAAACCAATTTTGATGAATTTGGGTACATAGGCTAATTTTTATTTTTAAAAAATGGGATATGAGGGAGATAGGGAACAAAAGGGAAAACTTAGCGTTGCTATTACAAATCAATCAGGCGCAAGAGCAAAAACTGCAGGTCTGATTGGTGTGTTATACCGAATTTAACGCGAAATTTATAAGTCCAGCGCAAAACACAATAATTTACATAAAAGATGATGTGAACCTATATACATACATATAAATAATAATGGCGCACATTTATGTGAGCTCAAGTGACATAATTGGGACGCAACCAAGGTTGCTTCTAGTAGGTTGGTACCGGTAACCATTGTGCGAACGAAATCGCAAGACCAACGAGGTATGACGAAAAAATTAAGTGCGAATTGACGGTACAGTTGGAGATTATAAAGGGTTTACCCCCGAATACTGAAACGTCACTCAAAATTTGAGGGCTGCTTAACATTTGAGCCGCTCTTAAACTTCAGATTTTGTATTGGCAAACGTCACTTCTGAGTATCTGTTAAATTAAAGTGGTACTTAAACTTTGAGTGACGTTTCAGTATTCGGGGGTTAGAGGTGTAAAGTTCTCCATCCTCTATGAAGGGAGGATCCTCCGACGGGTGTCGTGTCTGGTGGGCCACTGCCCGACAGTAGCTTGTCGGGTGCTCGTATACAGGGTTATTTGTAAAACACCGACAACCTCACAGGACTGTATTACTATCATCATAAACAACAACTTTTGTTCTATGATTTTTTACAAAATTTTATACATTTACCAAAAACAAATCATCAAGATTTCGTTGTCCTATCTAACACATTTCAACTCCGTCCGTTTGCTGTACCTACATACCTACACCTGCCGCGCACTGTCCCCGTAGGTATGTACGTTTGCTTCGCATAGATTTCGTAACATTTAGAGCGTTCAATTTAAATATTTTTATTTTTGTATGAAAATCTGATGAACTAAAATATGATAAATGTTTAAATGTCATAGAACAAAAGTTGTTGATTATGATGCTGGTAACATGGTCCTGAGAGGGTGCCGGTGTTTTACAAATAACCCTGTATATGCTAACTTCGCGTACAACTTTGCTTGCGCGATGTAGAAATCTTGCCGTTAGTTATTCAGTGGTTGGATAGATGGCGCTGTAGTATTTTTTGCCACTTGCAACTTTGTGTCGCTACAAGGGCTATAGAAACCCTCGTAGAGGCGATCGGCGGCGGCGATCTCTCGCGTCCGGCCCTGGTTCAGGCCATGGTCCGGAGCGAGAGGGAATGGGAAGCGGTCACCACCTTCTGCGAAGCAGTAATGCTAGCAAAGGAGGTGGCCGGGCGTTTGAGGGAGAGAACATCTGCCCAACCCAGCCGCCGCGGGAGACGCCCATGGCGCCGGGCGCCGCGAGACGACTTCCGGCCACCGTAGATGCGGGCCTGTGGGCGGTGAGCAATGGGTAGTTCACCGCCCGTCCGTCGATTGACGACAGGTCGTGTCGACGGCGCGTTCGTGTTTCACGCGCGCCTCAAAGAGAGTCAGCAAAGCAGAGGGGCTTGCCAGAGCCTCCGCCTGCCGGGGTTGCGGGTTGTTCGAAAGAGATACCGCGGCCTCGGAACGTAAAGGGCAAAAGAAGAAACATGGGTGGGTTTTAGTCAGTACAAGTCTGACATGCCTCCCCGCTCCACCCAGAGCGGGGGAAGTCATTGGATGATTTCCCACCCGAAAAAAAAAAAAAAAAAGGGCTATAGAAACTAAAAAAACCGGCCAAATGCGAGCCGGACTCCCTCACCGAGGTTTCCGTACAAACTTGTGACATAAACGGCCATATCTTTTGGCTGCATAGACAAGAGGGTAGATTTCAGACTTGAGTATATGGTATTAATTTAAACTTGATACATGCGTTCCCGAGATAAAGATTCTTGACAGACAGACAGATAACAAAGATCTTAATGACCTTATAAGGGTTCTGAATTTTCCTTTTGAGAAACGGAACCCAAAAATGATTGCAATGACGGATAAAACAAATGCCTGACACTTTATTATTAAGTTAATAAATTAGGGGGTGGGATGTGAGCAATATTGCAGTTGTGAAGTATTTAATAACTATGGGCATTTATTAAATACTTCACAACTGACATGACACGCATTACAATACAACGAAAATATCACAAACAAACTTTCGCTTTTATAATTTTTAATACTACATGTATATGACAGTAAAATTTATCTTATTCTATAGATGTCTAATTTATTTAACTTCATCATTATCAGTTTTCCTTACCCTGCCCTTGTCCCATTCTATTTGGGGTCGGCGCAAAACGTTTTCTTCTTCCATTCTCCCCTATCAGACGTCGCGGCATCATTTACTCCTTTCTCCTTCATATCATTCCTTACATAATCCATCCATCTTTTCTTTGGCCTTCCTCTCGCTCTCCGTCCATCAACATTCAGATGCATCATTCTTTTAGTCACATGTTCTTCGTCCCTCCTAACATAACTAAAGGCAATAAAAGTCTATTACGGGTTCTTCGAAAGAGACCCGTAACATAAAGGGCAAAAGAAGGAACATGGGAGGGTTTTAGTCAGTAGAAGTCTTACACTCCCCGCTCCACCCAGAGCGGGGGAAGTTAATTGATAATTTCCCATCCACAAAAAAGTCGATAAAAGTCTAAACAAACGAGAAGCTCCTTCACTGTTGAAACTTGAAAGTATTTCATTCAATTTATGCTATAGTTTGAAGTAAGATAGTGAAAATCAATTTACAATTTTCTATAACTATCTTTGAAACAAGATCACTAGAATGATTACTATTTGATAGGTTCAACATGGAAACTAGGACATAATTATTAACATTGGACAAGAACTACATGGTGTAGCCTACTTGTGCTAAGTGAAATTTTATTAGTGACTAGTCATTTGTCGAATGACGTTGCTCATGCCCATGAACACACGGATAAACTGCTTATTTTTATAGTGTACTAGCTTTTGCCCGCAGCTTCGCTCGCGTTAAATTTGGGGTCACACAGTTCCCCTTTCCTGATTTGCAGGTACCTGCTACCTTTAGTTTTTGCCCTTGCGCCTTATTGATTGTAATAGCAAAGCTAAGTTTTCCCTTTTCTTTCCTCTTTCTCCCTCATTAAAAAAAAAATAGCCTATGTCCGTCTCCAGGGTTCCAACTATCTCTGTGCCAAAATTCAACAAAATCAGTTAAGCCATTACGGCGTAAAGACGTAACAAACAAGCAAACTTTCGCTTTTAAAATATTAGTAAGGAATATTGATATAAGTTATTGTTTTTTTTTATGAATGGCATCTCGCAGTTCAACACAGGAAGTTGTCGTCTTCTTAACCGGGCGAATGCTGTTGATGCCTTGAAGTTAAGGCCTTGAGCCAGGGTTAACAATTTACAAACTAAGCGACTACACGGTAAGGGCACCCCCTGTGGGGTACGAGCCTCGGCTTAGAGCGTCGCTGAGGGAGGACATCTAAGGGACCGTCTGGATCTGAGTGTGAAGTTATTGCGGTGGGAAGGTTTTTGCCCTTGGCGCGGGAAATATTATAGTTGCGGCGTGTGTGCGCTGGCACAGGTGCACTCTCTGTTCCCTCACTCTCATAGTCCGATGGGACGGCAATCCGACACGACCGGAGAGAGATCAGGCCCAGGACCAATAGGTCAACTTGCTTTCCAAGGCACGGGGGTATTAAATCGTCAACTTGCAAACTCCGGGCTACTGCTGTGACACTCCTTATGGAAATACCATATTGCTTTTAAACTTTTTGCCCGAGACCAGGACCCTTTTATTTTTATTTTTTTCGGGTGGGAAATCATCCAATGACTTCCCCCGCTCTGGGCGGAGCGGGGGGGCATGTCAGACTTGTACTGACTAAAACCCACCCATGTTTCTTCTTTTGCCCTTTACGTTCCGAGGCCGCGGTATCTCTTTCGAACAACCCGCAACCCCGGCAGGCGGAGGCTCTGGCAAGCCCCTCTGCTTTGCTGACTCTCTTTGAGGCGCGCGTGAAACACGAACGCGCCGTCGACACGGCCTCGTCGTCAATCGACGGACGGACGATGAACTACCCATTGCTCACCGCCCACAGGCCCGCATCTACGGTGGCCGGAAGTCGTCTCGCGGCGCCCGGCGCCAGACCAGGACCCTTGGTTCAGCACTCATGCTACAGGCCGCGAGACCAACGAAGTAGCCAATCAGTAATAAGATAATATCATAAACATTTTCTTTACAGATTAGACCGAACATTCCGTGGCAAAGGCCTCTGCGAATTGATGACAAAACCAATAGAAGCCTTCGACCTTCGCCGAGACTTCGTCGAAGACAAGGACTTTGACTTCTTCGAGCTCGACCGAAATAGCCTGGAACCCAACTGCCCTGACACTCTGAGAGGACCAGGGGTCTTACATTCCGGTTTTTTATCCTCAAAACCGAATAGGATACCAGATGGCGATGGGGCTTCAAGTGGGTGGAGAGATAGATATGATGGCTTCGATGGACGGCATAGGGACCGGTTTGATGGGGATCGGAGAGGTCCTTATGGGAATAGGAGGGGAGGATATGAGGACAGGTTCTTTGTACCTTATCAGATTAATCAAGGTAAGTCCTATTTATAAAAACCAATTCTGGGTTAAGCTTGACGTTGCACATAAATAAGCTTGTTATTTGTGTGCAATGATAATAAGAATAAAGGAAACTAAATAGTTTACAATGACGACAAGATTGGCTCAGTGGCTGTGCGATCGACGACGCGGGTTCGATACCCGCACGGAACAGACATTAATTTGTATGGCTTACAGATAGTTGTTCCGTGTCTGGCTGTTTGTGAATGCATCTATGATATAAGAGAAATTCTTAGTGAGAGGCAACGTTTAAAAAAAAAACAGCAAAAATAGTGCGCTTTAAAAAAAACAGCATTCAGCCGCTGAAATATGTGTGCAGTTTTTCATTTTTCAATTTCTGTCTCAGGTTTAGCCCGCAGCAATGACGATCAAGAAAACTGGGGCAAATATGGTGGAGAATATGGAGGATACGACAGATACTACAAAGACAGGAACGACTACCATAAATCTATCAGCCATTGGCAAATATCCTCCGACGTTGAACGACCATCATATGGGGTCAAACCTCATGCGAACTCCAATTTTGACTACCACAGTTTAGGCAAAGGAACTGCGGACCACAGCCTAGGTAAAAATGGAGGAGCCTGGGCAGGAAATAGATATGGCTACGGGTCTTGGAAAAGGGGAAGGTGGAATAACTCGGGGAGTTCTGGGGGTCAAAATGGGGTAGATTATGGGGAGACGAGTTTTTATAAGCCGAAGTCTCATCATCATGAATCTATTGATCGGAGTGATGATGGGAGGGCGAGAGAGAAAGGTAAGATGAAGAATAATTTTTAATGCTTTTTTAAGTTTCTATTTTACGTTTGATTTTGTGACAGAATCTAAAAGCTACATGAGACAGTCCTCCAAAACGCCCTCTATTCCTCACTTTCTTTGCATTTTAGCTGTGTAGTATCAAAACAAAATCCCCAGCAACCATGCCTGTTATAAGAACTACATACTTAAAAACAGTTGTAGGTATGCCTCTTTTACCAACTTAGTAAGTTAGCAAATTAATGAACCAGCTACCACTTAGAAACTTAATGACACACGGGAACACTTTACGTCACTTTATTGTACTTGACTGTACTTGACTGTACTTTACTGTACTGTACTTTACTGTACTTTACTGCACTTTACTGCACTTTACTGTACTTTACTGTACTTTACTGTACTTTACGTCACTTTACTTTACGTCACTTTACTGTACTTTACGTTACTTTACTTTACTTTACGTCACTTTACTGTACTTTACTGTACTTTACTGTACTTTACTGTACTTTACTGTACTTTACTGTACTTTGCTGTATTTTACGTCACTTTACGTCACTTTACTTTACAGATTGTTCCTCCCGCCGACGCCCAGGCATGTCCTTAGGCACTGGCGCCATCAGAAGAGCGCTTATATCTCGCAATGTGGTGGAGTGTGAAGCCGCGTGTTTTAGCGAAAGAGAATTCAAATGCGTATCCTATAGTTATCGGTAAGTGCTGTTTATTCTGTGGTACACACGACGGCACATCAACCTACACCAAACCATTTTAATCCGATCTCTCTACTACGGTGTACGATTCGTAGTAGAGAGATCAGCTTATAATAGTTTAGGATAGGTTGATCTGCCGCCGGGTGTACTTAAAATGTTGCAGTTATTAAAAATTATACGCTTCGTTCCGTGGAATTCACTAACTTCTTTTATTGACTTCTTCATGTTTTTTAGTAAACATTGCTCCACACTAGAAATTTCTCCTGTATCGTGAATTGCCACCTTTTTTTAGCTACCCGAAACTGTAAATTTTTCCCAATGAACCTTGAACCTTAATGCTTTAGAGATAAAGTCGAAAATCTATCAAAGAAATCTGACAGATTGTAGTAGTTTGATGTGCAGGCTACAGACGCCTGCACATCAAGCTACTACAATCATTGGGATTGAAGGGTAGAAAGAAAAAGTATTTTTTATTCCGCTTTCAAACTGTGCTTGCATTAGTACAGTTTGAAAATATATTACTCATTACTTAAGCCCGTTTTATCAAATAAAATTGTTTTCATTGAATATCTCCATAGCATTCAGTTGCTCTGTTTTACGAAAAAATTCTTGCAATGACATATTAATAACCTGTTTCTGTATATTTTATGTTTAAGAAATCAAGGAAAATAAAGTATTTTCGCCTACTTTATAGTTAGTATAAAGTATAGAGTACAATTACCTGAAATAACGTACAATACTTCATAATAAAGTACGGGTGACAACCCTAATCGTGGGTGCGTTTACAAACATTTAAACACACATACACAAACAGCCAGACCCGGCACAATTACCTGTAGGTCAAACAAATATTTTGTTCAGTGCGGGGATCGAAACCGTGACACGCAGCGCAGCAGTCGATCGCTCAGCCATTTCGCCAACCGTGCCGTTAAATTGGGTAGTTGACACCATTAAACAATAATTAAAAAACACAATTTTTCTGAAAGAACACCTTATTGTAGACCTGAGAACTCCATTCATTTCAAAATAACTTAAAATTTCGATTTTTTTAAATCAATAAATAGTTGCATCATTGACTTGACAAAATAGTGACGTCATCGTTGCGAGTCTCATACAAATTCTATGGGGAAGCGCGTTTTGACAGCTCATAAAAAGTATATCAATTGATTGGTGGTGTCATCTACCCTATTAATCATCAATTTAAGAATCCTTTTTTACTGTATTTTTTTTAATTTCCAGGTATTCAAATTCCCACGGCACTGACAACTGTTTCCTGAGTGAGCGTCCTTACAGAGGACTGGAACTTGCTGCCGACAGTAGTTCTGATGTATATGCGATGCCACAAGACCAGGGCTGTGTGACTATCAACTATAAACCTTGGGTTGAAAGCGGTAAGAATCACTAATGTTTGTGGACGATTTAAATTTCGGAAACGTGGACCTGTAAGCTTTGATTTTAAGTCTTAAGTTGTTGAAATGCGCCTTAAACCAATTAAGGCGCAAAACCGGGCTTGCGGGTTGTTTGAAAGAGATATAGCAACCCCGGAACATAAAGGGCAAATAAAAGGAACATGGGTAGATTTAAGACAGTACAAGTCTGATACTCCTCCCGCTCCATTATCCTTACTAATATTATAAAAGCGAAAGTGAGTTTGTTTGTTACGTCTTCACGCCTAAATGGATGAACAGATTTTGATGAATTTTGGTACAGAGATAGTTGGGACTTTGGAGACTGATATAGGCTACAAAAAAGGGGGAGCAAAAGGGAAGAAAAGTGGAGAGAAATAATATTTTCGTTCATCACGCGTGAGCGTTAGCCCAAAGTACTATACTACGCCGACGAAGTCGCGGGCGGAAGCTAGTTGTTTTATATGTTTAAAATTTGACTAAATTTTAATATCTTGGCTTCACTTTTGACAGAATGCTAATTCCAAGCCGGAGTGGTGATCTCTACTTCAGGACCAAGATTATAATGTGAATCAGCACCTGTAATATTATTTATGTCGAGATAAACAGAGTTTTATAATTACTAATAACTCCAGTTGATAAAACGTTTAAGGGGCTCCCTACAAAAAGAGTTCCTAGTACCTATCTTAAAAAGTCATCAAAAATTTTGAGTTTTTAGTATTGTCTGTATTTATTTCAATAAACAGTATATAAAAAAATCTGCGCTATAGAAGAGCATGAATCAAAGCGTTGCATATATTTTTTGGGACTGTTTCGGTACTAGGCCATGTAGATTCTTAGACGCTTGGTAACTTTTGTTGACGTATTATTTTATTTTACGTTTTGTAAAGTAAACAATGACTTATTGTCGGGCTTACGCTGTAACAACAATATTGTAAAATCAAATGATTTTAAAAGAGTAACCATGGAGTTTCTTGCCGGTTGTTCTCCATAGAAAACAACCAACCCGAATCGTGCATCTTTTCTCGACGTTTTATAAGTGCCCACGTAGGCCTATGTGAAATAAAAATATTTTGATTTTGATTAGGTACTATTTGAAATACGTACATTTTTAAACGTTTTTGTAAGAAGCGCCTTAAACTGTCCACAAAAATAGAAACATCAATTTTAATCTATTTAACCCAACAAAAAAGATTCGAAGCTACTCATTGGTTTATCATTTCAACAAGTTCCTGTGTTCCTTTCTAGAGTGCTTTTGGCATGTCCGTTCTGGTGCAGCAGTAAGCGACTCAGCCGTGCGCGCTGCTTTGACAGTCGCTGGACTTGGAGCCTGCGAGGCTGAGTGTATTAGAGCTCATGCTTTCTTTTGCAGGGGATTCAGTTTTCGGTAAGTAATTTTGCATATATAGCGCAATACACATTTTTGCAGAAATTTATTTGGCAGTCAGCACTACAGGTCGAGCGCCGCCGGGCATTTGAGCGCAGGCGTACCCAAGCCGCCAACATGTCGGCGGGCAAAACACGCGCATGTTGCCGACATGATTGTTTGCATACAAGCCGCCGGGTTGTGTCGCCGTTCTTTGTCGGCGGCCCGGCGGGCTCAGTGTGTATTGCGCTTAAAGGTCACACTTTAAGACCCTTTGCTTAACAATAAAAATCTGGCGAGTTGGAGTTACGAATTCAGGAGACAAAACTTGCGACAAAAACGGCCATATCTTTTGACTGAATAGACTTAGAGGCATGTCCACAGTTGGTGTTCTGCCTCTACACAGACTGATGTAAGAGTTTTATAAAATATAATTTTATTTGTGGTAACTGTTTTTCCCTTCCATCAATTTTAATTAAGTTTTGGTGGCCGGGCGTTTGACGGAGAGAACCACAAACCAACCCAGCTTCCGCGGGAGACGCCCCGGGCGTCAGGCGTTGCGAGACGATTCCCGGCCACCGTAGATGCGGGCCTGTTTACAGTGAGCAATAGTAGCTCGTCATCCGTCCTTCTATTGACGACAGGCCGTGTCGACGGCGCGTTCTTGTTTCACGCGCGCCTCAAAGAGATGTCAGCAAAGCAGAGGGGCGCCAGAGCCTCCGCCTGCCGGGGTGAAGGGTTGTTCGAAAGAGATACCGTGGCCCCGGAACGCAAAGGGCAATAGAAGGAACATGGGTGGGTTTTAGTCAGTAAAAGTCCTTCCCCCTTCACTTCACTCTGCCCACAGCGGGGGAACGAAGAAATGATTTCCCACCCAAAAAAAAAAAAACAAAAATACCTTGAAAAGCAAGTTCTAGGTTTTGCCAAGTGTTTCGACTTACCTTGTATTCGATTTTGTCAGAAACACAAGTCCGATTTTTTCAGATTCGACTCCCCAACCATTGGTGATGACCTGGAGAACTGCATACTCACCTCATCACCTCCGACTTCTCTAGAAAATGGGCGTGGGCTTCGTCCCAACAGTGGGCATGAGTTGTATTCGAGAGGCAACTATGGCAGAGGCTGTGAGCCTGCGCTCTATGATGATGTGCAGAACCGAGATGAAGGTGAGGTTATTTTTTTTTCGCAGAAATATCTTTGCGTACAAAGGCTTTTGCTCTCATCTGTCAATTGTAGATCTTTGACAGTCGTTAACAGATCAGTGGCCTACAATTCTTACTATAAGGTATTGAATAGGGTAGTTTACAGGATTAAATAATCCTTACTAATATTATAAAAGTGAAACTGAGTTTGTTTGTTTGTCACGTCTTCACGCCTACATGACTGAACCGATTTTGATGAATTTTGGTACAGAGCTGGTTAGGACCCTGGAGACGGACATAGGGTAAATAAAAAAGTGAGAAATGAGGAAGAAATAGTTAAAAAAGGGAACACTAAGCTTTGCTATTA
This sequence comes from Ochropleura leucogaster, assembly GCA_958449745.1. Classification (NCBI taxonomy): domain Eukaryota; kingdom Metazoa; phylum Arthropoda; class Insecta; order Lepidoptera; family Noctuidae; genus Ochropleura; species Ochropleura leucogaster. The sequence continues at coordinate 4,397,745 of OY288227.1, forward strand.
CAATAAATAAGGCGCTAGGGCAAAAACTACCTGTAAATCAGGAAAGGGGAAATTGTGTTACCCCAAAACCCCAAGCCGCGGGCAAAGGCTAATTGATGATAACGCATTCTTTTATACCTTCATTCCAGAATGCTACCTTCAATACGACAAAGCGGCCAAGCTGATAGGTCCATCCATTCGCGGGCACGCGCGAGTCAAAGATGAACAGGCTTGCGGTCACGCTTGCAATGAAGCACCGTTTAGATGTCTCAGCTTTTCCTTCAAGTAAGTCGTCTTTTACTATTCAAAGTAAAGCAGAGGGACTAGATGTGGGCCTGTGGACGGTGAGCAATGGGTAGCTCACCGTCCGTCCGTCTATTGACGACAGGCTATGTCGACGGCGCGGTCGTGTTTCACGCACGCGTCAAAGAAATGTCAGCAAAGCAGAGGGGCTAGGGCCACTGCTGCCGGAGTTGCGGGTTGTTTGAAAGAGATACCGGGGCCCCGGAACATAAAATGCAAAAGAATGATGGGTTTTAGTCATTAATAGTCTGATACAAGTTATTTGATATTTTTTCATCGGGAAAAAAGGGATATATGGTCAAAGACAAACAAGTTTGTGCTCACGCCTGGGGGTCTACTCTCTTTCTCCGAAACGTAACTTCGTTAACGAACGAAAGTCAAAAGTAGTTACGTTTGTAACCCTACTCTATATCATTTTGCGTGAATTAGTGTAGGTTTAGAAAATTTTAATGTCAAATAAACTTCGGACGTCCGAAATTTCGAAATGAATGCAATGAAATGAAACCATGGTAGAAAACGTTTGAAGTTTCGGCCGCAATTTCGTTTTACGTAGAATTAGAGTAGACCCCCTGCAACGGAGCGCCGTTCAGATAACCAAACTTTTTCGTAAGTTGTAGCTTTCAAGTAAGTCGTCTTCTACTAGTTAAGGCTGTCAAGATATCCGATCAAGGGATTTCCGATCAAAGACGGACAGGCTTGTGGCCACTCCCTATCAAAGAAGACAGGCATTTTTTTGGTTTTCCTATAAGTATGATCATTATTACTATCTTCCTGCCCTTATCCCGTTCTATTTGGGGTCGGCGCAATACGTTTTCTTCTTCCATTCTCCCCTATCAGACGTCATGGCATCATTCACTCCTTTCTCCTTCATATAATTCATTACACAATCCATCCATCTTTTCTTTAGCCTTCCTTTCTGTCTTCATCCATCAACATTAATATGTGTTACTCTTCAGTACAATAAGATTTTCCTTTAAGTACAATATTTTATTAATAATTTATATTCATATCTTTATTGCATTCCAAAATGTCTGAAGATAGGCTTAAAGCTAAGGTACAAATGGACCCATGTGGAAATAAGGACTATTTTTGTTTTATAAATCGCATATTTCTCCATCACTAGTAGGCTTAGCACCAGTATGTCTTAATTGGCAGTTCTGCTGTTTTTTGCTGATGGAAACCGCTGTCTACATTTCCAGTCTCAATAAATATAATGAATATTTCCTAGAAACCGACGTGGGAATGCATCGGGATGTGGTTGCAGTGGACAAAGGCCTCACCCCGCTCTCCTTGGCTAAAGAGAACTGGTGCAAACCTGTAGTGCTTGACACTAACGACCGCAAGGAGGTATGGCAGAGTAAGGAGCTTCACGGACGCTTTTTCCGGGCCCTACATGGACCCGATGTAGATCATTCAGCGTCCGTAGCCTGGCTACGTTCCGGGGATCTCTTTGGAGAAACTGAAGGTTTTGTCTGTGCAATTATGGATGAAGTTATGATGACAAATAACTACCGGAGATTTATTGTGAAGGACGGCACGGTTGACATATGTCGGGCATGCCACCGTCCGGGTGAATCAATTCGACACATTATCTCCGGTTGTTCTCGTCTAGCTAACGGAGAGTACTTGCATAGACACAACCTTGTAGCCAGGATTATCCATCAGCAACTTGCTCTAAAATACAATCTTGTGGAATCGGAAGTGCCGTACTACAGGTATGAGCCCGACCCAGTTCTTGAACATGGCAATATCACATTGTACTGGGATCGATCCATCATCACTGACAGGACTATTGTTGCCAACAAGCCTGATATAGTGGTGGTGGATCGATCAGAGCGGCGCGCAATGATTGTTGACATAACAGTCCCGCATGATGAGAACCTTGTGAAAGCCGAGAAAGATAAACAAATGAAGTATATTGACTTGGCTCGCGAGGTTGTCGACATGTGGGATGTGGACTCAGCGATCATTGTGCCGATAGTCGTATCTGCCAATGGCTTAATTGCCAAGAGCCTCGACCAATACCTAAGAAGGCTCTCGTTAGGCAGCTGGATCAAGGGCTTGATACAGAAAGCGGTACTCCTGGACACGGCTCGTATTGTTAGGAGGTTCCTTTCTCTGGAGCCCTGACCGCCGGTAGCTTGGACCCTGTTCCCGATACCGGTGGGCTACTATTTTTATATTTTTAAATGTTTTTTTTTTTTTATTATTTTAAGAAATATTTAAAAATGTAATTTTATGTTAAAGAATAAATAAATGTACGAAATGATTATATTATTGCTAAGTTCTTAAAAGTCTTTTTTTTTTTATCTTGGCACAACTCACACACGGCTATCTGATCCCAAGCTAAGCAGAGCTTGTGTTATGGTAACCAGACAACTGATATACATACTTATATTATTTATAAATACATACATATTATAGATAAATCACACCCAGACACAGAACAAACAATCATGCTCATCACACAAAGTTTGTCCTGGGTAGGAATCGAACCCACGACCTCCGGCTCAGCAGTTAGAGCCACTAACCACTAGACCAACAGGCCCGTCAGCTTCTTATGCATATTTTTTTTATTTTTCAGCAACAATGCCCCCCCAAAGACGGACAACTGCCTCTTATCAGAGATCCGCCTGTTTGATCTGCAACGTGGAGTAGATTATGCGCATTCAGCAGATGATTGGCTTTTCGCCTTTGATCTGTTCAATGGACAATGTTGGAGGAAGGTGCATGCAGCAGATTACGAGTAAGTTGCCCAGATACTTATGATAAATGATGTTTATTTTGCAAGTAGGTTTTCACAAACACTTTTACACGTCATCTTTTTTAAACTAGATGAGGCCGGTGTTTCGTACCCGACTACTCTGAGAAGAAACAGTCGAAACAAACTCAGAGGTCATAGTCTCTTTTAAAGTCCAGACAAAATAATCTTGGTCAACTTACATGAGGACTATGCAGATAGTGTCTGAAATGGTCTTTTTAAGAAAGCACCACACAGATTGAGTGGACCTGTCCAGTCAGTGCAAGCATTTGTCAGTTATCGTGTAGCTCAACTCATAACCCAAGGAGCTCAACCCTCTATATCACTTGTAGACTGTATGGGTTCTGTTGTACTGTACCTATGAGTCAGAATGCTGGGCCGTGAAAAAGGTGGATGAAAAACGATTGCATGAACCGGAGAAGTTAATGGCTTTCTAAGAAAATCATTAGTTAATATTAGTTTAATATTTTGTTAATAACCGACGATGTTTGTTCCAAAATATTTGTACGCCGATCACGGCTAGACATAGCGTTCATTAATAATGACAATATCTGTACCTAACCCACTTAGGTTCAACAAAAAAAAAGTAAAATTGCATTTGTAAAATACCGCAGACCCAAAACAAAAAGGGCAGAAGAAGGAACGTGGATGGATCTTAGTCAGTAAAAGTCTAACACTCCCTACCGAGCAGGAGAAGTTATTCGTTGATTGATAATATCCGTCCGAAAAATGTCTGTCCATCCTTACTAATATTATAAAAGCGAAAGTGAGTTTGTTTGTTTGTTACCTCTTCACGCTTTAATGGCTGAACCGATTTTGATGAATTTTGGTACAGAGATAGTTGGGAACCAGGAGACGGACATAGGATAATATTTTTTTTGAAAAAATTGGGATGTGAGGGAGAAAGAGGGAAGAAAAGGGAAAACTTAGAGTTGCTATTACAAATCAATAAGGCGCAAGGGGAACTGTGTTACCCCGAATTTAACGCAAGCGAAGCCGCGGGCAAAAGCTAGTGGAAATATAAATAAAGAGTATTTATCAATATTAAAACCTAATACAAAAATCTCTCTTACAGTGAACCATCCTCAGAGATACCACGCCCTCTCTCCACGCCACCTATAGAAGAGCCTTACGCCGTATCAGGCCCATCCGGGCCACTTGGACCTCCAGGGATCAGTGGACCATCTGCTCCGTCTGGACCGTCCGGTCCTTCTGGACCCGGGTTCCCCCCGGAACATGATCATAATGGTGAGCTAAATTTTTTTTTCAAGGAGAAGTTGGAAGTTAGAATATAGACTCAATGTCTGCAGCTCTTCCCCATAGTAAAATACCGTATGACATTATACTATGAAAATAACTAAAATAGACTATTCGCGCGGTATCTACGTCAGTAAATTGACGGGTTTTTCTTACAGCATATGCTGCTGAACTCAACCGTCTTGCAAGAGATGTTAAATGAGGACCCCATTGTAGCCTAGAGTCGAGCGTTATGCCTAAAAAAATGTTATCGACAAATTCTAGTTTCTCCTGATTCAATATTATTTCACATTCATTATTTTTGACGTTCGGCAGAGCGAATCTTATGCACTTTGTTTTTTCCCCATCATTTCCCATATTCGATTTAAACCATCATCTCGCTCACTGGCGCTTCACCGCATCACGGTCGCTTGTCCAAGGAGATGGCGAAGTAGACCGGGACGTAACACACTGGATCAATGCAGGATGGATGAAATGGCGACAGGTCACTGGAACAACTTGTGACCCACGGATGCCCCTTAAGTTAAAGGGGAAAATATATAAGTCCGTGATTAGACCTGTTGTACTGTATGGGTCAGAATGCTGGGCTGTAAAAAAGGTGGACGAAAAACGATTGCATGTAGCGGAGATGAGAATGTTGGAAAGATGTGTGGAGTAACAAAAATGGATAAATTAAGGAATGAGTATATTCGAGGAATTTTGAAAGTTGCGCCTGTTACAGAACAATTGAAAGGGAGTCGTTTGTCTTGATATAGAAATGTAATGAGGAAAGATGAAGCTCATGTGACTAAAAGAGTGATGGATCTGAATGTTGATGGATGGAGAGTGAGAGGAAGGCCAAAGAAAAGATGGATGGATTGTGTAAGGAATGATATGAAGGAGAAAGGAGTAAATGATGCCGTGACGTCTATACTTTTAACCATTACTTGCTTACTTATACTTGACAGTGTTTAAGTGACCTTTGTACACATGGACTAACACAACGCACCAAACGTTAAAAGAAAATCTTAAGATTTCATTGTTTTCCTATCATTTAACTTATAAAGTTTGTTAAAGAGATTTCATCCTTATTGACCCTAACGATCGATGCAATAAAAGTACAGGGTGCAACTTTTACAGATTTTAGTCGGTTCGATTACGGTGTGCGGCAAGCGAATTTTTAAAAATCTTTGAATGCCGTTTTCCATCTTTTCAAAAATAAATGAATGTTTTCTTTGAGTAAAATTTTCTATCTAAAGTATTAAGAGTACTTCCCCTTCAGGTAGCATTACAAAATTCCACCCTGTATAATTTGAAGCATTTGTTTGTTGTTGTATGCTTTGATCTTGCTATTGTTATAACACTAGGCGTTACGAATTTAATATTAATTGAGCATTTGAAAAGGAATAGTTGCCATAATTATGGTCTATTTATTTAAACTTCATGTGTGGAAGAATGATGAATAGTAATAAACTAATATTAAAAAAGTGGAAGTGAGTTTGTTTGTTTTGTCCTCACGCCTAAATGGCTAAACCGACTTTGATGAATTTTGGTACAAAGATAGTTGAGACCCTGGAGCGGCCATAGGGTATTTTTTTAAGTTGAGTAATTAGGGAGAAAGAGGGAAGAAAAGGGAAAATCTTTTTTTTTAAAGTCAGATATGAGGGAAGAAAAGAGAAAACATAGCTTTGTTATTTTAATAAATAAGGCACAAGAGCAAAACCTACGGGTAACAGGTACCTGCAAATCAGGAAAGGGGAACTGTGTTACCCCGTAACGCCAGCAAAGCCGCGGGCAAAAGCTAGTTTTTTATATATATGTTATAAAGGTATATGAAAAAACTGACATGGGAACTAATATATATTATAATTAACACTTAAAACGCCATGATCACGGATGAACTCATCCATGAGATCATCCGTGATCATGGCGTTAGCAACATCGCTGAAATATCGGAAACTCGATATAAATAACAAATATGGTAAATATCCCGTATCAAGTATTATTTATAATAACAAGATCATTTTTTACAGAACCGCAATTCATCCCAGCTTCAGGCCCAAGTAGACCAAGTGGACCCGCATTCAAACCGTACTCATCCGGCCCTGAACGTCCCGGTTATAAACCCGGATACCCCGAAACATCTGGTCCTGGTTATAAACCGAGCTACCCACCAAGCGGTCCACACAAACCTTATTCCGAACCATCTAGACCGGACTTTAAACCCGGATACCCGGGTCAAAGTTTCAAACCCGGGTATTCTGGTCCTTCGGGGCCGGGTTACAAACCTGAATACCCAGGACCAATTGGTCCTAGCTTTAAACCAGCATACCCACCGTCAGTTAATCCTAATTTTAAACCCGGATATCCGGGTGAATCAAGCTACAAACCTGGGTATCTTCCTGATCCTGATTTCAAACCGGGTTTCCGGCCCTCAGTACCACCACAAAGACCAGTGTATAGACCGATTTCGGGGCCACCCGAATATTTGCCTGGAAAACCCGGATATTTACCAGAGAAACCTGGATATTTGCCAGACCGTAGACCAGGATATCCGGGACCAAATAGACCGATTTATGAAGAACCGAGACCTGGCAGGCCAGGTAGACCAGGTCAAAAGCCCGGATATCCAGATAGAATGGACAACGAACCAAGTAAGTGTAAGATATACAAATATCTTTTATTTTAGTACTAGCTGCCACCCGCGACTTCGCTCGCGTGATGATAAAAAAAAAACTTTCTCTCCCCTTTTCTTTCCTCTTTCTCACTTTTTTTAGCCTACATAGGCAAACTAACTTTTTACCAAAATTCATCAAAATCGGTTTGCCGATTTATTTTTATAAATCGTTAAATAAATAAATCAACTCTCCCCTTTTTTGCAAATGGCAAATTTTCAAATTATCTTCGCTCTGGTCGGAGCGGGGTAGAGTTTCAGACTTTTACTGACTAAAACCCACCCATGTTCATTCTATTGCCCTTTACGTTCCGGGGCCTCGGTATCTCTTTCAAACAACCCGCAACCCCGGAACAACTTGCAACCCCGGACCCTAGCAGGCTTTGCTTATATCTCTTTGGGGCGCACATAGAACACGCATCGTCACGGCCTGTCGTCAATAGACGGACGGACGGTAAGCTTTCTATTGCTCACCGTCCACAGGCCCGCATCTACGGTGGCCGGGAGTCGTTTGGCGGCCTCTCAGTAGATGCGGGTCTGTGGACCCCCCCTTACCCTCATTTTGTTGTTTCAGTATCTTGGCAGCACTTCACGGTATCGGGGTTCCCTTGCCGCGCGAGCACGTCGTGCGCACAGAACACGGTGGCGGGGCACTGGGCGTGCGAGCCGGACGGCGGGGAGGTTGGCGCGTGGGACTACTGCTGCTCACCGACACATCGCTGTGGATACAGCGAGGGATTCCATAAACCTTGGTAAATGGTGGTACGATTGACTGCTGTGCTGCGTGTCGCGGGTTCAATTCTCGCACGGAACAAATAGTTGTTTCAAGTCTGGCTGCTTGTGTTGAGAGTTTAAATGTTTGTAAATGCACCCATGATACAGGAGATATTCCCAGTGAGGAGCAAAGTAAAAAAAAAAATTAAAAAAGTGGGTGACTGCCTCGTTGTCATGAAATTGGATGGTATGGTTGGCGTAGTAGACGAGCGATTGGCTTCTGTGCTGCATATCGCGGATTCGAACCCCGCATAGAACAAATACTTCTATGGCCAACAGAAAGTTTCGTGTCTTTATTGACCAAACTTATTAAGTAGCTCCTACTTAATAAATTAAACAAAAGTCCCCGACTTCCGCAAGTAACCTGATTTTCCGTCTTTTTAGTGTTTTTTTGGATATCGGTGAATATTTGTTGCAAATAGTTTTTTTGTTTCAACATTTTTATTTACATAATGTAAGTAAATATTATCTAATATATATATTTTCCGTGTCACAATGTTAGTTACCGTACTCCTCCGAAACGGTTCGACCGATTCTTATGAAATTTTGGGTACATATTGGGTAGGTCTGAGAATCGGCCAACATCTATTTTTCATACCAAAAAAACCTCAGCGGGTGAAACCGCTGCGCACAGCTAGTCTATCTATATAAAATAAGCTATCTACTAAATCGTTATGCAGAGTTCTAATCGTTACCCGTAATTGCAGGTGCTACGTAGGCCCAAATGAGGATCAATGGCGTCCGTGCAGCGAGAAGTACTACCCGTACCATCAGCACAACGTTCCTCATCCGTCACAGGTGCACCAGCAGTCGCCTGGACACCAGCTCACACCAGGACATAGAGGTAACATGACTGTACTTGACAGCACGATTGGCGCAGTGGCTGCGCTGCGTGTCGCGGATTATATTCCCGCACAGAACAAATATTTGTATGACCTGCAGATAGTTGTTTCGGGTCTGGCTGTTTGTGTATGTGAGTTTAAATGTTTGTAAACGCACCTACAATACAGGAGAAATTCCTAGTGGGTGGCAACGTGTTTTTAAAAAAGAAAGATTAAGAAGAGTTTGTTTGGAACTATCAAATCGAATCAAATCATTTATTTCAATTAGACCATTACAGGCACTTTTGAATGTCAAGAAACAAAATGAATCTACAGTCCCGGTCACAAGGCATAATAACTTGTGAAAGTACTGCAGTTGCCCATTCCAAAGCGTTGATCTCTATGGAGAAGAATGGGCAAGAAACTCCATGGACACTCTTTTAAATTATAATATTTTTACAAAATAGTATTTACATCATTCGTGTTGAGATTATACAAATATGTGAGAACGATGTAAAAAGACGTGCACAGTAAGAGCGTCCAGAGTAAATAAAAAACAAAATTCAATTTAAATCTAAATAAAATAAAAATGACCGTGGTAGTTAAAAAATGACCAGTCCCAACTGACAGCGCCCGTTCACGAACATGACGTATGGATCAGCCCCATTCAGCTCGACCATTTTGAAGGGAGCTAAATGACCCGACACACCCGCCACCATCAGCGAGACATTTAAGTGAGCATGACACTATTAACCACCAGGGCTTCGTCAAGTCAATGATAATACATAGCACTCACATATGGGCTTAATAATTATACAATACTAGAGAATTGATTCTATACATTGCAAAGATAGTCTTACAATCTTCTGCAGCTTCCACTATAGCTTCGGATACTTATTAATGAGTTTACCCCTATGCTTGAGGAGCAGGACCAGCATTGAGCCAAGCATTTTTATCATCAATATAATCCCCCTATCAACTTACTTTTTTAAGCTTCCGTACTTTAAAAAACGGAACCCTTATTAAATCACTTTGTTGTCCGTCTGTCTGTCTGTCTGTCAAGACCCTTTATCTCCGGGAACGCGAGAAGGTATCGAGTTGAAATTAAAACCATATACTCAAGTCTGTAGTCTTTCTGTGCTGTGAAAAAATCAACCCTCTAAGTCTACGCAGTCAAAAGATATGGCCGTTTATGTCCCAAGTTTGTACGGAGCCCTCGGTGTGAGAGTCTGACTAGCTCTAAGCCAGTTTTTGCTGAACTGGGTCAATTAACAGCCGTGAGTCACACAGTATTGCGTATTTTTGTTTAGTTTTATAGGTATTTTTTATTTTCTCTTTTATTGTTTTACTAGCTTTTGCCCGCGGCTTCGCTCGCGTCAAATTCGGGGTAACATAGTGTAAATAACATATAGTGTAAGTAACATAGTGTAAATTCGGGGTAACATTCCTGATTTGCAGGTACCTGCTACCTGCAGTTTTTGCCTTAAACCTTATACCATTTCACAGAAGACATACCACCCCGCCCAGTAACCGCCCGACCTTGGCAAGGAAGACCAGGGTACCCCGACAGACCTGGAGCCATACCTTCCGGACCACCAGGACCGTACCTATCAGAAGGAGATAGGAAGTACTGGGACAATCTGTACAATAATGGACCTCAGGCGTATTACGATAAATACGGAAATCCTTTGCCAGGTTAGAATTATTTTAATACTAGCTTTTGCCCGCGGCTTCTTAATTCGGTAGCGCCTTATTGATTTGTAATAGCAATGCTAAGTTTTCCCGTTTCGTCCCTCTTTCTCCCGCATACCCCACTCTTTAAAAAAAATAGCCTATGTCCTTCTCCTGGGTCCCAACTATCTCTGCACCAAAATTCATCAAAATCGGTTTAGCCATTAAAGAGTGAAGAGGTAACAAACAAACAAACTCACTTTCGCTTTTATAATATTAGTAAGGATAAGCTGTTGTCAAATCAAAAGCATTTATTTTAAGTGGAACAGCTACAGGCACTTTTGAACTGTCGATATAATGACAACAATAAAAATGAAGCTACAGTCCCAGTCACAAGGCATAACAACTGTGAAAGTACTGTAGTTGCCGATTTCAAAGCGTAGATCTGTATGGAGAAGAATGGGCAAGAAACTCCATGGACACTCTTTAAGTCAGTTAAAGGTGTGACATTCCCCCTCGCTTCGTCCAGAGTGGGGGAAGTTATTTAATGATTTTCCATTCGCAAAATCATTAAATCGCTTTTAAATCTGGAATAGTTACAAAACCTTGATCTCATTTATGTAACGATGGTGTATTATGTAAGAACAATGTATCTAATCGTGCAAGTTAAAGTGTCCATAGAAAGATAAAAAGCTCAAAAAATAAGATAAATGACGTCGACTTCGTTCGAAAAAAAGATGGGAGATCGTGGTTTTATAATAATAAATCGAAATCAATCAAATCAAATCTATCTTTTTATTTGTAGAACATAGGTAAACATAAGTACAGATGTCAATAATCTTAAATAGAGTGCTATGTCTTGCCATTTATGGCGTACAAATATTATATAAACATTAATAAAACAAATAAAAATGCATTAGTAAGTCCCACATTTAACTAAATAAATTAAACTAAAATAGAGTAAAAATAGGATTATTACGAATACAAAATAATAAATGTTAATGTGTCTCTAAATTAAATGAAATAGTTGCTCGGGTTGACCTTCCTGCTTAAGTCAATGTCAGTGGTGACCATGGTCAGGCCAGCGTAGTGTGGGACGCTCTCGGCAGGACGAGCGATCATCTGCATTGATTGGAGATTCTATGGAGTCCATGGAGTTTCTTGTCCATTCAGAGTGGTGGCAAGAAATTCCATGGACACTCTAGCTCCGACGCACGACTGGAGTTTACTCCTTAAGTACGAGTATCTAACCATACGCAAAAAGAGTTTATTCAACTGAAAAAAGATTAATATCATACGAAAGGGTAAATTCAGAAATTAATGAAAAAAAATAGCAATATAAATACATCGACACTGATAGAAACAAACAAGCCCAATAACATATAGTATATAGGTATAGCCGCCTATACAGCATACCATATGTACGTCTTAATACACTCTCAGCCAAATTAGAAAGTTGCGCACTAAAGGTGCGCACCAAAAACGTGACACATTTTCGTTACTTTTGTAGGTTTTACCCCTCGGATTTTTCTCATACCGGGCGCCTTATATATGAAAATCGATTCTTAAGGAGTAAACTCCAATAATTTTACAAGATCATGGTTACATCATTCATGTTGAGAATATGTGAGAACGATGTAGTTAGACGTGCACATTAAAAGCGTCCAGAGTAAAAGACATTACTATTTAATCATTAGTATCCTTATCCCAAAATTGTGGAAACTTCGTAACTTTCAATGCCTTTCAATGTTATAGGTTACTCCCGCGTCCCAACAGAGTCCCGTCCTCACATCAAAGTGAGTCACAACTACCCTCCTCGTCCCGGAGATGGGAACTGGTTGCCTGTGGAACCTGCACTAGGTCCGGGAGGACCGGGAGGACCGGGAGGACCGGGAGCACCGGGAGGGCCAGGTGGACCGCCTAACGGACTTGGAGCTCCAAGGTGAGTTGTTTTTCAATCATTGCATTCGACAATATGTTCTTAGATAGGAACTTTAAAGTATGAGATCGTTATGGACCCCGTAGGAGACAACAAAAATTGCTATGATGACTGTGTAAAGAAAATAGTTCTATTTAGTCCGGAAATTAGATTATTATTGGAACATTTTGATTCAAGTAAAGAAACTTTGTCATTGCGGCCGAGGCAGATTTGACACCCTAGCCGAGAGGCGAGGGCGTTATAGAGCCGAGAACAGCAGTGACAAATTCTCACGGGAATTAAACGACGTTTTTCAATACACTTACGGAAAAATTAAATAACATATTTTTTCTGTTGTTAAGCAAACAAAACAGTGGGAGTTAATGGCAGTCACTTTTGAGTAAAAAATTAACAAAAACGTGGGTTTATGCAACATTTTAACTTAACACAAATCTGCGTAATGTTTTAGTCATGTAAAATTAAAAATACGTCGCCAATACATTTTAAAAATAAATTGATAGAAAAAGAAAATTGACATCATCAGTTTGTTTTCTACCAAATAAACTTAACGTTTTCCGGAAACATTAATAGATCTTCAAGAACATTTCAACTGTATCTCTGAGCCATATAAATTTTTTAAACATAGACAATTATAATGAAACACAACTTATTTCCAGATACTGGCCCGTAGCATACCTACACAAAGGCCCACCGCCAAACACAACATACTTCCGCTACAACGAGTCCCAACAACACCCAACAACGACAACAACAGAACGCTACACAACCGAACAACTACAACAATCAACAGTCCCACCTCGCCCCGACCATACTGACAGACATAGAGATGAAAAGAAAAGAAATATGAGCGACTATGATGATTATCTAGAAAGTACTACAAGCAATATAAAACAAACCACAACAGTTACTTATAAACCTACTAGTACTACAACTATTCTGCCTGAAGAAGTAACAGAAAACATTACTGAAGTTGAAATCGTAAAACCAGTAAGTGTCAAAGTTAATGACAAAATTGAAGGCATCGATGACAAACTAGATGATTTTTCATCTTCTATAGAAGTTTTGGATCTTGATGATATTAAAGGCGATAAAATATCAGATTTGAAGACTTTAGAAGCTGAAGAACGACAGATTGAGGAAATTGGCAGGATTTTGGCTTCAAGACGAGGTGGGAAGTTGGTTTTGGATAAGAGATCTCAAAAAGATTTAGAAGCCAAAAGTATAGTGGTAGACAAAGATCTGATAGACTTCAATTTTGGAAATAGATTTCATGTTGAAAGGAGAGGAAAAATACAAAAGGTGAGTAAAGATGAGATAGAAAGAGAAAGAGTTGATAAGAGTCTAGAAGTAAGCGAAACTTCTTTCGTTCGACCTCCTAGAATTCTATCAACCACAGAGAATATAAGAAAAGCTATTGTCAATGGAAAAGTTTTCTACGACGCTACTATAAGAGAACAAAGGGATGCATTTTTAACCAATTCTACAAGAAAAAGTAAAAGTTTAAGATTGGGAGATGACTCTAAAATAACAAATCTAACCACATCTTCGTCTTTTGGTAAGAAGATTATTAAACCGAGGAATGTGAACCCAGTAAGAAGAGTCCGAAGGGTTTATAGAAAGAGATATAACCCGGAAGAAGTGAGGAGGAGATTGTTGGAAAGAGAAAAGAGTAAGCAAGAGAGTACTGCAGATAATTCAAAGAAAATATAGTTTTTTTTTATAATGCTCATATTTTTCTTGCAATATTTTAGAATTTTATAAAAAGTAATTTAAGTATAAAAAAAAATTAAAAAGTATTTTTTTAATTTTATTATTTTACTTTTAATATTAATAATTAAAGGATTGGTGCTTTAAATAAATTGTCAGTTTGACTCTAAATTAGTGTTATAGGGTTGAATTGACGATGCGTATTCAAAATTTTATAAATTAAATAATTTTATTTAAAAATATTATAAATCCATGAATGCTACGAGTATTTAAACAAATAATATAAGGTATTTTATCGATATTCTTAATTTTGTAATAAGTATTATTATTTAAATTTCTTGTACTTATTTTATATAAGAAAAAATAAGGGTTGTTTTTGTATTTAATTTAATGTGTTCTTGATAGACATCTTTTATTAAGTTACCAAATCGAAATAAGTTACCACAAAGAAATTGATTGCAATACTTTATAAAAGGTTAATTTTAGAAATAGCACTATTAAAAATATATTAAGATTTTTGTAAGACTACAAATAATAAGCATTTCAAATAATGTTGTCTTTTATTCAGAATAATCTATAGGTACTAATATTATAAAGCTGAAGAGTTTGTTTGTTCGAACGCGCTAATCTCAGGGACTACTGGTTGGAATTGGAAAATTCTTTTAGTGTTGGATAGTTCATTTCTTGAGGAAGGCTATAGGCTATAACATCACGCTACGACCAACAGGTGCTGAGCAGCGCGGGTGAAACCGTGGGGAACAGCTAGTTTACCATAATATCACACTTTTATTCGAGAGGATTAAAACTTTTTAATACATATACAATGTGTCCGGCCATGGACTAGCGATATTCTACATACTTATGTAACGAGTGTTTTAATATACTATTACGATACACATTTGGGTCTAATTTACTTCCCCATTTTGGTCTTACTGAGACGAAAATAGGTTTATTCAGAGGGAAACAATATTTTCTATCGTTTAAGTTAAGAAAGGATTAGCTAACAATTTCGTAACTTTAGAAAACAAAATTTAAGTCCAAAAAAATATGCAAATCAACGAAAGTTTTGTAAACATTTTGTAACAAAAAAATGGTAGTATTTTTTTTAATCAAATAATTTGAGTATGTAGTAGAATGTTTGTACAGATAAATTGAAAGGGAGTCGTTTGTCTTGGTATGGACATGTGATGAGGAGGGATGAAGGACATGTGACTAAAAGAGTGATGGATGTAAATGTTGATGGACAGACAGCGAGAGGAAGGCCAAAGAAAAGATGGATAGATTGTGTAAGGAATGATATGACGGAGAAAAAAGTAAATGATTTCGTGACGTCTGATAAAAGAATGGAAGAAGAAAACGTGTTGCGCCGACCTTAAATAAAATGGGACAAGGGCAGGAAACTGATGATGTACTAGAATGTTTGTTATATTATAACCCAACTGTGTATCTTAATATGTAGTATATTAAAACTCTCGTCACTTAAGTATCTAGAATATCGCTAGTCCATGACCGGACACATCCCATGTTCCTTCTTTAGCTTTTTATATTCCGGGACCGAGGTATCTCTTTCGACCACCCCGCTACCCTGGCCGAAGAGAGAGAGTGCCTTGGAAAACAAAATAGCATCTTAAAACCCACTGTTTTCTTGAACCACGAAAGCTTATAAACGAAATATTATGTATGCAAGCAGTTCTTTGTTCACTTACTCGACAACGTACCTACTTAAAATGCCGCAGTTGAGGTAAAAAGCCCAAGGGACCACTTTTACTTAAACATTTTCTAAAGTGCACTTTCTCGGTGCAACTGCACTAAGGCGTCAGTGCCACCGTGGGCGATGAGCGAGTTATGAAATGAATTAAAAATTTAATATCACTTCATAAATGGGTTATTTGAAAATGATAAGAAAGTTTATTTTAATTACATATTTCTATAACACACTTAGTTCGGAGATCACCTCTTAAGTAAGAGATGTTTTGTATTTTTAATTATGTGAAAAAAATAATTAATTGTAATTGAGAACAAAAGATAAAATGTAAAAATACAGAAAGAACAAAAAAAAACACTTTAATATAAAAATACACTAATTGTATATCAACAAGAAACATACAAATTAAAATATTGTACAATTTTTTTGACATGTTTTGTTTTTTAAGCAACTATAAAAAGACGAGTGATTAATTTTTATTATCTCTATATTTTTTTCACAAATTAGCTGAAGTCTTTAAAATTTTTTTTAGAATATTTATTCAAAGATTACAAACAATTGGCACTATAAATACAATTTAAATCCTAGAAATAGTGTTGGTATTAATATCAAATTTCGATGCCTGTACTAGGTTAAATTAAACCTGTATCACAGGCGGTATTTTCTAATAATAAGTGTTAGGACAGTAAATTTCTTAACAATATTTTCATAACATTAGTGAAAAAGGTTAACTTAGTATGAGTTACATTATGATATATATTTTTAAACCTATTATAAGATACGAACAAAAAAATATCATTTATAAGATTACCAAGAAAAAGTGTAAATACAATATAAGGAAAAACAAGGTAGCACTTCAATGCAAATAGTAATATGATTGTCAGCAGTATTAGAAATTATACAAGTCAATAAATATTTCAAAACAAAACGCCGTCGAAACAATTTTTGTTACGGCCGAGAATTTGCTTAGATAGGGTAAAAATCAACGGAAGTCTGGCCTACTTGAGTATGACGCACTAGGTGGGCACCTAGTCATAGTTTACAGAGTTTATGTATCGGTTTTCAGCTATTTTTCTAGCAGGGCAATCTGCGTCTCCCGTTTTGTGATCACTGGGTTTTTTAAAGCGTGAGCAAGACGCGCATCTCGGGGAGTCACCTTTCTTAGTGCATTCAGACATGATATGTCCAGCTTCACTACAGTGACCACAAGTAGAATTTACCTCTCTGCAAGACTTTGCTGCATGACCATACTGTTGGCATTTATAACACCTCGTGACTAATGTAAAGTCTCTAACAGGGCAAGATGTCCAATTTATAAAAATCCTTGTTTGAGGTATTAATATTTTTCGTATATTGGCCGGAACTTCAATAATGTAGTTACAGGTCGCAGCTTCTCGTTTCCCAGATTTGTGGCTTAATTTTAAAGAGGTCAGAAAGGATTCCAAAGACATCGCTGGTATCTTATCGGCTACATTCTGTTCAAAAATGCATTTAAACACCTCATTTTCAGACAGGGATGTCGGCACACCTACAACCACGATCCGGGGTTTACGCTTGCTGGGTTCGTCAGCGGTAAGTCCAGCTGTGGAGAGTTGAACTGCACTCTTTAGTTTATCCGCATCTTGTTGCGTCTCGGTACTAATTATTACGCCACCGTTCTTTGTTTTTCGGACACTACGTACTTGCAGCTTCATTTGCTCGGGCCGTATGATTTTTTTCACCAGTTCTTTTGTTTCGTCACTTGTTTTCAACTTATCATCGGGATAAATGGCGACAGAGCTTAAATTATTCGGTCGAATGAAATTAAAAGCGAAAAATTAGAAGCGAACAACTAACGTTATATTTAGCTTAGTTCTCATCTGTAACCTGAACTGGCAGGAATCAATATTTTTTAGGTTACCAATTATCAAGGCTCAGCTGTTTGTAAGTCTGTCACAGGGTTGATTTTTTTTCCGACTCTCATTTGACAGGTTTTTTAGAGTTCCATACCTCAAAAGGAACAAAAAGAACCTTATTAGAATCACTTTGTTGTCCGTCTGTGTATCTGTCTGCCAAGGCCCTGTGTCTCAAGAACCCGAACTCAAATTCGAAGTCTCTTACCCCCGAATACTGAAACGTCACTCAAAATTTGAGGGCTGCTTAACATTTGAGCACCTCTTAAACTTTAGATTTTGTATTGACAAACGTCACTTTTGAGTATCTGTTAAATTTAAGTGGTACTTAAATTTTGAGTGACGTTTCAGTATTCGGGGGTGAGAGTTGTGAAAAATTTAAGCATGCAAGTCTTTGCAGTCAAAAGATATGTTGCAAGTTTGTACCTACGAAACTAGGGTGCTCTAGTCCGACTTGCCCAGATATTTTTTTGTGTTTATTTAATTTAGGTCAAATCTTGCAATCTGAATAACTTATTGGATTCGGTAAACGACAGTGCATTTTTATAACTGACAAATGCTTGCACTGACTGGACAGGTCCACTCAATCTGTGTGGTGCTTTCTTAAAAAGACCATTTAAAACACTATCTGCATAGTCCTCATGTAAGTTGACCAAGATTATTTTGTCTGGACTTTAAAAGAGACTATGACATCTGAGTTTGTTTCGGCTGTTTCTTCTCAGAGTAGTCGGGTACGAAACACCGGCCTCATCTGGTTTTAAAAAAAAAATGACGTGTAAAAGTGTTTGTGAAAACCTACTTGCAAAATAAACATTATTTATAATTATTATAAACATAATTTGATTTTACATCCAAAGTTGTAAAACTAGCTAATCGCTCCGTCAGCTGTATGACAGATGCCTTATAGAATATGCTTACTTTGCATCATTTCACTTTCTACTGCATGTATTTTGTTTATTTTATGCAATACGAGTAGGTCGGGGTTGTTTGTGATGTAGAATTTGATTAGAAATAGAATGCGGAATAATGTACTTGTGAGACAGTAAGCAAACTCACTTTCGCTTTTATAATATTAGTAAGAATATCGCAGAGGGGCCTGCCAGGTTTGCAAGTTTTTCGAAAGAGATACCGCGGACCCGGAACATAGAGGGAAGGAACATGGGTGGGTATTAGTCAGTACAAGTCTGACACTGCCCTTGCTCCGCCCAGAGCGGGGGAAATTATTTGTCGAAGTCCCATCAGCAAAACAGGGCCGCATCGAGGATGCGTTTGTGTTCTACGCGCGCCTCGAAACAGATTTCAGTAAAACAGAGGTGCCTGCCAGGGTCACCACCTGCCGGGGTTGTGGGTTGTTCAAAAGAGATATCGCAGTATAGTTTTAATCTTATTGCAATGTGGGAGAGAGATAGGGCTAGACGTCCTGTATTGCGCTGTTTCCTTCCCACATTGAAATCAAACGATTCTGATTTAAAACGTGCTGGTATAAAGACCACCTGCTACCCTACCATGACGTGTTAAAGCAGAACTTATTCCGCTGAGGGAAAGGGACAGAGCTATACAGGGTGTCTAGCACCATCTCTTTCAGTCAATGGAATAAGTTCTGCTTTAAGATGTCATGGTAGGGTAGCTGATGTTTAATCTTCAGAGAAAGTAAGCCCTTCTTATAATAATTAGAAAGAGAAATGAGTTACAATTATAATCCCCAACAGTAGTGTTTATGTAAACGTGACTGTCAGCGTTAATATCTTGTACTAGCTGTGCTCAGTGGTTTCACTCACTTCTCACTTCTTCCCTCTTTCTCCCTCATTTCTCACTTTGTTTAAAAAAAAAATATCATTTGTCCGTCTCCAGGGTCCCAACTATCTCGGTACCGAAAGTCATCAAAATCGGTTTAGCCATTTAGGCGTGAAGACGTAACAAACAAACAAACTCACTTTCGCTTTTATAATATTAAGTAAGAATTATAGTGAAAGAGCAAAGGTTGAATTGTAAATTATAATTATATTACAAAGGAGAGAGTGAGTTCGTGACCTAACTTAGGTTACCTAGAAAGTTAAGTACTACACTAAGTATATTAGATTTTCACTTGTGACAAAATGAAATAACTCATCATGCTAGTAATCTCTGTAGAGATAAGCAACCACTAGGATGGCAACCAGATGTTCATCTGTTTAAAATTGAAATTAAAAAAAAACTTTGCTCCACAATAGGGATTTGTCCTGTATCGTGGGTGCGTTTGCAAACATTCGTTGCTGTATATCTGTAGGCCATACAAATATTTCTTTCCGTGCGGGGATCGAACCCGCGAGGCCGCGACACAACTGATACTTAGAAAATAATTAATTCTTGTTTCAACTATTTAAAACAAAAAACATGGTTGCTGTTTCAAAAGGCGCTTATTAATGTTATTTCAGTTCAATCTATTTCTGTCAATTCCTCTGGGTCTATTGAAGATTCAATAACAATTTACTTATTTATATATATATATATTTTTTTTATTTAATTATCCTTACTCCTTACTAATATTATAAAAGCGAAAGTGAGTTTGTTTGTTTGTTTGTTACCTCTTCACGCTTTAATGGCTAAACCGATTGTGATGACTTCTGGTACATAGATAGACATACCGAACCAGGAGACGGACATGGGCTAATTTTTATTTGAAAAAAGTGGGATGTGAGGGAGAAAGAGGGAAGAAAAAGGAAAACTTAGCGTTGCTATTGCAAATCAATAAGGCGCAAGGGGAACTGTGTTTTCCCAAATTTAAAGCGGGCGAAGCCGCGGGCAATAGCTAGTTTATTATAGAATCCTTCGCTTGCTTGGGATCCAAAATCATCACTTGTAGCAAAAAACTTTGCTCTCTTGTTGAACAAATTATTAACTCTTTTCTTCTTTCTAAAATGTACAGTCAATGAAATTCGATGGTGTTTGGTCGTGCCGTGTTGAATAAATTCAAAATTTCAATTACGAAACGGTTCTTTTCCTGCTTGTAAATGTACATAAGCGTTTTCCCTTTCATCAAATGCAAAATTATTATTACATAGTACATCACAAACATTACACACAACATAATGATAACTGTACCACATTTAGGTACAAGTATTAAACGTTAAATGCCCAATTAGTTTCACCATAACATTTCACCATAAACTCTATGTGTTATGACGCAAAGAGCATTTTATAAGGGTCAGCTCAGACTAAACAAGCAGCGTAGTGGCGAGCAAAAATAATGTCAAACCATTTTAAGCTTTATTTCTTTATGGAAATGCATAGTATTGTTTGAAAGAGTTATTTAAGACAGTAATATCTTATGGAAATAAAGCTTCAGATCAAGTCTCAAGGCATCTTCATTGATTCGATTATATGCATGTGAAAATTAGTTAGTATCTGTAAAATTTCGCTGTGTGTACTTGCTAAGGCGTTGAAATGTCATATTTTTGTACTTATTTAAGTAAATAATTTATTTTAATTTTATATTGTGATGTAATCATTTCATTTCACCATATATGGTAATAGCTCTATGGGTTGAAGTCTGCATTAAATAACTTTGCCAATATAACGTGTAAACTGTTTAAAAAGAAAAATTGCAATAAAAAAATAAACTTTTTTTTTTGCAGATTTAGATTAACAATTCATGACAGAATATCAAAACCAGAACAATCTTCTAGTCCGAAAACAAAACGAGAAAACACAAAATTAATATACATAAAATAGTTAAACATTAATTTTAGCCGCATACGCTACGTACTATATTTCAGTGTGAATTGAGCCTTAGACCTCACAAAAACGTATTTTTAACGTTCCAACTTACTATTACAGTTAAATGATGATATAACGTCAAGTGTTCGCTTTTGTGGCTGTTAGATTTATTTATAGGGTGTTACTTTTTTAAATTATCAGATGGATTTTCGATAGGTTGATCTTAAAGACTTATATTTTTTTCTGTTTTACACCTACCACGGTTTGTCTCTGCATCAACCAAAGGTTGACTGGTAAAAAATACCTGTGGCATTATGTCCGCCTCTGTACTTTGTGCTTGAAGTGTTAAATAAATAAAGGCAAGCAGCGGTTGCCTAGGTTGGTTTATGGATGGGTGACGACCCGTTACCGAGTTTCCTCCGTGCCTCAAAAAGCAAGTTAAGCTGTTGGGCCCAGCTGTCATTTGTATATCTTCGACAGTCGTTACAGATAGTCAGTGTCCCGAAAGTTTGACAACCAGTCTTACTGAGGAGTATCGTATTACTCAATACTAACTAGGTTGTGGAGTAAAAATGTATAAATAGTATTAAAATAAATTTGAGAGGTGTCAAGGGACACCCAAGGATTTTCCGAGTAGTAGATATACTTTTTGGTAAGCAAGTTCGACAACCAATGAGAAAAAAGTCATCATCATTTTCCTGTCCTTGTCCCATTCTATTTGGGGTCGGCGCAACACGTTTTCTTCTTCCATTCTCCCCTATCAGACGTCACGGCATCATTTACAACTTTTTTTTTAATGGAAAACGAATACAATTTAAATGAAAGCACTAGTTACTTATTAAACTTTTACACAAATCCCGTTTTCTTGTAAAATTGAAAACAACACCCAATACATTTCGAAAGCGACATGAACGACTAAAATCAAAAGCGTAACAGCCAAATATTATGGACCGACAATAATCAGATCACCGACAAACATGGAAACGCGTAATTGGACACAATTGCGTTACCGACTTTCGCTATTTACTTTATAACCGCGAACGTAAAAGTTTTAAGATGTTAACTTTATTTTTACGGTTTGCGTTATCGTTTCTTTTATATAATTACTAGCTTTTGCTCGCGGCTTCGCTCGCGTTAAATTCGGTAGCGCCTTATTGATTTGTAATAGCAACGCTAAGTTTTCCCTCTTTCTCCCTTATATCCCACTTTAAAAAAAAGCCTTCCCAACTAGCTCTGTACCAAAATTCATCGAAATCGGTTTAGCCATAAAAGCGTGAAGAAGTAACAAACAAACACACTCATTTTCGCTTTTATAATATTAGTAAGGATTATGATTTTTGGTTATGTCAAGTGTCAAATTAACATGTTTTTTTTAATTTAAACCCTCAGTCATTAGGTAACTGATAAAAAAAACTACAGTACGGCCAACGAGAAGCGATACGAAAGGTCATTAACCTAAAGACCAACTGTGGCGTTGACAATCTAATATTTAGCTCTTTCCATCTTGTGATTTTGTCGTAATGTCTCGTTCTCCCGGCAAAAACATGACAACGATAAGACAGGTTCGCCAACATTCGGGCGGCCATTTTAGATGGGGTTTTAGCATGGGTTTTGTTTACATTTGGTATCGCTTCTCGTTGGCCGTACTGTAGATGAGGCCGGTGTTTCGTACCCGAATAATCTGAGAACAAACAGCCAAAACAAACTTAGAGGTCTCTTTTAATGTCCAGACAAAAATTTTGGTCAACTTACATGAGGACTTTGCAGATCAGTGTCCGAAATGGTCATTTTAAGAAAGCACCACACAGATTGAGTGGACCTGTCCAGTCAGTGTAAGCATTTGTCGAATGCTTTTGTAGAAGCAAAATAACACCCCGTGGTAATTAGCATGGTTGCGGGTTGTTCGAAAGAGATACCGCGGCCCCGGAACTTAGAAAGAACAGAATGGGTGGGTAGTGGGTGGTCTCTCCACCCAGAGCGGGGGAAGTTATTTGACGATTCCCCATCCGCAAAAAAAAAAGAAAAGGTAATTGTCGACATCGACTGCTGCGCTGCGTATCGCAGGTTCGATTCCCGCACGGAGTAAATATTTGTATGGCCTACAGATAGTTGTTCTGGGTATAGCTGATTGACGTGAGTTTAATGTTTGTAAAGGCACCTACGATACAGGAGAAATTCCTAATGTGGGGGCAACGTTTTTTTTTTTAAAAAAATAAACACACAATTGTTGGAATGTCTTTGTAAACGCAAACTATGCTGTATGTTTATCAGTCTCCGTAAATGTGACTAATTACGTCAACCAAAATGTCAACAAAAACTTCACTCTCTTGCCATTTGGATTTTACCGTGTATTGTGTCGTTCTAGAAATAAACCTTTTTAATCTCTGTTAATACAATCAATCTTGTATTATTTCTACCATAAACCTTCAACAATTAGCATATAAAAGAGTTATTTAAAGCTCTTTGATTAGAAGCGCTAAAAACGCTTTCTTCAAAAATAGATAGGTAATTAATTTAAAAACTTACTTACCTACTATAAATTTAATTGATACACAAAATTAATAACTAACCATACTACAATTGCCATTGTTAAAAGTTTGTTACCACCCCGATTCTTTCCGGTAATTAGTTGATCATAAATTTTTACCTCTTTGCTTAATTACTTAAGAGTTTTTATCTCAAAAGTGATATTGTCTATGTCTAGACGCATGTAATAAAAAGTGAAAATTTTTGTTTTTTTAATAGTTAAAGAAGGCCGAAAATTAATGCGGTGCTCGTGGCTAAATAATGCAGCAGCTCCGGCGATGTTTAGGTTCAGCTGCGCTTGCCTAGGTTGGTCTATAGATGGGTGACCACCCGTTACATTTTGAGTTACCTCCGTGCCTTGGAAAGCATGTTAAGCTGTTGGCCCCAGTATGTAAATAAGTAAGTAAATCATTTATTTGCGTAAAACATGGTATACATTGATTTTAATATTATTACAGTAGCTCAACATGTTTCGCTTAGATATAACACAGCATGCAAAAAAAAAACCATTTTGACAAAAGGAATCAACATCTCACATCCATAAAATCTTTTAAACTGTAAAAATTACATTCGTTAAGCCACTTGTGTAATTCTATCTTAAATTTCCTGGAGTTCTATATTTTAAAGCGACTTGGTATTTTGTTTTAGGAACGTACGCACATTGTCATTTGTAGATCTTTGACACAGTTGTCATTTGTAGATCTTTGACACAGTTGTCATTTGTAGATCTTTGATAATCGTTACAGCTACTCAGTGTCCTGAAAGTCTGAGAAGTAGTCTTAAGGGGTCGTATTACCCAGTAGTAACTGGGTTTTGGAGGTCAGATAGGCAGTCTTTTCATGTAAAAAAAAAATGAATTTCACCAAAAAAGAACTAAAAAGTGGAAAAGAAGTTTACTTTCGGAAATCACTGCCACAAATCAGTGACAAAAAAGTCAACGAACCAACAAAAGTCACGGAAAATAGTTTTTCAATTTAGCATTTTTAATTATGGTATAACAATATATCACATGTTTTTAAATTGAGTATTCATTTTCAATTGTTACTAAAAGATTAGCAGATCATCCATATAGACATGGAGAAAAAAATATGTATTATAGAAATAGGATGGGATGGGATGGCGGATGCAATGGGGTATACTTCCCATACCATATCCTTACTAATATTATAAAAGCGAAAGTGAGTTTGTTTGTTTGTTACTTCTTTACACTTTAATGGCTAAACCGATTTTGATGAATTTTGGTACAGAGATAGATCAGGAGACGGACATAGGCTATTTTTTAAAAGTGAAATGTGAGGGAAAAAGAGGGCGGAAAAGGGAAAACGTAGCGTTGTTATTCCAAATCAATAAGGCGCAAGGGGAACTTTGCAGCGAATTTAACGCGAGCCGCGAGCAAAAGCTAGTTTAGTTATATTGCTTAGGTAGGTAGTTTATGAGTTATCTTTTATAATACATACTTTTTCTTCTTTAAAAATTAATACTCGATAAGAATGCGTGTGAGATACGGTATACCTACCAACAACTAAAAAGACTGAAAAAAATATTATTGCCAAAAAAAAAACCGACTTCCAAAAAAAGGCTGTTTGTTTTCAGAGTAGGGTAAGAAACAGCCGTTATCTAGCTTAAAAAAGACAACGAGTAAAAGTGAAATCCAAAAACATACCAAAAAGACAGATAATAAATTTACTTACGAAAGTCGTCTTTTTTTAAGCTAGATGAGGCCTATGTTTCGTACCCGACTCTGAAAATAAACGGCCGATACAAACTCAGAGGTCAGTCTCTTTTAAGGTCCAAAAAAATACTCTTGGATAACTTACAGCATATCATTATCATTTTCCTGCCCTTGTCCCATTCTATTTGGGGTCGGCGCAACACGTCTTCTTCTTCCATTCTCCAATATCACACGTCACGGCATCATTTACTCCTTTCTCCTTCATATCGTTCCTTACACAATCCATTCATCTTTTCTTTGGCCTTCTCGCTCTCCGTCCATCAACATTCAGATCCATAACTCTTAAGTCACATGTGCTTCAGAGAACTTACAGCTTACGTAGATCATAATCATAATCATTTATTTATTTGTAAGACATAGGTAGTTACATTCATAGGATGTAAAGCTAAGTAAAGCTAAGTAAAGCTCGTTCTTGCTATGTCTTGTCATAATGACATACAAATTAAAATTTAAAAATCCCAATATAACAAAATAAAAACACATTTAAATAAAAATAAAAAAACAAATAAAGAACAAAATATTAAATGTCAATAAAAAAAAAAATATTACTTATATGGCAATTAAAATGAAAATTGCAATTAGGATATGTCTATTAAAATACCAATTAAAGTCAAAAAATAAAATAAAAATAATTATACAATGTCAATAATAATGGCAAAAAAATAATAAAAATAAACAAATCAGAATTATTCATTTCTACAAACAATTATCATTTAAAAATTCATCCACACAGTAATAACATTTGTCTATCAGTAGAGACTGCAGAGACTGTTTGAATTTTTTTAATGGCAAACATTTCATTTTGTTGGGTATTTTATTATATATTTTAGGAGCAACACCAAATAAGCTCTTCTTCAATAATGCTGTCTTACACTTAATTGGACAAAACAAATTCTCATACTGGGCACGCATTGGAGTTCTTTTAACTAAGGAAAACTTTTCAAACAAATGTGGATTTACTTAGTAGATCTAATATAAAAAACTTTGTGTCGCGGTGTTTGTAACCAAACGGCTGGGTCGATTTATGTGAAATTTTGTGCGCATATTGGGTAGGTCTAAGAATCCAACCGGCCAAAATTTATTTTTCATAACTCTAAGAGAGGTGCTGAATTCACAAAATTAACTGCGTTTGTGACTTTTTTGACAGACTCACACTTAAATTCTTTAATGTGATTCATATTAAATAAATATCTATAAATAAATAAATATCTTGGGACAACTCACACACGGCTATCTGATCCCAAGCTAAGCAGAGCTTGTGTTATGGTAACCAGACAACTGATATACATACTTATATAATTTATAAATACATCAATATTTTAGATAAATCACACCCAGACACAGAACAAACAATCATGCTCATCACACAAAGTTTGTCCTGGGTGGGAATCGAACCCACGACCTCCGGCTCAGCAGTCAGGGCCACTAACCACTAGACCAACAGGCCCGTCAATTATTATTATCGTATTAGGTTTTCACCGGTTTCACCCACGTAGTCAGGTTTGCGTACACATCAATGATTATTAAAACATAATAGAATACATTCACATCATATGAAATAACACACTTTACACACTATCAGGTGTCAATGTTATCCATACAAATAAATAAAATGTCTCAAAGTATCTGTATGTAAATTCTAAATAACTGCTGTAACTCAATGTGGGTTTTGCGAAAGAGAGTGGGTTCCCGATGCTGGTAGACTACTATTTTTTATAAGAAATATGTAAGAATCCTTACTATATATTTAATATTAATATTAAAATATAATATATAGGTATAATATCATATTAAAAAAGCGAAAGTGAGTTTCTTTGTTTGTTACCTTTTCACGCTTTAATGGCTTAACCGATTTTGATGAATTTTGGTACAGAGATAGTTGGGAATTAGGAGACGGACATGAGCTAATATTTTTTTTGAAAAAAGTGGGATGTGATGGAGAAAGAGGGAAGAAAAGGGAAAACTTAGCGTTGCTATTACAAATCAATAAGGCGCAAGGGGAACTGTATTATCCCAAATTTAACGCGGGCGAAGCCGCGGACAAAAGCTAGTTCTAAATAACTGCTGTAACTGAATGTGGGTTTTGCGAAAGAGAGTGGGTTCGCGATGCTGGTAGGCTACTATTTTTTTATAAGAAATATGTAAGAATATAAAAATAAAACGGCCAAGAGCGGGTAAGACTCGCGCACCAGGGGTTTCGTACATACTTGTGACATAATATTATAAACAGCCAAATCTTTTGACTGCGTAAATTTACAGGGTTTATTTTTTCACAGCACAAAGGGACCACGTAGTTGATTATCCTTACTAATATTATAAAAGCAAAAGTGAGTTTGCTTGTGACCTCTTCACGCCTAAATCGCTAAACCTCTAAATCGATAAATTTTGGTACAGAGATAGTTGGAAACCAGGAGGCAGACATAGGCTATTTTTAAAATAAAGATTGAGATATGAGAGAGAAAGAGGAAAGAAAAGGGTAAACTTAGCATAGCTATTACAACAAATAAGGCGCTAGGGCAAAAACTACAAGTAGCAAGTACCTGCAAATCAGCAAAAGGGGAACTGTGTTACCCCGAATCAAACGCGAGCAAAGCCGCGGGCAAAAGCTAGTATGATTATAATTTAAACTCGATACCTCCACGCGTTTCTGAGATAAAGGTTCTTGACAGACGGACAACAAAGTTATCCAATAAAGGTTTCGTTTTTACGTTTTGAATTACGGAACCTTAAAAATATGTGTGAAAATGAACAAAAAAAAAATGAAATATCCGATTTAAATAGAGAAATTCTCTTAGAATAATTCTCGAATTCCAAGCAAGCGAAGCCGCGATCAAAACCTATAACTAAATAAATAAATAATCAAGGTCTATATCAAATTCGCGAAGTTACCGGGGAAAGTGACTTTCACATCTTTCTCTCTGCAATGAGTAAAAGTTAACTAACGCGGGTAATATCGGCTGGGGTCAGTGAACTCTTGACCGACTGCGCGGAGGAAGGTGTGGCTGACCGACTGTTCGTTTGTGTGTCATGTGCGATGGTGTTTACCATTTTACCAGCCTATTAATGTCTCACTGGTGGGCAATTGCCGATTCTCAAACAGAGAAGGCGTGAGCATTGATCACCATGTTTCTTAAGATGGGTTGGAGATTTTAGAATTATCCTACTAATATTATAAATGAGAATGTTTGTGAGGATGGATGTGTGGATGTTTGTTACTCTTTCACGTCAAAACGGCTGAACGGACTTTGATGAAATTTGGCACCGAGGTAAATTATGGTCTGGAATAACACTTACGATATCTCTTTTTCGATATGACGCGGGCGAAGCCGCTGGCGCCAGCAAATATCAATTATAAAATCCAGGTTCATGTGGCTGATCACTTATTTGTCGATTTGTCTGTCACAACCCTTTATGACGGCCTCTGATTGACGGGCCTCTTGGTCTAGTGGTTAGTGGCCCTGACTGCTGAGCCAGAGGTCGTGGGTTCGATTCCCACCCAGGACAAACTTTGTGTGATGAGCATGATTGTTTGTTCTGTGTGTGGGTGTGATTTATCTTATTTATAAATTATATAAGTATGTATATCAGTAGTCTGGTTACCATAACACAAGCTCTGCTTGGCTTGGGATCAGATAACCGTGTGTGAGTTGTCCCAAGATATTTATTTATTTATCTCAGGCACGGGAGGTATCGAGTTAAAATTAAATAAGTGCGGCTTTGCGCACCGGACGGGTGCGTGGGAGCGCGCCGCCCCCGTCCTGCACTTTTAGACGTGCCAACGGCTAGGACTAACCTTGCTCAAGTTTACCCCAATTTCTCGAGACGCTCGGATTATTAATATAATAACATTGTCGGAAGACATATTTGGGCAAAACCTGCCGAGATTTCTTCGTCGGGCCCAGATCGTAATGGAGAGGGGTACCCACCTCCCTTAATCTCGACTACTAATTAATTATACTTGACTCGTTAAGTATAATTTTGATCACAATGCTTTGCCATGTTTAATTAAGATAATATTACTTTTTTTTTATTTAATTAACGTGTATTTTTGTATTTTTTTTTGTATGTTGTAAATTTGGTGTCTTATAGCATCGTATTGGACATGTCTGTAAAGGTGTTATAAATTAGTGGTAAATAAATAAATAAAAATACTCAAATCTGTAGTCCCTTGGACCTGCACAATGAACCCTCTAAAATTGATCTATCAAAAGACAGTAATGAAACATACATATTTGATAAGAATGTATGTGAGATACCACCGTGCCACAACTAATCAATTGTGGTTATGATAAAGTCTTTTACATAACACAGTTCCTCTTACCTGATTTGCAGGTACTTGCTACCTGTACTTTTTGCCCTTTTTTTCTGGTGGTAAATCATCTAAAGACTTCCCCCGCTCTGGACGGAGCGGGGGGGGGGAAGGCATGTCAGACTTGTACTGACTAAAACCCACCCATGTTCCTTCTATTGCCCTTTACGTTCCGGGCCGCGGTATCTCTTTCGAACAACCCCAACTAGTCTTTGCCCTAGCACCTTATTTATTGAAATAGCGAAGATAAGTTTATCCTTTTCTTCTCTCTTTCTCTTCACTTATCACTTTTTTTAAAACAAAATTATCCTAGGTCCGTCTCCAGGGTCCCAATGTCTGTACCAAAACTCATCAAAATTGGTTTTGCCATTTAGGCGCAAACTCACTTTCGCTTTTATAATATTAGCGAGAATAACTCATAAATTACCTAAGTAATCCTTACTAATATTATAAAAGCGAAAGTGAGTTTGTTTGTTTGTTACCTCTTCACGCTTTAATGGCTAAACCGATTTGGATGAATTTTGGTACAGAGATAGTAGGGAACCAGGAGACGGACAAAGGCTATTTTTTTTTTAAAAAAAAGATTGGGATATGAGGAAAAAATAGGGAAGAAACGGGAAAACTTAGCGTTGCTATTACAAATCAATAAGGCGCTACCGAATTTAACGCGAGCGAAGCCGCGGGCAAAAGCTGGTATAGAAATAAAATCATAATTATAGGACACCTAAAGGGGTCGGCCCCTTTTGGTTAAAAAGTCATGGTCGTCCAGACATCTCCAGGTTGAAGACAACTTGATAGGTCGAAAAGGATTAGATACTCAAATTGACACCATTTTTCTATTGGGACATGAAAGCTCAAAACTCAAACTCAAAGCATTTATTTCAATTATACCATTACCATTTGAATTTCTGGAAACAAAATGGAGCTACAGTCCCGGTCACAAGGCATAATAACTTGTGAAAGTACTGTATCTGCCCATTCCAAAGCGTGATGTTATATAGCCTATAGCCTTCCTCAAGAAATGGACTATCCAACACTAAAAGAATTTTCCAATTCCAACCAGTAGTCCCTGAGATTAGCGCGTTCAAATGAACAAACAAACTCTTCAGCTTTATAATATTAAGTATAGATAGTATTATAGATTAGAAGATGTGAGAACGATGTGGCTCGAAAGTTTTTTAGGATGCGACCTTAAAAGTCTAGAAAGTATGGTGTGCACCTGTGTCCTATAAACATTTTAGTTAAATCAGCCCTTTGGTTGCCAAGTATTGTGATTGCATGCTTAATGACCTCATTAGTGTCAACTTTTAAAATAAATTATTCCTATCCACGTGTTTTAAAGGTAATACCAACCTTTCTCTAAAGAAAGTGTCTGAAAAGTATGGATAAAGATTAAGATAAATTTATTTGTTCAAACATGTGTAACATGATACATTGGATATGCACATATGGAACAGGTTTAAAATGGTTGGTTCAGCATGTTTTGCCATTTACAGCGTACAAAATATTTCACAATTCATTATAAATGATAAATTAGAATAAAAATAAATTAAAATCAATATTCAATTAATTCAAAAAAAAAAAGTCAGAAAAAGAAGAAATTATGAAGTGCCGGTAAGGGCAAGAAAATGGTGATGAATCTAAGTTTTAACGACAAGGGTGGCGCAGTGGCTAAGCGATCGACTACCGCGCTGCGTTTCGCGGGTTCTATTCCCGCCGGGAACAAATATTTGTATGGCCTACAGATAGTTGTTTCGGGTCTGTCTGTTTGTGTATGTGAGGTTAAATGTTTGTAAACGCACCCACGATACAGGAGATTCCTAGTGTGGGGCAACGTTTTAAAAATAAAATAGTAAAAAATAATAAAAATAACTTAGAGAACTTAAAATAAATTAATTAAAAAATAGCGTCAAAAATTTCATTCGTCCTCAACGCTGTCAGTTAGCAATGTCCTCAAGAGACTGGCCGCGTTGCCACATTGTATGGCAATGCTTAGTCTCTGGTCAAAGTAAAAGCCAGCCCTTGGGTCACGGGAAGTGTCAACTAAACAATCTAAGTTCTTAATATAAGTAAGCCATTAATATTTAACGACACCCAAGGAAAGTGCGACGAATTTAAAACCCATCGCCACCCGAGATGACTCCCGGCCACCGTAGACGCGGTTCTATGGACAGTGAGCAATGGGTAGCTCACCGTTCGTTCGTCTAATAAACAAATATCTTGGGACAACTCACACACGGCTATCTGATCCCAAGCTAAGCAGAGCTTGTGTTATGGTAACCAGACAACTGATATACATACTTATATAATTTATAAATACACACATTTATAGATAAATCACACCCAGACACAGAACAAACAATCATGATCATCACACAAAGTTTGTCCTGGGTGGGAATCGAATCCACGACCTCCGGCTCAGCAGTCAGGGCCACTAACCACTAGACCAACAGGCCCGTCAATGACGACAGGTCGTGTCGACGGCGCGTTAGTGTTCTACGCGCGCCTCAAAGAGATGACAGCAAAGCAGAGAGGCCTGCCCTGCACTGTCTGTTAGGGTTACGGGTTGTTCCTGTGAGATTACCATGGCGCCGGAACACAAAGGGCAAAAACATAAACATGATTGTATGGGTTTTAGTGATATTTAACAATCTTTGACAAAAGGAAAGTGCGACAATCTTAGTATGTTATGGCCCAGTTGACACATATGGCAAAAAACTACTTTAAGACTTTCGTAGCAAGTCGCAAATGTGCGTAGATTTTTAATAAGCTATTGTATAGGAGAAACTTGGGCCCACAGCCTTAAGTTAACTCATTCTGTTCGCGTTGAGTTTTAGGTTAACGGATGCGACTAAAATGTGGGTTAAGGTTACAACTGGGAGATTTATGTTCGTGTTTTGGGTTTTACGATGTTTTTAACAAACCGTGGTTAAGATAGATAATCACAGCCGCTCAGGTCGATCTTTAGGTTAAGCCGCACTTGTCTAGGTTGGTCTGTGGATGGGTGACCACCCGTTACATACCGAGTTTCCTCTGTGCCTCGGAAAGCACATTAAGCCGTTGGTCCCGGCTGTCATTTGTAGATCTTTGACAGTCGTTACAGGTAGTCAGTGTCCCTAAAGTCTGACATCCAGTCTTACAAAGGGGTATCGTATTACCCAGTTCTAACTGGGTTGTGGAGGTCAGATAGGCAGTCGCTCCATGTAAAATACTGGTATTCAGCTGCATCCGGTTAGACTGGAAGCCGATCCCAACATAGTTGGGAAAAGGCTAGGCAGATGCTGATGAGTAAACGGATTAGCAAAATGATATATTCAAAAAAAAATGTACTAGATTTTGAGGTAATTTACGAATACTAGCTGGCGCCCACGGATTCGCTCACGTGAAGGTCGAAAACAAGTATCCTATTTGTTATTCCAGACTATAGTAATTTACCTCTGTGCCAAATTTAATCAAGATCCGTTCAGTCGTTTTGACGTGAAAGAGTAACAAACATCCATACATCCTCACAAACATTCGAATCCTTACTAATATTATAAAAGCGAAAGTGAGTTTGTTTGTTCGTGTTCACGCCTAAATGGCTAAACCGATTTTAATGAATTTTCGGACCCTGGGGACGGACATAGGCTATTTATTTAAAAAAAAAAATAAGATAATAGGGAAAAAGAGGAAATAATAGGGAAAACTTAGCTTTGCTATTACAATAAATAAGGCGCTAGGGCAAAAACTACAAGTAGCAGGTATCTGCAAATCAGGAAAGGAGAACTGTGTTACCCTGAATTAAACGCGAGCGAAGCCGCGGGCAAAAGCTAGTAAAAAAAACAGAATCTTCTCTATTTTTGGTGTCGGTTAAAAACCTACCAAAGAATTATATCGGATACAACTCTTAAGTAGTCAAAACTTCATGATTGTCAAATATTTGCACCATGACAAAATCAGCTCTCGTGGAGCTTAATATTGAAATTATTTCTTGTCTATGACAATAAATGCGACAATTTATATGCATGTTGTGATCGCATTTTCCAATTTTATACACTTTCGCTCTCGTTATGCGTCAGCGACGAAATTAGACACGGCTTTGTTAAAATTGTTGCAACATTCATTTGTTAGAGTTCCATAGGCACGGAACCTTTACGGACACTTCTGCCCCCGATAATTAAAAAGACGTATCTAACAAATCTAATATATAAAATTCTCGTGTCACAGTTTTCGTTGCCATACTCCTCCGAAACGGCTGGAGCGATTTGAAAGAAATTTTGTGTGCATATCGGGTAGGTCTGAGAATCGGCTAATATCTATTTTTCATGCCCCTAACCGAGCAGCGGGTGAAACCGCTGGGCACAGCTAGAAGTATCTAAATTTAATGAAAATACAGGCAGATGCGCCTTTTTCTGATTCCGGCAATGTATATAACTCAAAATTGGAAAAGTGTTAGATACGTCTTTTTAACTATCGGGGGCAGACTTATTGTCCGTCTAAAATCTATTAGTTAATTAAATATTGTTTAAGTATAATTAAAAAAATATATATTTCTCTACATTTTCAAGCCTATGTTACTCGAGACGGTGCAAGGATTCTAACGATACCCTAAACATGTAAATCAGTTCAGGCGTTTAGAAGTTATGATGAAATAAAGAAACTGACACACATACATGAACCCTGAAATCATAACACTCCTTTTTTGGGGCAGTCGTGTGAAAAATACAGACAAACAAAGAACCACCTCTATTTTGAAGTCATTAAAAAATAACGACAAATAAAATTTAGGCGACCTTATTATATTACGATCATTATCAGGGTTCCGTACCTCAAAAAGAAAAAAAATGGAACCCTTTTAAACTCATATTACATTCACAAACAGCCAACAAACAAAACAGCTACCATGTTATACAAACATTTGTTCCGGGCGGAGATCGAACCCGCGACACGCAGCGCAGCATTCGAGCGCTCAACCCAACTGTCCCAACCGTGCGGTCAATTGGAAACTAGATTGTGAATAGCCTGCAGATGAATCATTTGCAAAACAAATTGCCTAATAAAAATATTAGTAATGCCATAAATATTTTAAGTTACGAAATAAAAGAAATTGTTAACGGTATACGGGAAAGTGAATTGACACTTTAGATGATGTCATTATTGTAATGTCAACGGGCGTTCGACGGGCCTGTTGGTCTAGTGGTTAGTGGCCCTGACTGCTGAGCCGGAGGTCGTGGGTTCGATTCCCAAACAGGACAAACTTTGTGTGATGGGACCACCTGGGAATTATACCCCATTGCATCCCCCATCCCATCCTATTTCTATAATACATATTTTCTTTTTCCATGTCTATATGGATGATCTGCTAATCTTTTAGTAACAATTGAAAATGAATACTCAATCTCGGACGGGCCTGTTGGTCTAGTGGCCCTGACTGCTGAGCCGGAGGTCGTGGGTTCGATTCCAACCCAGGACAAACTTTGAGTGATGAGCATGATTGTTTGTTCTGTGTCGGGGTGTGATTTGTCTATAATATGTATGTATTTATAAATTATATAAGTATTTATATCAGTTGCCTGGTTACCATAACACAAGTTCTGCTTAGCTTGGGATCAGATAGCCGTGTGTGAGTTGTCCCAAGATATTTATTTATTATTTATTTTATTTTATTGCTGAAGAAACTGACTACAATACCACCATTGCTCCGTGTATCATACTTCCTACTATACATATTATAATTAATATTATAAATGCGATTTTTTGTTAGGATGGATGTATGTATGTTTTTTACTCTATACGTCAAAACGGCAGAAGGGATCTTGATGACATTTATCACAGAGGTAGATTATAATCTGGAATAACATAGGATATTTTTTTTCGATCATCACTCGGACAAAGCCGCGTGTGCCAGCATAAATAAAGGCCACGGTCACCCATCCATTGAGTACCGCTTAACCTCACTCGAACCGTGATTGTTATTCAGTCAAAAACACGTCCGTTTTGCATATAAACGTTAGATCTTACATGCGAAAGTGATATTCGCTATCTAAACGGCACAGTGGAGGAATGGTTACTTTCTACTGCGAGGGTCGCGGGTTCAAATCCCAGCTGAGGACTGATGGCCTACTGATTGTGTTGAGTCAAGGCATTTGTGCATGTCATTTGTAATTAGTTTTCGATAAACTTGTGTGAAGTCTCGTTAAATATTTCGCCATTATTTGCTAAATAGGCCTAAAAAAACCTATAGAGCTGTAACTCTATACACTTCTTTTTCATATTGGAATCATTAAATAACTTTCCTAGCTCAGGGAGGAGCAGGGGGGAGTGTCAGACTAGTACTGACTAAAACCTACCCATGTTCCATCTATTGCTCTTGATGTTCCGGAGTTGGTCTCACCCTGTATCCTTACTATTAATATTATAAAAGCTAAAGTGAGTTTGTTTGTTTGTTTGTTACCTCTTCACGCTTTAATGGCTAAACCGATTTTGATGAATTTTGGTACAAAGATAGTTGGGAACCAGGAGACGGTCATAGGCTTAATTTTTATCAAAAAAAAGTGGGATGTGAGGGAGAAAGAGGGAAGAAAAGGGAAAACTTAGCGTTGCTATTACAAATCAATAAGGCGCATGGGGAACTGTATTACCCCAAATTTAACGCGGGCGAAACCGCGAGCGAAAGCTAGTACTATCAAATTATGTCTGCTTAAGCAAGTTTATTTTTTAATTTTAATAAGTAAAAAAATCTATCCATCTTCATACTTTTCTAACTGAACACGAATGACGCAGCGGGTTCAACAATAGAGGTTACTTTGGTCAGAGGCGTGCGGTGTCAAAAGATCACCTACCCTACCATGACGTGTTAAAGCAGAACTTATTCCGCTGAGGGAAAGGGACAGAGCTATACAGGGTGTCTAGCACCATCTCTTTCACTCAGTGGAATAAGTTCTGCTTTAAGATGTCATAGTAGGCCTACAGGTAGCTGTCAAATCGGTTGACATTTTAATATCTGATTAAAGGAGATCGCCAGAAATCCATACATTGTTGGGCCAAATGTGAACAGTAACAATTTATGTGTTGTTTAATAGATAAAACACGTACATATTAATATCAGAAAGATTTTTTCAAAATTCTATGGGAATTAGGGAGAAAATTAGTTTCTGGGTCACTAGGTTAGGTTATACGGCAGATGGTAAGAATAATTATATTTATAATGCCAAAATGCATTTTAGATACCATTATCAAATAGTCGCATTGATTTAATTGTTTAAAAACATAGTTGTACGTTTACTATTAGCATATTATTGCGTAGCACACAGAAGGAATTAGGTAGGTAAAATAAAAACAAGTTTCGTGCACGAGTACGAAAACGAAAGACGGGACTTGACGGGAGTAACGTGACATTGACATTTTGACAAACATCGATATTTTTTCGTTTTGAAACAGTCGCCCGAAACACGATTTAGAACGAAGTTTTTGTTAAATAAATAAATAACTATTACTAAAACTAAAATAATGTCATCAAATGTCCCTTTTCGTTTATAAATGATTATAATGTCCATGATAGATGCTAAAACAAAATAGATAATATCTATTTTGTTATTAAAAAAAAACGATATTATCGTTTTTTTTAATAACTTCTTTAGAACTACTAGTTTTAGAACGATCTTAAAATGACCTAACAGCTTGTTAATGGAGCTAGTTTTAGACGAACATTAGATTAAAAACCATTATCTAAAATTATATTTTTTGGCTCATTCCAGTAGAAAGTTATTATTGTTACATGTTGTTTTTAATTAGTCAAAAATCTAGTTTTTTTTAGTATACATATCGTTTCTGTACATACTTTAGCCCAAAACTGGCGATCTCCTTTCCCCCAGCTGATTCATGATTATGAGCTGAGATTAAAGGTAAGGATGAGTCATTTAGAAACAGTGATGATGTTTGAAACAGTGAATTCCCGCCCAGAGCGGGGCAAGTTATTTGATAATTTGTCATTCGTATAACTGTAATATGTTACCTGTTATACTGTATGTGCCTAACTATGTGACTTGATACGGGAACCTTGTGGGAATCTGTTGTTCTAAGGGTGAGGAAAACTATCCGCTCGTGATACAGTTTTTACTAGTACGAGGGGATAGGGCGAATCAGTCCGAAGACAATAAATAAATAAATATCTTGGGACAACTTACACACGGCTATCTGATCCCAATCATCACACAAAGTTTGTCCTGGGTGGGAATCGAACCCACGACCTCCGGTTCAGCAGTCAGGGCCACTAACCACTAGACCAACAGGCCCGTCTATCAAAAAATCACAATCAAACTCTATTAAAAAAATCTATTAGTCACATCTACCATTACACATTTTACAACTGTCAACTGTTGATTTGTAGGTTATAATTAAGTTACTCTCTGTTATTGTCTCAAATTATACAATAAAGATATTTATTTATTCGAAAAAAAGGCGTCACCCATGATTTCAAATTCATAATTTTTTCGTCTACGTTGAATCTAATAAAACCATGTTGAAACCGTTATTGAACCTGTTTAAACGCTCCTTTACAGCTCAGTGTGAACGCAGCATAACGATGCATTCAACCTCCGATACCTGTCGCCTACTACAATGTTACAATAACGTACCGTCTGCAAAAAAGTCAGCCTTTAATATAAAACATTGTTACTTGTGATTAGCGTTCAATGGCGCAGATGGTCAGCAAAAAATGGCCGTGATTGGATGAAAAAATATTAAGTTATACTTTTTTGGTGAATTTACAATATTTGCAGTATTGATGATATAGCTGGGTCAGTATTCTGTTGTCACTAGAACGACGGACGCTGAGCAACCCATTTCGCACCGTTCACAGACCCGCATCTAAGGTGGCCGGGAGTCGTCTCGCAGCGCCCGACGCCCAGAGCGTCTCCCGCGGGGGTTGGGTTGGTTTGAGGTTCTCTCCCTCAAACGCTCGGCCACCAACTAAGCTAGCATGACTACTTCCAAGTGAGAACGGAACAGGTCGCCGCCGGTGATCGCCTCTACGAGGCCACAGCGGTGCTCCGCCCAAGCTGGTCAGACCGCCAGAGTATGATTCACGAAAGACACCCGGGAGTTTCTTTCTACCCGAATATGTGCAGGAAACTCGCAAAACCTTTAGTGTCCGGTGAGGAGCAACTGGCGGTAAGTAAAGACGCCGTTGCGCCTCTCCGGCCATTTTTCAAAAAAGGGACTTATCGGATCGACACTATTGTGGCGTGTACTGAGACTACGGTTTATAGCGTAAATTAAGGTAGATTGTTAAACAATGCAAAACTACTTGGGCAGCATAGTCACGTGTGCTACAAAGCTCGTTTTAAAGAAGAAAAAACGTAAAGCAAGATTTAAAGCTCACAAAGATTTTACTACCATTTAGGTATCTACAAGGCCTTAAATATCCGGGGTTGTTCGTTGTTCGAAAGAATACCGCGGCCCCGGAACGTAAAGGGCAACAGAAGGAACATGGGTGGGTTTTATACAGTACTAGCTTTTGCCCGCGGCTTCGCTCGCGTTTAATTCGGGGTAACACAGTTCCCCTTGCGCCTTATTGATTTGTAATAGCAACGCTACGTTTTCCCTTTTCTTCCCTCTTTCTCCCTCACATCCCACTTTTTTCAAAAAAATATTAGCTTATGTCCGTCTCCTGGTTCCCAACTATCTCTGTACCAAAATTCATCAAAATCGGTTTAGCCCTTAAAGCGTGAAGAGGTAACAAACAAACAAACAAACTCACTTTCGCTTTTATAATATTAGTATAGTAAGGATAAGTCTGACATGCCCCCCCCCTCGCTCCGCCCAGAGCGGGGGAAGTCATTAGATGATTTTCCACCCGAAAAAAGGTCTTAAATATTTACATTTGCAATCAAACGATAAAAAAGAATGTCTGCAAAGATTATCATATTTTTTTATGAACAAAAGACTTGTTTTTTTTTTCATAAATTTTTTGGTATTTTTGTTTTATAGTAAATCGTCTTTTGTTAACTTTAAAATGTTTAGGTGTGGTCTGTCGGACTCCTCGTCACGATTTATGATCTTCAAGCTAATATTTGATCACTTTCTTTCAACACTAGAAAACTGTGTGTTTTTCTCACCAATCATTAAGATACGTGTTTATTTAGTTAGTCATTAAATTCTCATGTGCAGCGAAAAGAAAAAGGCTTATTGGATCATTTTGTTGTCCGTCTGTCTGTCAATACCCTTTATCGTGGGAACACGTGAAGGCGTTTGTGGTCCCTTTGAGTTAACATGGAAAAATTCATAACGCTAAATCTACGCAGTCAAAAGATATGGTCGTTTATGACTCAATTTTGTGCGGAACCCTTGGTACGCGAGTCGCGAATGAAAAAACATCAAAAGAGGTGTAAAATGGGGGAGACTAAAGACGAACAAAATTATATTTCTTGACTAGCTTGTGCCCGCGGCTTCGCTCGTGTTAAATTCTGGGTAACACATTTCCCCGTTCCTGATTTACAGATACCTGCTACCTGTAGTTTTCGCCCTTGCGCTTATTTATTGTAATGGCAATGCTAAGTTTTCCCTTTTCTTCCCTCTTTCTCCCTCATATCTCAATCTTTTAAAATATATATATATATATATATATAGCCTATGTCCGTCTCCAGGGTCCCAACTATCTCTGTACCAAAATTAATCGAAATCGGTTTAGCCATTTAGGCGTGAAGACGTAACAAACTCACTTTCACTTTTATAATATTAGTAACTAAGTAAGGATGTTTTTATGTAGCTTTTTTCTAGTTCCTGATGAATGTACCCACGGAAATGCCACAAGAAGTATTTATCACAAATTCTCCGTATTTTTTTATTTTATTCTTACATCAATTGTATTCTTGTTTAATCTCATACAATCTTTTTTTTTATAATCTTCGTCTTTAAGCCTATTTCTCAAATTCTAAAGCTATCCCATTCAAGACAAAAAAAAACTTTAAACAATTATTTACCCTTTTTTCTGACGCTACGTAAATATCGTACACAAATAAACTTTCTATTGTGTCGGGCTGTGTCGAATACTTTATCGATAATAGCTAGTGATGTGCTTGTAGTGATTTATCGATATTATAATAGTGTTTATCGATGGGAATGGCTTGCTTGTTATTTATGGGTTTTCTGTTTCATAACTCATTGGTGAGGGTTTAAAGGTTTATTGAGGTAGGTTAATAGTTTTATGTTTTTGTATAGCGTAGTGAAATATTGTGATTAACAATGTACGTCGTATTCTAGTTGTTTTTTTATTATTTAAAAATCTAGCGTGACCATCATGTTTCAATGTGTCCGAGTTGATCAAAATTTTTGTCTGGACCTTAAAAGAGACTATGACCTCTGAAATTATTTCGGTTTTTTCTCCTCAGAGTAGTCGAGTATAAAAGAAAAAGACGTGTAAAAGTGTTTGTTAAAACCTATGTGCAAAAATAAAACATCATTTATCATCGTCTATTGAAAGACAACTTTAATACTCACACATAAAATTCTAAGTCCACTATAACTCCAAGTATTTTTAATAATACACACGGTGAAATATCAAGCTATCGATACATTTCCAGTATAACGTGGTTTCGCATTGTACAGATTCTCAAACAATGAGAGATCCGAATAAAATGGTTATGTAGCTTGTTTTGTCGTCAGGCTTACTAGTAAAATGAATTTAATTTACACTTGTTTTTTTAAACAAAACTAGCTGCAATTTAGAAATAAGAATTTAAACCGATATGTTTACTTGTCACATTCTACTATTTTTGTACGTGTTCGAAAATCAAGAATTGGCCTTCTTTATTAAAAATATCTTAATTTAAATATAAAAGTCGATAAATCAACATCGATATCAACACGGTACATTCCTATTCACCTAGACGTGACCTCCAAGCGAAAGTCCACGCTGTCAAGGAGGCTAGTGATGTGCATTATAGTCAGTAAAATCACGCATCGATATCTTACGACAAAAGTTTAAAACCATTACATTGACACACTTATAATCAGAAAATGAAAGTTGATAAAGATACTATACTTTAAAATTAAAAGAGATAACGGTTGATGAGTCAGGTTTATGTGTTCGGAATATGTTTGGCAGACTTTTTTTTAGCTGTGATAATTAATGGCAGCCTATATTTAAATATTTATGAAGTAATCTATATCTATACTTAATATTATAAAGCTGAAGAGTTTGTTTGTTTGAACGCGCAAATCTCAGGGACTACTGGTTGGAATTGGAAAATTCTTTTAGTGTTGGATAGTCCATTTCTTGAGGAAGGCTATAGGCTATATAACATCACGCTACGACCAACAGGTGCTGAGCAGCGTGGGTGAAACCGCGGGGAACAGCTAGTTCGAAGATAAAATAACGAAGACGGCACGGTTGGCGCAGTGGCTGAGCGATTGACTGCTGCGCAGCGTGTAGCGGGTTAGATTCTCGCACGAAACAAATATTTGTATGGCCTACAAATAGTTGTTTCGGGTCTGGCTGTGTGTGTATGTCAGTTTAAATGTTTGTAAACGCACCCACGATACAGAAGAAATTCCTTGTGTGGGTGATTAAAAAAAATTGCCTCCAATTTTATTAAAAATAGCTTTAAATAAATATGTTACTATTTCTTTTCGCCAATAAAATTGACGTGTTATTTTATTAATCAATAAAGGGTTGCGGGTTGTTCGAAAATATATACCGATACCGCGGCCCCGGAACATAAAGGGCAAAAGAAGGAACATGGTTGGGTTTTAGTCAGTAAAAGTCTGACTCTGAAATAACTATTAAGTAAAACAAAAATAAAAAACATTCCCTCAATCAATTACAAGATTTAGGTACATAATTTACCCGATAATGTCAAAAAATACGGGGAGAGGCGCTAATATGAAGCTGCATCCACCTGTTTATCTGTTTATCATTCGTAAATATTGAATTGTCCTT
The DNA here is from genome assembly GCA_958449745.1 of Ochropleura leucogaster. NCBI lineage: Eukaryota > Metazoa > Arthropoda > Insecta > Lepidoptera > Noctuidae > Ochropleura > Ochropleura leucogaster. The sequence goes on from OY288227.1 coordinate 4,440,389, forward strand.
GTTATTATATGAATATAAAACCCTTCGAAATTGATTGCCTGTTACCACAATAAATATATGTACTATTGCTATTTTTTTTCGGTCATTTATTTATTTATTTACATACATGTTTTTTTACATTTTTACATATTTCTTATAAAAAAAAAATAGTAGCCCACCGTTATCGGGAACAGAGTCCAAGCTACCGGTAGTCAGGGCTCCAGAGAAAGGAACCTCCTAACAATGCGAGCCGTGTCCAGGAATACCGCTTTCTGTGTCAAGCCAAGGTATTGGTCGAGGCTCTTGGCAATTAAGCCATTGGCAGATATTATTATTAGTTACCGGTATAAAGATCCCGGACAAGAGAAGCTCGTGTCGATCTTTAGGTTAAGCCGCGCTTGCCAAGGTTGGTCTGTGGATGGGTAACCACCCGTTACATACCGAGTTTCCTACGCGCGTCGACAAGCACGTTAAGCCGTTGGTCCCGGCTGTCATTTTGTAGATCTTTAACAGGCGTTACAGGTAGTCAGTGTTCCGAAAGTCAGTCAGACAACCAGTCTTACCAAGGGTAATCGCATTACCCAGTACAAACTGGGTTGTGGAGGTCAGATAGGCAGTCGCTCCACGTAAAATACTGATATTCAGCTGCATCAAGTTAGACTGAAGGCCGACCACAACATAGTTACGAAAAGGCTAAGCAGATGATGATAAAGATCCCGGACAAAACAAATGCAATAGAAAGTGACGACACTGACCGACTATCAGCCCAACCATGAAAATAAAAGAAAACTGCCGTTATTACTTAATTCCCTGATCCAATAAGATAAGGAAAGAAATTATTCATAAGACACATGATTATTTTACCGTTTGCATCAAATTAGCTGTATAAGGCCACGTCCCATGGTTAGAAGAAGCGATTAGTGAAATGAAATGAAATTTATTTGCTATGAAGTACAGAAATATTGTGTTGAGTAAGAGAAGGATCCAATACATTCTACCGTGAGGCATGAAACATTTTTATATTAGAACTAGCTGTTCCTCGCGGTTTCACCCACGCTGCTCAGCACCTGTTGGTCGTAGCTTGATGTTATATAGCCTATAGCCTTCCTCAAGAAATGGACTATCCAACTCTAAAAGAATTTTCCAATTCCAACCAGTAGTCCCTGAGATTAGCGCGTTCAAACAAACAAACAAACTCTTCAGCTTTATAATATTAGTATAGATTAATTACGACAAAAAAAGAAACAAATATTTAACTAATGTCAAATGATTACAATCATCAATAAAATATAAATCATTCAAATCGTAAATTCATAAAGTAGTAAGTAAACAATGTCAAAAAAATAAATTAATTATTAGTCAACAATACAATGTCAATAATAAGTTAATAATTAGTTAAATATACAATGTCAATAGCAAGTTAATAATTAGTCAATAATACAATCAAAATAAAACCTTCAGGAAAATCATTTTTACGACCATTTTCTCGCTTATTAAAGATTGACAGTGATGCTATCATGACTGTGTTCATAAAAAAAAAGGATTAAGCAGAGGTATACCTAATACAAAGTACATCCACATATTGCCAATTAAGTGATAATAATGATGTTTATTGAAAGTAGGTTTTCACAAACACTTTTACACGTCTTTTTTAAAAACTAGATGACTGAACTAGACTCTGAGAAGAAACAGCCGAAACAAACTCAGAGGTCATAGTCTCTTTTAAGGTCCAGACAAAATTCTTGGTCAACTTACATGAGGACTATGCAGGGGTCAGACAGGCAGACAGACGGACAAAAACGTGATTCAAAAAGGGTTCTGTTTTTCTAAGAATTGCAGCCTTGTTAATCAGGCAACTGAATTTTGATTTTGCAATTTTTGCTTTGTGTCGATTGGATTTGGCAATTAAGCTATTGGTTGACATGACTACAGACTACCACATCCTACTTATCGTATAGGCGCCCATTATCGGCATCGGCAAGGAACAGGATTCTTTGGCATCCTACATGCACGCGCACACTGTCGGAAACTATGCTTTGGCATACTGCAACGTTCTAAGGAATGACGAGGCGTCCTTAAGCAAGCTATCCCCGAGTGTTGCTTCGGCGCCAGGAGTGTACCGAAGGCTGCCGAAGCATCCCGATGCATTCTCAAGGCTGCTGATACAGCAGCATCAAGCACACTGAAGCAGTATTTTAGTTATTACGACAATATTTATATTGGAAATTTCAACTTTATTGCCATTATGTTTATGTATATTGCTATTTGCCACCTAAAATCCTCAGACATGCCGATGCCGATAATGGGCGCCGGGCCTTACACGAGTTCCATCTGTGGGTTTTTTGATGTCACAGTACATGGCTTCGTTTTTTTTTTTAATTCAGGGATATTTCAGTTTATCTCTGAGACCTATTCACTTATCGCTAGTCGCCTGCAATGTGACCGATGCTCTAGGCATCATTCTCGCCGCAAGAGTCGATCTACCGTGGAAAGACGCAAAGCTAAAATTATTGCTGTCTCTTTTACACGTACTGATTTAGATGTATATCTGTCTCGCTCTTTACAGTTAACAGGGGGTTAATGAAGTTGGTTTTATTGATTTATTTATATGCAGATTTAAACGGGAGATACATCCTAGAACTCCTAAGTATTGTAGTTTCTTTATATCTTAGGAACTGAAAAAGTCAAAGACATATTTATATCTACTCATTATCGTCATCTCGTTTATTTGGGCACCGTACTTTTTTTTTTGGGACAACTCACACTCGGCCATCTGACCCCAAGCTAAGCAGAGCTTGTGTTATGGTAACCAGACAACTGATATATATGCTTATGTAATTTATAAATACATACATATTATATATAAATCACACCCAGACACAGAACAAACAATCATGCTCATCACACAAAGTTTGTCCTGGGTGGGAATCGAACCCACGACCTCCAGCTCAGCAGTCAGGGCCACTAACCACTAGACCAACAGGCCCGTCGAAAAGAAAAAAATGGAACCCTTATTAGATTACTTTGTTGTCCGTCTGTCTGTCGAGACCTTTTATCTCGGAAACACGTGGAGGTATAGAGTTGAAATTAAAAACATGTACTCTGTGGTCCTTATGTGCTGTGAAAAAAACAACTTAAATCTACGCACTCAAAAGATATGGCTGTTTATGTCGAAAGTTTGTAAGGAACCCTAGGTGCACGATTCTGACTCGCCCTTGGCCATTTTTTCTGCATGTGGAAACATCAAATCAAGGTATTGAGGATAGTGTCACACTCGTAGGTACTGTTGTTCCTTCTTTTGCCCTTTGTTTTCCGGGACCGGCGAACCCCGGCGATCAATTATTTAGTCAACCCTATCAGTACCGTAAACAGCTACCCTACCAAGACGTGTTAAAGCAGAACTTATTCCGCGTAGGGAAAGGGACAGAGCTATACAGGGTGTCTAGCGCCATCTCTTTCACTCAGTGGAATAAGTTCTGCTTTAAGATGTCATAGTAGGCCTACTGTTTTTTAAATAAATTTGTTCACCGTTGTATCGTTAGTCAAATCATAGGTCCTAGATTTGGCGGCTTCGCTCGCGATAACTTCGAGGTCAGGTACCTGCAAATCAGGACAGCTCCCCTTTCCTGATTTGCAGGTACCTGCTACCAGTAGTTTCAGCCCTTGCGCCTTATTTAATCTAATATATAAAATTCTCGTGTCACAGTTTTCGTTCCCATACTCCTCCGAAACGGCTGGACCGATTTAAACGAAATTTTGTGTACATATTGGGTAGGACTGAGAATCGGCCAACATCTATTTTTTATACCCCTAAGTGAGCAGCGGGTGAAACTGCTGGGCACAGCTAGTTTAATCTATACTAATATTATAAAGCTGAAGAGTTTGTTTGTTTGTTTGAACGCGCTAATCTCAGGCACTACTGGTTGGAATTGGAAAATTCTTTTAGTGTTGGATAGTCCATTTCTTGAGGAAGGCTATAGGCTATATAACATCACGCTACGACCAACAGGTGCTGAGCAGCGTGGGTGAAACCGCGTGGAACAGCTAGTATAAAAGCTAAGTTTTCCCTTTTTATCCCTCATATCTCACTTTAATATTAGATAATAATAAAGTGAGATATGGAAATTGCGAAATGCTCCATACAAACTTTAACCCCTAATTTAAGGGAAGTGGGGGGTTAGAAAGAGACAAAAAAGAAAACAAAAGCCTAGGTCAGTCTCCAGGGTCCCAGCTATCGTTGTACCAAAATTCATCAAAATCGGTTTTGGCCATTTCGACGTGAAGATGTAACAAACAAACTCGCTTTCGCTTTTATAATATTAGTAAGGATTTTAAATTTGTATGTAATGTAATTTATTTGTTTAATGTAATTATTAATTATACTATTTAATTGAAATTGGAATACATGTGTTTAATGTATGATGTTACCTTAAATGAGTCGTTGTTTTACTTGAAATAAATAAAAAATAAATAACTTTAAATGAATCTACAGTACCGTGTACCTACATATTGTTACAAACCAAGATATGAGTTCATTTCTATCATCCGGTGCAATCAAACACAACAGTACCGATTTCTTCTTCATATAAATCTATATCTATACTAATATTATAAAGCTGAAGAGTTTGTTTGTTTGTTTGAACGCGCTAATCTCAGGGACTACTGGTTGGAATTGGAAAATTCTATTAGTGTTGGATAGTCCATTTCTTGAGGAAGGCTATATATATAGGCTATGTAACATCACGCTACGACCAACAGGTGCTGAGCAGCGCGGGCGAAACCTTGGGGAACAGCTATATATAATATAAGTCCTACTTTATGATCTAAAACACGTACAATGTGATCTATAAGAAATGTCGGTATTAAACTAGTGTTTTTTTTTCTATAATTACGTCATTTTGAAAAAAAAAATAGTGATATGATGCCTCTGGCGTGTTTTGTTTGTGCTGACGCTACTTAAACTTTGAACTGGACGGATTTGAATTTAGAAATTGATTTGGAATAGAGTAAATTTGATTTGTTTTTAAAAACGCAAAAGGCATTTTAATTTGAGATAGTTTAGGATAAATATCATCTCGTTGAAACTAAACTCAATTTGTCTAAAATGTGACTGATTTGATTGAATAATGAGTAAAGAAATTCGTAATTTTATTAAATAAAATTTTCAAAAATGATTAACAGAGCATTATTTATTCCCTCAATTTTTTATTTTATTTTTAAGAATTATTTTTTTAAGACAGGTATTTATTTTAATATACTTATAATATGCGTAATTAAATGAAATACTTAGAACATATTAGGACATTTAAATAATTCTTGATATTCTCGTCCCGTTCTCATACACTCTGTCTATATTTTATTTTTCCTTTAAAATTAGCTGTGCCATTTGTACTAAAGAAAATAAAGTTTCCTTATGCCATGTCTTATAGCTGCATAAAAGATAAAATTATGTAAAATGTGTTTTCGCCTTATTTATATTTTTTTTAGCTTTCACAAAATTGACGTGTAGTTATTTAATATCAATAAGCTTGATAGATAGACAACTATCATTATGCTGTTTATAAAAAAAAAGATGACATTTTTCAAAATTCGAATCGAAGTTGTCGCCACTAGCAATTCAACATTAATAAACACTAGGTTATTTAACTGCTTCTTTTTTTAAATACTAGGTTATTGAACTACTTTTTTTATGTAAGTAGGTCAGTTCACTTAATTGTATTTTTTTTATTACTCCATATGTACTTATGTCCTTTTATAGAGGTACTTAATATTTCTTCAACAAGGTATTTAAGTGCGTTCAACTTAGTTAATTTATACATCATTATTTCCTAAACGCGACTCTTTTACCAGTCATTACTGAGCCCTCTAATCTTTGACCAGATAACTGACCAGGATACCATTATCTTTTATAAATACCTCATCGATGATCAGACCACATTTCTAAAGTTCTCAGTTTCACCAGCTGAACCATAAAAAGAAATGTATATCTGTCTCTTTCACACCTATGTCTATCTCTCACAATTTCTCATTTCACCGTTCACTTGGTTAGCGAGTCGGTACTAAATGTGACCGAGTTGTTACTACTGCAGCGGGACAAGATATTTTGAGTCTTTATGTTAGAAAGGCAGGATTGAGTTTTGGGTGGCAAGAGAAAGTTAGATGGGACTTTTTCTAAGTAAGTTCTTACTAGTAATATGTATGTTTCTTATTTTACAGTGTTAAGTTGGTCAGTTGGGTAGTAGGTTCGCAGTTCTGACGACAAGCAGACGTCTCAATAGACTAAAAAAATATATTACGAAAAACATGTCGAGAAAATCTTGTGGATGCCGCTAAAAAACAAATAATGTTATAAAAAATGTGAATGTGATTTACAAAATCGAAAGTCAAAAATAAGTTTCGATTTTATTTGCGCGCGCGAATTTTAACGTCAAAATGACAGTTCGAAAGTGGTTTAAATTTGGAAAATCTTTGCAGCGTAGTGATGTGAAAATGATGTTTTTAATTTTAGTGATACTATCTGTTCTGGACAATTTGCCCTTAACTTGTAAGGGGGAAGATTATGATAGAGGTAAGTTTATTTAATTTAATCAATAAGTTCTTAGGTAAATTAAGTTCGACTTGGTTTATAAGTGATTGATGGGTTTATTTTTACTTTAATGAATTCAAATAGAGTATGAATATTTAGGGCATCAAAATCATAATTATTTTTAAATACACATGTCGATGCTTCCGGCAACAAATGTCGTAAACGCCATTTTGGCGAAAATGAGTTAAGAATGCAGCCCTACTTAATTTTTGGCGCTGCGTCGATCTAAAAATGTGAAAAAAATATTCGCCTAAAAAAAATACTTTTACACCCAAAATTTTTACTAGTATAATCAAGATTTTTTAGAAAAGAGGGTATGTATAACTCATATTGCTTAGAACCGAATAACCGAGCAGGTCGTATAATACAACGTACAAACAGCTGTCGGTCGTAAAAACATGAATACATATATAATTGTAATTACACCCCACAATCATTTTTAAAACGTAAGCTCTGCTGAGAAACAATTGTCGTAATGTCACTTGGTCTTAGAGAATTCCAATCCAATGACAGAAGATTATTAATCAGGAAGACCTGATTTTCTATAACTCGTCGTCGTATTATGTTTTGCATCTACTTTTTTATTATCTTGTCGATAACACTTTCCCAATTTCACCAACGACACTAAAAGTTAGGTAGACCATAGTACAGAAGCTTTCCGAACAAACAAGATCTAGAAAGATGAACTACCAAAATTTTTAAGGGCGTTGGTGAAAATGGGCATTGTTTATTAAAATTATTAGAGCAGTAAGCTTGGTAGAATGTTTACTTATATTTTTTTTGTAATTCATTATCAATACGTTTTAAAAAAAATGTGGTGATTATAAAATCTTCTTGAAATCAATGAAACAAAATGATTACCTACTTAACATTTTGAATTATGTCTGGCTGGTTAGGTACGCCGTTGGAGGTAGAACACTATAGGCATCTTGTAACAAACGTTTGATTAAATTATACGGGACGATGCTTATAATATACTTAGTTAAGTGTATTTTTATAAATATAAATATAAATGATGATTGATGTACAAGATCCTCTAATGGAACTTTAAGTGATTGGTTTAGACAATTTTTTACTTTGAATTTGTATTAATGCCTTTTTGTGAGCGGGGGAAGTCATTGGTGGGAAATCATCCAATGACTTCCCCCGCTCTGGGCGGAGCGGTGGGGCATGTCAGACTTGTACTGACTAGAACCCACCCATGTTCCTTCTATTGCCCTTTACGTTCCGGGGCCGCGGTATCTCTTTCGAACAACCCACAACCCCGGCAGGCGGAGGCTCTGGCAAGCCCCTCTGCTTTGCTGACTCTCTTTGAGGCGCGCGTGAAACACGAACGCGCCGTCGACACGGCCTGTCGTCAACCGACGGACGGTGAACTACCCATTGCTCACCGCCCACAGGCCCGCATCTACGGTAGCCGGGAGTCGTCTCGCGGCGCCCGGCGCCATGGGCGTCTCCCGCGGCGGCTGGGTTGGGCAGATGTTCTCTCCCTCAAACGCCCGGCCACCTCCTTTGCTAGCATTACTGCTTCGCACGCGGTGGTGACCGCTTCCCATTCCCTCTCGCTCCGGACCATGGCCTGAACCAGGGCCGGACGCGAGAGATCGCCGCCGCCGATCACCTCTACGAGGGCACGGCGGCGGCGTCTGGCTGTTTGTTTATGTGAGTTTAATTGTTTGTAAACGTACCAACGATACAGAGATTGAGAGCGCCCACGCTGGGCAGATCACCACTGTGTGCTCCACCGTGTCCTCCGGGCGTGAGGCACAATGGTGATACCCGGGCGGTATTAGTGCCTTGCTTAACCATTATTTTGATTAAACGATGACGGTCAATGAACAAAAAACCTTTTTTAATTATGTCAATTTGTGTTTTATTTTATTGTTTTTATTACAAGTAATGAAAACTCAACTTACAGTCTTAAATTCATTGATTTGCTTCAGATATTTCCATGTTTGTTACATACCATCGCATCAGATCGTGGTGTTTACACTCATTTTTATTTCAGTATATGATTTTTAAAACTAAACCCAGAACTATTGTATTTAAAAACTGGTGCATACTTCTAACTTCTGTTAGACAAATCGTTCTCCATTGATTTGTTAGTGGTCGTAAATACCAACTTCTTGAATTTTCTGGGGTGTATGTCCAAGCTAACTTTTAAAATAAGGCTTTGACATAAATAGCAATAATATATTATGAAACACCATCGTATTTTACGTATTTCTTGTATAGAACATAATTTTACAACTTTTAAAGTTAAAAAGATATAAGCCAAAAACGAAATTATTTTTTGTTTTTCGTTGATTACCAAAAGTGCTATTTTGGTGTTTACGACCTTTGTTGTCGGAAGCATCGATGTGTTACTCTAACCTCAATTAACTTCTATACCTTAGAAGTATTAGGGCCATTTGATTTTAAATCACCTTTCATGTTTAATAAACCAATTTCTAGCCGGCTAGCCAAGAAACCGGCCAAATAAAAAAGAAATTAACACGATGACCAAATAAAAAAAAAACTGTTCCAAATTCAAACAAACACACGATCTTGAAAAAAAAAACAAAAGAATCTCGCTGTCATGCTGATAGTAAAAAATCCGTAGACAAAAATTCATAGAGTAATACCTGTTTTATCATGGCGCGAAAGTTGTGACCGGGCGTGTGGGAAATATGTCACTGTTACGCTAGGCACAGACTAGCCATCTTTAATAATTAATATTTATGCACTTTCTTGTAGCCTGTATATTACATTTCTATATTGCTGTAGTTCATAAACATAAGCAATAGACGGTTTCTAAATTGAGACACCTGTCAAACACAACTTAAACAGTATGGATCCTACTTCGAAATTCAAAATTTAATGTTTGAGTTTGACTACTTCTAACATTTGAACAACGGGTCATGATCTAGGTTTACAAAATATAGTCGCTTTTCATGTCCGTGGTTTTGACCACGTTCATTTTTAAACATGACGATTTATTATTCGATTTTCAACATAACTAAAAGACTTTATTTCGGAAAGGTTTTGTACCTTATTTTTTGTATCTTTAACACGATATGTAGGTACTTATTTTTATTTTTAAAATCTTAAGCTTTGGCAAAAAACCAATGATTTTCGATCAGAATTTTACCTTAAATAACCAAAACCAATAAAAAAAATGTTCGTGTTTTTCAACAACATGAAATAAGGTATGCTTTGTAGTTCTAGGAGTATTTTTACTTTATCCATAATTGACCAGCGCAAGAGAGTACTCTCTTGCGCTGGTCAAAAGTAGTGTTTGTAGAAAGTGACCTTGTACTGTGGTATTTCATCGCTTTTAAACCGACTTAAAAAAGGAGGAGGTTCTTTATTTGGTCAATATCAACATATTTATGGCAACTTGCAAGTCTCAATTTATGTTAGGGTCTATCGAAATATTTTATTGATATACCGAAATTTAAGAGCTAAATACTAGAAAAAAATGTGTGTGGCGATGAACGAAAAAAAAGAATTGAAATCAGGTTGACTGTAAGAAAATCCAATTGTAGGTTGCGGGTTGTTGGAAAGAGATACCGCGGTTGCGGAACAGAGAAGGCAAAAAATGGTTTTAGTCAGGTAGAAGTCTGACACTACTCGGCCCTAAGCGGGAGAAGTTATTTGATCATTTCCCAAGAAGACGATTCGCCCGGAAAAATGGCGGTTAAGTTCGTTATTGTGAATAATCTATAATGATTGCATTTGATGTTTTTTTTTATTGGTTCTTCCTGTAGGTTCAAGACCATAAATTTGAACAAAACAGGCTGCCACCAAAAGGCCATTGACAAATGAGAGTTGCTTCATTGACGTATCGTATTCGCCCACGATTTTGAAAAGGATTGACATTAGCTTTTCGGTGACTTATGTCATGATTGTCGCTGGTTTTATGTTACTTACGCCCGGTTGCAATAAACAAAAACGAGTCGTTTTGGTTACGGATAGTAAGATTTTGACATATGTCTCATAGAAGTTATGTCAAAATACAACTATCCGTAAGCAAAACGACTCGATTTTTTTTTATTGAACCGGGCGTAAGTCTTTATCGTACTTCCTACATAAACGCGAGAGTTTATATGAATATGTTTGTTACTCTTTCACCCAAAAACTATTGAATGAATGTTAATGAAACTACCTAAACAATAATATAGCTTAAACATCAGAATAATACATAGGCTACAATTCATAAAGATATATTGAATATTTTATAACCACGCGATTGAAACCGCGGGGCGCAGCTAGTTATTAATAAGTTGATTCAATGTCACTAGAATAATAATTCAGGAACCCATATTTGTGATTAGAGGACCTCGTGGCTACCTTCAGGTTAAGCCGCGCTTACTTAGGTTGGTCCATGAATCGATCACCCATTACATACCGAGTTGGTTCCGGCATACATTTATAGATCTTTGGCAGTCGTTACGGGTTGACCAAACTCCAAAAGGAAGACTGGTTAGTCTTACTAAGTCGTATCGTATGACCCAGTACTAATAAGGTTGTGGAGGTCAGATAGGCAGTCGCTCCATGTAAAATACTTTTATTCAACTGCACCCTGAGACTGGGAGAAGACCCTCGCATCATTAGACGAAAGATCTGCAGATGATGATGACCTAAAATTGTGATAAACATTTAAAAAAGTTCAGTTCATTTAAAAAAATAACAATAAATACATCAAAAAATTATTCTTTTCAAAACCAAAAAAGTCTCTGAAAAGAATCACCATTTATAATCAACTAGCTTTCGCCCGCGGCTTCGCCCGCGTTAAATTTGGGGTAACACAGTTTCCCTTGCGCCTTATTGATTTGTAATAGCAACGCTAAGTTTTCCCTTTTCTTCCCTCTTTCTCCCTCACATCCCACTTTTTTTAAATAAAAATTAGACTATGTCCGTCTCCTGGTTCCCAACTATCTATGTACCAAAATTCATCACAATCGGTTAAGCCATTAAAGCGTGAAGAGGTAACAAACAAATAAACAAACAAACTCAGTTTCACTTTTATAATAATAGTAAGGATAGGTATATAATATATATATATATATATATATACATATATAGTAAGGATAAGGATTTTAATACTATATAGACATCGTATTTCATGAACATTTTTCGGCAACGGCGGCCAATATTGGCGGAGATTAGTCATATGTGCGACATCAATAGATCAGTTAATACATGAGGCACAATAATGTAAATATATTATCTATGTTTACATACACTTATAGGTTTAATTCCACAGACGGACATTAAGTAACAAGTCGTACAGTATCTGAAAGGCAAAACCGCAAGGCGGTACATAGTTTAGTGGTTTACCAAGCTCGTTTAGCGCAGTGTGCTTGTCAACCACCATGTTTGATGTGTGATCATGTGGGGAACATTAGAAATGATTTAGAGGCTGTGGTTAAAGATTTGACTGTCAGTGAGATTCGTAACGGGATTGTACAGGTCAGGGTATGATGTGTTCGCTGTGGGATCTGGAGGCGATAGTCCTCGCGAGCCTGTGTTACGCCCGGTTTCAATAAACAAAAAAACACTCGTTTTGCTTACGGATAGCTGTATTTTGACATAAGTTTTATGAGACTTATGTCAAAATACTGAGTGGCGCGCAGAGGCACTACACCGGAGGGAATCTCCGTGGACAGACTCTCTCTCTGGTGCGATCTCATAGTGGCATGGAGAGAGCGAATGACACAACCCCGTGCAGGGCACGCCACAATTGTGGTGCCATGGCATCCTCACCTACCGCCTGACGCAGGTCCTCACCGGACACTTATGTTTCGGAAGGTTCCTGCACATAATCGAGTGGGAAGAAACGCCCGGGTGTCACCATTGTAACGATCGCCCGGAGGACACGGTGGAGCACACTGTGACGGTCTACCCAGCTTGGTCGGAACACCGCTGTGTCGTCGTAGGTGATTGGCGGTGGCGATCTCTCGCATCCCGGACCAGGGAAGGTGAAGGAGGTGGCTGGATGTTTGAGGGAGAGAACCTTAAACCACACCCGCCGCGGGAAACGGACTCCCGGCCATCGTAGACGAGGCCCTTTCTCTTCCATAGATAGAGAGATAGAGCGGACGGGAGTGTCAGAAATGTACTAACTAAAATCCATCTCTGTTCCTCCTTTTGCCTTTTTTGTTTCGGGTCACGGTTTCTCTTTCGAACATCCCGCATCCCCGGAAATAACAGGCGTAACTTCTTGATATTTTTTAAGTTAAAAAACACATTAAGCATTAAAAGCCCAATCAATAGCTTGTATCCTACAACTTTATTCCTTTTAAACTGTTCACCGCGACGCCATTGAAAATATTTATTAGGTACTCGTATTTACTAGCTGTGTCTGGTTTCACCATCTCATCATCATCTGCCTAGCCTTTTCCCAACTATGTTGGGGTCGGCTTCCAGTCTAACCGGATGCAGCTGAATATCAGTATTTTACATGGAGCGACTGCCTATCAGACCTCCACAACCCAGTTAGTACTGGGTAATGCGATACCCCATGGCAAGACTGGTTGTCAGACTTTCGGTACACTGACTACCTGTTACGACTGTCAAAAATTTACAAATGACAGCCGGGACCAACGGCTTAACGTGCTTTCCGAGGCACGGAGGAAACTCGGTATTTAATGGATGGTCACCCATCCACAGACCAACCTAGGCAAGCGCGGCTTGACCTAAAGATTGACCCGAGCGGCTACTATTTATGTAGCCACGAGCTGCTCCATCATTCATCTACTCAGCTAAAATAAAAATAAACTAAATTACGAGTGAGTCTCAAAAGTCAGACCTACCAAATTTACATATAAAATTTCATAAAAGCTTCCAAGCAGTTTCAGACGAGAATAGACACCAAAACTGTGACACGAGAATTTTATGTATAAGATTAAAAATCATATATCTACCAACATCATAAATAAAAACTGTCATAGACCATTATTGACACTAACTAAGTGTCAATTAAGTACCACATTGACACTTAACCCTCTAAAGGCTGGCACTAATTTATAGTCGCTGATTAACCGCTTGATTTACGAGTAAACTCAGCACTTTCTCCTCACTAGCAAGTTGATGCGTTTATGCATTATGGTATATGGGACGTTGTCTACGGGTCGGTTTTTAAATGCTTACTATCTTTACTAATATTATAAAAGCGAAAGTGAGTTTGTTTGTTTGTTACGTCTTCACGCCTACATGGCTAAACTGATTTTGATGAACAAAAAAAACCGTCTTGGCTTCGTTCGCGTTTAATTCTTGGTAACACAGTTCCCCTTTCCTGATTTGCAGGTACCTACCAGCTACTTGTAGTTTTTGCCCTAGCGCCTTTTTTATCGTAATAGCAACGCTAAGTTTTCCCGTTTCTTCCCTCTTTCACCCTCATATCCCACTCTTTTTAGAAAAATAGCCTATGTCCGTCTCCTGGTTCCCAACTATCTCTGTTAACAAACAAACTCACTTTCACTTTTATAATATTAGTAAGGATAAGTAGGATAAGATAAGATTATTTATTTGCATATTTATTGCTTCTTTTTCTTCATAAATATGGAGATACTTAATTGAAAGAATTATAAGTCCATACATCACTGATTTTATTAATTTATATAGTCATTAGTTTAAAAGTATAATTATTGTATTATGTACAATAAACTTGATAAATATATAGCTATTTTAAATGAAAGGAAAGTATTTTATTAGTAAAATAATTATAATAATTTGCTAGGTAACTAATCTATAACAAATGGCCGTACTTACTATGCAGTATGGTATATGATTCTCTATAAGATTTAAACTCTTAGTTTACTAGTTGCGCCCCCCGGTTTCACCTGGGGAGAGCGGAACAAAAAGTAGGAAAGTTGTTAAACCAGGATATTTTAAGCTATATACTTACCAAATTTAAGGCGAACTTTTTATACAAACACGTACAAACTTGCGACTCTACAATATTAGTGTGACTAACTGCACCCCGCGGTTTTACCCATGCAGGCCAGAATAAAAAAACATTGGTGTTAAACCAAGTTATAAGCTATCTGCTTACCAAATTTTCAGCCATACCTTAACAGGTACAACAACAACTTAACAGCTGTTGGAGTATGAAGGAGTAACAAATTTATACACACACACACACACAAACTTTGGACTTTATAATATTACTAGCTTTCGACCGCGACTTTGTCCGCGTGGCATAGTTACTTTGGGCTAACGCTAACTTTAACCCGCGTGATGGTCGAAAAAATTATCTTTCTCAGTCCTTTTCTTCCCTCTTTCTCCCCCTTTTCTCTCTTAAAAAAATAGCCTACGTCCCTCTCCAGGGTCCCAACTATGTATCTCTGCACCAAAATTCATCAAAATTGGTTCTGCCATTTAGGCGTGAAAACGTAACAAATAAACATTCTTTCGCTTTTATAATATTAACTAGCTGTGCCCAGCGGTTTCACCCGCTGCTCAGTTGGGGGCATGAAAAATAGATGTTAGCTGATTCTCAGACCTACCCGATATGCACACAAAATTTCGTTTAAATCGGTCCAGCCGTTTTGGAAGAGTATGGGAACGAAAACTGTGATAGATATACTTAAGTTTATGGTGCTTTGGAGCCGTCAAAACATCCCACTAAATCTAGATATGGCCGTTTATGTCACAAGTTTATACGTAACCCTCGAGGGAGACGCTTAACCCAACCCAGCCACCGCGGGAGACGCCCCGGGCGACGGGCACCCGAGACGACTCCCGGCCACCGTAGATGCGGGCCTGTGGATGGTGAGCAATGGGTAGCTTCGTCCGTCTTTTGACGACAGGCCGTGTCAACGCGACGGGTTAGTGTTTCACGCGCGGCTATAAAAGAAATGTCAGCAAAACAGAAGAGCTTGCCAAGGCCTCCGCCTGCCGGAGTTGCAGGTTGTTCGAAAGAGATACCGCAGCCCCGGCACGTAAAGGGCAATAGAAGGAACATGGGTGGGTTTTAGTCAGTAAAAGTATGACACTCCCCCCCGATCCGCCAGAGCGGGGGAACTTATTTGATGATGTCACACCCAAAAACAAAACTCACGGTGTGCGTATTTTTTTGCCTTGCCGCAACTAAAGGTGTATTGTTTTAGTACGTCCCGACAATGTTACTCGGGGTGGGGTCCTGGTGTCCTATAACACAGGTAATAGGCCTAGCTTAGGCACCAGTCTCACACAATGTTATAGTATGTTCTTTTTGTTATGCTGTGATAATCAAGTTTATTATTTTTAGGTCATATTTCAATTCAAAGACTTTCTTACCGACAACCCACCTGTGTAATATTCGACGCACATTATCTCGACATCCGTGTGTCACTAGCAGGATTCAGCAGAATACCAGCGTCAGGTTATCCACCTGGCATTATGCTGAGCTGGACTCCTTTTTGGTGCAATTTTGAGACACACACCGCCCATTAGTGGGCGACCTCAGTAAATTTATGTGATGTCTAAATGCCTATGGGTCGATTTAACTCAGTCTACGTTACTTTTTTTTTTAACGTGTTCCATTTTTTTTTCTGTGTGATGTTTTTTTTATTTTAATTTTTGTATTGTGTCTTTTATTGCATCAAATAAATGATTTATCTATCTATCTATCTATCTTTTTGAATCAGTTACGAAACAATATCCATGTAATCTTTTAATATTGTGGTGAGAAATAAATGAATTATTATTATTATTTTTTTTGTAAGTCGGTTAAAAATCAATGCTTTTTCTTTCACTGTATAAGGAAAGAATCTTACCCTGCAGCGGTATAGTAACAATTACAACCTGTTATTCTTAATTAAAATCATTAATTATAATTGAAATAATTGCTACAGTCTGCAGGGAATCAAGGAATACTTCCGTAATTATGATTAACATACTTTGCGGATCATTCAACTATACTGAAGAATATTTTAAACTAGCTGGCGCTCACGGCTTCGATCGAAAAAAAAGTATCTTATGTGTAATTCCAGACTAACTGTGCCAAATTTCATCAAGATCGGTTTAGCCGTGAAAGAAAAACGAACATCCATACATCCATTCATACAAATTTTCAGGTTTATAATATTAGTAGGATGTGAAAGTGAGTCGGTTTGAGTGTCACGTCTTCACGCCTAAACTACTGAACGGTTCTCAATAAAATTTGGCATACTGATAGGCCGTGACCTGTACTAGTATATGGGATACATTTTTGGCAAGACGTTTCTGTTAGATTAGTTTGGACCAAAATTTGCAGGCAAAAGCTAATGATAATATTGCTTTATTTTTTTTACAATGAAAGAAAATATGTTGAAGGCAGAATTATATGATAATCTAGCTATGCCTAACGGTTGCACCCGCTGCTCAGCTCCTTAGTATCGTAGCTTGATGTTACATAGCCTAGGTATATTATTTTCTGATAATTTATTCGTAAAATATAGTTACTATCGGCCCAATAGTTTCGGAGGTTATTCGGAACAACCAAACAAAAATCCTTTACTCTTCATAATATTATTCTTCATAATATTATATTAAGTTGATAATTACAAAACACTTTCGTTATTGTATTTAAAATTATTACACAAAAAGAACAATTCTTGCAAGTGTCTATTTAAAAAAAAAATCGTACCGAATAGTCACATCACTATTCGGGCCGCGTTACTAAAAACCCGGTCAGGTGCGTACCGAAACCGGCAAACTGGTATCGGTACCGACCGGTCGCAACACTAATGGGGCTACTTTTTCGATGACCCAAAAAGAGGTTGATTAATTCAAGTTAAGGTCGGATCAGACGGTAACGGATTGACCGCGTGGAATGATGCAGTTTTTTTTTATTTTTTTATTTTAATGCCTGATTTATGGCAGTAAAGTGCCGAATGAAAGTTTATTGTTGGATTTATATTTTGAGCATTCATTTATGTGTTACCTTTTTATGAGTCAATAGCTGTTGCTGCCCCGCTCCTGTGGGTAGTAGCATGATGTTGTAAAGCTTGTATTACTTTCTGATAATGTAGCTTCCTATTAGTGAAAAAATGGTTTAAATCGGTCCAGTAGTTTTGGAGCCTATTCATACAAACAAACAAACCAATCTATCCTCTTTATAACATTATACGTATAGATTGATATGAGCTAGTTATTAAATACTAGCTGGCGCCCACGGTTTCGCCCGCGTGATGTCGAAAAAAAGTATCCCATGTGTTATTCCAGACCATAATCTACCTCTGTACCAAATTTCACCAAGATCCGTTCAGCCGTTTTTTCGCGAAAGAGGATCAAACTGACATCCGTACTCACAAACTTTCGCATTTATAATATTAGTAGGATATGAAACTAAATATAAACAGGATTCTTGGGTGGAGTACTCCTCCATACCGCTGTCATACAGAAACATGCGCAGTCACCGCGCTATATTGCCACGTTGAATGGCAATGCTAATTCTTTGGCCAAAGTGCCAGCCCTTTGGTCAAGCGAAGTGTTGGCCTCTCAGTGAGAAATTTCCTTGACTTGCATTTCAATGCACGTTAACTAATACTAGAGGCCCCCTAGTGAAACTACTACTACCCTAGTGAAACCTAATGAAACTGTGTTACCCCGAATTAAATGTAGTAGTAGAACTGTTTTAATTCCGAGACTTTTCTGTCAGATCCAGCCTTAGCCTTTGCTGTCCTCCCCATGTGATGCCCTAAGTCGAGGCTTACCCCACAGGGGGTGCCCTTAGCCTGCCCTGGCTGGAGGCCTTAGCACCCACGGGATAACTCGGTCCAGCTGTAAATAAACCCATAGGTTGACCTGCGAGATGCCATTAAAAACACCGGCCAAATCCGACCTGGTCTCATGCACCGAGTGCTTCGTACAAACTTGTGACATAAACGGCCAAATCTTGTCTCTCTGGATGTTTTGTTTTACAGCTCCAAGGGGCCACAGACTTGAGTCATCATCATCTTCTTGCCCCTGCCTCATTCCATTTGGGGTTGGTGCAACACGTTTTTTTCTTCTATTCTCCTCTGTTGGAGGTCACGGCATCATTCACTCCTTTCTCCTACATATCATTCCTTACACAATCCATCTTTTCTCTCCCTTAGACCACTGACTTGAGTGATACGGTTTTATATTCTCATTCGTGTGTACATGAATGATAAGTTAATAAAAAAAAAACTTATTTTATTTCCCTGTTGATAAAACACAAACCAGCATCCAGAAGGCTTGGTCAAGTGGCAATCCCTTTAAAAGATATTCACAATTCTACATATAATTTGCAAGCAGGTTTTCGGTAGCCTATGTTTTTTAAAAACATTTTTACGTCTTCAAATATATATTACTACGGGAAAAAAAATTGTGCTCACCAAAATACTGATCGTGCACCAAATATTCTTTCCTGAATGCTAAAAAAATGCGTAGGTTAGGTTAGGTTAAAACTGCGACCCCCTACGCACGAGCCGAGCGAGCGGAGCGAGCGGTGCCGCGGCAGCGGCCGGCGAGTGCCAGTAACGACTTGCATTAATAGAAAATGGATAAAGATATAACACTTTTTTATTGTAGTGCTGTCTTTTTTTGAATTTTAATTAACATATTTTGGTGCACATTCAGTATATTTGGTGCAACACAGGCAAAATTAGGTAAACGAAATGGGAATAAATTAAAGTTCTTTTAAATGCCATCCTATTACTACTAGTAGAATTACACTTTCGATAGGTGCTATCAGCTGGCAATGAATTTCAAAGCATTCTACATAGTCAACTTCAACTTCAATCCTTCATCAATAGCTTTTGTGGACGACAGATACCACAATTTTGCCATTAACACGTGTAAACTTGTAACAAAATATCGAACGCTGGAGAATGCTTAGTAATAATCAAAGTAATAAAAAAATATATAAACAATCAGCAGATTTAGATTATCAATTTATTACATAATGATTTCTACATAATCTTCTCTTCAACTATATTATATATCTTTCGGTAGCTTTTGTCAGTTTAATTTTATATTTTTGACGTTTCCATCATCGTCAATAATGAAGGAATGTCACTTTATCTCATCCCTTTAATGAACACAAATAACCCGTTGTCTATGATTAAAGCAAATTACTTACTGTACAAATATAATGACACTGAGAATCCATGCAATCAAACAAAATAATACGGAATGAAACGTGTGAACCGACCTTTAAGTTATTTAAACTTATTGCTTGAGTTTTCGTCGTCAATTTATTGTCTTTGTTTTTCGTAGCGTTTGGAAAAATAACGGCTTTTAGTTTGAGAACAGAAATCAACAGATTTATTGGTATTAAATAACTTAATTCATTACTAGAGGAGTACTTTCGAAAAACCTTTTTTCGTAAGAGATGCTGTGGCCCCGGAACATAAAGGGTAAAATAATTAAGGACCATGGATGGGTTTTATTTATTCATTTTAAAAGTCATCAAACCCAAAATAAATACATAAAATATTAATCAAAATAATTATAAAATACATTAACTAAAAAAATATATAAAAAAATATCACCATTCTGAATACAAATGAAATGAAAATCAAAAGTCACTTATTCAAATTAGGCTGATAATCAGCACTTTTTGAACGTCACATTACAAGAGACAGTCCCACAAAAACGCCCCGCCCTTCGCTACTTCCTAGTGTTTTAGCTGAAAAGAAGAAAATAATCTTTAATTAAATTGAATACGACATTACACAAACAAACAATACCTATCTTCGATTTGACCTCCGGTGGACTTTTTAAGCCAATACATGCGATTTAATTTGTCATGCAATTTTTGTCAGTAAAATTCTAAAATTCTCCCAAGTTATATAATGATTTTTCATTAGCCTGCACATCAAGCTACTACAATCTGTCAGATTTCTTTAATAGATTTTCGACTTTATTTCTAAAGTAAAGGTTCAAGGTTCATTGGGAAAAATTGTCAGTTTCGGGTAGCTTGACCTGCTGGCGTCTGTACCAACATAATCCATTTCACTTTCAAACCAGGCCATAGACACGAAAAGAAATCAAAAATGTTTACGGCCCAGACACAATAAATTAAAACATCCTTTTGAGGTCAAAATACAGTTTAAAAAACATGGTCGAAATACCTCAGTTATCTTGATCGCCCGTATTTTAAACAGTAACTGACTCATGTAGTTAACGATTTATGAGAATCGATAATGAGTTTAACTGCCCTTTTGTTCGTTTGTTATGTATGGGTTCGGATTTTCGGTAACTGACTGATTTATCGTAACTCGGAATTGGGAAGGATGAAATCGACGGTTCCTATGTAAATAAGGTCAAGTCAAAAACTGAGGTTTACAGAGCGTAATTTGTGTTCAACACGCCCAAAGCAATAATGAATATTATCTTTCTACAATATTTTAACAGTTTTACACATAATTATTTAATTTTTTCACGTTTTCTTAGAAAAAATTATAGATGACCGTTTCTACGACACTTATTTGTTGTATTTTTTTATTCGTATGTCAGCATGTGCGCATAGATAATCTAAAGCCAAATGATACAATCAAAAAATGCGTGCATGCCATTTTCGACGTGATAGAGATATGTCGAAAATGGCATTTTTTTGTACGTAGAAACCGTCGAAATATGTGGCATTGTGCATTTAAATGTCTTTTTCAAAGATAATTTTGAGTTAAAACTGTCTTGCGGGTCAAAGACATCTTGTAACATTTAATCTAACTAACCTTTTGTGTTGGCCACTCCGCGAGAAATTTCCTTAAAGTACACGCACTTGGGACCTAACCTGAACGTTACCTATTAATTTCCTTGACTTGCATTTCTATATACTAGAGCCCCTTTTTTGCGGATAGAAAATCATCACAAAACTTCCCCCACTGTGGGAGGAACGGGGTCATGTGTCAGACTTAAACTGACTTAAAAACACCCATGTTCCTTCTTTTGCCCTTTATGTTACGGGGCCGCGGTATCTTTTTCGAACAACCCGCAACCTGAGCAGGTGGTGTCCCTGGCAGGCCCCTCTGCTTTGCTAACATCTCTTTGAGGTGCTCGCGCGTGGAACAGGACCGTTGTCACTAGACGGACGGACAGTGAGCTACCCATTGCTCACCGTCCACAGACCCGCATCTACGGTGGCCGGGAGGCAATAAACTCATCCTATAAGGGTCTCGTTTATACCTTTTGAGGTACGGAACCTAAAAATGCTTTGATATTATTAGTTTTATATTAAAAGTCGAGTCGTGTAAGCGTTATAAAACAATAAACAATCAGAGAATCAATCTAGACAGTTAGAAATCTAGACAAATGGACTGATAAAGTGATTCTGTCACGATATTTCCACTTTCCATTTTCTATAGAAAGTGATCCATTTACTTATGGTAAATGCGTAGACATCCGATTACGAAAGCTTTACCATCTCTATGGTTTAATGGTTAGACCACCTTTTTTATTTTGCGGATGGGAAATCATCAAATAACTCCCCCCGCTCCACCCAGAGCGGGGGGAGTTCTTTGGGAGTCTTTTTATTGCCCTTTATGTTCCGGGGCCGCGGTATCTTTGGTCAAACCACCTGACTACCGGGGTTGCCGGTTGTTCGAAAGAGATACCGCGGCCCCGAATCATAAAGGGCAATGGAAGGAACATGGGTGGGTTTTAGTCAGTACAAGTCTGACACTCCGCTTCACCCAGAGCGGGGGAAGTTATTTGATGATGTCCCAGCCCAAAAAAGGACCACCTGACTTAGATTCTAGAGGTCTCAGGTTCGATTGGTGCTAGAGTTTGTTTTAAGTCCTTACCATCATTTTGTTCAAGGCGATGTTTCGACGCTTAGAAGTCAAAAATCCAGTTCAAGGACGGTTGGCGCAGTGGCTGAACGTTTGGCTGCTGCGATGCGTGTTTCGGGTTCGATTCCAACATCATCATCATCTTTTACAGCCCAACTATACCCTCTTCTGGATGTGTGCTCCTCTTTGCCAAGCTTTACGTTGTTGTCCTAACCTCGTTCATGGTATTTCCATGATTGCATGAATCAAATATTTGTATGGCCCACAGAGATATTGTATAGGTACGTAATTCGTTGTTCTGAATCTGTTTTTGAATGTGAGTTTAAATAAAATGTTTGTATCTAGTTTATACGAATCCGTGATACAGTTTTAATATCGTTTCTTTTTCAATCTTTTTTATTTTATTTTAGAGTTAAATTAGCATTATTTTTATGAAAAAAATTAGCATTATTTTTTTTTGCCAAACTGCAAAATTGTCGCTTGAAATTACAAATCTAGGCACATGGGTTGCCACCTAATTATAACGATTTCGTAAAAAAACATACTTAAAAACAGGCTCTCATCCTCAATGCAACATTATTATTACAGCCAAAACAAACTTTATTGAACAAAATTCTCTTCACAACTGATCCATGGCCCATAGAGTAAAAAAAAACACAATCTAAACGTTTAAATATAGAATAAGATCACAAATCGTCAAGAACGACAAGTCTGTCCCTTATACCAAAAACGAAACACGACCAATTCGTTTAAATATCGAATTCGAACAACAAGTCTGTTCTTATACCAAAAACAAAACATAATCAAATCGTTTAAATATCGAATTAGATCACAAATCGTCAAGAACGACAAGTCAGAGCTTTTACCAAAAACAAAACTCAATCAAAACGTTTAAATATCGAATGGGATCACCAACGACAAGTTGGTACGGCACTTCGAAAGTAAGCGTGCGGGTCATTGAAAGTGAAAACCATAGAGAATAGAACGATACAGGTGTGCAGGTGTGCCACTAGGTTTATAGTGTTTGAGGAGGATTCGAGAAGATGATGTAAGGTTTTTGAGGTTGGTAGGTAAATATGTAGGTCAAACTAGTTTATGCTCGAGGCGGTGCCCGCGTGAAGTTGGGTCATTGTCCTACGGGATGGTTTTACTTAGATGTTTCTGTGTTATCAGGTTTTAAATTATCTGTGTCCCATTTTTATTCAAATGGTTCAGCAGTTTTTGCGTGAAAGAGCGGCAAACATAAAATAAAAAAAAAAAAATATCTTGGGACAACTCACACACGGCTATCTGATCCCAAGCTAAGCAGAGCTTGTGTCATGGTAACCAGACAACTGATATACATACTTATATAATTTATAAAGACACACATATTATAGATAAATCACACCCAGACACAGAACAAACAATCATGCTCATCACACAAAGTTTGTCCTGGGTGGGAATCGAACCCACGACCTCCGGCTCAGCAGTCAAGGCCACTAACCACTAGACCAACAGGCCCGTCAATTTCCTACGGGATGGTTTTACTTAAATGTTTCTGTGTTATCAGGTTTTAAATTATCTGTGTCCCATTTTTATCCGAATTGGTTCAGCAGTTTTTGCGTGAAAGAGCGGAAAACATCGACATGGTCTATCGTCCCAGATAGATAGAAGGTCATCAGAATCATAATGTGAATTACGTTATCATTCGAAAAATGGCCACAAAGTGACAATTCGCACGCAATATTAACTGCGACAAAAGTAGTCATTTTGGACCCCCTGGTTTACTGAATATATAGCTAGACGGTAATATAATTAAAGAACGAAATAATTTTCAAAAGATGGTGGACAGAAAATCTACCAATTGCAATAAGTCTTTAAAATATCCCACTAAATTTCTGGCATAAGCCTGACTCATTAAAATACATACCTTAATAAAAAAAAAGTTACGCCCCGTTGTTTAAAAAAAGAATCCTTACATCAACTGGTTTTTTTTTTATTATCCTAAGAGCCTTAATTTCTTTTCCTTTTATATCTGGCAATCTTGTACGATTGCCTCGGAAACCGGCCGGATTTAGGAGACTTTCTCTGCACCGTTGCGTTCCGTAAACATTTGTCATGCATGCATCATGCATGCAACTTGATATGGAGTGACAAGTGAGATTTATAGTTGGAGAATTTTTATAGCAATACTGACTATTGCGCGTGTCAATTTTGAATGGATGGGTAAGCACCAATTACTGCAAAAACTGTTTCCTCTATTTTGGTTGTCATTTATAGATCGTTGACAGTCGTTACAAATACTCATTGTGTCAGTCTAACAACTAGTCTTATAAAAGTTGTTGAGAACAGATTAGCAGTCACTCCGTGTACTCAACGGCATCCGATTAGACTGGAAGCCGACCCCAACATATTTGAAAAAGGCTAGGCAGACAATGAGAATCTGCTTAATCGGGCAATTCCTATGGATACCTTGAACTTCAGGCCTCCAGTCAGGGCAAAAAACTTGCAAACAAAGCAACTACATGCTAAGGGCACCCCCTGTGGGGTACGGGCCTCGGCTTAGGGCGTTGTTGGGGGAGGACAGCAAAGGGACGGACTGGATCTGAGTGATATTATTTAGGGACTGCTTTGAACTTAGCAGTTTCGCGGTCTGGCTCTACAGTACGGCCAACGAGAAGCGATACCAAATGTAAACAAAACCCATGCTAAAACCCCATCTAAAATGGCCGCCCTAATTTTGGCGAACCCGTCTTAACGTTGTCATGTTTTTGCCGGGAGAACGAGACATTACGACAAAGGCACAAGATGGAAAGAGCTAAATATTAGATTGTCAACGCCACAGTTGTTCTTTAGGTTAATGACCTTTCGTATCGCTTCTCATTGGCCATACTGTAGCAAGGAACGGGAGGACGCTGCAGTTGTATATATTCGTGAGTTAATATTAATGTGTAGTGTGCTGTGCAGTGGAAATGTAGACCCGCGAATACACAAGCACGAACGCAGTTAAAATACGCTGTGTTGAAGGGCACAGTAGATCTTTCGCCTTTTTTTATCTGATGATAAATCATGAAATAACTTCCCTCGGGCGGAGCAGGGGGAAGTGTCAGACTTCTACTGACTAAAACCCACATAGGTATGTTCCTTCTTTTGCTTTTTATATTCCAGGGGCGCGGTATCTTTTTCGAACACTCCGCAACCCCGGCAGGCGGTGTCTCTGGCAGGCCCCTCTGATTTGCTGACATCTCTTTGAGGCGCGCGTGGAACACGAACGCGCCGTCGACACGGCCTATCGTCACAAGACGGACCGAGCATTTATATTTATCTATACTTCTATACTAATATTATAAAGCTGAAGAGTTTGTTTGTTTGTTTGAACGCGCTAATCTCAGGAACTACTGGTTGGAATTGGAAAATTCTTTTAGTGCTGGATAGTCCATTTCTTGAGGAAGGCTATAGGCTATATAACATCACGCTACAACCAACAGGTACTGAGCAGCGTGGGTGACACCGCGAGGAACAGCTAGTTTATATATATGTAGGATCGTAGGAAGATGACGTTTTCGTTTCGTTTTCTTTACATATTTCTGTGTCTAAAAATACCTAACAAATAACTCTTAACATTTCCTTTTGTAAAAACACATTAGTCAAATGTTACAGCATCTATTGACAATGAGGCGTTCATGCACTCGGTCACTCGCTAATTACTTTGTCATTCATTCATTCATTCATTACATATTTCGAACACGCTGCTCTTCATTTGTTTTTTTTTTTGTTGACAACTAGTTTTAGTTTGTACACTATTAAAGTAAAAGAATTTGGGTTTTGTTAAATGATTGATGTTTATTTGCAAGTAGGTTTTTAAAAACACTTTTACACGTCGTTTTAATTTTTGAAATTAGAAGAGGCCGGTTTTTCGTACTCTGAGAAGAAACAGCCGAAACAAACTCAGAGGTCTCTTTAAGGTCCAGACAAAAATCTTGGTTGACCCCTCAAGGACCGCCATTATTAACGTCAACTATCCGTCAAGCACCGCCGGGCGGGCTCTTATCGTAAGCGTAATCTGATTTTAAAACTTATCTTTACTACAAATACAGTTTTAAATCGGTCGGGGTTTGGTGGTGCAAATTTGTGGCAGCGGGCTCAACGGTGTAACTTATTTACTGGCACGTTTTTATGCCGCTGGGGCTCTAGAGGTTAACTTACAGGAAGACTATGTAGACTAGTGTCTGACATGGTCTTTTTAAGAAAGCACCACACAGATTTGAGTGGACCTGTCCAGTCATTGCAAGCATTTGTCAGTTATCGTTTAGCTCAACTCGCAACTGAAGGATACGACAAACAATATCAAACCAAAAAGTTCATTTTTGTAATTCGCTTATAGTTCTCAAACAGCCAGACATTGTTTAAAAACAACCAAAGAATGACATGCACATCCACAGAATGACATGTAACAAAAATATTTCTATTCTATCAATTCATTTTTATTAAAACGAGGTTTTATTGATTATGAATTTTGTAAACTTCTAAAAATCTACAAATATAAAAAATAACACTATGAAAAAAATATTTACATTTGACCTGAAGTTGTAAAAATAAAATATAAATTATTTTGCCTCATAAAAAAATATAATCAGCTCTCAACTTCTCTGTCAATTTTAGCCCGATTTTCAAAATTCTTTTTAATTATTTTTGTAGTTTTTTTTTTTAATTATAAGGAACTAGCAACCTGTCCCTTCGCACGGATTCATAGTAGATACTAATATACTAAAACAAGCATATTATTATATACATTTTCTTCTTGAATCACTCGATCTTTCCAACATAACCGCAACAAATTCCGTAGTTTTTAGCGTTCTCTCATACAAACTTTGCCACCGTATTTCATGCTTTTGGGGGTTAAAATCCTGCCGGGGTTGCGGGTTGTTCGAAAGAGATACTGCGGCCTGGAACGTAAAGTGCAATAGAAAGAATAGGGGTGGGTTTTAGTCAGTACAAGTCTGACACTCCCTACCACTCCGCCCAGAGTGCAAAAAAAATGGTTAAATTTTGCATTTTTTTAAAAGGACCCCGTGTCAAATTTGAAACTCCTTACACTTGTAGTTTCTAAGATTTGGTGATGAGTGAGACAGTGATTTTCTCTTTTTTATGTATGTACAAATTTTGAGAGAACGAAATTGCCATTGCAACGGTTTTATCGATAAAATCTTCCTATCAAGCAAATATGAAAAATCGCACATTTCTATTTGTCTTAAGTCTTAAGTGTGCCCACACATTATTAAACAGTTCTTTTTAAACTAGAACTCTGAAGAAATAACGTGTGTTTGTCAAATTTCTAATAATAAAAATCCCGAAAAGAGACCTCAAGTCTTAATTGCAGGTTAAATAAATGTCAAAATACAAATATAATGTTAACTAGCTTTTGCCCACGGCTCCGCTCGCGTTAATTCGGGGTAAGACAGTTCCCCTTTCCTAATTTGCATGTACCTGCTACTGCTACCCTCATGTATCGCCTTTTAAAAAAATACCTATCTGTCTCCATGGTCCCAACTATCTCTGTACCAAAATTCATCAAAATCGGTTTAGCCATTTAGGCATGAAGTTGTAACAAACAAACAAATAAAGTCACTTTCGCTTTTATAATATTAGTAAGGATTAGTTACATGTAGGAATCAAACCTCCAACACGTGCACTTAAGAGATATATTTTTTTTTTACAACTCCTAGAGCCCATAAACTTGACAATATAGTTTTAATTTCAATTCGATACGTTCCGTTTCCGAGATAATAGGTCTTGACAGACAGACACACACTAACAACCAAGTGATCCAATAAGGGTTCTGTTTTTTCCTTTTGGGTTGCGGAACCCTAAAAACAGCTGCCTCATAATACCAGCCCATGACATTAACCGCTAAAGAGAGCGAGAAAAAAAAAGCAACTTAAAAATAAACCCCCGTCTCCATTTACGCGCAATTTGTAAACATTACACAAATGTCATGTTGACATTTATAACAAGCGGACCGCGTAGTATTTACTTTTGGCTTCAACAAGTGAAAGTTTAGAAAATGTCGCTTACAAATTGAATTATCCAAGTCAGTGCTGCGCCTATGTGCTCTCGAATTACGACAACTTTCCTTGTTACTCAAGTGTAGAGAAATGGGAGGTCATGCGTTTGACTGTGTGTATGTATTGTTTGGGAATAGCTAAAAATCATTGTCGTATTTATTTTTACTTTTTTGGAAAATAGCTGGCCACCTGATATAATGAAAAATAAAAGCTTATCATCAATTATGTCTTTTTTGCCTTTTTCTTTGTGTGAATCCGACTTTCTTGTAGGTCCGGTAAGGCATCCGTGGGGCAAAGTTATATTAAAAAAAAACTGTAAAACTGTGACCAGAAATTACGCATGACACTTTTAATCTCGATAGTTTATTCTCATGGAATATACCTCAAACTTCACGCGTAAAAGCTTTTCTTTTTAATTAAGACTGTTTGCCTACTAATTAAGTAAACAGTAGGTACCTATAAGAAAATGCTTTCATTAACTTTAATTATTCATTTGTGACTTAAACTAATTTATTTTAAAGGGAGTTCAGTAGGCCTACTATGACATCTTAAAGCAGAACTTATTCCACGGAGTGAAAGAGATGGTGCTAGACACCCTGTATAGCTCTGTCCCTTTCCCTCAGCGGAATAAGTTCTGCTTTAACACGTCATGGTAGGGTAGCAGGTCATTTTCACAGGGAGACTTCCACTTTATGATTGAACAATTAAACAAAAACAATCATTCTTTGTTTAAAACAAATTAATTAATTCCTCAGTTGGGAACTGTGTTTCTGTAACGTCTGTAGTAAAAAAAAATCTCATGTCTATACAAGAATTCTATGTACACACTACGGCAGGTCAAGCTATTCTAAACTGTTATAACCTGATCTCTCTACTACGGATCATATACCGTGGAAATGAGATCAAGTTAAAATGGTTTGGTGTAGGTTGATATGCCGTCGTATGTACATAGTAAAAAGTACGTCTATTGTGTTAGACCTGGTTTAAATGTTAAAGTAAGTGGGTATTTTACATAATTCTCATGTTATTTAGTATGAGATGTTCATCCACTTAAGGCATTCTTATATTGTTTAGTTTTTTTTTTCAACAGTTCATGCATCTGGGCATGAAATTCTGCATGATTATCATACTTCCTACTAACATTATAAATGGGAATGTTTGTGAGGATGGATGGATGTTTGTTACTCTTTCACGTCCAATCGGCTGAACGGGCGTTGATGAAATTTGGCACAGAGTTAGCTTATAATAAATAAATAAAAAATAAATATCTTGGGACAACTCACACACGGCTATCTGATCCCAAGCTAAGCAGAGCTTGTGTTATGGTAACCAGACAACTGATATACATACTTATATTATTTATAAATACATAAATATTATAGATAAATCACACCCAGACACAGAACAAACAATCATGGGTGGGAATCGAACCCACGACCTCCGGCTCAGCAGTCAGGGCCACTAACCACTAGACCAACAGGTCCGTCAGGTTATAGTCTGGAATAACACATAGAATACTTTTTTTTCGAATATCACGCGGCTGAAGCCGCGGGCGCCAGCTAGTTATCAAATAGTCTGTAGAAGTAGTTTATAACTGTTAATAAAACTTAAAATACTACATCCTTACTTCCTTACTTAATATTATAATAGCGAAAGTGAGTTTGTTTGTTACCTCTTCACGCTTTAATGGCTAAACTGATTTTGATGAATTTTGGTACTGAAATAGTTGGGAACCAGGAGACGGACATATGCTATTTTTTATTAAAAAAAAGAGTCGGATATGAGGGAGAAAGGGAAGAAACGGGAAAACTTAGCGTTGCTATTACAAATTAAAAAGGCAAGACCGACTTTAACGCGAGCGAAGCCGCGGGCAAAAGCTAGTCTTTTATATTTATTTAGGAGCACAACCTCTCACACTGAATGACACGTCTTGCTCTTAGACATAAACAATTTTGTATAGATGACCACAGAATTAGTCTAATAGTTAGTTGTGTAGTGACTGAGCGATCGACTGCTGCGCTGCGTGTCGCTGGTTCAATCCCCGGATCCCAAAAATATTGAACCTGCAGAAAAAACTACATTTCACGGAACAAATATAAATTGCATGACCCGCAGATAGTTTAAAATCACTACATAGTATAAAACAAAGTCGCTTTCTCTGTCCCTATGTCCCTTTGTATGCTTAAATCTTTGAAACTACGCCACGGATTTTGATGCGGATATTTTTTAATAGATAGAGTGATTCAAGAGGAAGGTTTTTATGTATAATACATACATATTATAGTAGAGAAAAGTGGGGATTTTCAAAGATTTGTAACACCCGTGCGAAGCTGGGACGGGTCGCTAGTAAAAAATATTTTGGGACAACTCACACACGGCTATCTGATCCCAAGCTAAGCAGAGCTTGTGTTATGGTAACCAGACAACTGATATACATACTTATAAAATTTATTAATACGTTCATATTATAGATAAATCACACCCAGACATAGAACAAACAATCATGCTCATCACATAAAGTTTGTCCTGGGTGAAAATCGAACCCACGACCTCCGGCTCAGCAATCAGGGCCACTAACCACTAGACCAACAGGCCCGTCAGTTGTTTCGGGTCTGGCTGTTTATATTTGTGAGTATAAATGTTTGTAAACGCACCCACGATACAGGAGAAATTCCTAGTGTGGAAAAACGTTTCTTTCCTTTTTTTTAAAGAAATTTCCCACATATAACAATAACTACAGCTACTTACTAAATACAATAGAATAGAATATACTTTATTGCACACCAAAAATTGAAAAAAAAAACAAACTGGTTAATAAAAAAGTGCTAAATCTATGGTTACAATGGCGGTTTTATCGCTAATAGCGATATCTTCCGGACAACCTCTGGATGGACTTTACGAAAATAAATATACAACGGGAGGTAGTCAATGGTATACCTACTGCTAATACTACACAAATAATAAAAATATAGTTATTTATTAAAAATATATAAATACATAAATAAATAATCTACTTATTCAACATGTGTTTTATAATATTATACGGTTGACAAATAGGATAGCTGTCTAACATTTATTCAGAAAAAATCAAAGATATTAAAAGGAATGATAATGATTTGCAACTAAGGTTTTAAAAGCAACATATTTTATATTATAAATAGAAAAAAATTATGTATTTACACATAAAAAAATTATGTATTTTCTTTTTCAATAGAAACCTGATATACACCGCTCAGATCCTTTAACCTCTGCCTAACCGTACAGCGAATGCTAGCGTAATTTTATTTGCAGAGAAAATAACTAACATGTATGTATGTACATAACTATTGATAGAACTAACTAAACCCAATGAAGTCTCAGCATCACAATTATGATCGTATCGTGAGACTGTATCGGGTATGCGTTTCTAGCACGCTCTGATTGGTATAGAGGCGCACTTCCGTATACTGTGAGTAGGGTGGGAGGAACTGTTGTCATCCCTCTGGGATTTATTGTTGAATGTTGATGTTTTGACTCGACTATTACTTTTAGCTCTTAGCGATAAGACCGGCCATTGTGTCATCTTTTTTTTTAAATCATGCCTGTAATTTGTATGGTATACATAATAAAGAATAATGTAATTATAGTTCTGACAAATTGTTGTTTAAATAAACGATCCAATGTAGGGTGATATTAAAGTTATCATCTATCTGGTTTTTGGTTGTTATACAGACAAATGATAACGGAACAAGTGTAGGATTGGAATTTACAGTAGTTATTTCTCTGGTATTTGAAGCCTAGGCCAAAAAGCATGTCTGAAACATTTCTAGGCTGCATGTAAAGCCAAGCCAATCATAAAATAAAAAACATACAAAAAAACGCTTATAAAAATAAAAACTGATATCCTTACTAATATTAATATTATAAAAGCGAATGTGAGTTTGTTTGTTTGTTACCTCTTCACGCTTTAATGGCTACACCGATTTTGAATAATTTTGGTACAGAGATAGTTGGGAACCAGGAGACGGACATAGGCTAATTTTTATTTGAAAAAAGTGGGATATGAGGGAGAAAGAGGGAAGAAAAGGGAAAACTTAGCGTTGCTATTACAAATCAATAAGGCGCAAGGGGAACTGTGTTACCCCAAATTTAACGCGGGCGAAGCCGCGGGCGAAAGATAGTAGTAAATACTTTTAAAAGTGAAAGTCTTGTTACGTTTTTAAGCGAATTTTGGTACAAAGATCAACTATCTCAGTTCCCTGGAGACCCACTTAAGCTATTTTTTTAAGTGTGATTGGGGGGAGAAAAAGGGAGAGAAAGATATTTTTTATTCGATCATAATGCGGGTTAAAGTTAGCGTCAGCCCAAAGTAAGTATACCACGCGGACGAAGCCGCGGGTGGACTAGTACTCTTATAAATTTAGTAAATATATAGGTTCCTAAAATACATAATAATGCAGAATCTTACAGTTAAGATTCAACTTAGTAATACCGTGGGAAAACATAGTAAAGAAAGCTGAACTTAATAATCTAAAGTCACTGACTTAGCGGTTGCAATCGCCAAGTTAATTGTGACCACAAAGAGTTAGCAAGACATTACCTTTGCTCATAGTGGTTAAATCTATGATAAATAATTACGTAGGTAAACGAATCAAATTGTACTGTTCTCTAAATGTTTACGGATAATTATCAGTAAATAAAATAAGGAAATTGTTTGTTTATTGTGTACTAGCTTCCGCCCGCGATTTCGTCTGCGTGGCATAGTTACTTTGGGCTAACGTTAACTTTAACCCGCGTGATGATCGAAAAAAAAACAACTTTCTCTCCCCTTTTCTTCCCCTTCCTCCCTCTTAACTCACATAAAAAAAATTAGCCTATATTCGTCTGCAGGCTGTTCCGAAATTCTTCAAAATCGGTTCGGTCATTTTAACGTGAAGACGTTACAAACAAACTCACTTTCGCTTTTATAATATTAGTAAGGATTTTACTTTATTGTCTGTTTGTTCAACCTACCGCTGCTGATTCTTTGGGTTTAATAGTACAGTAATTAATAATAGTTTCTTTGACTGTACATATTAAACTGATTCTAAAACTTAATGATAAATAGAAACAACTACTTAAAATATGTAATTAGACCACCTTACTGCCTAGTAAGGTATTTATCGAAGAAACGACGAGCATATAAATTTGCAAAAAAAATGCTCATCATGATTATTCTTAATATATTTTTTTTTAAACTTAATAATATCCGCCATTTATCTACACATGGACGAAAACTGGTGACTTTACCCCACTTTGAAAGATGAATGAGCATGTGCGGATTGCAGATGATACTAAATAAATAAAATACGCATAGAATTTCCTTATCCACGATATTTATCTGCATAAAATCTTGAATTTGACATTTTAAGAGCATATGTGAATGATAACAATGAGGTACATTGAAAGCTTAAACAATGTTTTCAGAGAGTTAAGATGTGTTCTTATGTATTCTTACATATATTGTACCTAATTAGAATTACGGGGCGACATCGTCATTGTTGACCGAGTCCCCTTTCTTTTTTTATCCGGTGGGAAATCATCAAATGACTTCCCCCGCTCTGGGCGGAGCTGAGGGGCATGTCAGACTTGTACTGACTAAAACCCACCCATGTTCCTTCTATTGCCCTACGTTCCGGAGCCGCGGTATCTCTTTTGAACAACCCGCAACCCCGGCAGGGACCGAGTCCCCTTAAATAAAGATTAAAAAAACAATGAGATACTGAGAGCGGTACTCTCGGATACCGCTCGTATTGTGAGGAGGTTGGGTTCTCTGATTCCCTAACCACCGGTAGCTTATACCCTGTTTCCGAGCTGCGGGTTGTTCGAAACAGATACCGCGGTCCCGGAACATAAAGGGAAAGGGAGGAAGGGGTGGGTTCTAGTCAGTAAAATCTGAGACTAAGAGCGGGAAGTTATTGGATGATTTCCAATCCACAAAAGAAGGGGTATACTCCTGAAAGGGTCCCATATGTTTTTTTTTTGTTAATGGCCTGGGTAATTTAAGATTTCTATAATACAAATATTTTCTTGAAATGTGTATGGACGACACGTTAATATCATATCTCTTAGTAGCAATAAAAAATGAATACTCGATAGAAATTTTACCATAATATTTAATTTGACCATCATACCGATGTCGGTGGCAAAAAATCTATGAATGAAACATCAATTTCGCTGTATCTCTCTCAAACAACCCGCCCTTTTCGATTATAAAAAAAAATTCAAAAAACGTTTCAAAATCGACAGAGAAATCGCGTAGCAAACATACAAAAAAATACAGTCGAATGGCCAACCTCCTCCTATTTCAAAGTCGGTTAAAAAATGTAACTCACTAATCCACTTTACAATAAAGATTACGATCTGTCTGTACGACAACATTCTTTTGTTTCTTAACAATAATTGTAAAAAAAAAAGTTTGTTACACTTTCCATAGACAAGTTTATGTTTTTTACGACAAACACAGTTATGTACAACGAAAACTTTCATTGTTTTATAATTAAGAAAAAAAAAACAGATTCGGTAATTGCTTGTCCATGGTTTTGCGAGCAGGAAAGGGAAACTGTGTCATGTGCCTGTTTTTACTTGTGATTAATAAAAGTTATTTAAGATAAGATATAAGATTGTTAACGGTACTCGGAGAGCAAGATGAAGATGGTTGATTCGGGGAATCTTTATTGTGAATTGCCGACAAATTGTCTGCCTTACTCGTTAATAAGATTTATAATGTGGAGTACGTCTACCACCGGCCAGTACTATTCATATCTATATCTCTTTCGAACAACCCGCAAGGCCCTGGCAGGCCCCTCTGTTTTGTTGACATCTCTTTTTTATTTATTTAAACTTCATGTAGGTACAATAGTGGTACTTAATGCCATAAGGCATTCTCTACCAGTCAACCTTTGGGTAAAATACGACAACATTGTAATAGGGTAAAGAAAATTATCCAAAACTATTTGCTATCGGAAACGTAAAAAAATATATATGAAATAAAAACGAGAAAATTAACAGTAATTACTAAGACTTAGATTTTGGAAGACGGAACTAAATAGTGGTTACGAACTTTTTGTTAAAAGTAAATTTATTACGTTCCAGAGCTTTATTGTTGAAATTACGTATAATTTAGACATAAAAAAAACGGGTTCGGTGTAAAGGAATCTTTTTTGAGGCGCGCGTGGATCACGAACGCGCCGTCGATACGTCCTGTCGTCTATAGACAGACGGACGGTGAGCTATCCATTACTCATTGTCCACAGACGATCTACGATAAATGAGTCTCTATTTTTGCGCATGGGAAATAATCAAACAACTTCCCGCGCCCTGAGTGGAGCGGAGGGGAGTGTCTTTTATAGACTAAAACCCACCCATGTTCCTTCCTTTGCCCTTTACGTTCCGAGGCCGCGGTATTCTTTTCCAACATCTCGCAACCCCAGCAGACGGTGGCCCTAACAGGCCCCTGTGCTGCTTTGACATCTCTTTGAGGCGCGCGTGGAACACAAACGCGCCGTCGCCGTCATCGTCATTAGATGGACCGACGGTGAGCTACCCCTTGCTCATTGTCCACAGACTCGCATCTATAAGTCTTATACCACACTAGCTGTTCCTCGCGGTTTCACCCACGCTGCTCAGCACCTGTTGGTCGTAGCGTGATGTTATAGCCTATAGCCTTCCTCAAGAAATGGACTATCTAACACTAAAATAATTTTTCAATTCGAACCAGTACTTCCTGAGATTAGCGCGTTCAAACAAACAAACAAACAATCTCTTCAGCTTTATAATATTAGTATAGATACTACGTGACAAAACCTGCTAATATCCGCTACAGATTTCTTCCAAAAAAATCATCCAATAAACAGCTACCCTACCATGACTTCTTAAAGCAGAACTTATTCAGCTAAGGGAAAGAGACAGATCTATACAGGGTGTCTAACACCATTTTTTTTAAAATACGTAGCCCCACATTAGGAATTTCTCCTGTATCGTGGGTTTGTTTAGAAACATTTACCTATACACACATACACAAACAGCCAGACCCGAAACAACTATCTGCAGGTCTTACAAATATTTGTTCCGTGCGGGGATCGAACCCGCGACACACAGCGCAGCAGTCGATCGCTCAACCACTGCGCCAACCTTATCGTCTTTCCCTCTTGGAATAAGTTCTGCTTTAAGACGTCATGGTAGGCCTACAGCTCTTCAAAATTACATAAAACCGCGACAAATTGGTCGTTTTGAACGCGTGACTCCGTGAAAATGAGAGTTACTTTCGCCAAGTGACGTCACTACTCGTTTTTGTCGATTACTGTTAGACATGTCATCGGTTGTCTATGCTTCGGTTAAATTGAATTCGTGTTATGCCATTGAGATATGTAGACAGATAGAATATTGTTTTGTTTAAATACCATAAAAATATTAAACATTGCAGTGTACAACTAATAAATAGGGTGACACAATGGTTGTATTTCTGCTAAAAGCGATCTTTTCAAGACAAACTTTGAATGGATTAAAAGGGTTGAGGAGAGACATTTTTTTTACATTTCCCCATACTAGGTTTCCTGTATCGTAGGTGCGTTTACAAACATTTAAATTTAAACTTATATACACAAATAGCTATATAGCTATTTATTATTATAATTATGCTGTAGGTAATTTGAGGTGTTCCATTATTCAAGTATATTTATTTAAAATTCATGTACAATAGTAGTACATAGACGAACTTATTTCCAGATATTAATCTACACATGTGCCAAATTTCATCAAGATCCGTTCAGCCGTTTAAATGTGAAAGAGTAACAAACATCCATACATCTATTCTTCATTACAAACATTTGCATTTTTTATAATATTAGTAGGATTTAGTAGGAATATTAATAGAATTATGATTCTGCTAACGCGGTAATATTAGATCTCCTAGAACCTGCAAAAGTTTTCCTTGCCAAGTAAACACTTTAAACTCAGAGGATTATTACATGGCATTGTGCCAAAATCGAGCTTTCTCAAATCACATTAAACTTGACTCGATTGTAAATATGTCCGAATACTGGATTCGAAAGTAGCTACTCGATTTGAATATTAAATCGATCATTAATTCGGAACAGAGCCTTGACCTCGAGGTTTTCGGAGCAATGTTTCGGGCTTGTTGTCAATCAAGGAAGTTTTGTATGTTAAGCCGCAAATATATTGGACGGCACGCGCACGGAACAAATATTTGTTGGTGTATGTGAGTTTAAATGTTTGTAAACGCACCCACGATACAGGAGAAAATGCTAGTCTATAAAAACAAGCTACTAATGACTGCAACGTGCATAAAAAAATGCAACTACCTTTAACACTATTTTTAAGCTTTACTAGCAGGTAGGTCGGAAGTGGCGAAGGGTGTGAAAAACGCCCCGTTTTTGTGGGACAGTCTCTTGTTTAATTTGACGTTCAAAAAGTGCTGAATATCAGCCTGATTTAAATAGATGACTTGTGGTTTGGTAAATAACTGTGTAAAAAAATCTAAGAAGTTTAATGTGTCTCAGAGTCTAAATTTGTATCCGTTTGGCGGCAATTTAACAAGGGTTACAGGTTTTTTTTCGCAGATGGGAAATCATTTATAACTTTCCCCGCTCTGGGCGGTGTGGGGGAGAGTGTCAGACTGGTATCGACCAAAACCCACATGTTCCTTCTATTGCCCTTTATGTTCCAGGTCCGCGGTATCTCTTTCGAACAGTAAGATTACCGGTGTAACGTATTATCTATACTATATACTATATAATATTATAAAGCTGAAGAGTTTGTTTGTTTGTTTAATTGTTTGAACGCGCTAATCTCAGGGACTACTGGTTGGAATTGGAAAATTCTTTTAGTGTTGGATAGTCCATTTCTTGAGGAAGGCTATAGGCTATATAACATCACGCTACGACCAACAGGTGCTGAGCAGCGCGTGTGAAACCGTGGGGAACAGCTAGTCTACTATAATTTTCAAAGACAAAAAGTGTTTAAGCACATTTTTGTTCGCTCTCGGTTCTAGTCTTCGAACTTAACTATATTATGTAAGAGACACCTTGACAACAGCTTAATCAACTAACTTGATGGTCAAGTTCACTCTTCTTAAGGTTAAGGTTATGACGGGCCTGTTGGTCCAGTGGTTAGTGGCCCTGACTGCTGAACCGGAGGTCGTGGGTTCGATTCCCATCCAGGACAATATTTGTGTGATGAGCATTGTTTGTTCTGTGTCTGGGTGTGAATTATCTATAATATGTATGTACTTATAAATTATATAAGTATTTATATCAGTTGTCTGGTTACCGTAACACAAGCTCTGCTTAGCTTGGGATCAGATAGCCGTGTGTGAGTTGTCCCAAGATATTTATTTATTTATTTAAGACATTTTTTTATTTCATCACTCATAAATATTAGAATGTCTTTGTTTCACCATAATCTTCCTAGGCTTTTCACAACTATTTTGGGGTCAACTTCTAGGCTAACCGAAAATGACTTCCCCCGCTTTGCGCGGAGCGCGGTAACGTGTCAGACTTTTACTGACTAAAACCCATCCATGTTCCTGATGCCCTTTGTGTGTCGGGGCCGCGGTATCTCAATCCTGACGAGTAGTGGCTCTGGTAGGCCCCTCTGCTGTTCTGACATGTCTTTAAAGCGCGCTTGGAACATGGACGCGCCGTCGACACGGCCTGCCGCCACGACGCCCGTAGCATCCCGCGCAGCGGCTGGGTTGGTTCGAAGTTCATACAATTTCGGGCCACTGAACCACTTGTAACGACAGTCAAAGGTTAACAAAATGACAGTTGTAGCTAACGGCGTAACGTGCTTTCCGAGAAAACTCGATAAGTTATGTATGGTCACCCATCTACAAACCAACCTTGGCAAGCGCTGCTTAACCTTGAACATAGAGTCTATTATTATACCACAAGCGAATATTGATTGTGAAAATATGAAGAGCTTATACGACATAAACCATTTTATAGGATTTTCAGCTTTCAGCATTAACCTGAACGTTTCTAATTCAACTTCTCAATCATTTGTCTCTTACGCCGTTTCAAATTAACGCTGTTAATAGTAGCGTCTAATCGTATTAAATAAAAATATTTTCCTAAACACAAAAAAAAAGAAAAAAACACTTTCATCAAAAAACAAAAGCCAAACGCATTCTGAATACAAACGAACAAATGACTTTAAATTATAATCTCTTAAAATGCACAAAATACCAACTCCGATTCGAAAGTGTCCAACTCGATTAGAATTCGTAACCGATTCGGTCGATATTAGTATTCGATACATGTTGTGATCGACACACATTGTCCTGATAAGTTTTGTCGATCCTTCCGGCAACTAAACGTGTTAGTATGTTGAGTTTTTAGAGATGAAGAGACGAAGACGTTTTATGATACTCTTCTTTTCTTATTTAAATAAATAAATAATAATAAATATCTTGGGACAACTCACACACGGCTATCTGATCCCAAGCTAAGCAGAGCTTGTATTATGGTAACCAGACAACTGAAATACATACTTATGTAATTTATAAATACATTCATATTATAGATAAATCACACCCAGACACAGAACAAACAATCATGCTCATCACAAAAAGTTTGTCCTGGGTGGGAATCGAACCCACGACCTCCGGCTCAGTAGTCAGGGCCACAAACCACTAGACCAACAGGCCCGTCAAAATAAAAAAAAAATTAAAGGTTCCGTACCTTAATTAATAAAAACGGTAGATACCCTAATAGGACCACTTTGTTGTCCGTCTGTCTGTCAAGACCATATATCTCGGGAACGCGTGAAGGTATCAAGATGAAATTAAAACCATATACTCAAGTCTGCAGCCCCTTGCAGTTGTGGAAAAGTCATATCCCTGAGTCTACGCAGTCAAAAGATATAGTCGTTTATGTATATGTCGCAAGTTTGTACGTATTTTGTATGTATTAAACCATTACAGGCACTTTTGAATGTCAAGAAACAAAATTAATCTACAGTCCCGGTCACAAGGCATAATAACTTGTGAAAGTACTGTAGTGGCCCATTCCAAAGCGTCGAGTTGAGCTCTATGGAGAAGAATGGGCAAGAAACTCCATGGACACTCTTTTAAATTATTATATTTTAACAAAAACGTATTTAAGTACAGACGCCTGCACATCAAGCTACTACAATCTGTCAGATTTCTTTGATAGATTTTCGACTTTATTTCTAAAGTATTAGGTTCAAGGTTCATTGGGAAAAATTGACAGTTTCGGGTAGCTTGACCTGCAGGCGTCTGTACATCTTCGTGTCGCAAGTCCAACTCGCACTTGACCGGTTTAAAAAAAAAACGTTTCCCTGCACTAGGAGTTTATCCTGTATCGTGGGTGCGTTTATATTTAAACTCACATCCTTACACAGCCGTACAAATATTTGTCATTTACGGGGATCGAACCCAAGACACGCAGCACAGCTGTTAATCGCTCAGCCACTGCGCCAACCGTGCAGAAATATGTTTGTAATACAACTGTGCCAAGTAATGGTTTAATTTGAAACTTTTTTTTTTGTAGACTAGAATCTTTGTTACGCCTTTCATTCTACATTCAAGGTTATTTTTAGTTTTCTATCATTTCGTAAATGTGTGCAGAAAATAATCTATACTATATTACTATATCTATACTAATATTATAAAGTTGAAGAGTTTGTTTGTTTGAACGCGCTAATCTCAGGGACTACTGATTGGAATTGGTAAATTCTTTTAGTGTTGGATAGTCCATTTCTTGAGGAAGGCTATAGGCTATATAACATCACGCTACGACCAACAGGTGCTGAGCAGCGTGGGTGAAACCGCGTGGAACAGCTAGTACCTAATATTTCACAAGTATTTGCCAGTTAGACCCATGTATAAGGAGTACATAAGGAGAGAACCTATTTGCATCAGGCGAAACCAGCCTTCGTGGGTACTGAGAAATTCCTGCTAGTAAAACCTACTAACACTACCCAACCCGGGAATCGAGCCCAGAATAACATGCTCAGCAGTCGAACTTTAGACCACTCGACTAAAGAGGCAGTGGTTTTTTTATTTTACTAGCTTTTGCCCGCGGCTTCGCTCGCGTCAAATTCGGGGTAACACAGTTTCCCCTTGCGCCTTATTGATTTGTAATAGCAACGATAAGTTTTCCATTTTCTTCCCTCCTTTTTGAAAAAAGTGTGATGTGAGGGAGAACCCTCACATCACTTTTTTAAAAAAAAAATAGCCCTTTTCCGTATCCTGGCTCCCAACTATATCTGTACCAAAATTCATCAAGATCGGTTTAGCCATTAAAGCGTGAAGAGGTAACAAACAAACTTACTTTCGCTTTTATACTTAATATTAGTAAGTATTGAAGGATAGATATCACCCGCTTGTGTCATAAATCCCTAGCATGATGATTCATTATTAATCATTAAACATTCCTTGACGAAATAGAAAGTGGTAGTTAACAGTTTACAATTAGCAGGCCGGAAGGAGTCGCCATATTTGTTTAATTATGCCACAAACCATTCCTTCCTGTTGTTGTCGTGGTAATGGATTTATAGAGGAAAGTCCAGTTTTATTTTGTAAGTAATCTAAATACAGCGTGAACTGGCATTAAATCACATGGTAGAAAATGCCTAAGGCATTAAGTCCGCCTTTGTATAGTTTTTACTTGAGCATAAAGTTTTAATCCTTACCAATATTATAAAAGCGAAAGTGAGTTTGTTTGTTTGTTTGTTACCTCTTCACGCTTTAATGGCTAAACCGATTTTGATGAATTTTGGTACAGAGATAGTTGGGAACCAGGAGACGGACATAGGCTAATTTTTATTAAAAAAAAAAGTGGAATGTGCGGGAGAAAGAGGGAAGAAAAGGCAAAACTGAGCGTTGCTATTACAAATTACCCCACTATTACCCCAAATTTAACGCGGGCGAAGCCGAAGCTAGTAAATAAATAAAATCACGCAACCTGTCCATTTGTCAGCATTGTTTTTAATGCACTGACAAGTTGTCTCATTGGTTTGATTGTCATTCTGGCGTGATTTATGGGGACTACGCTCCCCATTTTATTTCTTTTCTCTCTACAAAATGTTTGAGGATTTAAAAGATTGTGGGAATTCAAACAGCTCCCGTCCGACATCACATCTTTTTTTTTTATATCTTGGGACAACTCAAACACGGCGATCTGATCCCAAGCTAAGCAGAGCTTGTGTTATGGTAACCAGACAACTGATATACATACTTATATAATTTATAGATACATACATATTATGGATAAATCACACCCAGACACAGAACAAACAATCATGCTCATCACACATAGTTTGTCCTGGGTGGGAATCGAACCCACGACCGATCTTACTGTTGAAGTGTTGCTATTAACTAGACCAACTGGACCAACACCCTAAAAAAACTTACTAAAAACACAGTAATACTCCTTGGTGACAATGAATCTCCAACCGTGAGTTTTGAGACAAGGAAAATCATGATTAACTGTCTACATTTTAACAAAAAAAGCGGTATTCCACTTCGATCTACTAACCTCAATGTATTTATTAAACGAGAATTCAACGAAAAGTGTATCAATCGTGTGTTGTTCAAATTATCATATGTGTATTAATGAATGAGTTCTAAAGTATGTTACGTAGAAACAGCTAAAAGAAGCAAAAAGCAGTACCGCTAGGATGTTTTTAGAATTCCGTAAAGAGAAATATTACCCCAACTTCAACTAAAAGTGACTTATTTAGGGTCCAAAAACGGTCTTCTCAAGGAACACCCGGATAAAACGAAGTAATTATTTATTATGTACAAAAAACTTGTATACACTCTAGAAAAATAATCGTCGCGACACCACACTGTTCAATGCGAAATAGAAAGACGAAACGAAAATAACTTGCTTTTTTTATGAGAGAGAGAGAGAAACACGCGCACGCCGCCCGGCTTACAACAATAGCAAAAAGTGTCTTTACAACTTTGGTAAATTTTTTTTCCGTCTAGCCCCTATCTATTGCAATGCGCGATATGGAACTTCGTTCCACGAACCCTTTTAGATCACTTTGTTATCGTCTGTCAAAATATTTTTTTTCTGGGGAACGCCTGAAGGTATCGAGTTGAAATTAAAACCATATACTCAAGTCTGTGAGGCCTGTAAAAATCAACCCTCTAAGTCTACGCAGTCAAAAGATATGGCCGTTTATGTCGCAAGTTTGTACGGAACCGTCGATGCGCCTGCGATTCGCTTTAGGCCACTTTTTTTTATACAATCTGACTAATATTTAAAAGGCGATAGTTAGCATTGTGTGTATGGTAGTTACCCTTTCACGCTGAAATGCCTTATCGGATTCAATTGAAATTTGTTACGTAAATAGCTTACACTCTTGACCAACAGATAGGCTGTCACTGTAAAAGCTCGAACTGCGGTAAATCTTAAGATTTTGCAGTAAAACCTAAGATTTACCGACTATGAATGGTAAATGTCCATAAAAGTTTGGGATTCGAACTTTTACCATCATTCACTTGGTAAATCTTAGGATTTGCATTCAAGGAACGGTAAATGTCGATAAAAATCATCATCACTTTCTCTCACTCACGACTTCAGAGTACCGCGACTCGGATAGGTTAGGTTGGAAGGCTTTTTTTTAAAACCACTCAGAAATAGGAGGCCCGCGTAGCGAGGGTCCGTCGACCTATCTTAGGGCAGGTGGTAATCAGTTGTAAATATTAGAGACGTATTAAACTAAAACCAACATTTACCAGTCCACATTGGTAAAACCTAGCATGTACTGAATTGGAATGGCAAAAGTCCGGAAAAATCGTCCCTTTATAATAAACTAGCTTTCGCCCGCGGCTTTGTGCGTGTCCGTCTCCAGGTTCCCAACTATCTCTGTACCAAAATTCATCAAAATCGGTTCAGCCATTTAGGCGTGAAGAGG
Organism: Ochropleura leucogaster; assembly: GCA_958449745.1. Lineage (NCBI taxonomy): Eukaryota > Metazoa > Arthropoda > Insecta > Lepidoptera > Noctuidae > Ochropleura > Ochropleura leucogaster. The sequence goes on from OY288227.1 coordinate 4,484,638, forward strand.
TAACAAACAAACAAACTCACTACTAAGGATTAAGTAAAATTAACACTGCTTTCTTGGAAAACCAGAATGAAAAACGTGCAGTAAAGTAAAGGAAATTAAAATTTAGATGCAACTGTGACAATCATTCATGGTTCTTGTCACAAAAAAGGCTTCTTACCAACCATTTTTTAATTGTAAAATTATACCGCCACACGTACTTTAACCCCTTTTTTTCAGGTGGGAAATCATCCAATGATTTCCCCTGCTCTGGGCGGAGCGGGGGGCATGTCAGACTTGTACTGACTTAAAACCACCCATGTTCCGTCTATTGCCCTTTACGTTCCGAGGCCGCGGTATCTCTTTCGAGCAACCCCGGCAGGCGGAGGCTCTGGCAAGCCCCTCTGCTTTGCTGACTCTTTTTGAGGCGCGCGTGAAACACGAACGCGCCGTCGACACGGCCTGTCGTCCATCGACGGACGGACGGTGAACTACCCATTGCTCACCGCCCACAGGCCCGCATCTACGGTGGCCGGGTCGTCTCCCGAGGCGTTCTTTAACCCTCTATCACTCCAAAACTGTGTTTTATTTGATGTTTTGGATTGGAGATGCTAAGAAAAAAAATTAATACACGTCTTTCTTCTCTCTTCTTTTAAGCTCTATTCGACCATTTTGGTGTAGGCCTTCAACTTCCTCCATTCCTCTCAGTGTTGCTTTAAGGCAACACTGAGGTCGAGGGTTGAGTTTTTTTTTTTAAATATTTTATTGATAAAAAATGCTATGCAATAGCTTCACCGCGGCAGTCCCCGAGTGCCACACGTATTTTTTTTGTTAATCCTAATATCGTAATACTAGTGAGAAAAAAAACCATTAGTTCTACCGTAGAACGGTTCAGTAAAACTAGTGGGAAACAAAGACTTTTTTTTAAATTAAAAACACACAATATTTACAAGCAGACCTTATGGTAATTACGTTGCGCATCTGTTGGACGTACAGACGCCAGCATGTCAAGCTACCCGAAACTGTCAATGTTTCCCAATGAACCTTGAACCTAATACTTTAGAAATAAAATCGAAAATCTATCAAAGAAATCTGACAGATTGTAGTAGCTTGATGTGCAGGCGTCTGTACCTATTTATTTTATTTGCCTTGCCGCGATCGACATACCTGGGGCCTTAGTCTGCTATAACAATAGTGTCAGTATGGTCGATCACTGATCGCATAATGGTTGATTTTGACAAGTTTAGTATGTAGCAGATTACCAAACTTGTCAAAATTAACCATTATGCGATCAGTGATCGACCATTCTGACACTATTGTAATAGCAGACTAAGGCCCCTGGTATAGGGTGTCTCCAATAGTTCTATCTAGTCTCAATAGTTTCATCATTGCTTTCTCCGCCACCGTGTGATGTGCATCATACCTAGCATCCTAAATTCGCTGACTATAGAGGACAACCGTTACTGAACTCCTACATTTAAAGAACTTTGCATAAAATGGAAATTCGTAAACGATACCACTGGGTCTACATGACACTGTTTTGGTTATTAGTAGACCAGAATGACAAACATCACGTCTCAGACAAATAAGGGTAAGACAGACTCATCGTTTGCCTAGCCTTTTCACGACTATGTTGGGGTCGGCGTCCAGTCTAACCGGATGCAGCTGAATATCAGTATTTTACATGGAGCGACTGCCTATCTGACCTCCACAACCCAGTCAGTACTGGGTAATGCGATACCCCTTAGTAAGTACTGGTTGTCAGACTTTCGGAACACTGACTATCTGTAACGACTGTCAAAGATCTACAAATGACAGCCGGGACCAATGGCTTAACGTGCTTTCCGAGGCACAGAGGAAACTCGGTATGTAACGGGTAGTCACCCATTTACAGAACAACCTAGGCGAGCGAGGCTTAACCTAAAGATCAACCCGAGCGGCTGCTATTAGCCACGAGCTCCTCAAGGGCAAAACAGACTAAGGTGTAATGTAATATTACCACTTTATTATTGTCCAATTGATGAGCAAAGGTTTCTTAAAAAAAAAGTCATATTGAACTTAAAAGTACTTTTGATCATTAAAAGATTTAACTAACTTATAAATAAATTAAAAAATAACGTCAAACAGTTCGTCCTCAACGCTGTATCTTATTAACTATCTTTCATTTCAATAAAAACAAGTTTCATTTTACTGAAATGATACGTTCATTTTAATAAAAGCTTGTATCAGGTAGTTTTTCTTATTTCTTTTTTATCATCATTTTCCTGCCCTTGTCCCATTTTAAGCTGAGAAGGCACGAACATTGATAACCAAGTTCTTTTCAGGACAGAATGACGATTTTAGACGTACATTCGTTGCAAGTCCAGGTTTTCTCCCGAAGTTCTCCTTCAACGATGTCTGTGATGTTCAAGATGAATTTAGAAAGTAGTATAAAGTTAATAAATAAATAAAATAAATATCTTGGGACAACTCACACACGGCTATCTGATCCCAAGCTAAGCAAAGCTTGTGTTGTGGTAACCAGACAACTGATATACATACTTATAATAATTTATAAATACATAATATATTATAGATAAATCACACCCAGACACAGAACAAACAATCATGCTTATCACACAAAGTTTTTCCTGGGTGGGAATCGAACCCACGACCTCTGGCTCAGCAGTCAGGGCCACTAACCACTAGACCAACAGGCCCGTCCAATCCAATCATAATCAACTCAAGCAAGATAGCCTGGTACCTGATAACCTGGTAGCTGATGCCTGATAAGAAAAACATTTTTTATTTATATTTTTTTAATTTTTAAGTGTAGATACATGTTTTAAAGTTTTTTTTATAGTTAAATACTAGTGATAGTTTAGAATTTAAATATTTGTTACACAAAAACAAGAATTGTAGCTAACAGTGTATTTATTTTAAGGTCAGAGAAAATAAAGGCTATTTTTATCAATCTATATAAATATAAAAATATTTTAATAGATATCAGGTACCACTTAATGCCTATAAAATTAAATAAATGTTTTTTTTTGTAATTTTCTGTCGTACAATTGTCCAAGGCATTAATTTTGTCTTTGTACAGTGTGTCTTTTATACATGTGCATAAAATTTTAATAAAATATATAAAATAACAGGCGTGACGTTATTTACGTATATTGCATCTCCATCGGTATTGGTACTGTCAGCAAAGAAGATAAATAACCAGGCTCAGACTCGTCAGATACCAACGGTTAAAATGACACGGTTGGCGCAGAGGCTGAGCGATCGACAGCTGCGCTACGTGTCGCGGATTCGATCACCACACAGAACAACTATTTCCATTGTTTCTGATCTGGCTGTTTGTATATGTGGGTTCAAGTGTTTGTAAACGAACACAAGATACATGAGAAATTCTTAATGTGGGGCAAAGTTTTAATTAAAAATCAAAGAATATTTTTGAATAAACTTAAATTTATTTGACAGGAAACAAACAGTTTATTAAATAAATTAAATTTGAGTAGAAAACGTCGATCGATTTCTAAAAAAAAAACAACTATATCTAACAAGCCTGTATACTTAACACTTTTCTTGACTGTACACTCCTTCACAAGATTTGTCCAACTTTTGCCAACAAATTAAAAGCACACAAACCTTGATTCTTGCAAGTCATGTAACAGAAATCGATTTGGCTCTCGTCTTAAGAGAAACTGTAAGAAAGTGTCACACATACGTCCAAGCTACAATTTACTTACGTTTAGAAAACTGGGCAGACTCGCGTGCCTAGATTTTAAACACTATCTTTCAAGCTTTAAGCTGACAACGTACAAGATATAAATAAATATCTTGGGACAACTCACACTCGGCTATCTGATCCCAAGCTAAGCAGAGCTTGTGTTATGGTAACCAGACAACTGATATACATACTTATAATATAATTTATAAATACATACATATTATAGATAAATCACACCCAGACACAGAACAAACAATCATGCTCATCACACAAAGTTTGTCCTGGGTGGGAATCGAACCCACGACCTCCGGCTCAGCAGTCAGGGCCACTAACCACTGGACCAACAGGCCAGTCAAATATGTATAGACATTATTCTGGTGTAACATGTTGTTTTGGTTATTGGTGCCACATACGAAAGAAAGAAAGAAAAAAGACTTGAGAGGTGTCAAGGGACACCCGTATGGAACAAAGTTATTATATTATGTACAAAAAACCAGTATACACTCAACAAAAATAATCGTCGCGACACCACACTGTTCAATGCGACATAGAAAGACGAAACGAAAATAACTGGCTTGTTCTCTATGAAAGAGAGGGAGAGAGAGAGAGAGCAAATTTAGAGCATACAAAATAACAAAAGAAAAACCGGCCAATCACGGGTCAGACTCCCGCACCGAGGGTTTCGAACAAACTTGCGACATAAACGGCCATATTTTGTGGTTGCGTAAACTTAGAGGGTTGATTTTTTCTAAGTTCTAAGGGATCGCAGGCCTTAGAATATGGTTTTAATCAACTCGATACCTTAACGCGTTCCAGAGATAAGGGTCTTAGCAGATAGACAAAAAAGAGATTTTGTAAGGGTCCATATTTTTCCCTTTTGAGGTACGAAACAGCAAAAATGAAACTATCCTATTTTCAGGGATGTTCAAACTATGCCTTTTTAAAGAAATAAACAATAACCATTTAAGTTCAAACTTATTTTTGATCAACATTAAGAAGTAGTATTTGTGTTCTGACACTCTCCACCCCCCCCCCCCCCCCATCCAAAGCGGAGGAAGTTATTTGATGATTTCCCGTTCCTAAAAAAGGGGGTATAAAGAACTACTGATTTGTTTCGACAAAAACTTTCATTAATATGATGCTATATTATCAAAAAGTGTCATAGACTATATTTAAAATGTTTTCATAGGGTAAAAATTACGACCACAGCGCTAGCGATGCCACGGGCACAAACTAATTAAACATATTGTCATAAACAACAAATTAATCCACAACCCTTTTTCTCTTCCCCAGAATCAAGAAAACTCTTCGGTGGCTACCGGATCACCCCGACTTACTGCAAGGCATCACGTGCCGCGAAATACAACAGAGGAAACACAATATGCATGTTCAACCACGAATGCTACCAACGAGGTGGCGAAGTAGTCGGAGCCTGCATGGACGGCTTCCTCTTTGGAGCCTGCTGCCAGCTAAAATCTGACAGCCAATCCCATATCCCCAAAGGCCCTGGAATAGTCATGACCAGCTACCTTGACTATCCAGAAGCAACTGAAGGAGACGATTATGATGCTGAAGAATTAAGTGCATGGCATAACAGTTATAAACCTGTGGTTACCCCAGGTTACAAGCCTGCTGATAAAACCTCAGCAACCACGTTGAAGCCAGAAGATTTAAGTACCGAAGGAGAACACGCCGAAATGATTTCTGAAGGATTAACTCAGATTACAAATACGTTACTAAGTTCCCCTCCTAAGGATAATAATGGCGTTATTTATATGAAACCTAAACCTGATTATTATACGCATAGCAGTATAGATCATGGTGGCCCAGAAACTATTCTAGTACACACAAATGGTTCTGTAGTTGATACAGTAGTGAGACCATCAGATTTTGATATACAACTGTCTTCAATGCAGACAAAGCCTACGGTAACTCCAAGTACTTCGACTACAGAGTCTCAAAAGACTGTATCAACCCATCGTCCTATCAAGCCAATCTTCAGGCCGAAACCAGTGACTTCCACCGAGAACTACGTCGTAATTTCTACAATGACTAAGAACACTCAGAAAGTTCCAGAATTGTCATCAATTAACAGTATTATACAAATGCTTAATGATAGTACTCCAAGTATGAAAGAGGATGTGACGCCATCTATTGATGTTATGGAGACGAAATCTTCGCCAGCTCCATCTTACTCCTACACTTATCCAAGTTTCTCGTCCACCGGTCACTATGTCACACTAAAACCTACATCGTTATCAACGTACTTGACGAAGAAGCCATCGCCGAGCAAAAAGCCGTCATACGACCACACATATACGACTCCAAACAGCTTGTCACAGGAGGACGATGATAAACCATCGTCATACTTCTCATCGCCGAGCCCTAGTCAATCAACTAGTCAAGCTATTGATGCCTTCAATAGATACCCTACTGATCCCACTGATTTTGGTGATTTGTCTACCTTCAGTTATGTTAGTTCGACAACCACACAAAGACCAACGACTCCTAAGAAACCACCATCAACCAGCTACGTTACTGGAGCTAGTCCTATTAGAAGACCTGCACTCCCATCAAACGTGGTCACTTATGATGCTATTGAAACTGTTGACACGTTCTCAAGTGTCACACCAACTGTCATAGTGCTAAATGATATACACACAACAAAAACACCTCTAGATGCCGACGAACCTCAATTTGTCGAAATTTCACAGGAACCTTTCAAGAAACCAATCAGCCAGATTACTGTAAACAACCATATAGCTGCTACTAACAACATTTATATGGGAAAACCTTCTTATCCATCGACTTCTTCACCTACCGTAGTTATTACTCCAAAACCAGGAGTTGTGACTACCCCATATCCAATTAAAGCTTCAATAGGAACAAGACCTGCTCCCATATTGACGAGTCCTATAATGGAGTTTACTGAAGCACCAACGACAAATAAGCCAGAAATGCAGACATCGCCTGATGATCTAATAAACTTCCCACCTGTAAGGAACCCAATGCTAAACGCTTCTGGGTCAAATCCTTCTTTGTATAATACTAGCATTTCAATGTCGGACAACGAACTAGATATTCTACATGACGTAGAATTCACTACACCAACCTGGGAGATGGATGTCAAACTAAACGAAAAAATGAATGTATTCGTAAACAAAATCGTTGGTAACTTACAAGGAACATTCCAAGAGTTACACGATATAGTCATTCTAGGTAGGAAGCCAAACGAGACAGCAATAAAAACGACCACAACGAAACCGAAAAGGACTACGCCAACTACGAAGCGGCCTTTTCTGACGACTACGAAAAAGCCAGCGAGGATCACTACGCCAAGGCCAACCACACGAAGGCCGACAGTGAAGACGACGAAGAAGCCGCCGCGGCTGACTACGCAGTATCGACGGCCAACCACAACCCAACCGCCGACGACCACAACCGCTGCCCCTACGAAAAAGCCCGTAAGGATTATTTTATATTAATAATAATTGAAATTGGCTTTCCCTTTCGATTATGAAATTTAATTTGAAAATTAGTCCATAATTGACGGAGAAATATAGTACCTAACAAACATTAAAAAAGAAATCATAATCAATTTTAGAACCTCCTACTTTTTTTTAAGTCAGTTAAAAATCTCAAAATATTCAATAAATAGGACGAATAAAAATGGTTTATACCAAAAAAAAAAAACTTTTGAAGTAACTAAATATTTATTTTAGATAAATAATTTGTTGTTGTTCTTGTGACATACAGTTACAATATGTAGTATATAATGAAATAATTTCTTGATATTATTTAGTGCAAAAACATTACTTAATGCAGAAACCTTCACGAAACTTCCAGAAACTTTCAAGCAGGCAATGATAAAGGTCATTGGAATAATTGCGTTAAGTTTCTTGGTTTCTTCTAAACCCTTTTAATACATAATTATTTTTAAATATAGAACATCGTATTTCAACACGTCTAACGCCCGGTTCCAATAAACACAACACGATTCGTTTTGTTTACGGATAGTAGTAATTTGACATCTATACTAATATTATAAAGCTGAAGAGTTTGTTTGTTTGATTGTTTGAACGCGCTAATCTCAGGGACTACTGGTTGGAATTGGAAAATTCTTTTAGTGTTGGATAGTCCATTTCTTAAGGAAGGTTATAGGCTATATAACATCACGCTACGCCCAACAGGTGCTGAGCAGCGTGGGTGAAACCGCGTGGAACAGCTAGTAAGTTATATGAGACGTATGTCAAAAGCCTACTATCCGTAAGCAAAACGACTCGTTTTTTGTTTATTGAAACCGGGCGTATGTCATTCAGGTCGATAGGTTTGGTTCATCAATCTTATCAGACAGTTGTGTTGCGCCGACCCCAAATAAAATGGGACAAAGGCAGGAAAATGATGATGATGTGTTGCTGGAGAGTTTGTTCCGCCACTTCTTCTTCCCAGCTAAAACATTAGGAAGTGGGGAAGGGCCAGCGTTTTGGGGGATAGCCTTGTGTAATAACACTCAAAAAGTGCTGATTATCAACCTTGTTTGAATAAATGCCTTTTGATTTTGATAAAAAACGCCTAAAAAAACGTCATAAATGCATTCGCAAATGCAAACTAGTCCAATGTCTACAATTACTATATACATCCAAACAGGTGCGTCGTCTTTTAATCTTCATATTTTCAGGTGACGACCACAAAAAAACCAAAACCAACCAAGAAAGTGACCACAACCACCCAAGCAGCAACCACGACCACAGAACTACCAGATGAGATCACTACAGAGAACTATGTTGAACGACCTGTAGATTATGATGATAAGAATTGTGAGTATTTCATTACTGTTTTTACTTTTGAACGCCATTGTGTCATTTAAGTGACAAGCAAGCGCATGCCTTGGACGCCAGTGACACAAATATGTTTTCTATCTATTATGTGTACAAAAGGTTATTTAAAAAAGACATTTATTTTCAGGAATCTTAGGCTCATAGATAAAAACCTTACAGACAATCATATTATTATACATATGTCCGTATTTATGCAAAAAGAAACCACCCCGCAAATATACACTTCTGAGAAATCAAAGGATTTACAAAAATATATGCAGCTCTGTTTGATGAAGTAGAATGCCTATTTATGTTATTTTAATTTGTGGATAAAATACTTATTTATATATGTTTATATTTAAATATAACTAATACAATTCGTATTAGTAAATAAATCCTTAACAACTATGTTAGTTCTTCACTGCACTATGTCTCTGCGCGTTCATGTGGCACTTGTCCGTGGAAGCGCCGGAACACCACTCCTTGCGGCCCAGTCCTTTTCTAAGACGAGGTGCAGATAACACGTCGGTACTCGCAGCACAAACGCCTTATGTCTTAATTGAGTGCTGGCTTTTAATTGACGAAAATGGCGCGAAGAAAATGAAGTACAGTGAAACTTGGATAAGTGAGACTTGAAGGGACGAGAGAATTAGTCTCACTAAAAGAGGTATTCCACTAACCCAGGGTCTCCACTAACAGAGGTGATTCGGGGCCAAGGTGTCGGTACCTCAGCATGAGGTCCAGTTATGGAGGTTTCTCACTTACCTAGGTGACCCAGGTCCCACTTAACAAGGTTTCACTGTATATATTAATTTGAATTTGATATTATTGTTTTAGCTTTAAAATGACTTTTCTATTTAATCATTTCCAGTGTGTGGTGTGCGTCCCCTGTCTAAGACAGGTCGTATTGTTGGAGGCAAGAGTGCAGCCTTCGGCGAGTGGCCCTGGCAGGTGCTGGTCAGGGAGTCCACTTGGCTCGGTCTCTTCACGAAGAACAAATGTGGCGGTGTACTGATTACTAACAAGTTTGTTACTACCGCTGCACATTGTCAACCTGGGTAAGTTTGAAAGGGCTTTTAATTATTTCGTCTGCCTATCTTTCGTTTGTAATTCCAGCCTATGACTTTTCCACTGCTGGACAAAAGCCTCTTCTCATACAGAGATGGCACAGGCATTGATCACCACGCTTTCTCAAAACAAGTTGGTAATCTCAGACTCGTATCCATATTATATGTAGCAACACAAATATGAAGAGGCAAAAACGACTACAGCGCCATCTATCCAGTCACTGAAGAACTAAACGGCAAGATTCCTACATCGCGCAAGCAAAGTTGTGCGCGAAGTTAGCATATATACGAGCACCCGACTAACAACTGTCGGGCAGTGGCCCACCTGACACGACATCCGTCTGATCGGAGGATCCTCCCTTTTCCACAGAGGATGGAGAACTTTACACCCTGTTCTACATACCTCTAAAACTACTACTATACTAAGCTTACTACTATACTAAGCTAACATTATACTCGTAAAAGCGAAAGTGAGTTTGTTTGTTTGTTACCTCTTCACGCCTAAATGGCCAAACAGATTTTGATGAATTTTGGTACAGAGATAGTTGGAACTCTGGAAACGGACATAGGCTAACTTTTTAAAAAAAAATATTGAGAAATGAGGGAGAAAGAGGGAAAAAAAGGGAAATATTAGCTTTGCTTTTACAATTTTAATAAGGCGCTATAGCAAAAACTACAAGTAGCAGGTAGCTGCAAATCAGGAAACTGTGTTACCCCAAATTAAACGCGAGCTATGCCGATAAAAAATTAAAAGCGAATGAATTTATGAACAAAATTGAACACTCCGTCTCTTCCTCTTCCAGCTTCTTGGCATCTTTAGTAGCAGTATTCGGCGAGAACGATATCTCAGGAGATTTCGAGCCGAAGAAGCCAGTATCAAGGAACGTGAAAAAAGTCATCGTGCATCGGTCTTATGACGCGGGCACCTTCGAGAACGATCTCGCTCTTTTGGAGTTGGAAGCGCCGATTAAGTTTGACGCTCATATTGGTAAGTTATTTGACTAATAACAGCTATTGGCAGCGAAGAAGATGAATGAAAAAAGATTGCATGCTGCTGATTGTGATGGATGTGTGGAGTGGCAAGAATTGATTAAGGATTGAGTTGTTTTTAACGGCATTGGCGTCCGAGCGATTGATTACCGCGCCGCGTGCCACGGTTTTGATCCCCGCACGGTACAAATATTTATATGACCTAAAGGTAGTTGGTTCATGTCTGGCTGTTTGTGGATGTGAGTTTTAATGTTAGTAAATCTACGATACAGGAGTAAGTCCTATTGTGGGGCAAAGTTTTTTTTTAATATTCCTGTCCTGTTGACAGCAATCTAAATTATGTTGCCCTTAAACTGACCCATCAATTCTTGCAATGAACAAACAATAGACAATGCAGGACACGATATTAAATGCCCAATCTTTTGTGAAACAGCACCACATTTACACTTCAGACCAGTGTCATTGGGCGCAGCAAGACGACGACACCGTAGATGCGGGTCTGGACGGTGAGCAATGGATAGCTCACCGTCCGTCTGTCTATTGACGACGGCCCGTGTCGACGGCGCGTTAGTGTTTCAAAGAGATGACAGCAAAGCAGAGGGGTCTGACAGCGATACCGCCGTTTTTTTGGAGTTGGAAATCATCAAGAACCTTCCTGCTCTGAGCGGAGTGGGGGAAGTGTCAGACTTGTACTGACTTAAGCCCACCCATGTTCCTTCTATTGCCATTAACGTTCCGGGGCCACGGTATCTCGTTCGAACAACCCACAACCCTGGCAGGCGGAGGCCCTGGCACCGCCTGCCGGCGCGAAGGGTTGTTCGAAAGAGATACCGCGGTCTTCCCCCCGTTCTACCTACAGTGGGGAAAGATATTTGATAATTACTCATCCGCAAAATAAAAGAGCAGAGTCAGTAATGAATCACCACTTGAACAGGTTATAGCAAGGAAAACCAAGTCTATTAAAATCTTTACTTATAACTTTCAGTGCCAATCTGCATGCCGCCGGATGAATCTGACTTCACGGGTCGTGTGGCAACTGTCACGGGTTGGGGACGGCTCAAGTACGGTGGTTCTGTACCAGCTATATTGCAAGAAGTACAGGTAATATCCTTATTTCCTTACTAATATTATAAAAGCGAAAGTGAGTTTGCTTGTTTGTTACCTCTTCACGCTTTAATGACTAAACCGATTTTGATGAATTTTGGTACAGAGATAGTTGGGAACCAGGAGACGGACATAGGCAATTTTTTTTTTGAAAATGTGGGATGTGAGGGAGTAAGAGGGAAGAAAAGGGAAAAATTTGCGTTGCTATTACAAATCAATAAGGCGCAAGGGGAACTGTGTTACCTCGAATTTAACGCGAGCGAAGCCGCGGGCAAAAGCTAGTTCTTTTATAATTCTTTGTGATTGATCGGATATTGTTGGCCGTGTAGATACTTAGACGCTTGGTAATTTTTGTTTATTTCTTAAATTATTTTACATATTGTAAAGTAAGCAATAGCATATTGTCGGGCCTGCGCTGTCCTCTTATTCTTTAGTCCTAACGCTGTTACAATAATAGTGGAAAACCAAAAGAGTAACCATGGAGTTTTGCGAGAAGATATCTCAAACTTTTTTTTACAAAAATATAGCCTATCTCCGTCTCCAGGATCCAAACTATCTCTGTACCAAAATTAATCAAAATCGGTTTAGCCGTTTAGGCGTAACAAACAAACAAACTCACTTTCGCTTTTATGATATCATAAAGTAAGGAGTCATTAAAACTTTATGCACAAGTAAAAACTGTACAAAGGCGGACTTAATGCCTTAGTGGAAGGCACGGGCAAAGACTAGTTTGTTAATGAGGTTTGGTTGACACTTCCCGTGACCCAAGGGCTGGCTTTTACTTTGGCCAGAGGCTTAGCGTTGCCATACAACGTGGCAACGCGGCCAGTCTCTTGGGGACATTGCCAACTGACAGCGTTGAGGACGAATTTTTTGACGCTATTTTTTTATTTATTTATAAGTTTAGTTTAATAATTTTAGTTTAATGAGGTTTCATATTGTTTTACAGGTACCTGTAATAGAGAACAGTGCTTGCCAAGAGATGTTCAAGACTGCTGGCCACTCTAAGAAGATCCTCAACTCTTTCATCTGCGCGGGATACGCTAATGGTCAGAAGGACTCTTGTGAGGTAAGCTGTGGTCTATGGTTGTGGCCGCCTTAAGAATCAATTTTGTTAAATTTGGATAGTTTTTTCTTTTGGAACGAAGTTCCTTATCGCACGTTGTGAAAGGGGGCTAGAGGGAAAAAGACACGTCGACACGCTGTCACGACACTTTTTGCTACAGTAAGATATTGTAAGCTGTGCGGCGTCGCATGTTTCTCTGTCTGTCTGTCTCTCTCTCTTTTATAGAAAACAAGCCAGATATTTTCATTTCTTTAGGAACTTCGTTCCATCCGGGTGTCCCCCACACGAGGAACTTTCCCCTGTATCGTGGGTGCGTTTACAAACGTTTAAATTCACATTCACAAACACCTAGACCCGAAACAACTATTTGTAGTCACACGTAACATTTCAGTTCAGTTCTTTTTAGGGTTCCGTAGCTCAAATGGAAAAACCATCACATGGAACCTCAAATGGAACCCTTAATAAATGACTTTGTTGTCCGTCTGTCTGTATGTTAAGACCCCTTTATCTCGGGATCGCCTAAAGGTATCGAGTTGAAATTAAAACCATGTACTCAAATCTGTGGTCCCTTAGCGCTGTGAAAAAATCAACCTTCTTAGTCTATGGAGTTAAAAAAAATGGCTGTTTATGTCGCAAGTTTGTTTAAAACCTTCGGACCGCGAGTCAGTCTCACCGGCCAGTTTTTTTTTATCTATATGTGTGCGTAGAGTGGTAAGGTCAGTGTTGCGACTGTTCGAAATACAAAGGGGAAAAGAAGGAACATGGATGAGTTTAAAGGTATGATTCCGAACCATGCTGCACACAGCTTTGCTGCCGCGTCGGTACTGGTCCCTATTTTTTTTTGGAGTTTACTCCTTAGGAATCGATTTTCATATATAAGGCGCCCGGTATGAGAAAAATCCGAGGGGTAAAACCTACTAAAGTAACGAAAATGTGTCACGTTTTTGGTGCGCACCTTTAGTGCGCAACTTTCTAATTTGGCTGTGAGTGTATAAAGACGTACATATAGTATGCTGTATAGGCGACTATACCTATATACTATATGTTATTGGGCTTGTTTGTTTCTATCAGTGTCGAGGTATTTATATTGCTATTTTTTTCATTAATTTGTGAATTTACCCTTTCATATGATATTATTCTTTTTTCAGTTGAATAAACTCTTTTTGCGTATGGTTAGATACTCGTACTTAGGTAAGGAGTAAACTCCAGTCGTGCGTCGGAGCTGACACACACTCTTTTTTTTCTGTATGGCATCTCGCAGTTCAACCTAGCAGGTTGTCGTCTGCTTAACAGGGCGATCTCTGTGGATGCCTTAAAAATTAAGACCTCTAGGGCAAAAAACTTACAAACTAAGCGACTACACGCTAAAGGCACCCCCTGTGGTATACGAGCCTCGGCTAAGGGCGTCGCTGAGGGACAGCAAAGGGACAGGCTGGATCTGAGTCCCTATCTAATTTCTATAAGCTTATATAAGATTACATTCCGAGCTAGGCAGCAATGTCGCGGCATCTATGCAGCGGCAGCACTGCTGCGCGTCAGTGTCATACTGCCGCGTCAGACCAATAGTGACGCGCAACAGTATAAATAAAAGTTGGTCATCAATCGACATCTTGTCAACTGAATGACACGGTTGGCGCAGTGGCTGAGCGATCGACTGGTGTGCTGCGTGTCGCGTGTTCGATCCCCGCACGGAAAAAATGTTTTGAATGGCCTACAGATAGTTGTTCCAGTTCTAGCTGTTTGAGTATGAGAGTTGAAATGTTTGTGAACGCACCCACGATACAGGAGAAATTCCTAGTGTGGGGTAAAGTTTAAAAAAAATAACCATAGTGATTTTTATAATGTATTGTTTTGTGTTCGCAGGGTGACAGCGGAGGCCCCCTAGTCCTCCAACGCGACGATGGCAAATGGGAACTGGTCGGAACAGTCTCTCACGGCATTAAGTGTGCAGCGCCCTTCCTTCCAGGAGTTTACATGAGAACCACCTTCTATAAGCCTTGGCTAAAAAGTATTACTGGTGTTCATTAAATCATTATTATCTGCTTAGCATTTTCGTAACTATTTTGGGGACGGCTTCCAGTCTAACGAAGCATAATTATGATCTGAACAACTATAGCACGGCCAACGAGAAGCGATACCAAATGTAAACAAAACCCATGCTAAAACCCCATCTAAAATGGCCGCCCGAATGTTGGCGAACTCGTCTTAACGTTGTCATGTTTTTGCCGGGAGAACGAGACATTACGACAAATGCACAAGATGGAAAGAGCTAAATATTAGATTGTCAACGCCACAGTTGTTCTTTAGGTTAATTACCTTTCGTATCGCTTCTCGTTGGCCGTACTTTAGATTTTAAAATTTTGTAGGATGAATTGGATTTTTATTTGTGTGTGTTTGTGAATTTATGTGTTCGACTTTTGTGTGTTAGTAGATGTTTTGGTAAACGAAATAAATCAAATATGAATAAATGTGGAAGAATGTTTGTTAGGCAATAAAAAAAAACAATATTTCCATTTAATATCTGATGTAGTTTTCACATTTTCATCATTGATAAATTTATTTGTGTTTCTGTGAAATGTAAAAAATTACTAGTTTTTAATCCGTTGTCTGGGATTTAAATGATTCAACTATCCTATGAAATGTTTTAGCAACTTCAATTATATTTTCTTATCCTGAATGAACTTATACATTTCTACTACTATTTCATTTTACGGTTTTTAAAATTGGAAATTGTATTATAAATGTTAATTGCTCTCTATTGAAAAAAATGTATAATAATTGTAATTCTGGTATAATTAAATAATTTTAATATTGTTATAGATTACAGTCACGACCTGTTTTATTGTAAAAAATAAGTAAAATGTGTATTTTTCAATATTTTTAAATTTATTTACAACAATCATTGTGACTCACGCCATTTTCAGTTTGGCGCCAAAAAATCCACAAATGGTATTAAAACAATTAAATAAATTTTGTATATTGTCCTAGAGTAATAATGTAAATTATTAAAGAAAATGCATTTATTTATTGTTATTAAATATAGGTTTAAAGTTAGCGTTTAAGACTGAACTGTAGAAATTATAAATTATTTGTTATGGCTAATTGATATTTATAATTTTAATGAGCTTTTACGTATATTTTGCTCTATGACCTTAGTTCTGCTAAAATGTACTAATCCACACAAAACTATCTTTATTTATTTATTTACAGAAGAAAGGAACAGAAAATAGGTACAAAGGTAATGCTTATTTCTAAAGAAATCTCTTCCAGCATACCTGCGAAAGGAGAGTTAATAAAAAGAGATGTAGACATAGTGTGTAAAAAGAAGAGAAAATAGAATACATAATACACATTCTTTCCTTTTCTAGTAGTCATCATTTTCCTGCCCTTGTTCGATTCTATTTAGGGTCGGCGCAACACGTTTTCTTCTTCCATTCTCCCCTATCAGACGTCACGGCATCATTTACTCCTTTCTCTTTCATATCATTCCCTACACAATCCATCCATCTTTTCTTTGGCCTTCCTCTCGCTCTCCGTCCATCAACATTCAGATCCATCACTCTTTTAGTCACATGTGCTTCATCCCTCCTCATTACATGTTCATACCAAGACAAACGACTCCCTTTCAGTAGTATTTACTTGAAAAAATAAACTATGCTTCATTCTTGGATAGATATGGGTTTTATAAAAAAATTGAAATGTTTTATTCGTTTTTCATATTTATTAAATAAATTAGAAATTGTGGGTTGAATCATTTTGGCAGAACCAAGTCTGCAAAGTACTTTTTTTATTGATTACCATGAAACGGGCAAGTTGCGCTAAAAATTTCAAGCAAATATATTCTTGATTTTATAATAATTTAGACTTAAGTAGTGAAATTATTGCATACACACCTATATTAATTGCATTACATAAATTCTATATTTATGTAAATTATTTATTTTTATTGTATTATTAAGTATAGCATATTTTATATTTATTTATATAATAACTAACCTGTTGTGGAATATGAGTTACCTTTGTGTTTTGAAAATTAGATGATTCTCATCATTTTGCATATCTTCATATTCTTTTACATTTTTGCTTTTAAGTATTTCTTTTTATTTAATTAAATTTATGTATGTACCCTTATTTTCTTCTTCAGCATGATGCATATACTGGCAAAATTTTTATAGTTGACTAGCTGTGCCCAGCGGTTTCACCCGCTGCTTACTTAGGGATATGAAAAATAGATGTTGGCCGATTCTCAGACCTACCCGATATGTACACAAAATTTCGTTTAAATCGGTCCAGCCGTTTCGGAGGAGTATGGGAACGAAAACTGTGACACGAGAATTTTATATATTAGACTAGCTGTGCCCAGCGGTTTCACCCGCTGCTGATTTAAGGGTTTCAAAAATAGATGTTGGCCGATTCTCAAACCTACCCGATATGTACACAAAATTTCGTTGAAATCGGTCCAGCCGTTTCGGAGGAGTATGGGAACGAAAACTGTGACACGAGAATTTTATATATTAGATATAACAAACAACGAACATATACTCATACTTAGTTGCTTGTTGTTCTAAAGAGATACTGCGGCCCCATAACATAACATAGAGGGCAAAAGACTGAACGAGGGCGCCTTTTAACCAGTAAAAGTCTGACACTTCCTCCCACTCTGCCCAGAGCGGGGCAGGTACCTACTTGATGTTTTCCGATCCGCAAAAAAATGCTCATTCTTTAAGTTAAGTATCAATAAAATCCATTCAGTAGTTTTTCAGAGTGAAAAACTACTGAATGGATTTTATTGATACTTTACAATAATATGGCTAATACATCAGAATAACACATAAGCTAGCATTAAGATGTATTGTATATTCTATTACTACGCGAGTGAAACCTCAGGGCGCAAATAATACTTTATAAAAACGAAAAAGACTTGGTATCGCTACTTTTAAACGGCGAATAATTATTATCTTTACCATAGAATTTCACAATTTGATTTATATTTACGGCATTTTATGTTTTTTTTTTATACATATATAGCACGGCCAACGAGAAGCGATACCAAATGTTAACAAAAACCATGCTAAAATGGCCGCCCGAATGTTGGCGAACCCGTCTTGACGTTGTCATGTTTTTGCCGGGAGAACGAGACATTACGACAAAAGCACAAGATGGAAAGAGCTAAATATTAGATTGTCAACGCCACAGTTGTTCTTTAGGTTAATGACCTTTTGTATCGCTTCTCGTTGGCCGTACTATAATATGTATATTGTTGTTGATTGCTGATTCTGTCTATGATTTATCATATTTCTTCCGAGAGTACATTCTATCGCTTCTCACATTTCTTGCGAACTCTGCCCGAAACAACCACGAATTGTTGTAAAAATATTAAATTAAAATGCTCAAATAAAATAAGTAAAATGTTAATACTGACGGTTATGTATTTATTAAACATTTTAAAGTATTATTGTGAAGTTTTCTTTTACCTAGATACCAAAAATGTTGTTTTCCTCCTTCATTTTTCTTAGCCTTTTCTCGAACGTGTTGGGGTCGTATATGCACGTCTTTCTACATCGTTCTCACATATTTGTATAATCTCAACAAGAATGATGTAAATACGATTTTGTAATCCTTACTATAATATTATAAAAGCGAAAGTGAGTTTGTTTGTTACCTCTTCACGCTTTAATGACTAAACCGATTTTGATGAATTTTGGTACAGAGATAGATGGGAACCAGGAGACGGACATAGGCTAATTTTTTTTTTGAAAAAAATGGGATGTGAGGGAGAAAAAGGGAAGAAAAAAGAAAACTTAGCGTTGCAATAACATATCAATAAGGCGCAAGGGGAACTGTGTAACCCCGAATTTAGCCCTAAGCCCTATAACTGGAACTGTAGCTTTATGTTTTTCTTGATCTTCAAAAGTGCCTGTAATGATCTAATTGAAATAAATGCTTTCGAGTTTGAGTCAGCTTCCAGTCTTACTGGATGCAGCTGAATACTAGTATTTTACATGGAACGACTGCCTATTTGACCTTATCAACACAGTTACCACTGGGTAATACGATACCCCTTGGTAAGACTGGTAGTCAGACTTTTAAGACGCTAACTATCTGTAACTACTGTCAAAGATGTACAAATGACAGCCACAATCAACAACTTAACGTGCTTTCCGAGGGAGTAAACTTGCAATGTAACGTTAGGTCACCCATCCACAGACTAACCTGGGGAAGCACGGTTCAACCTAAAAATCGACTAGAGAGGCTGTTATTATTAGGCTACCAGATCTTCACACAAACCTTTCATTATTCATTAGGAATCAAAGTGTTTTTTTTTTTAAGTGGATGGTTCAGAATGACGCACTGAATCTGAGCAATCCGCTGCTGCGTTGCGTGTCGTGGGTTTGGTCCCCGCACGGAACAAATTTTTGTATGATCTACAGATAGTTGTTTCGGGTCTGGCTGTTAAGTTTAGATGTTCGTAAACGGACTTACGATACATGAGAAATTCCTAGTGTAAGGCAACATCTTTTTTTTTTAATTTAAGGTCTGCTAGTCTTTTAGAGATAAATGGTTAATATGATTACTCGATAAAAAATTGTGTTAGATATCATCATAACAGAACAAAAAGTGCTTAAATAAAAAAAAAACTTTTAAGCAAAAAAAACGGACTTAAAAAAAAACCAAATAACGTGGTAGTCTGAATAACGTGGTGTGACTCTTGATTGTTTCGTTGACTTTTCTGCCACCGACTTCCTCTAATTTTTTTTTATTGTAAATGTGGTACTAAGTAGATGTGGGTATCGAGTCCTCAGGATTTAGATTGAAAATGGACAGATTCAACATTCGATGTTTGTATGGCTGATTTTGTATAAAATAAATAAAAACCACTTAAGTCAATGCCTCATAACATATTTAATGCACATAAAATTTAAAGCTAAAGTACACTATTTTTCATACATTTTGTGTCTACTTGCCGATAGCCTAAGAGTACGTATAATACAGTAGGTATGTTTTAAAATAAAGCTTAGCGAATAATATTTATTGTGATATATTATATTATAAAAAAAAAATATAAGGTTAAATATAAAAAAAACTAAAGTTCTGGGCGAGTTAAAATTGTCATTACCTACTACTTAAAAAATATATATAAATTTCAAAGAGATCTTATTAGGGTTCTGTAGCCAAATGGCAAATATAAAACCCTTGTGTTATATTTTTGTAACTAGACTTCAAAATATAACGGAAGATAGTTCTGTCTATTAGAGCCAATACATATTATCATTTTAATTATTTATTTTAACACTTAAAGAAAAAATCAATCTATTACAAAATATACGAAACACGCAGAAAAAAATATTAAGTTATATTTGTAATGATAAATATATTACGATATCAGATACTAACTACATATTTTTGGCTACTGGCAAAATATATTTCTAGTATTCTTTATATTTATAACATTAAATATATTTTTTACTATAAGTATTGATTGCAACATGAATATAACATTTTCTACAGCACTTTTTAAAGCGAACCTTTTATATTTTTATTGATATTGCACAGCAGTTAATTTTTGATTATTTATAATAATATACTAAACTTTTTTCTATAGCTTCATTTTATAAACACAATTTTTTTTAAACTTATTATTTTCGATTTTTATCGATATAGTTTACAATAACATTCCAATTTTTTTATACATAGCAAGTTCAAGGTTATTAAACATTTTTATTTTACAAGTAAGCACTTAGTAATGTCAATTGCATTTAAGTTAAAAACAAACTTATTTATACACTAAGTTTTAAAGTCTATATTAATTTAGAAAACTTATTTAAGCGGAACCAGAGATTATATTTTTTATTTTAGGTAGTTTCATACGCTTCATTTTTTTTTACGCTTTTTTTATAAGTAATCTAAGTCACTAAACGTATAACCACTTTTTTTTAAGTTTTATTTTTCTTAAAGTAACTTAAAATAATTAGTAGGTAACGGTGTAATAATATTTTACAAAACGTTTATTTTATAGTAATAAGCAAAGAATTGTGCAGTAACTTAAAATACACTTATCCAACACCGTTTTAAGAGAAATTTGAATAAGATATTTGAATTAACTATTTCAATTTTAGTTTATTAAAATTGTATAACAAACTAAAATTGAAGTTTCATAATAATCTAAAGTATCCAATGCATTTTACCAGAGTAACAATATAGGATAATATGAGTTATTTAAAAGTATACACAAGGTCTAAAAAGATCCTAATGAAACCAATAGATACTTGTGCTGCCCGATAATGTTCTTTCTGGTGTCAAACTTTAAAAAAAATAAAAAATGCACGTACCTCTATGGCCTTTTAATATTCAATGCACAATGAAATAAAAAGTTTTAGGTCCATAACATAAAGGTCTACAAAACAAAAAAAAGTGTTTTCGAAGCAATCATTTTTGCACAGACGTAAATTTAATTTGATGTAGATACAGAAGGTGACAGTGAAGTGGTTGACGGCTTTGCAAAGGTTCAATTTATACCTTGTATAATACATATAATATTTATTGTTATATACCAAGTATGAGTACCTACGCATATAATCGTAGTAGGTACATAAAGTTTTCAAATGAATACAAAGTTCTTATACTTGGTTAAATATCTATTAGAAAAAAATCTTCTGAGGTATAATAGAGCTGATTCTCATTAATGCTAGAAGCACAATATTTTTATTGCAGAAATTAAGTACTTGTAGAAGTAACATAGTAAGAAATATCTATGCAGTTAGTTCCTACGCTTGTATCCATCTTGAAGAGTCATCTTATTTAGAAATCTTTCCTTTATAATGCAGACATTTCTTACAAATAGCATCAGCTCTATCCTTAATAGTTTGAGCAGGAGTTGTCATAGCCCTATCAGCTTCAGGCTTAGGATCCTCTGCTTCGAAGGGACCCTCACTAAACTGCTGAATCAACTTCTTAATATAACTGCCAGGACCCCTTATCGTCAATTTAGTATTACAATCTTCAGTTTTCTCAACATTGTTCTTATAATCACTCAACATTTGGAGGCCATCTTGGAAATTCTCAAATGCTTGAGTGATTTTATCGCCAATATTTAATTTCTCTTCAATATCACTAAAATTAGATTGAGACGAAGACATTTCTGCTACTACATCTTTAGAACTAGTAGGTGTGATGATAATTTCATTGTTTTTGACATCGATTGTGATTTTAGCGTCGTCTAGGGACAATCCGGAGAGTGAAACGTCGACGGATTTCGATCTATATTGCCTAGATGGCGCTAGTGGGACTTGGAGTTGATTTGAGTCTGTGTTGTCTTGCTTGATGATCCCGATAGATGTCACTGGTGATGTTGAAATTGAAGACTTGTCTCCCGGGCTTGATCCTGGAGTTTAATGAACTTTGTAAAGGAAAGAGAATTTTTGATTTAATTATTTATGGTCAGTAAAGCCACATTGTTATAAAATAGGCATATTTTTTGGGGTTAGTGTTGGTAATAAACGTAATTTTTAACCGCCACCTAAATATTTCGGTTGTATTACCTTGTATTTATATCAGTGGCGTTTCGGTTGCTCCTAAAAACAAATGAATAATAAATTATTATTTGGTGTTACCCTAACTTCAAATTTTGGATTTGATCCACTTTTTACTTTGGTTTGCGGCAAAATGCATTGAAAAATAAGTCTTCAGACAAATTTGTAATAAATAAAACAACATGCTATATTGTGTCACATGTCTTTCTATGGAACTTAGAAGATCATAACAATAAGATAAAAATCTCTATTTGACCCCTACTTACAAAATAAAGTTTCAACTTGTTCATCAAAGTCAAAAAAGAGGAAAGGAATAACGAGCCTTATAACGATTTTTTTAAAAGAAAATTAGAAATGTATGCAAAAGATTTTAAACAAAAGAACAATAGCAGAACAGTATTATTTAGGTAAGAAGTTAAAAAAAATCAGTGTGGTGTTTTCTTAAAAAGACCATTTCAGACACTAATCTGCATTCCTCACGCGACCAAGATTTTTGTCTGGACCTTAAAAGAGACTATGACCTCTGAGTTTGTTTCGGCTGTTTCTTGTCAGAGTAGTCGGGTACGAAACACCGGCCTCATCTTGTTGAAAAAAAAAAACTACGTGTAAAAGTTTTTGTGAAAACATACTTGCAAAATAAACATCATTTATCAAGGAAAACTAAACAAAATGATCAAAATAAGACCAGGGACATAGAGAACAATAGTGTTTCTGGTAAAACTACCCACCGTTGGAAACATCCTCCCTTTCCTCCTCACAGCAGAGCGGCAGGCTCTGTTCCACCATCATACCCTGCACCATATCCATGCAAGAGTCCAGCGAGAACTTCTTCCCGCACATCTTGATGCCCCGGATGCGCCGGCGCATTTCTGTTAGTGAGTTAGTTTGTGTGAGTTGTGGGGTGGTAGTGAGATTTGGGGTTGAAGTGAGTTGTAGGGTGGAAGTGAGATGTGGTGGAGGGTGTGATTAGTCATTTAGATGAAGAAGATTTTGATACAGATGAAAGGTACGTTGCTGATGATGACTTAAAAAATGAAAAAGCGCTGCAGTGTGCATTTTTAGAGTTCCATGTGGTTCCATGTGGTTCCAAAAGAAAAAACGGAACCCCTTATTGGATCACTTTGTTGTCCGTCTATCTGTTTGTATGTCAAGACCTTTTATCTCTTATCGATGAAAGGTAATTTATGTATTTACTAGCTTTCGCCCGCGGCTTCGCCCGCGTTAAATTTATAGTAACACAGTTCCTCTTGCGCCTTATTGATTTGTAACAGCAACGCTAAGTTTTCTCTTTTATTCCCTCTTTTTCCCTGACATCACACTTTTTTTAAATAAAAATTAGCCTATGGCCGTATCCTGGTTCTTTACTATCCCTGTACTGCAAAATTCATCCAAATCGGTTCAGCCATTAAAGCGTGAAGAGGTAAAAAACAAAAAAACTCACTTTCGCTTTTATAATATTAGTAAGGATTTTCCTTAACAAAATAATCTTTACCATTTATTTCATGTAACATAACTTCCCTTTTTTTCGGGTGAGAAATCATCAAATGACTTCATTGAAGTCATTTGATGTCAGATGTCAGACTTTTACTGACTAAAACCCACCAATGTTCCTTCTGTTGCCCTTTATGTTCCGGGGCCGCGGTATCTCTTTCGAACAACCCGCAAGCAACATAACATCCCTTATAATTATATATTAACATTTAAAAAAATGGTGAAATGTACTGTGTACATTATTGAAGGAACAAACTTAATTTAACAAGAAAACTGGGGCCTTACCTCCGAATACTGAAACGTCACTCAAAGCTCTTAAACTATAGATTTTGTATGGTCAAACGTCACTTCTGAGTCTCTGTTAAATTTAAGTGGGACTTAAATTTTGAGTGACGTTTCAGTATTCGGGGGTTAGTCTGCTATTACAATAGTGTCAGAATGGTCGATCACTGATCGCATAATGTTTGATTTTGACAAGTTTAGTATGTAGCAGATTACCAAACTTGTCATAATTAACCATTATGCGATCAGTGATCGACCTTTCTGACACTATTGTAATAGCAGACTAAGGCCCCAGAGGTAAAACACAGGCCACAAATAGATGTCAGCAAAGCAGAGAGACCAAGCCACCGCCTGCCGGCGTTGCGGGTTGTTCGAAAGAGATACCGTGGCACCGGAACGTAAAGAGCAATAGAGGGAACATGGGTGGGTTTTAGTCAGTACATAGTCTGAGATTCCTCCCCGCTCCCAGTTTCACTGAAGATATTTAATTTCCCATCCGCAAAAAGGGTATACTCCTGAAGGGGGTCCCATATAAGAATTTTATCTATATTATCTGTGTAATTTATTTATTTATGCACATGAAAAAAAGGCATTGTACAAAGGCGGACTTTAATGCTTTGGCCAGGTATTAAATGAAATTTCTCATCAGCAAAAAAATGGGGTAAGACTTACCAGGACTATCCTTCGGCTCCATTTTGAGCTGCGCGAAGGTTTGCGCGCAGGATGTGAGGACCTGCTCATAATCACAGATTGCTGCATGAGTACCGTTCACAATCTTAGGGCTCATGGGACTGTTCGCAAGCAGGAGACTCGTACCGAACGTTGCGTTTAGCTCGCGTGTCTCTGAAATATAACGGTGAAAACTCTTTGAAACATATCGGATTTGACGACACGGTTGGCGCAGTGGCTGTGTTTAAGTGCTGCGCGGGTTCGATCCCCGCGTGGAACAATTATTTGTATGGCCTACAGATAGTTGTTCCGGGTCTCTCCGTTTGTGTATGTGAGTTTGAATGTTTGTAAACGCACCCACGATACAAGAGACATTTCTAGTGTGGGGCAGTTAAAAAAAACATTTTCATTTTTTCTTTTGAAACAAACACATCTTTGTTCTTTAAAATAATATTTATTTACTAGCTTTTGCCCGCGGCTTAGCTCGTGTTAAATTTGGGGTAACACAGTTACCCCAATTTTTTTGCCCTTGCGCCATATTTATTGTAATAGCAAAGCTAAGTTTTCCTTTTTTTCCCTCTATCTTCCTCATTTATCCTTTTTTTTCTAAAACAAAATAGCCTATGTCCGTTTCTATGGTCCCAACTAGCTCTATACCAAAATTCATTAAAATCTCCATTTAGGCGTGAAGACGTAACAAACAAACAGACAAGAAAGATTTGTTGAGTTTGGGCGCCGGGGAAGCTGGTGAGTCGCTCTTGAAGGAGCTTGTGGTTCTGGTCAACTTAATGCTCTCCGGCGGCGTGAACGATGCCGTCGTCGATGTTTTGTATGGGGCCAATCTGTGTGCCCTCCGCAAGAAGGATGGCGGCATTCGTCCTATTGCCGTCGGTTGCACCTACAGGCGTATGGCAGCCAAAATTTGTTGCAAGCTTTACAGCGAATCGCTTGCAACTAAGTTCCAGCCCCTTCAACTCGGTTTTGGTTCCAGAGGGGGTTGTGAAGCTGCCGTACATGCCTTATCCTCTTTTTTAAATTCTAAAAAAGGTGAGATCATCCTCAAGGTTGACGTCCAAAACGCTTTTAACTCCGTTAACAGGGACACTTTGTTGACTGAAGTGAAAAAAGAACTTCCCGAAATTTATGGTTTCATGTGGCAATGTTATAGACATCCATCAAAATTATTGTTCAAGGACAATGTTTTGGAATCTGCAGTTGGCTGCCAACAAGGTGACCCTCTCGGGCCTGTCATTTTCAGTTTAGCTATTCACCCCATAATCAAAAAATTAAATTCAAAATTCAACATTTGGTACTTGGACGATGGAACTTTAGGAGGTGATGTTGACACTGTGATGATCTGAAACTACTAAAACAGCAATTTAAATCTATTGGCCTTGACCTTAATCCCTCAAAGTGCAAAATTTACCTTTCTGACATTACCGACAGACAATTGGACTGCGTTATGTAAGAACGAATTAAGCGACAAAATTGAAAAAAATGATTTTTGAATGCAGATCGGTTCCAAACATTATTAACTATGTATTCAGCTAATTTTGTGTTCAAAAGTCAGTCCTAGTGCCTTGTAATAAGGGGTGAATTAAGCGACATGTCAAAATTTGTTAGATGTTTCGCACACATTAGTTACGTAATAAAGAATTATGCGCCTAAGTTACTATTACAGAATACACAAACAGGATTTTAAAATGCATAAACGAATTATATCCACAAAAGTTGGAGATAATCCGTTTCAATTTATTTATTAAAAACGCAATATCGAACTAACCGCCTAAAATGGCAGATAATTCGTTCATGCATATTACTACTTTTGCGATCTCTCACTCGATTAAGAATTAAGCGCCAACTTTTGGCTTTTGATTCGTTATTACAATTTCCATTGCACGGGTTTTTTGGAGCGAGGTGGCTGGAGTCGCAGTAGCTTGTGTAACGTAATGCCTGCAGGATGTTTTTTTTTTGTCATTTGTTGTTGTTTGTTTGTAATGTGAATTGAAAAGAAGTCTTTAATATTTATGAAGAATACGCGTAGTTACCGTTTGATTGCTTCATTAAATAAAAATGATGCTACCGGCACCTTCAATGTGGCTGTCGGTCTGCACCAAGGGTCGGCTCTTAGCCCTTACCTCTTCCTGGTGATAATGGACGCTCTCATGTCGGACATCCAGGAAGAGGCTTCCTGGTGCATGCTGTATGCCGCTGACATTGTGTTGGTTGCCGAGAGCGGTCAAGAGATCCAGAGCAGATTAAAAGTGTGGTGGCAAAGACTAGTGAACGTTGGCCTGAAATTAAGTAGAACCAAAACAGAATACTTGTTCTGCGATTTCGGCGTTCTCTCCAGTTCTGTGCCCATAACCCTTGCCGAAACGCCTATACCGATCTGCTCCAACTTCCGGTACCTCGGGTCGCTTGTCCAAGGGCATGGCGAAGTAGACCGGGACGTAAGGCACCGGATCAACGCAGGATGGATGAAATGGCGACAGTTCACTGGAACAACTTGTGACCCACGGATGCCCCTCAAGTTAAAGGGGAAAATATAAAAGTCCGTGATTAGACCTGGGCTGTAAAAAAGGTGGATGAAAAACGATTGCATGTAGCAGAGATGAGAATGTTGAGATGGATGTGTGGAGTGACAAGAATGGATAAAGTAAGGAATAAATATATTCTAGGAAGTTTGAAAGTTGCGCCTGTTACAGAAAAAATTAAAGGGAGTCGTTTGTCTTGGCATGTACCTACATGTAATAAGGTGGGATGTAGGACATGTGACTAGAAGAGTAATGGATCTAAATATTGATGGACGGAGAGCGAGAGGAAGGCCAAAGAAAAGATGGATGGCTTGTGTAAGGAACGATATAAAGGAGAAAGGAGTAAATGATGCCATGACGTCTGATAGGGGAGAATGGACGAAGAGAACCTGTTGCGCCGACCCCAAATAGAATGGGACAAGGGCAGGAAAATAAAAAATGATGCTATGCAAAACGATTCTTGGCAGGTATACAACTGAATTTCTTTGTTATTACCTACTTTGTTTAAGCAATAAGAAAACCGGACATGGCTTTAGCTAAGACTTGTAACCATCTTGAAGTTCTTACTTTCGTTAGGGAAAACACCTTATCGTTACCAAGAATTCCAACCAATATAGTGTTTTACAAACGCCAACTATGGCTATACAACTGCGGTGTTCATTCAGGCAAAACTGGTGAACGGTTTTGTTATGTGTGGGTGAAAGGTACAGCAGGCAGAGGAGCTCAGGAAGTCGGATCCGCTCTGCGCAAACATTTATCTTTAAATATAGACTTAAAAGCCAAAAAGCTAGTCCTTTGGTCAGATTCATGTGGAGGCCAAAGCCGCAACATCAAGATGACTTTATTACTATTTTGACAATACTATGAAAATTTAACAGGATCCCAAGATTTAGAAGAAAATGTTAAAGGTTTTAACGGATCTTTCGATTTTGATGTAGAAGATGAAGATTAGAAAAATAAAAATTGAATACATGTTTTTTATGTAACAGCATTAGGTTTTTAGATTTTTTTATGTTTAAAAAGGGTATTTTTAGTTTATTACAAGATGTTTATTTTGAACGCTATTAAGAAGTTTAATGATTACGATAAACAATATTTTATAAGTTTCATTCAAAATAGAGATTGAAAACTTTTTCACGTTTCATCACATTGACTGTTTTAGTTTGATAAAGAATAGCGAGATAAGCAAATATGTTGTTGTTTTGAGGTATTTGACTATAAAAAAAATATTCAAATATATGTGTATCTCGTAATCAGTAATGGCATACAAGATCGTCTTAGAAAAGTGCTATATTTTTTGTTTAATTTGAGAAATTTGCATTAAAATATTTGGATTTAATCTTATATTACACTTTATTTTACTCAAAATAAAATGTATTAAAGAATCAAACGACAATAATGTCATATAGTACGTTATTGACAAATTTAATCAATCTGAATATAGCTATAATACATTAACGAATTAAGCGGAAAAATGGCTATATCTTTTAAAATATATTCTGCACTGTAATATATTCTGCATTAATCTAAACTGTATACACATCTTAATTTACAGTAATAAAAACATACACATAACATAAATAATGAGCGCACAACGACAATTTTAACTTTAAAATCTTTGAAGCTCATTTTCTCAAATTCTCTCTAGTGTCGCTTAATCTATTCTTACATAACGCTGTCCAATTGACTATAGATAAATTTAATGCAATAGCCCCAAACATCAAAATTTTAGAAAAAAGTTCCCTTCACCTCCTAGGTTCTCCTATTTTAGAAGAAAGTTTTTCATCTTTCATCGAGAACAAAATCAATCATTTTATTGATATTTCGGACAGACTATCTCAAATTAATTTGCATTCGGCGTTCACCCTCTTAAGATATTGCTGTTTTGGTCCAAATTTTATGTATTTTCTGCGTTGTTCTCCACTTTGGAAGCAACCACAACATTTGGACAAAATTGATCAAATTATTCGCAATACTGTATCTTCCATTTTTAATATGGCCTTGGATGACCGAGCGTGGCTACAAGCCACCCTGCCAATTCGTTTTGGTGGCCTCGGCGTCCGCAAAATTTCCAGTGTAAGCTTACCGGCATTCCTGTCTTCCGTCCACAGCACTGAAAAGCTGACCAGGAAAATTTTGGCTCTCTCCCTGGTTGACTCAGAAGTGCCGTGCTTGACCGACGCAGAGGATGCCTGGAAAATGGCTTGCCCGGACTCGGATCGGCCCGTGAACCCGTTTTCCCAGAGACAGTGGGATGAGCCGCTCTGCAGGTTGGTACGGAATAACCTTATTAATACGTCCACCAATTCTGCTGAGCGTGCCCGCTTGCTGGCTGTGGGTGAGTGGGAATCGGGCCTCTGGCTACAGGCGTTACCGTCACCTAACATAGGTACTTTGTTGGGTGACACAACCTTCCGGCTCGCTACGTGTTTGCGATTGGGTGCACCCTGTGGGGCTCCGCATCGCTGTCAATGTGGGGAAGCAGTCGACTGCCTCGGACACCATGGCCTTTCCTGCAGTAAAAGCGCAGGTCGTATTGCTCGGCACGCTTGCATTAATGATCTCATCCGTCGTGCTCTTGCCACCGCCGGGGTGCCAGCTGTTTTAGAACCAACTGGCTTGGTACGCGTCGATGGAAAGAGACCAGATGGTATGACCATAATGCCATGGAAGTTGGGTAGATCTTTGGTGTGGGATGCAACTTGTGTCGACACCCTTGCACCATCCCATCTTCCTAGTACGGTGGGTTGCGCTGGAGCTGCTGCTGCAGGTGCTGAAAACCTCAAACGGCGCAAATATCACAATTTGATTGGTAATTATGTTTTTGAGCCGTTTGGGGTTGAAACACTAGGGCCATGGGGTCCGAGTGCCCATGTAGTATTTCGAGAAATCGCCAAGCGGTTGGTCGATTCTTCTCGTGACCAGAGGGCTGGCCTGTTTTTTGCACAAAAAATAAGCATTGCCATCCAACGCGGTAATGCTGCCGGCCTTCTGGGCACTTTACCTGTTGACGGCGATACGGACGAATTTTTTGACGCCCTGTAATTTTCTGTATATATTTTTTTATTATTAGTTTGTGTATATTTATAGGTTGTATATTTTTAGTAATTAATTTAATTATAATATGATAAATTGGAAAAAAAAAACAAACAGACTCACTTTCGCTTTTATAAAATTAAGTAAGGATATTAACAATCCTTATGCATGGAACTGCCGTAAATATTGTCAATAAGTTTAAGTATCATCATTTTCCTGCCCTTGTCTCATTCTATTTGGGGTCAACACAACACGTTTTCTTCTTCCATTCTCCCCTATCAGACGTCACGGCATCATTTACTCCTTTCTCCTTCATATCATTCCTTACACAATCCATCCATCTTTTCTTTGGCCCTCCTCTCGCTCTCCGTCCATCAACATTCAGACCATCACTCTTTCAGTCACTTGTCTTTCATCCCTCCTCATTACATGTACACCAAGACAAACTTGGTCACATAGTTAGGGATGATTTAGCAGATGATGCTGATCTGAAACGACAACGACGAGAGGCGTAGTATCGCTTGTCGAAGTAATATAAATAAATATCTTGGGACAACTCACACACGGCTATCTGATCCCAAGCTAAGCAGAGCTTGTGTTATGGTAACCTGACAACTGATATACATACTTATATAATTTATAAATACATACATATTATAGATAAATAACACCCAGACACAGAACAAACAATCATGCTCATCACACAAAGTTTGTCCTGGGTGGGAATCGAACCCACGACCTCCGGCTCAGCAGTCAGGGCCACTAACCACTAGACCAACAGGCCCGTCAAATCATATGTACTCTCGGAAGCAATATCATATGCTGGCTAGACGTGTCTTTCACTGCTCCAACTAAGTAACAATAACCCTGTTAAAGGCTTACTGACAGTTTTCCTACACCAGTCATCCTTAATACAAGTACATCATCATCTGCCTAGCCTTTTCCCAAATATGTTGGCGTCAGCTTCCAGTTTAACCGGATGCAGTTGAATACCAGTACACATGGAGCGACTGCCTATCTGATCTCCACAACCCAGTTAGTAGTGGGTAATGTGATACCCCTTAGTAAGACTTTCGGAACACTGACTACTTGTAACAACTGTCAAAGATCTACAAATGACAGCCGGGACCAACGGCTTAATGTGTTTTCTAAGGCACGGAGGAAACTCGGTATGTAACGGGTGATCACCCATTAACAGACCAACCTAGGCAAGCATGGCTTAACCTAAAGATCGACCCGAACGGCTGCTATTATTTAGTCAGGGGACGAAGCACATGTGACTAAAAGAGGGATGGATCTGTATGTTGAAGGACGGAGAACGGGAGGAAGGCCAAAGAAAAGAAGAATGGATTGTGTAAGGAGAGTAAATTATGCCGTGACGTCTGATAGGGGAGAATGGATGAAGAAAACGTGTTGCCCAGACCCCAAATAAAATGGGACAAAGGCAGGAAATTGATGATGAACTCCTCCTATAACACTCTTCGTGTACAGTACAATAATGCTTTTAGAGCTATTTGAAAGCTACCCTGACGGTGTAGTGCGACTGGCATGTTCGCTGAGAACAGAGTTACTGCTTTATACGGACTCTAGAGGAGACTTCTTTTTTGGAGAATTTTAATCACCAAATAACTTCCCCCGCTCTGGGCGGAGCAGGGGGAGTGTCAGACTTTTACTGACTAAAACCCACCCATGTTCCTTCTATTGCCCTTTTCGTTACGGGGCCGCGGTATCTCTTTCGAACAACCCGCAACTCCGGCAGGTTCTTGAGGAGACTCAAAGCATCGTTCCTGACTCCAGTTAGTGTCTGTTATATTTAGCTGTGTGTTAAGGCGTTGTAATGTCATAATATATTTTTGTACTCCTTGTTAATTGTAATTTAATCACTACGTTGTATTAAACGAAGTCGCTGTAGCTGTCTGTCTGTTTTATGTTGTAGGTATGCCTAAATCTTTAAAACTACGCAACGGATGTTGATGCAGTTTTTTTAATATGTAGAGTGATTCAAGAGGAAAGTTTATATGTAAAACTAGCTGTGCCCCGCGGTTTCACCCGCTGCTCACTTAGGGGTATGAAAAATAGATGTTGGCCGATTCTCAGACCTACCCAATATGTACACAAAATTTCGTTTAAATCGGTGCAGCCGTTTCGGAGGAGTATGGGAACGAAAACTGTGACACGAGAATTTTATATATTAGATTTATGGTATGACTGAGCGGGTGGAACCGCTGGGCTGGTCGCTAGTTTACCAATAAATTGTAATAGTGTTAAGGGTGTAAAGTCTAAAATAAACAATTAATAAAAAAAATAAAAGTGTAGATGACTTATATTTATTTTATTTGTTACAGATACATAAAATATTTGTATGCTACAGTGTGCTAAGTGTCTATGCTTGTGAAGTGTAGTGTAGTGTAGTGACATGTCTTGGTAACTATGTGTGGTGCAGTCAACACGCAGGCGGGGCCGCGGCTCTGAATGGTAGCTGCCGTACATGTGAGAAAAGTTAATTATTATTTTAGTCGCACCCGCGTTAATGAAGAAATAACGAGGGAGAGAGATGGAGACACTAATAGAGTACTTATCCTAACATAGGAAGTAAGTTAAAATAGGTCCTCTAGCCTTTGACTAGCCTTCTTGCCCATTCTTCTCTATAGAGATCAACGCTTTGGAATGGGCAACTACAGTACTTTCACAATGTTATTATGCCTTGTGTCTAGGACTGTAGCTTCATTTTGTTTCTTGACATTCAAAAGTGCCTGTAGTGGTGTAATTGAAATAAATGCTTTGATTTGATTTGACTCATGTTATTCGGGGTCGGGGCAACACTTTTGTTTTTACCATACCTCAAAAAGTAAAAAGGAAACCTTATAGAATCACATTTTTTCCGTCAGACATGTATCAAATATTAGTCTCTGTCTTATACAGGGTGGCCAGTTGATAGGCGTCCAAAAAAAAAAATTAGATGCCTTATGCTAAGGGGTACCCGAATTACCCCCATGTATGTTCCGCGATTATTTGTAGTTTAGGAGCTAGAATTTTTATAAGTACTTTTTTCAAAATATTCACCTAGCATTGGTTTTTATTTTTTATGTCTTTATTCCTATCATTTTTAGATATTCTTTATTATGGAATCTATTAGCGATAGCAATAGCTACCATGCGAAAAAAATCCGATTGCCTAGGCATTGTAGAACTTACCACAGAATTAGTCCAAAGTTCAAAATTACCATTAGAGTTCGATAATCAAAAATGTTCAGAGCTTAAAAAAAAATAAGTTAGGGGTGCCAGAGGTTTCTAAATGATCTTAAAAACTTCTATGGACCTTCAACAGGCGAAATCGATAAAAAAATATAGAGCTTGATCGGGGATTATTTCCTGTAATTAGCGTTGATAGCAATAAAGGTATTTTTACAGTTATTGTTATAATTTGGGATTTCTTTATTTTTGCCACTTTTATGATAAAAAAAATACGGTAGATAGTTTACAAATTTCATTAAAACACGTTACAAAAGGTTTTCAAAGTGCCGCCTTACCACAGAAATGCACAATCTACATCTACGGAGGAAATTGTCTTTTAGTTGTAAAACATGTCTCGTCTCAGTGTTAAGTTAACGTCTGACAGCAAAATTGGTAATTCTTCAAAAACTCTTTGTAGGTGGCTCCATCGAGCTTGGACAGCGGTCTGGCTATGGATTCTCCATAGTCCGCTATCGAGAATCCTCATTCCGTAAGACCATCAAATTTTCAACACCGCTTCGTTACAAAAGGTTTTCAAAGTGCCGCCTTACCACAGAAATGCACAATCTACATCTACGGAGGAAATTGTCTTATAGTTGTCTAAAGGCTTCTCTGTTACTTCTTACAACATTTCCCGCTTCTTCAATTTTCCGTTTTAGCTCTTCCTCATTGTTAGTGTCCCGTGCGTACCATCACGAGTCTGGACGGCAGCTCGAATGGTGGTGGTAAACTAATTGGTAGTTCACCGTTGAGAACGCCGGACCACATTTTCACACTGAAGAGGTGTTGAAAATTTGACGGTCTTACGTAATGAGAATTTTCGATAGCGGACTATGGAGAATCCATAGCCAGACCGCTGTCCAAGCTCGATGGAGCCACCTACAAAGAGTTTTTGAAGAATTACCAATTTTGCTGTCAGACGTTAACTTAACACTGAGACGAGACATGTTTTACAACTAAAAGACAATTTCCTCCGTAGATGTAGATTGTGCATTTCTGTGGTAAGGCGGCACTTTGAAAACCTTTTGTATCGTGTTTTAATGAAATTTGTAAACTATCTACCGTATTTTTTTATCATAAAAGTGGCAAAAATAAAGAAATCCCAAATTATAACAATAACTGTAAAAATACCTTTATTGTTATCAACGCTAATTACAGGAAATAATCCCCGATCAAGCTCTATATTTTTTTATCGATTTCGCCTGTTGAAGGTCCATAGAAGTTTTTAAGATCATTTAGAAACCTCTGGCACCCCTAACTTATTTTTTTTTTAAGCTCTGAACATTTTTGATTATCGAACTCTAATGGTAATTTTGAACTTTGGACTAATTCTGTGGTAAGTTCTACAATGCCTAGGCAATCGGATTTTTTTCGCATGGTAGCTATTGCTA
Source organism: Ochropleura leucogaster (assembly GCA_958449745.1). NCBI lineage: Eukaryota > Metazoa > Arthropoda > Insecta > Lepidoptera > Noctuidae > Ochropleura > Ochropleura leucogaster. Next base: position 4,519,539 of record OY288227.1, read on the forward strand.
TCGCTAATAGATTCCATAAAAAAGAATATCTAAAAATGATAGGAATAAAGACATAAAAAATAAAAACCAATGCTAGGTGAATATTTTGAAAAAAGTACTTAAAAAAATTCTAGCTCCTAAACTACAAATAATCGCGGAACATACATGGGGGTAATTCGGGTACCCCTTAGCATAAGGCATCTAATTTTTTTCTTTGGACGCCTATCAACTGGCCACCCTGTATATAGTCATAGTAATACAATTTTTTTTCTTTTTCGTGTGGGTAATCATCCAATGACATGCCCCCCCGCTCCGCCCAGAGCGGGGGGGCATGTCAGACTTGTACTGACTAAAACCCACCCTTCTATTGCCCTTTACGTTCCGAGGCCGCGGTATCTCTTTCGAACAACCCGCAACCCCGGCAGGCGGAGGCCCTGGCAAGCCCCTCTGCTTTGCTGACTCTCTTTGAGGCGCGCGTGAAACACGAACGCGCCGTCGTTACGGCTTGTCGTCAATAGACGGACAGACGGTGAGATACCCATTGCTCACCGTCCACAGGCCCGCATCTACAGTGGCCGGGAGTCATCTCGCGGCGCCCGGCGCTCTGGACGTCTCCCGCGGTGGCTGGGTTGGCCTGATGTTCTCTCCCTCAAACGCCCGGCCACCTCTTTTGATAGCATTACTGCTTCGCAGAAGGTGGTGACCGCTTCCCATTCCCTCTCGATCCGGACCATGGACTAAACCAGGGCCGGACGCGAGAGATCGCCGCCGCCGATCGCCTCTACGAGGGCACGGCGGTGCTCCACCCCACGCTGGGCAGATCGCCACTGTGTGCTCCACCGTGTCCTCCGGGAGATCGTCACAATGGTGACACTGACACCCGGGTGTTTCCTCCCGCCCGATTATGAGGACCTGCGTCAGGCAGTAGGTGAAGACGCCATGACGCCTCTCCAGCCACTCCTCAAAGAGGAGACTTACCGCCACTATTGTGGCGTGCCCTTAACGGCACGGTTGACGCAGTGGCTTAGCGATTGACTGCTGCGCTGTGTGTTGCAGCTTCAATTATCACACAGAGCAAATATTTGTTTCACCTACAAATAGTTGTTTCGGGTTGGGCTGTTTGTGTATGTGAGTTTAAATATTTGTAAACGCACCCACGATATAAGAGAAATTCTTATTGTGGGGTGGCATATTTAAAAAAAAATGAAAAACAAAAGGTAGCGTTCGAGGATTGGTAAGAGAAGTGTAGGACATCCAGCGGCAAGATCTCCTGATGAGGCGAAGACGTGGAGGACATGAGTAAAGAGGTTTATACCCAGCAGTTTGGCTGTAGGTGATGATCACTGTATTATATCACTAGCTTTCGCCTTCGGCTTCGCCCGCGTTAAATTTGGGGTAACACAGTTCCCCTTGCGCCTTATTGATTTGTAATAGAAACGCTAAGTTTTCCCTTTTCTTCCCTCTTAATCCCTCACATCCCACTTTTTAAATGAAAATTTTTGGTTCCCAACTATCTATGTACCAAAATTCATCACAATCGGTTTAGCCATTAAAGCGTGAAGAGGTAACAAACAAACTCACTTTCGCTTTTATAATATTAGTAAGGAAATAGTAAGGATGTACTCGGCATATTTGCCAAGTACAGCACGGATGGCTTCCAAGCGGTGCTTCGCAAAAGGACGGCCTCCCTGTGGTCTCGGCCAAAGGGTAGCACCAACAGGCTTCTGAGTGTGTTGTCGGACAGAGTGGACAGCCAAATCCTGAGGCAGTGATCGCTCATGCATGTCCAGCATATTGATTGTTTTAAATTTTACTCTTCTACTTACTTAATTATTAAAAACTAGCTTTTGCCCGCGGCTTCGCTCGCGTTAAATTCGAGGTAACACAGTTCCCCTTGCGCTTTATTGTTTTGTAATAGCAACGATAAGTTTTCCCTTTTCTTAACTCTTTCTCTCTCACATTCCACTTCAAAAAAATAGCCTATGTCCGTCTCCTGGTCCCCAACTATCTCTGTATCAAAATTCATCAAAATCGGTGTAGCCATTAAAGCGTGAAGAGGTAACAAACAAACTCACTTTCGATTTTATTATATTAGTAAGGACTATAATTGGACGTAGTTACACGATAAGGATCCAATCCACATTAAGCTAGTTTTGAGATATTGAATTTTAAAGTTTGCATCGGAATTCTTCTATGATGCAGTGCTGTAAATTTGTTGGTTTTATTGAAATTATAAGTAAAACTATTTATATTTTAACTTTAAATCAAATTTACTAAGTTTAATTTGATATTTCAAATATTATTCAAGAAAATATGGGTTTGGATCCTTTTTGATAAATTGTATTCTCAATAAAACCAGCATAAAATGATGTTTCGCAATAAGGAACCACGTCATGAATTGTTAACTAAATCTTGAAAAATAAATAAAACTACTAATAATTCACTAAAAAAGTAAAACCTGTAGTGCTTGACACTAACGACTGCAGGTTATGGCAGAGTAAGGAGCTTCACGGACGCTTTTTCCGGGCCCTACATGGACCCGATGTAGATCAATCACCGTCCGTAGCCTGGCTACGTTCCGGGGACCTCTTTGGAGAAACCGAAGGTTTTGTCTGTGCAATTATTGATGAAGTTATGATGACGAATAACTACCGGAGATTTATTGTGAAGGACGGCACGGTTGACATATGTCGGGCATGCCACCGTCCAGGAGAATCAATACGACACATTATCTCCGGTTGTTCTCGTCTAGCTAACGGAGAGTACTTGACTTACTTACTTGTATAGACACAACCTTGTAGCCAGGATTATCCATCAGCAACTTGCTCTAAAATACAACCTTGTGGAATCGGAAGTGCCGTACTACAGGTATGAGCCCGACCCAGTTCTTGAACATGGCAATATCACATTGTACTGGGATCGCTCCATCATCACTGACAGGACTATTGTTGCCAACAAGCCTGATATAGTGGTGGTGGATCGATCAGAGCGGCGCGCAATGATTGTTGACATAACAGTCCCGCATGATGAGAACCTCGTGAAAGCCGAGAAAGATAAGCAAATCAAGTATATTGACTTGGCTCGCGAGGTTGTCGACATGTGGGACGTGGACTCAGCGATCATTGTGCCGATAGTCGTGTCTGCCAATGGCTTAATTGCTAAGAGCCTCGACCAACACCTGAGAAGGCTCTCGTTAGGCAGCTGGATCAAGGGCTTGATACAGAAAGCGGTACTCCTGGACACGGCTCGTATTGTTAGGAGGTTCCTTTCTCTGGGGCCCTGACCGCCGGTAGCTTGGATCTTGTTCCCGATACCGGTGGGCTACTATTTTTATATTTTTAAATGTTTTTTATGCTTTTTTGAAATATTTAAAAATGTAATAATATGTATAAAAACCAATAAATGAACTAGAAATTCACTAAAAAAGTTTTATTCATATAACCGCCTATGTATCGGTTATTGAAGCAACAATAATTATCAGAAAGGATCCAAGTGAATTGGATCTCTTTTAAGATTACTTATTTTATACTATTACCAATAAATATTGTTTCTCACTAATGATCCACGAGGATTGGATTTTTTCAGTGAATTTATAATAAACGCCCGCCATACATGTGGACTGGTACCTCGTGTTTATGACAATGTCATGTGTTCGTATTTCACTGGGATCTTTTTGCTGACCGAAAATATCGACCTTTACGGTCTCTTTGGTATAGTGAACTCAATTTTGGTAGTTTTGTGGATTGGATCCTTATCGTGTAACTACGTCCAATTATGGCCTAGTAACTTTATGTACCTGGTCTGAAATAATTATTTTCAATTTATAAGCCTTAAAAATACCTTTGAGAGAGATCCTTGGTTTCTTAGGTACCACAATGTTGCCATTTTCGGAGCCGAAAACGTCCATCAATATCTCCTTGGCTACCGTCTTGATTTCATTCCAGTCATCTGCAAATCCAAAGAAAAAATATTAAGTTTTACTTAAGATAACATACTAGTAACTTAACGAATAATTAGCTATAATTACGTATGTGAAGGCGTTGTAATAATTATTATTTTTGGAGAAATTCAGGGTATTTTTGCGGATGGGAATTATTTAGTAACTTCTCCCGCTCTCGGTGGAGTGGGGGAGTGTCTCACTATTACGAACTAATACCCATCCCTGTTTCTGCATTTTCCTTTTGGTGTCAGGGGCCGCGGTATCTCTCTCGAAAAACCAGCAACCCCAGTTGAAGATCGACTGATCTATTATTCACATAGTGACTTTCAAAAAGTCTCTAATCTACGCAGAAGTTACGAAATTATAAAAATACTAGCTGGCGCTCACAGCTTCACCGTATGGAAAAAAGGTATCCTATGTGTTATTCCAGACTATAATCTACCTCTGTGCCAAATTTCATCAAGATCCGTTCAGCCGTTTTGACGTTAAAGAGTAACAAACATCCATACATCCTCACAAACATTCGCATTTTTGTGTAACTTATTTTGATGTACAGAACGCATGGATGACGGCTTCGTGCAGGTTTTTTTACACCCTATATATTTATTTATTTTTATTTATTTATTTATTAAAACTTTAAAAACTGTACAAAGGCGGACTTAATGCCTTAGGCATTTTCTACCAGTCTACCTTAGGGTGATGCAGAGACAAAACACAGTAGGTTTATATATGTTTATATTGTTATATATATGTTTTGCTATAATCTCCTTACCCAAAATATCCTGGTTAGTAGTCCTGGACGAGGTGATGGTGAACCGGATGACGTATATGCCCTTGAAGCACGCCGGTACAGCATGGATGAAGCCGCGCGCGTTCAAGCGCTTCAGCAACCTCTCGGTCAGAGCGTTGTCGCCTTTCATCCGGAAAGCAACCATGCCTGGAAAATAGATTTATGAGTTTTAAGAAGATGAAGAGAAGTGAATAGAATAAACTTTATCTATAACTAGCTTTTCGGTCGCTCGCGTTATATTCGGGGTAACACAGTTCCTTTTTCCCAATTTGCAGGCACCTGCTACGTGTAGTGTTTGCCTTTGCGCCTTATTTGTTGTAATAGCTAGGCTAAGTTTACCCTTTTCTTCCCTCTTTCTCCATCATGTCTTACTTTTTTTTTTAAAAAATGTGTCTCCAGTCTCCGTCTCCGTATCTCCGGTCTCAACTATCTCTGTACCAAATTTCATCAAAATCGGTTTAGCCATTTAGGCGTGAAGACGTAACAAACAATCAAACAAACAAACTCGCTTACGCTTTTAGTAAGGATTAATTTATATTTAAGTTTGAAGTGTGTATTAGTATCATGTTTCAATTTAAATTAGGTTTTCCATAAGAAAACCCAATTCTGGGTTTAGCTTGCTGTTTGACATAAGCTTTATTTTTGCAATTTATGTAAAAGTACATATTTTTTAAATATTGTGAGCAATAAAGAATGCCAGAATGATCATTCCAAAGAGTTTATTTTTTATGCGATACTTATGACAAAATCACCCTCATCTAGCTCGTTCGACGTGTAACAGTGTATGTAAAAAAAAACCTACTTACAAAATAAACATCATTTACAATGTCAATGTCAAACTGTCAAATAACATTTATCTTTAGGGCATACCTACTAATATGAATAAGTCAAACCTAAATTCCTTGGCTGGGGTATCTCAAATCGTTGATCAGCCAACACCAGAGCTTCGAATTTCTGTGCTAGACGAACGCCCTGTAGATAAAATAAGAACTAAATTTAATATAATCAAATGATTTATTACAATAAGACCATTACAGGCACTTTTGAATGTCATGAAAACAAAAAAAAAAGATGCTGCTACAGTCCCAGTCACAAGACATAACAACTTGTGAAGGTACTGTAGTTGCCCATTCCGAAGCGTAGATCTTTATGGAGAAGAATGGGCAAAAAACTCCATGGAGACTCTTTAAAATGATTTTTTTACAAAACCATGGATACATCATTCATGTTGAGATTATAAATGAGACGATTTCGTATGTTGTATGAGGTAATGCAGATAAAACAGTACGAATATACGAGTATATATGGATCGTAGCAAGTCCTAGGAAAAAGGTACGTACACTCAACGGCAGGTCAACCTATCCTATATACCTTATAACCTGACCTCTCTACTACGGAGCGTACATCGTTTAGAGAGATCAGGTTAAAATGGTTTGGTGTAGGTTGATGTGCCGTCGAGTCTACATTTAAAAAGGAGGATAAGAGGAATTCATTAAAAGAGATGTATGACTACAAATAAACTTATACAAAAACCAGCCAACTGCAGTTCCGTACAAATTTGCGACATAAACGGCCTTTTTTGGTCTTGACAGATAGACAGACAGACAGATAACAAGGTTTTCTTGAGGCACGGAAGCGTAAAACTCAAAAAAGTAAGTTCACGTTCCGTACCTTAAAAAAAAATCCTTAACAAATAAACAAAAAACCTTTGGATGCAATGCTACTATCACTTTTTCTAATATTTCTTAACTAAGTGTTAGTACTTTTTAAATAAATCTAGTTGTATGTTAGTGTGTCCTAAAAATTGATTTTTTTAAGTGCCTATAATATTTATTAAATTTATCTTAATCTATATTACTTAATTAATTTATCTTAATCTGTAACGACTGTCAAAGATCTACAGATGGCAGCCGGGACCACCGGTTTAACGTGCTTTCCGAGGCACGGAGGAAACTCGGTATGTAACGGGTGGTCACCCATCCACAGACCAACCTAGGCAAACGATAAAAACAATAAGTATTATTACCTCACGAATATGCTTCTGAATTCCTGAAACACCATAGTTACGCAGGACGAACCATAACTTTAGCGCCCTGAACCGACGACTCAGAGGAATCTGCCAATGCTACAAATAAAAATAAAAATATCAAGTGTGATTAAACATTTCTTCATACGATAGAGTTAGGAGCGATTAATTACAGGCACTTTTGAATGTCATAAAAACAAAAAAAGATGCTGCTACAGTCCCAGTCACAAGACATAATAACTTGTGAAAGTACTGTAGTTGCCCATTTTAAAGCGTAGAATTCTTTGGAGAAGAATGGGCAAGAAACTCCAAGCACTTTTGGTACCTAAGTATAAGCGTGATTACCCCCCCGCAGTGACCATAAGACCGTAAAGAGCTAGTTTATTTATCCAAAGTCACGTTGTAAGGTTAAAGAAACGATTAATTATGTTTCTTTATAATTTTAGCTGTTTCTCTGTTGCCTTGTCAAAATAACAAGGATATTAACTGCTGAAGCTAAAATAATTGTTATTTTGACAAGGTCGTAAATTGCAATAAATTCAGTCGTTTGCTGTCATTCGCTTTACTTCACTTATTTATTTAATGGCGTTTGTATTTCGCTTCTAAAGAACTTTGACATTTGACACTAGTATTGCGATGTTGTCATATGTAAAAAATTCTACCGAAAAGTTTTTGGTAAAATTACGGCGCTTGCGTTGTGTCTATTGACTTTCAGATTAGCTGTTCCATGGATGAAGAAACACATTTTCTATAATATCAGTAATGGTCAAACAAAAAATAATACTTTTGGTTTAGTCGATGACGAAGAAACTGGCTGTAAGAGACACTGGGCACCAGTCAGTTCGACTATCAATCTATAATCGCTACATACGTTAACAGAGTTTAAATACACTTTAGCGAAGCAGGTTAGACTTTTTTTGACAATAATTTCTATCTGCGGGGTATTACTACTCATAATTTATATCAGTAAAGCTTAAACAAGCTACATCCCACGTTTTCGCAATTAATTATCACCAGCGCTCCCACCATCACCGATAATCATGACCGATAACCACCACCGATAAACATTACCAGTAAACCATCACCAAATAAAATCTTACTAATAGTTCTCTCTTATTAGGATCTTCTAGCTGAATCTTTTCGCCACATCCTGGCGATATTTTTGCATAACCATGGAGGCTATTATCATCATTGTATAAATCACCATTTTCATCGCCATTTTTGAGATCACCGTTCATTTTACCATTGCTGTTATCGCCATTTGGTAATCCACCATTCATTTTGCCAATGTTGTTATCACCGTTTTGCAAATCACTGATAATATTATCACCGTTGTGGTCACCATTTAGTAAATGACCGTTCATATCTTTTGCAATCTTTGTTTTATCTTTTATTACGATGGATTTCCCTTCATCACCGTTGGTTTTGTCATCACCATTGATGATGGTAATTGGGGGATCAATTCCTTTTAGGATGTTGTTTATCTTTCGCATTGGTTTCTTCTTAATATGGGTTTGTTTGTCTCCAACCTATTGTAAAAAATGAGTTATTTTTTCTAGAATTTAATATACCGCCATGGTAGATACAAAAGTACACATATATATAACCATTTGTTTTCATGGTAACGGTTATGTCAAATAGTTTACAATCTAACTAAACACAAACTTGACGACACAGTTGGCGCAGTGGCTCAGCGATCGGCTGCCGCGCTGCGTGTCACGGGTTCGATCTCCGCACGGAACAAATATTTGTATGGCCTACAGATAGTTGTTCCGGGTCTGGCTGTTTGTGTATGTGAGTTTAAATGTTTGTAAACGCACCCACGATACAGGAGAAATTGCTAGTGTGTAGCAGCGTTTTTTTTTTTTTTATTAACTTAAAAATCGATATTATAAATAAATATAACGACTAGTCTCCACAGAGATCAATAAAATAAATAAATTTATTTGACAAAAATAAAACAATAAATATTTCGTTTACATACCATATAATCAATGGCTTTTCCTGAAATCAAAGAAAAAATCAAATCAATAGTGTTGTCAACGATATTTATACTAATAATATAAAGAAGAATATAAGGGTGGAAAAAAGTCGGGCAGGACCTTAAATCCTTAAGTTGACCTGTTTTTCATAAAAGAGATGTTTTTTTTTTTATTTTCAAAAAGAAACAAAACTGCACTCAAAGATTTTCTAAGACTCGCTTGCCACGCCCGGGACTCGACCCAACAAAAAAAACAAATGCTCACTATTTTATTGTACTAATCATATAATAAACATGAAAGTTTTTTTTTGTATCGAATAAGCTCCAAAACTACTGGACCGATTTTAACCATTTTTTCACTTATAAAATGCTACATTATCAGCAAGTAACATAGGCTATACAACATCACGCTACTACCCACGGGAGCGGGACAAAACGCGGTTGAACCCGCACAAGACAGATAGTTAATTATAAAATTAGGCCAAGTTAAATACCTGAATTCTCATGCCTCAAGTAGATGGGATTCACATTAAAGGTCCTATGAAGAGAAGTGCTGTCTTTTACCCTGAAACATTAAAAATATCTTTTAAATGAGAGCTGTGGAATTAAAGGATCTCAATTTAGTTTAATTTAAAAGAAAACGAATTAAATATTTTTAATTATTAAATCTTATTACTCTACCGCTGAATTTATGGGGGATTTTTTTTTACTTTACCATTACCATTTTATTTTATTGGTTGACATTTTAATTATTTTTCGATATTTAAAAAAAAACTTATGCAATATGTAATTTTTTTGTATGCTTGAAAGCAGAATGCAGCGCACTAATATACCTAATCATTTTAACACCTATTGTAAACGATATGCCTGCATTGTGACAAATATTATAATTTCATTTGATTTCTTTATAATCTCCAATATAAATTGGTGTAGATTCTCTTGTCATCAACTAAACAAAAACTATTCTTAACTACTTAAATAGTGACTCTATTTAGTTTATTTCTGCGTACGACGTTTTTAATTCCGAAAATTGATTGAAATGACACAATTTAACTATTATATAGTTTTACTGTATTAATGATGGTTTAATTACTCAAATTATAAAAAAAAAATACAATCTCACTATTCCGAATATAATACATTTAATAAACCACTATTTTTGGTGAAAAACCAAAAATAGTAGTTTTTCATGCTAAATACAGGAGAAATTGCTAGTGTGGGGCAAAGTTTTATTAAAAAAAACGGACCATTTTAATCGCGAATAAAATGTTGTGGAATAAATTGATATCATAATACGAGGATATCTCATATGGCCAAAATATCAGGCCATATGAGGGTCAAATATTTTATAACAGCTAACAGATTTCCCAAATGGTCACCGCAGTTCATGTCCACAGTTCTCCTGAGACGGTACAAAATGTAAGATAAATAAATGCTCACCACATAGCAGTACAATCGAAGTTGACCATCAACCACTTGGAAGGATTGAAGGCGAAAGAATCTGCCATCTCCACACCATCCAGCCAGTGCCTGGAAAAGATAACTATATTAATGTTGAACAAAAGGCAAAGAAAAGAAAGAAAAGAAAGAAAAGAAAGAAAAGAAAGAAAAGAAAGAAAAGAAAGAAAAGAAAGAAAAGAAAGAAAAGAAAGAAAAGAAAGAAAAGAAAGAAAAGAAAGAAAAGAAAGAAAAGAAAGAAAAGAAAGAAAAGAAAGAAAAGAAAGAAAAGAAAGAAAAGAAAGAAAAGAAAGAAAAGAAAGAAAAGAAACAAAAGAAAGAAAAGAAAGAAAAGAAAGAAAAGAAAGAAAAGAAAGAAAAGAAAGAAAAGAAAGAAAAGAAAGAAAAGAAATCAACTTTGATAGTCATTACTTCTAGTCTTAGAAAGGCGTATCGTAGTACCTACGAGGTACTAACTGGATTTATGGAAGCCAAAAAACCAAAGATCTTTACATGATTGGGAAAAGCCTCGACAGATGATGATTGATCTTCAATTGTTTCATAAGACAACCGTTACCTGTATTCTGGGCATGTGAACGCACTGCCAGCGTAAGCTGCATCCACGTGGAGCCAGGCACCGTGCTTCTCGCAGACGGCGCCGATCTCACGGAGATTGTCGAAGGCTACCGAGCCTGTTGTCCCGAGGGTGGCGCAGACCTGGACCAAAGAAAACATGAATAAAATAAGCTGTGTCTGTTTGTCGTGTGCCTAACCCGGTGTTATAGTTTTTATGCCGCCTATAGACCTCTGAATTGGTTTAACCTCTCAAGGACCGCCATTATTTACGTCAACTATCCGTCAAGCACCGCCGGGCGGGCTTTTATCGTAAGCGTAATCTGGTTTTAAGACTTATCTTTACTACAAATACAGTTTTAAATCGGTCGGGGTTTGGTGGCACAAATTTGTGCCAGCGAAATCTCAAAACTACAAGTGTAATTTTGAATGGGGGATCCTTACAGGACGTACGACTCTAAAATTAAAATCAAATTATTTTTATTTCACATAGGCCTACATGGGCACTTATAAAACGTCGAGAAATGGTGCACGGTTCGGGTTGGTCGATTCCTATGGAGAAGAACCGGCAAGAAACTCCATGATTACTCTATTAAAATAATTTGATTTTACAATGTTGTTATTACAGCGTTATTACTTAAGTATCAAAGAACAGCGTATATAGGATCTGAATGTTGATGGACGGAGAGCGAGAGGGAGACAAAGAAAAGATGGATGGATTGTGTAAGGAATGATATGAAGGAGAAAGGAGTAAATGATGCCGTGACGTCTGATAGAGGAGAATGGAAGCAGAAAACGTGTTGCGCCGACCCCAAATAGAATGGGACAAGGGCAGGAAAATGATGATGGTCAAAGAACAGCGTAGGCCCGACAATAAGTCATTGCTTACTTTACAAAACGTAAAATAAGATAAGTTAACAAGCGTCTAAGATTCTACAAAGCCAATGTTAATGTTATTCAAGTTTAACCTTGTTCCATAAAGCTCAACTAACGTTCCCTGCCTACCCAAGCTCACAACGACACCGTAATCTTTCAGTAACTAGGTAACGTGTCAACAATCCTAATGCACTTAGGAAGGTAATCGGTGGAAGCAAGTTGAGCAGCACGTTATTAAAATTTGATCGAAACTCCACGGTCTGGGAGTCGCAGTTATTAGGTGTTCGAGATGTAGGGTGGTGCTAGAAGTGTTATACTTACAAAAACGAGGTCATTCAACATAACCAAAATGGCTAAATGTGAGTTGGACTCGCGGACGAAGGGTGTTTTTTTTTGGTTTCGTACCATTATCTGTTAAAACGGCAAAAAGACCTTGTTTTTTATAGGAGACACCTTAAATATTTATTTGGTTTTTTAAAAAAAAAACGGGAAAATTATCATGTTTGTTGATTTAATTAAGCGGAGCCTAAATTTTTTGTCTCTATTTTTTTGTATTTAATGTTATAGCGGCAACAGAAATAGATCGTCTGTGAAAATGTCAACTGTCTTACTATCACGGTTCATGAGAGACAACCTGCAAGCAATAGTGCTAGTTATACATATTAGTAACAGGGTCGCATTATACCCTTTGGATACGGAACCCTAAAAAATAAACGACTGGTCAGACAAAAGTGGAAAATAACTTTACTTCTGGAAGTCGTTGACTTTTGTTTATTTCATTGACTTTTTTTGTAAAGGACTTTTTAGTGGTTGTGTTGCATGTGTATTATTTTCAAATGTGTTTGATGTCAAAACTGTCCTGGGCCTATAGTCAAACAGCAGACGACAATCGTTATCGCTCAGCAGTCACTAATACATTTTCAAATTTATACCCTAGCGCATAAAGTTGAAAATCTATTAAAGACTGCTGAGCGATAACGAACGAAACAAACAAAAACGAAATGTAAACGTCAATAGATTTCAACTATATGCGCTAAGGTATAAAGTTGAAAATGTATTACTGACTGCTGAGCGATAACGATTGTCGTCTGCTGCCGACTGCTGTTTGGCTAAAGGGCCAGAGTTCGATTTCTGGGTATGTATGGCATGTTACAGCATATTTTCATAAGATATTTCTCAGTAACAGAATGTAATAACTCCGATAAAACGGTCACTAATCCCTTCTTGAATGTAAGCCACATCTAGTTACTCTAAATCTTAGTACAATTTTGTCGTATCCACTCTTCCATGTTTCACCTGAGAATAATTACGTACTTCATAGCATAGGTATTCTTTATCGGATAAACATTGAAATTGAGATTGATTCATGTCACTAAGATTATATACTGTAGAGGCTTTTTACCTTCCTTTTTTTAATTAAACGATTTGTTTGGAGAAGTAGCAACAAGTATTAGATTACCTACAATTTTATTCGTCTTGTCCCGTCTATCACTTAAAAATATTACAACTATTCTTTGCTTAGCTTGCCATATACCCGTAAAGTATATTATTATTTATAAGTTGGTTAATTCTTTAAATGATCAAAAATAAATATGCTTATTTTTAGCCTGTGCCTATTTTGTTTTTGTTTTCTTTTAATTAAGATTTGATCACCTCCTTTCCTATAAAGGTTCCGTTTTTACTTTTTAAGGTACGGAACCCCAATAATTGTTAATTTCCATTACCCCAAATCCGCTAAAACAATATTTCTTAAACAAGGCAAAGTTTAGTAAGTAAAAGATTTAACAATATTATTGAAATGAATACTCGGCAAGATTATTAAAAAGGTTTTATAACAAGACTCAAGTCACTAGAAATTGTTGTACTGACAACTAGTGTGGTACAAATAGTAAACTTAAGCGTTTTACAATGCTACATTGCGAATTCGAGAAACTAAAGTGAGCTACAACGCGTAGATCGCTATGTAGAAGATTTGGCAACAAACTCCATGGACACTTCCCCAACAACCCACGACTTTCCCCTCAAATCGCTACCGCTTATAGCTTACCCCACATTTTAAAGTCCTAAGCAGCTTCCGCGCAGTCTGTGCGAACAACACAAATTGGTCCCACAGCGACCAATGAACTTAAAAATGGTCCTTACTAATCTTCAAATAATGATCGTTTTCACTTGAAAGGATTCTGTCATTTTTCTTAGGTCTTCGGGGAACTTGATTGGTTATTATTTAAATTAGAGAAAAGAGGAGGAATGTAGGTTTTTAATAAGCAAGAAAGATGGTTGGCAGTTTAGAATATGTCTTGGAGATTGGTCCCAAGATTCTTGTCTTTTACTTTGTATTAAGTATTTTAAATTCATTCAATGATTGCTTGCTTCTTTTGAGGAACTCTAGACTAAATTATAATAGTCTCTCTTGTGGATCTTTCTTTAGGTTACGCCACGCTTGCCTAGGTTGGTCTGTGGATGCGTGACTACCCGTTACATACCCGGTGGCGGGTGTATCGGGTCATTTAGCTCCCTTCAAAATGGTAGAGCTGAATGGGGCTGATCCATACGTCATGTTCGTGAAGGGGCGCTGTCAGTTGGGACTGGTCAATTTTTAACTACCACGGTTTATTTTTAACTTATTTTAATTGAAAATCAAATTTTGCTGTTTGTTTACTCTGGACGCTCTCACTGTGCACGTCTTTCTACATCGTTCTCACATATTTGTATTATCTCAACATGAATGATGTAAATACGAATTTGTAAAAATATTATAATTTAAAAGAGTGTTCATGGAGTTTCTTGAACATTCTTCTCCATAGAGAATGGCTTTGGAATGGGCAACTACAGTACTTTCACAAGTTATTATGTCTTGTGACCGGGTCTGTAGATTCATTTTGTTTCTTGACATTCAAAAGTGCCTGTAATGGTCTAATTGAAATAAATGGTTTGATTTGATTTGAATACTGAGTTTCCTCCGTGTCTCGGAAGGCACGCACAACAGTCGTGCATAATTTTTTTTTCAGCCACGTTCCCGGATTTGTATGCAATTAATGACGATAGACTCAATGAGAAAAACGTAAGACTTAAAAAAATACATTAAAAGTCAGAAGTCAGTGATTTGTTTGTTTTTTATTTCCAACGACTTTCGAAAATTTTACACTTTTAAATAGACTTCATTAATATTTTCCTACCCTTGTCCCATTCTATTTGGGGTCGGCGAAACACATTTTCTTCTTCCATTCTCCCCTATCAGATAATCACGATCATTTACTCCTTTCTCCTTCATATCATTCCTTACACAATCCGTCCATCTTTTCTTTAGCCTCCCTCTCCCTTTCCATCTGTCAACAATCAGCAGCTTACTCTTTTAAAATTAGAATAGAATAGATTAAAAAAAATGTAGAAAATAAAACTGACTTCCAAAAAAAAATCTAAAAAGTGAAAAATAACTTTACATCCGTACATTTACAGTGACTTTTGTTGGTTTTCGTTGACTTTTTTGCCCCCGACTTTTACAAAAAGTTTTTTATTATTTTATCACAAACACACGCATATAATAACTACGGTCTAAAAGTACTTCGTGATGAGCAAGTAAAAATCCAAACTAAATCTTCCGAAGCATACACCGCTGTGGTCAAAGAACTAGAAAAAAAGAAAACTGAATTCTATACATACAAACAAAAACAAGACAGGAGTTTCAAAGTAGTTCTAAAAAACATACATCCCTCCACCAGCACAGAAGATATAAAAGATGCCCTAGATGAGCTTGGTCACGAGTGCAATAACATCTGGAACATCAAACAGCGCACCACTAAAAAAGCGCTGCCAATGTTTATAGTGGAATTAAAACAAAAAGAAAATAATAAAACTATATACGACATAAAATATCTACTCCACTGTAAGGTAGTACTCGAACCGCCAAGACCCAAGCGGGAAATCCCTCAATGTGGAAACTGTCTTCAATACGGACATACAAAAACTTACTGTAGGAGAAGCCCAAAATGCATTAAGTGCGCTGGCGATCATTTGACAGCGGACTGCCTACGAAAAACTAGATCCGAAAGCGTTAAGTGCGTGCTGTGCGAAGGCAACCATCCAGCAAATTATAAAGGCTGCAAAGTATACAGAGAACTACAAAAAATAAAATTCCCACCAGCACCCACAAAGGTTCAGACATACAGACAATCATATTATGATAGGTCAAAACAATTACATGGCCCATCAACAACTGGAACAACGTATGCCGAAATAGTGCAAAACAAAATACCACCGCGAGCCAATGAACCTGACAATAAAACTAATAGTGACCAGAACTCTAACATAAAAGAATTAATGATAACGATGAGACAAATGATGGAACAATTAACAGCAATCACTAACCTAATCCTGAATCTCACGACCAAATTAACTGCACACTGGACTCCATAAAAATGGTGCTCTGGAACGCCAATGGGCTGTCACAACATACCCTCGAGGTTAATAAATATATGACTTTAAACAACATTGACATTATGTTAATCTCGGAAACACATTTTACAAGTAAAAGCTATTTTAACATACCAGGATACAAATTCTATCACACCACGCACCCTGACGGAAAAGGCCACGGAGGAAGTGCAGTTCTGATTAAGAACAACGTAAGACATCACTTAGCTCACAGCTATTGTTCTGAAAAAATTCAGGCTACAAACATTGTGATAGAGGACTGGTTGGGACATGTCACAGTATCAGCTATATATAGCCCTCCCAAGCATGTCATAAAGCAAGAGGAATACGAAAAATATCTTAAAACCTTGGGACGGCGGTTTGTGTCTGGCGGTGACTTTAATGCCAAGCACACATTCTGGGGTTCTCGGACTATAAATTCAAAAGGCCGACAGCTAATCTTAGCGATAAATAAACTCCAACTGGGCGTTATCTCAACAGGTGAACCAACATACTGGCCCACTGATCGAAATAGGAAGCCAGATCTTATTGACTTTTGCGTCATCAAAGGTATTAGCAACACAGACTTCAGTTGCAACTCTAGTACCGACCTGTCCTCTGACCATTCTCCTGTGGAAGTATTATTGAGTCGAAGAATTCTGCAAAAAGAAAGACCTTGCCGACTACATACCCGTAGAACTAACTGGGAATACTTTCGCGAGTTAATAACTAACTCTCTTGATGTCAAAATGCCATTACAAAAGGATGACGATATTATAAGCGCAGTTGAACATTTTAACAACACAGTCCAACAAGCTGCATGGAAAGCCACGCCTCCACCAAAGCCCATAAATAGAGATGGACTCCAAAGCTCACCATCTATCAGAAAGCTACTAGTTGAAAAGCGTAAAGCTAGAAAGAGATGGCAAACCACTCGATACCCAGGGGACAAAACAACATTCAATAGACTAGCTGCACAACTCAAGCAACTATTGAGCGATGATAGAAACCAGAATATCGCAACATACCTGCAAAATCTGGACGCTAAACCTTCTACTGACTACTCATTGTGGAAAGCGACAAAAGCCTTCAAACGCCCAATAACTTACCAACCACCTCTGCTCAAAGCAGATAATTCATGGGCTAGGAATGATGTGGAGAAAGCCAATGTGTTCATGGAACATCTGCAAGAAGTCTTCCAACCAAACCCCAATATTGGCTCTACAAAGGCGGAAATGGTTGTAGAACTGCTGAACCAGACGCACCAACTAGAGTTGCCCATTCAAAAACTTAGCAAAGCAGAAATCAAATCTGCAATTAGAAAATTGAATGTAGGTAAAGCCCCTGGATACGATCTAATTACATCAACCATTCTTAAAGAGCTACCAGAGCAGGGCGTAACATTCTTGACGCAATTATATAATGCTATCCTTCGAAAGGAATATGTACCTCCACAATGGAAAGTAGCTAAAATCATTATGATCCCGAAACCAGGCAAAAGCCCAGAAGATGCCAAATCCTATCGGCCAATTAGCCTACTCCCAATTGCGTCCAAAGTTATGGAGACATTGATCCTCGTAAGGTTAAATCCAATCATCAAGGAAAACAACCTAATACCCGACCACCAGTTTGGATTCAGGGAAAAGCACGGTACAATCGAGCAAATTCATAGACTCGTTAATGGTATAGCAAAATCATTTGAACAGAAAGAATACTGCACAGCTTCCTTCCTTGACATATCACAAGCTTTTGACAGAGTTTGGCACGATGGACTTCTGTACAAAATTAAAAAGACACTACCTACCAACTTTTACAGTCTAATAAGATCCTACTTACTTGGCAGACACTTCTTCGTCAGTCACGGTGAAGCAAATACAGAACTTAAAGAAATTCAAGCTGGAGTGCCGCAGGGTAGTGTAATGGGACCTACTCTGTATCTTCTTTACACCGCGGACTTGCCGATATCTGACGATGTTGTCATGGGCACTTTTGCTGACGACACAGCTATCATGGCATCAGATGACTCACCAATTCAAGCTTCTCACAAACTACAGAACAGCCTGGATAAGATCACAACATGGCTAAAAGACTGGCGCATCAAAGCTAATGAAACAAAATCACTTCAGGTAACATTTACAACCCGACGACAGACTTGTCCCCCAGTTACCTTGAATGCCGTCCAGCTTCCACAATCTGACGAAGCAAAATATCTCGGAATGTATCTAGACCGACGCCTAACATGGAGAAAGCACATTTTTACCAAACGCCTAGCAATGGGACAACAAGTGCGTAAGATGTATTGGTTGATAAACAGAAATAGCCAGCTCTCAATGGAAAATAAACTTTTGTTATATAAGAGTATAATAAAGCCAATATGGACATACGGAATACAACTATGGGGTACAGCTGCCAACTCTAACCTAGAAATTCTACAAAGGTTTCAATCGAAAATGCTAAGGCTGATAGTAGACGCACCATGGTATGTCACTAACGAAAGACTTCACCGAGAGCTTGGCATCATAACCGTAAAAGAAGAAATAAAGGAGAGAGTCACAAAATATAAAGACAGACTGCAACTGCACCCTAACATATTGACACACCACCTTATGGACGACACACTTTCAAGTACTAGGAGACTAAAGAAGAGAACTCCTCAAGATTTAATGTACACTATTTAAGAGGGCATGTCACTGGACCTGTACCTCACACGCCATACATCATTACATACGTATTGCTGAATGTCTCCGAGACAGATTGCAATAGCAAGATACAGAAAAAAAAAAAAAAAAAAAAAAAAATTATTTTATCAGTTTTGGTAAAATGAAATATTACATTTTTTTATCGAGTTTTCATTTTCCATTGTTAATACCGCGGCCCCGGAACGTAAAGGGCAATAGAAGGAACATGAATGGGTTTTAGTCAGTACAAGTCTGACCCTCCCCCCGCTCCGCCCGCAAAGTTGTTTGATAACTTCCCTTCCCCAACAAAAAATAAAGACTTACCCAAAACGGGACCAGTCCCTTCTCCTTGTCACTAGCGATGGCCCTCTCGAGCTGGTCTCCACGCATGCTCTGGTGCTCGTCAGATTCAATATACCGCATACGGACCAGACCTGAACGAAATTCCATTTATAGAATTTAAAAAAGCAAACAAATACGAGTTCTTTTTTTAAACGTTGCCCCACACTAGGAATTTCTCCTGTATCGTGGGTACGTTTACAAACATTTAAACTCAGATGCACAAACGGCCAGACCCGGAACAACTATCTGTTGGGCATACAATTATTTGTTTGGTGCGGGGATCGAACGAGATACCCGACGTTTTGACGGTAATTGATAGCTGAATTTCCCGCAATGGATGTTTATTTATTATGAGCCACTTGTGTCAAACTGCAGGGCAAAGACCTCCCTTCCTTCCTCCCATTTTTTCCTATCTTTTGCTGCTGTGACCCAGTCCTTTTCGTGGAAGTCTAGCTCGTCACGCCATCTCCTATTAGGCCTACTGCGTCGCCGGGTCCTGTTGCTCGGATTGGATGTTATATGGTGATTATCCCTATTTTGTTGCTCTCTATTAAAAGAAATACTAACAAAAACAGAAGGGCTACTATGACATCTTATAGCAATTCTTATTCCACTGAGTGAAAGAGATGGTGCTAGACACCCTGTATAACTCTGTCTCTTTCCCTCAGCGGAATAAGAATTGCTTTAAGAGGTCATAGTAGGGCTACAGGACATGGTTTTTGTTCTACAAAATGCTTTGTACAACGTGTTTGCCTTCGATGATTATAAACGAAATCCACTCTACCACTCACCAATAAGTCCCGCCTTCTCAACAGAGGAGTGAGCTTGGTCGGAACAGTAGCAGATCAAGTGGCCTAGCAGCTCGGCTGACTGCACCTCAGGGTTCAGCTTGGATAGCTCCATCAGGGCTCTGGTGCGAGCTGCTAGGAGACTCACTAGGGTAGCTTCACTTGCTGTTGTCTGTTTGGAGAAGAAAGAATATAGATGGTTGTGGTGATCGAGTTTGTTCCTCATCTAAGGGATTGGAAAGATATAATATAAAAACATATATATATATTATAAAAATGTAAAAACGCAACTCTTATTGGATCACTTTGTTGTCCGTCTGTCTGTCAAGAGCCTTTATCTCAGGAACGCGTGAAGGTATCGAGTTGAAATTTAAACTAGGTACATACTCAAATCTTTGACCCTTTGGAGTGGTAAAAAACATGTTTTTAAGTCTACATAGTAAAAGATATGGCTGTTTATGTCGAAAAATTGTACGGAACCCTCGGTGCGTGAGTCTGGCTCGCTCTTGGCTGTTTTTTTTATACAATTAGCCCCCCACATTATAAACTGCTTCTGTATTGTGGGTCTTTGCGTTTACAAACATTTAAACTCACATACCTGTATATGCAAAACAGTTATGTGCAAAGAAAGAAAAAAAATTGAGGTGTCAAGGGACACCCGGATGGAACGAAGTTCCTATAGAAATGAAAATATCTGGCTTGCTTTCTATAAGAGAGAGAGAGAGAGACAGACACACAGAGAAACATGCGACGCCGCACAGCTTACAATAGCTTACTATAGCAAAAAGTGTCGTGACAACTTTTCGTGAGAATTTTTTCCGTCTAGCCCCCTTTCACAACGCGCGATAAGGAACTTCGTTCCAATAATAAAAAAAGAACAACAAGAACTAAAAAACAAAACAAAAATGGCAAAAGACTAGTTTCCAAAATAAATTTT
The DNA here is from genome assembly GCA_958449745.1 of Ochropleura leucogaster. Taxonomy (NCBI): domain Eukaryota; kingdom Metazoa; phylum Arthropoda; class Insecta; order Lepidoptera; family Noctuidae; genus Ochropleura; species Ochropleura leucogaster. The sequence goes on from OY288227.1 coordinate 4,540,296, forward strand.
ATTAGTCCGTCTTTTAGATTATTCAAAAATAAGGGACACGTATTTTTTATTTGTAAATTAGAATAAAAATGACAAAGATATAGCCTATTAAAGTTACGTATGACGTCACGTGTTGCTGCATTTTTTCACAACGAGTAAGACTAAATAGAATGTTATTAATTTCTTTGACCCTGGGACCTTATTGATTAAATTAGTCCTTTGAGGCGAAAAGACCTCTATCTCAGCATGGTATTCCAACATGGCGGCCATGTCACAGACCTCTTACCTGTATAACTCCACCGCCTGGACTATCGTTCTTCTCGTTAAGGAAGCAATCCGGTAGACCCAGCAGCTTGCCCAACCAGTTCATCGCTATGGTTTCCAATTCCGTGCCAGCGGGGGAAGACGCCTAAACAAGGAAATATGAAGACGGTTAGTTTATATGAAAAACCATTGTCCATGTAATACACTAGCTGTCTCGCGCGGTTTCATCCGCGTCTTCAGTTGCTGCTCCATTCCCGTGGTTAGTAGCGTGATGTTGTATAACCCTGTTTTATTTTTTCATTAAAAAAAACTTGCCCCATACTAGGAATTTCTCCTGTACAAACATATAAACTCACGAACACAAACAGACCGGAAATAATAACTATTTCTACCATAAAAATATTTGTTAATATGTGTTACTTCCCCTTAAGGTAGCTTCTAGTGGAAAAAAAATTGGACCAGTAGTTTTGGATATAGCCTATTCGATATATATATTATACAAAGAAGCATATCTTTAATCTTTATAATATAAGTAAACACACAACTTACAATCTAAGTTACTATTTAGGGACCTACGCTAATGTCCTTTTTTTGGTATTGTTCGTCGTTTCGTTGAGCTCCTTGGGTTATGAGTCGAGCTACACGATAACTGACAAATGCTTGCACTGACTGGACAGGTCCACTCAATCTGTGTGGTGCTTTCTTAAAAAGACCACTTCAGACACTAATCTGCATAGTCCTCATGTAAGTTGACCAAGATTTTTTTTTTGTCTGGACTTTAAAAGAGACTATGATCTCTGAGTTTGTTGCGGCTGTTTCTTCTCAGACTAGTTTAAAAAAAAAAACGTGTAAAAGTGTTTGTGAAAACCTACTTGCAAAATAAACATCATTTATTTATCACTACTAACGCAATAAAAGATTTCAATTAATTAATCTGCTGCACCCGCCTGATTTCGCTTAGTGTATTTAAGTAACTTCAAAGAAATCAATATCCTTCATAGAATATTCCGAATAAGCAACTAACTACCTCCTAGGTTGATCAGATGCCAAAAAGTAATGTTGAAACTACACGTCAATTTTTCAGCTATGGACAGCAATTTACCGGAAAATCTGACAGAGATGATGTGGTGGCTAAACCGACTCTTAATTCATTGGTTTAGAATTAGAAACGAATTTATTTGTTAAAGATTTTAACCTAAAAAAAACACTAGGAATTTTTCCTGTATCGTGGGTGCATTTACAAACATTTAAACTCACATACACAAACCGCCAGACCCGAAACAACTATCAATAGGCCATACAGATAATTGTTCCGTGCGGGAATCGAACCCGCGACACGCAGCGCCGCAGTCGATCGCTCAGCCACTGTGTCAACCGTACCGTCATCAGTGTCAGTTCCTCAGTGTCGTAGCGTGATGTTTTATAGTCTACAGTACGGCCAACGAGAAGCGATACCAAATGTAAACAAAACCCATGCTAAAACCCCATCTAAAATGGCCGCCCGAATGTTGGCGAACCCGTCTTAACGTTGTCATGTTTTTGCCGGGAGAACGAGACATTACGACAAAGGCACAAGATGGAAAGAGCTAAATATTAGATTGTCAACGCCACAGTTGTTCTTTAGGTTAATGACCTTTCGTATCGCTTCTCGTTGGCCGTACTGTACTTGCTTTTGCCCGCGGCTTTGCTCGCGTTAAATTCGGTGTAACACAGTTCCCTTTTCCTGATTTGCAGGTATTTTTTGTTGGTAACCAAGACAAAACAAATGGACTGTGCCGTCAAAGTAAAATACTCAAGTATACTTGTTCCTAGTTGTAAGCACGGAGTATACTCACCCAGGTAAAGCAGAGTACGTTGAGAGCGCTGGACAGCATCTCCCCCATGATGGAGGGGTATGACGTCAGAGCGGGGAAGTAAGCGTGCATGTGGGGACTCTGCCAGTGGACCAACTGAGGACAAGAGTATGTTTTGAGATACAAAAACAGAAAGAAAAATGACCTGTATTTTTTTCTTTATCTACTATATAAAAATAAGTCGGGTTTTCCTTCCTGATGCTATAACTCCAGAACGCACGAATTCCACGGTTTTGCATTCGTTGGAAAGGTCTCGGGCCCCGTGAGGTTTATAGCAAAGAAAAGGTAGGGTAGGTAGGGTATGTAGGGTAGGTAGAAAGGTAGAAAATTGCATAGCAACGCATGCCGGGGCACAGCTAGTTTTTAACCGACTTCAAAAAAAGGAGGAGGTTCTCAATTCGACTGTATGTTTTTTTTTTTTTTTTGTGTTTGTTACCTCATAACTCAGGTTTGAGTGAACCGATTTTGATGATTCTTTTTTTATTCGAAAGCTGGTGGTTGTCGTTTGGTCCCATAAAAAAAATATCAAGATCCGACAAGTAGTTTTTGAGTTATCTTTAATAATACGTATTAGATTGACTTCGTGTACGTTGATGATATACTCATTCGTCGATTATATTTTAGAAGTTGTCGAAGACAAATGATCAAAAAATGGTATGTACTACTATGGTTTGGAAGGTCATCGCAGTAATTTGGTGATAGATCTTCAGTGATATACAACGGCACTCTTTAATAAATGACAGCAAATCTGCCGTGATTGCTGCAATCACATGTATAAGTATGGGTTTTGCCAGGGTAGGCAGGCGAGTGGGAGCAGGGTGACCGTATCCCCTCCCCACCCCTCACCTAGTCATTAAGAAACATAAACATCAGATCAAGTATCAGCTGTATCCCCTAGGGGATGATGCTTATGATTTCTGAATTGGTTTAATACTAAAGCATAATATAGATACTTAGTATTTAATCTATAGCTTGATGTGGAACTAAAAATTGTATCTAACACGGGACTAAAGCTAAAAATAAAAACTTTTAAACCGTGTTTGCGTATTATATCATAATACTATAACTAAAAATTTTGAAATAAAAACTTTTTAGTAAAAAAATAAAACCGACTTCTAAAAAAAAATAAAAACTGGAAAATAACTTTATTTCCGGAAGTCGGTGGCCAATAAAGTCAACGAAACCAACAAAAGCCACCGACTTCCGGAAATAAAGTTATTTTCCAGTTTTTATTTTTTTTTAGAAGTCGGTTTTATTTTTTTACTAAAAAGTTTTTTTTATAAAAACTTTGCCCTACAGTAGGATTTCTCATGTATCGTGGATGCGTTTACAAACATTTAAACTCACATACACCATCAGCCAGACCCCAAACAACCATTTCAAGGTCAGACAAATATTTGTTCCGTGCGGGAATCGAACCCGTGATACACAGCGCAGCAGTCGATCGCTCAGCCACTGCGCCAACCGTGTCGTCTAACTGTGCAGACATAGATTGTTGATATATTTTTGCGGATGCTAATTCAAATAACTTCCCCTGCTCTAGGCGAAGCGGGGGGGAGTCTCAGACTCTTACTGACTAGAACCCACCCATGTTCCAGGGCCGCGGTATCTCTTTTGAACAACCCGCAACCCGGATAGTTACTTGGTTTATTTTAATGAGATCCTTTATGAAACCGTGAACCATGCATTGGTTTGTTTTCACCTAGTATGTGCTTACAATCCTCATCAATAAAAGACCAATAATAACATATAGTATATAGGTATAGTCGCCTATACAGCATACCATATGTACGTCTTAAAACACTCACAGCCAAATTAGAAAGTTGCGCACTAAAGGTGCGCACCAAAAACGTGACACATTTTCGTTACTTTAGTAGGTTTTACCCCTCGGATTTTTCTCATACCGGGTGCCTTATATATAAAAATCGATTCTTAAGGAGTAAACTCCAAAAAAAGACCAATAAAAACTTACCCCAGGCATAATATGCTCATCAACGTCCTTGAAAATATCGTCCCACTGCTCAGGAGTTTGTGGCGCCTCCTTGGGCAGCAACTTGTGCAGATACCCTGGCTGCACGCTGGGGTACACGCGACGGTCTCGAATGTTCTCCAGGTAGTCAGCTATGTAATCTACCATTTCCTTGGCTGAATAGAAATAAAATAAAGTTTGATTATAACGCATTATTTTTGCCGGCACGGTTGGCGCAGTGGCTGAGCGATTGTTATTTACAAACTATAATGCGTGTCCTGGGTTCAATATAGTACGGCCAACAAGAAGCGATACCAAATGTAAACAAAACCCATGCTAAAACCCCATCTAAAATGGCCGCCCGAATGTTGGCGAACCCGTCTTAACGTTGTCATGTTTTTGCCGGGAGAACGAGACATTACGACAAAGGCACAAGATGGAAAGAGCTAAATATTAGATTGTCAACGCCACAGTTGTTCTTTAGGTTAATGACCTTTCGTATCGCTTCTCGTTGGCCGTACTATAAAAAAAATTATACATTGTCATCCTTCCTTACTATATATGTATAGGTATATAATATTATAAAAGCGAAAGTGGGTTTGTTTGTTTGTTACCTCTACACGCTTTAATGGCAGATCCGATTTTGATAAATTTTGGTACAGAGATAGTTGGGAACCAGGAGACGGACATGGGCAATTTTTTTTTTTTAACTGGGATGTGAGTGAGATTGAAGGAAGAAAAGGGAAAACTTAGCGTTGCTATTACAAATCAATAAAGCGCTAGGGGAACTGTGTTACCCCGAATTTAACGCTAGCGAAGCCGCGGGCAAAAGCTAGTATCACATATTTAGACAACATTTGTTCTGAATAGTTATAGTACCTACTGTTGGCAACACATTTAAGGGGCATACAACCCAGGTGATGAGCAATCTTTGTACATGTTCCCAAGCTCACAAATACTATGCTTTCGTATGTCAACAACCTCGCGAGACAGATCTAAATACTATATACACTAAGGCCAACTAGCAGCGATACGAAAGGTCATTGACCTAAAGAACAACTGTGGCGTTGACAATCTAATATTTAGCTCTTTCCATCTTGTGCCTTTGTCGTAATGTCTCGTTCTCCAGGCAAAAACATGACAACGTTAAGACGGGTTCGCCAACATTCGGGCGGCCATTTTAGATGGGGTTTTAGCATGGGTTTTGTTTACATTTGGTATCGCTTCTCGTTGGCCGTACTTTAGAATTGTTTATCTTTCTCTGCCTTCTCGAAGTTCTCGTCATGCGGAACCGTTATATCAACAATCATTGCGCTCCAATCGATCTATCACCACAATGTCAGGCTTATTGGCAACAATAGCCCTGTCAGTGACGATAGATCGATCCCAATACTACGAGATATTACCATCTTCGAAAACTGGGTCGGGTACATACCTATAGTACGGCACTTGTGATTCCACAAGGTTGTACTTCAAAGCAAGTTGCTGGTGGATAATTCTGGCAACTAGGTTGTGTCTATGCAAGTACTCTCCATGATATAATGTGAAAAATCGATTTTCCCGGACGGTGACATGCCCGACAATCATATTTTTTTATTATTTATTGATTAATTTTCAGATTTTTACATATTTTTAATAAAAATAGTAGCCCTCCATTATCGGGAACAGGATCCAAGCTACCGGCGGTCAGGGCTCCAGAGAAAGCAACCTCCTAACAATACGAGCCGTGTCCCGGAGTACCGCTATATACATATTTATATTATTAATTTATGTCTATTTATAGCTTGTAAATAACAATAGTTAATTTAATATATAAAGGTTTTTTTTTAATATAATTAATTTAAAACTTTGAAATCTAATCCTGCAACATTTCAATAAGTCTTTTTCCACACAGAATCCGATCAGCAAGTACCAACGAGATACAAAGAACTCTTTGATCGAAAAGAAACACAATTGGATACTTGTGGTCACACAAAGCTTTCAAAGGAGTTTAATTGTAAACAGGACACATGTGATTGATTTTGTTTTTAGGGTTCAGTAGCACAAAAGGAAAAAACGGAACCCTTATTGGATCATTATTGGTCAGAAAACTTTTAATTGACAAATTTTATTACACACTCAATGTTTTTTTTAATGATGACATCAAAATGAAGTGACTTTTATTGTTTACATACTGATTTTATTTTATTATTTTTGTTGTTTAAATGTATTTTTTTCGTTTGTATTAACATAATGTATTGATTTATTATTGAAACGACCTGATATTTTTACTAATTTACCTGTCACATTGATACTTATAATGATTTATTAATTTATATTTTACGTTAATAATAATAATAATAATAAATGTGTCGCGCATGCGATGGACTTCGTCAATCAACGCGAATGTCATGCGCGCATATTATGGGTCTACAGAGGGGGGAACTAACCTCACTGCGTACCGTGTTAGGATGCTGTCTCTGTTCCAGGACCTAGAACCGACCATCAACGTTTCGGCCCAACGACTATCGGATCAGGTGCGGGTCATCCAACGCAATCACATGTTGGACGATGCTGCACTTGATAGGCTGCGCTCAGAAGTACTGAGCAATCGTGTCATCTTGACTACGCCACAAACCGCGGTGCAAGCGTCATCAATTGATGTGACGCAGCCGCGGTCCAATCCCGCTGTCGTAGAGGAGGATGATAGGGTTGCTACGGTAAGTAGCCAGTGCAACGACCGATTGAGGAGCGCACTGGAGGATGCGCTTCGCGACTATCGATCCACTCCAGCCGAACTTAGACCCCGATTACCACGGTTACCCATGCATAAAAAAAATAGGGCGCTGGTTTGTGCCCTGGACTCGTTGCTCAAGAATTTATTCGAAAGTAGCGAGGATCTCGTTGATACGCACTCGATCCTGTACTGTGGGGCTGTTGCGGTATGTCGTTTAGTTAACGTCAAATTTCCAAACTGTGACGTAGCTACTCGACCAAAACCATCCGTACCAGCCTGGCAGTGCAGGATCGAGCGGCGTATCGACGAGGCCAGGGTACTCATCGGTAAACTATACTGCTTCAGGGAGGGCAATACAAGACCACGTGTGATGCGCTTTGTGAGACGGGCATTCTCGGGGACTGGAATCAGGCCTCAAGAATATATGTCTCGTGCCACAGAGCGCATCGACTTCCTGAAGCAGAAAGTTTATGCATGGGCAAACCGTATTCGGCGGTATAAGCGGCGGGTTGATCGGTATTCGCAGAATCGCATGTTCCGGAGCGATGAGAGGTGGGTATACAGAGCTTGGGAGCGACCCGAACAAAGTGTGACTGACGTGTGCCGCCCGGATGATGTAGCCACGAGTTCTTTTTGGCACAGCATCTGGTCGGTGCCTGTCTGTCATACTGAGGCTGACTGGATACGTGATGTTGAGCGTGTGTGAAACTATTCCAGAAATGGAGCCAATCTTAATAACATCATTAGATATAGCCAGTGCAGTTCGTCCGTTACCGAACTGGAAGTCTCCAGGACCGGATGGACTGCACAACTTTTGGCTCAAGTGGCTCAGTAGTTCACACACTCGCCTGGCATCACAATTTCAGTCTTGCCTTGAGTCCGGGTCTCTGCCACAGTTTTTAACAACAGGCGTTACCCACCTGCTCTATAAGTCAGGTAGTCCCGCGGAACCCAAGAATTATAGACCGATCACGTGTTTGTCGACGGTCTATAAACTTCTTACGTCCATTTTGAGAGCGAAAATTAATTCACACATTGACAAAAATTCAATTATGTCTGCCTCTCAGAATGGATGTAGGAACGGGTCTCGCGGTACTAAAGAGCTACTCCTCATCGACATGGCCATTAGCCAACAGGTTCGTCGATCCCTCAAGGATTTGTCGACATGTTGGATTGATTATAAGAAGGCCTACGACTCAGTGCCACATACATGGCTCAAGAGGGTGCTGGAGTTGTACAAGATTGATGCAACTCTACGCGCCTTTCTTGAGTCGTGTATGGGACAATGGAGGACGGTCCTTCGATATCCAGGATGTCGACAAATTCAGGGGAACGATGAGCCTGTATGGATTAAACGGGGAATATTTCAGGGTGACAGTTTGAGTCCACTTTGGTTCTGTCTAGCCCTGAATCCTCTAAGCACATTGCTGGAGGATTCAGGTCTAGGCTATCGGTTGAGAAGAGGTGGTCAGGTCATATCTCACCTCCTTTACATGGATGATCTGAAACTCTTTGCCCCCAACAAATTGCGACTGATGGAGCTACTGAAAGTAACTGAAACTTTTAGTAACGCCATCAGGATGGAATTTGGTGTGGACAAATGTGCAGTCATGTATGTGAAGCGAGGGGAGATTATGGAATCCGAGGGAATTCAACTCTCGGATTCCATACACCTCAGATCCCTTTCCTCATCCGAAAGCTATAAGTATTTGGGTATGTCGGAAGCGTTAGGCATTAACGTGGCTGACATGAAGCAACTGTTGAGGGAGCGCTTCTTTGGTCGCCTGAAGAAGGTATTAAAAAGCCTTCTTTCCGGCGGGAACAAGGTGCGCGCCTTCAACAGTTGGGTCATGCCGGTTTTAATGTACTCTTTCGGCATACTCAAATGGACGCAGACTGAACTCGATGCCCTGGATAGGAGAGTCCGTACATTGCTGACTGCAAATCGGATGCATCACCCACGATCATCGGTGATGAGACTGTACATCCCACGGAAGTGTGGGGGTCGAGGCTTTTTAAACGCAAAGACCCTCCACAACCGAGAGCTGTGCAGTCTCAGGGAATATTTCTTAAAAGCCGACGTGGGTATGCACCGAGATGTAGTCGCAGTGGACAAGGGACTCACCCCGTTGTCCATGGCTAAAGAGAATTGGCGCAAACCTGTAGTACTTACTACCGATGACCGCAAGGAAGTATGGCAAGGTAAGGAGCTTCACGGGCGCTTCTACAAGGCTCTTCATGGGCCCGATGTAGATTTTCTGGCGTCCGTGTCCTGGCTACGATTCGGTGACCTATTTGGGGAAACTGAAGGTTTTGTCTGTGCGATTATGGACGAAGTTATGTTGACGAACAACTACCGGAAATATATTATGAAGGATGGGACGGTTGACGTGTGTCGGGCATGCCATCGTCCTGGTGAGTCCATCAGACATATTATTTCTGGTTGTTCTCGTCTAGCTAACAGCGAGTATTTGCATAGACACAACCAAGTAGCCAGGATTATTCATCAGCAACTTGCCTTGAAATATAATCTTGTTGAATCTGAGGTACCGTACTACAAGTATGTGCCCGACCCAGTTCTCGAGAAAGACCATGTCACGCTGTACTGGGATCGGTCTATCATTACTGACAGGACTATTCTCGCCAATAAGCCTGACATAGTGGTGATAGACCGATCAGCGCGCCGCGTAATGATAATCGATGTTACCATCCCACATGACGAAAACCTCCTGAAAGCTGAGAAAGAAAAACAACTAAAATATCTTGACTTGGCACACGAGGTTGTTGACATGTGGAATGTAAACTCGGCTATCATTGTGCCGATTGTCATAACGGCCAATGGCTTAATTGCCAAGAGCTTCGACGAACATCTGTCGAAGCTCTCCTTAGGTGGTTGGATCAAGGGCCTGATTCAGAAAGCAGTACTCCTCGACACGGCCCGCATTGTGAGGAGGTTCCTGTCTCTGGAGCCCTAACCACCGGTAGCTTGGACCCTGCTCCCGCTACCGGCGGAAACCTATTTTTATATTTTTAAATGTTTTTTTTATTTTTTATTTTCTAAGAAATATTTAAAAATATAATTGTAAGATGTAATGTAAATAAAGGACATAATAATAATAATTTATTTATTTTCGGATACCAGAGATCCATAGTGTTAGTAGCACGCCTTATATCTAGTGTTAGTACATACATAAATAAAACAATTGGAGTATGAGTCACTTTGTACAGAAGATGAAAGCCAGTTAATCCTTACTTAATATTATAAAAGCGAAAGTGAGTTTGTTTGTTTGTTACCTCTTCACGCTTTAATGGCTAAACCGATTGTGATGAATTTTGCTACATAGATAGTTAGGAACCAGGAGACGGACATGGGCTATTATTATTATTTTTATTTGAAAAAAGTGGGATGTGTGGGAGAAAAAGGGAAGAAAAGGGAAAACTTAGCGTTGCTATTGCAAATCAATAAGGCGCAAAGGGAACTGTGTTACCCCAAATTTAACGCGGGTGAAGCCGCGGGCCAAAGCTAGTTATTTATACTTCTTATTTTAAAATATTGTTCTGCCCGACTGGCCCCATGTGTACTGTATTATTATTTAAGACCTGTTAAACACATATGAGATGCAATAAATAATTGAATTGAATCACTTTGTTGTCCGTATGTCTGTCTGTACCCTCTATGTCAAGAACGCGTGAAGGTATTGAGTTGAAATTAAAACCATATATGATTGATGACCTGTTCATATTGATGACCTGTTGGTCTAGTGGTTAGTGGCCCTGACTGCTGAGCCGGAGGTCGTGGGTTCGATTCCCACCCAGGACAAACTTTGTGTGATGAGCATGATTGTTTGTTCTGTGTCTGGGTGTGATTTATCTATAATATGTATGTATTTATAAATTATATAAGTATGTATATCAGTTGACTGGTTACCATAACACAAGCGCTGCTTAGCTTGGGATCAGATAGCCGTGTGTGAGTTGCCTTAGATATTTATATTATATTATATTATATATTCAGGTCTATGGAGCTCGTGGCTAAATAATATTAGCCGCTCGGTTAAGCCGCCTAGGTTGGTCTGTGGATGGGTGACCATCCGTTACATACTGAGTTTCCTCCGTGCCTCGAAGCACGTTAAGCCGTTGGTCCCGGCTGTCATTTGTAGATTTTTGACAGTCGTTACAGGTAGTCAGTGTGCCGAAAGTCGGACAACCAGCCTTACCAAGGGGTATCGTATTACCCAGTACTAACTGGGTTGTGGAGGTCAGATAGGCAGTCACTCCATGTGAAATACTGATATTCTGCTGCATCCGTTTAGACTGGAAGCCGACCCCAACATAGTTGGGAAAAGGCTAGGCAGATGATGACTCAAATCTATGGCTCATTGTAGCTTCGCAAAAATGAACCTTCTGACTTGGCTGTTTATGTCACAAGTTTAGATATACGAGACCCTCGGTGCAGTAGTCTGGCCCACACTTGGCTGGCTTTTTGTTCCTAAATTGTGATATTGATCACAATAAAATAGTTTTTTTGAGTATGCCAAAAATGCTGAAACGTAAGGAAATTGATTATCTAGCAAATAGCTTCGGATGTTTTTTTTTATTTATTTGTGGTTACATTATTGAAAGTTAGTTTAAATGCAATAAAAATAATATTCTAAACACGTCACGGAATAACGACGATGTTAAAGAAGTAAATAAGGAAACGGATGTAGATATATGTATAGAAAAGCAATCAATCAATTAAACAAATAATAAGTGTTTAATAACAACGCTATACATGCCTAATATTAAAAAAAAAAGAAATACCAATATTTTTTTTAATTTAGAACTCAAATGAATATCAATTAGTTTTTATAAGAAAATTATTTATAAATGATCATGTTTATTTGTAAATTTCTCTTGATAAAAACATATTTTTTTTTATAAATATGAAAGCCTTAAAAACAAGTGCGTCTTTGCTCTAAAAAAAAACTGCTGGCTTTAGGGATTTGACCAGTTGTTGTCTTTATTCAATACACGCTTGTGAAACATTGCATATTGAACCTAATCGTAAAGGAATAAAAGCCAGTTTTCGAGTAAGTATTTTGAAAATAATTTACTTTTAAAGTTACCATGGTCCATGACCTGTGAGAAATTGAAAATAGAATCTAGTTAACCTCTCAAGGACCACCATTATTTACGTCAACTATCGGTCAAGCACCGCCGGGCGGGCTTTTATCGTAAGCGTAATCTGATTTTAAGGCTTATCTTTACTACAAAAATACAGTTTAAATTGGTTTGGTGGCACAAATTTGTTTCAGCGGGGCTCAACGGTAATACTTGTTTACTGGCACGTTTTTGTGCCAGAGGCTCTAGAGGTTAATATATTATCTACAAACTGAATAAAATAGTACAATCTATTCCTTAACCAATCCCAGATCTTCATTTGTTTCCACCAACGAATATCAATAAAGAGACACCCCATAAAAAGGATTTACACTAACTGACATAAACCAGTATAGACCGGAATAAACCAGTGTAAACTGGTTTACACCGGATCGAACGACTCAATAACAGGACTTGCAAATCCAAATAGGGGTAGAAAACATTTTTATGTTATTTGGTGTGACAATGTATATTGATGTGTAGATGGCAGGGTGTTAAGGAATGACTGGTTTTACGCCCGGGATGGATATCGAATTGAGTTGCACAATTATTTTATTTTACATAGATGGATTTTGTTATCTATTATTCTAGTGATCGCAAGTGCGACAGCTAAGAATGAGATGCTGGGTTCGATTTCAGGGTAAGGCAAAGGGTTTATTTATAGTTTTAATATTTGAGTTAACAACAAGTTTAACAGCTTAACGTGCTTTCTGAGGCACAGAGGAAACTTGGTATGTAACGGGTGGTTCCATCCACAGACCAACCTAGGCAAGCGCGGCTGAACCTAAAGATCGATCCGAGCGGCTGCTATTATTTAGTCACGAGCTCCTTTACAGTTTCAACCCCGAACTTTTCGAAAAAACATAGTTTAAACTTATGTTTAATCTTCTTAAGTTTTACCCTGATCTTTTATGTTATGAAAACGACAATGTAATAATTATATTACGATTATCTGCCAATGGCTTAATTGCCAAGAGCCTCGACCAATACTTGAGGAGGCTCTCGTTAGGCAGCTGGATCAAGGGCTTGATACAGAAAGCGGTACTCCTGGACACGGCTCGTATTGTTAGGAGGTTCCTTTCTCTGGAGCCCTGACCGCCGGTAGCTTGGACCCTGTTCCCGATACCGGTGGGCTACTATTTTTATATTTTTAAATGTTTTTTTATGATTTTAAGAAATATTTATAAAAAATGTAATTATATGTGGAAAAATAAATAAATGTACGAATAATATTACGACACTAGTGCTTATTTAGTATTAACCTTGAAATCAAAGTACATTTCAGCCTACAATTACTTTACAATTATAAAGTATCATTGATACAATTATTCTAGAACTAGTGATATAATTGCATTATTTTATTTTGTACGTTTTCTGAATACTAAATAGGTTTTTATTGCATATTGGAATGGTTTAATTTAATCTAATATGGTTACTTGTAAGGTAACTGAGTTATGGTACAAATTATACTTTTAATTTACATTATACCCTTTGACATGTAACTACGTTTGTTTGTATGGTTCTTATAATTTTTTTTTATTTTTTTATTAGTGATAGGCTCGCGTTTGACCACTATCTCACCTGATGGTAAGTGATGATGTGGTCGACGATGAAGCACGCTTACCTAGAAATAACCTATTCACTCTTGACTTGAAGACCCCCAGATTATAGCTGTCAGGAAATACAGACTCCGGCAGGGAATTCCACTCCTTAACAGTACGCACAATGAAGGTATTCCCAAACCGTTAAGTGCGTGTGGGTGGGATGTCTACCATGTAACGGTGGCGCATCGCCGTACGTCTTGTAGTCCTATGATGGAACGGGCTTGGCGGAATTAGGCTGTGCAATTCCATCGCACACTCTCCGAAATATAACCGATAGAAAACAGAAAGGCTGGCAACGCGTCGGCGATGCTCCAGGCATAATAAGGTCATAGGTATATGACATGCACATTTGGATGGAACAAGTTTAAAACTGTTGGTTCAACATGTTTTGCCATTTTCAGCGTACAAAATAGTTCTCAACTCTTTGTAAACTATTAAATAGAATACAAATAAGTTATAGTCAAAAGTTCTATTATTTCAGTTACACCATAAATAATAAGTCCGAAATAAATTATAATCAAATATGATACAATTAATAGACAAAAAAAACATAACAAAAGGAATTATAAAATTAATAAAATTCAGGATAGTTCAGTATCGTCTTTCAAAGTTCCATCAAGAAATGTAAGTCATGTAGTTTGGATTTTTGTCAAGGTATTTTTCACTTTAAGATTGCTGTCTAGAAAAATAAACCAAATCCAGTGAAAAACTTATACCTAACAGATTTTTATGCCACACATAGATATTCCTCTGACTTGGCTCCACATTCCTTCGATAAAATATCTCTCAGGTATTCTGGCTCAGCTTTTTCACGAAACTAGTGTTATAAAAAGACCATCTCAGACACTAATCTGTATCCTCATGTAAGTTGACCAAGATTTTTGTCTGGACCTTAAAAGAGACTATGACCTCTGATTTTGTTTCGGCTGTTTCTTTTAAGAGTAGTCGTGTACGAAACACTGACCTCATCTAGTTTAAAACAGATTTTAGTTAAATCTTTGAATGCAGTTTTCTTTCCTTTCAAAAATAAAGGAATGTTTTCATTGAGTAAAATTTTCTATCTAAAGTACCTATTACCAGCACTTCCCCTTTAGGTGGCATTACAAAATTCCACCCTGTATATTAAACAACAGCATTTTAAGGCCTTTGTGCTGCAAGTACCGACGTGTTATCTGCACCTCGTCTTGGAAGAGGACTTTTGGCCGCAAGGAGCTCCGGCGCTTCCACGGACAAGTGCCACATGAACGCGCAGTGATATAGTGCAGTGAAGTGCTACTAACATAGTTGTTAATGATTTATTTACTAACACGAATTGTTTTAGCGATGTATATGATTGGCTGTAAGGTACGGTAAGGTATCTAGGGCCGAAGATGCCTGAAAATAAATGTTCTATTATTATTATTAAAGAATATTCTCACCTTTCACGCGAAACTCCGTGTGCTCCATTCTGTCTATGGATTGAAGATGTTTTGCTTAGGTTGGTAGACCTGTAACAAGAGGATAAATAAATAAATAAATATCTTGGGACAACTCACACAAGGCCATCTGATCCCAAGCTAAGCAGAGCTTGTGTTATGCTAACCAGACAACTGATATACATACTTATTTATAATTTATAAATACATACATATTATAGATAAATCACACCCAGACACAGAACAAACAATCATGCTCACCACACAATGTTTGTCCTGGGTGGGAATCGAACCCACGACCTCCGGCTCAGCAGTCAGGGCCACTAACCACTAGACCAACAGAGAGAATAGAGTGTCAGTTTATTATACGTGCCAAATAAATCTAATGTATTTAAATTCTCTTGTCACCATGTTCGTTCCCAGACTCCTCCAAAACGACTCGACCGATTCTTATGATTTTTTTTTATGCATACTCAGTAAGTCTGAGAATCGGCTACTAAGGGAAGTGAAGAAGACTTTTATTGGCTAAAACCCTCTTATGTTCCTTCTATATTGAACTAGCTGTTCCACGCGGCTTCACCCACGCTGCTCAGCACCTGTTGGTCGTAACGTGATGTTATATAGCTTATAGCCTTCCTCAAGAAATGGACTATCCAACATTGAAAGAATTTTCCAATTCCAACCAGTAGTCCCTGAGATTAGCGCGTTCAAACAAACAAACAAACTCTTCAGCTTTATAATATTAGTATAGATTATACATTTAATATATTGGATTCAGCAGAATACCAGCGTCAGGGCTACCTCGCATTATGCTGAGCTGGACTCCTATTTGGTGCAATCTTGAGACACACACCGCCCAGTAATGGGCAACCTTTTTATATGTATGTGATGTGTCTAAATGCCTTTGGGTCAAACTTACTTCTACCTTACATTTTTTGAAGTTATACTTCTTTTGGGGCGATGGAGAAAATTGATGAGAGTGATTTGGTACTACAGCGACAAAGTGAAGTTAGTTCTAGGTGGTATCCAGTGTGACCATATGTGGCAGGAACCTGCATTTTGGCAGGTTTAGCCCTTTATTTTACTCTCTGGCACTTTTGTTGACAAAATGACAAAAGCGATGTATAAAGAAAGTGATCAAGAAGAATTCGATGTTAATACGAATGTATAATTTAATTCAGTTCAGTTTTAGACTTTAAGATCAATTATTTTAAATAAAACTCCAAAAAATAATGTGTCTATTTATTTTAAATTTTTGGAGTTTTATTAAATTACATTGGCATTTTGTGCTTTCGATTTTGGCAGGATTTGTCAGTTTTTTTGTCTAAGTTGGGCAGGATCTCTAATTTGTAGTTGGTCACACTGGTAGATTCATCGTGATCGTGAAGTTAGTTCTAGGTGGCATGAAAATCGATAACATACGTTCAAGTTGTATAAAATCTACTTTCTAGTATTTTTATATTTATAGCACGTGTTTCGTAACAGTACAATTAAACAGTGTGAATAAATTAATATTATTTTGGTGTTTTTATAAAAGTATAAACGTCAACGAACTGTCAAAGTTACGAGCCGTTTTCAATGTGTTTACTGTTCGATTTCGGTCAACTATCCTCAAAAATGTAAAATATCTTGTTCAGATAGTGAATCAAGTGATTTTAAAAGATTTTTGGGCTCGAGTAACTCCGAACCAGTTGAAGAAAGTGGTTCTAATCAATGAAGATATAAATTGAAGATGGATCATTTTAGTATCTTCGATAATAATGAATTCCAAGTTAGATTTTCCGATGGATAAGCCATCTGTACAAAGTTTACATGTCGAAGCCAAGGAGCCAGGTATGTGTTTGTCTTACCGCATAATATTCATTTGAGACAACCAAAACAACACCATTCATTACGCATTTTACTCATGGTATACATGATACATCCTTTTCACCAACTCATAATGACTACGATTTTACGCATTATGGACAATGCTAATACCAGTGACTGACTTTGTTGGTGTATCTAAATCATCAGTTTCTTGTATGTTATAGCAGTATTTATTTGTTTCATTGGTACCTTGTAAATCATATAATAATTTTATTTCATCACCCATGTGTTATTTAGTAGGGGATGGGATTAGGTTTTACTATATTAATTTTTGTTAACACAATTCAATTCTTTCCTTAGGTTCAGAGACTGGAGAATTTAGATATTGAAAGGGATCCCCTAATATAAGATGTGTGATGTAAAATGATGAAATATGAATTTAGTAGCCTGTTGGCCTGGTTCAGCTTCTGATGCCACTATATTTAACAACTAATAAAAATTACAGGTAACTTTTCTATTATATTACAGCATTATAAAGTAAGTTTTGTGACCAAATTATTGAATTCAGTACCCATCCCGAACTACATCTTTTATCAGCTCAGTGTGAAAGTAAATTGTACGGTCACAAATGGCTGCTTGCAGACATTGCATATCTTTTAAACCTTACACCTTTGTTAAACCCTTGATTACATTATTTAGGTGTACTAGTACTTATTTAAAATGTTATTTATTTTAGGTTTTATAAGAAAACTAACATACCCGGTGTTATAGAATGTATAGATAGCACATTATTTGCTATGATGAGACCTAAGGAGAATGAAGAAAGATAATATATAATAATATTACTGTCGCAAAGGATATCATGCAAGAAATGTTCTATTGGTAAGTTCAGTGAAAGAAACACTTGCTTAATTTTTTTATCTGTTTATTTGGATATCAAACAGTATAATAATAATGTCAAATTATTATTATACTGATATATATATTATATTATTATTATACGGGATCGATCCATCATCACTGACAGGACTATTGTTGCTAACAAGCCTGATATAGTGGTGGTGGATCGATCAGAGCGGCGCGCAATTATTGTTGACATAACAGTCCCGCATGATGAGAACCTCGTGAAAGCCGAGAAAGATAAGCAAATCAAGTATATTGACTTGGCTCGCGAGGTTGTCGACATGTGGGACGTGGACTCAGCGATCATTGTGCCGATAGTCGTTACAGCCAATGGCTTAATTGCTAAGAGCCTCGACCAACACCTGAGAAGGCTCTCGTTAGGCAGCTGGATCAAGGGTTTGATACAGAAAGCGGTACTCCTGGACACGGCTCGTATTGTTAGGAGGTTCCTTTCTCTGGAGCCCTGACCGCCGGTAGCTTGGATCCTGTTCCCGATACCGGTGGGCTACTATTTTTATATTTTTAAATGTTTTTTTTTTATGTTTTTTTTATTAAGAAATGTTTAAAAATGTAAGGATATGTTAGAAAAACAAATAAATGAACAATAATGTCAAATTATGTGTTTAAGAAATATTTAAAAATATAATTTTATGTAAAGAAAACAATAAATGGACTAAATATCAAATTACATAAGTACATTTAAAACCTTATCATTTATGTTATCTATACTAATATTATAAAGCTGAAGAGTTTGTTTGTTTGTTTGTTTGAACGCGCTAATCTCGGGAACTACTGGTTGGAATTGGAAATTTCTTTTAGTGTTGGATCCTAGTCCATTTCTTGAGGAAGGCTATAGGCTATATAACATCACGCTACGACCAACAGGTGCTGAGCAGCGCGTAGTATTAAGATAATAACACCAAAAAAAAAATATTATTTTACTTTAAACAAAGTGTAAGTAATAAGTATTTTTTACTCTAATTGCAGATAACAGATGCAGATTTAAATATTATACACGTGGACGCTTCATAAGGTGGATACAGTCACGATAAACAGCCTGGCACCTCAATTAAATATTCATCAATATCCTGAATCAATTTTTTTTTAATGTCAAAAATTAGATAGTATTAAACCAATATAAATCAATGAGGTTGTTGTATTTTGTCAGTTTTGTTTCTGTTGTTGTTTCCTTGATCATGTTTGTAAACATGAACGAGAAAGTGTTGTGTGCTGAACTGATATTGATTATGGTGACAAAATTCAAATATTAGCCTATAATTATTTTTCTATAAGTACGTCAAAGAAGTATAACTTCTAACGCGTGTACATAAGTACACACACCCCTTTTTTAAAATCTATTTCTTTTATTTCTTAGTTTGTGTTAATTCCTGTATTGTGTATTCTTTTGCATCAAATAAATGACTGATTTATCTATCTACTAGCTTTCGCCCGCGGCTTCGCCAGCGTTAAATTTGGGGTAACACAGTTTTCCTAGCGCCTTATTGATTTGTAATAGCAATGCTAAGTTTTCCCTTTTCTTCCCTCTTTCTCCCTCACATCCCACTTTTTTAAATAAAAATTAGCCTATGTCCGTCTCCTGGTTCCCAACTATCTCTGTACCAAAATTCAATAAAATCGGTTTAGCCATTCAAGCGTGAAGAGGTAACAAACTCACTTTCGCTATATTTTTATTTTATTTTTCGCGGTATTTACCGCGCATTTTCACATACCCCTGTCCTATAAAAAAACACGTGAACAAATTATAAACCCATCGAATTCGGTTAAGTTACAGTAACCACACAGTATAATACGGTAATCCGACTCGCTAGACGTCTATGAAGCCTTAGTAAGTACATCGATACTACCACGCTAACAGCAGGGACAAATTAGAATTTATTTAGTACAAGTTTATTGTCTTAAGTGGTGAAATAACCCTGCAGGGGTTGCGGGTTGTTCGAAAGAGATACCGCGGCCCCGGAATCATCATCAACCTAGCCTTTTCTCAACTATGTTGGGGTTGGCTTCCAGTCTAACCGGATGCAGCTGAATATCAGTATTTTACATGGAGCGACTGCCTATCTGACCTACACAACCCAGTTAGTACTGGGTAATACAATACCCTTTGGTAAGACTGTTTGTCAGACTCTCGAGACAGTGACTACCTGTAACGACTGTCAAAGATCTCCAAATGACAGCCGGAGCCAACAGCTTAACGCGCTTTTCGCGGCACGGAGGAGGCTCGGTATGTAACCCATCCACAGACTAACCTAGGCAAGCGCGGTTTAACCTAAAGATCGACCTGAGCGGCTGCTATTATTTAGCCACGAGCTCCTGCCGCGGCTCCGGAATATAAAGGGCAATAGAAGGAAAATGGGTGGGTTTTAATCAGTACAAGTGACTGACATTACCCCCCACTCTGCTCATAGCGGAGGAAGTTATTTGATAATTTTCCATTCGTACAAAATGTGGCTAAATAATAGTAGTCGCTTGGGTCGATCTTGAGCGTCACGTTTGCCTAGGTTGGTCTGCAGATGGGTGATCAAGGGCACGCCACAATAGTGGCGGTAAGTCCCCTCTTTGAGGAGTGACTGGAGAGGCACTATGGCGTTCTGACATACGGCCTGACGCAGATCCTCACCGGACATGGAAGTTTCGAAAAGTTCCTACACATAATCGGGAGGAAGAAAATGGTCTGGTGGGACCCCTGACGGACCCCGATAAGCCTGTAATGCCCGCCAGAGGGTCGGTACCCTGGCGTTTGAGGGAGAATACCTCAAACAAACCCAGCCGTCGCGGGAAACACCCCGGACGTCGGGCGCCGCGTGACGACTCCCGCACACCGTAGATGCGGGCTTGTGGACACTGTCCGTCCGTATTTTGACGACAGGCCGTGTCGACGGCGCATTAGTGTCCCACGCGCGCCTCAAAGAGATGTCAGCAAAGCAGAGGGGCCTGCCAGGGACACCACCAGGGTTGCGGGTTGTACGACAGAGAAAACCCTGGAATCTACCCTCTTGTACTTATTATTTCCAAACATTCTGATATAATTCGAAATGAGTTTTTCTATCAACACATTGATTTAAAACTGGCACACGAACATTTTTTTTTCCAAATTTAAATTCCAGCACAAAGCGGTACCTCCGTGTTATTTAAATTATGTATATTTGTTTATTCTTTACTTACGAATATCATAACAGGGTGGGTTATCTAATCCAATAGTGTACACAATAACAAACACACACACACACTTTATAAATTTTGCATCAAACAATACATAAAATTCAGTATTTGACTTTTATAGCACTCATTTTTTTGACGTTTATAACATTCTTTTTTTAAAACAAACGTAGAACATCCAACATTTCCTTTGACACGTCTAATAAAAAACAAATAAAAATATCCCATTTATAAATAGCGAAAGGCTAACTTCTAAAGGTGCTATATAAATATAATCGGTACAGTCTGACAGATGGTGATACATCGACTTCGTAGCGGACAGAGTAAACAGTAATCAATTGCGGGGACTGTACTTTTTAGTGATTTCAAAAATGGAGGTTTATTTTTATTAGGAGCTTTGTGTGAGAGGTTCCGTACCTCAAAAAGGAAAGACGGAACCCTTCAGACGCCTCCACGACTGACCAAAACGCCTATACGTATTTAAAACGAACTAAGTAAGTAAAAAGTACATTACATTTCGTCCATTATTGTAGACTAGCTGTTCCCCACGGTTTCACCCGCGCTGCTCAGCACCTGTTGGTCGTAGCGTGATGTTATATAGCCTATAGCCTTCCTCAAGAAATGGACTATCCAACACTAAAAGAATTTTCCCATTCCAACCAGTAGCTCCTGAGATTAGCGCGTTCAAACAAACAAACAAACTCTCTCTTTATAATATTAGTATAGATTTATTTTTTATTTTTATTGAGTAACTCTC
This sequence comes from Ochropleura leucogaster, assembly GCA_958449745.1. Lineage (NCBI taxonomy): Eukaryota > Metazoa > Arthropoda > Insecta > Lepidoptera > Noctuidae > Ochropleura > Ochropleura leucogaster. The sequence continues at coordinate 4,561,884 of OY288227.1, forward strand.
CTTACAACAATACCCCAGAAATGAGAAATAATGATCAATAACATGCATCTCCTCGTAAAGTAAACATTGTTTAATTTTGATACTGACACTAATGGATACACAATTTTATAATAAACATTTTGGTATATTTTTTTTAAAGATTCCATACTTTTTTATTATAGATTTTATTCCAAAAAATGGGCATTATTTACTACTGTTACTCCAGCGCGGCAAAGAGGGAACGAATGCTCAAAATTATTTGGTTAGGGTACGGCCTTAACCCGATCATCATTTAGTCCGTCCAGAACGCTCTGGATGGACTAAAACCCATATATGTTCATTCTTTTGCCCTTTATGTTCCGGGGTTGCGCTATCTCTTTCGAACAAACCACAACCCTGGCAGACAGTGGCCCTGACGGGCTCTGCTTTGTTGACATCTCTTTGAGACGCGTATTAATTTTAGGACTTGTTTCTACTAACATTCTAGTATGTGTGCACCAAATTGTATACATTTTAAACAGTCTAAGCAAAGGACTTTTTTCCGCTCTTAAACCAGTCGACATCGCCTATCGCCACTAGACGGACGAACAGTGAGAATAACGTACATTATTCTGCACGGCCAACGAGAAGCGATACCAAATGTAAACAAAACCCATGCTAAAACCCCATCTAAAATGGCCGCCCGAATGTTGGCGAACCCGTTTTAACGTTGTCGTTTTTGCCGGGAGAACGAGACATTACGACAAAGGCACAAGATGGAAAGAGCTAAATATTAGATTGTCAACGCCACAGTTGTTCTTTAGGTTAATGACCTTTCGTATCGCTTCTCGTTGGCCATTAATTTTCGTATCCTGGAGATAGTTAGTATCCTGGAGACAGACATAGGCTAAAACAAAGTGAGAAAATTGGGAAGAAAAGGGGAGAGAAAGATATTTTTTTCTGATTATCACGCGGGTTAAAGTTAGCGTTAGCCCAAAGTAACTACGCCACGCGGACGAAGTCGCAGGCGGAAGCTAGTGGCTAATAATTCCACCAAATCAGAACAAATAGCTACTCTATCCCAAATAAGAAGTATTTTGATGTTTTTTTTTCAGTAAACTCTTTCAGGGCAAGGCAGAATATTCATGACCCACCAAAATGCTTACAAATATGAATTAAAAGGGATATTAATTAATGTTTTTAAAGATAAAACCGGGTCACTTGGTTTAAACAACAGTTAATCTTAGCCTGTTATCTTTACTCAGTAGCTTATGGGGACTCCTCGTACTCCTTAAGGCCCTGGGTTCGTGTCCCGAGTCGGGTATATTTTTAACAGGTATTTCTCAGTAATGACCGAAAAGGATGGATTTGTGCCTAGTTCATTAACAAGCCTCCGTGGAAAAAAAAAACCATTAATGGCTTTTTTGCGGATGAGAATCCTACTACTTAATATTATAAATCCTACTAGAGTTAGTAGGATTTATAATATTACTAGCTGTGCCCAGCGGTTTCACCCGCTGCTCATTTAGGAGTATAAAAAATAGATGTTGGCCGATTCTCAGACCTACACGATATGTACACAAAATTTCGTTTAAATCGGTCCAGCCGTTTCGGAGGAGTATGGGAACGAAAACTGTGACACGAGAATTTTATATATTAGATATTTCCTACTTATTTTATATTATTTTAAACGTGAAAGTTTGTAAGGATGTTTCTTATCTTTCACACAAAAACTACTGAATAGATTTTAATGAAACTTTAGTTTAATACAGGTAATACATCAGAATAACACATAGGCTACAATTCACATTGGTAAATTGCATATTCTATGACCACGCGAGTGAAACTGTGGGGCTCAGCTAGTATATATAATTCCGAATGTTTGTTAGGATGGATGTTTGGTAATCTTTTATCTCAAAACGGCTTAACGGATCTTGATGAAATTTGGCACAGAGGTAGATTATAGTCTGGAATAACACAACATAGGATACTGTTATAAGCCGTGGGCGCCAGCTAGTTCATTATACAACTTCCCCGCTCTGGGCGGAGCGAGCGGGAGTGTTTGACATGTACTGTTTTTTATTTAAAACAAAATAGCCTATGTCCATCTCCAGGGTTCCTTGGAATTAAAAACCTCTTTACTAGAAAAACTTATTTCAATCAAATCGAGAACCGTGTTTGTTTATATTTCTGTTCCATACTTTGTACGAGTATTTCTATTAAACAAAAGAAACCAGTCAGCAAATGTTAATTTAATTAATAAAATTAAATAACTAGTAGAAGTTTTGAGGAATCTTTCCATAAGAATCTACAATGAAACGAACGAGTTCATAGAAGTGCTACCCTACCATGACGTCTTAAAGCAGAACTGATTCCACTGAGGGAAAGAGACAGAGCTATACAAGGTGTCTAGCACCATCTCTTTCTCACACAGGAATAAGAACTGCTGTAAGATGACGTCATGGTAACTATTCTGTAAAAAAGGTGAACATGAAAGAAAACTGGAGTTGACCAATCATGGACATTCATTATCGCTCTCCTGAACATGCGCATAGTTATTTGTGGTCAGAGCATGATGTAATCTTCTTCCTTACTTCTCTATTCTTCTTTATTTAAAGTTTCTTTAAAAAAAAAACGGTCACTAAGAGTTTCTCAATTATCGTGAGTGCGTTTACAAACATTTAAACTGACATACACAAACAGCCAGACCCGAAACGACTAGCTGTAGTCCATACAAATATTTATTCCATGCGGAGATCGAATCCCCGACACGCAGCGCAGCAGTCGATCGCTCAGCCACTGCGCCAACCGTGTCAACTATTACTCGTCATTTCATCAGACTTCTCCTGTCTGTTGCACATTCGTCGTCGTTACTGTTTTAAGGCAGTCCATAATCTACCCTCGTACAAAAAACGGACTTCTAAAAACTCACTAAAAAGATGGTAAATACAAAAATCAAAAAAGTCTAAGCAACACATACTATTTCAAATTATTACCTATATCACTAGTGTTAAATTTGGGGTAACGCTGTTCCCCCTTTCCTGATTTGCAGGTACCTGCTACCTGCAGTTTTTGCCCTTGCGCCTTATTGATTTGTAATGGCAACGCTAAGTTTTCCCTTTTCTTCCCTCGTTCTCCCTCACATCCCAGTTTTCCACTCATAAAATTAACCTATGTCCGTCTCCTGGTTCCTAGCTATCTGTGTACCAAAATTCCTTAAAATCGGTTCAGCCATTAAAGCGTGAAGAGGTAACAAACTAACTCACTTTCGCTTTTATAATATTAGTAAGGATATCATTTCTTACCAAGTAGGTTATATCTATGTTAACTTTTTTGATCTAGCTCGACATACCGGCTTGTTGTAAAAAAACAGAGTACCATTTTTTTTTTCACAAATTCAAAAGTGAATGCATATTTTGATCGAATTTTATAGCGTTTTCTTTGCTAGTAATCTGTGACAGAAAAATCGATAAATCAAATAAAAGTCACCGATTTCTGAAAGTGCATTTATTTTCCGTCTTTTAAGGGTTTTTTGAAAGTCGGTTTTTCTAAGAAAAAAGTAATTTTTTAGCCTTTTTTGGTGTATATATGTCATACTCATATTTTAATTCACTTATATTAGAAAAAAATGTTATTTAGATGATTAGTCAACAGAGAAAATTGAAATAGGACCCCATTTGGGAGTACTTATTTCATTTTCGATTAAAAAAATAACTTTGAAAATCAATCCACAATTTTATTAACGGTGAAATTGTGCATCAAACTACAAAAAGAAATTAAAATAATACAGTCGAATTGAGAATCTCCTCCATTTTTGAAGTGTAATTAAAAAAAGTGGTAAGTAACGTTTCTAAGATTTTTTTTTAGAAAAGGAATATCTAAAACCAATTCAAAGTTTGTTTCAGGAGATTCTCTATTTAAGCATGCCGCAGGATATAATGCATCGACAATGAAGACGCGGGCAAAAGCAAGGCACTTTTTATTTCAAATTAATACGTCAAACTAATCCATTCATTCTTATTTGTCAAATATTTTAAACTTGAATTATTAGACAGTACAAACAGTCCATGTACAGACAGCAAAAGAAACAAGTAACAGACAGACTGGTCAGACGGTCAAAAATGGTCTTAAAAATTCAGGATTTTTTTATCAAAAACTCCAAAACAGAAACAGTTTATTAAATTAATTAAATTAAAACCGAAAACATCGATCGGCTTCTAAGAAAAAGTCAACTATACATCTCTGATGAGCCTGAATACCTATCTTTTTTATTGACTGTACATCAATATCAGTATTTTTTTTTCTTTGACTTGATACATTTCATATGACCAGCTTAGCCTTTTAACAACTATATAGGGGGTCGACTTCCAATCAAACCGAATCCAGCTGAATACCAGTATTTTACATGGAGCCACTGACCTCCACAACCCAGTTAGTACTGGGTAATACAATAGCTCTTAGTAAGACTGTTTGTCAAACTTTTGAGACTTTTGTTGGTTACATCATTTTGTAGGTACTAGCTAACGCCTGTGGCTTTGCCCGCGTGATGATCGAAAAAAAGTATCCTATGTGTTATTCTAGACTATAATTTCACTCTGTGCCAAATTTCACCAAGATCCGTTCAGCAGTTTTGACGTGAAAGAGGAAAAAACCATCCATCCTCACAAACATTCTCGTTTATAATATTATTTTTAAGTAGGATAGTAGAGTAATATTATATAGAAGGATAATACAAATAAATTGTTTGGTCCACATAGTCTGAATCCCTATAACTCCATTGCAAGTAACTTTAGTAACACCAATAAGATATGTCCTGGGTCTCTAAAGCCGTGTCGACGGCGCGTTAGTGTTTCACGCGCGCCTTAAAGAGATGTCAGCAAAGCAGAGGGGCCTGCCAGGGCCTCCGCCTGCCAAGTTTGCGGGTCGTTCGAAAGAGATACCGCGGCTCCGAACATAACGGGCAAAAAAGGAACATGGATGGGTTTTAGTCAGCAAAAATCTGACACTCCCTTCTGCTCCGCCCAGAGCGGGAGAAGTTGTTTGATGATTTTCAATCCGACAAAAAATGGGTATCAAAGTACCTACTTACCAAGAATATGGAGCTTTGAACGCATCCAAAACTAAAATTATTTTTGACATACGCTGATCGAATTTAACCGTATAGTTCGGTACGGACCCCTTCGGGGGCTCGACATTCAAACCTCCGCTGGCTCGGTACTGGCCCCGAAAGGGGTCGGACATTTAAGTCATATGACCTCCTCATTATTTTTGTAAATATTTTATTTTCTGGTTAAAAAATAATATGGGTGTGCATTCATTATGATAGTAGAATAAAAATCTCATATGTAAACGTCATTAGAAGTTCTTTAATTATTGAGTAAGTTTCTTAATGATGTCTTATAAAATCCAAATGTGTAAATTACGATCATCGCCATTTTGATGGCAGTGCAGATCGACGCTAAAAATCATAAAAAAGTAGGTTTTCGGACATTTAAACTCCATATTATTGGGCATGATTAACGTGTCCTTTTATTACGTGAAGAAATCATTCGTAATTGAACTTATATTAGCAGTGGTAATGATACATTTTGAAATCTAAAGTCGAAGTATCGCGCCAATCGTGCTTGTTTACATTTTTCATTCCACATTATATCACACGGACGCGAATAGATTCTATAACAAATGAGACAAATATCATTGCAAATATTATAAATAACATGAACATGCCCAGATCTTATCGTAATTTGCAATAATAGGACCATTAACACGTAATATTCATAACCACTGCTAAATTCACTTTCTAAAATGACGTCCATTTCTTTTTTTTTTAATTTTGTGATGTGCAAATCCGATTATTTCAATCGATTATTTTCTTGTAAATCAATCAATTCGAATAATTAAAATAAGGAATATCAGAAATTGATAGATGAAAATAAGAATAATTTTGTAATACGTGTAAAATACTATAAATAATGATAATAATATTTTTTACACCACTAAAACCGACTCAACAACAAACAGTAGAATCTGATCTATGGCTAAATTCGCGCCAATTTTATTTTCAGATAAAAATTCAAATAAGGAATGCGCTCGCTGTTCGAATTCATATTAAAATGTTTATTTGCTATTTTATTAATAATTTGGTTTTGTACCTACTATTAGAATGTGAATTGCAATCGGAAATTAATAAGGTTGAATATAGAACGACCTTATTATGATCTTGGTCAGTAAAAAAAATCAGCCAAGATAAATTATATTATTATTTGTTCGACAAAATTGTTTGTAGTATGGTTGGATTAGTTATTTGGAAAGCGTTTTCATCCTTTCCTAAAGCATGGCTCGTAGACCAAAGTGTTCTTGGAGTAGAAGCCTTGGGGTAAAAATAGCCTAGAGGGAGACCACAATTGAGATGGAAAAAAAACCCCGGTACACGACATCAAGAAAACTCCAGGTTCAAAATAGGTTCATTTTGTACCTGGAGTTTTCTTGATGTCGTGTACCGGGGTTTTTTTTGGGGTGGGAAATCATCAAATAACTTCCCCCGCTCCAGGCGAAGCGGGGGGGAGTGTCAGACTTTTACTGACTAATGTCCACCGATCGATGTTCCTTCTTTTACTCGGGGCTGCGGTATCTCTTTCGAACAACCCGCGATCCCGGCAGAACCCTACTGGGGTTGCGGTTCTGACACTCCCCCCCGCTCCGCCCAGAGCGGGGAAAGTGAGGCGCCACGGCATCCTCACCTACCACCTGACGCAGATCCTCACCGAGCACGAAGGTTTCGGGACGTTCCTGCACATCATCGGGCGGGAAGAAACACCCAGGTGTCACCAATGTGACTATCGCCCGGAGGACACGTTGGAGTACACAGGCAGTCTGCTCTTTTGAGCGGAGCACCGCTCTGTCCTGGAGGATATGGTGATGTTTCAAGGAGAGAACCTCAAACCAAGCCAGCCAACGCGGGAGACGCTACAGGGATCGGGCGCCGCGAGACGACAACGACTTTTTGTTAAAAGTTTAACAGGAGCGGATATTTGATGATTTCCCATCCAAGTGGCGCAAGACCGATATAAATAAGTTCCTAAAGAATTCCTGAGAAGTTTATGAGAAGGCCTCTTTTAAATTCCTAAAGAAGTCCTTAAATTCCAAAAAATAGAGATACACTATTTAAAAATACTTTTTAGGGTTCCGTACCTCATAATAAATAACACAACCCAAATATCAAATCTGTGGTCCCTTGAAGCTGTGAAAAAAACAACCCTCCAAGTCTACGCAGAGAAAAGATATGACCGTTTATGTCGTCAGTTTGTACGGAACCCTTGGTGCGTGAGTCCGACTCGCATTTGGCCGGCCTATTTTTAATAGGCTAAATCGCTTACTGCTACGCAAAGGTCTCCTTATTAGCATGACCTACAAAATTGGTTGCTGCGAAACCGTTTGACAGCAAATGTGCCTACCAAATTTTGGCGCATAACAAAATAATTAAACCATAACAAAAAAGCACGAGACAAAATGCTGTTGTCTTTCTTTTCTAATCGATATCATAGATATTTGTACAACTATAATATCTATACTAGAGTAATATGCCATCTCCATAGGTAAATTCCTCAATGGTCCCAAAACTTTTTTGAAAGTTTACTCTATTACGATTATCGATTAGGTTGAATGCAACTTTTAAATCGTAATGATGGAACTTAGTTTTACGGTCAGCACTAAGAAATGTCATATTGCAACACATTTTGTAGTATTTTTTGTCGAGATTTGTATCGTGTTTTTTTATTAATTTATATGTAAAATGGCAAAAATAAGAATGCAGATGGAATGTCACTGTTTTTATTTTGGATTTCCGATTTTATTATCAAAGGGTTATCTTATTTATGTGCATTATTTCCAGCGTTTTTAAAGTACCTAATTTTTGGAAGGGTGTAGTAATATGTATTTTACACACATTTTACAATAGATCGACGCTGTTTTATCGACCATAGGAGGTTTTTGGAAATATAAATCTCAAACTTATCATATGAAACAGCCGCTGTGACTTATTTTTAATAACGAAATTGAATGCTGTAAATTGATGAAAATTCTTGAATTTCATGACAATTCGCGTCACCCCACCGATTCAGCTGATGTGTCATGTGTCAAAATCCTGTCGTGCAGAGTGGTTAAAATAAATATAGGTATTATACAAAATCCTTTAAATACAAAATCCTCGTAATTTCGAACACTTCTCTATAACATTTTACGAAACAAAAAACTATTTAAATGTGCATAAATGTCAGTACTTTATGAGGATTTACATTAAAGTTGTTACCCCTCTTCCATTTCGAAATTCAAAAACCAAAACTTTTTTAGAATAAAAAAGATTTACATCGAATTTAAAAACCGTTCTAAACCTTATTAAAACTATTTTCTACAGTCAATAAATATTTACTTACGTGATAATTTGAACTGACACTACAATTTTTTTTCTTTATGTTTTTTAAAGGCGTCAACTTATACACAGGGTGCGACTCTACTGTCCGGTGGCAGCTTACTGTAACGTTTATATAGGGGGTGTAGCGCCGCGAAGCCGAGCGGTGAGGACTGCGTGACGAGCGGAGCGGGGCGATTAGCGGTTTTATTAAACTTTTTTTATTGAACTTCAAATTGTTAATCACTACATAGTATAAAACAAAGTCGCTTTCTCTGTCCCTATGTCCCTTTGTATGCTTAAATCTTTGAAACTACGCCACGGATTTTGATGCGGTTTTTTTTAATAGATAGAGTGATTCAAGAGGAAGGTTTTTATGTATAATACATACATATTATAGTAGAGAAAAGTGGGGATTTTCAAAGATTTGTAACACCCGTGCGAAGCTGGGACGGGTCGCTAGTTATTAATATGGGTGACTGTAAACAGCTGGGTAGCTGTAAAACGGGATGAAATTAAAGCATAAATATAACATTTATTTCGGAAATTATACATCAATATTTATATTACACAGTAATTTAGAAAGAAGCACATGTGACTAAAAGATTGATGGATCTGAACGTTGATGGACGGAGAGCGAGAGGAAGGCCAAAAAAAGATGGATGGATTATGTAAAGAATGATATGAAGGAGAAATGAGTAAATGATGCCGTGACGTCTGACAGGGGAGAATGGAAGAAGAAAACGTGTTGCCGACACCAAATAGAATGGGACTAGGGCAGGAAAATGATGATGAAGACACAGGTACTTAGAAAACTATCTTAATAAAACATGTAGATTTGACAAAACACGCGTAGACGAACAATCATAATTCCTAGCAATGACATGTCATGCAAAGACATATAATGAGCACTTCATTCTCTCTACAAGAAGGTGGTCAAAAACCCATACAATATCACGTATTTAAACCCCAATATACGGCACCAACTTTTCCCGTAAATCTTGACAATCACCAGTCTTACCATGGGCGTATTACCCAGTACTAATAGGGTTGTGGAGGTCAGATAGGCAGTCGCTAGAATAATCATAATCCTTACTAATACTATAAAAGCGAAAGTGTGTTTGTTACATCTTCAAGCCTAAATGGCTCAAACCGATTTTGATGAATTTTGGTACAGAGATAGTTGGAAGCCTGGAGATGGGCATAGGCTTAAAAAGACAGAAAAGGGAGAGAAAGAGAGAAGAAAAGGAAAGAGATTTTTTTTTTCGAACATCATTTTAGCGTCAGCTCAAAGTAACTATATGCCACGCGGACGAAGTCGTCGGAAGCTAGTTGTATATAATTATTATCGGTGTATAATTAATGAATTAGTCATACTTAGAGGAAAACGTTTTTCTAAGTCCAGATAAGTGGACAAGTGATGGTGGCTAAATAAAAGCAGCCGTTTGGATGTGTCTTTAGGTTAAGCCGCGCTTGGTTAGGTTGGTCTATGGATGGGTGACCACCCTTTTTTTTTGGAAATCATCAAATGACTTCCTCCGCTCTGGGCGGGGCGGTGGGGCATGTCAGACTTGTATTGACTAAAACCCATCCGTGTTCCTTCTATTGCCCTTTACGTTCCGGGGCCGCGGTATCTCTTTCGAACAATCCGCAACCCCGGCAGACCTCCCTTGACATACCGAGCTTCCACGTTAAGCTGTTGGTCTCGGCTGGTATCTCTTCGAAACAACCCTACGGTACGGTATATCTTTTTTTGCGGATGGGAAATATTTAAAAAACTTCCCACACTCTAGGCAAAGCGTGGATAAAGTAAGGAAATGAGGATATTAGAAGAAGTTTGAAAATTGCGCCGGTTACAGAAAAATGAAAGGGAGTCGTTTGTCTTGGTATGGACATGTAATGAGGAGGGACGAAGCACATGTGACTAAAAGAGTGATGGATCTTTATGTTGATGGACGGAGAGCGAGAGGAAAGCCAAAGAAAAGATGGATGGATTCTGTAAGGATTTATATGAAAGAGAAAGGAGTAAATGATGCCGTGACGTCTGATAGGGGAGAATGGAAGAAGAAAACGTGTTGCGCCGACTCTAAATAGAATGAGACAAGGGCAGGAAAATGATGATGATGACTCAGCAACTCGGCAGAGCGAGGGGAGAGTCAGAATTCTACTGACTACCGACCCATGTTCCTTCTTTTGCCCTTTATGTTCCGGCATAATCCGCTGCCCCGGACGGTATACATCTAGATCGTCTAAACACCGCCTTCTGGGCTGGCCTTTCCGAAGAGTTTTGCCTGGCAAACGTGACCCGCTGAATCCAATTTCAGCCTATCACCCTTCTTGACAACGTCTTCTATACCCCTTTTATACTACTTACCTAATTTCATACATAAATAGGAACTTATTACGTATTCCTTTGTTATTATTTGATAAACTGATATTCTATTGTGTAGCGATTACCGTAGCCGAAAATGACGCGTAGCAAAAACCGTAGCGCTTCGTAGCACGTTTGGTAATAAAAAATAAAAAAAATTGCGTATTTATTAAATACCTATTTAATGCCTAAAAATGTGTTTCGGGTTGTTCGAAGGAGATACTGCAGACCCAGAACATAAAGGGCAAAAGAAGGAACACGGGTAGGATCATCGCGCGGGTTAAAGTTAGCGTTAGCCGAAAGTAACTATGTGACGCGGACGAAGTCGCGGGCAAAAGCTAGTAAGTTATAATTTACTAGCTTTTGCCCGCGGCTTCGTTTGCGTTAAATTCGGGGTAACACGGTTTTCCTTGCGCCTTATTGATTTGTAATAGCAACGCTAAGTTTTCCCTTTTCTTCCCTCTTTCTCCCTCACATCCCACTATTTTAAAAAAAAAGCGAAAGTGAGTTTGTTTGTTTGTTACCTCTTCCCGCTTTAATGGCTAAACCGATTGTGATGAATTTTGGTACTTACATAGATAGTTGGGAACCAGGACACGGACAAAGGCTATTTTTGAAGTTATACTTCTTTTGGCGCGATGGAGAAAAATGATGAGAGTGATTTGCGCGCGCACAGCGACATCGTGAAGTTAGTTATAGGTGTTCTAGTAACTATGTTCATGTTGTATATTCTAGTATTTTTATATTTAGAACACGTGTTTCATAATAAATAAATATTCTTTTGGTGTTTTTATTAAGCTATTGCATAGCTTTAAAATCAATTTCACATTCCAAGCTACCCTTGCCGAGGTTTAGAAATGGATGGGTAACCACAGGGGGCCAGATTAAGCAACCTTTGCCAAGGTTTGGAAATGGATAGGTTAACACACGGGGACTGGTTAAGCAACCTTTACCAAGGTTTAGAAATGGATGGGTTACCACACGTGACAAGGGGACAGGTTAAGCAACCCTTGCCGAAGTTTGGAAATGGATAGGTTACCACACGGAGCCAGGTTAAGCAACCCTTGCCGAGGTTTGGAAATGGATGGGTTACCACAGTGGGCCAGGTTAAGCAACCTTTGCCAAGGTTTGGAAATGGATGGGTTACCACACGGGGACAGGTTAAGCAACCCTTGCCAAGGTTTGGAAATGGATGGGTTACCACACGGGGACAGGTTAAGCAACCCTTGCCGAGGTTTGGAAATGGATGGGTTACCACAGTGGGCCAGGTTAAGCAACCCTCACCAAGGTTTGGAAATGGATGGGTTACCACAGGGGGCCAGGTTAAGCAACCCTTGCCAAGGTTTGGAAATGGATGGGTTACCACAGGGGGCCATGTTAAGCAACCCTTGCCAAGGTTTGGAAACGGATGGGTTACCACAGGGGGCCAGGTTAAGCAACCCTTGCCGAGGTTTGGATATGGATGGGTTAGCACAGGGGCCAGGTTAAGCAACCCTTGCCGAGGTTTGGATATGGATGGGTTAGCACAGGGGCCAGGTTAAGCAACCGTTGCCAAGGTTTGGAAATGGATGGGTTACCACAGGGGGCTGGGTTAAGCAACCCTTGCCAAGGTTTGGAAATGGATGGGCTACCACAGGAGGCCAGGTTAAGCAACCCTTGCCAAGGTTTGGAAATGGATGGGTTACCACAGGGGGCCAGGTTAAGCAACCCTTGCCGAGGTTTGGAAATGGATGGGTTAGCACACAGAGTCTAGTTAAGCAACTCTCACCAAGGTTTGGAAATGGATGGGTTACCAAAGTTTTTTTTCATTAGGTACACCAAAGAAGTATAACTTCTAACGCGTGTACATAAGTACACACCCCTTTTTTTTTTAAAGTGGTATGTGAGGGAGAAAGAGGGAAGATAAGGGAAAACTTAGCGTTGCTATTACAAATCAATAAGGCGCAAGGGGAACTGTGTTACCCCAAATTTAACGTTGGCGAAGCCGCGGGCGAAAGCTAGTATATAATATAACACAAGCGCTGCTTCGTTTTGTTTCTTTGGACTTGAAACTTATTACTATATTTTTTATTCCTTTGACCTCATATAATTTTTCTTTTTTATATTATTTCTTAATTAAATATAAAACAATTATTAACACTATTCATTTTTTAGACTTTTTAATTGCATTTTTAAATATTATAAAAAATATATAAATAAAAAAAAACAAAAAAAATATAGATTTCCGCCGATAGCTTGGACCACCACCGGTATCTTGGACTCTTCCAAGCTACCGGTGATTAGAGGTCTCTTACCTAACACTCTTCTTTAGGTCTATCAATTCCTCAGTCAAAGACTCTTGTTATCAAATCGCTATCGCTTATCACTAAGGCCGCGCCACTAAGAGGATGTGAGAAGTAAAATAAAAATTCATTCGCGTATACTTTTAATAGATTTTCCGGATAAACTTCAGATTGTAGATCGTTATCAGGCATCCATATAATGATCTTTGATATTTTAAATATAGCTGTGAAATGTGTCGTTAACTGTATATTTTAGATGTATCAAAATGTGCTCTACTTAACCGTGTTCATAGCAATCTTTATTGATTAATAAATGACAGTTTTAATTTTAAAAAAAAAACTTTTATACGTCCATTTCGTGAGTTCTCAACTTGTTGGATACTTATTGACTATTGACGGGCCTGTTGGTCTAGTGATTAGTGGCCCTGACTGCTGAGCCGGAGGTCGTGGGTTCGATTCCCACCCAGGACAAAGTTTGTGTGATGAGCATAATTGTTTGTTCTGTGTCTGGGTGTGATTTATCTATAATATGTATGTATTTATAAATTATATAAGTATGTATATCAGTTGTCTGGTTACCATAACACAAGCTCTGCTTAGCTTGGGATCAGATAGCCGTGTGTGAGTTGTCCCAAGATATTTATTATTTATTATCATTTATTATTTATTGGATCACTTTGATCTCCGTCTGTCTGTCTGTCAAGACCCTATATCTCAGGAACGCGCGGTATCGAGTTAAAAATTAAAACCATATACTCAACTCTGTCGTCCCTTTGTGCTGTGAAAATCAACGCTCTAAGTCTACACAGTCAAAAGATATTATGGCTGTATGTGTACGGAACCCTTGGTACGCGAGTTTGACTTTTCACTCTTGGCCGGTTTTTTTAAACCAGTTTCGATTTGGACTACTCTGAGAAGAAACAGCCGAAACAAACTTAGAGTTTTTGGTCTCTTTAAGGTCCAGACATAATTATGATCAACTTACTTTAAGTACCTAATTTTTGGAGGGGAGTAGTAATATGTATTTTACACACATTTTACAATAGATCGACGCTGTTTTATCGGCCATAGGAGGTTTTTGGAAATATAAACCTGAAACTTATCGTATGAAACAGCCGCTGTGACTTATTTTTAATAACAAAATTGAATGTTGTAAATTGGTGAAAATTCTTGAATTTCATGACAATTCGCGTCACCCCACCGATTCAGCTGATGTGTCATGTGTCAAAATCCTGTCGTGCAGAGTGGTTAAGGACTATACGGATATAAGTGTTCAAAAGTTATTATGTCTTGTGACTGGGACTGTAGCAGCATCTTTTTTTTTTTGTTTATATGTCATTCAAAAGTGCCTGTAATGGTCTAATTGAAATAAGTGCTTTTAGTTTGTCCGAGATGGTCTTTTTAAGAAAAGACGACACAGTTTTGAATGGACCTGTCCAGTTAGTGCAAGCATTTGTCAGTGATTCGCATTTGTGTGTGGTATGCGACATCATACCATAACTAAAAATTAGGCTAAAATTTAAAATTGAAAGTTCCAAAAACAAAAAAAATTGCTTCCAGAAGTCGGTGTTTTTTAATAGATTTATCTTTTTTTTTTTGCCATCAACTTCTAAAAGTAAAGTCGGTTTTTTTCGCAAAAAAGCGTTTTCACTACAGCTATAAAGGTTTAAGCCTCCAAAGGATGTGTGGATGTGTTTGTGTGTGCGTGACATGTTTTATATACGTGTGGTGTTGGCTAAGATCAGGAACCATCTCAATAATCACGGGACAAACAAAACCAACATAATTGACCTCCATGATAGGACAGCTCTACCTAGACAGGCTAGATGTGGATGTAGTCAACCAACTGAGAAGACGTCGATTCGCGATGGATGAAATGAGCGTCCATACTAATATTATAAAAGCGAAAGTGAGTTTGTTTGTTTGTTTGTTACGCCTACTCGCTTAAATGGCTAAACCGATTTTGATGAATTTTGGTACAGAGATAGTTAGGAACCAGGAGACAGACATAGGCTAATATTTAAAAAAAAAAAAAGTGGAGTATGAGTATGACGGAGAAAGAGGGAAGAAAAGGGAAAACATAGCGTTGCTATTACAAATCAATAAGGCGCAAGGCAAAAACTGTAGGTTAATGTTCTGCGGCCGCGGTCGAACAATCTGCTTTGCTGACATCACTTTGAAGCGCGCGTGGAACACTAACGCGCCGTCGACACGGCCTGTCATCAATAGACGGACGGACGGTGAGCAATGGGTAGCTCACCGTCCGTCCGTCTATTGACGACAGGCCCGTATCTACGCTGTTCGGGAGTCGACTCGCGGTGCCTGACGCCCGGGGCGTCTCCCGCGGCGGCTGGGTTGGTTCGAGGTTCTCTCCCTCAAACGCCCGGCCACCTCCTTTGCTAGCATCACTGCTTCGCAGAAGGTGGTGACCGCTTCCCATTCCCTCTCACTCCGGATCATGGCCTGAACCAGGGCCAGACGCGAGAGATCGCCGCCGCCGATCGCCTCCACGAGGGCACTGCGGTGCTCCTCCCAAGCTGGGCAGACTGCCACTGTGTGCTCCACCGTGTGCTCCGGACGATCGTCACAATGGTGACACCCGGGCGTTTCCTCCCGCCCGATTATGTGCAGGAACCTCCCGAAGCTTCCGTGTCCGGTGAGGACCTGCGTCAGGTGGTAGGTGAGGACGCCATGGCACCTCCCCAACCACTCCTCAAAGAGGGGACTTGCCGCCACTATTGTAGCGTGCCCTGCACGGGGTTGCGACAGTCGCTCTCTCCATGCCACCATGAGACCGCACCGGAGGTTTGCCCGCTGTGCGGCAATTTGCCGCGGCAACAGTGATTCCGCCCGGTGTAGTGCCTCCGCGCGCTACTCGTACAGAAGGGGCGAACGCGCTTACGCGCTAAATTGTCCCCACACACTTTTTTTGTGCCTCGAATGCTCTGATTAGATCAACTGAGTTACCCCATATGACTATTCCATAACGTAACACTGAGGAAACATCCATGATATGCATAAAGGGTAGCGTTGAATGTGGTGACTTGTCGTAGTCTATTTAGTACGTATACACTAACTGTATAGCATTTTTTTTCAGGTCGGAAATTATCAAATAACTTCCCCCGCTCTGGGCGGAGCGGGGGGCATTTCAGACTTGCTAAAACCCAGCCATGTTCCTTCTAGTGTCCTTTACGTACCGGGGCCGCGGTATCTCTTTCGAACAACCCGCAACCCCGGCAGGCGTTGGCTCTGGCAGGCCCCTCTGCTTTGCTGACATCTCTTTGAGGCGCGCGTGAAACACGAACGTGCCGTCAACACGGCTTACTGTCTAGCTTGGAGCATATTTTTCCTACAATGTTTGTCTAAAATTAGAACTAAAAATGCCGTTCAATCTACTTTTACATTTATAGCTCTCACATTACTGTTATAGATCTGAAATCGGACGGGTTTAGCTTTATTGATATTTACATTTAAATTATTATTATCTAGCTTTTCCGTTACAGTTTTCAAAGCATTATTTACTTCATCTTCATATGAATAATTGGTTTCATTGCAGTGGACCAGTAAAGTTGTATCGTCTACGTATAGAACACAAGGGATGGCGTCTGGAAGGTCGACCAAGCGGTTGGTCGACTCTTCAAGCGACCAGACGGCTGGCCTTTTTTTCTGGCCAAATCATCAGTATTGCCATCCAACGTAGTAATGCTGCCAGCCTTCTGGGCACTTTACCTGTTGACACCACGTGCATCACCATGCGGACGAATTTTTTGACGCCCTGTAATTATTTTATAATTTTAAAGTCCTTTATTCATTTTAATACATATTTATATGTTTAGATTTTTTAATATTTCTTTAAAAAAAAAACAGAATAATAAGTAACATTTAAAAATACAAAAAAATAGTAGCCCACCGGTATCGGGAACAGGGTCCAAGCTACCGGCGGTCAGGCCTCTAGAGAAAGAAATCTAACAATACGAGCACTGTGTCCAGGACTACCGCTTTCTGTATCACGCCGTTGATCCAGCTGCCTAACGAGAGCCTCCTCAGGTATTGGTCGAAACTCTTGGCAATTAAGCCATTGGCAGATATAACATTACCGTTTTTAATATTAGTTTATATCTATTTGTTAAGGAGCTGTTGGGCTATTTGTTAGGCTTTGTTGTTGAGGAGCTCTTGGCTAAATAAAATCAGCCGCTCGGGTCGATCTTTAGGTTAAGCCGCGCTTGCCTAGGTTGGTCTGTGGATGGGTGACCACCCGTTACATACCGAGTTTCCTCCGTACCTCGGAGAGCACGTTAAGCCGTTGGTCCCGGCTATCATTTGTAGATATTTGACAGTCGTTACAGATAGTCAGTGTTTCGAAAGTCTGACAACCAGTCTTACCAAGGGGTATCGTATTACCCAGTATTAACTGGGTTGTGGAGGTCAGATAGGCAGTCACTCCATGTAAAATACTGATATTCAGCTGCATCCGGTTAGACTGGAAGCCGACCCCAACATAGTTGGGAAAAGGCTAGGTAGATGATGTAGCTTCTAAATAATAGTAAGAGCTTAAAGAAACATAATAATGGTTAATTGATATTATACGTTAATAAAAAAACTCAAAACTAGATTAGTCTTGTGGAAAATCAAGGGACATTTTCAACTATGTTTTTGATATTAAACTATGACGCATTGTCGGTCAGTATATCATATTATGTGATTTGATAAACACATCAAAATTTATCTGTAAGGACATCTTACAAAACACAAATTATTTATTTAATATGAATTATAATATAATATCGATGTAAAGCATCCTGTTTAATTTCAATGTTTGTTTAGAGTAAGGCAATTAGGGATTGCAATCCAGCGGCGTTTTCAATCCAGCTGGATTCTTGCTGGATTGACCTGAATCCAGCTGGATCCAGCGCGGATCCAGCAAAATGTGAAACTTCAATAAAAAAAACGACATTTTTAAGACTTTTTTTTGTTTAGTAATTTGTATAATAACTTCGTACTATAATCTACGCAATATTTCACTAATTTGCTTTGGTTTCTTAACCATTTGAGATCAAAAGAATGAACTTAAAATTAAATAACATATCACCTCATACTTATTATAAGTATGAGGTGAGATAATGTTTCTAAGTAAGCAATATCTTATTACGTTTATGTTTAATGATAGAACGGCTAATCGGTAGCAATCAGTCTTACAAATTCTTTTAAAATTAACTACAAAAAGGACCGTAATAATACTTTAAATATTAAATACTTTTAATTTTTAAACTGCAATCTATTTTTTGTATCAAAAGATTTTCCGAATGCGATATAATCTTCCCCCACTCGTTAATATAAATGTTATGAAAATCGAAAGTTGATACTAAGGCGGTTTAAAATCTGACGACAAGAGATTGACTATTTATTTTTTTGAAATCCTCTGGAAGTAAGTCATTAGAAAACAAATTTTATCTATCTTATCACCCAATTTGTTTTGCACAGAACTGCATATGTAGCCGCTTTCTGAGAATGCCTTTTCGGCCTCTACACTGATCGGAGTTAGGGTTATTAAACAGTCATAAACCATAGACAGATAAATGTTCACCTCACACTCCTTCGGTCTCATAAACGCTCATTTCTTTGGCTTTTGTTTATTAAAGTTATCCTTCTCTCTTTTAAGTTCCATCTCAAGCTCTTGCTCGTCTTTTTCTCGGATTCTGCGTCATCATCTAGTCTAGACCATTCCGTTTTCAAAATGACGGCAATTTGGAACCAAACAATAGAAATTGATACGTTTGCGGATCCGCATCGCTGGATCCAGCACTGTATGCTGGATCCAGCATACTTAAAAAAGCGCTGGATCCAGCTGGATTGCTGTATGCTGGATCCAGCAATTGCAATCCCTAAAGGCAATGTTTCTAATCATTGTGTAACAAATATGAAAAAAAACCGGCCAAAGCGCGTACGACTCGCGCACCGAGAATTCCGTACAAACTTGTGGTACAAACAGCCATATCTTTTGACTGCGTGGGAGGAGCTCGTGGCTAAAAATCATAGCAGCCGCTCGGGTCGATCTTAAGGTTAAGCCGTGCTTGCCGAGGTTGGTGTGAGTTTCCTCCGTGCCTCGGAAAGCACGTTAAGCCGTTGGTCCTGGCTGCCATTTGTAGATCTTTGACAGTCGTTACAGATAGTCAGTGCCTTCCCTTTTCCCAACTATATTAGAGTCGGCTTCCAGTCTAACCGGATGCAGCTGAATACCAGTATTTTACATGAAGCGACTGCCTATCTGACCTCCACAACCCAGTTAGAACTGGGTAATACGATACCCCTTGGTAAGACTGGTTGTCAGACTTTCGGAATACTGACTATAGTGACTATCCATAACGACTGTCAAAGATCTACAAATGACAGCAGGCAGCAGCTTAAGGCCCAGACTCCACCAAAGCGGAGAGCAGTGGAGCGGAGAGGAGATGGGCGGAAACCGATCAATCACATTGCTTTAAATCTACATCGCGTCTCTCATCTTTCCTATGATTGGTTGACTCTTGCACTTCTCCTCTCCGCTCCGCTGCTCTCCGCTTTGGTGGAGACCGGGCCTTACGGGCTTTCCGAGGCACGGAGGAGAAACTCGGTATGTAACAGGTAGTACATCCAGACTAACCTAGCCAAGCGCGAATGAACCTAAAGATCGACCCGAGCGATTGTTATTATTTAACTCGATCTCCTCCTATTCGTATTCAAGAACAAAATCAGTCTAAAATAGCCTCTTTTAAAAGATTTACGTGTAACTGTGGGTCCAATGTAGTCTTAAGTTCTTGAAAATATGCCTGGTCACCCATCCACAGATCAACTTAGGCAAGCGCGGTTTAACCTAAAAATCGGCCCGTGCGGCTGTTATTATTTATCCACGTGTTCCTCACTATCACTTATCTGTACGTAGAAAATTATAAAAACATAGAAAAAGTATGACGAATTCATTATTTATAGAGCGATAATATATGTATACAAATATAAAATCCTTACTAATATTATAAAAGCGAAAGTGAGTTTGTTTGTTACGTCTTCACGCCTAAATGGCTAAACCGATTTTGATGAATTTTGGTACAGAGATAGTTGGGACCCTGGAGACGGACATAGACTTTTTTTTAAAAAAAGAATGAAAAATGAGGGAGAAAGAGAGAAGAAAAGGAAAAACTTAGCATGGCTATTACAATAAATAAGGCGCACGGGAAAAAACTACAGGTAGCAGGTACCTGCAAATCAGGAAACGGGAACTGTCTTATCCCGAATTTAACGTGGGCGAAGCCGCTAGTACAAATATAAAATCACTAGCTTTTGCCCGCGACTTCGTACGCGTGGATTAATAGTTCCCGTTCCCGGGGGATTTCCAGGATGAAAACTATCCTATGTCCTTTCTCGGGTCTCAGACTATATCTGTACCAAATTTCATTAAAATCGGTTCAGTGGTTTAGGCGTGAAGAAGAGACAGACAGACAGACAGAGTTACTTTCGCATTTATAATATTAGTTTAGATAGTTAAGATTCTATAAATAATATTCTGACTGTTTGTATGTATGCCTGCTAAAGTACTAAGATGTATAATAACATAACGCGTGTAATCCACATACGATTGAGCAGAGGGGTAGCATATAGTCTTTTTTATTTATTTTTTAAACGTTACCCCACACTAGGATTTTCTCCTACACCATAGGTGTCCTGTATCGTGGGTGCTTTTACAAACATTTAAACTCACATACACAAACAGCCCGAAACAAATACCTGTAGGTCATACAAATATTTATTCCGTGCGGTGATCGAACCCGCGGCACGCAGCGCAGCAGTCGATTGCTCAGCTACTGCGCCAAACGTGTCGTCAAAATTCATCATCAGTTCGCCAATATAAATTTGCCTTTTGTATTAATTTTCTTACTGTTAAATAAAAACTTTGTTTTTTTTTCTATTGCCACACTTCCAAGTACTATTTTATTATTACCTGAAGGGCTACTATGACATCTTATAGCAATTCTTATTAGTAGGGCTACTGTAATTTTAACATGACTTCTACAAGACCTAAGGGTGTTGTCAAGCTGAAAGAAAAACTATCCATATGGCAAAAGAATTCCCCTACAACGAGTGCTATCGGCGAAAGATTCGTTCGTTTAACCAATCGTCGTTGAAGAGTGTTTTCGGTGAACCGTTACATCGGCGATGGATTCATTCGGACTACCAACCGTCGATAAATAATATTTTCGGCATAACGTTTCATCGGCCAATAATTTTTTCGTTCAACTAACCGTCGGAGTAGAGTGTTATCGGAAAACCGTCCTTTCGGTGAGCGGTATTTCGGGATACCATACGGAGATTCTTATTGATAGTAATGTTTAAGTTTAACGTAATAAGGGTGAGCCTATTTGCCATAAGATGAGCACGAATCCAGGCATTTTTTGCGGATAGGAGTATGGAAGAAGACGACATGCTGCGCCAACCACTTATAACTTGGGATAAGGGCAGGAGAATGCCCTGTGGAAGGTGAGCAATGAGTAGCTCACCGTCCGTCCGTCCAGTGTTGACGGCGCGTTAGCGTTGAGATGTCAGCTAAGCAGAAGGGCCTGCTAGAGCCACCGCTTACCGGGGTTGCGGGTTATTCGACAGAGATACCGCGGCCCCGGAACATAAAGGGCAATAGAAGGAACATGGGTGAGCTTTAAGCAGTAGTCTGATACCCCCCGTTCTAGCAAAGGAGGTGGCCGGGCGTTTGAGGGAGAGAACATCTGCCCAAGCCAGCCGCCGCGGGAGTCGCCCCGGGCGCCGGGCGCTGCGAGACGACTCCCAGCCACCGTAGATGCGGACCTGTGGGCGGTGAGCAATGGGTAGTTCACCGTCCGTCCGTCGATTGACGACAGACCGTGTCGACGGCGCGTTCGTGTTTCACGCGCGTCTCAAAGAGAGTCAGCAAAGCAGAGGAGCTTGCCAGAGCCTCCGCCTGCCGGGGTTGCGGGTTGTTCGAAAGAGATACCGCGGCCCCGGAACGTAAAGGGCAATAGAAGGAACATGGGTGAGCTTTAAGCAGTAGTCTGATACCCCCCGTTCTAGCAAAGGAGGTGGCCGGGCGTTTGAGGGAGAGAACATCTGCCCAACCCAGCAGCCGCGGGAGACGCCCCGGGCGCCGGGCGCCGCGAGACGACTCCCGGCCACCGTAGATGCGGGCCTGTGGACGGTGAGCAATGGGTAGTTCACCGTCCGTCCGTCGATTGACGACAGACCGTGTCGACGGTGCGTTCGTGTTTCACACGCGCCTCAAAGAGAGTCAGCAAAACAGAGGGGCTTGCCAGAGCCTCCGCCTGCCGGGGTTGTGGGTTGTTCGAAAGAGATACCGCGGCCCCGGAACGTAAAGGGCAATAGAAGGAACATGGGTGAGCTTTAAGCAGTAGTCTGATACCCTCCGTTCCGCCTAGAGAGGGGTAGTATTTAGATGATTTTCGTAAATGTTTTGTCGTTTAAACCAACACATGACAAAAAGCGTGACTTTATGCATTATGTCGTACAAAATATAAGCAATCAAGATCTAACGCAATGATTTCCTATATAAACAGGAAACCATTTCGATCTTGACTTTAACAAAAATGCATTTCAAATAGGAATCTATAAAATCAGTTATAATGATGCGGTTTTAAGGATGTGAGAGACTCCTTATCGCTTTGCATCTGTAATAATTATTAAAAACTTGATTTTTACATCAAAACATTGTAAAAGACAAGCGTAGCCGGGGGCGATCGTTAGTCTAATTATGTTATTGATTTAATATTTTGATAAGAGCCGTTTAAATATTTTTATGGTGATATTAATTTAATATTTTTGTACTAAGTAGTCATTTTTAGAATGATCGTAAATATTTTAATTAATGCGTGGTTTTGTTGTGTTTACATACGTATTTGTATATTATGTTATGTATTATTTAGATAATTATGAGTAGTGAGGAAAATGAAAGTGTTTTTTGCTAATCCTGCTCCACAACTTAGGGGTAAACTTATTGTTTAACATTGCAATACTTTAACAAGTTATGATGTCTCGTGACTGGGACTGTAGCAGCATCTTTTTTGTGGTTTACTCCTTAAGGATCGATTTTCATATATAAGGCGCCCGGTATGAGAAAAATCCGAGGGGTAAAACCTACTAAAGTAACGAAAATGTGTCACGTTTTTGGTGCGCACCTTTAGTGCGCAACTTTCTAATTTGGCTGTGAGTGTATTAAGACGTACATATGGTATGCTGTATAGGCGACTATACCTATATACTATATGTTGTTGGGCTTGTTTGTTTCTATCAGTGTCGATGTATTTATATTGCTATTTGTTTTCATTAATTTGTGAATTTACCCTTTCTTAAGATATTAATCTTTTTACAGTTGAATAAACTCTTTTTGCGTATTGTTAGATACTCGTACTTAAGGAGTAAACTCCAGTCGTGCGTCGGAGCTGACACACACACTTTTCTTTGCAATTTTCTTTGTTTACTCTTCATAAAATACCGAAGACAATTTAAGTAAGATTATTTTGTGTATTTTATCTATAGGCCTCCGTTGCCAGATAACAAAATTATTAAGTCAGCGGCTCTGGTCGATCTTAAGGTTTAGCCGCGCTTGCCTAGGTTGGCCTGTGGTTGGGTGACCACCCGTTACATACCGAGTTTCCTCCGTGCCTCGGAAAGCACGTTAAGCCGTTGGTCCCAGCTGTCATTAGTAGATCTTTAACAGTTAAAAATAGTCAGTGTCACGAAAATCTGACAACCAGTCTTACCAAGAGGTATCGTATTATCCAATACTAACTGGGTTGTGGAGACCAGGTAGGCAGTCGATCCATGTAAAATACTGATATTCAGTTGCATCAGGTTAGACTGGAAGCCGACCCCAACATAGTTAGGAAAGGCTTAGCTGACGATGTTGTCTCTACACTCTATTTCTATCTTCTAAAACAGGCAAGCATTTTAAGAAATAATTACAAACAAACCAATTATTTCTCAACATCCAAAACTTAAACAAAAAATATACTGAGTCTATCACGACATGACATACAATTTCTCGGAAATCCCGCGTTTCCGAATGAAATGAAATGGAAAATGAAACCGATTCGTTACAGAAATATGCGCATGTAAAAAACTTTTGATTAAAACGTTTTCTAATTGGATTTAAAGTGACTTGTAAAATCATTTGTGTTTAATCATGAAACACTAATCATGAAACAACAGCCCACGTGCTTCTGCACTGCCCAGAGGTGGCCCCATACAGGGCAAAGTACTTCGGTAACCCAGGTACTCTTCGCGAGATCGTCAGCAACACCAAGGCGCTGCTGACGTTTCTCGTGGAACTGGGGTGGATCGAATAATATTCCCACCCATACGCAAAATACGCGCCTCAGACGTGGAGTTGCGGACACCAGCCCGTTATACAATACAATCATGAAACACGTCATTAGCTTTTTTTAATAAGTAGAGCCAGCAGCCTTCTTGAAGAAATTTCCAAACGTTAAGGATATATTTCCAAGTTTAAAAAAAAACTGTTGCCCCACACTAGGAATAAATAAATAAATATCTTGGGACAACTCACACACGGCTATCTGATCCTAAGCTGAGCAGAGCTTGTGTTATGGTAACCAGACAACTGATATACATACTTATATAATTTATAAATACATACATATTATAGATAAATCACACCCAGATACAGAACAAACAATCATGCTCATCACACAAAGTTTGTCCTGGGTGGGAATCGAACCCACGACCTCCGGCTCAGCAGTCAGGGCCACTAACCGCTAGACCAACAGGCCCGTCAAATTGCTCCTGTATCTAAGTCCGATGAGACGGCAATCCGACACGACCGGAGAGAGATCAGGCGCAGGACCAAGAGCGGTATCTTACCGTCAACTTTCAAACTCCGGGCTGCTGCTGTGAAATTTTAAATGGAAAAACCCAATTATACTTTATTGCCGACCCTGGAGCTAAACCCAAGACCCCGCGCGCAGTCGACCACGAGTCATGCATCTTTTCTCGACGTTTTATAAGTGCCCATGTAGGCCTAGGCCTAGGCATATGCAACGAATACATCCGACAGAGAACCAAAGTTATCGACATAGCTCAAAGAATCAGAAAGCTGAAGTGGCAGTGGGCTGGCCATATCTCACGAAGAACCGACAACCGTTGGGGTAAACGTGTTCTTGAGTGGAGACCGCGACTCGGCAAGCGTAGTGTAGGACGCCCTCCGACCAGGTGGGATGACGATCTAAGAAAGACTGCAGGCAGATGCTGGATGCGGCAAGCTGAAGATAGGGCGCTATGGCGCTCATTAGGGGATGGCTATGTCCAGCAGTGGACTAATATAGCCTGATGATGATGATGTAGGCCTATGTCACCTATGTAAAATAAAAATATTTTGATTTTGATTGAGACCAGTTCCCAAGCTTGATTTATTTAAGACATGGAAGAGTTCGTCGTTTCTTTCCATGAAACCTATTAAAATCAGTGTTTCATTGGCAATGTCAGTTCTATTTACCCAACCGTGCCTTTATTTTCAAAGTATCATCAAACCGCAACGACAATCAACGCCACCTATCTTCTGAAGCATATTGCTACCAAGACCAATTTTTCTCTCAACATAAAGTAACTTACGTCACTTAGTCGTTCTTCAATAAAAACATAGATGTCGCTGTTAAAGTGTAAAGCACCTCTTTTACACAAAAATAGGTAGATATTTAAGGGGACAGTGGTGACGATTCTGTGGTCACAAATTAAACTAAAAATCACAAAAATGTTGTTTATTTCTGTCAAACGACGTTACTTATTCTGAAATTGGTAAAGTAATATTTTTGACAGCATTAATTATAGTTTAGTTACTGAATTAAGAGAAAATGAAAATCTTAAAATTATTTACTATCTATTATATAAAATTCTCGTGTCACAGTTTTCGGTCCCATACTCCTCCGAAACGGCTGGACCGATTTCAACGAAATTTTGTGTACATATCGGGTAGGTCTGAGAATCGGCCAACATCTATTTTTCATACCCCTAAGTGAGCAGCGGGTGAAACCGCTGGGCACAGCTAGTATACCTATATAAACTTAAATTAACGTTTGGTTGTCAAGCTAAATAGGACAATCAAGTCATTAGGTAGATAAGCAATTTTAATGTTAGTCTTGTTTTATCAGAATCAGCATCAGATGAAGTGCTAATCAACGCTGCTTAAATGGGGTACCCATTTAGGCAGCGTTGATTAGCACTTCATTTGCAATTATTCTTCACACTCTCGCACAAGTCATCAAATGTCAAAGGGAGGTCATATAGGCAGTCGCTCCATGTAAAATATTGAAATACAGTTGTATCCGTTTATTAGAATGAGAACTGTAGGCCTACCATGTCGTCTTAAAACAGAACTTATTCCACTAAAGTAAAGAGATGGTGCTAGACACCCTGTATAGCTCTGTCTCTTTCCCTCAGCGGATTAAGTTCTGTTTTAAGACGTCATGGTAGGGTAGCTGATCCCAATAGAGTTGGGAAACGGTTAGTTTTTTTTTTTAATGCTCGTCGGATTCAATATGCCGCATACGGACCAGACTGAACAAAATTTCATAAATGGAATTAAAAAGCAAGCAGAATACGAGTTATTTTTTAAAACTTGGCCCTCACTGGGAATTTCTCCTGTATGTATCATAGGTGCGTTTACAAATATTTAAACTCACATACACAGACAGCCAGACACAGGGCCGGATTTAGGGGCGAAAGCCCCGGGGCCTCCACAAGGAGAGGGCCTCCACAAAAGAGACTTCGGAAATAAAATCTTTCAAATTTCAACTAGTAAACCTAGTAAACATCTTTTCCTTTGATATTTTTTTCGCTTTTACCTTTACCTACACCCTAAAGTACTTTATACATACATGATTATATTTGTTCACTCCAATCAGGCAATCAGTGAAATATCAAAATCTCAAATGGCCCTGATAAGCACTTCCAATTTACTACCCATCTTGAAGGAGTACCCCAATGGCTCGATGGCTCAGTGGGGTGGTACTTGCCCGCAACCTCGGAAGTTGGGTATTCGATTCCGTGTCTCGACCATTTAAAACTTACATTAATTTCAAAGAGCCTTTTTTGTGGATGAGAAATCATCAAATAACTAACTAAGACTTGTACTGACCAAAACCCACCCATGTTCCTTCTATTGCCCTTTATGTTCCGGGGCCTCAGTATCTCTTTCGAACAACCCGCAACCCCGGCAGGCGGAGGCCCTGGCAGGCCCCTCTGCTTTGCCGACATCTCTTTGAGGCGCGCGAGGAACACTAACGCTCCGTCAACACGGCCTGTCGTCAATAGACGAACGGAGGGTGAGCTACCCATTGCTCACCGTCCACAGGCCTGCATCTACGGTGGCCGGGAGTCGTTTCGCGGCGTCTCCCGCGGCAACTTGGTTTGAGGTTCCGTCCCTCAAACGCTCGGCCACTTTTTTCGATAGCATGACTGCTTCGCAAAAGGAAGTGACCGCTTCCCATTCCCTCTCGCTCCGGACCATAGACTGAACCAGGGCCGGACGCGATAGATCACTACTGCCAACACCTGAGGAGGCTCTTGTTAGGCAGCTGGATGAACGGTTTGATACAGAATGCGGTACTCCTGGACACTGCTCGTAACGTTAGGATGTCTCTCGCTCTGGAGCCTTGACTTGACCTAGCTTGGACCTTGATCCCGATACAGTTGGGCTACTATTTTGTTGTTATAAATGTTTTTGTTCTCTATGTTTTTATTAAGAACCTAGCTTTCGCCCGCGGCTTCGCCCGTGTTTAATTTGGGGTAACACAGTTTCCCCTTGCGCCTTATTGATTTGTAATAGCAACGCTAAGTTTTCCCTTTTCTTCCCTCTTTCACCCTCACATCCCACTTTTTTTCAATAAAAATTATCTGTCTCCTGGTTCCTAGCTATCTATGTACCAAAATTCATAACAATCGGTTTAGCCATTAAAGCGTGAAGAGGTAACAAACAAACAAACTCACTTTCGCTTTTATAATATTAGTAAGGATGTTTAAATATGTGAAATTATATGTGTTAAAATGGATAAATGAGAATATACTGAAAAAGGAACTAGCATCATAGTTTTCTAGAATTAAAGGGAAAAGCAGAAACGGTCCTATAATAATCCCCACAACTTTGTTTGAAAGAAACTAAATAATACTTAATAGGAAAATGAATGGGTAAATCAGTGCGACAAAGAATGTATTTGTTTTCCATTATTGACACTTTAAGTTAGTGATGGTAATAAATAGACAAACACGGCGACCAAGCAAGCTACACAAAACCAATTTATGTGCATCTCTCTTTGTGCAGGAAATGTATACAATGCGAGGTCACGATATTCTGGAAATGTATAGGTTGATATGCCGTGTACATAGTGTTTTATAATCTTGTGAACATTTCTCGGTTTGTGTCTATTTGTATCTTTTGACGTAGTTTTATTAGAATTCGCTTTACCTACAACTTTGAGTCTCAGTTACTTGAAATTAAAATATATACTTGCTAGCTGTTTCACCCGCGTCATATCGAAAAAAAGTAGTAAATATATGTGTTATTCCAGACAAAAAAAATCATCAAGATCCGTTCAGCCGTTTTGACGTGAAAGAGTAACAAACATCCATAAATTCATCCATCCTCGCAAACATTCGCATATTTTATAATAATACTAGCTCTGCCCGGCTTTGCTATCCAATTATTCTACTAACTGCTACCTCCTTGTGTTTTTAACAACCTTATCAACCTTCCATAACTTTTTTTTTCATAACAACCCTCTAATAACATTAGCCAACACAACAAAAAGAGTTTTAGCGAAATTGTTCCAGCCGTTCACGCGTGATGTCATGACCAAGGGCAATAGGGATTCATTTAAAAAAATACTGTTTTTTGGCTGGGACATCATAAAATAACTTCCCCCGCTCTGGGTGGAGCAGGGGGGGAGTGTCAGACTTTTACAGACTAAAACTCACCCATGTTCGTTCTATTGCCCATTATGTTCCGGGGCCGCGGTATCTCTTTCGAACAACCCGCAACCCCGGCAGGCGGAGGCTCTCGCAAGCTCTTCTCTGCTTTGCTGACATCTCTTTGAGGCGCGCCTGAAACACAAACGCGCCGTCGACACGACCTGTCGTCAATAGACGGACGGACGGTGAGCTACCCATTGCTCAAAGTCCACAAGCCCGCATCTACGGTGGCCGGGAGTAGTCTCGCGGCGCCCGGCGCCCGGGGCGACTGGGTTGATTTGAGGTTCCAAAAAACAATACAGATAGTAGTATCTTTTTTAATACATATTTTTTCTTCTAACTTATTTAAATAGACGATATTCTAATATCGTCGTAAGTTTCTCAATATCTGAGAAAACTCCTCCTTTTTTTGAAGTCGGTTTAAAAATA
Organism: Ochropleura leucogaster; assembly: GCA_958449745.1. Classification (NCBI taxonomy): domain Eukaryota; kingdom Metazoa; phylum Arthropoda; class Insecta; order Lepidoptera; family Noctuidae; genus Ochropleura; species Ochropleura leucogaster. Next base: position 4,591,324 of record OY288227.1, read on the forward strand.
ATTAACGTTCGACATTTATATCGAAACTTACCACATATTATGTAAGTATATTTACCAGCAAAAGGGTACAGACCAATTTATCGTTAACTTAAGTAAAACGAGTTACCCAACGGAGCACTTCTCGAGCTATTTTGTAATCTTACCAAAAACGAGAACAAAGTTTGGAAAAAACGTATTGACATTTTAATGAGCACAGTTATATAACAATACTTGCTTCCGCCCGCGACTTCGTCCGCATGGCATAGTTACTTTGGGCTAACGCTCACTTTAACCCGCGTGATGCTAAAAAAAATAATCTTTCTCTCCCTTTTTTTCCCTCTGTCTCCCCTTTTCTTAATTTTTTTAGCCTATGTCCATCTCCTGGTTCCCAACTATCTCTGTACCAAAATTCATCAAAATCGGTTTGGCCATTTAGGCGTGAAGACGTAACAAACAAACAAACTCACTTTCGCTTTTATAATGTTAGTAAGGATACCCGTAGGTACAAAATGTTTACACTCATTCAATGCAACCAAGATACAATTCGTGTATCTGTTTCGGCTGTTTCTTCTCAGAAGCCTGTAACACCGGCCTCATCTAGTTAAAAAAAAAAACGGGCAGAAGCGAGTCAGACTCTCACATCGAGGGCTCCGTACAAACTTGTGACATAAACGGCCATATCTTTTGACTGCGTAGTCTTAGAGAGGGTTGATTTTTTCATGCTGTGTAAAAATCAAGTCTACTAAAGGGATCACAGAGTTGAATATGGTTTATACATCATCTGTATCAAGTTATTTATTTTGTTAGGACGTTCCTGTCTCTGGAGCCCTTACCACCGGTACCTTGGACCCGATACCGGCGGAAACCATGTTGTTTTTTTTTTATATACTTTTTAAGAAATATTTAAGGATTTAAAATTGAGAAGAAAACTAAATAAACGATGAAAATAATAATTATTCCTGTGGGATGGGGACTCAGCGTTCATTGTGCCGATAGTCGTATCTGCTAACGTCTTAATTGCCAAGAGTCTCGCTCGACCAACACCTGAGGAGGCTCTCGTTAGGCAGCTGGATCAAGGGTTTGATACAGAAAGCGGTACTCCTGGACACGGCTCGTATTGTTAGGAGGTTCCTTTCTCTGGAGCCCTGACCGATGGTAGCTTGGACCCTGTTCCCGATACCGGTGGGCTACTATTTATATTTTTTTTATGTTTTTAAGAAATATTTAAAAATGTTATTATATGTTAATCTATACTTAATATTATAAAGCTGAAGAGTTTGTTTGTTTGTTTGTTTGAACGCGCTAATCTCAAGGACTACTGGTTGGAATTGGAAAATTCTTTTAGTGTTAGATAGTCCATTTCTTGAGGAAGGCTATAGGCTATATAACATCACGCTACAACCAACAGGTGCTGTGCAGCGCGGGTGAAACCGTGGGGAACAGCTAGTAAAACAATAAATGAACAATTCAAAAGAAATAAAAATACCTTTGCACTCATCTACACAGCTAAAATGCTCAGTACACACATCTGAATTTGTCAATTCAGGAAATCATTGTCTATGCTAAATGTTCGTCAATGCCATGAAAAATCTTTTAACCCTGAAAAAAATGTCGACTCATTCCCATACCTATAGTTATTTATTTTGCCACACGAGTGCAATAATACTTATTTGGATCGCTCTGTTATCGTACAGAACATAAATGTAAGTCAGTTAGCACCTCACTTGGTCAAGGTATCAAACGATGCGTAACTTAACGGCCATTATCTACGATGGGTTAAGCAGAGCTAGTGCACATAAAATGATTTTAATACAAAAATACAACTTCTAAAATAAAACTTAAAAGTCGGAAAAAACTTGAGAGGTGTCAAGGGACACCCGAATGGAACGAAGTTTTTATTTATTATGTACAAAAAATCCTGTTTATACTCAACAAAAATAATTGTCGCGACACCACACTGTTCAATGCGAAATAGAAAGACGAAACGAAAATAACTGGTTTGCTTTCTATGAGAGAGAGAGAGACAGTCAGAGAAAAAGTGTCGTTACAACTTTTGGTCTTAAGCAAATGTGTACTGGTTCGTTGCCGTCTAGCCCCCTTTCGCAACGCACGATAAGGAACTTTGTTTCAATAACTTTACTTCCGGAAGTCGGTGACTTTTGTCTGTTTCGTTGACTTCCGCCACCGACTTCCGGTGGTGTTTGGTGTTCTTTGACTCCTCCTTTTTTGAAGTCGATTAAAAACTAACTTTTAACTTCAAATCCCACGTAATATGGGGCGGGCCAATTGCCATCAACGAGACATTAATCCCCAAAGCAAAAGAAGGAACATTGGTGGGTTTTAGTCAGTAAATATCAGACACTCCCATCCGCAAAAAAAAGTCTAATTAAGCCGTGTTGAAGGCGCACGAGAGCGACCACGCGTGCCTCAAACAGATGTCAGCAAAGCAGAGGATCCTACCGCGGTTGCAGGTTGTTCGAAAGAGATACCGTGGCCTCAGAACATAAAGAGCAAAATAAGAAACATGGGTGGGTTTTAGTCAGTAAAAGTCCCCCCGCTCCGCCCAAAACGGGGGAAGTTATTTGATGATTTCCCATTAGTAAAAAAAAATATAAATCTAGACTCCGTGACGGCTACCAATATAATTCTTAACGGAGATGCTCAAAAACAATTCCCAACTTGGAAATCGAACCCAGGCCTGCATATTCAACAGTCTCCGTTAAGAGCAATGCACCAACGAGGCAGCCACTTGGTCAAGGTTTTAACCGAAGCATAGGTTAATTAAAGTATTATGAAGAAATAATGTTTTGTATATGTTATTATAACCGTTTCAGTGGATATGTGGGTTAAAAAGATTGTTCGAGAAAATTGTTTTGACGGTGTAATGTTATGATGTCCTTGAATGTGACAGTTTTTTTTTGTAGCGGGAGATCATGAAATAATTCCCCCGCTCTGGGTGAAGCGGGGGGAGTATCAGACTTGTACTAACTAAAATCCAGCCATGTTCCTTCTACCGCCCTTTATGAACTCCGGGGCCGCGGTACCTCTTTCGAACAACCCGCAACCCCGGCAGGGGTATGTGTCTCTTGACTTGTCAATCCTGCCTGTATTGTCCCAAAGCAGAGACAGATGTTAAATAATGAATGGGGAATGATAAAGGTGAGGACGGACGGTGAGCTAACCATTGCTCACTGTCCACAGACTTGAACTAAATACTTTAAGCACCAATGTTGCTAACACTAGGATTCTAACAAAACTATGGCCTTTTTTAGGTCTTTGAGACTATAGTTACTTAGATCCTTAATAATCGTGAAAATGTGAAAATCTGTCAAAATAAGACTATTGCATAATTCAGCATCCGAGAGGCTCTCAAATAGGTAGTTGTTCTATTTAAAATTGACTGCACGGTTGGTGCAGTAGTTTAGCGATTGGCTACTGATTCGATGTCGCGGTTATAATCCCTGGTACGGAACAAATATTTGTGTGACCTACAGGTAATTATTCCGGGTCTGGCTGTTTGTGTATGTGAGCCAGACCCGAAACATCTACCTGGGTCATACAAATATTTGTTGCGTGCGGGGATCGAACCCGCGGCACGCAGCGCATCAGTCGATCGCTTAGCCAATGCGCCAACCATGTATTTATTAAGACGGGACCGTCTTAATAAATACATAAACCAAGTAAGTATGTATTGTGGGAGACTGGTAGGCCTAACTTAAGCTCGTAGCTTGTGTTTCAGGACACCAGGATGGGGGCGGGGGCGAGGCCTTTACATTTTAATTTTATAAATAACTAACTGTGCCCAGCGGTTTCACCCGCTGCTCACTTAGGGGTATGATAAATAGATGTTGGCCGATTCTCAGACCTACCTGATATGTACACAAAATTTCGTTTAAATCGGTCCAGCCGTTTCGGAGGAGTATGGGAACGAAAATTGTGAACGAGAATTTTATAAATTAGACTAGCTGTGAACAGCGGTTTCACCCGCTGCTCACTTAGTGGTATGATAAATAGATGTTGGCCGATTCTCAGACCTACCCGATATGTACACAAAATTTCGTTCAAATCGGTGCAGCCGTTTTGGAGGAGTATGGGAACGAACATTGTGACGCGAGAATTTTATAAATTAGAAGAAGAAGCACAAAGCGCGTTTACTGAATTTTAGTAAGGTACTAGTAGCATAATATCTTAAATGTAGTTTTATTTATTTCGATTTACGTAGGTATGCGAAACTAATGTTAGTAGATTTTTAGCATAAGTGTGTGATTGTATGTTTAATAAACATTGTAAAGTCTAGAGAAGTTTTCCCTAGATATCTAAAGTTTAAAAAAAAAACTCCAGCTGGGATGTGGGTATAGGTCAGATAAGTAAGTAGTCGCTCCGTATAAAATACTGGTATAAAGGCGCGGGCCCACCGCTGTGCACGGAGGGGCTACGCACGTGTATTAAGCTTCGCTTTGTAAGAAAATGTATGTAGTTGTGTCCACTGCAACCCACGGAGAGGCTACGCATGAATTGACGCCACTAATACATGCGTGGCTTGTTCGAGTAGGCGGTTACATAGCTCAACGCTGTCAGCGTGGGTCTACGTTTCCACTGGAGTACACGAATATGACCCATGACTATGTACAGTTCGCTTATCGCAGAGCGGTTTTCCTCCATGGATTGCAGTGCCACATGTGTAGCCTCTCCGTGCGCCGTGCAACGTTATACATAGTCGTGGGTTTTCGTGTAGGTACTCCAGTGGAAACGTAGACCCACGTTGTCAAACAAATTTATACACGCAGCTAAAATGTGCCGCGTGCCCGTGCTCAGCATGCGCCGCGGTTGGCCCGCGCCTTAAAGCTGCAGATGGTCAGATTGGAAGTCGACCCTAATATAGTTGGAAGCTAGGCAGATACCTGATGACCATAGTAGGTTTCTAATTACCAAATTTCCCATCCTGATATTTGTTTGTGGTTACTTAGTAATGGACTGTAAAAAAAAAAGGTAAGAATGGCATGAAGCGGAGATGAGAATGTTGAGATCAATGTGTGGAGTGACAAGAATGGATAAAGTAAGGAATGAGTACATTAGAGGAAGTTGGAAAGATGCAACGGTTACAGAAAAAAATGAAAGGAAATCGTTTGTCTTGGTATGGACATTTAATGAGGAGGGACGAAGCGCATGTGACTAAAAGAGTAATGGATCTGAATTTTGATGGATGGATTGTGTAAGGAATGATATGAAGGAGAAAGGAGTAAATGATGCCGTGACGTCTGATAGAATGGAAAAAGAAAACGTGTTGCGCCGACCCCTAATAGAATGGGACAAGGGCAGGAAAATGATGTTACTTAGTGAATATAAATAAAACAACATTTAAAAGTATTTAAATATAATTAATAACATCTTTTAAATAATATTTCACAACAATTATTGTCAATTATTAAAATTCTATGATTATTTAACAGTACTTTAAACATTTATTGATTGTAAAAACAATTATATGATCTGAATTGTAATGATATAATAATCTTTTACTATAATAACTATTAATCTTTTACTTCGATAAAGTATTAAGTAACATTTTATTAAATTCTTAAAATACTTATTACTGTAATGGAAGACATAAAAATAACATGCAATATGTTTTAATCGAAGGAGGAGCTCGTATAGCAGATGCTCGGGTCGATCTTTAGGTTAAGCCGTGCTTGGCTAGGCCGTTCTGTGGATGGGTGACCACCCATTACATACCGAGTGTCCTCCGCGCCTCGGAAAGCACGTTAAGCTGTTGGTCCCGGCTGTCATTTGTAGATCTTTAACAGTCGTTACAGACAACCAGTCTACCAAGGGGTATCGTTTTATCCAGTAATAACTAGGTTGTTATTTACTGCCAGCCTACCACTTAGCAGTATTTTTTTCTAAAATGGAGACCCATGAAAAGCTAGCAATAACGTCCATCAAAAATACAAATAAAATTGATAAATTTATAGGCTTAAAAACTGTCCCGATGCGGGATTCAAATCTTAGCTCACTAACAAAACTATCTATCAGAAAACCCTTAAAAAGTATTAATCAATTTCTTGATCATGTCCACAGACTCATTTTGTCCCATCCCTTCAATATATTCAGTAGCTTTCTTAGCATGTTCTTCATACAACCTCTGAGTTTTATCAACAGCATCAGTCTTAAGAATATTAAACTTCAAATCTTCATAATCAACATCTTTAACATCTTTCTTCGACTGTGTTATGATTTGATACAAGTTAGGGTTGCTATCCAAAGCAAAAAGTACGGGAGCACTTGCTAGACAAAACTGGTCTTTAGTCTCTGAAGTTAGCTGCTGTATTTCTGTGGCAGCTTGCCAGGCTAAGCCTACGTGACAACCGAATTGGTATGCAAGGTTTTGCGTCTCTCTATTTTGTCTGTCTATAACCATTGCCGACTGACATCCTCTACCAAGCAAGCTAACTCCATTATAAACGGTTCTGGCTGTCCATTCTTTCCTAGGTTTGCCTATAACATCATCTACAGCAATAGAGTTCGTATCGAAAGTGATCTCCATATCTTTTCCAGCAGTTTTAGGCTTACCAGGAATAGGCATATTCTGTTCATCTCTTTCTCCAAAGAATTCACCTTCAGAAAGATCTTTAAGTGCTGTAGAAATAATGTAGGATACATCCGAATTTCTGAGGTTTGCAAGCATACCGTTTGCAGTGACTAAGAGATAGTCTCCTAAGAGAATAGCTATTTTGTTTCCGAAGATCGCTGATTCTGTATCTTTCGAACGCTTTGCAAAAGGCACATTGACAATTCCTCTGTGGATTAGATGGCCAGTTCTCATCATTTCTGTTAATTCTGCTAGGACTCTGGTCTGTTCTTCATTCTTCTTCATTTGAGCGGTGTAAGTGGGTGTTTTGACGGATTTTGATAGGAGAAGAATGATGAGGCCCCAGGGTTGGAGGTTTTTGGAGTCTCCGTAGAGGACGTTCTTCGCCGTCTGCATTACTAAGTGGTTGCTGCCGACCTATGGAAAATAAAACATAATTAATCATCTATCTGTTTGGTTTACGAAGGATTGGGTTCTGTTGAAGGCTTGGGGATTATACTATCCCACGATTGCTAACGAGCAGGAACACCAATTCTTACTAGTATTATAAAAGCGAAAGTGAGTTTGTTTGTTACGTCTGAATGGCAGAACCGATTTTGATGAATTTTGGTACAGAGATAGTTGGGATCCTGGAGACGGCTAGACTGAGAAAAGGTGGAAATAGAGGCAAGATAAGGGGAGAGAAAGATTATTTTTCGATCACCACGCAGGTTAAAGTTAGCGTCAGGCCAAAGTAACTATGCTCCGTGTACGAAGTCGCGGGCGGAACCTATTAACATCACACTACGACACTCAGGAACTGAACAGCGGGTGAAAGTCTGCGTACTCGTTTATTAAATTAGCGTATATCGCCAATTTATTGGTATAAAAAGTACTTAAGTAGCTATATCCTTTTATAGGTTCCGTACCTCTAAAGGAAAAAAAACATAACCCTTATTGGATAACTTTGTTGTCCGTCTGTCTGTCTTTCAAAACCCTTTATCTCGGGAATGTGTGGAAAAATTAAATTAAAACCATTTACTCAAGTCTGTGGTACCTTGGAGACATGAAAGAATCAACGCTCAAGTCTACGCAGTCAAAAGATATGGCCGTTTATGTCACAAGTTTGTACGAAATTGGCCAGTTTCCAAATATTTCTAATATATATATATCGTGTCACAGTTTTCGTTCCCATACTCCTCCGAAACGGCTGGACCGATTTAAACGAAATTTTGTGTACATATCGGGTAGGTCTGAGAATCGGCCAACATCTATTTTTCATACCCCTAAGTGGGCAGCGGGTGAAACCGCTGGGCACAGCTAGTATATATATATATATTTGTCCGTCTTTTAGACGACACGCGTTGCTGCATTTTTTTGCGACGAGTGACGTCAATTTAATTGGCTATGATAATATGATAAGTGGTGGAGTTATACAGGTAAGAGGTCTGTGACATGGCCGCCATGTTGGAGCATCATGCTGAGATAGAGGCCTTTTGGCCTCACAAAGGGATAATTTATTCAATAGGGCAGTTTCCAGGGCCAAAGAAAGTAATCACATTCTATTTAGTTTTACTCGTTGAGAAAAAATTCAGCAACGCGTCACGTCACACGTAAGTGGGCTATATCTTTGTCATTTTTGGTCGAATTTACAAATAAATAAATAAATATAAATAAACTAGCTGTTCCCCACGGTATCACCCGCGCTGCTCAGCACCTGTTGGTCGTAGCGTGATGTTATACAGCCTATAGCCTTCCTCAAGAAATGGACTATCCAACACTAAAAGAATTTTCGAATTCCAACCAGTAGTCCCTGAGATTAGCGCGTTCAAACAAACAAACAAACTCTTCAGCTTTATAATATTAGTATAGATATAGATAAATATCTTGGGACAACTCACACACGGCTATCTGATCCCAAGCTAAGCAGAGCTTGTGTTATGGTAACCAGACAACTGATATACATACTTATATAATTTATACATACTATAGATAAATCACACCCAGACACAGAACAAACAATCATGCTCATCACACAAAGTTTGTCCTGGGTGGGAATCGAACCCACGACCTCCGGCTTAGCAGTCAGGGCCACTAACCACTAAAATAAAAAAATACATGTCCTTTATTTTTGAATAGTCGAAAAGACGGTCTTAATAGAATGTAATTACTTTGAACCTGGACACTACCCTATTCTTAGTGCAAGATTCTAACTCGCTCTTGTTTAAAAAAAAATGTTACACATTAGTCGGCCAGTTTCAAATCCGTGTAAACCACATACCGAGTTTTATGACCAAATCAAAATAATAACTAGCATTAGGCGGTTTCTCTGACATTGATATCATGGCCATAACCCAAATTAAACTTGTCAAAAACAACCTTCAAAAAGTTTCAAAACGCACTTTAAAAACCCTTTCACAAAATCAGCCAAGCAATTTTTGAGATACTAACCAACAATACATACAAACGCATGTGAAAGTGAACTTTACTTTCTACGGTAGTAGAACCGGTCTTATGAGTTTTGCCTTGAGCTAAATTTATTTAGGATGAATCAGAATTCTCATTATGTTATGCGAATAAATTACTGTACCCAAATAACTTGTGTTTTCTATTTTTCCCGACTCCGGAAGTTGAAAGGAGGGTAATGCGTTTCATGTTTGTATGTTTGTCACTTCATGTAGCCTAGAAAATTAAAATTAAAGGTCATTTTAAACGAGCTATGTAGATTTGCGCGACTTTTATCTGTGTGAATATGAAAATTAAATCTTATATATTACTAACTATCACGCAAATATTATAAAAGCGAGAGATTGTGTTAATCCTTCACGCTCAAACGGCTGAACGGATTTGGGTGAAATTTGGCACATACATAGATCATAACTTCGGTTAGCACAAAGGATACTTTTAATCTCAACAGAACCATCTCGTGGGACAAATATTGATCTTCACGCCGGCAACGATGCGGGTACGAGCTAGTATTTAAATAACAACGTGAGGATTTTTAAAAACTAGTCACCAAATACAGGATGTGGTCATTATTTAAGCATAGACTGTAGACTAAACAAACAAAGTCTTTCCGTAGGACCATAGTAACCGCGAGAAAAAACATAGCACATTTAAGTCTAGATATACCAGCAAACTAATTTTTATTTACATGTACTACATTACAGGCAAAATTACACGCAATACATAATTTACAATATGTAGTGACAAATAACCGACTTTCAAAACACATTAAAAGATATGGTTGTTTATATCGCAAGTTTATACGGAACGCAATTGCCCGGTTTTTTAGGTCATCATCTACCTAACCGTTCCCAAATTTATTAGGGACAACTTCCAGTCAAACCGGTTGCTGCTGAAAAACCAGTATTTTACATGGAGCGACTGCCTACCTGCCCTTCACATACCAGTTAGTACTGGGTATTACGACACCACTTGGTAAAACTGTATTTGTGAGACCACTGACGGTTGGCACAGTGGCTGAGCGAGCGACTTCTGTGCTGCGTATCCGGGTTCGATCCGAACACGGAACAAATATTTGTTTGACCTACAGGTTTTGGGTCTGGCTGTTTATGTATGTGAGTTTAAATGTTTGTAAACGCACCCACGGTACAGGAGAAACGTAGGAATTTCTCCTGTATTTCTCCTGCTTGGCAAACCCAAAAAAAAAGCGGTTTTTGGGTGAACAATAATTGTGATATAGATTTTAATTGTGTTGTATTTTAATATCTAGTTTTTATATACTTAGTTTGTATCAAATTTGGGTGGGTGTTTCGGGATTGGCTGTTTGTGTATGTGAGAAATATTTGTATGACCTACAGGTTCCGGGTCTGGCTGTTCGTGAGTTTAAATGTTTGTTACGAATCCACGACACAGGAGAAATTCCAAGTGTGATGCTGTAAAAGATCTACAGATGACAGCCATGACTTAGACCATGCCTGGTTTCTTTCAATAAACTGAATAACTGTATTCTTAACTGTTTATCTGATTTGTTCTAAATTGTTAGTTGTATTTGGATTGTTTAGATATCCACAATTATTGTTATTTTTCATTAGTTTTAAGTTTGCATGCCAACTCTTAGTGCCTAAGCTTACATTTATGTAATTTTAATAGTTCATGCGGTGTTTACCTTTAAGTAATTGTTACACTGTATAAAGTTTTAAGTCACGTTAAGTTTATTTCAAAATATTGGTGTAAATAATTGTTGGTAGACCAAATAAATAAATCTTTATCATATCTAATATATAAAATTCTCGTGTCACAGTTTTCGTTCCTATACTCCTCCGAAACGGCTGGACCGATTTAAACGAAATTTTGTGTACATATCGGGTATGTCTGAGAATCGGCCAACATCTATTTTTCATAGCCCTAAGTGGACAGCGAGTGAAACCGCTGGGCACAACTAGTTTTTCATATATAATTCTCTATTCAATGACGCTTCTTCCCGGTATTCAGGTCACTGTGAATTCGAGATCAACGCACCTAGTCATTCTGGGTTATAACTGATTCTTAACTAACACACTGCATATAAGAACTGTTACATGGTTCAAATTATAGCTGTGTGTGTGCAGTTCTATAATAAAATAACCAGTAACTTTGCTTGGCCTAGGAATCGAAACTAAGACTGCACGCTCGACAGTTGAGGTCGCAATGAACCGTCGAGGCAATGATCAATGATTAATCACTATAAAAAAGCTGCAGTACGGCCAACGTGAAGCGATACGAAAGGTCATTAACCTAAAGAACAACTGTGGCGTTGATAATCTAATATTTAGCTCTTTCCATCTTGTGCCTTTGTCGTAATGTCTCGTTCTTCCGACAAAAACATGACAACGTTAAGACGGGTTCGCCAACATTCGGGCGGCCATTTTAGATGGGGTTTTAGCATGGGTTTTGTTTACATTTGGTATCGCTTCTCGTTGACCGTACTGTACACTAGTTTAAACCGTCTATGAAATTTGACTTTTGAGTTAGCTTTGAAAATCACCCTTTTCGTGAATGGAAAATCATCAAATAACTTCCCCCACTCTGGACGGAGCGAGAGGGAAGGTCACACCTTTAACTGACTTAAAGAGTGTCCATGGAGTTTCTTGCCCATTCTTCTCAATAGAGATCTACACTTGGGAATGGGCAACTACAGTACTTTCACAGTTATTATGCCTTGTGACTGGGGCCTTAGCTTCATTTTTATTGATGTCAATGTTTCGACAGTTCAAAAGTGCCTGTAACTGGCCTACTTGAAATAAATGATTTTGATTTTTACCAACTAAAACCCACCAAAAGAAGGAACAATCCTTATTTCGCCCTTTATGTTTCGGGGCCACGGTATCTTTTTCAAACTGCCCGCAACCCCGAATGACAGCAGCCCTTTAACCTGGTTGTTCGACTTTTGAAAGTGACGTTGCAAATAAACTTCTTTTAAAAGTCAATAATATCGTCGTTGAAGTTCTAACACCACGTAAGTCAAAAATAGTAACTTTTTAGGAAAGAGAAAAATCGCATAATTTTGTATAGATGCTATGATAATACCAATTAACTGCTTATGTATACTTTATTATAGTTTTACGTAATATAGAAGCAGTTGGCTAAAACAATGCGCCTTCCGATTCTCTACGAATGGTATCAAAATGTCAAAACAGCCAAAATGTGACTTACGTGGTGTTAGAAAATCAACGAAGATATGTAAAAATTTGATCAGCCTGTAGATTAAGATTCCTTTTCACTTTCTTTTTCTTGATATTTATAAAACTTGTTTTTTTTTTAATATATTACATTTTTCCTTACGTATGGTTTCAATTTTTATTGCTAAACAGGATATTTTTTTCATCTGTGTCTATTCATATCTATAGTAATATTATAAAGCTGAAGAGTTTGTTTGTTTGTTTGTTTGAACGCGCTAATCTCAGGAAGTTCTCTGGTTCGAATTGAAAAATTCTTTTAGTGTTGGATAGTCCATTTCTTGAGGAAGGCTATAGGCTATATAACATCACGCTACGACCAACAGGTGCTGAGCAGCGGGGGTGAAACCACCGGGAAAAAGCTAGTTACTTATAAAGCTAGGTTGGTGTCGCCATCGTAATCGCGACAGCTGAGCTGGGCTCTTGGATTCTATTCCCGGGTCAGGCAAAAGTTTTTTTTTGGTTTTTTCATTAGGAATTTAACAGTAGCAGCCCGGATTTTAGAAGTTGGCGGTAAGATGCCCCCGTGCTTCGGAAAGCTGTTGTTCCTGCGTCTGATCTCTCTCCGGTCGTGTCGGATTGCCGTCCCATCGGACTATGAGAGTGAGGGAACAGAGAGTGCACCTGTGCCTGCGCACACGCCGCAACTATAATATCTCCCGCGCAGATGGAGAATCTTCACTAAGATTGGCCGCCGTGGTCAAAAATATTAAATCAGCTATTGATCGCTGCTTCTTTTGTGTAGGGTTTCTGGTTTTGATGTACAGAATGCACAGTTGAAAGATTCATAAGAAGTACAGCCTATATATAGGACAACTAAAACTACCGTAACATTTTTTTTTTAATTTTCCTCCACTAGGATTTCTGCAGTATCGTGGGTGGGCGTTTACAAACATTTAAACATACACAAACAGCCAGACCCGGAACAACTATCTCATCATCTGCCTAGCCTTTTCCCAACTATGTTGAGGTCGGCTTCCAGTCTAACCGGATGCAGCTGAATATCAGTATTTTACATGGAGCGACTGCCTATCTGACCTCCACAACCCAGTTAATACTGGGTAATACGATACCCCTTGGTAAGACTAGTTGTCAGACTTTCGGAACACTGGCTTCCTGTAACGACTGTCAAAGATCTACAAATGACAGCCGGGACCAACGGCTTAACGTGCTTTCCGAGGCACGGAGGAAACTCGGTATGTAACGGGTGGTCACCCATCCAGAGACCAACCTAGGCAAGCGCGGCTTAACCTTAAGATCGACCCGAGCTGCTGCTATTATTTAGCCACGAGCTCCTCAACAACTATCTGCTTGACATAAAAATATTTGTTCCGTGCGGGAATCGGTACCGCGACACGCAGCGCAGCAGTCGATCGCTCAGCCACTGCGCCAACCGTGTCGTCAAATTGGTCAATTATTTCGATGATAATGAATCTATTACAAAATAATCACAGCTAATGCTAATCACGAGTAATTTAATGTTCAAGATTTCATTCATAAGTAAATGTTAGAGCCATTGATTCAGTTGGTAAGGTTTTCTCACGTAAGGGTAACCTTAATGTCTGTTTTGGAGGTCGTAAATTGTTTGTAATAAGGTCTAATATACCTCATTTAGCATCACAAATGACTTGCTAGAAACTTGACAATGACTCAAATGAATCACATTATGGGCAATTTGGAAGACGCCATTGAATGTATAATTAGGTAACTAGTTATGACATTGTATTTAAATTAAAAAACGGGTACTCAGGGTTCCCTGCAACCTTTTAAGGCGCCACCCCGACAAAACGCCGCGCAAGCCGTTTTTTGTGGAGAACATCAGGCCAACCCAGCCGCCGCGAGCGACGCCCAGAGCGCCGGGCGCCGCGAGACGACCGTGTTTCACGCGCGCCTCAAAGAGAGTCAGCAAAGCAGAGGGGCTTGCCAGAGCCTCCGCCTGCCGGGGTTGCGGGTTGTTCGAAAGAGATACCGCGGTCAGTGGGTAGCCTTAGGGGCGGATTTGATACCGCGGCCCCGGAACGTAAAAGGCAATAGAAAGAACATGGGGCGTTTTAGTCAGTACAAGTCTGATACTCCTCCCCGTTCCGCCCAGACCGGGGGAAGTTATTTGATGAATACCTAAGCCAAAAAAAAAATGTCTAGAAAGGGGGTGATTGCTGTAGACGCCTTATATAGAAGCAGACATGTTGCGCCAATCTTACTAATATTATAAATGCGAATGTCTGTGAGGATGGATGGATGTATGGATGTTTGTTACTCTTTCACGTCAAAACGGTTGAACGGATCATGATGAAATTTGGCACAGAGGTAGATTATGGTCTAAAATAACACATAGGATACTTTTTTCCGATATCACTTGGGCGAAGCCCTGGGCGTCACCTTGTCCTAAATAAATTGAGATAAGAAGATTGTATGGGATTGAAGAATGGGCCAACGAGCATAGAAATATTAATTTTCTTATAAGTGTTATTGAAGTTGTCAGACAGAAAAATATTCTGAATCTCGGAAACTTTCACCGACACAAACGCAAAATAACCATGTTTTCTTTATTTCTTTCTTTACCATCCCAACTATACAAATAAAAACTTATCGTGATGTTTTTTTTTGTTTATTTAAAAGATTGTGGGCTTAGTGGCTAAGAAAATAAATTAATAAATTCCCTCACTCTAGGTAGAGCGGGGTGGTAATGTCAGACTTTTATTGACTAACACTCAACATGGGTGGGTTATAGTCAATAAAAGTATATAAGTCCTTCTATTGCCCTTTATGTTTCACAGCCGCGATATCTCTTTCAAACAACCCGCAACTCCGGAAGAAAATAGACCATTATTGCTGTTTTAGGGACCTTAAAGGAAATACGTCTTAAAAACATAACTTTTCCCCACAATTTTTACGCAGAGGGAATCGAATCATTATTTAAAAGACTACAAACGCAGTGACTTGACTCAAATTGATCCATAAAGGGAATCAAACACAAGACTTGCGCAAAACCACATAACACAACCGAGCCTTTAGAACCTTATAAATATTTTAACTGCAACGCGAATAGAACCTACGACGCGACAAAGACATGGAAAAAAATACTGACTCAAAAAATTACCTACAATTTATAGGACTCGAACACAAGACCACTGAGCTAAAGTCTTGTAGCTAAACTAATTCGTTTTAAAATGACTTAGGGCTGTTTTTTCAATAGTCAGATAACTTTTATCTGAGGAATAAAAAGAGCAGATTGAAATATCTAATATATAAAATTCTCGTGTCACAGTTTTCGTTCCGATACTCCTTCGAAACGGCTGGACCGATTTAAACGAAATTTTGTGTACATATCGGGTAGGTCTGAGAATCGGCCAACATCTATTTTTCATACCCCTAAGTGCAGAGCAGCGGGTGAAACCGCTGGGCACAGCTAGTTTTCTATATATTAATATGAGCTGTCAAACCGCCATTTTTATTCCTCAGATAAAAATTATCTGACTATTGAAAAACCAGCCCTTAAATCTTCAATAATAGTTACAACAAGAGAGAATCAGACACGCGTACCAAGAATTCCGTACAATGTTGCGACATAAATAACCATAATTTTTGACTGTGAGGACTTAGAGGTCTGAATTTTTCACACCACAAAAGGACTTTAGAGTTGAGTACATGGTTTTAATTTCAATTGGTTACCTCCACGCGTTCTTAAGATAAATGGTCTTGACAGACAGACTGACGGACGACAAAGTGATTCAATAACGGTTCCCTATTTTCCTCTTGAGATACGGAACCCTAAAAATAGGAAACTGTGCTAATATTAGAAAAGCGAAAGTGAGTTTGTTTGTTACGTCTTCACGCCTTAATGGCTAAACTGATTTTAATGATTTTTGTTACAGAGATAGTTGAGACCCTGGAGACGGACATAGGCTATTTTTTTAAAGCGAGAAAGGGAAGAAAAGGGAAAATTTAGCTTTGCCATTACGATAGTGGCAAGGACAAAAACTACAGGTAAGAGGTACCTGATCAGGAAAGGGGTACTGTTACCCCGAATTAGTTAATAATAAAATTACTCACCAATTTCCGTAAATACAGCGCCATATTAGCGAATTCGTCACTCAATAAACACCTCAGATTCATAAACGATGTCGGATATCCAACGACTTTCTCCGCATCTCTAATAATATTACTCCAATTTGTAAATGGTGGGCGCAATAATATCAAAATTTCATCTTTCGTCAGACTTGCGACAGTCGATTCCAATCTTTTTTGATAAAAGAACGGAGATGTGCGTCTAAGAACGCGGGAAACCGCATATGACACCGCCATGACAGTTTTAACTTTTTAATTTCGTTTTTTTTTTAGGCACCGGTAGCGTCCGCGCTTACGTACGGATGGAAACGCAATGGTGTTGTCATGACATACGTTAGTGGGGAAGGCTGCATAGATTATTAAATTTGCCTGATTTTCGTATTTTTTATTTTTGAAGGTTGTCTAAATATCCTTTTGAATTTATCTTCGTTTATTTTATTAGTGTTTAATATAACGGGGAAATGTTTACATAATTTATGTTAGTAAGTACTTTTTTTATGTCCAAGGCATTTGATTGTTAACAGTGGTAGAAAAAAAAATCCATATTAAATACGACATCTTTACTTAGTACAAAAAGAAGTCGCTACCGCTGTTAGTTCGCTTAGATTTTTAACTACCCGACGGATTTAAATGCAGTTTTCAGTTATAGATAGAGTGATTCCAGGAAAAGGTTTCGTGGGTGAAACCGCGGGGTGCAGCTAGTATTATTATAAAGTAACTGTTCTTGCTCTTGTATTTTTATAACTCGACTTTTGTTGTATTTATCTGAGAAAAATACTCAAAAAAAACAAACACATATCTTCACAAAAAATTACAGCTACTTATAAAATTTCAAAATCTAGGTGAACAGTTCGAGTTGGTTATATTTCGTTTTGAATGAAGAAGATTTAGCAAGAAACTCCACTCTTCAAGAAATATAATATGTATATAATTATGTCTTTACTTAAAAAAAAAACTAATATTAAAACGTAACAAATATAAAAGGCACCTAATTTATATTCACAAATTATTACAAAACTCCACATTATCGGGTAAATTTAATAAACTGGCAACACACATGTTCTTGACCGTGAAGTGGAAAGTAGCGTTGGACTAGTCTTAAAACCACGCTCAACTTACAGTCAACCTCACACGACACACTCTAATTTGAACCTTACCCTTAAGACTTAAGAATTAAAACAAACTTTCCCAACTACAGGAGAAATTTGTCAAGACATAGCATAACCAATTCAAAGAAGATCTCTTTTAATGAAGTTAATAAGTGAATGGATAGATCAAGTTATACTGGTGACAACAGATTCTTTATTCTACTCTTTTTATTACAATCTTGAATGAATTTCTCCTTTGCGGCCAGTTTCAAATAACGTGTTTTTAATATATCTTTGTTTGGGTCGAATGTTTTCATAGTGGTATGGATATTTTGAGAGAAAATATTGACGCTGTAATGGTCGACAGCTGAGAATAAGGTTCTAGGTTTGATTCCAAGTAATATTGAGGATTTCTATCAAGAAAATTTTCAGTAGTAATCTATGTATGTATTTATTATTAATAAAATTGATATTTCCCGTCTCATTGCACCTACTATGTCTTTGTCTCTGCATCACCCTAAGGTTGACTGGTAGAAAATGCCCAAGGCATTAAGTCCGCCTTTGTACAATGTTTTGTTACTTGTGCATGAAGTTTTAATAAATAAATAAATATATTTGTATTTATAAATTATATAAGTATGTATATCAGTTGTCTGGTTACCATAACACAATCTCTGCTTAGCTTGGGATCAGATATCCGTGTGTGAGTTGTAAAAAAAAAGACATTTCATATATATACTATAGCTTCCGCCCGCGACTTCATCCGCGTGACATAGTTACTTTGGGCTAACGCTAACTTTAACCCGCGTGATGACCGAAAACTCACTTTAAAAAAAATAGCCTATGTCCGTCTTCTGGTGAGGTATACAAATAAAAGTTGGCTAATATGTAATGACTCACAGACACCCAAATAATGAGAGAATACATACTGTTTTTCTGTTGTCATAAGTTATGTCAAAACTTTTTTAAGCGGACACAGACATCCTGGAGTTTTGACACATATCCAAAAATGTAAATGCAAACAATATTGTTGACTAAACCGGTATTCTAGTTTAAAAAAAGACCATAAGTTAACAGTGCAACCAACATATTTGGGGTCGGCGCAACACGTTTTCTTCTTCCATTCTCCCCTATCAGACGTCACGGCATCATTTACTCCTTTCTCCTTCATATCATTCCTTACACAATCCATCCATCTTTCTTTTCGCCTTCCTCTCGCTCTCCGTCCATCAACATACAGATCCATCACTCTTTTAGTCACATGTGCTTCAAAGACACACATATCCAAAAATATAAATAAAAACAATAGTTTCTTGAGGAAACCAGTATTCTAGTTAAGTTAAAAGAATATAAATTAAAAGTGCAAACAAAACAGTTGTATTCTAAAATCTTGACACTAATCTATCTAATCCTACTAATATTATAAATGCGAATGTTTGTGAGGATGGATGGATGTTTGTTAGTCTTTCACGTGAAAACGGCTGAACGGATCTAGATGAAATTTGGCACAGAGGTAGATTAAAGTTTGGAATAACCCATTTTTTTCGATATCACGCGGGCGAAGCCGCGGGAGAGTGTCAGACTTTTACTGACTTAAAACCCACCCATTTTCCTTCCATTCCCTTTATGTTCCGGGGCCGCGGTATCTCTTTCGAACAACCCGCAACTCCGGCAGGCGTTGGCCTCGCAGGCCCCCCTGCTTTGATGACATCTCTTTGAGGCGCGCGTGGAACACTAACGTGCTATCGACACGACCTGTCGGCAATAGACGGACGGACGGTGAGCTAACCATTGGTCACCGTCCACAGGCCGATATCTACGGTGGCCGGGAGTCGTCTCGCGGCTCCCGACGCCCGGGACGTCTCTCGCGGCGTTTGGGTTTGAGTTTCTCTCCCTCAAACGCCCGGCCAGCTCCTTCGCTAGCATGACTGCTTCGCAAAAGAAGGTGACCGCTTCCCATTCCCTCTCGCTCCGGACCATGGACTGAACCAGCTGGACGCGTGAGATCGCCGCCGCCGATTGCCTCTAGCTCGGGCACGGCGGTGCTCCGACCAAGCGGGGCAGACCGCCACTGTGTGCTCCACCGTGTCCTCCGGCCGATCGTCACAATGGTGACACCCGGGCGTTTCCTCCAGGAGTACACTTAATAGGTCACTTGACTTCATCTTTTGGTTATTTCAAGGCTTTACATATTTAACTAGTCACCAACATTTTGGAGTTTCCTTGACGAGTCCCTAAAATTTCCCAACAGGTTTGTTATTTCTTTATTTTCTACAGGCCAACGGATAATAATTATCTACCCTGTTCATAAGGATTTTCACCCTATGAACAGGGCAGATATTATCTTAGCTATTACAGCATTATTTTAGCAGCAGTATTTTAACTTCACTCGAGTTGTAAGAAGCACATAACAAAGTTTAATTTGAAAATGAAGCAGCTTTTAAAAATAAGATATTTAAAATCAGGTGAAGCTGTTAGCCGTAATCAAATAGGGTAGTTGACACCACCAATCAATTGATATACTTTTTATGAGCTGTCAAAACGCGCTTCCCTCATAGATTTTGTATGAGACTCGCAACCGATGGGGTCACTAAGTTGTCGAGTCAATGATGCAACTATTTATTGATTTAAAAGAAACTAAAAATCGAATTTTAAAGTTATTTTGAAATGAATGGAGTTCTCAGGTCTAGAATAAGGTGGTCTTTCAGAAAAATTGTGTTTTTAAATTATTGGTTAATGGTGTCAACTACCCAATTATTATCACCAAAAAGGAGTTGAAGATGACAGAATGAAATTCGAAATATGAATATTTAAAAATCGATATTGATCCTGGAAGAAAAGAGGTTGAGGCAACAGAGGAGGTGGAATACACACTTTGTTAAAACAGTAAAGGAGGAACAAACAAACACACCCACATACATCACCTTTATAATATTAGTGTGATTGCGCAGCACACATAAAAACAAACAACTGACAATAAAATCATTTATTTCAAAGAACTTTTTCTTTATTCTCTCTCAAGCCATGGACCATAGAGTTCAAAGTCCACTGCGCATAATATATGACTGGCAAATAAGCCAGTACGAAGAGGAAAAATAAGTAGAAAATGACAGATCCGCTCATGATGCCAAATATCGGGTACACCCATACCCCTCTGATGGCGTGGACCATGAATAACCTGGAAAGGAAAAACACAAGGTTTATTTTTGTTTTTGATAACACGCTTGGCGCAGAGGCTGAGTGATCCACCCCGCACAGAACAAATATTTGTATGGCCTACAGATAGTTGTTCCGAGTCTGGCTGTTTGTTTATGTGAGCTTAAATGTTTGTAAACGCACCCACGATATATATGTATAAATGTAAATATAAATGTTCCATTTTATGTCTTTTTTTGAATGGCAAGTATAATAACTTCCCCAACTCTCTTCGGTTCGGATGCGACTGGCTTTTATTGACTAAAACCTATCTATGTTCCTTCTTTTGCCCTTCATGCTGCGGGGCCGCGGTACCACTTTCCAACAACCCGAAACCCCAGCAGGCGGTGGTACCGGCAGGCCCCTCTCTATTGCCGTCATCTCTTAAGGCGAACGTGGGACACGTACGCGCCGTTGCTACGGCCGGCCCTTCAATTTTGTTGCCGATCTTCTACATGGCGTGTCGATGACAATTTATATTGAGTCAGCGCAAAAATTTGGCACGAGTTTTGCACTTTCAATATCGTCCACCAGCTCCTGTGATGTGTAAGCTACAGGACAGGCAGGGCACGATGTCAAGTGTCCCATCGTTTGTCCCATCCCATCTGTTGCAGGTTGCGGGTTGTTCGAAAGTCATGCCGTGGCCACAGGGCAGATTCATCTAAGAATTCCCATCTGGCAACTCACATCCAAGGAGATTCTCTCGATTATTTAGATTTAAAATTAAATTTTGCTTTTTATTTACTGTGGACGCTCTTACTGTGCACGTCTTTCTACATCGTTCTCACATATTTGTATAATCTCAACATGAATGATGTAAATACGATTTTGTAAAAATATTATAATTTAAAAGAGTGTCCATCGAGTTTCTTGCCCATTCTTCTCCCTAAAGATCAACGCTTTGGAATGGACAACTACAGTACTTTCACAAGGTATGCCTTGTGACCGGGACTGTAGATTAATTTTGTTTCTTGAAATTCAAAAGTGCCTGTAATGGTCTAATTGAAATAAATGATTTGATTAGATTTGATGAAATCTTACTTTTCGTAATCCTCCTGATGAAATGCTCATGGCAAAAGTTTGTTAGAAGAATTTTTTAATTTTTATACTGAATTGTACATATATATTTTTTTTTAACATATCCTTACTTTTGTAAATACATGAAATAATATTAATACCAACCCATTACTGTCAGACTGGTGGGCAAAGGCTCTCATACATAGAAGGTCCTGACTTCAACAAAAGTAGAATAATCTCTATTTGACTCTATTTTTTGTTTGTTGCGCGGTATCTCCGTCAATAATGGGCCGATTTTCAAAATTCTTTTGATAATCGAAAGGACATATTCATTTTATCTGTATGGCTTTGGTAGATTATAAGTTATCTCTTATGATACATATTTTCGTCTAATGATCATTGATGGTATATTTATTCAAATCTTTTAGTAGCAACGGAAAATTAAAACTCGATATGAATTTGGTTAAGATACAAGATCATAACATAAAAAGGGTACAATAAAAAAACCTTTTTTGCAGAAAAAAAAACCGCCTTCCTAAAAAAAGACGGAAAATAAATTAACTTCCGAAAGTCGATGCCAATCATCTGCCTAGCCTTTTTCCAACTATGTTGGGGTCCGCTTCCAGTCTTACCGGATGCAGCTTACGATACTCCTACCACCTATAATAATACGATACCCCTTGGTAAGACTGGTTGTCAGAATTTCGGGACTGACAATCTGTAACGACTGTGAAAGATCCACAAATGACAGCCGGGACCAACAGCTTAACGTTCTTTCCGAGGCACGGAGGAAACTCGGTATGTATGGGCACCCATCCACAGACATTCCTAGGCAAGCGCGGCTTAACCTAAAGATCGACCCGAGCGGCTGCTATTATTTAGCCACGAGCTCCTCGGAAGTCGGTGCCAATAAAATCGATAAATCAAGCAAAAGTCACTGACTTCCAGAAGTAAAATTATTTTCTGTCTTTTTAGTGTTTTTTTTTTTGCAGAAACAATTTACAATTATTAAGTTAAGAAAATACTTACACCCTAAAATACACAATAGCAAACATCAGCACACCCAACACATGCCACCTATGGGTCTTAGGTGGCTTACGGCTCCTAAACATGATCTCCCACAAGGTTGCCGGGAAGATATACGTATGCATGATGTGGTTCGACGTGTCCGTGATGACCAGGTCGATGTCTTCCGGGAAGAAGAGGTTCCGGTCGTAGTAGAAGAACGACCAAAACATCGTGAAGACCAGCTGGAAAGAGAAAAAGATGGGTTTTTAATGCAAGCGAAGATTTTTCAAACCCAAAAATTGGCTGGTAGAAAATGCCTACGGTTTTAAGGCTGCCTATGTACTTTGTGCTTGAATAATAAATAAATACCAATACTTTACATGAAGCAACTGCCAATTTGACCACAAATAAATACTGGGTACTACAATACCCCTAGGTAAATCTGTTTGGCAGATTTTTCTGCCACTGACTTCATTGTTTTAAATAAGCCAGGCTTTTTTTCTGATGATAATTCATCATAAAACTTCCCTTACTGTAGGCGGAGTGAGAGGAGTGTAAGGCGCGTCGCCCACAAGATCAACAGTCAGGATGCAGTTGAGGCATAGGCACATTAAGAGGCACGCCGCAACGAGATATTCTTTACAAATGTCGTGTGGGCGACGCGCCTTAGACTTTTACTAACTAAAATCCATCCATATTCCTTCTTTTGCCTTTTGTGTTCCGTGGCCGCTGTATATCTTTCCAGGGACGCCTAACGTCATCCCTTTCCCATATTGGAATAATATAAAAAAACTAGCTTTTACCCCCGGCTTCGCTTTGGTTAAATTCGGGGTAACACTTGCGCCTTATTGATTTGTATTAGCAACGTAAAAGTCTTCCCTTTTCTTCCCTCTTTCTCCCTCACATCCCACTTTTTTCACTTCTCTGTACCAAAATTCATCAAAATTGGTTTAGCCATTAAAGCGTGAAGAGGTAACAAACAAACAAACTCACTTTCGCTTTTATAATATTAGTAAGGAAGTAAGGATTAGTAAGGATTACTGTCGTGATTCTGTAAGAATACAGCATTGAGCTTAGCGCTGCCGCACCGTAAAGTTTCATAGAGTGGTCAGCGCTGCGCTCAAGGCTGTATTCTTAAAGAATAGCACGACTGTTTAGCATCATTAAAGTAATTATTGATACTAGTCAAATTAAACTTACCACAACCGATGGCCAGACAAGTACAGAAAATATGGCGTCTCTGGTATCGACCAAGAATTTAGGGACCTCATAGTCAATTGATTTGGAATTCTTTAGTGTTAAGACGTCAGTTGATAACGCAAATATTGCGTAAATGGTCTGGAACGTCTGAAAAGAGAGAGAAAATAAATTTATTTATTTATTTGACACTTCAACCACAAAGTACAGAGGCGGACTTCATGTCATATATAAATTATAGAAAATGCAGTTGGCATCTCCTAGTTCAACCAAGGAGGTTGTCGTCTGCTTAGCCGGGCGAATCCTGTGGATGCCTTAAAAATTAAGACCTCCAGCCAGTGTATAAACTTACAAACTAAGCGACTACACGCTAAGGGGGTACGAGCCTGTGGGGTACGAGCCTCGGCTTGGGGCGTCGCTGAGGGACAGCAAGGGACAGGCTGGATCTGAGTGATATTATTTATGGACTAATTTAAACTTACTGGCTCAGCATCGCGGGCTGGCTCTTGCAAGCGCGTTTTAAAGAAATGTCAGCAAAGCAGACGGGGATAGAAGGAAAGGAGACAGAGGAAGAAATGTTAGCTAACCAAGGGCGGTGGCTGCATTTTCTTCTAATACTCGTCATCATCAGGTATCTAGTGCAGCATATTGACCAAATGTTTGATAAGTTCTACGTGATTGAACCAAAATTTTGTTATACAAAGAAACGTGCAGAAATGCACTTATGACAAGATGGTCGGGAAACACGTCATTCTACACGATCTGCCGCTATTATATTCAAAATCTGTTTAGCCATTTAGACGTGAAGACGTAACAAACAAACAAACTCACTTTCGCATCTATAATATTAGTAAGGAAGTAAGGATGCACAACTTAGGGTTGCCAACTGTAAAAAGAAATCTTTCGAACATTTGCTGCTAAAAATCTCGTATTTTGACTTTCAAACCTTGAATATTTATAAGTCTGTGATGTTTGAGTAACATCTGATATGGTATCAAAAATTATTTTAAATTTATATTTCAAATTTTCAAATTTGAAATATAAATTTAAGTTACAAATCGATTAATTATTTTTTTAAGAATACTTTTAGGACATAGTCTTGTGTTCGTTATTTATGGCTTTAAAATAAAGGGAAAGTAAACTTTTTCCTAATAATAGTTGGGTACTGGGAAAACTTAAAGTGGTTGACTGATAACAAACACAACCTTGTTTTTTGCAGATGTGATGCAAAATGTTCCTATGGCCATATTTTCTTTTTGCTTATTCTTTTGATTTAATAGTCTCGAAAAACACATAGGATCATCTGAACTCGATACCTCGAGCGTTAGCTCGCGGCCGTCAAAGTTTGCCAAAAAAAATTAATTGCCGAAGCTCTGGACGCTCTTAACGTGCTCGTTTCGATGCGTGTTGTGCCTAGCTTATATGAATTAATCCTTACTAATATTATAAAAGTGAGTTTGTTTGTTTGTTACGTCTTCACGCCTTAACGGCTGAACCGATTTTGATGAATTGTTGTAAAGAGATAGTTGGGACCCTGAAGATGGGCATAGACTATTTTTTAAGTGGGTTATGAGGAAAGAAAGAGGGTAGAAAAGGGAAAACTTAGCATTGCTATTACATTCAATAAGGCGCATGGGCAAAACTACAGGTAGCAGGTACCTGCAAATCAGGAAAGGGGAACTGTGTTACCCCGAATTTAACGCGTGCGAAGCCGCGGGCAAAAGCTAGTCAAACTATACATTACACCTGTGTAAATACATGTGCGATTATTTTGAGTTTGATTTACACTGACCTCTGTACTAGTGAAAACTTCGTTTCAAAACGAGATTAGGTCTGGAGACCTTGATTATTATTAGTTATTATTTGATTAGTTATTTATTACACATATTATCTATACTGTGATAATCAAGTTTATTATTATTTTTAGTATCTAAATTCACAATCTTTCTTACTGACAACCCACCTGCATAATATTCGCCGCACATTATCTCGACATCCGTGTGTCACTAGCAGGATTCAGCAGAATACCAGCGTCAGGTAATCCACCTGGCATTATGCTGAGCTGCTACCTTACTATGACGTCTTAAAGCAGTTCTTATTCCACTGAGGGAAAGAGACAGAGCTATACAGGGTGTCTAGCACCGTCTCTTTCCCTCAGTGGAATAAGAACTGCTATAAGATGTCATAGTAGCCCTTCTGGACTCCTTTTTGGTGCAATTTTGAGACACACACCGCCCATATGTGGGCGACCTTAGTATATGTGGTGTGTCTAAATGCCTATGGATCGATTTAACTCAGTCTACCTTATTTTTTTTTTTATGTGTGATATTTTTTTTATCTTAATTCTTGTATTGTGTCTATTGTTGCATCAAATAAATGATTTATCTATCTATCTATCTTGATTTATATGTGAAGAAAAATCAAAGGAATGAAAATAAACTTACAAAAGTCCAACATGTAAAAAAGAAGCATTGCATCTCGCTGAAATGTCGCACATAATCGTTCTTCATCGGCTCCCCGTGGAAGGAGCCAACCATGATCACTATGTTCCAGATGTGCATCGTGATGGTCACCACGTAGCCCAGGATACGGAAGTAGATGTGGTGGGACATTATTGCTGGAACATTTGGGAAGAATAATGTTATCAGTTTTACAAAAAAAAAAAGTGTGTGTGTCAGCTCCGACGCACGACTGGAGTTTACTCCTTAAATACGAGTATCAAACCATACGCAAAAAGAGTTTATTCCACTGAAAAAAGATTAATATCATTTGAAAGGGTAAATTCACAAATTAATGAAAAAAATAGCAATATAAATACATCGACACTGATAGAAACAAACAAGCCCAATAACATATAGTATATAGGTATAGTCGCCTATACAGCATACCATATGTACGTCTTAATACACTCACAGCCAAATTAGAAAGTTGCGCACTATAGGTGCGCACCAAAAACGTGACACGATTTTCGTTACTTGTTAGTAGGTTTTACCCCTCGGATTTTGCACATACCGGGCGCCTTATATAATTATGAAAATCGATTCTTAAGGAGTAAACTCCAAAAACTATAAACACCCTTTTTTTTCGCTGAGGGGAAATCATCAAATATCAATCAAATCAAAATATTTTTATTTCACATAGGCCTTTATGGGCACTTATAAAACGTCGAGAAAAGATGCACGGTTCGAGTTGGTCGTTTCCTTTGGACAAGCTCGACACCTATCTATACGCGTATTCGAGATAATGGGTCTTGGCACAGTGGCGATCTGCCCAGCGTGGGCGGAGCACCGCCGTGCCCTCGTGGAGGCGATCGGCGGCGACGATCTCTCGCGTCCGGCCCTGGTTCAGGCCATGGTCGGAGCGAGAGGGAATGGGAAGCGGTCACCTCCTTCTGCGAAACAGTTATGCTAGCAAAGGAGGTGGCCGGGCGTTTGAGGGAGAGAACATCTGCCCAACCCAGCCGCCGCGGGAGAAGCCCCGGGCGCCGGGCGCCGCGAGACGACTCCCGGCTACCGTAGATGCGAGCCTGTGGACGGTGAGCAATGGGTAGCTCACCGTCCGTTCGTCGATTGACGACAGGCCGTGTCGACGGCGCGTTCGTGTTTCACGCGCGCCTCATAGAGATGTCAGTAAAGCAGAGGGGCTTGCCAGAGCCTCCGCCTGCCGGGGTTGCGTGTTGTTCGAAAGAGATACCGCGGCCCCGGAATGTAAAGGGCAATAGAAGGAACATGGGTGGGTTTTAGTCAGTACAAGTCTGACATGCACCCCCGCTCCACCCAGAGCGGGGTAAGTCATTGGATGATTTCCCACCCGAAAAAAAAAAAAAAATAAGGGTCTTGGCAGACAGACTAACAGACGGATAATAAGTGATCCAGTAAGGGTTCTGCTTTTTCCTTTGGAGGTACGGAACCCTTATACTATTACTTTGTTGTCCGTCTGCATGTCTGTCAAGACACTTTATCTCGGGAATATGTGGAGATATTTATCGAAAACCTCTAATTCTAATTCTACGCAGTCAAAATATATGGCCGTTTATGCCGGAAGTAGCAACGAAACCCACGGTGCTCAAGTCTGAATTGCAAGAGTTTCCTTTTTTTCCTTTTGAGATACGGAACCCTAAAAAACACGTACAATATTAATTTCCCAGTCCTCTATCGTCTCTGGTCATTATTTTCGTCCATTTATTGATCTCTATACATAAAATTACATTTTTAAATATTTCTTATAATCATAAAAAAAAAAAACATTTAAAAATATAAAAATAGTAGCCCACCGGTATCGGGAACAGGGTCCAAGCTACCGGCGGTCAGGGCTCCAGAGAAAGGAACCTCCTAACAATACGAGCCGTGTCCAGGAGTACCGCTTTCTGTATCAAGCCCTTGATCCAGCTGCCTAACGAGAGCCTCCTCAGGTATTGGTCGAGGCTCTTGGCAATTAAGCCATTGGCAGATACGACTATCGGCACAATGATCGCTGAGTCCACATCCCACATGTCGACAACCTCGCGAGCCAAGTCAATATACTTGATTTGCTTATCTTTCTCGGCTTTCACGAGGTTCTCATCATGCGGGACTGTTATGTCAACAATCATTGCGCGCCGCTCTGATCGATCCACCACCACTATATCAGGCTTGTTGGCAACAATAGTCCTGTCAGTGATGATGGAGCGATCCCAGTACAATGTGATATTGCCATGTTCAAGAACTGGGTCGGGCTCATACCTGTAGTACGGCACTTCCGATTCCACAAGGTTGTATTTTAGAGCAAGTTGCTGATGGATAATCCTGGCTACAAGGTTGTGTCTATGCAAGTACTCTCCGTTAGCTAGACGCGAACAACCGGAGATAATGTGTCGTATTGATTCTCCCGGACGGTGGCATGCCCGACATATGTCAACCGTACCGTCCTTCACAATAAATCTCCGGTAGTTATTTGTCATCATAACTTCATCCATAATTGCACAGACAAAACCTTCGGTTTCTCCAAAGAGGTCCCCGGAACGTAGCCAGGCTACGGACGCTGATTGATCTACATCGGGTCCATGTAGGGCCCGAAAAAAGCGTCCGTGAAGCTCCTTACTCTGCCATACCTCCCTGCGGTCGTTAGTGTCAAGCACTACAGGTTTGCGCCAGTTCTCTTTAGCCAAGGAGAGCGGGGTGAGGCCTTTGTCCATTGCAACTACATCCCGATGCATTCCCACGTCGGTTTCTAGGAAATATTCCCTGAGACTGCATATCTCGCGATTGTGGAGAGTCTTGGCGTTTAAAAAGCCTCGACCTCCACAACTCCGCGGGATATACAGTCTCATAACCGAGGAACGTGGGTGATGCATACGAAATGCCGTTAACAATGTACGCACCTTCCTATCCAGGGCGTCCAGTTCTGTTTGAGTCCATTTGAGTATGCCGAAAGAGTACATCAAAACCGGCATGACCCAACCGTTGAAAGCACGCACCTTGTTTCCGCCTGATAAAAGACTATTAAATACTTTTCTCAGGCGGCCAAAGAAGCGTTCCTTCAACGATTGCTTCATGTCAGCAACATTGATGCCCAGCGCTTCCGACATCCCCAAATACTTGTAGGTTTCGGTTGCTGAGAGGGATCTAAGGTTTATGGAATCTGAGAGCTGGGTTCCCACAGATTCCACAATTTCCCCTCGCTTTACATGCATGACCGCACATTTGTCCACACCAAATTCCATCCTGATGGCGCTACTGAAAGTTTCAGTTACCTTCAGTAGCTTCATCAGCTGCAAATCGTTGGGGGCAAAGAGTTTCAGGTCATCCATGTAAAGGAGGTGAGATATAACCTGACCACCTCTTCTCAATCGATAGCCCAGACCTGAATTCTCCAGCAACGTGCTTAGAGGGTTCAAGGCTAAGCAGAACCAAAGTGGACTCAAACTATCGCCCTGGAATATACCTCGCTCTATCCTTATCGGTTCACTATTCCTCAGAATCTGCCGACATCCTGGATAGCGAAGGACCGTATTCCATTGCCTCATACACGAGCTCAGGAAGGTGCGCAGAGTTGCATCAACTTTGTACAACTCTAGCACCCTCATGAGCCACGTATGTGGCACGGAGTCATAGGCCTTCTTATAGTCTATCCAACATGTCGACAGATGTCTTCGAGAACGGCGAACCTGTTGACTAATGGCCATATCAATGAGGAGCAGCTCCTTAGTACCGCGGGACCCGTTCCTACATCCATTTTGAGAAGCAGACATGATAGAATTGTCATCAATGTGTTTAGTGATTTTAGCTCTCAAAATGGATGTAAGAACTTTATAAAGTGTCGGAAGACACGTAATTGGTCTATAATTTTTGGGTTCCGCCGTACTACCCGATTTATGGAGCAGGTGGGTTATACCAGTTGTCAGAAACCTGGGTAGCGACCCTGACTCTAAGGCTGTCTGGAATAGGGTTGCCAAACAAGCGTGCGACCTCTGAATGTTCTTTATCCAGAAGTTGTGCAGTCCGTCCGGCCCTGGAGATTTCCAATTAGGCAGCGGACGGACAGCACAAGCTACATCTTGGGGGCTGATTGTTAAGGCCCCCATTTCTGGTATGGGGTCACACGCTCGTTCGACTTCCCGAGTCCATTCACCTTCGGTATGACTGACAGGCACCGACCAGATGTTGCGCCAAAACAAACACATGGCGTCATCATCCGGTAGGTGCGTCTCAGACACACCTTGGTCCGGTCGCTCCCAGGCTCTATACACCCACCTTTCATCACTTTGGAATGTGCGATTCAAAGTGTATCGTTCCACCCGCCGCTTATACCTACGAATACGGTTTGCCCATGCATATACTTTCTGTTTCAGGAAGTCGATGCGCTCTATGATGCGTGACATATAGTCTGGAGGACTTATGTCAGTCCCTGCAAATGCCCGCCTCACAAAGCGCATCACTCGAGGTCGAGTGTTGCCCTCCCTGAAACTGATTAGTTTGCCAATGAGTGCTCTGGCCACACCAATACGCCGCTCAATCCTGCACTGCCAGAATGGAACAGCTGGTTTCGGTCGTGCAGCTCTGTCATCAGGAAATTTAACGTGAGCTACACGACACGCTGCTACAGCCGCACAATACAGGATTGAGTGAGCATCAGTGAGGTTTTCGCAGTTGTCAAAATAGTTTGATAACTGCGAATCCAGAGCAGCCACCAGCGCCCTATTTTTATTATGCATGGGCAAACGAGGTAAGCGTGGTCTAAGTTCGGGCGATATGTACCGATATTCTCGAATCGCACCCTCCAAAGCACTCCTCATTTCCTCATTGCACTGGGTACTTACATTAGTAGCCATGTCATTACTTACCTCGTCAGCGTGACTAACTAGTTGGTGGGACTGTGGTGGAACCACAGCCTGCGACGAAGAGGTAATGACCTGGCTACTCTGCATTTCGGTTCGCAAGCGATCAAGTACGGTGTCATCCAACATACGATTACGCTGGATTACCCGCACCTGATCCGACAGTCGTTGTGCCGACACGTTGACAGCTGGCTCAAGCACCTGAAACAGAGAGAGCATCCGAACACGGTACGCGGTCAGGTTGTTTCCTCCCTCTGTAGCCCCATAGTATGAGCGCATGACGTTTTCATTGATGGAACTAGTCCATCGCATGCGCTGCACACTTCCGCCGGGAGCTGGGACCCTATCAGAGGCCGGTGGGCCTCGAAGTCCAAAACCGTCCGGCGGCCGGCGTCCTCCCCGTCGACGAGCAGGTGGTGGCGTCGTGGGCGGGGAAAAATACTCGTCGCTCGAGCTCGACGCAACTACCACGGCCGGTGTCACAGCGCTCACGACGAGGCTGGGTTCCGGCGGCGGCGAGGCGGAGCTGAGCGACGAGCCCGGAGGTGGATGGCGTGCGCTTCTGGCGTGAGCTGATCTCGTCAACATTTTCTTTTTGTCTTCAATTTCATATTAGGTGTATTTTTGATTTTGTAGATGACATTTGTCATTTATGTCACCTTTTTTCTTTTTGCTTCTATTTGAACTATTTAATTTCATTTTGCACTGGAAATCGATTGATGAGGTTCAGCTATTGCAACTTTAGATGTAAGTATTTGTATAAACTGTTAAAAAAATATTTTTTGAATAAAACTAAGATTAAAATTACAGGAGAAGAAATTGAAGTAGTTGACACTTCAAGTGTTGTCATTATTATTATTATCATCATCATTTTCCTGCCCTTGTCCCATTCTATTTGGGGACGGCGCAACACGTTTTCTTCTTCCATTCTCCCCTATCAGACGTCACGGCATCATTTACTCCTTTCTCCTTCATATCATTCCTTACACAATCCATCCATCTTCATAATTATACTAGCTGTGCCCAGAGGTTTCACCCGCTGAGATTTAGGGGTATAAAAATAGATGTTAGCCAATTCTCAGACCTACCCGATATGTACACAAAATTTCATTTAAATCGGTCCAGCCGTTTCGGAGGAGTATGGCAACGAAAACTGTGACACGAGAATTTTATATATTAGATAGATGTTATTAAATTACAAACGTTACAACATACGTCATAATATTCACGGTCAACTGTCACTAACCGATTTAATAAATTATTCATTTGTTCAGAGTCCAAGTTCGATTCTATTATATTTTTACTAGCTGGCGCCCGCGGCTTGACCCGCGTGATATTGAAAAAAAAAGAATCCTCTGTGTTATTCCAGACCATAATCTACCTCTGTGCCAAATTTCATCAGAAAGAAAAAGAAAGAAAATCATATCCATATATCCATCCTTACATCCATCCATACATCTATCCATCCATCCATACATCCATCCATACATACATCCATCCATACATGCATCCATACATCCATCCATACATCCATACATCCATCCATCCATACATACATCCATCCATACATCCATCCATCCATCCATACATCCATCCATCCATACATCCATCCATACATCCATCCATCCATCCATACATCCATCCATACATCCATCCATACATCCATCCATACATGCATCCATACACCTATCCATACATACATCCTCATAAACATTCGCATTTATAATATTAGTAGGAAGTAGGATTAAATGGCAAGCAAAGACGATGTCGACTATTCTGCCAATGCCAAAAGTCAATCTTGGAATAGCAACTGTGGTATAACTTATTATTACCAGCCAAGTTTGAGTTCAACTCGCGCACCGTCGGTTCCGTACAAACTTGTGACATAAACGGCCATTAGCCCTACTATGACCTCTTAAAGCAATTCTTATTCCGCTGAGGGAAAGAGACAGAGCTATACAGGGTGTCTAGCACCATCTCTTTCACTCAGTGAAATAAGAATTGCTATAAGATGTCATAGTAGCCCTTCATATCTTTTGACTGCGTAGACTTGAGCGTTGATTTTTAAAGAGATCAATTTCAACTCGATACGTCATCGTCGCGACACCACACTGTTCAATGCGAAATTGAAAGACGAAACGAAAATAACTGGCTTGCTATCTATGAGAGAGAGAGAGAAACACGGGAACGCCGCACGGCTTACAATAACAAAAAGTGTCGTTACAACTTTTGGTCTTAATTATTTCGTAACGCGTGATAAGGAACTTCGTTCCAAAAACGATACTTCACACTAGGTATTTCTCCTGTATCGTGGGTGAGTTAACTAACATTTAAATTCACATACACAAACAGCCAGTCCCAGAAAACCTACCTGTAGGCCATACAAATATTTGTCCCGAGCGGGAATCGAACCCGCGACACGCAGCTCAGCCACTGCGCCCACCGTGCCGTCTTATCAAATCAAGTTATAAAACGTTGAACAGCTTCAAGATAAACATTAGAAAATGACAGCCTTTCGTCTCAACTGTCATTTAGGCCTTTGCCAGATATAGGCCTTTCTTAGCGGATAGGAAATCATCAAATAAGTGAGTCGAGTAAGGGAAGTGTCAGACTTTTTCTGACTAAAACTCACCCATGTTCTTTCTATTGCCCTTTATGTTCCGGGACCACGGTATCTCTCGCAGTTCAACCTAGGAGGTTGTCGTCTGCTTAACCGGGTAATTCCTGTGAATGCCTTAAAATTAAGACTTCCCACCAGGGCAAAAAATCTTACAAACTAAGCGACTACACGCTAAGGGCACCCCCTGTGGGGTACGAGCCTCGGCTTAGGGCGTCGCTGAGGGACATCAAGGGACAGGCTGGATCTGAGTGATATTATTTAGGGACTGATTTAAACTTACTGGCTCAGCAGCACGGGCTGGCTCTAGCAAGGGACGGGTGGGAATTACAGATAGCCTTATGCATGCATGCAAGCGTATATTAGTTTAAGCAAATATGAATAAACGAAAATTTACTTACTTAAAAGAGAATTAAATAACTTTTTAAACTTTCAACTTCTCACAGTAGGTATATACACGATAAATTATTCACATAAAAAAACCGCTATATCTCACAAAATAGAATTCTGACCTTGTCAGACAATAGTTGATAACATAACATTATATAAATTAAACTCGCACAATAAACATGTCTGAACCCGGTTGGCTATGACGCTACACTGGTTAATTAATCGCGATTATTATTAAATCTTATTGTACATATTATTACCGGTTTTCACTAACGCTAAGCGACGCCTAATGTTGTTATCATCACGTGCTTAGCCTTCATCTTATATCACACTAGTTGTCTTGCGCGGTTTCACCCGCGTCTTTAGTTGCTGCCCTACTCCCGTGGGTAGTAGCGTGATGTTATATAGCCTATGTTACTTCCTTATATTACAAAATCAAGGACTACGTTGAAGATAAAGAAGTTTGGCTATAGTTCCTTCTGCGCATGCGGCTTCCCTGGTAGCTATAATCAGCACAAATTTGTGGATGTCTCTAACTATTCTCAATCTTATTTTTTTTTTTGTGATCTCTTTTAAAATCATTTTTTTGCAATAGTTGTCAAATCACATATTTATATCACCCTTGTTCTGAATAGTTACAGTACTGATAGCAACATCTGTGTGACTCGTCTCATTGGAATTATTTTGTTTATTTTCTATTTTTTTTATTCTTGTATAGATTCTCTTCTACAAATTTGTTGTGAATGAGTGGACATGGTAGGCCTTGTAGATTCTTAGACCCTTGTTAACTTTGGTTATTTATTATTTTATTTTACTTTCTGTAAAGTAAGCATTGACTTATTGTCGGGCCTACGCTGTCCTCTCATACTTAAGTACTAACGCTGTAACAACAACATTGTAAAACCAAATGATTTTAAAAGAGTAACCATGGAGTTTCTTGCCGGTTCTTCTCCATAGGAAACGACCAACCCGAACCGTGCATCTTTTCTCGACGTTTTATAAGTGCCCATGTAGGCCTATGTGAAATAAAAATATTTTGATTTTGATTTTGATTTTGATAGTGTAGCTTCTTATAAGTGAAATATGGTTAAAATCGGTCTAGTAGTTTTGGAGCTTATTCGCAACTACTATTAAGTGCACCTTACGACCCAGTTCAATCTATACTATAATAATATAAAGCTGAAGAGTTTGTTTGTTTGTTTGTTTGAACGCGCTAATCTCAGGGACTACTGGTTGGAATTGGATAATTCTTTTAGTGTTGGATAGTCCATTTCTTGGGGAAGGCTATAGGCTATATAACATCACGCTACGACCAACAGGTGCTGAGCAGCGTGGGTGGAACCGCGGAGAACAGCTAGTTACCATATAACAACCAGTCTGATGGTATTATTTAGTACTAGAAATAACTTAGGCTATATTATAAAAATGAATCGCAAAATGTGTTGGTAAGCGCATAACTCAACAACGCCTGGACCAATTTTACCAATTCTTTTTTTTTTACATTCCTTGAAGATTTTTTAAAAAGGATTGAGATGTGAAGGAGAAAGAGGGATAAATAAGGCGCAAGAGCAAAAACTACAGGTAGCAGATACCAGCAAACAGGAAAGGGGAACTGTGTTACCCCGAATTTAACGACGCGGGCAAAAGCTAGTGTGTGCGTTCGCCCAGCAAAAAAAAAAAAAAAGTGTCGCTTTTCAAGAATTAAATGATACAGATAATTAGTGCCCAGTCCCGTGTAAATGTGCCCGAAATTTAAAATTTGTGCCACCAACAGCTTCTGAGTTATTTAAGAAAAAACATCAATTAAAATTCTGCTGCACGAACGTTCGCCCAGCAAAATAATTTTTAATTAATGGGCCTAGCTGAATATAAAATATGCAGAAATATAGCTTATATTTGTGCCTATTTGTGCCGTAAAAATAAAATTTGTGCGTCATAAGGTTTCAGAGATCTTTCAGTTTTTGCTGGGCGAACGTTCAGGCGATTGCTATATATCGGAAACAGCTGGACGTGAAGTCATGATTTTTTGTATACGGATAGAGCATAATTTGTGCCTATTTGTGCCATATACTACATTAGCATAACTAGCACGGTTCAGGAGTTATTACGTTATTTCCAAAAACTAATTAAACGGCTATATCTCTCGGACGTTGAAAGCTACGATTTTCACGTTTATGTTGGCTGGTACCTGTTATTTAATCACACGATCCTGCAAAGTTTCACCTTCCAAGTACCTAATATTGGAGAGATTTTAATGATTTTCCTCTTATTTTGAGGTTATCTTCAATTAAATTAGTTACAACCCGGAAACACTAGTTTTCTGTAAGCGGGCACATTATACGTTTCAACAATAAATAGTGCCCTTTATTAAGAATACGTATGCATAAA
This sequence comes from Ochropleura leucogaster, assembly GCA_958449745.1. Classification (NCBI taxonomy): domain Eukaryota; kingdom Metazoa; phylum Arthropoda; class Insecta; order Lepidoptera; family Noctuidae; genus Ochropleura; species Ochropleura leucogaster. The sequence continues at coordinate 4,627,835 of OY288227.1, forward strand.
ATCAGGTAAATATACCCATTAGTTTAGATGTTATGATTAGAAACCACAATCGACATCTTTTGATAGATTAACCGACCATATTCGGATGGACATTAAAAAGCGGCCGCACGATACTTCAAGCTATCCTTTCACACTTGCTTGTATTATAATGATAGTTGTAGTACAGATGCGAACAGAATTGTAAAGTTGGGAAATATTTTGTATTAGGGACATGAAAAAACTTAATTATTTGTAATAATAAATGAATGATTTAACAATATAAATGTACATAAGTATAGGGAAAATGAACATAGACACATATGTTATTTTTTATACAGTTGCTAGGGAAAGCAGTTTAGAGAAAAAAAACAATATTGTTAATTTTTATATTGATTTATTGATGGTAGGCCATAAACAGTCTAGGTACATACTTAGGTAGGTACTATCTAAGTACTTTTGAAACATGTAGGTGCAATTGTACTTAAAATGTTATTTATATAAATTAACATTACAATTATATAAAACATACAAACTCATAATGTATGTATTAGTTATCTAATGCACTATACTTATTATTATAAACTGTGTTATATTACATAACGAAAAATTGTCTAAATTTCTGTAAAAAAAATAACTTACAATTACTTTTATTTTACTTATAATTACAATTAATTAACAAAACAAAATAGAACTATTACAGTATAACAAAAATAGATAACAATGGACTTCGTATTCGCTCCTAACCTAAGTCATCAGTCTTTATTCATTTTCATTGTAAGTCTTATTCAAATCAAAATCACAATAACATACTAAAATAAAACAGTGATACTAAAATTAGGACGAGGCATAGGATAATCACAGATCATTATTTACAGTTTCATAACCTTTGATAAAACATGTAGTAGTAGGTACTCATAGTATTTATTATTTACTAACGCATTTTTTTTAATAAAGTTATGTTTCTTATACTTATTATTATTAAATTAAAGCTCATAATTATGTATTAATTATTGTCAATCACAGATACATTTCACAAAACTACGTGTCAGGTATTATTGCAACATAAAAATAAATAAATCCCAAACATAAATATTCTATCCGACTTGACAATTCTGTACGCATCTGTACTATTGAATTTTCATTATAATACAAGCAAGTGTGAAAGGATAGCTTGAAGTATCGTGCGGCCGCTTTTTAATGTCCATCCGAATATGGTCGGTTAATCTATCAAAAGATGTCGATTGTGGTTTCTAATCATAACATCTAAACTAATGGGTATATTTACCTGATTTTATGCATACGTATTCTTAATAAAGGGCACTATTTATTGTTGAAACGTATAATGTGCCCGCTTACAGAAAACTAGTGTTTCCGGGTTGTAACTAATTTAATTGAAGATAACCTCAAAATAAGAGGAAAATCATTAAAATCTCTCCAATATTAGGTACTTGGAAGGTGAAACTTTGCAGGATCGTGTGATTAAATAACAGGTACCAGCCAACATAAACGTGAAAATCGTAGCTTTCAACGTCCGAGAGATATAGCCGTTTAATTAGTTTTTGGAAATAACGTAATAACTCCTGAACCGTGCTAGTTATGCTAATGTAGTATATGGCACAAATAGGCACAAATTATGCTCTATCCGTATACAAAAAATCATGACTTCACGTCCAGCTGTTTCCGATATATAGCAATCGCCTGAACGTTCGCCCAGCAAAAACTGAAAGATCTCTGAAACCTTATGACGCACAAATTTTATTTTTACGGCACAAATAGGCACAAATATAAGCTATATTTCTGCATATTTTATATTCAGCTAGGCCCATTAATTAAAAATTTTTTTGCTGGGCGAACGTTCGTGCAGCAGAATTTTAATTGATGTTTTTTCTTAAATAACTCAGAAGCTGTTGGTGGCACAAATTTTAAATTTCGGGCACATTTACACGGGACTGGGCACTAATTATCTGTATCATTTAATTCTTGAAAAGCGACACTTTTTTTTTTTTTTTGCTGGGCGAACGCACACAAAGCTAGTTCAATATAAAACTAGGTTAGTGCAAGGTCTTCTTATCAAGCCTAGACGTGCTGTTCTATTTTCGAAGTTAAGTTTATATTGATGAACTTAGATAGTAATAGATCAGCGGAATTATGAGATAAAATCATCTTGAAGTAAAAATTTAATCGACGGTTCCTACGTACAGGCGCAGTGGCTGAGCGATCGACTGCTGCGCTGCGTGCCGCGGGTTCGATTCCAGCACGGAACAAATATTTGTATGACCTGCAGATAGTTGTTTCGGGTCTGGCTGTTTGTGTATGTGACTTTATATGTTTGTAAACGCACCCGGTCCACGATACAGGAGAAATTCCTAGTATATGACAACGTTTAAAAAAAATGAAGGTTATAAAAAAAATATAATACTTGTTCTCTTATTGATTTCTAAAACAAGGTAAATAAATTAAATAAAAATCGTATGTCAGCATGTGTGCATAAATAATTTAAGGGCAATGATACAATAGAAATAATGCCATTTTCGACAGTGTCTTTAATTACATAAAGATACTTTATGTACCTACGTAGGGACCGTCGAAATATTTTCTAAGAGAATCTGCTAAATACAACGCGCTTAATCTTCATCATCTGCCTAGCCTTTTCCCAACTATGTTGAGGTCGGCTTCCAGTCTTACCAGATGCAGTTGAATACCAGTACGTTACATAAACCGACTGCCTTTCTGACTTCCACAACCCAGTTAGTAATACAATACCCCTTGGTAAGACTGGTTGTCAGGATTTCGGGACACTGACTACCTGTAACGACTGTCAAAGATCTACAAATGACAGCCGTGGCCAACAGCTTAACGTGCTTTCCGAGGCAACTCGGTAGGAATGGGCACCCATCCATAGACCAACCTAGGCAAGCGCGGCTTAACCTAAAGATCATCCCCAACGGCTACTATTATTTAGTTACCAGCTCTTCGCGGGAAGATATCCTTCTAAAGAAACCTTTTCATTTGATATCCTCAACATGGGTATGCATAAATAAATACTAGTCTGCCATCTTTAGTAGTCCGCCATTTTGGATTTGGAATAACGTCACACAAACATTGTAGCTCAATCGAAAAAAAAGTATTAATAAATAAAAACACATAATGTAAACCATATAAATTATAATTCCACTTAAATCCCTATAACAGAAAAGAGAGAGAGTTAAATTAAAACAATTCACCTAATATTTTCTTTTGAATTATTTGATTTTCTTCTCTATTTTACCCTTTTTCGTTTCAACCTTTTTCTTGGCTCCGTGTATCATATTCGTGATTGGCCATTGTAAGTAATAAAATGTTATGAAAATAGATGCAATTACCGCTAAGGCCACAAAGAAGTAGATCGTGCCGTAAAGTTTTCCGAAAATTGGATACAACCAGATTCCTCGCTCAATGTATGTGAAGTACATTCTGAAAACAAAAATATTTATGTTAGGTAAGTAAATAATTCAATACAACGAAGAATTTTTTAGAGTTACGGTTTGAATTCATTTATTTCTAAAGATTACAAATCACTTGTACAGAAATAAATACTAAAGTAAATAAATAAACATGTTTGTTGTCCAGGAGTAGCAGAAGCTTATAGACTTAACAATTAGTATGTAATAAAAGGGTAATTGATTAAGTTATTAATTGTCTACCGCCGTGTAGCACGTTATAGCGGTGACTTGAATCCTTTGTTTATGGGCTTGCAATATTAGGGCTGATTCACACTATAGGCAAAGTAGTAATATTTAATTTTTATTGTTTAAATCATTTTTTTTTAAATGTGGCACTTAAGTAGCTTTTTAAATAGTAACCGATTGTTTATTTTTTAAGTCTTTTGGTAAAGAGTTATAAAGTTTTGCTCCCTCATAAATAATAGTTTTTCTCCCATAGTTTAATCTAGTACTAGGTATGTGTAAGTCTTGTCCGCGCCTCAGAATACGTTTTTGTACCTGTATGTTTTTTGTGAATGTGATTTGTGTATGTTTCGTAGTTTCGTATGTCAAATGGAGAAAACCGGTCAAGAGTGAGTCAGATTCGCGTATTGAGGTTTCCGTACAAACTCGCGACATAAACGGCCATATCGACGGTCCCTACGTACATAAAGACATGTCGAAAATGGTATATTTTGTTTATTGTATCATTGGCTTTAGATTATCTATGCGCACATGCTGACATGCGATATTTATTTTATTTTATTTAGTTACCTTGTTTTAGAAATCGCATAAGAGAAAAAGTATTATAAATACAACGAATGAGTGTCGTGGAAACGGTCATCTAACAGTTTTCTAAGAAAACGTTGAAAACTAACACATTTTTGTGTAAATAGGATTGTAAATAATAATAAAAAAAAAAAGTAAAGCTCTTAAAACTGTTAAAAAACAGTAGAAAGAAAATATTAATTATTGCTCATAGAATTATTTCTAGGGCGTATTGAACACAAATTACGCTCTCCTGTAAACCTCGGTTTTTGACTTAACCTTATGTACGTAGGAACCGTCGATATCTTTTGACTGTGTAGACTTAGAGATATAATTTTTCCACAACTATAAGGGTTACAGACTTGAGTATACGGTTTCAATTTCAACTCGATGCCTCCACGCGTTCCCGAGATAAATGGTCTTGACAGACAGACAGACAGACGGACGACAAAGTGATCCAATAAGGGTAATGTTTTTCTCCTTTTAAAAAAATACAAACCATTAAAATTGCTTTTGAATTTAGCTGAGTGAATTGTTAAAGGGGAAAATATACAAGTCCGTGATTAGACCTATATGGGTCAGAATGTTGGGCTGTAAAAAAAGTGGATAAAAACTATTGCATGTAGCGGAGATGAGAATGTTGAGATGGATGTGTGGAGTGACAAGAATGGATAAAGTAAGGAATGAGTATATTAGAGAAAGTTTGAAAGTTGCAACTGTTACAGAAAAATTTAAAGGGAGTCGTTTGTCTTGGTATGGACATGTAATGAGGAGGGACGAAGCACATGTGACTAAAAGAGTGATAGATCTGAATTTTGATAGACGGACAGCGAGAGGAAGGCCAAAGAAAAGATGGATAGATTGTGTAAGGAATGATATGACGGAGAAAGAAGTAAATGATGTCGTGACGTCTGATAGGGAAGAATGGAAGAAGAAAACGTGTTGCACTGACCCCAAATAGAATGGAACCATCATCTGCCTAGCCTTTTCCCAACTATGTTGGGGTTGACTTCCAGTTTTACCGGATGCAGCTGAATATCAGTATTTTACATGGAGCGACTGCCTATCTGACCTCCACAACCCAGTTAGTACTGGGTAATACTTTACCCCTTAGTAAGACTGGATGTCAGACTTTAGGGACACTGACTACCTGTAACGACTGTCAAAGTCAAAGTCTACAATTGACAGCCGGAAGCAACGGCTTAACATGCTTTCCGACGCACGAATGAAACTCGGTTTGTAACGGGTGGTCACCCATCCACAGACCAACCTAGGCAAGCGCGGCTTAACCTAAAGATCGACCCGAGCGGCTGCTATTATTTAGCCACGAGCTCCTCAAATCGAATGGGACCAAGGCAGGAAAATTATGTATTGGTTCTGGTTATACAACTTCGGGATTAGAGACATGTTGTAATGTAATGTAATACTTACACGCTAACATAGACACACATATGTAACGTCAACTGGCTGACATTTCTTGCATGGTTCTCCGGTTCCTGTCTAGGCCTGGTCACCACCTCCCACAGAACCACGGGGACGATCATTGTATGCAACACGTGATTCGATATGGTGGGTATGACAGCATCAAGCCACTCTGGGTAGATGAGAGCTCTGTCGTAGCTGTAGAGGCCCCAAAAAATTGTGAATACAACCTGGAATGTTAAAAAGTAGTTGTAAGATACTATATACATGGCAGCGTCGGGAGTCGTCAGACGACTCCCGGCCACCTTAGCTTGCAGTCGAGTTCGTCGGCCGACCGTACGGCAGGTTCGTGTTCCACACGCCCCTCAAAGAGATGTCAGCAAAGCAGAGGGATCTACCACGGTAAAGCCTGACGGGGTTGCGGGTTGTTCGAAAGAGATACTGTGGCCCGAAGCACTAAGGGAAAAAGAAGGAAGATGGATTGGTTTTAATCTGTCTAAGTCTGACATTCCCCTCCCGTTTCCCCCAGACATCAGTAGCAGCAGCAGACAGGAGAAATTATTTGACGGTTTCCCATCCTATAACTTTTTTTTCTATTACTGTGTATGTTTATAATATACTAGCTTTTGCTCGCGGCTTCGCTCGCGTTAAATTCAGTATAACACAGTGCTACTTGCAGTTTTTGCCCTTGCGCCTTATTGATTTGTTATAGCAACGCTAAGTTTTCTCTTTTCTTCCCTCGTTTCCCTCATATACCAATTGTTTAAAAAAAAAATTTGAGGTGTCAAGGGACACCCGGATGGAACGAAGTTCCTATAGAAATGAAAATATCTGGCTTGCTTTCTATAAAAGAGAGAGAGACAGAAAGACAGACAGAGAAACATGCGACGCCGCACAGCTTACCATAGCAAAAAGTGTCGTGACAACTTTTCGTAAGAACTTTTTCCGTCTAGCCCCCTTTCTCAACGCGCGATAAGGAACTTCGTTCCAAAAAACGGTCTCACGCGGGCGAAGCTGCGGTGCGCCAGCTAGTTGGTAATAATATTCTTGGCCTCAGCAACCGGTTCCACAAGTTCGTCATAATCCCTGCGATGTACCTAATCGCTTGCGTCAGCGTTGTAGATCGGGTTATCAATATCAGCTATTACGCCATGATCATTGAGTTATTAGTTCCATTTGAAAACTCGCGTCGGAACTAGTTTTTTTTTCTTTTTTTTTTTTTTTTCTTGGGACAACACACACACGGCTATCTGATCCCAAGCTAAGCAGAGCTTGTGTTATGGTAACTAGACGACTGATATACATACTTATGTAATTTATAAATACATACATATTATACATAAATCACACCCAGACACAGAACAAACAATCATGCTCATTACACAAAGTTTGTCCTGGGTGTGAATCGAACCCACGACCTCCGGCTCAGCAGTCAGCGCCACTAACCACTAGACCATGAGGCCCGTCAAGTTGTTTGGCAGTTTGCTGAACAGTAGGGTTACCATGACATCTTATAGCAGTTCTTATTCCTGTGAGAGAAAGAGACGGTGCTAGACACCCTGTATAGCTCTGTCTCTTTCCCTCAATAAGTTTTGCCTTAAGGCGTCATGGTAGGGTAGCTGGGCCTATTTGGCGCAGCGGTGAGACACACAATCTTGATCTCCTTTTTAACCGACTCCAAAAAAGGAGGAGGTTCTAAATTAGTCGTAATCTTTTTTTTATTTATGTTCACCGATTACTTAAAACGCCTGGATAGATTTGCAAAATTATTTTTTGTTTTTATATTTTAAGATTTTGTTTTTTTTTTTCAGTTTAATTTTGTATTTATTTATTTTTGTTAACGTTCTTTGTTTAATGTTTTGTTCTCTTGGCATGTGGCAAATAAACTTATTTTTTGCTTGAATAAAAATACTCAACTTCATTAAAACGTTAAGGGAACATTTATTTCGCTCAAAAAGATTACAATTATTCACTTCTATGAGAAAAAGCATAATAATTAATAATAAGCGACGGTTTTGCTTGGGAATAAACTAAAATGAGGTTAAAACTAAAATGAGGTTAAAACAAAAATGGCAAAAACTTTAAAACAATAATAAAATTCATTTTGAAAATTTAAAGTGACTTCAATTCCTTAATTACTAAAGATGAGTTCAACTCACTCATAGACTTTTTACCGTACTTTTGTTTATAATTCGATGGAATTATTTATTTTTATTATAAAGGTTATTTGTATCGGGTTTTTATCTGTAACAAATGCATTAATCGACATGTTACCGAGTGTCTGCATCTTGCGTGAAGATAACAGAAATTATTGTTTATGTTACACAAATGACATTTTACAAAAAATATTTTTATTTTTACCGCTTATTTCATTTAAAAATCTTTTCCAGCAGATTGCGATAGAACAGATCGATATGACACCTCAGTGGGTTTAATAATAAATAAGTCTAGAAAAAAAAAATAGTCCATCTTTTAGATTATTAAAAAAAAACGATTATTCAATAATAACGCGTTGCTGCATTTTTTCATTCGTAATCTGTGATACGTTTCCCTTATTTTTGAATAATCTAAAAGGTGGATTAAATAGAATGTAATTACTTTGAACCTGAAAACTACCCTATTATATTTTCGTCCATTTATTGTCTTCATAAAATATTTCTAAAAAAAATAATAAAAACATTTAAAAATATAAAAATATTAGCCCACCGGTATAGAGTACAGGGTCCAAGCTACCGGCGGTCAGGGCTCCAGAGAAAGGAATCTCCTAACAATACGAGCCGTGTCCAGGATTACCGCTTTCTGTATCAAACCCTTGATCCAGCTGCCTAACGAGAGCCTCCTCAGGTATTGGTCGAGGCTCTTGACAATTAAGCCATTGGCAGATACGACTATCGGCAAGTTAGTCTTTTATATAATTCCTTACTTCCTTAGATACTAATATTATAAAAGCGAAAGTGAGTTTGTTTGTTTGTTACCTCCTCACGATGCTTTTTGGTATAGACACAGTTGGGAACCAGGAGACGTACTTAAGTTATTTTTTTTAAAGTGCATGTGAGGTAGAAAAATGGAAGAAAAGGGAAAACTTAACGTTGCTATTACAAATCAATAAGGCGCTAGGGGAACTTTGTTACCCCGAATTTAACGCGAGCGAAGCCGCGGGCAAAAGCTAGTATAATAATAAAACTTGTTATGTTTTTGTGGATTGTCTGCAATTGTGTGATTACGAATGTTTGTTTTGCTTTTTTTATACAAATAATGCTAGTGCATAAGTTAATTTATGTAGGTACTTAATTTGTTTTTGTCTCTGCTTGTAGAATTCTTTGTCTGCTGCCTTTATTTTTTTGTTATTTTATTGTAATACTAGCTTTTGCCCGCGGCTTCGCTCGCGTTATATTCGGGGTAACACAGAACTGTGTTGCGCATTTTTGATTTGTAATAGCAACGCTAAGTTTTCCCTTTTTCTCCCTCACATCCCATTTTTTAAAATAAAAATTAGATTATGTCTGTTTCCTGGTCTCCAACTATCTCTGTACCAAAATTCATCAAAATCGGTACCTATAGCCATTAAAGCGTGAAGAGGTAACAAACAAACAAACTCACTTTCGCTTTTGTAATATTAGTAAGGAAGTAAGGATTACGTGTGTTTGCATTATTGTGTCTACGTATACTGTACTTATAACCTTAGCTATCCGTGGAAACGTCGTAGATTGTACACACGACGGCACATCAACCTACACAAAACCATTGCAACCTGATCTCTCTACTACGGTGTGCGATCCGTAGTAGAGAGATCAGGTTATAATAGTTTAGAATAGGTTGACCTGACGTCGTGTGTACATTAGCCCATTTATAGTTTTAATATTTACTGTAACATTAATTGTACAATTGTTTATTTTCCCTAAATAAATAAGAAACCGGGGAGTGAGTCTTTCGTTTTTTTTTCATAATAGATCATAGAATTAGTTCCCCCGCTCTGGGCGGAGCAGAGTTCCTTCTTTTGCCCTTATGTTCCAGCATCGCGGTATCTCTTTCGAACAACCCACAACCCCGCCCCGGGGAGTGAGTCTAAACTTCAGATTTCTCTAAATTTTTTACCGTGTGTCTCGATCACCCGATTTTGACTTAAATATGCAAAAACATACAAAAGTTGCTATTATATGCAAATGCATATAAAAACGTGCATTTGCATATACCTACATGCATTTGCATATACTAAGTACGATATTTAGATAGATAGATAGATAAATCATTTATTTGATGCAACAAAAGACAATACAAGAATTAAAATAAAAAAAAAACATCACACAGAAAAAAATGGAACACATTAAAAAAAAAGTAAGGTAGACTGAGTTAAATCGACCCATAGGCATTTAGACACAACACATATATTTATTGAGGTCGCCCACTAATGGGCGTTGTGTGTCACAAAATTGCACCAAAAAGGAGTTCAGCTCAGCATAATTTAGACATTGTTCAAAAAACTTACGATAGAACAAGGCCACACGAGTCCGGCGAAGATAATCTCCCTAAAATCGCTGATAGGAGTTGGTAGCTGATAGTCTTTCTTCCTTGCGTTCTTCAAGATGAAGAGGTCACAGGTCAAGGCGTAGACGGCATACGCTATTTGTAGCAGCTGGAACAGATTGTAGAAGACAATTAGGTAAGAAGTTGGTCTGGGTTTTAAGTTCCAAGTCAGGTAAAATATTATTGGGTATTTCAATGAGAATTTACTCAACAACAACCGTGGGTTGGTCGTGATTCTTGCCTGGTTGATGGTATTTGGTTCATCCCCTATTTCCTTGGTCTTAGTCTGCGTTTACAAACATTTAAACTCACATACACAAACAGCCAGACCTGAAACAACTATTTGCAGGTGATACCAATATTTGTTCCGTGCTAGATTCGAACTCGCGACAAGCAGCGCAAAAATACTTATTGTACAAAATCAACTCGATTTTTTTCAAAAAATGTGGAACCCTTCACGATTTTGCGTGTCATCCTTGCGCAGGGGCCATGCTAATCTTCTCTGTATCGTTCCAATTTTAGTATATGTACTGCCGCCGAAGCAAATACAACAACTGTTTAGGTACTATGACATCTTATAGCAATTCTTATTCCACTGAGTGAAAGAGATGGTGCTAGACACCCTGTATAGCTCTGTCTCTTTCCCTCAGCGGAATAAGAATTGCTTTAAGAGGTCATAGTAGGGCTACTGAGCTCAAACTAAAGTACATGTGTAAAGTTTTAAGAAAACTATAATATCGCGATGCAGGAGTCTCTATATTTACGATTAATTGTATGAAGATTGCGTACAACGCCATCTATGTAGCCATTTTGGAAGCAAGCACCGACCACTATGTGTGGTTGTTTTGTTTTTATATTTGGGTTTATTAAAAATAAACTATAATTATTTACTTATTTTATTTCATTACCACACACTACGAACTTCTCCTGCATCGTGGGTGCGTTTACAAACATTTAAACTCACACAAACAGCCAGACCTGGCAAATCTACCTGTAGGTCATACAAATATTCGTTCAGTGCTGGAATCGAACCCGCGACACGTAGCGCAGCAGTCAACCACTCAGTCACTGCGCCAACCGTGCCGTCAATTTAATTAATATTCTTTAATATGAATAATAATTATAAAATAATGGCCGTTTATGTCGCGAGTTTGACTCGCTCTTGGCTGGTTTTCCTTTTGATATACGGAACCCTTAAAACCATAATATTATATTTTTGTAGGTATTAAAAAAACAACAAGTTAAACTATGATTACGAAAGTAGGTGGTAGGTAAACGCGGTAGGCCCAGAAGGAGATGGTTTGACGAGCTAGACTTCCACGAAAAGGACTGGGTCACAACAGCAAAAGATAGGAAAAAATGGGAGGAAGGAAGGGAGGTCTTTGCCCTGCAGTGGGTCACAAATGGCTCATAATAAATAATAACTAGCTGTGCCCAGCGGTTGCACCCGCTGCTCAATTAGGGGTATGAAAAATAGATGTTGGCCGATTCTCAGACCTACCCGATATGTACACAAAGTTTGGTTCGAATCGGTCCAGCCGTTTTGGAGGAGTACCTATGGGAACGAAAACTGTGACACGAGAATTTTATATCTATACTATATAATATTATTATAAAGCTGAAGAGTTTGTTTGTTTGTTTGAACTCGCTAATCTCAGGGACTACTGGTTGGAATTAGAAAATTCTTTTAGTGTTGGATAGTCCATTTCTTGAAGAAGGCTATAGGCTATATAACATCACGCTACGACCAACAGGTGCTGAGCAGCGTGGGTGAAACCGCGAGGAACAGCTAGTATTAGATAAATAAAACGTACGAAAGTCCACGTCGTAAAGAACCGGTACTCCAGACTCCTGAACAGCTTAGCTTCCTCGTGATCAGTCGGATAAGTCTTCTTGTACCATTGCATGTACCAAATGTTTGACAAGTGCATCAATATGGTGGCGATGTAGCCCAGGATACGGAGTTTGATCAGCGCCGGCATTTTGCTGGAAAAGAAAAGAAGGATTTAAAAAAAAAAACGTTGCCCCATACTAGGAATTTCTCCTGTATCGTGGCTGCGTTTACAAACATTTAAACGCACATACACAAACAGCCAGACCCGGAACAACTACCTGTAGGTCATACAAATATTTGATCCGTGTGGGGATCGAACCCGCGACACGCAGCGTAGCAGTCGATCGCTCAGCCACTGCGCCAACCGTGCCGTCGAAGTTTGGCGTCATGGCACGTTGATAACCGATAACTCGTATCTTTGACGGCTTATCAATATTTCACTAATAATTTTACAGTTCATCTAAATAGGTCAATGATTGATAAGATATTTTAATTCTATGATTTTTTTAACTGACTTCTAAAAGGAGGAGGTTCTCATGCCGACTGTGTTGTTTTTGTATGTTTGTAACGCGATTTCTCCGGCGGTTGTGCGCCGATTTTATATTTTTTTTTAAATTATAAGGGTATACTCCCGAAGGGGTCCCATACATATGATTTGTATCTATATTACTTAGGTAATTTATGAGTTATTGTCTATAAAAAGTTTACAAAGGTGCTTAAAGTTTTCTTAGTGTTAGGAGCCTCCTTAAAAAATGGTTGTGTTATCAGACTCCAAACTCAATAATACATAATAATATATTGTTTACTTCTAATGTATCAGCATTCTAATATTCAGCTGCATCCGGTTAGACTGGAAGCCGACCCCAAGGTTATTGGGAAAAGGCTAGCAGATGATGATGTTGGATACACTTCTGCCCTACTCGCCGTTGTATACTACCGTAGTGTTAGGTTATCTCAGTTAGATGTTTAAAAAAAAACAAAAATCAAAAGTCATTTATTCAAATTAGACTGATAATCAGCACTTTTTGAACGTCAGATTACAAAAGACAGTCCCACAAAAACGCCCTGCCCTTCGCCACTTCCTAGTGTTTTAGCTGGGAAGAAGAAGTGGCGGAACAAACTCCCCAGCAACACATCTGTCTGTCAGGTTAGAAGAACCAGATTTTAAACCATAAGAATTATTTTTAAACGGAATTGTAAACTATTTATGCTAGTAACAAAGTATTTATAACTCCTTTAATTAATTGTTAGCCATTTCAATGCCAACACGTCTGAGTTATAAACTATGGTTTGTAATCGTATAAAGATAATTACCAGTTCAAAGTTCATAACGATCTACTGAACTTAATTGTATATTTTTAAAACGTTGCCCCGAACTAGGAATGTCTCCTGTATCGTGGGTGCGTTTATAAACATTTAAACTCACATACACAAACAGACAGACCCGGAAAAACTCATCAGACTTGTACTGACCAAAACCCATCCGATTTATTTTCGTTGGATCCCAGTTTTTGATCCCATTTTTTAGGTATTAACATTGGGTCCCATTTGATATTACCATTGAATCCCATTTTATGGCAACATGGGTACATTTCAGAAGAAAAGTGATCTACTTTTATTAAATATTTAAAAAACACCGTGTGTGTATTTTGGATTTTTTAGGATTGTTGCCACTGGGGAAAAAATGAGACAAACGATGTACTCAAAATAGTACTAGACTGGCATGAGTTCAGTGGGCCTACTATGACGTCTTAAAGCAGAACTTATTCCACTGTGTGAAAGAGATGGTGCTAGACACCCTGTATAGCTCTGTCCCTTTCCCTCAGCGGAATAAGTTCTGCTTTAACACTCCATGGCAGGGTAGCAGGTATATTTAAAATGATCAGGTTTATTTATAATCTAAATAGTTCAGTTTCGGAAAAATAAAGCAATCAAAGTTGTCGTAAACTCTGCGAACTAAACAATAACATTTTTGTTTAATTCCCTTTTTTGATCATTTTTCTATACGGATATGAAGAGAAAAGACTGTATTTTTGTATGAATAGAATAAACTCAAAAAATACTGGACCAATCTCAAAAAATACTTTGCCATTAGAAAGCTACTTAATACTGAGTAACATCTATACTAATCTTCTATACTAATATTATAAAGCTGAAGAGTTTGTTTGTTTGTTTGTTTGAACGCACTAATCTCAGGGACTACTGGTTGGAATTGGAAAATTCTTTTAGTGTTGGATAGTCCATTTCTTGAGGAAGGCAATAGGCTATATAACATCACGCTACGACCAACAGGTACTGAGCAGCGTGCGTGAAACCGTGAGGAACAGCTAGTATTTTATATTGTACTAGCTGGCGCCTGCGGCTATCCTATGTGTTATTTCAGACCATAATCCATAACCCTCTGTGCCAAATTTCATCAAGATCCGTTCATCCGCCTTGACATGAAAGAGTAACAAAAATCTATACATCCATTCATACAACCATCCATCCATACAAACTTTCGCATTAATATTCCTAGCTTTTACCCGCGGCTTCGCTCGCGTAAAATTCGGGTTAACACAGTTCCTTTTCCTGATTTGCAGGTACCTGCTACCTGTAGTTTTTGTCCTTGCGCCTTATTTATTGTAATAGCAATGCTAAGGTTTCCCTTTTCCTCTTTCTCCCTCATTTATCGCCTAGCTTATATCAGTCACCGGGTCTCAACTATCTCTGTACCAAAGTTTATCAAAATCGGTTTAGCCATTTGGGCGGGAAGACGTAACAAACAAACAAGTAATCATACAAAGAAACAAACCCGCTTTCGGTTTTATAATATAACTAGCTGTTCCACGCGGTTTCACCCACGCTGCTCAGCACCTGTTGGTCGTAGCGTGATGTTATATAGCCTATAGCCTTCCTCAAGAAATGGACTCTCCAACACTAAAAGAATTTTCTAATTCCAACCAGTAGTCCCTGAGATTAGTGCGTTCAAACAAACAAACAAACTCTTCAGCTTTATAATATTAGTATAGATATAATCGTTTTATAATATATCCTTAAGTAGGATTACGGTACTACCTACAGGAGTGGGGTAAGTAGTAACTAAAGTCACGGGTGAAACCGCGGAGAACAGCTAGTACAAGCTAAAGCAAAGCTAATTAATAGATTCGTCACAAAATTCGTTTTTTGTAGACCGAATTTTATGACGAAATTATGTTTAATTAACATAAAAAAAAATATCGTTTACGCACGTACACTTTAAAACCAGTTTGCTTTCAAATTTAAATAAGTTTAAAAAAATAAAAACACAAATGACCTTTGGAACGATAAAATGGAAGTTTTACGGGTTTAATATTAAAATACAAGAATCTTATTCTCATTTTTGACCTTGTTTATATGTATATAATAGTTACTAGATAATTAATTCAAATGACAGCCAAATAGATTTTTTTGAAAAAGGCCATAGGAAATATATTAATTTACTAGCTTCCGCCCGCGACTTCGTCCGCGTGGCATTACTATGGGCTAACGCTAACTTTTTTCTCCCCTTTTCTCACTTTTTTTTTTAATTTATAAGCGAAAGTGAGTTACGTCTTCACGCCTAAATGGCAGAACCAATTTTGATGAATTTTGGTACATACAAATTTGCGACCCTGGAGACGGATATAGGCCACTTTCTTGTCTCTTTCTAATCCCCCAATTCCTGAAAATGGGTGGTTGGAGTTTGTATGGAGCATTTCGCAATTTTCAAGGTAGAACGCCAAAAACAGTATGCGGACTAATTGTTACTACAGTACGGCCAACGAGAAGCGATACGAAAGGTCATTAACCTAAAGAACAACTGTGGCGTTGACAATCTAATATTTAGCTCTTTCCATCTTGTGCCTTTGTCGTAACGTCTCGTTCTCCCGGCAAAAACATGACAACGTTAAGACGGGTTCGCCAACATTCGGGCGGCCATTTTAGATGGGGTTTTAGCATGGGTTTTGTTTACATTTGGTATCGCTTTTCGTTGGCCGTACTGTAACATAAACAACTTGAATATATTTTTTTCAGAAATCTGCCCCCAAACCCTTAAAAGGTGAAATTCTAGTTTTCAAGATAGGAAGCTATAAATCGGTACTTACATACTCTTTGTTACCAACAGGCAACAACGCTAAATACATACAAAACAGGAAAGAGAAACCGTGTTACCTCAAAATAAACGCAAGCGAAGCCGCGGGCAAAAGCTAGTTATCGATAAAATATAAAACAACATACAACGGTAGGTACTTAGGTAATAATACCCGAAAATACTTAACGGGTACATCCAAAAACTATGTTACGTAAGTATGTTATTTTGTAAATCTTTATTTCTTTTTTTTTTTGTTTATTGTGGATAAGAACTATGTGAGTCAGTCCTTTTATTCAATTTGTTTGTTTTTCACGATTATCTGGCAGTTTGAGTACTATAAGCGACCTACACAAATGTCCTTTTTGGGTATTGTTCGTCGAGTCGTTGAGCTCCTTGGGTTATGAGTCGACCTACACGATAACTGACAAATGCTTGCACTAACTGAACAGGTCCACACAATCTGTGTGGTGCTTCCTTAAAAAGACCATTTCAGACGCTAATCTGCATAGTCCATTTTTTGTATGGACCTTAAAAGAGACTACGACCTCTGAGTTTGTTTCGGATGTTTCTTCTCAGAGTAGTCGGGTACGAACAACCGGCCTCATCTAGATTTAAAAAAAAAACGACGCGTGAAAGTGTTTGTAAAGACCTACTTGCACAGAGGGGCTAACCAGAGCCTCCGCCTGCCGGAGTTGGGGGTTGTTCGAAAGAGATACCGCGGCGCCGGAACGTTAAGGGCAATAAAAGGAACATGGGTGGGTTTTAGTCAGTACAATTCTGACACTCCTTCATAATTTCCGACCTTAAAAAACAGACATACTTGCAAGATAAACATCACTTATCATTTATGTTATTGTGTTCAAATAATGAACACAAACGCTAGAAAACCAATTGCGTGGAGTATTTAAGTTGCTATTTTAACGCACTTAATACTTCCAATAATTTAAATTCCCTTCTAAGTTTACATAACAGTAAACACTCGCACTTGACACTAATAAAGCCAGTTTTGACATTACACAAATCCATTCCCGCCATTGGTTGAAAATGACGCGGCAAAAATAACAGATAAGTAACATACAATAGCAAATTACCTTAACTCGACGAAAATACACCCAAATAACACATAAAAACACTAACTTAAGGTTTAATTTCGCACTTAGTTTAATGTCTTATTTAATTTGTATGATTTTAAGTAGATTTTCCTTATAATAACACTGTGTATAGTGACTTATAACTTAATCGTGTTTTTGTACACTGTCAGGACACAACCACTCGGCCCAGCGGCTGGGCCCGTTATGTCAGAAAGTTGAGCGATCAACATTACTGACGTGTTATCAAACATTGTATGTACTAGTTTACTTATTCTAGAGCTTGGCAGAATTATATTTCTGGGGTCTAAAATGCCCGCTTCAGTTGAATCATTACGTTTTAATTCTAATAATAGTCAAAGAAGCAGTTAATATTGTGAATGGTCACTTACGTCCGGTTCCAATAAACAAAAGCGACTCGTTTTGCTTACGGATAGTCGTATTTTGACATGAGTTCTATGAGACTTACCCCCGAATACTGAAACGTCACTCAAAATTTAAGTACCACTTAAATTTAACAGATACTCAAAAGTGACATTTGACGGGGGTAACCCCCGAATACTGAAACGTCACTCAAAATTTGAGGGCTGCTTAACATTTGGGCAGCTCTTAAACCTTAGATTTTGTATTGACAAACGTCACTTCTGAGTATCTGTTAAATTTAAGTGGTACTTAAATGTTGAGTGACGTTTCAGTATACGGGGGTTAGTGGCCATTTACGAGCATTTTTTTGCATAAGGATGAACTATAGTAACTACGCGTAGATCGTTACATATAACTATTCTCACGCCAAATGTACCTACGTCAAAAAGGTTTAAATTCTATTTTATTCTTTCATTGTGCTAATGAATAGTCTTGATGTAATTACAAAACCGTTTTTGTTTGTAATTTAAATGGCCATGATCTTGTGTCCTAGGAACATTTCTTGCCCCTTCTTCTTCATAGAGAACAACGTTTCGGAATTGGCAACTACAGTTTTTTCATAAGTTATTATGCATTGTGTCTAGGACTGTAGTTTCCTTCTTTTGTTTCTTGACATCCAAAACTTCCTGTAATGGTCTAATTGATTGCGTGTTGTTCGAAAGAGATACCGCGGCTCCGGAACGTAAAGGGCAACAGAAGGAACATGGGTGGGTTTTAGTTAGTACAAGTCTGACACTCCCGCTCGCTCCGCCCAGAGCGGGGGAAGTTATTTGATGATTTCAAATCCGCAAAAAAAATGGCTAATTGAAGTAAATAATGGAGTTAATTTTTTTATTTTAATCAGAACTTCACTAATCTTAATCTGTATCTGCAAAAATATAAATGAATGAATGTATGCTAGTTAAGTGTGAATCTGGTAGTCCCACTTAAAATTGAATGGTTTTGCATTGAAATGATTTGGGCAATCAGTTTTTCAAATAAAAAACAATATCCGAAAAAATGATTTTTAAAAACACTGTGCAATTGCATGGGGCAGTTTCCAAATTCCTTATTTATATCAATTTATGATTAACATTACGAATTACCACCTACACATTATTTATTACCACCGCGCAAGGTAATTGCAAAGTGCAGTTTTTGTTCAAATACACTGTACAAAAATGTCAGTAAAAACGCTGTACTGGGAGATAATTAACTTGTAAATTTTCGAGCTATACAAATTATCTATAAAGAAAAATATCTCACTCAGTTGTCAAACAGGGCGCTGCGCTAACGTAGATTATTAAAACAACAAATAAAATCAAATATTATTTAGTTTAATATTAAAAAAAAAATTGTTAATACTATTAGAAATGAGTCGCTGAATACCTTTGTTAAAATCTAATAAAATTATAAAATTAATTACGCAAACTGCAGTTAAAATCAAGTACCAATTTAATTAATGGTGTCTTTAAATTATTTTTCAATGTTTGTACAAAAAAGTGTGAAAATGACGTCCACGGAAATCTCAAACCGGTAAGATTAAAATACTTATTTTTTTAATGTTTCGTTGAGTTTAACGTTTTCGTTCTAGACGATGGTGTTCTAAGATAATATAGTCTTATATGTAGTTGTATATAGTGTAGTATAATATATAGTCTATACTAGCTTTCGCCCGCGTTAAATTTGGGGTAATACAGTTCCCCTTGCGCCTTATTGATTTGTAATAGCCACGCTAAGTTTTCCCTTTTCTTCACTCTTTCTCCCTCACATCCCACTTTTTAATAAAAATTAGCCTATGTCCGTCTCCTGGTTCCAAACTATCTATGTACCAAAATTCATCACAATCGGTTTAGCCATTAAAGCGTGAAGAGGTAACAAACAAACAAACAAACTCACTTTCGCTTTTATAATATTAGTAAGGATAATATAGTTGTCACCATTGTTATCAATGTTTTGATAACAACGGTGACAATGGTGCCGATCACCGAATCACCGGATTAAATACGAGGACACGGTTGGCGCAGTAGCTAAGCGTTTTACTGCTGCGCTACGTGTCGCGGGTTCGAAACCCGCACGGAACAAATATTTGTATGACCTACAGATAGTTGTTCCGGGTCTGGCTGTTTGTGTATGTGATTTTAAATGTTTGTAAACGCATCCACAGGAGAAATTCCTAGAGTTTTGTCACTTTTAGAATATATAAATATATATATTGGGACAACTCACACACGGCTATCTGATCCCAAGCTAAGCAGAGCTTGTGTTATGGTAACCAGAAAACTGATATACATACTTATATAATTTATAAATACATACATATTATAGATAAATAAATCACACCCAGACACAGAACAAACAATCATGCTCATCACACAAAGTTTGTCCTGGGTGGGAATCGAACCCACGACCTCCGGCTCAGCAGTCAGGGCCACTAACCACTAGACCAACAGGCCCGTCAAGAATAGGAAACGTCGTTTGATATGAATAAAGGAAATTTTAGTGATTTTTGGGAGTAGTTTTAGTAACACCAATATCACATTTGAATTTTGCCGACTACCTTGGCGCATTCTCTTCCAGGGGCCTTAGTCTGCTATTACAATAGTGTCAGAATGGTCGATCACTGTTCGCATAATGGTTGATTTTGACAAGTTTAGTATGTAGTAGATTACCAAATTTGTCAAAATTAACCATTATGCAATCAGTGATCGACCATTCTGACACTATTGTAATTGCAGACTAAGGCCCCTGTTATTTGCGGGTTGTTCGAAAGAGATACCGCGGCCTCGGAACGTAAAGGGCAACAGAAGGAACATGGGTGGGTTTTAGTCAGTACAAGTCTGACATACAAGTCATTGGATGATTTCCCAACCGAAAAAAAAAAAAAAAAAAAAATGCCCCTGTTATTATGTTGTTGTACAACTTCCTTATGTATGATTTGTTTACTTGTAAGTGATAGTTGCACTGATTCATATTCATATCGTACCCCGTTACCAGTTCGAGGACCTTATGGCCAAATGATAACAGCTTCACCGGTCGATCATCAAGGTTAAGCAGCTTTTGCTAAACACGATCCGTGGATGGGTGAGCTCCAGTTACATGCAGAAGTTCTTCTCGGGCTTTTATTTATTGTAGCTTAGCTAGCTTACGCCCGCGGCTTCGCCCGCGTTAAATTTGGGGTGACACAGTTCTCCTTGCGCCTTATTGATTTGTAATAGCAACGCTAAGTTTTCCCTTTTCTTCCCTCTTTCTCCCTCACATCCCACTTTATTAAAATAAAAATTAGCCTATGTCCGTCTCCCGGTTCCCAACTATCTATGTACCAAAATTCATCACAATCGGTTTAGCCATTAAAGCGTGAAGAGGTAACAAACAAACAAACTCACGTTCGCTTTTATAATATTAAAGTAAGGATTAGCTGGCGCCCGCGGCTTCGCCCGTGTGATGATCGAAATAAAAATCCTATATGTTATTCCAGACTATAATCTAACTCTGTGCCAAATTTCATCAAGATCCGTTCAGCCGTTTTGTCGTGAAAAAGTTACAAAACATCCATTCATCTTCAATGCGAATGTTTGTGGGGATACCCACAAACATTCGCATTTATAATATTAGTAGGATGAATTAATTTATTTATTTATTAAAACTTCATGCACAAGTAACAAAAACATTGTACAAAGGCGGACTTAATGCCTTAAGCATTTTCTACCAGTCAACCTTAGGGTGATGCAGAGACAAAGACATAGCAGGTGCAATGTGACAGGAAATATCAATTTTATTAATAATAAATACATACATAGAAGATATACAAAAGTAAAGAGAGGTAAAAACTACTAAATATGATGAAAAACTGACAACTTTTTAATTTTTGAGAAGAGTCAGCCAACTTCTCGAACTTAATCAATGTTAATTAAACGGATTAGTGAGTCAGTGGTGCTCTTTTATAAACATGGATGATATTTATCTGTGTTGCTAGGCAACTGGGTTTAACCCAGTTATAAATATCCCTTTGTGCCTATAGGCCTTGATTTTATCTGTGGTAGTAAATTTTTATTCAGTTGAAGAAACTTTATTATTACAGCCGAGTCGGATTATGCTTATGATGTGCCTGTATCATTTCAGGTACATCCCATCACCGATATACCCTCGAATGCTTGGCTATGCCATCAGCCTCGCCATGCACGTCACCAATGCAGTCAACATGACGAATGCCTTCAAAGGAGCAGTGCTGGAGGATGCCGACGTGAGGAGGTTCCACGATGACCTGTGGAAGTTTTTGACTGTTTGGAATGTTGTAAGGATCTATCTGCTTCTATCTTTAGTTTTATGATACACTAGCTTCAGCTCGTGACTTTGTCCGCTTGGTATAGTTACTTTGGGCTAACGCTAACTTTAACCCGCGTGATGATCGAAAAAAAAATATCTTTCTCTCCCCTTTTCTTCCCTCTTTTCCCCCTTTTCTTACTTTTTTTTTAGTCTATGTCCTTTGTTTTAAAATAACCGTGTTGTTTCACTCCTTGCAGGAGGATCTAGCGTGTAAAGTATTTTAAGTATAAGAGAACTGTTTCTTTACGAAACTCATTAGGTCTCAAACGCACCAAAGGGTAGGTTAGTTTCGAGACCTTTTAGGCCTCCAAAGCACCAGCTGAAAGTTCTTTAAAAATGATGGCGGAGGGAAAGTGTTAACCCTTTTTTTTCACTAAGTTTGCCCGCGAACATGACTACATCGTCATTATCACCTATGACGATTGACCTCGAGGGTGACGTCAACCAACATAAAGAAAAAAACTTTTTTTTTTTTTTTAATAAATATAAAAATAGTTCGCTGTTGTTGTCGGGAGCAGGGTCCAAGCTACCGGTGGTTAATTCTCCAAAGACAGGAACCTTAACGTATTGAGGAGTTCTGACTGAATCAGACCCTTGGCCCAGCTGCCTAAGAGCCTTTACAATATGTTCGTCGAAATTTTGGGCCATCAGGTCATTAGCCGTTAAGGTTATCAGCGCAGTGATAGTCGAATCCGTATACCACATCAACTTCGTGTGCCTAAATATTTTCTTAATTATAAGTATTTAAACTGACATACTTACTGGTTACTAAGATTATAAATCAAAATCGAGTTGTGAGTGGTTACGAACGCAAAAGTAAGAAAGAGGGTTTGTCTGCTCGTAAACATCCACCCGCAATAACTTCAGTTCATCCGTGATCATGGCGTTTGCAACATCGCCGAAATATCGGAAACTCGATACAAATAACAAACCTAATAATAAATATTTCGTTTCAAGTATCCTTACTAATATTATAAAAGCGAAAAGTGAGTTTGTTTGTTTGTTACCTCTTCACGCTTTAATGGCTAAACCGATTTTGATGAATACAGACAGGTACAGAGATAGTTGGGAACCAGGAGACGGACATATTTTACTAAAAAAAAATAGGATATGAGGGAGAACGAGGGAAGAAAAGGGAAAACTTAGCGTTGCTATTACAAATCAATCAGGCGCAAGGGCAAAAACTGCAGGTAGCAGGTACTGCATTATAAGAAATTTAACGCAAGCGAAGCCGCGGGCAAACCTAGTTAATTATAATATTGTCTTTATTATTTCAGTACTTGCAAATGTTCTACTGCGCCCTAGGGCTGTCGTGTGACGTACTGTCTCTTACCAACGAAGGTAAGGACAGCTTTCTTGTCAAGACCTTGAAGGGAATCAGAGATCCGTTGTTCTCTTGCTTCATCTTCCCGATGACTTTGGTAAGTATTCTTGGGCTAACTTCTTGATTTTTGACTAGCCAAATGAGACTCGAGCACCAATGGTTCCGTACAAACTTGCAACTTATATGGCTATAACTTAAGAAGGTTGATTTCTCGCAAAAAGGTTAGGCAAATCCTTACTTCCTTACTATCTAATATATAAAATTCTCGTGTCACAGTTTTCGTTCCCATACTCCTCCGAAACGGCTCAACCGATTTGAACGAACTTTTGTGTGCATATCGGGTAGGTCTGAGAATCGGCTAACATCTATTCTTCATGCCCCTAACTGAGCAGCGGGTGAAACCGCTGGGCACAGCTAGTAATATTATAAAAGCGAAAGTGAGTTTGTTTGTTTGTTGCGTCTTCACGCCTACATGGCTAAAGCGATTTTGATGAATATCGGTACAAAGATAGTTGGGACTCAGGACACGGGGATAGGCTAACTTTAAAAAAAAGTGAGTAATGAGGGAGAAAGAGGGAAGAAAAGGGAAAACTTAGCTTTGCTATTACAATTAATAAGGCGCTAGGGAAAAAACTACAAGTATCGGTATATCTTTCGAACAACCCACAACCCCGGCAGGCAATATAAATACAATAATGTAAGAATGTTATCCTCTTCAATTTCAGACTGTTTTCACCGTATTCTGGACCTTATTCTCTTACGAACGCAGTTTCATCTTGCCTCCGAGCGTAGACCAGGCTCTCAGTTCGACATCTAACCACATAATCCACACTGCTATAGTACCTGTAGTTTTGTGGGAGGTGTTGTTCAGACCTAGAAGAGCTCCGGAGAATCTAGTGCTGATGTATATCTATGCTAGTGCCTATTTGGTTGTGTGAGTATTGCTTTCATTTTATACATCACCAACTGTAAGGTTACTATGACATCTTATAGCAGAACTAATTCTTGTGTGAGAAAGAGATGGTGCTAGATACCCTGTATAGCTCCGTCTCTTTCCCTCGGTGGAATAAGTTCTGTTTTAGGACGTCATGGTAAGGTAGCTGTTCTGTAATGTACGAAGTTTGACATTTCATATTTAAGTTCTTCAATTGTTTTATAAACGTTGCCCCACATTAGGAATTTCTCCGGTATCGTGGGTGCGTTGAAAAACATTTAAACTCACATACACAAACAGCCAGACCTGGAACAACTATCTGTAGGCCATACAAATATTTGTTGCGTGCAGGGATCGAACCGCGACACGCAATGCAGCAATCGATCGCTCAGCCACTGAGCTAACCGAGTCTCTTTTAGTGTGGTTACATGAACTTTAGCAATTCTCGGGTCAGGCATAATATGGTAACAGGGTTTTTCCGCATCAGGAATTCCTGAGTAGGAGTCTTGATTTGTAAATGTGCTTTCCGAGACAATTAGAAAACTAGGTATGTGTGGTGGGTCAACTAGCCACAGATTAACCTAGGAAAGCGCCAAAAACCTGAAGATTCATCCGAGCGGCTGATATTATTTAGTCACGAACTGCAAATATCAAAAACCTTGGTCTAGCTGTTTGTGTATGTGAGTTTAAATGTTTGTAATCGCACCCATGGTACATGAGAAATTCCTAGTGTGGGGCAACGTTTTTTCTTTTCAGAAATAATAATATCTTGGGACAACTCACACACGGCTATCTGATCCCAAGCTAAGCAGAGCTTGTGTTATGGTAACCAGACAACTGATATACATACTTATATAATTTATAAATACATACATATTATAGATAAATCACACCCAGACACAGAACAAACAATCATGCTCATCACACAAAGTTTGTTCTGGGTGGGAATCGAACCCACGACCTCCGGTTCAGCAGTCAGGGCCACTAACCACTAGACCAACAGGCCCGTCAAAATAAAAAACTTATTTTCTGTTTCAGCCTGGTCACCTCCTACATCCGCCTGGGGTCCTGGGTATACCCGATACTAAATCTCCTTGAAGGCACTATCTACCAGTACTTACTCCTCGGCACTTCTGTGGTCCTAGTACAAGTGTTCTATAGTCTGCAGTGGTACCTGTCTGACCTTGTCTGGGTCAGTCGTGAAGATATGAAGAAAAATTATTAAGAATTAATTAAGTTTAAATAGTAATTAAGTGCCCAAGCGTTTGACTGCTGAGCTACGTGTCGGGGGTTCGATTCCCGCATGGAACAAATATTTGTATGACCTAAAGGTAGTTGTTTCGGGTCTGGCTGTTTGTGTATGTGAGTTTAAACGTTTGTAAACGCGCCCACGATACAGGAGAAATGTAGGAATTTCTCCTGTATCTTTGGTTACAAACATTTAAACTCT
This sequence comes from Ochropleura leucogaster, assembly GCA_958449745.1. Classification (NCBI taxonomy): domain Eukaryota; kingdom Metazoa; phylum Arthropoda; class Insecta; order Lepidoptera; family Noctuidae; genus Ochropleura; species Ochropleura leucogaster. Next base: position 4,653,440 of record OY288227.1, read on the forward strand.
ATTGCGGGGGGGGGGAGGGGGGCAACATTAAAAAAAAAACGGTTTTTGGGTGAAGAATAATTGTGATATAGATTTTAATTGTGTTGTATTTTTATATCTAGTTTTTATATAGTTTGTATCAAATTTGAACAACTATTGGTGGCAATAAATGTGGTGTTTAATGTCAATACTTTAAGGATTGGATAAATGGTTGGCTTTCCCTTATTAAAATATGTAAGTAGCTATTCTTAATTGAACAAAAATAAAAAATATTGCAATAATGTTACATATTTGTCATTGTACTTGTATGTATGTAAGTTGTAACTTGAGTAATGATTTGCTTTATGTTTTTACTAGCTTTTGCCGGCGGCTTCGCTCGCGTTAAATTTGGGGTAGCACAGTTCCCTTTTACTGATTTACAGGTACCTGCTACCTGTAGTATTTGCCCTTGCGTCTTATTGTTAAGTTTTCCCTTTTCTTCCTCATATCCCACTTTTTTTTAATAACAATTAGCCTATGTCCGTCTCCTGGTTCCCAACTATCTCTGTACCAAAATTCATCAAAATCGGTTTAGCCATTAAAGCGTGATGTGTTTCGCTTTTATAATATTAGTAAGGATAAGGATATAACACATAGGCTTATGCATAACAGTATATTCTATCACCACGCGAGTGAAACCACGGGGCGCAGCTAGTCTCCAGGCCTGTTTCAGGACCCTAGGTTCCCAGCACCTTAATATTTTTCATAATAAAAAAAGAAATAATGTGAAAATTTGAGTAATGAGAACGCCTACCAAAAGTTGTTGAGTGGTTTTAGAACCATTCATTGCTATGAGATTTTTTCTCGTTCTAAGCTATTTACATTCACGATCTGCTGCCCTACCATGACGTCGTCTTAAAACAGAACTTATTCCACTGAGGGAAAGAGACAGAGCTATACAGGGTGTCTCACCATCTCTTTCTCACACAGGAATAAGAACTGCTATAAGATGTCATGGTAACCCTACAGCTGACTTTGATGTACTAACATACACTTAATATCATTTTGTATCGCGCAGATCACCTCTTCAATATCCGTCGATAACAACACAACTGAAGTCAAGCCAAGCCAAGCCCACCAAGGGTTACGGGTTGTTCGAAAGAGATACCGCGGCCCCGGAACGTAAAGGGCAATAGAAGGAACATGAGTGGGTTTTAGTCAGTTCAAGTCTTTTTTTTTTTTTTTTTTTTTTTTTTTTTTTTCGGGTGGGAAATCATCCAATGACTTCCCCCGCTCTGGGTGGAGCGGGGGGGCATGTCAGACTTGTACTGACTAAAACCCACCCATGTTTCTTCTATTGCCCTTTACGTTCCGAGGCCGCGGTATCTCTTTCGAACAACCCGCAACCCCGGCAGGCAGAGGCTCTGGCAAGCCCCTCTGCTTTGCTGACACTCTTTGAGGCGCGCGTGAAACACGAACGCGCCGTCGACACGGCCTGTCGTCAATCGACGGACGGACGGTGAACTACCCATTGCTCACCGCCCACAGGCCCGCATCTACGGTGGCCGGAAGTCGTCTCGCGGCGCCCGGCGCCATGGGCGTCTCCCGCGGCGGCTGGGTTGGGCAGATGTTCTCTCCCTCAAACGCCCGGCCACCTCCTTCGCTAACATTGTCAGTTCAAGTCTGACACTACCTCCCGCTCCGCCTAGAAAAAGCCAAGTCCACCAATCACAGTACAAACTTGTGACATAAACGACCATACATTTTGACTGCGTAGACTGTATTGGAACGAAGTTCCTTATCGCGCGTTCCCAAAGGGGACCGAGCGGAAAAAAAATAAGACCAAAAGATGTAACGATACTTTTTATTTATGACCAAAAGTTGTAACGACACTCTTTGCTTGAGACCAAAAGTTGTAAAGATACTTTTTGCTATAGTTGTTAGCCGTGTGGCGTGCGCGTGTTTCTCTGTCTGTCTCTCTCTCTCATAAAAAGCAAGCCAGTCATTTTCGTTTCGTCTTTCTATTTCGCATTGAACAGTGTGGTGTCGCGACGATTATTTTTGTTGAGTGTACATAGGGTTTTTGTTCATAATAAATAATAACTTCGTTCCAATCGAGTGTCCCTTGATACCTCTTAAGTTTTTATTTATTTAGAGAATTATTTTTTTTATAGTTGCAAGGGACATCAGACTAGTATTAAGTATATGGTTTTAATTTCAACTCGATACGTCTATGCGTTTCCGAGTTATACTTTATTGTCTTTATATTTTTTGATTACTGTGATTACTTGTTAAATGTTATTGGCAAAATTGTGGTATCTCTCGTCCACAAAAGCCAGTTGAAGAGTTGAAGTTGAAGCATTTCCGAGTTCGAGGGTCTGGACAGAAAGACAGACATACGACAGCAAAATGATATTATAAGGGTTCCTTTTTTTAATCCCTATAATGGTTACCATGACATCTTAAAGCAGTTCTTATTCCTGTGTGAGAAAGAGATGGTGCTAGACACCCGGTATAGCTCTGTCTCTTTCCCTCAGTGGAATAAGTTCTGCTTTAAGACGTCATGGTAAGGCAGCAGCTCCGTAAAAATTGCTCTTACGATAGAAATGCTGATTCATTCAATGTTTACGTTGCTCTCAGAAACCTATTTATTTAATAGTAAATAATAGGTTGTTTTCGTACGTCATAATAGTATGCCTATTAATATGAATAGTGCCATATTGTACTGCAACTGCATGCTTTAAACACATTACATACATAGACGGTCCCTACGTACACACGACGACACATCAACCTATACAAAACCAGACCGTCAGGAGACGACCGTTGACGTTTCCACCATTGCGATAAATTGGCGCTTTGTATAGGCTCACTGGTTTTGTAACAAAGCTGTTTTTATTAAGATGATGTCTATTTTTATAGCGGTAAAATTGTATTATAATATTACAAAAAAAATACAGAAGGTCAACTCCATATTTGACGGCACGGTTAGCGCAGTGGCTAAGCGATCGACTGCCGCGCTGCGTGTCGCGGATTCGATCACCTATGGCCTACAGATAGTTGTTTCGGGTCTGGCTGTTTGTGTATGTGAGTTTAAATGTTCGTAAACGCATCCACGATACAGGAGAAATTCTTAGAGCGAGACAAAGTTTTTCTTAAAAAAAAAATACAGCGAACGATAACGTCATCATATGCCTAGCCTTTTCCCAACTATGTTCAAGTTGGCTTTCAGTCTAACCAGATGCAGCTGAATACCAGTGTTTTATATGAAGCTTATCTCTTACTAATTCTAATACAATAAGCACCTTTAATTTCAACTCGATACTCCACGCGTTCCCAAGATAAAGGGTCTTGACAGACAGACAGACAGACAGACGAACAACAAAGTGATTTAATAATAGTTCCGTATTTTTTTGCATTTGAGGCCAAAAAACCATTACAGTCCAATTAAAAAGGGACCTTTTTTTTGCGTGTCTTGGGTTTCAACTCGAGACCGATCACTTACTCGTTCGGAGTAGACCTTCTGATGTATTCTATGAGAACGCAGTCTCGCTCTAACTGCCCCGTTATCTGACAATTAAGGCAGTGTGCCTGTGTGATTTGTGTAGATCTAACGTGCTGCATTGTGTAGGCAGTATAAGACGTGAAATAGACGTGATTTTATATTTCTGTTCACGGTGAGTTTTTGTTGTTATACAACACTAGCTGTTCCCCACGGTTTCCCCCGCGCTGCTCAGCACCTGTTGGTCGTAGCGTGATGATATATAGCCTATAGCCTTTCTCAAGAAATGGACTATCCAACACTAAAAGAATTTTCCAATTCCAACCAGTAGTCCCTGAGATTAGCGCGTTCAAACAAACAAACACTTCAAAGCTTTATAATATTAAGTATATATTATTTTTAGTATATGCGGAACATGACTATGGTTTGTTCAGAATAAGTAACTGAATCGATTCCAATCATTTTTACACCATTTTTCCTAAAAATATTTAAAAAAGTTTATAATATGGACACCATGTAACACTAAGTACCTAATCGCAAGCGTACAAATCACCCGGCCGGACCTCGGCAAAAAAAATGCGCGCGAGTCACAGTCGCGGCGCAGGGACGCCGTGCGCCGTTGGTGACAGTGTATTTGTACGGATATACAGGTAACATTACAAGCTTTAACTTTGTGGTTTTTCATGATATAGTTTTGAAATTTTGTACATAGATTCTTTATATAAAAATACTGGACAGGTGTTTCGGCTTTCGCATAAACAAAAAATAAATGTTGTATATACAGGGTGGCCAGTTGAAAGGCGCCCAAAAAAAAAATTTGATGTCTTATGCTAAGGGGTACCCGAATTACCACCATTATCGCTAATAGATTCCACAAAAAAGAATATCTAAAAATGAAAGGAATAAAGACATAAAAAATAAAAACCAATGTTAGGTGCAAATTTTGAAAATAGTACTTAAAAAAATTCTAGCTCCTAAACTACAAATATTCGCGGAACATACATGGGGGTAATTCGGGTACCCCTTAGCATAAGGCATCTAGTTTTTTCTTTGAACGCCTATCAACTGGCCAGCCTGTATAAAGAGCCTATGCAAAGGCAAAAAACGTCTTCAACACCATTCAAATCCATTAGCTTGCTATTCCTGACACCCTGAATCGCCTGAAAAGACGTAAAATCTTGAACCTGGACTGCCTACAATGAGCTAGCAATTAAAAAGAATCAATCCCAGTGGAGAACTGACTCAGCATTCTACTCAATCTGTGACAACACATCTGCTCATAGTCTAAGGAATGTTACTGTGCACGTCTTTCTACATCGTTCTCACATATTTGTATAATCTCAACCTGAATGATGTAAATACGTTTTTGTAAAAATATTATAATTTAAAAGAGTGTCCATGGAGTTTCTTGCCCATTCTTCTCCATAGAGATCAACGCTTTGGAATGGGCAACTACAGTACTTTCACAAGTTATTATGCCTTGTGACCGGGATTGTAGATTCATTTTGTTTCTTGACATTCAAAAGTGCCTGTAATAGTCTAATTGAAATAAATGATTTAATTTGATTTGATTGCAGGATATAGAAATTATTATATTTCTTTAACTTTACCCGACACTAGTAATTTCCCCTTTATCGTGGGTGCGTTTTACAAACATTTAATCTCACATACACAAACAGCCAAACCCGAAACAACTACCTGTAAGTCATACAAATATTTGTTTCGTGTGGGAATCAAACCCGCGACACGCAGCGCAGTATATATGCAGTATATTAACCGTTCACGAAACCAGGTGTTCTGGAGATCAAGTAACTGTACGCAAAAATGATTTCCAGGAAACCAAGTAATTCAAATGTTTACGAGTTATAGTCGGGAGACGACGAAGAAAATTGTAGTACAATACTTGTTACTACTTGGTAACATATCGTTGTCTCATGTCACACAAGTCAAAATCAAAAATTGTCGAGATAAATAAGAAAGTATTCCCAATATCATCCTATAAGTCTTTTGGATCTATTTTTCGGTAAATGATTTCTTATTAACTGACGAAAACAAAAAGGAGGAGGTTATCAATTCGACATGTTCCGGAAAGAGTAACAAACATCCATACATCTTTCCATCCTCACAAAAATTCGCATTTTAATATTATATTATAACTAGCTGTGCCCAGCGGTTTCACCCGCTTCTCAGTTAGGGCCATGAAAAATAGATGTTAGCCGATTCTCAGATACCCGATATGCCCACAAAATTTCGTTCAAATCGGGCCAGCCGTTTCGGAGGAGTATGGGAACGAAAACTGTGACACGAGAATTTTATTTTGGTGCACATTTGGGACATCATCAAATAACTTCTCCCTTTCTGGGCGGAGCGGGAGGGGAGTGTTAGACTTTTACTGACTATATACCCATGTTCCTTGTTTTGCCCTTTTTGTTCCGTGACCGCGGTATCTCTTTCGAACAACCCGCAACCCCGGGGTGGTTTTGGCTTGGCTTGACTTCAGTTGTGATGACATCCACGGATATTGAAGAGGTGATCTGTGTGATACATAATGTTATTAAATGTATGTTAGTTAGTACATCAAAGTCAGCTGTAGGGTTACCATGACATCTTATAGCAGTACTTATTCCTGTGTGAAAAAGAGTTGGTGCTAGACACCCTAGCTCTGTCTCTTTTCCTCAGTGGAATAAGTTCTATTTTAAGAGGTCATGGTAGGGCAGCTGATCTAAACATTTTGACCGTGTAATGAACGTGCCTGTTGTAATTGAGTACGGTGCAGATTTTTTTTTAAACCGACAATATAATGTCGAGGCTTAGGCGTCTAGAATAAGGTAGTTGACACCACCAATCAATTGATATACTTTTTATGAGCTGTCAAAACGATTTAACCATAGATTTTGTATGAGACTCGCAACGATGACGTCACTAAGTTGTCAAGTCAATGATGCAACTATTTATTGATTTAAAAGCAACTAAAAATCGAATTTGAAAGTTATTTTGAAATGAATGGAGTTCTCAGGTCTAGAATAAGGTGTTCTTTCAGAAAAAATGTGTTTTTTAATTATTGGTTAATGGTGTCAACTACCCAATTGTGTATTAAAATCCTTGAAAAACAATTGTGTTATGATATTCCTTACATCATCTATTGTACAGTCAACATTCGACAAAAAACATGTCAAGAAAGCGTGTTTGGTTTATCACAGTAAAGTCAAGTGTTAAATCCATTTTAATCTTATTAAGGCTTGTGCAAAATGAAGAACTTGTAATACTTATGAACAAAAGTGAAAACGTTTTAGCTTTGACCCCCAATATCTGCTAGGACTGCTAGGAGGACCCCAGATAGGACCTCAAAAAAGGAGTGTACGACTAAACGCCGACAGACACTACGCCGACAGACTGAACACCGACAAAACTTTAATTCGACGGGACTCTTCGCCGACAGGACACTTCGCCGACAGGACTCTTCGCCGACAGGACACTTCGCCGACAGGACTCTTCGCCGACAAGCTCATCAGTGACGCAATTTATCTCCGACTAGCTGTTGGTCGTGGCGTGATGTAATATAGCCTATAGCCTTCCTCAAGAAATGCACTATCCAACACAAAAAGAATTTTCCAATTCCAGTCCCCGGGATTCGGATTCAAACAAACAAACAACGAACAAACTCTTCAGCTTTATAATATTAGTATAGAAGTATAGATAAGCAGATGCTTACTTTGGAAATAATAACTCAGTACGTTTAAAATGTAACTCATCCCATAATTGATCGTCAAAATTTTTCTAAAAATGTCATCTCTTTTTTAGGGTTCCGTAGTCAACTAGGAACCCTTATAGTTTCGCCATGTCTGTCTGTCCGTCCGTCCTCGCTTAATCTCCGTGACCGTTAGCGCTAGAAAGCTGAAATTTAGTACCAATATGTATATCAATCACGCCGACAAAGTGCTAATATAAAAATTTGAAAAAAATGTTTTATTAGGGTAGCCACCCTATATGTAAAGTGGGAAGTGATTTTTTTTTTAATTTCAACCCTAACGTGTGATATATTGTTGGAAAGGTATTTAAAAATGAATAGGGGTTTACTAAAAGCATTTTTTGATAATGTCAATAATTTCGGAAATAATCGCTCCAAAAGTAAAAAACAATGTGTCCCCCCCCCTCTAACTTTTGAACCATAAGTCTAAAAAATATGAAAAAAATCTGAAAAGTAGAACTTTATAGGGACTTTCTATGAAAATCATTTTGAACTTGATTGACACAACAGTTTTTGTACAAAAAAGACAAAAAGTTGTACAAAATAATTTCTGGACTAAGTTTGTAGTATAATCGTATATGCAAGCTTTTTTTGTAACTTTGTTTACATATTTTATTATCCTGAACGTATCTTTTTTCAAACAAAAAAAGAATTATTGAAAATTGCACGTCTTGTATTAATTAGTAACCCAATTCCTCGAGAGATGGCGCTGTAGGTACTTATTACATTGGATCGGGTATTACCGAATTGTTCGGTTGGCCTCATAACTGGGAACACTTATTGTGACGGACGGGAAACTACGGAACCCTACACTGAGCGTGGCCCGACACGCTCTTGTTTATTATTGCAAGTTGTTTCTGAGATGTCACAGTTTTAACCTACGTAACCTACCCATTTTTTTTCGGCGGAGATTCCTGTCGGCGAAGTGTCCTGTCGGTGAAGTGTCCTGTCGGCGAAGAGTCCCGTCGAAATGTCTGTCGGCGTTTAGTCGTACACTTAAAAAGAAACGCAATGAAATGTCATTGCGTTTTTACTACTTAAAGAGTATTTTAAATCTCTTTACCAGAAAAATTTAATTTGAATGAAAAGGCTAGGCCGTAGCCTTTAGTAAAAATAATAATCTTATGTGCTACCAGCTAGGCGAATGAGATAATATACAAACTGGTTTTGAGATAGAAAAACTAGTTTTGTTTCTAAAATTACTTAGGTATGAAAAAAATATATGCGATGTAGCCTTACCTAACTTGCAAACATCTACAATTATAGTTATTATATCTTACACAATGTCTTTTTTGTGGATGGGAAATCATCAAATAACTTCCCCCGCTCTGAGCGGAGCAGGGGAAGTGTCAGACTTGTACTGACTAAACGAACCAGTTCCTTCTATTGCCTTTACGTTCCGGGGCCGCGGTATCTCTTTCGAACAACCCGTAACCCCGGCAGGCGGAGGCCTTGGCAGGCCCCTCTGCTTTGCTGACATCTCTTTGAGGCGCGCGTGAAATACGATCGCGCCGTCGACACGGCCTGTCGTCAATAGACGGACGGACGGTGAGCTACCCATTGCTCACCGTCCACAGGCCCGCATCTACGGTGGCCGAGAGTCGTCTCGCGGCGCCCGACGCCCGGGGCGTCTCCCGCGGTGGCTGGGTTGGTTTGAGATTCTCTCACTCAAACGCCCGGCCACCTCCTTCGCTAACATGACTGCTTCGCAGAAGAAGGTGACTGCTTCCCATTCCCTCTCGCTCCGGACCATGGACTGAACCAGGCCCGGACGCGAGAGATCGCCGCCGCCGATCGCCTCTACGGGGGCTCCACCTTGTCCTCCGGGCGATCGTCACAATGGTGACACCCGGGCGTTTCCTCCCGCCCGATTATGTGCAGGAACCTCCCGAAACTTCCGTGTCCGGTGAGGACCTGCGTCAGGCGGTAGGTGAGGACGCCATGACGCCTCTCCTCAAAGAGGGGACTTACCGACTTATCATAACAAATTTAAAGCATAAGAAAAAATATTAATGAGTGCAAAGATCATTTCCTATAGACAAGGCTGTTTTTCTGTTCATATACAGAATGTCACAGAAAACAATAACAGACCTCAAAATAATGTTGCAAAATTAATGATGATGGAACTGGCTGTAAGAATTCTTAAAAAAAAAATACAAACTGTTAGTCATTAGCATAATATCATTATAGCTCAAGTTGTGAGGATGGATGGATTTATGGATGTATGGCTGTTTGTTACTCTTTCACATCAAAACGGCTGAACGGATCTTGATGAAATTTGATACAGAGGTAGATTATGGTGTGGAATAACACTTAGGATACTTTTTTTTCGATATCACATGGGCCCCATGTATCTTACTAATGTTATCTTACTAATCCTATTTATATCCTACTTCTTACTAATGTTACAATATTTTTTTGAATCCTACTTAGTATGATAAATGCGAATGTTTGTGAGGATGGATGTATGGATGTTTGTTAGTCTTTCTCGTCAAAACGGCTGAACGGATCTTGGTTAAATTTGGCATAGAGGTAGATTATAGTATGGAATAATACGTAGGATACTTTTTTCGATATCACGTGGGGGAAGCCGCGGGCGCCAGCCAGTCATAAATATTTTGTATCAACGTTGAATGTTTTTGAATATCATGTAAACACGCTAATCTATACTAATATTATAAAGCTGAAGAGTTTGTTTGTTTGTTTGAACGCGCTAATCTCAGGAAGTACTGGTTCGAATTGAAAAATTCTTTTAGTGTTGGATAGTCCATTTCTTGAGGAAGGCTATAGGCTATATAACAACACGCTACGACCAACTGGTGCCGAGCTGCGTGGGTGAAACCGCGAGGAACAGCAAGTGTCAAAATTATAACAACTAATTAGAACTATTAATATCTAACAAAATATCAGAGACATTAGTACTTCGTTACTTGCGGAAATCTTAAATATTTTTTTTAGATTATGATAACCGTATTACTTTATCTTATTCACCTTGCCGTGATTATGATTGTAGCTTACTAATTAATTCCTTAATCGAATTATTTTCATTCCGTCTAAGTTCAGTGAGTGAATTACTTCGAGACAATGAAGCGAACAAAAACTAGCAAAAAGGTAAAATATTTTGGAGTTTACTCCTTAAGAATCGATTTTCATATATAAGGCGCCCGGTATGAGAAAAATCCGAATGGTAAAACCTACTAAAGTAACGAAAATGTGTCACGATTTTGGTGCGCACCTTTAGTGCGCAACTTTCTAATTTGGCTGTGAGTGTATTAAGGTACGTCTTAATACACTCACAACCAAATTAGAAAGTTGGTATGCTGTATAGGCGACTATACCTATATACTATATGTTGTTGGGCTTGTTTGTTTCTATCAGTGTCGATGTATTTATATTGCTATTTGTTTTCATTAATTTGTGAATTTACCATTTCATATGATATTAATCTTTTTTCAGTTGAATAAACTCTTTTTGCGTATGGTTAGATACTCGTACTTAAGGAGTAAACTCCAGTCGTGCGTCGGAGCTGACACACACACTTTTTTTATACTAGCTTTTGCCCGCGGCTTCGCCCGCGTTAAATTCGGGGTAACACAGTTCCCCTTTCCTGATTTACTGGTACCTGCTACTTGTAGTTTTTGCCCTAGCGCCTTATTGACTTGTAATAGCAATGCTAAGTTTTCCCCTTTCTTCCCTTTTTCTCCCTCATATCTCATTTTTTTTTTATTAAAATAGCTTATGTCTCTAGGGTTCCAACTATCTCTGTACCAAAATTCATCAAAATCGGTTTAGCCATTTAGGAGGTAACAAACAAACTCACTTTCGCTTTTATATTAGTAAGGATAAAGAAAATTCCTATTAAACGTGCCAATGTCGCCAGAATCGTGCGCATAATGCCGTTTGACAGGACTTTTCGCGCTATATTTTTTTCTTTTTCAGTTTAATTATTTTTTAAATTAGCAATCTAAACTAATATCTAAATCTAAACTTCTAAACTAATATTATAAATGCGAAAATAACTCAGTATGTCTGTCTGTCTCTTCTTCATGCCTAAACCACTGAACCGATTTTAATGAAATTTGGTACAGATATAGTCTGGGACCCGAGAAAGGACATAGGATAGTTTTTATCCCGGAAATCCCCCGGGAACGGGAACTATGAACTGTTAATCACCCTACTTTTTCTTATGTCTAAATGTGAATGTTAGGAAATTGGTTTTTTATTGTTTTTTTAAGTCTGAAAACAAAAAAATAGATGCTGCTACAGTCCCAGTCACAAGACATAATAACTTGTGAAAGTACTGTAGTTAAAAGTAATCATCAAACGTTACATTTTATTCGTTTATCTATGGTTACAGGACAGTTCCTTATCTGTCAATATTGTTTGAAATCGGTTGCTTAGCAACCTGTTTTTACGTTTCAAAATATTATGCATTCGTTTTCAAAAGCATCGGTGAATCGGTGTCGCAAACTCGTATGCTCGTAACTATAGGCATTTAGGCATCACCTACGTTAGTGAAAACAGGCATAACCAACTAAACAGCTGCGCAATTCAGTTGACATGAAAACTACACGTCAACTTACTCCTTCGGGCATTACAGTCGTGTTATTAACTTGCTCTCTCTGATAATTTCCAGAGCATGTCTGCCTCTATCTACCTCCGTCTCCTCGGCCAGGCTGTGACCCTGGGCCTCCACGGCACCAACTCGGTGGTGATGTTCCTCTCGATGCAGAATGAGGACCTGATGAAAGACGAAGCCATCAAGACCATGACATCGATGCAGGGCCGGTATCTAACTGTTTGGAACATTGTGAGTTACAAAATAAACCTATAAATAACTAGTTTTTGCCCGCGGTTTCGATCGCGTTAAATTCGGGGTAAAACAGTTCCCCTTTTCCTGATTTGCAGGTACCTGCTACTTGTAGTTTTTGCCCTAGCGCCTTATTTATTGTAATAGCAATGCTAAGTTTTCCCTTTTCTTCCTTCATGTCTATTTTTTTTTTTTAAATTGCATATAAAACTTATTTTGGCAGATAAGACTATCGGCACAATAATCGCTGAGTCCACATGTCTCACAGAATCTCTCACAGTATTTTTATTGGAGTTTATTGGAGTTTACTCCTTAAGAATCGATTTTCATATATAAGGCGCCCGGTATGAGAAAAATCCGAGGGGTAAAACCTACTAAAGTAACGAAAATGTGTCACGTTTTTGGTGCTTTCTAATTTGGTTGTGAGTGTTTTAAGACGTACATATGGTATGCTGTATAGGCGACTAAACCTATATACTATATGTTATTGGGCTTGTTTGTTTCTATCAGTGTCGATGTATTTATATTGCTATTTTTTTTCCAGGCCTTCCAGATGTCATACTTCTCGCTAGCATTAGCCTGCGACTTTCTAACAGTCACAGGAAGAGACAATCTCATACCAAAGAGTATCAAGAGGTTCCGGCGGATTTTCTTCGAGTCTTTAATCTTTCCTGTTGGAGTGGTAAGTCAAGCTCCACCATTTGTTTTTTTTTTGTAGTTTTGACATTTATGCTGTCTACAGTACAGCCAACGAGAAGCGATACGAAAGGTCATTAACCTAAAGAACAACTGTGGCGTTGACAATCTAATATTTAGCTCTTTCCATCTTGTGCCTTTGTCGTAATGTCTCGTTCTCCCGGCAAAAACATGACAACGTTAAGACGGGTTCGCCAACATTCAGGCGGTCATTTTAGATGGGGTTTTAGCATGGGTTTTGTTTACATTTGGTATCGCTTCTCGTTGGCCGTACTTTAGTTTTCTACGCAACAATAATTTGTAGGATTTTTTTTTTTCTGAAAACTAAAACTCAAAGCATTTATAACATTTTTTTTTAAACGTTACACCACACTAGGAATTTCTCCTGTATCGTGGGGGCGTTTACAAACATTTTACAAACTCACATACACAAACAGCCAGACTCGAAACAACTATCTTCAGGTCATAAAAAAAAATCCGTGCGGGAATTGAACCCGCGACACGCAGTCAATCGCTCAGCCACTGCGCCAACCGTGCCGTCAGTTATGATTGCCGTCAATTAGACCATTACAGGCACTTTTGAACGACAAGAAACAAATGAAACTACAGTCCCAGTCACAACATAATAACTTGTGAAAGTAATATAGTTGCCCATTCCAAAGCGTAGATCTCTATGGAGAAGAATGGACAAGAAACTCCATGGTCATCTCTCTTTTAAATCATAATAATTTTACTAAATCATGGATACATCATTCATGTTGAGATTTTACATATTATCCTTACTAATATTATAAAAGCGAAAGTGAGTTTGTTTATTTGTTTGTTTGTTACCTCTTCACGCTTTAATGGCTAAATCGATTTTGATGAATTTTGGTACAGAGATAGTTGGGAACCTGGAAATGGACATAGGCTAATTTTTATTTAAAAAAGTGGGATGTGCGGGAGAAAGAGGGAAGAAAAGGGAAAACTTAGCGTTGCTATTACAAATCAATAAGGCGCTACCGAATTTAACGCGAGCGAAGCCGCGGGCAAAAGCTAGTATCATATACATTTAGAACCAAGCAAGAATAAATTAGAATTGTATCTAGGAAATTTCCTATTGTCTATTCATGTACTGAGTTCTCGTAATAAATGAAATTAAGTATACATATATTATATTCATTAATTCCTCGTTTTTGTGACTAACACTTTTTGTAGACACAATATTTATTTAATTTATTCTTCCATCAATTTTAATTCACATTAATATAAAACAGTATAAAAGTGTAGCCAAAGTGTTTCAGACCCTGTGTTAATGTTATCTAGTGTTCTTAACAAGTAAAAACCACATAAAAGACGAGTAAAAGTCTGAAGTTACTACCAGTGAAAACCATCTACCCACTAAAATAAAAAAATAATAACTTTTAATTTCGTCTGTAAAATGTCACTATCGATGTGTCAATGTCAACTTCAAAGCGGTGTTGCCACATAAAAAGTAAAATTACCCCAAAATCATGGATGGCCAATCTGAAAATCCTAAGAAGAATAGTGCAAATGCCACCAAAACATTAAGCCAGCAAATATTTCATAAAACCCTTTTTGTTAGCCGACCCAGATCAAGCTCTTGCAGTGGTACAGTCCCTATTAGTGATGCCAGTACGACGATAAACCTAGAGGACTCTGAAAATGCTCCTGAAGAAAACTGGGTAGAAGTGCCCGGACGCAAAAGGCCCCGCAGTCCTGAAGAACTACTAACTAGCCAAAAACAAACTAAATTAAATGGCTACTGGTTGAGTGCTCCCGTTGCTACATCCAATCGATTCTCTGGTCTTGATATCACAAATAATCCTTCCGAAACCGCCCAAAAGTCCGTTAAACCACCTCCACTGTTCATAGACAAAGTTAGTAACATCCAGCCACTCTATGCCATGTTGAATGATACAGTTGCTAACCAGTACGAAATCAAGATCCTTCGCGGGGACCAAGTGAAAATTCAGCCAAAAACCACAGAAGCCTACTCAAAAATTTACAAGGAACTCCAAAAACGAGAAACTGAATTCTATACGTATAAACCCAAAGAAGAAAGGAGCTTTCGAGTAGTCCTTAAAAACATCCACCCGACTACGGATACCAACGAAATAAAAGTGGCACTTGAAGATTTAGACCACAAAGTTACAAATATCTGGAATATAAAGGATAGGAAAACTAAAATACCTCTACCACTGCACTACATAGACCTCAAACCAAACCAAAATAATAAAAACATTTATAACATCAAGCGCCTACTGCATTGCTGCGTTGTATTCGAACCACCAAGACCAAAAAGAGAGATCCCGCAATGTTCTAACTGCCAGAGATATGGACACACGCGTAGATTCTGTCACCGTCAGCCCCGATGCGTCAAGTGTGCTGGTGCACACGCTACTTCTGACTGCCAGAGAACAGAGCGATCCAGTGATGTACGGTGCATACTCTGTGAAGGAAACCACCCCGCAAACTACAAGGGATGCTCGGTTTATAAGGAATTACAAAAAGTTAAGTATCCTCCATTGAGAACAAAAACCCAAAGAAGCGAAGAAACACAGGAAAAAAATAACAGTACGGCCAAATATAGCCGATTAGAGAGTACAGGCAAAAAATCATATGCTGATATTACAACCGGTACATCAACTAAAGAAACCCAACCAACAACACACCTACTTCAACCAAAGCCGTCACCTGACATTAAAGAATTTATGCAGACACTTATGAACCAGATGATGCTAATAACTAAAATGCTGGGTGATCTCATGTCCATGCTTCCACATTTAATGCATTAACATTATGCATCTGGAACGCAAATGGCCTGCCACAACACTCTGAGGAGTTAAAACTCTTCTTACGCCAACACAATATTGATATTATGTTAATATCTGAATCGCATTTCACATCTAAAAGTCATATGGAATTCCCTGGTTATAACCTTTATCATACCACCCACCCTGACGGGAAAGCACATGGTGGATCAGCTATAATTATAAGAAGTAAATTAAAACATTATTGATCGGTACCATACGGCAAAGCATCAATTCAGGCAACAACTGTAATAGTCGAAGATTGGGCAAGCCCAATCACTGTGACAGCTATCTACTGCCCACCCAAACACATTATCAAACAGAAGGAGTTCACTGAGTTCTTCAATTCTCTCGGCGATCGGTTTATAGCCGGCGGAGACTTCAATGCGAAGCATACCTATTGGGGCTCGAGATTGACCCTTCCCAGGGGACGGGAGTTACTCAAAACTGCCGAAAAACTAAAAATAGAAATTATATCAACAGGTGAGCCCACATACTGGCCTACCGACAGAAAGAAAGTACCTGACTTAATAGACTTCTGTGCTGTTAAAGGTATTTCGAAAGATTATTTCCAGTGCCAGAGCAGCTTCGACCTATCATCCGACCATTCGCCAGTCATAGTTACATTGTCTCTTCATTTCAAAGAAACTGCAGAAACCTGCGTCCTTCACACCAAAAAGACAAACTGGGATTTTTTTAGGTCAATGGTCAATCATGCTTTGACACCTACTGTCACATTAAAATCAGAAGAGGGTATAGAATCAGCAATAGAATACTTCAATAATACAGTACAAACTGCTGCCTGGCAATCTACTCCTATCAACAATTTAAAGCCCAACAAGAAATATTTATGCCATACTATACTGGATAAAATAGCTGAAAAAAGGAGACTAAGAAAACAATGGCAACAATCTAGAAGCCCTAAAGATAAAAGTAATTTAAACCACGCTGTTAGGAAACTTAAAAAGCGCCTAGACGAGGACAGAAATAATAGTGTCCAAGCGCTCCTGAGGAAACTTGATGGCACTGCTACTACTGATTACTCACTGTGGAAAGCTACCAGAAAAATAAAGCGGCCTATAATGCTGTCTCCCCCACTTCGGCAAGCCAACGGGTGTTGGGCTCGAAATGACGAAGAAAAATGCACAACACATGCAGAACACCTAAAAACAGTATTTCAGCCTCACTCCTACGAGGGGCCCCCAGGGCACAAAGAAGAAGTTCAGCGAGTAGTGGAACTGGATTGTGACTCGTCCACTAGCCCCATCGAAAAATTTACAAAGCAAGAACTAATTAGAGCGATAAAAAACATAAAACCTGAAAAAGCCCCTGGATACGATCTGATAACTGGCATGATACTGCAACAACTTCCAGATTCTGCCTTGAACTTCTTGTTGTCAATCTATAACGCCATATCAAGACTTTGCTTTTTTCCCCGACAATGGAAAACAGCCAAGATCATTATGGTTCCTAAGCCAGGAAAACCACTTGAAGACCCGAAGTCATATCGACCAATAAGCCTGCTCCCAATAGCGTCTAAAGTATATGAATCGCTCCTTTTATCGCGTTTAATGCCCATTATTAAAGAAAAACATTTAATACCCGACCATCAATTTGGGTTCCGACAAAAACATGGCACTATAGACCAAGTTCACAGGCTCGTTAGTAAAATTCACAACACGTTCGAAGATAAGGAATATTGCGCTGCTGCATTCCTTGACATCTCTCAAGCATTTGACAGAGTCTGGCACGATGGGCTCCTGTACAAAATAAAAAACAGCTTCTCTAGCAATATCTTCCTAATCTTGATGTCGTACCTGAGAGACAGATACTTCTTTGTGCAGAGTGGAGACGCATTATCAAAACTATACCCTATTGCTGCTGGGGTTCCCCAGGGCAGTGTGCTTGGACCAATTTTGTATTTGATTCATACTGCTGATCTCCCAATATCAAATTTAGCGACCACTGGAACCTTCGCGGATGACACAGCTGTGCTGGTGTCCCATACTGACCATAAAGTAGCATCGGGTATTCTGCAGACCTGTCTGGACGACATAGCCCTCTGGCTCAAAAAGTGGAGGATAAAAGCGAACGAGACCAAGTCGGTAAATGTTACATTTTCTAGGAGAAAGGATACATGCCCACCAGTACGGTTGAATGGAATACAGGTGCCTCAAGCCGAACATGTGAAATACCTTGGTTTACACCTGGACAGACGCCTCACTTGGAAAAAACACATCTTCACGAAACGGAAGCAACTCGGACTGACACTGAGAAAGTTATACTGGTTAATTGGCCGTAACTCACAATTACACTTGGAAAATAAAATCCTTTTATACAAAGCCATAATCAAGCCTATATGGACCTACGGCATTCAGCTATGGGGAACTGCATCACACTCAAACATAGAGATCATACAGCGGTTCCAGAACAAGCTTCTAAGAACAATCACAAACGCCCCATGGTTCGTTCCAAATGAAGCTCTTCATCACGATCTGAAGATACTTCCAATCAGAGAAGAAATTAAAAGCTATGTCAAGTCATATAAAGAAAGAATAACTCTCCATCCAAACAGCTTGGCTAACCATCTTATGGATAAAAAGGGAATCCGTAGATTAAAACACAAAATTACGCAGGATTTTATTGGACAAATTTAGCTCTATGCTTTGAAGTTAGTGGTTGTGTCACAGGACGCATACCAAGCAAGCCATTGAACACGTCCATAAAATTACTTAATGTCCTAATAAATAGTGACAGATTGTAAGCAAAAAGAAAACAAAAAAAAAAAAAAAAAAACATTAATATAATAAAGGCGAAAGACTAAAATTAAAAATATTTGCGGTTTTAATTTTTTTAATCTATCAAATTACTAACTCTAAATACCAAATCCGTTAAGCCGTTTAAGTGTAAAGGAGTAACAAATATACAGACAGACTTTCTCCTTAATAATGTTAGACTTTGGATTATAGGAAGATAAAAGGGAGCTCGTGGCTAACTTATGCTTACCGGCCCCTCAGGTCGATCCTCAAGTTAGACACGCTTGCTTATGTTGGTTAGTGAATCGATTGCCAAAGATGTACAAATGATAGCCGGGACCAACAGATTAACGTGTTTTCCGAGGCACGGGTGGTCACCCATCGACAGACCAATATAGGCAGACGTGGCTTAACCTAAAGATCGAAACAAATAGTTAATAGTATGCACTTAGTATTCGTATTAAAATTGTAACTATATATAACTAAATTCCGCCCATGACTGGGCTAACGCTAACTTCAACCCGCCCGTGTGATAAACGAAAAACTTTCTCTCCCCTTTTCTTACTTTTTTTAGCCTATGTCCATCTCCAGGACTCCCAACTATCTCTGTACCAAAATTCATCAAAATCGGTTGGGCCATTTAGGCGTGAAAACGTAACAAAGAAACTCATTTTCGCTATTATAATATTAGTAAGGATTCCGTTGCCCTTAAAAATGAAATACTGTTCGATCTTTTACTTAATTAAAATAAACAATATAATTATTTTGAATCTGTGCAATTATATAAACCGAAATAAAATCAGTAACTCACAGTTATACTTTAATTAACAAAAAAAACAGGGACGGATTCAGTTTGGTAGTGATTAATCTTGAGAGTTAATCACTAACTGAACCGTGCCGACCCGAATACACGTTCGGGTCGGCACGGTTGGGCCAATCAAATTTATTGTTAAGAGTTTGTTATGCAACGTCCTATAGACGCCTCAAAAGTATCGAGCCTTTTGCCATCAACTTAGCTGAAATCCAGACTCTGGCTACTGCTGACTGGCTCGGTAACAAGTGGTCGCAAACGTGACTGCTGGGCATGACACCCTAGGTTTGATGCCCGTGACTGGTAATGTATTACCGAATCGGATTTGCGAATCCGAAAAAATTGTGCATGCAAAAATATATCTTATTTTCTTTTTGTTTCAGCTTATATTTACAATATTTTGGCCAATCTTTATCTACGACAGAGGGTTACTGTTTCCCGCGTTCATAGACAAGATATTTTCTTTTAAATCTAATTTTGTCATGCATTTCTGCATAATGCCTTCTGCGGTTTGGGAACTAGCATTCCTGCCAAGACCTGTTCAGAAGTCGCATCGGCTAAATCTTGGGATCCTGGTGGTTTTATACGTATTGTACAATTCTATGTGAGTATGACTTATTTTTATAACTTTACTAGCTTTTGCCCGCGGCTTCGCTCGCGTTAAATTCGGTATAAATTCACCCCAACAAAATGTTCCGAGGCGATTGGCGTTGCCTAGGCACGAATCCAGGCTCAAAACTGATGCAGAAACTTCAAAATAGAATATTTTTTATTTTTATTTTGCTTTATTGGGACATTTAACAGTTACACATTACAATACCCGGGCACCGAAGACTATGCATTCAGCTCAGCTGAACCTACCAGGGAATACAGGCATACATATTTGAAGTTTCGGTTGGCGCAGTGGTTGAGTGATCGACTGCTGTGCTGCGTGTCGCGGGTTCGGTTGTTTGTGTATGTGTGTTTAAATGTTTGTAAACGCACCCACGATACTGAAGATATTCCTAGTGTGGGCGTGTGTGCGTTTTTAAAAAGAAAAATAATGTTACGTTTTTTTATTTAATTCATGTTTTTTTTTTGTTTCAGAATCCTTCATACCTACAACCAACGTGGTTTGTTCCCGTATCCGATTTTCGTAATGACATACGGAACCATTTACTTCCCAATATTCTTAACAGCTGTACTTTTCCTAGGATTAGCTATTTATTTGTCACAATCGAAAGTTTATTCTTTGATTTGGGGTGAAGAAAAAACACGCAATGCTGGAAAAGTTAAGTTTTCGTAAAACTGATAGTAGACATACATCTTAGGGGGAATGTTTATTTATTTATTAAAACTTCATGCACAAGTAACAAAAACATTGTACGAAGGCGGACTTAATGCCTTGGGCATTTTCTACCAGTCAACCTTATGGTGATGCAGAGACAAAGACATGGTAGATGCAATGTGACAGGAAATATCAATTTTATTAATAATAAATACATTTATACAAAAATATACAAAAGTAAAGAGAGGTAAAAACTACTAAATATGATAAAAAACTTTTTAATTTTAAAATGAGTTGGCCAACTTCTTACGTAAGTTCGCGAGCTTTTACCTTAAAAGTAAACCGACTGGTAGCCGTCCTGATATTCAGAGGGAGCGCATTCCACAGGAAAACCACCTGGACAACGAAGGAATATTTAAGGAAACCAGAGCGATGAGTCATCAGGGACATCGTAGAAGACGATTATTGGAGGACCGAAGGTGCTTGCTGTGCGCAGCGCATTCATGAATGAATGTTCTTTCTTGGTTCGTTTCACATGCATTCCACATGTTCAAACTTCAATATTTCATTTTTAGATCAGTAAGCTAAACAAAACGGCCAGCGTGCCGAATGAAATCGAACACTGTTCTTCATCTACCTAGACGTTTCCAACTATGTTGGGGTCGGTTTCCAGTCTAACCAGATGCAGCTGAATACCAGTATTTTACATGGAGCGACTGCCTATCTGACCTCCACAACGCTGTTGGCACCGGGTAAAGTAGGTTGAACACGGTTCGTCGTTACTTTTGATTTACTAACGATGATTAATTTACTTTCACTTCAATTGAAAGATACCAAATAAACGACATGACAATAGCGATCTAAAAGTTAAGCTCGTAGGCTTATAATTATCTGTTTAAGCAATCGGTTAGGTATTTATAAATCTGTGATTACAAACTGGTATTGTATATTTAATAGTTATAATAAATTAGATGAAAGTTTGTTTGGGTAAGTGGCTTTTTATTAATCTTGAGTTCTGGTGATGTTATTGTTATAGAAAGGAATTTTATTATGTATTTGTCTTTGGTAAAAGGAAGAAATGTATTTTAAATGCAGAACCTTTTTTATTGACAAGCAGCTCTTGTAACCTATGCCTAGCTAAGCCGTGGATCCCACAACATATTTCCTTTATCGTATTTAATTCGACACAGTACCTAGGTGCTACAAAAACAGTGCAGTGTTTGACGACATGGTTTCACGGTAGTTGAGCGACCGACTGCTGCGCTGCGAGTCGCGGGTTAGATTCCCGCACGGAATAAATATTTGTATGATCTACAGGTAGTTGTTTCGGGTCTGGCTGTTTGTGTATGTGAGTTTAAATGCTTGAAAACGCACCCACGATACAGGGGAACTCCTAGTCATGAAATCAAACTACATTTAACAACATTCATCAATAAGGAGTCTGATCCATATATGTGTACTAAAACATTCGGATCGGGTGTGTTGTTCAAAAATTATTGTTGCCGAACGGAATGTGCCGACCCGAACAGGTGTGTAAGAGCGCTAAAAATGTAAAGGTATGTGGCAGAAGAAATAAAACACAAAGGCATTTGCAAGTGATCCGAGAATAATAATAAAAACAATAACATTTATTTACTATTGGTTCTCAAAATTCACCATTAACTACTTTAGGTACATAGGTACAATGTTTTTTTTGTATTTGAGTTCATAAACCAACAAAGCTTATGCGCAACATCATCGAAAACGGCTTAGCCCACAGTTTCTGAACGAAAAAATGAGTGAAAGAAGATTTTTACTATTCTTTATTATTGTTTCACTTTTTGTCACAATTTTCGATCATACCACGCATATAAAATATGTTTTTTAATATATTCTGTTCTTTACATAGATATATTATGTTTTTATTTCTTTATATTTCTTACTCTTTCATATGTTCAGGTAATGTGTAAAAATACTTAATTATTTCATTAACAAATTAATATTTTTGATAATATAAATCATCTCATAGAAAAACAAGACATACAAAAATTTTATTATTTTTTATTTATTTTTCTTTACTATTTATAATGATCTCAGATACCCATAAATTCGTAGGTACCGTTTTACAAAATAGAAACTCTTAGAAAAAAATATATAAATTAAAGATAATAAAAAATTACCTAATCGAACCGAATTTTTCGTAAAAAAACACAGACACCCGTGATCGACTATTCCCAAATTTATCATGCTTGCTTTTTCCAAAATACGTTTTTTTTTTTAATTCTATCCTTTACGTGTCCAAATCTATATTAGTTTTTTAGTGAAAATTTAGCAAAACATAGTACAAAAGTTTTAGAAATACCTACTAAAACTACCCAGCAAGTAAAACGTTTACCCTATACTCTATCACTATCGCACTGACACTCATACGAATATGTGCGAAAGAGAGGCAAGATACTCTCTTCACCCTTCGGTTTGCACCAATCAAGTCTAAGTTTTGTTCGAAAATATGGACACGGCGTTATTTTGGAAGGATACACACTTGCGACTTTTTATTGCGATTATTTGAGAAAAAAGTACTTTAAGATTTATTCTTTAGATGCCGCGTCAAAAATAGTCACACAGTGAGTTAAGTAAGACACGTATTAACCAACAAACGATTTAGAGTACGTGTGTGTGTAAAATCATTAAAATGACATTATCAACGAATGAGGAACATGATCAATTTTAGGGCGACTCCATCAATTTCTATCATTGGTTTTAGTAATATTTTAAGAAAGAAGAAATGCCTGACTTAATCTTCGGTGCAAAAATGCCCTAGGAATCGACGAACGGCGATATTGCTCACAGGATTTTATTAACGGCTTAAACTAAACTAAAACTAGGCCAATATTTACTAAAGCATAATGCTTTAGTAAATATTGGCGAGCCATAAAACTTTGCAAAAGAAAAAGATCTGGAGGAACAGAGAAGAGCTAAGAAAAAGTAGATAATTTATATTTAGCCTTTTAGTCAAAGATGACAGAAATAAACGTAGATTTATACTCTTACAAGCTTGGGTCTTAATAACCACATTAATGGTGACCTTAGCATGTGAATATGATTAAGTCTAAAAACAATACAACCAAACTTCAATCTATTACAATATAGGTAAATTCATAGTTTATTTACCTCCGACGAAAGCAACCTTTTTGGGACGAATAAGTCGTCTGTAACAGCAACTTTAGCTGCAACCTTAAAGTCTATAAAATCCAACTTGAATAAAATGACAGCTGTCAAACCAAAAGGACTAGTAGTATAATTTTAACGCTGCGCGCTGTCAGAATAGTCGACATCGGCTCAGTTGCCAAAGAGGAAATAAAAGCAATGTTTCCGCCATGTCATTTTTTACGCTACGTTTTATGTTAATATGGGTATTAATTAATGGCAATTCAATTAAACCATAAAACATAAACTTAATACAATTATCGGCTTATTAATGATGCATTGACAGCTATAATTTTAATAAAGTTAAATTTTAAAAACTATATAATCGAAGGTCACGCTAAAATCACTCTAAGAATATTGTATATCGCCAAAAACAAATTGAAAGACTGATGCAGTTTTGTCACACGTCAGGAACATACAATTAAGAAATCATGAAGACCTAAATTTGTCGCAAGTGTGCAATCCCTATTACATTGAATTATTTTCAAAATAAATTCGAGATGCATGGCCGGTCTCAAAGATTTTTTTTTTCTGAATCAGGAAATTCAAGAAAGTTTTTTTTGCAATATATTTTATTTATTATGTTTTTTTTTCTGTAAACCTGTTGTGAAGCGAAGGTATAGGTTTTCAGCCATTTTTTTCAGTCTTAGTGCTCTAAAACGTTTTCTCCAATATTTCGTTTTTTTACTAATTTTATTTTGTAAATCTTCATGGGAAATGTCCAATAGTAGATGACAGATAAGAAAAAAGTACAGTGAAATAAATATTTCTGAAAAATAAATACATTTTGAAATTAATTTACATTTTATAGAAGACATTGAGAAGTATTTAACTGATAAATAAAGACAATACATATTTATATATCTAAAGAATATTCCACATTTGAAAAGTTACCAAAAATTTTAATTACAAAATAATTGGACTTTCCCATATTGAAGCTAAACATAATGACTAAACAATCTAAACGTGTGCGCCTAGGTTTTTACAATTTTTTTATTTTTATTTTTGCGAAAAAAGAGTACACACTCTTTGATAAACTGTATTGCATATACTAATAGTTGTGGAAATATTTAAAATTAATTATTTCTACGTATATATCTGAGTTTTAATGAAAATTAAAATATATCATGTTTAAAAATTAACATTTGAACCACCCGTATTTTTTTTTTAAACTATTGTATGATCTCACTATATGGTTATACCTTTTATATCAGTTATAGAAAATAATAAAAAAGGAAAATAAGGAAATAAAAAAAAATAAAACAAAACTAGACAATAACAGATTGCTTTATTTAACAAAAAATATATAATATATAGAAAGGGAAAAACAACATTTTTCACATGATCTGTCAAGCAAACTCGGAGGCCATTTTGAAAAATTTGTTTCTTTTATTATATTTTTTAATAGAATGTAAAATTAAAGATAACCCATCGAACCTTATGATATTTAATATAAAATACATATGATTAATAACTATTTACAAAATACAAGTTAAGATTTATACTTTTTTATTAACATTAATATAATCCAGTCTATAGTAAAAGGCTATTCGACAAACTTAGCGTAATGTTAGAAAATTTATGGTTATTTTAGTAATTCTAATTATTAGTAGCAGGCAATTTAAATTAAAACATAAATATACGTATAAAATCGCGTCAAGCTAAAATAAAAAAGGTAAAAAAATAATTTACGTATTAACGGATAAAAATACAACAGTTTATTATGCAAAAATTGTGTTTTTTAATTTTTTTTCTTGTTTCATTTTATTATGCAAAATGTGACATAATTCCAAAGATGGCACCCAAGCAAAGAATATGAAAATAAAATGAGATCAATTTACTCTACCACGCGAGAAAATTAAAAACAAATAAAAATTGCCTGCTAGATATTACAAAACTGATTTTTGTCCGTGAAAATTTGATTACTCATTCCTGAAAGGTACTATTCTTTCTCATTTGATAATTTTGTTCAACGCACGACTTTTATTCGACTTAAAATTACTTTTAATAATGATTTGCATTTTTCCATCGCTTTTACATATTTGACATATATGTACTTCTTTATTTATTTAATTAAAAACAACGAAAAAAATACAAAAAATGGGCAGTATCATGTATTCCTATATTACAACTTAAATCGAAAATCTACAGAGGCGAAAAAAACATCAATAATAATAATAATCATTTGAAATAAATAACAAGTTACATTCTTTAAAAAAAACTGTTAAAATTAATAAAAAAGAGTCCTATTTTAAAATAAGTTTCGTTCAATTGAAACTGTGTGATCTTTAACTTGCTACACCTTTATAACTTTTTTATTTATTTCTTAATAAAAACTCTATTCCTATTATTATATCTTTATATAATAATTATTATTATTTCTTCATTCAGAGTTAGATACACTTTACGATAATTATATTACGATATTCCTTTGTATACAATACACAATCAAACATACATTATGTCTAATTATGTATTAAATAAACCACAAAAATGTGTGTAACGCTACATAATATATTTCTTGTTACGAAAAAAATAATAAGAGATTTCCATAACAAATGAAAAAAAAATCATCATATATTCTGAGATTAAATGTAAAACTAAACGCATTTAAATGTAACTAGAATCGAATTAAATAAACCTCCTTTTTAATTATTGTACGTACATACTTTTAAGTAAATATTTTAACAGTCTCAAGGTACATACATACAATTATAAATATATTAACAAATGATTTAGATGCGTTTAGTTTTGCGTAGGAATTAATAAAAAAAATAGCTGTCGAGCTGTCAAGAGTCTTTGAAAAGGTCTCAAAATGCCACCGTCCAGCTATATTGGGCAAAAATGAGATCGTTCTAACGCAACCTGATAGAAACCTGTGGGTCTAAACCTGGGAAGGTTTGGACCTAGCCGTGCGTGTAGTCCAGAACACTGTCGAGTGAGAACAGCTCCTTGTAGAGCGCTGGGAACACGTGATGGGGATGTGCCGCCTTGAAGCGGCACAGTGCCTCGAGGTGCATCAGCGATAGTTCTCTGTAATTTGAAAATGAAAAGTTAGTTTTGAATACATTTTATCCTGTTTCCTAGAACAATTAAAAAAAAATCGTGTGATTGTCAATTTCACAAGAGTTTAAGTCCCTCAAAAGAATCTCATGATAAAACTATTGTAGCACGACTCCGCACGTGTCCATCAAGGTGAAAATAATCTTTATGAATTGGTTTTTATATACACGATGAAGAATGTAAATAGAGTAGACTAGACACTAGCCGGGGTTGGCGAAGGTTCTACAGTTTTGGAACTCCTGAAAGTTTTGACAGAGTCTTACAAGAGGAAGAAATCAATGAAAAGAGTAAGAAGTGTGGGTTAAGAGTAATAAGAAAGTAGTCGGTGGTACAAACCTGAAGGTGGGTATCTTAGCCAGCAGCGTGTCTAGGACAGTAACGTCGCCCTTGAGCGGCGCGTGGTTAGTCTCGATCTCATGCCGCATCGCCGCCATCGACATATTGAACAGGCATTGGATCTCCGGGTTGCCGCGGACACCGTGCCGTTCTGTGGGTTGAAGAGTTGGTTAGTCAAAATAGGTATATTGTTCTACTGGGTTTTGATAGGGGCAATTATTAAACTCAACTAAAATGTTGGGCAATTTAATTACTTAGTTCAATTTAGCCATATACTAGATCCAGCGTTAGTTACGAAATGCAAAAAAAAAGTATGATCATACAGATTTAAGGTGATGATTATAATTCAACTTGCACTTCTGAAAAAAATAATACTGTCCTGTATTTTCGTATCAATGATTATTTATACTTGAGTGCTTACCTGGCCACAATAGCACAAGGCTCTGGTAGAGCGCAAGTTCAGTCTCAGTCAGTTTGAGTCGCGCGATCGTCTTCGCCGCGTCAAATATTCCCACCACTAGCGCCACGTCGCGGGGATCACTGAAATTAAAAAAAACAATTATGATGTTAAATTAAAAAATATTTAAAACGATCATTTTGTTGCCAGGTTTTTGGCATTCAAAAATATGAAGGCACAAATTCTGAAATTAAATGTAACACAAATTTAATTGAACTAGATGAATACTGTCTTAAATATTATGTTTCCAAATCAAAAGTAAATTAAAAGATTTTAAATGAATTGCTAATAAACAAATTAAATTCAACTGTTCCAATAATACGTAAAAATAAACATCCCAATTTAAATGTAGTTTCCCAAATTAAATGTAACTTTAGTTCTCCAATCAAATGTAGTATCTCAAATTAAATGTAACTCACCGTGCATGCACGCATTCCCGGATAGGCAGCACTACATCTCCATACAACACCTGGTCTCTATTAACGTCAATCAGCCGCGAAAGCCGGACTATGGCCAACTCGAAGGAGCCTAGACAAAAAAATGGTATATTTAGATGATTTGTTAGTAGTTTTTTGAGTTGTGATAGATGAATTAATGATGGTGATGATTCGAAACTGGTATTAAATATACTATTTGTATTTAGCATGTAGGTATTTAAATTATCATTACATTAATAAAAAAAATATTTTTTTGGACTAAACTATAGAACGAATTGCAACTAAAATTTTCTAAATTGGTTACGGATTTTATGTTTTTTTTTTCACTTTAAAAATAATTTTAATTACAGGTCTCTGCTTAACTTAGACACTATTCTGCCACAATATTTTTGGTGTGCGTGTGTGTGTGTTTTAAAGAAGGTAAAAAAAAATCGCCTGACCCACCCTGGACATAGGCCAATCACATGGGCCAGACTTAATCATAATTTCAGAAAAAAAAACTCCTAAAACAATGTATGACCCATGGATACTATACTCACCAGATTTTAACAGCAGAATCTGGTCATCTTGCGTCAACTTCATGAATCCAGGTATAAGTTTAGCGAACTCTATTATGTTCTGTATCATCCCGGTCAGTTTGTCCGCGCAGTCCAGCCACATCTCCTCGTAGGTCATTGAACTGTAGTATAAGAGCCTGGAACAATGGAAAGAATTGTTAATAGAGGGATAGAAGATATATAAGCCAACGAGAAGCGATACGAAAGGTCATTAACATAAAGAACAACTGTGGCGTTGACAATCTAATATTTAGCTCTTTCCATCTTGTGCCTTTGTCGTAATGTCTCGTTCTCCCGGCAAAAACATGACAACGTTAAGACGGGTTCGCCAACATTCGGGCGGCCATTTTAGATGGGGTTTTAGCATGGGTTTTGTTTACATTTGGTATCGCTTCTCGTTGGCCGTACTATAGATATAATATTCTTTATTATGTACACCGTACAAATTAAACGAATTCGCAGTATAGAACTTGTAAAAGAAATCGGTCAAGTGCGAGTCGGACTCGTCTACCAAAGGTTCCGTTTAAAACTTGCGACATAAACGGCTATATCTTTTGACTGCATAGACTAAGAGGGTTGATAGGTTACGGGGTTGTTTTTTACAGCTCCAAGGGACCACAGACTTGAGTATGTGGTAATTATATAATTGGAACGAAGTTCCTTATCGCGCGTTGTGAAAGGGGGCTAGACGGAAAAAATTCCTACGTTGTCACGACACTTTTTGCTATAGTAAGCTATTGTAAGCTGTGCGGCGTCGCATGTTTCTCTGTCTGTCTCTCTCTCTCTTATAAACAAGCCAGATATTTTTATTTCTATAGGAACTTCGTTCCATCCGGGTGTCCCTTGACACTTCTAATTTATTTCAATTCGATACCACGCGTTCCTGAGATAAAGGGTCGTGACAGACAGACGGACAAAGTGATCCTATAAGGGTTCCATTTTTTTTTCCTTTTAAGGTAGGGAAACCTAAAAAAAGATCATTGTAACATCATCGGTCATTGATCGAACCTAGGATCAAATGCTCTGAAGCGCTTGCACTACTAGATTATCGCAACAGATGAAAAACAAGAATAAATTCCGTCGATTTGTTAATGTTATGTAAGGAGGTGTGCAAACATAAAAGAACAGTCGAATTGAGAACCTCCTCCTTTTTGTAACTCGGTTAAAAACTAGGAGAAATCAATAAATTAACTTTTTTATATCAACCCGTTGTAGCAGCAGCTGTTGTGGATCAGGGATCGATGCCTGGGTTGGGCAGTGTGATTGGGGTGGTCTGTTTAGAAAAAAAAATGGACAAATTTTCACTTTGACTCAACTATGGGTCCACCATTGTCTGAGTTAGCATGCAACCCAAAAATCAGAATAAAAGAAAAACATACATAATGAACAAACAGGGTTGTTTTTGAAAATTGCAAAAATAAAAGTCAAGTGTAACTATGATAACTGCTACCCTACCACGACGTCTTAAAGCAGAACTTATTCCACTGAATGAAAGAGACAGAGCCATACAGGGTAGCACCATCTCTTTCTCACACAGGAATAAGAACTGATATAAGATGTCATGGTAACCCTGCCTATGCCTCAAAAACGTTTTTGTAGAAAATTTTATTTAATTTGTCAGGTCAGTACAATCCAATATTATATTAAAGCCATTTCTTTTGGCTAAGGTTTAAAGGGAAAACTAGTGTCGACTTCAAGTGTTTACAAATAAGGCCATCAGTCCTATTTGCTACGGACGGCGCCTTGAGACACAGAGTATTAAATTTAGTGTCACAGTCACCAAAACATTTATATACTCAATATTGACTTGGCTTGCGAGGTTGTCGACATGTGGGATTTGGACTCAGCGATCGTTGTGCAGATAGTCGTATCTGCCAATGGCTTAATTGCCAAGAGCCTCGACCAATACCGGAGGAGGCTCTCGTTAGGCAGCTGGATCAAGGGCTTGATACAGAAAGCGGTACTCCTGGACCCGGCTCGTTGTTAGGAGGTTCCTTTTTCTGGAGCCCTGACCGCCGCCGGTAGCTTGGACCCTGTTCCCGATACCGGTGGGCTACTATTTTATATTTTTAAATGTTTTTGTTTATTTTTTAAGAAATATTTAAAAATGTAAATAAATATTATGAAGACAATAAATGGACTAATATACTCACTTGGAAACATCCTGTGGCTTTCTGAACATCTCGTGTATAAACTCCAGCTTAGGGTTGGTATTCGCGTGTGCTTCAGCCAAGCTTTTCACAAGGACCTTGCTGATATCGCCCTCCGCTGCGAAAGAAGGAAAGGTTTAGCTACTTGCCGATAGATGGCACTGTTCCCAATAAAGAGCAAAAAGTTCTACATACAAACATAAAAAATACACATTTTCAATTTACTTAAACACAATTTAATAAAATACTACAGCAAGCATTTTATAACTAAAAAACAAAATTATACAATAACTGATTTCATACATAAATAATCACAACAACAATAATTCTGAACGAAAATAAAAGAAGAAATAACATTGACAGTTCTAATGTCAACGGTGGTGACCGTATCAAGTTGAAATTTGAAAACTAACAATTTTATATTTGATGAAAAATCATGTTATTTTCTAGGACAATATTATGAAATTAAAACCATGGCTATAGGGGCACTAACGGCTTTTATGCTGGGCTCATGTTGTTGTTGTATATGTTGGCGTAAGTATACATTTGAGTCTGATCTAAGATTCTCAACTCTCGTTAAAATCCTAGGCGTATAGACTATTAGTCCGTCAGAAAGAAATGTTTGACTACCATTGTTGCAAGTTGTCCGGTGGACAAATAGTTCGCGTCTGCCGGACAGATAATCCATTGTGCTACACATTTGTTCGTTTCGGCATTAAAAGTCATAGTTAAACTGTCAATTTAAATATACACCACGAAGTTCAGAAAGAACGTCGCTCTGCTTAATCTTATATCTTATAAAACTGATGTCTAATCCGAGAAGAGCGATCCAAATAATGAAGCAATAAAACCACCCAATGCTTTTATATCTATTAACTTATTTATTGAATTGATGAACGATAGAGTATTATATATTATTCTATTCTATTCTAGTACTCAACTGCACGATGCCACTAATTACTCGAGGGCCAACTTAGATGCCAAACGAAGTTTGCCGATCGGTGCGAACGGAATGAAAGTAGAAAATAATGTAGTGATTATAAGTCGGATTCATTGCTCACTAAATGCTGAATCGAAAGTGCCGATCCTAACAAGTGTATAGCACAAGTCTAGTTTATTTAAGAATAGAATTAGATTGAATTGGAATTTTGATGTGGCTAGTGTTTATGAGAGCTAAACGTCTTACAAAAAGACATTAAGGTTAAGGATCTTTATGTTTAAGAGTCATGTATTACAATATTGTCATAGAAGACGGAATTGTTGCGCTAGTAGCATTTAATAACAGCAATACTAAAACAACACTGTGCCTTCTAACCAGGAACCGGTCAACAACTGATGCACCTTTTGTTGACCGTTCACAGATTTTCAATCACGTACCAGAGTAACTTGTACCCGGCCGGCCGTAGGGACGTAATATGTACTTTGAACGTACAAGTTTTTCTTCGGTATGCCTCTAGCCGTCAGTTTTTGTAAAAGGTGACAAACTTGGTCCGCATGGAAAGTGTTGACAATGTCGCCTTTAGAAACGGCAGCCGAAGCGTTTCCGTGCTTTTTGATCTACGGCATATAACAGTAAAGTGCAGTCATATTTAAGGATGTGGTATAGACTATCTCTATCATATCTTTCTCCAAGGAATAATGTTGGAATCACGAAAAATAATGTGGTGTTCACTAAAACACTTGTTTGACTTTGGTGTTTTAGATGAATAAAACACTAAATGTATGTATTGTGCCACTCGAAGGGACCGTCCAATCGCCAGGAGGGCTAGTTTAGGACTGCTCGGACGTAGCCGTCGAGTTGTTTGCTACTTTTATTTGTATATATCACATCTCTTCCTTAACTAAATGTAACGGGATTCTTTTACGCAATTCCTATTTTGGGCCCATGAAGAAAGATATTCAATTTTGCAATCTATTCAGCTCAAAATATGACCACAATTTACTGTTACATGCTGTAAACAATCTCAACGTAACTATTAAACGTTTAATTTTTAATATGTTTCTATTTAGCAGCCTGTTTATTATGCCTGGCAATACCGTTTATTCCTATGCCTGTGGTTTTAATAAAAGACCCTAATATGGATCGATTTGGACCACCTGGACGCCGTAGACCTGATGATGATGGTGAAGGGACCGTTTTGAATAACGTAAGATTACATTACCATCAAATTTGTAAGAGAACATAAGTGTTTGTCCCTTCTTGGTTTAAGAGGACATTGCAATTGATTAAATTTGTCTTCATTAAAGTCAACAAGACCCACGTTTACTTAGGCAAAGAATATTAATATAAGAGTGCAAAAACGTAAATCTGACCTTAACTGGTCTGAAATTGCAGTTACCAATGCTCATTCCTGCTGTATACGAGGAACTATCGAAGCGATATATAAGTCATTTTTTATTGTCTTTCAGCTAAGAAGCAGCCTCCGATTCTTTCCATTTCATGGCTTCAATCATTGTATACCTCGTCACTGCCATGGTCCACCGTATGACTTTTTGTGGGACAATAATAATATCAATATTCAGAAATCACGCTAGCCCCAATGACTTGAAAATGTTTGTGGAATAAATTGTAAAAAGTTTTACTTTCTTTTATTTCGTCATTAAATTCGGCAAAATTGCGGCCAGTACCTATTTGTAATATAAGTTTGTATTTTTTCGATGGGTTTCTATATTTGGATACTAAATTTGAAATGCCCTTTGAATCTGAATACAGAAATACTGTTTGGCAGTAAGTAATTATATTATGTAAGATGCCACAATTTACCAGAGTTCGAGTATGAATTAAAAATCTCGTTTTATTAATCTACACAAACTTAGGATTCCACTTATCTAAATTAACAAAGATACTGTTAGAATTCAGAATAACACCGATCATAAACAAAAAAATAAAACTGAAAAAGAAACACTAAATACAAAAACTACAAAAGAAAAGAAAAACTGGCAAAATAATCATGTAGCGTAACCGTAAGGATCCACAATCATCCACTTACAAGGCAAATCATCACTTGAACTGTGACTGGACCCCTGATGTCTTCTATTCGTGACAGCATTAGGATTAACCATGCCCATTCCGGACATGTTCATGTTTAGCGGATCCATCAGTCTCCCATGACCACTACTGGATGTTAAGTCATCCGGGCTCAAGTCTTCACTAGTCAGGGACACTGAACTTTGCCCGCTGACCAACACAGAATTCTGTATATCCATAGGACTATGTTGTATGTTTGACGGACTGTGCAGGAATGTTGTCGAATCCACATAACTGGCAACAAGATTATCAACTCCCATAGATGTTTCTGGTTTAATTTCTTGCTTTATATTAATAACGCCGCTGGAAATTGAAGCTGGAGAGTGGATCCTGTCTTCGTAACGATCAAATTCTTGTATCCGTGTCCTTGGGAGGTCGTTTATGGATGACTGCCGCATGGATGTTGTGGATGTCGTGGCTGTTGATGTGGACGTTGAGCCCGATGGTCGGACTATTGTCGTCCCTTTTTGTTGTTCGTCTATAGGTAAGGTTTGGGTTAGTGGGTGGTACTAACAATACTACTAAGTTAGTTTGACTTACAACTATCATCAAGTTAACTAAAGATTCGAAAATCTTAAGTGTCTTTGATATAAGTACTTCATTGTTCTTAGCGATGTTATCTATTCATAATGTTTGGTCTTTTACTTGTTTAAATTACAATGATCTCGCTATCCTATCGACATGATTAATGGTGACAGCCACCTCGTTTAAAACTTACAGCGAAATTCCGATGCTTCCCAGTTATTAAAATTGCGGTTGTCATTGATTACCTCCACCTTCCTCTCAAAAATATAAGTCGTTTCAGACATCTGTTTACCACTCAAGAGAAGCGAAAAGAGCTAAAATCGACTAGTTTCTTCACTGCTGTGTCAGCTACCTTAAAAGGATATCTATCATACAAAGCAAAATGTCCAAATACGTACCATGACTGATAAAATCAGGATCCAGGAATCCTCCAGTCTGTTTCGGTTCATAAGCTGTGGTGGAATCAACGTAGTCTGCTGAGACGTCGTATGGTTGTTGTTGAGCTGGTTGCGGCTGGATCCCACCCATGTTGGAAGTGAGGGCTGGACCCGCGTTGTTGTACCCGTAGGATGACAGCGGGGATCCGTAACCGGGGTAGCTGTGGATGATATTATATTGGTACGTTAGATTCACATTCCCAGATAGAACAAATATGCATGCCTTGACACCTGAGCATTTGATGATGTTGTTAATGCATCAGCAGGTCACGTTTGCATAGTGACGAAAAGATTTGACAAACCGACTCCTGGAAGACTAGGAGAGCACACAGATACCATGGGCCAAATCCAAACGGCTTAACACACAGAACTGCAGATGCAAAGTTATTGTATTTGCGTCGTTTGAGGTTTTCAGCACCTGCAGTGGCCACTTTGATAAGGATATTGACGGTGGCCGGGTTTTAGGTTCAAAAACTGAGCGGTTTTCTGATAGACTGACGAATTATTTTTAGAAGTTTAATGGATAAAACTAGTTGAACGGTATGTTAAGTGATTATTACCCAAATTATTAATGAACGTCACAAAGTGTTATTTGAAAATGAAGTTTCAAGAGTTTACTTCAAATTAGTGATTTCCAAGTCATGTTATCTGGTTGAATGTTAATTTGTCTCTCATTAAAAACAGTAGCCGTTGTGAATTTAGTTTCCTAGAATTATTAACAGTAGACCTACATACCGACGACGGGTGTTCGGCTTAATAGAAATACAAAAAGCGAAGTAAAACTCCACTCAAGCAACGAGCTATCAATTATGATGAGTAATTGAAGTATCCCAGTTCACAGCAAAAACTGTCGCGTTAAGAATTTTCTCCTCATACCTTCACAACTATTTACTGTTAAATCCAATGAAAAACAAATCGTAAATCTATTACCAGACATCTCAGATGCGCAATAATAAAAACAACGCCATCTATCATTCTTAATGAGAAGCTCTTTGTACCGCTACTCGATACTAGGTGGCAGTATTTACAGTTTACCGTTAAGCGCCATTCAACTTCGTCACGACAGTATACCGTTGGTCGCTTAGAATAATGACAACGTCTGATGCACCGCTGACACAAATTGAAGTCCGTGCAGTAATGAATTACAACGGTGACGGTAAACTAGAAAGCTCGCAGTTCTAACGAGTCATAGTTTTGTCGTTTGACTGCCAACCATTATACATTTTATTGCCAAGTTGCATGAATAACATGTTATATTGCATGTTTGGCATAAGATGTAGAACGTAATTCATTACAGACTTGAAGGGCAGAATTAGCAGTTTTATCATTTCACATTCCACGCACCAATAGATAAAAGATTTAGAGACTTCTACAACTGAGAGACAGCTTTTATCACAACCACACATATCAATGTAGCATTCCAATTTCCACTAAAAATTACACAAATTACAAGGGGAAAAACTCAAAATCATTTTCCTTGTTTCACTACGCGTTAATAGATGGCGTTACTTACCCATTATAATGACCATGGAACTGGTCGCTTGAGCTCGGTGTCTGTTGCTGGGCGTCGTATACTGAATCAGGCGCTGTATCATTCTGCTGCCTCATTTGTGCACGATGGAATCGCACCTCGTCTTCCACCTTCTCACGTTGCTTTTTCGACATACGTCCAAACTTCACCGCTGAAAACGAAGAACAAGAAATTTTTAGCTTAGTACCGCCACTCACCACCACGGGCGCTCGCGTCGCGCACGAAAAACTAATGACACAAATGACATAACAGGGAATCCGATATTCGCATCGTTCCCATGCCTCTTAATATTCACACGACGAAAAAAACACAGCTAAAATCGGCGAGCCTAACAATACAATGCAATTATGTTCTCAATGACACCTAGCTTCATCGCTTAGTTACTCAATACCTGCACACTTCGGTCGGAGTAGTGTGCGAAAGGCGAACAGAACGCGTTTGTTTGATAGTGTGCGTGAGCAAACGGGTGTTGATTGGTTGTGTGTGTAGGGCGTGCGTTCGTGTGTGTTCGGGACACTTCGGCCGTTGGCACACTGCCTAGTAGAACAACGAACTCGCGAACTCTGACGTATGTATGTATAGTACGTGCAAGTGACGTATTCTTGCTACGTAACTCCGCGCGATCCCGTTGGGCGGCAACGCGACCGATTTGAATTACGGACGAGGTTCGAACATCGAATTCCTCGCGAGGTGCCTTTTTAATTTTGTTGCTTAAATTATTTTTCAAGGAATAAAGTTTTTGTGTTTAGAATTTCGTCTATGAATTTTCTTTGTTAGAAGTTCGATGACTTTTACATATCCAGTTTAGCTTGACCTGCCTTTATGAACGTTTTGTTTGTGCAGGCGGGTCTTGAATTTTGGTTTATTTTTTCTTGGTGTATTTAGGAACAGTCGGTCCATAGTCTGTCGTCCCAGATTTTTGTAGAAACAATTAAATTGGTAACAATAGTTGTTTGTTCAAAAGAAACAAAGAAAAGTCTTTGAACTGTATTTGTGTCGAAAAATATTTATTTTTGTTCTTATATCAATAGAGTAGGGGCTCAGTTGGGTATGCGGAAGGATTTAGCGACCAAGTCTTACTAGCTTTGATGATATCATACTTTGCAAATAGAAACTTACTAGGTACACATGTACAATTTCTAGACAGAGGTGAAAAAAACGCAGGTTTTTCACTTTTCTAACTTTCAAAAGCCCAACACTATAATACGTAACAGGACCTTTACAAATTTACCCCAACTTTGCCCATTCTCCTTTACTTTTACACAAAAAGGATTTATGCAAAAAAAAAAACAAGCTAAACTTTTTTTTTACAGGAAAACGTTCGTTAAACGTTGGCTTCCTAACGTAATACCTAAGTACATTGCGTTAAAATAATAATGCACTAGTAAATAGACTAGTTTCTTGAATTAGTACATGTTACATAAAACCAACCTATGTTTGCATGTGTGTGAAAAGTTTGTATGTGTGTGTGTCGTTGTAAAAACTTGGATATGTTTACGTTACGCTTCATGACTGCTATATTGTGCAATGACTAGGGTCGGAATGTTTTGTCGATGGTTTGGGGTGTCGATAATTTTATAATTGCATGTAAGTAATTTAAATACACTGGAGTCGTATTCATTGTAGTAAGTTATTGTTTTAATGGTTTTGCAATTTAATTGTAATGTAACCTTATTTGTTTTTGATTGATGTATTTATTTCTTCCATGGTATTATTACTACTATTCTAATAAAAAATAAAATGTAAAGTTTTATAGTACAAAAATAGTAATAGTTGCTCAGTTGACAGTTGTAACTTTTTGTTTCCATGACCATATGACGTAATAATCATGGCGGACACTGTTTCGCTTTAAAACAACAGACTAAAAACGTGAAAACTTTGAAATCAATTTTAAAATTTATTCAGTTGTTTTATTAATTAAATTTAACATTTTCTGATTGCTTGTTGCCTAAGCTATCTGTATTGTATATTTTTAGAATTTCTTTCATATAGAGTAAAATACCCTATTAAAAGCAAGTCCTCCTATATGACATAATATAAACATCAAATTACCAATCTATCGACATAAGCTACCAACTATCGACCATAACAACCGCGCATCTAGTACCAAGTAACCAGTCATTGCACAACAAGTCGTCTGCGCACGCGTCGCCTGCATCGTGTTATGTATGATCTACAACGTGACATGTTATGCAGAAGCAAGTAGGTGGAGGTGTTGGTAGATAGGGACGAGAATGAGGACTAATGTGGTTTGTCCGTAAGATAATTCGGTGGGAAGAATATTTTTTTGTAAGTAAGCCCCATTTTTTTCCCTTTTTGGTATTTTGCATCTCTAAATACCGAAAAGGGGAAAATACTGTAGCTCGTGTGAGACAGGCTTCTTCTTGTGTGGGACTTTTCATTATTAAAAAATAAGCAATGAGTAAAGATGGTGGGCAAGAGCACATAAATGTTTTTAAATTTAGTGCAGGATTTTTACTCGACTGCGGTAAATCCCAAAGAGAGTGTAAAGTTTTAAGAATTCCAGTTAATTTAATAAATAAAATCTGCTAAAAAAAAATGCATATTAAGTGATTTTGTTTCCATTAGGGTTAACTAATCATCAATAAGGATAAACTATAATAACCCGACAAAATTGGGCATTTAACTCTGAGAGAATAGTTTCATAGTTAATTTATCGACTATTACCATTTTACCCTCAAACTATCGACAAAATACCAAACCTATCGATACCCACTATCAGATCGTTACAAGTATTGCGCAACGGCTCGTCACTACACGCGTCGGCGACGTCTTGCTATGTGCGCTCACGCGATTTGGCGTGACATATTGTATGTGTGTTTTATTATTATGTGTTTTTAAGATAAGAATGTTTTTTTTTAAGTTGTATAATAATAGAGTGTGGTTGGCTTAAAGCAAACACCTTTGAAATAAAAGCCAAGTCATAGATTTTAGACTTTTTTATTTGTATATTTTTTTTTCTTACAAAAATATTTAAACTTCTTTTACAGAATTGATTTAAATTATAAATTTCTACTAACGAATTTGTTTTCTTATTGATTCTATGTTTTTAATACTTTCAATGACTCAGCTCAATTTCGTAACCTGTGTAGTTCAAAGTTTAAAAAAGTTTGATAAAACCGATAACAGATGGCGTTACTAGTCTTTAAATGAACAATGCCTTTTTACTTTACAGTTTGTCGTGTTCATACCAAAGCACTTAAATTTAAAATAAGAACAGTATTTTTTTATTATAAGCCTATATTGCCCCGCTGCAGGGCAAAGGTATCCCATCCCTCCTTCCACTTTTCGCGGTCTAGTGCGATTGTAGGCTATTCTTTTGAGAAGGAGTCCAGTGCATCCCGCCATCTCCTTCTGGGTCTGCAGCATTGACTTAAGCTCACAGACAACTTGTTCTTATAAGAACTTATGTCCAGAAGTGGACTAGGCTTACTTTAAAAAAAAAAACCGTGGAATAAAGGGCACAGATCAAAAATGTATCCAGAATTAATCCTCTTAACTAGTCCCACATTGAAAAGATTTTGCCCAGCCGTGGGATTTAACTAAAGAATCAAGAAAATATTCCTGGACTCATTCCTACAGTATTTCTCACTATAAACTTGCTTTGAGTACTCGTATAGTATAAACACAGCGTTATCGGTAAGTGATAAGAGGTCGTTGACCCGACGCTCGCTTCCTCATCGTTCAACACGTGGTTTTGAGGTGAATTTACATTCTTTTTTTTTATATTGTGATTTTATATTGATTTCTACTGTGTTATTATTTGTTTTTGTTACTTGTGTAGTGTGTGTGTAAATTACCTATGTAAACCTTAAGCTATTAGATGTGCAGGTAAAGAGTATTTTTTTTTGCCATTTGCAGTCCATATTTTTTTGCAAAAAAAAAATGTTTACTTTTTAAAACGCTAACGAACTGAATGGCGTTATCATGATTTTAAACTCAGGTTACAATAAGATATTTCTATCTAGACCCTACATCATTGCTTCACTTCATCGTTTTTTTTATTTTTTATTTTACAAAAAACGTTTTTTCTTTCAGAATTTTTGGTTATGGTATAATGATATATCACATATTATTAATGCAGAAAAAACCGACGAATTGAGAACCTCCTCCTTTTTGAAGTCGGTTAAAAAAGAGTTCTACTTCTACTCACCATCGCGACTCATGCCGAGCTTCAAGCACTTCTGTAGCCGGCAGTACTGGCAGCGGTTTCTGTTGACGCGGTCCACCACACACGCCTTGTTCCGAGGGCACTGGTAGTTCACCACTGGAAGAGAGTACAGGGTTAGTATCGATACTTAGAGATCGACAACAATCGAGAAACAATATCGAATCGATTTTATAATCGGACCATCATTTATTCGAAAGGCCAGTCACACCATTGTTTGAATTCCGTTAATTTAAACTGTGTTTAAGATGAAGCAACTTTTAAACTTTGTTCTGTTAGCTGTCAGTGTCATTTTTATTATTTTTTTATCAATCGTTCAAAATGGAATTAATTTTGAACCCTTAAATGTGACGTAATTTCGAACGATTGACAAAATTAGCTTTCATGCTTGTTTTTTATTTTATTTCTTTAAATGCATGCAAGTTATGGATTAGTTCAACGGTAAGACATTTGGAATTGATATCTACGTTTTGGTTAAAGAGTATAAGTTTAAAACTTACCTCGAAAACATAGGTTCAGTTGGCATGGTCATAAAGGAGTGAATCCACTATAAAGCAAGCTTTCATTTCGTCTATGTCAAAATTGAAATACTTTGTTGAGTTTTCCAAACATATCGTTTTTTCCCTTATATCCTATATGTCTATCTCTTTCACATCTTGCTTTAATATGTTTTTTAAAGTAAAAAGATGTATTACCTTTTTCTAGCCATGCCATGACTTAAAGACTTGTAAGTCTGCTTACCCCTAAGGAAGAAACCAATGCCCTTACTGTTGATAACTCTCTTCCGTTTAATACATAATAATTTGTGATAAGAAACATTAATACAAAGCTTACATAAACGTTGATAAGGAAATGGTATAACTGCCCGTTTTCACAAACACTGAACGCTACCGTAGTTAAATGTTTAAAATACAACAGTGAGCTTATAATGTAGGCATTAATTTGAGTTTACCTTGAGAAATTAGAGAGTAATTGTGTTTTTGACTAATTAGAAAAATGGGCTTATCTCTGGTGACTTTTGTTTGGCTAAAGAATAGCACTTTTGGTGGACGGTCGGCGATCTATATTATAGAAAATACGACCACGACACTTTATCTCAATTTCAGTAGCCGCTTGAATAGTCAAACTCTAAGCAATTATTTCAATTAGTTCATTAAAGGCACTTTTGAATGTCAAAAACAAAAAGATGAAGCAACAGTCCCAATGACAAGGCATAATGACTGTGAAAGTACTGTAGTTGCCTATCAAACAGAGGCAGTCCTTTTTAAAAAAAGAATAGAACAAGTACTAGATGTTTTTTTTTACAAAAATAAATTGTGGCCTTTTTTAACAGTAAATTATTTTTACATTATTACACTCTCTTTAGTGTCTCATCATTGTTGTTTGATCAAGCTATGGTTAATAAAAAAGAAAAGTAGCAGATAAACAGATGCCGACCTGTGCTCTGGGATCGTCTGAAGAATCCCTTGCATCCTTCGCAGGTGATGACGCCATAATGGACGCCAGATGACTTGTCCCCGCACACCTTGCATGGTATTATCTCGATTTGAGCTGAAACAAATAGAAAAATATTATTAGTTTATGGTATAAAAAAATTGGGACGACATTCATGGTAGTTTCAGGGCAAACTCC
The DNA here is from genome assembly GCA_958449745.1 of Ochropleura leucogaster. Lineage (NCBI taxonomy): Eukaryota > Metazoa > Arthropoda > Insecta > Lepidoptera > Noctuidae > Ochropleura > Ochropleura leucogaster. The sequence continues at coordinate 4,695,329 of OY288227.1, forward strand.
AAATGCTGTCAAAATCAACATTGATTTAACAGCTCTTAAACGCGGTTTAGTTTAATTGATGATCAACTTTAGTTTCATTGGTGAAATTGGCCCTCAAGGATGTAATGAGGTTTTTTTCGCAATTCGGAAGAAAATTGCGGTTTTTTGCAGTGTGTAACGAAAACCTTTTTAAATGCATAGTCGTACAATTTTTTTTGAGTAACACTTTACTTAATAAAACTCTATGAAGAAAAGAATACTGACCGACAGTCAATATAAATAATAGTCATACCATCTTCCCCACATTTCATACAATATCTTCTTGAATTACATCAAAGTAAAAACATAACGCAATCATTTTATAACCTATCCCACAACCGTGCTTGTCCCAGTCCCGTTGAACCGTGAAGATACAACTGGTACTTGATTCGCAGCCATTTTTGGTCGCAAGGTACATCGACCCCAAGGCAAGGTCGGATCGCGGCCAATGACTTTAGCGCTTGTGTGTGCGTTCCACGTTAGTATAGGGCCAGCCCTTTTTTGTACGTGTAGGTGTGTTATAAGAATCGTCCGATCTCCTTTATGTCGAGTTTTTTTTTTTAAATGGAATGTGTCAGTGATTTTGAAATCGATAGTGTTTTGTTTTTTGTTCACGGTTCGTAAAATTAGTCGGTAATTAGGAAGACATTAATCTGCATGGCCAGTGTAATGTTTGGACGTCAAAAGAGACTAAGGTTTTTGAGTTTCTTTCGAGTGTATTCGGTTTGGAAGGACCTCAGCTTCATACTTTTTTTGCAGAAACCACGGAACGTCACCTGCTATATCATTAAACGATATTGCAAACTGCTTCTGCCTCATCAAGTTTGTTTAAAAATAAAGTGACGATAGTGTGAAAAAAAAAAAAAACATCTTTTCAAGTTTGGATGCGACAAGATATTTTTATGTAAGTTTATTGACCTTTCCTTTCACACATGGTTTAATGCAGTTTGTTGATATTCCTTGGTGTTCCAGCCAATAATGGCACAATACAAGGTTTAAGAAATTAACTAAACGTTCCCCATTTTCTCTGTTAAAAGGGAAAATTTTAAGCTAATTCTTACACGTGTCACTCTCATTAAGAATTTAATAAGAAAAGTAATTAAAAACCTATTTACAAAGTGTTCTATGTCATTTGTATAAACATTTAAGTTTTTAGATAGATTATTTTTGGTTAATTTGTCACCTTAAACGATGAGAAATGATTTTAATCTCTTCTGCTATTGTTAATCTCAACATCAATGATCCATGTGTCCATGACATTTCTCCATAGAGATCTTCGTTTTGAATTCCAACAAATTCGAATTTCGAATGACAACTACGGTACGTTCACAGTTATTGTACCTTGTGACTGGGACTGTAGTTTCTTTTGTTTCATAACTGGCCTTCTAGAAATAAATGCTTTGATTTTGTTTTCCTTTTCTTAACATTCTAGTTCTTTTCTGTTTATGTAGCTCCGTATACAATTTTCATCTGCTTAAGCTTTGCCCAACTATGTTGAAATCAGCTTCCATTTAGATGCATTTGAATATTCGTATTTTAAAACGATTGTTACTAAGTAACAATTAAGAAATAAGACTTAATAAAATTAGGCAATGTTTTTAGAAACAATAGTGTTTTTTTTTTATGCTGTAAGCTTACCGTAAAACGGAACTCAAAACAATAGTCCAAGCCCCGTTCCGTTCCACGCAACACACAGTTGACAATCGACAAAATGACAGTCTTAGCAATATCCTTCTTGATTTAAATTTGTCATATTATTTGCACGTTGCTATCGTTTCGTCATTGGAATTCAATGAAACGGAATCAGGTCAAAAGATTTGAGAAACTATTTGATCGAATGACTTTATGACCGGGTTTTCTCAGTAATTGGGCTTAATGGGTCAGATAGCAGTTGCTCTATTAAAATATTAGATATTTAGGGTGAACGCGGTAATTACAGGAACAACTAGTTCGTATAGAAATATGTTTTCGTATAGAAGGATGTTGAAAAGCCCATATATTGAGGAAATCTATAGGTTATATAACATTACGCTTCCTTGTTTTGGAGCTGAGCTGAGGTGTTACTACTAGGCACAGCTAGTTTTCGAATAACCTTGATATTTATCCAAGTCGTCATCACATCATGATTCACCTGCCCTTATTCCAATTTATTTGAGGTCGTCGGAGCATGTTTTGTTCTTCCATACCTCTCTATTCTCGTCGTTTCTTTGAACTTCCTCTATATGGGAACAATTTTCACACGCTGAAAACCACATCGTACTTATCTACCCAGAAGTTTCCGATCTCACTAGAAAGAGACACAATGATATGATATGTCTATCTCTTTCACTCCGCTCAGCTGATTATGACGTCAACGGCCATCGACCGCGAGCATGTTCGGAATTGTATCACGCCCCGCTACGTCATACAACGGTCAGCCTTTTGAATTTGGAACGTTTAGGATTTACTGTTATGTAATGCAGTGCATTTTTTTGTTTTTTTTTTTATAGTTCTGTTTAATGCCCATTGTGCAGGGCGTTGTGGAAAAATGGAAGTGGCTCTTTTGATTTTGGAACTCTATGCCTACTGTTTTTTTCTAACAAGAAAATAATTAAGTACATAGGTATAATGCTTTGTCAATCAATACGTATAAATGGATCTCTGAAAATATTTGTGGCGGTTTAACTACAACTTTAAAAGAATATATTATCGAAATCAGCATGATATTTTATTCTGTTGGCAACATTTTAAAAGAAATATTCAGAGAATATCTTTCCATTGATTTTTTCACACACTACACTGACAACTAGATAACACGAAATATCTGCTAAAGATAAATATTATAATGTTTTTAAATCGAAATTATTAGCAATTCTATCAAGGTGGAAAATTATCAAGATTTCCCTAAGTAGATATTTTAGAATTAAAACTGTAATCTGAGGTACCTATGTTTTTTTTGGTTCGATTACAAGTTTTATTTAAAAATCTTTCAAGACAATTTTATTGTGCAAAATAATAAAATATTAGGTTTACACGGAAAAAATAAATTTTGACCTTTGTCAATGTGTCTTGATAGATATATGTACCCATTCTTGTAGCTTGTGCATGAATAATATGGCATGGGTAATGACACACGCCATATTAATTATCTACAAGCACCTCGACCAATTAGCGAAAGAAAATTTCCCTCCTTATTGTACCAAAATGACAGCTCACAGGACCAGACCATAGAGTATTTTAAACCAAGGAGTACACTTGGCAATCGAGGTGATTATTCGATATTCGATTTGCATTCAATACTATGCTTTACACACCCACCATACGTCACGGGTCAATGTCCTATAGAAGCCTCAACAAGGCTTTAGTTAGGGTTGACACGACAAGTTAAAGCTTATTTTAAAGAAAAAGCCGCACTTAAAAAGATAGGCACGTAAAATGGGTAAAAAATGTCTTTAATTTATTTTTCTTACTGAGGGGGCAAATTTGATTTATCTGAATTAACGATTGAAATATCTAAAATTACAAATAAAGCTGTACATTACTTACATGGAAAACACTTTAGCTTTTAGTTACAATTATTGCAAAATAATCGTTGTTTACTTTATCAAAATAAATATATCTCTTCTTTTTATATATTCTGCGAAAAAAAATACCTTCAGCTGGCACACGTGCCAACCATGGGTCTAGTCCCAAATTTAAATTTTAATCTAACGGCTTACGTCAGGGTTCATCGACCGGAGTTGTCCGAACTAGCGATACATACAACTTTACACTGACACCCCTAAATTCGCCACCAAGACTCTATCACATTGAAATAAAGTTTAATTTTAAAAAGCAATTGTTTTGTAAATAGCAAAAATATTTATGCACTAACTAGTTCAAAATTCGATTGCGAAATTGTTACTATCTTTGATGTGTTCTTTTCGTTCGTTTAAAATGCTAGAATATTCTCGTTATGTTGGTTGTGTATGTTTATTTTAATTACAAAATATTTTTTTTATTTTATAAACTGCACTAATCAGTTAGTAGTTACCTAATTAATTTAAATTTGCAAATAAGACAGTATAAGACAGTCAGAAAACTATAAGAAGGTACCTACGTAGCTAAAAATACAGTCAATACTGGCGACTAATTCTCAAAATAACGTCTCTCTCAGTCACATATTTAAAAATAGAACCAATAACGATGTTTACTTCGTCGATTTAAATCGACTAGGTAGGTTCAATCTTTATGCCTTACCAAATCCGATCAGACGTTTCCACAGAGGCCCAGGTTTGACCCATGGCTCCACTTTTATTTAACTTTTTCACAATAAAAAAATATATAGCTTAATAAGAAGTAAGAGCCATTACAATTCAAATCAACGATGAAGAAATGTCGTATCTGCAAAAGCAGCAGTATTCCAAAGTTCAACAACACTGGCTGTTGCAAAAGAATATTGTTTTAATTGCATAACGAGCGCGCCAATAATGATGCAAGCGTCAACAAATTGAAAATGGAAGAACGTCGTATGAGCGTTGTTACGACAAAAGATTGTGAGTGCATAATGTTGTAAGATATGATTGTTTGTCCTTTATGCTTTGTAAAAAAAAGTTGTTATATTTTTGGCAGGATTGTTTAAATATTGTTTTAACTCACAAACAGGCAAACCTCCTTGTTTTGCAATTAATAGTGAGTTAACTTATTGAGGGCGATTTTCATCTAGAGATTAATTTTATTGTAACACTGCCTTATATTGACAGAATTAATACGGCTTAATTATTCCGCAGATGACAGCAGTTTTATGACACAAAAAAATTAAGTAATCGATTCAATCGAGAAAATAATGTCTCTTACTAATTCGTTATTATCTACCTATTTTTATTAAAAATAAAGCAACAATAGCTATTTTTACCCAATCCGAGAGACGAAGGAAAACACAGAAACAGCCTAATTTAAATCGATTAAATATAGTTTTGGCTTCAGATCAGCTGTGAGGTCGCCGAACCCCCGATCTATTGTCTTAGTAATGTATTGTAATCACATTCTCCTATCGTTGCTCAAGTTTTTAAATGAACCGTCTGGTTGGTCAATGGCATATAATAAAAGGGCATTTTATTTTATTGTCTTATGTCAACTTCGTAAACTAAACGAGAATCTAAGCGCGATGACACGATCATGAGGATTTAAACTTAGAATGCCTTGGCGTTAAAAAAAAGTATCACATATTTTTCATTTTAAATTTGATTGTCGAACATTTTATTTTGGTGGGAATATTTAGTATTCTAGAGGGAAAATTTTGAGTACCTAAGGTTTTTTTGCGTTTAAGAGTAGATGAAGGCCAAAGAAATGAGAGATGGGGTCTGTGAAGGATGATAAAGCAAGAAAGAAGATGTCTGATGAGATGACGAGTAATCGAGTAGTAATAAAACACATGCTGCACTGAACCCAAATTAATTAGGATAAGGCCAGTACAATAATGACGATGATAATTTGGTGAATTGACCTTGAAGATCATCGACCTTTAAATTATCTCTTTTTTGGCTGAAGAAACAAAAGCAGAATTATCTACTCATTGATAAAAACGCTAAAGATAGTGTATCACGGCAGCTCAATGATTACGATATTACACATTTTCATGTTATAGAGGTTTTCAAGCATTGCTATTCATCAAAAACGAAATATTTAATCGATTTGTGCTCGATTGTTGGGAATCGAGTTGCCCCCTTGTAAATGGGACTTAGACATATTTGGCGACATGTGGGTGCTTATGCGTCGCACTATTTATTACATACACTTTTTTTGCGAATGGGAAATCATCAAATAACTTCTCCCGCTCTGGTTGGAGCGGGGGAAGTGTCAGACTTGTGCTGACTAAAACCCACCCATGTTCCTTCTTTTGCCGTTTATGTTCCGGGGCCGCGGTAGGCATCTCTTTCGAACAACCCGCAACCCCCTGCAGACGGTGGCCCTAGCAGGCCCCTCTGTTTTGCTGACACCTCTTTGAACACTAACGCGTCGTCGATACGGCCTGTCTTCACTATACACCCTTTAAGATTTACATGCACGATGTTTTGATATGGTTTAACATTATTATGTATATTAACTATATATGTCTGCCCATGACGTAGTTAATGAATATACATAAACAAACTATAGACAATATTATTGGAAGCTAAAGAACGACCTTGGTAACCGTCTGCCGTATATTTAATAATGTATATAATGTGATATACAAAGATTACTCATCTTAATTTATACCATCACACAATCTATATTTAGTTCATACAGTCTAACAACTGTCCTAATATAGAGTTATTTTATTTCGATAGCTTATGTCATTTGATTTCACATTTCTCAATTTTAGTTCTGTCAAACCGTGTTTCGAAATTGAGGACTAAAATCCTTTGACATACAGGTAGGTTCCTGTTTTTGGAGCCCTCCTGACCACCACCGGTAACTAAGATATTGGCCGACTACAATCTTTTTGTAGTCAGGGAAATAGTTCTATGAAATATTTTTTTTTAAATAATGTGTTCAGAAAAAAAATAAAGTACAATTATAATAAGTAAGTAATTCAAAAATAGTTCTAAGACTTCTCAGAGCCGATGACTTTGTCTGTAGGTAATGGTGTCAATGCAATAAGGTCGTAGCCATCTATTAACCTATCTTATAAAAATAACAGCATGTTACCTCTTTGTATAAAAAAATAAAAACAAAAGTGACCCTGTATTTTTGTAATCCATACAAAATTGTATAAAACTTTTACGTTAAGGACAATGGATTTCCAATTTTATAGTATTCTAGCTAAGATTGAATTATTTGTTGCGTTCCAAATTCGAATTTATTTTAAAGATGGAATGGAATCTTGTGAGCCACAGAGTTTTTTTTTTAATGATTTACATGGCTTTTTCTAAAGCGGTCTAATAATAGTACATTTTGATTCAAGTGAGAAAACTTTGTCATTGCAGCCAAAGCGTAGGCGAGGGCGTTATAGAGCCTTGAACAGTGAAAAGCATTGCATGTTGAACCTAATCATAGTGCTATAAGAGCCAGTTTTCGGTGAACTGTATTGAAAATATATTTGCTGTCACCCTAACTTTCAATCAAATAGTAGACTTGGAAAAACGCCAGGAAAATGATAAAATACAAGTACCTATATAATTATTTATTATATATATTTATAGGCATAGCTCGTGAATGCGATTTATGTATAATTATAAATATTATCCTCAAATAAAAATAAATTGCATTGGAACGCATTTTTATCGCAGAGGTAACTGTCCTCTGCCTTGTCAATAGCCGGTGGGTACTATTCAAATCCCAAAGGAATAAAAAAGTGTTTTTGTTTTTATTTTCGTTACAAAAGGACTAAGTATGGATTTAGTAAGAAAAAGCTTAAAAAGCCTGCTAAAATTAAACCAAAATAATGTATTAATCAAATCAAAAGAACGAGCTAAAAATAATTAATTAGCAAACAGTTTGTGATGTAAAGCCAAGCCTACAAAAAAAAAATATCACAACAGTGAATCACTATCGAGTCAAGGCAATGACCGTTATCGGTCAAACGCAAACCGCATTACAGATCGTATCGCAAATTCATATACGTAACGTGGACGAGCGCGTTACCGTATTTCGAATTACCTACGTTTTGTGACGCGAAGTGACATCACGGGCCAATGACCTCGATACCGCATGCTCTTCATTTTATAGACGTAACCATTTTACTTTGACCTTTGTTGCGCTCAAGAATGTTTGTGTCAATAGATCAGTTTATAATGGTTTTGACCGTTATATTTGACAAAATGTATCTTGATCTCTGGTTATTTATAGAGAAGTTCCGAATGATGGTTCTTTGAAAATTTGTTACGTTTATTCCGCGTTGACTGATGTATTTTGATCCGTCATTTTAATCTAAATGTTTTGCTTGGCAGCTCATTCTATTTTTGAGGCCGTTGTGAGAGTTCAGGACAGGGTACGAAGTTTTGGGCAAAAATGTTTAGAAAGCCCTACTTTGATAAAATAACCAGACGGCTAGACAGATAAATTACGATAGCAGATTACTACAAAACATGTTTATCAGTGAACTAGATCTAGAAAGGATGTGTCTGATACCTACAGTTCCAAAACTTTCTAATAACGTCATAATCGCTCAACTTGACAAAGAAAATATAACTCTAAGGTCAATCACACTGCGGCGGATTTTGAATGAGTTAGGTATCTATTAATAAAAAAATATTTCAAGTCATTTAGGCCAATTTACGTCACTTCAAATTAAAATCGGCGTAAAACATCATAAAAAAATGCACTTACGACCTTTTTCTCTAAATTCATTTTGAGTCGCATTCCAAAATTAAAATAGAACCTATTTGCAATTTTGAAATCTGAATACAAGATGGCGGAATATTGTAATAATGACGGCTACAGTTTCAGCCTGTCAGAGGTTACTGAACTGAATTTATTTGAAAGAAATGATGACTAAGTAATTATTACTAACTTAATGAATCACTTTTGTAATGTTCTTAGCTTTGTAATGCGGATTTTACTGTAGTTTTAATGTGCAATTTTAGTTTAGCAAGACAAAGACAATATGTCAATTGATTTCAGCTTTTTTTATGCTGGGTATAGAGTAAAAGTAAAAAAGCTGTATCTTTAAAATCAGCCAGTATTTTGCCCACAGCACACACATGCCTCTATGTGACAAGTTACCTAAATTTTTATGAAATGTTATTCAATGTGTGTGTTGAATCTTTGTCCTTAGTTTTTTTTTTTTCATAGCCAAACCATGACGTGGTCTCAGAGAAACCTTACAAAGGGCCTATTGTAATTGTGTCGCTTAAAATATTTCCCAAAACATTATAAATCTCATCTTTCAAACAACTTCCAACTATTTCGTAATGTGACTCTTTCTACGATATTATAAACAAAAGGTGAAGCTTATGTAGTTATTTGTTTATATTTGAACTAAGTGGTCACTGACGCTGTGGTTCTAAAATTAAAAAGCTGTTTTGGAATATTTAACCGAATTAAAAAAAAAGTAAAGGTTCTGAATTCGGGGTGTTTTTTAAACATATAAAGAAACCGTAGTTTAGTTATATAATCAAACAAAAGTCTCTGACTTCCGGATCAAACGTATTTTCCGTCCTTTTATGGTTTTTGGAAATTGGTTTTGTTTTTTGCATTAAGGTTTTTTTTTTCATTAGATAACAAGACGTCTGTTAAAGTATCTACCTAATATAAAACACACATTGGTTTTGTTTTATTTAGTCCCACTATAAAAGTTACTCTAATGCCACATTGGCAATATCAAACTCCGTGGCGGATACTGAGAAATTCCTGATAAAAATCTACACTGCCTGACCAAGGAATCATCGTCCATTCCCAAGTCCAGGTAGCAAGACAAAGAGAGTCAGCGTAGTCATTCATAGGCTGGATTGATTTCTAAAGAAAAGTACGACTAATGAAGGTTCCATTTTTGAAACCGTGTCATTGAAAAGTGACAGTCTTTCTGACACACCTAATGCTCTCTTGACCCCAATATAAGGGGAAAACCCTGAATGAAAAAGGACTCAAGGTATGGTAGGTTTAATTTTATTTGGCACCTCCCCCACGAAGCAAAATCAATTAACTTTGACAATTTCAGTAATTTGTCAAGTACGTTAACAAAACCATTCATTTGAACGCGCCCTAAAATAAAAGTGACAGCATACGTCACGTGACGTCACGGGTCGACGACATCACGATCGTTCTATTTTTGAAACGTTTTGTAGTTTTTTTTTTTATACCAGACTTTTATTGAGTTATTTTTGCGAAATTCAAATATAAACTCTTTTATTTAGATTAACATTTTTAAACAAGAAAACGCATCACAATAATAGTAAATCGGTACAACAAAACAAATCCTCTTCACTTTATCGTAAAAAAAAACTAGTCAAATTACATTTTAATTAAATTGAGACTTATGGCATTTAGGAATTAGGCAGTTATTCGGGTGCTCCACCCACCGTTCGTGCCGTTCCCGTGGAAAATTTCAGCGTGAGAAAATCAATAAGCTATAATAAAAGTGAGCAGGATTTTATTGAATGGGAGGCGCCTATGATGTCTCTCTCTTTTCTAAAAATGTAGTTATAATTCGTTTTTAAGAAGCTGCCAGTACTGTGTTTTTTACATAGACAAGTTTTTTATTGATTTACCCGTTCGAAAAATGAATAAAGGATTGTTTTTTTAAACCCACATAGCAATGACAAAATTTCATACAGCCAGAAATAAAAGAGTCTAGTGTTAAGAAGATCCATGTAAGAGGTGAATGTATCATCAAATTAACGGGCAATGGCCTTGAACCCGGCCAGTTGAGGCCAATTCGTCGCCGGATGACAACCCCAAAATTGTTCTATTGCGCCATTCTGACTGTAATGAGTAATGTACAATTGGTCTTAAAAAATGACATCTAAACGAATTTAAATTGATGTTTTTCTGTCGTGGGAGTGCAGTTCTTTTAACTAAGAATTTAAATAAAAACAAATTAGAATTTTGTTTCGGATAAAAAAAAACGTTGACTAAACACAAAAAAGAAGTTCTATTTTCAAAGCCACTCACTTAAATTAAAAATAAAATTCCTACTCGAAGAACCTGTCTAAATAAATTACACTCAAATTGACATTCCATCAATAAAAGTCCTCAATTAAACTAAAATGCTTTACATTTACATTACGCAAAGACAACTCGACATACAGCCTGCACTTATGTCGTTTTTATACTGTCATGGCATCCACGTGTCGGTTTTCGAGGGGGTCAATGACACTAACCTGCACTTTGACTTGACTAGTAATTGTTTTTTTTTTATTTATTTAATAGCTTGCAAAGTACTGTAACAGTTATTTTTATTGTTTTTTTTTTGTGTGTGTGAGCCCTAATTTTGGTGGAATAGAGTTTTGAATGGTTTATGGTTTTCGCATTCAAAATGATAATAGAATTGCTCTAGAACATGAAGTGAATGAAATATACATTATGCGAAGAGCTTGTTTTTCAGTACAAGTTGGTTTACATATAAAACCATTTTTAATAGAAATTATTGCAACAAAGACCTTAGTGCAATGTAAATATTACGAGCTTAAGACTTCTGCTCACTCTATCATCAATATGCAAGCATGATAAATCCAGAATTATAGCTTTTCCTAAACTTAAAGATCTCCACAACATACCTAGATAATTATATCCTTTTAAGCGTAAACATAACCCAAATTTGACAGCAATTAACACAAATAAATAATGAAACAAAGAAAAAAACCCGGTAGGCTAATTGTGGAAAATTATAATTTAGGGCACAAACATTTAAATGCAATTTGGGCCAATAGATAAATGCATCGATTTTGTAAATATGGTGACTAAAATGTGGGTCAGATGACGCAAAAATTTAAGCACCGCACTTAAAACTTGAGCAATTGAGTTTTTAGACACAGATTTTTCTAAACTGCTAAAGGGCATACATATCAAATGTATTTAGCAATATAAACCTTATGTTAATAAGAACAAAGGCCACTGTAAAGTCAGAGGCAAAATAGTTTTTGAAAGACAGAGCTCACTGAGAAAAAAGACCGTGTTACTATTGTCATTAAGACCTTAATCAATCGTCATGTCATAAATGACGTAAAATGTAGGTGTGATCTCTATTTTCGACCTTGAAAAAAAGAAGAAGAAAAGTTTTAGGCCACCGCCTAAAACTTTTATTAAGTCCCCCTAAGAATGTAGTGTCAATTTTTTTAGTAGACCAAAGAGATATAGCAAACTCTTGTTTCCTGAATTAACTTTTTTTTTGTTCCAGATGTAATTTAAATCATTTGAACTTGAGCCATCATTTTTGAAGATTTACTAAAGGAACTTTCTATTTTCTTTATGCTTCAAGGTCATGCTCTGATTGGTTAATCAATAACTAGTTTTACGCAATACAAATTATCGGAAGTTCTTTATTTAAAATCACTGTTGTCTCTGACTTTATCTGTGAATAGACTCTGACTGGTCATAAAAGGCATAATTAAAAACAACAGCGTTTAAAGTGTCAAGCATAAAAATTGTGCCAAAAATTACAGATGTCATTTTTTTTACTTGTAGCGTAGTTGGGACTTCTGCTGATCCCCTTAAAAAAGTTTATCAAGTTAAACGCACTTTGCTCCGACAAATTGGACAATACAAACAAACAAACATAATCGAAATAGATACGTTTATTTGCATAACATATCTATCGTGAATAAAGGGCCCAATTATATTTGTGCGCGACGATACATTTTAAAATGAGGTGCCTTAATTTGACAGCTGTCACTTTTATTTTACAAAAGTAGTGCTGTCATTTAGAGAAAACTTTTCGACCTTCGTAAGGAAAATAGTCGTTCAATAATTATTTTACGAAGGAATCTCCCAAGTTTTAGCCTTTAATTATGTGTCGGTTAATTAATAAAAATAATAAAAAGTAAGTACCTCGTATAGAGTTAGCAGCTTTCTTATCCATAAACATGCCAGATATCGATGAGCCAAACATCCCATCACTACTGCCTGGAGGGGGCGAAGTACTGTCCGCGACAGACCCTGAAGTGATGTCCATGCCCATCTGGTTGTGCATTACCGGCTGCACATCCGTATGAGGTTCTCTCTTCACTATTTGCATACCCGGAGGTAGACCCTGGGACTGGTGCAGCATAGTAGAAGCCGACGAGTGCCCTCCATGTTGGTCCGGAGGCCACTGCGACCCGAACAAGTCATGGAACTGATTGCTGTTCATCATTCCAAATTCAATTTTTGAATTCTTCTCCGTCGTGCTTTCTTTTTTCTCTACTGAGAGGTTGAAAACTTTTTTCTAAGTTATTTTCGGCCAATGAATTTGTGTGCGCGCGAATCGAATTCGCATTGCGGTTTACACTAATATCACTGTGCGATTTTGGTGTTCCAATGGATTTTGTTTAGTTCTCTTCTTCTTTTTTTAAATTTTTAATCGACTATGTCGGTAAGGCAACTGTTTTTTTTTTGTGTGTAGCTACACCATCAGAATTTTTCTTCGAAAAAACTATGGCACTCCCAATTTTAATGTTTCTTCAACTTTGTTGACTTTTTAAGCACCAGGTTTTTGTGTTTTAACTGATAAATATATTCCGGCCAAGCGGTGATGTGAGATTTCTTTTTGCGAAGTTTATTTCAGGTATTAACTTTTTGAAGAGCAACAAATTTTTTGGCATTTTGTCTCCGTGGTTATGTTTTGTTTTCTTCCTTTCGTTTTAAATAAACATCTACGTAAGGCACTATTACTTTTATTGTAGTTATTCACTTGTTCCCTTATTCTACTGGTTTTATTTTTATCTCTTTATCAATATTTGTCAAACACAAAAAATCTGTAAAGAGAAAACCAAAGCAGAAGAAGAATTTATTTGAATTTTAAATATTTTTTGAGAAAATTTAAATGCCAATTTGTTGTTGTTGTCAAAAGATTTTAGTTAACCGAACAGGGTGTGCTCAATTATCTAAAATCCGGTATCCGAATTTACGTGGAACACAAGTATTTGAATTTCAAATAAGTCGTTAGACGCCACTACGTTCCATTTTCCAAAAAAGAAAATTAATATCTCGTCACTGTTGCACTTGGGGAGCACTGTCACTTGTTTTTTGTAGAAATATAACAATACGTGATCACCTCACTGCTGGAAAAATTTGTACGATGTATGTTTGTACTATATGTTGTTCACAACTCGGCTTCGCGTCGGCAACTGGCAAGTCCAAAGATGTTGACGCCACAGCGGCCCGAACGTGACTGACGCATTGACGAATCTTCGGCGAGGCTCACGAAAAAATTATATATTTTTTCATTCCGGCCGAATAATCAACTTACTTAGCTCATAGCAATAGTTCAACCGGGGCGACTGAACTGCGGCGGACTACGATGGGAAAAATCTCCTTCAATATTCATCTTTAAAGGAAATTTCCTCGAGGTGCGTCAATTAGGACTGTAGTACCCCCAAAAAGGTGGTAAGATATAAGGAAATGTGTGTAATTACGGTGTAATTAAGAGACAAATTTGCCCATCAGTGTGCGAGCGGATCACAAGGCGTTGTGCGCGTGTGTGCGTACGTCGGTGTCGTGTATAGATGTAGCGGCGCGCGCACACTCGCGCCCAGGCGTCACACCAGTTCATTGACCCCGGGACCCAAACAAAGTAGATTTCGGTGAAATGCTGTTGAACTCTAGTTTTGAATGTGGATTCACTGAGCGATATTACGTCGCCGCCTTTCCTGGCGAATTTTTTCGCCAGCGACGTCTCGAATATTTTTGTTCTTTTATCAAAATGAAGATTTTTGGGCCAATGTTCGTTCGTTTTAAATACTGGCAGGAATTAGAGACTCTATTCTAATACGTTTATTACAGAATTATTTTAATGTGCAAAAAATTCGCAATTTCGCATTTTCATTGAAAACTTCATTTACACAAAAAAAGTCTCTATTAATAATTTCACTATTTAAATAAAAATAATAAAAAATATGAATTATCAAATGAATTTATTAAGTCTCGATTTATCATTAAAAAAAAACCATTTGTTTTGACAAAAAAACAATACCTGAACTCGATTACTAGTGTTAACGGGTCATTGACCCAGGAAAAATGTGCTGTCAACCGCAAATATAAATGTAGGCAATTTTGTTTCGTTACGCGTCTGCAAAGTGTTTTTTGTTTACATTATTGTCCTTATAAAATAATTACGCATTGTAAGAAAATATTAAAAAAAAGAAACGTCAAAAAAACAACTGTCATTTTTGACGTTTCATTTTTTTTTTCTTAATCAATATCATAAGGCTTTTCGTTAGAGAGTAATAGTATTTCCTTTATCACTTCCTACTCTATGCTGTGCAAAAATCTTTATCCATAGAGGTAACTGCCAAAAATGACCTTTCGCTATGGTTCAATGACTCGAATACAAAGTGGGCTATCATGGGCAAACTTTTGTGAATAACACTTCATTCTACTATTATATATTTTCAGGCCACTGATATTTTAGTTATCAATATAGGAAGCCATTATTGATAAAGTCTATTATGCAATTGACGTTTTGATGCCTTAAAGGTCACCTTTTTATTATTTATAGGCAAGATATTATTTATTAAAAAAAAATGATAAGATTACCAGTTACAAAACGTTACATTTCAATAACTGTTTTATAAAAAGGTAAGTTTACAAATAGAAACTTTCATCTAAAAACTTTTACTGACTAACAAAAAAAAAACTCGGTTAATAATGATTAACTAACATCCCATATAAGTCACTATTAAGTACCAACCCATTTAACTTTAACTCTCACTGCCGAACCTCCATTAATCAAAGCGACATCATACAAAAAACCAACCTAAATAAGTACTCACTACAGCAAACATAATCAAAATCCGTTCAGTATTTTCCTAGTAAGGGCCAACCCTATACAGAAAACCATAGATTACCGTAAAAACTCATAAACCATGACGAAAAACACAGTAATCCTCAAAATATGAAAAAAAAATTAAAAGTAAATAACCCTAGAGGGAAGCCGCCGACCTTGTGGTAGAAAGGGACGGGAGATGTGACGTCACACGCTGTCTCACTCTTTCTCACAGGCTAACGACCTATTGATTTCGGACCACGTGCTATGGCGATGTGCTGTCAAGAGTCCACTGGTGGGACAAATGTGGAATTATCTTTACAAAAAACACCTTTTTTCTTGTTTACAAAGAGTTTTAATTTCAAAAAAGTTTTTAAACCTCATTTTGAGTAACTGGCTGGTTGTGTTTTACAGTTATATTTTCGAAATGAAACCTTTATGTTTCAAGCATAATTTAAAAAAAAGTTGAAAGAGCTGCATGAAGTGGTTTTGAGGCAAAGGAAGTAATAAAAACAGGATGTATTGATCAGCTGCTGGCCACCGACAATTATTTTATCAACGTTCTGAATTCAAACTACACTATATTTTTATTCCAAGCCGGGCCAAGCCCGGCCTTCCTAGGCTTGGCTGTATTTAAAGCTGAGAGACTAGTCACGGAAAGGCGTGGTTTTAAAGGTTTAATGTATGATGAAACTATAAAACATCTATGTACGTTTACAATTGATTGTACAGTCCCATTAATGTCCAAAACTGGGTCTAATAAAGCGACTTTTCCACCTTATGTTGCTGAGCAAATCAGAAGTTTTGGCTAAAAACCAGCACATTATAATTATGACCCGGTCTAATACAAGTCACAAGCATCACGATGTTAAAATACTTAACAAACACATTACTCTGTTCCACGATATCCAATGAGACGAGAAACGAATGAAACCAGTCTATAGTAATCGGTTGGGCACTTTTCCAATCCCCAAATGAGAATTTTCCTGACAGACGAATTCAATTTGTGCTATTTGCGCATCCTCATCGATCGTGGCCGCTCGTAGGCCGTAGCACCTTAAATTCTGTAGCCTCTACGTTTGCTACGAAAATATGTGTCTGGAAAAGTAACAACTTTGAAGATTTTTAAGTTTCGAAGGCTGTCTGGTTTAGAACGTCTTTTAAATATCGAATGATTTGCGAACTCCTTTTGAATAAAAAGAAAAAATTACACTACCAAATAGCCTGTAATCCACGTAGGGTTGGTGGAGATTAGGGTTTGGTACTTCTAATAGCACACCCATATGTAATAGGGGGTGAACCTATTGCCAAATCCATCTTCTATGGCTGCTACTGAGAATTTATTGTCGGAAAATCCTAATAACACCCTTCTCAATATTCTCGAAAAAAAAAAAACTCATATGTAAAGACACAATCTAAATCTACATAAATATTCTTATGACATTTATCAATTACAATTAATAATTCAACACCCACACATTATCTAAATTAAAACTACAATTTATTAACAGTTTTCCTACAGACGAACGCGTTTTGTCGCTCCAATCTGGGGAATTGGGTTGCAACGGTGAGCGTGCAATATTAGGTCGAAAATAATGTCACTGGCAATGTCCTAGTAAACTATTGTAACTGGTAACCTCGTTAGTTTAAAAATATTACGTTCGATTTTTAAACTGACTTTGACATGATCGAATGTAAAGCTTGATTTAATTTTAAATATACATAGTTCGATTCGAATATGACATTTAGCAAAAGAAAGTTTTGTTTATACTCTCTCCACTTCTGATTCCATTTTCTTTGAAAGAATTAGTTTAGTGAAGTGAAGTCGTAAAAAAGCTTAGTTTTGAAGTTTTCTCCTAAAAAGGCCTGATATTTAAGACTTATCCTTGTAAAATATTTTATTATAAAACTTATTCTGTCATTTTGATAACATTTCCAAATATCTGTTGGAATGTCTTTGTAAACGCAAACTATGCTGTATGTTTATCAGACTCCGTAAATGTGACTAATTACGTAATTATTTCAACAATAAACCTTCAATATCTATGTATTTTTAAAAGTTACAATATTTTTACGAGCCAAAATGCTTATACTTTTCATGCAAATGTAATATCTTAGAACCAGCCAGTATTATTCAATCAGGAAAGTGCGAATTCACATGTTAGTGCTAATTTATAAGTCATAATCAATGCCATGCAGTACATGAATGTTACTTTTTAAACATATGGAATTCAAAAACGATTTTTTTTATTTAATATCTCTTTTCATCAACTTTTGAACAAGTGATATATATGTAAAAAGTCAATGGTAGCAAATGTACCTACAATTAGGAGAAAAAAAGGTTACCCATTAGAATATTACTTTTCTTCGCTTTTTAAGGTTCCGTGTCCCACTGCTAAGATATTTCCTACACAATATTACCAGAAAAAAATTAACCACCATTTGTCTTACGGTCCAAAAATGCAGTCGAAAGTCATTTGGAGGTCGAGTTTAAACGAAGTTACTCGCTGCAGTAATTTTTGGGGTATCCTCAACAGGAAAGGATAGGGGCCTACGTGCGCATCGTCATACGTCTACATATCGAAACGTACCAAACGCATCACGAAATCATAAGGAGAACTTTGCCTCCAGTTTTTTGACAGCTGTCAAATTGTTTCATAATTGCAAACGTGAAAAATCTGTTTGTTGCTCACTTGTTTTTCCTTATTTGAAAGTTTGATTTTATTACTGGCACCTTTTTTCTTGTATTCTTTTTCTTTTATTATTGAACAGAACATGGCAAAGATATAATTAAGCTTGACAGTATTTTGTTTTAATAATTTTCCTCAGCAGTTCTTACACAAAACACGCTCAAAGAATAGAATACTTTTGTTATTCTAGTATTGTTATCCAAAAAGCCGTTCTGTTTTAGTATTTAGTCTAATTATATGCAACTGACGTTGGCACACACAGACTGGAACCTGACCTCTATGACCCAATTGATCACATCAATTAAAGTTTTACTATTTTTGCCGATTTTTGCCTAGCAACACGACAGAAAAAGTGTTATATTATAAGCCATATCATACCACTGTTAAAGAATGACAGGTGTCATTTGAAAATACACTTTGACCGACTTCTCTGTGCCGGCGGGAAAACACGGAACTATGTTTAATAAATGTACCAATTTTGACATTTCGATGCAGTTTTTCTGCACAAGTAGCGCCACATTAAACTGTAAAACTTAATGTCGCCATACTGTATTTGGGTTTTTGAGTAGTTAGCATAAAAAAAAACTTTCTCTGGTTCTTCATTTAATTATATAAAGGTTAATAATTACTAGAGCAATGACATCATATTATCTTGCCAAGTTTGTGTAATGTATTTTTTATAATAAATTATTACATTAGTTATTTACCACGCTACGTAATAAACACACACGTACTGTTATTATTGTGTCTGGGGGAATTTTTTATGTAATATTTATTTTCTTCCTATCTCTCTTTGTTTGTTTATTTATTTTACTTTATTGCAAAAATAAATTTTAGTCATATGATCTTTCATCCTTATTTTGCTTGGACAACCAAATCATGATTAGATAGATCTTTTGAAAAGTAAACGCTGGCTATAAATAAAATATAAGTACTTTTTGAGAACGCTCCTTCTTAAATAAGGCCCACTGTGCGACAAAAAAAAACACAATCAGAAAATCGCAGTTCGAAAATTCAAATTCGGAACTGTAAACTGCTGACTGAAAGCAGGAAAGAATTTCAAATTAACCAAGTCCGGATTTAAAGACGATGAGAATTACAAATTTTGAACCAGTGTCAGTCCGTTCGTTGAACTATAGTACCAAACTAAATTTTCACATGTGTTAGCCTAAATTTAGAGAAAGACGAAGGGATTTTTGGTCTAGATATTTATGAATATTGGCTATTTAATCATGTGCCTAGCCTTTTTCCAACTATTCATGGTCACCTTAGTCAAACTGGATGCAGATGAATACAAGTATTTTACTAGGAGCGACTGCCTTTCTGACTACCATAACCCAGTCATTGATTAACACGATATCTCTGGGTAAGACTGGTAGTCTGACTTTAGGGCTTCTGACTACTACCAGATATAATATAAGTAAGTCCGAGCAATCATCTAACACGGAATTGATTCCTATTCAAAGCTTTCAGGTAGACTTTTTGGTCTAAAGCGTTGCCTTGTATCGTGGATGCGTTTACAACCATTTAAACTCACATACACAAACAGCTAGACCCGAAACAACAATCTGTAGGTCATACAAATCCGTGCGGGGATCGAACCCGCGACACGCAGCGCAGCAGATACTGCGCCAATCGTGCCGTCGAAATATGTTATTTTCTGCACTCGTGTCTAAAAACGCAACGAAAATGTCCCTAACATTTTTAAATCAACAAAACAAAGAACAGTTTCCAAATTCGAAATTGAAATTGTCGTGACCATAGACTAATTCACCCCCTACCGACCTATCCGGGGTTCAACGTCACCGCTGGGGTCATTGGGGTCAATAAGTTCACACAGTTCGCGGGTCAATAAACGACCTATGTAAGTGACACACTATTTTAAATTCTCATGTTCGAATTTTGTCGTGATTTTTTATTCTGATGATTTGCTGAATACCGTTCGTTTTTTGAAAATTGATGAACTGCTTTAAAATCTCTAACAATGAGGAAGTGACAGTTCGCGCCATATTGAGATATTATCTGTCAACTGTCATTTGAATGTTGGAAAATTCTTGATATAATATTGGTGCGTCTTGGGGCCTTTAAGGTTATTTTTTTACGGAAGACGGTACGAAGTACACTCAGATTTGGCTAGTTAGTAAACTAAATTCCTATTAAAAACGGACGTTTCTATTACCGCTAACTTACATCAAAACCCAATTATAGTAAGTTTTCTCAATCCTAGCGTCGAGCTGAAGCTCACTCAGTACCTGTGCTAGCCTAGACCGACGAATCAGTCTTTTTTTTTGCGGATGGAAATCACCAAATATGTTAGACTTTTACTGACTAAAAACCCCTTTTGCCATTATGTTTCGGGACTGCGGTATCTCTTTCGAACAACCAGCAACCTCGGACCTACGAATTAGTCTTGCCTGCTAATTTATAGATATTACAGATAATTACATTATAAGCAATCTGTTCCGTTATTAATTGACCGATAAGACACATCTTGAATCACTGAAGATTGATAAGAACATCGAACATATTAGTATAGATAGAAGTAGATATTATCCTTAATGAATGACTAAATATTATTCCAAAGTTGGATTTTATTTAGATAACAACATAGGTACTTCATGACAGTGAAAACGGACATCAAAGTGTTGCCATGCCAAGCCTTATCTTAAACCACGCGACAAAATTGCAATAAAAAAAAAACTTTAGATTAAACATTTATAAGCCCATATCAAGTCTTCCTTAGCAACAGAAGGGAGAATAACTGTAATAAATTTGAGCCAATTTTAAATACAAACCTCTTTTGTTAAAAAATAAAAACTTTTTTGGTTTAGTGGCCACAAGCGTGGCTGCCGAGAGCAAGGTTCTAAGGTCGGTTGGTCAGGCAAAGAGTTTATGGTTTTTTTCCATGGAGAATGGTGTTCATCGAGAGTACCTAATTATAAATTTGGTCATATTTCAGACTGAAACATAATCATGTATTTATTTCGTTTTTTTCTTTTGAATTAATATAGTCTATTATAATATGTTCAATAACTTGCCAAATGTCGGTGTAGATATACCTCTACGTAAGTCTTTAGGAATTAAGCGTGATGTTAAAGTAAAAAAGGAAAGCGGACATCCTAGGCCAATCCGGTCTCAGGAACAATCTATTTAACAAAATAGCCAATCGATATAGTGTCGTTATCGCTACGTTTTGCGGTTCGACGATCGGCCAACGAACCCCAAAAATGGCGGGTTCATTGCCTCGTCTAGCTTCGGCTAACGTTTCGTTTGAATCGCGATGCACATTCGCCAATTCTATTGGACGGAATTTGAAATTTTTCGGTCGCCGTTTCGAATTTGGATTTTAAGTTTGAGTTTCGAATGTTTTTTAACGGTTGTCTATTTTGTTTCGAAAAGTTTAGTAATGGACATACCGTATTAAAGAGTTTTGTGTTCGTGCTATTTATCGTTGAGGAGTTCTCACGTGAGGATGCGATCCTGGCAGCAGGATCAAGTAATGTCTGTAATAAAAATGTATTGCCCAAACCAAAGTTTTGTTGACAATACATTTTGAAAACTTCAGCTCAATCGGTCGAGGGTAGTTTACTTGCAAGATTTAATCGATATATTTCATCATAAATGATGTACATACGCCTGCACATCAAGCTACTACAATTTGCCAGATTTCTTTGATCGATTTTCGACTTTATTTCTAAAGTATTAGGTTCAAGGTTTATTGGGAAAAATTGACAGTTTCGGGTAGCTTGACCTGCTGGCGTCTGTAGCATGATCTTGTAAAAATATTATGATTAAAAAGTGTGTTCATTATTCTCCATAGAGATGTACGTTTTGGAATGGGTAACTAAGGTAAATTCACAAGTTATTTTACCCCGTGACTGGGGCTGTAGCTTCATCTTATGTTTTTGATATTCAAAAGTGTCTGTAACGATTCAATTGAAATAAATTATTTGAGTTTGACATAACAAAAACTATAAATGTCTTTTTATCATTGTCTTTTTAAATAAATAAAAAAAAAACGGCAAAACACATCACTAAAGTTCCAAATACTTAAAATGAAGTCCATTCAGTTTTCAAAAATGATCAAGAATGAAAGAACCTCTTTATCTGTTAAATAATGCCCATTAGACAGACGTTGTTACCTACCAGATAAAAATGGTAGGCTTTTTTAATTCTAGTTCACCAGACATGCATTGTTATCACGTAAACTTTTTATCAATACATCTGCAGACTTTCTTTATCAAAAAATGTCAAAACAACAATAAATAAATTGAGGCCGTAGACAGCAAAATAATAATTTAATCTTATGCCGCAGACATAAGATACCAAAGTGTCTAACAAAAGAAAAACAAAGAAAATGGCGCTAAACATACACTAACATTGAACATCCAAACAATACTAACCCGGTTTTTCGTAATTCGAACGTCATGTGATAGCATTATGGCATCAACAAACATGGCCATAATTTCGCGGTAGTTTTTAAAAAAGGAACGTCTTTACTGTTTTGTTGAAAAGGCATTTTTTTTAAATGTCATTGTCTAAAAAGGAGGTTTGTTTGTCGGTTTGTTTTTTTTTTTTTGTTAATGGCCGCATTTTTTTTTAGGTTTTTGGATGCAACATGCCTAGGCGCTTCAATTTCCATATACTCTCTGTCCTTATCCCAAGCCCAACATCATGTCGTCTTCTTGAATACGCAGAATTAAATGAATGATTAAAAAACCTATTTCAAAACAAGACTATCCTCATAACATTTTGTTAAACTAGGTTTATGTAACGAACTTCCTTAGTCTAACAGTGTGAATAGACATAAATTCTATGTTTACACTACGGCTCGTAAATTGAACGGTCTAGTTTAAACATCACACACGTAGCTGAATTTTTAGATAAACTAGATATTTGCAGCGTTTATTTGTCAGTTATTTGGTAATGTAGTTGATAGATTTGTTTTTGAAACTAAATGATAATCGGGCTTTTTCTTTCATGGGAAAGCTGTAACATTACCGTCCTGCATGTCTTTGTGTTGAAAATGACGGATTGTCTTGTACTAACTAACTAACACCCATACATGTCCGTTCATTTGCCCTTAGTGTTTCGGGCCGCGATATATCTTTCGAACAACCCACAACCAGCAACATGTCTATGTTTTAAAAAAAAAAACAGACTATTTTTTTGTCGTCTCCATCGTATGTACTACCATGTTTTCTTTAACCTTATCTGAATGAACCAAAGAGTTCACTAGCTAGCCAAATGTCATAAAATGTCAGTTGATCACAGAAAATTATTCAACATTTTTTTTTTCTTTTAATGATCGTTGTTGTCCCCTGTCAGTAGTTACGCTATCATTCAGTCTGTTTTCTTACATAAATGACTTGTTCATTTTTCCAATTCATTTTCATGGCCGAAAAGGGTGTGTCATTTTATCTAAACAAGTAGGTAAAAACCACAGATATCATAAATTAAAAGTAAAACAAGATAAAGTGATGATATTTTATCAATATTATAATGGTCAGTTACAGTTATAGCTTAGCTTTATACTGTGTAAATCAGGTTTCCTCCTGGACCGCGGTCAGGCAGTTGCTCTGAGAAAAACCTGTAAGGCTAACTCGCCATTTCTTGGACTTAAGGTGAAGATTTCTTGAGAACGGCCAAAAATCAGGTTTTTTAACGCAGTGTATCTCTTAAACCATACATAATTTTAATCACTGAAAAAGATATGATATTTTTAAGGCTTTTTTGCATACATTGATGGAATTCGAATTATAATTAAATATACTAAAATGTGTAAAAAAAATATTCAAACACACCTCTAAATTCTCTTTTAAAGCAGTTTATCTCTTCAATATTAATCGTAATTATAATCAAAAGTATACAATAAAATTTCCAATGCCAAACTGCGTTCAATGATGGATTGTTTTTGATTGAATAGTTAATATTTAATTTAATACAAATTTATTTGTATTTTTACGACAAACGTTTGCAGTAAAGTCCAACGTCAAAATGTATGAACAAGGTCAACGACATAATACTGCGCCTTAAAGATAAAAATACTGGCAGCGCGGTTCATAAAAGAAAAAAAAAAGATTGGAAATGAAATGTAATAAAAAATAGAATATCATTTCACAGGTTTTTAAAATTGGAATTGGTGCGTCACTATTTTTGACGTATTGTTTTTTTTCTACGAAAAAAGATGACAGTGTCAGCATAAAAAAACACGCCTGCCAAAAGTTTTCCATAACTTTTAGGTTAAATCGAAATAGCTAGTTTAGATTTTAGCAGATAAAACATGCAAGGGAGCCCTTAGAAACACACAAACACGAAAAAAATCACAAAAATGCGACCGGGAAGTCAGCACAGGGCGATAAGACCGGCCGGTTCCTTGCGCAGCCCACGTGGTGGGTCAACGTCTGCCCCACTGCGCAGGCAGGGTCGGTGAACCGAACGCGGCACGCACACAAACACACACACAAACAATTTCATACTCAACGCGAGCACACACGGGATCCTCCAGGCATGTTCTCACTCACACACTCAAAGTCTTTCGTTATGAACTTATACGCGCGTAAACTCACGCGCACATTCAGAATATGGGCGTCAACAGGCAGGTGACTAATTGTACCTTGTTTCTTCAAAGCCTTTTTTTACGGTAGAGTAATGTTGGCAATTGTTTTGGGAGTCAATCAGGGATTGGTGAAAAAATGTTGGCGATTTCCGGGATTATGCGAAAAAAAATTGGCTATGAATTTTTTTACAGGGAAAATAATGCAATGCTATCTCTTAGTATCCCATATTCCTATTTCAACAAATATTGTAATTTTAAGAAACATCAGAAATGTGATTACCGAAGAAAAAATAAAAAAAAACAATTCGTTTTCGCAACTAGTAACCCTATTCTAAGGTGGAACACCTCAGACAGACATTATTTTGGCGCGCAATATCTCCTTCAACTAATGACATCACGCATTCTAAATTTAAAAACGCGTCATTAGAAACGGCCTAACATAAAATAGGTGTTTTCCATTGAAGGTCGGAACGAATCGCCATATGTATACTGTTTGGTAATTATTAAACAGAAAAAGAATCTGCAATACACTGTTAAAAAACTAATAAATGGAAAGTAAGAGAAAGACATTTTTTTATAATTATTAAGTACTAGCTGCACCCGCGGCTTCGCCCGTATGATGATCGAAAAAAAAAGTATCCTATGTGTTATTTCAGACTCTAATCTACCTCTGTGCCAAATTTCATCAAGATCCGTTCAGCCGTTTAGACAAGAAAAAGTAAGAAACATCCATTCATCCTCACAAACATTTGCATTTATAATATTCTAAAATAAGTAAGATTAATGAAAAGAGGATTGATTCTTCTTAAGTTTTTGTGCTGCCCATGGGGCTCTGACTTGGCTATTCATGTCGTTGAGATAAATCTCTCAGACATGCTGGAGTCGCTGGTACTCAAGGTGGTTTCCTTTACCGAAGCATGTGATACTTAATTATACAATACACACATGAATAAAACAGAATTGCGTGTCTTTGGTTTGAACTTGAGACCCATGACTTAGTAGTCTGACAGTAAAAACTCAAGCTAACGCCCGGTAAACTGATGAGATGCAAGAATGGACGAACACCAATCTGACTACATCATGGTTGTCCACAACTGGGGCTGCGGGTTGGTACGAAAGAGCTACTGCGGTCCCGGCACTCAACCATGTTCCTTTTTTTGTAAAAAAGGAACATGGTTGAGTTTTAGTCAGTACAAGTCTGACACTTTCTTTCGCTCCGCCAAGAGCGAGTGTCGTCAATTGATGATAAACTTATCTGAACAAAAATATATTAGGGCAATCAGAAGAAGAATCTGTAAGACTCATTATTGTGTGAGGGCCATGTGGATCATTACTTTTAATTAATTTGTTTATTTTTTACGACTATTTGGCAGTTTGAGTACTATAAGCAACCTACACAAATGTCCTTTTTTTGGTATTGTTCGTCGTGTCGTTGAGCTCCTTGAGTTATGAGTCGAGCTACACGATAACTGACAAATGCTTGCACTGACTGGACAGGTCCACTCAATCTGTGTGGTGCTTTCTTAAAAAGACCACTTCAGACACTGATCTGCATAGTCCTCATGTAAGTTGACCAAGATTTTAGTCAGGATTTTAAAAGAGTCTATGACCTCTGAGTTTGTTTCGGCTGTTTCTTCTCAGAGTAGTCGGGTACGAAACACCAGCCTGATCTAGCTTTTAAAAAACGACGTGTAAAAGTGTTTGTAAAAACTTTCTTGCAAAATAAACATCATTTATCATTTAAAGACTCAGCCAAAATGAGATTAAAAAAAAATCAACAGCCCTTAATGGAAATCCAATTATAAACCAAAGTACTAGAAAATTAAAAAAAAAAACAGCCTGAGTCATCCTCCGAAGTAATTTTCTATGAGATCATTAGAATAAAATATAACTGTGATCGATAAGGATCAGATAATTGATCGATTGATCGCGAAATACTAACAAGAACTTACATGAGCAAGATGGTCTCCCACATGCAAAACAGTAAAAAGAAATTAAAAAAAACATCTATAAAAAATTACAAAAAATCTTGTTCCGCTTAATACATGTAAGGTCAGAAAAAAACTGTTTTTTTTTTTTAAAAATAGCGTTAGGAAAGCAGTTTAGATTTATTTTTCCATTGTTAAACAGGGCTTTGATCTTGATTGAGTAATGTCAACTCTAACAAAACCAGCCTGATCAAGGTTAATCAAATTCAAATTCATTTGTTAATTTTGTACACACAGGGTCCAATATTATGATGTGGTTTTATTAACATTTTTTGCTGCATAAAATGTTCCGCCAAATACTATATAAAGTGATACTGATTGCTTGACAAATACTTCGAATCAATTTTGATTCGGAAACTTGTATGTCTACTTATCTCGCTCGATTTCGAAATACCAAAAGCTCAGCTCGTTCAGCTTTCGATCTAATTTCTATTCCTATGACTTCCACCCATTTCAACATAGAATAACGCACCAAGAATGTGTTGCCCAGTAAATAATTTAGAGATCAGATAGGTTCCATGCAAAATACTTTGACTGGAAGCCGTGTTCTTAAGAGTCCCTCGCTGCGCTCAGGATTCAAAGTACGTAACTTAAGCGTGAGCACTACTTTAATCACTCTCTATAAGATTGTAAATTAGTGCACGTTCTGAATAAGTTAATTTATAGACATACAAATAGAAACTTGTTTGTATTTAAACAAGGTTTTTCAAAATAGTCGGAAAAGTCTCAGCAAATGACATTTCTTTAAAGGAGGCAAAGTATCTATCAAATCAGAATAACAGCTGTAGCAAGAGGGTTAATGCCCTGTCAATTATGACAACATCCTTACACAAGTTGCGTCGTAAGTTAAGACAGCCTTTTGGAAATGCCCATAATAGCATTAAGTATTTCCGATTTAAATTACCAGCGAATCGTAAAGTCAGGGGTGCCTTTCTCTCCCAAGCTCGAGCGGACGGGGGCTGCTTTCAAGCGGCTCCTGCCCAACCTCAAGGGGCCAAACGCCTCCTGCCGTAGGCTCTATGCCGGAGTCGTGCGGTCCATGGCCCTTTACGGGGCCCCAGTATGGGCGCGTTCTTTAGGGCGGCGCGCCGCCCACTATCTGAACGCGCCCCAAAGGGTGGTGGCCATACGGCTTGTCCGGGGCTACCGCACGATCTCCGGCGAGGCAGCAAGCCTCCTTGCCGGACTGCCACCGTGGGATCTGGAGGCGATAGTCCTCGCGCGCCTGTTTGAGTGGCGCGCGGAGGCACTACACCGGGGGGAAAACCCACTGCCGCGGCAAGTTGCCGCTCGGCGGGCAGACCTCCGGTGCGATCTCATGGTGGCATGGAGAGAGCGACTGTCGCAACCCCGTGCAGGGCACGCTACAATAGTGGCGGTAAGTCCCCTCTTTGAGGAGTGGCTGGAGAGGCGTCATGGCGTCCTCACCTACCGCCTGACGCAGGTCCTCACCGGACACGGAAGTTTCGGGAGGTTCCTGCACATCATCGGGCGGGAGGAAGCGCCCGGGTGTCACCATTGTGACGATCGCCCGGAGGACACGGTGGAGCACACAGTGGCGATCTGCCCGGCTTGGGCGGAGCACCGCCGTGCCCTCGTAGAGGCGATCGGCGGCGGCGATCTCTCGCGTCCGGCCCTGGTTCAGGCCATGGTCCGGAGCGAGAGGGAATGGGAAGCGGTCACCACCTTCTGCGAAGCAGTAATGCTAGCGAAGGAGGTGGCCGGGCGTTTGCGGGAGAGAACATCTGCCCAACCCAGCCGCCGCGGGAGACGCCCATGGCGCCGGGCGCCGCGAGACGACTTCCGGCCACCGTAGATGCGGGCCTGTGGGCGGTGAGCAATGGGTAGTTCACCGTCCGTCCGTCGATTGACGACAGGCCGTGTCGACGGCGCGTTCGTGTTTCACGCGCGCCTCAAAGAGAGTCAGCAAAGCAGAGGGGCTTGCCAGAGCCTCTGCCTGCCGGGGTTGCGGGTTGTTCGAAAGAGATACCGCGGCCTCGGAACGTAAAGGGCAATAGAAGAAACATGGGTGGGTTTTAGTCAGTACAAGTCTGACATGCCCCCCCGCTCCACCCAGAGCGGGGGAAGTCATTGGATGATTTCCCACCCGAAAAAAAAAAAAAAAAAAAAAAAAAAAAAAAAAAAAAAAGGGGTGCCTTTCTGGGAACATGGAAGGGTTTGTGAGTACAAGTCTGACAGTCCTTTTCCCTACGCTCAGACCTAGAGAAGAAACAAAAGAGGTTTTGCTTCTTAATTTAAAAACAAATCTTTGTCTATGAAAAAAGAATGTCTATGACTAAACGGTACCTCGTTAAGGAAGGGAAGTATAGCAAAATGTCGACATGGTCTATTCTCTATGTCCTATTAAATTACAATTACCATAGCTTAATATGAGCGTCTAATACTGATCACCTCTTTATGCATGGCATCCTTGGAAACATGAATCAATTCATTTTTTTAACCCCGAGAATGGTGGTCCAACTTATTAAGGTGTTAACGATAATGATGACCAACTAGGTGGTGCTCGCGGCTTGGCCCGCGTGATGATCGAAAAAAAAGTAAAAAATCCTATGTGCTATTTCACACCATAATCTACCCTTGTGCCAAATTTCATCAAGATCCGTTCAGCCGTTTTGACGTGAAAGAGTAACAAACATTCATCTATCCATCCTCACAAACATTCGCATTTATAATATTAGTAGGAAGTAGGGTTTTGTAATCACTGCGCCTATTGCCCTAAATTCTAAATGATGCGACTAGTTCCATCATAAAAATTGGACCAACAGTCTCCAGGTTCATAAGGTTTGAATGACCTTGTGCACGCCCCATATTCATTTGGTCCATACTTTCAGAGCACCCTTTATACATACAGATGAGACGTTTTGTTTGTCAATGCTTAACATCAATAAGCCACAAAGACAGTTACTAAAACCTTTTTAAACCTAGCCTTTTTTAATCTCCCCGAAACTTACCCCCTCATACAAAAAATACCCTTAATTCGGTTAAATTTTGCTCAATTTACCCCTTTTAACGACCACTAACACATTAGGTGCCTGCATTAGGTTTATAGGGGTCTGTTACCTATCAGAGGTCATTTACCCAAAGAGGGAATGCCCTCTGAGGGTGGTAGGCCTCTAACAAAAACATGACGAGGGAGTATTGAACTTAGGAGGGACATAATGATAGATGGGGAACGCCTTTTTCTATTTTCACTGGTTTTTCTGTTGTGAAAAGGCAGTTGGGTACATGAGAGACGTGGGTTTGATTCTAGGGTCGAGTCAAATTGATTTAGGTTTGTTTTTGTGGGAAAAAGAAAAAAAGTTATCTTGCTGTGGCAAAGGCATAGTAAATTTGTCTGCCAATATGGAGATTATGACTCTAAAAACATTTCATTCTTAGTTTGTATGCCCAAAGCTTCAAAATTATCTACTACTTACTGCCTGAACGATTTATCAGTAAAAACCACATACTCAAGCATTAGGAAATCAGCTATAAAAGTCCAATAAACTTTCTAAAAAAACAAATATGGCGTCTCCCATAACTATTTTTAAACGAAACAAAATATTAAACAGAACGTACTATTTAAAAATTGACATAGATTCGGCTAAACTCGGCTGTTTTCGGCGGTCGTCGGCCGAGCAATGAACTTTTCCAGTAGTACTGACCTATACTTACCTAGAGATTGGCTCTGCCTGTAGAGTTTATGCTATTGAAATGATTCTCAATATAAGTTTGTGTAGTTCTAATGCTGTAATTTTTACTCTCTCTCTTCAAACCAGGACAATTCAATAATTGCCCTGGAGTCTAACTATGATGAGGTTAACCAGATGCAGCTGAATATCAGTATATTACATGAAGCGACTGCCTATTTGACATCTATTCCACTTCAGCCTTATCAAATCTCTTTGAATTTCGAACTATGAAAGCATAAAATAATTTGTTTAAAATAAAAAAAAAAGTTTTTTTAAATCTGAACGTTCGAACCTCGAAGCAAACTTTATAACTACCAACCTACAACTAGATAAAATCTATGTTCCAAATTACCAACCTAAGAAAGCAAATTGTCTCTGTTCCTTACTTTGTACTCTACATTCTAACTTCCAATTTTAGTGTAAAATCGTGTGAAACTGTGAACCAATGACCGTTAGGTTCACTAACGGTGTCAATGGACGACCTTCGTAGTTTGGCCTTGGTGCGGGTTCGAGTCCCTGTGTCGTCACAAGGGGTGAGTGTATGAGTTTGAACCCGGATGGTTCAAATTTTTCAGAGTTCATTACTTTATGTGTGGGGGTTAAAATATTATACATATTTGTCTATGGAATTAAAATGGCCTCCACGACTGAAGGAATTTACGTTGATATGCGCTGCAGTGGTGTATAATATATTGATTGTTTTGTAACTGGGTTGTGGACGTTAGATAGGTAGTCGCTCCATGTAAAATACTGGTATTCAGCTGCATCCGGTTAGACGGGAAGCTGGCCCCAACATATATAGGAAAAGGCAGGAAGATCATTTTTTTATTAGAGAAAAATATCTTCAATATAACAGAATAATCTCAGCCATTGCATATTAAAATGAAACATAGGTAATTATTTTCAATAAAGAATCACAAAAACTAATAAATAAAATTCTTGAAGATAAAAAGAAAATGGTATTTCCTTGTCATTTTTCTGACTGAATATCAGACAAATTCTCAAAATCTAAGTTTAATATAAGACTTAGCGGCGACTAAAGATTGAGTAGCGTTTCATTCGCTCCAGGAAGTCAGGAAGTTCAATCAACCCAAAGCAAAACTTCTAGAATTCGAATTCTATGACTGTTTTGACGATACAACACTCATCTTGCGCAATACAATTCGTATTGGGAACATTGTGAACAGGAAAACATGTGAAATGACACGTCACTTTAAACAAATTAAACTTTGCAATTTGTGGTGGCGCTGATTGTCAAGAATATTTGGCATGGGTCTGTCAAATTGTACGGGTTTGAAATTAGTACCATGTTTTGCCGCATGTTAAAAAGAGTTTATACGATGCGTGATACTGTTTATGAGCAGATTATTAATGCTCTATGACATCTAAAATGGCCCAAAAAGGGTTTCTAAAATCTCATGATAAAACATAAAACTGCAATTTACTTCTTCTATCAAGCCAGCGAACGGCATAAAAAAACAACAATGAAATCATTTGTTTTAAAAGTAATTCATACCTAGTGGTTTCAAATATAGAAAAAGCGCGTTCGAATTTAGAAAAAAACTGTGATCTCTTGTTTTATCATTGCAATTTCTGCAGATTATTGAAAATAATACCAAAAGATTCTTTGGGGAAAAGATACTTGTAAAGCTATGCAAAATTGTTTTGCCCCCTGATTTATGCATTGTCATATTTGAGGTGTGTCATAGAAAATATGGTTTTCTAAGTTCAATGACATTATCATGGCATTAGAATTTCGCCATGTTGTGCCATAGTGCTAACTCATACTTATCTGTATTAAAAAAGTATATTCTATCTCTTACTATATATCTATGTATCTACATGCACTCTAATAACCTTTTACTTTGATTTTTTCGGCTATCACCGGTTGATAAGACTATTTGTTCGATTATTTGGCATTTCTTCCAGACTGTGATAAATTGAAAGTATTTATTTTGGATATTCAAATATTTATTTGGCAACACTAAAAAAAAATGTTGAGTTTTTTTTACTTTTCGAATACTTATGTTTTTTTGAGCCCAAGTAATTTTTGCTTACAAGGTCTACTATGTAAGGTCGTGGATTATATTCCAAGGTCATTCAAAAAGTATGCTGGAAATCTTTCTTTTACGAAAACCGTGTAAGCGTTTTTAACTCTACGATTTATGGTACATATTTTTTTTTCTATCAATCATCTTCACTAATCAAACCGCTATTCCCAAAATGAAAAAAACCTCGTTCCAAACTTAAAACAACTAGGGACTTCCTCAAACCATTGACCAGTTAGCAACTCTACTAAGAGGTCAACGTACCCCAGTGTAGACGAACGTGCGAAATGTTCGACCAATGTAAACAGAGCTGTCAGATTCAACCATTTAATGTTGACATAGGTTGTAAGAACGTGATTGAAGTTTGAACATCATGCCTGTAATATTTGAAGGGTAAGCAGAGGTACACCTAATTGTACACCCACATACCGTCAGTTATATTTAGGTCCCATTTGATAGGGAGCAAGCCTAAATCACTTAACCAGGCACGACGCTGCTATTAAGAAAACCCTTTTAGGAAAAACCCAATCACACTTTCCGACCAGGGAATAGAACCCAGCACCACAGGCTCAGCAGTCGACCTCACGATTACTGAACCAACAACAAGTTTTATAGGTTTTAAAAATGGTAATAAGACCTAACAACAAGGTGTAAAACTAGAAAATAAATGTGTTAATAAATCAGTGAGTCAGTTTGTGACGTTATAGTCATAAAACTGCTGGTTTGTTTTTGATGCTTTTAGATATGTTTGATGTAGGAAGTAGCGAAGATTATGTCATTCTGGGGACTGCCTTTTTGTAATTTTAAAACTTGACAAATAAGTTTTTGAAAGTGATCAAATTTTTTTTGTGATCAAGACGACACGATTGGCGCAGTGACTGAGCGATCGACTGCTGCGAACGGAACAAATATTTGTATGGCCTACAGATAGTTGTTCCGGGACCGGCTGTTTGTGTATGTCAGTTTAAATGTTTGTATACGCACCCACGATACAGGAAAAAATCCTAGTGTAGGGAAACGTTTTTTTTTTTTAAAAAAAAAACACGTAGCAGAACATTTTTTTCTGTAAAAATATTCTTAAACTGGAAAAAGAACTCATGACCTCTACGAACAAAATCTTTTAATTACGTCATAAAGAAATATTCTTTTGAAAAGGATAAGAAATGATATAAGAGTCTTTTCAAAGCAAAATATGATGGTCTGGCAGCCAAATTAGAGGTTATTCACCCCGGTTCGGCCGTCAACGCGCTGAAAACTGACGAATCATTCCGTCTTGTTCATATACTATGTTAGTATACAAACCAAGTTAATATCACGCCTATAAGCCCCTAAAAGGTGGTGACCGGGGTTGCGGGTTGTTCAAAAAAGATACCGTGGTTCCGGAACATAAAGGGCAATAGAAGGAACATGGGTGGGTTTTAGTCAATACAAGGCTGTCACTACCCCCCCACCCAGAACGGGTGAAGTTATTTAATGATTTCCCATCCGCAAAAAAAATGGGTGGTCACCCATCCACAGCCTAACCGCAGCTTAATCTGTAGACCGACAAGAGAAGTTGTTACTATTATTTTGCTAAGGTCTCCTCACTATTTCCAAAATCAAAATCAAAAGTCATTTATTCAAATTAGGCTGATAATCAGCACTTTTTGAACGTCAGATTACAAGAGACAGTCCCACAAAAACGCCCTGCCCTTCGCCACTTCCTAGTGTTTTAGCTGTGTTCCTACTATATAACTAAAACATCTGTCTGATACATTAGAAACCCAATATGGCGGCCAGTAACTGTCATTAATCCCATCCAGATAGTCGGATTATGGACATAATGAAAACGTGACGTCAGCACATGTCTGCCTCTACATTGTCTATGCGCGATCGACCTAACAATGAGCTTTGACCTTTAGACCTAAACGAACCATAGGTTTAGTCTAGTATTACAGTTAGGTTTCAAATAAGATTCTTCGCAATGATACTGAAAGTTACGTCAGTCCTACCAGGGAGAGTCAGAGCGTCAGCTCAGTATATCTGCCTAGCCTTTTCCCTACTGATGTCACGGTTGGCACAGTGGCTGTGTGATCGACTGCTGCGTTGCGTGTGGCGGATTTGATCCCCTACAGAACAGATATTTGTATGGCTGACATTGTTCCGGGTCTGGCTGTTTGTGTATATGAGTTTAAATGTTTGTTAACGCACCCACGATACAAGGCGACTAAGGCAAGGCGTCTACCTGAAAGCTTTGAATAGGAATCAACCCTGTGGTAGATGATTGCTTAACTGATTGAAAGAGGATCATACTTCTTATGATTGACAGGGGAGAAGGGAAGAAATTAACGGTGTGACGACCCCAAATAACATGGAACAAGAACAGGATGTGTCGAAAGCACGTTAGTGATCCACGCGCGCCTCAAAGAGATGTCAGCAAAGCAGAGGGGCCTGTCAGGGCCACCTGCTGTCGGGGTTGCGGGTAGTTCGAAAGAGATACCGAGACTCCAGGACACAAAATAGCAAAAGAAGAGACGTGGATGGGTTCACTTCAATAAATGACTGACAAGGGTTTAAGCTGAAAACCAGCGCTTAGCTACCCTCTAGGGGGGACCTAAGCATAATGCTGACGCTTAAACCTCTTGCTTCCGGTATTATAGTTTTTATGTATTTACTACTACTAGCTGTAATACTGGAGACAATAAACGTTTATTCTATTCTATTTAATCCCTCCCGCTCCGCCCAGAGCGGGGGAAGTTATTTGTTTATTTCTTAAACAGTCTACCTATTAGTACACCTACATTTTTTCAGTTATATTTAGGTCTCAGTTAATAGAGGACGTTCCTATTAGCATCAACTGGGCGCAAATCCAGACTTCGTGTCTGCTACTAAGAAATATGGGAATCGAACCAGGACCACATCCAATTATTACATCACACTATGTTATGTCATTTTTGTTGACTGACCCAGAGGGCTCTGACTCATAAACACTCATTAATTAAACAATATTGTGTAACGTCGACCTTGTCATTAATACACTTCGTAGCCTGGTTCCCTAATAACTCACCGTGATGATAAATTGCTGTAGAACAGCGAAAGTTCTACGGTAGTCGGTTTAGTAGTTTAGGAGATTAGGATTGTCAAAACAACATCGATTTGTTATGAAATTAGTTTTTTGGTAGATTTAAGGGTTTTTTAAGAATGTGTTTAGATGTCAATAGTTATTCTTTTTATGCCTATCTATTAATATTAAAAGAAAAAATATATATATTTATGTTTAATTTTTCATACATTCAAAAGTGTTTACTTCTCATATTCATCATTTAATTAAAAGCACCAGATAATTGTACCTACAATTTTCCTCATTTTCTTAAAAACTACACTTATTGCATATTAGATTCTAAACTAAAATGCAAGTACTCATTTTTTGTTAATATTTTGGCTAAAACAAAGATTTGACAGCAATATGCAGATTTTTAGGTTATCAAAAACCTGAATTCGATTAGTGCTTTCAAAAATCGATCATCATTATCTAATCGTACTCGATTTTTAAAACAATACATTCTATTTTTATTCGGAAAAAAAAAAACGAATTCGCAATAACCACTTTTAAAAATGGAATACTGTTTTTTTTATAATTTTTACTTTTTAAACTATTTGTACGCCATGTTTTCTCTTAAGGATTCGTTTTCTGTTCTCTGTACTGTTTCTAGGCTCACATTACCCAAACAAAATGTCGTTGACCTCCAAATAAATTCTTTGTAGAGTTTCAACCTGCGTTGTTTTTTATCCTGTTTGTTTTATAACAATACAATAGTGAAATTGATAGGAATGTGTTTAATATTGTTGCAAAACATAGATGAATAGATAACTAATCTTAATTTGATGATTATATATACAATTTAGACGGAAATAGTTCTAATAAATTATTATATATTATTAGAGGAAACACTACATTAAGAAAAACATTAGAAATATTCAAAATACTCTTCAGTTTTATTTTTGAAGACATGTGCCAAAAATATACTGTTTACGTGAAACAAATCTATAAAAACACATAATTCTGTAAAAACACGCTTTTTTGTTGTTAATATTTTATAATACAAATATATGTAACTATAGACATGTATTGTTTATTAACCTTAACCTTTTCAGCCATAAAAAAACCAAAAGACCTCAAAAAAAAACCCATTAAATAAAACATTTTTAATTAAAAATGTCGCCCAAATTTACCAAAAAAACATACCAACCCTCGAAAAAATACAAAAAAAAATCTCCCAGGGAAGTGAAAAACGGTACAAGCGCTACATACAGAAAAAAATAGCAAAGTAAGTACTCAACAGCCGAGCGTTCAACTCCCGGTCGTTCGTTGAACCCAAGAATTTTGGCAGTTCATTGACCCGGTCGCTGGCCGCATATAAATAATGTTAGAACGAGACAGCGATACTTTGACAGCTTACGTCAGCTGATAGTATGGGTAATCATCAAGTGACGTCACTGGACGACTGCATTTGAATTTGGAAGTTTGTTTTGAATTTAGAATCGTTTATCTGTGATGTTCCTTATTTGGTGTGGATTGCGGAAGTTTGTGACACTTTTTTTTTTTAAGAACAATGTTGCAATTTTTTTCGAATTTATTGCAAGCTAGTTGCACCCGCGTAGACTGCGTAGCCTATTAATTCAGGTTATTAACTATTTAGCACAATTTCATCCAAATTCGTTCAGTAATTTTTGCGTCAAATAGATGGGGAATCATCAAATAACTTTCCCCGCTCTGGGCGGAGCGGGGGAGTGTCAGATTTGTACTGACCTTCATGTTCCGGGGCCGCGGTATCTCTTTCGAACAACCCGCAACCCCGGCAGGAGGCATCATCATCGCCTTTTATCAACTATGTTGATTTCAGCTTTCAGTCTTTACTGAATAACAAAATAGTGAAAAAAGTAATTATCCAATTAAATTCAGGAAAAATCCATCAATATTTGTGTTTTCCTCCTACATTAGTCGCATAAAACATGCTAACGTTATGTCGAAGTCAAATAGTGATTTAAACGCATAATACATATAGGTAATGCTTGTGTTTCCTCATTCAGTTCAAATTGGTCTATTTTGCAAACTGCTAGTCAAAGGCCTGTCCCATTTCTATCCAACTCTCTCGGTATTGAGCCTACTCTAGTCAATCCATCAGAAACGAGTCCAAATCGTCACGTCAGCGTTTTTAGGCCATCCTTGGTGACGACGACCCATCCTTGGTGACAACGACCGTTTTTAAACCCCGACCCTTGCATAGCCAACCCTCGAGATGAGCTAATAGTTTTAAAAGTCCCTAAATAATAACCCGACCCGGCCTTTTTCAATTTTTTTTCAATCAATGACGCCCTAAGCCGAGGCTCGTACCCTACGGAGGTGCCCTTAGCGTTCGATCATCGATATTACAGTAGCTTCTATCCCTGGCTGAGGGCCTTAAATTCATTTAAAGTCACCACAGGATAGTCCGGTCCGGTTGCGGGTTGTTCGAAAGAGATACCGCGGCCCCAGAACGTAAAGGGCAATAGAAGGAACATGGGTGGGTTTATGTCAGTCTGACACTCCCCCCGCTTCGCCCAGAGCGGGGGAAGTTATATGTTGATTTCCTACCCCAAAAAAAAGGAAAGCCCGGTTAAGGAGAAAAACAACTCAATAGCGACTTGAACTGCGAAAAAAACAAAAAAGGGGAGAATTTATTTTATTTTTAATAAAACTTTGACGCCTTAGAGTGAAAACCTCGTAAGTGTAAAATAGGTAACTTTTCAGAAGAAAGAAAAAACTGCGTACTCTAAAATTTTTGTACGGCGTCTTTTATGATTTTTTAATCTTTCGAAAAACACTAAATTATACAGCTACAGCAGGATAAACTCAAGTAATCAATTTTCAAAAAAAGGAGACACGTTCGTTGCAAGGTATTCACGCCAAAATGACAGATGCGAGGTTCTACTGTCATAGATGGCGCTATGAGTATCGAATGAACAAATGATTGACTCATTTGTTCATTCATCAGGATATGCGTTGCGAGGTTTTCTTCCTAGAAACGCAATAAAATAAATTTGAGCAAAAATGCATTCCCGAGGTTTTCACTCTAAGGCGACGGCACAAGTAAAAACAGTACAAAGGTGGACTTAATGCCATAAGCATTTTCTACCAGTCTACCTTAGGGTGATGCAGAGATAAAACACACTAGGTGCGATAACACCTAAAAATGCACCAAAAAAAGCATTTTCAGGCACGCACTGTGTGAAAAATCTAGGCTCATCTGTAATGATCTATCCTAGAAAGGTAACCCACTCAGTCCCATTTTTACTTAGCAGACGTGTTTCTTTATATCTAAAATAAATACGAATACATAAGTATGTAATTGAAGATATAATGTTATTTATTATATAGAGCAGACACAAATACATCACACTGATATGGGTGAAAGTTTGTATGTAAATGTATGTTGTATATTTTTCTCTTCCTTTGCTAATCATAACTTTTGTTTTGCACCTAATTACCTAAACCATATTAATTTCATAGAGAGTGGGCACTGATACCTATAATTACAAGATATTAAGTTATCTTAGCTTAGGTATTGGCTGCAACTCTAAATTCAACATTATTTACCTTACCATATAACTTCTATTGTAAATTATATTGGTTTTTTTGGAGGTGCAAATAAACTATTACTTTTTGTTACTCTTTCACACTCAAACGACTTAACGGATTCGGATAAAATTTGGTATGTAGATAGCTTATACCCTTTTTTTGGATCAGAAATGATTAAATAACTTACCCGCTCTTGGCGGAGCGGGAGCGAGTGTCAGACTTGTACTGACTAAAATCTTTTTGCGAATTTTGAAGGTCAGTTACAAGCTATTTAACAACACGCTATGGGTCTTAAGAGCTGGTGCCTAAGTCTGCTAGTACAATAGTGTCAGAATGGTTGATCACTGATCGCATAATGGTTGATTTTGATAATTTTGGTAATCTACTACATACTAAATTTGTCGAAATCAACCATTATGCGATCAGTGATCGACCATTCGGACACTATTGTAAAAGCAGACTTAGGCCCCTAGGCAAACGGGCAAAATCGCGAGCCTGAGCATTTTTTTACATTTAAAACGCATCAAAACACATTTCAATAAGACAAAGACGACAAAATATAGGTAAAACCATTGACAAAACTAATATATGAGTCAATACAATGTATGGTTATCTATGAATCGTCTAGTCGGACTTGTCGAGTCGTTGAACTCAATCAAATGTTTTTTTTTATTCGTTTGTAATTGAGGAATTGCTTCAAAGGGTGGTGGAGTCTATAAATAAACTGATTAGGTATTAAGATAGATAGATAGATAGAATATTCTTTATTATGTACACCATACATATAACAAGAATAACATTAAACAACTTATAAATAGGGTGACACAAAGGGCGGTCTTATCGCTAAAAGCGATCTTTTCAAGACAACCTTTAAGTGTAGAGATCATAAGCGCTACTGTTAAGAATTAGGTACTGTTGGCTTCGATTCACAGGTTGAGTAATGTTATTTGGGCTTTTTAAAGCTCTGCCTTACATTTTGGGATTAACAAGCGAGATATTATTTTTAGTTAAAGACGACACGGTTGGCGCAGTGGCTAAGCGTTTGAGTGCGCTTACGCTTACGTTTGTCGCGAGTTCGATCCTTGCACGGGTCAAATATTTGTATGACCTACAGATAGTTTTCCTGGGTCTGGCTGTTTGTGTGTGTGAGTTTAAATTTTCGTAAACGCAACCACGATACAAGAGTAATTCCTAGTGTGACGGCAACATTTTTTTAAAGTGAATCTTTTATTATATCGTCTCAAACTTTTTCGTCTGTGTGTTGCATGTCGCGTGACGGTTGGCCGCGGATTAGGGACACAGTGTTCAATAAAAACATTAGTTGAAGACTTAGACTACTTGTATTATTTCCCATTATCATTCCAATTTCCTAAGTATAAAAATAAGATTGATAAAGCGATTTTTATACCGTTAATGGAATATAATTCAAAATATTTTTAGTTAAGTGTCTATAATACGAAAAAAAGTTTCACTTTTACCGTGGTTTCATAAAACCACATAATCCTTTTTTTTGAGTTTACTCCTTAAGAATCGATTTTCATATATAAGGCGCCCGGTATGTGAAAAATCCGAGAGGTAAAACTTACTAAAGTAACGAAAATGTGTCACGTTTTTGGTGCTAACTTTCTAATTTGGCTGTGAACAATAAGACGTACATATGGTATGCTGTATAGGCGACTATACCTGTATACTATATGTTATTGGGCTTGGTTGTTTCTATCAGTGTCGATGTATTTATATTGCTATTTTTTTTTCATTAATTTATGTTTTTACCATTTCATATGATATTAATCTTTTTTCAGTTGAATAAACTCTTTTTGCGTATGGTTAGATACTCGTACTTAAGGAGTAAACTCCAGTCGTGCGTCGGAGCTGACACACACACTTTTTTAAAGAAATGGTTTACAATCTTATCTGTCACTATAAAGAGAACATTAAAGGAAGCATGCGTTTTTGTATCTGATCTATATTTATTGAGTTTTAACCAACAACAAACGAGATATTACACATTTGAAAAGAAACCACGAGGAAGGACTCAATTTTTCCTGTACACTTTGACACGACAGTGTCAATTCCAAGTACACATAAATGATATTATTCAATTAATAATTCGAATCATCACGGAGTTTATTTTTCTAGGTCATTGACATACTTTTGGCTATTCTGAGTAATATTGTCGTTAATAATTATCGAGACTTTTGCCTTATTTACCGGTAAAATACGAGGCGTCAATCGCATCCCATGAAATTAATATTTTAAGAAAATATATTGCCTGTTGCTTGTTACCTAAGTACGTAAAAAAAAACCTCAATGATAGATTCATCAAAAATAATTAATTGGCTTTTTTTAGTATATTTAATACATATTCATTCTAAAGAAAAGCCAATGAATTATTTTCAACCTGTGTAATTTTCCCCATTCTTAAGTACAAGCAAACAGTAATATTAAATTTAAAAAATAGCGTTAAAAATTCGTCCTCAACGCTGTCAGTTGGCAATGTCCCCAAGAGACTGGCCGCGTTGCCACGTTGTATGGCAACGCTAAGCCTCTGGCCAAAGTAAAAGCCAGCCCTTGGGTCACGGGAAGTGTCAACCAAACGTTTTGAAATATCCTT
Source organism: Ochropleura leucogaster (assembly GCA_958449745.1). Classification (NCBI taxonomy): domain Eukaryota; kingdom Metazoa; phylum Arthropoda; class Insecta; order Lepidoptera; family Noctuidae; genus Ochropleura; species Ochropleura leucogaster. Next base: position 4,736,879 of record OY288227.1, read on the forward strand.
AACAAGGACCCCACGGTAATGTAGATAATTTGTTTTGTGTGTAAATGATTGAATATTGAATATATTATTGTTTTTAAACGCCCTCAAAAACTTAAGGCCAGGATATCATGATTATGATATTGGTAATATTAATTACACCCAAGACTGCTGTTTTTTCAGATTCATGCGCGTATTGTAAAATTATCCGTGCTTCGATGAAGGCAAACATCGATAGAAAACCTGCGACACTAGCATGCATTTTTTTTGCGGACGTGAAATCAACTGTAAGACTTATACTGACTAAAACCCACCCATGTTCCTTCTATTGCCCTTTATGTTCCGGGGTCACGGTATCTCTTTCAAACAACACGCAACACCGGCAGGCGGTGGCCCCGGCAGGCCCTTCTGCTATACCAGCATGTCTGAGAGACATTTCTTGAAGGTATGTAAAGTCAATTCAGAGACCAATAGGCGGCATCAAAACTCTGACACCAGGTAAGGTACCATTTAACCACTTGAAAAAGAAAGAAAGGTAATACCTCTTAGGCATTTCCCTTATTGAAAGAAGGAACACGTTTCGCGAGCTCCAAGCTAAAATGTATGTATGCATGTGTGTGTAAGGTGAACATTCATAAAAATTCCGATTCACATCAACATATTTCGGCCCTTCCGGGATCAAATACACCGAATGAAATGGCCTTTCTTTAAAACACGATACCAGTGACTAACGTACTTTCAAACAATACGAGACAAACAAGAAAGATAAGCCATTTGATAAACAAATAAATTAACAATACTACTTATTCAGCTTTTTACCAAAACATTTTCGTTGGGTCCAACAACCTGAGGTAAAGAGCAACGCACTTTATACCAGACGTACCAGGGAAATACCTTTGAACAGCGCCATCTCTTATCGAGTAGACGTACTAAAGGTCAAACTTGAGGGTTAATGAACCGAGTTTGAATTACACCCTATCATAAATGATTGTGCTACTATTTTTGGTAATGTTTGTAATGGTTTCAAGTGTATTAAATTTTATTGTGAGTGTTGAAAGAATGAGATGTTGTATTAAAAACGAGATACGAGATGAAAATATGACGATTATTTTTATCTGCTGAGGTATCTTAGCTTTATAAGCGATTGTGAGTTTGAACGATGAAACTGTAAGGCGAAGATGAGGTGTGGAATTGGGTATGATGTCATATCGATACTTAAACATGGATACCTACATTCTTATGTCAAGTTTTGCCAATTAACGTTGAATTTACAATATCGTTGAGTATTTGATTTTATATATCAATAGGAATGCGAAAATCTCTTAAATATTTAAAATTTTAAATAATTGTTTATTGGGGAAACATTATAAAACCAATAAGAAACTGATTTAGTCAAACAATGATATGAATTGAGTCATATTGCGAAAAGCTCATATAATCTTACAAAGTCAGCACATAACTAAGACATACACATGAAACCTCAGTAACACACTAACACGTTAAAACATCGAATCACTGAACTCCGAACGATCTAGAATTCCTATAGAACATTTTTACTATGTCGTAAATAAAACCTGTCCAATTTTAAGAAAACCGCCATCTATCGTCGAGCGGTAGTACCAAAGTTCAAACTGCCAAACTGAGGTGAACGACCCCTTGCGCGGGCTTATCTGCGTATTATGTACCTCTTATGACGCATGCTTGATTTATTTTTTCCATGCAATACGTACCTCGTCGAGGAAAAATGTATATTTTTATTGCAATCATCGTTATATTGTTTGTTTTGCGTAAAGTTTTGTAAGCATTTATTCATTTGCGAATGAGTCGTTCGAAGTTCAAACTTTAAAACGCTGCGTTGGATTTCCTTGAGCGATTTCAAGATGGCTGCTTTTGACAACATTTCGTTATCTTTGAGATAACTTAAAATCACGTCGATATTTCCCGAAGGGGTAATCATATCTATGTGAAAATGACGTAAAATGAATAATGATTATTGTCTGGTTACATTTTGAACAAAAAAGAACAATATTGATACCAAATATCTTGTACCACAGATACAATGAAATCACTATTATAACACCAACGAACAAAAAACATAATTGAAAGAAAAATTGCTATTGTAACACAGCAATAAAAAGTAATGTATTGGTACCAGAAGGCAAAGCATTTAAAAAATCATCAATTATACATAGGATAGTAATTAATCATTCGCTTATGTATGCTTAACTATCCGTGGCAGGTGTTGCAAACCTTTGGTAAAATCTATAACGATAGACAATAATAAAATTATTAGCTAAGTTGTTAGGTTAGATTAGTTGTTTGAAAGAGATACCGCGGCCCCGGAACATAAAGGGCAATAGAAGGAACATGGCTAGGCTTTCATCAGTACAAGTCTGACACTCCCAACTGCTCTTGCTTTTACTTTGGCGGGGGAAGTTATTTGAAGAATACCCATTTGCAAAAATAAAAAAGGAATATTTTGTTCAACAGTGGCATATAGTAGCTTTCTTTGCACAATTACTTACTAAGATGTCAGGAAAAGGGTAAACAATGATGACTTAGTATAAACGCAAAGGTTTTCCCTCTCTGTTCTACGCCTATTGCTCCTTACCTTATTGATGAGTCATTTATTATATTAATGAAAAAAATATACTCTTGTCCAATTTTGTAGGCGTAAACGTATGTTCACTGAGTATCTTTCCCAATATAGAAGTATACAACTTGAATGATTTGATGGGCTAAAAATAAATGCTCATTCAGAACGCAATTCTGCGGAATTGTGGGTGCGTTTGCAGGACAAAATCTTACTTGCATTAACGTTTAACCGGAAAAAAAAACATCGGAATTGTATGAAAAGTTTTCATATTTGTTACAAGCTCAAATTAATACAAAATCTTTATAGAGATTTAAACCTAACCCACAATTAATATTTTGCAAGCTAAGTATCTCCACAATACGCAGAGGCAATAGCACAAAATTCCAGTTGAAACCCATCGAAGGGTTTCGGTCAGAACTTGATGTGAGCCACAAATAGTCAGGACTTAATAGCATTTTAGTTAGTTTAGTGAGAGAACTGACAGATTTGCCCAATAAGTTGATAAATTATGTTAATTTTGCTAGTAGGTTTTTACTTAACACTTTTACACGACGTTTTTTAAACTAGACGAGAACAGTGTTTTATACCCGACTACTCTGACAAGAAACAGCCGAAACAAACTCAGAGGTCATAGTCCCTAATGGTCCAGACAAAAATCTTAGTCAACAGAAGGACTATGCAGATTAGCGTCTCAAATGGTCTTTTTAAGAAAGCACCACACAGATTGAGTAGACCTGTCCAGTTAGTGCAAACATTAGTCAGTTTTCGTGTAGCTCGACTCATAACTCAAGGAGCTCAACGCCAACGACACAGGGTATCTGTGTAGTTATCCAGTGATAATAGGTAATATGTCAGTACAGATTACATGTAATGAGGAGGGATGAAGGACATGTGACTAAAAGAGTGATGGATCTGAATGTTGATGGACGGAGAGCGAGAGGAAGGCCAAAGAAAAGATGGATGGATTGTGTAAGGAATGATATGAAGGAGAAAAGAGTAAATGATGCCGTGACGTCTGATAGGGGAGAATGGAAGAAGAAAACGTGTTGCGCCGACCCCAAATAGAATGAGACAAGGGCAGGAAAATGATGTCAGTACAGATTACCTCGTCCAATTTAATACTGGTAGCTATACAGTACCCCTGGTTATACCGCTAAGCACCTACCGCGAAGCCATGTATGTTACAGGTGCGTTAAACAGCTGCTGTTACCGTTGGCATCTCATACATGATGCCGCTAGAATTTAAAACGATCCAAGTCGTAGTTGCTAAGTGAAATTGCGGTCTAAATTGGCTACAGATTTTTACAAAACTGTTATGAACGGTGTATCATTATAAACTTTAACGACTTTTTGATGGAAATTTTGATAGAAAATTGGCAGAAGAAGATTATGCTGTGTGGACCCCAAATAAATTGGGAGATGGTCAGGAAAATGATGAGGTAGACTAAACTATACACTTTCTATAGGAAATACAGAAATATATTTCAGGTAGTAGATGGTATATCTAAGGTACGGCTTAGTAGTAGGTACTTAGTTTTTGTCTAGACGTATATTTGTGCCGATTTTGATGAACCACAGGATTAAACTAGACTAAGATTAAAAATTAAAATGACATACCAAACCACATCAATTTTATTCCATACTAGCTGTTCCACGCGGTTTCACCCACGCTGCTCAGCACCTGTTGGTCGTAGCGTGATGTTATATAGCCTTCCTCAAGAAATGGACTATCCAACACTAAAAGAATTTTCCAATTCCAACCAGTAGTCCCTGAGATTAGCGCGTTCAAACAAACAAACAAACTCTTCAGCTTTATAATATTAGTATAGATTTAAGTCGCGTTTAAAAGGTAGGCCGATTTAGCTTGACAACCACTATTTTTGGTGAAAAACGTCAATTTCAGAAAAATTCCATTTAGATTTTCTCTAAATTGATTAACTAAACTCTTAATAATGCTGTCAAACTGCAATAGTGAAGTTGGGTCACTTCAATAACAATAAAAAATAGGAAACGTCGTTTGACAGGAATAAACAATTTTTTGTGATTTTTAGAGTACTTAGTTTAGTTTGTGTCAGCATAATCGTCACCATTGTCATATTGAATTCTGGCTGAAACTATGGCTACTGGCTTCTAGCTAGTTTTGTTCTCGGGTGCTGCACAAGATACTTGTGAAAACTAGTCTATTCTTGTTGGCCGATCTCCAAGATCGGTGTAGTGTCTAAATGTCCAGAGTTTTCAAATTAATCATTCATGATTGTCTATGACTAACAAAATGATACTTTTGGTATTTGGGTGCCGATAAAGCGTTGCCCGAGTAAACATGAATAAACTGCCAGTCTTCCCACAAATAAATATAACGTACTTTACAAATATCGACATAAAACAATGTAAAATACCTAAACAAACTGTAAGTAATTAACGAAGCGTATTTAATTCTAGCAAATAGTTACTGCAGTGCGGTTGGTACCCGATTAGCGTCGCCATTATAGTTAGCAAATGTAAATATAAAAAAAAAACAATAAATGCCAATCGGTCACTGAACGATTATCGTAACTATGCAGTTTGCTATATAAAAAAAATATTATGACATAGTGTGTGGCCGGTCGGTGACCCAAGTGTTACGCAGGATGCAGGACGCCATCTAGTGGCGAGCTTCTTAACTAAAAGTTAATGACGGAATTATTTTAACGCTTGAAAACCTTTGAAAAATAATTAGCAGATTCTTGACTTGTAATAAGTACAGATTATATTGTTTTTGTCAACAATTTCCTTCTAACGAAATTTTAAAAGTTCGGCTACTCAACGCCAGATGGCGTTACCTTTAAAACTTTTTCGCCCATGCTACCGCCAAACCCGCACCTAACTTAATTGACTTAATTGAACTGAATAATGCTTAAATATGAATAAATACTGGATAAAACAAGTTGGTTAAGCGTTATGCGTTTGCTATTACACATTATGAAACCGTATTCAAGTTAGTTAGGTAATACCACTCGCTGTACAAAGTTGGTATCGTAATCAATCCCCACTGCTAAATCTTAGCGAATTCCAAGGTTAGGCTCGCAGTCTTGAATACAAAAAGGGTTCCTTTGAGATAAAAAAATCCTTTCAGAGCCTTTATAAAAGTGACGTCATATGACAGACGTATTCAAAGAGGTTCAATTGCTTTTTGTAAACCAAAAAGTTTTGTACAAAAAATCTGGTTCCAAAGACATAGCATTTATTTTTAATAAAAATTTTGCAAATAAAATCCCAAGCACCGTTTACACTTGTCAAACTGTGTCGAACAAAACGCTGGTACAAAAATAAAATATGGAACAATATACATTTAATAAAAAATTGGTAGTTTTTATCGTACTATCAACTAGAAAGAAGTAAAGTCAATTGAGGCATAGTAATAGATAATATAAGATATGAATGGAACCCTCTTTCTATACATGACTTATCAAATTTAACCCCCTCTATGATAGTGGTAATTTTTATTGTTATTTACTTTGTCTTTCAGTGTTTTGTAGTTGACAAGATGGGCGGAACAGCTAGCTAAAGCGACTAGTCGCTTTAGCTAGCTGCGTAAAGTTCATAAAAAATGAGACACAGTGTAATAGAGGGACTAGGTACTTTTATAACTAGCTTATTTATAGGATAGGAAGCCAACCACACTGATCCCAAACAACTCCTGAAAGTTAGCATCAACAGTAGCGACCACTAGAAAACCGTCAAAGCGATGAAACTCACTGAAGCACCAAAAAAAAAAAGCTACCTTTTGAAACCCAGACCATAAAGGTACGCGCGTGCCCTTCACGCCGAGAAACTAATTTATGCTAAATTTTTCGTCACATATTTCTGTAGTTCGCGTCCAGGGCACGCGATTGCTTGTGACATATACGTACCAAATGTGACAGTGGTGTTCAAAAGCTGCCTTGCTGTCTTAGATCCCGCATCGAAATTAATCAGAAAAAAACGTTGATAACCTTGTTTCAGATAAATCAAAATGCAATAAAACAGATTGTATAACTTAAGAACAAAACAGACAGAAAAGATAAATTGGAATATAGGCTGGAAATTATGTTTTGTTAACATAAAAACTTCTTCCACAACGAAAAGTCCGCGTGAAAATACTTAATTTAAAAGTAAATTAATTCATGAAAGCAGCATACATAACATTTGGACGGCGTTGCAGTCATTATTACGTAACCAGACTAATCTAGAAATGTCTAGCTATCTGGTAATTGTGTGTTTTGTATGCGACGTGCGCATAGGCATTGAATCGATAATGTTGTATGTGGAAAAATTCTAGTGAAATCCTATTGAAATGTTATTGGTGAAGTTTTTTTTTAAAATTGATGAATTTGTGGAACTGTTAGTTTTTTGAGAATATTTTCATTAATTAAATAGATTAAGAAAGGCTGTTATTTTATAAATATGTCAAACTATGCTTCATCATAAACACTGAGTTCATGGAGAAATAGATACAAGTAAATTTATTATTCGTGATTTAAAAAAAAAACATTGTATATATTTGATTAGTTCTTAACCAACGTATCCATCTAAAATGCAATCCAAAAATAAATAAAACCAAAATAAATACTGCTTAAACATTTCGATAAAAACAATTTACAATTATCACTCCGCCCTGCAACCCAGCGTCCTTAGATAATTCAGTTATTCAGTTTCCGTACACAACTGGGGCAGGAGTTCAACTTTGACCTCGAATCCTATTGAACCTGAGATCCAAGGTCACAGAGGTCAGATTAGGGCCGTTCGAGAGCTAGCCTAAAACGTGTCAGGCTGTGACCTGTGGTTGACCTACATGTGTTACAAGTTTGAGGTCGAATTGCACTATTTACGTGTTTTTGAGTATTGGTCATTGATATTTTTTCGACAAATATTTGAAAATGCATATTTTTAGGGCAATTTTTAAACAAGAACGATAACATTCATTTTTGAAATAAGCTTTTTATAGTTCGAACTGTTGAAAAACAGAAAATTATGTATTTAGATAGTCTTAGTTGTCTGGTTCTTCTAATTTCAATAGTTCCTTTTCTGTAAGCACTAGGATGAAGCTTTTTACTTCTCGGATAGTGTTAAAACTACAGTTTGTTATTATTAACTCAATACCAATAGCGTACAATTAACCCATTTCTCTTGAAGCTAGCACAGTTACAAGCCCTGTTAGTCTTCGAAGTACAATAAATTACAGCTGTGCGTGACTTTAAACGATTCTCACGACGTCATATTGTTACAACTTTGCTATTCACATATTTTCCCGTTTCAACGGAGCCCCACGTAATATTACGTACATTTGCAAAATTATAACAATTTATTTGTAACCAGCCCCTTTTAAATCAACCTCTTTTATAACTGGCCCCTTAAAATATCCCTGTTAACTAACAAGGAAATTGCAAGACTGCTTTTCTATGCCCCACGTGGCCAGAAAATAGGTCATCCTTTATCTTTCGACAATTTAACTATCGCGGTCCCTCTCTTTCCGTTGTTTGACAATAGGTGTGAAAGAGAAGGCTGTATTTAAAGTGCTCCCTCTGAAACTTGATAGTGTGGTAATAGTTGGCTAGTTGACTTTTGTTACTAGGGTTAGAGTGTCAAGATGTATCCTGGCTTGTCATGCTTTTTGTGGTGACATCAGGAAGTTGCATGTCATGATAGGAAGACAGACCAGCATTCCTTTTCATAGTTTTGTTTGATTTTGATGTAGTAATCATGCATGAGCGTTTCAATCGAGACTTATTGTTTGTTACATGAGTAGGTATGTTTAATAACAAAGGCTCGTACTTTTTCTGTATCTGTGGTTAAAATATTGTTCGGAGTATTCTCATAAATGAATTGTAACTTCAATCAACTTTTTAATAGAGCGAATTATAAATTACTAGTAATGGTAACTTATTGTTGTACTTTTTACTTCAATTCCTGTAATGTGGTCAAAGTTATGTATTCCATACATATTTTAAAGTCGGTTGTTTTTTTTTAATACTTCCTTCAACGAAAGCTTCAGTGATTCTTGCAATTCATATGTATTTGAACAGGTCGCTAACGGAAATTAATTTCGCATGAAACTTAGGTATACAGTTATCTTATATACCTCGAAACCAAGATAGAGCTTATCAACAATGTAAACAATCGGTTGCGGTTTCTATTCTATGATTGGCATAATTGTTGGAATTGGTTCTTACAAAATATTTTATTTATTCAATATTTTTTTTTCATTCGTGTACTAGTTAGTTGCGTGGTCTCCAGATGTGTATTTTAGGGAAAAAAGTATTAAACTAGTGATTTTTTAGGCACAGTTCGTTTCTAAACTTAGCAAAATGATGACACTTATGCCAATCCAAAACAAAATCAAAAAGTTTAGTATTTATTTGAATATTTTACCTATCTCAATTGTTTCGATTATGGCTGATTTTTATGGAAATGTTTTTGTTATTATTAATGAAAACGTTGCCCTACGCTAGGAATTTCTCCTGTATCGTGGTGCGTTTACAAAAATTGAAGCTCACATACACAAACAGCCAGTCCCGAAACAACTATCTGTAAGCCATACAAATATTTGTTCCGCGGATCGAACTTGCGACAGGCAGCGCAGCAGTCGATCGCTTAGCCACTGCGCTATCCGTGTCGTCAGATTTACCTATCTGAATCAGAAAACTTGCCAACCCTTTTCCCGAATATGTTGGGGTCAGTTTACAGTCTATCGGATTCAGCTGAACACCAGTATTTTGCATGGAGCGACTGCGTGTCTGACCTCCACAACCCAGTCAATAACTGTATATTGCGACACTCCTTGGTAGTTGGTACGACTGGCTGTCAGTCTTTCCTATGTGGATCAGGATCATAACGTCAAATTCTAGGACCCAAAATAGATCTGATATTTGAATTGTCAGATTCATTTGAATATTTTTCTTTTAACAATGCAACTATTTTGTATTTAATTAAGTTATATCTCAAGATAATTATTGGACAATAAACAATTCATAAATTGCCTACAATTTTTATTAAGGAGGTAATGTTAATAAGAACAACAGTGCTAACTGTTGTTTATGTTTAATAAAAATTATATATAAGTTTAAAAACTTATGGCAGTAGAAAGTCAATTACAATATTACTTTTAAAAAAATCGTAATAGCCAGTCATGTTAAGTCCTCTCTGGTTATGTTTTAACATAAAAGAAGGAAGGAAACAAAACATTTATTTAAATTTTAAAGGTATCCTCTCAATTTTTTTTTTTGTTGTTTTTAGGTACCTATTGACAATAACAATAAATATCACACTTAACAACTATCAGTTTATTTTTATATCTGCTTAATTTATTCATAAGTGAGTTAAGTAACAATATTTAATTGCGTAATAACAATCTCCGTCTTTATAAAAAATAATTAACAACAATCTGCCATTAGGAAGTTACAAAACTGTCTAATTTCAAACAGCACTATCGCATAACTGAGCTTATTAAACCATTATTAAAGTTACCGTGACCAATTTAAACTTTATGGGCAGCAACACAGTTAGCTAAACAGTTAATGATTGTTAAAAATTCACATGCAAAATTTACTTCGCACCTCTAATTGCGTAATTATAACTTAATTATTAATTAAAAACAACAAAAAAAGTTACGTAAAAACTTTCGAGTAGAAAAAAATGGTTGCCGTATAGTTGCCGCCAAAACCGAGTTGTGAACGCGTTGAAAAAAAAGTCAAACCTCTGACGTCATTCCATTATTCCTATTTTAAATCACTGTCACACAACACACCACAGATTATAACACAAGCACTAGGACACTTTAAAAAAGTTAGAATTCTCGCGTTCAGAATAATTTCGTGTACGCGCCGAATTCGTAAAGACCCGCTCACACCGAGATGTTGCAAGCGGGCCATCGGGGGAGCAACTAGGAAATGAATACAAGCGACGGCACACCGAGCCGCGCCTGCCACACATAACCTCTTTACACGCACTTGTGTGTGTGAAGTGCATACGTTTTGACAGCATGTGGAGTTTATTTATAGGCCTATCGCATCACATATATTTTGAAAAGAAAATAACAATTTAACAAAAAAGCTCCTGTAATTACAGTATCATATACAGACATATTTCCAAGCTTCTAATTAGACTCTAATAAGACGTCAAAAAAGATTAAATCAGCATTGCAATTAAAATATTTTAATCATAACTACAAATCTAAAATGACAGATTAAAAATCTAAGACATAGCGGTTTAAGAGAAAAATGTTACGCGGCTAAATCACAACAACCGTTATTACATAACAGTCGGCTAGAGGGAGATGGGAATAGTTTATGTACGTGCTAAAAAAAGACAGAACATCGGGGTTGTGTAACTCAACACAGGGAAAGCTCACACGTACTTTCTTTATACATGACAAACACTTGTGCGTGGAGTTGTATATACGTGTGCAAGTGTGTGCGCGTCTTTACATTTTTGAATTTCGAACGAAAGAGCGTAAGTGTCGGGATGGATTTTTCAAAATGGACTCTTCTTTAGAATTATGGAGTGCAATATTGAGCGTTGACAAGCCGGTTTTAAGGTCGAATTTTGTGGTGGTTAGGGAGTGCACGGCAGCTTTTTGAAGGGGTTCAATGACACACGGTTTGGCACGTTCCTTAGGCCTACCGATTTTTTCAAATGTACTGCGGAGTGGGTTGAAAACGCCACAAAAGTCGTGATATTTCCACAGAACTGAAACTAGGGCATGCGTAGTTGCTGTTATGGCTTTTTTAATCGATTTTCCTCGAAACAAGAGGATAAACTTTAGACTTTTAACAAGCGGAATTTTCTCGCATCCTAATATTCCGGTATGCCGTATGATTCGCTCGTTGCGAGAATTGACCGAAAATGAGGACATGCGTGATAGGTAATAAATCAGCAATAACACAATGTCGCTACCCGATGCTAGATGGCGTTGTTATAAATTTTATAACGGGTGTGAAAAATAATCTTTTAACGACCTTAATTTGTTATTAAGTTAATTTTATGTAAAAAATAATTAGTTTCGTTTCAAACTGTATTCATTCAAGAAATTCTATTTTCATTGTTTCGCGCCAAAAATATCACACAGTTGTGTTGCAAAATTGTTACAAAATTATTTATAGCGAGCAGAAGTGCATGCAGTACAATGTTTTCAGTTAATAATAAACTAAAAAAAAAACAAAATTTGATATAAAAATCGGTTCGAACACACCTTCACTTCACTATCAATAATCAAATTAAACCAATAAATAATAACTAAAACCTAAAAATAAATGAATCTTTGTCTCAAAATAGATGCTTTACTGTAAAATTGCTATTGCATCACAGCGGAGGAAGTGAAATAACAGTCATAATATTTATATAGCTATCCCTTTCCGGCAATATGGCGTCATCTTTGTCGCACGCAGAGAGTTCCTCGTTTGAAACGGGGGACTGAGAGGAATGTTGCCGTCTCGCTCGCACTTCAGCGATGTGGCATAAGTCGGCTATGTTCGTGCAAGGCAACGGAGGGTATTGACCTGTCCTTGTTGTTTATGTGTGCAGCCTTGCTTTACAGTTATACGCTGTTTCTATGTATTGAACGTGCATCGTAAGGAACGTTACACACTGCGTCATATATTGTGTCGTGAATTATTTTAATTTTATGTTCAAATGTAAACTTTTAGATGAATATTTGTACAAACCACGATAATTGTTGACGAATGAATCCATGGTTTCTTGAGTTGAGGAAAACTTACCTGTAATGAGAAATTAGATAATTAGTTAAATGTACAGTGAACTGTAATTAGAATTACACAGTCAAATAATGTGGTATAATGGTTTAGTTTTAGCTTATTTAGAATAAATTTAGGCTTGGGGTTTTAAGAAGTAAGACCTTATCGAATATTTTAATATTATAGTTCTGTCAAAAACTATAATTTCCAAAAATAATATAAAAAAATCATTTCCACAACCATTCAACAAAAAAATCGAATACGGAACCACCCACAACAAACAAGCCAGGGAAAACCTGAAAACGGCCTAACAAGTACGCTTATAAAAAAAAAGTTGCGTCAGAGCCTATAAAAAATGTCTGCCAGGCGTCAACGCTGGCATTACATCACTGTGAAGCGTATGTGTGTGTCAGACGAACACACACGTCACCCAAGCGCATAAACGTGTGTATTATACGGCTGTACGACGCGTCGTCTCTTCACGTGGCGTTCGCGTGTGTGTGTGCGGCCTAATCTTTAGAGGAATGCGGGTTTCATACAAGTACTTTTTAAAAAAGCTGAAAAGGGAAATTCTTTGACTCGCCACTCTGTATGGTTTTACTTTTTAAAGTTTTTTCTTTTTTTTTTTCGTCGTGGCAAATGAAATGGATTGATGCGGATTCTCTTTGAGACCTTTTTAGTTGGTTTTAATTAGAGTTTCGTAACGGATTAATTACTGTGTGGTAGTTTGATGAAATATCCTGTAATTTAGAGTAGATTTATAATCGAAATAAGTATGTGTTTCATATCAGCTATGGCTCAAAATCTCGATAAACGGCAGAAGTTGTTTAACATAACCATTCTAAATCTATAATGTTCTTTCTCACTAGGAACTCGGGTCGATCTCTAGGTCAAGCTGTGCTTGCCTAGGTTGATATGTGGATGGGTGATCACCCGTTACATCCCGAGTTCCTCCGTGCCTCGGAGAGCACAGTTAGCCGGCCCCGGCTGTCATTTGTAGGTCTTTGACAGTCGTTACAGATAGTCAATATGCCGAAAGTCTGACAACCAGTCTTACCAAGAAGTATCGTATTACTCAATACTAACCTGGTTGTGGAGACCAGATAGACAGTCCCTCCATGTTAAAATACTGATCCGAATCCGATTAGACTGGAAGCCGACTCCAAAATAGTTGGAAAAAGGCTAAGCAGATGACTATGAATCTCCCCACTAGAAGGATATAGGTAGACATTTTCGTTGTCCACCACTGATATTTAATTTGAGGGTGGCATCAGGGAGCATCATGCCAGGCCTTAAATGCAAGGCATACACAGGATAGACCGGTTAAACCATAAACGACCTCATAGATTAAAATGCAAGAGGCCATTAAAAAAAAACAGGGAGCATCATTCTGTCTCTGCAATTGGAAGGGCAAGCAATCCACCACGAGAATTCAAAACTGGAAGTTAAATACTATGTAATTTACATTATTCGCATGAAATATGACAGTTAAAGTCAAAAGTTCAAACAATGACATTTAAGTTAGTGTTGCCAAGGAAATAACTCCCTTTACAAAGTTCTGCCGGTAGTCGAGGTTCAAATAGAACACGTTTGTCTTCGTTATAGCTATAAGTTAACTAACTTATGTAACCAATGACTCATCGATGCCAAGCCCAAATTCTTGAACTTAGAAATCGGTGTGCTTTATCTGAGGAGCCGTTTTAGTTCGTGATATCAAGGAAATTAGGTAAAAAGTTGATTGAAAGGATTACTGACCTATTTTTTTTTCAGGTTTTTTTTTCCACTGCTGTATTTTGACAGCAAGGTATAAAAAAATCGTATGTCTTTAAACCAGGTGATAAACTATCTATGTGCCAAATTTTATTCAAATATGGGTTACAAACATCCATACATACCATCCTCACAAACTTTTGCATTTATAAATTAACTAGCTTTTTTAGCGACTTCATCCGCGTGGATTAATAGTTCCTGTTCCCGGGGGGTTTCCGGGATGAAAACTATCCTATTTCTCGGGTCCCAGACTATATCTGTACCAAATTTCATTGAAATTGGTTCTGTGGTTTAGGCGTGAAGAAGAGACAGACAGACAGACAGAGTTACTTTCGCATTAATAATATTAAGTACGGAAAGTACGGATAAATATGTAAGTAGTCATAAGTGTTTTTGGAAGTTGGTTTTATATTTACATTTTTTGTGGTATGATGGTAAAACAGTCGAATTGAGAACCTCCTTTTTTAGTCGGTAAAAAAGACAGCTGTCACAAATAAATGACAGTGACATTTGGCAACATAGATCTAAAAATCTACCGCTACAACTATTTTAAATTCTCCACTCCCCAGCCAATCAGTTATCCTACAAGTGCGCCAAGCCAAATCAGTATCTCCAAGTATAAATTCCTAAAGTACGATATATTTCACGAAGTATATGAATATATTTATAGCTAAACTGTTTGGTATTCAAGACGGGGAAAAATAGAAGTAGGTTGTACCGGAAAATGCATCTCAGTGCAACGTAGGTAATGGAATCACTGACCGACCTTGAAATACTCTGTTGGCTAGAAAATAGATTTGCTTCTTTTTTGTGGGGTATCTATGAGGATAACAGAGGAGCTCGTGGCTAAATAATAGCAGCCGCTCGGGTCGATCTTAAGGTTAAACCGCGCTTGCCTAGGTTGGTCTGTGGATGGGTGACCACCTGTTACATACCGAGTTTCCTCCGTGCCGCGGAAAGCCCGTTAAGCCGGCAAAGGGGTGACTAAAAGAGTCCACTGCTCGGTTCTACAGTTGCACGCCGTTAAAATAACTTTGCATTACATAATATTAATTATTGGGGGCTGGTATCATTCTAACCGAGAAGGAACATGGAAGGGTTTTAGTGACACTCCCCCCGCCCCGCTCAGAGCTGGGAAAGTTATTTGATGACTAGCTTTTGCTCGCGGCTTCGCTCTCGTTAAATTCGGTATAACACAATACCCTTGCGCGTTATTGATTTGTAATAGCAACGCTAAGTTTTCCTTTTTCTTCTCGCGCTCTCCCTGAAATCCCACTTTAAAAAATATATATATTATTAGCCTATGTCCGTCTCCTGGTTCCCAAGTATCTCTGTACCAAAATCCATCAAAATCGGTGTAGCCATTAAAGCGTGAAGATGTAATAAACAAACAAACTCATTTTCGTTTTTATAATATTAGTAAGAATTTCCCATCAGTAAAAAAAAGAAAAATAAGGCAGAATTCCTGTGACTCTAAGTCGAAACAATCATTATAATTGCCAATGAATCACGTCAAAATACACAACAGCATAAAAAAAAAAAACGATAATTAGCATAACATCGAAACCACAAACACAGTTATTAAAAAAAAAACGCAGGAACCCGTTGCGAAAACCTGACCTAATACAATACACACACACATAGCACATACACACGTACATTATACGCGTGGATATTACGTGGGAACTAACAACGATGATAATAATGATTTAGGGTATTTGCAAACGAAAAGATTTCGCGTTCGACGACTTACAAACGGGAATAATCAGCTGCCCTACCATGACGTCTTAAAGCAGAACTTATTCCACTGAGGGAAAGAGACAGAGCTATACAGGGTGTCTAGCACCATCTCTTTCTCACACAGGAATAATAACTGCTATAAGATGTCATGGTAACCCTTCAGTTAGTAGATCTAAATTGTACAATTTGGTGGTACTACGGAAATTTTCAATGTACGTATAATACTAAATTTTGCCCGCTGCTTCTTTCGTTTGGATGTCAACAAATTATGGTATGTCCTAACTCATGGGGTCTAAAATTGCCTCTATTAATTCTAATTTAAAAGATTGCCTTGCCCATTCTTCTCCATAGAGATCAACGCTTTGGAATGGACAACTACATTACTTTCACAAGTTATTATGTTTTGTGACCGGGACTGTAGCTTTAGCATTTATTATTTTGTTGACATTCAAAAGTGCCTGTAATGGTCTATTTCAAATAAATGGATTTGATTTGATTTGCCGCTTACGCAGAATTATAACTGGTTAATAATATGACGGCACGGTTGGCGCTGTGGCTGAGTGATCGACTGCGTGTCGCGGGTTCGATCCCCACAAGGAACAAATATTTGTATGACCTACAGATAGTTCTTCCGGGTCTGGCTGTTTATGTATCTGAGTTTAAGTGTTTGTAAACACACCCACGATACAGGAGAAAACCGAAAGCATCGCTTTTAAAAAAAAGAAATGAAAGTGAAAAAACGTCGCCATATTTTGAGCCGATTTATTTCAAATTGCCATCGACATCAAAGATGAAGATATTAAAAGTACTTCGTTTGTAATATGGAATGAATCGTTGGGTAATTTATATTAAATTGAACGCACTTTATGGAGGACAATAGGATAGGAATGTTTTGACTTGACATTCTAGCTATGTGTGCCATTTTGTAACTGTCTCGAGTTCTCTAGAGGCTCGACGAATAGTTATTTTATGAATGTGCTAAAGCAGAATTACATCTATAGTTTTATAATAATACTAGCAGCCCGGTACGTGCTTCGCTACGTATTTACAAAAAAATGTGATGCAGCGCCATCTGCCGGACAAAATTGTGAATCTAAACCATTCCCAGATCCCCTTGAACACACACAAAAAATTTCATCAAAATCGGTCCAGTCGTTTGAGAGAAGTTCAGTGACATACACACTCACAGAAGAATTATATTTATAAAGATATTTTTGTAAATAAAAAAGATAAAGTTTGTATGTAGGAGGTAACCTCTGACCTGATTCCAAAAATTCTTTCACTAATGCGCTGCTACATATTTAAATCGTTTAAAATTATAACGGGAGTGAATCCGCGGTAATAAACTAGTCTACAATAAATAATTTAAATATCTTTATGACAGTCTCATCCTGACACAAATTATGCAATTCCTCAATTACATTTGACGTCTACATTGTTCGCGTGTAAAACTCCTAATAGATATATCTGCTGCAAACACGTTTACATAAATGTGTGTGTAAAGTTATATATTACAGTCTAGCTTCCATGACTCAGTATCACTTGAAATAGTGTAATAATATCATTATTAGTCTATCATTTCGTGACTAAAATGTACATTACGGTAGAGGTAAAAATATGTTTTTATGGATAAGAAGAAACAATGTCTAAGTTGACCATGACATACCTATGTTTAGTGTCCAATTATGGGCAAGATATTTAATTGTAGATTTAGAGGATACGTCACGAGATAATCATGTAAATCTTGAGAAGTCAGAGGTTGCCAACTTACGTGCATGCAAAACGAAACTAATCTGACGTAAGCTGTCAAAATTGTGACATTGTCATTGGTTTTTATTGTTGATGTAGGTTTTCTATACGATTTTTATTTCTTCAAAGGGCATAATATTCAGAACTTTAATGTTAACTTTATGTTTTTACTAGCTTCCGCCCGCGACTTCTTCCGCGTGGCATAGTTACTTTGGGCTAACGCTAATATTAAACCGCCTAATTTTTTCTTCCCTTTTCTCACTTTTACTAACCTATGCCCGTCTCCAGGATCCCAACTATCTCTGTACTAAAATTCATCAAAATCGGTTTCGCCATTTAGGCGTGAAGACGTAACAAAAAATCAAACTCACTTTCGTTTTCTTTTATAATATTAATAAGGATAACTAGGATGTATTTTATTTTGTGCCAGCACTTTTTGCGAACATAAAAAAATATAGCTTTTTTTTGGGGTGGGATGTCATCAAATAACTTCCCCCGCTCTGGGCGGAGCGGGAGAACGTGTCAGACTTTTACTGACTAAAACCCACCGATGTTCCTTCTTATGCCCTTTTTACCTTCCTTTCCTTTATACCTTTTTTTCAAATATTTGGTTAATCGTGTAGGTATTGCCATTACCATAATCATGTATATGCAATATAGTTAGTTAAATACAAGTGACGCTAATACAAGCATGTTTAAAATGAGAATAATTAGATAAGTAAAGGCCCTAAACACCTTAATTCAAATCTACAACAAACAAAGCAAGGAATTTCTAGTTATGCCAGTTTACGTCAAAGCAAATACAGAATATTAATAACCGGCTTCTGATCTGACCACAGTGAATTATTCTGCAACAAATTATCGACGACTGCTTTGCATATTAAAGAGCAAATATTGCTATAGTTTCATGTTTAATGATGTATTTTATGATTTGAAACTAGTTTCTGGATTTTAGATTCTGAAAATTGAGCAGTATTAAGGACTAGTTGGAGCCCTCGGCTTCTCCGCGTGATATCGAAAAAAAATATCCTATGTGTTATTCCAGACTATAATCTACTTCCGTGCTAAATTTCATAAAGCTCCGTTCAGCCGATTTGACGTGAAGGAGTAACAAACATCCATCCATCCTTGGACATGTAGGCTGCTTTTGATCCCGGAAAACTACAGTGTTGCCGTGGAAGGTTCAAATAACTGAAATGTGGTTTTTTAACGTTGGTAACACCGTGGGGCGTATCTAGTATGTACAGACACCTGCAGGTTAAGCTACCCGAAACTGTCAATTTTTCCCAATGAACCTTGAACCTAATACTTTAGAAATAAAGTCGAAAATCTGTCAAATAAATCTGACAGATTGTAGTAACTTGATGTCCAGGCGTCTGTACGTACAGTAAATATTTCTATCTATGACTACATCATTGCTCACTGTGGTGATATAGTGGCAAAAGGAAAGGCTGCATTGCTTACTCTGGTGACATAGTAATAAATGGTGATTCTGGCAAGATTCAAAAAGCAAGACTTGAAAATCTTTTTTGAAAATTGACAACTGACGGTGTTTAGAACTGTTGGGGTTGCGGGTTGTTCGAAAGAGATAACAAAGCCCCGAAAACAAGGGCAAAAGAAGAAACAATAAATATAAATAATTCTAGCTCAACCAGTCAACCATAGCCTTTATTTATATCTAGGTACAGTTCTGACTAAGCTCTCTGTGATTTCGGATGCTTGGTATCTCAATAAGTTTAGCACGGTAAGCCATTGTCTCGTCCAGAGCCTCCGCCTGCCGGGGTTGCGGGTTGTTCGAAAGAGATACCTCGGCCTCGGGACGTAAAGGGCAATAGAAGGAACATGGGTGGGTTTTAGTCAGTACAAGTCTGACATGCCCCCCCGCTCCGCCCAGAGCGAGGAAAGTCATTGGATGATTTCCCACCTTAAAAAAAAAAGCCATTGTCTCGTTCGGTGTCCACAAGCTTCTGTTTCATCTTAGGGAGTGAATCTGAACTTTCTGATCTTTGTCAATGTTTAAAAGTATTTGTAAAAGTATTGCCTGTAATTTAATATTATAGTAAGTGATCTACCGTCTTTTACACCATTTTTTTTTTTCGGATTGGGAATCTTCAAATAACTTTCCCCGCTTTGGGGGAGCGGGGAGGGGGTGTCAGGCTTTTACTCACTAAAACCCACCCATGTTACCCACAGTACTGTTCTCCTCCTTTAAATCCATGCAAAGCTTTTAGCGCCCATTGTGTCCCCCTATTTATAAGTTGTATACTGTTATTATTGTTATACGTATGGTGTACATAATAAAGAATATTATATCTATCTATTAACATGTGACTAAAAGAGTAATGGATCTGAATGTTGATAGACGGAGAGCGAGAGGAAGGCCAAAGAAAAGATGGATGGATTGTGTAAGGGATGATATGAAGGAGAAAGGAGTAAAGGATGCCGTGACGTCTGATAGGGGAAAATGGAAGAAGAAAACGTGTTGCGCCGACTCCAAATAGAATGGGACAAGGGCAGGAAAATGATGATGATGATATCTATCTATCATGTTCCTTCTTTTGTCTTTTATGTTCTTTACGGTATTTCTTTCGAACAACCCGCAACTCCGGAGCCTTGAGAATCTGCGATGTTTTTATTAAACATCAATTAATATACCAATACTTGAAAATGTTGCAATCAAATCGAATTGAAAACTTTTCAAATTGAATCCAATTTATTGCGATTGCATAAAATATCTGCATCTATAATAACTGATTTCTCTTTATTTATTAAATCTAAATAACTTGTGGTACGCTTTTGTTGTTGCTTATGTATATACGCCACTTATATAGTACTAGCTTTTGCCCGGGTTTCGGGGTAACACAGTTCCCCTTTCCTGATTTACAGCTACCTGTAGTTTTTGCGCTTGCGCCTTATTTATTTTAATAGCAATGCTAGGTTTTCCCTTTTCTTCCCTCTTTCTCCCTAATATCTCAATCTTTTTTTTAAAAAAAAACCTATGTCCGTCTTCAGGATGAATTTTGATACAGAGGTAGTAGGGACACTATCTCTGTACCAAAATTCAGATTCAATTTCCAGGTCATGTAAAGTGAAAATTGGGTCTGCCTTCTTTTGCCAATTGTGTTTCGGGGTTATGGTTTGTCTTCCAAAGGAAAATATCCAATAACATCCCCCGTCTGGCCGGAGCGGGGAGTGAGTATCAGAAATGTACCGACTAAAACCAACCCATGTTCCTTCTTTTGACCTTTATGTTCCGGGGCCACGGTATCTCTTTCGAACAACCCGGGTTTTGATCCATTATAAATTAAAGTGCATGATGTATGTAACTGTAAAAATTAAGTTATATAATAGACCTCAGCACACTATAATTTCTGAACAAACATAATGAGAAGTCATAGTTTTTATTTACCCATTTATAAGTTATTAATTGTCGTTTACATTTTAATAAATTAAACTTAACAATAAAAGTTATTTAAATATTTGATTTATGGTTTAAAATGTTTTTTTAATTGTTTTAATTATTGTCATCTTGAAATTGATACTAATTGCAATTTTCTTGTCACAATTGACTTAACATGAAGACTGTTATTCTTTTAGGGGTAAACACGCAAGGGTTTGATGTCTCTACCATCTCTTAAGTTAATTAGTATAAACCTAGTCTTCTTTTTCAATTTTACAATTTTAATTGTAATTTAATTATCAAAGACTAAGCTGATTGATCTTACCTATATCTTTTTTTTACCCAACTGCGACGGAAAGGAGAGTAATGTGTTTATCAGTCGATGCATGTGTGTATGTTTGTGGTTTTATTGACCTTAAAAGAACGAAACCCCTATATGATCACTTTGTTGTTCGTCTCTGTGTCAAGAGCCTTTATCTCGGGAACGCCTGGAGGTAACGAGTTGAAATTAAAACCCTGTACTGAGCCCTGTGGTCCGTTTGTGCTGTGAAAAAAACAACCCTCTAAATCTACGAAATTAAAAATTATGGCTGTTTTTGTCTCAAGTTTGTACGGAGTCTGGTTCGCTTTTGACCGTTTTATTTTTTGTCATCAATCTTTGTATGTATGTTTTAGCATTCATTTTCCTCTACCCCATTAACCTATGACCCACAAAAAACAACAGAAGATCAAAACAAAAAACATTTGTTTATATACGAACACATTTTTTTTTGTTTTTTTTTCCTCGTAACCATGGCTACGACGCATGCACAAACCTAGGCCAGTTGAACAGGTGACTATACATTTGGAAAAACCCAAGTAGAGCATGCATCACGCTTTTTGCCTTGACGTAGTAAGCAGAAACAGTAGTACGAGCTGTGTAATGCGTGAGGTCATGAACGATAATAATACAAATTAGAGAACGCATTGCGTTTGTGAGTGTGTTTGTATGTTGCTAAGGCAAGTTGGAGTGTATTTTTTTTTTAAGTTTTGCCCCACACTGGGAATTTCTCCTGTATCGTGGGTGCGTTTACAACAACAACAACACAAACGTTTAAACTCACATACACAAACAACCGGACCCGGAACAACTATCTGTAGGCCATACAAATATTTGTTCCGTGCGGGGATCGAACCCCGACACGCAGCGTAGTAGTCGATCGCTCAGCCACGGCGGCGAAAGTGCTTTTTTAAGTTTTATAGACGGCCGAGGCTTGTTTTTAAGATGGCATGAAACAGCTGATTGTCCGGTTATATCAACACTAGTTGATTTTTTGTTTTAAAATCAACAAATTATTTAAGTCATTTAAAATCTGTCAATATCCACCGTGCCCTGTTGTTGAGATTATTTATTTTGATTACAATAAAGTATTTAAAACTATTTTTTTATTTGTGAACACAGAAAACATTATGAAAAATACATAAAGAAAAAAGAGCACAAAAAAGTTTGTAAAGAGTCAAATAAAAAACTGTTTTTTTTTGTGTTTTACATTTTCTTTCTGCAAGCATCATCGAAAACAAGAACAACTGCACTTATTACTAACAACTTTAAAAAAATCTAATCAACTAACATACTCTCTACAATTTTAGTTATAAAACGACACGTTATATACAAACACCGCTTTTACCTCGACCAGCACATAACATGTCATGTAACAGACCTTGAGTTCCCAAGTTACGTCTTAACTTTACTCAGCTTAGGGTACTCAGATCTATGTTTTTTATCCGAAGAAAAAGGACAAATTTTAAGAAAAAAAAATGTTTGTAATGTCTGGCTGTTTTATATATATATTTTTTTAATTAAAAAAAAAGTTTTGTTATTTTTCTTTTTTTTTGTAATATTCCAGTCTTTAAAGAGTTTTCCTTGCATTCCGGTAACAACTAAAATTCCGGACGTATGACAACCCTAAGTTAACTTAACTTTAACTATAGCTATTCAGTTTACTTAGATGATTACCTATTCCGTTCGGGTGTCTACCACACTGACATCTAGGCAACCTGACTAGCTGCATAATTTAAGTACTATGAAGGCTTATTATCTAAAATTGGTCAATGCCGTATGTTCTAGTACTTTATAGGTACATAAATAATTGTTATTCATTATTTTAATCTTATGACCATTTTCATTTTTGCATTTAAGTTTGAAAATTATCATGTTTACAGTTGTTTACGTTAGTTATTAATAAAATATTTATATAAAAACGTTTCTTGAAGGTTTTAATCATTTGAATTAATAAATCTCTGTTACTTCTAGAAAGAAATGAGATCACGTTTCTAACAGCGCAACGAAATTTTGTAATAAAACCACTTTATTAAAAACTTAACAAAACAAAAATACAATAAAAATATTACAAAACATGCTAACGCGAAAATTCGCATAGTGTGTCAACACAAAACAGTTTTTTTGCCCACAGTGTAATCACGAGACGATGAGTAGTGCGACGCTCACGGCTCGCGCCCTGTCTATGTGTGCGTGCATCCGTGTGACCCACTTACGAACGCGTTCGGCGCACTTCGGCCGTTTCCGTCGCCCGAACATATGTCCGACCGCCATCTTTACTTATTGACTGCAACCGACCAATTTAAGTTGACCTATGCCGACTGCTGTTTTTTATGAATTTTCTTACGTCGACGGGTCATTGGAATTTGGGCGGTTGTGTACGACGCGTGTTACGTAAAAAAACTAACTAAATGTTTACTCGGCGGTTGTTTTCGCGGCTGTTATCGTAATGTTTTGTCATCGTAAAGATAAAACTGATTTACTTCCGAACGTTTTGGTGGAATCGAAACTTTGTTAGTACTCAATGTGTGTAGAGTTTAGTTAGGTCTTGCGTGCATGACCTAGCCAATTCTACACGTAATCATAGTAGCTATGTGTTCTTTTTATGCAACTTTGTTTTGTCTATACACTGTTTAGTATTAACATAAATACCTAGGATCGATACTACTATTAAATAACGATATTTAAATACAATATGCAAAACGCTATAGCGAATTTAATGCGCGAAAATTTTAATAAAAAAACAACTTACGCAACGTTAAAAAACGATAAAAAAGTTATTTAATTAAACGATTATCAATCGGTATCGTAATACCACATAACAGAAAGCTCGCGTGTGCATATCCGAACGTAACTTCCGCGTTCGAAATTTGATTTTTTCCCCACTCACACAGGTACAACTTTCACCTATTCGAAAGTGGAATGATGACGTGTGTGCGTCGCTATTTTCGTTTCGGATATGCGTTCCAAAGAAAGCTTTTAAAAATAACTATTACTTTTAACTGTTATTTTTTCATTGTTGTTTATTTTAGTCTGATAAAAGCTCAGGGCTTGTTGAATCGAGCTTGCTGATGTAATGTTATGATTCCGTTTTTAATATTAATAGCTTGTTGATCGGAGAAGGTTTGCTTTTGTTCCGAGCTTTTTCTTCGTTAATTATTTTAAGCGAACTTTTTAGCTTAGTTTGTAGCCATCCTTTGTTGAACATAGAGAAAAAAATACATTTCTTTTTGTATTTTTTTCTTGACAAACCGGTAACTCCTAAAAACCAAAATCAACAGCAGCGACCACCAGAAATGCGCTGAGACAACGAAGCTCGACAATGTGCCGCAGATTTTTTTTTTTTAATTTATTTAGTTTTTAATTGTATGATCCTACAACGAAATTTATCAGAAAAGAATAGAGGAGAAGTAAGAAAAAACATCTACATTGCTTTTAGCACATTAAGTAAGTAGAAAAAGTATTAAAGATCGCAGTTTGTTGTTATTTAAGGACACTGAAGGTCGCTATGGCCTATCGTCTTGGACTACCCAAATTGACAACTAAAATACACGTCTCTCAAAACATTCTGCCATGAATTTCGGTATTTAGACCTCATATACACAACTAAAGGCACGGTTATTCCCAATAAGGATAGGCAGAAACTAACGATGAACATGCTACGATTCTACCATACGCCTTTATTCTGGGTGGAGCACTGAGTGACAGACTTGTAGTAACTAAAACCCAATCATGTTCCTTCTTTTGCCCTTTATGTCCCGGGGCCACGGTATATCTTTCGAACAACCCGCAACCCCGGCAGCCGGCCCTAGCAGTCCCCTCTGCCTTTGGCTTCCAAATTTCTCTAAACACAAAACAAATGCCGATCAAAGTACAAAGATACATTAGAAACTATTCAAAACAATAATTACATCAGAAGTTATCACACAGTCCGTCAGAGACACAGAGTAACAACTTCTCATAAAAGAAACTCATCGTAAGTTACAGTGTAACAACTATTTTGATTGTTATCTTTTTCATCTGTGACGTGTCTGTGGCATGTAGGGCGTAGGGCTTCGGTGGAAATTTATTATTCGTTTATGTAATGAAGTTTACATAATAGAACATAATAAGTTACGGAAGGGAACATTTCTTTAAAGTATTTAGTAGTAATTTGGCATGGAAGCAATAGATAGAAAGATAGAATAATGATATTAAACTTTTCAGTTCCGTGTAACTTTGTTGTCCGTCTGTCTGTCAAGACCCTTTATCTCGGGAATGCGTGAACTTATCGAGTTGAAATTAAAACCGTATACTCAGGTCTGTAGTCTCTTGGAATTGTGGAAAATTCATATCTCTAAGTCTAAGCAGTCAAAAGATATGGCTGTTTATGTCGCAGGTTTGTACGGAACCCTCGGTGAGCGAGTCTGACTCGTTCTTGGCCGGTTTTTTTAGTTTACGTGGTTAGTAGCTAACCTGCTGTTAGAGTTTTTATGGCGCCCGTGGGCCTTAAGTGTCCGCGAGATGACTCCCGGCTACCGTAGACGCGGAAATGTGGACGGTGAGCTAGGTAGCTGACCGTCCGTCCGTCGAGTGACAGGCTGAGAGACCTTATAGACATGTCAGTAAAGCAGAGGGGCCCGCCAGGACCTGTTCCTGCCGGGGTAGCGGGTTGTTCGAAAGAGATACCTCTGCTCCGGAACACAAAGGTCAAAAGAAGGAACATAGATAAGCTTTAGTAGAAGTCAAACTCGAGAAATTATTTAATGGGTTTTTGTTTTTTTTTTAAATCGTTGCCCCACATTAGGAATTTGTCCTGTATCGTGGGTGCGTTTACAAACATTTAAACTCACATACACAAACAGCCAGACCCGAAACAACTATCTGCAGGTCATACAAATATTTGTTCCGTGTGGGAATCGAAACCGTGACATGCAGCACAGCAGTCAATCGCTCAGCCACTGCGCCAAACATACCTTCATGACATACCTTCGGGGAATATCTCTTGAGTAAGTACTGAAACCTCCAAATAAATTCACTTAACTGAATGTAGAGAAATCGTCAAGTAAAGTAGCAGCCACATATTTCAAACGTCAGGAGCCGAATATACTTTCACTAGTTGTTAGATAATATACCGGTTTACAGATAGTGACGAAGTACATAGAAAGGGGTGCTGTTGTAATTTATGCTTAAATACTTGGATATAAAAGTGAAAATCATCCTTCAGGCGGTGAAAAGGGAACTTCACTCAGGTTGCCCTTCAAAAATTAATTGGAAGTATTTCTAACTAGCTTTTGCCCGCGGCTTCGCTCGCTTTAAATTCGGGGTAACACAGTTCCCTTTTCCTGATTTACAGGTACCAGCTACCTGTAGTTTTTACCCTTGCGCCTTATTTATTGTAATAGCAATGCTAAGGTTTTCCTTTCCTTTCCTCTTTCTCCCTCATATCTCAATATTTAAAAAAAAAATGTCCGTTTCCAGGGTCTCAACTATCTCCGTACCAAAATTCATCGAAATCGGTTTAGCCATTTAGGCGTGAAGACGTAACAAACAAACTAACTTTCGCTTTTATAATATTAGTACGGATGATACACCCACGTTTTACCAGTTATGTTTCAGTTACGTCAAATGCATTCCAGATTTAAAAATCTGAAAAAACAATTTTTATTTTTTCAACCTCGAATTTGGAACCAAGTTTTCATGCTGATCAGTAGACAGTCAGCCATATCAAATTCCGGACTGGCCAGCTTATAAAAAAAAAAAGTTGATTTCCCTCCACCTCTACCTATACGGTCATCTGAACAGGCGTGAGTATAACCAATTATAAAGATCATTATCTGGCACATAATTATTTTGTACAATAATCAATTTGCTATAGGTATTTAGGTGTTTAAATACACATATATACACAAAAGCTAGACCTTCACCGTGTTTCGCTGGTTGCACGCAAACCGCAATATTTTATACAGGAATCACGAATATATTACGCACCTAGGAGATGAATAGAATCTTTACTAATATTATAAAGCTGAAGAGTTTGTTTTTTTGTTTGTTACCTCTTCACGCTTTAATGGCTACACCGATTTTGATGAATTTTGGTACAGAGATAGTTGGGAACCAGGAGACAGACATAGGGAATTTTTATTTTAAAAAAAGTGGGATGTGAGGGGGAAAGAGAGAAAAAAGGGAAAAACTTGGCGTTGCTATTACAAATCAATAAGGCTTGTTGTTCGAAAAGTAAAAGGCAGGTTGTTCGAAAGAGATACCGCGGCCCCGGAACGTAAATGGCAATAGAAGGAACATGGGTGGGTTTTATTCAGTACAATTTGACACTCCCCCCGCTCCGCCCAGAGCGGGGAAGTTATTTGATGATTTCCCAGACCAAAAAGAAAGGGTTCCGTTTTTTCCTTTTAAGGTACGGAACCTAAAAAGCCTTGTTATCAATGAAAAGCGATAACATTTTCTTCATCTATAAAACATCCATGAAAGCCTTCAATTTGACCCCAAGGTCAATAACTGCAATGATTAACATTGGTTGCCGTTGATAATGAAGCAACCTGAATTATCTGGTTGCTTTACGTCAAGGTTGCTCGTTGATAACCGTTTGTAACCCACCACGTTGTGGTTGCTACGCAGAATAACCGTTTGCAAATAGATAAATGCGTCTACGACGGCCTGAAGGTTTGTACAAAATGACGTTCGACCAGAAAAAAGATGATGGCATTTAATAATTCCTTTGGCTTGATATACCATCATCTGCTTAGATTTTTAACAAATATGTTGAGGTCGGTTTCCAGACCAATTGGATGCAGCTGAATACCATTTGAACGCTCAAAGTTTTAAATAAAGAATTAAGAAGAAGACTAGAGTATGGCGTAGGAAGTGTGTCAGATGTATTGGTCAAATAATCCTTATTCTTACTAATAGTATACTTAAAAGCAAAAGTGAGTTTGGCCAAACCGATTTTGATGAATTTTGGTGCAGAGTTAGTTGGGACCTCGGAGACGGACATAGGCTATTTAAAAAAAAACAAAAGTGAGAAAAGGGGGAAAAGGGGAGCGAAAAAAATTTTTTTTTCGATTATCAAGCGGCTTAAAGTTAGCGTTAGCCCAAAGTAACTATACCACGCGGACAAAGTCGCAGGCGGAAGCTAGTACCCATAATATAAAAATATAATCTTTTTTTTTCCCTCTTTTTTTAAAAACGGTGCCCCACTCTAGGAATTTCTCCTGTATCGTGGGTGCGTTTACAAACATTTAAACTCACATACACAAACAGCCAGTCTCAATTTTAAAACGATTTCATGCGTTTTTCATTGAAGTACATTTGCGCAGACGTCACAGTACTGTATATTACGATATCCCTTGGTGAAGCTGGTTGACAAACTTTCGAGCCAATGGTTACCTGAAACTACTGTCAAAGATCTACAACTGACAGCCAGGAATGACACACAGATATATATATATATATATCTAACAATTCTGGGATTACAGGCGTTTAGTTTTGCGAAATATTAACCGCAACGGTTGCCCCAATAACTTAAAATTATTTCCGTGGGCCTAAACAATCTTACTAAACTTATTTCATCTTTACAAAACAAACTAAAAAACTCAAGGGTAAGCCATTACAAACAATTTCGTAAATGAATACAAAAATTTCGCAGTCACAAATATGAAATTTCGCGAATTTAAAAATGGAATGTCGTAGGCTTCAAATGAGAGAATAAATAGAAAGTTGCATGAATGGAATAAAGAAAGCTATTATATAAAGATTGCAATCGTTAGTTTTGGTTACGCATGCCCATAACGAAATAATCTTTAAAAAAAATATAAGGACAACATGCACTAAGTCGTTTGCGAAAAAAGTTCGCGTGAAAGGAACTTTTACTTTTATTTTTTTAATTGATGCCATAAAGATGCGTTTAAAAAAAGAACAGTTTTCAAATAAGAATTCGAAATCACAACTATAAACTTTTGGTTTTCCGTCAGTGGCGAATACTCAAACCGAGTGTGCCAATATTAAAAAAAAAAACTTTTGGTATTATCATTTCATTTCTGACTTATTTTCACACTATGGTGTTTGGAAAAACATTCTTTGTTACTTTTTCAGTCTTATTTCAGAAACCATTTTACTGTCCTTTTTAACTGATGTCAACAAGAAGGAGGTTCTCAATCCGACTTTCATAGTTTTTCTATAACGGAAGTTTTCCTTCTAACAAGAAGTTATGAGAATTAAGAAAATTGCGAAAAAGATGAAGAACTTGTAACTTGTTATATTTTTCTGCTTTTTTGTGTGGTTGGTTGCAAATGGGCCACTCGTCCACAATTTGGGACTTAGTTTCACAAAAAACTTAACAAACCAAACTAGTTAATAAACCCCAATTAATAACTAAAACATCACCTAATCAAACCGGGCGCCATCTTTAAATCTTCAAAAAAATATCGATTAGTAAAAGGAGTTTGGTATAATCGATACCTGATAAGGGCATGTCAAGTTGATACAGCCTCATTACAAACAACTCCAAGGCTGTACAGACGCGTGTGAAGTGATGACGTCAGTTGTTTGGTTCTTAATTTGAATCGCTAGTGTTTTTGAATATTTATTTGATAATTGATCATTCATAGTCCTGAATACATTATAATAACCGGGGTTTATAAAATACGGTTTAGATGTTTTTAACCGATTTCAAAAAAGGAAGATGTTCTATGTTTGACCGTATTTTTATGTGTTTGTTTACTGATTATTCAGCCAATTTTCATAATTCTTTTTGTTTCCGAAAGGGTATACTTTCGATGTCAAATATCAATTTTATTTATATTGCTTGGGTAGTTTATGAGCAATCGTCTATAATACATATATATTTTTCTACTCTATATGGATGATCTGCTAATATATTTTAGTAACAATGGAAAATTATCATGACTACAATAAATATAGCTTCAAAGAATTGTAATAATACAAAATATCAAAACAATCCTATGTACACACGACGGCACATCAACCTACACAAAACCATTTTAAACTGATCTCTCTACTACGGTGTGCGATCCGTAGTAGAGAGATCAGGTTATAATAGTTTTGTGTAGGTTGACTTGCCGTAGTGTGTACATTTTTAAATGTGATTTAATTAAATTGAGTTTTTCATGAAATGGTCATTTAATGGAATAATTAAATGAATTTGAAGAAAAATAAAATCGTGGATTACTGACTAGCATCCCACCTCAAGTTTATCTTATTCCTAAAAAAGACAAAACGGTACCAAAATAGGATCACTTTTTTGTCCGTCTGTCTGTCTGTCTGTCTATTAAGACTCGCACATGCCCGGTTTTATCTAGCTTTGTCGCACCACCAACTTGTAGTGCAGAAAAAAGACTTACGTTATTTTCTTCGCCATTTTAAAGGTTATGAATGTTGAATATGAAGACAGAGACATGAGAAAGTACTGCAAAACCTCAATTTGCTTACCGTTTAGTGTTGTCTTGCTAATTCCATGCCATAACTGCAAATAACGTGTGAAGTTTTCACTTTTACGGGCCTGTCTTTTTTTTTACGGACACTGGCCCTTTTTTTTTTTTTTTTTTTTTTTCGGGTGGGAAATCATCCAATGACTTCCCCCGCTCTGGGTGGAGCGGGGGGGCATGTCAGACTTGTACTGACTAAAACCCACCCATGTTTCTTCTATTGCCCTTTACGTTCCGAGGCCGCGGTATCTCTTTCGAACAACCCGCAACCCCGGCAGGCAGAGGCTCTGGCAAGCCCCTCTGCTTTGCTGACTCTCTTTGAGGCGCGCGTGAAACACGAACGCGCCGTCGACACGGCCTGTCGTCAATCGACGGACGGACGGTGAACTACCCATTGCTCACCGCCCACAGGCCCGCATCTACGGTGGCCGGAAGTCGTCTCGCGGCGCCCGGCGCCATGGGCGTCTCCCGCGGCGGCTGGGTTGGGCAGATGTTCTCTCCCGCAAACGCCCGGCCACCTCCTTCGCTAGCATTACTGCTTCGCAGAAGGTGGTGACCGCTTCCCATTCCCTCTCGCTCCGGACCATGGCCTGAACCAGGGCCGGACGCGAGAGATCGCCGCCGCCGATCGCCTCTACGAGGGCACGGCGGTGCTCCGCCCAAGCCGGGCAGATCGTCACTGTGTGCTCCACCGTGTCCTCCGGGCGATCGTCACAATGGTGACACCCGGGCGCTTCCTCCCGCCCGATGATGTGCAGGAACCTCCCGAAACTTCCGTGTCCGGTGAGGACCTGCGTCAGGCGGTAGGTGAGGACGCCATGACGCCTCTCCAGCCACTCCTCAAAGAGGGGACTTACCGCCACTATTGTAGCGTGCCCTGCACGGGGTTGCGACAGTCGCTCTCTCCATGCCACCATGAGATCGCACCGGAGGTCTGCCCGCCGAGCGGCAACTTGCCGCGGCAGTGGGTTTTCCCCCCGGTGTAGTGCCTCCGCGCGCCACTCAAACAGGCGCGCGAGGACTATCGCCTCCAGATCCCACGGTGGCAGTCCGGCAAGGAGGCTTGCTGCCTCGCCGGAGATCGTGCGGTAGCCCCGGACAAGCCGTATGGCCACCACCCTTTGGGGCGCGTTCAGATAGTGGGCGGCGCGCCGCCCTAAAGAACGCGCCCATACTGGGGCCCCGTAAAGGGCCATGGACCGCACGACTCCGGCATAGAGCCTACGGCAGGAGGCGTTTGGCCCCTTGAGGTTGGGCAGGAGCCGCTTGAAAGCAGCCCCCGTCCGCTCGAGCTTGGGAGCCAAACGTCGGAAGTGTTCGACGAAGTTCCACCGGCTGTCGAGGACGATTCCCAGGTACTTCATCGTCGACCCGACGCCGATGCGAACCCCTCCTACCGTCAACTGGGATCCCGACGGTGGCGTGTTTCCGCGGCCATGAAAAACCATGGCCTCGGATTTGTGCAAGGCCACCTCGAGACCCAGTAGCCGGATCCTCTCTACGACTATCGCAGGACACTGGCCCTTACATTCCATTTTCAATTTTTAATTTTGTTTTTTTTTTTTGCTTGCGTTTGGTTGCATCTCGCCTGATGTCAAGTCATGATGTGACCTACAGCTTAAGATGGAGAACGAGTGACTAAAAGAAACTTATTCAGTAGTAATTTTAATTTTTAAAGACTGGTTCTTCCTTTTCATACCGAAATTCCGCTGTGTTCTTTAAAGCATGTGAGCATTGAGCTATTTGTCTGTTAGTTGTTTATTCCCAAGCATTGATCATAGAGATCAATGGAGAAGAATAGGCAAGAAACTCCATGGACGCTATTTAATCATAATACTTTTCTTTCTATGTGTTAATCTAGGGTCTATGCTACCCACATACCAAATTTCATTCAAATCGGTCTAGACTTTTAAGCGTGAAAGAGTAACAAACATACACTCTCATATACAAACTTTGTCTTTTATTATAGTGTATTGTGATACTAACTAGCGGCCGCGTCTTCGCTTCATGTGTTATTTCAGACTATAATCTGTCTCTGTGGCAAATTTTAACAAGATCCATTTAGCCGTTTTGACGTGAAAGTGTAACAAACATCCATACATCCACACATCCACCCGTCCTCACAAACATTCGCATTTTTAAATAATATAGTAATAATATTTATAAATAACTAGCTTTCGCCCGAGGCTTCGCCCGCGTTAAATTTGGGGTAACACAGTTCTCCTTGCGCCTTATTGATTTTTAATAGCAACGCTAAGATTTCCCTTTTCTTCCCTCTTTCTCCCTCACATTCCACTTACTTAGAAAAAAATATTAGCCTATGTCCGTCTCCTGGTTCCCAACTATCTCTGTACCAAAATTCATCCAAATCGGTTCAGCCATTAAAGCGTGAAGAGGTAACAAACAAACAAACAAACTCACTTTCGCTTTTATAATATTAGTAAGGATGTAGTTATAATATTTATAAATAATATAGTGGGATGATTATCCATCCATGGACCCTCATGAACCGTCCTCCCGCTCTGGGTTGAGCAAAAGGAAGTATCAGACTTGTACTGACTAAAATCCATCCATGTTCCTTCTTTTACTGGACGGGCCTGTTGGTCTAGTGGTTAGTGGCCCTAACTGCTGAGCCGGAGGTCGTGGGTTCGATTCCCACCCAGGACAAACTTTGTGTGATGAGCATGATTGTTTGTTCTGTGTTTGGGTGTGATTTATCTAATATATGTATGTATTTATAAATTATATAAGTATGTATATCAGTTGTCTGGTTACCATAACAAAAGCTCTGCTTAGCTTGGGATCAGATAGCCGTGTGTGAGTTGCCCCAAGTTGTGTTTTTTATTTTTATTTATTTTACTACCATCTTATATTTCAAACAACCGATGATCGAGGTGTGGGGACCGGGGGGGGGTTAAGATATAACCACGTGCCCCTCCCTATGATAGAATACCATCATAGTTAGCGGTTGCATCATAGACAAAAGAAATAATTAGTGCCAACAAGAAGTACACACAATGCGTTTGCGTAACTACAGCGTAGCTCGTAGGGCTCGCGTAGTGAGAAAGGGCTTAATTATTTGGCTGGCAACACTATTGCATAATATTATGGGTATCACTTATTTGTTGTTTCGTGATTAACTTAGCGGTATATAATAATAAATATCTTGGGACAAATCACACACGGCTATCTGATCCCAAGCTAAGCAGAGCTTGTGTTATGGTAACCAGGCAACTGATATACATACTTATATAATTTATAAATACATACATATTATAGATACATCACACCCAGACACAGAACAAACAATCATGCTCATCACGCAGTTTGTCCTGGGTGGGAATCGAACCCACGACCTCCGGCTCAGCAGTCAGGGCCACTAACCACTAGACCAACAGGCCCGTCAAAATCTAATGTTTAAGCGCTATTGTCAAGCATGAAAGCCTTGCCAGGGCCACTGGGTTGCGGGTTGTTCGAAAGAGATATCGTGGCCCTGAAACATGAAGGCAAAAGAAGGAACATGGGTGGGTTTAAGTCAGTACAAGGTTATACTACTCCCCGCTCAGCCTAGAGCAGGGTAAGTAATTTCTAGATATCACGTCCGCAAAAATAAAGAAGCTTGAAGCGCTTCAGATCGGGCCCAATGTTATTAAATGTATTCATTAGGACCTTCTAAGTGGCTTTTTCCCTTATCAGCCTAGAGACTAGATATTGTCTTGTTTGATCGCATTAGGCTCGCCCTTATTACATGTGACTCAACGTGATAATGACTGCCTAAATATGAGTGCAATATAGAAACAACTCTGCCATACCCTTTGGGGTATTCAAGCGTGATGTTTAACTAGTCAAATAATGTTATACTGTAAGGGCAAAGGCCTGTAGGCTTACCATGACGTCTTAAAGCAGAACTTATTCAACTGAGGGAAAGAGATGGTGCTAGACACCCTGTATAGCTATGTCTCTTCCCCTCAGTGGAATAAGTTCTGCTTTGAGTCGTCATGGTAGGGTAGCTGTTCTCACATAGAGAAGAATCGAGTTATGATCACTACGCATTCTCAGTGTGTTTTTGATTTCAAACTTCCAAAGCCATACGAGATATTTCTTAAAAAAAAAAACAAATAATCCGTCATCGTTCTAATTTCAATTATTTTTTTCTTTTCCAACCAAACGATGTTGCCATTACAAATATTATCACTTTCTACAACCTTCACGCCATTACGCAGTTGGTACGACTCTGTACGTATTTTCCTTGTTGCAACACTGAACATATTCGAGGGAAAGCGGTGACTAATCTTTATATCAATAGTAAACAAGGTTTATTTTGTTTAGTTGTTGAAATAGACGCATAAAGAACTAATGTAGAATTGTTTCTACCTTTTCTGACGTTTCAGGCTGTGTGTTGAACAAATTATGTATTATAGTGCTTCAATGATTTAAATTATCATCATTCTGTTAAGTTGTTATGGCCTAGAGGCTAAGGACCTCGTCTCTCAAGAATGAGGTTGGCCCAGTTGACCACCAGAAAAATATTAACCCCATGAAGTATTATACCATTTACGTAAAAATATTAGGTTGACTATGTCTTAGCTAAGAGATACACGCAGCTCCGGTACTACAATAGTATTAGCGTCATCATTATCTACCCAGCTATTTCTGATTTCATGTTGTTGTCGGCTTCCAGTCTTACCAGATGCAGCTATAGCAGTATTATAGAGCTACTGCCTATCTAACCTCCACAAGTTGGTACCACATATGACATCTGGACGCAACTACAACGCACGAATGGTAACTCGATATCCTGACTAATATTATAAAAGCGAAAGTGAGTTTGTTTGTTTATTTGTTTGTTTGTTACCTCTTCACGCTTTAATGGCTAACCCGATTTTGATGAATTTTGGTACAGAGATAGTTGGGAACCAGGAGATGGACATAGGCTAATTTTTATTAAAAAAAAGTGGGATGTGAGGGAGAAAGAGGGAAGAAAAGGGAAAACTTAGCGTTGCTATTACAAATCAATATGGCGCAAGAGGAACTGTGTTATCCCAAATTTAACGCGGGCGAAGCCGCAGGCGAAAGCTAGTTTAAAATATTATGGTAACCCATCCACGCACCAACCGAGACAAGTGCAGCTTAACCTGAAGTTCGGCCAGAGACGTTGTTATTTAGCCACAAGCTCCCATTAGTTTCTTCTTATCAGTATAAAATAAAGAAATAAGAGGTATGTCTTTGTTTTTAAAACATATTCTCTCAGCCTCTGTGTGAGTTAAAAGTAAAATTCGTTCGTCGTGTGCCGAGCCCTTGGTTGCGCAAACGCAAACGCACGCGTTCGCGTTTGTTTGTCTTTGACATGCGCGTTACGTCAGACTACTGAGAGAACTGATCCTATGTTATCAGTTTTGAAGGGAGAAGTTATAAAACTAGTTAAATTGATGACTAGACTTTTCTTTAGACGGTCTCGAATGTTCGAAATACTCAGCATGAGGTCTTAGGGTGTTTCTTTGGGCTCTCGCTACGTGTAGTCACTAAACCCCGCTGTCCCCTTCGTAACTAACCCGTCCGAGTCTGGGTGCCCGTAGTCTAGAGCTCGCTACGCTCTCAAACTTAGTTTTTTTTTGTTTTATTAATTAATATTCTTTTTCCTATTCAATTTAATGAGTTTATTTTTTTCGAATCTGTCTAATAATGCGATAAGTGTGTAGAACATTGTTGTACAAGATGATTTTGAATTTAAAATGAATTGATTGTCAAATAATACGTAATCAAATGTAAGTTTATTAGGTAAATATTTTTGTATTTTTTATTAAACTTTTTTATTCATTAAAAATGATGAAGTAAGCAATCATGGTTGTGCCAATAGTTGCTTGTCAAATGGAAACCGGACAATTAGTTTTTTTTTAAATTTCAATCACAAAAGCACCATTTTGAATAAATTGAAAAGTACAGGATAATTCAATAGAATTAATAAATTATTTAATAAAACCTTCAATCGCTCATTAAACCTATTAACTTTTCCATTTTACATGGTTATCAAGTATCTAATAATTAATTAAAATGATTAAACGATGGCCTATGTAGTTTATAAAATGAACAAGTCCAATATTCTAGAACTTTACTCAAATCAATCTCGATTTAAAACTCGTTTCTAGTGGAGTTTAATTGGAAATTCAACGCCAGCGTTCTTTATTTGAATCCAAAAAATCGAGAATAAAATGCAGGAACGTCGTTCTAGAATACGGCCCTTCTAAGTGGCCAGTAATTACTAATAGGTAGGTAAAATAGACATCCAGTATTAAGGACTTTGATGTACCTTATGAATATGAATGAAAGGCATATGGCCAGGGTAATGCAAAACGAGATATAAAACATGTTCTATTAAAAACCAGTTAAATTAATTTAATCAAAATCCTTGGCGACCATTAAAAACGCATTTATAAAACTGAAAAAAAAGACAATTTCAATTTACCATGGAACGTATTCGAAATTAAAATCGAGCGCCAGGTTAAAAAAACGCCAAATTCGAAATTCAAATTTCGAAATTCGCGATAGGACGGTGCGTTGTCTCAATTAAAACTTTAAGCTAAATTTTATCATTGTAATATAAACTGTAACTGTACGACAAATAAAGCTGATTATTCTTTGTACAGTCACACGGCTTGTAGCCAACTGAAAAGTATGTCACCGAGTTGAATAGCACTCGCAAGGCCGAGCTATCTATGAATGCGCGCTCAAAACCGCGGATGTGGCTACTATCAAGTACTATCATAGCTTAAAATCATCATTGTTAGTACCCATTGACGAATATAAAACCATATCTAGTAAGCTGCACTATTCAGGCTGCAAAATAGTAAGGTTAGTAGCACAGAAAAGAAAATTGTCAAGGCCACGCGAATGCGCGTTGAAAAAGACGTATGTGACAGCTGCGTTTCGTGTTTACGCATTAATTGATAGGCAAAGTAATCTTTCTGTTCAGTCTCGCCGAAGATTTTGCTGGCAGGCTAAGAAGCTGCTCTAGCCTTTTAAGTAATATTTCAAATTCGAAGGAATTACGAAAATTGCCAGAAAAAAAAAAAATAGTTAAGTACTTATTTTCATGTGGCAAGTAACTTAAACGAAAGATTTTCTTTTTACAATTCATTCATAGGACTTCAGAAGAAAAAAATTTTTGAAGTCCTAATAACACAATATCTGCTGCAACCATAAAAAAGTGTAAGCGAGCAATTTCTAAGATAATTATTGCATAATAATTGTAAATTATCAAGTGTGTTTCTTAGTATTCTAATTAAATCATTTTATCTCAAATGCATTACAATAGAATAAGGGTTAGGACAAACGATCGACTAAATTTTATCGATATCGGTAAATTGTTAAAATTACTTTTGTAATCACTAGATTCAAACTTAAATGACTTTTCTTTAGAACTTTTGCCCTTCCAATCGTAACAATTAACGCGAGATTTACTGATTAGACACTTGGCCATAATTTCAACAACATTTCCAACGACTAACTAGCCATATGGCATTTTTTTGAATGGGTAATCAAAGAATCTCTGGCTCTGGTTGGAGCGGACGGGAGTGTCAGACATGTATTGATTAAACCCATGCATTTTTCTTCTTTTGCCCTTAACAACCTCCGCGAGCGTGCAATACAAACGCGCCATCGACATGGCCTATTGTCACTGTCGACAGATTGGATTTTTAATTTAAAATTTAAAAGTCATAAGTTGACACTGACAGCTATTTGACAACCTAATCAATCATTGGCAAACAGCCTTAACAAAATACTGGCCGTAACCAAAGTCGCGTATTTAAGTTAAATCTATTACGTGTTTAGGCCCTAGACTAAAAGTACTAGAACGTTCTATCAAAGTCCATGTTTAGGCACTAAATTATCATTTATCGGGCCGTTATGACCTAGAGCCACTGATTGTGGCATTGTTTCTAGCTTTTTATCTAAAATGGCGTCAGTTGAGCTTTGAGATGTACTATTGTTGTTTTAGATTGGGTAATTTGGTCTGCTGTGAGATTGGACGACATTGTTGCCAACCACGCTCCAGGGTGTGCCCAGCAGTGTGTGAAGTTGGATTGTGGATCATGATAAGACCTGGTTGATATTCTCGCAGATCAGAAAAGAGTCATTACTCACCTGAAAAAAAAACCAGGCTGATATAGATGTTCATGTCATTTACTATAGCATATTTTTAATCCATCCTCTTTAGAGAATTTTCCAGATCAAAACGTATTTTCCATCAGTGTTTCATTTGCAGAATCTTATTTTCTTTCGAACTGGCTGTATTCTATTTAGCTAATTCCAAATTTGAAAAGGATTGCCGAAGTAAACATTTTTAAAGCCTCTGTTTTGCAAGAACGTTTTTCAAATTCAGAATACAGTTTTAAAAATCAGAGAAGCGGTCGTTTTATCGTTGTCTATGCTCCCAGCTTTTTTTAATACTTTTAACTTACAAGGATCTCTTTTGCCCACATATTCAGAAAGACCGTGATGTATAAATTATATTGTAGATATGTATTATGTATAACTTTTCAGGCCCAAAATTAATTGCCACAATACCAACAATTGACAAGCCAAGAGAAAACAACCTTCCGCCGTATTTCAACACTTAGAATCAGAACGCTTTTACATTTTGCAATATCCCATCAAGGTGATAATGGTTTTTTGTTGTGCTGATAACCGAAACGGGGTCAGGCGTCCGTCCTTGAGTCGTGCCAAAGAAAAACTGATGAAAATTAGCAATATTTTAGGGGCGTGGCTAATGTCCTGTAATTTAGTTCGTAAAGGTTCTAAGGGTGCAGCAAAGGAGCGGTGTAATGAATTGTATCCGCATACTGGCCGGCGGACTGTCACACCACACACCTTCTTGCCGAGATTTCGGGTCCGGCCGGGATTGCGAGTTGTCGAAAGAAATACCTCCACCCCGGAACATAAAGGGCAATAGACGGAACCCCCGCTGGGAAATTATTCGATGGCTTTCCCATCCGCAAAAAAAAAAACACGCACCTCTGATTTTTCGAATCTATGTCCGTATTGAAAAATTAACACATTTATCACTTCGGGAAAGGAAAAGCATTGGCAGGAAACTAGCATGTCTTGGAGATTTTTACAAAGACTAAGTATAGGCTAACCTAATTCAAATACGTACGTATACTTACTTTCAAAATGGCAACAACATTCAATCCTACAACTAATTCTATTAGTAATTTAAGTTTTGTTCGAGAACGCCCCCCCCCCCCCCCCTCTACCCCCGCGTTGCATAGAACATAGTCGAATGACGTCACCAGTATCAAACGCAACGTGTGGACATGCGTACTCGCACACATGCGTTCGACCGTTTAAATAGTTGTTCTAAAGGAGTGTTTGAAAAGGGTTAGTACTTGACTGTTATACTGGCAGTTGAATGGCTTGTTAGATTTTCGTTTTGCGATGCAGTCTTGTTGTTTTGGACAGTTGGATATACCTATCATTATTAGATACCTAATTAGGTATATAAGTAGGTTCTATTAGTAAGTTTGATGGTTTAGCACTGAAAAATTCCCAAAGACAAGAAAAGGTACAGTTCATTTGTGCGTATTGTTATTTCTTCGTACAAATAAAAGCTTTCAGACCATAAACAAGGTAAAATGGCTCATTACACTTTAAAGTGTAGGTGTTTCGAAACCCATGCAGACAGAAGTAGTAACAGCTAATAACACTGCATTTCACAGTGAGCAATAAAATAAAACAACCAATACGGTGTAAGATCAAATATTGAGATAGTAAAGTGTGAAATAACGCAACTGTTACCTGTTTGTGGTTAGGTCCGTTATTGTTTGAAAATCGAACTGTTATATTTGAAAAATGAATGTTTTGTTTCAGTGACGTCATAAGTGGTTGTGGTTTGCAAAATTGTCGCACGATTACGTTGAAATTAATGTTGGTTAATTTTGAGATATGCTGTGAGACAGAAAAATATCAAGAGGTAAATCACTTCTGTGAATGTCCAAAAAATAATGGATGTTTTTTAAAGAAAAAATGGTTTTTTTTTTGTTGTTATTAATATAGCTTGTGTCTGAAGCCTAAACAATAAGTAAGTGAAAGCTTAAAAGAAATCGGCACTCGTTTTTAAACTAAATCTATAAAGTTTCTTTAAATTCCAAGGTATTCAAAGGTAGTTTTTAAAGGGAGTATTTCTACCTGGTAGTATTTCTCGGTTGACTACCTAATAAATAAAAAGCCTTTATTGTTTAACTTATTTTAAATGATTACAAGTTATTTGTGTACCTAGTACTAATTTAACTTTATTATTAACTAATACTGTTTAACTATTAAAAAACATGTAATTTGCTGGTTGAAATATTAATTAAACCTAACTACTATTTTTTTTTATTACATTTAAATCGGCAAACGGTAACTACTCTTCAACTTCTCTTCCGACAAAGGCCTCCTCTAATGATTTCCATTCTGTCCTATTCCTTGCTGTTCGACTCCACGTTGGACCCGCCATTTTTTTAGATCATCTCCTAGTCTGCCTACCTCTGTTCCTTTTGCTGTCTCGTGGGTACCACTCTGTTATTTGTTGACTACCTAACTGAGTTATAAATACCCAAGGTCAGTTCTTCATACAAAAAAGTTTTGTTAACCAAACTTTTCTTTCAGTACAAACTATTTTGGAAACACTCCCACTAAACTCATTGATAACAAACAAGTGCCTATGAATGCCCTACATACTCAACACACGGTAACTACCAAATCCTAGATAAAACAAATATAAGTACTGAACGCAGCATACTGCAAGTTTACACACACATAGAATTATTTATCAGCCGCTTGTAAGTTCCCCAGCAAAGCACAAACGACGAGGTTAGTTTTAACTAGCAAACTAAGTATAAACTATGATAGGTATTGTGTAGAAACAACCATATTGAAAGCTGGAGATACTTTACATCGTAACAAATACGCGACACTTGTCCTCGAATTGTTGGGCAGAGGGATATATATAGTTTAGCATTTATTCAAAGTAAAAGATGAGCTATTGGTGAGGTACATAGAACCTATAACTATTTTTCAAATGGAAATTTTAAATTAGAAACATCTCGACCGGGGTTAGGATCTCTGTCCGTTTAGTGAAATTAAGCCTTTGCCATCATTTCCAGATTTTTCCAACTATCATCAAATTTATTTGGGATTCCAGCATGTTTTCTACTAGCATTATACAGCATTTCTATCGTCACTTCTTTCTAGCTCGCCAAATGAGACTTAAATATAAATTCCGAAGACCGAGTGTGTAAATTATGTTACTAATGTAAATGCAGATATAACTTAATTTGAAAAAAATAAACAAGAAACTCTTTTAAAAACAACGTCAATTAAGTACAATTTATAAGGCTTAGATCCAAAACAGTCTAAACACAGCACAATGTTTGCACACACGGCTAACTAATATCATTATGTCACACGCTAGCCTAACCCACTCACCCGGTCATTTGTGGTGTAGTGTAGTGAGTACTTAACTACTGGATTATTAACTAGCTAGGTAAAGCGATCTGAACGGAGCATGTGTTATGCGATGTCACATGATGATGGCATAACGTAACGTTTAAGCCCGAAAAGGTTTTAATAGTTATAATATAGAACTTACACCCATATTTGTTTAGTTAGATTTTTAGTTTAGCTTTCTGGTAAAAATGAGCATATTCCATATTCCAGTAGCTTGCTTGTTAATTTTACAAACAACACTAGACAGTTACCATCTTTTACTATCGTGTGATATGTTATGATAATAAATACCTAAGCTCTATGATTTAGTCCTAATATTGTAAGTGAACAATGAAATATTTTGCCAAAACCCCTCCCGCAGAGAAAACGTCTATATTCCAGAAGTGTAAACGATAAAGTCCAATGCTTAATGCCTTACCAAAGTACTGGCCTACAACACTAGCCACCGGCTAGACTAGCCGGTCTAAGCGCAGCACAGTACAACACACAGCCAGCTAATATTATCATATCAGTGGCGAGTACCTGAGTGCACGCTCCACGCATGCGCATACTTAAATGTGTCGACTGCGACTGTTAAATGTTGATACTTGGCACGAATCTTTCAATACTTTTCGATAGTTAGATAGTTTATACCAATTAAACAACTAATCTTAAAAACTGTGTAGTGATATTGATCAAAAGCAATACAATACAATTGCTATCCCATTGCAGTAATAGTTTGGCTTTGTAGCTGCGCCAAATGAATACAATGTGGCATGGGTTCGTTAGTTGTGTTAACGTATGAAATAGTTAATAGATTAAGTTAAAACTTTTAATATGGCTGGTTTTAACCACTTCCAGGCATGAATAAATGCGAATCGATCTATTTTATTGATTGTATGTTAAAAATCTGAACTTGAAATTGTAAATTGACATACGTTAAGAAAGTAGATTTAAAAACTGACTTAATAATAAGAATAAATCGCATTATTCCAAATGTCACTATCTGTGTGATTTCATTAGTAAAAACACAGTTGTGATACTAACTATGCATGCGTGTATTTTTTATATTTCAGTTTACACAAAAGTAAAAGTTGTATCCGCCTTTCAAAATATTTTATTTTTTTATGTATTAGGTATGTGCATATCATTCTCAATAAACTCTACCGTTTTTAAATACCCATATATAAATACATAAGTAGAAAATCAGTTATTTAACAGATAAATCAGGATTACATTGAATGAAAGTTGTAATTTTTTTATTACTAATATTTATGACTTAAGTTTTTAAACGCCTTAGGCAACGGTCATAACATCTGTTAAATAACTACAATTACGATTTTTGATGGATGCTAACGTTGGCTTCAAAAACAGAGCATCGGTATCTAAATATATTTTCTAAGAAAAAAATACTAGTTATTTTCAACCTTATTTGTTACAGTAATTATTACTCTTCACTACTATTTCTGACAAGAGCAAACTAAATCAAGTATGTAATTATTTTCAATAAAAAATCCAAAATGGCGTCGAACACATGACAACTCACGCATAAGTATCAAAACTCGTTGGTCCGAGTACATCGAACACGCTATATGGGTCTTGGCCAGGCAACTTTTTCTTGCGCACTTTAGTACTAAACCGACTGGCGACCTGTCACATGTCTATACTATCCTGGTACATTTCATATGTGCATGTTTGGATATTTTAAGTAAGTTTTAGGTAATTTGATAAAGCGATTTTAGGACTAAGTTTACATGGCCATGTATAACCGGTTACTGTATACTTTGTGTGGTTATGTTGTTTATTTAAACAAATAATAAAAGTCATGTGACTATTTAGTAAACTTTGACTCTTGTTGGTTTTAGTAGAACGTAGA
Organism: Ochropleura leucogaster; assembly: GCA_958449745.1. Classification (NCBI taxonomy): domain Eukaryota; kingdom Metazoa; phylum Arthropoda; class Insecta; order Lepidoptera; family Noctuidae; genus Ochropleura; species Ochropleura leucogaster. The sequence goes on from OY288227.1 coordinate 4,780,918, forward strand.
TGTGTGGAATCAGACATTAGTCCTATTCCTTCGGCACTATAAATCAAAGTATGTGCGGACAAATAGCCTTTACTTTATCAAAATAATAAAACAGTGTTACCAAGCGACAAATACTAATATTATACATGGCCACATTGTCCGTAGACTGGCAACACTTCACTACGGGCTACTACAAGCTAAACAATCCATTTCCTCCAATTATATTACGAATTGCACTAGAGACGCTACTGAGATACGTATATTTTTCATTCATCATTTCATATGGTTGTAACATATCTAACAGATAGATAACTATTTGTATCTAAAGTATTCGTAAAACATACAATTTCATTGTAAATTAACGTATATTGAACAAAATCATAGTACGTATATAGAAATTAGAAAAGCATTACCCTGTTTGATAGCAAAACCTTTCCGTTAACATAACGATAATGAAGATATTTTGAAGTTAATAATTACTATGCTACTTGTTCCAATATGGCATTATGGCGCCATTAATATAATTTAAAAAATGTGACGAAAATTTGAATTTAATTCTTTAAAATATCTGGCCAGCTCTATCAACTACATAAAGCCTTTACTTAGATGATGACACAAACATTATTTCGTCGGAGTTATTTATCGAATAAAATACATGACCGACTTAAAAATTTGCTGACAGCAAAAATTATAAATAAAAGTTTTGATACCAATACAAATTATGTGGCGTCCGGTAGAAATTCGAGCCGTATGCTTGGTCGCCAATAAACTAGTATTGCTTGTTCGCAAATGTGGCTATTGTGCTTGTAAATCAAGTTGTTTTCATTGTACTATTACCCCATAAACGAATTTAGCAGACTTTTTGTAAACGTGCACACGATTTTGGTTTAAAAAAATTGTGTCGTTTGACAAAATATTTTGCGAAGATTGAAAAAAGTACTAAAAATGCATGAATGCATTGACGCAGTTGTATTGAAAATTCGAAATATATCCTTATATACCTTTTTTTGCGGCTATCTTTTACGTTGGCTATTCTGAGGATTAAATTTAAACCCTTATTATAAAGTAACCCGCGAAATTAAAATTATCTGGAGTATTTTACAGCTTGCAAGTCAGTGTCATGTTTTTTGATAGACAAAATGATATTCGCGACCGTAGCACGGATTTATCTACAGAATTACGTTGATTAAAATCATTAATACAACTCTCTAAGTTCATTTAAGCCTATCGAATGTCTATTTCATAAAAAAAAGTATTTATGTATTTCGCAGGCTATCCTGACGCTACCCCATAAGCTAAGTTTTTTGCCCAAACCCCAGGAAACTTACTTACCGAATAAATCACAGCACATCTGGTGACAGCAGATGGATACTTTTTTTTCGAGAAAATCTATTACTTTCAAAGTTGGTTAACGCTGAAGTTAGTTTTAAAAACAGCCGATATATTTCATTAGCAAATCTCGCAAAGAATACAATTCCATATTTAAAAATCGCACCAGTTTCTCTTTTATGTTCTAAATCGGAGGGGCGCATTCATGTTTGGAACTCGTATGCCAATCATAACTTATGCTAAATGGAACTGGTTAGCAATGCCTTGTTACACAACCGCGTTTAAAAAAAAGAAACCAGTTGTTCACTTTAGGGTTTTCACTTCATTTAAATTGTGTTGAGATTTCGAGTATGTAATTTTGAATGTGAATGCAATTAAAGATTAAAAATCTTTGTGTAATTTATCGGTGTAAAAAGAAAGTCGTGTAATGTAAGGAGTATCAAATGTTTGATGTATGAGATGAAAGTGATAGCTATGTACCTCTTTAGTGTGGGTGGATTACTGGTATGGGCCAATGTTTTTTTTTTTTTATATTTGGTTATACAACTATTTAACAGATTTTGTCACGTTTTCATTATGTATGCTTTTTAGTTGTTAGCTAAAACATTGCCTTGTAATTCACTTAATATTAATAATACATAGCTTACTACGTCCCACTACTGATTCAGGGTCACCTTCCATTTGTCCCGGATTTCTATGTCTATTTTTTTTAAATTTTAATTTAGGCAAGAGCAAAAAAAGATCATCTTTTCTATCCAAAAGATATATAAGATTGTAAGTTAACTTTCCCAGTATACAGTTTCGCAAAACCGTTGAAATCTCAAACAGAATTTTGAGAATTATATCTCTTTGTTTGCTTGGCGCCATTTTTATTCATACCGGACAGGACAATGCAGATTCTAAGATCTGAATCAACTTTCTCTTGAAATATAAAAGTCTATTAGGAAACTTAATGCCGTGAGTGATATTTTTAATACTGTTACGAAATTAAAACTGGACGCTAATCTATAAAATCTTTAACTAAAATTAAATCCTGAGTTATGTTTATAATAAAAATTCTTAACAGTTGCCAAAAACAAATCTATTCAGCACTGAATAAACAGTTTCTTACCTGGAAAAACAATTTTTTTTGCACATGCAACCCTACAAAGCTTTCTTAACAGCGGTATGCGAAACACTCAACATGTCCTTTATTATAAATTTCTGTGCAATAAACCGAACGCGCCACGCGTGAAAGTACCGCCGAAATGTCAATTGAAATTGAAAAAAGAACAACTTTTTATCGCTGGCTGAATATCAGGGCGATCAATGTCATTATAAAGAGAATTTAATGGCTGTGCGGTATAACAATGGCGTTTTGACATATTGATAGATTATCATGATTGACGTTTTGTGTGCCAATGAAGAAATGGACGTTGGAGAATGATCACCGTGTGCTAGTGAGGAACGGGGGTATAATACTTTATGCTAACAGCGTACTTATACCCATATACTTCTTAAACGAACAAGTCTTGGCGCTCTATTTCTTGTAGTTCTTGTAGAGAAGAATCGGCAAGCAAACCCCATGGTTACCCCTTTTATGCTCGATCAAATAAACATTACGCAACACCATAGGTGTGCCAGAATATACTGCCTCGAATTCTAAGCAACACACAATTTATAAACAGCTTTCAAACTGAATGGACTGCATGAATTGAAAACAGAAATATAAGGAAAACCGCAATCACTTTACTTTGAACCAACGATTGCAGCGCCACCTATGACGTTTAGCATTTAATCAATCTGACGTTTAAATGTGTCAAGTGCTAAACATTCCCTAGAAGTTAGTCAACGAGAATTGACGCTAATGTTTTTTTTTTGATGACCTAAATGACGAAGCGTTAAGACATCCGGCCTTAGCCCTTAGGGTTTCTGCATTCAGACAAATTATTGCCAATTTATAAAATTGAGAATATTAGGCCACCAAGTTTTGATACTTTAATACGGTTTGGGTGGACGGATTTGACGGCATTTGGAAGGGGGCTGTGAGAGGGAATTGCTTGTGAAGTATCTTTTGAAATCGTGATGGTGTTATCCCCCTAAAATCTATGGCTTCTCATAGAATATATTCAATGTTTAGAACTGGGGACATTTTATTCACAATAGTGTTAGACATAAGAGGTAAAAATCGCCATTAATCTCAGAGACGGGCTTAGCATAATTGAGCAAGTGTTAAAGATTGCAAAAATACATTCTTCGTGGGAAGAGATGCAGTTGACACATTGGTATTGTGTTTAAAAGATTAGATCAATGATAAGCGAGAATGTTGAAAAATATAAAGCTGGATTTTTTAAGCTGAAATTTCACAATTAAACCACTTAGAAAATTGAATTTAATTAATATGTTTTTTTTTTTTGTTATGCCCGTAATGAATAATTGCCATCAGTAGTGAACTCTCAGAACCTCTAAATCTATCAATACACATCTGTAAATACTAATACTATAAACCCACTGGACTGATTTGCACATTCAGAAAATCGATCTAAAATTCACCATTAACAATTTTCATTAACTTAATCCAACGGACCTCGACCGCTATCAATATGAAACCAAAAAGATAAAATTCTACAATGCAGAAAAAAGATTTCATTTAAAAAATATAGTGCATCTAGTGGTTGTCATCCCGTGCCAGTTATAAGAGACTGTGGCTCGTAACTGGGTCACTGTGGCGACCGTAAGCGCTGGGGTAACAACCTCTCGATATGCCCCCTACGTATATGTAGTAATGGCGGATAGGACATTTGATGCCGTGAATAGGATAACCTATTTCACTCTGCGGGAAGCGAGGATGTCTAAAAAGAGGTAACTAGAAATGACAGTTGATTTTTTGTGATAGCCGATGGAACCGAAAAACTGTATGAAAAAAAAAACTTAAAAAAAAGAAAATTTATTCTGAACTGCATGGTCGATAAGGCGTCAGGAAAAACCTAAAGCAACAAAAAGCCTGCAGTATTCTTTAAATCTGCTCATGCTACAAACTGTTACAAGCGTAAAGAGAAAAAGTACATGCATGAAATGGATATTTTTTTCACAAAAGACTATAAAATAATTACGAAATATCACGACAGACCAACGACAACAACCGAATTTTAATTGGTCGCTTTCTTATGTCTTACGCAAGAGCCACTATATGAGAAACAATTATGTGGATATAAATATACCGGAAAAAGAAGTTTTCGGACCTCGCTTTCTATATTTTTTTCTTTTTTATTATAGTTTTGTTTCACGCAACCGTCTCTTTTTTTAATTTGCAACTCTTTCGCTAATTTAAAAGTGCGAAACGTGATGAGATAGCTCTTTCTATGCAGAATTTTGCGTGGATAGTAAGCCGGGTTTTAATGGGTTTTAGACATACAACAGGGCCTTAACATGCTATACTTTTCATGAGGAACAAGGATTTATGATGGAAACTTTCGGATTTTTTTACCAGAACCAATATGAAGCAATATCTATAATGTACTATTTTCCTTTTAATAAAATTGTAACCACATGCCAACCATGGTTAACGTTTTAGTACCGTCGCCACATCATTCGACCAAATCTAAAAGTTTTTATTTATTAGTTTTGCAAATATGACCCGTGAAAGTTATTTTTTGTTATTTTGCTTGGGGCAAACTTGGTGTGGTGCACGCTTTTTTTTGTATTTTAAATTATAAACATTTTCATCAGCAAATGATGATAAAATCACTGTCTTATCAGAAGCATGAATTGAAACACCAATTCTTTGCTTTTGTTTGACTATAAAGGCACTATTCAATAAATTAAACTTTGAAAACTGAGTAAACGGTACTTCCCAAATATTCAACGGAATAGTTTCTAACTAAATATACGGAATAAGTTGCCAACAATTTTGATAATTACAAACTAACTTTAAACTCAAAGTTTGCCCCAAACTATGGGCCCCGTTTTTATTAAGTGGAAATTACCTTTAATGCTCCCACCTGAAGTGTGCGGTTGCTGGCTTTGTTGGACGTTGGTCTGCTCCAGCTTGGTGCTAACAGAGTTCCACATATCGAACATGTTCAACATATTGGCCCCAAGGCCCAACACTAGCACAATTGTACCATAACACTTAACTTGCACACACAAACACTCGATCATCCATTTTTGTACACTGAAATATAGCAAGTGTCAAAATTGTTCGACCGTCGTACAAAATACTAAGGCTACGGCACTGATCCCTGATTAAAATTTGTATTATATTGCGTCTTTTTTTTAATTTAATAAATACTTTTTAAATTTTTATTTCTACCTATAAACTTTCTCAAATGCTCAACTAATGTAAATACTATATTTTTTTATATGTAAATCTACTTACGGAATTTTATATATCAGTCTAAAATTTCGATTTTAAGGTTGGGTTTTATTTGCTCGGGAGTTCATTAATATAGTGTATCACTAGTTTGTGTTTAATTATTGATTTTTATTTAAAACTAACGGTTTTGTGATTAAATATTGCGTATAAATTTTAATAAACATGTGAGTTAAATGCTTTCAGAATTGTTTAATATTGTCGAAGTGCTCATACGAAGTGGTTTGTATTTAATATATGGTATTGAAAGTTTTTTATTATGTGTACCGTGCATTCGTTTTTTCTTCTTCATAGTTCGTAAATAGCTGGTGTGTATTCGCTTCCACTGGTGACCGGTCTATGGTTTACAGAGTCCACACTTCGCAGATAACATTTTAACTATTGAAGAACCGACACATAACCCGAACGCGCTTTTATTTTCGTTTAAATAGTGTTCTCTGTTTAAATAAAACTGGATATTTAGTTTTATTTTCCCCAAGTTTTTCTTTGGTCGCGTTCTCGCATGCACTGAAGTGCAGTTGCAGCGTGGGGCTGTTTCAGCGACAGTTGCGAGGGGAGCGGGGGGGTCGGAAGTACTCATCCTCTCTGCGCATGCCCGGAATCGATCCCGCGTGGCCACTGAGGTATACCGACTAAAACACTACTTTTCTTACTTGCTATATGGCCTGCATGAATAGATATGTACAGTCTATTATGTCATTCACTTTGATGTCTGGTTACTAGGCTGTATAGCTGTAGGTGTTTGCCTATTGTCGACCGTTTCTTTATTGAGTGTTGCAACACTGTTGGAGTGTGCGTACTGGCTGGTATTTATTTTAAACTTGTTAGTGTTCTAATGAGTTTTTATTTTACTGGTTTTGTATTTGGAATAGAATTTACGTGTTTGTGCAATGGTGGTGCAACGATTTAATTTAACATACAATATAGCAATGCCATTATTTTTTGTACTTAGTAGAATTGTTCATTTTTTTTAATATAGATAAATATAGTATCTTGTGTTCTGTGAAAAACTCTGGCAGCTCTTCAGCACAATTGAAATTTTTTCTAACTAGACCATTAAAATCGATGTATTCAATAGAGCGGCATTTGTCACTGACTCCATCTTACACTGTGCCACATAGACATACATGTCGTTTCAATATACAGGCACATATCCTTACTTAATATTATAAAAGCGAAAGTGAGTTTGTTACCTCTTCACGCTTTAATGGCTAAACCGATTTTGATGAATTTTAGTACAGAGATAGTTGGGAACCAGGAGACGGACATATTTTTTCCTAAAAAGAGTGGGATATGAGGCAGAAAGAAGGAAGAAACGGGAAAACTTAGCGTTGCTATTACAAATCAATAAGGCGCTACCGAATTTAACGCGAGCGAAGCCGCGGGCAAAAGCTAGTATTTTATACAGGTAAGGTAAACGGCCCAGTAACCGTGAAGTTATGAACTTCCCTGACTTTGCATGCGGGCTAGGCTAAAACTAGTAGACACACAAAAATAAATTTTATATGACTAGTTAGATAATATAATATACTTTTAGTATATTGTACTTCTATCAAATTTGTGTAAATGATAATGAACAATAATACAAAAAAAGTACAAAAAGAGCGAATTGTACCAGTGCCCGGTAGAGTTGTACTAGTTAACGTTAAATTGTCCTGAAATCCGGTAATTTTAACCGCAAATTTGAACTCTATTGCTTTACGTTAAAGTTCACAAAAATAAAATATTTTCAAATAAAAAAGTGCTGAAAATAATTAGGGTCTGTATTTAACAACAAAACATGATTCGTTTTAATTTTTTTTTAATGTATGTTATACAAAATAAAGGTTAACACTAGCTAGTACCTAATATATTTCAAACTAAAACTAAAATTTATTAAAATGTTAAAAAACGGTACTAGGTAACTAGTCAATCAGTCTCTAAATACTTAATAAACTCCTTTGGATAGGCTTACTTGCTCAGGTAAGCACAAGCAGAGATTAATAAAAAGTTAACGGTCTTAAAAGTAATAATACAAATCAGCTCACTTTTTAATTAATAGCATATAAAATGTTTCCAACATTTAAAAATATGTGCCGATAAAATGTGTGCCGTGTGGTGCCGGCCTAAAAAGAATAGCACCAACCCAACTCTTCCCGCGGGTGTCGTAAAAGGCGACTAAGGGACACAAAACCGGGGGGTGGGCAGCAGCGCCCCCCTGCATAGCAAACCCACAACCAAACTGCGATCCCCAACCCGCATGCCCAGCGTGGGGATTATGGGCACTACCCACGATGATGGCACAAACAAAAAGATGGCCCTCAGTTCCCGGCCGCCTCGCTATTCCTGGCCATGGCAGCGGCCATGGTAACGGCGGGGCAGGGGGTGCGAAGAATCACCGGGCTACGGCAGGCTGCCACAAAGATCTGACCCTGGCAACGTATAACGGATGCACTCTGAGGCTTGACCACCATCTAGCGCAGTTGGAAGTGGAGTTAGAGAACATAAAATGGCATGTTCTAGGGTTATGTGAAGTCCGTAGAGAGGGGGAGGACACCGTAACTCGGGACTCGGGCCATCTTCTCTACTTTCGCGAGGGGGATAAGAAATCCCAGGGTGGCGTAGGTTTCCTCATCAATAAGGCCCTCTCTAACAACGTTGAAGAAATCTCTAGTGTGTCGACCAGGGTAGCGTACCTGATCCTTCGGCTATCCAAGCGCTACAACATGAAGGTCATTAAGGTTTACGCACCGACCTCGACACCCCCCGTTGATGAAGTGGAGGTTATGTATGAAGACATATCCAAAGCCTTACACAACACCACCAAGGCCCACTTCAATGTTGTTATGGGGGACTTTAACGGCAAGGTGGGAACACAGGCTGGCAACGAATCCCGTATGGGCCATAGGCCCGCATGGTTATGGAGTTCACAGGGGGCAAATGCTTGTCAACTTCCTTGAGAAGGAGGGACTGTTCTTGATGAACTCTTTCTTTAAGAAACAGCCTCAAAGAAAGTGGACATGGAAAAGCCCCGACACTGTGACTAAAAATGAGATCGACTTCATCATGACGGATAGCAAGCACATATTCAGAGATGTCTCAGTGATCAACAGGTTTAATACCGGATCTGATCACCGACTTCTCCGAGGCTCTCTGAATATCAACTTAAAGCTTGAAAGAAGCCGACTGATGAAGTCGACGCTTCGACCTAACCCAATCCATATCATGGCGGGCACCGAGAAGTTCCAGCAGCTTCTCGGGAATAGATTTGTTGCCTTGGAACCTACTGACGACGTTGACGAGAGCCTACACAATCTGGTCGAAACTCTGAGGGATGAGGGCATCAAGTTCTGTAGAGCGCAGCGAACTGGCAGGATATCCAAACTCTCGGCTGAGACTCTCGGGCTGATGACAAAAAGTCGGGAAACCACCCATGCGACTTCGTCGGAGAGGTCAGACCTGAACAAGCAAATTGCGAAGATGGTACGGCGCGACCTTCGGAGCTCTAACACACGCCTCATCGAAGAGGCTATAGAGCGAAACCGAGGGTCTAAAGTATTCACTCAGCAGCTTGGCAGGAGCCACCTGACGAAGCTAGAAACGCACGACGGGAGGACCGTATTGTTAAAGCCAGAGATCTTCGCCGAGATAGAAGATTTCTACGGCCGATTATACGCTGTACATGCCTCTCATTCCCGGCGAGATGACCACGATTCCAGAGCCACCCTGTCTCGCCACTACACCGACGAACTGCCTGACATCAGTCAAAACGAGATCGTGTCAGCTCTGAGGCAGCTTAAAAATGGAAAAGCCCCCGGTGAGGACGGAATAACATCAGAGCTTTTGAAAGCTGGTGGAGTCCCTGTTATACAGGAACTACAGAACCTCTTCAACGACGTCCTTCACAGTGGGAGAACTCCAAAGGCGTGGAGCGGGAGTTTGGTGGTGCTCTTTTTCAAGAAGGGTGACAAAACCCTCCTTAAGAATTACAGACCCATCTCGCTCCTGAGCCATGTCTATAAGCTGTTCTCACGAGTGGTCACGAATCGTCTCGCCAGGAGACTCGACGAGTTCCAGCCGCCGGAACAGGCCGGGTTTCGCGGAGGATATGGCACCATAGACCACATTCACACAGTGAGGCAGATTATACAGAAGTCCGAAGAGTATAATCAGCCCCTGTGTCTGGCTTTTGTGGACTATGAGAAGGCCTTTGACTCTGTCGAAACCTGGGCTGTTCTGGAATCCTTACAGCGATGCCAAGTAGACTATCGTTATATTGAGGTGTTGAGATGTCTGTACGAAGCCGCCACCATGAGTGTCCAAGTACAGGACCAGCAGTCTAAACCGATCCAATTGCGCAGAGGAGTGAGACAGGGGGATGTTATATTCCCGAAACTGTTCACCAGCGCGTTGGAGGATATGTTTAAGACGCTGGACTGGAAAGGAAAGGGCATTAACATAAACGGCGATTACATCTCACACCTACGATTCGCAGATGACATAGTCTTAATGGCGGAGTCGCTAGAGGAGCTGAACCGGATGCTGGACGGCCTAGCTTTAGCCTCGCGACGTATCGGTCTTGGCATGAATCTGAATAAAACCAAAGTCATGATAAATGGCCACATTGATCCGATGCCGGTCGTCGTACATGGTCACCTTCTCGAAATCGTTCCTGAGTACACTTACTTCGGGCAGATTCTGCAGTTAGGTAAAAACAGTTTCGAGAGGGAGGCCAAGAGGAGGATCCAGCTGGGCTGGGCAGCGTTTGGGAAACTACGCCGAGTCTTCTCGTCATCCGTGCCGCAATGCTTGAAAACGAAAGTCTTCAACCAGTGCGTCCTACCCGTCATGACCTACGGAGCCGAGACATGGACACTCACGGCAGGGTTGGTCCACCAGTTCAAAGTCGCTCAGCGAGCTATGGAGAGAGCTTGCTCGGAGTTTCTCTGAAGGATAGAATCCGCAACGAATACATCCGACAGAGAACCAAAGTTATCGACATAGCTCAAAGAATCAGCAAGCTGAAGTGGCAGTGGGCTGGCCATATCTCACGAAGAACCGACAACCGTTGGGGTAAAGGTGTTCTTAAGTGGAGACCGCGACTCGGCAAGCGTAGTGTAGGACGCCCTCCGACCAGGTGGGTTGACGATCTAAGAAAGACTGCAGGCAGATGCTGGATGCGGCAAGCTGAAGACAGGGCGCTATGGCGCTCATTAGGGGAGAGCTATGTCCAGCAGTGGACTAATATAGCCTGATGATGATGATGATAATGATAATTAGCATATTTATTTAACAAGAGCTTTTTCGCCCTTGCCTTAGTTTCAGCTAAGTAGGTACCACGGTGAGCGTTGCATGACAAAATACGCCGCCACTATTCTGTTTAACCCCAAAACCCTGTTTAAATAATTATTACCATTGACTTCCAAAACAAATTTTTCATATTTTAGTCGCATTTGTTTTTTTTTTTTGATATACCTAATGACTCAAGAAAAGCTTACATGATAGTGAAACAGACAAGCCATTGTGATGACAAGAATAAGTGTATCTAGTAAAATATCTACGCGAGAAAAAAAAAATAGGTAACAGTTCATATCGTGTATGTTTGTCGCTCTGAAGTACGCTACAAAATATTGCCCTGTGGTCAATATTCATATTAATTTACTAAAACTGCGCCTCAAAGGAAACGAATTAAAAAAAACTGGTCTTAGAGCAGCAGAGCTGTAACGCAACTGTACAAAAATTGGGAAATCATACAGAAAAACTCAAAAGCAACCAAATGCACGTGGTAGCAAAACAAACAAGATGCCTAGTGACTACATTCTAATAAGTCAATGGAAAATAATACTTCAAGGCAATAAGAACCGTGACGGATTTAGATGCAACTTTTGATGCATGTCCCTGTATCTGACACAAAATATTTAATATAAACTGCAGTTTCAAAGGAAAATGAAACCTATTTCAAAGCGATAAGAATACAATAACGGGTTTTGGTGCAACGTATGTTACCGGGTTGATAGTGTACCAGTATCCGGCAAAAAACATACGAATTTACCGGGTACTAGGTCAAGTAGGGGTTTGTGAGTACCAATAGATGTAACATGCAAAAACATTTACTTTTCTATGAGATTTACCTTAATTTATAGGTTAAAGCGTTTAATAATACACTAATTTTTTTATAAACATTAACACTCTTACCTTAACTTTATCCGTCAAAGTATGGCTAGATGATCTCTGTGACGGGGTGGTCTCGTAGTTCACAGACAGAACTTTGAACTTACAGATAATTTTATTCTATGGTATTTTTAAGTTTGCACAGTTTTGACGCTATTAAACTTTTTGGTGAGTGTTGCTATTAAAATTGTACAAAATAGTTCTAAGAATAAATTGAAATATGCAAATTTTATTTTTATTTTGGTAGAAAGACGCAAAAAAATAAAATCTGACTAGTTAACGGGTATTGGGACACTAACGGGAATACGTACTTCTACCTTACCATAACCGACGTATCGTGGGTGTGCTATTAGGACACCTCTGTCCAACCCTTAGGTTATATCAGACGTGATGCTACGTTCCGAAATAGTTTTTAATTAACATTTAAACTTGCAGTACTATTAAAGGAGATTCCCACACAGAAACTGAATTTAAAAGTCTCAATTAAAATAGTCTTCATTAATATATTATGCAATACTAGAGTAGGTTTGTGGCTTCGTTTACGTGAAAAGCAGTGAGTATTTCATGATGAAAAGTAAGCTATATTATGAAGCAGTAATTAAGCTACCTTTTTGTAAAGTTTTATCGAAATCAGTTAAGGGATTTTGCAGTGAAGATGGGACAAACGGACGCAGAGGTTAACTTTCGTAGTTATGTTATAATATTTTTATTGAATAAACTTTGTAAGTTATAATATAATATATTATTTAATGTAGATGTTTTAAGTTAGTGTTTACAACGTAGTTTAAATATAGATAGACATTGTAAATTGCGATTAATCATCATGGTTTTTGCCGATACTATTTTTAAGTTACTAAAATTCGTACTGAAAATTTAAGAAAAGGCTAGGTGTTATTAGCGCGCCACATTTTGGAAGAATGTTTTTTTTTAATACTAAATAGGCTTGCGTATGGTCGAAATTCGCCATTTTGAAAACCTTTACTGGCATTCTGCAAAGACAAAGACGGAATCACTTATTGAAAGATGGTTATTCAGCATCGTATACTAACCGATTCAAGTGAATACAGGAACCTCATTATTTTAAAGATAAAGTCTAATTTAAGAATCATTAAAAAGCTAGGGAAGAAGAGAGAATCGGTGGGCTACTATGACGTCACAGGATTGTCTTAATGTCATTCCAGTGTGGGGAAGAAACGGAGGTATATATAATGTGGAGCGCTATCCCTTTCCCACGCTGAAATTAGATTAAACAATACTGCTGTATGACGTCAGAAGGTTACCCCGCAGGATAATTATACTCGCATTTGTTTCGTACTGTCCGCCAAAAAGAAAGCATAAAAGGACGTTCGAAAATTCGAAATTTAAAAAAAAAGCGCGAAATTCTCCGAAAACGTTAATCATGGCCGATGCGTGCACGACACATAAACGTTACGCAATACGTTACGTTACGTGTGCAGCGATGAAAGTCGCCGGTTTTGGAGGTGGCTGTACAAGGCATAAGCGTTAGCGGGAGCGGGCGCAGAAGTGAATGGAATGGTGGCTGGTGCTTATGGTGAGAATAGGGCGTTTTCTGTTTTCATGAAAGTATGTCTTTGTTTATTCTGTTTATATTCTGGGATTACGAACGTGGTGTTTTATAAGATAAGAGTTAGTTATTTGGAAATCACCACTCAGCCACCCAGGCAAGATAAATCACATTCTCTCAGTGATAACGATAATGAAAGTGTCAAAATATATTGATTAATAAAAGCGACCGCAACCCCTATGCAAATTCTTATTATTATTTTACGTTATGCTTAAAATGTCGTAAATAATGTAGGCTTAGTGTTTTTAAGTAACAAGCAAAGAAACTGCTACAAAAACTTATCATATTTTCCTATATATATACCAATTGTTTATTTAAGTAAAAGAAATGAAATGGCATTGTAGTTTGAAAACCAAGCTAAAAGTTTAATAAAAATGTGTTCAGTTACAGTTACAATTATAAATGAAAACATAAAATTAGTTTATAACAGTGTATAATGTTAGTGAATGTGATTTTATTTGCGTAGATCTTGAAGATAACATTGTTTTGCAACGTAATAATTGTTTAATTGCGATTTTGCTAGTGAATGCAAACGAACGGATGAATGAAAGGCAGTTAAAGGTCAACGCGGAGGTATAAGCACTACATCAGATCGCCTCACCTTTCTTCCAGCTGTTCCCGATCCACAGCGATTCTTGTGCGATGCTCATTTATGTGCGTGGCTGTATATAGTTACGTAGAAATATCCTGAATAGCGCGTGTTGAGCTGATGCTGTTCCTGTGTTTATAAGTGTGCTAGTTTATGATTCTTTGTTACATAAATGAATACTTGTTGTTTTTTACGAGGTGAACAGTTATTTGAATGCTACAAAAATGTTTATTATTTTTTGTGAATGGTTATTTGAATGCATTTTTTTAAACTAATCTATGTTTTGTAAAAAAAAAAATACTCAAAATAGTATTTTCCAGGTAACTTAGGTAACTGGTTATTATATTTCTACAAAATTGTTTGCCATGTGGTTGGGTTTTTAACTGTTTTTTTTTGTGTAAAGTTTTTTTTTTATAATTTTAAATAGCTATTGAATAAGTAGTTAAAAGCATTTTTAATTGATAAAGTTGACAAATTACGCAATTCAAATGAAAATAAATTCGTAACTCTCTTAAATTATGTTGGAGATAATTTGCGAATCATTATGCAAATTTTTAACTAGCCGTTTCCGTATAGTACCTAATTGTAAATGCAAAAAAAATGTTTTAAACTGTAAACTTTTACCGTTTTGTTTATCTAAATGAAAATATGCAATGGCGTTAATGACAAAAAAACACCAATATAATGTTTTAATTGCAAAAAAAAACTTCACATTCATTTTACAAAACAGAAGATATTTTCGCCGTACCCAAACCAATTGATTGTTAGAATCATCACTCCCAAAAACTTACATAAACTTCTACTCCATCCCATATTTTAACGAAAAACATCGTCTCTTATAATCCCGCGTCAAATCGCTGTCAGTCTTTAACTTGTACCACACAACTTTTAAGTGAAAGTAAGAACTGCCAAATTCTCTCGAGAAAGTCGAGAGTTGATCGATGCCATAATTATTATTACCATTATAAGAGATATGCTAAAAGCAAGCCGGATGTAGGAATCGAGTATCGATAAAAAAATCTAGACGTTCGAGTTGGGAATCGATATATCATAATGTTGAGTAAGAGGCCTCTTTAAGATCATGAAAGTTTGGTAGATGTTTTACAATGTTGCAGTTTTACGGTGTTTTATTTGCATTTAAACATTATCGTCATGCAAAATAACATTCTGGCGTAAATTATGGAACCCTTTCGAAAATAGAAACAAAAAAAATACGAATGTCAATACGACAGGACTTTTCTTCGTGTTCGATATTCAAAAAGAATCTCACCAATAACTCTAAAGACATAGCCAACCACTAGACCATTTCAAAAAAGGAATCCTTAAAAAAAACACATCCTGCCAGTTATCAACTTCCGTAGCCTTAAAGTGACAAATGGCGAAATATTGTCGTTGAAAAGTCAAGTGACATTAGAAAGTGCATGAGTAAGAAAGCCAAGCCTTTTGAGAAATACAACGACACTAACGTTAGGAACACGTAATTTTTTGGCTATTTTTGTTAGCACTAAGTAACTGTTATTCTCCTTTCTCATTTTCTCGACTCTTTGACAGCAAAGAGTTCTTGTACACATTTGAACTTTTTGTTTACAATGTCTAAAAAAAGTTAAAATATGAACAGACTTTTTGGTGAGAGGCAAACACAATTTGGAATGGTTTTGAAAAACAGTTCTTTATAAGGAATCAGCTACAGGCTCTGATTTTCTGCCCGGTTGATGAAAATAGGCTGGAACCTATTACATGGGACTTAATTGTAAATTGGCAAAAAGTTTGCGTAAATCTGCCTAGGCCTTTGAAGATTAGTGGCGTAAAGTTATGTACGTAGGTACCGATGATTGAAAATCATGACCTCTGTCTGCTGTCAGCATTATTTTTGAGCTAAACAGCATCATATCCTTACTATATTAGTATAGTATAAAAGCGAAAGTGAGTTAGTTTGTTACGTCTTCACGCCTCTACGGCTAAGTCGATTTTAGTACATAGACAGTTGGACATAGACTTAATTAAAAAAAAAAGAGAAATGATGGAGAAAGAGGGAAGAAAAGGGAAAACTTGGCTTTGCTATTACAATAAATAAGGCGCAAGCGCAAAAACTACAGGTAGCAGGTACCTGCAAATCAGGAAAGGGAACCGTGTTACCCCGAATTTAACGCAAGCGAAGCCGCGAGCAAAAGCTAGTTCTAAATAATTCTGATAACATCGTATAAAACGTAGATAGTATTTATTCGTCCTGCATTGTCCTTATAAAACACCACGAGGCTAAACTTAACACAAAGTCTATAAATACCTTCAAGTTACTCAACAAAACTTTTACCAAACAGTAACTTACTTAAAACTAACTTGGGAAGCTTATCAATATTTCGTTAACGAAAATACAACTTTTAGAACTAAGTTGTGCCTAAGTTAGAGACACAGTTGTATGCAGCATATGTTTCTATCTGTGTTTAGTACTAACATTCAAGGCTAGATGTAGCAATAACTCATTGGGACTTGAGACTGCAATAAGACTTACAATAGGTGGGTTTCTATTTTATTTTTAAAGCCTTTAATATTGTTTAGAAAGCTCTTTGGTTGATTTAATTAAAAGTGTGAACAATGTCTTCTAATTTATGCATTATTGTCAATGGCAAGTTTTTGCCTTTTTCATGACGATATGTTTAAACATTACTAAGACAAAACATACGCAAGCATAAACATTGAAGCAAGATAGATAATCAACTTTTCCTTAAAAAGATCTTATTTCGAAACTTAAGCTTCAACTTTGACAAGAGAAAGCAACAGCCACAAATGCCCTTTCCATTCCTTTAAAACCAAACTACCAAAAATTCGAAATTCGAAAAATATTTCGCAAACCCAAGTACTGGCTGAGATGAGAACAAAAAGTATTTTTCTATCAATATTAATGAACAATTATAGGTACGGAGATCTGAGCGGCCTCGCCTCACGCAAGCCACAAAACCAGCTACTAGTATTCTTGTGTTTGAAGAAATAGATACGTAGCAACGACCTGGGACAAGGATGAAGGATTTATGCAAGATTTTTGATTAGTTTTATAGTCTATGGTTATATGTTTCGATTGCTTAGAACAGTTTAAGAGTTGAGAGAACAACAGTTTTGGTTACACTGATCGATTTTTTTGGAAACGGCATTATATTTTTGAGATCCTTTTTGATAATATTCTTAAGACGTATTTAACTTAAAAAACTTGATTTTGCTACATTTGGTCAAATAGCATGCCAAATTTTGTTAAAAATTTGATTCTTACTCAAATATAGGCACAACAATGCAATATCTCGAGAAAAAAAAAATAGGTAGGTATCATAATAGTAGTTGAACGCCACGAATCTCATTCACAATATTCTGTAAAAGGTATGGCATTAATATAGTACCTATACATTGTGTTTAGCTAAGGTTACGTCTCATTAAAAGGTTTTAATAATTAAAAGGCTTAACTATGGCTAACCCATAGACATAAGGACTAGGTTTTTATCGCGTAAAATACGAAACTGTCGCGTTAAAAATTTACTTTCAGCTATAGTCGTTAATGTTATTCATCTGTGGGGACTTGTTATTAGAAATTTTATAATTTACTGTTTTTATTTTTATTGTGTAATTAGTCTGTAAGCCTTCCTAAAAGTCATAAAATAAAATAATAAATAAATAAAATAAAAACAAATGAGTGTCGAAAAGAAAACTGGTAAAAAATAATTTTGGTGCCATGTTGAACACTCACTTTAAAAATTAAATAAAGAGCGAAATTAATATAAAAGCTTTTAGCCCACATGCCTATCAAAATCTCACACTAAAACTAAAATTGATAAATTAGTTTATCAACAAAACTAAGTGCGTGACCTATTAAGTCACACAGATAAATAAATAAAGCTGAATCCATCATACGATTAATTAATCAAATAACTCACGATCCTTTTAACATCGACCCAAATAAAGTGCAAACAAAAATAACTATCTAAGATAAAACAACAATTATCTCAAAAAAACAAAGATTCATAAAAAGTGCCCTTCAGGGCCCGAAAGAGAAAAATGATATTTCCCAAGAGTTTCCTAACACTCCGTTGTCTCTTTCCAACGCAAGGTCGAATTCATTGCCTCTCGCTCCCACAGTATGCAATACAAGATCTCATGCAACAAGAGACCTTGATAAATTGCAAGTTTCGTGGTAGATAATAATTGTTATACGGGTGATTATTATGCGGGCCTTTGCCATTTAAAAATGTGATTTTAAAAAAAAAAACTAACGCATTTTTAGTCTGTGGAATATCTTAGTTTGATCTGTTTTTGAGTGTTCCTTTTTCAAAATCAGTGTTCACTGTTGCCCTGGATTTGTATGTTCTTTTTCGGGTATTATTTACATTTTAAATAAAAGTAATTTATTCAACCCTTACAACCAAGATTAAATACAATTTAATTATGGCATCATTATTAGTTAAATGAAAAATATCAAAAGAAAAACCTATTTCGTATCGACGGACGAACAATTTTCTATATAGATAAAATTATAAAAGTGATTACTCACATCCAACGTAATGCATTTGTTAAACAATCCAAAAAGTTCACAACACGAGTCCAAAATGCAATAAGCACTGGCTATTAAAAAGTTTGTTAAAAATGGAACACAGAAAGCGACGCGAGAAAAGCGCGGGAATTTTGACGTTTGGTTTTTTTTCCAAAATGTAAGTACGCGGTGCCAAAAAGTTTGGGCGTAGAGCGGCCGTGCGCGCGCGGTTTGCAAGTCAAACTGAATTTTGTAAGCGCAAGCGAATGGCGCGCCGTGCAGGACTGTGAAGGTGTCGGCCCCAGCATTTAATTTGAAGACATTTAACCATCGGCCTGTCTTGCCGATATAAATAGAGGCTGTTGCCGGTAAACCTGTGCCTGTTAGTTTTATTGAAGTTAATGTAGGTAAGTTTAGGTAAGTTTAGTTAAAAAAATAATCAAGGATTTTGGGATAAATTCTACAAAATTCTATTCGAATTTTCAATACATAAACCTTAAGCAGAATATAACGAACAAGCTGTCCATACTGAAAAAAAAACTCTAATATTTGCCAGAATTAAAAAAAGTAATAATGACATTAATAGTAATCAGATTTGGATGCTCAATAGGCTTGCTTAACATAAGTACAAAAATAACATCGACTATTTCTGTCTGTCCTACGACTATTAAGAAGCATTAAGGACGAGTGTCAACAAAGAAAACGGTAAACTAATCTATTTTTTTTTAAACAAAATGTCAACACACTTCATGTATGTGTCAAATATGTTTAAGAAAAAAATAAAAATGTTGCAATCACTTTGAAAAAAATATTATTAATCATTGTAGAAGACACGGGTAGGCTCAGGAATTTATTTTACTGCCAACACGACAGACTATGTTCTATAATTAAAATCGACACTAAATAGTTCATTAAAGTGATACTTAATAAGACTAAAACCAGTTTTACACCTTTCGCCCGGTACTTTCGACAAGCTTTTCCACTGCAAAACATTTCCTTTTTTTAAAAAAAAAAAAAAAGAAATCCATATTTACGAACACACCAATAAAAAACGAAATGTCAAACAAAAATCCAAAATGGCCACTCCTTTCAAGCTTGTAAAAACGTCCAAAGTATCATCTTCAAATCAATAAAAAAGTAGGTCATTCTAAAATCTAAAATGACAATCAACCCTTTACTGAGGATTTTTACTCGCAATTTTAACCCTTTTGTTGCTTGTTGGGCCCCCAGAATGACAGGACATGTAAAGTCCATTGAACAGAAAAACCGGACAGGACAGGGGTTACACAAGTTTTTAGGGTTCTGTGTGCGAATAAAAAATTGAATAGGTACTTTTTGGGTCGAGATACGGCGAGTATGGAGAAAAAGTGGTGGTTAGGGTATGTCAATCAATGAAAGCTGTTGTCCTTCTTTCAGTTTTTGGGTTTTCTTCTTTAGTAAGTATCCCATTTGACTTAGGAAAAGGTTTAGTAGGTGAAGAAAATCAAAAAGAAACCCAATTCAAGCATTCATTTCATTCACTTATTTATCAGCTGTTTTTCTATTTGTGAAAATTTCCTATTCCTTAACTAACTGTTACTACATAAATAATAGATTTAAATAGTGTTTTATTATTCTCTACATTAAATTTGATTAAATTTAAATGTCATCATCTTTCTAATATTAGTATTATTGCTAAACGAGCAACATCAAGCTTCTTATATGGGATACAAAAAAAATACAAGTGGTTATGAGTCATGCATATAAAAACATTTTTAGAAATTAAATGCATCGTTAAATTACTTGGTAAAGTATCTAATATGCAATACCTAACAATTTAAGCAACAAAAAAAACATTTCTGTGAGAAGAAATACTATGATTGAAACCATCCTTCCTATCCTTACTTATATAAAGTGAGTTTGTTTGTTTGTTACCTCTTCACGCTTTAATGGCTAAACCGATTTTGATAAATTTTGGTACAGAGATAGTTGGGAACCAGGAGACGGACTTAGGCTATTTTTTTTAAAGTGGGATGTGAGGGAGAAAGAGGGAAGGAAAGGGAAAACTTAGCGTTGCTATTACAACTCAATAAGGTGCAAGGGGAACTGTGTTACCCCGAATTTAACGCGAGCGAAGCCGCGGGCAAAAGCTAGTAGTAAATAAAGCTGCGACATAACACAAAAAAAAACAACAAAAGAAACATACGCAGAACCCTCTTCGAAAATCTCACTCGAACGCCATTTTGAAAAACGCGTTCACAATGTAGTCAAAAGGAGGGTTCACTTGAAAACCATGTCTACCTCATGAAAAGAATGGCACATTACCATATTATTCAAGTGCGTCTGTTCTTTTGAAAAAGACTAGTTCGTCAAACTAATACCGATATTTAAACACATCTGGTTAAACTGGACGCTGACCCCAACTGTCTTGAGAAAGGTCCAGGATAAAAATTATTTTTTAAAATGCAAAATATTAAAGAGACGAACAGAAAAGAGTTCGCATTTTGGCGGGAGAGAATAAAAGCTGGCTGCAAAAAACTTCATTAAAATCTGACGTCTGGTGTCCGCCATTTTGAATTTCCTGTGACATAGTGTCATTACACGTTTCGATTTAAAGAACTATAGGATTCGGTTGACGCTTAAATGACATTGACAGGGCGTTCAATTTTGTGAATAAATGTGACATTGTTCCAAAACATTTGAAAAAAACCGGCCAAGTGCGAGTCGGACTCGCGCTCCGGAGTTCCGTACAAACTTGCGACATAAACGGCCATATCTTTTGACTGCGTAGACTTAGAGGGTTTTTCACAGCACAAAGGGACCCCAGACTTTAGTATATGGTTTTAATTTTAACTCGATACCTTCACGGTTTCCCGAGATAAAAGGTTTTGACAGGCAGTCAAACAGACGGTCAACAGAGTACCCTAAAAAGAAATATTTTTAAGCTATGAATTGCTAGTATGATTAGCCATCATCTACCTAGCCTTTTCCCAACTATGTTGGGGTCGGCTTCCAGTCTAACCGGATGCAGCTGAATATCAGTATTTTACATGGAGCGACTGCCTATCTGACCTCCACAACCCAGTTAATACTGGGTAATACGATACTGCTTGGTAAGACTGGTTGTCAGACTTTCGGAACACTGACTACCTGTAACGACTGTCAAAGATCTACAAATGACAGCCGGGACCAACGGCTTAACGTGCTTTCCGAGGCACGGAGGAAACTCGGTATGTAACGGGCGGTCACCCATCCACAGACCAACCTAGGCAGCGTGGCTTAACCTAAAGATCGACCCGAACGGCTGCTATTATTTAGCCACGAGCTCCTCCTAGTACGGTTAGTACTGTGTGAATATGAATATGAAGCATTGAGTGTGTATATATAGGTTAACTAGCTTTCGCCCGCGGCTTCGCTCGCGTTAAATTCGGTATACCACACCAAGCAGACCTGCAATTTTTGCTTTTGCGCCTGATTGACTTGTAATAGCAACGGTAAGTTTTCCCTTTTCTTCTCTCGTTCTCCCTCGTATCCCACTTTTTTATAATAAAGCCTATGTCCGTCTCCTGGTTCCCAACTATCCCTGTACCAAAATTCATCATTCATCATTCATCAAAATCGGTTCAGCCATCAAAGCGTGAAGAGGTAACAAACAAACAAACAAACTCACTTTCGCTTATATAATGTTAGTAAGGATTGCAAATATAGGTTCGAAATCCCACTCAAAAGAAACGCTGCACCTCAAAACCAACCTACATACATTAGGTCGTAGGCACTAGGTACTTACAAAAGATACAGTAACCTATTTTTCGTTCATATCTCTATGATAACGGTTATCATTGTAACTTGGTCAATGTACGATATAAATAGATAAGTGACATTATGTTTTGGTTAAGAATTAGGTACTTTTTGAAAATTGTTACTTTTGAATGACGAATGAGTATTTCTTTGGGAGGGTAGGCAGAATTACTACTAGCTAAAGTACATCCAACGAGAAGCGATACCAAATGTAAACAAAACCCTATCTAAAATGGCCGCCCGAATGTTGGCGAACCCGTCTTAACGTTGTCATGTTTTGCCGGGAGAATGAGACATTACGACAAAGGCACAAGATGGAAAGAGCTAAATATTAGATTGTCAACGCCACAGTTGTTCTTTAGGTTAATGACCTTTCGTATCGCTGCTAGTTGGCCTTAGTGTAGTGGCAGTAGTTTCATGTAAGCCTTTATGTGGATGGAAAATCATCAAATAACTTCCTTCGTCCTGATCGGAGCGGGGGAAGTGTGTGGGTTTTAGTCAGTAAATTTCTATTTACTGACTAAAACCCACCCAGCTTCTTCGCATCCACTGACTAGCCTATTAAACTTTTCCCAACTATGTTGGGATCTGTACCCAGTCCAATCTGATGTAGCGGCGGACCAGTGCTTTATATGGAGAAACTCCATTGAAATTGACAGCACGGTTGGCGGAGTGGCTGGAGCGATCACTGCTGGGGTGATTGTGTAGAATGCAAATGTGTCCCCGCACCCCAGCCAGAAGTGGCGAGAAGGTACACCGTGTGGTTTTAGTCAGTAGGAGACTGACAGACCCCTCCGCAAAGGCGGAGGACATCCATTGAGGATTTCCAAGAAAAAAAAAAAAGTAGCTAGAGCGATAGACTGCTGCACAGCGTGTCACGATGCTGAAGGGCTACTATGACATCTTATAGCAGTTCTTATTCCACTGAGTGAAAGAGATGGTGCTAGACACCCTGTATAGCTCTGTCTCTTTCCCTCAGTGGAATAAGAATTGCTTTAAGACGTCATAGTAGGGTAGCTGTTCCCCGCACGGAACAAATATTTGTTTGGCTTACAGATAGTTGTTCCGGGTCTGGTTCTTTGTGTATTTAAGTTCATTTTTTTGTAAACGCACCCGTTTCAGGAGAAAATTAGTGTGGGGCAAAGTTTTCTTAACAGGAAAAAAATTATACAGGAGTGTGCCAACTATTCAGGCCCCTGACTAACTGTGCTGACTGTCAATGATCTACATATGACAGCCAGGACTAACTTGATTGAAAAGTTGGCGCTTTTTTTTTCGGTTGGGAAATCATCAAATGATTGGTTTGGCTATTTAGGTGTGAAGACGTAACAAACAAACTCACTTTCGCTTTTACAATAGTTAGGATATTGGTGTAGAAGAAATCGAACATACGTATCGCAGCGTCAACTTTTCCGGGGTTGCGGGTTGTTCGAAAGAGATGCCGCGGCCCCGGTACGTAAAAGAAGGAACATGGGTGGGTTTTAGTCAGTACAATTCTGACACTCCCTTCCGCTCCGCCCGGAGCGGGGGCAGTTATTTGATGATTTCCCACCCGCAAAAAAGGGGGTACCGTTATACCCAGCGTTAACTGGTCAGTCAACCTGTTGCTCACCATCAGCTGCATCTGGTTAGACTGGATAACGTTCATTGGTAACCAGATGATACCTTCAAACTGCTACGCAATGTCTGGCGCCTATTACGTCAAACGAGTCTGCGATTAATCGCAGTCGCAGCAAATCGCGATAAATTTGACAGACCAATCGAATATAGAATTACTAGCTTTTGGCCGCGGCTTCGCTCGCGTTTAATTCGGGGTAACACAGTTCCCTTTTCCTGATTTGCAGGTACCTGCTATTTGTTTCTAGTTTTTGCCCTTGTGCCTTATTTATTGTAATAGCAAAGGTAAATTTTCCCTGTTTCTCCCTCATTTCGCACTTTAGAAAAAACAGTTAGCCTATGTCCGTCTCCAGGGTCTCAACTATCTCTGTTCATTAAAACCGGATTAGCCATGTAGGCGAGAAGACGTAACAAACAAACAAACTCACTTTCGCTTTTATAATATTTGTAAGGATTTAAATTTAAACTTCGAAATAAATACCTATGTCTATTAATTGTAATATGATACAGTTTTGAAAACACGTGTGCAGTATCGAATTATGCTGAATGTAGTTTTTGACATACTTAATTGTAACGAATTTTAAATTTGTGAGTGCATTTTTTGGTGTAGTTGCTTAGTCATTAAGATTAGGATTATATTTCGCTTATACATTTTTACACATATATTTTTTATACTTAAAAACTACTAATACTTACTTACCTTTTCACTTCTTTGGTAGATCCGTTTTCAAATCAAATAATAACACGAATAAACAAATCAATATCTTCATTATCTTTTCTCAAAGAGTCATCTATGGGGTCGAAGATTTTTAATAAATTACCAACAACTCAAAAAGTAAAAACAGAGGAGCTCGTGACAAAATAATAGTAGCCGCTCGGGTCAATCTTTAGGTTAAGCCACACTGCCTAGGTTGGTCTGTGGATGGATGACCACCCGTTACATACCAAGTTTCCTCCGTGCCTCGGAAAGCACGTTAAGCCGTTGGTCCCGGCTGTCATTTGTAGATCTTTTGACAGCCGTTACAGGTAGTCAGCGTTCCGAAAGTCTGACAACCAGTCTTACCAAGAGGTATCGTATTACCCAGTACCTATTAACTGGGTTGTGGACGTCAGATAGGCAGTCGCTCCATGTAAAATACTGATATTCAGCTGCATCCGGTTAGACTGGAAGCCAACCCCAACATAGTTGGGAAAAGGCTAGGCAGATGTTAAAAAATTAAAAACAAAAAAAGCCTGTGAAATCGCATCTAAAAATTCTCAATGGTCAACTTTTTCCGTTTTTTAGTTACCCTAAAAGACATACAATGAGTTTTTAGTTGATAAAAACAAAAGATAAAACTGTTCGATCTACATATTATTCTTTTATGAGACGATTTTATTTAGTACGTTTTTATTTGTAATTAATTTGTACGCATTGCAAGGCAAAGCATGGTGACACAACACTAATTTAATACCATACTAGTTGCGCCCCACGGTTTCATTCGAGTGGTGATAGAATATAGGTACAATATATCTTTATGAATAGTATCCTATATGCTATTCTGATGTATAAGCTATATTATTGTAAAGTTTCATAAAAATCCATTCAGTAGTTCTTGCTTCAAAGAGTAACAAACATGCATGCATCCATCCTCACAAACATTCGCATTTATAACATTACTAGGATTACCTGTTTAACAAATAAATAACTTTGTCTTAGAAAATTAAGTTATCCAATCGATATTAAGATCTGGCTATATTTAAGAAACATTATAAGTATTTTTAAAAATAAACGCTTCAAAAATTTAAATGATTAACTAAATGACCCTTTCACATGTTAATTTAAATCGATTATCGTTTATAATTTTTTACACATATTTTTTTATTATTTTACTTATTTCAAACAAAAAACATTTAAAAATATAAAAAATAGTAGCCCGATATCGAGAACAGGGTCCAAGCTACCGGTGGCGGTCAGGGCTCCAGAGAAAGGATCCTCCTAACAATTCAATTATTATTTATATTATTTCATTTCAGATTTTTTATTATCTATTACGTAAACTTCTGCCTTACCGTGATAACAGGGGCCTTAGTCTGCTATTACAATAGTGTCAGAATGGTCGATCACTGTTCGCATAATGGTTGATTTTGACAAGTTTAGTATGTAGCAGATTACCAAACTTGTCAAAATTAACCATTATGCGATCAGTAATCGACCATTCTGACACTATTGTAATAGCAGACTAAGGCCCCTGGTATCATGTTGTGTATTAACCAAAACTAGAAAGAATGGTCCATTTATTTGGTAGAAGGAAACTAAAACTTGCTTTTTCATTGTCGTCAAAACTTTTGTTTTCAATTGATACCTGATAGCGAATTTGATATCTCCAAGGGTTTCAGCTTACCTGAAAAGAAAGAAATGTTGTTGATTAATAAATTAATTGATTAAAATTGTTAGAACATTATCTTTTTAAGGCGTCGATGGCATATTCTTAGCTGTATACAATGTGTCCGGTTATGGACTAGCGATATTCTAGATACTTAAGTAACGAGTGTTATAATATACTATTACGATACCACACTTGGGTCTAATTCACTTCCCCGCTTTTTAGCAGCCATTTTGAGATATTCCCTATACGTGTACAAATAATAATCATAAATAGGTTTATTCAGAGGGCAACAATATTGTCTATCGTTTAAATTAAGAAATGATGATTTTACATTTTCGTAACTTTAGAAAACAAACATGAAAGTCCAAAAAAATATGTAAATCAAGGAATGTTTTGTAAACTTTTATTAATTTTCAATGTCCGTTTCGACGTGAAAGAGTAACAAACATCCATTCATCCCCCCCACAAACATTCGCATTTATATTAATAGTAGGGAATATTATAGTAGGATACAACTTTATTGGAGTCAGTTGTCTGTCTTACTGAATACAGCTAGAATACGAGTATTTTACATGGAGCAACTTAAGTACCAATACATTCTCATCGTCACTAAACAACTGGTACGAAAATTAACTACTTCCTGCCCCCCCCCTCCCCCCACCCCGTTTACGACTATAAGTCTACAAATGGTGATAAGGTTATAATGACTGACTACCTAAGTCATTTTTCTGAAATTCTGCATTTTATTTATTTATGGTTAACTAGCTTTTGCCAGCGGCTTTGCTCGCGTTAAATTCGGGGTAACACAGTTCCCCTTTTTAGATTTGCAGGTACCTGCTACCTGTAGTATTTTGCCCTTACGCCTTATTTATTGTAATAGCAAAGCTAAGTTTGCTTCCTCATTTCTCACTTTTTTTATAAAAAGTTAGCCGCCTCTAGGGTCCCAACTATCTCTTTACCAAAATTCATGAAAATCGGTTTAGCCATTAAGGCGTGAAGACGTAACAAACAAACTTACTTTCGCTTTTATAATATTAGTAAAGATTAGTTATTAGTTAAAAGACATAGACGGGCCTGTTGGTCCAGTGGTTAGTGGCCCTGACTGCTGAGCCGGAGGTCGTCGGTTTGATTCCCACCCAGGACAAACTTTGTGTGATGAGTATGATTGTTTGTTCTGTGTCTGGGTGTGATTTATCTATAATATGTATGTATTTATAAATTATATAAGTATGTATATCAGTTGTCTGGTTACCATAACACAAGCTCTGCTTAGCTTGGGATCAGATAGCCGTGTGTGAGTTGTCCCAAGATATTTATTATTATTATATATTTATTATATGACTGTTTATGTCCCAAGTTTGTACGGAACTCTGTGTTGTTTTTTAATTAAGTCTAAAGACTTAAATTCGTAAAAGTCATATCACCGCCAGAGGATATGTAATCATTAGAGCCTGATTGTATTTTGTTTGACAGATAAGCTCTTTATATTAATGACGTGAATCTTTCAATTCAAATTCAGAATTTCGGTGCTGATAAAAAATATGTAGGACAATGGCTGATAGCCAAAGTCTAGACGCGCAATCTGGATTTTGATAACAAAATGTCATGTGTTTAGTTTTTTTTTTTATGTTCTAAAGAAACCGATTGCGAGCCGTTGGTGTCTGGTTTTGTCTGACCGAGATGTTGGAAACAGGGATATAATATATCTTTTAACCGACTGCCAAAAGGAGGAGAGTTATGTTTTTTGAGCGAATATGTTTGTATGTGTGTCTAATTCTTCGGCATGCTCCACAGCCTAAACCGTTGAGCGGAATTCGACGTAAGAGGTGCCTTTGAAATCATCTTAGTTGTGGGAGTGACATGGGGTAAGTCAAAATTAAAAAAAAATGTATATAATATTATCCTTACAAATATTATAAAAGCCAAAGTGAGTTTGTTTGTTTGTTACGTCTTCACGGCTAAATGGCTCAACCGATTTTGATTAATTTTAGTACAGAGATAGTTGAGACCCTGGACACGGACATAAGTAACACACATAAGCACTTTTTTTAAATATTGCTATATGAGGGAGAAAGAGAGAAGAAAAGGGAAAACTTAATTTGCTATAACAATAAAGGGCAAGGGCAAAAACTACAGGTAGCAGGTACTGCAAATCAGGAAAGGGGAACTGTGTTACCTCGAAACGCGAGCGAAGCCTCGAACAAAAGCTAGTAATTCATAATTCAAACAAAAGTTTTAGTGTAAAGTATATTAAGTGGAAACTTATGTATCAAATGACAAACTGTTAGGGATGTCAAATGTAAAAATATTTGAAAGGCCAGCTGTCACAGTGTCACAAATATTTCTGACAGGTCAAAACAATTGACAATCATTCTTTCGTCTGGAACGAAGTTTTTCCTATTAAGATGGTTAGACAGCAACCATTTTTACTGCGGATGGG
The DNA here is from genome assembly GCA_958449745.1 of Ochropleura leucogaster. Classification (NCBI taxonomy): domain Eukaryota; kingdom Metazoa; phylum Arthropoda; class Insecta; order Lepidoptera; family Noctuidae; genus Ochropleura; species Ochropleura leucogaster. Next base: position 4,809,614 of record OY288227.1, read on the forward strand.
AAAAATAACTTCCCCCGCTCCCGGCGAGATGGGGGGAATGTCGGACTTATTGAAACCCACCCCTGTTCCTTCTGTTGCCCTATATGTTCTGGGGTCGCGGTATCTCTTTCGAACAACCCGTAACCCCGACAAGTGGTGGCCTTGGCAGGCCCCTCTGCAAGGACCTTCATACCTTTAAGAATGATTCATTTTTGGTCAAGAATGTTCCCCTTTGACCTAGTTTTACGATGACACCTGATTTTCCTTCTAGGATTTTTGTTGTATAACTGCCTACTGATGACCAAAATCTAGACTGTTCTACAGATCCGATATTTATAGCCATTTTTTTATACCTTCAAAAGGGGACCGGTCTTTGGGGATGAGACCGGACAATGAGGGTGACAACTTTTACCGCACTAAAACCACCCCGGTGATCAGCACATGAGAGGAGGCCCCGTTTCCTCTTAATAGACCTGTCCGGAGCTCCCTCTGGGTAACGCCTGTTATGGCACATCCCTGGGGCGACTACACATAGGTCACCCCTGAGCCTCGCTGTGCATGTATGCACAACAGCACGTGACCACGGGGCTGCCAGTCATCACTGCAAGGATATTTGTAATCTGGAGACTGAATTTGCCCCGTGTTGATAGCAATGACTCACCCTTTCTACATTTGGTTAAAAAATAAGGGGATAACATAATGTGGCTTGGTCAAACCTTTGGGGAATAAACAAGCGTGACAGTAAGTGATGTTAGATCGATCTAAGTATTCAATTTTCACAAGTATAGTGTCTATGGCATAAGTTCTCTAACATCAAAATTCCAACGCAAAAACGAAACGTCAAATTCAAAATTCGAATCCCAACAAGTTTCTCATTGTTAGAAAACAATTAACGACAGTCAAAGACCTTACACAAAAGAGGTTTTAACACAAAACAAACATGCTATGGAACTCCAACTGGTTTCTATAAAGAACCTCAAGCTAACGGATCGGTGCATCCCGGATTCTACGCACACTACGACAATTTTCCCACGTACGACTCACACTAAAGCGACATCAGCTGAGTCAAAAGTGTGTCAGTAGCTAGCGGTCCCGTCGAACGGTACCCGGCAAAAAAGTGATGTCGCTACTCGATAAGAGATGGCGCTGTACTACCGTAACATTCGTGATTTGTATTTTTTTTTATTATTGATGGGTTGTGTATTTGTTTTATCGTTTGTATGTGGGTTTGTGTGCGCTCTAGTGCTTTCGATTACTCATAATGATATTTAGGTCAAGCTGATAAATACACTTCGTTCTAGACGTAATTCGCCGTATTATTGAAATGTGTTTGTCTATGTACTTAAACATGCAATTAAGACGGCTTCGTAAAAGAATACAAATATAAGAAACTAGACATAAAAAATAACAGTTACTCAGCTTTACCGCTAGATGTCGTTAAACATCAACGACCTAACAAGCTGACAGAACAATTATGAAATGAATGAGTCTAATTGAAATAATTAAACAAGTCCGGGTATCATACAACAGTTACTATGATCATTGCCTGAGAAAGGGCTTACACAAAACTACCGTTGCAGCTGGTTCTTATATATGTCAAACTAGTACTGCTTTTCATCAATAGATGTCGCTAGTTTACACTTAGAAATAGTTTTAAGCTTAACATTTTGAGAATTGCTAACAATTTATTATTTTAAAAGTGTAATCGTTAAATATGTTAATGATTTAACATAACGGTATAATAATCATGGCTATTTTATTACTGTTAGTTGGCATTTTGTTAAGAAGCACTTCACTATTAGCATACAACAATTTTGAGTAAAACCTATACAATCTGAAGATACAGTTTGAAATCACGTCTTCGCTTCCCAATCAGATTTTTTAACCATTGAGCCATTCTTGTTTAAAACTACATGCTTGATGACCTAGTGGTTGGCGACCATGAGATTTTAGGGTAGGATCTTGTATTCGATTCCCGTTTCAAACAACATCGTAGCGTGATATTTTATAGCCTACTAGCTTCCGCCCGCGACTTCGTCCGAGTGGCATAGTTACTTTGGGCTAACGCTAACTTTAACCGTGATGGTCGAAAAAAAAATTATCTATCTCTCCCCTTTTCTTCCCCCTTTCTCCCTCTTATCTCACTTTAAAAAAAAAAGAATTAGCCTTTTTCCGTCTCTGGGGTCCCAACTATCTCTGTACCAAAATTCATAAAAATCGGTTAAGCCATTTAGGCGTGAAGACGTAGACGAACAAACAAACTACCTCACTATCGGTTATAAAATATTTTTAATAAGGAAATCCTTCCTCGATAAATGAGCTATTAAACACTAATAAATTTTGACAATTCAAACCAGCAGTTTCCGAAATTAGCGCGTTCAAACAAACAAACTTTTCAGCAATATTTCAGAAATACACGTAATGATACGTAACCGGGGTCATTGTACGATATTACTCAGTCTGCCTAGATTTCAGATAAGCTAAACATTACATACAAACGTACAAACTGAAGCCATTAAATAATAAACTGTGCTACTAACCTAATAAAATTTCTGGATAGATCGATACGCGGTGTGCGTTTCAACTTTTGACTAGTCTGACTCACAGTTCTGGTTGTGTTTTGTTTTTTTTTTGGGTTTTCTCTTTGCTGATGACATAATAGTACATTTTTATTTAATTGGGGAAACTTTGCAATTGCGTCCGAGGTGAAATTTACGCCCGAGCCGAAGGTGAGACTGTTATGGAGCCGAGATCTGTAGTTCTAAATGCCCACGTGAATCGATCGAAGCTTCTTAATGCGCTTACGAAAACACATAACTGTAGGATCTTTTTGTAAGTTCCATATTCTAACAAATAAACTCTTCTTTCTATCTTTCTGTCACACAATAACAAAACGAAAAGTATTTTTATATTTAATCACCATAATACTATGATTTAATTTGCTTTATTCCCCACGATTTGCCTTTTTTTAAAGGAGAATCAAAGATATGAAGCCAAAAAAAAAGGTTAACAGCCAAATATTCAAAATAAGAAATTCTAATATTTTTGAGAATCGAAACTCCTCAACGACCTTACGCTAAGCAATCACAATTAACTGATTGCTGATGATACAATGGTGATATACCCTATCATCACCAGTCTCTCTAGCCTTTACTGAACCATGTTGGGATCGGCTTCCATTCGAATGGCATGCAGCTGAATTAATATCAAGCAAAGAAATATAGATGAGGAGCTCGTGGCTAAATAATAGCAGCCGCTCAAGTCGATCTTTAGGTTAAGCCGCGCTTGCCTAGGTTGGTCAGTGGATGGGTGACCACCCGTTACATACCGAGTTTCCTCCGTGCCTCGGAAAGCACGTTAAGCTGTTGGTCCCGGCTGTCATTTGTAGATCTTTGACAGTCGTTACAGGTAGTCAGTGTCCCGAAAGTCTGATATAGGTATATCGATTTAAAGTCGATACCGTATTACCCAGTACTAACTGGGTTGTGGAGGTCAGATAGGCAGTCGCTCCATGTAAAATACTGATATTCAGCTACATCCATAGTTGGGAAAAGGCCTAGACACATGATGAAAGGAATATAGATATCAAAAGTGCAAATCAGATTTTCACACCGAGGACTCCGTAAAATCTTATGACATAAACAGCCATATCTTTTGACTGCGTAGACTTAGAGATATGATTTTTCTACAACTTAAAGGAACATAGCACTTGAGTATATGGTTTTAAATTCAACTCGATACCTCCACGGGTTTTTGAGATAAACGGTCTAGACATACGAACAACAAAATGATAAAATAACGGTTCCGGTTTTTTCCTTTTGGTCTAAAACCAAACAATTTCTTAACCAACAAAGCTTGTATATAATTGAAGAAGTACTTAGGAAATCTGGTCGTTATAATTCCAGCCTATAACCATCCCACTGTTGGGCGAATGCCCTCTTCACATACAGACAATTCACGAGCATTGTTCACCACGCTTGCTCAAGATGGGTTAGCAATTTCCGGGTTTTTTTTTGTGGATGGGAAATCATCAAATAACTTCCCCACGGTCGGAACGGGGTGGGAGAGTGTCAGACCTGAACTGACTAAAACCCATCCATGTTCCTTCTATTGTCCTTTATGTTCCGGGGCCGCGGTATCTCTTACGAAAAACTTGTAAACCCGGCAGGAAACGATTTCAGACTTATATTCATTACTAGCTTTTGCTCGCGACTTCGCTCGCGTTAAATTCGGGGTAACACAGTTCCCCTTTCCTGATTTGCAGGTACTTGCTACTTGTAGTTTTTGCCCTTGCGCCTTATTTATTGTTATAGCAATGCTAAATTTTCCCCCTCATTTCTCACTTTTTTTTAAAGGGTAACATATGTCCGTCTCCAGGGTCCCAACTATCTCTGTACCAAAATTCATCAAAATCGGTTTTGCCATTTTATTAGGCGTGAAGACGTAACAAACAAACTCACTTTCGCTTTTATAATATTAGCAAGGATTATAAGTCCAGGCTTCCTCATGATGTTTTTTCTTTACAGATATTTGTGATGTTTCACATATATTTTGTAATACATTCACAAACTTAACGGTTGCAATACAATACTTAGTATCCTTGGTTCAACGTCAATTATGTTTCATATTAATCAATAAAATGGCAATTTGGCGTAGTTATATATTTACAGTCTATACGTCTATTGTCAATTAGAAAAACATTGAAAAGTACTATGTAAACACACATTGATATTTCATACATATTGCTATTGTATACTCCGAAAGTATAAGAATAGAATTGTATAGAATATACTTTACTAGCTGGTGTCAGGACTTCGCCCGCGTGATATCGAATAAAAAAGTATCCAATGTGTTATTCCAGACTATAATCTACCTCTGTGCCAAATTACATCAAGCTCCGTTCAGCTGTTTTGACGTGAAAGAGTAACAAACATCCAGACATCTTCACAAACATTCGCATTTATAATATTAGTAGGAAGTAGGTCTGCACACAAAAAATTAAACATAACTGTATTCAGAAATTGCTAATTCTATAGTTAAAATGGCGGTCTTTTCGCTGATAGCGATATCTCCAGACAACCTTTGGATAGACTGTACAAATATAAACGGGGCCTAGTCAATGGTGTACCTACTGCTAATACTATACAAACAATTAACATATGTTTTATAGTATTACTAGCCGTGTCCAACGGTTTCACCCGCTGCTCAGATCTCCTTCTCACTTAGGGTTTCAAAGCTAGATAGTAGCCGATTCTCCGACTTACTGAATATGCATAAAAAAATCATAAGAATCGGTCGAGCCGTTTCGGAGGAGTATGGGAACAAAAATTGTGACATGAAAATTTTGTATATTAGACTAGCTTTTGCCCGCGGCTTCGCTCGCGGTAAATTCGGGGTAACACAGTTCCCTTTTCCTGATTTGCAGGTACCTGCTACCTGTAGTTTTTGCCCTTGAGCCTTATTGATTGTAATAGCAAAGCTAAGTTTTCCCTTTTCATCCCTCTTTCTTCCTTATTTATCACTTTATAATAAAAATAGCCTATGTCCGTCTCCAAGGTCTCAACTATCTCTGTACCATTCATCAAAATCGGTTTAGGCGTGAAGACGTAACAAACAAACAAACTCACTTTCGCTTTTATAATATTAGTAAGGATTAGATGTGGTAGACAAATAGGATTGGTGTTAAAATAAACAACTGATAAATTTTGCCAACAAGGGAATTTTCAATAACATTAAAGGGAAAGATAATGATTTGCCACTAAGGTTTTATAAACAACAAGTAAATAAGCAATGGTGTTGCTGTAGTGCACAAACATTTTGAAAGTTTTTCCATGATATACTCATCATCGTTTTAAATTGTCTCATAAGCCACTAAACTTCAGCCCGTGTTGTGGGTTGTTCGAAAGAGATACCGCGGCCCCGGAACGTAAAGGACAATAGAAGGAACATGGGTCGGTTTTAGTCAGTACAAGTCTGACACTCCCCCCCCCACTCCGCCCAGAGCGGGGGAAGTTATTTGATGATTTCACACCCAGAAAAATAAAGCCACTAAACTTAACCATTAGGTTGCAAGTGTGACTGCTAAGGAACAGATTTTTTTTTTGCGGGGCCGCGGTATCTCTTTCTAACAACCCGCAACCCCGGCAGGCGGTGGTCCTGGCAGGCCTCTTTCCTTTGCTGAAATCTTTTTGAGGTGTCGTCACTGGACGGACGGACTGTGAGCTACCCATTGCTCACCGTTCATTATAGATGATGTATTCTCCTCGCACGCCTCAAAGCCTGGGCCTGGGCCACCGCCTGCCGTAGTTAGCCTACATAGGTGGGTTTTAGTCCATAAAAGTTTAAAATAACAGGGGAAATTGTTTAATAATTTTCCATCCACAAAAAAAGGGGCATAGACATTGTATTATTAGAGAAAAATATGTATTACTAGCTTTTGCCCGCGACTTCGTAGGCGTGGATTAATAGTTCCCGTTCCCGGGGGATTTCCGGGATGAAAACTATCCTATGTCCTTTCTCGGGTCCCAGACTATATCTGTACCAAATTTCATTAAAATCGGTTCAGTGGTTTAGGCGTGAAGAAGAGACAGACAGACAGACAGAGTTACTTTCGCATTTACAATATTAGTTTAGATTAAAATTATATTACGAAAAAACCGGCCATTTACAAGTCGGACTCGCGTACCGAGGTTTGCGCAGAACAAACTTGCGACATAAACAGCCATATCTTTTGACTGCGTAGACATAGAGGGTTGGTTTTTATCATAGCTCCAAGATATCGCAGAATTTAGTATATACATAGTTCTAATTTCAACTCGATACTTCCACGTATTAACTAGATAAAGGGTGAGTCTTGACTGACAAACAGACGCACAAAAAGTTTTACTATAAGGGTGCAGAGCGGGAGAAGTTCTTTGATGATTTCACACCCCTTTTTGAGGCACCGAATCCGAAAAAAAAGGTTGTAAAATAGTGGATTGACATAACCTACCAAAAATCTTACAAATACGATAGCTTTCTAAAAAGCAATCGTCAATTCTCTATGCCTTGGAACGTTGAAACAAAACATCGTTAGAAATCAAACAACAAGCGCATTGATCAATGTTTGTTACCGCCCTGTTTCAGAATCTTTTACACGTCAATACGTTAATTTTATACTGAAAACACTGACTTGAAAGCAAGCTCTACAAACAAAGCGAATACAGCTAACTACGAAACGAGAAGAGGATTTGTTTTATTACTCCAAATGTTTTTTTTTTAAAGCAAATCAACTAAATTATTGACAGACGCAAATATTAAAATAAACAGCCAATGATAAACACACAAATTCTACTAGTAAAGCAGTTATCTGTTAACGAAAATCACTGCATAAAACAAAAATGGCGCATATACCTGACGCAGTCGTCGTGGCTACCGTGGTAACTGCAGTGTTCGTCGTCGATGTTGACTCCCCTGTGGTACTCGTATTATTCATTTCAACAATTCTATCAACAGCTATTCGATTCCCTTTCAGTATACCTGAACTCTCAGGCGGCTCCTGTACAGCATCAGGTTCTTCAACCACTTGAGGACTTGCAGAAGCCTGGCTTAAGTCATTCGCGACAATAACATTAACTGTCGTCAAAGATTCGAGATCTCCGGAATTTTCTCCAGCGACATGGGAGTTATCGATGTAGACCGACGCTGAACGAGCTCCTAGCGTCTCCATTACACTTTCAGCTAAGGATCTGGTTGATAGCTCATCTATATCTATGTCTTGTTTGATATCAATTATGATCTGATGCCTCTTCGTCCCACTCCCTGAAGGACTCTGCACTTGATGTACACTCACTTGCGCTTCAGTTCCCGGCTGGGATATATGCTGCTGGATCACATGAGTCAGCTGGCCTTCCAGAGAACTGTCCCGTCCCGCCATCTTGTCCTTCCTTATCGCAAAAACAGCCTTAAAATCTCGATACCCCGCATCGATACCCACACATTAACAGAAGAAGTTCAGACTTATCAGTGTCAGTCGAAGAAATGATTGTAAAATTATTGCACGAAGCTAATCTAGAGTGGAATTATAAACTAATGAACACTTGTATCACTCCTTGTAACGTCCTTGAACACTCTGATGATACTAGATTGTTTAGGTAGACTGCAGTACTGCGCGCAGATGCATCGTAACTAGGTCAGGGGTGAACGTCCTACCGAAAAACGGATTTAGTTTAAGAATTAATTGTGCGTTAGAAATAGATTTAGTTGTAATGGCAGTGTATGGTTTTAGGCACTGTGCGGTTGTTCACATAATTAGGTTTGTTTTGTTTATCAGACACAGTGACACATTGTCCTAATTTACACGACGTAGACGCGGGTTGGCCGCCGTAGCCACTGCGAGGCCTACGAAAGCGTAGCGCTACGCGGCGGCGTAGGCAAAGTGCCGGCTGCACAACACACTTCCGTGTTTTTGTCGCAGGATATCTTGAGATTTTTTGGGGTTGAATTGTTTTTGTACTTTGATGATGTTATTGTTATCATTAATATTAGGTGGTTTATGTTTAAATAATATCATATGGCAACATTTTAATAATTTTATTATTTTTATTTTTGTCGAGTGAAAAACTTTTTCCGACGTTTTTATATTTTCTTTTTTGTAATAAATTGTTGTTTTTTTTTCTTATTGATGTACTTTATACAGTTAGGATAACGTGTTTTGTCCCCCAACATGAACAAGATATTTTCAATAACATGTAATAAACTTTAAGCTTTTTTCTTCATAATTTAGTAAATCTGTGGATAATGTCACTTTAGTTAAATACTAAAGTACCCGAAAATAATGACTTCTTTTTGAACACGGATATCCTAAGCTCTTCTCATCTAACTATTTATTCTCTACCTTCTTTCCACCAAAAATATCTTCAGACCTGTCCCTAAACTCTCACCCCGTGTGGTCCGTCCTCCATTGGCGGCACGTGCGGACGCATGCGCGGTACACCTAAATCTTCCTTCTCCCTCTAACGGCATATATCCGTCCCTGTCTACGCGCTTCGATCGTTCAGAATGGTGAAAAAGCATATAATCGAATTTATGTTGGTAGTACTGTTGGTAAAAAAATAGGGATAACGTTTTGTTGTGGCCTTGAAGCCTTGACTTGTAATTTTTTTCAGGGTTTTCTTGAAAAAAAACAATATACTTATTCTTAGTTTTTTTCTCTGCTGACCTAAAGTTGAAAAAAGTACGATGGACAAAAAAAAAATATATAATTAAAAAGAACTGTATCTTTAGGACACTTATTAGTTCTCAAAGTGTAGGTTAGTTTGGAGATCTTTTAGGCCACCAAATCACCAACTGAAAGTTATTATTTGACAAATAAATACTTTTTCTTTTTCTGACAATTGATCATGTCAAAATGGACAAACAAAAGATAGAGGAACACTTTTTGAAAGTTCAAAAAGTGTTGTAGCTCAGCATATCTATACTATATTACTATATTTTACTATATAATATTATAAAGCTGAAGAGTTTGTTTGTTTGAACGCGCTAATCTTAGGGACTACTGATTGGAATTGGAAAATTCTTTTAGTGTTGGATAGTCCATTTCTTGAGGAAGGCTATAGGCTATATAACATCACACTACGACCAACAGGTGCTGAGCAGTGCGGGTGAAACCGCGGGGAACAGCTAGTTTTAATAGATTGGTCTGTCTTATTTCGGACTAAGAAAAAATCTACGTAGATTTTCTTCCTTGCTTCAATCTCTTTTAAGAATGTACGAACTGTCCAGGTGTCCAGGGGCCTTAGTCTGCTATTACAATAGTGTTAGAATGGTCGATCACTGGTCGCATAATGGTTGATTTTGATAATTTTGTTAATCTACTACATAATAAACTTGGAAGTGACATAGTGAAAATATACTCTTATAAAGATCAGAGGTGAAATGCATAACATACAGAAACTACATTTAACAGCCCTTGTTCCATGTCTAGCAACAAGGTTTCTTCTTCCATTCTCCCCTATCAGACGTCACGGCATCATTTGCTCCTTTCTCATTCACATCATTCCTCACACAATCCACCCATCTTTACTTAGGTAAAGATGGGTGGATATATAGAATGTGGTTAGCCACATTCTAACAAAAAAAAACTTTCACCCAAATATATCCGCTTATTCTGCTGCCACTACCAAAGCTTCATTATGTAACCTGGACTGATGACATCCAAACAAGGAAAGTTGTAGTAAACATACGCAGCGACCGTTACTTCATTTTTGTTGTACAAATCTTAGATAACACCATATAAACACATTCCCTGCGCTATCATTTTCAAAGAACTTTCAGCTGGTGCTTTGGAGGCCTAAAAGATCTCGAAACTAACCTACCCTTTGGTGCGTTTGAGACCTAATGAGTCTCCTAACGATACAATTTTCTCATACTTAAAGAACTTCGTTAGATCCTCCCGCAAGGAGTGAAACAACACGATTATATTCAATTCACAATACAAAAGTCCTGCAAGAGATCTGGCAGATCTCTTAATGCAACAAACGTGTTAATAGGACAAACTTATGTTTTTTTTTCGGGACATCACAAAGGTGTTAGTCGACTTTTAGGCCAAAGATTCAGGATTGCCATCCAACGTGGCAATGTTGCCAGCCTTCTGGCACTTTCCCTATGTAGATTTCGCGCTGTAGATGATTTTTTGACTTCCTTTAATTGTTTTCCTCTCTTTGTAACTTTATTATGGATTGTCTATGTATACAAAAAAAAAACTAAGCCAAGAGCCTCGACCAACACCTGAGGAGGCTCTCGTTAGATGGCTGTATCAAGGGACGAGCCGTGTCCAGGAGGTTCCTCTCACTGAAGCCCTGACTGCCAGTAGCTTGGACCCTGCTCCCCGGTAGAGTTGCGGGTTGTTCGAAAGAGATACCGGGGCCCCGGAATATAAAGGGCAAAAAAAGGAACATGGGTGGGTTTTAATCCATAAAATTCTGACACTACCATCCGCCCCGCCAATAGCGGGGGAAGTTATTTGAAAATTCACCATCCCCAAAAAAAAGCTGTGTGTACACTGCTGGACATATTAATTTAGCCACATTATGCCACCCAATAATGACCCCTTAGACCTCCGAACTTGACTCCAACGTATCCAAAAATACTCTCAATTTTGCGACCTCTCTCTCCCTTAAAATATACCTGGTTACCGTTACCCGGACAACCATACCGTATTGTCGAAACTGCGATCCTGAAACGAAGGACATAAGAAATCAATAATTTCGTCGTCTTAGCTTGTAATATCCGTATTATTTTGTGGGCGGTTATAACAAAGATTGGAAGACGAGAAGATTTTGACGTACAATAAAGTATATTATACAAAACGAAATAATTTATAACGTTTTAATTTTTAAACCCCATCACAACTTGACTTGAGTATTGTACAATAGTGGTACAGTTTAAATAAATATACAAAAAACATGCTGGTACTTTTCCCATTTCAAACGTTATCTATAATGTTAGCGGCCATGACAGTTTAAAAAGTAATAAAGAATAGTCTATTCTTTTGATTGGGTAGGCTTTGGGGTATTTTCCGATTGCTTTCTTAATTATTTGGTTGATTTGAATGCGCTAAGCATAGACAAGGGACAATCGTTTTAAATGTGTTTTTCCCTAAGTCTTTCTACAGCATTAATGTTAAAGGGTAAAATCGGGATAGATGACCCGATTGTACTTGATCCATCGCTTGAATCATTTGCTGTTTTATTTTAATATCGAGAACGTTTTCCAACGACTACTAAGGGGACCGTGTCTTTTGGCTCTGTGCGATTGCATGGGACGGCAAGGTGCGTTAAAAGTTTTTTAGGGATATTTATGCCTTTTATTGTTTGCGGATTGGAAATCATCCAATAAATTATCCTGCTCTGGGTGGAGCGGGGAGGAGTTTCGGAGTTCTACTGACTAAAACCCACCCTTTTTTGTCCTTTATGTACCGGGGCCACGGTATCTCTTCCGAACAACCAGCAAGGGACATATGCCTGGCTTTTCAATGGGTCGTTTATCGTAAACGTAATATATATGGACAAAGCATTTCCAAATATGAAGATGTACCAAAATGTAGAGGTTTGCAAAAATCGTTACTACTCTAGAAATAGCAAAGATAATGTTTTTTTATTTCATAAATTTGTAGATTAAGAACCAAAGCACTAGCCAGTTTTACAAATAAAATATTTTGATTTTTTGGGACATCCTTATCCTTACTAATATTATAAAAGCGAAAGTGAGTTTGTTTGTTTGTTTGTTACCTCTTCACGCCTTAATGGCTAAACCGATTTTGATGAATTCTGGTACAGAGATAGTTGGAAACCAGGAGACGGACATGGGGTAATTTTTTTTAAAGTGGTATGTGAGGGAGATAGAGGGAATAAAAGGGAAAACTTAGCGTTGCTATTACAAATCAATAAGGCGCAAGGGGAACTGTGTTACCCCGAATTTAACGAGAGCGAAGCCGCGGCCAAAAGCTAGTAAAGAAATATTCCTGAGTGTGGCATCTATCCTTTTTTTACGTGGGGAAAGCCTCGATGGATGTCCTTCGCCATGGCGGAGGGGTCGGTCAGACTCCTGCTGTCTAAAACTACACGGTGTTCCTTCTCGTCACTTCAATCGCATTCTACACAATCACCCCAGCAGTGGTGACATCTATTCTGGCTTTACCCTAATCGTTTCGTTAGATGCTTATTTTTATTAATGCGAATGTTTGTGAGTATGTATGGATGGATATTTTTAACTCTTTCACGCAATAACTTCTGCACGGATTAGGATGAAAATACGCACAGAGATAGATCTTAGTCTGGATTTTTTTTTACTTTTGACAGTGTTACTTTGTTTAGGCCGGAGTGCCGGAGTCTGTATTTCCTGACAGCTATAACCTGGGGGTCTTCAAGTCAAGAGTGAATAGGTTATTTCTAGGTAAGCGTGCTTCATCGTCGACCACATCATCACTTACCATCAGGTGAGATAGTGGTCAAACGCGAGCCTATCAATTATAAAAAAAAGGCCATCACGATTGACTAAACCTTTTTTCAATTTTCATTTATTTTTCTGAAAAAAATCTAACAGGAAAATCTAATAGAATTTCTACCATCCCTTTAAATATGAAAATGGCATGATAATAAACGACATATCTCTCGCAAGATTCTGCGTTTGGCAGTTTGATAAAAATAGCACACAAAACATTTTTTTCGTTGAATGAATTTCATTAAAGACATGTCGCTCTTAATAACATTATCTTGTACAAGAAACGTTATTTAACTCTTAAATAATTCCTATTTAGAAAATACCATTTTATACCATAAGCTAGGTATTTTGGCCTCAACTGTAATCCTTTCTAATATTATAAAAGCGAAAGTGAGTTTGTTTGTTTGTTACCTCTTCACGCTTTAATGGCTACACAAATTTTGATGAGTTTTGGTACAGAGATAGTTGGGAACCAGGAGACGGACATAGGCTAACTTTTATTTTCAAAGAGTGGGATGTGAGGGAGAAAGAGGGATGAAAAGGGAAAACTTAGCGTTGCTATTACGAATCAATAAGGCGCAAAGAGAACTGTGTTACCTCGAATTTAACGCGGGCGAAGCCGCGGGCAAAAGCTAGTTGTGTAATAAATACAAGTTTATTTCGACTTATTTTCCGTTTTTCCATTGAGCTGAAATTTGAACACCTTTGCGTATCTAGTTTGGATTATAAAATACATGGCTAAATGACGTTATTCTTAATCCAAGATGGCGAAGATGGCAAGATGGTTGCTTTGCGCGTTTTTTAGTTTTAACACAAACAAAGAACAAGCATTGTTGAGTTCGTATTTCTTCAATGTTTACCTTCACTATAATATCAAACGCATTCAATGGTAACACCACAAAATAGTTAAATAACTTTGGGATTTAAATGTCCAGAACGCAGTATTTAATAATCTTTTTTGCCTTGCAAAAAAAGCTTTCGTCCTGGAAACGATAATATCCACCTCCGTTATGCACCCTGCACCTACTATGTTTTCTCTCTGCATCACCTTAAGGTAGACTGGGAGAAAATGCCCAAGGCATTAAGTCTACCTTTGTACAGTGTTTTTTTTTATACATGTGAATAAATAACATTTCAAACTAACAAAAGTTTAGAAAATTTAAATAAAGAACTCAATTCGCGTAGATAGATTGATAGATTTTTTTAAATGTCGTGTTTTATATCCCAGACTTTTTCAAATTTAATTACGCCAGCACTTAAGCCAGAGTCTCTAGAAAGATCCTTTTTTCTACGTCAATTTCAAAATTACTTTTCTCTCAGAAAAGAACCTATAAAAGTCGTCACAGAGTTCCTAGAAAGGAGTTCTATATGCAGCCTATATATTTAGGTCTAGCCTGTGACCTAGGTACGCTAGGACAGCGTAGTGTGCGTGTAAATGTATATAATATGTGTGTGTAAAACGCTATGCGGCTTTGATTCCAAGGCTGAAAGTTGAACCCATACTGCGGACGATTGGAGCCATTTTTTTTCGCGAATTTTCTATATACATTGAACGGTTTTGTCAGGAGTTAGTGTACAGGCTTCTTTGGGGGCTAGTAATGTATTTTAATGTTAAGTTCCAGGGTTATTTTGCCGTTGCGTGAAGTGACATTTTTAGGGAAGCGAGTCTATATTACTGTTATATGAAATATTCAGTGTTTTATTATGTTTTTGTCTCATGACGTGTTTAGGTAATGAATAATGTGTATTCATATATATATATAACTAGCTGTTCCACGCGGTTTCACCCACGCTGCTCAGCACCTGTTGGTCGTAGCGTGAAGTTATATAGCCTATAGCCTTCCTCAAGAAATGGACTATCCAACACTAAAATAATTTTCCAATTCCAACCAGTAGTCCCTGAGATTAGCGCGTTCAAACAAACAAACAAACAAACTTTTCAGCTGTATAATATTAGTATAGATTCATATAGATATAACTAGCTGTTCCACGCGGTTTCACCCACGCTGCTCAGCACCTGTTGGTCGTAGCGTGAAGTTATATAGCCTATAGCCTTCCTCAAGAAATGGACTATCCAACACTAAAAGAATTTTCCAATTCCAAACAGTAGTCCCTGAGATTAGCGCGTTCAAACAAACAAACAAACAAACTCTTCAGCTTTATAATACTAGTATAGATAGTATAGATAAAACATTCTTTTGTTAATATATTAGGATGATAGGATGACGGAGGGAAGATACTGACCTGCCGGGGTTGCGGGTGGTTTCTGCCGGGGTTGTGGCCGTTGTGGGTTGTTCAAAAGAAATACCGCGGCCCCGGAACATAAATAACAAAAGAAGGAACATGGATGGGTTTTAGTTAGTACAAGTCTGACACTTCCCTAGAGCGGGGGAAGTTATTTGATGATTTCCCACCCCCAAGAAAATGAAACTATAAGATTCACCCCTGCCTATAATTTTCGGAGAAAACAAACGTGTAGTTATGTCATATATACGGAGATAGCTTACACTCACATTCTTTCCATTTTAACAAGAAAGAACGCAAGCCCGCACCCAAAAAAAAGACTTGTTTAGACATTTTTAAAATCGTTGTCACGATGTCACGTAACTTTCGCGTGACTAAACTTTGAACATACCGTAAAGTTAAGCTTTGCATAGTTATTTGTTACGGGATTTTTTGTAATAAATACAACGCATAATATGTCTAGGCTTTTCCCAACTATGTTGGGGTCGGCTTCCAGTCTAACTGGATACATCTGAATATCAGTATCTCAAAACTACCCAGGGCCCATGCCTTATGTTTATGTGGATAAAAATAAACAAACACTGTACTTTGGCATGCATACAACTCTAACATAAGCAACCTTACCAAACACAAAACTACAAAAAATCTGGGCTATATTCAACTAGAAGTGCGCTTGATATGTCGTCTTATGTACCTAGTATATCATTATCGAAAACAGATTTTTTTAAATAAGGGTAATAGTAACCGGGGTTGCAGGTTGTGTTGTGTGTGTGTGTTATGTCTTAATATGTAACATCATAATTTCTAAGTACTTCATTATTTTCCTGCCCTTGTCCCATTCTATTTGGGGTCGGCGCAACACGTTTTCTTCTTCCATTCTCCCCTATCAGACGTCACGGCATCATTTACTCCTTTCTCCTCCACATCAATCCTTACACAATCCATGCAACTTTTCTTTGGCATTTCTGAGTACTTGACGAATCGTAAAACATGTTAAACCAACATTTTGTGTATGAAAGCAAATTTCACGACTTTTTTAGTATCTTAAACTGTCTTAATATTTTAGAAAAATAAAACAGGATTGTCAGTTGATTAAAAAAAAATGCAATCAACTAAAAACACTGCAGTAGGCGTCATCAATCTTAATTTAAACTAAAGGAAAATAATAGACTATAAAATCCTACGATCAAGACTACTGTTGCCATAAAAAAATATTGCGACTAATTTTCATCCATAAAATAAAAGTAACACCTCTTTTTTTATTAAAAACAAGAGCTCTAAAAACAGTAAAAGCGAGTTAGAGCACTCTGGTGTCCGATAGCGGTACTAAATTGCAAATTTAAAAGTAAAACCTCACGTGCGCCTTCTAACGGGAAATAGCCGAACTGCGTTCATTGAACCCACTTCAGGCATTCGTTGCGCAACTTTCGACTCACGAATTCGAAGTTCGTATTTCGGATCGTGGCGCGAATTTTAAAATTTCTCGTTCGAATATAGGTCGACATTTGTAATTTGTATGGATCTCTTCGTTGTTTTAACGGGATTTTTCTTTCTGTTGTTAGTTTTTGGTTACTTTAGTATTTTGGGGAGCAAGGTCGTTAATATACTGACGTAACTGTCACTATAAAATGTTGATGGCCTCAACGCATTCTTTCGTGTTGTCCTGCATTTTAGAGGCCTGACACCTGCTTTACATAATGTATAGTAATATTATTGCACAGGTGCAACAAATATTCTTTTAATATAAATAACCTCACGCCTGTAATTCCCAAAGGGTTAATCAGAGGTGTACTTAAAAGAACACCTACATTTTGCCAACCCATGTTGAAGGGGGCGAGTTTCTTACCATCAAACTAGCAAATTAAGATTCTGAGTAGGTAACTCCTGATAGAAAATTCCCAAACTTTGCTTGCCCTGGGGATCAAAATAGCATGCCCAACGCGCTTCCGACCAAGGGCCAAGACCAAATCTTCATTGTCTATTTTTTTTATTTATTGAATTCTGGATTTTGCATTTAAATTCCAATTCATTGACCTTAGTGTCTTAGAATCATCCGCCATTTTATTTTCCTTCTAAAACTTTTTTAATTTAAAAACGGCTTTTTTTTTAATTCTTCAATAGAATATTATGACACGGCAAATATAACGGGCTTGTAGTAAATACTTTTTATTAAGCGTTGGCCGAAGACCGGTCGGGGTCAACGAACGCATTCGGCACCGATTCTCAATGATCGGACATTAATGGCTGATTGAGTTGTAGTGAATTTTGATTATTTACTATCAGACATATAGATAATTAAAAGTTACGGGAGATTAGAAAAAAAACTTTTCAAATAAATTTTATTTTAAACCTTTGCTGGGGTTTTTAAAGGATGTTGCGTGCATTCTCGTCTATTTTTATACTTAATTGATTAATTATCATCGAAGTGGTAGGCAAGACAAATACAAGAATACTCATTTATGTAAGTACATACAAAAAAAGCAAACGTGTTATCGCGTTTTTGACGAAAATATAACTTTTGCTTTTCGAACTTGGCTGAAATGCATTTTGGAGTAAACATGCATATTATAGGATCGCAACTAAAAAATCACTACACTGCACGTTTTTACAACAACATTGTTTATAGCTATTTATTGATTTTAATAAGCCTATAACTAATTTCCTAACACTACTTTTAATTTAAGAACTACTTAGCTTAAATGTGTCCCAGCTTAATGATATAATATAGCTTTTAATTGAAATATGAAATTTTCAAAATCGGTTCTGTAGATTCATAGATTACAACCTCACAAATTCATCTACCACTACATCTACAACATTAGTATAAATAAAAGTAATATAATATATTAGTATAAGTAATATTCATAGGAATATAGAAGACCTTTTGATTCCCTGGGTAACTAACGGATAAAATCATTTAATCTGTGGTTGTGCTGTTAAAATTTTGAAAAAAAGAAACACTTTGATTGTCATTTGAATAGCGCCAAATTATGTGTTGATCATAGAGCCGTTTTTTTTTTACATTATTATTTGCGTATTATAAAACATACGCAATGGTAAGTGGTTGTACTTTTTATTTTTTTTTTGTTTTTGCCTGTGAAATATAAAGAAAATGTTACCCATCTTAACGTGTCTTAATAGGAAGATTCTACGGTAATGATTTTCGTCAATTAGATGTTTCAGACAACTTTTTAGATTAGACTCACGGTTAGGTACGACATTGTTCTTTAATTTTGGAATATGCTTTTTTTTTTTTTTTTTTCGGGTGGGAAATCATCCAATGACTTCCCCCGCTCTGGGTGGAGCGGGGGGGCATGTCAGACTTGTACTGACTAAAACCCACCCATGTTTCTTCTATCGCCCTTTACGTTCCGAGGCCGCGGTATCTCTTTCGAACAACCCGCAACCTCGAACAACCCGCAACCAAATATGCTGGTTGGAATATGCTGGTTTTATAATTTTATTATATTAAAGTTTACGAATTCACAAATTAGAAAAAATCTATGCAAGTGTAAGTAATCAAATGATAACATCGACCCTACCAGAATTAAAAAAAAAACAACAACTAACTTTTTACACCTGGCAATCTTAATGATCCAAGCAACAACGCAATAAAGCGATGTCCTAGTTTATTTCCAGCCATATACTCCCAAAAGTCTAGACTTTAAGACTGGGCTATATCTCTACATCTACCTTTCGAAATTCGAACTGGACTGACCGATGCATATTCGTTAAAAGTCAATGAACTCTTGTAGTTTTAAAAACTTGTTCTTTTTTTGGCCGTTGGTTGGTAAAACTGACTTGAAAGGAGGTTTGATTGCTAAGATAATGAGAAGGTGGTTTCGCCATACGTGCTGTAGAAAAGGCCCTGAAAAGCTTGAAATTTGGTTATTTGAGTTTTCATACTTAGTCATAAGCAAATTGAATGAGTTATTTTTCTACTCCTCGTAAAAATATTAGCTTGAAATCAGCTTTGGTAGTCATAACTAGGCAAGCTTTTCAGGGGTTTTGTTTTCATCATAGGGAATGCCAGAGGACGTGATTAAAAAGTTATAGTAGTGGTTTTTCTTTCTATTAAACCTAATTATAGTTGTAGTGTATTCCTAATTTTTCAGTAGTGAAATCTTATTGGAATGCATTTATAAAATTTTCCAAATTTCTCCTGTCACTAGCTGTTTTTTTCTTATTTAATATAATTTAAGCTGTCAGTTCTTTCCAACTTAGCTAACGATTTTCAGATCAGCAATAAAACTAAATAATAATCTTTCAGGATGCACGATAACTACGATCATGCATTTTGAATCAATCGATTCACAATTACGAACCCTTTCATGACATAACAGAAAACCACAGAGCATACATTAAAATCAAGTAAGCGCGCGCGACACGCAATTGTCATTTACGTTTTTTTTTTCAAGCAAAGGCGTATACAGCCATACAGCCGGTCCCACGGCGTCGCATGCACGGAACGCGTCCATATAACGGACGCATGCACACAGTTACACAGTATGTGGGTGAGCCTAACTGCGATCACCGTTAGGCTACGTCACTACTAGAGGGGGGGCTTGTCGATGGTTTGTCTGTGGTTGAGGGTCTTTTTTGTGTAATAGTTAATGTCTGAGTCTTGGAGACATTGGCTGTGACCTAAATTGTGATAATGTGTGGGTAGACGATTAAATCTGTTGTTTTATAATTCTCTATGAAGTAAGCCATAACTGTGGCGTTTTTATCAAGGAATTAGTGTCAAACACTGACCCAAAGATCAAATAGGACACTAAAAAGAAGTTTTTACTACAACGCCAATCATGTATTCCTCACAAAGACAGAAGGCCTAAGTCCTAGAAATTTGGATCATATCGGCTGAAACTGGAAATGCAATATACTGAAGTCATATACTTAATCCACCATCAAAACAAGGAACTAACCTAGCCCAAGCCTACAATTTAAAAACTTCAACGTAAACTATCGACCCCAAAAGCCTTATCGATGCAAACACGACTTTTCACATCACTAGCGCAGAGTACCGTACGCTACGTCACAAAGAAAGGGATTGCGGCTTACGGTACACAGGGCCGAGCACCGCCCTACTGTCGCTTTTCTGACGCTGGCCGGCAATGGCGGACGATGGCGGGCGCTGGCCGCACAGAATGCACCTCTATGGAAAATGGCGCGCAATATCTATGAATGCTGGTTACTTTGTTTTTTTTTTTGTTTTAATAGTTTAAATTTAGTACTTGATGAACTTTTTCTGTGATTCTAAGTAATCGGGAAAAAGATTTTCAGAAATATCTTAGTAGCTTTTGGTCATAAAAGAAATAGCAATTATTAAAAATAACTGTGTCAGAAAACTTTTAAGCTTTGAGAGGAGCTTAATTTCTTAAGTCCGAACATTCGCTTCTGTAAGGTCAATGCCCCCAACTGTCACTTTTCGGAACTGGCCTCGCAGATGGCATCATTGCGATTTTCGATAAACAAAAAACAACTACAGTGAAAAACATTCATAAAAGTCTTGTGCAAAGGATTTTTTAAAGCAATAAGCATATTACATGCAACATGCATGGGAAAATTTTCATTTATAGACTTTGATAAAATGCACAATAAAAAAATGACATTTTCATAAATGAATTTGCTACAATGTAAGGAGGTATTCTTAATCAACGAATAATTGAATATGAAAACCAGAGATTATACTGAAGAAATTATATCAATAGAAGTCCTAGAATAGCAAACGTAGTATCGTAGTCAGAAACCACGCAAAAAGGCAGTCTCCAGTTTTCCGCTAACCCATGAACATAGGTGCAGAAAAAAGCTGTTTTGGAGGTGGGAAATTATCAAAAACTTCCCTCGCTCTGGGCGTAGCGGGAGGGAGACAGACTCAACCCATCCATGTTCCTTATTGTGCCCTTCGTATTCTGATACTGTATCTCTTTCGAATAAGTTGCACACCTCGCAGGATGACCGTTCTCCTGTCCTTGTCTTGAGGTTGGCGCAGCATGTCTTCATCAGCCATATTTCTTTATTACTTGTAATCTCAGTTATCACCCCGCAACGATCTTCTAGGTAGATGCCTTCTCTCAACCTTATTGGGGTTAGCATCAGTACAATAACTCAGCTAGTAGTCGTCTTTCAGGTCACTGACTACCCGATACGGCTGTCAAAGATCTACAAATGACAGCAGGAAGCACAACTAAACGTGCCTTCTTCACAGAGAAAACTCAAATTTAATGATTGTCACCCATTCACAGATCAACCTTGGCAAGCGCAGTTTATCCTTAAATTTTAACTGCGGCTGTTTAACCAGAAGACGGTGAAACACATGTAAAGGCAGTTATTCAGTTCTTAATAATACTCCCTTACCATAAAGACCTCAGAAAGTCACAGAGAATACTGCTTCAAAATTGACACACACTACTAAAGGCAGTTCTCATTTCCGGGGTTGCGGGTTGTTCGAAAGAGATACCGCGTCTCCGGAACGTAAAGGGCAATAGAGGGAACATGGGTGGGTTTTAGTCAGTACAAGTCTGATACTGCCCTCTGCTACATCCAGAGTGGTGAAAGTTATTTGAAAGAAAGGCAATCCTCATTTAGTTCTTAACTGTCCCTGACCCCATACCGCAAAAGTTCAGGACCCTATCCAGATGATGACGTCACTTTATATAAACCAGGTATGTTGTCGCCAAGCAGTCTAGGTCACGAGTAGACGACCTGATTACCATGCGACGTGACTGTCTTAAGATTCAGCCAAGGAATGGCCGAGTACAGGATGGCGGTAAATAACTGTTTGGGTTCGAAGCTGGAAGACGGGGGGAAATGTGGTATTGAACTAACTTTTGGTCGAGTAGTCAAGCCGAAATTAGCCATTAGATCCAATTAAATCTTGGCAAGTCATAGACTAATGGAGAAGACTAAGTAGGCAAGTAAGAGGGCCTGAAGATTCCGGTTATGAAGGTCCAGGACCGGTGAACCGGAGGAGGTCTACATTCAGAAATATGTGGATACGAGTTGAAGAGAGAATTACGGTCGCAGAAATTGATTTGGAACTAAATTATTAGACGTTGAGAGCGTAAATGCAAGGGGCTATTGGAAACTGAAGCAGGTCTGGTAGTCCCTGGGGAGTCAACTGTACCGTAAGACATTTTTAGTTTTAACCTTAAAACTCTTGTGTGTTCTATTTCAAAGAAAGTTTTTTTTTTTTTAAACATATTTTATGACGACGATTACTCAAAATGACAACAAGAAATTAAACATACCACGCATCACAAATATTTGTATATTTTATTTATTTACATTGGTATTTTTTATTTAATAATATTAATCTGGAAATAAAACAGGAGATTTCGAGATATCAACCTCCTTATTGAAGGCAATTAGCGCAGGATACGCGATTTATACGATATTATTATGCTTGTGAATTGTGGAAGTCTAGGCATTCTTGTCATTTGCCATAAAAATAGGCTACGATACTCAATGACCTACGCTACCAATTATTTGGTAACCATTGCGTATTTTGAACACAAGCGATTAATGAGAATGTGAGTCACTCAGCAGTGTATCTCGTCCGAGCTTCCGATATTAGAATTCATAGAGCAACGTTATTTGCTATTTCGATAGCGTAGGACCATAGACGAAAGTTCTAGACTACCATTATTGGAGTCTAGGTCATTCACGTTACCTACCTAAATTATGAAGTCTTAGTAACGTGGCTCTATATTTTGTCATAGTTTCAGTAATGTTTATTTATTTATTTTGACCACTTTTTTTATAAGTAATAGTTATTTGTAAAAAAAAACAAGATTTGGCGCCAACAAAAAGGGGACATACGTGACATAAATAAAGTAAAGTTTGTTTGAAAAGGGAATCATTAAAGAATGAATTTAAATTATCTTAGCAAAAATTAGAAAGAAAACTCACATATTTTTAAATATACGCAGAAATAATCAAAGAGTTTTGTTATTTTTTTAAATTTGAGACTAGGCAAAAGACACTGAATATTTTTATTATTCAAGACATTGCTACTGTTAACATCCAGCTTTTTACTTCTTTTTCGTATTTTTTTAGTGACTGGTCGGAAAAACCGATTGGAAAAAATACTTAAGTAGTTTTGATTACAAAATTGCAAATAAAGACCTTATTGATAAATATGGATTGCGATTAAAAAAAAAAACAACTGAAAACATGCAAACTTAATAGAAAGTGACAGATACCCAAAATTTGAATTTCTAAACTCAAGCTTATCGCATGAAATTCAAATTTTACCTTTGTTACTCACGACTTTGTTTCCGTCAACACAACGGAAAAGTGCATTCACCTCTCTTAACCTCAGGGAATACAACATTAATAATGTTTTAGCGTAAAAATACTAATTCGAACAAGAAATTGGTATTTAAAAGTCCACTCCGGCTAAAATAGTCCATTAGCAAAATGATGTGTCCATTAAAATTCTTCTTAAATTTTACTCGATTTAAAATTAGAATGCATATTTTCAAACCATAGTGTTCGAAAACACATTCGAATTTCGATACTTTTTAATCTGTTGCAAAACTGTTTTTTTTTTTAAACTTACCTCTGATTGTACTCGGCATTTTGTCAAAAATCCTTTGCTCGTTACCACTGTCAAACAATTCATAAAACACCACAGTTGCCACAATAAAAAATAAATGTATTATCCGTTTTCAGACATTTTCACTTGAAACACAGTTTGCACGAGTTCACGGCACAAGTTAATGCACAATTTGAAAAGGTAAGTTTGGCGCCAACGGGGCTGTCAATGTCAAAATTCCCGCGCGTTTCGCCCGTCGGTACGTCCTAGAGATGTGGTGTAGCGGTGGGTTGTGCTTTTTTCGTTGCGGCGCGCGCTCGAGACTCGGGCTAACTGTATTTTTTTTCGTGATGCGAACAGTAACGGTGTTAAGGCCGGTTCTTCACTCACATCTTCTTCAACCATGGAACGACGATGGTTTTGGACGCGTGGCTAATTCGATTTACGGTCAATTTTGATTGCTGCCAATGATCGGAGGTTTCCGGTTTTTGAAGATTTTTTGCGCATAGGTTGTTGGCATCGTAAAATCTTTGATAGGCTGCAGTTATTTTGCATGGGGAGAAAGAATAAAATTTCTAATGGTCTATGATTGAAAAATTGCCATTGAATTTGAAAAGGTTGGTTTTATATCCTCTCTCTGAGTTTATTGGCCTCAAAATCTTAACTAATACATTGCCACAAAATTGAATTTCGTATAATTAAACAATTTCTATTTTTAAAAACGTTTTTCTGGTAACATTTCTGATACTCAGTCGGAAATTATATCAGAGAGTATTACCATATAAAAATATCAATACTATTGAAAGTCAGTATAGCTTGTCTTTTTTTACGGATGGATAATCACCAAATAACTTCCCCCGCTCTGGGCGGAGCGGGGGGGAGTGTCAGACATTTTCTTACTGATTATAACCCACCCATGTTCCTTCCTTTGCCCTTTATGTTCGGCCGCGGTATTTCTTTCGAACAACTCGCAATCCCGGCAGGCGGTGGCCCTGGTAGACCCCTGCTTTGCTGTCATTTTTTTGAGGCACGTGTGGTACGCTATCGCGCCCTCAACATGCCCTGTCATCACTAAACGGTCGGACGGTGAGCTACCCATTCCTCACCCTGAACTCCTGACCTGATCTCAATATGATCTTTTAGGGATCACGAGTCGATCTTCGCTGTTAAGCCGCGCTTGTCAATACTGGTCTCGATACCGGATTGATAACCACCTATACATACAAAGTTTCTTCACGCTAAGCCGTCGGTCTTGACTGTCATTTGAAGAGATTCGACAGTCAACACAGGTAGTCAGTAGCCAGACTTACCAAGGGGTAGGAATCGTATTACCCAGCACTAACTACTAACTGGGCTGTGAAGGTTTGATAAGTAAAAAGTCGCACCATCTAAAATACTGGTATTCAGCTGCACCCGATTCGGCTGGAAATCGACTATAACATAGTTGGGAAAAAGTCTAGACAAATAATGGTCTTTTAAGATCAGGTTCATAGAAACATTAAGAACTCCTTTCTGATATCTATGGTTAGGTTACACTACTTGTTAATTAAGTAAGCAGTGAACTTGTACTTCTACCGGAGTTCAGAGTCAAGATGATGTAAAGCAATACACTGCTATACGTAGGTGGAAATCTGTAGAATATATTGAGAGTAAGAATATATTTATGCTTTGCACAAACAAATCCCATAAAAAAAATATATCGGATTTTTTTAAAATCTGCTTTTGCCTACAAAATTGCTAACATATGGCCAAAATGTATGGAACAGCTGTTTGGAGGAATCCATACCCAAAAAGGAAAATACGGAACCCTTTTTACCTTACATTTCTGTCTGTCTGTCAAGTTTCTTTATCTCGGGAACGCGTGGAGGTATTGAATTGAAATAAATGCCATATGCTCGATTAGATAGTCCCTTGGAGCTGTAAAAATATCAACCTTCTAAGTCTACTGCAGTTGCAACTAATTGTACCCACCTTGTACGCAAGATTTGAATCACAGATTAAGTAGGTATGTCCCTTTTTTTCTGTTGGCCAATCATCCAATGACTTCCCCCGCTCTGGGCGGAGCGGGGGGGCATGTCAGACTTGTACTGACTAAAAGCCACCCATGTTCCTTCTATTGCCCTTTACGTTCCGGGGCCGCGGCATCTCTTTCGAACAACGCCGGCAGGCGGAGGCTCTCTGCTTTGTTGACATCTCTTTGAAGCGCGCGTGAAACACCAACGCTCCGTCGCCCGGCGGCCGGAGCGTCTTCCGCGGCGGCTGGGTTGGCTGGATGTTCTCTCCCTCAATCGCCCGGCCACCTCCTTTGCTAGCATTACTGCTTCGCAGAAGGAGGTGACCGCTTCCCATTCCCTCTCGCTCCGAACCATAGCCTGAACCAGGGATGTATGTACCCTTAATTCTACTTCGCACGCGTGGATTAATAGTTCCCGTTCCCGGGGGATTTCCGGGATGAAAATATATCCTATGTCCTTTCTCGGGTCCCAGACTATATCTGTACCAAATTTCATTAAAATCGGTTCAGTGGTTTAGGCGTGAAGAAGAGACAGACAGACAGAGTTACTTTCGCATTTATAATAGGTATTAGTTTATAAGTTTATAATATTAGTTTAGATGTCGCAAGCTTGTACGTAACTTGGGCGCGACTCCGAATCGCATTTCGCAGGTTATTTTTTTATTAATTTCCGTTAATAAATTTATATGTAGGGGGTACAGACTGATATACAATATAATACGTGGTAATATACCTTCCAACTCGTAGGTCAATGATAAAGACGAAGGCATTTCAACTTCAGGAGCTCCTGAAGTAACTAACTGGTGTCAACACACAGACCCCGCTTTACATAAAGGAGACTATGCATCCCTGCTCCCTGTTGCAGAAACAATTTACCAGATAGCTAGTTTCCAAAAAAAATATATTAGTCCGTCTTTTAGATTATTCAAAAATAAGAGATACGTATTTTTTTATTAGTAAACTAGCTGTGCCCAGCGGTTTCACCCGCTGCTCATTTAGAGGTATGAAAAATAGATGTTGGCCGATTCTCAGACCTACCCGATATGTACACAAAATTTCGTTCAAATCGGTCCAGCCGTTTTTGAGGAGTATGGGAACGAAAACTGTGACACGAGAATTTTATATATTAGAAGATTAGAATAAAAACAACATGAAAAAATAAGAGACACGAATTTTAGCCTGGGTTGGTCTGTGAATGGGTGCATTGTCAGACCAACCCAGGCAAACGCAGTTTCACCTAAAAATCGTCGACATTATATAGCCACGAGTGTTGAGTTCCCGCCAAAGCAAAAAGGTGTGAATCTCTTTATTTAATCTGTTTCTAATCGACTTCAAAAAAAAGAGGAGGTTCTGATTTAGTTGGAAACTTTTTTTCACCGATTACTCAAAAACACCTGGATTGGATAGGGTACACTTCCCAGGTGGTCCCATATCAATTTTATTTATATTACTTTGGTAGCTTATCAGTTATCGTCTATAATAGAAAGAAAAGCATTTATTAGTCGGCAAATTACAATTAATACATATTATTTGCTCTATGTCTATATGGATGATCTACTAATCTTTTAGAAATATGGATAACTAGCTTTTGCCCGCGGCTTCGCTCGCGTTAAATTCGGCAGCGCCTTATTGATTTGTAATAGCAACGCTAAGTTTTCCCGTTTCTTCCCGCTTTCTCCCTCATATCCCACTATACTTAGAAAAAAAATAGCCTATGTCCGTCTCCTGGTTCCCAACTATCTCTGTACCAAAATTCATCAAAATCGGTTTAGCCATTAAAGCGTGAAGAGGTAACAAACAAACAAACTCACTTTCGCTTTTATAATATTTTTTAAAAAACTTTTTTATTATAAATACTTTTTTTTTTTGTTATTAATAACTTTACTTCCGGAAGTAAAGTCAGTGACTTTTGTTGATTTCGTCAATATTTTTGCCACCGGCTTCCGGAACCAAGTAAAGTTATTTTATTACATTTTCATCTCTTACTGTCTTAAAAGTTCCTTGTGAACTAAAAATTTGGAATCTGTAAAAAAGTATAGACGCCTGCACATCAAGCTACTACAATCTGTTAGATTTCTTTGATCGATTTTCGACTTTATTTCTAAAGTATTACGTTACGTTCAAGGTTCATTGGGAAAAATTGACAATTTCGGATAGCTTGACCTGCAGGCGTCTGTACATTACAATGTTAATTCGGAAGTCAAAACACTCATAATCGTTATTTTGATATTCTCGAATACTTCAAATATTAAAATATACTGCTGTCATTAATGTTTAAATACAGTTACGTCTATTGATAGAAAACCATTAAAAGAATTACAAGAGGATTTTGTTGATTGATTTTTTAAGTTACGAGTACCTAAGTTTATTTGTTAAAATGCAATACTGCCAAAGATCAATGGAACGAAGTGACCGGCTATCAAAAACCACATAGAAACGAACATCTCAGACTTAAAACTAAGGTTACGGACATACTAACAAGTATAGACCAGCAAAAATGGAGATGGGCAGGTCACATGATGAGAGACAACCAGGAAAACTGGAGCAAAATAGCGACAGTTTGGTATCCCAGAGATGGGAAAAGGAGTAGAGGTGAACAAACAATGAGATGGAAGGACGAGCTAAAACTGACGGCCCCAACTGGAGAAGAGTGGCTTGCGATAGAGTTCAGTGGAAGCAGCTAGAGGAGGCTTTTGCCAAGAGGCACGCCGAATTAAGTCAGTCTGACTCTCCTCCTCGCTCCGCCCAGAGCGGTGAAGTTATTTGGTGATTTACCACCTGCAAAAAAAGGGCTTCACGTCGTGGTTAATTAGGCCCACAGCTCGTCTGGCATATGGCAAATTTATTTCTCATTCTACCAGGTTTTTTTCACAAGGGTGTCAGAAAACAACACGATCTAATTGTTTAAGGAACTTCATATAAATATCCTACTAATATATATCTATATATAAATGCGAATATGAGGATGAATGGAAGAATGTTTGTTACTCTTTCACGTCAAAACGGCTGAACGGATCTCAATGAAATTTGGCACAGACGTAGATTATAGTCTGGAATAACACATTGGATGCTTTCTTTTTCAATATCCCGCGGGAGAAGCCGCGGGCGCCAGCTAGTATCAAAATAATATTGCCACACAGAAGTAATTATTAAAATCTTCTACTGACAAGCTCAATAAAGTATTTATTGAAGCTATAAACAACTTTAACTGTATACATATTGGTTGTAATAATGTATGTCAATTAGTTGGCTAATCATGTCGAAGTAATAAAAGATATGTTACTTTGAATATGTTCTGTGGGAAGACAACGTAGATTTGTCGGCACGGTTGGCGCAGTGGCGGACCGATTGATTGCAGCGCTGCCTGTCGCGGGTTCGATCCCCGCACGGAACAAATTTTTGTATGACCTACAGGTAGTTGTTTCGGGTGTGGCTGATTGTGTGTGTGAGTTTAAATGTTTGTAAACGCCCCCACGATACAGGAGAAATTCCTAGTGAGACGCAGCGTTTTAAAAAAAAAATTTAGAGGTGTCAAGGGACACCCGGATGGAACGAAGTTCCTATAGAAATGAAAATATCTGGCTTGCTTTCTATAAGAGAGAGAGAGACGGACAGACAGACAGAGAAATATGCGACGCCGCACAGCTTACAATAGCTTACTATAGCAAAAAGTGTCGTGACAACTTTTCGTAAGATTTTTTTCCGTCTAGCCCCCTTTCACAACGCGAGATAAGGAACTTATCATATATGCCTGCGGCTGTGCCTCTATTTGTAGCTTGAAAATAATGCACATAAGTAATACATTTAAAGTTATATACTTGTAAGTGTGTGCAACGGTATATTGGAGTTTTATCGCAAAAACTATTTATCGAATAACGTAGTTAGTATGAGTTCATTTGTCACTAATCAAGTATTTACATTTCAATCCAACTATATCTCAGAGGAAATATTTAATTAATTTGTTGCACATACACAACTAACACGCTTGTAATCCCCGAAGGTATCGACAGGGGTGTACCGACCGGGGTTGCGGGCCCTGCTGGCGTTGCGGGCCCTACCGGGGTTGCGGGCCCTGCTGGGGTTGCGGGTCAGTCAAAAGATATGACTGTTTATGTCGCAAGTTTATACGGAACCTCGTTCCGCGATTCTGACACGCTCTTGTTTTTTTTTAATTTAAGGGGTATTTTAAGCTAGGGTTTCGGATTCGAAAGAGGTACCTGGGACTCGGAACATAAAGGGTAATAGAAGGAACATGGGTGGGTTTTAGTACATGTCACTCCCTCCCACTCAGAGAAGGGGAAGTCATGATTTTCCATCTGCATCAAAAAGGGGTCTTGTAAAAGGAGGTTTTAAATTAAACGTGCATTGCTTTTATAGTTTTAGTACCTAAGGTATAAAGCTGCTATATAGCAAGACCCGGAACAAATGCCAATCTGTAGGCCATACGGGACCTCAGTTGAGTAAGAACTGGCATTGCACGACCTCCTTCTTGTATACAGCCAGTGTTTTGTCTGTCCTGGGTCCAAACCGGAAAAGAGAACAAAGAATTTCTGGACAAAAAAAAATATACATATATTGGGAATTGGGTAGTTGACACCAATAATTTAAAAACACAATTTTTCTGAAAGAACCTTATTCTAAACCTGAGAACTCCTTTCATTTCAAAATAACTTTAAAAATCGATTTTTAGTTGCTTTTAAATCAATAAAAAGTTGCATCACTGACTAGACAACTTAGTGACGTCATCGGTTGCGAAAAATCTATGGGGAACCGCGTTTTGACAGCTCATAAAAAGTATATCAATTTATTGGTGGTGTCAACTACCCTAGTATTCATTGCTGTGTGTTTGTACACACATTTGACATTTTAATTTAATCCAGATAATATTTCTATAACTGACTTGCTACTAACTGTAATTTTAATTAATTGTTAACATGTTTGTGTTACAATTTATGTTTTTTTTACCAAATATTTGCACGCCCTCAGCAGCAGAATATGAAATGATTTTGAATAAGAAACTAAATTATTTATTTTCAAATAAAAAAAAAATCTTTAAAAAAATATTTAATTACTGTCTCATGAATAGGTCTCCTGAGCCAGTTATTATCTAAAACAAGGATTTATTTTTTTGTATGGAAACTCAATAAATAACTCCTCTCGCTCTGAGCGGAGCAGAAGGAAATAGCAGATTTTTATTGACTAATCCCTGTTCTGTCATTATCCCATTGTTTTCTGGGTTCCCCGGCAACCCCGGTTCTCATTACCCTTTTTTTGCGGAAGGAAAATCATCAAATAGCTTCCACTTCTCTGGGCGGACCAGGTGTCAGACTTGTACAGACTAAAACCCACACTTGTTCCTTCTTTTGCTTTTTATGTTCCGAGGCCGCGGCCCCCAAACCCAGTTTAAAACACTTCGGAAAATAAAAATAAAACCATTACCCTTAAAATAATATTAATAAATATTAAATTTCAATCTATCGGGTTTTTTTTTTGTTGACCCCAACGAAAAAGTTGCACCAAAACTACCTACGTAATCTACTCTCCAGGTTGCCTATTTATTTCCATATTTCAAAGAACTGACTTGGGTTTTGCTAATGCATCTCACACCTGCTAGTTTTAATAACAGAAATTGCTGGAGACCTTTTCAAAAATATTTCGGGTTCTCTAGTGAAGGGAAGTGGAAAAATAACTCTGCCATTAGACCTTCAACCAAATCTCATACCATAAATTAGAAATCTTTTTTTTTTTTAATTTGACGAAAATCAAAAAAGCGTTCTGATTTCAAGAATTGTGTAAGTTATCTTACAAAATCCATCGTCGTTTTAATTACATGACTGCACATAACACAAGGACAACAAACCAACGGCGAAGTTTTTTGAACTCAACCCGCCCAAAAACTTAAAAACTAACGTTACAAAGTTAATTTTATATTTTTACAAGCTCTTTTAACTACGTGTGAATTTTAAAAATCCCACCAAAATTCACAATCTTTCCGATAGTCAGTTGTTTCTACTTCCCGCAAGTAAACAAATCTCTTGGAGGACATTGAACCCAACGGTACCGTGCAACTTGTCCGAACCGGTTGGCCGACGTTGCTGTGACGTCATTTTTAGTTCCACTACTTGATCTTAGATGGCGGTGGTGGTGATTGTTAAAATGATTTCTTCAGGGAAAACAGTTTACGAAAATCTCAGCATAATATTTAGTTCTATTAGGTACTTTATTTTAAGATGACTGCGTTCATAGGCTAATTAATTAAAAGTACTTTTGTTTTGGCAGGAAGTGACTCAACTTTTAATTAGGTACTTACTACAAAAACGCTTGAGAAATAAAGTCATAATTAATCCTTTAAAAACCTAAAAAGCAGCTTGCTCATAAAATTAATTAAGGACAACTTGATTTGAGGCAACACCAGGTGCTTTTGCTACAGGTGGCACACCTTTCAAACAGATGTTAACGTTATTTTACTAATAAATTACTGTACTGGCAGCACCTTGAGTGTGTAGTCTCCATAACACGAAGGTAGGCAGAAACCAATCTTTAAAAAGGAAATAATGATTTTTGTTCTTTTTAAGCATGCTCACATTTTTATACGCCATCTGTTATCGAGTAGCAGAACTAAGTTTTTTCCAAGTTGTCAGCAGGAACTACTAGCGACATCTAGTTATGAACTTAGTGATCTCAACACTGCCATCTCTTATTTTGATTCAGAACTTTTTTAAGGACAACTTTTTCAACTGTTGCCGAATGTGTCCGCGAGATGCCTTTAATAAGTTGTCACACACAATACAATCGGTCACTTTGTATTGCTGTTATGATTTCGTATCGGTCATTCGTTTCTAATAATTTACTCTGAAAATGTGACAAAGTGAATTTGAAGTGTTAAGTGTAGCTTCAGTACTATATTGGTGAGTAATTCGTTATTAAAATCATGTAGTACTTTCACAAATCATAATAATTGTTTGTTTTTGTAAATGAAAGACATGATTGTATACTTACCAACAACAGTATGCAGTTTTGCAGCAATTTTGATTGTTTTACCATCAAAGTGGATGAAAGATACTTTATGAAATTGCTAGCAGTCAATCGGGATACGATCTAGTTTAATAATACCTACTGCAGGAAATCGAATGTAGACTACATTCAAATGCTGTCTGCAAATTGATGAATATTGAATTTGGTTGGAACGACGTTCATTGATAGACAGTATACCTATTAAGCTTTGCTGGATTATGGCTAAATTAGGGTATTAAAGACCAAATTATAACTTAGTTTTGATTATACGTAGGTACGAACGTTAATTTTATTGGAAATCGCCAAAATGATGATTGTTTTAATTAGGTACGGCGTTTTGTGGGAGAACATTCAGCTTCAGAAAAATAGATAACCATTGTACCTACCTGATATTTTTGGCGCCAAAGAAAAGACATCATGTCGACAATAGTATAAATTTTCTTTTGGTTTTGTTTTAATCTCGTAATAATTCCAAGGTCGCACTGTAGTACCTAACTACAGCTGTTTTTTTCCGGGTTTTCGTACCTCAAGAGGAAAAAACTGAATCCTAGGATCACTAAGTCTGTCTGACTGTCTGTCCAAAACTTTTATTTCGGGAACACGTGAAGGTATCGAATTAAACCATATAATTATTACTGAAATCTGTGAAGCCTTGTAGCTGTGCAATAATTAACCCTCTAAATCTACTCGTTAGAAGATATGGATGTTTATATTACACGAATTCGACTAGAACTTACCTGGTTTTGTTTTCTTGTATCCGGGAACACGGAACACATCGGTCAACTCTTCATTGAAGTGATAGGTAACCACAACACCAATTAAAGCAGGGAAGGGCTTATCTGTTTGCTGCCAAATTGTTGACAAATGCAGTAAGCCGTATGTGCTAATGTATTTAAACCATCAGTGTAAGCAGGTCACGTATTCTTATGAAACTGACTGCTTGATTTGTAGAAAATGTCCATGTTAAAAAGTCCGCCTCTGTACTTACTTTGTTTCTTGAAGTGTTCAATAAATAATCTGTATATTACGCTAGTACTACTGACGGTCAACTTACATCGGTTGAGCGCTTGATTGTAGTCTCCATGAAAATAAGGGTTGCGTCAATTCTGCCGCGTGCAATAGCTCTCTGTTTCTCGTTCCAGCAAAAGACGGTTTAGAGCGACGGATAACTTAATAGGAACATAGGAAAATGCGTTTCCATGGCGAAAGGTTAGGTTCAACTCTAAGCAGCAAGCTACCAAGGTTGTGGGTCTTTCAAAAGAGTTACCGCAGACCCCGAATACGAAATGCAAAAGAAGGAACATGGGTGGGTTTTAGTCAGTGAAAGTCTGACATTCCCTCCGCTCCGGTTAGAGCGGGAGATGTTATTTGATGAATTACTATGCGAATTAAAAGCGAATACTGAATACAACCATATCCGTAGCAAAATCGATCAAAATTCTATACTTTTTCCCGTCACATCATTTTAAAACCTAAACCTGTTTAGGATTGCCAGGTCGCCAAACCTAAAAGCTCGAACAAACCAGCCAGTTTGGCCGGACATTTGGGTAAAAAGGTCGAACACCAAGCATTATTGAAGATTTTGTGTCTCAATATTAATAGGTAGACCAGGTACTACAAAACAATTGCATGAATCAAGCTTTTTATTAGTACCTACCATTTAAATCTTGTTAAATATAATCCTTCCTATAATATTTTAAAAACAAAAGTGTGTTTATTTGTTAAGTCTTCACGCCTAAATGGCCAAACCGATTTTGATTAATTTTAGTACAGAGATAGTTAACACCCTGGAGACGAAAGATGCGGAAGAAAAGGGGGGAGAAAAAGATTTTTTTTTCGATCATCACGCGGATTAAGTTAGCGTTAGCGCAAAGTAACTATGCCACGCGGACTAAGTCGCGGGCGGAAGCTAGTGAAATATAAATAAAAACGAATGGCAAGTCAGTCTAAGTTCTTTATTATTAATCATTCAAATGCTATAATAATATGGCTATGTGATAAAAGCATAACGAAAGCCGAACACCGTTTATTTTTGCCGGACACGCAATCCTAACTATGTCCGGCTTTATTTGGACGCCTGGCAACGCTACTCCTGTCCGATACTCCGAACTAAAGTCCGCAATGCGTATCAAACGAGAATTGTGTAAAGTCCTTTAGCTTATACAAAGGACACCAGACGGTATAGGCGCTCCTTTCGGTCGTTTTAAGGTTAGAACCAATCTAACTTATCGATCAACTAGGTGTTTTGATGTGGACCTACAAAAAAACGTTTCGCTGTCTTAGAAGGAGAACTGTGTCAATTTTAGGGAGAACTGGGTCGTTGGGATTTCTGAATTAATGTTAAGGAGCTCGTGGCTAAATAGTAGCAGCCGCTCGGGTCGATCTTTAGGTTAAACTACGCTTGCCTAGGTTGGTCTGTGGATGGGTGACCACCCGTTACATACCGAGTTTCCTACGTGCCTCGGAAAGCTCGTTAAGCTGTTGGTCCCGGCTGTCATTTGTAGATCTTTGACAGTCGTTACAGGTAGTCAGTGTTCCGAAAGTCTGACAACCAGTCTTACTAAGGGGTATCGCATTATCCAGTACTAACTGGGTTGTGGAGGTCAGATAGGCAGTCGCTCCATGTAAAATACTGATATTCAGCTGCATCCGGTTAGACTGGAAGCCGAAGCCGCCGAAAAGGCTAGGCAGATGATGGCATGTTAATACGACGGAGGATCTCGTGGCTATAGGATATCGTATAACCCAGTACTAACTGGAAAATACTTTATTTAGCTAATGCACATAATATAAATATAAAACAATAAATAATATAAATAAAAAACTTAAAAATGTTCTACTTTCTGCCTCACGGACTGCCCAGTTTAGCGAAAAATACGCTGGTTTTAAATTGGCAGTAGCTCCATGAATTTTCTGGTATTCAGCTGCATCCGGTTAGACTGTAAGCCGACCCTCACATGGTTGAGAAAGGATAAGCAGATGATGATGAGTCCCCGTCAGAATTTCCAACCCCTTCCCAAGCGAGCGAAGCAATGGTTAGCTCACCGTCCGTCCGTCTAGTGCCGATAGGCCGTGTCGGTTTTAGTCAGTAAAAGTCTGACATTCCCTTCCGCTCCGCCCAGAGGAGGGGAAGTTATTTGATGATATCCCATCGGATAAAAATCCTAGATACTGACGTAACAGCTACAAATACCTAGCAAAATCACCCATGTATTGCCACCATTCCTGGCATATGTAAATAACTCCCACACCAGACGCGTAGGTGATCGTATTTATAACCGGAAACTGCAGAACCACCCACTCATCAACTCTGAAGCTTTTATTAATCAAGTTGTAAGTATGACTTTGTCGGGAAAATATTGAAATGAAATTAATTTAAAAGTCGCATGGTTAATATGTAGATCCGCAGTTCAGGAAGTCCTTACTAATATTATAAAAGCGAAAGTGAGTTTGATTGTTTGTAACCTCTTCACGCCTAAACAGCTAAATCGATTTTGATGAATTTTGGTACACAGATAGTTGGAACCCTGGAGAAGGACATATACAGGGTGGCCAGTTGATAGGCGTCCAAAGAAAAAAATTAGATGCCTTATGCTAAGGGGTACCCGAATTACCCCCATGTATGTTCCGCGATTATTTCTAGTTTAGGAGCTAGAATTTTTTTAAGTACTATTTTCCAATTTTTTACCTAACATTGGTTTTTATTTTTTATGTCTTTATTCCTATAATTTTTAGATATTCTTTTTTGTGGAATCTATTAGCGATAACAATAGCTACCATGTAAAAAAAATCCGTTTGCCTAAGCGTTGTAGAACTTACCACAAAATTAGTCCAAAGTTCAAAATTACCATTAGAGTTCGATAATCAAAAATGTTCAGAGCTTAAAAAAAAAATAAGTTAGGGGTGCCAGAGGTTTCTAAATGATCCTAAAAACTTCTATGGACCTTCAACAGACGAAATCGGTAAAAAAATATAGAGCTTGATCGGGGATTATTTCCTGTAATTAGCGTTGATAGCAATAAAGGTATTTTTACAGTTATTGTTAAAATTTGGGATTTCTTTATTTTTACCACTTTTATGATAAAAAAATACGGTAGATATTTTACAAATTTTATTAAAACGCGTTACAAAAGGTTTTCAAAGTGCCGCCTTACCACAGAAATGCACAATCTACATCTACGGAGGAAATTGTCTTTTATATGGTAGCTATTGTTATCGCTAATAGATTCCACAAAAAAGAATATCTAAAAATTATGGGAATAAAGACATAAAAAATAAAAACCAATGTTAGGTGAAAATTTGGAAAATAGTACTTACAAAAATTCTATCTCCTAAACTAGAAATAATCGCGGAACATACATGGGGGTAATTCGGGTACCCCTTAGCATAAGGCATCTAATTTTTTTTTTTGGACGCCTATCAACTGGCCACCCTGTATATGCAATTTTTTTTAAAATAAAATTGAGAAATGAGGGAGAAAGAGGAAAGAAAAGGGAAAACTTAGCATTGCTATTACAATAAATCAGGCGCAAGAGTAAAAAATACAGGTAGCAAACCTCAAAGCAACCCAGTCCCTGCTGGAGAAGTTCCAGGTGTCGGGCGATTCCCGGCAAGACGACTCTCCGCCACCGCAGATGCGGGTCTGTGGACGGTGAGCAATGGGTAGCTCACCGTCCGCCCGACTAAACGACAGGCCGTGTCGACGGCGCGTTCCTGTTCCACGCGCGCCTTAAAGGAATGTCAGCATAGGCCTGCCAGGGCCAGGGCCACCGCCTGTTGGAGCTGCAGGTTGTTCGAAAGGTATACCGCGGTCCAGGAACACAAAGAGTAAAAGAAGGAACATGGATAGGTTTTAGTCAAAAAAGGATGACGAAAGGGGAAGGAAGTTATTCATTGATATTATCGTTATCCTTAATAATCCTTACTAATATTATAAAAGCGAAAGTGAGATTTGTTTGTTTGTTTGTTACCTCTTCACGCTTTAATGGCTACACCGATTTTGATGAATTTTGGTACAGAGATAGTTGGGAACCAGGAGACGGACATAGGCTAACATTTTTTTTAAAAAAGTGGGATGTGAGGGAGAAAGAGGGAAGAAAAGGGAAAACTTAGCGTTGCTATTACAAATCAATAAGGCGCAAGGGGAACTGTGTTACCCCAAAATTAACGCGGGCGAAGCCGCGGGCGAAAGCTAGTATCTGAATAAAAAAAAGGCTGTATATGTATAATGCGCTTGTCAAAAGTTAGAGCTATAAACCTTAGTGATTTAGGTCTGCGTCCCTGCAGCTAAGCAGATGAATGCAATGCATCGCAGAATGCCGGCGGAAATGCAGAATACTTGTGGTCGTACCTTCTCGACCGATGTGGAATCTCCATGTTAATTAACTCGTGTATTTAAAGTTCTAAGCGGAAAGAATGTTTAGAGGTCGGCTTAATATTTGAATACACAGACCACAAATATAAAATATCGCAAGAGAGCAAATACTAAAAATATCTAAACATTTTTTTGTGTTTTCATTCAGTTTAGTAGCTTGTGCCCAGTTGGTTATTGTTATTATTCTGCAATAGGGATTACTGATTTTTTACTATTGGGTTAAGAAATATCCTAAGGTAACCCAGGTTTAGTTGTGTGCCAAGCTAAACATCAAAATCTATACGTTAACGTAAGTACTTACAAAGATACTTACGCGTTTTCAATATTAGAACTAAATAAAAAGCCATTTATTCAAATTAGGCTGATAATCAGCAATTTTTGAACGTCACATTACAAGAGACAGTCCCACAAAAACGCCCTGCCCTTCGCCACTTCCTAGTGTTTTAGCTGGGAAGAAACTCCCCAGCAACACATCTGCCTGACAAGTGTGTAAAGTATGCATATATTAATGAGGACATAATTGTGCATACCGCAATTGCATAACATACAAATTTTGTTCGTTACAAACCATCATATTCCTTATTATTCAGTCATTCTTAATTCAAAAACGTAAATAAAACATGAAAATCGCATCAAACCAAACACAATTCTGAATTCAAAATCAATTAACACCGGACATAAAGAAATCCCGCCAAAAATCCATAACACCAAAGAATACAGTATAACCTGACTTACCTATTTGAGTAAAAAGAATTACCAAGTACGTGGCGCGAGGGGAAAGCGGGAGAAGTATGGTGGTTTCTTTCACTCGTACTGGGAAAGTGTTGTTGTCCTTTTCTCACTTCTCGCTCGGTACAGACGTGTGACATCCCGTGGGCTTTGACTGCGGTCTAGGGTTGCGCGTAATCGATTAAAATAATAATATTTTGTTGTTGTTTCATTTCAAAGGGTTGTGTTTTCATATTGCTTGGAGGAGGAGGAGCAGGAGGTACACAGAGGCAGAAGAAAATTAAAGAAGAGGTGGATGGATTGTGTGTGAAACGAAAGAAGGAAAAAAGAGTAAATTATTTCGTCGTGATTGACCTGCCCTCCCCTTCCATGGATGAAGAAAAAGTGTTGCGGTTTGTTCGAAAGATATACCACGATACCACGGCCCAGGAGCACCAAGTGCAAAAGAAGGAACATGGATGGGTTTTAGTCAGTAAAAGTGCGACGCTCCCCAAAAAATAGGTCTCTCAAAGCTGACGATAGTGAACCATCTTGGGGAACTTTTGTCCGAAATATGTCGGTCCTAAGCCATTTTTGAACTTGCCAGAAAAGAAAGAAGTTTACCTGGATGGCAGGGTTTATGCCTACTGTTGATAGCCAGGGTATCTATCCATCTTTAGTACTGGGAAGGTCTCTCGAGAAGATGCCTGTGTACTGAACTGGTTTTGGCACCAAATAAATCTGATGTGGGCAATTCTTGTAGCTGCCAGGGAAGATAGAAGTTAACCTGGCTGGCTGGGATTATGCCTATTGTTGAATGCCAGCGTACGCCTCCCATGGAATCCCCACTGCTGGAGAGGTCTTTCAAACGGAAGCCTGTGTACTGAAGTGATTTTGGCACCAAATAAGTCTGACCTGGGATAAACCCAGAAGCTACCAGAAGCTATCTGAAAAGATAGAAGTTGGATTGGCTGGGTGGTTTTATGCTGTTGTTTTTGGCCCAGTTTTGGTTCGTATATGCGGTTGTGTGAAAATTCCTAACTTTTTTGTTCTAGAAAATAGGACCCGGTTTCCTCTCGATGTTTTCCTTCACGGTTTCTAGTGCAATTCTATTTTATCACAGCTTGACTTATCCTCAAACAGTTTGTGCTGGTGGAAGTTGAATGAACGGCATAATTTGCCATTGTAGTACCGTAGTACATAATAACGGTTGCCTTAGTATTTACCATTTTTTGCGGTTTTCCTTATTGGTTCCGGCAACATAATTGGTTTTCCGTATGCTTTTTTAAATATGTCGTCATCCTTAATAGTTTATTCATGATATTGCAACCAATGCCGTCGACGTTTCTGCTTTCAGCCTTTGACGCTTTTCAATCAGCGTCTCCATCTAT
Source organism: Ochropleura leucogaster (assembly GCA_958449745.1). Classification (NCBI taxonomy): domain Eukaryota; kingdom Metazoa; phylum Arthropoda; class Insecta; order Lepidoptera; family Noctuidae; genus Ochropleura; species Ochropleura leucogaster. The sequence goes on from OY288227.1 coordinate 4,849,858, forward strand.
CATCGCCTTGTTATACCGAATGCTTATTTGTTGACTTTTGATACTACTTTTAAAACGCGGAGTTCCGAGCTCTGACAATTTTTTTTTTTTGTTGCGGATAGGAAATCTTCAAATGACTTTCCCCGCTCTGGACGGAACGGGGGGGAGCTTCAGACTTGTACTGACCAAAACCCACCAATGTTCCTTCTATTGCCGTTTATGTTCCGTGGCCGCGGTATCTTTTTCGAACAACCCGCAACCCCGTCAGGCAGTGGCCCAGGCAGGTCTCTCTGCATTACTGACATCTCTTTGAGGTGTTTGTGGAATTAAAACGCGCCGTCGACACGGCCTGTCTTACTAGACGGACAGACGGTGACCTACCCATTGCTCATCGTTCACAGACCCGCACTTGCGGTGGCGGCGAGTCATCTTGCAGCGCCCGACGCCCGGAGCGTCTCCCGCGGCGGCTGGGTTGGTTTGAGGGTGCCATGATTTCAACTGCAACGCCACATGGTTCTCTTTACAACTCTTAGAGTCAATTTCCTCCAGAGCAGGAGAGGAGACACCCAACATTCGACCAAACACATTGTTTGAAATCAAGATCGGGGCTTCGGTCTCTCTACACTGGTCGTGTCCGCTGCCAGGCTGCTACACCTGTCAACATAGAACATAGCCCAGCGCGAGTGTCTCACCTACGGACTTGGCACTAAGTTTTTATTTTTTATCCTTGTAATACTAAGATCTGTGTAATTCCAAACTTCTCACCAATGAGATTGGTTGGTTGCTGTGTTAGTTAGTGGGATTGCCCAGCAACGCCCTGACAGTCCAGCATTGACCTTTCAGTCTTCTCAGGATTCCACTGCTGTTCACAAGTCTCTTTCAAACCACGCTGCAACAAACAGTCCCGTGGCTTTCGCATCCAGTCTGTCTCTTCTTTTGTACTTCTTCTCGTAACGACCTGGACAGCCCTGACGATGGCATGGTTTAAATCCTGGATGATGCGATCCAGTCAACATCAGGCTCCTACAATTTTTTTTAATTTATCAATTTACATTTGGGCGCTACTCAGAATCAACATATTTTATTTTCCATATACCTATATGAGCACTTATAAAACGTCGAGAAAAGGTGCACGGATCGGTTTGGCACGTTTCCTATGGACAAGAACCGGCAAGGAACTCCATGGTTTCATGTTGTTTTAGGGTTCCCTACGACAAAAGGAAAAAACGGAACCCTTATAGGATCACTTTGTTGTCGATCCATCTGTCCAGACCCTTTAACTCGGAAGACAGAAACACGTGGACTCGTGGAGGTATCAAATTGAAATTAAAACCATAAACTGAAGTCTGTGGTCCCTTAGAGCTGCGAGAAACTCAAACCTCTAAATCTACTCAGTCAAAAGATATAGCTGTTTATGTCGCAAGTTGGTATGGAATTCTAGGTGCGCGAGATTGACTCGCACTTGCCCAGTTTGTTTTTCTATCACTCTCTCGCCCAGTTTGTTTTTCTATTGAGGTTCGTGGCCCATATGTAGTGGTATCAGTTCGTCCTGACGTCTCCTCTACATCATCCCTAGCAAAATGTAATAAATAAAATGTAAAATAAACAACAACACGTACACAACCCTGCCGGCCGCCGCCCTCTCGCATAAAATCAATATTAATGGAGGTCGCTTCACCTCTAGATGTGGCATGTCTCTCACTTTATCAACATTTACTGCTGCATATCGATTGTTGATGTATTTGGAAACGGATTTGCATCGATTCTTGTGTTGGACGCGTTTATTTTAATTGCAGACGATGGTAAATGAAATGGGGAAGTTTGCGCTGGCAGCTTCATGTTGACGATACGCGAAGCCCCCAAACGAACATTCTGTTAATAAAACTAAGTAACTATATGCATAAAATAGGGTTGGGAAACAACTTCTTCAAACGACGAAAAAAGAGGTCGTTCTCAATTCGACTGTTTTTTTTATGTAAGTTTGTTTTTTGTGATTTCACCGTCAATTGTACGCCGATTTATTAAATTCTTTTTATATGCGAAAGATATTAGGAACCATGCTTTATATCTTTTAGTTGCAATGGAAAATCAATACTCGATAAGAATTTGTTTGAGATACTATCATACTACAATTAAAAGACCTGAAATAAAAAAAAATGACTAAAAACCGACTTCCTAAAAACAAATAGACGGAAAATAACTTTAATTTTCTACCGGAAATCGGTAGCAATAAGAGAAATTGAGGAATCAAACAAAAGTAACCCACTTCCGGAAGTAAACTTATATTCCGACTTTTAGTGTTTTTTATTCAGTCATAATAATTTTCCTGCCCTTATCCCATTCTATTTGAGGTCGACGCAACTCGTTTTCTGCTTCCATTCTCCCCTGTCAGACGTCACGGCATCATTTACTCCTTTCTCCTTCATATCATTCCTTACACAATCTATCCATCTTTTCATTGGCCTTCCTCTCCTTCTCCATTCATCAACATTCATATCTATCACTCTTTTAGTCATTTGCGCTTCGTCCCTTTTCAATTCCTGTCCTTCCTTACCATCAAGGGCGGATCCAGCTTTAATATCAGGGGGGGGTCACCATATCGCAGACAGCTTGTCTCCGTAGTCTAGCTCAGATAAGTATAGCTATATCTATAGCTATACTTAATATTATAAAGGAACGTGAATGCGTGTTTGTCATTTTTTTACGTTAAAACCGCTAAACGTATAAGATTTCAAGGGGTCGATTGCATTGGTCCTCCACTGCAGCGAAGTTACCTAGTCGCGGACTGAGTCAACGGAAAAATCTAGTATATAATACTATTTGTTTACAAATTATATAATTTTGTTGGTGCATACTGAAGAACAATTAAAACAGATATGATAAAATGCATTTTACGTTTGTGTCGTCTTGCAAAACGTCTTATAACTTCCTTGTCATCTATATTTATTGACTTTGTGCACGTGCGAAAGAGCTAAGTCCGTCAGGCGGTCTTCTGCCAGACACCCTAAGCCTAACTTTGACCCTTCTTAGTGTGGAAAAAGACCTTTCCGCTGTTGCAGTACTTACGGGTAGGTAGTGTCGCCAGAATACACAAAAAACTTCTTTTGTTAGGATAAAGTTCTTTTTCACAGGTTTTTATGGCCAGCGGAATGTTTTGATTTCGCTGCCATTTCACTTTCCACAGCCGGTACTCATAATAAACAATTCTGGGGCAATTTTTCAGCAACTTCCTTTGCTTTTTCAAAAAGCATTGGCAAATGTTACAACTTTTCTCATTGTGCCTGAGGTATTGCGACAAGAAATGACGCCGAAGGACTTAGCCAATGAGCTGATTAAAACATGATTGGCGCACGGGCAACGTTTGGCGTGCGGAGCTTTTTTGCCAGCTCGTGTACTGCAATTTTTGCATTTGAAGTCATAACGAATAACAACGAACATCTGTCATTCCCAATGCCCACACCCTGATGATGAGGATGGTCAGATCATGAGAATGATGATGATCTACATTGAATTTGAAGCAGAGGTTTTCAACAATCTTGGCCAGTGCTACACCTGTCAAACGAGGTTCCGTTTTCCCTATCTCATCCCTATGTATCACAAAATCTTCCTTTATGATACCATTGTGAAAACATCTATATGACAGACTTAGCTGTAGGATATGAGATACATCCGTGGTTCTATCAAATATAATTGTAATAATGTTTCCTGAATCTAAATGATTTCCTTGCAAGCGTCAATCAATTTATTTTGCACAGCTTTACTGATATATGTAGCGTTAGATTTGGAATTCTCTAGACGATGCTTCAATGTTGTGTCACCAGATTCTATACGGAGCTTTAAAAGGACTCTAAATTTTCTTCGTCAGCTACCACTCTCTCCTTGTATCAGACAAGGAGAGAGTCTTCATCCAACAATTTACCATTATCACGATGGCCTCGGAGTGCTATATAGTTCGACCACAAAAAATATCGTTTTTACTATTGGTCGCAAGCGTCCCCTTTTTTTCGGGTGGGAAATCATCCAATGACTTCCCCCGCTCTGGGCGGAGCGGAGCATGTCAGACTTGTACTGACTAAAACCCACCCATGTTCCTTCTATTGCCCTTTACGTTCTGGGGGCGTGGTATCTCTTTCGAACAACCCGCAACCCCAGCAGGCTGAGGCTCTGGCAAGCCCCTCTGCTTTTATGACATCTCTTTCAGGCGCGCGTGAAACACGAACGCGCCGTCGACACAGCCTATCGTCAATACGGACGGACGGTGAGCTACCCATTGCTCACCGTCCACAGGCCCGCATCTACGGTGGCCGGGAGTCGTCTCGCGGCGCCCGGCGCCCGGGGCGTCTTCCTCGGCGGCTGGGTTGCGCAGATGTTCTCTCCCTCCAACGCCCGGCCACCTCCTTTGCTAGCATTACTGCTTCGCACGCGGTGGTGACCGCTTCACATTCCCTCTCGCTCCGGACCATGGCCTGAACCAGGGCCGGACGCGAGAGATCGCCGCCGCCGATCGCCTCTAGCTCGGGCACGGCGGTGCTCCGCCCACGCTGGGCAGATCGCCACTGTGTTCTCCACCGTGTCCTCCGGGCGATCGTCACAATGGTGACACCCGGGCGCTTCCTCCCGCCCGATGATGTGCAGGAACCTCCCGAAACTTTCGTGTCCGGTGAGGACCTGCGTCAGACGGCCACTTTGTGGTATTAGTACCTATAAAATCATCAAATGCTTTGAAAGGTTCTTTAACTAGTCGTTTTAGAAGCGTTTTTGTTTGTAATCCACCACCAGGTGCAGTAGCAAACTAAACGCAATATTTACAGTAAAGGCCTTGATCTTTATGCGACAATACAAGACAGTGAAACTGTTCCAGGCGTGACCTCTGTGCATATATTTTTCTCACTGATGCGCCCGAAATGCGGCGCGATAGGACAATAAGCACTGCGGCCGCGCTGCCCGGCGCATTTGATGTTTTGCACTATATAACTAAAATATTATAACCAATAACAGCACAGAATTGTATTATTATGATTATTTGCGTCTTTCGCGTATAATTTGTTTACGTTTATAAATAAAATTGGCCACCTGTATCCCAGCCTGTCGCTCAGGGGGGGGTCATGACCCCCATGACCCCCCCCCTGGATCCGTCCTTGCTTACCATACCAAAACAAACGACTACCTTTATTTTTTTATAACAGGCGCCACTTTCAAACTTCCTCTAATATACTAATTCCTTACTTTATCCATTCTTGTCACTCGTGTGGAGTCTCCGCTATATGCAATCCTAGAACTCATTCCCAAATCCTAACTTTAATATTATAAAAGCGAAAGTGTATGTTTGTTACCTCTTCACGCCTTAATGGGTAAACCGATTTTGATGAATTTTGGTACAGAGATAGTAAGGACCCAGCAGACGGACATAGGCTTTTTAAAAAGTGGGATATGAGGGAGAAAGAGGGAAGAAAAAGGCAAACTTAGCTTTGCTATTACAAATCAATGACAAAAACTGCAGGTAGCAGGTACCTGCAGATCAAGAAAGGGGAACTGTGTTACCCCAAATTTTACGCGAGCGAAGCTGCGGCCAAAAACTAGTTTTATTTATAAATCAAAAGTATTATGTAGTTATCAGACACAAAAATCCAATGTAAAGCTATCAAATCAATGGTATTATAAAAAGATTAAAAGCGTGATATAAAAAGAATCCAGTTTTAAGGAATTCAAAAAAAGTTATTTTTATGCTCAACGGTACTTATTTAAAATTCTTAGACATTGATTGTACGGCATAGTAGGGCGACTAGATAATTTATGTCGTTGGGAAGGTCCCGATTTTATTATTTAGTTATAAATGTTATTGTTTACAAAAATTAAGGAACAGGCTTTAGTAAGGGATTTTTCGCTATTTCGAAGTCAATGACAGATTGATTGACAAAAATAAGTATGTTGTTATAAATTAAATGTGTTTTGTTAAAACCATCACTTCTTGTGTACGTAAAGAGGATTTACATGCTATTTTTAATAATTGGAAGATAGAATTTAATCAGATTAGAATAACGCGATCTAGCTAACCATTAGTAACCATGTGTTGCCTTCCAAAACTAATGGCTCATTTCGTAAGGAGGTTCCTCTCTCTGGAGCCCTGACTGGCGGTAGCTTGGACCCTGTTCCTGAAATCGGTGGCCTGCTGTTTTTTGTAATCTTGGATTTTTTTAAAATAGGAAATATGTGAATATAAAAAATATGTGTAAAAATAAATAAACGATCTCATTATGTCATTCATTAAAACTGCGTTATAATAGGCCAGTCACAGTATAATTAAAAGTAATTTAATCAATTACGCTGCCGTTTCTTTACAATATTGCAATTGTTTTTGCAAACCACAAAATATTATGACGCTCTCAATATAGGCTATTATTTTATTGATATATGAAAGAGAAAGAGGGAAGAAAAGGGAAAACTTAGCATTGCTATTACAATGAATAAGTCGCAAAGGCAAAAACTACAGGCAGCAGGTACCTGTAAATCCGGAAATGGGAACTGTGCTACCCCGAATTTAATGCGATCGATAGATAAAAGTGTCTCTGGGAGATTCATCATCTTTTTAACCTTTTCCCAACTATGTCGAAGTTGGGTTTCAGTCTAACCTGATGCAGCTGAATAACAGTATTTTACATGGAGCGACTGCCTATCTGGCCTCCACAACCCACTTTAATTCTGAGTAATACGATACCCCATGATAAGACTGGTTGTCAGACTTTTGGGCCACTGGGTACTTGTAACGAATGTTAAAGATCTACAAATGACAGGCGGGATCAACGGCTTAACAACGTGCTTTCACACGGAGCAAGAGAGTTACTATAAATATAGCAGTTTAGTAAGAGTGTGAAACTATTTTTGGTGTAAATTATAAAATACTATTTATTATATTGTGATCAATAGTTTTCCACAGATGGCTTCAGTTTTACACGCTAATTGATTCGTTAAAATTTATTTTTCTAGACTTGACTACCAGTGTTTGAAAGTGTGGAGAATAGACTCGTTCATAAAGATTGGAGTAACTTCCCTTTTGCACCTACCCCAGTTTGTTTCTAAATCGCCCAAAAGTTGACTGATCTGCAATTAAAAAACATTACTATTGGCATTTAGTATCAAATAAATAAATACCCAGCTGATCAAATAATCACCAACTTTTCCAATTTTAAATAAAATCATAGCATAGCGAACAAATATCTGGAATCAACAACATCGGGAAATGTCCCAAGTCTTTCCATGACCATGGTCACCCTACCGGTACAGTCGGCGACAGCTGCAACAGAGTATCCTATTACATGCAAAAAATCACACCCTACTAAGATGTTATTAGTTTAATTTACTTTGCACTGGAAATGTTATTTGTAGTGTTAAGAATTTTACGTCGAGTGAACATACTGCTCATTTAAAATTACACTTACTTTTCGACAGGCCCGCGGTCGCGTTATATATATATTACTAGCTGTTCTCCGCGGTTTCACCCACGCTGCTCAGCACCTGTTGGTCGTAGCGTGATGTTATATAGCCTATAGCCTTCCTCAAGAAATAGACTATCCAACACTAAAAGAATTTTCCAATTCCAACCAGTAGTCCCTGAGATTAGCGCGTTCAAACAAACAAACAAACTCTTCAGCTTTATAATATTAGCATAGATTTTTTTCTTACTAAGTAACTGATTCGCGATGGCTTAGAGGTTAAGCGTCTCGCCACTCAATATGAGGTTGTGGGTGCAAATCCGGGCAAGTAACAATGTGTATTTTTCAATTGCAATTCTGAAATAATAAAGAACATTTTGTTAAAAAAAAAAATCGACTTAAAAAAATAAAAAGTAGAAAATAACTTTAGTAAATAAATAAAACCGACTTAAAAAAAAGGAAAATAACTTTACTTCCGGAAGTCTGTGACTTTTGTTGGTTTCGTTGACTTTTTTACCACCGACTTCCGGATGGTTTTATTTATTACCAAAAAGATTTTTTTTTATTTTAAAATCGACGTTTTCACGCTACGTTTACATCGCTCACTTGTGTTAGGGACTCGAATGAACTAGGATCCTTAAGAGGTAATTATCGAGAGATTAAGTGATACAGACCTGTTTTTATAATCAGTAATGGGTATGTTAATTAAATTTAGAGGAGCTCGTGGCTAAATAATAGCAGCCGCTCGGGTCTATCTTTAGGTTAAGCCGCGCTTGCCTAGGTTGGTCTGTGGATGGGTGACCACCCGTTACATACGGAGTTTCCTCCGTGCCTCAGAAAGCACGTTAAGCCGTTGGTCCCGGCTATCATTTGTAGATGTTTGACAGTCGTTACAGATAGTCAGTGTTCCGAAAGTCTGACAACCGGTCTTACCAAGGGGTATCGTATTACCCAGTATTAACTGGGTTGTGGAGGTCAGATAGGCAGTCGCTCCATGTAAAATACTGATATTCAGCTGCATCCGGTTAGACTGGAAGCCAACCCCAACATAGTTGGGAAAAGGCTAGGCAGGCAGTTGGATATGTTAATTAAATATTTTATAAGATAGTTTTATTGTTGTCGTTATTTACACTCGCAATGCCTTTTGTTTTTTCCGAATACGAAGTGTACTTGCTAAGTTAGTGCGTGTACTTTGCTTCTAATTTAGATAGAATAATGTTGTTCTTACAATAGGCGCTTCCATATTAAGGGCGCTGCTCAAAAATATTAGAGTACTTATCGATAAATAGTGTTTGACGACACGGTTGGCGCAGTGGTAGAGCGATCGACTGCTGCGCCGCGTGTCGCGGGTTTGAACCCCGCACGGAACAAATATTTTTATGCCCTACAGGTAGTTGTTCCGGGTCTGGCTGTTTGTGTATGTGAGTTTAAATCTTTGTAAACGCACCCACGATACAGGAGAAATTCCTAGTGTGGGGCAACGTTCTGTTTTTTTTTTTTGTGACAACTGTAATGTATTCTTAATTCAAAAAGGGTTTACGTAACGCTTACACCGCTCGCTTGTGCTATGGCCTCTAATCTAACGCTTGTCTTTGGATAACCCAAGGAGATAAAATAGTACTTAATAATACCATAGCCAAACCAGTTGGCCCCTTAATGAGATTTAATTACGTCAACACAACAGAAAAATTAAAAAGAAACCTCTCGAACTGGTTTAAAAATTTCTCTGATATAATCTTTAAACAAAAAAAAAAAAACATAAACTTGTTAATACCAATGTAATGTACTAGCATCTTTGTCAACTTCCGTCAAATATGTCCATTGTAACCAGACCTAGTTTAAAAGGATATCGAGGAGTGTGAGAGGTCTTGTTAGGTGGTCGGCGTTACCTCTACGGGAGCAATGACCTCGCATATATGTGGTGACCGCTTGCTGTCAAGTCGGCGAATCAATCTGCTATCGTTAATATCGATACTTAGACACTATAATCTTTGGTATCTGCTTGGATCTAGATTATCTGTAGGTAAGTAATTCTATTCCTGACTCTACCGCAAAAATGCAGCGATTTTTCAAGGTTTTGTTTAACTTGCAAAGTTTTTACAAGTTAAATCTTGTAAATAAATTTTAAAAATCTTATCCACGATTGATCTGAAATTTTGAATACACGTATCTGGCTAGCCTTTGCCCAACTATGTTGGGGTCGGCTTCCAGTCTACCCGGATGCAGCTGAATATCAGTATTTTACATGGAGCGACTGCCTATCTGCCCTCCATTTAAACCCAGTTAGTACTGGGTAGTACGATACCCCTTGGTAAGACTGGTGGTCAGACTTTCGGGACACTGACTATCAAAGATCTACAAATGACAGCCGGGACCAACAGCTTAACGTGCTTTCCGAGGCGCGGAGGAAACTCGGTATGTAACGGGTGGTCACCCATCCACAGATCAACCTAGGCAAGCGCGGCTTAATCTAAAGATCGAAATTTGTATACACGTTTTAGATAGGATGACAATGCATGGTGATTTAAGTTACGTCAAAATTATGAACACAAATGACATAGGGAGAGATAAAGGAATGACATGGAAGCAAAATAAGGAAATGCTATATTGTGAAAATTAGCAAAAAAGTATGGTAGAATAAATATTATGTTTAACAAAAACACTTTTCTCGGTTAAATATTACTCGACAAACCCTTTAATTTGGTACCTACACATAGATAATAACTAGTTTGCCATTTAGCAGTCCCCTCCATAGTAAATTTAGAACGACGCTACATAGATAAAAACCATACATTGTGGTTTGGTGTGCTCTCGATGCCGTCATTCCGTCCTCGCGAACGAGGCCCGTCGCGACGTCCCGGTAACATGCCCCACCCGTCCCTTGCAAGAGCCAGCCCGCGATGCTGCGCCGGTAAGTTTAATTCAATCCACAAATAATATCACTCAGATCCAGCCTGTCCCTTACTGTCCCTCAGCGACGCCCTAAGCCGAGGCTCGTACCCCACAGGGGGTGCCCTTAGCGTGTAGTCGCTTAGTTTGTAAGTTTTTACCCTGGCTGGAGGTCTTAATTTTTAAGGCATCCACAGGATTCGCCCGGTTAAGCAGACGACAACCTCCTTGGTTGAACTGCGAGATGCTATTCATAAAAAAAAAATTGTGCTCTCGATTCTGTTGTCTCAAACTAAAGTAAAACTCTAAAAATCACTAAAATTTGTTAATATAATCCCGTCAAACGACGTTTCCTATTCTGAAATTGATTAAATAGACACAACTTAACCAAATTAAAGTTTGACAGTATTAATGATAGTTAAGTTACTCAAATTAGAAAACATATAATCTCCCTTTTCTGAATTTGATTTTTTTTCACCTAAAACTGGTTGTCAAGCTAAAGCTCGGAGTATCTTTTACAATGGTATGGAATAAAATAAGATGTGGTTAGATATCTCATTTTAATATTGGTGGTTCATCAGAATTGGCACCATGGTCTTCGAAATGTCTTCTAAACTAAACATGTATGCAAAGTTACAGCTTAATTGGACACCAGAAAATGCGTCATATTTAACATCTAAGATTTCATTACATAATAACAAATGAAGTATTGAAAGAAGCGATAAAAAATGGTCATTCTCTTACGCAAAAATGATGTAATTGTCCCAGAATTTAGCTCAATCTCGGCCCTACTGTTTCAAAATTCAATGTCGGCCACCCCGCCCCCGTTCGTAAGTGAAGTTATAAAGACAAACATAACGCTAGCTTCCTTGCTGGGTAAACAGGAAGGCCCGTATGTCAACAGAGGTTGTTACTTATGTTCTGTTTTATCTATGGTTAGTATGGTTACTATTATTTTTTCAAATCCGGGCATGTAACTATGTGTTATTTTCAATTAATTGCTTTTCTAAGTTTATGTTGGACATCACGGATATCGGTGAAGGAACATGTGAAGAAGCCTGGATTCAAATTGAAATCCTTACTAATATTTTAAAAGCGAAAGTGAGTTTGTTTGTTTGTTACGTCTTCACGCCTACATGGCTAAACCGATTTTGATGAATTTTACAGAGATAGTTGGGACCCTGGAGACGGACATGGGCTAACTTTTTTTTTTAAAGTGAGAAATTAGGGAGAAAGAGGGAAGAAAAGGGAAAACTTAGCTTTGCAATTACAATAAATAAGGCGCTAGGGCAATAACTACAAGTAGCAGGTACCTGCAAATCAGGAAAGGGGAACTGTGTTACCCTGAATTAAATGCGAGCGAAGCCGCGGGCAAAAGCTATATGCAAGCGTGTTGATCAATGCTTGTGCCTTCTTTGTATAAGAAGAGGCCTTTTGCCCAGCTGTAGGACAGTAATAGTCTATTATTATATTATTTATGGGCATTCTTATTCGAAATTCTGTAGAACAGTTATTGTGAAGCATAGACAAAGGATAGGAATCCTACTAAAATCCTACTAATATTATAAATGCGAATGTTTGTGAGGATGATGCAGGTACGGATGTTTGTTACTCTTTCACGTCAGAATTTGAGGAAATTTGGCACAAAGGTAGATTATGGTCTGGAATTACACATAGGATACTTGTTTGGCGCCAGCTATTTTTTAATAAATTAATTAGGTAAGGTTTTATTTAGTGTCTGTAATTTCTATGCTGACAAAGTTATTGTATTTTTTTTTTACTCTTTTGTTGTCTCTTATGGTCAAGGGTATTAAGGTTTCTAGATAAGTAAACACGGAACAGTATAAATAGAAAGGTTGACTTTTCGACTGTACTTTTGGTCGTTAACTTTTTGATCGGAAACAGTTTCAATACCCAGCTAGCCAAACCTACGTGAAGGTTTTGACACAAAATCAATACGAAATGTTTGCAATCTCTAAATTCAGGGAACCAGTAGGTTATTATTAAACAAGCTTTGTTGATACCGGGAATTGATCCTTAAATCTTGCTTCCACTTAGATTACTGCGCATAATCTGCTATCATCAACGGTCTAGCCTTCTTCTAAGTCGGGGTTGTCTTCTAATCTAACCGGTTGCTGCTGAAAATCAGTACTTTACATGGAATGACTGCCGATCTGAACTCCACAACCCAGTTAGCACTGGGTAATACGATATCCCTTGGCAAGACTTACCTACACGTACTCTTTGGAGTATCTTTTTGTCACCAAACGAGCTGGATGAATAATTAAAGAATATTTAAAAAAAACTTCGCTTCGCTCTAGGAATTACTCCTGTATTGTGAGTGCGTTCACAAAAATTTACACTCACCTACACAAACAGTCAGACCTGAAACAACTACCTATAAATAACAAGTAATTGCTCGTGCGAGGATCGAACCCGCGACCCGCAGCGCAGCAGTCGATCGCTCAGCCACTGCGCTACCGTGCCGTGAAAAATTAAAACTGTATAGAATTCAAATGGCACCCAAAACTATTATGCTAAACCCTTTGGTAAGACTGGGTTTCAGACTTTCCGGCATGTAAAGGCTGCCAAATGACAGCCAGTACCAATCGTGCCACGGAGAAAAGTCGATATGTTAGGGTCACCTATCCGCTGGCCAAGTTAAGCAAGTGCGGCTTAACCAGAAGATCGACGCGAGCAGCTGTTATTATTTAGCCACTAGTTATGGAAACAAAATTCTCTGTCGGACTATTTCTGTACATTTTGCATTTGTAATAATAGTAACACGCGAGTTTAGAATACTTAATCGTTCATATCTCCATTTCATTGTTCCATGAACGCAAAAAAGGACTATACGCCATTCTATGCTCACTACACCCAGGTAGGCACGCCGCACGGGTGAAAAGAGACAAAACCATAGCTATTGGCCACCTCTACATTTTAACGCGACCGTTTAGACAGACGGACTTTCTTTCACAACGGACAACCAATCAATACAATAACAATCAAACAAGTACGCATACAAACGGCCAAATACGACGCCACCGTCGTTTTAGACGCGAAAAAATAGCCTAAAAACATGTGCGATAAGTGTATTAAGTGTGTTTAAACTACAGGACGCTACATCAGTTAGGCTTTGAACGCACGGGGACGCGACGCTTAGTAATCTGCGATCAAAATGGAAGCCGTCCGCCATCTTAGGTCTGCCGCGAGCGAGAGAGCGGTCCGCTTCGGGAATTTGGGAAATTGGTGTTTTTTTCTGTTGTAAAGAGAGCAGTATATAAGAGGTCGGTAGGCAGAGGACAGGGCGGGGAGCGGGGGGAGTCTCGGCACGGGCACAGCGGTGTGAAGGGAAAGAACTGCGGTCGGCCCGCGTGAGGGGAATTATCCCGCGATAGGTCTCGAGATGGATTGCTCGTAAATCAATGTCGGTTGGGTTGTCTGATGCAAAAATAGAGTTTAATGTCATGAATTTGTTTGTTTTGTTGTTTTATACAAATTCTTAACGCATTTGCTTGGGTTATGTAAAATGGTGGGCTATGATGAATGGTGATCAGGTCAGTACGAAGAACATGAAGATGAGATAATTATTATTTATTTTTATGTAAATTACATTTATGTTTTCTAATAGGTGAAAGAACTTGTAAACTTAAAGTAATTATGGCGATTTTAATAACATAATGATAGGTACTTCATTATTCTCTGTACCTATCTACTGGTATAGGTACACTAATTAATGAGGTAAATTAATCAAACTGTAGTTGCTAGTTAAACTTTTTCTAGTTCAAAAACACTGTACAGATTCGTTATGCAAAACCGACAACATTCCAACATAATCAAACCTCAAATAGCGTACGAAATGGTGCTTTTATCGCACTGTATTACAGTACAGGTAGACTGTTACTTCGCGACGTATCTCGGGACAGGCGTCCGTTCTGCTCGCACCGTGTGTACCGGCCACCTATCTTTCATTGCACGTACGCGCGACGCGCGGGGGGGGCGGGCGCCGCGCGGCATACGCGGGGCCATCTTGCTAGCGATCGTTGAATTGCTCGCGTCTCCGACACACAAATCGGTTTTAATTCGCACTAATTACAAGTAAAACACAATAAAAACATTATAAATAAGTGTCGTAACACATCTAATTAGTGTATTGAACGTTGTGATTGGAAACATTGTTGACATAAATTGTGTGTTGTTGTTTTAACTGTGTGTGTGCATTCCAACTGTCTAGGTGAGTAGTCAGTAGTCTCTTTGTGCGCGACAATTATCATTCTGATCGATTCGGCGGCGCGGGGGTGTGCACTCGGCCCGTTTTATATCTTTTGTTGTTTTGTAAATCAATAATTTTAGTGGCGGCTAGTCGTGTCCCTTGCGTTCTTAACACAATATTCGTGTAACGCCGAGGTGTTGTCGACTCCGCGAGTTCTATTCTGCAACAGTTATTTAATAAATCGTGTTTCTTTTATCGTGCATCGATTGAGTAAAGAGCGGTGCGAAAGTTGGTTCTCTATTCCTTTAAAACACTAGTGTTGTTAAGTGACCATCATAATATCAGGTAGGTATACTATACTTACGATAACATTCAATTGTTTTTATTTATGTTAGAAACTTAAAATGTTTCCATAATCCTCTATTTCTATGAAAATTGCTGCCAGGTGTGCTACATAAGGTAATGTGATTGGCAAATCACTGACAACTATTGCAGTAATCGACCAGTTTTTTATTGTTT
Source organism: Ochropleura leucogaster (assembly GCA_958449745.1). Classification (NCBI taxonomy): domain Eukaryota; kingdom Metazoa; phylum Arthropoda; class Insecta; order Lepidoptera; family Noctuidae; genus Ochropleura; species Ochropleura leucogaster. The sequence goes on from OY288227.1 coordinate 4,864,888, forward strand.
CATACGCAAACGGCTTTATAGCAATTAATAGTTTATGAAAACGTGTGTGTGTTGCTTGACAACGCTACGATATTTTGAAGTGCTCTTTAGATAACGTTTAGCTTCGTATTAGGTCATTCTGTAGGTACTTACTTGTTAGTTTTATAAAGTATCTATTTTTGTTTGTATTCGGCCATTACGTCAATCGAACGTGAAGAACCGAGAAGTTATGATATTTTTTGAAACATTCGATAAACCAGCTTCATAATAAGTAAATATTCGTTTTTTTTTTAAAAGCAACAGTTTGATTAGCTATGGTTGTTTATTTGTAACAGAACGATTGATTAGTTGTCCATGTTTTATTTCACTACACCTAACTATAATTCTAAGCAAGCAACATAGCCTGTCATAAAACTTATTGGCAATAATCTAAGGCTAATTACTTACTTCATAATGTTTACTTAGGTATATGATTTACCTACTTTACATACACCGTACTTCTCTAAACTCGCTTTGATAAACTAAACTGTACTTACAAACAAACGTTCAGAAATAATATCAAAATAAGTACCTACCTAAGTCATCTGCATAATATTGCATAATCTGGAATTATTTACTTAAAAACATCTCTGTGGTAACTATTTCGATTAAAAATATATTATCCAGAAAAGAGGTCGAAGTGTTTAATGAATAATGACTGATAATAGTGAAACAAGGTCAATAACATCACCATTCATTCATAATAGCGTAGTTTTACGAAAGATTAAATTTATAAATATACCTATCTTGTACCTACAACACGTAATAACAGATAAACTCATTGAATCATACAGATAACAAGAAAATGTAAATTAAAACAATAACATTAAAATTTCATGCGAATACGAACGCAGCCGTATAGAAAAAAAAAGTTTGAAGCTCGAGCATATTCAAAATTCGAACGCGTCCACCGTAATGGCGGATACAAGCACATCGAGCATGAAATAATTGCATTCGTTCACGACCGCGCCTTGTGAACGGCCTCTCCGGCATATTAGCTAGACATACCCATGTACTTTAGAGTTACTGCCTATCGTTCGTTATTACCCGAATACGTGAAATTGTGTGAACGCGATCCCCGAGTGAGCGGTGCGCTGCGCTCATCTCGACTTTGTCGCATTGCATTCCATTCCTCTACTCAGACAAGACGGGTCATCGTTGTGTTTTTTTTACGAACATTTGCTCGAGGTGCTCTCAACCGCTTATTATGCGACCGACGGAAAGCGTCAGTTTCCAACTTGAGTAAATGTAATTACCTATGTCGTCCATAAATTGTCAGGGTTACCATTTAAATGCTGATTCATCAGTCGTTATGGTTCGCGAGATTTTTATCGCTCCGGTCTGGTCAGTGGTCAACGTTTTTCGACAATAAATGATCGTTTGTTTATTGTACGCATTGAAAAAGTGTACTTCAGACATTTGTTATAAAATTCGCATTCGTTTTTACTCCCACTAGCATCATAGTCACTAGTAGTACTAGTTCATTAAGAGATGAAAAATGAAGTATGAAACTCCTTTGTATTCAATAATCTTTTCATTAAACCTTAAATATCTGTTTGAGCCGTTTGGAATTGACACTAGGACCATGGGGTCCGAGTGCTAACCTAGTTTTTAGGATATCGCCAAGCAGTTGGTCGATTCGTCTCGTGACCTGGCTTTATTTTGGCCAAAGAATCGGCATTGCTCATCCACCGTCGTAATGCTGCCAGCATTCCTATTGACAGCGATATGGTTTTTTTTGACGCTCTGTAATTGTTTTTCCCTTTATGGGACTATACACATATTTTTATTGTTTGTGAATAGTGTACTAACTAGTAACGAACAAACACACCTCAAACCCAAGAAAGACACACACATGTATGTAAAGTACGAGATTAAATAATGCTCATTGTGTTATTTACTCATATATTTTCTAGATAATAGCCTAATGAAGTAAATAAACTTTACCCAATATCTTTAAATCTACTAAACATCAATAAGAAGCGTCAATCCTAAACAACATGCTAATATATGAATATTATATACAAATATTGTTAACAAACTGCTGTGCCCTGCACACGCAACTACACACTCATCCAAAACAGTGTCCTAACACACAAAGTTTAAATGAGACAGACAATATATCGAACACACAGTGTTGCTAGTTGGAAAACGGGCAAACGAAAGGCCTTGTCCCCGATTGCGATGCTGTTACTGCTATAAAAGACATGTAAAGATCGATGCGATCTATGATTAACTTATACACTCATACGCGTTTGTTCCTATTGAACACTGTTCTCGATTAATCGTAAACGAACGGTTGTTGGAAACTTCGGCGTACCTTGTTGTAAAGATGTCCAATTTTATCTGCGTAAAGGTAGATTTTAACCAGGAAACATTGTTGAAAGCTCTTCTTTCCGTAATCTGCGAGAAACAGTCCTGATTTTGGTGATCCTTTGTGCCTTTTTACAAATATCACTCCACAAAATATAGTAGCTAAATCCTGATTTTGAACCTACCTTTAACTGGATTGATTTCGGAAATGCTATTTTGTTTTTCGGGAGTTTGTTCGTAAAAAACGGACTTAAATTCTTTTGCATGGTTTATTTAGATGACATACTTATATACTTTTTTGGGAAGAAGCGAAGCGTGTATCCTCCTCTACAAATCAATTTGCCGTCTCCTTAGTATTTGCTCTGTTTCAAACCATATCAAAGCTTTTCTTCAGCCTTCCTTTATTCTTTTAACATTCCTCGCTACTTGTCGCTTATTCCATTTATATGTATGTATAGGTTCTATATCCCTACCTTACCCGATTCGCAGTCCTCACATAAAGACTGGTTTGTCCCAGCGGCCATCGGTCCTTCAATCAGATGGATGATAGCGCCTGTTGTCTTTAAGCCGTTTGTTTTATCCTCACAAATCTTATATATATAAAACTCTCGTGTCACTGCTTTAGTTGCCGTACTCCTCCGAAACGGCTTTACCGATTTGTAATCAAATTTTGTATTTATATTCCGTAGGTCTGAGAATCGGTCATAATCATATTTTTTGGCTGAGCAGCGGGTGAAACCGCTGTGCAGAGCTAGTATTCATATAAAAATATGCCAATGTTGGCAGTGGATGTAATTTGGCAAAGAAGCGGGTGCGTTTATAATATCTCATCAAATATCTGAGTCAAATCCTTCAGCTACCAGTAAACAGGCAAATTATATCAATGAAAGAAACTGTGGCCGTCTCGAAACTCATTTCGTCAACGATCTCATCAAAACTCTCGGGAAACACCTGGAAATGCGATACACAGAACCGGGAAATGTGGCAGAAGAAATGGGAAGGCGCAGCAGTGGATGATTCCCGGCCGATGATACCAATAAAATAGAACTTGATCAGAGTCTCGTTCAAGAAACTCAATGAAATCAACGCTGACAGCTGTGTCAGGTTTTAAAGGTGTCTTAAAAGCGATCAGCCCAAAGCATCTCCCTCACCTCGATTCGAGGCTACCGCGTTATCCTAGCTAGCCTTTCTCGAGGCGGTGGGGTGGATCGATTGATATTCTCACCTCCTGTAAGCAAAAATCCAACAAAATAAGGCCAAAGAAAAGTGGATGGATTGTGTAAGGAATGACATGAAGGAGAAAGGAGTAAATGATGCCATGACGCCTGACAGGGGAGAATGGAAGAAGAAAACGTGTTGCCCCGACCCCAAATAGAATGAGACAAGGGCAGGAAGATGATGATGATGGTGAACGTGGAGTTGCGGACACCAACCCGTTACACAACAACTGTCCTTGGCAGCTTATATTTTAAATGCTTTTAGAAAAGAAATCGGTAATTTAGCCAAAGATTTCTGTCATAAACACAATTTAAACAAAGTGAACAAGTGTTTACACGATATTATTTATACAGATGGACGTTCTTTGTGAAGAATAGACTTCAAAGCGGTATTTGTTGAGTCATTTCAATAAACTGTTGTTACACATTAAGGGCTTAGGCATATCATCGGAGTGTCGATCAAACGAACTAGTTTGACAGGCCTTTTGAAATGTAAAGGCTTCTATAATAAATGGTTGTTGCCGTTGTGGAGACAAATGGCAGTTGTGGAATAAATTCTGTCAAACGCTGGTCGATTTTAGTAATTCACTACTTAGTGAAAGCCCTTGGCAGAACTAAAACAACAGTGAAATGAAAAGATGGCGCATTTATCTATTTAAGCACTTAATTTTATTATCACTATTGCCTTATGAAACACGTCATGAAACAAATTAGGAGATCTTAAACAAGACAAAATAGAATCGACTATTAAACCATAAATTACTGTTTGGTTTATTTAATTTTAAGATTGTAATTACTGTTGCTAGTAGTAGTGATTATAGTAGTATTGTATATATAACAACCAAAACTGGCTGTATAAATAAATAATAAATACATATCTTGGGACAACTCACACACGGCTATCTGATCCCAAGCTAAGCAGAGCTTGTATTATGGTAACCAGATAACTGATATACATACTTATATAATTTATAAATACATACATATTATAGATAAATCAGACACAGAACAAACAATCATGCTCATCACACAAAGTTTGTCCTGGGTGGGCATTGAACCCACGACCTCCGGCTCAGCAGTCAGGGCCACTAACCACTAGACCAACAGGCCCGTCATCGATCACAAATCGAGGAAGAGATCCCCAAATACTTCAGTGAAGAAACGATCATCAACCTATAGCAGTCCACTGCTGAACTGTATAGGAGTTTCCCAAATTGCCCCACAAAACAAGGTTGTCCATCTTATGCATCCAGTTTAACCTAGCTAACAAATTGGAGGTTTTCAGTCAAACATAAGTTGACATTGTAAAATCTTTCAAAAACTCGTTTCACATACAAAACGTTAACCGAATCAACGCTCTCATATAAGGGTTTAAATCAATTGAATTTGAAATACCTAGTTCGTCAGAAAAGGGAGGAATGTGGACATTTTACCAGACGTGGAATGCGCTCAGCAAAAAATCTTGCCAGCCTGTATTGTTAGATTTTCGAAGATGTTTGTCTTTGTAGAATTATACTGGACGAAATATTTATAACTCTCGATAGTAAGAAAGTCTTATTGTATTTTTCTATTTTGTAACCCCCGACCATCTTCTAATATATAAAATTCTCGTGTGACAATTTTCGTTCCCATACTCCTCCGAAACGGCTGGACCGTTTAAACGAAATTTTGTGTACATATCGGGTAGGTCTGAGAATCGGCCAACATCTATTTTTCATACCCCTAAACGTCAGCGGGTGAAACCGCTGGGCACAGCTAGTATATGTATATATCATAGGATCTCGCTTGTCCACAAATGCAACGTCGTTTACATTAAACTTTTACTTTTATTTATCGGTTGGGGAATCATTAAAAAACTCTTATCTACGTTCTGGGTAGACCGGAAAGGAGTGTCAAACTGTTACTGCTTAAAAGCTATCCATGTTCCTTCTATTTGCCCTTAGTGTTCCGGGGCCTGCTGTATCTTTTTGACTCCCTCTAAGTTGAAAACGCCAGGGGAGCCCGCGAAATACAAATTTTCTTATTTTTTTTACAATTTGTAGTTTAGGGCCACTCAAATTGAAAAGCCCGCGTCATATCGAAAAAAAGTATCCTATATGTTATTCCAGACTATAATCTACCTCTGGCAAATTTCTTCAAGATCGTTCAGCCGTTTTGAAGTGAAAAAGTAACAAACATCCATCCTCACAATATTTAAGTAAATACGATCCAAACACACAAAATTAACATTTATCTTTCGCACACGCGATAAGTACATTTAAACATTAAAAATCGTACGATTTTCTTCTATTAAGCACACGTGGTTTTTTCTGCACAACAAAATTGTGCTATTAAGCGCAATAAAAGTGTTTCTGGGAACGAAGACTGCACAGGTTACTTTGTTCCCATGAACGTTTGCGCTTACGATGCAAATGACTCATTTTGTACCGTGGTCTGAGAAACAGGTCGGTCTTACGTTCAGTCTAGACTTATTTGATGCCATTACAAAAGATAATTGTCAATTTATAAAGACATAAAAACGACTTTGATCTTCCCCTCCAAAAAAAAAACGAAATTAAGGAATACCGGTTACAAAACTCTTACTTAATGACCAAAAAGAGAAAAAAAAATCTTAAGTTATCAACTTTTTTGAGCTCTATCCATCTTTCCGAAATCAACATTTTTCACTTAGTCTTTGGACATCATCATCTACTTAGTCTTTTCCTAATTATGTTGGCTTCCAGTCTAACCCGATGCTGCTGAATACCTAATGATATTACTTTACATGGAGTGACTGCCTACGTGATCTCCACAACCCAGTTAGCACTGGGTAATACGATACCCCTTGGCAAGTCTTTTAACACTTTTACACGTACTCTTTGGAGTATCTTCCAATTTTGCCATCAAACGAGCTGGCTGAATAATTAAAGAATATTAAAAAAAAAAAACGTTGCCCCGCACTAGGAATTTCTCCTGTATTTCGTTCACAAACATTTAAACTCACATACACAAACAGCCAGACCTGAAACAACTACCTGTAAATCATACCGTGTACCTGTAAATGCTACCATATCATCATATTTGTTCCGTGCGAGGATTGAACCCGCGACTCGTAGCGCAGCAGTCAATCGCTCAGCCACTGCGCCAACCGTGCCAGCAAAAATTTAAACTTTATAAAATTTTAATGGCACCCAAAACTATTAACATACATTTCTCGATTTGGTTCGGGCGCATTTTTCACCATAACCAAATTGACACTGACTTAACCGGCCAAGAATTTAAATGATAATTATAGCAATTTATTACAAGAAAGGTATGATACAGAATTAGCAGAACATAGAACTCTTAATGCTTATAGCATTCACAAACTGTGAAGATTAACTGAAGACGGAATAGATGTGTGTCCCAATATCTGAAGGTCTTTTAACCACATCCGGAAATATAACCGACTAGCTTTTACTCGCGGCTTCGCTCGCGTTAAGTTCGGGATAACACAGTTCCCCTTGCGCCTTATTGATTTGTAATAGCAACGCTAAGTTTTCCCTTTTCTTCCCTCTTTCTCCCTTACAACCCACTTTTTTTAAATTAGCCTATGTCCGACTCCTGGTTCCCAACTATCTCTGTCCCAAAATTCATCAAAATCGGTGTAGCCATTAAAGCGTGAAGAGGTAACAAACAAACTCACTTTCGCACAATATTTAGAAACAAATTTAACTTCTGAACCCCGGTCCTGAGACGGCATTTGAGATATCGATATAATTAATAAACAAATATTTAAACTTGGTTTGCGACTCGATTTTCAAGTGAGATCATGATAAATATATATCGGTTCTATCGCTAAGATGGTCTCAAGACATGGTAGACCTTATCTTAAGACCATCCGCTCGTTAAAATCACGTTTGACAGTTGGTTGACTTGTGTTGGTTTGTGTACGATACGTGAAAAACTGCTTGTTATTTGTGACGCGACGCGTGTGAACGCGAGTAATTAACAAAATATTAAAATAGAAGAATTTCGTAACAGAAACTTACTTCGGAATAGCTTTTTGACTGATCAGACTTTTTATTAGGTTCTGGTACCTTTACGAGGTGATATTTGTTTCCTTTCTTTTTTTATACTGCCTCGCTGTAAGAGCGAATGCTGAATGTGTGTGTCCTGCGTTCGATTTCCGAGTAGTAAAGTGTGAATGCCTTCTTCCATCAGGGATTTCTAAGTAGCCACGGAGGATTTGTGCCCGGTTAACTGGCAATTGGCTCTCCACGACATGGAACTTAAAATATGAATGGCGAAATATGTGTGGGTGTATTATAAGGTACGCGGTTCCCTAACTTTTCGGAGATTACAGGAGTAATCTTATATTTCTAATATTAGAGTAACCTTTACACAAGGAAAGTCCCGAAGTATCTAATTTATCAAGCATCTTAAACAATATAGAGACTGAAGTAACGACTGATTTGATTTGATCATTTCAGAAATCGACATGGAACAACAAGCTCTATGTCGATTTATCTATTGTCGATTAAAATCTTACTATAAGACAATTATGAAAGATGTTATGATTTGACTAGCTTTTGCCCGCGGCTTCGCTCGCGTCAAATTCGGAGTAACACAGTTCCCTTTTCTTGATTTGCAGGTGCCTGCTACCAGTAACCTTTTGCCTAAACGCCTTATTGATTGTAATAACAAAACAAAATTTCAACCTCATTTCTCAATTTGAAAAAAAAAACCTGTCTGTCTCCAGGGTCCCAAGTATCTTTGTAACAAACAAACCAACTCACAAATCGTTCAATACATTGGAAGAAAAAATATGTATTGTAAGATAAATCCTTAGGCGCGTCGCCCACACGACCAGCAACCGAGGCGCAGCCGAGGCGCGGGCGCATTAGGCGCACAATATCAACAGTCGAGGTGCAGTTGAGGCGCTAATAATATAAAAATGCGAGTGTTTGTGAGGATGGATGTATGTTTGATCCTCTTTCACAAAAAAACGGCTAAACGGATTTTGAAAAAAATTGGCACAGATGTACGTAATGGTCTGGAATAACACATAGGATGCTTTTTTTTCGATATTAACGCGGGTGAAGCCAGCCACCAGCTAGTAGCATTAAAAATCCCTGCCTACTGCAGTAATAATGAAATAGTAGTAAGTATTGTTGTTAATAGCTATGCACCACAGTGCAATGAGACGCAACGCTAGCCATTCAACTGTGACCTACATTTGCATGCCAGTACTTAGTGGGTTTCACTTTTTAGAAATTTCATTTTAATATCAAAGATTTATAGTGTTCTGCTGGTGCAGTGCTTGGCCAAATCTCTGGGAGTTTTTGAATGAAATTTCGGAAGAGGAATATGTAACTAGGTTTTGCCCGCGGCTTCGCTCTCGTTAAATTCGGGGTAACACAGTTCCCCTTGCGCCTTATTGATTTGTAATAGCAACGTTAAGTTTTCCCTCTTTCTCCCTCATTACCACTTTAAAAAAAATTTGCCTATGTCCGTCTCCTGGTTCCCAACTATCTCTGTACAAACCGATTTTGATGAATTTTGGCACAGAGATACATAGTTGGGAACCTGGAGACGGACATAGGCTAAAAAAGTGATAAAACGAGGGGAGAGAAAGATTTTTTTTTCAATTATTCATTAAAATTAGCCTAAAGTAACTATGCCACGCGGACGAAGTCGCGGGCGGAAGCTAGTGTCAGAATAAAACTAAAAACAATCCAAAGACAAAGCATCTCTACTCACTAATATTATAAATTCGAAGTTGATGAAAATGTATCGATGTTTGTTACTCTATTACATAAAAACTGGTGAACAGATAGTTTTTAACTTCGACAATCCATTCGGGATTCAACACGCACCAAATAGTGTAATAAGCAAGACTTGAGTCATATTCATAATGCTACATCATCTAATATATAAAATTCTCGTGTCACAGTTTTCGTTCCCATACTCCTCCGAAACGGCTCGACCGATTCTTATGAATTTTTTATGCATATTCAGTAAGTCTGAGAATCGGCCAACATCTATTTTTCATACCCCTAAGTGGGCAGCGGGTGAAACCGCTGGGCACAGCTATATAATTATAATATCGAAGATAGGCAAGACCATCTGAGAGAACCAAGTGTGGTTCGTTGTCTAAAAATAAAACAACATTCGGTTGTAATAAAGCCAAGATGACACATTAATTCATCACATGTATTTTGGGTATCGAAAGGAAACATACGGATTCGTATGATCGACTACTTTTATAGTTTGATGCAGGAAATCGCATCAAAGATAAGTACATCCTGGATTCTTGTTAGTATTGCAAATAAAACCAAACCAGCCGCCGCGGGAGACGTTCCGGGTGTCGGGCGCTGCGAGACAACTCCCGGCCACCGTAGAGGCTGCTCTGTGGTTAGCTCACCGTCCGTTCAAGACAGGCTTGCCAGAGCCACTGCCTGCCGGGGATGAGGGTTGTTCGAAAGAGATACCACGGCCCCGGTCCATAAAGGTCAAAAGTCAGTTTTATCATAAACTCCCCACGGTTTCACCCGCGCTGCTCAGCACCTCACATTATATAGCCTATAGCCTTCCTCAAGAAATGGACTATCCGACACTAATTTACGTCATATTTGAGTGGTAGAATTCAGAGAGTTGATGTTAACGGGAAAAGATCTCCCGGATCTGTAGTAAGAATGGGAGTACCACAAGGCTCAATTCTTGGCCCTTTTTTGTTTCTTATTTATATAAATGACTTGCCTTACCTCATAAAGGATAATCATGATGTAGTGTTGTTTGCAGACGACACTTCTCTTTTATTTAAACTAAAACGTCAGCAGCTAGCTACTGACGATGTTAATGGCGCTCTAGCAAAGGTCGTTAATTGGTTTAATGTTAATAACTTACTTCTAAATGAGAAAAAGACCAAATGCATTAAGTTTACGTTACCTCATGTAAAACAAGTGGCAACTAGTGTACTAATCAAGGATGAAGAGTTGAAACCGGAAGATAACACAGTGTTCTTAGGCTTAACCTTGGATGCTAAGCTTCAGTGGGGCCCTCATATAGATAAGTTGTCAAAAAAACTAAGCTCTGCAACATACGCCGTTAGAAAAATTCGTGATTTAACTGATTTAGAGACAGACCGTTTAGTTTATTTTAGTTATTTCCACAGTGTGATGTCGTATGGTATTCTCTTGTGGGGTCATGCCGCCGATATTCAGACTATTTTTATTTTGCAAAAAAGGGCAATTCGTTCAATGTATAAATTAAGTCCCAGACACTCCCTCAGAGAAAAATTTAAAGAAATTAATATACTTACTGTGCCCTCTCAGTTTATTTACGAAAACCTTTTGTACGCGCATAAAAATATAAAATTGTTTAAAAAATACAGTGATATCCACAACATAAATACGAGGAACAAACACAAATTTGTCGTTCCGTCAACGAGGCTAAAAAAAATAGGGGGCACGTTCACATGTCAATGTATACGTTTTTATAACAAACTCCCAAACGACGTTCAAACACTAAGCCTCAATAAATTTAAAGTTTTTGTAAAACGTAAGTTAACTCTTAAAGCTTACTATAATATTAATTTTTACCTTGAAGATAAAAAAGCTTGGGATTAAGCTGCTCCAATTTAATTTACTCAGTGAGTGTCAAAATTTTTCTTTGTTTCATTTATTTATTGTTCATTCCTTTATTTTATACACTGACATTTAATGATTTGACATTAATATTTACTTTGTTTTATACCTATTTTATTATTATTTTTTATTTGATTTTACTTATTTTTTTTTTTTATTGTGACATTTTATGATTTCATTATGATCTCATTAATTTAATTTTGTAAATATTTTCTAGTGTGTTGGTAGTTGTTTATTGTGAATGTGAGGACCATGTGGATAATAACTTTTATTTACTTTTTTTTTTGCTTTTGACGATTCTGGCAGTTGAGTATTTAGGGACCTACGCTAATGTCCTTTTTTTGGTATTGTTCGTCGTTTCGTTGAGCTCCTTGGGTTATGAGTCGAGCTACACGATAACTGACAAATGCTTGCACTGACTGGACAGGTCCACTCAATCTGTGTGGTGCTTTCTTAAAAAGACCACTTCAGACACTAATCTGCATAGTCCTCATGTAAGATGACCAAGATTTTTTTTGTCTGGACTTTAAAAGAGACTATGACCTCTGAGTTTGTTTCGGCTGTTTCTTCTCAGAGTAGTCGGGTACGAAACACCGGCCTCATCTAGTTTTAAAAAAAAGACGTGTAAAAGTGTTTGTGAAAACCTACTCGCAAAATAAACATCATTTATCATTTATAAAAGAATTTTCCAATTCCAACCAGTAGTCCTTGAGATTAGCGCGTTCAAACAAACAAACAAACTCTTCAGCTTTATATTAGTATATATATATGGCTTCCTTTCAAACGTTAAAGATATTGTGGAAATAAAATCCATTTTATTAACTTTGCCTGTAATTAAATAAAAAATCTTAAAACATAAATTTGACCCAATTTCCAGATGGTTTCCAGGTTTGAGATTAAGTTTAAATGTCGAATACATTTTTAGTTTGGATGCATGCATGCATTGTTAGCTATGTGACGTCATTCAAAAACATTATGGCGGACTCGTACAGGCGTTATGGATATTATTAAACACGAGAAATAAAATTACGAGAAATGTAATATTTTATTTAGCTGAAGCCTAATCTTATAACATTATTTTTATATATTGTTTTTGTTTTTATAAAGAAATATTTAATAAAATATTAAATGTAAATATGTTATCAAATGAATAAACTAAGTAGTTACAATTAGACCAAAATCAAAGAGATGTAAAGAAACACAGAGATGACGTAAAAGATACCAACAAAACATACGTTTCTTTTGGTAATGTAAACAACATTATGGAGTGTAATGTAGATTCGTTAGTCATCGATGATGTTATAAAAATATTAAAATTTTTTTTAGACTAAAAATGCACTGACCTGATATTTTTACGCGAATTCACGTACGGATCCATAATAAAAGTTGTTAATTTTTTTTTTCATAAGTGATACAAGCCCTTAAAGTATTGCCAACGTTCAAAAACCGGCCAACATGGAGTTCGAACTCGCGCACCGAGGGTTCCGTACAAACTTGCGACATAAACGGCCATATCTTTTAACTGCGTAGACTTCAGAGATTATTCCACGCGTTAACGAGGTCTTAACATACAGACTGACAACAAAGCGATCCTGAAAGTTCCGGGTTTCCTTATCGAGTTGCGGAACCACAAAAACCGGCCAAATGCGAGTCGGTCTCACGCACCGAAAGTTCCGTACAAAGGTACCGTTGATGTTTTCATCTGTCTAGGGACAGACTTGATAATATGGTTTTGATTTCAACTTGATACCTCCACGCGTTTCCAAGATCTCTTGACAGACAGACAGACGACAGATCCAATAAGGGTTCCATTTTTCCTTTTTGAGGTACATAACCCTAAAAATCAACCAGTATACTAGTTAACCTAGGAAATCAAGTCGGCAACTTACGAAGCCATAGTAACCGCAGTATACCAATGAGCGCAATGGAGCGGTTCCTAAGGAGATTAGTCACTTATTGCAGTACCAACCTTACAATATGTAGTGCACACGGCAAACAATCAAGCACTACAAAACCAGTTTAAGCGGCTCTCTCATTGTACGGGAATTCTATACAAAGCGAGGTACTGTTATACTGGATATGTTTAGCTTGATGTGTCGTTAGGTGAACGACTGTCAAGCTGAATTGTCAGAGAGCACTGTAGCCACTAATTACCAAGTTCATAATTAATTATTGTTATTTGTTTGATGAATACGAATTTTTGGTAATTTTAGCAATTAAATGAAGATATTTAAGTAACTGTTAACCCTTTTGCGGGTTGTTAGAACATCATTTTCCTGCCCTTGTCCCATTCTATTTGGGGTCGGCGCAACACGTTTTTCTTCCATTCTCCCCTATCAGACGTCATGGCATCATTTACTCCGTTCTCCTTCATATCACTCCTTACACAATCCATCCATCTTTTCTCGTCGATCAACATTCAGATCCATCACTCTTTTAGTAACATGTCCTTCATCCCTCCTCATCACATGTTAGAACTCAAAGGGCAAAAGAAGGAACATGGGTGAGTATTAGTTAGTAAAAGTTTGACACTCCCCTCCGCCCGGAGGAGGATGCCTGGGGGGCATGCCAAACTTGTTCTGACTAAAACCCATCCATGTTCCTTCTATTGCCCTTTACGTTCCGGGGCCGCGGTATCTCTTTCGAACAACCCGCAACCCCGGCAGAAAAAAATATCAGATGTTAAATTTGTAAGTTTGTATGTAGGGTTATCTCTGGAACAACTAATCTGATTTCGAAAATTCTTTTACTAATGAGAATTGAAACGATCCTGCAAGAGAATAACTGTTCATTACGTGAACGAAGCCGCTTGCAGAAGCTAGTCATGCAAACGCTGGCTGGTGGATGTTTGTTACCCTTTCACTCAAAAACTACGGAACAGATTTAGATGAATTTAGCACAGAGGCAGTTTTTGACCTGGAGCAACACGTAGGTCACTTTTTATCCCGGGCTACTAGTTTGTGACGGTGTATGTATGATTGTAACTCTACCAAACAAAATATATCAAACGTTTTTTAATTAAATTTGTAACACGAATATTTTATAACCTGGATTAACAAATAGAATACTTTCATTCCGAGAAAACGACCTCTTAGGACAATTATTGAATTCAACGCAAGCAAAACCGCGGCCGTGAACTAGTTCTTTCTAAACAGGATAGTCTAATCCTAATTTTTAAATGACTTTGTTATGTATATGTTTATTAGTATCCGTATAAAAATATACGTTTTCGTAAAAATAGTTCTAGATATATTATTTTATAAAAAATTTTGTACCCTATCACAATGTTGTCGTATTTTACCCAAAGATTGACTGCTATAGAATGCCTCATGGCATTACGTCCGCCTATGTAACACAAGCTACCCGAAACTGTCAATTTTTCCCAATGAACCTTGAACCTTATAGTTTAGAAATAAAGTCGAAAATCTATCAAAGAAATCTGACAGATTGTAGTAGCTTGATGTGCAGGCGTCTGTACATCAAGTTTAAATAAATATACCATACATATATAAGAAACTCTCAATACATACAATATTGCAATAATACGGAAACGATACAATAATTTGCTTATTTGACAGTAATATGCCCATGACACAAGACTGAGTCATCATTTGTAAGACATTTGTTTAAAGAATTGCCTTTATCTGTATGTCTCCGAATAATGAAAGAAACAATCGTTTATTAGAAGTTAAGTAAACAGTTTCAATGGCATTTGTACTTAGGTCATGAAAGAATATATGATTTTTTTTTGTATTGTTTGAGTTTTTTTTTTGACGGCTCCGTACGGTGCGCGTCGCAGTAGCTGAGGGATCGACTGCTGCGCTGCGTGTCGCGGGTTCGGTTCCCGCTAGGAACAAATATTTGTATGACTTGCAGATAGTTGTTTTGGATCTGGCTGTTTGTGTATGTGAGTTTAAATGTTTGTAAACGCACCCACGATACAGGAGAAATTACTGGTGTAGGACATGTTTATTTTACTGCTTTCTGAGGCACGGAGGAAACTCGGTGTGAGATGGGTGGTCACCTATTCACGTTTTTTTTTTTAATAATAAACTAGCTTCCGCCCGCGACTTCGTCCGCGTGGCATAGGTACTTTGAACTAACGCTAACTTTAACCTGCGTGATTGTCGAAAAAAAATATGGTTTTCTTTTCTCTTTCTCCCCCGAATCTCACATTTTTTTTTAAAATTATTCTATGTCTGTCTCCAGGGTCTCAATTATCTCTGTACCAAAATTCATCGAAATCAATTTGGCCATTTAGGCGTTAAGATGTAACAAACAAACTCACTTTTACTTTTATAATATTAGTAAGGATATGCTTACCTGATAGCTTAGAATGAAGCAGGCTTGCCTAGACATTACCACTTTAAGCTGCCACAAATTCTAGAAGCTACTGGTAGCTTTCACCTATCCCGAAATGGCTTACATTCAAATATTTGGAGCTCTCACATAACTCTGACATACCAATATGGTTCGCAAACCAATTCAAGTTATTATAAACCATGTCACGCTTGTAGAAGTTAATAAAAGGAGTTGTATGGTCAGTACAGACGGTTCGCGACGGTGCTTCCAAGGTCGGACTACCTGCCCAGATAAAAATATAACTCGGAACCTTTATTGATACGGTTATTAAGACGTTTCGTTGAGATATTGATGGTGAAGTTTTGATTGGTGGTCAAATTAAGATAGGCAAAGAAAATGTTAATAATAATGCAGGCAGCAGAATCAACAGGGAACAGTGACAGCATTCATCTTGGGAGAAGTACTAGCAATGATAGGGTCCCGTAGTACTAAACAATATACACTACTGGAAAAATAAAGGGAACAATTTTTTTCAAAATTTTTGGTAATTTTTCAACAGGCCATAACTTCGAAAGAATAGTCGTTAGGGAAATAAAAAAAAAAGAAATTGTAGCTCCCAAGTGTCTGGGTTTTTGGTTGTTGAGATTTTGACAGTCAAAGACAAAAAGATCCTCTTCCATTTGAAGACCGATATATCGGGCGAGAAGTGGACATATCAAGTTGAAAATTTGGATTTCGTTTTTGATCCCTTGGTCATTTATAATGTAAATTTACACTCAAAAGCAAATTTAAATTTGTTTTACATACTTAATATGTAAATGAAGAACAAAGTTACTTCTGCAGTTTGACAAAAAAGTTCCATATCTTGAAAACTAAGTAATGTTTTTAGCCGCATCCCTAAGGTCTGGCACTCCGTCCACTGACGGATCCTTACTATTACTTTACTTATAATATTATAAAAGCGAAAGTGAGTTTGTTTATTTGTTTGTTTGTTTGTTTGCTTATTTTATTAATTTATTATTATTATTAGTTTGTTACTTCTTCACGCTTTAATGGCTAAACCGATTTTGATGAATTTTGGTACAGAGATAGTTGGGAACCAGGAGACGGACATGGGCTAATTTTTATTTGAAAAAAGTGGGATGTGAGGGAGAAAGAGGGAAGACAAGGGAAAACTTAGCGTTGCTATTACAAATCAATAAGGCGCAAGGGGAACTGTGTTACCCCAAATTTAACGTGGGCGAAGCCGCGGGCGAAAGCTAGTATCCTATAAAAATGCCGATTAATTTATAATAGAATGTGTATAAAACCTGTAAGAACTACAAAAAAAAACCTAAAAAATTTCTCATCCAAGATTACTTTAACACCCGTTTTTAAAACACCCATTAAAAAATAAACGTAGACTTGAAGTATTTTCAACACATTGCTAATCAATTTCCTCATATAATCCTTACTAGAAATCTAGCAAATAATAACTTTGTCATGAACATAATTTCCTTGTACGACTCGCTATTAAAAAGGTCATGCAATGATAAATGATGGAGTAAATATAAACATACATTTTAAACTTCAGAAGTTCATGTTCTGGTTGTGTGGTTCGGGAATAGAAGTTTCACTCTACGCAGTGCCGGATTCAACATATATCTTATACTAGCTGTTCCACGCGGTTTCACCCACGCTGCTCAGCACCTGTTGGTCGTAGCGTGATGTTATATAGCCTATAGCCTTCCTCAAGAAATGGACTATCCAACACTAAAAGAATTTTTCAATTCCAACCAGTAGTCCCTGAGATTAGCTCGTTCAAACAAACAAACAAACTCTTCAGCTTTATAATATTAGTATAGAAAAAAAAAACATTTAAAATACAAAAAAATAGTACCTAGCCAAAAGCCCAAGCTACTCCCAGTCGGGGCCAGACAGAGGAATCAGTCAGAGGAATCTAACTCTCTCTACCTAACGATACCAGCAGTGTCCAGGAATACCGTCTGTATCAAGCCCTTGATCCAGCTGTTTAACGAGAGCCTCCGAGGTATTGGTCGAGGCTCTTGGCAATTAAGACGTTGGCAGATACGACTATAATATATAATAAATATCTTGGGACAACTCACACACGGCTATCTGATCCCAAGCTAAGCAGAGCTTGTGTTATGGTAACCAGACAACTGATATACATACTTATATAATTTATAAATACATACATATTATAGATAAATCACACCCAGACACAGAACAAACAATCATGCTCATCACACAAAGTTTGTCCTGGGTGAGATTCGAACCCACGACCTCCGGCTCAGCAGTCAGGGCCACTAACCACTGGACCAACAGGCCCGTCAAAACTATCATAGTGCCGATAGTCGTGTCGTTTCATGTATTGTCGACATGTGGAATGTGTCCCACATGTAGACAACCTCGCGAGCCAAGTCAAGTAATTCATTATTACGGTCTTTTTTTTAGGGTTCCGTAGTCAACTAGGAACCCTTATAGTTTCGCCATGTCTGTCTGTCCGTCCGTCCGTCCGTCCGTCCGTCCGTCCGTCCGTCCGTCCTCGCTTAATCTCTGTGACCGTTAGCGCTAGAAAGCTGAAATTTGGTACCAATATGTATATTAATCACGCCGACAAAGTGGTAAAATAAAAATTTGAAAAAAATGTTTTATTAGGGTAGCCACCCTATATGTAAAGTGGGAAGTGTTTTTTTTTTAAATTTCAACCCCAGCGTGTGATATATTGTTGGAAAGGTATTTAAAAATGAATAGGGGTTTACTAAGATCATTTTTTGATAATGTCATTAATTTCGGAAATAATCGCTCTTAAAGTAAAAAACAATGAGTCCCCCCCCCTCTAACTTTTGAACCATAAGTCTAAAAAATATGTAAAAAATCTGAAAAGTAGAACTTTATAAGGACTTTCTATGAAAATTATTTTGAACTTGATTGACACAACAGTTTTTGTACAAAAAAGACAAAAAGTTGTATAAAATAATTTCTGGACTAAGTTTGTAGTATAATCGTATATGCAAGCTTTTTTTGTAACTTTGTTTACATATTTTATTATCCTGAACGTATCTTTTTTCAAACAAAAAAAGAATTATTGAAATCGGTTCTCGCAATCCAAAATTACCACCGAAATTGCATGTTTTTGTATTAATTAGTAACCCAATTCCCCGAGAGATGGCGCTGTAGGTACTTATTACATTGGATCGGGTATTACCGAATTGTTCGGTAGGCCTCATAACTGGGAACACTTATTGTGACGGACGGGAAACTACGGAACCCTACACTGAGCGTGGCCCGACACGCTCTTGGCCGGTTTTTTTATAGACCTTCTATACATAACTTTTGTGTTGTAATCGCAGGCATATAAATAATGTTAGACTTTTTAATTGTTCGTATTGCTGCTAATTGCTATACTTTTATCTATTTTTCATTCTAACCCTTAATGGCATGTGTGGTGGTCCAGGTGATGTTAAATTAGTATTTAAATTGAAACAGTGGTCATGCTATCATCCTATATAACCAGCTAATAATGCTGTTTTGTCTCGTATTGGTGTCCTTGATTTCCGTACCTCAAAAGGAAAAGATGGAAGGTTGTTTCTTCTCAGAGGAGTCGGGTACGAAACACCGGCCTCACCTATACTAAAAAAAAAAACAACAAGTATAAGTGTAAAACCTACAAGCAAAATATACATAATTAATCATTGAATAGACCCACATTTTTTTTGACTGCGACTTAAAAGGATGATTTTTCATCACATTACAGCTTCAAGGGTACACAGACTGGGTGTATGGTTTTGATTTTAACTCCACACTCCACACCTTCCCGAGATAAAGGGTCTTGCTTGACAGACAGACGGACAACAAAGTGATCCAATAAGGGTTTCGTTTTATCTTTTGAAGTACGGAACCCTCAAAAAAAGACATTTGTGTAAGTTGCGTACAGTACTAAAACTGCCAGATTATGTACTAACGTATGTCTCCATCTATATACTTCCGAAACATATACATTGTATCCAATATTTCTAACGATCGTGATAGGTTAAAATTGCCTTTCCCAGCTCTTTGTTCTTTCCAATTTCGCATTCGGTTGCCACATCTAACACTTGTGTTTGTTCAAAGTTATTTTATGTAGACGCTGCATTCAAAAGGAATTGTATGTGGAATGCATTTGACACGCCTATGTTCTTTATAGAGGCGGCCATCTTATTGTGACACGCGTTGTTTTGAGCATTACTTTATTCGATACACGGTGTGACAGAATAAACGCAAAACCTTTCGTGTCGGGTGCCATGAGACGACTCCCGGCCACCGTAGATGCGGATCTGTGACTTCGGAATTGTTTGACGCCAACCGTGAGAGAGATCGTAGATCGACTGCTGCGCTGCGTGTCGCGGACTCGATTCCCGCACGGAACAAGTATTTTTATGACCTGCAGATAGTTGTTTAGGGTCTGGCTGTTTGTATGTGAGTTTAAATGTTTATAAACGCACCCACGATACAGGAGAAATTCCAAGTATGGGGAAAAGTTTATAAAAATTTGTAGGTCATCGTCCGTCTAGTGACGACAGGGCGCGTTTTAATTCCGCATGCACCTCAAAGGTATGTTAGCAAAGCAGATAGGCCTGCCAGGGCCACTGCCTGCCGGGATAGCGGGTTGTTCGAAAGAGATACCGCGGCTCCGGAACGTGGGTTTTAGACAGTACAAGTTTGATACTCCCCCCGCTCCGCTCAGAGCGGGGAAACTATTTGATGAGTTCCCATCCACAAAAAAAAGTTATGTTCTATATATATTTATATCCAAAAAGTATTTTTTTTTGTCGGTACCCAGTTAGGACGACGCTTAAGAGTGTCTATGGAGCAAGTAGTTACTGGAATATCTTGGTACTACAATAAGCACAGGTAGACACCGTGGGCGAATCAGTCTCGATATATTTAGACTAGACCAAGGTGTACTTGTGAAAGGTCAGGGGGTCAGCAGACAGTTGAATTATTTATTTTAGTTTTGTAAACGAGCCTAGGAGAGGTTGAAGTTGATGACAATTTTGAGCTGCAACTTGCTCCACTTCTTCTTCTTCTCGATTCGGTGATTCAGATCGTTCTTTTTTGTTGCCCCCACATTACAATTTCTCTTGTAACCTGGGTGCGTTTACAAACATTAAAACTCACATAAGTTAAAATCGAAATCAACATTAAACCTTTGTTTAAATTTAAAACTTAATTAATTTACTGTAGAACAAAAAGGTCTCTGACTACGTCAGGGGGACACAAGCAGAGTAGGAGGGTGAGTCTGGCACTACCTTGACTGTCTCACAACCTGTGAGGCAGAAGGGGTGTCGTTGGAGATTTCCCCTCCTGCCAAAACAAAAAAAAAAAAAAAAATAGGTACCGGTACTACGATGACACAATGCGTTCTCGTCACACGATGAGTTTTAAACATACACATATTCTTCAGAGTGTCCCTATTTGAAGTTTGCAAGTCATTTCACCAGCTCAGACAATGTTGCATTGTCAATTTTCATCGCAAGACGTGAACGTAACCCTGCCAACTAAGACGACGCCTTACTAGTTTCCACTAACACCTAAATGAATGCCTTAATATATTTTGCACTGTTGGAATTTCAACTCACGAAGGCTGAACCGAGGGTTGGGAATTTAAACAGTGTGGCTTTTATTTAGGCTTTAATTTAGGTATTGCCTAATGTCAAGTAACAAAGGTTAGTTGAATGTTTGTGGTTTGTTAATTTTCATTGACTATTGATCAATATTGGGCTTTTGTAACTTAAAGTTTTAAAGTAGGTGTATTCTTTAGCTATGAAGTTTTTGACTGGGATCCTCTATTACTTTAATGTTTTGTGATGTTTTGGTGACTGGCCCATTGGTATAATGGGCGCAGTCGCGACTGCTGACTTTGTAGAGTCGGGTTCGATTCCTGGGGCTGGGAATATAGTCGATACCTGACTCTCAGCAGTTGGTATCGGCACCCGTCCAGCACCCGGGTTGGGTCCATTTCTTACGGGTTCTTTTTTCATCTGGAATTTCTCAGTAATAGCCACGGAATCTAGATTTGTGTCAGCTTGATAACAAAAGGCTCGCCTCTATTCTAACATGGGACCTATGAACATCTACATGTAGGTCTACTATTAAGTACACCTTCGTCATGTATACAAACGTCTAAATACTTCCTCTTCTTCTCCATAGAGATCTACGCTTTGGAATAAGCAACTGCGGCACTTCCACAAGTTATCATGCCTTTTGACTGGAACTGTAGCTTCATCGTTTTGCTTTTTGACATTCAAAAGTGCCTGTAATGGTCTTATTTAAAGAGATGTTTTAATTTTGAGTTTCCGAAACAGAAACATTGCATCCAACATTTTATCGACTGTGATAGGTTAGAATATGGCACTGCCTATCATGCCATGCTGGGTACAATTCCCGGGTCGAGAAACTTTCGAACTACGGGTTACTGATTGCAAATTTTCTTTAATTTGTTTCTTCAGAACATAACCATGTAGCATCGTAAACTGCAGCCTTTGCAATGTTTTCTAATATCACGATACGACATTATTGCAGTCCGTTATTCAGAAGAGCACTACAGAATTCATCTTGTCTTGTACATTATTTCTACAGTTATTGGAACGAGATGTTGTATTCTATTATTTCTGTTGGAAGTGCTTTTCCAAGAAAAAAATCTTTAAATAGATGTTTCCTTGCGGGAATTTTTTGGAACATTTCCGCTTTATCTTATGGCTTCACTAACTCTGGTTATTTTCCGGTTAATTGATGTCGGAAATGTTCCATTTTTTTGCAATGAAATGAGTACTTAAGGTTCCCTAGGAACCTCATAAGAAAAAAACAGCTACCCTTATTATATAAAGCAGAACTTATTCCACTGAAGGAAAGAGATAGTGCTAGACACCCTGTATAGCTCTGTCTCTTTCCCTCAGTGGAATAAGTTCTGCTTTAAGACGTCATGGTAGGCCTACAGAACCCTTATTGGATCGCTTTCTTGTTCATCTGTCTGTCTAGACCCTGTATTTTGAGAACGCGTGAAGTTATTGAGTTGAAATTAAAACCATATACTCATATCTGTGGCCGCTTGGAGTTGTGGAAAAATGAAATCTCTAAGTCCACGCAGTCAAAAAA
The DNA here is from genome assembly GCA_958449745.1 of Ochropleura leucogaster. Taxonomy (NCBI): domain Eukaryota; kingdom Metazoa; phylum Arthropoda; class Insecta; order Lepidoptera; family Noctuidae; genus Ochropleura; species Ochropleura leucogaster. Next base: position 4,887,485 of record OY288227.1, read on the forward strand.
TATGGTCGCTTAATGTCGTAAGTTTGTTCGGAACCCTCAGTGTGCAAGTCCGACTCGCACTTGACCGGTTTTATATTGTCATTCCTGTATTTTATATGATTCTTTCTATGTATTTTTTGGCCCAAAACTCGGCACAGAGGTGTGCATGATATCGAAAAAAAAGTATCCTATGTGTTATTCCAGACTTAAATCTACCTCTGTACCAAATTCCATCAAGATCAGTTCGGCCGTTTTAACGTGTAAGAGTAACAAACATCCATACATCCTCACAAACATTCGCATTTATAATATTAGTAGGACTTAGCAGAAATCTTCAAAAACAGCTAAACAACGCTACTGATTAAAAATTATGATAATAATTTATGGATGTACTACAATAAAGTGATACGATACTTTTTAATATGCGAAAATCTCCATAGTATGTACTCAGTAAGTTATAAAAGATTTACAACAAAATGGGCCACTGAAATATTCGAAGCTGCATCGACGACCTGTCAATGTGTACGGTTGCGTCATTCGAATGCAGTATTCTGCTACAGTGTACTGCATTTTGTACAATACAATACAATACATGTACAATACATAATGTTTGCCTTTACACAGTGTGGCATGAGGGATGGAGGGTTGGGGATCAAAGCCTATCTTATCACTGTGTCGAAATATTATGAAGATTTAAAAACTTGATCATGTTATGGTATGTTTTTTTTTGACTATTTTTCTAAACATCTTAAGTTCGTTTTTTCATTTACATACTTACATATGTTTTTTTTTTTAAATTACATATTTCTCTATAATAAAAAACGGGATGTTTACCGTGTTTGTTATTTATTTCGATTTCGAAATATCATAATCTCGAAATAAGTAACAAACATGGTAATGACCATGTCAGTTTAAAGACTTACTATATATTTTTAACCGACTTTAAAAAGAGGAAGAGGTTGTGAATTCGTCGGAATCCTTTTTTTATGTACATATGTTCACCGATTACTGAAAGACGCCTATTTTTTTCTCTGTCTATATAGATGATCTGCTATTTTTTTAATTACAATGGAAAATGAATACTTGATAAAAAATATGTGATATATCATTATACCATAACTAGAAATGCTGAAATAAAAAACTTAAAAAATATATAAAACCTACTTTAAAAAAAAAAAAAAACAAGAATATGCTTCCGCAAGTCGATGGCAAAACTGTCAACGAAACCAACAAAAGTCACCGACTTCCGGAGGTAAAGTTATTTTCTACTTTTTAGTCTTTTTTGGAAGTCGGTTTTATCATACGTTTTTTTGTAGATGTGAAATCATTAAATAACTTTTTACTAGGCGTCGAGGAAGAAGTATCGTTAAAAGGGGTTGTCATGCCAAAAAATAAAAAACCTCAACACACACATTCTGCAATCGAACAAAGATACGCCAAATCAAAAAATAGAAATGACGAATCTAAATCATTTACACGTCAGATTCAATATTCTGAGAACGAAAGAAAAACAGCTGTTTATCAATCTGAATCCAAGAATTATTGAGGAAAACTTGGAATATTGTGATGTTAGAGACTTGTTTATAACTAGGTTAGTATCTAAAGAGCCTCGTGGCTAAATAAATAGCAGCCGCTCGGGTCGATCTTTAGGTTAAGCCGTGCTTGCCTAGGTTGGTCTGTGGATAAGTTACCACCCGTTACATACCGAGTTTCCTCCGTGCCTCGGAAAGCACGTTAAGCCGTTGGCCCCGGCTGTCATTTGTAGATCTTGGACAGTCGTTACAGGTAGTCAGTGTTCCAAAAGTCTGACAACCAGTCTTACCAAGGGGTAGGTATCATATTATCCAGTATTAACTGGGTTGTAGAGGTCAGATAGGCAGTCGCTCCATGTAAAATACTGATATTCAGCTGCATCCGGTTAGACTGGAAGCCGACCCCAACAAATCAAATCAAATCAAATCATTTATTTCAATTAGACCATTACAGGCACTTTTGAAAGTCAAGAAACAAAATGAATCTACAGTCCCGGTCACAAGGCATAATAACTTGTGAAAGTACTGTAGTTGCCCATTCCAAAGCGTTGATCTCTATGGAGAAGAATGGGCAAGAAACTCCATGGACACTCTTTTAAATTATAATATTTTTACAAAATCGTGTTTACATCATTCATTTTGAGATTATACAAATATGTGAGAACGATGTAAAAAGGCGTGCACAGTAAGAGCGTCCAGAGTAAATAAAAAGCAAAATTTAATTTTAAATCTAAATAAGTTTAAAAATGAACCGTGGTAGCTAAAAAATGACCAGTCCCAACTGACAGCGCCCGTTCACGAACATGACGTATGGATCAGCCCCATTCAGCTCGACCATTTTGAAGGGAGCTAAATGACCCGACACACCCGCCACCATCAGTGAGACATTTAAGTGAGCATGACACTATCAACCACCAGGGCTTCGTCAAGTCAATGATAATACATAGCACTCACATATGGGCTTAATAATTATACAATACTAGAGAATTGATTCTATACATTGCAAAGATAGTCTTACAATCTTCTGCAGCTTCCACTATAGCTTCGGATACTAACCAATGAGTTTATCCCTATGCTTGTGGAGCAGGACTAGCATTAAGCCAAGCATTTTTATCATCAATATAATCCCCCAACTTATAATATGCTTGCCTACATAGTGTGCGTTTAATACAAGATTTAAATTTCGTTTCATTCAGTTGAAGAATGTGGGGAGGTATTTTATTGTAGCATTTTAAACAGTACCCCATGAAAGATGAGTCTACTTTAGCTAACCTGAAACCTGGTTGAACTAATTGGTCCCTATTTCTAGTAATATAATTGTGTCTGTCACCTCTTTTACTAAAAAGATGCAAGTTTTTCCTGACATACATGATGTTTTCATAAATATATTGACAAGGTACTGTCATGATGTTAATATCCTTAAACTGTTCCCTTAAAGAATCTCGCCTACGTAGGTTATATATGGCCCTGATGGCTCTTTTCTGCAGAATAAATATAGACTCGATGTCTGCAGCCCGTCCCCAAAGTAAAATACCGTATGACATTATACTATGAAAATAACTAAAATAGACTAGTCTCGCGGTATCTACATCAGTAAACTGACGGATTTTTCTAACAGCATATGCTGCTGAACTAAGTCGTCCTGCAAGAGATGTTATATGCGGACCCCATTGTAGCTTTGAATCGAGTGTTATTCCCAAGAAAACAGTTTTTTCGACGAATTCTAGTTTCTCTTGATTCAATACTATGTCCCAACATAGTTGGGAATAGGCTAGGCAGATGATGAGTATCTAAAGAGCCTAAAATCTGGTTCTTCTAACCTGACAGACAGAATGTCTTGCTGGGAAGTTTGTTCCGCCACTTCTTCCCAGCTAAAACACAAGGAAGTGGCGAAAGGCGGGGCGTTTTTGTGGGACTGTCTCTTTGTATTGTATTGTATAACGGGCTGTAATGTGACGTTCAAAAAGTGCTGAATATCAGCCTAATTTGAATAAATGACTTTTGATTTTGCCTGTAAAGGTAACGCTATCATAGACTACCTACATTTAGAAGGGCCTTCCAAGGCTGTTGTCCTTCAAGCCTTCAAGGGGCTGCTGGGATTGCGGGTTGTTCGAAAGAGATACCGCGGCCCCGGAACACAAAGGGCAAAAGAAGGAACACGGATGACTTATAGTCAGTAAAAGTCTTGACACTCCCGTTTAAACAAATTCAGAGTCACTCACCAAAATACAAAAGAAAATCAACTAAAAAATAAAAACGATGTAAACAGGAATTGTCGCAGAGAAATGAAAGATTATTAAATCAATTCTCTGGTGGATTGGCAGTCCTCCAGCCACGTTTGGCGCAAGCCTCGCCAGAGCTGAAGTGTTGCCCTATAAAGTCGTATGTGCTGACGTGTATATAACATAAGTAGGTTTTTGAAAGCTAGGAGAACTGTGTTGCCATGTCAAGCATTGCAGTTTAAAGGTTAGCCCCCTATTTTATTGGACTGGTATGACTTATCCTTACTATAATATTATAAAAGCGAAAGTGAGTTTGTTTGTTTGTTACGTCTTCTCGCCTATATGGCTAAACCGATTTTGATGAATTTTGGTACAGAGATATCGGGGACCCTGGAGACGGACATAGGCATTTTTTTTAAAATTGAGAAATGAGGAAGAATGAGGGAAGAAAAGGGAAAACTTAGCTTTGCTATTACAATAAATAAGGCGCAAAGTAAAAAACTACAGGTAGCAGGTACCTGCAAATCAGGAAAGAGGAACTGTGTTACCCCGAATTTAACGCGAGCGAAACTGCGGGTAAAAGCTAGTTTTTATTTTCTAAAAAAATACTGAGTCTTCCCACTTAACTGTCCTGGCATAAATAGTTGAAACGACTTCTGATCAGTACCGTTTTTCTGAGTATTGGACTCATCGGAAACAGTTGAACAATACACTTGTATATAACAAGGAAGTCGTGTGCGTGGAAAATATCTCCATTAAACCTGTTACTACGTCATGTGCTGACGTTTTCTTTATGAATTCCTTTATGTTGGTCTTTGGAAAACCCTTTCAAGTAATTTAATCTGTGTTTCTTGTGATTAGCACTAATGATACATTAAAAACAGGTAAGTGCGAGTTGGAATCTCGTACCGGGGGTTCCGTACAAACTAGCTGCATAAACGGCCATATCTTTTATCACACCACAGACCAATGAATCACAGATTTAAGTACCTACATGGTTTTAATTTCAACTTGATATCTCCACACGTTTTGAAGATAAAGGGTCTCTTGACAGACAGACTAACGGGCAACAAAGTGACCATTATGGGTTCCTTTTTTTTCTTTTGAGGTACAGAATCTTAAAAACTAATTAACACCCTAACTTAACTAAAACTAAGAATAAAAGTCTATTCACAGTCATTTACTTACCAATACTAGTTTTCGCTCGCGGCGTCGCTAATGGGAATGCATAAAAAGTAACTAATCCACCATCTCCGCGAGGCCGCCATATTGGATTAAGAATGACGCGATTTAACCAGACATGCATTGTCATCCAAACTACATGTGTATACAAAAACCTATGTCAAACAGAACTCTGGAACTAGGTCAAATTGAACTTCCAAGATTTGGTTACATAGTTATATACGTGAAGCTATTAATAAAAGCGTGTTAAAAACTTACAACAAACTATTGTATCCTTTGGATTCGTATCTTATTGACCACAAGCCTAATTGTGATTGACAAACTGAAGACCTTAGAATATACAAAGAATCTTCGAAGAGATGAAGATGGGCAGCTAGAAGTGGCCATTTTTCAATTTGAAGCGCTTTATTTGACCTGGTGTCCTACAAACTGAAGTAACTTGCTGCATCCTTTCCAATAACCTAGTTTTGTAAATTTAAACCCAATGACTTTAAGTGCAGAGTCGAATCTCAAATTGGCAGGTTTGTTCTACCCTCTGTTGTGTCTAAGTTTCCACGGCTATACAACATGACTCGCTCGCTCGCTGCCGCGGCTTCGCCTGCGTGATGATGTGATGATCGAACAAAAACTCACTGGTTAATATTAAATTAACCAGTGAGTTTAAGATGACTGATCAACTATAGATACTACGTGATTGTTTCTTTCAATGTGGTTGTGGTTCATTTAGGTAGTTGATAGCATATTTCAATATGAAGCATTTTTGTCGATACTAGTATTTTAGTTAGCCTAGCTAAACCCCCCTTTTTGTGGATGGGAAATCATCAAATAACTTTCCCTGCTCTGGGTGGTGCGGGGGGGAGTCTCCAACGTGCTGACTTAAACCCACCCATGTTCCTTATATTGCCCTTTACGTTCCGAGGCCGCGGTATCTCTTTCGAACAACCCGCAACTCCGGCAGGCGGAGGCCCTGACAAGCCCCTCTGCTTTGGTGACATCTCTTTGAGGCGCGCGTGGAACACTAACGCGCCGTCGACACGGCCAGCTAAATCCCCTGAAACCGAAACATCCCATTCAGGCTTCACCAATCAAAATCAAAATATTTTTATTCCACATATGCCTACATGGGCACTTATAAAACGTCAAGAAAAGGTGCAATGAAATCTCAACAAATGAAAGTAAATAAAAACTCCAAGACGAAACAAAGATAATTTAATATGAAATGACAATGAACAAAATGGTTCTCATAGGTAATTATTTTATTATTAAACTTCAACGCATTAATTGTAACCAATTACTAGGAGCGGCCACGAGTCATCTACATCCGGTAGTCGCTCGTGGCTAGATCATCTAGTCAATTTAATATAAAATACTAGCTGGCGCCCGTTGCTTCGCCCGCGTGATGGTCGAAAAAAAAGTATCCTATGTTTTATTCTAGACTATAATCTGACTCTGTGCCAAATTTCATCAAGATCCGTTCAGCCGTTTTGATGTAAAGAGTAACAAACATCTATACATCCATCCTCACATACATTCGCATTTATAATAACAATATGTATATAGTAGGATTAAACTACCTACAGTACGGCCAACGAGAAGCGATACGAAAGGTCATTAACCTAAAGAACAACTGTGGCGTTGACAATCTAATATTTAGCTCTTTCCATCTTGTGCCTTTGTCGTAATGTCTCGTTCTCCCGGAAAAAACATGACAACGTTAAGACGGGTTCGCCAACATTCGGGCGGCCATTTTAGATGGGGTTTTAGCATGGGTTTTGTTTACATTTGGTATCGCTTCTCGTTGGCCGTACTATATAGCTAGTGCCCGCGACTTCGTTCTTGTTGATATTTTGAATATCTGCTCCGAGTCGATCTTCAGGTAAAACCTTTCTGTGGATGGATCACCTATTAAATACAGAGTTTTCTCCGTGCCTCAGAAAGCACTTTAAACTGTTGGTCCCGGCTGTCATTTATAGATCTTTGAAAGTCGTTACAGGTAGTCAGTGTCCCGAAAGTCTGACAACCATTCTTACCAAGGAGTTGTATACTAAATGAATCGTGGAGGTCAGATAACCAGTCGCTCTATGTAAAATACTGGTATTTAGCTGCATTCGGTTAGACTGGAAGCCGACCCCAACCAATTTAGGAATAGGCTAAGCAGATGATGAGTAGGATTTTCGACTAGGTCTTTAGATTCATCAAAATATAGATCGTGAAAACGTACACTTTTTGTTCCAAAACGTCAGCATCACCTGACCGAATCAAATTACCAAGATGACAAAGCATTAATTCAGAACAGACAATGTATTAAATTAAGAGCATAATACGGCTGTGTAATGTTATATTATAAATCATAAATGATTCTTACAAGCTAAGATTGATTTGACCTTGCTTGGCGGAGAACACCAACATAATTACTGTTTCCTACCTGCTCTTTATGCATAATTTGAATAAAATCACGAACAATAACATATACAGTGTAAACTATAAATAATATAACATGACGGAGGTAATGTTATATAGTTGGTAATATCTTTTTTTTCACGAATGAGAAATCCTTCCTTAATATTATATTAGTTTGTTTGTTACGTCTTCACGCCTAAATGGCTAAACAGATTTTGATGAATTTTAGTACAGAGATATCGGGGACCCTGGAGACGGACATATTTTTTGTAAATTGAGAAATGAGGGTGAAAGAGGGAAGAAAGGGAAACTTAGCTTTGCTATTACAATAAATAAGGCGCAAGGGCAAAAACTACAGGTTGCAGGTACCTGCAAATCAGGAAAGGGGAACTGTGTTACCCCGAATTTAACGCGAGCTAAGCCGCGGGCAAAAGCCAGTACTCTATTCGAGTGTCAAATACTATCGAAATCCGTTCAGTGGTTTCTAAAAAGGTAACATAGACAGACAGTCACTTTAGTTCATTTTGTAATATCTATACCAATATTATAAAGAGTAAAGATTTGTTTGTTTGTATCGAATAGGCTCCAAAACTACTGGACCAATTTTAACGATTTTTTCACTAATAGGAAGCTATATTATCAGGAAGTAACATAGGTTATACAACATCACGCTACTACGGGAGCGGGCAGCAACTAAAGGCGCGAGCGAAACCGCGCAGGACAGCTAGTTTGTACATATAACTGAAGTGTCTACTAGAGCAAATATTTATAGTCTCGACTCAAGCTAGATATGATATTATTAGATATAGGATTAGAAGACACAGAAAAACACTTGAATTAACTAACAATTTCAATGTCAAACTTTAATACGTACCAAATCAAGTGGTTGTGATATTAGTTAAACATATATGTAACACTAGCTGTTCCACGCGGTTTCACCCACGCTGCTCAGCACCTGTTGGTCGTAGCGTGATGTTATTTAGCCTATAGCCTTCCTCAAGAAATGGAATATCCAACACTAAAAGAATTTTCCAATTCCAACCAGTAGTCCCTGAGATTAGCGCGTTCAAACAAACAAACAAACAAACTCTTCAGCTTTATAATATTAGTATAGATAATATTTATAACTATCAAAACACACCTCTATTTTGACGTCATTATACTTCTTGTATTTTTCTCAGCGAACCCTTTTATTTGATAGGTAGGTACCTATATCATGGGAATATATATAAAACTTATAAAAGTGTTTGGGATCTTGCCATACTAGGTCATTAGTCTAAACATACATTGATAAAAACTAAAAATGTATGCAAAAGAGCTCAATCTAAAACCGAGTAATTGGAAGATTTTTAAACATGTTAATAATATGAAAGTGGAAAAATATAAAAAATATGTAAGATAAGAATAAACGATATAAAAAGTAAATCTTTCTAAAAAATAAATCTTTCTCGCCATCAGATTCAAAATAATTCAGTGAAAAATTGAAGTCGATACTCTACTCTCCACAAACAATAAAGTTTTTTTTTTAAGAATTGACGATCCGTAACCGCTCTTTTGACCTTGAAACCGGATTTGCAGAATAAGGCTTACAAGCTGCACTGTGTTGTGACCAACAATCCATCGTAAGTACTATAGTACGCCTTTCTCTCAGTTAACTTTCACGATTTAGCGGTGGAAGTGTACCGAATAGTACAGTTTATTCGTCCTAGGTTTAACATTTCTGATTCTCGATTCGTTAGTTTTTTTGGGCTCAGAAAAAATTGTCGCAAATTACGACGAGCACACAAAATAAACATGAAACGTGCAAAGCATCACAAACATTTACAAATACATATATGGGACTAAGTAAGAATAGCTTGCACATCGTGACTGCGACAGGTAGGTCACCACTCAGCATGATGCTGAGGAGCTGCTATGGGAGCCCACAGCAAAAGTGTTTGTTGCACCCATCAAACTATAACTAAAAAATTTACAGTATGATGGCTGCAACAAAAACTTTTTACAAAAAAAACCGGCTTCCATTAAAACACAAAAAAATGGAAGTAAAAAAATCGATGAAACAATCAGAAGTCACCGACTTCCGGAAGTAAACCAATTTGAATTTTTTTTAAGTTTTTTTTTTTGTTGAAAGGTTCATTAAGATTGTTTGGAACCAAAAGTAAACGCTGTCCTAACTATAATAAAATAAATACGAAAGTATGTATGTTTGTTTGTAACCTTTTCACGCCTAAACTACTGAACCGATCATCCCGAAATTTTGCATATACGTTGTCAGATGTACAGTGACGGACATTAGCTACATTTCATCCCGAAAAAAACTACTGTATCCGAAGGAAACAATAATAACGTTCATATGATAATACACTCACCGGCACGGAATCTTGGCCAAGCGCGTATTTCGCGATAACAAGAGCTTTAAGTGTTTCCTATGATTATTTGTTATGAAGCTTGGTCTAAAAAATGTTTACCCTTTATTCAAGAGGGTAATTTATCATGTTTGAGTGCTATATGACGTTATTTTTAAGTTTTAGTTATACCCGGTCATCTGAGCGACTAAGTTGCTGTATTAAAATTTTGTTTTGTGAAAGTTTTTTGTTAAGTTATTCAATTATTGTGATATCGTACTGTTACTGCAGTAACTAAAGGTGATTTAATTCCAAGAAAAATGCCATTAACACCATCACAGGTTGCACAAGCTGTAGCATTGATCGAACAAGGGCTGACACAGCGAGAAGTTGCTGTTATTCTGAATGTACCACATTCATCGATGCAGTATGCACTGAAACAATACCAGGAGACAGGCCGCTACTCCCGCAGACCATGCAGCAGAGGCGTCAGATGCACATCAGCCCGGGATGACCGCTTTAATGTCCTGGAAATTTTGAGAAACCGCTACCTCACCGCTGTTGAGATACGCCGGTGACTCCAGTTCACAAGAGGTGTCAATGTTAGTAAACGTACAGTGAGAAGACGAATGAAGGAAGTGAATTTAAAAGCTCGTAGACCAGCACGCGGCCCAGTACTTCTCAGAAGTCACCGAGTAGCTCGATTTCGATTCGCACGAGAACACGTCAACTGGACCCATGAGCAGTGGGCTCGAGTACTGTTCACAGATGAGCATCGAATCGCTTTACGAGCTCCAGATGGTTGGGAGCGAGTGTGGAGAAGAAGAGGAGAGCGGTTTTTACCCATTACCACCACACAAACTGTTAGTTTTCATGGAGGCTCTATAATGGTTTGGGGAGGAATAAGTTCCGATGCTCGTACAGAGTTAGGTATCATCGATAACCGATTAACAGCAGCACGATACATAAAGGAGATTCTTCAGAAACACGTGTTACCATATTCAGAGTTTATTAGGTTAGACGAATTCCTCCTAATGCACGATAACGTGCGCCCACACGTTGCAAATTGCGTGGAGGAATACCTTACAGAGGTTGGTATTCAAAAATTGCAGTGGCTAGCTCGTAGTCCAGACTTAAATCCAATAGAGCATATCTGGGACATGCTTAAAAGAAAAATAAAGTCCTCCTCCAACCCGCCTAAATCTCTGAACCAGCTTCGAAATGCAGCACTGACCGCTTGGGAAAGCATACCACAAGTTGAGATCAGAAACATCATCCAAAGTATGCCAGAACCAATGCAAGCTGTTATCGGGGCTAGGGGAGGAAACACCCGATATTAAAATGCAATCACAACTAAGACTTTCTGGTTATTTTTAATTTTGTGGTCTTTTAAAATTGACAATGTTAAAACCAATATTTTTGTGAAACTGCTTATTTTTCAAAAGATTACTGCTGGTGCATCAATTTTTCAATAACTTAGTTACAAAACCATAAAAATACCCTAATTTAGTGCATAAACTCATAATATAGTGAAAATTAAATATTTAAATAGAAATTATCGGCAAGTTATTGGTGGCCAAGTTTCCGTGCCGGTGAGTGTAGATGTCGCCACGTGTCTTTCGAATCATGATTGAAATAAATTACAAAACCCCGAATTGATTGCCACATTCTAAAATAAGAAGTGAATTCGCCGGCAAAAGCTGGTTAATAATACTTCTGCAGTCTGCTTTACGTCACCTTCAAAAAAATGCAAATACTATTCAGCCCACAGTGCGCAAGCGATCATTTTTTGTCACAATCCCTTCCTCCGTCCCTCTCCAATTCAATGCACACGAAAGAGATAGAAAACGAATGCAACTAAGGACATTGACTGTGTGTTTTTATGTTGGGCGTGTTAAAGACCTTATTAACGTTATGTAAGGTTGTTAATTGGAAAGCAGTAGTATCGGATATGCAGATGAGGCTTTTTTTCTTTTAAAGGGCTTGTTCCTTACACCTGGGTGATGCGGGTGTGCTACCATTGTTATTTTAGGCGACACTCGCTCGTTCGGGAATATTCGGGATACAATAAACAGATTGATTGTGAATGTCGGATCTGATTGCAAACAATTTTGCTCAGGACATATTTTTGCATGAATTTCGACGGTTGCATTTGTGGATAAATGTGTGCGCTTTGAATATGATCTGGTTTAATTCAAAAAGGAGATTATGGCGACGAAATTGCTTTTTGCTTCAGAGATATATTTATTTACCTTTTATTCTCCAGGCTGTGGATGGACATGTAACTAAAAGAGTGATGGATCTGAATGTTCGATAGACGGAGAGCGAGAGGAAGCCTAAAGAAAAGATGGATGGATTGTGTAAGGAATGATATGAAGGAGAAAGGAGTAAATGATGCCGTGACGTCTGATAGGGGAGAATGGAAGAAGAAAACGTGTTGCGCCGACTCCAAATAGAATGGGACAAGGGCAGGAAAATGATTACTCTGGAAGCCGACCACATCGTTCTTAAATGCAATATTATTCGAATTACCAAACCTATGTCCGTCAGATAGATTGTTAGGACTTCTGTACCGGTTGCTGTTATTGTCTCTGGGGCTAACAGCCTCTATGGTCGTTTCATTATCTATTCTTCGAGCGGAGGAAGGAAATGAGAAACCACTTTCTTTCCTGCTCTCGTTTTTCATATGATTATTGGACTTTGGATGTTAGTACTTAAACTGTAATAATATAGTTCTCATATTGATTCTTATTGTTATCGTTTTAACTGAATTAAAAAAAGAAGGAGGTTTTCGATTCGATTGTATTTTTTTGTATGTTTGTTACGCGATTTCTTCGTCGATTGTGGGCCGATTTGCAAAGGTTTTATAATAAAACGTCCCATATGAATTTTGGTTTTACCTTGCTTGGGTAATTTATGAGTAATCTTCTATAAAACATATTTTTTGTTAATTTATATGAACGATGTTGCTAAAATCTTATACAAAGCAATGAAAAATTAATACTTGACAAGAATTTGTTTGAAATACCAATCGTACCACAACTAAAAAGGTTAAAATTAAAAACTTTTTCGCCAACAAACAAAACCAACTTCCAAGAAAATACTTAAAAGACGGAAAATAAATTTACTTCCGAAAGGCTGCAGAAAAAAATCTATGAAACAAATGAAAACCACAACCAAGTTTGTTTTTTGGCAAAAAAGTTATTTCTTCAATTATTGTTGTAGATCATTATTTTATTTTCTCCGCATTTGGTACTTGACCAATTCACATTGACTTATTTGCTTTCTCCTATCGACTTTCAACGTTTCAACTCACACCACTGAAACACTGACCATCTTTGTGATAATCTTGACAACAACAAAATCCTTCAAATTATGATTAACTTATCTTGAAAATAAAATTTCGATATGCATGTCTCTTTCTTCCTCTCCAAGTCTTGGGTTCATCTGGTTGGTGTCTTAGATATAGTTACACCCTGTAGGTATACGTTGTTGAAATTAAATCGTCTATCAGGTCACCTAGTGATTTATAAAAACTAATTCATCATATAAAATTTTCCATCATCATTTTCCTGCCCTTGTCCCATTCTATTTGGGGTCGGCGCAACACGTTTTCTTCTTCCATTTTCCCCTATCAGACGTCACGGCATCATTTACTCCTTTCTCCTTCATATCATTCCTTACACAATCTATCCATCTTTTCTTTGGCCTTCTTCTCGCTCTCCGTCCATCAACATTCAGATCCATTACTCATTTAGTCACATGTCCTTCATCCCTCCTCATTACATGTCCATACCAAGACAAACGACATCATATAAAATATTCCATTCCTTATAAATTCAAGACGGTTCACATGATCTCCCAAAAAAAATATCAATATGACAGACAAAGGCACGCATGAAAGTCATTCAATGACAAACTTAGTATTAGTACAATTAATCAGTGATGCAGAACCGAAATGACATAATGGCTGTATTAGTCACTAGACTAGAAAAAGATTGATCTTGGTAGCTACGATCGATGTCTGCTTGTCTCCCAAACGATGGTGTAAATTCGGATAGCGTGCCAAATCATTATCTGTTGAACAACTATTTTTTATCATAGGTAAATAGCGTTTAGTACTGGATGGGCTTAATGTTCTCCGAAAGACTGAAAATGATATTATATTTGGGTAATTTGTTGGCATTAAATTTGATAGTGTACTTCGGGATTGCGAAGTTTGAAGTACAAAGCAAAATAAATAAAGAATTTATTGAAAGTAAACAACCCATAGTAGACACCAAAAATAATGTAATAGCTAAAAAGATTGGCGATATAGTTCATAGAATAGGCGAAGGAAATTTTCTTTAAGGAAACAAAAATAAATAATCTCAGGGCACAAAAACACGAAGTTAACGGTGATAAGAACAAGATAAATGTTACCAAAATGGACTTGAAACGCAGTTTCTAAATGTTAAGCATGAAAACTTTTCCTGCCAAGAGGGGGATACTCTTGTAAACTTGTTACTTGCAAACAAACTCGCGTTTTTAAATACTTAGCTTTAAATACGAAGTTTTTTTTGTTGCTTTCGACTCTTACAGAGCTCTTGCATAATTGTTTTTGTTTGTTCTTGAATTTCTTTGGCTTCTCTATGATTTTTGAAGATTTTTTTTTGTCTTAATCTAACACAATTTTAAAAAATTTAGTTCCTGTTTTACCTTCATCAAACCTTACGCAGACGGTAATAGTAAGACAAATATGCTATACAATCAAAAATACTATGACGAAAAACTCTTGTGCAAAAATACTTTAAATTTTTAAGCATTAGGTAAAATTACGACTACTAGAACCATGTAGCCCATTTGAAGGTTAGACTAATAAGTGATAGTGTAGATTGTCATTATTTTCCTGGCCTTGTATGTGTGGGTGGGCGCAACATGTTTTCTTCCTCCATTTGCCCTGCCAGACATCACGGCATCGTTTACCCCTTTCTCCTTCATATCATTCCGTACACAATCCATCCATCTTTTCTTTGGCCTTCTCCCTCTCCATCCATCAAAATTCATATCTATCACTCTTTTAGTCACATGCGCTTCGTCCCTCCTCATTACATGTCCATACAATAACGATTCCCTTACAATATTTATGGCTATTAACTAGCCTATTTTAATTAAGTCCATTCTATTTAGGACTAAAGATAAAATAACTTTTAGAAAGTGACCGACACAGCGCAACATAATTCGAATCCGTTTTCCTATGGCAACGTGCAGTCTTGTCGTTTTGACATGCGCTTGCGCAGGGCTGCCCGCCTTTAAAGGTCATATTAGATGAGAGCTTTTTATAGTATAGTTGTGAACCTGATGTGTTTTATTACTTTACTAGTCTCATGTGTTTAAACTGACATGGTCACTAATACGAAGATGATACCAAGCCATAATGCCATGATCATGGATGGACTCCGTCCCGATATTCATCCGTGATCATTCATGGCGTTTACAACATCGCCGAAATATCGGAAACTCGGATTAAATAACAAACATGGTAAATATCCCGTTTTAGGTGTTAATAATAATCTTAATTGACTTTTTTCATAAGTTTTGTCAGTGCTTTGTATAATCTAGCCTAGAGAGGCCAGATTATACTAACATACCCTTCTAGTAAATAACATCTCCATAAAAGTGTTTGTCTTCAATTGTCTATCACACTTGGCTAATAAGAAAAGGTCATAGTTACATCACAGCGGTTTTAATATTGGCTTACCATCAACTGTGTGTAGATTATTACGGCTTCTTATATTGCTTGTGTTGTCTTAGACCTCCAATTCATCACCATCATTCCACATTATTCTTATTCCTTTGTTCCACTTATTTACATCCATACCATTAGTCGTCATATTATTAAGCACCTCCTTTCTAGCTATACCATCTTAAATGATAAATGATAAATGATGTTTATTTTGCAAGTAGGTTTTCACAAACACTTTTACACGTCATATTTTTTTAAAACTAGATGAAGCCGGTGTTTCGTACCCGACTACTCTGAGAAGAAACAGCCGAAACAAACTCAGAGGTCATAGTCTCTTTTAAAGTCCAGACAAAATAATCTTGGTCAACTTACATGAGGACTATGCAGATAGTGTCTGAAATGGTCTTTTTAAGAAAGCACCACACAGATTGAGTGGACCTGTCCAGTCAGTGCAAGCATTTGTCAGTTATCGTGTAGCTCAACTCATAGCCCAAATACAAAGACCTCCCAAATCAATGATGGGGTCTAAATGCCCACGTAGTACTTCGAGATATCGCCAAGCGGATGGTCAACTTTTCACGTGACCAGAAGGCTGGCCTTTTTTGGCCAAAGAATGAGAATTGCCATCCAGTGCGGTAATACTGCCTGCCAGTCTTCTGTGTACTTTTTCTGTTGACTGCACTGCGGTCGAATTTTTTGACGCCTTTTATTTATTTTACCATTTTTATACTTGTACATTTTTTTATTAGTTTATGGCTATTTGTAATTTTTAAACAGTAATTAGAGCAAATTGACCTGCTTTTATTTTTGGGCTGATTTGTTAATCTAAACCTGAACCATCCAGGGCGCCACCCAAACGCATACAACAATATCATTCAAATCGGTCGAGCCGTTTAGGAATTATATATTTTAAAGAAGAAGATATCTTGTACTACCCCAAATAACAGTAGTGGTATTTATTTTTAATCATTTGTACAATTTCATAAAGACAAAGTAAATATACATTCTAAATTTTAATGATAATAAGATTTAAAGGTTAAACCATCAGTTCTAATTTATTTCAGTGTTCTGTTAACCCTAGTCGTGCCAGTGAACTGTAATATACTGTGTGAACATGCAGATTGTGTGTGAATTGATAGGCGATTTTATTCAAACTTTCTTTTGTCCGTATTCCTGTACATGTACGGAAGAATTTATAGCAAGATTGTGTTGAACTGTTTTTGTTACATTTTCCGGTGAAGCATTCTTCGAGTCTTTTCTTTGAAATTGGCAACCGTTTAAAGGACTTATTATGCCATCAATACCAATTGATGAGTTCTTTAGTTTGGGCTGTATGACTTATCCTAGATAAACTACATGTGTTATAGGTATATTGGAGTCAAGGAAGTTATCATATTTCTTACCTTGTTCCATGCTATTAAGTGTCGGTATAACACCGTTTTTTTTCTTCCAGTCAACCGTCACGCTATCTTTTACTCCTTTTTTCTGCATATATCATTACTCAACTATCTATATTTTCTTATCTTATTTATCCTTCCTCACCATCAAAATTTGTGTTAAGGATGTATATTAATAATATTTGTAAGCGACGCCGACATTTAATTGTCCTTTGTCAACAAAACTATAAAATGGTGCTGGCTCTGCAATGCGTCCCATTTAAAAAATTATCTGCACAAATAATTAATCATTAAGATTTTTAAATACTTTTTCGTGATATTATAATTGTATTGGTTATTAGCATAGTAACCTGTTTTAAAGCCCTCTATCGTTCTGTCTGACCTTCTCTTCTGCCTGTTAGCGCGTCTAGCAGCTCTATTGCACGAGTCTCAAGTACTACCTTAAATAAACTAACCATAATCAGTTTACTATTAAATGAAGCGTACCCACGGTCCACAGCTAGTCAATCAATAAACGTTAAAGTGTCACCACAGTGATATTGTCCGCTAGGTGCCGCTGTAGCTCACAACACTGCTACTTTTAAAACAATTATGTCTGCGTCCAAACCGGTTCCCATGCAGGCACCCTTATAATAAGGGTCCATGCACCAAATAATAATGTCGAAAGCTGCGTCAATCAATCTGCATCAGCACAATAAATAATAAACTGACGTAACTTCCAAAACCAGTTCTTCTAAATGCAACTCAATGTGGAACTAGTTAGAGTTGCAGTTTTAGTGTCGCTAGGATTCGAAATAGGTCATTTAGTTAAAGCGTTTTTTTAGTTAGTAGAACAAGTGATAAAAATGCACATATGTGACCGGAACAGACTGTATTGATTTTGAATGAGATGTTAGTCATTTGTGCGAATTATTTGTGCAATTATTTTATACGGAGTGTGAAGTTAAGAGAGAGAGAGACATAGAGATTAAATCATATTGATATTCAAATGCATGAAGAGTAAGAGAAGACAAACATTCAGCGTTACCAGTTGAAGACAACCAAGTCCCAGGTACTATTTTATGGCTATGTGTTATCTAGGCGCGCGGAAATCCCCAACGGCTATAAATTTGAATGTAGTTATGTACCATTTTATTACTGAGTGTTCAGGCTTGGTTTAGGCTTAGTCTTACAGTCACTTATTTCCATATCTTTTCATATTCCACAGAGAATCTCACGTCATTTTACAATGGCATAAGGCAGAAACTACAATTCAATTGCGATCCTTACGTCTTTTACATCGCCCACGTTCAAACTGTAATTAAATTCGTTTCGTTTCGTTTTGGTGTTCTTCTAAATTACGCAGCAGATTTAATTGCTGTTGATATCATCATTTAGAGAATTGATTCTAGAAAGTTAAAAGTAATATTCTAGTAAAGAACTCGCGATATTTTTCTGGTTATAAACACTTGGTGAAGCAGGAATGGTTTGCCATCATGGTTTAACAAGTAGCACACTATTAGATTGTGTATGTTAAAAACAATAAACTTAATACATCTTCACCCACTGTTGGGTACAGGCCTGTCTTTGCTTGTGCCAAGATCCAAGCTCTTGCGCTAGCCTCCAGGGTATTCCCGTGATGGCAGCAATGTCGTCTGCCCTATTGCCAGTTACTTACAAAATCCTAAACCGAAACGACTACACAATCACAATTTAAAACTTCCCTTTCATGTCCAGTTTTCGATACATCTGTTCTACACGCGCCCTAAAACAAGCGCGGATTAATTCTACCCTTTATTGTACCCCCTAACCACCCCTAACTATATATGTACTTAAATTAGGGGCGAAGTTGTCACCCCAGCGTACTGGTCTATCCATCAAAATAATGTTGGTATATAATGGGTCTTATTAAACTGGTTGGACTTCCCAAAGTGTAGGCTGGGCCGCTTTATCGGATCCCGGACAATTCGATCTCCGATGTTGAAATGCGTTCGCCATAAATACAATTGCTAGGTAGCTACAAAGGTGATCCCGTCTATTGTTGGTACTCGTGCTTTTGTGAAATGCATCGTATTTTTACAAACGTAACGTTCAATTTGGATTGGTGGGTTCGACTGCATTAACTTCATCAAACAATTGCGATCGAATCACTTAACAATCGTCTCAAGATGTAGTGTTTTAATTATTCACAATAATCTATAGTTCTAATCAAATGATGAGTTCAGATAATTTCTATTCATTGTCGTTGTTGCAGTAAACTGCCTTTGTAATATCTTCAATATTTGTATCAGCATTATTATCCAACAAGAAAGAATGCTAAAAAGACATGGCGTCATCCTAGACAAAGAGTTCTTTGCACCTTTCCCCGCACACATACAACCATAAACAGGAAAGCATACAAAACACTTAAAACGTTCACTTGAAGGGTCGGTAATATAAGAAGCATTATAGTTCTACTTAAACGAACATCACTTTTCCTCGAAGCGATCAAAACCCGACTCGGGGACACTAAAAGCTATACAGAATCATCCCAGGCAGGGCGTTACCCGAGTATTAATCTGCACACAAGTAAACATTACATCTCAAACCGAGTCGCCAAGAAGAAAGTATCTACACCTGTCCTTTTCGCACTTTCGTTGCTGACCGGTGTGCGAGAGGGACGGCAATCGAAGGGTCGGAATCAATACCATATGACAGGGGCCGGTGTTTTATTTTGTTGGAGACATCTTTGCGTGTGTAGCTACAGTGTTTTGGTTGTGTGAGTGGCTGGACCGCGCTGTATCTAGGTAGGTGCCTAATGCTGGCTTTTCAGATGTTAATTCTACGTTTTGGGATAGCTATAGCGGTAGATACGGGGAAAGGGTTTTAGCAGATCGAAATTTTGCGTTTAGTTAAAATTTAAGTACAGTATAGGGTTTCAGTTAAACGAATTTCACGAAGCATTGTTCTAGCTAACTACTTTGTTGACTGAAGTAATTTTAAAAGGGTCAGCTTTACTGTTTGTCTGATCCCGCCAGAGTGAAGATGCGCATTCTTTTGTATGTTGATGACTTTATTGTTTTCGTTTATGCGACATTACTCATAACATTACGTACCGTTCTTTGTTTTTACCCATCCCATCTTTTGTCCAGTATGCTCTTTCGGAATGTTGTTTCCAATATTCGATGATTGTTTATGCCATTAGGTCGCAGTGTCAAATTGAAACGATATTAAATCCATGGATACGGCTCATGAAGGTTAACTAAAAAGCTTTAAAATAGCACCAATGTAACACGAACCTACCAGAAGATGGCAACACTAAAACTATCAATCAAACAACGTTGCTACAACAGAAAAAAAAAACCAGAAACACAATAGAAAAAGGAACATGCAAATTATAAATTCAGCTGCAAATAAAATGGTATATTATTACGAATCACAGCATTTGGTATAATTTGGCACCACTGGAATATAGGGGCAGCTCCCCTCGCGTGAAGTGATTTTATGGGCAACGTTTATGAACAGCGTTATTGTCCGGTTTCGGTTATATTTGGTGTCAACAATATTGGTTGAATTCAGACTTTTGTCCTATTTAGATAGATAAAATATGCAGATTTAAAAATTTTGCATTATTCTGCATCACTTAAAACAAATCTAATAATTCGCTTTGAGATTGAATTTAACGCGATCATTTTAATTTCATGCCTTATTTTCAAGTTTGTTTTATTAAGTCGACTTTTGACTCAATTTTAATTATCCTTTTATCAGCGTTAAAACCTTCCTTAAGTCTGCATACGATGCTGGGATGAACAGAGGTGTACTGTCCCACCACAATATGCAAGTATTCAATCTTCTGAGTTTTAGCAGCCTCGTTAGTCGGTTGCAAGCGCGACTAGAACTGCATGAGGTTTTGGGTTCGATTTCCGGTTCGGGTAACCTAGGAAAAACTTGTTATTTAGTTTTTCCATGAAGAGTTTCTCTGTGGCAGCCGCATGTATTGGTTTTGATTTGTACCTGGTTGTTGTCAATAGGCTTGCTGCGAAATGCAGGTGTACAATTGTTTACACTCTGCTTAAACCTTTGGGGATAACAGGTGTGATGGCTTATTAAATCTTTTCATAAATCTACAATCAATTTCACCGTATTATTCAAAAAGCTGAGACATATGATAGACCAACATCTAGATCAATATCAATGTAGTCAAAAGACTTCCAAAGTCTGTACTTATTTGTAGCTATAACTAGTGCACCGTTCCCCGGTATTTCCCTAAGGTGGGAGTAGTCCCGGAAGCAACATTGCATGTAAATGTTAGCCTGTTATTATCTAGGACACTTGCTCGGGGACAATAGGGGTTTACGGGCCCGGAGATATATATGACTCATTTTGATTTATAATAAAGAAACAATTATCATAATCATTTATTTTTGCAAACATGGGTATTCGTACATGTGTGTGGGTGTGTGTTGTCATAAAGTAATAGTTCTCCATGTTCAGCCATCACAGGGGAATGCAAACCATTATAATTCTAAATTAAATTTAATAATAACATTTGTACCATCAGCAAATATTCTTACTACAATAAACAACGACAATAAGACTTTAAAGACGCAATCGATTTACTAACACTTGGAATTGTTCGGAAAACCTAAATGTTTAACCCAATTTTCCCTGAAGAGTTGCCGGAAATTTGAAGTAAAATTACAGGCGCTAAATTACCGCTAATAAAAATACAAAGACTCTACATACTACGTAAACCAAAAGGGTGCACCACAAGGAACCATTCTAAACCCGTTCCTTTTTCAAAACTTGCACTTTCTGCTTTTTTACTCTTTTAGCAAATAGTTTCACCTTGATCAGGGATTACAGATAACAATAAACCTTTTAGCCTTTGCCTAACATCCGCGCAAGTCATAAAACCCAAGTGAACGAAGACTTACTTTGTACTGGAAAGCCGATAGTCATAAACCGGTGCTGCTCGGTGAGATTTTAACGACTGTGCACTTCTAGCTTCGCAATAATTCGACAAAGCTTGCTTTATCTGAGGGGAAGCTTTGAGATTGATCTTTGTGCATTCCAAGGTGTAGTCACTGTATTTGATTGTGTGGAGGATTCATGGGAAATCGTCCACGGTGAACCTATAAATTGATTAGATACGCTCAAATTGTACTCACTTTCTATCTTAAACCAACCAATAAAAATGTCGTGAGGAAAGTTTTCAGTGCGAATGGCTATATAATGGTATGAGAAAACCAAATGAAAATCACTTTGAATGGTATGTAGGTAGTTGACAAGACGTTTAGTTAAAACAACAAAATTGGGTTAAAAACTGAAGATTGATGATGACGTAATTACGATTTACTCATTTCAAGTTGAATGCAGATTGTTAATTAAGAGTATTTTCTTTTATCTGGAAAACCGCTATAAAGTTCTTAAGGTTTCTTTTTCATGTCATTAGTGTAGAACCGTGTTTTATTCAATCAATCAACTTATTTCTCTGGCCTACTAATACAAAATCTTTAACTGACGTGAAAACAATTGGGAAGCTGTCAATTAAAAGAAAAATATAACGTTACTTATTGTGTACCAAAGTGCAAATATTGCTAGTCATTTCTTAAGAGAGAGAACTTATAAAGATGTTTAAAGAATGTTTCTGAAGATAAACTAAATTGGAGGTAAGTGTAAAGAGCAAAGATAAAGAAAAGTAAAGATGTTTGGTCAAACTGTTTTGCCCGTTTTCACAAACTCTTAACGTCTCCTAAATGCTAGTGCACTGGTTAATATCCAACGCCCAGTGCATTATTAAAACATTGAGTGTTAATGACAACATTATTGGAGCTCGTGGCTAGTCAATAAAAAAGACTAGTTAATAGGGTTGTGGCTGTTTGTGTATGTGAGTTTAAATGTTTGTAAACGCACCCACGATACAGGCGAAATTCCTAATGTGAGGCAAAGTTTAAAAAAAACAAAAACTCTATGTAAACTGGTATTCAGCTGTATCTGGTTAGAGTGGAAGATGACCCCCAAGGTAATTTTGACAATATTACGGATCACAAATTTTTTTTTACCGATAGATCAAATTTAATCGAATAAAGCTCCCGCTCTCTCGAGAGAGGTAGTGTCAGACTTTTACTGACTAAAACCCATCCATGTTATTTCTTTTTCTCTTTATGGTCTGGACCCGTGGTATCTGTTTTGAACAACCCATAATATAAGTGATGATGACACTAAACGCCTTGCTTCATTCAATATCAATACATGAAGCAACCTAGCGATAATATCTTTTGCTATTGCTTATGTATAATAATAAAATCTTTATTTAACTAAAGCCTACATCTAAATACAAGGTTAAGATTAACAGTTTTACCCCCGAATACTGAAACGTCACTCAAAATGTGAGGGTTGCTTAACATTTGAGCAGCTCTTAAACTTTAGATTTTGTATGGTCAAACGTCACTTCTGAGTCTCTGTTAAAGTTAAGTGGGACTTAAATTTTGAGTGACGTTTCAGTATTCGGCGGTAAGAGACTTATACCAATTTTAAAAACATTGAAACTTTGACTTCTAAACTAGGTTAGAACCTGTATCTTAGTGATCAGTAAGGGCCGTACTGATCACTGTGGGCCATACCGAAGCCACTATTTCAATCTCCGTCCACCGTCACCCACTGCTTTTCAGACCGGAGTCCTTTAATTACACTTGACACGGCCAGAGGATCAATACCGATACGGGGACCAAACAAACGGTAGTGGCTTATATTAGTTGGCTTCTCTTGAATACATTGTATGCACGAAGACCAATCAAGGTATACAAATCCAGTTTATGCGGATCTCTCATTGTAAGATAAATATATGCCAAGCGAGGTCATGTTAAGAGCTGGACAAAGTGACAGTCTATCAGCGAAGACTTAGATGGGAATGTCGTTTATGTATTGGATTGACACTAATTAGCAGCAGAGAAGATTTTTATTTTTTCTAGCTTTTGTCCGCGGCTTCGCTCGCGTTAAATTTGGGGTAACGCAGTTCCCCTTTCCTGATTTGCCTGCTACCTGTAGATTTTGCCCTTGCACCTTATTTATTGTAATAGCAATGCTAAGTTTCCCTTTTCTTCCCTCTTTCTCCCTCATTTCTAACTTAAAAAAAACAGGTTAGCCTATTTCCGTCTCCAGGGTCCCAACTATCTCTGTACCAAAATTCATCAAAATCGGTTTAGCCATTAAGGCGTGAAGAAGTAACAAACAAACTCACTTTCGCTTTTTTAATATGTTTTTGAATCTGCGATAAATAAAGACTTCAGAGAAGAGGAAGCGTATGGTTTTTTCTGACGAAATATAATAAGGCACAAGTAGTATGTAAGGATCGTTGCGGATCGTCGAGGGTTCCGTACCCAAAGGTTAAAACGGGACCTTACTACTAAGTTTATGCTGTTGGTCCGTCTGTCTGTCACTAGGCTGTAACTCATGAACTAATTAAATAGACAGTTGAATTTTCACAGATGATGTATTTCAATTGCCGCCACCGCCACACCAGATACCATAAACAAGAATATCAGTATTTAATGTGGCTCCCATTTGACACGCATGTTTTGACCGCTGTTTTAAAGAAAATGCTACGGAACCCTCCGTGCGCGACTCCGACTCGCACTTCACCGGTTTTTATTTTTTAATAATTTCTTTCAACCCCAGTCTAAAAAGGCGTGATGTTATATAAACTGGTAAAGAATAAATCGAAGAGTAACAATTAAACAATCTTAACTCTGTTATTTTGAGAGCAAAACCAACATTTTAAAACAATTCCACTCATCCCGCCATTGAAACATAAAATTGACGTTTTGTACTTCCAACGAAATCCTAGAGTCAGCTAGAAAGGGACAGAAATACCCCACGTAATGGGAGTAAGCGAGATGGTAAATAAAGGGGAGGAAAACCCCAATAAGGGTGGTTGGCATTGTGAACGATAATTTCTCTGAATAGTAGCGAAGGTAATTTTATTAGGGTGATTCTGTGTGCGTTTAATTTTTGTTGTATATGATGGCGGGCGAACTCGTGTTTTTGTTATGATTTATTGTTTTAATTTCGTGTTTTGTGGTGTTTTGCGGTTATATTTCTGGTCTGTTTAAGATTTTCATGATCTATGACGCTGGTTATGATAATGTTTCTATTAATTATTAGCTTTTTTTGAATCGTTCGTCGTTCGTGGCTCCCGTGGCGTTGCCCGCGTGAAGTCAGTCATTGGCCTACAAGATCGTTTTACCGACATTAAAGTATCCTACTTGTTAACCCAAGATAAAATCTATAGACGTGCTAAATTTCATCGAAATTTGTTCTACAGTTATTGTGTAAAAGAGTAACAAACATCCATATATCCTCACAAATTAGGATTGTGCCAAAATTCCACAATCTTCACGACTTCGTTGGCGGTTTTGGGACTCAGCAGACAGTATAAGGTGGCAGGATATATGTCATTATGGACTATCTGTTCTATTCAAATCGCGAGTTAATAGTCTATCTCATTGAAGCACACGCCACGGTTGGCGCAGTGGTTATGCGACTGGCTGCTACGCCGCGTGTGGCGGGTTCGGTCCCCGCACGGAACAAACATGTATGTGAACCGACAGGTAGTTGTTTCGGGTCTGGCTGTTAGTGTATGTAAGTTTATAAATTTCAAACACACCCATGATACAGGAGGAATAAAAAAAGTAGAACGGATAAATATAAATAAAGTTATCTACAGACGCCTGCACATCAAGCTACTACAATCTGTCAGATTTCTTTGATAGATTTTCGACTTTATTTCTAAAGTATAAGGTTCATGGTTCATTGGGAAAAAATTGACAGTTTTGGGTAGCTTGACCTGCACAGGCGTCTGTACATATCAATAAAAAATAAAGGTTTATTACAGAAACTTATGTAACAACTTTTACAGTAAATATTATATAGAGACTACTTTAAGCAAAATATATAATATACCTGAGCTAGGGATGAAAATAAAAAATACATGATAACAATGAAAAATCGAATTTAAAAAGAAATCATAAATAAAAAAAGATTGTATAGTTTTATGAAACCACAGTAAAACTGAAACTTTTTTTCACATTATAGACATTTAGACGCCCCTACTCCGCGGCCGACCGTCACGCGACATGCAACACACAGACGAAAATGAGACTATGTAATAAAAGTTTCACTTTAAAACTAAAATTACAACACCACGATTTATGTATTTTTTTTCTTTGTTACAGATACATCGAATATTTGGATGCCACAATGTGCTAAGTGCCAGTGTTTGTGAAGTGTAGTGTAGTGTAGTGACATGTCTTAGTGATAACATGTGTGGTGCAGTGAGCGCGCAGGCGGGGCCGCGGCTCTGAATGGTAGCTGCCGGTACAGGTGAGAAAGACCATATTTAAGTTATTTGAACATAGGTAATACCGCATTTTTTCGGGATAACATACCTCTTAAAAAACTCAGGGCATTTATTTAAAACTAGCTTTTGCCCGTAGCTTCGCTCGCGTATTTTCGGAGTAACACAGTTCCCCTTTCCTGATTTGCAGGTACCTGCTACCTATAGCCTATCCCTTTAGCTATACCCTTGCGCCTTATTTATTCTAATAGCAAAGCTAAGTTTTCCATTTCTTCCCTCTTTCTCCCACATTTCTCACTTTTTTTAAAAAAAAAAGCTCCATGGTCCCAACTCACAAACTCACTTTCGCTTTTATAATATTAGTAACCACCGTTACAGGCACTTTAAAATATCAAGAAACAAAAGAATGAAGTTACAGTCCCAAACAATGCATAGTAACTTGTGAAAGTACTGTAGTTGTCCATTCCAAAGCGTTGATCTCAAGGGAGAAGAAAGGGCAAGAAACTCCTACTACTCATGTGATCATTTAGGGTATCAGCTATCTAGAAACAAAATTTCATCCAATTCCGTTAAGCCTTTTGAGCGAGGAGTAAAAAACATACACCCAAACAAACTTTCGCCTTAATATTGTTAGTGTGATACTAAAGGTTGAATTCATTTACGATTAAAAGTTTTTTTTATGTCTGCTACCCTAACCATGACGTCTTAAAACAGAACTTTTTCCATTGAGGGAAAGAAACAGAGCTATACAGGGTGTCTAGCACCATCTCTTTCTAACACAGGAATAAGAACTGCTATAAGATGTCATGGTAACCCTTCTGATCTTCGTCTTGATTTTTTATGTGTTAGCGGCAATCTAAATTGATTCAGCCTAAAGTTTGGCACTTTCATTAGTGTCCACCAGCTCCTGTTATGTTCAAACAGCTTACGAGACACGGGAAGGTGTGTAGCCTCAAGGGCGCTATAGAATGAGCACTAAACATGCCTACCCTTTGCCGACCTGGGAACCGAACCTTAAACTTCATGCCTATTGCCTTTATTATCTAACTAGCTGTTCCCCGCGGTTTCACTCACGCTGCTCAGCACCTGTTGGTCGTAGCGTGATGTTATATAGCCTATAGCCTTCCTCAAGAAATGGACTATCCAACACTAAAATAATTTTCTAATTCCAACCAGTAGTCACTGAGATTACGCGTTCAAACAAACAAACAAACTCTTCAGCTTTATAATATTAATATATAATATATTAAGTATCTAATATATAAAATTCTCGTGTCACAGTTTTAGTTCGGGTTGTTCCCGTTCGTCCACACCCCGTCGTCCACACCCCGTCATCTCACGTCTAGTCTAAGAGTTAATAAAGAAAATATGATGATAGTATTTCCTTATATAATAAACATACCTACTTTTAAAATATTATGTACTTAGCTTTATTACTTTAGTAAGGCAAATACTTTAAAAGTACATACCTAGTAAATCTAAAGCTTTTTTGCGTATTTAAATACGTACTGCGTACGTAAATCTAAAGCTTTTTAGCATAAGAATATTTCACATTTTAATTTTACACATTGGGTATTGTATCAATATCAGTTTAAATGCAATTAATATGTAAAAAAAATTAAAGTTACATTCGCCTGGATATACTCAACTATTATAACTGCACCCTGTCGATCCTCCAACAAAAGATAGTCTTTGCTTGTCAGTTTTGACGACGCTTCCGGGAATGAACAATAGATACATGGCCTTGAAATAGCCAATCATTTATTTAATTTAAAATTTCTTTACACTGACTCTTAAACTAGACATGAAACGAGGTGCGGACGACTGGGAATGTTGCGTTCTGTTCGTCTACACTGTGAACGAACAGAACGCATCTTTCCCAGTCGTCCGCAGTGTGGACGACGGGGTGTGGACGAACGGGAACAACCCAGTTCCGGGGCCGCGGTATCTATTTCGAACAACCCGCAACCTTGGCAGATCCGTCTGCTTGGCTGTCATCTCTTTGCGGCGCGCGTGGAACACGAACAAGTCGTCGATATGGCCTATAATCACTAGACGGATGGACGGTGAGCTACCCATTTCTCACCTTCCACAAACCCGCGTTTACGATGGCCGAGAATCGTCTTGAGGTAATTCACGCCCGGAGTTACATATAAAATACTACATTCGACAATTCTTATCCTTATGTGTTTACATAGTTATACGTGTTTACGTATAACTATGTAAATATACGTAATGTACACACAACTCTTATCGAGATATTGATTTAACGACAATTTCGTGTGTTGCTAAGTTGCCATAAAAAAACAAAATCTAACGTACAGTGTAACTGCAGTCCCTTCATCCTTGATCAAACAACCAACAAACTTCAATCAATCATTTGAGGTTGTAGAGGAAACTGATCTTTATTCCTGGATTTTAAGGTTATTTTTCAAAAACTACAATCTCTGGAAACCAAATTGCAAACGTAGAATAAGTAGCTACGCTGTGACAAAACTGGACGGATGTTCGTCAGTTAGTTCAAGTTCCTTTCGTATTCCGAGTATTAAGTGACTATTACTACGACTCCTCCGGCCTCAGGAAGTCACTACAATTAGTACTGGTTTTGCCTGTTTTATGAACTGGTTGATATACACGTTGGCTTGAAGCCCGTTTTTTTAAGCAAATTAGGAAACTGTACCAATTTTTTCGGTTCAGGCAATCGTCAATTGACTGGCGAAGCGGAAGTGACTGTTACTGACTAAAACCCATGTGTTCCTTCTTTAGCCCTTTATGTTTCGGGGTTGTGATATCTCTTTCCAAAGAACCCGTAAAACCCGAAAATAACTGCTCTCGAAAGTCGGTGGCAAAAAAGTCAATGAAAAAACCAAAAGTCACCTATTTCCGGGAGTAGTTATACTTCTTTTCCACTGTTTAGTAAGTGGATAGCACGGTTATTCGGTTATTAGTGGTTAGTACCTAACCTGGTGTTAGAGTAATTTTGCCGACCATCATCATCATTTTCCTGCCCCTGTCCCATTGTATTTGGGGTCGATGCAACGTTTTCTTCTTCCATTCTCCCCTATCAGACGTCACGGCATCATTTACTCCTTTCTTCTTCATATCATTCCTTACACAATCCATTCATCTTTTCTTTGACCTTCCTCGTGCTCTCCGTCTTTCAACATTCAGATCCATCACTCTTTAAGTCAAATGTGCTTCGTCGCTCCTCATTATATGTCCATATCAAGACAAACGACTCCCCCACAATTTATTCAATTTTTCAAACTTTCTCTAACATACTCATTCCTTACTGTATCCATTCATTTATTTTGCCGACCATAGCACTGAATAATGGTACAAGCCATAGGGTTTTGGGAGGTTCCTGCACATAATCGGGCGGGAAAACGAAACGCCCGGGTGTCACCATTGTGACAATCGCCCGGAGGACACAGTGGCGGTCTGCCCAGCTTGGGCGGAGCACCGCCGTGCCCTCGTAGACGCGATCGGCAGCAGCGATCTCTCGCGTCCGGCCCTGGTTCAGTCCATGGTCCGGAGTGAGAGGGAATGGAAAGAAGTCACCTCATTCTGCGAAGTAGTCATGCTATTGAAGGAGATGGCCGGGCGTTAGGGAGAGAACCTCAAACCAACCCAGCAACCACGGGAGAAAAAAAAAGAAGCCATAGAGTCTCTGACTTGGCTTTACATGCTGTCGAGATAATGATACCGATTCTGATGAACCACCGAATTAACTAGACTAAGATTATAATCACATACCTTATCACATCTAATTTTATCCGACATTATTTTATTCGCGATTTATGACAATTTTTGGTGAAAACGTCAGTATCAGAATAGTGAGATTTCGAATTTCTCTAAATTGAGTAACTAAACTATCATTAATGCTGTCAAACTATAATATAGTTCAGTTGTGTTACTTCAATCAATTTCAGAATAGGAAACGTCGTTTGACAGGAATAAACTAAATTTGAGTGATTTTTAGAGTAGTTTTAGTTAAATTTGTGACAACAGAATAGACACTATTATCTCAGAAATGTTTGGTTTCATTCACCGATCTCGTTCGTTTTATCAATATATTATATCCTTATCTGACCTATGTATTACAAAGAAACTCCTTTTTACGACATCCTAAGTTCAACACAGGTCATCTAAGAATACATTTCGAAATAAGTCAAGAAGGCAGTTGTTTTTTTTTTGTAACATCGAGGGGCCATGCAAAGGTTTCCATGATTGTTTTATTGCTTGTTTTTAATACTCCCACGTTCGAAACTTGACCAAAATTAGGAAAAGCGTAAGATCTTAATGACATCGGTCGGTCAATTATGAATAGGTACAATCAGTAAAAGAGATAAGTACCCAGGCGAGGTTGCGAGTTGTTCGAAAGAGATACCGTGATCGCGGAACATAAAGGGCAGAAGAGGGAACATGGGTGAGTTTTATTCTGTAAAAGTCTGTCACTCCCCTCCGCTGTACCCAGAGCGGGGGCAGTTATTTGATGACTATTTGCCATCGCAAAAAATAAGGGCACGAGTTGAAATTTTCCTAAAAATCCATGAATGTTTTAGACTAAAGTTTATGTTTTGATAGAAAACAAACAGTTCATGAATTTTTAAATTTGTGTTAAAGACGTCTATCCGTTTCTATGAAAAATCCAAAAAAAGTACTGTATAGTGTAAACCGAGACAGGTTACTTATATCCTTTCCTGAATGTACCTACGTCACTCAACGCGTAGGCGGAGGTCACTGTCTCTTAATAGTTACTTAGTATCCGAGTTTGGTATTGAATTTATTAAAATACAGAATAAGCAGCTAATACAGTACCAATTGATGAGGACCATGCCTCTCTATGAGAGGGACTCCACTCCTCTTCAATTCTTTTACTCTGGACGCTCTTTCTGTGCACGTCTTTCTAAATAAAACTCAAACTCTAAGCATTTATTTCAATAAGAACATTACAGGCACTTTTAAATGTCATGAAAACAAAAAAAAAATGCTGCTACAGTCCCAGTCACAAGACATAATAACTTGTGAAAGTACTGTAGCTGCCCATTCCAAAGTTTTGATATTTGGAGAAGAATGGGTAAGAAACTGCATGGACACTCTTTTAAATAAAATAAAATTTGTATATATGTATAACAAATTAAACAGAATTTGTATAACCTCAAAATTAATGTTCTAACTTGGTACGATCTTGTAATAATATTATAATTTAAAAGAGTGTAAAAACCTCACTAAACATTTTGTAACGATTCTCCTCGGTTATTCTGGTTGAAATAGACTTTTGTTTATCATATGGGAAATCATCAAATAACTTCTCCTTCTCAGGGCAGAGTAGGCGTAACTAAAACCTATACATACCTTTTTTAGTCCTTCATCTTCTGGGGCCACGGTATCTCTTTCGAATAACCCGCAAGCCCGGGTTGAAATAGTCTTCAAATACAATTTACTGAATACAAACTGAATCTTTAAGTCCACACTCCTTACTTCAGGTGGCAGAAAATCGATAACCGCATTGGATATGAATATTACATACAGATGTATTTGACGGCGATTGCTTTACTTGTAGACCTGTAACTAGCTTTGGATGTTTGAAATCACTTACGGATTATTGGCTGGACGGATTTTGCAGGTAAATATGGAGATAGAATTAAGATGGTCGATTTTGAGGTTAAATATTTATTTCAGACCAGGCATGTTAGTAGAAGAAACTTTAAAACTATGTTAGTTAAATTTAAAACAATCAATATGCTGGACATGCATGAGCGACCACTGTCTCAGGATTTGGCTGTCCACTCTGTCCGACAACACAGTCAGAAGCCTGTTGGTGCTGTGCCTTCTTGGAGGCGATCGGCGGCGGCGATCTCTCGCGTCCGGCCCTGGTTCAGGCTATGGTCCGGAGCGAGAGGGAATAGGAAGCGGTTACCTCCTTCTGCGAAGCTGTAATGCTAGCAAGATTGAGGGAGAGAACATCTAGCCAACCCAGCCGCCGCGGGAGAGGCACCGGGCGCTGCGAGATGACTCCCGGCCACCGTAGATGCGGGCATGTGGACGTTGAGCAATGGGTAGCTCACCGTCCGTCCGCCTATTGACGATTGTCGATGGCGCGTTCGTGTTTCACGCGCGCCTCAAAGAGATGTCAGCAAAGCAGAGGGGTTTGCCAGGACCATCGCCTGCCGGGGTTGCGGGTTGTTCGAAAAAGATACCGCGGCCCCGGAACATAAAGGCAACATGGGTGGGTTTTAGTCAGTAAAAGTCTGACATACCCCCCGCACCACCCAGAGCGGGGGAAGTCATTTGATGATTTCCCATCCGAAAAAAAAAAGGGTTGTATTGATGATTTTAATAAATCATCATCTGCTTAGCGCCGCGGTATCTCTTTCGAACAACTCGCAACCCCGGCAGGCGGAGGCCCTGGCAGGCCCCTCTGCATTGCTGACATCTCTTTGAGGCGCGCTTTTAACACTAACGCACCGTCGACACGGCCAGTCGTCAATAGACGGACGGACGGTGAGCTACCCATTGCTCACCGTCCACTGGCCCACACAGCGAGGCCCAAAACAACTACCTGTAGGCCATACAGCAGCGCAGCAGTCAATCGCTCAGCCACTGGGCCAACCGAAATAACAATAATAAAATAACTGGTTATTGTCTTTTTATAAGGACAACTGAACAGAAAGCAATACATAAAACACATTCCCCTCACCTAACGGTACAAAATCAATACCCTGCATTGAATATTACATAGCTAATAACGCGCCAACAACCGACGTTTTACCTAGAATTAGAAAAGAAATCATTTATTGAGCAAGTGTTCGCTTTACTTGGGAAAACAAACCTTAGGTTGTTGTGTTAGCGATTAGAATCCTTTGTGTTGTTGTTAGGTTACGTTGACAACCAATTAAAAGATAATAATCGGAACGAGAGGTCTTTGTAATGGCATCTTGCAGGTCATCAAATCAAATCATTTATTTTTGCAAACATGGGTAACATAGACGATTTCGTACATAATAAGGATACCATATTCTACCGTCGTGTGGGTTATTTATATTGGTTATTTATACAAATAAATAATATTCAATTCCAAATTGTAAAAACTATGATGTAAAGTTTTTTATTAAATTAATTACTATTTTTTAATTGATTACTTCTACAAACTAAAAATAAACACAAACTTATTATTACATGGCGTCAAAAAATTCGCAGTCAACAGGTAAATTATAATTATTAATTCCAAATTCAAAAGAAAACATTGTATTGAAATCAAATAAATTTTAAGTGTCAAAAAGTCAGACTAATAAAGAGCATAAAAATATTTAATTAATAATGTCAAATAAAATGAATAAATATGATCAACAGGAAAAATATAAAATAAAAAAAGGGCAGAAAACTTACAATAAATTTCTTTCAATATTACATTGATTTATTTAGAGGTTGTTAGCTGCTCAACCAGACTATACTGTGGGTGCCTTGAGGCCTTGTATGGCCTTCAGCCAGGGGTAGCAAGATATTTTGAGAGGTTACAAGCATTTATAGACGCTTGTGGCTGGATAATAATAGCTACACACACCGACAAGAACACCTAAAAAACTTTTCTTAGACAACCCAACTTATTTAATCATTTTCAGATAAAACATCAAAATCGACTCTTTTTTTCAAAATTTATTTTACTTGTTTCATTAGATTATAGTTTCAATAGTACTCACCCTTCATCCCTGATTTTTGGGCTGCGTTCCGTGTAGCTGAAATCAGTTTGGGGTTGAAAATCGAATTTTTTTGGTTGAAAACTTTGTTTTTTGACCAAAACTCGAAAGTTTTTGTTCCCACGTACAGTTTTATATCGTAATAAGCTTGCCCGCGGGCACATAGCCTGTATTTTTTTTGTATTTTTTTTTTTGTGTCATCAACATACAACCTGACACTGGCCTAAAAAATCCAGAAAACTTCAGTAGGTATATTTGTTTACACAGGGGGTCTGTCAGTCAGCAATGAAGCGCAGTATTCTTGGAGTTAAACTTACTGATCGCATAAGTAAGGAACTCGACGATGCGTTCCAAAGAGGAGCTGGAGGAGCTAAGGGTTTTCAACTCATAGCTCCACCGGCACCTCCTTAGTTCCTAGCTATGACTCTTACTTAGGGTTATTTTATAACCCGACAGAAGTAAAGGGTTATTCGTGCCTTATTCGTTTGGATTAAGGACCTGATTCCTAAGTATTCTTTGAAACGGCCCGTATTTTGGGTCTCTGGAGCCCTAACCACCGGTAGCTTGGACCCTGCTCCCGACACCAACGCATAACATGTGTTTTTTTTATAATTTTAAATGATTTTTTAAACTTTTTCTAAAACGTTTAAAAATGTAAATAAATGATTAAGTAGATAAAGAAAAAAAGAAACTGGTGTATTTATGGTGTCTTTAGCAATTCCTACATAACACATCGTAAGTCTTCCCTACTTCCCCTTGAGAAATATAGGCTTGATGGTATATTTAATGCGGTCACGATGGAATTACCTCTTACCTCCTCTTAGAAAGACGCATGTATCATGAAATCGAATGTCTCTGAGACTTTCCATTTCACGAGCTCTGTGTTTCTCTTGTCCTTTTTTTCCATTTTAGTCTAGACCGGGCTTATTTAAGACATTTCTTCAGACATTCAACGGGACAATAAAACAACGAATCATCAGTAATTGTGTTACTATTTGTAGATCGTGCAAAAGACTAGTTCACCGTGTACCGGTAATACCATTGTTAACCACTTAACTCGAATTTTGTCCCGTTGTTTGTAGGCAATTTGTCCGCGAGTCATTTAGAAAATTACTGTTTTTGACCAAAAAAATGAAAACTAAAATTCGGACCTAACAGAGTTTCAACAAAAACTTGAGAGTTGTCAAGGGACACCCGGATGGAACGAAGTTATTTATTATGTTCAAAAAACCTGTATACACTCAACAAAAATAATCGTCGCGATACCACACTGTTTAATGCGAAATAGAAAGACGAAACGAAAATAACTGGCTTGCTTTCAATGAGAGAGAGAGACAGAGAAACGCGCACGCGGCACGGCTTACAACTATAACGAAAAGTGTCGTTACAACTTTTGGTCTTAATTTTTTCCGTCTAGTCCCCTTTCGCAATGCGCGATAAGGAACTTCGTTCCAAAAACCTACGAGTGTTATCAATTATTGTTTGGCTTACTAAGGCCATTAACGTACTTCGTATTTGGAGAAGTTAGAGGCTAAATATTCATAGCTGTCCTGAGACGATCTTTTACTTAGGTTGGTCTGTGGATGGGTGACCACCCGTTACAATACTGAGTTTCCTCTGTGCCTCGAAAATCACTAAGCCGTTGGTCACCCTGCCGGGGTTGCGAGTTGTTCAAAAGACCGCGACCCCGGAACATAAAGGGCAGTAGAAGGAACATGGGTGGGTGTTAGTCAGTACAAGTCTGACACTCCCCCCCCGCTTCCCATTTCCCATTCGCAAAAGATAAAAGCCGTTGGTCGCTCTTGACATTTCTAGATCTTTGACACTCGTTACAGGTAGTCAAAGTTGGGGATGCGGAGTTGCGGATTTTAATGCAGTTTTTATCAATTGACAGAATGATTTAAGAGGAATTTAATGTGTAAGAACACATGCATATTATGGCAAAGAAAAGGCGAGTATCCTACTTCCTACTAATATTATAAATGCGAAAGTTTGTGAGAGAGATGTATGTTTGATTCTCTTTCACGAAAAAGCTACTGAACGGATCTTGATGTCATTTGGCACAGAGATAGATTAAGTCTGGCATAACACATAGGATACTTTTTTTATGAAGCCGCGGGCGCCAGCTAATTTCAGATATTTGTAATGTATAAAATGTATATTGCACCCGTTTGTAACGGGGCTAATCCCTAGTTTTATAACATTACACGCACAACATCCAGTTGTATGGAGTGTTTGTCAAGTAGTGATGATTTCTCTGTCCCAATACATACACATAAACTCCCGTTTATGGTCTTTGGGGGAAGGCAGAACACCACCTCCTACGATCCTTCCCTCCATTTCTGCCCCAATGAACAAAACATTGCACCACTGTGACATCCTTATTCCGGACAGTTTCTCACGGCGTATTAAATCGTTTTCTAATTCTAACCAGTTGTTAAACACGACTGATCCGAGGCGGGTAAGAGCTGAGACAATGAGGGGTCACTGACCTGGCGACCGGCGTGACCACCGGTAATCATTAAGTGTGGACAGATCGGTGGGTAGGTAGAATATGGGTGATGCCTCTGAGAGGACCGGGCGAGTTTAGTGAAAAAAAAAAACACTTTTGATACAGATATTTGACGAAACCGGGAGAAAGTTGTTCTGAATATTAAATTAAGGACAGTTTTCTTTTTAAATAATTATAAATTACCTGTTATGCTTTTCTACACATGACAGCACATCAACCTATACAAGTTAATACGGTTCTCTCATCGTACGGGAAATCTACAGTGTACGTTCCGTTGTCGAGAGATCAACATAAACTGGTTTTGTATAATGATAAATGATGTTTATTTTTACATACATTTCTAAACGTTTTTTTTTAAACTTGGTTAGGCCGGTGTTTCGTACCCGACTACTCTGAGAAGAAACGGCCGAAACAAACTCAGAGGTCATAGTCTTCTTTAAGGTACAGACAAACATCTTGGTCTTGTACTAGATTAGTGTTTGAAATGGACTTTTTAAGAAAGCACCGCACAGATTGAGTGGACCTGTCCAGTCAGTGCAAGCATTTGTCAATCATTATAGGTTCATGTTTTATATACATATAAGTCGTTTAACACCCGTTAAATATACTTAGAAATGGAGACTTGTATCTCCGGTAGTTTTTAAAAGATCGACGGTCCATAAGGTTAAGTCAAAAACCGAGGTTTACAGGAGAGCGTAATTTGTGTTCAACACGCCCTAGAAATAGTTCTATGAGCAATAATAAATATTTTCTAAAACAAGGCAAATAAATTAAATAAAAATCGTATGTCAGCATGTGCGCATAGATAACCTAAAGCCAATGAGACAATAAAAAAAATGCCATTTTCGACATGTCTTTATGTACGTAGGGACTGTCGAGATATTGATCGCCTATCGGTATTGAAATAACTTTTAGTGCAAAGCCTGTAAGTCGTACTATTTTTATTCAATAGTCGGTAGACACGCAGTCGTATAGGTGTAAATTGATGGTCAGCATGATATAGCGAAAAAATAACTTCAAAGTAAGTAGTTACAGTGTGACAGCGTTAAGTGTGCAGTTCAAGGCGGCGCTGCTTGTTAAGAAAAAATGCATTGAAATGTCAGATTTGCAAATTTTTTAGTAGGTAATGAATTTAAAATGAATAGTCAATAAAAATAAATTATGTGATATTATATCATTACTAGCTTTTGCCAAATTCGGGGTAACACAGTTCTCCTTGCGCCTTATCGATTTGTAATAGCAACTCTAATTTTCCCTTTTCTTCCCTCTTTCTCCCTCACATCCCACTTTTTTTAAATAAAAATTTGCCTATGTCCGTCTCCTGGTTCCCAACTATCTCTGTACCAAAATTCATCAAAATCGGTGTAGCCATTAAGAGGTAACAAACAAACAAACTCACTTTCGCTTGTATAATATTAGTAAGGAAGGAAGGATATCATAACTAAAAATTCTGAAATATAAAACTTTTTGTAGAAAAAATAAACCGACTTCAACGTGTACGTTACTCAAGCAAGAAAGTATCTCCTAGAGTTATATGAGTAGAACGTATAGTTTGTGCCTTATCTGCTGTAAATGTGCACCCACATAAAAAATGTGTGCCCCCTGTGGTTTTGAAAAAAAAACCGAAAAACGATTCCTGCTGGGGTAACTTTTTTCTAGCAGGAAAATTCTAAACGAGTGATCGGAGAGAGAAAAATTGTGCATGACCAGAGAGCTTATATGTGTGCCAAAATGTGCCCCAAAAAATAAAATCTGTGCCCCTTCAGGTATTCGAGTTATTGCGTTTCCTGCTGGAGTAACGTTTTGATGAATCGTATATCTCTAAAACCATTGCATGTGCCCCTGTAGAATAAACATACACGAGTAGCTCTTGATATGTGCCCCTTTGTGCTCCAATTAGATTTAAGGAATAATTTATAGTTTTCAAGTTATCGCGGTTTTATCAAAACCCGAAAAAACATCGCAGCGCCTAAATGAGGCAAGGCATAAGTTCACTGAAAACTGTATTCAATCCTTCTTGGCGCTAATAATAACCATAGAAAGTTTCAAAACTGTGCATGCATGCGTTTTTGAATAATCTTGCTAAAAGTCAAAACGATGGTGTCACAACTTTGACGGCAAAATACATGGAACTGGCTCAATCTCAGATGTGTAGGTGTAAACCAAAATCATGTGCCTTCAGTCAAAAATATATGGTGAAAATATTAAGGTTGGAATGTTTCGCATTAAGTAAATATAAACAAAAAACCAAGTTAAGTAAACAACGGCTGGTTATCCGACCAAATTAAAATGACTACTAAAAAGCGACGGATTCATACATATCGATGACCTTCTTTATTGGACGTATTATACCTACGCTGTTGTCCGTACTGTTGCGTTCAAAAGTTTTGGGGGCTAATTTAAAATTATATTAAATGCACCTTGTGACTATATTAATGAAACAGCTTGTTTATGTGGAAATTATCATTTACTTCCCTTAATTTTAATTCTTAAAGTAATTATTGCATCAAATCACAGATCAAATTTCCTACGTATAAATATTAGAAATAATTTGCTCAGTATTTTCACCATATATTTTTGACTAAAGGCACATGATTTTGGTTTACACCTACACATCTGAGATTGAGCCAGTTCCATGTATTTTGCCGTCAAAGTTGTGACACCATCGTTTTGACTTTTAGCAAGATTATTCAAAAACGCATGCATGCACAGTTTTGAAACTTTCTAAGTGTAAGGTCATAGAAACAGCTAGTAGAACATAATTCAATAACAACTTTATTTTATTATTTATTACTTTTCTAATTCAGTGTACTCAGGCACAACACGTGTGAACCGGTTAGAGAGTTAAGTAAAGAAGGACATCGATATGTATGAATCCGTCGCTTTTTAGTAGTCATTTTAATTTGGTCGGATAACCAGCCGTTGTTTACTTAACTTGGTTTTTTGTTTATATTTACTTAATGCGGAACAATCCAACCTTAATATTTTCACCATATATTTTTGACTAAAGGCACATGATTTTAGTTTACACCTACACATCTGAGATTGAGCCAGTTCCTTGTATTTTGCCGTCAAAGTTGTGACACCATCGTTTTGACTTTTAGCTAGATTATTCAAAAACGCATGCATGCACAGTTTTGCAACTTTCTATGGTTATTATTAGCGCCAAGAAGGACCGAATACAGTTTTCAGTGAACTTATGCCTTGCCTCATTTAGGCGCTGCGATGTTTTTTCGGGTTTTGATAAAACCGCGATAACTTGAAAACTATAAATTATTCCTTAAATCTAATTGGAGCACAAAGGGGCACATATCAAGAGCTACTCGTGTATGTTTATTCTACAGGGGCACATGCAATGGTTTTAGATATATACGATTCATCAAAACGTTACTCCAGCAGGAAACGCAATAACTCGAATACCTGAAGGGGCACAGATTTTATTTTTTGGGGCACATTTTGGCACACATATAAGCTCTCTGGTCATGCACAATTTTTCTCTCTCCGATCACTCGTTTAGAATTTTCCTGCTAGAAAAGCGTTACCCCAGCAGGAATCGTTTTTCGGTTTTTTTTTTCAAAACCACAGGGGGCACACATTTTTTATGTGGGGGCACATTTACAGCAGATAAGGCACAAACTATACGTTCTACTCATATAACTCTAGGAGATACTTTCTTGCTGGAGTAACGTACACGACTTCAACCAACAAAAGTCAGTTTTTATAGTTTTCTGTTTTCGCGTCCGCATAAATTAATTGGCAGCGAACTCCAACTGATTAATAGATAATTGCTCTTATGAACAAGTTTTAAGATTCCATATCCCGGAACATAAAGGACGCATGATGGAACATGGGTGGGTTTTAGTCAGTAAAAATACACTCCCCTCCGGCCAGAGCGGGGGAAGTTATTTGATGATTTACAATCCGCAAAAAGGCTTGTCTTTCTATGTTTGTAGATAATGAGTGGGTACTCAATAGAATTACTACTGAGTTTCCGAAGAAAACTCTTGAAGTCGTTGATCCCGGGTACACACGAAAACATATCAACCTATACAAAATCAGTTTATACTGATCTCTTAACAACGGATCGTACACCGCGGATTTCTCGTACGATGAGAGATCCGCAGGTTTTGTATAGGTTGATGTGTCCTCGTGTGTACAACTTTAAGATCTTTGACAGTCGTTACAGGTTACAGACAGTCAGTGGTCCGAAAGTCTGTAAACCACTTCTACCAATGATTGACGTATTAAAGAATATTAACTGAATTTTGGAGGTCAAATAAGCAGTCGCTCCATGTAAAATACCAGTATTCAGCTGCATTTAAACGTTATGCCGGCCCCATCATAGTTGGTAAAACGCTAGGCAATAGAAGTGGTTTTAAGCTATAATACATGACCCAATGACTAATCATCAGGTAGATCGACACAGTCTACTTATTATACTTATAGCTTCACTCATCAAGCTTAATTACTGTCTCTCAAGATACAGGTTCCCTAGTTTGAGATGCAGGGTTTTCCATATTGTGTACAGATTCCTTTTCTTAGCTTTATTGCATTGTGTTACTACCAAACCTCATTTAATGTGTGCATAATTATAACATATTAAATCTGCATTTTGTGAAATAAAGTTATTTATTATTATTAATAGAAATATCTGTGGAAATCTCCCGATTCCTTCTTTCGCATGCCGTCTCGACGTTTGTGTTTCACGCGCGCCTTAAAGAGATGTCAGCAAAGCAGAGGGGCCTGCCAGAGCCACCGCCTGCCGGGGTGCGGATTGTTCGAAAGAGATACCGCGGAACATAAAGGGCAATGAGACAGGGGGAAGT
Source organism: Ochropleura leucogaster (assembly GCA_958449745.1). Taxonomy (NCBI): domain Eukaryota; kingdom Metazoa; phylum Arthropoda; class Insecta; order Lepidoptera; family Noctuidae; genus Ochropleura; species Ochropleura leucogaster. The sequence goes on from OY288227.1 coordinate 4,928,621, forward strand.
TATGTGATGATTAACAATCCGCAAGAAAAGAAATATAAGTCGCATCTGTTCACCCACTTAACCTTTGGCACGAACAAGACAGACGGTTCCTGTATTGTACTAATGGTAACCAAATTCGGTTAGCATGAGGTGTATAGAGAAACTTAAGCGAGTGGGCGTCGTGGCGGCTCCGTTGCTATATGGATATGTATTATTGATGTCATTTGACCTGGGGCTTAAGGCTTGAGTGGAGTATGCTTTTCTCTTTTTCGGATGGGAAATCATCTATTAACATGATCCATGTTCCTGCTTTTGCCGTTTGTCGGGGCCGCAGAATCTCTTTCGAACAACCCGCAATCCAGGCAGGCAGTCGCCCAAGCAGGCCCCTCTGCTTTGCTGACATCTCTTTGAGACGCGCGTGAAACACGAACGCGCAGTCAACACGGCATGTCATCACTAGACGGACGGACGGTGAGCTATCTTTTGTTCTGATTGCTCAAAGTCTATGGCCGGGAGTTGTCTCGCGGCGTCCGACGCCCGATCGATATATTTTATTCAGTAACTGGTTGGCCTATCCCAACAATTGCAGGTTGTCTGAGGTCTGGTTCCAGTCTAAATACCTTTTCTGCAGCATGATATCGTTATACAGGTACCGTAGACTTCAGTAATAAATAAAAAAAACTTCGTGACTTCGTTTCTTTCATTGACTTTAATGACACCTTTTTTTAAATTTTAAGTTATTATTCACTTTATTTTAAGGAATTCAGTTTGTTTTTTGTAATAATGTAGAAGAAAATTTGTTATAGCGGGCAAAGGGGGATTTAACTATAGTGTTATAGAGCCAAAAACAGCAGTAACAAATTCACATGTGATAAACGACGTTTCTCAAAACACAAACGGAGTAATTAAATAACAGATCAAAAAGTACTTTTGTCATTAATCATATTGACGATACGATTGGCGCAGTAGCTGAGCGATCGGCTAAAATAAAAAAAAAATATATATTTTTGAATTTAGAATTCAAATAAATGACAATTTTATTTTATAAATGAGCATGTTTATTTGTGATATTCTTTCGACAAACACAAATATTTTTTTTTATTAAATACGAAGGCCTTAAATGCATGAGTCATTAAATCAGCACTTTTTAAACGTCAAAAATTACAAGAGATAATATTCCACAAACAGACAGTCCCTTTTGCGAGAAAGCTACAAAACAACGGACGCGGGCAGAAAGAAGGTTGCAATTTATAAAATGTCATAGATTATAAAAGTTTTTATAATACCGTTACTATGTGTCACCTGCCTTATATGTACGAAAGGTCTTTTCGTATAATTTTAGAAAAAAAGGTGTCAAAACCCTTATTACTACGATGGAAATGTGTACTTAAGTGAGTGTATTGTGCTTATACTGGTAGTGATAAAAAGAAATAGAGATAGTTAATTGATAAATATTAATGAAGTACTTAAGTAGGTGTTTTCTTTGTTGCGTGATGCCTGGAATAATCCTTACCTGTTGATAAAATTACAATAAAAAGGATAATAAGTGGTTGTTCTACTTTCTAATGACAGAATAATGTCAAGGCTTTGATGTTTTAATCATAAATAACGAAGATGCACGGTTCCTTGAAAAATGTTGCATCAGAAAGTGTTGTCGATAAATCAAATTAAGAAGAAAGCAAAAATTACAAGTTATAATAATTGATTAGAAGTAGCCTAAAACAAGTGAGGCTTTTGAAGAAGAACGGGAGGCTTTTAGCCTAGACTACAAAAAAAGGAAATTTTAACACAATTTGGATCTTACTCCAATGACATAAAATCGTTTTGTTTTTAATTGTTTAAGATGATTATTATGCGCAGTGAGGCATCTTAAACACTATGCTTCATATTCATTTATTCATCAAAAATAAGCTCACAGTTCACACCAAATCGCTTATATCTATGCTTATTATAAAAAAATTGTTAATTAAAAACGTAATAAACTAAAAACCTTAATATAAAATTAGGAACTATACAATTATTTCTTCATATTCAAATCTATACTAACATTATAAAGCTGAAGAGTTTGTTTGTTTGTTTGAACGCGCTAATCTCAGGAACTACTGGTTGGAATTGGAAAATTCTTTTAGTGTTGGATAGTCCATTTCTTGAGGAAGGCTATAGGCTATATAACATCACGCTACGACCAACAGGTGCTGAGCAGCGTGGGTGAAACCGCGTGGAACAGCTAGTCAAAAATAAGCTTACAGTTCACACCAAATCGCTTATATCTATGCTTATTATAAAAAATTGTTAATTAAAAACGTAATAAACTAAAAACCTTAATATAAAATTAGGAACTATACAATTATTTCTTCATATTCAAATAAATATACATGTTTTGCTATTGTGCTTTGATAGTCAAAAAAATTGTCTAAACCTACCATTCCAGATACGAACGGATAAAGGTATAAAAAGGGGGTAGTATCCATATTGACGTCTGTATAATAATGTACTCTTGAGGACTCCAAATTATTGCATTAAATTCTAATATACTACGGACAAGGGCATTGTATATTTGTTTTATAACATTTCCACATTCATTATGTGAACTGCCAGTCTTTGGAATTCTCCTCCAGCTTCACACACAAATCACATCGGTTTCTTCTAGGCACACGTGCTCCATCCTAGGCTACATCAACGCTTCAGGCGAGTTGCGGCCAAACGCAAGCCTTTATAATATTAAAAAAAATAAAACGGTCAAGTGCGAGTCGGACTCGCGCACCGAGAGTTCCGTACAAAGTTGCGACATAAACGGCCATATTTTTTGACTGCGTAGATTTGAGGGTTGATTTTTTTACAGCTCCAAGGCACCACAGACATAATATGGTTTTATTGTAACGCGATACCTCTATGCGTTCCCGGGATAAAGGGTCTTGACAGACTGACAGACAGACAGACAGACAACAAAGTGATCTTGTAAGGGTTCCGTTTTACCTTTTGAGGAACGCTTTAAGGGTTCCGCACCCGAAAAACAATGGCCGTCACAAGCAATTGTCGAAATGGTACGCGTTTTTTTTAACCTTCCATCAAAAAAGATAATAAGTTAAAACAATTATCTATAAGCGTATGAGTCGTAGTTGTCACCGCTGCTGTGCCTACCCTTAATTATATTAAACAAAGGGGCAATATTCCTAAAACAACATCATTTTGTATTGGCAGAAACATTTTTGAAAACCCCTGTTATGCCCCGAAGGGGTATCTCGAAGATAAGGCACAGCAAAATTAGCTTAACACAAAATATTCTCCCCAAATGATAACCTACGAAATATATTAAATAAAATTATTTACCGTAAGGTCATGACGTCAAAATCCTGACCTAGGTCAACTGACATACATACCAAGTTATATATTAATGCTATACAGAGGTGTACCTCCCCACAGGGGGTGTTGCCCCCTACCAGCTGTTCAGAGGGATGTGAATCAGTGTGGGGGAGGGGTGGGGGTGTTCCTTATTGCATTATCCTTGTATGTAACCTTGGGGGTGCAATGAATGAAATTTTTTTCGCTGAAAAAATGGTGTTGGTGTCTGTCAGCTGATTTTGTGTTTTTTTTTGTTTAATTATTTCAGGCCTTTGTTTAGATAGTATTTAAAGTTGTTAGTACATATTTTAAGGGGTGTTACGAATTCGTGAACCATGTATTCTGTACATCAGACTAAGAAACTGCGCAAACAATATTGCTACTACTTTTTTGTGGAGAAAAATTATGTTATTTACGTATCATTTGATTATGGCCATATTTATTGAATACTAGCTTACAAAATAGATCGGTTGCCAGATAACAAGAAAAAGTGACAGACTTTCATGGCCGCTAAACCATGAAGTTCAAATTCAAAGTATTTATTTCAATTAGACTATTACTTGCACTTTTGAATGTCATGAAAACAAAAAAGATGCTGATACAGTCCCAGTCACAAGACATAATAACTTGTGAAAGTACTGTAGTTGCTTATTCCAAAGCGTAGATCTCTATGGAGAAGAATGGGCAAGTAACTCCATGGACACTCTTTTAAATCATATTTTTTTTACAAAATCATGGATACATCATTCATATTGAGATTATACATACATGTGAGAACGATGTAGAAAAACGAGCACATAAAGAGCGTCCAGAGTAAAAGCAAAAACAAGAGTTTAATAAATTAATTAAAACAAAACGGGGCGGCTAATTGATGACCGACCAGCCAGTCACAACTGACAGTGCCCGATAAACACAAGTGGCGGGAAACTATGACGTTTGTTGCGTTCCATTTCTTACAATATTTGACATCTGTAGGCAAGCGAAAAGCTAACGAACGTCAATATCCTGATGACATAACTACCAGTTATCTAGACCCTTTTGCAATAAGCACTACACAGGGCCTAAATAATATATCTACAAAAAGTAGTATCCAATATTATAAATGTAAAAGTAACTCTGTTTGTTTGTATGTTAACTTATCACGTCTAAATGGCTGATTGGATATTATATAGATTACAACTTGGTGAAGGATATAGGCTAATATTATAACGCTAACCAATTAGAAGTGAGTAATATTGCAATAGGTCCATATTCTTCAACATTTTGGCAAGTGTACATTATAATAAAATAGCTATAATGCAAAACCAACGCGTACAAAGTCGCAGGAAACAGCTAGTTCATTATATTACCATATTATAATATCCTACTCGGACCACACACATAAACGTTAACAAAACTACTCATAGGAACTGAGAACTTCTTTCTCTATTGTATTCTATGATATTTTACGGACGATAAACTTTCTGATAACACGTTCGTACATACAACACAAACTAATTTATATATAGGTACCTATTTAATTATTTACGCACACTTGGTCAAAAAGAAAAACATTATTCGAACAATGTAAATAAGATTTTATCAGAAGAATCGGTTTGACTTACAGTTAATATTGCAGTTGTGGTAACTTCTCGCTGTTTCCTCGATGGGATATGCAGGCACCGGCCACATATTTGTTGTTGGCTACTATAGCAGAATCATAATCCTTACTAATATTATAAAAGCGAAAGTGAGTTTGTTTGTTACCTCTTCACGCCTAGGTGGCTAAACCGATTTTGATGAATTTTGGTACATAGATAGTTGGAACCCTGGAGACGGACATGGCTACTTTTTTAATTAAAAGTGATTGAAGTCATTGCTAAGAGGGAGAAAGATGGAAGAAAAGGGAAAACTTGGCTTTCCTATTACAATAGATCAGGCGCAAGGGTAAAAACTACAGGTACCTGCAAATCAGGAAAAGGGAACCGTGTTACCCCGAATTTAACGCTAGCGAAGCCGCGGGCAAAAGCTGGTAGGATAATAATATGACGGCACGGTTGGCGCAGTGGCTGAGCGATCGACTGCTGCGCTGCGTGTCGCGAGTTCGTTCCCCGCACGGAACAAATATTTATATGACCTACAGATAGCTGTTTCGGGTGTCGCTGTTTGTCTACGTGACTTTAAATGTTTTTAAACCCACACACAATACATGAGAATATCCTAGTGTAGGCAAAGATTTGTATAAAATAAAACACTTACGTTAAAATTCTTAAAATTGTCATAGACGCAGTTAATATTGTGAATTGCCACTTTGTGACCATTTTACGAATTGTAAAGGAATTCATTTTATAAACCAACTAGCTGCCGCCCGCGACTTCGTCCGCGTGGCATAGTTACTTTGGGCTAACGCTAACTTTAACCCGCGTGATGATACAAACAAAATACCTTTTTCTCCCCTTTTCTTCCCTCTCTCGCCCCCGTACAACACTTTTTTTTAAACTGATATTCTTATGCCCATCTCCAGGGTTCCAACTCTCTATACCAAAATTCGTCAAAATCGGTATGGCTATTTAGGTGTGAAGATGTAACAAACAAACAAGCAAACTCACTTTCGCTTAATATTAATAAGTAAGGAAGTAAGGATTATGATTCTGCTTAAGTGGCCATCTTAGATTCCCAGTTCACCGCTGCTTTGTTGATTACATGTGACATGTATTTCTATCCCGCTCGGTACATTCATCATCTGCCTAACCTTGTCCCGGAGATGCTAAGGTCGGCTTTCAGTCTAACTAGATTCAGCTGAATAGTAGCTACATAAAACGACTGCCTATCTGAAATCCACAACCCAGAGTACCGGGTAATACCATGGTAAGACTGGTTCTCAGACCTTCGGGACATTGACTACCTTTTAGCCAGTATTAAATATTTACAAAAGACAGTGGGGACCAACGGCTTAACGTGCTCTTTGAGTCGCAGAGGAAACTCATCAAAAAATCGAATAGTCACCCAACCGCATCGTGGTATTCGCGTCTTTTTAAAAAAATATCCAAGTGACTGCCACCCAATTACCATAGAAGTTCTGCAGGATCCAAAGATTGAGGACCTCACGCACTCAACCAATCTAGTAAATAAATAATTAAGTATTGCCATTCTCAATCGACAGTTAAACAGTAAAACACAGTTGTAATACAAGGTTCAGCGTCGTATGTCACGGCTTGTTAAACGATGGGTGAGCGGTCGCGCGACAAGTATAGCGAATGCGTTTACGGTTATATGTGTGTTTAACTTGATGGTATTACGGTTTTCTGAGCATGTTTTTACGGTTTTTAGCTGTTATGTTAGATGTTTGGATTTGAGTAGTGTTAGAATTACTTACAAGTGATTTTAAGAAACCGGTATTGTTAATATGGCATTCCTGGCTCTTGGGTGTTTGCTCAGCTGTGGCGTTCTGCCCAGCTTAGGTGGAGCACCGCTGTGTCCTTGTAGAACCGATCTCTCGCGTCCAGCCCTGGTTCAGTCCATGTTTCGGAGCTAGAGGAAACTAAGCGGCCACCTCCTTCTGCTAAGCAGTTATGCTAGCGTAGGAGGTGGCCGGAAGTTTTAGGGAGAAAACCTCAAATTAAACCAGCTGTCTCGGGAGACGCTTCGGGTGTCGGGAGCCGCGAGACGACTCCCGGCCACCGCTGGTGCGGGCTTGTGGACGATGTGTGTGACGATCCACCATTTGTGGACCAATGGGTGCTCCGCCTTAGGCGAGGGAAGTTATTCGATGATATACCATCCACAAAAAACACCTTATGCTCAACTTATTGTCAGAAACAGCTAAAAAAAATGCCTCCTGCAATCATCTGCCTAGCCTTTTCCCAACTATGTTGGGCTCGGGTTCCAGTCTAACGGGATGCAGCTGAATATCAGTATTTTAGACGGAGCGACTGCCTATCTGACCTCCACAACCCAGTTAATACTGGGTAATACGATACCCCTTGGTAAGACTGGTTGTCAGACTTTCAGAACACTGACTACCTGTAACGACTGTCAAAGATCTACAAATGACAACCGGGACCAACGGCTTAATGTGCTTTTCGAGGCACGGAGGAAACATGATTCCTTTGTTAATTAATAATTATTTGACTAGGCCTCGTAAGCGTGGGAGTACGGTTTCATTAAAAAATAAACTCCATTCAGTTGCGGGGGGATTCCACCCCATTGTCCCCCATTGATGTTGTTCGTTGTACAACGGGGGAGTGTGGGGTACTACGTATTATGTTAAATGCTTCTCATTGATTATGGAACGTTATTATAGTTTCACAAATGAAGTTTTGTGCTTACAAATAAAAGTATTTATTAGTCCTAATAACGATGAGCATCACAAATATTTATAAAATACATACGGAAAAAAAATGATTGGTTTGTAGATAGCTTCCAATTTCAATCCTCAGGTATACTTTTTGTCCCAATCTAAGTCTTACATAAGATGTACAGACGGTGTTGATAACTTTAGTTAAATAATACTGGAATACATACCAAATTGACTAACTAACTGAAATAACGCGGTTAACCTTGACCTCGATACTTACATTCAAACCGTAACATAGTTATTTTATAAGATCAATAACAGGTTTGTGTTCTAGAGAAAAACTAAATTATACATATTAAAATATTATCTACTAGCTGTTCCACGCGGTTTCACCCACGCTGCTCAGCACCTGTTGGTCGTAGCGTGATGTTATATAGCCTATAGCCTTCCTCAAGAAATGGACTATCCAACACTAAAAGAATTTTCCAATTCCAACCAGTAGTCCCTGTGATTAGCGCGTTCAAACAAACAAACAAACTCTTCAGCTTTATAATATTAAGTATAGATATATGAAACTTGAACAACCATGAGACGACGTGTTTACTATGATTTTTTTAAGATGGTGTATGATTGAAATAGTACATTTTGATTTACTTAAGTAAGGAAACTTTGCCATTGCAGCCGAGGCGGATTTAACGAACGAGCCGCCAGGCGAGAGTGTTGTAGAGCCGAGAACAGCAAAGACAAATGTTCACGTGAATTAAACTACGTTTTTAATACAGAAAATCAAATCAAAATCAAAATCAAAAGTCATTTATTCAAATTAGGCTGATAATCAGCAATTTTTGAACGTCAGATTACAAGAGACAGTCCCACAAAAACGCCCTGCCCTTCGCCACTTCCTAGTGTTTTAGCTGGGAAGAAGAAGTGGCGGAACAAACTCCCCAGCAACACATCTGTCTGTCAGGTTAGAAGAACCAGATTTTATACAATTTATATTATCACAAAAAAAAATATATAAAAAAATATTCATTCATTGTCACTTGTCAGCTAGCAAACACCAATTATATATAAAAAACAAAAAATAATAATAATAATAATACCCAAGTCTAAATAATAAATTAACCAGTCTAACGGGTGTGCCCGCTTACACGTGCAGTGAAGAAGTCACAGGTGATAAACTAGGACCATAGTGCAAAAGAAATAAGCTAAGCATAAAAAAGATAAATATAAATAATTATATTGAGTCAATGCTCGAGGTCACTAGTTAACCACATGCCAATAACAAAAACACACAAAATGAAACAAGTAAGTATATAAAGAAAAAAAAGCAAAATATAAAATTACATGACGAAGACATGTAACGTATCAATAATCTAATTTGGCGAAAAAACATGAAGAAGAAGAAAAAAAAAATAATAATAATCGTCTTGAGTTCAACACAGTGACCAACTATGCTTGTCATCTAAATAGTCGTTAATAGAATAGTATGCTTTTAAACAAAGGTTAGATTTTACTTTAGCTTTAAATGCATTAAATGGCAAATCTAGAAAAGAAGCAGGTAGCTTGTTATAAAAAGTTATACCAAGCCCCACAAATGAATTATGAACCTTATGAAGCCGGTGGAAGGGAGCACGTAGTTTATGCTTATTTCTAGTGTTAATGTTGTGAATATCACTGTTTTTACTATATAGATGGATATTTTGCCTAACATATAAAATGTTGGCCAAGATGAATTGAGAAGCCACAGTGAGAATACCAATCTCTTTAAAAAAAATCCCTCAGAGAAACCCGGGCACCTAGTTGATAAATTGCACGAACCGCTCGCTTCTGCAGAACAAATACATTCTGGATATCAGCGGCTTTGCTCCATAGCAGAATACCATAGGACATGACGCTATGGAAATAACTAAAATAGACCAATCGTGCCGTGTCAACGTCAGTGTATTGTCTAACTTTTCTGACGGCGTATGCGGCCGAACTTAGCCTTCCCGCTAGGCTTGATATGTGTGGACCCCATTGTAATTTTGAATCTACTGTTATACCCAGGAACACTGCCGAGTCTACAGTTTTAAGCTTCTCATTGCCAAGGACAATGTTGGGACCAAGATTTCTAACATTGGGTAGAGCGAATTTAATACATTTAGTTTTATTGGCATTAAGAACAAGGTTATTTGACGTGAACCAATCCGTGACCATTGATAGCGCGCTGTTTACATCGTTAAAATCTTGTCTATTTCTATCTACTTTAAAAACAAGAGACGTATCATCAGCAAACAGTACAACGTCACAAATACCCTTTAAATGATATGGTAGGTCGTTAATATAAACCAAGAATAAAAATGGACCCAGTATAGAGCCTTGAGGTACTCCTAGCTGAACAGGTAGCCCAGAAGATTTCGCGCCATTAACATCTACACATTGAAATCTGTTTTGTAAGTATGAGCCTATTACATTTAAGGCTTCATTTTGAACACCGTAATGACGTAGTTTCCGTAAAAGCGTGTCATGGTGAACGCAATCAAAAGCTTTAGAGAGATCGCAGAAAATACCGATTGCATTTTGAGCGTTCTCCCACGCATTAAATATGTGCTTCAACAAAGCAACACCCGCATCTGTTGTCGAACGACCTTTTGTAAAACCATATTGATCATTGTGAAGAAGGTTGTTTAAATTAAAATGTCTCAACAACTGCTTGAGTATTAACTTTTCAAAAATCTTGCTGAAGGCAGGTAAAATAGAAATTGGCCTGAAGTTACCCATATCATTTTTATTGCCAGATTTAAAAAGAGGGATAACTTTACTGTTCTTCATAAGGTCAGGGAAAGTACCTAAATCAACGCATTTATTAAAAGTAATAGCTAGATGTGGGGCAACAATGTCGATAATATTACTCAAAAGTTTAATGGAAATGCCCCAATAATCACCTGTGTTTTTCGACTTAAGAGAATTAAAAACATTAACTACATCACGAGGTGTTACATGATCAAAACTAAATACGTGATCACATTTAGGCACGCTAGTTTGCAAAAGATTTTGAGCTTTAGACGGTGATGAATTTAAGGAGCGAGTCGTAGTTATCGGTATACTGGCAAAATAATTATTAAATGACTCTGCTATGTCCGCTGCTTTATTAACTAATTTGTTATCAACCATTATTTCAACTTGATTTTCTCGTTGAACAGATTTACCCGTTTCATTGTTTATAATTTTCCAAGTGGCTTTTACTTTATTATTAGAATTTTTAATAGTATCGCTTAAAAATTTTGATTTTGCAATGACACAAATCTTTTTAAATAATTTTGAATATTTTTTAACATAGTCTAGAAAAGTAGTATCAAACCTGTATCGTTTCAGACCATACAACTCATATAGTCTAGCTCGACTTTTATAAATTCCTGGCGTAGCCCATTGGTTGAAGCCAATGGAAGGTCCACTAAAGTTAATAGTTTTACTCTTAAAAACAGATTGGTACTCATTTTGCACAACATTAAAAAGGGCTTCATAGATTTCATTAGGACTCCCGTGTTCTACTAATGACGGTGTAACTTTAAGAGCTATATTATTTTTAAACTTATTGCAACGACTAGCTGTATAAGGCCTGCACTCTATTTTACGAGACTTTTTACATGATGATGGCATAGGAAAGCTAGCTATTAATCCACAGTGATCTGATGACAAATCATTTAACACTAATTTATTTTCAGCATCACAATCAGTAAACATGTTATCAAGACAAGTCGATGACGATGCCGTGATTCTAGTTGGCTCAAAAAACAAATTAACTAGATTAAAAGATCTAAACAGGTTAAGAAGCCTAATACTTAGAGGAGTAACATCTAAAATATTAACATTAAAATCTCCACATAAAATTATATTTTTATTACTTGCTTTTAACTTATTAAGTGAATCCTCCATTACAGACTCAAAAGAAGTAAAATCACCAGAAGGGGGTCTATAAACACAAATTATAAAGTATCGGTCCAGTTCAACACAAGACAACTCAACAGTGCGCTCAATGGAAAGTGCGCTAAATCTAAACGTTGTCTACATTTTAACTTATTTGATACAAGAACTAAAGATCCTCCGCGAATAGCATTTCTTCTCACAAATGCACTCTGTACTGTATAGAATTCATCATTGATAAACACTACTTCATGTTCCTTCAGCCAATGTTCAGTTAGACATAATACCTGAACATCATAGTTCTCTAAGAACAAACTTAACTCTAATTCCTTGCCGGACAATCCCTGCATATTTTGATGCACAACATTCAACATATGCGGTCTACCCTTTGTCGCACCTAACAGTTTAAAGTACATGGTGTATCATTACTAACAGGTATTGTTGGTGCAACAAAGGTGGGGCTGTGGCTGTGTATATTGTATGCTAAAAGATTAGCAATATGTCGCTTACAACTAGGTGGTAAAAACATAGTAGAATTAGTGAGTCTGTAATCAGAAATAAATTGATTACAGTCAAAAAATAAAATAGCGTCGCTGTGACGACATGTCCTATTATAAATGAGCAAATTAATATCGTATATGTGCCTATTCTGATCAACAGACAAATATTGAGAATAAGGCAAGGCACAGAAAATGAATTTACAATTAATTGATTCATTGAGTTGTAACATCAAGTGCACACATTCAACTATGTCCTTTTTTCCTACATTTAAACTATTCCCATATAATAATATAACAGTAGAATTGGGATTTATGGTAGTTGATCTAATATGTCTAATTATTTGGCTAACACTGGCACCGGGTAAACAATTATTTATAACATAATGGTGAGAACATTGATTAAATAAAGTCCCAAAACCTTGACCAAACTTGTCAGAAAATAAATATGTAGTATTTGTACAATTATTTATATCTTTACCAATACAGGGCTGACACACTAAAGGTGTAGGTGTATCCAGCAAAGGCTGTGGTGTCCGTGAGCAGGCACAGCTACAAGAAAGATTATTAGTCAGAGACTCATATCTCTCTGCATTGTACGTGACCAGGTCAACCAGCTCATTGGCCTCCTGCATGCGCTTGCTCAGGTCTTGTTGAGAAGCCTCATATTTACTAAAAATGTCCCTTAGGGCATATTCCTTAACAAACAGCTGATCCTGAAGGTTTTGAATGTCAGTTTCATACATTGTCCTACATAATTGTAATTCACTATCACTCTCCTTTAAATCTTTAATTAAATTAAGTTTTCTTTGCCTTAGTTGTGTGTTCAGTTTATTCACTTTTTGGCGTTTTAATAATTTTTGAAGTTTTTTAATTTGTTTATTAATTTTAATGAACTTTTTAATCTTATTATGGCTATTTAATATATTATTCTTAGTGATAGTTTCATCAGTTAGGTCTATGGTTACAATTGGTTCAACGCATACAGATTCAGACCGGCTACCAACCAACTCAGACTACAGACATTAAATAATATAATAAAAAGTACTTTTGTCATTAACCAATATGAAACTATGATTTAATTAGATTTTTCCCCGCGTTTTGTCATCTCATACGGAAGGAGAAGCAAAAGCCATGATATTGCTAATCTGCCTAATGATAAAGAAGAAATTCAAATAGTTTTGGAATTTAGAACTCAATTAACTATAGAATCTATTTGTTCTTATATGCAAATCCTTACTTCCTTACTAATATTATAAAAGCGAAAGTCAGTTTGTTTGTTTGTAACCTCTTCACGCTTTAATGGCTAAACCGCTTTTGATAAATTTTGGTACAGAGATAATTGAGACCCTGGAGACGGACATAGGCTATTTTTTTTTAAAAGGAAAGGGTCACTGTGTTACCCCGAATTTAACGCGAGCGAAGCCGCTGGCAAAAGCTAGTAATTAAATTAATAAAAGTGTAATATATTTCAATTTTCAATTCAATTCAATTTATTTTTGTTTTTTCTTTTTATTATTGTGTTAATTATTACGCTATACAAAATAGGGAGGAGCGGAGTCTTCTACTACAGGCATTGTTTGTCTAAAAGAAGGTTCCGAACACAACTATGTTAAAGAATTATTTGACACAATATTTTTAATTTGTTTATTTAAAGGTTTTTCTCTTGTGTTTCAGGCGTGTTATGGACAAGGACGGGGGGGATGGCGGCGAGGCGGGCAAGCAGCCCCCCGACGGCCTGCTTGATGCCGCGAACCTATTCGGTGGTAAGTCACTACTTCAACATTTTTATAATCTTAGTTATTTGATAAACATATATTGTTAAATCCAAAACGGACATTACGTTCTTTAAGATTTCAATCCTTTATACAAACGGAGTGAAAATATTCACCTATGGGCAACCTGTGGTCGTGGTCTGTGGACGGTGAGCAATGGCTCTAAGAGGTGTGAGCAATGGAAAAGCCCACCAGGACAGCAAAAAAATGATGGTATCTTCCATATTTTTTATTGAGTCCAGTTGCTATTAGGAATATTATCTACAAAGAAGAAGAAAAATGATAACTCATTAACTACAGAAACAAAATAGATAAATATTGACATAGGAGACCTTGAGAACCTCTTCCGTTTTTAACCAGCTTCAAAAAAAAGAAAGAGGTTTTCAATTCGTCTAAATCTTTACTTCCGAAAGTCGGTACAAGTCTCACCGGCAAAAAGGCAACGAAACCAGGCATTTTTAGTTATTGCATAAATGTTTTAGATTATATTCCTACACATCGACGTTCCCTACGGTTATAAGGTTAAGTCAAAAACCGAGGTTTACAGGAGAGCGTAATTTGTATTCAACACGCCCTAGAAATAGTTCTATCTATAAGCAATAATATTTTCTAAAACAAGGTAGATAAATTAAATAAAAATCGTATGTCAGCATTTGCGTATAGATAATCTAAAACCAATAAAAATAAGACAATAAAAAAAAATGCCATTTTCGACATGTCTTTATGTACGTAGGGACCGTCGAAATATTCTCACAGCAAACCATTGACATTCCACGAATCGTTACACATTGGACACCCCACTAATTCCACCTAGAGACAGTTGGCTGCGAATCCGTTCTCATAGGCTACTCGCATAGAATTTATTATCACCTCACGGGTATTTCCAGGTGATTACCATATTGATCTAGGAAACCAAGAACAGGCTGTCGATTGATGGGGTTTTTGGAAATGGAAGCTAAAGCTATTATTATGTTAGGTAGCTGTAATTACTTTGTACTTTGTGGTGGAAATTATGTTTTTTTTTGCTTCACATAAGGAATTTCTCCTGTTTCGTGGGTGCTTTTACAAACATTTAAACTCACATACACAAACAGCCAGACGACAGACTGTAGGCTTCAAAAATATTTGTTCCGTGAGGGGATCGAACCAGAACACGCAGAGCAACAGTCGATCGCTCAGCCACTGCGCCATTCGTGTCGTCAAACGAAAAATTTGACGACAGTGTAGACTGAATTCGAAGCTTTGGAGTAGAAAGTTTCGACTTCTCTTGCTTATGCCCTTTCCCGCTGCCCACAAAGACAGAATAGAATATTCCTTTCATAAGTCACCGGCATCATCTCCCTAGCCTTTTCCCAACTATGTTGGCGTCGGCTTCCAGTCTTACCGGATGCAGCTGAATACCAGTATTTTACATGGAGCGACTGCCTATCTGACCTCCATAACCCAGTTAGTACTGGGTAATGCGATACCTCTTGGTAAGACTGGATGTCAGACTTTCGGGACACTGAATATCT
This sequence comes from Ochropleura leucogaster, assembly GCA_958449745.1. NCBI lineage: Eukaryota > Metazoa > Arthropoda > Insecta > Lepidoptera > Noctuidae > Ochropleura > Ochropleura leucogaster. The sequence goes on from OY288227.1 coordinate 4,943,910, forward strand.
GTAACGACTGTCAAAGATCTACAAATGACAGCCGGGACCAACAAATTAACGTGCTTTCCGAGGCACGGAGGAAACTCTGTATGTAACGGGTGGTCACCCATCCACAGACCAACCTAGGTAAGCGCGGCTTACACTAAAGATCGACCTGAGCGGCTGCTATTATTTAGCCACGAGCTCCTCTTTCATAACCTAACCTAACAAATAACATATTTACTGAAAGCATTTCGCAAACGGTGTCACGGTGCGCGACAATGGAAGATCTCCCCTTTCTCCTTTTATACTTCTTTGTTTTGTGCAAATTCTAACCACGTTTATCCCTCGGACATAATTACTATATCCTCACGAATATTATAAAAGCGAAAGTGAGTTTGTTTGTTACCTCTTTATGCTTTAATGGCCTCACCGATTTTGACAAATTTTGGTACAGAGATAGTTGTAGAGATAGTAATTTTTTTTTAAATGTATGATGTGAGGGAAATCAATCTATACTATCTATACTAATATTATAAAGCTGAAGAGTTTGTTTGTTTGAACGCGCTAATCTCAGGGACTATTGGTTGGAATTGGAAAATTCTTTAAGTGTTGGATAGTCCATTTCTTGAGGAAGGCTATAGGCTATATAACATCACGCTACGACCAACAGGTGCTGAGCAGCGTGGGTGAAACCGCGTATATTAGTATAGATGAGAATGTGTGTAAAGATGGATGGATGTTTGTTACACTTTTACGCCAAAACAGCTAAACGGATCTTGATGAAATTTGGCACAGAGGTAGATTATGGTCTGAAATAACACACATAGAATACTTTTGTTTTTCGATATGACGCGGGCGAAGCCGCGGGCGCCAGTTAGTGAATTATAAAACACAATAAAGATTTACGATATCCAACTGTCTGTATCGTTAATGTTTAGTTTCCCAACGACATCAAGTCTCCACAATGACTTTATTGTTTCCGGAAGTAATGAACTTGTCACTTCTATCAACTGTTTGACGTCTATTAATGTTAGTTTTTGATATTGTCAATTGATGGGACCTCTGTAGCCCTACTATGACCTCTTAAAGCAATTCTTATTCCGCTGAGGTAAAGAGACAGAGCTATACAGGGTGTCTAGCACCATCTCTTTCACTCAGTGGAATAAGAATTGCTATAAGATGTCATAGTAGCCCTTCTGGTTTCGTATAGACTCGTACCGTAATTACTTGACTTTAGAAATGTTAGTCGGCTGTCTTTCAAGTTATTATTACCGACCATAGAATAGAATTTCTTCAGATGAGAGTTGTGTACTTGTGTGCAATGTATGTTTGTACTAGCTTTTGCCTGTGGCTTCGCTCGCGTTAAATTCGGGGTAACACAGTTCCCCTTACCAGATTTGCAGGTTCCTCCTACCTGTAGTTTTTTTCCCTTGCGCCAAAACTAAGTTTTCCCCTTTTATTCCCTCGTTCTGCCTCATTGATCACTTAAAAATGCCTATGTCCGTCTACATGGTCCCAACTATCTCTGTACCAAAGTTCATCGAAATCGGTTTAGCTATTTAGGCGTGAAGAAGTAACAAAAAAAAATACTTACGGTTTTATAATATCAGTAAGGATTTTATTAAACTTTGTTCTGTCACAGTACAATATAGCATTTAGTAAGATAGTATTAGGTTAATGTGTACTTATAAGAAACAAGCGCATCTGTATCCTACTTCCTACTATATAATATGATAAATGCGAATGTTTGTGAGGATGGATGGATGTATGGATGTTTGTTACTCTTTCACGCTTTTACTGAAGGGATTTTAATGAAACCTTACATGGCGAATACATCAAAATAACATATAGGCTACAATTCATAAAGATATATTCTATCACAACCCGAGTGAAACCGCGGGGCACAGCTAGTATAGTATAAAAAAAAACGCAAAAACTGAATGAGACATTTATTTAAAATAGAGCTCGTTACTTAAAAAAAAACTTGTACAGGTTAATTAGTGGATGAATCAATTCAATTAATGTATACAGCACATTAGGCCGCTGGTCTTAGCTGTCATTTGTAGTAGACTTTTGACAGTCGTCAGTCGTTACAGTAGGCCTACTATGACATCTTAAAGCAGAACTTATTCGACTGAGTGAAAGAGATGGTGCTACACACCCTGTATAGCTCTGTCCCTTTCCCTCAGCGGAATAAGTTCTGCTTTAACATGTCATGGTAGGGTAGCTGGTAGTCAGTGGCATGAAAACCTTTTTTTATGCGCATGCGAAATCGTCAAATAACTTTCCCCTCGCTTGGCTGACCGGGGAAGTGTTAGACTTATACTGACTAAAACCCACCCCTGTTCCTTCTATTCTGTCCTTTATGTTCCGGGGCCGCGGTATCTCTTTCGAACAACCCGTAACCCCGGCAGGCAGTGGCCCCGGGCCCCTCTGCTTTGCTGACATCTCTTTGAGGCGCGCAATGGACATGAACGCGCCGGCGAATTCGTTTTCCTGTTTTTTTGCGGATAGGAAATCATCAAAAAAAGGGAGAAATAGATTTTTATTCATTATTTTTTAACTGCCACGGTTCATTTTTAATTTATTTAGATTTTAATATTGAATCGGACGCCCTTACTGTGCACGTCTTTCTACATCGTTCTCACATATTTGTATAATCTCAACACGAACGATGTAAATACGTTTTTGTAATAATATTCTAATTTAAAAAGAGTGTCCATGGAGTTTCTTGCCCAATCTTCTCCATAGAGATCAACGCTATGGAATGGGCAACTACAGTACTTTCACAAGTTATTATGTCTTGTGACCGGGACTGTAGCTTAAAATTTTGTTTTTTTTTTGTCTAATTGAAATAAATGATTTTGATTTGATTTGATTATACTGGTAACCCTACTTCACAATAATGCCAATTTAATTGTGTTGTTAATAAGTATCAGGTAAAATTAATAAAATCGTGGTAACTGATACTGCTACTTAATGTCGGCGACTCACTTAGATGAGACGTGCAAACTCCCGCACACAAACCAGTCAACTTTTCTCCGCAATAAATGGCATCCGATCATTGGCCAGCACTTTCCGGTCAATAATAACTTTGTCTTTAGTTCGTGCGTCCAACTACATGCATTGTCGTTAAACCATCGAGGAACATCACTTGTTAGGGTTGTCAATGTAAAGAAAAAAAAAAAGTTCTTTTTTTTTGTCAGGATAAAATAGCAAAACAAGTTGCAAGCTACATTTCGGGGCGTCATCATCTTAGCATAGCATTTTCCAAAGTATGTTGGGCCCGGCTTCCAGCCTTTTTATTTAGCCACGAGGGTTCATTTCGACCGGGTTGCGGGTTGTTCGAAAAAGACACCGCGGCCCCGGAATATAAAGGGCAATAGAAGGAGCATGGGTGGATTTTAGTCAATACAAGTCTGACACTCCCGCCTGCTCTGGCCAGAGCGGGGGAAGTTATTTAATCACTAGCTTTTGCCCGCGGCTTAGCTCACGTTAAATTCAGTAGCGCCTTATTGATTTGTAATAGCAACGCTAAGTTTTCCCGTTTCTTCCCTCTTTCTCCCTCATATCCCACTCTTTTTTTAAAAAAAAGCCTGGCCTATGTCCGTCTCCTGGTTCCCAACTATCTCTGTACCAAAATTCATCAAAATCGGTGTAGCCATTAAAGCGTCAAGAGGAAACAAACAAACTCACTTTCACTTTTATAATATTAGTAAGGATTTTCCATCCGCTAAAAAGGGTTTATTTCGAGGAGTGTGCTATGGAATTTCACGATCTAATTGCCCCATCCCTATTCTATCATCAGAGATACAGCAAGGCGTCACTGTTATATGGTTATAGTTCTACGAACACGAACAAAGCACTTTACGTCCACACGTATTATGCGAACTGTTAGTCTGTGGAATTCACTGCCGGCTTCTCTGTTCCCTCATCATTATAAGGATCTCTTCAAAGTTCCAGTGAATTGGGTTCGTCTGGGTTCGTCGAGCATCAGGCAAGTTGCGGGCAAACACAACCCTATCCTTCCTTACTAATATTATAAAAGCGAAAGTGAGTTGGTTTGTTACGTCTTCACGCCTAAGTGGCTAAACCGATTTTGATGAATTTTGGTACAGAGATACTTGGGACACTGGAGACGGGCATATGTTATTTTTTAAAAGATTGAGATATGAGGGAGAAAGAGGGAAGAAAAGGGAAAACATAGCAACATAGCAGAATAAATAAGGCCCTAGGGAAAAATCTACAGGTAGCATGTACCTGTAAATCAGGAAAAGGGTACTGTGTTACCCCAAAATTTAACGCGAGCGAAGCCGCGGGCTAGTTTAGTATAAAAAGAAAACAACCAAACAATCAAATAATATATATTGACGGCACGTTTGGCGCAGTGGCTGAGCGCTTGACTGCTGCGCTGCGTGTCGCGGGTTCGATTCTCTTAAGGAACAAATATTTGTATGGCCTACAAATAGTTGTTCCGGGTTGTTTGTGTATGTCAGTTTAAATGTTTGTTAACGCACCCACGATACAGGAGAGATTCGAGCATCGAAGATAATACAACTTTTTGATACGATAAGAAACAGACTCCGCCACCTAGCATTTGTCTGATAGTCCCATAAAGTAACGAAGTTTATTCAATTCACTCCATTTTCTAAAACCCCATTAGAAACGTGTGAACTACTTCTAATCTACAATCAACATCTTTGTGACAACCCTACATTCGCGTGATATTACACCATATAAGCAAACTGGCTGAGTTCGTTGACCCTGCACCCAGCGCTTCTCACAGCACCAACTTCACATTACCGTTCACCTAACTTCTATAACCTCATCCATAAAGGTCAATTTGGCTTGTGTTGAGTGATGGTTTTCTTGGTATGGCGGTTTCCTTCTTATAAAGGACTGCAGTAACCGATTTTTAGTTGAATGCTCAGGTATTGTGTTTGTTATAGCTTTGTGAAATATTTGACGTTTTGGTGACATTCTTGTTAATTTTGATATGGTTTTTTGGGGTTATCTTTGTGGTCTGAGTCTCCACTAAGGATCCAGCCATTCAAAGATTGAATGAAAGTTTAATTTATTTACCGACTTTAACATGTATGTTCTACAAAACCGGGTATGTTCTAGTCGGAATCGCGCACCGAGATTTTTGTACAAACTTGCGACATCCTTACTTAATATTATAAAAGCGAAAGTGAGTTTGTTTGTTTGTTTATTTGTTTGTTTGTTACCTCTTCACGCTTTAATGGCTTAACCGATTTCGATGAATTTTGGTACAGAGATAGTTGGGAACCAGGAGACGGACATAGGCTAATATTTTTTTGAAAAAAGTGGGATGTAAGGGAGAAAGAGGGAAGAAAAGGGAAAACTTAGCGTTGCTATTACAAATCAAAAAAGCGCAAGGGGAACTATGTTACCCCGAATTTAACGCGAGCGAAGCCGCGGGCAAAAGCTAGTAATATTATAAAAGCGAAAGTGAGTTTGTTTGTTTGTTACCTCTTCACGCTTTAATGGCTAAACCGATTTTGATGAATTTTGGTACAGAGATAGTTGGGAACCAGGAGACGGACATAGGGTGATTTTTATTTAAAAAAAGTGGGATATGAGGGAGAACAAGGGAAGAAAAGGGAAAACTTAGCGTTGCTATTACAAATCAATCAGGCGCAAGAGCAAAAACTGCAGGTCAGCTTGGTAGGTTATACCGAATTTTACGCGAGCGAAGCCGCGGGCGAAAGCTAGTAAATAAATAAATATAAATATCTTGGGACAACTCACACACGGCTATCTGATCCCAAGCTAAGCAGAGCTTGTGTTATGGTAACCAGACAACTGATATACATACTTATATAATTTATAAATACATACATATTATAGATAAATCACACCCAGACACAGAACAAACAATCATGCTCATCACACAAAGTTTGTCCTGAGTGGGAATCGAACCCACGACCTCCGGCTCAGCAGTCAGGGCCACTAACCACTGGACCAACAGGCCCGTCGACATAAACGGCCATATCTTTTGACTGCGTAGACTTAGAGGGTTGGTTTATTCACAGCACAAAAGGACAAAGGAAAGACTTGAGTATAAGGTTTTAATTTCAACTCGATACCTCCACGTGTTTCCGAGATAAAGGGTCTTGACAGACAGACTGACAACGAAGTGATCCAGTAATAGTTCCGTTTTTTCCTTTTGAGATAAGGTTCCGTACTGAAAAAAACATCAGCTTTTAGCACAAATCTGCCACTACCAAGTTAACATCAGGAAATTATTTCTTTATATTATCGTGTAGTAAGGAGCTTGATGATTAACGATTGCATGTAGCAGAGATGAGAATGTTGAGATGGATGTGTGGAGTGACAGGAATGGATAAAGTAAAGAATGAGTTTATTAGAGGAAGTTTGATAGTTGCGCTGGTTACAAAAAAAAAGTCGTTTGTCTTGGTATGGACATTTAATGAGAAGGGACGAAGCACGTGACTAAAAGAGTGATGGATCTGAATGTTGATGGACGGAGAGCAAGAGGGAATGGGAAGCGCTCACCTCCTTCTGCGAAGCAGTCATGCTAGCGAAGAAGGTGGCTGGGCGTTTAAGGGAAAGAACCTCAAACCAACCCAGCCGCCGCGAGAGACACCCCGGTGGCCGTAGATGCGGGCCTGTGGACGGTGAGCAGTGGGTAGCTCACCAACCGTCCATTGACGACAGGCCGTGCCGACGGCGCGTTAGTGTTCCACGCGCGCCTCAAAGAGATGTCAGGAAACCAGAGGGGCCTGTCCGGGCCACCGCCTGCCGGGGTGTCGGGTTGTTCGAAAGAGAAAACGCGGCCCCGGAACATAAAGGGCAAAAGAAGGCACTGTAAGTCGTAAAAGCCTGATACTCCTCCCCGCTCCGCCCAGAGCGAGGGAAGTTATTTGTTGATTTCCCATCCGTGAAAAAAACGACATGTGTGTATTCGCAGACCAATTCAGGGAAGTGCAGCTTAACCTGATGATTGATCCCAGCGAATGAATGATTTATGTATGGATAAACGAAATAAAAAATATCTAAAGATAAGCATCTTCCCATAATTATTGCCCATTGCTGGACAAGAGCCTCCCTTCCAAAAATGGTCATAAAGCAAGACTTATAGCAAGAAAAACAAATACTAGAGGATAACTCTCCCATACAAAACTAATAGTTGACAGATGATTTTATTTTGATATTCAATTTTGAACTGTATTTTTCACGCAATAAAGAAGACAAAGTGATAATACAATTCAGACTACTGTTTTTGTTATTCGATTTACAACTCTATTTCGCAGGGCATAAATATGAAATTATTTTATTACAATAGTACTATGTGTTCCATACATGGTTTTAAATGATACTTATGGCCTGTTCTAAAAGATCTAAAAAAAAGTAAATGTATTTACATAATATGTAGAGAGTTAGTATCGATGTTTTATGTTAGGTTAAAGTGGATAATAAATCGACGGTCCCTATACGTATATAAAGACACATTATTATCCGAAAATTGCATCGCGGCATTTTTTTATTGTATCATTGACTTTAGATTATCTATGCGCACATGTTGAGATACGATTTTTATTTAATTTATTTACCTTGTTTTAGAAATCGTATAAGAGAAAAAGTTTTATAAAAACAACGAATAAGTGTCCTAGAAACGGTCATCTATCAGTTTTTTCAAGAAGACATGAATAATTAAAATACTTATGTGTAAATAGCATTATAAAGCTCTTAAAACTGTTAAAATATTGTAGAAAGAAAATATTTATTATTGCTCATAGAATTATTTCTAGGGCGTGTTGAACACAAATCACGCTCTTCTGTAAGTCACCGTTTTTTACTTAACCTTATGTACAGACGCCAGCAGGTCAAGCTACCCGAAACTGTCAATTTTTCCCAATGAACCTTGAACCTAATACTCTAGAAACAAAGTCGAAAATCTATCAAAGAAATCTGACAGATTGTAGTAGCTTGATGTGCTGGCGTCTGTACCTAGGAACCGTCGAAATAATTGAATGATGTGTCAGTTGATGACTTAGCGAAGGGATAGCGAACCTATGGCACGTGACAGTATTTCTTAGACACGCTGCCGATCAAATCATCATCAATTCATCATCATTATCAGAAATTATTTATCATCTTAGACTAGAAGCCAATGCCAATAAGGCTAGGCAGTTAATAATGAAGCTAAGAATAAGAAGACCATATTACCATATCTTGTTAATTTAGAAAACTAGAACTACGCTGCCTTGCTTATATTTTTGTCCAATAAAACCTACCCAGTTTAAAGGAGTAATTTGATGCCGTGACGTCTGATAGGGGAGAACGTAAGAAGAAAACGTGTTGCGCCGACCCCAAATAGAATGGGTCAAAGGCAGGAAAATGATGAAGATGAAAACCTACCCAGTCTCCAGCAACTAATCTACCTCACAACCAAACCGCATCAAAATCGCATCAGCACTTCAGCTGTGATATCATGCCAAACAAACATACCCTCGCTTCGCATTTGTGAATAATATACTGAAATAAGCTGTTCCACGCGGTTTCACCCACGCTGCTCAGCACCTGTTGGTCGTAGCGTGATGTTATATAGCCTATAGCCTTCCCCAAGAAATGGACTATCCAACACTATTAGAATTTTCCAATTCCAACCAGTAGTCCCTGAGATTAGCGCGTTCAAACAAACAAACAAACTCTTCAGCTTTATAATATTAGTATAGATTATTATTACACATCAATAGTCTATTAATAAGTAATCTTCCGAAGCATTACTCTGCCATTAGCGAAGTATACGTAGGTATTTTAGATCTGTATATTATCTTAAAAGATCATTCTGAGTCATACGTCAGTCGGCATTCATTCGTTGTATGTTATTCTGTAAAGTTTGGCTTGTATCTTGAACACATAAATGCATGAGGATACTTTGAGAAGTACCGTCACTTATTCGAAAACTGCATCGAAATTCAATTTTGTAGGGGCTATTTCTATTGTGGGGAGGGAGGGGGAGAGGGGGGATAGAATACGTGGTACAGTTTTAACGTCAGTGTTCTTACTACCCTGTATTCAAACTCGTAGTTGCCCTGTCTGAGAGTACACACGACGGCACATCAACCTTTACAAAACCATTTTCACCTGATCTCTACTACGGTGTTCGATCTGTAGTAGAGAGATCAGTTTATAATAGTTTAGAATAGGTTGACTTGCCGTCGTGTGTACTACGAATGTTGCTTTCTTTAAATAAAGAATGAATTTAGCGGTAATGTTTTCAGATCCACACTATTCTATTTAACTTTTATTAACTCTTTATTCATTCAATATACTTACAAATACATTTTTAAATATTTCTTTAAAAAATAATAGAAAAAACATTTAAAAATATAAAAGTAGGTCTCCGCCGGTATCGGGAGCAGGGTCCAAGCTACCGGTGGTTAGGGCTCTAGAGACAGGAACCTCCTCACAATGCGGGCCGTATCGAGGAGTACTGCCTTCTGAATCAGGCCCTTAATCCAACCGCCTAAGGAGAGCTTCGAGAGATGGTCTTCGATGCTCTTGGCCATCAGGCCATTGGCCGTAACTACTATCGGCACAATGACAGCCGAGCTCACATTCCACATATCGACAACCTCGTGTGCCAAGTCAAGATATTTGAGTTGTTTCTCTTTCTCAGCTTTCACGAGGTTCTCGTCATGTGGGATGGTAACATCGATTATCATTACGCGGCGCGCTGATCGGTCTATCACCACTATGTCAGGCTTATTGGCGACAATAGTCCTGTCAGTAATGATAGACCGATCCCAGTACAGCGTGACATGGTCTTTCTCGAGAACTGGGTCGGGCACATACTTGTAGTACGGTACCTCAGATTCCACAAGATTGTATTTCAAGGCAAGTTGCTGATGAATAATCTTGGCTACTTGGTTGTGTCTGTGCAAGTACTCGCCGTTAGCTAGACGAGAACAACCAGAAATAATATGTCTGATGGATTCACCCGGACGGTGGCATGCCCGACACACATCAACCGTCCCGTCCTTCATAATATATTTCCGATAGTTGTTCGTCAACATAACTTCGTCCATAATCGCACAGACAAAACCTTCAGTTTCCCCAAAAAGGTCGCTGAATCGTAGCCAGGATACGGATGCAAGAAAATCTACATCGGGCCCATGAAGAGCCCGGTAAAAGCGCCCGTGAAGCTCCTTGTCTTGCCATACTTTCTTGCGGTCCTCGGTAGTAAGTACTACAGGTTTGCGCCAGTTCTCTTTAGCCATGGACAGCGGGGTGAATCCCTTGTCCACTGCGACCACATCTCGGTGCATACCCAACTCAGCTTTTAAAAAATATTCCCTGAGACTGCACACCTCTCGGTTATGGAGGGTCTTCGCATTTAAGAAGCCTCGACCCCCACACTTCCGTGGGATGTACAGTCTCATCACTGATGATCGTGGGTGATGCATCCGATTTTCAGTCAGCAGTGTACGGACTCTCCTATCCAGGGCATCGAGTTCAGTCTGAGTCCATTTGAGTATGCCGAAAGAGTACATTAAAACCGGCATGACCCAACTGTTGAAGAGGCGCGCAACTTGTTCCCGCCCGAAAGAAGGCTTTTTAATACCTTCTTCAGGCGACCAAAGAAACGCTCCCTCAACAATTGCTTCATGTCAGCTGCGTTAATGCCTAACGCTTCCGTCATACCCAAATACTTATAGCTTTCGAATGAGGAAAGGGATCTGAGGTGTATGGAATCCGAGAGTTGAATGCCTTCGGATTCCATAATCTCCCCTCGTTTAACATACATGACTGCACATTTGTCCACACCAAATTCCATCCTGATGGCGTTACTAAAAGTTTCAGTTACTTTCAGTAGCTCCATCAGTCGCAATTTGTTGGGGGCAAAGAGTTTCAGATCATCCATGTAAAGGAGGTGAGATATGACCTGACCGCCTCTTCTCAACCGATAACCTAGTCCTGTATCCTCCAGCAATGTGCTGAGAGGATTCAGGGCCAGACAGAACCAAAGTGGACTCAAACTGTCGCCCTGAAATATTCCCCGTTTAATCCAAACAGGCTCATCGTTCCCCTGAATTTGTTGACATCCTGGATATCGAAGGACCGTCCTCCAGTGCCCCATACACGACTCAAGAAAGGCGCGTAGGGTTGCATCTATCTTGTACAACTCCAGCACCCTCTTGAGCCATGTATGTGGCACCGAGTCGTAGGCCTTCTTATAATCTATCCAACATGTCGACAAATCCTTGCGGGATCGACGAACCTGCTGGCTAATAGCCATGTCGATGAGGAGTAGCTCCTTAGTACCGCGGGACCCGTTCTTACATCCATTTTGAGAGACAGACATAATAGAGTTACTGTCAATGTGTTTGTTAATTTTCATTCTCAAAATGGACGTAAGATATAACTTTTATTATTATTACTTATTTACATCACAATTATATCGTTATTTCACACTTATATTATTATTATTTTATCACTGAGTACCTACTTATTTATTTGTACTTGTTGCCATCGTCCGTGTGTCACTGCGGGTGCCAACTGAAAACCAGCGTTGGGTGTCTGACGCCTAGCATATGCTGAGTTGGTAACCCTTTCGTTATGGGCACGCTCAGCGCAACCTTGTCCATGTTTTTCTGTGCACCTTTTTTTTTTATTTTTCTTTTGCTGCTGTGTTGTGTCTATTTCGAATAAATATTTTTCTATTCTATTCTATTCTATTCTTTAGTTGTTAGTCTGAATAACTCTATATCAATATCCCACTTCTGGACTTTATACCTCTTCCCATGAGTTCCAGTTGTATAAAGTCGTAGTAGTAAAATGTGGTGCGCTAATCGCACTTGACAGTGTTTGGTGTAAAGCTCAATTTCTGCAGCAATACAAGAAAATACTGGCCAAATGAGAGTAGGACTCGCGAGCACTAAGGCCAAGGGCTCCGCATCAACTTGCGCCCATATCTTTTGACTGCATAGACTTAGTATTTGTTTTTTCTCAGCTCCAAGAGACTATAGACTTAAGTATGTAGTTCTCAATTTCAGGGTTTTTTTTCGGATGGGAAATCATCAAATAACTTCCCCCGCTCTGGGCGGAGCAGGGGGGCGTGTCAGACTTTTACTGACTAGAACCCACCCATGTTCCTTCTATTGCCCTTGACGTTCCGGGGCCGCGGTATCTCTTTCGAACATGCCGCAAACCTGGCAGGCGGAGGCTCTGGCAAGGCTTCTGCTTTGCTGACATCTCTTTGAGGCGCGTGTGATACACGAACGCGCCGTCGACACGGCCTGTCGTCAATAGACGGACGGTGAGCTACCCATTGCTCACCGTCCACAGGCCCGCATCTACGGTGGCCGGGAGTCGTCTCCCGCGGCGCGGATCTTGGCAGACAGACAGACAGACGGACACCAAAGCCCAATAATAAGAATCCAATAAGGGACCCGATTTTTTCGTTTTGAGGTACGGAATCCTTAAAAAATTAATCACTCCTCTATCCAAGAATAATAAATTCGCAAGCCGGTATCGACTAAAGTATTTCTCAAAAGTATTCCACAGTGACTCATACAAGAATACATCAAGTCGGTGTTCGTCCGTGAATGTAATGATTTATCGTTTTGTGAGAATCTTGTCTGCCAACGCCACAGTGTAGATGTTTGAGCAGTAGGTCGAGTGTTCTTGAAGCTACATTGTGAACTATGTTTTTTGGGTTGAGGTAGGTCATGATGTCGACTTGATTTACTGGTGTAACTCTTTAAATGTATAGTCACGAAAAGTACTTAGATATATTTGGTATCCTTGTATTTTTTAATTTCTGGTAATTTTACGCAAATATTGTAAAACCTGGATGACGCTGGCTCAGAAACGAGGTAATTGGGACAAGAAAAGGAAAGCAATATGTGAAGTCTGGCTGTGGATGTTTTTAAAGTTTCTATATATATACTCTTATGATTTCATATTGCTCGTATCTTTGTGACGCGTCTATATTGGATTTACAATGACGTCACTTCACACGTCACAAAGATACGAGTTACAAATGAAAATATTTGCTGAAAAAAGTAGTAGACTTAAAAGTACGTCACTCTAATGCGCGTTTTTAACTATGATGACGAACACATAAACAATACACTCACAAAACTACATTTCCTTTCCACAGAAATGTTCCTATTTATGTAAATATAACATTTCTTTATAAACATCTCTTTTGTATTTATGATTCCTTAGTATTTTAAAACCTATTGATCTACCTTCTGACCTTTGCACCATTTAAATTATCGTGTATTCTTAAGCTTTTTCATGGTATCTGTTTCCAAATTATCATACTTTTCTTGTTGTTAACAATATTCTTTTGATACCTTGTCTTGAACCCTGTACAAGGTATTTGAATGGAGGTCAAAGCCAGAGGCCCGTAGGCGGCAAAACACTCAAGCACAAACCAAACGATAAAAAAATTAAGTAAACTTTTTATTGGCATTTACACTCCGATTAATGTCTAGCATCTGTCTTGATCCATTAACAGGAATTTGAAGGTCATGGATGAGGCAGTCGCTACATCTAAAATTCTGGTATTTAGCTGCATCCGGTTAGACTGGGAGCCGACCCCAACATTCTTTAGAAAAGTCCAGGCAGATCTTGACTTAAAACATTTAGATTTAGAAGTTTTAGTTAAACATGTACAAATCATAACATGCCGCAGTTTTCTTATTTTTTGTTTTTACTTACTTAATTAAATGGTTGCAAATAAATTATTAAGTAATTGATTTGCAACCATTTAATTAAGTTTTTCTCTGTAAGTGAATTTGTAATTTTTTGTAGAAATAAATATCTTTAACAATAGATTATTTGTTAAGAGTTTGTTTACTGTCAGTTTTTTTATACTGTGGCACCAAATTTGTAAAGTAACAAGTAACTGTGTGAATGTGAAATATAACCGATATCGTTATTTTATCGATATCGTTCTAGCTCGTGTTAGTTCTTCCTCGTTTTTATGTTGGTTAACTGACAGTCTGTCTCAAGGCGACTTATAAATCGATTGCCTTTTCCTTTACTTTTATTAAGTAATTGCTAACTTGCTGTTAGAGTATTTTGTGACATACATGAATAACTTGACTTAAATTCAATTCTAAATTTGACCTGAAATAGTCGTAAAGCATTGTAGAAGGAAGAAAGATCTACTTAGCCTTTCTTTAACTACTTATGGTCGGTTTCCGGTTTTATCGGATGGAGCACCTGCCAATCTGACCTCCACAACCAAGGTAACACGCCTTTGTAGCAGTGGTCGTCAGACACTCGTGGTTAACTTGTAAGAAGTACAAATATCTTAACATATCGCTTAACGTGTTTTCCTTGGTGAGTTTTAGGAGAAGAATTACAAATCTACCAGTCTACATAATCTTCCCACTCCTGCTACCCTACTACGACCTCTTAAAGCAATTCTTATTCCGCTGAGGGAAAGAGACAGAGCTATACAGGGTGTCTAGCACCATCTCTTTCACTCAGTGGAATAAGAATTGCTATAAGACGTCATAGTAGCCCTTCTGGGGCCTTAGTCTGGTCACATAATGGTTAATTTTGACAAGTTTGGTAATCTGCTACATACTAAACTTGTCAAAATCAACCATTAAGCGATCAGTGATCGACCATTCCGACACTATTGTAAATTTGTAATAGCAGACTAAGGCCCCTGTTCTTGTTAAATGGGTTCGGCGCAACACGATTTCTTCTTCCATCATCTCCTGGCTTTTATATCATTCTTTATACAATCCGTCCATCGTTTCCTTGGTCTACGAGTCATCATCATCTGCCGACCTTTTTGCTATTTATTTTTTCGTCGGCTTCCGATCTGACCAATTCAGCTGAACATACCAGTATTTATACCATGGAGCGACTACCCATTTGACCTCCACAAACCAGTTAGTACTGTGGGTTTTAGACTTTCGGGACACTGACCACTTGTAAGGACTAACAAAGATCTACAAATGACAGCCTACAGCAATGGCTTAACGTGCTTACCGAGGCAAGGAGAAAACTCGGCATGTTATAGGTCACCTTTTCACAGGCCAACCCAGGCAAGGGCGGCTTAACCTGAAGATCGAATTGAGCGGTTGATATTATTTAGCCACGACGTCCTCCTAGTTTTGCCCTTTATATTCCGGGGCCGCGATATCTCTTTCGAACAACCCGCAACCTTTAGGCGGCGGCCCTGGCAATCCCTACTGCTTTGCTGACATCACTTGGTCTACCAGTCATAATATTAATTACCATCATCTCTTTCCAGCATACTGGGGTCGCGACGGCAGCAGCGGCGGGGGCGCGGCGGCGGCCCAAGCGCAGGCTCAAGCACAGGCCGCGCTCTTCGGCTTCGGAGGCCGCTACCCGCCCCCCACCACCCTCGGCGTGGCAGCCAATCAGGCGGCATCCCTCGGGCTACATCCAGCTGCCAGTAAGTACAATGGTATGGTGGCTTCGTTTGTTTGCTATTAGTTTGTAAGTTAGCTGTAAGTTATTTTAAGCTGGCGAAGATTTCAATTTGTTAGATTAGCCTTGACGCGTTAAAAAACGTTTCAATTGCGATAGCTTAGTACAGTACTAGTTATTTCCCGTGGTTTGGCACGAGTGGAGTTTGGTAACTGTCCCATGGGATCAAAATATCGGAGTTAAAAGTATCCTATTATATTAACGTACATGTTACCCGTACGTATGTTTTTGACGACACGGTTAGCGAAATGGTTGAGTGCTCGACTGCTGCGCTGCGAGTCCCGGGTTCGATCCCCGAACGGAACAAATAATTGTATGTAATGACCCAAAAAATGATTGTTGAAGATGAAATATCAGAATGAAATTCGAAATATGAAAAAAATAATGTTGATCCAAAAGGAAAGACGTTGAGGCAATACAGAGGGTGGAATACCCACTCTGTTACAAATACATACAAGTACACAAATATATACATCTCCTGTCCTGCTCATGCTGCATGTTTATGAAGGATGAGCAGCCTAAACCTATCAGATTGAAATGAAGCAAATGTTAGAACTGGCCAGGTGCTGGTCTAACACAATATGTGTTTCACTAATCTGCATAGTCCTCATATAAGTAGACTAAGATTTTGTTGGACCTTAAAAGAAACTATGACCTCTGAGTTTGTTTTGGCTGTTTCTTCTCAGAGAAGTCGAAACACCGGCCTCATCTTGCTTTTTTTTAAGGCGTGTAAAAGCTTGCAAAATAAACATTTCTTTTTTGTACTAAACTAGCTGGCGCCCGTGGCTTCGCCGGCGTGATATCGGTATAAAAAGTATCCTATGTGTTATTCCAGACTATAATCTACCTCTGTGCCAAATTTGATCAAGACCCGTTCAGTCGTTTGTACGAGAAAGGGTAACAAACATCCATACATCGATCCTCACAAACATTCGCATCCTTACTAATATTATAAAAGCTAAACCGATTTTGATGAATTTTGGCACAGAGATAGTTGGGAACCAGGAAACGGACATAGGCTAATATTTTCTTGAAAAAGTGGGATGTGAGGGAGAAAAAGGGAAGAAAAGGGAAAACTTGGCGTTGCTATTACAAATCAATAAGGCGCAAGGGGAACTGTGTTACCCCGAATTTAACGCGAGCGAAGCCGCGGGCAAAAGCTAGTTTATAATATATGAAAAAGAAGACTATTGTCAGACCCTTAAAGATCACAAGTACAGTTAGTAACTCTTCTCCTCTCCCTCCAGGTGCAGCCTGGTGGTCGATGGCGTCCCACCTAGCGGCGCAAGACTACCTTGCGAGGCTACAGGCGTCAGGGTTGAACTTCCCCCCCCTGGCTGACCCCTACGCCGCGCTGTCCGCTCTATCCGGTGGGCAGGGGCTGAAGCAGCCTCAGAAACCGGGGAAGTTGTCTAGTCGGAATGAAAGGTAAGGATGTAACGGCACTACAATCAAATATATTGACGGGCCTGTTGGTCTAGTGGTTAGTGGCCCTGACTGCTGAGCCGGAGGTCGTGGGTTCGATTCCCACAAAGGACAAACTTTGTGTGATGAGCATGATTGTTTGTTCTGTGTCTGGGTGTGATTTATTAATAATATGTATGTATTTATAAATTATATAAGTATGTATATCAGTTGTCTGGTTACCATAACACAAGCTTTGCTTAGCTTGGGATCAGATAGCCGTGTGTGAGTTGTCCCAAGATATTTATTTATTTATCACCACCACCGCACAGCACCGAGGGTTCCGAACAAACTTGCGACATAAACAGCCATATTTTTTGTCTGCGTAGACTTAGAGTGTTGATTTTTTCACAACACAAAGGGGCCATAGAGTTGAGTATTATGGTATTAATTTTAATTCGATACTCCTACACGTTCCCGAGATAAATGTTATTGACAGACTGACGAGCAGACGGATAACAAAGTGATCTAATAAGGTTTCCGTTTTTTTCTTTTTGAGGTACTCTGATGGGTCTAAGCAAGTGAAGTCACGGTCAGAAACGATACACTACATGACAAGACTTAATAAATTGTGGAACGAATACAAAAAAAAAAACAAATTAAAAAAAAGCCCCTTCTACAGTATCTAACACTTCTTGTGATAAACTTGAAAATTAAAATATCAAAAATAGTATTAGAAAACAAGAATATACTCACATTGCATAAGTACCTTTTTTTTTGGGGTGGGAAATCATCAAATAACTTCCCCCGCTTTGGGCGGAGCAGGAGGAGTATCAGACTTGTACTGACCAAAACCCACCCATGTCCCTTCTATTGCCCTTTACGTTCAGGGGCCGCGGTATCTCTTTCGAACAACCCGCAACCCCGGCAGGAGCATATTTACCCGTACAGTAGACTGTACTCACAGCTAGTATAGTGTACACATGTTATACGAAAGAGCGGAACCTGCTAATACAGGCATCATTTGCCTAAAAGTAGGCTCCAAACAAGTAACAAGTAATGAACATTTGTATTGAAACATTTTTTTTTTAAAATTGCCTCACACTAGGAATTCCTCCTGTATCATGGGTGCGTTTACAACCATATAAACTCACATACACAAACAATAAACTATTTTGTATTTTTTGTGATGTTCTAGGTCAGGCAGAAGCAGTACATCATCAAGCGCGTCCACCAAGGACAAGAGCCCGTCGACCAGCAGCGCCAACTCGCAGAACATGAGTGAGTGGGGCACGTATCTACTATCATATCATACGTGTGTCTGTCTGTCTTGTCTATCATTGTTTTGTTAGTAACATAACACATTACGCCTGCAATACTTCAAAGGGTTAGGCAGAGGTCTAAAACCCAAAAGTCAAAGTTTATTTCAATTTGACCATGACAGGCACTTTTGAATGTCAAGAAGCAAAATTATGAAGCTACAATCCCGGTCAAAACGCCCGAGCTTCATACCCTTTTCTGCCGGCTATTCGTGCTCGACAAATACATCGGACACCGTCAGAACCGCCGACACAATCTTTTCACCCAACCGTTCTCCAAAACTGTAGCCAGAGCTGAATCACCTATATGTCGTATCTTAAAGATGCTCAACGCTCTCCTGACTGCCCACCCTGAATGAGATGTGTTTGCGGATGAATGGAAAAAAGTCATGCTAGTATGTCTGGTGTTTTGTGAAACAAAGTATGCAAGAGTGTCCACTGTTCCATGTTGGTTTTAATTGAACCTAGTGTAAGTTGTTTGTTTCTATGTTAATTATTGTAATTGGTGTTATACCGTTTTAATTAACTATAAATAAATAATAGCTTGTGAAAGTACTATAGTTGGCCATTTCAAAGTGTTGATCTCTGAGAAGAATGGGCAAGAACTTCATGGACACATGGAGACTGGACTTATAAATAAAAATATTATTAAAAAATCGTATTTATAGCATTCATGGTTGAGATTATACAAATATGTGAGAACGATGTAGCAATACATTTACCTATGGTACCTATGGAATGGTACATGTAATAGGGTCGAGCCTATTGCCATCAACTGGGCTTAAATCCAAACTCCGTCGCTTCTACTGAGGAATTCCTAATGGAAAAATCCAACAACATTGCAACTGCAACAACAAAACGCTAAGCAATTAACTTTGTAACACACGAAGAAAAGTTCGTAACAACTATGTAGGTCCGACTAAATAGCTCTCAAGTCTTCTTCAATGTCTCAACACCAGAACCCACCATTCTGACTTATCTCCATCTTTCAGGATCCTCCTACGGTCTACCAAAAACATCATCTCCGTCCGCGATGCACCATTCAGCATCCTTGTCGAGCCTGGCTTCCCTGAACAGCTTGGTGTCCTCTCCTCATCAGAGCAAGCCCAGTAGCAAGCCCTCCGCGGCGCCACAGCCCAGCAGTAAGTAGACTAAGTTGTTACTTGTTTTCCTATGACACCACTCCTGGCTTCGCTCAGCAGCCTCTTGTCTGCTCTTCATCAGAGCAAGCCCAGTAGCAACCCGTCTGCAACCTCACAGCCTAGCAGAAAGTATACAACCAGCAGAAGTTGGCTTTAAGCCATAAACCTGCCCATAAAAAAGAAAGCAGTGGTAGATCTGCCTATTCTTTAAACATTTGAGCAGAAATTGCTCAAGGTTCCTTAACCGACTTCAAAAAAAGAGGAGTTTGGTGGCAAAAAATACGGCAAAAAATAAACAAAAGTTGCAGACTTCCGGAAGTAAACTTATTTTCAACATTTTTATGTTTTTTCTCGGGAGTTGGTTTTTATTGCAAAATATTTTTTATGTGTTTTGATCAGAGTATGTTAGCACTAGCTATACTTTAAAAAACACGGCAAGTCGCTTCCGTCTTTGGGCAATAAAACTGGTTGTACACTTTCCTCACACCCAAATCAATCTTTACTTTCACTCATGTTCCAATAGCCCTTATAATCCGCCATATTGACTAAACACATAATTTCTTCTTCCAGAAAAGCCGTCATCGTCATCATCGTCCAGCTCCAAGGGCAAGGAGCGCGAGCTGGCGCTGCTGCGAGGTGACCTCATGCTGGCGCAGGCGGCCGCGCACGGCGCCTACCACGCCGCCGTCGCCGCCGCTGCTAAGGGCAAGGTACAGAGTATTACAGTACTAACAGCCCACATCTTCCTTTAATCAATCTTTCAATCTATGACACTGCCTGTCGGGGCTGCGGGTTGGTTCGAAAGAGATACTGCGGCCCCGAAACACGAATAGCAAATGAAGGAATATGGATGGGTTTTAGTTAGTAAATGTCTGACACTTCCTTCTGGTCCACCCAGAATGCCATTTGCAAAAAGCCTATAAAAATCTAGTGACAGACAGTGGCTTCTTCCAAACTGAGCCATAACACCCTGCCTGCTGCAAACAGTTCGTTCGAACATCATTTAAGGTTATCAGTCCATCTACCTGGGGTGCACTTTCCTCCAGAACAGAGAATGCTGCATTCTGACTTCATTATTAGAATAATCGAAGAGAGATCAGGCGCAGTACCAACGACTTAACATGTCGAGGCACTTTACTAAACATCTGTTAATCCTTTTAAAAAAATATGTGACAAGCAAGTGCGTGCCCTGGATGAGAATGACACAAATATGTGACAAAAAGTGGTTTGCCATGGAGGGATGGGCTTGCCTTTATGAATCATAGAATTAATTATGTATTTTTTAAATTTCAAATTAAATTCAATGGACACTTTTAATGTGCACATCTCACTACATTGTTCTCACATATTTTACCATATTAACACGAATGATGTAACGAAGGTTTTGTAACAACATTCTGATTTAAAAGAGTGTCCATGAAGTTTCTTGCCCATTCTTCTCCATAGAGATCTACGCTTTGGAATGGGGAAACTACAGTACTTTCACAGTTATTATGCCTTGTGACTGGGACTGTAGCTTCATTTTTGTTGTCAATGTTTCGACAGTTCAAAAGTGCCTGTAACTGGCCTACTTGAAATAAATAATTTTGATTTTGAATCATTTAAGTTTTTAAATCTTACAGAAAATGTTCCATAATACCTAGAGTAATTCCAATCGTTTCTATATAAATAATAGCAAAATTCTCTTATTATTCTTGCACTCCTAACTAACTATATATATTTATTTCAGAACATGTCGCCGCTTTACCCGTTCGGCATGCCAGGTTCGGATAAGGATGGTCGGCATGGCGGCATAGACTCGCTCACAGGCTTACCTCATACCATACTCAGGTAAGACACATATATTTTTAACTTCAAGCCAAACACAGCTGCTTTTCTTTATTTGCTTTTTATCCGACTCTGCGAAAGTAAAGGGTAATGTTTTTGCCGCATTTCTGGTTGATAGCATGCATCATTGCTGGGCTACTGTAATAAAGTCATCATTTAGCAGCCCTTGTACCATTTTATTTACGGTCGGCACAACACGTTTCCTTCTTTTATTCTTTCCTGACAGACGTCACGGCATCATTTACTCATTTCTCCTTCACAGTCTATCCATCCCTCACTATTCACATCAAGCAACAAAATTCACATCCGTCACTCTTTTAGTCATTTGTACTTCATCTCTCCTCATTAGATGTCCATATCAAGACAAACAACTCCCTTTTAATTTCTCTGTACCAGGCGGAACTTTCAAACTTCCTCTATTATACTTATTCCATATTTTATCCATTCTTGTCACTCCATACATCCATCTCAACATTCTCATCTCTGCTACATGCAATGGTTTTCCATTAAGTATATTCATTTGTATTAGAAGTATAATTATAAACGGAAACCCTTATAATACCTGCAAAAATATAAACAAACCCTTCACAAAACCGTCTTCCAAGCATTCTGTAAAACTGAGCTGAAATTTTGCATACATAGTTCCCCTCATCAGTGGCGTAACTATACCAGCTGGGGCCCGTGGCTAATTCATTTATTGGGGCCCTATCAGTTAAAATCGTCACGCTGTACTTACTTTAATTTTAATAAACCACTTAGTAGTGACAAATAAAAAAAAAAAAATCTGACCTGGGGGCCTCTTGGGCCTGGGCCCTTTTGGGTCGGGGGCCCGTGGCACTTTGCCAGTCCTGCCACCCTATAGTTACGCCACTGCCCCTCATTCTTATTCCAAATAATAAAGAAGTTGGTAAAAGATCTCTGTGGTTACCCAAAAAGTTCTGGCACAAAACAAAACACATACACATTAAAACAAAAATATTTATGTAAATCAAATTGACATTGATAATGAAGTAAAGTTGCCAGCGTAATAAAAATCTGTACCCTTACTTAAGCCTGTTTTTTTTAAGTATTTTTAAAGACTATTTTTTTTTATCTTATAAATTAAATTGTAAATAACTAATACTCACTATTTCTGTTTTATCAGTGCTGCTTTAGAGGGCGGGTAAGATATCACTTTTCTAACATTCTTAGGGTCTGTTTTTACTACCTCTGGATAACTATTTACAGAAAAAAAAAAACAAGTCTGACTCCCGCATTGAAGGTTCCGTATAAACTTGCGACTTCAACGGCCATATCTTTGGACTGCGTAGATTTAGAGGGATGTCTTTTTCACAGCTTCTAGGGAACATAGACTTGAGTATATGGTATTATTTTCAACTCGATACCTCCAGTAGTTCCTGAGATAAAGGGTTTTGATACACTGACAAACACACAACAAACTAAATTTATAAGTTCTCTTTTTTTTTCTTTGAGGTCCAAAACCCTCAGAACAGAGGGAAGATAACTTGTATTCAATAAAATGCCAGACTAAAGAGACAGACAGCCAGGCAAAAGTAGTATATTAACACTGGTTTCCAAAACCCAGAGGAAACTCCGCAATGTAATGGGCAGGCATCCTCAGACCAAGCCAGGAAAGTGCCGCTTAACCTCAAAGATTTATCATAGCGAATCATTGATTTATGTACGAATATAAATTTCGTTTCATTGTGTACAAATGTAATAAGCGTGTTACGAACAAACTGCGGTAAAATCTCTGAAAATAAAAAAAGGGCAGGCAATTTATACCACATACCCAAACATTATAATCACTGTTATGTAAAAGTTCCCCCATTGCACATAACCACATTTGTGTTCTATACCATTAATCGATTTAGCTAAATAACTTCAGATAATCGCATTAGGAATGATACTCTGCCAAATAGTTCATCCAGTGGTAGCGACACAAGTTTTTACCAACATCTTAACGTTCTTCATCAATATTAACCAATATTCTCTTTCAGTGATCCGTCGTCTGTGCTGGGTGGTGTCAGACTGCCTCCGGATACGGAAATCATCAAGTATACCTCCTCGTTGGCCGGGCCCAAGGTAAAAGCACATGTATGTTGACATCTTTTTTTTACTAATACCTATTTTATGTTAGTTGGGAAATGATTGTAAATTAATATTTGTTATAAGCAAAGTAATAGAAAGAAAATAAGCTTATATGACACGTGCTTCAAGTGCACACAACATAAACCAGAAATAGATCCAGCGAAAGTGAGTTTGTTTGTTTGTTACGTCTTCACGCCTACATGGCTAAAGCAATGTTGATGAATTGGTACAGAGATAGTTGGGACCCTGGAGACGGACATAGGCTAACTTTTTTTTTTAAAAAAGTGTTAAATGATGGAGAAAGAGGGAAGAAAAGGGGAAACATAGCTTTGCTATTACAATAAATAAGGCGCTAGGGCATAAACTAGGGATACGCGCCTCAGACGTGGAGTTGCGGACACCAGCCCGTTATACAATACAATACAATACAATAGGGCATAAACTACAAGTACCTGCAAATCAGTAAAGGGTAACTGTGTTCCCCTAATTAAACGCGAGCAAAGCTGGCTGCGGGCAAAAACTAGTAACAAGTATAAAAGTTCGTATGAAAACTTAAAACTAAACACAATAGAGAGATAATTATTGTGTCTCACCGCTGCGCCAAACAGCTCCAATTCTGCAAATTGTCGGGTAATTAAATAGTATTCAATGTAAGGTTTTCAACTGGTCCTATGACGGTGTGATGTAAAAAACTTAATGTTCTTAAGCGACTATCGGGCAACCTGTGGACCAGAGCAACCGAAACCAGAGTTATATGGAGACAGTTTGGAGGCCTTTGCCAAGAGGAAAACAGACGAATAAAAAAAATACGTGTGGCACTCGGAGACTGCCGCTATAAAGCTATTGCATAGCATTTTTTATCAACTTATGCAATAAATAAAAAAAATCTAAATATAATATTTAAAAAGTACTTCCAATGCAAAGAAGTCGCAAAAAGAAAAACAAGACTTTGGGTTTGATCCAGCGTAATGTCGATTGACTATCCGATTGTCTAAGAAAAGCCTTTTGTATTATATTCTATATTATTTACTTAACTTTGGTTGTTTTTTTCTTTCAGGCGGGCTCAGGCACGACAACTCGTGGGCGCAAGAAGACGATCTCCTTAGACCCACCGCACGTCAGTGTACACCCCGCCGACCGGAATGCTCCGATGCCCAGCAAACGGCCTAAACTTGTAAGTGAAGTCAACCTAAATATGAATTTAGGGTACTACAGTACGGCCAACGAGAAGCGATACGAAAGGTCATTAACCTAAAGAACAACTGTGGCGTTGACAATCTAATATAGCTCTTTCCATCTTGTGCCTTTGTCGTAATGTCTCGTTCTCCCGGCAAAAACATGACAACGTTAAGACGGGTTCGCCAACATTCGGGCGGCCATTTTAGATGGGGTTTTAGCATGGGTTTTGTTTACATTTGGTATTGCTTCTCGTTGGCCGTACTTTAATTAATTTTCGTTTCGATCAATTTTCGCTGCTCAGAAACTACAAATTTGACGGTACGGTAGTGGTTTGCTGCTGCATTCAGTGTCGCAGGGTTCGAACCCCGTACGGAACAAGTATTTGTATGCCCTACAGGTAGTTGTTCTGAATCTGGCTGTTACCGTTGCCCCACACTAGGAATTTCTCTTGTATCGTGGGTGCGTTTACAAACATTTAAACTCACATACACAAACAGCTAGACCCGAAACAATTATCTACAGGTCATACAAATATGTGTTCCGTGCGGGAATCGAAACCGCGACACGCAGCGCAGCAGTCAATAGCTCAGTCACTGCGCCAATTTTGCCGTCAAATAATATCATGTACATTTCCGTAAACCGTAAGAATCGGCTGGTGAAAATCTATACTTAGAACTCTGTAATAAGTCTCTGCTAACTTAAACTGTTTTTTTACAGGACGAGTACGGCAACTCCCGGTCGTCAGTGGAAGTGATCCGGCTACCCAACAAACCGGACAGAGGCGGACACAACTCCATGTCCGGAACTCCCCCACCCAATCTGTCCGATTATGCAGGTAAGACACGTTAGTTTTTGTCGTTATCTTAAAGCTGGTTAACAGGCGCGATGTTATGATGTTAGATACAGTGTTTTGATGTACGGAGTTTTCTTTGCCTCGGAAATTGCATTCAGCTGTTAGTCCCGTCTGTCATTTGATCTTTGACAGTCGTTACAAGTTCAAGGGATATCATATTGCCCAGTACCAACAAGGTTGTGGAGGTCAGATAGAAACTCGCTCCCTGTAAAATTTATACTGGTTATCGGCTGCATCCGATTGGACTAGATGCCGATACCTCAACATAGTTTGACAAAGTAGATGATAAGTTTGCGAAATTTTAAGAAAGAAAGCGTTATAAAGTTAATTCATGAAAAAAAAACGTTTAGTAACGGTTTTCCATTAAAGGTGCATTATTTGGCTTGATCAGGTTTTATATCTATTATGTAATATATAAATAACCTAAGACTTTCGTACCTGAATTGTAAACCAACCCAGCCGCCTCTGGCGACGCTCCTGGCATCAGGCGCCGCGAGACGACTTTCGACCAACGTAAATGCGGGACTGGGAACGGTGAGCAATGGGTAGCTCACCGTCTGTCCGTTCAGTGACGACAGGCCGTATCGACGGAGCGTTAGTGTTCCACGCGCACCTCAAAGAGATGTCAGCAAAGCAGAGGGGCCCGCCAGGACCACAGCCTGCCTGCAGCGGCCCCGGAATATAATGGGCAAAAGAAGGAATATGGTTGGGTTTGAGTTGATAAAAATCTGACACTTCCTCCGCTTCGCCCAGAGCGAGGAAGCTATTTTACAAAGACCTACCTATCTAGACTAGACATATTTGTATAACGTTCCTAATATATTGTTTTTACCACGCACCCGCATTCCCCAGCCATCCCGCTATCATGGCGGTTACAGCGTCGATATATGGGGGGGGGGGGGGGGGTTCACAATAATAACGAATCTAGCAAGAAGTCTCGTAAGTGTAAATATAATGTATATCCGTTTGTCCGCAGGCATATCCCGAGAACTGCTACAAACGATAGCTAGTCAGAGCGGCGTGAGCCTGGCCGCGCTGGAGCGACAGCTCGCGGGCTCCACAGGTGACTATTGTATGTCTCATAGTGCCCGTTACTTAAAAGTATTACAACTTTGCATTTTGAGACAAGGATCTCCAATGCAGCAGCTGATCCATCCTGGTGCCTAAAATGGCCCTTATATTAACATAAAACTTCATGGAGTTTCTTGCCCATTCTTTTCCATAGAGTTCTACACTTTGGAATGGGCAACTAAAATACTAGTTATTCAAAATCAAAAGTTATTTATTCAAATTAGGCTGATAATCAGCACTTTTTGAATGTCACATTACGGCGCTGCACAAACGTGGACACTATTGTGTCCTGTGTCGGACACCAGCTACAAATTTCCACGTAGTCGTTATGAAATCAGCCGCCACAGGACAAAGCAACTACTACAACTCTATTAGAATTTGTTGCTTGTATCCGACACAAGATACAAAAGTGTCCAGGTTTGAGCAGCGGCTACAAGATACAGTCCCACAAAAACGCCCTGCCTTATTTATTTATTAAAACTTTATGACCATGTATAAAAAACCATGTTCTTCATGGAATCTTTCATGGAGTTTCTTGCCCATTATTCTCTATAGAGATCTATGCGTTGGAATAGGCACCAGTTATTATTTATTTATTAAAACTTTATGCACATACAAACATTACAAAGGCAGACTTAATGCCTTGGGCAGGCCTTGTAATGCCTTGTGACTGGGACTGTAGCTTAATTTTATTGTTGTCATTGCATCAACAGTTCATAAATTCCTAATGTAACTAGCCTACTTTAAGCCAAGCCATATTTGAAGCTACATATCTCCCTCTGTCCCACAGATGCAGGTCTGAACCTCAGCACAAAGATGGGTGAGGATTCACCTCTGGACCTGGGCGTCAAGTCTTCTGTGATGGATGATGATGCGCCGCTTAACCTCTCACTCAAACCTACTCCTGGTAAGTTACTTTATGACCACTTTTAATGTCGATTATGGAGTTAAAATTACCCTTTGATGTATAATGGAAATAGTTGTGAAATAAGTGCAATTCTTAGGGTCAGTCAGCTGGCAATAAAGCACAGTATCTTAAGAGTTAAACTCACTGAGACTTTTCTTTTGCCCTCAACGCAATACGTATATAACATACAAGCTGTGCCCATCGGTTTTACCTGCTGTTCAGCTCCTATTAGTCGTAGCGCGATGACACATAGCTTATATCACTTTGTGATAATTTAGCTTACTATTAACGAAAAAAATGATAAAATACGTCCAGTTGTGTCGGAGCCTATTCGGTACAAACAAACAAATCATTATTCTTTATATTACTAGCTGTGCCCAGCGATTTCACCCGCTGCTCAGGTTCTCTTCTCACTTAGGGGTATAAAAAATAGATGTTGGCCTTTTCTCAGACCTACCCGATATGCACACAAAAATTAATACAAATCGGTCCAGCCGTTTTGGATTAGATAGCCGTTAGATGATAATTAGTATAGATAAAGATAAATTGTCGAGTATACATAGTCCGTTTAAACAGTTAAGTTTAGTAGATTGCCTGTCGTTTCTTCTACCACCATCTATCTTTATGTAATTCAAATTTCTATTTGTCCATTCTTCTCCATAGAGATCAACGTTTTGGAATGGACAACTACAGTACTTTCACAAGTTATTATGCATTGTGTTTGGGACTGTAGCTTCATTCTTTTGTTTCTTGACATTCAAAAGTGTAGTCCTGTAATGGTGTCATTGAAATAAATGCTTTGAGATTCAGTTTTCAAATGTCACGTTCTGTTGCAGCAAGTTCGCAAGCGTCAGACGCTCTTTCGCGACTGACATCGTTGAGTAGTTCGCTGAACGCGTCCTCCAGTCATGACAGGATATGTAAGTAGCACTTGTCCATTCTTTCTTTGTATTTCACTAACCTCTCAAGGATCGCCATTATTTATCTCAACTATCCGTCAAGCACGGGCGCAGTGAGGGACCAGAGGCACTGCGCTTGCGCACACACGCCGCAAGTATAATATCTCCCGGCTCATTTCCGCTGAGATTATATATTTATTAAAGCTCTACTTCAATACATAAAAATAAGAAAGCGATTATGTGTTAAGTATTTAATATTTGATTTTGTCCTTTGAAGTCAATCAATCACTGCTCTGCATTATCTGGCCCCTTGCTGATTTCTTGCAAGATAGGTACCCCTAATCCAGGTCCAGTTGAAAGCCAGTGTTGGGCACCAGTTGCCCGGTATTTTTTGCTGAACTGGACCTATTTGGCGCAGTCGTGAGGCACAGTGTGGCATATGAGTGTTTAGCTTTCAGTTTTTTTTTTAAACTCTGTGTACTTGTGGCATGTTACAAATAAATATGTTTATATCTTCCTTCTTTCTAATCGATAAGTTTACCTAAAATATACAACCATAACTGTAATTTGTCCAACAGCCCGCCGCAAGCCGGGCGCGAAGCCCCGTCGCGTGGCGCCAGAGATGAACCCCGTGCCCGACGCGCCGCGACCCAAGTCCAGCGGCAGCGAGGACAGCGAATGTACGTTGTACTTCCTCAAGTATTTGTGTGGTATTTACGCGGTATTTCGCTATATCATAATACTCATAGAGTATTTGTTTGGTATTTACGTGGTATTATACCTTACCAAATACTCATAGATTATTTATTTGTGTGGTATTCACGCGGTATTCTAACGTATGAAATACTCATGGATTATTATTTGTGAGAGAATAAAATGTGGCAAAGCTTTCATGTATAACCATATCTTAATATATAAAACAAAGAACAATGTATAACCATATCTTAATAAATAAAACAAAGTCGGGTTTGTTCGAACACTTATAAGTCGAGAACGGCGGGACCGATTTTCATGATTCTTGATTTTTTTAATTTGTCTCCTTGCCGAATAGCAAAATAAGTATTAAAATATACGAAAAAAAACAAGAGGTGTATTTCATACAACCTTTGATGACGCACGTTCTATTTGGTATGTATGTTTTGTTATATTACATTGCAAGGCATGCCGGGGCACAGCTAGTTGGCAATTAAATGAATAAAATTCTATTCAGTTTTATTAATTTCAATGCAAATATGCAATATACATATAATCAAAGCTCGGCCACATTTTACCATTCGGCATGTAAACATTTACATTATTTTAAAACATGTCAATAAATTACATAAAATAAAAAAATGATAATAAAAAATGAATACATGAACTTTCCTAATTTCCCAACCTAAGCACTAGGTATAACCTAAAACCACCATCCTGCCCACAGCAGTAGCGGGGTGGGCAGGACGCGAAGGCAGACCACGTAACCTGGGCCGCGGAGTCAGCAAGCCCAAGAAGAACACGGTCGCGTCGCTACTGGCACAGAGCCGCGCGCTCGGCTTGAGGCCGGCGCTTGCGCATCAGCTACTGGCCGAGACTGACCTGGTGAGCTCCCATATATTTTTACAAACAATTCCAATCTACAGTGTACTACGGTGTTTCATGCCCATTTTTTTTAGGCATGTGAATTCATCAAATAAGTCCCGCCGCTCTGGCCGGAGCGAAAGGGAGTGTCAGACTTTTACTCATTAAAACCCATCTATGTTCCTTCTTTTGCACTTTGTGTTGCGGGGCCGCCGTATCTATTTCGAACAACTCACTACCCAGTCCCAGTGGCCCTAGCAAGCTGTCTGCTAGGGCCACTGGCCACTGCCTAAGTCACTAGACGGACGGATGGTGAACTAATCATTGCTCACCATCCACAGACACGCATCTACGGTGCCCGGTAGTCGTCAACGCGCTGTAACATAATTTTTGTTGCTGTAAAGTTTTAAATTTAGTTTTGTTCGCATTAAGTTAAAGATTGTTAGCTACGAACGATAAAACCACAACAATCGCCCATAAAGAAAATTATATTTAATTACTGTAGAATTTCTGAAACATCCGAAATTTTACCCCTCTCTTTTCTATTTCCAGGAGAAATTAAAAGCGTTGCTCGGCGAGACGGCGAGCACAGACTCGGAGTGTCCGTCGGACAGTTGTCCGTCCGACTCGGACGCGTCCGACACCAGTCGCAGACCCAACGACGCGCAGCTAAGACTGCCGCTAGCGCTCGGTGAGTCTACATAGTGTCAGAAAAAGTAAAGTAACATCATCACATCAAACATCGTGTCAAAAATCGCAAGTTGCAAATCGCAAGTCGTGTCGCAAATCGCAAGTCGTGTCGCAAATCGCAAGTCGTGTCGCAAATCGCAAGTTTATGAAAATCACGACAGCATCTCTACAAAAAGCACTTGAAACCGAAAAATCTGAAGACTTCGCAGACTTCACGCCATTAGGCAATGATATCATGGTTCTAAATCAGTCTTACTTGTCTTTAGGTTGGAAACGTGTGACAGTGATCAAGGGCCTCTCCCGCAACTGCAGCATCAAAGGCGACGTGACGTACTCGCCGCCCGACCCTCACGCGGGCATCACCATGCGCTCCTTACATGACATACAAAACGTAAGTCCTACTAATATTATAAATGCGAATGTTTGTGAGGATGGATGGAAGTATAGATGTTTGTTACTCTTTCACGTCAAAACGGCAGAATGGATCTTGAGATTATAATCTGGAATAACACATAGGATATTTTTTCGATTATCTCGCGGGCTAAGCCGCGGGCGCCAGCTACTAATATTATAAAAGCGCAAGGGAGTTTGTTTGTTTGTTACGTCTTCACGCCTAAATGGCTAAACCGATTTTGATTAATTTTGGTGCAGAGTTAGTTGGGACCCTGGAGACGGACATAGGAGGGTATTTAAAAAAAAGTGAGGCAAGGGGGAGATAATTTTTTTTCGATCATCACGCGGGTTGAAGTTAGCGTTAGCCCAAAGTAACTATGCCACGCAGACGAAGTCGTGGGCGCAAGCTAGTAGACTATAACTTCTAAGTTTGTTTTGGCTGTTTCTTCTCAGAGTAGTCGGGTTCGAAACACCGAACTCATCTAGTTTAAAAAAAGAATGACGTGTAAAAGTGTTAAAAACCTATTTGCTAAATAAACATAATTTATCTTTGCTTCAATAAGGTTTGGTTATGGTTTTATACTAACCTAGTGGAATGTTTTATTTACAGTTCCTAGACTCGAACCCATGTCCGCCTCTATCGACGGATAACTTCAGCTTCTCTGCGCGCACCGTTCTTGGCGAATACATTCAACCAGCTAGCGATGTGGGGGAGCCACTTGTTTACAACGAAAATGAGATTAATAAGAGGTATGTGACTATGTGTGTAGTTATGTGAGATTACTACGAAGTCTTAAAGCAGTTGTTTTAATCTAATTCCAGCGTGGAAAAGAGATGGCGCTAGACGTCTTGTATAGTTCTGTCTCTTTCCCGAATTACCACACGCTAATTACATTAGAACAATCTGGTTTTAAACCATTATTGTTTAAATCTTATTAATATTGTTTTGATTTCAACTCGACACCGAGATAAAGTTCTTGACAGATGGACAACAAAGTGATCCTTTAAGGGTTCCCTTTTTCCTTTTGAGGTGCGGAACCCTAAAAACAACAAAAAAATGGGGCGTTATTTCTGAACGAATTACTGGGGTCCAGTAGACCAAGTTAACAGCAGCATCAGTGGCGTTTTAAGAATAAAAAAAAATTAGAGGTGTCAAGGGACACCCGGATGGAACGAAGTTCCTTTCTTTCTATAAGAGAGAGAGAGACAGACAGAGAAACATGCGACGCCGCACAGCTTACAATAGCAAAAAGTGTCGTGACAACTTTTCGTAAGATTTTTATCCGTCTAGCCCCCTTTTACAACGCGCGATAAGGAACTTCGTTCCAATAATACAGGGTGACTTGATTCTGAGAACTCCCAATAATAGAATGTGTAAGTTTTAGTCATAAGTTCCCTCTCCCGTCCCCAGACTGGAGGAAGCCCGTCTGGTAGCGGGCGCGGGCGGGCGGCCCACTCCGCCGCCGCTGGACCGGCGCATGGAGCTGGCGCGGCTGCAGCAGGCGGCACGGGACGCGCGCCGGGACGCCTCGCACCGCTCCAGGGACCAGGTAGGTGTATGTATTACCAAACGATTTTTACTAAGGTTTTACCTCCACCCCACTCATAACACGTTCCCTCTTAATAAGAACCCCTGTCTTAATGGACCCCACGTATTAAACCCCTACCCCCTCGAAAACCTTCATTCTGTTTTAAATAGTGCCTGCTTCCGTTTATAATAAAACTACGGATTCTTTTGTGAAGAATTTATATTGATTTCTGAATTATGTATTTAGGATCTCCGACTTGTGGATGAAAATAATATCACGTAGGTGTACTCTTTTACTTGAAGGGACACCACAGCAAGCATAATATAAATTATATTTAGGCTATCAAAATTATAATACTAATAGAAACAAAAATTAAAATACAGTTAGTAAAATCTTCATCAACTTCCTATCCTTGTCCCATTCTATTTGTGGTCGGCGCAACACGTTTTCTTCTTCCATTCTCCCCTGTCAGACGTCACGGCATCATTTACTCCTTTCTCCTTTATATCATTCCTTACACAATCCATTCATCTTTGTTTATCATTTATGTATGATATCATAAAAATACATTCTCTTAAGGTTTATGTTTCATTTCTTGACGTCCAGTTTAAACTTAGGGTTGTTTCCAGTATTATCTGTTCTGAGAACACAATGACATTGCCTAACTTGGAAGTAAAACTTAGCATTTTACGGTACGGTTGGCATAGTTGCTGAGCGATCGACTGCTGCGCTGCGTGTCACGGGTTCGATCCACGCACGGAACAAATATTTGTATGAACTACAGGTAGTTGTTTCGGGTCTGGCTGTTTGTGTATGTCAGTTTAAATGTTTGTAAACGCACCCACGATACAGGAGAAATAGTAACCAAAAATGGAGTTTTAACTTTGCTATCAATTTCACACAATAAATACTACATTCTCTTCAACAGGCCCGTCTCGAAAGATCCGAGAAAGCGGAGCTAGCGAAACGCGAGAAAGAAGCCAGGAGCCAACAGTTGCTAGAGGTAACATTCTTGCATATACCATACCGATACTCAAAGGGGTTTAGTCGCTATTGATTGCGGTCGATAGATGACATTGACAGGTTTATTTATGACATTGACATATTGATGACATTGACAGTTTTGATCGATGACATTGTCAGTTTTGATCTATGTAGTGGGGTGCATGACTATAATAAAATTGATGGATATGATTCAGGCAGGGCTGGGTCAGTGGTTAATTAGGCAGTTGATATCGATGTTTCAGTCAGCTATTCCTTAATCGATTTCTGGTCACCTATCCATAGATGGTCAACGTTAATCGATTAATAGTTCTATCGGATTATATGTTCTTCACATTTAAAGAGTGATTTTTGAAATGGGTTCACTTTTATGATAAAGTAAAAACATTCATAGAGATAAACCACAACAACCGAACATAAAACTATATCGATAAATCCTTCTGTACAAAATGACATATAATTTTTGTTTTTGGATTTTGGACTAAAGGCTTTTTTAACCCGTCGCGCGTCAAAGTGTCACACTGGGTGCAAAGTTTTACTTGTGCCACAAATGTCGCATTTGCACACGGGTGCAAAGTTTGAACCCCTGTGAGTGGTTTTCATATTTTAGACATTTATTTTTAAAATTTATTTAAAACTCATAAGGATTCTGGAAACATATACTTCGTAATATATAATTATCGATTTAACTATGAAATCTTCGTTTTTCCGAAGGTCAAACCAAAATCAAAAATTCATTTAAAATAGCTCGACGTTTTACACTTTACGTACATTGTTAGCAATCGCGCGACGGGTTAACATGCCATGATGAAATTCATAGATAGTTTTCTAGCAAAAATGGAATTAGTCCTTTTGAAAAATCACTTCTCAATTTTTATTTTATCAACTTAGTAATATTAAAATATTATTTTGAGACCATAAATATTGACTTCAAGTCATCAATCGACCGCAGTTCATTTGCATGTGACTGAAATGCCATTTAAGATCTTTTTGAGACAGTATCGTTATGGGATATAAGTTAGATTCAATGTTATAGTTTTGTGGGTTTTTTTTTAATTTAATTATTTTGTTCTTATTTGTGTTGTTGATGGTTCTCATATTATTACTATAAAAAAAATTGAAATAAATTACTAAAAATAAAGATTGATTATACATCACATTCTCGTTAATGATTTTGAACTGTAAGCTGAAAGCCTAATTAAAAAAAACCTTGCTTTTTCACCCCTTGACATGGATACTTAATTATGTTTGTTCAATTTGTATTTTAACCAAATTAATTTTGAGGATCATACTTTGTAAAAATCTCTGGTTTTTCTGACTCTTTTAATATGTGAAAATTAACAGGAATAACTATGTGTTAAAAACATTATTTTTTGTGGCCAATGATTAATATTTTTCTTGTTTGTGATGTTGATCGATGTTATAACTTCTACGTACGCAAAATACAAGTCTTGAACGTAAATTTGCGGACAACAGCCTGTTATACAATTTCTATGTAAATAATACAATGAACTAAAATTACCATCTTGTAATAATATGGGAACTATTCTTGTCTCTAGTTTGTATCTATGTTTTAAACCCATGTGCTTGTGTTTGTTTTTATTTTTTTATTATCAATTTGATGCTTGGCAACATTGTGCTCACCATTCGTATTCTGTAGATTTTTTGTTCTATATTCAAAAGCAAAAAGGGCCTTTTGGGGTTGCCAACGTTAATAAAAAATTGGTTTCTTTTTGCTTTTTAGTAGAAAGCGTTGGATTTTCTTAGCTTGTAGTTGGTAGCTGAGCTGTGTGTTTAGCATTAGATATGGTATATACATATTTATATACTTCTCTATAATATTTATGTAAAAATCTGTCTACTTGGGTTAAGAGTATATTAATAACACAAAATCGAACCGCCAAAGGGACCTTGACAATGTTGTCATAATCCAAATTGATAATAAAGACAAGAAATTCGACAAAAAAAAATAAAAATAATAACGAAGCGATATTGAACAGCATATCAACAAGAATAGAACGCAGTTGACGATCGAGCCCCTCCCTACGGTGCCGAAAACCGGTATCGACGAATGGAAAACACCGGAAATAGTGATGGGACCAGCCACTAAGACGAATAAGGAACGCGTTATGCCTCCGATCAGTCTCTCCTTAATACCCGTTTCCGGCCCAAAAGACTCGCAGAACTCCCCAATAAAAACGATAAAATTTGACCAGTCAGGATGGAAAGAAGAAATAGAGGAATACAACGCTTTAGACAAAATGAAAGATTTCGCTGAAAAAGCGGCTTTCGATCTCCCAAAACGGAAGGACAATAAACAATACGACTTCACATTAATAAAATCAGCTGAAAAGCGCTTGAAAGCGCCAGAAAAAGAGAACAATCTAGAAAAACTAATAGAATCTTATTCAAGGATAACAGAATTCATAAACGGCTGTGATTGGTCAAAGCTGCAAGGGGACAAGAAAAACGAAGACCCAAAGTCAATAGAACAAAAATATTTAGACGCAAAAAACGAATTCATGTCCCAAAATCTGATGTTGATGCCCAAAGACAATCCCAAATCTGTTCTAAAGGAAGTCATAGACTTGAGTGAAGATGATGATATTTTGACAGATATAATGTCAAAGAAGATTAATAAAGGGACGTTTAATGTTGGCAAAGATGGGGCGCTTTCAATCTCAGTGCACCCTCTAGGCAAGGATACGTCTTTGGTACGTGATATATACACTAAAATGTACTAACTTTCGAGGTCTCACTAACAATGCACGCCTGAACTTTTGAGGTATATGGATGTATCTACTTGTTGTGTATATAGTTATGAGAAACGTTTGAAGTTGTGGTGAAGGATTCGAAAAATTTGCGGTTATAGATGAAAACTAATGCCTAATATTGTTAAATTTTATCCGCATCTTAGTATTTTCATTTCTCCTGTATCGTGGGTGTATTTACAAACATTTAAACTCACATACACGTAACAACTACCTGTAGGTCATTAAAATATTTGTTCTGAGCGAGGATCGAACCCGAGTGAGAACAGCTTAGCCAATGCTGTAAATGTTATGGATTTGCTAAAATTGACACTAAGTCCTAGTGTCAATTGCCAATGTACACAATCAGTATTTTAAATTATGAAAGAACAGTAAAAATAGAGCGACATACCAAAACCTAGAAAAGTATTGCAAAAAAAAACTAGGTTTTCACAATAGCTTTTCCAAGAATAAAATGATGTATTCACATAGACGAGTGGCAAAAAACTAAATTTTATTTATGCAGAGATGCTTACATACAATGCATCACAGATGGCAGCACTAGTAACATATTATGTAAACTCAAACAATGTCTTCCTTTAAGGCCAAACCTGTCTTTGAATATAATAAATATTAAAGTTTATGAAAAACCTACAACACTCTTTCTCGTATTTTTCACAACAAACCCTTTCATTTGATACCAATGTCATGAGAATCCATAAAAACGAATTAGTCCGCCATCTTTGATTTAGAATAACGTCATTAACGTTTGAATTGCATTGTTATTACACAATTTCAGCTCAGTCGGATGTTGCAAAGTCGGTAAAATTTAACTTTGAAAATTGTTTACATATAGGTGAAGTAAAAAAAACGTGTTATAAAACAGACAGATATCTTTTAAATAATCACCACGCTTAATAATCGGAAATCATGATAATAAAAAAAATAATAATTTAGTAAGCGAAAACGAAGTGGGACAAATCGCTTTTAATTATAAATATTGTTTTTAATTTTATTTATATTTTTTCTTCTTAACCCTATTTAGTTATTGCACGCTCTTCACCTACGTATGCCTTTATTTTGTCATCGTTATTTATTTTTGAGGTCCACTTGCACCAACAGATGTTAGTTTTTATGAACACAAGGCGTCACTTTAATGAAAACTTAATTAAAAGCGCACTGGTGGCCTTCCATGACTTCTTAAAGCTAGACTATCAATGGTCATCATCGTATAATGTCATCAATGGTTTTCAGACATGTCCGCTTTGTACTCGGAGTTTTTCGGCCAAAGTTGGATATGCTAGTTACTAAAGAGCTGATACTACAGCCACACTCCAAGGCTTTCGACAACCATCCTATAAATGAATGCAGTCGCTATGGCCGAATTCGGCCAGATGGCAAAATTTTAAAAGTTATTCCAGTATGGGAACGCTGTATATAGCTCTGTCTCTTTCTCACACCGGAATGACATTAAAATGATGGGCTTAAGACGTCATGGCCCATGGTAACCTTACCGACAAAACATGCAAATGCACAAAAAAGTAGAAGGGGGTGCATTCTAATATTTATTTATTTAAACATTGTGCACATTTAAAAAAAACATTATTCAAAGTTGGACTTATGCTTTTGGTATTTTCTATCTTAAGGTGATGCAGAGACAAAAACATAGTAAGTGCAATGTGACAGAAAGTAAAATAAAACATTATAATAAATACATACATAAACATAAACAAAATATAAAAGTAAAGGTAGGTAAAGCAAGAAAAACTGACAACAAATTAATCTCATCTTTCAGACATTGCACTGTTTTGATAAATAAATAAATATTACCAAATTCAATTAAATGTGTTGCACTAAAATGTTGATTATGCATCCACCCTCTTAATACATCATTTTGTCATCTTCAAAAGATGACCTAAGCTGGAACAATCTTTTAAATTCGTTAAGGGGCTCACATATTTAAAGGTTTTTGGTTCAAGTGGGCCAAAATATTGTTTTTTTTTTTTATTTAAATGTGTTTGATTTCTCGTCGTTACGGTAGATTTTCGTGAAATTAGACTGTTAGGCAAATTAAAATGCACACAAACAAAAAGAAAGAGCAGTACACGATATTTTAATAAAAAAGAAATCAGACACAACCTCCCAGTTCATTTCTAAGTTAGCCATTTTTTTTATTTTTTTGTTCCATGTAACGCTGTAATCTTATAATTTGCTGTACCGCTTTCGATGTTGTTCGCACGTTCGTTATCAAGGCTAAGAGACAAAAGCACGAGGAGCTTGAAAAGCAGAGGATTGAAGAACAGCGGAAGAGACTACAGGTTTGTAAAAAAAAAAAACCACTTTTTTTTAAATGTTGGTACTGCATTTGGCGATCTTCTAAAAATATCTTACCATGGAGTTTCGTGCCACTTCTTCACCGTAGGCCGATCCCCTATGTAGGTTTATTAAAATAAAATATATTTTTTGAATACAAAAGAATATTCTGTAGCTATGTATATTGCAATAAAGTTTAATTTCTATTAAATAACGCTAATGGCAGAACAGTAGGCCTACCATGACGTCATAAAGCAGAACTTATTCCACTGAGGGAAAAAGATGGTGCTAGACACCCTGTATAGCTCTGTCTCTTTCCCTCAGTGGAATAATTCTGTTTCAAGACCTCATGGTAGGGCAGCAGATATGCCAAGTGTAGTGCCATCATGCAAGACTTGACTTGTTGACGTCATTAATTGTTCTCGATAGTTTTGTACACAAAATCGCTGAAAATAAAGGACACTGGGCAAATTTGTATGCAGATGTTTATGAACGAAAAAGATGTTTTAAATGCACGTATTTGTCCAGTGTCCTTTAAACACAGTCACAAAAATATCTATCTAACTTTTTTGGTTTCCTTTTTTACTCTAGTCTCTCCTGCTAATACAACACAACAAGTAAGTAATAAAATTAAACTCATTGTTTCAGGAAAGAGAGTTAAAGCGGCAACAGGCTTTACTTCTAAAAGAACAGGTTAATATTTTTGTTTTTTTTTTAATTGTCTATGTGTGTGTTATTAACTTTAGTTTATTGGAACCTAAGGGAGGTGAGGTTTTAGTAAGTTAAACTCAGATGGAACATCTTAAATCGGGGCTTAATTTTGGGTTAGAAATAGTCATCATCTTACCTTTGTCTTATATTATTTGGGGGCTTAGGGGCAACTTTGTTGGAAACTAAGACAAATCCATTTAACGGAGTTACAAAGATTTTAGCTGCAATAAATGCAAAATGCACTGTGTTCTTTCTGTGTTCGTATAATATTAATGGGATTTTTGCATTTATTTCAACTAAAATCATTTAATCCAGAACTTTAACTTAAAAAAAAAATAAAAATAACTAGAGCCCCGAGCAAGCTATTCTGAAGGCAGATTATATTTAAAACATGTGACCATGTCAGTTCAAAAACATATATATATAACAGATTCCTTTTTTTTCCTCAGTTTTTATTTTTAGCCTGAAAATAAATAAAACAACTGAATACGTTTAAAAGTCATCCTACAACTAAAATCCTATTTCATCAATTTACCTAACAAATACATATTCTATATCAGTCTAAATAAAGCTCACTCTCCTTTGGGTTCAAATATCCTCTTTAAGTTAATGTGTGTGTCTGTGTGTAACCCTATGTTTCTCTTTTATTTACAACACTCGTTGGACACCGCGGGCTCACTCGTACAGCAAAAGTATATAACCGAGGTAATAATATACCACTGTAGATTGTAGTGCTTTTGTAGTAACAATAACTTGCATATTCGGGTATTTATGGTTTTTTTTTGTGGATGAGAAATCACCAAATAACTTGGAGGAGTGTCAGACTTTTACTGACTAAAACCCATCCATATTCTTTCTTTTGCTCTTTGTGTTCCGCGTTCGCAGTTCAACCTAGGAGGTTGGCGTCAGCTTAACCGGGCGAATCCTGTGGATGCCTTAAAAATTAAGACCTCCAGCCAGGGCAAAAAAACTTACAAACTAAGCGACTACACGCTAAGGGCACCCCCTGTGGGGTACGAGTCTCGGCTTAGGGCGTCGCTGAGGGAGGACAGCAAGGGACAGGCAGGATCTGAGTGATGTCGGAACAACCCCCTACCCCGGGGTATTTATGGCTAATATGTTCCATTTCACACAAACTGACAATTCAATTCGCACTGTGTCTAAAGACCGACTGTCAGATTGATGACTACTCCTTCCACCGAAGTACATGAAACAATGTTTTATATCTATTGTATAAATCAGATACAAACACTACACCTAACATTTGGCAAAAAAAAGTCAAAGGAGTTTCCGGGTTGTTCGAATGGGATACCGCGGTCCCCAAACACAAAGAGCAGAAGAAGGGACATGGATGGGTTTTAGTCAGTAAAAGTCTGACACTCCGGCTAGAGCATGGGAAGTTATTTGATGATTACTCATCCCCTGAAAAGGGATGAATAATGATAGACATAAATATTCGAAAATAATGTTATCGACTCGTAGTTCACACAGTTAGTCTGCTTTCAGTAGTTTTGTAGATTTTTGGCCTAATTTAGCTGTGGGCGCTTTTCTCACATAAACTGAATTCATCCTATTTTGTTCATTGATTTAAAAAATAGTACAGAAAGGTACAAGAGATAGGTAATTATTAATAATATCTATGCGGTTGTATTGTATCGTTTGTCGAGAATCCACTGTGAAGGTGGGTAAGATCGATATTGACTAAAAGAGATTAAACAACACTAGCCACATTATGCAATTATATGTCCAACGCGCCAAAAAATCACAAATATGCATGTCATCATCTGCCTAGTCTATTCCCAACTAAGTGGGGGTCG
This sequence comes from Ochropleura leucogaster, assembly GCA_958449745.1. Lineage (NCBI taxonomy): Eukaryota > Metazoa > Arthropoda > Insecta > Lepidoptera > Noctuidae > Ochropleura > Ochropleura leucogaster. The sequence goes on from OY288227.1 coordinate 4,984,814, forward strand.
CCTTCAAGTCTTACCAGAATACCAGTATTTTACATGGAGCGACTGCCTATCTGACCCAGTTAATACTGGGTAAAAAAAAAAGGTTACAAAATTGTATAAAATCTGGTTCTGACAGTCAGATGTGCTGCTGGGAAGTTTGTTCCGCCATTTCTTCTTCGCAGTTAAAACACGAGGAAGTGGCGAAGGGCTGTTTTTTTGTAGGAATATCTCTTGTAATTTGTCGTTCATAAAGTGCTGATTATCAGCTTAATTTTAAAGATTAAAATTTAAGACGTTCTAGAACCTAGTTTAATGATGGTCGACCACTTTTTGACCGAATGCCCTGAGTAGTAAGGTTGAAAACTAATCAACCGTCAGTGAGCCCAGAAGTGCTTCAAAATTCGAGCCGCTCTTAGAATAAGCATATAAGCCTAATAACATAGTTTAAAGGGTCCAGGTAACCAACATCCAAATTCTGTCTCCACGTTCTAAATTTCCTCTTCTCTTCCCAAGGAAAGAGAACGAAGACGCCAGCACACGACGTTCATCCGTCAGCTGGACTCCCGCAGACGTTGGGAGGACAGGGAGAGGAGGAAGCATCAGAACCTGCTGGATAGACTGCTGGTGAAGGAAAAGAAGTTACAGCAGAGACGAAAGGAGATGGAACTGCTTTCTGAACTCCGGTAAGATATTTAAAGATCTTTGCGCTTAGCTCCAGAGCTAAGCGCAAAGATCTGAAAATCTTCTCTTGACCAGTCAAGAGAAGATTTTCAGCATTAATTACAGGTGTTATATTAGGAAAAGGAGTATGATATTGAGAGAAATGAGACTTGAAATAAAAAAAATATATATACCAGCACAAAAAATAGTACACTACTGCAGCGGCCAGTGAAAAAGGCATTGATGGACGAACGTGTTAATGAGGGCCGAGGCACACATACACTCGTAAGCCCATCAATGCCTAGTTGTGGCCAAGACTGGTACTAGTAATGTTCTAAAATAATGCGCAAAAATTAAAACTAAGTAGTATATTATTTGAAATGTACAATGAAAAAAAATGATATTTTACGCGCCAAATTGTTCATTTGTTTTTTTTTCAACAAACAGCTTTCTATTTGTCGATCAGTTCGAAATTCAAATAAAACCTTTGATAACTTACCTGTTTGGTTACTATGTTTCTAAGTAAAAGCCCGTTCCATTTTTAAAATATACCTAGTAATTTATTTGCCTGATAAAACGAGACAGATATAGATTTTCATACCCATAACTTTTGCCAGCTGCTGGTCGGGTGATTTTGGCCAGCTATTTCGATTTATTTTGAAGAAGTTTACCAAAATAATGATCAAAATTCCAAGCATTTTCGAGATAAATGTTTTGTAACCTAAACAATTTCCTTTTTCTAATTTGCCTAACTTGCTTCACAGACGACCACAAGAAGATTCGTCGCTCTCGGACCAGAAGCCGCTGCCTACCCTGAACAGGATCCCCGGATTGAAGCTACCAGGCCAGGCAATGGCTGACATACTACAAGTATACGAGTTTATACATAACTTCGGGCAGACGCTCGGATTTGGTAAGTTTTAGCTACAAAAAAAAACCTTTATCGGTTTTTCCATATTATATTCTTTGATATTGCTTTGGTTTGCTCTACTTAAAGGACGATTTAAAACATTTTTTTTCCTTTCATTATTCAAAAACACATTCAAAAAGAAATCATTGCGGGTTTGCCAGACACGGCAACTTGGTGCCAAAACGTTATTTAGCACTATTTAGAAAGTATCTCTTTTTCTTTAGCTTTTGCCCGCGGCTTCGCTCGCGTTAAATTCGGAGTAACACAGTTCCACTTTCCTGATTTGCAGGTATCTTTTACCTGTAGCTTTCCCCTTAGCGCCTTATTTATAGTAATAGCAAAACTAAGTTTTCCCTTTTTTTCCCTGTTACTCCCGCATTTCCCACAAAAAAAAATTGCCTATATCCGTCTCCAGGGTCCCAACTATCACTGTACCAAAATTCATCAATATTGGGTTGGCAATTTAGGCGTGAAAACGTAACAAACAAACAAACTCACTTTCGCTTTTATAATATTAGTAAGGATTTTATTCTTGTTACAGACATGGACTCAATCCCAACACTGAACACGTTCCAAATGGGCTTACTGCCCGACTGCAGCGTGGAAGCTGAAGAGGAACTGCTCCAAGTACTCACACAGCTACTCATCACTGCCATTGGTAAGTAGCACAGGATTTTTTTAAATGGAAAATCATTACTTCATCCGCTCAGAGCGGAGCGGGCGGAAGTGTCAGACGTTTACTGACTAAAACCCACCCATGATCCTTCTTTTGCCCTTTATGTTCCGGGGCCGGGGTATCTCTTTCGAAGTAGCATAGGTTCATTTTTTTTTATTGTTCAATCTCCTATGAGGGTTTGGGTTTTTCCTTTTTAGGAACGAAACCTTTAAAAATTAAAATTGCGACTTTACATAGATTCAATCTTTCTCTGACAAAAGAATTAAGTTCTTTGCTTTTGTAAGAGTTTGAACGACACGGTTGGCGCAGTGGCTGAGCGATCGACTGCTGCGCTACGTGTCGCGGGTTCGATCCCCGCACGGAACAAAATATTGAATGGCTGACAGATAGCTGTTCCGAGTCTGGTTGTTATGTTTGTAAACGCACCCACGATACAGGAGAAATCCTAGTGTGGGGCAACGATTTAAAAAGAAAAAAAATATGTCAACAAACCTTTCTTATCCCACAGAGGACCCAGGTATCCCGCACCCAGGTCGTCACACCACCCTGCTGGGCCACGCCATCAGGATGGGCGACATCACGCCGCAGAACTTGAGCGAGGTGCTCAGAATATACCTGTATGCCAATGCTACGGGAGAAGTCAAGGCTCTTACTGGTATGTATGACATATTCATGTTTTGTTAGTTCAGTATTTGCTGTTTAAGCAACGACTAAAGTACGGCCAACGAAAAGCGATACGAAAGGTCATTAACCTAAAGAACAACTGTGGCGTTGACAATCTAATATTTAGCTCTTTCCATCTTGTGCCTTTGTCGTAATGTCTCGTTCTCCCGGCAAAAACATGACAACGTTAAGACGGGTTCGCCAACATTCGGGCGGCCATTTTAGATGGGGTTTTAGCATGGGTTTTGTTTACATTTGGTATCGCTTCTCGTTGGCCGTACTGTAGGTTGCTCAGCAAAAGTAGATGGCCACTGTTAGTTTTACAAATTTTATTTGAAATTAATAATACAAATACAAAAATAAGTAAATAAATAATAAATAAAAATCTTGGGACAACTCACACACGGCTATCTGATCCCAAACTAAGCAGAGCTTGTGTTATGGTAACCAGACAACTGATATACATACTTATATAATTTATAAATACATACATATTATAGATAAATCACACCCAGACACAGAACAAACAATCATGCTCATCACACAAAGTTTGTCCTGGGTGGTAATCGAACCCACGACCTCCGGCTCAGCAGTCAGGGCCACTAACCACTAGACCAACAGGCCCGTAAAATAAAAATCTTTTTATATTTTTTGTCTACTAAAAATATTTTGAAATAGGATTAAATGGACAAATAACTAATAATATTGTGGCACTCGCTCGTTGCCCTCCGACCGAGGCCGCAGGTTTCAGATGTAAATTGGGGCAGGTGAACAAATAATAGCCACTACAGGATTCCCGTTTCCCAAAAGTGGATCCTTTTAATAGGGGTAAAATAACACAATAGAACTGAACTGCACTATAAACTGATTTTAGGACATTCAAATAAAAATAGGATACAGCTTTCAACAAAAAAAAAAAAAAACTAGCACGTGTGGCTGCTAGCCGTGATCCAAAAACGTAATGAGCCAAAAAAAAAATTGTTGAAGATGAAAATAATGACAAAATGAAATGAAAGAATGAAATTCGAAATATGAATCCTTACTAATATTATAAAAGCGAAAGTGAGTTTGTTTGTTACCTCTTCACGCTTTAATGGCTAAACCGATTTTGATGAATTTTGGTACAGAGATAGTTGGGAACCAGGAGGCTAATTTTTATTTAAAAAAAGTGGGATGTGAGGGAGAACGAGGGTAAAAAGGGAAAACTTAGCGTTGCTATTACAAATCAATAAGGCGCATGGGGAACTGTGTTACCCCAAATTTAACGCGGGCGAAGCCGCGGGCGAAAGCTAGTCCCTACTAATATTATAAAAGCGAAAGTTAGTTTGTTTGTTTGTTTGTTTATTTATTTGTTTGTTTGTTACCTCTTCACGCTTTAATGGCTAAACCGATTTTGATGAATTTTGGTACAGAGATAGTTGGGAACCAGGAGGCTAATTTTTATTAAAAAAAAGTGGGATGTGAGGGAGAACGAGGGTAAAAAGGGAAAACTTAGCGTTGCTATTACAAATCAATAAGGCGCATGCGGAACTTTGTTACCCCAAATTTAACGCGGCCGAAGCCGCGGGCGAAAGCTAATTTTAATAATTTTAAAATCAATGTTGATCCTAAAGGAAGGAGGTTTAGGCAACAGAGAGGGTAAAATACCCACTGTTACAATATAAAATACTAGCTGTTCCCCGCGGTTTCACCCACGCTGCTCAGCACCTGTTGGTCGTAGCGTGATGTTATATAGCCTATAGCCTTCCTCAAGAAATGGACTATCCAACACTAAAAGAATTTTCCAATTCCAACCAGTAGTTCCTGAGATTAGCGCGTTCAAACAAACAAACAAACTCTTTAGCTTTATAATATTAGCATAGATGATTAATAATATTATTTTATGTTATATCTAATTGTTCAAACAGCATGCAAACTAAACCAATCATGTTATGATAGTGTAAATATATCGTTCTTACGATACGAGAACACTATATCTTAGGCTATAAGACTCTCTGTCTCAGGAACTGTAAAATAAACAGCGGTACTGACAGTTGATTTAACGTAAATCAAGGCCTTACGAGATAAGCAGAGGCTTGCCAGAGCCTCCGCCTGCCGGGGTTGCGGGTTGTTCGAAAGAGATACCGCGGCCCCGGAACGTAAAGGGCAATAGAAGGAACATGGGTGGGTTTTAGTCAGTACAAGTCTGACAGGCCCCCCCCCTCCGCCCAGAGCGGGGGAAGTCATTGGATGATTTCCCACCTGAAAAAAAAAGGCCTTACGAGATGCCGGGCGCCGTGAGAGGACTCCCGGCCACCGTAGATGCGGGCCTCTGGACGGTGAGCAATGGGTAACTCGCCGTCCGTCCGTCGATTGACGACAGGCCGTGTCGACGGCGCGTTCGTGTTTCACGCGCGCCTCAAAAAGAGAGTCAGCAAAGCAGAGGGGCTTGCCAGAGCCTCCGCTTGCCGGGGTTGCGGGTTGTTCGAAAGAGATACCGCGGCCTCGGAACGTAAAGGGCAATAGAAGGAACATGGGTGGGTTTTAATCAGTACAAGTCTGACATGCCCCCCCGCTCCGCCCAGAGGAAGTCATAGGATGATTTCCCACCAGAAAAAAAAGGCCTTACGAGATTTGCTAGCCAATTTAACTCTTTTTTTCGGATGGGAAATCATTAAAAACTTCTCTCCCTCTGGGCGGAGCGGAGGCCCCTTCCGCTCCGTAAACATTTATTGACCCTTCACTCCGGTAAGGATTGGCCCCCTCTGCTTTGCTGATATCTTTTTAGGGCGCGTGTGGAACACGAAAGTACTGTCGACACGGCCATTTTCTCTCTGTAAACTTTACTTTTTTAACAAAGTTTTGTCTTTTGCCTTCAGGATTAACAGCAGAGCGCGAACGTGAGCGTCGGGTGGCCGATCACCATCAGACAGAGGCTGAAATGCAACACACGTGTGCCAACTCCAAGAACAACGTCTATTACGAGAGCCTACACAATAACGCCACTTATAAACTATCAGGTTTGTTTAATTGTTCGGTTAATTCTTTTTTTTTTAATAAAACTGCCCCACACTAGGAATTTATCTTGTATCTTGCGTGCGTTTACATATTATATTTAAACTCACAAATATAAACAGCCAGACCCGAAACAACTTCCTGTAGGTCATACAAAAACATATTTGATTCATGCGGGGAGAGTATCAGACTTGTACTGACTAAAACCCACCCATGTTCCTTCTATTGCCTTTTACGTTCCGGGGCCGCGGTATACCATTTACCATTACCGGTTACCATTTCTAGTGCCCCGACCATTGGAAGCTTCAAAGCCAGTTTGAAAAAATGGCTTGTCGAGCAAATTCAATTTTTTTTAATATTTTATTTTTGACTAGAAATTAATGTGTTTGATTTTTGTGGTTTTGCCTTTTTATTTATTTATTAAAACTTTATGCACAAGTAAAAACTGTACAGAGGCAGACTTAATGCCTTAGGCATTTTCTACCAGTCTACCTTAGGGCGTTGCAGAGACAAAAAACAGTAGGTGCAATAGCAGAAAAAAAAGATATGAGAAAATAAATATTTAAAAAAAATATAAATACATATACAAATAATATTTGTAATATTTCTACCTGTTTGACAATTTGATTTTTTATTGACTTGACATTGTTTATTTCTTTGTAACTTGAATTTAATGAATATTATGAATCTGTGACTTGTAAGAATCCCTTATCAATAAAATACTATAACTTTCTCTTTCGAATAACCCGCAAGCCCGGCAGGACAACCCGCAACCACCAATTCGACTACCAAAAACTTGATAAAAGAGCTGATAATGATATCCCCTTTTTATAGTAAACTCGTACAAACACTAAGTCTAGACACACTCCATACAACTTAAATAACAGTTATTCATTACACATATTACTGTGATAATCAAGTTTATTATTTAAATTCAAAATCTGTCTTACCGACAACCCACCTGCATAATATTCGCCGCATTATCTCGACATCCGTGTGTCACTAGCAGGTTTCAGCAGGATACCAGAGTCAGGTAATCCACCTGGCATTATGCTGAGCTGGACTCCTTTTTGGTGCAATTTTGAGACACACACTGCCCATTAGTGGGCGACCTTAATAAATATATGTGTTGTGTCTAAATGCCTATGGGTCGATTTAACTCAGTCTACCTTACTTTTTTTTAAATGTGTACCATTTTTTTTCTGTGTGATGTTTTTTTTTTATTTTAATTCTTGTATTGTGTCTTTTGTTGAATCCAATAAATGATTTATCTATCTATCTATCTATCTTTATTTTGTCAACAGAGGCCCTCCGCGACAAATCGTTCCTAGCTTTGAGCGCGACGTTCAAAGCCAGAATCCTCGCGTTCATCTGTGACGAACTGCTTCAAAACAAAGCGGTGCTGCGGCAAGTCGACGCCAGCCTCGAACATCTCAACCAGCTGAAGAAGGAGAGATATCTTATGGATATGAAGATTAGGAAGTAAGTAGTATTATTTATTAAAACTATGCACAAGTAAAAACTGTACAAAGGCGGAATTAATGACTATATAATAATATATATACATATCATAAAAGCGAAAGTAAGTTTGTTTGTTACGTCTTCACGACTAAATGGCTAAACCGATTTTGATGAATTTTGGTACAGAGATAGTTGAGACCTCGAGACTTAGCTTTGTTATTTGTGTGTAATTACAATAAATAAGACGCAAGGGCAAAAACTACAGGTAGCAGGTACCTGCAAATTAGGAAAGGGGAACTGTGGTACCTCGAATTTAACACGAGTAGTATATAATATTTGAATTGTTATTCAACAGGGTCAGAGTACTCCACCAGCGCAAAGTCCGAGCCGAACAAACGGAAAAGCAGCAAGCTTTAGCGCTTGAACGAATGCAGCGTCTAGTGGAAGAAAGCGCTGCCAATCTGAGGGCGTCGCCACAGCTCGTTGATGACGGTAAGTTGACAAGTATGCACCATGCAGCAGTCATTTGTTTCCGAATTTTCGAAAAAAAAAATGAATTTTAAGAACATGTCGGTGTCCTTTAAATGTCAATTAAAAAAACGGCTAAGTGCAAGTCGAGTTGTAAATAAACTACTACTAGTTCCCTTTGCTTTGCTGACATCTCTTCGAGGCCCGCGTGGAACACGAACGCCCCGTTGACTTTGAGTTTGAATATTTTAGGCTTCATGATAAATATGCTCATTTGTTTTATTTATTTATTAAAATTCCATGCTCAAGTAAAACAAAAAAAAAAAACATTGTACAAAGCCGTACTTAATGCTTTGGGCAAATTCTATCAGTCAATCTTAGGGTTGATGCAGAGACAAAAACACAGTAGGTGCAATGAGACAGGAAATTTCTGTTTCATTAATAACAAATACATATATACATACATAGACAATATACAAAAGTAAGGAGAGGTAAAACTCCAAATTTGGATGAAAAACTGACAGCCCACTGTTTTACTATTCTTATTTTAAAAACTTAGATGATACAGTCGTCATTTCAAATAGCAAGCTTTCTTTAAGTTTTTATGAGACTCACAAAACCTCTTCAGTACTTTGATATTCCTTTGCACTGTGTATTTTTGTTTTAATTCTTCTATTAAACTCGTGCTAATTATTGCTTTTACTCTGGACGCTCTAAATGTGCTCGTTTTTCTACATTGTTGTCACATGTATGTATAATCTCAATATGAATGATGTATCCATGATTTAAAACATTATGATTTAAAAGAGTGTCCATGGAGTTTCTTGCCTATTCTTCTTAATAGAGATCTACCCTTTGGAATGGGCAACTACAGTACTTTCACATGTTATTATGTATGTCTTGTGACTGGGACTGTAGCAGCATCATTTTTTTTTGTTCTTGTTTTTATGACATTCAAAAGTGCCTGTAATGGTCTAATTGAAATAAATGATTTGAGTTTGAGTTTATTACAAAATGTTTCTTTTTTCTGCAGAAAACCAACAAACTCCAGAAAAACTAGAAACCCCCAAAAAGGACAAAGAATCATCACCGCACCCTGAAAGCGAAACGGACAAACAGTCTGAACCATCTCCATATAAAGAGAGCCCACCCACCGAGGAAAGCGACAAGGAACTATCGCCCATAAAGGACCTCTCCAACAGTATGAAGAACAAGGAGATGTTGAATAACAATAAGGACGAGTGTTCCCCGGCTGATAATTCGAAGATTGATAAGGATAGTGTCATTGGAGACTGTGATGATCATATGAGTGATTTGGAAAGTGAAGGGACACAGCCAGAGGAGGTGAGCTAAAAGTTTTTTTTATTAATCATTTCCCTTCACTAGGAATTTCTCCTGTATTGCGGGTGCGTTTACAAACATTTAAACTCACATACACAAACAGCCAGACCCGAAACAACTATTTGCAGGTCATACAAATATTTGTTCCGTGCGGGAATCGAACCCGCGTCACACAGCGCAGCAGTCGATCGCTGAGCCACTGCGCCTACCGTGCCGTAGATTTTTTTTATCTTGGTTTAGTATTGGAGCTCGTAGTTAAATCATAACAGCCGCTCGGATGTGTGACACTTACCACATAACGAGTTTCCTCCGTGTCTTGCCTTTGGTCCCGGCTGTCATTGAGTTGAATCTTGAATAATTAATCTGACAACAATTTGTGTGTATACATAACTATGATAAATATGACAGACACCCAACGAAAGAAGTAAACCAATACATATATATATTTATTTATCAGATGGCGCCTGCCTATGTGTCATTCCAGACTATTATCCACCTCTTTACCAAATTTCATCAAGATCCGTTCAGCCGTTTTGACGTGAAAGAGTAACAAACATCCATATATCCTCACAATACCTACGCATTTGTAATCAGTATTCAGTAGGATATTATACCAATTATGCTGACATTATAAGCTTCCAAGATTTTTCTAATAACTAAATCCCTTTTTTCTTATTTTCAGGATGAAGACAAGAACCTGTCCTCAGAGGAGTTAGCTCGCAAGCTGGAGAAGCTGCTCAAGCAGTCCGAACAACAGCTGTTACAGCTTACAGCTGGCTCTCATGCACTGCGAGCTACATGTTATGGACAAGATAGGTAAAAGACCTAGACCTAGATTTTTTCATCTTACTTATAGCGCACCAAATCAACTAAAGAAACTTATAAAAAATAGTTTTTTTTTTTATAAAATCATTGCCACACAAGGATTTTCTCCTGTATCGTGAACGCGTTTACAAACAGCCAGACCCGCTACAACCATCTGTAGGACATACAAATGTTCCGTGCGGGGGTCGAACCTGCGATACGTAGTTCAGCGTTCAAACGCTTAGCTACTGGGACAACCGTGTTGCATTTTTTTTAAAATAAAACTGATTCGATAACGATCGGTTCTAAATCAGCATGCCGACAAGTTAGTCTTGTTAAGTTCGGCAATAATCGGAAAGAGAAGCGAAATCAAATATACTTATTTTGCTTGGTATATCTGTACTGCGCAATCGAATGTGCCGAAACGAACAAATGTAGTACGTTTCTTAAGGAGAAGTAACTATCCATGGCTCGACAGCTGACATTAAAAAAAATGATTTTTTTCTTAAAATTTGTCCTTTTTCTTCGGATAAAAAACATAGATCTGAGTACCCTAACCTAAGTTAACTTAAGACGTAACTTGGGAACTCAAGGTCTGTTACATGACACGTTATGTGCTGGTCGTGGTGCACGGTTCGGGTTGGTCGTTTCCTACTGAGAAAAACCGGCAAAAATCTCCATGGTTACTCTATTAAAATCATTTGGTTTTACAATGTTGTTGTTACAGCGTTAGTACTTAAGTATGAGAAGACAGCGTAGGCCCGACAATAAGTCATTGCTTACTATAGAATCTCTCGTGATATCATTGGACTAAAATCCATCAAAAGGTTTTCTTGAAAATATCACTTTTAGCGATAAGACCGCCCATTGTGTCACCCTATTTATAAGTTGTATACTGTTATTTTTGTCATTTATATGGTGTACATAATAAAGAATATTCTATCTTCTATCTATTAAAAAAAAACTGTTTCCTCCCAGATACTGGCGCCGCTACTGGTCCCTAGGCAAATGCGGCGGTATCTTCGTGGAAGGCATGGAGTCTGCCCAGCCAGAGATCATGACATACCACCAACAGCTGGAGAATAATGCGCTCAGTGGTAACACACCGCCTGATACAAGCAAGAAGAAGAAGAAAGGTAAGCTGGCATTGGCACAATTTAATTAATCACCCCACTAAGGTTATTATTATTTTCTTACGTTTTTAACAATAGCAATACTTACTACCTATACATGTAAAATTTCATAAAAATCTGTCAAGCCGTTTCGGAGGAGTACGATAACTAAATCTATGACACAATTTTATTTGAGTGGCGGGTAAAATCGGTGGTCACAGCTAGTTTAATATATAAAATAATCATTAAATTCATCATTACAACCCTCTGTTTATGAATTAATTTTACTTCTATTCAGTATTATCGTATTCATCTCTATAAATACTTTCATTTGATACTCACATTATGGGCATGCATAAAAAATACTTCGCCATATTCGATTTAGAATGCCATCAGCTTACCAAATTAAAAATGTATGCAAAATTTGAACTCAATCAGAAGTGGCTTCAAATTTAACTATTAAACACACACATTTACATGAAAAACAATTCCTAAAACGACATTTATTTACAAAAAAAAAAACAATCAAATCTTTTTTCCCACAGCACCCCGAGAAAAGAAAGAACCCACTCCACCCGAACTGGAGCAACCCAACCCGGAAACAGAAGCCCAGAAGAAAGAGGAGGCGTTGAAGAGTGAAATGGAGCTGAAGAGCATCAAGTCGGAGCTGAACCTGAGCGATCACACGCAGATCATCAAGTACGAGCCGAATGTGAAGCATGGCGCTTGTAAAGTTGAAGGTAAGTCCAGTCCAGAGCTTTGTATTGTTCACATATATTTTATTTTAACCAACTTAAAAAAAAGGAGGAGAATCTCTTTTGTTTTGTATGTGTGTTACTCAAGTTTCTCCGTTAATTATGGACCGATTTTCAAAATTATTTTTATACTAGCTGCGCCCCGTGGTTTCACTCGCGTGGTGATAGAATATGCATACAACATATCTTTGGGAATTGTAGCCTTTTTGTTATTCTGATGTAAAGTTTCATTAAATTCTATCTTTTTGCGTGAAAGAGTAACAAACATCCATACATCAATACAAACTTTCACGTTTAAAATATTAAGTAGAAGTTTTAGCTTCCTACTTATTAATATTATAATCGCGTATACTTTTCGATATACTCTACGTATGACTAAAAATATATATAGTATGCCTAAATATATATTATATATAAAATAGTATAATTATTGCCTCACTTTGATAATTGATATTTCATCTTCTCATCTCTCTCATTTATTTCTCTAACAGGCTCCTCCATAAAAATGGAAGAGAAATACATCCAGCAGAAAAACAATGAGGAACAAGACATGCTTGATATAGAAGACTCCATACCCACCGCCTTTCTGGTGCAGAAACCAACGCACAAGCCCATGTTCGCGGCCCAAGCGGAACCCATGGACAAACCACAAGAAATCGTTAAAGTCGAAAACGTAGTCAAAAACGAACAAGAACACGAAGAACTTGAAGAAACTAAAGACACTTTAGTCAATAACTTAGAAGAATTACGCAAAATGGCGGAAGCTGTCTCCATACAACTCGACGCCGCTAAAAAAGAACAAGAAATAAAAGAAGAAAAAGAAAAAATCAAGCAAGAACCTATAGACGCTGCGAACGCACACGTACAACTGTACTCCAAAATGCTTGAAGGAAAATGGTTTTCAATTCTCAGACACGAAAGTTCATTTTTGAATAACATAAACGAGATTGAAAAGCAGGATCTACCTGAGTTTTGCGACAACGAACATACTTGTTCCGAGGTTATTTTGTGCCAAGGTCACAAATGGGATGTTTCGAACAACTTACATCTGTTAAATGACCCCAGTTTATTCACCTTGAACAGTATGGTGACGAGTGTACAAGTGCCGTCGAATAATGTGTATGCAGATTCGAGTCTGACCATGTCTGGCTTGGATCAGGAAGTAATTGATAATAGTTTTAATAAGGATGGCACTGTGCAGGAGATGGAGACGGAGGAGGATAGTAAGGAACAGGTGTGTATGATTTATTTGTTACTTAACAAATTAGTTTTTAATATTTATCATAACTGACCGCATTGTTTTTTTGAAACGTTAACCTCTTTACCGAGAGATCTTTGAGATACCGCGGCCCCGGGGACATATGTATATAGCAAAACAAGGAACGTGGGTCGGTTTTAGTCACTAACAGTCTGACACTCCCCCGCCACTCCGCCCAAACCAGGGAA